>OY728125.1:1401939081-1411939081 GCA_963277665.1 Viscum album
CAGATGGGGTTGTGAAGAACCCCCTCTAATGTTACAAAAAACGAGTTTAGAGGGGGTTGTGTAGAACCCCCTCTAAATAACCCCCTCTAATGTACTCTTTTTTTTTGTAGTGACAAGGTTCTGGCGACTAACACTAAGTAGGCCAAACACACACATGGGAGACCTTATCTTAAAGTACATATACACATGCACACTTCTCCATACACCAGTATAATGTGGAAAAGATAAACAACTGATATTGTAAATTCCTGCATAATATCTATCCCGCATAAGATGACAATAATGAGTACTAAAAAAGAAAACAGGATAAATAAAAGCCCACAAAAACAGTAAAAGAACACAACAAACCGCTACTGGATAATGAAATATTTTCAATGGGCTATTTGTGATGGGATCCCATTGTAAATAGTCATTTGTGATGGGATCCCATCACAAATAGTCATTTGCAATGAGGTCTCATCGCAAATTTACCATAGATAAAAAATGTGTCGCAAAATCTATTTTTTTCGACAACCCATTGAAAAAACTACTTTTTCGATGTTCCCTCACAAAAACTATTTTTTTGACAGTCCATCACAATTTTTTTCTTTAATGGTCCATCACAAAAATAATTTTTATGGGGAAGCCCCCATTGCAAAAATATTTAATAGTTATATATATATATATATTAGTATTTTCAATGGGAATATTCTACTATAACAAATATTTGTTTGTGATAGAAGATCAATCACATCCCAAATAATAATAAAATTCAAAAAATTCAAAAAATCAAAAATCAAAAAATCAAAATAATATATCAAAATATAATAATAATAAAATAAAAATTAATAATTAAAAACACCAAAATGATATAAAAATAAATATATAAAACTATAAATTTGTCCATTAATTAAACAAAATTACAAAAAAATGTTCATTCAAATGTTTATCATTATAAATGTATTTATTGAATTCATAAATCCCTGAGGAGGGGGTCATCTGGAGAAAGTGGTGAAGATAACTCCATCCCTTTACCCTATAAAAAAATAGCACATGTACTTCATCATCTACTACTACTTCTACTCATTCGCTTGACACTACTCCTCCTAATGATGCTCATGTTGTCAATGAAACTCTTCTTATTATCCATGTAGGGTCTCTATAACCTCATCCTGATCACGTATCTTCTACTCATATACTACAGTCGACGATGATGACTCTCTATAAGCTCCTCTCACACCCATTGGTCAACCTTTTATTACTAATTGTAGTTAATTATGGTAAAATATGGTTAATTCATGTTAATTATAGTTAATTGTGGTATTTTTCATTAATTATTGCTCATTACTGGTATTTTTTACTAAATAATGCTCACTACTTGTATTTTTAACTAATTTCTACTCATTTTCAGTATTTTTTACTAATTACCAATCATTAGTGGTATTTTTTTACTAATTATCACTCATTTATATTATTTTTTACTAATTACCATTCGTTATTGGTATTTTTATTAATTACAGCTCATCAATTGTATTTTTTTCCAATTACCACTCATTGATCGTATTTTTTACTAATTACATCTCATTGCCATTATTTTTTATTAAATACCACTCATTGTTGGACTTTTTTACAAATTACCACCCATTACTTTTATCTTTTACTAATTACCTCTCATTTTTGGTATTTTTTTACTAATTACCGCTCATTGTCAGTATTTTTTACTGAGTACATCTCAAATCTACTATTTTTTTTAAAGAACTATCAATTCACCCAATTTTAACTAATTAATGGTAATTTCTTCTAATTGTAACTAATTTCCACTAATTTCCATTCATTTCCACTAATTTTATATAATTCCTGCTCATTACTATTAATTTTTAATAATTACCAATCATTATAGGTTTTTTTTACTCATTATCGCTCATTAATGGAATTTCTTACTAATTACCACTAATTTCCAGGTTTTTTAGTAATTAATAATCACTTACACTAATTTTACTATTTAAAAATCATTTCTTCTAATTTTAACTAATTAACGATTTATTTTTGATTTTCAATAATTCCCGCTCATTACCACTGATTTTAACTAATTAGTGCTCATTTCCGCTAATTTTAACTAATTAAAGCTCATTTCTAGTTTTTTTAATATTTCTCACTCATCACTGATAATTTTTAATAATTACATCTTATTACTTGTATTTTTACTCATTACCATCCATAACTGGTGTTTTTTTACTAATCACTGCCCATTTCCTATATTTTTTTACTAATTTGTGCTCATTTATGCTAATTTTAACTAATTAACATTAGTTTACACTAATTTTTAATAATTCTATCTCATTACTATTAATTTTTAATAATTACCACTCATTATTGATGATTTTTACCTATTACCACCCATTTTTGTTAATTTTATCTAATAAACACTTATTTAAAATAATTTAACTAATTAATGCCTATTTACACTAATTTTCAATAATTCCTACTTATTGACGCTAATTTTTAAGAATTCTTTCTCACGGCCACTAATTTCAAATAATTACCACTAATTACTTGTAATTTTTACTAATTCCTACTCATTTCCAATATTTTTTACTAATTACCAGTCAATTCCACTAATTTAAAACAATTAACACTCATTTCCGTTAATGTTTTATTATTAACACTCATTTCCGCTAATTTTTAATAATTTCTACTCATTTCAACTAAATTTTAATAATTTCTACTCATTTTATCTAGTTTTTATTATGTAATTATCTTTACCACTAATTTTCTACTAATTATCGATATATTTTAATAATTAATACTAATTTCAAATAATAACCACGATTGTTTCCGATTACTGCTAATTTGTGCTGATTACTGCTAATTTTTAATAATTTTTTTTTAAAAATTATTAATAATTAGCATTAATTATTAAAAATTACTGTAAATTAGTATTAATTACCTATAACTATTAATTATTAGAAATTATTAGAAATTATTATTACTTACTACTAAGGTCTCTAAATTTTTACTATGTTTTATTAATAAGTACTTTTCATTTATCAATTATATGTAATTACTATTAATCAAAACTACTTAATGATAATTAAAATTAATAACAACAAATTAAAACTAATTACTCATAATTAAAAAAATTGCTACTAATTAAAACTAAATATTTTAAATTAAAAATGATTACTATTAATTAAAACTAATTATTACTGATTACAATTAAATACTTCTAATTAAAACAAATTAATGATAATATGCACACCAAATTTATTTGCGACGGGAATGGTTCCTCATAGGAAATAATTATTTTTTTATGATTATTTGGGATGGGAAGGGAATCTCATTGCAAATAGTCCTTTGGTAAGTACAATTTGCGACATGTGATGGGATCCCCCAAAATATCATTTTTCCCATAGTGTACTGATGACATGGAGGTAGCTACCCAAGAGAAAATCTCAGAATCATCCCTGGTCTATTTTGAACTACTAAGCTCCACCTACTCCTGGTCCTCCTATGACCCTGTCAAAAGGGCTTTCATCTTCATAAGACGCAACATGTGCGGGTAGATCCCATGTAGGGGTGAGCATAAACATACCTAGTAGGACATCCCTAAATCGTCTTTCACAAATCATCCATGGGGGAGTCAACTATAAATCACAATGTCAAGAGAATAAATAAGATAAGCCTAATATTTTCAAAGGTATACACTGAGTCTCATGGTGAGGCCACATCCTCACTTCCATCCTAAGATTATACTAGAGGCTTATAGGTAATATACATTGAAGAAAACATACTCAATGGGTCTCGCTAAACTTATGGAACTCGTCCAAGAGGACATACTCTTCAAGTATTTCTATGAAGAAGTGCCTTGAAAATAGAGATGGATCATCTAAGATACTCACTTGATCAGATAAAAACTTTTTGTAAGATAATATATGTTGATATATTGATAGGGGATCACATCCTAGGTCAATGGGGGACACCATACCTAAATTGTATTATCTCAATAGGCAGGGGATCAAATGCCTAGTTCATTGGTCATGTGATTCATGAACCCTACTAAGGTAGGAAGTTTTTAATGATGATATAACTTGGAGGACTCATTTTGGGATACCTACTCAATCCCAGTGAGGGGATATTATGTCTATTGATCAAGACTAGATACTACATTGAACCCTCATTGATGGAGACTGAGAGAACTCACTGTGGAACAATAAAAGTAGGTAACGCTCCCACATGAATATGGTTCAGGGGAACTCACCCAAACTCACACCATAACACATCTAATAAGAACAATGGATCCAAATTTCCTTTAACAAGTGAACATTGTGTCCCATGGGGTACATAGTGTTTTGCTTTTAGTCGGGTACTACACCCATCATTCCATATCACACAACATGTATTTCTCCATATGCACGATGTGTTATTTTATGATATATGGAATGTAGAGATTGAAAACACATTGAATGATCTTTCAACTAAATCTTGTGCACTCTTTTTATTACTGTGTAAAGTGGTCATGTCGAAGTACATTTGGATGTACACATGATGTACTATACATCACATGGCATGTATATGATCATCTGGAACTTTTTTTATGCCATCGTCTCCAGCCTGTATACCTTATTAAGTACATGGGGTGTTGTATGGACCCATTTATTTCATTATAAGACTTTGTAATATTTATATATATATTTAAAGAGCTATGCACTGATACCGCGTGTGGTTCCAAGGCCCAGTGTGCCCAAAATTAATTTTATAAAAACATTAAGTATTTTTATACTATCCACACAACAGAAATGGGATATCTCTCAAAACACTACTCAGATTGGAAAATTGAGGCCACAGTTGAGTCTAGAGCATGTTTTTTACCCTAGGCGGGGTATAACTTTTGCGAGAATAGATCTTCTGTGGAAAAGGATATCGAGGACATAACCATAAATAAAATAATTAAATACTATTACTTTATTTGGATGTTACTTCTGATGACATATGAATGGAGATTTGGACTAAAAATCTGAGAGCACCTTTGAGCTCGTAGGGCGGTGTTTACCCTAAGGGAAACCACATGTGAGGGGTCATGGGAGGTCTGGATTCCGCAACTGACAAAAGATTCATATAAATAGGAGTTTATAAAAATGAGATAGGGTTGGATTATTTCTCTTGGAGATGGCAGAGCTCTAACCATCTTCTTCTAACAGCAATTCGATGTCTGGTCTTCAATGTATTGTCATGAAAATGCAGACGCTAGTAGATCAGAGTGCAATGTACACAATGGCAGATCCAAAATCAAGGAAGTATTTATATTTCAGATTTTTTTAGCTCCTCGATTGAATCCTTTGTGGTCTATTTTAATTTCTATTGGAATTTGCTTCTTTAAATTCCTTTTTTATGGACAAAATAACAACAACATCATCTTTTTTTATAGGGGAATGCCAATTTTTCACGTTCTCCATCATTCTTTGACAATAAATTTTATATATGCTCAAACAACCTCTGATCATAGTGCTAGACACATATCTATGAAGCTCTTGACCCGAGGAGTCCCTATCCATGCTCAAATTTACGTTTTAGGCTCCGTAAGAGGTGCATAAGTGAGTGAAAGATTAACCAACATTTTTTCACATCAAAATGTCAATTATTCTTTGAGTGGAAGCCACCGTTGTATAGATCGGGTCTCGAGGATCTCAGATCTGATCCCAGATAAATTTTCTGATCACCAGAGTGACCATGGTGGACCGTGGAAGGTTCTCCATTGCGGGGCGGTGGAACGAATATGGTTAGATGTGGCTCAATGGAAGGTGGTGGCAGGGGTGAGCGGATCGACTTATAACAAGGTTGGTGTGGCGGGCCACACGAGTAAGCGCGGCGGTGCGGGCAAGCCACCATGGAGGCGTGGTGGCAGGCCGAATGAGGCGGCAACAAAGTGTCATGGGACGACTGCAGAGATCCATAGGATGGAGGATATGACAAGTGGTCGGTGGTGGGAATTCCCCTTCATGAGTTTTCAACAAAAAATTAAAAAAGGAAAATGAAATAATAACTATTATTATTATTATTATTATTATTAAAACTTATAACACCCATGACTTCCTCATGAGGTTTTTGATTCACTCGCTATCAGCAGCAATGTAACCCTGGCTTTGATCCAGTCTTATTATGGACAATGTTGAGTACCTTTTTCTAACTCGTGCAACAGGTCAATAAAATTACTTAGAAAATAATAATATTATTATTTTTATTGTTTTTTGACACGTATTCAAATGTAACACCTACATGGAGCATCCTATTAACATTTTTTTTGTGGCAATGTGACCCCTGGTATCAAGACGGACCATTGGACTCTAGTTCGAGAACTCACTATTTTAGACTTGAAGCTTAGTGGCATGAAACGTCCAATTATTATAATAATAATATATTTAGTATTATTTGGAAATTTTTGTATTGGACGTATCTCTTGTATATGATATCCAATTGACATGTCATCTGATATGTTGCAACCATGGAGTTAAAGTGGACATTTCAAGAATAAATTTTAGCACTTAAACCAAAATCATGTCATGGGCCACACAAGTCTCGTCTTGGGGGTTTTTGGTGAAATGAAACCTTTTCACCAAGTGTCTATTCTGGACAAATGAATAGTCGATGTCATGTGCTTTTTCATTAGGATCGCAATGATGTAATCCAAATAATGTGTTTCAGGATCTGAATTTGGTCCCCACAAACCACCGCTCTTATACGATGCTAAGAGATGAAACATCTTCCCCATGAGTCTGTTTCATGAGAATTAATAGTCGATCGTGTACGTTTTTTCACAAGGATCCTGACAGTGTGATCCATTTGGTTATATGGGGATGTTTGAAGATACATGTCAGTAGAACATTGTTTTCACTCTTTGGGTCAACAACGAGAAATGTGCGCTAATCATCCTTTTTTCTATAGGTTCCCTGTACTCTGGGAGTACACTGACATGCCTTGTGGGTACTAGTTTATATTTTATTACCTGAGCATGACTAGGTACATGGCTAGGAGATGAGGTGGGTTCCCATGTTGTGTAGACCCCAGACACACTGTCTTCTACTTTATGATTCATCAACCTCACATATATCCTTCTTTAGGAATCAGATTTTTGAATGAGAGTATCCTATCCATAGTATTTTCTATATAGAAAAAGACGGTGCCCTCCATAGTGGATTTTGAGATATGAGGTGAGGTGTTCTCTGCATGACGCCTATCTAAGTCAATGTTCGCTGACAATTGTGGTTAGTTGATAACATTAGAGTTTTCTGAGATTGGAACCCTTAAACTGGTCTAGTCATGGGTCCTTGACGATGATAGAGTTAAACCCTTAAGCAGTGCTATGAATGGGTTATCGACAACACTAGAGTGGAACCCTCTAGTCGTGTAGGGCATGGGTCCTCAATGACACTATAGTGAAACCCTCCAGTTGGGCTGGGCATGAATCCTCATCCTTTTCAGAGAAAAACCCTCCAGTCGGGCCGGGTATGGGTCCTCAACCCTTTTTAGAGTGCAACCCTCCAGCTCGTCTGGTCATGGGTCCTCAACATTAGGGAATGACCATTGGACTATGTGATTCAGTGACGAGACATAGTTTGGTGTACCTTTGGACTCATGATAAATAGAGATGATTTCCCCACTGAGACACATCCATGTGATGTGACCTAAAACTGTATTGGTGAGATAGTGTCTACCCAAGATGATAGTATAAAGGTGTGGTGATTGAGTCCCTTTGACTTGTAGTTTAGAGCAAAAGTGAGGGATGTTGGGCATTTTATGTGGTTAGTGATGGAACTATTGGTGACTCAATTTCTTGGGGTAATCTTTGAGGTATAGATAACCTTACTCTCTCATTTGGGTTTCTTTGACTAAGCACATATATATACCCTTTTGAAATTACCCACTCCTTGGGTTTTTGGTTACTCTACTTCTAGGAGAGGCAAAGATACTTGGGGTATTCCACATTAGTTCTGTTTCTATATTCTCATGGTTGAATGATTATACTATCCTAGAATAGGTAGAAACTACGTGATGAGAAGTTCATATTATCATTTTTTTGACCTCCTTGTGTTTGGATGAACCTACCATGATTATCGTGATGGGTTGAGACGTACTCTTTTATTGTACCTGGTTCTATCTACCCCTCCCCTATTCAGTACATACTTTGCATCTCCCTTGAGCCTTTGGGGAATCCTACTATTATTTTTATACTCACCCCTACTTGGGATTTTCCTGTACTTGGTGTGACCTTTCAGACGAAGGACATGTTTATTGTGACATCAGAGGAGCTTAGGGATAAGGGGTTTTTAGAATCTGTGTGGTAGTCCTAGCTTGAGATCTAAGAGAGGGGCTCTCTCAGATGGTTTTCATTTCCACTTCATACCATGTTGTTTCACTCTTTTGGTTGGGCATGCATTTTTCCTCTTTAACTTTTGGTTTACTTTGCCTCCCCTGTACTTTTACAATTTAGAGGTCGATGTATATTTATGATTTATATATGGAAGTGTGGTATCGTTTCAATTTCATTTGAATTTTTTCATTTATTTGGTTCTGTGTATGTTTATAGGTACTTTGGAAAAGGAATCCTCAAGTTTTTTATGCATTTGGAACTTTTCACCAGCCCCAAGCCTATAGAGGTGGCCATGGGGTAGTTGTGGTTTGAGCCCCGACATGGATTAGGTCATGAAAAAGTGGTATTTGAGGTGGTTAGTTCCTTGAAAAGTTGTTTTGGAAATTATCTAAAAAGAAATTGGTAGGGATTTATTAAAATGGTGTCAATGAATCTTGATAGTGGATCTCATTCCAGGGAGTACAAGGATGGTTTGAGGTCGATGTAGTCATTCACTAAGACCCTGATTACACACTTTTCAACTCAGCTTGCTGAGACATTTTTTACAGGGAACATTAGTACATGCATCATCTAGGATTTATTCTTTGACTGTCCTTCTAGATTCAGCTCCCCTTTTTATTGATATATATATATATATATTCTCATATTCCAATGGTATTCCTTGATGGATTTAGGATTCCTCTGTTATGATATCCATCTAGGATATTGGCTCTGATTTAAGACAATGATCACATGAGCGAAAAGACCTAAGTTCAATCTATCATGTGATCCCCCTTACTCTAGGTGGGTGGGTGGTAGCACCTCCACCTGTTGAGCAGTGGATTTTCCCATCCTGGAAGGTTAAGAAGGTGCATAGGTTGAGCACACTCTGTGGGTTCCAGCACCAGAGACCGATAAGGTTTCATGGTGAGCCAGATCCTCAGGCAATAGAGGTTTGTCTAGAGTCAATGGTATGGTTCTTCTATATTGTTCAGATATCAATGGATTAGATGGTGGAATTTACAGATAGTCATTTCCACAGAATAGCTGGATGCTGGTGGATTTTGGTTATACAGATGTACATGAGTCGGTACTCACGTGGGATGACTTCCATCAACTATTCTCTGTGGAGTACTACCCCTTCTTCTTACGTGTTTTCCAGATTCAGAATATTCTAGAACTTCAACAAGTTGGGATGATTGTGGTGGAGTACGAGGCTCATTTCGTAGACCTAACTCGATTCTCTTAACATGATCCGTAATGGAAATATCTAGCCCGAATGTTTGGGTAGGGTCTCCATATGGAAGATTCGTTCCAGCATAGTTCCCTTGTGCATCCCCAAATTTGTGGAGGTGCTAGTGTGAGCACTAAAAATAGTGATCTATATATCATAGGGGAGCAAGTTTTTATGTTTCTGTAGTGGTATCAATTGATTTGGGATGTCTATCATAGCTAGAAAATGTCAGTTGGAAGGCCACTAATGCCGGAAGCCTCCGATTTATGAGACTCAGGCACATGGTAAAGGTATAGTGTAGGGAACCAAGGTATCCCAGTATGGGCCACTATTATGCTTGTGTTGGAATGGATCACATGGCATGAGACTGCCCAACCATACATGCTAATCTTTCCAATCATATAATAAACAATCCACCACGACAGAAACAATGTCATGATAAGGGATCTCTCGAGCAGGGATAGGGTGGTCCTCAAGGAGGCAGTGTATGAAGGAGAGTAAGAGGAGTTGTGGATGGTGGAAAATGCTATGAGATCCTTCCACCACCACTCGGTATCCCACATCTGAACTAGGGAGATGGCGGAAAGATCCACAAGTAGCTGCATGGTATGTATTTCTATAATCCTGCAGTTCATGTGATGATAAGAGATACACCCTTTTTCTTTTCTACGTTTTTGCCGTAAAACATGATAGACACTAGGTGAGGTACTATTTTCTCTATACTTAGTGCTTTATGTTATACCAGGGTGTTGGTGTAACCGTATGTTGGTGTTGTTCGACATAATTTTGAATGCATTAGGAAGAGGGGTCCTTCCTTAACCGAGATTCATTTTTGTGACTCGGTCTAAACAATGAGAGAGATTCATTCCCTCCCAAAGAAGATTTAATCATGGTGTGGTGGATGATTCTCTCGGACTTGTGCTTTCATGGAGGGGTTGTGTAATGGAATGTCGGAGCAGGTCCGAGCATTTTTTGTGGAGTCTTTCTGCTTGACCGCTTTTCCTTTGAGATGCCACTAGTGGATTTGGCGGCTTGCCTGGGTTAAGGATTACTCTCCTTACAAGGGAAGATAAGACACATGGGTTATTATATATTCTTTATATATCTATCTTCTTATAGTTGGATGATTTTACTAATCTTCCATGTTCATTAGTACCTTGAGTGCTCAATCTCAATCATGATACTATAGTTATCAAGTACAGGTTGAGGTGATGGAGACCCCATAAACCAAAATATGCAACTCACTACATGGTGCTGACAGTGGTAGTCTCATCTTTGAGGATGTAGATATACTACCTTCTAGAATAATTCT
The DNA here is from genome assembly GCA_963277665.1 of Viscum album. NCBI lineage: Eukaryota > Viridiplantae > Streptophyta > Magnoliopsida > Santalales > Viscaceae > Viscum > Viscum album. The sequence goes on from OY728125.1 coordinate 1,401,949,951, forward strand.
TTGTAGTTTGCGCAAACCACCAGATTCATTGGTACATCTTCACCCAGAGAGACATGAACCTAAGATAGTGATGATGGTTGAAATTTTTTTATGACTATCACTTAATGATAGTCTATACTCTGGGTAAGGGAAGAGTCATATCATATTCTTTAGAAGGAAGTTCAAGGATCAAAAAATAAGGGATTTTTCAGAGTAATTATATTCCCAGTGGATGACCCTAGTGTAGTAGGAGGGTACAATTTTTCTTCAGTTGATGGTGTCAAATCCTTCGCTTCTCGCACTTGTGAAAGAGTGCCAGTTGTGAGACACTGACTTTGAGATATTTCATGACTCATATATCCATTTAAGATTAAATATATGGATATTCTAAAGGAGGGAATCATGAGATCTTATTTCAGGTATAAACAGTGGTTCCAGTTGTTATACGAGTGTAGGTGATGCAAGAATTATACACTTCACCCTTATATATACATCCTGGTGTGGGGAAGATGTATAGGGATATTTAGAGACAATTTTGGTGGTCTTACATGAGATTAAGCATAGCTGAGTTCACCTCACACTACCTCACCTATTAGTGGGTAAAGGATGATCACCGAGTTCTAGTGGGTTGTCACAACCTCTTGAAATCCCTGAGTGATATGGAAAAGCATACCCATGAATGTTATCAAATATAGTCCTCTCACATGAAAGGGCTATGATTCTAAATGGGTGATAGTAGGTTTACTCATGAAGTTAGTTCACTTCCATATTTTTAGGGAGAATAGTTCAGGGGAGTGTTTAGGGAAGTTTTACGTATGGGAGATCATCTGTCTTCACAGGGTACCCTCGACATGTGTATCCAATTGTGGTGTGTGGTTCATATTATGATTATGGAGAGGCATGAAAGATGAATTCGGGACAAACTACAGATGAGTAAAACTGTTAACCCCCAGACCAATGGGCAGACCAAGCGCACTCTCCAGATGTTGGAGGATATGCTGAGGGTTTGCATGTTAGTTTTTGGTTTGGGAGAAAATCTATCCCCAACATTCGTTGGGCCATTTGAGATCATGCTAAGTGTTTTCAAGGTCTTTTACCACAATTCCCTACTCTTAGATTTTGAACGGGTTCACGATGTTTTCCATGTGACATATCTGAGGAGATGCATGCCTTTTTTCTTATGCACGCCATTGACAGGAGCAGACGTTATGAGGATGAAAACCTGCATGAAAGACCTGGAAATGTACAAGAGAGTTTCTGGGAGTGAGAGAGTCAGGTGTGAGCTCAATATCCCAAGTTGGCTTACCTAGTTGTTCTTTTCAGGGATGAAAATATTGACGGAGGGAATGATGTAGAGATCCGGTTTTTGACTTGTAAGGATTTAGAATATTTATACATATATTTCTACAGCTAGACCCTGGGGAGAAGTTTGATTCTGAGTATTGGTGTTCCTAGAATAAATTTTAAAAAGAATATTAACTATTTTTGTACTATTCACATGAGAGAAATGGTATATCTTGAAAACGGATACTCGGATTGAAAAGATGAGGACACAGTTGAGTCTAAAGTGTGTCGTTTACTCTAGGTGGGGTATAAATTTTGCAGGTGAAAACCTACTGTTGAAAAATCTATTGGGGGTGTAACATAAATAATATAATTAAATATTATTATTTTATTTGGATGATACTCCTAATAACTTCTGAATGTGGGTATGGATTGGAAATCCAAGAGCACTGTTGAGTTCGTATCATGGTGTTTACCCTAGGGGAGACCACATGTGAGAGGGTTCATGATATTCAGATTCCTTGACCGCTAGTTATTTCCTATAAAATTGAGTTTATAGAAACGGGCTAGGGTTGTTTCATTTTTCTTGTATACTAAATATCTCTGTCCGTCTACTCTGGATGAAAATTTGATGCTCGATCTGCATCGGATCGCGACAAAAAATCAGACACTAGTAGATCAGAGCATAATGAACACAATGAATAATCCAAAATTGAGATAGGATTACTATTTTGGATTTTTCATCTCCCTGGTTTAATCATTTTTATCGATTTCAATTTATGTCATAATTTTCTACTCTATAATACTTTTTTGAAGGCCAAACTAATAACGACATCATCTTTTTTGATTCAGGATTACCCGTTCTTTGTGTTCTTTGTCGTTCATCGATGATAACTTTTCCACATTCTCAAACGACCTCCAATCTGGGATAAATACACACATATGTAAATCTATCGACCTTAGGAGTCCTGGTCTATTCTTATATTTGTGTTTTTTAGGTGCCAAAGGAGGCCTGATAGTCAGCGGAAACTCAACCAACTTTTTTTCACGCTGAAACGTTGACGATTCTGTGAGCTAAGACCACTGCTATATAGATCAAGTCCCAAAGATCCTGGATCTGGTCTCAGATAAATTTATTGATTACCATAGTGTTGATGGTGGTCCATGAAAGGTTCTACAGTGTGGTGCAGTTGACCGGTGGTGGTTTGTTGTGGTTGGGTGGTGTAGATCGGTGGAAGGCAACCGCTGGGGTGATCGGACCACGAAGGCTGGGGTCGACGCGGTGTGTTTTACGGGTTAGCGTAGCGGCATAGGTAGGAAATCGGGGTAGCGCAGTAGTAGACAGCCATCCATGGGAATTCCCCCCGCTCCTACGGGTTTTCAGAAAAAACTAAATAATAATAATAATAATAATAATGGTACTATTATTATTAAAAAAATTAAACACTCATAACTTCCTCGTATGATGTTTGATTCACGCTCCATAAGTGGCAATGTGACCTTGAATTTGATGCAGTATTTTTACAACCATTGTTGTGTACCTTTCGCTAACTCGTGGAGTGGTTCGATAAAATACCTTAAAAATAATAATGATTTTATTATTATTTTCTAACGCTATTTGAATGTAACACCTACGTGGAGTGTCTGATTAACGTTCCATATATGGAAAAGTGACCCTTTCTTCAAGGAGGACCATTTGAGTCCATATTGGGAACTTTATATTTCATAAATGAGGCTTAGTGGTCCAAAACATTCAATTATAATAATAATAATCTATGTATTATTATTCTGAGATTCTTATATCGGACGTATCTCCCGCATCTGATGTCTGATTGATGCACTGTTAGTGGCATTGTGACCCTGAAATTGAGGTGGACATTTCAAGACTGGTTTAGAGTGGTTAAACCAAAATCATGGCCTAGGAACCATGAGGCACATTTTATGAATTTTCGGTGAAATGTAACTTTTTCATCAGGTTCTCGTTTTGGACAAATGAAAATTTGATCCTGTGTGTTTTTTCATGAGGATCAAAATGGTTTGATCCTTATAATGGGTTTTTGGATCATAAAATGTGCCCTAAAAAGCATGTTTTATATATGATGCTGAGATATAAGGTGGGGTCACACATCGTGTGGACCCCACATGCATTGTTTTCTACTTTATGAGTCTTATACCTATAGTTTATCCTTCTTCTGGACTAGGATTTTGGCATGAGAGTAGCCTATCTTGAGTGTTTTTTCATGTAAAACACTATGGATTCCTCTATAATGGATTTTGAGATCAGATGAGAGGTGTTTTGGGGGTGACTCCTATCAGAGGTGATGTTCACCGACATTTGTGGTCAGGTGATGACATTAAAGTTTTATGAGAGTGGAACCCTCCAACTGTGAGCATGGGTCCTCGATGACGCTAGAGTATAACTCTCCAACTGGGTTGGGTATGGGTCTTTGATGACTCTAGAGTGGAATCCTCCAGCTGATCTGGGCATGGATCCTTGCCGACACTAGAGTGGAACCCTCTAGTCAGGTTAAGCATGGATCCACACAAATTTCAGAGTAGAACCCTACAACTGGGCTGGTCATGTGTCCTTAACCTTTTTAGAGTGGAACCCTCTAGTTGGGCTAGGTATGGGTCCCCAACCCTTTTATAGAGTGGAAACCTCTAGTTTGGTTGGGAATTGGTCCTCAACTTTTTGGAAAAACCTTTTGACAATGTGTATCAATGAAAAGACATGGTATGAAATTCCTTTGGACTCATGAGAAAGAGGGACACTTTCCCCACTAAGACACGTCCATCTGACGTGACTTAGAACCATGAGGGTGAGATAGTGTGGCCCAAAGTGGATAGTATCAAGGTGCAGTGATTAAGTCCATTTGACTTTTAGTTTAGACCAAATTTGAAGGAGGTTGGGAATCGTAGGTGGTTACTTATGGAACTTTTGGCAACTCACTTTCATGGCCTGAGATATAAGATGGAGATATCCATACTCTCTTGTTTTTGTTTCTTTGACTGATAATATATATATAAATCCTATTGTAGTACCCCCTCATTGGGTTCTTAGTTACTCTACATCCATGAGAGGTGATGGCACACGGGGTATTCCACATGTTTTTTATTTATAGCTTCTTGTGGTTGGATGAGTCTACTCTCCTATTATAGGTAGAAAATACTCATTTATATGTTCATATTCTCACCATTTCGAGCTCCTTGGTTTTGGATGAGTGTACCTTAATTATATTGTTGGGTTGAATTGTACTCTATTACTATACCTTGTTCTGTCTACTACTCCCCTATTCAGTACATCTTTTTCTTCCCCCTTGAGCCTTCAGGGCCTCCTACTAAGTATTTTTTATAATCACCCATGCTTGGGATTTTCCTGCACTTGGTGTGTCCTTGTAAACAATGGACATGTTGATCGTGACATCAGAGGAGATTAGGAATACATGGTGGTTGGACTTTGTATGGTGGTCATAGCTTGGGATCTAGGAGTAAGGCTCTCTCATCTATTTTACTTTTCCACTTGTTTCTAGGTTGTATCACTATTCTGGTTGAGTGTGTATTTTCCCCATTATGTTTCAGATTACTTTACAACCCCTTTACTTGTATTATTTAGAGGTTGATACATGTTTATGTTTCATATATAGTAGTTTTGTATCTTTTCCTTTTCATTGGCACTTTTTCATTGAATTTGTTTTGTGCGTGTGTACAGGTACTTAGGAAAAGGCCTCCCTGATTTTTTTTATGCCTAAGGTGCTTGTCTCCAACCCCTTGCCAATGAAGGTGGGATTTAGGTAGTTGTGGATTGAGCCTCATCATGGGTCAAGTCGTGATATGTGTTCCCCATTATAAGAATCTTGTAGTGCTGCATGGTATCCTAGTAGTGTATTCTCTATACACACTGAGCTATTCCACTAAGGGTCATGTGGAATGTGAGATTTTGACATGGAATGGGATATTTATATCAACACAAAACCATAGCCTCCACACCGAAGTGACTGCATGGTGTGTGTTCTTCCATACTACATGTTTATTTATAGTGTAATTCTTGAAGAATTCTATCATTTCTTGCCTCTTAACCCACATATTTCTTCTTCCTTTGGATTTTCTAGAAATCTCAATGAGAATTTCCAAAATAGAGTTTATCACCATCAATAGCTGACTAAAAGTATAATTACATATGTTTCTTTCTAGAAAAATGATCCATTACCACCATTCTGAAGTACTCTAGCAACTCATCTTATAGAAACCCCACCATACACACCAATACTGGATGTCCATTTTCATCGGAGGTCATATTCTATCCACCTATAGCTTGTGAACACCTTTAATTTCAATTACATAGAGATCCACTCAATTCGGATCCTAGATCTACTATCACCCATACCATCGTCGGATTCTCGCCGTCTCCACCATGCCTCTGTCAAATTTCCCAAACCAAAAACCAAACTTGTGATGATGATCCACTATGACAATGAATGAATGTATAAAGATTTATTCCTCTATGGAATCATCAAATAATCATCCAATAGAAAGTCCATTGATTGACATTAAATAATTGAGGTAGAATAGAATACAACACAAAGTAATCTTCATTCCATGGTGGTTTTCATTTAGAAATCATCATCAGAATCCAAAGAACGGTATGGATAATCAATTCAATATAAGTAGTGAGGAAATAAATCTCAAATCCATAGATCCAGGAAGATAAAAATTGATGTTGGAAAAACCAATATCTATCGATTCATGAATTAATTTAGATGGAATTAATTCTCATTTTTCTTAATCCATAAATGGGGATTAAACCACAACAACCAAATTCCCTAACTTGGATTGGATCAATCATTGATAAATAAAATTTCTATAATTTTTGAAAGATCTAATAACTAGATCGATGATTATAATCCTCCTGGTAATCCAATCCTCAATCCACAATCCTTCTACCATCCTCCAATTCATGCACTACCGGATCCATATCTCCATTCATCTTCTCATTCCCTATAGGGTTATATATCTAACCCTAGAGAATTATCCATAGAGGGGTTTATAAAGGAGATCCATTATGGTTATTAAATTAATTGAAAATTAAATTTATAAATTCATTTAATTCAATTAATATTTTCACAACTTCACTCTACTGTAGTGTATAATTCTAACATGACTTGTATCATACCTATGGTAAAATCCATGCTCTGAATTTAAGGGAAGAACCAATTTACCCATCTGAGACATTATTCAGAAGTTATTCCTTTATATCAAAAAAACTATGTATGTGTGATATATTATATTTAATGTATTTAATATAACAACATTGAGGCTCTACAGGCCCCAGAATCACATAATGACTCTACACTATACTCCAAAAATATCCATTGAAATATTCCTAAGTGATAATAAAAAACTTTGGTGTCGTTACATTCTCTACTCCTTCAACTATTTTATCCAAAAAATACCTACTTAGACAAATCAAGATACTGAGCATGCATCTGGACCTCCCATACCCAAAATCTCTCATGGAGGTTCTCATGCTTCCAATAAAAATGATCCTAAGGAAAAACATTGACCATGATGGGTATTCTCCTACCACTTCTCAAACACCACCAAGATCCTTGAAAAGTAAATCCACCCTCAATATCCAACTGACATGGGCTAACATCATCTAATTGGTCATTCACATATCTCCTCAACCATGACACATGGAATAAAACATGTAAATAATCTAAATATAGTGGTATGACTATGTGGAATGGAATCTTGTTAACCCTACGAAGTAATGAAAAAACACTATGAACCTCAGATATTTCCTACCATATCAGTCAATTATAAGAAAACATCACATATGTGTGACCCCCCATGAAAACATTGTATCCCTAATCAAACTTCCATTCCCCTCATCATTGGTCCACATAGGACTCTTAACACATAACATGTGTTGTCCATTCAATCCAGTGTACTTTGGTTGTGCTCATGTTAACAATTCATTTCAAGTACTTATTAAATTTCACATGACATACTCTATATCACACACCTTGTAGGGGTTTTTTCATCACATGATGTTTGTCATCCACCTAGGCTCACGTACCTTAAAAAGTATATGAGGTGTGACTTGCCACACACAGTGTTTAGGGTCATGTGGAATCCTGTGTGTGTACTCCGAATACACTTCAAGCTAGCTGACTATGGGTCACACGACATGTGTTCTTCCAAAATAAACATTGTGTATATCAGGGTTTTTTTATATCTTTTAATTTTCAATCATCTTCACCCATGTACCACTACAACTTTTAGTTCCACTAGAACACAATATCAAAACTCCCATAACAATGTTTACTAACATCAACGGCCATCCTAAAGTCAGATTATGACCATTCATCATAGGAAAAATATTCCATCATTACCATCCCGAAGCAATCTCATGTACTAGGACATGAAACCCACACTATCTATACCAACACCAGATCACTAGCATCACCAGTGGCCAAATTCTGTCCAACCATGACATAGGAACACCCTTTGTTACTCCTCCAAAGATATCCACTCAATGAAACTCGTGGATCCACCAATATTGTACCATCATCTGATTCTTTCCATTTTCATCATGAATCAGTTAAATTCATAAATCAAAAAACCTAACTTGTGTCCATGATCTGTTATCCCTAAGAATTAATATTCTATGATCATTCATCAATGAGTATCATCAAATCATTTTCCAACTGAAATTTCATTCAGGAATTTTGAAGAACAGGGTGATAAAGGCACATAATAGAAACTAAAATTCAATTGATGATCATGTTAATTTATCCACCATATTTGTAATCTAATAAATATGGGGAATTTTCAAATCAATAGAAATAGGGAAGATATAAATCTAAAATTCTTAGATCTTTGAGGAGAAAATAGATGTTAGAAAAACCATGGGATATTGATACAAAAAATTAACTTAGAAGGAATTTATTCGTGTTTGTATCAATCCACTAATGCGAATTAAACCACAAAAAGAAAATTCCCTACATTGGATTGTATCATTAATTTATGAATAATATTCCCATATCATTTTAATTAGTGATATCTAAAAACTCATTGATTATTATGATCCCTAGAGTACTTCGATCCTCGATCCATTTTCCCATGACCATCCTCCAATGCACCTACCACTAGGGATCTATCTATCTATCTCCCCATCCTCTCATTTCCTTTAAGGTTATGTGTATAAAACTAGGTAATTAACTAGATCAGATTTATAAATCCAAATTGTTAGGGTTCTATGATTGAATGATAAGTAAATTAATAAATTCATTTAATTCAATTAATCATCCCACAAATTCTCTCTAAAAAACCATCTAACACCGACATGACATATGTTCCACCTGGGTTAAAACTCATGGTCTGGATTTAATGGAGGTCTTAGTTTATCCATCCAAGATAACATTTATATTTTATTCAATATTTTCTAAAAAACACTCCTCACATGATATATTATATTTAATATTTTTACTATGATAACCCTGGGGATCCATGGGGCCTAGTATCCCACATTGAATCCATTCCATACACCGAAAATATTCTTCAAAATATTCTAAAGTGTCAAACCTAAATTTTTAAATAATTGCATTTATAATAATACTGAAGATATTGAAAACTAATTAATATAATAGTGAATCATCTCATTTTAATGAGGGGTTTAGTTATATTTTTTTCATAGATTTCTAGTGCTACTATTATGAGGAACTACATTATAAAAGTATTAAGCGTATATATTTGTAACCACGTATTCTTATATTTCATGATCAATTAGTTTTTAGGGATAAAAATCTATATCATTTTGTGTTTTAATTTTAATGATGTCATAGGTACTTTGAATTGTTTCTAATCATGTTGATCAAATAGGTTCTTAGGGAAAAAACTTGCTGCCACTAAATTGTTGTCAAGAATGTCCTAATATAGTCTTATATATTTTATTCAAGTATAGATCGAGGAATTTCGAGTATATAGCTTCAATAAATTGGTTTAATTTATCAAACAACCTATCGCTTTGGGTTAAATTAAATGATTTCCATGATAATAATTTATTTAATAATAATTTTATTTATAGGAATATTTTTATTGTTATCTAATAATTATTGTTATGTTTTTACTTGATTTATTTTAATTTCCTTATGTATTTAGTTTATTCATTTTTGTGATTATATTCCAACAGTCTTATTTTTCTGTAATTTATTTATTTTTTAGTTTGTTTTACTCTAATTATTCAATGATTACAGCTTCTAGAAAAAATTATTTTATACTAAGGAAAAATAGTAAGTCAATTTTTTTCTCTTCAATTCACTCCCCCACCCAGACTCAAGCTACCATACCTAATTTATCAAGGAAAAAAATTAGTATCAAATCATATACTATTTATATTTTGAAACATTCCCTTGCATTATTTTTGAATATATTTTTCTTATCCAAACACTAATTTGTAGAATGTTAAAGAAAATTTTCTTTTCATTATGGTAGAAATACCAATTAGAACAAAATTGATTTAAAATTTGGTTTTTCCTCCAAAATTTTATGGTTATAACTATGAGTATAAAAGATGTCATAGTATTATATTAATAAATCTATTAAATTATCAAATCATAATGATTGTAATTTATTTGTGAATCTCTTCCCTAAATTTAGTATTCTTAAATAGATTCTATATAATTTTTCTTCTGGTAGAGATATTTTTTACCAGCTCTTAGGAGAGTTGAAAAAAACTCATATATTTTTCATAGAGTCACACATATAGTCAAACTATTTTGATTCAAAATATTCACCTTTATATAATAAATTTCATAGAGGAATTAAATTTTGAAAAAAAATATTTGAATAAGGATTAATAATTCTAAAATCAAATTTTTTATTTTTCAAGAGAACTTTATGTTGTATAAAATTTTTGGTTTTGATATACATGTCTTCATAATGTTTTTTGTAGCGCCCCGACCCCAGCCACCCAGAGTCGGTGCATTAGTTCGTAACACTGGCATGATCACAAAAGATCAAGTCTCGAAAGACCGATTAGTTTAGTAGCCTTGGAAACACTAGATACATTCATAAACGTTACATTACATCATAAAGTGAAAAACTACAATAACATGGTCTTCATAGTCCACAATCATATCCCTTTCTGACTACCCCTGCAGGTCATTCATAAAATACTTCTTCACATCCTGGAAAAAATATTAAAACATTGAAAGGGGTGAGCTCAGATGCTCAGTAAGGTTAACAATATAGCGGAATCTTTCATAAATGAACATTAACATTTAAGGCGATGTATAACTAAAACAAAAGCCTTTTAAACTTGAACTTCAACATAATATGGCAAAAGAAAAATGAGATAATGCCATTCACTTATTCACATGGATATTCTACTGGTCGAATAATCACATGCAATATCAATAACCACTTTCATAATGATGGAATGCATAATGCCAGACTATCATAACCACGTAGTCAAGGCCTCGTGCCAAGACCACAAATAAGATTTTGTCAAGGCCTCGTGCCAAGACACTAGTTTGTCTCATGAGACCTGCCGATGCATCGAGGAGCTATAGCGGGCTCCACCCATCACTTATTAAGTCCAATGCATTCCTCATATGAATAGGTTTAAACATATAATAAACCATAACATAATCGTATCACATAAAACATGCATAAAGGAAACATAACATTTCCACATTTCAATCACAAGATATCAATACAACACATTGATATAGTAAAAATTCTTTCAAAACCATTTTCAATACCAAAATAAAAGAATGTTAAAACTTTGTATTTATTTTTCATTAAAAAAAGTGATGGATTGTAAAGGAAGCCAAAACTCAAGTAACGGTCACGGCAGCGGAGAAGTCATTGTCACCGCATAAGTACGGAAAGAAAAACATTCCATTTTTGTCGTTTAGTAAAACGCTTCGTATAAAAAGATTCCTTTTGAATAAACTTAAAAGTCAAAGGGGTTTATACACCGTATAATATAAAGTTTTGTATAAAACCAAATATGCCTCAATGAAAGGGGATTGAGAAGAAGTCCTTAAAAAGATCATTTTTTTAAATAAAGTACATCTATAATGTGTATTCACTATAAGTTCACATAAATAATGTACAAATACAATATAGTACATAATAATATCATGACATAATTTGAAAGTAGGAGATTAACCCAAAGAATGGATGTTGGGTTAAGAAATTCCCTTACCTCGTGTCCGACTTGACTCAACCGTTCTTTAACCTCCTGAATAATAAAATAGAGTTAATATCTACCTTATTAAGAACCATTTTAAATTTCATTATCCTTTTTATATCACTTATTACAATGTTATGAACATTATGTAATTATTTAAGTTAATAACGGTCGTTTTGTCGATCTTTGGTAACTTGAGTCAACAATAAACTTCTTATAATTACAAGTTGTTCATGTGGTAGAATATCCATTATATCCAGAATTATATTCATGATTTAGATTTCATATATATCTTATATATCCATTATATACATTCATTTATAATATTACGTAACATTTATAGGTAAAAAATGAAATGCACCGTTCATGGAGACGGTAAGCCGTACGTACGCATGAACGCTACTTTCATTTCAATTTCATATTTAATGGAACGAAATCATAATGATATAAATGTATAATATAATTACAGTATAATATAGTGTATAATACCATTTACTCCATCCTTTATACATCCCACATATGGCATTAACGATTCAAATCACTTTGAGGGGGCGGTAGTCCGCACTTCCTAAAATGAAATTATCGCGTTTTACCCATAATGGAAATCATAAAGTATGCCATAAATGAGAAATACAGAAGAATAATTAAAACATAAAAATATTATATATCATATATAAAAATAGTGACATCTTAATGGCCACCTTTGGAGGTGTTATATGAGTGTTGAACAATCATCGTTTCGTGAGGCAGAAATTCTCCATCCACAGAAACCGTATGTTCTTTAACCATTAGATGTAGGTGTGTGTAAGTGTAGCTCGAATCCGTCTTATAACAACATCCTAGTATATTGAGGATACTGGTGTTGTTACAAAAGAAATGAATAAAAAGAGTTTAGGGGGTTGGAGAAGAAAAATAAAACAAAACAACACTAGAGAAGACATTACCTCAAAATCGGGTAACTCTTTTTGATTTGAGCCAAAGGCTTCCTTGGGAAGAGTTCTGCCCAAAGTGAGGCTTCTAGGAGTAATAGAGGGAAGTTGGGAGAGTATTTGGGCAGAGGTTGGCCGAGCCAAATGGCTTTAAAGTGTAAATGAGGTGGGAGAGGTGGGGGCCTTTTATAAGTGGAGAGGAGGGGCACTTTTGGAAAGATTGAAATGTTACATTATTTCACAATGCTTTTCGGATTCTAAAGGTCCCACACTTATATAATTCGAGGCTAAGGTGATAAGGGTTCTAAATATATTCATCCAATAGGCTTTGGACAAGTGTATGCCTTGGATTTTGCATTATCTTCTTATTTTATTCAAATCGTTAAATAATGAGGTCATCGCTGCATCATAATGATGTCATAAATAATTTAATTTATTTAATGTCTAAAAATTATAAAAAAATACTATGATGTAGGAAATCTTTTTAGATTTCTAATTAATATTTATAGTCAAAATGTGGACTTATGTAACCCCACTTAAAAAATGTTTTAGTAAAATAACTCATGTTTGTGTCAATTTAATTTTAACATTAAATAAATATATATTAATGTCATTTTCCTACTAAAGTGGCTCCATGGGGTCCCCAAGCTGACCCATGGGTTGTCTTGGTCGGCCATGACTCATCCAATAGGAGTAGGACAAGTGTCAAGCTCATCTTATATTATTAAAACATTATTTTTACCTTAAACTACACTAATTACCTCTAATCGTGATTAAGAACTTAAAAGTTACTATTCACCAAAAAATTATTTTAATCTCATTGAACCACATTTTACTTCTTAATGACAACCATGTATGTCTGATTTTTGAAAATCAAATCACAGTAGTGGCAATATTTCATTTTAACAAAAAATCAGTTTTTAACAACCACTTAGTGGTTTAACTATTCATCAAAAATTGAAGTTTTTCAGAATAAGGCCAAAATTTCACCCTAAGCTATAATTGATATTCCGAATTCAAAAATGATGTCTATTTTACAAAATTCCAAACATATAAGTTGCATTAATTAATTTTATAATTAATTTCCGCTGTCACGACAAATAGCGTGTTTTTTAGAAACAATTTATATCAAAAGATTGGCAATTGTTTATGTCCAATTTCAATGATAAATTAATTCCAATGAACACCATTGGATAAAATGGTAAAAATATATTATAATTATACCTTAAAACCACTAAATAGTATAATTTATCACAATAAATTGTTTTGATTAAAAAAGTTGTTTTAAAGTATTTTTCACTATTCATAAAAATTAGAAGTTCTCAGAAAAATACCAAAAATTCAACATAGGCTAATTTCGATATTCCGAATCCAAAAATGAAGTCCATTTTGAAATATATGATTTCTATAATTTACAAAGTGGTTATTACTATTCATAACGGCTACTTTGATTAGTCGCGGTGTTTTAGAACTCGAAGTTGCGTACAATGCATGCTATTGCATTATTGAATAAGAAGCGTATCGTGGAAGCTCGGGGTGTTACATTTTTATTCAAAAAAATGACAGACCCATGCTGATTTGCGTACTAAAATTTTATCCATGATAATTTATAGAAATAATTTTTTTTATACCAACATATCAAACCCTAAGTACATGGAAATTGAATTTTTCAAAACATGAAGGGATACTAGTCTAAATTTTTAAACATAAAAAAATTAAAGGAGATATTTGTAATATAAAGAGACAAGGATTTAGGAAAAATCCTTGGCATAGGTCATAATTGTTTTCTTAGTAAGTAAATTATATATAATTTACATATTTTTTAGGAATTAATCACTACTTTTTCATTATGATTCAGTTATGTGATGAGAGTTACTTTGTGATATTTTTGAATGAGAGATATTACATCCAATGTTTGGTTGGATTCCATATGTAATCTGCTGATAGAAATAATACTTTATACACATTACCTCTCATTAATGGGATTGAGGATATATCCTAGAATTAGAAATTAATGTTGGGGTATAATAATGTTCATAAAATATCTATGTTTTCTAGGATACCATTACTAAAGGATCTACTAAAACACAAATTTAACTCATATGGAGTATTTAATCCATGATAATATGGTTAGTAGCATAATATGGGATATAAATACATTGGTGAATTATAAAATATCAAACCATTATAGTTAGTACACATGGACCATTATGGATCAATGGAAACTGAATTTATCAAAGGACAATACTATGTGGATATCTTAGTTATTCATTACACCATATTTAAATGGATTTTTTTGACATTTAAATTTAATGCACAATCTTATTTGAAAGTATTTTTTCTATAATAAAAAGAAATTAAAACTTACAGATTGTCACTATCTAGAATGATCATGGTGGTGAATCTTGAAATTCCAAATTTGAATCTTTTTATTAATAATGCTAATTACTCATAATTTCTTGATAACAAGAAGTCTGAAATAGAATGTTGTAGTGGAAATTATAAATATAGACATTCATGAAATAGACCAAAATTTAATTATGTAAATATTTTAATGTTATATTTTTTAGTCTAAATTAATTATTACTACTTATAATAATATAAATTGTGTCTTACATTGTTCAGGTTTTGAAAAAACATAATAAAATTTTTTAAATGGTGGGAAGCAAAAATTTTGTTAATTGAAAATTTTCAAATAATGATTATTCATCAGGGAAATTAAAATTATTTCTCACAATTAAGATCTGAATGTTATTGATGGTAATTTTCTATGTTACTACATAATTTCTAAGGTGTATAATGTATTCAATAAATGGATATACACCATTGAATAAACGATACAAGTCAATTTCAATTAGATAGATCCTTTTTTATAGAAAAAATATATAGATTCTTAATGTGATGCATATAGTGTGTTTGACACCTGTCTTATTTTGTTACATAATGTTTCACCACATCCATTTGACATTAACATACATAAATCTATTTGATTTTATGTTAATATACAAGTTTATTAGGAATAATTTTCTATTTTACCTATAATCCAGATGGTGTTATAGAATAATTTTAATGAAAATATTATTTGAGATGTAGATGAATTGATTGGAACTAGAAGTTACTTATGATGTTAGTGGAAAAATATTTACTAATTATCTAAAATTGAACCTAAAATAGAATATTGTTCCATGGGTAATATAATATTGATAATTACTAAAAAACAATAGATTAATGAATTGGAATGTAATAACCTTTGGACATTGATTATATGGAAAATTGAACTTTTAGTTATAAGTGTAATGACAACCCTCATAAATATGGGTGATGAGAATGGAAATGTTATCAAAATAAGGTTATATAATATTCTGAAAGATATAATGAAGAATAGGAAATAGATTATTGATAATTCCCAAAATGGTGTTTACCAACATCAATGGTTATAGAAAAGGTGGAATTTGTACATTCTTCTCCAGAAAAATCATCCACTATCACCATCCTGAAGAATACAATCAACTCATATAGTGGAAACCCAACTGTACACCCCAATATTGGATCTCCATCATCACTGGAGTTCAGATTCTATCAAACTATAGCTCATAAACACCCATCACTTCTATTACGGAGAGATCCAATCAATTAGACTCACAAATAAACCATAATTCATATCATCATTAGATTCCTATTATCACCACCATGCCTCCATCACATTTATAAAACAAAAAACAAAACTTGTTTCCATGATTCATTAATATAAAGAATGAAATCACAAAAATATTTCCTCCTAGGGTGTCATCAAATCATTGTCTAATCAAAATTTCACTGACAAACATTCTATAATTTAGGGAGAAAGAAACTTAACAAAAAGTAAGATTTGATTGACGGCTATGTTAATTTGGACATCATCATCAGAATCTAAAGAATGGGTTGATTACCAAATCATAAAACATAGTGATGAAATAAATCTCAAATTCCTAGATCTAGGAAAATAAAATAAATGTTGGAAAACCCAATAGAGATATTTCCATGAATTAATTTATCTAGAATAAATATTAATTCATCTTAAATAATTAATGGGGATTAAACCATAAAAAATCCCAACTGTGGATTGGATCAATCCTTGATAAAGAATATTTATGTATTTTTTTTCACAAGATCCAATAACTTCATCAATGATGATGATCCTTGTAGTAATTTTATGCTCAATTAATTATACTTTGATTATCCTCCATTTCACCTTATACGAGATCCCTCTATCTTCATCGTATCATTCCCTCTCTATTTATTTAGCTAAATGAAGGGAATTCTCAATTGAGAAATTTATAAATGGGAGTCTTTAGTATTTTTTGATTAAATGAAAATTAAATTAAGACATTCATTTAATTCATTTCATATTCCCACAACATCACTCTACTTAAGGGCCCAATGCTGACATGAATTATTTCATGCCTAGGGTAAAACCCATGCTCTAAATTTTATGGCTGTCCTAATTTACCCATCTAAGATACCATTCATGAGTTATTCCATGATTTTTAAAAAGATATGTGTGTGTGATATAATATATTTAATATTTTTAATATACCAACATCAAGGATCCATGGGAGGCAAAATATCATACTGACTGTACATAATAATCCAAAATATCCATTGAAATATTCCAAAGTACTAATAAATTTTTTTGGTGTCCTTACATTATCCACTCCTTGAATTATTGTTTTCATGAAAATAAAAAACCTAATCAAGTTGGTCAGGATACTGATCTCAGTTATGTACCTCCCACACCCACATTCTCTTCAAGAGGTTCTCATGATTCCATGAAATTATCCTAAGTAAATCATTTTACCATGAAGGGTCTTCTATAAGACTTCTCATGTGTAGCCAGGAACCTCTAAAAAGGATCTCCACCCTCAATGTCCAACTGACCCTAGTCGACATCATGCAACAGGTTATGCACAAATATTCTTAACCATGATAGATTGAATACAAAATGCACCTATTCTAATTGTATTAGTATAGATAATAGGAATTACACCTTGTTAACCATATGATATAATAGAAATAAACGGACTATGAGCCATGGAGATAGCCTACTTCCTCAACCAAATATTGGAAAACCCAACCTAGGTGAGACCCTATAAAAATATGGCCTCCCATATCAAACTCTAAATCCCCCATCATTGATCTATATAAGAATATTGAAATCATTAGGCAGTCCTCGTTTTCTCATAGATGAACTGCATCTTCATTAATGTCTTTCATACCAACACTAGGCCTATTTTCATTGTTCCCCCAGTTCTAAAAAAATAGTGGTGACATGTATGATCTACTGTTCATAGATTAAAATAGTGCTATATATCTTGTATAATGATAATTATTCTTATATGAAATCTCCACTAAAGGTAGGTGATTACCTCAGTAACAACCAAAACTAACATGAAAATCTAAAGCATAGTCTCCAATACCTGAATGGTCCACTTTTTCTATCCATCTATCTCAGGGTATGAAAATTGTCAAAACCAAAATGTAGCCCCAAATCCTCCCATATCCTTCTCCAATATCGTGATGTAATTAGAGAATCATATTCTAAAATGATAATCAAATAACTCCATAAAGTCAAACTACCTCTTTCGTGCATCGGAATCCCAAACTCTCTAATAAACTCTACTCTCATGTGGATATGAAGTTTTATGACTTAGTGAGTTGGTATAACATCATGTAGATATCATAATGACCTCTCACTGATCGTGGAAGCATCCTCATAAAAACCAAAAAGATACCATTCCATTTCCACTTCCATCTAGTCACCTTAGAGTTCATCTACTGATAGGTGAGACATTAAGAGTAAAACTCTATTCCACACTACTACATCCTTGTCTACCTAACTAGAAGCCAAAGTAACCTAGTAAATCATCACCTCTCATAGATGTAAAGTGAAGGAAAAATATGAATATTCATCTTCATATCAACTCATAGTGTTACTGTTTTTTCATCAACCTTCCTTAAATAACGACGGTGTTCTCCATACCTTAAAAAAATCCATCTTTATCATGTATAACAAGTATTAGACCACACAAGATCTCATTGTGTATATCCCCAAGTTGTGCCTCCTTAAAATTAAAAATAATTAGATGAGTGACAATTGTTTACTGGTTGTATGCAACACCACCATCAACTATAAGGGTCAAAACCAATGATTTTACTTCTCTTCCACCTCATTCAACAATACCAAATCAAAAACCCTACTGGGAGAATCTTCTACCATAACCACACTCTTGGGTGTCTCCAATACTATAACCATCTCACCATTTAATGTGTATACTGTTACTCCCTCTTCTCATATGACATATCATAATAAATGGACCACCCAAACTAGAATTAAAACTTTGAGAGCTTCCCCTAAAGCTAGTAATCATAAAGCATGTATAGAATCATACTCAAGTTTCTCATGTTCACCACCTCTGATAGTGATATCACAAGGATGTAATCTATGAATACCATCATGAATTTTCTAATAAGGGATGAAATATATGGTTAATGAGTTCCATGAAATTTTCTGGGGATTTTTTACATACTGAAAGATATCACAAAGAACTCAAGGTACTCATTGTAACTTTAGAATGAAACCTTCTATATATCCTCCTCCTGATATGGAAGATGGTGATAATTTATTTAGAATTCAAATTAGGAGAACCACTTATCCATTAAGAATTGGTCAATGAATTATTTGATTTTAAAGGGTTGAAACTCCTTCCTGACCATCTCCTAGTTCAGGCAATGTTAATCCATGCTTACTCTCAATATCTCATCTTCCTTCTGGGGGAACAACACCAGGATAACAAGGAAAAAAACTATATATTATAAGCCCCCTACTCTATAGACTCTATCCAAACTACACCTTTATCTCTCATAGCTCTATAGGGTCATCAGATGTGTTGGTGAAGATATTGGGTTGTACTTAGTGGAATATTATATAGAATTTGATATTTCAATTGGTTAGTAAGCCTAGAATATTCCCAGGGAAGACTTAACCATACCCCTAGAACACAACAAGAACTGAGATTTCATAGAACATGCTTCCCCAAGGATCATACAATCTATAAATTAGGAAATTGGTTGTTTCCACTTATGTATGAGCTCATCATCTTATTCTTAGGATTCCTCCTCACCAAGTAAGGTGAATTCCTTCCAACCAACTTCGATACATTGAAAATCCTCACTAGTAATAGTCAAAATGGTCGTGAGTAAATGAAAAATATTTTATACTGAGGAAACTATCAAAGGTAATATTCACAACTATGGAAATATTCGTCAAGATACTCGATCCTAGAATAGTCAAGTCACACTAGTAGCTAAAGTGTGTATTGAAAAAACCTTCTTTATAAGATACTATAAAGACAAGGTTGAAGATAATAGGATCCAAAAAATTTTATTTTAAAACGGTATGATATTAGGGAAAAAGTGTCTTTAGACTTTGTACTAAAGATGTTACATGAGTAGAAAGAACATATATTATACCTAAAAACACTCCCAGAGTGCCTGCATTCACAGGCCCCTAGTTCCTGAAGACATCCTACCCCTTTCCCATATGTTATCCTCAACCAGATCTCACACCAAACATTATCACATAAAATATTCTCAAACATAAAAGTCAAAGTAACTCAAATACCACACCTCAACACTATTTCTTTGGGCGGTACTGACTCAACTTCATGGCTTCAAATAGTGTCATAAGAGGAGATGTATCAGTGGGGGAGGTTACCCACTTATTTGAATAACTAAATCCATGTCATAAATAACTTTAATAGTAATCCAAAAACCACGTATGTCAACATGGAGAAGTATCTCCCCCAAAACCACCATCAAGAGGGTTCAAACCCAGGAAGAACACTCACACCACATATTTATGTCAGCCCTCTGCCATCTGAGGAGGGGTCTGAATCACTATGTATAATGGTCAGTCCTTGTCTCTAAAACATTAAAATTACACTCAAAAAAGGTTTATAATCTACTAGTACTAATGAGACAAATCTCTACTCAATTTTATAGGTATTGTCTACCTCAACCACTAAAGTAGGGTCAACATTCTACTCAATTTGTAGAGACACTACTCTATTTTAACCTAGAGAAACCATCTTCTACACAAGTCCTTAGATTGTAGCCTAACCACTAATAGAATCATAATCATGATCCTAAAATGGAATCCAAGATGTTTTTACTCATGGAGGAATAAAATAATAGCCAACATTCACCATGGCCAAAAGAGAATATTTGGGTAGGTAGCTCAAGAAGGACATGGAAACCAAAACCCATTATTACATAATGCATGTACCAATGTTTTCTCTATGACAAGTGCATACTTGAGCTAGGTCAATAAGAAGGTTATTAAATTCCTAGTGAATATATATGTTAGTTTTTTCACTAACATTGGGTTTCCTACATTGTGATCTAAACATGAGACAATTTAACAATATTGACCTTATTCCCAAACCAAATGTGATAGCTAGAATATATCAAAAAATTAGTTCTATGATGAACCCACTTTGATACCACTCTATCATTACCTAAACCATAGTGTCCCACCTAAATAGGGGAAAGTTGATTTTGACACCCCAATCCTACCTCTAATAGGATAGGGTCTAGCAAGTAGTATCGATTAGGAATAACACACACATGGGATTCCATAACTAAAAGTACTGGAACACACAAAGGAATATCCATACCCTAGTATAACATGGAAAAGATAAATAGTTGATACAATAAATGCATGAATAAAATATATCCCACATCATAGTATAATAAAGGGAAATGAAAAAAATAATGGGATGAATGAAAACTGACCAAAACTACAATGAAACCCATCCTAGTAGAAACAAGGTGACCACTACACAATAGAAACTTCTACAACCTTCCATGGTCAATTTGGATCAACTAAGATCAATATTCTATTGATCCTACTAAGACCATGAAAATAATAATATTGTCTATATAAGATTCAAAATTTGCATGTGGGGCCCATATTAGGTTATGTATAATTGTATCCAGTAGCACACCCTTAAATCAGAAATCACAAAGAATCAAAGTGGGAGTCATATCTAAATTAGAATGATACAATAATAAACTAGATAGCCTAAATATTCTCAAAGGAATAAACTAATTCTCAAGGTGAGGTCATGTACTCAATACCAAAATAGAATAATACTATAAGATCATAGGTAAGATCGTTATGAGAGAGAATACTCATAGGTTCTCAGAAAACTAATGGAAGTAATCCCATAGTACATACTAACAAGGTATTTCCATGAAGAATCACCAAGGAAACTAAGAGGGTCCATCTTAGATACTTAATCAATTAGAATAATACTTATCTGAAGACAAAATATGTCCATACACATATGGAGGATTATTTAATGGTGGTCAACTAACCTTAAATGTATTATACTGCTTGGTAGGGGATCGAACACCTTGGTTCCTAGGTCATGTAATACCTAAAATCCACATAGGTAGTAAGATGGGAATGAGGATATAACCCTTGGGAATCATGGATAGACACTTTCTCTATTACACTAGGGGATGTTACATTAAATTATTTGGACTAGATACATCACTGAACACTCATGGAGGAAGACTAAGAAAACACACTCTGGGATCATAGGAGGGAACAAACACACACACACACATGCACTAATATATTTAATCGTAACTCACACAATCTCATATAGTAGCTGTTATGAGAATAAAAATGCATAAAAAATACCATTGATGGAGAACATGGATATTCTAATATGGAAAATGGAATGTCTTTCTGTGTTTGGAACTTCCCATTTCCAACCCTCTCAAATGGTATATATTTCACAAAATAAATGAATATTATTTTTTTATTCATAGTGTGTAGAGTTTTGTTCAACACTTGTATGTGTCATCTATTCAATATAGTGTGTCCAAGATATAAATGTGTATGTTGGTCATGTCTAAGTAATTTTTTAAGTTTAAAGGGTATACTCTACATCACACGGCTTATAGGGGTTGGGACAACACTCATTTTGTGTGTCGTATTCCCAAGCATGTGTACCATAAAAATAACATGGGGTATGAGTTGTCACATATAGTGTGTGGGGTCACATGGAATCCTAGAAATGTACTCCCTATACACACTGAGTTGGTCAGCTAAGGGTTACACGAAATGTGTTCTTCCAAACTACATATTGTGTACATTGGAATTTTTATGATATTCAAACATGTTCATGAATATTCACACGTGTGCCACCATATATTTTGGTTCCAATGGGAAATATTATGATAACTTTCATAAAGATGTTGAAGGAAATCAACAACCATCGAAAATTTAGATTCTTTTTATTATTAATAATAAAATTCATCCATTTTCACCATCCTCAAGCACTCTCATTGTATGGGTTGTAAAAACATCACTATATACACCGACGCCCGATCACCATTGTAAAGTGTTGTTGGATTATGTCCAAAAATTTCTCAATTACACCCTTTATTACTTGTATAAATATATCTCCTCAGTCCAACTCATGGATTCAACATCAATTGTACCATTTTCAGTTTCCTATCATCACCACCATACCTTTGTTACAACTCTATAACTTAAAACCAAACTTGTGGCCATGATCTATTTTTTCAAATAATTAGTGTACAATGATTGATCCTCCTAGAGTATCATCATATCATTGTCTAATTGAAATTTCATTTAGGAATTTCAAATAATTGAGGGTGAAGGAAACATAATATAAAATATGATCTAATCGATGGTTGTGTTTATTTAACCATCATATTTGGAAAACAATGGATGGGTTGGACTTTAAAATCAACAAAAAAAGTAAAGAAATAAATCACAAATTACTAGATATTTTATGAGAAAATAGATGATAGAAAAACCCATAGAGATTGATATAGAAATTACCCTTGAAATAATTTATTTATGTTTGTGTCAATCCATAAATGAGGATTAAACCACAAAAACAAAAATACCTAACTTAGATTGGATTTATGATTGATGAATATGTTTTTAAATAATTATCATTACTGAGATCCAAAAACAACATCAATGATGATGATCCTCACAGTACTTAGATCCTCGATCCATGATCCCACGACCAACAACCAATGCATCTTCCACCAGATCTCTCCCTCTCTCTCTCAATCCTATCATTTCCTTTAATTTTATGTAGCTAACCCCAAGGAATTAACTAGAGAGGATTTATATTAGGGGTTTATTAGTGTTTTTTTATTAATTGAAAATGAAATTAATAAATTCATTTAATTCATTTAATCCTCCCAGAAATGCACTACACTGAAGAATTTGGTGCCGATGAGACTTATATTATGCCTAGGGTAAAGACCATGCTCTATTTTTAATGGTGGTCTAAATTTTCCATTTAAGATTTTTTTTAGGATTTATTCCATTATTTGTGAAAATATCTCTACAAATTAAATATTTTATTTAATATTTTTAATATACCAACATTATGTCTTCACTGGCATTAGAATCCTGCATCAAATCAATTCCTTACATGGAAACTATTCTTTGAAATATTCTAAAGTATTGAACAGAAATTATAGAGGCATTAAATTTATAATAACACTAAAAATGTAAAAAAACTAATTAATCTAGAAATGCATCACCTCATTTCCATGTGTGTTTTAATTTTATTTTTATTTAAAGAATTTTAGATCTTATATTATGAGGAAATATACTAGAAAATATTTAACTGTATATAGTTGTAACCACATATTCCTATATTGAATGATAGATTAGTTTTTAGGGCTAGGAGACTATATATTTTGAAATTTTAAGTTTAATTATTTCTTAGTTTCTTCTAATTTTTCCAATCATGTTCATCAAAGAGCATCTTGGAAATATATCTTCCCACTACTAAGTAATTATCAAGGAATCCTATGTGCAGTCTTGTATCATTTAATGAAGGATAAATTGATGAAGTTATAGTAAGTATCATTGATACATTGGTTTAAGTTATCAAAAAACCTACCTCTTTGGTGTAACATAGATAATTTCTATTATTAGAATTGATTTAATAATACCCTCATTTACAAGAATTTTTTTTATTGTTATCCTATATAAAGTGTTTTATTTCTAATTGATTTTTTTAATTTATCATTTCATTGATTTTTATCAGTTAAGAGATTATATTCCAATAGTATTATTTTTCACTAATTGTGTGATTTTTTACATTTTTACTCTATTTATTCAATTATTACATCATCCATACAACTTACATTTCAACTAGGTAAAATCATAAGTTTGTTAGTGAATTCAATTCACCCCCACCCATAATCAAGAGACCATGCCTAGTTTATCTAGTACAACACTTGGTATTAGATCATATCCTCTCTAAATTTTAAAACTTGATCTTGTTTATGTTTTTATCTATTTTCACTTTCCTAACACTAATGTGTGAAATATTTTAAAAAAAAATTTCATTATGGAAAAAATACCAATCAGAACCATATAAATTTATAATATTTTATTTTCCACATATTTTTTATGGTTTTAGCTATGAGTCTAAGAGAGAGAAGAATATTATCTTTTTCAATCTACTAATATTATAAATCATGATTATTGGAATTTATTTTTCAAGCTAAACTCAAAATATCATAGTCTAAAATAGATTCAATGTAATTTTACTTCTAGTAAGGATATTTTTTTCCAACTCTTAAGATATTTGAAACAAAAAAATTATATTTTGGAAAGTCGCATGCCTAGTAAAACTCTTTTAATTTTAAATATGATCCTTTATATAATAAACATCATAGAGGAATTAAATTTTGAAAAAATTTATTTATGAATATGTTTTAGGAATTCGAAAATCAATGGTCTTAATTTTTTTACAAACTTTAAGTTGTATAACATTGTAGGGTTGGATAGACATGTGTTTGTAATTTTTTTTAAACATAGACACCTAAAAAATTTAGTTACTAAATGTTTCTCCATGATTATTTCTAGAAATATTGTTTAGTGACATGAAATGAAACACTCAGATCAAGGAAACTGGATTTTCTCAGAACATGATAGGAGACCAGTCAAACTTCTTAAACATACCAAAATTGAAGAAGGTACATGTAACATTTATAGACAAGATAATAGAAAAAATCCTTAGTATTTGTGATATGTGTTTTCTTATTATTTTTTTATTTATAATTTACGTTTTGTTTTAGGATATAAGTGAAACACTATCAGCATATATAAATTAAGTAATGAGACGTACGTTTTGATCTTTGTGAATAAAAAAATAACATCACATGTTTTATAGGAGTGCACATGTAATATTTTTATAGGAATGATAATTTATACATATTTCCCCTCCTTAGTGATGTTTTGGATAATTCCTACAATCGGAATTGAATTTTATGGAACAATAGTATTCAAAAAATAACTAAAATATGTCAGAGATACTCACTGAGGGATCTACATAAACATAAATTTAATTCATCTAGAGTACTTAATCCATGTTAAATGGTTTGAAACATAATTTGATATATACAACCATTGGTAAAGTATAAAATTTCTTAACTTTATAGTTAGTACACATGGATGATTATAGACCTATCGAAACTAGATGTATCAAAGGAAAATACTTTGTGAATGTCTTAGTTATTCATTACAAAATATTTAAATGGTTTATTTTTTGACATTTAAATTTAAAGAACTATCATATTTTAAATTATTTTTTCTATATTTTAAAGTTTTGAAAACCAACTAATTGTCATTATCCAATGTGTTCTTAGTGGGAAATTTTTTAATTCCACTTTTGAGAATTTTTATAATGAACATGGAATTACTCATAATTTATTCCAAAATATAATGGTGTAGTAGATATATTAAATAGAACACTTCATTAAATTGCCCAAAATTTTTGTGTGTGGGTATTTTATTGATATATATTTTTAGGCTAAATTCATTTGTACTACTTATTATAATATAAATTTTGTGTTATTCTGTTCAGGTTTTAAATGAACAACTTGTTAATTTTTTAATGATAGGAATCCTAAATTTAGTTAATTTAAAATTTTCAAATGTTGACTATTCATCTTGAACACTAAAATTAATTCTCACAAATAAGATATGAAGGATTATTATGATATTTTTATTTTGTACACCATTACTTCTATAATGTATAATGTAATCAACAAAAGAAAATATAACATTGAATAAATGGTACATGTCAATTATTCTTATACACATCCTTTTGTAAAGCTAAAATATATGGATTATGAATGTGATGCATATTTTGTGTCTGAAACCTATCCTATTTTGTTACCTACTGTTGGACCACATCCATTTGAAATTAAAAAATAATAATCTATTCTATTTTAAGTTAATCTACAAATTTATTAGGAACAACCTTCTTTTTTACATAGAAACCAGATGGTATTATAAAATCATATTAATGATAATATTATTATATATATAGATGAATTGATTAGAACTAGAATTTCCATATGAAGTG
Organism: Viscum album; assembly: GCA_963277665.1. Taxonomy (NCBI): domain Eukaryota; kingdom Viridiplantae; phylum Streptophyta; class Magnoliopsida; order Santalales; family Viscaceae; genus Viscum; species Viscum album. The sequence goes on from OY728125.1 coordinate 1,401,976,830, forward strand.
ATTGTAAACACCTTTCATTATAATCCCAACATTAAACTAAAACAAAATATTGTGCCTTTGGTAATATAAGTTTGATAACTACTATGATAGAAGAGCTTAATGAATTCAAACAAAATATTTTTTGGACCTTGGTTGAATGACCAAAGGATATTCTAGATATAAGTTTAATTTTAGTCCTCAAAATTTTGGGATATGAGAATGAAGATATTATAAAAATAAGGTTATATATGATGCTAAAGTTTATAATCAATAAAATAGAATAGATTCTTGAGAATCTTTGTCATTAGTTTCTAGAATTGAGGCTATATATATTCCATTATCTTTTACATCTCACCTTTACATTAATATATTTCAAAGGGATATAGTGAGTGACTTACTTAAAAATTATATTCAATAGGATTTTTATGTTGAACAACCAGTTAGTTTTAAAGATATTAATTTATAGAACATGTATTTAAACATACCAAAACACTCTGTGGATTTAAACAATCCCTGAGATCTTTATATGATTATTATCCATATTTTCTACATCAAAATGAATTTGTTAAGGTAATATATATCCCAAGATCTTTATCAAAACTAAATTGAGTTTACTATAACTATAAAAAATCGTTGTTGATAATAATATTTTTGATTCAAAAAAAATGTCAAGCAATTGTTTTTACAAAACATATGAAATGTGATTTTTTGAAGAGCATGATGGTTGAAATTAAAACATTTATGGGTTCTAAATTACTCAGTGACTCAAAGGAACCATTTTAACTCCTTATATATACAATAAATATTTACTAAATCATTATTTTCAACAATTCTCTAATTATTAGTACTCTGGTTGGTACCTCGTGTAAACATGATCTCGATGAATATAATAAATTGATTGATTTAAAATTTTTTAGAGGGATGATCATACGATAAATTTAATTGGTAAAAATTCAATTAGAAATTATGTTTTTTTAAATTTTTGTGTGTTTGATTAAAAAATCGTAAGGAATAACGACTTAAAAAAGTCGACTACATATTTATTTTTCAAATGAAATTAAAAAGAGATACTATTTTATTCTTATTGATAAATGTTTTCATTAATGTATTTTTTTGATGCAGATTTTAATGTTTTAGAATAGATCAAAATATAATTTGTTGAAATTTTTACCATATTATTGAGGATATATCCTACTGGTCCAGCAATAAGAAACATTTTGTTTTACTTTCCACTATGAAAAATGAATATTTGATATTTAGAAGTTTTTTTACTTAGTTATTACAGATAAAATATTGGAACATGGATTTTTGGAAAAACAAAATTACCTAATATTTTATATTTTTTTGATAGTAAATGTTTTATTTATTATTCTAAGAACACATCACATCATTTGTGATCAAGACACAGATATATAATACACAAATTACATCATGATCACACAGAAATGGATAGTTTATTCATGGGTTAATCAAAACTGATTATACTCGGGCTAATTTATTCACTTATCAGTTATATTTTGATATATTTCTATATATTAAATAGAATTAATGTATGGTAAATATTAAATTTTCATATGTTAATCTTCTTATTAAACTATCTATGGAATTTTAGAAACTCCTTTAGAATGATGTTGAACATTCTATTTTATAATTTTACTACATTATACTTTCTAGAATATTTTTTAATATTAATTATATTATATACTCTTTACTTCTATCCTAAATAAACATTCTATAAGTTACCTTATGATGAAAATTGTGGTAATTATCTTATGGAAGGTACATATTACATAAGTGATTTATCTTAGGAAAATAACCCATTATATGAATTATTGGTTTAATTTAATGGTTCAAAATATTTTCTTGTATGTATGTACAGTTTATCTAAAATAATACTCTTATATAATGTAATCTTTCATTTTTTAGTCAATTTTGACATTTTCTCAACTTATATTGAATTTTATGTAATATATTATTAATATTACCAATATAAATCATTGAATTTACCCTTTCAAATATCTGAGGTTACTCTTTTATTTGAATAGTCATTTCTAATATTCACTCTAATGTAATATTTTATACTATTTGAAAATTTGATTCTAAATTTGAGAAAACCATGAAAAAGGTAGAGAAACTTTGTTTATTAATTCACAAATGTTTTTTATTTTTAAATATTAGTCAATGGTAGATAAGTTAAATCAGTTACAACATTTTGTAAAACTACCATCATTAGAAATAGAACATACATAATCATTAGAAGATAACATTCAGAAGATTTATTTCCCTCATGCTTATCACCCGTTGATTATTATTTTTTACCCTATTTTATTTTCATTTATCCGAAAAGGGGAGAGAGATTTATTGGTGTATAATATGTTTTAGTTTAGCGAATAAGTGAATCGAAATGGGGGAGAATCAAAAAATTTTGAAATGGGAGACAATTACTCTTATATATTCATCAAATGTTTCAATGTCTAGTATCAATTACATAAGTTACATGTATAATTATACTTTTATTTATTTTAAATTTATAATTGTTTCTTATTACTTATTATCTAAGGATCTTATTTGTTTTATTCTTCTTGAAAACCATAAAGGTGATGAAAATTTATTAAATAAAAATTTCCTTTTAATTTTTTAGAAAACTTTGTTATGTATTCATGATATGATGAGGGTAGGGTTTCCCCTTGATTTATGGGGAGAATTTATTATACTATTTTTTTGGTTTAGTAATTTTTCAGGAATGAAAGTTAGATCTATTATAGATAAGAAATCATTTGATAATTTTAGTCATTAAACACAAAGGTAGTGTCATTTATAATTACATGCTTTTTTGTATTAAATTCTAGTCAAACATAACTTCATTATGTGTTTTGTAAATATCAAAATGGGGGATATTAATGAGTCAAATTTATCTTCTATATTTTTCTTTTGAAAACTAAAATAAAATTTGATGAGTTTGATTTATCTTGGAGATTTTTTTAATTTTTTCTTTATGTAGTTATTAATATAAAATTCTGTATTATAGTGATTTAAATTATACAACTAATTTATAGAGAGTAGAGAAGTCTCATTGAGCTAATCCATTGAGTTATAGAGATAATTTAGGTTAAATTTCCTCAAACCCATGATTGTTTGATGTTACCATTGGATGTTGTTACACAAGCCTCTATAAATTCAATTGATTATTTGAGGAATGAAATTTTAAATAATGTAAAATATATAGAAAACTAATCAATAGAGTCATGCATTATCTTGTTTCATTAAATATTTTTACATTAAATTGTATTATGTTTTTTATTTGATATTTTATTATGAATAACTGAATTATACAATCTGTAAGGCTATTTTTTTTCATAAAAACATTTGATTTATTATGATTGATGATTTTTTGGGGCTATGAAGCTAAATCTTTCAAACTATGATGTTCAACGAATCCTGTGGAACTTATAATTTCTTCTAATTCTATTTTTTAAAGAGGATATTCGGGATAAAGCTACTTATTTCTGAATTATTGTCAAGTAAATATTAGTTAGGATTTGTAACTTACAATTGGGTATATATTGAGGATGTTCCTGTTTTAAAATTGAAATCCTAAACTTATGTTATTAAACCTCCATCCACATTAGGGTATAAATGAATAATTCTTATATTAGAACTGACGTAGTATTTATTTATTTTATAGGAATATTTTTATTGTTATCCAGTAATCCAGGTTTTTTGTCTACATGAACTGTAACACATGGATGTTTCTATGAAATATTCTCTTTAAATAATTTTAATTCTTCAATAGTTTTCATTCCATGAAATTGTGAGTTTAAACAAACTGAAATATTCCCTTGGTTTAAAATTACTATTATAACCTAGTAATTTGGTTAGTTGAAATAAATATAACTTATGAAAATGTATAGTGAATTCATTGGCTACCAATTATTCATGAAAATATAAATCAATTAAATATTATTATTTTTAAATATAGGGAATTACTATTATCAAATGAAATTAATGAAATATATACTTTATATACTTAATAAAATGTTTTTGATATTCATCCAATATATTTTTTATTCATTGAGTATGTATAAACCCTATTTTATGTATAAAAACCTTTATTTGTCCAAAGGGTAATTTTACATCCTTTTTAATAGGGAAACCTAATTAAAGTAAAATTTTGACACTTTAATTATTTTTATGTGAAATCATATAACTCTTATTTGGAAGAAATATATCCAAATTTCTATTGGATACATTTGTGATATTTTTCTAATAACTTTTAAATTTCGATTAATAGTAAATATATAATAAATTTTAATTAAAAAAATCATCAAAATAATTTATATGGATAAATTATATTATTGAATTGTTTTTATATATAAATATAATATATTTTTACCATTTAATATAATTTAGGTCATTGACATTAATTTTATGTTGAATTTAGATGTAAAACAATTTCAGTATTTTGAAATGCTCTAACTTCTAAAACTCATTTTCTAATTTCAACAACAAAAATAAATTTAAATTAATTATTGAAAATTCGGTGTTTTTTAATTTTTAAAAAATTATTCATTATTTTTAATCAGTAGTTCTAAATTATGTAAATAGATTTTTTTAGCTTTATGATTAGTAAATTTGTTAATCTTTAATAATTTGATAAAAATGTAAATCATGTAATTAAGGGTAAAGATAATATTATAAAATTACCCTTACACTTTTCCTACTAACATTGGATGAGTGTGTTTTTACTTAAATCATCCTTGTGTCTATGTTTTATCCATTTAAATACACTTATATGAGATTAGGACATTTAATTTATTTTATTTAAAGAAAATTTAAATATGTCTCACTCAAATTTTAAAAACTATATCACTTTTCATATAATCATATACATAAGATAAATTCAATTATAAATACTAATTTTTAAATAAGTTATTTTTATATATCATTTTAATTTATTTGTAATTTTTTGGAAACATATTATTACCTTAAAGGTTTATACATTGATGATGCAGAAATTACTTAATTAATGAAAAATCAATAAACAAATTTTTATTAAAATGTTAATAACCATTAAAAGACACAAAAATTGGAAAAAATATTATTGGTATAATATATATAGACCATAATCATCCAATGTTAAAGTTATTGACAATTTTTAGCCTTATAGAAAATATTGTGACACTTATATTATTTTACATAAAGTGATGCTAAAGTTGTCACATTCATGTTTTATTAAGTAAAAAAAATTTATTTTAGATTTTTTAAAACATATATTAGACTAAATTTATTATTAAGAAATATTTTATATTTATCTTCATCATAGTATTTTTGTATTTTTTACTCAACATATAAGTGTACTAAATAATTACACAAAACTGATGTTGTAATTATTTTATTAATGGAGATAACAAATAAATGTTATTAAAAATATTAACATGAATATAATTTTAGATAATTAATTTATAAAATGAATTTTATAGATTACCTTGATGCATTATAAATATAATTAATTTTTTTGAATATATCTTTTTATTTTAATATTTTTAAAAATCAATTAATTGAATAGTGTCAAAATTGACACTAATGATTATTTATCGAAACAATGTTTTATTAAATTACATAAAAATCATAAAAAATTCTCAAAATATATCATAATTATTATATGGTCTAAAATGTTCTACAGTATTTATTTATGGTCTAATTGGCATAAATTAATTAAATAGTATACCCTTTTAATACTAAAATATTTATTTCCCTAGTTAAAAATAAAATAGAATAACCACGTTTTAAGTAAAATAATAAGGTTTAAATTGATTGAAATACTTGTGTAAAATTTATTTGTTGATGATATTACAACCCTTTCTCATCTTAGATTCAATATTATGAAATATTGGTGGTTTTTTTATGTGGTTGGAGTTTATTATACTATAATATTTTTGGATCTTTCAAAAGTTCCCCTCACCACAATTAGGAAAGGGCACCTCCTCCCTCATTTATTCAAAACTCATTTACCCTTAAAACTATGATATTTCATATCATTTTTCCATTATCATCATCCATAATAACATTATATAGGTTCTAGTCTTCTTCAAATACCATCTCTAGAGATTTAAGAAGAGATTTAGAGGGATCATTTCGAAGAAGATGTAATCTCCTCTACTCACTCTTTCAAACTTATTTCTTCTTATAATTCCTATTACTGAGTTGTTTCATTATAAAGTAATAAATATAGTGTCAATTATATAATGATATATTATTATTATTTTTAAAAAACCATATTCCACCTTTTATCCATCCTATGAAAAACACAATCACCACTTGTGCATATGTACAGCTTACTATCTCCACATAATGGTGTCATCATTTTCTCACCACTTCCTTACTTGTATGGTTATAATGATGAAAATAATAACAAAATTTGATTATTATAACATTATCTTTCCTCTTAAATATTATACACCATCCACTTCAATACCATTCAACAATTATATGAATTATATCATCTCCCATGCGTACATACAACCTACTGTCTCCACGATGTAATGAAATTTATTCTACATGATCTTCATTAAATCATGATTATATAAATGAATTGAATGAATAAATATGATATATATTATAATAATATAACTTTTTAAATGATATAACTATATTCATAGAAGAATAACAAGAAATTATCTAACAAAACATGCGTAATAAAATAAAGAAGTTAATAACCGATAGATGAGTAATAATGTAACTAACAAATGGATGATATTAAGATCATATACTACATCATAAAAATTAATATGATTCTATAATAATCAAATCAAAATATTTAAATCATTATAAAATAGTTTCGAATACATAAAATGGATATTGAATCTACGGTAAGGGATAATTTTGCAATCTCATTATTATCCAAGATTATTTATTTGTAAGTATATACTAGGGTGTATTTTTCATCCAGGGCCATGTTTAATAAATTTGTATTAAAAAATATTATTTTTATCCTTCTAAAATTTTTTAATGTAAATTTTACCTTATTTTTGAATTTTTATTAAATGGTATGAAAAGAATCTTTTATCATTTTTTGATATGATGTACATTTTGACTTATCTGAAAAAAGTACATGATAAATTTTTTTATTAACATATACGACATGATGGATTTTTATGATTTAATAACACCATATTTTCATGAATATTAGTTTAAAATATTTAATTCTTATTTTCAAAACAATTATTTTCTTTTAAAATTGTGTGGCATTTTGAGAAAAGAAAATGTTTTCGAATAAGAAAGGATATTTTCCTCAAAAATTAATTTCAAGTGTTCCATAAAAATTATTTTCCATCTAAGATGGAATTATTTAATATGGTTTTGTTTCAAGTATAATATACCTATTATTATTATGATTTTATTATGATTTTTATGGAATTTTATTTATAAAATCCATTTGATTTATATGGATTATTTAATGATGGAATGATGTTTAAGAAAACCATTTTATTCCTTAGGTTATGATATGATGAATGATTTTTTTGTAGAACATGTATGAATTTATTAATTATGAGATAGGTGGGACCTATATCTCCCTCCAATGAACTGGTTAAAGATTTAAATCTCTTGATATAGACATGTTTGGAATGGGAAATGACCTATGTTCAGTAATACATGGTTGAAATGGGAAATAAACATTTTTTATTAATGGTTTAACAAAATTGGAATGAATAAATGAATTGTGAATGAAGAATAATAATGGTTTAGCAAAGTTGGATGGAAATTTGGAAGAGTGTGTGGCTTGTTGTGTGGTAATTGCATTTAGAGGTTATAGAAAGGTTTTAAATGATGAGATGTGGTTGGTTGTTTTAGAACCAATAGGATGGGAATGACTGTTTGATATCATGTATGTATATAATTGTATTTTCCTTGTGATTTATATACAAAGCCCACCCTATTTGAGCACTATGTGTCAAACACCCCCATCGCCATGGGGTATGGTATATTTACCAAACATCTTGGTAAGAGGATGGATAGTTGGCCACCCGATCCTCCCTACTCCTTACAGTAGCAGTTGCCCAAGATTCTTCTTTTAGGTTGTGGTTTATGGGTCCTAGTTCTGGGTGATAATGTTTTGTTTTCCCAGGTTTCTTCTGGATTATATGTTTTTTGTTTTTTAGGTTTCTTTAGGATGATATGTGTTATATTTTCTCAGGTTTATTTAGGATGAGATGTGTTTTGATTTCCCATGTGTTTTTGGGATGTGACGTGGTATGTGGCCCAAGTGATGTGGGTGGGATGTGATGTGGTATGTGGCCAAGGTGTCTGTGGGTGTGATGTGGTTTTGAGGCCTATGTGTGTTCAAGAGGGATGTGATGTGGTATGTAACCCAGGTTTCTATGTTGGGGTGTAGTTATGTTTCCCAAGTGTGTGTAGGAGGGTTTTTATGTGGTGTTTTTATGTGGTGTTTTTATGTGTGATGTGGTTTTTATGTGTGTGTAGGTGGGTTTTTATGGTGGTGTTTGTTAGGGTGTGAGAGTGACTAATTAATGGGAAAGTGGTAAGGGGAACCCTATTATCTATTCTCCTTTTATTTCGTTACTTGAATTTTGTTATTTTGTGAGTGTGACTTGGTGAGGATGGGGTGGCTAGTATACATTCTTAGGTGTTTTTTAGTTCTGATATTTTCTCACAGGTGCATTTGTATACTTCTTTCACATGTGCACAATTGACTCTGGTTTTATTCCTGATTATACCTATACACTCACACTATGTATATAAAATCTTTTTCATGTTTCTTGGAGGACTTAGTAGACCGTTCTGGACTTTACTTTCTCATATCTTGATAGTTTTTATGTTTCTTCCTAGATATACTTTTGGTACTTAGTTCGGAGACTTTTGTATCGTATTGGTTCTATTTTTTTAAACATGAATGTGGGATGGATTTTGATTTCTTTTATATTTGTATCTTGAAGTTGTTTTTTGATGAAACAATTTATCTCTTGATCTTATTTCTTTGAAAATGGTAATGCCTCCCATTTTGAGATACTAGTATACCCTTGGTGCTGGTCACCACCTTGGGGCCTACTGGAGGCGGGACTCGAGGGGGTCATTATCACACTTTCTTCATTGCCATCCTAGGAGGGGCATATTTCGAGGGATGGGGGTAGTGACAGGCATAAATTCTTGTATTTTCACACATATTTATATTATTAAAAATCAACTTCTTCTACAAAAGTTAATCATGTTTATGTCAAATTTCGGTATCATTACTCTTATAATTTGAATTCCAAGTTAATCATTTATAATTATTAGCATTATAATACACATTTCCCAATTTTTTTTATAATAAGAAAGTACCATAATTTATTATATATACTCTTTCAATTTTCATTATAGCCTATTACATCATATTTATCTTAAGTGCATGGAGATACATTTTAATTTTTTCATAAAATTAAATGATTGAGATAAAAATGTATTCTTTATAACTAGATACAATATTTTTCTATTTTTTATCATTATAATGTATTTATAGAAATTTGATTACCAATGGTAGTGTATACTTAAAAATATATTGAAATTTTATGAAATTTGTACCACCATCTCCATTATTATCTTTCATTTTATAAATTATTAAAACTACAAGAAAATTTAGTAATTTTAATGAAATCAGTTCCCAAAAGTTTTATTCTATATCACTTTCTAACCTCAAAATTGATTTAGGAAAATATTCATGTTGATTTTCAATCATAGTTTTCATATTCTAAATAAAATCAATTTTATTTGATATTTTCAATTTCAACGGATAAATTGGTATCACTATGATAATGAACATTATTGATTACATTCCTTGTCTCCCTATGTTTATATCAAAACTTATAGCTTTGATGAATTCCCTTTTATGGTAAATGGCCCTCTATCATTGATACTAGAATAGAGATATTGATAGAGACACAAAATTATAGTCATAGAAATAAATATTATATGAAATATTAAAAACACTAATGGTTTTAAATTTATAATGGTTATAAATGAAGTAGATGATATATTGAAATTGGTGATTGTGGTAGATACTCTGACTGAATGGGAGGTGTCAATGAATAATGTGTTTCAATAGTGGGGAAGTTGGATAGATGATGTATTGAGGTGAATCTTGACAGTATTCAGTGAATTATAATTTCATATAGTTATAATTTCAGATAGTATCATGGAATAATTTTTTTATCATTAATAGATTATATAATATGGTTTTTAGGGAAAAAACATATGCACAAATAAATATTTATTCAAATAAACATGTAATATATTACAATTTTTTTAAAATACCTTCATATATTGTTAAATCATGAAACAAAAAAGATATATATTTGCAATTTCAATGAATAATTACATATAATAATTCTTAGTTTTCCATGTTTCTATAGGGTTTTTATTATTCCAATTATCACATTCAGGTGAGTGTATAAGTATATTAAATCTTTTAATCCACTAAGGATATTTCAAATTAACCGATAAGTCTTTTGATAAATTGACCATATATTACTATTTCTAAATATTTTTTATAATATTTATTTTAATCATTAAATTACTAAAATTAAAAAATAAAAAATTTATTTTTCACTACAATTTTATCAAAATAGTTTTGACATAAAAAATAGAGATAAAGATATATATATTATCATTATGATTTAACAACATAAAATTTAATCTAACCATAAAACATGTCTCTATTGCAATATTTTTAAATCTTTGTGTTACATGTTATTAAAAACCAAATGACACCTTATTTCATCCTAGAAAATAGAACCTTGATAGATAAGTACATACCAATGAAATCTTTTTTTATAAGTGAAACACAGATAAAATACTACAATTTGATATATTTTTTATTTAAATATTTATTTAATTGGATTTAAGGGTATTATAGTTTAACATATTTAATTTAATTTTAGTGATAACTTGAGAATAATTTACTATTGTTTTGAATAAAAAAATAAAAAAATATGGTTGGTAATAGATGATTTATTATCATTTAAAATCATAAAATAATTTAAATTTCCCCAAAATCAACATTGGAATGCAATATAATATAACTAACTAATATTTAATATGTTTCCTTTAATTAATTTTTATTTAATTTAGATTTAATTTATTCAAGATTATTTCATTTTATCAAATTTAAAAAATTGAAATATAATATTTTTTGAAATTTATTTATTGCTTTTTATTCAATAAAAGTTATATATATACCCTGATCATTTTAAAGTAAAAAAATAATTAAGGAGAAGAAAATATCATATCAAAAAATGAGAAATGGTGTAGAATTGTTCTATAGAAAAATTATTTTGCTATATTAAAACAATTTATAAACTCATTGAGGATAAACTTCTATATGAAAATAATTTGAAACATAGACTTTTTTATTTATATTATTATAGATGTTTGGTGCACTTTTAACTTTTTAAAACACATCAATGTAATGTGATGGATTATGTTTTTCTAGGTAGGTCACTAAATCTTGATAGTGTATTAATCTAACGCTCTAATTTTATTTCACATAAAATATTTAATATTTTGTTCTTTATTATTAGTTTGGGATTACAAATATTGTCAAATATTTATGGTTTATATATCATGAAATGATAACATCTTTGTGTTCAAATAGGAGATACCAATCTAAATGAACAAACCAATAAGATCCAACCTAATAAGATGACACCATTTTGAATATCCCCAACCCATATATAAATGGATTATGTGTCATATATAAAGGTGAATTCTAATCCCTATAAATTATTCCATTATTAAACAATTTATTTTATAACTTGAATTAATTTTAATTTAAAAATAAGGTTTAGGATTATGAATGAAGTCTATATTATGATTTTTTAACTAGTTTAGGTGAATAATTATAATTTTATTCAAATAAGTGATGTTAATATTTTAGATTAACTCAAAAATAATAATGAATAATTCTTTAGAGAATAAATATTTATTATGTAAAAATATTTAACTATTTTGTTGAATAATTTATTAATGAGGGTAATATTTTAGTATAGTTTTTGTGATCGGATTAAAATATTATAATAATTTTTTTTGTTATTGATTGATTTCTTTAAAAAGTATTATTATACTTTTAAGGATTTATTTATTTATTGAACCATGATATTATGCTACTTGGTAGAGAAATAAATAAATAAAATTTTCATATAGTGTGAATGGTGGAAGTTTTAACTAAAACATGATTTAATGGAAATGAGAAGTTTAATAAAGGGTTAGTTAATGAATAGAAATTGTCACTAATTTTTATTTTTATTTTTTATCACAATTATATTTCATCATTTTGTATCTATAGTGGGATACTTCTTTATTAGTTCTCTAGGTAACCTCTTTCCCTCCTTGAATTGTTTTTCTCATATTTCTCCATAATATCACCTCTTCTCCTCTTACATACCTTATAAAAGGTAGTTGTATAGTTGATTATCTTCTTTATTTGATTCCTTTGGAAGTAAAATGGTAAAGTAATTATTTATTCATTAGTTATGGGTTAATAAAAGGTGTTTTTTTTTGAGTTGTATTCAAATAATAATTTTTTATAGGATGAATGTCATGGTTTCATTTTACTCTTTAGTTTGACGTAATTTTTTAAAAAAACTCAAAGGTTGAATTTATGATATGGTAAGTGGATTTTACTGTAGGATTTTACCTTTGTAAGAAGTAATATATTTCACTATTACAGGAATTTAAAACCCAATTTAAGTTCTTATGGTAATTAGATTAAAATGGTACTCTAGAATTGTTGGTCTAGTGGATGTTTACAATTTTATATTACTGTAAACAAAATTACATAATTTTATAAATTTTTTTTAATTTTAATTATTCAACTATGATTGAGATAAATTATTCCTTTTGAATATATTAAATTAATTAATTAATATACATTTCTTATATTCTACAAAATTTTTATTTGAACTTGATTGAAATATATTTTATCTTCTCCCAAGTATTCTTGAAATATGCATATGTCATAATGTTCATTCACTTGACTACGCCACCTTGAATCTCCTAATTTATATTTTTGAGTTCAAGGGTGCCTCATATATTATAAATCTATCTTTCATGGCCCACTTCAACCTATTTCTTCAATTAGTTGATATTTTTTATACATTTTAACTTCAATTCAAGGTTATTTTAAGATCGTTTAGGCAATAGCCTTCTACATCCTCATAACATTCTAATTCACTTTATGACTGATGATAACATAGATTTAGTTTGGACTAGCACACCACATCTCTTACAAAGTTTTAATTTTTCCTTTTCCATTGGTTTTATTATTTTCTCAAGAACAAAGATAAATCATCCATAGATATTTATTTTTTCCCCTTGATTACACTCTTCTATTTCATAATCCCTTGATCTTTAAGATTCAAAGAAATTTGATTGGTTGATATTTTTACTCAAACAAAAGAACTATATCCCTTTTCAATCTCATCTACAAATATTTCAATATTGAGTTCAATGTATAAAGACCATGAGTGGACTCCATATTGATTGAGATAGGAAGATAATATCATTGCAAGATGTTAGAAAAATTTTATACCCTGGTCAATTTTGGAAATTCCTTTAACCAACTTATCCATCTACATCAGGCCTTTAGGCTGGGTTTTTATAATAGAAATTATTGTCCTTATAAAGTAATTTTTTAGGTTAATTATTATTTTTATTTGGATGGATCTGAGATTCTATCCTCTTCTTACCCTATAAGAAATATCATTCCATCCTATTTGGATGAGTATAGGGTAATTAAAAGAGTTTATAAAAATATTCCTCCTTAAATAAATTATGATTTTGATTGCCTACTCCACAGATAACACCAAAACCAAAAAGGATATTACTATGCAGCCATATATTTGGTAGATATAAGAAATGGTAATATAATTATGAAATATATGAATATATAACAAGACAAAATAAATTTCAATTTAAATATCAACTAATCTATTGTAGCTAAGAAACAGATAAAACAATTGTTCAATTTTTTTTAATGTATAATATATATTGGTGTAAAGTATCAACTAAGATGCCACTAAATAGTTTATCAAATTGGTAGGTCACATGGAGTCAAACACACCTATCCATATATAAGAATATTTCAACTAGCATTGAGGTCCTAGGGTACATTTGTGGGGAGAATATGACCTCATGTCATAGTGTAGCACAAAATTACTAAACATAAAAATAAATAATGGAAGCAGTAAATAATCCAAAAAAATGATAAAAATAAAATATAATAATATATAAAAAATGATATAATCAACATCATATAAAAAATTATATGTCATTTTATGCCTCTAAAAAACCATAAAATGGGTATACAAGTATACCATGAAATACATATATCAAAATCTTATAAAAGATAAAAAATAACTATCCCATAAAGCATCATGAGCCTCATACCAGTCTTGTGCTCTTATTCTCCTTAGAATGGAGAAAACATACTACTCTGCGATCTATCTCTAGCCCATAACAATATCTATATAGTCTATCCGGGTACCCAACAGTGACCCGAACAGGGTGTGAGATATCACCCAGTAGACCACCACACATGGTGTCTATAAAAAATTCAGTATGTGTGATATAAAAAAATGTGTATGCAGTTTATCATATGTATAAAAATTCCAAAATTAAAGTTCCCGTGGAATAAAAGATCATGTATATCCAAACATGTATCATAGTGAAATAATAGTTAGGCTCCCATACTAAGGGAAGCAATAATAAATTCAAAGAACCCACCATGGCCTCGCTATCTAACCAATTGTAAACTATTTCCACGGACATTTTTTATAATCCTGTATATATTATTCACTATGGATTTCAATATAACCAGTTATCCATAATTGAAACACCCTGTAATCAAGTATTTCAGACCCCATGGGGTAGTATCCAAGTTATAAATGACCATGGAATCCTCATTGAATCCCAAGAGCATCTCAGTGGAAACTTGATAAGACTTGGGTGGGTATAAGGGCCATTTCAACAGACCATATCCAATGCAATCTAAAAAACCTAGATCTAAGGGGTAGTAATGTTCGAGTAATGGCATAGAATCATGACCCAAAGAGAAATATCATCCAAGGAATCAACTACCACAATAAATATCCTTGGGAAAACCTTTCAGGTCATCTAATGGAATTATGATCCGAGATATAACAAATAAGGAAACCACTACCATTCAATTCATCACATTAATTCATAAATTCAAATTTCTTAAAATTCTATGAGTTCGTCCAACTCATATAACAATTCCATATAAACCATCCAATCCATTTAAACAAGCACATCATTTTAACACATGAAAAGGTCAACAAATCATATCCTAAACAGTTCAATTATGTTCAATTCAATTTATAAAGGGATTCCTCTTCCTAGTAAAGCACACACACACACCCCATTGGTGGTATAAAGTAAGGAAAATAAAAAATCTGCACCCCATGGGTGGATAAGGTGTGGGAAACAACCTCCAATGATCTCATTGTTAATACTATGAATATCTAATAGGTTATAACTCATCTTATTCAAGCATTAAATTCATTTTAGGGACACCTTTGGAAAGAAGGACATGTGAAAAAAAATACAACTAGGCATATAAAACATGAATCCTCATGGGAAAGTTATATAACACCTAACGTTTGTCCATTGTATAGGAGATATCCATCATTTTATTTTTATTTTATTTATATAATTATAAAAATAAAGAGCGTATGAAGAACCTAGAAATAGGGTGTACTAGCTTTCACTAAAATAGCACAGCCAATGAAATGTCAAACGAAGAATAATACAAGAGGATTGAAGAACCTGCCAATGTGAATCTAATGATATTATAAACACTCAAATACGATTTTAGATGGAGAAAAATTATCAAAATGTATGAAATTGGCTCAAAGGAACTCTCTAAATGGTAAAGGTTATCCAACGGAGGAAATACGAATGAATTTCTAGGTTCTAATAGGTTTTAAGAGAGAATTGTTCATTTTTCATAGAATATCAGGCTGCATGATTTTTCTACATAGTTGGCCAAACCATGTGTCAAATGTGTACCCTTAACTGCATAGAGGGACACCCTGCAAAATCATGGTTCATGGTTTGGAAAACCATATGCTGACCATGAATTTTGGCTATGCTTAAAATTTTAGATTCCTCACCTGGGAATGGACCTTAGATTGCATAGTTTCTTCAAACCATGTGATCATATGCACCCTACTGTCAAACCTTGCACAATTTATGATAATTATGTGACCTAATACTCACTATCTCTACTAACCATGCAGCCAATCAATTTTTCTAAAAAGGTTAGGCTTCGAGCACTAAATGATACATGGATTCCCATGAAACCCCCATGATCTCAATGATAATTCAAATTAGGTAGTAAAAAATAATTTAAACTAAAAAATGTATTTGAATCTTTTAGGAAAACTCATGATCTTATAATCTTTTTCCCTTAAATAAAGTTTCCCTAAATTTCCCTCTCAAGTGTGGTAATGAATCACCTAAGAATTAATCCATCCACTAATCATGAATGTTGGACTCCTTCTCCATAGTCTTATCCTATAAATGGTCATACTTCCATAGCACCCATACAATAGTGACTGACCGGCCTTGAAGAGTCTTCGTGCTCCTATCAACGATTTGAATAAGATGCTTCTTGAAGGACACATCTACATGTAACTCCACCTCATTGAGTTGTAGAGTGTGAGATGGGTTAGAGTGATAATAGTGTAGCTAAGATACATGGAAAATGTCTTGAATGACTAGGTACCTCTGAGGTTACTATGCTCGATAGGAAACTGGCCTGACCCTCTCCAAAATATTGAATGATCGGACATATCATAGTGAAAGCTTACCATATATCCTATTTCGTCTGTGTTCCAACCTGAGTGAGATATATAAAAATACCTAATCTCAGACCATGAACTCTAGAGGTCATACACAATGATTGACATAAGATTTATGACAAGACTGTGTTGTACCCATCCACATTCTAGTCCACTAGACCTATTGATAAGTCTCCTACATGAGAAATAGTCCCAATAAAGCTACCTCACCTACCTCTAACTAGCAGAGGGGTGATCAATATGACCTATCAATACAAATCCTCATAAGGTTACATCAGTATAGTCTCATGATAATTTTTATTGAAGGAAAACTCCACTAGGGGTATATTCCTCTCCTAGGATCCCCCAAAAATCAGTACCCATGCTCCCAACATGTCCTCGAGCACTTGAATCATATGATCTGACTATCCGTCAGTTTAAAGGTGGTATGATGTGATCATAAGTGCATGTTTACCATGTTTCCTCTATAAAATCATCCCAAAACAATATGTAACCCATTCATACATTTTCGATACAATAATCTAAGTAACCCCATGTAGTCTTAGTATCTTATGGATATACAACATCCCAAGATCATTTATGTATAAGTTATCCCATAATAATAGGAAATTATAACTCTTTGTGAACCTATAAAAAACCTATACTACATCACTACCTTGAGGTGACCTCAGTAAACTAGTCAAAAAATCAATCGTGGCATCTTCCCACTTCCTCTCAAGAATGGGTAAATGTTATAAAATTCTATCTGGTCACTCGTGTTCCACCTTTACTTGTTAATAAGTGGAACACATCATAAAAAACCCATCTACCACACATTTCATCTACATCCACAAATATTTAAAATATAAATCATGATACATTTTGGTAATTTCTAGATTTACTACCCAAAATGAGGCATGAAACTCTTACATCATCTCCTCAAATATGTCTACTATAACCCATAGGTGACCATGGAAACATAAATTTAATCCCTTCCTATAGTCCAACCATGAGGTGGTTCCACACCTACAACACAATTCTGTAGAACTAGGTGATCAGAAACTAATAGATTCTTCATCCCCACTCTATCTAGAATGGCAGAGGTCGCAACTATGGTTGAAAGAAAGACCTATCCCTAACCATACTATGCTTAAAAGTGTATCTTAGAAAGCAATACATAATCTACCACTCATTATTGGCCTCCTGAATGACCTATATCTGATTACTCTTGCTCAGTGCATTGGAAACTACATTTCCATTTCTAGGTGTATAGGAAAGATCAAATCAAAATGAACATAGGTACTAAACCCACCTTTGCTGCCTCAAATTCAGGTCACACTGGGTAAAAATATACATGAGGATTTTTTATTCTATTTACAATAAAAAAATTCAAATAAATATTCCCTCCAAAAATGTAATTAATGAAAATATATAGCTAACTCAAGATCATGCATTAGGTAATTCCTCTCACGTGTCCTTAGTTAAAAAGACTGATACACCACGACTTTATCCCCTGAATCAGAAATACTCCTATCCTGATACTTGATGCATAAAAATAAACAGTGTAGATATTTCTCAGATCTAGAAGAATCAAGATTGGTAATGAAGTCAATATTCCTTTAAACTTATAAAAGGATGTCTCGCAGGTATTTATCCAAAAAAACTTCACACCCTTCTTAGTCAAGCTCTTCAACAGTGCTTCATGGACATGAGAAGTCCTATATGAAATACATATAATATCCAGCAACCCCAAAAATCTATATATTTCAAATACAATCTTGGGATGATCCTGCAAAACTATAGTTCTCACCATATCTTGGTAAACTAATACTCATATCTCTGACATAAGATAGACAAGGAAGTGAATGGTATCCATCCATATTTGGCACTTTGTGAGCTTAGCACATAACTAATGATATCATTGTGTATCTAAAAAAATCTAAATATTTTTTTCATGTTCATGTCTATTGTGAGAATACACCAAGATATTCTCCATGAAAACCACCAAAAACGAATCCAGATAAGGATGAAAAACTCGGTTAATCAATACCATGAAAAATGCTAGTGCATTTGTGAGACTGAATGGCATAACCAGATACTCATGTAGATCATGCCTACTATGAAAATATGTATGAGTATGTTTGAAGGTAGAACATGTACCTGATGATAACTTAACCACAAATAAGTTTTTGAGAACACCTCATATCCTTGTAATTGATCAAAAATTTCATTTATCCATGGAATGGGAATCCAATTCTTAACCTTTAACTAGTTCAATTACCGATAATCCGCACACATACTAAGGGTAACATCTGCCATTTTCACAAAAATTACCATCAAAACCCATAGATAAGTTTTGGGTTGTATAAACCCTTTTCCCCTTATGTCCTTTAGCTACCTATTAAGTGATTATAAATCCATAGTAGTCATCCTGTTATGTTGAATAGATATCTATGTAGCTTCTAGAACTAGATCATTGGAGAACTCCCCCTCCCTCACAAAAGGTAACCCAGAAAATAGTATTATAAGAAAACATCGCTAAAATGATCAACTTCATGATAAAATTCTATCTAATGTGATCCCTGATCATCCAAATAGAGCCTGTCAATTTAGGAAATCATCCATCCCATACCACAATAGACTAGCCTATCTTGGCTCACTTGGACATCCCATTCACCCTTGTAAATAAATGATCCACCCTCTGGTGATGTGAAAGTCACCCTCCGGTGATAGAAATCAATGTAGTACTGAAATGAAAAAATCTAGTCCATCCTATGTATGACTTCAAACCTTGACATCCTGAATAAAAAATGATCACACAAGAAGTGACTCCCACAAATATCCAGGGGGAACTCCATGATATAGTGTAAACTCTCAGATCAGGTCCCTAATAGAGTATCGACTATCACAAATGGCTTAGAATACTGAACCATGAGCCTAAGTATCTCCACCATAGGTACAGATATGAATGTATTTGATTCCTCTATATCCAAAAGTATAGAAACAATCATAGAGGATACAAAGATCATACATCTCAATATAGATTTCTTAGCTCCATTCTCCTCAGTTGCAGGTAGTACAGAATATATATGGCTTGAATTGTGTCCCTTTGAAATAACCTCATCACATGGAGTAATCATAATCTATTGTTTAGGTAAAACTGGTTCATAACTACCTTGACCACAACCACCACCTTAGCCTAACCGACAAGTACTGCTCCATCTCCTAGTCTCATGATGTGTTGTAAAACCCTCTCCCAAAACTCAATCCATAGATTAACCCAATACACTTGCTAATAGGATAAGGTCCTTCTTAAACATTTCATGTGTCCCATCCTACCACAATTTAGGAACTCAACTGGGTATCAATCACACTAATTCCTCATATGTCCCCATCTTCCACACTGATGACATAAAATAGAGCTACCATCACAAACAAACTAGCTGTTTTTCTAACTCATGAGAGCCATAAAAACATTGATTCCTTCCACTAGAAGTAGAACTACTGGGTCTAGAGACTATACAATCACACTCTACACACCCATCTTCCCTCAACTTACACTCTATAATCAGCACCTAATTCACTATCTCATAAATCATCATAAACCTAAACACATTGACCTATGATTGAATAACATTAGTAATACATTATTAAAATTATCTCTCCCTGGATTCCTCATCAACTAGATATACCAATGAAAGACATTTCAACTTTATAAATCATGTCGAATAGTCAATAACAGTAATCCCACCCTACTCCAGATGAATAAAATCACTATCTCGCTCTACTCTCAAAGTCTGAGGTAAAAAAGTATTCATAGAACCTATTTTTCAAATCACCCTAAACCATATCTTGTAGGATCTCAACCTAGTTCAAAGCATCCTAGTAGTTATTTTCTTCTCCATAAATCATATAAGTAACAATCATTACTATCCTCTCAAGAGGTATCCCCATATTAAAAAATATTGACAATGTAATCTCAAGCAATAGCTCAGCCTCCAATTGACCTCAATCCCCTTAAAATGTGGGAGTATTTTTCTATTGGATCACATGTTTCAGCTCTTCCATATATGAGGTAAGTTGTAGTGCTCCCTGAAAGGTATTCAAATGGTGTAAAAACCCCTCACAGAATTATACCACAGAACCTATGTTTGGTAAAATCACAGTTCCCTCTTATGTAACTACTATATGATCCACTAGTATCCCATGGACCACCACCTCTAGAGCATGGTCATCATCACCCTCCTGGAATATGACTGGAGGTCATTATGGTGATGAATAACCATATGATAAAATCTAAAATCATAGGAATTTTAAAAACATTAATATAAATATATCACACCCCACTGAAAACTCTTAAATCAAGGACTAGGTAAAAAGAAACATTCATGGCATCACTAGAGACACTACATAATGCCCACACAAAATTCGGGTCAAGGTCAAGTTCTCTATTTCAAAATTTTAATTTCCATTTCAATTTATATTCATTCCACATTTCTCCATAAATGGTTGAAACAAATGGATCACCAATTTTGATCCTTAAGGGACCATACACCTCATGAACCAGAATTTGGTGTCCACTTAATTCACACCATGACACATTCTAGTCCATGTGATAACGATTGGCCCATGACTCAACATGCCACAATTGGATGTGTAGGGTTTTTTTAGCCTAATTAGGAAAATGTTTCTTATGTTATGACATAAACTCTAATTACCTACCATTTTTTCTCAAACTCATTCAAAAATCATTTATCAAATGGTAGGTATATCACAGAAGGAACATATCACAAGGTCATGCAGTCAAGCAATGTACCCTATCTGGCACGACATAATGCCTTGCATGTGAATCCCATTAAAGTGACTAAAAATGACTTATGGGATGCATAACCTCATATAATAGGTAAACATAAAAATAAATAATCATAATAACATCAAACAACAACTGCATCACACTATAGTGGAATGAAATAAATTATAATAGGAAAAATCCAAAAAACAACAATTTCACTTCTAGGAAATTTGGCCTTTTCTTGTATGTGGGTCAGATACTCTGAGGCACAACCCATTAAAAAATTCCAATTCCTTCTTATCACTTTATATTTTATCAAAATAGTATGATGGTAAAGAAGAATCCATTGATACTGTATTTTAATGTCCCAACCTAGTTGCCACTAAATGTGCCTGATCTGGAGGGTCACATGTTCTTAAGTGTGCCTCCCTGTATGCTAGAAGCTCCCAAATATTTCTGAGAGCTTAGGGTATAAGGCCCCAGCCTTAAACCTTACTTAAACTTGAGTTATTACAAGATTACACATTGAGGATCTTTTCAGGTTTAGAGTTTTAGAGAATTAGATCATGAAACTTTCATTACATTCCACATTTAAACAAGGTGGTTACATAAAAGACAATATTCATTCTTCCCATCAATGGAAACCTATTTAAAATAAAACATGGATTCTTTCTTGACACATCCTTGACACTATTGTCACGTCATGTACCTTTCCCTTGACCTGTGAAAAGCATTTCAAAAACTTGGGATGAGCATAAAAAGCTCAGTAAGGGTTATAAAAATATGGAAAGGAAACATGAGTTCATATATACATAAGAATGAAATCATACTTTACCCATAAAATATAGGCATATCAAATCATGAATAAATCATAGAAAAAATAAGACATAAAGGTAACTTGAGGCATTCATAACATTCTTATGTAGGGAGTAACCCTCTTGGTTATGTTTGGAATACCCATCACAGTATATTCCCTAAATCTCTTCGGAGAAACCTTAACGTTTCACTCCTTCGCGTTTCCCAATGCATTGGAGAGCTATATCGGGCTCACCCGCCCTTAGTTTATCACGGAACCACTCGTTCTTCATAACAATGCCCAAGAACCATAACATAATCGTATCACATAAACATGAATAAAGGAAACATAACATTTCCACATTTCAATCACAATATAACATTTTAGGATATTGAAATAATGAATCCATTCAAAAAGAAACCATTTCCAAAACCATTTAAAACATTTAATAAAGAGATTTTTGAATCAAAGTGTCCCATACCACCTTGAAGCTTTTAACATTTTAAACAATTAATATACATATAAATAAATCCTTAAAACCATTTTGAAAACATGGATATTAATAAGAACAAATAATTAAAACATTTAAAACGATATTTTGGTTAAAGGGGTTTTACCAAAATTAGAGACACTTGAATATAATAATCAAGGAATAACATTTAGTCAGAACTTTATAATATCATGAGAATAAAAGGATTCATGATATAATACTCCAAAGGATAGTATATACACCATATAAGAGTGAATTGGTGCATAACAACAATGAACCCTCAATAGAAATGTCAAATGTGATGAAATCCCTTATAAAGAAGGTATCCTTAAATTAAGGACAAATAAATCTCAAAATTATGTGTGACAAATATATATACACCCAATATAAGTGGATATTAAGTGTAAAACAATAAATGTTCATTCACACATATTCAATGGATGACATATTCAATGACTACAAGTTGAACCCAAAGAAATCGAAATTGGGTTAAAAAGTTCCCTTGATAGCCAAACGACATCACATCAAAATGAGTTGATGAGAGATAAAAAGTGTATCTCATCACTTGGGCATAAAATTTACATCAATAAGGATGTATGAGAACATATCCCAACATAAAAATATGTAAATTAAAAGACCCAATAAAAGAAGTCTTTTAAAAAAGAGGAGGGTGAAAGGTTCCCTTACCGACTTGGGTATCTTTCAAAACATACACCCCATGAAAGAAAGACAATAGGTCATTGATGTAAATAATCATAAACGAAATTATATTACACAAAGAGTAGAATAATGGGAAGTACATACACCACTCAATGGAATTTGTGGCAAATGTAGCATAAATCTCACGGGAATAAAAGTGACATGAAAAATCCCTTACGAAAACTCGGCAGCCTAACGACGCCACATAAAACTTCCGAATATGGATTGATGAGATCAAATAGAGTATCCCATAAAATTACATTAAATTAAATATAAAAGAACATCCCAATCATAAGAAAGATGAGATTAAAATAAATGACATAAAAGAGTGTACTTAAAAAGAAAGAGAGTTGTAGGATCCCTTACCTCGGGTCCGACTTGACTCGATCGTTCTTTAATCTCCTGAATAATAAACTTGAGTTAATTTCTAATTCCTTAAGAAACTTTTTAAAGTTCATTATTACTTTTATACCACTTATTACCATGTCATAAACATTATGTAATCATTTAAGTTAATAATATTTGTTTTTCCGATATTTGGTTCTTAAGTCGAAAGTGGACTTCTTACAATTACATGTTGTTCGTGTGGCCAAATGTTTATTATATCCAGAATTGTATTCATTATATAGATATCATATATGTCATATATATCCAGTAAATTCATGCATTTATAACATTACATAATCATTTAGAGGTAAGAAATGAAATGCATCGTTCATGGAGACGGTAAGCCGCACGTACGCATGAACGCTACTTTCATTTCTATTTCGTATTTTATAGAATGGAATAATAATGATATAAAGGTATATTATAATTCCAGTATAATATCATATATAATATCATATTTCCATCCTTTATACATCCCACATATGGTATTTAATGAATCAAATCACTTTGAGGGGGCGGTAGTCCGCACTTCCTTAAATGAAGATATCGCGTATACCCATAATGGAAGCCATAAAGGTAAGACAAAAATGAAAAATACAGAAGCATAAATAAAACATAAACATATCATATATCATATATAAAAATAGTTACATCATAATGGCCACCTTTGAAGGTGTTAAATGAGTATTGAACAATCATCGTTTCGGGAGGCAGAATTTCATCATCCACGGAAACCGTATGTTCTTTAACCATTTGATGTAGTTGTGTGAGAGTGTAGCTCGAATAAATCTTATAACCACATCCTATTATATTGAAGATACTGGTGTTGTTACAAAAGTAGTAAATAAAAAGAGTTTAGGGGATTGGAGAAGCAAAATAAAACAAATGAACATGAGAGAGTGAATTACCTTTAAAAGTGTAACTCCTTTTGATTTGAGCCTAAAGGCTTCCTTTGAAAGGATTCTGCCCAAAGGGAATCCTCTAGGATGAGGAGAGGGATGTGGAGAGAGTAAATGGGCATGGTTTGGCCGAGACAAAGGCTTGAGTAGTGTGTTAAATGAGGTAGAGGTGGGGGCCTTTTATAAGAGGAGAGGAGGGGTACTTTTGGAAAGTAAAGAAATATTACTTTATTTGAAAATGTGTTTCGGTTTCAAAAGGTCCCAAATTGATATAATTCGTGGATAAGGTGATAAGGCTTCGAAATACACTCATACAATAAGTTTTGGACATGTGTAGTTCATAGATGTTACATTGTCTTTCCATTTTATTTAAATCTTCAAATAATGATGTCATCGCTGCATCATTATTATGTCGTAAATAATTTAATTTATTTAATGTCTAAAAATTATAAAAAAAATACTATGATGTAGGAAATCTTTTTAGATTTCCAATGAATATTTATAATCAAATATATGACTTGTATAAACCCACTTAAAAATTTCTTTAGTAAAACATATCATGTCTATGTCAATTTTACTTTTACATTAAATAAAATGTTATTTATGTCATTTCCCAACCAAAGTGGATCCATGGGGTCCCCAAGTTGGCCCATGGCTTGTCTTGGTCGGCCATGACTCACCCAATAGGTGTAGGACAAGTGTCATGGTGTTTTCATATTCTTATAATATCATTTTTACCTTAAACTACACTAATTACCACTAATCGCGATTAAAAACTTAATAAGTTACTATTCACCAAAAAATTATTTTAATCTCATTGAACCACATTTTACTTCTTAATTACAACCATGTATGTCGGATTTTTGAAAATCAAAACACAATGATGGCAAAATTTCATTTAAACGGAAAATCAGTTTTTATAAGTACCACTTAGTGGTTTCACTATTCATCAAAAATTGAAGTTTTTCAGAAAAATCCCAAAAATTCACCCTAAGCTATATTTGATATTCTGAATTCAAAAATGTAGTCCGTTTTACAAAATTCAAAACATATAAGTCACATTAATTAATTTAATAATTAATTCCCGCTGTCATGACAAATAGTGTGTTTTATGAAACAATAAGTATCAAAAGATTGACACTAGTTTAAGTCTGATTTCAAAGTGAAATTGATTCCAACGACCACTATTGGATTTAATGGTAAAAATATTTTCTAATTTCACTTTAAAAACAATTCAAAATATAATCTAATCATATAAATAAATTTGATTAAAAAGTGGTTTTGAATTAAAATACAACATTTTACACTATTCATTAAAAAAATGAACTTTATCGGAAAGATACCAAAAAATTACACAAAGTAAATTTTGATGTCCGGATTCTTAATAAGAGTTTTATTTGGTCCAAAAGAATGTTTAAGAGTGAACAAAACTATATTTAATGATGGTTCTCCATCAAAAGGTGATAAGTGAACCTTTAGTGAAAACTAGGCCATATACGCCAAAAATTGAATTCTTTCCGTATTTTAAGCCTTTATCTTTTATTGTATATGTAAAAATATTTAAGAACATATATAATAATATTTTAGTTATTTCTATCCATTCCCGCCATTACAATGGCTACATGTTAACTACCATTTAAAATAATATTATTTTATTATTAGAGTGCAACGTAAGATTCCCAAGAAACTCATTGTTACGTGTTGGGTACGCCATCGAGCATAGCGTCCCCTTTAAAGTCATATTAATATTTTATTCACAAATATGGATAAATATGAAAATTTCATATTTCTTATTTACCTGGGGTGTTACATCCTTCCCCCCTTTTGGGAATTGCGTCCTCGCAATTTTAAAATTGCGCTTGGAAACATCCTTGAACGTCCCACATCGGAACAAGAGTCGGTAAAACAATCACTTCAAAATAAAGAAAGATAAGCACAGAGGTCACCCGAGTTAACCCATAATAGGATTCTAAGTATGAAAATATGGACATGGAGGAGAAAACATAGGGTCATGTTCCGATGGAGAGTGATAGAAAACATGTTTAGGAGAAAGTTAACAATAAGAAAATCACAAACTTGTGATGGGTTAAACGGTGTTGGGTTCCCCAGTAGGAAAAGTTAATAGACAACATTTTTTTTAAGTTACTTTTTATTGAGGAATTTATTCATAAGGAAGCATAATCACTTATCATGTTGACTTTCAACTTTTACTAGATTCCTTAGTCAAACTCATATTTTTTCCAAAAGATGAGTATTTAGGGAGACTTGTTCGCATTAAGAGTACTATAATCAACTTCTAGAGAATCACCTAATCCCCAAAAGAGAACTATATATATCCCATGTATTTAGGATTTAACCAAAACCAAAACCAAAAAGGTTAGTACAAGATCAGATAATCCAGAAAAGGATAACCCCTTATAAAAAGAAAATCTATTCTTAATCTCCAAAATTTTTCCAACAAAACCCAAAGTTCAACGAGGACAATCAGATAAACAATTTGTCCATAAAATTATTCAAAGTAAACCAATATAAGATTGAAACCCAAATATTTGAAGGATTTAGTCACATAGTCTTCCAAGTTAAATCGTAACATTTATCTCCAAACAACATTAGTTGCTCTTAAAGTCTCACATTGAAAAGTAATTATACTAATCACATATCCTCCAAAATCAACATACTCTTAATTCATAAAATCATATAACTAAAAAGAATCAGTCAAACTAACCAGGGACTTCACGTAGTCCAGTGGTAGGTGATAAATACCAGTCGCACTTTGGTTGGGGGTTCGATTCCCGCAGCATTGTCCGACGCGACGGGTTGTCACACGGTCTACGTGTTCTTATTTTTCCAAAACTATATAATTCTCAAATCATTACCCAAAAAGGGATAAAATCATCAAAAATAACCATAACATAATTTAACCTCAATTTTATCTCATGCCTTTCACTTCAATCATAACATATGGTAACCCATAATTACCTCAAAAGTAAGGATCATATAAACCCAAATGGTTCTTTATAACTATGTCCACAAAAGAAAAGATAACTATTACTTGAATAAAATTTTCCTATATTAAACATCAGGGTTACACATAATATAAAAAGTCTTCTAATGTAACCCCATCATCAAAAGAGACTTAATACTCTTAAGAATTTCACCCAAACTCTTGAAGCCCTTATATGTTGACATCTTACTCATTCAACATTCTTCATGATCCATTATCCATTCCTTTCCAACTTATTCCGAAATACCTCTTTCCTACAAACACAATCATGAATCATATCCTAAGATTCCAAAATAAGAAAACAATAGTCATGAAATAGTACATACCTTTGATTGGTCATTGTCAGTTTCTCCATCCTCAATCGGAATGGCATTAGGTATTGGTAAACGAATATTGGTACGCTCTTGGTGACCCCATTCACGAAACTTCTTCATAGGACATGTGTTTGCATAATGACCATGCACACCACATTTAAAAAATTCAATTGATCCCTCAGAAAGAACTTCTTTCCCTTTCCTCGAGTCAACTGGATGCTTCCTTTTTCCATGGCAGGTTCTTGCTTTATGACCTTCATTTCCACATCTATAGCATATTTCTTTCCCTTTGAAAAATTTTCCTAGGTGTTTCTTTCCACATCTTTGACACATAGGTTTTTGAACACACTTACCTTTATGATTATTACCTGTACTTCTGTAGGGATTTGTTTCTTGCATATATGATGCCATAGAGAAATCTCCAAGGTTTAGGTGGTCAATCATGGCTCCAGATAGTTGGTTGAGGATAATCAAAAGAGTTCTCATTGCAGCTCCCATATCATTTAGTTGCTTGATCAAAAAAACTGTCACAGTTTCCTTCACATTCACTGTTACTTTGGTGCCTGCTAGATCCAGCCATTTACTAAAACCAAAAAGGTCAGTGTGAGTATATCAACAAAACCATCATGTACTAATGAGTAAGATAGACAATAAGATATACTTACTCATTCACTTTATCTAAAACTAAGACTCTTTCTGAAATCCTAACCATTATGGTAATTGTCAATTATGCTTAAAGAATACCCTAACCTCTAAAGTTATCTAAACCGACATTTGATACCAACTATAAGGCCCCAGCCTTAAACCTTACTTAAACTTGAGTTATTACAAGATTACACATTGAGGATGTTTTCAGGTTTAGAGTTTTAGAGAATTAGATCATGAAACTTGCATTACATTCCACATTTAAACAAGGTGGTTACATAAAAGAAAATATTCATTCTTCCCATCAATGGAAACCTATTTAAAAAAAAACATGGATTCTTTCTTGACACATCCTTGACACTATTGTCACATCATGTACCTTTCACTTGACCTGTGAAAAGCATTTCAAAAACTTGGGATGAGCATAAAAAGCTCAGTAACGGTTATAAAAATATGGAAAGGAAACATGAGTTCATATATACATAAGAATGAAATCATACTTTACCCATAAAACATAGGCATATCAAATCATGAATAAATCATAGAAAAAATAATACATAAAGGTAACTTGAGGCATTCATAACATTCTTATGTAGGGAGTAACCCTCTTGGTTACGTTTGGAATACCCATCACAGTATATTCCCTAAATCTCTTCGGAGAAACCTTAACGTTTCACTCCTTCGCGTTATCCAATGCATTTGAGAGCTATATCGGGCTCACCCGCCCTTAGTTTATCACGGAACCACCCGTTCTTCATAACAATGCCCAAGAACCATAACATAATCGTATCACATAAACATGAATAAAGGAAACATAACATTTCCACATTTCAATCACAATATAACATTTTAGGATATTGAAATAATGAATCCATTCAAAAAGAAACCATTTCCAAAACCATTTAAAACATTTAATAAAGAGATTTTTGAATCAAAGTGTCCCATACCACCTTGAAGCTTTTAACATTTTAAACCATTAATATCCATATTAATAAATCCTTAAAACCATTTTGAAAACATGGATATTAATAAGAACAAATAATTAAAACATTTAAAACGATATTTTGGTTAAAGTGGTTTAACCAAAATTAGAGACACTTGAATATAATAATCGAGGAATAACATTTAGTCAGAACTTTATAATATCATGAGAATAAAAGGATTCATGATATAATACTCCAAAGGATAGTATATACACCATATAAGAGTGAATTGGTGCATAACAACAATGAACCCTCAATAGAAATGTCAAATGTGATGAAATCCCTTATAAAGAAGGTATCCTTAAATTAAGGACAAATAAATCTCAAAAATATGTGTGACAAATATATACACACCCAATATAAGTGGATATTAAGTGTAAAAAAATAAAATTTCATTCACACATATTCAATGGATGACATATTCAATGACTACAAGTTGAACCCAAAGAAATCGAAATTGGGTTAAAAAGTTCCCTTGATAGCCAAACGACATCACATCAAAATGAGTTGATGAGAGATAAGAAGTGTATCTCATCACTTGGACATAAAATTTACATCAATAAGGATGTATGAGAACATATCCCAACATAAAAATATGTAAATTAAAAGACCCAATAAAAGAAGTCTTTTAAAAAAGAGGAGGGTGAAAGGTTCCCTTACCGACTTGGGTATCTTTCAAAACATACACCCCATGAAAGAAAGACAATAGGTCATTGATGTAAATACTCATAAACGAAAGTATATTACACAAAGAGTAGAATAATGGGTAGTACATACACCACTCAATGGAATTTGTGGCAAATGTAGCATAAATCTCATGGGAATAAAAGTGACATGAAAAATCCCTTACGAAAACTCGGCAGCCTAACGACGCCACATAAAACTTCCGAATATGGATTGATGAGATAAAATAGAGTATCCCATAAAATTACATTAAATTTAATATAAAAGAACATCCCAATCATAAGAAAGATGAGCTTAAAATAAACGACATAAAAGAGTGTACTTAAAAAGAAAGAGAGTTGTAGGATCCCTTACCTCGGGTCCGACTTGACTCGATCGTTCTTTAATCTCCTGAATAATAAACTTGAGTTAATTTCTAATTCCTTAAGAACCTTTTTCAAGATCATTATTACTTTTATACCACTTATTACCATGTCATAAACATTATGTAATCATTTAAGTTAATAATATTTGTTTTGCCGATATTTGGTTCTTAAGTCGAAAGTGGACTTCTTACAATTACATGTTGTTCGTGTGGCCAAATGTTTATTATATCCAGAATTTTATTCATTATATAGATATCATATATGTCATATATATCCAGTACATTCATGCATTTATAACATTACATAATCATTTAGAGGTAAGAAATGAAATGCACCGTTCATGGAGACGGTAAGACGCACGTACGCATGAACGCTACTTTCATTTCTATTTCGTATTTTATAGAATGGAATAATAATGACATAAAGGTATATTATAATTACAGTATAATATAATATATAATATCATATTTCCATCCTTTATACATCCCACATATGGAATTTAACGAATCAAATCACTTTGAGGGGGCGGTAGTCCGCACTTCCTTAAATGAAGATATCGCGTATACCCATAATGGAAGCCATAAAGGTAAGACAAAAATGAAAAATACAGAAGAATAAATAAAACATAAACATATCATATATCATATATAAAAATAGTGACATCATAATGGCCACCTTTGAAGGTGTTAAATGAGTATTGAACAATCATCGTTTCGGGAGGCAGAATTTCACCATCCACGGAAACTGTATGTTCTTTAACCATTTGATGTAGTTGTGTGAGAGTGTATCTCGAATAAATCTTATAACAACATCCTAGTATATTGAAGATACTGGTGTTGTTACAAAATTAGTAAATAAAAATAGTTTAGGGGGTTGGAGAAGCAAAATAAAACAAATGAACATGAGAGAGTGAATTACCTTTAAAAGTGTAACTCCTTTTGATTTCAGCCTAAAGGCTTCCTTTGAAAGGATTATGCCCAAAGGGAATCCTCTAGGATGAGTAGAGTGATGTGGAGAGAGTAAATGGGCAGGGGTTGGCCGAGCCAAAGGCTTGAGGTGTGTGTTAAATGAGGTAGAGGTGGGGGCCTTTTATAAGAGGAGAGGAGGGGTACTTTTGGAAAGTAAAGAAATATTACTTTATTTGAAAATGTGTTTCGGTTTCAAAAGGTCCCACATTGATATAATTCGTGGATAAGGTGATAAGGCTTCGAAATCCACTCATCCAATAAGTTTTGGACATGTGTAGTTCATAGATTTTACATTATCTTTCCATTTTATTTAAATCGTCAAATAATGATGTCATCGTTGCATCATTATTATGTCATATATAATTTAATTTATTTAATGTCTAAAAATTATAAAGAAAAATACTATGATGTATGAAATCTTTTTATCTTTCCAATGAATATTTATAATCAAAAATATGACTTGTATAACCCCACTTAAAAATTGTTTTAGTAAAACATATCATGTCTGTGTCAATTTTACTTTTACATTAAATAAAATGTTATTTATGTCATTTCCCAAACAAAGTGGATCCATGGGGTCCCCAAGTTGGCCCATGGCTTGTCTTGGTCGGCCATGACTCACCCAATAGTTGTAGAACAAGTGTCATAGTGTTTTCATATTCTTATAATATCATTTTTACCTTAAACTACACTAATTACCACTAATCGCGATTAAAAACTTAATAAGTTACTATTCACCAAAAAATTATTTTAATCTCATTGAACCACATTTTACTTCTTAATTACAACCATTTATGTTGGATTTTTGAAAATCAAAACACAATGATGGCAAAATTTCATTTAAACGGAAAATCAGTTTTTATAAGTACCACTTAGTGGTTTCACTATTCATCAAAAATTGAAGTTTTTCAGAAAAATCCCAAAAATTCACCCTAAGCTATATTTGATATTCTGAATTCAAAAATGTAGTCCTTTTTAAAAAATTCAAAACATATAAGTCACATTAATTAATTTAATAATTAATTCCCGTTGTCATGACAAATAGCGTGTTTTATGAAACAATAGGTATCAAAAGATTGACACTAGTTTAAGTCTGATTTCAAAGTGAAATTGATTCCAACGACCACTATTGGATTTAATGGTAAAAATATTTTCTAATTTCACTTTAAAACCAATTCAAAATATAATCTAATCATATAAATAAATCAGATTAAAAAGTGGTTTTGAATTAAAATACAACATTTTACACTATTCATTAAAAAAATGAACTTTATCGGAAAGATACCAAAAATTTACACAAAGTAAATTTTGATGTTCCGATTCTTAATAAGAGTTTTATTTGGTCCAAAAGAATGTTTAAAAGTGAACAAAAATATATTTAATGATGGTTCTCCATCAAAAGGTGATAAGTGAACCTTTAGTGAAAACTAGGCCATATACGCCAAAAATTGAATTCTTTCCGTATTTTAAGCCTTTATCATTTATTGTATAAATGTAAAAATATTTAAGAACATATATAATCATATTTTAGTTATTTCTATCCATTCCTGCCATTACAACGGCTACATGTTAACTACCATTTAAAATAATATTATTTTATTATTAGAGTGCAACGTAAGATTCCAAAGAAACTCGTTGTTACGTGTTGGGTACGCCATCGAGCATAGCGTCCCCTTTAAAGTCATATTAATATTTTATTCACAAATATGGATAAATATGAAAATTTCATATTCCTTATTTACCTGGGGTGTTACATCCTTCCCCCCTTTTGGGAATTGCGTCCTCGCAATTTTAAAATTGCGCTTGGAAACATCCTTGAACGTCCCACATCGGAACAAGAGTCGGTAAAACAATCACTTTAAAATAAAGAAAGATAAGCACAGAGGTCACCCGAGTTAACCCATACTAGGATTATAAGTATGAAAATATGGACATGGAGGAGAAAACATAGGGTCATGTTCCGATGGAGAGTGATAGAAAACATGTTTAGGAGAAAGTTAACAATAAGAAAATCACAAACTTGTGATGGGTTAAACGGTGTTGGGTTCCCCAGTAGGAAAAGTTAATAGACAAAATTTTTTTTAAGTTACTTTTTATTGAGGAATTTATTCATAAGGAAGCATAATCACTTATCATGTTGACTTTCAACTTTTACTAGATTCCTTAGTCAAACTCGTATTTTTTCCAAAAGACGAGTATTTAGGGAGACTTGTTCGCATTAAGAGTAATATAATTAACTTCTAGAGAATCACCTAATCCCCAAAAGAGAACTATATATATCCCATGTATTTAGGCTTTAACCAAAACCAAAACCAAAAAGGTTAGTAAAAGATCAGATAATCCAGAAAAGGATGACCCCTTATAAAAAGAAAATCTATTCTTAATCTCCAAAATTTTTCCAACAAAACCCAAAGTTCAACGAGGACCATCAGATAAACAATTTGTCCATAAAATTATTCAAAGTAAACCAATATAAGATTGAAACCCAAATATTTGAAGGATTTAGTCACATAGTCTTCCAAGTTAAATCGTAACATTTATCTCCAAACAACATTAGTTGCTCCTAAAGTCTCACATTGAAAAGTAATTATCCTAATCACATATCCTCCAAAATCAACTTACTCTTAATTCATAAAATCATATAACTAAAAAGAATCAGTCAAACTAACCAGGGACTTCACGTAGTCCAGTCGTAGGTGACAAATACCAGTCGCACTTTGGTTGGGGGTTCGATTCCCGCAGCATTGTCCGACGCGACGGATTGTCACACGGTCTGCGTGTTGTCCTTTTTCCAAAACTATATAATTCTCAAATCATTACCCAAAAAGGGATAAAATCATCAAAAATAACCATAACATAATTTAACCTCAATTTTATCTCATGCCTTTCACTTCAATCATAACATATGGTAACCCATAATTACCTCAAAAGTAAGGATCATATAAACCCAAATGGTTCTTTATAACTATGTCCACAAAAGAAAAGATAACTATTACTTGAATAAAATTTTCCTATATTAAACATCAGGGTTACACATAATATAAAAAGTCTTCTAATGTAACCCCATCATCAAAAGAGACTTAATACTCTTAAGAATTTCACCCAAACTCTTGAAGCCCTTATATGTTGACATCTTACTCATTCAAAATTCTTCATGATCCATTATCCATTCCTTTCCAACTTATTCCGAAATACCTCTTTCCTACAAACAAAATCATGAATCATATCCTAAGATTCCAAAATAAAAAAGCAATAGTCATGAAATAGTACATACCTTTGATTGGTCATTGTCAGTTTCTTCATCCTCAATCGGAATGGCATTAGGTATTGGTAAACAAATATTGGTACGCTCTTGGTGACCCCATTCACGAAACTTCTTCATAGGACATGTGTTTGCATAATGACCATGCACACCACATTTAAAACATTCAATTGATCCCTCACAAAGAACTTCTTTCCCTTTCCTCGAGTCAACTGGATGCTTCCTTTTTCCATGGAAGGTTCTTGCTTTATGACCTTCATTTCCACATCTATAGCATATTTCTGTCCCTTTGAAAAATTTTCCTAGGTGTTTCTTTCCACATCTTTGACACATAGGTTTTTGAACACACTTACCTTTATGATTATTACCTGTACTTCCGTAGGGATTTGTTTCTTGCATATATGATGCCATAGAGAAATCTACAAGGTTTAGGTGGTAAATCATGACTCCAGATAGTTGGTTGAGGATAATCAAAAGAGTTCTCATTGCAGCTCCCATATCATTTAGTTGCTTGCTCAAAAAAACTGTCACAGTTTCCTTCACATTCACTGTTACTTTGGTGCCTGCTAGATCCAGCCATTTACTAAAACCAAAAAGGTCAGTGTGAGTATATCAACGAAACCATCATGTACTAATGAGTAAGATAGACAATAAGATATACTTACTCATTCACTTTATCTAAAACTAAGACTCTTTCTGAAATCCTAACCATTATGGTAATTGTCAATTATGCTTAAAGAATACCCTAACCTCTAAAGTTATCTAAACCGACCTTTGATACCAACTATAAGGCCCCAGCCTTAAACCTTACTTAAACTTGAGTTATTACAAGATTACACATTGAGGATCTTTTCAGGTTTAGAGTTTTAGAGAATTAGATCATGAAACTTGCATTACATTCCACATTTAAACAAGGTGGTTACATAAAAGACAATATTCATTCTTCCCATCAATGGAAACCTATTTAAAATAAAACACGGATTCTTTCTTGACACATCCTTGACACTATTGTCACATCATGTACCTTTCACTTGACCTGTGAAAAGCATTTCAAAAACTTGGGATGAGCATAAAAAGCTCAGTAAGGGTTATAAAAATATGGAAAGGAAACATGAGTTCATATATACATAAGAATGAAATCATACTTTATCCATAAAACATAGGCATATCAAATCATGAATAAATCATAGAAAAAATAAGACATAAAGGTAACTTGAGGCATTCATAACATTCTTACGTAGGGAGTAACCCTCTTGGTTACGTTTGGAATACCCATCACAGTATATTCCCTAAATCTCTTCGGAGAAACCTTAACGTTTCACTCCTTCGCGTTACCCAATGCATTGGAGAGCTATATCGGGCTCACCCGCCCTTAGTTTATCACGGAACCACCCGTTCTTCATAACAATGCCCAAGAACCATAACATAATCGTATCACATAAACATGAATAAAGGAAACATAACATTTCCACATTTCAATCACAATATAACATTTTAGGATATTGAAATAATGAATCCATTCAAAAAGAAACCATTTCCAAAACCATTTAAAACATTTAATAAAGAGATTTTTGAATCAAAGTGTCCCATACCACCTTGAAGCTTTTAACATTTTAAACCATTAATATCCATATAAATAAATCCTTAAAACCATTTTGAAAACATGGATATTAATAAGAACAAATAATTAAAACATTTAAAACGATATTTTGGTTAAAGGGGTTTTACCAAAATTAGAGACACTTGAATATAATAATCGAGGAATAACATTTAGTCAGAACTTTATAATATCATGGGAATAAAAGGATTCATGATATAATACTCCAAAGGATAGTATATACACCATATAAGAGTGAATTGGTGCATAACAACAATGAACCCTCAATAGAAATGTCAAATGTGATGAAATCCCTTATAAAGAAGGTATCCTTAAATTAAGGAAAAATAAATCTCAAAAATATGTGTGAAAAATATATATACACCCAATATAAGTGGATATTAAGTGTAAAACAATAAAAGTTCATTCACACATATTCAATGGATGACATATTCAATGACTACAAGTTGAACCCAAAGAAATCGAAATTGGGTTAAAAAGTTCCCTTGATAGCCAAACGACATCACATCAAAATGAGTTGATGAGAGATAAAAAGTGTATCTCATCACTTGGACATAAAATTTACATCAATAAGGATGTATGAGAACATATCCCAACATAAAAATATGTAAATTAAAAGCCCAATAAAAGAAGTCTTTTAAAAAAGAGGAGGGTGAAAGGTTCCCTTACCGACTTGGGTATCTTTCAAAACATACACCCCATGAAAGAAAGACAATAGGTCATTGATGTAAATACTCATAAACGAAATTATATTACACAAAGAGTAGAATAATGGGCAGTACATACACCACTCAATGGAATTTGTGGCAAATGTAGCATAAATCTCATGGGAATAAAAGTGACATGAAAAATCCCTTACGAAAACTCGGCAGCCTAACGGCGCCACATAAAACTTCCGAATATGGATTGATGAGATCAAATAGAGTATCCCATAAAATTACAATAAATTTAATATAAAAGAACATCCCAATCATAAGAAATATGAGCTTAAAATAAATGACATAAAAGAGTGTACTTAAAAAGAAAGAGAGTTGTAGGATCCCTTACCTCGGGTCCGACTTGACTCGATCGTTCTTTAATCTACTGAATAATAAACTTGAGTTAATTTATAATTCCTTAAGAACCTTTTTCAAGTTCATTATTACTTTTATACCACTTATTACCATGTCATAAACATTATGTAATCATTTAAGTTAATAATATTTGTTTTTCCGATATTTGGTTCTTAAGTCGAAAGTGGACTTCTTACAATTACATGTTGTTCGTGTGGCCAAATGTTTATTATATCCAAAATTGTATTCATTATATAGATATCATATATGTCATATATATCCAGTACATGCATGCATTTATAACATTACATAATCATTTAGAGGTAAGAAATGAAATGCACCGTTCATGGAGACGGTAAGCCACACGTACGCATGAACGCTACTTTCATTTCTATTTCGTATTTTATAGAATGGAATAATAATGATATAAAGGTATATTATAATTCCAGTATAATATAATATATAATATCATATTTCCATCCTTTATACATCCCACATATGGTATTTAACGAATCAAATCACTTTGAGGGGGCGGTAGTCCACACTTCCTTAAATGAAGATATCGCGTATACCCATAATGGAAGCCATAAAGGTAAGACAAAAATGAAAAATACAGAAGCATAAATAAAACATAAACATATCATATATCATATATAAAAATAGTGGCATCATAATGGCCACCTTTGAAGGTGTTAAATGAGTATTGAACAATCATCGTTTCGGGAGGCAGAATTTCACCATCCACGGAAACCGTATGTTCTTTAACCATTTTATGTAGTTGTGTGAGAGTGTAGCTCGAATAAATCTTATAACAACATCCTAGTATATTGAAGATACTGGTGTTGTTACAAAAGTAGTAAATAATAATATTTTAGGGGGTTGGAGAAGCAAAATAAAACAAATGAACATGAGAGAGTGAATTACCTTTAAAAGTGTAACTCCTTTTGATTTGAGCCTAAAGGCTTTCTTTGAAAGGATTCTGCCCAAAGGGAATCCTCTAGGATGAGTAGAGGGATGTGTAGAGAGTAAATGGGCAGGGTTTGGCCGAGCAAAAGGCTTGAGGAGTGTGTTAAATGAGGTAGAGGTGGGGGCCTTTTATAAGAGGAGAGGAGGGGTACTTTTGGAAAGTAAAGAAATATTACTTTATTTGAAAATGTGTTTCGGTTTCAAAAGGTCTCACATTGATATAATTAGTGGATAAGGTGATAAGGCTTCGAAATCCACTCATCCAATAAGTTTTGGACATGTGTAGTTCATAGATTTTACATTATCTTTCCATTTTATTTAAATCGTCAAATAATGATGTCATCGCTGCATCATTATTATGTCATAAATAATTTAATTTATTTAATGTCTAAAAATTATAAATAAAAATACTATGATGTAGGAAATCGTTTTAGCTTTCCAATGAATATTTATAATCAAAAATATGACTTGTATAACCCCACTTAAAAATTGTTTTAGTAAAACATATCATGTCTGTGTCAATTTTACTTTTACATTAAATAAAATGTTATTTATGTCATTTCCCAATCAAAGTGAATCCATGGGGTCCCCAAGTTGGCCCATGGCTTGTCTTGGTCGTCCATGACTCACCCAATAGGTGTAGGACAAGTGTCATGGTGTTTTCATATTCTTATAATATCATTTTTACCTTAAACTACACTAATTACCACTAATTGCGATTAAAAACTTAATAAGTTACTATTCACCAAAAAATTATTTTAATCTCATTGAACCACATTTTACTTCTTAATTACAACCATGTATGTCGGATTTTTTAAAATCAAAACACAATGATGGCAAAATTTCATTTAAACGGAAAATCAGTTTTTATAAGTACCACTTAGTGGTTTCACTATTCATCAAAAATTGAAGTTTTTCAGAAAAATCCCAAAAATTCACCCTAAGCTATATTTGATATTCTGAATTCAAAAATGTAGTCCGTTTTAAAAAATTCAAAACATATAAGTCACATTAATTAATTAAATAATTAATTCCCGCTGTTATGACAAATAGCGTGTTTTATGAAACAATAAGTATCAAAAGATTGACACTAGTTTAAGTCTGATTTCAAAGTGAAATTGATTCCAACGACCACTATTGGATTTAATGGTAAAAATATTTTCTAATTTCACTTTAAAAAAAATTCAAAATATAATCTAATCATATAAATAAATTAGATTAAAAAGTGGTTTTGAATTAAAATACAACATTTTACACTATTCATTAAAAAAATGAACTTTATCGGAAAGATACCAAAAATTTACACAAAGTAAATTTTGATGTCCCGATTCTTAATAAGAGTTTTATTTGGTCCAAAATAATGTTTAAGAGTGAACAAAACTATATTTAATGACGGTTCTCCATCAAAAGGTGATAAGTGAACCTTTAGTGAAAACTAGGCCATATACGCCAAAAATTGAATTCTTTCTGTATTTTAAGCCTTTATCTTTTATTGTATAAATGTAAAAATATTTAAGAACATATATAATCATATTTTAGTTATTTCTATCCATTCCCGCCATTACAACGGCTACATGTTAACTACCATTTAAAATAATATTATTTTATTATTAGAGTGCAACGTAAGATTCCCAAGAAACTCGTTGTTACGTGTTGGGTACGCCATCGAGCATAGCGTCCCCTTTAAAGTCATATTAATATTTTATTCACAAATATGGATAAATATGAAAATTTCATATTCCTTATTTACCTGGTGTGTTACATAGGGTCTATTTTTGGGGTGATTATTCCCTCATTTCAGAGTGTTTCACAATTATAGTAAACATAACAGTCAATAATAGATGTAGTAAATCATCCAAAGAAATGATAAACATCTAAGATAAGAATATATAAACAATGAAAATAAATCTCATATAAAAAATTATATGTTGTGTCATGTCTCTACAAAGCAAGAAAATAGGTATACAAGGATACATTGTATTACATGTATCAAAATTCCAAAAATATAAAAATAACTATCACGTCTATCATCACTAGACTTATCTTGGTCTTATGCTCCCTTACGTATAATAATAGAAAAAATCAAGCATCATACTATGGGAACTTTCCCCAATCCTTACCTTCATCAATATAGTCTATCCGAGTATCCAATATCAGCCTGAACATGGTGTGAGATATCAATTAGTAGGCCACCACCAATGGAATCTATAAAAAATATATTCTGTGTGATATAAACGAAAGGATTATGAAATATATCATAGGTATAAAAGTACTGAAAGTAAAGTTTCCATGGCATGAAATATCTTTTCTACCCAAACATGGATCCCTATGAGACAATGGTTAGGCTCTCATGGAGAGGGTGGTAGTAAAACAATCCAATAACAACCATGGACTCACCATATAAACGAATGTAAACCACTACCACAGCCATGCCATGTAATCTTATATATAACATTTACCTTGGCCTTGTGATATAAATAGTCATCCACAATGGTATTGCCATGTAATCAATTATGTTAGACCCCATGGGTCCAAATCCATGTTATAGAATACTAATACATCCTCAACGAGTTCCATGAGCATCTCTGTGGAAACTCGGTAATACTTTGGTAGGTTCCACGGATCATGTCAAAATATTATGTTCAA
Source organism: Viscum album (assembly GCA_963277665.1). Classification (NCBI taxonomy): domain Eukaryota; kingdom Viridiplantae; phylum Streptophyta; class Magnoliopsida; order Santalales; family Viscaceae; genus Viscum; species Viscum album. Next base: position 1,402,018,232 of record OY728125.1, read on the forward strand.
TGTGATCCTAAGAAATTTGGATCCAAGGGGTAGCAAGGATCAAGTCATCCCATAGAATCAAGACCTAAGGAGTAATATAATCCAAGGAGTCTATTATCACTATCCTGATCCATAGTAGAACAATCTATGGAATTTAATGGAATTAGGATTCAAGATATACCAACCATGTCATCCACTACCATCCAATTCATCACATTAATTCATGAATTCAAATTTCATATCATTATATGAATTAATCTAACTCATATAAAAATTACATATAAACCATATAATCAATTTAAATGAACACATAATGTCAAAACATGACAATGGAGACAAACCATCTCCTAAAAAATTCAATTAAGTTCAATTCAATTTATAAAGGGAATCCTCCAAGTAGTCAAGAATACCCCCCATGGGTGGTATAAAGTAGGTAAGATAACAAAGTAACACAACATGGGTGGCCTATGTTGGGTAAAAAACCTCTAGTGATCACATATGCACTACTTGGAATCTCTAATAGGTTCAAATTCATTTTATTCAAGAACTTAATTTATTTTCGAGGAATCAATGGAAAGTATGATGTGCAGTACAGTTGAAACTAGTCATATAAAACCCCAAACCCTAAGGGAAAGGTATATACCACTTATAATAGGTCCATTATAGATACATCATTTAGTAAAAACTTCATATTTGATCTATATTAGAAGAAAAATGAATAACAAGCAAAGAACCTAGAAATAGGGCATATTTCCTTGCACCTAAATAGTACATCCAATACCAAGATAAATAAAGAACAACAAAAGTGGATTGAATAACATATCAACATGAATCCAAATACATGATTGACACTTGAATATGAGTTCATAAATAGAAATGGAATCAAAATATTTGAAATTGGATCAAAGGATCTCTCTTAATTATCAAGGATGTCTAACAAAGGAAAAAGGAAAAGGGTCATATTTTTTAATAGGATTTATGGTAAAATTAGTTATTTTGCCTCAAAATACTTGGCCGCATAGTTTGGATGCATGTTTTGTGAAACTGTGGGTTAATAATTCCCCCTTAACTACATAAAGGGTCATGCTGCAAAGTCTTGGCACACAATTTGGAAAGCCATGTTTCGACCGTGAATTTTGGATCCCCTAAAAATTAAAGGTTCAACCCACAAGTGTGCACCTTAGGTTGCAAAATCTGATCAAACTGTGTGACCTCATACATCCTAATATTAATCCCCATATAGTTAGGCGTAAACATGTTACCTTCTCCATATGGTTTCTCTCGATCATTTATCTTGTATGTGTTTCTCTAAAATTCAGGCTCTGGGCTCTAAACGAGCCATGAATGCCCCCAAAAACTCATGTAATGTTAATGGGAATTCACATTAAGGAGTAAAAAAAATTAAAATATAAAAAAATATTTTTAACACATAGTAATACTTGTGATCTTATAATTTTATTGAATAAATGATTTACACTAGTTTAATTATCAATCTATAGGAATCGTGAGGAAAAATAAAAAATATACCAAAAGTCTTTTTACTATAAAAAAAGTTTTTCTTTATATATAATGATTTTAGTTAAAAAATAATATGCTTAAACTTTAGGATTATAATTATAAAAAGAAGAATAATTTTTGGATTCATCATGATAATATTAGATTAAGATAAATTTTTGACATTTTTCTATTTCTTTGTTGAATTATTCAATGTACTTTATTTATAAATACTATAGATTTCATGGAATTATTAATTTATAAGAATGACTTTTAAATTTAAGAAAACCTTTTATATAAAAATTATAAATTTTATTAATTATATTATATATTTTAAAATATTGATTTCAATTTAGAAACCTATATTTAATGTTTTAGTACTTATGTAATATTAATCTCAAAAAATTGTTTTTAATAAATTATATAATAATTATTTTAAAATGAATTTATATCACTTTTAGATATTGAATTAAATTAAATGGACTTAAAATTTTGAATTAATAGGCTCAAATTAGATAATAAGGACCATAGTCCTAATGGATAAGTTACATATAAAAAATCTAGTTATTGTGGTAAAGATAAAATGGTGAAGGTAAAACTCTAAGACTAAAAAACATATAACATTCATAAAACATGTTTTATAATGTGTTTATGAAGCCTTGATAAACCTTATCATTTATATTATCCCTTATTTTACAATCCTGGTTCAATATCCCTATGGAGTGACTTACCATTATTAAAAAATTATAGGAATTGAAAAAAATGTCATCCATTTTCACTTATAAAAGGGGATATCCTCTCCTCATTTCAAATCATATCACAACACCATTTATTTTGGAAAAAATATATGTAAACCTATCTAAATTATTAAGGCACTATTCTTAACAAAATACCATCATACCCTTTTATTTTAAAAATATCAAAACATGAATCATGCATGTGTGCGGACATCCACCTCCATGAATAAATGTGTTTTGTTTTCTTTCAGTTACTAATATATATGGTATAAAAACATAATTTAATTAATATGTATGATATATATATATATATATATTAAATTTTTAATATACATAAATAAATAATCATATTTCTCATTCCTCGCGTTCTTTGAAAAATGACACCATCATCTATGCGTATATATAGACTATCGCCTCCCCAAATAATCATATTTTATTTTTCATTAAAACCTTTCGTTGTTGGTAGTAATAATAGTTTTAAAGGATAAATATGATTTTAATAAGTTTATAATAATATAAATTTAATACAATATTAATTATATGAATGGAAAAATCATTATTAAATTAATTGTCTTAATCAAGAGTACAAAGAAGGGAAAAATTACTCATGCTATCTAATTTTTTCATATCCATCACATATACATTTAATTATTTATAATTATTATATATCACACTAGTAAAAACTAAATTACAACATTATTCCACTTTTATATTGATATTTTCACTAAATCTACTCATGATAATAAATTAATCATGACATGTTAATGTTTGGGTCGGTTTGACCACCTATTTGAATAGTGATACCAAATTATATCAGTGGTGACTATGAAAACATAAATAATGGTATTAAATTATATAAATATCTTATTAATCATTTTTTATTCTAGAAGGGATACTACATGATTTAAATCATAAATTAATAAATCACCATTCATTGGATAAGAAAATCACTAAAGTGTGTTTAGTTTTTATTTTATCTCTTATGAAAAATAATGGAGCACTCATGTAAGAAAATTTTATCATCATAGATAATTATAATTCACCCATTACATTAAAATTTTTGATCATGTAATTATGAACTTTGGAAGAATAATGGATATTAACACTACTCCTATGAAACTAGAATGGATGATCAAAACAATAAATACCTGATGTGGGAAAATAGGTAAAAAATAAGGAATATTAATAATGCTTATAAAATAAAAATACTTATAAAGTTATGTGTGAATTTGATTCTAAAATATTTTATCATAATAATAATTTTTTATAAAGAATTTTTTAGTTCATTTGTGGAATAGAAGATTAAAAGTAAGGGTTATTTGACATTATTTTCTATTCCATGAGATGTGATTGATGTTTTGCACCATTTTTTTATATGGTGTATTTACTGTCAAATTTTTTCCTATGGAATAATCATATTATATTTCTTGATATTTGAATAATTATATCTAGAACTCCCTATCATATACATTTCATTAAAACATTCCTTAGGTTGTAAGGGAATTTTGTAACTCAAATATTTTTTATTAAGTTATGAAATTGGTTTTGAACATTGACCTTCAATATTCCCTTTAAAAAATGTTCTCCTTTTAAATATGATGTACATTTTTTCATTATAGGGAAAATTATTTATAGATCTAAATATATTTACAGTAATGATTTTTATAAAATTATAATTTGTTTTGAATAATTCTCATTTTCTTAAGTGTTTATTTCTATTAAATGGGCCTTTAATTAATGTCCATGTTTTCACTTACCCCCATTTATTTTTAATTATTATTTTTTTAATACAAACATGATTATATAAATACTCTAACCCTATTAAACTATTGTTAGTGGTTACTTTATTACATTGGCATTAGATACAAGTATTTTTATCATGAATGAAATAATAATTTAGTAGTCTTTAAAAAATAGATATATACTTCAATCTCATATTACAATTGAAAAAATAAAATAAAAAATATAATTTTCTTCAAGAACATCATTATTACCTTTATAATATCCTTGTATATCAATAATAATACAATTATTTTCATCCTAGGGAAAGGAATCATAATAAATGAGTGACCTTTAATGCTCAGTAAGTTTATACGCGTAGAAGAAGCTATCCTGAAAAAAATGATGCATAATCAATATGGCATGGTAAATGAATTAAACCAATTCCATTTATTCAATAACTTCATCATGAAAAATAATATGGCAGGAATAACTGATTATCAAAATAATACCATATAAATAATCACATAATCTTGAAACTTATCCATAGACATTCTAAATAAATAAATAATCACATGGACATCAATACCATAACACATAATGATGGAATTCCAAATTCCATACATCATAACCATATTTTCAAGGCCTAGTTATAATAAATCTTAATTAAATGGGTATGGACTTAGCCAAAATACCAATCCAGTTAGTCTCATTAGACTTTAAAATTCATCAAGAGGCTATAAAATTCACAACCCATCACTTATTATGTATAATTCATTCCTCGCACAAATGGGGAGAAAAAATATCACTGTAAAAATTCATATTGAAAAAATAGAATATGAAATGTTAACAAATTCCCAATTAAATAAACATATTAAACATAAACATTCATATTGGAAAATTATCATATTAATGTTAATACTTTTCCCAATCAATAAACATAATCATATATCATCTATATTACTATGTTGAATGGTAAAAAAATTATATCTCAGTCAAATCATGACAAACCATCTGAATAAATAATAAGTATGGTATAATTACAACATATTCCTAATGTATCATAATTCAAAATGATGGTTGTTTTCATTTATGAATATAAATACCATAAACATATCATTAAAAACATTCTTGAAAAAATTTCTTTTTCAAATTGAAAATCACTTTCAAGAAAGAAAAATTTCTAGAATATGAGGGAACATATTTTCATTAAGAAAAACTTATAAAAACTTAATGAAAATTTCAAACCAATGAGTGGTCATGAGTGTGGGTATTTCTATATATGTCATATAAGTTAAAAAACATTATTGTCACACTATTATAAAATGGTTAAAAAGTACCATATTTAGAAAATGATAAGAATATTCCTTTCAAAACATTTTTAAAAAGGTAAAACATGGGTAAAAATGTATTTTTTAATTAATTTTGATTTTGATAAAAAATAATTTTGAACATATTTTTAGAAAACATGTATATGGAAGAAAATTAATTTCTGACTGGAGAGAGAAAAAAATTATTCTTTTCCAAAAAAAACATCTCAATAATTTTAAGTACCAAAGAGAAGAAAATAGTAATATTGCAATAAAATATCCTGAATAACCATATTATAAGAATATATATTGGGTTTAGGATATAAATATCAAACTATTTCCCTCAGATATACTTAAACATAAATAATCCTAAAAAATAATGATATTGTGAAATAAACCCTTTCCACTTAAGTAATTGTTTAATACTAATCCCCGTGAAAGAAATGACATAAAATGAAACATAATATACCCGAATATAATTTGATTCATGATATAAAACATAATATTGGTATTATATATTCCATAAAAAATAAAAAAGTTGTGAATATGGAATATGTCTCATGTAAGTAAAAGTGAAATGAGAAATACAAACCTCTTGTGTGATTTCTTTCATATGTGTCCAAAACACCTGTATAATAAATATAAATTTATTATAGATATATTACAAAAACATAATCATACATTTTATTGCATATATGATTTTATCATAACTTTTTATCACCAATTTATTAGAAATTCTTTATCAAAAACACTATCCTGGGTGATAACTGGTTCGTTTTTTAATACATATTTTGGTTCAATGGTTTCAGTCTTTCTATTTTGATGATGGATCCACAATATCCAAAATTGTATCCATGATATAAATATAAAATGTATTAATAATATATGTATTCACAATAGTACATAAAACCCGTATGTATAAATTTGAGTTACACTGTTCATAGAGATGGTAGGCCCTAGGTACGCATGAACATTACCTTCATTTCTTTTGAAGGATGGAATCAAACAAATGTAAATAATATCAGAACATTACAAAATAATTATTATCTAATATAAATAATATATATTCATTAAATATGTCCTTAATACCATCTATGTCAATATAAAATCAATAACTTTTCATATCGATTCATAGAGGTGGTAGTCCACTCGTACGCACGAGCGACGTTATTGTTTTACAACATATTGAAAGGTAAGAATGTAAATGTACCATACTTTCCCTCCTAATTGGATTGATTTTATGATAAATTAACTCTTGGTATTAAGTGATATCCCTAAGGTTCCAAAGGCCAGAAATAAATGCCATGGGCTTTAAGACAGTTGGTGGATGATTTTTTCCTTTGAGAAATAAAATAACCCAACCAAACATTCCATAACAGAATACTACTATAAGATTGATGATAAAAATGTAAAAAAACCAAATTACTACCATTGATATCAAAATAAAAAATTCAATAGATTTTCTCAAACTAAGAAAACTAAAATCAAAGTAAAAAAATGGAATATAAACAAACAAAACACAATAACACCAAAAAACTCCAAAGCTCGGAACATAGTCCATGCTCTAACCCCAAAATACAAAATAAGTATCATGAAGAAACAGTAAATAAGTGTGATAATTTACCTTTCCCCCATGAAAAATATCTAAAAAATTACAAAAGTACCAAAGCAGGGGTGAGTAATGAAACTCATTTGGCTTTCCCCAAATGACTTCTCTACTCACACCATCGGGATAGAACAAGTCATCACATTTATATAAAACAATTTCTATAAAGCAATTGAAAAACTTTTAAATTAAATCAGAGAAGTTTAACAACAATATATTTTTCAATAATAAAATATTTTTAAAGGAAAGTCAATCAAACAATACTTTACATCATTTCACATTTCTTTTTGGCATACTCATTCCATGATTGACAAAGCCACCCACACATGCATTCTTCACTAACAATTCCATAATAATGATCGGTTTATTTTCCATCCATTAAGTAATTATTAAGTGTCCAAACTCCTTGTCCCCCAATGACAAACTCCCCTTATCCAAGGTTGTATCCCTTTGTACCCCAATGGCACACACCCCATAATTCTGGTTAAATAAAAAGAATGAACTAAAAATGGTTTCTATAATGTTTTTCACACCAATTTCACAACCATATTCAATAAACATGATCTATTTGTAACTAATCCTTCATGTTCTAATAATAGAATTCGATATTGTACCCATCTACCTTGGGAATCATGTTGAAAACAAAGAAGATTACAAAAACACTATTAAAACTGGGATGAATCTCCCAAAACCCGCATAAGATATCTTCCCCTAACATAAAATATTACAAATATAACCATTATTGGCATCAACCTTATTAGAATTTAGATACAACACGGTAATAAATTTCTATGAATCACTTCTTATTTGACAAAGAAAGGTTTTACATCCTCTCAGAGGATAATTATTGAGTTAGGGCTGAAATCAAGAAAAAACGAGGGATTAAAGGTTAATATCAAACTAGATAAATTTTTTAGGATCTAGTTTTTAAATTGAGAATGGATAGTAGCATAGTTATGAAAACCAAGAACTAGTTGTGTTCCAACCTCTCCATCAAGGGTTACCTTGCATAGTTGGCCTACACCATTAGAAAAATCTTACGCCAACCATAAAAAATCCCATTATCCCACATTGCATGGTTTCTCTTGGGTGGATGCACGGTTTGGGAAAAAAATGCACCAAACCATGTGCCTTCCCCTTATCACCTGAATCACTATAAATGGTTTGCTATAGGATTTTCATAGTTTCCATTAACTTTCCACCAACCAGGAACCTTTATAAAAGCCCTAAAAATATTCCAAAAGTCCATCATATCATCCTAAAATTCACCCAAAAACTTTACATACCTAAAAATCATAAATAAATGGTTACTTAATTGAAATTTGGTGTGATACATTGTCCCCCAAATTATAATTTTGGTCCCTATAAAGTTTAAAACCATTGATATCAAGAAAGAGCCCAGGCCTTGCCTAACCATTTCTTTCCCATACTCCCATGTCTCTTCCCGAACCAAACCTGGTTTCCCTGAAAACCATACTAGACCAATTCTTTTCCCATGTAAGACTTTCTCTTACCTATAAAAAATTTATACTATCTCGTTCACCAATAAAGCATCTAGATGTAGGCCAACGTGATCCCATCAAACCACATGGTTAGGATTAGGATAATACTTTTTCAACTGAGATACATGGAATACATTACACACTACATTGTACCATGTAAGAAAAGACAACCAATATTCCACCTCACCAACCCATTAATTTATATCAAAAGGGCCTATGTATTGAGGAGATAACATTCCATGTTCCCCAAAACAATGATCCAAAACCTTGGATAGATCTTCAGGAACACATGATCACTCACCATGAACAATGAAAACCATCTATGATGATCCGCATATGATTTATAATGAACTTGAGCAGTCTATATCTATTCCAAATAAACTATATATTCTTCATTATCCCTTGGAAAAGGCTCAACCCAACCAATGAATTCTCACCTGTTTCCACCCAAAAAGGTCTAAAATGAGAAGGAAACCTCTATAATTCTTCAAAATGATCCATATGTATCGAGTCTTGATAACTTTTGTTATATGAGAACTTCACTAATGGTACATGTTCCTCCCATGACCCAGAAAAATCTATTACACATGCCCATAGAATTTCTTCCAACATTTGTATCATCTTTTCATATAAGCCATCCATATGAGGATGATATTCCATACTCATAGTCAACTGAGTACCAAGGTCTTATTTTGAGGACTTCCTGAAATAAGATGTAAACCCCAAGTCTTTGTCAAACAATATTGACAGTAGTACACCATTCATCTTTAACACTTCTTAGATATAGATTTTTTATAAGTCCTCTGCCATATGGGATTCATAAATAGGGATGAAATGGGTTGACTTTATGATTAGATCTACTATCACCCATATAGAATAATTTTTCTAAACCATTATTGGGATACCTATTACAAAATACATGCCTATATACTCCCATTTCCAAATAGGAATAGGTAAATACAGAAACATAATTGTTGGTCACTAATTCTCCACATTAACCTACAAATAGGTTAGGCATATCAAAATAATCTCATCCAACTTTTTTTCTTACTGACTCGCCAAAACTAAGCTTCCAACACCTTATACAACTTATGTATTCTAGGATTAATAGACTATATCGAATATTAGTAAGCAGAAATAAGTTATTCCTGAAAAACCATTGGTATGACCATCTGATTTCTAAACCACAACATGGAACTCCCATATATCCTCTACCCCTTAATGGTCTTCCCTCCATTGGGTTTTTACCTCATCACAACACATTATGAATCAGATGTCTATGCCTCTTTAACTATCTCCACCAAATCAAGAATGAATCGAATTGGAAAAAAGGTCACAACATCACCTTGGTCTTCACATACCAAGTGCATCTCAACTATTACTAACATTAACTACCACTGTTCTAAACTCTCCTTTTCCAACTGAGCATATGACTTTCAATTTAATTCATCTGCCATTGTATTTCCTTTTCACAATGTATACATCAAGTCATTGTAAAAAATTTTGAGATAATTTATCCATTTTATTGGTCTCATATTCAAATTCATTTGTGAAAAATATATTTCAAGCGTTTATGATCCATAAACACTATAAATTTCTCACTAAAGATGTAATTTTTTCATATTTTCAAAGCATGGATAATGGAAGATAACACTAAACTATGTGTTGGGTAATTATTCTAATGAAACTGTAAAATTATTGAGACATGAGAAACAAAATGGCCTGCTTTCATGAGATAAAATCACAACCCATATCCCAAAGCATTACAATACACCACGAACCCTTGTCCTAATTCTGGAAAATCAAGATTGGTGCAGATGTAAGGTGAATGTTAATATCCTAAAAATACTTTTGACCTTTATAATTCCATTGGAATGGAATATTATTCCTTATAAAACTTATCATTGATGAGTCCTATCATGAAAATTCATGAATAAAGTGTCTGTAATAACTATCTAGACCAAGAAAACTATGTATCTCAAAAACACTTTTTGGTGATTTCCAAGAGATAACAACCTATATCTTTTCTGTATCCACATAAAAAAGTTTTTCAAATATTACATGGCCATGGAAAGTACCTAATTTAACCAAAAATTGAACTTTGATAGTTTAGAATACATACGATGATCCCTCATGATTCCTAACATAGTCACCAAGTGTTTCTCATGATCAAAACTTTTCCATGAATACTCTAATATATCATTCATTAACACCACCACAAAAGAATCCAAGTATATTTGAAATATCTGATTCATAAATTACATAAATACCACAAGTACATTCGTAAGACTAAAAGGCATTACCACATACTCGTAATGGCTATATATATTCCTAAAAGTGGTCTTTGGAATATCCTCTTTCTGAACCCAAAATTAGGGATATCCAAATCACATGTCAATTGTAGATAACCACTGAGCTCCAATAAATAGATCAAATAGATTATCAATTCATGTAAGTGGATACCTTTTCTTTATCGTAACTTGGTTAAGCTTATGATAATCAATACACACCCTAAGATTTCGATATTCTATTTTGAAAAACAATAGTGGTGTTTCCCATGGAGATGTGCTAGGCTTAATGAACCCATTGGTTTCTAACTCTTCCAACTTCACTTTCAATTCCATTAATTTTTTTGTGGTACCTAGAAAGATGGAGTAGAAATAGGACTACTAACCATAAGGATATCAATCATAAACTCTACTTCTCTTGTGGGTAGAAACCATGAGAAATTACCAAGAATAAATATAATAACTAATCAAAAATAATTAGAAAACTATTATTCTTGATCTCATCCATCAATGACAAAGCTAACACTACCAACTTGTATGGGACCATTCCAACTACTTGTTCCAAAAAACCCTATTGCATCTGCCTTTACATTTTGGTCTCGTGACAAGAGATGCTTGACTCCATCATCAGTTGTAAAACTAACCCTATGGGTATAATAGTCAGCATGATCCTTGAACATATTCGACCAACACATACCCAGGATTATATCATAGGTATCCATCTCAGGCCCAAAGTAGTCTCATGTCAACTCAACTCCATCAATAGTTACAGAACATTCTCTACACATAAAATCTCTACATTATCTTTGAGCAATAATATATTTGTAGGTTCAATACCTATGGAATAATATAAACATTTAGACTAAGAAAATAAATAGTATAAAAGGAAATAAAAAATGGGATGCACTCATACAAATCAAAGCTTGTATAATTGTTGAATTCAAAAGAATCATACCTCCCATGGTTGATTGTCTAGACTAAGCATAAACAATAACTTTCTTAGCTTCATATCATTTATTTCTCATAACACTTTGTTATTTATTGCAATATTGAGATTCCCCTATAGAGGAGGCATGGTATTACTAGAATTATAATGTTTAGATCTATTCTTTTAATTATAATTGTTCTTCTATCCTCATCCTATCGAAGCATATGAAATCTTCAACACATGATAAGTGTCCCAAACTCCTTAACTCAGAGCACTACGACAATAGTGATTAATATTCCCATATGGTTGTAGTTTTTTCATGATCTATGTGGTTTCATACACTCTTTCTCTATGTGTTCGAGTGAACCACATTGGAAACATCCATAATTTCTCTTAGGTCTGGTAGAAAGATTCATCGGTCCATTTTTCTAATTATGAGTCATCCTTAAACCTTAGAAGTAAGTTTCCCTCTTTCGTTTTCTCCCAAAATTATAGTTCCCAACATTCCTCACATATATCAAAAGTTTCCCTCCGCCCGTAGCTCCTAATATTTACCTTTATTCCACCACCTATCTATTAAGCATATCTTTATAATACATTATAAAAATAATGTTAATATTCAAGAAAATATCCTAACTTATCTCCAATTCAAAGATGCATTCCTTCAAGGATACACTAGTATAATCTTTGAGTGAAAATTAGAATAAATTCATAAATTTAGCCAAGTATTCTGTCACTGTGAGGATCTCCTTCATCAAGATAAAGAAATCTATTATTATTTTAATCATGAACATATGATGATAGAATTTTTTGTTGAATAAGTCTATTAAAATCCTCTCATATAGGGCATTGGTCTAATTTAGCATGATTAACTAAATCCCACCATTGGTGTGAAGGATCCTCCAGTATATACATCACCATATTTAATTCCAAATCAGCTATTGTGCTAAGGAAATCAATGATTTGAGCCATCTTATTCATCCACACCTTTGCCTTCTCTAGTTCCTAATAAACCTAAAGGATGAGTGGATTCTAATTTTGGAACTAAACAGAATGATCCACTTTCCTTGGTCCATCCCTCCTCTTCCCCCTATCCAGAACCAAAAAAATCCTGAACTATACTATGAACTTGTTGTTTGTTCACATGTGGTTCATGTCTAACCACATTCTCAGTAGCATCCTGCTGTTGGTTTTTATATTGTCTATTGAGTTCCATTTCCTATAAACCCAATAAATTCCATCAGTATAGATCTCTAGAAACAAAACGCTTAATAATTTCAAATTATATCACATTTCACATATCAAAAAAATTCTTTCCAAAACTCAAAATTTTCCACCTTTAACCGTTTTTAAAATTTTCACTATGCATTTGAAAATCATCCCACTTTCAGAATAACGATTTCATGTCTTTTCAAAATTTTACATTAGAAAGAAAATTACAATTTTCAAAAATCAATACTTTAGTACCAAATCATATATCACTATTCAAAATGAAATATGTACTTGTAGTGGGAGGTCATTTCTATGACGAATTTCATGATCGTATCATTAGCTAAACCCATGACATTGAAATTAAAATTCTAATAATTGTATTTGAAACACTTATATAACCAACTCAATACTAACTTTATGTTAATCATAAAAAATTTAGCTACATATTTTAATGATCTCCATTTCAAGTTCTAAAAATCCAACTCTTTTCTATCATCCCAACTCACGGATGAAACCAGAATGAATTGTCAACTCCAACACTAACATGACTGATCATCAAGGATCAAACAAACTGATTCCATTTTTTAATCAAGGACCAAACAAGATCATACCACAAGTAACATCACACCCCTCATCATTGACTTTAGTCAAGGTATAATTTCTACTCAGCCTTAAGAGACAATCCCAAGGCACCAAAGGTTGGAAATAAATGCCAAGGGCATCAAGAAAATTGGGGGAAGATTTTCCCTTTGAAAAAATATAACAACCCAACCAAACATGCTATAACAAAAGACTACTACATGAAGAATGATAAATATGTAAAACAACTAAAAGTAGTACCATTTATATCAAAATAAAACTAAAATAGAGTACCACATTGGATGACAACTAACATCACAGTAGAAAATGGAAGAAAAACTAAGAAAACCCAACAACACTAAAGAAAACTAAAAATATCCAAACATGCTCCACGCTATAACTCCAAAAAGCATACCAAGAATAATTAATCACCAATAAAGAAGTGGAATAATTTACCTTTTCCTATATACCAGTGAAAAATATCTACAAAAGCAGCATAGTTCCAAAAAAGGGATGAGAAATAAAATACAGTAGTCTTTCCCAAACTGACTTCTCTACTCACACCACTAGGATAGAACAAGGTAGAACATTTATATTAAATAATTTATAATAGTTTATATTAAATAAAATAATTTTAACACCAAAATAGTTTCCCATACTAAAATATTTTCCAAGGAAAGTAACAAAACAATATTTTAAATCATTTCACATTCCTATTTGGAATACTCATTCAATGATTTACAAATCCACTCATACATGTATGATTCACTGATATTTCCATACTCATGAGTGGTTTCTCATCCATCCACTAAGTAATGAAAATGTGGAAGATACCCTTGTGAACAAAGGACACACACCCCTTATCCTTGGTCATGTCCCTTTTTACCCAAATGGTATGTGCCCCTAATCGGGGGTCATGTCCAAAGCACAAACTCACATAATCCCATGTATTCTAAAACCCATTCAAATAAATCATTTAAATCCATTTAAATTAAACCATTTTTTAAAACCTTTAAAATAAACCATTTCCATAAATATAACCAATCAATATTTCAAAATCAATATTTTAAAATCAATAAAACAAATCACTTTGCACAACCAACTTCCACAAATCCACAAATTCAAAAAACACTCAAACCATGATTAAATAGGGTTTATACCATTCTTTTCACACTAATTTCACAGCCAAATTCATGAAAATTAAAGAATTTAAAACTAATCATTGAAGTTATAATAAGAGGACTCAGTATTGAAGGAACCTACCTTGGGTATTATGGTGAAAATAAAGAACGACATGAAAACGCCAACAAAACTAGGTTTAATCTCCAAAAAATCACCTTAGATCTCTTACCATGACAACAAAAAGAAAAATATAACCATTACTAGAATAAACCATAACATATATGTCTACAATAGAAGAAATCTATGAAACTGAGAGAGGGAAGAAAGTAGATCTACTAAAAACCATGAAAAACTACCACAAATGAGGACTTACTAGGGGAATGGGAATTAAAATCATCAAGAAACTCCTTTTAATTGCTTACGATATGATGGGAAAGGGTTATAAATCCTTTAGGAAGAATAATTCTAGAGTTAGGGATAAAATATAGAAAAAACAATGGAATAAAAGTTAATTCTGGTCTAGATCCATTTTGTGGATCTAGTTTTGATCTATGCATAGTTAGTTGAATGGTTAAAAACCCATGAGATAATCATCGGATAGACTCTGTCTCAAGGGGAACCTCACATGGTTGACTTATACAGTTCAACAATTTTTTTGACAACCATAAAAATTTCCACTGTTTCACTTTTCATGGTTTCACCAAGGTTTTTGCAGCGTATGTAAAAAATTGTACTACTAACTGTGTGGCGTCCACTTAGCCCATATCTCTTTATCCATGGCTTAATGTAGGATATTAATGGTTTCCACTAATCATTAACCAACCATTCACCTTTATAAAAGTACCAAAAACATTCTATAAGTTTTCCAAACCCTCCCAAACATCACCCAATCATTAATTTTGAAAGGATCTTTAGGTTGAATCTATTGAGAATCTATTTTTTTTAAGGCATCTAGGTAAATTAGATGTAGCATGAATTCTAAAAATTCACTATTAGGATTTCTGAGGGTAAATTAAGATCATATTTTATAAATTAGTGTTTCTAGGGGATGGGGATAAAATTTATGGAAAGGAAGGCATGATAAATAATATTCTAGGTAGGGTACTAGAATCTCTGGAAAGAAAGTACTGAATCCAGACATATGGGGTCTACATGTAGGGGATAAAACCACATATTTAATGTTAAAAAAATCCTAACCAACATAATTCTATTTATTAATAACTTGGAGGCCTCTTTATCCCTAAAAATGATTACGACTAGGGACACTACACCTAACAACATCCCTAGTGCACAAGGAAAATAGGTTCTCTGGGTTCTATATTATTTAGCACTCAAGATGAATATCATTGGATTATATAGAATGAGAATTATAGGGGTAAGGGGATGTTTAAGATACAATGTCTCAATGGTTCCTGATTTCTCATTCTTCAAGTGTAATATAGATTTTATACAAGTGAAAGCCAAGGACTTTCTCACAAGTCTCTAGTTGTGCACTCAAAGGGGAATTCGTTATGTATCACTTGAAACTGATTTTCTTATTCTTTTTAATGTTTTGTGTGGTACTAGATCGACTCCTTGGTATATTGAGTATACAATCCAAAAGTGAAAAGGGTTTTTGAATAATCGCACTGTGTTCAGTCATACTTGTAATGAAAGGAATATTGTAGCTTATTTCCTAGATTCCAAGGAAATTCAAGGCATGAAAATGAGTTGTCACATTGATCTCAAGACCTTTCCCATTAATGGAATCAAATTTGTGTGTGCAGGTTCCCTTGTTCTTCATTTATTTAGACCTCCTTGACTTTTGGATCCCCCTTCCTTGCTTTATTTTTTCATTTTTTGTTTTTTAATTTTTTTCTTTAATAATAAAATAAATATATTTTATAGAGAAAAACAATAAAGAAATGGTTACTTACTTGAAACCAGGGGTGTTATATTATCTAGGGTCACATATATTTTTACCCCAATAGTAAATTCCCCTTATTCAGGTTCATGTCGAAATCATGAACTCACACAAACTCATGTATGAAAAAACCCATTCAAACAAAAAATTCAATACATTTCAGTA
This sequence comes from Viscum album, assembly GCA_963277665.1. Lineage (NCBI taxonomy): Eukaryota > Viridiplantae > Streptophyta > Magnoliopsida > Santalales > Viscaceae > Viscum > Viscum album. Next base: position 1,402,034,776 of record OY728125.1, read on the forward strand.
AAACTATTATTTTATTGAAAACCTTTCAAAAAAACATTTCCAAAAATCCAATGAATCCATATTTTAAAATCTTCATTTTAAAATCAAGAAAACAAAGAACTTTTCACAACTAATTTTCACAAATCCAAAAATTCAAAAAAAATACTCAAACCATCACTAAATAGTGTTTCTACAAATCTTTTCACACTAATTTCACAACAAAATTCTATAAATTTTACCAATTTGAATCGAAACATTCAATTTTTTAAAAGAGGATCCAAGAGTTAAGCCACCTACCTTAGGAATTATAGTGAAAATAAAGAATTCCATGAAAACACAAAAAAATGGGTTAAATATTAAAAAACTCACCATAGATATCTTCCCATAATAAAAAACAATTCTAACCATGATGGGAATTAAACATATTAGATCTATCAACAGTGGACTAGATCTAGGAAATAAGGATAGGGAATAAAGTAGATATAAGGAAAACCAAAAAAACTACCACAAATGAGGAATTTCCAAGGGAATATGGATTCATTGCACCAATAAACACCTCCAAATCACTTATAATTAGATAGTGAAAGGTTCCACAGACATTGGGATGAATAATTATTGAGTTATAGCCTAAATGGAGAAAAAATGTGTTGAAAGTTAATATTAACCTAGATTCACTTTTTTATGATAAAATTTTTAAACCATGCATGGTTAGTCGTACACTATAAAAACTATGGACTAACCATGTTACTTCCTCTACATTAAGGAGATCCTCACATAGTTGGAATGCATGGTCAGACAAAAAGTGCACTAACTCTGAAAAAACCCCTTATCCGACATTACATGGTTTCTCCTGGGTGGCCACACAGTTTTGGAAAATTGTGCACTTAACTGTGTACCTTCCTCTTAGACACTCTATCACTATTAATGGTTTGTTATGGGATTTTAATGGTATAAAATAAATATAAACCTTTATAATAGTCCCAAAACCATTCCAAAAGTCTTCTAAACCCTCCCAAACTTCACCCAAATACATTACATACTTAAAAACATAAATAAAGTGTTTATTACTTCAAACCGGGGGTTCTAGAGTAGATGAGATATTAAAATAAAAAAAGTGTTCTTATTTCCAAAATATAATATATATATATATACTAAATCCATCTTTATATCCAGTCATGAGAGGTTGTGATGTAAAATGAATTACATCGGTCTCTAAGGTGGTAGTCTATTGTACACCCAATCTACGGGTACCTTTCACATTTGATGGAAGAGGAGATGGATATAGGTCATTATATTAACATAATATCATCTCATTATATGGGGATAATTATTTTAATATTTTATCATAGTTTATGGAAGTTTGAAAGTATTTAAATGATGAAATAAAATAAAAATTCTTGGAATAAACTATACCACTTATTCGAAAAACCTCTTCAATTTTATACTTAAATCCTTCCAAGATTGGTTTTCACATAAAAATGACTCTAGATAATGGGGAGGTATTTAAGTAAGGTATTTGGGGAAGGATTTACTAAACCAGAGGGATATTGAAGTATGGATAGGAGGTTTCATTTTATAAGTCAGGTAGGGGACCTTCTCATAAATTACCTAGAAATTTCCCAAAATAATAAAAATTTATGAAGTAATTACCAAGAAACATTCATCCAAATGACCTTATATTTGAAGGTGGGATATGATAAATTATAAATATTTTTATACATTATTAATTTTATATATTTAATTTGAAAAAATACCCTAATATTTTGGTTTAATCCTCTCCCAAGTAAACATGTTTTAACCTTAACTACAATAATTAATATTTACACTTTTCAGTGTTCATTCTGAAAGAAAATTATGTTGAAATTATTAAAAAATATGATTTATGATAATTAAAAATATGAAATAAAATTAGATAAATTAATATCATAGAAGTGGTATAATTTAATTTAAAATTAAACACATGGACACGATGAAAATAGGTTTCACATGAAAATTTTTTATAAGATAAAAAAGTATTTTATATAAAAAATTAAAATATAATTGATTAAAATGAAATAATTTGGGTTAATTATGATATAATATAAATAATTTTACTTTTAAACCAATTTAAAACAAAATATAACTTTGTAAAATCTTTAAATGAAATGGCAGTTTCCAAAACAAAAAAAGTATTTTTCACTATTCATCCAAAAATTTATCTTTTCATAAAATTATCATATATTAAATTTATGATATTTTTTATAGGATGATTTAAAAAATTAATTTAAACATTTAATATAAATTTTATAAAAGTGTAAAAAATTAATTTTGACAAAATTTCACAAAACATGATGACACCGTATTTCAGAAAAAAATATAGTTTTTTGGAAAACTAATTTTTATTTCATATAATTATTATTTTTATTTAAAATTAATTGATAACCAATAAATTTATTTGTAATTTTTTTAAATATATAATTTTCATAATTTAGTTCATCTTATTCATGTATTCCAATTTAATAGGTAAGTTATAACAATATACTATTTTATGGTTCTTTTAGACTCAAGTTGTGTCTATCACAAACTATCAAAGAAAGTTAATTTATTTAAAAAGAAATAAGTCTCATGGTATTAAATTCATCCGTCCTACAAAAAAATTATCTCAAAAACTTCCATAATGTCACCTCATGAAAAGATTTAGTTGGTTCTTCATCAAAACTTCCTCAGTTTCCCACATCGCCTCTTCAATCTTATGATTTCTATCAAATAAATTTTCCATTTGAGTAGTCTGATTCCTTGAAAATTGTTCTCTAGTTTCCAAAATCAGGATGAGGTCTTCATGGTAATATATATCAAGTTACAATTATATTTCTACATTGGTGAGAAAATATGTTAGTTCAATAATGTACTTCTTTAATAATGATATATGGAACACATCAGGTACTTTAAAGGGGTATGTTTGAATTTCCAACAAGTAATCCACATCACAAATTATTTCCAAGATTGAAAAATGTATAATGTTTTTGGGGATCAGTTTTTATTTCTTTATCAAACTTTATAACTCTTTTCAATGGAGATACATTCAAGAAAATGTGATCTCCCACTTGAAATTCATAACCATTCCTCTAGCTATCATCATAACTCATTTTCCCACTCAGATATGATTTGATATAGGTTTGAATAGTATTAAACTTTGATATTGTCTCCTACATAGGTTTTGGTCCTACAAGATGTTTTTCAAAAACTTCTTCATAACAAGTTAGAGTATGACATCCCTTTTTATATAATGCTTCATATTATGCCATTTGAATACTTTAATGGAAGATGTTGTTATATAATAACTCTAATAGATATATATAATTATCCCATATATCTTGAAGTTCAAAATATAAAGAACAAAAAATTTATTATATTATTTTTATAGCCCTTTCATATTATCCATTAGTTTGAGGGTGATAAGTGGTGCTCAAATAAATCTCAGTATCAAGATCCTTCTAAAGAATTATTTATAGCTTCTATATAAATCATATATCACAATTGGTCAAGATTGATATAGGTTCACCATAATGTCTTAAAAATTTATTAATATGGATCTTTTTAAGGATTTATGGTTTTAAATATTGTCTTATAAAAATGAAATTTGAATATTTAGTAAGGTGATCAACAATAACAAATATTTCATCATTATTTCAAGGATTCATTGGTAATATAATGACAATATCCATATTAATGTAATCTCATTTATACATAAAAATAGGAATATGTCAAATGAATCATATAGGATGTTGTCTCTCAGCCTTTACTTATTGAAAACCCAAACTTCTTGACACATAATCCAAAATATCTGATTCATATTATCATAAGAAAAATTTTACTTCAAATAACTATACATATTTGATCTAGTATGGTTTATAGAGAAATTTGAGCTATGAGCATCATCCAACAATTCCCTCTTCATCTTTGGTATATATGGGGCCCATAATATCTTCCCAAATTTTAGAACACCGTTGTCACAAATGAAGTCTTTCAATTTTCCATTATTCAAGGATTTAATTATCTTTTGAAGAATCTCATCATTAAATTGACACTTTTTTACCATTTCTATAAAATATTTTTTGGAATTCATTTAAAAAATGTAACGGTATCTCCCCTTTATTAATAATCACCAAATTCATATTTACTAAATCCATGAATATTGGAACCTTTTCAATCATCATTTTGGTCAGTACTCCATGGAATTTCTCTCTTAATGCATTCGATACCTTATTTTCCTTCCATGGGTGGTAGTGTATTGAGAATTTGTATTCCTTGAGTAGCTTGATCCATCACCTTTTTTGGATGTTGATAAATTTATTTGAAAACTTTTATTTTAAACTTTTATGGTCTATATATATCTCACACTTTAAACCATAGAGATAATGTCTCCATACCATCAAAGAAAATATTACGACTTTCAACTAAATATAATGGGTTAGATAGTATTTTTCATGAATCTTTACGTACCCTAATATATGGGCAATAACATTATCATTCTGCATAAGGAAACAACCAAGTCCTTCTTTGATGCATCACTATATATTACAACCCCATCATTTTATGATGAAAAACTAAAAATTAGATCATTCACCAATTTCATGTTCAATTCTCAAAAAACATTCTTCATATGTATTTTTCCATACAAACTTATCCCTTTTATGAGTAATCTTGGTTGATGGGTCAATGAATCGGGAATTATTTTTAGAAAATTATTGATAGTAACCTTACAAACCAAGGAAACTACATCACTCATTTATGTTTGTTGTTGTATTCCATTCCTAGACTTCCTTTGTCTTCACAAGATCAACTGAGATTCCATAATTGGAGATAATATGGCCAAGAAAAGAAATGTTTTGAATCTAGAATCTCCACATGATAATTTTTCATATAACTTATTTATTCTATGAGTTTCATGAATAATCCTCAAGATATTATCATGGTCCTCACAGCTCTTATATTACACCAATATATCATTCATAAATACCGCAAAAAAATTAACATGATATTCCTTGAATATCCTTTTCATTAGATCCAAAAATAAAGAGGGTAAAATAGTCAATACAAGTGGAATTATTGTGAACTCACAATTTTCATAACACATAAAAAAAATTTGTATTCAGAATATATTCCTTCTTTACTCACAGTGGATTATAACCAAAATTAATTTTAGTATTGTAAAAATATTTATCATTGTGGAGTTGAACGAATAAGTCATCAATGTAAGTTATAGGATAAATTTTATTTATTGTGATATTATTAATTTCACAATAATCATTGCACGGCCTCATATATCCATCTTTCTTCATAACAAAAACAATAGGGGATCCCCAGGTAAAAACATTAGGGTCAGTAAATCCATTATCATAAAAATCATTTATTTTCGTCTTTAATTACACTAATTTTATAGTGGTAATTATATAGGGAGTCTATTATATAGGTCTTTCATTGGGTGTTAAATTAAAATAAAACTCAAATTCACACTCTAGTGGATTCCCAGATAATTCTTCAATAAATACATTAATCTATTCCTATTAAATGGGTGCATCCTTAATTTAATGCTAAAATTTATTGTCTATAGATTTTTTTCTCTTCTTCCCCAATAATCTCATTCGAATGAGCTACTAAGGTTGGATCTAGTAAAGAATCAGATGATGAAGTAACCTCTATAATAATAATGAATTCCATATCTTCTTTATGAATATTAGTATCCTTCACCTTGTATTAAATTATTTCACTAGGTTTTGACTTATAGTCCATACCAAGGATTATCTAAAATAGATCATGGGTATAATAATGAATTCATAAAATAAGGAATGTTATCTGTCATAATGTGAACTCGTCAACACATCCTTATTATGATGAGACTTTCAGGAATATTCTTTACTGATAGATCCCTTCTTAACATTCCAGAGAAGTATCTGTTTTTCTTATAAAACATGGATTATATAAAAGAGTTTAAAGATTTAGAATAAAATAAATAATTAGTTAAATTTGAGTATACTATTATAGTAATTACCACCACATTATTAGAAACTTGTACCTCATATATTGTGGTCATATAACCTTGTCATTTACCCCTTATCCTTTTCTGAGGAAAATTACCTTGATCCCTAGAACAATCATTTGCATAGTACCCCATATTATTACACTTATATCATTGCACATTGGATGCTTTCTTATTTCCCTTTAAATAATGTTAATAGTTTAATTTCTCTCCACACTTGTAGAAAAATCTTATTCTAATTAATTGTGTTCCTGGTAATTTCTTTTCATATTTGTTACAAGCTGGAAATTCCACTCTTCTATTCTTCCCTTTTTTGTATTTATTTTTTTTGAGTTATCAACTAATCATTTCTTTTTTTTTTCATTCAATTCATAATACTTTTAGAATTATTTATTTATATTTCTAGAACATGATATTATGTCCTTGTATGATGTGAATATTTTTTAGAGATAGTTCCCTTAAAAGGATTGGATTAAGCCCATAAAATAAAGGTCAATATTGCTCTTTTGATTACACATATAGTCCTTATCATGCCTTAATATCCTTGTAAATTTAGATTTATAAATAGAGGCATTTTCATCTTCATTTTGTCTCAAACTTTAGAATTCCCTCTCCATATCTTCTTATTTCTCATGAGGAAGATAGTTTTCCAAGAAGTGTACCTTAAAATCTTTCCACCTAATGCATGTTATTTCTTCTTTATCGTAAGTGTTTTAAATCAATGACCATAATTGATCTGCATCCCCTAAGAGAAAATACACCTCTATGATGACCTTCTCTAATTCATTACATCTAAAAGATAGAAATATCTTCTCTAGGGAACTTATTTATTTTTCAACTACAAATGGATTTTTTTTCTCATTAAACGATGGAGGTTGGTGATGCATTAATAAGTATAACATTGTTACACCATGTTTTGGATCAGTAAAATTCTATATAAAGGGTAGGTTATTTGAAATAACCTAATTAATATTCCCCGATGTAGTTATAATTTGATCATCTATAGTTCTACCTCCAAATACATCATCATTATTGTGCCTAGGATGGAAATCCCTAAATGTATTACTTGCATTGAAATGGTTTCCATTCCTTCCACAGGGATCGGTTTCTAAATAATGTAACATACTAGATTAGATCATGAATTTTTGAATCATAATGTATAATTTCAAAACTAGTGTTACACTTAGCATAAATTTAAAAATTTGTGCAAATATAATCTTATAATAATAACCTTGGTACCTTTGGCAATATTATCAAGTCACAAAAAAAATTTCAAATATTTTGTAAAGGTTTATTTTGAAATTGTGAATTATACTAAGCATATCTCTAGGGAGTGTCAAACTAAATTTGTATTAAGGCATATTGTCATGAAATAGGTGAGGATCGAGTAAAATCCCAATGTACGTTTTCGAATCTATTACCCCCGAGTACATATATTCTAGAGGCACATCAACATGTAGTATCTAGATAGGGATGTATTTCTAGTAAATCCATAAATTCTCTACCTTGTAAAACATTAGGAGGTTATCCAACACTAATTCTTATCATCAAAGTTAGTCATAAAGTTATGTTATTTAATCAATGGTTTCCTAAATATAGTTTCTAATATTTCTACTAAAATTCCTTTGATACCAAATATAATGACCCAAACCCTAGTACCCTAGATTTAGTAGTTACTTTATTACATTATCACTAGATAAAAGGAATCTCATCCTGAATGAAAAATTGTTTAGAAGTATTTAAAAATTAGATATACACTTGAATCTCATGTTACAATTGAAAAAGTATGATACAACATGGAATTCTCATTGAGAATACAATTATTCCCTTTATCATATCCTTGTAAATCAATCATAATATACTTTATGGCATCCTAGGAAATGGAAACAGAATAAATAGTTGATCTCTAATACTCAGTAAGCATATGTATAAAGCGGAATATATCAAGAAAAAAATAATAAATAATCAATATGGAATGGTAAATAATTAAAACACATTAAATTTAATCAATAACTTTAAATTTAAAAAAATAAAATTTTAATAACTAATGATTAAAATAATACCATATCAATAGTCAATTATTCTCGAAATTTAACCATGTATATTCTAACTAATTGAATAATCACATGGAAATCTATAATTAAGATAATTAGGGAATATATAATGTCAAACATCATAACAATTACATCAATGAAATGTTCTAATACATCTTTAAAAACTTTGTAAGGCATCATCTAAAAACACAATCTAATTAGTCTCATGAGACTTATTGATGTGTCAAGGGGTCATAGTGGGCCTCATCCATCACTTATGAAGTTCAATTCATTATTCATATGAAAGTGGAGAATCATAATAAACATAAACATTATTATTGACAAAATAGCATAATAAATGTTAATAATTTCCACAATAAATAAAAATCATTGACATAAATATTCATAATGGTAAACTAGCATAAAAATTTTAATACTTTCCCCAATCAATAAATGCAATCATAAACCATTGAGAGTACTATTGAGAATGATATCAAAATATTAAATCATAGTCAAAATGATCATAAACCATACAGATAAATAATAAGGATGGGATCATTATAACATGTACCTAATGGATCATAAGGTAAAATTATGGTTTATTTTGTTTAAGAATATCAATATCATAAATACTCTATTAAAACATTCTTGTGGAAATATGATTTTAACTTTTAAATTCACTTTAAAAAAATAATAATTTCTTGAATATTATAAAATATATTTTAATTAAAAATATCCTTATAAACTCACAATAGAATCTTTATAACAATTATTGTTCACGATGTCTTGAATTTTTTTAAATTTAATATATGTTAAAAACATTATTTTCATATTATTGTAAAAAGGTTAAAAAGTGCCTCATTTAGAAAAAGATAATAATATTTCATTCAAAAAAATTAAAACAGAAAAACATGGAAAAAATTTCTTTAATAAATAATTTGGAAAATTTTAAAAATATTTTTGAAAATATTTCTAAAAACGTTGATATGAAAGAAAAATGATTTTTTACCAAGGGATAAAATAAAGTCCTATTTTCTTAAAAACATTTTCTCAATAATTTTATGTACCAAAGGGAGTAAAATGGTACTACTATATAAAAGTATTCTGAATAAACATTTTAGAATAAAATAGACTATGTTTAAGAAACAAATATCAAACTATTTCCCCAAGGGAGATTTAAACATAAACAATCATGGATAATGATGAGATTGTGAAAAAAACCATACAACTTTTCTAAATTTTGACTCATAAGCCCTGTGAATGAAATTACATAAAATAAAAATTTATATAACATTAAAATAATTATATAAATGATATAATATATCAAATGATAATTATATAAACAACACAAAATAAATAATTAGTGAATATAGAATATGTCTCATAGAAGATAAATTGAGATGAGAAACTCTTACCTTAGGTCGGATTTCCTTGGAACATGTTTGAACCTCCTATAAAATAAATATAGATATTTTATAAAACTATTATAGAAACATAATAACATTTATAAAACCATATATTATTTTCCTATAAATATTTATCACCTTTGTATTAACAATTATTTTTTTAAACACTATTTAAGGTGATAATTGATTTATTTTTCAAAATAAGTTTTGGTTCGGTAGTTTTAGTCCTTGTAATTTGATCAAGGATCCATCTTACACATAATTTTTCCCATTATATTAATCTAATCTATATTCATAATACAATTATTTATAATATCTCGTAAAATTTATAGGCAAACAAATGTGGTACATCATTAATGGAGATGGTGGGCCATACACATGCATAAACGTTGTACTCAGTTTTTGACGGGTGGAAGGAAAGAAATTTAAATAATATTTGAATATAAAAAATCATTATTAAATAATATTTATTTTATATATTAATTAAAGATTTCTTTATTACCATCCATATCAAAATAAAATGAAAGGTATTCCCTATTTTTCAAGGAGGTAGTAGTCCATAAGTACGCACGAGCGATTTTATCAATTTCCAAAGGATTGGAAGGTAAGAAGGTAGATATTATATTTTAATTCCAAAAATGAAATAATGTCATAAATATAAAATTTATAACTTAAATAAATAATTATATTCATACATTAATTGTGGTTATGTAAAATGAACTACATCAGTTTGTGAGGTGGTAGTCTGTTGTACACATGATCGATGATTTTGTTTCCTATTTGATGGAAGGGGAGACTGATATAGGTCATTAAATTGACATAATAACATATAACTATTTTTTAGATACTGGTTTTATTATTTAAGAATATTTTATGGATATTTTAATTAGATAAAGGAAGAAACAAAATGAAAATTCATGTGTAAGAACCATCTCTCTTCTTTAGACAACCTCTTTTGGTTTATACCAAAAGCATCACTAGATGGTTTTTATGATCAAACTAAGGACTATAGGTTGTGTGTAAAGATGTAAGGAATGTATTTATGAATGTTTTAGTTTAAAAATGTTATATTTAATTTTGTATAAGAGAGGATATAAGTTTTCCTTTTATAAGTGGGGAGGGACCCTCTTGCAAACCACTCAGAAATTTCCCTAATGAATACAAAATGATAACTCCATTCCCAAGAAAAATTCTTCCAAATAACTTAATATTCGAAGGTGGAATAGTATAAGGTTGATATATGTATATAAAATAGTATTTTTACAAATTTAATTGGAAAACCTAACATTATATTTTGGTTTAACACCCCCACCCACTTGTTAAACCTATTTTAACATTAACAACATATATTATTTTTTACTATTTTCACTAATCATTTAGTAAAAAATATGCTGAACCTATTAATAATATTAATTAATCTGATTCCACAAAATTAGTCCTTTTTTAAAAATTCAAATCACACAAGTGAAAGAATTTAATAAAAAACTAAACCCATAGACACAATGAAAAAAATGGGCTTCCAAGGAAAAGTTTTCATATGTAAAAAAGGTTTTTATATCAGAATTGAACATATAATTGAATATAATAAAATAAATTGGATTATTTATAATATAATTGATGTATTTATACTTTTAAAAAAATTAAACAAAATTTAACTTTGTAATGATTTAAATGAAAATACAGTTTTTAATAAAAATAAATATTGTTTCATTATTCATCAAAAAATAATGTTTTCAGAAAATTATAAAAAAAAATGTATGAAACTTTTTACATGATTATTTAAAAAAATATATTGATTTTATAAAATAAATTTTCTTAAAGTGGCATAAATTATTTTTTATAGAATTTTACAGAACACAACAAAATTTTGTTTTCATAAAAAATCTATTTTTTCATAAATAAATTTATTTTCCTATAAAATGACTCTTATTTTTACTTATAATTAATTTTTAAACAATAATTTTATGTATAACTGTGTAATACATATATTATTTGTAAGTTAGTTAGTCATAACCATTCCCTCTAATTTAACAATAAGGCTATAACTGTATACTATTTTACAGTTCCTTTATACTTGAGGTTTCAAGTATCATAAGAAATTGAACATATTTAATTTATTTAAAAGTTAATATATATCATAATTTATTGGGGTGTTATAATATCAATTCATGTGATCTTCATACTTTAATTTTAAAGATAATATCTATTATTATCTTTTATGATTTAACTTTTGTTTCCCACTTTATCTCAGAAAGGATCTATTTTCTTGGATGTTATGTTTTATGAATGACCTTATAAATTGTTTTTTAAACATATTATTTTGAGTTATTGAGTTTGGTATGAATTGATATGCTCTATGTGGTAATTTTTTTATTCTATTTGAAATATAATGTGAAACTAATTCTAATTCATATATTTTAAATATGTAATAATTATATGTTTTCTTAGGAAAAATATGTGAATAATTATTCATTATGTGATGGGTGGGACCTATATACCCCACAAATACATTAAGAAAATAATTGCATATCATTAAAAAATGGTGATATGAGTAGTGATTCTTGATACCAAATGGGAAACATGTTGTGATGCCTGATTCACAGTGTCAAACAAGTGGTGATGTCTATTCCATTATGGGAAACATGTTGTGATGGTTAATCAATGATAGGAAACAAGATGTGATTCCTGTTTAACTATTGGAAACATGTGGTGATAACATATCCAAAATTTTTTGTTTTATATTCTTATGTTATTTCGACACTCCTTTGATATGTGACTATTATATTCTCCAAGGTTCATGATTTAAGCCTCATTTTTTCCAAATATTTATACTAGGTTATATGTTTGATAATATGGGATTAAATGTTCTCTTATCATTCCATATGAACCATATTTATGATTCCATGTTCATTTAACAAAATATTTATTTCCTTATATTTTATCATATGTTTATGATCTCTCTTTGGATAAAAAGTTGATATGTTAATTTTTTCTTTACTGGGAATTTAAAATCACCCATATTTTTTGTTTCCATTTCCTTGAGAATGATTATGAGTTTAACTTGGAAGATTTTAAGAATATGAGCTGGTATGATGAAATTATAAGGAAATTATTTCTTGTGTAATAATATAATTTTCTTATATAACTAGTCTCCAAATACACAAAATCTATCGATTCTCAGGATAATGAGTTTTTTATATAATTTGATATTTTAATTATGTATATGATGTATAATAAATTTATTTTCTATCTTGGTTTACCTCAAATAATTCCTGGATATAGGTGGAAATGATAGGTAAATTTAGGAAATATTGTTGGTGGTTTCATATCCTAATCCAGGGAATGAATATCATAGTGTGTCTACTTTAATGACAAAGGTTATTAGTAGTATAAAATATATAACATATGTATATGGAATATTAACTTCCTCAGAAGGATGAGTTTCTAATGATAGTAAAACCATGAATGATGGTAAATTTTATAACCCATATATGGGAGGTTAAGGGGTGGTAGTCGATATAACAATTCATTATGGTGGAGTGATATCCCCAATGAACATCCAGGTTCCTTTGGTTATTAAATGTTTTTTCTATAATACATGGATATTTAGGAATATTTTCATCCACCTATATTGAATTTTTTGGATGAATTAGTGGTAACACATCTATTAGCGGGCTAGTATTAATGATTATGAAAAATCGAGCAAGAAGAAACATCTAGAGCATGGATTTATTTCCTAAATTGATATTAGAAACTATCTTGTTTTGTTGAAAGGGGAATTAAAAAATAAATAAATTAAGGAATGGAAGATTTCATAGTCTTGTAGGAATAAGAAATATGTTTGGGCCACTATTCAAGAGCGTTATCTAGATAAAAGGGAGTTTAAAACATAATATATCGTCTTTCCCATTGATGGTGGATTACATGATTCATCCGGATATAAAGAGGAATTTCACATTGAAAATTATTTATATTATTTTTTATAATAAAAAAGGAAATAATGTTGTTTATTCATCTTTATAATTTTTAGTTGCATCATGGAAGCATACAGAAGAGGGTTTTCATAAAATAAGGGGAGGAAAACTATGTGTGGAAAATATTATTCCAATATACCACAACACCTGAGGGTAAGGTCAATGTGTTATAAATTTGGTTTCAACGATAATGGGAATTAAATCATTGAGTGGGTACAGGAGATAAAGGATTAGATTAAATAAAATATAGTATGACAATAGAGACCCTAAACTATATAGATTAGTGACCAAGGCTTTAAACTAGTGAGTGAGCCCCTAAAAGCCATCATATAAGGTATTTTTTCCTAAATCACTTTTTAGAGAAAATTGAAGGCATGTGTGGATGAATTTGAAAGGCTTTAATTGAGGAATGTAATAAAGTAGGGCTCATTGATATTGAGATGAAACTGGGAGAAGCATCTTGGTTAGGGGTGAACAACCACATGGCCTGGATGAATGAAACATCGAATTGTTATAACCAAACTTGTATTTTATAATTATAATGCTGTATATTAATTATTTTTCTATTGATTTATATATAAAGGTCTTATATTTTTTCTTAAACAGTGAATTGTCTTATAACTATCAATATAATAATTATGAATCGATAATTGGAATTGGTTGTTAATGGTTTAATGAATTTTGTGTGTGTTTTATTTTCATTTGATTTTGATATTAAGACGTTTTTGCCTTGTTTTTTATGATTCCCACATCATAAACACTATATATTTAAACAATAATAAAAAATAATTTTTGAAAAATATAGTTTTACTTTCAAAAAAATAATTCATTCTAATATATGTTTATGTCATGATGTTTTATGTTTGATTAAAATGGTTTTAAGATGATTAATTTAGAAGTAATTTTTATCTATTATCATAAGGAAAATTTTAAGATATGTTTTTCTAAATCTAAATTAGAAATAATTTTATAGAACCCTAAATTAGATTAATTTATGTTTGATTATTGACTTCATTATTAATTAAATTAATTAATTTAGTTATTATGATATAATATGTTTTTGAATTTTTTTTTCATGTGAAATTTAGGAATTTTTTACTCCATAAATTATATCTTTAGATAATTTTGGTGGCTTATATTGTGGGATAAAATTTAGTACTTCAGGTTAACTATTATTTATTTGAATTGAAATCCTAGAATATGTTATCTCAACTGATATAGTTTTTTATCTACTCAAAGGGACAAAATATACAATGACCATTTCCCTGGAGTAGCCAAAAAAGGATCTTCGTTTCTCGTTTATTAATGTGGATAGTGTAACTCCCTAACCCACATTTCTCAGATTTGATTTAGTAATGTCATATACCCCAAGTGTTCCAACACATAAAATAGTGTATACTAAAACAAAGCAAGCAATAAACCATAAACATATAGAGACTATATAATTTCCTACTTATCCAAAATGGATATAGAAGGATTTACTAATTATTTGGGCATGGCTAACTTATATAGTTGATATTCCAACATGTAGAAAGATAAAATAAGAATCCACCAATTGGGTATCATTCATTATTAGTATATAAATTCAAGAATAATGAAAACCATATATTTGAAACACTAGACATTCATTTTTAATTTCACACTTCATAAGGTATAACCTCATGAATTTTGGAAACCTCACCATGTGAATGACTAGAGGAAAATCCAATAACATAGTATGATTAATCATCTATCCTTAACACCATTAAGATATAGTGAGGAATATGTATTCATGCCCAATAAACTATTAGGATTATTCATCTATCCCTAACACCCTCGAGTTACCCTAAATGCACTAAATAGTTTAATAATATTAAAATATAACACTGTTGATATATCCAAAATATCATGAAATAAAATCTAATGTATTACCATTGAATCTATATCCTTATCTTAGAAACAATTTTTATAGATACACTTCCATACACTTAATATATCACTTCGAATCACTATCAATAATAGTAATTATACCTCTAATGAATTAATTTAATTAAATACATCATCCCCAACCAACACAATAATGGAAAAAATTATCAAACCCCTAAATGATGGTAAAAATAAAGATCAAAACAAGGAAAACAAAAATGTGAAATTAATTTGGCCCCAACAACCATAATAAACCTATATCAATAACATAGAGAATCTAAATTTAGTAGTCTAATAGAATCTATAATTAGAAATATTTTCGAAATAAATACACCATTTCCAATCTAAACCCTTACTCAACTCAAGAGAAAAATCAATACAATAAAAATCTATGTGAATACCCCATATTATTTTTTTATTAAAAAAATAATATATGAGATTAATTAAATTAAAATATGATCAATATAGTATTAATAATTACACTAAGGGTTAAATAACTTTAATAAAAATATTTTATCCAATGGTGTGGTATATAAATAACTCTTTTATTGGGAGAATAATAGGACAGGTTCCCTGAGAAGATCATTTATGTGTTTGTTAAATTTTTTAATACTATATTTATTAAAAACATTCTCGTTGATTAATTAAAAAACCATTAAATTTAGTTCAAATGAATGATTGTTTTTATAGGATATACAAACCACATTTTTTCTCATCTAAACGTGTTATGGTTAATGTATGCAATCATGTAATGAACACTTAGAAGAAAAATAATTGTGGAAGTTCTCTAGGTTTTTATTGGTTTAGAGGGTTGATGAATGAAGATTATATTATGTCATATTATTATATAATATAAAAAGATTTTGAATAAAAAACTTATGGTTGAAAATTTTCTTATTCTGAAGATGTGGAGGGAGAATTTGAACTGCCATGAATAGTTAAAAATGAGAATGGAACAAGTCATATTGTCATATAAAACACATGTATTGCATGTTTAGTAGGAAATAACTCATGGATTTGATCACTTTTATTTGTGATGAAGAAATTATTATGTGCTCAAATTCAAAATTCCATAATTAGTGTTAGATATGTAAAATAAAAAAGAAATATTAACACTTATATTTGAGGATCATCTTAAATATCTAACACTGGTTTTTTTATATATAAATTACCATATATATCATGTTTTATATAACCATAAATTTTCCATCATTTTCTTAATAAATATATAAGTTGCATGTTTTTTAATAAAACTGTTTTGAAACATTAAAATATATGGGGAAATATTCTTGATATTATTTTTGGATTATCTTTGATGGTTAGAGTAGAAGTACATTAGTGAAAACTTGGTCCATCATCTAGAGGAACCTAAAAAGGATTGTAGAAGGTTGACTGATTTTTTGAAAATTGTTTTTATCTTTCTTATAATTGGATCCCAACCTCATCTTTATGTCCATTGGTTTCTTCTATTACTTGATAATAAAATAAGTATGTGGCTAATGATATATCAACCAATAAACAACAATGATTAACCACTTGAAAAAATATATTGTGTGAAGCTAGTAAATATGTTATGTCATGTTCATTAATTTAGGCTCACTAGGCCTATTTATCACTGATCAATTTCATTCAATGGTCTAAAACTTTAACCATCATTATAAATCTTATGAGATTATAATGATAGATCGGAAATATATTCCACTGATTGACCCATTCTCATTGCTTCTCATTGTGCTTTCTTGGTTAAATTCTAGTGATCCCGAGGTTTAATTCTCCACAGAGGTGAAATAAATCCCCAGCTGTCTAGGGGAGATATACATATACCAGACCTATGTTAGGGCCCAAAGCGCACAGCCCATGAGTTAGTGGGATACGGGGTATATAGTCTTTCACATTTGTGAGATCTATGGTACACATGTTTTATTTTTTAATGAATCGAATAGTTAAATAACTATATGTTAGTAATTAGAATGGTTTGAATGATCAGTAATAATTAGTTAATGTATAATTTTTTTTGAAAAATAATGATGGGTTATTTTTTATTAACAATATCTATCATCAAGAGATTTTTTATAAGTGGGTTAAGTTAGAAATGGTGTCTACCATTTATTAAGAATATATTATCTATTCCAACGGACTTGTCCATAGAATGAATTTCATAGATAAATATGTAATAAATTGATGACTACTTTTAATATAAATCCTTTACTCTCTAATGTCCTTTGAAAAATGTTATTTATAAATAGGTGCATTCCTATATCTCTTCACAACTAATAAAATTTTGATTCTCTCTCTTTCTCTTAAAAAATTACATTATGATCAATATCTAACATTCCTGATCCAAATTCAATTTGTTTTTTGTCAATAAAGTTATGTTTTTTAAAACTTTTTTTTTCAAAATTTATTAGTTGTTTGTTTTTATTTACTTTGTTTTATTTTAATTCTTAAATTAATTAGGTCTTAGAAAATATATTTTATTATTGTGATTATTTACTTAAATATTTTAATATAATAATTAAAATAATACTTAATTATAATAAAAATAGTAAATTAATGTTACTAAATAGTTAATAGTTATTGTTTTTGATGCTTTCTGTCGGGGCGTGCGTGTGTGCATCCATCACACAGAGGAGGATGTGTGGCTTGTTGCCCCGCATTCCCTCTTTCCAAAGGCGGGTGACATCCGTTCCTTGTTCAGGGATGTTTACTCCTTGATCGAAATCGGGATAATGGGATGTTGGTTCTTCCTTCCATGGATTCCTCCTCATAGCTCGTCACCTAGTCCGAGTCTCCCTCATAGATTTAAGACGTATTTGTGAATCTTGTTCCCGGTTCCATATCTTCATGGACACCAGTTAATTATGTTTCTTCTGTTGAGACGCTCCAAGGGGTCTGGTCAGGGCAGCAACCTTCGGTAAGGAGAATGGTCACGCTGGGGCATTGTTGGCATGACTTGACGATGGGGGATTGGAAAGTCTATCTTTTTTCCCTTATTATAGTGCATCTCAAGGGTTCGGAAGCCTGAGTAATCCCACATCGAATGTGGAGAAGTGGCATGTCATAGGCATGTATCTGAGGTTTTCATCAGCTTCCCATGTTTCACACGGGGTATGCCACGAGTTTAACATCTTGAGGATATGGTTATGCCAAGGGCGTTTCCTCTGAGGTTTTCCTCAGCTTTCCATGTCTAACACGGGGTATTATGTGAGTTTAACATCTTGCGGAGATGGTTATGCTAAGGGCGTGTCTTTTGAGGTTTTACCCAGCTTCCCATGTTTAACACGGGGTATGCCGTGAGTTTAACTTCTTCCGGAGACGGTTACTGTAACATCCCAAGTAAGTAATGAATAATAGATATTTTTATCTATGTCTATTAATGAATTAGATAGTGTTTTAGAGGCTTAAAATGAAAATTTATCAAATCTTAAGCATGGAATACACTAATATTTTTTAAAGGATTGTTTTACTGCCTTTTGATGGCAAACCATTTTTAAATCTATATTTTGACAATTTTATAAGCTATTTTTGTCAAAATAAACTTATTCTTTATTATTGGGACATAAAAATTTACTTTGTGTGAATTTTTGGTATTTTTCTAACAATGTTCATTTTTTATGAATAGTGAAAAATACTGTATTTTACATCAAAACTGCTTTTTAATATAATTTATTTATATGATTAGATTATCTTTTGAATTGGTTTTAAAGTTAAATTAGAATATATTTTTACCATTTAATCCAATGGTGGTCATTAGGATTAATTTTACTTTGGAATTGGGCATAAACTAATGCCAAACTTTTCATAGATATTGTTTCAAAAAAACCCGCTATTTGTTTTGACAACGAGAATTATTTTTAAATAAATTATTGCAATTTCTGTGTTTGGAATTTGGTAAAATGGATTACATATTTGGAATCATAAGGTCCAAATTATGTAATCAAGACTCTTTTGTTTTTGGACATTATGAATAGTAACGATGGTAATTATCCTTAATTATCTTGATTAATGAGTAATCAGGTAGTTAAGGATAATAAAATGATATCATAATAACACAAAAATACCACAACATATGTCCTAAGGCTACTAGTTGTCTCATGGCCGACCATGGGATGCCTTTTGCCAAACTTGGGGGCCCCATGGAATCACTTTTGTGAGAAAGTGACTTTTTATCTTTTTATTTTTAAAGAATGTTAAATGTGACAAAGAATGTATCACCTAAGTAAAATATTTTTAATTTTTTCTACATAAATAATCTTTTGGACTATAAATATTCATTAGAAATCTAAAAAGATTTCCTACTTAATCATATTTGTTTTATAATTTTTAGAAATTAAATTTATTAAATTATTTATGACATCTTCATGATGCAGCGATTACCTTATTAATAAAGGATTTAAATAAAATGAAATGATAATATGAAATATATGACCTAAACATGTCCAAAACCTATTGTATGGATTTATTTCGAACCCTTATCACCTTACCCTAGAATTAAATCAATGTGGGACCTTTTGAATCCGAAAATCAATTTCAAATAAAGTAACATTTCGTTACTTTCCAAGAGTGCCCCTCCTCTCCTCTTATAAAAGGCCCCCACCTCTACCTCCTTAACCACACTACCAAAGCCTTTTTCTCGGCCAAAACCTGCCCATTTTGTCTCTCCACATCCCTCTCTTACTCCTTGAAGCCTCACTTTGGGCATAAGTCTTCCCAAGGAAACCTTTGAGCTCAAACCAAAGGGAGTTACCCGATGTTAAGGTAATGTCTTCACTTGAGTCCTTTTGTTTTATTTTTCTTCTTCAACCCCCTAAACTCTTTTTATTAATTTCTTTTGTAAAAACTACATTACCTTCCATATACTAGTATGTTGTTATAATAAGTATTCGAGCTACACTTAAACACACCTACATCTAATGGTTAAAGAATATACTGTTTCCGTGGATGGTGAATTTATGCCTCCCGAAATGATGATTGTTCAACATTATTTTAACACCTTCAAAGGTGGCCATTAAGATGTCACTATATTTATATATGATATATAATATGTTTATTTTTTCCTTAAGATTCTGTATTTTTCATTTTGGGCATACCTTTATGGTTTCCATTATGGGTAAACGCGATTTCTTCATTTAAGGAAGTACGGACTACCGCCCGCTCAAAGTGATTTGATTCGTTAAATACCACATGTGGGACGTATAAAGGATGGAACTATGATATTATATATGATATTATAATGGAATTATAATATACCTTTATATCATTATGATTCCATTCTATAAAATACAAAATAGAAATGAAAGTAGCGTTAATGCGTACGTACGACTTACCATCTCCATGAACTGTGCATTTCATTTCTTACCTCTAAATGATTATGTAATATTATAAATGCATGTATATACCGGATATATATGATATATACATAATGATTATAATTATGGATATAATGGATACATGAACAAATTGTAATTATAAAGGGTTTATTTTTTACTCAAGTACCAATGATCGTTAAAACGACCGTTATTAACTTAAATAATTACATAGTGTTCATGACATGGAAATAAGTGATATAAAAGGAATAATGAACTTGAAAAAGGTTCTTAAGCAAGTAGAAATTAACTCAAGTTTATTATTCAGGACATTAAAGAACGATTTAGTCAAGTCGGACCCGAGGTATGGGACTTCGTCTAAATCTCCTTTCATTGAGGCATATTTTGTTTTATACACAACCTTCTTTTATACAGTGTATAAACCCCTTTGAATTTTACGTTTATCCAAAAGGAATCTTTTTTATATGAAGAGTTTTACTAAACGACAAAAGAGAATGTTTTTGTTGTACGTATGCGGAAACAACGACTTCTCCGCCGCCGTGACCATTATTTGAGTTTCGGCTTCCTCTACAAGCCATAACTTTTTTTAAAAGAAAAATAAATACCATGTTTTACTTTTATTTTATCTTGGTATTGAAAATGGTTTTCATAATTTTTTTATATCAATGTGTTGTACTGATATCTTATGATTGAAAGGTGGAAATGTTATGTTTACTTTATGCATGTTTTATGTGATATGATTATGTTGAGATTCTTGGGCATTATTATGAAGACGAGTGGTTCCGTGATAAACTAAGGGCGGGTGAGCCCGATATAGCTCTCCAATGCATTGGGTAATGCGAAGGTGTGAAACGTTAAGGTTTCTCCGAAGAGATTTAGGGAATATATTGTGATGGGTATTCCAAACGTAACCAAGAGGGTTACTCCCTACGTAATAATGTTATTAATGCCACAAGTTACATTTATGTCTTATGATTTCTATTATTTATTCATGTTTTGATGAGGTATGTTAAAGTGATTATGTTTTATGGGTAAAGTATGATTTCATTCTTATGTATATATGTACCCATGTTTCCTTTCTATATTTTTATATCCCTTACTGAGCTTTTTATGCTCATCCCAAGTTTTTTGAAATGTTTTTCACAGGTCAAGGGAAAGGTACATGATATGATGATAGTGTCAAGGAAGTGTCAAGAAAGAATCCATGTTTTATTTTAAATATGTTTCCATTGATAGGAAAGAAGAATACTATCTTTATGTAACCACTTTGTTTATATGTGGAATGTAATTCAAGTTTTATGATCTAATTCTCTAAAACTCTAAACACGAAAAGATCCTCAATGTGTAATCTTGTAATAACTCAAGATTAAGTAAGGTTTAAGGTCGGGGCCTTATAGTTGGTATCAGAGGTCAGTTTAGATAACTTTAGGAGTTAGAATTCTATTAAATGATTATCCAAAAATATTTTTTATGGTCAAATTGAAGTGATATAGTATTTGAAGATTACCATGTTGCTTCATCTAAGACATGTTTATTTAGAATGGTTTTCCGTAGAGGAAACATGGAAGCAGTGATATGAAGGCATATAGAAGTAAATAACCTTCCGAATCAGCATCTTGAGATGGTCAGAATTGGAGCTGAACAGTTTGTTTCAGTAATGGCGTAGTTGACTCAAGCGATAAATGGTGGTGGTATCCATGAACGAGATCATCCAAATCAACCGCAGATGAACATGTCAGTGGTAGAACATTTCATGAGGCAACATCCCCCATCATTTAGAGGATCATCTGACCATGTGCTAGCTGAAGGGTGTATTAAAGCACTAGAGAAGATTTTCGATGTCATGGGGTGTTCATACAATCAAAAGGTTAGTCTTTCTATTTACCATTTGGAGGGTGAAGCAGATCAGTGGTGGACGATGGTTAAAAATATCAGGGACACTGATGAGATTGATGATGTTGATTGGGATGAATTCAAAGGTATGTTTCTTGAAAAGTATTTTCCTAAGGCTGTTCGACTTAGGATGAAAAAAAAATTCTTGTAATTGAGTCAAGAGGAAGACTCAGTGGCTACCTATAAAGAAAGGTTCACTCGATTGGCAAGGTATGCTCCAAATTTTATCTGAGACCTTGATAGTAAAATCAATCGTTTTTACTCAAGATTAAAGCCAAAATATCGAAGGACATTAGCTTCTCGTGAGTTTAAAAGTTATAAAAAGCATGTTCGATGTGCTGAGAAGGTGGAAATGGAGTTTTCCGATGATCAAGTGTTCTATAACAACCAGCAGAAGAAGAGACCAAGGTGGCAAGAGAAATGGAAGAATTCTTCAAAAGAGTCTGATGGTAAGAAATCTAAGTTTCTAGTTTGTGATAAATGTGGAAAAAGGCATGCTGGGGAATGTCTTCTGAATTCTGGAAAGTGCTACCGATGTGGTAAGATGGGACATAAGGCTCGTGATTTCACTGAAAAAGATCAAGGTGAAGGTAAGAACAAATTTGATTTACAGTTAGTGAAATTTTTTAAGTGCAATGAGATGGGTCACTATGCAAACGAGTGTTTGACAAAGAGCTTGAGTGAGGAGAAGCAGTTAGACTACAAGAAGAAAGGGGTGGTGAAATCCTTTGCAACTACTTCAGAAGATGTCGGGCCATCAAATGAAGTTGTATCAGGTACTTTGTTTGTTTTTTCAGATTATGCCAGTGTGTTGTTTGATTTGGGGTCCACACATTCTTTCATCTCTGAAATATTTTCTAGTAAAATTGGAATACCATCTCAAGAAATGACTCCTGAACTTTTGGTAAAAACACCTGGGGGAAATGTTGAGGCAAAAAGAATTTATAAGAATCTTCTTATCCTTATCTGTGGAAAGAACCTACTTGAAAACCTTATTGTTCTACCTCTAGTAAGTTTGATGTTATCCTGGGTATGGATTGACTCTCTATTTACCATGCTAAGATTGACTGTAGAGCTAAAGAAGTTTCTTTTCAGAAAGACTTTCATTTTGTGTACAAGAATGAACCCTTACTGTTGATAACTTATCAAGAGGCCAAGAAACTTGTAAAAGATGGAAATGAATGTTACCTTGCACAAATTGTTGAAAATAAGGGAACTGTTTAGATTAATGATGTTCCAGTGGTAAATGAGTATCCTGATGTTTTTCCTGATGAGTTTCCTGGAATAATACCAGATCAGGAAGTTGAGTTTACTGTTGACTTAGTTCCTGATGCTAAGCCAATTTCAAAACCCCCTTATCGAATGGCTCAAATTGAACTTCTAGAGCTGAAGGAGCAATTGCAAGATTTATTAGAGAAAGGTTTCATTCGACCTAGCACATCACCATGGGGTGCTCCTGTTTTATTTGTTAAAAAGAAATATGGTTCAATGAGACTTTGCATTGATTATAGAGCCTTGAATAACATCACTGTTAAGAACAAATATCCTTTGCCTCATATCGATGATTTGTTTGATCATCTCTAGGGAGCTCAGTATTTTTCAAAGATTTACTTGAGATCGGGGTACCATCAGCTGAAGGTAAAGGAAGCAGATGTTCCGAAGTCCGCGTTCCGTACAAGATATGGCCATTATGAATTTGTAGTAATGCCTTTTGGGCTAACCAATGCACCTGCTGTATTCATGGACTTAATGAATAGAATTTTCCATGAGTTCTTGGATAAGTTTGTGGTGGTTTTCATTGATGATATTTTGGTGTTTTATAAAAGTAAAGAGGAGCATGAAAGACATTTAAGGGTTATCTTGCAAACCTTAAAAGAAAAGAAACTGTATGGAAAATTCAGCAAGTCTGAGTTTTGGTTGCAACAAATTTCTTTCCTTGGTCATATTGTTTCTAAATATGGGATAACTGTTGATCCTACAAAAACAAAGGTTGTTGAAGAATGGCCAAGACCCACAAATGTAACTGTGATTCTTAGCTTCCTTGGTTTGGCAAGCTATTACCGAAGGTTTGTTAGAAATTTTTCATAGTTATCTAGTCCAATGACTAAGATAACTCGGAAGGGTGTTAAGTTTATCTGGACAAAATAATGTGATGATTGTTTTCAGGAATTTAAAAGAAGATTGGTGAATGCTCTAGTTTTGGCACTACCTTCCAGGAATAGTGAGTTTGTTATATACAATGATGCTTCATTGAAAGGAATTGGTTGCATCCTAATGCAGAATGATCAGGTAATTTCTTATGCTTCACGATAGTTGAAAACTCATGAGGTAAATTACCCTACACATGATTTGGAATTAGCTGCTGTTGTTTTCACTTTAAAAATTTGGAGGCATTATTTGTATGGAGTAAAGTGTGAAATATATACTGATCACAAATGTTTAAAGTATATATTCACTCAGAAAGT
The DNA here is from genome assembly GCA_963277665.1 of Viscum album. NCBI lineage: Eukaryota > Viridiplantae > Streptophyta > Magnoliopsida > Santalales > Viscaceae > Viscum > Viscum album. The sequence continues at coordinate 1,402,059,777 of OY728125.1, forward strand.
GTTAAAAATGAGACAGAGGAGATGGCTGGAATTAATCAAGGATTATGATTGTACAATTCATTATCATCCGGGAAAAGCAAATAAAGTGGATGATGCTTTGAGTCGAAAAAGTAATGCTTCATTAGCAATGTTGCATTTGGAACGTGATCCTTTGGTTAAGGATTTGATGAACTTTGGCATAAAAGTTGTTGGTTCAGGAAGTTCTTCTGTTTTGTTTCAGGTATCAGTGAGATCATCTCTATCAGACAGAATCAAGCAAGCACAGAAGCAAGAGAGTGAGTTGCAGAAAAAGGTACAGTTGGTTTAGAAGGGTAAGTTTCCTGAATTAAACATTGATAATGATTGCATTTTGAGATTTGTGAAGAGATTGTGTGTGCCTTGTGATTCACAGTTGAAGAGATAGTTGTTATGTGAAGCTCATAGTTCTCCGTTTTCAGTTCATCCTGGCAGTACTAAGATGTACAGAGATCTGCGGGAGTATTACTGGTGGGATGGAATGAAAAGAGATATTGTTGATTTTACTATGAAGTGTTTGACATGTCAACAGGTTAAAGCAGAGTGGTAGTTTCTAAAAGGGATGCTTCAGCCTTTACCAATACCAGAGTGGAAATGGGAGAATATATCCATGGACTTTGTTGTGGGATTACTGAAGACATCTCGAGGTAATAATGCAATCTGGGTTATTGTTGATCGCTTGACTAAATCTGCTCATTTCCTTTCTATACGAGATACTTTTCCCCTAGATCAACTTTCCCGTTTGTATCTTAAAGAGATAGTCAAGTTACATAGAGTTCCCATCTCCATTGTATCTGATCGTGATCCCAGGTTCACTTCTAACTTTTGGAAAGGCCTTCAGAATTCGTTGGGTACTGAATTAAATTTTAGTACAACATTTCATCCTCAATCAGATGGGCAGTCAGAATGAACAATTCAGGCCTTGGAGGATATGCTACGAGCTTATTCGATGGATTATCAGGGAAGTTGGGACCAACATCTTTCTTTGGTTGAATTTTCATATAATAACAGTTTTCATTCCAGTATACAGATGGAACCATTTCAGGCATTATATGGGAAGCGGTGTCGAACTCCAGCTTTCTGGGATGAAGTGGGTGAAAGGAAGTAGATGGGACCATAATTAGTAGAAGAGATGGCAAAAAAAAATTTAGCTGATTCAGAAACACATGAGAACAACTCAGAGTAGGCAGAAGAGTTATGCAGACAACAGGAGGAAGATTCTAACTTTTGAGGTAGGTGATCATGTTTTTCTCAAAGTCTCACCATGGAAAAGTGTGATGAGATTTGGTAAGAAAGGAAAGCTGAGTCCAAGGTTCATTGGACCATATGAAATTCTGGAGAGAGTTAGATCAGTTGCATACCGGCTGGCTTTACCTCCGAGTTTATCTCAGGTACATACTGTTTTTCACGTTTCGATGTTGAGAAAGTATATGCCAGATCCATATCATGTTTTGAGTCCAGAGGTAGTTCAGCTAGAAGAGAACCTATCTTATGAGGAACAACCGGTCCAGATTCTTGACCATAGGGAGAAAGTGTTATGAAATAAGGTGATTAATTAGGTAAAGGTTTTGTGGGAAAACCACATGATGGAAGAGGCAACATGGGAATCTGAAAATGCAATGAGGGATAAGTACCCCCATTTATTCGATAAGTAAATAAATTGCGGGGACGCAATTTTCTAAATGGGGGAAGGATGTAACATCCCAATTAAGTAATGAATAATAGATATTTTTATCTATGTATATTAATGAATTAGATAGTGTTTTAGAGGCTTAAAATGAAAATAAATCCAATCTTAAGCATGGAATACACTAATATTTTTTAAAGGATTGTTTTACTGCCTTTTGATGGAAAACCATTTTTAAATCTATCTTTTGACAATTTTATAAGATATTTTTGTCAAAATAAACTTATTCTTTATGATTGGGACATCAAAATTTACTTTTTGTGAATTTTTGGTATTTTTCTGACAATGTTCATTTTTTTATGAATAGTGAAAAATACTGTATTTTACATCAAAACTGCTTTTTAATCTACTTTATTTATATGATTTGATTATCTTTTGAATTGTTTTTAAAGTTAAATTAGAATTTATTTTTACCATTTAATCCAATGGTGGTCATTAGGATTAATTTCACTTTGGAATTGGGCATAAACTAATGCCAAACTTTTCATAGATATTGTTTAAAAAAAACCTGCTATTTGTTTTGACAACGGGAATTATTTTTAAATAAATTATTGCAATTTCTGTGTTTGGAATTTGGTAAAATGGATTACATATTTGGAATCAGAAGGTCCAAATTATGTAATCAAGACTCTTTTGTTTTTGGACATTATGAATAGTAACGACGGTAATTATCTTTAATTATCTTGATTAATGAGTAATCAGGTAGTTAAAGATAATAAAATGATATCATAATAATACAAAAATACCACAACATGTGTCCTAAGGATACTGGTTTTCTCATGGCCGACCATGGGATGCCTTGTGCCAAACCTGGGGGCCCCATGGAATCACTTTTGTGAGAAAGTGACTTTTTATCTTTTTATTTTTAAAGAATGTTAAATATGACAAAGAATGTATCACCTAAGTAAAATATTTTTAATTTTGTCTACATAAATGATCTTTTCTACTATAAATATTCATTATAAATCTAAAGAGATTTCCTACATCATTATAGTCTTTTTATAATTTTTAATATTTAATTTATCAAATTATTTATGACGTCATGATGATGCAGCGATTACCTTATTAATAAAGGATTTAAATAAAATGAAATGATAATGTGAAATCTATGACCTAAACATGTCCAAAACCTATTGTATGGGTGGATTTAGAACCCTTACCACCTTAACCTCTAATTATATCAATGTGGGACATTTTGAATCCGAAAATCATTTTCAAATAAAGTAACATTTCTTTACATTCCAAGAGTGCCCCTCCTCTCCTCTTATAAAAGGCCCCCACCTCTACCTCCTTACCCACACTCCCAAAGCCTTTGGCTCAGCCAAACCCTACCCATTCTGTCTCTCCACATCCCTCTCTTACTCTTTGAAGCCTCACTTTGGGCAGAAGTCTTCCCAAGGAAGCCTTTGATCTCAAACCAAAGGGAGTTACCCGATTTTAAGGTAATGTCTTCACTTGAGACCTTTTGTTTTATTTTTCTTCTCCAACCCCCTAAACTCTTTTTATTCATTTCTTTTGTAACAAATAAAATATCTTCAATATACTAGGATGTTTTTATAAGAATTATTCAAGCTACACATACACACACCTACATCTAATTTTTAAAGAACATATTGTTTCCGTGGATGGCGAATTTATGCCTCCCGAAACGATGATTGTTCAACATTCTTTTAACAACTTCAAAGGTGGACATTAAGATGTCACTATATTTATATATGATATATAATATGTTTATGTTTTCCTTAAGCTTTTGTATTTTTCATTTTTGGAATACCTTTATGGTTTCCATTATGGGTAAACGTGATATCTTCATATAAGGAAGTGCGGACTACCGTCCCCTCAAAGTGATTTGATTAGTTAAATACCATATGTGGGACGTATAAAGGATGGAACTATGATATTATATGTGATATTATACTGGAATTATAATATACCTTTATATCATTATGATTCCATTCTATAAAATACGAAATAGAAATGAAAGTAGCGTTCATGCGTACGTACGGCTTACCGTCTCCATGAACGGTGCATTTCATTTCTTACCTCTAAATGATTATGTAATATTATAAATGCATGTATATACTGGATATATATGATATATACATCATGATTATAATTCTGGATATAATGGATACATGAACAACTTGTAATTATAAAGGGTTTATTTTTGACTCAAGTACCAATGATCGTTAAAACGACCGTTATTAACTTAAATAATTACATAGTGTTAATGACATGGAAATAAGTGATATAAAAGGAATAATGAACTTGAAAAATGTTCTTAAGCAAGTAGAAATTAACTCAAGTTTATTATTCAGGACATTAAATAACGATCGAGTCAAGTCCTGAGGTATGGGACTTCGTCTCAATCTCCTTTCATTGAGGCATATTTTTTTTATACACAACCTTCTTTTATACGGTGTATAAACCCCTTTGACTTTTATGTTTATCCGAAAGGAATCTTTTTTATACGAAGCATTTTACTAAATGACAAAAGGGAATGTTTTTTTTTTACGTATACGGCGACAACGACTTCTCCGCCGCCGTGACCATTATTTTAGTTTCAGCTTCCTCTAAAAGCCATACCTTTTTCTAAAAGAAAACTAAATACCATGTTTTACTTTTCTTTTATTTTGGTATTGAAAATGGTTTTCATAATGTTTTTATATAAATGTGTTGAATTGATATCCTGTGATTGAAAGGTGGAAATGTTATGTTTCCTTTATGCATGTTTTATGTGATACGATTATGTTGAGGTTCTTGGGCATTATTATGAAGACGGGTGGTTTCGTGATAAACTAAGGGAGGGTGAGCCCGATATAGCTCTCCAATGCATTGGGTAATGCGAAGGAGTGAAACGTTAAGTTTTCTCCGAAGAGATTTAGGGAATATACTGTGATGGGTATTCCAAACTTAACCAAGAGGGTTACTCCCTACGTAAGAATGTTATTAATGCCTCAAGTTACCTTTATGTCTTATGATTTCTATGATTTATTCATGATTTGATGAGGTATGTTAAAGTGCTTATGTTTTATGGGTAAAGTATGATTTCATTCTTATGTATATATGTACCCATATTTCCTTTCAATATTTTTATATCCCTTACTGAGCTTTTTATGCTGATCCCTAGTTTTTTAAAATGTTTTTCACAGGTCAAGGGAAAGGTACATGATATGATGATAGTGTCAAGGAAGTGTCAAGAAGGAACCCCTATTTTATTTTAAATATTTTTCCATTGATTGGAAAGAAGAATACTATCTTTATGTAACCACTGTGTTTATATGTGGAATGTAATGCAAGTTTTATGATCTAATTCTCTAAAACTCTAAACCTGAAAAGATCCTCAATGTTTAATCTTGTAATAACTCAAGATTATGTAAGGTTTAAGGTTGGGGCCTTATAGTTATGCCAAGGGCGTGTCTTTTGAGGTTTTCCTCAACTTCCCATGTTTAACACTGTGGGCGGCTTCCCAGATACTGTGGAGTGGAATATGGCGGTATGATCCCACCGGGATGTGGCAGCCCGGGTAGGAATCAGGATGGGTGATGGAGTGAAGGGCTTGAACCTCGTGGAGGCTTCCTACATACCATGCCTTGACATGGATCAAAGTCCACATAGTTCAGGAATATAGTTTAATGTCATGCGGGACAGGGGCATATGGGTATTATGCTCTGAGGCGGCCCACAATGGATGGATATGGGGCTTATGCTCTATGGAAGCACATAATGGTGGATATGGGGCTTACACTCTGAGGCGGTCCATAATGGTTGATATGGGGATTATGCTCTGAGGCGGCCCATAATGGTGGATATGAGGCTTATGCTCTGAGGCGGCCCATAATGGATGGATATGGGGCTTACATTCTGAGGTGGCTCATAATGGTGGATATAGGGATTACGCTCTGAGGCGTCCCATAATGGTGGTTGGTGAACCAAAAATAAGGGGTCAGAAAAATCGAGTGATGGACTTGATCCTCGTGGAGGCTACCTACATACCATGCTTTTGCACGGATCAAAGTCCTCGTACTTCAGTCATACAGTTTAATGTCATGTGGGACGAGGCGATTTTTGGATTATGCTCTGAGGCAACCCAAAGTGTTGGTGAACCGACGTGAAGAGTTCGGAATGACCGGGTGGTGGGCTTGAACCTCGTGGAGGATACCTATGTACCAAGATTTAGCATAGGTCAAAGTCCTTGTAGTTCAGGCATTCAGTTTAACGTCATGTGGGATGAGGTGATTTGGGGCTTATGCTCTAAGGTGACCCAAAGTGTTGGCGAACCGACGTGAAGAGGTCGGAACGACCAGGTTGTGGGCTTGAACCTCATGGAGGCTACATACATACCATGCTTTAGCCCGGATCCAAGTCCTCGTAGTTCACCAGGATTGGGCTTACGCTCTGAGCCAGCCCATGAGGGTGTCATGGTCCATGCTCACTCTAAGCCCATGTGAGCCTTGCTCGGTGTGAGAAACAAGAGGGAGCAGGGACCAGACGATCACATCGTGAAGGGTGCGTCTGTGAGAAGTGGAAAGGGGCTTACGCGTTGAGAGGACCTTGGTGCATGTACCTACCCCAGGATGGAGGCCCGTGGCGCGACAAAGCACAGAGGGAGAGGGATTTGAGACCAAACAAAGGAGATTCCTCATTCCCTATCACACCCTCCACTGGCCTTGGCGGTGAGAATGTACGGAGGTGCCTGGGTACTACCTTCCGCAAGAGAGGCTAGGGGCTTACGCTCTGAGGCAGCCCTTCCCCCGTGGACAAACACCACTCCGAGAGGGAGGATCTAATTCTATGTGAGGAAGATTCCATTACCATGGAGAAGAGAGGTGTAAAGAATGTCCAAGCCAGGGGGACCCTGCATGCGAGGCACGTGGTCATATCACAGTTTAATGTCATGTGTCGAGGACGAGGTGCTTGGCATTTTAACGTCTTGCAGCTCGGACGAGGTGGGTTCGCTCCACACCCCTAGGGCTTACATGCCCAACACACTCTACCCCGTGTGGGAGGGAAGGCATCGACAAGGCCATGATGAAAGGGGGACGCATGGCAAACCATTGAGGGGTCCACGTTAGCATGGCTATGCAAAGAAGAAATAGCCATTAGCATGACTATGCGAAAAAGCATAAGGAAAATCAACGCAATGGGAAACACCACCCAATGGACCTTGAGGTTACTTCGTACATGCCTGGAAGGTCTTACGAGAAAACAATGCATGGCGTGCATGCCCGGTATAAAGGACATCAGGCACCTATGTAGGTAGGCACCCAGGGGGGGTGTCAAGGTGAGGGGTCTTGGGGTTTGCGCGCAAAGAGAATTTTTGCGTGAAAAACACCGGGATGGCGTGCAATTGAGGCAGAGGGATTGCGCGTGGATAGGGGGATTGTGAGCAACATCTGATCCCTGGAAAAACCTAACCACATAATTGCGTGCAATCGGGTTTTGCACGCAAAAGAGGAAGTGCATGCAATGGAAGTGATTGCGCACAATGGAGGAACCCTGAGGATTTTGCAATTTTATTTAAGCCAGTGGGATTGCGTGCAAAGGAAAACCTCGGGGCAAGGTTGCATGAAAAGGGTCAATACCTAAAAGTCATATTGCATGTGTAGGAGTCTGATTATGCACACCAGAGCTAGTCCGAATTCCGCAACCCTGAAAAGGAAGGGGTATCCTTTTATATATAATCCTTGGGCGTCGCGGAATCCAGCCGACACGTGAAATATTCCACGCCAGGACCTGTTGGTGTGAAAGGCCTCAACGCGTGGAACCGGGCACACAAAATTGCGAGCCATTCTGGCACCTTTTCGCAAATCCCAGACTTCCTTCGCACGGGCAACATTTTTTCACGCAAGTCCTCCTTAATTTCGTGCACCACTTCTAGGCCATCCGGACCGGTCCTCTGAGTCCGAATATTACATCGCTTCTTCATTTTGAAACTTTCTCTTGGATTTACGGACTTTTTCGGCGTCTAAAAATTCCCCCCTCAGAATTCGATTGGCGAGAGGTCGCAATGATCGGATTCCGAGGGAAATGCTGAAATGCCGAAGCAGAGGATTTCACGGGACCTTTGTGCGCAAAATCCAAACGAGGCGCGCAAAAATCTAGGTCGGCGTGGAATTCGCTTTCCACGCAGTGAGGAACCTCGACCTCACCTATAAAGAGGGGCCCAGGTCCCAGGTTCTATACTCAAGTTTTTTCTGTGCGATAGGCTCGACGCTCTCGCGTGTGAAATTGCTTCTACGGTTGCGCGTAAAAAACACTTTGGCAATGCACAATTCCTTCCGAATTCCGGCCGTATTTGCGCACGAACTCAGGATATTCCGTGCCAAATGCTCTAATTTCACACCTAACTCCTGGATTGCATGCCAAAGTCCCAAATTTTATGCCACTCTTCCCGATTCCGCACATCTCATCCGGATTTCGTGCAACTCTCAAAACATTCGAGATGGCAGCAAACCTAGTCGATGAGGTGGAAGCCGCCACTCGTAGAGCTGAAATGGCGGCAAACAAGGAGTTTTACAGTGCCAATGGGGTTTTTTATGACAACCTTACATTGTTTAACCTGCTGACCCATGCCCAGAAAGGATATCCTCTGTCCAACAACCTCTCGCTCTAGAACTTCGGCATCCTAGAGGAGGTCCCACTGCAGGGCTTCGAGGTGGACACACAATAGTCTTGGGTGACCCAGGAGGACAACCATCCCCGTTACAACATCACCAACAATGCTCATCCTGCTAGAGAGGCCAGAAACATGGATGTTTATGTCCTAAACTGGAAAACTAGGACCATTGATGGAGGTGAGCATGATGCGGAGAGCTCCCCAACCCTCTACACAAGCACATTCCGTCCGAGTATCACGGACGACACTAAGGGCTGGCTGTAAGATTGGGACTTGTGGTCTGGGGGTAACTTCACTAGTGGGTGGGCCTTAGCGTACTGGGTTATCCATACGTGCGACCAATTCAGGGCCGAGCTGCGGCACATTGGTCTGTTCGAGGCAGTGTGGATGTCGCAGTTCCACTTCTACCGTCAACCCGAACTTGGGCCGGAGCTGTTTACCCGATGGTCCCCTAATACCAACACATTCCATCTTCACCATGGGGAAGTTGGTATCAGCCTCTTGTACATTCACTACATCGGAGGTATCCCAATGGAGGGCTACCAATACAACGAGTTTATGCCTCCAATGAACACCTGGGAAGACAGGTCACGAACCCCCATGCTGAAGTCGCACCTGTTGGAGCTGTCCAAGGAGAGGTTGGGGGTCAAGGACTTCCTAAAGGATATTTCCTACAAGGACTGGTTCAGCCAGTTCCTAGAGAAGGACATAGCTGTCAAGATGCCGGGGAGGGGAAAACAGTGCCCAACCACGGCTCAGAGGAGCAAGAATGGATCGTATTGGAGGACCTTGGAGGCGGTGTAATACTAATCGTAGGGCTACCGCATCATTGAGGCCCAGGACCTGAACGTCCGATATGTCGGGTTCCTCGTCACCTTACTGAGTGGGTGGCTCCTGCGGGTGCAGGACGCAAGAATGGGCGTCTGTCCAGCAACCCTAGTGATGGAAGGCACCATGGCTGCCAAAAAAGGTTCAATTTGGGGGTCCCCGTGCTGGATAGGTTGTATGCCATTCTGGAAGGTATCTCTAGAGGGGGGTCGCCTCGAAAGGTGTGTGGCCCCTTCCAGATCTTTCATAGCTAGGTGGCGGCTCATCTTGGCGGATACACCTCCCCGAACGCCGTTCGTCCTCCGGGAAATGGCCTGTGGCCATATCTCTTGAACAATACAGGGTTTGCACCGATGACACTCAACGAGGAGGGTATAAGAATCCAAATCGATAACCACGCAAATTTCATCTTCAGCATCTTCCACACTGTGGTCATCCAGATGGTGGATAATGGGAAAGGCTCGCTAGAGCAACAAGAATACGTCCAGGGAATCTGAGGTGGGGTTCTTGTAGCTCGGATTGACAGGAAGTTCATATTTGAGCCTTATGTGCCGTCCCAATTTGCAAGGCAGTTCGGGTTACTCCAGCGAATGCCAAAGAAGGTATTCACAGACATCCGGGAGGAGAAGAATCTCTGCGTCCTTCGCCAGATGTGGTTGTTTTTCACCACTTATGGCTCTGGTGACATCAATACCCTTCCTCCCACTAGGGTAAATGATGGATTATCAACCGAGTATGCTGAACACTGGACCATCGCAAACCCTGAGGGGTTTTTACCCAAGTGAGTCCGGCAACTAGAGACTACACATGTGGAAACTGGGCGACGAGGGAGCAGGAAAAGTGATGCGAGGACGGGGGAACCAGGGGCACGTCAGGCAGTGAGGGCTGTGTAGGCCAGGACCTCAGTAGCAGGGACATCGCATGGTGTCGATGTGACCTCATTGCCTAGAGGGGGGTCACACGAGGCGGCCAGAGAGCTTCCCAGGAAGCAGATAAGATGCATAATCGAACCCTCCCAAGATGAAATTTTCTCGGAATTGTGGTCGGCCTGGATGACCCTGCGGCAATCATTGAGCATTGAAGCCATCTGGAAGAAGATAATGTAGGATGGGGTCAAGCTGCTAGAGGTCAGGCTCATTCGAGTTACGAACCGGGTAAACTTCCATCGGCGGCATGCATATCTGATGGCCATGGACACATACACGGGCCAAAGGGGTCGGTGTGTGGAGCCACCTTTCCTGGTGAAAGTGCTACTTGGCCAAGAGCATGATCTAGAAGTGATGCCACTGGGAGAGGGTGAAAGTGATGAGGAGTCAAAGGGATAAGAGGAAATAGGAGAAGATTAAGGCGAAGGAGAAGATGAAGGAGAAGGTGAAGGAGAAGGAGAACTCGAAGGTTAGGGATCGTAGGGGGTGGCCTACCAAGGGATTATCCAGGAGAGTGGCAAGATTGTCAGCTCTGGTCACAAAATAATCGAGATACTCGATGTCTGTCTCTATCCTTATTCATATTAATTCTTTGTTCATTCTCTTCTATAATTTCTAATCCATTTATCTATCTCACTCAGGAGCACAGAGGTGCTGATCAGGCATCCCCAATAGAGGAAGGAGGAGAAGCGCCGGTGGGACAGGATGGGGCTCTAACACCCACCATCTAACAAGCGCAGAGGGGTCTCCTGCCATGACAGATCCTATAGCGGCCAACACACCAGAGGTTGATGCTCTGGGTTCTTGTAAGTCCCATGCTTCACTACTGGTGATTACTGTCAAAAAACCCAACTAATCAGGATGCTCCTCGTATAGTGATCTTGGCATTAGAGGCTCGTCGGGCTGCTGAGCTCGGGCCATCCGTGAGTAGACTAGTTGCGAACATACCACCTCCTCCAAAACATACCTCCCAAACTGAGTCAGCCCCGGAAATTGGCGAGTAGGGGGCGGCAGACATCAGTGGCGCTATCATTGGAGCAAGTCCAGAAGCTGACAGAGGGACAGAGGAAGGTTGCCTGGATATTGAGGACCATATTCCTTGTGGAGGCATCCCTGAGGCAGACCCAAATACTAACCTGTTGGCTGAATTTCCTACGTATCGGCCCACTGATCCTGAAGAGATAGATTATTCAGACTCAGAAGCGGTCGAGGAGAGTCGTATGACATAGAACCAAGGGTGGAAGTGTATCCAGCGCTTAATCAGGCAGCCTCAGACGGATTGGCTGATGTGGATGGGATCACTCCAGACTTGGCTACGCTTCTTGTGTGTCGGAGGGGCTAACACTCAACTCCTTCATCTGACGGTCCGTGATTATATGGCCGAGAAGATACGTGAGAGCAGCTGGAGCACCGATGTTGCACAGTGCCGGGACAGATCAACGATCACCCGAGCATTCCTAAGGGTAAAGCAGGAGGTTCGGCACCTCGAAGGGCAGGAAGCAGAGAAGGAGGTCTTCATCACAACATTCTCTGAGCTTGTGGAGCAACTGATGGCCCAGCTGGCCGACACCCAAGAACAACTGACAGAGGTGAGTCACCAGATGACCGTACTTCAAACTGAACGGGCGGAGGCACAAGCTAGGGTTGGCGAACTATGCTTTGCAGCTACTGGTGAAGAGAGAGTCTTTAGGGAGTGGGAATCAGTCCTAAAGGCTACTATCCAAAGTATAGTAGCGTTGGAAAGATCAATCCTGCACGCTGATCCTTAGGGGCTCTATTTTGGCCATCCCACGAACTTTTTGCTTTCACTGCTCTATATTTTGATCCAATGTGTGGACCAATCTATTTATCTGTACCTTTGGTTTAATGTGTTCAACCATAATCCTAAAACAAATAAAAACTCACCACTAAGCTCATGTGGGTCGCACCCAATGAGAGAGACAAGGGATGATCATGTTATCATTTCGTCCGATTGTGGGGCATCAACCAAGCTTCAGGCATCCGAAATCGAGCCTGGACTTCTGAGGAGGGGACCTCGGACCGGTTGATATATCATTTTCTAAATGTGTTCTAACACACGAGGGGGGCAATGTGGGGGGCATTGAAATCCATCCGAACATATGGAGATGAAAAAGGTGAATCACGTTACCCAAATTCGAAACACTATGGGTGGGCGCGATGATAAAATATAACTATTAACCGTGGTGGAAACGCAGCATCCACCTCGCATTGGCCTAAAACAGGAAAAACAAATGAGGTCTGACCACTGACCATGTTCACAAAACGAGGCCTAACTCAAATATCATCGATCAGTCTTCCGGAACATTGGCCCAGGACAGCAGGCGGACCGTATGTCAATCATCTATATTGTTACAATAGGCGTACCAAAGGTCTATCATCCATATTGTTACAGCAGGCGGACCAAAGTCTATCATTCATACTGTTAGGGGGTCCCCTAAAACATGACCAATCTTCCGGAACATTGGCCCGGGACAGTAGGAGGACCGTAGGTCAATCATCCATATTGTTACAATAAGCGGACCAAAGGTCTATCATCCATATTTTTACATCAGGTGGACCAATGTCTATCATCCATACAGTTAGGGGGTCCCATCAAATATGAAAGAGGATGAGGATCCGAATAAAGGGGCATGCAGAGAGTGGAATGTGGAGTGGTGGTTTGTTCAAACAGATTCCAACACTCCTAAGATTTCACAACCGTGGTGGAGGTGCATTAGGCAGATGTATCAATCTGGTCACAGATCATCCCAATTTTCAGACAGGACCTCTCAGGTGAGAGAACTGTTGCTTCCCAACATCACTATGGGGCATCCTGAAATTATTCGGGGTAAATGTCACAATTACACCACTCCCCAAGAAGTCAATACAAGGGGGCCGACAATGAGGAGGGACAGGATTTGGTAATCCCTAGGGCTGGACCCAAGACAAAATGTCCAGGCATTCCTACGTATCTCATAAGGATGAGAATCAAGCCACATGTAGTTCTATAGGGTGCCTTTTAATGTCATGCAAGACAAGTAACTGGAGGGATAATTCTCATAACAGGGCACACGTGGTGTGGATATCACAAACCTGACGTGAATGAGGATGAGTTCCTGCTCACCACGCCATGCGGTCCCATGGTCAAGGTCCCAAATGCAGGACATACACGATGAATTAGCATACCCCAAGCTGGACCCTTAGACAGGGGGTTTGGGAATTCCTACGTACCCCATGAGAATGGGGATCAAGCTGTACGTAGTTCTTGAAGATTGGAATGACATGACATGGTACCCGTGTAAAGGATGAAAGAGGTGTGTGGGTCTAGACCTCGCACAAAAAGAAGCAACATTTGATATGTCTTGTTTGTTCTTGAAGGTGAATGGTTTTCTTTCATGGAACGATCGACCTAGGGTAGAAATTCCCAGCATTTCCATAATAATCAAGCCATATATAGGTGTAGAAAAATGGTATGGTAATGGACCGATACCCAACATGATGTCCCCTATAGGGGGGTCACCACAATGCAACGCCGTTTTTTCACCATGCGGCTGGGACAATATCATCACAGTTTATGGTCGTGTGGTAGGACCAATCAGCAAAGTTTAAGGTCATATGGGTTGGACCTGGGGGAATATGCATGATGCGATAAGGTGAACCCAATGTAGATGAGGGCATATCCTCCTACCGTCACCACGCATGATTCAGGGAGAGGAGCCTCGGGCCAAGGAGCCGACGAGGGTCCAACAATCAGGGGGCAGGAGACATTTGCTTCCAGCTGAGCTAGGCCCGAGACACAATGTCTGGGAGACTCCATGTATCCCGTGGGGATGAGTTTCAAGCTGTGCATGGATCTTAGAGAAGACCTGAAGCTCTAATCTTAGCGCTCGGATTGCGGGAGCCCCGAGAGACGTTGTCACGCAGCTTTGTCCGCCTGACATGTGGAGGTGCACTGAGGGTTAGTGCAAGGAGTGTCGAGATTACACCTTGACACGGCGGGGTGGAACATAAGGTGAATCATTAAACCATTATTCAGGGCCTAAAGGAGCCGGAGTGACGACTGAGGATTACTACTGACCATGTTCACAACACAGCATCCTGTCACGTTAGCCTAAAATAGGGACAAACAAATGAGCATCGACCACTGACCATGTTCGTAACACGGGATTTGTATCAGTTTGTTGTCTAAAACCTTTAGGGGCATTGGATTCTGACGGTAGGAGAGCCTTTATGCGTTGTATCCAAGCCGTTCTTTGGGGTCCCTCTAGGTGTGAAAGATAATGGGGCCCGAATGAAGGGGAGCACGAAGCATGGAAAGTGGACGGGACTTTCCTAAGTCGAATCTAACACTCCAAGTCCTAGACCAAAGTACTCTGAACATGTTAGTGAACCACTAGAAAGGGTCGAAGGGCTCGGTTCGAGAGCGGCCAAAATATTGTGGATTCCCATGAGAAGGGGGCATGATGCCAAAAACTATGTACCACACCTATATATCCCCCCGCAGGGAGGGACAGGCCAAGAGACTGAGGTGACTGAGAGATCGTGGGATCTCCTAAGATATGGGGTTAGACCTGAAACCTAAACATTCAGGCGGTCCTACGTATCCCATAAGAATGAGAATCAAGCCACATGTAGTTCTAGAAGCAAAGTTTAACGTCATGTAGGATGATGAGAGGCATTTCATCTAGGAATGTGTATGGTGCGACGGGTAACCCATGGGGAATGAGGATATAATCCTACACCACATCTCACACTCTCAGTCAGGGACTGGGGCTAAGGGGCCCGAGAAGGCCAAGGGGCCTAAGGCTGGGCCTTGGTCAGGAAGGCCTGAACAGCTTGTAGTTTAATGTCTTGCAGTGAGGATGAGCATGCAGTTTAAAGTCATTCTGGACCTCAAGGATCCTACTTTAAGGTCTTATAACTTCGAACAAAGGGGCCTAGATGTAGGGCCAAGTGTAGTTTAAGGTCGTGATGGACCAAATGCAGTTTAGGGTCATGGGGGACCGGGTGCAGTTTAAGGTCATGGGGGACCGTGATCCAGTTTAGGTTCATGGGGGACCGGGACCCAGTTTAAGGACATGGGGGACCGTGACTGCAGTTTAGGGTCATACAGGACCGGGACTACAGTTTAGGGTCAGGCAGGACCCTTAGGCCCAGGCAAAGTATTGTTTGACGAACATAGAATTGGTGGGAGGAGTGACATGCTCTCCATCCATAGTCACCAGGGAGTACGCACCATTGGGATAGATCTTGTGGATGATGAAAGGCCCCTCCCATTTGGGCTCCAACTTGGGTGGTTTCCTATCGGGAATCATTGGCACCCTGAGGGCCAGTACCAGATCGCCTTGGAGGAAAGAGCAGAGGCGAACCTTCTTGTTGAAAGCTCGAGCCATCCTACTCTGATGCCTTTCCAGGTTATGAAAGGCATGAAGCCTATTCTCATCCAACGCTTCCAATTCAGCTAGATGGATTTCAGCAACTCTATTCGGTGCTTTCGGGTCGTAGACTGCCGTGCGCAATGAGGGCAACTGAATCTCGATGGGTAGGACAACTTCAGCTCTGTACACCAGGGAATACAGAGTAACCAGGGTGGAATTACGAGTCGTCATCTGATAATCCCAGAGAGCGTTGGGTAGCTTGTTCGGCCAACTTTTCTTGTTCTGACCAACCATTTTTTGCAGAATGTTAGAAAGGGTTTTGTTAAATGCCTCGATCTGTCCATTCACCTGCGCGTGATAGCTTGAGGTATGGTTGGAGCGAATCTTGTACTTGGCATACAATTTCATCAGCTCGTCTGATCGGAAGTTGGTTCCGTTATCCGTGAGGAGAGCGTAAGGCACTCTAAATCAATAGATGATGTTAGAACTCATGAAGTCCGCAATAGAACGGGCTTTGACTTCCTTAAGCAGAATTGCCTATGCCCACTTGGAAAAGAAATCTTTAGCAGTCAGAATGAACTGGCATTGGCGAGTCGTCGCCGGTGGGTAAGGCCCTATAACATCCAACCACCAGACTGCAAAGGTCCAAGAATACTTGGTAGTGTGGAGGGTCTCTGGTGTCCGATGCACAAAGTTGGCATGAACTTGGAACGCATGAAATCTCTTGGAAAAATGGATGTAGTCATAGATCATGGAGGACATAAGTACCCCAGCCTCCGAATCTAGTGAGACAACTTCGACCCGGCCTGATGGGCGCCACAGGAACCAGCATGAACCTCTTGCATGACCTGAGGGACCTCGACTCCTTAAATCCAACGGAGGATAACACCATCAAATCTGCGTTTGTAAAGGATCTGCTGAAGGCTGGGACCACTCTGAAGGGTAAAGAGCAGCACACAACATCGGATTTGCTCACGCTAGGCCCGGTATGATGGAAGATTACCACGTAGGAGGTATTCAACCAAGGGTGTCCTCCAATCAGGAACTATTTCATTCACCATGTCTGAAGTCCCCGGGGCCCCTGACGTAGGGGCGCCAGCGGTAAGATGGTTTACCCACAGGCCACGATCATCCTCCGGGGTAACGGGAGAAATGACTCTCCGGTGCGCTACGTGGATAATTAGTTCGTCCTATTCGGGTTCCGCAAGTGACGCTGCCAAGTTGGCCAAAGCATCTACTCGACTGTTCTGCGATCGGGAAATATGAACGACCTCTGGATGAGAAGGGAACTGAGCCATTAGATAGAGGGTGCACTCCAGCAATGGCATAAGTTCCAGCTTTTTGACAGCATAGTCACCATTGATCTTCTTGATGACCAGATCAGATTCCCCTTCAACATGAAGATAGGGCATGTCGATCTCGAGGGCCAGTTCGAGGCCAGTTATGAGAGCATAATATTCGGCCTCATTGTTGGTGTAGCCCTCTGACAACAAGAATTAGTATGGAAGAACGGCTTGTGCTGGGGTGATGAAGATGGTACCAAGACATACTCCGTTGATCTTAGGATCATTGAGCCTCCAACCGGTGGGGCTCCGGGAGGCACTGTCAAATTGCATTTTCCAACATGAGACGACATGATCGACTGAGAGGATTACCTCATCTGGAAAACCGAGTTCCAGTGACTGATCCGCGGAGGTTGGGTGAGATGCTAAAAATTCTACCAATGCATGTCCTTTGATGGCCTTCTAAGGCACGAACCTGATGTCGAATTGCTGGAGGATCACTTCCCACCGTTCTAGTCGGCCAGTCAACATATGTCGGCTCAGGATGTACTTCAATGGGTCTACTCGAGAGACCATCTGTACCTCGTGGTGCTGCAACTAGTGCCACAATTTCTGTATGGTGAATATGAGTACTAGGTAGCTCTTCTCGATGGAAGAATATCTAATTTCCGTATCGAGGAGCATGCGGCTGAGGTAGTAGATGTTGTTCTCTATTCCCTCGTTGTTCTTCTAGGTGAGAAGTGTGCTGAGGGACCGTTCCAGGGCTGTCATGTAAAGGACCAGCAGCTTCCCGAAAATGGGTGGCATCAAGATCGGAGGTTGAATCAGATACTTCTTAATTTCCTCGAAGGTGGTATGACACTCTTCATCCCATTCATAGGCGGTGCCTTTCTTCAGGAGTTGGGAAAAGGGATTACACTTGCCGGCCGGATTCGCATTTAATCAGAGTACGTAGGCTAAGTGGCCTTGGAGACCTCGAAACTCCCGAATATTGCTCAGGGGAGGCATTAGGATGATGACCTTGATCTTCTATGGGTCGATCTCGATGCCTCGGTATCTGAAAACAAATCCAAGAAACTTCCTGGAGGTGACCATGAAGGCACACTTCAATGGGTTCATCTTTAGGTGGCGGGAATGGTGGAAGATGAACACTTTCTCAAGGTCCTTGAGATGGTCCTGGCGCTGGCGAGATTTGACCACAAGATCATCCATGTAGCATTCCACCAACATCTCAAGAATTGGCTTGAATATGCGATGCATGGCCCGTTGATAGGTGGCACCTGTATTCTTCAGGCTGAAGGGCATAACCTGGTAACAAAATGTACCTTAGGGGCCCTGAGGGCAGTGAACTCTCTGTCCTTGGGGCCCATCCAGATCTGGTTGTACCCGGAATACACATCCATGAAGGAGAGGGCTTGGAACCCGGTTGTGGCATCAATCAATAACTCTGTCACTGGAAGGGGAAAATCATCCTTCGGATAGTGGCGGTGGAAGTTGATATAGACCCTCATCTGTCTGTTCTTCTTCCTGACTGGCACAATGTTGGCTAGCCATCGGGGGTACTATAATTCCTTGACAAAGTTGGATTTGATGAGCTTGTCAACTTCGGCCTCAATCATGGAACCGTGAGAAGGGTGCATCTTTCTGGTAGACTGCTTGAACCCCCGATGCTTTTTCAGGAGACCAAGACAGTGGAAGGATACCTGAGGATCTAGTTCTGGAATCTCGTCGTAACTCCAAGAGAACACATCATGGTGATGTCTGAGGAATTCTATGTATTGTTGCTGCTCCTCGAGGGGCATGGACGCACTGATCAATGTAGGTCTCAGATCTACCTCACTACCAAGGTTCACCAGTACCAATTCATCGAATGTGGTAGAGACACCCTCTTCAAAGTCCGGGGGAGCATCCTCCAGATCCACTTCTCCACTTGTGGAGGGATCTTCCACAGGGGGAGACGCTTTAGGGATACCAGACCCTGATGGGAAGCTGGCACCGTCTTGGGCAGCAGTGGTCATCATATCGGGAGACTTGCGCGCCACTGAGACCATAGCGACAAAGGCAGTCGATCCAATCCCATCTGGTCTTCAGCCCAAGGGGCCACGCTTGATGACATCAAAGAAGTAGTGGTGCGTTGGATTGATTTAGTTAATTCCAACCCAGCTGAAGAGATAGGTATGACGTATTGTCGTTGTCATGAGCCCGACGTTCCGATACCGTACAGTGGTAGGGGGTTCCAGAATCACCTGAGCTTGGTTGGTGTAGGAGTATGAGGTGATTTTCTGCCGTCGCTTGGACATGGGAACATGCATTCCTCTTATACCTGAAACCACAAAACATTGCCCCATTTCGGGGGTTGTGGCCTCCAACCAATGGATTGGGAAGATGTAGGCGTTGTCCAGGCCTGCCCAGGGATCACTTGTGACAGCGGCAGGCTCAACCACACCTGCAAAAACCTACTTATCCTTACTCTTGTAATAGTCAGGGTCCAGATAACAGGCTTCACAAGAAGAAAAAGGATACACATCTCCTTCGATCATGCCTACTCAACCATTAACGGAGTATTTGAGGAATTGGTGATACGATGAGGGGACTGTCGCGTGAAGGTGGAGCCACGACCTGCCCATCAATGCATTGTAGGCAGTGTCCTGGGAGAAAACCCTGAATTCGGTGTTGGAAATTAGGCCACCGAACTGGTCTTCAAGCGAATCTTTCTGACTAGAAATTGCTTGGTCCTATCGTATCCCTGGATACTAAGGTCGGAGGGAGTTATATCATCCTCAGATAGACCCAGCTTTCACAGTGTCTGAGTTGGGATTAGGTTAATCCCAGAATTCGTGTCAACGAGACAGCGACGGACTTCCACGCCATTGAACTGGCCAACGATTTACAATGGGCGAATGTTCCCCTATATGGGAGGGTCTTCATCTTCACCGGATAATGACATAACCACCTGGAATTCGGCGTTCTCAATTTCCTTAGTGTGGTAGGCTTCTGCAGCTGCTACCTCCGTCTCAAACTGGAGGGGGCTCCTTAGGGTCTCTGCGAGCACCTCACGCATTTTGGATGATAGGAGAAGAGCCTCAAGGATAGAAAGCCTTGCTGGAATGCTAGCCAGGTGCTTCAGAACATCATAATTCTGATCCAAACGCGAGCCTCTACAGACAGGAGGCCGCTCTGCAATTTGAGGCATGAAGGGCCCTGCCAGTACGACCGGTGGCTTACTGGTACTAGCCACGTCTCACTGTTCACTAGTCGAAGCCTGAAGAGTGACTAGCAGATTAGGACTGGAAGGCCAGGGTCAGCTGGTAGCAGGGCAGAGCGGGTCTTGGTGGGGCCGAGGTGGTTCCGCCTGATCCAGCAACACAAACGGTGGTGGAGGCGAACCCGTCGACACCGGATGAAGGGTCCGAGTGTGCGGAGCTTTGTACTGGGCCTGCTACTTGGTTTCAGTGGTGTGCACGACCTGGCTAGAGGTGCCAAATTCCGTGCCTTGGTGATTCATGTATCCACGGCTCCACCGACATTGGCGATGGTTGGGGACATTGGGAAGGTCCACCTAGCATCCCTCATCGTCGGGAGTCAAAAAGGGATTTAGTAACTCTATGGTGTTAACTGAAGCGTACCCTTGACTATCACTTGAGGAGACATCCATTACGAGGTAGAGTCTCGGAGGGATCCCCATGCCTAGGGGCATGAAGTCTCCAAGAGTGTGGGATGCCGATGGTAATGGAAGGGTTCGTTCTTTCTTCTTGCGCCACCATCGCTTGCTCTTCTGGGAAGAGGTTGGCTGGGACGACAATGCCAAGGTAGAAACCGCATCTTCTGAGGGATCTGGCTGATTTAGGCATGAATGGATGATGCCATGGTAACGGGTGACTATCTTGCAGGCCATCCAGTCATTATATTTCCAGGACCCACGGTCGGAAACCTGCTGCCATTCATCCTCGTTGCCGCTACTGCCCTATACACTTGCTACTTGTGTTGGGGATGGGCCTAACTTGACTATATTGTTGTCAATCTGGTCTTGGAGCCAGTCCTTGAACACATAGCATCACTGGATGGTGTGCCCCAGGGTCCAGTGATAAGGGAAGTAGTTGGGGTGATCAGTGAGATGCGCCTCTTCTAGATTCTGACACTCTAGCATCCACACAATTTTCTACTCCAAAGCATTACGGATGTAACCAGGGACCTGAGCCTCATCAAACCAATAGGTCCAATTCCTTCTATCAGGAAAGGGGGATCTAAGAGGTTGGCCCTGACGAGGTGCCGGAGGAGCATGCTAAGGAGGCGGAACCTGATTATATCACCTAGGTGGTGGTGGTGCGTTGCGCGGAGGCGCTTGCCGATTTTTATGTGGTCGCTACTAGGCCGGAGGCTGTGCCCGTGGGCGTAGACCCCTATGGGGCAGCAGAGCTGGCCTCACTAGTAGAAACTCTAGCTGCCTGGGGGCCTCTATCTGAGCCACAACAGTGAGCTCGGCTCTGGCAGCTCTCCTTGTAGGGATCACAGGAGGCAGCGGGCATGCCTGACTGGCCTATTGTAGGGCCTCTTTGAGGCGCTGAACCATGTCTGAGAAGTCCTGGAACCCTACGGGTAAATTCTGAGTGATCAGATAAGAAACTAGCTCTGCCGTGACATTTCCTATGCACATTTTTAGTAATTGATCCTGAGTTAGTGGCATGTCAAGGGAGTATGTGAGCCCCTTCCACCAGGCGATGAAGTCCGCGACTCGCTCATCAGGCCTTTGCTTGCACCTGAAGAGGTCTGTGATGTTCGACTTCCAGGTTGTGGAATTGAACTAGTAGAGGAATTACCTGCGAAGGTCCTCCCATCTAGTCATAGATCCAACAGGGAGTTGGCTTTACCAGACAAATGCGGGCCCTTCTAGTGTCTGAACAAAGAAACGGAGCTTGGCAGCCTTCTACTGTGCCGGAGTTCCTAGCATAGGCCCACAACTCGATTTTATGTGGTCCAGGTGCTGTGGAGGGTCTCATGTCCCGTTAAAGGGGGCAAAAGTGGGGTTCCCAAATCCCGTAGGTGCTGGCATATCATCCACCAATGCTGGGTATGGCTTGCCGTCAGGTGGGATTTCCACCTGTCGAGTTTCAAAGCCTCTAAGCGGGCGATGAGTGCCACCAAAGGATCGTCTGGATGCGGGTTCCTTTCTTACATGGATCCCTAACCACAAGTGCATTGTCGGGATCTTCAATCCTGTAGTAAAGCTCAGCAGCTCACGGGGCGGCTGGTGGAGCGACTCTTGGGGCAGTGGGCGGAACCCGAGCGGGGTCTCTTGGTTGATTACGCCACTAGTGAGGGTTCTTTGAAACATATCGTGCCCTCTCAACATGATCTCTATCCTCTCCTCTGTCTGCAAACACGTCATGGTCATGGTTTCCCGGGAGAATCTCATCAAGGGATAGTTGTTCCTGCCTCTATTGTCCCGACCCAGTATCACCGTAGTCGGGCCGCCACTCTGCAATGCATTTGGCCAGAAGATCATCAACCAGCCTCTTCTACTCCGCAAGATGTTGGCGCAGTCTGGCCTTCTCAGGATCTTCCTCTGCCTTCTCCACTGAGGTAGATGGGTCGACAAGCTTGACAGCCCTGACGTGTTCTTTACCCTTTCCGATGTTCCGGCTCAGTGTTAATTCCTTAGTGGGTGCGGGGAGACCTAAGAGGTTTCTCTGTTGGTGATTAATCCTCCCAGATAGGTCCAGTAGTGGCCTATCCTTAGGGGGTGAGTCCCTTTCAAGGAGTTACAAACCTTTCCCCTCTCCCGACAGGTCGGCCATGTTGACCACTGTTGCCCTTGGGGTCATGACCTTGAAACAACTCGGTGAGTCTGGCTGCCAGCGAATCGTACTGAAGATAAGGGCAGCGTATTTCCCCCATCCACAGACGTGGGTGTGGGGGGTGGATTCTACGATAACATTGCGGATTACTAGAAAAATCTGGATGCATTGTTGTTGGAGGGCCCTCTGGTGGCCAAGCGACTCGGGGTGCCGAACTGTGGGGAACGTGGCCAGGTCGACCTGACGACACTGCTCACCAATATCCTCGAGATGTGCTGGAATCCCAAGATAAGGAACTTTCTTATGGCGAAGATGGGAGTGAGTCACCTGGAGAGTCTGGCGGAAACATTCAAACTCTCCCAGGGTGACCGATTCCGGTATATCAAAATCAGATATTATGACCGACCAAAACTTCTCGGGGAAGTGACCTGCTGAAAGGATGGTCCAGAAGCTCCATGGCTCAGGTTTGGGATCCAGCCCTTGCTGGCCCCACTCATCAACCGATAATGGCTAGGGAACTGGAAGTGGTGCCAAGGCAGGACGCTGGGCTAGTGGGATGGCCAGTAGAGAATACGGAGAGCAGGTCGATTGGCCACCGAATCCTAAGTAGCCCTCCAAGGGTTGCAGTGTGATGGTTGTCACGTCACGATAGGATGGGCCAGCGAACGGGCCTCTTGTCATAGTGTCGGTGCTAGCTGAGGGCGTTCCATGTCGTGACTCTTCGGTCGGTCCCCATAAAAGCTCTCCACCCTCTCTGACCGAGGTGGAAGGTTCTTCCGGAAAGGCCAATGGTAATTGAAAGTTTGATCCCTGGGGGTACACCAAGTCCTCGTCCACCAGGATATACCTACGAAGGGAGAAGGGGATCATACAGATCTTGTATTCAGGGAGTACGAGGCTGACGCTTCACGTCCCTATCCCTGCCCTTGACTCATAGGACTGGGGGGAGGTCTCCATTGCTGAGTCGTATTCCACATCAAAGTCTGAGAAACGGACTGGTCTGATTTTTGTCTGGCCTTCCCTAGCATTTCCCTTGCGATGATGACGTCCCGCCTTCCTGCCCCTGGGTAGCTCTTCAGGGCAAGGCTGACTTCCGTTATGGAGTCCTCTGGCCGCAATGGTACTGGGGCTGAGAGGATCGAAGGCTGGGGTGTGAGGAGCACCGGGGCAGATGTCGAAAGGGATATGGGGAGGATGACCGTGTGGGTGAGTGACCAGATATACAATGGCTCCATACTTGAAGTCGGCGGTAGGGGAAGTGGCCCCATGACCAGCGCAGTGAGCACTGGAAAGAGCGGCACCCGGAGCGTAGCCGCCATGGGGAAGCCTTCTGCATTCCAGAACAGTGGCACGGAGTAGGCCTTCACGCTGGATGGCACTACCATGAATTGGTCTCTGGTGGCCATTGCTTGTGCCAGTGACCGGGAGAGTCAACCCAACCTGCCTATGAGGTAGTCGGGGCCTCGATTCAGGTTGGACATGTAACTGCCCCTGCTCAACGTGTGCAGGGGTTTGATGACAAGATTCAGTAGTGGCTCGCACCGCAGTGGTTTCTGACATTGATGCCCCAGGCTGGGCATCCTCTTCTGCTCGCACTCGATGCTGGCATCGGGTCAGATGGGTTGGAGCCGGTAGGGCGGGCACATGGATTGCCTGCTCTTCGGCCTGGGTAATCGGGCGGTAGCGGTGGTGCGGCCTGGCGGGGGCTCTTGTTGTGAACCCCTGGAGCGGGTCCCTGATCAGGTGAACTCAGACATCCCCTACCTCATCGGCATTGGGAAGGGAGGTGTTGAGGAATTCCAGGGATAGTCTCTCGAAACGGTTGAACATCGGGGTGGGGCACGGTGGCTCCCTACGCGGCCCTTGGGGCGGCGATGGCATTGAGGCGCAGCTACTTCGAGATCCAAATGGGTCATGTCCCTGGTTGGGATGACCCCTTGTTCATCGTACCTGCGCACACGGTCATTGATCACCCTCCGTTGGATAACCTCTGATGGAGAGAGGGGGCGTGAGCACCCGGCAGTCACGATGGTCAGAGCTATTGTGGA
Organism: Viscum album; assembly: GCA_963277665.1. Classification (NCBI taxonomy): domain Eukaryota; kingdom Viridiplantae; phylum Streptophyta; class Magnoliopsida; order Santalales; family Viscaceae; genus Viscum; species Viscum album. The sequence goes on from OY728125.1 coordinate 1,402,084,355, forward strand.
AAAGGCGGGGCCACGCGGGGTGGCCGCGTCGGTACTGTCCCTTCCCCTGTGCCGGTGGGCAGGTGGTGATCAAGCTCCAGATGCAGCAATCTGATTCCTGAAAGAAGGGAGATGAACCCATTAACACTAGTAGGAAAAGGAATCGACAACCAATATCCCAGCATCATTCCTCCTTCCATGGTCAGTAAGTGGGATCTGCGATGACGATGTCACAGAACGGAAAGCTCAACGTCCTGACCGCCCTAACCCCTGGTAGGTTTCATGTCCTGGTGCTGGGCGCCCAGACCTGGGGACATGCTAATCTTCCGACACCCAAAAAATTAGGGGTCTCCATATTGAGGAGAAGACATTCATGTCGGGTTCACCATTTTCTATTTCCGGCGCTTTCCGCTGGGGCGCGCGCACGTGAATTTGTCACGTAGAGGAGGACACACGAATTGTTTCCCCGCATTCCTTCTTTCCAAAGGTGTGCGGCATCTGTTCCTTGTTCAGGGACGTTTTCTTTTTGATCGAAACCAGGATGATGGGATGTCAGTTCTTCCTTTTGTGGATTCCTCCTCGGAGCTCGTCACCTAGTACGGGTCTCCCTTATAGATTTAAGACGTATTCGTGGATCTCATTCCTGGTGCCATATCTTCATGCACACCAGTTAATTACACTGCTTCCATCGAGATTCTCCAAGGGGTCTGGTCGGGGCAGCAACCTTCGGTGTGGAGAATGGTCTCGCTGGGGCGTCATTGGCATGTCTTGACGCTAGGGGATTGGCATGTCTGTCTTTTAACCCTTATTATAGGGCTTCTCGAGGGCACGGAAGCCCGAGGCATCCCACATTGAACGTGGGGAAGTGGCATCCCATAGGAATTTATCTGAGGTTTTCCTCAGCTTCCCATGTTTCACACAGGGTATGTCGCAAGTTTAACGTCTTGCAGAGATAGTTACGCCAAGGGTGTGTCTTATGAGGTTTTCTTCAGCTTCCTATGTTTAACACGGGGTATGTCACGATATTAACATCTTGCGGAGACGGTTATGCCAAGGGCGTGTCTTATGAGGTTTTCCTTAGCTTTTCATGTTTAACACGAGGTATGTCGTGAGTTTAACGTCTTGCGGAGACGGTTACACCAAGGGTTTGTCTTTTGAGGTTTTCCTCAGCATCCCATGTTTAACACGGGGTATGCCATGAGTTTAACGACTTGCAGAGACGGATCAGACTGATCGGAACACTGAGAGTGGATCAGATAAAAGAACCCCCTGAAGGGAACTCCGATGTTGGGGCCAGCATGCGGGCGGCTTCCCAGATACTGTGGAGTTGAATGTGGCGGCATGATCCCATCGGGATGTGGCGGCCCAGGTATGAATCAGGATGGGTGATGGAGTGAAGGGCTTGAACCTCATGGAGGCTTCCTACGTACCATGCATGCACATGGATCAAAGTCCACGTAGTTCAGGAAAACAGTTTAAGGTCATGCGGGATGGGGGAATATGGGGGTTATGCTCTGAGGTGGCCCACAATGGATGGATATGGGGCTTACACTCGGAGGAGTCCCATAATGGTGGATATGTGGTTTACGCTCTGAGGCGGCCCATAATGGTGGATATGGGGCTTACTCTCTGAGGCGGCCTATAAGGGTAGATATGGGGCTTATGATCTGAGGCGGCCCATAATGGATGGATATGGGGCTTACACTTTGAGGCGGCCCATAGTGGTGGATATGGGGCTTACGCTCTGAGGCAGCCCATAATGGTGGTTGGTGAACCGAAACTAAGGGGTCGGAACAACTGAGTGATGGGATTGAACCTCGTGGAGGATACCTATATACCATGCTTTAGCATGGATCACAGTCCTCGTAGTTTGGGCATACAGTTTAACGTCATGCGTGATGAGGCGATTTGGGGCTTACGCTCTGAGGTGGCCCAAAGTTTTGGCAAACCGACGTAAAGAGGTCAGAACGACCGGGTGGTGGGCTTGAACCTCATGGAGGCTACCTACATACCATGCTTTAGCACGGATCAAAGTCCTCATAGTTCGAGCATACAATTTAACGTCATGCGGGACGAGGCGATTTGGGGCTTACGCTCTGAGGCGGCCCAAAGTGTTGGCGAACTGACGTGAAGAGGTAGGAATAATCAGGTGGTGGGCTTGAACCTCGTGGAAACTACCTACATACCATGCTTTAGCATGGATCAAAGTCCTCATAGTTCACCGGGATAGGGCTTACGCTCTGAGGCGGTCCATGATGGTTTCATGGTCCATTCTCACTCTAAGCCTATGTGAGTCATGCTCTGAGTGAGAAATAAGAGGCAGTAGGGACCAAATGATCACGTCGCGAAGGGTGTGTCCGTGAGAAGCGGAAAGGGGATTAAGTGTTGAGCGGCCCTTGGTGCCAGAACTTACTCCAGGATGTAGGCCTGTGGTGTGACAAAGCACAGAGGGAGAGGTATTTAGGACCAAACAAAGGAGATGCCTCGTTCCCTATCACGCCCTCTACTGGCCTTGGCAGTGGGGAAGTACGGAGGTGCATGGGTGCTACCTTCCGCAAGAGAAGCTAGGGGTTTACACTCTGAGGCATCCCTTCCCTCGTGGACAAACACCACTCCGAGAGGGAGGATCTCATTTCATGTGAGGAATATTCCATTCCCATGGAGACGAGCGGTGTAAAGAATGTCTGAGCCAGGGGGACACTGCGTGCGAGGCACGGGGTCGGATCACAGTTTAACGTCATGTGTTGAGAATGAGGTACTTGGTAGTTTAACATCCTGTAGCTCGGACGAGGTGGGTTCTCTCCACACCCCTAGGGCTTACATGCCCAACACCCTCTAACCCTTGTGGGAGGGAAGGCATCGGTAAGACCGTGAAGAAAGGGGGCTGTAGGGTGAACCATTGAGGGGTCCACGTTATCATGGCTATGCGTAGAAGCAATAGCCGTTAGTATGCCTATGCGAAGAAGCATAAGGCAAAGCAACACAATGGGAAACACCATCCAAGGGACCTTGAGGTTACTTAGTATGAGCTAGGAAGGTCGTACGGGAAAACAACGCATGGCGTGCATACCCGGTATAATGGACATCGAGCACCTAAGTAGGGAGGAACCCTGGGGGGCGTCAAGGTGAGGGGTCCTGGGGTTTGCGTGCAGAGAGAAGGTTTGCATGAAAAACACCAGGATGGCGCGCAACTGGGGAAGAGGGATTGTGTGCTGATAGGGGGATTGCATCCAACGGCCAATCCTTGGAAAAAGCTAACGACGGGATTGCACGCAATCCGGTTTTGCGCGCAAAAGAGGGAGTGCGCGCAATGGAAGTTATTACATGCAAAGGAGGAACCCTGAGGAGTTTGAAATTTTATTTAAGCTGGTGGGATTGTGTGAAAAGGCGATCCCTGTGGAAAGGTTGTGCGCAAAGGGTCAATACCAGAAAGTCATATTACGCGCGGGGAAGTCCGATTACGTGCCCCAGAGCTAGTCCGAATTCCACAACCCCAAAACGGAAGGGGTCTTCTTCTATATATAGGCCTCGAGCATCGTGGAATCCAGTCGATGCATGAAATCTTCTACGCCCAGACTGGTCGGCGCGAAAGGCCTCACCACACAAAACCGGGTGCGCAAAATTGCACGCCATTCTGGCTCTTTTTTGCGAATCCCAGACTTCCTTCTCGCGGGCAAATTTTTTTCACAAAAGTCTTCCTTAATTTTGTGCACCACTTCCAGGCCATCTGGACAGGGCCTCCGAATCCGAATAGGATTTCACTTCTTCATTTCGAAACATTCTCAAGGAGTTATGGACTTTTTCTGCATCTACAGTTATATAATAAAGAATTATAAAAAATCAGTTTAAATTACTAAAATAAAAAAACATATTACGAGAAATAATAAATAAAATTATAATGAATTATTAAAATTTAGTAAATTTATTATCCAATAAAATATAATGGGGTATCTCTTTCCTCTATCCTCAAGGTCCCTTTTGATGTAGTGTATTTGGAGAAAAATCTGGAGGCTGATGATAAGCATGGGGGTCTTTTTTAGATGTCCCGATTATGAATGGAAAGAATTTTCAGAATGGATCTCTCATTTTTTTGATAGATGATTTGATGAGTTTCTTTCCTGCTACATTTCATGTTGGGAGTTACCGTTATGGGCCCCTTGTTTTTTGTGTTCTTGAACTACGTTAGTTTATCAACATCAAACTTTTTTTCTATTTTATTTTCTATGATGGTTCATGGATCATTGTTGGGCACTTGTTTGGGGTATTGTTAGAGGGGCCACTATGTTGTATTTTGTGTCGATGTATTTCATTATTGTCATGTTAGGGGCCAAATTTTTTTTCATCCTTCTTTGATTTTATTTTCGTTGGGACTTTTTAATATTTATATTGTCGATTAAAAAAATTATATTCATTTTCCACAAATTGTAACACAATTTTAAAACTATTTTATATTTTTCTAAGAAACTAAAAAAATTATTTAATTGTGATTATAAAAAAATGTCAAAATAAAAAAATTTATTCTTAATAATTAATATTTACTATTAAATGTTTTAAACATGATATTTAATAAATAATAGACATTTTTACAATGTATTACAAATTTGTAAAATATATTTAAAATTTTAGATTATTTAGAAACAAATAAAATTAATTAATCAAAACTATTTAATAAAGAATTGAATATAGTATAAAATTTGTTAAATAATTTTAAAATGGATTTTTAGATTTCAAAAAAATACATTAGAAAAAGAAATTAAAAAATTATATAACTATAATTATAAAAACTAGTAAAATAAAATATAACAAAATATATAAAATTATTAGAATTTATAAAAATAGTATAAATAAATTAATAAGATTATAATGTAATTATTAATTATTAAATAATAATTAATATCAAAATTTAGTAAAAATAGAAAAATTCGTTAAATAAAAATATATTAAATATTAAATTATAAAATATGTGAATAATATTTAATAATTTAAAAAATTTATAAAATATTATTTTAAAAAGAAAAAAATAATTTTGAAACAAATTTATATATTTTTTACAATATAAATAAAATATAATAAATTAATAAATGTTAATATAATTTATTAAAAAATATAATAAATAATAAAAATAATGATAAATAATTAAAAGTTATTTATGTGATGAAAGTATTATTATTTTTAAAAGTTAGTATATTAGAAAATTTTGAATGTATTTATTGGAGAAAAAAATTAAATTGTAAATTATTTAAAATTAATAATGAAATAATTTAAATGAAATTTTTAAAAATAATTCATATTATTTTGATAAAATGAATAATATAATTATTTTAAATTATTTATTTATTTTCAAAAATAATACCTTTTTCATTTAAACTAATTAGTGTTATATTTCATAAAAAATTTGATAATGAAAACATGAATATTTTAATATGAGATCATTATTAGATAAATAAATAAAAATCCATACAGTTCTGTAATAATTGATGTCTTTATTAAGATTTTTGAAGCATTTATTACAATTGTTTATCTAAAATAAATAATTTGATTCTGAAAGCATAATTAAGAACTCTGATATGAAATATTATCTCAATAGATTTGAAACATTTTATACTATTGTATTTCATCTAAAGATTTTCGTTTTGGGGAATTTAATGTTTTTTCTATTCAACAGGGTTAATGAAATTTAGAGGAAAATCAAAATAAATTCATTCCTAATCCATTACAACATTAAAATATTTTATACGAGGCTATAAACCTATCTTTTCCGAAAATATAAATTGGAATTTATGATTCCAATTCTCAATTGGAACCATCTCAATTGTTTTAAAATTTCTAAATCTACTAAGGAGGCCTCATATACAAGATATTAGCTGAGAAAATTATAGTTCACTATAAAAATAATTTCAATTAAATCATAACTTAAATGTTTAATAGTTATTTTGACACATTATTTTATTTGGTTAAATATTAGATTGTTAAGGGAAATATTCCTCTAATAAAATTCTATTAAAGAAGAAAATGTTTTTAAAAAATATAGTTCATAGGTATTGAATGATTAATGCATGATCAAATTATTACATATTATAATACAATAATTATGATTCTTTATTTAATTTAATAACATGTGTACAATTGATTTATAAAGACATTCAACATGGAAAATACAAAATTATTAAATAGTTTTTCTATTTTTCAATTACAACTAAAACACAGTGTTAGTTTTTGTATCACAACACATCTTCATTTATAACATTACATTGATTCAATATTTCTATAAATTGAAACATAGGTCATATTTTTTATGGTGAATTGTGAATTTTTTTTGATTAGTTACATCTATTCATTTCTTCATAACCACATAATGTATTTTGAGGTATTTATATTCTTGGTGTTTATCCTTTTGATTCTTATATAAGTAAATATTTTTTTAGGCCAGTTTTAATAAATTAATACAAATTACCTCTTTTAATGTTGATGAAAGAAGAATATATCAATTTAGAATGATTAATTATAATTCATACAATGAATAATATCAATTTTTATTTTATATAACAGATTGTAAACTTAAATTTATTATGGATTTATGGTATAACTACATCTAATGTAGTTGTATAACAAACTTTTATAGTGAGAGTTGAATTATTATGGAAAATTGACGATTTATAAATATTTTTTATGTTATCAGGATATATTACATATGATTATAAATCCTATACGTACTATATGTATTATGGCAACCCATACTTTTCAAACATAGATACTATATCTTATTTGATGAATATTTAAAATATTTTTCAAATACATGCCTAATCACTATTAAGTTTTAGTGTATTTGGAGACTATATATTCAATTTTTTTATTTCATGACATATATTTAACATCTCCCACAAATATCATCCCACATAGTACTCTTTATATACATACCCTACTTAAAACATTTCTTCATTACCTAGGGAAGAAAACCTATGAAAGGTTGAGCTCAAATTCTTAGTATGGGTAAATAAAGGAGAAATTAATGGTCACTTAAACATAATATGAGCATAAGGGTTTGAGAACATTATCTTTACATTTGAAAGTTCATACCCAATATATCATAGACCATAATATATAATTCTGTCATAAATCTTGGTATTTCATAATATGTGAACCATGTATGAATCAATGAACATGAGTCATGATAGCATAATATTGGAATAAGCATAAGTTTGTGTCATATACATAATTATAGAAAATAATTTCCTTAGTTAAGGATTAATACCAAGGATATTATTTTGAATTGGGTTTACTCCCCATCTCATCATATCATCGGTCAAGGTTCATCACCAAGACTATTATAGTGGATAAATTACCATGTTGTATTGGGTTCACTCACAATTCTAGTCCTTATTATCTCATGATATATTCATGTATAAATAATTTATTATAGGGATATATATTTCACGTCCCACCCATAACCTAATAATAATAAATTTATATGTGTTCCATAAGATCCTAAATCATTCATCATTTATCATAAAACAAGAAAATGAAATGGGTTTCATAAACATTTCACCATTTTATCATAGCATAAACCATGGAAAATAAAAGAATTTCACAAATATTTCCTCATCATATTGAATAAAATCTTAAAAGAAATAATAAGGATATTATAATTGGATTCTATACCCATTAAATTATAACTGACATTAAAGGATGTTATCTAAAACGATAAATCCCTTTAAAAAATCACTTATAATATTTATTGAGGAATGTATCCTTTTTATTTTGAAATGACTTATTTAAAATATATAAAATATATAAATATTAATGAATACATTTTCAATAAAAGCATCTATAAAAATTTTTAATGGAATCTTCAATGTATTATCATTCATGATGGTGGGAAATTTCATTCATGTCATGCACGTCAAAACAAATATTTCTTTCATATTTTTTTTAAAAAGGCCAAAGTACCTTTTTTGGAAAACAAAAAATAATAATCCTTTAAAAAAAATTTATATAAAGTCAAATATTTTTAAAAATGACTTTAAAATTCATATGAGAATAGAAAAAAAATTCTTGAAAACGTTTTTAATAAAAAAATATACATTTAAAAACATATTCTCAACTAAGGAGGAAATAATGTATGTTTTTCTTGAAAACATTTAACCATTAATTTTAAGTAAAATATAGAGGAAAATTGTAATATAAATTGATAATTTCATGGATATATAGAGGTGAATAAAATTAAAGGGGTTTATTATAAATTAATCACACAATATCCTTCAATGTAAATTCAAGTATAAATAATCATGATTATTATGAGATTGAAACATGAATCCCAAATTGCATTAGTAACTTTTGAATCATAGGCCCCATGAAATAATAACATAAAATTTAAATTTAAATATCAATATCAATGGGATATTAATTATAGAACTTGTAAAAGGGGTTGTATATCTAGTTCATAAAGAAAGATAGGTGTATAACATAAAATATGTCCCAAATTAAACATTTATAGAAGACAAATCCTTATATCAACAGTAATTGGTAAATCAAAATATCATAATTGAGAGAAAAATTTATGGATTTTTAAATTCCTATAATTTTATGAGAATCATAATAAAATTCCTTCATGGGAAATATATATACCACACAAAATAAACAAGTTGTGATTATAGAATGCTTCTCACAGAAATATATGTGAGATGAGAATCACTTACCTCAAGTTTAATATGCATCAAAATAACTTTAAACTCCTTTAAAAATAATTTAAATTTATTATAAATATATAATAGAATCATTTACCTACATATAATATCAAATATGATCCAATTATAACATTTTAATACCGACTTATTATTGATTCCTTATTAAAAAAATTCTATGTGTTAATTGTTTTTTATGAGACTTTCAGTTTGGCAATTTTGGTCCTTGTAATTTGATTATGGTTTCATAATCTATAAAATTTAAACCATGATATAAATATAACATATATTCATTATATTTATTTTTATATATATCCATAAAGGTTATATTTATAAATAAGATTTATGTCGTTCATAGAGACGGTAGGTCGTACATACGCATAAACGATGTTTTCATTTTATAATGAAAACAAAGAAATATATATAGATATTATTTCATAATTGTAGAATAATAATTTTATCATAAATTACATATATATATATATATAGTAAATTTATCCTTATTACCATCTAGTTAAAGCATAAATGAAAAAGAAACGCATCACTTTTTGGAGGTGGTAGTCCACACATACACACGAGGTAAGTTATCGTTTTCCAAGAAATGGGAGATAAAAAGATAGATGTGATATAATAATTACATAAGAACAATTTTTTCATAAATCTAATATATAAACATTAAACCCATACTAATAATAATCAATTAATGATTGTGATATAAAATTAATTGTATCACTACATGGAGGCGGTAGTCGACATATATGCAGGGTGACACTTTAAATTCCAATTTGATTGAAAATAGGATGAATAATATTAGTTACATAATAATAATAATAACCATTTATTATATTTAGGATAATTAATTTATTATTTTTCTTATTAATTTCATATATTTAGAGGTGTTATAAGAAGAAATAAATTTGAAGAGGCCGGGTTGGATGATTACCTCTTCTTTGGTAGACCTCTTCTAGATATTTTATTAAATAACTTTGAAATGATATATTAAGAATAAAAAAACTAAAATTCATCTCTATATAATTTATAATAAAATTATTCAGGTTTTCTATGATCTAGATGGTTCAAATTGTTCTAAATAATAGAAATGAAGGGTGTTTCTTTATGATAGAAAAGACACATATGGAATTAAAAAAATATTTAAATATAATAAAATCATTTTCATGTGAATGTCAAACCATGTGAAAATAATATATAATAAAATATAAGATATGGTTTAAATCCCTTTAAACTATAAATTTTTTGTAAATTTAAGTGTAACTTATTTCCTTATATTTTGGTTTAACCCTAAATTAACCAATTTTAACCCTAACCGCGGTAATGACTTAGTCAATCTTAAAGGGTTACAATTTTAATTAAAAGTTAAATATTGGATCATAAATTTTTAAGGGATGATATTTTACAAAATTTATAATCTTAATTATCCTATTTAAATATTTTTATGTTTTTAAATTAATTTAATAAAATATTATTTTTCCTAAAATATCCTTATTGTTAATTTTGACATTATTCAATTTATTTGACTTTAATGAAATAAATATAAAAATGGAATTAAAATATAAACTCAAAAATAATATATTATTATTATCCATAATGTTTATGTTACATTATTATTATTCCCATAATATTACTTTTAATGTTTTTAAAATCATTTACTTGGATGTTTCTACTACATTCATACGCACTATAACATCATTGTTTAAGAATTTGAGGAAATTATACCTTTTAAAAAATTAGAAATAAATTAAAATAATAAAATTAATTAAATAATGCTCATATTAAATTTTATATTCATATATATAATATTTTTATCCCTATGTGAACATATAATATAAATTAATATTAAGAAAGTGACATTTTGTATTTTTCTTTACTTAAAATTTTATAATAGTTATTATCCAATGGAAATGAATCCAAAATAAAATATATACAATGTTAGTATGTATATGGTAGAATTAATCTCATCTAATGAAATAATGGAAAGTTTTAGATTGATTTTGGGACCTTATCTCATAGTTTTAACCCAATTTTACATAGTTTACCATTAGTGGAGTGAAAGATATCTGTCATGGTTACTATTCAAAATGCAAAAAATGTACATAATTACCAAATTTCGAACCTTATAAATAAAAATAATTCATATATTTTTCAATATTAAATATCTATAAGTAGATAATATAAATTTAAAAATAAATTAGTAAAACAAATGGAAAATAGTTTTCTCATATATGTGTATTTTAGCATAAAAGTTAACTTATATCAAATTCCGGAATATTTATGATTAAAATGAAATTAATTATATTATTAAAAATAAAAAGTATTAGGTTTTACATTAATTACAAATACAAAATATAATGGTATGTTTAAATTTCTAGATTTATTGAAAAGATATGAGAGTATTTTTAAAAGTGGTATTTTTTACTATTCGTTAAAAAACCAATCATTTTAGAAAAATCCCAAAACATCACCCTAAGTTAATTTTTATATAATGATTTAAAAAATGATTATAATTTTATAAAATTAAATTTCAAAAATCATTATAAGTTATTTATATTTCCATTCAAAAATTCAACAAAAATCATTTTTGAAGAAAATGCATTTTTATTCATAAAATATCAACACTAAAAATTATGTACTTATTAACTAATAATTAATAAATAATTTTGTATTAATTAGGACCATTATAAATATATTACATAATTAAATTTCTCATATTCATATACTATATTTCAATTTCTAGTTTGTAATACTATTTTTATAATATATCACTATTTGTTTAAAGCTTAGTGTTGCATTTTAAGAAAGATATCTAGATTATTATTACATAAAACTAAAATTTTGTGTTCATACATTCTAAAAACCTTAAAAAAAATTCCATATCAATTTTATCTTACTCGTCAAGGATTACATTTATGAAAATTATATTATTTAAAACCCACATCATACACATGGATAATAAAGCTTCCCTTGAAAATAGGAAGTGACAAACATAAAGGTTACCTAAAATAATATATATGTGGGTACCAGGATAACAAAAAAATTATTGACAAGATAAATTACAAATTTTTAGGAGAAAATTTACATTCAATGTATAATAGAGAGTGATGGAAAAAATTGTCATGAGAATGTTAATAACTACAAAAACATAAATCAGTGATGCGTGAAAAGAATATCAATTCATCTAAAATGAAGGTAAATGTATAAAATTTTTATTCCAAGATCATTTTAATAATGTTAAGGAATTATTTTACTATAAATTTAGAGAACATGTGAAAATATAAATTCTCTAATTCATTCCATATCATATGTTATATTTCATCATTTGGTTGTTCTTCGATCAATTTCCACTCCAACTCTTACTCCATTAAATCAATATTCAAGATTAGTTTTTCATGCATGAAGAACTATAATTTAATTTTGATGTATCATAAGATCTAAAAAATAATTAAAATTCATTCCTAATATCTCTATAAATTTACCAAAACCAGAAATATTCTCCTAGTTTATCCAATATGGATAAATATTCTATTAATCTCTAAATCCTTAATAATAGCACCCAAAGTTAAATATGAACCATTCCAAAAGTAATTTACCTTAAAACTACTCCAAAATATGTCTAAAAAAATTCAAAAATCAAAAATATAGAATGAAGGTAAAAAATTTTACAAAATAAACTTAACATTAATCATTTAAAAGACATAATGTATCACTTAATTTCGTATACCAAGTATGTGAATAACATTATTATATATTATCCTAAAACATTATAATAACATTAATTACCATAAAACTTCAGTGAAAAAATACATGATTCCCAAAACTAACTCTCATAATTCATTAAATTAAATCATAAATAACCATTAAATCCCATAAATCCAAAAAATCAATAAACTCCATAAAATATAGAATAAACCACTTTTTCATCAAATCACAAATCAATTTTATAGTCACTAATAATATCTAGTTTAATTTATTAATATAAATAATCTCTTATCCCAAGTTAACATTACTATATCAATATTATAAAAATATTCTTGGTTATCTTTCCTTCAATCATTTTTTTTCAAAAAAAAATATCACCTTACTATTAATTCACTTTTCTTGCTTATTTTTAATATTCAAAATATGTTTTTTAATCCTTAAAAACTACTAGAGAGCAATCCTTACAAGATTCATGGTTCTTATAACCTGAGTACAATTAATAAAATTATTCAAAAAATATAATTCTAAAATCCTAATACATAAACACTTTAATCCTTCCACTTCATCAATCAAAATAGTATAGGCCCCTCCTTATTCTAAGAGTTATCTCTTGTATTAGGGCATTGAATCAGATAATTCCCAAGTTCCCAAAAGAAAAGAAATCTAATTACATGGAAATTAATTACTCTATTACATTAATTTCCACATAGAAAACATCTTCCCCTTCCTTTGAGAAATTATCATGGGTGCTTCTTCCCAAATTATTTATATGATGATAATTTATCTTTCATTCCATAATGATCATCTCTACCTAAACTTCCATAAAATAAAATTTACCTCTTATTATGTGTGTTAGTAAATTCACCAATTTTGAGGTTGTAAATAATATAATGATATAGATTATTATCCATATTCACATGTTTCTTTATTTCATCTCCCATTTCACATGGTTTATCATGAGGAAAATCATTCCATTTTATATCACAATCAATATTAACATAATTCATCATATTTTGATCCATTGACTATAACCAAATTTTTTTTTGAGAATCAATAATAATTATAAAAAAATTTGAAAAATAATTCATAGGATTTTTAAATCATGACACCAATTTTAAATATAAATCACCCTAGAATTAACCGATTTTATACTTGGTTATCATCTATTTAAGTCCTTTGTAATCGTTCATAATGAAAATTGAAAATTAACCCAATCGTATCCCATAGGAGTTTTAAACCATGTGTGTAATAAGGGCATACTAACTATTCACCAAGATTATGGTTGAGATATACTTGACCAAATATTTTCAAGATTATTACCCCTAGATGTATCTATATCAAAATCACATCCACTTATAGTATTTCAAGTGGGATGTATTTATATGAAAAACCACATAATCTATTCTTTACCAAATCATTAGGATATTATCTTATACATATATTTATACCTAGAGTTTTTGAAAATTTTATATAATCCTGCTATACAAGGATTAATTAAAACCTCTTCTAATACCAACTACAGAGACTCGTACATTTAATAAATAGATATTACATCTTATTTTATGAATATTAAATATATTATAAAAATACACACATGAGGACCATAAAGGTTCGGTGTCATTTTATATGATACATAATACTATTCTATAACATATTTAACCTAAAACCAATCTATATAACCTTTAGAAATTAAACATAAGAAAGGGTAAGCTTAGAAACCTAGTAATGGTAAATAAGGGTTTTATCATTGAGAACATGATCATAGAATGATAATAATAGTATGATTACATGATATTAACATTTGAAAATCCATAACCAACGTATCATAGATCATAATCATGATTCTTAGAGTAAATACACACAATTTATAAGACATTAATAAAAATAGAATCGATGAATATGATCCATTAGAGTATAACATTGGTATAAGAAAAAAATTGGCATACACATAATCATATAAATCATTTTCTTAGTTAAGGTTCACTTTCAATATAGTCATAATGTATTAGGTTTAATCCCCATTCTATTATATCCTTAGTCAATGTTCACTCTAAAAACTATCATAGTGGACAGAGTCCCTTACTGAACTTTTTTCACTCCCCATTCCAATCCTTAATATCTGATGAGATATACATTTTTACCCAATGTATTAGAGATATGTATAATTTTAAATCCACCAAACACATAATCATAATACATTAATATGTGTTCTAAAAGATCATAAATCATTTATAATATAACATAACTTATAGAAATGAAATAGGTTTTATAAATATTTCAAAATTTCATCATAACATAACACATGGAAAAGAAATAGGTTTAGTAAACATCACATTATCATAATAATAAACCATGTAGAGAAATAATAATCATGGTATAATTGGATCATATCCCTAATATATTATATATAAACTCAAAGGCTATTATTTTAAATGATAAATTCCTTTAAAATATCACTTGAAATGTTTCTTGTTGAAAAAAAATTATTTTGAAATCAATTATTTAAAATCAAAAAATTTCCCAATTTTTAAAGAAAACATTTTCGTTGAAAATAAACATGGATACATTTAATGAAATATTCAAATAATTGATCATTCTAGGTAGTGTGAAATGTCATTCATGGAATGTACTTTAAAATAATGATTTGATACACATTTTTATTAAAAAGTAAAAAATTCCATCATTCAGAAAAAATAATAGATTATTCTTTAAAAAATTGTATATAAAGTCAAATATGGGTAAAACCTACTTAAACATTCATATGATATTAGAAAAAAGAATCTTGAAAACATATTAAATAAAACATGAGCATGGAAGAAAAAGATTCTTGACCAAAGAGGAAATAAAGTTATATTTTCTTAAGAAAATTTTGCTGACCATTTTAAGTACCAATGAGAGGAAAATGTTACTTTTACTTGAAAATGTAATGGATAAACAAATTTGAATAAAATTAAAAGTTTTTTAATTAATTTCTTATATAATTTCATTTAATGTAAATTAAATCATAAATAATCCTGATTAAAATGATATTGAAACATAAATCTCTTACTACTTTGGTAACATTCAAATAATTAGACCAATTAAATAATTATTTCAAATGAAAAATTAAATATAATTAAAAATTTGATAAATTATATAACATATAAAATTGACTATATATACACCTCATCAAAGAAGTTAGTTGGATGACATAGCATATGTCCGAAAGATGACCATTTGAGATGATAACCCCTTACAACATTGGTAATCTCTAAATCAAATTATCATTAAACAAATAACAATATATTGATTTTTAAATCTCCATAAATTCATTAAAATAATCATAAAATTAATTCAAGGTAAACATATACACCACACAAAAGAAATTATCGGTGATTATGGCATGCATCTCGGAGAAATAAAAGTGAGATGAGAATATCTTACCTCAAGTTAGACTTTCATTGAATATTATTTAACCTCCTATATAATTAGTATAAAATTTTTATAATAATTTAAAATAATCATGTAAATACTTATAATATAATATTTGATCTAATTATAAAATTTTAATACCATTTTATTAATAATTCCGTATTAAAATCATCATTTTCAAGTGTTAACTATTTCATTTTTTGTGAGACTTCCAGTTTATAATTATCATCCCTTGTCGATTGATCATTGTTCCATAATCTCTAGAATTTTAATCATGGTATGAATATTATATATATTCATTAAATATATATAGTGTAACATCACAAAATTTATGATATATTTCTTTTTAAATAATTTTTTTTGATATCTTTCTTTACATGAAACATTGAGTTTTAAAAAACCATGACACCAAATTAAAATATTATTAGTATATAAATTTTCAATCAATCAGGCCAAAATTATCTCATGTATATTTTTTTAGATTTTTCTAAAAAGGTTTATTTTTCAATGAATAGTAAAATTCTGATCTTTGTAAAACAGTCATTTCATTTATTTAAATAATATAATTTAAAATGTTCCATTATGTTTTATATTTTTTATTAAATTGATATTAAATATATTTTATTTTAATTAAGATCATAATTTTATATAATTTTGATATACGTCTATTTTTAGGCCTAATTACGCATTTTTATAGAAAATCATTTTTAGTGCATTTTGTGTGTTCATTTTTAGTTAATTTCTGTAACATATAAGAATTAAATTTGATAAAATAAATTCCATATTTAGAATCATAAGGTTCATATTTTATAAATTTTTCCCTTTTATTATTATCACTAATGAATATTAGTCGCTGTAAAATTTATCATCATAGTCAAGGGTAAATTTGGTAATTAATTAAGGTTAAAAATAACACGATAAGGCATTAAAAATATATCCAAAATATACTTTTATTTTTTTTTGTATAACTTTATTTCTTCCATAATAAACTATAAAAAACTACGAATTTTAGTTTACATTTATCTTTTATTTTTACTTTTATAATCCTTAATTAAATGATAAAGTCAAAAATATCACTCTCTTTATTTTAATATGTATAATATTTTTAGACATACCTAAAAAAAACTTATATTCATATCTAAATGGTTATATAAAATTTGAATAAAAAATTTCAACATTTTAATTTTTTTTAATTTTTAGTAATTATGTAAATACTTTAAATGCTTATGTAATGTCAATGCACTATTTATTCAATTAACAAAAAAATAAAATAAAATAATTTAAAATTTTAAAAACTAATATAATATGGATAAATTATTATACTCTAAAAAAATATAGATAAATATAATATATTAGTGATGTTTAAAAATATTACATATGAATTCCATATTTTTCTTAATTTTCATACAGTCAAATTAAATAATAGTGTCAAAATGAAATTAATGATATTTTATGATTATATATTTTTTAAATTATTTTTAAAAAATAAAAAAAACTAAATAAATAATATAGATAATATATAGTCCATAATGTAATCCCTTGCCTATTTATGGAATAATTTTCTGTTTATGGTATCATTTGCAGCTCCTATAGTTTAACAAAACATGTTATCGCAGTAATTTCTAAAAGGGTTAATAGGGGAAAAACAAAAAGATAAAAATTAAATAATAACTTAAACTTATCCAATTTTTATTTTATTATATTATTTAAACTCATTGTAATCCTAAATTTTAATTATATCATTTTTATTTCATTTTTCTATGTTAATTAATTTATAATAATTTAATACTTTAAAAAGTTACAAGAATGCATATCCCATTACTTATAAAATAATACCACCTATAATTTTTAATTTGACCTATTTAAGTAATCATGATCAGAAAAAACCTAACCAGTTATATTCAAAAATATCATAGGTATGAATTAGAGGTTCTTATTGTAGAGACCCGAAGCCTGACGTACATGGACATTACATTACTTTTGCGGAATACTTTGTACATAACAAAAATACACACACAAGGATTGTAATAGTTTAGTGTCTTTGGAAACTCGGAATATAATCTTCTAATCCTGGTGATAGATCTTCAACATCTCCCATAAAGATCTTCCTTTTTTTATACCTAAAACCTTTCTTTATATCCTGGGGAAAAGAAAACATAATAGGGTGAGCTCAAATGCTCAGTAAGGGTAAACAAAAGAAATATCAATCACATCGTATACAAAAGCACATAAATTTTGGAAATCTTAACCTGCAAAAGAGATCATAATTTCATAACATGGGATAAATCATGGCAGTAAAATGCAATCACAATAATCATAACTTAAAACATGAAACTTTGTGGCATACACACATAATCATAGAGAATCATTTCTTGTTAGTCAAGACTCATTTCCAAGACTATCTTAGTGGACAAAGTCCCTTTCTGAACCGAGTCACCCTCGTTCTAGTCCTGTTTCACTGAACCGGTATAACCTACCGTTCCAGCCATTTCTATCTCATGAGATATAAAATCTTTACCCAATGCATTGTAGGGAGATATAGGTCCCACCCATCTCATAATGATACCATTTTTATGTGTGCCACAAAATCATAAACCATACATCATTGCATAACCCATGTAATGAAAATGGGAATCTTAAACATTTCGACATCATAAAACAACTCATATAAGATAAAGGAATTCATAAATATAATTCCATCACAACATAATCAAATCAATTTAATAATAGGGATATAAAAAAAATTATATTATCTTAGATGGAAAATAATTTTGATAAAACACTTGAACTCCATTCTTGAGGAAGATATCCTTTCAAATTCAAAAACATTTTCCTTTCTTAACAAGTCATACAATTTGAAACTAAAAGAAGTTGATTAAAAATAAAATTGAAAACTTGTAAAGGAAGATTCTTGGAAATAATTTTTTAAAAATCCATTCATGCTATATAAGTTAAAAAAAACATTCTTCTCGTACTTTTGTCGGAAAAGTCAAAAAGTACCTCGTACGAAAAACGACAAAAGATTCCTTTCATATCTTTTACAAAAAAACTCACCGAATGGTAAAATTGGATATAAACTATTGTAGAAGGATATAGATATTACATATTTAAGAAACATGGATGTGGATGATAAAATACACCCTAGTAAATACCAAAGTATAAACAATCTCGGATAAAATGAGATTGTGATATATTCCCTTACCTTAAGTCCGATTTTCTTCGTAAGTGTCCGAACCTCCTATATAATGATTTAAATAATGTCATTAACTTATTATAGAATCCTATTCATTGTTATGATATCATATATGGTTCACTTATGACTTTATATTACCCGTTCTTTTGTAAATTCCATGTTAAAGAAGCGTTTTGGGTAAAATCGTTTCATTTATCGTAGGTGTTTGGACTTGTTGTTCTTGACATTATTATTACTTATATCATGATTTACTTACTTACAGAATATAAAAAATGATTTATATCTCATATATATTCAGTATATATATATATATATTTAATAAATATATAAATGAAATGAAACACACCATTCATGGAGACGGTAGTCCGTACGTATGCATGAACGCTGTTTTCCATTCCTCATTGTCTTGAATGGAAGTAAGTAGATGGCATACATATATACATAAATCCAGTAGCCTTATAATGTCATATATTTCATTATTATTTCTTATATATACTTTATAACTATTCTTAAATGGTTAAAATGGGGAATGAATCTCATCGCATCGTGGAGACGGTAGTCCGTACGTACGCACGAGCGATGATATCATTCCCATGGTCGTGGAATTGTGTTGAAGTGTATGTATACTATTTCAGTATCAATAACACTCTATAATAATCATATATAGTTACTCCTTACACCATTATACTCTTCCAATTAATGAGGTGGCGGAAAATAGATTACACCACGGCGTGGAGACGGTATTCCGTACGTATGCACGCGCGCTGATTTCCTTTTTCCGTAGGATGGATAGAAGGTTAATTAGAGTGGTTTAATACTTATAATAACATATCAGTATGTAAGTAATACTGATGTTATTACTTTATCATGAAACAACTAAAGAAGAAGAAGTTGAAGAAGAAAGAAATTGAAAATATTGGTAAGGGATATTACCTCTTCTTTGAAACGCCTATGTGAATCCTCCACTTAGGGAACTAAGATTGGTCTTTGAAGAAGACCAGGACCTATAGGATTATTCTAGGGAAGTGGAGAAGGGATTTTGGAAGGGTTTGGACGAGCTTGAGTGCTCAAATTGGTGTGATGGGGAGGGGGAGGAGGTGCCCTTTTATAAGGGAGGAGAGGGGCACCTTAGGAATATCTCAAAATATTATTTTATATTAAAGTCAAAATCGGTTTATAATGGTTCCAAAGGGTCTTATTTAGAAGGTAGAGTGGGTATGGGTCGAAATCCTATCATCCAATAGGATTTATACAAGTTTAGGTTATTATTTTAACTTTATCAATTAGATTTAACTCTAAGTTAACTAATTTAACTTTTACCGTGACTTATTGTTTTCTTACACTATATGGTTAATGCACTTACTATAACATGCCAAACGAACTCCAAGTTGTTTCCTATTAATATATATAGCCTTATCTAAGTCATTTGGCCGAACCATAGATTTTTAGGAATTAAATAAAAATTAATAATA
The DNA here is from genome assembly GCA_963277665.1 of Viscum album. Classification (NCBI taxonomy): domain Eukaryota; kingdom Viridiplantae; phylum Streptophyta; class Magnoliopsida; order Santalales; family Viscaceae; genus Viscum; species Viscum album. The sequence goes on from OY728125.1 coordinate 1,402,104,805, forward strand.
TAATATTTGTTTTAAAAACTAGTTTATGTCAATTTTGACACTATTTGGTACATGATTTTTATGAAATTTTTAACAGAATGATAAGTTTGAACCGAGTCACTTAAATCAACAATAACATGTCATATTAACCTATAAAATTAGTTTAAGTCATAAAAAGTCTCAAATTACATTTATTTGGGCATTTATAACATCAATTATGTTAATATTTTCTTAAAAAGGTAATTACTGCATCATCGTTGTGTCATAAATAAATTAAATTATTTAAAGTATAAAAATTACAAATAAAATACCATTATGTAGGAAAGCTTTTTAGCTTTCTAATTAATATTTATAGTCCAAATTATATTATGTATAACCCTATATTAAAAATGTTTTAGTAAATAAACATTGATTTTAACTCTTTTAACTCTTCTTTGAATTAAATAATAATAAATGTCCTAATCTAATCCAAGTGGTCCTAAATGATAATATTTTACACTTAAGGTTGTTTTTGGTTGAGATACACTTGTCCAATAGGATTAGGAAATGTGTTAGGGTAATATTAATAACATTTTTACCCTTAATTACCCTATTTACTTTTAACCGTGGTAAATAAAAGTAAAAAGTTACTATTCACCAAAAATTATTTAATCTCATTGAACCACATTTTACTTACTGACATCAACCGTGTCTCTTGGATTTTTGAAATTCCATTCACAGAAGCGGTAAAATTAATATTTATGAAAAAATTAATTTTTTTAACTACCACTTAGTAGTTTCATTATTCATCAAAAATTGAAGTTTTTCAGAAAAATTCCAAAATTTCACCCTTAGCAATAATTGATATTCCAAATTCAAAAATGATTTCTATTTTACAAAATTCCCAACATATAAGTTGCATTAATTAATTTTATAATTTATTTCCGCTGTCACAATAAATAGCGTGATTTTAAGAGATAATATCTATCAAAAGATTAACACTTGTTTATGTCTGGTGTAAATGTGAAATTACATCCAATGACCAACATTGTATTGAATTGTAAAAATATATTCTAAATATACTTTAAAACAACTCAAATTAATAATTTATCACTATTAATTATTTCGATTAAAAAAGTTGTTTTTAATTAAAATTTAGTAATTTTCACTATTCATCAGAAAATAAAAGTTATCCGAAAAGTACCAAAATTTTACCCTAAGCTAATTTTGATATTATGAATCCAAAAATGATTTCCATTTTGAAAAATAAAATTACAAAATTTCAAAAATTGGTTATTACTATTCATAACGGCTAGTTTTAATAATATTTTAATAGCATATTGTTGTTTAGTGAAACTCGTTATTGCGTACTACACACGCTATCGAGGAAGGTCGTGATTGCATGTAATGCAAGGAAAATCAAGGATGCGTGTTGTGCAAGCTCCTTTTGGTGTAGCGTACAACACAAGACATTAGTGAAATTAAAAAATAATATTTTTCATAAAATCTTGGGCTGTTACATTCTACCACCCTTAAAATGAATTTCGCCCTCGAAATTCGTCGGGGTTATAAATGGTTTACTACTCGAAAGTTTGTTTAATAGAAACCCACATCATAAAAAGGAATACCAAAACATGGCTTTAAAAACTAAAGTATGAAATGTAACAGTTACCCAAATTAACTCATCGCTGGGTTTCCACATAGGAGCACATCAGTGAAAATAAGGATATGGAAGTAAAATCTAACCATCATGTTTTGATGGAGAGTGGTAGAGAACATGGCTATGGAAAAGCCAACAATCACAAATCCATAAATTTGTGATGATCTAAGCTACCATCTGATTAATCAGATATAAGAGCACTAGGACAACATTTTTGGTTTTCAAGATCGTTTCCCTAAAGTTGAAGAATTTAAATTAGAATAAATACTTACTCTATTTTGGTACAATCTCACTATTGTTCATGCCTTGAACAATTTCCACTTCATCTCTTAAATAAATGAAGTTGAATTTGTTATTCGTGAAGTGTTAGCAGATCATGTGATAGAATGACGGGTCATTCCATCTGTCTCAAAAAAAAAAGGTTAGCAAAAGTTATTAAATATACATAAGTCATTCTATAGTGAGATTAATCATATATGGTTCCTAAAATGGACTTATACTTCATATATCATACTTCTTAATATAATAAAACTAGTTTCTACTAAACAGGGACTTCCTGTAGGCCAGTGGTAGGCGATAAAGGCTAGTCGCACTTCGGTTGTGGGTTCGATTCCCACAGCCTTGTCCGAAGCGATGGGCTGTCACCCGTCCTGCAGGTTGTCCTTTTTCTAAAACTACATTACTATAACATCCCATCAATAATATCGAAAAAAAATTCTATCCTTAAACAATACTAACTTATGTCCAACATAATCCATTTCAATCTTTAGGCTTATCCATAATACTGCAGTCCACTCTTATAACATAGTGAAAACGATTACCAGAGATTTAATACCATCGTTGATCCCCATATATCATAAGATATGTTTTGTTGGTCACATTCCAAACATTCAAAGGTCTTAATCATGTATTCTCTTGAACACCCATTGAACCTTAGTGAAAACATGAATGCAGTTAAAAGTTAACACTTTCCACATACCAAAATCCTCAGAATTCTATATACTCAAACCATGATATCACTTAGTCCTTATATCAATCATGAGCTCATGAATACTGTCAAAAATTTCATTTTCTCATTTTCCCTTCATTATGCGCATATCATTCTTTTTACAAAAATATCTCAATCACTTTGAATACCACATTAGACCAATACATAAATATTCCAATACTCCATGATACAAAATTATTTTGGAATCCCATTACATAAACACTTAATCATTGCACCACATCGTTGTCATATTCAACATCACCAATAGTTATCGCATGTGACTTCCCTTTGTCCTTTGCCTTAAGTTGTTGCTCATGTCGATCATCACTAACCCTTGGATTAGGGCATTTATTAGCATAATTCCCCATTTACTTGCACTTGAAGCATTGAAGTTTTGGTGGTGCGTTCTTTGCAGTGTTTGCTTTGTTCACATCATTAGAAACCCTTTTTCCATTACTTCGACACTCAGCTGCTCGATGACCTTCTTTTCCACACTTAAAACATTTTCTAGTCCCTTTAAGACAATCTCCACCATGATTCTTTCCACACTTTGAGCATAAGGAAACATTCATTTTCTTTTCACCATTATTTTGAGATTTCTCCTTGAACTCCATCTTTCGTTTCTTTTCAAAACCATGAGATGGATATGTAACACCAACTTCCATTTCTACCTTCATAGCACAACACACAATTTCTTCATAGCTACTGAAGTCTCGTATAGCTAATTCCCTTCGAAGACTTGGTTTTACGCCACTGAAAAATAGATCAACTTTACATTCAGGTTGGATGATAATGCCAGATGCATACCTTGCAAGTCTTGTCAAATTTGCTTCGTATATACCAACAGATTCATCATCCTTTTGTTTCAGACCAAGAAACTCCTTTTCCATCTTCGTTCGAAGAATACGAGGGAAGTACTTACTGAAAAACAAGTTCTTGAACTCGTCCCATTCCATGGAATCAATTTCATCTCTTTGCCTAGTATTCTTGATAAGATTCCACCATTGATCAGCTTCACCTTCCAAATGATATACTGCTAAGATGACTTTATCATGTTCAGAACATTGAAGAACTGAAAATATCTTTTCAGTGGTACTGATCCATTGTTCAGCAACAAGGGGATCAGAAGACCCACTAAAAGAAGGTGGACGTTGCCTCATGAAGGACTCAATAGAATATTGTTCCCTTATCTGCTCATTTGGAAGTCCAGAATGATTCAAAGCTTGTGTAAGTATAGCAATAAGATTTTGCACTCCATCTCCCATAAAATTTGTTTGTTCAGGAGGACAATCATTTCTTTGTCCATTACAGTGATCAACACTGTTCCTTTAGGTTCCAGCCATCGTCTAAAACCCAAAAAGAATAGTGTGAGAGGCAAAAATCATGATAGGGAAAATAACATAATAAAGGGGAAGTACCTTTAATATCTAACATCTTAGGTTTAATTCTATGATAGTTAGCATAATTCTAGTATTATAACCTATATGTATACTTAACCTTAGGGACATCCCTAGACATACCTTAGAAATATCTCTAGGGATCTCACTAACGTTTTCGCATCCTAGTTTCAAAAGGTTAACAAAACCTTTCCTCTGATACCAACTGTAGAGACCCGAAGCCTGACGTACATGGACATTACATTACTTTTGCGGAATACTTAGTACATAACAAAAATACACACACAAGGATCGTAATAGTTTAGTGTCTTTCAAAACCCGGAATATAATCTTCTAATCCGGGTGAGAGATCTTCAACGTCTCCCATAAATATCTTCCTTTTTTTATACCTAAAACCATTCTTTATATCCTGGGGAAAAGAAAACATAATAGGGTGAGCTCAAATGCTCAGTAAGGGTAAGCAAAGGAAATATCAATCACATCGTATACACAAGCACATAACTTTTGGAAATCTTAACCTGCAAAAGAGATCATAATTTTATAACATGGGATAAATCATTGCAGTGAAATGTAATCATAATAATCATAACATAAAACATGAAACTTTGTGGCATACACACATAATCATAGAGAATCATTTCTTGTTAGTCAAGACTCATTTCCAAGACTATCTTAGTGGACAAAGTCCCTTTCTGAACCGAGTCACCCTCATTCCAGTCCTGTTTCACTGAACCGGTATAACCTACCGTTCCAGACATGTCTATCTCATGAGATATAAAATATTTACCCAATGCATTGGAGGGAGATATAGGTACCACCCATCTCATAATGATACCATTTTTATGTGTGCCACAAAATCATAAACCATACATCATTGCATAACCCATGAAATAAAAATGGGAATCTTAAACATCGTGACAGCATAAAAAAACTCATATAAGATAAAGGAATTCATAAATATAATTCCATCACAACATAATCAAATCAATTTAATAATAGGGATATAAAAAAACTTAAATTATCTTAGATGGAAAATAATTTTGATAAAACACTTGAACTCCATTCTTGAGGAAGATATCCGTTCAAATTCAAAAACATTTTCCTTTCTCAACATGTCATACAATTTGAAACTAAAAGAAGTTGATTAAAAATAAACATGAAAACTTGTAAAGGAAGCTTCTTGGAAATAATGTTTTAAAAATCCATTAACGCCATATAAGTTAAAAAAACATTCTTCTCGTACTTTTGTCGGAAAAGTCAAAAAGTACTTTGTACGAAAAACGACAAAAGATTCCTTTCATATCTTTTACAAAAAAACTCACCGAAGGGTAAAATTGGATATAAACTATTGTAGAAGGATATAGATATTAAATATTGAAGAAACATGTATGTGGATGATAAAATACACCCCAGTAAATACCAAAGTATAAACAATCTCGGATAAAATGAGATTGTGATATATTCCCTTACCTTAAGTCTGATTTGATTCGTAAGTGTCCGAACCTCCTGTATAATGATCTAAATAATGTCATTAACTTATTATAGAATCATATTCATTGTTATGATATCATATATGGTTCACTTATAACTTTATATTACCCGTTCTTTTGTAAATTCCATGTTAAAGAAGCGTTTTGGGTAAAATCGTTTCATTTATCGTAGGTGTTTGGACTTGTTGTTCTTGACATTATTATTACTTATATCATGATTTAATTACTTCCAGAATATAAAACATGATTTATATATCATATATATTCATTATATATATATATATATTTAATAAATATATAAATGAAATGAAACACACCATTCATGGAGACGGTAGTCCGTACGTACGCATGAATGCTGTTTTCCATTCCTCATTGTCTTGAATGGAAGTAAGTAGATGACATACATATATACATAAATACAGTAGCCTTATAATGTCATTTATTTCATTATTATTGCTTATATATACTTTATAACTATTCTTAAATGGTTAACATGGAGAATGAATCTCATCACGTCGTGGAGACGGTAGTCCGTACGTATGCACGAGCGATGATATCATTCCCATGGTCGTGGAATTGTGTTGAAGTGTATGTATACTATTTCAGTATCAATACCACTCTATAATAATCATATATGTTTACTCCTTACACCATTATACTCTTCCAATTAAGGAGGTGGCGGAAAATAGATTACACCACGGCGTGGAGACGGTATTCCGTACGTACGCACGCGCGGTGATTTCCTTTTTCCGTAGGATGGATAGAAGGTTAATTAGAGTTGTTTCATATTTATAATAACATATCAGTATGTAAGTAATACTGATGTTATTACTTTATCATGAAACAACTAATGAATAAGAAGTTTAAGAAGAAAGAAATTGAAAAGATTGGTAAGGGATATTACCTCTTCTTTGAAACGCCTCTTTGAATCCTCCACTTAGGGAACTAAGATTGGTCTTTGAAGAAGACCAGGACCTCTAGGATTATTCTAGGGAAGTGGAGAAGGGATTTTGGAAGGGGTTGGACGAGCTCGAGTGCTCAAATTGGTGTGATGAGGAGGGAGAGAAGGTGCCCTTTTATAAGGGAGGAGAGGGGCACCTTAGGAATATCTCAAAATATTATTTTATATTAAAGTACAAATCGGTTTATAATGGTTCCAAAGGGTCTTATTTCTAAGGTAGAGTGGGTATGGGTCTAAATCCTATCAACAAATAGGATTTAGACAAGTTTGGGTTATTATTTTAACTTTGTCAATTATATTTAACTCTAAGTTAACTAATTTAACTTTTACCGTGACTTTTTGTTTTCTTACACTATATGGTTAATAAACTTACTATAACATGCCAAACGAACCCCAAGTTGTTTATTATTAATATATATATCCTTATCTAAGTCATTTGGACGAACCTTAGATTTTTAGGAATTAAATAACAATTAATAATATAATATTTGTTTTAAAAACTAATTTATCTCAATTTTGACACTATTTGGTACATGATTTTTATGAAATTTTTAACAGAATGATAAGTTCAAACCAAGTTACTTAAATAAACAATAACATGCCATATTAACCTATAAAATTAGTTTAAGTCATAAAAAGTCTCAAAATACATTTATTTGGGCATTTATAACATCAATTATGGTAATATTTTATTAAAAAGGTATTACTGCATCATTGTTGTGTCATAAATAAATTAAATTATTTAAAGTATAAAAATTATAAATAAAATACCATTATGTAGGAAATAAATTTAGCTTTCTAATTAATATTTATATTCGAAATTATATTATGTATAACCCTATATTAAATTTTTTTTAGTAAATAAACTTTGATTTTAACTCTTTTAACTCTTCTTTGAATTAAATAATAATAAATGTCCTAATCTAATCCAAGTGGTCCTAAATGATAATATTTTACACTTAAGGTTGTTTTTGGTTGTGATAAACTTGTCCAATAGGATTAGGAAATTTTTTAGGGTAATATTAATATCATTTTTACCCTTAATTACCCTATTTACTTTTAACCGTGGTAAATAAAAGTAAAAAGTTACTATTCACCAAAAATTATTTAATCTCATTGAACCACATTTTACTTACTGATATCAACCGTGTCTCTCGGATTTTTGAAATTCCATTCACAGAAGCGGTAAAATTAATATTTATGAAAAAATTAATTTTTTTAACTACCACTTAGTAGTTTCACTATTCATCAAAAATTGAAGTTTTTCAGAAAAATGCCAAAATTTCACCCTAAGATATAATTGATATTCCAAATTCAAAAATGATTTCTATTTTACAAAATTCCCAACATATAAGTTTCATTAATTAATTTTATAATTTATTTCCGCTGTCACAACAAATAGCGTGTTTTTAAGAGATAATATCTATCAAAAGATTAACACTTGTTAATGTCTGGTGTAAATGTGAAATTACATCCAATGACCAACATTGTATTGAATTGTAAAATTATATTCTAAATATAATTTAAAACAACTCAAATTAATAATTTATCACTATTAATTATTTCGATTAAAAAAGTTGTTTTTAATTAAAATTTAGTAATTTTTACTATTCATCAGAAAATAAAAGTTATCCGAAAAGTTCCAAAATTTCACCCTAAGATAATTTCGATATTATGAATCCAAAAATGAATTCCATTTTGAAAAATAAAATTTCAAAATTTCAAAAATTGGTTATTACTATTCATAACAGCTAGTTTTAATAATATTTTAATAGCATATTGTTGTTTAGTGAAACTCGTTATTGCGTACTACACACGCTATTGAGGAAGGTCGCGATTGCATGTAATTCAAGGCAAATCAAGGATGCATGTTGTGCAACCTCCTTTTGGTGTAGCGTACAACACAAGACATTAGTGAAATTAAAAAGAATAGTTTTCATAAAATCATGGGTTGTTACATTCTACCCCCCTTAAAATGAATTTCGCCCTCGAAATTCGTCGGGGTTATAAATGGTTTACTACTCGAAAGTTTGTTTAATAGAAACCCACATCGTAAAAAGGAATACCAAAACATGGCTTTAAAAACTAAAGTATGAAATGTAACGGTAACCCAAATTAACTCATCGCTGGGTTTCCACATAGGAGAACATAGATGAAAATATGGATATGGAAGAAAAATCTAACCATCATGTTCTGATGGAGAGTGGTAGAGAACATGGCTATGGAAAAGCCAACAATCACAAATCCATAAATTTGTGATGATCTAAGCTACCATCTGATTAATCAGATAAAAGAGCACTAGGACAACATTTTTGGTTTTCAAGATCGTTTCCCTAAAGTTGAAGAATTTGAATTAGAATAAATACTTACTTTATTTTGGTACAATCTCACTGTTGTTCATGACTTGAACAATTTCCACTTCATATCTTAAATAAATGAAGTTGAATTTGTTATTCGTGAAGTGTTAGCAGATCATGTGATAGAATGACGGGTCATTCCATCTGTCTCAAAAAAAAGGTTAGCAAAAGTTATTAAATATACATAAGTCATTCTATAGTGAAATTAATCATATATGGTTCCTAAAATGGACTTATACTTCATATATCATACTTCTTAATATAATAAAACTAGTTTCTACTAAACAGGGACTTCCTGTAGGCCAGTGGTAGGCGATAAAGGCTAGTCGCACTTCGGTTGTGGGTTCGATTCCCACAGCCTTGTCCGAAGCGATGGGCTGTCGCCCGTCCTACAGGTTGTCCTTTTTCTAAAACTACATTACTATAACATCCCATCAATAATATCGAAAAAAAACTTCTATCCTTAAATAATACTAACTTATGTCCAACATAATCCATTTCAATCTTTAGGCTTATCCATAATACTATAGTCCACTCTCATAACATAGTGAAAACGATTACCAGAGATTTAATACCATCGTTGATCCCCATATATCATAAGATATGTTTTGTTGGTCACATTCCAAACATTCAATGGCCTTAATCATGTATTCTCTTGAATACCCATTGAACCTTAGTGAAAACATGAATGCAGTTAAAAGTTAACACTTTCCACATACCAAAATCCTCAGAATTCTATATACTCAAACCATGATATCACTTAGTCCTTATATCAATCATGAGCTCATGAATACTGTCAAAAATTTCATTTTCTCATTTTCCCTTCATTAGGCGCATATCATTCTTTTTACAAAAATATCTCAATCACTTTGAATACCACATTAGACCAATACATAAATATTCCAATACTCCATGATACAAAATTATTTTGGAATCCCATTACATAAACACTTAATCATTGCACCACATCATTGTCATATTCAACATCACCAATAGTTATCGCATGTGACTTCCCATTGCCCTTTTCCTTAAGTTGTTGCTCATGTCGATCATCACTAACCCTTGGATTAGGGCATTTATTATCATAATACCCCATTTCCTTTCACTTGAAGCATTGAAGTTTTGGTGGTGCGTTCTTTGTAGTGTTTGCTTTGTTCACATCATTAGAAACCCTTTTTCCATTACTTCGACACTCAGCTGCTCGATGACCTTCTTTTCCACACTTAAAACATTTTCTAGTCCCTTTAAGACAATCTCCACCATGCTTCTTTCCACACTTTGAGCATAAGGAAACATTCATTTTCTTTTCACCATTATTTTGAGATTTCTCCTTGAACTCCATCTTTCGTTTCTTTTCAAAACCATGAGATGGATATGTAACACCAACTTCCATTTCTACCTTCATAGCACAACGCACAATTTCTTCATAGCTACTGAAGTCTCGTATAGCTAATTCCCTTCGAAGACTTGGTTTTAAGCCACTGAAAAATCGATCAACTTTACTTTCAGGTTGGATGATAATGCCAGATGCATACCTTGCATGTCTTGTAAAATTTGCTTCGTATATACCAATAGATTCATCATCCTTCTGTTTCAGCTCAAGAAAATCCTTTTCTATCTTCGTTTGAAGAATACGAGGGAAGTACTTACTGAAAAACAAGTTCTTGAACTCGTCCCATTCCATGGAATCAATTTCATCTCTTTGCCTCGTATTCTTGATAAGATTCCACCATTGATCAGCTTCACCTTCCAAACGATATACTGCTAAGATGACTTTATCATGTTCAGAACATTGAAGAACTGAAAATATCTTTTCAGTGGTACTGATCCATTGTTCAGCAACAAGTGGATCGGAAGACCCACTAAAAGAAGGTGGACGTTGCCTCATGAAGGACTCAAGAGAATATTGTTCCCTTCTCTGCTCATTTGGAAGTCCAGAATGATTCATAGCTTGTGTAAGTATAGCAATAAGATTTTGCACTCCATCTCCCATAACATTTGTTTGTTCAGGAGGACAATCATTGCATTGTCCATTACAGTGATCAACACGGTTCCTTCAGGTTCCATCCATCGTCTAAAACCCAAAAAGAATAGTGTGAGAGGCAAAAATCATGCTAGGGAAAATAACATAATAAAGGGGAAGTACCTTTAATATCTAACATCTTAGGTTTAATTCTATGATAGTTAGCATAATTCTAGTATTATAACCTATACGTATACTTAACCTTAGGGAAATCCCTAGACATACCTTAGAAATATCTCTAGGGATCTCACTAACGTTTTCGCATCCTAGTTTCCAAAGGTTGACAAATCCTTTCCTCTGATACCAACTGTAGAGACCCGAAGCCTGACGTACATGGACATTACATTAATTTTACGGAATACTTAGTACATAACAAAAATACACACACAAGGATCGTAATAGTTTAGTGTCTTTGGAAACCCGGAATATAATCTTCTAATCCTGGTGAGAGATCTTCAACATCTCCCATAAATATCTTCCTTTTTTTATACCTAAAACCTTTATTTATATCCTGGGGAAAAGAAAACATAATAGGGTGAGCTCAAATTTTTAGTAAGGGTAAACAAAAAAAATATCAATCACATCGTATACACAAGAACATAACTTTTGGAAATCTTAACCTGCTAAAGAGATCATAATTTCATAACATGGGATAAATCATGGCAGTGAAATGTAATAATAATAACCATAACATAAAACATGAAACTTTGTGGCATACACACATAATCATAGAGAATCATTTCTTGTTAGTCAAGACTCATTTCCAAGACTATCTTAGTGGACAAAGTCCCTTTCTGAACCGAGTCACCCTCGTTCCAGTCCTGTTTCACTGAACCGGTATAACCTACTGTTCCAGCCATGTCTATCTCATGAGATATAAAATCTTTACCCAATGCATTGGAGGGAGATATAGGTCCCACCCATCTCATAATGATACCATTTTTATGTGTGCCACAAAATCATAAACCATACATCATTGCATAACCCATGAAATAAAAATGGGAATCTTAAACATCGTGACAGCATAAAAAAACTCATATAAGATAAAGGAATTCATAAATATAATTCCATCACAACATAATCAAATAAATTTAATAATAGGGATATAAAAAAAACTTATATTATCTTAGATGGAAAATAATTCTGATAAAACACTTGAACTCCATTCTTGAGGAAGATATCTGTTCAAATTCAAAAACATTTTCCTTTCTTAACATGTCATACAATTTGAAACTAAAAGAAGTTGATTAAAAATAAACTTGAAAACTTGTAAAGGAAGCTTCTTGGAAATAATGTTTTAAAAATCCATTAACGCCATATAAGTTAAAAAAACATTCTTCTCGTACTTTTGTCGGAAAAGTCAAAAAGTACCTCGTACGAAAAACGAAAAAAGATTCCTTTCATATCTTTTACAAAAAAACTCACTGAAGGGTAAAATTGGATATAAAATATTGTAGAAGGATATAGATATTACATATTGAAGAAACATGGATGTGGATGATAAAATACACCCCAGTAAATACCAAAGTATAAACAATCTCGGATAAAATGAGATTGTGATATATTCCCTTACCTTAAGTCCGATTTGATTCTTAAGTGTCTGAACCTCCTGTATAATGATCTAAATAATGTCATTAACTTATTATAGAATCATATTCATTGTTATGATATCATATATGGTTCACTTATAACTTTATATTACCCGTTCTTTTGTAAAATCCATGTTAAAGAAGCGTTTTGGGTAAAATCGTTTCATTTATCGTAGGTGTTTGGACTTGTTGTTCTTGACATTATTATTATTTATATCATGATTTACTTACTTCCAGAATATAAAACATGATTTATATATCATATATATTCAGTATATATATATATATTTAATAAATATATAAATGAAATGAAACACACCATTCATGGAGACGGTAGTCCGTACGTACGCATGAACGCTGTTTTCCATTCCTCATTGTCTTGAATGGAAGTAAGTAGGTGACATACATATACACATAAATACATTAGCCTTATAATGTCATGTATTTCATTATTATTTCTTATATATACTTTATAACTATTCTTAAATGGTTAACATGGAGAATGAATCTCATCGCGTCGTGGAGACGGTAGTCCGTACGTACGCACGAGCGATGATATCATTCCCAGGGTCGTGGAATTGTGTTGAAGTGTATGTATACTATTTCAGTATCAATACCACTCTATAATAATCATATATAGTTACTCCTTACACCATTATACTCTTCCAATTAAGGAGGTGGCGGAAAATAGATTACACTACGGCGTGGAGACCGTATTCCGTACGTACGCACGCGCGGTGATTTCCTTTTTCCGTAGGATGGATAGAAGGTTAATTAGAGTTGTTTCATATTTATAATAACATATCAGTATGTATGTAATACTGATGTTATTACTTTATCATGAAACAACTAAATAAGAAGAAGTTGAAGAAGAAAGAAATTGAAAAGATTGGTAAGGGATATTACCTCTTCTTTGAAACGCCTCTTTGAATCCTCCACTTAGGGAACTAAGATTGGTCTTTGAAGAAGACCAGGACCTCTAGGATTATTCTAGGGAAGTGTAGAAGGGATTTTGGAAGGGGTTGGTCGAGCTTGAGTGCTCAAATTGGTGTGATGAGGAGGGGGAGGAGGTGCCCTTTTATAAGGGAGGAGAGGGGCACCTTAGGAATATCTCAAAATATTATTTTATATTAATGTAAAAGTCGGTTTATAATTGTTCCAAAGGGTCTTATTTCGAAGGTATAGTGGGTATGGGTCGAAATACTATCAACCAATAGTATTTAGGCAAGTTTAGGTTATTATTTTAACTTTATCAATTAGATTTAACTCTAAGTTAACTAATTTAACTTTTACCGTGACTTTTTGTTTTCTTACACTATATGGTTAATACACTTACTATAACATGCCAAACGAACCCCAAGTTGTTTATTATTAATATATATATCCTTACCTAAGTCATTTTGGCGAACCTTAGATTTTTAGGAATTAAATAACAATTAATAATATATATTTTTTTTTAAAAACTAATTTATGTCAATTTTGACACTATTTGGTACATGATTTTTATGGAATTTTTAACAGAATGATAAGTTCGAACCAAGTTACTTAAATCAACAATAACATGTCATATTAACCTATTAAATTAGTTTAAGTCATAAAAAGTCTCAAATTACATTTATTTGGGCATTTATAACATCAATTATGTTAATATTTGCTTAAAAAGGTAATTACTGCATCATTGTTGTGTCATAAATAAATTAAATTATTTAAAGTATAAAAATTACAAATAAAATACCATTATGTAGGAAATATTTTTATCTTTCTAATTAATATTTATAGTCGAAATTATATTATGTATAACCCTATATTAAAAAACATTAGTAAATAAACTTTGATTTTAACTCTTTTAACTCTTCTTTGAATTAAATAATAATAAATGTCCTAATCTAATCCAAGTGGGCCTAAATGAAAATATTTTACACTTAAGGTTGTTTTTGGTCGAGATACACTTGTCCAATAGTATTAGGACATGTGTTAGGGTAATATTAATATCATTTTTACCCTTAATTCGCTTATTTACTTTTAACCGTGGTAAATAAAAGTAAAAAGTTACTATTCACCAAAAATTATTTTCATCTCATTGAACCACATTTTACTTAATGGCATCAACCGTGTCTCTCGGATTTTTGAAATTACATTCACAGAAGTGGTAAAATTAATATTTATGAAAAAATTAATTTTTTTAACTACCACTTAGTAGTTTCACTATTCATCAAAAATTGAAGTTTTTCAGAAAAATGCCAAAATTTCACCCTAAGCTATAATTGATATTCCAAATTCAAAAATGATTTCTATTTTAAAAAATTCCCAACATATAAGTTGCATTAATTAATTTTATAATTTATTTCCGTTGTCACAACAAATAGCGTGTTTTTAAGAGATAATATCTATCAAAAGATTAACACTTGTTTATGTCTGGTGTAAATGTGAAATTACATCCAATGACCAACATTGTATTGAATTGTAAAAATATATTTTAAATATACTTTAAAACCACTCAAATTAATAGTTTATCACTATTAATTATTTCGATTAAAAAAGTTGTTTTTAATTAAAATTTAGTAATTTTCACTATTCATCAGAAAATAAAATTTATCCGAAAAGTACCAAAATTTCACCGTAAGCTAATTTCGATATTATGAATCCAAAAATGAATTCCATTTTGAAAAATAAAATTACAAAATTTCAAAAAGTGGTTATTACTATTCATAACGGCTAGTTTTAATAATATTTTAATAGCGTATTGTTGTTTAGTGAAACTTGTTATTGCGTACTACACACGCTATCGAGGAAGGTCGCAATTGCGTGTAATGCAAGGCAAATAAAGGATGCATGTTGTGCAAGCTCCTTTTGGTGTATCATACAACACAAGACATTAGTGAAATTAAAAAGAATATTTTTCATAAAATCTTGGGTTGTTACACTTATCTTCTTAAAATACTCTTATAAGGGTCCCTAAGAAGTAATCTAAGGGAAATATACTGAAAAAGATTTAATTGTCTTTATCGAATCTTTTAAATTTATTTATTTTTATAATTCATTGAAATATATCTTTTCTGTCCTAAAATAATAACTCCTATATAATAAATATACAATTTTTTTATTATTTTTATGGTATAATATTTTTTCAACTCATTTACATCCAATTGAAAATGATAACACTGCTCATGCGTAAATGTTGACTACAACCTCCACGAAGAGAAGTGTTTCATTTTTTTTCCTATTTAAATAAGTGATAATAAGGATATATTTAATGAATATATATGATATATGTGATATGATAATTTTTTTTAAATTTTAATTGTTATTTATCTTTCTTTTTTCCATCTTTTGAAATGTGAAAATATTGTTCCTGTGTATATACGGTCTACCATCTCCATGAATGGTGTAATTCATTTTTCAATATATACCTTTTATGGATGAATTTAAATATTTATATAATGAATATAAATAATAATTTTATCATTATTGACATTCTATGTATTATAGAACCGTGATAAAAGTATGAGGTTTGAAACTATCAAGCCAAAATTCTTATTAAACTGAAGCAGTTAGCACCTGAAATAATGATAATATAAAAATATTGTTAAAACATTGTTGATAATATGGCATAAATGGATCATATATAATATTATATATATTTATATTGTTATGTTATGTGATTATAATTAATCTAAATTTAATATAAAGGTGGTTATATTACTTTCAAATCATGTCAAACTAGTGGTAAGGGATTTTGTCTCAATTTCTACTTCAGTGAGACCTATTTGGTAATATGCACCTATTTATATTTATATTTTGTATATATTACCCAATTTATATTTTTAAAAATAATATATATTCATTCACAATGATTAAATTTTCAATTAATTTATATTCTTTAAAATTTTTATAGTTTGAAAGTTACTAAAGAGGTTAGAATTAATTTTACAATCTCATTTTTGGGATTACTCTTATGTTCATTACAGGTGTATTATAATCTATCCATCATAAAATCCATAAATTTTCCTATACTATGTATATATAAGGATCATCAATATTTTATTTCAACTTTCACTCTCTTTGGATCCTAAATCATTGAAATTCATTTTTAAAATAAAAGCATATCTTATTTTCCTCTTGATTTGGTACATTTTTCTTCCATATCCATATTTTTCAAAAAAAAATCAAATGTCATTTTTATTTACTAAAATATTCAATTAAGGACACTTTATTTTATAATTAACTTTTCAAAATTAGTTATGGTAATATTTATAAAAAGTTTTCAATGTTTCATTTTCTAATTTCTTTAAAAAAATATAAAAAATATAGTTTTTCAATGTAAATGATGTTAATAGATTTTTCGACAACCAAAACCTATTTTTTCACTTTTATATCCATCTATAAGATTTAAGTGGTTTTAAGAGAATAATATATATTAAAGTATTATGTTAATTATTTTTTTCCATTTTCATTTATTCTCTAAAGGACATGATTCGTTGAAAAAAACACAACATTTTGAATAAAATGATGATCATATTTTATCTATTATTAATTTTTTAGTCATTAAATTTATCATCAAACATTAAATTTATTGTGATAATTTTATTTTTATATTTAATTTCTCTTTAATATCCCTATTCTTTGAATCATATATATGATTATTTCTTAAACTGTATAACATTTTTAAATATAATGTTTTACTTTGAAAGTTATTTGATTAACTGGTGAGATATTGATAATCTATATTCTTTACTCAATATGGATATTTTTTAATAGGAATAAGGTTTATGAATTATATTGATCACTCAATATATGTAAAATTAATTAGACTTGAAGTGATGGGTGGGGATCAGTTATAGAAATTCAATTAATGCATCAATAGATCTTATATGACAAATAAGATGGCCAAATTAAATGGGTTTATTGTGTATACATAATCATCTATTAAAATATTTTGGAATAGGGATTTAATGGTCTATATATATAGATTAATGAAATCATGACATCCAATATTAATCATTTCATTCATTGAGAGTTATATTATTATTATATATGATAGTACTACATTGATATTATCAATGGATGTATTTTGTGAACAATATATTGATTAATTGGCATCTTTTTTTAGTTATTTATCTTTCTATATTGATTATTACTTATTTATTAATGATATATTTTATTTTATGTGTAAGAGTGTGATATTTTTAAGTATTATTTCTCTTTAAAAAATTGATTTCTTCGATAGCTTGTGTTGCATGCAAAAGCGAGTTTAAACAAACCTTGAAACATTATTAAAATATTATGTGTCTTTTATTGACTTATTTTTGAATTAGAAGTGTGAACATTTTTAACAATGTTATGAAAAAATATACAGTCTATAGATGTATAAAATTAATTCCTTACTTATCAAATTATTCTCATTGAAAACAAAACATATTTGAAAATAAAGGTTGTGTTTTTTCTGAAAGATAGTTTTTATGCAAAAAAAGTATTTAGTATAAATATATTAATCTCTAATAGTGAATGATTTTAATTAAATATACATATCATTTACTTTATCTAATTTTTTAACCATTCAACAAACATTTTTCTCAATAGATGATAATAATAAATCCATTTTTATAGTGAAAGTGTATTTTTTCAAAAAAGTAGCTTTTGTCACATTTTCAAAACATAAATTAAAATTAATTTCTTAAATTTATATTTATTTAATTATATAATATTAATTATATATTTATAATCAGGATTATAAATTTTTTTTAATTAGGCCCCTTTTATTTTTTTGGTCATTATGAATATTAACTATGGTAAAATGTATCACCTTAGTAGAGAGAAAATCAGGTTAATCTAGGTTAAAACTAAGTGATAAGTACATAATTGTTCATTATAATCCTTAATGGATGAAAAAAATTTGACTCTTAATACCTAAGGTTACAAATTTAGTTATTTAATGGACACTATTGCATAAAAATGACTTATATATTATTTAATCCAAAGAAAGTGACAAAATGTAACTCTTCTAGTTTTAAATATCTTGTATGTGTTCATAGAGGGACAAAAATTAGTTATGAATGAATATTAATAGTAATTTTTTCCTAATTATATTTTATTCATGTTGTTAATTTATTTATAATTTTGGTAATTAAATAATTACAATAAATACTTACACAACATTGATTCAGTAATTATTCAATGAACCGAAAAATAAAATAAATGATATTAAAAATATTAAAATTAACATATTTAGAGATATATAAAGAGATACAAGAATTTTTCAGATGAACATAAACTTTTTAAGATAAAATAAAAAAGTTTTTTTGAATTTTACGTCTTTTCTTGATGTTTTCAAAGTTAAAGAAATGAATAGTATCAAAATTGACAATAATGATATTTTATGGGATTAAAATTTTATTAAATTATTTAAAAACCATAAAAATATTAAATAAAGAAAAAAAGAGATAATATATGGTTATAAATGTTATCCCTTGTGCATTTATAGGCTATTTTTATTCATTTATTCTCTAAAATAGTCATATTATATTTTAATTTTTTACAAATTTTAAAATGTACCTCAAACCTCAATTATAAAAGGGAACTTCGTCCTTCACATCATTACACCAAATTAATCCTTCTATATCAAACATACTATATAAAATTATTTTTTAAACTTCTCTATACACATTCTAGAGGTGTTTATTTTTTCAAAAGTTCAACCCTGTATCTCTAAAGATGAGATCTAAATGAGTCTTTTCAAAGAAGAGGTAATCACGATAATTTATAACATTATTTTTCTACTCTTATTTAACTTATATAAATATATAATATTCATCATAAAATAAAAAAATTCAGTATCATAAATATTATTATGTGTTATTATGGTTATGAAAACACCATTATACACCCTCTTTCACACTAAATTAGAAGTGGATGTATCGATCATCCATACATATGACTTACAGTATCCAAAGACATGCAATTAATTTTTCATCATCATATTTTATGGATATATATTATGATGTTTTGAATGTTTATATATGATATTTATGACATAATTATATTTTTTTAATGATAATAACATGTCCAACTTCTTATCATCAAATCTTTTGTGAAATGATAATGTCTCTCTTACGTACGTATATACTACCATCTCCACGATGCAATGTAATTCATATTTCATTTATATTTCTCATGTATGGTAATTAGAATGAAATTTATGAATATATATTACATATATTAATTAATAATTATTCTTTAATTTTGTATTATTATTTACCTTTCTTTCAATCCATCAATCAAAAAATGGAAATAATGTGTATGCATATGTACGATCTACCGTCTCCGTGAATGATGTAATTAATTTTTCTATGCATAATTTTTTTGAATGATTATAAATATTTATATATTGAATATATATTATGATAATAATATGATTAAAATTATGTAAATTATGGTACCATGATCAGTGTGTAAGTACTGAGACTACTAAACTAAAATATTCTTTAAAAAAGAAACTGTTATCACCCAGAACAATGATTTTAATAACAAATTATTAATAAAAAGGTGATCAGAAGTTATAAATAAATCATATATGGTTTGATATATATATATATATAGTTATCAAATAAATTTATAAAAATTTCATATTTATTATACAGTATATTTTAACATGAAAAAGGAAAGGGGAGACTTTATGTAAGGTTTTATTTGAGAATCTCGTCGTTATTCGAGATTGTTTATGTTTAAGTCTCTACTAGGGAATATTTATCATTCATGTTCATGTTATATAAAAATTGTTTCAAATAGTTTTTTACTATTGTTTAAAAAAATTACCAATGTTTTACTTTTAAAAAAATGTTTTAATTGAATCTATTTTTCATTTTCAAATTGAAGTTCATTATGACTTTTCTGAAATAGATATTGAAAGATTGATTTGTTACCTTATATGCCATGAGAAGTTTTTACCACCATGATGAAGCTATAATTTTCACATATTTCCTACTGTATTTCATAGTTATAATACCCACAATAGTCTTATTTTATGGGAACTTGTCACATTTTTATGTTTTAGTTGTATTTTGAGCTCAAATACAAAAATGGATTTATTTTGGTGTTTAACTGTTTTGTTTGTCTTCTGTATTTTGGATATATTATTTTCCTCACTGAAAAAATTGTGAAATTCCTTTTTTTAGGTTTCCTTACATCTTGGCCTGAATTTCATCCTTCTTGAGTCCCAGCTCAATCAATCATTTGGAGGCCCAAAATCAGCTCACAATCCGGACCTCAAAAACTATGCACAAATTTGGAATGTTTTAAATCTGAGCTCTTATCTCGACATAAACCAGTCCAATGGAGCTGAAATTTATCAATTATATGTAAGAGAAATTAATTAAAATCTTTAATTAAGGAGGCCACATCTTAATCCTCTGGATAAATGGTCTAAATGGCATTGGAAGTTGGAGTTATGGAAGACGAAGAGTCACATTGGTAGATTAAATGTTCTGCACTACAACTCCCATAACTCCTTAATACGCGGACTAATAAACCTGAAACTTTGTGGAGGAATGCGTAAGGAATATCTAAACAACATCCAAGAAGGGACTATTTCCCAATTATGGAATTAAATGGGTATAAAAGTCGATGAAATCCTGAGGAAAGAATTTGAGCGAGATTTCTTCACTCATTTTCCCTATAAATTTGTACCTCTTCTCCCTTTTACAAGGATAGTCATTTCAAGGGGGTTAGAGAAAGGTAAAGAACTTTTTTGGAGGATATATTCTGTATAATAGGAGTTCAATTGTTGATAATCAATACATGAAGGGCTAAACTCCAAGTGGTGGGGGGCAGTAGAGATCTAAAGATTCTTCCCTTTTGAATTTGGTACATCAATTTATTCTATTTATATTTTTCTGGAATTGGTTTTCATGATTGATGGATGTCTCTTTTCATTCATTAATTCACATTATTATATTTTTTTCTCAATTATTTATCAACTTATGAATGTAAAAAAATTGTCTTGTTGTTTAAACTTCTTTGGTCGGGGTCTCCCCATTGAGCACAACAAGATTAATTAGTATTGATTTCTCAAAGGTCTTTGAGTAATTGAATTAATTTTGTAAGAGGATAAACACCCATATTTGATATCTCGATATGGTTTCTAATCAATTTTGGTGTTCACTTGGATTTATTTAAGTGATAATTGAGAAATATAATCTGATAATTCAATTAAACAAGGATAGAGGGAGTATCTGAAGATCGATATTTGTCCACCACTACCTTCTTTTGTTTGTTTTATTCAGTCTAGTTTGCTTCTGATTTCCAATCACTAACATAGATTTATAGTTGAATTCTGATTTTATATTATTTAAAATTTTTATATAATTTCAAATCCCCATTTCTAATTCTGACATTAACAAAAACAAATTATCAAAGTGACAATTTGATAACTTATCCTGCAACCTCCGCGTGAGACAACCCCATTGTCACCACTGTGCTACATTTTAACGGAAAATTATTGAATGGAGTTTCATGACAAAAACCCTAGAGTCACACCACTATAAATACTTAAAACTTTGAATCTTGATTTACAATATTACAATTTTATCTTCAATGAAATATTTTTACTTTATAATTTTCTATATTTTAAAAAATATATTTTAAAATGAAAATGATATTTTCTTCAATAATTATTGCACATGATCTTTGAAAATAATTATCTATCTAAGATAACATTAGGATTTACTCTATATCATCATTATTATTCTCTCTTTGGTTGGTTTAGGTTTATGATGGAATGATTTTTTTGTAACTCATTTCATTTCCACGAGGTATTCTATGATGAAATTTTTATGAAAACCATTTCTTTTCATGCGTTCTAATATGAGTTATGTTGTTGTGGAACACATATATATGATTTTAATTATGTGATGGGTGGGACCTATATCTCCCTTTAATAAATTAGGACCTTGTCTACCATGATAATCTTGGGATTAAACCTTGACTACTATTATGTTTTGGGGAGTGAACTCATTCCACTATGATAGTCTTGGAAAAGATCATTGACTACTAAGGAAATAATTTTATTTTCTAATATGTATGACATAATTCAATGTCGTATTACAATGTTACTCTCTAATAACTAAATCTCCCTCATAATTCATTTCTTGTGAACTTTCAATATTTATTCCATGACTTAATATTATTATTTTTTATAGTCATTTTATAATATTCAAATGTTATGTTCATTTTATTATACACCTATTCCCATGTTATGCTTTTTTAATAATTGATATCTCTATTTTTTACCCTTATCAAGAATCTGAGAACACCATTTTATTATGTTAACTTTACATAGGATATGGGGAATGGTATTAAGTATGATATGTCAAAATGGGTTCTAGTTATGAAGAAATAAGTGGTAGAAAATATAGATATTTTATGAACTATCTATTTACGTTTCCATGTTACCAAAGGCACTATACCTCTATGATCCTCAAGTGTGTGTTTTTTAAATGTAATGAATATTCATCGAAAAATATGTAGTATATATGTATGAAAATCTTGGGTCACAATAGTTGGTATCATAGGATTTTTTTTAGTTAACCTTTGGAACCTAAGATGAGAAAAACAATAGGGACAATTCTATGAATAGGATAAAATACAAAAGATTACATAATGATCTTGAATGATCTAGGTTAAACCTATGGTTTTATAAAATAAGGTTTTGTGAATTAGAAATCATATAAATGAATTTTCATGATTTTGTGGTTTTACACTATGATTAGTATCTCTCACACTATGGTTTTTGGTTTCAGTTATAGTATGTAACCTAAAAGAATCATGTTAATGCTGAATGTGGTGTAAAAGTAATGATTATCCTCCTAAGCAGTCAAATGTTATAGGATATGGAATGATGAATCTTCCATCTATGGTCACACAAATTTATCAGGCTATGAATCTTGCTGAGTTTCCAAATGATCAAAGGGGGAAAGAATATATTCTTGAATCATTCAGAAGAAAATATACACATTATTTTAATGGATCTTATGATATACTAGTGGTTAATCAATGGATTAAAACCATTGATAAAATATTTTTTGTTCCTAAATACTCTAGGGATGAAAAAGTTATCCTAGATATTTATCATTTATAAGGGGAATAATATCAATGGTGGAATCCTATCAAGAATCTGATGCAAGAATAATAAATTTAATCAATAAAATGGGATGAGTGTAAGGGGATATTCCTCAACAATGACTTCCCTTGTATTCTATAAACAAAGACAAATAAATAATTTATTGAGCTGAAATAAAAGGATTATGAATCTATCGGTACCTATGAGGGAAATTTTACAAGGCTTCCAAGGTATAACTCTATCTCAATGATCAACACTGAAAGTAAAATTTTCTGATTCATTGGGGGCCTAAAACCAAGTATCTAAAATGAATTAGTTATAGTAGACTTTAGTACCTATAAAGAAATTTTTTATTGTGATCTTAAGGTATAGATGGAGATTGGAGTTAATCATAAATCTCTTGATTTTTATAATAAAAGAAAAATTGAATTCAAATTCAATTATAAAGACCATGTAGAAATGAAGATGATATTTCCTTTATGCTTAAAATATGGAATGAAACTTGGGGGAAATTATCATTAGGGAACTTGTACGTGTTTCAAGTGTGGAAAGGAAATTCATTGGGAAATAAAATTCCAATGTGATGTTAAGAAGTTAGATAATGAAGAAAATTGAGAAAATGAACAAAAAAATGTACCACCCATGATTAAATGATAAAAATTCAAGGATTTCGAGCATTATACTAACTAGTTGATGAATATGAATGTTTCTTATGATCATCATCAACAATATCTTAATCCTAATGACAAAGGGAAATCTCATGCAATTACATCTTCTAAAGTGGGTTATAATAATGATATAGTGAAAGGTACATTATTTACTATAAAATAGATAATGTCTTATATGATTCTAGATGCACCTAATATTTTATTCCTAAATAATTAAGGGTATCATTTTATCACCTAAATAATTATATGTTGAGTTAGATATGAAAAATCCTAATTGAACAATAGTTTCATTTCAAGTTTATATTTATTATCTGATTAAAGTTTGTGGGAAAGTGCCTCCTAAAAATCTACTGATTCTCCTGTTAGTTGAATTCGATGTGATTATTGGCATGGATTAGATTTCACTATATAGAGCCTAAATTAATTTACAGGGAAGGGATTTCACATTTCATATTCTTGATGAACTTATAATAATTTATCGATTCAAGTATGAATATAAAATTATAATATAAATTGCTTCCTTCTTATGGGTATTAATTCCATTACATGAAGACTATCTATCTCATATGGTTGGGGAAAAACTAAACAATAAACATAAAAATATTATATGAGAGTATGTTTATGTATTTGTTGAATAATTTCCATGTCTTTCACTAAATCATGAATTTTAGTTTTCAAAAGAATTTATACCTGGGGAAGTACCTATTCCAAAGACTCCTTGTTGATTTTCCCCAAATGAGTTGTAGGTATTAAAGATGAAACGCTAGGAGAATCTTGATAATGGATCCATACACCCTAATACATCACCTTAGGGTGCACATATTCTATTTTTTAAGACAAAAGATGGGCCAATGCCACATTTTTTTGATTATTGGGAGTTTAAAAAAAAGTAATCAATAACAAGTAATATCTACCCTATATTAATAATGTAACATCCCAGCTAGGGTCCACTTAACATGTTCCCCAAGCCAGTGGGTTTCATGGACTCAAGTGCACCTCCCCATACTCCAAAGAATGCTGAAGAGTTGCAAGGGTGTAAAGGTAGTACATTGGGGAGACTATACCATTATGTGAGAGTAGTCCAATATATAAAATAGATAACAATAAATAGTGGAATCCTTATATAAACAATCATAATCAAAAAAATGTGGAAGTATAAATATATAACTGAATAAATAAGCAGTTGTGTAACACCCCGAGCTTCCACGATACACATCTCTTTAAATAATGCAATAGCTTGCATTGTACGCAAGTTCGAGATTCTAACACACACCACAACCAATCAAAGTAGCCATTATGAATAGTAATACCTACTTTTTGAAATTTTATAAATTTTTTCTTTCAAAATGGACTTCATTTTTGGATTTGGAATATTTAAATTATCCTATGTTGAATTTTTGGTATTTTTCTGAGAACTTCCACTTTTTTATGAATAGTGAAGAATACATAAAAACAAATTTTTTAATAAATATAAATTATAGTGATAAATTATACTATTGAGTGGTTTTAAAGTGTAATTATAATATATTTTTACCATTTTATCCAATGGTGTTCATTAGAATTAATTTCACTATGAAATTGGACATAAACAATTGTCAATCTTTTGAAATATATTGTTTCTTAAAAATATGCTATTTGTTGTGACAGTGGGAATTAATTATAAAATTAATTAATGCAACTTATATTTTTGGAATTTTATAAAATAGAAATCATTTTTGAATTCGGAATATCAATTATAGCTTAGGGTGAAATTTTGGCATTGTTCTGAAAAACTTCAATTTTTTATGAATAGTGAAACCACTAAGTGGTAGTTAAAAAACTAATTTTTCGTTTAAATGAAACATTAAAAAATTCTGTGATTTGATTTTCAAAAATCCAACATACATGGTTGTAATTAGGAAGTAAAATTTGGTTCAATGGGATTAAAATAATTTTTTTGTGAATAATAACTTTTAAGTTTAATTAATCGCGATTAATGGTGATTAGTGAAATTTAAGGTAAAAATGATATTATAAAAATATGAATATACCATTACACTTGTAATACCCTTATTTTAAAAGTCATGGAAGACCAAGACAATAAATGGGTCAACATGGGGACCCCATGGATCCACTTGGGTAAGAAAATGACATTAATAACTTTTTATTTAAAGTAAAAATAAAATTGTCACAAACATGTGTTTTTTTACTAAAACAATTATTACATGGGGTTATATAAGTTAACTGTTTGACTATAAATATTCATTGGAAAGATAAAAAGATTTCCTAAATCATGATATTTTTATTATAATTTTTAGACCTTATATAAATTAAATTTTTTATTACACAATTATGATGCAGCGATTACCTCATTAATTAACAATTTAAGTAAAACGAAAAGATAATGTAAAATATAAGACTTACACTTTTCAAAAACCTATTAGATGAGTATATTTTGAACCCCTATCACCTTATCCTAGAAATTTATAATTTTGGGACCTCTAAAACCCGAAAAGCATTTCATAATAATGTAATATTTCATGACTTTCCAAGAGTGCCCCTCCTCTCCTCTTATAAAAGGCCCCCACCACTACCACCTTATTCACACCTTCCAAGCCATTTGGCTCGGCCAAACACTGCCCAAATACTCTCCCAAAGTCCCTCTCTTAATCCTAGAAGCCTAACGTTTGGAATAATTCTTCCCAAGGAATCCTTTGGCTCAAATAAAAAATAGTTACCTGATTTTATGGTAATGTCTTCTCTTATGTTATTTTGTTTTATTTTGCTTCTCCAATCCCTTAAAATATTCTTATTCATTTCTTTTGTAAAAACACCAGTATCTTAAATATAATAGTATTTTGTTATGAGAAGGATTTTATTTACACTTACACACACCTTCATCTAATGGTTAAAGAACATACTGTTTCTGTGGGTGGCGAAATACTGCCTCACGAAACGATGATTGTTCAATATTCTTTTCACACCTCTCATGGTGGACATTATGATGAAAATATTTTTATATATGATATATGTTATGTTTTTGTTTTCCTTATGATTATGTATTTTTAATTTATGTTATACCTTTATGATTTCCATTATGGGTAAACGCGATAATTTCATTTTAGGAAGTGCGGACTACCGCCCCCTCAAAGTGATTTGAATCATTAATGCCATATGTGGGATGTATAAAGGATGGAGTAAATTATATTATATATTATATTATACTAGAATTATAATATACCTTTATATCATTATAATTTTATTTCATTAAATACGAAATAGAAAAGAAAGTAGTGTTCATTCGTACGTACGGCTTACCGTCTCCATGAATGGTGCATTTCATTTCTTATCTCTAAATGTTACGTAATATTATGAATGAATGTATATACTGGATATATATGATATATATAATATCTACATCATGAATATAATTCTGTAGATAATGGATATTCTACCACATAAACACCTTTTAATTATAAGAAGTTCATTGTTGACTCAAGTACCAAAGATCGACAAAATGACCGTTATTAACTTAAATGACTACATAATTTTCATAAAATGGTAATAAGTGATATAAAATGGATAATGAACTTGAAAAATGTTCTTAAGAAAGTAGAGATTAACTCTACTTTATTATTCAGGAGGCTAAATAACGGTCGAGTCAAGTCGGACACGAGGTAAGGGAACTTCTTAACCCAATTTCCGTTCTTTGGGTTAATCTACTACTTTCAAATTATGTCATGATATTATTATATCCTATCTTGTATTTGTACTTTCATTATGTGTACTTATAGTGAATAAACATAATAGATATACTTTATTTAAAAAAATGTTCTTTTTAAGGGAACTTCATAACCCGATTTTAGTTCTTTGGGTTAATCTCTTACTTTCAAATTATGTCATGATATTATTATGTCCTATCTTGTATTTGTACTTTATTTATATGTACTTATACAGAATACACATAATAGATCTACTTTATTTAAAAAAAATGATCTTTGTAAGGGAACTTCTTAACCTAATTTCCATTCTTTGGGTTAATCTCCTTCTTTCAAATTATGTCACGATATTATTATGTCCTATCATATATTTGTACTTTCTTTATGTGTACTTATAGTGAATTCACATAATAGATCTATTTAATTTATAAAATTATCTTTGTAAG
This sequence comes from Viscum album, assembly GCA_963277665.1. Lineage (NCBI taxonomy): Eukaryota > Viridiplantae > Streptophyta > Magnoliopsida > Santalales > Viscaceae > Viscum > Viscum album. Next base: position 1,402,133,152 of record OY728125.1, read on the forward strand.
GACTTCATCTCAATCTCCTTTCATTGAGGCACCTTTTGTTTTATACACAACTTTCTTTTATACTGTGTATAAACCCCTTTGACTTTTAATTTTATTAAAAATGAATCTTTTTATATGAAGAATTTTACTAAATGAAAAAAGGAATGTGTTTTTGTCGTACGTATGCGGTGACAATGACTTCTTCACTGACATGACCATTATTTGAGTTTCGGCTTCCTCTTTAAGCCATAACATTTTTTAAATGATTTATAAAAAATAGAGAAATATTTCTCTCAAATGTATGAAAATACAGTGAAAATATTTACGTATTTAACGCAAGCATAAAAATGTTTTCAGAAAACCCGACTCTCAAGTGTGGTAGATAGGAAGGGATTGGGAATGGACCCATCATGGCCTGTAATTTGTCGAGCAGTCTCAGAATTAGTTATTTTGTTTTCAGAAGCTTGCATAATGTTTTCAGAAAAAACACTAGAGTATATTTGAGCAATTTTAAACGTAATTATATTCTAAAAAAATTGCATTGGTAGGTCTCATGAGACAAACTAGTGTCTTGGCACGAGGCCTTGACAAAATCTTCTTTGTAGTCTTGGCACAAGGCCTTGGCTACGTGGTTATGATAGTCTGGCATTATGCATTCCATCATTATGAAAGTGGTTATTGATATTGCATGTGATTATTCGACCAGTAGAATATCCATGTGAATAAGTAAATGACATTATTTCATTTTACTTTTTCTATATTATGCTGAAGTTCAAGTTTAAAAGGCTTTTGTTTTAGTTATGCATTGCCTTAAAAGTCTATGTTTATTTATGAAAGCTTCCGCTATATTGTTATCCTTACTGAGCATCTGAGCACACCCCTTTCAATGTTTTAATATTTTCCAGGATGTGAAGAAGTATTTTATGAATGACCTACAGGGATAGTTAGAAAGGGATATGAGTGTGGACTATGAAGACCATGTTATTGTAGTTTTTTTACTTTATGATGTAATTTAAGACTTATGAATGTATTTAGTGTTTCCATGGCTACTAAACTAATCGGTCTTTCAAGACTTGATCTTTTGTGATCATGCCAATGTTATGCAATAATGCATCGACTCTGGGTAACTGGGGTCGGGGCATTACAGTTGGTATGAGAGGAAGTTTAGTACTAACCTTGGAAGCTAGATTTAGATAAACTATTATTAGAGCACATAGACCTAAGATAAACTTTGAGGATTAGTATAGAAGAACTTCCTATAATTTTGGTATTATAGAGATTTTGTGAGTTTTCTGAGCAATAAATCCCTGTCTGGATACGAGCAGGTAGAGGTGGCTTTGGCACAGATGTACCTAGGGGTAAAACCCGAAAACACCGCTTTGAGCTAGACTCGAACGAGAACTGGTGAACGATAATGGGCCTTGCTGCACTCTTGGTTACGACACTCCCGGGGGATATGCTTAGGATAATTCTAGTTTTCATTACAAACCATTATCAAGGGTTTATGAGTATATACTTCCTCAAAGAAAACAATTTTATGATTATAGTTAAATTTATGTTAAGTGTTTTACAAGAATGGAATTATGTATTTTGATTCATAAACTAATCTAGTTTATGCATCTGTTTAGAAATGGATCCTAGTGGGAGGAATGGAAACTGTATAAATGCACCAAATCCATGTAGGGATTGCCCTCCTGCTCAAGATAATTATTGTGGAGCTAGATATACAACTGGTGCTGATCACCTTATCACCATACTGGGACAACTCACTCAGGTTATGAATAATAACCTTACTCGTATTGAGTACCCTGATCCGCAACGTGGAGGATCAATGTTAGACCGCTTCATGAGGCAACAACCACCAAAATTTAATGGGGGTACAAATCCATTATTAGTTGAGCAATGGATAAACTCCTTAGAGAAAATATTCCATGCCTTGGGGAGTAGCGAAAGGGAGAAGGTTTTCATGGCATTTTACCTCCTCACTGGTGATGCCGATCAATGGTGGTAGCTGATTCAAAACACAAAGAAAGATGGAGAAGTATCAAGTATGGAATGGAGGGATTTCAAAGAGCTTTTCTTAGAAAAATACTTTCCTCCTGACCATCGAGCAGATATGGAAAGGGAATTTCTGAGTCTGAGACAAAAGGAGGATGAGAATTTCGCAAAGTATGAGGCCAACTTTACAAGGCTAGCAAGGCATGCTGTAGATTATATACGTAACCCAAGAAGTAAGATTGACCGTTTCTTTGATGGGTTCAAACCGTTTCTTCGTTGATCCTTAGTCTCACAATCTTTCTCGTCATACGAAGATATTGTCTTGTGTGCTATAAAGACAGAAAATGAATTCTCTAAGTCTTATGACAACAAAGTAAAGCAAGAGAAGAAGAGAACGATGGAATAAGAGAAAGATAAAAGGAAAAAGGGAAAGAAGGATTTTCCATTATGCGATAATTGTGGGAATAATCACCCTGGTACATGCCTAAAAGGAATGAGAGTTTGTTATAAATGTGGAGAAAAAGGTCACCAGGCTCGTGATTTCAAGGGAAAGAAAGAGGCTATCAATGTTGAATGCTACAATTGTAGGGAAATGGGGCATTATGCAAATGAATGTCCTAAGTGTCAGGGAAAATTACCTCAGAAAAGGTAAAGGGATCAAGGAAAATCTTATACTGTTAATACAGTTAAAGTGGAATAATTAATGTATTGGTGCTTTTGGACTCAAGGATTATATTCTGGTTATAAGAATAATGTGATATATATAAGGATTGTACTAAAGTACTTGTTGTTTTCATTAAGGTTTTAATATGATGAAGGTAATCATATTTTTAGTATGTGAAAATAAGAGAAACTTTACTTTATTTTGGGAATCTGATAAATTGATTTTGGAATTAAATTACCTTTTAGAGAAAGTCTGGAAAGAGGTATTTTGGATAACTATAAAGTTTGGGATGGTTTAAGTTGAACTTTGAATAGTATTTTTTAAGGTTAAAACATTTCTGAAGATTACTTTTGGAATATTATAATACTATATTTCTAGGAAAAGGACAACCTGCAGGTTGGGGGATAACCCATCACATCAGACAAAGTTGTAGGAATCGAACCCACAACCATAGTGCGACATGCCTTTATTACCTACCACTAGCTTACAGGAAGTCCCTAGATATTAAAAAATAGTTTTCCTAATCTAAATGGTATGTGTTAATATTTAGAACCTTGTACGATTAGGATAAATATAATATTTTTGAGTTCTATTACCTTTTGGAGTGAAAGATGTGTTTGTGGTAAAAATTTATTAAAGAATGATAGTCTACATGACAAGTAAGTATATTTCCTTACGTTCTTAGTAAATCTCCTAAATGAATTCCTCAACTTTATGAAAGGTAACTTAATACAAAAATGTTGTCGGTTAACTTTTCCAATTGGGGAATCAATGACTATTTAACCAATAACAAGTTTGTGCTTTTCTTGTAGTTAACTTTCTCATAATCCTGTTTTATAATACTCTCCATCAGACCTTGATGGTTTGTTTCTTCTCCATATCCGTATTTTCATAGAATCCTAGGATGGGCTATCTCGGGTGACCTTTGTACTTCCGTTTCTTTATTTTAACGTTATATTTTTATTAACCTTATTTTCAATGTGGGTTTTCCACAAAAGTATTTTCTATTTTCAACCTTTGATTTTCAAAGAAAAATTTCAAATTACGAGGACGCAATTTATTGAAGGAGGGTAGAATGTAATACTCTGAGCTTCCATGATACACATCTCTTTCAATAATGTAATAGCTTGTATTGTACGCAAGTTCGAGATTCTAACACACACCACAACCAATCAAAGTAGCCATTATGAATAGTAATACCTACTTTTTGAAATTTTATAAATTTTATCTTTCAAAATGAACTTCATTTTTGGATTTGGAATATCTAAATTAGCCTATGTTGAATTTTCGTTATTTTTCTAAGAACTTCCAATTTTTTATGAATAGTGAAAAATACTTAAAAACAACTTTTTTATTAAAAATAATTTATAGTGATAAATTATACTATTTAGTGGTTTTAAAGTATAATTATAATATATTTTTACCATTTTATCCAATGGTGTTCATTAGAATTAATTTCACTTTGAAATTGGACATAAACAATTGTCAATCTTTTGATATATATTGTTTCTTAAAAACACGCTATTTGTTGTGACAACGGGAATTAATTATAATATTAATTAATGAAACTTATATGTTTGGAATTTTGTAAAATAGACCTCATTTTTGAATTCAGAATATCAATTATAGCTTAGGGTGAAATTTTGGCATTGTTCTGAAAAAATTCAATTTTTTATGAATAGTGAAACCACTAAGTGGTAGTTAAAAAACTGATTTATCGTTTAAATGAAAGATTACCACTTCTGTGATTTGATTTTCAAAATTCTGACATACATGGTTGTCATTAGGAAGTAAAATGTGGTTCAATGGGATTAAAATAATTTTTTGTTTAATAGTAACTTTTAAGTTTAATTAATCATGATTAATGGTGATTAATGAAATTTAAGGTAAAAATGATATTATAAAAATATTAATATACCATTAACCATGTCATAACCTTATCGGAAGAGTCATGGATGACCAATACAATCCATGGTTCAACTTGGGGACCCCATGGAGCCACATGGTTAAGAAAATGACATCAATAACTTTTTATTTAATGTAAAAATAAAATTGTCACAAATATGTGTTGTTTTACTAAAACAATTATTACATGGGGTTATATAAGTTAAAATTTTGACTATAAATATTCATTGGAAATATAAAACTATTTCCTACATCATGATATTTTTTTTATAATTTTTAGACATTAAATAAATTAAATGTTTTATTACACAATGATGATGTAGTGATTACCTCATTAATTGACGATTTAAATAAAATGAAAAGATAATGTAAAATCTAAGACTTACACTTGTCAAAAACCTATTGGATTAGTATATTTAGAACCCTTATAACCTTATACTTGAAATATATAATTTTGGGACCTCTAAAATATGAAAAATATTTCATAATAATGTAATATTTCATGACTTTCCAAGAGTGCCCCTCCTCTCCTCTTATAAAAGGCCCCCACCACTACCACCTTATTCACACCTTCCAAGAAATTTGGCTCAGCCAACCTCTAACCAAATACTCTCCCAACTTCCCTCTCTTACTCCTAGAAGCCTCACTTTGGGCATAATTCTTCCTAAGTAATCCTTTGGCTCAAATCAAAAGGGGTTACACGATTTTAAGGTAAGGTCTTCTCTTATGTTATTTTGTTTTATTTTTCTTCTCCAATACCTTAAACTATTTTTATTCATTTATTTTGTAACAAAACCAGTATCTTCAATATACTAGTATGTTGTTATGAGAATTATTTTATTTACACTTACACACACCTTCGTCTAATGGTTAAAGAACATACTGTTTCTGTGGGTGGCGAAATACCGCCTCTCGAAACGATGATTGTTCAATCTTCTTTTAACACCTCTCATGGTGGACATTATGATGACAATATTTTTATATATGATATATGTTATGTTTTTGTTTTCCTTATGATTCTATATTTTTCATTTATGGCATACCTTTATGATTTCCATTATGGGTAAACGCGATAATTTCATTTTAGGAAGTACAGACTACGACCCCATCAATGTGATTTGAATCATTACTGCCATATGTGGGATGTATAAAGGATTGAGTAAATGATATTATATATGATATTATACTAGAACTATAATATACCTTTATATAATTATAATTTCATTTCATTAAATACTAAATAGAAATGAAAGTAGCGTTCATGCATACGTACGGCTTACCGTCTCCATGAACGGTGCATTTCATTTCTTATCTCTAATTGTTACGTAATATTATGAATGAATGTATATAATGGATATATATGATATATATGATATCTACATCATGAATATAATTCTGGAGATAATGGATATTCTACCACGTAAACAATTTGTAATTATAAGAAGTTTATTGTTGAGTCAAGTACCAAAGATTGACAAAATGACCGTTATTAACTTAAATGACTACATAATTTTTGTAACATGGTTTTAAGTGATATAAAAGGGATATTTAACTTGAGAAATGTTCTTAATAAAGTAGATATTAACTCTAGTTTATTATTCCGGATGCTAAAGAACGGTCGAGTCAAGTCGGACACAAGGTAAGGGAACTTCTTAACCCAATTTCCATTCTTTGAGTTAATCTCCTACTTTCAAATTGTGTCATTATATTATTATATTTTATCTTGTATTTTTACTTTGATTATGTGTACTTATAGTGAGTACACATAATAGATATACTTTATTTAAAAAAATGATCTTTGTAAGGGAACTTCATAACCCGATTTCCGTTCTTTGGGTTAATCTTTTACTTTCAAATTATGTAATGATATCATTATGTCTTATCTTGTATTTGTACTTACTTTATGTGTACTTATAGAGAATACACATAATAGATCTAATTTATTTAAAAAATTATCTTAGTAAGGGAACTTCTTAACCTAGTTTCCATTCTTTGGGTTAATCAACTTCTTTCAAATTATGTCACGATATTATTATGTCCTATCCTGTATTTGTACTTTCTTTATGTGTACTTATAGTTGATACACATAATAGATATATTTTATTTATAAAATTATCTTTGTAAGGACTTCATATCAATATCATTTCATTGAGGCATATTTTGTTTTATACACACCTTTCTTTTATACTGTGTATAAACCCCTTTGACTTTTACATTTATTCAAAAGGAATATTTTTATATGAAGAATTTTACTAAACGAAAAAAGGAATGTTTTTTTGTCGTACGTATGTAGCAACAATGACTTCTTCACCTCCATGACCATTATTTGAGTTTTATCTTCCTCTGCAAGCCATAACATTTTTTAAATGATTTAAAAAAGAGAGAGAGATATTTCTCTCAAATGTATAAAAATCCAGTGAAAATGTTTACTTATTTAATGCAAGCTTAAAAATGTTTTCAGAAAAACTGACACTTGAGTGTGGTAGACAGGAAGGGATTGGGTGTGGACCCATCATGGCCGGTAATTAGTCGAGCAGTCTCAGAATTAGTTATTTTGTTTTCAGAAGCTTGCATAATGTTTTCAGAAAAACACTGGAGTATATTTGAGCAATTTTAAACGTAATTATATTCTTAAAAAAATTGCATCGGTAGGTCTCATGAGACAAACTAGTGTCTTGGCATGAGGCCTTGACAAAATCTTATTTGTAGTCTTGGCAAGATTCCTTGGCTACGTGGTTATGATAGGCTGGCATTATGCATTACATCATTATGAAAGTGGTTATTGATATTGCATGTGATTATTCGACTAGTAGAATATCCATGTGAATAAGTAAATGGCATTATTTCATTTTACTTTTGCCATATTATGCTGAAGTTCAAGTTTAAAAGGCTTTTGTTTTAGTTATACATTGACTTAAATTTATATGTTTATTTATGAAAGCTTCCTCTATATTGTTATCCTTATTGAGCATCTGAGCTCACCCCTTTCAATGTTTTAATATTTTCCAAGATGTGAAGAAGTATTTTATGAATGACCTGCAGGGATAGTCAGAAAGGGATATGAGTGTGGACTATGAAGACCATGTTATTGTAGTTTTTTTATATTATGATATAATGTAAGAATTATGAATGTATCTAGTGTTTCCAAGGATACTAAACTAATCGGTCTTTCGAGACTTTATCTATTGTGATCATGCCAATGTTACGCAATAATGCACCGACTCTGGGTAACTGGGGTTGGGGCGTTACAGTTGGTATCATAGGTAGTTTAGTATTAACCTTGGAAGCTATATTTAGATAAACTATAATTTGAGCACATAGACCTAAGATAAACTTTCAGAATTAGTATAGAAGAACTTCCTAGAATTTTGGTATTATATATATTTTGTGAGTTTTCTGAGAAATACATCCCTGTCTAGATACGAGCAGGTAGAGGCGGATCTGGAACAGATGTACCTAGGGGTAAAACTGGAAAACACTGCTTTGAGCTAGACTCGAACGGGAACTGGTGCACGACAACAGGCCTTGCTGCACTCTTGGTTACGACACTCCTGGGGGATATGCTTAGGATAATTCTAATTTTCATTGCAAACCATTATGAAGGGTTTATGAGTATATACTTCATCAAAGAAAACATTTCTATGATTATAGTTCAATTTATGTTAAGTTTTTTACAAGAATGTAATTATGTATTTTGATTCATAAAATAATCTAGTTTATGCCACTGTATAAAAATGGCGCCTAGTGGGAGGAATGGAAACCGTATAAATGCATGAACTCCATGTAGGGATTTCCCTCCTGCTCAAGATAATTATTTTGGAGCTAGAGATACAACTGGTGCTGATCACCTTATCACCATACTGGGATAAATCACTCAGGTTAAGAATAATAACCTTACTCATATGGAGCACCCTGATCCGCAACGTGGAGGATCAATGTTAGACCGCTTCATGAGGCAACAACATCCAACATTTAATGGGGTTACAAATCCATTAGTAGCTGAGCAATGGATAAACTTCTTAGAGAAAATATTCCATGCCTTGGGGAGTAGAAAAAGGGAGAAGGTTGTCATGGCAGTTCACCGCCTAACTGGTGATGCCAATCAATGGTGGTCGCTGATTCAAAACACAAAGGAAGATGAAGAAGTATCAAGTATGGAATGGAGGGATTTCAAAGAGCTTTTATTAGAGAAATACTTTCCTCATGACCATCGAGCAGATATGGAAAGGTAATTTCTGAGTCTAAGACAAAAGGAGGATGAGAATGTCGCAATGTATGAGGCCAACTTTACAAGGTTAGAAAGGCATGCTTCAGATTATATACGTAACCCAAGAAGTAAGATTTACCATTTCTTTGATGGGTTAAAACTGTTTCTTCATCGAGCCTTAGTCTCACAATCTTTCTCGTCGTACGAAGATATTGTCTCGTGCGCTATCAAAACAGAAAAGGAATTCTCTAAGTCTTATGACAACAAAGTAAAGCAAGGGAAAAAGGGAAAGAAGGATTTTCCATTATGTGATAATTGTGGGAAGAATCACCCTAGTACATGCCTAAATGAAATGGGAGTTTGTTATTAATGTGGAGAAAAAGGTCACTAGGCTTGTGATTATAAGGGAAAGAAAGAGGATATCAATGTTGAATGCTAAAATTGTTGGGAAATGGGGCATTATGCAAATGAATGTCCTAATCGTCAGGGAAATTTACCTCAGAAAAGGCCAAGGGATCAAGGACAATCTTATACTGTTACTACAATTGATGTGGAATAATTAATGTATTGGTGCTTTTGGACTCAAGGATTATATTCTGTTTATAAGAATAATGTGATATATATAAGGATTATACTGTAGTACTTGTTGTTTTCATTAAGGTTTTAATATGATGAAAGGTAATCATATTTTTAGTATGTGAAAATAAGAGAAACTTTACTTTGTTTGGGGAATTTGATAAATTGATTTTGGAATTAAAAGACCTTTTAGAGAAAGTCTGGACAGAGGTATTTTGGATAACTATAAAGGTTGGGATGGATTAAGTTGAACTTTGAATAGTATTTTTTAAGTTTAAAGCATTCGTGAAGATTACTTTTGGAATATTATAATACTATATTTTTAGGAAAAGGACAACCTGCAGGTTGGGGGATAACCCATCACGTCAGACAAAGCTGTAGGAATCGAACCCACAACCATAGTGCGACAGGCCTTTATTACCTACCACTAGCCTATAGGAAGTCCCTGGTTATTACAAAATAGTTTTCCTAATCTAAATGGTATGTGTTAATATTTAGAACCTTGTACGATTAGGATAAATATAATATTTTTGAGTTCTATTACCTTTTTGAGTGAAAGATGGGTTTGTGGTAAAAAATTATTAAAGAATGAATGTCTACATGACAAGTATTTATATTTCCTTACATTCTTAGTAAATCTCCTAAATAAATTCCTCAAATTTATGAAAGGTAACTTAAAACAAAAATGTTGTCGGTTAACTTTTCTAATTGGGGAATCAATGACCGTTTAACTAATCACAAGTTTATGCTTTTCTAACTTTCTCAAAATCTTGTTTTATACAACTCTCCATTAGACCTTGATGGTTTGTTTCTCCTCCATATCCATATTTTCATATAATCCTAGTATGGGCTATCTCGGGTGACCTTTTTACTTCCGTTTCTTTATTTTAAAGTTATATTTTTATTAACCTTATTTCCAATGTGGGTTTTCCACAGAGGTATTTTCTATTTTCAACCTTTTATTTTCAAAGAAAAATTTCAAATTACGAGGACGCAATTTATTGAAGGAGGGGAGAATGTAACACCCCGAGCTTCCACGATACACATCTCTTTCAATAATGCAATAGCTTGCATTGTACGCAAGTTCAAGATTCTAACACACACCACAACCAATCAAAGTTGCCATTATGAATAGTAATACCTAATTTTTTAAATTTTATAAATTTTATCTTACAAAATGGACGTCATTTTTGGATTTGTAATATCGAAATTAGCCTATGTTGAATTTTTGGTATTTTTCTGAGAACTTCCAATTTTTTATGAATAGTGAAAATTACTTAAAAACAACTTTTTTAATTAAAATAATTTATAGTGATAAATTATACTATTTATTGGTTTTAAAGTATAATTATAATAAATTTTTACCATTTTATCCAATGGTGTTCATTAGAATTAATTTCACTTTGAAATTGGACATAAACAATTGTCAATATTTTGATATATATTGTTTTTTAAAAACACGCTATTTGTTGTGATAGCGGAAATTAATTATAAAATTAATTAATGCAAATTATATGTTTTTAATTTTGTAAAATAGACACCATTTTTGAATTCGGAATATCAATTATAGCTTAGGGTGAAATTTTGGCATTGTTCTGAAAAACTTCATTTTTTTATGAATAGTGAAACCACTAAGTGGGAGTTAAAAAACTGATTTTTCGTTTAAATGAAACATTACCACTTCTGTGATTTTATTTTCAAAAATCCAACATATATGGTTGACATTAGGAAGTAAAATTTTGTTCAATGGGATTAAAATAATGTTTTTGTGAATAGTAACTTTTAAGTTTAATTAATCGCGATTAATGGTGATTAGTGAAATTTAAGGTAAAAATGATATTATAAAAATATGAATATACCATTACACATGTCCTAAACTTATTGGAAGAGTCATGGAAGACCAATAAAATCCATGGGTCAACTTGGGGACCCCATGTAGCCACTTGGGTAAGAAAATGACATCAATAACTTTTTATTTAAAGTAACAATAAAATTGTCACAAACATGTGTTGTTTTACTAAAACAATTATTACATGGGGTTATATAAGTTAACATTTTGATTATAAATATTAATTGGAAAGATAAAATGATTTCCTAAATCATGATATTTGTTTTATAATTTTTAGACATTATATAAATTAAATTATTTATTACACAACGATGATGTAGCGATTACCTCATTAATTAACGATTTAAATAAAATGAAACGATAATGTAAAGTCTAAGACTTAAACTTGTAAAAAACCTATTGGATGAGTATATTTCTAAACCTTATCACCGTATCCTCGAAATATATAATTTTGGGACCTCTAAAATCCGAAAATAATTTAATAATAATGTAATATTTCGTGACTTTCCAAGAGTGCCCCTCCTCTCCTCTTATAAAAGGCCCCCATCACTACCACCTTATTCACACCTTCCAAGCCATTTGGCTCGGCCAACCTCTGCCCAAATACTCTCCCAACATCCCTCTATTACTCCTATAAGCCTCACTTTGGGCATAATTCTTCCCAAGGAATCCTTTGGCTGAAATAAATAAGAGTTGCCTGATTTTAAGGTAATGTCTTCTCTTATGTTATTTTGTTTTATTTTGCTTCTCCAATCCCTTAAACTATTTTTATTCCTTTATTTTGTAACAAAACCAGTATCTTCAATATACTAGTATGTTTTTATGAGAATTATTTTATTTACACTTACACACACCTTCGTCTAATGGTTAAAAAACACACTGTTTTTGTTGGTGGCGAAATACTGCCTCACGAAACGATGATTGTTCAATCTTCTTTTAACACCTCTCATGGTGGCCATTATGATTACAATATATTTATATATGATATATTTTATGTTTTTGTTTTCCATATGATTCTGTATTTTTCATTTTTGGCATACCTTTATTATTTCCATTATGGGTAAACACGATAATTTCATTTTAGGAAGTGCGGACTACCGCCCCCTCAAAGTGATTTGAATCATTAATGCCATATGTGGGATGTATAAAGGATGGAGTAAATGATATTATATATGATATTATACTAGAATTATAATATACTTTTATATCATTATAATTTCATTTCATTAAATACTAAATAGAAATGAAAGTAGCATTCATGCGTACGTACAGCTTACCGTCTCCATGAACGGTGCATTTCATTTCTTATCTCTAAATGTTATGTAATATTATGAATGAATGTATATACTGGATATATATGATATATATGATATATAAATCATGAATATAATTCTGGAGATAATGTATATTCTACCACATAAACAACTTGTAATTATAAGAAGTTTATTGTTGACTCAAGTACCAAAGATCGACAAAACGACCGTTATTAACTTAAATGACTACATAATTAACGTAACAAGGTAATAAGTGATATAAAAGGGATAATGAACTTGAAAAGGGTTCTTAAGAAAGTAGAGATTAACTCTAGTTTATTATTCAGGAGGCTAAAGAACGGTCGCGTCAAGTCGGACACGAGGTAAGGGAACTTCTTAACCCAATTTCTGTTCTTTGGGTTAATCTACTACTTTCAAATTATTTCATGATATCATTATATACTATCTTGTATTTGTACTTTCATTATGTGTACTTATATTTAATACACATAATAGATATACTTTATTTAAAAAAATGATCTTTTTAAGGGAACGTCATAACCCGATTTCCGTTCTTTGCGTTAATCTCCTACTTTAAAATTATGCCATGATATTATTATGTCCTATCATGTATTTGTACTTTATTTATGTGTACTTATAGAGAATACACATAATAGATCTAATTTATTTAAAAAAATGATCTTTTTAAGGGAACTTCTTAACCTAATTTCCATTCTTTGGGTTAATCTCCTTCTTTCAAATTATGTCATTATATTATTATGTCCTATCCTGTATTTGTACTTTATTTATGTGTACTTATACTGAATACACCTAATAGATCTATTTTATTTATAAAATTATCTTTGTAAGGACTTCATCTCAATCTCCTTTCATTGAGGCATATTTTTTTTATACACAACTTTCTTTTATACTGTGTATAAACCCCTTTGACTTTTACTTTTATTCAAAAGGAATCTTTTTATACGAAGCATTTTACTAAACAAAAAAAAAGAATGTTTTTTTGTCATACGTATACGGAGAAAATGAATTCTTCACCTCCATGACCATTATTTGAGTTTCAGATTCCTCTGCAAGCCATAACATTTTTAAATGATTTAAAAAAAGAGATATATTTCTCTCAAATGTATGAAAATCCAGTGAAAATGTATACGTATTTAACACAAGCTTAAAAATGTTTTCAGAAAACCCGACTCTCGAGTGTGGTAGACAGGAAGGGATTGGGCGTAGACCCATCATGGCCTGTAATTAGTCGAGTAGTCTCATAATTAGTTATTTTGTTTTCAGAAGCTTGCATAATGTTTTCAGAAAATCACTAGAGTATATTTGAGCAATTTTAAATGTAATTATATTCTAAAAAAAATTGCATCGGTAGGTCTCATTAGACAAACTAGTGTCTTTGCACGATGCCTTGAAAAAATATTATTTGTAGTCTTGGAACGAGGCCTTGGCTATGTGGTTATGATTGTCTTGCATTATGCATTCCATCATTATGAAAGTGGTTATTGATATTTCATGTTATTAATCGACCAGTAGAATATCCATGTGAAAAAGTAAATGGTATTATTTCATTTTACTTTTGCCATATTATGCTGAAGTTCAAGTTTAAAAGGCTTTTGTTTGAGTAATACATTGCCTTAAATGTTTATGTTTATTTATGAAAGCTTCTGTTATATTGTTATCTTTACTGAGCATCTGAGCTCACCCCTTTTAATGTTTTAATATTTTCCAGGATGTGAAGAAGTATTTTATGAATGACCTACAGGGATAGTCAGAAAGGGGTATGAGTGTGGACTATGAAGACCATGTTATTGTAGTTTTTTTTACTTTATGATGTAATGTAAGACTTATGAATGTATCTAGTGTTTCCAAGGCTACTAAACTAATCGGTCTTTCGAGATGTGATCTTTTGTGATCATGCCAATGTTATGCAATAATGCACCGACTCTGGGTAACTGGGGTCGGGGCGTTACAGGTGGAATATATAAAAAACAGAAAAAATAATGACATATTCATAAGACTTAATGTAAGTGTCAAGACATGATACATGGAATGCTAAATTAAAAAAAGGGAATAGGGGATTAATCATAAAATAATGCTACAAAAAAGTATAAAAAGAACAAATGTGGCTCCTCTAGCATCTCTAGAAAATGCTTGATCTACTACTTCTAAGCTCTAACTTAAAGCCACATATATCAATAACCTGTAAAAGGGTGATTTCCCTTATCTGTACCTATAGGAAGTCCGTATTCTCTGGTGCCAAGGGAGACCTAACTAAGGTGTGAGATAAAAACATCAATAGCCCACCACTAAGAGGGTGTATGTGTTATCTGAATAGTGCTCATAACTAAAAAAATGTGTAGGTATAATAAAATAATAATACAATGAAAAAAAAAATAATTGTCTCACTCATGTTATTATAGGACACCCTATGGGTCTACCTACTTCAGCCCATGTCCGAGAGGAATGTCTGATCATTTCAATATATATATAATTAGTAATAATGTATTTATATATATATAGTTTAGTTCTATATTGAATCCACCTATATGAACCAAGTGTGTGTGGATGAAACCTATCCATATACCTATAATACAATTGATTGCAAGATATGGGAGTAACTCACATATCCATGACTGGTCTAATGATCCTATAAGCTCAAGACAAAGGTTATATTCCCTATATACCAAGAAGAGCATGAGACTTCATAAAACAACACTTGGTGTGGTGGGTGATCCATCATGTCCTCACTCTAATCATGGAACATGGAGCCTCATCCCAACTCCTATACAGTATCACTTGTGTGAGATTCCATGAACTCCACACCTGATGTTAAGGGAGTGTTATTAAAACTACATGCCCATCACCCCTTATCTTTGTACACAACCTCTATAAAGAAGTATTCATTTATAATATAAAACAAGATGAAAAAACTCTCTTGCATCTTACTATCAATCCTACATATATGTAATCAAGGAATAATCATTTATAACATAATACATAAAGCATAACCTCTTATGGTTGTCATTAAGGAAGTTACATTTCTATTTGATTCATTAAACTTCACTATGAAGCATTATATATATCATAATAAAGTTTAATGGACTTACCATCCCATGAGGCCATTCTAATTAAAACAATTTGGTTCATTTAAGGAAAGTAAACCAATCATTCATTATCCATTTCATTTAAAACCACCCATTAATTTTACCAAAACATAAAAAATTCAATTATAAAGATCAAAGCTCAAAAGAAAGGTGTCATTGTCAATTAATTTAAAGGATTCCAAAAATATGTATAAGACATCCTATATAAACCAAACCATTTAAATCACTAAGGCATGACAATTTAAAACATAAGGATCAAAGGGTCACTAAAGAAGTGACATGGGTAACAAGGAAATTTCATACCTGAGAAATTAAAAAAGATAAAGGGTCAACCACCTAATAGGTGATTTGGGTTTCATTCAATACACAAATCTCAAGGGAAATTTAAATTAAAACTCAAGTCATTATATCATTAGGATTTTTAGGTGTTTTGAACCAATTGGAAAAAATGTAAAATTCTATACGTCGCACCCATGGGGTAACCATATAAGGTATGTGTATCATTTAAACCAAGAAACATGAATCAATAAACATGTATCTATGTACAAGGGTCAATTATACATGAAATAATCAATATAAAGGAGATTCTTGGAAAAGGATCACATATCGCATGATGAAATAATTACTAAACAACCAGAACATAATAGGAAAATGATGTGACCACCTACCTCAAGGCCATTGATTATGTATCGCTTGATATCAGCCTCATATTTCTAGCAGGTGGGAAGAGATCTGAGAAATGGTCCAATTCACTGGAAATTAGTAAAATGATCATACACCTAAATAGAATAACATATTTGAATAAAATAAATAAATAGGAATGTTGAATTTGGTTATCCATACCTAGATCAATACAATTCATTTTATGAATTGATAAATGGACATCGGATGTGGGATTTATCAATGATCCAAGGTTAAAGATATTTGAAGGCTATGGGAGAAGAAATCCATTGTCAACTATTGGAGGAACAAGGTGAAAAATAAAGTAATTTTTTAACTTGAGAAAAGGTAAAATTGGTTAATTCATTCCAAAAAATACAGAAGCGTATAGTTTTTTACTTATTGTTCGGGCAAACCATCTGCAAACCATGCTTAGGCCATTTCTGGATTATATATCATTCACGATTAAGGTTCATGGTTTCCCAAACCATGTTCCAATCGTTAAAAATCCAATTGTCAAAAAATAATGAAGGTCTACACATCTATGTTCCTTATCTCATACAGTTTCATAGAAATCATGTGGACTATAGGTTAATTTGTCTACAACCGCACAGTTTTAGAAAAACTATATGGCCTGGGTTGTATGGTTTAAGCTAACCATGTGAACCAACTATTTAGCCAGTTTTGAGGAAATCTGACTCCGAACAAGATTCAGACCCTCCTTGGACCTTTCTTATTACATAATACACATTTACCAAGTTTAAATAGATTTTCAACTTTAAAAACAAATGATCTATACTGTCGTGAAAATACGGGTCCTTATAGATAACCTATTTGATCAAATACATAGAGTTTAATACATTTACAACATTGATATTTGTTCTAGATGTCATCAATTGATTATAAAGAAGGAGTATATGTAATTCCCTAAACCCAGAAGCCCAAATCTAGTGTATTATTTTAATACATTGGCATGATTATAAGGAATAAAGTCCCAAAGGATCGATTAGTTTATCATTCTTGGAAAATAAATTACATTCATGAACTTTAGATTACAATTTCTATCATAAAATACATCATAGATAATCCTTTGAGAACTCTATTATTATTCTAGCTTAAACCTACATATAAATCACAGTACACTTCTTTTCATCCTTGGAAAATAAAACATAAGAAATGGGTGAGCTCAAATTCTCAGTAAGGATAAACAATATAGTGTAAGCTATCATAAATAATCATAAAATTTTATGGAAAGGTATAAAATTGAAACACAAGCCCTTTAAACATAAACTTCAGTATAATATGGAAAAGATAAATAAAATAATTCCATTTACTTATTCACATGGATATTATACTAGTCAAATAATCACATGTAACATCAATAAATAAACTCATAATAATGGAATGCATAATTTTGGACATCGTAACAACAAAGTGAAGGCCTCGTGCCAAGACCCTAAATATAAATTTTGTCATGGCCTTGTACCAAGACACTAGTTTGTCTCATGAGACCAACTTATTCATCGAGGGGATATAGCAGGCCCCACCCATCACTTACTACATCCAATTCATTCCTCATATGAAAAGGGTGAAATATAATATAAACATTTTTATTAAACTAGCATACGAAATGTTAATACTTTATCCATAAACCATGAATGAAATAAAAATATAACATCCATAGTTAAACATATCATAAATCATTCAATACAATATGAAAGATTGTATTACAATAAATCAACCTAATTCTAGAATAATATCAATTAAAGGATGTCAACTTAGATGAAAATAATCAGTAAAAACTCTTTAAGATAAATATCCCTTTTTTATTGAAATCATTTAAAAGTAACCCAATTTATAAAGGAATCCATTTAAAAGAGGTTTTTAAATAAATTTTTCCAATACCACATGGAATTTTTTTTAATTAATTAACATTTTAAAACAATCATGTCCATGTAAATAAATCCTTAATATCATTTTTGAAAACATGGACATTAATTAAAACGATTTAGAAAAATAAATATTTAAAACATTTAAAATGATGTTATAGTTAATGATTCCCTTACATAAAACCATAAAAGATTCATCATTTAAAAAAATTAATTAAATTTAAAATTGACATCAAATTCTCTTTATAATCCTTTTATATTCAAGTAAATAGTTATGTAAAAGAATATCAAGAATATTGAAATGGAGAAATTATTAATTCTTTAAACATTCAAAGCATCTCATAACACTTTGAACATTTAAATAACAGGTCATATATATTCAAATGAATATATAAATACCATGAAGGTAAATTTATTCATGATATTAAATATAATAAAAGTAGTACATACACCACCCAGAAGAAATATGTGGTGAACATAACTTATATCTCATGATTATTAAAAGTGAGATGGAATTCACTTACCCTATACTTTCCTTTAGTAGGGGGTAAGTTTAAACTCATGTATAATGGTTAAATCATTGTTATTAAATTATAAAAGAGCCACATACATAAATATGATATCATATATGATCCTTTAATATTTCCTTGTTAATAATATTTCAGTATTATCAATGTTTTGAGTGTTAACTGATTCATTTTCCTTTATAAGTTTTGTTATGTAAGTCATGTTTTTTATAGATAGTAGGTATTTTATTCCTATACATAATGATATTAAGTTCTTAAAAATTATTTTTTAATCCTCAAATGAAAATTATTCTTGAATGGTTACGATTGGAATGAAATCTCACCACATAGTGGAGACGGGAAGCCGTACGTACGCAGGAGCGACAATATCATTCTATTGATGGTGAAATAGTATTTAACTGTATGGAATATTATATATAAAAAATAATTAACATGTTATATTTATTATCTAAATCAATTATACTTATTATTATACCCATCCAAATAATGAAGTGTTGAATAACAAACTACACCAAGACGTAGAGATGGTAAGCCATATGTACGCACGTGTGGTGACTTTGTCATTCATAGGATGGATATAATAATGAATATGGTTGTACCATATTTATAATAACATCTAAATATGTATAAGATACTGTATTTATTATTTTATTATTGAAACAGAAAATAAAGATGAAGTAGAATAAGAAAAGAACTTTGAAAGATGTGTTAAAATAATTACCTCTTTTTCGGGTGCTACCTTTTTATTTGAACAAAAGACGCCTTAGGTTAGATTTATGATAAAAGTAAGGAATTTAATTTGAATTTTTTGTAGTTGAGATGATATTTTAGTTGGGTTTGGTCGAGAAAAATGGCATTGGAGGTGTGAATTAGAAATAAAGTGAGGTTCCCTTTTATAAGAAATGTTAGGGGAACTTTAGGAAAAACTTGAAATATTAATTTATTATAAAATTATTTTTAGTTTCTAATAGATCTAAATTAATTTATTTAGATTATAATATGGGGATGGGTCTAAATCCTCTCAACTAATAGTTTTTATACATGTTTAGGTCACCATATTAACCTTAACCATTAGATTTAACCCATAGTTAAATACTTCATGTTTTACCATGTCTTCTTGTATTTTTATTCTGCATGGTTAATATAGTTACAATAAAATGAAAAGAGAACCTCAAGTGGTTAATTAATAAAATATGTAATATTATCTAAGTCATTTGTAAAAATATTATATTTTTAGGAATATTATATAATTTAATAAAATATTATTTGTTTTAAAAGCTCATTTATGTCAATTTTGACACTATTTAGAAAATCTTTTTTGTTAAATTCATAACAACTTTATTAATTCAAACCAAATACATTGAATCAACCTCAAATGTTGTATTCACATATAATATTATTATTTTCATCAAAAGTTTCAACTTACATTTATTTTAATATTTATAAATCATTAATTTTAATCTTTCGCTAATAAGGTAATTATTATATCATCATTGTGTCATAAATAAATTTAATTATTTAATGCCTAAAAAATATAAATAAACTACCATGATGTAGGAAATATTTTTTTATTTATAATTAATATTTATAGTTCAATTTATCTTATTTATAACTCTATATTAAAAATGGTTTAGTTATTAAAATTTGAATTTAACACTTTTAACTCTTCTTTAAATAAAATATAATAAATGTCCTAATCTAACCCAAGTGGATAAAAAAGAATATTATTTTTATCCTAAGGTTGATTTTTGTCTAAAAACACTTATACAATAGAATTAGGATTTGTTTTGGGGTAATTTTAGATTACTATAAAATTATTTTTACCTTTAATTAACCTAATTACTTTTAATTGTGGCAACTAAAATTAAAAAGTTACTATTCAATAAAAAAATCATTCTACTGAACCAAATTTTAATTACTAATGAAAATCATATCTATCATATTTTTTAAATTTATTTCACAAAATTGGTAAAATTACTTTTTATGAAAATTTTCAAATATGCCTAGAAGGTGGGTAAAAGACGCCAAAAAGTTCAATAAAATTTTATATATCAAATATTATTATAAAATTACTCCAATGAATTACATTGGACTAATATAGGTATTATGTATCTATTATTACTTTAAAATAAATTAAAATTTAAAAATTAATTATTGAAATAAAATTTGGCTTTAAACAATAACGTAGTGTTTTTCACTATTCATCAAAAATTGAAAGTTTTTCAGAAAAATACAAAAAAATTACCTTCAGAAAATCATGACTGCTAGTTTGATAGGTCGAGGTGTACTATAACTCAAAGCTGTGTACAACACACCCTATTTTATTATTCAAATATAAGCATACCGTGGAATCTTTTGGTGTTATGATATATACCCAAGTTAGAATTCCATATAATTTATAGACATTATGAATTTATAGTGATGCATTTTGATCTTATTAATTACCACACTATCTTTATGGACTTAATTAATAGATTCCTTAGAGACTATCTTGAATGTTTTGTGCTAGTATTTATAGATGATATTCTTGTATACTCAAAGAGAAAGTAAGATCATGACAATAACTTTAGTATTATGCTAAATACCCCATGGAAGGTGAATATTTATACAAAATTTACAAAGTATGATTTTTGTCTTCAGAAATTTTCATTTTTTTATCACATAATCTCAAGTGAGGTTCTATAAGTAAATAATTAAAAGATATAATTTATTGATAAATGTAATAAACCAACCATGGTGATAGAAATTTACAGTTTTCTTGGGTCGTATGGATACTATTAATGTTTTTTGAAAGATTTCTCCTGATTTTCTAATTTACTCACCAAGTTTACTTGGAAAGGAGTTAAGTTTGTATGGATGGAGGAATGTGAATAGAATGTCAAGGAGCTGAAAATAAGGTTTTTCAGTGCACCTATGCTCACACTACCCTATAATGGATAAAGTTTTGTGATATATACTGGTGCATCAAATAAGGGACTGGGATGTGTTCTCATGAAAAATGAAATGATGATATCTTATCCATCACACCAATTTATGGTTCATGAGAAAAATTATCCAAATCATGATTTAGAGTTAGCTGTTGTAAATTTTTCATTAAAGATATGGATGAATTATCTCTATGGATAAAGGTATGAAATATATACTAATCACAAAATTTTATTATTATCTTTTCACATAAAAGATTTAAAAATTCAACAATGAAGATGGATTGAGCTGAATAAATATTATGAATGCTCAATACATTACCACCCCGAGAAAATGAACTGGGTAGAAGATTATTTAATATGAAAGGATCATGTTATCTCATCTATGTATAGGATCAAAAAATAACAAAAATTAATGGATTTACAAATAATGGATCAATAAATCTTAATTAAATTAGAGAAATATTATCTGGCTCAAATTAATGTTCAACCATCTATTCAAGTGATGATTAAAGAGGCATGAAAGAAAGATTTAGAGTTCCAAAGGAAGGTCACAAATGTTCCTAGGTTTAAATTAATTGTGATGAAGTAATATGGTTCAATAATTGTTTATGTATCCCATCCATACCTAATTTAAATAAGTAACTATTGGATGAGGATCATAGATCATTATTAACTATTCATACTAGAAGTATAAAGATGTATAGAAACCTGAAAGAGTATTTCTGGTGGGATGGCAAGACGAGTGATATTTTATAGTATGTTTCTCATTTCTTGGTTTATCAGTAAGTTAAGGATGAGAGACATAATTTTATGGGTATTTTAAATCCATTAACCATACCTGAATGGAAAAGGGAAAACACCATGGATTTTGTTGTCGGACTCCCCAAAACATCTAAAGGTCAAAATGTTATATGGGTTATAGTTGATCGCCATAGAAATTCAGTACATTTCATTTCTATCATAGAATATTTATATCTTTATTTTCATTCCTGAATATATATTTAGTAAGTGGTAATGGAGTACCAATTTCCATTGTATCTGATTTGGATCTAAGGTTTAACTTGATGTTCTGGAGAATTATTCAGTAGGCTTTGGATACAGAGATATGTTTATCACTACATATCATCCTCAGATATATTTTCAGTTTGAGAGGACCATTCAAACTCTATAAGACATGTTGAGATATTTTTTATGAATTTCAAAGGGGGTTGGGATCAACACCATTCTTTGGTAAACTTTTCATATAACAATAGCTTTAACACTAGAATTTAGATAGCTTCTTATGAAGCCTTCTATGGTAAGAAGTGAAAAAATCCAACAAGGTAGAATGAAGTTGGAGAAATAAAGGTATTAGGACCTAATATAGCTGTGGAGATGGTAGGGAAGGTCAAATCCATTCAATAACACATAATATCATCTTAGAGTCAAAAATGTTATGCAAAAAATCATTAGAAATATCTATAAATTAATGTTGGTGACAAGGTATTACTAAAAATATATCCTATAAATAGAGTTATGAGATTTTTACAGAAGGAAATTCTAAGACCTAGGTATATCGTTCCTTTTGAAATTCTTCATCATATCAGGATGGTAGCTTATCTATTAGCACTTACACCAAATCTATCTAAATCCCGGGATGTGTTCTATGTATCTCTCTTGAGAAAATACATACATTATTATTCAAATATAATAAACTCAGATGTCATACCACTAGAGAGATATCTATCTTATAAAGAATAACTTGTATAGATTCTGGATTGTGGAGATAAATTTCCACAAAACAATACCACTCACATGGTAAATTTTTTAGCAAAACCATCAATTTTGGTGGCTCTGTGGGAACCTAAGGATGTGATGAGGTATAGGTATCCTATTATATAATTTATATCCACATAAAAAATTAGGGTGAAATTCATCATAAGGGGGATATAATTTAACACCCTAATATTTTTATGAAAATATTTATCTTTCGATAATTTTATTTTTTTTGATATCTTGTGTTGTACACAATAGTGAGCCTAGACGAACCATGAAACATTATTAAAACATTATGTTTCTATTATTTCATTGTCATTGGATTAGCGATATGAAGAGTAATACCTAAATTATTAAAAAATATCTTCACATTTATAAAATGAATTCATTACTTTTCAAATTTTTATCATTAAAATCAAAAAATATTTGAAAATAAAGGTTATTTTTTTCTAAAAATAATTATGAATACAATGTATTTTATATTAATATATTAATACATATTGGTTAATTATTTTAATGAAATATATATATTATTTACATGATAAATTTTTTTAAATATTTAACTCATAATATTCTGAGCATAGGAAAATAATAAATCTTATTTTATTCCCAAAAAATACTTTTCATAAAAAAATAGTTTTTTATCACATTTTTGAAATATAATTTAAATTTGATTTATTATATTAATAACTATTGAATTAGATAAAATAAATTACATATTTAGAATTAGGATTGTCAAATTTGGTAATTATATCCCTTTTATATTTTGTTTAATATGAATAGTGACCATGGAAAGATTTGCCACCTTAGTAAAGAGTAAATCGGATTAATCTAGTTTGAAATAAAGTTATAAGTCCATAATTATTGATTATAATTATATTTTGATAAATTAAATTATATCCGTAATAAATAGGGTTTTAAATTGAGTTATTTAAGGGATACCTTTCCATGAAAATGAGTTATATATTATTTAAAACAAATAAAGTGAAAAAATATCACTCTTAGTTTTAAATATCATTTACGTGTTCACATAGAGTAAATAATTTATCATGTTAAATTAAAAAGTGCCTTTTCATTTAAATAATTTATCATGTTAAATTATATTTTTAATTTTTTACAGTAAAACTATTTCAATTTTATATCAATTAATCCAATTTATTTCATTCTAATAATTTTCTTATTGATTTTTGATATAAAAAATTTATAACCTTTTGGACACTTTCTCTTTAAAAACCTGTTTTCTCATCACATCTGCAAGATTAATTTAAAATTTAATTTTTCGAATTATATGAATTGAACTTGGAAGAATGGATTAAATATTTTTATTCAGAATAATTTATAATTTATAATAAAGTTAACTTATTTTTTGACCAAAATGATAGTGAAACATTAAAAATTAATTACCACTGTTAAGGAAAAAATGGATTTACTGGGGGTTAAACTAAGAACATAAGAGTTAAAATGACCTAAAACGTTTCAAAAAAAATATTTATGGCCATATTTAGAACTTATATCTTATAGTACTGATAATGGACCATTTTGGAACCTTTTTCATGATAAAACTTGTGCATGATTGAATCTTTCCAAAAAATTACAAGTCTGCCCCTCGCCTTACTTATAAAAGGCCACTTCGTATCCCCTTTTCTTCAAACCTTCAAAACATTTTAAAAACTACCTTCCAAAATAACTTTAAAATTTTCCTAATATCATCCTATAAGACTTATTTTTGGTATAAATTCAACCTTTGAAGTATTTTGTGGAATCTTTTGGAGGATACCCGATGAAGAGGTAACATTCTTCAACGAGTCTTTTTAATTTATTTATTCCTCCACCTCCATCAACTCTTATTAAAACATGATAATATAATAAACTCTATATATTAAATATACTTATTTGTTTTTATGTTAATTTAATTAACTAAAATCATCTCCACTTCCCTCAAATTGATTATGAAACATCATTTGTGTCTATAGAGTACTACCACCTAACGAACAGATATCATTCATTTTTCTATTAGTACCTACCACGGTTGGGTAGGATGATGGATAAAAAGTATATATATGATATTTATAACATAATTATACTTATTGAGTCATTATATATTATATACATTTTTATTTTTCATTCTGTTGAGGATATAATAATGTTTCTCATGTGTACGTCAAACTACCACCTCCTGAAGCGATGTGATTCCTCTTTCACTAATGCGTTAAATGAAAGGTGATATAGATGAAAGTAATTATTATATATTAAATAAATTACATATTTATTATGTTAATTTCATATTAATCATTATTTGAAGATAATATATCATTTTATTTTATACCTTTTCACTCTCTTAAAGATGATAACATCGTTTGTGTACGTGTGGACTACCACCTTCACAAAGTGATGTGACTCTATTTTCATCACCACGCCACATAGATGATATAATTAAGTATATAATATGGTAATTATGATATTATTATAATTATTTAAATATAAAATATTACTTACCCATTTTCAATAATGATCATTGTAAAATGGAAACATTACTCATGCATATGTACGGCCTACGAACTCTATGATCAAAGCATACTTCATCTCTCAAAACCAACTTTCATGATTGGTTTTATAAGTAAACTTTATGTAAAAATATGAAAATTATTTCATGGATATTACTCTGTAGATTATATAACTATAAAATATTTGTAAGAACTAGATCTTTCATGATGAAACACGTATAATAAATTAAGGCAATTAGCACTTGAAACAATGAAAACAATGAAAGATTATTAATGGAAGGGTGATTAGATGTTATAAAAGGATAATATATGATATTATAAATATTCATATGGTTTTTTAATAATTTAATAACATGTTTAAGACTATTATACATGATTTTAAAGAACTTTCATCCAAAAGTAGGAGTGGGGTAAGGGATTTCATCTCAATTTAGATTCATTTGAGACTTATTTATTAGTATATAGAAATTCACTTTTATATGGTGTATATAATTCCCATTTGAAATTTAATATCACTATTCCTTCATAATTCATGGTATTTTAAGTTTCACATTGAATAATTTCAAACAAGATTATTTTACTTGAAATTATCAAGAAGAAAAAGATATTGTACAATCTCACTTTATTTTGGGATTATTAACTTTCTCTTAAAAAATCTCTTTATTGTAATAATTTTCATTGGAAAATATATTTGTCTTAAATATCCATATTATTTCCTTATGAATATGATTATTTCCTAAATATAATATTTTTTTAACATATTGCATTTACTTTTAAATTTTTTTGATTAGTTGGGGAAATACTGATAAATTTGTATCATTTGATCAATATGGATATTTGATTATATGGAATATTGTTCGTAAATTAAATTGATTATTCATTATATGAGGAATTACACGGACATTAAGGCACATGTTGGTTCTGGTTATAGATATCCCATAAATGCATTGACAGATCTTATGAGATAAATCAGTTGGCCAAATCCTATGATTTTGTAATTAGTAGTTTTAAATTGTCTTATGAAAGGTCTTGACAGTAGAAGTATAGTTAGACAAACCGAATCAGTTTGTACCCATTTGTTTTAAATTTTATTTTGAAAGGTATTAATGTTATAGGTATCATGTTCCTAGGATATTAAGTCCAACAATTAAGAATTTCCTTCATTAAGAATTCAATCATTATGATATGTGATATTTTTATAATGATATTATCTATGGATACATTTCATTACTAATTTATTGATTAAATAGAATGTGTTTTTATTTTTCTTACCATTACATATTAATTATTCTTTATCCTATTATTATGGTTGAGTTATTTAAATTTTATGTGTTTTTAGTTATTTACCATTCCATATTTATAATTCTTATTGATTCTGGATAACATCTATTGTACTTAACCCTTACTGTTTATTTTTTATGAAACGTATTTTATTTACTTTCCCAAGAATCTATGAAGTGTTCTATGGAAGATATGAAATAATATGCTAGAGTAAATAATGATATTCTTAGAAAAAAATTGTAATTATTTATTTATATTTAATATGGGAATCATGTATGTATCTATTTTACTGAGACTAGTAAACTATTTGATCCTTTGGGATGTGTTCCTTGTATCTTATGTCAATGTATTAAATTTGGTACTAGCTCTAGGTTATGGGGTTTGGGGTCACTAAAGTTGGTATCAAAAGTTGGTTAGTATAATCCTTGGGAATTATATTTATGAAAACATTTATTAGGGATTATAATCCAATGATAAATTTTGTGGATAAGAATAAAAAAACATATTAAAGTTTTGGTAAGGAAGATATTATGTTATTTTCCTTGTAATACATCCCTTTCTTGATACTATAAGTGGATGTGGTTATGGGATATTTTTACCTAGGGGTAATAACTTTGAAAAGGGCATATTGGTATTGACCTGATCGTCACCTAGTGCATGACAATGGGCCTTACTGTTCATCTGTTTTTACACTCCTAGAGGATATGCTTAGGATAATTCACATTTTCTTTACAAATCATTATGAAGGATCTGAATAGATGGAGAAAATGAATGAATTAGGTTAAACCTAAGTATCCCTGGATTGAAAATAAGTTGTCTCAAAAAATAGTAAAATGATTTATGTGTGTAAAGTAAGGGCATAAGCCAAATAATTACTGAGAAAAAATATATAGTACAATGGAAGGAAATAAATTTCATACTAGGGATCCATTTATAATTGGTTGTCTTAAATGTGGAGAACCTGAGCATTATCTGAGTTAATTCCCTATGTCAAAGGTTAAACCCAAGACCAAATAAGGACATATATGGAAATAAAATGTATTAAGTATTTATGTATTGGGATTCAAGAATTATATTGTAGAATGTTTTCTACCCATGATTTTTTGATGAGAAGAATTATGAAACATATAATGATTTAGTAAACATTTAGAAGCATATGTGACCTCATTAATATAAGAATTATGGATAGCATCATGGGCTTATGATTTTAATATTGATCATAAGTTAAAAGTCATAAACACCTCTTATTAGGGTTTATGTGATGGGGTTCTACCATGATTTGGGATGTTTGGGGGGAAATTTATGGAAATACAACCCACTATTTTAGTATATGTTTTACTGAAAATTTTACTTAAGGAATAATTCATTTACATTTTATATAAATAATTTTCAGGTTATTTATAACCTTTAAGGTTATTATGATCATTAATTATAATGTAATAATAGTTAAATAATATTATTTAACTTTATAATAAAAAATTATATTGAAAAACATATTTAAAAGATTATTTAAGGGTTAATTTTATATGAAGTATGTTTATAATTTTATTTGGAAATGTTATAGGAACTGTATTATTATAGTTTCGAAAAAGGAAAACCTGTATTCTAGCTAAAAACATGTTGTATCCAGAAAGTCTGCAGGGCTTGAACCCATGATTGAAGGATGATAAGGTTTTAGTACCTACCACATGCCTACTAAATTTCCTGGTTAATATGTCATTGTTTTTAGTTAAATAATTTGAAAAAAATATATTAATGGTGAAATAATGGAATTACTTTTGAGATTTATAGATTAATTTATTATATTGGATAACTTATTCTAAACATACTGGTTTTAGAAAATAGTTAGAGATAGATGTAAATACTTTTCATTCATTTATGGATCTTATTATCCATTATAATTAAATTTTAGTGCTTCGGGCATAAAAATAATTTTTGGATATTCATTTCTTGGAGTAAAGGGATAAATTGGAAATTTATCAAAGTAATACCAAAGGATGAAATTATTATTATGAAATAAAAACTTCTCAAATAAGTATATTTCTGCAGAGACCCATTTTCACCTTCTAACACTTTGAAAAACTTCTATATATATTTCCAGAGTTAGGCGTTCATATGGTAACAAATTTTGAGACCTGTTATGCTCAGAATAAATTATATAAAATTAAATTATATTTTATATTGTATAGACATTATAAATTTGAAAACTCTTAAATGTTAACTCAGATTGTAAATATGAGGCCATGGTTATGTTTGGAACACAATGTTTACGCTAGGTGGGGCTAAACTTTTATCGGTATGGGACTTGTGTGGAAAAAACTATCCTAGGGTAAAACAGTAATTAAAAATAGTTATTTTACCCCTTGGGTAGTGCTAAATACCTTTTAAATGGGGCTTTAGATTGTAAATATGAACCTGTTCTTGAGTCTGGAATTATATGTTTTTCCAAGGCGTGACATAAAATGAGAGGGTGTGATGGTTTCTGATTCTGCACAATTTCAGATCCTTATAAATATTATTTAACAAAATGAGATTAGGGTTAGACCAAATATCATTCTCTCTCTAGAAGATCCCTCTCTCTCTCTCTATAAAAGGTGTTCTTTGTCATTCTTCACTGGATGGAAGGCAAAACATTTCCAAATCTTCAGCAGATCGAATTAGGAGTTCCATGGACGCATCACCTACGACTGACACCCATTACAAGGTATTATTTATTGCATTTTGAGTTATGATTCCAATTTTTATTGATTTTTCTTTCATATCCCCCCTAATTTTTCGTTTCTAACCCTAAATCAATGATGGATGCACAAACATGTTCATTGATCTATGATTAAAACCTTGTTTTGGGGTTCATTCTTTGCCGATGACTTTTGGTTGCGTAATGTTACCATCAGATCATTGATCTGAAGCCATTGTAGGGATGGTATTATCACAAGGTTCATCGATCTGCAGATAGTTTCATAATCAGTTGAATAGATCACTCCTAAAAGTCCTCAGAAGGGACTATCGGAGTTCCATAGGCTTAGTGGCGGCACTGTGTTAGCGACGGTGTTGCGTCGTGTCGAGCCATGTAACCCCGTGGTCAGCTGGGTGGGGTCACACTGTGTGACCCCATGCAGTGACTGATGTCGTAATAACCATATCTAGTGAGCTACATTAACATGGCTGATGACCAGACCACGGGCTGGACCCCTCATTGGCATGCGGGTTGGCCCGTGCTAGGTCATATCGGATCTAGTGACCTAGGTTAGGTCTAGTGGTCCTGGGTCAGAACTCAGGTCGACCTGAATAGGCTACCGATCAACCACCATGGAAGCAACCATGGTGTGGGCCATAGTCAGATGTTTGACTGCGGGGTGGACCGATTGTGATGGTCAACCACGGGGTAGACAGACCCCGAAGGTCAACCACCATGGTAGGTGGACCGACTGCGAGTCGATCCACCAGCCCTAGGACCACCTTCTGGAATCTTCAAATTCCTGTATCTCTTGAACTTGAAGTCTGTTTGATGTGTCATCTATGGAAGCGTGATCCTATCTTCGAGATAAAACTTTTGGGATAATTTGATAACTTGAATTTGGCGTCAAAATGCAGGTCCATCTTTGACCCATTCAGCTTTTTTTTGGTAACTCAATCTTTACACCAGTTGTCCTTTTGGAAAAATAAATAGTCTATCCTATGTGTTTTTCTGCATAGATCATGATGGTGACCTCTTTTCTAACATATGAGTTATGAAGAGAGATTTTCCAAACTTTGAACTCATCTAGAGGTGTTCAATAATGCCAGTGATGGTAGTGATGTCTTTAGAATCATCAAAGTAGTACCGGATTACCCTCAAGTGGAGCTGGGTAGTGAGGTTCGACACTTTCCTTTCAGGACATACCCTCCAACAAGGATAGGTAGTGAGGTTCTTCATTTACTCTTCTCAGAATACCCTCCATCAAATCTTGCCATCGAGGTTCACTTTTATCGTTTTAGGACTTACCCTCTATCAAGGTTGGGCAGTGAGGTTTGTTGTTTACACCTTAGGTATTACCCTCCTGCGTATCACATTTCAGCATTGATGGGAAGTGGATTTTGCTGATAAATCAGTGAAAATTCATGTTTGGACACTATATTTGGCTCTAAGTAAAAGGGGTGCTTTCCCCACCAAGATGCATCCCGGTGACACTACCTTAAACCACGCAGACAAGAGAGACTCAACCAGAGAGGATAGTATCAAGGTGTGGTGATTGATCCCCTACGACTTGCAACTTAGCGAAGACATGTGGGCATTGGGTATTAATAGAGGTTACTCCTAGAACTATTGGTGACTCTTTACCTAGTGACTATATATATCATTACTTATGTCAGGGTGCTAAAGAAGGTGCTCGTGATGGAGAGTTTCTTGGAAGAGGGGTTCCATCCAGTTGGGACTGGCAGTGGTCATTTTAGGGTAGAGAAATTCACGTTAGGTGTGAGGATTTAGGTAGTAGGACCGCGATGCAGAGGACCTTTCCAGGATCAGACTCAGACACATGGACGGTTAATATTAGGGCAGCGCATGGCTCAAGATTAGGCCAGAGAGGGACAATTCTATGCGTGTGATGGGTGAGGTCACCTGTCATGAGACTGCCCAACCAGATGAGCCGAGCATCCTTGGATAGCAGTAGGTGGACCACCACTGCAGAGGCAGTGTCATGATCAGGGTGGTCTCCAATGAGGTGGTAATGGCAGAGGAGAATGAGTGGGAGGACTAGGTGGTGGGGGATGGTGTTATGAGTTTCCCCCACCACTATCACCACTAAGAGGCCTGCGTCGGTCTCCTAGAACAGGTGGTCAGGGCCATGGATAGCTTTAGGAAATGGATGTATGTTATCATCCACCCCATGAGATGATCTAAGGTATGATCTGTGTTTATTCTACTCTTGCATCAGTATTAGTAAACCCAGGGGCTAGCCACTATTTTATCTCATTTATCCTAATATGGGTGTTGGAGCTCTCAGTGGAGGCACTATCGCGGTGACTTAGTCTTGAGGTTCCTACATGAGGCTCCTCTTCTATTTATTTTATCTTCCAGCAGTGTGAGATTTTATTTGGAGGAGAAATATTCATGTTGGACGTACTAGTTGTCACGATGGAACCTTATGACATCATCTTGGGTATGGACTGGTTCTCCATAGTTCGATCTCAGATTGACTATTGTAGCAGACTATTCATACGTCTGCACACTAATGGAACTCAATTCACCTTTAAGGTGAATGATGTCTCATAGCAGGGTCGCTGAGTGCAGAGAAAAATGGACTACAACCATTTTCCCATCAATTAGTGAGTGTGGCCCTTAGTGTAGCATAATCTTCAGACACCTAGGTTCCTCAGATGTGGAAGATTACATGGGTGTCTTCCATGAAGATTTCCTAGGACTACCTCTAAGGTGATAGTTAGAGTTTTTCATTGATTTGAAACTAGGGACAGTCGTGATATCTTATAAGGCCTATCATATGGAACCCACTGAGCTCTGAGAGCTACGTTTTTAGTTAAAATTCCGTCATGAAAAGGGTTTTATCAGGCCCAGTTTGTCCCTTTAGTTATCTCTTGTCTTATTATTGACAAATGTGGATGGGAGTTTGCTGCTTTGTGTGGATTATCGCCACTTGAACCAGACCACAATAAAGTAAAAGTATCAATTACCAAGGATTGACAACCTCTTCAAATAGTTGTGAGGTGCTAAGTGGTTCTCCAAGATTGATCAAAGATATAGCTACCACCATCTATAGGTACGTGAGGCAGATATACTAAAGTTGGACTTTCGTTGTCGTTATGGGCATTACGAGTTCTTAGTGATACCCTTCGGTGTGAAAAATGCCCCCGTCGTTTTCATGGACTTGATGAACCAAGTATTCCTTCCATATATAAATCAGTTTGTAGTGTTCTTCATAGAAGACATACTTGTTTAATTAGACTTATAGGAGGATCATGCAGAGAATTTGTAGGTGGTCCTTGATAATATTCTATAGAACCATATTTATGTAAATCACTTGAAGTTTCAGTTATGGATACACAAGGTTCACATTCTGGGGCATCTCATCTACGAAGAGGGTTTATCCATGGACCCCATGAATATTGAGGTAGTTATTTCTTAGGATCTACCCAACAATGTGTTAGAGGTGCAGAGCTTTCTCAGTTTGGCTAGGTACTACCAAATATTTGTGGTAAACTACACTAGGATCGCAACCCCTTTGACTACCCTGATGTGGAAGGGACAACCGTTTACCTGGTCTGAGCAGTGCTAGAAGGCCTTTGACAAGTTGTAGCATAGGATGTTGACTGCTTCAATTCTGAGACTACCTGAGGAGGGCGTTGACTTTGTAGTTTACTATGATGCCTCAGGAGCTAGTCTCAGTTGCGTGTTGATGCAACAATAGGTAGTCATTGCTTATGGGTCAAGGTAGATGAGACCCCACGAGCATAACTATGTTTCTCATGAATTTGATCTCATAGAAGTAGTTTTCTTCAAGAGGATGAGGAGACACTGCCTCCAATGAGAGGACTTTCTGTTTTACTCAAACCACTAATGCCTGAGATATATCTTCACTCAGAGAGATCTAAACCAGAGGCATCGAAGTTGTTTGGAGTTCCTATAGGGCTATGAATTCGAGATCGTCTATATTCTTATGAAGGGAAATTTTCTAGAAGATTCTCTTAGTAGGAAGTCCCAGCCTTGCCTCATGCAGAAAGCTTCAGAGTGGTTATCTTCCCTTCAGCTAACCCTAGTAGAGAAGGATGGAACAAATTTTCTAAAGTTGATGGTGCTGAGGCCTTTAATCCTAGAGTAGTGAGAGATTCTCAGCTGGTAGATGTAGACTGTGAGGTTTTATGTGACCAGATATCCACATGCAAGGCACTTGATGCTTATTTTGAAGGAGGGGATCATGAGATCTTATTCCCAAGGGTGAGAAGTTATTCCAGTCATGATGAGGGAGGAAGTGATGTAGTAGTTCTATACCTCTCCCTTAACTATACATCCTGGTGTGAGGAAGATGTACAGGGACCTTCAATGGCAGTTTTGGTGTTCCATAATGAGATGAGGCGAAGATAAGTTCGTCACCTGATGCCTTACCTATCAGCAAGTGAATAATGAGCACCAGGTTCTGGGGGTT
The DNA here is from genome assembly GCA_963277665.1 of Viscum album. Lineage (NCBI taxonomy): Eukaryota > Viridiplantae > Streptophyta > Magnoliopsida > Santalales > Viscaceae > Viscum > Viscum album. Next base: position 1,402,167,390 of record OY728125.1, read on the forward strand.
TGTTGTAGCCTCTCGACATCCCAGAGTGGATGGGGGATGGAATATCCATGGACTTTTTCATGGTGCTTCGTTGCACAGGGAAGGGCCATGACCCCATCATGGGTGATAGTGGATGGACTTACCATGTCGGCACACTTCCTTTCCATTTGGGAGCAAATTTTATTAGAGTCTGGGGTAGTTGTACTTGTAATAGATCGTCCTCCTTCACGAAGTACCCTTGATTATTGTCTCTAATCATGAAGTGTGGTTTGCAACATGAATATGGAGATTCTTTCATGAGTAATTTGGGAATTGGTTGCGGATGAGTACCAAATTTCACCCCCATACTATTTGATAGACTGAGCACACTATCCAGGTGCTAGAAGATATATTGATGGAATGCATGCTAGATGATGTCCAGAGTTGGGAAGATCAACTACCTTTGGTATAGATTGCATACAATAATTGTTTCCACTCTACCATCAGCATGGAACCGTATGAGACCCTATACGGGAGTCCCTTTAGGTCACCCTTGTGTTGGACGAATGTTGTAGAATCATCCCTCATGGGTCCAGAGTTGGTGAAACCCATGAAAGATAAGGTGCAGGTCATCCGTGAATGGATGAAGAAGTCCTAGAGAAAACAAAAATCGTATGAAGTCCACCTTCATAGGCCCTTGGAATTCAACCAAGGATACCACGTCTTCTTTAGAGTCTCACCATAATGTGGAATGTAGAGATTTGGCTGGACAGGCAAGCTATCCCCAAGGTTCATCTATCCGTTCGAGATCGTGTGAAGGATTGGTGTGGTTGGATACCTCCTTACCCTAACCCCATAGCTAGAGTGAGTGCACAAAGTCTTCCGCATGTCACAGTTGGGGCAATACATGCATGATCTAGTGCACGTATTTGATTAGGGTGAGCTAGACATCAAGGATGGATCCACCTTTGTAGATAACCTGGTAGCGATTGAGGATCAACAGGAGTGAACCATACATGGATGAACCATTCCCTTGCTTCTTGTTGTGTGGTAGTATGGAAATGTGCAAGTGAGTTCTTGGTAACAGGAGAGCCCGATGCAGGCTCAGTATCCCTAGTTGTTTTCTTAGATTTTCCTTCTAGGTGTGGAAATTATGAAGCAGGGAATGATGTAGAGATAATTTTCTCACCATTTAACACTTTAAAATATTTCTATATATATTTATGGAGTTGGGTGTTCAGACAGCGTGAAATTATGAGGTCTGTTGTGCCTACATTAAATTATATAAAATTATATTTTATATTGTACAGAAAATGAAAATGGGATAAGTCCTAAACGAGAGCTCAGATCATAAATCTGAGGCCACAGTTGAGTCTGAAACGCAATGTTTACCCTATTCATGGATTAACTTTCATCGGTTCCAGACTCCTAGGGAAAACACAATCCAGGGGTAAATGGTAATTAAAAAGAGTTATTTTACCCCTAGGTTCAAGATAAATAACATTAAAATGGGGGGTTTGTATTTGAAATCTGAACCTTCTATTGGGTTCGAATGAGATTTTTTTTCTAGGTGCAACATAAAATGAGGGGCATGAAGGATTCTGATTCTGCATTGTTTTGGAGCCCTATAAATAGGATTTAAGAAGATGGGATTAGGGTTAGCCCTAATCTCATTCTCCTTGTAGAATAACCCTCTCTCTAGAAGAATTTATTTTTTGTTCTTCATTGGATCGAAGGGAAAACTCCTCCAAATCGTCAATGGATCGAAGTAGGAGCATCATGGATGTATCGCCTATGATGAATGCCTGTTACGATGTAGAATTTATGGAATTTTATGTTCTAATTATGGATTTATTGAGTTTTCTTTCATAGACCACCCAATGTTTCATTTCTATCCCTAAATTGTGAATGGCCACACAAACACGGTCATTGATCTATGATTAAAACTTCATTTTCGGGTTCGTTCTTCACCGATGAATTTGGGTCACATAACATTACCATTAGACCGTCGATCTGAAGACATTGAATAGGAGGCGACATCGCAAGGTTTCTTGATCTTCTGAAGGTTTCACAATAAATAAAATAGATCACCCTCAATATTCCATGGAAATCACTAAAGGACCGCTGTTGGCATGGCGGCCGATAGCAGGCCACTTTGCCAGTGGACCATAGATTGGTGGTGGAACTGCAACAGCAGTGGTGCCGCATCATTCTGGGCCACGTGGCTTGGTGGTTAGCTAGGAAGGGTTTCACCACATGACCCCATGCAGGGACCAATGCCCTAAGACCCATGGTCTGTCGGCCGCATTGATGAATTCGGTGATCGGACCGTAGGTCGGACCTCGCGTCGACATGTTGGTTGGACCATACTGGGTGGGACCCAAACCATCTGGCCCGATCGGATATGAAGACCCAGTTCATGTCCAATGGACCCTGGTCGACCTAGATCGGATGTCGGTGGACCGCCATAGTGGTATCTGTGGCGTGGTCCATAGTCAAACGATTGACCGCATGGAAAACCAACTGCGATGGTCAACAGTTGAGGTCAACCACCGCAGCAGCACTCATGGCATGGGCCACAGTTGGTCGGTCTACTACGGGGCGGTTGGCTACGAACCATAATGACCACAATCATCAACCTTCATGGCAGGTGGACCAACCATACTTGGTCCACCGGCCTTGGGAACCCCTTGTAGACTTTTTAAATGATTGTATCTCTTGGACCAGGTGTACATTTGATGCGCCATCTATGGTAGTGTGATCCTCTTTTCGAGACAAGAATTTTGGGATAATATGATAATTTGATGTTCGTGGTTGGATTGTGGGCCCCTCTTTGACCTGTTTGGGTGTTTGGTGGTAAAAGAACCTTTTACACTATTTTACCATTCTGGGAAAAAATAGCATATCCTATGTGTTTTTTCCTCGTTGATCAACATGGTGACCTATTTTCCAAAATCTAAGTTATGAAGAGAGGTGTTCTGAACATGGAACTCACCTAGCAGTGTTTGATGATGGTAGTGATGGTAGTGATGTTTTTAGAATCATCAGAGTAGTATTGTCTTACCCTTTTGTGGAGATGGGCAGTGAGCTTTTCTCCTTTCCTTTTTGGATTTACCCTCCTGTTGGGTTGGGCTATGAGTTTCATTGTTTACTCTTCTCAGCTTACCCTCTAGAAATGTTGGGCAGTGAGGTTCACTATTATCCTTTTAGGACTTACACTCTAGTAAGGCTGGGCAGTGGGGTCTGTTGTTTACTCCTTAGGGATTTCCCTATAGTTTATCACCTTTTAGTGAGCCTGGGAAGTGGAGTTCACTGATAAATCAGTGATGAGGCATGTTTTTACACTATCTTGGGTTCTCAATTAAGAGGGGTGCTTTCCACCCAAAGATGCATCCAGGTTACATGACCTAAAACCATGTAGATGAGACAGACTCATCCAAAGTGGATAGTATCAAGGTGTGTTGATTGAGCCCCTTCAACTTGCATCTTAGGGTAGACATATAGAATTTGGGCATCGATGGTGTTTACTCCTTGAACTATTGGACAATATTTACCTGGGTTGAGATTTGATAAGTAGATACCCTTACTCTCTCTCATTTAGGGTTCTTTGTTTTGATCATACATATATATAATTTTACACCCTATTGTGGTACCCATGCCTTGGGTTCTAGTTACTCTCCTTCTAGGAGTGGAGAAGTCATGCGGGATATGCCACGTGCTTTCTATTTCTAGCTTCTCATAGTTGGATGAGTCTACTCTCCTACTGGAGGTATCGAAGACATGGTAAAGAGTTTATTTCCTCACCGTTTCTAGCTCCTTATGTTTGGATGAGATTACATTACTTATTCATTATGTTGATCTACACTAATTTATTATACTATAAATTTTTCTACTGTACATATTTCCTTTGTATCTCTTACTCCTCCCCCTCCTCTTCAGGACGTCCTACTGAGTTTGTTTATACTCACCCATGCATGGGATTTTTCCACCCGTATCATGCTTTATGAAGATAGTAGAAAGGTCTGATTGGGACATCAAGGAGATCAGGATCAAATGTTTCTAGGCCACTTGTCATGGTCACAGTTGGGTTCTCGGAGTAGAGATTCCTCGATATCTTTACTTTCAATTTTCATACATGTTGGGATATTGAATTGGTTGGACATGTATTTTTCCCCTTTTTCCATTCTACTTACATTTATGTACTCTTAATTTGTTATTGGTTTACGAATGGATGGTTTATTTATGTTTAAAACAGTTCGTGACTTTTATTTTATCTTTTCCCTCTTCACTTTTTCATTGAGTTGGATACATGTTTGTGTACAAGTGCTTGTGGAAATGCCTCCCCATGTTTATTGAGCCTTCGATTATAGTCACCACCCCTGGCCTATAGATGCGGTCTTGGGTTAGTTTCATATCGGGCCCCAACATGGGTTGGGATATTACCATTTCATTATATTATTATATAGTAAAATAATTCATAAACTTTAGGAAAATTATCTTGAAACAAAAATGTTATATAATTAGATTCATATCTAATAAATCATGCGGTCTTTTAAATCATCATATATTTATGGTTTTCAAGCCCTAAACTTTCTATTGATCATTGACATTCTTGTGATCAATGACCTATGTCGTTCTATATAATTAATAATTTTTTATTCCATATCTTAATTTTCGACAAATTTTCTCCTACTTGGAAACCTATTTATGTGATTATTATATATAAACTTTGTACTTCCCTCTTTCTATTATTAAGATGATATTTTATTTACCCTTTTATGATATCGGATTTTCAATAGTGGTATTTCCAAATGTCAACCCCTTGATTACTGAGATTAACATTAAATTTAATGTTCACAATTTATGTAAATTGGGGATAATGTAACACCCTGAAATCTTAAAATAATAACATTATATTTGATAGCATGTATGAAACTCAACACCAAGCTTAGAACAAAATATAACACCCATATACTTTATAATATATTTATTTTTTAATAAATTCAATATTTTACATATCTTGAATTACACAAAAAACAAAGCTTTTTTTCTTGAATTATATGAAACATTGAGTTTATGTTTCATTAAATGAAATATTGAGTTTATATTTTATTATATGAAACATTGATTTTATCTTTTGAAATCGACGACACTAAGTTTATCTTGCGTTAAATGCATCCCTGAGTCTAAATAAATTATAATATATTATATCATTATAACTTATTAATTAAATATTAAGGTATGAATAATACTAAATAACACATGGAAACTATGGTTATGTAATAATTATAAATAAAATAACAATAATTTCAAAGAAAAAGAAATATTTTCTGAAAAAACTGTATTTTTCAAAAAGATTAATTAGTTATGTTATACACACATTATTTAAAATTAATTTTTAATAATTTTTAAAAAGTAATTGGGAAAAAATTTATTTTTTAAATAATCCTATAAAAAATATCTTAGGGTGAATTTCTGTAATTTTTCTAAAAAATTCAACTTTTTATGAATATTGAAAAATACTAAAACTTAATTGAAATTTGCCTTTTCATTTAAATAGTTTATAATATTAAATTAAATTTTGAATTGGTTTAAAAGTAAAATTAGTTCAACTTTATATAAATTAATACAAATAAGGTCACTTTAATAATTTTATTATAAATGTTTATATAAAAACATTCTAAAATGTGAACATTTTATCTTTAAAACCCTGTTCTCTCATCATGTATGTGGGATTAATTTTAAATTAAAATTTACCACTTATGTTAGTTGAATTTATAAAAATAGATTTAGTGTTGTTATCATAATAATAAAAATTTATAATAATTTCAACTTACTTTTCTATAAAAACTAATTGTAGAAACATTAAAAATTAATTACTACAATTAAAGAAAAATGGATTTACTGAGGGCTAAACTGAGAAGATAATGGTTGGAAATGGCCTAAAAACTTGTCTAATGCCCTTTCCCTAGCCATATTTATACCTTAACTAATATATTTTCTATAATTTCTAATTTTGGAATGTAGCGACCTGAAGCCTAACGTACATTGACATTACATTACATTTGCGAAATACTTAGTACATAACAAAAACACACACACAAGGATCGTAATAGTTTAGTGTCTTTGGAAACTCGGAATATAATCTTCTAATCCTGGTGAAAGATCTTCAACATCTCCCATAAAGATCTTCCTTTTTTTAATACCTAAAACCTTTCTTTATATCCTGGGGAAAAGAAAACATAGAAGGGTGAGCTCAAATGCTCAGTAAGGGTAAACAAAATAAATATCAATCACATCATATACATAAGAACATAGCTTTTGGAAATCTTAACCTGCAAAAGAGATCATAATATCTTAACATGGAATAAATCATAGAAGTGAAAATGAGATCCCCATAATCATAACATGAAACTTGAAACTTTGTGTCATGCACACATAATCATGGAAAATCATTTGTTGTTAGTCATGACTCGTTTCCAAGACTATCTTAGTGGACAAAGTCCCTTTCTGAACCGAGTCACCCTCGTTCCAGTCCTGTTTCACTGAACCGGTATAACCTACCGTTCCAGCCATGTCTATCTCATGAGATATAAAATCTTTACCCAATTCATTGGAGGGAGATATAGGTCCCACCCATCTTAGAATGAATCCTTTCTTATGTGTGCCACATAATCATAAAACATACACCATCGCATAACACATGTAACAAAAATTGGATTCTTGAAACATCATGACATCATAAATCAATTCATATAAGATAAAAGAATTCATAAAAATAATTCCATCACAACATGATCAAATCAATGTAATAATAGGGATAAAAACAGAACCCTTTATTATCTTAGATGGAAAATAATTTTGATAAAACACTTGAACTCCATCCTTGAGGAAAATATCCTTTCTTCTTCAAAAACATTTTTCCTTTCATAACATGTCATACAACTTTAAAATAAAAGAAGTTGATTAAAAATAAACTTGAAAACTTGTAAAGGAAGCTTCTTGGAAATAATGTTTTAAAAATCCATTCATGCCGTATAAGTTAAAAAAACATTCTTCGTACTTTTGTCGGAAAAATTCAAAAAGTACCTCGTACGACAATAGATTCCTTTCATACATATTACTAAAAACTCACCGAAGGGTAAAAATAGGATTTAAACAATTTTAGGTGAATGGAAATAATATTACATATTGAGGAAACATGCATGTGGATGATAAAATACACCCCAGTAAATGCCAAAGTATAAACAATCTCGGATAAAAATGAGATTGTGATATTTCCCTTACCTTAGGTCCGACTTGCTTTGTAAGTGTCCGAACCTCCTGTATAATGATTTAAATCATGTTATTGACTTATTACAGAATCATATTCATTGTTATTATATCATATATGGTCCACTTATGACTTTATATTACCCTTTCTTTTGTAAATTCATGTCAAAGTAGCGTTTTGGGTAAAATCGTCTCATTTGTTGTTCGTGTTTTTAACTTGTAATTATTTATATGATTACTTAGATCATGATTACTTAATTCCAGAATATAAAACATGATTTATATATATATATTCAGAATATACATAATAAATCAGTAAATGGAAAGAAATACACCGTTCATGGAGACGGTAGTCCGTACGTACGCATGAACGCTGTTTTCGTTTCCTTATTGAATTGAATGGAATTAAGTAGATGACATACATATAAATATAAATAATTCTAGTATCATTATCAGGTCATATATTTCATTAGTACTTATTATATATACTTTATAATCATTCATGAATGGTTAATCATTGAGAATGAATCTCATCGCGTCGTGGAGACGGTAGTCCGTACGTACGCACGAGCGATGATATCGTTCCCATGGCCGTGGAATTGTGTTGAAGTGTATGTATACTATTTCAGTATCAATATCACTTTATAATAATCATATATAGTTACTCATTACTCCTTTATACCCATCCAATTAAGGTGGTGGAGGAAAATAGATTACACCACGGCGTGGAGACGGTATTCCGTACGTATGCACGCGCGGTGATTTCATTTTTCCGTAGGATGGATAGAAGGTGAATTAGGGTTGTTTCATATTTATAATAACATATCAGTATGTAAGTAATACTGATGTTATTACTTTGTCATGAAACAACTAAAGAAGAAGAAGTTGAAGAACAATGAAATTGAAAAGATCGGTAATGGTTATTACCTCTTCTTTGAAACGCCTCTTTGAATCCTCCACTTAGGGAACTATGATTGGTCGTTGAAGAAGACCAGGACCTCTAGGATTATTCTATGGAATTGTAGAAGGGATTTTGTCAGGGTTTGTCCGAGCTTGAGTGCTCAAATTGGTGTGAAGAGGAGGGGGAGGAGGTGTCCTTTTATAAGGGAGGAGAGGGGCACCTTAGGAATATCTCAAAATATTATTTTATATTAAAGTCAAAATCGGTTTATAATGGTTCCAAAGGGTCTTATTTCTAAGATAAAGTGGGTATTGGTAGAAATACTATCAACCAATAGGATTTATTCAAGTTTAGGTTATTAATTTAACCTTATCAATTAGATTTAACTCTAGGTTAAATAATTTAACTTTTACCATGTCTTTTTGTTTTCTTACACTATATGGTTAATAAACTTACTATAACATGCCAAACGAACCCCAAATTGTTTATTATTTTTATATATATCCTTATCTAAGTCATTTGGCCGAACCGTAGATTTTTAGGAATAAAATAACAATTAATAATATAATATTTGATTTAAAAACTATTTTGTGTCAATTTTGAGACTATTTGATATATGATTTTTGTGAAATTCATAACAGAATTATATGTTCGAAACAAGTTTATTAAAGCAACAATAATATATCATAGTAACCTAGAAATTTAGTGGAATTCATTAAAAGTCTCAAATTACATTTAATTTGGTGTTTATAACATCAATTCTGTCAATATTTCATCAATAAGATAATTACTGCATCATCATTGTGTCAAAAATAAATTAAATTATTTAATGTCTAAAAATTATAAATAAAATACCATTATGTAGGAAATCTTTTTATCTTTCTAATGAATATTTATAATGGAATTTATCTTATGTATAACTCTATATTAAAAATGTTTTAGTAAATACACTTTGATTTTAACTCTTTTAACTCTTCTTTGAATTAAATAATAATAAATGTCCTAATCTAATCCAAGTGGGCCTAAATGATAATATTTTACACTTAAGGTTGTTTTTGGTCGAGATAAACTTGTCCAATAGGATTAGGACATGTGTTAGGGTAATATTAATATCATTTTTACCCTTAATTACCCGATTTACTTTTAACCGTGCTAAATAAAAGTAAAAAGTTACTATTCACCAAAAATTATTTTCATCTCATTGAACCAAATTTTACTTACTGACATCAACCATGTCTCTCGGATTTTTGAAATTCCATTCATAGAAGCGGTAAAATTAATTTTTATGAAAAATTCAGTTTTTTTTTAACTACCACTTAGTAGTTTCACTATTCATCAAAAATTGATGTTTTTCAGAACAATGCCAAAATTTCATCCTAAGCTATATTTCATATTCCAAATTCAAAAATGAAGTCTATTTTACCAAATTCATAACATAGAAGTTTCATTAATTAATTTTATAATTAAATCACACTGTTAAAACAAAAAACGTGTTTTTAAGAAAGAATATCTATCAAAAGATTGACACTTGTTTATGTATGGTTTAAATGTGAAATTACATCCAATGACCAACATTGTATTAAATTGTAAAAATATATTCTAAATATACTTTAAAACCACTCAAATTAATAATTTATCACTATTAATTATTTCGATTAAAAAAGTTGTTTTTAATTATAATTTTGTAATTTTCACTATTCATCAGAATATGAAAGTTATCCGAAATGTACCAAAATTTCACCTTAGGCTAAATTCGATACTCCGAATCCAAAACTGAAGTCCATTTTGAGAGCTAAAATTTCTAAAATTTTAAAAAGTGGTTATTACTATTCATAACGGCTAGTTTTAATAATATTTTAATAGCATATCGTTGTTTCGTGATACTCAGTATTGCGTACTACACACGCTATTGAGGAAGGTTGCGATTGCGTGTAATGCAAGGCGAGTCAAGGATGTGTGTTGTGCAAGCTCCTTTTGGTGTAGCGTACAACACAAGACATTAATAAAAATAAAAAGAATAGTTTTCAAAAAATCTCCGGTTGTTACATTCTACCCCCCTTAAAATGAATTTCGCCCTCGAAATTCATCGGGGTTATAAATAGTTTACTATTCGAAAGTTTCTTTAATAGAAACCCACATCGTAAATAGGAATACCAAAACTTGTCTTTAAAAACTACAGTATGAAATGTAACGATTGCCCAAATAAACTAATCATTGAGTTTCCACATAGGTGAAAATATGGATATGGAAGAGAAATTTAACCATCATGTTCTGATAGAGAGTGGTAGAGAACATGGCTATGGAAAAGCCAGCAATCACAAAGCCATAAATTTGTGACGATCTAAGGTACCATCTGATTCATCAGGTATAAGATCACTAGGACAACATTTTTGGTTTTCAATATCATTTCCCTAAAGTTGATGAATTAAAAGAAATACTTACATGATTTTGTTACAATCTCACTGTTGTTCGTGAATTGAACAATTTTCACTTCATATCATAAAGAAATGAAGTTGAATTTGTTATTCGTGAAGCATTAGCAGATCATGTGATAGAATGATGGGTCATTCCATCTTTTTCAAACAAAAGGTTAACAAAAGTTATAAGTCCATCTTATAGTGAGATTAATCGTATATGGTTCCAAAAATGAACTTATACTTCATATATCATACCGCTTAATAAAATAAAACTAGTTTCTACTAAACAGGGACTTCCTGTAGGCTAGTGGTAGGCAATAAAGGCCAATCGCACTTCGGTTGTGGGTTCGATCCCCACAGCCTTGTCCGACGCGATGGGCTGTCGCCCGTCCTGCAGGTTGTCCTTTTTCTAAAACTATATTACTATAACATCCCATCAAAAATATCGAAAATCCTCTATCCTTAAACAATACTAACTTATGTCCAACATAATCCATTCCAATCTTTAGGCTTATCCATAATACTGCAGTCCATTCTCATAACATAGTGAAAACGATTACCAGAGATTTAACACCATCGTCGATCCCCATATATCATAAGATATGTTTTGTTGGTCACATTCCAAAAATTCAAAGTCCTTAATCATGTATTCTCTTGAATACCTTAGTGAAAACATGAACGCAGTTAAAAGTTAACACTTTCCACATACCAAAATCCTCAAAATTCTATATACTCAAACCATGATATCACTTAGTCCTTATATCAATCATGAGCTCATGAATACTGTTAAACATTTCATTTTCTCATTTTCCCTTCATTATGCGCATATCATCTTATTTCCAAAAATATCTCAATTACTTTGAATACCATATTATACCAATACATAAATATTCCAATACTCCATGATACAATATTATTTTGGAATCCCATTACATAAACACTTAATCATTCCACCACATCGTTTTCATATTTAACATTGCCAATAGTGATCGCATATGACTTCCCTTTGTCCTTTGCCTTCAGTGGTTGCTCATGTTGATCATCACTAACCCATGGATTAGGGCATTTATTAGCATAATGCCCCATTTCCTTGCACTTGAAGCATTGAAGTGTTGGTGGTGCGTTCTCTGCAGTGTTTGCTTTATTCACATCATTAGAAACCCTTTTTCCATTACTTCGACACTCAGTTGCTCAATGACCTTCTTTTCCACACTTAAAACATTTTCTAGTCCCTTTAAGACAATCTCCACCATGCTTCTTTCCACACTTTGTGCATAAGGAAACATTCATCTTCTTTTCACCATTATTCTGAGATTTCTCCTTGAACTCCATCTTTCGTTTCTTGTCAAAACCATGAGATTGATACGTAACACCAACTTCCATTTCTACCTTGATATCACAACGCACAATTTCTTCATAGCTACTGAAGTCTCTTATAGATAATGCCCTTCGAAGACTTGGTTTTGAGACACTGAAAAATCGATCAACTTTACTTTCAGGTTGGATGATAATGCCAGATGCATACCTTGCAAGTCTTGTAAAATTTTCTTCGTATATACCAACAGATTCATCATCCTTCTGCTTCAACTCAAGAAACTCCTTTTCCATCTTTGTTCGAAGAATATGAGGGAAGTACTTACTGAAAAACAAGTTCTTGAACTCGTCTCATTCCATGGACTCAATTTCATCTCTTTGCCTCGTATTCTTGATAAGATTCCACCATTTATCAGCTTCACCTTCCAAACGATATACTGCTAAGATGACTTTATCATGTTCAGAACATTGAAGAAATGAAAATATCTTTTTAGTAGTACTGATCCATTGTTCATCCACAAGTGGATCAGAAGACCCACTGAAAGAAGGTGGACGTTGCCTCATGAAGGACTCAATAGAATATTGTTCCCTTCTCTGCTCATTTGGAAGTCCAGAATGATTCATAGCTTGTGTAAGTATAGCAATAAGATTTTGCACTCCATCTCCCGTAACATTTGTTTGTTCAGGAGGACAATCATTGCATTGTCCATTGCATTAATCAACACGGTTCCTTCGGGTTCCAGCCATCGTCTAAAACCCAAAAAGAATAGTGTGAGAGGCAAAAATCATGCGAGGGAAAACAACATAATAAAGGGGGAGTACCTTCAATATCTAACATCTTAGGTTTAATTCTAAGATCGTTAGCGCAATTCTAGTACTATAACCCATACGTATACTTAACCTTAGAGACATCCCTAGAAATACCTTAGAAATATCTCTAGGGATCTCACTAAAGTTCTCGCATCCTAGTTTCCAAAGGTTGACTAAAACTTTCCTCGGATACCAACTGTAGCGACCCGAAGCCTGACGTACATTGACATTACATTACATTTGAGAAATACTTAGTACATAACAAAAACACACACACAAGGATCGTAATAGTTTAGTGTCTTTGGAAACTTGGAATATAATCTTCTAATCCTGGTGAAAGATCTTCAACATCTCCCATAAAGATATTCCTTTTTTTTATACCTAAAACCTTTCTTTATATCCTGGGGAAAATAAAACATAAAAGGGTGAGCTCAAATGCTCAGTAAGGGTAAACAAATGAAATATCAATCACATCATATACATAAGAACATAGCTTTTGGAAACTTAACCTGCAAAAGAGAACATAATATCTTCACATGGAATAAATCATAGAAGTGAAAATGAGATCCCCATAATCATAACATGAAACTTGAAACTTTGTGGCATGCACACATAATCATGGAAAATCATTTCTTGTTAGTCATGACTCATTTCCAAGACTATCTTAGTGGACAAAGTCCCTTTCTGAACCAAGTCACCCTCGTTCCAGTCCTGTTTCACTGAACCGGTATAACCTACCGTTCCAGCCATGTCTATCTCATGAGATATAAAATCTTTACCCAATGCATTGGAGGGAGATATAGGTCCCACCCATCTTATAGTGAATCCTTTCTTATGTGTGCCACATAATCATAAAACATACATCATCGCATAACACATGTAACAAAAATGGGATTATTGAAACATCATGACATCATAAATCAATTCATATAAGATAAAGGAATTCATAAAAATAATTTCATCACAACATGATCAAATCAATGTAATAATAGGGATAAAAACAGAACCCTTTATTATCTTAGATGGAAAATAATTTTGATAAAACACTTGAACTCCATCCTTGAGGAAAATATCCTTTCTTCTTCAAAAACATTTTTCCTTTCATAACATGTCATACAACTTTAAAATAAAAGAAGTTGATTAAAAATAAACTTGAAAACTTGTAAAGGAAGCTTCTTGGAAATAATGTTTTAAAAATCCATTCATGCCGTATAAGTTAAAAAAACATTCTTCGTACTTTTGTCGGAAAAATTCAAAAAGTACCTCGTACGACAAAAGATTCCTTTCATACATATTACTAAAAACTCACCGAAGGGTAAAAATAGGATTTAAACAATTTTAGGTGAATGGAAATAATATTAAATATTGAGGAAACATGCATGTGGATGATAAAATACACCCCAGTAAATGCCAAAGTATAAACAATCTCAGATAAAAATGAGATTGTGATATTTCCCTTACCTTAGGTCTGACTTGCTTTGTAAGTGTCCGAACCTCCTGTATAATGATTTAAATCATGTTATTGACTTATTCCAGAATCATATTCATTGTTATTATATCATATATGGTCCACTTATGACTTTATATTACCCTTTCTTTTGTAAATTCATGTCAAAGTAGCGTTTTGGGTAAAATCGTCTCATTTGTTGTTCGTGTTTTTAACTTGTAATTATTCATATGATTACTTAGATCATGATTACTTAATTCCAGAATATAAAACATGATTTATATATATATATATTTAGAATATACATAATAAATCAGTAAATGGAAAGAAATACACCGTTCATGGAGACGGTAGTCCGTACGTACGCATGAACGCTGTTTTCGTTTCCTTATTGAATTGAATGGAATTAAGTAGATGACATACATATAAATATAAATAATTCTAGTATCATTATCAGGTCATATATTTCATTAGTACTTATTATATATACTTTATAATCATTCATGAATGGTTAATCATTGAGAATGAATCTCATCGCGTCGTGGAGACGGCAGTCCGTACGTACGCGCGAGTGATGATATCGTTCCCATGGTCGTGGAATTGTGTTGAAGTGTATGTATACTATTTCAGTATCAATATCACTTTATAATAATCATATATAGTTACTCATTACTTTTTTATACCCATCCAATTAAGGTGGTGGAGAAAAATAGATTACACCACGACGTGGAGACGGTATTCCGTACGTACGCACGCGCGGTGATTTCATTTTTCCGTAGGATGGATAGAAGGTGAATTAGGGTTGTTTCATATTTATAATAACATATCAGTATGTAAGTAATACTTATGTTATTACTTTGTCATGAAACAACTAAAGAAGAAGAAGTTGAAGAAGAAAGAAATTGAAAAGATCGGTAATGGATATTACCTCTTCTTTGAAACGCCTCTTTGAATCCTCCACTTAGGGAACTAAGATTGGTCTTTGAAGAAGACCAGGACCTCTAGGATTATTCTATGGAAGTGGAGAAGGGATTTTGGCAGGGGTTGGATGAGCTTGAGTGCTCAAATTGGTGTGAAGAGGAGGGGGAGGAGGTGTCCTTTTATAAGGGAGGAGAGGGGCACCTTAGGAATATCTCAAAATATTATTTTATATTAAAGTCAAAATCGGTTTATAATGGTTACAAAGGGACTTATTTCGAAGCTAAAGTGGGTATGGGTCGAAATACTATCAACCAATAGGATTTAGACATGTTTAGGTTATTAATTTAACCTTATCAATTAGATTTAACTCTAGGTTAAATAATTTAACTTTTACCGTGTCTTTTTGTTTTCTTACACTATATGGTTAATAAACATACTATAACATGCCAAACGAACCTCAAATTGTTTATTATTAATATATATATCCTTATATAAGTCATTTGGCCGAACCTTAGATTTTTAGGAATAAAATAACAATTAATAATATAATATTTGATTTAAAAACTATTTTGTGTCAATTTTGAGACTATTTGATATATGATTTTTGTGAAATTCATAACAGAATTATATGTTCGAAAAAAGTTGATTAAAGCAACAATAATATATCATAGTAACCTATAAAATTAGTGGAATTCATAAAAAGTCTAAATTACATTTAATTTGGTGTTTATAACATCAATTCTGTCAATATTTCATCAATAAGATAATTATTGCATCATCATTGTGTCATATATAAATTACCTTATTTAATGTCTAAAAATTATAAATAAAATACCATTATATAGGAAATCTTTTTATCTTTATAATGAATATTTATAATGGAATTTATCTTATGTATAACCCTATATTAAAAATGTTTTAGTAAATACACTTTGATTTTAACTCTTTTAACTCTTCTTTGAATTAAATAATAATAAATGTCCTAATCTAATCCAAGTGGGCCTAAATGATAATATTTTACACTTATGGTTGTTTTTGGTCGAGATAAACTTGTCCAATAGGATTAGGACATGTGTTAGGGTAATATTAATATCATTTTTACCCTTAATTACCCTATTTACTTTTAACCGTGGTAAATAAAAGTAAAAAGTTACTATTCACCAAAAATTATTTTCTTCTCATTGAACCACATTTTACTTACTGACATCAACCGTGTCTCTCAGAGTTTTGAAATTCCATTCATAGAAGCGGTAAAATTAAGTTTTATGAAAAATTCAGTTTTTTTTAACTACCACTTAGTAGTTTCACTGTTCATCAAAAATTGATGTTTTTCAGAACAATGCCAAAATTTCATCCTAAGATATATTTCATATTCCAAATTCAAAAATGAAGTCTATTTTACCAAATTCATAACATAGAAGTTTAATTAATTAATTTTATAATTAAATCCCGTTGTTAAAACAAAAAGCGTGTTTTTAAGAAAGCATATATATCAAAAGATTGACACTTGTTTATGTCTGGTTTAAATGTGAAATTACATCCAATGACCAACATTGTATTAAATTGTAAAAATATATTCTAAATATACTTTAAAACCACTCAAATTAATAATTTATCACTATTAATTATTTCGATTAAAAAAGTTGTTTTTAATTATAATTTAGTAATTTTCACTATTCATCAGAATATGAAAGTTATCCGAAATGTACCAAAATTTCACCTTAGGCTAAATTCGATACTCCGAATCCAAAACTGAAGTCCATTTTGAGAGCTAAAATTTCTAAAATTTTAAAAAGTGGTTATTACTATTCATAACGGCTAGTTTTAATAATATTTTAATAGCATATCGTTGTTTCGTGATACTCAGTATTGCGTACTACACACGCTATTGAGGAAGGTTGCGATTGCGTGTAATGAAAGGCGAGTCAAGGATGCGTGTTGTGCAAGCTTCTTTTGGTGTAGCGTACAACACAAGACATTAATAAAAATAAAAAGAATAGTTTTCATAAAATCTCGGTCTGTTACATGGAATATTTTTTTATGATAAAAGATGGGTATGATTGAATCTTTTCAAAAAATTATAAGTGTGCCAATCACCTCACTTATAAAAGATCGCCCACTATCCTCTCTTATTCACATCATCAAACCCATTTTGTTCCTAAAATATCTGACTAAATAAATTCCCAACATCCATCCTATTTTCCTAGAATCTTTATTTTTGTAAAAAAATCCCTCCTCAGAATTCTTTGGCGCAAACCTAAGGAGGATACCCAAAGAAGAGGTAACGTTCTTCAATGAGCATTTTTATTTTATTAATTCCTACAACTAAATAAAATCTTATTAAACCATTATAATATAATATAATAAATATATTACATATTTTTTTATTGTTTTATTTTAATTTCATGACCTTAAACCATCTCCACTTCCAACAACTGGGTTATGAAATCATCATTCATATGTACGGTGGACTATCGCCTCACAAAATGGTGTCATTCTCATTCCTATCACCACATATTTCAGTTGGGTATGATGATGGATACAAATTATATATATGTTATATAAAACATAATTATACCTATGGATTCATTATATCATATATATACTTATTTATGTTCCATTTTATATGGGATTTAATAACATCACTCGTGTGTATGGCAGACTACCGCCACACGAAGCAATGTGATTCGTCTTTCACTAACTCTTTACATGGAAGGAGATAATGATAAATTAAATGATTATATGTGATATAATTAACATTATTCTAATATTTTTTGATATATTTCTCATTATTTAAATTTATTATATCATTTTATTTCTTACTTTTCATTCACTTAAAAATGACAACATCGTTCATGTATATGTGGACTGTCGCCTTCAAGAAGTGATGTGACTCTATTTTCATCACCACGCCACACTAATGATATATATAAGTATATAATATTGTATTTATGATATTATAATAATTATTTAAAGATAAATTGTTTCATACCTATTTTCCATAATGATCATTGGAAAATAGAAATGTTACTCATGTGCATGTATAGACCAAGGTCTTCATGATCGTAACGTACATAATTTCTCAAAAATAATATTTAATGACAGGTTTTAAAAGTAAAATTTATGTAAAAATACAAATATTGTTTAATTATTATTATTCTAGATATTATATAAATATAAAATTTTCATAAGAACTAGATCTTTCATGAAGAAACATGAATGAAAAAACCAGGAAATTAACACCTGAAAGAATGAAAATAATGAAATGTTATTAATAGAAGGATGATAAGATGTTATAGAACAATAATATATGATATTAAAATATTAATATGGTTCTTTATTTTGTTAAAAACATGTTAAAAACCACAATATAGTATGTTAAATCATGTTCGACAAAAATTAAGCATGAGGTAAGTGATTTCAACTCATGTTACATTTTGTTAAGACTTATTTGTTATTATGTACCAATTCACTTTTATGTGGAATATATACTATCACTTTGACATGTAATATCATGATTAATTCATAATTCATAGTATTTTAAGTTTTAATTTTAATCATATCATCAAGGAGATTTTACTTTAAAATTATCAAGCGATAAAAGTTACTGTACAATCTCACATTATTTTGTGGTTGTTAACTTTCTCTTAAAACAATTACTTTATTGTTATCATTTTTCACTGGAAATTTCATTTCTCTTAAATATACAAATTATTTAATTATGAATGTTATTATAACCTAAACCATATACAATTTTTACATATTGTGTTTACATAGAAATTTATTTGATTAACTGGGGAAATACTGAAAATTATGTATCCTTTACTCAATATAGATATTTTATGATAAGGCATATTATTCATAAATTAAATCGATTATTTCATATTTAATGAATTATTTGTTCCTGAAGAAATAGGTGGGTCTTGGTTGTAAATAACCCCTTGATTAATCTACAAGTCTTGTGAGACAAATCAGTGGCCAAACCCTATGATTTTTTGCACACTAGTTTTAAGCACTTTTGTAAAATGTCTTGATAGTAGAGGTATATTCGGCCAAACATGGTCATTTTGTACCTAGTAGTTTTAAACCTTATTTTAAAATGTCTTGCAGTTAGAGGTATCATGTTCATAAGATATTATGTCTAATAATTAAGCATTTCCTTTATTAATAATTTAGTTATTAATATCCTTGTGTTTTTCACAATGATATTATCTTTGGATGCATTTCATTCTCAGTTTATTGATTAAATGGAATGTGTTTTCCATTTTTTACCCTTCCATATTAATTATGCCTTATCATTTATGATAGTAAATTTATTAAAATTGAATTTATTTTCATCTATTTACCTTTCCATGTTGATTATTATTATTGTTACATGTTGGCTTATGTTGTATTTTACCATTACTATGAATTTGAGCGTACCCCTATTGTAAAGTCTCAAACTGGGCGCCACTAGAACCAATTCCCTAAGATGTAGTGCCACATGATATCAGGTGGACCACCCTATATTTCATAGGCTACTACCTAGTATCATAGGTAAAAATAAAAAAAATTTGAGACTATATCTACTTATGATAGTAAAACCATAACAGAGATAAAACCATGAGATATAATAACCAATATGAGAAATAAATGGACAACATGTAGAAAAATTTGACAAGCCACCAAGTAACACATGATATAATAATATTATGAACGTAATAAATATTAATAAGTCATAAAAATAAAACCACTAACATTAAAACCACAAAAGATCCTAAACATGGACCCAAGTCCCATCCCATGCTTGGAATCCCATGCTTCAACCCATCAACCCATGCATAAACCAGCCACCATGTCCCTATCCTGAACCTGTGATAGAAAACAAGTAACTTTTTCTTGGGTACCCATGTATCATGGTGACCCAAGATGTAACACCCCGAGATTTTATAAAAAGTATTCTTTTTAATTTCATTAATGTCTTGTGTTATACGCTACACCAAAATGAGCTTGCACAACACGCATCCTTGACTGGCCTTGTATTACACGCAATCGCGACCTTCCTCGATAGCATGTGTAGTATGCAATAACGAGTTTCACTAAACAACAATATGCTATTAAAATATTATTAAAACTAGCCGTTATGAATAGTAATAACCACTTTTTGAAATTCTGTAAATTTTATTTTTCAAAATGGACTTCATTTTTGGATTCAGAATATCGAAATTAGCTTAGGGTGAAATTTTGGTAATTTTCAGATAACTTTCATATTTTGATGAATAGTGAAAATTACTAAATTTTAATTAAAAACAACGTTTTCAATCGAAATAATCAATAGTGAAAAATTATTAATTTGAGTGGTTTTAAAGTATATTTAGAATATATTTTTACAATTTAATACAATGTTGGTCATTGGATGTAATTTTACATTTTAAACCAGACATAAACAAGTGTTAATCTTTTGATAGTTATTATCTCTTAAGAACACGCTATTTGTTTTGACGACGGGAATTAATTTTTAAATTAATTAATGCAACTGATATGTTTTGAATTTGGTAAAATAGACATCATTTTTGAGTTCATAATATCAAATATAGCTTAGGCCTAATTTCTGGTATTTTTCTGGAAACATTCATTTTTTTGATGAATAGTGAAACCACTAAGTGGTAGTTAAAAAAATTAATTTTTCATAAAACTTAATTTTACCACTTCTGTGAGTAGAATTTCAAAAATTCGAGAGACACGGTTGATGTCAATAAGTAAAATGTGGTTCAATGAGATGAAAATAATTTTTGGTGAATAGTAACTTTTTACTTTTATTTACCACGGTTAAAAGTAAATAGGGTAATTAAGGGTAAAAATGATATTATTATTACCCTAAAACATGTTATAATTCTATTGTACAAGTTTAATTCGACCAAAAACAACCTTAGGAATAAAATATGACCATTTAGGCCCACTTGGATTAGATTAGGACATTTATTATTAATTTATTTAAAGAAGGGTTAAAATAGTAAAAATCAAAGTTTAATAAGTATATCATTTTTTATATAGGGTTATAAATAAGATAAATTAGACTATAAATATTCATTCAAAATATAAAAATCTTTACTACATAATGATATTTTATTTTTAATTTTTAGACGTTATATAATTTAATTTATTTATGACACAAATATGATGCAGTAATTATCTTATTAATGAAATATTGACATAATTGATGTTATAAACACCCAAATAAATATAATTTGAGACTTTTTATGAATTCCACTAATTTTATAGGTTAATATGACATGTTAATATTGATTTAAGTAACTTTTTTGAACTAATCATTCTGTTATGATTTTCACAAAAATCAATTTCTAAATAGTGTCAAAATTGACATAAAATATTTTTTAAAACAAATATTATATTATTAATTTTTATTTATTCCTAAAAATATAAGGTTCGGAAAAATGTCTTATATAAGGTTATATATATTAATAATAACCAACTTGGGGTTCGTTTGGCTTGTTATAGTAAGTTTATTAACCTTATAGTGTAAGAACACAAAAAGACACGGTAAAAGTAAAATTATCTAACTTAAAGTTAAATATAAATAATAAGGTTACAATAGGAACCTAAACTTTTCCAAATTCTATTGGATTAGAGTATTTCGACCCATCCCCACCTTAGCTTTGAAATAAATCAATTTTGAGCTATTTAAAACCGTATTTGGCTTTATAATAAAATAATATTTTTTGTTTTTCCAAAAGAGCCCCTCTCCTCCCTTATAAAAGGGCACCTCCTACCTCTCTTCCTCACACCACTTTGAGCCTTCAAGATCGGCCAACCCCTGAACAATTATCTTCTCCACTTCCCTAGAAACACTCTAGAGGTCCTGGTCGTCTTCAAAGACCAATTTTAGTGCCCTAAGAGGAGGACTCAAAGAGGCGCTTCAAAGAAAAGGTAATGTTCGTTACCGATTCTTTCAAATTTATTTCTTCTTCCACTTATTCTTCTTAGGTTGTTTCATTATGAAGTAATAACATCAGTATCACTCATATACTGATATGTTATTATAAGTATGAAACAACCCTTTTTAACCATCTATCCATCCTATGGAAAACGAAATCACCACGCGTGCGTATGTACGGAATACCGTCTCCACGCCGTGGTGTAATCTATTTTCCACCACCACCTTACTTTGATGGTTATAATGGTGTAAATAATAACTATATATGATTATTGTAAATTGATATTGATTCTGAAATAGTATACATACACTCCAATACAATTCCACGATCATAAGAATGATATCTTCGCTCGTGCGTACGTACGGACTACCGTCTCCACGACGCGATGAGATTCATTCTCCACGTTAACCATTCATGAATGATTATAATGTATATATAAGAAGTAATCATGAAATATATGACATAATAATGATACTGGATTTATGTGTATATATATGTATTTCATCTACTTAATTCTATTCAACTCAATAAGGAAACAAAAACAGCGTTCATGCGTACGTACGGCCTACCGTCTCCATGAACGGTGTATTTCTTTCCATTTACTAATCTATTATATATATGTATATTCTGAATATATATTATATATAAATCATGTTTTATATTCTGTAATTAAGTAATCATGATCTAAGTAATCATATGAATAATTACAAGTCAAAACACGGATGACAAATGAAACGATTTTACCCAAAACGCTCTTTAACATAGAATTTACAAAAGAACAGGTAATATAAAGTCATAAGTGAACCATATATGATATCATAAAAATAATTATGATTCTGGAATAAGTCAACAAAATTATTTAAATCATTATACAGGAGGTTCGGACACTTACGAAGAAAATCAGACCTAAGGTAAGGGAAATATCACAATCTCATTTATATCCGAGATTGTTTATACTTTGGAATTTACTGGGGTGTATTTTATCATCCACATCCATGTTTCCTCAATATTTAATATTATTTGCATCCACCTACAATTGTTTAAATCCAATTTTACCCTTCAGTGAGTTTTTAGTAAAAGATATGAAAGAAATCTTTTGTCGTTTTTTCGTACGAGGTACTTTTTGACTTTTCCGACAAAAGTACGAGAAGAATGTTATTTTAACTTATACGGCATGAATGGATTTTTAAAACATTATTTCCAAGAAGCTTCCTTTACAAGTTTTCAAGTTTATTTTTAATCAACCTCTTTTAGTTTAAAATTGTATGACATGTTAAGAAAGGGAAAAAATGTTTTTGAAGTAGAAAGGATATTTTCCTCAAAAATTGAGTTCAAGAGTTTTATCAAAATTATTTTCCATCTATGATAATATAGGGTTCTATTTATATCCCTATTATTACATGGATTTTATTATGTTGTGAAGGAAATATTTTTATGAATTCCTTTCTCTTATATGAATTGTTTTATGATGTCACGATGTTTAAGATTCCCATTTTTATTACATGGGTTATGCTATGATGTATGGTTTATGATTTTGTGGCACACATAAGAATGGTATCATTAAGAGATGGGTGGAACCTATATCGCCCTCCAATGCATTGGGTAAAGATTTTATATCTCATGAGATAGAAATGGCTGGAACGGCAGGTTAAACCGGTTCAGTGAAACAGGACTGAAACGAAGAGTGAACTCGGTTCAGAAATGGACTTTGTCCACTAAGATAGTCTTGGCAATGAGTCTTGACTAACAAGAAATTATTCTCTATGATTATGTGTGTATGCCACAAAGTTTCATGTTTTAAGTTATGATTATTGGGATTACATTTCACTACTATGATTTATCCCATGTTTTGATATTACGATCTCTTTTGCAGGTTAAGATTTCCAAAATGTTATGTTCTTATAAATATGATGTGATTGATATTTCTTTTGTTTACCCTTACTGAGCATTTGAGCTCACCCTTTTATGTTTTCTTTTCCCAAAGATATAAAGAAAGGTTTTAGGTAAGAAAAAAAAGGAAGATCTTTAGGGGATATGTTGAAGATCTTTCACCACGATTATAAGATTATATTCCGAGTTTCCAAAGACACTAAACTATTACGGTCCTTATGTGTGTGTGTTTTTCATGTACTAAGTATTCCGGAAAAGTAATGTAATTTCCATGTACGTCAAGCTTCGGGTCTCTACAGTTGGTATCAGAAGAAAGGTTTAGTCAACCTTTGGAAACTAGGATGCGAGAAATTTAGTGAGATCCCTATAGATATTTCTAAGGTATGTATAGGGATGTCCCTAAGGTTAAGTATAAGTATAGGTTGTAGTTCTAGAATTACGGTAACCTATGATGTTAGATATTGAAGGTACTTCCCCTTTATTATGTTGTTTTCCCAAGCGTGATTTTTCCCTCTAACACTATTCTTTTTGGGTTTTAGATGATGGCTGGAACCCGAAGGAACCGTGTTGATCAATGTAATGGAAAATGAAATGATTTTCCTCCTGAACAAACAAATTTTATGGTAGATGGAGTGCAAAATCTTATTGTTATACTTACACAAGCTATGAATCATTCTGGAATTCCAAATGAGCAGAAAAGGGAACAATATTCTATTGAGTCCTTCATGAGGCAACGCCCACCTTCTTTCAGTGGATCTTCTGATCCACTTGTTGCTGAACAATGGATCATTACCACTGAAAAGATACTTTTAGTTATTCAATGTTCTGAACATGATAAAGTCATCTTAGCAGTATATCGTTTGGAAGGTGATGCTGATCAATGGTGGAATCTTATCAAGAATACGAGGCCAAGAGATGAAATTGAGTCCATGGAATGGGACGAGTTCAAGAACTTATTTTTCAATAAGTACTTCCCTCGTATTCTTCGAACAAAGATGGAGAAGGAGTTTCTTGAACTAAAGCAAAAGGATGATGAATCTGTTGGTATATACGAAGCGAATTTTACAAGGCTTGCAAGGTATGCATCTGGATTTATCATCCAACCTGAATGTAAAGTTGATCGATTCTTCAGTGGCTTAAAACCAAATCTTTGAAGGTCATTAGCTATAAGAGACTTCAGTAGCTATGAAGAAATTGTGCGTTGTTCTATCAAGGTAGAAATGGAAGTTGGTGTTACTTATCCATCTCATAGTTTTGACAAGAAACGAAATATGGAGTTCAAGGAGAAATCTCAGAATAATGGTGAAAAGAAGATGAATGTTTCCTTATGCTCAAAGTGTGGAAAAAAATATGGTGGAGATTGTATTAAAAGGACTAGAAAATTTTTTAAGTGTGGAAAAGAAGGTCATCGAGTAGCTGAGTGTCGAAGTAATGGAAAAAAGGTTTCTAATGATGGGAATAAAGAAAAGACTACAGAGAACGCACCACCAACAATTCAATGCTTCAAGTGTAAGGGAATGGGGCATTATGCTAATAAATTCCCTAATCCAAGGGTTAGTGATGATCGGCATGAGCAACCACTTATGGCAAAGGACAAAGGGAAGTCACATGCGATCGCTGTTGGCGATGTTGAATATGACAACGATGTGGTGGAATGATTAAGTGTTTATGTAATGGGATTCTAAAATAATGTTGTATATAGTATCGTGGAATATTGGAATATTTATGTATTGGTCTATTGTGGTTTTCAACAATTTTATGGTACCGATAACCATGGAAAGTGATTGAGATATTTTTGGTAAGCAGATGATATGCGCATAATGAAGGGATAAGAAGATAATGAGATGTTTGATTGTATTCATGAGCTCATGATTGATATAAGGACTAAGTGATATCATGGTTTGAGTAAAAAGAATTTTGAGGATTTTGGTTTTTGGAAAGTGATAACTTTTAACTGCATTCATGTTTTCACTAAGGTTCAATGGGTATTCATTCTTCAAGAGAATACATGATTAAGGTATTCACATGTTTGTAATATGACCAACAAGATATATCTTATGATATATGGGGATAAATTATGGCATTCACGTGATTATTATGTGACATTTCAAGTAATCATTTTCTTTATACTATGAGCTTGGACCGAAGTATTTTAGATAATCCTAAAGATTAGAATGGATTATGTTGGACATAAGTTAGTATTTTTCGATATTATTGATGGGATGTTATAGTAATATAGTTTTAGAAAAAGGACAACCTACAGGATGGGTGACAGCCCATCACGTCGGACAAGGATGTGAGAATCGAACCCACAACTGAAGTGCGGCAGGCCTTTATCGCCTACCACTGGCCTACAGGAAGTCCCTGTTTAGTAGAAACTAGTTTTATTATATTAAGCAGTATAATATAAGAAGTATAAGTCCATTTTAGGAACCATATATGATTAATCTCACTATAGATGGACTTACGTATTTTTTGATAACTTTTCTAACCTTTTGTTTGAGACAGATCGAATGACCCCTCATTCTATAACATGATCTGCTAACACATCACGAATGACAAATTCAACTTTATTTCTTTAAGAGATGAAGTGGAAATTGTCCAAAGAACGACTAACGGTGAGACTACACCAAAATCACGAAAGTATTTCTTCTAATTCCAATTTCATCAACTTTAGGGGAAATGATCTTGAAAACCAAAAATGTTGTCCTAGTGATCTTATATCTGATGAATCAGATGGTACCTTAGATCGTCACAAATTTATGGCTTTGTGATTGCTGGCTTTTCCATAGCCATGTTCTCTACCACTCTCCATCAGAACATGATGGTTAGGTTTCTCTTCCATATCCATATTTTCACCTATGTGGAAACCCAGTGATTAGTTTATTTGGGAAACTATTACGTTTCATGCTTTTGTTTTTAAAGATTGGTTTTGGTATTCCTTTTTACGATGTGGGTTTCTATTAGAGAAACTTTCGAGTAGTAAACCATTTATAACCCTGACGAATTTCGATGGCGAAATTCATTTTAAGGGGGGTAGAATGTAACACCCTGATATTTTATGAAAAGTATTCTTTTTAATTTCATTAATGTCTTGTGTTGTACGCTACACCAAAAGGAGCTTGCACAACATGCATCCTTGACTGGCCTTGTATTACACGGAATCGCGACCTTCCTCGATAGTGTGTGTAGTATGCAATAATGAGTTTCACTAAACAACAATATGCTATTAAAATATTATTAAAACGAGACGTTATGAATAGTAATAACCACTTTTTGAAATTTTGTAAATTTTATTTTTCAAAATGGACTTCATTTTTGGATTTGGAATATCGAAATTATCTTAAGGTGAAATTTTGGTAATTTTCGGATAACTTTCATATTTTGATGAATAGTGAAAATTACTAAATTTTAATTAAAAACAACTTTTTCAATCGAAATAATAAATAGTGATAAATTATTAATTTCAGTGGTTTTAAAGTATATTTAGAATATATTTTTACAATTTAATACAATGTTGGTCATTGGATATAATTTCACATTTTAAACCAGACATAAACAAGTGTCAATCTTTTGATAGTTATTATCTCTTAAGAACACGCTATTTGTTTTGACGACGGGAATTAATTTTTAAATTAATTAATGAAACTGATATATTTTGAATTTGGTAAAATAGACATCATTTTTTAGTTCATAATGTCAAATATATCTTAGGCCTAATTTCTGGTATTTTTCTAGAAACTTTCATTTTTTTGATGAATAGTGAAACCACTAAGTGGTAGTTAAAAAAATGAATTTTTCATAAAACTTAATTTTACCGCTTCTGTGAGTAGAATTTCAAAAATACGAGAGACACGGTTGATGTCATTAAATAAAATGTGGTTCAATGAGATGAAAATAATTTTTGGTGAATAGTAACTTTTTACTTTTATTTACCACGGTTAAAAGTAAATAGGGTAATTAAGGGTAAAAATGATATTATTATTACCCTAACACATGTCCTAATTCTATTGTACAAGTTTAATTCGACCAAAAACAACCTTAGGAATAAAATATGACCATTTAGGCCCACTTGTATTAGATTAGGACATTTATTATTAATTTATTTAAAGAAGGGTTAAAATAGTTAAAATCAATGTTTAATAAGAATATAATATTTAATATAGGGTTATACATAAGATAAATTCGACTATAAATATTAATTAGAAATCTAAAAAGATTTCCTACATAATTATATTTTATTTTTTATTTTTAGACGTTATATAATTTAATTTATTTATGTCACAAATATGATGCAGTAATTATCTTATTAATGAAATATTGACATAATTGATGTTATAAATACCCAAATAAATATAATTTGAGACTTTTTATGAATTCCACTAATTTTATAGGTTAATATGACATTTCAGTATTGATTTAAGTAACTTTTTCGAACTAATCATTCTGTTACGATTTTCACAAAAATCAATTGCTAAATAGTGTCAAAATTGACATAAAATAGTTTTTAAAACACATATTATATTATTAATTGTTATTTATTCCTAAAAATCTAAGGTTCGGCCAAATGACATATATAAGGTTATATATATTAATAATAAACAACTTGGGGTTCGTTTTTATTGTTATAGTAAGTTTATTAACCTTATAGTGTAAGAACACAAAAAGACACGGTAAAAGTAAAATTATCTAACATAAAGTTAAATATAAATGATAAGGTTACAATAGGAATCTAAACTTGTATAAATTATATTGGATTAGATTATTTCTACCCATCCCCACATTATCTTCTAAATAAATCAATTTGGAGCTATTTAAAACCGAATTTGGCTTTATAATAAGATAATATTTTTAGTTTTTCCAAAAGAGCCCCTCTCCTCTCTTATAAAAGGGCACCTCCTACCTCTCTTCCTCACACCACTTTGAGCCTTCAAGCTCGGCCAACCCCTGCCAAATTATCCTCTCCACTTCCATAGAAACATCTTAGATGTCCTGGTCTTCTTTAAAGACCAATTTTAGTGCCCTAAGAGGAGGACTCAAAGAGGCGCTTTAAAGAAGAGGTAATGTATGTTCCGATTCTTTCAACTTTATTTCTTCTTCCACTTCTTCTTCTTAGGTTGTTTCATTATGAAGTAATAACATCAGTATCAATAATATACTAATATGTTATTATAATTATGAAACAACCCTATTTAACCATCTATCCGTCCTACGGAAAACGAAATCACCGCGCGTGCGTACGTACGGAATACCGTCTCCACGCCGTGGTGTAATCTATTTTCCCCCACCACCTTACTTGGATGGGAATAATGGTGTAAATAATAAATATATATGATTATTGTAAAGTGAAATTGATTCTGAAATAGTATACATACACTCCAATTCAATTCCACGATCATAGGAACGATATCATCGCTCGCGCGTACGTACGGACTACTGTCTCCACGACGCTATGAGATTCATTCTCCACGTTAACCATTCATGAATGATTATAAAGTATATATAATAAGTAATAATGAAATATACGACATAATAATGATACTGGATTTATTTGTATATATATTTATGTCATCTACTTAATTCCATTCAACTCAATAAGGAAACAAAAACATCGTTCATGCGTACGTATGGCCTACCGTCTCCATGAACGGTGTATTTCTTTCCATTTACTAATCTATTATATATATGAATATTCTGAATATATATTATATATAAATCATGTTTTATATTCTGGAATTAAGTAATCATGATCTAAGTAATCATATAAATAATTACAAGTCAAAACACGGACGACAAATGAAACGATTTTACCCAAAATGCTCTTTAACATAGAATTTACAAAAGAACGGGTAATATAAAGTCATAAGTGAACCATATATGATATCATAAAAATATGTATGATTCTGGAATAAGTCAATGACATTATTTAAATCATTATACAGGAGTTTCGGACACTTACGAAGCAAATTGGACCTAAGGTAAGGGAAATATCACAATCTCATTTTTATCCGAGATTGTTTATACTTTGGAATTTACTAGGGTGTATTTTATCATCCAAATCCATGTTTCCTCAATATGTAATATTATTTCCATCCAAATAAAATTTTTTAAATCCAATTTTAACCTTCGGTGAGTTTGTAGTAAAAGATATGAAAAGAATCTTTTGTCGTTTTTTCGTACGAGGTACTTTTTGACTTTTCCGACAAAAGTACGAGAAGAATGTTTTTTTTAACTTATACGGCATGAATGGATTTTTAAAACATTATTTCCAAGAAGCTTCCTTTACAAGTTTTCATGTTTATTTTTAATTAACTTCTTTTAGTTTAAAATTGTATGACATGTTAAGAAAGGAAAAAAATGTTTTTGAAGTAGAAAGGATATTTTCCTCAAGAATGGAGTTCAAGAGTTTTATCAAAATTATTTTCCATATAAGATAATATAGGGTGCTATTTCTATCCCTATTATTACATGAATTTTATTATGTTGTGATGGAAATATTTTTATGAATTCCTTTATCTTATATGAATTGTTTTATGATGTCACGATGTTTAAGATTCCCATTTTTATTACATGGGTTATGCTATGATGTATGGTTCATAATTTTGTGGCACACATAAGAATGGTATCATTAAGAGATGGGTGGTACCTATATCTCCCTCCAATGCATTGGGTAAATATTTTATATCTCATCAGATAGACATGGCTCGAATGGCAGGTTAAACCGGTTCAGTGAAATAGGACTGAAATGAGGAGTGAACTCGGTTCAGAAATGGACTTTGTCCACTAAGATAGTCTTGGCAATGAGTCTTGACTAACAAGAAATGATTCTCTATGATTATGTGTGTACGCCACAAAGTTTCATGTTTTATGTTATGAATATTGGGATTACATTTCACTACTATGATTTATCCCATTTTATGATATTACGATCTCTTTTGCAGGTTATGATTTCCAAAATGTTATGTTCTTATAAATATGATGTCATTGATATTTCTTTTGTTTACCCTTACTGAGCATTTGAGATCACCCTTTTATGTTTTCTTTTCCCCAGGATATAAAGAAAGGTTTTAGGTAAGAAAAAAAGGGAAGATCTTTATGGGAGAAGTTGAAGATCTTTCACCACGATTAGAAGATTATATTCTGAGTTTCCAAAGACACTAAACTATTAAGGTCCTTATGTGTGTGTTTTTGTTATGTACTAAGTATTCCTCAAAATTAATGTAATGTACATGTATGTCAAGCTTCGGGTCTCTACACAAGAAGGGTGTGAGTACCTCTCATTAAGACACCACCAACAGTTTATAAATCAATAATTAGTCTGAACGACATTGTATTCATATAATCAAAGGTTTAATAAATAAATAATTATTAAGGGAAACAGGTTTTACATCTAAATATTTCTAAAAAATCCATTTAAACCATTATGTTTCTTCATATCATCACAATGGAAATCTTTATTTTTATTTCAAAATGGAATTCATTTATCTGTTACATTAATCTTGTGAACCTTAGAGCATCAGTATTGGTAACCATACCATATATCATAGGGGAAAAAGTTTGTAAATCAAGGAGAGTTAGTCCAAGAATCCAACAGGGATATAGTATGTCATGTCTGTCCATC
The DNA here is from genome assembly GCA_963277665.1 of Viscum album. NCBI lineage: Eukaryota > Viridiplantae > Streptophyta > Magnoliopsida > Santalales > Viscaceae > Viscum > Viscum album. The sequence continues at coordinate 1,402,198,876 of OY728125.1, forward strand.
CCAAACAGGCAATCACAATTCATAAAACAAGGGGCATTACTCTATGAATTTAACTGGGACTCAGAACACAATGTCTGCCCATCCCAACCTTGATATGGAAAGACATGTCAATTTATATGGGTTTGAGAGCATCAATACTTTCTCCAAAAAAACTATGGTTCACCAGGGCACCTAGACTATTATTCTAGCCCACCAAAAACTGGGGAGTGGATCATCGGTCGTGTAACATCCCAGTTAAATAATGAATAAAACATTTTCGTATTTATTAATATTTACGAATTAAATATTAATTTTACATTAAAGGGGTTGCTATGTTCGATAGCGTACTCGATACGCAATGATGAGTTCCTTTGAAAACTTACGTTGCACACTAGTAATATAATAATATTATTTTAAATGGTAGTTAACATGTAGCCGTTGTATTGTCGGGAATGGATATAAAAAACTAAAATATGATTATATATGTTTTTAAATGTTTTTACATTTATCCAATAAAAGATAAAGGCTTAAAATACGGAAAGAATTCGATTTTAGGCATTTATACCCTAATTTTCACTAAGGGTTCACTTATCACCTTTTGACGGCGAACCGTCATTAAATATAGATTTGATCAATCTTATAAATTCTATTAGACCAAATATAACTCTTCTTTAGAATCGGGACATCAAAATTTACTTTGTGTAAATTTTTGGTATCTTTCCGATAAAGTTCTTTTTTTTAATGAATAGTGTAAAATTTTGTATTTTAATTCAAAACCACTTTTTAATCTAATTTATTTATATGATTAGATTATCATTTGAATTGGTTTTAAAGTTAAATTAGAAAATATTTTTACCATTAAATCCAATAGTGGTTGTTGGAATTAATTTCACCTTGAAATCGGACTTAAACTAGTGTCAATCTTTTGATACTTATTGTTTCATAAAAACACGCTATTTGTCATGACAGTGGGAATTAATTATTAAATTAATTAATGTGACTTATATGTTTTGAATTTTTTTAAAACAGACTTCATTTTTGAATTTGGAATATCAAATATATCTTAGGGTGAATTTTTGGTATTTTTATGAAAAACTTCAATTTTTGATGAATAGTGAAACCACTAAGTGGTACTTATAAAAACTGATTTTTCGTTTAAATGAAATTTTACCAATTCTATGTTTTGAATTTCAACAATTTGACATACATGGTTGTCATTAAGAAGTAAAATTTGGTTCAATGGGATTAAAATAATTTTTTTGGTGAATAGTAACTCTTAAGTTCTTAATCGCGATTAGAGGTAATTAGTGTAGTTTAAGGTAAGAATAATATTTTAATAAAATGACATGACCTAGAAACATTTCCTACCCTCATTGGATGTGTCATGGCCGACCAAGAAAATCAATGGGTCAACTTGGGGACCCCATGGAGCCACTTTGGTTGGAATATGACATAAATACCTTTTATTTAATGTTAAAGTAAAAAATGACACAAACATGAAATGTTTTACTAAAAAAAATTTTACATGGGGTTATACAAGTCATATTTTTGACTATAAATAGTCATTGGAAATCTAAAAAGAGTTCCTACATCATAGTATTTTTATTATAATTTTTAGATGTTAAATAAATTAAATTATTTATGACATCATGATGATGCAGCGATGACCTCATTATTTAATGATTTAAATAAAATGAAAAGATAATGTAAAATATATGACCTACACATGTCCAAAACCTATTGGATGGGTATATTTAGAACCCTTATCACCTTATACTCGAATTATATCAATTTGGGACCTCTTAAATCCGAATGGCATATTAAAATAAAGTGACTTTTCTTTACTTTCCAAGAGTGCCCCTCCACTCCTCTTATAAAAGGCCCCCACCTCTATCTCTTTACCCACACCCCCAAAGCCTTTGGCTTGGCCAAACTCTGCCCAATTTGTCTCTCCACTTCTCTATCTTACTCCTTGAAGCCTCACTTTGGGCAGAAGTCTTCCCAAGGAATCATTTGAGTTCAAACCAAAGGGAGTTACCCGATTTTAAGATAATGTATTCACTTGTGTTCTTTTGTTTTATTTTTCTTCTCCAACCCCCTAGAATCTTTTTATTCAATTATTTTGTAACAACTACAGTATATTCAATATAATAGGATGTTTTTATAATAATATTTAGAGCTACACTTGCACACATCTACATCTTATGGTAAAATAACATAATGTTTATGTGGTTGATGAATTTCTGCCTCACGAAACGATGATAGTTCAATATTATTTTAAACACCTTTAATGGTGTCCATTAAGATGTCACTATATTTATATATGATATATATTATGTTTATGTTTTCCTTATGCTTCTTTATTTTTCATTTGTGGTTTACCATTATGGTTTCCATTGTGGGTAAACACGATAATTTCATTTTAGGAAGTGCAGACTACCGCCCCCTCAAAGTGATTTGATTCGTTAATGCCATATTTGGGATGTATAAAGGATGGATTTAAAGTTATTATATGTGATGTTATACTGTAATTATAATATACCTCTATATCATTATTATTTCCTTCCATTAAAGTTTGAGATAGAAATGAAAGTAGCGTTCATGCGTACGTACGGCTTACCGTCTCCATGAATGGTGCATTTCATTTCTTATCCCCAAATGTAATGTACTATTAAAAGTACATGTATATAATGGATATATATGATGAATGATACATCTAAATGTTGAATATAATTCTGGAATTAAAATATACATACCTCTCATTTAGCTTTAATTCCATTAATATGACAAAGAAATGAAAGTAGCGTTCATGCGTACGTACGGCTTACCGTCTCCATGAACGGTGCATTTCATTTCCTACCTCTAAAGGATTATGTAATATTATAAATGCATTTATATACTGGATATATATGATATATATTATATCTACATCATGAGTATAACTCTGGGTATAATGGATACGTGAACAACTTGTAATTATAAAGAGCATATTTTTGACTCAAGTACCAATGATCGTTAAAACGACCGTTAATAACTTAAATAATTACATAGTGTTCATAACATGGTAATAAGTAATATAAAAGGAATAATGAACTTGAAAAGGTTATTAATCAACTAGAAATTAACTCAAGTTTATTATTAAGGACGTTAAAGAACGATCGAGTCAAGTCGGACCCGAGGTAAGGGACTTCGTCTCAATCTCCTTTCATTGAGGAATATTTCGTTTTATACACAACTATCTTTTATACGGTGTATAAACCCCTTTGACTTTTACTTTTATAAAAAAGGAATCTTTTTCTACGAAGCATTTTACAAAACGACAAAAAATAATGTTTCTTTTAACATACGCAGTGACAACGACTTTTTTCGCCGCTGTGAGTATTATTTGGTCTTTGGCTTCCTCAACGAGCCTTAATGTTTTTTAAAATGAAATAAATACAATATACTCATTTATGTATTTTGGTATTGAAAATGGTTTTTATAATGGATTTGTTATGCCAATATATTTTAGTGATATATTGTGATCAAAGTGTGGAAATGTTTTCTTTCCTTTATGTTTGCTTTATGTCTTATGATTTTATAATGGTACTTAGACATTTGACGGGTGGTTACGTGATGAACCATATGACGGGTGGTGCCGTGAATACCAGGATGGGTGGTTACATTATAACCTCCAATTCATTGGGTATGGAAGTCAGTCGTATGGCTATTCCATTAAGTTTGTATGGAAGTTGGCCGCATGGCTATTCCATTAAGTGATATGTGTGGAAGTCGATTGTATGGTTATTCCACTTAAGTATGTTTATGTCCCAAGTTACCTTTCTATATGTTATGTGTTCTTTATATGGGTTTTATGGTAATCCTTTGGTTACAAAAGGGCAAGTAATGATATTTTATTCAGTGAAGAGTTTTTACTACTTCATGAAGGTGAAGGTATTACTTTAATAAAGTATACATGGTTTACTTGATGTTTGAAAAACTAACAGTTTTCATTCTTTGTGTATCCCTTACTGAGCTTTTTATGCTCACCCCAAGTTTTTTTGAAATGTTTTTCACAGGACTTAATGTGGAATAGGGTCAAGGATGGGATCAAGGGAAAGTCATGCTATATAAAACATGGAACTAGACATGTTTCCTTTTAAGAGTTTTTTTATTTTATGGAATCTTAGTAGAAGTGTCTACTTTGTAATCTTTTGAGATGTAATAGGTATGTCCTAATTCTCTAAAACTCTAAACCTGAAAAGATCCTCAATGTGAATTATTTCATTTAATTCAATATTAAGTAAGGTTTAAGGCTGGGGCCTTATAGTTGGTATCAGAGGTTGGTTTAGACAACTTTAGGAGTTAGAAAAGTGTAAAATTATAAGTTAATTTATGGTACGATTGAAATGATATAGCATTTAAAGATTACCATGTTGCTTCACCTAAGATATTTCTGTGTTAAGAATGATTTTTCATAGGGGAAACAAAACATATTTTCTGGGAAGGCATACAGATGGAAATGACCTTTCAAATCAATATCCTGAGATGGTCAGAATCAAAAATAAATAGTTTGTTGCAGTGATGGCTCAGTTGACTCATGTGAAAAATGTTGGTTGTTTTTATTGATGATATTTTGGTGTTTTATAAAAGTAAAGAGGAGAATGAAAGTCATTTAAGGGTTATCTTGCAAACCTTAAATGAAAAGAAACTATATGGAGAATTCAGCAAGTGTGAGTTTTGGTTACAACAAATCTCTTTCCTGGGTCACATTGTTTCAAAAGATGGCATAACTGTTGATCCTGCTAAAACAAAAGTTGTTGAAGAATGGCCAAGACCCACAAATGTAAGCTAGATCCATAGTTTTCTTGGTTTGGAAGGTTACTACCGAAGGTTTGTTGAAAATTTTTCATGGTTATCTAGTCCAAGGACTAAGCTAACTCAGAAGGGTATTAAGTTTATCTGGACAAAAGAATGTGATGACTGTTTTCAGGAGTTGAAAAGAAGATTGGTGAATGCTTCAGTTTTGGCACTTCCTTCCAGGAATGGTGAGTTTGTTATATACAGTGATGCTTCGTTGAAGGGACTTGGCTGTGTCCTTATGCAGAATGATCAAGTAATTGCTTATGCTTCACGTCAGTTGAAAAATCATGAGGTAAATTACCCTACACATGATTTGGAATTAGCTACTATTGTTTTTGCTTTAAAAATTTGGAGGCATAATTTGTATGGAGTAAAGTGTGAAATATATACTGATCACAAAAATTTAAAGTATATATTCACTCAGAAATAATTGAACATGAGACAGAGGAGATGGATGGAATTAATCAAGTATTATGATTGTACAATTCATTACCATCCGGGAAAAGAAAATAAAGTGGATGATGCTTTGAGTTGAAAAAGTAATGCTTCATTAACAATGTTGCATTTGAAATGAGATCCTTTGGTTTTTGATTTGATGAACTTTGGCATGGAATTTGTTGGTGCAGGAAGTTCTTCTATTTTGTTTCAGGTATCAGTGAGATCATCCCTATCAGACAGAATTAAGCAAGCACAGAGGGAAGACAGTGAGTTACAGAAAAAGGTAGAGCTGGTTCAGAAAGGTAAGTTGCATGAATTCAACATTGATAGTGATTGTGTTTTGAGATTTGGGAAGAGATTGTGTGTGCCTTGTGATTCACAATTGAAGAGAGAGTTGTTATGTGAGGCTCATAGTTCCCCGTTTTTAGTTCATCCTGGCAGTACTAAGATGTAGAGAGATCTGCGGGAGTATTACTGGTGGGATGGAATGAAAAGAGATATTGCTGATTTTACTGTGAAGTGTTTGACTTGTCAGCAGGTTAAAGCAGAGCGGCAGTTACCGAAAGGGATGCTTCGGCCTCTACCAGTGCCAGAGTGGAAATGGGAGAATATATCCATGGACTTTGTTGTGGGATTACCGAAGACATCTCGAGGTAATAATGCAATTTGGGTTATTGTTGATCTCTTGACTAAATCTGCTCATTTCCTTGCCATACGAGATAACTTTTCCCTAGATCAACTTTCCCGTTTGTATCTTAATGAGATAGTCAGGTTACATGGATTTCCTCTCTCCATTGTATCTGACCGTGATCCCAGGTTTACTTCTAACTTTTGGAAAGGCCTTCAGAAGTCGTTGGGTACTAAATTAAATTTTAGTACAGCTTTTCATCCTCAATTAGATGGGCAGTCAAAACGAACAATTCAGACCTTGGAGGATATGCTACGATCTTGTCCGATGGATTATCAGTGAAGTTAGGACCAACATCTTTCTTTGGTTGAGTTTTCTTATAATAACAGTTTTCATTCCATTATACAGATGGCACCATTTGAGGCATTATATGGGAAGCGGTGTCGAACTCCAGCATTTTGGGATGAAGTGGGTGAAAGGAAGCTGATGGGACCAGAATTGGTAGAAGAGATGGCAGAAAAAGTTCATTTGATTCAGAAACACATGAGAACAACTCAAAGCATGCAGAAGAGTTATGCAGATAACCGGAAGAAGGATCTATCTTTCGAGGTTGGTGATCATTTTTTTCTCAAGGTTTCTCCATGGAAAAGTGTAATGAGATTTGGTAAGAAAGGAAAGTTGAGTCCAAGGTTTATTGGACCATATGAAATTATGGAGAGAGTTGGATCAGTTTCTTACCGAGTGGCTTTACCTCTGAGTTTATCTCAGGTACACAATGTTTTTCAGGTTTCGATGTTGACGAAGTATATGCCAGATTCATCTCATGTTTTGAGTCTAGAGGTAGTTCAGCTGGAAGAGAACCTATCTTATGAAGAACAACCAGTCCAGATTCTTGACTAAAGAGAGCAAGTGTTGCGAAATAAGGTAATTCACCAGGTAAAGGTTTTGTTGAAAAACCATATGGTTGAAGAGGCAACGTGGGAATCTGAAAATTCTATGAGGGATAAATACACCGACTTGTTTTGATAAGTGAATAAAATTGCGAGGATGCAATTCTCAAAAGGGTGGAAGGATGTAACATCCTGGGTAAATAATGAATAAAACATTTTCGTATTTATTAATATTTACGAATTAAATATTAATTTTACTTTAAAGGGGTTGCTATGTTTGATAGTGTACCCGATACGCAACGATGAGTTCCTTTGAAAACTTACGTTGCACACTAGTAATATAATAATATTATTTTAAATGGTAGTTAACATGTAGTCGTTGTATTGGCAGTAATGGATAGAAATAACTAAAATATGATTATATATGTTTTTAAATGTTTTTACATTTATCCAATAAAAGATAAAGGCTTAAAATACGGAAAGAATTCAATTTCAGGCATTTATACCCTAATTTTCACTAAGGGTTCACTTATCACCTTTTGACAGCGAACCGTCATTGAATATAGTTTTGATCAATCTTATAAATTCTATTGGATCAAATATAACTCTTATTTAGAATCAGGACATCAAAATTTACTTTGTGTAAATTTTTGGTATCTTTCCGATAAAGTTCTTTTTTTAATGAATAGTGTAAAATGTTGTATTTTAATTCAAAACCTCTTTTTAATCTAATTTATTTATATGATTAGATTATCATTTGAATTTGTTTTAAAGTGAAATTAGTAAATATTTTTACCATTAAATACAATATTGGTCGTTGGAATTAATTTCACTTTGAAATCGGACTTAAACTAGTGTCAATCTTTTGATACTTATTGTTTCATAAAAACACGCTATTTGTCATGACAATGGGAATTAATTATTAAATTAATTAATGTGACTTATATGTTTTGAATTTTGTAAAATAGACTTCATTTTTGAATTTTGAATATCAAATATAGCTTAGGGTGAATTTTTGGTATTTTTCTGAAAAACTTCAATTTTTGATGAATAGTGAAACCACTAAGTGGTACTTATAAAAACTGATTTTTCGTTTAAATGAAATTTTACCACTCCTGTGTTTTGAATTTAAAAAATCTGACATACATGGTTGTCATTAAGAAGTAAAATGTGGTTCAATGAGATTAAAATAATTTTTTGGTGAATAGTAACTCTTAAGTTCTTAATCGCGATTAGAGGTAATTAGTGTAGTTTAAGGTAAGAATAATGTTTTAATAAAATGAAATGACCTAGACACATGTCCTACCCTCATTGTATGTGTCATAGCCGACCAAGAAAATCCATGGGTCAACTTGGGGACCCCATGGAGCCACTTTGGTTAGAAAATGACACAAATACCTTTTATTTAATGTTAAAGTAAAAAATGACACAAACATGAAATGTTTTACTAAAACAATTTTTACATGGGGTTATACAAGTCATATTTTTGACTATAAATATTAATTAGAAAGATAAAAAGATTTCCTACATCATAGTATTTGTTTTATAATTTTTAGACATTAAATAAATTAAATTATTTATGACATCACGATGATGCAGCGATGACCTCATTATTTAATGATTTAAATAAAATGAAAAGATAATGTAAAATCTATGACCTACACATGTCCAAAACCTATTGGATGGGTATATTTCGAACCCTTATCACCTTATCCTAGAATTATATCAATGTGGGACCTCTTAAATCCGAATATCATTTTAAAATAAAGTGACTTTTCTTTACTTTCCAAGAGTGCCCCTCCACTCCTCTTATAAAAGGCCCCCACCTCTATTTCTTTACCCACACTCCCAAAGCATTTGGCTCGGCCAAACTCTACCCAATTTGTCTCTAAACTTCCCTCTATTACTCCTTGAAGCCTCAATTTGGGCATAAGTCTTCCCAAGGAATTCTTTGAGTTCAAACCAAAGGGAGTTACCCGATTTTAAGGTAATGTCTTTACTTGTGTTCTTTTGTTTTATTTTTCTTCTCCAACCCCATAAACTCTTTTTATTCATTTCTTTTGTAACAACTCTAGTATATTTAATATACTATGATGTTTTTATAAGAATATTTCGAGCTAAACTTGCACACATCTACATATAATGGTTAAAGAACATAATGTTTTTGTGGTTGGTGAATTTCTGCCTCACGAAACGATGATTGTTCAATCTTCTTTTAAACACCTTTAATGGTGTCCATTAAGATGTCACTCTATTTATATATGATATATATTCTGTTTATGTTTTCCTTATTCTTCTTTATTTTTAATTTGTGGTCTACCTTTATGGTTTCCATTTTGGGTAAACATGATAATTTCATTTTAGGTAGTGCGGACTACCGCCCGCTCAAAGTGATTTGATTCGTTAATGCCATATGTGGGACGTATAAAGGATGGATTTAAAGTTATTATATATGATGTTATACTGAATTATAACATACCTCTATATCATTATTATTTCTTTCCATTAAATTATGAGATAGAAATGAAAGTAGCGTTCATGCGTACGTACGGCTTACCGTCTCCATGAACGGTGCATTTCATTTCTTATCCCCAAATGTAATGTACTATTAAAAGTACATGTATATAATGGATATATATGATGAATTATACATCTAAATGATTAATATAACTCTGGAATTAAAATATACATACCTCTCATTTAGTTTTAATTCTATTAATATGATAAAGAAATGAAAGTAGCGTTCATGCGTACGTACGGCTTACTGTCTCCATGAACGGTGCATTTCATTTCTTACCTCTAAATGATTATGTAATATTATAAATGAATTTATATACTGGATATATATGATATATATGATATCTACATCATGATTATAACTCTGGATATAATGGATACATGAACAACTTGTAATTATAAAGAGCATATTTTTGACTCAAGTACCAATGATCGTTAAAACGACCGTTAATAACTTAAATAATTACATAGTGTTCATAACATGGTAATAAGTGATATAAAAGGAATAATGAACATGAAAAAGGTTCTTAATCAAGTAGAAATTAACTCAAGTTTATTATTTAGGACGTTAAAGAACGATCGAGTCAAGTCGGACCCGAGGTAAGGGACTTCGTCTCAATCTCCTTTCATTGAGGCATATTTCATTTTATGCACAACTTTCTTTTATACGGTGTATAAATCCCTTTGACTTTTACTTTTATACAAAAGGAATCTTTTTCTACGAAGCATTTTACAAAACGACAAAAAATAATGTTTCATTTAACGTACGCGGTGACAATGACTTTTTTCGCCGCCGCGAGTATTGTTTGGTCTTTGGCTTCCTCAAAAAACCGTAATGTTTTTTAAAATGAAATAAATACCATATACTCTTTTATGTATTTTGGTATTGAAAATGGTTTTTATAATAGATTTGTTATGTCAATATATTTGTGTGATATATTGTGATCAAAGTGTGGAAATGTTTTCTTTCCTTTATGTTTGCTTTATGTCTTATGATTTTATAATTGTACTTGGACATTTGACGGGTGGTTACGTGATGAACCATATGACGGGTGGTGCCGTGAATACTAGGACGGGTGGTTACGTTATAACCTCCAATGCATTGGGTATGGAAGTCATCCGTATGGTTGTTCCATTAAGTTTGTATGGAAGTTGGTCGTATGGCTATTCCATTAAGTGATATGTGTTGATGTCGACCGTATGGTTATTCCACTTAAGTATGTTTATGTCCCAAGTTACCTTTATATATGTTATGTGTTCTTTATATGGGTTTTATGGTAATACTTTGGTTACAAAAAGGTAAGTAATGATATTTTATTCAGTGAAGAGTTTTTAATACTTCATGAAGGTGAAGGTATTGCTTTGATAAAGTATACATGGTTTACTTGATGTTTGAAAAACAAATAGTTTTCATTCTTTGTGTATCCCTTACTAAGCTTTTTATGCTCACCCCAAGTTTTTTTGAAATGTTTTTCACAGGACTTAATGTGGAATAGGGTCAAGGATGGGATCAAGGGATATTCATGCTATATAAAACATGGAACTAGACATGTTTCTTTTTAAGAGTTTTTTTTATTTTATGGAATCTTAGTAAAAGTGTCTACTTTGTAATCTTTTGAGATGTAATAGTTATGTCCTAATTCTCTAAAACTCTAAACCTGAAAAGATACTCAATGTGAATTATTTAATTTAATTCAATATTATGTAAGGTTTAAGGCCAGGGCCTTATAGGTCTAATATACCAAAACCATTAGTCATAGCTCATAAAACATGGATCATCAGTCCATGAATCTAACTTGAATTTGGCACGTCATGTCTAACCATCCCCAACCATTCCATTATCAACCATTTTTATCTTTATCACATCATTTATAAAAAACCCATTACCCATAATCAAAAATAATTTACCAAGGTCCAAAATAACTTTTAAAACCAAAACACATCACAAGAATATCTAACCCCTTCTTAATAATTTCATAAAACACCACTTAAAACATTTTTTGGGCCTTAATAAAACCACACAATTCATTAAAAAATTTAAAAACTACCCTTAAACTGGTTATGTTTATTTAAACATCAAAACACAACCAAAAACCCCTTCAATTCATTAAAATAAACCATTTTTACATTTTCCCAAGTGTAAAACCGCACACAAAATTCAAAGTACCATTTGAAATCCAAAAACCCCTTTTATCACTTTGGGGTCAACACCACCTATCCAAAACATTACCCAAATTCAAAAACATAATTTTACTTCATTGAAAATCATAACTAAATAAAAATCCAAACACATCATTTAACTATTTTCAAATCAAATTTGGGATTTCACAAAATCTATCTTTTAAACATTTCAATCATCCCTTCCACTATTCCCAAATACCAAATTAACAATTATAACCCATTCACTTCTATAATTACCTATATCCACTTTTACCAATTTATTTCCCTATTTTCAAGGGTTTGTAAAACCCCAAGGTAAAGATAGGTTTGTATTCATATCATTAATAGACACAAATGGGTTCATGAAGGGTCTCTCACCTCACATTGATTCCCAAATAACTTTCATTAGCCAAAAACATTATAATTTAGAAAAGAAGATACTTAAAACAACCACATACACATATTAAAACATCCAAACTATATGAAAAGTCTTATAGACCACCTACCTCATGCTCATAGATGATTATTTTCCCAAATACAACCCTTGTATGAACTAAACAGACCTAAAAACCAAGATAAATAATACCCCAGAGCTTCGATTCACACTAAATGAAACTCCAAACTACTAAAAAATATGGGAGATTCTTCCATGAAGGAAGGAGGATATCTTAGTTTTTCCCTAGATATTGGGGGTTGAATTGAAGTTAAAATCGGGGGAGAATTAGAAATGATCATGAGGTAAAAATAGTAACATAACAAATTTTAATGAGGCACATGGTTTGGCCTTATATTTTTTTAAACCATGCACCAACCATGTGGCTCTCTCTTTCTAAGAGGAAACTGAGTCACACAGTTTCCTTGGCTACACGCAATGTTTGAAAAATCATGTGGTGGTCGTGTGTTCACCACAATCTAAGAGGAGATCAAGTCACATGGTCTATTGATCCACCCTACATGGTTTCCATAATCGTTCACACCCCTTCCATATGTTTTATGTTTATGGTGCATAGTTGCCACTTACTATGCGTCCGTCATGATCTTAGCACAAATTGGCCTTTCCCCCCCTTTTTAATGTCTTGGACCCCTATAACACCCCCAAGATATACATTACTACCAAAAAACCTTCCACAATATAAAAAATTAATATATAATGTACATTATCTCTAGTTTTGGATCTTACAACCTCTAAAACTTATAACATCTCGTACTTGAGTTGCATTCCCCATCATCACCAAGCCTCCTAGAAAAACAGCCAGACCAATGGGCCCACATATCAAATTTCATCTCCCATGTCTCCTTCTGAATATGTTCATGCCATCACAACACTTGGATCAAATAAACAGTTCTTCCCCAAGGAATTTTCCCATTTTGATATACAATATGAACTTCATGCTCTTAAAAGGATGCATCAACCTCAGTACCACATCCTTAACACCCTCCACACGATCCTCATGAGAGAACCAAGAAAATACCACCAAAATGGATTATAAGACAACATCAATTGATCACTAAACCAACTAGGGAGATCCAATCGATAGGTCTAATTCTCTCTACAACTCTTAAATGGCCCAACATACTTGGTATCAACTGAAGGAACATATGATTTTTACAAAACAACCACTGGCTAAGGTCGGTCCACAACTCAAGGCCCAAAAACCTCATTCTATACCCAAACATCTGAAGAAAAATCAATGGAAATCGCTTGTCTCAAGTATTAAACTGTAAAAAACCCAATCCAAAGCCCACTTCCAAAACTCAAACACCAAAAAGGAACTTACCTGAGCCCATCCAACCTGAAACATTGGTCACATCATCAATTGTCTACTTACCAATTATGGTGCTCCCCACCATATTATCGTTCCCAAGACCACCATATCTCAGTTTTTGTCACCTCCACCCTCAAAAAGGGACTACTAGAAACTAAAACTCAAATTTCCCAACGTACTGGAAGTATTTCCCAACTCACTGTTCTCAAACATCCATATGAACAAAAACAAACATATGGCTCTATAATTTAAATCAAAACCACTTAAAATGGACACATTCCCACCATCCACCCACAAAATAAGGATAAATTGGATCTCCCTCAAGCTCTCTTCCATTCAAAAAATGTATGTGTCATTCCAAACCCAATATATTATAGGTGAATCATATCCCACTACATCTATTCCATTTACCAAGTTGTGTCAGACCATTCTTGGTCAAATCACCCTAAAATTCCCAACTCCTACTGTTGGAATGTTTCCAATTTACCTATCCATTATGCCTTTTCACTAAAGTCTTTACTACATCATCCAACGTAACTACCTTCTTGAATTCTTGTAAAACTCCATTGTCAAGGCATCCACCACTTACCAAATTGTCATCATGCTCCCCCACACCCACAAACATATCCTCATAAAGAATACCCCAAATTGATTTTAGAACCACACCAATCCTTAATCCAATGCTTGGTTTGATCAGCCACCACATCCAATGCCACATTACCTTCTCTAAGAAACCCAAAAATGTCTCCCATGGGTTTCACATTGGCATCATGATACCACCACATCCAACCCGTAGTCTTCTCCACACAACTACAAATGACATATCTCTCCCCACATTAGAAGTTTCATTTTCACCACTTACCTCAAGAAATTCCACCCACCATGGTTCAAACCTCCCTCACTACAGATTTTAAGAAGAGTCCATGGACATCTCTTCCACACTAGAGTGAAAAAAAATAAACATCCCCTATTTCCCAGCTTCCAATAATGTAATCATCAACATTTACTAACATAGAACCATCAAAAAACCTCACAGAGAGATGACCAGTCGGGCACCAACCACCGCATAACTTCACTTTTATCTTTATGCATGGTTGAAACCTTCTAGAATTCCCCTTTTCCACTAGAATAAAACTTTAAGTAGCTTGGTGTACTACTAATTCTCCCTTGGTGTACCTTGGATGATGCCAAGATATTAGGCATAATCATATTAAGACTATAAGAACACCAAGATATCATTGATTTGTACCACCCCTATTGATTTGTCACTGATTTCACTTACAGGTGATTATGTGATATCCATCTATTTACATGTCCCAAAGTGCACTATTCATCTCTAGAACATGCCAAATACTCAATCCTCCTTAGATCCCTTAATGCCATGCACTATCTTATGATCATTCACTAAACTCAGTTCAAGATCCAATGAGACAAACATCACTATTACTGGGCCTAATACCTACTTACACAACTAACCATAACTCTTGGTCCATCAGCATCATCAGACTCAAGGAATTATCAACATTACTATAAAAAACCTAACCCTTCTCACAAATAGGCTAAAAAACATAACCACCCCTCACTCTAAGTTTCACTTCCAAAATAAAAGTGACAATAAATGCTTTGGTCTCCCTTGTCATGTTTTTCCAAATTCAACACTGATTCATTCATTAATTTTAAACAAAATATATGGTTTGTACACCGAAATGATCATTCCTCTTCTGAAACTGACATTATAACCAACCATAATCACTCATGTGACTCCCTAAGAAATCTACCAATCTATAACCATACACTTTACCAAAATTAAATGTCACCCACAATGAATCGATTCCACTACTAAAGCACTCAATCATACTTCACACTCCAAGGAAACTGCAACATTGGGCTAAACCCCCTCAAGGTTACCCTCGATTTCAAAAAAACACCATTGCATGACAATAACTCAAGTATAATCTCTAAAACCATTAACTTTCCCAATTGTCCCTCGTAGTAAACCTACACAAGACAACACTCTTTAAGATTCACTAACTAAAGATTAAAACCTCCACTTTTTCCTCACACACCCAAATGAACACTTAATCTTAGTTCCACAACAATAACAAGACAACCACCATTAACGACACCAGAACCAAGAGTCCGATTATTAAGGCCCAACACCAACTCACACGATCACAAACCACAAGGGATACTAAATCCACATTACAGTACAACATCTCACAATCACAAGATCACATCCCTATATAATTCACAATAAGAACATCCCTTTAACCACACATCAAAACCCAATAAGGCCTCGTGACCCATAACCATGGTCTCAACAAGGGGAAACTAAATCCCAAACCAACCATATATAAGTACCAATCAAAACACTAGGTATACCCATTTCAAATGTTTCATGGTTTCATCACATCCCATTTCCCTTTTCAATAAAATTTACCATTTAAAAACCTCTAGGATTTACATTTCAAAACCATTTTATTACCCAACATTTCAAAAAGAACTCATCATTATATAAATTAATGTTGAAATAACATTTTAATTTCCCAAATATTTCTTGGGAAGGTCAATGGGTATAAACCACATATTGAAATTAATCTACCGGAATATAAATCCTAGGGAACTATCAATCATAGGTGACACATGAATGACCTATAAATCCAATGTTCCTAACATTATGCATGAACCCACACACCATCTATTTACATACTAATCCAAGAGATAAAACATGATAAATAGATAGAATCACATAAAATTTCCCCACTTAAGGTGCAAATATCTATCAAATGTAAAATAGCAAATAAGAAAATCAATTCCAACACCTAGAAACATGGGATTTTTCTTATACATGGGGCCGCAAGAACCCATGAATGAGCTCATTACCAATACCCGAAAAGACCCTGGTCTCATGTCTACCATTCCCAATTAGTAAGAAAAAATACACATCCTATGATAACACTTTGTAATGTCCTAGCCTAGGTTCCACTAGAACCGGTTCACCAAGCTAGAGCACCACATAACCGCATGTGTGCCTCCCCATACGGAAGAGGCTACTGACTAGCGGCATGGGTCTAATGATAAAAATGTTGAGAGTATACCATCTTATTAGAATAAATCCATAGAATATAAAATACCAAAAAATATAATAACCAACATGAAAAATAAATGAAAATAAAATGAAAAGAGCCTATAAGTCATGAAGTAACACACGTAATAAAAATATTATGAACATTATACATGTCAAGTAGTCCTACAAATAAAACCAATAACACTAAAAATTACAAAATATACCAAACACAGACCTGAGTCCCAACTCATACCTAGCATCCCATATTCCAACACATTATCCAATGCATAAACCAACAACTAGGTCCCTATCCAAAACCTATGATAGAAAACAAGTAGCTTCTGCTTATGTACCCAAGTGCCATGGCGGTCCGAGTAGGGTGTGAGTAGAACTCAGTAGGCCACTACCAATAGTTTCTAAGGAAATAGCTAGTCTGAAAAACATTATATATAGATAATCATAGTTTTTATAAATTAATATTTAGTAAGGGAAACAAGTTTTACATTTAAACATTTATTAACTAGCCATTTAATTATTTAAGATCTATCATAAAAACACCATGGGAATATACCGTTCTATTTCACAAGTTAATTCATATATCCAATACTTTAATACAGTGTACCTCAAAGAATCATTCAGGGTTCCCATACCATATATCATAGCGGTCATCAGTTGGAAATCAAGGAACCTCAGTCCAAGACTCCAACCGAGATCCATAAATTCAAGAATGACCATCCCAACCACTATGTACTATGTTGTAAAACATGAATCATCAGTCCATGAATCCAATGGGGAATCAGAACACCATGTCTGACCATAACAACATTGATATGGAACTCTATTTCCATACCATTGGGTTTAGGAGCATTAGTATTTCCCCTAAAAAACTATGGTGCACCGGGGTTCCTACAACATCAGTATGGACCATCCAAAACTAGGGTGTGGAGAATCATTCAAAAATCCCAAAACCATTAGTCACATGTTTCCAAACATGGATCATATGTCCATGAATCCAAATGAGATTCATCACATAATTTCTGACAATCCCCAACCATTCCATTATCAACAATTTTCATCTTTATCGTATAATTTATCAAAACCCCATTACCCATAATCAAACATCATTTATAAAGGTACCAAAAAACCTTTAAAACATGAACATGTAACAAGAAGGCTCAACCCCTTTTTCACAATTTAATAAAACACCACTTAAAAAAATTAGGACCTTAAATAAACCACATTCTTTTTTAAAACATTTCAACACTATAATACAATAAGGTCCTTTCTCTTTAAAATTCAAAACATATAAAAAGGTCATCCATTCCCTTAATTTTTTTAAAATGAATCACCATGAAATTTTCATAGGTGTAAAACCACACACATAACTCAAAGTACTATTTTAAATCTAAAAAATATCCCCTTTTATCCCATTGAGTTCAACACCCCCTTTCCAAAACATTACAAAATTTAAAAACATAATTTTACTTCATTAAAAATCATAATAAGAACTAAATCCAAATGCATCATTTAACTATTTCCAAATCCTCTTAGGGATTTCACAAAATATATCTTTTAAATATTTCAATCATCCCTTCTATTATACCCATATACCAAATTAACAATTATAACCTATTATCTTCCATAATTCCATATATCTACTTTCACTAATTCATTTCATAATTTTCAAGGGTTTTTCATACCACATGGGTAGCCCTAAATCTGGAGTCACATCATCAACAGACCCAATGGGGTTTGTGATGGGTCTCACACATCACATAGATGCCCAATGTACTTTCTTTATCCAAAGACATAAGAATGCAGAAAAGAAGAAAATTGTAACAACTACATACAGATATTATAACATCAAGATTATAGGAAAAGGATTATAGACCACCTACTTCATGCTCATAGATAGTTAATTTCCAAAACACAAACCTTGACCTAAACTAAACCATCCTAAAAAACTAAGATGAAGAACAATATGGAGCTTTTATTCTCACTAAAAAACACTCCAAACATCTAAAAATAGTAGAATAATTATACATGGATGAAAAAAAGATCCTAGTTCATCACCCAAACTGTTGGGGGACAAATTGGAGAAGGAAATAAAATTAGGAAGGAAAATGATAAAAAAACCATATTTGATGAGGTGTGTGGTTTGGACGCAAGGTTTTATAAACTATGCACAAACTATATTATTCCATCTACCCAAGAGGAAAATGATCCACATGGTTTTCCTAGTCACCCACATAGTTTAACAACCCATGTGTTAACCACTGTCTAGGGGAGCTCAGTCTGCATGGTTTCTTGGGCCATCTTATATAGTTTCCCAAACCGTATACACCCCCTATGCAGGCCACATAGTTATGGTTCACAGTTACTACTAAATGTGATCCAATAGTTATCTTAGCATATATTGGCCTATTTTCCCCCTTTTTCATGTCTTGATCCCCCAAACCACCATTGATACCTACCTTACTCCAAGGAAACCTTTTACCAGATAAAAATTCAATCTGGGACATACCTTATCTCCCGTTAAGGGTCTTATATATATATTTTATTTTCCCAAGAATTAATGAAGTGTGCTATGAAATATATACAATAATATTCTAGAGGTAATAATGATATTTTCAAGAGAGAAAAATATTTCATGCTTTTTGTATTCATATAAAATATGGGAAGCAAACCCACTTTAGTAAGTGACCATGTCCATCATGGCAGTCTTGGGAGTGAAACTTGACTACTATGATGGTTTGGGGAGTGAACCCTTTTCACTCTGATAGTATAGGAAAAGAGCCTTGAGTGATAATGAAATGATTTTCTATGATTATATTTATTCCACAATTCCATGTCTTCTGTAAATTTTACCCACTCATAGTTCATGTTCTTTAATGATTCATTTCTAATGTAGTATAAAGATTTATTCCATGACTCGTTATTATAATTTTTTATATTCAGTGTATAATATTCAAATTCTATGTTCATATTATTATGACCCTATTCTCATGTTATTATTTTGTAATTATTAATATACCCCTTGTCTACCCGTACTGAGAATCGGATCTTACCCTTTTATAATGTTTCATTTCCCCAGGATATGAAGAAAGGTGTTAATTATGATATGTAAAAAGGGTTATAGTTGAAGATATTTCAAGTTGAGCGGTGTTAATGTGAAAGTGGACACTGAGAGGAATCTTCTCTCATACTCAAAGTGTCTAGGGTTTCCTGTAGGTTTCATTTCCCTACTCACCTTGGCCTAGCTCAGTCTTGAAGTCGGCCTCTTCTAGATCATCTCATTCTCAGCATGGATTGGTGATGATGTGGAATAGTGGGGCTTCAAAGTGGTTCAATGCTGTCTCCAGCTTCTCAACTTTGTTTGGCATGGCTCGGCCCTTTAGTTGTCAATGTGTCTCATCATGGCTTCGACATCTTGACTCAGACTAACGTGTCTCAGTTACGACGATGAGCTTCCGGTGTGTCTCAGAGTAGATCTGGCTTCTTGGTCATGACGACGTACTTCTGGTGTGTGGAATAATGTGGATTAGTTTCGATGACATGCTCAGATTTGATATGGATTATTTCCCTCTGAATTCAAGGATGAGCTCCTTGATGGGAGATTCAAACATTATGATCAGTTTCTAATGGATTTGTTCATAGAATCGGAAACATCCAATGATTCCACATCTATTTAGACCTACTTTCCAAAGGTATGCGCTCATTAGTTTGTGAACTGATGAGGCTTAGAAATTTGCATTGGTTGAGAGGATGGGAGGTCGGACTCATCACACCTTTTTAAGGGGAATTATTGTCTATTCCGGGACTCTCTTTATAGATTTAAGTTGTGTTCGTAAATCCTTATTACATTACCAAGTATAAAATGATATTTCCTTTATATCTGACAATAAATGATAAAATATGTAGGAAATTTAGAGAATCTTTTATATGTATTCGAGGTTCTTCATCGATAGAGAATCATCTGTATTTATTAGAGATTCTTGGTCAATGGTATCCTTCGGCACATTTATATAGAAGTCTCTTGGTAATTTATGATGACCATGCTAGTTTTGAAGCCACTCAGTGGGGCACTTGAAGTTTATTGTCATTCAGAAGGACATGGATTATTTTAGAGTTGGGATCGAACCCACAGATGGTCTACCTACCTATCCTTTGTTTTGGAAAAGGAATCAAAACCCACGTAGTTCGAGTAAGGGTGTATGATGTTTATGATTGATGGATCAAAGAAGGATTTCATAATTACTTTTACCCTCTAAGCTCACGTGAGTCATGCTCGGTGTGAGAAAAAATAGGTATTGGTAAGAAAATAGACAATTGGGCCATGAAAGATGTAATCATAAGAAATGGTATGGGGATTATGTATGTATGACTTCCCAGATAAATGAAGATTAGGATTTACTTCAGGGAGGAAATCCAGGAACAGGGTCCATAAAGGTATATGTGCTTCATGCAGATTTGAATACTATAACTTGGGACTTACTCCTGAAAAGGAAGCCCAGATTAGGAGAGGATTGATAATTGGGTTTTACTCCTGAGAAGGAGTCCCAGATCAAAGGTAAATTAGGACTGGTTAAGAGAAATTAAGGGAATTGGGACTTATTCCTGAAAAGGAAGCCAAAGTTTATGACTGGGACTTATTCCTGAAAAGGAAGCCCAGGTTTAGATTCTCTCATTTTAAAGGACGAGGTTGAATGAATTAAATCTCAATCTTTAGTGACATAAAGATGTGAAAGTCACTATGTTTTGAGAGATATTCCACAGAATTCATTTTAGATAAGGAATTCAAATAAAGAAATCATGCCATAAATGGCTTTGAAGAGTGTCTTGAAGACTAAATCTTGAATAGGAGAGGTGAAATGGATTAATAGGGGGAAAATGGGCAAGATGGGCACCCAAAAAGGCAAGGGCGTGCAAGTCCTGGCAGGCGTGCAGGTACTGCGTGGGCGCGCAAGTCTTGGTCGGCATGTAGGTATACCTGCGCGACAATTTTGGTACTTTCGCAGTATTCAACCAGTAGGGTAATACTTGAGCGAATCTTGATTAAGGCCTTTAGAATCCTCTTGAGGTTCTTCCAGAAAAGGGACGCGCAAGTTCTATCGAAGGAGTAAGGCGGCGCACAAGTGTGACCATTTCCCTTAAGGGCTGGCCACTCAAGCGCGCAAGTGTTGATGAGTTTCAACACTTTGGCCTTCCTCCCCATCTTTAGATCTTCCATTCTAGGTAATAAATTACCTTATAAGTGTTCCAGAATCTTTGAGAAGAGACTTGGGCGTTGGGAGCTTAAATCTGAGTTTTTGGAAAAATTCCTCCTCAAATGGAGGGCCCACAGGGTCTATTTATAGGCAGAAGAAGACCCCGAGCGGTTATCTTTTAGGTCGCGCAAGTCACTTGCACGACCATAGTGCGTCGCACAAGTGGACTTGCGCGACTCTGAGGGAACTTGCGCGACCTATGGGCAAAGTTCTCCTTGTTCATCCCTTTGTAGATTTTTGATGTTTTCTTCAAAGGTTGAATCACTTTAATCTCAGATATTCCCCTTTTCCAATCTTTAGATTCTGTGATGAAAGGAGTGTCAACAAAAGTCCCCCCTCAGAGTTGGATCCGGAGAGAAATGAGGATGTGACTCTGAGGAGCTTGAAGACATCCAAAGGAAAGGTGGCGCGCAAGTCTGTCAGGGCGTAGAGGGAGGCGCGCAAGTGCACGTCGCGCAGGGCCTTGGATGCAGGGCTACGACGCGCAGGTTTCTGGTCGCCTATATAAATACAGGGTCTCACCTCCGTAGAAAGCATCTGGATTTCCGGAAAAACCTCTCGAGCTCTCTCCGTGCAAGTTATCTTTGCCACGCAGGTTGCTCTATTTTCTAGTGTTTCCTTGATGATGTGCTGCTGTCAAGGTATCTGGATTTGTGCAGTTTAGACTAGCGCATCAAACACTAGCGGGGCACACGAACACTTGTGCGCCAAGTTTTAGACTTGCGCGCCTTAATGCCATAGCCATTTTTCTGAATTCTTTCACAAATTTTATGAAAAATAAACCCATTTAAGTGTTAGTTTATTCAACTTTTGTGCAGATTCAATGGCTCTTATACCTGGAATAGTCGATGAACTGGCTAGCAAGCGGATCGATGACATGATGAACATTGTTGTCCATGATTATTATGATATCTGAGACAACACTTTCCCAGATTTGGCTAAGTACTTGAAGAAATATCATCTTAATTTCCCACAGAGAATCTACCTGTCCTTGTATGGGCATGGTCATCTGTAAGGAGTCAATGTTCCAAATGAAAAGAACTATACACCTGAGATGCAGTTGCACTGTTACTCCTCTATTTAGGATATGTTGTGAATTAAGAGCCACAACAATGGTGTGAACTTTCAAGTTCTTCTTCCATACCATTTCCTTGCAGATATGAAAATGGAAAACCCATGGGCTGAAATGTTTTCCACTGCTGGTTGGTGGAGAGAATACAAACATGACATTAGAGCAATATCTTAAAAGAGTACTCTCTCCAAATGGATCTTTACTTCCAATGCTCCGTTCTCAAATCCATGTATCAATCTCCCAAGTCTTTTGGACAGAAACAGATTCACTGTTTGATCAGCAGAAAATTTTATCAAACCGCACTCAAGAACATTCTTTTACAATTGTTCCAAGAAGAGTTGGTATCACTGCATCTCTTATTGTATCCAGTTGAATGAATGAATTCCAGGTGGTTGCTGATGAAGTTTGGGATGTCGTAAATCAAATGAAGAGTTATGTTGAAAGCCTTTTGTAATTCTTGAAAAAAGGGAAGAGACTCCATTCTGTGGATGTCCTTCTATCTCCTTTGTATCAATGAAAAACACGTTCATCTTCAATCATTTGAACCTGCATTCTATTGCTACCTTCTTTAAATTTACTTATGCCAATGGGCCTAGTAAGCATAGTTTGATTTTTACTAGGATTATTATAAATAACCCTACAAACTATGAATCTTTTAATTTCTCAATATTACCTAAATCATACAAAATGTATATTTAGTGAGATGGAACTTGAATTTTATTCAGAGTTCCTTTGTCTTTTGTGGGCAGTTTAAAGTCATACACGCCGGACATAAAGGGGCTAATGTTTAAGGTCGAAATAGCTTTGACCAAAATGGATTAAAATTGACTCAATTCCTTGAAAATTTATCTGAAAACATATTACCATACTCAAGTATGAGAGAAAATATATAAACTATTGCTTAAGAATATTTGAATATGAGGAATGATATGAAAAAGAGCTAAAAGGCACCAGAAGAATTAGTTTCCAAGAATGAAGTTACTATCATTTAACAAACCCATTAGGGGGTTGAATTATGTAGGGCCACCTGAGGGCATTGGCTGCATAGTCAAATAAATAGCATCTTTCGGATGACAAGTCTGTCATGTGGACTGTTTATGAAAGGCCGCCTATGGGCATGTGCTGCATGGTCAGGCAAAAGAACTCTCAGAAATTTACTTTCCTAGTGCTAAAAGCCAGTGAAAGTTTATGGAGATTCATATTTTCTAAAGTATAGAGTTTGTTGTATGGAAATATATACTTGAATATGGAGAAGATATTTCCGAACAAGACTATCGAAGAATTGAATAGATATCACTCCTACGAAGGTTTGACCCTATCATAGGGAAAGAAAATATGGAGAGTATAAACCATATACTTGAATACTTTCAGATCATGAAAAAGGAAATGGGACAAATATGTTAAGGATGGCTATTTTTTTGTGGATCCCTACATACCGTCATTTAACACAAATAAGGACAAAAGAGTCATTCTTCCCAAGAATTAAGTTACCATTATCTGACAAACCCGTTAGGGGGTTGAATTATGCAGGGCCACCTAAGGGAATTGGGTGCATAGTCAAAAATAAATAGTATCTTTCGGCTGACAAGTCTCTTATGTGGACTGTTTATGCAAGGCCGCCTATGGGCACATGCTGCATAGTCAGGAAAAAGAATTTTCATGAGTTTGACATTTTTGTGACTAAAAGCCATGAAAAGGGTTATGAAGATCTAAAAATATTTAAGATTAGGATTATGACACATAAAGATCGGTATTGTCCAATGTATACAGAGATACATAGATCAATGATAACCATAATCATGTTGTGGCTGGGTCCTGAATTGAAATGTTGGACTTAACTACGTATCCTATAAGAATGAGAATCAATCCATACGTAGTTCTTGAAATGTAGTTTAACGTCGTGCAGGACGAAAGTATGAGAGATCTTAGTTTAGGGTCATATATCTCAGACCATAATAATGAATACACAGTGTGTGTTTTCATGGGGACTTTTCAGCCAAGGGACTGAAATTGAAATTTGGGGTTAGGCCCAAAAGACTTGAAGCTGGATTCGAGGGATACTCGAACGTTCCTACGTATCCCATAAGGATGGGAATCAAGCCCACGTAGTTCTAGAAATACCCTTTGTACAAATTTGGTTCATACATGTGAAGGGTGAAAGGGGACTTTAGTACAATGATGGTTTAACCCAAAATAAAAGGTTTAGGCATTTCCATGTATGCATGTAGTCTTTTGAAATGAAACATGATTGAAAAACCAATGTAAATAATGGTTCCCTATCAAGTGAGGATATCAAAAGAATATTGTAGTTTATTGTCATACCGGAAAAAAGTGTTGTATAGTTTAACGTTGTATAACAAGGACGAAAATGAATCAAATATAAAGATATTGATTCTACGAGCGGTTTCACGAACAACATCATATGAGACAAAGGTGAACCGATGTGAAGAGATTGTTTTTGGGCTTGAACCTTGGGAGGTTGCCTACGTACCCAGCTTGGAAGGCAAGGATCAAAATCCACGTAGTTCAATTAAAGAATGAATTAATGGTCAAGTTGTTCTTGGGGACAATGACCTAAAAATTGATGTTGGGACTTACACATGGTTAGTAGCCCAGAGAAAGTGCTATGGTTGAGGTTTGCTCTAAGCTCACATGATTCATACTCGGTGTGAGAAACAAAAGGTAGCAACAACCTTAACAATGCAAAGTTTAATGTCATGTAGCAGGGACAAAGTACAGTTTAGCGTCATGTAAGACGTGTCAAGGACTTTCTGTACAGTTTAGCGTCATGTAGTTAGGACGATGGGGACAATACAATTTAACGTCATGTTGGACGAAAGGGATAAAATAGTTTAAGGTCATATGTATGGACCGTTGCTATATAGTTTAACATCATATAGCAAGGACGATGAAGGGGACATAGTTTAACATCTTGTTGGACGGAAGGGGGACTGTGCGGTTTAATGTCAAGTAGTGAGGAAAAATTAGGGACTTTTTTCCACAATTTAGCGTCATGTTGGATGAAAGTGCGAATAGTTTAAGGTCATACAGGACCTTTGATGATTATGTAGTTTAACGTCTTTCCAGATGTAAGGGACTTTTATACAGTTTTAACGTCATGTAATTAAGACGTCACAGTTTAATGTCTTGCTGGATGTAAGGGACTTTAAAATAGGTTAGGGTCATATGCATGGACCATTGATGATGCAGTTTAAAGTCATACTAGACCATATAGGGAACTTTTTCATAGTTTAACATCATGTGGGATGAGAGTACAAATAGTTTAAGGTCATATGTATGGACCATTGATGATGCATTTTAAGGTCATACAGGACCTTGGTGTAGTCTAAGGTCATACAGGACCTTGGTGTAGTTTAAGGTCATACAAGACCTTGGTGTAGTTTAAGGTCATACAAGACCTTTTAGCTTATTTTGTGTTCATACAAAATACTTCCTCAAAAATCTCACATTAGTTGGAGTAGTAATGAGTTCTCCATCCATTGAGATTCAAGAATAAGCTCTATTAGAGTAGACCTTATGTATTGCGTAAGGTCCTTCCCATTTTGGCTCAAGCTTGTGAGGTTTCTTTCCTGGTATCATTGGAGTTCTGAGAACTAATACCAATTCTCCCTGAGTGAATGAACGAAGACGAAATTTTTTGTCAAAATCTCATGCTATTCGATTCTGATAGACTTCCAAGTGGTGCAAAGTGCACAATCTTTTCTCATCCAACCTTTCCGATTCATTCAATCGCTTTTGAGATTGCTCATCCATAGATGATTGATCGAAAATGGCTACTCTGAGCAATGGTAATTGAACTTCAATTGGAAAGACTTCTTCTGTTCCATATATCAATGAATATGGAGTTGATCGCGTTGCAGTGCAGGTGGTAGTCTGATAAGCCCATAAAGCATGAAAGAGTTTATCAAGACATGAATTCTTATCTTTATCCACCATCTTTTGCAGTATATTTGAAAGAGTCTTGTTGAAGGCTTCTATTTGGCCATTGGCTGCTGCATGATACCGAGATGAATGGTTGGATTTGATGTTGTATTCTTGATACAATTTCTTCACCTCAGATAAACAAAAGTTGGTGCCATTTTCCGTCAATATGGTATGAGGGACACCAAATCTGGTAATGATGTTAGACTTAATGAAGCTAACAATGCATTTAGAACTGACTTCATTGGGAGGTATTTCCTCTGCCCATTTGAAAAAGAAGTCATTAGCAGTAGGAATGTACTTAAATTGCTTGACCGTAGCTGAAGGGTAAGGTCCCACCACATCCATTCCCCATGTGGCAAATGGCCACGAGTATTTAGTTGTATGAAGCAACTCTGGAGTTTGATGAATGAAGTTGTCATGTACTTGGCATGAATGAAACTTCTTTGTGAAATCAACACAATCTTATATCATTGAAGGCCAAAAGTATCCAAGCCTTTAAATTTGATCAGACAATCTATGTCCAGACTGGTGGGCACCACAGACTCCTGCATGCACTTCTTTCATGACAGCCATTGTCTCTTCACCATCAATGCATCTGAAGAGAACTCCATAAAAAACACGTTTGTAGAGAATTTTCTCTAGGTGATTTGGGCTATCATAAAGAGTAAAATTGACCACATGTCACCGGATTTGTTCTTTCTCAACTCTATCAGGCGGAAGTGTTCCATTTTGAAGGTATTCCCTGATAGGTGACATCTATCATGTAGTATGACCATACGGTTTAGGAATGGGACTAATTTCATTAATTTCCTCTGTTCTGATTCGAACATAAGGTGAAATTGCACGACGGTGGGAAATACTGATGATTGTCTCATCCAGATTTGGATCTTCTAGAGTTGTGGCTATATTAGCCAGCGCATCAGCTTGAGCATTTTGTGATCTTGGGACATAAGAAAATGTCAGTTCTGAAGGGAATTCCTCCATTAACTCTCTGACGTAATCATACAAAGGGATTAGTTCTTCTTTTCTAATGGCATAATCCCCATTGACTTGTTTGATTACCAGGTCTGAATCACCTTTCACCTTTAAGTGATTCACTTGTGCTTGAAGTGCTAACTCCAAGATTGTGATAAGAGCTTGGTATTTGGCTTCATTATTGGTACCACCTTCCCACAATAAGAAGGAATAAGGTAACACTACCTTTTCTGTATAAATGAGCACAATTCCTAAGCCAACTTTGTTGAATTTAGGATTTTCCATTTTCTTCTATGTTGGACTTCTGGAAGCACCATCAAAATACATTTCCCATGCTTGAGGGATTTCTTGAATAGAGAATACTTCCTCATCAAGGAGTTCAATATCTGAGGACGTGTCTTCCACTGAAGGGTGTTCAGCCAGGAAATCAGCCAGAGCTTGGCCCTTTATTGCCTTTTGAGACACATAATGAATGTCGAATTGCTGCAAAATAACTTCCACCTTGCTAGATTTCCGGTAAGCATTGGACGACTAAGGATGAATTTGAGTGGGTTATTGTGAGATACCAATTGGACCTCGTGATGTTGCAGGTAATGTCTCAATTTCTGAACTGCAAAGATTAATTCCAGGCAGCACTTCTCAATACTTGAATAATGGGTTTTTGCTTCAGGCATAGTTCGACTGAGATAGTAGAGGCTGTTTTCATTCCCAGCATCATTCTTCTGAGCAAGAAAGGCACCCAATGATCGCTCTAGAGCTGTCACGTAGAGGATAAGTGGTCTTCCTTCAACAGGTGGCATGAGTACCGGTGGTCTCAAGAGGTATTTCTTGAGAATATTGAATGATTCTTGACATTCTTCAGTCCACTGGTAAGTGACTCCCTTTTTCATCAATTTGGTAAAGGTTAAACTTTTTCCTGCCAAATTGGCGATGAAACACCAAATATAGGCTAAGTGTACTTGAAGTCCTCTTAATTCTTTCAAATTCTAAGGAGGTGACATACCAAGGATTGAATTGGTATTCTCAGGATCGACTTCAATACCATGATGGCGTACAACAAAGCTGAGAAATTTTCCTGATGTTACCCCAAAAGCACATTTTAAGGGGTTCATCTTCAAATTATGTTGTCGAAGCTTGTGGAATGTGAATTCAAAATCAGCCAAGTGATTAGAAAGTTTTCTGGATTTAACCACCAAATCGTCTACATAGCATTCAACAAACTTCCCTAAGAAGGGTTTGAAGATATGATGCATGGTGCGTTGATATGTGGCACCTCCATTCTTTAAGCCAAAGGGCATCACCCGGTAACAAAATACACCCTGAGGGGCTCTGAAGGTTGTGGATTCCTCATCTTCTGGGGCCATTCGGATCTGATTATATTAGGAATATCCATACATGAAGGAAAGTGCTTCATAGTCAGCTGTTTCATCAATTAAAATTTCTGTAATCGGAACTGGGAAATCATCTTTAGTACAATGCCGATTAAGATCTCTGAAATTGATGCAAACTCTAATTTGTCCATTCTTCTTCTTTACAGGGACAATATTATCCAACCACTTGGGATACTGAACGTCTCTGATGAAGTTAGATTTGATAAGATTATCCACTTCAAATTCAATTTTAGAAGCATAAGTTGGGTGTGTTCTCCTCACAGCATGCTTAAATCCTCGACGTTATTATGGTAAACCCAAATGATGAGTAGCAACATCAGGATCATGCCCGGGAATTTCTATATAGTTCCAAGAAAAAATATCTCTATATTTCTTTTGAAAAGAAATATACATCTCTTTCTCTTCAAGGTTCATGGCCACACTAATTAAAGTGGGGCGTGGATCTTCCTTTGTACCCAGATTTATTTCTCTGAGTTTATCCACAGTGGTAGAGATAGCCTCTTCAAATGCTGGAGGAGCATCTCTGAGATCTTCCTTTTCTTCTTCATCATATGTTATTTCTTCCGCTTCTACTTGCATAGTAGATGACAAAGCAGAATTTTCATGATCAGAAGAGATGTCAAAATTTGCACATTTTGAAGAGGAAGCTTCCATTTCTGACCCTATTAATGATAAAGGGTCTTCTTTGGGTAATAAAGAGGAGATGATGGATTGAGAATTGACATCATTGTTCACCTCTGATGTTTCTTTAACTTCTTCTGGCCTAATTGGCGAAGTATAGACCTGTTGGATTTCAGCAGATGAAATGAAGACGTCACCATTTGTGCTTTCATCACTGCTTGGTGGGTTACCAATTTCTCCCATGTTGTCTGGCTCAATTTCCATAATCGACATTATGGATCTGTCCATAAGAGTATTTTGATTTGGGCCTATCTTGTCAATTTGAATGATAGGCAACACATAATTTGTACTCACATGTGTAAATGGATTTACTGGAATCTTCTCCAAACCATATGTAGCATTAACTTTGGTAATTTCTTTTGTTGTGGATTTCTCCCTTCCCTTCATGTGATAAAATTCCATCTCAATGTATTGAGACTCACATGTCTTGAACGGGGCCTTATCACCATACAATGTTCCAACATGACCATCGAAACAGTATTTGAGACATTGATGGTATGATGAAGGGATAGCCGCATGTTGATGTAGCCAGGGTCTTCCAAGCAAGATGTTGAAAGCTGAGTCTTGATCAACAACCATGAAATCTGAATTGGATACAAGATCTCCAAACTATGTTCTGAGTGTAACTTCACCAAGTGGTTCTTGTTCATTTTTATCATATCCTTGTAACATCATGGTAGAAGGAGATAAATCAGATTCCTTGAGGCCCAATCGATGAAGTGTACGAATGGGCATGAGGTTGACTCCTGAACCATTGTCAATGAAAGCTCTTTGGACGTCTACACCATTGACTTTGCCAGATAAGTACAAAGGTCTTATGTGCCCATGCACAACATCATCTTTATCTTTATCAGTAAAAGATATCATTGCATGGCATTCTGCAGGATTATTCTCTATGTGATAGACTTCAGCTGCAGCAATTTCAGTTTCAAACTTATGAGGACTTGACAAAGCCTCAATGAGTGCTTCCTGAAAATATTTTGACAGATTCAAAGCATCCAGAATTGATAACTTGGCTGGTACTTGGGCCAAGTGTTTCAATATATCATACTTTTGATCTAGAGGTCTGTGTTTCCCAACAGGAATATGTGGTTTAGCAGTTACCTTGGAAGCAGATGCTTTGGATGTTGAGGCATATTGTATTGGGATAGGAGTTGGCAACATCCTTGGTTTTGGAAGATTAGACTGATTAGATCTATTTACTTGCTGAGAGGAAGAAGATGGAACCATTAATCAGTCTTCCAAAATAACTGTGCCAGGACTGAATTGGCTATTGGCAGAAGAACTTGCTTGTTCTTGCTGAGCTCGCTGAAGGACTCTACCACGAGTTTCTGTTGCATACACAGTTCTAGTAGGGGTAGAATTGGAATAGTGGCTTCTGAAAGATCCATGTCTTCCCTTGTATCCTAAACCTCTGGAACTTCCTCTGATTCCCTTGTTTGATATAGGGAATTCAGGCTCATCAAAATTGAAACTGCGACTGGCATATGGATCTGTTAATTGAATCATATTAACAGAACCGAAGATTAACTCTTCGTCTGATGAAGACTGCCTGATTAGCCTATTTAGGTTGTGCTGTTTGGTGGGGCAGTGCCTGTGGCTTTTAAGTAGATGGCATGAAGTCTGCCAGAGTCAAAGACAATTTAGGCTTTGACACAAACTCATCTTCTTCTGATTATTTTTCTTTCTTCTTTGAATTATGATGTTTCTTTGAGGATTTTCCCACTGATGAAGAGGGTTTTGCTGCAACATTCATGGCAGAAGTTACAATTGGTTTCTTTAATTTTGTTCACAAAATATCATGAGTTCGATTGATTGTATTTCTAACCATCCAATCATCATACTTTTGTGCATTTTTTCTTTTTACTTCTTGCCATTCGCCTTCCTCCTCTGGAACTGTAGCAGTAACACATGCTACCTAAGCTGAAGTACCTTTCAATTTGACTTGTCCCGAGTCAACCATCTTTTGCAGGAGGTCTTTGAAGACAAAACACTCCTAGATGGGATGCCCCAACAGTTGATGAAAGGGACAATAATTGGGACGGTCTTCATCTCCTTCCTTTTTGGCCTCTTGGGCACTGGTAATTGAAACAAATTGTTTTCCAGAGCTGAAATGAAGTAACCAATAACTTGCTCATTTCATAAAGAGTATGTTTTTCTCATCAAATCCTCATATTGTTTTCGTCTTTGATCTCTTTGATCATATGGACGAAACGGTCTTTGTTGTTGGTGCTCAGGAGGTGGATCCCTACGAGAAGATGAAGGTTTTTAAGTAGAAATAGGTACATGGGCTTGTTTAAGCATAACTATAGCAGTTTCCACTTTACCCATTCTCTTTCATGGAGCTGATGGAATTACACGAGATTTAGCCTTAGCCTGTATAAGGGAATCTTCAATCTGCTGAGCGATTGAAGTAAGGTCTCGAAACCCTCCTGTGTATTTCACAGGGATCAACGACGTGCATAATTCTTCATGGAGATTTGCCACATAGATTGGCAACAGTTCCTCTTGAGGGAGTGCTAAGCTTAGGGAATATGTTAATACCTTCCAGCGAGCAATGAAATCAGAGACTCTTTCATTCTCCCTTTGCTTACAGTTTGTAAGATCGAAAACTGTCGTCTATTGAAAAGTTGAGCTGAACTGAAGAAGGAATTTTTGGTGAAGATCCTCCCATCCGGTGATTGACCAGGATTGCAAGCTTGTATACCAGAAAAAAGCTGGTCCTTGCAAGGTTCGCACGAAGCATCTGAGTTTCACTACTTCTTGCTGCTCCGGAGTTCCCATCATAGGATCACAACAAGACACGTAATGTGTCAAATGTTGTTCAGGGTCGCCTGATCTATTGAAAGTATGGAATACAGGGTTTCCAAAACTAGATGGAGGAAAAATTGAATCTACCCATTCAGGGTAATCTTTCTTTTCTGGTTGAACTTGCGCACTTTCCCTTCCATAGTTTCTAACCGAGCTGTTAATGACTCAATAGTATTTATTAACTTTTGAGAAATATCTGGTTGAACATGGTCTTGGGTAGGTGTAATAGGTGCAATGACTGGACCTTGGACAGATGTGGTGGTTGGTGCTGCAACTAATGGTAGCACTGCCAACTGTTGTTGCGCTTGACCTGTAGGTTTAGACCTCTGAGGGTGTACTGATAGAGGAGGATATTCCTGATCCATCTCAGTAGCTACAACAAATTCATTTGGATGACTAACTCCATCATGCTTAAGAAGAAGACCACTCTGAAGTAGTTCTGCATTCAACCTTCTTAATTCCTTCATTTCTTCCTCCTATTGTGCAAAACTTTACTCTAATGGGAGCGATTGGCCTTCTCCAGAGGAAGGATATGTAACCTGATTCTTTCCCCTCCCTTTGTTGGATCATTTTTTGAGAGGGGGAAGTGGGTTACTCAAAGGATTATCTAGGTTCTGAGTAATCCTTTGATTTCGTGTACACACACATTCTTCATTTGTATCGGTGCGTACATCTTCTTGAGTAGGACCCTCTTCATCTGAGTCCCCTGAGTGAGCCTCATCTGGTGGATCAGTAACAACGGAATTGATGACATTGATTGATGCATAACACATTGCATCCCTTCTATCAACATTTCTGTGATATTGTCTTCTTCCATGTCTTTGATGAGACATTGCCTTTTGTTGATTCAATACCTTAAGAACTTCTAGACGAGCCATAACTTGGAGGGAATCTCCTGATAATTTGGCTCTTCGTTCCACTTTAGGCTTCTTCCCCAATCGATAAAATACTGACATTCTCTGAGGAGGGGATTATTGATTTGAAAAATTCCCCAGTCCCATGGACTGGGGATGCTCCTATTGTTCCCGCTCAACTCCTCGAATCCTATTTATTGATTCCGAGGATTGGATTAAAAGAGTCCCCAGTCTGGCAAGCTGGGGTGGCTCTTGACAAGCTATGTCTGAGACTTTCTTAAAATCTCTCTTGATCTTGCGAACCATAGTTCATAAATTAGCTGGATGCATTAACTTGTATCCACTTTTATCACCTGGTTAAAAAGACCATTGGATGATTTCTGAAACATCTGTCACTTTATGATGTGATTGCTCTATACGAGAGGCTTGTTCAATATTCTCGCCTTCTTGATGTAGGATCAATTCAACAACGTGTTCTCTGTATGCTTGAATTTGAGAGGAACTAGTTGAAGCATGTTCTTGAGAGAACTTTTGATTACAAACAAAGTCCATTGACTGTGGCCGGCCATGGGCAATAACATTGCATGAGACCATTTTCGGCGGGCTTTGCTGACTGGAGAGCACTGTGAAATGTAGTGCTCTATGAACACCCCATCCTTTGATATGAAAACCAGATGGGGCATTGGAAATTAACTGACGTAATTTTCTTAGTGTGCCAAGGCATGAATGTTGAAGGGATCTCTGCTGATTTTCAGCCTTCAGATACCGAGAGACTGAGAGAGATGCCAAATCAATCTGACGTTGTAGCCCTTTAATTATCTTAAGATGATTTTCATATTCATCATAAGATAATACCTTCTTCTTCAATTGACAAAGAATTTTCATATGTTGAGACGAATATCGTGGACTCCATCTTCCGTCAACATCTTTGGAATGTCATACTGTGAGTCAGCCAAAGGCCAAAACATGACGGGTACCTCACCTTTCGCCAGTTGTTTTCTCATGTTCAGCATTTCCTCTTCATCATTAAATGAAGATTCTTCTACGTGTTTTTTCCAGAGTTGGTGTTTCCTTGTTGCTTTATCAGATTAAACAAGATTGGTAGAGAAATCATTGATCAAACTAGAAGATGCATGACTTATGGGTGGTTCGGAGAATGACCTACACCCTGGGTTATCTTCTGATTGAGAAAGTATTTCACCTGTTAGTGATAAAGCATCAGTCATGACTGGTTTCGCATTTTCAAGTGCCTCAAGATAAGAGGGCTTTCTTGACACTACATTGTCCACTAGATTATTTTCCAGGCAATTTGCATCACTACTACGGAGAGGAGTTTCGCAGCAAAATTCATCATCATGGGGAGGACCACCATGGTGGGTTACAGAAAAAGATGAGATCTCTTGCTCCTTGGTCTTCTGACCACACAGAGGGTTCCTGTGGCTCTCATCTGAAGTCAAAACTTCAAGAACGACTGTATTGTCATGAAGCAAGCCTTCATGAGGAAGTGTATGTTTAAGACCTTCGAAATTAATGTTCCCATTATTGGGAACTGAGGGAGTGGAATCTTGAATTCCAACAAATAAATGTCTTAGGGCTTCAAGAACTCCAGCATCGAGCAAGGCCTTGTTTCAGATTGGCCCTTGATCTCCTGACTGTGTTGTGCGGATCTTTTTCTTAGATGCCTTCTTACTCACTTTGGAAACCACTTGTTGACAAAGGTAGCTTCTCTGAGCAGGTGTGTGTGCCTGATCAGGAAAGATGGTCAGGTTAGGCTGACGATCTCCACTCAAATCAGGGGTATGTGCCTGACTTGGTTGTCCGTATGATATGGGGGAGTATGTCCCACAACCCTCTTGGACTAGAAAAAATGTGTGTGTCTGTTTCAGAGTGAATTGATGTTGTGTCACTCCACTGATAGGGATAGATTTATGTGTCTTTCCCTGAGATGATGCTGAAGTTGTTATAATATCCTAGCAAGCATCCAAAATATGAGAAGGAATTTGCTTCTGCTCTTTCACCATTGATAATATATGCTTGATGACTTCAGCTACCGGAATGGGGATATACGTTCATTCCGGGCTTATAGTAGGTGTATGTGCCTACTCCTGCCCTCCTTTTTTTGTCAGTGAATCTTGACAGTACTCAAGTGTGGGCGTAGAGAGTTGAGTCTGCCTCCTGTTTGTCGCAGGAGCTTTCCGACTGACTTCTCCGTGTGCTACCAAGCGAGACTATCGGTAGGCTTGATTAATATTAGCAGGTGTATGTGCTTGATGATTGCACTTCTCCAAACGTGGTTGACGAGATCCATCATATGTAGTAAGACGATCATGCTGACTAACTGATGATGTATAAACATGTGTATGTTCCTGCCTATAGTACTCTGCCAGAATTGCCTGGCGGGATTAGCGTGATGCTTCCAGACGAGTCTGCTGGACAGCGGAATTAAAATGGGCAGGTGTGTGTGCCTGCTCGTTACTTGCCACCAGGTTAGGTTGGTGGACTTC
This sequence comes from Viscum album, assembly GCA_963277665.1. Lineage (NCBI taxonomy): Eukaryota > Viridiplantae > Streptophyta > Magnoliopsida > Santalales > Viscaceae > Viscum > Viscum album. Next base: position 1,402,234,663 of record OY728125.1, read on the forward strand.
TCCAGAAATGGAAGAGATGAGAACCTGCTCACTATTGACTGGATTTCGCCTCTGGGGGTTCGTCTTGCCTGCTCGGGTTCGAGGAACCTATGCCGAACACCTGGAGTCGGTACCCTCATCATGTTGAGGGCGCACTGCCGCATGAGTCTGGTGGCGATTGTTAGTGGGAGACCTCAAGAAGGACTCCTGTCTTCTTGAATTAAGTCCTTGAGGGACCTGCTCATTCACCTCCCCATAATAAGGGAGCGAATGGTGATTGTGTTCTGGGGATAACGACCCGAAATGGTTGGAGATGATAGTCAGCAATGCCTGCTTCTTGATCACTGTTCGTTGTTGTCTGGACGACCGGTGTGAGTTGTTCACTTGGAGGGATTGTCGGGCAGCCTCCAGAGTTGGGATGGTACCGTGTTGACGGTACTCCTTAATTAGCGCATTTGATACCCAGCGTTGAAGACGCTCAGTAGGTGATGTCATCCTCAGAGCGGATGACGATCCAGCAGGAGTAGCAGCATTATTATTCGCAGTAGTAGTATTCACAGGTGTGAATTTGAGAGCAGCCATTATGGAAATACAGAAGATCTTCGAAAAGAGTGCTTGTTTGATATAACAGACGTAATCAAGATAAATTCAGCTACTACATCTTTTGGATGCGCACATATGTCAATGATTGTTGTTTTTTTTGCCCTGTTGTTGAGTTTTAAACAGGGGCCTAACAAATAGGTAAAACATCATTTTAACTTTGGTTAAGGATTCACGTCGGGTTCACCATTTTTTTTTCACTTGGAATTCGAGGATAGCCTCCTTGATGGGAGATTCAAAAATTACGATCTGTTTCTAACGGGTTTGTTCATAGAACCGGAAACATCCAATGATTCCACATCCATTTGGACCTACTTTCCAAAGGTAGGTGCTCATTAGTTTGTGGACAGATGAGGCTTAGGAATTTGCATTGGTCGAGAGGATGGGAGGTCGGACTCATCACACCTTTTTGAGGGGAATTATTGTCTATTTAGGGACTCTCTTTATAGATTTAAGTTATTTTTGTGAATCCTTATTACATTACCAAGTATAAAATGAGCTTCCTTTAGATCTGACAATCAATGATAAAATATGTAGGAAATTTAGATAATCTTTTATATTTATTCAAGGTTCTTCATCGATAGAGAATCATCTATATTTATTAGAGATTCTTGGTCAATGGTATCCTTCGGCACATTTATATAGAAGTCTCTTGGTCATTTATGATGACCATGCTAGTTTTGAAGCCACTCAGTGGGGCACTTGAAGTTTATTGTCATTCAGAAGGACATGGATTATTTCAGAGTTGGGATCGAACCCACAGATGGGCTACCTACGTATCCTTTGTTTTGGAAAAGGAATCAAAACCCACGTAGTTCGAGTAAGGGAGTATGATGTTTATGATTGATTACTCAAAGAAGGATTTCTTAATTACTTTTACCCTCTAAGCTCACGTGAGTCATGCTCGGTGTGAGAAACAAGAGGTATTGGTAAGAAAATAGACAATTGGGACATGAAAGATGCAATCATAAGAAATGGTATGGGGCTTATGTATGTATGACGGCCCAGATAAATGAAGATTAGGATTTACTTCAGGGAGAAAATCCAGGAACAGGGTCCATAAAGGTATATGTGCTTCATGGATATTTGAATACTCTAACATGGGACTTACTCCTAAAAAGGAATCCCAGATTAAGAGAGGATTGATAATTGGGTTTTACTCTTGAGAAGGAATCCCAGATTAGAGGTAAATTAGGACTGGTTAAGAGAAATTAAGGGACTTGGGACTTATTCATGAAAAGGAAGCCCAAGTTTATGACTGGGACTTATTCCTGAAAAGGAAGCCCAGGTTTAGATTCTATCATTTTAAAGGATTAGGTTGAATGAATGAAATCTCAATCTTTAGTGACATAAAGATGTGTAAGTCACTATGTTTTGAGAGATATTCCACAGAATTCCTTTCAGATAAAGTAATAAAATCAAGAAATCATTCCATAAATGGCTTTGAAGAGTGTCATGAAGACTAAATCTTGAATAGGAGAGGTGAAATGGCTTAAGAGGGGAAAAATGGGCAAGATGGGAACCCAAAAAAGCAAGGGTGTGCAAGTCCTGGTAGGCGTGCAGGTACTGCGTGGGCGCGCAAGTCTTGGTCGGTGCGTAGGTACACCTGTGCGACAATTTTGGTACTTGAGCGGTATACAACCAGCAGGGTAATACTTGAGCGACTCTTGACTATGGCCTTTAGAATCCTCTTGAGGTTCTTCCAGAAAAGGGACGTGCAAGTTCTATCGAAGGAGTAAGGCGGCGCGCAAGTGTGGCCATTTCCCTTAAGGGCTGGCCACTCAGGCGCGCAAGTGTTGATGAGTTTCAACACTTAGGCCTTCCTCCCCCTCTTTAGATCTTCCATTATAGGTAATAAATTTCCTTAGAAGTGTTCCAGAAGCTTTGAGAAGAGACTTGGGCGCTGGGATCTTAAATATAAGTTTCTGGAAAAATTCCTCCTCGAATGGTGGGCCCACAGGGTCTATTTATAGGCAGAAGAAGACCCCGAGCGGTTATCTTTCAGGTCACGCAAGTAACTTGTGCGACCATAGTGCGTCGTGCAAGTGGACTTGCGCGACTATGAGGGAATTTGCATGACCTATGGGCAACGTTCTCCTTGTTCATCCCTTTTTCAATTTTTGATGTTTTCTTCAATGGTTGAATCACTTTAATCTCAGATATTTCCCTTTTCCAATCTTTAGATTTTGTGACGAAAGGAGCGTCAACATGGCTTCTCAGTTCAGTCTAGCGTAGTTAGGTGACACCTCCGACATGCTTTCGGTGTGGCTCGATGACTGATTTGTAGTGGATTGAAGGGGGAGATCCCAAGCATCAATATTTTTTTTTGTTATAGGCTTTATGATTTGGTGATTTTCATGAAATGCTCTATTGGCTATGAAATTGGTGATATTTGGGTTTCTCTGGTTCGATCATCTAGGATGATCGTTTTTGGAGGTGCAATGGACTCAACAATGCTTCTTGATAGGGATTTGGTGTCTGTGAATGTTTTGATATTCTTTTTATATAGCGGCATGCGGTCCAAGGGTTCATGTTTCCATATTATCTTCAAATACTACTCTATAAGAGGTTTATAGCAATAGGTTTTCTCTAGACTTATGTTATTTAGATTTAGATATTTGAGAGGGTATGTCCTTGGTTATCTATACTAGTCTGTCTTTGCTTGAGACCACTTACCATGTAGTGTTGGAAAGGTGAAACTGGACTTAATGTTGTTTATGCAGGGGTGGGGCCTTCTTTTGTGGTGTGATCTAGTTTTTTGTCTTTTGGACTGTTGGGGTATGGTTTGATGTCTTAAGTCATTGAAGTCATGTTTGGTTCTCCCTCTACCCTTAAAAGGGGACTTTTGATAATAAAAATAATAATTTTCATTCAAAAAAGGGTTCTATTTATGAAGAAATAAGTGGGAGACAATGTAAATATTTTTTTATTGATATATTTATGTTTCCACGTTTCCAAATGCACTATATCTTTACAATCCTTAGCCAATTGTTTTCTAATGTAACTAATATTTATCTAAAACGATGTAATATTTTTGTATGAAAATCATGTGTCACTATAGTAATTAAATATTACTGAGAATCTACGCTTACCCTTTATTTATTTCCTTTCACCAAGATATTAATAAGTATATTATTAAGAATATAAATAATTAAATGGATTTTCTTATGATATTTATTTTATATTTCCAATGTAATAGGGGAATAATATATGTATCTTGTTCTCCAAGACAACTAAACTATTCTGTCCTTTGGGATGAAATATCTTGTATCATATTCCATTGTAATAAAATATACCATGGATCTAGGTTAATATATTTGGAGTTTCTACATTTATATTCATCTATAAAAGGTTGAGATAGAAAAATTATATACACTATTCATATAGAAGGTTGGTCGTATGTACACATTATCATTGTTTTCATTTTCTATCAAAAACAAATATAGATAGATAGATATTATTTTATCATTCCATAATTTAATTATATCATGAATAATATATATATATATATATATATATTAAATCTATCCTTATTTCTATCCATTTAAATAATAGATTTAAAATGAATCACATCTCATCATAGAGGTGGTAGTCCACTTGTACGCACAAGCGATGTTATCGTTTTACAACTGATGGGAAGTTAAGATCATAGATATGATATTATAATTAAATAAGAATAAATATTTAACAAATATCTTATATAAACTTTAAATCCATCATAATAACTATCCATTAATTATGGTTATGTAAAATTAATTATATTACTATGTGGAGGCTTTAGTCCATATGTACACACGAGAGATATTTTCACTTCCCATTGGATGGAAAAGAACCTAAATAATGTTTATTTCAGAATCGTTATAAAATTTAATTTTATTTAGGATAATTAATTTTTTATTTTATGATTAATACCATAAAGATTTAGTAGGTATAAGAAGAAATTAATTGAAATATGTCAGGTAGGATGATTACCTCTTCTTTGGTAGCCCTTTATATCGTTTCTTAAGATGCCTTGGAATTGTATTTTAAGAAGAACATCGCTACCTATTAATGTCTAGGGATTTACGTAAGGAGATTTAGAAGGGTTTTTGAGATAGATGGCTCCAATTTTTTTTAAATAATAAAATAGAGGGGTGTCCATTTATAAGTGAGAGAAAAGGCATATATGGAATTAATAAAAATATTTAAATATAATAAATTTATTTTTTTGTGCATGTGAGTCCATGTGGAAATCATTTAGAATATAAGAAATTATATTGTTTAAATCCATTCAACCAATAAAAGTTTTAAAATTTTATGTGGTATTTCAAATCTTTTCTTTTCTTTTAACCCTCAGCTGACTAATTTAAACCGTAATTACAATAATGAATTTTTCAATCTTAATGGGTTATAATTTTATTTATAAGGTAAAAGTTGGATAATAAATGGATAATGGATTGTATTTTAGACTATTTATCATCTTAATTTTCCACTTTCATGATTTTTATGTTTTTTCAAAAATTTAATAAAATATTATTTTTCTTGAAATATCATTGATTTCATTTTGACACTATTAATTTTAGTTGACTTTAAAGGCATAAAGATAATAAATGAATTATAATATGAGAAACTTAAAATTAAATTAAATATTATTATTAACCATATAATTCATTTCATATCATATGTTAGACGAAAATATTAATTTTGATGATTTAAAATCATTTACTTTGATTTTTATATTACTTGCACAAGCATTGTGTTAGCATTGTGTAATAATTTAAGGTAATTATAAAATTTATAAAAATTAAAAATAAATTATCAACATTAAAATAAATAAATCAGGTTTAAAAAAATATTTTATATTTGTTTATATTATAATTTTATCCTTATGTCAATATATAAATGAAATTAAATTCAAAAGACTGACATTTTGTATTTTTCTTTACATAAAATATTACAAATACCATTATCAAGGGGAAATTACACCAAAATACAAAATATCTTAAATTAGGATTTATATTTCATTATTTTACTCATCCAATGAAATACTAGATTGTTTTGAGATTATTTGGAGACCTTATATCATAGTTTTAACATTCCATTACCAAATTAACCCTTACTATGGTGTCATAGATTTTCCATGATTACAATTCATAATGACCAAAAATAAAGGGTAACTATTTACCAAATTTTAAATTAATAAATAAATATATGGTATCCATTTTTCAATATTTAGTCTCTATATGTATCTGAATTATATTTTAATATAAATTCATAAAATGCAATGAAAATAATTTTAGAAAAATGTGTTTTTATGAATAAAAATTAACTTAAATAAAAATAATGAATATTATTGATTAAAAATGAAATAATTATACTATTATAATTAAAATTTATAATAATTCACTTTAAAACCAAACCCATAATAGAATGTTACTTTTAAATAAATCTATTTAATGAAAATAAATTAGAGTATTTGAAAAAAATTGTTATTCACTGAGAATTCAATCATTTCAGAAAAAACCCTAAATTTCACCATAAGTTAATTTTGTTATGATTTTTTTAAAAATGATGTCAATTTTATAAAATAAAATTTGTAAATGTGGTATAAATAATTCAAGTTTCTGCATACAAAATTAAATAAAAATTAGTATTGAACAAAATGCATTTTTGAAATAAAAAATAGTTTCACTAAAAATTGAGTGCTTATTTACTAAGAACTAATCAATAATTTTATATTTTTTAGAACCATTATAGGCATATTATATAATATAGTTAGTCATATACATACTTTCCAATTAATTTACTAGGTTTTAATAATATCTTTATAATATATCGGAATTAGCATAATGCTCAGTGTTTCTTGCTAAGTAAGATATCGAGCTTATTATTATTTTAAACTAATTTTTTAGGGTGTTACATGGATGATAGTAATGAATTTTTTGTTATTAATGTTATAAAACCTCTTTTATAATTATCATTATAGATTTATTCCTTTTAATCCTCCTTTTTATATGAATATAAATAATTTTATAAAAGGTATAATTGAATGAAAAGACCTCAAATAGCTCATCAATGTATTTTGATGTAAACTGTCATCTTTTAATTACTTCCTATTACTTTTGGTCTAACTATAAACTAATAAAAAACATGTGGTTATATAATATATTACAATTGTATAAGGAAAATTGTTTTATTGAATCAACCATATTGTTTGATTTTCTATTTTATCACATTCTAGATGAAATTCATATTAAGAATAACTATTTTGAAAACATATTATTTATTGTTCTAGACACACCATGAAAGACTAAAGATACTATCATGTAATGGTTAAATTTTACCCAACTATGTATGAATATTGAGATTTAGTTATCGTAACATGTTATATCAAAAAATTTAATGATACCAAACTTATATTATTCACATTATAACGAATGAATTTTTTTATTCTTTTAGTATATTTCATATTTGAGGCTAGAATACGGAAATGATTCTAATTTATCTCATTATGCATGAAATTTTCATATTACTAGGAAAAAAAGACAAGATTTTCATCAAATTATGGAAAGAATACATAATGTCAGTCTTATAGGGTTATTTCATTTATAAAATCTGGATGTGTTGACTAAAATATCAAAATTTTGTGGATACAATTGTATTAAAACAACATAATATGATACAATGAGAAATCATTCATATGATACTATGGTATGTTTATGTAAATTCTTAAAAATATTTCCATAGTATTTACACTATTCAATGTAACATTTTATATATCATTTTTAATATGAATAAAAATATATAGATCCAATATTATTTTAAAGGATGTTCCCATTTAAGATATGAATATATAAATTCAAACAAACTATGTAACAAAGCATCAATTTAAGGGTTTATTATGTATACTTAATTAAATAAAAAAATATGAAATTTATATATTTATTATTTTCAATTCTAATATTCTATAAAACATAATCAAATGGGTTGCATTGAGAGAAATTATGATAGTAAAAAAGACTATTGTTTATGAGAATTTATTCAACCTAGACATGGTTTTCGTGGTGAAAGTGAATGACGGATTTCAGATAAAAGAAAACACAAATCTTATACATATGATATGCTTAATTATGAAGACTTTTTTTTGTTCTTAAATTGGGTGTTACCTTTACTTATATTTTTTCCTTAGGTTAATTTAAAATAAATTTCAATTAAATTTAAATATTATAAATTGATTTATCAAGACAACGCATACAAATTATAATGAGTGCTCTTAAATAATGTGAAGACATATTTTTTTATTCTAGTTCCAAATACCATTAACTGAATTTTGTTTATGACTATATATATGAACTTAAAATGTTATTTTTAATAATAATAATTAAAATTAAAAATTTTATGTATCATAGATTGTAAATAGACTTTGTAATTAATTATGTTTATTAAGTATTCCACTATCCAAATTGGGAAAAAGTATACAATTTATGCATTTATGGATTTCAAATTCACACATGAGAATATATTTAATCAAAATAATAATATAAAAAAAATATTTAAAAGGAACCCATCGTAGAGAAAGTGGCGCTGACTTTTGTAGCATTATAGATAAAATAATTGATTTATCAAATCTATGAAAATGTTATATAAATATAATTAAATAGAATTAGTTTAATATGAATTGATGGTTACATAATAATCTATTCCATAGATTCATTTATTTTGTGTAAAATATTTATCTCAAAGAAAATGAACCATTTATATTGGAATATTGAATGCATCAAATTTATTATTAAAATTATTATACTTCTTTAAAAGATTTAAAAGATATGTATAGTGTAATAAAAATACAATATCATCAAAATCAGATATTTTAAAATCTATATTGTTTTCTAGAGTCATAAAATACTAGAAGAATTCTACAATACATCTCTTACTCATAGATATACAGATATTGATGGTGATATTTTCAGTTAATGGATGATGGTGTTGGTAATGAAGATGATGCAATAATCAATTAATTGGAAACAATAAGATAAAATGATATTTTATATGTTCTAGAAATGGATGATATTAAGTAATAATATAAGTATTATGATGGTAAAAAATATAAATATGAAGAAAAATAATGAGGTTTTACATTTGACTTATAAAAACATGATTATATTTTTTTTTATAAATCTTTATTAGTTTTAAATATTTGATTGTATATTAAGATTTTTTACTTATTATTATTTATATTTCATAGATTTATTGAATGTAATTTTATAATCCAATGTGTTGCTTCTCTAAGGATGATCTACCTAGTAATGAGCCCCATGTTCCATTATTTAAGACATGTAGTGGTGTTTCTTTCACTATACCATCAACATGGAGTGGGAAAAGGATTTCTAGAATGATATTTCTAGACCTTATTCATGAGGAGTGTCTGACTCTTTATGTTGATACTTACTTTTGGAAATTATATAAAATATATATTTCACTTCATTATTGGTAATTTATATCATACATTATTGGTTTGACTATTTTTTCTTATTTTCATAGTTTTTAATATCTTTCCCTTTATTAGGATGGCTCCATTCAAAGGAAATATTTTTCTTCTTTATCGAAGTCATGGGATTATGGTCCTGATGATTTGTATCTTCACTTATTCAATAACCTTATGTTATATATATAAATAATATATTCTATTTTAAATTTATTAAATTCCTAATATAATATATTTTTAATTATTATCATGATTTATATTCTCTACTTGAGGATTTCATGCTATTATCTATCTTAGAGGCCTGTGATTTTTATATGCATGAGAATTTATATCTGTTTTTTTATAACCATGATAATTGAACAATTAAGTGAGATTATATGATAGTATTTGATGACTCTTGTGCACCTCATCAACCCGACTACATCCTCACCTAACCTTAAGAAATATTTTTCACCTACTATATAGGTGATATATTTTGGATGAGGTCATCTCCTTATCGATTTAATCAGGGAAGTGAATATATTACACAAATATTTGGGAGTCACACTTTTATTTTATATAAACCTGATATGGTATGTAGCATTAAATATTATTTTATATAAACATTTAATAATAAATTTATATGTTAAATTTATACAGTCTAATATTGGTAAAAATTTTATAATGTTTAATGTGTATAATGGGATGTATAGTGATCATTACATAGGGAGATTTTTTATGAGAGATATAAATATATCATGGTTAATATATTTTTTTTATAAATTCAAATTAATATAATATAACTTTTTATATTTTAAAATTTCTAGTTATTCATATATGGGAGACTTATGAGGTAAAGAACTCTTTAGGTGACAGACTCAGGATGATATGGAAAGTGGGTATGATGATAGATCATGTGTATTTTTCTTTTAAGATTTTTTACAGAAATAAATGACTATGAGTGGTATTAAAAAATATTTGGAGATTCATGTTAATTCATGATTGAAGACAATCAGTTACTATGGTACTGTAGTTATGGAATCATCCAGATTAAATAGATATCAAGAAGGATTTTTTTCATTTGATACTATAGATTATGAAGAGGGTCTGAGAGATTAATATGAGACTATAAATATTGAATAGTGAGAAATAAGATCATCACTATAAATAATAGGTGTATGATAAGATATCTGAGTACATTTGACGACTTGCACATGGCATGGGGATAGGGTTCCTACCTTTGTGAAATCATCTTATAGCGAATCCCAATCACCCATGTGACTTTTTATTATTATTTTTTAAATAAAAAATTTATTTATTTAAAAATTTTATTTATTTAAAAATTTATTTTATAGTTTAAATATTTTAGTGCATTTTATTTTTTATTTTGATTTTTTATTTTCTTATAATTATTTATCATAGATTAATGAATCCAAAATGATAGAGATGTTTTTTATGATGGAAATTAATTTTTAATTCTATTAATTAAACTATAAGATTATTTGTAGTAGAATTTACATCCATCCCAAATAATGAATGGATAAATTCTATTTGGGATATGTTTTTTCCGTGAAAAATAAAATATCATCTCACCTATTTAGAAACGATTGACTATAAACAATATGAATTGTAATAAATTTTATAGAGATGGGGTATATATGATAAATTTATTCCATAATTAACATTTTAGGAAGAAAAAATATAATTTTGTAATGAATTTGGTCGGTCAAAAAATCCCCTATTTTTTGTATTTGAAAGACAAGAAGATTGTTGAATCTAATGGTAGAATAAGTAATGATTTTCCCACTTTTCACTCGATTAAATAGATTAAACAAGTCATTATCTCTAAAATAATGAGTTTGATTTATATAAATCTTCAATATATTTATAAATGATATAAGAATATCAAATATTTAGGATTAAAAAATCATTATCAATGTAAATATATTTACATAAAAAAATATGAATCGGTGGATGATATCTTCATTCAAGTGGATAAAATGGTAATCCTAAAAAATTTATGAATATGTTCTTGAATTATCTACCATGGTGAATAAATCAATGATAATTCTACAATAAAAGTTAAATGGAAACATATATACCTTATCAGGTCTAGATATAGATGAGTTTACATTGATAAGCTCCATAATATCATGATTTATTATAATATTAGGAGTTAATAATCCTTAAGAATGAATTTATATTATAAAAGGATATATATTTTAATTTTTTGAAAGGTTTTAATAACAATTAATCTAAATGGTCTCATGAAAAGGAATCAGAATCTGAAGATGATTCCATCATTTTCAATGAGTTCACATTAAATTTATTCAAAGGCGTGTTGAAGGAAAATGGTACATATAATGAAAAACTACCTTTTAAGTGTTTTAATTAGGAAATTATTGGATACTATTATGACATTTTCCTAAATAATGAAGAACTATATGAATATTATGATCAACCCAAAAGATAAACTTATAGAAAAAGGTGGTTAGTTATTGATGTAAATGAAAATTATTAAATGTAATCGGTATGGAATCTTTTTCAATAAAAATAATTTTCAATAATAATATTATACTATGTAATGTGATAAAGAAAGTTCAAGAGTATGATAGAACTCAAATGAAGAATGAATTCAACATTTTATAGTAAATTAGAAATAGATTGAGGAAACCTCCTGTGAAGAATAATGTTCTAGTTTAGAGGAATGTAGTTATGAATTGGGATAAAATAGTTTTGAGTAGGGAGTTAATGGTTTTTTTATAATAACATTTAATTATTAGACGTAATAAGAAAAGATTAACATGAGAATGAATAATTTTAAAAGATACTTGATGATTTAAATTTCAAGGAACTTATTGAAAAACAATCTTGATTTTTGAGAAAAAAATATAGATTAAAAACCCAGATTTGAAGAAATTTATAGGATTCTTGGTAAGAATATATAGAATTTAATTATCAAGAGTGATTAGTTTTCTTTATTCGAAGAAAAGTTTGTTAATGGAGAAAATACCTTGTAAAATACTTTGTATGAATTTTTATTTTATATCAAATATTTTAGATAACTATTAAAACACTAGAGAAGGATGTTGATGCCAATAAGTAGTTTATATATTATCATATTATATTCTTTATATTTGTGATATATATTAAATTTTACAATAAATCAAATGGATGCATTGATAAGATGTGGAAGAGAGTGATTAATTTAATAAATAAAAATCATTCACCCACTATTACTTTATGTTCTTGTATAACAAATTACCAAAACAATGAGATGTTGAATAAGAAATATATTATGGATAATACTGAAGTAAAATAAAAGGATTAATAGATCACTCTTATTCAATAGGATGTTATGATAATTCTAAAACATTAAAATAATAATAAAAATCAATGAGTATATTTTGATAAAGATTATTCTTAATTTAGAAGATTATGGATTTAAGGAATATGTTGGTGTTCTAGAGTGTAATAATATAACTCATATATGTGTGTTGTTACAACACATAAATCCCTTACATTAATTGATTCTGTTATAAGAAAAAGATAATAATTACTGGTAGATTCATCATTAAAAATAAAAATTGTAATTTCATAATTCCATTAATTCCCATGAGGAAACATATTGTAAGTGTGAAAAACTACAAAAAAAAACAAGAAAATGTATCATATTTATACCAAATAATGTAAATAATAATGAAAATAAAAAATATGTCAGTATAGGAATTGATCAAGTGCAATCCATGGTGATTGAGGTGTCTTATAGATCTTTAAAATAGGTAAGGAATTGGATCCTTGAATGCGGTTTTTGATTGCACATGATCAGAAATAAACATATCTGGAAGGATATCTAAATGTATGATGTAAGAGTTGTAACATTTTGAAATGATGGATCACATATTGTGAAATGAGTTTGAAGAACCATATTTGGTGAAAATAATTCTAAATCATGTGATATTATCTTGATCGAAGGTTATATGAATAATCTCATAAGTGTCTATAAACATTCTCATAATGAGAATGATGTTATTTTCTAAAAGAATAAATGAATTATAATTATGTAAAAGAATGAAAAACTTATTATGAAATTAAACTCATGGAAATATATTTTATATTTTTAATGATAATTTTTTTTGGAGTATACAATAACAAAATTATTTTTATCATAAAATAATTGGAAATTTTTTAAATAGAATATTGAAAAACTTATAAAATATATTTTTTAAAGAATATTATAAACTTTAATAGTGATAATCACAATGCATATAATTTATTTTTATAAGGGAAATTTAGTGAATAAAATTCATAAGTATATGGCGGTAAAAACAAAGAAGCCTCCAAAATTGATACAATCTTATGTATGTGGTCTAAAGATTGAAATAAACTAATTGAGATCAGTAATTTATTAATTTTTTATCATTTTTTTTTATAAATTATATATATTTTATTTCAATTAAACAAAAATCTCTTGAGATATTTAAACATTTTTTAAGATGAGTTAAAAACCATGGTTGATTTTTTATCAAAATATTCTGAGCTGACATAGATTCAAACACATGAGTTGTTATTTTAAATAATATATGTAAGTGTGGGATAAGTTTTGAATTTAATATTGTATAAAAACACTAATAAAATAAATAAAATAAAATAGATGAACCAAAGTTTAGTGGACGTGGGGAGAATAAAGTCATAATAGCTTGTAACATTAATATATTTCTCAATGATAAACTATAAAAATGTTTTCTAGGTTGTAAACTAGATCCTAATATGAGAAAAATTAGTGAATATTATTTTTATTAAATGATTTTGGATGAAATAAAACCTGAAGAGGTTGAAATAATTCATTAAAAAATATTACATAAATATTAAAGGGTAACATTTTATAAAATTTTATAAGTGAGGTGATTAGGGTAGATTTCTTGGTAATACACCTAGTGGAATCTATTATAAAGGTTAAAATAAGAATAAAAATAACATAAATATGATATTTTATTTTATGGTCATATAGGATCATGGTATATCAATAATACCATTACCCATTAATGACAATATTGAATAAGCACGAGAAGACTATGTTGGATTACAGGGTAAAAAAATTCTTTTGTATAACAGGTTATAAAAATACCCATGATAATAAAATATTTCAAGTGATATGGAAGTCTTAGGGAAAAGAGGAACTATGTTCAAAAGAATATAAAAATTATATATAATCTAAAAACATCCCTATATAAATTGTTAATGGTTTCTAAACTAGAGGAATTTTGAGAAATTTCGTCCATATTAGACTACTTTCACAAGTTGAAAAAAGAGGGTTCGTCAAGCATTGTAATTTGAGTATTGGATCATATTTATGGAGGATAAGATTAATTAGATTAAGATGAATAACATATGATATTTTTTATATCCCAAAGATACTAATGAGATTACGATAATATGTCATTTTTTAACTAAAATCAATAGGAAGATTATTTGAATTAAGGAATAAATATTTTTCTATTTTTAGTTTTTACAATCAAATTAATGAAAATCACAAGGATTAAAATAATAATAAAAATTATTAAATATAAACTTAAAGAAATTATATATTATTCCAAATATATATAATTTTACTGTTCTGTAATAGAGAACTTGAGGATGGTGTTTTCTTTGAACAACTAAAAGGCATTATCCTTGATTGTGGTGATTCTCAAATATTCCAGATGAAGAAAAAAATATATTCTTAAATAAATACAAAAATCATGGTATTCCAAGCTAAGAAATATCTTAAATAACATGTTATTAATTAATTTAATTGTAGTTAGTAAAATTTATATGAAGGGATACCACATAACTTCACTAATTATATATTTTTAGAAAAATTAAATTATTTTTTCCATAAACAATGAAAGTAATTCTATGGAATTCTATACCCATATGAAAAGGATTTTAAAATATTAAATATCTAACGAAATTTTATTCTCTTTGGAATTTTTTTTGGAACACCTCAATTTATATCGTTATTTCATAAGAAAATTATGCTTCTGATTTACTAGAGGTTTATAATTGAATAATTGAGCTAGGTCTCAACTTATATAGAACTTAGGACTATGTTTTCATTATATGAATAATGAATGAGTATAGATAAATAAAAGTTTAAATGGATCATTTGAAGCTTAATAAACTTTAATTTTATTATATTAAACATTTTTTTATTTCCCTTTATCCATGATACTAAATTGATCTGATGGAGTTGCATATTATTAAAATAAAACAAATATTATATTCTATCAAATAGACATTAAATAATTGGTTTAGGAATGACAAACACTCATATTTTCAAATTTATCTCTATTATAGTACCAATTTGGGATGATACAATGGATATCATAAATCATTATATGGAGTTATAACATTTTTAGAGGATTTTTCATTACATTATACTCCAAGAAGTAAAATTTAGTAGAATTAAGAAAAAATAAAATAAGTATATATCATCAAAATTATCCATAAAAAGTGACGTGGATGAAGTCATAACTTGATTATATTAGTGAGGATGAATCATACCCATTATTATTTGTTATAAAAATAAATTTCAAAATTCCTTATCAAAGAAAATTATCTTCCAAAAACTGATCTCATTTTGATTTTTATAACCAACCATAATGGGTATCATCAACTACAACTTCATCATGGATAATGTGAAACAATGAGAGTTTAATGTGGAACACGCATCAATAAAGGATCATGTAATGGATATCTATATAAATACCCCAATAAAGGATGTAATTTATCCCTTGAGGGAGTTTTTAATAGTGTATTCTCTCCTAAAATTCAAATGAGATCATTGTTTATTTTACCACATTCATTACTTTGTATTTTTTAAAAACTATGAAGAATTTTTTAGGACCCTTCTAATAATGTGGTAAAAAAATTATTTATTTATATAAATTAATAAGGGTATAATTTTTTCTTATAGGGGGGTATGAGTTAATTGGTATATAATGTTTTATAATAATATATCACATTTACATTATCATGTTTTTAATTATTTATAATTCCTAGATAACAATGGGTATTAATATCGTGACAAATTATCTAAGAGATTGGTTGAATCATAAAATTGATGACTTCATTAATTTAATATCAATTAATGTTATACAAATATAGTGAGAGTGGTTAATTTACCAGGCTACCAATTAAAAATGAATGGCTATATATTTTAAATGATTTAGAAAGCTTTATATCACTAGATCTACTAATAATTTTGTGTATAAATGAGCATGTTTCCTCCTAGAACTAGGGTAGTATATATTTGTATCCCAAACAATGTAATGTGTTCCCACACAATTAATAAATTTCTCATAAATGATGCTTCAAGAAAAATATTCAACCTAAAATAAGAATCTCCAATTTTTTATATGTAGAAACCAAATCATCTTCATTTCTTCATACATATATATTATTTTAAAATTGTGATTTGTCATATCCTTTGACTACCCAACACATTATTCTCTTATTTATTGACTAATCATTGTGAATAACCAATCTTAAAAAATCAATCAATAATAATAAAATCAAAAATCCATTGAACATATCAAATAAGTCTCCATCCTCTTCTTTAGTATCCTCTATATTCAATTCCATGTTTTCATAATTTAAGATAAGATGATTTTATGAATATAATCTACACTTTTCTTTACTCTTTGGTGTCTTCTCCATCATATTCCTTTATTAGACTCTCTCAAAATTGTACTGCACAATCTCTCCACACTTTATTTCTTATTTTATTATATTTTTGACACTAGCCTCTATTATTTTAAAATATTTTTTTAATTATAGAAGAAAATTCTAAATAAATATTACATTCATAAGTTTCTTATAATTTAATCTAATCCTTTAGATAAACCAAGAGTATCTAACCACCTTTCAAGTGTTTAAGGGACTTGAAACTTCATATTGAAGTATTATCCAAGAAATCCATGAAATCACCTCATCAAAAAAATCAAAAATATTCTTATAATTAAATCATGATGTGACTATGTATTTTATATAATGACTATATTTTTTTCAAAAAAATTTACTCTATATAGAATAGTCTATGTACTTTATTCCAATAGTTCAAAAAATTCTTTTCAACATCCAGGAGCATTGGGATGAAACCTATCTTTATTAAAGTGTGATATATTAGTTCTCACAATCCAAAGAAGAAAAAATTTATCATAGGAACATACATACTACATTATTTCAGTATCTATGGTATAACATTATATTCCTAATTAAATTAAGTTTCTTATACCCAATAGTGATTAAATGAAAAATCATTGCTTACCCATTGCAGCTTGATCTTCATTTAATGATGGATTATCTCAAACGTCATCAAATTTTAAAACCAAATCCTTATGTAAACCAATGCATTTTTTGTTTTGTATTATAAAATCATAAAATTTTATTCATAAAATAATCATCATGTCATAACCAAACCCTTAGGGTTTTATTTCCTCTTAAACACTAAATATTGCTCCAAAAAATCACTCTCTAACTTTAGAACACCTTTAAACACCTTGATACTTATGAATGGTCTTCAGGTCATATGAACTCATCCAAATTCATCTAATTATAAATTAAATTAATATATTAACAAATTTTTCAAATTTTATTTAAAAAACTTCACCCACAAAAATCATCTCATCCACTTCATTTCACATTATTTCAACAATCACCCCTTCCAAACAAACACTTTTATGGGTACATTCAACTTAAAAATACTTCCTAGTCACAAAAATATTCCCCATTGGGTTCTATTTTTATCCATAGAAGATAAATATTATTTTATCTTTTTAATTATTTATCATTTAACATTTTAAAATCCAATGTGAGTGGACATGGTTTAGGAAATAAGAACAATGAATAATAAGGAAAATTTTTTTCCTTTAAAATAACATACATACACATTAAAATAATTATATTCCACTTATCATTTCATTTTATTATAAAAAAATATTTAATATTCATGTTCTAAATAAACTTTTTGTACACATAATTTACATTCACATTAGAAGGATTTAAACATCACAAACACATATATAAAATGTTCATATCTTCTCCTTTTGAAAAATTTCCCCTAAATATAATCTTATAATTTAGGAAAAATATATCAGTTGACTTTATGTTTTTATCAACCCCTATGATAAAAAAATCTAAATATAATAAAATACGGTACATGTCATAATACCTTATCCATTATAATAATGAGGTTAAACTCACATAATCAACTAAAACGTATAAATTTCATCTTTTTGAAGCATCATTGTAAAAAAAACCAAGATATTCTCTATGGTGGGAAAAAACTCCACCTTCATCCCTACTTTCTCAAAATTTTGTTTTATGAATAGTTACTTGTTTTCATAATTCTTTTGGATATAGATTTAAACTAAATTACATAATAGAATGATTGTGATATGATTATCATTGAACACAAATAATAGAAACACAACTTTCACTTTGAGATCTTCATTTTGAGTTCTCATCCACATTAGTAGGGGTTTTGGTTGATTTATAGAAACTTTATCCACATTAAATGTACTTAATGTACTGTAATTTATTTTATTCATGTGAAAATACAAACATATATCTCCTAAAAATAAAATTTTACTAGATTTTTAATTCTTGTGATTAGAACATCTATCCCAATCTATATTAGTAAATACCTATGGATCCAAAATTCTTATTAGTGATATAAAAGAATAATGTAAATATTATTTTTTATATAAATTAGAATCCAATTTGATTCAATGTTACATTATTCCATTTATTAAAATTTATACCTTCTATAAAAATTAACAACATATACTATATCTAATCTTCAACCAGTTAAACAGAGTAAACTCTGAATGAGTTTTATAAAAATAATCTAATTCACCTATTTGAAGTCATCATCAATAAAATATTTTTCCTATTATAGTAGGAGCAAAAAATCAATTAATTTTTTATACCAAAAATTTGTAATTGGTCTTGGGAATATTTCTTTTTAAAGGAAAAAAATATCCACTTCCTGAGAAATTTGAATACCCAAGAAAAACTTAATCTCTCCAAACATAAAAATCTAAAAAATATTCTTTATTTGAGTACTAAACTCATTGGAAACACATTATTTATTTCTATAAAATATAATATAATCAATATAGAAAAAAACTAGGAGTGATGCGTTTTAATTTTCATAGATGAAGGGGTTGTTTTCCACTATTCCATTTATGAAATTTAGCATCTTCAGGTAGAAGTGAAGCATTGAATACTATTTACTCAGATCTTGTTTTAACCCCTGAAATTCTTTTTTCAGTCTATAAACATTAAATTCATCATCTATAAGAAAGAATCATCCTGGTTTCTATATATACACTTCTTCATAACATTCATTGTTATATAATAGTGACTTGATATCCATTTAGAATATCTTGTTTTTTCATTGATAAATAATTGAAATCAATATCATTTTTTCCTTAAAGACTGCAAACAATGATATTTTCTTATCAAATTCAATCCCTTAAATATAATAATAACCTTTGTAGGTGAGAATTTATTTATTTCCCATCACTTAAATATTTTCACTAAACCTATAATAGAATAAATATATTTCTCAAATAACATTATTATTGATTGGTTTAAGTACAAACTTCCAAGTATTTTTATTCTTTATATAATCTAACTCATCTATAATGGTTTCCACCCTTTCATGGCACTTCAGTACTTAATCAACACTTCTTGATTCAACCTTTGAAAAAGATTAGGTATCTACTATTTTTCTCAAAGTTATATATGTTTGGATGACTTATTCGTGATCAAAAATTATATTCTATATCTCCACCTACTTTATCATCCTTGTATGTACTAAATTTGGTTTCTCTTAATTATTTTTTTAATATTATTCAACTTTTTCTTCCTGAATGTCAATTAAATCATATGCATTTTTATTATTTTTAGTGTGGTGTCAATCAATTTATTTATCACCTCTATCATAATGAAAACATGGTCTGTATTATCTGCTCTAATTTAATCATTATTACAACACATTCACACCTTCATTTTCAATAATACTTCCCATTTCCTTATTATAATAGTGATAGCCTCTTCCATTTGGAGGATAACTAAGGAAAATTCCACTAATACCTTCATAATTAATCATTGAAATGTTTTCTCCCTCAAAATTAATGATATAATAGATTCCAAATAATCATAAGTACTTAAATCTTGTATATTTTTATGACATATTTAAAAAAGTGAAATTTTTGAATATTTATGACATATGAAAAAAAAATTATATAAATTCTTTACATAATCACTTTCTATTATAAGAATCGTGAAGTATTATAATCCAACAATATTGTTTGGGTAACAACCCAAGTATATTTATTAATAAACTTCATGCCTTATTAATATTCACTGCTTATATATTATATATTTACGTTCAATATAACAATATTAAATAATATTTCAATCAAAAATGAAACAATACTACTCTAATTAAACTCATAATATTTTATTATAAGGTTTTATTTATAGAAACAATTTATAAATTTTTAGGATTTTAATTATAAAAAATTAATTCCATTTTTGTAATCATGATATCAAATATACATTGGGGGGTAATTTTGGGTTTTTTCTAAAAAGATTGATTTTCAGTGAATACTGAAAATTATTGATATTTCCATAGAACTAAAAAAAATCATTAAAAAGTAGTTTAAATGTCACAATTTATCTTAAATTAATATTAGTATCCTTTAATTATAAATAATATAATTAATTAAATGGGATTAATCATTATACCTTAGTTTGTTGTAAGTTCATTTGTGGTTTAGAAAGCA
Source organism: Viscum album (assembly GCA_963277665.1). Classification (NCBI taxonomy): domain Eukaryota; kingdom Viridiplantae; phylum Streptophyta; class Magnoliopsida; order Santalales; family Viscaceae; genus Viscum; species Viscum album. The sequence goes on from OY728125.1 coordinate 1,402,255,525, forward strand.
TTTTTCTAAAAAAAATTGTGTTTTTGGGTATTAATCAAAAGTTAATTTATGATACTAATATATATTGAATTATGAAAAATGAATTTTATATTTTTAATTAGGATTTCAAAAATTTTTAAATATATTCCATTTATTTTTTATTATTATGAATAGTTACCATAGTAAATATTTATCACATCAGAAAGGGAAAATATTATAATTAAGGTTTAAAATAATATGATAAAGCCTAAAACTCCCCCTACTACTTTTCATTATTATATTATATAACTTATTTTCTACCATGGCCATAAAATTTTCTAAAATTGAACAATTTATTGCAATATTCCTTTAATAAATATCTTAATATAATTTTAAATAAAGACTAAAAACAAAATATCACTCTCTTTCTTGTAAAATATCAAAAAAAAGGATAATAAGAGGTTATATTCTGTTAAAAAAAATATTTTAAATATAAATTATTTTTTATCATTCAAATTTATTTTTAATTTTTTGTGATTAAATAATTACCATAAAAGCTTATGCAACACTGACATAGTGCTTGTGCGAGAAATAAAAGAATCATGAAAATGATTTTAAAAACTCTAAAAATTGTATTTTTTTTGGTGAGTTATAGTCTCAAATGATGTTTATTAATAAATATATATTTTTTCGATGTTTTAAAGGATTATATTGGAATTAAATTACTATATTGACTTCATTAAAGTTATATTAAATAAATAGTTCAAAAAATGACATTAATGATATTTTATAATAAAAAATGATATATTAAATGATTACAAATTCATAAATATTTTATCACAATAAAATTTTATCTATATAGTTTATAATATAAAACATATCCTATTTATAGTCTACTTTTACTTTTATAGTAAATTGCATGACTCCTATAGTTTAAAAAACATCGATGTCGTAGTAGTTATAAAAAAGGGTTAAAGTAGGTTGAAACAATGATTTAAGTGTGATTACATCACTTAAACCTGAAAAAAATTTATTGGATGAGAGTATTTACACTAATAAACATCTTATATATTAGATATATTAATTTGGTTCAATAATTCCATGAAAATTAATTTATATTAATTAAATACATTAATTTATTTCTAGAGTGTCCAAACCCTCACTTATAAAAAGGTTCCTATTATCATCTCTTCCTCAAAACATTTTAGAACTATAAATAATCCAACACCTACCCAAGTTTCACCCAAACTTCCATCCCCAGTACTTAGACTTCATGGTCTCACAAATATACAAAACTTATAATGTTTAAGTTATAAGTAGTAGAGGTTATCTGAGAATAAGGTGTAAGTCCTAATTGACTTATTTCAAGTTTATTTATTTTTAGACATTAATAAAGTATTCTTTTACCATGATGAAATAATTATAAATAATAATACATATACTGAAATGTTATTATTATTATTTTAAAACCTTTTATCATCTCATTTTTTATCTTATGAGGAATGAAAACAATGCTCATGTTTATGTGTGGATTACCACCTCCATGAAGCGATGTGTTATGTTTTCTATCACTACCACTAATGGCTATTTATAATGATGTATTTAATGTATATATAACATATCAATGAAATTATTATTATTTTAGTAATATAATATATCATCTAATTTCTTAACATTCCATCCATTAAAAAATGACAACGTCGTTTGTGTGCATGTTTGGAGTACCACCTCCCAGAAGCGATGTCTCTAATTTCTCATATCTTTCATTCATGGGTGGTTATAAAATTATTATTAATGTATAAAAATTATTATTTTCTCCTGATAATTATTTTGTAGATTATTTAACAATTACCTTTTTTAACACACTCTCCCAATTGATGTCATTTTGTACATATGACCTGAATATCATTAAAATGTATGACATGAACTTAAATGAATAATTGATTGAATGTAATATAGTAATAAATAATATAAAAATAATAATAATAATTAAAAAATTATTAATAAAGTTAATAATTAAAAAAAATTATTTTTTAGGAATACAAAGAATATGCATTATGATTTGGACTTGAGGTAAGGGACAATTTAACATAAAAACTCAATTCAAATGTTTCAAGGATTTATTTTATCAACATTTTCCTTCCATTATCATATTGTTAAAATTATTATATGGATATATTTAGGAGGAAATAAAGTAATTATAATGTTCATTTTATTTCCATTTTTTATTTCTTACATAATTTTTTAATAGTAATATTTTTATATATTTTATACGAAATGTTTGGACTTTTTTACGAAAAGTAAAAAAAAGGAATGTTCTATTTTAACGTATATGAATTAGATTTATTTTCCCACTATAATTTTTTTTATGTTTTTATTCCTTTAATCTTCTATTTTTTCTTAAAATAAAAAAAATCATCACTTTTGTAGGGAATTTCAGTTTTGAATATAGGGTTTTAAAAGGAAAGGGTATCTTGATATCCAAAAATGTTTTTATATGGGTTCAAAAGTTTTTTTTCAATGGTTATATGTTAAAAGGGTTCAAGTATAAAAACAAATTATTCATAATATAGTTCTTGATCGTTATATGTGATTATGTGTAAGACCAATACAAATTTTATAATGAGTTAACATGATACAACATTATGATGGGTGAGCCCAATACTGCTTATATGATGAATAAGACTCATATAGATTGTATGATGGGTGAACCCGGTATATATCTCCAATGAAATTTTTAATGTTCTATTTCTTTAAATAATTTAATTAGGGAGTTAACTAGGGAGTTTTCTCATGTGGATTTAACTAGGAAACAATTATATCTCAAATAGTTTATGAATATAATTCTCTAAGTTGCATATAAGGATTTTTTTTCTTTCTAAGGTTTTTAATGGTTTTCTTTGAGAAAAAAGTGTCTGTTTTTCATATGAATATGATTTATTTTATCTTCTAAATGAATATTTAGATAATTTCAAAAAAAATGGGTTTTCATTTTTTCACTCTACTATAAAATTAATTACTTTTATATCTATTATGGTTCATTTTATTATCATACCACATTTCAAAATGTTTCGCCTAGGGTTTAATGTTGACTAAAAATAAATGATAAGTCAATTTAAGATTCTAGAGTATTTTTTATCAAAATAAAACATGTTTCATTTTAAATATTTTATATTTTAGGAAATGGATACTAAGTTGAATATTATGACAACCCTACTATTTATTAGACATTAATTCATGTTTTATTAAATAAGATTACACATAATAAAACCTAGAATATTTAGAAGTATAGTGTATTTGTGAATTAGGTGCATTACATAACAAAATAAATAGGCAATACATCACCATTATTGAAAAAATTCCTAACATTCTCATATTATTCCATCATATATAAAACTACATAGGATAACATGGGGTCATACATAAGAAAGGGGTGAGCTATAAATCCTAGTAAAGTAATAAAGCTGGAATAACATGAAGAAATTATTACATGTTATCCATTGTAAATATAAATGAGACATAAAAGGAGTGAGAATCATAAACATGAACAAGGATTCATGATATAACATGATAATCATAAAGGCAATGAGGGAAATGTGGTAACAACTTAAAACATGGAATCATAATAATAATTCAAAGATAATTTCAATGAAATCATTATAGAAAAACTAAATTTATGGATTAGGTTCACTCAATAATACCTTTAATTATATCTCATGAGACTAAAACATTACTCAATGCATTGGAGTGCTATATAATGCTAGGTGCACCCATCAATTTCATTTCATTCACATACATAAGTGTGCCACATAGATCAAAAAAATGAGATTATTTATCATCAAATTTTATTAAATTATAAAGGATTGTGTAATAAATATACGTAAGTACCTAATAAAATAATTATAAGTTCATAAAGGTGAACACCCTTGAGAGGAAATGGGTATGGGTATTCACTACACAATTGTTTGGCATTGAAAATCATGGTGAAATTTTAGTAGCATAATGGGGAACATAAATGTTCATGGGAGGGTTTAATGAGATTGAGATGGATATCTAATTATACAAAAATAAAATTGAGAGTATGGGTAATATGGAATAAGAAATCCCTATATTAGGAATTATAGATAAAAGGTATAAGATAATAAAGATATTTGAATAAAGAGGAGAATGAGAGGATCCCTTACCTTGATAGGGTGATTCCAAATGCTTGGGAGGAGCTTATAGAGAGATTAGGGGCACATTGGGAGGACTCTAGAGAGGTGAGGGAAGAGTAAGGATTTTATCCAAGGTTCTTGAGTATAGAGAAATGGGATCTGGGGTTGTTTTATATAGGAAATGAGTGGGGAATTCTTTATTATTTCTCAAACTTTGGTTTTGGACTCTATAAAATAAATTAACCAAATCCATAAACCTTAACATGGTTTTTCCCATGGATTCTACCAAAAGGGTATGGTTTTAATTATTTATTAATTTCAATGTGATGATTCAAAAAATAATATTCATTTTATGAAAATTATTTTCTAAATATATGAATTTTTACTTTTAAAATAGAATCGATATTTATTGACAAATGCTTGGTTTTTTGACAATAACAGTTGTTGAACCATTATAAAAATTACATTTGACTTCATTAAAATTATATAATCATTTATATTTAATAAAAACTATTTGAAACTAATATTTAAATAAAATACTATATATTTTAAAAATTAATTAATTCATTAAAATAAACTCCTTAATTGAATTTTAATATTACCCAAAAATATAATCTGTGTTTTATTGTATAAAAATAAATTTCATTTACAAAGTAACAATAATAAGATGAAAATATATTCATTGTTCTATAAAATATACAATTTCATATAATTAGAGTCTTTATACATATCCATTAAATTCACTGTAAAACTCCCTAATGATAAGGTGTGTGGCAGTGAGACCTTCATGGGGTGGTTAGGCCTACAAGGTTTGGGCCATGATCTCAATGAGCTTGAACTTTTCCCATAAATAGTTTTGATCATGATTTAGTTATTAGATCTCAATTAGGAAATGGTCAAGTCAAATCCTGGTGATTTTATCTCCCTTGTATGCTTTTATAAATCAACTTTGTAGGGTATGATCCTACTTATTGAGGACATCACTACCTTTTTCTTTATCAATTGGATTTATAAAACTGATATATTTATACTAATCATTTGATCACTATTCAATGGCTATATTATAAAATATTTTTGTGCTTAATGGTATTTTAAACCCAATATGATATAATAAAACCCAATAGGTTCATGTTTTTTGTATATCCATAATATATAATTATACAATTAATTAAATTACAATGGGAATTTTGTTTATACAAGTTTAGGTCATTACAATCTTCCACCCTTCATAAATTTCACCCTGAAAATTTTCATTTCATGCATTAAAATAGATGAAGGTAATTTTATTTCATCGCCTACTATGGTTCCCACGTCACTTCTTCAAACATGTGTTTTCTCTATACCACTTTGACATGGTTCAGTGTCAAATTTAATGGATATTTGTCTCTATTGTCTAAAATCTTCTTAGATTGATCCTTATATGATAGATTATTCTTTAAAGGCACCACCTCTAGATTGATTATATGTAAGGGGTCTTCTATGTACTTAATCAATATGGATACATGGAATACATAATATAAACGAGATGAGATAGTTGGGAGTGAAAATTGATAGGCCAACACTCCAATGTGATCAAGGGTCTCAAAGGGACCAATGTATCTTGGAATAAAATTCCCTTTATTCCCAAATCTCACAACATTATCCCATATATATATGTGGAGGAATACCATGTATCCAACCTCAAACTTTTTGTATCATTAATGTTTGTCAACATAGCTCTTTTTTTCACTCTAATATTCCTTGATGTGTTACTGAATAGTCTTGACCTTTTCCATTATTTCATCAAACATTTCAATACCTAGTTGTTTGTGTTTCCCAACTTCATCCCATTATAAAGATTTTATAAACCTCTTACCATAAAGGGATTAAAATGGACTCATTTGGATGCTTTATTGGAAACTATTATTGTATGAGAACTCATCTAAAGGAATATGTTAATCATATCCTCATTTGAAGTCAACTGATCATAGTATCAATATATCCTAGAGTGTCTGGATAGTCCACTCAGATTGTGCATTAGTTTGAGGGTGGTAAGTTGTGCTAAAGATCAAATCATCATTTAGAAAAAATTTAATATTATTCTATAACATGGAGGTAAATATTGAATCTCAATAAAAAAATTAATAGTGGTGTCTTATGTTGCCTCACCACTTATCTAATGTATATCCTTAAAATTTCATCAAGTGAGAAGTCCTCTTGAATTTCTATTAAGTGAGCAGTATTTTTAAGGAAATACACCACAACCCATATATAATTACTTCATATTAATGTCTTTGGTAGACCAGATACAAATAACATGGTTATGTTTTCTAATTTCCAAGTAGGCATGGTTAATGGTTGCATCATCCCCTAGGATTGATTTTATTTACAACTTCACTTGATAATATATAAGACATGTTGATGTATATTATTCGATCTCCTTCTTCATATTATCCCACCAATATTACTTTCAGAGATCTATATCCATCTTCATTCTTCCAGGGTGGATTGAGAAGGTCAATCTATATGCATCATCTGACAAATCCTTCATTAACTCAGGGTTTGGTGGTACACAGAGTTTTCACCCAAATATTACAACTCCTTCTTAATTAATTTTGAATTCATAGGTTTTTCATTTTCTTATAGAATTTACTTTCTTCTGAGTTCCCACATAATATCATTGAGTATCCTTTATTATCTCTGTAAGGGATGGTTGATAAATCATTTCTAAATGGATTTATTATGTTCCTTACTTTAGGATACTCATGTCCATTCTTTTCAAGTCTAAGAAGATCAGATCCATTTTGATTCTTATCAATGATAAAATTTATAGATCCTTTATACTTAGCATCTGACACTTTATTTTGTTTCCCAATATGGTAGTGTATTGAGTAGTCATAGTCTTTAATCAACTCTAACCATTTTCATTGATTAATATTCATCTCTTTTTGTGTGAATATTTAATTTATACTCTTGTGATCCTTATATATTTCACACTTCTCCCCAAAGAGGTAATGTCACAATATTTTCAATGTAAAGATCATTACAATCAAATATATATAATTTTTTAGGTAGTTATGTTAGTGAACTTTTAATTTCATGAAGACTTAGGCTATCACTTTCTTAGTCTATATTAACACACATCCAAATCCCTTGTTTTAATCATCATTGTATACTATAAAACGTTCCCCACTTGTAGGTAGTATTAGTACATGAATAGTGATAGGCCTATTTTTAACTTCTTGAAGAACTCTTCACATTAATTATTCCAAAAAAACGTGACTCCCTTCTCAGTTAGCTTGGTTAGAGGGTTTTAAAATCTTGAGAAAATTCTCAAAAATCAACGATAATACCCAGGTAACCTAAGGAAATTATGAGTTTATATCACATATATTGTCCTCAAGAATCTTCCAATTGATTTTATCTTTGAAGGGTCTATAAATATCCCATTATTTATGATAATATTCCCCAATAATGAAAATTCCTTCAACCAGAACTCACCTTTGATATACTTTTCATATTATTTCTCCTTTTATAAATTATTTAGCACAATGATCAGATGCTTAGCATGCTCCTCCATTATTTTTGGGTATATTATAATATCATCTATAAATACAACCAAAAATTTGTTGAGGTAATATATAAGGACTCTATTCATCATGTATATAAAGATTTATGGTGAATTAGTGAGTAAAAATTGAATTACTATAAAAACATAGTGCTCGTACCTTGTATGAAAACTGGTCATGGGGATATCCTCCTTACACACTCTTGATAATATTCTGACTGAATACCCACCTTAGAGAGGTATTAGGCTCCACACAACTAATTGAACAAGTCATCAATCCATGTAAAATCATAATTTTTCTTTATCATGATCTTGTTGAGCTCAAGATAATCAATGAAAAGGTGTATTGATCCATACTTCATCTTGATGAAGAGGACTGGTACACCCTAAGGTGAATCACTTGTTCATATTAACCCTTTATCTAGATTATCCTATAGTTTTTTCTTTAGATCCTAAAGTTGCACAATAACCATTCAATACTAAGTCTTGGATAATGGAAATGCCCTGGGTATAAGATCAATTGAAAATTCAACCTCGCGACTAGGAGGAAGCCTAGGAAATTCTTTGAGAATCACTTCAGCATATTCCCTAATAATTTCATCTATATATACTTGATTATAGGGAAATTATATCCATTCTTGAGTTGTTGGTGAAAAAGAAGATTCCATATCCTCCTTAAAATTGTATAGAATTAGGGAATGATTCTCATTACAGAGAGTGATTTCCATCTCGTGGAAATTTATGTTGGATATATATAAGTAAAGCTAATACATTCCCAAAATTGCATCAAATTCCACTAAAGGGAGTATCATAAGGTTCCCTATGAAGTTTATCCCACAATTTTTGATAGGGGGAGTTTAATAGTTAGGATTCAATAATTTACTCACTTATCATTTTCACTGAAAACTCTACTTTCCTGATCTTTGGTGGTGTTTGAATGGTTTTACTAAACATGCATGATATTAAGGAATGAATAGAACTTGAATTGAAAAGTATTTTCACTATTCTTGAATGAACAACAAGTGTATTTGTCTATACTTCATTGTCAGTATCTAGATTAGTGATTGTGATGGCATAAGATCACCCATGCTACCATGGAGGTTGTTGGTTTTATCCAAAAACCATTGGTTTAGCGCATTGATTTGAAAATTTCCCATTTTCCTTATAGTTGAAACAATAAAAAATTCATTTATGATTTAATGGATAATTCATTTCCTCCATAACATTAGTGTATTTCTCTTATTGTAAACATATAGCTAGGTGTCTTTACTTCTTGTACCTAATGCATTCCCTCATCCCCCATAGGAAATTTATTCGATACTTCTTTCTGCACTTTTGAAAAGTGAGATGTTGAAATTTCATAGCACCATTAGATTTCTCCATCAAACCACAATAATTAAACTCTACTTTCCTCTTCATATCCACTTTATACCCTTTAAATTCACTGAACTCTATTTTTTCTTTGAGGTAACATCAGACAATTTACTTATAGCAATCAAAGTCTTGGATCACTAGGGCTTTTCATAGACTAGGTTTTATCCCACAAAAGAAGTCTCCAACCATTTATTTGATTATAATGAAAAATTTGGAGGTATATCATAAAAATATTGTGAAGTTTTCCTTATAATACCCAATATATTCTTCATATTTTTTCTTGAGGTAAAAAAGTCCCATTATATTTTAATTTAGAGAGTGAAAGAAAAATAGTTATCAAAAACATTTTATGAAACTCCTTCAACCCCATCACTTTGATCACTTCCTATATCATAATATTCTTTATAAATGTCCATGATTTATTAGCTTCTCCATAAATGTGATAAGCATCCAATATATCTTTTTTTCTCAAAACATTGAAGGATTGATAATAACTTCTCAGTGGAGTTGATCTATTGTTCTACGATTAAGGGATCAAATGAGCCCTTGAAATTTGGATTCCTTTATCGCATAAAGGTATCAATTCAATCATGTTCTTTATTAGGAGGATTTGGTAACTCCTAATCTTGGTTTCGATTTTGAACATGAGTAATCTAAGAGAGTATCATCATGAAGTTCATTATTCTTGCTCCCATTGGGTTGGGCATCACATTTCGGAAGTCATCACATTTCCCTTTAAATTGGTTGTTTAATATGTTCTTCCTATTTTTTTCATTGGATAGAATAAAGGTAAAATTAGGGATGATTATTTTTAAACTATTAAACACATAAATGGTAATCCAATGAAATTAAAGGGATAAATTACAAAGGGAATTTATTTTCTTAACTTAAGAATTTCTAGGCATTAATATATGTTTTCCATTATCTATGTCCTAGCATAGAAACTTATGATTATTTCTATTCCCTTAATAATGGTTCATAATGATAATTTGAATTTACTAAATCATATACCAGAGAGTTTCAATGAAATTGTGCAGAAATGCCCATTTTAATTCACAAATTCCTCATCAAGTCTAGCTAAATGTTAGGTTTTTTGGTTTTACCCCTATGTGCATCTGTGCCATAGTCGCATCCCCTAGTAGTATCGAGACAGGGATTTACTTTCTTGAAAACCACTTAATCTATACTTTACCAAAATATATTGATGTCTTCTTATGTTTAGTCTTATCCCTAAGGCTTTCACTGGAGTTTTTTAGTCCCAATCTCAAAAAAAAATTAAACTTTACTTTGATACCAACTAGTTTAACCCAACTCTCTATTGCACATTAATTCATGTTTTATTACATAAGATTTCACATAATACAACTTAAAGTATTTATAAGTCTAGTTTCTTTGGGAATTTATATATTATATAATATCTTAAAATAGGGATTACATCTCCATTATTGGAAATTTCCTTAACATGCTCATATTTTCTCAATGTACTTAAAACCGCATGGGATAACCTAGGGACATACATAGGAAAGGGGTGGCCTATAAAGCCCAATAATGGAATAAACATGGAATAACATGAAGAAATTATTACATGTTAGACAGTAGTCATATCAATGAGACATAAAAGGAGTGAGATTCGTAAACATGAAAAATTAGGTGTGATATTGCATGATAATCATAAAGCAAACATGGGAAATGTGGTAACAACTTAAAACATGTAATAAAAACATAGGTAAAAGATAAATTAAAAGAAATTATGATGTAAAATTCCCACTATGGCGCACCCATCACTTTAATTTCATTCACATTCATAAGTGTGTCAGATAAATCATACATCATGGTATCATATATTATGAAATTTATTAAAAAATCAAGGTGTCCATAATAAATAAATTTAATTACCTAATCAAGTAATTATATGTTAATAATGGTTAAAAATTTATAGTAAATGGGTATGGGTATTCACTACACAATTGTTAGACATGAAAAATTGTAGTGAAATTTTGGCAGCATAATGGGGGACATAGATGTTCATATGAGGTATTAATGAGAGTGAAAGGGGTATATCATAATTTATAAATAAAATGGAAATTAAGTAGAATATTTAAGAACATATACCAATATTATTAATTGGAGATAAAATATATTTTATAATAAAGATACTTGAATAGAGAGAAGAAATATTGGATCCCTTACCTTGGGAGGGTGATACCAAATACTTAGGAGGAGATACTCGAGAGATTGGGGGAATATTGGGAGAAATATAGAGAGGGTATGGAAGATTAAGGAAGTTATAAAAGGTTTTTTTGGGAATATAAATGGGATCTTGGGTAGGTTTATACTGTAAATGAGTGGGGAATTATTTATTATATCTCAAACCTAGGTTTTGGACTCTATATAATAAAATAACCAAAACCAAAAACTTTTTCATGTTTTTTCTCATGGTTTCTTCCAAATAGGGGTGTATTTAATTATTTTATAAGTCCAAGGGAAAAAATTATTAAAATATTACCCTTGGTGGTGTGGAAGTGAGTCGTGTCCTTAAAGAAATGATTTTAAATCCTTAAAATATATTTTCAGTTTTGGAGGATTCATATAGGCTTTATAAAATTAATCAAATAACCACAAAATCACATTATTTTAAAGGGGGGAATATATATTTGGTTTTTATACCTTATATAATATTTATTGCATCATTTTTTGGTCAATATGATGTCCTGATTCATGCTATATATTTATATCATATTTAATTTTTACCCAAAAATTCGACTATCTAAGAAAATTTGGAAAAAATCACCATAGGATAATTTCGATGTGATGATTCCAAAAATAATATTTATTTTATAAAAATAATTTTTTAAATATATGAGTTTGTACTTTTAAAATATAATCAACTTTTACTGGGAAATGTTGTGTGTTTTGATAAAAATAGTTTTTTAAAACTTATAAAAATTAAATTTTACTTCATAAAATTTATATTATCATTTATATTTAATAAAAAAAATTATTAAAATATTATTTATTTCTAAAAAATCCATTAATAAATTTAAAAAATTCCTTATTTAGATTTGAATATTACTCAAAAATACAATTTGTGTTTTATTGTAAAAAAATCAAAATAATTTATAAAGTAACAATAATAAGATGAAAATATATTCATTATTATATAAAATATAAATATTAATATTATTAGGGTCTTGATACATATCATTTTAATACACCAAGAAACACCCTAAGGGTAAGGTGGATGACGATGAGGCTTTCATAGGGTGGTTCAGCATACATGGTCTGGGTTGTTATCTCAATGAGCATGAACTTCTCCCATAAAAGGTTTCACTCATGCTTTATTTTTTTGGATCTATGATTGGCCTTGGTGAAGGAAAAATACCAATGATAATATATGCCTCGGAAACTCTGATAAATGGGGTTCGTAGTGTTTGATCCCACTGGTCGACACCATCACTTCCTTTTTCCGTCTCAATTCGATTTATCAAAACTCTATATTTATACTAATCATTTTATAAATATTAAATGGCTACATTATATGTGGTAATTATGATTAATGGTATTTTAAATATAATAGGATACAATAAAATTAAATAAGTTCATGTTTTTTCAATATCCATGACATATAATGATAAAATTAATTAAATTTTGAGGGGGGTTTATTTATAAAATTCCATGTCATTATAAGTATCCACTTTGCAATTTATGGGTTCTTTATGAAATAATTATGACCTATTCTCTAAAAATATAAACCGTAAAGTACCTCAAAATGTATGAATGTGAATTATTGACTAAAAACTCAATATTATGTAATGTATTAAGGATTGGTCCTTATATTTAGTATTTGATGAATGGTTTAGATAAATATAGAAAATAAGATAATGTTTATTGAATTCCCTTGAGATATTCTATTTTATGTCTAAGTGGACATGGTATATCATTTAAATATTTCTATTTTTCTTTATCTAATAAATGTTTGTTCAATATGGTATCTCATGTATGAAATAGGGAAGTTTAAGTTGTAAGGTTTCAAGAAAATAATATGTAACACCCCGACCCCTCTAGACAGGAGACGATGTATTACATGTGATATTGTCATGGTTAGAAGGAATTAAAATCCTGAAGGAACGGTCAGTTTAGTAGTCTTGAAGAAACTAGATACATAGATTTAATACAAATTACATTGGATAAGGTTACAAGATACAATACATAATGAAAAAACAAAAACTGCATCCACAAGCACTCAATAAATGACCTCCTCTTCATAACCTATTGAAGGTAAATAATGAAATGGGTGAGCTCAAACACTTGGTAAGGGTTAAAATAGTGGAATCATGAGTACAATAATAAGTGAATCATAATCAATCTGATATAATCAAAATGGCATAGTGAATAAATTAACAACTAATGCCATTAATAAACTGAGAATGAAACTGCATCCATAGATTTTTTTCAAAGTGAAAACCTCATGGATAGTAATAATAACTGATAATGAATAAATATAATTCGTATTAATTGGATGTCATATATCTGGAACATGAACAATAATATCGTAAAAATGGTTTAGTTCTATGGGTAGAAACCCGTCTGATTTTTTGGAAACAAACTCGAAGGGTCTATCGCCAAACTTTTTTGTCTCATGAGACCTACCGATGCATCGAGGGGATATAGTGGGCCCCAACCACCTCTAAATCAAATAATTCTTTATAAATAGATTCAATACAATAGCAATATGTATTTACATTATCCGTATAGAATAGAGGATACAGATTCATCATCATTTCCACCATCAAAACAACATTCAAAATAAATATCGTATGTAAAATGGTTTGCAACTTAGACAATAATAATATAAATGATATGATAATATGGATATTTTAATGTAATATACATTCAATTGAAAATTGATATTAAATGGGAAGTAGGTACACCACATAAGAAAGAGTAGGTGCACAATTACTAAGCAAGTCACAACGAAGTGAAAAGTTAGACAAAGCTCGTTACCGTGTTGTATTCAATTGAGTCATATGACAAAGAGTTAATAACCACCAAAAGAGTCATGAAACACAATTAATAAAATAAGAACCATGATAACATATGTCAAATGGCAGTACACCTATACCACATATAAGAAATAAGAGGTGAATAATGGAGATCCATCAGAATTGAAAGTGATATTAGAAAAACCTCTTTCAAATATTTTGGCATGGTAACGAGTGTTATTGCAAGGTCTTAATGATAGGTAAAGGAGAATCAAATTATTTATATGTCAAAAGGGAAGTATGGTGGATATGAGAAAACATACCCCCATCATTAGAAATTAAAAACAAAAGAACACAAGATAGGGTGGATTCTTGAATAAAAGTGAGAGAGAGGATCCCTTACCAAAAACATATCATTAGATTGAAGAAAAATCAAGGAAATAATTATGTGTGAAAAAAATAAACCCAAAAAATAAAAGTGGATATACATAATAAAACGATCATAGTTTATTCACAGGTATTCTTGGAACAATGTAACCAATGAAATAGATGTTTAACTCAAAGAATGAAAATTGAGTTAAGAAATCCTTTACCTTATGCTTGAAGTTGTTCTTGACTTGTTATTAAATACCTGAATAAACAAATTAGGATTATTAATTCATAATTCCATAAAGTCTTTTATATGTAAATGATTTATTATAATACTTTTTACTTCATTAAAGGCCTTTTTGATTGGTTATAAGGTTCAATTTTATTGTTCGGGCTCGTTTGTTTACTTGGTTTTAAATGATTGGTTCACTTATATTCAAGTTCGGATAAATATATAAGATGGATGTGGTTATCCAGAAATGAATTTATACTCTATTAATTAACATCCAAGAGATTACATGGTTTTAAATTTAATTTGGGTTACTTAGATTGAAGTCAAATTTTTATATATATAACCTTGGTGATAAACGTTTTGGTTAATCGGTGGGTTTGATTACGATGAACATTGTTTTTGCTTTATAACTTAATAACATGTGTAAAAAAGTATTAAAAAACTAAAAATAGGATATATTACATTATAATCTGGTTCAACTATAACACAAATAGTTTCTTGTCCAGAATTAAAGATTATAATAGAAATCGATAAATCGTTGTCCATGAATGTGCTAAATTAGCACATCTCAAACGGTGCTTTCATTTCTTTGAAATAAAAGTGGGGAAAGGAGATAATATGATGGAATATATACCATTAGCATGAAAAAATTCTAGTACATGTATGTTACTGGATTTATCACACTATTTTGGTGAAGGGAAATGAGAAAAGAAACAAAAATAAAAGAACTTGAAAGAGGAATTTACCTCTTGAGACTTCTTCCTTTGAGAACCTCTTAAGGGGAGAGTTTTTTGTATTTTTATGAGACCAAAGCTTGACGGACATGGGGGAGGATGTTGGTAATGTATTTGGACAGAATTTGGAGAATGTACAAGGCTTGACAGGAGTTAATGGAAGGGGGAGAGGGGGTTTTTATAGTGGAGGAGAGAGGAGATTTCTTAATATAAAACTCATTAATTTATTATTTCCACTCAAGAAAACCAATAGTGATTATTCCATGACCAAGAATAGTAAATGGGTCATGTTAATTTGAACCAAGTGGGCTTACATCAGCAGAGTATCATCAATGACTCAATTAATTCATTATTTAGCATTTATTGTAAATTATTAGATTCTACAATTCATTAAAAATTCAAGTATTTCAGAAAAATACTAAAAATTCACCATAACCATTTTTTGACATGTAGAATCCAAAAATAAATTCCATTTTTCAAAAATAATTTTTAAATATGATTAATTAAATATTTAATTAAATCATTATTTAATTGAAATATATAAACACTTAGAATATTCATCATCATCTTTAGGGTGTCTAAATTCATTTATACACTCAAGGGTATGGATACCATTCATAAGAGTCATATTACTATTCATAAGGGTAAGTTACTATTTCTAAGGGTAGGTTACTATTCACCGAAAATTTAGTTAATTCTATCAGACTCTAAATATCATCTTGAACACACCCGTGTATATCAGATTCTTAAAATTCAGATAACAGATCTTGTAAATTTAAGTTTAGTGGGTAAGTTAGGGTTATCTCCTATAAGTAACCATGTTTTGTTCCATAGGGGCTCATTGATTCATGAAATATAGGCTACCTAGTTAATACAGTGTATTTAAGGGAAACATACCAAAAAATGTTTGGGTTGTTACATTATTCCCTCCTTCAAAGAATTGTGTTCTCATAATTCATTTTATAACCACAAAATAATACTCTCTGATATTCTTACCACATCTCCCTTCGTAGAGGATCCTTAGGTGTGTTCAGCAGAAAACCCAAATTGATGCTCAACTCCTCTAGTTCTCTAACCCATACACACCTCAGACAGAAGGGATTTAACTCTTGCATCGAACACTCGGGCTTCCAGAGGGAGGCTCGAATGGTAGAATGTTTGGAAATGTATGAGCGGACCCACACACAAAGAACTCGCTGAACTTTGTCTTGACTGAGAACATCTAAGTCGTATATGTTTTGTAGAGGCTAAAACTAAGGAGTTGGTACATGTAGGCTGCAAAAATATTTCCCTCCAAATTATCCTCTTGAAAACATAACATGGTCGTGTAGTTCCGGCCTAAGGTGAAACATAGTAAAATACATTCGTGATATTTTCCTCTTCGCCAATTCTTGGCTAATTGTGTCATTTCTATGCAGTAGTAAATGGAAGCATTCCCTTGATTGGTGTGGAGAATGTCTGGACTGTTTGTCACTTCATATAGTTTTTTACACGTTTTTTGCAAGTTTGTGAGAGGTAGGTACTCCTCTTCATAGGTTTTGATTGCAATAATATCTAGTACCACCACAGGAAGAGATAACATATGGGTTTGTTCTTCTATATGAAAATTTATTATAAAAGTTCACTTAGTGATACTCATTCAAAATTATAACCGATAAAAGGATAACAAAATGAAGAGACAACAAGTTATATTCTTATATTACCGCTAGTTCATAAAGTAAAATAGGGCTAACAGTTTCCCTAGTCCCCTAATACACGAATCCCCAAAACTAGTTAAAATCTTTCAATATCCTAGAACCATATGCAACACTAGACACATTTCACTCCTAAAGTCCCTTTATTAGGAATACCACCAATTCTAGGGTGCTGATGACCTTAGGTGGATTCCTAAGGTAGTATTCAGCCGCTCGATTTCCTTAGCCCAGACACACTGCAGACAACTATGGTCGAATTTTTGCTTAAAGCACTCATGCTTCCATAGAGAGGCACGAGAAGTGTGGAGGTTGGAAATTTCAGTGTGGACTAAATCACTATAATTACCACGTACCACGTCATTCTTAAAGATATTGATGTCGTAAATTTCTCCTTACAAACTAAAACTCAGGATCTGAAATAGGTAGGTCGCTCGATGGTCACCATCCAAAGCAGCTTCTAGAAATTTATCCACGGTTCGGTAGTTATCAGCCAAAGTGAAACATAGAAAAAGAGCTTCATGATACTTCCCTCTTTTTCTATATGCAGAAAATTGTGCATATGCAGTATGGTAATAGACCAGATTGATTCTTTGGTAAAGATGAAGAATATTCGGATGATTCGATACTTGATGGAGTATTTTACAAGTCAGACGTAAGTTGGCATAGGGCTGGTCCTCTTCGGAGCATGTCTTGACAATTATAGTCTCTAATAGCTCAGTAGGTAGTGATAAAATATTGGTTGGTTGACTCATATATTCTATCTGAAAAGTTTTAGTAAATCAAATTTCAGTATGACAAATCCTTTTTAAACAAAGTTATTGTTTTATATAAAAACATATCAAAATAGAGAATACAACATCATTAATTTAGACATGATTAATAAAACTCAAGAAATTATGCAATCTCTTGTTCCCTTTCACAAAACACTAGTATGGACTTCCTGACATCCTCTAAGATGACTCCTCATTGATTCCAATAATGTTGGAGATTTACACAGTTTTCACACAAACAGATACCCAAAGAGATTCCAAATTCCTCTATCTCCTTGGTCCAGATGCAACATGTGAAACTAGGGTCAACCGCGTGTGGACATCTAGAATTAAGATTGAGAGAAGCATGTTGGGTATCAAGTTGAGCAACATCAGTAAGAACTTGATGTCGATAATGAAAATCGGTAGTTTCGTTCTCAAGGTCTTAAAAGTCTACAACTCGACCATGGAGTCCGTAGGTCAAAATATGGCATAGATATGCTGCCCGAAGGTCTCCCCCTTGTGCAGCCTCCTCAAAGTTCTTAAGGGAACAAAAATTATTGGCTAGGGTAAAACATTTAAAGAAACCCTCGAAGTATTTCCCTTGTCGTACATAGAACGTGAATTGTGCGCTCATCATGAGGTAATAGACGAAACCTTCTCCATGGTGAGGTTGGAGTACCTGAGGAGAGTTGGATACTCGGTAGATGGTTTTTCATGATAAATGAATATTTTCAAAAGTCTCGTAGTTTTATACACATGATTTTCCAACTATGGTCTCTAATACTTCTGTTGGAAGAGACAAAAGACAAATAATTTCGTTTTCCATCTGAAAATCAAGAAAACATCACTCTTAGTATTGTTTAAGTAAGTGTTTCCATTATTCAATTCTAGTTTCCAAAGTTATCCAAACCAAATCCTCTGAGGAAAAATTTACATTAAACTCCCTCATAATGGCTTGTAAGGAAAATGTGAATTATCCTAATCATATCCCTTGGGAGTTTCATAAACAAGAGTGTAGAAATTCCCATTGTCGTGTACTAGGATATCCCGGGTCAAGCCCAAAACTCCTTGTCAGAGCTTTCACTCCAAGGTACCTCTATGCCAGAGCCACCTCTACCTAATCGTATCTAGACAGGGATGTATTTGCTAGAAGGATTCACATAATCTATTCCTTACCAAAATACCAGGATATTCCTGTACATTTATCCTCAAATACTACCTTAGGGATTTGTTCCCTACTATAAATTTCCTACTCTAGTTTCTAAGTTTCCTACTAAACTTCATATGATACCAGCTGTAACGCCCCGACCCCTCTAGACAGATGCCGGTGCATTACTTTTGATATTAGCATGGTTAGAAGGAATGAAAATCTCTAAATAATGGTCATTTTAGTATTCTTGAAGAAACTAGATACATATATTTAACACAAATTACATTGGATAAGGTTACAGGATACAATACATAATGAAAAAACCAAAACTGGATCCACAAGCACTCAATAAATGACCTCCTCTTCATAACTTGTTGAAGGTAAAAAATGAAAGGTATGAGCACAAAAAATCAATAAGGGTTAAAAATAGTGGAAGAATGAGTAAAATAATAAGTGAATCATAATCAATCTGACATAATCAAAATTTCATAGTGAATAAATGAACAACTAATGCCATTAATAAACTGAGAATGAAACTGCATCCATAGATTTTATTCATAGTGAAAACCTCATGGATAGTAATAATAACTGATAATGAATAAATATAATGCTTATTAATTGGACATCATGTATCTGGAACATGAACCATAATACCGTAAAAATGGTTTAGTTCTATGGGTAGAAACCCGTCTGATTTTTTAGAAACAAACTCGAAGGGTCGGTCGCCAAACTGTTTTGTCTCATGAGATCTACCGATTCATAGAGGGGATATAGTGGGCCCCACCCACCTATACATCCAATAATTCTTTATATATAGATTCAATACAAGAGAAATATGTATTTACATTATCCATATAGAATAGAGGATACAGATTCATCAACATTTCCACCGTCAAAACAATATTCAAAATAAATATTGTATGTAAAGTGGTATACAACTTAGATAATAATAAGATACATGATGTGAGAATATGGATATTTAAATGGAATATACTTTCAATTGAAAATTGATATCAAATGGTAAGTAGGTACACCACATAAGAAATAGTAGTTGCACAATTACTAAGAAAGACACAACGAAGTGAAAAGTTAGACAAAGCTCGTTACCGTGTTGTATTCAATTGAGTCATCTGAAAAAATGTTAATAACCACCAAAAGAGTCACAAAACAAAATGAATAAAATAATAACCATGATAACATATGTCAAATTCCAGTACACATATACCACATATAAGAAATAAGAGGTGAACAATGGAGATCCCACAGAATTGAAAGTGAGATTCGAAAAACCTCTTACAAATATTTTGTCATGGTAACGAGTGTTATTGCAAGGTCTTAATGAGAGGTAAAGGGGCATACCATTATTTATATGTCAAAAGGGCAGTATGGGGTAGATGAAAAAACATACCCCATCATTAGAAATTAAAACAAAAAGCACACAATATAGGGTGGATTCTTGAATAAAAGTGTGAGAGAGGATCCCTTACCAAAAACATATCAATAGATTAAAGAAAAATCAATGACATATTTATGTGTGACAAACATAAACCCAAACAATAAAAGAGGATATAAAGAATAAAACAATCATATTTTATTCACACATATTCTTGGAACAATATAACCAATGAAATATATGTTTAACTCAAAGAATGAAAATTGAGTTAAGATATCCCTTACCCTATGCTTGAAGGTGTTCTTGACTTATTATTAAAGACCTGAGTAAACAAATTAGGATTATTAATTCATAATTCCAGAACCTATTTTATATGTAAATGATTCATTATAATCCTTTTTAGTTCATTCTAGGCCTTTTTTATTGGTTATAAGGTTCAATTTCATTGTTCGGGCTCGTTTGTTTACTTGGTTTTAAATGATTGGTTCACTTATATTCAAGTTCGGATAAATATATAAGATGGATGTGGTTGTCCAGAAATGAAGTTATACACTATTAATGAACATCCAGGAGATTACATTTTGTTAAATTTAATTTGGGTTACTTAGATTGAAGTCAAATGTTTATATATATAACCTTAGTGATAACAGTTTTTGTTAATCGGTGGGTTTGATTACGATGAACATTTTGCTTTTTGATTTATAACTTAATACCATGTCTAAAAAAGTATTAAAGAACTAAAAAAAAGTGTATATTACATAATAATCTGGTTCAACCATAACACAAATGGTTTCCTGACCAAAATTAAAGATTATAATTCAAATCGATAAATTGTTGTCCTTGAATGTGCTAAATTAGCACATCTCAAACGGTGCTTTCATTTCTTTCAAATAAAAGTGGGGAAAGTAGAGAATATGATGGAATATATACCATTATCATGAAAAAATTCCAGTACATGTATGTTACTGGATTTATTGCACTATTTTGGTGAAGGGAAATGAGAAAAAAAACAAAAATAAAAGAACTTAAAAAAAATAAGGGATTTGAAAGAGGAATTTACCTCTTGAGACTTCCTCCTTTGAGAACCTCTTAAGGGGAGAGGTTTTGGTCCTTTTATGAGACCAAAGCTTTCTAGACGTGGTGGAGGATGTTGGGAAGGTATTTGGATAGAATTCGGAGAAGGCACAAGGCTTGAGATGAGTGAATGGAAGGGGGTGAGAGGGGGTTTTTATAGTGGAGGAGAGAGGGGATTTCTTAATATAAAACTCATTAATTTATTATTTCCTCTCAAGACAACAAATAGTGAGTATTTCATGACCAAGAATAGTAAATGGGTCATGTGAATTCGAAGCAAGTGGGCTTACATCAGCAGAGCATCATCTATGACTCAATTAATTCATTATTTAGCATTTATTGTAAATTATCAGATTCTACTATTCATAAAAAATTCAAGTATTTCAAAAAAATCCAAAAAATTCACCATAACCATTTTTTGACATGTAGAGTCCAAAAATGAATTCCATTTTTTAAAAATAATTTTATAAATATGATTAATTAAATATTTAATTAAATCATTATTTAATTGAGATATATAAACACTTGGAATATTCATCTTCATCTTTAGGGTGTCTAAATTCATTTATACACTCAAGGGTATAGATACCATTCATAAGAGTCATATTACTATTCATAAGGGTAAGTTACTATTCTTAAGGGTAGGTTACTATTCATAAGGGTAGGTTACTATTCACCAAAAATTATGTTAATTCTATCAGACTCTACATATCATCTTGAACACAGCCGTGTATATCAGATTCTTAAAATTCAGATCATAGAGATGATAAATTTAAGTTTAGTGGCTAAGTTACGGCTATCTCCTATAAGTAACCATGTTTTATTCCATAGGGGCTCAGTGATTTTTGAAATGTAGGCTACCTAGTGAATACAGTGTATTTAAGAGAAACATACCATAACATGTTTGGGGTGTTACATAATATCATTCTAAATCAGCGGTCTGGAATGGATAGAGTAGTGAACCATATTTTCATACAAAAATATTATAGCCTTTTAGATTAAAATTCCTTACATTACAAAAACACATCCCTGGGGATCATAATTGTTTAGTGAATTTTGACTCTAGGAACATAATATTCTTATTTAGTTAAAGATCATTAATGTTTCCAAAAACATATTCCCATCTAGTACCCTTCATAGACATATCCTACTTAAAACCATTCTTCATATCTTGGAGAAAAGAAACATTAGAAAGGGTGAGTTCATATTCTCAATAAGAGTAAACAAGGGGAAATATATAAATATAACATGAACATAAGGGTATGAGAACATGATAATAATATTTGAAAACCATACCCTTCATAAAAAAATTATAATATTGAGTTGTGTTATAAATATTAGTAGTTTATAAGACATAAATCATGAAGAAATCGAATAACATGATCCATAAGATCCTAGAATTTCCATAATACATCGAATTGTTACATAAAAATAATTATAGAAAATAATTTCCATAATAGTAGAGGATCAATTCCAAGTCTATCATAATGGAATGTGTCCACTCTCCAAACTATCATAGTAGTCAAGGTTCACTCACAAAACCATCATAGAGGATAGATACCTTTACTAAATTGGGTTCACTATCTATTCCAGTCATGTCTATCTCATGATATATAAATCTTTACCAAATGAGTAGTTGGTATATATAGGTCCATCCCATCACATAATTAAATCCATAATTTTTTTTCCAAAAGATCATAAAACATTCATCATATCATAATCCAATAAATAAAATGGGTTTCATAAACTTCTTATCATATCATAACTTGTTGAAAAGAGATAGGTTTCATAATCATTTCAACATTTCATTATACTATAACACATTAAAAGAAGTTAGTTTCATAAGAATTTCTTTATGGTGTAATCCATGTAAGAGAAACAAGTTTCATAAACACCATTCCATCATAAACAGAAACCATTCAGATAAAGAATAAGAATCTTATATGTGGATCATATCTGCAATAATTCATAGGTGACATCAAAATATGTCATCATAGATTGAAAATTATTTCTAAAAATAATTTATAACATTTATTTTCAAAATTAAAATTTCTCAAAAATCAATTTTAAAAACTAAAAATTCATAAAATTTTTGTAATTCTTTTTCTTATAAAATAACCTTGAAATCTTAAAAAGGAATATATAAAAATCATTTAAAAAATTTCTTGAAAAAAAAATATACTTTCCACATTAAAAAATGATTTTTAAAAAATAAAATATTTCACAAATAATTTTCTATGTAAATAAATTTAAAAAAATATAAAGGAATATTCAAATAAAATAATAGAAATTGTGGTATAAATTCTATTCATTTCATGAATCTTAAAAAAAATTTACTTTCACATTTTTAGAAAAATACAAATGATAATTGATTAGAAAATGACATGGAGATTCCTTTAAAAAATAAAAAAACAAAAAATGGTTTAAAATGAATTTAATAATTTTTTTATAATGTAAAATATATTTTTGAGAACATTTTTAGAAAACATGGCTTTTAAAGAAAAATGTTTTTTGATTGAAGAGAGAAATAAAGACAATTATTCATAAAAACTTTCTTTTGAAAACTTGAGTACATAAATAGATTAAAATTAAATAAATACATGTACTCTCATTCCATAACCAAATTAGAATAAAATTCATGAGCTTCTTGAGTTATGTATTATAATATTTTATCATCCGAAACAAAATCATAAGAGATCTCGATAAATGTTGCTATTGTAACATAAAATATTTACCTCTTTGGTAAAATTAAATTGAAAGAACATTGAAGTAATAAAATTAAATAAAACATAAAATTTTATGAGAATAAATGAATTTATCTCAAAAAAGAATTTAGGTACATAACATAACATATTTCTCAAGAAATCCAAATTGAGATAAAAAACTCTTACTACTTTGGAGACTTTTGAATCACAATCCCCTTGAAAGAGACACACTAAAATGGATATATAAATCCCAATAACCTTCAGGATAATAATCATAATATACATTCCTTTTAATTATATACACCAATTAAAATAAATAGTTGGTGAATATGGAATGTGTCTCACAAAAAATTAATAGTTAGATGAAAATTTCTTTCCTTAAGACTCGAATTTAGTTGTACACATTTAAAACTCAGTAATAATAAATATAATATCATTATAAATATTTTATATAACCATAATTAAATATATAATTCAAAATATTATTTACTTATGAACATTTATTACCCATTTATTAACAATTCCATGTTAAAGTCATGTTTCAGACAATAACTGGTATATTTTTTATGTGTGTTTTGATTTTTTATTTTTGGTCCTGTTACTTTGACCATGGTTCCTTCATATCCAAAATTTTAACCAAAATATTAATTTAATATGTATTTAGTATATTTTTTATATTAATCCATAATATTTAAAGATATAAAATGAAATACATCATTCATAGAGACGGTAGGCCATACCTAAGCATAAAAAATAAATCCATTTTCTCGAAGTATGAAATGAAAGGAAGGTGAATAATATATCACACTTGAAGAATCATTTTTATTTCACATATATCACATATAATTATTAAATTTAACCTAATTACCTTCCATTAAAATCATTAGTGAAAAATGAATCACATCGCTTCGTGTAATAGTAGTCTGCCATATACATAAATGACGTTATCGTATCCTATAGTGAATGGAAAGTAAGAAGTTATATGATATATCATAATTAAATAAGTATAATTATGTTAAAAATATCTTATATATTAATTTAGTCGAACCTTATTACTATCCATGTAAAACAAAAATGAAAAACACATCACATCGATTGGTGAGGCGGTAGTATGTTGTACACACGGGCGACATTATTATTTTATAATAGGTTAGGTGGAAAGAAGATAGATTTGGTATTATAATTACATCGGTATAATAATATCATGAATATAATATATTAACATTAAATCCATTACTATATTTATTCTTGATAGGTTTTGATGTAAAATGAATAACATTGGTTCGCAAGGAGGTAGTATGTCGTACACACAAATGATGATTTCATTTACCATTTGATTGAAGTGCAGATGGTTGTAGGTCATTACCTAAATATGAAAAAATATAATTTTATTTAATATAATAAGGTTATTATATAATTATGTTTTAATAAAAATTTAATTAGGTGGAGGAAGAAATAAAGTAAAATGATCAGTTAGGGGTGTTACCTCTTCTTCAGATGAAATCTATTGGTTGCAAAAAAAGGCTTGATAGGTTGAACTTATGAGAAAAATAATTCTTCTAATATAGGAGTATGTATGTAATGATATTTTTTTATAATGTATTGGATGGTCTAAAATGTTTTTGGTGTTAATATAAGAGGAGAAAGAGTGGCCTTTTATAAGTGAGGTGAATGGAAAACTTTTACTTTTTGAGAAGAAAAAATGTGTAACTTTGATTTACACATGAAAAAGACTTAAAATGGTATATTATCAAACCTATAATATATAAGGTTGAAATATGAAATTAAAATGGTTTTTTGACAAGTCTTGGGTAATTTTTAATCCTTATCTTTTTAGTTTAACCCCCCCCCCCAATAAATTGTAACACCACATTACCTTTCAGTTAGGTATATTATGATTTTTTTATTTGGTTTCCCATTTTATTTGGGAGAGTATTTTTTACCCTGAATTGGGTGGATACCTATAATGGTTAAGTCATGGATTTGTTTGAATTTTTCTATTTTTCTTTGGGTTTTTTTGCTATCTTCTCGCTAGTTACACGATGTTTAGTAGGGTTTCACGATGTGTAATGTCAGCTAGACTCATCTTGTGAGTTGAATTAATAGAATTAGTTTTTTCATGTCATGTAAGGGTAACATGTTGTGTAATTTGAAATCCAATTTTCAATTAAAAAGCTGACATGTTCTTTGGTGTAACTTAAATTAAAATTGTTTCACAACGTGTAAATTAATTACACACCATGTAAATCCTTGAGTTTCTATTTATCGGGTGACGTATGGGGTTTTTATCCTTAATTATATCTCTCAACCTTCTCCACTTGGCCATAGATCATACCCTATGAGACTTTGGGTGTCTTCCTTCCATCTAGATTGATTTTTTCAGTGATTAATTAGCATGGTAATATGCTTTATATTTTTAGGTAAGTTTTTCTCTTTATTTCTCTCTCATTTATGGTTAAAAAACTTTTTTATAGGTATTTTTAACAGGAAAGTGTTTTATATCAATAATTTTCTTTATTTGTCTATGACATGTCTTTTAAAGGCAGGTATTATGGTTTCCGAACCCTATTATCAAATGTGGTTAGGTTTTCTATGCTCTTATAGCAGTTAGATCTATTCAATTCTCCTAATTTCTTTAATGGATTATAGTTCTTATTACTTTCCTCTAGATATGAAATATAATTTCATGTATTGAAATTTAAGGGTGAATAGGTTCATGTTTTAAAGGGGTTTACTTGAAAAAAATATTTCATTGATTTGAAATGGAAAATAGATTTCAAAACCTGAAGCAGATTGGATTTGCATTGAAATTGTTTTATTAAAATGTGAGTAAGTTTTTTAAAATAGAAATAGAAAAAAAATAGTAGGAATCTGGTTATGTTGATATAGATACATGGGTACCCTTAGTGTATGTAACACCACTTGGAGTCAACCTCTTATATGTCGATGGTCTATATCAGGCCTCGATATTAGTTTAGATCTAAATTTATACTTTGTATAGATTGTGTGTGTCTCGTATGTATTGCCTCATAGGCTAGATTCTGGTTGGTAGGTTCATTATTTTTTCTGGTTGTTTATTTCTTTATGGGTTATTTCATGGATATTGGATCACATGTATATTTATCTTTAGTATTTATACCTGATTGTTTTTGGAAAACCTAGCATATAATTTTTCAAAATTCAAGGATTATTTTAAAAATGATTTAAATTGATTTATTTAAAAAAATTCTTGTAAAACTATTTCTTTATCTTAGAATTATGTACTCTTGTTATTGGAACATGTATATATTCTTTTGGGTGGTATCCTACTAGTCTCTATTTATCACACCCTACATCTTTTTATGGGTGGTTGTAGACCTTTTTTGTAGGATTCAGGTAAAGGGTAGTGCATTTATTAGAGATCCATGTTTTCTCTTTATATCTCTATTTATTTATGGGATAGTTTAGATGTGACATGATCATATAGAGACTTATTGTCTAGACTTTTCATGATTTCTAGTTTATCTTGTTTATCTTAGTTGTATCTCCCTTTGTTTCCTATTTTTACTATAGTTGTTTTGTCTTGTTTTTAATATTTATGATACTAATTTTTTATTATTTTACCCCACTCTATGATGGGTTTACTTGGGTGACTTATTTGGTTTACCTTTGTTGATCTATTATAATTTGGTATCATAGGGGTTACTCAAGCTGAAGTGTGTTAGAACTGCCTAAGTTAGTTTTTTATCTTGGGTATATAGGAATAGGATTGTCAGAATTCGAATAGTAGGTGTGGAAAAGAGTCCTGGATAGCTTACTCCCATTACTGGATCTGAGTTTCCATGGGTGGTTATAAAATCATTACTGATTCTGAGGCTGAGTATTTAGGTTCATTTGAGTAAATTTTGTGGGAGGTTTATTTAAAATAAACTATCCATAATGTATGAGGACTCGGTACATGTAATGTCATTTGAATAGAGTAAGTTAGAGTTTATTTAGATTGTATTGTTCCTTTAAAAATGTGTTTCCTTTTTGTTCTAGGATTCATACCTACATTATGTTCTTTTTATTTAAAACCATTATTTTGGATTCTTGTTTTGGGTTTGATGGTTTTGGAATTTTCTCACAACTGATTGGATATTGTCTTTTATTTAATATAAAATGCCTCCTAGAAGAGAACTTCTAAATATCATATGGGATGTCATGAGGTAGGTTCTGTAGGTAGATCCTCTCGTGGATCCTTCTTTGGTTGAAGTAGTAATTTATACTATTCAAATTATGGGGTTAGTGGGAGCAGTGAACTGAGGATGGTCATTGGATCATGTTTTGTAATTTACCAAGAAGAATCAACCTATCATCCATGGTGACAAAGGACCACAAGATTCAGAGTAGTAGTTTGAATAGATTGAGAGGATCTTCAATTTCTTGAAGACTCATAAAGATTACCAGGTGGGTTTTCCCATGTATATTCTCGAAGGATCATTAAAAATATGGTGGGATTCTATAATGCAAGATGAGTTACATCAAGGTGTTACTTGGATTTCTTTTAAGAAGATATTAAATCAACAGTTTTACCATGAGACTTTACATATGGAAAATACCATAGAGTTTCTAACATTAGATCAAGGGGAGCATGTTGTTTTGGAGGAATCCACCCTCTTTACTAAGTTGGGGCATATAGAACTGGTGCTTATCAGAAATTATTACCTAAAGGCTTGGAGGTTAGAGATGGGGATGGGGTCTGATGGATTTTCAATGCTAGTTCTTTTGTGCCTTATAACATTTATAGAGGTAGTGGACATGGTATATTTGGCTTAGGCAGACATTTCTGTAATGATAGTCTTGGTCATAGCTTCAGTGGGTTCTTATCTAGTCATAAAAGGAAACACAAAAGTGTTTTGTTTTCTACGGGGCATGTTTTAGGGGCTTTTATAGGGTAGAAATTTGTTATCTTCTACTAGTGTGTGGGAGTGGTCATACCAGTCCTTAGTGTGTCGAAGATCCTAATTCTTTTCATCTTTATAGGTGGACTAACCATTTGAATCATTTCTCTGATAATATTTACCAAGGAAGTAAAGTGGGGTCCACTATCACCAAGGGGTCATAGGATCAGGTTGATGCTTTCAAGGGTGGTGGGTCTAATTCTCAGGCCAAGGGGGTGTCCATGTGGCAATGTTCAGATGTCATTATGCATCTGAGTGTGTGCTAAAGAAATATTAATTAGGCTTATCTACTATTATTGGTAATGTGTTTACCACATCTTCTATGGTGCTATATTTTTTCAATACAGCTACAATTAATTATTTTATATCATCAAAGTTGGTTGATGTGTTGGAATTAAATTCAGATCTTATGCCATTATTTTTTTATATTTCCATGCATTTAGGGAAGAGGTCCGAACAAGGTTTCAAATGTCACATGTGTCGGGTGGTGATAGGATACTTTGAAGTGGTTTGGGACTTTTTAGTTCTTGATCTTGACATATTTGACATGATTATAATCATGGATTTTATGTTCAATGTAAAGTCCCAGATAGACTGTTACCACCATCTGGGAAAGTTCATATCCACCAATGGGGACACTTGTGTTTTTCATTATGAGTGGGACTCTAGATCAAGATGGGTAGGGATGGTTTTTTCTTATGATGATTTAATCTCATGTTAGTTTTCATAAATGTTTCTTAATGCAAATGACCCATGATTGGGTGGTCAGCTACCTGTGGTTGTGTGTGTATACCCTTAGGTATTTTCAGATGATTTTTTCTATATTTCCATCATAAATAGAGGTCAAGATTACTATTGAACTATTACTTTTAATGATGACCACTTTTATTCCATCCTATTGAATGGAACCTATAGAGTTGGTAGAACTTAAAGTACAACTTGAGGATCTAGATATGAAAGGATTTATTCATCCTAGCGTGTCACCAATGGTTTTTTTTTGTACTCTTTAATAAGAATGCAGATTGAAGTTTTGGACTTTGTATCGACTATTGAAAGTTGAATCAAGTGACCATCAAGAACTAGTATCCTTTACCCATAATTGATTATCTCTTTGATAAGTTTAGGGGGGAACGTTTATTTTCTAAGATTCACTTGCGGTTAGGGTACCACCAGTTGAGATTTCGAGAAGAGGATATACCCCAAGATAGTGTTTTAGAGTAAATATGTGTATTATTAATTTTTTATGCCATTTGGACTCACTGATACTCATTCGATATTCATGTATTTGATTAAATGAATATTTCATCAGTTATTGGAATCTATTGTTATTATGTTCATAGATGATATCTTGGTGTACTCAAAATAAGAGGAGGAGAACAAAGACCATTTTAATATAATTATTTGAACTTTGAGGGAAAATATTTTGTATGGTAATCTTTCTAAGTGTGAGTTTTGGATCCCTGAAGGGAATTTTCTAGGGAATTTGATTTCTGATAGGGGAATCTCAGTTGATCTTGAAAAGGTGCAGGAAGTTATTTCATGGGAGTAGCCTAGATTTTTGTTTGATATCCAAAGCTTCTTGCGCTTGGTAGGTAACTATATACTGTTTTTTTAGACTTATCCTAGCTCATATCTTATATGATCGGTTAAACCCATAAGGGTGTAAATATTGAATGGAATTAAAAGTGTTAGAGATATTTTGAGGAGTTGAAGATGAGTTTGACTTGAACACTAGTTATGATTCTTACAGAACTAGGTTTGGGTTATGATGTTTTTGTATGATTCTTCTAGAATAGTTTTCTAATGTGCCTTGATACAGGGGAAATAGGTTGTGGCTTATGGAACAAGACAGTTACTCCCTCACAATAAGAACTACCCTACCCATGACCTTGTGCAAATAATTATTATGCATGCGATCAAAAAATTGCATCACTGTCTCTTTAGATAGGGTTTTTTGGTAAATCCTAATCACAAAATCTTGAACTATGTCTTCACTCACATAGATATAAACATACTATAGAGATGCAAGGTTGAGTATCTTCAAGCCTTTGATTTTGATATTGTATATACCCTCAAGAAAGGGAATCTAGTGGCTGACACGTTGAGTATAAAATTACCAATTAAAGTCCTAAAGGAATCAATTGAAAAGTAATATCTAATGGGTTTGTTTGTTGATATGATATTGGGAGTAAATGATGTTTTTGGGGAGGTGGGATTTGCCTCAATAATAGTTGAGTCTTCTTTTAATGAATGACTTCAACTCGAGCATACAATAGGCACATAGATCTGATTCTTAGTAGAAATCCCAAAAGGTTGGGCAACCTCAGGTGAGTTTTCTCAGTCTTCCTAGGGATATTTTTGATTCTGTAATTGGTTTTCTATTCAATTTTCCTTGAGTTAATATTTTTTATAAAGTTTAAACTGTTCTTGTTGGTCTGTGCACCCTAGGTCTATGAAGATGTGCTAATATTTGAGGCATCGGTATTGTGGTTGGGTATAAGGTGGTTGGTTTCATATTTTGTATCATTGTGTCTCACTTTTCAAAGATCTAAGGTGGAAAACTAGAGACCAGTAGGTTTGTTACAACCTTTACCAATTTCATTTTGGAAGTGGGATGATATTTACATGGATTTGAATGTTATTTTACCATAGACTCCTAGTGGGAAGAATGTGATTTGGATTATTTTTGATAGACTCACTAAATTAGTACATTTATTACCAATAATGGAAATGAAAAAGTGTAATAGCTTAAGGATTTTTATTTTTGGGAGATTCTGATGTTTCATGGGTTTCCCTCTGTATTTTTTTCTGACAGGTACTCAGGGTTCACATCCAATTGAAACAAAGGATTTCAAAATTCAATGGGTTCCTAGTTGGAATTGAGCAAGTATTATCATATATAGATGTATATGAAGACATAAAGGTATATCTAGGTTCTTGAGGATATGCTTCGGACTTTTGTGCTTGATTTTGGTGGATATTTGGATAGACATTTTCCTTTGGTTGAGTTTACCTCTAAGAATAGTTATGTAGATTGGATCAGGATGGTTCCCTTTGAAGATTTTTATTGATGGCCATGTCGATATCCCTTGTATTGGGAAGAGTTATGAGAGTATTCCTTGGATGGGATGAGTGTTTTTTGGATAAGATAAAGGTGGTGAAGTTGACCTATAGTTGTTTGATCACAGCACAAAGTCATGAAAAATATTAGGTGGACCATCTTCATTGGCCACTGGTGTTTGAGGTTAGGGATCAAGTCTTTCTCATAGTTTCACCTTTCTTGGGATTTTTTGGTTGGGTAAGCAGGGTAAGTTGTCACTAAGGTTTTTGGGACCCTTTTAGATCATTGAGAAACTAGGTAGGGTGGAATATCATTTTGTGTTACTATCTGTCTTGATTTCCATACATGCATGTTTTGGGTTTCTCAGTTGAGGAGCTATGTTTCGAATCCATCCCATGTTATTATATGGGCAGTTGTTGTTCTTGAGCTTGATACCATTTTTTTGAGTATCCAGTTTAGATTATAGATCACTAAGATAAGGTATTTTTTTGTAAAATGATTCCCATAGTATAGGTATTATGACAGTGTGTACATGATTTCCATGAGACATGAGAGCATGATTCATTTATGAGGATGTAGTGGACTACTATTTTTTTGGATCTCAGATCATGATATCTTATAGGGGATAGAAATATTTTATGGTGGGAGATTGTAATTCCCCATTACCTTTAGGTTAGGTATGTTCTTATATTTTTCTTTGATTTAGCTTTTTTATTGGGTGAGTATTTGTTTCCTAGAATTGGGATGATACTTATAATGGTGAAGTCAAAGATTTTTTGGATTTGAATCTTTTCCCTAGGATATTCTATTATTCATTGGGTATTTATACAACATATAGTAGGGTTTCATGACATGTAATATTGGACAAACTCATCCTGTGAATTGAATTCACATCGTGAGTTTTTACAAGTTGTGTAAGTTTTACACATCGTGTAATGTGAAATCTAGTTTTCAATTAAAAAGTTTAAATATTTTTTGATGTAACTTGAATTAAAAGGGTTTCAAAACATGTAAAGCTATTATACACCATGTAAATCCCCATGTTTCAGTTTTTAGGATGTGTTATAGGATTTTGAGGCTTTATTCAATCTTGCATCCTTCTCCACTAATCTAGAGCTCTTATCCTTAGTGATTTTGGATGTCTTCCTTCGGTCTTGATCGATTCATTCCCTAATTGATCAGTAGGGTTTGGCACTTCATCTTTTTGGGTAAGACTTACTCTTATTTTCTCAATTTTTTATGGTTTTGGAACATTTTTATGTATGTATTTTCGATAAGAAAGTGTTTTTTATAAATCATTTTTAGTCATTGGTCATTTATTATCTTCTGAAGGAAAATCTTATGGTTTTGAAACCCCTTTGTCAAATGCAATTAGGTTTTCTACACTCTTAAGGTAGGTGGATCTATTCAATTCCTCCAATTTCATGAATTTATTATTGTTCTTATTGTTTTCATTGAGATTTGAAATGGAATTTCATGTGTAGAAATTGAAAGGGGCATCGGTTCATGTTTTAAAGGGGGGTTTTCTATAAGGTCGTAGCCTTAAACCTTACTTAATATTGAGTTATTACAAGATTACACATTGAGGATCCTTTCATGTTTAGAGTTTTAGAGAATTAGATCATAAAACTTGCATTACATTCCACATTTAAACAAAGTGGTTACATAAAAGATAGTATTCATTTTTCTCATCAATGGAAACATATTTAAAATAAATCACAGATTATTTCTTGACACTTCCTTGACACTATCATCATATCATGTACCATTCCCTCGACTTGTGAAAAACATTTCAAAAACATGGGATGACCATAAAAATCTCAGTAAGGGTTATAAAAGTTTGGAAAGGAAACATGAGTACATATATACATAAGAATAAAATCATACTTTACTCATAAAACATAAGCACTTTAACATACCTCATCAAATCATGAATAAATCATAAAAATTATAAGACATAAAGGTAACTTGAGGCATTCATAACATTCTTACGTAGGGAGTAACCCTCTTGGTTATATTTGGAATACCCATTACAGTATATTCCCTAACTCTCTTCGGAGAAACCTTAACGTTTAACTTCTTCACATTACCCAATGCATTGGAGAGCTATATCGGGCTCACCCACCCTTTTTTTATCATAGAACCACTTGTCTTCATAATAATTCCCAATAGCCATAACATAATCGTATCACATAAAACATGCATAAAGGAAACATAACGTTTCCACTTTTCAATCACAAGATTTCAATACAACACATTGATATAAAAAAATTATGAAAACCATTTTCCATAAAAACATAAAAGAAAAGTAAAACATGGTATTTATTTTTCATTTAAAAAAAGTTATGTCTTGTAGAGGAAGACGAAGCTGAAATAATGGTCACGGCAGCGGAGAAGTCGTTGTCTCCGCATACGTACAAAAAAAACATTCCCTTTTTGTTATTTAGTAAACACTTCGTATAAAAGAGATTCCTTTTGAATAAATGTAAAAGTCAAAGGGATTCATACACCGTATAAAATAAAGTTTTGTATAAAACAAAATCTTCTACAATGAAAGGAGATTGAGATGAAGTCCCTTACCTCATGTCCGACTTGACTCGATCGTTCTTTAACCTCCTTAAAATCGGGCAACTCCCTTTGGTTTGAACTAAAAGGGTTTCTTGAAGAGCTTCTTGCCTAAGGTAAGGCTTCTAGGATGAGGAGAGGGATGTGGAGAGACAAAATGATCAGAGATTGGTCGAGCCAAAGGCTTGAGAGGTGTGGGTAAGGAGGTAGAGGTGGGGGCCTTTTATATGAGGAGAGGAGGGGCACTCTTGGAAAAGTATAAAATGTTGCTTTATTTTCAAATGAGTTTCAGATTTTAAAGGTCCCACATTGATTTATTTTGAGGATAAGGTGATAAGAGTTTGAAATATACTCACCCAATAGGTTTTTGACATGTGTAGGTCTTATATTTTACATTATCTTTTCATTTTATTTAAATCGTTAAATAATGAGGTAATCGCTGCATCATAATGATGTCATAAATAATTTAATTTATTTAATGTATAAAAATTATAGAAAAATTACTATGACGTAAGAAATATTTTTATCATTCCAATTACTATTTATAGTCAAAACTATGACTTGTGTAACCCCATGTAAAAATTGTTTTAGTAAAACAATACATGTTTGTGTCATTTTTACTTTTACTTTAAATAAAAGGCATTAATGTCATTAGTTTACCCAAGTTGCTCCATGGGGTCCCAAAAATCGACCCATGGGTTGTCTTGGTCAGCCATGACACATCCAATAAGGGTAGGACATGTGTCAAGGTCATTTTATATTATTAAAACATTATTTTTACCTTAAACTACACTAATTACCTCTAATTGCGATTAAAAACTTAAAAGTTACTATTCACCAAAAGATTATTTTAACCCCATTGAAACACATTTTACTTTCTAATGAAAACCATGTATGTCAGATTTTTGAAATTCAAAACACAAATGTGGTAAATTTTCATTTAAATAAAAAATCAGTTTTTTAAGTACCACTTAGTTGTTTCACTATTCATCAAAAATTGAAGTTTTTTAGAAAAATACAAAAACATCAACCTAAGCTATATTTGATATTCCGAATTCAAAAATTATGTCTATTTTAAAAAATTCAAAACATATATGTTACAATAATTAATTCCCGATGTCAGAACAAATAGCGTGTTTTTATGAAACAATATATATCAAAAGATTGACACTAGTTTAAGTCCAATTTCAAAGTTAAATGAATTAAAACAACCACTATTGGATTAAATGGTAAAAATATATTCTAATTTCACTTTAAAACCATTTCAAAATATAATCTAATCATATAAATAAATTATATTAAAAAGAGGTTTTGAATTAAAATACAACATTTTTCACTATTCATTAAAAAAATGAACATTATCAGAAAAATACCAGAAATTTATCCAAAGTAAATTTTAATGTCCCAATCATAAAGAATAAGTTTATTTTAAAAAATATAGCTTACAAAATTGTCAAAATATATATTTAAAAATGGTTCTCCATCAAAAGGCGTTTAAACAATCATTTAAAAATATTAGAGTATTTCATGCTTTAGGTTGGATTTATTCTCATTTTAAGCCTCTAAAACACTATCTGATTAATAAATAGACATAGATAACAATATCAATTATTCATTACTTACTTGGGGTGTTACATCCTTCCCCCCTTTAGAAAATTGTGTCCCCGCAATTTATTTACT
Source organism: Viscum album (assembly GCA_963277665.1). Lineage (NCBI taxonomy): Eukaryota > Viridiplantae > Streptophyta > Magnoliopsida > Santalales > Viscaceae > Viscum > Viscum album. The sequence goes on from OY728125.1 coordinate 1,402,291,871, forward strand.
TATCAAATAAGTGGGGGTATTTATCCCTCATAGCATTTTCAGATTCCCACATTGCCTCTTCAACCATATGGTTTTTCCACAAAACCTTTACCTGGTGAATTACCTTATTTCGCAACACTTGCTCCCTTCGGTCAAGAATCTGGACTGGTTGTTCTTCATAAGAGAGATTCTCTTCCAACTGAACTACCTCTAGGCTCAAAACATGAGATGGATCTGGCATATACTTTCTCAACATCGAAACATGAAAAACATTGCGTACCTGAGATAAACTCGGAGGTAAATCCACTCGGTAAGCAACTGATCCAACTCTCTCCAGAATTTCATATAGTCCAATGAACCTTGGACTCAGCTTTCCTTTCTTACCAAATCGCATCACACTTTTCCATGGTGAAAATTTGAGAAAAACATGATCACCTACCTCGAAAGATAGATCCTTCCTCCAATTATCCACATAACTCTTCTGCATGATCTAAGCTTTTCTCATGTGTTTCTGAATCAACTGAACTTTTTTTGCCATCTCTTTTACCAATTCTAGTCCCATCAACTTCCTTTCACCCACTTCATCCTAGAAAGCTAGAGTTCGACACTGCTTCCCATATAACGCCTAAAATGGTGCCATCTGTATACTGGAATGAAAACTGTTATTATATGAAAATTCAACCAAAGAAAGATGTTGGTCTCAACTTCCTTGATAATCCATCAAACAAGAACGTAGCATATCTTCCAAAGTCTGAATTGTTCGTTCTGACTGCCCATCTGATTGAGGATGAAAATCTGTACTAAAATTTAATTCAGTACCCAACGACTTCTGAAGGCCTTTCCAAAAGTTAGAAGTAAACTTGGGATCACGATCAGATACAATAGGGAGGGGAAATCTATTTAACCTGACTATCTCTTTAAAATACAAATGAGAAATTTGATCTAGGGAAAAATTATCTCGTATAGCAAGTAAATGAGCAGATTTAGTCAAGCGATCAATAATAACCCAGATTGCATTATTAACTCAATGTGTCTTCGAAAATCCCACAACGAAGTCCATGGATATATTTTCCCATTTCCACTCTGGAACTGGTAAAGGATGAAGCATACCTTTCGGTAACTGCTGCTCTGCTTTAACTTGTTGACATGTCAAACACTTCACAGTAAAATCAGCAATATCCCTTTTCATTCCGTCTCACCAGTAATACTCCTGGAGATCTCTATACATCTTAGTACTTCTTGGATGAACTGAAAACGGAGAACTATGAGCTTCACATAACAACTCTCTCTTCAACTGTGAATCACAAGGCACACACAATCTCTTCCAAAATCTCAAAACACAATCATTATCAATGTTGAATTCAGGAAACTTACCCTTCTGAACCAGATCTACCTTTTTCTACAACTCACTGTCTTGCTTCTGTGCTTGCTTGATTCTGTCTGATAGAGAAGATTTCACTGATACCTGAAATAAAACAGAAGGACATCCTGCACCAACAACTTTTATGCCAAAGTTCATCAAATCCTTAACCAAAGGACCACGTTCTAAATGCAGCATTGTTAATAAAGCATTAATTTTTCGACTCAAAACATCAGCCACTTTATTTTCTTTTCCCGGATGGTAATGAATTGTACAATCATAATACTTTATTAATTCTAGACATCTCTTATATCTCATGTTCAATTATTTCTGAGTGAATATATACTTTAAACTTTTGTGATCGGTATATATTTCATACTTTACTCCATACAAATGATGCCTCCAAATTTTTAAATTGAAAACAACAGCAGCTAATTCCAAATCATGTGTAGGGTAATTTACCTCAGGATTTTTCAACTGACGTGAAGCATAAGAAATTAACTGATCATTCTGCATTAGCACACAACCAAGTCCTTTCAATGAATCGTCACTGTAGATAACAAACTCACTATTCTTAGAAGGTAGTTCCAAAACTGGAGCATTCACCTATATTCTATTCAATTCCTGAAAAAAATCATCACATTCTTTTGTCCAGATAAACTTAACACCCTTCCGAGTTAGCTTAGTCATTGGACTAGATAACCGTGAAAAATTTCTAACAAACCTTCGGTAATAGCCTGCCAAACCTAGGAAGCTACGAATCTCGGTTACATTTGTGGGTCTTGTCCATTCTTTAACAACCTTTGTTTTTGCAGGATCAACAATTATCCCATTATTAGAAACAATGTGACCAAGGAAAGAAATTTGTTGCAACCAAAACTCACAGTTGCTGAATTTCCCATACAATTTCTTTTCTTTCATGGTTTGAAAAATAACCCTTAAATGTCTTTCATGCTCCTCTTTACTTTTAGAAATCACCAAAATATCATCAATGAAAACCACCACAAACTTATCCAAGAACTAATGGAAAATTCTATTCATTAAGTCCATGAATACAGTAGGTGCATTGGTTTGCCCAAAAGGGATTACTACAAATTCATAATGGACATATCTTGTACGAAAAGTGGTCTTCAGAACAACTGCTTCCTTTAATTTCAACTTATGGTACCCCAATCTCAGGTCAATCTTTGAAAAATACTGAGCTCCCTGGAGCTGATCAAACAAATCATCGATATGAGGCAAAGGATATTTGTTCTTAACAGTGATGTTATTCAAGGATCTATAATCAATGCAAAGTCTCATAGAACCATCTTTCTTTTTAGCAAATAAAATAGGATCACCCCATGGTGATGTGCTAGGTTGAATGAAACCTTTCTCTAATAAATCTTACAATTGCTCCTTCAACTCTAAAAGTTCAGTTTGAGCCATTCGAAAAGGGGGTTTTGAAATTGTCTTAGCATCAGGAACTAAGTCAACAGTAAATTCAACTTCCTGATCTGGTATTATTCCAGGAAACTCATCAGGAAAAACATCAGGATAATCATTTACCACTGGAACATCATTAATCTGAATAGTTCCTTTGTTTTCAACGATGTGTATAAGGTAACATTCATTTCCATCTTTTATAAGTTTCTTGGCCTCTTGATATGTTATCAAAAGTAAGGGTTCATTATTGTACACAAACTGAAAGTCTTTCTGAAAAGAAACTTCTTTATCTCTACAGTCAATATTATCATTGTAAATAGAGAGCCAATCCATACCCAAGATAACATCAAACTCTACTAGAGGTAAAACAATAAGGTTTTCAAGTAGGTTTTTTCCATGGATAAGGATAAGAAGAAAATTATAAATTCTTTTTGCCTCAACATTTTCCCCAGGTGTTTTTACCACAAGTTCAGGAGTCATTTCTTGAGATGGTATTCCCATTTTACTAGAAAAGTTTTCAGAGATGAAAGAATGTGTAGACACCGAATCAAACAACACACTGGAATAATCTGAAAAATCAAACAAAGTACCTGATACCACTTCATTTGATGGCCCAACATCTGCTGAAGATGTTGCAAAGGATGTCACCACCCCTTTCTGCTTGTAGTATAACTACTTCCCATCACTCGAGCTCTTTGTCGAACACTAGTTTGAATAGTGACCCATCTCATTGCACTTAAAAAATTTCACTACCTGTAAATCAAATTTGGTCTTACCATCACCCTGATATTTTTCAGTGAAATCACGAGCCTTAAGTCCCATCTTACCACATCGGTATCACTTTCCATAATTCAGAATACATTCCCCACCATGCCTTTTACCACATTTATCACAAACTGGAAACTTAGTTTTCTTACCATCAGACTTTTTTGAAGAATTCTTCCATTTCTCCTACCACCTCGGTCTCTTCTTCTGTTGGTTGTTATAAAACACTTGATCATCGGAAAACTCCATTTCCACCTTCTCATCACATCAAAAAAGCTTTTCATAACTTTTGAACTCACAAGAAGCTAATGCCCTTCGATATTTTGGCTTTAATCCTGAGTAAAAATGATTGATTTTACTATCAAGGTCTTAGATAAAATTTGGAGCATACCTTCCCAATCGAGTTAACCTTTCTTCATAGGAAGCCACTGAGTCTTCCTCTTGCCTCAATTCCAGGAATTCTTTTCCATCCTAAATCGAATAGCCTTAGGAAAATACTTCTCATGAAACATACCTTTGAATTCATCCCAGTCGAGAGAATCAATCTCATCATCATCCCTGATATTTTTAACCATCGACCACCACTGATCTGCTTCACCCTCCAAACGGTAAACAGCATGACTAACCTTTTGATTGTCTGAACACCCCATAACATCGAAAATCTTCTCCAGTGCTTTAATCCACCCTTCATCTAGCACAGGGTCAGATGATCCTATTAATGATGGTGGATTTTGCCTCATGAAATGTTTCAACACTGACGTGTTCCTCTATCATTGATCTGGCTGATCTCGTGCATGGATACCACCACCATTTATCGCTTGAGTCAACTGCGCCATTACTGCAACAAACTGTTTAGTTCCAATTCCGACCATCTTAGGAAGCTGATTCAGAAGGTCATTTTCTTCTGTATGCCTTCCTAGCACTGCTTCCCTATTTCCTCTGTGGAAAACCATTCTGAACAAACATGTCTTAGATAAAGCAACATGCTAATCTTAAAATGCTATATCATTTCAATTTGACCATAAAAAAATATTTTTGGATAATCATTTAATAGAATTATAACTCCTAAAGTTATCTAAACCGAACTTTGATACCAACTATAAGGCCCCAGCCTTAAACCTTACTTAATCTTGAGTTATTACAAGATTACACATTGAGGATCTTTTCAGGTTTAGAGTTTTAGAGAATTAGACCATAAAACTTTCATTACATTCCACATTTAAACAAAGTGGTTACATAAAAGATAGTATTCATTTTTCTCATCAATATAAACATATTTAAAATAAAACATGGATTCTTTCTTGACACTTCCTTGACACTATCATCATATCTTGTACCATCCCCTTGACCTGTGAAAAACATTTCAAAAACTTGGTATGAGCATAAAAAGCTCAGTAAGGGTTATAAAAATATGGAAAGGAAACATGGGTACATATATACATAAAAATGAAATCATACTTTACCCATAAAACATAAGAACTTTAATATACCTCATCCAATAATGAATAAATCATAGAAATCATAAGACATAAAGGTAACTTGAGGCATTCATAACATTCTTACGTAGGGAGTAACCTCTTGGTTACGTTGGGAATACCCATCACAGTATATTCCCTAAATCTCTTCAGAGAAACCTTAATGTTTAACTCTTTCGCATTACCCAATGCATTGGAGAGCTATATCAGGCTCACCCTCCCTTAGTTTATCAGAGAACCACCCATCTTTATAATAATTCCCAAGAACCGTAACATAATCGTATCACATAAAACATGCATAAAGGAAACATAACATTTCCACTTTTCAATCACAAGATATCAATACAACACATTGATATAAAAACATTATGAAAACCATTTTCCATACAAACATAAAAGAAAAGTAAAACGTGGTATTTATTTTTAATTTAAAAAAAGTTATGGCTTTTAGAGGAAGCCGAAGCTGAAATAATGGTCATGGCGGCGGATAAGTCATTGTCACCGCATACGTACGAAAAAAACATTCCATTTTTTCATTTAGAAAACGCTTCGTATAAAAGAGATTCCTTTTGAATAAACGTAAAAGTAAAAGGGGTTTATACACCATATAAAATAAAGTTGTGTATAAAACAAAATCTTCCTCAATGAAAGGATATTGATATGAACTCCCTTACCTCGTGTCTGACTTGACTCGATCGTTCTTTAACCTCCTTAAAAATGTGTAACTCCCTTTGGTTTAAACCAAAAGGGTTTCTTGAAGAGCTTCCTGCCTAAGGTAAGGATTCTAGGATGATGAGAGAGATGTGGAGAGACAAAATGATTAGAGCTTGTCCAATCCAAAGGCTTGAGAGGTGTGGGTAAGGAGGTAGAGGTCGGGGCCTTTTATAAGAGGAGAGGAGGGGCAGTCTTGGAAAGGTATAGAATGTTACTTTATTTTCAAATGAGTTTAGGATTTTAAAGGTCCCAAATTGATTTATTTTGAGGATAAGGTGATAAGTGATCGAAATATACTCATCCAATAGGTTTTTGACATGTTTAGGTCTTTTATTTTACGATATCTTTTCATTTTATTTAAATCGTTAAATAATGAGGTAATCACTGCATCATCATGATGTCATAAATAATTTATTTTATTTAATGTCTAAAAATTATAAAAAAACTTCTATGATGTAGGAAATATTTTTAGATTTCCAATGAATATTTATAGTCAAAAATATGACTTGTATAACCCCATGTAAACATTGTTTTAGTAAAATAATACATGTTTGTGTCATTTTTACTTTTACTTTAAATAAAATGCATTAATGTCATTATCTTACCCATGTGGCTCCATGGGGTCCCAAATATAGACCCATGGGTTGTATTGGTCGGGCATGACACATCCAATAAGGGTATGACATGTGTCAAGGTCATTTTATATTAGTAAAACATTATTTTTACCTTAAACTACACTAATGACCTCTAATCGCGATTAAAAACTTAAAAGTTACTATTCACCAAAAAATCATTTTAATCCCATTGAACCACATTTTACATTCTAATGACAACCATGTATGTTGGATTTTTGAAATTCAAAACACAGAGGTGGTAAAATTTCATTTAAACGAAAAATCAGTTTTTTAAGTACCACTTAGTGGTTTCACTATTCATCAAAAATTGATGTTTTTCAGAAAAATACCAAAACATCACCCTAAGCTATATTTGATATTCCGAATTCAAAAATTATGTCTATTTTACAAAATTAAAAAAATATAAGTTAAAATAATTAATTTAATAATTAATTCCTGCTGTCAGAACAAATAGCGTGTTTTTATGAAACAATATATATCAAAAGATTGACACTAGTTTAAGTCTAATTTCAAAGTGAAATTAATTCCAATGACCACTATTGGATTAAATGGTAAAAATATATTATAATTTCAATTTAAAACCAATTCAAAATATAACCTAATCATATAAATAAATTAGATTAAAAAGAGGTTTTGAATTAAAATACAACATTTTTCACTATTCATTAAAAAATGAACATTATCAGAAAAATACCATAAATTTATCCAAAGTAAATTTCAATGTCCCAATCATAAAGAATAAGTTTATTTTGAAAAATATAGCTTATAAAATTGTCAAAAGATAGATTTAAAAATGGTTCGCCATCAAAAGGATGTAAAACAATCTTTTAAAAATATTAGAGTATTTCATGCTTTAGGTTGGATTTATTCTCATTTTAAGCCTCTAAAACACTATCCAATTCATAAATAGACATCGATATCTATATCTATTATTCATTACATAATTGGGATGTTAAATCTTCCTTGAAAAAAATTTTCTTCGATTTGAAATGGAAAATGGATTTTTAATCCCTAAATCAAATTTCCTTGGATTTAAATTTTTTTTTTGAAATTTTGTGAATTTTTATTAAAATAGAAACTAAAAAAATGCATAGCGGGAACCTTGGGAATGTTGAGATAGTGACATGAGTAGCCTTAGTGTGCGTGAAACCATTATGAGGTAACATTTAATATGTCAATGGTAAATGGAAGGCCTCAATATTAGTTTGGATCTAACATTGTTCCTTATTTTTCTTGTGAGTGTCTAGTAAGTATTGTCCATTAGGAAAGATCACATATGTTAGTTTGATTTTTTTACGGTTGTTTATTTCATTATGGTTCATTTCATGGATGTTGGATCACATGTATATTTATCTTTAGTATCTATATCTTCTTGTTTTTTGAAAACATGGAATGAAATTTTTAAAAATTCAAGGATTTTTTAAAAAAGGGTTTCAAATTGATTTATTTATAAAAATTCTTGAATTAATATTTTGGTTTAAAGTATAGACTGGTGAATTCTTATTATTATAAATTTTATTGATTCTTTTGGGTGCACTACGACAAAAAAGGCATTTAGCGGCGGTTTGGTTTTACGTTTCGCGGCGGTTTAAACCGTCGGTAAATAGATTGGCGGTGGTTTTGAAAAACTGTCGCAAAATCGTGCATTGGGAAACTATTCATGGCAGTTTTTAAAACCATCATAGAATGTTTCGCGGCAGTTTTTTAGCGGCGTTTTAAACCACCTCTAAATGATTTAGCAATGGTTTTTTGATTTATTTGATTTTTTTTCATTTTTTTTATTTTTTTATTTTTTTTAATTCTTTTATTTGTTTTATTTATTTATTTCTTTCTTTTATTTTGTATTTATTTGTTTATTTATTTACTTATTTATTTATTTATTTATTTATTTTATTTGTTTTAGTTATTTTATTTGTTTTATTTATTTGTTTTATTTGTTTTATTTATTTGTTTTATTTGTTTTGATTATTTATTTTATTTTATTTTATTTATTTATTTTATTTATTTTATTTACATTATTTATTTAATTATTTTATTTATTTTATTTATTTCGTATTTATTTTACTTATTTTATTTATTTCGTATTTATTTATTTTATTTTATTTATTTATTTATTTATTTATTTATTTATTTTATTTATTTTTTTATTTCATATTTTATTTATTTATTTCGTATTACTTTATTTACTTTATTTATCCATGCATGCATGTGCCCATGCACAGGCCTATGGAATATAAAGAAATACTCCGTTTGGTGAGATTTGAACCCCTAAGCTCTTGCATATTTTCCAAAGACTTTACTACTCCAGCAAGCTCGCCATGTGGTTAATAAATAGAATTTAATATACTTATATATATTAATTGAAAAAACAAATAATACATAAATAATAGATATAAACTCAATAATAATTAATAATTAATAACAAATAATAAAGAATAAATAATAAATAATAAATAATAAATAATAACTAATAAAGAATAAACAATAAGTAATAAATAATAAATGATAAATAACAAATAATAAATAATAAATAATAAACAATAAACAATAAATAATAAACAATAAATAATAATAAATAAACAATAAACAATAAATAATAATAAATAATAATAAGTAATAATAAACATATAATAAAGAATAAATATAAAATAATAAATAATAAATAATAATAAATAATAAATAAATAATGATAAATAATAAATAATAATAAATATTAAATTATAATAAATTATAAAAAATAATAAACCAATATTTAATAATAAATAATAAATTATAAATTATAAATTATAAATTATAAATTATAAATTATAAATTATAAATTATAAATTATAAATTATAAATTATAAATTATAAATTATAAATAATAAATAGTAAATAATAAATACTAAATAATAAATATTAAATAATAAATAATAAATAATATACAATAAATAATAAATAATATGTGATAAATAATAAATAATAAATAATATATAATAAATAATATATAATAAATAATGGTAAATAATAAATAAGAAATAAATATATATTTAATAATAAATATTAAATAATAAATAACACATAATAAATAAAATATTATTATTAATAAATAATAAATAATAAATAATAAATAATAAATAATAAATAATAAATAATAAATAATAAATAATAAATAAATATAAATATAAATAATATATAATATATAATAAATAATAAATAAATATAAATAATAAATAATAAATAATAAATAACCAGTAACAAGTATTATTATTATTATTAATATTTTATTATTAGTAATAATAAATAATAAATAATAAATAAATATAAATAATAAATATAAATAAATATAAATAATAAATAATAAATGAATATAAATATTAATAATAAATAATAAATAAATATAAATACTAAATAACAAATAACCAGTAACAAATAATAGAAAATAAATAAATTAAAGTATATTATAAATAATAAATAATAAATAATAAATGAAACACATGAAAAAGTATGAAAAGACATGATAAGGGATGAAAAATCATGAAAACGCATGAAAACAGATGGAGAAGCATGAAGAATGAGGCATTAGAAAGAATGAGAACGCATGAAAACACATGAAAACTCTGGAAGACCCCTTAAGAATTTAACGTAATCATCATAATAACTGTAACACCCCGAGCTTCCACGATACGCTCCTCATTCAATAATACAATAGCTTGCATTGTACGCAACTTCGAGTTCTAAAACACCGCGACTAATCAAAGTAGCTGTTATGAAGAGTAATAACCACTTTTTAAAATTATAGAAATTTTATATTTCAAAATGGACTTCATTTTTGGATTCGGAATATCGAAATTAGCCTATGTTGAATTTTTGGTATTTTTCTGAGAACTAATTTTTTATGAATAGTGAAAAATACTTAAAACAACTTTTTAAACAAAATAATTTATTGTGATAAATTATACTATTTAGTGGTTTTAAGGTATAATTAGAATATATTTTTACCATTTTATCCAATGGTGGTCATTAGAATTAATTTAACATTGAAATTTGACATAAACAATTGCCAATCTTTTGATATAAATTGTTTCTTAAAAACACGCTATTTGTCGTAAAAGCGTAAATTAATTATAAAATTAATTAATGCAACTTATATGTTTGGAATTTTGTAAAATAGACATCATTTTTGATTTCGGAATATCAATTATAGCTTAGGGTGAAATTTTGGCCTTGTTCTGAAAAACTTCAATTTTTGATGAATAGTGAAACCACTAAGTGGTAGTTAAATAACTGATTTTTCGTTTAAATGAAATATTACCACTTCTATGATTTGATTTTCAAAAATCCGACATACATGATTTTTATTAAGAAGTAAAATGTGGTTCAATGAGATTAAAATAATTTTTTGGTGAATAGTAACTTTTAAGTTCTTAATCGCGATTAGAGGTAATTAGTGTAGTTTAAGGTAAAAATAATGTTTTAAATAATATAAGATGAGCTTGACACTTGTCCTACTCCTATTGGATGAGTCATGGCCGACCAAGACAACCCATGGGTCAACTTGGGGACCCCATGGAGCCACTTTAGTTGGGAAATGACATTAATATATATTTATTTAATGTTAAAATTAAATTGACACAAACATGAGTTGTTTTACTAAAACAGTTTTTAAGTGGGGTTACACAAGTACAAATTTTGATTATAAATATTCATTAGAAAGATAAAAAGATTTCCTACATCATAGTATTTTTTGTATAATTTTTAGACATTAAATAAATTAAATTAATTATGACATCATTATGATGCAGCGATGACCTCATTATTTGACGATTTAAATAAAATGAGAAGATAATGCAAAATCCAAGGCTTACACTTTTCCAAAGCCTATTGGATGAAGATATTTCGAACCCTTATAACCTTATCCACGAATTATATAAGTGTGGGACCTTTAGAATCCGAAAATCATTGTATAATAATGTAACATTTCAATCTTTCCAAAAGAGCCCCTCCTCTCCACTTATAAAAGGCCTCCACCTCTCCCACCTCATTTACACTTTCAAGCCATTTGGCTCGGCCAAACTCTGCCCAAATACTCTCCCAAATTCCCTCTCTTACTACTAGAAGCCTTAATTTGGGCAGAACTCTTCCCAAGGAAGCCTTTGTCTCAAATCAAAAAGAGTTACCCGATTTTGAGGTAATGTCTTCTCTAATGTTGTTTTGTTTTATTTTTCTTCTCCAACCCCCTAAACTCTTTTTATTCATTTCTTTTGTAACAACACCAGTATCCTCAATATACTAGGATGTTTTTATAAGAAGTATTCGAGCTACACTTACACACACCTACATCTAATGGTTAAAGAACATACGGTTTCTGTGGATGGAGAATTTCTGCCTCACGAAACGATGATTGTTCAACACTCATATAACACCTCCAAAGGTGGCCATTAAGATGTAACTATTTTTATATATGATATATAATATGTTTATGTTTTACTTATGCTTCTGTATTTCTCATTTATGGCATACTTTATGATTTACATTATGGGTAAAACGCGATAATTTCATTTTAGGAAGTGCGGACTACCGCCCCCTCAAAGTGATTTGAATCGTTAATGCCATATGTGGGATGTATAAAGGATGGAGTAAATGGTAATATACACTATATTATACTGGAATTATATTATACATTTATATCATTATGATTTCGTTCCATTAAATATGAAATTGAAATGAAAGTAGCGTTCATGCGTACGTACGGCTTACCGTCTCCATGAACGGTGCATTTCATTTCTTACCTTTAAATGTTACGTAATATTACAAATGAATGTATGTATTGGATATATGAGATATATATGACATCTAAATCATGAATATAATTCTGGAGATAATGGATATTCTACCACATAAACAACTTGTAATTATAAGAATTTTATTGTTGACTCAAGTATCAAAGATCGACAAAATGACCGTTATTAACTTAAATAATTACATAATGTTCATATCATTGTAATAAGTGATATAAAAAGGATAATGAAATTGAAAATTGTTCTTAATAAGGTATATATTAACTCTAGTTTATTATTCAGGAGGTTAAAGAACGGTTGAGTCAAGTCAGACATGAGGTAAGGGAATTTCTTAACCCAATTTCCATTCTTTGGGTTAATCTCCTACTTTCAAATTATGTCATTATATTATTATGTCATATCTTGTAGTTGTAATTTCTTTATGTTTAATTATAGTGAATACGCATAATAGATATATTTTATTTTAAAAATGATCTCTGTAAGGGAATTTCTTAACCCAACTTTCATTCTTTGGGGTAATCTCCTACTTCAAAATTATGTCATGATATTATTATGTCATATCTTGAATTTGTACTTTCTTTATGTGTAATTATAGTGAATACACATAATATATCTATTTTATATAAATGATCTTTGTAAGGGAACTTCTTAACCCAATTTCTATTCTTTGGGTTAATCTCCTACTTTAAAATTATGTCATGATATTATTATGTCATATCTTGTATTTATACTTTATTTATGTGTACATATAGTGAATACACATAATAGATCTATTTTATTTAAAAAACGATATTGGTAAGTGACTTCGTCTCAATCTCCATTCATTGAGGCATATTTTGTTTTATACACAAATTTCATTTATACGGTGTATAAACCCCTTTGACTTTTACATTTATTTAAAAGGTTTTCTTTTATAATTATGTGATTTTTAAATGGTTTCAAAAAAATGATATTTCTCTCTAATATATGAAAATCCAGTGCAAATGTATACGTATTTAACGCAAGCTTAAAAATGCTTCCGAAAAACCCGACTCTCGAGTGTGGTAGTCAGGAAGGGATTGGGAGTGGACCCATCATGGCCTGTAATTAGTCGAGCAGTCTCAGAATTAGTTATTCTGTTTTCAGAAGCTTGCATAATGATTTCAGAAAAACACTGGAGTATATTTGAGCAATTTTGAACGTAAGTATCTTCTAAAAAAAATTGCATCGGTAGGTCTCATGAGACAACTAGACGTGGAATTGGCCGAGGCCCTTTCCCAATTTGATTTATGGTTTTGGCCGAGGCCTTAATCATTTTAGACGTCTTGGCCGAGGCCTTGACAAAATGTTTCAGAATGTCCGGCATTATACATTCTCTCATTATGAAAGTGGTTATTGATATTGCATGTGATTATTCGACCAGTAGAATATCCATGTGAAGAAGTGAATGACATTATCTCATTTTACTTTTCCCATATTATGTTGAAGTTCAAGTTTAGAAGGCTTTTGTTTTAGTTATACATTGCCTTAAATGTTAATGTTTATTTATGAAAGCTTCCGCTATATTGTTAACCTTACTGAGCGTCCGAGCTCACCCCTTTCAATGTTTTAATATTTTTTAGGATGTGAAGAAGTATTTTATGAATGACCGGCAGGGATATTCAGAAGAGGATATGAGTGTGGACTATGAAGACTTTGTTATTAGTTTTTCACTTTATGATGTAATGTAAGACTTATGAATGTATCTAGTGTTTCCAAGGCTACTAAACTAATCGGTCTTTCGAGACTTGATCTTTTGTGATCATGCCAATGTTACGAAGTAATGCACCAACTCTGGGTAGCTGGGGTCGGGGTGTTACAGTTGGTATCAGAGGCAGTTTAGTACTAACCTTGGAAGCTAGATTTAGATAAACTCTGATTAGAGCACATATCCCGAAGATAGACTTTGAGGATTAGTATAGAAGAACTTCCTAGAATTTTGGTATTATAGAGATGTTATGAGTTTTCTGAGCAATACATCCCTGTCTGGATACGAGCAGGTAGAGGCGGCTCTGGCACAGATGTACCTAGGGGTAAAACCTGAAAACACCGCTTTGATCTAGACTCGAACGGGAACTGGTGCACGACAACGGGCCTTGCTGCACTCTTGGTTACGACACTCCCGGGGGATATGCTTTGGATAATTATAATTTTCTTTATAAACCACTATGAAGGGTTATGAGTATATACTTCCTCAAAGAAAACATTTTTATGGATTATATCCATAAATAGTTCAATTTATGTTAAGTATCTTACAAGTATGGAATTATGTATTTTGATTTATAAACTAATATAGTTTATGCCATTGTTTAGAAATGGCGCCTAGTGGAAGGAATGGAAACCGTATCAATGCACGCACTCCGTGTAGGGATTTCCCTCCTGCTCAAGATAATTATTGTGGATCTGGAGATACAGCTGGTGCTGATCAACTTATTACCATACTGGGACAACTCACTCAGGTTATGAATAATAACCTTACTCGTATGGAGCACCCTGATCCACAACGCGGAGGATCATTGCTAGACCGTTTTATGAGGAAACAACCACCAACCTTTAATGGGAGTACAAATCCTATACTAGCTGAGCAATGGATAAATTCCTTAGAGAAAATATTCCATGCCTTGGGGAGTAGTGAAAGGGAGAAAGTTTTCATGGCAGTTTACCGCCTCACTGGAGATGTCGATCAGTGGTGGTCGCTGATTCAAAACACAAAGGAAGATGATGACGTATCGAATATGGAATGGAGGGAGTTCAAAGAGCTTTTCTTAGAAAAATACTTTTCTTCGTGACCATTGAGCAGATATGGAAAGGCAATTTCTGAGTCTGAGGTAGAAGGAGGATGAGAATGTCGCAAAGTATGAGGCTAACTTTACAAGGTTAGCGAGGCATGCTTCCGATTATATACGTAACCCAAAAATTAAGATTGATCATTTCTTTGATGGGTTAAAACCATTTCTCCGTCGAGCTTTAGTATCACAAACCTTCTCATCATACGAAGATATTGTCTCGTGTGCTATCAAGACAGAAAAGGAATTCTCTAAGTCTTATGATAACAAAGTAAAGCAAGAGAAGAAGAGAACAGTGGAACAAGAGACAGATAAAGGGAAAAAGGGAAAGAAGGATTTTCCATTATGTGATAATTGTGGGAAGAATCACCCTGGTACTTGCCTAAAAGGAATGGGAGTTTGTTATAAATGTGGAGAAAAGGGTCACCAGGCTCGTGATTGCAAGGGAAAGAAAGAGTCCATCAAAGTTGAATGCTATAATTGTAGAGATATGGGTCATTATGAAAATGAATGTCCTAAGCATCAGGGAAAATTACCTCAGAAAAGGCCAAGGGATCAAGGACAATCTTATGCTGTTACTACAGTTGAAGCAGAATAACTAATGTATTGGTGCTTTTGGACTGATGGATTATATTTCGGTTATTAGAATAATGTGATATATATATATATAAGGATTGTACTGCAGTACTTGTTGATTTCAGTAAGGTTTTAAAATGATGAAGGTAATCATATTTTTAGTATGTGACAATAAGAGAAACTTTACTTTGTTTGGGGAATCTGATAAATTGATTTTGTAATTAAGAGACCTTTTAGAGAAAGTCTGGAAAGAGGTATTTTGGATAACTATAAAGGTTGGAATGGATTAAGATGAACTTTGGATAGTATTGTTTAAGGTTAAAACATTTATGAAGATTATTTTTGGAATAGTATAGTACTATATTTTTAGGAAAAGGACAACCTGCAGGGTGGGGCATAACCCATCGCGTCAGACAAAGCTGCAGGAATCGAACCCACAACCATAGTGTGACAAGCCTTTATTTCCTACCACTAGCCTACAGGAAGTCCCTGGTAATTACAAAATAGTTTTACTAATCTAAATGGTATGTGTTAACATTTGGAACCTTATACAATTAGGATAAATAGAATATTTTTGAGTTCCGTTACCATTTGGAGTAAAAGTTGGGTTTTTGGTAAAAATTTATTAACGAATGAAAGTATACATAACAAGTATGTATATTCCCTTACGTTCTTAGTAAATCTCCTAAATAAATTCCTCAACATTATAAAAGGTAACTTAAAACAAAAATGTTGTCAGTTAACTTTTCCAACTGTGGATTCAACGACCGTTTAACCAATCACAAGTTTGTGATTTTCTTGTAGTTAAACTTTCTCCTAATCCTGTTTTCTATAACTCTCCATCAGACCTTGATGGTTTGTTTTTCTTCCATATCCATATTTTCATAGAATCCTAGAATGGGCTATATCGGGTGACCTTTATACTTATCTTGCTTTCTTTTAATGTTATATATTTATTAACCTTATTTCCGATGTGGGTTTTCCACAAAGGTATTTTCTCTTTTAAACCTTTTATTTTCAAAGATGAATTTCAAATTGCGAGGATGCAATTTATTGAAGGAGGGGAGAATGTAACACCCCGAGCTTCCACGATACGCTTCTCATTCAATAATGCAATAGCTTGCATTGTACGCAACTTCGAGTTCTAAAACACCGCGACTAATCAAAGTAGCCGTTATGAATAGTAATAATCACTTTTTAAAATTATAGAAATTTTATATTTCAAAATGGACTTCATTTTTGGATTCGGAAAATCGAAATTAGCCTATGTTGAATTTTTGGTATTTTTCTGAGAACTTCTAATTTTTTATGAATAGTGAAAAATACTTAAAACAACTTTTTAATCAAAATAATTTATTGTGATAAATTATACTATTTAGTGGTTTTAAGGTATAATTAGAATATATTTTTACCATTTTATCCAATGGTGGTCATTATAATTAATTTAACATTGAAATTGGACATAGACAATTGCCAATCTTTTGATATAAATTGTTTCTTAAAAACACGCTATTTGTCATAACAGCGTAAATTAATTATAAAATTAATTAATGAAACTTATATATTTGTAATTTTGTAAAATAGACATCATTTTTGATTTCGGAATATCAATTATAGCTTAGGGTGAAATTTTGGCCTTGTTCTGAAAAACTTCAATTTTTGATGAATAGTGAAACCACTAAGTGGTATTTAAATAACTGATTTTTCATTTAAATGAAATATTACCACTTCTGTGATTTGATTTTAAAAAATCTGACATACATGATTGTCATTAAGAAGTAAAATGTGGTTCAATGAGATTAAAATAATTTTTTGGTGAATAGTAACTTTTAAGTTCTTAATCGCGATTAGAGGTAATTAGTGTAGTTTAAGGTAAAAATAATGTTTTAAATAATATAAGATGAGCTTGACACTTGTCCTACTCCTATTGGATGAGTCATGGCCGACCTAGAAAACCCATGGGTCAACTTGGGGACCCCATGGAGCCACTTTAGTTGGGAAATGACATTAATATATACTTATTTAATGTTAAAATTAAATTGACACAAACATGAGTTGTTTTACTAAAACAGTTTTTAAGTGGGGTTACACAAGTCCAAATTTTGATTATAAATATTCATTAGAAATCTAAAACAATTTCCTACATCATAGTTTTTTTTATAATTTTTAGACATTAAATAAATTAAATTAATTATGACATCATTATGATGCAGCAATGACCTCATTATTTGACGATTTAAATAAAATGAGAAGATAATGCAAAATCCAAGGCTTACACTTGTCCAAATCCTATTGGATGAAGATATTTCGAACCCTTATCACCTTAGCCACGAATTATATAAGTGTGGGACCTTTAGAATCCTAAAATCATTGTATAATAATGTAACATTTCAATCTTTCCAAAAGAGCCCCTCCTCTCCACTTATAAAAGGCCCCCACCTCTCCCACCTCATTTACACATTCAAGCCATTTGGCTCGGCCAAACTCTGCCCAAATACTCTCCCAACTTCCCTCTCTTACTCCTATAAGCCTTACTTTGGGCAGAACTCTTCCCAAGGAAGCCTTTGGCTCAAATCAAAAAGAGTTACCCGATTTTGAGGTAATGTCTTCTCTAATGTTGTTTTGTTTTATTTTTCTTCTCCAACCCCCTAAACTCTTTTTATTAATTTCTTTTGTAACAACACCAGTATCCTCAATATACTAGGATGTTTTTATAAGAAGGATTCGAGCTACACTTACACACACCTACATCTAATGGTTAAAGAACATATGGTTTCTGTGGATGGCGAATTTCTGCCTCACGAAACGATGATTGTTCAACACTCATATAACACCTCAAAAGGTGGCCATTAAGATGTAAATATTTTTATATATGATATATAATATGTTTATGTTTTACTTATGCTTCTGTATTTCTCATTTATGGCATACTTTATGATTTCCATTATGGGTAAAACGCGATAATTTCATTTTAGGAAGTGCGGACTACCGCCCCCTCAAAGTGATTTGAATCGTTAATGCCATATGTGGGATGTATAAAGGATGGAGTAAATGGTAATATACACTATATTATACTGGAATTATATTATACATTTATATCATTATGATTTCGTTCCATTAAATATGAAATTTAAATGAAAGTAGCGTTCATGCGTACGTACGGCTTACCGTCTCCATGAACAGTGCATTTCATTTCTTACCTCTAAATGTTACGTAATATTACAAATGAATGTATATACTGGATATATGAGATATATATGACATCTAAATCATGAATATAATTCTGGAGATAATGGATATTCTACCACATAAACAACTTGTAATTATAAGAATTTTATTGTTGACTCAAGTACCAAAGATCGACAAAACGACCGTTATTAACTTAAATAATTACATAATGTTCATATCATTGTAATAAGTTATATAAAAAGGATAATGAAATTGAAAAAGGTTCTTAATAAGGTATATATTAACTCTAGTTTATTATTCAGGAGGTTAAAGAACGTTTGAGTCAAGTCAGACATGAGGTAAGGGAATTTCTTAACCCAATTTCCATTCTTTGGGTTAATCTCCTACTTTCAAATTATGTCATTATATTATTATTTCATATCTTGTAGTTGTAATTTCTTTATGTGTAATTATAGTGAATACACATAATAGATATATTTTATTTTAAAAATGATCTTTGTAAGTGAATTTCTTAACCCAACTTTCATTCTTTGGGTTAATCTCCTACTTCAAAATTATGTCATGATATTATTATGTCATATCTTGAATTTGTACTTTCTTTATGTGTAATTATAGTGAATACACATAATATATCTATTTTATATAAATGATCTTTGTAAGGGAACTTCTTAACCCAATTTCTATTCTTTGGGTTAATCTCCTACTTTAAAATTATGTCATGATATTATTATGTCCTATCTTGTATTTATACTTTATTTATGTGTACATATAGTGAATACACATAATAGATCTATTTTATTTAAAAAACGATATTGGTAAGTGACTTCGTCTCAATCTCCATTCATTGAGGCGTATTTTGTTTTATACACAAATTTCATTTATACGGTGTATAAACCCCTTTGACTTTTACATTTATTCAAAAGGTTTTCTTTTACAATTATGTGATTTTTAAATGGTTTCAAAAAAATGATATTTCTCTCTAATATATGAAAATCCAGTGCAAATGTATACGTATTTAACGGAAGCTTAAAAATGCTTTCGAAAAACCCGACTCTCGAGTGTGGTAGACAGGAAGGGATTGGGAGTGGACCCATCATGGCCTATAATTAGTCGAGCAGTCTCAGAATTAGTTATTTTTTTTCAGAAGCTTGCATAATGATTTCAGAAAAACACTGGAGTATATTTGAGCAATTTTGAACGTAAGTATCTTCTAAAAAAAATTGCATCGGTAGGTCTCATGAGACAACTAGACGTGGAATTGGCCGAGGCCCTTTCCCAATTTGATTTATGGTTTTGGCCGAGGCCTTAATCATTTTAGACGTCTTGGCCGAGGCCTTGAAAAAATGTTTCAGAATGTCCGGCATTATACATTCCCTCATTATGAAAGTGGTTATTGATATTGCATGTGATTATTCGACCAGTAGAATATCCATGTGAAGAAGTGAATGACATTATCTCATTTTACTTTTCCCATATTATGTTGAAGTTCAAGTTTAAAAGGCTTTTGTTTTAGTTATACATTGCCTTAAATGTTAATGTTTATTTATGAAAGCTTCCGCTATATTGTTAACCTTACTGAGCGTCTGAGCTCACCCCTTTCAATGTTTTAATATTTTCCAGGATGTGAAGAAGTATTTTATGAATGACCTGCAGGGATATTCAGAAGAGGATATGAGTGTGGACTATGAAGAATTTGTTATTAGTTTTTCACTTTATGATGTAATGTAAGACTTATGAATGTATCTAGTGTTTCCAAGGCTACTAAACTAATCGGTCTTTCGAGACTTGATCTTTTGTGATCATGCCAATGTTACGAAGTAATGCACCGACTCTGGGTAGCTGGGGTCGGCATGTTACAATAACCCACAAAAAAACCATTGATTAAGATAAAGTGTCCTGGAAACCCAAATAAGTAGTAATAAATGGAGCAACCGTTAAAACCCGTCAAAACGGTCATAAAGTGACAAAAACATTGGACTCACATTAACAGAGATAACTTATAATCCGAGAGTCCGTTTCAGATCTGCAACCTATCAAATCAAAGATCCTAAAATGATCTTCAACCTGATAAGCGAAAGAGTCTGAATGGAAAGGTATATCGGAAGTTACGACGATTTAAAAAAAAGCTGACGGGGAACGAGTGCTAGAAACGAGGCATCGAAAAACATAACAAACCCGATACCCACTAAAAAGTCCATAACTTATGATCCAGGAGTGCATGTGAGAGCCACGACCAGTAAAACTGAAGCTCATGGAACGAGCTATGATCTGCCAGGTGGAGGAGTCTGAACTGACATGCGGATCAAAAGTTAGGTCCGTTTGAAGTCAAGTTTGATGGGACACCGGTGATAGAAATGGGATTTTAGAGGCCATCGGAGGGGTTTTGGGGTCAAAAAACCCGACAAAAGCTTCCTTTTATCATATTTGTGTGTATCTCTCTTTGTTGGCTTCGATTTGATATATGGTAGAGCCCAAACGGACACCCGGAGCGAAAGTTATGGTCGTTTATAGTTGGAAACTTTTTTCAAATTTCTTATAACTCTTATATCTTCTACACCTTAGACTGTCTCACAGTTTTGGTTATACGTGCCTTTAGATCTCTTCATGATCTTTGATTTGATTGGTTGTGGTGCTCTAACGGACGCTCAGATCAAAAGTTATGGTGGTTTTAGTGATTTCAAGGTTTCTCATGTTTTTTTATTTATTCCTTTCATTTCGCGGCGGTTTTACCCAAACCGCTGCTATTCCTCAAAAAAGTTTAAAAAAAATTAAGACATTTCGTGGTGGTTTAAAAACTGCTGCAAAATGGCAGCTCGAAACATGTTTAGCAACGGTTTTTAAAACCGCCGCGAAAAAACTGTCGCTAAACGACCGTTTTCCTGTAGTGGTGGTATCTTATTGGGCTCTATTTTTCTCATCTAACTTCATCATGTGGGCATATATAGACCTTGTTTTAAAGTATTTAAAAAAATGGGAGTGCACTCAATAGGGAGGTAGTTTTCACATTATGTCATTATTTCTTTTCAGACTAGTTTATAGGGTATGTGGTCACATGGAGACTTATTGTCAAGACTTTTTTTGTTTTCTGGTTTAGCCGGTTTGGCTCAGTTTTATCTCTCATTGTTTCCTCCTTGGACTCTTGTTTTTTTTTGTCTTATTTTTTTATATATGATACTAATTTTTTTATCATTTTTTTAGCCTACCATGTGATGGTATTACTTGTGTGACTGTTGTGGTTAATTTCGGAAGCTTAGTTACATTAACCCATTTTTACCTAAAATATGGTAAATAAGTTTTAATATTTTTACAATTCATTATGGTCAAAATTAAGTTAAATTTATTAGATA
Source organism: Viscum album (assembly GCA_963277665.1). Classification (NCBI taxonomy): domain Eukaryota; kingdom Viridiplantae; phylum Streptophyta; class Magnoliopsida; order Santalales; family Viscaceae; genus Viscum; species Viscum album. The sequence continues at coordinate 1,402,313,920 of OY728125.1, forward strand.
ATATATATAATTCGGATTCCAAATATAGAATCCATCTTCTAGATTTTATTCATATAAGTGGAAATTTTGAATTCAAAATTAATCATGTAGTCACGACGAGAAAACTATTTTTCAAATAGAAAATTTTAAAAAGTTTTAATGTTTTTCATAACAAAATTAAATTTTAAATTAATTAAAATGACCTAAATTGGATTAAAAGATATAATATTGAACTAATTTTACCTTTAAACCCACCATAATCCAAAATTATATTTTAAAATTATATAAAATAAATGAAAATTCATAATATAAACCATTAGTTTTCAGTATTTTTCAAAAAAACTATATCCTAAGAAAATTCTAAAAAAATAACCCCAATATAATTTTTAAATTATTATTTCAAAAATTAATTTAATTTTTTCAAATAAACTTTCTAAAACTGGAAATAATCAATTTTAAAATAAGTGCACAAAATACAACAAAATTGCTTTTTAGATGAATTCAATTTTTAACGGTAAAATTAGATTTATTCTAATATCTTGTATATAAAACACATAGGATGAATATTAAAATTTTAATTCAATATATAATATATAAATTTCATTAAAATCATTTACTAAATGTTATTTATTTAATTTATTGATGTAAAACGTGTTTATACGTAGAGAAATAGTTCTTCAAAAAAAGATTTATTTTATTTTAAAATGGTATTTATTTTCATTTATAATTAATTTCTCACTAAGGAATTAATTTTATATACATGCATAAATAATAATTTTTGATAATTTATTTAATATTATTCATACTCATCATTATAATGGATAGGTGATAACTTTCATATTAAATAATAATATTTTAATAATAAGACATGTTTTTTTATACTCGGTGATGCATGTAACGCAAGATAAACATAGTGTTCTGTGTAATTCAATCTATACTTAGTGTTGTGTTTAAACGAAAAAATATTGAAAAGATTAAGTTTATTTGAAAAAATATATTTCAAAAAATCTCAAGGTGTTGCATTCTACACCCCCCCCCCCAAATTAACATCATCATTATAATTTCAAACTGTGATTGATAAATAGGGGTTTAACATTTAAAAATTCCTTTATGGGAAACCCATGTCATAAAATGGGTTAATAAAACTTCTGCTTGAAAATATATAAAGGTATGTGTGAAGATCATCTGAAAAACTCATGTCGGGTTTCCAAATAAAATAACATTGGTGGGAAGTGAATATCTAGACATTGATGAAAATCATAATCTCCAAATGATGATATTGAGTAACAAAGATAATTGATCACGATAAAGGGAATGATCATGATAAAATCAATAACCACAAAACCATAAACCAAAAAGGTGTGAAATATTTCATTAATATTATCAGAAATGATGATAATATAATGATATTTTTTTCAATATTATTTTTTTAAGTTGAATAATTATAAAAATATGATATACCTACTTGATTTTATTCCATTTTATAAGAAAAATCTCATCCTTTGGATGTTCCTTGATCAATTCTCACTCCATATCTTACTTCAAGAAATGAATATGAACTTGTTATTACTATATAACTAATGGATCACAAGATCCATAACAGAATGATAAGCTGTTCTTTTTGTCTCTATTTATCATCATAACAAAACGGTTAGCACAAGTTTTCCAATATGCATAAATCTCTATATAGTGAATTAATAAATTAATCTCCAAAACCTCGTCGAATTTTGAACATAAACCATTTCATAAATGGTTAATTGTATATCCCTTCCAAAATTTAAAATTTATAACTAAGGTTACTAAATTCCCCAAAATCAACTTAACATTATTCTCCTAAACAACATGACGTAGCTCGTAATGTAACATATCAATATGTGAATACATTGATCATATATTCCCCTAAAACATTGTAATATCTTTAATTACCATAAAACCTTAATGAAAACATACATGGTTTTAAAAATAAACCTTTTCCCCATTCCTTAAATAAAATCATTGATTGTTGAATATATTCCACAAATATAAAAATGTTGTTAACACCATCAATTATAACTTAAAACACTTTGTCATCAAATCATTAATCAATTAAAATGTAATAAATATTATCTAATATACTTTATCCATACTAATCATCTCTTTATTTAAACTAAACACAATTTTCTCAACATCGGGAACATATTAATGGTTACCTTCCATTATTCACATGTTTTAAATTAAATATTTCCTTTCCATTAAATCAATTTTCTAGGTATTCATCATCATTCAACATATTCTTCAAAATCCCTAACAAAAAACTTATACTGAACAATTCTTATGTATTTTATAATTATTGAATTACAATACATTCTTAAACTGTTAATTAGGATTCATCAAATAAATCCTTAATACGTATTCCCTTTCATATTTTTTTCATGGTCTCTTCATCATCATCATTATAACCCTTACACATACAACCTTTCTGATTTTCTTCATGAGCTTTCTCCCTAGGATATTGATTTATATAATGCCGATACTTTCAACATTTGAAACATCCAACCATCGATGATATCTTCGGGACTCTATTATTCTCATCTATTGAGTTAACCAAACCTTTCATTTTTCCTCTGTATTTATTTTCTTTGTGTCCTTTTCCACACTCAAAACATCTTTTTATTTCTTTAAGACACTCCCTAGGGTAATTCTTCCAACATTCTTGATATATAGGAATCATAATCTTCTATCCTCAATGGTCTTCACTACTCAAAATCTCAAGTAACTCTATCCATCTCTTATTTTGTGATTCTGGGATTTGGTTATGGTGCAAGATGTTAATCATATATCATATTAATTTATTAAGAATAATCACATTATCTTTCACTCTAGTTATCATCCCATTTGGTTTCTCATAAAAACATTTTCTATTACATTTATCTTTGATCTGGTTTCTTCTTTTTCCCTCCATTGACTAAAACCAAAACATATAGTGATGGTAACAATATTCATAGTGTTAAACCATATAATCATGAAAAATCTCATATTGGGTGTCTATATCCTGACACCTTCTTTTCAATTTATGACACCTTAGGCTTAACATAGGTCATTCAGGTTCATTATTTATATCCTTCTTGATGATTTATAAAAATTATGAATTTCCAAATCATGCCCCCCAATAGTGTCAAAACAAGTGTGTAGAAATGCCCATTTCTATGCACCAGGTGATGATCAAGTCTATCTCAATGCACCCCTTTCAATGTTATTACCCTTATATACCTTTATTCCAGGTCCAAATCTACTTGTAGTAAACATGTAGGGATGTAATTTCTTATAAACCACTCACTTTATCCTTTTCCTAAATTCCAGTACATTTTCTTATACTTTGATTCATCCTTATAATTATCCATTGAAATCTCCCTATACGTATTCTTAGATATAACCCTAGGGGTATCATTAATGTTTTATCATCCTAGTTTCCAAAGGTTAACTAAAACATTACTCTGAGTCCAACTACAGAGACATAGTATTTTCATAAAAAGATATTGTATTTTTTTAGATGAAAATTCAATACAGTACACAAACATATGCCTAAGGATCATAATTTTTTAGTGACTTTGTGGAATAGGTAGAAAATATTTTCATTTATTAAAATATCTTCAATGTTTCTCATAATGATATTACAATAAATTACTCTCTATAAACATAAATAACTTAAAACCATTCTTCATGACCTAGGGGGAAAACATAAGAAATGGTGATCTCATATGATAATTAAGGGTAAAAATGGGGAAATTCATAAACATAACATAAACATAAAGGTATGAGAACATAATAATAAAATTTAAAAACCATAAAATATGTATCAAAGATCATAATCTTGATTCATGGAATAAATATTGGTAGTTCATAAGACTTGGATCATAAGTAAATCAATGAACATGATCCCTGAGAGCATAACTTTGGAATAATATATGGAATTATGGTATGCAAATAAGCCTAGAAAATCATTTTCATAGTAATCAATGCTCAGTTCCATGGTTATCTTAGTGGAACGGGTTCACTCCCTAAACCATTATAGTAGTCAAGGTTCACTCCCAAGACCATCGTAATAGATAATTTACCTTACTAAATTTGGTTAACTCCCCAATTCAATCTTGTCTATCTTATTAGATATAAATATTTACCTAATTCATTGGAGGGAGATATAGGTCTAAACTGTCACATAATAAACATCATACATATATATTCCACAGGATCATAAAAAATTTATCATATCATAACCTATGGAAAAGAGATAGGTTCCATAATCATTTCATCATTATTTAATAGTATAACCTGTGTAATGAAGTATGTTTCAGAATAATTTCGTTATTGTGTAACCTATGGAAGAGAAAAAGGTTTTATAAACATCATTCCTTCATAAAAACTATTCATATAAAAATAAGAATGGTATATTTGGATCATATCCCCAGTAAGGTGTAGTTAACATAAACGAATGTCGTTTTAGATAGAAAATTATTTTTAAATATAATTTAAAATAATTTTTAAGGAAGATAATTTTTCTTTTAAAATAACTTTTTTAAACTAAAATATCATAAAATATTTTGGAAATCCTTTTCTTTGAAAAAAACTTTGAAAACTTATAAATGAAAAATTAAAAATGATTTACAACATTTTTTGAGTAAAATGTTCTTTCATATTTGATAAAAAAACTCTTTAAAAAATAAAACATTTTTAAAATATGTTTCTTTAAAAATAACCTTTAAATAATATAAAGGGACCTTTAAAAAAATTAAACATTTCTTGAGGAAAATATCCTTTCTTTATTGAAAAAAAATTAAAACATAAAATATTTTGAAAATCATTTTCATGGAAAATAAACTTTAAAAACATATAAATTTTTCTTCAAATAAAATAATGGTAATTACGGTGGAAATCACATTCATGCCATGAACATTAAAACATGGATTAATTTCACTTTTTTTGTAAAATCTAAATAGGTATTGTTTGGAAAAAAACATGAATAATACTTTCAAAAAAAATTGAAAAAATTTAAACATGGGTAAAAATTCATTTAATAAATAATTTTGAAAATTTTAAAATTATTTTTCAATGAATTTTTAGAAAATGTGGTTTTGTAAGAAAAATGGTTTTCGACATATGATAGAAATAAATACATTTTTTCATAAAAACATTATTTTTGAAATCTTGAGTATATATAGAAGAAAATTAAGGGAAAACGTATTCTCAATAAATAACCATATATGAATAAAATTAATTGGTTTATTTAGATATGGATAATAAGATTTTACCATTAGAAACATTATTGTAAATAATCTTGATAAACAATGAGATTGTAAAATAAAATATTTACCACATTAGAAACATTGAATTGTAATTCCATTGAAGGAATAACATTAAATGAAACATAAAATATCATGATAATAAATAAATTAATGATATTTAATGTTAAATTGATAGTATATAAACATCATATAATAATATAGGTGCATAACATAACATATATCTCAATTAAAGAAAATTGAGACAAAATCCCTTGCCACTTTTAAAACTTTTGTTTCATCAAACCCATGAAAGAGAGATTATATAATGGATATATAAATCAAAATAATTTTTATGAGAATAATAATAAAATACATTCATGTTAATTATATACACAATATAAAATAAATAGGTGGTGAATCTGTCATGTGTCTCACAAAAAAGTAAAAGCGAGACAGAAATCTCTTACCATAAGTCTTGACATTTGTTGTACACATTCAGAACTCCTAGATAATAATTATAATTTTATTATAAATCTATTAAAAACAATAATTATATATATCATACCATATATGATTTTTTTTTGATCTTTTATTACTCATTCATTAATTATTCCAAGTTAAAGTCATGTTTCAGGCAATAACTACTTTTCTTTTCGTGTATGTTTTGATTTGATATTTTTAGTATTATTACATTTATAATGGTTAAATCATATCAATAATGTTAAAAATGGTATAAATATTATATATACTCAGTATATATGTATTTATAATAATATATATAAGCTATATATAAAATGAAATACACCTTTAAGGGAGACGGTAAGCCATATGTACGTATAAAAATCATTTCTATTTTCTTGATGGATGAAATAAAAGGAAGGTATATAATATATTACAATTTAAAAATAATTTTTATGTCATATATTTTACATATATTCATTAAATATATCCTAATTACCTTCCATGCAAAGCATTATTGAAAAAAAAGCACATATCTTCACAAGATGGTAGTTCGTCGTACTCACGAACAACATTATCATATCCCCCATGTAATGGAATGTAAGAAGTTATATGTAATATAATAATTATATAAGTATAATTATATTAAATATATCATATATATTCATTTATTCTAACCGTATTACAATCTAAGTAAAAAATGAAAAAAAAAACATCACGTCGGTTCTCGAGGTGGTAGTTTGTTGTACATCTGAGCAACATTATTGTTTTCCAATGGGTTAGGTGGTAATAAGTTATATGTGTTATTATAATAATAGAGGTATAATGATATCATAAATATAATATATAAACTATAAATCCATCATTATATTCATCCTTGATATGTGGTGATGGAAATCGAATAACATTGGTTCTTGAGGCAATAGTTCTCCGTACACATGAATTATGATTTCTTATCCCATTTGATGAAAGTGGAGATGGTTTTAGGTAATTACCTTAACATAAAAATACTAAGTATATTGTAGATAATTTGGTTATATATTATCATGGTTTATAAATAATTTATAGAGTTTGGGGAATAAATAATATGAAACACTCAATTAAGGGTGTTACCTATTCTTCGAATGACTTCTTTTAGTTTGAAACAAAAGGCTTCCTAGGTTAGATTTCTGACCAAAATATGGATTATAGGATGGGGGAGTGAATTAAAGAAGTGATCTTGGAAGATATTTTCCAAAAAAAAATGGGGTTTTAAGAGTTAATAGGATAATATAATGGGTGGCCTTATATAAGTGAGGTGAGTGGCACACTTGTAATTTTTGAAAATAAAAAGTTCTACCCCTGTTTTCCACATTCCACAAGGATCTAAAATGGTCCATTCTCGAAATTATAAAATATAAGGTCCAAATATGGACATAAAATTTATTTTTTAAATTTTTTATGTTATTTTTAACACATATCTTTTTAGTTTAACCACCCCTAGTAAACTGATTTTTACCATAACCGCAATAAATAATTTTTATAGTATTTACTATTCATTATGGTTAAAAAATAATTTCACATCATTATATTAAAAATATTATTATGATTCAAAATATATAATCTATTTTTTAAAATTAAATTCACATAATTGATAAAATTTATTTTAAATTAATCTCATGGTCACGATTAAAGAATCGTTTTCCAAATAGAAAATGAGCAAAAGATTACAAGTTTATATATCAAAATTAAATACGAAATTGATTCTAATGACCTAAATTATATTAATAGATATAATATTGAAAACAATTAACTAAAAAATAATATTAAATCATTCTTTTAGTTTTAAAATTCCTTAAAACAAATGACAACTCTTAATAAAAACTTGTATTTTACACTATTCATTAAAAAATTTAACTCCTCATAAAATTATAAAAAATTCTCCCTAAAATAATTTTTACATGATGATTTAAAAAATTAATTCCATATTATAAATAAATTTTCTAAAATTGGAAAATTTAATTTAAAAATAAGTGCGTAAAATAAAACAAAATTTTCTTTTAAAAGAATACAATTTTTATGTGTAAAATTATATTTGTTCTTATTTAATGTCATAAAACACATATGATGAATGTTAAATATTTGATTGAATATATAATATATATTCATTTAATTAAAATAATTAACTAAAAGTTATTTATTTAATTTATTGATGTAAAACATGTTTTCTAACATAAAAATAGTTTTTCTGAAAAAGATTTCCATTATTTTTAAATGGTATTTATTTTAATTTCTAATTAATTGGTCACAAAGTAGTTAATTTTATATTAATTTATAAACAATGAATTTTCATAAATTTATTTAGTCCTATTAATACCCACCATTACAATGGCTAAGTGATAAATTTCACATTCAATAATAATATTTTAATAACATGTTATGTTTTGTTTTAACTTGGTCTTGTGTTTAATGCAGGATAAACATAGTATTGTGTGAAACAAAGGCTAAAAATAGTTTTATGTGTAACCAAAAATATCAAAAATATTAAATTTATTTAAAAAATATTTCAAAAATTATCATGGTGTTACATTCTTCCGCTATTAAATAAATTATGTCCTCAAAATTTGAATTTGTGCTCAATAAACAAGGGTTTAACATTTAAAAATCAATTTTTGGGAAACCCACATCATAAAAATTCTTAATAAAACTTCCTATTGAAAATATATAATGTTATGTGTGAATTTTATCAGTAAAATCACATTTTAGGCATTCTAAATAGAAGTAAATGGGTGGAAAGTGAATATTTGGACATGGAAGAAAAGTTTAATGTCAAAATAATGATAAAGAGTAGAATTGATCATTAATCACAATAATGTTAATGAACATGAGAACATAAATAACCACAAAATCATAAACAAAATATCTATAAAAAAATGGTCACTAATATCATCAGAAATGACCATAATAGGATATCATTTTATTTCAATATTATTTTCCTTAAGTTGAATAATTTTCATTAGAATATAAAATTTTTTGATTTCATTCTATTTCAAAATCATAATCTCATCCTTGGTGAGAGAATTGATCAATTTATACTTAATATATTACTCCAAGAAACGAAGATGAATTTTTCATTCCTAAATCACTAATGGGTCATAATATCTATAATAGAATGATAATTCACTCTTTTTATCTCTACCTATCATCATAACAAAATGGGTAGCACAAGTTATCCAATATATATAGATATTAATATGGTGAAGTAATACATTAATCTCTAAAACGTCATCCAAAGTTCAACTTAAACAACTCCATTATTGGGTAACCTTATGAACATTCCTAAATTAAAATTTATAAATAAGGTCACTAAAATTAACAAAATAAATTTAATAATAATCACCCAAACAACATAAGTATCTTTTAATGTCACATACTAAATATGTGAATACATTGATCATATATTCTTCTAATACATAGTAATAACATTAATTACCATAAAACCATAATGAAAATAATCTTATTTCAAAAATTAACAATTTCCTCATTCATTAATTAATATCATATGTTATTAAATATATTACATAAATACAATAATGTTGTAAACTCCTTCAATGATAACATAAAAAACTTTTTCATAAAATTATTAATCAGTTCAAAGGAGATCAATACTATCTAATTTAATTTATCTATATTAATCATCTATTTATCCAAACTAAACAACATTTTCTCAACATTATGAAAATTTGAAGAGTTATCTTCCCATTATCATTTTTTTCATTAAATATTACCTTTACATTAAATAAATTTTCTAGTTTATTAGCATCATTCAACATATTCTTGAAAATCCTTGATGAAAAACTTATACTAAAAAATCCTTATATAATTAATAATTCTTTAATTCCAATATAAAAACCCTTCAATCATTCTAATTAATTATTAAACCATTAACTAGGATTCATCATCTTATTCATTAATACATATTTCTATTCATATTTCATTCATGGTTACTTCATCATTAGTAGTATAACCAGTACTCTTACAACCTTATTTATTTTCTTCAAGATATTTCCTTCTAGGACATTGATTTATATAATATACATACTTTCCACATTTAAAACATTAAACCATAAATGTTATATTAGGGATACCATTATTATCATACAATAAGTTAACTATGTTTTTTATTTTTCCACCATAATTACTTTCTTTATGCCTTTATTTTTCTCACTCAAAACATCTTCTTGTTCCTTTGGGAGATTCCCTAAAGTGATTCTTCCCACATTATTTACTTATATGAAATAGAATATACTTTCTTCTATAGTCTTTACCACCTGAAATCTCAACAAAATCTATCATTATCTTCTTTAGTGAGTCTAATAGTTTGTTAAGGTGCATGTTATTAATCATATATATTTATAAATGAATAGGCGTAATGTAACACCCCAGGTAAATAAGGAATATGACATTTTCATATTTATCCATATTTGTGAATAAAATATTAATATGACTTTAAAGGGGACGCTATGCTCGATGGCGTACCCAACACGTAACAATGAGTTTCTTGGGAATCTTACGTTGCACTCTAATAATAAAATAATATTATTTTAAATGGTAGTTAACATGTAGCCGTTGTAATGGCGGGAATGGATAGAAATAACTAAAATATGATTATATATGTTCTTAAATATTTTTACATTTATACAATAAAAGATAAAGGCTTAAAATACGGAAAGAATTCAATTTTTGGCGTATATGGCCTAGTTTTCACTAAAGGTTCACTTATCACCTTTTGATGGAGAACCGTCATTAAATATAGTTTTGTTCACTCTTAAACATTCTTTTGGACCAAATAAAACTATTATTAAGAATCAGGACATCAAAATTTACTTTGTGTAAATTTTTGGTATCTTTCTGATAAAGTTCATTTTTTTAATGAATAGTGTAAAATGTTGTATTTTAATTCAAAACCACTTTTTAATCTAATTTATTTATATGATTAGATTATATTTTGAATTGGTTTTAAAGTGAAATTAGAAAATATTTTTACCATTAAATCCAATAGTGGTCGTTGGAATCAATTTCACTTTGAAATCAGACTTAAACTAGTGTCAATCTTTTGATACTTATTGTTTCATAAAACACGCTATTTGTCATGACAGCGGGAATTAATTATTAAATTAATTAATGTGACTTATATGTTTTGAATTTTGTAAAACGGACTACATTTTTGAATTCAGAATATCAAATATAGCTTAGGGTGAATTTTTGGGATTTTTCTGAAAAACTTCAACTTTGGATGAATAGTGAAACCACTAAGTAGTACTTATAAAAACTGATTTTCCGTTTAAATGAAATTTTGCCATCGTTGTGTTTTGATTTTCAAAAATCCGACATACATGGTTGTAATTAAGAAGTAAAATGTGGTTCAATGATATTAAAATAATTTTTTGGTGAATAGTAACTTATTAAGTTTTTAATCGCGATTAGTGGTAGTTAGTGTAGTTTAAGGTAAAAATGATATTATAAGAATATGAAAACACCATGACACTTGTCCTACACCTATTGGGTGAGTCATGGCCGACCAAGAAAAGCCATGGGACAACTTGGGGACCCCATGGATCCACTTTGGTTGGGAAATGACATAAATAACATTTTATTTAATGTAAAAGTAAAATTGACACAAACATGATATGTTTTACTAAAAAAAATTTTAAGTGGGGTTATACAAGTCATATTTTTGATTATAAATATTCATTGGAAATCTAAAAAGATTTCCTACATCATAGTATTTTTTTATAATTTTTAGACATTAAATAAATTAAATTATTTATGACATAATAATGATGCAGCGATGACATCATTATTTGACGATTTAAATAAAATGGAAAGATAATGTAAAATCTATGAACTAAACATGTCCAAAACTTATTGGATGAGTTTATTTCTAAGCCTTATCACCTTATCCACGAATTATATCAATGTGGGACCTTTTGAAACCGAAACACATTTTCAAATAAAGTAATATTTCTTTACTTTCCAAAAGTACCCCTCCTCTCCTCTTATAAAAGGCCCCCACCTCTACCTCATTTAACACACTCCTCAAGCCTTTTGCTCGGCCAACCCCTGCCCATTTACTCTCTCCACATCCCTATCCTCATCCTAGAGGATTCCCTTTGGGCATAATCCTTTCAAAGGAAGCCTTTAGGCTCAAATCAAAAAGAGTTACACTTTTAAAGGTAATTCACTCTCTCATGTTCATTTGTTTTATTTTGCTTCTCCAATCCCCTAAACTCTTTTTATTTACTACTTTTGTAACAACACCAGTATCTTAAATATACTAGGATGTTGTTATAAGATTTATTCGAGTTACACTCTCACACAACTACATCAAATGGTTAAAGAACATACGGTTTCTGTGGATGGTGAAATTCTGCCTCCCGAAACGATGATTGTTCAATACTCATTTAACACCTTCAAAGGTGGTCATTATGATGTCACTATTTTTATATATGATATATGATATGTTTATGTTTTATTTATGCTTCTGTATTTTTCATTTTTGTCTTACCTTTATGGATTCCATTATGGGTATACGCGATATCTTCATTTAAGGAAGTGCGGACTACCGCCCCCTCAAAGTGATTTGATTCGTTAAATACCATATGTGGGATGTATAAAGGATAGAAATATGATATTATATATGATATTATACTGGAATTATAATATACCTTTATATCATTATTATTCCATTCTATAAAATACGAAATAGAAATGAAAGTAGCGTTCATGCGTACGTGCAGCTTACCGTCTCCATGAACGGTGCATTTCATTTCTTACCTCTAAATGATTATGTAATGTTATAAATTCATGCATGTACTGGATATAGATGACATATATGATATCTATATAATGAATACAATTCTGGATATAATAAACATTTGGCCACACGAACAACATGTAATTGTAAGAAGTCCACTTTCGACTTAAGAACCAAATATCGGCAAAACAAATATTATTAACTTAAATGATTACATAATGTTTATGACATAGTAATAAGTGGTATAAAAGTAATAATGAACTTGAAAAAGGATATAAAGTAATTAGAAATTAACTCATGTTTATTATTCAGGAGATTAAAGAACGATCGAGTCAAGTCGGACCCAAGGTAAGGGATCCTACAACTCTCTTTCTTTTTAAGTACACTCTTTTATGTCATTTATTTTAAGCTCATATTTATTATGATTGGGATGTTATTTTATATTAAATTTAATGTAATTTTATGGGATACTCTATTTGATCTCATCAATCCATATTCGGAAGTTCTATGTGGCGCCGTTAGGCTGCCGAGTTTTCGTAAGGGATTTTTCATGTCACTTTTATTCCCGTGAGATTTATGCTACATTTGCCACAAATTCCATTGAGTGGTGTATGTACTGCCCATTATTCTACTCTTTGTGTAATATAATTTCGTTTATGAGTATTTACATCAATGAGCTATTGTCTTTCTTTCATGGGGTGTATGTTTTGAAAGATACCCAAGTCGGTAAGGGAACCTTTCACCCTCCTCTTTTTTAAAAGACTTCTTTTATTGGGTCTTTTAATTTACATATTTTTATGTTGGGATATGTTCTCATACATCCTTATTGATGTAAATTTTATGTCCAAGTGATGAGATACACTTTTTATCTCTCATCAACTCATTTTGATGTGATGTCGTTTGGCTATCAAGGGAACTTTTTAACCCAATTTCGATTTCTTTGGGTTCAACTTGTAGTCATTGAATATGTCATCCATTGAATATGTGTGAATGAAATTTTATTGTTTTACACTTAATATCCACTTATATTGGGTGTATATATATTTGTCACACATATTTTTGAGATTTATGTGTCCTTAATTTAAGGATACCTTCTTTATAAGGGATTTCATCACATTTGACATTTCTATTGAGGGTTCATTGTTTCTATGCATCAATTCACTCTTATATGGTGTATATACTATCCTTTGGAGTATTATATCATGAATCATTTTATTCTCATGATATTATAAAGTTCTGACTAAATGTTATTCCTCGATTATTATATTCAAGTGTCTCTAATTTTGGTAAAACCCCTTTAACCAAAATATCGTTTTAAATGTTTTAATTATTTGTTCTTATTAATATCCATGTTTTCAAAATGGTTTTAAGGATTTATTTATATGGATATTAATGGTTTAAAATGTTAAAAGCTTCAAGGTGGTATGGGACACTTTGATTCAAAAATCTCTTTATTAAATGTTTTAAATGGTTTTGGAAATGGTTTCTTTTTGAATGGATTCATTATTTCAATATCCTAAAATGTTATATTGTGATTGAAATGTGGAAATGTTATGTTTCCTTTATTAATGTTTATGTGATACGATTATGTTATGGTTCTTGGGCATTGTTATGAAGAACGGGTGGTTCTGTGATAAACTAAGGGCGGGTGATCCCGATATAGCTCTCCAATGCATTGGGTAACGCGAAGGAGTGAAACGTTAAGGTTTCTCCGAAGAGATTTAGGGAATATACTGTGATGGGTATTCCAAACGTAACCAAGAGGGTTACTCCCTACGTAAGAATGTTATGAATGCCTAAAGTTACCTTTATGTCTTATTTTTTCTATGATTTATTCATGATTTGATATGCCTATGTTTTATGGGTAAAGTATGATTTCATTCTTATGTATATATGAACTCATGTTTCCTTTCCATATTTTTATAACCCTTACTGAGCTTTTTATGCTCATCCCAAGTTTTTGAAATGCTTTTCACAGGTCAAGGTAAAGGTACATGATGTGACAATAGTGTCAAGGATGTGTCAAGAAAGAATCCGTGTTTTATTTTAAATAGGTTTCCATTGATGGGAAGAATGAATATTGTCTTTTATGTAACCACCTTGTTTAAATGTGGAATGTAATGCAAGTTTCATGATCTAATTCTCTAAAACTCTAAACCTGAAAAGATCCTCAATGTGTAATCTTGTAATAACTCAAGTTTAAGTAAGGTTTAAGGCTGGGGCCTTATAGTTGGTATCAAAGGTCGGTTTAGATAACTTTAGAGGTTAGGGTATTCTTTAAGCATAATTGACAATTACCATAATGGTTAGGATTTCAGAAAGAGTCTTAGTTTTAGATAAAGTGAATGAGTAAGTATATCTTATTGTATCTCTTACTCATTAGTACATGATGGTTTTGTTGATATACTCACACTGACCTTTTTGGTTTTAGTAAATGGCTGGATCTAGCAGGCACCAAAGTAACAGTGAATGTGAAGTAAACTGTGACAGTTTTTTTGAGCAAGCAACTAAATGATATGGGATCTGCAATGAGAACTCTTTTGATTATCCTCAACCAACTATCTGGAGTCATGATTGACCACCTAAACCTTGGATATTTCTCTATGGCATCATATATGCAAGAAACAAATCCCTACGGAAGTACAGGTAATAATCATAAAGGTAAGTGTGTTCAAAAACCTATGTGTCAAAGATGTGGAAAGAAACACCTAGGAAAATGTTTCAAAGGGACAGAAATATGCTATAGATGTGGAAATGAAGGTCATAAAGCAATAACCTGCCATGGAAAAAGGAAGCATCCAGTTGACTCGAGGAAAGGGAAAGAAGTTCTTTATGAGGGATCAATTGAATGTTTTAAATGTGGTGTGCATGGTCATTATGCAAACACATGTCCTATGAAGAAGTTTCGTGAATGGGGTCACCAAGAGCGTACCAATATTC
Source organism: Viscum album (assembly GCA_963277665.1). NCBI lineage: Eukaryota > Viridiplantae > Streptophyta > Magnoliopsida > Santalales > Viscaceae > Viscum > Viscum album. The sequence continues at coordinate 1,402,329,352 of OY728125.1, forward strand.
GTTTACCAATACCTAATGCCATTCCGATTGAGGATGAAGAAACTGACAATGACCAATCAAAGGTATGTACTATTTCATGACTATTGTTTTCTTATTTTGGAATCTTAGGATATGATTCATGATTTTGTTTGTAGGAAAGAGGTATTTCGGAATAAGTTGGAAAGGAATGGATAATGGATCATGAAGAATGTTGAATGAGTAAGATGTCAACATATAAGGGCTTCAAGAGTTAGGGTGAAATTATTAAGAGTATTAAGTCTCTTTTGATGATGGGGTTACATTAGAAGACTTTTTATATTATGTGTAACCCTGATGTTTAATATAGGCAAATTTTATTCAAGTAATAGTTATCTTTTCTTTTGTGGACATAGTTATAAAGAACCATTTGGGTTTATATGATCCTTACTTTTGAGGTAATTATGGGTTACCATATGTTATGATTGAAGTGAAAGGAATGAGATAAAATTGAGGTTAAATTATGTTATGGTTATTTTTGATGATTTTATCCCTTTTTGGGTAATGATTTGAGAATTATATAGTTTTGGAAAAAGGACAACACGCAGACCGTGTGACAACCCGTCGCGTCGGACAATGCTGCGGGAATCGAACCCACAACCAAAGTGCGACTGGTATTTATCACCTACCACTGGACTACGTGAAGTCCCTAGTTAGTTTGACTGATTCTTTTTAGTTATATGATTTTATGAATAAAGAGTAAGTTCATTTTGGAGGATATGTGATTAGGATAATTACTTTTCAATGTGAGACTTTAGGAGCAACTAATGTTGTTTGGAGATAAATGTTACGATTTAACTTGGAAGACTATGTGACTAAATCCTTCAAATATTTAGGTTTCAATATTATATTGGTTTACTTTGAATAATTTTATGGACAAATTGTTTATCGGATGGTCCTCCTTGAAATTTGGGTTTTGTTGGAAAAATTTTGGAGATTAAGAATAGATTTTCTTTTTATAAGGGGTTATCCTTTTCTGGATTATCTGATCTTGTACTAACCTTTTTGGTTTTGGTTTTGGTTAAAGCCTAAATACATGGGATATATATAGTTCTCTTTTGGGGATTAGGTGATTCTCTAGAAGTTGATTATAGTACTCTTAATGCGAACAAGTCTCCCTAAATACTCGTCTTTTGGAAAAAATATGAGTTTGACTAAGGAATCTAGTAAAAGTTGAAAGTCAACATGATAAGTGATTATGCTTCCTTATGAATAAATTCCTCAATAAAAAGTAACTTAAAAAAATGTTGTCTATTAACTTTTCCTACTGGGGAACCCAACACCGTTTAACCCATCACAGGTTTGTGATTTTCTTATTGTTAACTTTCTCCTAAACATGTTTTCTATCACTCTCCATCGGAACATGACCCTATGTTTTCTCCTCCATGTCCATATTTTCATACTTAGAATCCTAGTATGGGTTAACTCGTGTGACCTCTGTGCTTATCTTTCTTTATTTTAAAGTGATTGTTTTACCGACTCTTGTTCCGATGTGGGACGTTCAAGGATGTTTCCAAGCGCAATTTTAAAATTGCGAGGACGCAATTCCCAAAAGGGGGGAAGGATGTAACACCCCAGGTAAATAAGGAATATGACATTTTCATATTTATCCATATTTGTGAATAAAATATTAATATGACTTTAAAGGGGACACTATGCTCGATGGCGTACCCAACACGTAACAACGAGTTTTTGGGAATCTTACGTTGCACTCTAATAATAAAATAATATTATTTTAAATGGTAGTTAACATGTAGCCATTGTAATGGCGGGAATGGATATAAATAACTAAAATATGATTATATATGTTCTTAAATATTTTTACATTTATACAATAAAAGATAAAGGCTTAAAATACGGAAAGAATTCAATTTTTGGCGTATATGGCCTAGTTTTCACTAAAGGTTCACTTATCAGCTTTTGATGGAGAACCGTCATTAAATATAGTTTTGTTCACTCTTAAACATTCTTTTGGACCAAATAAAACTCTTATTAAGAATCGGGACATCAAAATTTACTTTGTGTAAATTTTTGGTATCTTTCCGATAAAGTTCATTTTTTTAATGAATAGTGTAAAATGTTGTATTTTAATTCAAAACCACTTTTTAATCTAATTTATTTATATGATTAGATTATATTTTGAATTGGTTTTAAAGTGAAATTAGAAAATATTTTTACCATTAAATCCAATAGTGGTCGTTGGAATCAATTTCACTTTGAAATCAGACTTAAACTAGTGTCAATCTTTTGATACTTATTGTTTCATAAAACATGCTATTTGTCATGACAGCGGGAATTAATTATTAAATTAATTAATTTTACTTATATGTTTTGAATTTTGTAAAACGGACTACATTTTTGAATTCAGAATATCAAATATAGCTTAGGGTGAATTTTTGGGATTTTTCTGAAAAACTTCAATTTTTGATGAATAGTGAAACCACTAAGTGGTACTTATAAAAACTGATTTTCCGTTTAAATGAAATTTTGCCATCATTGTGTTTTGATTTTCAAAAATCCGACATACATGGTTGTAATTAAGAAGTAAAATTTGGTTCAATGAGATTAAAATAATTTTTTGGTGAATAGTAACTTATTAAGTTTTTAATCACGATTAGTGGTAATTAGTGTAGTTTAAGGTAAAAATGATATTATAAGAATATGAAAACACCATGACACCTGTCCTACACCTATTGGGTGAGCCATGGCCGACCAAGACAAGCCATGGGCCAACTTGGGGACCCCATGGATCCACTTTGGTTGGGAAATGACATAAATAACATTTTATTTAATGTAAAAGTAAAATTGACAGAGACATGATATGTTTTACTAAAACAATTTTTAAGTGGGGTTATACAAGTTATATTTTTTATTATAAATATTCATTGGAAAGTTAAAAATATTTCCTACATCATAGTATTTTTTTTTATAATTTTTAGACATTAAATAAATTAAATTATTTATGACATAATAATGATGCAGCGATGACATCATTATTTGACGATTTAAATAAAATGGAAAGATAATGTAAAATCTATGAACTACACATGTCCAAAACTTATTGGATGAGTGGATTTAGAAGCCTTATCACCTTATCCACGAATTATATCAATGTGGGACCTTTTGAAACCGAAACACATTTTCAAATAAAGTAATATTTCTTTACTTTCCAAAAGTACCCCTCCTCTCCTCTTATAAAAGGCCCCCACCTCTACCTCATTTAACACACTCCTCAAGCCTTTGGCTCGGCCAACCCCTGCCCATTTACTCTCTCCACATCCCTCTCCTCATCCTAGAGGATTCCCTTTGGGCAGAATCCTTTCAAAGGAAGCCTTTAGGCTCAAATCAAAAGGAGTTACACTTTTAAAGGTAATTCACTCTCTCATGTTCATTAGTTTTATTTTGCTTCTCCAACCCCCTAAACTCTTTTTATTTACTACTTTTGTAACAACACCAGTATATTCAATATAATAGGATGTTGTTATAAGATTTATTCGAGCTACAATCTCACACAACTACATCAAATGGTTAAAGAACATACGGTTTCCGTGGATGGTGAAATTCTGCCTCCCGAAACGATGATTGTTCAATACTCATTTAACACATTCAAAGGTGGCCATTATGATGTCACTATTTTTATATATGATATATGATATGTTTATGTTTTATTTATTATTATGTATTTTTCATTTTTGTCTTACCTTTATGGCTTCCATTATGGGTATACGCGATATCTTCATTTAAGGAAGTGCGGACTACCGCCCCCTCAAAGTGATTTGATTCGTTAAATACCATATGTGGGATGTATAAAGGATGGAAATATGATATTATATATGATATTATACTGGAATTATAATATACCTTTATATCATTATTATTCCATTCTATAAAATACGAAATAGAAATGAAAGTAGCGTTCATGCGTACGTGCGGCTTACCGTCTCCATGAACGGTGCATTTCATTTCTTACCTCTAAATGATTATGTAATGTTATAAATGCATGAATGTACTGGATATATATGACATATATGATATCTATATAATGAATACAATTCTGGATATAATAAACATTTGGCCACACGAACAACATGTAATTGTAAGAAGTCCACTTTCGACTTAAGAACCAAATATCGGCAAAACAAATATTATTAACTTAAATGATTACATAATGTTTATGACATGGTAATAAGTGGTATAAAAGTAATAATGAACTTGAAAAAGGTTATTAAGGAATTATAAATTAACTCAAGTTTATTATTCAGGAGATTAAAGAACGATCGAGTCAAGTCGGACCCGAGGTAAGGGATCCTACAACTCTCTTTCTTTTTAAGTACACTCTTTTATGTCATTTATTTTAAGCTCATCTTTCTTATGATTGGGATGTTCTTTTATATTAAATTTAATTTAATTTTATGGGATACTCTATTTGATCTCATCAATCCATATTCAGAAGTTTTATGTGGCGCCGTTAGGCTGCCGAGTTTTCGTAAGGGATTTTTCATGTCACTTTTATTCCCGTGAGATTTATGCTACATTTGCCACAAATTCCATTGAGTGGTGTATGTACTGCCCATTATTCTACTATTTTTGTAATATACTTTCGTTTATGAGTATTTACATCAATGACCTATTGTCTTTCTTTCATGGGGTGTATGTTTTGAAAGATACCCAAGTCGGTAAGGGAACCTTTCACCCTCCTCTTTTTTAAAAGACTTCTTTTATTGGGTCTTTTAATTTACATATTTTTATGTTGGGATATGTTCTCATACATCCTTATTGATGTAAATTTTATTTCCAAGTGATGAGATACACTTTTTATCTCTCATCAACTCATTTTGATGTGATGTCGTTTGGCTATCAAGGGAACTTTTTAACCCAATTTCGATTTCTTTGGGTTCAACTTGTAGTCATTGAATATGTCATCCATTGAATATGTGTGAATGAACTTTTATTGTTTTACACTTAATATCCACTTATATTGGGTGTATATATATTTGTCACACATATTTTTGAGATTTATTTGTCCTTAATTTAAGGATACCTTCTTTATAAGGGATTTCATCACATTTGACATTTCTATTGAGGGTTCATTGTTGTTATGCACCAATTCACTCTTATATGGTGTATATACTATCATTTGGAGTATTATATCATGAATCCTTTTATTCTCATGATATTATAAAGTTCTGACTAAATGTTATTCCTCGATTATTATATTCAAGTGTCTCTAATTTTGGTAAAACCCCTTTAACCAAAATATCGTTTTAAATGTTTTAATTATTTGTTCTTATTAATATCCATGTTTTCAAAATGGTTTTAAGGATTTATTTATATGGATATTAATGGTTTAAAATGTTAAAATCTTTAAGTTGGTATGGGACACTTTTATTCAAAAATCTCTTTATTAAATGTTTTAAATGGTTTTGGAAATGGTTTCTTTTTGAATGGATTCATTATTTCAATATCCTAAAATGTTATATTGTGATTGAAATGTGGAAATGTTATGTTTCCTTTATTAATGTTTATGTGATACGATTATGTTATGGTTCTTGGGCATTGTTATGAAGAACTGGTGGTTCCGTGATAAACTAAGGGCGGGTGAGCCCGATATAGCTCTCCAATGCATTGGGTAACGCGAAGGAGTGAAACGTTAAGGTTTCTCCGAAGAGATTTAGGGAATATACTGTGATGGGTATTCCAAATGTAACCAAGAGGGTTAATCCCTACGTAAGAATGTTATGAATGCCTCAAGTTACCTTTATGTCTTATTTTTTCTATGATTTATTCATGATTTGATATGCCTATGTTTTATGGGTAAAGTATGATTTCATTCTTATGTATATATGAACTCATGTTTCCTTTCCATATTTTTATAACCCTTACTGAGCTTTTTATGCTCATCCCATGTTTTTGAAATGCTTTTCACAGGTCAAGGGAAAGGTACATGATGTTACAATAATGTCAAGGATGTGTCAAGAAAGAATCCGTGTTTTATTTTAAATAGGTTTCCATTGATGGGAAGAATGAATATTGTCTTTTATGTAACCACATTGTTTAAATGTGGAATGTAATGCAAGTTTCATGATCTAATTCTCTAAAACTCTAAACCTGAAAAGATCCTCAATGTGTAATCTTGTAATAACTCAAGTTTAAGTAAGGTTTAAGGCTGGGGCCTTATACGTAATCACAATATCCTTCACTCTAGTCATCATCCCATTTGGTTCCTTATCAGAAAAAAATTATCACATTTAATTTTAATCATGTTTCTTCTAGTTACATCCATTCAGTAAAACCAAAAAACATAGGGTGAGTAACAATATTCATAGTGGTAAACCACATAATCATGAAAAATTACTTATAGGATGTCTGAATCATGAAACATTATTTTTAATCCATGAAACCTTAGGCTTATTATAAGCTATTCATGGTCACTATTCAAATAATTTATTATCATTCATAGAGATTTTTTGAATTTACAAATCATATCCCTTGAGAGTGGTAAAATAGGTGTGAAGTATGGATTATTATCATGTACCACGTAATGATTGAGTCTATCCCATTGCACCCTTTTTAGATTTATTACCCCTAGGTACCTATGTTCTAGATCCACATCCACTTCTATTATCCTGAAAGGGATATAATTTCTTGGAAACCACTCACTTTATCCTTTTTCAATATTCCAAGAAATTTTCCTATACTAGGACTTATCCTTAGACTTATCCTTAGACTTATCCTTAGGGATATCATTATATATGTCCTTATAAATATCCCTAGGGATCTCAATAAATTTTTCTAATAATATTTTCTAAAAGTTTAATAAACATATCCTCTGATCCAATAGTATCATCTGGGTATTTTTATAGAAGGTTATTACATATTTTTATATGAACATTCATTAAATTACATAAACACATATCGGGGGATCATAATGATTTAGTGCTTTTAGAAACTAGGAACATAATATTCTTATTAATTGAATGATCTTCAATGTTTCCTAAAATTTTCTTATCATGTAGTACTATTCAAATACATACCCTACTTAAAAACTTTCTTCATAACATGGGAAAAAGAAACATAAGAAAGGGTGAGATAAAATTCTATATATGGGTAAATAAGGAAAAATATGTAAAAATAATAAGAACATAAGGTTATGAGAATATGAGAATAAAATTTGAAAACCATACCATGTATATCAAAGATCATAATCTTATGTTGTGGAATAAATATTAGTAGTTCCTAAGATATGGATCATAAAGAAATCAAAGAGAATCATCCATGAGATCATAAAATTGGAAGAAGACATTAAATTGTTTCATACACATAAGTATATAAAATCATTTTCATATTAGTCAAGGATCACTTCCAAGGATATCATAGTGGAATGGGTTTACTCCCAAAACAATCATAGTAGTAAAGGTTACTCCTAAGAACCTTATAGTGGATAAAGTCTCATATTGAACTAGGTTCACTCCCCATTATTGTTTTGTCTATATCATGAGATATAAATCTTTACCCAATGAATTGGAGGGAGATATAGTTCTCACCCATCACATAATGAAAATAATACATATGTGTTCCATAAGATCATAAAAATTCACCATATAATAACCCATGAAATGAAATGGGTTTTATAAAAAATTTAATCATATCATAACCTGTGAAAAAGAAACAAGTTTCATAACTATTTCATCATTTCATCATAATATAAATTTTAAAAATAATTAGGTTTCATAATAAGTTCCTCATTGTGTAACCCTTGGAAGAGAAACAAGTTTTATAAGCATCATTCCATCATAAAAAAAATCATTCATAGAAATAATAAGATATTATGTTTGGATAATATCCTCAGTAAATAATAGGTAACATCAATAGATGTTATATTAGATGAAAATTTATTTTGAAATATCATTTAAAAAATTCTTCATGGAAATAAATTTTCTTTGAAAATCACTCTATAAAACTAAAAAAATGATAAAAAAATTGGAATTCTATTTCTTTGAAAATAACCTTGAAAACATACAAAAGAATATTTAAAAATTATTTAAAACATTTATTTAGAAAAATAACCTTCTATCTTTGAAAAAAAAACACTTTAAAGAATATAACATTTTGAAAATCCTTTTCTTTGAAATTAACCATTTAACTTTATAATGGAATCTTTAAAAAACATTTAAAACATTTCCTATGTAAAATAATCTTTCCAATTTTAAAAAGAACTTTTTAAAATGTTAAATATTTTGAAAATCCTTTTCTTTGAAAATGACTATGAAAATTTATAAATGAATATTAAAATTTGTGATTTCTTTGTCTTTTGAATGGGTTGTTTTTCCATGAATTTTAAACTTTTTCAGTTTTGGTAAAATTCTCAGCGATTTGGATGAACATTGAAGGAAGATAAGAAGGTGTAGGTAGTTTAAAATAGATATAACTATTAATACACAACATATAATGCTTATATGATGTATCAGTCATTTAAACAACATGCAGCAGTCTGTGAAGGCTTGAGGGACTAACCTGAGGAATCCAAGATGTGTGACTGGTTTAAACATTGTGAACCCAATAAAAAACATTTATAATATACCCAATATTCACATTAAGGTATAAAATTTTAAAAGGTGCACAAGGGGGGATCACCCCCCTCATTTCTATAAGCATAGAGGCAGGAGTGCCCAGATCATGCACCCCTTCTTCCCCTAGCCTAGGTTTTGTTATTATTTTACATCCAATCTTTGATCCAAGATTATTTGGCCTTGCTTGAATAATAGTAGTAATTCCTTCAGTACTTTTTAGTCAATTTTTCTTTTCTATTTCCATATAGTATGCTAAATATGTACAAACCATTTTTACCGTATTTTCAGGGAATTCATCTAAATCTATGTTTTCTTCTAATTCAGCTCGAGTTAGAGGCCGATATTAGATGAGAGATCACCTACTAGTATAAGGTAGGTTGAAACTATATTTCTCTTTTATTTTCAATGTATTTCAGGGGTGTGTTCTATATATTCCTTGATGGTTGAACGACAGAGACCTTATTAAATTTTTGATTTATGTTAAATTCATTAATGGAATGTTTTTTGATTTTATTAGGAATTCCCTATATATTTATTTTTTATGTGAATCCTAATAAGGGATTCATACCACTTAGGTGTATTAGGCTAGGTGAATGTATTAAATTGAATTTAATTGTTCATATTATATCATTGAATTACATGGAAATGTGATGGGAGACACTTGAGGATAGAGTTGATGTCAGTCACCTGGATTGAGGTGGTGTTGTTCGACGGGTTGGGAAAGGCCTGAGTTATATGAGGTGATGCTGATCACTAGGTTGGGAGACATGGTCTTTGGATTAAAGAAATATGATCATCAAGTTAGGGTCTTGGATCTGGGGATATGAGATGGTGTTGAACATCATGATTGAGTAACATGGTCATGGGGAACAAGGTTCTAGATGATGTGGCTTAGGTATGTTTGATTATTGTTTCCCCCCATATGTTGGCTAATGTGCCATTGGAGTCATTTTCACATAGTTAGGACTCATATGAGGTTGTTTGGACCACTCATTATGGTTTGAGGCCACCATAGGCTATGCGACTTAGGGGATGGTGTTGACCATTAGATTTTATGGGAGTACTCCTAGTAAAAAGCCACACGGATGGTGATGGACCATCGATTAATGGTTTCAAGGCCATCAGTTGGGGTATGAGGATTTCTATTACGCTTGAGGTCATTGGGTTGGGGCTATGGGATGATGGATATCATTATGCCTTGGGACATCATTTGTTGAGCTGATGGTGATTCTATGTTGCAGGGAAGACATCATTATTCCTCAGTATGTCGGGCTTCTAACCAATGGTGATTTTATGAGCAGAGGTTATATGGGGAAGTGACTTGTTAGGGTGTGTCATTTAGATGTAAAACTTCTTAATTAATGGAAAAAAGTGTTGGTGACATGATTATGGGTGGAACTAAAAGGTTCACCTAGATATATATTCATTTGGGGATGCCCCGGGTACATAGACATGAATACTCTCCACTGAATATATATATATCCCTATATGGTATTTCATATATATATTTTGGGGAAAAATTTTAAAGTTATAATAGTGATGGCCAAAGCAGGCGATCTATTACTTGTGGATTTCGATCAAAAGGGATGCTGGTTATTTATTAAATGTGTATATGTTTCCTTTTATTTATATTTAGTATACACCAACATAATTATGGATGTAAGATAGAAACATGTTGGTGGTGTCCTATTGGTATTATTCTCACTCCCTGCACGGGCACCTCTAGACATGTGTAGACTTATTGTCTATATGATCAGGTAAGGGAATGATCTCTAGAGTTAGACCTTTTTGATTGAGTTATGCTATTTAGCATGGGATGGATAGTAGTGGAACGTGGTGGTTCCTCTACCACAGTTGAAGTTTCCTTTTTAGTTTTCATCATGATTGTATATGTATGTGCTCACGGTTGGTCATGGGAGACCCTCCTTGATTATATTCCTTATATGACCTTCTATGTCATGATATGTATTGTCAATAAATGTGATGCCTTTGGGTTTTTTTTTATTTCGCTGTAGCTTTATATATATGCAACTGCTAAGTTACTTCAACTGTTTATTCAATTTATAGTCCTTCTTCCACTGCTATATTTATCTATGTAAAATTATTATTATCACCCCCATAGGGTATATTCTCCACACTATCACCTCTCAAACCCTTGCTACTAGTCAGTAGCCTTGGGAATATGGGGAGGCACACCTATGTCCTAGTGACCAACCTACCCGGAGCACTGTATATGTGGAAAACTGGACTAGGTCACTGAAAATGGTATTCGAAGAGTTTTCTCTTCCTTTATGGTATTACTATTTGGGCTATAGTTGACTGAAGACTATGATGTAGTTGGGACTAGGTACAGAGCTCATGGTTAGGTTCTAGCATCCCCATGCACAGGGGACAGGTCAAGTTTCCCGGGGTGGGAAATTGATGTTATTCTTTTTTGTTTTATAGTTGACTTGATTTACACCTACGGTGGTTCACTTAGGTGTGATGGTTATCTATTATATGGATTTGAACCTTGTCCAGAGATGGAAAGTGAGTTTTGATTATGCATCATGATAGTCACTTAGGCTCAAAAGATGTGTTTTTCTTGAAGTTTTCTTTGGACACCTCGATTGCGGTAAGATGGGTTGGGTATTTAAAATGTCAATAAAGAAGCTAAATAATGTTTTCTTGCTTAGCCTTTTTTAGTGTCATTCTAATCAACCAACCATAACTTGTGGTTCCAATGAGATTTTTATGTGATATTATGTGATTTTATATGCATGTGATATATGGGCTTGACCAAGATGGTGGTAGGTAGGGATTATGAAAGGGTTGATTTATTTAAAGTGTCATAAAAGAAGCTAAATTGTGTTTTCCCATATAGCCTCAATGATGGAATTCTACTCACATACCCCAGATTGATATGTGATATGTGATGCCTGACTCTAATATGGGTAGGTAGGGGGCATGAGGTTAGGTTATATGTCAGGCCTAGCTCCTATGTGGGTTGGGAGTGGGCCATGAGGACTGATGATACTTCATAGATATCCCTGATATGGGTAGGTAAGGGGACATGAGGCCAGATGTCATGGAATATGGTGTGACAGGGGAGTGTAATGGTAGTGAGATGTGATTGTTGTTACATCTTTCCCTATCTATGATATATATATATTGTTATAGTTGTTTGACCATCATGATGGGTATTTAGTGGGTTCCACCTAGATAGATTCCAATGGAGCATTAGGATAACAGTTATAGGGTGTCACATGAGCATGCACAGGATGAGGCCCAAAAGGGTTAGGATAATCATGAGTTGTAGGTAAAGGCTCTAGTATAGGTGGGACATTCACATATGGAAGATTTTGGGACATGGCTTGATGAGGAGCTAAGGTTGATCTTTGTTTCGGTCATTCAAGGTATTGATAGGGGAGCTCAGGGAGTTGATCCATCTATGGCGTACCTGACTTGAGATTTCTAGTCTCAGCACCCACCACTATTTCAGGGTGAGGGTGGACCGTATGCAGTAGAGAATTGGATCGTGTTGGTCTAGACCATTTTCAATCATCTTGAGACACCCCTAGGTGAGTGGGTGAAGATGGAAATGTACATGCTCAAAGGTCAAAAAAAAGCACTAGTGGGATGTATAGATGAAGGATGGAACACACGAGGGACCACTATGGAAAAAACAGGTATTGTCGACGGGGTATTTACGACGGGGAGGGGTTCGTCGCAAAAAAGTCTGTCGGGAGGGACTATTTGTGATGGGACCCTTTAGCCATCACAAATAATTAGTTATTTGTGACGGGTAGACGGTACCCATTGCAAAAGGATTAGTGTGATTTTCACGTCAAACCGCAAGAAGGGTATTTACGAAGGGTATAAGAGCCAGTCGCAAATACCCGATAGTGTTTTTTAGTATTTGTGACGAGATTTATCTCTCATCGCAAATAGTATGTCGGTGGGTTGGTATTTTCGACGGGACCCGTCGGAATTACCCTTTTAATCACCGCCCCTAATGAAAAGGGAGGTTAGTATTTGCGACGGGTCTCGTTGTAAATAAACTTGTCACAACTAATCTAACCTATATGTACCCCAATCCATTTTTCCTCTCATTTCACTCCATTCTCTACTCCTCTATCCCTCTCTGCTTACATTTTTTCTCTCAAAATTTTTCTAAGATAAAATTTTTAAATCAGAGCAATATTCGTGGCTTAAATCTGTTGAAAGATTCAGTTTTAAGGGATTTATCTATTTCTTTAATTTTTTAGTTAATTTTTTTTATTTGATATTTGTTATAATTATTGTTAATTAGCTGCAATTAAATTTAATTAGAATTACATTGTTTTATTTTGCATTATTTTTTTTACGAAAACGTGTGATTAGTATTAATTAGTTTTAATTAATAGTTATATTTATTATTATTAATTAGTAGTCATTAGTATTAATTGGAAAAATTATTGATAAACGTTAATAATTAGTCATAATTAGTAATAATTAGGGATAAATAGTAAAAATTGGCATTAATAAGTAGTAAATTGAAATCAATATTTATAAATAATAATAAATAAACATAATTAGTCATAATTGTAAATAATTAGTGATAATTAAAAATAATTAGTAATAATTAGTAATAGTTAGAAATAAATGGGATTAATTGGGAATAATTAGGAATAATTAGGAATAATTAGGAATAATTAGAAATAATTAGTAATAATTGGTAATAAATAGTAATAAATAGTAATAATTATGAATAATTAGTAATAAATAGTAATAATTAGGAATAATTAGTAATCATTAGTAATCATTAGGATTAATTAGGATTAATTAGTAATAATTAGGATTAATTAATAATGACTTGGATTAATTACTAATAATTGGGATTAATTATTCATAATTAGTTTCAATTGGTAATAATTATGATTAATTAGTAATAATTAGGATGAATTAGTAATAATTTGGATTAATTTGTAATAATTTGGATTAATTTGTAATAATTAGGTTTAATTAGTAATTATTAGGATTAATTAGTAATAATAAGCATTAATTAGTAAAAATTAGGATAAATTAGTAATAAAAAGTAATAATTAGTCCTAAATATTATTAAATAGTAATACATAGTAATAAATAGTGATAATTATAAATAAATAGGAAAAATTTAGAATACATAGGAATAATAAGTAATAATTTGTGGTAATTATTAATAATTAGTAATAATTAGAAATAATTAGTAATTATTAGTAATTATTTGTAAGAAATAGTAATAATTAGTAACAATTAATAATAATTTGTAATAATTTGTAATAACTAGTAGTAAATAGGATTAATTAGTAGTAAATAGGATTAATTAGTAATAAATTAGATTAATAATTAATAATTAGGATTAATTAGTAATAATTAGGATTAATTAGCAATAATTATGATTAATTATGATTAATTATGATTAATTAGTAAAAATTTGGATAAATTTGTAATAATTAGGATTAATTAGGATTAGTCAATAATAATTAGAAATTAGTAGTAATAATTAGTAATAAATAGTGATAAATAGTAATAATTAGTAATAAATAGTGATAAATAGTAATAATTAGTAATAATTACTAATAATTAGCAATAATTAGGATTAATTAGAAATAATTAGGCATAATTAGTAATAATTAGGATTATTTAGTAATACTTGGGATTAATTTGTAATAATTAGGAATAATTGGTAATAATTTGGATTAATTTGTAATAATTAGGATTAATTAGTAATAAATAGGATTAATTAATAATAATTATCATTAATTAGTTATAATTAGGATTAATTAGTTATAATTAGGATTGATTAGTTATAATTAGGATTAATTATTTATTATTAGGATTAATTAATTATAATAAGGATTAACTAGTTATAGTTATGAGTAACTAGTTTTAATTAAGATTAACTAGTTTTAATTAGGATTAATTAGTTATAATTAGGATTAATTAGTATTAATTAGGATTAATTATTAATAATTATGATTAATTAGTAATAATTATGATTAATTAGTAATAATTAGGATTAATTAGTAATAATTTGTAATAATTTGTAATAATTTGTAGTAATTTGTAATAATTTGTAATAATTAGGATTAATTAGTTATAATTAGGTTTAATTAGTAATAAATATGATTAATTATGAATAATTTGTAATAATTTGGAATAATTGTTAATAATTGGGAATAATTTGGAATAATTAGGAATAATTACGAATAATTACGAATAATTAGGAATAATTAAAAAATAATTAGGATTAATTAAAAATAATTTGGATTAATTCAAAATAATTAGTATTAGTTAATAATAATTGGGATTAATTAGTAATAATTTGAATTAATTCATAATAATTACGATTAATTATTAATAATTAGCATTAATTATGAATAATAAGGATTAATTAGGAATAATTTGGAATAGTTACGAATATTTAGGAATAGTTAGGAATAATTTGAAATAGTTAGTAATAATTAGAAATAATTAGAAATAATTTGCAATAATTTGCAATAATTAGCAATAATTAGAAATAATTCATAATAATTCGCAATAATTCACAATAATTAGAAATAATTTTCAATAATTCTCCCTAGTTCACAATAATTCGAAATGAATTTGTTATAAATTGGCATAATTTCTAGGGGATTGGTGGAATTCCTTTTGCTGGATGACTCATCTCCTTGAAACTTTCACTCACTAAAATCACTATAAAAAATCTACTCTAATGTATGGATATAAATTTTTTTATTCAAGATAATTGATTTACATACATTGTGGGAGATTTTTTTTTACTGATTTCAGTGATAGAAAGTTGCAAAGAGGGGATCAGTTCAGTAAAAGAGGCTCTTTTTTCTGGTGACTAATCTTCTTGAAACATTCTATTACTGAAATTACTATGAAAAATCTGCTCTGATGTATGAATATCCATTTTCATATGCACGAGAATAGAGAGAAGCATAGAGAGGCCTCACTACTCTCTATTCTCATACATTCAAAAATGGATATTCATATGTTAGATTATATTTTTCATAGTGATTTCGGTGGGAGAAAGTTGCAAGGAGATGAGCCATCCAACAAAAGAGTTGCCTCCAATTTATTAGAAATTATGTCGCTCGTAATTAGCAGTAATTAGTATAAATTAGCTATAATTACTAATAATTAGAGGAAATTTGTATAAATTATTATAAATTAGTATATATTGGTATAAAGTTTAAGACAAATAATATAAATAACTACTAAATGAAATAAATTTTTTTAAATTTCTAGAAAAGTGAATTTAAATTTACAATCTTTTTTGGATAGTGTTTGTATTATATCAAATTATTCAAAACAACAAATTATATTATATTTTTCTTGAGAAATATGAAACAAGGAAGTTGGAAATAGTCATTATTAGATGATCACACATGGATAAATCAGTATATAAATCCAAATGGTTTTAGTTTAAATCCTGTATATATTGGGGGTGTTGAAGCTTTCTTATCATTTGAATCATCAAAACCAAAATTTGTTTTAAAAGGAAAAATTATTTGTCCTTATAAGAAATCTACTCTGAAGACATTTGACTAGTTGACAATGTTGTAGGTCGTCAATTGTATTTTGGTTTTCAAAAAGATTGTGTTTTTTTATCAACACGGTGAAAGCATCTCAAGAGAATATACTAATATTTTGGTTCTGGATCCATCACGGTTTCAAAATATAGTACATAATGTGGCATGTCCATCTTTTCAAAAAAACTAAAACTCGTGATGATATTGATTTAACTCCTGAGTTTGAACCATCTCAATTTTAGGAGTTGTTAAGTTCTATCTTTTTAATCATTTGTTATTACTTAAATAAATAATATTTATTTTGAAATTTAATTAATTAATAACTTTATATTATAATTTATTTATAGGTTTTATGGTATCTCATCAATGATAGAATGTATGATGCTATCTGGAAGGCATGGGAGGGGTTTATGTGTGAGCGTTGTTGTCATTTGTTTTCAAAATTTGAGAGGGAAAATAATGTTAAAAGCAAGAGTGATAGAGTTTGATGAGTCTTATCATTCCCATGGGCCTAATTACATTTCATCTCAGGTTTGGGATGGATTATATTCACATTGGTTAGGTAGATGTTTTCAGAGGAGATCATCAGTAGGTTGAAAAAACCAGGGGATACAGGAGGTGACACATTGAGCTGGTATTCATACATTCAGTATGCACAAGGAACATATAGTAAGTACTTTTTTAAATAATTTATATAACTTTAAAGGAAACAATTTATTTTATATCCAAATAGACAGTCAAACAGCCCGATGTAATGCAGTTTGACATTTATAGGAGGGTGTACAATGATCTGATCACTGGATTGATTATAGGTGATCACCAGTGTCAGATTGTGGTTAATATTATTTCTTTTTGGAGTTTTAAAATTAACTGTAAATAATTTTTTATATATTTTAATTTTAAATTACAATTTAAAGAGTCATGTGATTTTGTGGCATCTCTGACATAGACTGAGAGTCATTCCAAGACTGAGGGTCAGACCAGTGCCCACCGATTTGATGAGTTATCATGGATTTAGGCGACTGAGTATGCCTTCGAGAAAGGTAGAGTTGTCGGTATCAACTCTCAATTGATGCATGAGAGTTATTATGGTACTCATGCAATGATGGTGTCTAGCTCGAGAGGAACTTGTGGAGAGTCATTATCATCTGTTGGACAGTATCAAGAGTGGTTACGAGCTCATAGTGAGCTTATAGAGAGTATGTATAAGGAGAGGGAGGAGATGTGCCAATGGCAGTAGTAGGATATACGCCAATGGTAGAATCAACAGTACAAAGAGCTCTGAAGACAGCAACAGTAGGAGGAGGAGGAGATGTGTCGATGACGGTAGTAGTAGTATGAGCAGATGGAGTACATATGACGTTTGAATCATGGTTTAGGGATGGAGTTCCCCCATTATCTCCTCTATCACCTCTAGAGGACCCCCCTCAGTTATATATTTGTTTTTTTTATGATAAAATATTTGAATGCAATTTTTTCAATATTAACTATTTACATTTCTATAGTGTGTTTTTTATGTTATTGTGAATATTAAATTTTTTTTATTATTTATTTAATTTTTTATTTTTTATATAATATTTAATTATTTTATTACTTTATTTAATTTTCTTATTATTTATTTATTTTATTATAAAATAATTATTTTTATTTTTTTTTATTTTTTTTATTTTAATGAATATTGAGGTTTTTATTATTTTATAATTTTTTATTGTTTTACTTATATTAATATTATTATTTCATTAATATTAAAACTATTATTATTATATTAATAATATTATTAATGATATTATTTTTTTATTTTATAATTTTTTATATTTTACTAATATTAATATTCTTATTTCATTAATATTAATAATATTAATATTATATATTTTTTATTATTATTATATTTATATTTTTTATATTATTAATAGTAGTATTATTATTTTACAATATTATTTTATTATTAATTTCTAATATTATTTTATTTTTATTAATAATATTATTTTATTCAATTTTTAAGCTATTTGTGACAAGACTTTTTACGACAGGGGGTCCCCATCGCAACTAGCATTTGTGATGGCCCATCTCAAATACTTTCTAAAATAATCTTGTAGAAACTATTTATGATGGGACCTTTTGTGATGGGAGGTCCCCTTTGTAAATGCTTCATTTAAAATTATATCGGAGAAACTATTTGTGATGATTCCACGTAGCATTACAAATTGTTCTTTTTTGTGACGGGTCATCACAAAAAAAAGCTTTTTATGATCCCCTTTTCTACAACAAGGTCCCATAAAAAATGACCAATTGCAAATATTAAAATTTCTAGTAGTGGACTATCTTGGAAGCATTTCAAATCCATGTTCTTTGATCACATCTTTCTGGAGACACTGAAGGCAGACAATGCTTGTGGGTTCGTGAATCTCTATTTGGGGGATACATTTGTCTTGGATTATGTTGCAAATTTATAAAAAATTTCTTTTTTCTCACCTACTATTATAGGTGATGACATCACCAAGGTGCAACATTTTAAAGATGGCTTGCAGCATGCCATCAAGTTTTAGGTCAATATCATAATATTTTCGTCCTTTTCAAAGGTAGTCAACCAAGAACTGACAGCCAAGGGGAACTTGATGGATCAGCTTTATAAAAGTTGGGTGATGGTGTCAGGTGAGCTGATTGGCAATACTTTAGGTAGCAATAAGTGGGTTTTTTAGGAGTCTCAGCAGTGTAGTTTAGCGAGAGATTTAGGCAGACCACCGAGGAGTGGGTCTTCAGTAGTGTACTTCCAGTGCTAGAAGTTAGGTCATGTTTAGACCTATTGTGATTGGGTTCTGAAGGAGTGTCAATCATGCATCTAAATGGACCATCTAGAGAGGTCCTCTAATAAACCTTCGCAAACATCTGGGAGATAGGGACCAGGGTAGACTTAGGGATCTGATGTTAAACCGGGAGTGGTACCAAGAGTTGGTATTTGGGATTTAGATTCACGTATAGGTTGTTGTATAGATAGTGGTACCCAGTAGTGGGGTCATTTGCTGGTTGCTGGTCCAGATTTGCAGGGAGGCTATGCCTTAGACAGTCAGACTTCAGGCTAGGTTTACACATTAGAGCTTCCAGGGGTAGAGTAAATCAAGGATCTGACTATATTTAGTGGTATTTCAGGATTATTGGCATGACTTGGTTTATTTTTTTCCCTTGTATAGTTTGATGCATGAGGTACTTGGGTGTTTATTTTCTACTAATCAAGCATTGGTTATTAGGTTGGCATCATTAATGGTGTGATATATATATATATATGTATATATATATGAGGTTGTTGGCCCCAGGTTTTAATATGGGCATCGATGTGATCTAGGTTTTATATAAGGTGTGTATGCATCTGGGAAATGATGTGATGTGGGTTATGTATGAGGTTCCTGAAATCAAGATTTTGATGGGAATGCGTATTTATATATGATGAGGGTTTATTTGAGAATCATTTAAGATACAGGATCTTGGGAATCTATTAAGATTTGGTCTAGTATGAGTGTCATGTATGGAATGGGTACTTTTTAGAATCTGATGAGATATAGGACATAATGGGTGTTAGGTATAACACAAGAATTATTTGAGAACCTTCTGAGGTGAAGGAGTGATGGTACATAATAAAAAAAATTTTGAGTCTAGGGATGGTCAGTGGATCATCAGATGTTTATTTTGGGTTGGGAAGCATTTGGGTAGGTAACTCTTAAGGTGGAGATAACCTTGAGGGAAGTTCACATGTGACTTAATAACCAGGGTAGACTGGGTTGATTTTGATGAGATGGTTATGTTTGTTACCACCTTCAAGTAAATCATGATAACTCGGGGAAACAATATGTTAAGGTGGGGAGATAGTAATGACCCAAGTTTTTAATGGGTTATTTTTTAGGGAATTTTAAACTTTTCAGTTTTAGTAAAAGTATCAGGGGTTCGGGAAAACACCAAAGGAATAGAGGATGGTCTAGGAAATTAAAAATAGGTGCATACAGTATTACACACAGTGTAATTCTTACACAATGTGTAAATCATTTACATGATGTACAGCAGGGCATGAAGGTTCAGGGGACCAACCCTAGTAATTCACGATGTTTAACTGGTTTACACGTATTTCACCCAATACATGACATGTATAATTCAAACTCCATGTATGTTATGAGAAATGTGTTTTCTAAGATCCATAGGGGGTATCTGGTGTAATTTCTATATACACCTTGAGGGTTGACTGAGTGAGGCCATAATAAATTCTTTTTATATTTATATTGATTAAAGTAATGTTATGGGATGTCATTGGGAATTCCCTGTCTATTAATTATTTATACAAATCCCAGTAAGGGGATTCAAACCACTTGGTAAGATTAGGATAGGTGCATGTATTAAATTGAATTGAATTGTTTATATTAAATGCTTGATTTACATTGGAACATGATGGGTGTAGCTTGAAGATACAGGTGATGTCCATTAGATGGAACGAGCCAACATGGTTCATTAGGTTGGGAATTGATTGGATTACATGAGGTGATTTTGATCACCAGGTTGGGCGACATGGTCATTGGATTTAAGATATGTGATCTTTAGGTTGGGGACTTGTCTTTGATGACTTGAGATTATGTTGACCATCACGATTGAGAAACATGGTTATAAGGGAACGTGGTTCCAAATAATGAGTCTTGGGTATGTCTAGTGATTTCCACCAACCATTTATTGTCCAACGTGCTTTTATAGTTGTGTTCAAGTAGTTAGTGAATAGACAAGGTGGTTTTGACCAATAATTATGGGTGGATGACCCTGTAGATTATGCGGCTTATGGGATGGTGTTGAACATAAAATATCATAGGGGTTCTCACTATAGAAATCCATTTGGATGGTGATGTACCATTGTTTAATGGTGTTTAGACCACTGTTTGGGTCTGAGGCTCATCATTATGCTTGAGTACATGGGTAGGTAATATCTAAGGATGAATATCATCATGATTTAGGACATTGTTTGTTGAGCCGAAGGTGATTCTATGATGGATTCTGGACATCACTTCACCACGGGATGCTGGGCTTCGAGCTGATAATGATTTTTTAAGATAATTTCTGAGGGACCATGTATTTGTTAGGGCATTCCATTTAGACATCAGGAAACTTAAATGATGGAATGAGGTTCTAAGGGCATGATTATGGGTGGAACCCGAGGGTTCAGTAGGATTTATATTCATCAGGCGATGCCTTGGGCACTAATCCATGGATCATTGCCACTAAATATATATATATATATATATATATATATATATATATGTATAACTGTATTGTATGACATATACATATTTCGTGTCACCTGTTTAGACTCATACCAGTGATGGTTAAAGCAAGTGATTGCTTCCTTGTGGATGTCGAGAATAAGGGAAGCAGTTTATTTATTAAATGTGCATGAGTTTCCTTTTTTTATATTTAGAATACATCTATAAAATAATGCATGTGAGATAGTAACACATTGGTGGTGGGCTGCTAAAATTATTCTCACACCCTACATGGGCCCCTCATGATGCATGTAGACATATTGTCTATGTGATCAGGTAAGGGACTGAGCTTTGAAGATGGACCTTAGTGATCGAGTTATGATGCTAGTATGGGATGGTTGGTATTGGACCATTGTAGTTCCTTGGCATCAATTGGAGTGTTCTTTTTAGTTTTAAAAAACTATATATATATTTATGTATAGACGGTCAGTCATGGGTGACCCTCCTTGATTATTTACTTTTTATGAATAGTTTCTCTATGATATGTATTGTCTAAAAATTGTATTCCTTTGGGGTGTTATTTAATATTCTACTACTTATTTATATATTCTTTCACTAAGTTACTTTTATTGTTTCTTTTGTTTATGTCCCTTATTCTACTATTATATTTTTCTACAGACCATTATTAATATCACTGCCAAAGGTTATACTCTCTCCACTATGACCTCTCAGACCCTCATTGTTAGTCGTAATCTTTTAGTGTATGGGGAGGTGTGCTTAAATACTAGTGTAAAATTTGACTAAATCACGATTTAGGTGGAAAAAGTTTTCACAGAAGTGAAAAATAAAATAATGGTCATTATGGAAGAAATCTAATTCATGTCTTGCACCATAAAATAAATATTCCTTTCATATTTTTGGTTTGAGTCAAATGAGTACTGTTTAGAAAAAATGAAGATTCCAATAAAAATATTTTTTAAAATTTCAAAAATGGGTAAAAATTTATTTAATATATCATTTTGAGAATGTTAAAAAAATGAAAACATTTTTTAAAAACATGGTTTTCATGAAAAAATGGTTTTCAACCGAAGAGAGAAATCAAGAAAATTTTTCTTAAAAATGTTCTTTTGAAATATTGAGTACATAAAGAGAGGAAAATGAAGGGAAAACATGTATTATCATTAAATAACTAGAGTATAATAAAATTTTTGTGTTTTTTAAGGGATATATCATAATATTTTATCATTAAAAACATATTCCTAAATAATCCTCATAAACGATGATATTGTAACATAAAATCATTACCACATTGAAAACTTTAAATTGTAATCACATTGAAGGAATAACATTAAAGGAAAAATAAAATATAATGAGAATAAATAAATTCATGATATTAAATTTCAATGTTTCTATATATACAACTCATAAAAGAATATAGGTTCATAACATAACATATGTCTCAAGGAAGGAAAATTAAGACAAAACCCCTTACCAATTTGTAAGAATTTAGAAACATAAACCCCATGAAAGAGAGATTAGAAATTTTATTTGTTAATGAAAACAATTTTTATGGTAATAATCATAAAATAAATCCATGTTCATTATATAAACTACATAAAATAAATAGGTAGTGAATATGGCATGTGTCTCACAAAAAAATAAAAAGTAGACGGAAATCCATTACCATAAGACTAAACTTCTCTCATACACATTAAAATCTCTTGTATAATAAATATAAGTTTTTTGTGCTTATATTATAGAACCGTAATAATATATAATAAGATAAATTATTTTATTATGACCTTTTCTTATCTTTTTATTAATAATTCCAAGTAAAATCCTTGTATAAGAAAATAACTCCTTTGTATTTCATGTATGTTTTGATATGTTATTTTGGGTCTTATTGCTTTGATCATGGTTCCATAATCTCCAAAATTTTAACCATGATAAAATATCAAATTTAATCATTATATTTTTTAACTATATTAATCCATAAAATTTTTGAGATAGAAAATGAAATAGACTGTTCATGGAGGCAATAGACCATACAAACAAATGAATGATGTTTCCATTTTCTCAACGGATGAAACAAAAGAAAGGAAAATAATATATTAAAATAATATAATAATTTTTATTTCATATATTCCAAAAATATTCATTAAATTTACCCTAATTATCTTCAATGCAAAGTGTTAGTGAAAATAAATAACATTGCTTTTATGAGGCGGTAGTCCACCGTACTCAGGAACGACGTTATCATATCCCCAACAGAATGTAAAGTAAGAATGTATATGTGATTTTATAATTAAATAAGTATAATTATGTTTAAATTTTAAAATATATTCATTTTATCTGACTTTATTACCATTTAAGTAAAATAGAAATGAAAAACACATCACATCAGTTCAGGAGGAGTTAGTATGTCATACAGAAAAGAGATATTATTTTTTTCTAATGGTTGGGAGGTCAGAAGTTAGATGTGGTATTATAATAATAGACATATAATTTTATCATAAATAAAATATATAAAAATAAATATATAATTATATATTTACTTTATAGGTGGTTATAGAAAACGAACAACATCAGTTTGCAATGAGATAATCTATCACACACATGAAAGATGATTTTATACCCCATTTAATGGATGTAGAGATAGTAGTAGGTCATTACCTTAAAATAAAAACATATATTTATATATAATATTATTATTTTTTAATATCATTATGGTTTAATAAAAATTTAAGTAGTTGTATGAAGAAATAAAATAAAACGCTCGGTTAGGGGTGTTGCCTCTTCTTCAGATGACTTCTTTTGGTTTCCACCAAAAGGATTATTAGGTTGGATTTATGGTTAGAGTAAGGATTCATGTATGAGAGGAGGAAAGTAATTAATTTATTTTTTTTATGTATTTTATGAATCAATTTTTTTTTTAATTGTCATTAGGATAGGATAAGGGGTGTCCTTTTATAAGTGAGGTGAGTGGGACACTTGTAATTTTTGAATAGAAAAAGGGGTAATCACATTTTCCAAGGCTCAAAAATAGTAAATTCTCAAACCTAAAATATATAAGGGCTAAATATATCAATAAAATTGGTTTTATAAATGTTTTCGTTCATATTTAAAACTTATATTTTTAACTTATCTCCCCCAGGTAAACCCATTTTTACCTTAGCTGTGGTAAATTATTTTTTACTATTTATTATGGTAAAAAATTAAGTTTAAAGTATTAGATAGTATATATTATTCTTATTAAAAATGATTAATAAATTTTAAAAAATATAATTCACATTATTTTTAAACTTTAATGTAAAACTAATCTCATATCCATGATGAGAAAGTGGTTTTCCAAATTGAAAATGTTCAGAATTTTAAAAAATATTTATATCCAAATTCAGTATGAAATTGATTCTAGTGAACTAAATTGGATTAATAGATATAGTATTGAACTTATTTTACCTTTAAAATCATAATAAAATATTCTTTAAGGTTTTAAATTCTATTAAATAAATTATAATTTTTAATTAAAACTAATAGTTTTCACCACTCATCAAAAAAATTATCTTCTCAGAAAATTTTGAGAAATTAACCCTAAGAGAATTTTTACATTATGATATCAAAAATTAATTTAATTTTTTAAAATAAAATTACTAAAATTATAAAAAAAATAATTTTATAATAAGTGTGCAAAATACAAATAAAATCCTTTTAAAATAATGCAGTTATTAAGCATAAAATTAGATCTATTCTTATCTCTTTTCTAGATAACAAATAATATGAATGTTAAAAAATTTATTGAATATATAATATATTCATTTCGTTATCCCACATGATAGTATGGGGTGTTGAGGGATGTAAGGGGTTTGGGACATGGTCGTGGGGTTGAGTCCTTGGGCCGACGGTTTATTTCCATTTCAGTTGTTTCATTGTGTGCCACTTTCGCAGTTGTAACCCACATTTTTATAATATATTAATATCCTTAAAATAAGGAAATAAATGTGATTTATTTAATTTATTGAGGTAAATTATTTTTTGTACATATACAAATTATTTTTTAGAAAAAAAAATCCTTTATTTTAAAATGTTATTTATTTTCATTTCTAATTAATTGGTCACTAGGAATTAATTTTATATACAGGTGTAAACCATAAATTTTCATAATTCAGTTAATCATATTCATACCCTCTATTAAAATATATGGGTGATAAATTTCATATTCATTAATAATATTTTAATACTATGTCACATTTTTTTAAAAATCGTTGTTGTGTGTAAAATAAGTTAAACTCATTGTTGTATGTAATTCAAGATAAACTTAATGTTGAGTGTAATGAAAAATACCAAAAAGATTAAATTTATTTGAAAAAATATATTTAAAAAAATCTCTGGTTGTTACATTATTCCATCCTTAAATAAATTATCTCCTCACAATTTTAGCTTGTGCTCAATAAAAAAAATTTGCATTTGAAAATCTCTTTATGAGAAACCCACCTCATAAAAAGGGTTAATAAAACATCCTCTTGAAAAGAGAGAAAGTGGTGTGTTGAGGTGTTTTGGAAAAACACATTATTGGTTTCAAAATATGAGAAAATATATGGAAAATAATTACTTATACATGAAAGAAAAGTTTAATGTCCCAATAATGATAAAGAGTTATATAGATCATTGATTACAAGAAAGGGAATGAACCTTATAAAATTAGTAACCACAAAACCGTAAATCAAAGCAGTGTGAAAAATTCCATTTCTATTCTCATAAATGATGTTAATATGAATGAATTTTATTTCAATATTCTTTTACTTAAGTTGAATAATTTCATGAGAAGATATATTTACTTGAATTAATTCCATTTCATAAACACAATCACATCATTTGGTTATGCCTTGACCAATTTAGACTTCATCTATTACTCCAAGAAATATTGATGAATCATTTATACCTAATTCATTCATGGATCACAATATCCATAATAGAATGATAATTAATTCATTTTATCTCTAGTTATCATCATAACAAAATGGTTAGCACAATTTATCCAATATGAAAAAATCTTCATATGGTGAAGTAATACATTAATCTCTAAAACCTCATCAATGGTTCAACTTAAACCATTCCAAAAATAGTTAACCTTATGAACCTACAAAAATTTAAAATATATAAATAAGGTCACTAAATTTTCCAAAACAAATTTTACATTAATTTCCCAAACAACATGAAGTTTCTCTTCATGTCACATAAAAAATATAGTAATTCATTGATCATATACTCTCCTCAAACATGGTAATATCGTTAATTTATATAAAACCTTAATGATAGAATACCTTATTTCAAACTTTTACTATTTCCACATTACTTAAATAATATCACAGATTAATAAATATATTCTATAAATCCAAAAAAAAATTAAACTCCATCAATGATAACATAACACACTTTATCATCAAATCATTAATCGGTTCAAAGGTAATGAAAACTGTAACATTTAATTAATATATATAAATCATCTCTTTATCCAAAAAAACACCATTTTCATAAAATCGGGAACATATTACGGTTTATATTTCATTAATCATGTTTTTTCCATAAAATATTAGTGTTGTAGTAAAAAAAATTCTAGGTTATCAGCACCATTCAACATATTTTCAAAAATTCTTAACAAAAAATTTATACAAAACCATCCTTGTATGTTTCATAATTCTTGAATTTTAATACATAAACACTTAAATCATTCTAATTCATTAATAAACCATTAACTAGGATTCATCATCTTATTCCTTAATATATATTTCTTTTTATTTGTTGTTCTTTCATTCTTCATCATCATTAGTATAACCATTACTCATATAACCTTGTTGATTTCCTTCATGAGCTTCCCCCTATGACATAAATTTGTATAATGACCATACTTTACACATTTGAAGCATTCAACCATCAATGATATCTTAGGGAGTACATTATTCTTATCCATTATGTTAACCAATATTTTCAATTTTACTCTATAATTACATTCTTTTTTCATTATTTTCCACACACAAAATATCTTCCCATTCTTTTGATACATTCCTAAGAGTACTTATTCAAATATTTTTGACATATAGAAAACTAAACTTCTTTCTTATAGGGTATCCACCACCTAAAATCTAAAATAAAATTATCCTCTTCTTTTTTGGTGATTCCTAGAGTTGGTTAAGGTTCAATTTATTAACCATATATCATGATAACTGATTAGTCATGATCAAAATATCCTTCACTTTAGTAATCATCCCATTTGGTTGCTCATAAACAAATTATAAATCAAATTCAACATCAATCCAATTCCTTCTAGTTCCCTTCATTCCATAAAACCATAAAACCTAGTGTGAGTAACAATATTCATAGTGGGGAATGACATAGTTAAGAAAAATCACATATAAGATGTCTAAATCTTGACACCTTCTTTTTAACCTATCACACCTTAGGTTTATCCTAGGCTATTCATGATAATTATTCAAATCCTTCATGATCATTCGTAAAGAGTTTGTGAATTTCCAAAGGATATCCCCTAGGATTTTCAAACCAAGTGTTCATAAAGGGTCATTGTTGTACCCCAGGTGATAATGAAGTCCATATCAATGCACCATTTTTTGGAGTTATTACCCGTAGGTACCTCTGTACTGAAGAAACATCCACTTGTGGTTTCTAGGAAAGGATGAAATTGCTGGGAAACCACTTACTCTATCCTTTACCAAGATTACTGGAAATTTTCATATACTTTGACTCATTTTTAGACTTATTCTTTGACATATCCTTTGATATATCATTAGAAATATCATCAGGGATCTCACTAAATTATTTTAATCCTAGTTCCCAAGGGTTAACTAAACCTATACCCTAATTAAAATCGTAGAATCTCAGGATTTTTATATATAGTTATTGCATATTTTTAGATGAACGTTCATTACATTACCAAAACACAAGCTTGAGGTTTGAAATAGTTCAGTGTATTTGGATACTAGTCACACAATATTCTTATTTAGTGAAATATCTTCAATGTTTCCGAAAAATATATTCTCATATATTACTCTTTAAAGACATACCATAATTAAAACCTTTCTTCATAACCTAGGGAAAAGAGAACATAAGAAAGGGTGAGCTTAGAATCTAATTAATGGTAAATAAGGTGAAATATTTAAACATAACATAAACATAAGTGTATGAGAACATGATCATAACATTTCAAAACTATAACCTTGATATCAAAGAACATTATCTTGAGTCATGGCATAAATATTTGCAGTGAGTAAGACATGGATCCTAATGAAATCACAGAACATGAGTCATGAGAGCATAACATTGGAATAAGACCAGTAATTATGTAACATACATAATCATATAAAACCATTTCCATATTAGTCAAGACTCACTTAAAAGGCTATCATAGTGGAATACTTTCACTCCACAAACCATCATAGTGGTCAAGGTTCACTCCCAAGAATATCATAATGGGAAAAGATTCTTATTAAACTAGGTTCACTTGAAATTTCATTCTTGTCTATATCATGAGATATAAATATTTACCCAGTTAATTGAAGGTAGATATAGGTCTCACCCATCACATAATGAAAATCATACATATTTGTGTCATAAGATCATAAATCATTCATCGTATCATAGCCCCTAAAATGAAATGGGTTTCATAAACATTTCATTGTATCATAAACTATGTAAGAGAGATATGTTTAATAATCATTTCATCATTCCATCATAGTATAACCCATGAAAAGAATCGGGTTTCATAAGAATTTTCTCATGGTGTAACCTATATAATTGAAATTGGTTTCCTAAACATCATGTCACCATAAGTAAAAAACCATTCAAAAACTAATATGAATAATATCATGGATTCATATCCCATTAAGTCATAGGTAAAATGAACAAATGTCATCTCATATGGAAAATTAATTTTAAAGATCAATCAAAACATTTATTTTGTAAAATTAACTTTTATATAAAAATAAATTTTCATAAATTAAAAAAATAATTTTAAAATAATTTTCTTTTAAAATAACCTTAAAAACTTATAAATGGGTCTTTAAAAATCATTTATAACATTTATTGAGTAAAATTTACTTTCCTCTTTGAAAAAAACATTTTTATCATAAAATATTTTGAAAATAATTTTATTTAAAAATAATATTTAAAACTTATAAATTAATCTTCAAATAAAATTTCATTTATTTCCTCATAGATTCCATTCATGTAATGCATGTTAAAATAAATATTCCTTTCACATTTTCGGTAAAAGAAAATGGTTTTTGTTTGGAAATTGAAATGAATATTCCATTCAAAAAATTAAAAAGTAAAACATGGGTAAAAATATTTAATAAATATTTTTTATAATGTCAAAATAATTTTTGAAAACATTTTTAGAAAACATGGTTTGGGTAGAGAAAGGGTTTTCAACCAAAGAGATAAATAAAGGTGATTTTTTTATAAAAACATTATTTTTAACTATTGAGTACATAAAGAGAGGAAAATTATGGTAAATCATATATTATCATTAAAAATCAGAGGATAAGTAAGGTAATGAGTTTCTTGATAGATGTCTCATATTATTTTATCTTCAAAAACATAATCATATACAATCTTGATAAACAATGAGATTGTAACAAAAAAACTTAACATATCTAGTAGCATTGAATTGGAATCCCATTGATAGAATAACATTAAATAAATCTAAAAATATCATGAGAATAAATAAATTAATGATATTACATGTCAAATGGTCTATATATACCCCTCTTAAAATAAGATATGTGTATAACGTAGCATATTTCTCAAGGAAGGGAAATTGAGGCAAAAATTCATTACCACTTTGGAAACTTTTGAATCATAAGACCCTTGAAAGATAAATCATAAAATGGATATTTTAATCCTGTTTATTTTAAGGATAATAATAATAAAATATATTAATGGGAAGTATATAAACCTCATAAAAGAAATCAGTGGTGAATATGGCATGTGTATTACAAAAAAAATAAAAGTGGGATGGAAATCCATTACCTTATGTATCAACTTCCTTCATATATGTTCAAACATACTATATTATAAATATATGTTTATTATACATATATTAATGAACAATATTATATATATCATACCATTTTTAATTTTTTTCGAGGTAGTAGTATGTCGTACACACGAGCGATATTATTATTTTCCAATAGGTTGGGAGGTAAGAAGGTATATGTGGTATTATAATTATATAGGAGTAAAAATATCATAAATATATTATATATAAAATTAAATCCATCATAATATC
Source organism: Viscum album (assembly GCA_963277665.1). NCBI lineage: Eukaryota > Viridiplantae > Streptophyta > Magnoliopsida > Santalales > Viscaceae > Viscum > Viscum album. The sequence continues at coordinate 1,402,360,007 of OY728125.1, forward strand.
CACCCTATAGAGGTGGTTATGGAAAACAAATAGCATCAGTTTACGAGACGGTAGTTTGTCGTACACACAAATGATGATTTTGTATCCCATTTGATTGATGTGGATATAGTTGTAGGTTATGCACTTAACATAAAAAACATATAATTATATGTAATATGATTAGTTTATTATATAATCGTGTTTTAATAATAATTAAAGTACTTGGAGGAAGAAATAAATTAAAATGCTTGGTTAGGGGTGTTACCTCTTATTCAAATGACTCCTTTTGTTTTGTACCAAAAGGATTATTAGGTTGTATTTATGAAAAAAATAATGATTTTAGGATGGGATGAAGGAATTAAGGAAGTTATTTATAAATTTATTGGTTGAAAAAATGGGTTTATTAAGAATTAATAGGATAGAAAATTTTGTTGTCATTTATAAGTGAGGTGATTGGAGCACCTGTATGTTTTCAAAAGAAAAAGGTGTACTCATATTTTTCACATGAAACAATAAAAAAATGATAAATTATATAATATATATATAATATAATGTCTAAATATTTCCATAAAATTATTTTTTTAAAATTTTGGGTAATTTTTAACCCTTTCCACTTTAATTTGACCCCTAGTAAACTCATTTTTACCTTAACCGTGGTAGATAAATTTCACTATTCACTATGGTAAAAAATTAATTTTTCCTTATTAGATAATATAAATTTTAATAATTAAAAATATGGAACCTATTTTTACAAATTATATTCACAAAAATGAGAAATTTATTTTTTCTATAAATCCCACAGTTGCGATGAGAAAGTGAGTTTCCAAAGTGAAAATGTTCAAAAGAATAATATGTATTTATATCATAATTCAATTTTAAATTAGTTAAAATAACATAAATATGATTGATTGAAATAATATTGAACTAATTTTACCATTAAAACCTTCTTGAAACAATTCTTATGTGTTTAAATTATTTAAAAGAAATTATAATTCTAAATAAAAACTATTAGATTTCACTATTCATCCAAAAAAATCAGCTTCTCAAAAAATTATAAAAAAAATCACCCTAAGATAATTTTTTAATGATTATTTCAGAAAATAATTTAATTTGGTCGAATAAATTATCTAAAATTAAAAAAAAATTAAATTTAAAATAAGTGCACAAGGTATGATAAAACTGATTTTTTGAAGAATACAGTTTCTAAAAATAAAATTAGACTTATTCATATCACTTTTCTTAAAAACATAAGATAAATGTTTTGCATTTGATTAGATAATATATATATATATATATATCATAAAAATCATTAACTAAAAGTGATTCTTTTAATTTATTGAGGTTAAACATGTTTTTGATCATAAAAATAGTTTTCGAAAAAATATTTCCTTTAATTTCAAATGGTATTTATTTTCATTTTTAAATAATTAGTCACTAAGTAATTCATTTTATATAGATTTGTAAACTTTAAATTTCCATAATTTATTTAATCATATTTATATCCTTCATTCCAATGTCTATGTGATAACTTTCATATTAAATAATAATATTTTAATAGTATGTCATGTTTTGTTTAAACATGGTATTGCATGTAATATAAGCTAAACTCCTTGTTGCATGTGACATAAGCTAAAATCTTTTTTCTATGTACTAAAAATTTTCAAATAGAATAAATTAATTTGAAAGGAAATATTTCACAAAATATTAGGGTTTTAAATTTTGAATTTGAATTGAGTACTTTGATTTAGTTATAGCTCAGTAGACACAAGATATAAATGGTGGTGGAATCCATGTTAAAGAGAAACTAGATTTACCATAGAGAAACATGTTGATAGTTGATCATTTTATAAAACAAAAACCTTTTTTATTACATTGGAACATCATATCTGGTGGTAGAATATGGATGGATCAATGCTATAGAAAATATATTTGAAGTCACCTCATCTTTAGAACATCAAAAGATAACTCTTTATATTTATCATTTTGAAGATAAAGCTAATGGATAGTGGTTATTAATTAATAATACCATAGAGAGATGTGATCTAGATTCCCTGAAATGGGATAAATTTAAGAATATTTTCCTATAGAAAAATTTTACAAAGATTGTTCACCTTAGGATAGAGAAACAATTCTTGGAATGGAGGAAATAGGATCATGCAGTAGTCGTGTATGAAGAAAATTTTACAATATTGGCCCAGTACGCACCAAATTTTATTTGGGACCATGATGGTAAAATTTCTACATTTTATTTAGGATTAAAACCATGTGTATGAATAGAATTAGACTCGATATGATTTTAATGTTATGATAATGTTATTTATTGTGTTGAGAAAGATGAGATAGAGTTTGATGAAACATATGTTCCTCAAGATGACAAGAGTAAGAAGCATTCAATGTGGAAATAAATGGGGAAGTATTTAACTAGAAATATAGAGGCAATCCATACAACATGTTCCAAGAATGGTAAAGAATATTCTAGGTAATGTTTGACTAGATCTAGAAAATGCTTCCAGTGGGATAAGATTAGTCATAGGGCTCATGACTATAAAGAAAAGAGTCCTAAGAAATCTATGAATTGTGTAATAGATATGAAACCAAGAGTGATAAATTTTAATTGAAATGATTTTCCTATTTTTATTCTTGGTTGGTAGGTTGATTTTACTATTTACTTAGCATTTCCTTATGAAATGGCTAAATTAGAACTTTTTGAATTAAAAAAGTAATTTCAAGAGTTTTTAGGTAAAGGTTTAATTTATATGATCACATCACCATTGGGTGATCCTATATTATTTGTTAAAAAATATGGTTAAATGAGTATTTTCATTGATTATAGATCCATAAATAACATCACTATTAAGAAAAAGTATCATTGTCCTTATATTAATGATTTGTTTGAAACCTATAGGGAGTGTGGTATTTTTCAAAGATTGATCTCAGGTTAGGTTACCATTAAGTGTTAATTTTGGTTATAACAAATTTCATTCCATGATATTGTTTTTAAAGATGGCATAACTTTTTAACCTACTAAAACTAATGTTTTTTAAGAATTACCAAGACCTAAAAATTTCAGAAAGATTAATATATTTCATGGATTAGTCAGTTAATGGTATTGTTTTATTTAAAACATTTCTTAGTTATTTATCCCACTGACTATGTTAACTCTAAAATGAGTTAAATTTATCAAGAAAATATAGTGTGATGATTGTTTGTATGAATTGAAAAGAAGGTTGGTAAATTATCTAGTTTCATCCATGTAATTTCTAAATATTGAATTATTTATCTACAATGTTTCTTCATTTATGGGACTTGGTTTTTTTCTAATGCATAATGATCAGGTAATTTCATATACATCACGTTAACTAAAAAATGAGATAAACTATACTACACATGACCTGGATCTATCTATTGTGTTTTTTCATTAACAATACATTGAAATCATTTATATCGAGTAAAATGTAAAATATATAAAAAACATAAAATTTTGAATTATATATTTATTCTTAAAGTGTTGAACATGATACATAGAAAATTGCTGAAACTAATTATGGATTACTATTGCATGATTAATTACCATCTAGGAAAAGAGAAAAAATTAGTCAATGATTTGAGTCAAAAAGATAATGCATCATTAACCAAAATACTTTTATAAATTGATCATTTGTTAAATGATTTAATGAATTATGGCCTAGAAATTATAAATGCAATAACTTCCACTATTTTTTTCAAGTTTCATTGTAGTTAAAATTTTTAGACATAATTAACTAATCTTTGAAGGAATAAAATGATTTATAAGGAAATATAGAACTAGTAAATAAATTTATGTTTAATAAATTTAACCTTGATAATTAAGATGTTTTTAGACACTTTAAAAGGTTTTGTGTTCCAGCTATCTCCCAGTTGAAAAAAGGGTTTGTTGAGTGAATCTCACAACTATCCCTTTTTTGTTTATCCTGAAAATACAAAAGATATATAGATACATTTGAGAGTATTATAAATGGGATGTAATGAATAATGTTACCGTATATTTTACCAAGAAATAATTTTATTTCTAATAGGTTAAAGCCGAATAACAATTACCAAAAGGGATGTTTCAGTATTTTTTTATTCCATATTGTTAATGGTAAATTATAACCATGGATTTAGTGGTGGCATTTCAAAATGCATCTCAAGGTAAAATGAAATTTGGGTTATTATTAATAGACTAACAAAATTTTTACATTTCATTCCCATTAAATATTTTATGTATTTAGATAATATTTCTAAATTATAGCTTAAGTATGTGGTCTAGTTACATGGAGTTTCTCTCCCTACTGTATATGTCTATAATATCATGTTTATATTTAATTTTTAGAAAGTCCTATAGAATTCATCGGGTACTGAATGAAATTTCATTATAGATTTTCATACTCAATCATATGAATATTTTGAGTGAAATATTTATACCTTGGAATACATTATTCATACTTGTTCAATGGATTACTATGAAAATTGGTACTGACATATTTCATTAGTTTAATTTTCTTATAGTAATAAATCTCATTTTTGTATAAAGAACTAATATTTTGTGGAATTTTATGGAATGTGATTCCAGACTCTAACATTTTGGGATGAAGTAAGTGATTGTTTTACCATAGTTAGTATAATAAATGGTTGAGAAGGTGTATATGATTCAACATCATATGAGGATTTCTCAAAGTAGGTAGAAACGTTATACGGATAACTAGGGAAAGGATATTTCTTTCAAGGTAGGTGATCTTATTTTTCTTAAAGTATCTCAATGGAAAAGTGTTCTATATTTTTTAAAAAAAATGGGAAGAGAAGTATATAGTTCATTGGAGCTGAACCTGATGAAATTTGAATCAATTTCCTAATTAGTGGCCTTTCCTCTAGTTTTATCCCAGGAAAATGATGTATTTCATGTTTCATAATTAGAAAAATATGTGTCAGATATTTCTCAGGTTTTTATCCCTAAAGTAGATAAATTTGAAGAAAAAAATTCTTATGATAAATAACCAGTAACAATTCTTGACCTTATAGATATAGTTTTAGGGATTAAGTTAATTCAAAATGTTAAGGTTTTCTTGAAACTGTATGGTTAAGAATAAATATGGGAATCAGAAAATATTATAAAGGAAAAATATCCCCACTTGTTTAAGTAATTAATAAAATTAAAAGCATTAAATTTCCCAAATGAGAGAAAATGTAACAACATAGGTAAAGTTAATAATAAATTTAATGAATTTTTAATATTAATCATTTTTATTTTATATATTTATATTCATTATAAAAATATAAAATATTTTTTAATAAAAAAATACAATATATTTATTCTTATTGAACTGATTTTCTTATATTATAACTTTTTTAAAGGATTGATAATAAATTATAAAATTTTATTTTAATAAATCAAACTTGAGTTTTTAAATTAGCATATCAACGTTAGTGTTGAGTAAAATTTTGGGTTTTCTCTGAGAAGATTGATATTTTAGTGAATGGTAAAAAATACCTACATTTTGTAAAACTGTACTTCTTTCATTAAATAAAGTAATTCTAAAGTCTAATTTGGTATTAAAGAAATATATTTATCCTTTAATTATAAATATTCTAATTAATTATATAGTAATAATAATTATAAATTATAGTTACAAAGGATTATGAAAAAAAGATATTACATCAATTTTTATGAATATTCATTACATTACACAAACACGCACCGAAGGAATATAATAGTTTAGTGCCTATGCAAACATGGAAACATAAAAAATAGTCCATAAGTGAGCTAAATCATCAACCACTATATTCTTGACAACTATAACCTTGATTAGACATATCATACATAATAAATATCTTCATAACCTGGGGAAAGGAAATATAAAAAAGGGTGATCACAGATGATCAGTAAGGGTAAACAAGGAAGATACAAATTCATAACATAGACAAAAGTGTATGAGAATATGATTATACTATTTTAAAGCCATACCCAACATATAAAAGATCATATTATTGAGTCATGGAATAAATAAAGGTAGTTCATAAGACATGAATTATATGTGAATCAAATAACATGATCCATGATATTATAACATTGGTATAAGACATGGAATTTGTGGCTTACAAATAAGCATAGAAAATACTATGTCAAGGCTACCCACTAAGACAGTAATAACATGATAGGATTTGTTTGAATACCTATGTACCTACTTTAGACATGGTATTACCTCTTATCTACCCTCTTTCAGGCATGGGATAACCTGTTGGGTACCCTTTTGAGCTCATATAAAATTATTTTTACATAATTTATTGGATGGAGATATCAGTCCCACCAATTAAATAATTAAAAATCATACTTATGTGTTTCATAAGATCATAAAATTTATCATATCATAACTCAATAAATTATATGGGTTTCATAAACATTTAATTTTATCATAACATGAGAAAAATAATGGGTTTCATAATCCTTTCATCATAGCATAACCTGTGAAAATGGGCGGGTTTCATAAGAATCTTATCATGGTATAACTTGTCTAAAATAAATGAGATTCATAAAAAACATTTCATAAAAACATAAAACATTTATAGGAATAATTTTAATGGTATCCTTCAATAATATCCCAATAAAAAATAGGTAACACTGAAGGATGTCATCTTAGATGGAAAATAATTTTGAAAGAACATTATAAACATTTCTTGTGGAAAATATCCTTTCCACTTTGAAAAAACTATTTTTAAAATGTAAAAAAATTTGAAAACATTTATATTTGAAAAAATATTAAATATAATAAAGGGGTATTCAAATAAATTATTTTTCATTGCATCAGAATATTTTGTTCATGTCATACATGTTAAAATGAAGATTCCTTCTACATTTTCATGAAAATCCAAAATGCATTGTTTAGAAAAGCACAAGAATATTACTTTAAGAATTTCTAAAAATTAAAACATGGGTGAAAATGTATTTTTAAAATCATAAGATATTAATAAAAAATTTAAATTGTTTTTAGAAAACATGGTTTTGGAAGAAAACAGATTTCCGACCAAAGTGAGAAATAAAGTCAAATTTTCATAAAAACATTTTATTAATAAATTTAAGTACCAAAGAGTGGAAAAATTGTAAAATTACTTGAATATATCATGAAAAAACATAGTTGAAAAAAGTTCCTGAGAATTATTGATAGGTATAACCTGATATTTCAACATTAGATACTTAGTCATAATCAATCTCGATAAATTATGAGATAGTAACATAAAATATTTACCCCTTTGGTAAAAATAAATGATAAGACCCATGAATGAATAAGATAAAATGGAACTTAAAATATCATGAGGATAAATAACATCATGCTATTATATTTCAAATTGTATTTATATACACCTCATGAAAGAATATAGGTGTATAACATAACCTATATCTCAATGATGGAAAATTTGGATAAAATCCCTTACTACTTGAGTAACTTTGGAATCATAAGACCCATGAAATAATAACATCAATATAAACATTAATTATCATTAAATTAGTTAAATTAATGATATATCATGTAATATGGTATTATATAAACTATAAAAAATAAATGAGTGGCAATTATGGCATATGTCTCTCAGAAATAAAAGTGAGACTAGAAATCCCCTTACCTTAAGTCTTGAATTCTATCATACTCATTGAAACATCAAGTATAATAAATATAAGTTTATTATACACATATTTAATAATCATATTCATATATATCATGCCATATATAATTTTCTTATGACCTTTTCTTACCATAATATTAATGATTTCATGTTAAAGTTACGTTTCGGGTAATAACCACATTTTTTTTGTGTGTGTTTTGATTTAATACTTTTAGTCCTATTGTATTGGTCATGTTTACATGATATTAATAATTATAAATGTGATATAAATATAATATTAATTAATATATATTTATTTATAGTAATACAAGAAATTTAGTGATAAAAAATTAAATATATTGTTCATGGAGACGGTAGGTCGTACGTACGCATAAATATTGTCTTTCAATTTCTTATTGGGTTGAAATAAAGAAAGATAAATGATATATATTATAATTCTAGAATAATTTTTATTTAATATATATCACAAATTTTTATTAAATACAAACTTATTACATTCTATGTAAAACGTGAATGAATCACCTCGCTTCACATGGCGGTAGTTTATCGTACACATGAGCAACGTTATTGTATTCCCAAAAAATGAAAAGCAAGATGGTATGTGTGATATAAAAATTATAAAATTATAATAAAATCATAAATATCATATATATCACATATAAACGATAAATATATCATTAATAATATCCTTGGGAGGTGGTAATGGAAAAATTATCAACATCAGTTCATAAGAGGATAGTCCACCATACACACGAATGGTGATTTTGTAACCCATTTGATGGAAGTATAGATGGGTTTAGGTCATAAAAATAACATAAAATAATCTTATTATATATAAGATACTAATATTATTATATAATAATGATAAAAAATAATTTAATTGTTTGATGAAGAAACAAAACAAAAACACTTGTTGATGAACATTTCCTCTTCATGTACCATCCTTAGCTTTACACTGAAATCCTTAAAAGGATTCCTTTCATACCAAAATAAGGATTCTAGGATGAGAGGAGGAAATTTTTAATATTATTTGGGAATTTATTGGTCAAAAAATAGGTGTTAAGGTTTGAAGGGGTAGAGGGTTGGCCTTTTATAAATAGGGAGCGGACACATTTTCTATTTTTGAAAATAATTGAGTGCACACACATTTTTCACATGGAAAAAGGGTCAAAAAATGGATCAAATTAGAACCTTATACTTTATAAGGAATAAATATTTCCATAAAATATTTTTGATAATTTTATAGATAAATTTGACCATTATCTTTTTATTATAACTCCTCGATAAACGCATTTCTACCATAACTACGGTAATTAATTTTTATTGATTCACTATTAATTTTGTTAAAAAATTAAGTTAGACATATTAGAAATTATAAATTATTATCATTCAAAATATGGAATCCATTTTTTCAAATTATATTCACAGAATTATAAAAAAATAGTTCAAAATTAATCTCGCAGACATGATGAGAAAGCAAGTCATTACATCAAAAAAGATCAAAAGCTTACACAAATTTTATATCCAGTTTTAATATGAAATTTATTAAAATGACTTAAATTGGATTAATGGATGTATAATTGAAATAGTTTTTTATTAAAAAAATTCAAAATATAATTTTAATTTATAAAAAAATTGAACAAAATGGCGTATTTCAATTAAAATCCATTATTTTACAATATTAATCAAAAAATGAAACTCTTAAAAAAAATACCAAAAATTCACCCTAAGATAATTTTAACATTTAGATTTCCAAAATTAATTTTATTTTATCAAATTAATTTTCTAAAATTTTTAAAAATTAATTTCATTGATGTTAAAAAAAAATAGTTTTGAGAAAATAGTATTTTCAAAACATATATAGAATTTATTAAAAAAATTAATTATTTTATATCAAAGTGTTTTCATTATATAAAACCATTATAAATAATATTAAAAAAAATTATTTATCACTATTAATATCACTATGTTTAATGGCTATGTTATAATAATTAATTTTATCTATTAATAATATATCATGGTTATATTACAACTCAATGTTGTGTGCAATGCAAGCTAAGATAGTGTTGCATGTAGTATAAGATTAACATGGTGTTACATATAGATCAAGATTAACTTGGTGTTTCATATAACAAAATCCATCAAATAAATTAAATTTAATCAAAAATGAAATAAAATAATTCATAAAAACTCAGGGTGTTACATTCTACCCCCATAAACTGAATTTTGGTCTCAAAATTCATCACTAAAATAAAAAAAATAAGGAAACTTCTACCTCATGATATCCTAAAGTTCTCGCATAGATTCCTAAAACTAGTGGTTTCACCAAAAAAACTATAACTAGGGGAGTGGTCTTATTTCATAGGACTTTCTATGTACGATCCAAAATCTCTACCAGTTGTTCCTTATAAGAAATATCCCACTCTAGCAGTATCACTTCTAATTTTATTGTATGTGATGGTTCGAGTGTGTACTTCCTTATAAGAGATACATGGAAAACATAGTGAACTTGAGAGAGTTTCTGTGGAATCTCCAAGTGATGGGTTGTAACCCTAATATAATCAAGAGTTTTAAAAGGACTAATATACCAAGGTCTTGGGTTCCTTTTATTCTTGAATCTCAAAACCTTATTCTATAGAGAAATGTTTATAAGTGATATGTCACTAAATTCAAATTATAGATCATGTCATCAATTGTCAGCATAACTTTTCTACTCACTTTGAACTTCCTTTATGTGTTTCTGAAAGTATTTAACCTTCTCTATAATTTCTATAACTATAAAAGGTCCCAATATATTTCTTTCTCAAAATTCATTCTAGTACATTAGATATCTTCACTTTTTTCCATATAGGGCTTCATAATTATTCATCTGAATGATTTAGTGAAATCTATTATTATAAGATAACAAACTATAGAAAGGTTTTGATCTTAACCACCTTTTAAATTCAAAGAACATGATCTCAACATATCCTTTAGTGTTTAAATTTTTCTTTCAGACTAACCATCTATTTTGGGATAATATACAGTGCTGAAACTCAAGTCCATATCAAGGGCTTGATGAATACTTCACCAGAACCATGCAGTAAAACTTGGACCCCAATCAGTCATAATGTAACATTGTACTCCAGGAAACCTTACCATTTCATTAATTTATTTCCAGGAAATATGATGCAGAGAGAAGTACTATTTAATAGTGATGAAGTATACTAACTTAGTAATTTTATTGACTACAACCCATATAACATTAATCCCTTTTGACATTTTGGAATGTCCAATAAAAATATCCATGTTAATGTTCTCCCATTTCCATATTAGTATGGGTAATGTATGTAACATCCCCTTAGAATTTTGTCTTTTTGCCTTAACTTATTGACATTACAAGCATTGAGATATAAAATCTACAATATCTCTCTTCATGTAATCCCACTATAAGTATTCTTCAAATATCTATACATATTCATAATTACATAATTCATAGAGGATGAATAACGATGATCTTCCTCTTATAACTCCTTCTTTATTTATGGTATGGACGGGACACATATAATGCTCATGAACCTTATCATTTATCACAGTCATGTTTAAACTCAGGAACATTTGCAACCTAATTTTGTAGCTCTACATCTTCATTTTGTGCCTCTTTAATCTTTACTTATATAGATTGTTGAACATTCAATTGATCAAGATAATATTTCTCCCCTTCATTTCAGATTTCTAGATCCATCCTTTGAAAATTGAGAAATATTGGGTCTTCTGTGATCCTAATCATGGATATGCTGGAATGATCCTTTTAACTCAAAGCATCGGGCAACTTTGTTTCTTTCATAGGGTGGTAATGTATTGAGTATTCATAATATTTAATTAGATCTAACCATCTTCTTTAGAAAATATTTAACACCTTTTATGTGAATTTTTACTTTAAACTTTTATTATCTGTATATATATCACACTTTTCTACATAAAGATAATGTATCTATGTTTTTAATGAATACTTTACCACATCTAACTCCAAATCATGATTTTGGTAATTTTTCTCGTGAATCTTCTATTGATTTTAGGCATAAGATATAACCATGTCATTCTTCATAATAAATCATAATAATCCCTTCTTGGATGCATCACTGTATATTACAAACACTTATCCACTATACGGTAATGTAATAATTGGTACATTGACTAATCTTCTATTTAGTTCCTAGAAATTTTCCTCACATTCATCTATCTAGAGGAACTTGGATACCATCTGAGTTAACTTGGTGAGTGGATTAGATAGTTATGATAAATTCTCAATAATAATATCCAGCTAAACCAATAAAACTATGAATATCAATCATCATGGTTAGTTTGGGAAAACACTAAATAGCCTCTATCTTTGATGGATATACTGATATATGCTCTCTTGAGAATATGTGTCCCAAAAACGAAACCTATTACAGCCAAAATTCACACATTTTAAATTTTTCATATATTTTATCCTTCCTTAGGGTATTTATTACATTTCTCAAGTAGTTATCAAGCACTTAATTTATATTTCAATAGACAAGGATATCATCTATAAATACTTCCACTAACTGATCAAGGTAATCTCTAAATACTTTATTCATTAAATCCATGAATATAGTAGGGGAATTATTAAGACTGAATGGCATTGCTATATATTCATATTTATCATACCTTGTATGGAATGTCTTCTTGTGTATATCCTACTTCTTGACCCTTAATTTTTGATATCCATAATGAAGGTCAATCATGGAAAATTATTGTGCTCAATGTTGTTGATCAAACAATTAATCAATATAGGGAAGATGATACTTTTTCTTAATTGTGATCTTGTTCAGCTCCTAATAATTAATGTAGAGTCTCATCGATAAAATTTTATTTTTAAAAAAGTATAGGTTATTCCAAAGGTGACACACTTTTATAAATTAATCCCTTATCAAGGTTTTCCTAGAGTTTCCCTTTCAATTCTTGCAACTCAATTGGGGATATTCTATAGGGAGTCTTTCAAAATGGTATGGAACTAGCTAAGAGTTCTATTGAGAACTCAACTTCACATTTTGGTTTAAGGGTAGTCAAGACTTCTAGAAAAACATCAAAACATTCCCACATAATAGGCACATAATCTATATAAATTTTCTCCCCAACCATCATAGATAAATACCCCTTCTAAATCAGAATTAAGACCCCTACAATAGATGTAATCTCCATAGAAAGTATATACATATCATCAAATTTATATATGATCATGGGTTTATTTGTAATATCAAACATCAATTCCCTTACTCAATAATTGATGTGGTATTTGTGTAGATAAATCCAATCCATGCCCAATATGACATCAAATTCAACCATCGAAAGAGTGAAAAGATTTTCAAGAAGCAATTTCCCACAAATGTCAACTGAAGAGAAATCATACGCTTGACAGTTTATCATTATACTATTAGTGGTTTTCACTTATAATTATATATCTAATAGCTTAGCTGGAATATTGATACCCTTATAAAATTCCTTAAATTTGAAAAAATGGTATATCCATAGTCAAATAAGACATTAGCAGTTTTAGAGTGAATGGTAAGTGTATCTTTCACTACATCATTATCTCACCCATCATTAAAAATAATGATCACATGATCTTTTCCATTTTCTCTTAGATTAAAATGTGGATAGCATTATTCTTCATCATTAATCCTCATATTTGGGTCCTTGTTATAATAACACCAAAACTACAATCATTTAAAACATTGAAGTGTGGGTGGCACATTCTATAGAGATTTCTCATTATTTTTATCATTATCTAACCTATTCCATCACTTCAACACTCAGTCACTCAAAAACCATCCCTACCAAACTTAAAACATTTATTAGTCCCCTTAATACAATTTTCTCCATGCTTCTTCCCACAATTTGAGAATAAATGAAACCTAATATTCTTTTCTTTATGGTTTTTTTTATTTTACTTTGAATCTGAACTTACCTCTCTTATAAAGACTGTGAGATTGATACATAACTCTAACTTTAATTTCCACCTTACTATCAAATAAACAATCTCTTCATAGCTACTAAAGTCTCTTATGGCTAACAACCTTTTAAGATTTATTTTAAGACACTAAAGAATGAATCAACTTTACTTTAAGGTTGGATGATAATACCATAAGCATACCTCACAAGTCTTGTAAATTTTTCTTTATAGATAACAACATATTCATTGTCCTTTTTCTTTAGCTCAAGGAACTAATTCTCTATCATTTTACAAAGAATATGATGAAATTACCTATTGAAAAATAAGCTCTTAAAATTATCCCAATTGATAGAGTTGATTTAATATTGTTTCCTTGTATTCTTGATTATATTCCACCATTGATCCACTTCATCTTCCAAACAATTGACAGCTAAAATGGATTTTTCGTGTTACAAACACTAGAGAATGGAAAATATATTTTCAGTGGTACTAATAAATTATTTAGAAACTATAGGATCAGAGGTTCCACTAAATGAAGGTGTTTATTGCCTCATGAAGTACTCAATAGAATATTTTTTCCTCCATTTTTGGTTTTTATATCCAACAATATTCATATATTGAGAAAGTTATGTGATCATGGTAATGTAATTTTTCATTCCAACACTAATAACATTTGGAAATTCATGAGGACAATAATTTCATTTTCGATCATACTCAACATTAATGTGGTTTGATCTAGTTCCAGACATTTACTAAAATAAAAAATCATAATGTAAAAAACAATAATCATAAGGTTGAACCACATAATCATGAAAAACAATTAAAGGATGTCTAAATTATTTCACCTTATTTTTAATCTATGAAACCATAGGTTTATCCAAGGTTATTCATAGACACCATATATTTAAATCCTTCATGATGGTTTTAAAAAAGTTTGAAAATTTCCAAAATGTATCCTCTGTAATTGTTAAACTAGGTTTGCAGCAAAGATTATTGTCATTCACTTGTTCCCGATTGAGTCTAGATCAATAAGGTGTTTTAATGTTTTTTCCCCTAGGTAAATTTTTACCAAATCCACATCCACTTGTAGTATCTAGATATGGATTTATTTATATGAAATCACTCTCTCAATAATTTACCAAAAAAACAGTACATTTTCCTATAATTTGAATTATCCATAGACTTATAATTAATCATGTCCTTAAGGATCTCATTAAGTTTTTCTCATCCTAGTTTCCAAATTATAACTAAAAATATCCTATAATACCGACTATAGTGACCCTGGTTTATCATACCAAGATATTACATCATTTTTTTATAAATATTCATTATATTATATAAACACATGCTAAAGTAAAATAATATTTTGGTGCCTTTGGAAAATTGGAAACATAAACATTGGTCTATAATTGTGCTACAGAATCCCCTACTATGTTCTTTACAACTAACAGTCTTCTTATACATATCATACATAATATATATATTCATAACCTGTGGAAAGGAAAAATAAGAATAGGTGATATTTTATGCTTAGTAAGGGTTGAAAAGGGATATATATAAGCATATCATGGACATAAGGGTTTCAAAACATGATCATAACATTTAAAAATCATGACCTGCATATCAAAGTTAATAATATTGATTCATGGAAACAAGATTGGGAGTTCATATGACATGAATCATAAGTGAATCAAAGAATATGAGCCATTATAGTGTAAAATTATTATAAGACATGGAATTTGTGGCATACACATAAGCATAAAAAATCTGATTCCAAGGATAACCACAAAGAAATTCATAACATGATAGTATTTTTCTAACCATCCAAGTACCTACTTTGGAATTAGGATGACCTTTTGTGTACCCTCTTTTGGGATTTGTATAACCTCATGTGTACCCTTTAGATCTCATATAACATTAGTCATTACCCAATTCATTAAAGGAAGATATAGGTCCCACACATAACATAATGAAAGTTATATGTGTGTGTTACAATAGATCACAGCATTCATCATATCATAATCCAATATATGTGATGGGTTTTATAATAATTTTATTATATCATAACTTGTGGAAAAAATAAAGGTTTCATAATCATTTCATCATAGCATAACCCGTGAAAAGGAATGGGTTTCATAAGTTTCTTATCATGGTATAACCCATGGAAAAAAAATATATTTCATAAAGATAATTCCATGAAAACATAAACCATTCAAAGAAATAATATAAATGGTATCCTTGTATCATATACCCAGTAAGGAATAGGTAACACTGATGGATGTCATCTTAGATGGAAAATAATTTTAAATGATTATTTAAAACATTTCTTGAAGAAAATAATATTTCCACTTTAAAAAATCTATTTAAAATATAAAACATTTTGAATAACAATTTATTTAAAAAAAATAGAAAAATAGTAAATGAATCATTAAAGTACTGATTTTTTATGATGTCTTATTATTCAGTTCATATTGTTCATGTTAAAACAAAGATTCCTTTTATATTTTCCGTAAAATACAAATGAGCATTAATTGAAAAATGAAAAGAAGATTACATTAAAAAATAAAAGTTAATATATGTTTAAAAATGTCTTTTTTAAATAATAAGAGACTATAATACATTTTGAATTCATTTTTATAAAACAAGTTTTTTGGAAGAAAACATATTTCCGACCTAAGAGTGAAATAAAGTATGATTTTCATAAAAACATTTTATTAATAAATTTAAGTACTAGAGAGTAGGAAAATGGTACCATTTCATGAATATTACATGAATAAAAATAGGACAATAAAATTCATGAGAATTATTGAGGCTTAAATCATGATATTTAAAAATTGGAGACTTAGTCATAATTAATCCTGCTAAATGATGAGATGGTAACATAAAATATTCACCACTTTGGAAACATTGAATATTTAACCCCATATAATAATAACATAAAATAGAACTTAAAATATTATGAGGATAAATAAATTCAAGATATTACATGTAAAATTTTCTTTATATCCATCTCATTAAATAATATAGGTTCATGACATAACATACATCTCAAGGAAAGAAAATTGAGACCAAAATATCTTACTATTTGAGTAACTTTTGAATCGTAATCCCTGTGAAATAACAACATCAATAGAAATATTAATCTTCATGAAATTAGGTATATTCATGACATATCATTTAAAAGGTAAGTAGATACACCTCAAAAAATAAATGAGTGTTGGATATGGCATATGACTCTCAGAAATAAAAGTGAGGATATAATTCCCTTTACTTTATATCTTACCTTTCTTCATACTCATTAAAACATAATTTATAATAAATATAATTTTATTATGAACCTATTAAAGAAAAATATTAATATATATCATACCATATATGATTTTATTATGACTTTTTATTATACTTTTATTAATGATTTCATTTTAAACCTACATTTCTGGTACAACCGCTTGGTTTTTCATGTGTGTTTTGATTTGTTACTTTTTTTCCTCTTACATAGAACATTATTACAACATATAAATAATGATAACCTTGATATAAATATAATATAAATTAATTATATATGTATTTATATTAATTTATAAAATTTATTTATAGTAAATGAAATACACTATTTATAGAGATTGTTTGTTGTACACATGCATGAGCATTGTTTTTTATCCTCTAGCTGGGTTTAAAGAAAGAATGGTAAATGATATATATTATCATTATAGAATCATAGTCATGAAATATATATCGAAAATATTTATTAACCTCATCCTTAATAAATTCTATGTAAATCATGAATGAATCACATTGCTTCATAAGGTGGTAGTTCGTTGTACACACGAATAATGTTATCGTATTCCCAAAAAATTGAAAGCATGAATCTATATGTGATATAATAATTAAAAAAACATAATAAAATCATATATTTCATATATATTATATATATAAACAATAAATCCATCATTATTACCATTCTTTAGAGGTGGTAATGGAAGAATTAACAACATTGGTTTGTGAGAAGATAGTATGCCATACACACAAATGATGATTTTGTAACCCATTTGACTGAGGTGGATATGGATTTAGGTCATTAAATTAACATAAAAACAGGTCATTATATATAATATATAAATTTTATTATATAATATTGATATAAAAATAATTTAATGGGGTTGATGAAGAAATAAAACAAAAATTATCATTGATGAATGTTACCTCTTCTTTAGGTGTCCTCCTTAGGTTTGCAGTAAAATCATTCATAGGATAGATTTATTCATAAATTAAGGCCTATAGGATGAGTTTAGGGAATTTGGGAAGTTATTTGGGCAATTATTGGATAAAAAGGGGGTTTTAACTTTTGAATAAGGGAGGAGAGGTGGGGGCCTTTTATAAGTGGGTGAGAGGAAACATTTGGTATTTTTGAAAAGAATTGGGTGCTCCCATGTTTTCACATGGAGCAAGGGTAA
Organism: Viscum album; assembly: GCA_963277665.1. Classification (NCBI taxonomy): domain Eukaryota; kingdom Viridiplantae; phylum Streptophyta; class Magnoliopsida; order Santalales; family Viscaceae; genus Viscum; species Viscum album. The sequence goes on from OY728125.1 coordinate 1,402,378,034, forward strand.
AAAATGAATAAAATTAGAAAATTAGGAATTAAAAGGTATAAATATACCCATAAAACGTTTTTTTGTAAATTTTATAGGTAAATCTAAACCTTTTTTTAATTTAACCCACTGATAAACCCATTTTTACATTAATCATGGTACTTAATTTTTACTGCATTCACTATTCATTTCAGTCAAAAATTAAGTTCCCCTTATTAAAAATAATAAATTATGATTATTCCAAATATGGAATCCATTTTTCTGAAATTATATTTAATTAATTAGGAAAAATTAGTTTAAAAATAAACTCGTTGACGCATTGAGAATGTGATTTTTTAAGTGAAAAAGATCAAAAGTTTACAAAGTTTTATATCCAATTTAAATATAAAATTAATTAAAATGGACTAAATTGGATTAATGGATGTATAATTGAACTAATTTTTCTTTAAAACCAATTTAAAATATAGTTTATCTTTATAAATAAATTAAAATAATAGTCATTTTTCTATTAAAATTCAGTATTTTTCACTATTCATCAAAAAATGAAAATTTTCTGAAAAATCCCAAAAATTCACCCTATGCTAATTTTGAAAATTATATTTAAACAATGAGCTTTATTTTAAAATATTAATTTTATAAACATTTTAAAAATTAATTTTATTAATGTTCACATAAAGAAATAAAAAAATTATATTTTTTTATAAAATCGTATTTTCAAAACAAATAAAGACTTTATTGAAAAATTAAGTATTTTTATATCAATGAGTTTTAATTATATAAAAAAATTATAAATAATATTTAAAAAATTATTTGTTATTATTCATATCACAATGTTTAACATGGTGTTGTGTGTAGTGAAAGATTAACTTGGTATTGTGTATAACACAAGACATCAAAGAAATTTAATTTAATCAAAAAAATAAAAAATCATAAAACCATAGGGTGTTACATACATAATTTTGGTATAATTTCATTTTTGGTCTTAAAATGAATTTTTATACAATATTTCTTTCATTTTATTTTGAATTTTAATCTTAAATTTATTTCTTTCACTTCTAGAAACTTAATTACTAAAAATTTATTCCATATTTGGAATTAGGAGGTCCACATTTGGTAAATAGTTTCATTTTATTTTTTGTCATTTTCAATTGTAAAAATAGTAAATATTTTTCACCTTAGTAAAGGTAACTCGGGTAATTAAGGTTATAAATAATGTAATAGGTCCTAAAACTATACCTAAAAGTTATATTTATTTTATTTTATAAATTATTTTCAACCAAAAACATAAAAGGTTTGAAAATATGAGTATTATTACAACTTTCCTTTGGTAATTACCTTAATATAATTTTAAATAATGAATAAAATCAAAATAACACTCTTTATTTTAATATATCTAATTTTTTCATAGGAATAAAAAGTTGTTATCTTCATTTATAAATGATTATTTATAAATAAAAATTATTTTTTATCATGTTAATTTATTTTTAATTTTTAGTTATAAAATAATTACTTTAAGTTATTATGTAATATAGACATAGTGCTTGTGAAAGCATTAGAAAAATAAAGTATATGATTTTAAAAACTATAAAGATAATATTTTTTGGGTGATTCATAGTGTCTTAGAAATTTAATAGATCAATATTACATATTAGAGATGTTTTCAATCATTGTATTTTAAATACATTACTATATTTATGTCATTAATGTCAAATTAAATGAATAGTTATAAAAATAACATTAATGGTATTTTATAATAAATAATATTTTATTAAATGATTTAAAGTTCATAAAAACATCATCTTCATCTAAGTTAATTGTATGTAGATTATAATATCAACCATGGTCCATTTATCATCACATTTTCCTTCTGTAGTAACTTTCTTGAAATCTATACTGTAATAAACATTAATGATGTGGTAATTGTTAAAAATTGTTAATAACGGTTAAAATAGATTGATAAGGGTGAAACCATAACATTAAACTTTTAAAATTTTATTAGATGATATTATGTTGACTCATACTCATCCTATATTCCAAATATGTCAACATGGTTTTATTTTTTCTTGAAAATTAATTTATATTAATTTAATAATTTAAGTAATTCTCAAATTGTCCCTACCCACTATTATAAAAGGGAACATACCCTCCTCTCTTCCTCACAACTTTTTCACTCTATTTCATCAATTCACTACCCAAGCATCTCTCGTTGTCCCCAAAATACCAAACATATCTATCTTAATATGTATGTAATGAAGTTATCTAAGAATAAGGTATCAGTCTTAACTGTTATCTTTGAAGTTTATTTCTTCTTCCACCATCCTAAAATATTCATTAACCACATAGAAATAATAACATAAATATATTCCATATAATGAAATATTATTATTATTATGCTAAAACCATTCTTCATCTCGATTTTCATCATATGGAGAATGAAAATGTTGTTTGTGCATATGTGTGGATTACCACCTCCACAGAGAAATGTGTTTAATTTTCCATCACTAACGCTCATGGATGTTAATTATAGAGACCCAACATTTTATTATATTACTATTACATCATTTTAAAGATAAACAACATAATAGTACTACACATATAGGATCCAAATATTTAGTGTATTGGGAAAACTATGGCTATATATAATAATTACAACATCAAGCATTAACATTTATTTAATTCCTTCTTCTCTAGCTTCTTATTGTCACTTGACCTCTCCTTAGTACATGTAGTCACATAGGGATATACATCAAAAGGGGTGAACTAAAATCATAGTAATAGGATATATAAGAACAATATAATAATGGGTGAGCATAACCATAACATAGAAAAAGGATCATTAACATGAGAGGAAGCATTAATAAGAGACTTGAAATGTGGCAATGCATAAAAATGAAATAGAATGTCTCAGTGGTTAACTACCTCACATACTTGTGAAAAAAGATAGAATCTTTTTCACACATAATTTCACATTAACTCATGAGATTCATCACTTTACCCAATTCATTGGAGCACTGTATAATTTTGGGCACACCCATCAAATTGAAACATTCATATTGTGCTATATAATTCTAGGTGCATTTGTCACATCATAACATTATCATTTTTCATTAATCCCACAATGAACATATGTCAAAAAAATAACATAACTAATCCATGAAAAGGAATGGGTTTCATCTCATAAGAAAACATTTGTAAACATTGGGTTCCCAAAAGAAATAGGGAAAAACGTACATGTTACAAGAACCGTCAACCTTGAATGAGAAGTGAAATGTGTGTTCTTAAAAGAAGAGTTCTTTTGGAAAAACATTTTGTTTGACATATACACCAGTGAAAAACATTTATATCACAAAAAAGTAAATACAATGATGAACAAATTATTTTTAAGGAGTAACCATATCAAAAAAGGAGTGAAATAGGGAGAATCTGAAGGATGAAAGTTGGGTTTGAGAATTTCCCATTACCTTATATCTAAACGCTTACTTCGGTTTAATGTCCTATATAACCATATTAGATTCATTAATTAACAATTACAGAACCTTGTGTAAAATAATATGGTTTATTATGGTTTTATTAAGTTATTTTATGAGCCTTCGGATGAGTTACAGAGTTTAAAAACATTGTTCGAGAATGTTTGTTTTTATGGTTTTTCTTGAGTGGTTCACTTGTATTCATAAATTGAAGTTCGGGTAGAACATGGGTAAAAATCCAGAACTAATATTAAATTTTATTAATTATCATACTTGAGTTTAAAGGATCTTATAATTTATTATATTTTATACCATGTGGAAGAATCATTAGATAACAATTAAATGATGATTGTTTGAGTAAATTGGGGTGGTTTTTCAACCACAACAAACTTTTTTGATTAATAATTTAGTAATATGTACATAAATTAGTTCCATAAATTTAAATAGGAAATAACACATATAAAATATTCTGGTTCAACCATAAAAATGGTTTTATGACCAGATCTGAATGTTGAAATGGAAAACAAAAACATGTCCTTCTTGAAGGTGATAGATTAACACCTCACCAACAACGTTTTCTTTTGTAAAATAAAAGGATGCGGGGAAGGGGGTTGGATGGTATAATATCCCATTAATATCATACCATTCCAGTATATGTATGATACTAGAGTTACCATACCATGTGGATAAAGATAGGTGGGGAGAGAATAAGAAAATAACATGAAATTGAAAGGAAATTAAAGGAAAGAGGAAGGGAAATCACCTCTTGAACCCTCCTCTTGAGATCCTCCTTAAGGAACCTAGGCTTGGTGTTTTGATGAGACTAGAAGCTATTGGACGTGGGGAAGGGGCTGGGGAAGATTCTAGGTCAGATTTTAGGCAAGGCTTGAAGCTTGAGAGGTGTGTGGAAAGGAGGGTGTGAAGGGTGGTTTTAATAGTGGAGGGGAGAGGGGTTTTCTCAATATAAAATTCATTAGTTTATTATTTCCCCAAAAGACAAGGAATAGTGAGTCTTCCATGACCAATAATAGTAATTTTATCATGTGATCCTTACTAATTGGGATTAAATCAGTAGAAAATCATCCATGACTCTATAATTAGCTTATTTAGCTTATTTTGTAAATTATGGTATTTCATTATTCATCAAAAATTCAAGTATTTCAGAAAATTCCCAAAAATTCACCCCAACCATTTTTTTATGTGTAGAATCCAAAAATAAATTCAATTTTTCAAAAGTAATTTTATAAATATTATTATTTTAATATTTAATTAAAATCATAATTTAGTATCGAAAACAAGTTTTAAAACTGTCATTTACTTATTCTAAAATATAGGTATATCATACTTTCAACTTGAATATTATTTATATATTCTCATAGGTGATGTTACTATTCATTAAGGTATATCACTATTCATAAGGTTATGTTTCTATTCATAAGAGTAGTTTACTATTCACCAAAAATTAAGTTTTACTTATTGGACTCCAAATAACTTACTGATTGCAACCGTTTATGTCAAATTTTTGAAATTCCAAACACAAAAGTGAATAACTTATGTTTAAAGTTCAATTAGCACTTATTAGTTCATTATGTTCTATTTTCATTTGATTTTATGACATATTTATAATAATTTAATTTCTATTGAAAAACATTGGGTCATTACATTCTTCCCCCCTTATGAAATTTCAGCCTCAAAATTTCACTTTACACAAAAAGGTGAGGGTAATTATCCTCCATCACCTCCTATGGTGCCAATATAGAATATTAAAACTTATAGTTCCTCCACAACACTTTGAAAAGGTGGGTTATCTTGTTGTGTAAAACCTTATCTCTTTGAACCAGAATCTCTACTAGCTGCTCCGCATAGGAGAGACCATCTTCCAGTTTTACCACCTCTGAGTTCAGTACATGTGAGGGATCATGTATGTACTTCCTCAGGAGTTATATGTGAAACAAATTTTGAACATGAGCCATATTCAGTGGAATTTCAAGATGATAGGCCACATCTCCTATGCAGTCAAGGATCTCAAAGGGAACAATGTATCTTAGGCTTAGCTTCCCTTTCTTTCCAAACCGCATGACTCTCTTCCATGGTGATATTCAAAGGAAGACTTTATCTCCAACGTTGAACTCCTAGTCCCTTTGATGGTTGTCAGTGTAGATTTTTTTTCAAATCTGAGAATCTTTTATGTGTTTTTGGATTACTTGAACCTTCTATTTCATCTCTTATACAAGATCAGGTCCAAGTAGTTTTCTTCCTCCAACTTCATTCCAACAGGTTGGAGGTCTACATCGCTTTCCATATAGATCTTTATATATATCCATACGAATACTTGAGTGGAATATATTTTTTATGAGAACTCAACCAAAGTGATATGTTGATACCATCAACCTTTGAATTCTAGAGAGCAGGCTCTTACCATATCTTCAAGCATCTGAATAGTCCTTTCAGATTGGCCATCAGTTTGGGGTTGATAGCCCATGCTAAATTTTAATTCAGTACTCAAATAATATTAAAGTATCCTCTAGAATTTAGATGTCAACCTTGGATCACAATCAGAGACAATCAAGAGTGGAATTCCATGCAGTCTCACCACTTCATTCACATATATTCATGCAATTTGTTCAAGTGAGTGATCTTCTTGAATAGTGATAAAATGGTCAATCTTTGTGAGTCAGTGAATCACAACCCATATCACATTATTTCCCTTCAACGTCTTCAGGAGACCTGTGAAAAAGTACATAGTAACATTCTCCCATTTCCACATGGGTATATAAAATAGTTTCATTATACCTTTGGACTTTTGTCGCTCTGCTTTAACTTTCTAACATACCAAGCACCTTGAGATATATTCTACGATCTCCTTTTTCATTTTATCCCACCAAAAGTGTTCTTAGAGATCACGGTACATCTTGGTACTCCCGTGATGGATATATAAAGTTGATCTATGTGCATTATCCAATATATTATTCTTTATCTTGGGTGATTAAGTCATACAAAGTCATGTTCCAAACCGAATCACACCTTCATCATCGATATAGAACTCTTACAGCTTCCCTTCCTTTTCTGCATTCACCCTATTTCGTACCTCCACATCATCCCTTTGTTCTTCCTTAATCTTATATTAGATGGATGGTTGTGAAATAATTTGGGAAAGGTAGGATGTATCCCCTACACTTATGAAATCTAAATCTATCCTTTACATATCCAAGAATATAGGGTCTTTCTCAATTTGTAACATGGATAGAGTAGCAGGTTCTTTTCTGCTTAGAGAATCAACCACCTTGTTCTCCTTTTCCAGGATGATAGTGAATAGAGCAATCATAATCCTTTATTATCTCTAACCATATCCTTTGGAACATGTTGAGATACTTTTGTGTGAATATATACTTTTGGCTCTTGTGGTCGGTGTATATGTCACACTTCTCACCATAAAGGTAGTTCCGCCAGATTTTCAACGCAAATATCACAGTTGCAAGCTCTAGATCATGCGTTAGGTAGTTCTGCTCATGGATCATCAACTGTCATGAGGCATAGGCTATCACATTATCATTTTTCATGAGAATGCAACCCAAGACTTTCTTTGAAGAATAACTGTATATCACAAAACTTTATCCAATTTTCGGTAGTGTGAGTACAGGTGTAGTGATCAGCCTTCTCTTTAGCTCCATGTATCTTTCCTCACATTCTTCCATCCAGAAAAACTTTTCCCCTTTCCTTGTTAACTTAGTTAGTGGGCTTGACAATATTGAGAAATTTCTCACAAAACATTGGTATTACCCAGCTAATCCAAGAAAAATATGGATTTCTATGACACTAGAGGTCCTGGGCCATTCCTCAATCACCTTTTTTTTTTGAAGGGTCCATAGAAATTCCCTCACTTGTGATCAGATGTCCCAATAAAGTGACTTGCTTTCTCCAAAAGTCACACTTTCTGAACTTGGTGTATAACTTCTCCTTTCTCAATGTCGCTAACATAAGTCTTAGATGTTCTTCATGTTCCTCCTTGCTCTTGGAGTAGATAATAATATCATCAATAAACACTACCAAAAATTTTTATAGGTAATGTCTAAAGACTCTATTCATCAAATCCATGAAGATTTCAGGGGAATTAGTAAGTCTGAAGGGCATCACTAGAAACTCATAGTGCTCATACCTTGTATAGAAGGTAGCCTTATGAATATCTTCCTTCTTCACCTTTAAATGATGATATTCAGAATGAAGATCCACCTTTGAGAATTATTGAGCTCCTCCTAACCGATCGAAGAAGTCATCAATCCTTGGAAGATGATACTTGTTCTTTATGGTGATCTTATTGAGTTCCTGATAGTCGATACATAGCTGCATTTTTTCATCCTTCTTCTTCACAAATAGAATTGGCGCACCCCAAGGTGTTTCAATAGGGCGTATGAACCCTTTTACAGATTCTATTACAACTGCTTCTTTAACTCCTCCAGTTCGATAGGATCCATCCAATAGGAACACTTTGAGATAAGAGTATCTCTGGGTATGAGTTCTATTGAGAAATCTACCTCATGGTCTAGGGGATGTCCGGGTAACTCTTAAGGAAATACATCACTGTATTCCCTCATGATGGGCATTTCTGCAAGGTTGGCACTTTCCTTCGATCCAGCCATTTGGGAGAGGTATGATTCTTCATAGGGAATCAACACCCACGTAGTTGAAGGAATTTTCAAAGGATATTCATGGTCTTCTTTTAATTTGTAGAAGAGCATAGGATGGTTTGGAATATGAAAAGATATTTCCTTTTCCCAACAGTTAATATGTGTTCTATATAATGAGAGCCAATCCATCCCCATTACAACATCAAATTCCACCAAGGGAAGTATTACAAGATTCACTAGAAAAATCTTCTCACATACGCCAATAGGAGAAGAATTAAACACTTAAATTGAAATGATTGTACCACTTAGTTTTTTTACAGATATCTCTACTTCAAGGTTCTAGGGTTTCGATTCTATAGTTCTAGAAAACTTTCAATATATAAAGGAATGTATAGAACCATAATCAAATAAGACTTTTTCAATTCTTGAGTGAATAGGAAGTGTACCATGTACAAATTCATTATCTTGCTACACTTCTGTAGTAGTAATAGCATAAGCCTTCCCTTGTTCCTTTGGCTTTAGTGGCTGCTGATGCTGATTACCCTTGAGAACTCAAGGTTAAGTGCACTAGCTTGCATAGTGCCCTAGCTCCCTACTATTGTAGCATTGAACCATGGGTTGTTATCTCCTTTATTTGGATACATTCTCCTTCCTTTTCATGTCTTTTCTACACTCTTGAGCATTTTTTCCATCTTTCCCACACTTGAAGCATTTTCTCTTCCCTATGAGGTAGTTCCCATGGTGTAACCTCCCACATTTTTGGCAGGTGGGTTGCTAAGTTTTATTCGCACCTTTGTCATTAGATCCTTCGGCTTGAAACTCCATCTTTTGTTTCTTATCACCATAGTCATGGGATCATTCTCAAAACTCCATCTCCACTTCGAGATCACATCAAACAACTTCTTTATAACTCCCAAACTCTCGAATTAGAAGAGTATTTCGAATGTGTGGTTTTAATATACTAAAGAATATATAAATTTTCTATCATTTTTTATAACAAAACATAAAGCATACCTTGCAAGCCTTGTGAAATTATCTTCATAGGTAGTGACAGATTCTATTTCTTTTTTCTTGAGCTCTATGAATTCTCTCTCCATCTTCATTCAAAGTGTTCTTGGGAAATACTTGTTAAGAAACATTATCTTAAAGTATTCATATTCCATCTCTTCAATTTCCTCTCTTGGCTCGGTGTTCTTAAAAAAATCCCACCATTGATCAGCCTCTCCATCTAGAAAAAAAATGTCTAGATTCACCTTCTCTGTATCAGAATATTGAAGCACAAAAAATATCTTCTCCATGTAGATGACCCACTACTCTGCAACTATGGATCAGAATATCTACTAAATATCGGCAGTCGTTTCCTCATAAAACATTTGATAGCCAGTTTCTCTCTCTTTGGTAAAGGAGGAAGTTCCCCATTACTATGGTAATTTTTAATAACCAGATATAGTTGGGTAAGCATTTCCATGAAGTTTTGAACTCCACCACCCAAATCATTGGGGATGTCATTTGGGAAATTTTTGTGTTGGCCCTTGCATGAGTTGTTGGCTTGGTTTCTCCTAGATCCCACCATTTTCTAAAATAGAAAAGTTTAGAACAAAACATAAGTCAACAAGTCATGAATAACTTATTAATTTGAAAATTTTCCACTAAAATCATAACTTATGGGATCCCTATGTAAATATTAATATGTTCATATTTATACTTAGTCTCATGCTAGAGGTTTTCTCTAGGGTTCACTAATCCTAATTCCCAAATTAACTAAACCTTGCCTTTGATACCTACTATAGTGACCCAGCCTTTTGTTTTATTACTATTACATCATTTTAAAGTAAAAAAAAATAATTGTATTACACATAGAGGATCCAAAGGTTTAGTTTCTTGGGAAAACTAGGACCATATATAACAATTACAACATCAAGCATAAACATTTATTTATTTCCTTCTCCTCTATCTTTTTATTGGAACTTGACCTCTCCTTAGTACATGTAGTCACCAGAGGATATACATCAAAAGGGGTGACATAAAATCCCAATAAGAGAATATATAAGAACAATATAACAATGGGTGAGAATAACCATAACATAGGCAAAGGATCATGAACATGAGAGGAATCATTATTAAGAGACGTGAAATGTGGAGATGTTTAAAAATGAAACATCATGTCTTTGTGGTTAACTACAACACATAATTGTGAACAAAGCTAGAATATTTTTCACACATAATTTTAAATCAACTCATGAGATTCATCACTTTAACCAATGCATTTTATTGCTGTATAATTCCGAGCACACTCGTCACATTGAAACATTCATATTGCACTATATAATTCTTGGCGCACTGTCACATCATAACATTATCATTTATCATGTATGCCACAATGAACATATATCAAAAATAAACATAACTAACCCATTAAAAAAATGGGTTTCATCTCATAAGAACACATTTGTAAACATTGGGTTCCCAAAAGAAATAGGGAATAACATACATGTTACAAGAACCATCAACCTTGAATGAGAAGTTAAAGGTGTGTTCTTAAAAGAAGAGTTATTTTGGAAAACATTTTGTTTGACATAAACACCAGTGAAAAACATTTATATCCCAAAAAAGTAATGAAAATTATTAGCAAACAATTTTTAAGGAGTAACCATATCAAAAAAGGAGTGAAAGAGGGAGAACCCGAAGGATGAAATTTGGGCTCGAGAATTTCCCCTTAACTTATATCAGAACGCTTCCTTCACTTTAATGTCTGGTATAACCACATTAGATTCATTAATTAAAAATTTCAGAACCTTGTGTACATGAATATTGTTTATTATGGTTTCATTGAATTATTTTATGTGCCGTTGGATGAGTTATATAGTTTCAAAACATTTTTTAGAAATGATTGTTTTTATGGTTTTTCTTGAGCGGTTCACTTGTATTCATAAATTGAATTTTAGGTAGAACATGCATAAAAATCCAGAACTGATATTAAATTTTATTAATTATCTTCAAGGAGTCTAAATTTTCTTATAATTGATTATATTATATACCATGTGGATGAATCATTAGATAAGAATTAAATGATGATTTTTTGAGTTAATTTGGGAGGTTTTTCGACCACAACAAACTTGTTTTGATTAATCATTTAGTGATATGTACATAAGTTAGTTAAAAAATTAAATAGGACATAATAAATATAATATGTTATAATTCAACTATAATAATGGTTTCATTTCAATATCTGAATGTAGAAATGGAAAAAATAAAACATGTCATTCTATAAGGTGATAGATTAAGATCTCACGAACAACGTTTTCTTTTATAAAATAAAAGGATGTGGGGAAAGGAGTTGGATGGTATAATATCCCATTAGTATCATAAAATTACATTATATATATGATAATATAGTTAACATACCATGTGGATGAAGATAGGTGGGGAGAGAATAATAAAAGAACATGAAATTGAAAGGAAATTAAAGGATAAATAAAGGGAAATTACCTCTTGAATCCTCCTCTTGAGATCCTCCTTAGGGGGCCTAGGATTGGTCTTTTTATGAGAAAAAAAGATATTAGATGTGGGGAAGGGGCTAGGAAATATTCTTGGATAGAGTTTAAACAAGGCTTAAATCATGAGAGGTGTGAGTAAATGAGGGTTTGAAGATTGGTTTTTATAGTGGTGGGGAGATGGGATTTCTCAATATAAAATTCATTAGTTTATTATTTCCCCAAAAGATAAGGAATGGTGAGTATTCTATGACCAAGAATATTAATTTTATCATGTGATCCAAAACCAATTGGTATTACATCAGTATAACATCATGCATGACTCTATAATTAGCTTATTTAGCTTATTTTGTAAATTATGGTATTTCACTATTCATCAAAAATTCATGTATTTCAAAAAAATTTCCAAAATTCACCCCAACCATTCTTTGACGTGTAGAATCAAAAAATGAATTCCATTTTTCAAAAAATAATTTTCTAAATATTATTATTCTAATATTTAATTAAGGGCAGGGTACTATTCACTAAAAATTAAGTTTTTCTTATTGGACTCCAAATAGCTTACTCATTTCAACCATGTATGTTAGATTTTCGAAATTCCAAACACAGAAGTGACAAACTTATATTTAAAGGTCACATAGCACTTAGTAGTTCGTTATGTTGTGTTTTCATGTGATTTTATGACATATTTATAATAAGGGAATTTCCATTTAAAAACATTGAGTTGTTACATTAATAATGTTACATTTAGTGTGTATATAATATATTCATGAAACTATTTTCTTTCAATAATGATAATATATATTCTAATTTATTATATTTACATCTATTGGAAAATTGTAATGCCATTCATGTATACATGTAGATTACCAACTCTATGAAACGATGTGATTTTTTATCTTATATGACATTAATGGATGGTTATAAAAATTTTAATAATGAATAAAAATGATTATTATGTAATAGTTATTATTCTATATGTGATAGAATAACTTACAATTTGACTATAGTAAACTTACTAAAGTCATTTTGAACATATGAGCTGAATATCGACAAAATGTCTGACATGAACATAAATGGTTAAGTAATTGAATATGACATGGTAGTAAATAAAATTAAATTAATAATAAACATGAAAAATTTTGTTATGTAATTAAATAATTAACATAGGTTTATTATTCAGGAATATAAAAAACATATGTGATGAGTCTAACTTGAGGTAAGGGATACATTAACATAAAACCTCATTTTAAATTATTTAAAGATATATTTTATAAATATTTTTCTTCCATATCTATATTATTAAAATAATTTTATAGATGTATTTATATGTAAATTAATGAATTATAAAAGATATTTTATATCTATTTTTAATTTCATGAAAATTATTTCAATATGAATCATTTCAAATATTTTATATGGAACATTTTGACTTTATTTACAAAAGGAAAAAAGGAATGTTATATTTTTACATATATGACATCAATGTATTTTCCTACTTCTACAAATTTAATTTTTTTCTTCCACAATAAGGTCCATTTTTTCACCAAATAAAACCCCTTCTTCCCTTTTTCTGGGTGTTTTTTTAAATATGTTTTTAAAAGGAAAGGGTATCATGATATCATAAAATGTTTTTCATCTGGGTTCAAAAGTGTTTTTTAAGGGTTTTATGATGAAAAGGTTCAATAATGAAATATTTTATATATTATATTATACTTGAGAATTATATATAGTGATGGGTGTGCTTGATACATATTATATGATGGGTGAATCCAATACATCTTATATGACAGGTGAGTCAAATATATCTTATATGTTAGGTGAGCCTCATATAGCTCTTCAATGGATATGGTATTGTTCCTTTTATTCAAGGTAAAGATGGCGGGGGTAAACCAGGAAGGTTTATCTTTTATTTTTAATTAATCTCTCATTATTTCTGACATGGGTTATTAATATAGAGCTCTAAGTTTTCTATAAGGGTTTATATTTTCTTAGTATGGGTTTTAAAATTTTCCTTTTAGAAAACATTTGGTTTTTTTCATGTGTAAATGATTTATTTCATACACATAAAGAATATTGTGATAAAGGTAAACATTTTATTGGTTTTAATTTTTTTTCATTGGACTAACTGATTTCTTACTTATATACCTATTTCTTTGATTTTTGTGTTTATCCCATGTTTTAAAAAAATCTTAGGTTTTTAGGATGATCAATAATAAAGAATAATTCTAGTTGAAAGTCATGAATATTTTCCATCAAAATAAAATTATTTCATTTTAAAAGTTATATATTTTGGGAAAAATGTATACTGAGTAGAAGTGTCATTTTTTAATATATATGGGTTTTTATGAAAGTGTTTTGACCTAATTCCTTGAAACTATAAACCAGAAAGATCCTAAAAATGTAAGAACCCAAATTCATGACTAAAAACTCTTGATTATGTGATTTGTTAAGGATGGGTTCTTATATTTTGATCCATATATACTAAACATTAATTCTTTAATTTATTGAAACCATTATATTTTGAGTTTTATGGTGTACTAAACTCTTATAGAATATTATTTTATTCCAATTAAGTTTCTAATTGTATACTTGTGTACTCAACTATTTTATTTATTCAAATTATCTATAAAGAGAAACTAAACTCTCTTTCATAACATATATTTAAACTTTTAAAAATGTTTGTTGCCTCATATTTTTGTTTCAAAATCATAATACACATAACACCCCTTGATTTTAGTAGGTATATTCCTTTATATATTTCATGTGTATTTGATATCATGTGATACACACAATACTAATATAAAATGATCAATTTCTTAATTTCTTATAGTTTAATATTAAAATATAAATTGAAATACACTACATGATAACTAAATAAAACATAATTCAAAAAATTACTGAAGGAAAGAAACTAAAGTGGATAAAAATACTACAAGGTAAAAATTATAAACACCATGACCTGCCATAAAATTCATACCTCCAATAATAACTATAGAAGGAATAAAAAAATTAAAAATATGATAAATATATTAATCAATAAATTATATAAATTTATTAATTATTTAAAATATTTATGTATGCCTATATATATGAATGTAATATAACCATTACATATATGGTTGTTCATTATATAGCTCTTGGATATATGGTTATTAGATATATGGTCTCTAGTTATATGTCTAGTAGATATACTTATATCTAATAGATATGTTGAAGTTGGGTAATTTTTTATAAAAAAATTAAAAAAATATATAATTAATATATGATAAAAATTATAGAATTAAATACCAATATAATCATTAATTAAAATGTTTTAATATGAAAAATAAGTATTTTTATTCATTGCATATTGTTTTTTTAAATCAAAATGAGTACAATAGAAGATCGAGGTATAATGCATTTACACTAACCCAAAAGCGAGAGCAAAACATGATGATATACCAAAGAAGTTCAAACGAATCAAACAACAAGTGAATCAACTCCAAGTAGTCTCCATGGGATTATACTCCTACCCCAGCCTCTTATTGAATAATCAGTATTTGATATCAAGATAGTTCTTTAGAGAAATTTAACCATTTATGAGCCATTAATAAGCATATCCGTCTCTTTGCGCCAAACGGGATTCTGAATTTTCATGCACCCCCTCATCAACCTGGTCCGCATACTTCCCCACTCGGTCAGAGACTTCTTTCTATTTAATTTCAGGATTTTCAATAGGAGTAGAAACCTCATGTTGTGAAGGAGCAACTGTATCCATTGATCTGAAGGCCTCAAAGGTGTTCACGCTCTGGTCAACCAAGATCATCAAGATTGTAGTTTTAGTGCCCTCCTTTTTAGAAGAATCAAGAGACCTCATGACAATATTTCGTTCTAGTTGAGATTAGTCCCTACGTTTCCTCGTTTTTTTTTGGGATTGGGAGTAATGTATCCATCTGCATCCACTATTTTTTCCCCTTTTCGAGAGATTGATTTGAGGAAGACTTCCTCAATTAGATCAGCTTTCTTGTCAGCCTCTAGGAAGGAAGTGTTTTGTTCTGAGCATGTGTCCACATCAGATGGAGTAGGTGCATCCTTATTTTACTCCTTAGTAGGGTCATTCTGAGGCTGATATTTAACAGGATTTTCAAAATCTTTGATTTTCTCACCAAAGGAGGCCTTAGATCTAGAGGTTCCAGTAATTCCCAATGCTCCTATGAAAGCTGCTAAATCCATCTTAATCTTTCCCTTCACTACCCATGTCTTGAAAGAAAGTGGGAAAATGCCTTACGACATCCACTGGATAAGTGTTTAAGCTTATAGAATTCCGAAAAATAAGAAGGCAAGCATTCATACAACACATCTTGTAAGAATCCATGGCTGCCATTTTGAATCCATATTTGATTTGGAAGAGGCTTAGATACATCAATCTCGGTACAGATTCTTGCAACTGAAGGTTTAGAAAGTTTCCTTGTTGTCGTATCCAACTTTAGCGGGGAGCCTAGAAGACCGACAATCAGAAATAGGGCCACATGCTTAAAAAGATGAATCGGTAAACTAGGAAAGAAAATCCAAACAGGAATAATAGGTGATTCAACGTGAGGATCAAAATTAGGAGTCCATTTCAGTACTTTCATTGAGAATCCCCTAAAAACCCATGATCGCTTCACCCAAAACCGATGATAATCCATTTCATATGAAAACTGAAAAATGATGTTGGAGGAATTAATCAGACCAATTTGAAATCTAACAAACCCTATTGATTCAAGAGATTTCCTCAAAAAAATAAATGAAGTCTGACGCCGGAAAATTTTTCCCACCAACACGAAGCGCAACTCCTTGGAAAGAATATATACCTCATTAGATGAAAAAGAAATCACCAAATGATCTTGATGCTGAAACGTTTTCAGAGAAACTCACAGCTCCCTATCTGCAACCCGACCCCCACCAGATGGCGCGATATCCTGTCTAAGAGTTTTGTATATATATTATAGTAAATTAAAATTATCACTTTCAAAAGTTGATTAAATGAAAAGTTTCAATGTGAAAAAATATATAAACACTGATTTAATAAGTAATTTTTATTAAATAATATTAAGAAGGCATAATGTCTAAAAATTCATTTTTTATAAAAATAAATTTTATTATATATTTTATGTTTTCATTTAAAATATAAATATATTATATTTTAAAATTTAATTCGTGTAAATAGTGGAAAATTTTGGATTTTTCATTTCGAAATTAGGCAAGATAGCCAATTTTATTTTTTATCAAAAATTAAGTTATCAAGGTAAAAATTGAGTTATCGTGGTAAAGGTATAATGAGGTGAATGGGTTAAATTATGGGGTAATGGTATTAAATTTCTCTAAATATATATCTAAATTTTCTATATGATGGTATTGAAAAATCATATCAACTATTTTTTATCTTTTTTATCCACTTTCCATGTAATATGAAAACTATAAACCATAGGGAATGAGTGTTTGTGTAAATTATACACAAAATTCACCTCTAAAGAGACCCCTCCTATACCCCTACAAAAACACTTTTCCTTTATTTCCCTTTATAATACTTTCCAAATTTCCATCTACTAAATCCTTATAACATGTTTGGTATCATTTATTTCCATAAAATATTTCTAAATCTTTCATTTCAATGGAACCCATTTTGAGAAGCAGTGAATTCATCAAAGTGAACAAAATACCTTCATGGAAGTCATGAGTAAATGTAAGGAATTATTTCCCAAAATAACTTTAAAATCAATATTTTCTATATCTAAATTTAAATTTTTTTAAAATTTTATGCACTTTCTCACTAAAACCATATTTATTTTATTTTCCTATAGTTGTTTTTAAGGATAACATATCTTCTTACAATTTCACCTCACTTTAGTCCATAATTCAATAAAATTAGAACTTTTTGGGGAAATACATACTATTAATTATATTCATTTGGAAAAAAAATATTACATTTCTATTTTTTTTAATATTTTATGTATTATCTTATCCCTAATTATATGATTGTTTGAGTTAATTTTCAACTAACTTTTACATTAGTTTAGAAAAGTGGGAAAAGTAATATTTTTTAATGATTTCTATGATGAAACAACCTAGATACCCTGGTACCTTGATAAACAAGTCATTTATAACATAAATAAAATATATTTCTTCATCCCCATGGGTTTGAGACTTGTACTTGGAAATATACATGTTAAAAGTGAGAATGAATTTTCCATAAAATAGTGGAAGATAAAATACATAAGTTAGTATGATCAACACTCTAAAAGGATAGGTACTAGAAACCAAATAGGTATAAAAAAACACAAATCATTACATCATCAAAGTACTAAGAAGAAATAAAAATATCCCAAAACTATAGTAATAACCTATGGTCCAAAGGATCAAGAACAACCACCACCTCTAAGTAGAGCTTTCCCTTTTCTCAGACCTAGCATAAGAAAATCTACAAACACCTTAAGGAAAAGGTAGTATGTGAGATATAAATCATAGTAGGTACTAACCAAGTATTCCATAATCAATTCACAAAGAAATAAACCAAATATTCTATTAATTTAAATAAAATTAGGTATGGCATTTTATTTTTCATATTTAAAACCAAAACATGGTTTCATTTCAAATAGATGGAATATATATCTAACAATATTTCAAAAACTATTAAATGTATATTTTATATAAAATAGTTTATATAAATATCATGGCATAAATAAAATAGTTCAACAATTTAAGGGAATGTATATTAAGTCAAACAACTCATAGAAAATCAAGTACCATGTCCAAAATATCCTTAGTAATTTTATTTTTTATAGTAATATGATCCTCACACATCTCATATTGATCATGGATCTATTCCAGTTTGAACACACAAATACATCCCAATATGGGGAACCCATAATGGGTAGTTTACATCCCAATAGGGGAACCCATAACATGAATCCATGTAGAAGTTTTTTAGTAATAGTTTTAATCGTCAATCCATTACTGGGGAGGAAGGTCCTAGCGTGCTTGTCCCAGTTACCACTAAATACCAAATCTAATATGTGCTTTAACAATCAATCAAATGTGAAATAAATCATTTTAAAGCATTTTAAAATATAATTTCCCAATTTAAAATTTCAATCATTCCTTTTCTATTTCAAAACCAAATCATAGGTTTTCATCATTTCATTCCATTTCAAAACACCTTTCAAATTAATCCATTTTCTCAAAATAAATGTCAAATCATTTAATCAAAACAATTTCTAAATAAATCAATAAATTTGAATAAATAAACCCCATAATTTCAATTCCAACTATGTTGGGGGGACTTTTATCAATTTCTATACCCTTTTCAAATCAAGAGTAAAATCATCTGAATTATAATTTTTTTAATCAATTAAAAACTCATTTAAATTTAATATATAAATTAATGGTTTCAATTATACAGAAAATAATTATAGAACCACCTACCTTTAATAAAAGATCAAGAATCAATTCCTAAAATGGGATTTTCCAAATAATAATAAAGATGATGGAGATCTGAAAACATAATATATAAAAATATCAAATTAAATGGAGTTTAGATCTATAAAATACATGACGATCCATTAAAATCTCAATATGAAGGGTGGATAGATTCGAAGAAACTAAACGGTGTAAGATTCACTTATTATAGATGGATTTAAGCTTCCACTAGTGATTTGATTTTTCAAAGGGGTGGGGGTTTGGAGGATCCAAAATCACCTCTAGAGAGTCGTCATATCCAAGTAATTCATGTTATGTTTGAGGTTTGAGTGAGGAGATTAGGGATCTTAAATGGGGGGGAGGGGTTAGAAATTTTTAGAACATTTTTTCGGAATAAAATAAATCCACACACATGGTTTCCTAGAGAGGGTATCATAGTTAGAAAAACCATGTCCCTTTTCTGGACTCACTGCCCAAGGTGCATGGTTTCTCCTAGGTAGGTGCACTTCTTTCTAAAATATTCCCCAACCATGAAAAACTTTACTTCCTAGGGTTTCATGGTTTTCCCTTGGGGGTTCATGTTGTGGGAAAACTATGTGCCAACCATGCATAGGCTATAAAATCTCCAAAATTCCCCAAAATTTACCCAAAATAACCCAAGAAAAACCCCATCTAATAAATGATCAAAATAAGGTTTGATGAGTACCTAAAAAAGTAGTGAGACATTAAAAATACCCCACCATAAAAAAAAATTATCCCATAAAGCCTATCAAAAAGTTTCCATATCAAAGAGATGAGGTCACAGCTCTATCACTAGTTCCTCACACTCCCATGTCTCATGAGAATCAGAACCATGTTTCCATAGTACCCAGAATAACGGTATCATCCTCACACAAAGTACCTTTATATCATAATCAACTATCCTTACTAGATTATCAATCATGGGAAAATCAAGCTCAGCATCAAGATCACTCTAGCTCAAAACATGAAATGGATTATAAATATTATTCTAAAGCTACGATAATTGGAATATGTTAATTATTGATATAAACTGTGGTGGAAGTTCTAAATTGTAATCCACTTTCCCCGCATTCTCAACAGCCTCAAATGGTCCCAAAAAACAAGGAGTAAGATTTCATTTCTTCCTAATTCATCGGTGACTCAACCAAGGGAAAACTCTCAAGAACACTCAGTCACCAAAAAATAACTACAAAGTTCTATGATGACATTCAACATAAGTTTTATACTAGATCTTTCCTATCAACATTATCTGATGAATCAACTGAATCTTTTCTATCATATCTTAAACTAAACTTGGTCAAACCAAGGAAGTTTCACCAATCTATGACTAGCACAATAGATATTTACAGGGCCTGTCATACAAGGCCTCAAAAGGATCCATTTTTTTGTGGACTGGTAACTATTGTTATAAGAGAACTCAACAAGACCTAAACAGTCAAGCTCCACTAAAATCAAGGATGTATACACAAATCATGTACTCAATAATCTATATAGCCCTCTCTATCTGGTCATCCATCTATGGATGGTATGCCATACTCAAATGAACATGAGAACTTATCACCTCATGAAGTTCATGCCAAAAATGATAGGTAAAGTAGGTATTTCTATTAGAGACTATAGCGAATGGAACTCCATGAAATTAAACAATATCTTTCACATATAGCCCTCCCAACTTTTCAACTTTTGTTTTATTTCAAATGGGTATAAGGTGTGCTAATTTCATTAGCCTATCGATCAAAACTCATATCTCATTCTTGTTTTTATGGGTACATGGTAACCCAATCACAAATCCCAAAGAAATTTCATCTCACTTCCAAGTCAGTATTAGAAGTGGTTGAAGCAAACCCAAAGATCATAGGTGTTTGACATTGACATGTGTAAAGTATAACAATGATAAACAAAATATACAATGTCCCATCTCATACCTGGAAACTAGAATCATTTTCATATGTCATAGACATATTTTTGGTTCTTGGGTGCACAGCCCATTAGGAATTATAGAAATCCCCCATTACAGATTTTCTAACTAGAAATGATACAACATATTGGTTCTGGAAACATAGTATACCCTTCATGTAGAATGAACAATAAATAATGGTCTTCTAACAATAAAGAGAGTCCCTAATTCCATGGAACTTATCATCAAGTTATTTCTCCTTGAGAATTATCTCAAGAATAGTATATTTAAACTAAACACTTTCCAAGACAACCTTGGCCTCTATTTCCTAAAAACCTATATAAAAATTTGAAAAATAATTTATCATGTTCCACTCTTATGATGATTCTTTCACGACCTAGGTAAAAATATTTTTTTTAAGGTATTAGTGACAAAATTCCCTTTCCTCGGGGTATAGGCAATGTCAAAATAAAAATAATGTAGGTACTCCACCCAACGCCTATGGAAGAGATTAAAATATTTTTTAGATAAGATATAACTCAAGATTTTATGGTTATAGTACATGGAAAACCTTTATCAGTAAAGGTAATGATGTTAAATATTAAGCACATACATCATGGATTTGAGTTTAAGTTCATGGATCAGATAATTATTCTTGTGTGGACTAATCTTTTGAGAACCATAGGTTACTATATGATCACCCTGCATAAGAACACATACCAAATCCAGACCTGATGTAATGAAAAAGACCACATTTCCCTACTAGGCCCCTGGAAGAGTCTACACAAGTTGAGAAGTAAAAATATGTTCCAAATCAACAAAAGAAATATTAAATTTTTCATCCCAAGAAAACTTCACTCCATTTTGAGTGATAGCAGTTATCAGAGTAGCCAACTTTGAGAAATAATTTACAAATCGGGGATAATACCCTGTAAAACACAAGAATTTGTGAATATTGAAACATTACATTGTTTTTTCAATATCATAACAATTTTTACCTTATCATGGGTCAAATAAGATTCCATATTCTAAGACCACATGTCCTAAAATATTCACTTCTTGAATCCATAAATCACATTTCGACATCTTGTAATAGAGTCGTTGATTTCTCAAAAATTTCTAAACTTCTCTCTAAAGATGCACATGATACTCCTCATACTTAGAGTAGACAAAAAAATCATCAACAAATACCACTAAATTATATCAATATATTCATTTAAGAACATATTAATTAAATCCATAATGATTATAAGAGTATTGGTTAGACCAAATGGCATTGCAAGGTACTCATAATGGTGATTCCTACTTTGGAAGGCTATTTTCTGAATTCCAAATTCTTTTATTCTTTGCTAGTGATAATCAGATCAAATATAAATATTTTAGAGACACTTCTTCACTTTCAACTGTTCAAACAAATCATCAATTCATGTAAAATAATATTTTTTATTTATCATAACTCAGTTGAGTTTTTTTTAATCAACACAATGGTGAAGTGTTCCATTATCTTTCATATAAAAGAGAATAGGAACCTCCAAAGGTGACACACTAAGGCATATAAATCATTTCTATAAAAGATCATCCAACTAAGTCTTCCACACTTTAATTTAATTTGGTTTCATGTGGTTAGAAGTAATAGACACTAGTTGAGTACCATGAACTAAATCAATAAAAAAACTCTACCTCTCTTACTAGTGGAAAACTAAAGAAATCGTAAGGGAAAACATCAAGAAATTCAATGAAAATTGGGGGGAGATTATTTCTCAAAGACCATCTCTCCAAATAAAAAAGGAAAAACTAATATTACTTTCCCCAACTCTGGATAAGAAGGTCTAGTTCTACTTGACCTTGGGTCTCATTCTCTCTGAAATATATAGCTCACCCCATTGGCCATAGTAAAGAATACCTATCAAAGATAATAATTAATTCAGACCCTATTAGCAATGAACCAATCCATCTCAAATATGACATCATGAGTTTTCATTTTGGGAACAATAAAATTATAGTTAATCTTGATCTCGGATAAATAGAATATACATGAAAGAAAATAGATATTCCACTCTCTCTTCATTCTAAGGGGCATAATAATATCCATTACATAAGAAAAGGTCTCTGTATGAAGATTTATCAGGTTCACAATATGAGTTGATATAAATGAGTGATATGAACTTGTATCAAATAAATAAATCACTAAATACTAATCTACTATGATAATATGTCTCATAGTCACTGGACCTATATCAACTTCCTCTAGATACTCTTCCACTACGTAAAGAAGCTTTGCTCTGGATGCCTATGGCTAGAACCCCTTTATTCGTGAAGCATCTGATTTCATAATATTAATTTTTGGTACTGATCACCTCATTCCACTGCATTGAGTAGAAAAGAAATGTAATAATTTTATAGGTGTCTTAGGAAAAAGAAAAAAATATATATCTTTATAACCTCAAGACAATCACATCTCAAATGCCAAGGTTTTCCACACTAGAAGCAATGCAAAGGTCCTCTTATAGGAACTATAGGGGTTCTAGAGGATTCTTACTATTGAGAAACATCACAAGACTCATCAAGATTCATATTTCTTTTAAAGGAACTTATATAACTACCCCTAGGATAAAAATATATCCATCATCTCTGATTTATCAGCCATGTCAAGTTCAAGCATCAAATCCCTATCTAGCAAGTTAGTATAAGAAGTAATATTTAGTATAAAAAACTAATAAGGAATATCAATTAAGATAACCATGTTTAATATTTGAGTCTTTATATTCTCATTTGAAAAAATCTCAAGTAAAAACTAAAAATGCTTGGAAATTCAATTCAAATACTCTTTTATGGTCCTTTCAGCCTATTTTTGTTTAAAAAACTCTATATCTTTAGCCAGCACCATAGACTCTAGATAAAACTGGTTAGTGAAAATAACTCTAAATTCCTTCTACTATAAACCCTCATTCTTCTTCTCTATAAACAAAAAATACATTAATCTCATGATAGGTCCCCAAATATTGATGGTAGAACATTTATCCTTAATTAAATCAGGCATTTCCAATAAATAAAATAAAAGCTCAATCTTTCTCAACCAATTTTTATCCTATTGAGGATCATTAAATCCTTCGAATGCTGGCATATTTTGGTAAAGAAACTCTTGAACATGATTATAATATTTATATCTATAAGGTTCTGAAAGTAGATCCTGAACGGGAATGAGTGTTGGTGTGTGTCTCAGATCTTTTACAAAACACCCAATAATCTCAACAACATTTTGGTCCATTGGAGGATCTTCTCATTGTGGTTCACCAATATCTTCCTCTTAGAGCCTATTCAAATTAATTATTATAGGAATGATAATTCAAAAAATCAATATACAACATTGAATACATCATAATATTACTCAGGTCAATAACTCAAACAAAAGAAATGTGAGAATTAATCTCATCAGATAAGATATCAATATTTGGATTTAAATCTATCCAATTATAATGTATGGAAAATACTATAATTGGTTCAAATTATTATTAAAAATGCCTTTCCCAAACCACCCATAGTGACTTAAGTCTCATTATGATGAAATCTATCCAATAACTCACTCATAAATACCTCCAATGTCCCAAAAAGACATCCCAAACTACATACTAACATCAAAGAAATATTCTCAACCTTCACCTTTGATACCACTTTTTCAAGAACCATCCCAGATAACCTATTACCCTAATAAATTAGATGACACTAAAATAAACCAAAAGGAATTCCCAATTTCCATGGGTTGGAAAACAACACTTGGCATCATACCTGATAAAAGTGGGAATGAATTTTCCACAAAAAAGTGGTAGATAAAATATATAAGATAGTATGTTCAATAACCCAAAAGGAGAAGTACCTAAAAGAAAATAGGTATAACAATACCCAAATCATCACATCATCAAAGTACTATGAATAAAGTAAAACATCCCAAAATGATAGAAATAACCCATGGTCAAATGTATCAATAACATTTACCACCTCTAAGTGGTGTTTTCCTATTTATCATACCTAACATAAGAAAATATACAAACACCCGAAGAAAAAGGTAGGGTGTTAGATATAAATCCTATTAAGGTATTAACAAGTATTTAATGATCAATTCCAAAATCAATAAACCAAATATTCTATTAATTTAAATAAAAAATGATATGTCATTTCATTTCACAAATTTAAAACCATAATTTCAAAAATATGGAATATATATCAAACAATGTTTCAAAAATTCATCAATGTGCATTTTATAAAAAAAAATTATATAAATCACATGGGATAAATAAAACAATTCAATGTCATGTATATCAAGTCAAAAAAACTTATAGAAAAGAAAGCACCAAAATCCTCATGATAGGTTAGTTTATTGGGTAATAGGATCCTCACACATATCGTAGTGATCATGTGCACACACAAATACACCCCAATACGAGTAACCTATAATGGGTAGTCTACACCCCAATAGGGGAACCCATAATAGGAATTCATTCAGAAGTATTTTAGTAACAGTTTTCATTACCAATCCATTTCTAGGGAGGAAAGTTCCAATAATACTTCTCCCAGTTTCCACTAACTACCCAGGATAACATTTTCTTCAACAATCAATCAAATTAGAAATCAATCATTAAACCATTTTAAAATGCAATTTACCAATTTTAATTTTCAACATGACTTTTCCATTTCAAAACCAAATCATAGGTTTTTATCATTTCATTCCATTTCAAATCACTTTTCAATTTAATCCATTTTCTTAGAATCAACATTTAATCATTTAATCAAAACTATTCCCAAATCAAGCCACTAAATTTCATAAATCCACCCCATAATTTAAATTCCATTAAAATTGAGGGTTTTTTTGTCAATTTTCATACCCCTTTCAAATAAAGAATCAAATCATCACAATTCCATATTTTTAAATAAATAAAAACTCATTTCAATTTAATATTAAAATTAATGGTTTCAATTTTATGGTAAAGAATAATAAAACCACTTAACATTAATCAAAAATCAAGAATAAACACCCAAAATAAGATTTTTCCAATGAAGAACGAAGGTGACAGAGATCTAGAAACACAAACTAGGAATAAGATCCAATTAAATGGAGTTTAGATCCATTATATTTGTGATTACGCATCAAACACTCAATATTAAGGGAGGATATATCAGAAGAAACTAAAAGATAGAATATCCACTAATCATAAAGGGATCAGAACTTCAATAGATGATTTGATTTTCCAATGGATGGGTTTGGAGGATCCAAAATCACATCTATAGAGCCTTACAATCCAAGGAATTTTTGTTAGGGTTGAGTATGGAGATTAGGGATCTTTCACTACAAAATAATGACTTATACCAACATAAATGTTGTGTCAGATAATATATATGTTAGTAAAAATGAGTACTTCCAACATATATATCTTTCTATTGATATTATTTATAAGTACCAACAATTATTTTTACCAACATATACATATGTTATTATTAACTATTTTATACCAAAAAAATATTCAGTATCAATTAAATTTTTTGTCATATTATACTAACACCAATAATTATCTAACAAAAAAATGAATATATTTTTATTATTTATTATTAATGACAAATCTTTTACCATTAAACACACACATCATAATAAATTATTAAATATTAATAAATATTTTAGTAATAATTTAATATATATTTATTAATTTTTTATAAACAATTCATTTGTTAATAAAAATATGTGCTTATATAATTAATTAAAATATTGATAATTTATTATTTTTTTATCCAAATATTATATATAATTTAAAATTATTGATAAATGATTCAAATTTATTTTTAATCTAACCAAATAAATTATACACTTATAAATAGAAAATAGGGAATTAGATGTATGTATAATAATTAATTTATTTTCAAAACATATAATTTTTATTATAATACTTATTTTTTATATTAATTAAATAAAAACCATGCCCAAATCATCATAGTCGTGGCTAGGATATTCCCAAATACGGTACCCTGATTACCTAAAGATATAGATGAAATCAAAACTTCATTGCCATAGTGTTCATCCCAATTCAGTTCGTCGCCACAATGATCATCCTTTCGGTTCTTCACCACAACATTCACCCCCCTTCAGTTTGTCACCACAACACTAATCCCTTTATGGTAACGATTTAACCCCTTTGGTTTGTCGGCACACCATTCCTCACCAGCTATGTTTCCTTTAATCAACTACCCCTTGGATTCATTAATATCAACCCCTCTCTTTTTCATTCCCATCCAATCAATATTCTACTCTACTCACAAGAGAATTAAACAAATTATGCTGTGAAGAATATATTTGAAGCGAAAAAATGTGAACTGTCTACTACGATTTCACAATTCGTGCTTATAAATGTTGAGTGAATGAATTTGTTTAACATTTAAATACCCATAGATAATTACTTTATGGAAGTTTGTATATTTAATGGACTTCTTTATAGATAAATTCACCCTCAATCATCTTATTAGAAAGAGACTCATTCTAAGTTTTGTGAATAATGTATGTCTATTTAATTTTTGGTCATGACACCGCGATTCTATTTCTTTTGTAGATCAATGGATTCTTTAGAGATCACCCTACCTAACTTGAATCTCATTAGATTCACTTTTTTAATTATTTAATTAAACTATAATGTTTCAATTACTATTTTCTATTATCTTTTATGAATAGTTGTTTTGATGATAGCAACGTGGTGGTATTTTTAGAAAAGAAGGTGGATGATTTTTTCTATTTAATTCTTAGGATAACATTAATAATCATGGAAGTTTTATTTCTTTTTAATTTGGTTTTATTCTCTTTCAATATGAATTAATTTTTGCATATTTTTTTTTACGTGATTTTTTGTGTTTCCTGAAAAATCAGTATAAGGTTTCACTGAAATTCATACAAAAAATAACATTTGTCCTTAGGAATTCATTGTATCACTCATCCTTTAATTTCTAACTTGGTTATATTTTATTTTTAACTTCAATGTTACAATCTCATATTTAATAATTCTCTTTTTTAGGTAATATTATAGGAATAATCCCTCAGGACGTCATTGAACTCTAATGTTTTAATTAATATTTTTTGTTATCTTATATTAATTGGGTTTTTGATGATAGAAACATGGTTATATTTTTTATAATAATGTGAATGATTTTTTCAATTCAATTATTAGGATAACATCAATAATCATGAGAGTTTTATTTTATTTATTTAAGTTTTTATGTTCCTTAAATATTAATTAATTTGTGAAGGATGATAAAAAATTATTTTGAGCTTAAAAATTTGAAATTTTAAATGTGTTTAATACTGTCTACACTATCTTGCATGCTGATTAACATTTGGACTTGGGAATTAATTTGATCTATTTTATAGGTAATGTTTTAGGAATAATTTATTTGGACATTAATGACAACAAGGAAGTGTGATTCTCTTTAATTTGTAGATAAATGACTTCTCAACCTTTTAAGAATACATCTTAATCTCCAAAGTTGTCTAAATCGATATTTCATACCAACTATAAGGCCCTAGCCTTAAAAACTTCATAATCTTGAGTTAAGTAATATATTCATATTAAGTACATTTTCAGGTTTAGAGTTTTAGATAATTGTGCCATAACTATTACATAACAACTCACAAATTAAAAATTAGTCAAATCTACTCACTGTCTATTTTTTTCACAAAATGAAACTGTTTAAAATAAAACATAACTTATTTTTCTTCATAAAAATATTCTTGACTTCTTCCTTTCTCTTACCCATCCTTATAACCTATGGAAAATATTTCAAAAACTTGGGATTAGAATAAAAAACTTAGTAAGGAATATAAAATAAAAATAAAACTGTTAGTCCATGAATATTTAAAACCCATGAAAAACATTTTCACAAAATCATAATTTTCACCCATAAAACATAATGGTAACTTATGGAATCCATATCATACTTACATTGTATCTTTCATAGCTACATAGGGAGTAACCTTCATGGTTACGTTTGGAATCCCCATTATAGTATATTCCCTAAATATCTTTGGAGAAACCTTATCATTTACCTCAGTCACATTACCCAATGCGTTAGAGAGCTATCATAGGCTCACCCTCACTCAATTTATCACAGAACCACCTATATACATAATCAAGTCCCAAGAACCATAACATAATCATAACACATGAATAAGAATAAAAGAAAAATAACATTTCTACATTGCAATCGTAAGACATCATTTCAAAATATTGATATAATCAATCCATTATCAAAACAATTTGCGATACCAAAATACCTAAAAAGGAATATGGTATTTTATTTTCTTTTTAAAAATATTATTGAATGTATAGGAATCTAAATACCAAAAAATGATCACAGCGGTGGAAAAGTTTGTTGTCACCGCATGCGTTAAAAAACATTCCTTTTTGTCATTTAGTAAATAAAATCATAGAAAAATATTCCTTTTGAAAAAAAAATTGGATTAAATTAAAATAAAAAGGTTATAATTATACACCGTATAAAATAATGATGTGTATATTATCAAAATATGCCTCAATGAAAGGAGGTTGTGATGAAGTCCCTTACAAAGATAGTATCATTAGATTAAGTATAAATCAACAAAATTATTATGTGTGAAAACTAAAATACACCCAATATAAGTGGATATTTATTGTAAAACAATCATAGGTCATTCACACATATTATTTGGAAAACAAAACCAATTACATGGACATTTAACCCAATGAATGGAGATTGAGTTAGGATTTCCCTTTTGTTGAGTTTGAATCATCATGTAAAATCGTTATGTTCCTGAATAATAAATTTAGGTTAATTTATAATTGATTTAGAACATTTTAAAATTTTAGTATTCCTTTTATATCACTTTTTACAATTTTTAAAAAAATACATAATTATTAAAGCTTATATCGGTTGTTTAGTTGATATTTCGTACTTGAGTCAAAAATGAACTTGTTATAATTACAAATTGTCCATGTGGTTAAAATTTAATCATGTTCAGAATGTTATTAATAACTTAAATATCATATATATACAGTATATATGTATTTATAATAGTTAATAACATTTTAATATAAAAAATGAAATGCACCATTCTTGGAGATGGTAGGTCGTACGTACGCATGAACGCTACTTTCATTTATTTGTCATATTAAATGAATTAAAAATAAATCATACATAGGTATATTATAATTCTAATATAATATATTTGTTATATATGTTACATAATTTTATTAATTATATCCTATATATGTTTCATGTGTGGAATGAATGAGTCATATCACTTTGAGGGGGCGATAGTCCACACTTCCTCAAATGGAATTATCATATTTACACATTATGGAAAGCATAAAGTTATGTTGTAAATAAAAATTAAATAAATGTAGATATAATATAAATATAATATATTTAATATATAAATATATTTCCATCATAATTTCCACCATGATAGGTGGTAGGAGAAGATTGAACAATCATCTTTTTGTGAGGCAGTAGTTCGGTGTACACAGAAATAGTATGTTCTATATCCATTAGATGAAGGTGTGTGTAATTTTAGGTCAAACCTTATCAAAAAAACATACTAGTATATTTAGTATATTTTTTTGTTATAAAATAATGTAATAAAGTGAGTTTAGTGTGTTGGAGAAGGAAAATAATGAAAGTATCTTGAGAGAAGATGTTACCTCTAAATTGGGTACCTCCTTTTGATTTGAGCTCAAAGGCTTTCTTTAATTTCCTTCTACCCAGGGTAAGGATTCTAAGAGTAAGTGAGAGATTTTGGGAGATTATTTAAGATGAATTTGGATGATACAAGGGTATTGAGAGGTGTGAATAAGTGGGTATAGGTGGTGGCCTTTTATAAGAGGGAGGAGGGGAACTTTAGGAAAGTCTTGAAATATTATTTTATTATAAAATTATTTTCAACTTATAATAGCTACAATAGGTTAAGATGAGTATGGGTAGAAAAACGCTCAAACAATAGGTTTTAGACATGTTTAGGTAAAAAATTTAACCTTATCTTTTGGATTTAACACTTAGTTAAATAAATTAACACTTATCATGTCTTCTTGTATTTTTACACTATATGGTAAATATAGTTACTATAAAATGTCAAGAGAACCTATACTGGATCGTTAATGATATTTTTAACATTATATAAGTCATTTTTCTGAATCTTTTATTTTTATGACTATTATATCATTTAATAAAATAATATTTGTTTTAAAAACTCATTTATGTTAATTTTGACACTATTTAGTAATTGATTTGTTTAATTATATAACAACTTGATTGATTCTAAAAAAACTACATTAACTCAAATATAACATGTAATAATCACCATAAAAATTCTTGTATGTTATAAAAAGTTTCTAATTATATTTATTTTAATATTTATAACATCATTTATATGAATCTTTCATTAATAAGATAACCACTACATCATCATTGAGTCATAAATTAATTTATTTATTTAATGTACAAAATTTATAAATAAAATAACATGATGTAATAAATATTTTTATATTTATAAGTAATATTTATAGTCAAATAGATCAATTATATAACCACATCTCAAAATTATTTTAGAAAAAATATACATGTTTATGTTATATTTCCCGTTACTTTAAATTAATTATTATAACATGTCATCTTCACACCCAAGTGGATCCCAAATGCCAAAATTTCACCTAAGGATTTTTTTGGTCATAAATTACTTATCAAAAAATATTAGGACATTTTTTAGAGTAGTTTTATATTATTATAATATTATTTTAACCCTTATTTAACTAATTTACCCTTTAACCATGGTAAATAAAAATAATTACTGAAGTTACTATTCATAATATCAAAAAATAAAAGATACCAATTTACATAATTTGTAACTTATGATTCCAAATATGAAATAAATTTTTACAAATTCAAAACACATAATTTTTAGCAATTATTTTAAAATTAATTCTTGTTGTCAAAACCAGAAAGCGTGTTTTTAAGAAGTAAAAACTATAAAAATATTGACATGTGTTTATATCCAATTTAAATATTAAATAACTTAAAATGACCAAAATTGTACTAAATGATAAAAACATAATCAAATTAAATTTAAAACCAAAATAAAAAAGATAATCTAACTATATAAAGAAAATATACAAAAAAGCAGTTTTGAATTAAAATGCAGTATTTTTTATTATTCATTAAAATGTGAATTTCATCACAAAAATTTCAAACAAGGTAAATTTTTATGTCCTACTTCCAAATAATATGTGTATAATATCAAATATAACTTATAATACTCTCAGAAACTATATTTCAAAAGGTTTCTCCATTAAAAGTTGATAAACCTATTTTTTTGAAAAATACTCCGTTTATCCAAAAAAAAATTGAATTTGTTCTTATATCATATCTAGAAAACATATAAGATGAATTAAAAACATTAAATTGAATATATAAAATATATTTTTTATTAAATAAAAATATATCAAGATTTATATTATTTTATAAACACAATTATTCTCTTTTAAATAGATTTTTATAAAAACACATCCTTTATATTCAATTGGTTTTTATTTCCATTTCTAATAAATTTGGTTACCAATGAATTGTTATTTAAACATGTGCAAATCATATTTTCATAATTCAGTTTATACTATTCGTTATCTCTATTCTAACTACTAGGTTATAACCGTAACATTTAAATAATAATATTTAGTTGTTTTTTTAAGCTCGATGTAGCGTATCATGTACGCTATTGAACAAAGTGTTTCTTTATTAAAACTTAGGATGTTACAATTAAAGCCTGAAAATTTTGTTTTAACTATTTATAATTTATAAGTTTAAACTCATCAATGGGATACTCTCATTAATAATATGCTAAAAGAGGAATAAATCAACTCCATATAATGGGAGGTGTTTAATAATATATTTTTCAATAAATATTCTCCCCAAACACTACAAACTAAAATTAAAATATAATTCCTTGAGAAAAAGTAAAAGTAGTATCAATCCATTAGAACCTATTAATAAAGCTTTAAAATACATTCAAAGTATACTTTTGATTTTATAATTTACCTTTAATGAAAAATCGATCATTTATTTTGATTCTTAAAATAAATATTCTTGAAGGTATTGGTTGTACATTACTTAAGTAGATATGAAGAAATTGTTTGAGATGTTATCAATATTGAAATGGAAATTAGAGACACTTATTATTATCATTTTTTAGGGGACAATAAGTGGAAAATGTAGTTTCATGGGAGCTTATTTGATATATCCTAAAAAACGAAAATTATTATTCCTGCATACTAAAAATGTGGGAAGAAGTATGGATGGAATTATCCCAAGTGAATGGTGAAATGAATCAAATGTGGAAGATCTATAAATCAAGAACATGAATTTTGAAGAGATATAAAGATTCAAACCAATGAAATGGACAAAATGAAAGGTAAAAATAATGAACCCCCCACACTTTAATTATATAATTATAAGGTGGACATGTATTAAAAAAACTAATGCACTAACCTAAGAGTTAATAATTACAATAAGCATCATAAACCTCTAAACCCATGGAAGAAAGGAAAATACTAGGTAAATGTTTTTTATATTAGGTTATAGAATATAAGTTGTGAAAGGAAAACTAATTATCTACTCAATAACTTAAAATGGCTTATTTAATTATTTTTACACCCACTCCATCATATCTAGAAATTTTTATTTTATCATCAATTCACCACCATAATTATTAGTTATTGAATCATTGGTTAAATTCTAAATTGTATGATTATTTCAATACAATTCTATAACTCCTCTCAGATATAAGTTTTTTGGGAATATTATTCCCCCAAATATTATTATTCTCCCTTTAGTAGAATTACATAGAGCCCTGATCAATTTTTATGATAGTGAAATCACATTTGATATCCAAAATCAACCCATGATCATTTATTATTTCATTTTGACAATGAACTCCCTATGAATGTTTCTTTAATTTTATCTACCTTTTTACATTATAATTAAAGATATTCAGCAAAATGGTTGAGAAAAACTCATTATTAAAGATATTTTTACTGTGTGGGAATATTTCGATGAATTTATAGAAAATTATTGTTGTATTCCCCTATAATATGAGGTCGAGTTCTCAATAGAACTCAAACTTAGTGTTATACCAATATCAAGGACTCTTTATGAAATAGCCTCTATTAAATTAGAGTAATTGAAAAATAAACTCCAAGATAATATTGTTATAGTTTTTATATTAGCATGTTATTTATTGTGGGGTGAACCAATTATCTTTGTTAAGAATAAAGATCAATCAATGTGTATATGCATGGATTATTATGCACATGAGAAGATCGTGATCATAAATAAGTATCATATACCCTATACTTATGAATTGTTAAATCAATATTGAGGAGATTAATACATCTCAAATATTATTATTATATCATTAAATTATCATTGAATGTTGAAAAGGGAGTATATACCCAAGTCATAATTTCATACAAGATATGTAAAATATGAATTCATAGTGATTCCTTTTAGACTTACCAATGAGCATGTAATGTTCATGGATTTAATGAATATAGTCCTTATATATTACCTCTATCAATTGGTGAAAGTATTTATTGATTATATTTTTATATATTATAAGAGAAAATAAGAGTATAAAGGTAATTTGATAATTTTTTTAATGACATTTAGAAATGATAAAGTGTACGCCAAATTTAGAAACTGCAGATTCTAGAAATAAATAGTATCCTTCATGTGTCATGTAATCACAAGTGAGAGAATATTTTTTGATCCTTAAAATACATGGGTTATTAAATAATATCCTAGATAAACCATTGTAAAAAATATATGTAGTTTTGTTGGATTTTTTTTATACAATCAACTATTTGTGAGAAATTTCTTGAGACATTCAAACCCACTAGCCATGTTAACTCATAAGTGTGTTTTATTCCTATGGATAGATAAATAGGAAGAAAATTTCCTGGATCTCATGAGAAGGTTTGTCACTACACATATATTAACACTACCTTGTAATGGATAAGGGGTCTTTATATATAGTGATGCATCATATAATGGATTTCTATATGTCCTCATAAAAATGAAATGGTGGTAGATTATGCCTCATGTTAATTGAAGGTTTATGAGAAAAATTACATAATGAAATATTTGGATCTATATTTCATTATATTTTCATTAATGATTTTATTTTATTATCTATATTTTGAAAATAGTGACATATAAACTAATCACAATAGAAAAAATATATATTCATGCTAAAGGAGTTAAATATCTGACAAAGATGTTGGTTGGATTTTATAAATGATTATGACTACGCAATTAATTACCACCCTAGTAAGGTGGAAAATGTTATTGATGTTTTGAGTAGGAAGAATCATTATACCTTATCCTTGATGAGGATTTAAAGAGACCAAATACTTCTAAATATTCAAATTATGGACCAAGGGAACATAAAGTAAGGGTAGAAATCCAATATTTCCTAAAATAATTCTCAAACATTCATCCATGTACAGATCAAGGAGGTATATAATGAGGATATATAGAGATATAAGAAGGTATGTAATATTACCAAATTAAAACATTAAATTTATGGAGATATTATATTAAATAAATTTATATGTTCCCCTTCAATATAAAATTGAAAGATTTATTTCATAATACCCATAGCTCATTTTTCTTTATTTTTCTTGGAACTATAAATATGTATAGATTTCATTAAGATAAAACATATTGGGAACACATGAAGTGAATAATTTTAGAGTGTATATCTAAATTATTAGTATATTAGTATGTTTAGGTATAATAACATAAGTCAAATAGGAAGATGGAACCATTACCCATACCAGCATTGAAATTGAAAAACATCACTATGGACTTTTTTATAGGTCTTTATATGACCTCTAAAGGCCATAATACCATTTGGGTAGTAGTTTATTTCATTATTAATTTTTCATATTTTGTTTATGTTTGATATTATTTCTAACTTGACAAAATTTCCTTGATATAGATAAAGGGTTTGGGTAGGCTTCATGAGTACCGCACATAATTGTATTTGTCTGTGATCCTAGGTATACCTCAATGTTTTATAGAATTATTCAAAAATCATTATATATATGTATAATATTTAAATTGATAAATAGATTTCAAATGAGGTTTGGATGAACACAATACCCTAATAGAGTTCTCATAAAAAAATAGTTTTTCTTCTAGTATTCAATTAGAACCATATGAGGCTCTATATAAGAAGAGGTGTATAACTGTAACATGTGGGGTTGAAGTTGGATAGTTTAATATTATAAACCTAGATCACCCTAAATAAATTTTAATGAAGATTCAAACCATTCAATGAAAATTTAATATTGTAGAAAGAGGACATAATATATATGTTAATAATCTTCGATGAGATTATAAGTGTGAATTTAGAGATAATTTATTACTTTGAATATCACTATAGAAGAGGGTTATAAGATTTGGGGAAAAGTGGAACTTAATACCTTAAAAAATTATAACATCGAAAATGTTCAATCATGTGTAAATGGTAGTTTATTACTATCAAAATCAACTGAATCTCTCAAAATATTATTATGTGTTACATGTATCACTTCTGAGGAAGTATATACTTTATCAATCACACATAATAAACTCAGATATTATATAACTTGAACATGATATCTCTTATGAATAATAACTAGTATAATTTTTATATCCAAGAGATAATGTTCTATGAAAAAAGGACACTCACTAAGATAAAGTTATCTATGGGAATCAAAAAATTTATGTAATGACGTTAACCCCAGCAACCCGGATTCGGTGTCTATTTTATTACATTGGTTTAGATACAATGGATTAAATCCCCAAGGACTGATCAGTTTATAAATTTTTTAGAACTAGATACATTAATGATACCAATTTTAAATAGGGATATAAAATATATATCATTTAAATAGAAAACACTAGGAATCCTTAAACTCATTCAAAAATTATTCTTCATATCCTAGTGAAAGGAAACGCAATAAGGGTGAGATCAAATGCCTAGTATGGATTAAGTATAGTGAAATCCATCTTGGATCAATAAGGAATAATCAATATGTAAAGGTAAATAACAAAACACACATGACATTTTAATAACTTGACTAATTCAATAGAAAAGTAATAATAAATATAGAAAGGTAAATAACTGAAAACTAATTCTATTTAATCAATAATCTTAGAATGAAATGCTACAAAGAAAATATCATTGTGAAAATATCATGGATAATAATACTAGGCCTCTCACATCACTGTAGTTCTAAAAAAATCCTTATATATTGAATAATTTATTTAATTCATGAATCAATATTCATTATCACCAAATATCTCTATTGAGTAAAGGATACAAATTTTTCAATATTTTTCACTTAATCCAATAACATTCAAAGTAAACACCATATATAAAAATGGAATAAAATTTAGTAAATAATGTGGATATTTAAGATAAATTTAATCTTTGGTGAAATATTATTACAAGAAAGTGATTATTTCAAAAGAAAGTTAACAATCACAAAAGAAAGTGAGATTCTTTAATATCTTTTACCACATGGTAATTTTAAATTCAAATTCCCTTGGATGAAATAATTCAAATTTAAAATTAAAATACCATGAGGTATGAATGAATTATTACATTACATGTAAAATGGAGGTATATTCACCATATGAATGGAATTATGTTCATAGCATTAAAATGTTCCTCAATAAAGGGAAATTGAGAAGAAGTCCCTTACCTCACACTTTTCTTTAGTTGAACATGATCAAACCACTTGTAAAATGGTTTTAATAATTTTATTAATTTATTTTTTAACCACACACATATTTATAATATCATATATGATCCTCTTATAACATTTTACCACCCATTTGATAAAAATATTTCATTATTTTTATTATTTTCATTATTTCAGGTATTAATCATCTTGTTTTCTCATTCATGCTTTGTTATGAAAATTCTAATTATTGTGAATATTATATAGTTAAATAACCAAAATAATAATAATCATGAAATTATTATCATATTTATAAATCAATTATACTTTTAATACTAATCATTAAAAATGGTTTTTATAAATTAATTATGTTATGATGATGGAGATGGTAAGCTGTATGTACGTATGAGCAGCATTTTCATTTTCCAATGATCATTATAAAAATGAGGTAAGTAATATATAATATTTATATAATTATAATATTATCATATATAAAATATTATTTATTTAAATATACTTATAAATATCATCTATGTGGTGTGGTGATGAAAATAGAGTGACATCGTTTCGTGAAGGTGGTAGTCCACACATACACGAATGATGTTTTCATATTTTATTCAGTGAAAAGGTAAGAAAGAAAATGATATATATTATATTTTAATAGGGATAAATAATTTATTAATGTTCAAATAATTTCATTTATATCACATATAATTGTTAACTTTATCCATATCAACTTCAATGTAAATTGTTAGTGAAAAATGAACCACATCGTTTCGCGAGGCGGTAGTCCTCCATACACATGAGATCGTATCTCCTATGTAAAGGAAAGTAAAAAAATAGATATTATATAACTAATCCATAGGTATAATTTTGTCATAAATATCTTTTATATATATATATATATATTATCCATCATCATACCCAACTATGAGTGGTGGTTATGGAAAAATGAATAACATCGGTTCACAAGGTGGTTGTCCTCCATACACACGAATGGTGATTTTGTAACCCATTTGATAAAAGTGGGGGTGTTTGTATTATATAACCATAACAGAAAAACATATAATTATATTTAATTTAGTGGGGTTATTATATCATAAATTTGTAATAATAATTGAAGGAGTTGGAGGCTGAAATAAAATAAAAACGCTCATTGAATAACATTACCTCTCCATACGTGATCTTATTAATGTTCATTTTCCAAGGTGAACAAGTCCTTGACACCATAACTCGTTATCTTCCTTGAATATCAAATGAAAATAATGTTCATTATATCTAAACTAAAATAAGTAAACGTCTTTTCATTGTATCCTAGTTACAAAATTACCATTTTTAACTATTTCACCAAGAATCCATCCTTTTGAAAATTTACTTTATTCCATTAACTTCATATCTGAGAAACACTAAGTAAATTTTATCTTCACTCATTAATATAGATTTTTTATTATGTTATCTCTAATATATTTTGATTCAATACCTTTTATTTTATATGACCCATTATTCCCAAAAGATTCAAATCATTTCATTTACTTTTTAAAATGCTGGAGAAGCTCGGCATCACTAATTTTTTGTAATAAACATCAATTATATAGAATACATGGATACTCAATTTGAATAGATTTCAATAAAACTTACACTATAAAGGATTTATAATTTCCATTATCCTTTTTATTCTAATTATTTGACCATTAAAACTTATACTAAACTATTATAGCTTGATACTAAGATAAAATTCATCTTTATGAACCAATTAGTAGCATATTCCAAAGATATTATTCAAAATTTGTAATTGTTTATTCATATTCACCTCATAAATTTTTGATTTAATCATAACTTATCTTTATTAAGATAGTTGTATCACCCTCTAATACTACATTCCAAAATATCTAGGTTCTTATAAATTCAATTAATTAAATTTGCAACATATTTATACATATTTAAAACCTATGTAGAACTAGTAAAATCATTAAAATGTGAATCATCTTACACAACCATTTTTCTATCCATACTATGTTAATGTATATCCATCAACCATTTAGCCTCTGATTTTTACTCACTTAATGCACTAAAATTATTATTCATTGAATAAATATTCCTTTTTTTACATTGGAACTCTTAAGTGAATTTTTAAACTAATCCTTTTGAGTATATTTTTCATCCAAGATGGCCTTTTAATATTTCTAGATTTCTATAATTTCTTTTCTTTTCCCACAATGTTTACTTATATTTAATTTAAATTAAAATCAAGATTTTATTATAAATATAAATGAACATTTATTCATATTTAATGATTTATATTATGATATACACTATAATCACACTTAATAATTTCATTTGATCATTATCTAACATCTTTAATAGTATTTTCAAAGTTAACCTTGAACTTGTTAACTTGATTTTCCAAAATGAGTATTTTGTTATTTATTAAAGTTCTAATTTATTTTTGAGATTCTATTTATTATTCTCCATTATCTTATTTCATTTAGTGAGTATCATATTTAAGTCTCCAGTATCCTTTAACAATGATGATTTTTTTCAAATATGAACATAATATGTGTTTCCAAATATTTAATAATTTTAGTTAAATTTTTTATTCTCTTTCTCTAGAATAAAAATATTTCAAATGCATTAATTTAACTCACACTTCCATATATACTCCATTTATATTTATTAATACTTTTTATTTTTATCTTCTTCATCACTTTTAAACTCATCATCATTCACCTTAGTGATTATAAACTTCCCTTATGCTTCAATTGGAGTTTCAACATTAGCTTTCTCTTTAATACTTTACTGAACATATATCTTGGAAATGAAAATTAAATATTTTTAATTTATGAAATTATTACCATTTACCAAGGATAGAAACATCTACTTGATGAATTAATATATTTTCTTCCTCTAGGAACACCTTGAAAACTCAAATTCATCTTTACATTATTCTTCTTTTAGTATTGGAGAATTGTATATAAAATTTTCAATAGATCCACATTTGAAATATTTTATTATAAGATTTACTTAAATAATTCATTTACCCTTATAAACACTTCATGATATGAATAACATTAATTTATAGTTCTTTGTATCGATATCTTCTTCATATTAAAATTTCTCTTCTTTTTTCCTAAACTTATTTTTAAAATCATTCCAACATTACAGCTTTAAAAGATATCTACTTATAATTTTTACTATTTTTCTTAAGAGAGAATACCTTTCTAAAATTATATAAAATTAATATTATTTGTAAATTATTTAATATAAGTTTATTATAATCCCATTATTCAAGTACCAACAGATTCCCAACATATTTTTCTGCAAAAATACTTATTATATTTTTTGATATTGTAGAATTATTAAAATACTCACAAAACCCTATAATAATTATCACCACTTTATTGTCTCTTATGAAGAATTAAACTATAGATTCATATTTAGGTATTATAATTTTCTCATAAATTAAATTAAAAGTCAATAATTTAGCTTCCTTAACCTTAAAATTTATTTCATATATGTTCATTAATTTATCCCATATATATTTTGTTATCTTAATTCCCATTATATTTATTAATTACTTCTCTGATAGAGATAAAATACTTTCATTTAAATATCAACCACAATAAACAGTATTTTTTTCTCAACCACTTTCATATAATAATTTTTGATATGATGAAAATACCCATTAATTATCACTTCTATAACATCCAAACTAATAAATATTAGGTTTTTTATAATTTTATCATTCCATGTGTGATAGTTTTTACCATCAAATTCTAGAACTGAATTTTTATTCACCAAATTAATATTATTTATTATGAATATAAAATTCAGAACTAATTCAACCTAAAAATAAAGGATACTTTCACCTCTAATCATCTAAAAAATTAGTGTCTTTAAATGGATCACGGAACACTTTTCTGCAAGAAATTATAGATGATAAAAAATACCAATTTTTTAAGGTTGTTATAGATTAACTAAGAGGGTTTGAATTAGTAAATTTTTTATTCTATGTTTATTCAAAATTAAACCTTAATATAATGATAAATTTATTGACTTATATGTTGTTATTACATTCATATAACTTCATGAAACAAAATAACTATTAGAGAAATGAATTATCTTTATTTTATATTAAAAATGAAGTGCTAGATCCTTGGAATGATCTTGAGAATATGAGGCCAAATGATCCACTAATCATCATGGATATAAATTATCATGGTTTATTATTGAATACATGTTAAATACATATATTTATCGAAATATGTAATGTTCAACCACACAATAAAATAATTATTCTTAAACCTTTAATAAGAGAATCTAATTTTAAAAAAATGATTACTAACTCCAGTTCTTTTCTTCACACACTAATATTGATATCAAACTCTTAGTGATAGAAACCTTTGATAACCCAACACGTTCTTCTATTCATCACTGAGTGATATTTATGAATGGAAAATATATAAAATTTATTAAAAATTAAAAAAATCAGATATTACTTTTATATAGAAAAACATTTTTCATTTTATTATATACTATCCTCTATCATGAAATCTGGGTATTCTTAATTCATGATATAATGATTTAATTTACATCCTATAAAATTCAATTTTCTCTTGGGTTTCTTATCCTTCTATTTCATATATTACACTTTCTAAAAATCATACAACACACTATATAAATTATTTCACACTTCTTATCATCTATTTTCACACCATCCATAATTTACATAAGTTATAATTTTGTATTTAAAAATACATTTCTGATGAAAATTTACATTCAAAATATCTCCCACGTTAATTATATTATATGGATAAATCAATACATTTTGATTACCATTTATTTTTTTATAGAAAAAATATTCTATTTTGATTATGTCACTGATTCATTTATGAATCTATTTCAACATAACACTCAAAACTAGATTTTTTTTATGACCCATAAAATGACTACATACTAGAAAGCATGATTATATCAATTTCATCGTATAATTATTTTCTATAATGAAATCTATATTTTTTTCTCTAAATAATCACAAAAATCATCTAAACCTATATAAGCATTATGGCATATATTATCTTTATTGGAATGTGGTTACTTATTTCTCCCAATCCAAAGAACCATTAAATTTTTATAGCAACATGCATTACGATGTGATTAGAATCTCTATGTAATGTTTTTTTCCCTTATGAAACAATAAATTTTCTTACATCAAATAATAATAATAAAAAGAATCACACCATACCCATTGTGGTGTGCTCTTCATGCCATGAAGGACAACTCAATAATTATCGCAATCTTGAACCAAATCACAATGTGAACTATATCATTATAGCTTTATGTGTTCTGACTTCAATAAATTTTAATCATACAATATAATCCCTATATGAATGAGACCCCTATGGTGTGATTTTTTCTTCAATACCAAAAACACCATAAAAATCACTCTATAAACACATCCATTCGTCCAAATTTTATTCACCTCATATAAAATCATTTTACTTCAACTGAGTTTAAATTTAATTCATGTGTTGAATATTATGTTGATGTGTTAATGAAAAAATAAAACAATTATAATTAATACCACATCCACATTATTTCACTTTACTTTAATAATCATTAATTTTACACAAATATTTTTAGGGGTACCTTCAACTTTAAACAGAATCCTAGTACCAACACTAACAAATACAAATGGGGATATTAAAAACCCATTTTGAATTAACTTGACATAGGATAAAATTATATGGTCATGATTAATACATGTTAAATTTAATATTTATAATTATATTGAGGTTTTTATATCTCTTAAAAACTTCATTCTATCCAATGGTTTTATGTTTAGATAAACCTCATATTGGGTGGTTATTATGAATAGTTTTTTGAGAAGATGATTCATGAGTTTATTATATGTTTTTTATTTTGTTAGTTTAAAACTTTATCATGATTTTATATAAGCCTAGTTGGTGTTAAAAATTAGTACAAATGAATTAATATTTTTTTATAGCCACAAACCATATCTTGGTTGTCACCAAAACCTGTCATTATTAAGGTGTAAAAATGGATAATAAAGAGTTATAGGAAAAATGACTATCAGTATGCTCTTTATTTTTTATAGGTATAGAAGGTATCGATGATATAATTAAACTCTATCATGGTATTCTATAATATTACATGGTTGTTGTTTAAATCCCCTATTACTGATTTAATCATAATTTAAGATAATTTTATGGTAGAGTTTAACCACAATGCGGAATTAAAAAATGGGTATGTAATAAGTTGTAGAAATATAAAACCCCATATAAGTCATTTTTAGGATAAAAAATAGTATTTGGACTATTTTATTATAGATAAGTAA
Source organism: Viscum album (assembly GCA_963277665.1). Classification (NCBI taxonomy): domain Eukaryota; kingdom Viridiplantae; phylum Streptophyta; class Magnoliopsida; order Santalales; family Viscaceae; genus Viscum; species Viscum album. Next base: position 1,402,422,096 of record OY728125.1, read on the forward strand.
ATAAAATCATGGTAACATTCACTAAATAATAGTGTATTTGAAATATATAATTGGTGAAAAAACTATGACCACTAAAAGTTATGGAATATTTTTTATATTTAGGCATGGTTTCTAGATATTTACTTGACTAGATTCACCATGTTGTGTCCATCCCAAGAAAATTCATGGTTTTTTCATTTATATATATATATATATATATATATATATATATATTAATTTTTATTTAAAAAAGTTTTAAAAAAATTGGGATAGCAGGATAAAGCTTATAGGGAGAGTTTTGTAAGAATCTTGGTTTGTGGAGAAGAAAAACATTTCACACATGATCAATCATCCATAGACACATGAGGAGGATTATAGAAGATTGATAAACTTATTAGTGATAATTTAGATCATTATTTTACTTGAATTTTAGGATCATATTCCTAATGTTTTTTCCTCTATCCCTTATTGACAAAATGACAAGGATGTGGGTAGTGGGATCAAAACCATTGAACACTAAAGGATTACGTACTCAATAAAAAAAGTGTGAACCTTCTAAATATATTATTTCATTCTATTATTTTTCCGATATTTATATCGTCATCACATATTGGTTTTTGTATTAATCTAACTCATTAATTGGGATGATATCTCTTAGTAGATTAAAATTAGAGTTTTTATTTTTTTTCACACTAATTCTTCCCTAGTGGTTTCCACTAAGCTATCCATGGGAACTTCACTATGATAAAATATACAAGAGAATATTGATCTCCCAAAGGGAATATAAATTATATCCAAAGGTACCATTTCCTAATGAACATAGGGTGAGATATCCCACATCATGGGTATAATGAATACATCTTTCTTGACCATGGACTTTACTCAGATAATTAAATTGAAGATAAAACATTTGTATGATTCGTATGAAAAATATATCTATCTATCTCAAAATGGATACAAAATTCATTCATAGTGGAACTAATCAACCATTCCTCTATCAGAATTTCACATAGAGGGGATTCAATAATTGTGATAATCAAATATATAAAGATTCAACATCCATAAGTCTCACTTCCATAAAAATCATAACATAGTTATACCTATGACCGTCATAATCCCCAACCCACATTCCATCCCACCTTTGCTCTAGAGGCCATCATAAGAAGAAATTCACACCTAATAGATCACAATAGTTCAGTCAACCATGGATATGGTGAATGATAGAATAAATATAAAACATATAAACACCATCAAAAAAACCATCAACACAACCTTTATAAGGGTCCAATACCATTTATTACCACTAAAACCCATATAAATCCCTTTAAAACCCTAATAAATTCCATAACTATTATTTTATATATTGTGAATTAAAGAAACTTAAAAAAATAGAAAAATATGGGTTTTAGTTAGAAAAAATTATTTATAAACCATTAAACAAAAACCTACTAATCATGTTCCTCATCTTATCACCTTATATAGTTTCAACATATTATACCACTAACCACACTGCATCATCTAAAACTCATGATTCACTTAAAAATTTACCATTGAAACTTACTTTTCACTATTACATTGTAAACTCTAAAAGTAACCATATACTACTAACAAAATATATGTTTTTCCACCCATTAAACCTAAAAATACAATAATTAAAGGGCTAAACTAAAAAATTACATTCATGAAAACTCATATCATATATTTTTATATAGTCTATATCATTATCTATGATATATACCCCATTATATAACAACTCGCCTCAAAAGAACAATGCAACGTAAGTGAAATTCCAAAAGACCTTAAACATATCCCTTGATTTATAAATAATTACAACTAGTAGTGAGGAAATATAAAAAAAATTAGGGTATAATTTACCCTAAATTTAAATTAATAACAAATGAGATATGTTAATGAGGAGTCCCATTCTAAATAAACTCACACAAAGATTTATTGGTCGTGAATAAATAGATGATTTTTCACATCTTTTATTCTAAAACCATTTATTAAACATTTATTAATCCATTATATTAATTAAATAATGTTGTTAAATTTTTTGAAAGATGAAAAACAAATAAAATAAAAAAACAATACATGGTCTATAAAAAGGTTTATTTATCAAATATGAATGATCACATCCTCGACATGACCTTAAAGTACCCCTGTCCATATGATCTACTAGTAAAAACTAGTAAATATAATTAATCATAGGATATTTTTACACTCATTACAAATGATGTATCCAAACATATAAAGTACTCCCACACATATAGATATATATACTGAAGTCAATTAAGTTCAAATATATTCCCCCGACACTTTTTCTTCTCACAAAAATAATTATTTATCAATGAGTCGTTAATTTTTAAACATTAACATTAAAATATCCTGATTAATACTTCACTAAATTATAATAACTCAAAAATTTTAAACATAAATAAATAATACTTATATCCTCTTTAGTATAGAAACTGAACCTTCAATATAAATTTATCATTGTTTAAAAATAAGTATAATGATGTTTTAACATCAAGTATTAATTTTTTTATTTATTCTCTTTATTGAGTCAATTCACACTTTCCTCACTCTTATAAAACCTCTATCACACTTATATCACTATTTTATACACTACAACCTTTATTAATTTAAAACAAAATTATACACAATTCAAAAACAATATCTTTATTACCTATGATATGATGTGTCGGTATTAATTTATAAGAGTTAATTCTAAAATATTTTGAAAATAGATTCTTATTGATAATATATATTGAAATTATAAAAGAGAAATATTAGAGATAATAATGTTGAGATGTTACTATAACAAACATGTGGAAGGATTATGTTAATCTAAATATCAAGAGGAATATGATAAGGGTAACACAATTTTAATTGATCTAAAGTCGAACTTTGATTCTAATTTTGTGTAATTGATCACTTTTAATTTATGTATTTTTATAAAGAACATCCCAATATGCACTAACATTATATCAGGGATTTTTTTGGAGACATAAGAAGAAGTAGTTGTCCAAATAAAAAAAAGTGAACCATTCCTAAACATTATAATAATAAAATTATTGATTTAATGTTTAATAGTATACTAGAACCCTGCCATTTGTATGATCCATGGACATATCTAATTAGAGTGAACCATGTAAAATCTTATTCTCTTTTAGGTTATTTATTTTACTTATATTATATGATTGTATTGGTTTTAATGACACCTTCTTGATTTCTATATAACTTTAGAAAAATATTAATTTATAAAACAAATATCACCATAATCCCCCCCCCACACACTCATTATGTGTTTGGGACCTCAATAGCTACAATAAGTGGTATTATAAATGAATGATTATATTTATAGAATTTATATTGATGAATCATTTATATGAATAATATTTTCACTAAGAAAAGTTTTCCAATAATAGATGTGCACAACTATAAAAAATTGATTAACCAAGTCAGATCTCAAATATAATCATTTTATATAGATGTTTCATCAACTATAAATCATTTAATTTGGATCAATAATCTTAAGGGTTTTATATTTAATTAATCTAACAAAAAGATATCAAAAACTAATGTAAAGGGCTAGAATGATTTATCTCAAGCATTATTTAATCTGGTATTTATTAAAGTGATGAGTTAAGTTTCTTACAAATAAATATGGAACAAATTTTACAATAACTATGAAGATGATAGAACTTGGGAATCATATTAAAGACTTGAAAATCATGAATAATAATTAATTTAAACTCCCACATTTATCTAATCAAAGTCTCTAGGAACTTGTGGAACTTGATCTAGCTAAGATATTACTTTGGATATATAAAGTATATTAGTGGTGTGAGAGATGTGGGTGAAGTCGGAAGGAATTAAAAGTTACTCACATAATGATATGGATTAAAATAAATATATAAAATGGAGATAAAAAATGAGTATATGAAAATTAGGATTTTAATGATGTATTCATATCCTATGGGGATAGAAATTCAAACATGTAATGGGTATGTTTGAAGGTAAACTAACATTGTTATGATTCAAGCATGGAAATATTTTTCACAATGAAATTCCTCAAAGGATCTGGTTTAGAAATATATGTGGGGTTAATGTGTGGATAAACTTTTACCAAATTAAAAAAGAAAACTTATTAAATTTTTTAAATCCCTATATCATTTCATGAGGTGAAATTCAAAAGAGATTTTCATCTTCACTTTGTGAGAGTATATTTTGGATAACCAGAATTTGGATTGGAATTTTGGTGGTTAGAACATCTCAAATAGATATATTTTGATATGGTTCAAGAATTGGTTTTTAATTTGGGTTATTGGGTGGGAATTGGATAAGGTTTAGGTGTCTAGGATACTATAATTTTTCAACTGTAGTTCATTCATGACATGAAGTATAAATTCACATTGTGAATGATGTTTAAGCAAGTATAATACCATTATAAAGGGAAATCATGTCATGAATGGGGAATTCACACCATCAAAGTAACCATTACATTCAGGGTTAGAGATCATTACATGGGTCGTTTGCGGCATGAACTATGGATCACATTGTGTTGGTAGTTTGAGTAACATGGATACCCCTATACCTAGAGAATTTCACAAAGTGAAACAAGGGGTTATTCCATGAATGGTATATTGAGTAGTGTTTTTTAGATGATGGGAACCTATCTTTCTATTTTTGAATTAGAGGTTTTAAAGGGATTTTGAGCAATGGTGGGAGGCTATTTCAACTAGTCCTCTTCTCCCCATTCACACTCTTTGTTACACTCTATTTATAGAAATTGTGGGAGCATTTTAGTGTTGATTTCATGTGATTTTTATAGGTCCACTTACTTTTGTTTTATTCTTCTCTATAAGATCTGATATTAGAAGATTTTATTAGGGTTTTTGGTACCAATTCCACCAATTAATAGTGTTATCTGGATTGAATGATTGGGATTTAATATTTCATTGAAAGAGGATGTACTAAGATTGTATCTACATGTAGATCTATGTCATTTTGAAGAAATTGTACTACTGCATGAGTTTTTAAAGAGTAAATTTTATTAAATTTAGTGTATTTTCCTATTGAATTAGTTTTTTATGTTAGGAAATTTTATTGGGGGGTTCCAGGATCTTACCAAGGGGAATTGGCATGTTTTTGGTCATATTTTTTGTGCAACTATGTATATTAATGATATTTTGGACATTAATATGAATTCAGTATAATTGAAAATAACTTATACATTATTATGAATTAAATGTTTAATTAATTATAAATATTTTATAAAAAATATGATATTTTTTATTTTATATATATTCTTGGGATGTTGATTTACATGTAGCCCATACATGAAAGATACCAAATGATATTTTTTGAATTTGTATTACAATTTAATAACTCCAAATTAAGGTAGGTTTTCCCATGATCACACCCATATGGAATTTTAATTTAGTTTTTTATTCTTTTAATGTAATGTGTGGTCTCACAACATAGTTAGAAATCTATTTTTATTTAAATTAATTGTTAAATTTAAATAAAATTCCCATAAACACACAAAAAAATTATCAAGGGAAATGACAGACCCTTGTGCACCCCATTGGTGCCTCGTCCATTGATGGTCGAGGAAATGGTTATGTTTTTATGTCTTGATATAAATGGAAAACTTGAGGGGTGTATTTGGATTATTTATGAAATTTACCTTATTGTATTTTCTTTAGTAACCTATGATTATAGATATTTGATGGTACTAAATTTTTCATCCCGAGTAGGCCATGAGAAAACCATGTGATGCCTTAAAGCCTTCAGGTTAGTTGTGATGACTATTAGGAAAGTTTCTCCCCCCCCACTGATTTGTTGCTATGTAGATGGGTATAAATTGTAGACATTGATGTATAGGTTGGTTGTGGGGAATATAATAGGTTAATTAGGGAGGGGATGTATTTGATCCTCTCTCCCTTATGTGATGCCACTATGGGACAACCTATGAGGTCAATGAGGCTATGTGATAAGATCTTGATGACTATATGGTATGTGATTCTCTCAAATTGATGGGTGTATACTAGATATATTCACCTTAGGTAAGGGAACACAAGAATAATATATGTTATATGATGTGACCTACGGAATCCTAGTGGGTTCCATAGTGTTATTTTAACCCTATAGAGGGTGTGAAATGGAATAGACAGTGATGATTACAGGTGTCACAATGGAAACCTAATCAGTGATCAGCCTATTATGGTTATGATAGGGATAATTCGTTCACCTGATATGTTGATTTTTATTATGTGGGATATCTTCTAGTGGATGGACAACCCATAGAGATATTTTTTTATGAGATGATTTGGGTGGGAACACCACCCATCAAGATATTAGTGATATGGTTTGTTAAACCTTATACATAATCCTTATATCTGTATAGTGGGATACACAGTCCACTAAGACACTGATACAATATTTTTGGATTCCTTGGATATGATCTTTGGATCCATAGTATGTGATGTCAGACTAGGGGAGCCATACACTTGGGCTTATATGACGTGATATCTGATAGGGAGAACCATACCCTTGGAATTTTATGAGGTGATGTCCTGCAAGGGAGAGACACACCGCTGACTTGAAGGAGGTTATATTTGAAAGGGAGATCCATAAACCTAGACATGTATGAGTTGATTTCCAATAGGGAACATCCATACCCCTAAACTTGTATATGGTGATGTTTTGAATGGGAGAGAAATTCCCTTGGACTTCAATAATATGATGTCCATTAGGGAAGAGACACACCCTTAGACCCAGATGTTGTGTTTCTTATAAGGGTGAACACTGGATCAAGGTGATATATTTAAGTCAAGGTAACCCCAAAAGTTTTTAGATGTGGTTTTCCAAGTATATTTTTACTTGGATCTAGGTGATAGTATTGGATGGCATTATTTTTTATGTTCTCAGAGATAACCTGGAACCGGATTAGGCAGGTTTGGGTCGATATTGTATTTTTTGTTATAATATATTTATTAACAATGGTAATTTATTTATGATTCTATGGTTATTTATTTATTTAACTAGTCATGTCACATTCACATACACTACATTTACTGGTTATGTATGGGGCCACAATGGTTGTGCCATACTATGTTTTTCTCACATACTTCTTGGGTTTCCATGGAACTTGGGTACCTAAGAAGACTTCATTGATTGGAGGTTTTGGTTGGGAAGAGGCTTAGAGTAGCTAGATCATGTAGGATAACTCAAATTTTATTGGATATCGGGATGAGGTGTGGCATGTGTATAGTAGTATATCATTAGAGTTTTTTATTTATTTTATTTATTTTAATATGTGATCATCCTGGTGAGTGATCATTGTTGTATGTTAGTATAAAAAAGAGTTTATTTGATTTTTTTATATTTTAATCATGTATTATTGATGATTATTTTTATTCCTTCTATATAATATGATTTTTTTGGTCATTGGTGATGTGTGGTTTTTTTAGCTACTATTTCACACTCTGATATTGGTGTATAGTCACTCCATGTTTACACTATAAACCCCCACTCTTAATTAGTAGCCACTATAATATAAAGAGGAATTACTAGGTTCATAGTGGTGAAATCTATAGTTTAGAAACCATTTAGTGTCATTGGGATATAGGGGATATTATAATATTATATCAAAGGTTTTATGTGACAAATATCACAATGATTATCATATTTTTATTTAGTAATTGTATTTGGAAGTGACAGTAAATAAGTGACATATGAATCTAGAAGTTATTATGATGGATATTATAATGGTATGTCATGAACACCCTTCTCAATAGGAATCATAGGTTTCCAATTTCATGGGATTTCAATTTTTGGATTCTGATTTTACTACTCTATGATTTTACCAAATGTGATGCAATTGGATTTATGGATTTTAGATACTTGATTTATGTTTTTTTTATCTCTTAACCTATGAGAAAGATACTAGTGTTCATTCATTATGTTTGTAACATAGTATTCACATGATATATGCCCAAATGTATCTAATTAATATCACAATCATTAGGTTTTATCTATTTAAAGTGTCAACAACAACTTATATTATGTTTTCCCAAATAACTTTGGGGTGGAATTATACTCATCTTGACTATAATATATATTTCTTCTAATGAAAGGTATTAAGGATCTATAGATAGTTTCTCCTTGATGATGACTATGTAGTCCCATGAGTAAGGAATGTATGGTCACCCTTAGTATGCTTATATAGGTATTTGATGCTTTATGTTGGTTCAAAAACAAATATGTTTGGTTAATTAAGGTGTTAGTAACTACATATATATTTTTTTACAATATATATTAGTGATGAAATTATTCTTAACCAATTATTATAACTATGGTATAATTGACATGTGTCTTAAGATGGTGATGATTTTGTGTGTACATATATATGTATTCTAAGATGAGAATGTAAACCTTTAGTGGGTGGATCTCATATACAGTGGCCAAGTGAGGATCAATATTAGACCATGATTATCAAGGGTGTTGTCAATTATACACGTGTCTAGTGAGAATTAGTTCCCTAGTAGGTAAATGAGTTGTCATGTGATGATATATATAGTTATGAAAGACCCTATAGTGGGTATTTTTCATGTGATTTGTCATCTGATGTTTTGAATGGGAATAAATTTATTTCCCATGGATGGGGAATTTGTGAGATATGAATTATACGTTAGGTGGGAGAGCCAAGGGGATTATATATTGGTAATAGGATATTAATTTTCTAAGTATAATGGATAATATGTGTTGTGATACATAAGGTTAACTGAGACAAGGGTTACCCAGGCTTATGAGTTTCATATAAGGGAAACAGGGGTAGATGCTTCGAGTTTGAGATGGATGCATATGAAGTGCTACCGAATATGGGATATAGGCATGGTTATTCCTTAGATATTGTGAATTTTGAAGTAATGAGTGGGTAATTTCCCTTATATTGACGCACAAGAGGTATTATAGGGTCTATAGTATAGGACTATGAGATTCCATGTGTTTTTACAATGAAAATAACTTGAGTGATAGGGATTTTGGTATCAAACACAAGTTTTGAAGGTGAAAGGATAGTTGATTTCCAATACCTAATGATTTTTTGTATGATTCACAAATAGATTTGGTATTTTTATCCTAGATGAATGGATCAAGTATGGATATATTGGGGTAGATGATTCTGGTTTAGTAATGACTTTATTTAGTGATATTTCATGTGATAGAACTTAGCATGGGTAGGTTCCCAATTTTGAAAAGGATCATTGAGAACCCAATTGAATTTATGATATTGAAATTAAATGGGTTATGATCTATGATTTAGTCTTGTGATCTTGTCTTTGTTCATGTTCAACTCGAGGGATTATGATTTAGTTTCTGTGATCGGGTTGTATGAGAGTGTGAACTCATTGATTTTGGATAAAATTGAGATAAGATGTGAACATTGTGTGTGGTGATCATTTGAATTTTGGATCAATGAGATGTTTTTTATCTCAATTACTAATGGTTTCAATTGAAATCATGTGGCCTCAATTTCATAGGGTTTTTATGTTAAGGGTAAATGTCCCTCTATAGTATAGGAGATATCAGAAATGTATTGGTTCTAGTGTCTTTGCCAATCATGGATTATCCTAGTCTTGTATTGATAGGATGGGTGAGAATGGATCCAGAGTAGAGAGTCACAAGCAATTATATAACCTGTTTAGGTTACTCTCAAGGAGTATTATGAGGAAATACATATGGTGTTGAGTAAACCATTTTCCATCATAGGGTGTGACTGTAATTATGGATATTTTTTACAGGTGTCGAAGATATAAATTCTAGGATATGGGAATTATAAACCCTTAATGTTTCTTATAGCGGCTCAGTTATGAGTCAGACAACCTCTTTTATTTATTATGTGTGGTATTGGATGGAGCATGAGATATTGAGTAATGGCCCTTTTTTTGGTAGATTTATGGGTGTCATTAGGTTGATTTTTAGATAGTCAATGTAGCATTAAAATATAATTTAGTATGTGAGTATAATTATATATTGGTTTGTGGTAACTAAATGATTTGTAATTTAGATAAAATGTTATATGAATCATGTGTGTGGGATTTAATCTTGGGATATTTTTCATATCATCTGATCATGTGTTGTATTGGTGATGTGAAAATTCTTGGACGAAATCATGGTGGTGGATTTGGTTGTTTGAGGATCTAAGTAGGTATTAACACCTAATTTTGGGCTCAGAAATTCGTGATAATGGTTGGAAAATCTAGGTATACCTTCAATATCTAAGGAATCCTAATCTAGTGGTTTTATAAAAGGTTGTAATAGGTGACTGAGTATTTTTGAGAAGGCATCGTCCAAAGGAGGTTTGATCGGTGGCTTCACATGTAATTGGATATAGTGTAACACCCCGGTAAATAAAGAATATAACATTTTTATATTTATCCCTTTTTGTGAATAAAATATTAATATTACTTTAAAGGGAATGCTATGCTCAATGGCGTACCCAATACGCAACAACGAGTTTCTTTAAAATCTCACGTTGCAAACTAATAATATTATAATAGTTAACGTCTAACAGTTGTAATGGAGGGAATGAACGGAAATAACTAGAAAATGATTACATATGTTTGTTAAATATTTTTACATTTATCCAATAAATGTTAGAGGCTTAAAATCTAAATGAATCCAATTTTAAGAATAAATAATCTAATATTTTAAAAGATTGTTTTACCACCTTTTGATGGTGAACCTTTTTTTTAATCTAACTTTTGAAAATTTTATAAGCTCTATTTGTCAAAATAAACATATTATTTATGATTGGGACATTGAAATTTACTTTGGATTAATTTTTGGTATTTTTCTCTGACAATGTTCATTTTTTAATGAATAGTGAAAAATATTGCATTTTATATCAAAACTGCTTTTTCATCTAATTTAATTATATAGTTAGATTATCTTTTTAATTGGTTTTAAAGTGTAATTAGAATATATGTTTACCATGTAATTCAATTATGGTCATTTGGATTAATTCCACTTTGGAATTGGGCATAAACAAGTGCCAAACTTTTCATTGATATTATTTCTAAAAAAACCCGCTATTTGTTATGACAACGGGAATTATTTTTAAATTAATTATTGCAATTTATGTGTTTGGAATTTGGTAAAATGGATTAAATATTTGGAATCATAAGGTCCAAATTATGTAATTAAGACTCTTTTGTTTTTTGACATTATGAATAGTAACGACGGTAATTATCTTTAATTATCTTGATTAATTAGTAATCGGGTAGTTAAGGATAATAAAATAGTATCATAATAATAAAAAATGACCACAACATGTGTCCTAAGGCTACTTGTTGTCTCATGGCCGACCATGGGATGCCTTGTGCCAAACTTGGGGTCCCCATGGAATCACTTTTGTGTGAAAGTGACTTTTGTCTTTTTATTTTTAAAGAATGTTATATATAATAAAGAATGTATCACCTGAGTAAAATATTTTTAATTTTTTCTACATAAATGATATTTTGGAATATAAATAGTAATTGGAAAGATAAAAATATTTCCTAAATCATAGTATTTTTTTATAATTTTTATACATTAAATAAATTAAATTATTTATGACATCATGATGATGCAGTGATTACCACATTATTTAACGATTTAAATAAAATGAAAAGATATTGTAAAATCTAAGCCCTACACATGTCAAAAAAATATTTTATGGGTTTATGTTGAACCCTTATCACCTTTTCCTCGAAAAAAATCAATGTGGGACCATTAAAATCCGAAACTCATTTGAAAATAAAGTTACATTTTATACCTTTCCAAGAGTGCCCCTCCTCTCCTCTTATAAAAGGCCCCCACCTCTACCTCCTTACCCACACCTCTCAAGCCTTTGGCTCGGCCAAACCCTGCCCATTTTGTCTCTCAACATCCCTCTATTACTCCTAGAAGCCTCACATTGGGCAGAAGTCTTCTCAAAGAAGCCTTTGAGCTCAAATCACAAAGAGTTACCCGATTTAAAGGTAGTGTCTTCTCTAGTGTTCTGTTGTTTTATTTTTCTTCTCCAACCCCCTAAACTCTATTTATTCATTTATTTTGTAAAAAATACAGTATCTTCAATATACTAGGATGTTTTTATAAAAAGTATTCGAGCTACACTTACACACACCTTCATCTAATGGTTAAAGAACATACTGTTTCTGTGGATGGTGAATTTCTGCCTCACGAAACGATGATTGTTCAACACTCATATAACACCTTCAAAGGTGGCCATTAAGATGTAACTATATTTATATATGATATATAATATGTTTATGTTTTACTTAAGCTTCTGTATTTTTCATTTAAGGCATACCTTTATGGTTTCCATTATGGGTAAACGTGATATCTTCATTTTAGGAAGTGCGGACTACCGCCCCCTCAAAGTGATTTGATTCGTTAATTCCATATGTGGGATGTATAAAGGATGGATTTAAAATTATTATATATGATGTTATTCTAGAATTATAATATACCTTTATATCATTATTATTTTCTTTTCATTAAAGTATGATATAGAAATGAAAGTAGCGTTCATGCGTACGTACGGCTTACCGTCTCCATGAACGGTGCATTTCATTTCTTATCCCCAAATGTAATGTACTATTATAAGTACATATATATAATGGATGTATATGATTTATGTTACATATAAATGATTAATATAATTCTGGAATTAAAATATACATATCTCTCATTTAGTTTTAATTCCATTAATATGACATAGAAATGAAAGTAGCGTTCATGCGTACGTACGGCTTACCGTCTCCATGAACGGTGCATTTCATTTCTTACCTCTAAATGATTATGTAATATTATAAATACATTTATATTCTGGATATATATGATATATATGATATCCAAATCATGAATATCATTCTGGATATAATGAACCTTTTACCACACGAACAAAATGTAATTGTAAGAAGTCCACTTTCGACTTAAGAACCAAATATCGACAAAACAAAGATTTTTAATTTAAATTATTACATAATGTTTATAACATTTCAATAAGTGATGTAAAATTAATAATTAACTTTAAAAGTGTTCTTAATAAAGTATAAATTAACTCAAGTTTATTATTTAGGACGTTAAAGAATGATCGAGTCAAGTCGGACCCGAGGTAAGGGATCCTACCCCTCTCTTTCTTTTTAAGTACTCTCTTTTATGTAATTTATTTTAACCTCATATTTATTATGTTTGGGGATGTTATTTTATATTCCTCATACTGTAATTTTTATGGTCATATTATGAGAGACCCTATTTGATCCCATAAATCCATTTTTGGAAGTTTTAAGTGGCGTCGTTAGGCTGCCGAGTTTTCGTAAGGGATTTTTTATCTCACTTTTATTCCTGTGGCATTTATGATACGTTTTCCACTATTTCGTTTGAGTGGTGTATGTACTCCACATTATTATACACTTTGTGTAGTATAATTCCATTTATGGGTATTTACATCTTCATGGTATGACCCTTCTTCCATGGGGTGTACTTTTTGAAAGTTACCCAACTCGGTAAGGGGACCTTTCACCCTTCTCATTTTAAAAGACTTCTTTTGTTATGTCTTTTATTTCACATGATATTATGTTGGGATATGTTATTATATATCCTTATTTATGTAAATTTTATTTCCAAGTGATGAGATACCATTTTCTCTCTCATCAACTCATTTTCTGAATTTTGATGTGACGCCGTTAGGCTGTCGAATTTTTGCGAGGGAACTTCTTAACCCAATTTTGATTCATTGGGATAAACTTTCACTCCTTGAATGTATCGTTCTATGAATATGTGTGAATAACCTCTTATTGTTTCACACTTAATATCCACTTATATTTGGTGTATTCATTTGTCACACATAATTATGTAATTGATTTATCCTTAATCCAAGGATACCGTCTTTGTATGGGACTTCGTCTCAATATCCTTTCATTGAGGAATATTTTGTTTTATACACAACTTTATTCTATACGGTGTATAAACCCCTTTTAATTTTACGTTTATTTAAAAGGAATATTTTTATATGAAGCGTTTACTAAATGACAAAAGGGAATGTTTTTTTTGTCGTACGTATGCGGCGACAACGACTTCTCCGTCGTCGTGACCATTATTTGAGTTTCGGCTTTCTCTACAAGACATACCTTCTTTTTAAAAGAAAAATAAATACCATGTTTTACATTTATTTTATTTTGGTATTCAAAATGGTTTTCATAATGTTTTTATATCAATGTTTTTTATTGTTATCTTGTGATTGAAAGGTGGAAATGTTATGTTTCCTTTATGAATGTTTTATGTGATATGATTATGTTATGGTTCTTGGGAATTGTTATGAAGACGGGTGGTTTCATGATAAACTAAGGGCATGTGAGCCTGATATAACTCTCCAATGCATTGGGTAACACGAAGGAGTGAAACGTTAAGGTTTCTCCGAAGATATTTAGGGAATATACTATGATGGGTATTCCAAACGTAACCAAGAGGGTTACTCCCTACGTAAGAATGTTATGAATGACTCAAGTTACCTTTATGTCTCATGATTTCTATGATTTATTCATGATTTGATGAGGTATGTTAAAGTGGTTATGTTTTATGGGTAAAGTATGATTTCATTCTTATGTATATATGAACTCATGTTTCCCTTCCATATTTCTATAACCCTTACTGAGCTTTTTATGCTCATCCCAAGTTTTTTTCTGAAATTTTTTTCACAGGACATAAAGTTGAATAGGGTCAAGGATGGGATCAAGGAAATGTCAGGATGTCTAAAACAAGGAACTGGACATGACTCTTTTGTTCAAGAGTTTTTATTTTGTGGAAAAAAATGGAAGCTGAGTAGATGTGTCTACTTTGTAATCTTTGATATGTAATAGTTATGTCCTAATTCTCTAAAACTCTAAACCTGAAAAGATCCCCAATGTGTAATCTTGAAATAACTAAAGATTAAGTAATGTTTAAGACTGGGGCCTTATAGTTGGTATCAGAGGTCGGTTTAGATAACTTTAGAGGTTAGGGTATTCTATAAGCATAAGTGACATTACCATAATGGCTAGGTTTTCAGAAAGAGTCATAGTTTTTAGATAAAGTGAATGAGTAAGTATACCTTAGTGTTTATATTCCTCATTAGTACATGATGATTTTGTTGATATACACACAATGACATTTTTGTTTTTAGTAAATGGATGGATCTAGCAGGCACCAAAGTGACAATGGGTTTGATGGAAACTGTGGTGGTTCTCTGATTAAGAGACTGGATGAAATGGGGGAATTCAATAACGAATCTCATGGTTGTGCTAAACCAACTATCAAGGAGTCATGACAAACCACTTGAACCTTGGTGAGTTCTCTAATTCATCATGTATGATATGACCAACCCGATGTGGAAGATCAGGTAATAATTATAAAGGTAACCATTAGAGTTTATATGATCCCTACTTTTTAGGTAATTATGGGTTACTCTATGATATGATGGAAAATGAAAGGCATGAGATAAACTTGAGATTAAATTATGTTATGATCATTTTTGAAGATTTTATCTTGTTTTGGGTAATGTTTTAAGAATTATATAGTTTTGGAAAAGGGACAACACGCAGACCGTGTGACAACCCATCGCGTCGGACAAAGCTGCGGGAATCGAACCCACAACCAAAGTGTGACTAGTATTTATCGCCAACCACTAGACTACGTGAAGTACCTGGTTAGTTTGACTAATTATTTTTAGTTAGATGATCTTATGAATCTAGAATAAGCTGATTTTGGGAATTATTAACCTATCATGGAGGATATGTGATTAGGTTAATTACTTTTCAATATGAGACATTTAGAGCAACTGATGTTATTTGAAGATAAGTTTTAATTTGTACCTTGGAATACTATGTGATTAAATCCTTCAAATATTTGGGTTTCAATCTTAGCTTGGTTTACTTTTGGTCTTCGTTGAACTTTGGGTTTTGTTGGAAAAATTTTGGAGATTAAGAATATATTTTCCTTTTATAAAGTGTTATCCTTTTGTGGATTATCTGATCTTGTTCTAACAATTTTGGTTTTGGTTAAGGTCTAAATACATGGGAAATATATAGTTCTCTTTTTTGGATTAGGTGATTCTCTAGAAGTTGATTATAGTACTCTTAATGTGAACAAGTTTTCGTAAATACTCGTCTTTTGGAGAAAGTATGAGTTTCTGTAAGAAATCTAGTAAAAGTTGAAAGTCAACATGACAAGTAAGTATGTTTCCTTATGATTTAGTTAAGCTCAAAAATAAATTTCTCAATGAAAAGTAACTAAAAAAATGTTGTCTGTTAACTTTCCTACTGGGGAATCCAATACCATTTAACCCATCACAAGTTTGTGATTTTCTTATGGTTAACTTTCTCCTAAACATGTTTTCTATCACTCTCCATCAGAACATGACCCTTTGTTTTCACCTCCATGTCCATGTTTTCCTACATGGAATCCTAGTATGGGTTAACTCGGGTGACCTCTGTACTTCTCTTTCTTTCTTTTAAAGTTATTGTTTTACCTACTCTTGTTCAGATGTGGGACATTCAATGAAGTTTCTGATCCCAATTTTAAAATTGCGAGGACGCAATTCCCAAAAGGGGGGAAGGATGTAACACCCTGGTAAATAAAGAATATGGAATTTTTATATTTATCCTTTTTTGTGAATAAAATATTAATATTACTTTAAAGGGAATTCTATGCTCGATGGCGTACCCAATACGCAACAATGAGTTTCTTTGAAATCCCACGTTGCAAACTAATAATATTATAATAGTTAACGCCTAACTGTTGAAATGGAGGGAATGAACATAAATAACTATAAAATGATTACATATGTTTGTTAAATATTTTTACATTTATCCAATAAATATTATAGGCTTAAAATCTAAATGAATCCAATTTTAAGAATAAATAATCTAATATTTTAAAAGATTGTTTTACCGCCTTTTGATGGTGAACCTTTTTTTTAATCTAACTTTTGACAATTTTATAAGCTCTATTTTTCAAAATAAACATATTATTTATTATTGGGACATTGAAATTTACTTTGGATTAATTTTTGGTATTTTTCTGACAATGTTAATTTTTCAATGAATAGTGAAAAATACTGCATTTTACATCAAAACTACTTTTTCATCTAATTTAATTATATGGTTATATTATATTTTTAATTGGTTTTAAAGTGTAATTAGAATAAATATTTACCATGTAATTCAATTATGGTCATTGGTATTAATTCCACTTTGTAATTGGGCATAAACAAGTCCCAAACTTATCATTGATATTATTTCTAAAAAAACCCGCTATTTGTTTTGACAATGGGAATTATTTTTAAATTAATTATTGCAATTTCTGTTTTTGGAATTTGGTAAAATGGATTACATATTTAAAATCAGAAGGTCCAAATTATGTAATTAAGACTCTTTTGTTTTTGGACATTATGAATAGTAACGACGGTAATTATCTTTAATTATCTTGATTAATTAGTAATCGGGTAGTTAAGGATAATAAAATAGTATCATAATAATAACAAATGACCACAACATGTGTCCTAAGGCTACTTGTTGTCTCATGTCCGACCATGGTATGCCTTGTGCCAAACATGGGGGCCCCATGGAATCACTTTTGTGTGAAAGTGACTTTTGTCTTTTTATTTTTAAAGAATGTTAAATATAATAAAGAATGTATCACCTGAGTAAAATATTTTTAATTTTGTCTAAATAAATGATCTTTTGGACTATAAATAGTAATTATAAAGCTAAAAAAATTTCCAACATCATAGTATTTTTTTATAAATTTTATACAATAAATAAATTAAATTATTTATGACATCATGATGATGTAGTGATTACCACATTATTTAACGATTTAAATAAAATGAAAGGATAATGTGAAATATAAGCCCTAAAAATGTCAAAAACCTATTGGATTGGTGGATTTCAAACCCTTATCACCTTTTCCTCGAAACACATCAATGTGGGACCATTAAAATCTGAAACGCATTTGAAAATAAAGTTACATTTTATACCTTTCCAAGAGTGACCCTCCTCTCCTCTTATAAAAGGCCCTCACCTCTACCTCCTTACCCACACCTCTCAAGCCTTTGTCTCGGCCAACCCCTGACCATTTTGTCTCTCCACATCCCTCTATTACTCCTAGAAGCCTCACATTGGGCAGAAGACTTCTCAAATAAGCCTTTGAGCTCAAATCAAAAAGAGTTACCTGATTTAAAGGTAGTGTCTTCTCTTGTCTTCTTTTGTTTTATTTTGCTTCTCCAACCCCCTAAACTCTATTTATTAATTTATTTTGTAACAACTCCAGTATCTTCAATATACTATGATTTTTTTATAAAAAGTATTTGAGATACACTTACACACACCTTCATCTAATGGTTAAAGAACATACTGTTTCTGTGGATGGAAAATTTCTGCCTCACGAAACGATGATTGTTCAACACTCATATAACACCTTCAAAGGTGGCCATTAAGATGTCACTATATCTATATATGATATATAATATGTTTATGTTTTAATTAAGCTTCTTTATTTGTCATTTAATGCATACCTTTATGGTTTCCATTATGGGTAAACGCGATATCTTCATTTTAGGAAGTGCGGACTACCACCCCCTCAAAGTGATTTAATTCGTTAATGCCATATGTGGGACATATAAAGGATGGATTTAAAATTATTATATATGATGTTATACTGGAATTATAATATACCTTTATATCATTATTATTTTCTTTCCATTAAAGTATGAGATAGAAATGAAAGTAGCGTTCATGCGTACGTACGGCTTACCGTCTCCATGAACGGTGCATTTCATTTCTTATCCCCAAATATAATGTACAATTATAAGTACATATATATAATGGATATATATGATTTATGTTACATATAAATGATTAATATAATTCTGTAATTAAAATATACATATCTCTCATTTATTTTTAATTCCATTAATATGACATAGAAATGAAAGTAGCGTTCATGCGTACGTACGGATTACCGTCTCCATGAACGGTGCATTTCATTTCTTACCTATAAATGATTATTTAATATTATAAATACATATATATTCTGGATATATATGATATATATGATATCCAAATCATGAATATCATTTTGGATATAATAAACCTTTGACCACACGAACAACATGTAATTGTAAGAAGTCCACTTTCGAATTAAGAACCAAATATCGACAAAACAAACATTATTAACATAAATGATTACATAATGTTTATAACATTGAAATAAGTGATATAAAAGGAATACTGAACTTGAAAAAGGTTCTTAATAAAGTAGAAATTAACTCAATTTTATTATTCAGGATGTTAAAGAATGATCGAATCAAGTCGGACCCGAGGTAAGGGATCCTACCCCTCTCTTTCTTTTTAAGTACTCTCTTTTATGTCATTTCTTTTAAGATCATATTTCTTATGTTTGGGGATGTTATTTTATATTCATAATATTTTAATTTTTATGGTAATATTATTAGAGACCCTATTTTATCCCATAAATCCATTTTTGAAAGTTTTAAGTGGCGCTGTTAGGCTGCCGAGTTTTCGTAAGGGATTTTTCATCTCACTTTTATTCCCGTGACATTTATGATATGTTTGCCATTATTTCCTTTGAGTGGTGTATGTACTGCCCATTATTATACACTTTTTGTAGTATGATTTCATTTATGGGTATTTACATCTTCATGGTATTACCCTTCTTCCATGGGGTGTATGTTTCGAAAGTTACCAAACTCGGTAAGGGGACCTTTCACCCTCCTCTTTTTAAAAGACGTCTTTTGTTATGTCTTTTATTTCACATGATATTATGATGGGATATGCTATTATATATCCTTATTTATGTAAATATTATTTCCAAGTGATGAGATACCATTTTTTCTCTCATCAACTCATTTTCTGAATTTTGAAGTGATGTCGTTAGGCTGTCGAATTTTTGCGAGGGAACTTCTTAACCCAATTTTGATTCATTGGGATAAAATTTCACTCCTTGAATGTGTCGTTCTATGAATATGTGTGAATAACCTCTGATTGTTTTACACTTAATATCCACTTATATTTGGTGTATTCATTTGTCACACATAATTATGTAATTGATTTATCCTTAATCTAAGGATGTCGTCTTTGTATGGGACTTCATCTCAATCTCCTTTCATTGAGGAATATTTTGTTTTATACAAAACTTTCTTTTATACAGTGTATAAACCGCTTTTACTTTTATATTTATTTGAGTTTCGGCTTCCTCTACAAGCCATACCTTCTTTTTAAAAGAAAAATAAATTCCATGTTTTACATTTCTTTTATTTTGTTATTGAAAATGGTTTTCATAATGTTTTATGTCAATATGTTGTATTGTTATCTTGTGATTGAAAGGTGGAAATGTTATGTTTCCTTTATGCATGTTTTATGTGATACGATTATGTTATGGTTCTTGGGCATTATTATGAAGATGGGTGGTTTCGTGATAAACTAAGGGCGGGTGAGCCCGATATAGCTCTCTAATGCATTGGGTAATGTGAAGGAGTGAAACGTTAAGGTTTCTCCGAAGAGATTTAGGGAATATAATGTGACGGGTATTCCAAACGTAACCAAGAGGGTTACTCCCTACGTAAGAATGTTATGAATGCCTCAAGTTACCTTTATGTCTCATGATTTCTATGATTTATTCATGATTTGATAAGGTATGTTAAAGTGCTTATGTTTTATGGGTAAAGTATGATTTCATTCTTATGTATATATGAACTCATGTTTCCCTTCCATATTTCTATAACCCTTACTGAGCTTTTTATGCTCATCCCAAGTTTTTTTTTAAATGTTTTTTACAGGACATAAAGTTGAATAGGGTCAAGGATGGGATCAAGGAAATGTCAGGCTGTCTAAAACAAGGAACTAGACATGACTCTTTTGTTCAAGATTTTTTATTTTGTGGAAAAAAAAGGAAGCTGAGTAGATGTATCTGCTTTGTAATCTTTGAGATGTAATAGTTATGTCCTAATTCTCTAAAACTCTAAACCTGAAAAGATCCCCGGTTTGTAATCTTGTAATAACTCAAGATTAAGTAATGTTTATGATTGGGGCCTTATATATAGTGTGTTAGAAACTTTATCAACCATTTGATTTTGGATACTACATGAGTTTTTCAAGGATGGGTCGTGGATTTTAATGTAAATTCTCCATATCCTATCTTATTTCATAGAAAGTGGAAACTTATCTAATTCAATTTTGGAATTGTCAATGAGGAGGGATACTGAGTTTGGGGAAATACTTCTTCATTAAATTGGATGAAGTGATATAAATACTACATTCATCAGGTTATTGGACTATTGAGAATGAACTGAACTGGGTGATTTTGATGGTGCGAAATACCATGGCCCAGAATCGTCTATGGGTTACATAGGAAAATGGTGGGAAGAAACAAAAGATGAATAAATTTTTTTTGATAGAAACTGGGTATCTTAAGAGTGGAAGAACTGGGTAAGAACTATATCAGTTATCTAGTGATGATATCAAGGGTGTGGATAAATTTTTGATCAATAGTGTGTTATTTATTTAGAGCTACATTGTAGGATAATATTTGACATTTTGGGGTATAACATTGTGAAATGGGCATGAATTGGTTACCATTGTGTGTTTTTAATAATGGTTAAAAGTGTTTCAAGACTTATCAAGGGTGATAAGTGTTATAGCGGGGAGACTATAAAACTTTATACCCTTGTTGGGGTGAAATTTAGATATAATTGGAATTTTTATTTTTTAAGAGGTTCTTCTATTAAAATGGGATTTGTATTGGAATTTTGGTTGCTATACCATATCAAAAATATGTTTTTAATGGGGTTCAACAAATAGATTTCTTTATCAGTGCTCATATGAGTGTTGGAAAAGGTTATGGTGGTTGGGTTATTGGATTTTTGTAGTTGTTGGTCATTCATAAAATGTATTATTTGATGGGTGGTGTTTTTAGACTGGTAGAAACCCTAAATTTTTATTATTGGCATTGGGGTTATTTGGTTCATTAAGTAATAAAAGGAATCCATTTTAATTGGTCCTACTCTCCCCATTCCCACTCTTGTTACCCTCCATTTGGGGAAATATCAGGTGCTTTTTTACGATTATTTTGTGTAAGTTCTTGTATTCCTCTTCCTTCCATTTTTTCCCTATCAAAAACCAATGATTTCATGTGATTCTAATTAGGTTTTTAGTGTCCATTCCATCAAAGAATGATATAATCTCATGAAAATGATTACACTTTCACAAGGAAATGTGATAGGATGTCCCAATATGGTATATTCATGCCATTTAACATCATTTTGATGGAGTTGTGTTTTAATATGTGTTTTTAAAGGATTTTACCCAAATTAGGTTAATTTTCCTATTAATTTGGTGTCAATTGTTAGAGATTTATAGTGGGGTGTGTGTTGGGAGAATTCCACAAGAGTTTGTAATGACATTAATAATGGTTTCAATGTGATGATGTTGTCCATTGAGATTTTGGGAAATAAGGGTAATTGAATTTAAATGAAAATAAATTAAAATTGTTATAATTGAGTTTCTTAATTAATTAAAAATTATTTATAATTAATTATGGGATGTTATAATTTGATATAGATTCTTGATATATTGATTATAATGTTGAATAAACTTGAATGAGTTAGATCGAGACTTTTCAAGTTGTTCTTAAAAAAGGAATAACTCTGAATTGAGGTTCGTGGTACCTCAAGAATACCCCTATAATTTTTGAATTTGATTTTTTATGATTGGAATGTGATTTTTGGTATCATCACTAAGGGTGAATTCCCTTTTTATTTAAAATAATTTTTTTAGATGAAATTCCCATGAAGGAACTGAAAAAAGTGGTGCGCCCCATGTTCGTTTGTGTGTGAAAATTCTTGAGGAAATTTGAAATTTTTTAGTTTAGTGGTCAAGTAATTTTGAGATCCAGGATTTAGAATCGAATTATGAGGGTGTAAAATATTTATAGGATGTTTCTATATTTGGTATGAGGCTTGTATGGTGACTCATAGACTCATGGGATCCTTGGTAGAGGTGTAGGTGGATATTGTATCCAATACTATAGAAAAACACCAGTTAGCCAATAAGAACCACCAACTATTCAATGGGATTTGAAGGGGGGGGATCACATTTCTTCCCTCCTAGAGTTTCAGATAGGGTATCCCCTCCTTCCCCTCTTTTTTTATGTATGAAAGTAGGTATCCAAACCCCTCATTATCTCCTCTTCCCCTTTAGTGTCGGTGTGTTATAGAACTAATTTTGTGGAGATTCAAGTTATGTGATCACCTCTACTGGTTCCCACTCTTCATTATCACCATTAATCTATAATTATGGTTTTTGGGTTTAGGGACTTTATCTCAATTACACCAGATCATGGTAGAATTGGTTGATTTCTCATGGGTATTTTTTTAGCTAAGCTAGAGGACATCCTGAGATTACTTATAGGCACCATATTTGTTTGTTTCGTTAAAGGTATTATGACATGGGAATTTTTAAGGTTTTCCCCTTAATTTAAATTTAATTTCATAATTTGTTTTGTCGGTTTTTGTTGAGGATTTAACTTGGCCTAGGTTTTTGGGTGTGGGAGGGTCCCTTAGTGTACCGTTAGATGTGGTTCTAGCACAGAAATGAAATTCGGTGAGAATTGGGTGTAATGACTATTTTTTGAAATGTTTTAATAATTTATAAATGGTTATGATTAATTATGTATGATTACATGATGTGATGGAGGTACCCTGGAACATTTGATATGACCACTTGATAAAAGAAGATATTGGGTGAGTTAGGTAGTGAGTTTTCAGGTGATGCAAAAATGCAAAAGGGGATTCGAATAGAGGTATGTGGTCTCACATACTAGACTTATGGTTTTTATTTATTGATTATGTGTAATTATGTTTTTGGGATAGAAAACCCATATGATACACCTTTGGTTAACATATTTAATTAATTTTAATTGAAATGGTTAATTTTGTGTGATATGTGAACTTGGCTGAATTCTATGAATGAACTTAAGTATGTGTCGGGTCCCACAAGGGATTATATGCACTGGCCTGCTACCTTAGCTACCAATGGTCAAGGACTTGACTTTTGAGATTCCATGCGACTTATGAACCCCATGTAGATGGAAACTATAACTTAGTATCCATATTGTTCCTAGAGTAGGATCCATGTATGCCTCTTGAGGAGGTACATTGTGACGTGAGATGACCAGCCCAAGATGGCTAGATGAGACCCTACATAAAACAACAAGAAGTAGGTGAGGATGGAATTATAGGACATTGATATTCTAGGCCTTAAAGTACGTTGTATTTACTATTTATCTAAGGTTTTTATAGTATTGGTTGGGAATGATAAATTTTTTCATTTCCTAGGTGGATGAACTTAAGATAAATTGATACTAGGTTGGTTGAGTAGACCACCCTAGTGGGGTCTTGGAGATGAGATGGTCCATGAACCATATCCCAAGTTTAGTGCTTATTGTAATTCCCTTTTAGGCTAAGAGGTTTCTTAAATGTTGACACTTTCAAGATGAATGACTTTCCTCGAGTGATGAGATTTGTCCTAAGAGTCAAGTATGCAACCAAGTGTCTAAAGAGGGATTTTTTCCTTATGTATTGACCAAGTGACCTTGAGTGGGTTCCCTATTGATAGATTGACCCTAAGCGATTACATGGGTTTCGTAGTGATGGTTGTGGGTGTCACCATAGAACTGAAACTAATGTGTAAGATAGATAGGTATGCGATGATGTTTATGACGAGCATGGTTGTTCATACAGTCTTTATTGCATGTTTATTTTTTATGTATCCTTTTATGTGATAACATTTGATTTCTAGAGAATCATTTGTTGGTCCAGGAACTTATGTGATCATATAGAATTACTAAAATCACCTATTGAGATGTATGAGACCCTATGATTCCTTATATGTTTTGGATCCAGTCTCATGGTATATTGGGGGTGTATTCCTAGTTTTATTAGAATCAAGTTTATATGGATGATGCATGAGTGTATTCCCATATATGGTACCTAGGATCCATCATTTTATCTATGTGATTTCCTTTATAAATGAATTCTCAAGATTTCTTGTATTCATTTTACACAATGACAGTATTTCGAATACTCGAGAAGCCTGATATTTGAATGGAAATACCATTACATAATTTTTAATCCCTAGGACTCTTATGATTTGAATGGTGATATGAGGTGTCCGGTGGGAATATATCCCAAATAACATATGTTGGAGATCCTAAGGGTGATTGTTGTATCCCCTTGATCGATGCCTATGATACCTATAGGATTGGGTGGATGCACCATATATGGTTTTACTAAGGTGCCATATGATATTGGATGCCAAGTTAATTGACTATGGGATCTAAAAGGAAATTCATTTAGATTTTATGGGGTTACAAAGAGTCATTGATGATTGGACATATATTATTTAAAATACACCATCTAGGAATGAGACATTGTCCAAACATTAAGAACACCCTTGTATTAAGGAGGGGTTCAGTCTAATGGATTTAGGATGATGGGTTCATATTAATACCCTTGGATCCACTACTCATCATAGTGGAATAATTCTCATGAAATCCCCCAAAGTTTGGATAGACGTATCCTTGTGGTTATTGTTCTTATTATAGAAAATTCAACATTGGACAAAGAAGTTATAATCAATTAGGGTTGTAAAACTAAGGATAAATAATTATTTTTAGCCTTGGATCGAGTTATATGAGTATTTTGTTGGGGTGGAGGTGATTTTTTAGTTGGTACGGTCATAAATATGTGCTCAAAGTCATTTAGACACTGAAGTAAGTATTGGAGTTTTTTTATTTATTTATGTCCTATAGTTTATCCATTTATTTTAGTTGATAAATTTACTCATATATATTATAGTATATATAGTTTTTGTGTGGTACCATATTGGTGGTGATATACTGATTTATGTACTCACACCCTGCTCAGTCCTACATTTCATGTGGGTACATAACAAAATCACATGGTTTATCGTAAAGGTTGTAATGAGGCCTGATATTATGTGGGAAAACATATAATAATGAAAAATATCCTATAGGATGTCTAAATCATTGAAACTTATTTGAAATCTATTACACCTTAGGCTTAACCTAGGTCATTAATGGCCATTATTTAAATCCTCCATGATAGTTCATAAAGATTTTTTGAGTTTCCAAAGAATATCCCCATGGAGTGTAAATATAGGTGTGTATTAAGGCTTATTTTCATGAACTAGGTGATGATCGAGTCCATATAAATGTTCCCTTTTCATAGTTATTACCCATATTTCAGAGCCACATTCACTTTTTGTATCAGGAGAGAGATGTAATTTCTTGTAAACCACTCGCTCTTTCCTTTACAAAAATTATCATAATTTTTTTTGTTCTTTGACTCATCCTTAGACTTATCCTTATACATATCTCTATACATATCCTTAGAAATATCCCTAGGGCTCACATTAATATTTTCTAAACCTAGTTTCCTAAGGTTGACTAAACCTTTCTTATGATACCAACTATAACAACCCATGTTTTTCATACATATATAGCATATCTTTTTAGATTAATATTTATTACATTACACAAACACACACTTTAGGATCATAATGGTTTAGTTACTTTAGAGACTAGGTACACAATCTTCTAATTTAGTGAAAGATATTCAATATTTCCCATAAATATCTTTCCATCTAGTACTATTCATAGACATACCCTACTTAAAACCTTCATTCGTAACCTAAGGAAAATAAACATAATAAATCATGATCTTAGATACTTAGGGAGGTTTAAAAATGTGAAATAGATAAAAATAACATGAATAAAAGGGTATAATAACATAAACATAACATTTTAAAACCATACCCTTCATATGAAATATCATAATCTTCAGTCATAGCATAAATATAGGTAGTTCATAATACATGGATCATAAGGAAATCAATGAACATGATACATGAGAGCGTAACACTGGTATAAGACATGAAATTTTTTAATATACATAAGTATAGAAAATCATCTACATAGTAGTCAAGGATCACTTCCAATGTTATCATAGTAGAATTGGTTCACTCCCCAAACCATCAATGTAGTCAAGGTTCTCTCCCAAGACCATCATAATGGAAAAATTCTCTTACTGAACCAGTTTAATCTGAATTCCAGTTATGTCTATCTCATGGGATATAAATATTTACCCAATTAATTGTAGGGTGATATAGTTCCCACTTGTCATATAATGAAAATCATACATATTTTTTCCATAATATCATAAAAAAATTATCATATCATAACCAATGAAATGAAATGATTTTCATAAACATTTAATCATATCATAACCTATTGAAAAAAGAAAGGTTTCATAATAATTTCACAATTTTATCATAGTATAACCTGTGAAAAGTAGTATGTTTCCTATGAATTTCCTTATGGTGTAACCCATCGAATAGAAAAATGTATTTTTTAGAAAAATGAGTACAATGTATCCCAAAATATATAAAGAAAAATAAAATAGTATGAAGAAATATATTTTACATTTTTTTTCTTTGTAAAAGGGGAATTAAATCAATAAGAATATTGTTAGAGAAGATTCAAAACTCATTAGTAACTCCATTTATTGTAATTCCATCATTAATATAAATGGATTCATGAAAAAAATGAGTGACAATGTAATTAAGTGAGGAAATATTGTTAAGGAAATTGAACCATATATCTTTTAGCTTCTATAAGATGTGAATTTTCAAATTATAACAGCCTTCAAAATTTTGGTAGAGTCACATTAAAACCTAATATTGTGCCAATTCCTTTGGCATTCCATTTGAATATCATTGATCATCCCTAGATTCCAAGGTAGTTTAAAAACCACATGGAACATGTAGGAATTCAATAATGTCACCATTCTGATCTCTAAAAACAACCTTGTAACCTGATGGTCTAGGATTTTCTTTCAAAGCCCCGTCAAGGTTTCACTTTATCCATCAATTAAAAAGAGTAATCTAGAAAAATTAGAGCATGAAAAGTGGGGAGGAAAGTTACTTGTAATTTTCAATCATATTATCATATTGAAGTCTATGATAGTATTGTTACAGTGCCCATCTTGTAGAACATTTGTGTTTTAAACCATTGCAACAATATCAATGAGATATGTATGAGGATTAAAAGAGGTCCAATTGTGTATCATTTTGTACCTTTCTCCTCATATAGAATGAACGAGTTCTAAACAAGCCACCTGGAAGATATTCATTAATTATTGGGACATCTGGATATTGATAAATGAATGTAGGAAATTTATAATTATTTTATAATGTGGTGGGTGAAGTTGAAAAAATTCATACATGGCCTTCCATAGAGTAGAGTCTATGTTGCAACTTAAAAAAAGATGATCAAAATATTCATGGAGCTATTTAAAGAGAACACATCTTAAGCAGAGGGAAATTCCAACATGTTGAAGTTTGATATCCTTGGGTATCTTATTGAAGAAAATTCTCTAACTTAGTTAAAACCTAGATAGTATAATACATCTATTTTTGAAATATCAAATTCAATTGGGGGATCCCTATAGTATATTCTTATAAAATATTTTAGAATCAAGCATCCCATTCTGTGTTGGTTCCCAAATAATCATATACTCCTGATTCATAAACTTATAGTAAGAGACATTTGAATTAATGACATTAGAGAGAGAAAAAATATTTGATAGTTTATCCTTTGTTGAAATGTTGATATCAATATCTTGATCAAAGGTGGTAGAAACATCCATCAAATGCACTCTAATACGATTTTCTTTACAAAATCTAAGATAATATTCGTCATTATCCAGCTAATGAGAATTCATATAGATTTTATTGAATAATTTTTTAAGTCTCATCTAATAAGATAATTCAATATAATCTGAATTTTTTTCTTTCAGTATTTCCAAGAACCTTGATCTGAGAAGGATAAGATAATAAAAACTAATATTAATAAGCCTCCAAATGAATTGGTCTTGAAGGTCCTGATTGAAAAGTTTTTTATTTTTAATTCCCAAACCTCCAAGGGAAAAAGTATTGCATCATTTATTCCATGGTATCATTATAATTTTCCTTTCCATTATACTTATGCTCCAGAAAAAATTTATCATCAAGTTTTTGGTGCTTTTAATTAATGAATTTGGCCAAGTGTAAACCATAAAAGAGTACACCAGTTTAGAAACCACCACATGTTTAAAAAGTCAATACCTTCCTTCCATTGAAATGGATTTTCCTTTATAAGAAGCTAAATTTCCTATAATCTAAATCAAAATATTGGTGAAATGGAAAACCTAAGGTCTTCCCCAGAACATGAGAATGCCTAAATTTGTAAAATGGAGAGTACCCTCTCTTATTCTCAAGTCATTAATTATTTTAATTTCTTAGAAGTTGATATGTTCTTGAAAAAATATATAAATAACTTATTATAACTTATTACTCGTCCTAACACACTTTCATAATGAAGAAGATCTTTTCTAATGTTCTATATGTTTTTCTTGTCTCTCTGAGTAATGATAATAATGTTATCAGTAAAAAAAGATGATGATGAGAAGAGGTACCTCTTGCAGCTCTGATGGTCTTCATGTCACTAATTTCCACCATATGATAGGTAATCATTCTAAGATAGTCTTATTCTATTTAAAATATTATATTAGATAGTGGAATTATTTCCTTTCCCCACTATAGAATGTGAAATAGACTTCTAGAGATCCATTAATTAAGATTGCTATATGTGTAGATCTATGCAAAGTTATAATCCAATAATTGAATCTCATGTCAAATCCAATGGCAGATAGACCATTACCAATAAATACTCAATTCATTATGTCAAATTATTTTATAATATCAAGCTTGAGAAATATATTACCTCCCTTAATGGTCTTTCTAATTAAGTTCACACATTCTGAATCAGTGAGCAGAGAGTCTTGTATATTTCTTCCTTTGAAAAATATAAAGTGGATCAAACATATAAATTAATCCAAGACTCTAGCAAGTCTATTGGAAAGTACTTATGTTATAATTTTATTTATGGTGTTGATAAGGGAAACTGGTATAAACTGACTGATGACACTATAATTATACAATTTAGGGATCAAGTTAATGAATTGTGCATTGAATCTTTGAGTGAAATATCCATCCTTAAAAAAGTACTTAACCGACATGCCTACATCATTTTGGATGATGGCCCAATAGAATTGGAAAAAATTATTGGGGAAGTATTCTGATCTAGGTGAGCTTCCTTCGTTGATGCCAAACACTGCTTCCTTGATTTCCATATTCATTGGATCTGATGTGAGAATCTTTTTGTCATTGTTAGTGGTCAATTTTGTAATGATTCCATCCATTAATTATGTATTTATGAATGATCCATTGAATAGATTCATATAGTAGGTAACAATATGATTAGCAAGAGAATGTCTATCTTCTATAATTTTATCTCCATACTTGAGAAGAGAAAGGGGTCTACTGATATTTCTAGTGCACTGGACATCATTGAAAAACGTTGTGTTTCTATCTCCCTTAGTGAGCCACTTGAATTTGAAAATGTCCTTCTAAATGTTGTCCTTAATTTTGATGAGATTACGAAGTTTAGAGGATATTTCTACTTCTTGGTCAATATTACCAGAGAAATTGTTTTTGGTAATAAACTCTTAAATAATATAGAGGGATTATTCCAGGAAACAATTTATTAATCAATTAATCTGAATATTTTCCTTCTCTATTATTTTATTTTTATATTAAGCATATTTATCTTGGATATGAAAACTATAGGGTTTCCATTACAAATATTTGAGACCTAGATATCATAAAAAACATTTTTACAATTAGGGTGATCAGTCCATACATTATTAAACCTGAAAGGAAGAGGCCTTCTCCCTTCATTATCAAGAAAATTCACAAGTAAGGAATGATTTTAAAAATTGTTTCATGCCAAGGAAACACAAGAAATTGATATCCAATTATATAGAGAATCATAATTCACAAAATATCTTTCAATTATTCTTTCATTCATACTATTTAGATGTTTTCTATACCATGTGAACTTTGGTCCAAGAAGATTAACCTTAGTTATATTTTCTTCCTCAACACAATCTCTAAAGCCTTTGATAGAAGTAGAGTGAGAAATAGGTCCAACGTTATCATCCACATGTAGTATTTAATTAAAGTCACCAATAATAATACAAGTATTAGTGATAATTCTATAAAGGTAACTGATCTTCACTCATAATTAACTTTTATCAATATAGTTTTTGGATGCATAAATGAATTAACAATTAAAAAAATTCCATATCTGAAAAAATGCATGTAATAATCTATTCTCCTTCTTGTATGATATAGGTATCTTCAACATTTCTATGATACAAAAGCAACATCCTATCAGTACTAGTGGGGCTCTAATTTTTTCCTAGTAAATAATAGCCACTATTATCAATAGGACTTCCCTATTAAGAATTATTTTTCATTGGCTCAGAGAGACCAATTAAATTAAGATTTTGCTTTCCTAAAATTAACCTTAAATAACTCACAATAGTAGGGTTGGATATTCCTATATAGTTCCAAAATAATGTCTTCATTTTGACCTTGTTTTGGGGGTGTAGTCCTTCTTCTCTTTTGACTCCAGGTGCTTATTTCTTTCTGACTTTATATTTAGTTCTTCCTTCTTAGGGCATGATACTGAATGTACCTATTTTTTCGGTTTTAGTAAATGTGTTTAAGGAATATGTGGCCTCATCTTTCTTGAAACTATTAACAGATATGTCCTTTTTTGATAAACTAGGAGGATCCTAATCACTTTATAACCTTTTTGGTTTCCCTACCTCCAAATTCTGATGAGTGTCATCTGAAGTAATGGGTCGAGGATGGTCCAACTGAATGGACTCATTTAAATCATTCAAAATCAGTTCAATAAAAATTTCTTCATACTATAAGGAATAAGAAATGTAAAAGATATCTGATGAAATAGACAAAAAATGATTTGAAAATTCCACAAATAAATTACACTGCATATTAGGTCATTTTTGAGTGTTTTAAAAAAATATTTAAAACATAAAACATTTTCAAAATACATTTCTTTGATATAAACTTTGAAACTTATAAATGAAACTTTAAAATATAATTTAAAACATTTCCTAAGAAAAATATACTTTCTGATTTGAAAAGTAATTTTTAAAACATAAAATATTTTGAAAATACTTTTCTTTGAAAGTAACTTAAAATATTGTAAAGGAATATTCCAATCAAATAATGGTCATTACTGTAGAAATTTCATTCATGTTTTTTATGTTAAAACAAAAAATACTTTCACATTTTTGATAAAATACAAATGGGTGTTGTTTAGAAAAAAATATTAAGATTCATTTCAAAAAATTATATAAAAATTAAAATATGGATAAAAATGTATTTAATAGATCATTTGGATAATATCAAAAAAATAATAAAAAAAACATTATTTTTGAAGAAAAAGGGTTTTGAGTGAAGAGATAAATAAATATTTTTTTTTCTTAAAAACATTATTCGGAAATATTTAGTACACAAAGAGAGGAAAATTAAAGAAAATATTTATTTTCATAAAATAACTAGAGGATAATAAAATTTATGAGTTAATTTAAATATGGATCATAATATTTTATCATCAAAAAATGTACTCATAAATAATCATGAAAAACGATGAGATTGTAACATAAAATCTTTACCCCTTTGGTGAATTTGAATTATAGGACTATTGAAGGAATAATATTAAATTAAACTTAAAATATCATGACAATAAATAAATTCATTATATTATATTTCAAAATTACTATATATACACCTCATAAAATAAGATAGATGCACAACATAATATATGTCTCAAGGAAGGAAAATTGAGATAAAAATCCCTTACCGCTTTGGAAACATTCAAATCATAAACCCATGAAAGAGAGATCTTAAAATAGATATGTAAATCCCAATTATTTTTCGGAGAATTATAATAAAATAAATTCATGGTCATTATATACACCGTATAAAATAAATAGGTGGGGAATATGGCATGTGTCTCACATAAAAGTAAAAGTGAGATTGAAATCCCTTACCTTAAGTTTCAAATAATATCACACACATTCAAACCTCTTGTATAATGATTATAAGATTTTAATAAATATATTAAATTAATATAATTATATATATCATACCATATATGATTTTCTTATCACTTGTTATTACCTGTTTATTAATAATTCCATGTTAAAATCTTGTTTTGGATAATAACTGCTTTGTTTTTCAGGTATGTTTTGGTTCATTAATTTTGGTCCTATTAATTTGATCATCATTACATTATATCCAGAATATTAACCATGATATAAATTTAATATGTACTTTTTATATATTTATTTATATTAATCCATAAAATTTAGATATAGAAAATGAAATACATCTTTTATGGAGAAGGTATGCCATACGTACACTTGAACATTGTTTCCATTATCTCAATAGATTAAATGAAAGGATGTTAACTAATATATTACCATTTAAGAACCATTTTTATTTCATATATATCACATAGATTCAATAAATTTACCCTAATTACCTTTCATGAAAAGTATTAGTTAAAAATGAATCGCATCGCTTTGTGAGGCGGTACTCTATCATACACACAAACAATGTTATTGTATCCACAATGGAATGTAAACTAAGAAATTATATTTGATATAATAATTAAATAAGTATTATTGTTTTAAAAATATCATATATAATCAATTAATAAAACTTTATTTCCTTCTAAGTAAAACATAAATGGAAAACACATCACATCGGTTCACAAGTCGGTAGTCCACCATACACACAAGCGGCATTATTGTTTTCCAATGGTTTGGGTGGTAAGAGGGTAGATATGGTATTATAATTACATAAATACAATAATATCATAAATATAATATATAAATATTAAATACATTATTATATCCATCCTTGAGTGGTGGTGATTGAAAATGAATAATATCAGTTCGCAAAGTGGTATTCTTCCATACACATGAATGATGATTTTGTATCCCATTTGATGGAAGTGGAGATGGTTTTAGATCATGAACATAAAATAAAAACATCTATGTATATGTAATATATTAATTTTATTTTATCATCATGGTTTAATAATAATTTAATGATATGGAGGAATAAATAATATAAAACATTCGGTTAAGGCTGTTACCTCTTCTTTGAATGTCTTCTGTTGGTTTTCACCAAAAAGATTCTTAGGTCATATTTATAACCAAATAAGGCTTCTAGTATGGGAGGATTGAATTAATGAATTTATTTTGTAAGTAATTTTCCAATCCAAAGGGTTTTTTAAGTGTGAAGCAGAGAGGAGAAGGGGTATCCTTTTATAAGTGAGGTGAGTGGTACAATTGTAGTTTTTTAAAAGAAAAAAATATACCCACATTTTCCATGTGATAAAAGGATAAAAAATGGACCTTTTTATAACCTATAATATTTAAGGTCTAAATATTTCCATCCAATATATTTTGGACACGTTTTAGGTCATTTTTAACCTTTGACTTTTTACTTTAATCCCTCAGTAAACCCATTTTTACCTTAACCGCAGTAAATAATTTTTACTAAAAAAATTAAGTTAAACTTATTAGATAATATAATGTATGATTAATCTAATTATGGAATCCATTTTTAAAAATACTGTTCACATAATTCAAAAAAATTAATTTAAAATTAATCTCACAGTCATGACGAGAAAGCGGTTTTTCCAAGAGAAAATTTTCAAAAGCTTAAAAAGTTTTTATATCCAAATTCAATATGATATAGATTAAACTTAAATAAATTAGATTTATAGATATAATATTGAAATAATTTTACCTTTAAAATAATCTTTAAAAAAATATGTTTTAAAATTCTTTAATGGAAATGACAATTCTTAATAAAAATTAGTATTTTTTACTATTCATTGAAAAAATAATTTTCCCAGAAAATTCTCAAAAAATCACCATAAGATATTTTTTAAATTATTCTCTAAAAAATTAATTCCAATTTTTCAAATAAATTTTCCAAAATCGTAAAAATTTAATTTTAAAATAAGTGGTCAAAATACAACAAAACTATTTTTTAGAAGAATACATTTTTTTAAGCGTAAAATTAGATTTATTATTATATGTTGTCTAGAAAAAACATAATATGTATGTTAAAATTTTGATTGAATATTTAATATATATATATATATTATTAATATAATTAAATAAAATTAATTTATTTAATTTATTGAGTTAAAACATGTTTGTGCGCATAAAAATAGTTTTTCACAAAAAGATTTCCTTTGTTTTCAAATGGTATTTATTTTCATTTATTATTAATTGGTCACCAAGGAATTAATTTTATATAAAATTATAAATAATAAATTTTCATAATTTATTTAATCCTATTCATATTCATCATTCTAATGTCTAGGTGATAAATTTCATATTCAATAATAATATTTTAATAGTATGTCACGTTTCGTTTAAGCTCGGTGTTATGTTTAATGTAAGATAAAATTAGTCTTGAATGTAATACAAAATAAAAATTGTGTTTCATATAACTCAAAATATTAAAAGGAATAAATTTATTTAGAAAAATATATATTTCAATTAATATTGAGGTGTTACAGACAAGACTTGCAAGGCACGCTTCTCGTATTATCATCTAACTTGAATATAAAATTGCTCAATTATTTAGTTGTTAAAACCAAGTCTCTATAGGTTATTAGTCATGAGTTACATCATATATATAAAGAAATATTTTTATATGATATCAAGTAATAAATATATATTGTATTTACCCATCAATCTCATAGTTTTGATATTAAAAGAAATATGGAATTCAAAGGAAATTCTAATAATAAAAACCATGGAGAGAAGAAGATGGGTTTTTATTTATGCTCAAAGTGTGGAAGGAAACATATAGGAAATTGTCTTAAGGATTATGGTAAATGTTTTATGTGTCGAATATAAGTACCTTAGGAAATAGAATACTGAATTTATAGGAAGAATGAGTTGTTTAATGTTGGGGATAAATCACAATATAATGCACCATATAGACTTTTGTGTTTCAAATACAAGGAGTATTGAAATTATGATAACCAGTGATCAAATACAATGTTTAATTATGGTGATTGATGTTAGTAACCTCTTAATCCTAGAGAAAAATTGAAATCTTATGCAAACACTATTTATTATGTTGGGTATGATAAGAAGTGGTTAAAGGTATACTTACCATGTGCTCTAGAACTGGTAATGTCTTATTGGATTCTAGAACTACCTATTATTTCTTATCTGAATAATTTTATATGGGTATCACAATACCAACTGAATGTTTAGATGTTGAATTAGTGTTGAAAACTCCTAATGGTATGATTATCACATCTTAAGACTATGATTATTCTTTTATTAAAGTTTTTGGGAATGTTTTTCCTACAAATCTTATTATTCTCCCTCTAATTTAATTTGATGTTATTTTTTGAATAGGTTAGATTTGTTTATATAAATACCACATCAATTTCCAAGGAAGTAAAATCACATTTGTTATTCTGAATCAACCTATTATTTTCTATTGGTACGATGATAAATGTGATCTTTTAATTTAAATTCCATCATTTTTATGGGTTTTGATTCCTATTCAAAATGGGTGTTTATCTCATATAGTTGGGTAGAAACTCAACATAGAAGATGTTCCTATGGTATTGGAATTTAGTGATGTCTTTCTATAAGAATTTTCAGTTCTTCCTATGAATCGTGAAGTTGAGTTTTCAATATATCTTATATGTGGTTCTACACCTATTTAAAATACTCCATGTAGAATGGATCAGATATTTTTATAGGAATTAAAGAAGAAACACTAGGATAATGTTGATAATGGATTCATTTATCCAAGTGAATAACCATGGGGTGCACATATTCTTTTTGTTAACAAGAAATATGAATCAATGTGTCTCTTCATAGATTATCAATAACTAAAAAATACCAAAATCAATAATATGTATCATTTGTCTCATATTGATGATTTGTTTGATCAATTATAAGGATCTCAATATTTTTATAATATTGATCTTCGATCAGGTTACTATCAGTTGAGGTTCAAAAGTGATGACATAACCAATAAATCCTTCCATTCAAGGTATAGACACTTTTAATTTATAGTGATGTTATTTTTTTTCTTATTAATATCCCCACTATCATCATGGATTTAATGAATAGAGTTGTTAGATAATACCTTGATCAATCTATGGTAGTCATTATAGATGAAATTCTAATATATTCTAAGTAAAAATAAGAGAATAAAAATTACTTGAGGATTGTACCAAATACCTTAAGGAAGGATATTTTTTATGAAAAAATTAACATGTTTTAATTTTGTATACATAATGTTTCATTTTTTGGTTATATAATATCAAGATAGGGTACATTTGTGGATCCATCATAAATAGACATTATTGAATGTAGGCCCAGACCAACCACTATGATTGAGATCTGCAGTTTTCTTGGTTTGGATGGATATTATTGATGATTTTTAGATAATTTATCATAGATATATAATCTATTCACCATGTTAACATGGAAGGGATACAACTTCCTTTGGATAGATGAATGTGAGGAAAATTTAAATGAATTGAAGTGACGGTTAGTCAATTCACTTGTGCTTACACTGTCCTATAATGGAGAATTGTTTGTGAGATTTAGTGATGTATTCAAGAAGTTATTGGGATATTTCTTAAGGAAAAAATGATATGTTGATATCTTATTCCTCATGAAAATTGAAGGATTATGAGAAAAATTACCCAACTCAGGGTTTGTAGTTACCTATGGTAATTTTTTCATTATTTATATAGAGGCATTATCTTTATGGAAAAAGTTTTGATATATATATACTGGTCCTAAATGTTTCAGGTATATACTCACTCTTAAAGATTAGAATATTTTCTATAGAATATAGTAGTATTTTATTAATGATTATTACTACTCAATACATTACCACCCTGGGAAAGTAAACAAAGATATTGATTCTTTGAGTAGAAAGGATCATAACAGCCTATCTATGATTAGTATCACAAATGATCCAAAAATATTGGATTCCTGAAGGATGGATCTAGAATTCTTGAAGAAAGGGGAGAAATATTATATTCCTCAGATGAATGTACAACCATATATCTATGTGAATATTAAAGAGGCATAAAAAGAAGATGTGGAATTGTAGAAGAAAGTTAGAAATATTCCTAAGTTCATCCATGATTATGATGGAATGATAAGGTTTAGTAACCATTTATATGTCTCATCTATTCCATATTTGAATAGGGAGTAGTTGTATGACACTCATAGTTCATAATTCTATATTTATCCTAGATGTTCAAAGATATATAGAGATCTGAAAGACTATTTTTGGTGGGAAAACAAAATGATAGTTATTACATGGTATATATCTTGCTTCTTTTTTTGAGAAATTTAACGATGATATATAGAAGTCTAATTGAATTTTATAACAATTACCCATACTAGAATGTAAATGGGAAACTATCACCATGGATTTCATTGTCGGACTCCCCAAAGCATCTAAATGACATAATGTTATTTGGGTTGTAGTCAATCACCATATGAATTGAGAATACTTATTTATCATTATAGAATACTTATATCCTGACCATCTTACCAGGATAGATAGTAATAAATTGGTGAATTTTTATGGATTACCATATTCTATTGTATCTAATCGAGATCCACGGGTTACCTTAATGTTTTGGGGAAGCCTTCTACAAGTTCTAGATTTATATTAGTGTTTTAGTGTATCTTATCATCCTTAAATCGATGTTCGTTATCAGATAAAAAATAAAACTCTGAAAGATATGTTGAGATCTTATTCTATGGGTTTCAAAGGTGTTGGAGATTAACACCTTCCTCTAGTCAAGTTTTCTTATAACTATAGCTTTCACTTGATAATTCAAATGGATCCTTGTGAAGACATATATAAAAGTAAGTGTATAAATACAATGTTCAAGGATGATGTTATAGAATGAAATATATTATGAAAAAAGATAAAAAAGGAAATGGAATAGAAAGTTATATCTATTTTACATCACATCAAGGTAGCTCAAAGTTGATAGAAAAGTTATACTGACAATTGTCGATGAGTTCTAGAGTTTGAATTTAGTGTAAAGGTATTACTAAAATTTTCCCTATGTATGAAGGTTATAAGATTTTAAAAGAAGGTAAAGTTGAACCCTATGTATATTGGTCCCTTTTAGATTATTTATTGAGTATGGATAGTAGCTTATCACTTAGTGTTTCCACTGAAACTTTCTCAACTTCACGATATGTTCTATGTATATATCCTAAGGAAGTACATAGCTGGTCATTCACACATAAAACTAGATCATGATCTTTATTATGACGAAAAATTAGTATAAATATTGTATGATAGAGATAAAGTCTTACAGAATAGGACTAATCACATGATTATAGTAATATAGGGTAATTAAAAATTTTAAGAAGCTATATTAGAACCCAAGGATGTGATGAAATATATATATATCCTCATTTTTTTATTGGAGTGATGAAACTTCAAGGGATAAATTCATTATAATGGGAGTATAATGTAACACCTAGAGATTTTATGACATAATTCTCTTCAAATAAATTTAATTTCATAGATTGCTTGCGATTCACGCAAACCCAAATCTAAGAGAACCGTAATATAGTATATGATTATAACATAGCCATTAAATTGGTTGTATGAATTTAAATAACTACATTAAGGGATTTTATAACGTAAATTAATTGATAAATAAGTACTCAATTTTTTGAAAAATTATTTTATTCTTGAAAATTACATTTTTAGCATAAATAGGTTTTATTGTTTTTTTGTAAGAAAATATTATATTATAAAAATTTAGAAATTTTATTAGATAAAAAGGATATAATTTTTGAAATCATCATATTAAAATTACATTAGGGTGAATTATTTTTATTTTTTGAAAAGATTTATTTTATAGTGAATAGTGAAAATACATATTTTTATTGAAAACTGCCTTTTAATTTACTGAAAATAAAAAGAATAATTTTGTTTTAAAATGGTTTAAAAGTAATATTAATTCATTAATATTATTAATAATCCAATTAATTTCATTAGAATCATTTTTATGTTGTATTTTGTTATAAAAAAATTTTATACTTAAGAAAACATGTTTTTTGGAAAACCACTTTTCCTCGTGTTTTGTTGGTTTAATTATAAATTAAATTCTACCAATTTTTTAATTTAATTTTATAAAATGGATAAAATATTTTTAGTCATAATAATTAATATATTTTAATATGGTAAACTCAATTTTTTATCATTATGAATAGTAAACACCGTAAATATTTGTCACCTTGGTAAAAGAGGGAAAATTGGGTCAAACCATGGGGTAAAACATTAAATTATATAAAAAACATGTCTTTATACTATTTTATTTCTAGTTTTCCTTTAAATGTTTTATTAATGAGTAATATATTGTTTTTAAAATAATTATTTTGAAAATTATAACCCAGGCTTGACATTTTTTATGATAAGTTGTATTTTATTAAAATTGAATATTGTTTTTGGGTCTTCTCATTTAATGGAATGGTTAGAATATTACATTAACTTTTGGATTAACCCAAGAGTCTAAAAACATAAATTTTTTATTATTTAACAAAAAAATAAACTAAATTTATTACTTTATTTCAATGATATAATGTTTTTACTCTTAAATTTGGTATCATCCTAAAAAAATCATGCATTTTGTATTCTTATTTTAAAAGTAATTTATAACACCTATAGAAATTAAATATGACAAAATTTATTTCAAATTTTGAATCATAATTTCAAAATTTGGTTAGAAGTCCCATTTTATTTTTGGTCATACAATTATGTTATCATGGTAAATGGATGAGTTATCGCTATTAAATTTAAAATTAGTTTAAAGTGATTTAATTAGGATATAAGAAATAAATTGTATCAAAAACTTTTTCAAATTTTTTGTATGAGATTATTTAGACCATATGAAATCTTATATTTTAATTTCTAGTTACTTGGTTCCACTTGACATGATTATGATATATATACAATTTAATATTTAAATTAGTTCCAAGTACGTCCTTTCCCTCCCTTATAAAAGGATATCAACTATGTTCTCTTATCAACTCTTAATGATCCTAATATCTAAGAAAATACTTTCCAAAATACATTTTATATTCTTTATTTGTGTCTTATATCTTTTGGTATTTCCAAAATACCATCCTTTCAAGTTTTAAGGTGTATTATTAAAGGGGTTTCTCAACAAAGAGGTATATCTCTTAACCAAGTGCTTTCAATTTTATTTCTTCTTCTTCCACCTTTAAATGTATGGTATCTATTATAAAATAAT
The DNA here is from genome assembly GCA_963277665.1 of Viscum album. Taxonomy (NCBI): domain Eukaryota; kingdom Viridiplantae; phylum Streptophyta; class Magnoliopsida; order Santalales; family Viscaceae; genus Viscum; species Viscum album. The sequence continues at coordinate 1,402,463,547 of OY728125.1, forward strand.
TTAATTATTATTTTACATATTATTAATTATTCTTATGATTAGGTACAATCATTATCCACTTTTTCCATCATATGACAAATAAAAACGCCGATTTTGTGTACATACGGCTTATCATCTCCATATAGTGATGTAATTTATTTTTTATAACTATTTCACTTGGATAGTTATAAATATGTAAATAATTTTTATATATTGTATTTATGATATGATTATTTTTTCTTAATGATTAAATATTATTTATATTTATTTCCTTCTTTCCAATCAAAATGTAAAAATATCATTCATGCGTACGTACGGCCTACCATCCCCATGAATGATGTAAATAATTTTTCAATATATACCTTTTATGGATGAGTCTAAATATAGATATAGATAATGAATATATATGATATTATATTTTTTTAACATTCTAGAGTTTATGGAACCATGATCAATTTTCATGGACCAGAACTGCCAAACTGAAACTGTCATGAAAAATAAAATAGTTAACACTTGAAAATGACTATTTTAATTAGGAATTATTAATAAATGGGTGTTGAAAGTTTATAAGTGGATAATATGTGATATTATAAGTACTTACATGATTCTTTTATTAAATGATAATAAGTTTAAATTTATTATACTTGAGGTTATATCTATTTTGAATCAAGTCAAACATCATGTAAGGGATTTTCTTCTCCCATTATATACTTGAGTTCAAAGCTCTTTTGAAGAAAGTCAAACATGATGTAAGGTATTTTAATCTCCCTTTTATTTTTATGAGACACGTCCCATATTCACTACATTATTCCATTATATGGTGTGTGTACCTCCCATTAATGTATTTTAATATTATTATAATGTACATTATTTGTATTTACATATCAATATATATTAATATCTTTCATGAGGTTTTTATTCAAAAGTTACCAAAGTGGTAAGGTTGTTATATTAGAATCTTATTATTTACCAGAATTATTTATGATTAAGTTTATGATGATGAAATTTCATGATCTAACTCTTAATAATTTTATGTAATTTATTCTCCTCTTTTTATTAATGCAATTTTAAATTAGAAATACCATTTTCCTCTCTCTGTTACTTAAAATAATTAAGAAAATGTTTTTAAGAAAAATAGACTCTTCCTCTTTGGCCAGGAATATTTTTCTAACATGCCCATGTTTTATTTGAAATATTTTCAAGAATTTTTTTTAATATTATCTTATTATTTTTTAAATTAATTTTTACCCATGAATGAATTTTTTACAAAAAAAAAATAAATGTAATTTGTTTTAATTTTCCAAATGAGGTCCTTTTAAATTTTATAATAAATGTGAAAGAAATAATTGTTTTATTATACATGATAAGAACATAATTTTGCACTTCCATGATTTATTAATGATTTAAATATTACTTTACAAGTTTCCATGGTTATTTTTAAAGGAAATAAATTCCATAATATTTTGTAAATTTTTATATTTTAAAGAATTAGTTCAAAAATGAAAAGGGTATTTTTCTTTAATAAATATTCCAAGTGATCTTTTAAAGGAATTTTCATTTATGATAACATCCTTTGATGTTAATTATTATTTAATATGGATATTATCCAATGATTACATCATTATTATTTCATTATATGTTTTGTGAGTATTATGATATTATTTTTATAAAAATTATTTATTTTCCATTGGTTATGATATGATAAATTTTTAAATGTTAATGAAACCCATTTCTTTTACATGGTTTTTGATATATGATGAATGATTTAATTTCTTTTAAAACACATATAAATGAATTATTATTATGTTATGGGAGTTTGATGAATTATATTGTACTCAAAATAATTCGGTAATGATAAATATCTTATGAGATAATAAGGAATATACTGGGGAGTGAACCCAATTCTGTAATGGTCTTTGTCCCCTATGATATTCTTGGGTGTGAACCTTGACTATAGATATGATGTAATGTATAGTGAACCCAATCCACTATGATTGTATTTTCACTAATCTATGAATAAAAAAATGATATTATATATTATGTGTTTTCTATAAATTTATGTCTTATGGTAATGTTATGATCTCATGGATCATGTTAATAGATTCCTCAATGATTCATGTCTTATAAATTACCAAGATTGTTTTAATGATTTAAGATAATGATCTATGATATACTAGATTTTTTTTTTAAATGTTAATATCAGGTTCTCATTACCTTATTCTCATTTTATTCATAGGTTATCATTGATACCTACAATATTTTTCCATACTGAACATATGAGCTCACCCTTTCTTATGTTTCCTTTCCCTAGGTTGTGAAGAATCATTTTAAGTAGGGTATGTCTAAGAATAGTACTATATTAGAATATATTCATGGTATATGTTTAAGATCATTCATGGAATAATAATATTATGTATCTAGTATCCAAATACACATAACCTTTATGGTTAAAGCATTGATCATAATGTTATGTATTGAATATTCATCTATTAAGATGTAATATATATGTATGAAAATTATGTTTCATTATACCAGATATGGTTTTCTTGGTAGTTTTTTTCGCTAGATCTAGGTGCTTATATTTTTTGGAATAATTTTTTGATGTTCTTAGAGACACCCTAGTATTCTTCAAGGAAGGTTTGGTCAATCTCGGGTTTCGATTTTAAACATCATGATCTATAATGGTTATTTATTTAAACTTCTGTAGTCATTTATTTATTCATATGAGCATGTCACATGAATATTCACTACATTTACTAGTTATATATAAGAAAACATTGGTGGTGCCCTGATAATTTTTACCAACATCCTAGTCGGGTGGCTATGACACTTGGGTACCCGAGCAGACTTCTCTGATCGTAGGCTCGGGTTGGGAAGAGACCCTAAGTTACTAGATATACTAGAGATGACCATAAAGGATTCAATATTGGGATATGGTAAGTCTTGGGGATGGAAGTAGTTCCTCAGTGTTTTTAATCTATTTTATTTTTCTGTATATGTGATACGACTGGTGGGAGATCATTGTTGTATGCTAGAATGATCGTGAGTTTATTTCTCTGATTGCTTCTAAATTCAAGTATTATTGATGTTTATTTTTATTATTTTAATATAAATTGTTTTATTATTATTGATGGTTTATTTTTTGTTATTTTTCTACTTCAATTATGAAATTTAAAATTGGTTAAAAACTACACACTAGACCCCCATTGCTAGTTAGTGGCCTCTAGAATATGAGGAAGAGTGACTGAGGTCTTTTTGGAAAATCCTTCAGTTCAAGAACCACTCAACTAATATTGAACTAGGGGAGGATGTTACAAATAGGTATCAAAAAATTTATTTGAATAACATATTTGATTTTATCATAGATCTATTTTTTCTTACTATTATGAGGATATGTTAGATAGGTGACATATGAATAATTCAGTGCTAGTGATTGGTATTAAACTATATTATCGTGAAAACCTTACTAATAGGTGGTCCAATTTGTCTAGGATATGTTATGATTGTTCTTGGATTACAATTTTACTTTTGTATGATTTAATCTAATGTGACACACATTGATTTATGGATTTTTCTTATTCTTGATTTATGTGGGTTTTTCACTTGGCTCATTGGAAAGAATTTGGTGTTCATGAATCATGTTTAGCCTATATAATTCACATAAAATACTATGAATAGTTTTTGATTGATATCAATTATGATTGGGTTGTTTTGCTTGAAGTGGAAACAAAAACATAAATGTTTTTCCCATATAAAATGGTTGTGGAATTCTATTCAGTTATACCACAGTATATGTTCCTTCTAATTATAATTCATGTGGATATATAGTGAGATAATACTTAATGTTGACTATGAAGTACCTCATTTAATGGATGTATAGTGATCCTAATTAAGTAAATATAGGCATTTTATCCTAGATTGTGGGTCTCAAAAATAAATATGTTTGGTTATTTAAAGTTTCAATAATAATAATATTTTTTTACCATGTATCATGGTGATGGAATTCTACTTAAATGAAAGGTCCAACCATGAGATACTCAACATACATTAGGGGGGGTTGATATTGTTGTACATATATATGTTTTATTATATGGTAATGTGATCCTGAAGGGGGTCTATATCATTTGTGGAGGCCTAGTGAGTATATATCATTCTAAGATTAGGATTCTCAGGGGGGTGGTAAGGGTAGTCCTTTATATGGGTTCCTGGTGAGAATTTATTCCCTATTTTGTGGATTAGTTTTCTTGTGATGTAATATATGGTTATATGATCCCTAGTATGGGTAGTTTGGAATGTGAGTTTCCATGTGAAGTTGTGAATGTTAATATTGGTGTTTCTTGGGGACTAGGATCTATATGAGATATAACATATGGGTTAGAAAGGAGAGCCCAATGGATTTGAGATATGGCTCAGGATATTATTGATTCATGTATTATGGATAAGATGAGTTTTTTTATATGAGTATTACCCATGATAAAGGTTTTTTTGGGCATGTGAGTAATGTATATATGGAAAGTATGGGTAGATTTTTCACATTTTTGATGGATACATGAGAAGTACTACCAAGTATGTGATATAATCATGGTGATTCCTTAGATAGTGTGAATTTGGATATAAAAAGTGGTTTATTTCCTATGGATTAATTTATGGGAGGTATTATCAGGTGCGTGGTATAGGCTTATGAGATTACTTGGGTTTTTTTATGAAAAATACTCTGTGTGTTGGTGCTTTTAGAGTCGAAGCCTAGTTTTGAAGGGTTGGGTAGGTCGAGTGCCTAACCCAATTGGTTTTGGGTATGGTTCCCAATGAGGTAAAAATTATAATCCTATATGGTTAGATCTAGTATAGATATATCATGGTATATGCTTCTGTTTTGGTAATGAATTTGTATGTGAGAGTTCATATGATAGACCATAGCATGGGTAGTTTCCCAATTTTGAAGATGTACAGTGAGGATGCTTCTATATGTATATTATTCACATGACATGGAGAATATTTTGTGACTTAGGCATGTGAACCTAATTTTTGTGATGTTTGGATCATAGAATTATAAGTTGGGTTTTACGATCTGGTGGTACAGGAGCATGCACTCGTTAATTTTGGATGAAATTGAAGTGTAAAACGCTCATTATGAATGGTGTTAAGTTTAAATATAGATCATGGAGAGGTTTTGGGAAAAATGAGGACTAATGGTTATGATGGATGGCATGTGGACTTGATTTTTTATTTTTTATACAAATTGAAAACTTTCCCTTTGTGGTAGATGATACATCACAAATGGATCGGGTGTGGTATCATGGTTGATCTGAGTACATCCTAGCTAGTTATTGAAAGTATGAATGAGTTTTTCTCAAGAGGAGTGAAACAAGTGTAATGATAGAACCAATTATGGTTTATAATAAGGAGTGGTATGAGGAAATCTATATGGTGAGGAGTACACCATTTTTTGGAGATTGGGACTATTATTAGGAATAGAGTTTCAACTGGTGTCTAGGATGTTGTTTCTATGAGTTGGGAATTGGTATCATTTGATGTTTTTTATAGGTACTTATTTGTTTTTGGGATGGTCTCATCTAGTCTTACGTGAAATAATAAATGGTGTGTGATCCATAGAGGAATGATCCTCATATAGCTAGGGTAATTTTTGTGATAATATAGGTTGTTGGATAGTCAAGGTGTATTTATATGTTGGTGAGTAGTTGAATCTAATTTTATATTGTTCTATTGTAAATACATGGAATTCATATGTAGTTTTTTATGGACTCTGTTTGTGTAAACCAGTCTTGGGATGGTATTGATATTATCTAAGTGTGCATTAGATTAGTGATGCACCAATTCTTGACTGATATAATGGTGATAGAATTAATTATTTGAGGATCCAGTCATGGAATGCCACAAAAATTTGGGTTCATAAGTTAGTGGTAATTCATGTATGATCTTAGGATTCCTTTGAGATTTAAGGCATAGTGATCAAGTTGTTTAATAATGTGTCAGTGGGTGTGACATGTTGTTTTGGGAAGAGTCCATCTAAAGGATTTTTGACATGTAGTTTCATTTATAATTGGATGTGGTTTGTTAAAAACTACACTAGTTACTTTGTTTTGGATATGATGGGTGTGTTTCTAGGGTGATTCATGTATTCCTAGAAAAAGACGGTGTATTATAGAATATTTCATTAATGGTGGATATTTATCCAATTCCATTTAGGAATTGGAGATTAGGAGTGATACCTCTTTAGGGGTATTTTTTTCAAAAATTTGGTGTTTTTATATGGTAAAACACCTTGATGATTTATTATGTATAATTCCTTTTAAATAAATTTAATCTCTTCAATAGTTTGTGTTACACGCAACCACGATTCTAAAAGAACAATAAATTGGAATATAGTTGTAACCTAGCTATCAAATTGGTGGGTATGAGTAAGACTAAATAAATTATAAAAATATATTTTTTAGAAATTAATAAATAAATTTATTTTCCCTCAAGTTATTAGAAATTAAAATAATAATTATTTGAAATAAAAATAAATGTTTTTCTGAAAAATATATTTTTCTAAAAAATCGGTTTCATCACATTTTGATAACTAATTTTAAAATTAAATTTTTACAATTTTAGAATATTTATTTGATAAATGAACTTAGTTTTTGAGATCATCCTATCAAAATTATCTTAGATTTATTTTTCATAATTTTCTAAATAAATTATTTTTTGATGAATAGAAAAAAAATGATAATTTTTGTTGAAAACTGCCTTTTAGTTTAAATAATTTACAAAGTTAAATTTTGTTAAAAATTGTCTTAAAAGTATATTTTGTTCAATTATATTGTAATTAATAAAATTTAGGTCATTTGAATGAATTATATGATAAATCTATTTATAAAAACATTTTATAATTAAGAAAACTTTTCCAATTGAAAACAAATTTTTCATCATGTCTGCAGTTTTAACATTAAATTAAATTTTTTGAAAAATTTGAATTGAATTTGTAAAAGTGGATTCCATATTTGGAATCATAATAATTAAAATTTTATAATAATTTCAACTTAATTTTTTTTCATAATGAATTTTAAAAACAATAAAAATTAATTATCATGGTTAAGGTTAGAAGAGGTTTATTAGGGGTTAAAAAAGATAAGGGTATTTTTTCCAATTAAACAAGTCAAAATCCTATTGGATTTAAATATTTCAACCTTATAATTTCCCACCTTTGAATATAATTTCATTTTGAAGAATTTTTCTTGGTAATTACTTCATCATTTTTTATTCTTTTGTGAAATTTTAAATTAATTTCCAAGAAGGTATCCTCCCCACTTATAAAAGGACGCCTCCTCTCCTATACTATTCACACTTCCAAATCTCTTTGGTTTATAAAATAAATTCCAAAATACCTTACTTACACCCCTCTTCATTACCTATATTCTATGTATTTATTTGAAAACCAATTTAGGAATTCATTAGGTATAAATATAAAAAGGTTGTATAAATAATAGGTATAGTTCTTAACCATGTGTTTTCATTTTATTTCTTCCTTTAACTTCATATAATATCTATAAGATTTGATAAAATAATAAAATTAGTATCTACCATATTATTATATTTTATTTTATTTAATTTAATGACCTATATCCATATCCTATTCCATCAAATGGGAAATGAAATGGTTGATCGTGTGTACGGCAGACTTCCGCCTCGCGAACCGTTGTAATTAAATTTCCATCACCACCTATCACAGATAGATTTAATGACAGATTTAATGTATATATATTATATTTATAACATAATTAAACTTTTTTAATTATAATATAACATCTACCCATTTACCTTATAATCTTTTGAGAAATGATAACATCGTTTGTGCGTACTTGTGGACTACAACCTCTATGAAGCGATGTGAAAGGTTTTTCATTTTATTTTTAAATGGATGGTAGTAAGGATATATTTAATGAATATATATGATATATATAATATAATAATTATTTTTTAAAGGTGAAATATTATTTACCATTCTTTTTATTCATCCGTCAAAAAATGAAAATAGTGTTCATGCATATGTATGGAATATCATCTCCATGAACGGTGTAAAAAATGTTTCTACAAATAAATTTTTTACAATATTTTGAATAATTATTTTTTAATATATATGATATTTATATCATGATTAAAATTATGAATATTATGGAAGCGTGACCAAAGTATAAGGAACAAAACAACCAAACCAAAACATACGTGAAAAATGAAGTAGTTTTTTAAATAATGAATTGTTAATAAATGGGTGATAAAAGGTTATAAGAAAATCATATATGGTATAATATATATTATTATGGTTATGTAATACATTTATAATAAATATGTATTTATTATATATGAGGTTTGGACATATATAAAGGAAATCAAAGATAAGATAGGGGTTTCTTATCTTAGTTTTACTTCCATGATACATATATCATATACACCACATATTTATTTTGAGTAGTGTATATAATACCCCTTTTATGTGTTGAATGTATAACCTATGGTTTTAGGTAAAAACATTTATTCATATATTTTCAGTCTATATAATGTTCTGGTTAAGTTTTTGGTGGTTCTTAAGGGTTTTGGCATGTTTTAGAGGCTATTATAGAGGTTAATGGTTTATTCACGGTTAAGAGAAATAATGTAGAATCTCTAGTAAACCATGAAAGGTAAGATAGTAGACATTGGATAGGTGAAAAATTGGTGAATAGTTTGGCCAAAATTTGTGACTACCTAGGATAAAACATGTATCTTAAAATATATATGAAAAAATATGGTGGGCGCATGGTTTTTATAATTGTGTGAGAAAAACTATGTGATATATGGCCTTAAGATAGTAGCACCGCATGGTTGGTGCAAGGTTTTCCAAACCATGCATCTGAAACATGTGGTATATATTTATACCTCATTAAATTTTTTATCTAATCTGAATTAAGACTTTTGACCCTCATTTTCCCCTTAATTCTCCCATAACTCGAATAACTTTTGCTTATATGGTGCGAGAGATGATCCCCTTTGATCTAGGAGAGATCCTTAAGTGAACCAATGTGCATTGAAGGCTTGGATTTGTTGGTAAGTGTCAGTTCTTCCTAGTTTTTCTTAGATACAAGGTTATTCCCTCTCTTAAAACCATATATATAGTCCATTATTGATATCTATGTGTCATGTATGATTCTATGAAGAAATATTATTTGATTCAGTGAAGGGAACGTTGATTATGATCGGATCTTGAAGTTTTGTTGTATTTTTCTTCATTTTTTCAAACATTTGAGGGGTAGGTAGATTATCTCTCAAATCCACTTGATATAGAACATAAATTATTAGCTTTAATTAAATTATCTTTTTGAAATTGTTTGGAAATACTTAGAGGATTCTTATTGAAAATATCATTTTGGTATTGGATTGAAAATTGTTGAAAGATGATTAGTTTTTGGAAAACACCTTTGTTGATAATTTTAAAATTATGATTTTAAAATTATGGTTTATTTTGATGCATTTAGAGTATTTTTTGAAATTATTTAACTAAATAATTATTTTTATTAAAATGAATTGGTGTAATATTTTTATAAATGGATGGGTATGAGTGAAATGGGATGGATAATGGTCATTATGTACTGCAATCAAATGGGGTAGAGTATGGATGTGAAGTTCCACCATCAATAGTGACCCAAATCTTGTTTTCATGTATAGTTATATGTTTGGACATGTAAAATAATATTCTAAATTATATTATAATTGTTTTTAATGTCTTTGTTGGCTATTTCCTTAGAAAATAGGTTTATGTCTTTGTTATGAACTGTTTTTACTGTTAACATTGTTTTGCAAAATTTTCTAAATAGTTTTGTCCTATTGGTGTGAGTTGTGAAGTCATTGGGGAAATCATATTGACTTTATACTCACCCCCTACTTGGGAACTATTATGAATTTATAGATTTCATCTATCGATACATATGTAAAGTCAAGGTATCTCAGTTCTTTAGTGATGCTTATTGATACTGTGGAATTGGTATGTGGAGTATGGATCATGGAATGTGTTGGATGTTTCTTGTTGATGTCACTTTGTAGTATTGAGTTTGGTGGAATTTTAGTCCTCTTTGTGTATGTATTTTGGTTTTTCCTTGTACTCTGATTTGTTTTATTGGTTAGGTTATGTTGGATTTGTATTTCATACTCATGCTTTATATATGGGTTTGGTTGGTGATTTTTTATATTGTTTTGATGTTTTATCTTTCAAAGGTAAAATCATCACACAAATGTTCTTAAGGCCCTTGGAATTTATTTCGTTCCTTTGGTGTATTTTGAATGTCACATAAGGTTTAGTATCTTTCTCGTAACTCCTCAATATAATGAGGAGGGGCGGGATGTAACAAATGGTATCAATATTGGCTAGTCTATATTTTATTTTGGGGAAAATGTTATTAGTTTGTTAGGTTATCAATATATGAAATGGTTTTAGTTTTGTTTAGACCTAGAGTTTTAAATAGTATGAATATTGATCTTTGGGTGGTATCAATAAGATAGGATTATTGAAAATTTAAATTTAGTTAATAAAAAGGTGTATCTAAACTCTTTATATTGATCTTCATGTTACTAGGGTGTTTGGGTACAAGAGTGTTTTAAGACACCTCTAGGTGAGTTTTCATCTCATCATCATGGATTTAACAGATTATAGTTTCATGAAATACATTTATATGAAGAAATATTAATAGTATTGTGGTATTAATTCTATGTTTATTGGGTTATAAAATTGAAAAAAGGTGTTAATTTTTGAAAATATTGAAAATGATTGTTTTTAAAAACACGGTTGCGGTATTTTCAAAAATGTTTGAAATGTTGAAAATAGTGGAATTGTAGAAATATATTTTATAATATATCTTAATGTGGTAAATTAATATTTCTAAGACTTTAGTTGATAATTAGTGAGACTAAATGGTCTTTTATTCTGGTTATAGTGAATAGAACCGGGTAGGCATCATAGAAACCAACTGAAAGAAGCTACTGAGAATGTGGTTACACCTGAGCCACAAGAAAAACAAGAGCTGGTAAAAAGAATTGTCCAAATTTTTTGGTATTTGTATAATGGAAATATGAATTATGAACCATAAAAATTAGACTATTAAATTTAGTTCCAAAAGAAAAATGCATCCATCTTTCAAGGGGATTCTGATTTAGAAAAAGTAAAACTGCGGTTGAATATGATGAATCAAGTCTTCAATTTCATTTGGAAACTAGTAGAACTAAAAAAGAATTTGAAAACATAGATTCTAGAGGATTTGGTTGGCCAATGGTAGGAATTAATAGTTCAATCAAAACTGGACCAAGGCATAACATTAGAGGATTTTTAGGAATTATATAATAAACAATTCTATCCTCAACCATTTTATATTTCTATAAAAACATACTTATTTAGTTTTAAGTATGAGAATCACGTGGTGAAAGAGTATATGGATAAATTTATAAACATATTCCTCTCTTCCCTAGAAGTTTTTGTGAGTTCTTCCTTGAAGTAATTCGTTTTTTAGTTAGGATTACAATAAGATTTTTGTTCAAAGATTGATGTGATTTGTATAACGGATTATACAGAAATTTTCAAAAGATATATGGTGAAATAAAATTATATATTGGGAAATATTATTATATGGAGTATGTTTATTATTATGGGAATAGGTTGTAACTCTAATGGTGGGAATAAGCAGAAGAGGGACACTAACTTATAGAGTGTTTGGACACCTCATAATTAGGCCATGGGATCAGTAAATCTTTCTCCTCAACCAAAAAGTGATTTGGGATGTTTTCAATGTGGTTCACTAGATCATATAAAGAGATTTTTTATATAAAAACCTAGATCATATAATAATTTCAACAAGATGATACATATTCAGTGTTATTGTCACAGTGATCCAAGTTCAGGTTCTAGAGACAGATCTCATATTTCTCAGGCATCTTATGATATAATGAGATAAGTGTAGTAGAATACTATCATCATCAGAATAGATAGATCCAAGGTGATTCTAGAAACACCATGACTCCTCAACCAATAAAATCTCAGCAGGGTAACAAAGAGAAAATTACAGTGAGTAAGAAATTGTTTGGAGATGAGAAAATGATCATGGGTGATCAATCTTATCCTTCGATGGTGAGAGGTATGATTCTTTTTGAATTATACCATTATGAAATCCTTTTTTGATATGGGTGAATCCTAATCATTTATTTCTTCTTGTTTTTTTTGATAATATGGGTTTTCATGTTGAGATGATGCCTTCTATTTTTAACTTCAAACTCCTCTTAGACAAATAGATTGGCAATCCTTTATGAGTAAATATTATTCTATAACTATCGATGGGTATCAGTTTCTTTGGTATTACTATATGATTGAGATATATTTTTATGAATTTATTTTGGGTATATATTATTTGACATTTTTTAAGGCCTGCATTGATTATTATTCCTAAAAGGCTAGTTTCACATCTCTATATGGAGTTGAGCATCACTTTAGAGGAGTTTGGGATGTAAAGGCTAGTATAATGGGACTTTTTGAACTAGTGGTTAGAACTATTTAGTATCAATTAGAATCACTGACATTGGAATCTATGGAAGATATTATAATTAGAGATTTTGAAATTATTTTTTATTGGTTTTTAATCATTTCCCCCAACAATTTCTCAATTTTTTCACCCAAAATAGAAGTGGGGTATATGATTGATATTATATGAGGTTTCATTCCTATCTCACTTCCATCTTATAGGATGGTAACAAAATAATTTATGGAATTTAAATTTCAGTTGTAATATTTGTAAGTAAAAGGGTTTTTTCAACCAATAAAGTCTTTATGGGTAGCCTAGGTTCTATTTATTGAGAAGGTGGATGGAACTATTAGGCTTTGGGTGGATTATCATAATCTCATACAATTTATGATAAAAAATTGGTATCCTTTTCCATGAATTGATGATATGTTTGATAAATTTAGGGGATCCCAATGGTTTTATAAAATTTAATTATGCTCAGGGTATCACAAATTGTGAGTTTAGAAGGAGGATATTCCAAAAACATCTTTCTGAAGCAGTTATGAACATTATAGATATTTCATTATACCTTTTGGTTTTATGAATGTACCATATGTATTTATGGAACTAATGAATTGAATCTTTCATATATATTTTAATTCCTTTATGTTGGTGTTTTTTATGATATATTGGTGTGTTCTAGGACAAAATAGGATCATGAGAAACACTTGGATGTAGTGTTGGGTATCTTGTGGGAACATTGTCTGTATAACAAGTTATAAAAGTGTCAATTATGAATATAAGAGTTATGTTTCCTTAGCTATGTCATCTATAAAAAAGGAATCTCTATTGATCTAGAAAATATAGAAGCCTTTATCTCTTGAAAACCACTTAATAATGTATTTGAGATGAAAATTTTCCTTGGTTTAGGGAGATGCTACCGATGCTTTTAATGTGATTTATAATGTTTGGATTCACCTATGAAAATTTTGATGAGTAAAGGTGTTATTTACTAATGGGATGATGAATTTTAGAAATTATTTCAAGAACATAATTTTATACTCACATCAGCACCTATCCTCACATTTCCAAAGTTTGGATAGGTCTATATAGTCTATTGTGATGCATTGGGATCTAGGTGGGGATGTTTTATCATGTATGGGGATCTTTTTGTTACTTATAGATCATGGAAGTTATAGTTACATAAAAAGAAATACCCAATACATGATTTAGAATTAGTTTTTGGGTTTCATGATTTGAATGCTTTGTATCATTACCTCTTTGGTGAGAAATTTACAATGTTTATGAATCATAAGAGTTTGAAACACATTTTCTCAAAAAGATATTTGAATTTAAGAAAGTGAATTTGGATGGAATATCTACATATGTTTGACTTCAACTTGATTCATACACTGGGTAAAGGGAACTTCGTAGTGGATACATTAACAAGGAATTAATATGCTTAGTTGGATAAAGAGGCCTTATACCTGTGGAAACTAAAGTTAGTTATAATGGATATGAATCTATATTTCTTGTACTAAGGTGATGTCGTAGTTTTATTTATAGTTTTAGTTGTTTCTAATTTGGTTGACTAGGTTATATTTTATCAAAAATCCAATCCTACATGTGTTGTTATGAAGTCAAAACTCAATGGTGGTTAAGGTATGGTAGTTGGATGAAAGTTCAGTGTGGTGGTTTAGAGATCAGATGGTCATACCAGTGGCTTTTCATAAACAAATTCTTAGTGCCTACCACCATTTTAGATCGGTTGTTCACCCTAGGATTCATAAAATTTATAAATCATTGAAAGTGCATTTTTGGTGGGTCAGTTTGAAAAGATCTATAGTAGAGTATGTCTTAAGATTCCTTACCTATCAACAGGTAATGGAAAAGCACCAATGACCAGTAGGTATTTCATAGTCTTTACTAATTCTAGTGTTGGAATGGGATTAGATATCTATGGATTTTTTAATTATTCCTCCAAGGATGGTTAAGAAAAAATATTCTATATGGGTGATAGTGGATCACCTCACAAAGTCATCTCACTTTATCCTGATATAAGAAACTAATTTGGTGGAAGACTTGTCAAAAATTTATATTCAATAAATTATAAATATGAACTGAGTTTCAGTCTCGATTATATTATAAAGAGACCCCAGGTTTATGTCTTGTTTTTGGAAATCCATACAGTAATATTATGGAACATAGTTGATTATAAGTATGGATTATCATCCCCAAACATATGGACAGTTTGAATAGAAAATCCAAATGTTGGAGTACATGATTAGGGCTTGTGTAATAGACTTTGGTGGCTCATGGAAGGATCATTTACCATTAATAGAGTTATTTTATAATAATAGTTTTTTAGCCTTGATAAAAATGGATCATTTTGAAGCACTGTAGGGTGTCCTTATCATTATACACTTTATTGGATGTCAATAGGATACATTTCACTAATTAGACCCAACCTTATGCAAGAGACAACAAAGAAAATTTGGTGGATTAGAAAGAGAGTGTAGATAGCTAAGATTCATTATAAATAATATATGTATCATCTTTGATGATCATTTTCATTTTAGGTGAGTGACCATGTGTTCTTAATAATTTCTCAAAGGCTTGGGCATTATCAATTTGGTAAGAAGGGAAAGTTATCGCAGAAATAAAAAATCCCTTTTATGATACTTAAAATAGTTGGTGAGGTGGAATATTGGTTGAATTTACCACCAGGGTTTAGTTTAGTGAAAAATTTGTTTCATTTATCTCATTTTAATAATTAATAACTTGATCATAACCATGTGATTCAATGGGATCATTTTTAACTAGATTCAGATGCTACATTGATTCATGTGATGGTATGAATTGTGAATATGAAAGAGAAGATCTTTTGTGGTAAATTCATTGTTCTAGTGTGAATTTTATGGAAACATGGTTAGATTCAGGAAGAAACATGGGAGCATGAGAAGTAAATGGTGGAGCATTAACCCAAAATATCTCAGGATAGTAAGGGTTTTCTAATTTTTAAGAATGGAAAGTCCAATGCTGGGGAGAATGTAGCGCCCCCAGTTTTAGGTATGTGACCTTTTATTCTTGTATTTTGAGTCTATATAATGTATGGGTTATGTTTTAGTAGGTTATGAAGGGTTTTTCATGTTTTAGAGGATTTTATAGAGGTGCACAGTTTTTTCTCAGTTAGTAGAAATCATGTAGAATCTCTAGGAAACCATGCAACGGAATACAGTGGGAACTGGATGAGTGCATGGTTGGTACGCAAATTGGCCAAACTTTATTACTACCTAAGAGAAACTATGAATCTTGAAATAGAGGTAAAAATATGGTTGCTTCATGGTTTTTATAACTGTGAGGTCTAACTATGTGAGGTGTGGCCTTAATACAATAGCACTGCATGATTGGTGCATGGTTTTCCAAACCGTGCGGTCTAGCCATGTGGCATACATTTATCCCTCCTTAAATCATGGTTATGTTTTGAATTAATCCTTTTAATTGTCATTTTTCCCATAATACTCCAATAACATGAATTCTTGTTTCTCTCAAGGCATTAGAGATAATCCCCTTTGATCCCAGAGTGATCCTTATGTGAATAAATATGCATTGGAGGCCTAAATTCATTGTTAAGTGCATGTTATTCCTCATTATTCTTAGATCCATGGTTCTTATATCTATTATAACCATATAACTAGTTATTTATAGATATATATATATATGTGTTATGTATAATTTTATTATGAAATATTATTGGATCTAGTGAATGGAATGTGATGTTTTGTTTTCTTGTTCTTTGTTTTTTTTCCAACATTTTAGAGGTAAGTGGCTTCTCCCTTAACTCTAATTCATTTATAAATTAAAGGATTAGCTTTAATTAAATGATTTTCTATAAATGGTTTTTAAATTCTTATAGGATTATTAATAAAAATATAATTTTGGTATTGGATTGGAAATTGTGGAAAGTTTTTTGGTTTTTGGAAAACCATTTTGTTGATAATTTTATAATAATGATTTTAAAATAATGGTCTAGTTTGATGCATGTAAGGTATTTGTTGAAATTATTTAAATAAATAAATAATTTTATTTAAATTAATTGGAATGATTTTAGTATAAATGATTGGGCATGAGTTTAATGGTATGGATAATGGTTTTAAAGTACCATTATTAAATAGGACAGAGTATGGATATAAAGTTCCACCATCAATGGTGACACTAAGCCTCTATACATTTGTAATTGTGTGTATGGTCATGTAAATTAATATTCCAAATCATATGATAAGTGGTTTGAAGTCTTTATTTATGATTTACTTGGAAAATTGTTTACATCTTTGATATGAACAATTTTTACTTCTTGAAACTATTTTATAAAATGTGCTAACAAGTTTTTTCCTAGTGGTGTGATTTGGGAAGTCATTGGGGAAATCCTACTGAGTTTAGAGTCACCCTATACTTGGGGACTATTTTTAATATATAGATTTTATCTATCAAGAAACAGGTAAAGTAAAGGTATCTCAGTTCTTTAGTGATTCTTTATAATACCATTGGATTGGCATGTAGATTTTGGAGTTTGGAGCAGGTTGGGAGTTTCTAGTTGATGTCACTTTTGAGTTTTTAGTTTGGTTGTATTTTGGTCCTCATTGTGTATGTATTTTGGTTTTGGATTGTAATATAATTTGGTTTATTGTTTCAGTTATGTTGGAGTTGTATTCCATACTCATTAATTATATAGATTTTTTGTTGGTTTTTATTTATATTGTCTATATGTTTTATATTTCGAAGGGAAAATTGTGACCAAAATGTTCTTGAGGACCTTGTCATTTATTATAATTCTTTTGAGTTTTGTGGATTTCACATAAGGCCTTGTATCTTCCCCATTACTTCTCAAGCTAATGAGGAGGGATGGGATATTACAAATGGTACCCATCTTGACTAGTTCATCTTTCATTTTGGGAAAAATATTATCAGTTTTTTCGGTCCTTGACAAAGGAAATGGAGTTAGATTTGTTTGGAAATAGAGTTGTAAATAGTATTAATCCCTATATTGGGATTTTATCAATGAGATAAGACTTTTGGAACCTAAAATATAGAGCATAAAATGCATATCTAACCAATTTATGTTGAACTTCAAGTTACCAGGATGTTTGGTTACATGAGTGTTTTAAGAAAATTCTAGGTGAGTTGTCACCTAATAATCATGGATTTAGCCAATGATATTGGTATGACGTTTAATGATATTAATACATCCCAATAGGACTAAATTATTCATTATAATTTTATCGGTTTAAGAAATGGAAAAATGTGTTAATTTTTGAAAATAGTGAAAATGGTTGTTTTCAAAAATATGTTTGCAGTATTTTCAAAAATGGTTGAAATGTTGATGATAGTGGAATTGTGAAAAGGTGTGTTGTAATATATTTTAATGGGGTAAATTAAAATTAATAAGACTTTAGTTGATAATGATTGAGACAAAACAGAGTTTTATTTGGTTATAGTGAATGGAACTGAGTAGGCATCGTAGTAACCAACTGGAAGAATCTGCTGAGAATATTGTTGAAACAGAGCCATAGGTGAACCAAAAGATGGTACAAAGAATTATACAGGGTTTTTGGTCATAGATAAGGGAAATAATAATGATGAACTGTGGAAATTGGGCCATTTATTTTAGTTTAAAATTTATAATACACCCATCTTTCAAGGGGATTTAAATCTAGAAAACAAAAGAAGTCTGGTTGATTAGGATGAATAGAGTCTTTTATTTCCTTGGGACACTAGAAAAAATAAAATTTATGTTAGAAATATATATGATATATTATTTGGCACACCAATGTTGGGAATTATTAGTTCAGGATAAATTGGACCAAGGCATGATATGGATGGATTTTGAGGAATTTTTGAATAGAAAATTATATCCTCACACCTTTCATATTTCAAGGACAATTGAATTATTCAGTTTGAAGTAAGAGAATCATGTGATGACAAAGTATGTGGCTAAATTTATGAACTTATTCTTCTTTACCCTATAAGTTACGGAAAGTGTGTCCTTAAAGGCATTTATTTTTTAGTTATGATTACAAACAAATATTCATTCTAATATTGTCATTACTTATATAACAAATTAAATAGATATGGCCAGTAGAATGATGGTGGAAAAAATGATATCTATAGAAATATATTTGTGGGGAGTATTTATATTCCTATGTGAATAGGTGGGAACTCTAATGCTGGGAATAAGATAAAGAGGGACACCTACTTCCAGAGTGGAGGAAAATATCTCAGAATCCGATCATGGGATCAATAAATCTTCATCTTCAACCCAAAAGTAATTCAGGATGTTTTTAATGTGGTTCACTTGATAATATCAAGAAATATTGTACGGAAAAACCTAAATCATGCCATAATTGCAGCAAGATGGGACATATTCAGGGTTATTGTCACAATTCTCCAAGGTTGGGTGCTAGAGACACATCTCATTTTTCTTAAAAATATTATGCTTCGATGGGACAAGTGTAGCAGAATAACTCTCTTCATCAGAAGAGAGAGAGCCAAGATGATTCTAGAAACACCATGACTCCTAGACAAGTAAGATATCAATAAATGTATAATGAGTAAGAAATTTTATGCAGTTGATCAAATGATTTAGGGTGATTAATATGGTCCTTCGGTGGTGAGAGGTATTATTATATTTAATTATACCTTTATGAAAATATTTATTTGATACGGGTCCGTCCCACTCATTTGTTTCTTATTATGTCGTTGATAATATGGGTTTTTATGTTGAGATGATGCCTTCTATTTTAAAACTTGAAAATCCTCTTGGACAAAGATAGTTTCAAACATTTATGTGTAAATCATGTTTTATAACTATCGATGGGGCTGAGTTTCTTTGGGATTTCTCTATGCTTGGGATGGATGTTTATGACTAGATTTTGGGTATGGATTGGTTGGTATCATTCAAGGCCCATGAATATTATGCTCAAATGGATATTCTCACATATCTAGATGCATTTGAGAATATATTTAGAGGAATTTGGGATATAAAGGATAGTAAAACATGAATTTTTTATGTTTTGGTTGGAAATATCTCAAATCAATTGATAGCACTGAAATTGGCATTTATGGATGATATTAGGAGTAAATATTTTCCAAATATTCTATACCAATTTCCAGACATTTTCTCTAATAATTTCTCAGGGTTATCAACCAAAAAATAAGTATAGTTTATTATTGATCACCTATCAGGGATGAGTCCTATATCACTTCCATATTATAGGATATAACCAATATAATTGAGGGAATTGAAATTTTAGTTTTAATAGTTGGAAAGAAAAGGGTTCATTTGACCAAACATGTCTTTATGGGTAGAACTAGTTCTGTTTGTGAAGAAGGTGGATGGAACTCTTTTTCTTTGTGTGAATTATCAAAATATAAACCAAGTTATGATAAATAATCGGTATCATCTTCCACACATTTATGACATGTTTGATCAATTAATGTGAGCCCAGTGGTTCTTTAAAATTTACTTATGCTCGGGGTATCCCCAATTTCAAGTTCATAAGGAGTATATTCCAAAAACTACTTTTAGAAGAAGATATGGCCATTATGAATATGTTTTTATATCTTTTGGTCATATTAATTCACCATCTATATTTATGGAACTAATGAATCTAATATTTTAGAGATATTTTGATTCCTTTATAGTGGTTTTTATTTATGATATACGGGTGTATTCTACGACAAAACTGGATCATGAGTAACACATAGTTATAGTATTGGGTATCTTGTGGTAACATCATCTATATACCAAGTTATCAAAGTGTGATTTATGGATAAAATATGTACGTTTCCATAGCCATTTCATTTATGAAAAAGGTGTTTCTGTAGATTTAGAAAATATAAAACCTATTATCTCTTGGAAACCATCAAAGGATGTCTTTGAGATACATTTCTTCCTTGTATTAGTGTGATACTACAAATTCTTTGTATGTTATTTTTCATGTTTAGAATTATCTATGAAAATTTTTACGAGGAAAGTAATTCATTTCCAATAGAATGATGAATTTTATAAATCCTATAAATCACTTAAGGTTAAACCTACATCAGCACCTATCCTCACATTTATAGAGTCTGTACATGGATGTGTACTCTATTATAATGCATCGAGATCTAGGTTGGGATGTGTTCTAAAGTAGGGATATTATGTTGTCACTTATAGTTCACGATAGTTATGGATTCATGCTAAGAACTACCCAAAACATTATTTGGAATTATCTTCTGTGGTCCATGCTTTAAAATTGGTTTCATTACCTATTCGGTGAGAAATTCACATTGTTTAAAAATAAAAATAGTTTGAAACATAATTTCTCAAAAAGATATTTTAATTTAAGATAACACATATGGGTGGAGTATCTATAGATGCTTAACTTTGACTTGATGTATACAATGGGTAAAGGGAACTCTATAGAGGATTCTTTGACCAGGAATTCATATGCTCATATGGATAAATAGGATTCAGATGAGTGGAAACTAATGTCAATTATAGTATATATGCATCTGGATTTCTCAAACTAAGGTGATGTCATAGTTTTCTTTCCATTTTCATTTGTTTCTGATTTGGTTGAGTAGTGCAAATTTTCTTAGACATCTAAAATTGCATGTGTTTCTATGAGGTCAAAAATCAAAGTGGGGTGACCATTGATGGATGAATACTAGATGAAAGTTTAGTGTTGTTCTTTAGATATCAGATGGTCATACCTTTGGATTTTCAAGAACAACTTCTTAGTTCCTATCACCATTTGAGATGGGTTTTTCACCCTAGGATTCAGAAATTGTATATATCATTTAAATCATAGTTTTGGTGGATCATCATGAAAAGATCTATAATAGAGTATGTCTTAAGATGCCTCAATTTTCATCAAGTAAAGGTAGAGTACCAATGACCAGAAGGTATGTTGTAGTCCTTACCAATTCCCATGGAGAAATGGGAGTAGATAGTTATGTATTTTATAATAGTTCAACCAAGCAAGGTTAGGAAACAATATTCCATCTGAGTTATATTGGATCGGCTCACAAATTTAGCTCTCATTATCCGGATTCATGAAACTAATTTGGTTGAATATCTATCAAAAAATTAAATTTGGGAAATTATAAAGGTACATGATATTCTAGTCTCAATTTTGGAAATTCTTAAGAAATCCCTTGGAACACATTTGAATATGATTATGGCTTATTATCCCAAAATGTATAAAAAGTTAAAATGGAAAATCCAAACATTAGAGTACATGCTAAGGGATTGTGTAATGAATTTTGGTGGATCATGGGAAGAGCATTTACCAATACTGGAGTTGTCATATAATAACAGTTATCAGGACTTGATAACAATGGCGTAATATCCTAGGTTTTCCTAGGAGGTATGGATCTGTTTTTCTATATAAATGCTTTTTTATAGCTTAATGTGAATGCCTGTTGATATCATGGGAGATTTGGGGGTGTTTATGGCTTGTTTGGAGCACTAAGTCCGACATTTGGAGAAAAATAGATAGGCTACATGGTTAGGTGAAACCATATAGGGTAGGTAACATGGTTACCCCTAACCTTATGATGCATGATAGTGGTGTATAGGTGGTTTTATGGCTTAAGGAAACCATGTAACCTCAATTTCACACCTGTGTGAGGCACCTATAATTTTTAGAAGATCCAAAATGCATGTTTGGTGCATAGTTTTCCAACCTATGTTTCATGATCATGTAGGGTGACCCTCTAAGAAGTGAAGGGCTCATGGTTGGTGCATGATTTGGAAAAACATATGGCAAAACCATGTGGCATAGTATTTTGAGGAAAAATGAACAATTTTACCTTACAACCTTTTAAAACATAAAACAATTTTCTTTTTCCTTCTGTTGGATAGCCTTGAGCATTGGGAGAGTTTCTTTGAGCCAATTCATAGCTTTTGATCTCGTTTCTTCATATGGACTTAGATTTGAGCATCAATAATCTCTTTGGATTCAAACTAGAAATTGTTTTCAATACAATTGTGTTGTTATTCGTTTGACTTAGTATTGGTTTCACTATTTAGGTGAAAGCTAAGATTCCTCTATTTATAGTTTATTCATATGTTCTTCATGTTTCTTATAATATGGATCCAATCATATGTTGATATTGGATGAGTTAACTATTACAGAACTATGATAGGTGATATATACCTTTCCCTCAGGGTTTGGTGCTTTAGATTCCTAGTTATAGTTGGGTCACACACCATACATACCAGCAGTTACCCTAAAAGGAATTGAATTCCTGAATAAAATGAATTATAAGGGTTTAGAGGTTCCCAGTAATTTCTATGAGATTATTGGAGGTTTTTTCCACAACCTATGTCATTCATGGGGTGTGAATTTGTTATTTTCTTTACTTTATACCACCCATGTGGTGTGTGTGTGTGTGTACTTTCCTAGTTAGATGAATCCCTTTATAAATTGAATTGAACTTAACTGAATTTTTTACTATATGGTTTCTCTTTCTTGTCATGTTTTGACATGATTTGTTTGTTTAAATTGATTAGATAGTTTATATGGAATTGTTAAATGATTTGGATGAACTCATGGAATGTTAGGAAATCTTAATTGATGAATGAATGTGATGAATTGAATGGTAGTGGATGCCTTGGTTGACATACCTTGGATCCTAAATCCATTAGATTTCATGGAAGATTCTCCTGTGGATCTTAATAGTGGTATTGGATGACTTGGATGATATTTCTCCTTGATTCTTGATTATTTAGGATTCCTTAGGCCTTGCTAGCCCTTGGATCCATCTTTTTTGGGCTTATAGTGGAAATGGTTTATTGACAAGATCCTTGAACCCCACCCAAGTCTAACTGAGTTTCCATCGAGATTCTCCTGGGACTCTATGAGGATTCCTTGGTCTATTATACCTTGGATCAGGCCCTATGGGGTTTGAAACTTTTGATTACATAGTGTAGGTTTTGTGGAAGACTTGTTTATACAGGGAGGTCATGATGAATGTTTTATATTGGATTATACGGCATGGTCATGGTAGTGGTTTACACTTGGTTATATGGTGTGGTCATAAGGGATATTTGGCATGTTTTACCACTACCCTTATTAGGGGAGCCGAACCCTTATTTTGAGGGGATCCTTGTTTAGATTGACTATATCACTTACAGTTATTACATTCAGTAAGGGAACTTCACTTTTACTACAGTTATACTCGTGATATACATTACACACTTTTTATCTTGTATTTCACAGCCTAGATTTGTTATAGACACCATTGGTGGTGGACCACTGAGTGTAATCTCACACCCAGTTTAGGCCACTATTGGGTATCTGAATAGACAATATGGAAGCATGTAGGGACCGGGAAAAACTCTCATATTACAATTCTTAATTTGTGTTATGCTTAGGAGCATGGGATCATGGGACTAAGCTAGGGATCATGATGCTAGCTGGGATAGTTCTTTTTGGTATTTTTGGTATTTTGATATATGTATTGTATAGATGCTTGTATAACTATTTTGGATGTTTTGTAAAGACATGACATGACACATCATTTTATATATGAGATTTTTTATGGCATTGTTTATATATTCATGTATTGGATATTTATATTGTGTCTTGTTATTATTCTACTTCTTCTATTGATTGATATGTTTACCATCATTGTGTTATACTCTGACATGAGGGAATAGTATCCCCATAGACACACCCTATGCCCTCGCTACTAGTTGAAAGCCTTTGGAATTAGGGTATATGTGCTTGAGAACATGTGGCCCACCAGCTTGGGGCACCAAATAGTGGAATTCAGGTTGGGAAGTTACAAAGTAGTATCTGAATATTTCTTTTTAGGATTTACTATTTTAAGATAATAAAAAGGGATTAGGAAGGAATGGAAATTTTATAATGAGTTATTTCTGGGAGTAGCTAACCCACATACAGGAAAGATCCAAATTTCCTACAAAGGAAATTTCTATGTTCTAGATTTCACCTATTATAGTTGATTTGATTCCACTATTGGGTGACACACTTGTTGTTTTATGTTATTATGATTCTGGATTTTTCTTTTTTTTAATGAGATGAGGGTAAATATATTATGCATCATTTTTATGCACTTTTATAGGATTTACATTCCATGCATTGTTCTATGGAATATAGGGTAAATTGATTGACTACATGACTTGGTGATATGTGCCTTATGTGATATAACTATTGTTTGATAAATGATTTGTATAGGAAATTGAGAAAAAATGTTGGTAATTAGAGTGTATGACATAATATAAGAAGTTTTTTCTTGATTAGGATATAGAAGAAACCCTAAGTATCCAATTGTGGCATGTTGAGTCATGGACCATCGGTCATAAGGACTGGAACGTGTTATGGTGTGGATTAAGTGGACATCATATTTCAGTTCATGAGGTGTATGGGACCTTATGAATTAGAAGTGTTGAACTATTTGGTTCAACCATTTAAAGATAAATGTGAAATAAATGGTAATTTTAATGAAATGATAATTTTGAAATAGATAAATTAACATTGACCAAGATTTTGAGTGGGCTTTAGGTAGTGTATCTAGTGATGTTTATGATAGTTTATTTTTACCTAGTCCAGGATTTAGAAGTAGGTAGAGGGTTATAACATGGTTATAGGATGTTTTTGACCCATCCTACATTATAAACTATAATCATCTAGTTATTATTTTTTTTAGGCATGTATTTTTCATTTTAGAGACATGTGACCATGATGACCACTAGCGTGCCCCAGGAGGGTGTGATGACCATGCTCAGAGGTGGTGGGCCATGGGCTACTAGTGGATCCCCCTATATCTCTAGTTGTGGTACCAGCTATTTTATCAGACACAGGTGTGGATGCATAGTTATGTGAGGGATTTTCATGCTACATAAAAACTTTCCAGGGATAACCATAGCCATCCTCATCTATGGTAGAGTTAACGCATGTGTTATAGCACTAGAATATTCCCAAATTTTTGTATAATGTAGGTCCAAAGGGTGTTGATTTGTGTATTGATACTATGTTGTTTATATTAGAGAATTTGGAGACACCTTATGAGAGGATAATGAATTTCATGACATATATACTTTGAGGATAAGTAAAGTCCTGGTGGGATATTTTGAACCAGGCTAGCAGGCTATGAGATATGGTTTGTGGTGATTTCCAAACCAGGTTTTATGTCTACTTTTTTCAAGAATATAAAATCAAGGTGGGATAGTGATTTCATGCATCTGGAGAACGAAATGATGAATGTTATGGACTATGCATCATGCTTTATAGAGTTGCAACCTTTTTCACCAATATATCTAGATGATGGGTAATTGGGGGGGAGATGCTTGAAGGAAAGTCTCATACATGTTGTTAAATCATAGGTCAACATGTTTAGGTTGATGATGATTACTAAGATAGTTAATTAATATCTGATTAAAAAGTGGAACCTGAGGGAATCTGGGGGTACATAGTAGGGTAGTATAGTCTCTCGATCTAGTGGTTCAGCTTCCCGCAGTAGTAAGCAATTTTTTGAGGCTTCTTGTGATGGGATTACCAGCCATGATATTATTGTTGGTATCTTTTTTTCTTTAATTAGTTTTGAAGATGGGGACATCAAATGGATCAATGTGATAGGGACTCAGTTGAGTGTCGATCTTGCAGCTAGATGGGCCATGTGTGGAGTTTTTACAAGACCTTACCTCCAGCAGTTAGTGGAAGGGTTTCAGCTTTGAATCCTGGTTCAGGGGAGTGTTTCATATAATTAAGTCAGTCTAGGAGATGGATCAGTATTGGTCATTTAGGTAGAGGTGGTGGTTTTTTATGAGGCATCCAGGAACTCGTTATACCTAGAAAATAGAGTGGTCCTACTTTGAGTAGTGAAGTTGTGTCATAGGGTTACAGTTTAGGCCAGATATAATCTGTATAGTCTACACATGAGGATCATATAATTGGGTCATCTATGGTAAGAGGTGTGATATTATTAGCCACTATGATAGTATATTTTCTTTTTGATATAGTTTCATCACATAGTTTAATATTTATACTTATGGTAGAGATCCTTAAGATCATGGTTAGTTTTCTAAGTTCATGATGACACTTGACCCTCTATTGGAGATTAAGGAGGGAAGTGTCCCCTTGTGTTTGGTGAGTGTCAATTCATATGGAATATTTTTTTACTTAATATTAAAGTGTTTTATATTATACTTGAGATGGGCTAGCTATTTTCTTATTGATCCTACATTGATTTCTATCATCGTAGGTTTAATTTTACATCACCATAGGGTGAAGGTTTTATTTACAAGGGTGATTGTTATGTCAATGCAAGGAGAGATAGACCAGAGTATCATCGGTTGAGAGAGATGATAGACCAGATGTTTGGGTTATATCTGGATGATCAAGGATTGCATTAGGAGGAATTTACTTTAATAGTTAATCATTTTAGGGATGTTTTCCTAGATGAATTTCCTGGGTTACCTCATGTGAGGGAGTTGGAGTTCCCCATCAAGCTAGTTCTAGGAGTTTCACTAGTATATATTCCTCCTTATAGGATATCTACTATGGAATTACATGAGCTCAAGTGGCAACTATAGAACTTAGAGGAAAAGGGGTTTATATGTCCTAGTACTTCTATATGGGGTTTTTCTATCATTTCTGAGAAAAAGGTGGATGGTAACCTCAAGATATGTGTGAATTGTCTTAAATTGAACCATTTGACAGGTAAGAACTGGTATACCTTTCCATGGATATATTACCTTTTTTATCAACTCTGAGGAGCTTAAGTTTTCTCAAAAATTTATTTGAGTTCAAGATATGACCAGGAATGCGTTCGACCTATATACATACCTCATACATATTTTTTAAGCATGTATGGTAAAAATGAGTATCTAGTTATGTCGTTCGGTCTCATGAACGCACTAATTTTTTTCATGGATTTGATGAACTAGGTTTTCTATCCTTATCTAAATTTGTTTGTGGTAGTTTTCATGGACAATATCTTAGTGTATTCTCACAATCGACATGACCATTCCAAAAATCTAGAGCTCATTTTGGATATACTAAGAAAGAATCAGTTATATGTTAAGATCACAAATTTACACTTCTAGAAGAATAAGATTCACTTCCTTGATCATATTATCTCAAAGATAGGAGTATTAGTTGTCACAAAAAAGGTGAGAGCTGTATTTTCAATGGAGCATACCAAGAATATCTTTCACATACATAGTTTCTTAGGGATTTGTAGATATTACGGGCATTTCGTACAATACTTATCACACCTAGAAGCATTTTCTATAGGATTTAATAATAATGGTGGGAAGTTTTTATGGACAGATACCTAAAATAAATCCTTTTAGGAGATGAAATGGAGATTGACTTCAGTGCTAGTACTGATTCTACTAGATTCGGGAAAGATCAACACTGTGTATTGTGATGAATTGGGTATTGGTATAGAATAAGTTTTGATATAGGGGATATATTTGTGAAATATGGGTCTCAGGAAATGAGGACACATGAGAGTAATTAACCAACACACAATCTTGAGTTGGATACAGTTGTTTGTGCTTTACGTTTTTAGAGACCCTACTTTCTTTAGGATTATTTTGTAGTGTACATGGACCACAAAATCCTCATGTACATATTTACACAGAATGATCTGAATTTCAGGTAGAGAAGGTGGGTTTATTACCTACAGTATTTTGACTTCAAGCTTGCCTATACGCCTAGGAAGGGAAATACAGTGGTCGATTCACTAAGAAGTAGGACTTAGATACAATAAATTTAGAAGGCTAGTAGCGAGTGGTAGCTTATGGGTTTATTTTCAGAGTTGTAGTTAGAGGTGCAGGATAGTAAAGGGGGAACCTTTCTTTTTCATTAGCTATGACCTTTACCCATTATATAGAGTGAGGATAAGGTAGTTATTGAATTATATGGGCCTAGTCCTATGAGATAGTGTGGTAGGTGAGTACCCACATCCTTGTTGAACTTTTCATAAGGATGAGATCCTACATATACATGGTCATGTTTGGGTTCCATTAGATACGTGAGGAGTTGATGTGATAATATCATGCCTCAGTTTGGGCAGAACATCCTAGTACTACCAAGATTTATCATGATTTATGTCACTAGTATTGGTGGATCGGGATCAAATATGAGGTGGATGGTTTTTTTATGAGGTGTTCCACCTATCAGAAGGTGAAACTAGAACATCAATGACCATCCATAATTTTATAACAGTAACCCATTCTTGAGTGGAAATATGATGATGTTGCGATGGATTTTGTGATTGATTTTATGAGGTCTCGTCGAGGAAGTGATGTTTTTTGGGTTGTTTTTTTTATAGTTTCACAAAGTTTTCACATTTCTTATCGATCGGGGAGACCATCTCAGTTAAAAATCTTGGGAGGTTGTATATCTTTGAAATAGTGTATATTCAAGGAATCCCCCATACTATTGTTTCATATAGGGTTGTTTGGTTTAAATCTCATTTTTCCTAAGTTAGCAGAGGTATTTGGGTACATGGGTGATTCTAAGCATAGAATTATTCTATCAAACTGATGGATAGTCAAATCGCATGATTCGGGTGCTTGAGGATATGTATAAGGCATGCATCTTGGATTTTGGGTTCTCTTGGAAGAGGCATATTTCCCTAGTTTATTTAACTTACAAAAATAGTTATCTTCTGACTATACAGATTTCACCATGTGACGATTTTTATGGTAGGCCATGTCGATCTCCCTTGTACTAGTTAGTGGTAGGTGAGGTAGCTTTACTGGGACCACATATTTTGCATGAGACTTCTAAGCTGGTCCAGTTGATCAGAAAGTGGATGGCTACTGTATAGTCTTAATAGAAATATTATTTCAATATTAATCAATGAACTCTAGAGTTTTAGGTTAGGGATCATGTGTTTTTACATATCTCACTGAAGCTGGTACACATAATAATTAAGAGATAGGGTAATATTTCACCATGATATTTTAGGTTGTTAAAGATTCTAGAGAGGTTCAGACTGGAATCCTATTGGTTTCAATTGCCTTAGAGATACATGTCCAAGCATAATGTCATCCATGTATATCAACTATGTCATTATCACTCATATCTATCTCTTGCTCTACATCCAGAAGAGGTGGAGCTATAGAAAGATGGTTCCTTCGAGTAGAATCATATTTGTATCATTTATAGGATAACAAAGGTTCTCGGAAACTAGTCAGTTCCTCTAGTGCGGGTTCTATGGAATCATGTCTATTTATAGGAGGCAACTTGGAATTGGGAGTCTGTTGTACATTCTTAGTGGATGGAATTATTCTTAGGAGATTCTTAACCACCCTTGAGAGGTTCATTCAAGGATAAATTTATTTAAGGGGGAATATTGTAAGATCATTGGTTTTCATATGAGGTAAGGGTCTTTTGTTTTTTAGTTAAAATGGTTTTTTATATCCTAATGTGAATTCCCATTGAGATCATGGTAGTTTTGGGGAAGTTTGAGTATTTTTTAGAGCTTAGATCATGACCTTTGTAAAAACGTAGATAGGTTTCACGGGTAGGAGAAATCATGCAGGGCTAGTCACACGGTTACCCCTAACCATACAAGGCTTGATAGTGGGTAGCAGGAGGTCACACAGTTTTTAAGAAACTGTGCCACCTCAGGTGCATGAACATGTGATGCACCTGAATTTTTTTTAGCATAGCCAAAATGAACAGTCAGTATATAGTTTTCCAAACCATTCTTTATGACCATCTGGTGTGACCCTCTAAGGAGTGAAGGGCGCATGGTTAGCACATGGTTTGACCAACTATGCGTCCAAACTATGTTGCCCAATATTTTGATGGAAAATGAAAAAAATTCCCTTAAAACCTATTAAAACATAAAACTATTATATTTTTTCCTCTATTGGACATCCTTGATCATGGGAGAGTTCCTTTGATCCAATTTCATAGTTTTTTATCATGTATCTCTATTTGAACTCAGATTCAAAATCCAATTATCTCTTTAAAATCACACTAGTAAGTTCTTCAATTCTCTTATTTTGTTCTTCATTTTAGTTTATATTGGAAATTATATTTGGATGTAAGCAAATATGCCCTATTTATAGGTTCTTTTTCTATTCTTTGTGTTTCTTTTGATCTGGATCAAATCAAAAGTTGATACTGGACAAGTGCTCTACTAAGAACATATGATAGGTGGTCTATACCTTTCCTTAGGGTTTTGTGTTTTATAAGCCCAATTATAGTTGTTTATCACGTCGTACTTTCTTTAAATTCCCCTAAAATGAATTGAATGCTTGAATCAAATGAATTGAAAATGTTAGAGATTCCCAATAGTTCCTATGAGATCGTTAGAGGTTGTTACCCCAACCTAGGCCACCCATGGGGTGTTCCTTTTTTATTTGAATTACTTTATACCATTCATGGGGTGTGTGTTTGTGTGAATCCATATTTATAGGAATCCCTTTATAAATTGAATTTAACTTAATTGAATTTTTTATGATATGGCTTGTCACCCTATCATGTGTTGACATTATGTGTTTGTTTAAATTGATTATATGGTTTATATAGAATTTTTATATGATTTTTATGAACTCATGGAATGTTATGGAATGTGAATTGATGAATTAATGTGATTAATTTAATGGCAGTGGATGTCTTGGTTGGAATACCTTAGATCCTGAATCCATTAGATTCCATGGACAATTCTCACATGGATCTTGATAGCGGTAGTGGATGACTTGGATGATATTGTTCTTAAAGTCTTGATTCTATAGGATTACTTGGGCCTTGTTACCCCTTGGATCTAGATTTTTTGGGATCGTAGTGAACATGGTCTATTTACATTCTCCTTGGATCCCACCCAAGTCTAACTAAGTTTCCATCAAGATACTCATAGGACTCGATGAGGATGTCTTGGTATGTTATACCTTGGATCCAGCCCTACGGGGTCTGACATTTTTTATTACATGATGCAGATATTGTGGATGAATTTTTTATACATAAAGGTTTTTTTGAATGTTATATACTAGATTATATGTCATGTACATGGTAGTGGTTTACACTTGGTTGTACGGTGTGGTCGTAAGGGATCTTTGGAATGTTTTCACACTACCCTTGTTAGGGGAGCCTAGCCCTAGTTTTTTAGGGAGCCTTTTTTGGCGTGACTGTATCACTTATAGTTATTAATTTTTCCATGGTTACTTTACTTTTACTATTTTTATACCTGTGATGTATATCTCACATTGTTTATCTTATATTTAAGAACTTGTATTTTTTATATACACCATTGGTGGTAGCCTACTTAGTGTTATCTCAGACACTTTTCGGGGCATTATTGGGTACCCAAACATACTATATGGATGCAGGTAGGAAATAGGGAAATAACCCACATTATGAATCTTGATTTGTATTATGCTTAGGATCAGGGGATCATGGGACCAAGATGAGGCTTGTTATTCTAGCTAGGATAGTTCATTTTGGTCTTTTTGGTATTTTAAAACATGTATTGTATTAATGCATGTGTACTAGTTTTATATTCTTTGTAGAGACATGACCTGAGAGATTATTTGTATATGATATTACTTCTAGAAATTTTTATTCATTCCTATCTTGGATTGTTATCTTCTGTTTTTTATTTATCTTCTTCCACTATTGAATTATATGTTTACTACCATTTTGTTACACTCTAACATGAGGTAATATTCTCCCCACATACACACCCTAGTTCGTAGCTTCTAGTCAGAAGCCTCTAAAATTATGGGAGATGTGCTTGAGGCCATGTGACCCACCATCTTGGGCCAAAAGATAGTGGCATCCAGTTTGGGATGTTACAAATGGATCATTTTGAATCATTCTATGGGTTTCCTTATCATTATCTACTTTATTGGGTGGTAATAGGTGAGACTTCACTAATTGGACCCAGAATTGTGAAAGAGACAATAGATAAGATTCAGTGGATTAGAAAGAGAATTTAGATGGCTTATAGTAATTAGAAATCATATGTTAATCATTTTCAATGACCATTTTCATTTTGGTTTATTGTATATGTATTCTTAAAAATCTCTCCAAAGCTTGGGAATTATAGTTTTGGTGACAAGAAAAGTTATATCCTAAATACATAGTCCCTTTTAAGATACTTGAATGAGTTGGTAAAGTGGAATATCAATTGGATTTTTCATCAAGGTTCATTTTAGTTTACAATGTGTGTCATGTATCTTAGATTAAGAAGTACTAACCAGATCCAGACCAAGTGATTAAATGGGATCACATTGAACTAGATCTGGATGATATGTTGATTCATGTGCTAGTATGAATTTTCGACAGTAAAGATAAGATCTTACATGAGAAATTCATTAGTCTAGTGTGGATTTTATGGAAACATTATTAGATTCAGGAAGAAACTAGGAGTGTGATAATGAAATGGTGGAGCAATGGCCCGAACTATCTTAATACAAAAAGGGTTTTCTACTTTATGTGGATGGAAAGGCCAATAGTGGGTAGAATGTATCACCCCTTTTTTCTGGAACATGACCCTTTATTCAGGTATTTTGAGTCTATATAATGTTCGGGTTAAGTTTTGGGAGGTTTATAAGGGTTTTGGCATGTTTTAGAGCCTTTTTTTAGAGGCACATCATTTGTTTATAGTTAGTAGAAAATGTGTATCATCTCTAGGAAACCATGCAAGGGAAGATAGTTGGAACTTTCCAAGTTCATAGTTGGAACATAATTTTTCCAAATCGTGTGACTGCCTAGGATAAATCATGCATCTTAAAATAGAGGAAAAAATACATTTGGTGTATGGTTTGTCTAACCGTGTGATCCAACTATGCGGGGTTTCACATTAAGATGGCAGCACCACACAGTTAGTTCTTAGTTTTCTAAACTATGTGTCCTTATCATGTAGTGTATAGTTAGACATCCTTATATTTTGGATAAAATCTTAATCAAGTCTTTTTACTCTCATTTTTTCTTAATTATCCCATAACTTGAATTCCTTTTGCTCCCAAGGCATGAGAGATGATACCCTTTGATCCAGGGGAAATACTTAGACAAATCAATGTGAATTTGATGCCCATATTCATTATTAAGTGTTTGTTATTACTCATTATTCATAGACCAAAGTTTCTTATCTATATTATAACCACAGATCTCATTCGTTATGGATATATTTATGTTTTATGTATGCTTTTATGATAAAGTCTTATTGAATATAGTGAATGGAATGTGGGTTGTGATCAGATCTTAATGTTTTGTTATGTTTTTCATCATTTTTACCAATGTTTTAGAGGTAGGTAGATTCTCCCATGACTCTAATCAATTTAGAACTTAAATTATTAGCTTTAATTAAATGATTTTCATGAAATGGTTGTGAAATACTTATGTAATTATTGATAAAAATGTCATTTTTTTATTATTATGGAAATTATGGAAAGTTGATTGGTTTTTTGAAAACCCATTTATTAATAATTTTAAAATGATTATTTTAAAATTATAATTTTGTTTTATTCATGTAAAGTATTTGTTGAAATTATTTAAAGAAATGATTTTTCTGATTGAAATGACTTATCATGATTTTGGAATAAACATTTGGGCATGAGTTTAATATGATGGATAATGGTCATGAAGTAACACCATCAAATGGGATGGAGTAAGGATGTGAAGTTCCACCATCAATAGTGACCCCAAGCTTGTGTGTGTGTGTGTGGTTTTTTCTATGGACATGGAAATAATATTTTAAATTAGATGAGAAGAGGTTTAAAGGTTTTGTTAATTATTTCCATAAAAAAATGGTTTATATATTTGATATGAACTATTTTTACTATGTAAAATTGTTTTTCTAAAATATACAAAGAATTTTTTTAGTGGTGTGGGTTTGGAAGAAATTGTGTATATACTGTTATGTTTAGAATCACCCCCTTCTTGGGAACTGTTGTGCATTTTTAGATTCCATCTGTCAATGCATAGGTAAAGAAAAGGTATATTGGTTCTTTATTTATGCTTATTTATATCATGGTATTGGCATGTGGAGTTTATAGATTAGAGCATGTTGGCAGTTTCTAGTTGATGACACATTTGAGTTTTGATTGTGGTGGTCTTTTGGTCCTCTTTATGTATGTATTTTGGTTTCTTCTTGTACTCTGATTTGGTTTATTGGTTGGGTTATGTTGGAGTTTTGTTTCATAATCATGCATTAGATAGAGGTTTGGTTTGTTATTGTTTATTTTGTCCGGATGTTTTATCTTTAAAAGGGAAAAACATCCCCTAAATGTTCTTGAGGACCTTGGCATTTATTTCTAGCATTTTGGTGTCTTGGGGATGTCACCTAAGGCCTACTAGCTCCCTTGTCACTCTTCAAGCCAATGAGGAGGGACGGTATGTTATATTATATCATGAATATATTTATCTTCATGGTATTTTAATATTTCATTTAATTTTATTTATTTCATGTGGATTATGATTCAAAATTTATATAAATGATAAGGTTTTATTTCACAATCACATCATTATTCAGGATTGTTTATGATTAGGTATCCATTTGGGGAATATATTTATATTTCTATCTTAAACCTAATCTAATTTACTCTCTTATAGTTATTTATAACATTTTCTTATAATAGTACCATTTTCATCTCTTTTTCACTTAAAATGATTGAGAAATTGTTTTTTAAGAAAATGTAAATTTATTCCTCTCTTCAGTTAAAAATATTTTTTCTTCCATATCCATGTTTTATAAAACTATTTTCTAAATTTTTTTCAACATTCTCTAAATTATTTATTAAAAATATTTAAATCCATTATATACTTTTTACAAAATGTTTTAAAAGGATCATCCTATTATTTTTTGGATAAGGTACTTTATGAATTTTTACAGAAAATGTGAAAGGAATATTTTTATTAATATTCTCGACATGAATAAAATTACAGATCATCATGTATGTTCATTGTTTTTATTCTTAGTTTACAATTTTTACAAGGTTCATTTCAAATAAAAAATCCAAAAATTTTAAAAAATTTAGCTTTTAAAATTGATTTTCAAAGTGAAAAGGGAATTTTCCTCAATAATGTTTTTAATGAAATTTTTATATTATTTCTATTTACCAAAAAACCCCTAATTTTACTTATGCTCCAATAAGGATATCTTGTAATGATACCATCTATATTATTTATTCAGATGCACTCTAATCAGTTTGATTGGGGATGTACTATTTTTATACCATTCGCTATGTTACTCTAAATAGTTTATGATTATGTTTATTGATTGGGGAAATTATTATCATTTTGTATCTTAGTTATTCAATATGAATGTTTATATTGATTATTTTTATACACTTTCATATGAGAAATGAATTGGACTTAGCATATGATGGGTTGAGCCTGCTATAGCCCTTTCATGCATCTGTAGGTCTAATGAGACAAACTAGCTTGGGTTTTTAGCTGAGGCCCTACTAATTTATGTAAGATATTTTGGAATGGGATCTTGATGTTATGGTTATGATGTAAAAAATTATGAATTACCTCATTATGATATTAGTTACTGATGTCTATGTGATTATTCAATTAGTTAGAATATCTATAGATAAGTTTCAATATCATTTGATTATTTATATGGAATTATTTTGATCATTATTTATTCATACCATATTATTCCCATTGTTAGTGTTATTAATTAAATAGAATGATTTTCCATTATTTACCTTTCCATTTTTCTTAGTCCTTATTTTTTTTATATATTCCACTATACAGATGCCCTTACTGAGCATTAGATATTACCCCTTTCTTATGTTTCCTTTCCACAGGATTCTAGGAAGTGTATTTTGATTGATATGTAGGTATTTTTTAAAGTTAATTGTGGTGTTCTAAAATAAATTATATTTTTTATTTTAAGTTTCCAAATATAATGTGAGTTTCAAGTATGTTTATAATTTTCCAAGACTAATAAACTATTTGGTCCTTTAGTATGATATAGTTTGTATCTAGTACCAATGTAATAATGTAACAATTGACTCCAGGATAGTAGGGTTAGGTAATTTACAATTAGCATCATATTAAGTTTATTAAAAACCTTGGTAACTATATTTTGTAAAATATATATTAGAGAACATAACCCTAAGTCTTACATTTAGGATAATTCTAATTATAGGATAACATCCTAAATTTTTGGTAAGGTATAGATTATGTGTATTTCCTATAAATACATCTATGTTTAGATACTACAAGTGGATGTGTCTCTATCATAGAAGTATCTAGGGGTAATAACACTGAAATGGGTGCATTGGGCCATAAATCGGTTTTCACCTAGTGCATAATAATGGGCCTTGTTTCACACCTTGTTTGACACACCTAAAGGAAATTCATGAGATAATTAATACTTTATTTGAAAATAATTATTAATAATTTGAAAATATTTTTATGACTTGAGAATATTCTGAAAGATACCTAGTTTATGATTTTAAGATTAGTTGTGCATAAATTTTTCAATTTATGTTAAGTGTGTCACTAGTTTTGAAATTATACATTATGATTCATAATGGAATGATATAATATATTATATTATATTATTTACAAATAGAACCTAGTGGATACAATGTAAACTATATCAATGTTCATAATCCATATAGGTGTTTCCCTCTAGGGAAAGATAATGAAGCTCGAGCTAGAGTTGTAGCAAGAGCTAAACAAATTATAACTATAATGGGGAAAATTACTTGGGTTACGCCTAATAAACTTGCCTATATGGACTAAAATACTGATCCAAAATGTATTTTAACAAATTTATACCACATAATGTGTCAATAACCTCCATAATTAAATGGGACTAAAAATATATTTGTAGCTTAGAAATTGATAAGTTCCTTCAAGAAGACATTTCTCACTCTGGGAAGTAATGAAAGGTACAAGGTTTTCATGGAATTTTATCATTTCTCAGAAGATTCGGATCAATGGTGTTCATTAATACAAAACAACAAGGATGAAGAATAAATAGAAAACATAGAGTGGAAGAATTTTAATGTAAGTTTCATGGAAAAATATTTTCCTCAGGAGAAATGAGAATATTTGGAGAGACAATTCCTAAGTCTGTGAAAAAATGAAGATGAAAATGTTTCTAATTTGAATATAAATTTACAATTTTTTCAATACATGATATGAACTATGTACGTAATCCAAAGAGTAATATTGACCATTTATTTTATGGTATAAAGATAATCCTTAGAAGGGAACTTGTCTCTAAAACTTTCTCATTGTATAAGGATAAAGTATCAAGTGTTATCAAGATAGAGAAATAATTCTACAAGCCTTATGGATTTTATGAAAATAAAAATAAAAAGAGGAAAAAAGAGAAAAAATGGATAAGGGGAAGGAGTGAAAGAATAATTTTCTCACATGTGATAGTTCTATAAATAAACACCATGGTACTTCTATGAAGGGAATGAGAGTTTTCTTGAAGTGTGGAGAAAAATTCTATAAAGCGTGTGAATGAATGGGTAATACATAAACCTTTAATTTTGAAGGTTTTAATTATAAAGAGATGGTCAACTATTCAAATAATTACCCCTAGAGTTAAGGTAACATACCTTAGAAGAAGATAAGGGATCAAGGTTATGTTTATTTTATTACTATAGCTAAAGTGGAATAAAGTACTTGTGTATTTTAATTCTAGAAT
The DNA here is from genome assembly GCA_963277665.1 of Viscum album. Taxonomy (NCBI): domain Eukaryota; kingdom Viridiplantae; phylum Streptophyta; class Magnoliopsida; order Santalales; family Viscaceae; genus Viscum; species Viscum album. Next base: position 1,402,501,703 of record OY728125.1, read on the forward strand.
TATGTCGTATAAGTATTTTATCAATGATATTCTAATTATAAGAATTGTGAAACATATAATGATTTTACTACAATAGTTTTCCTTAAATATTTGAAATCATATATTGAATGGTATCGATGACCAAGAAAAGTGATTCAATTGTGATTTTAAATTTTTGGAAAACACATGATTTAGGGTAAATAACCCTTAATATGTGCCTGATGTTAAAATAATAATAATATTTTTATATGATAGTATTTGTGACCTTGAAATTGGTTAGTGATTTAATGGTTTATATAATCTTTTATGGAGTTTACTAATTTTTTGGATTTATAAAATATATTCAATAATCTAAGATTTTATTTTTTGAAACATGTATGTTTTAATTAAGGTTTTATGGTGGTCAAGGTATTCACATATTTGGTAAGTGTAATTAATTGCTAATTTATGTTGTTTTGGATAATATAATGTTAAGTTTATTTTGTAAATTTAGTGACCTTACTTCTAAATTTTCAAATATTGAATTTTGACAGACATATTTTGTAGGATTCATAAGGTTAACTATTTATTAAATGGATTAATTTTAACTTTGGGGTCATTGTTGAGGTTTCGTAAATTAATGTATGTTTGGATAACTTATGCTGACCATTTTGGTTTTGGAAAATTCTTAGAGACATGATGAATGAATTTTCATTCTTTCATGGATCTTATGAACTATTAAAAGTTAATTTTATTGCTTTAGTCATGAAAATTCATCTTAAATACTCATAATTTGGAGAAAATATAAGATTGTGGTGGAAATTGATTAAAAGGTGAAATTATACTTGTCAATTATATTTAATTATTTTCTTATTCTATATGGTAAAGTAATTCATCAACTCAAGTAAAAGGATATTGAAAAAAAATGTTATGTAAGTACCTTTATTTTTTATGAATCAATGGTCTTTTCACCCAACATGGTTTTATAGATTTACAGTCATTGACATTCTATTGATAATTCACTGTATTATGATCAATGATCTATATCACTCTCAATAATGATTTAATCTTTTATTAAATGTCCATATTTTCACATCCCACTAATTTTTCCTATTTGGAAACCTAGTTATGTGTTATCTAAGATGACTTTATACTTCCCTTTCTATATTATCAAAAGGATGTTTTATTAGTCCAATTACAATGTGGGTTTTCAAAAAGGTTAGACCTTTTATCAATAAAATAGAATTGCTAGGGATAAATTTATTTAATGATGGTAAAATATAATACACCTATACTTTATGATATATATTTTCTTTTAAATAAATTCCATCTCTTTAATAGTTTACGATACATGTAACCCCGAGTCTAAAAGAACCGTAAAATAGTATACAGTTATAACCTAGCCATTATATTGAAGGGTATGAATAGAACTAAATAAGTTATGAAAATTATATGTTTTAAAAATTTATAAATAAATTTATTTTTTATCAATTGATTATAAATAAAAATAAGAATCATTTGAAATAAAAATAAACAATTTTATGAAAAAAATTTATTTTTCTCATAAAGAGGTTTCATCAAATTTTTCACACTTATTTTGAAATTAATTTTTCAAAATTTTAGAAAATTTATTTAAAAAAATGAACTTAATTTTTTAAATAGTATTTTAAAAATTATATTAGAGTTATTTTTTGAGAATTTTCTGAAAATATTATTTTTTTCATTGAATATTAAAAAAACTTATTTTTGTTCAAAAAAGTCAATCTGTTTAAATAATTTACAAAGTTACATTTTTTTAAAATGTTTTAAAAGTAAAAATAGTTCAATTATTTTATAATTAATCATATATAGTTAATTGGAATAAATTATATGTTCAATTTTAATATAAAAACATTTTATACTTATAAAAACTTTTCCTTTGGAAAAGCGTTTTTCATCGTGTTTGCAGTTTTAAATTTAAATTAAATTATTCCACTTATGTGAATTAGAATTATAAAATTGTATTAAATATTTGTAATATGAATAAAAAATATTATATAATAATTTTAACTTAATTTTTTTGTCATAATTAATAGTAAAAATAGTAAAAATTAATTATCATGGTTAAGGTTAAAACGAGTTTACTGGGGGTTAAACTAAAATAAAATGGTATTTTTTATAATTAAATTATTAAAAATACTATTTTTTTGGAAATATTTATATAATATCCTATACCAACATAGAATATAAGGTCATATGGAATCATTTTTCTTGGAAATTAATTTATCATTTTGTAATCATTTGGGAAATTTCCATATAATTTTCAAAAAGATTCCTCTCCCACTTATAAAATGACACCTCATCTACTCTTCTATTCACACTTAAAAATACCTTTGGTTCACTTAATACATACTCAAATACCTTCCTCATATTCTTCCCCATAACCTAGAGTCCTTTTTTATCATAAAAACAATATAGGAAGGCTTTAAGTATAATCTTAAAGAGATTTTCCGGTGAAGATGTATAGTTCTTAACCATGCGTTTTCATTTTATTTCTTCATTAAATAATTAAAATATCTATAAAATATATTAAAATAATAAAATCAAAATATAACATATACTAAAATGTTATTTTTTTAATTTCATGACCTATATCCATCTCCTCTTTCATAAAATGGGAAACGAAACTGTTGATCATGTGTATAGCAGACTACCGCCTTGTGAACCGATGTAATTCATTTTCTATCATAACCTCTCACAAATATTTGTAATTATGGATTTAATTTATATATATTATATTTTATTAAATAATAAACTTATATAATAATAATATTACATCTACCTTTTTACCTTCCAATCCATTGGAAAATGATAAGGTCGCTCATGCGTACGTGTATACTACCTTCTCCAGGAAGCAATGTGAAATTATTTTAATTTTATTTTGACATTGATGTTAATACGGACATATTTAATGAATATATATGATATATATGATATAATAATGATTCTATAATTATTAAATATTTTTTATCCTTCTTTTGATCTATCCATCAAAAAAAATAAAAAAAATGTTCATGCGTACGGACAACCTACCATCTCAATGAACGGTGTCACTCATTTTTCTACCTATAAATTTTATGGAAAATTATGAATACTTATATTATTAATATATATGATATTTATATCATGGGTAAAATTCTAGGTATTATGGAACCATGATAAATGTACAATGATCAAAAATACTGAACTAAAACATACATGAAAATGAATCGGTATTTTTAATAAATAATTCATAATAAATGGGTGATAAAAAGTTATAAGAAAATAATATATTCTACTATATATATGATTATGTTTATGTAATAGATTTATAATAAAAATATATTTATTATACAGGATATTCAGATATGTACGAAGTAAATTATACATGAGGTAAGGGTTTATTGTCTCACATTTACTTCTATAAGACATACATTATATTCACCACATATTTCTTATGTAGTGTATATAATAATCCTTTGATAAGTTATATCATGGATCACTTTACCTTAATGGTATTTAAAATTTTTATTTGAAGTTATTTATTTCATGGGGTGTGCAATTCAAAAGTTACCAAAGTGTTAAGGGTTTATTTCACAATCTCACCATTATTTGGGTTGTTTATATTCAAGTATCCCTTGGGGGAATAGTTTGATATTTCTATATTAAACATAATATATTTTCTTATCTCTTTATAAATAATGATATTTTCATATAATAGATCCATTTTCATATATTTATTATTTAAAATTATTGAGAAAATGTTTTTTAGTAAAATATGACTTTATTTCTCTCTTCGGTTGAAAATATTTTTTCTTCCATACGTATGTTTTCTAAAAATGATTTCAAAAATATTTTAAAAATAATTAAAATGATTTATTAGAAACATTTATACCCATTATATAATTCTTTAAAAAAATTTAAAAGGAAACTTCCAGTCATTTTTTAATGATGTAATTTTTGACATTTTATCAAAAATGTGAATGAAATATTTTTTAAGATACTCAGCATTAAAAAAATTTCCCACCATCATGACCACTCATGTTTTTGTAGTTTTATTTATAAGTTTACAATTTTATCTTGAAATAAAATATTTTTCCTAATATTCTGGAAATTTTATTTTTTAAAAGTGATTTTCAATGTGAAAATTGTATCATCCTTAAGATTTTTTTAATGAAATTTTAATGGTATTTCTATTAATAAATAAAAAATACATTATTTTAATTATTATACACTAAGGATATGTAGTAATGATACCATAATTATTATTTATCTAGATTTTTTATGATCAGTTTGACTGGGGATGTACTATTTTGATATTGTTTCCCATACTACTTTGGATAGCTTATGATTATGTTTATTTATTGGGGAAATTATTAACATTTTTCATGGTAGTTATTAAATATGAATATTTACATTGATTATGTTTATCCCCTTTCATATGTAGAATGAATTAAACTTTGTAAGTGATGTTTGGGGCCCGTTATAGCCCCTCAATGTGTTGGCATGTCTCACGAAACAAACTATCATGGGTTTTTTGGATGAGTAATTTCACATTTATGTAATATTACTTTGCACAAGGCCTTGATAGTATGGTTATTATGTTTGAAACTATGCATTATCTCATTATGAGATTAGTTATTGATGTCCATGTGATTATTCAATTAATTATAATATCCATTGATAAGTTTCAATCTCGTGTGATTATTTATATGGAATTATTTTGATCATCATTTATTTCTTCCATATTATTCATCATGTTCAAGTTACTGATTAAATGGGAAGTGTTTTAGTTATTTAACTTTCCATATTGATTATTCCTTTTTTTATGATAGCTTATACTGTACTCATAACCTTACTGATCATTAGAGATCACACTTTTCTTATTTTTCCTCTAAATTATATGTAAAAAAGTGTATTATGATTGATATATAGGGATATTATAAAAGGAATAATAATGTTCTCAAAGAAAATTATATTTTGTATTTTATGTTTACCAATATAATTTCAGTATCAAGTATGTATCTAGTTTTCCAAGACTAATAAACTATTTGGTCCTTTGGGATTTTATCACTTGTATATGGAACCAATTTTAGAAAAGTAACCACTAAATATAGGATTATAGGGTTTAGGACTTTATAGTTGGTATCAGAGGAAGTTTAGTAAAATTCTTCGGAACTTGATTTAGGAAAACATAGATTAGAGAAAATAACCTCATGACTAACTTTGAGGATAATTCTAAATATTAGATAACATCCTAATGTTTTGGTAGGATAAACATTATGTGTATTTTCTTGAAATACATCTCTATAGAGATAATACAAGAAGATGTATCTCTAGAACAGATATACTTAAGGGTAATATCTCTGAAATGGGTATATTAGGATTTGACTTGATCATCACCTAGTGAACAATAACGGGCCTTGATGCATACCTAGTTTGACACTCCTGGGTGATATTCTTGAATAATTTACACATTATTTACAAACCATTATAAAGGATTTGAAAATATTTTTATGAATTGAGAATATTCCTCAATATACCTAGTTTAAGATTATGATATTAGCAATGAAAAAAATCAATTTATGATAAGTTTGTCACTGGTTTTGAAATTATACAGTATGATTCAAAATATTATGATCTAATCTAATATATTCCATTTTTTATAAATTAAACTAAGTATAAGGAAGGAAACAATATTAATGCATATAATTCAATTAGGTATTACCCTCATGGGAAAGATAATGAAGCTGGAGCTGGAGATATGGATGGAGATGAACAAATTATGACTATATTGGGGCAGCTAACTTGGGTTATGTTCAAAAACCATGCCAATATATAGTAGCCTAATGATCCAAATTGTGGTTTAATAATGTTATAACACTCTATGCATCAACAACTTCTATCATTTAATGGGACTAAAAATCAATTTATATTTGATAAATGGATAAGTTCATTAGATAAGATGTTTCTCACTCTTAAATGAAATGAAAGGGATGAGGTTTTCATGGTATTTTATTATCTCTTAGGAGATGCAGATAAATGGTTGTCATTAATAAAAAACACTAAGGATTAATAATAAATAGTAAACATGGATTGGAATGGTTTTAAAGTACCTTTCATGGAAAAATATTTTTCTTGTGAGTAATGAGTGGATATAGAGAGACAGTTACAAAGTCTAAAATAAAAGGAAAATTAAAATGTTATTACGTATAAAGACAAATTTAAAAGGTTTTTAATACATGTTTTGAGATATTTACATAATATAAAGGCTAATATTGACTATTTAATTGATGGTATAAATACAATCCTTTAAAGGCCATTAGTCTCTCAAACTTTATCATCATATAAGGATATAGTATCAGGTGTTATCTAGGCAAAGAAAAAATTCTACAAGATTTATGTATTTTAAGTAAATAAATAGAATAATAGGATAGAAGAGAAAAAAATGGATAAGGGTAAGAATAGAAATAAAAGAACTATTTTTCTACATGTGATAGTTGTGGGAAGAAACACCCTGGTACTTGCTTGAAGGAATTGTGAGTTTTCTTCATGTTTGGAGAGAAAGGCCTTCAGGTTCATGAATTAAATGGTAATAAATAAACCTTTAATGTTCATTTTTTTAACTATAATTATATTGATAACTATAAAAATGAATAACCCAAGTGTTAATATAATATACCTCAGAAGAATTTAAGGCATCAAGGTCAAGCTTATGTTATTACTACAACCAAAGTGGAATTAATTACTTGTGTATTTGAATTCAATAATTATTTAGTAGAATAATTTTATTAATGATATTCTAATTATAAGAATCATTAAATGTATAATTATTGTACAACAATAGTTTTCCTAAAGAATTTTAAAGCATATGTTGAATTGTACTGATGACCAAGAAAGTGATTTAGTGGCAAGTTTATTTTTTTTAAACACATGATTGAGGGTAGATAACCCTTAATATGTGACTAATGTTGATATAATAAAGATATTTTTATGGGATAGTATCAGTGACCATAAAATTGGTAATTTATTTTATGGTCTATATTATCCTTGCTATAGTTTATTACATTTTTTGATTTGTGGAATATATTTGATAATATGATATTTTATTTTTAGAAGCATTAATTTTTCATTAATTATTTATAGTGATCAAGGTATTCACCCATTGGTTATGTGACCTTAATATCTACCTTATGTTTTTAGGGAATATAATGTTATATTGATTTTTTAAATTTAGTGACCTTCCTTTTAAATTTTCAGACAATAAATTTGGTCGACATATTTTGGAGACGTCTTAAGGCTAACTATTTATGAAATGTATTAAGTTGAACTTTGGAGTTATTATTATGGTTTTATAAATTAATGTATTCTTGGATAACATCTGATAAACATTTTTTAAAAAAATACCTATAGATAGGATGAATTAATTTTCATTATTTTATAGATCTTATGATCTACTAAAAGTTAGTTTTAGTGCTTCAGGCACGAAAAATTAATTTTGAATACTCTTTATTTGGAGAAAAGATGAGATTGTGGGGGAAATTGATTAAAGGACGGAATTATACTTTTCAAGTATATTTTCTTATGTTCTTAGTTTATATGGTAAAGAAATTTAGAAACTCTAGAAAAAGGATCTTGAAACTAAAATTCTTTCTTAGTACCTTTATTTCCAATGAATGAATAGTTTTTTCACCCAACACGGTTTTATAGATTTTTTGTCGTTTACTTTCTCTTAGTCATTCAATTTCATGTGATCAATGATCTATATCGCTCTTCATAATTATTTTCACTTTTATTATATTTCTATATTTTCACTTCCCACTAAATTTTTCCGGCTTGGAAACCTATTTATGTGTTATCTTATATGACCTTCATACTTCTCTTTCTCTCTTATCAAGAGTAAGTTTTATTAACCCTTTTATGATGTGAGTTTTTAGTAAAGATTAGACCTTTTATGAACAAAATAGAATTTTTAGGGTAAAATTTATTTAAGGGGGTAGAATGTAACACCCTGATACTTTATTATATATATTTATTTTTTAATAATTTAAATCGCTTCAATAGCTTGTGATACATGCAACCTCGATCATAATAGAACCATAAAATAGTAAAACATTATAACCTAGTCTTTAAATTAGAGGGTATGAATAAGATAAAATAAATTATGAAAATTATATATTTTACACATTTATAATTAAATTTACTAGTTATCAATTTATTATAAATAAAATTACAATCATTTGAAAGAAAAAAATATTTTTTCTAAAAACCTGTATTTTTCTAAAAAATCATTTTCATCGCATTTTGAAAACCTATTTTAAAATTAATTTTTTTCCAATTTTAGAAACTCTATTTGAAAAAATTAAATTCATTTTTTTAATCATAATTTCAAAATTTTATGAGAGTGATTTTTATTAATTTTTTGAAAAGATCATTTTTTGATGAATAGTAAAAATACTTATTTTTATTGAAAATTGCTTTTTCTCTTAAAGAATTTAAAAAGTTAAATTTTGTAAAAAAATTGTGAAATTAGTTCAATTGTATTATAATTAATCCAATTTAGGTCATTTTAATCAATAATGTGATTGATTTTAATATAAAAATTTTTTATACTTATGAAAACATTTCCTTTGGAAAATCAATTTTTCATCATGTCTATAGGTTTAACATTAAAATAAATTATACCACTTATATTATTTTAATTTAAAAAATTGATATAATATTTATTATTTAAACAATTAATATTATTAAATAAGTTCAATTTAATTTTTTTTCATGATGAATAGTAAAAACTGTAAAAATTAATTACAGTGGTTATGTTTAAAATAGTTTACTAGGGAACTAAATGATAAGGGTATTTTTTCCAATTAAATTTGTCAAAATCCTATTATATGGAAATATTTCAACCTTATATTATCCAAAATTATAATATAAGTTCATTTTGAATCATTTTTATTGGGAATGGATTTATCATTTTGTATTCTTTTGAGAAATTTCCAAGTAATTTCAAAGAAGGTCCCCTTATCCACTTATAAAAGGTCACCTATTCTAATTTCCTCTTCACACTTCCAAATAGATTTGGTTCTAAAACATACCTACCCAAATCACATAACTACATTCCTCCCCATAACCTATATTCATTTTTTAATCATAAAACCAATCTAGGAATGCTTTATGTATAAACATAATGAGGTTGTCTAAAAAAGAGGTATGGTTCTTAACCATGTGTTTTCATTTTATTTCTTCCTTTAACTCATAAAAATATAAATAATATATTATATAATAATAACACTAGTATCTACCATATATTTATATTTTATTATGTTAATTTCATAACCTATATCCATATCCACTTCCATTAAATGGGAAACAAAATTGTCAATCATGTGTACAATGGACTAATTCCTCACGAATAGATGTAATTTGTTTTAGATCACCACCTCTAATATTTGTATGTAATGATGGATTTAATTTATATATTATATTTATGGAATAATTAAACTTCTTGATTTATAATATCATAGCTACCTTTATTTCTTCAAAACTATTGGAAAATAATAATGTCGCTCGTGTGTATATGTGGACTATCACCCCCATTAAGTGATGTGAAAATTTTTTCATTTTAAGTTTACATGGGTGGTAATAATAATGTATTTAATTAATATATATTATATATATTATATAATAATTATTCTATAAATTTCAAATATTATTTACCTTTCTTTCGATCCATCTTTCAAAAAAATGAAAACAGTGTTCATGCGTACATACAACCTACCATCTACTTGAATAGTGTAACACATTTTTCTACCTATAAATTGTATTTAATATTATGTATATATATTATATTTATATCATGGGAAATATTCTAGAGTTTATGGATCCATGATCAAAGTATAAGTACTAAAACTAATGAACCAAAAATGCGTGAAAAACAAAGCAATTTTTTAATAATGAATTATTAATAAATAGGGGATAAAAATTTATAAGAAAATAATATATGGTATGATATATATGATTATTATTATATAATATATTTATAATAAATTTTTATTTATTTTACAGGTGTTTAAAATATTTATGAAGGAAATCAGACCTTAGGTAGGGGTTTTTCATCTCAATTTTACTTCTGTGATACATATGCCATATTCACCACTTATTTATTTTGTGTGGTGTATATAATTATTATTTGATATGTTATATAATGAATCTATTTATATTAATGGTATTTAAAAGTTTCATTTGAATTTATTTCTTTCATTTAGAATATGTTTCAAATTTTACCAAAAGTGGTGAGGGTTTATTTCACAATCTCATCACTATTCAAGATTATTTATGTTTAAGTCTACCTTAGGAGAATAGTTTGATATTTTTATCTTAAACAAAATATATTTTCTTATCCTTTGGTTATTCATGATATTTACTTGTAATATTACCATTTTACTCTCTTTGGTACTTAAAATTATTTAGAAAATGTTTTTAACGAAAATATTACTTTATTTCTCTCTTTAGTTGAAAACTTATTTTCTTCCATATCAATGTTTTCTAAAAATATATTCAAAACTTTTCAATATTATACAAATGAATTATTAAAAATATTTCTACCCATAATATAATTTTTAAAAAATATTTTAAAATAAATCATTCTATCATTTTATGAAAGTTGTACTTTTTGACTTTTTACTAAAAATATAAAAGGAGTCATTATTTTAGAATACTTTTCATGAATGGAATTTCCCACCATTATGGCCAAAAATTTATTTTAATATTACTTTAAAAAAATTAATTTGGGGATTAATCCTTTTTTTATTGAAACAAAGGACATCCTTTTTTGGTTAGAGAAGACCCATTACATGGATCATAGACCCAATGGGCATTAAATCCCATTACATGGCCCTAAAGGCCCATATTTTTTCCCAAAGGCCCTCTGGTTAATAGTAATACTATAGTACCTAAGATTCTATAGTTTTATTTCTACTATAGTTCCTAATGCATTCCTTTCACCTCTACAGTGTCGTTGGTGCTGCAATTTCACAGTTGTTATAGTTCTGTTATAATGTTGATCCAGTAACATTCACCCAATTGGTTTGGAACCCCCAACCTTGATATAGTATTATGTGGTACTTACCACTAATCCAAACCCAAAATATAAAAAACATGTGAATGGGTAATGCTCGACTCCCATTGGGGGGGATTACCAACCCAAGAGTGTGTCACACGTTACTCAGCTAGAAAAATGGATTTGAATCACCATGTTCATGATATGAATGGTGTTTGAGTCTATATGGACTCGATCATAGTACATTTCCCCTAATTAAGGATATGGTACCAACTGGTGTACCACTCGAACCTGGGCCAGTTCAAAGAAAATGATTTTCCTAATATTCTGAAAAATATATATATATAGTTTTTAGAAGTGATTTTTAAATTGAAATGTGTTTTTAATGAAACTTTTATTTTATTTCTGTTCATAAATTACAAAAAAAACTTATTTTTTGATGATCCATTAAGGATATGTTTTTATTATACTATATTTATTATTTATCTATATGGTTTATGATCATTTTGACTAGTAATATACTATTTTGGTACCATTATCCATCTTTCTATGCATAGTTTATGATTATGATTATTGGTTGGGGAAATTATAAACATTTCATATACTAGTTATTAAATATGAATTTTTATTTTAATTAAATTTATCCCCTTTAATGTGATTAATTCATTAGAAAAAGTATGATTTCTTGGAAAATTTTCTTGATCGTATGGTTATGGTGTCCAACATTATTCATTCCCTCATTGTGAGATTAGTTATTTATGTCCATGTGATTATACGATTAGTTAGAATATCTATGTATAAGTTTTAAGCTCATTTAATTATTTATATGGGGTTATTTTAATCATTATTTATTACTGTCATATTATTCCTCATGTTCAAGATATTGTTTAAATGTCATGTGTTTCATTTATTTACCTTTTTTGTATTTATTATGCCTTATTTTTTTATGATAGCTTCTTATGTACGCATACCCTTACTGAGCATTAGAGGTCACCCAATTCTTATGTTTCCTTTCCCTAGGATTCCAAGAATTTTATTATGATTGATATGTAAAGATATTCTAAAGGTAATAATGGTTTTCTAAAATAAATTTCTATGTTTTATTTTGTGTTTTCAAATATAATGTGAGTTTCAAGTATTATCCATTTTAACAAAACTACTAAACTATTTTTTACTTTGGGATGTGATCACTTGTATCTAGAACTAATGTAATAAGGTAACCACCAACTCTAGGCTACCAGGGTTGTGGATGTTACATATAGATACCTCCTAGAGTGGGTATTTGGACTATTGAGAATGTGTTGTAGTGGGTGATTTTGATGGTGTGGAGTACCATGCCTTATAATTGGTAATGGTAAATATAGGACTATGGTAGGAATAACCATAAACTAGATAATAAATTGGTTGTTGTTTCTTGGTAGCATTGGGAGATATGACTACATGTAAGTACTATATTAGTAATCATGTGATGGTGGTGAGTAGGTGGTATGATTTCTTATAGATAGTTTACCTTGTGTTTGGTGTTACGAAATAGAATCACATTTGGTGTTCTGATGTAGAATGTGTAGAATTAGGGGAAACATGGTGATCGATGTGGGTTGGGATTATTTATATAAAGTGTTATGGGAGATCTTGGGAATAATGATTGATATAGAAGGTAGGTTACAAAATCCTAAAACATTTTAGGGGGTAAAATTCATAAGGAATTTGAATTTTTCATTTATTGAGAGGGTCTTTTGGAGAAATGATATTTGGATTGGAATTATGGTGGTTATAATATCTCAAATATATGTTTATGTATGTGGTTTGAGACACGGTTGGTGGTACGAGTGCTTAGGTGACTATTAGAGTAGGGTTGACTGGTTGGGATGCTGTAATTTTATAGATGTAGGCTATTCAGGGAATAAAGGAGTCATTCACACCATGGATGAAATATATATAAGTAAATGATCATTATGTAGGGATCTCACTCCATGAATGGGGAATTCATGCCATGATGGTGACCTTTAAGTGAGGTTTTGGTTAACCTTTTATGGTTCATTCATGACATGAACTATGCTTCACAACATTATAGTTATTTGACTTAAGGGGATATCCCTCAACCTTGAGGATTTCATGTCATAAAATAGGGGTAATAATATGAATGGTGTGTTTGGTGGTGTTTTATATGGGGAAAACCCATATTTTTACTATCAATATTATGGGTTTTAGGAGGCTTCAAGTGATGTGAGGTGTACATTTTGGTTGGACCTCCTCTCCCCCCTCCCTCTTATGATTTTCCTCTTTTTAGGGTGATTTCAGGTACATTTTGATGTTGAATTTTGGTTAAATTATTATATACATATTCTTTCCATTTTTTCACTCCATCGCCCTTGATTTTTTGTGATTTTAGTTATGGTTTTAATGAAAATTCAACTTGAGCTTTGTAGAAATGGTAAAGAATGGAGGGGTTTTGTATTTAATATAAAGAGGAATTTATGATATGGTATACTCATAATTTTGCATGTTGTTTTGATTTTGTTGTGCTTCCATCAGTGTTTTTCATGAGTTTTTTCCTAAATTGTGTGATTTTTCCTATTTAGTCAAATTTGGATATTAGGTATTTTGAGTAGGTGTTTTATGGGAGAATTATATGAGATGTTTTCATATCGTTATTCATTGTTTTAGTGGGATGAGGGCATCCAATTATGTTTTGATCATTAGTCCTAATTGAATTTAATTGAAAATAAATTATAAATTCCTATAAATTAATTGTTTAATTAATTACAAATTGTTTATAATTAATTATGGGTTGTTGTGGTTTGAGATAGGTGCTAAAGATGTTGATTTAGTCATGGACTTATCTTGTTGTGCTTAAAAATGGAATAACTCTGAATTGAGGTATCTAGTATATTAAGGATGCCCCTTTTCTATTTAAATTAATTATTCAATTTAAATGAAATTCTCATGAATGAACTGAACAAAGTTTTAAGGTACATAATGATCTTTTGTGCACCACCATGGTGCCTCAATCATTTTTAATGAGGTTATGATAATATTTTGTGTTCCATGAGATACATATATCCCTTGAGGGGTGTAATTTGATTATATAATTATTGGACATTGATTTTGGTGTCATAGTGACCTCTAAAGAGAGGAATGTGATGACACTGGAGGGTTATACCTATGTAGGCCATGTGAGAACCTTGTGATTCCTTAGGTCCTCAAGATGAGGCGTTATGACCAAGGGGTGAGTTCTCCCCCCCCCCCCCACTAAGTCATGACTATCTAGGTGGGTAGACCCTATAGATATTGATGGATATATTGGTTATGAGGAATGACCTAGGGTGACTTGGGAAGTGGATGGGATTGATCCCATATCCCTTTTATGATACTAATACAGGAATAACTACATGTCCAATGAGAATTTATGATGATATCTTGATGATTCCAAGGGGTTTGATTCCCTTTGGGTGATAAGTGTTGACCTAAGATGTGAGTTTTAGATAATTGAAATCATGAAGGTTATTTGTACTATGATGTGTCCTATGGAATCCTGGTGGGTTACCTAGTGAGACATTAACCTTAGAAAGGGTGGGAATGGGAATGATATGTGATGATTGTAGGTGTCACCTTTGAGACTGAATTAACTATAATCCTATTATAGTAATAATTAGGATAGGGAATGCACTTGAGAGTCCAAAATTAGTTATGTGAGATGGATTCGGGTATATGCATATCTAATTGATTTTTTGCTAATGAAATTATTTATGTAATACATTCCACACACTTATATGTTTTAGATATAGTTTTGGATTTCTTGTACATGCTCCTCTAATCTATATGGTGGGATTCACAGTTCCCCAAGATGTTGATACTATAGTTTGGGATGCCTTAGATATAATCCTTATATCTAAATGATGTGATATTTGATAGGGGATCTATGACACTAGACTCATAATAAGTGTTATCTTGAAGGGAGATCCATATCCTTGGACTAAGATGAGATAATTTCTATCAAGGGAGATCCATACACCAAAATCGGATGAGGTTATATCTGGAAAGGATAGACACGTCGTTGGACTCAGATCAGGTGATGTTTGGTAGGGGAGATAAATACCACTAGACTTGTATGATATTATATCTTGTAGGGGTTCCATATGTTGGGTATTAAATGATGTTATGTATGGTAGGGTAGAGTTGTATCCTAGGACTCAAACGATGTGTTTCCTAATAGGGTATTCCCTGAATCCAGGTGATATTTTATTATAAAGGAAACATCCTAAGTTTCTAGATTCTATTTTCTAGGAATATTTTTCCCTATCTCTAGGTGATGGTATCTATTTTCATGTTTTTTTTATTTTCTTAGTGAAACCTCATCATTGGACAAAGAGGGCTTGGATCAAGCTTGAGGTTCACATTAAAACTCAAGGATTGACCATAATTATATATTTAATCTTCTTTAATTATTTATTTATTCATATGTACATGTCACATACAAATAAAATTCATTTATTGGTTATATATAAGACCATGTTAGTGTTTCCCTATTGATTTATACTCACACCCTACTAGTGCATCCATGGAACTTTGTAACTAAAAATAATTCTCTAATCGTGGGTTCATATTTAGAAAAGGTCTAAAGTATCTGGATCGAGTTGGATAGATTGAACAAGATTAGATATTGGGATGAGGTAAATCTTAGGGATCTTATTAGATCCTCCATGTTATTTATTCATTTTATTTTTTTGTTTATTTTATCATCTCAGTGGGTGATCATTGTTGTATATTGGCATGACCATGAGTCTTTTTTACTGCTTTCTTATATATTCATGTATTATTGATGATTTTTTATTTAATCTATGTGATTTTATTTATTATTTTTCATGGATAATATATGGTTATTTTTAAACTATTATTGTGCACTCTGAGATGGGGGTATAGTCCCCCCGTCATTCTCTACGTCACTACCTTGCTCTCAGTTCTTATTCAAAAACTACTTACATACTATTCTCAAAAAAACCACAATAATTTCATTAATAAAAAATTAATATTCTATATAATTTCATTCATGATATCCTTGATATAAAACTTATTGTTAATTATTTCAACTTCTTATGTGATACTGGTTTTCAGGGGATCTGGTATGTGAAAAAGTTTCTTCTTATTGTTATTCTTCTTATTTCTTTAAAAACTTTGATACCTATATGTTATTCTATATTAACAAAGTATAAACTAATCTATATATATCCATCTAACCCCTTATTTTATTTATTTGATCTCAATTATATTTCTCATTGTATGTGGGGATCTATTTTTCAATATACAGTGGTTTAAAAATAGTTATTTTAGCACACACAATATCTCTCCTTTTTCAACCTATTTATGACATAGGATCATAATAGATATTTTATATATTAATTATAAAAATATATATTGAAACTATACAATTATCCTCCTATCCATTTTACTCAAACTTTTTATTTGGGAATATCCCATGATCTTTCATGAAACACTCCAAGAATATACCTTCATCTTTCTCACTACTTTTTATTCTTAGGAGAATAATTTTTCAAGATATTTATCCAGTTGGAATAAATTATCCTATTATATTTCATTCCAGAAACAAAAAAATGATCAATATTTAAATATTTATAAAAATTATAAAACAAATCATCTGGAGGCAAGGATTTTCATTTGGATCATTAGATATTGACTAGAAAACCAAGGAAGAATCCTTCTTGAGTCTATAAAACTCAGATAGTATCTTTTCAAATGTTTTCATCATTTTCATCGATAATCAAAAATGGTTTTGTAATATTTAATGCATTTACTCACAACACAATCATATTTATATGTCAATTATAAATTTATTAATCAATAATTCATTTATTTTATGCATGATTAGCTTCTCATAAATTAATCCAGGTATAATCTTATTCTTCTCAATTATTAAAATAATATTTCTTATTTATATGGATTTAATCAAAAAAGGTGATATTTTAATTCATGAATATAAATTCTAGCATCATCTCATTTTAATTTCAAAGAACTCCTTTAATTTTTATCACCAATATTGATTTTAAAATATTATCATATGAAAATCACAATAAAAATGGTGTGGTGATCCTCTCATCTCATCTAACTAAAATCTAATCTTGAATCATGGATTTATATAGAATCATGATGTTTAGAACATGAAAGAATATCATTTTCATGATTAGATATAATTTCTATTCAGAATATATAATTCTAGAAACAAATATTTTAGTCTTTAGAAGGACTCGTAATTTCACTATGTTTCAACTTCCAAATTACTCCTATAGATTGTCAAATAACTCATAAATATTTATTCAATACTTTTGATATGAATCATATAGAGTAATTGAGTTATGCAACAGAGTCATGAATGACTTATAAATTTACTCCAATGACTCATATGTCTATTTCCAATGACTCCCACATTGAGTCAGATGACTCATAAAAAACTTCAAAATTAATGAAATTTTTGTAAGAAACAACCTCATAAGATTGAATAACTCATATATATATTTAAAAATAACTTATAAACTGATGTAATATCTCTGAAATGACACATATATAGCTAAAAAATATCTTTTAGAAAACCTACATTACTCATATAGAGATCTAGACATAACTATTTTATCCTTAGCCAAAAATATTTTTATTTTTTTGATTTACATAGGATTCAAATAAAATAAGCCAATGGATTACCACATAAGTTCTAAAAACTTCAAAAAACCTTTGTAAATTCATCTAACTATAATAGACTTTTTAACACCATTTCTATGGCCTTTCTACTTATTAACTACTCAATTTAGAGTATTTAATTTACTTCTTATCCTTTTCAATTACAAATTCAATATAAGATTCACTAATCATCATACAAATATATTTATTCACTTATTCAAGAATATTTTATGTTTATAAATCCATGGATAGATTATCTACAATTTAGGATAGCATTTATCAAAACATTGAACTGATTTTCATCTTTAAATTATAGTTATAAAAGTTTTCCAATACTCATTAAGCAGGTGGATAGCTTCAACATCGCTCATAATATGTTATAAATAGTTCTTATCCTACCATAATTTCTTATCATGATTCAATTAATATTATAAAAATAATCATATTATTTAAAATGGATGCTCACTTCACTATGTAGAGTTATTTATTTAATGGAAACAACTCTTCATCCATTATTACCAAAAAGCATGGGAAGAATCTTTATGTTATTTGGGTGGACACTAACTTTATCACCCATCATCTATAAGATATAAATATTGAAAAAAATATAACCAAAAAAATATTTGAGAACTTTAATCTCCCCCATTGAGTTTGTTTACAATTCTAATAAACTTATTAAATAATATTGTATGTTAATATGTCTTCTCTTCCTTATTAATAATAAATGCAAATGGGAAATACATTTTACACATTATTGATACCATGGGTGTAAGGGATCATCTTACAACGTAAAATTATTATCCTCATTCTCTTATGAATTTTTAAAAACATATTCCCCCATATTTTCTTTATTCTCACCTATTTTGAGAGAATCAATCAATTACTTTTCAAATAATAGGTTCCCCACATTTTTCATAGTAATGTGCTATCAACTAATCAACTATAAGTCTATTTGTGATAACCCAATATAGAGAATAACAGTGATTGGTTTAGATAAAAAATTTCCCATAATTTATTCACAATATGATATAAACTCAAAATTTCACTTCGATGGGGTTTTATAAACATTTTTTCCATAGATTGTACAGATTTGCACTTCAAATTTATAAAAACATGAAAACTATTCAAGTGAAAGTTTGTTTTTATCCCCTTTTTTTATATTGTCACTCCCCCTTAACAATGATATTCATTATAAGTAAAAATAGTGATGAGAAAGTGAAAATAATACCCTATATTTAGATTTTATAGGGCCTTTATAGAATTCCAGATATAATAATAAATAATAAAATTACTATAATATTTCTCTTAAAATTACCACATCAAGGGAAACTCTCAAAAATTATTCATTGTGGATAGTTATTTATTTTCAAAAGTAATCTCCAAGAACCTGTGAAACTAGTTGAAGTCTTATAACTATTTAGATATGTCATGTGATGTGTTACTAGGAGATAACATGACTCCAAATAAAATATTATAGGTTGGATTGATCTTATTTACTTACAATAATCACAATATTATCCATCTCTTCTATTTCACTCGTCATATTCAATTTTCAGTATCATATAATACAAATGGATAATTAGTGGAATAAGGTGAGCTATCTTCAGCCTATTAAGGATATAAACATGGATGTGACTGGTTTCCTAACTTAGTAACTCCTTTATTTTGAACTCTAAAGTTTCTATAACTTTTCATTCTTGTATCATTTATGATTTTCATTATTTTTTCCTTCATTAGCAATTTGGGATTCAATCCTTTATCAAATTTATTCATAGTTGTAACAAAAATTTTAATTTTATCAATCAAGACACTTTTACTATTTTTTAACTTCTCTATATTCTTATCCATTTCCAAATGGGGTGGACATATTATCAAACATTTATTTGGTACATTTTCAGCCTTATTATAAGATTGTTATTCTTTTTTATTTCCAATACATTTAGCACTAGAATTCATCAGTGATATCCACTTAACTTTCAACCATTTATAATCTTATAGTATCCATGTAATGAACTTTTACCTATGTATCCAACCATATTTCACCTTCTACACACCTCTTCAACAGCCTTTGGGTTATACATTTTGGAGAACATCTCATTAAATTCATACACTTCATCTTATATTCCAATAAATAAACTAATTTTTTATCTATTTCTTAAATTGATTCTAATTTAAATTTCATCCTTCCCCATTTTGATTTGATTTCCATGGATAATTTTCAGTAGTCCATGATGTGAAATTTCCTACCATAATTGAACCATATCCTCTATATATTGACATCCTCATAAATATTACTATTTCTTGGATTCTTGGGAGTGGATGACATAATATTCTTCTTTTTATCACTCCTTAAGGTATACAAGTTTCATAAGATAACCCAAGTCATCCCTATATTAGACACATGAACTGGTTCCTGATAAGTTACAAAAGGCATTCCTAATCCCCATGGGATATCAAAAATGCCTAGGAATAAAGGAATCACAACATGATAATGATTTCACCAAATAAATAATTATGAAACGCAGCTACATAGATTAAATAAAAGTTTTACATGAGCTATTCGTAAGTTATACATCCATGAAAAAAGAAAATATATCAAATAGTAAACTAAAAATATACTATAAAGGAAAGAATTAAATAGAACAGTAAATAAATACTACTCACACCACCTAATTCTTCATCTATTGTAAGGAAAAATATCCCCACAAAATGGATTTTCTTCATCCACCAGTAGCTATAGAATCCCTCCATCCATAGAAAGAAAAAAAATCCTATATGGCTAGTGCAATAAAAGAGTATGAAATAAAACTAAACTATAAACATGACTATATGTGACTATATAATTCACCACCCAAAAAATAAGAACCACAACACCCCCATGGGTGGGAATAGATAAGTTGATACTTATAAATGATAATGATAATATAAGAATGAGTATTAAGATGATCAGAAGGGGTAAAAAAATATAAACCATTCCCTATGCTTCACCTTTAAATAGAAATAAAAATAAGGTTTCCTTTAATTTTTAAAAACAAGTAATAGTTGATTCCAATGAAAACTCATTTTCCATTTCTATTGTTAAAATAATTTTAAAATAATGATACAATTTCCAAAACCCATTTATATGAATGATAATGCGATAAAAGAATCATTTAGAAATAAAACATAAAAATGTGAAACTATTTCAAAAAACAGCTATAAAATAGTGGAAATTAGTGAATACATAAAGCAGGTGTCATCGGAACTCTGGATCTAGTTGGGAAGACCTAGTATAGTGCTATAATATACCCATAATCAATCTCATATGGTGTCATATACTAACTATCACACTACCCAATCACTCAGAATCACCCTCACTTGTTTAATCAAGTGGCACATCCCACTAACAGAATAGGTTTATCTCAGGGCCACTAGTTAGAGAGGAATGCTAAACTAGTGTATCACATGTACCTATATCTCCATCCAAACTACCCCAGGCTTCCCATGATGTACATATGGAGGTGATTTTTATCAAGATATAATATACATGTGTATCACATTCTTTACTAAAAACAAACCATTCACTTTCTCACCTCTGAACCCCCTTTTTACGTGCAGCCCCTTTTTACTTTCCATGATACATAAAAAAAATAAATGATCCCTGTTATTGGAAATACATCGCATACATTACACTCTTCACTCATTTATCCACCATTCATTTCCTATCACAATTACACAACCAAGGGGTATTCCTTAAGAAGTTTTTTCATTTTCAAGGAATAACCACAAAGTGATCATCAATCCTTATCATTTCAAAACAAACACCATTCATTTAGAAAAAAAACTTTTAAATTATAGATTCTCATATTCCAAAATATGATCATTACACTTAGACACATATACACCTCAATATATATATACCTTAACCTAATATAAATATTCACCCAACCTTGTGTGGATATATACAAATAGAGTACCTATAAATATATGGATATGCAAATAATTCATATTTAAATAGGAAGAATAGAATTATAAATCATCTTTAAGTTATTTATAAACCAAACATTATTTTATGCCTTTATAGAAAACTGGATGAAAGACCAAAACAATATTATTCTTTCCAAGATCAAACATTTAAACCACGTTGGAAGATAAAATGAATAACCAAGGTTCTTAACATTTCAAACAAGCTTGAAAACATGATTTGGTAAAGGAAAAACCATGGTGTCAACTTAAGAAAATTATGAATTAAAAGGTAAAACTCATTATAATCATCCCAAACATTTTAAAAGTCATATTTAGATTATAATATAATAAAACCACCCATAAAACCCATGAAGAAATTATAGTTCTCAAATTAAAGGCTTAGAAATATGGTAACCTTCCTCAAATAAAAGAGAAACTTACTTCCTTTGATGTATGAAGCCCAATACCTTGTCAAACAAGTCTGAGTAACCCCGAAAAAAAAAGAAACCATAACTGCAAATAAAATTAAAAAAAAATTAGACTGTAAGGATATCCTAGGGTTTGAATAACCTCACACTTCTACGATTAAAGAGAGGAGAAGGAAGAAAAAAGTGATATAGGAGAAGAGATACCAACCTAACATGATCTCACTATGAAACAGAAGAGGAATTGGCTAAGAAAATAGGTAGAAGAGGAGGAGAATGCATGTGTCTAGGATCACCCTTGGTCATGTGTTTTGAATGGTAGAGGGTTATGTGAAGAGAAACCCATTTATGGGTTCTATTTTCTTAAGGGAAAAAGGGTCATTTCCATTAGTATTGTTTTTTTACATCTAGACATGATTCACAGGCTGGTTGTCTAATTTAAAAAAGTGTGTGCCAATTGTGTGCCCTATACTAGGCTTTTGGAGAACCTCACATGGGTAGGCAACATGGTTTGGAAAAATATGAACTGAGCATGAAGTTTAACTCTGTCAAAAAAATGAAATTTTATTGCATGGTTTCTATATGGTTTGGAAAACCATGATCCTTAATCATGTGGAATGATTTTCATGCCTTTAAACTGTCCTTTTCATGAAAATTCTACCTAGGAAGAGAGAAAAATAAATGGTGACTCAAAAATAAATAAAATTAAATAGTACAGTTGGGTTGGTGTGTGAAAATTCTCCCCACCATGAAACTTTATAACCCTAAAAATCCTAAATAGGTTCAGTTGATCAAGATAAAATCAAGAATAAACTAGTACCAAAGATAAAACCCTATAACCATAACATGAAAGAACCAATAATCACTTTCTTTCAAAAACCTAAAACCTCGAAACTAATGAAGAGGCTAAAGGTATTATCCTTAAATAATCATACCATGCATCCAAGGATATAGATAGTGATACAACTAAACTCAAACCATCAAATGGAAGAATGGAAAGAGAAGGACTCTCACATCTCTATTCAAAACCTCAAAATAAGGAACACCCCAACCCCTAACATAAAAATTACCAAAGAAAATCATTATGGTCTATTTGGGGCTCTATTAGAATCTATCACACAACCCATGATATTTTACAACTAAACTACTATGATCAAGGTAGAGTGGGATAGGATTAAGAAATTACCCCATAATGAAATCTTGGAAACCGGGTTCACCATGAACTCCTTCTATGGTAGTCTCCCCACCATATTAGGACTCTAGTCGAATATTAATTCCCAAAGATGGAAACCCCAACTATTCATAAAGAGAACTGAAGCTACAAGAAACGATTTATGGGATGAAAAACACCACCTCTTTTGTAATACAAAATTTAGAATTCCCCAAAAAATACTTCTTTTGAAACCATAATTTTTAAAATAATGAGAAGAAAATGGATTTTACCAGATCAAAAAATAGTGTCACCAAAGAGGAAACCACAGATAAATTAATCCCACAATTTAACCTAAAGAGTGAATTTTAATTGAGAACCTAGGAAATCTAAATTAATAAGAAACAATAAAAGGATATAAGGCTTTAAATAGGGATAAATAGAACCTTACCATCCTCAAAACTACTTCCAAAGATTCAAGAAACCAAAAAAAGGTACCACCAAATAACCTTAAACACTTTCAAAAGCTATGAACATAAAGTACTACCACCTAGAATGATGATAACTAGGAATAACTGATTAGATTAGGAAGAAAAAATACATTTGATAATTCCCCAAACAAACATACCTCAAAAATATTAACATGGGATACAATATCATGTCAACGGAGGATATTCCTGGAAGAACTCTAAAAACATTGATCATCTATGAACCCAACCAATTAGAAAAATAAATTACCCTTTCTAGTCATCTTAAATTCTCACCTAATACTTTCCTTTTCAAAGAAGTGATACCAACATTGAGGTATACACCTCACCAAAAATGGATGATCATTTAAATAAATTATAATACCTAAGAAGTTGTCAAGGGGATAACCACGGAAATAATTATTCAAAATTTCCTTAATACCTCAGTTACCTCAAACTCTCCAAGCCCAAACCTAAAAATGATAGCTAAAACTAATTCCCAAAACTAATATTTTCCAAAAACATGAATAAAGTTATCTTAGAGACTAACCATCAACTCTTTATTGATAATTTTTTGGGGAATACTCAAAATAACTTGAGACTTGATTTCAATGACTCATGCTTTCCAAATCTAAATAAAATGAGACCAACATGAATGATAAATTGAAACTAAAAACACAATTCACTAAAATGAAAACATGTTTACAAAACTGCCTCATTTCCCTATAAGATCACCAATATTGAATTTAAAATTTCAAGTCCCATTTTAGAAAACATTACTTCAAAAATTTTCATCCCCCTTTGATAAATTCATCCATCATTATCTCAAGGAATTTTCTAAACATTGATTTAAAATAATTTGATCAATTTTAAAGTCATAAACCTCAATTATAAAAATACCAATTTACTTAATATTTTATAAATTCACCACTAAACCATTTTCAAAACAAAATAATTTCATTAAATAATTCATTTTGAAATACCCTATTCAATACTAGATACATTTTACAAATTTAGGATACCCCATTTATTTGAAAATTTCTTAAGAAAACTTCCATGTAAATTCTCAATATCAGATTCCAATTATTTTAAAATAATATTTTTGATGAAAATACCA
This sequence comes from Viscum album, assembly GCA_963277665.1. Taxonomy (NCBI): domain Eukaryota; kingdom Viridiplantae; phylum Streptophyta; class Magnoliopsida; order Santalales; family Viscaceae; genus Viscum; species Viscum album. Next base: position 1,402,526,532 of record OY728125.1, read on the forward strand.
TATAAATCATTTTATATAACATTTAACCATCACAAAAGTATCCCTTTTAAATTATAAACCAATTTTAACCACTTAAAACTATTTTGAATCTCTATTTTTTAAAATATTAAAAAATTACTTAGAAACTATTTTAAAATCCAAAACCCTTTATCAAAATTAAGTGAAAACTCAAGTGACCAATAAAAAAACATAAATTCAACCAATAAGGTATTAGTGATGATGCATGAATTAACCACATGGCTTGGTGGACTATTTTTCAACCATGAAACTATCATCGAGAGTAATTCAAAACCAAATATGAGGGCTCCACATGGGTTACCAATTTTTGTGAACTCGTCTTGTACCACCAACTCAACTCATGTTTCATCACCAAAATAAAATCTCAAAATAAAAAATAAATTTTGACTTCCCATGATAACTCAAGTTTTGTTATAAGCGATGGTGATTCGGCATCGACCCATGACCTACCTTCTAAGACTTTTTTATCCTGTCTCCATCTTCCAAACATCCAAAATAATAAGGAAAACATTACGAACCTAGGTATACTTAAGAAACTAGTGCACTAATACCATTTTTTCATGAACTAACAGCAATAATCCCTCTATCATACACCCTAAGAAGTTCATGACAAGGCCTGAAGGGTATTCCCAATCCCCATGGGCTAGCACATGTTCTTGGGCAACAAAGAATCACCACTTGGGAATGATTTTTCCAACTAAATAATAAAGAATATTAGCAATGGAGATCAAATAAAATTTCCTCATAACCCATACATAAGTCATACACACACCCTTGAATAAAAATATAGGAAAAAATAAAGTAACAATAAACTATAAATAAAATTATTAAACAACATGAACCCTAAAATCCTCCCTCACTGCCATGGTCTCCCTCTCCTTTATGGAAAATAATCCCACCAAATGGATTTTATTCACCTACTAGTAGCTATAGCTACCATAATTATATAGAAATAAGTTAAGACCTATGTGGTTGATGTGATAAAATAGAATGAGATAAAACTAAACTACAAAACATACGATCGTGTGACTATAAGAATCAATTCCCAACAAATGAGAACCACAATTCCCCATGGGATGGAATAGATAAGATGATACCTACAACTAAAAATAATAATTTAGGCATGAGAACTGCGATTCTCAAAATGGATGTTAAAATAGAAACCATGACTTATGCTTCACCTTTAAATATAAAACCACTTCATGCTAGTCTGAAAATTAAAATATATAAAAAAATGTTTTCCATTCCTTTTTAAAAATAATTGATATTTTATGATTTATAAAAACCATTTTCCCTTTTTATAATGAAAAAAATTATAGAAAAATGATACAAATTATTAATCTTATTTATATGAAGTATATTACAACAAAATAATCATTTTAGTTAAAAATATAACCATATAAACTCATATCATAAATGTTATACAAAATAGAGTAAAATAGTGCGTACATAAAGTGGGTGTCATGGGAACTCAGGAGCTAGTCAATATGGCCTATAACAAAGCTATAACATACCCATAATCAATATCTTCTATAATTGGATACCAATTATCACACTACACAAATTCTCTACATCACCCTCACTAGTTAAACCTAGAGGCATATCCCAAAAGTAGAACAAGTCTATCTTAGAGCCACTAATAAGAGAAAAATACTAAAGTAGTATAGCACATGTACCTTGATCTCCCTCATAACTATCCAATTCATCCCATGGCATACAAATGGAGGTGATTTTTATCAATCTATCATATAAATACATATCACATTATTTGAATAAAACAAAATATTCACTTTATCACCTCTAAACTCCCTTCTTAAGCCCATCACCTTTTACATTTCCATTATAAATAAACAATGCATAATCACTCTTATGAGTCATACGTAACATTAATTTATATTTTCACATGTTCCCCACTATTCAATTTACATACCAATTTCACACTAACAAGGGGACTACCTTAATAAGGGTTTTATTTTCAAAGAATAACCTCAAAATTCCAATCGGGCCTCATCATTTGAAAAAAGACATCATTCATTTGGAAAACCACTTTTAGATCATGGATTCTCAAGTTCCAAATCCATTCTTTACACTTTGAAACATATGAAACTCAATATATATGTAAATACCCCTTGAACTAATTTAAATATTCACCTAACCTTATGTAAATATATACAAATAGGATACCTGTATTTATATAAATATATTTGTGTGTGTGTGGATGTGTGAATAAGTAATATTTAAAAATAATTAAGATAATTAGAAACCATCTTGAAGTTACTTAGGAACCAAACATGACACTTGGAATTTATGGAAAACTCTCAAAAATGACAAAAAATCCATATCCTTTCCAAACTCACACATTTAAAACCCGTTGGAAGACAACAAGAACATCCAAGGTTCTTAGCATTTCAAAAAATATTAAAAACATGATTTAGTAAAGGAAACCCCATGGAAGAAACTTATAAAAATTAGGAATAAAAATTTAAAAGTAATTATAATAAACCCAAACATTTACAAAGATGTATTTAGCTTATAATATAATAAAAAAACCCAATAAACCATCAAGTAGTTATAGTTCTCAAATTAAAGGCTTGGACATAGGGTAACCTACCTAAAATCAAAGAGTAACTCACTACCTTTGATGTGAGAGACCCAATCCCATCCCAAATGAGTTTCAGGAACCCTTTAAAAATATAATAAACCCATGCTACAAAGAAAATCACAAAAATCATACAGAAATAATAACCTATAGTTCAATTGACCTCATTCTGTGGTGAGGAAAAGGTAGAAGATTGAATAAGAAATTAATGAAGGATAAGAAATACCAACTAGAGATTATCACACTAAGAAATGGGAAAGGAATTGGACAAGAATGTAGGGAAGAGAGGAGGAGGATACATGTGGCTAGTATCCCACTTGCATATGTGTCGTGAATGGGAGGGGTGAGGGGGGGATAAACCCATTTTGGTGTTTTATTTTCTTAAGGGAAAAGGGGTTATTTTGATTTTATTTTATTTTTTTTTAATCTATACATGGAGAAAAGGTAGGTCGCATAGTTTGGAGAACCTTAAGCCAACTATGTGCCTTCTAATTATCTTTTAGAGAACCTCCCATGGGAAATCCACACAGTTTGGAAAAAAATTCACCGACCATGTGGTTTTTCTTTGTCAAAAAAGGATGAGGTTGTCACAAGGGTGGCACATAGTTTGGAAAACCATTCACTTTAACCATTATAATTTATTTACATGACAAAAAACTCTAATTTTCAAGAAAAATATGTCTGAGAAGAGAGATAAATTAATAGGGACTCATAAATAAATAAAATTTAAAAGTAATATTGAGTTGGATTGTAACAATATGTCACTTTTACTTTATTTCTTAAAATACTATTGTGGTCTTATTTTATCATTTTAATAAGACTTGTATTGGATTAGTACATAAAACCCTTATTTATAGTAGTGTATGTCAATGTTTTAGTATTCATATAAGAGTTAAACATAATAAAATCTATTTTTCATTGACAAATTTTGCTTCTTCTATGAGGTCTGCATCAGTTAAGTAGGTATATTATGAGTATAAGGTTTTCTCCCCCAAACATCAGGCCTTTTATATATTTAATTTATTTAAATTTTATTCCATTAATCAATGGTCTTGTATCTAAACCTCCAATTACACTAGAAGTACCTATAAAACCACTTTATTTTTCTTATAAGTATAGCTTTTCCATATTGTAGTTTTTCTATTTTTTGGTAGAAACCCCAATTTTTTGGACTCCATTTGAGGAGATTATCTTATTAGGCATACTTACATCCACCCTTGAAACATTTTTTGTTTTATTGGTATTTTTATCCATATACATATGTCTAAATTTTAATATTAGTCCTACATTATTTTTTAAAAAGTATTTAGTAGAAACTAAATTTTCAAGACATTGGGATACCTTTTTACATTAGCTGGTTATGTATTGATCAAGGGGTGGTTATAGTATATTATTTACACTAATAATATTATTATTAGAAAAAATACCCTTCATTAAAAAATTTGTAAAAACATTTATCTTCTCAACTACTTGTGACGATTCTATTTGGGTGATATTTAGATTTCATAGCTTTACATCAAATTAATAAATTTCATACCAAGAATATAATTTTAATATTTATGTGATTTCACCCTATCATTACAATCTCTATTCAACTTTAAAATTTTATCCTTGTTCATTTTTTCTCTTAGAAAAAAAAAATTAATCTATTTCACCTTATTTACCTTAATTTCTAGTTGAGTATATTTAAAATAAATATAATATTTTTGTAGTTATTAAAATTCATGGATTACATTAACATAAAAATAATTAAACATTTTTCTTCTAAAAAAATTATTTAAAATCCTTCATAATATTTGGAATATCATTACTTTAAATGTAAGATAGATTTTTTATTATCTTCAACTTTTTTTAAGAATATTACATCCTTTTACCTTAATAGCCAGTGCATCTTCAAATGCATCAACTTCTAAATCTAGAATTGGATTTTAATCTAATATTACTTTAATGTAAGAAAATATATGAGTTAAAAACTTAATAGTAAATTTATTCTCTTAATCATTGAATTTAGAATAAATATCACTAATTGAATCATTAAACACATCTTCTTTGCATATTTTATGCGATTCATCTAATGAATCATAATCAGATTTAGCAAAACACTTACCACTCCGATTATATTTTCTTAATGTTTGGTCCTCTTAAACTTTTGTATTATTTCATATATTCTTAGATTATTTTTCTTAGAGTCTTGGTTGAGACCACAATAGTTTTTGAAACAATAGTATAAACATAATTTTTCATCAAAGTCACTAACAATAATCTAGGTAATTGAATAGAACCAATTCAAATTAATTAATTATTTATCCAACTATAACTATATAGTATATTTATGAGTGGGTTTCATATAAAAAGGGAGGGTGAGTGGTGATTTTATGAATAAACTCAAAGATAAAAAAGAAATAAAAACTTTGAGGAATCAAAGATTAATTCTTGAAGTGATGAAGATAAAGGTGAATTATATGTGAGTGAAAATTGTGTAAGAAAGGAAATAAGAAAGGAAAAAAACTGAGGAATTTGAACTGAAATTTTTATGGAAATATATTTTTTGGATCATTTTTAACTAATTAAATATGTTCTCTAATCCTATTAACGTTAATTTCAAATATTAAATGCTTTGATAAAAATTGATGATTCACTAAGATCTTTCTTCAATGTACATTCACATCATGGTGATAATTCTTTAGTATTAATCATTCAATAAAAAATTTAAAATTTATATATTCATTATAGGGGATAGATAGATATTCCTTTTCCATTTTTTTGGTACCTTAGATGATGATCAAGGGAAAATCAATCTACTATTGTCGCCTATCTCTTATTGAGAAGTGTGTAATGATACTCATAATTTAATGAAAAGAGAACAGTAAAATAAAATTGAATTGAAAAGTTTTATTAACAAAATAAGAACAAACTAAATTTTTTCAATTAATTTAAATCATAATACCCTAATCTATTTAGTTACACATAGTAGGAAAAAACAAAGAAGTAAGAAGTAAGTGAAGGGAAAATTATCTGGGCAGAACATCACCTTCCTCAATATCCATCTCCAAGAATTGATACTTTCTTAGTTATGTTCTTTATTGTGTGATCCTGATGGATGAATGAATAATGTATGTGGGGATGTATAGATGTTTCAATACCCCAAAATTCTTTTACGATACTCTATTTTTATCACTTTCCAACTCACTCATCCTAGAACCAACTTGAAATTGGTTACACCCTTGACATTTTACATGTGGACACTTTGACTAAATATTATCACCTCTTTATTACTAAAACTAAAATATTATAAAAAAAGATAATAGAACTGTATGTTCTAACTTAGTTAGTAATCACATGTCCATCTTCACGATCATCCTATTAATCTATATAAACTTCTAGATCATTTCAATCTCATCACTTTCCTTTCCTTTGATTACCTAATTTCAAAATTATGACACTTGTTCATTGAAATGAAAAATAAAATTAAATACCCTTATATGTCTTTATGAATTGGACCAAACCCTCCATGGGCTAAACCCTCTATAAATATAAAATTTCAACACCCTCTACAATAAACAAGAATTAAAGGTTTAAGATCCCCGAATACTCATTTATCTTGTTGCCAACTGGCCTCAAAAATTGTACCTTATTTCTAGGAAATTTTATCATTACCCTAATCAATCATAATGTAGGAAATTTTTATAGAAAAACTATCAAGCATCTATCATTCATTGATACTCATCTCTATAACTGGTGGCATTGGATACTAGGAGCTCCCAAGTTCTTTGGATATTTCTCCAAAAAAATAAATATTGGTACTTCACAATGATTTCAACTCCATCAATATATCAACAATTTTTGGATGAAAAATTAGACCATAACTGATCTAATCCTGACTCTTTGTCACCATGTTTTGGTCTTCAAAGTTTTATCCACTTCTTAGTATTTTGTTTTTTTTAGAAATTTAATCTTGGATCTCATTCATTCTCAACATTAGATGGGGATCGACTGGGAAATTCATTTATTCTTAGAAAATCTTCCTCATTTTGGTTTGTTATAAAAACATTCAGACTAGATGTTGATTCAAAAAAATTACTTATTTCTTTTCCATTCCTTTTGTTTTCAAAATCAAAAACTCTTTCTTAAATACTTGATTACTAACTTTTTATGTCCAAAGTTTTTTTAGAAATTTTTTTGTATAAAACATATACTTTTATCATACTTAGGATTAGTTCTAAAGTATTCATGAATATAAAAAAAATCTTCATTATGATTATAATAATGAGTATGGATATGATAAACATTGAATTAACCTTTTCATATCATATTTAAGACATTTTATCTTGTCTCTATACAGAAAAAGTCTTTATAATGATACTGATATCAGAACCAATGAACATCAAATTTACACTCATAAATATTATCATAATGACATTTTTAAGGAAGTCTATCAGACTAACCAAGTTTAAATTGTGAATACTGAAAACTAATTTCTATCATAATGTAACATATTTTACACTATAATGGTGTAATTCAATATGACATCAGACAATTGGTTACAAAAGATTTTTTGATGTTTCAGGGGTTCAATTCACTGCAAAAAAAAACTCAAAGAAATATGATTGTTAGTAAGGCAATATGACCATTGGGTATTTTCTTATAAATACCAAGTCATTCAAAGAGTTTGGAGCTGACTTATTGTTACTAATATAGTGATAATTGATTCCATTGTGAAACATATCGGAAGATTACAAAGTTTGAACAGATTATTCTTAGTCTTTTGTAAATTTTTTAGAGTTTATTCTTCTTAAGGGAACCTTTTCAAGTTTTCCCCATAATAATTATTTTGTTTTTTAATCATGTTTATGATCTGTGATTATGATCAAGGGCTTGTAGGGATAACAAGATAGGTAATATGATCTTCTGATCGAGGGATTATGGGGTTAACAAGATAGAGATGATCTATCCAATAAAGGCTTATCAAGGATAGGAATCCAAAACAAAGCCGATCATTGTATTGAGGGATTTCCTTGATAAGGAAAGACATACTTTCTTTTAAGTATAAACAAGTTATACCTTTATCCAAGGTTTTTGTCTACCTTACTCTTAAGGTTAAAAGAGATCAATTCTTTTAAATAGCTATAAGTCATTCTTATATTATTTCTATTGGTTTACTTATTTATTAAAAGTATTTTAATTATGTTGTGATTATTTGTATTTGTTTTATCATATCATATCTGAATATGATAAAAGTTAATCTATTAATTAGATATTATGTGAATCTGATCTGTTTAATTTGTTATAACTAAATCTTATGTGATTAAGATTATTTTACTTTGATATAATCAAATTCATTCTGTTTTCAATATGCATACTTTGATAGATCAAAATCATTATAATTATGATAATTTGGTAATCATACTAAGGGACAATTCTGAATCTAATATTTTACTTAAATAAATTTTTAAATTGGTTTAGTTTAAATTCTTTTAAACTAATGTTTTTAAAAGTACATTTCTCCCCCCCTCTTGAAATTAAGCCATCAAGAACATATTCTTTTGATCCTTATATTAATATAACTCATATTGATATCCAAATTTTTTTATCAAATAAGGTTTACACTGATCACATACTTTCTATGGTCTTTAATGTGTTTATTATTGCAAGTATATTATGTTTTTTTATAAAAAAAATTATAAAACTTTATTACACTAATGTGTTTGTCAGAAAAAAATTCTATTAAGATGGCAGGAATTAATGTTGTATCCATACATAATCTTAATCCAAATAGACCACCAATTTTTTCTAGTGCTGAATATAAATATTAGAGAGATATAATGAAGAATTTTGTTTTCAACACCGGGGTTGATAATTCTTTCATGCTGACCGAAGATTAAAAAATAGTTGATAAGGAAGTTACATCCATCACCCATCATGAAAAGAAATACTATAAACTTAATTATAGAGTTAGAAACACTCTATTATTCTCAATGAATAGAAGTATCTATAGTTATATTTCATCTTTTTAAGCAGCAAATATTATTTTAAAGAAGTTAGAGGTTACACATTTTGGTACTTCAAAGGTTATTGAAACCATGATATCTATGATAAGATCTGACTATAAATCTTTTGAATTTCTACCTAGATAATTCATTTCCAAGATGTACCAAAGCTTTATGACTATCATAAATAGTTTAAAATCAATTGGATAAAAAGGATAAGATGATGAAATTATTATTGTGAAGATAATTATTATCATGCCCAATGAATGGGAGTCTAAGAGGACAGTTATTGATGATACAAGAAGGTTGAAAAATCTTACTCTTGATAATCCTATTGGAAATCTTATGTAATATGAGGGAATATAAAAAATAGATACTGAAAAGAGAAAAATCAAAAATGGTGGTGTTTCCTTTACTACAACATATACCTTACCCCTAAAGTTTATTCTACTAAGAAAGTAGTGAAATCATCTAGAAAAAAAATTATTATACAATCTAACTCAATTTCATTAGATCATTCTAAAAATTAATTAGCTAATCTTTCACAAAGAATGAATAAGATAGCTGGTAAGAAATATTTTCAATACCATTATAAGAAAGTTAACAAGGAAATAAATTATAAGAAATATTCTAAAGTTACTTATTATGAATGAAAGAGAGTTGGACACATTTGACCGTATTGTCCTAAGTTAAAAAGGAAATATAAGAGAGATATAAATTATAATTGGAATCATAAAAAGTTTTATAATTTAAAAGAAAATAAAGTACTTAAAGATATTGACTCTTGGAGTTCTAGTGGAGGAGTATCCTCAGAAAACTCTTTTAACAATAATAGTTCCATAAAAAGGAACTTAGGTATTCTTATTAGTGTACCCAAAGAAAATCATTGTCTTATGGCTAAAGTACGCACTATTGAGAACCTTACACAGTTATCTTTAAGTGAAAATTATCTCAAATCCAAAAATGAAAAAAAAAATATTAGGATGAATAATCTTCTTCGAATAGTGAATAAAATATCTTACCTTCTAATGATGAAGTATTTCACTTTGCTAAATTTTTAGAAAATGAAAATTTAAAAGTTAGTAAAAAACTTAATAAGGATAAATCAAGAATAGTTTTTTAACAAAGGAAGTATCAGATCTTTCCAAAGATCTTGATAAATTCAATAATGAAAAAGTTTATTTTTTAAAGGATTTAGAAAAGTAATTTATAAAAAATATAGTTTACAAATCAGTTTTTATAAACTCAATTACAAAATTATTACTAAAGAGGATAAGAATTTTGTTGTAAAACTAAAATCTAAAATATCTTCTTTGAAGAAACTTTTTTCAAACATTGACACTGGTAAAGAAAATTATGATAAAATTTATAAACAGATTCATCTTCATGGTAATAATTCTAGAATGGGGTTTACCCAAAAAACCTATTTTTAGTAATAATTACTTTATTCCTAAAAATGAAATTTTTTACACTAAATTCCAAAGTAGAGGGAATTGGAAAAATAATTTTTCACTTAATAATGTTCAATATAAAGGTTTTCACAAAGCTTATTTCTCAAGAAAAAATGTGGATTCTTAAAAAAAATATGATACTACCGGACTCAAGAAGGTTTGGGTGCCCAAAGTCTATTTTTTTGTTTTTAGGAAAAGAAAGATAGTACCAGCAACAAGAATGCTTGGTACATGGATAGTGGTTGTTCTAGGAATATGACTAGTAATAATGATTCTTTGATAATTTTATCTAGATAAAAGGTAGAAAGGGTAATTTGGAGATAATTCTCAAGGAGAGATTATCAGTATAGGTAACATAGTTTTTTTTTATAAAGCTTTAATTTTTAATATTTTGTTTATTAACGGTCTTCAGAACAACCTTCTAAGTATTAGTCAATTATGTGATGAAGATTACCTTATGAATTTTAGAAATGATAAATGTATAGTACACAATTCTAAGAATTAATACATTCTTTCTGCCCATCGGCATGAAAAATTTTACACACCTAACTTAGAATACTGTAGGATCTAAGGCTTACCTTTCCTTAATGCAATGAAAAATAAATATTAGTTATGAAATAGAAGGTTAGGACATCATAACCTTAGAAACTTATGTAATTTAACTAATAAAATATCTTTTAAGGATCTACTGCATCTTAGGTTTGATTCTTCAAAAGTATGTGACCCTTTTCAATACAGTAAGCAACATTGGTCTAGTTTTAAATCTATTAGTGAAGTCACAACTACTGATGGTTTATAGTTAGTACACATGGATTTATTTGGTCCTAAAAAAACTGGTAGTATTGGAGGAAAATACTATGTATATGTCTTGATTAATGATTACACTCGATAAACATGGGTTTATTTTCTCACAAATAAATCTGAAGCCTTTTTTATTTTAAAACTTTTGTAGCCAAAGTTAAAAAAGAGAAAAACCTTCCCTTGATAACTATTTGAAGTGATCATGGTGGAGAATTTTTAAATTATGATTTTTAAACTTTTTTTATTAAAAAAGATATAGAGTATAACTTCTCGGTACCTATAACTCCTCAGCAAAATGGTGTGGTTGAAAGAATAAATTCTATTCTTCAAGAAATAACAAGAAGCATGTTGAGTGAATACTTAATTTCTAAAAAAATTAGGTTGAAGTAGTAAGTACTACCTTCTATACTATAAATAAATTTTTAATTCAACCTTTTATTAATATAACTACTAATGAATTATGGATAGAATGAAAACCAAAAGTTTCTTAATTCAGAGTTTTTTTATGCAAATTATTCATCCTGAATAAAAAAAGATAACTTACATAAATTCCCACCAAAATCCAATGAAGAAATATTTTTAGGTTATTTCACTACTTCTAAGTCACTTAGAGTTTTTAAAAAAATATTTTACTATTTATAAAGCATTACATGTTAAATTTTATGAAATTGACACTTTTGTTTTCAAACAACCTCAATAAATATCCTCAGATATTATTTAAAAAACTAATTTTCAACCCCTATTAGAAAATTATTCTTATAAGTAAAATACCTAAGAAATAGTTTATAAAGTATTTACTTAAGAAAATTTTCTACCTTATATTGATGAACAAGGTTTTCAAAACCTAAGAAATCAATTTTTCTTAGGAATCATCCTAGTGATAGTATCATTGGAGATGTTGATCAGCCAGTTAGGACTAGAAGTTCCTTTAGAAATAAAATTGAAAGTCTATATTTCCTTTCCCAATTTAAAATTAATATTATTGATGAGGATTTAGGTTATGAAGATTGAATTAAGGCTATTAAAGATGAACTAAATGAATCTGAAAGGAACAAAGTATGTGCCTTGGTTGAATGGCCTAAAGAAACTTCCATAATTGGAGTAAAATGGGTCTTCAGAAACAAATTTGATGAAAATAGAATAATAATTAGAAATAAAAAAATACTTATTACTAAGGGTTATAACTAACAATAAGTCATAGACTATAAATAAACCTATGCACTGGTAGCTAGGATTGAAGCTATTCTAATTCTAATAGCCTTTACAACATTCTTTAATTTCAAAAAATTTCAAATGGATATGAAATTGGGTTTTCTTAAAGACTATGTTTAGGAGGAAGTTTATGTTGAACAAACCCCTAGTTTTGAAAATAAAAAACATCCTGAATACTTTTATAAACTTAATAAAGATTTATATGGACTTAAACAAGCCCATATAACTTGGTATGATGGGTTAACAAGATATTTTTTACAAAAAAAAAATTAAGGGAGATAAAAATCCAACCCTTTTTATAAAATAATTTAATAAAAATATTTTGATTGTTCAAATAGATATTTATGACATTATATTCTGATCAACTCAAAAATCCTTAATATATTCCTTTATGGATCTTATGAAGTTTCATTTTGATATGAGTTTGATAGGTGAGTTAACATTTTTCCTTGGTTTTCAAATTTCTCAGAAACTAGAATGAATATATATATCTCAAAAAAAGTATATCAAATATCTTCTTAAAAATTTTGGATATGAAAATACAAAAAGTATAATTACTCCAATCAGTACCTCAAATACACTTGATCTTGATGAGGTTGGACAACCAGTTGATCAAACAAATTTTAGAGGTATGATAAGAAGTTTACTATACTTAATTACTAGTCACCCAGACTTAATGATTTTAGTGTGATTATGTGAAATATATCAATATAATACAATGGAATCCATTCTAAAAGTATTAAAACTAAATTTTCTTTATCTTAACGGAACCATGGATTTGGGACTTTTTTATTCATCTGTAAATCTTTTTAACTAAAAAGTTTTTCAGATGCTGATTTTGGAGGTTATATAATGGATAGAAAAAGTACATTTCGAACTTGTAATTTCTTAGGAGATTCATTAGTTTCTTGGTCTTGTAAGAAACAACACTCAGAAGAACTTTCTACTACTAAAGCTGAATATGTGGTAGCTAGAAGTTGTTATGCTCAAGTGTTGTGGATGCAACACACACTCACTAACTATAGAAAAAGTTTTACTAAAACTCAAATAATATGTGATAATATTAGTGTAATTTATTTAAGTAATAACCCTTCACATAAATCCCATGAAAAACACATAGATATTAGTATTCACTTTCTTAGGTATCACACACTTAAAAGAGATATCATTTTACAATTCATCGTAATGCAAGAAAAACTTGATGACATATTTACAAAACCCTTAGCTTTTGATATATTTGAATTCGTTAAATAGAATATAGGAATGATCAATGTAATTTAATCATTCATATATACTTATTTTTTACCAATCTCCTTACATTAAGTTACTCCCTTTCATAGGGGGAGTACATATGTTTTTTTTTTCAAAACTTTTAAGTTTTTAAAATGTTTACTTTTTATTGAAATGAGTTTTCCATACTCATGTTTCTTTAAAAAAATGGATTTAATAATCTAAAAAGGATAATTATACTCAATAAATATTACAAATATTCTGAACTCAGGTTTTCTTAAAAAGTTTTCAGATTCATAATACTTTTTGTAATAATTTTTTATTTCTGAAATATCATATTCCATTTTACTTATTTTTTTAATTTTCCTTTAAAAAATTCTATATTTAGTTTTTATAATAAAAGTATCATATAAGTTTTTTAAAAAAAACTATTATAATCTTATTAGTTTGTAAACTTCAATAAGAACATCATCATCATATTGGTAAATCCTTCAAACTCTAAAAGTTATTCTTCTTATCTTTTAAATTTTTTCACTATTTCATTCCAATTGTGTTAACTTGTTGCTATTATTCATTTTAATTTTATTAATTTTATTTAGTATTAAAAACTAATATGATAAATCTTTTAAAACATAAAGAGTTTATTATTCTTTAAATATTTCTCTAGATCATTCTCGAACATCATATCATTTTAGATCAAATCTCAATTGTTGGATTTTTTCTAGAAGATGAATTATCACCCAAATTCACCTATATAAAGGGGGGATCCCCTTTTCCCACATCAGATATTTTAGTCTCTCTATACTAAATTTATTCCACCTTCAAAAACCTCCAGTTCAAAAAAAATTCTTATCTCAGAATCTCTAGTTTCATCCTTGAATATAATTCCAGATGATAAGGATTTCAACCACTGGTATGTTTTTTAATAAAGCTTGGTTAAAAAATATTTTTATGAGAAGTAGGATTCTTTTTTGAGAAATATTATATAATTCCATGGATTGGAATCAATTTTTTTAGCACTGTCTGATAAGGATTTAGATCTAATTTATCTTGATATTGTTCAAGAATTCTGTAGTTCAGCCAAATTTTTCAAAGAACAAGAAAAAAATAGTTTATTTCATAATTTATGGAAAAGGTTACTATATTTCATATAGGAAAGCTTCAATTTTTTTGGAATTCCATTATATGGAGAAGATTTTTTTCTTCTCATAAATTATATGATAATCTTGGTTATTTTAATAAGAATAAGGTATAGGATTCATTGTTTGATCATTACAAAAAAAATATCAGAAGGTGAATCATCTAACTCCAAATAACTAAGTGATATCCCTTTGGAAGCTAGGGTTCCTTATCCCAAGAAAAGGAGACTGTGATGCATTAAATATCACTAATGTTTTTGTTTTGGATTTCCTTGTAAATATAAGAAAGATAGATATTTTTGAACACATTTTTATTACCATAATCAAAATCTAGTATAGTTCTATTTAATTCTCGAATTATTTTTTTCAGATGTGACAAAAAATTTAATGCTTGAGTGTATGAAATTTTTCAGTATTTCAAATAAGTCAAATTCTAATTTTTTAAAAATTTAATTTATTAATGACAATACACTGAATATAATTAGATTTGTTTTTGATGAACAATCAAATAAGTTTAATGAAATATTTGGTGGTACTTCTCTTGAATAAAAATCCTCTAAGGAATCTAGGGAAAATTTTCCTAAGAAGCAGAAAGATGATCAGGGTGACTAGCAAAAGGAGAAAATAGAAATCGAGACATCTTCTCTAATAAAAGTTAAGAAACAAGGAAAGTGAATGATGAAGTAAGAGATGAATGAATGAAGAAGAAGGATGAAATGAAATAAGAATATCCTATAATAGTAATTAATCATGTTGAGACTTTGGCATTGATAATTCATGGTGTCAATGTTTTAAAAAAATAATCAAAGAAAAAGAAACAAAAGAACAAACTACAAGGTGAAAGTATTGTATATTCTATAAAGACCCAGAAATTCCGTGAAATTTTTTTTTCTTAAATACATGGGAATTTTACAAGTCTACAGTTTCTGACAGCACTTGATTCTGAGTACCGGTGTGCCTGGAATCAATTTCTGAAGTTTTGTTCAGGTACGTTCAGTAAATGTACGAGCAGGATTTTATATCTTTTGAACCGGTGCTCAGAATTGAAATCTGAGGGCACCGTTAAACTCACAGTGTCGGTGATTGCTTAGTGATACCTTCACCATAGTTGCGTTCTAACTAGGATTGAAGTTAATTTTTTTGGGGTTTCTAAATAAAAATATGTGTAACATATTTTTATTTAATTGGTGGATAAACCAACAATTGGAGGTTAGAGGTGGGGCCCACCACACACAAACCTCCCTTGGGAGGATGTTTTTAGGTGGGGGCCACCCGAACCATTTAACTCCTCTAAATCCCCTTTAAACCCCTTGATCTCCCCATAAATGGGGGAAACTCTTGAACTTCCCCTTAATGGTGTCAACACACCTAAAAATTAATTAATGCCTCAATTAATTAATTTTTGAAAACTTTTGAATTCCTTTGAATTCTTTTTCCAACAAAAAAATAATGGGTTGGCATAACCCATTATTTTGGTTGGCGATTATTTTTGGTGGAGCCTTGGAGAACTATTGGAATAACTTCATCCTTCCAACGAATAATGCACCATCTCCAACAAAGAACACACCATATCCAACAAAGAACGAGGACGACGCTCGAGCCCGAGATCGGTAGTGTGTGACGGGCACAACGTACGATGACATCTTCGAATTCTTTTCCACACCTTCGACAATATTCATCGAAACGAGGTAGGGGGATTTGAGTTGTTTATGTATAAGTTTTATTTCCAATCCTCTTCGTTCAAATGATGGTTGAGATATGCTGATTGTTAACAATGTAACGAGGAGGGCTCGGATCGCATGAAAATGGTTCGACCCCCCCCCCTTGTTGTCGTTATCGTTGTGTTGACGGCGGAGGTGGAGAAAAGGTGGGGGGCATCGGGCTGGCCGTGAAGAAAACTGGTGGTGCAAGGCCGTCGGGTCGCCAAGAGGGCGCAGCACCATTGTGTCGCGCGGAAGGGGAGTCGCGGCCACAATGGGCCTCCACAGAGGCGTGCGGCGCCGTTGTGCCGTGCGAAGGCCAACAGAGGGCCATGGCCAACTAGGCCACGGAAGAGGGGCGTGGTACCGTCGAGTCGCGCCGATGATGTAGAACTGCGACCAGGACGGGGCGTGGTGAAGGGGCACGGCACCGTCGCGCCGCACCGGAGAGGGACTGCGGCCAAAGGCCGCAGTGGTCGAAGGAGGGAGGTTCTCCACAAAGCGGGACCTGAAGGGTCCCACGGCACTCTGAACTGGTGCTAGGCACTGGTTCCTTCGGAAGCCGAAGGGCGTGACCCCCCCCCCCCCCTGTGGCGTGGCCCTTTAGGCCACACGGGCTAGCCTGCCAGGCCACGCGGGCCGGGCTGCCATCGGGTCGGGCCGCCATCGGGCCGGGCTGCCATCTATCCAGGCCGCTCCATCTGTCCAGATCAAACCCATGTCCGGACCCGTAACCTGAAATCACATTTCCATCCGTATTTTGGGCTACGGGTGTCCAAATGATGAACTTTCTACGGCGACAGAAGGCTTAGAGCAGGATGGATCTTTTGGCATACCCTACTTGAGGTTTGGACATAGTTGGGGAATGGCTGGGTTAGTTTGAACCTAAAAACCAACCGGGCCCCTGGAACGGAAATGCCAATAACTCTTAGACCGGGCGTCCGATTGACGTGTCTTCTATCACGTTGAGTTCCTTATGATGAGAAGGAACTACGGGATACATCAACTCGAGGCTTCGTGATAGTTGATGTATCGACACTTGGCTCGAGGAGTGGACCCTCTCGGAATCGTGCGTGATGTGTGCGAGAACCCTAGGGTTGGTTGTGACTAAGATGATAGGATCCCTCGTGGGTTCGATAGCGACAATACTGTACCAAGATCCTCTGTGGGTTCGACAGTGATGATACTGTACCAGGATCCTTAGTGGGTTCGACAGCAACGGTACTGGACCGGGATCCTCCGTGGGTTCGACAGTGATGACTTCTGTACCAGGATCCTATGTGGGTTCGAAAACGCTAATATTATTCCAGGATCCTACGTGGGTTCGACAGAGGAGATGATTCAGAGGCTACATCTAATCATCACTACCCCTCTTCATGTGTTGTATACTTGTGTGAGCTGAGTCTTGTATTTCAGTTTTTATCATTGAGATGATTGACTTTACTTTATTTGTGGAATGGGTTGTGCTTGGGCTCGAGTGTTAGAGCCAGACTGTGATTGGTAACTTAGGTATATGTATGGGAATATACCTAAGTAGGGATGGTTGATACTTTGTGATTGTGTCTTACTACTGTGGTTTATCCTTAGTGGATTTTGGGAGACTTTCGGGGCTCTCGGGGTCCCCTACTGAGTATTGTTATACTCACCCCTACACGGGCTTCACCCGCACCTTGTTTTGTTCTGTGCAGACGACGGTCAGCAGTGATCAAGGCTAAGGGTGATGGATGGGAGGCCACTCAGAGCTAGACTAGACGATACGTACCTCAGGGACGAGTTGATCGAGATCTGTTCCTACCCTTCAGGTAGGATTCCCAGGCAGATGATCCAGGAGCTGTTTTCCCTTTTAACTTGTACTTGTACTTATTGTTCAGTTGGGTTTGTATATTGACCCACTTACTTTTAGCACATATTTATTTTCTATATTTGTACTTATTTCTTCTACTGACTGTGTTTAGACTGTGTGTGTTACAGGTCTAAAGGGAATGCCTTCCCTTTTATCAGGAATTCACCTTTGGTTCTATTCGCCAGCCCCTGGCCTATGGAAGGCGGGCTTGGGGTAGTCACGGCACAGGCTCCGAGGATGGGTCGTGACAAATTGGTATCAGAGGAGTCAGTTCTACTACATAACTTGGATTACGATTCTTTTAATAGCAATAGTGTTAAGTGTTTTGGGTGTGTCTATCAGTTTAGGGAAACTAGTGTTGTGTAGCGGCCGACATATCCATATACTAGGACTCTGACTTCTGATTTCCGACTCAGTGTTCGGAAACACTGATTGCGTGTGTGTTACCTTTGAAAATTTTTATTCGTGATTACTTTGTGTCAGCTCGCCATGTATATTGTTTGACCATGGAACACCTGTTTCTTTTCAGGATGTCCCCACAAAGGTATCCAGCTAGGGTTATGAGTTTTGTACAAGATGGTAGCCCACCGAGCGACGAGGCCTCAGTACAGGGCCCCATCACAGAAGAGGTACCAGTAGTACAACTACCCACTGGGCCACTGATACCACCAGCTATAGCAATAGAGAGTGCACGTTATCTAAGTGCGTTGCACGAGTTCTAGCACCATAGGCCACCCAGGTTTCGGGGGGAGACAGACCCATAGGCAGCTAAGGATTGGCTGGAGGCTATTGTGAGAGTTTTCAGATTGGTACGGGACCCATTCTTCAGGGATTGGACCTTCAATCAAGGACTCAGGAATGATATTATGGTTTCGATGATCTCCCTCAGTATCCCGACGCATGCGGAGGTGCTGGAGCGAGCCCTTCTTGTGGAGAGTTTTCTTACTGAGTAGACACCAGTAGTGAGACCCACCACAGGGCGACACGTAGTGGAGTCTTCTACAGCCGGCAGTAGAAAGATGTCGCAGAGGTCCAAGTGGACCAGGCCATCTGGTGGGAGACTCCAGAATACAGGTTTAGTTGTGCAGGTCACATGAGATAGAGCCAGCCATACAAAAATTAGGCAGTGCTATAGATGCGGCGGGCAGGGTCATATGGCTCGTGACTACCTGACCCACCATGCAGATGAACAGCAGACAGTAGAGGGACCTCCCAGGCAGAGGCAGAGGTTCAGTTGTGGTGGTCCGCTAGGAGCAGGTGGACGTGGCAGAGGAGCTGGCCGAGCAGCAGGTGGTGGACTATGTTTCAAGGCCCCACCACCACCACCACCAGGAGGTCCACCCAGACCACAGGGAGCTGGAAGACAGGGGTGGGCTCAGCTCTAGGTAGTTAAGGCCTACGACCATGGTGCACCTGAGATGATTCGAGGTACTATCTGTGTCTACTCCACCCTTGCTACAGTACTTCTAGACATAGGTGCGAGTCATTCTTTTATTTCCACTGCCCTCTTTCTGATCTCAGAGATTTCGACAGAGCTGTTGGCTCGATCCTTACGACTAGAGACTCCAACGGGATTAGACATGAAGATTACGCACTGGTGTCGGTAGTGTGAGCTTACTCTAGGAGGCGAGAGCTTTGGCTAGGATCTCCTCATAGCGTCATCGAGGCATTACGACATCATCTTGGGTATGGACTGGTTATCCACAGTTCATGCTCAGATTGACTGTATTAGGTGGAAAGTTCGGTGTGTCCATGAGGATGGGATGAGGTTTACCCTCACTGGAAAGAAGGGTGCCTTCACAGCGTAGGATGGACTTACCCAGAGGAGGGGTCATCCAAACACACATCAGTTGGCTAGCCTCATTCTTGGAGCGGTTGATGTGCGGAGTCTGAGTTTTCCTATTGTGGTGGATCAGTACATGGATGTTTTCCCTAACGATGTTCCAGGACTACCTCCTTGTAGATAGGTGGACTTCTATATTGACTTGTGCCCCAGGACAACACCGATATCTACTCCAGCATATCGGATGGCTCCCACCGAGCTTCGTGAGATGCGAGTATAGATGGAGGAATTACAGGGGAAAGGATTTATCCGACCCATTGTTTCACCCTGGGCATCTTTGATTTTGTTCTCCAAGAAGGCGGATGGGAGCTTGCGTCTGTGTGTTGATTATCAGCGCCTGAATTAGGTGACTATGAAAAACAAGTACCCACTCCCGAGGATTGACGACCTCTTTGATTAGCTGAAGGGAGTGTGTTGGTTCTCGAAGATAGATCTTCGATCGGGCTATCACCAACTCAGAGTACGGGATGAGGAAGTGCATAATACGGCCTTCAGATGCTGGTATGGCCACTATGAGTTCTTGGTTATTTTATTTTGCGTAACCAATTCTCCAGCAGTGTTCATGAGTCTCATGAACAGGATCTTTCATCCTTACCTCGATCACTTTGTCATACTCTTCATCGACGACATACTGATCTACTCGATTACTGAGGAGGAGCATGCCTACCATTTGCAGGTAGTACTGGACACACTCTGAGAGCACCAGCTTTATGGTAAGCTCTTGAAGTTCTAGTTTTGAATTCGAGAGGTTCACTTCTTCGTACATGTCATCTCGGAGGCTGGAGTTGCAGTGGATCCAGCGAAGATTGAGGTAGTGCTTGCTTGGGAGCCACCCAGGAGTGTGACGGAGGTACAGAGTTTTCTGGGACTAGCTGGGTACTATCGGAGATTTGTGCCAGACTTCTCTAGAGTTTTAATACCTCTTTCATCATTGACGAAGAAGGGGAAACCCTTCGTGTGGTCATAGAGATTCCAGTAGATCTTTCAGGATCTAAGGCAGAGGTTGACTAGTGCGCCCATATTGAGGCTACCGTAGGAGGGTGTTGGGTATGTAGTTTACTGCGACGCATCACGGACCGAACTCGGGTGTGTCCTGATACAGGAGCGAGTAGTGATCGCGTATGGTTCTCATCAGTTGATACAGCACGAGAATAACTACACTACCCATGACCTGGAGTTAGCAGTAGTGGTCTTCGCCTTAAAGATGTGGAGGCACTATCTTATGGGCGAATTCTTTACAGTCTACTCTGACCACCAGAGTCTCAGGTATATCTCCTCTCAGAAGGACCTGAACTTGTGACAGCGGCGATGGCTTGAGTTCCTCTAGGAATATGACTTCGAGATGTTATATACTCCTGGGAAGGGGAACGTTGTAGTAGATGCTCCCAGTAGGAGATCAGGCATTCAACTGCTAGGAGAGGCGACAGAGCAGCTGGCCGCATTGCAGATATCCTTTGTGGATAGAGATGGAGCAGCCTTTCTATAGTCTCTCACAGTAACTCTTCCACTTCTTCAGATTCAGGGAGGTGCAGCATGGTGATGTTGACTGCGAGGCTTGACGTGCTCAGATATCCACAAGTTAGGCACCTGATGGGTTTTCTAAAGGTGGGGAGCACGTCATTCTCTTCAGAGGATGTACCATGATACCAGTTGCACTTCAGGAGGAAGTGTTGAGGGAGTTCTACACATCTCCTTTAGCGGTACATCCAAGAGTGGTGAATATGTATCAGGACCTCCAACAATAGCACTGGTGGCCAGGTATGAAGAAGGAAGTAGCAGAGTTTGTCTCACGATGCCTCACTTGTCAGCAAGTGAAGGTGGAGCACTAGGTTCCAGCAGGCTTGGTTCAGCCCTTAGAGGTCCCAGAGTGGAAGTGGGACAGGATATCCATGGATTTTGTGACGGGACTTCCATGTACATCCAGAGGACAAGACTCTATCTGGGTGATCATAGACTGACTCACCAAGTCATCCCACTTCCTACCGATCAGATAGTAGGGCTCAGTAAAGAGATTGGGACACCTCTATGTGCAGGAGATCGTACGGCTTCATGGTGTACCATCGATGATCGTCTCTGATCGAGATGTTTGTTTCACTTCCCGGCTATAGAAGGGGTTGCAAAAGGCTTTCGGGACGCAGATTCGCTTGAGCACCGCCTTCCATCCTCATACAGATGGTCACACTGAGAGGACCATTTAGATTCTCGAGGACATGCTCCGTGCATGCGTCCTCGACTTCGGTCACAGTTGGGAGGATCATTTACCCTTGGTATATTTTTCATATAACAACAACTACCACTCCACCATCGGGATGAAACCATTCAAGTCACTTTATGGTCGACCTTGTAGATCACCTCTATGCTAGACTGGCCTAGGGGAGTCATCACTTATGGGACCAGAGATGGTGGAGGCTATGACAGAGAAGGTGCAAATCATCCAGGAGTGGATGAAGACTGCACAAAGCAGGCAAAAGTCCTATGCTGATAAGAGATGGAGACTAATGGAGTTCGAGAATGGCGACCACATATTTCTATGGGTCTCACCACGATGAGTTCTACGGAGATTTTGCCGAGGTGGCAAGTTATCTTCGCGATTCATCGGACCTTTTCAGGTCATCAGCAGAGTAGGCGAGGTTTCTTACCGCATGGACCATCCACCTCAGTTGCACTGGGTGAACGACGTCTTCCACGTATCTCAGCTGAGGAGATACGTGTATTACCTTTCCCACATCATCGACCACGAGGAGCCGGACATCGATGATGGGGAGACTTTCACAAAGGTTCCAGTGGAGATTGAGGATCAAAAGGAGTGGGTCTTGTGTGGAAAGTCAATACCTCTGGTGCGCGTTTATTGGTAGCATGAGAACCTCCAGGAGAGAACATGGGAGAGGGAGGATCATATGTGTTCTCAGTACCCCCATTTGTTTCCTTAGTGCGATTTTTAGCTTACAGGGACGTAAATCCCTGAGGTGGGGAGAATGTAAAGACCCAGAAATTTCATGGAAAGTTTTTTTTTTCTTAAATACATGGAAATTTTACGAGTCCGCAAATTCTGACAGCACTTGATTCGGAGGCCCGGTGTTCCCAGAATCAACTTCTGAAGTTATGTTCAGGTACATTCAGTAAACGTATGAGTGGGATTTTATATCTTTTGAACCGGTACTCATAATTGAAATATGAGGGCACCGTTGAACTCGCAACATCGGTGATTTCTTAATGAGACCTTCACCGCAGTTGCGTTCTAACAAGGATTGAAGTTAATTTTTTGGGGGTTTCTAAATAAAATTAAATAAAAATATATGTAACATATTTTTATTTGATTGGTGGTTAAAAATACCAAGTGGAGGTTAGAGGTGGGTCCCACCACACCCTAACCTCCCTTTGGAGGATGTTTTTAGGTGGGGCCCACCCGAACCCTTTAACTCCTCTAAACCCCCTTTAAACCAATTAAGATCCCCATAAATGGGGGAAACTCTTGAACTTCCCCTTAATGGTTCCAACACACCTAAAAATTAATTAACGCCTCAATTAATTAATTTTTGAAAACTTTTGAATTCCTTTGAATTCTTTTTCCAACAATAAAATAATGGGTTGTCATAACCCATTATTTTGGTTGGTGATTCTTTTTGGTGGAGACTTGGAGAACTCTAGGAAGAACTTCATCCTTCCAACGAAGAACACATCATCTTCAATGAAGAACGCACCATCTCCAACGAAGAACAAGGACGACGCTCGAGCCCGGGATCGGCAGCGTGTGATGGGCGCAACGTACGATGACATCTTCGAATTCTTTTATGCGCCTTCGACAACGTTCATCGAAACAAGGTAGGGGGATTTGAGTTTTTTTATATATAAGTTTTATTTTCGATCCTCGTCGTTCAAATGATGGTTGAGATATACCAATTGTTAACAATGTAACGAGGAGGGCTCAGACCGCACGAACACGTTCCGACCCCCCCCCCCCCTTGTTGTTGTTCTCGTTGTGTTGATGGCGGAGCTGAAGCAATGGAGGCCGGCATCGGGCTGACTGTGAAGAAAACTGGCGGTGCAAGACCGCCGGGTCGCCAAGAGGGTACGGCACCGTCGTGCCGCATGGAAGGGGAACCTCGGCCACGACGGGACGTGGAGGAGGTGTACGGCGTCGTCGCGCCGCACGGAGGCCTGCAGAGGGTCATGTTCAGCCGGGTCACGGTAGAGGGGCGTGGCGTCGTTGCGCCATGCCGGTGATGTAGAACCATGGCCAGGGCAGTCCACGGTGAAGGGGCGCGGCACTGTCGCACCGTGCTAGAGAGGGACCACAACCAAAGTCCACGGCGGTCGAAGGAGGGCGGCTAGCTGAGCCGGCCACCAGTGGCGCTCCACAAGGCAGGAACCAAAGGGTCATGCGGCACTCCAAACCGACGCTAGGCACCGGTTCCTTTGTAAGTTGAGGGGGCGCGGCACCCCCCCCCCCCCCCTGTGGCGTGGATCGCAAGGCCACGCGGGCCCGCCAGCTGGGTTGGGCCGCCACCGGGCCGGGCCTCCCTTACGGGCTAGGCCACCATCGGGTCGGGCCACCACCGGGTTGGGCCACCATCAGTCTGGGCCACTGTAGGGCCAAGATTCTCCATCGGTCTAGATCGAACCCCTGTCCAGACCCATAACCGGAAATTACATTTTTGTCCGTATTTTGGGCTATAGGTGTTCGAATGATGAACCGTCTATGGTGACGGAAGGCTTAAAGAAGGACGGATATTTTGGCATACCCCACTTGAGTTTTGGACATAGTTTGGGAATGGTCGAGTTGGTTTGAACCTAAAAACCAATTGGACCCCTGGAATGGAAATTGAAATAACTCTCAGACCGAGTGTCTGATTGACGCGTCGTCTATCGCGTTGAGTTTCTTATGATGAGATGGAACTATAGGATACATCAACTCAATACTTCATGATAGTTGATGTGTTGACAATTGGCTCAAGGAGTGGACCCTCCCAGAATCAAGCGTGTTGTGTGTAGGAACCCTAGGGTTGGCTGCGACTGAGATGATAGGATCCTTCGTGGGTTCGACAGCGACAATACTATATCAGTATCCTCTTTGGGTTCAATAGCGAAGATACTATACCAGGATCCTCAGTGGGTTCAACGGTGACGCTACTGGACCGGGATCCTCCGTGTGTTCGACGGTGATGACTTGTATACCAGGATCCTACGTGGGTTTGGCAGCACTGATATTGTTCTAGGATCCTACGTGGGTTCGACAGAGGAGATGATTTTGAGGAAACATCTAATCATCACTACCCTTCTTCATGTGTTGTATACCTGTGTGAGCTAAGTCTTGTCTTTTAGGTGTTATCATTGATATGATTTACTTTACTTCCTTTGTGGAATGGGTTGTGCTTGGGATCAAGTGTTGGAGCAGGACTGTGATTGGTAACTTAGGTATATGTATGGGCATATACCTAAGTAGGGATGGTTGATACTTTGTGATTGTATCTTACTACTTTGGTTTATACTTAGTGGATTCTGGGAGACCTTAAGGGCACTCGGGGTCCCCTACTGAGTATTGTTATACTCAAACCTACACGGGCTTTGCCTGCACCTTGTTGTGTTCTGTGAAGACGATAGTCAGTAGTGATCGAGGATGAGGGTGACGGACGAGAGGCTGCTCAGAGCTGGACTAGATGGGACATACCTCAGGGATGAGTTGATCGAGATCTATGCCTACCCTTTAGGTAGGATTACCGGGCAGACGATCCAGGATCTATTTTTCCCTTTTTACTTGTACTTGTACTTGTTGTTCATTTGGGTTTGTATACTGGACCACTTACTTTCATCACATTTTTCTTTTATATATTAGTACTTTCTTCTTCTATTTCTTGTGTTCAGACTATGTGTGTTATAGGTTTAGAGGCAGTGCATTCCCTTTTATCGAGAATTCAGCTTTAGTGCTAGTCGTCAGCCTCTGGCCTATGGAAGGCGGGCATGGGGTAGTCACAGCACAGGCCCCGAGGACTAGTCGTGACATATTCCTTGATGAAAGGTGTTGGGGAAGCCTTATAAAATGTTTTTCTTCCTCCTTATCTGTCGAAAAAAATAAATATAGATTCTGGATTGACTTTTCAAGAAATTTTTTTTGTTAATGTTTAAGTTCCCTCTATCGCATAAAAGGGAAATGAAAAAAAGAAGTTGGTCAATCGGTACCTCCTGAAGTTCAAGAAAAATCATCAGAACCATTAACTTCTGGTAAAATCCATTTAAGAACATAAATTCAACTTCATGAAGGGTTTATAAAATCATTAGAAGAAAATGTTGTAGGAATTGATTAACTAGATAAATCTAGAGATGGAATATAAGGGTAAAGTGAATATAAAGAAGAGTATTGAAAAATAAGTGCATAATGATGAAAATAATGAAGAGGCTAAATATATAGAATTTTATAGAGAATAATTTGATGAGGAAGAATAATATGATGTAGATGTTGATCAAAAATATGTTCAATATGATAAGTTTTATTTAAGAACATCCCTGGCATCATCATCATATTTTCCATTAAATACTGATCAAAAAGAGAAATCCAAAAGTGCATATAAGAAAAAATCATCAGATAAAGAAGCTAAATATTAATCTAAAAAATCTAAGGAAGATCAAAACTCAAAGATAGTAGGTAATAAATTTGATGATGATGATGATTAAATCATTGAAATTCCTGATAGAAAGCAAGTTGTAGATAGAGTTGAAAAATCCATTTCAAAGAAAGATGGTAAAGGTAAAAGAAAAAATAGTGGAAACTGGAACCAGTCATCCTCAACTCCCTAAAATTTAATTATCAGATTCAGTGAATATGATTATAGTTAAAGGAGTTGATTATATAATCTTGGATTTACAAAGACTTAAAGGAACTATTCTATACTTTCCCATACAATAATCCAATGTGTATTTGATTCATGAAAATCAAACTCAAAAATTGAAATCAATCAAATTTTTGATAGATTAGATGATTAGGAATGATTTTGATCTCAAATTTCTTCAAGAAAGGTCTCAAGATCATAAAAAGTTATTCAGTAAAGTTGTGAAGTAGTATCATAATATTTATTCTGATGTATAGATACATGAAGAAACTATTGGATATATGAATAAGATTATGAATGAATTTGTAGAAGCCTTCAATTAGTTTTCCAACATTATGTCAGATAGAGTGAAATTTGTGGAGAATTTTAAGAATAAAACGGACATATAGACCCAGGAAGTGAAAGAAATAAATAAGGATATGAAATACTTGCAAACAGATATTTAAAGACTCAAAGTTTATAAATATGAAATCATTAATTTGAAGAATCCTAATGAAGTACTGGAAGAAATACTTTAAATATAAGAAGATAAAAATCAGTCTTTAGATGAAATCATAGCAAATATTTAAGAATAAAAAAATATTTCAAGAAAATTAAGACCATTATGAGATCCTTGATGAAGAAATATTAAAATATTTTCTTTTGAATTCTTATTGTAATTGTCTTTTTATTTTAAAAACATGTTTATAAATAAATGACTTCTTTATCCCATTATGAATTGTTTGAATTTTTTCCAATTCCAATTGGTTGAATGTTATTTCATTTTTATGGATTATTAGGTAGTTCATTATTTTGTTTCATATAGTTGTTTCTATAACCCTTTTTAGGAAATTCAAAACTTTTCCCCATTATTTTTAAAAATCACAAAGGGGGAGAAATATTTATATTGGGGGGAGAAATTTCATTAAAGATGAGAATATGATCCTTAGGGGGAGATCTTATCCAAAGGGTGGATTAGTCATATTCATAATTATATTTTGATGAGTTATAAACTTAGGAGGATATAAGTTTTAAAGTTTATTTCTGAATACTAAGTACTTAAATGATAATTGAATGTATGTTTTTAAAATTTATTTTCTATTTAAGTTTTTTTTGTGCTTTCCAAAAATGGGTAGATTTTTTAGTCAAATTTTTTACTAGTTACTTTTAAATTCATTTTGTTTCATAAATAACACACTTTCTTAAATACTTGATTACTAAATTTTTATGTCCAAAGTGTTTTTAGAATTTTTTTTAGAAAATATATACTTTTACCATACTTCAAATTAGTTATGAAGTATTCATGAATATAAACAAAAAATCTTCATTATGATTATCATAATTAGTATAGATCTTATAAACATCGGATTCACCTTTTTAGATCAGATTTAAGACTTTTTATCTTGTCTTCGTACTGAAAAAAGTCTTCGTACTAAAAAAGTATTTATAATCAGACTGATATCAGAACTGATGAACATCGGATCTACACTCATAAATATTTTCATAATGACATTTGTAAGTTATTCCATCAGACTGACTAAGTGTAAATTCTTAATATGGAAAACTAATTTCTATCATAATGAAACATCTTTTACACTGTACTGGTGTAATTCAATGCGATGTCGGACAATCAGTAACAAAAGAGCCATTTAAGTGATAGGTGTCTAAATTATTGTGACAAACTAGAATAAATATGACTATTGGGAAGGAAATATGACCATTGGGATTTTCTTATAAATACTTGGTTATTCAAAAAAATTGGAACTGACTAGTTGATGCTGCTATAGTGCTAATTGAATTTATTGTGCAATATCTCTAAAGATTATAAAGCATGAATGGATTATTCTTAGTATTTTTTACTTGTTTTAGAGTTTAGTATTCTTAAGGTAACCTTGTCTGTTTGTACCCTTAATAATTATTTTTCATTGTAATTGTGTTCCCAATTTATGATTACGATTAAGGGATTGCAGAGATAGAAAGACTAATCATCTGATCTTCTAATCTAGGGATTTAGGGGATAGTAAGAAAGACATGATTTATCACATCGAGGGATTCCAAGGATAGGCAGACAAAACAAATCCAATAATTGTGTTGGGGGATTTCCTTACTGGTGAAATATAAACTTGCTTGTAAGTATAAAATAAGGTATACCTTTATCCAAGTTTTGTGGATACTTTAATCTTAACATTAAAAGAGATCAATTATTTTAAATATCTATAATTCATTATTATATTATTTCTATTGATTTACATGTTTATTATAAGTATTTTAATTCCTTTGTGGTTGTTTTTATTTGTTTTATCATATCATATCTGAATATGATAAACATTAATTTTTTAATCGGATATTCTATTAATCTAATTTTTTTACTTTTTATAACTAAATATTAGTTAATTGTGATTATTTCACTTTGATATAATTGTATCCATTCTATTTTTAATTTGTATACTCTGATATATCAAAATCATTTTGATTATGATAATTTGGTAATTAGACGGAGGTCCAAGTCTGAATCTGATCTGTTACTTAATGATATTTGTGAATTGGTCTAGTTTAAATTCTATTAAATTAAAGTTTTTAAACTGCAATTTACCCCCACCCTCTTATAATTGAGCCATCAAGAACATATTATTTTGATCTTTATATTAATATAACTCATATTGATATCCAAAACTAGATTCATTGGTTATTTTTCGATCAAATTTGGTGCTTCATTCAAGTCATAATGGGATTTGGTTCTTCAAACATCTTATTGTAGATCAAGGTCATCTTTAAGGTTCAGTAAATATTCTATTTGGTTATGAGAAAATTTTAAAATGGGTGAAGCTTTATCCTAATAATAATCAATCCTAGGGTTATCTTTGAATTCAATTCAGTTGGAGAATAGGGTGCATCTCATCTAATACCTTTGGCCTCATCTCCAATTTGAATATAATTCATCATCAGTGGTCTAATTCATGTTATCTATTACATCACAGTTTCAATAATCATTGGATTGTATTCTTCATGCAACCAATTTTAGTTCAAAACTTCATTTAGGTCAAGCTAAGCATCTTCGGCCTCAGGCTCTATTCATTTTCATCTTCTTAAAACATGATCTCACTACTTTGATAAAATTTTGTCGCATGATCTTGACTTCAAGTTATGAAAGGTCAAAATGTAATGCTTAATTATAGTACCATTCTTGATTTTTTGAAAAATTTGGTATGTTCAGATAGAAAATACCATGGTATCTTGTAAGTTTTATGTTAGTGGGAATTATAGTGATCATGGTATTGACAATGTGGTACCATTGGATTTTCCACATGTGTGGTCACATAAGTGACCATACCTCATCTGGCAGTCAGTATAAGTGCCTTCATGTTGTAGGATCCATCTTATGGAACACAATTAATTGATTGACCATGTCCTTCAATTCAATTCCTTAATCATGTTCACTTAAGTAACTATAGATGGTTTAAAAAGTTTCATGTAGACACTTCATGTGGCCCCTTAAAATTCCCACAATCATAGAACTTTTCTTTTCCTTAAGAAATAATTTATTCATAGTCAATTGTACAAAATAAATCTCAAAATGAAAAAATTGAAATGCCACTAAGAATTTATTTTCAAAATTCCTTTTCCATAAATATTCTCTTGATTTGAAATATGATTACCCTCTTGAATTAAATGTTCTCAATGGAAAATTGGTTATTTTTTAAAAAAAAAATTAAATTAAAAAATTAAATGAGAATTTAAAAAACATCAATTTTCTTCCAACTGAAAGTACAAAATTCACATTATTTCTAGGATAATAGACTCACATAATTTAAAAACTCAAAAAAAATAGACACATTGTTGAATGGGGTGGAGTTATAATCTATTTTTGTAAAAACAACTCATCTAATAGTTAATAAATAAAGAATGAAAATAATATAATAATAAGGATTTCAACCAATATTAGGATTTTCATTTTATAATCCATTTATATGTATATATTGTGAGTCAAATTTAACTTAAAAAGTTCACAGTCAGTGAATACTGTATAACATTTTATTAAAATTTAACTGAAATGCATTCTTTATTAGTGAAAGGATAGTGGTTTACCTAATTTGATCCATAATGTAATAAATATAAATATCCTCAAATTGGCATCAAAACCTTATATTTTTAGAAAAAAATTCACCTAGTGGAAATTCTTAAATGATACTTGATGACTCCTAGATTTGAAAAAAAAAATAAGGGTTTTGATAGGTTATAAAATAATTATAGTTTAAGTTTAATTTTGACCCCTCCCCCACACTTAAAACTCAACAATGTACATATTTTTGAATTCAATATAAGCTAAAACAAATTAAACAAGTTTGGTTCAAATATATTTTGACATGAAGCGCTAAAAAATAAATTTTGAGGGCTGACTGAAATGTTGAAAAACATTTCTCCACAAAACAATCACAAAAATCAAAACATGCACCAAAGGTACCTTATGGACACTACCTAACAGTTCTATAATAGTAATATAAATTCTAATTTTTTCATGATAACAATGAATTACAAGAATTATTTTCAATAGAGAATAAAAAATTATCATGAAATTAAACAATAAACAAATGTAATTTGAATAATGAAAATAACCAAAATATATTAGACACAAATATCAGTAGGTAAGAAAAAATATTAATAATTGATTTTAAGCAGTGGATTTCTATGAAACTAGTATCATTTTAAAAATATATTAACTAAGAAATTAAAAAAATACTCCATATATATGTAAATACTATTTATGTTTTTGAGCAGAAAATGTGTCCTCCCTTTAATCCACTAAAATAGTTCTATATTTAAAAGTTCATGTACCTAAAAATGAATATATCTCAATGATTTTATAGAAGTTCAAATTAACCAGAGTAAGATTTGAGGTAAGTTTATTATATTTTACTCCAACTAAAATCTCTTTCTTTCCCTAAATATCAAAATGGATCTATCACTGGTAAGTAGATTTCACAACTAACTATGTCCAATTCTCATAGTTATTTGGTATGCTACACAACCACTTGTCATGGAAACTACACCTATCATAAAACAACCTCACATAATATTCAATAGATCTATTCACTTTCAAAAAAAATAAACTAAACATGAATTAGAGTATCTGATATAAACTTTATTAACTTTGGTTTAATAATTCGTGGATACACATAACAGAGTGAGAAACACTTATTTAAACAAAAATAAAAAGGTAAGAAACTATAAAATCATGCGTTTCCTCTCATTAAGTGCTAAATTTATATTTATTTTCTAAAAATTACTCTGGAGTCATTTTAACTATGGTTAGTTAAAGGTTCTGAATCATTAGGTGGGATGTCACTATTTTGTTTTGAAATATTAACAAGTTCACTCAACACTTCAAGTAACTCAATAGCCAGATGAATTCCAACTAAATACTTTAAGGTTCTTGGACTAAGGATCCATCTATAAGTAAATTAAAATCTCAAAGTTTTATTCAAGGATCCATAAAAATGGGTAAATTTCTTAGAATTTACATTAGAAGAACCAACCTCACTCTTTACTTATTCACCCTCACTCTCCCCCACACATGATATATTCACTATTTTAAAAAAAAAAGTGGAAACTGTTGTTACAAAATTATCAATAAGAATATGAGGAATACTCTTAGAGTGAATTAATTTGTGTAAAATATATAAATAGTCCCCTAACTCATCTAATAACTTATCAAAGTCATGAACATAAATCTCACCATCAATGTAATTCAATGATGTAGAGATAGATATTTTTTCCCATCTGGTATGATGTTAAAAAAATCATTGACCTCACTCTTAGAAGATTGGAAGGTTTTTTCAACTTTATACAAGAATAGATTAACCTTATAATTTAATTCATATTTTAAAAAATCACTTTCATAAGATGAGGCAATAAAAATATAATCACATTTCATAGGTTGAATAAAGAAAAAAACAGCATCATTATTGGGTATAAGGTAGGGCTGAGAATTTTGCTCAACATCTTGAAAAACACTATCAATAAGAAATATTTGTTTTTAATGGGATATTTCACAGTCCTGATTAATTAATTCACTAATTTTTCTCTCAATATTCCCAATCCATTCTAATTATTTTTTAGATTTAGATTCAACAAAATTTTCTTTGAATTTATCTTTGATAGATTCATTAATTAGGTGTCCAAAAGGTTGATAGTTTTCCTTCTCAAACTTGTCTCTAAAAATATCCTCAGTAAGATAAATTATCTTATAGCTCACTAAAATAGGGGACTCCTTGAAAACATAGAAATCTTCTCTATCCTCACCCATCTGAAGAGACAATTTTTGCATTGAAACATCAATAACAACCCCAATTTTGGGTAACAATGGTCAACCTAAAATGATTATAACCTTATTATCACACTACATGTCAAGAATGAGGATTTCAATGGGTAAGGAAATTTTTTGACAATCAACTAATAGGCCATTTACCCTCCCATAAGGATAAGTAAGTAGCATGAAAGCTAATTTTAGTGACATGAATATCGATTTAGATCCTTAGGTACCATATTATTTAATAAGGAGTATGGAATAAAGTTGATTCTATAACCTAAGTCATACAAGAACCTGATCTCCTCAAATTCTATAATTCTAAATGAAATTAAAAACTAATAGGGTCTTCTAGTTTGGGAGAAAAATTATTTTGAACTCTAAAACTCCACTCCATGTAAAGACCTGGAAATTTCAAGGAAATTTTTTTTTAAATACTTTGGAATTTTACGAGTCCACAGTTTCTGACGGCGCCTGATTCCGAGACCCGGTGTTCCCGGAATTAATTTTTAAAGTTTTTTTTGGGTATGTTCAGTAAACGTATGTGCGTCTTTTTCTATCTTTTGAACCAATGCTCGAAATTGAGATCTGATGACACCAATGAACTCGCAGTGCCGGTATTCACTTAAGAGGAACATTACCGCAGTTGCATTTTATACAGAGCAGAAGTTAATTTTGGGGATTCATTATAAATTAAATATAATTGATGTGTTACACAATTTTATTTTTAAGTGGTTGTTTTTCCTCCAAAGAGGAGTTGTAGGTGGGTCCCACACCCCACATAACCTCCCATGAGAGGATAATGTGTGGTGGGGCCCACACGATCCCCTAACCCTTCAACTCCCCCTTTAACTCTCTTAAACCCCTCTCTTAACTTTTGAACTTCCATATAATGGTGGAGCCTCTCCACCTCCCTCCCATTAATTGTGCCAACACAATTAATTAAAGTCTTCTTTAATTAATTTTTGTTGTCAAAAGTTAATTTTAATTGTTTTGAATTGCATATAATTATTATAATATTGGGGGAGCCTTTTTATTATATTGGCTTGGCAGATATTTTGTGGTGGAACCTTTGGAGAATTAGGGAGAGAGCATTCTTCCCCGAAGAACACAAAGAATGCTCTTTCTCTCCAATGAAGAACGACGAGACCATCTTTGATCTTCATCTAAGCCATAATAGGAGGAGTCACCCTCGATGAACGTCGACTATGCTTCCTCCACGTACGCACCCCGACATCAATGAATGGATGTCATCTTTGAATCCTCTTCCCGTGACACCGTCATCCGCGATGCCAATTTCCTCGTCTACGCTCAATGCCGATTACGAGGTAGGGGTTATGATCAATTTTAATTGATTAAAATTGTACCTCATTCTTTGTTGAAAATCTTGGATTTTCTTTGGCCTATTTTTATCGCCTAACACGGAGGGCACGGGCTGAACGAACACGGCCCGACGACCCTCCGTTGGTTCATGAATATTTTGGCAATGGCGACCGGAGGTGGCGGCGGCCAGAGGCGACGGCGACCGGAAGCAGTGACCACGCACCGGCCGCGTGGAGGAAACTATGGCCCGGGGTACGGGCCGTTAGGGCAAAGCGAACCAGCCGGCCGAACCCAGCCGGGCTACAGGACTATGGCGCCTCCTTGGCGTCGCGCTGTGGGAAGACCGTGGCCCGCTGTGCGGGCTGCTTGCTGGACAAACTGGCCAGCTACAGCTGGCCAGGCAAAGGATTGTGGTGCATCTTGGAGTCATGCTGTGGAGGAACCATGACCCGTGTTTGGCGCGCCACTTTGGTGGGTGAATAGGCTGGCCACCTGCCGGTCGGGCAGAAGAAACCGCAGCACACGCATGTTCTGCGTGGGAGGACAGCAGCCCGCAGTGCGGGCTGCTCGTGCCAGAAAAACCGGCCGGCTTCAGCTAGCCGGGTAGGAGAGGTGATGTCGTTATAAGAAACCCCCCCCCCCCCCCGGCTCCACTCGGCCAACTGGCCGGGCCACGACCAGCCGCCTTCCGCGTGGGCCGGGCCGGGCCACCCTCCCGCGGGCTGGGCCGCCTATCGCGCGGGCCGGGCCACCCTCACGCGGGCGAGGGCCGAGTCAGGTCACCCTCCTGTAGGATGGGCCGCCCTCACGTGGTCCGGGAGACCTCCGGGGGTCTCGGGGTCCCTATTGAGTATCATTATACTCACCCCTACATGGGCTATGCCTGCACCTCGTTGTGTTGGATGCAGATGACGGACAGCGTTGACAGAGGCAGAGAGCGAACCAGGACCGAACGGTACCTAGAGGTGGACCACACAGTGTGACGGTACATGGAGTGGACCGATAGATGTGGAGTGCTGAGGTGGACATCTGTACCTACCCTTCTGGTAGTATACTCTGCGGACGTTCCAGGAGCTTCCCTTTTTATCTCTTGTCCCTTTTTCAGTTGTACTTGCTTTCTTTTGTACCTGTACTTTACTGTTGGGCATGTATTTCCATCCCCTTTACTTTCAACACTAATTTTGTATATAGTATTCACTTAGTGTTTACTTCTTGTTGCGTACTCTGTTGTTTTTGTTTACTTTCATAAAGGTAATGTCTTCCCAGCTTAGGGATTTCCGACTTTGGTGTTAGTCACCAGCCCCTGACCTATGGAAGGCGGGCTTGGGGTAGTCACAGCACGGGCCCCGAGGATGGGTCGTGAAAAATTGGTATCAGAGGAGTCGGTTCTACCACATAACTTAATACTATGATCATTCTTTTCTGTGAAGCAATAGTGTTAAGAGTATTGAGTGTGGTTTTCAGTCCAGGGAGTCCAGTGTTGGTGCGGCGGCCGACGTATCCATACACCAGGACTCTAACTTCTGATTTCTAACTTAGTGCACGAAAACACTGATTGTGTGTGTGTTTCCTTTGAAAATGTTTCTTTGTGATTACTTTGTGTCAGCTCACCAGGTATATTGTTTGACCTTGGCGCACCTGTTTCTTTTCAGGATGGCCCCACGAAGGCAGCCATCTAGGGTTCTGAGTTATGTACGAGATGGTAGCCCACCGAGTGATGAGGCCTCAGTGTAGGGCCCCATTACAGCGGAGGCACCAGCAGTACCACTACCCGCAGGGCCACCGATACAACCAGCCCCAGCAGTAGAGAGTTCACACTGCCTGAGTGCATTGCACGAGTTCTAGTGACAGAGGCCGCCCAGGTTCTGTGGAGAGACAGACCCACAGGTAGTTGAGGATTGGCTGGAGGCTGTTGTGAGAGTCTTCAGATTGGTAGGGACACCAGCTGACCTTATGGTGATCCTTACCACGAGTCTCTTAAATTCAGAAGCAGGTAGATGGTGGAGCCTGATTCTCCAGGTGCATGATGAGGCATCCTTACTATGGACGGACTTCGAGAGTCTCTTCTGCTCGGAGTTTGTTCCAGCCACCCATCGTGCGGTGCGGATTCAGGAGTTACTACATCTGCAGCATGACAGTAGCTCAGTACTCATCGAGATTCATTGACCTCTCATACTACTCCAATGATATGGTACGGGACCCTTTCTTTAGGGCCTGGACCTTTAATCAAGGACTCAGGCATGAGATCAGGGCTTCGATGATTCCCCTCAGCATTTCGACGCAGGCGGGGGTGCTGGAGAGCCCTTCTAGTGAAGAGTTTCCTCGCTGAGTAGTCACCAGCGGTGAGACCCACCGCAGAACGACATGTGGTGGAGTCTTCTGCATCCGGCAGTAGACAGTTGGCGTAGAGGTCCATGCGGACCAGCCCATCAGGTGGGAAACCTCAGGATACATGTTCAGTTGTGCAGGGCACATGAAATAGAGTCATCCATATGAGGGGTAGGCAGTGTTATGCATGCGGCGGGTAGGGTCACATGGCTCGAGACTGCCCGACCCACCATGCGGACGAACAACAAACAGTATAGGGATCTCCTAGGAAGAGGCATAGGTTTGATCGTGGTGGTCCTTCGAGAGTAGTCAGATGTGGCAGAGGATTTGTCTGAGCATTGGGTGGTGGATGACGTTTCGAGGCACTACCACCACCACCACCAGGAGTTCCACCCAGACCACAGGGAGCTGGCGGACAGAGGCAGGCTCAGCTCCAGGCAGTCGAGGCCTACGACCACGGCGCACCTGAGATGATTTGAGGTACTATCTATGTCTACTCCACCCTTTCTACAGTACTTATAAACACAGGTGCGAGTCATTCTTTTATTGTCTCTGCCCTTGTTTGGAGCTCGGAGATTCTGACGGAGCCATTGGCTCGATCCTTACGGCTAGAGACTCTTACGGGAGTAGACTCGATGATTAAGCACTGGTTCCGGCAGTGTGAGCTTACTCTAGAAGGCGAGAGCTTCGGCTGGGATCTTCTTGTAGTGGCGTCTAGGCCTTACGATGTCATCTTGGGTATGGACTGGTTATCCACAGTTCATGCTCAGATTGACTTTATTAGGTACAAAGTGCGGTGTGTCCGCACGGATGGGACCAGGTTCATCTTCATCAGCGAGAAGGGAGACTTTGCAGCATAGGATGGACTTACATAGAGGAGGGGGTAGCCGATCACACATCAATTGGCTAGTCTCATCCTCGGAGTGGTTGATGTGCAGAGTCCAAGTTTTCCTATTGTGGTGGATCAGTATGCGGATGTTTTCCCTGACAACATTGCAGGATTACCTCCTCGCAGAGAGGTGGACTTCTACATTGATCTGTACCCCGGGACAGCACCGATATCTACTCCAGCATATTGGATGGCTCCCGCCGAGCTTCGTGGTCTGTGGGTATAGCTAGAGGACTTGCAGGGAAAGGGATTTATCCGACCCAGTGTTTCACCCTGGGCATCTCTAATTTTGTTTGTCAAGAAGGCGGATGGGAGCTTGCGATTGTGTATCAACTACCGTCACATGAATCAGGTGACTATGAAGAACAAGTACCCACTCTCGAGGATTGATGACCTCTTTGATCAGCTCAAGGGAACATGTTGGTTCTCAAAGATGGACCTCAGATCAGGCTATCATCAGCTCAGAGTTCGAGATGAGGATGTGTAGAAGATGGCCTTCAGGTGTCGGTATGGCCACTAGGAGTTCTTGGTTATTCCCTTCAGCATAACCAATGCTCTAGCAGTGTTCATGAGTCTCATGAACAGGATCTTCCAGCCTTACCTCATTCGATTTTTCATAGTCTTCATCGACAACATACTGATTTACTTGACTACTGGGGAGGAGCACGCCTACCATTTGTGGGTATTACTAGACACACTCCGAGAGCACCAGCTTTATGGTAAGCTATCAAAGTGCCAGTTATGGATTTGATAGGTTCACATTCTAGGACACTTCATCTCGGAGGCTAGACTTACAGTGGATCTAGTGAAGATCAAGGCAGTACTTTCTTGAGATCCACCCAGGAGTGTATCAGAGGTTTGGAGTTTTTTAGGTTTGGCTGGATACTATCGGATATTTGTGATAGACTTCTCCAGAGTTTCAGCACCACTTTCAGCATTGAAAAAGAAGGGGAAACCCTTCATGTGGTCAGAGAGATGCCAACAGATCTTTCAAAAGCTCAGGAAGAGATTGACCAGTGCGCCCATCTTGAGGATACCAGAGGAGGGTGTAGGGTACATAGTTTACTGCGACACAACAGGGACAGGACTCAAGTGTGTCCTGATGCAGGACTGAGCAATGATCGTGTATGGTTCATGGTAGTTGATATAGCATGAGCAGAACTACGCTACCCATGAACAAGAGTTAGCAGTAGTGGTCTTCGCCTTGAAGATGTGGTGACACTATCTAATGGGCGAGCACTTTAAAGTCTACTCTGACCACCATAGTCTCAGGTACATCTTCTCGTAGAAGGACATGAACCTGAGATAGAGACAATGCCTCGAGTTCCTCTAGGACTATGACTTTGAGATAGTCTATACTCTTGGGAAGGGGAACGTTGTAGAAGATGCTCTCTGCAGGAGATCGGGTATTCAGCTGCTAGGAGAGGTGATGGAGCAGCTAGCTGCGTTGCAGATATCCTTTGTGGATAGAGATGGAGCAGCCTTTCTTCAGTCTCTCACAGTCACTCCTCCACTTCTTCAGTGAGTCAGGGAGGCACAGCGAGGGGACGTTGACTATGAGACGTGATGTGCTCATATATCCTCAATACAGGCACCTGATGGGTTTTCTGAAGGTGGGGATCATGTCATCCTCTTCAGAGGACATACCATGGTACCAGTTGCATTATAGGAGTAGGTGTTGAAGGAGTTCCACACTTTCCCTCTAGCAGTACATCCAGGAGTGGCGAAGATATATCAGGACCTCAGACGACAGCACTGGTGGTCGGGTATGAAGAAAGCAGTAGCAGAGTTTGTCTCTCGATGCCTCACTTTTTAGCAAGTGAAGGTAGAGCACCAGGTTCTAGCAGGCTTGGTTCATCCCTTAGAGGTTCCAGAGTGGAAGTGGGATGGGATCTCTATGGATTTCGTGACTGGGCTACTATGTACATCCAGAGGACACGACTCTATCTGGGTGATCGTAGACAGACTCACCAAGTCGGCCCACTTCCTAACGATTAGAGAGAAGGGCTCAGTGGAGAACTTGAGACGCCTCTATGTTCGGGAGATTGTACGACTTCATGGTGTGCCCTCAACTATCGTCTCTGATCGATATTCTCGTTTCACTTCCTGACTATGGAAGGGGTTACAAGAGGCTTTTGGGACGCAGTTTCGCTTGAGCATCGCCTTTCATCCTCAGACGGATGGTTAGATTGAGAGTACCATTCAGACTCTCGAGGACATGCTCCATGCATGTGTCCTTGACTTTCGTCATAGCTGGAAGGATCACTTACCCTTGGTAGAGTTTGCGTACAACAACAGCTACCACTCCACCATCGGGGTGGCACCATACGAGGCACTATACGGTCGACCTTTCAGATTACCTCTGTGCTGGACTGACCCAGGGGAGTCAGCACTTGTAGGACTAGAGATGGTGCAGGCTACGATAGAGAAGGTTCAAATCATCCAGGAGCGGATGAAGACTTCACAGAGCAGACAGAATTCCTATGCTGATAGGAGACGGAGACCACTATATTTTGAGGATGGTGACCAATTCTTCTTACGGGTATCACCTTGATGAGGTATACGGAGATTTGGACGAGGCGGCAAGTTATCTCCAAGTTTCATAGGACCTTTCTAGGTCCTCAGCAAAGTAGGCGAGGTGTCTTACCAACTGGCCCTTCCACCTTAGTTGCACTGGGTGCATGATGTCTTCCATGTATCTCAACTGAGGAGATATGTGCACGACCCGTCACACATCATCGACCATAGGGAGCTGGACATTGATGATTGGGCAACATTCACAGAGGTCCCAGTGGAGATCGAGGATCGATAGGAGTGGATCCTATGTTGATGGTTGATTCCTCTGGTGCTCGTTTGCTGGCAGCACGGGAACCTCCAAGAGACCACATGGGAGCGGGAGGCTCAGATGCATGCTCAGTACCCCCATTTGTTTCCCTAGTATGTGTAGTAGCTTTATGGGGACGTAAATCCCTGAGGTGGGGGTAATGTAAAGACTAGAAAATTTCAAGTAATTTTTTTTTAAATACTTTGGAATTTTATGAGTCCGTATTTTCTGACGACGCCTGATTCTGAGGCCCAATGTGCCTGGAATCAATTTCTGAAGTTTTGTTCGGGTACGTTCAGTAAACGTACATGCGGGTTTTTCTATCTTTTGAACCAGTACTCAGAATTTAAATCTGAGGACACCGATGAACTCACAGCGCCAGTATTCGCTTAAGAGGACCTTTACCGCAGTTGCATTTTATACAGAGCGGAAGTTAATTTTGGGGATTCATTATAAATTAAATAAAATTGTTGTGTTACACAATTTTATTTTTAAGTGGTGTTTTTTCCTCCAAATAGGAGTTGGAGGTGGGGCCCACACCCCACATAACCTCCCATGAGAGGATAATGTGTGGTGGGGCCCACATGATCCCCTAACCCTTCAACTCCCCCTTTAACTCCCTTAAACCCCTCTCTTAACTTTTGAACTTCCACATAATGCTGGAACCTCTCCACCTCCCTCTCATTAATTGTTCCAACACAATTAATTAAAGTCTTCTTTAATTAATTTGTGGTGTCAACAATTCTTTTGAATTGTTTTGAATTGCATGGCATTATTATAATATTGGGGGATCCTTTTTTTATATTTGCTTGGAAGATATTCTGTAGTGGAACCTTTGGAGAATTAGGGAGAGAGCATTCTTCCCCGAAGAACATGAAGAACACTCTTTCTCTCCAATGAAGAATGACGAGACCATATTCGATCTTCATCCAAGCCACAAGAGGAGGATCCACTCGTGAGGAACATCGACTATGCTTCCTCCATGGATGCACCCCGACTTCAATGAATCGACGTCGTCTTTGAATCCTCTTCCCGTGACACCATCATCTGCGACACCGATTTCCTCATCTACACTCAATGCCAATTATGAGGTAGGGGTTATGATCAATTTTAATTGAATAAAATTGTACCTCGTTCTTTTTTGAAAAGCTTGGATTGTCTTCGGCCTATTTTTATCACCTAATGCGGAGGGCGCGGGCCGAACGAACATGGCCCGATGACCCTCTGTTGGTTCGTGAATATTTTGGCAACGGAGACAGAAAGCGGCGACCGCGCACCAGCCACGTGGAGGAAACCGCAGCCCAGGGTGCGGGTCGCTCGGGCAAAGTGAACCTGCCAGCCGAAGCCA
The DNA here is from genome assembly GCA_963277665.1 of Viscum album. NCBI lineage: Eukaryota > Viridiplantae > Streptophyta > Magnoliopsida > Santalales > Viscaceae > Viscum > Viscum album. The sequence goes on from OY728125.1 coordinate 1,402,568,174, forward strand.
GTTGGGCTAGAGGACCACAGTGCCTCCTTGGCGTCGCGCTGCAGGAAGACCACGGCCCGCTGTGTGGGCCGCTTTCTGGACAAACCGTCCAGCTACAGCCAGCCGAGCATAGGACCATATCACCTCTTGGCGCCGCGCTGCAGAGGAACCACGGCCCGCACTGGGCGGTCCGCTTCAGCGGTCGAACAGGTCGGCCACCTGCCGGCCGGGCGGAAGAAACTGCAGCACCTGTAGATATCGCGTGGGAGGATAGGGACCCGCTGTGTGGGCCGCTCGCGCCGGAAAAACCAGCCGGCTTCGGCCACCCGGGCAGGAGAGGCGGCGTTTCTTGGCGTCGTTGTTACAAGAAACTAGGGGGTCTCCCCCCCCCCCCCCAACTCCGCTCGTCCAGCCGTCAGGCTGGGCCGCCTGCCGCGTGGGTCGGGCCACAGCCACCGGGATGGGCCATGCTCCACCCGGCCGGGCTGACCCCCTGAGCCAGGTCGGGCCGACCCATCGGCCCACTGGGCTTGGGGGGCTGGGCCCATTTCACTTAAACGTGAATAACTTCTAGATCGTGCGTCTGATCGACGTGACATCTGTAGCACTAGGATTATTGTGAAGAGACGGTCCTTTTGCGATACTCTAAGTGAGTTTTGGACAACTTTTGAAAACAGATGGGTTTGGAATGAGCATAATTCCAACCGGGCCCCTAGAACGGAAAAGCCAATAACTCTCAGATCGGGCATCCGATTGATACGCCGTCTATCATGTTGGGTTCTTTTTGATGAGACGAAACTTCAGGATACATCAACTCTAGGATTCGTGATAGTTGATGTATTGAACCCTTTGATCGAAGAGCAGACCCTCCCGGAATCGAGCGTGCTGTGTGCAGGAACCCTAGAGCTAGCTGCGACTTCGACGACAACTGTAATTGGATCCTACGTGGGTTCGGCAATGACGACTACTGTACTTGGATCCAATGTGGGTTTGGCAGTGATGAATACTGTACTTGGATCCTACGTGGGTTCGGTAGTGATGACTACTGTACATGGATCTTACATGGGCTCGACAGTGACGACTTTTGTATTAGGATCCTACATGAGTTCGACAGCTTAGATGAATCAGCAACTACAACCGATCATCTCTATCACTATATGAAAGATGTATACCTGTGTGAGCTGAGTCTTGACTTTCAATCACTATCATCGATATGATTGACTTTACTTCCTATGTGGACTGGGTCGTGCTTGGGCTCGAGAGTTGGAGCCGAACTGAGATTGATAACTTAGGTATATGTATGGACATATACCTAAGTAGGGTTGGTTGATACTTCGTGGTTGTATCTTTCTTCTGTGGTTTATCATTTGTGGATTCTGGGAGACCTTCAGGGGTCTCGGAGTCCCTACAAAGTATCATTATACTCACCCCTGCACAGGCTATGCCTGCACCTCGTTGTGTTGGATGCAGACGACAGACAGCGTTGACGGAGGTAGAGAGTGAGCCAGGACTAGACAGTACCCGAAGGTGGACCACACGGTGAGACGGTACACAGAGCAGACCAATAAATGTGGAGTGCTGAGGTGGACATCTATACCTACCCTTCAGGTAGGATACTCGACGGACGTTCTAGGAGCTTCCCTTTTTAGTTTTTGTCCCTTTTTCAGTGGTACTTTCTTTCTGTTGTACCTATACTTTACTGTTGGGCTTGTATTTCCGGTCCCTTTACTTTCAGCACTACTTTTTGTATACAGTATTCACTTAGTGTTTACTTATTGTAGAGTACTCTGTTGTGTTTGTTTACTTTCATAAATGCAATGCCTTCCTAGCTTAGGGATTTATGTCGTTGGTGCTAGTCGCCAGCCCCTAGCCTATGGAAGCTGGGCTTGGGGTAGTCACAGCACGGGCCCCGAGGACAGGTTGTGACACTCCTCATTAAGATTAATGGTTGAACTGTGACCCCAATCTCTTTTATTATCCATGAATTTTTTGATAAATTTAAAATAATATTGAATCTTGATCAAATATTCTATAAATGAAATGTTAACCATGAATCTCTTAACCATTTGAAGGAATTTTAGGTAATCAGGTTCATTTTTATTTTTCAATCTTTATAGAAAAGTAATGGGAGTGGAATAATGTGTCAGAATAGGTAGATCACTCTTATACTCTTCAAAACTGATCATCTTCATACCCTATTTATTTATTTCCAATTTCATCTTCTTTTATTCAATATTTTTCATATGAATATTTTTCACTTTTTTCTAATTGATCAAATATATCCATATTTCTAGTTTTGGGATTTTAAATATCTTCATTTTTTATTCTATCTTTTTCATTAGTTTTATTATCCCTTGTTTGTTCCTTAACTAGTTTTTTAGTTATTATATACGACCTAGTTTTTACTGTCATCACATATTCTATTGGTTTTTTCTCTATTTTTCTAGGAAACATAACTTTATCTCACCATCCTATGTCTCTATCCATCTGAACCATCTAATGTTACATTCTATGAATCCTAGAGTCATTATCTTTTTTATATGAACAATCTCATCCAAAACTTATTACAAAATTTCCTAAACTTCCCATTGATATATTAATGATTCACCCCTATATTGGTTTGAACACAAAAATAGTTTGTGGTTGGAAATTTTTTATAGCTAAATGTTTTATTACACCTTTTTCTTTTCATGACAGATTGTGGTAATTTTTATATCCAAAATTATAATGATTAGAGAATAGGTTATTAACCCCTTGATTCCTATCCCTATAATCAAAAAACTATACACTCTAATTGGGTTGTATAGGGAGATCAATGTTAGGAAAAAAAATTAAGCATGACCAAACATCCCACAATAACTACACTACTCCCTAAGTGTTCTTTCATTATCTACAACATCTTTGGTACTAAATTCAATCTTATGAATGGTACTCTTCTTGGTAAAATTATATTTTGATTTTTTGGTCAATTTATCTAAGGTTTGTTTCAGTTCATCATAATTTTTATTAGATATTTTACCCTCACAAAAATCATCCACTATATTTAGGTTATATGGTTTAAGGGAATTATAGAATGTATCCATAAAAATATGGGGAGATGACAAGTGGTTGGGAAACATTATGAGTAAGGTTGTAACCCTTTTCCAAGATTTTTGGAATAACTCTCCCTCATCCTGGAAAAAACTATTTATCTTATTCCTAACATCAATTGTGGTGTTTATATGATATAATTTGGACAAAATGGTATCTAAAAGATCATCCAAGTCTCATATATTACCTTTTCTAGGTTATGGAACCATGAACTAGGAATACCCTAGAGAAAAAATGGAGAAACTTGCATCCTCAACTCCACATCACTCAAACATCACAAAAGAAACTGTTAGATATAATTGTATAAATATCTAATAAATTCAAGTTAATAATTTGTGGGAAAACCAGTGAAAGAGGGTAGCACAGAGAGTTTAGATTTTTTGATTTCAATGTAACTAGACATTCAGGATAGCTTTATGCATTAAGGATTGTTAAACAAGATAGGAAATTGAAATTCTCTAAAACTAGGTCTCTGAGTGGCTGGAACAATGGTCTTGAGAATATTTAGATTCTCATTGAAATTTTTGGGTCTTACTTTTGGATTCTCCATGTTTTATTTATTATTTTTAAGGGATAAAAATTTTTGGTTAATATCAGGAATTAAATGTTTGGGTTCAACCTTTGAAGACCAATTGTGCATTTAAAATCAATTTAAATCGGTAAACAAGAAGTGTACACACAATATTTTATAGATATTTTTAAATAGGTTTTTATATATATAAATTTGTTACAATTTTTCATGATTTTTTATTTTTTTCATTTTTTTTAAATTAGACCCACATTCCTTCCCCAACAAAGGATCCAAAATTTTATGAGGTGTGAGGCTATTGAATATAACTGCGTTAAATTACTCAATTAATTAATTACCCTATTTCAACTACCTAGAATAGTGATGGCTAGTGCCATTTCTACAAGGAAGGTGAATGGTGATTGTATGAGAAAACAAAAAAACAAAAAGTCAAAAACTTCCCTAAAGAAAATTTTAATAGAATAAGTGATGATGATGAAGTTTAATTGTGTGTGATTGAAAATTGTGGAAGTAAGAAAATAAATGGGGAAATGGGAATATGAGGAATAAGAACTGGTCATTTGATGAAATTAGGGATTTTAAACCATTTTGAACTAATTAAAAATGTTGTCTAATCCTACTAAATTTAATTACAACCATTCATTACTTTGAGAAAAATTGAAGATTCACTTATCTCTCCCTTCAATGAACTTTATAAACTCAACAATATTTCATTAGTCTTAATATTTCAATAAAAAAATCAGAATTTATATGTTCATTTTAGAGAATATATTCAAATTCATTTTCTGGTTTTTGGTACTTCATTCGGTGATAAATGTTCAATTGATTTACTATCATCACTTTTCCATTCTTGAGTAGTGTGTAATGATACTCAAAATTGAATTAAAAGATAACACTAAACTATAATTTCACTAAAAATTTGTATTAACAAAAGAAGAATAGATAAATTATTTCAATTCATAATAGTATAAATCACCTAATATATTTAGTTACACATAGAATGAACAAAAATAAATTGGAAAGAAGAAATATAAGGGAAATTTTATTTAGTGAAAAAGTATAATTCCTCAATATCTATCTCCAAGAACTATTTCCTATTTAGTTATAACCTATATAGTGTGATCTTGATGGATAAATAAATAAATTATGTTTAGATTTTTGAATGTTTGAATCCCCCAGATTATTCTGTGATTCTATATTTTTATTCCTTTCTATTTCACTCATCCTTGCACCCACTTGACATTGGTGTCACCCTTGATATTTTACAAGTGGCTACATTAACTGTCCCTTATCACCTCCATGTTACTTAATCCAAAAACTTCTAAAAAACTACAAAATACCTCTATTTTCTAGCTTAGGTATCAAGAACATTTTCATCTTATCAATCGTCCTAGTAAACTCTAGAAACTTCTAGTTCATTTTGATCTCAAATACTACCTTGCCTTTTATTACTTTGTTTCTGAATTGAGACACCTGTTCATTGAAATGAAAAATTTTGAAATACCCTTTCATGACTTTTTGACATGTGAAAAAAATTCTATGACCTGGTGTATCATATCCTAGTCTTTAAACTGATATTCTTGACACACTTTTTAGTAATCATGAACTAATGGTCTCAGTTATCATAAGTTTCCATTTGCATGTTATCAACTAGACTCTAAGATTGAACCTCCCTTTGAGGAAAACTCATGATCACCCTCATCAAGAATAAGATAAAAGATTTATATAGACAAAACATTGAGCACCACACATTCATTGACACTCATATCTAAACTCAGTGGAATTGGATTCCATGAGGTCCCTACTTCATATCTTCCTCCATCATGAATCAATTTCAAAACTTTATAGTGTTCGGAGCGCCATCAATATATCTATAAACTTCTTAAGTTAAATTCAACCAACCCTAATCCAATCTTGGCTCTATGTCACCATGCTTCTATTTTTAAAGGATCATCTACTTTATAGGCTTTTAGTTTTTTCATAAAATAAATCTTGGGTCATATTATTTATCAATATCCAATGAGGCTACACTGGGAAATTTATTTGATCTCAGAAAATATTCCTCATTAAGGTTTGTTTTAGGAATAATCAGACTAGATTCATTAGTTATCCATTAATTGAATCCAATGCTTTGTTCAAGTCATGGTGAGATTCAGTTCTTTAAATTTTTTCTTACGGCTCAACTACATCTTCATATTTTGGTATGGCTTCCATTTGGTTTTGGGAAAATTTTAAAATAGGAAAAGCTATATCCTTAGAGTAATTGAGACCAATATCATCTTTGAATTAAGGTTAGTTAGTGATAAGGGTGTGGCTCAGATCATACATTCAACCTCATCTTGTATTTGAAGTCATTTCATCATTAGTGGTCTGATTTAGGTTCTCTGTTATATCCCAGTTTCAGTCATAATAGGTCTATATTATACACGCAACAAATTTCAGTTCAAAACTTCATCTTGGATGAGATGAATATAACTAGATTCAATATTAATTTGGTTTCATTTTCTTAAAATAAGATCTCACTTATTTGATTGGTGTTTATCGCATGATCTTTGCTTCAAGGTGTTTCAGTTTCAAATTCAATGCATTCTGTCAATACCCCTCACTGTCAGTTTATGAAGATGGTGTGATCAGATGGAAAACCTCACGGTAGCCTATAAGTTTCAAGATTGTTGGTCATTATACTAACTGTGATAGTGATGATGTGGTTAATTTGGATTTCTCATAGGCATGGTCACTTAAGTGACTATACCACATCATACAGTCAGTATGAGTTCCTTTGTACGATGGATTCCATCTCATGGGACATGGTCAATTGACTAATTATATCCTTCAATTTAATTCATAAAGCATGGACACTTAAGTCTCCATGGATGGTTCAAAAAAATTCATACGACCACTTCATGTGGCCACTTAATCTCTGCCATGTGGTCACTTGGAAACTTCTCTTGCGATTTGTAAACTAACCACAAGAGTGACATGTAGTGAGTTTGATAATTACACCTAAAAAATAAATAAAAACAATAAAAAACTAAAAATTAAGATTAAAAAATATATTACAGTATAAAAACAAATAATAAAATTAATATTAAAATATTAATAAATTAATTATTAAAAAAACAAAAAAACAAATAACAAATTTATTAAACATAAAAAAATTAACTAAAAACACTTAAAATTATTTATAAAAAATATAAAACAAATAAAATATTAAAATAACGAAAATATATAATTTAAAAATACAAATAAGAATAAAGATGATGGTTTATAATAATTTACTCATGCAACCATGAATTAGTAAAAAAATAATATTTGACAATTACATATATATTTTAACCAAAAATTAATATATTTAATATTTTTTCAACAATTCCTTAGTAATTCTAAGTTATTAAATTTAAAACATAATTTTGACAATAAAAAAATAATTAAATACAAGAAATTGTGTGGAAAATATATTAAAATTAAATCCACATCAGGAACTTCATAAAGTACATCAAATATTAACTTTATATAATTCCAATAAAAATAGAAGGTCATAAAAAAATTTAAGATCCAATCAAAGGGAACCATTTCACCGATACTAATTTAAATTCCCCATTGGATAGGGTATAGACACCTAAGAAGGGGGGATCAAGAGTATCTAAAAATTTAGCAAATCCAAACTTATAATTATAAATTTTTTACCCCTTTAGTATTTCAACCTCTTCTAACTATTTAGATATCAGTGGATCTATTTATATTTTCAAAATCATATACACCACCTCCAATGATATATGTAAATTAGTATAAATTGTATCACATGGTGTTTTTATATGTTTTGGAACCAATGTGGGAAACTTACTCCTTTCTGTGATTAGGATTCACCAAGAAACATATTATAAACTAAGAATTTTTTCATTAACTACATGTGGTTTTATTATGGGTCATCTTATACCCCCTAACCATATTACACGTGTTATTGTTCACTATATTATGAAAGTCAACATTTTACACTCTCATGGGTTCTTTAGACCAACTCCTAGAAGTTCAAAAAATTTCCCCAAAGTATATCTCCACTTAAAAATTGATCTCACAACATCATTAATAGAAAATTTACTTCTTCATTAGCAGATTATCAAAATGCCTTTTTATAATATGTTTTAATATATAATATAGGGTCTCTAATTCACTAACTTTTTTCTATTTCATATTCAAAAACTACTTACTGTAATTTTTCAAAAAAAATCCAATCACTTTTAATACCAAAGAATATATTCTAGATATTCCTCCACACCAGCCTTTCTCTAAAACTTCTACATGTTTCCTTATAACTACTTATTCAATACTTGGTATCAAATAAACTGATATGTGACTTCTTCTTCTTCTTATTTTATACCTTGATTAACTTCTTTCAAAACAAAGTATCAAATCCTCTATCTTTATCTCTCTCTTTTTCTTCATGTTGATACTTTTTCATATTTATTTAGGATAGATCAGTTATATTTCTTACAATAAGAGATGTTACCTTTTGTTCATTACACAATGGTTTATATAGTTTCTATTTTAGCACACCCACTCTCTCTTCTTTTTTAACCTTTTTTATTTATTTGGATTACATATGATATTTTTGATTCCCTAGACCCATACTCCCAAATTTTTTTCCCTAAACACATAATTATATACTTTATTCAATGATAACTATAAATTCCCTAGCATAACTACCCCATAATTACATGACTTAAAGAAAATATTTCATTATTTCATTACAAAAATTCCCAAGACCTTCTCGTTTTATTGCTTTAGATAATAAATAAAAAATATAAACTAAAAAACCCAAGATATTCTAAAATTATGGATGTTTTTTTTAATATGAGAAACTACATAATCTATAAAAAGTCTTAAATATCTCCTAAAAATTTTACACACAGGATATCATGTTATATGTATCTTGTGTAATACTTTTATTCATAAATTGGGGAAATAGAAACATCATAAATGGTGATCTCAAATGCTAAGTAAGGGAAAACTTACAAATAAGGAAATCATAGAATAAACCTGGAATAAATATTATGGAAAGAGTAGGTAATCATCATAATGTTATAATAAAATAAAACTAATATCATAATATACCTATGTATAATAATGAAAATAAATATATCACATGAATAAAAAATACTAAATTTGTGGTGATGGAATGAATAGTTCTAGTTATCTTAATCTTAACATCACAACCTCATCTAAGAAACCATCATTTCTATCAAGGTTGTAGCCAATACATCATTATGGTCTTCAAGACCATAATTAATGAATCTTGTTGAATTGGGAAGGCATAAAAAAATACCAAAAAAAGTTTGTCTCATGAGACCTATTGATGCATCAAGGGTATATATAATGTCAATCCCCTCCCATAACATTTTTAAGACCAATGCATTCATCATGTGAGAAAATGAATAAAAAATTCATAATCAACTTTTTTGATAATCATATATATTGAATAACAACATACAGAATATTGTTAATTTTTCCCATATAAATAGAATAACATTATTTATAGGTTATAAACATATAATCTGAATTATGTAAAAAAAAGTTGTTCACACCGTATAGAGAAATGAGTATACAACTAATTAAATACTAGAATAACATGGTCATAGGTAATCTAGAGAATGGAAGTGGATGGTTGCAATAGCACATAACCCAATAAGTGAGAAATATTTATTAAAGGGTTTAAGTGGTAGGAATACATATCCCTATAAAAATGATAGAATGAAACATAATATAATAAAAGTTTAGAATGTTCCCAATATATATGAAATAAGTTCAAGAGAATGGTTATAACTCAATAAATGAAAGTTGAGTTACTGAAAATATTTACTACTGAGGGAAAAACTAAATCTATAGCCACTTGAATAAGGGAAGATGATTTGGATAGTAAATGAAATTAAATATAAGGAAATAAATTATATAAAATTCATGTGAAATTAAATCCATATAACACTAAACAAACATAACATGGTGTATAACATGGAACATGTCTCAAGTAATCATAATTGAGACCAATAAAACCCATATGGATTGTTTGAAATTTTAATCAAACCCACTTTAAATATAAGTATTTTAATTGAAATTAAAATAAAATTATTAAAATATAATTCATTATATGATATCTAAAATAGGTAGTGTATACACCACATAAAATGAAATTAGGTTCATAATACCAAACAAGTCCCAATGGAAGAATTTGTGATGAAAACCCTTGCCTCAATCCTAATTCATCATGAAAATGCACCAAATGTCCTAGATAATTAAATTAAGTTCATTAAATACATACCCAAGATCCTTATTATTAACTATAATCATTTATACTCCCTATTTATAATCATTCAAAACATATATATTATTTATTTTTTACCTATTTTCAATACTAGGTGTATGTAATCTTTATTGCTTTGAACTAGTATCGTAAAAGAGGTTTTGGTATCTATTATTTTTAAAAATTACATCACAATTAAATCATAAAATATATTGGGATATATGTCCCAATATATTTTAAAAATATATAATTTCATTCTATAGTAATTTTGGTTACAATCAATGAAGATGAAATCAACGATGATCATGTTTTGGTGATTCTTAACGAATTAAAGTTGTTTTCATAATTAATGAGTTAATAATTATATAACCTTACCAAACCAAAAAAAATAAAACCATTATTTACATATTTATATCATATTATACCAATAAATAAGTTCTCATAGTCATTCATGACATAAATTTATAGGATTATTCAAGTAGGTGGTTAAACTGGCCTAAACATTAACTTATCGTGATTAATAGATGATTATGAGATTTTATAGTTGTAATAAAATTATACCAGAAGAAAAATGATATTATATAGTGATTATTAGTGTGATATATCAGAATTGGAAAGAATTATTGACAGAATATAATTTATATAAATTCATTACTTAGAAATAAGGGATTATTTTTATCTTAGTTTTCTTAATTAAAATGATTGAATTATTGATAATCATTTGTTCATCATATCATTAATAGGTTATAGAATTTATCAAAATAGAACTATAATGATGTCTTAAACATAATATTTCATCATTAAACCATTCTAAGAACTGATAATTATGTATAGTGATGAAAAATGTGCAACACCCTGACCCGAACAACCCGGTCTGATCTATAGAGCTACATGACCTCATGTGCACCTCCTCATATGCAAGAGGTTGTTGACTAGTAGTGAGTGTCTATAGAACATCATGGGCTTCTATTATATTGGTACCAATTACATATTATATTATAAAAAGGAATCACTAATAATAATTAACAAATAATGAATATATCAATATCCATCAAAGTAGCAGCATACACAACTAAACTGGACCATGTAGTATTAGTATGGTATATCATATATATAAACCTATCAAAATCAAGTAATGAAGTAAAGAAATTAAATAAAATTAATAGTAGGAATATATCATGAACTCCATCTATAAACATCTATATTCTTCTGCTAATCTATCCAGCAATCCACCATAGGGACCTTTCCCTTCAACAGATCCCTATCCATGAAATCTACAAGCACACCCAAATGCTCGAGTAGGGTATGAGTACAAGAATCAATACAACACCACCAACAAACCTTAACATATGTTCATAATATATATATATATATATATATATATTTGTATTCCAAGAATTTAAATAGAACAGATATAAACAAAAAGTGTATCATATAAGCACAATATATATTTTGGGTCCTTGGAGACCGGCTCTATCTTCTTTGGCACCATACCCAAAGGAATATTGGTTGGATTCCTGACACATATCCCTTTATAGGGTAGTCCAAAAACATGGTTGAAACATCCCTCTTTACCAGATAGTCCAATGCATGTTGACCAATAATTTAACACATCCCTATCATGGGATAGTCTACTGTGCTCAACCAGAAATCTCAAATGCTGAAGATAGAAGAACGTCACCTATATATGATACATGATAAAATTGATAGATCAAGAATCTTGTCAAATCAAGAAAGTTTCTTAATCATCGCAATCCTCATATAATAAACACATGAACGTTTCAAAATCATGTGATGAAACATAAACATATGTCTTATAAGGATACACACGCATGCCAACGATCATTATAAGAACCCATAAAAACATATGCTAAAATCAAGGGCTTCCTATCCTAGGTGAAATAATGATTGGTAGAAAGATCCATCATTTATAACATCCTACCCCGGTTAACTATAGAATAATAACTGGTCCAGTTCTCCACAAGACCTTGGGAATGCCTCATCATATTCAATAGGTCGTCTACTAGTACCAGGGGTCTAGGGTAATACCATAGGGAGACTAAATCCCCTGGTAATAATGCGCAATAATAGATAAAATAACCAATTATCATATAACAATGATAAAAATCAGTGTATGCAGGAATAATTGAATACCAACATCTCAAAATATAATTGAAACCTAAGTTGATAAATATAAACATGAATGAACAACTAATGAAATGAATTAAGGGATCAGACATACATTCCATCCATAAAACTGACTTCTCACTAGCTGGTTACATAAACATACCAAAATAAAATAAACCACTCAATAGATATCCACTACACATCTGAGATTAATCTCATCCAGTATTCTAAATTCATTTAATTTAATAATCATATTCATTAAAAAATAAACTGAGGTCTTAGCCCAAACCTATTCCGATAAACAAATATGTGAGAGATTCTCTCGTACCCATGTGAAGTGGCGGCCCAAGAATGGTGTTAGTAAAACTCAGTAAACCACCATTAATGGTGTCTAAAACAATATCTAGTCTATGAAAAGTGTATGTAGATATAAAATGGAATAATAAAAAATAAAATAAAGGGGGGTTTCCAATAACAATTCATTAATTGACCAGCTATACCTCATGTTCTAAAGTGACACCCAATCCAACCAAAACTGCATTGGAAAAATCTATTTCTATGATTCGTATATCATATGGTGATATATAAATAAAATAAAGAAAATTTATTATCATTTATTATTTCTCCATTGGTACCCATAAGAACTAGTTTAACGTACTCATACCATGTTTAATTACTAACAGTACTCAGAGTGTCAATAAAACATCTAACCCCTATATTAAAACAAAATTTCTTGGAGCACCAAGTGAAACATAAAAATTTGTATCAAAAAAAATTCATATATTTTCAAGTTCCACACTTAACCATGTATCAAGAAAAAAGTTACTAGAGCATTATTATAACACCTAAATCATGGATACAGAGCATCAGTCTACTATCATATCCCATATGGTATACCATAATTTCCCTAAATTTCATTATAACACTTAAACCATAAAATATAATATCACTTCCCAGAGCATCAGTCTGAGGCCTAATCAATATAGTATACTACATTTTTTCAGATAGTCATTACATCCCCATAATCATTCTAATCATTTATCAAGGTCTAAATGGTCCATTAACACTGTAACATGGCTCAGAATTCCAATCCCTTTCTCATATAATAATATTAGTTCGTACCCTCTTTAGAAACTGATGGAAAATACACATTCATTTAAAAAAATTTAAATACACCCTTAATACATAGTTTATCCTCTTTAAGACCCAAAACAAATCCCAAACCCCCATTTCCATCATAACCTTTAGAATATCTACCAATACATTTTCATCAAAGGGGAAACCAAGAACTCATTTCAAATGAACATTTTAAATTCATATAAAACCTCCATTTTAAACCACATAAATGTCAACACCTCATTTTAAAAATAATATACACTTAAATATATGGTTTTCACCCATTGAAACCCAAAACTAGATTAAAATCCAACTCACGTGATTATAACCATTTCAAAAGCCATGTAGGAATTTCACAAAAACTCATCAAATAAAAAATTCCATTTTTAAGAGTCAGCAAACCCTATGGGTGGCTATTATTCTGGTCTCACAATCACCAATGAAACTGATTGGATCTATAAAAGGTCCAATCCATCAATCTAAAGTCCAAAACTACTTTCTTATGTTGTGGGGGTAAACACACCACACGATGGTGTTATCATACATTCTACATAAACATAAAAAAATAGGTTATCAAGACTATAGTAAAATATCTAAGACCACCTACCTCATTAAAGAATCATTCACACTTTAATACCAAGGTCCAAAAACTTTCCAAGCCCCACCAAGACTTTCATAACCAACCTAGTACTTATCCTAATACACAAAAACTAGTACAATTAATTATGAACAATAATTATAATTAATTTAACAAATAATACAACTTGATATAAATGAAGAAAGACCTACCCAAAGCTCTTTTTATACTGGAACAAACTAAAAAAGCTTATCAAAGGCTCATGGTGTACACCTAACCACATTCTGAGTGAAATTCCAAAGAGATGATACCATTTAAAAGGTTAATTAAAAACTAGAATGATTAAAAACCTTAATAAATTCACTATAGTATTATGCCTTAATGAAATTAAAATAAATGACATGTGAAATTTTTCTCAGGATCTCATCTTTATAATCTAACGAAAATCCCCATGGAAAATGGGTGATTCCACCTTGATCCTATGGAATTTCCAATAAAATCCTAACTAGAGATCTTATAAATTAGATAGGAGGAAGAAGAAGATGAAATGAATCCATTGGAGGTTAGATCTCACCTTAAAATGCCAATTAAATGAGATAGAACCACCAAAAATCAATAGAGGGTAGGAGGAACAAGAGAGTAGGGTTCCCTCTTGGTTCATGCACACATAATTGAGGAATATTATTGGGTAAACCAAATATCTTGAGGGGTTATTTTGGAAAAATACAACATTAAACAAAATTTTGGGTAGCCACATGGTTCGGAAAAATATTTTTCCAAAATGTGTACCAACCATGTGGTGGGAACTATCCAAAACTAACACAACCTACATGATTTATCTATGTGTTTTACTAACCGTGCACTAACCATGAAACACTACATAGTACCCTTCTTCAGAAAGGTGCATGGTTTATCTAAAACCATGTGCAGACTGTGTGTCGTGTCTCAAACACCCACCACCTCACACAGTTTCTCCTTTGGCTCACATGTTTTACCCTAAATAGTGATTTAACTATGAAAATTAACCATTACTAGTTCAAAATGAACTAAAAACACCCTAATCATTAAGGTTTAAAATAATTTTATCTAAAACATGCCTGTAAAACTGGTAGTAGGCCCCTTATAGACTATATAGAAAGGGGGTTAAATGATCAATATATATAGTCACTATACATTCTAATGGTTTTCCTCACTATTAAAAGAGTATTGAATCAAACTCTTCCTATAAATCAATTGAACGCCTTGAGTGTTCACCATGTATCATCTATGCCCAAACTATTATAATATAAAAGAATGTGGTAGCTTATTACACTAAAAAGAAAAGAAGTACATCAGCTTAAGAAAAATATTGAATACCAGGCCCAAGCTCAAGGTGAGTTGGTATCTAGTTATCATAGTGAGAGTACAGTAAGTGATTGAAAGCAGGACATGTGGTAAAAAATTATTGAGTCATCACTCTACTCTATATAGTCTAGCAAGTGATACTATTAGAGTAAAACATAACTGAAAGCCTTTGAAGCTCACCTAAGTACTTTAGTTACCACCTGAGCATGATTCCTTGTCTAAAAATAACACTCAGTGGCATTATAAATCTTATAATTACATTCTAATTATAGATTTAAAATTAGATTAGCTGAGTAAATGGAATTTTAAATTTGTCTGCAAAATATCAACTTGTGCAGACAAGGGATCTTAAAACCTCCCCACCATACTTTTTATCATTTCCAAGATGTACCAATGGTCAATAATTTGCATCTATTAACTAATATTAGTTTTATTTAAAATAAAATAACCTTGTACTATTCCCAAATGCCTGCAGCATGTCCAAGGAATAACCTCTAACCCAAGTCACATAACCAGCCAAAACCCGATCGAAATCCAATTGTAAAAAAAACACCACGATGGTTCTTAACTAATCCCATCTATTCCAAAAACACTAATCATTCCGTCATCTAGTTACCCATAGTATCTATGGTGCTCCCCACCAAAAATTCCATCCCATAACCACCAACTTTTGATGAATGACACCTCTACCATCAAAAATCCTATTAGAACTCAAACCCATACTCCCATAATGACCTCGACATGGTTCTTAACTTACCATGACTGAATATCCATGAGAATTACAATTAAAAATTTAAACCTATACTCATCATCTAAAACCAACTAGAATGAAGTAATACCCTTCATCCAAGAATTAACTATGAACAAACTGGATTTTCCTAAGAATCCCAATTCAATTTCCAAAGTACACCCATTATTTCCAAAATAACACATCAGATGCAGTTCACAACTTACCATGTCCATTTCAAATGTAAAAATAAGTTGAACCATTATCAACTGAATCACCCCCAAAACTTCTAACTCCAAATTTCATTGATTCAATAACATACCAGATTATGGTGCCTTCTCACCCGGAGTATAAATACCCCTACCCCATTATCCTAGATTCCATGCCTTACTTTATTACATTGGTATGATAAAAAAGTAAGTCATGTTTTGAAGGACTGAGAAGTTTAGTAGCTTTGTAAAACCATATACAAACATAATTGTTACATTACAACTTAAAAGGAAAAACAACATAGAAATTCCATTGGAAACATCCACAAACTCCTATATTATCCTATCAATTCATTCATAATATACATCTTTGCATCCTTGGGAAAAATAAAACATAAGAATGGGTGATCTTAGATGCTTGGTAAGGGTAAGAAATATATAAAAGGCTATTATAAATAAATATAAACAATAATTAAAGGTGAATAACTAAATATAAATGTCATTAAAACTTAAAATTGAGCATAATATGGTAGGAATAAGAGTTAATTAATTAATTCCATAAATAATCACATGAGAAAGAAAACTTAACCATGGATATTCTACTAGTCAAATAATCACATGGACTATCAATTTCTAGTTTCATAATGAGGTAATGAATAATGTTGAACATCATAACCATATCTTTAAGTCTCCGAACAAGACACCATACATAAATGGGTAAAAACCCGGTCTAGTTTTTATCATGAGACCTACTGACACATCGAGGGGCTATAGTGGGCTTTTCCCATCACTTACTAAGTCCAACACATTTCTTTTATGATGAATAATTGATTTAAAAATATGTATGTTGGTTAGAGTAATACACTCAAGATGGGGTGAATTGATTTCCTATAAAATTTTCTATTAAAAATTTTATTTAAAATATTCCCCCAATTTATAATAAAAACAGGCTAGTTAATGAAGGTAGTAAAATTATAATAGTTTGAGTGTTCAAATGGTTTCTCAAAAGATTGATTAATTCTTAGATATGAAAATATGAGATATTGATACAACTTTTTAAACTACTCTAATAAGGAAAAATGGTTATAACTACTATCTAAGGCTAACTATCAAAGTAAAATTTAGTTTTCTGGAATATAAGTTAAAAATAGGGAAAAACTAAATTGAAAACACAGCAGATATAAAACAATCAGTTCGGTCTCAAGTAGAGACTTAGTCCTCTACACTTAGTGATCATCTAACATCAAGAAATCTATATAGATAAATATTTTTATCCACACCCTAGATCGGGGTTAACAAAACAGTACACAGACTATCCAGGTCACAATACCTCTACCATAGTTCTACATGGGAATAAAAACAACTAGGTTGCATAGGGCCTCTTCCATAGTTCTTCATGGAATTAACAGGTGTAAAAAAGAATGTTTTTAAGGATATCTAGTATCCTTCAGTTTAGTGTAGGAGACAGTGTGTGTTTTAGTACAGACACACACACACTACTCGAAATTTTAGTTAAATATCACCCAATAGGAGTATAATATATTAGTAAGGGATTAGAGATGC
This sequence comes from Viscum album, assembly GCA_963277665.1. Classification (NCBI taxonomy): domain Eukaryota; kingdom Viridiplantae; phylum Streptophyta; class Magnoliopsida; order Santalales; family Viscaceae; genus Viscum; species Viscum album. The sequence goes on from OY728125.1 coordinate 1,402,585,730, forward strand.
TCTGAGTGTTATTCAAATCAGCTTTGGACTCTCTAATGTATTAGAGTTAAAGCTCGAGTCCTCTTCTTGAAACATACACTAAAATAGAGTGTCATGGAGAAATTTTTTTTGTCTTCCAAGAAGGTGAGAGGTTATTATCCTTTGATTTTTTTAGATGATGCTAAGATGATAGAACTTTTATGATCAGCAGTTCTTTGGTTCACAGCAACCAGGAATGAATAATTCCTCATACTTTATTCTTTTTGTATGGTGCTCATATCTTCTTGAGTATGCATGTATGTGTGAGTCTATCCATATATCCTTTCATGTGATCTCCTTTGTATATATATTATTTCTGCCCTAAAATATGCCTATTTAAGGTAGACATAGTACTTCGTATTTTTGACATCCTCATTTAAGATGTATATAAGAAGCATTAAATTAACCAGTCTTCCAAGAAGTTGAGAGTTTCTTCTCCTTAGGTTTTTTTGGATGCTGCTGAGATTATGGAACTTTGATGATCAGTAGTTCTCTGGTTCACAGTAACCAGGAACGAATAATTCCTCATGCGTTCTTATTTTTGTATAGTGCTCATATCTTCTTGAGTATGTGTGTCTGCCCAAGTCTATCTATATATCCTTTCATTCTCTCTCCTTTGTATATATATTATTGCATCCTGACAATATGTATATTTAAGGTAGACATGGTACCTCATATTTTTGACATCGTCATTTAATATATCTATAAGAAGCATTAAATTAATAATTCACATTAAAACACTCAAAATATGACTGTTAGAAAAAAAATTAAATAGATGAAATTTTAAATAGCCTATTAGTGAGTCCTTGGTCGATATCTCCTTCTGTCAATGACTTGTCTCATTGGTATGTCATTCTATCAATCTTTCCATATGTCGGTGAATAATAGCATCATTGACTCATTTTAACGGTCGATGAGTCCTTGTGTTGGTAGTACCATGCATCGGTAGGTCATTTGAACTAATAGTTGGTCATTTGTTTTGGTAGTTCATCTATGTCGGTAGGTTATCAGCGTTGGTAGATCATCTGTGTTAGTAGTTCATCTATGCTGGTAGGTCATCTACATAGGTAGGTCATCCGCATTGGTAGGTCAGTTGAACTATTGGTATCTCATCTCTTCAATTAGTGTCAGTCTGTTATACTTAGAATATATTTTTGTATGTACTGTCTTACAATATAAATATTAAAAGAATGTAGCAAATTTATTTGAGATCATAGATAAACATAATTTCACGTATTGAAAATTAAATAATTATGATTGAAATGTTTAGACATGAATGATAGGAGTTAACATGATTTGTGATTATTAAAACTATTAATACTATAGAGGATGACCAACAGTCTCCTTTGGGCTAAAAATGTATTTAAACTAAAGTGTCTCATACCACTTTTAAATATTCAAATCATAATCATATATGGAAATGAACTAAAAAATCATTGATAAATTCTTGATAGAAATACCCTTTTTACTTTGGAAGAAGATTTCTTTTAGAAAATCATTTTAATTTTTCATAAAATCATATTTTAAACATGAATATCCCAAAAAATAAAATTGATAACCAATATATTTGAGGCATAAATGATGTCAAACATATAAATATAGTTTTTAAGAAACATTATAAATGATCCTCTTTAGATAGGTTTAAGGAAAATATTAGTTTTGAAAACGAAAAAAGGCATATTTGTTTGAATAAAACCAGAAATAAAAAAAGATATTTTTTCATGATAAAATAATTGATTTTATAAAAATATTAGTATATTAAAATATATTATGTGTGGTACTTTAAAATGGGTAAGAAATTGGGAAGTTCACATTAATCAGGTTTGCTTATCAGGAGGAATTAAAAAAGGTAAACTTATAAAACATGTATTTACCCATCAAAGATAGGTGAACTGATATGGATAAATGAGTTTGGAACATATAAATAGATTATATAATAAGTATATAAAAAGAAATAATAATTAAATTGGTGTAAATCAAGATAAATCGTAACCTAAATGAAAAAATGATGTTTGGGGAGAATCCTTACCACTTTATAATCAATCGAATCGTATGCCCAAAAATTAATAATCATAAAATAAAACATTTAATTACATGAAGATAAATATATTAATTATATTATATATCAAATATTAATATACATACATCACACACAAGAAATAAGTGGCAAATAAGGGAAATCTCACATAAATAAAAGTGAGATGAGAAACCCCTTACCTTATGTATGAAAGCATTCTGTACTTGTACTTAACATCCTGGATAATGAAATTAGATTAATTAATAATTTTATTCATAAACTATTAAACATTTATTTTATTTATTATAATTTTATTAAGTTTATTTATAGTCTTTTTGATGAGTTATAAGATTCAATTTCGTCGTTTGGAAGTGTTCATTTTCCTTGGTTTTCATGATTGGTTCACTTGTATACATGTATGAAAGATCATGTGAAATGAGAATAATTATCCAGAATTAAAATTATATGATATTAATGAAAATTAATAATATTAAATGGTTATATAATTCATTTTTATTATTTGTGGTGAGTATGAATCATTAGATGATACATTAGTGACAATCGTTTTGATTATTTTGGTGGTTTTTTATCATCGCAAACTAGTTTTGTCTCATTAATTAATATTATGTATATATACAAGTTCCAAAAAATTAAATAAGATGTAACAAATATATTATAATATTTTTTAACCATAAAAATGTTTTTATGACCAACCTTTAATGTGGAATTTAAAAATTAAAATACATCATCCATGAAGCTGGTAAAGCGGCACCTCACAGACGATGTTTTCATTTTTAGAATAAAAGGAAGAGTAAAAGAGAATTGATGATGTATTTTCCATTGGCATAATAAAATTAAATTATATATAAGATACTGTAGTTATCATTCATGTTTTTATAGAGTAGGTGAGGATATTATAAGAAAATAAAAGAAAATGAAAAGAAAATAAAGAAAGTGAAAGAGGATTTTACCTCTGGAATTCTTCTCCTTGAGAACCTCCTTAAAAAAATTGGTTTTTGTATTTTGTTGGGACCATAATCTCATGGATTTGTAGAATTGTATTGGGAAGAGTTTTGTGTAGAAATTGGACAAGCATTGAGGCTTAAGAGATGTGAGGAGGATAGACGGTGAGGGGTGGTATTTATAGTGCAGGAGAGGGGTGTTTTTTAGTGTTTTATTCATTACTTTATTATTTTGGATCAAGATAAGAAATAGTGATGATTACACAACTAAAAACAGAAATTATGTAAGGATAGTTTGAGATTATGGTGATTACATCATCAATGACTCAAGTAATAGTATATTTTACTTATAATGTATATATACCGTAAATTACTGTATTTTACTATTCACCAAAATTTCAATTGTTTTAGAAAAATCCCAAAAATTCACCCTAACAATTTTTTAAAATGTAGAATTATAAAATGGACTTCATTTTATGAAAATAATTTTCTGAATATGAAAATTTTAATTTTTTATTAAAACCGTCATTTACTCAAAAAATACCGATTTTAAAATTATAACTAATTTTATAACACTTTGAAAAATTAAATAAGGTCTCATAAAATTATATTATAATATTAATAAAACAAAATATTAATTCATGAATCTATTTTATGAAAATAAATTTTCTTCTAAATCATTATATTAATTATAAAATTGTAAATAAACATTTATTTTTCACAAAAATATCAACACTTAATTTATCATTTTTAAATCATTTATTTACTTATTCCATGATATGAATATATTATATTCTCATTAATAAGATACATAAATTTTATTTATGATTTAATAAGTGAGGTTACTATTTGAATCATAAATATAGTATTAATATAACAAAAATGACAGTTTTATAAAAAATCAGGATTTTTCACTCTTCACTGAAAAATAAATATTTTCAGAAAAAATACCAAAATTTAACCATAATCTGAATTTGACATTAATATTTTAAAAATGAATTTATTATGTTAAATATAATTTATAAAAGTTTAAAAATTCAGTTTTAAAACAATTGCGTCATTAAAAGGTGGTAAAACTACCTTTAGAAAAATATAGCATTTTAACATGTAAAATTTGATTCCTTCTTATCTTATGCCTATAAAATCATTTGGATGAATGAAAAAACATTCCATTAAATATATAATATATAAATTTCATAATTTGGTTAATACTATTAAGTCCATTCAATATAATGGCTTGGTTATAACGTTCATTTAAAAAATGATATTTTAATTGTATATCTTTGTTCATTTAAGTTTGGTGTTGTGTGAAACCTATGATGTCGATGAAACTAAATTTAAAAAGATACATACTATAAAATATTTGGGTGTTACATTCTCCCTGGATTCAATAAATTTTATCCTCATAATTTGAAATTGTGCTTCAAAAATCAAAGGTTGATACATCAAAATTCCTTTTTAGGAAACCCACATTAGAAATAAGGTTAATAAAACATCCTCTTAATAAGAGGGAAAGGGAAATTCATAGGTCACCAAAATACTAAGAATTAAAATAGGATAAAATTTGTATGAAGTGAAAATATAGACATGGAAGAATAATCTAACCATCAAGTTCTGATGGAGAGTGATAGAGAATATGGTCCTTAAAAAGTTAACCATCAAAAAGTTGTAAATTTGTGATTGATTAAAAGGTCGTTGATTTCTCATAAATAAAAGTAAAAAGATAGTGTTTTTGTTCCAAAATATTTTTCCTAGAGTTGATAGATTATTTTAATATGCATTTAATTTCCTCATAAAATAAACTTAATTGATTACTTTTCATGTAATAAGCATAATCTCATCCTTTGGTTATGCTTTGATCTATTTTCACTTCAACCCTTAAACCTAGAAATGAATGTTTAAGATGAATTTTTCATGCCTGAAGAACTTTTAACGAATCATGTAGACCTTAAGTCATTCCTTCAACCTTTAAATGTTTACTGAAACTAGTAAATTTAGCATATGTTATTAATGAATAATAATTTCCAAAGTTTAACTTAATCCATTCACAAGTAGTTGATCTTAAGACTCATCTAAAACATGTCTATTCACATTCAATAACCAAAAATTTAAAAGGAAGGTCACTAAATTTCTAAAATCAAATTAACATAAGATTCCAAAAATAATGTATCTTTTATTGTCACATACCAAATATATTAATACCTTAATCTCCTTTAAACCTTTATGAAATATACATGCTTCTAATAGTAAAATCTTAGGTTGTTTAATATATTCCTTAAATCCAAATATTTAATAATTCTAGTATAATGTAAACCATCATATCACTAACCACCTTAATGGACACCAATAAGTTCCCTTGAACATATATTTATTATTATATCAACATTAATAACATATTTAGGTTTATATTTCCCAAGTCATGTGTTTTCAAGAAGATTGTCTTACAAAAAAATCACTCCTCTTGATTGTTGGTGTTAATCATCACATGCTTCCAATTTTGTAAAGAATAAGTAATGCAGTAAAATCCTTATATACCTCATGGTTATTATAACCATAACATTATTGATAAAATACTCATAATTCTTGAATCCAAACATAGACATAATAATCGTTCTTCTCCGTATGTGGTAGTGGAATAAGCCTTACCATGGTTCATTATCCTCCTTTGGGGTATACTTATTTGACTCTTGATACATTGATTTGTGTAGTGTCCCATATCCTTACAGTTCAAGCATTGTACATTGGAAACCTTTTTATTACCCTTTCAATCACAAGTATAGTGGCCTTTCTCTCCACACTTTTATCAAACTCCCATTCCTTTTAAGAATGTACTAGGATGTTTCTTTCCACAATTATCACATGTGGGAAAAATACTTATTTCTCTTCTTTACTTTATCCAACATTTTCTATGTCATCCTCTTCTTATCTTTCTTCCTTTCTAAGTCATAAAACTTGGATAATTATTTATCTATCTTGATAGAACATGATAATATATCCTTATATAATGATAATATTTGGGAGACTTATTCCCTTAAAAATATTGGCATAATACCAAAAAAATATGCTTATTATTACACTTCAGATCATGTGAATTGGTGAGGTTCACATTCCTTCTATGTGGTTCCATTTTTAAACAATGGAATACACTAAATTAGGTTATGAATCATAATTCATAATTTCAAACTAGAAAAGTACTTAACATAAATTGTAAACTTATGCATAGCTAATCTCATATTCATAAACAAGGCTTATTTGGTGACATATTTACTTTTAAATCATTCATAATGGTTTGTAAATAAAATGTGGATTATCTCAAGCATATCCCATGGGAGTTTCAAACCAGGTGTGCATTAATTCATGTTGTCGTGTGTCAGGTTTTGCTGAGTTAGGCTCAATACACTTTGTCAAAGTTGTTACCCGTAGGTACATCTGTTCCAGAACCACGTCCACTTGTAGTATCCAGACAAGGATGTATTTCTAGTAACACCCATATAATCTCTACCATACCAAAATTCTAGGATGTTATTCTATAATTATCATAAAATTCTATCTTAGGGTTATGTTACCTAATCTATATTTTCTAAATATATTTTTCAAGGTTTCTATTAAACTTCTTATAATACCAACTGTAAATATCCTGACCCCAGTAGCCTGGATTTAGTGCCTTACTTTATTACACGGGTATAATAAGAAAGGAAGTCACATACTGAAGGACCTATTAGTTTAGTATCATTATAAAATTAGATACAAACATAATCATTACATTAAAACTTTAAAGGAAAAAACAACATATCAAATCCATTGTGAACATCTAAAACTCCTAGATTATACCTAAAATTAATTTCATGATATACATCTTCTCATCCTAGGAGAAAATAAAACATAAGAGAAGGGGTGATCTCAGATACACAGTAAGTATAATAAGTATAGAAAAATCTATCATAAATAAACATAAATAATAAGTAAAGGTGAATAACTAAAAACACATGCCATTAAAACTTAAACTTGATCATAATATGGAGGGAATAAGATCTGATTAAATAATCCCATAAATAATCACATGAGAAAGAAAACTTAACCATGGATATTCTACTAGTTAAATAATCACATGTAATATCAATTTTTAGTATAATAATGAGTTAGTTAATAATTTTTTACATCATAAACATGCCTTAAATGCTTTTTCCAAGATACCATACATAAATGGGTAAAAACTTGGCCTAATTTGTCTTATAAGGCCTACCGATGCATCGAGGGTCTATAGTAGGCTCTACCCATCACTTACTAATTCCAATGCATCCCTCATATGATGAATAATCAATTTAAAAATATGTATTTAAATAAAATTGTCTCATACCACTTTGAAATATTTTAATAATCATTATATATGAAAATACTCTAATAAAATCATTGATAAATTCTTGATAGAAATACACTTTTACTTCGGAAAGAAGAGTTTTTTCAGAAAATCATTTGTATTATTCATAAAATAATATTGTAAAAATTAATATCCTAGAAAATAAAATATAGAACATATATATTTGAGGCCTAAATGATGAATAACATGTAAAAAAATTTTAAGAAACTTTAGAAATGAGCCTCTTTAGAGCATTTTAAGGAAAATATTAATGAGTATTTAAAAAAAGGAATAATTGTTTGTATAAAACCATAACTAAGGAAATATAGTTTTTTATGATAAAATTACTAATTTTATAAAAATATCAGTAGCTTAAAATAGATTACGGATGGTACTTGAAAATGGGTAAGAAATTTGGAAGTTCCCTTTAATTGGGCTTACTTATTGGGAGGAATTAAAAAGGGAAACTTATAAAACATGTATTTCCCCATAAAAGATAGATTAAATGATCTAGATATATGATTTTGGAACATATAAATAGATTATAGAATAATTATATAAAAATAAATAAGAATTACATTGATTTAAAGAGAGATAAAGCGTAACCCGAATGAAAAATGGAGGTTCGGATCGTATGCCCAAAAATTAATAATCATAAAATTAAACATTTAATACCATAAATATAAATATATTCATGATGTTATATATAAAATGGTAGTATACATACACCACACATAATAAATAAGTGACGAATTAGGTAAATCTCACAGAAATAAAAGTGAGATTAGAAACCCCTTACCTTATGTTTGAAAATGTTCTACACTAGTACTTAACATCCTGGATAATGAAATTAGATTCATTAATAATTTAATTCAGAACCTATTAAACGTGTATTTGATTTATTATAATATCATTAAGTTCATTTATGGTCTTTTTTATGAGTTATAATATTCAATTTTGTTGTTCAGAAGTGTTTGTTTCCTTGGTTTTCATGATTGGTTCACTTGTATACATGTATGAAAGATCATGTGAAATGGGAATAATAATCCAGAATTAAAATTATAAGTTATTAATTAAAATGTATAATATTAAATTTTTATATAATTCATTTGGTTATTTTGGGTGAGGATGAATCATTAGATAAGAATGTAGTGATAATCGTTTAGATTATTTTGGTGGTTTTTTATCATCGTAAACTAGTTTTGCCTCATTAATTAATATTATGTATATATACTAGTTCCATAATATTAAATAAGACTTAATAAATAAATTATAATATTTTTTAACCATAAAAATGGTTTTATTACCATCCTTGAAGATATAATTTAAAAACAAAAACACATCATCCATAAAGGTGGTAAATCGACACCGCATAGACGATGTTTTCATTTTTAGAATAAAAGGAAGAGAAGTGACTTGATGGTGTATTTCATATTGAACTAATAAAATTACTATATATATAAGATACTGAAATTATCATTTATTTTTTTATATAGGAGGTTCAGAGATTATAATAAAAAAATAAAGTGAAAATAAAAAAACAAAAGTGGATTTTACCTCTTGAATTATTCTCCTTGAGAACCTCCTTAGGGAAATTTGTTTTGGATTTTTGTTGGGACCAGAACCTATTGTATGTAAAGAAGAGACTTTTTAAGATTATTAGGTATAAATTTTACAATATTCAAGGATTAATAGATGTGAGTAGGATAGGTGGTGAGCGGTGGTATTTATAGTGGATGAAACAATTGTTTTTTATTATTTTATTTATTATTTTATTATTTTGGATCAAGATAAGAAATAGTGATGATTCCATGACTAAATACAGTAAATATAGAATTATATTTATATATTATTGTTCCAACATCATAAATAACTCAAGGAATTTTATATTTAACTTATAATGTATATATACTGTAAATTATAGTATTTTACTATTCAAAAAAAATTAACTGTTTTAGAAAAATCCCAAAAAAATTACCCTAACTATTTTTCAATTCATAGAATTAAAAAATGGACTCCATTTTATGAAAATAATTTTCAAAATATAGGAAATTTAATTTTTTATTAAAACTGTCATTTACTTAAAAAATGCTGATTTTAAAATTATAACTGATATTATAACACTTTGAAAAATTAAATAAGGTATAATAAAATTATATTATAATATTAAGGAACCAAATTATTAATTCATGAATATATTTTATGAAAATAAATTTTCTTTTAAATCGTTATATTAATTATAAAATTATAAATAAATATTTATGTTTCACAAAAATATCAACACTTAATTTATCATTTTTTAAAAAAAATATTTACTTATTTCGTTATATGAATGTATTATATTCTCATTGATAATATACCTAAATTTTATTTATACTTTAATAGGTGATTTTACTATTTAAATCATAAATAGACTATTAATATAATGAAGATGACAGTTTTATAAAAATTAGGATTTTACACAATTCACTGGAAAATAAATATTTTTAGAAAAATACCAAAATTTCACCCTAAGCTAATTTTAAAATTATGTTTTTAAAATTTAAGTTTATTTTGTTCAATATAATTTATAAAAGTTTTAAAATTTATTTTTAAAACAGTTTATCCATTAAAAGGTGGTAAAAGTGCCTTTAGAAAAATATACCCTTTTAATACATAAAATTTGATTCTTTATTATCTTATACCTATAAAATCATTTGGATGAATATAAAAAATATTAAATATATAATATATAAATTTTATAATTTGGTTAATATTATTCATTCCCTCCAATTTAATGGCTAGGTTATAATGGTCATTTAAAACATGATATTTTAATATTGTATCATTGTTCATTTAAGTTTGGTGTTGTGTGAAACCTATGATGTCAATGAAATTAAATTTAAAAAGATACATACCATAAAATCTTGGGGTGTTACACGAAGGAATCCTATGATCACCTGAAAACACCCACTGAAGTTTGTACCAAACCTTTAGTGACATTCCAATGTTGGAAAATAAAGCACACATTTCAACTAGTGTACCCCACTATGAGAAATGATAAACTATAAAGTCAATCTCGCTTACATTTCCTTAATCCATCATGGCTCAAGATGGAAACTCAGACCCCATCCACTACTATGTCTGATTCATGACTTGAAATTCACTTAGGAATCTTGATGTACTCAACTCCACTTATTCTCTATTAACATAATGCTATAATAATCATTTGTTGATCGGTTTCATGTATTTATAATTCCCCCTCACATGAGGTGTGCTTTACCATGACCTAAATCCCATTCCCCACCATAGTGGCATCCATGTCATCCCATTCCTGAACACAAATCCATTGCTCGAAATCAAACTACCACCATTTTTGATTTCCCATTTGGAATTCCTAATGGAATCCAATAATGTATCTCGTTGTTTCCCTAAAAGCATCACAATTCCACCAAGACCATCCCAATATATGTTCCTTACACCCATGACCCTTCCATAATGAGGTCCATACACCCACAACTAATATATCACTCCCTTCCATAAGATTTTCATTACCATTATTCCACTTAAGAAATTACAAACCAACATGGCATGTGTTTCATTTATCACCAAAAAAATATGGACTAATGGGGTTGATACTACTCACCTTTGATAATCTCTTTGAAAGAAAATAGAATCCTATTCATGGATCACATAATCATCACTAATGATGCCCATCATAAAACCATCCTAAAATGAGGCACATAATTTTAAAAAAATGTTCGTGTACTCCCCAACACCAGGTTCATCCTTAACTGCTTCCTATAGTGCTAACTCTTGTGGTATCACTAAAACCACATGCATGACCCTCCTACCGATCCATTCTTAATTTCTCGATACATAAACCTCTGATACTCTAAATGAGGCTTATCCCAGATTGTCTATGCCTCTTTACTAAACACTTCCACATTCTCATTCCCAATCACAGAACATCAGATGAACACCATAGATCCTTGGGCCACCACACCCATATTCCTTTCATAACACCCACATAAATCATTATACTACTCATGGTTTCCTACTTAATTTAAGAAAAATGGTGCACATTTTAATAACACCTTATCCATATGTCAAGATACATGGTGTGTCACCACAATATCATGTATCCATAATTACATTAACACTTAACTGTTACATTCCCCTACATAACCTAAATGAAAAAAACTTATTTACAACTCTAACAAGTCATGTCCCATGAGAACTTAGCTCATAAGCCCTATCTATTGGACATGAATTTCCCACATACCTGTTTTACCCAGTGTAGAGCACCATTGGTGCTTTCCAAATCTAAAGAAAAATCACTAATACAGAAACTCTTTCATGACTAATCAAGACCTAAGAATTGTTCAAAATTTCCATTAGGTTCATATACACTCTCACCATATTTCTGAAGATGCATACAGAGCTGACCAGGTTGGGAGACTAACTGTTCATTCCTTCATAAACTACATGTGATACTAAATAATCAGTACTCTAAGTGATTTTCATCTCAAGGAAACCATGAATTTCCACATGTCTTGTAATAACACCCTCATTAAGGATGTACTTATTCATATGAAGCACATATTCACCCATCCTAGAACACATTGAGTATACCTCACCTGTATGGTTTCTACCCAAAGAAAAATTTCATTCCTAGAACCATGTACCCTTGAGCACCAATTGTGTACCTAATCAATCTCATAAGTACTAGACACATCATGCCTTTATAACAACAACCTAGGCTGGCTACCCAAATGAGCCTACCCTTCTATAAACCAACTACAAGGCTAAAGTACAAGCACCCAAGTACTCTTGTTCTAAATCAAAAGTCATTTTATGCACCTAAACCCCACACTAGCCAAAACCCTTCACACACTACTATCAAAATCCCAAAACACCCACGTGTGCCTTAGGCACCTAAAGGAACTCTCAACATAGAAAACCACACTCATGTGTCACCCTCAAAAGCCAAATGATGCCAACTAATTGAACTAGATTCATGTTAAAAAATTTCACTATGATCTCCCACATATCCCAACCAATCAAGTCTCAAGACAAGACACTAGGTCCATCCACCTAGGTTTAGGCCAACTCGTAGAAGGAAAAAACTCATGGAGCATCAATAACTCTCATGTCCCAATGTACAAAAATCTATATTTTTTATATTTTCTACTAAAACTTTTAAGGGGTAAGTGTGAACACTAAAAACACCAAAAATAACCCAATAAGAAAATTGCAGCATATAACATTCAAATTTCAAAATTAAACACATTGTAGATCCCATTCCACCATTACTACCTTCAAAAACTTCACAACATTCAAAATTCATTAAAAATTCAAAAAACCAAATCCACTGCGTGTCATGTGCCCTCCTCGATCCATGTATCGACTTTTATCGTGACTCCACCATACCAAAGAGGCCTCAAACCATGATCACTACATCAGCTGGTCACTTTTCTACTTTCCACCATCAAATTCAGTAAACCACCTTCATTTTCACCACCGTACATCACCGTTGGATCCGACCACAGGAACACATAGTGTCGGTACACCACCATCATCGGTTGCCCCTCACCTTCGGCACCGATCAACACCTTCATCACTGAGAAAGTCACTATCATAGAAAACGCTGTCTAAGAACTCCATCGTTTCTGTTGTAAACTAGAACATCACAAACTTCATCACAAAACACTGAAAAAATCCAAAAAAAATGAATGAAAATTTAATGATGTTTTCATAACCATCATTGAATTCCACCATCAACGATTCCAACATCATCGTCTCTATCCTCATATTTCAACATTTTCTCCATCAAATCCATCAAAAATCACCACTATATCTAAACAAATAGCCACCAACATTTCCAAATGGGACCATTGACAAAAATAAAAAATCGCCATCAAGAAAGAAGATAAACACGAAAGGGAACCCTGAAGAAGACTAGGGATAAAACCCAAAAGGAACCTCAATGACTAAAACCATATGAACCAAAACCCTGTGTACCCACCACTCCAACTCTGACCTAGAGAGAAGTAGTGGAACCCTAGGTCATAGCAGGTTTGGGTAGCTGAGGAAGAAAGACCGACTTAGGCAGCATCTGGAAACCCAATGACCACTAAACCGAAATCCCAAAGTCTCAGAAAAATTCCACACTATCCCTAACCTAAAGAGGCATGAAAAAATTTAATACCATAGCATGTTAAGGTGGAGTATGGTGACTAAAACATAAACCTTTGATGGGAGAAACAATAGAATCACGGAAGAAATTCCACATCGACAATCACCAGAGGGTAGGGGGAGTGTAGAGGGGATAAATTGAGAGTGAAAGGGAGAATCTGAGGGCAAGATCTAAAACCCTAGATGAAAGAAGAAGATGATCTCGGGGAGTGCCCTCCATGAAGAGCACAAATATCCCTCTCATGTCCCAATGTCACATGAAATTAATATGTCTAAAAAATCCATCTATATTGTCTCACATATGAAAGGCATCATATATAAATCACCCTCCCATAACTAGGGAACCCTTCTTCCCTGAGCATCTATATATCAAACTACTCCCTTGATTACTGGCCCACAAATACCGACATTTATGAAACTATTCTATGATAAACCACCAGGATCACTACACCTTCTATGAAAAAGGAAAATTCCATTTTCCTAATCATTAAGAATATCACCATAGATTCACATGACCTACCATTAGAGAAAAAAATGCATATACAAGTCATCCTAGTTAATTAGAATACCACCAAGTACTTATACGGTAAAATATCATATAAGAAGTTGTTGATGAAATAGAATATTGTTCCTCAATCATCAGTGAACTCTCACACTAATAGGCCTATATGCCATGTGAATCCTATATGCCTATCATGATGAATGAGATGCCTATTTCCACTATATTAAAAGATTCAAAACCAAATCAGTGGCCTCTTGTCAATAGGACAAGATCCAAAATCCATCACAAATCAAAAATTTCAAGCCACATGTGTGTCTCCCATGGTGAAAATCATATGAAAATATAACATCATATACCAATAAAATCAATCCCAACACTTTGTAACTTAGAAATATTACCAGAAATGGTGTTCTCGATACACCTTCTCAGTATCCATCATAGGCTCTGAAAGATTCTTAAATATCCTATCTACTAGATACCAAAATTTTAAGATAAAATAGAATAAATTATCTGATAAAACTTTATAATGTCCCACCTTGGTTCACTCTATAATAGTAACCAGACTATTTTTTCACATGATCTCAAGAACACCTCCCTATTCTCTAGGGGATATCAACTAGCAGAAGGGATCTAGAGTAGTACTATGGGGATACTATAACCTTTGATCAGAGTGTTCAATAATAGATTAAATAACCAAGTATTTTATAATAATAATACGAATCAATGTACGTAGGATTAAATAAAATCAAACATGTCCAAATAAAATAGAAATGAAAATGATAAATATAAACATGATTGACCAACTAATCAAATTCAGTAAGGGTCTGAACAGTCATGCCTTCCATACAACTATCCTCCTAAAGGCCGGTTACATAAATATACCAAAATAAAATAAATAAATCAAAAGGGATCCATTAAATATCAAAATTGAATCTCATCTGGTCTCATGAAACCATTTTATTTAACAAACCCAATCATGAAAAATAAACTTAGGTCTCAACCCAATATTTCTCCTATAATAAACATGTAAGAGTTTCTTGACTACCCATGTGCAGTGGCATCCCAAGTAGGGTGTGTGTATAAATCAATAGGCTACCAAAAATAGTGTCTAAAGAAATATCTATTTTGATCATAGTGCATGAAAATATATAATGGAATATTAAATAAAACATAAAATAAAAATCATATTCCAATAACCATTCATTAACTAACTTATTGGTCTTCATGTTCTAAAGTGACACCTTGGACAACTAAACCTGCTTCATCCAAAGTTTTTCATTTGATACATAGGTCATAGGGTGATATATATTTATAATAAAGGAAATGGATTCTCATTTATTATCTCGTTTATGGTACCTTGAATCCCTAGCCTAAGGTATCATACCATGTTTAAGTACTACTAGTGGCCATATCATTAGTGTGACAACTAACCCATGTATCAAAACAAAAGTTCATGGAGTTCCATTTACAAAATCTATCCATGTCTCAAAAAACTGTTCCTAGAGTTCTATTTCTGATATCTATCCACATATCAAAACAAAATTTCTTATAGATTTAGTCTAACACCTACACCATTGATGCAGAGCATCAATCAACCTTTTTATCCCATATAGTATACCATCATTTCCCAGAATGTCAATATATCTCTTAAAAACAAATGTATACTATCAGTTACTAGATACTTAGTCTAAAAACTAATCCATAGAGTATACTACCTTTCCCCATACTTCAATTCTAACACATAACAAATTCTAATCATTTTTCAAGGTGCCAATGGGACTTTATCACCATAACATGGATTCAAATACTGGTCCCTTTCTTATATCATAACACAAGAACAAACCCTCTTTAGAAACTTTTAAAAAAAACTCATTCATTTAAATCATTTAAAATCCACCCTTAAGACATATTTCAACCTATTTAACACCCAAAATAAGGCATAATACCCCATTTCAATCAAAATATTTAAAATAACCACAAAGGAATTTTCACCAAAGGGGAAACCACACACTCATTTAAAATCATATTTTAAAATTCATCTAAAACCCCCTATTTAAACTACATGGAGTTCAACATCACATTTTAAAACAATATCCACTTAAAAACATAGTTTTCATCCATTAAAACCAAAAACTAGATCAAAATATTACTCACATGACAATAACCAGTTCAGAATCATCATAGGAATTTCATAGAAACATAGCACATAAAAACATTCCATTTTAAAGAATCGATACACCTTATGAGTGTTTTTAGGTATGGTATTATAATCACCAATTTATCTAAAAGGATCCATTAAATATTTTAGGATTCAATATAAATTTCAAAACTAATTTCTTATGATACAATGGAAAACACACTACATGATAGAACTATTTCACATTCTATTTAAACATGAAAAATAAGTTATCAAGACTATGGAAGAAAGATATTAGACCACCTACCTCAATAATAAATCTTTCACACATTATAACTAAGGGCTTACAACTTTCCAAGGCTCACTGAGACTCGTGTCACTAACTGAGTTCCAAACTAAAGCCATTAAAACCCAAATATTTAATTATGAATAATAATTATAATTAATTTATCATCCACTCCATCTTTATATAAATGAATAAAAACTTACCAAAAGATCTTTCCATACCAAAAAGAGAGTAAAACCTCCTATTCTACATGCACACAAGGGGGGAGAGGGTTTGGAGAAACCAAATATCCCAAATGAGAATTTTTGTAAAATCCAGCTTTTAATGAAATTTGAGGAATTGGCTTGGTTTGACCTCATAGTTTTCCAAATCATGAAAAATAATTATAGTTGGAACTATAAAAAACCAACACCACCCAAATGGTTTGGTCACATAATTTTTAACTATGTGTCAACCATCTAGAACCGCACTGGACCCCTTAGTAGCAAGGAATACAGTTTGTCTCCAACCATGTATAGATCATCTACCATGTCTTAGACTCCCACCACCTTGCATGGTTTCTCTTTTAGCTCACATAGTTTACCATAAACCATGTTTTAACCATGAAAAATAACTATTATTAGTTAAAAAGTAACTAGAAACACCTTGAGCATCATGTGGTTTTATGGTTTCTTCTAAACCATGCACACCAAATTGTACACCTGGTTAAAACAAATTAAAACATCCTGAAACATAACCATAATCCTATGAATCTCACCTAATAAAAAGATATACATTCTAATACTTATTACTCATCTAAAAACAATAATTTTAGGCATTCCAACACTTGGAATTCATTTTTGAGTCTCAATTCGGTATTTGACTCATCTAGTAAAAAAATTCAAATTCCTTATGAAAATTTTAACTATTATAGACACAAGATATTACATATTCCTAGTATATAAGAACCATTGTATCCTAGAAAAAATATTTAAATAATAATATTTAGAATCCTAGGAACAAGTTTGAGAATAAACCAAACCCTAAATATAGTTCATGGTCAAATGTACTCAATAAGATCTGCAGCTGAAAACGATCTTGGACTGACTGATGCGCAGATGCCAAATCCTTAATTCTAGGTTATTATTCTATAAAAAATAAATAAAACCTCTTTAATTCATGAAAAAACCTCTATATTGAATTAAAAAATATATGATATAATTGCTTTTGATCAAGGATAATATAATAGTGTTGTTCTAGAACATCAAAGGACTCACTATATTATAAGTGAAGGATCGATTCATTGTTCGTGTATCAAGTAGAGGTGATTAAAGGGAGGGAGAGCACCCAAAAATCACAAGATAGGATACCTAGGGATTAGGATTCAAATTTAATATGAGATAATGAGAAAAATTGATTAGGTTTTTGGTTTTAATAAAAACACCTATAAAGTTGGAATTCTCACTTGGCTCTGTCGAACACCATCAACAAGCTAGTGGCCTCCACCAGTGACCTGGCAGTCATTGGAAAGATTTGGTTCTACCTAGGAGAACCATTGGTGGGATATTAGTCTCCACCATCTTATTGGTGGATTTTAGGAAAAATTAACTCTACCCAAAATCCTCATCAGCTAGTTGGTGGGACTTTTATAACATTTAAACTTATAGAATGTCAACCAACCCTACCATATTACATTTCTAACATCATGAATTCCTCTATCCTAGCTCTAAGAATTTAAAAAAAATCTCAAAATATAAAAAAATTTTAAAAGAGGCATACCTAAAATAGAGGTGTCACAATTATCCCCATATTATAACTTCACATCCTCAAGAAGTATCCCTGGTGGTCTGATCAAATATATCGGGCCACTGTGCATGAATGTTAGTTTCTCACACCCACATATCTTCCTGAATATGAATTTGTTGCAAAATAATCCAAACAAGAAGAATGATATTTCGTTATAGAACCTAATCACTTTAGTCCATCATCAAAATAGGTTGTTCTGAAAAATATGAATTCTTCTCTAGCTCAACATCCTCAAAGTTGAACATATTCACAGGATCAGACTCATACATCTAAAGCTAAGACATGTGGAAAACATTGTGAATACCTTAATATGGTGGAAAAATATTCAACTGATAGGACATCATCTTGATGTGTTCAATCATATCAAATGTCCCAATATTCCATTTCACCAACTTTCCTTTCCTTCTCAAATGCTTATTCCCTAACAAAGTGGATGATATCAGGAAGTCCAATGTTACCCACAGTGAACTCTGAGGGTCATCTCCTTTGGTCATCATAATTCTTCTAAAAATTATAATCCATAACTGGTATATTATGAATCATTTTCACCCACTCTGAGGTCTTCTATGCAATACTTGGCCAAAAAAGTAAATATTCACCTACATCATGCTAATATAATGGTGAATGACATGGATGCAAATATATAACCACAAATAAATACATATAAATAAAGGAATGGAATATATTATTATAGGTAAACTCTACCAAATCCATGTGATCATAACAAGAACATCCATAATCATGAGTGATTTTTTGAATTATATCCTATAAATTATGGATTTTTCTCTTTGAATTCTTATCGGTCTGAATGTGAAAGGCAATACTCAGTTTCAATTGAGTCTCTATCCTA
Organism: Viscum album; assembly: GCA_963277665.1. Classification (NCBI taxonomy): domain Eukaryota; kingdom Viridiplantae; phylum Streptophyta; class Magnoliopsida; order Santalales; family Viscaceae; genus Viscum; species Viscum album. The sequence goes on from OY728125.1 coordinate 1,402,604,821, forward strand.
TTTTGTAGTCCTATCAAAAACTAAAATGTAAAAAATATTGTTTTTCTGATACCATTCTAAAAGTAACTCCATAATGTCACATGATCTATCAAATATTGATCTTTCCAAGATAATCCAATGATTTTGTATCTCATATTGATATGAAGTGATCAACTTTAGTCAACCAATCCACTTTTACCCAAATAGTGTCTCTCCCCCTCAGGGCCTTGGGAAACTCTGTCATGAAGTCATTCATCACATTATCCCACTTCCAAATAGGCACTATAGTTGTTTGAAAACCCCATCTAGGTATATGATGCTAGGCCTTGATCCTATGACATTTTAGATGATGGGAGATGAAGCCTCAATGTCTCTCTTTATATCAGTCCACCATAACTACCTCTTAACATTTTGATACATCTTGGTTGACCCTAGGTGCACTTCCCACTGTGAATCATGAGAGGCTCCCATAATCTCATCTCCCATAGAATATGGAACCATCACCCTACCATAAACTAGAAGTACTCCACATCTATTTAAGGCCCAAACTCAAACTGAACATTTTCTTCCAACCTCTCGTGCATTATGACATACTCAATATCTAGATTATGATTAGAATTCACTAATTCCAACATGAGGAAATGATCCCTAGGGGAGCACAAGCCACTTCCCATAGATCCTCAGATATTCCCACCTTTTAGTCTACCAATAAATCTATGAGCTTCCATTCCACTACTGACATCAGTTCTCCATCTGCTTATGTCCTCCTACTCAGTTCATCTGCAACTATGTTGCCTTTCCCAGAATCATACTCCATCTCAATTTCAAATTTTTGTATGTACTCTACACAAAACATCTTAAAAATATTTAGGTCATGATGGGAGAAAATATAAAATAGAATTGTGTGGTTTATATACATGGAAACCCCCATTCTGAAGAGGTAGTTTCACTAACATTTCAACACATAAACCAAATCTGCCAACTCTAAGTCATGAGTAGAGTATCTTCTCATGAGGTCACAGTTGATGGTACCTATAAGAAACTACCTTATCACCCTACATCAAAACCTATATTAGTAAAATTCTAGTCATTTCATAATATACCACATACCCAAATCTAGGGTGGGAAGAATTAGGATCAGATTCAAATTCAACCTCTTCTTTAGCTATAAAATACTTCTTCACATTGTTTTTTCCATTAAAACTTGGCCCCCTTTATGGTCAGTGTAGTCATGGTTGCTACCAGGTGAGAAAAGTCCTCAATGAACCTTATGTAGTGCCCTACCAACCTAAAAAAACTCTGAATCTTGAACAAATTCCTTGGTCATACTCAAGACATAACTACATCAACCTTCTCCAAATCAACTGATATTCCTGATTAAGAAACCATGTGTCTATGAAAGTGTACCTCATATATCCAAAAGTGACACTTAGTGTAATTGGAATAAATATGATGTTCTCAAAGAATTCTCAATAATATATCAAGTAGTATCACATGTGATTCTAATATCTTGAAATATATTATGATATCATTGACAAACATAATGATAAAGGAATCCAAGTATGGATGAAAGACCTTGTTCGTGAATTCCATGAACACTAATGAAGGCCTTTGGGCCACCCAGGCCTTCGGGCCACCCAGGCCTTCGAGTCAATAAGGCCTTTGGGCTACCTCAAGGCCTTCAGGCCACCTTAAGTGCAGATGCAAACCAAACAACCTACAAGGAATGAGCTTTACAAGGAGGATGAGCAAGGATCTTTCACCACATAATAAGCTAAACGGATTTCAAGAATGAGAGGGTATGGAACCTTCCATCGAGACAAGCCTGTGTATGCACAGGAATGCCTAGCTGAACAGCCATGCGAAGGTGTAGAGCTGATTCACGATGAAGATGCTGGGGAGGAGCAGTTCTAAGTAGTTAGTTTGGGTTGTATGTAATGTTTGAAGCCTACGGGCAATGAATTACTCTAAGGCCTACGATCCATGTAATACTTACACCTACGGGCCTTGTAAGGGTTCCACCTCACCCCTTGAAAGTTGTATTATCAAAATCAATAAAAAAAATGAAGTCCTTCGGGCCATTGGAGGAATGAAGCTTATAACCTTAATATAATCCAGATGCACCTTGAGTTTTTTCACATCATCTAGTTTCATCTGGTATAGTAGAATCAATATGGTTTATGCACCTAGAACAATAAAAATCTCAAACTCAATTCCCAAAAGTTGAGATAACCCCAAGAAATCCTATGTAAAGACATATCTATGTAGGTCTACCACTAGAGGAAAAAATTAGGTAGTCACTGTATGATCCACTATGAGGATCATGACATCCAAATATACTAAATAGACTTATCTTATACAAGGGTTTGGTCCCAATTTTCCTTCCTCAATATCCCACTCAATTTTATACACAAAATTATCTCCTTTAGGAGATGTAAAAAGTTATTCATATCTAATAACAATCAATGTGTACATGGTATCTAGTAAATCAGTCCATGCTAAGGATCACATTGAAACCTATCATCTCCAGAATTCTGAATCTCTAAATGTTCTCAATTCTAGAAACTACCATCAGATGGTATGGATAGATATATAAATAATCTAATTTCCTTCCTAGGGGTGTATTGATACCCAACAACTCAAAAGAAAATTTAACTATTAATCCAACCTAGAAACTACTTGTACCAGTATAAATGAATGGGATGCACCTATGTTAAACAAATCAACATATATAATAGAATAAATAAAGACCTTATCTCAAACTATGTAAGGTCCCTCTCCACCATCAGCTAAAACATTATCAACCATATAATCTCTATAATCCAACATTCCATGATTCTGTACAGGATCATGATTCACCTGATTTACTGACCCTTGTGGGGTATTCTCTTTCTGCTGAGTTTCTATACATGCCCATTTTTTTCACACCCTCAAATACGAACCACAAAACCACTAGATTCCCTATTCTCCATACTGGTGAAAATTCTTGAGAGAATATTCATATTCCTTGATGAATTTCCCTTTATCTCATAGTTATCTCACTTGGAAGAGTTATCTCCCACAAAGGGTGTCAAGGAAACTCTACTATACTCTGATAGATGACCACTGCCCTAGTATCCACCCTCTAATTTTCTCTTTTTATTCCCAGAATAATCAACTATTATTGTACTTGATAAAATACATGTCATCCCACTAGCAGCTAGAAGAAGACATGTAGTTTTATCTTCCTCAGATCCCTTCTCGATCATCAGTTCCTTATAAAGCATTATAGCATAGGTTTTCTGATTGTTGTTATTAACATATCATTTTAAATATTTATGAAGACCGATCTAGAACATTCTATAATTTTGTGCATTATTTTCCATTAGAAGAGTATAAATGAGAATATTCTCTTTGAATCATTCTAAATAAGATGAAAATTTCATTATCCCTTACTGGAGCTCTATGAACTCTTGATCATGGTTAAGCTTCATTAAATATTAGATAAAATCCTTGAATAATAGATCCTTGAGGGATCCCATATTAGAGTTTCTCATCTACCTACTGGTATCATGACATCCCACCATAGTCCATATATGCCTTGAAGCATAAATATCTCAAGTTTAATCTTCTTATCCTCTAGAGTCTCTTAAAGGTTAAAAATACTCTCAATGACCCTTATCCAAACTTCTATGTCCTAATGGAATCTAATGACTTGGAAGGATGAGGGATTCTAGAGAAAGAAGTTGTGAGAAAAATCAACTATCGTCGACCCCCCACTGTGGTATCCTCTATCATGAATAGTAACTAGTTGAAACAATCACATCTAGACTAGTTTTATTGCTTATCCTAGTGGTTCAACCCATTCAGTTTCACCCTTCATCAAAACAAGTCAGGGAAATATCTGTGAAAGATGTTTATGAGGTATTAGTTCCTAAATTTCTAGAACAACCCTTATATAAATATAGTATATTAAAAAGGAATATCGTTTATAGAACACAAGCACATGGAAGGGTTCACATCAAGGTTCAACCTAAGAGCCTAGCCACAAGAACAAGGCATAACCCCCTAAGCACTACCCAAAATCCAATATAATCCTCAAGTACCTACACATTAGTCACAACCACAAATATACATTAAATATTAAAATACATAAACATTAAATAAAGGAATGTGGGAAATATTGCACCAAAGTGTATATCATAATTTCAATGGAAATTTAATTATTTGTTACTTATTTAATGAAATAAATAAGTATATAGTGTGTGGTACTAAATGTATAACATGATACATGAACACACCCAAATCCCATAAATCAGTATTACAATATGATGTGAATCACCTAAGGTGAATTTAATAAATGGTAACATCAAACAACAAGAATATAAATTCACGCATTTATGGAAACTCAGGGGTACAATACACAGTGTTGTCAAGGCACTAACATAGTTCCCCTACCTAAGTCCTAACCATCCTATTTTCTATCTACCCTACTCCAAATCAAGGTAAGGAGAAAAAATAAGCTATTGAACATGGTGCTCTAATACCATTTTTTGTAACAACCTGATCCAAACCACTATGTCTAATCTAGAGTTACACACGACCTCATGTGAACCTCCTCATACAGAAGAGGTTGTGGACTAGTGGTGAGGGCCTATGGAACATCATGGGGATCCGATTACCTAAGTACCAGGTAAACATAAGATTAAAAAAAGGATGTGATAAAAATAATAAATAATTAATTAAAAAATTAATATATATAAAACTATAAACATACACAAAAAAACTATCCCATGTAGTATCAATATGGAATGTCAGATACATAAACCAATACCCAACAAAAGGATCCAAAGTACAAGGTAAATCTAGTAAATAAAAGTAGTATCATACACCCAACATGAACTCCATATAGTAACATATTCATACTCCTATTAACCAACTCAACCATCCACCACAAGTCCCTTCCCCATTATAGGATTCTTGACCATGAAATCTACAAGTACATTGAAATTATCGAATAGGGTGTGAGTACAATACTTAGTATGACACTACCAATGAAACTTAACACAAGTAAATGATATATATACTAGTTAATTGTATTAAAGTAAATAGAACCAATATAAATAATAATTATATCACATAAGAAAAATTCATATGTTAGTTCCTTAGAGACTATATCTACCTTCTTAGGAACCATGTCATAAGAAACTTTGATCGGCTTCCTAAAAAATCCCTCTCAATGGGATAGTGAAAAAACATAGATGAGATATCCCCCTTGATGGGATAGACCAATGCATATTGACCAATCATCTAACCCATCCCTATCAGAGGATGGTCCACTAAGATTAACCTGTATGATGAACTGTAAAAGAAATAAGAATATCACATATATATGATATGGGATACAAATGTAAGATCAAGTATCACATGAAATAAAAATGTATCCTAGTTATCAAAATCCATATGAAAGAAACATAAGAATAGGTAAATAATCATGTGATCAAGAATCAATATAGGTCTCATGAGGCTACACATACACACCAATAATCACACCAAGAACCTATACAAAACATGTGCAAAATTCAAGGGATTTCTACCTTAGATATAACAAAGATTATTAAAAAGGGTCATCATTTGAGCCCAAAAGAACCACCAGATACTAGAACTATTACTTAAAGGACACAATTTATAATCATAGGATCAATTTTGAGAAAAAAACAACACCCTAAAGTTAGGTCAAGGTTTAATCGTACCTGAGAAGATCCATTGTTGATAACAATCTTGGTCTGATTGATGCACAAATGCCAAATCCATGAATATGGTTGTTGATTCTATCAATAATCCATAAATACTTGATATAACATGAAAAATTTTCTATATATTATGAAAAAATCTCTGTTATAATTAGTTTTTATAAAGGATAAGAGAATAGGATGGTTCTATAATAAGGAAGGACTCACTGAAATGAAAGTATGGGATTGATTCATCATTCGGGCATCGAACGGAGGTGTTAAAAGGGAGGGTGAGAACCTAAAAATCACAATATAGGATCCTTGAGGGTATGATATTCAAAGAGAGTAAAACATAATGAGAAAAAGTGAGTGGGGGTGAGTTTTAATAAAAACACCTACAAACCTAGTGTCGTTACTGGGATCTATCGAACGCCACTAGCTAGCCTATAGTCTCCACCAAGTATCCATTTTACACCGGGAAGATTTGGTTCTACCCAAGAGTACCAATAGATGGCTGGTGTCTAGAATTAACTCTTCCTAGGATACTCATCACAAGGTGGTGGTTTCCTACTTGTTAGGTAGTGGGATTTCTATAACTTTTCAAGTTACATCACATCCACCTTCCCTACCTCAATCTATTTCTAACCTCCCAAATGCCTCTATCCCACCTATGAGAACATAAAAATGATATAAAATTCTATTTAATAATTTAAATGAGGTGTTATAGAAATATATGTTTCACAAAATTAATTTCATTGCTCATGGTGGTGGTAGTCTACATGTACGCATGAACGACAAATTTATTTTACTTATTGGATTGGATAGGTGAATAGACAATGATAATAACATTAATGTAGTAACATTAATGTATATAAATGATAATAATATAATAATATTATTGTGGTTAAAATAAATTTGGATGATTTATATTAAGAATAAAAACTAGATAGTTGATAATACTCATAATGGAGACTATCTTTCCTTCAAATACTTCTTGGAATTAAAGGTAATGGACTAAAATAGTATGAATGGAGTATTATATTCATGGTATGAGGATATTGGGAGAGTAAAATGGAAGTATCTTAATGGTTAATTATATTAATTCTTATTTTAAAGTGGTTGGAGATTTATATTTTTATAAGTGAAGAGAAGGGAACTTTTGGATGCACCATTAAGATTTTCAATAATGTGGTGTTACTATTCCAATTATAATAGTTCAAAAAATTAAAAAAGATTAGGGGGTTGATTTTGCATCAAAATAACCTCAAACACTCATTTGGGAGATGAATTTGAGCATTTTATTGAATTTATATTTACTTTTAACCTTTTACCCAAATTTACTTTTACTATGGTAAATAATTTTAAATTATAGTAATTAATTTTAATGACCATAATTAATATGAAAATTTTTAAATAATTTGAACCTTATAATTTAAAATTTTTAAATCATTATATCAAATGAAATTCCTATGATTTTTAATGGTTAATTTTAATATTAGCGCACATAATGAGTAAAAACATTTTTTAGAAAAAAATTCTTTTAAGATTAAAATTTATGTGTGTGACATAGTTTTTAAAATATAAATTCCCATGAAATAAATTGTTTTATTATAAAAAATCAAATTATTAGGATTTAATGGCAATCCAAAATGGAATCTCACCTTGAAAATACTTGATTTAAATAAAATATCAAAAATAGTTTTTATTAAAGTAACATTTTACTTGAGTTCTAAAAATGTTTTACATGGGTTTTATAAGTTTAAAGAATATTTTGAAATTAATAATTTTATTCCATAGAATCATATTTGATCACATGAATGGTTTTTTAATCTTATATATCATTCTTATATAATTATAATGTCATAAAAATTACATGTTTTTGAAAATATTGTTTTTTGACTAAAAATCAACCTTTTCATAAAAAGATAAAAAAATTCATACTAATAAAATTTTGATATTATGAATTCAAAAATTAAGTTCATTTTATTAATTCAATATCCCAAATTTTATAAATTCAATTTTTGAATAAAATCATAAAATATAATGAAAACCTTTTTTATTAGAAAATGACATTTTAAAATATTAATTATTATTATTATTATTTCATATAATTTATCAACTAAATTGGTGTCAACAAATTATTAATATAAAACATAATTTATCATCACTAATCATGTGTTTCTTGAAATTTAAATTTATATCACATAAAAAGAAAAAATTTAGAAAAATACATTTCTAAAAAATAACTAATCTCATTAGTCATTTTAAGTTAGATATTTGAATTTCATTCCTATTAATGTATAACTTATTTTATTTCTATAAATATTTCATAAATAGGTTACTATTATTCATTAATGATAATTCAACAGCTATTTTCAAACATCCATACTTAAATTTATCATATTTTTTTTTTAAGTTCGGTGTCACATGTGGAACAAGCTATCAATAAAATTGAATTATTTAAAGGTAAACATATACTAAAATATGAGGGTGTTACATTCCCTCCCCCCCCCTAAATAAATTGTGTCCTCTCAATTTTTAATTTTCACTCATTTAATAAATAAGGTGAGGGTATTCTTAACATATTAATAATTTGAGGTATAAGCTCTAATATGGCATCTACCATACTCTCTTTGACTATATGAAGTTACATATCTTTCATCAGACTACTTTATCCACTAATACAATCATATACCCAAGTATTTATAAAACCTAATAAAATATTCTCTATAACATACCTTTCATATAGCCATATAAATCTCCATGTTAATAAACCACAACTAATTTATATATTTTTCTTTAAAAATATATATATATTTAATCCTAAAATGGTATTAACCACTAGTTAATAAGGTCACACACTAGTCAATATATATAATAATCCCAAAAAATTATAAACATAACTAAAAAATATCATGAATTATCATCAATCCCAAAGATATTTATACTACATTACTTACATTTTCAAAATCACCCAACCCCTTATTTTCTTGAAATCAAGCATATACTAGACCTAAAACATATTCATCCCTCAAACATGTGTTATTAAATAGTTATATTTGAAATATAAATGTGCCACAAAATTATTTATTGAGGTTATAGATTCCATTTAATATATGATTTCAAACCATTAATAACAAACTACTAAATAAATATCCTTAGATGTTTCATAAAATCCACAATATACTAAAATGACTTCGATTAATATCAATTTACTAATTAAAATAGCTAAGAGTATAAATAATTAATTTCTATTATGATATCAACCTCATTACCATATATAAGAGTATAAAATGTAAATTTTCCCACATAATAATGATATAATAAAATTCATAACCATTTATATATGCTCCCTTATTCAGTTATAAGACATAGTTGTTTCTGGATACATACCTTTCTCAGTTTCATCTTCATGATCCTATCTTAACTAAATAATGAAACTATAATGGTTATTATAACATCAAAAATATTAATATGAAAACATAAATATTAATTATTATTCTCTTATGAAACCTTTTTATTTAACATATGAAACTTTTGGATCAACCTATGACCCCCTTTGATAAATCCTTGGTTATCGATGGTAATTTTCCAATTAGGTTCTCTAACCAAATTAGTTAACATTATACATAAATCCTTTATAGTGGTTCGTTATAGAAAATTTGAATAAACCATATCATATCCCCCTAATAGTGTCAAAATATGTGTGCAGTTAGGACTTTTTGTCATGCATGAGGTGAAAGTCATGTTAATACTCAGTCCTCCATTTTCAGGCTCATTACCCCTAGGTACATATTTTCTAGAACCTACATCTAAATATAGTATCTATAAAGGGATGTAATTTCTAAGAGAACCACACAATATCTAATTTACTAAAACAGCAAGATGTTATACTATACTTATAATTCTCACTTAGACTTGTCCTAGGGATTTCACAAAAGTTCTCTTATCCTAATACTCAAATAATATGTGAATTATTTATTTAATATTAAAATATTTTCTATCAAAAATGGTTATATATACATTGGAAATTATGTTCAACCTCAACTTATCAACCCTTAAATTATTCTCAAAAAACATCCTAATCACTAATGTTATCTTAACCTTGCTCTGATACCATCTGTGACACCCCATACATGTACTCCCAAATCTGGTGTCGTAAATACATACTTTACATATTGGCTTAGATACCAACTATAAATTATCATACCTAACAATCCCATAATTACATGGATTAAAAAAATATTTCATTTTATACATTCCCAATACTATTTAGGTTTATATCTTTATAGAATTATGAAAAAACATAAACTAACAAAACCCATGTCTTTCTCAACTGATGGATGAATTTTTCCACTATTTGAGAAACTAAATAATCCATAATAATTATTCAATATCTCCCATTAATTCTCTATACAGGAAATCATGTTAGACATATCATGTGTGTTACTTTTATTCATAACCTAGAGAAATTGAGGGAAAAAATAAAATTTTGAAAATCATAATATAGACATGGAATAAATATTATGGTTGGGGTAAGTAATTATCATAATGTAATAATAAACATAAACTAATAGAATAATATATCAAGAGAGTGATGGGATATATAATTCTAGACATATTTATCTTACCATAATGGCCTCATCCAAGACATAAACCTATCATGATTAATAGGTGATTATGAGATAGTTTAGTTTTAATATCATTATACCAGAAGAATAGTGATATTTTATAGTGTATATTAGTCTCATATATCATAATTTTAAATAATTATAAATAGAATTTAATTTATATAGAGTCGTTACATAGTAATAATATATCATTCTCCTCTAATTTAGCTCATTTTAAAAGATTGAATTAACAATAATAATTTTTTGATCATGTCATTAATAGGTTATCAAAATTTTCATTACATAACATTAATGATTTCTTAAACATTATATTTCCTAATTAAACCATTATTTCAACCATAAATTGTGGATGGTGATGAAAAATTAAACTTGTTTCTCGTGGTGGCGGTAGTCTGCATGTACACATGAATGGTGATTTCATTTTTATTAATGGATGGGATAGATGAATAGACAATAATAATACCCTTAATATAGTAAAATTATAGAGTTTAAATGATACTAATGTAATTATATTAGTTTTTTTATAATATATTTTAAAGATAAAAATTAAGAAGAAAATATAGGTAGTTGATAATACTCATGTTTGAAACTTGATCATTCCTTGGAATAATTCTTAGAATTAAAGGTATTAGACTAACATAGTGTGATGATAGGATTATGTTAATGGGAGAATGATCTAGGTAGAGTAAAATTAAAGTGTTTAAATTAGTAATTCAAATAATAGGAGAGTCTTGAAGTTGGGGGATTGTTAACTTTCTATAAGTGAAGAGAAGGGAACTTTTTAAATGTAACAGACTAAGATTTTTTGAATTTTTTTTTTTTTGAATTAATTTAATGTTTTTTATATTTTTCATTTCACACAACACTAAAATAGTTTTTTATATGAAATTGATATGTTTGTATTGAATTATATGAAACACCAAGTTATCATGCACTACACACAATATAAAGTTTGATATTCTCAACATGGAACATAGAGGTTAGCATACATTACACACAAGATTGACTTTCCTCGATGTCTTGCATAACATGCAAGACCGAGTGTTACCAAACTATAATATATTATTAAAAATATTATTATTTAATATAATAAGATATAACCTAGTCATTTTTTTGACACTTATGAATATTACTAACTAACTTATGACAATACATGGTTGAATTCATTAGTCATAAATTAATTAGAAATGGATATAAGAACTAATTGAATTAAAGGGGATTTTTTTATAGAAAAATATTTTTATGCTCACAAAGCTATTTTATCCTAATAAATTAAATTAATTAAAATTAGTGAGTGATATTAATTTAATATATATATATATATTATGTAATAAATAAAATATTTTTTATATTCATCCAATATATTTGATAGGCTTAAGATAAAAACAAACCCTATTTTATACATAAATATTATACTTTTTATTAAGGCATATTTATTTCCTTTTAATGGTGAGACTATTTTAAATCCAATTTTAGGAACTTTTATAGATTATATACGTAAAAATAAACTTCATATTGGAAATAGAAACATAAAAATTAGGGTAGGTTAAATTTTTGGTATTTTTCTGTAAGGTTTCATTTTTTTAATGAATAATTCAAAAATAATGAATTTTAGTTCAAAAATTATTTTTAATCTAATTTATTTATAATATTAAATTGAATTTTAAATTGGTTTTAAAGTTTAATTAGATAAAATTTTTATCAATTAATTTAATTTAGGTCATTTTAATCAATTTCACTTTGAAATTGAATATAAAAACATATAAAACTTTTGAATGTTTTTACATTAAAAACTCAAAGTGTCATCCCGTCAGTGGGATTAAATATAAATTAATTTATACCACTTATGTGATTGGAATTTGAAAAAATATATTCTATATTTTTAATCCAAATAATTTATAATTTCTAATAAGTTAAACATAGTTTTTTACCAAAAAATTTATTGAAATTAATTAAAATTAATTACAGCAATTAAGGTAAAATTAAGCTTAATAAACGAATAAACCTTAAACATAAGGGACAAAGTAACCTAGAAACTTGTCCAAAAACCATTTAATGGACATCATTATACCATTAACCTTAAATTATTGATTTTGGTTTGTTTTTTAAGACTTTTTTAGGTAAAAACGTGGGTGCACCTAACTTGTTTTCAAAAATACCAAGTGAGTCATTTTCCTTCCCTATAAAAAACCACCACCTCTCCCACTTCCTCACACCTCTAAAACCACGTAGGCTCAACCACGATCTACCCAATACACTTAAAAACATCCCTCCATTCCTCATTCAATACTACCTTTAGGAATAAATCAATCTAAGGAAGCCCTTTGGTGCAAACTAAAAGGAGTTACTCGAATAAGAGGTAACAATCTTCCTCAAGTTAATTTATATTATTTCCATTCTCCACCCCCTAAAATATTATTATTTCATGATTATATAAAAACAATATTATCATAAATATACTATGATATTTTTATTATAAGTTTTTTACCTACACTTACATGCACTTTCATCTAATGGGTAAAGAACATACTATTTATGTGTATGGCGAACTACTACCTCACGAAATGATGATTATTTGTTTTTACTTTACCACCTATCATGGTGTAAATTATGATGGAAACTCTATTTATATATGTTATATATTATATTTTTTATGTCTTTGATATTATTTAATTATTTTAAATTACATATCTTTATACTTTCAATTTTTTGTAAATATGATAATTTTGTTTGAGGAAGTGTGGACTATCGCCCCCTCAAAGGAATGTGATTCATTCACACACTACATGGAATGTATTAAAAATTGGTTTAGTGAAATTATATGAAATATATGATATAATATTTATAATATAATTATATTATATTCATATGTACATATATGTAATTTTCTTTCTGTATTTCAATATGACAATAAAATAGAAACAGTGTCCATGCTAACGTACAGCCTACCATCTCCATGAATGGTGTATTCTATTTCATAATTATATAATATATAGAATATTATAATATAAATATAGTTAATATAAATGATATTTATATCATGTTTTATATTCTGGAAATCGTGATATAATTAAAAGGATTAAAGATATAACAAATTAAGACACATGCAAAGAACAAAGCAGATATTACCCAAAGTGAAACCTTAACATATAATTGTTAACAAGTAGGTAATATAAAGTCATAATAAAATCATATATGGTATTAGATATAAGAATATGTTTCTATGATAGATGAATAATAAACTTATGTTTATTATACAGGAAGTTTTTATGAGTATGAATAGATTCCAGACACAAGTTAAGGGGATTTCATCTCACTTTTTATTTCTGTGAGATATATGCCTTATTCACCACTCACTTATTTTGTATGGTGTATATACTAACCATGAATGTATTCTATGAATATTATACTTAAATTTATGGGTATTTACATATCCATTTTATGATCCTTCTTTCATGGGGTTTAAGTTTCAAAAATTATCAAATCAGTAAAGTAATCTTTGTCTCAATTTTCCTTCTTTAAGACATGCCATGCTACGCACCTATATTTTTATATAAGGTGTATATACTACCTTTGACATGTTATATCATGAATATACCTATTTTTATGATATTTAAGCTTCATTTAATTCTATTATTTCCATTATATTATGATTTAAAGTTATCAAAGTGGTAACAGTTTATTTCTATAATCTCATCATTTATCGAGATTGTTTAAGATTATGTTTCCATTGATGAAATATTAAGATTCATATCTAAAGAAATCTCATGAATTTTATTAAAATATGTATATTAATGTTATATCCAATTAATGGTGCCATTTTTACAATATTTGGTTCTTAATATAATTAAGAAAAAAATTATGAAACTCTGACTTTATTTCTCCTTTCGGTTAGAAATTTGTGTTCTTTCAAAACCATGTTTTATAAAAAGGTTCTCAAGTATTATTCACATGTTTTAAATATATTTTCAATAAAAAAGTGTTTCAATAGTTTTTTAAGATTTCTTTTTAATTATTTAATGTATTTTTAAATAAATGGATTTTAATATGTTTTCAAGCTTCTTTTACAAGTTTTCAAGGAAAATGGTTTTTAAAATGTTTTAAAGATTTATTTTTAAGTTTTCAAAGTGTTTTCAAAGAAATAGTTTTCAAAAAAAATAAAGATAATTTTATATGTTTTCAAGGAAAAAATAAAAAAAATCAAATTTTTTTTATAAGTTTTCCAGGGAAAATTTTTCAAAATGATTTCAACCCTTCTTTCTAGGTTTTCAATTAATTTTAAAAGAAAATAGTTTTCTAAATGTTTTATGTTTTAAAAATACTTTTCAAAGAATAAATGATATTTTACTCAAGAAATGTTTTCAAAATATCTTTATAAGTTATTTTTTCATCTAATTTGACATTCATTGATGTTACTCAATCCCTTCTAGAAAATTATCCAAAGGTTATATTCATATTTTTTCTTTAAAGGTTTAAATTTTAATGGAATAATGCTTATAACACCTATTTATTTTTCGCGAATTATATTTTTTTGAAACCTACTTCTTTCCATGGGTTATGCATTGATGAAATGATTATGAAACCTATATTTTTTCCATATTTTATGATGTGATTAAATTTTAATGATACCCACTTCATTTCATGGGTTATGATTTGATGTTTATAAAACCTATCACTTTTATGGGTCATGATGTGATGAAATTTTTATTTTTTTTGCACATGTATGAATGATGTTATTATGAGATAGGTCAGACCTATATCTCACTCCAATGCATTGGGTAATGATAAATTTTTTATGAGCTCAAAGGGTACACAGGAGGGCATCTTAAGCCCAAACCAAGAGGGTACATGGGAGGACATACCAAGCCCAGAACAAGAGGGTATACATGAGGACATCCCAAGCCCGAAACAAGAGGGTACATAGGAGGACATACCAAGCCTAAAACAAGAGGTTACACAGGATGGAATCCCAAGTCTAATGTAGGTACATGGGTGATTATCCTAATCCTAACATATTACTAAGATATTGATAGGAATCCTAGACATAGGATTTTATATCATTATGTGTTTTCCACAATTCTATATTTTATTCCTATGCTATAATTTCATATATTATGTTATTTATTTCCTTATGATTCATGTCTTATAAACTACCCAGATTTATTCCATGATTAATGTTTATGATATTTGATATGTTGGGTATGATCTTATAATATTATGATCACATTCCCATACCCCCATGATCATGTTTATGCCTACATGTCTCCCATGTTTACCCTTACTGAGCATCTGAGATAACCCCTTTTTATGTTTCCTTCTATGGGTTATGAGGATATTTATTAAGTGTTATTTTTTAAATAATGGTTCTAGTCATGATGAACCTAGTGGGAGATAATGTATCTCACTTATGTACCATTTTTTATGTTTCCATGTTTCTAAAGGCACTAAACTAATACGGTCTTTGGGTGTTTGTTTGTATTATGTTTTATGTATTCTATAAAAGTGATGTAATGTCTATGTATGTTAAGAATAGTTCGTTATAGTTGGTATCAGAGTGAAGGTTTAGTTAAACTTTTTAAACTAAGATGAGAAAACTTTAGTGGGATCCCTAGGTATATTTTTAAGGATATGTCTAGGGAAGCCTCTAAGGATGTGTATAAGTATGGGTTAACATTTAGGAAAATCTCCTAGAATTTTGGTAAAGGATAAAGTGAGTGGTTCCCTATAAATTGATCCCTGTCTGGATACTATAAGTTGATGTGGCTCTGGAATAGATGTATCTAGGGGTAACATCTCTGATTAGATGTCTCGGGCCTAACTCATTATAATCTGGTGCATGAAAATGGATCTTGTTACACACCTAGTTTGACACTCCTAGGGGATATGCTTTGGGAATTCAAAAACTCTTCATGAACCATCATGAAGGATTTAAAAATAAGTTTCCTGTGAATAAACTAGGATAAACCTAGGGTCTCATAAATTAAGGAACATTTCATGATTTATAAATCCAAAAATTATTTATTTTTCATGATTATGTGGTTTTCCACTATGATAAGTGTTTCTCACACTATGATTTCTGGTTTTAGTCAATGGTGAGAACCATAAGGAGCAGGGTAAATGTTGAATGTGATGGATAATATGATGATGAGAAGTCAAATGGGATTATCACTAGAGTGAAGGATGTTGTGATCATACCTAATTAGTTTTCAAAGAACATGATTAATAATGTGTACCTTAACCAACTCTCAGACTCACTAAAGAAGAGAAGGAAAGAGTTTTCTGATAGTTCATGTAATGGAGACCATGGAGGAAAGAAGATTTGGTTTCCTTTGTTTCAATAAAGCGAAAAGAATCGCCTAAGTGAATGTCTTAGAGGAACAATAAGTTTTTTTTATTGTGGAAAATAAGGACACAAAGTAAGTAACTATAAAGTAAAAATGAAGGATTCGGTTAATAAAATGGATGTGAATATTGGTATCCCTAAGACATCACTAAAATTAAAATGATTTAAGTGTGGAATGAATGGTCATTATGCAAATCGATGTCCCAAGGGGAAATCTTCATAACAGAATCATCAAGGTGGTATGAGTAATGGTTATATTACTAATGATGATTATACTACAGATGGAATATGAAAGGAAATAGGTATTAAATAAAAGGATGAGGTTTCCTTCTTATGGATTATGTATGAAGCGTAATAATTGAAGTTTTTATGTATTTGGATTCAAAGATTATATTATATGAATGATGAAATATACAATGATTGTTAATTTTATGTTTTTCACTAAGGATTTACAATTTTATATTGAAGGTTCCTAATGAACTGGTAAAGTGATTTAATGACAAAGTGATATTTTGAATAAGGTAAGGTAACCCTTAATATGTTATTTATGTTAACATAATGTTTCTTGGATAAAGATATATGTAATATGAATAAGTAAATTGGATGGTACAGATTACCTTGGAACTAAGTAAGGACTTGTTGATAGGTTGTTTATGCTATCATTGATGAAGTTTACAATATTTTTGGATTTAATTAATAGATAAAATATACTTTGGAATAAGGAAACATACATGTCTTCAATAAATATTTATGGTAATTTAAGACATTATCATGTTTCAATAGAAAATATGATGAGGATATTCACATGTTTAGAATATAACAGCCAATAGATACTTTGTGATATATGGGGGATTAATATTAAGCTGATTTCATGACCTTATTTCTACTATTTTTTATTTTTATCTTTTTGAAGGGTTATAAGGTTAACCATTCATGAAAATTTTAAGTTGAAATTTGGAGGAAGTATTTGTGTAGTGAGATTGTATTGAAAACCTTGGTTAAAAGGCTATTTATTGATTAATCTTATTTTAATGATGTGCATCATATTTTGTAAATTATATTATTTTGGTTTTAAAAAAAGTAAATCACGTATGTCGGGTGATAACCAATCAAGTACGGTAAGGCTGTAGGTCTTAAACCCATGACTGAAGAATGATAAGGGTTCCATTCCTACCATTGGCCTACGCACTGTCCTGGTTAATGTGTAATTATTTTTTATGGGTAAAATATTAATGATGAACTAATAGAGTTACTTTTTATGTTTATAGATTAATTTAGTAACCATGTGGAATTTTAAGAATAGTTAGCGAAAAATATTTATACTTTTCATTATTTTATGGGCCTTAATATCTTTTAAAAGTGTATTTTATTACTTCTGGCATCAAAGTTAGTTTCTATACATCCATTTCTTAAAGTGATGGATGGATTATAAATTGATAAAATCACAATCAAATAATTAAATTTTTTTTATATAAATATACCAAGTTAGTATATTTCCTTATATTCTTGGTCAATAAAATAATTACTCAATGATAGGATAATGATAAAAAAATATTTTTCCCTAATACCTTAATTTTTGTTGAACCGATGGCCTTTTAAATCATCATAGATTTATGAATTTAAGTCCCTCAACTTTTCTTTAATAATTCAATTATTTGTGATTGATGACCTCAATAACTCCCTATAAATATTTACATTTTTCCTCCATGTCTAATATTCACTCCCAACCTATGTTATCCTATGAGGAAACTTAGTTATATGTTACTTTGGGTAACCATTATGGTTCCAACATTCCATTTTTATGGTAAGTTTTAGTATTCATTTTTATGATGTGGGTTTCTATGAATGAAACTTTCAAGTATTAAACCTTTGATAATAAAGATGAATTTTTAGGGAGAAATTCATTTTAAGGGGGGTATAATGTAACACTCCAAGATTTTTTGAAATATTTTTTTAAAATTAATTTAATGTTTATGATACTTTTCATTTCACACAACACTGAAAATAGTTTTTTTATATTAAAGAACTATGTTTGTCTTGATTTACAAATTTTTCATGCATTACACGCAATATAAAGTTTAACATGCTCTACACAAAACACCAGTGTTAGCGTACATTACACACAAGATTGACTTTCCTCAATGTCTTGCATAACACATAAGACTGAGTGTTACCAAACTATATTATATTATTAAAAATATAATTATTTAATATAATAAGATATAACCTAGTTGTTATGTTAACAGTTATGAATAGGATTAAATAACTTATAAAAATAAATGGTTGAATTATTTAGTCACAAATTAATTAGAAATGAATATAATAACCAAATGAATATAAAGGGAATGTTTTTATATAAAACTATTTTTATAATCACAAAGATATTTTATCCTAATAAATTAAATTAATTACAATTATTGGGTGTTATTAATGTAATATATATATATATATATATTATGTATTAAATCAAATATTCTTTATATTCATCCAATATATTTTATAGGCTTAAAATAAAAACAAACACAATTTTATGCATAAAATACTGAATAGTTAAAAAATACTGAATTTTAGTTCAAAAATGTTTTTTCATCTAATTTATTTATATGGTTAAATTAAATTTTAATTGGTTTTAAAGTTTAATTATATAAAATTATTATAAATTAATCCAATTTAGGTAATTTTTATTAATTTCACATTGAATTTGACTATAAAAATATAGCAAGGTTTTGGATGTTTTTACTTTAAAAACCCATAGTGTCGTCCCGTCAGGGGGATTAAATTTAAATTAATTTATACCACTTCTATGATTGGAATTTGGAAAAATGGATTTCATATTTGAATCAGAATAATTTATAATTTTTAATAAGTTCAAATTATTTTTTGACCAAAAATATTAGTGAAAGTAATTAAAATTAATTACAGTGATTAAGGTAAAATTAAGCTTAACAATTGAATAAACCTTAATCATAAGGACAAAAATAACCTATCCAATTGTCCAAAAACCATTGGATAGAAATTATTAATTCATTCGCCTTACACTATTTATTTTTTTGGTTTTGTAAGACTTTTTTTAGGTAAAAATGTGGGTACAGCTAACTTGTTTTCAAAAATACCAAGTGAGTCCTTTTCCTTCCCTACAAAAGGCCACCACCTCTCCCACTTCCTCACACATCTCAAACCAATTAGGTTTAGAAAAAATCATCCCAATAAACTTCTCAAAATACATCCCTTACTTTTTCAAGCCACCCTTTTGGAATAAATAAATCTAAGAAATCCCTTTGGTTCAAAACCAAAATGAGTTACCTGAATAAGTGGTAACAATCTTCCTCAAGTTCTTTTATGTTATTTCCATTCTCCACCCCCTCAACTATTATTATTCCATACTTGTATAAAAATAACAGTATAATAAACATACTATAATATTTTTATTCAAAGGGTTCGACCTACACTTACTCACACTTCTATCTAATGGGTAATGAACATAATGTTTACATGTACGGCGAACCACCACCTCACAAAATGATGATTGCTCATTTTTCCTTTACCACCTATCATGGTGGAAATTATGATGGAAACTCTGTTTATATATATTATCCATTATATTTTTATATCTTTAATCTTCTTTAACTATTTTACAACATAGATCTTTATACTTTCCTTTTTTTGTAAATACGATAATTTCATTTGAGGAAGTGTGGACTACCGCCCCCTCAAAGTAATGTGATTCGTTCACACACTTCATGGGATGTATTAAGTATGGGTTTAGTGAAATTATATTATATATATGAAATAATAATTATATTTTAATGATATTATATTCATATATACATATATGTAATTTTATCTCTTTCTTTCAATATTATAATAAAACGGAAACAGCGTTCATGCGTATGTACGGCATACCGTCTCCACGAATGGTGTATTCCATTTCATACATACATAATATATAGATTATTATAATATAAATATAATTAATATAAATGATATTTATATCATCTTTTAAATTATTTAAATCATGATATAATTATAAGGACCAAAGATATAACAAATTAAGACACATGTGAAGAACAAAGTGGATATTACCCGAAGTGAATCCTTGGCATAAAATTGTTAACAAGTACGTAATATAAAGTCATAATAAAACCATATATGGTATTAGATATAATAATATGGTTATTTGATAGATTTATAACAAATTTATATTTATTATACAGGAATTTTGTACAATTACAATGAGAGTCAAGACACAAGGTAAGGGGATTTCATCTCACTTTTTATTTCCATGAGATACGTGTCTTATTCACCACTCACTTATTTTGTGTGGTGTATATACTGGACATGAATGTATTATATTCATATTATACTTAAATTTATGGATATTTACATATCCATTTTATGATCCTTATTTCTTGGGGTTTAAATTTCAAATGCTACTAAATTGGTAAAGTAATTTTTGTATCAATTTTCCTTCTTTGAGACATGTGCCATGTTACGTGCTTATATTTTTATATGATGTGTATATACTACTTTTCACATGTTATATCATAAATATAATTTTTTTACATGATATTTAAGATTCATTTAATTTTATTATTTCCATTATATTATGATTCAAAGTTACCAAAGTGGTAACGGATTATTGCTACAATCTCAGAGTTTAACAATATTTTTTATGATTATATTTCCATTGATTAAATATTATGGTCTATCTCTGAATAACTCTCATAACTTTTCTAACACTCTATATATGAATGTTATATCTAATTAATGTTACCATTTTTTTAATCATTGTTAATTAATATAATTAATAAAATGTTTTTATGAAAATATGACTTTATTTCTCTTGCGGTCGGAAATCTATGTTCTTTCAAAACCATGTTTTATAAAAATGTTATCAAGTATTATTCATATGTTTTCAGTGTATTTTCAATAAAAAAGGGTTTTAAAAGGTTTTAAAGATTTATTTTTAAGTATTCAATTTATTTTCAAAGAAATTTTTTTCAAAATTTTTTCAAGCTTCTTTTACAAGTTTTAAATGAAAATGGTTTTCAAAACATTTTCAAGATTTTTTTATAAGTTTTAAAAGTATTTTCAAAGAAATAGTTTTCAAAATGTTTTCAAGATTTTTTATATGTTTTCAAGGAAAAAAGTTTTCAATTTTTTTCAATATTCATTTATAAGTTTTCAAGAGAAAATGTTTTCAAAATGATTTCAAGCCTTCTTTCTATGTTTTCAATGAATTTTAAAATAAAATGATTTTATAAAGGTTTTATGATTTAAAAATAATTTTCAAAGAAGAAAGGATATTTTATTTAATAAATTTTTTCAAAATATATTTTAAAGTTATTTTTCCATATAATATGACATCCATTAATGTTACTCAATCCCTTCTAGTAAATGATCCAAAGGTTCTATTCATATTCTTTCTTGAATAGTTTGTGTTTTGATGGAATGGTTCTTATGAAACCCATTTCTTTTCCATGTATTATATTCTTTTGAAACCTGATTCTTTTCATGGTCTATGCATTGATGAAATGATTATGGAACCAATATCTTCTCCATAGGTTATGATGTGATGAAATGTTAATGATAACCATTTCATTTCATGGGTTATGATTTGATGTTTATAAAACCTATCTCTTTTTATGGGTCATGATATGATGAAAGTTTTATTTTTTAGAACATGTATGAATGATGTTATTATGAGATTGGTGGACCTATATCTCCCTCCAATGCATTGGGGTAATGATAAATGTTTTATGAGCTCAAAGGGTACATGGGAGGGCATCCCAATACCAAAACAAGAGGGTACATGGGAGGATGTCCCAAGACCGAAAAAAGAGGGTACATGGGAGGACATCCCAAGCCTGAAAAAGGGGGTACATGGGAGGACATCCCAAGTCTGAAACAAGAGGGTACATAGGTGGGAATCCCAAATCCAAAGTAGGTATACAGGCGATTAGACCAAGCCTAACATGTTACAAAGGTCTTGGTAGGTAGCCTAGACATAACATTTTTTATCCTTATGTGTTTTACACAATTCCATATTTTATTCCTATGCTATGATTTCCAAGATTATGTTCTTTATTTCCTTATGATTCATGTCTTATGAACTGTCAAGATTTATGCCATGATTCATATTTATGATATTTGATATGCAAGGTATGATCTTCTAATGTTATGATCATGTTCTCATACCCCTATGCTCATGTTTATGCCTAAATGTATCCCTTGTTTACCCTTACTAAGAACCTGATCACACCCCTTTTTATGTTTCCTTCTATAGGTTATGAGTATATGTATTAATTGTGATGTGTCTAAGAAGGGTGATAGTCATGATGAACCTAGTGGGAGATAATGTAACTCGCTTATGTAATAGTTTTTATGTTTATATGTTTCCAAAGGAACTAAACTAATACATTATTTGGGTGACTATTTGTATTGTGTTTTAAGTATTCCACAAAAGTAATGTAATGTCTATGTACGTTAAGACTAGGTTGTTATATGGAAACACCCTTAACATTTTCAATAATGTGATGTTACTATTCCATATTCAATGGATCTATAAAGGAATAAAAGTAGAGGGGAATGTTATTTTGGGTATAAAAAATCCTCAACCACTCATTTTAGAGACAAATTTGAGTGATTTAAGGCTTTTATTTTTACTTTTAACCTTATACCCAAATTTACTTTTACTATGAAAATTAATTTTTAAACTTAGTAATTAATTTAAATGAAAAATAATAAATATAAAACTTTTACCTAATTTGAACCTTATAATTTAAAATTTTAAAATCATTATACCAAAAACCATTTCTATGGGTTTGAAAATTTAAATTTAATATTAGCATACATAACACGTAAAAAATAGTTTTTAGAAAAATGTTGTTTTTAAGTTAAAAATCTACGTGTGATCCATAATTATTAAAATTATCGATTATAACAACATAAATTGATTTATTATAAATTAAATAAATTTTATGATAATTTCATTTAATTCTAAAACCTATTCTCACCATAAAAATATTTGATTTAAATAAAAGTTTGAAAATAGTTTTTATAAAAGTAACATTTTACTTTAGTTTTAAAAATGATTGAAATAGGTTTTTTAAGTTAAAAAATATATATTAAAATGCATAATTATATTCCATAGTTTCATATATGATCACCTAAATTATTTTTAAATCTTATATTTTATTCTTATTTAATGATAATGTCAAAAAAATTACAAGTTTTTGTGAAAACCGTATTTTTAGAATAAAAAATCAACCTTTTCATAAAAACTCAAAATTTCATACTAAGTAATTTTTTATACGAATATTTAAAAAATAAAGTTAATTTTTTTAATTAGAAATTACAAATTTTATAAATTCAATTTTTTAATAGAATAATATAATATAATGAAAAAACTTTTTTATTTTAAAATGACATTTTCAAATATTAACTGTTACTATTCTTATTTTATATCATTTATCGACTAAATTGGTATTAACAAATTATTAATATCAAACATAATTAATCATCATTAATCATATGTTTCTTGAAATAGGAATTCATATCACATAAAAATACAAATTTTTGAAAATTTTTCTAAACAATAATTAACCTTGATAGTCATTTTAGGTAAAATGATTGAATTTCATTCATATTAAAGTAGACTTCATTTTATTTCTATAAATATTTCATAATGAAGTTACCAATATAAATTCCCCCATTGAAAAAAGGTATGTTTTAATGGTCATACTTAAATATATCACTACTTCATTTAAGTTTGGTATTATATATAGAGAAAGTTATGAAACAAATTGACTTATTTAAAGAAAATAAATATTAAAATATTAGGGTGTTACATATTTTCTATATTTTTTATATTAAATATTCATTCAATTAATATAGTGGTCCCTTTATCAATTTTTCTTAAATTTCTTTGTGGTAATATCCAATTATCTTTCATATAAAATTCCTAGATTGACTATAATCTTCCTCGTTATTTTTTATTCTCAATCGAATAATTATTAGAAATATTTTTCCAGTAGGATTCATGTATCCTCTTAAATTTATATCCAAAAACACAAAAAAATAGAAAAATATCCATATATATTTAAAAAATATATAAAAAACCATCTGATAGTGTGGGGATTTCTTTATCTACATGAGAGATTCAATAAAAAAACAAATGAATACTCCTACTTGAGTCTATAAAACTCAAATTGAATTTTAGAACACGAGTTCATTTTTAGCAAGAATATAAAACGAGTTTTGTATATTTAATCCATTAAATCAAAAAATAGGAATTATTGGATTTTAATTCCATATTTATGTCATCAGGAATTTCTACATTCCAGGCATAATTATATTTTCAGAAATTAATTTTGTTATAGATGTCTTATTCTTTAGTCATAAAGAATCCATTTCTCATTTATGTGGATTGAATCACAACATTTTTGTGATGTTTTGATCCATAAAGAACATTTTTTTCATCATTTGATTTTACATTCTAATAAATCCTTTAATGTCGATCACAAATATTGATTTTCAAATATTTTCATATAAAAATCCCAGTATAATAGAATAGTGGTCCCATCATCTCATATTATTAAAATCCAAGATTGAATCATGTCTTTAAATAGAATATTAATATTTAAAACTATAAAGAATGTTATTTTCATCATCTAAAATAAATTCACTTTTAAATATATAATTCTGGAAACTCACATTTTTCATATAGAGTTAGATGATCCTTATGAAATGACTCAAATAGAGTCATTGAGTCACACTTAGAGAGTCTTAAATGACTCATATGTTGAGTACAATGACTCATACATTGAATGCTAGTGACTCTTATATTAAGTCAAATGACCCATACATTGCTCCAGGATTACCCACATTTCAATCTATAACATCACTATATGAATGATTAACACATACAAAAATTCTAAATCACTCATACACTAATTTCATACCTTGTAAATGACATATATGCAACTCAAAAATGTCTCATACAAATTCCTTCATAACTCATACGAAGATCCAAACTTAACAATTTCAGCCTCAGCCTCAAAGATATAAATTGATTTATATTATATTAGATTCACTATAAATATTCTTGAGGCTTCACATATCAAATCAAAACACCATTATAAATTTATTAAACCATATTATAATTTTTTAACACCATTACCAATGTAGTATAGCTTATTAAATACTCATGATAGAGTACTCTGTATATTTATATTTCTTATCAAGTTCATATTCAATATAAGCTTCACCAACCTTCATTAAAGTGTATTTCATCCCCATTTTTAGTATATTTTATTTCCAATAATCCATGGATTTATTCTCTACACTTTAGGATAGTTTCTCTCAAAACATTGAACCAGTTTTAAATTTTAAACTATAATTATGTAATGTATCCAGTACCAACTCAGTTTTTATCTAGAATTAATCTCAATTATAACATATTATAGACAGTATTATCATACTAGTAGAACTTATCTTCATTCCATAAATATCATCTCATAAATCATCATATTTTAGGGTTTCTCTCATCAATCTTTCTAGCCAATAATTCAAGCATTTAGCTCTTTATCTTTCATTACCCAAAAAAATGGGAACCACCTTCATGTTATTTGGGTGGATTCTAAATCCATAATCCATATTCTCCATGACATAAATATTTACACTTATTGAAAAATAAAACCATAAAAAACCTTTCAATGCTTCACTCTTCATAAAAATTATTTCAAGATGATATAATAAAATCGAGAGTGAGATCGACATCTCACCAAGAAAAAAAAGGAAATTTCCCTAAGAATAAATTTAAAAATTTATCATTAGGAATAATTCTAGATAAAAGATCAAGTGAAGGAGTTATGAGAGAATATAATAGGATGATAATTAATCCCTCCTGTAAGAAGAATGATTTGAGTTCAAATATGACTTAAAATATGTGAGGTGAAAACTAGTAATGAGGCTCCAACATAAACCAAAAATTATGAATAATAAAAATGGATTTAATAACCTTAATATGTATATTAAAGGTATATTACGGGAGTTTTAAATTCATAATAATAATATTATTAATATTTTTTAACATTTAAAGGTTTCCTTAGAGTATCTTTATGAGACAAAAAAGAAAAGTACCTATCTAGAATAATTTATTAAGGAACAATTTATGGCTTATAAAAATTTGTAGCACATTTCAATACAAAATTTAAAGATAAGGTAGTTGAAAAACTTAATGTTTATATTAATTAATGGGGAAAATTGAATGACTTAAAGAAATAGTTGTTTCATTAAATAAGAACATTGAATATGAGTTCAGATATAGAAAATTAGAGAAAATGCTAAAATTTGGGAACATTAATATTGAGTCTCTCAATAAAAATTATGAGAAATACTAAAAATATCATAAGGAGTGTTTAAGAAAAAAAATCACAATAGTAAAAGAAACTATGGGCATATATATAACGGTGATTCATCAAAAAGTACAACAATAATAAAGATTTAAGAATTATAATAGCCATGAACCCTCACTCTCTGATTCAATTCTAGAAACATAAACTTTACATGTTTTGCTTTGATATTGATAAATGTGACCCAATTTTAGTCATCCAAAACATAAAATATGAAATAGAAATACTAGATCACATGAATAATAAAGGTCCTTTTAGGTTTGAAGTTTTATATTATTAGGAAAAACACTTTCACAACAATACCCATGTCTTCAAGTGGTTATTTTTTCCAACTATACTATGTTTTTCTTATTTAATAATTAGTCTTTAACATCTCCCATAATATTCTTCACACATAAAACATTTATAGAAATAATTATTTTAACATAATTCTTTACAAATTGAGGAAATGAAAAAGTATAATAAGGGTGAGCTCAAAAACACAGTAAGCTTGAACATAAGCATTAACAATTGAATTTTACCATTGAGTATAAGATGATAATAAGGGTATGATGACATAATCAAAGTGCATAGGAATAACATAATAGAATTTATACCAATGAAAATGTAGATCATAAATCATGAGACATTGAATATAACTTTAACATGAGACAAGATTCATATCAGTCAATAATCACAAGCCATTTGAAAATAAACTTTGAGAAAATGATCAATTATAACTCATAAGAAGCATTTAAAAACTATATAGGTATCTTGGGACATCAAACATTCATCATGAAACCACCTAAATAGATAATTCTGATATCTTTTGAAAGTGACCTATAACCCATAAACTCTATTTTATCTTCAGAGTAACTTAAAATTAGTTAAATCTTTCATCTATAAAGAGTAACATAATGTTGTTATCTCTTAAGAGTAACTTCCATCCAGTTGACTCTATTGCATTAATCAATGCATTGGAAGGCTATAATGGACACACCAGTCACATTTTAGAAAAGGTCCCTTGGATTTGGGTTTTTTCCCATTCCCACTTTCATCAATAATTTTCACATACCATATCATGAAACAAAACCCATGGATTGTTTCATTTCATCAAAATTGTCAAATCTTGATTTACCCATGAAAAAGAAATGGGTTTCTTGAAATCTCTTTAAAACATCATCATAAACCACTCATAGAAAGGAATTGAATGGTATCATAAGATCATATACCCAATGAATCATCTTAATCATTAAAGGATGTTGAAATAGATGAAAAATAATTCAAAATTACATTTAAAATGTTTCTTGGAAAATAGTGAAAAATGAACTTTAATTTCAATACCTTTAAAGATGAAAAATTCCCGAAATATTGAGAAAATGTTTCACTTTGAGTGTAATAATGGATAATTATAAATAAAAATTCAAAACAAATAATAGTTATGACAGTAATAAAATCTCTTCATGTTATAATATTAAAAATAATAATTATTTTTAAACTTTTGTAAAGAAATTCAAAAGTGACCTGTGTGGAAAACATTAAGAAATTTCCTTTTAAAAACCTTTTAAAAGAAGGTAAAATATCATGTAAAATTACTTTAGGAAATTTTATATATTTAGAAATAAACATTATTGAAATAAGATAAATAACATGGAGGGAGAGTTTGGTTAGAAGTCCTTAAAACCTTAAAGCAATATTTTTAAAGAAAACCCATTTACTGCCTTTTAAAATAAAAAACACTTTGAAAGTTAAAAGATAAGAAGGAATATAAAATACCATTAGTATAAAAAGATTAAGGATATTATATTTTAGTATTTAGTATATACACAATATAGATTAATATAAGTGCATCAATCAAAACATGTCTCAAAGAAGAATTTTTTATATGGGAAGCCCTTGCAACTTGGGTAATGCTTTAATAAAAAGGTTATTGAATGAAGGAACTTAACATGAATCTATGAAAACAATAATTTACATGAAACAATATGTAAAAACAAATTAATGGGGTAGTAATTAAAATATATAAATTTAAACATGGCACAAGACATGAATCATGTCTCAAAGAATTAAAATTGAGGCCATGAAAACCCTTGCAATTTTTATAACATTCAAATCAATATCACATGAAAGAAAACTTCAAAGGATCATTAAATATTAAGATAAAAAGAGTCATACATGATATAATATCTATATTTTTATTATATAACCCTTATAAATGGAATTAGGTGTGTAATATGAAACATATCTCAAAGAAACAATATTGAAATGAATAGTCCTTAAAAAGATCATATCACTGAAGTGAGAATTAATCATTGAGTTTATTGTGTGTAAAAATTGTAAAACTAGATTAAAAAAGTTAAAATACAACATAATTTAATAAGATATCATTTCACACATAATCATGGAATAAAAAATCATTGTATTTTAACCCAATGAAATTAAATTTAGTTAAGAAACCCCTTATCTCAAGTCCAAACTTTCTATGTATATCATTTACTTTCCTATATAATTAAGGTATATTAATTATTTAATTTTATAAGAACTTTTTTTTTGTTTTTTCTCTTATCATTGTACCATTTGTTTCATTCATTACATTGGCATATTTAATTACATAATATGTTAAGTCTACATCAGGAGTTTTGAGGAGGCACTACCACATATCCAGGTAAGGGATGCACTGTATTTTATCAACACTAAGAAGAAACTACTGATAAAAGGGGGGCCTTTATCAGCACTAGCTAAAAGCTCTGATAAATCTATCTTTTATCAGTGCTAAAAAAGTGATGATAAAGGTGTACCCATTAATAGCACTTTTTATAGTGCTAATAAAGGGTAGATTTATCAGCGCTATTATTAATGCTGATAAAAGTTTTAAACAAAAAATATTATTAATTTATATAAATTATATTCAAAAGTAATGTTTATTTGTATGAATTAAATAAAAATCCATGTTTATAATTAATATATATATTTTTTAATAATTCAAATATATATAATGTTTTTAAAAAAAGTATTTATAATATTATAATTAAATATATATATATATTTATTTACAAAATTATAAGATTATAATAAATTTCATTAAATAATAAATATATTTATTATAATTATTATATTTATAATTATATATTTATAATTATATATAAAAAAATTTTAAATATATATATAATTATAATTATAATTATAATTATAATTATAATTATATTTATATATATATATATATATTTAAATAAATATATGTTTCTAAATGAATTTGGTCGATAAATATATTGATGCATGAATATAATTGATGTTTATATGTTATGTATTCATCATGAATGTTCATTTACACATTAAACCCTCATTACTATTTATGTTGTCTATATATATGTGGTGACTTTTTTTATGATCTATACTTTACTAGGTATATATCTATATATATTTATAATTATATACAAATATTTATAAAGATATTTATAATTATAAATATATATATATGTAAATAATTATAAAATTATAATAAATATATTTATTGTACTAATAAAGTTATAAGTATATATAATTAAATAAATATATTTATAAATATATGTTCTTTCCTTAATTTCATTAAAGTAAGTATCCTAATTTCGTGTTTCTAAAGTGTTTAATCAATAATTGGACTTTTCAATGGTTTTTTCATTGAATGGAAGAAGTTCTATTCCTTATATGTAGTAAGATATTATAAGATCCTGACCTTTTATGGAGTTATCTCAGAAAAAAAAATTAGGTGTTTTTTTTTTGTTTTTAAGTAACTTTGATTAGAGTTGTGACTTGGGGTACATTTGGGAGGCGTTTTGAGAAAACAATTAAGAAAAGGGGGTTTTATATGGTTGGTGCATGGTTAGAGAAAACCATGCACCCAAACCCAGGTAATCGTGTGACCCTATGAGGGTCGCACAGTTAGAGCATGGTTTACCAAACCATGTACCTCTACCCAGAAAATTGTGTATGTAGTTATTAATCACCCAAAAATTAGTTTTAAAAGCCCCCAAACCCTTGAAACATCTCCTATTCTACCTTGGATTAGGACTAAATGTTTTTTAATGATTTTAGATATTTCTGGAGGGGTTCCAAGGTCTTCTGACCTCCGTTATTTAATATTCAAATCTTGAATCGAAGATTCTCTCTTCTCCCAGTAAGTATATCTCATCTTGATGCCTATCTCATTCATTCTTCACTCTTTTATTGATCTTTTGGTAAAATTTATCCTCTATTTCTTTAGATATAAACCTTTTTGGTGAGATATAGATTTAGGATTTTAGATCTATATATAGATTGATTATATCATTATACCCTTGATCTTGATTTAGGGATTTAGATCCAGAACTCAGACCTATATCGTTGTGCAGATTGAATTTTGGGGTTTTCCGTTGAATGAATGTCCATCAAATAATTGAGGTAGGTGGTAAAAATATAATTCCCATAGTAGTGGATTTTATTTTTGTATGAAATTTTTTAGAATTTCTAGCATTTTTTAGAAATTGATTTCATAAATTTAGTTAATTAGGTTAACCAATTGATTTATCAAAGCGTTTTTGAAATACATGATTAATTGAGGAATTAATCATGAAACTAAGGGGTTATCCTATTAGATAATTAATTTGGGAAATTGATTATGAGAGTTAGGGTTTGTAATCTAGATTATAATCATGGGATTAATTGTGAGATATTTAACTAGATAGATTGAGATAATTAATCTTGAATTAATTATGTTCCTTGGTGTTATGATCTAGATAATTAATTGTGGAATTAATTATGAAGAGTTGATATTTAGAATGAGGTAATTAATTTTGGAAAATAATTATAGGATATGAATTGTGTTATTAATTAATTAATTGATGAGTTAATTAATGGATTGGTGTACCTAATTAATTTGAGAGTTAATTAAGGATATTGATGTATTTAACTAATTGTTGAATTAGTAATGGAATTGAGATGACAATTAATTATGAATTAATTATGTGTTAAATAATGGTAACATGATCATTCTAAATTGATAAGTATAAATGGTAACATGGTAATTGTACTTGTGAGTAAAGGAATAGGAACATGGTCATTCAAATAAAAAGTATAAATGGTAACATGGCCATTGTACTTATAGGTAAAGGAATGGGAACGTGGTCATTCTATTGAGAAGTAAGAATGGTAAAATGGTTATCTTATTTATGAATTTATTATTGGTAACTTTGAAATTTATGTGTGAATTTAAGGAATGGTAATAAAGGCACTCTGAGATATGGCCTCACATGATAACACTTTGAACTCTGGCATGAGTCGAATCAGGTACTAAGATTTCATATCACCTTTGAATACTTCGAGCTCCAGCATGAGTCAAAGTATATATTAAAATATGATATTTCCTAGGGAACACTTCAGGATCCAGCATGATCTGAAGCTAGTATAGAGGTATGGGTATCCCTGAGAACCCTGGAGTTAATATGATTAAATAAAGAATAAATGATAATGTGATAACCATTTATTTATGCATTGTCTTATTTTATTTATAGAACTTATTACACTATCTTTTGTCACTTACTTTGGTATAGCATGTTTCCCTTTCAGTTGAATATTGTGTTTTATTATTTTGGTTATATTATGACATTGGTATTGTTCTAGTTATATATGCTGATGAATTTTTTTTATTTACTTCTACTGGTGTTTTAATCTGATAAAAGAGGTTATATTCTCTCCATATAACTTACCAAACCCTTGCTGCTAGTCGATAGCCTCTAGTGTATGGGGAGGCATGCCTTAGGTCATTTGATCAACTAGCTTGGGGTACCGTTTTGTGGAAACTGGGTTGGGATGTTACAAAGTGGTATCAAAGCTGTAGTTTTCTTTATTCTTATTTTGTCTTACTGTTTGGGTAAATTTAGATAGGAGATTAATAAGATTCAGGTCTTGGTAGTGATCTCGTGCATGGAAGTTTCAAACCCATGTATGAGGGAAAACTTGAGTACTCAGGGTGGATTGTTGTTATTGTTGTTTGTTGTTATAGTTGAATATTATTTCACCATGGGTGATGCACATGTGGTGTTATGTGACTATTATTTTTAATAATTTTTTAGTATTGATTTGTGGCCCAAAATTATATGAGAGTTTAGTCTAGATGTATTATTCTAGGCACTCAGGGTTATTGTTACATGCATCATTTTAGGAACACACGGGAAAATGGGTTATGGTTAAGTTGTTAAACTTGAACTATTTTCCTTGTTTGTGAGATTAAAATGAAAAATGGTTCCTAAAATGAATTGGGAAATATTATAAAATGATTTGAAATGGGAATAATTGGGTCTCTAAATTAGAAACTTGATTATTATTGTGTGTTTACCCTTGTTAACCAAAACCTAGGATTAGGATGGTTAAGGGTAGTGATAGTGCCTCTGTTTTGACTGTATGACCAGATGTGGGAAAAACATTTTGTGACCTATTGTGATTATTCTTCTTACATTAATTTTATAATTTTTTGTTATGAGACCTAAGATGTGTGTTTGGAATTGTAGATAATATGCCTCCACGATGCTTCTTCATGGGATGACTAACGAGCATGTCTAGGAATGTTCTTCTAGTTAGGGAACTTGAGGCACTGATGGTACCAACTAAAGATGAAGGGGAGTAGTTCTGAGATAACTTTTTTCACTTCATGAAATTCATGGAAAGAGACCCATGATGGGTTTTGAAAAACATGTCTAGGTTGACAAGGGAGTTTTAGTTGCATCACCCTTCAACTTTTACTAGAGAGGGTGGACCTGAGGGAACTTAATTCTGGGTTGAGTCCATAGAGACAATACTTGACCATTTGGAGACTCCGGGTGAGAGGAGGGTCAATATGGATGCTTATATGCTACAGGGATCAGTGAAGGGCTGGTGGGACATTCAGGCACAAACTTTAAAGACTAACGATGTGTTATGGAACGAATTCTTGGAAAGGTTCTTGGATCACTTCTATCCAGAGATGCTAAGATAAGATAAAGCTATATAGTTTATGAATCTAACCTAGGGGATAATTTATGTGATGGATTATGTTGTATGCTTTATATATCTTCAATTATTTTATCTAGTTTTAGTAGGAGATGAGGAAGCAACGGAGAAATACTTTTAGGATAGACTTAAGTATGATATTAAGTCCCAATTCAATATTTTATAAGTAAATAATTTTTCTGAAGTGGTGGATCGGGATCTCATAGATGAAGGTAACTTGAGGGAGGTTTCTAGTACTAGACAGGTAGTTATTACTGGATGATCAGGATGTGGGACTTCCAAGAGTCGGAAGTGTTGTTATGATAACATTATCTAGTGTTGTGGGAAGAAGAGTACACGGACAGGAGGGTCAGTTGGATAGGACCTTACTGGGGTGATCTGTCATCAGTGTGGTAGGTTGGGACACTATCGTCAACAATGTCCCTAACAACCAATAGAGTGTTATTCTTATAGCAATATGGGACACCTACAGAAGTTCTGCAGGTCCCGAAGGCAGAACGGTGTTGAGGGAGCAGCTGGGCAGAGTCAGAGTGTGGGAAGGGGGTCTTCTACACCACATCGGTCAGGCTGCTGGAGTTCTATTGGATGAGGTAGTAGAGGTATTTGAAGTGGTTCTACATGTCTAGAGTGCCCTTATCAACAGATTGGTGCTACTCAGGGGATTCAAATAGCATCACAAGTAAGAGGGGCAAGATAGTTACATGCACTTTAGCCTACACTTGTAGAGATTGAGGTTGGACCATCAATAGTGAGAGTTACTATTCTAATATCTTATAATTTATCTAGTGCC
This sequence comes from Viscum album, assembly GCA_963277665.1. Lineage (NCBI taxonomy): Eukaryota > Viridiplantae > Streptophyta > Magnoliopsida > Santalales > Viscaceae > Viscum > Viscum album. Next base: position 1,402,639,668 of record OY728125.1, read on the forward strand.
TTGTTTGATACTGGTGCCACTCATTCCTTTATAGCTTCAAAACTTGTTAATGTTTTGATCCTGATAGTGGAGTTTTTAAGTGGGGTTATGACTATCAATACAACATTGGGAACACAATCTAGATGCATCGGTCTATGCAAGGTATGTTCACTAGAGATTGGGGAATATCATTTTCTATAGGATATCTATATTCTTAATATGACATGTTTTGAACTGATTATGGGTATGGACTGGATAGTCGCATACCGATCCCATATTGATTGTTACTGTAGGAGAGTGACCTTTGTGTCTCCTAAGGGGGAACCGTACATTCACCGTGGAGAGTGGAATATCTAGGTGGACCGAGCAGGGTCAATTACTCAGCAATTGGGAGATCTCACAGCCTAGTTTTCTTGTCTATTACTGAATGATGGGGTGTTAGGTAATATTTCCTTCCACCAGTAGTAGAACTATTTCATGATTTATTTCCTAAATACTTCTCTGGGTTACCACTTTAGAGATATGTGGAATTAAATATTGAGAACATGTTGGGGGTTAAGCCAGTATATATTCCACCATAAATAATGGAACTGACTAAGCTTCAAGATATCAAGACTCAATTGGAGGAGTTAGATGATAAGGGATTTATCCATCAAAGTACGTCGCTTTGGGGATCACTTGTATTGTTCGTAAAGAAGGATGATGGGAGTTTATGTTTGGGTGTCTATTATCGAAAGTTGAACAAAATGACTGTGAAGAACTGATATCCTCTTCCACGCGATGATGAACTGTTTTACCAGTTGAAGGGATATTGTGTGTTCTCAAAGATCGACATGAGATCGGGGTATCATCAAATTAGAGTACGGACTTCTGATTTATCAAGGACTATTTTCAAGAGAAAGTGTGGCCTTTATGAGTTTTTTTAATGTCGTTTTGGTTGACAAATTCACCAGTAGTGTTTATGAATTTGATGAACTGGATCTTTCATCCATATTTGGATCAGTTTGTGTTGGTGTTTTTGGATGAAATCTTGGTGTGTTCTAAGACTCATAACGATCATGACCAATATCTTAACATCATCTGGAGTACACTAAGAGAGCATCGGCTATACTCCAAGCTATCTAAGTGTCAATTTTGGATTGATCGGGTACACTTCTTGTGACACATCATCTCAGATGAAGGTGTGTTTGTGGACCCAGAGAAGGTTCGGGTAGTGGTTTCTTGGGAGTAGCCTAATAATGTTTTCAAAATCTAAATATTTTTATGATTAGCTTGATATTATAGAATATTCATCCAAAAAATTTCCCATTTGGAAGTTTCACTTTATAGCTTGACCAGGAAGGCGATTAAGTTTGAGTGGAAAGAATCATGTAGGAATGCTTTTTAGAATTTGAAGAAGCATTTTACAACGACACCGTTTTTTATCCTACCTAAGTCTGGTGAAGAGTACATAGTTTATTGTGATGCTTCTATGATCGGACTTGGAGCTGTGTTAATGCAAGTGGATCAAGTCATGGAGTATGTGTCACGATAGTTGACAACACATGAACGAAACTACCCTACACATTACCTCAAGTTGGAAGTAGTGTTTTATGCTCTTAAGTTTTAGCGATAATATATTTTTGGGAGAAAATTTTACAGTTTATACCGATCACAAGAGCTTGAAGAATATCTCTTCACAACATGATTTGAATCTTCAAAAGCAGATACAGGTATAGTATATGCATTAATTTAATTTTGAACTAGCATATATGCCTAGGAAAGGAAATAGTGTGGTTGATTACTTTAGTAGAAAAACTTAGACTCATATGGTTCAATAGTCGAGTTCAAAGTTGAGAATGATGACTTTTCTGGATGAAATGCATGTGGTGGTTCAGGAGAGTCAGGAGCAGATGACTCTGGTTTCAGATGCAGTGGAGTCTACACTTTTGAGATAGATCAGGGATGGAAAGTATGAGGATCTAGAGTACTTGGACTTAAGGGAAATAATTTAAGGTGAGGATACACCTTCAGACTGGTTGATAGGTGAGGATGATATCATCTATGTAAAGAATTGAGTTATTGTACCTACGCTTATATGAGAGGAGATCATGTGATGATTTCATGCCTTGAAGTGGGCAGTGCATCCAGGTGTGACCAAAATGTATCGTGACCTACAATGATAGTTTTGGTGGCCAAGAATGAAAAAGGAGATAGTAGGGTTTGTGATAAGATGTTTCACCTATCATTAGGTGAAGGTAGATCATTAATGACCTAGAGTTTTACTACAGCCATTGCCTATTTTAGAATGGAAGTGGGATGACGTGACAATGGATTTTGTGGTGGGTCTTCCAAAGATGCTTAGGAAGAGTGATGCTATTTGGGTCATTGTGGATTGACTAACAAAGGTAGTGAATTTATTTTCTATAAGGGAAACCTTTACAGTTGATAATTTGGGAGAACTATATGTTTGAGAGATAGTTCTTCTGCAAGGGGTGCCACATACTATAGTTTCATATCTTGGTTCATGTTTTACTTCACTATTCTTTAAGGGCTTGTAGAAAGTGCTTGGTACATAGGTTTTATTGAGTATGGATTTACACCCATAGATAGATGGGCAGTCAGAACGTACTATATAGGTGCTTGAGGATATGTTGTGGGAATATGTTCTTTACTTCTATGGGTATTGGTAGAAGCACTTGGATTTAATATAGTTTTCCTATAATAATAGTTATTAGGAAACTATACTAATGGAACCATATGAGACTCTTTATGGTAGGACATATAGATCACCTATATATTGGATGGAAGTAGGTGAGTCAAAGTTGTTGGGACCAAGTCTCATGCATGATACATCAGAGTAGGTGCATTTGATTTGAAAATGTATAGTTATGGATAATAGTTGGAAGAATTTGTATGTTGATAGATGAGGACAACCCCTAGATTTTATATAGGGTGATCATGTGTTCCTTCAGGTGTCTCTTAGGTTGGGTCACTATAGGATATGGAGGCATGGAAATTTGGCACCTAGGTTTGTTGGACCATTTGATTTAGTGGAGAGAATCGAGCCAGTGGAGTACCGATTGGTTATTCCATATAAATACAATGTTATGCATGATGTCTTCCATGTTTCAAAGATATGTAAGTATCACCACAACCCTTATCATTTTATCTATATATATGAGGTTGACCTGGATATAGATGTATCCTTTGAGGAGCATCTGATACATGTTTTGGATCGTAGTGAGAATGTGTTATAGGGAAAGTCTATGTCGATAGTTCATGTGTTATGGAAACATGGACATGTTCAAGAGGAAACATGAGAAAGGTAATTAGATATGATGGCTCAATGGATCAATCTATTTGGCTTGGAATCTTAGAAAAGATTAGAAGTATATCTCAAGGATGAGCTGTTATAAGGTGGGGAGATTGTAAGATCTCGGTCTTTTCTAGAGTTATATCAAGTGAAATTTTAGGCACTTTTTGTTTTTTTAAGTAAATTTGATTGGATTTATGACTTGGGGTGTGTTTGGGTGGAGTTTTGAGAAAAAAATTAGAAAAAAGGGTTTTACACAGTTAGCGCACAGAGAAAACCATGCACCCAAATCCAGGTAACCATGAGACCCTAGACAGTGAGGGTCACACGGTTGGCGAATGGTTTACCTAATCATGAACCCCTGCCTAGAAAACCATGTGTGCATTTATTAATCACCTAAAAATTAGTTTTAAAATCCCTTGAAACACCTCTTATTCAACCTTGTATTAGGAATAGACATGTTTGGATGATTTCAGAGCTTTTTAGAGGGGTTCCAAGGTTGTCTAACCTCCATTCTTCAAGATTTAAAGCCCAAATTGAATATCCACTCTTATCCCGATAAGTGGATCTCATCCTAATTCCTATACCATTTATTTTTCTATCTTTCCTTGTTCTTTTGGAGGAATTTATCCTCTGTTTCTTTAGATATAAACCTTTTAGTGAGATCTAGATCTATGATACTAGATCTAGATCTATATTGATTTGATCTTGATATCCTTGATCTTAATTTAGGGATTTAGATCCAAAACTCATATCTACATCATTGTGTTGCTCGGATTTTGGGGTTTTCCATTGAACTAATGTTCGTTAATGAATTGAGGTCGGTGGTAAAAAATATAATTCTCATAGTCATGGATTTGATGCGTGTATGAAAAATTTTAGAATTTCTAGCATTATTTAGCAATTGATTTCCTAAATTGGTTTGATTAGGTTGACCAATTGATTTATTTAAGCATTGTTGAAGTAGATGATTAATTGAGGAATTAATCATGAGACTAAGGGTTTTTCCTATTAGATAATTAATTTGGTAAATTTATTATAAGAGTTAGGGGTTTTAATCTAGATAATTAATCAGGGGATTAATTTTGAGATAATTAAACATGAATTAATTTTGTGCCTTGATTTTATGATCTAGCTAATTAATTATAGAATTAATTATGAAGAGTTGAGATTTATAATGAGGTAATTAATTTTAGAAAATTAATTATGGGATATGAATTGTGTTATTGATTAATTAATTGATGAATTGATTAATAGATTGGAATACCTAATTAATTGGAGAGTTAATTAAGGATATTGATGTATTTAACTAATTGTTGAATTAGTAATGGAATTGAGGTGAATAATTAATTATTAATTAAATATGTGTGAAATAATGGGAACATGGTTATTCTAAATTGAGAAGTATAAATGGTAACATGTTCATTATACTTGTGAGTAAAGGAATGGGAACATGGTCATTCAAATAAGAAGTATAAATGGTGACATGGTAATTGTACTTATGGGTAAAGGAATGGTAACATGTTCATTCTATTGATAAGTAAAAATGGTAACATGGTCATCTTACTTATGAATTTTTTATTGGTAACTTTGGAATTTATGTGTGAATTTAACGAATGGTAATAAAGGAACTCCAATATAAGGCCTCACATGATAACACTTCAAACTCCATCTTGAGTTGAATCAGGTATTGAGATGTCATATCACCTTTGAATGCTTCAAGCTCCAACATAAGTCAAATAAGGTATTAACATATGATATTACCTAGGTAACACTTCATGCTATGGCATTATTTGAATCTAGTATAGAGGTACGAGTATCCCTGGGAACCATGGAGTTAATATGATTAAATAAAGAATAAATGATAATGTTATAACCATTTATTTATGCGTTATATTCTTTTATTTATGGAATTTATTACACTATCTTTTGACTGGAATTGTTTTAGATATCATTGGTGGTGGTTTATTAAGTTATACTCTCACCCTACTCAGGTTTCTTGATTGGTACCTAAATAGACTTTGTTGTTGTAGGACAGGTGAAGGGAAAGGGCCCTGGATTAGATTATTTATTGGGGATGGAGCATATATGAGGAAATCAAACATGGTTTGGGACTTTCTTGGGAGTCTCTAGTGTATTTATTTTCAGTTTCATTATAGACACTTTGGAACTTACTTTGGTATATCATGTTTACCTTTTTGTTGAATATTGTATTTTTCTGTTTTGTTTATCTTATGACATTGGTATTGTTATGGTTATATATGCTTCAGAATTTTTCTTATTTACTTCTACTAGTGTTTTACTCTGATAAAAGAGGGTATAGTATCCCCATATAACTTACCAGACCCTCGCTGCTAGTCGGTAGCCTTTGGTATATGGGGACGTGTGCCTAAGGTCATGTGACTAACCAGCTTGGGGTACCGTTGCATGGAAACTGGGCTAGGATGTTACAAAGTGGTATCATAGCTCTAGTTTTCTTTCTTCTTCTTTTGTCTTACTATTTGAGTAAAGGTAGATAGGAGACTAGGAAGAGTCGGGGCTTAGTAATGAGCTCATTCGTGGGATTTGAAAACCCATGTATGAGGGAAAACTTGAGTACTCGAGGTGGGATTGTTGTAATTATTGTTTTTTGTTATAGTTGAATATTATTTCACCTTGGGTAATGAACATGTAGTGTGATGTGATTATTGTTTTTTAGAATTTTTTTAGTATTAATTTATGTCCCATAATGGCATGAGAGTTGAGTCTACGTGCATCATTTTAGGCACTCAGGGTCATTGTGGCATGCATCATGTTAGACACGCACGGTAAAACGGGTTATGGGTAAGTTGTTGAAGTTGAACTGTTTTACCTATTTGTGAGATTAAAATGAAAAATGGTGCCAAAAATGAATTGGGAAAGATTTTAAAATTATGTGAAATGAGAATAATTGTGTGTCTAAATGAGAAACTTGATTATGATAGTGTGTTTACCCTTATTAACCAAAACCTATTAGTAGGATGTTTAAGGGTAGTGATAGTGCTTCGGTTTTGACTATGTGGTGAGATGTGGGGAAAAATATTTTGTGACCTATTCTTATTATTCCTCTTAGGTAAATGTTATAAGTTTTCGTTATGAGACCTAAGACATGTGTTTGTCATTATAGAGAATATGCATCCACAGCGCTTATTGAGGGGATGACCGAGGGGCATGGATAAGAATGGTATTTGATAAAACACAATTTTTTTGAATATTTTATTGATAATAAATGAAAAAATTTCCTCACATTGTGTTAAATATGTTTATTTATAAAATATTTGGGATTAGATCATTCATTTTAAAATTTAGTGAAAATTCTAGTTTTACCCTTTAAAATCCACTGTAGAATTTCAGATATAAATAATTTTTTTATGTATTATTTGAACTTAAAATTATGTAAATATATTCCTAACTTAATGGGATACAACTTTCATTCAGGAAATTGGAGCTAAATCATGCATTTGATGGGTGTAAAAGGGCCATGAAGTCAAAGATGGGATGGACCCTCTAGTTTTCACATAAGTTCTGTATTTGGACCATATCTTCTTCATAAAAGATTTTATTTGGACCAAATTTTGAGAGGATCTTGAGGACCCAATTTATCACATTTTATTATTCTGTAAGGATAGCTTAATCATGAGTTTTAGAGGTAAAATAGGTGGTTTAATTTGTATTAAAATATTTGGACGAATTTCCCCATTCACACTTGAAACCACTTGTAACCTAGCCTCCCCTACACTCTATAAATACGTATTTCTCTCATTTGGAGGGGTTGGGACGAGAATTATAAAGTTTAGGGTAGATAATAAGTGGATCCACTCCAATTCTCCAACCATTTCAAAAAGGGTATCTCTTGATGCAAGGATCCCTTCGACGAAGTCTTCTTCTTCTTCTTCGTGTTGTAATACTTTTGTTTTCATAATAAACTCCTCAGTTCTTATTTAATTTATTTTATTTTCCTCTGTTTTGTTTACTTATCTTCCTCATTAATATTCCTCTTTGTGTTGTAATTAAATAGTATAAATTAGATTGGGTTATACCCTTTCTAAATCTTTTCAAATGCAATCCGTTTCTACGATGACTACGCCGCCCATGGAAGAGTAGTTTTCTTAGTAATAAATATACCTCTTACCTTATTGATTAATTTTTTTGAATAAATGAGATATTGTAATTCACTTCATATAATATTTTAATTGAGTTTTCAATTTAAATTAAACTAATCAAGAAATTGAACGATTGACACAAAAACACATGAGGTTAAGATTTGTGTAAATTGTGAGAGTGTGATCTTAATTGGTAATACAAAACCACAAGAGATAAATTTGTAGAGTTAAAATATAATCCCTAAACTAAATTAATCCTCATTTCTAGAGTGGATATGTGATCTAATTAACCACTAACCATAATCTAACCTAATAACATCAATCAAAGTAGGGTGTTGTGATTTCATGTTTCGAAGCTAGCCTAGGGTTTAAGTAATTTCATCTTTATAGTTAAGTTAACTCCCGTAGGGTTTGAGGGTTAACAAATTAGAGGATTATAATTAAGTAGATTTTAATTTAAATGATAATGATAAATAATTGAGTGAATATGTATAGTTATATTGATTACATCTTTTAAAATATTTTCTAAAAAAACATCTTCTTATTGTGTTTTATTAATCAAGTTTCATTTCAAAAACAAAAAAAAATACAATCTTATTCCAACATACTTCTTCTTATTTTATAAATGGTAAAAAACCCCTCATCATTTTTAAGTAGTGTTTTTATTATCTTTTATTTTATTTTTATAATACCTTTAAGAAGTTTTTTTAATTTACTTTCTCCTTTAAGAGATGACCTTGGTCAGCCACTCGGATGCACCCAAGTACCTAAAAAATCACACTTAATTTGAGAGCGGCCATAACAACACCTTTAAAATTAGAACCATTAACGGGGAGGAAAGTAATTTACTTAACTAATTAGATTTATTTAATTTATTTTTTGTTTAATTATTTTTTTCTCCTCTTTCTTTATTTTTTCCCCTTTCTCAAGTTTTTTTCTCTTACTCTCTTATTTTATTTTTATCAGACCAACTCAAACTTATTTTATTTGTATTATAGTCCACTTTTCATTATTTATTTTTTATATTTCATTGATTTATGACACAAAATAATCATGATGATCTCTTATATCTTGACCCTAAGATTGAATGCATCTTTAGGGATCGAATCAGACATTCTCAGTCTACAGGAAGTTTCAAAATTCAACCAGTTAGAGAATTTCTCCATTCTAGTAATATTGAAATTGGAAGAAATTAAAATTCAAACATAAAACAAGAAACAATGGCTGAAAACAATAATAATAAACTTAATAGAACTATTTGAGAATTGGTTTCACCAAATATTAACTATCAACCAAATTGTATTGCATACCCAAATCTTGAATCGAACTTTGAACTGAAATCTAGGTTAATTCACCTTATTCCAAAGTTTCATGGATCATCTAGTGAGGATCAAAACAAATATTTAAAAGAATTTAATTTGGTTTGCTCAACCCTTAAACCAAAAATGTATCTTAAGATCAAATCAAACTAAGAGCATTCCCATTCTCTCTTGATAGAGCTGCAAAATATTGGATATATTATTTATAACCTAAACATATAGCTTGTTGGAATGATTTAAAACAACTTTTCTTGTAGAGATTTTTTCAAAAATCAAGGACCAAATCCATTCAAAAAGAGATCTCTGGGATCAATCAAGCACAAGTGGAGTCAATGTATGAGTACTGGGAGTGATTAAATAAGTTTTGTAAAAGATTCCCACATCACTAAATTAGTGAGAAACTACTCATCCAGTACTTCTATGAAGGACTCACACCTATAGAGATAATAATGGTGGATGTCGCAGCTAGAGGGGAATTAGTTTAAAAAACACCAGTAGTCGCACATGCATTGATCTACAAGATGGCACAAAACTCCCAAAAATATGGTGATTGAAGTACACCACATGTTAGAGGAGTACATCAGGTAAGTCCATCTTCTCTTGAAATTCATTTGATTGATACCAAGTTGGAAGAATTTACAACTATGGTCAGATATATTTCTTTTGAATAAAAGACATCCTAACCCCCTCCTTCAAGGCCTTGTGTCATTTTCACTAATACAAGTCACCCAAATGACTGTTTCCCCCAACTACAATAAACATAACATTATGTAGTAGTGTTTCCTGGGAGACCATATCAGTAGAAACAACAACCATATACAAAAAAGAATCTTGATTCATTTTCTCCAACATACAACCAAGGGTGGAATGATCAATCAGACATGAGGTATGCCTTTGGACAGCAAAAAAGTCCCCCTTTTCAACAAAACTTCTAGAAGCCTCCACTTTACTAGTAGGTTTTCCAAAAACCCCATAGAATATTTGAATCCCAAGCATCAACAATCCAACAATAAGGGAATCCCCCACCCAAGGTAGATTATAACACTGATGACCTTTTAAAGCAAATTGTTCTTAATCAACAGAATGAGTTAAAGAGTCAAGGTTCAGAGCTGAGGGAGTTGAAGACACAAATGATCTAGATTGCCACTACCCTCCATGAACTGGTAAGTAAGAACTCTATAAATCTTCCTTCCCAGCCTACTCCAAATCCCAAGGGTAATGTTAGTGCCATGACATTAAGAATTGGTAAGAAAATAAATGATACATCTATACCTACCATTCCACTAGGATTCACCTCAACTCTATAAAAGCCCCATTCCATACCGACTAATGAGTAACCCAAGGATAAAGATAAAGGTAAGAAAAGAATTGATGATGTTCCTCCTAAACCCCTTAAATTTCCAAACATAGTTGTACAACCCAAGAAGATGGATGAAGAGGCGATGAAGAAATAAGTTTTGGACAAATTCAAGTGTGTTGAGATCACCATCCCTCTACATGAAGCCATCAAGAAAATCAAAAGGTATGTGAAATTATTAAAAGAACTTTGTACCAATCAAATAGGGATTAAGGTAAATGAGAGGATAGATCTTGGAAGGAATGTGTTAGAACTCATTACACCAACTCTATAAATGCCAACAAAGTGCAAGGATCCAGGGACATTCACCATCCCATGCACCATAGGGGAGTTTCACTTTTATGATGCTATTTGTGATTTAGGAGATTCCATAAATGCAATATCTCACTCTGTATTCTCTTATTTATAGGTTGGTGAGTTAAATTCAACAAGAGTAGTGGTGTAGTTGGAAAATAGAGCTACGTTATATTTAGCGGGAGTCCTTGAGGATGTACTTGTCTGGGTAAGAGACATGATCGTTCTAGTAAATTTCTACCTGCATAAAATGGTGGATGATCAGGTAAGTTCACGTGCTCCCATTATCTTAGGTAGGACCTTCCTCAAAACTACTAAAATGGTTATAAATGTCCATGAGGGTACACTTTCCATGGATTTTGGAGATGAAGTTGTTATATTTAATGTTATGGACTCCATGAAGTACCCCTCATAGGACCATTATTCTTTTGTTATCTCTCATTTTGAACCACCAAGTAAAAACCCCATGGATTATGATTTTACTATGCTTAGATAGATTATGAGCATTGGTTCTAGTTTGATATCTAAGAGTACTTACACACTTATGTCTAATGCACAAGACACTCTTAGATTTGATTTTGAAATATATTCATATTCTGATTTTGATCATGTTCACTCTGATTATGACATGGTTGTTGAGTATGCTGATGGATTTGATGAATTATTATATAATTTTGATGATGTTTATTCTAATACTGATGTTATTTGTGAATATATTACAGTTCCTTCAATGTTTTCATCTATACATCACCCCCTTTCATTGGATCTCAAGACATTTCCACCAAATATTAAATACTCATACTTGTTAAGTGGCGAGAGATTACCTATTATAATTTCTAATAATATTCCTTTTGAACGTGAAGAAAAACTTTTGAATCTTTTAAGGGAGAACATCAGGGAAATTGGGTGGACCTTGGCTGACATATTAGGTATTAGCCCCTCCATTTTCATGCATAGTATTATTTTAGAGGATGGGGATAAACCATTTAGGTAGCCACAAAGGATATTGAATCCAACACTTTTGGAGTTTGTTAAAAAAAATAGGTTGAAAATTTGCTTGAGGCAGGTATAATCTATCCCATTTCATACTCCCAATGGTTAAGTCCTATTCAGATTATGCCTAAGAAAAGTGGTGTTATTATTTTTAGAAATGATAAAGATGATCTAATTCCAAGGAGGGTACAAAATAGTTGGTGTGTGTGTATTGATTATAGGAAACTAAATCAATCTACTTACAAAGACCATTTCCCCTTCCCATTTATTGATCAAATGCTTGAGGGACTAGCTGGGAAGACACACTATTATTTCTTAGATGGATTTTCTAGATATTTTCAGGTTCCTATCACTCCATGGGATCAGGAGAATACAACATTCACTTGTCTATTTAGCACATTTACCTACCGAAGGATTCCATTTGGACTTTATAATGCCCTAGGTACCTTCTAGAGATGTATGGTGAGTATTTTTTCTGATTTCATTAAGACATTCATGAAGGTATTTATGGATTATTTTATAGTGTATGGGTCTTCATTTGATGATTTTATCTCTAGTTTGGGAAAGGTGTTAAATCATTTTATTGAGAATAATTTGGTCTTGATCTTTGAAAAATGTCATTTCATAGTAGATAATGGGATTTTCTTAGGGTATGTAATGTAAAAACATGGGATAAATGTTGATAAATATAAGGTAGATATTATTTCATCCTTAATTTATCCTTCATTTGTGTGTGATGTTATATCTTTCCTAGGGAATGCTGGATTTTATCAGTGCTTCATCAAAGATTTTAGTAAGACTGATCTTCCTATGTCATGATTACTTCAAAAAGATTCTAATTTTGTGTTTGATGATTCTTTAAATACTTCCTTTGATGAGATAAAGAAGTGTTTGACCACTCCACTGATCATATAGCCCCCATGGTGAGAGCTTACTTTTGACCTTATGTGTGATGCCTCCAACTTTGTGGTCGGAGTTGTCTTATCCCAAAGGGCGGAGGGATGTTCACATGTAATTTCATATGCATCGAGGACATTGGATTCAGACCAATCAAACTAAAAAACCATGGAAAATGAGTTTATTTCCATTATATTTGATTTAGATAAATTATGTTTATATTTATTGGGCTCTAAAGTAGTTGTTTTTTCTAACCATGCAGCTCTGAGGTACCTCTTAAAGTAGTTAGATGCAAATACCAGGCTTATCCGATGGATGCTCCTTCTTCAGGAATTTTATATTGAGATAAAGGATAAAAAGGGTTCAGAGAAATTGGTAGTGGACCACATGATTAGGTTTACTCACACACTAGAGGATGACACCTTGGACCAGGTACCACTTAAAGAAAATTACCCCGATGAGCATCTTTATTCCATCTCAGGTACGCATCCTTGGTATGCTAATTTAGTTAACTACCTTGTTGCCTCTAAAATCCCTACAAATTTAAAATAAACATCAAGTATAAAAATTAAAGATTGATTCAAAATTTTATTTTTTGGATGATCTATACCTATGGCACATGTGTAGTAACCAAGTTATTAGGAGGTGTTTTCCTGATCATGAGTTTGAGTCTGTTCTGCATGTTTTCCATACACTTGCTTGTGGTGGAAACTTTGGACCCCAATGGACAGCTAGGAAAGTCTTAGACTCTAGATTATATTTTCCTAGCTTATTCCATGATTCCCATGTGTTTTTTAAGTCATGATCTTGTTGCTAACACACTAGGAGCATTTATTGGAGACATGAGATTCCCCAACAACCCATACTGTTCTATGATATTTTTGATGTATGGGGCATCGATTTTATGGGCCCTTTTTCAAGTTCATTTTGTTTTTTGTATAATTTTGTTTCTATTGATTATGTGAATAAATGGGTGGAGGATAATAACACTAGGACTGATGATTCTCATGTTGTAGTGTAATTTTTCAAGACATATATTTTTTGTAGGTTTGGAGTACCAAAGGCCATAATTAGTGACCAAGGGACACACTTATACAATCAAAATTTGGCTTCCCACCTTTGGAAGTATGAGGTGACACACAAAACATCAACACCATACCACCCCTCAAACAAATGTCCAGGATGAGGTTTCAAATCACGAGTTGAAACAAATTTTGTAGAAAACCATACAACCAAATAGGAAGGATTGGAGAAATCACTTGGATGATGTGCTATGGGCTTATAGGATACCATACAAGACACCCATTGGTATGTCCCCATTTTGAATTGTTTTTGGGAAAGAATGCTATCTCCCAGTGGAAGTTGATCATCAGGCATATTGGGATATAAATAAATACAACATGGATTTGGCCCAAGATGTAATTCAAAGGAAGCTAAAAATTCAAGAGCTTGAGGATATTCGATTGTCATCATATGAAAACTCAAGGCTCTATAAGGAAAGATAAAAATTAGCTCATGACATAATGATCCAACAAAGGGAGTTTTGTGTTGGAGATAAAGTCCTTCTATATAGTTCATGACTAAAGTTGATTCCTGGTAAGTTGCATTCCAGATGGTCAGGTCCTTATATTGTATCTAATGTTTTTCTTTATGGTGTAGTGGAGATCTCACAATAGGACACTGGAAGGATATTTGCGGTCAATGGGAAACATTTGAAGAAATATATTGAGTGACTTCCTACTGATGATGTAGTGGATTTCATCACACTACATGACCCCATCATTTGATCATATCAGGATATTCCAAACCCTTTCACTTTTATATTATTTTTCCTATTTAAAATTATACATTTCATGTGCATATATCATCTTATAGGTTCACATTAAGGATAATGAAATATTTTAAGTGTGGGGGAGGGTACATAATTTTAGGTTGGATATTTAGTATTTTCATTTGTGTGTTTTGTGTGTATTTTTTGTGTATTTTCTATTAAGTTTTTGGTTAAATTTTTTAACAAAATAAATAAATAAATAAAAACAAATATATCATGTAACATTCTCATGTGGAACATATGGAAAATGCATGTTTTCAAAAATCATTGGTAAAATTATAAGCATGAGTAAGATTTCATCATCAATGGTTGATTTTTATAAAAATTAAAGTCTTCAATGATATGAATGGTTGTTTTATTATTAAACCTTTTAGATTTTGACATCATTATTTTTTATATTTGTTCATGGTAAATTGTGTCATTGATTTATCCACACAAATTTTCACTCAACCATGACTTGTGAAATTTTTCCTACTCAATTTAAGTTATAGTCAAGTTAGGTAAAAAATCATTGGTTGATCCATACATTCGTTTCTCTTCTGATTGGTTTCATTACTGTACTGAATTGACCTATGCATGTGTACCTATTATCTGACTATTGTACACCTTCAAAAAAATATGGGTTGTGTCTTAGATGGGTCAAAAACCACTCTTCTTTGACCTTTGATCTTGTTATTACTATTACAATTAGTGTCATGAGGAGATCAAATACAGGTTGAGAGTTGATTGTGATATTTTTTCCAAGTACAACTTAAAAAAATAAAAACAAAAAAAATAATAATAAATGATGTGAGTGATGAAATGTACAACATATGGGTATATCTATGTCGGTAGCTTAAGGTTTGACTTTCAGGAAGGATTAAGTGAGTGGGTCTTGAAATTAGATTGTAAAGGAATGTAGAACATTTTCAGTGAATTAAACCAGGTAAGAATAATTGTTTTACTTGACCTGAATATACTAAATAATGTAGGTTCTGGGTGCAGTGGAAGCGCGTTGGTGGGTATACCCAACTTTAATTTTAGCATTAACAATGATCAATCCGAGATCTATCATGATAATAAAACACCAGATCTTCATAATAGAATGAAGAATGAAAAAGAAATATGGGAGTCTCGGAACCATAGATAGGATCATCATATGTTGGTTATAATTAATTTAATTAATTAACAAGAATTACCTTGATGGAATTCTCTCTCTGTTGATGTTTCTGGTCACGATTCGATTTGATCTGTCGTTGCATCGTAGAATCCAAGTGTAGCATTCATCTAGCGGTGATCCATATGTGCTCCATGTATCTTTGGGCGTCATCGAAGGGATCTTTGGGTTCTAGCACTGAAGAGCCTTTGCTTGTGATGTCCACCTTCGATCGCCTTGATCTGGTGGTGGAGGATCTCTCTCTCTCGAAGCTTGAGAGCGTTATTGGATCCATTGTGCATAACCACCACAAAAAATGGCTAAGATGATGAGAATTATATAATTGTAATTTTAATTACATAGAATAATAAAATGAATTAATTAACCGAAATCATTTATTAATTTCATTTAATTCTTAGTAATACCCCATGTCTAATAATAACAGTTGACTGTTATTATAACTTGACATGCGCCCAGTGAATTACACCTTATATTATTTAATTAAATAAATATTATTATTTATCATAAATTCCCTAAAAAATACACGGCGTATATATTTAATATACATGGTGTGTATTTTTATTTTTTCATTTTTCTTTATTTCCTCCACCACATTTATTAGACCTTGAATAATGGCTATTTATTTATAAAATAAATATCACTCCATTACTCGCTAATAAATATATTATTTTTCCAACAATATATTCTCTCGAATAACTAGTGTCAAAATAAATTTGATCAGGCATCCTTAAATAATTATTAAACCAAAATTGGGAATAATATTTATTTAAGTTGTTAAATTAATATTTAACTGAGATACTTGGACACACTTAGTGTGTGACCCTCTAGGCCTCTTTCTCAGTGTCATTAGGCAAATCCTACCTAAAGTCCAAGGTTAGTATCTAGAAACATGTCAAGGCACTCAGAGAGAAAGAATTTAACGTTATAATGACGTGTCACCTCCTACGAACACTTACCATGTAATATAATCCCTTTGTCTCGATATCTTGAATCAAGTGAGTTTCATGCTAGTGCCATCAACCCATGTGCTCGATTATTCTTTCTTTGACATTCCGGAATTGAACTCTCCCATTTCTTACCATGTCCATGGATTTATTTAGGCTGTATCAATTCCATCAAAGGGCCTAAGATATCTACTTCTGTTGTGGAACATAAGGGACAAATCCTTTCTCGCATTATCTATTAATGCAGTATCACTCGTGATGCACCCAACGTATCCTACCTCGCTGTGAACAGTGTGTCATCATAGTTTTTGTCAATACATCTAAGTGCACGAGTTGTAATACTTATTAATAATAATCTTAAAGTCTAAAGACCAATACACATGTCTGTAGATAGGAACATCCAATGACACTATGAAATGTGGATTTCCTACTGGCGGGTCTCATTCTCATAATATCCTCCTAGATATTACCAAGGGCTCACACCATGATAAGGTGACTCAAAGTTTTATGATTCTTCACCCTTAATAGACTGTATTAATTTTTTCCCTCAAATAACATTAGCTTAACATAGAACATATATTCAAGAACAGTGTTATGGCACTTTCGGGTTCTCATCATAGCAGGGATCCACTATGACCCTTTAATGCAATGGCTATCCTTAGAACATTATCACATGCATTATCATGTAGAAGAACAATCAAGATGTGATAAGGTATTTATTAATGAATAAAGTACAAAGTAGTTGGTTCTAGGCCACCAAATCCAAAAGACTCCCACTTTGACTAAAGCCAACTACTAACAACCTTTAACCCGTTATCTCTCACATGATATTCATGCTTCTGCTAAGATAGGCCTTTAATCATGGGGTCTTCTGCATGATAGGATCTTTACTATTAGGCACCACATAAAACTTCTAGAAAAAGTTCCAAATACATACGACTTATTTGGATTCATTAGAAGCCACTATATATTCAGACTCCGTTGTAGAATCGATGACAACTAGATGCTTTGAACTCTTCCAGCTCACAGCTCCTCCATTGAGATAGAAAACATATCCAGATTGCGACTTCAGATTGTTCTGATCTATCTAAAAACCATCATCATCATACCCTCTGATGACAATCTCCTCATCTCCTCCATACACCAGGAACATATCCTTGGTTCTTCTCAGATACTTAAGGATAGTATTTACAGCAGTCCAATGCTATTCTCCTGGATTTGTTTGATATCTAACTACCATACTCATTGCATAGGCAACATCAAGCTTGGTACATAATATGGCATACACGATGGATCCTATAGCTGAAGAGTATGGGATCTTACTCATTCTATCTTTCTCTTGTTGTGTCTGAGGATACATTTTCTTAGAAAGATGTAGTCCATGTGACACTGAAACTAATCCCCTCTTGGATTGTTCTACACTAAATCTCTTTAGTATCTGGTCAATGTATGTACCCTAACTTTGTCCAAGCAGCCTCTTGGATCTATCATGGATAATCTTGATCCCTAGAATATATGCTGCTTCACCCAAGTCCTTTATAGAGAAACACTTGTTCAACCAGTCCTTAACTGACTGTAAGACTGGTGCATTGTTTCCAATAAGTAATATTTCATCAACATATACTACTAGCATAATGACTGCATTCCCATTAAACCGCTTATAAACACATGGCACACATTTTTTCTTAATGAAATCAAATTTATTTATGGCTTCATCAAATCGAATGTTCCATAACCTGGATGCTTTCTTTAATCCATAAATGTATTTATGCAACTTGTAAACCCATTTGGATTCACCTGGTGTCACAAACTTTTCTGGTTGTGTTATATAGACATCTTCCTGAAGGTTCCCATTAAGGAATGTTGTTTTGACATCCATTTTCCAAATATCGTAGTCATGTTAAGCTGTTATGGAAAGTATGATTCTTATGGATTTAAATATGGAAACTGGTGAGAATGTTTCATCATATTCAATTCATTGATGTTGTCTGAATCCTTTAGCCACTATCCTTGCTTTATAGGTTCTAACATGACCTTCCATGTCCAGTTTTCTCTTGAATACCCATTTGCATCCAACAGGCTTTACATCAACTGGCTCATCGACCAGAACCCAGACTTGGTTCTAATACATGGAATCCATATTAGAAATCATAGCTTATATCCATCTTGTAGCTTCTAAGATTTATAATACTTCCTTATAGGGTAGAGTTTTATCATTGTCCAACAATAATGATTCACCATTCTCGGTGGCTAGGAAACCAAATCTCTTTGGTTCCCTTACCTCTCTTGAGCTCCTATGCAGTATTTTTGTTTCTGGAACCTCTTCCATTGGGACTTGTGGAACTTGTTCCTATACCAACTTCTATGTATCTTGAGCATCAACTTCGCCGAAGTCAATCTTGCTCCCACTATCCTTTTTTAGGATGTGCTCCCTCTCGAGAAAGATGGCTTGTCTGGCAAGAGTCACTTTCTTGTCAGAAGTGTTATATAGAAAATATCCTTTCATTTCCTTGGGATATCCTATAAAGATACACTTTATGCCCCGGGGTTCTAGTTTGTTGCCTGAGAAGTCCTTAACAAATTCCTCGCATCCCCATACACATGTGTGTGACAAAATGGGTTTCTTTCTATTCCATAACTCTGATGGAATTCCATTTTCCGCCTTAGTTGGTACTCGGTTTAATGTGTATGCTACATTCTATAATGCATATCCCCAAAAGGATAATGGAAGATATGCATGACTCATCATCTAACTCACCATGTCCAACAAGGTGCGGTTCCTCCTTTCACTAACACCATTCCACTATAGTGTATAAGGAGGAGTGAGATGAGATAGAATCCCAAACTCCCATAGAAGATCGATAAACTATTGGTTTAGATATTCTCCACCTCAATCTGATCAAATCTTCTTTATCTTCTTACCAAGCTAATTCTATACTTCATTCTTGAATTCCTTAAATTTCTCTAAGGATTTTGACTTATACCTCATTAAGTAGACATGTCCATATCTACTTAAATCATCAGTAAAAGTAATGAAGTAAAAATATCCACCTCTAGCTTCTACTGGAAATGGTCCACACACATCTGTGTGCACTAATCCTATAAGCTTTGTGGCCCTTTCACCCTGTCCACCGAAAGTCAGCTTGGTCATTTTACCTTGTAAACAAGTGTTACATCTATCAAGTGGTTTTAGATTAGTAGAGTCTAAATAGCCATCTTGGTAGATATTTGTCAAGTGCTTCTCATTTACATGACCGAGACGGTGATGCAACAACTAGGTGATGTATGAGTCATGTGAGTTTGTTTCATTATCGATTGCCAACACTTGGTTTTCGTAATTTAATACATACAAACCATTATTTAAATGCACCATACAATAACATATTGTGTTCTTATAAAATAAGAAACCCTTATTTCCAAACATGAAAAAAAATCCATCTATATCCAAACATGATACAAAAATTATGTTTTTGGTAACACTAGGCACATAATAACAGTTATGTAAAACCAAAATCATCCTAATTGGCAATGAGTGGTGGTAATTGCCAATGGTTAACGTAGTCAATCTCGTGCCATTGGAAGCTCTAAGATCCACCTCTCCTCTGGAAATATTTCTAAATCTACTTGGTTCCTGTATTTGAATACAGATGTGAGCCCCACAAGCTGTATCTAATACCCAATGTGTAGAAATGGAAATATTACGCTCAATAACGAATGCAGATATAGCATCACCACGCTTCTGGGTGTAGTTCCTCTTCCATTGGCCTTGCTTGCTATATGAAAAACATACCGCCTCTCATTCCTTGCCATGTCTCTGGATCTTCCCCTTCTTGGAGGGACGATGCTCGGGGGATTCAGACCATTTATAAGTCTTTGTCCCCTTTGCCTTTTCCTTCCTTTTCTTATTCACCATAAGGACTGTGGGTTTGTCACGCCCCATATCCTTATCTACCTGGAAAATTAAGGTTAGAAGTTCTGGTAGACTCTTCTCATTGTTGCTCATGTTATAGTTGAAAATAAAGATGGAGAAGGTCTTGGGCAGTGATGATAGGATGAGATCTGTACACAACTCATCTGGGAACTTAATCCCTAAGATGTCTAGGCGTTCAATGTAGCCAATAATCTTGACTACATGAGGCCCAGCTCGCACAGACTCTCCAAGATTAGTTGTAAACAAAGTGTTGGAGATCTCATATCTCTCCTATCTCGCCTTCTCTTGGTAGAGATCCTTAAGGTGATACATCATGCTATACGCGTCCATGTTTTCATGTTGCTTTAAGAGCTCATTAGACATATCCAATAGCATTAAACATTTGACATCTATTATAGCACCCCAAACATTTTATGGTATTTTTCTCTTAAATACATTCTAGTTATAGCCTATATTTCATGAATCACTGAGCCTCTATGGAATAAAACATGGTTACTAATAGGAGATAGCCATAACCTAGCCATAAACTTATATTTTTTAGCTCTGTGATTTGAATTTTAAAAATCTAACATACACGGTCATGATCAAGATGATAATTAGAGTATGATAGAATTAACTTAATTTTCAGTGAATAGTAACCTACCCTTATGAATAGTAACTTACCCTTATGAATAGTAACTTACCCTTATGAATAGTAATATGACTCTTATGAATGGTATCCATTCCCTTGAATGTATAAATAAATTTAGGTACCTTAAAAATGAAGATGAATATTTTAAGTGTTTATATTTTTCGATTAAATAATTATTTTAATTAAATTTTTAATTAATCATATTTAGAAAATTATTTTTGAAAAATGGACTTCATTTTTGGATTCTACATGTTGAAAAATGGTTAGGGTGAATTTTTGGGATTTTCTGAAATACTTAAATTTTTTATGAATAGTAAAATGCGATAATTTACTATAAATGCTAAATAAAGAATTTATTGAGTCATTGATGATGACCTGCTGATGTAATCCCAATTGGTTCTAAGTCACATGAATATATTACTTTTCTTGCTCATGGAATACTCACTATTGGTTTTCTTGAGAGGAAATAATAAATTAATGATTATAATATTAAGAAAACTCCTCTCCCCTCCACTACATAAACCACCCCTCACTCCCTCTTCCTCCCACACCACTCAAGCTTCAATAATTGCCTAAATTATGAAAAATACTCTCCTAAATCCCTCTACCCACGTCCAAGACCCTCTGGTCTCACCAAAAGGCCAAAAACAAAGGCCTTAAGGAGATTATCAAGGAGGAGTACTCAAGAGGTGAACCTTCCTTCTCTTTTCTTTCAATTTCTTTTACAAAGTTCCATTATTTTGTTCTCCCTTCTCACCTCTCCTCATCTAAATTCCATTATAATTACAGCACCTTAAATGTACTTAATTTTCATTGTGCTAATGGAATATTTCATCATAATCTCTCTTTTTCCCCTCCTTTTATACAATAAATACAAACATCGTCTGAGGTGTGTAAATTATCACACTCAAGGAAGATGGGTTTTCAATGTTCATTGTTATCTTCAATAACAGTCATGAAACCTTTTCAATGGTTGAACCAGGTCATAATATATGTATATTATCTTGATTAATGTTCTGTAATCTTTACATGTTCATAATATGGAATAATAATACAAAACAAGATTGTTGTGCACAAAACCACCAAGCCAAATCCAAGCGTTTATTTTTAACTCGTCAGATGAGTCATCCTCATGGTATATAACCAGAATCAGTATAAGATATTTTATATCTATTTAATGTCACTAATAATTTATATTAACAATTCTAAATTTTTAACCACATTTCAAATGAACTTCCATTCATGAATACAAGTAAACAAATCATGAAACCAAGTAAGAAAATGCTTCTAAAACAATAAGGTTATACCCATCAAAAAGGGCATTTATGAACTTAATAAGGTTATACCATATCAATTAAATTTTTATGGGGTTATATAATTATTAATTAAAGAATCTAAATTTGATTATTCAGGTCGTTAAGAACAAACAAGAACACCTTCGAGTGTAAGGTAAGGGACCCTCTCTCTCACTTTTGTTCAAGAATCTCCCCTATGTTGTGCCATTTTATTTTTAATTCTTAATGATGGGGTATGTTTTTTCACATCCCCCATACTTACCTTTTGAAATATAAATAATTTAATACCCCTTTACCTCTCATTAATCCCTCGCAATAACACTCGTTATCATGCTGAAATGTTTGTAAGGGGTTTCTCATCTCACTTTCATTTCTGTGATATTTTCATTGTTTGCCGATTATTTATTATATTTGGTATATGTGTACTTACATTTGATATATAATAACATTATTCTCTTTATATTCATGTTATTATATGATTCATTTGAGGTTTATTAAGTTCTGGTCATATGATTCGACCGATTACATTATGGTAAGAGACCATGTCTCAACTACTATTTTGTTGTGACTTACTTTGTATTGTGCACCTAATAATCCTTATGTGGTGTACCTATTGCCCATTTGAGATCACATTTAATTTGAAACTATATTTATATTAAATATCCATAATCTCATATCATTAATATGTTTGTTGACTAAACTGTATACCATTTTACATACAAGGTTTATTTGGAAATTTATTTTAATTATGAAAATATTGATGAATCTGTATACTCTACTCTATACGGATATTGAAAAGTAATATTTCTATTGTATTGAATCAATTTATAAAGAATTATTTGGACATGAAGTGGTGGGTGGGGCCTGCTACATCCCCTCGATGCATCGGTAGGTCTCATGAGACAAATCAGTTGGCGACAAACCCTTCAAGTTTGTTTCCAAAAATTAGACGGGTTTCTACCCATAGAACTAAACCATTTTTTACGGTATTATGGTTTCATGTGCTAGATACATGACATCCAAATAATAATCATTTTCTTTATTCATTATCAATTATTACTATCCATGATTTTTTCACTATGACGAAATCTATGGATGTAATTTCATTCTCAGTTTATTAATGTCATGAGTTTTTCATCTATTCACCATGCCATATTGATTATGTCATATTGATTATGATTTACTTATTATTGTATTCATTATCCCACTATTTTTAACCCTTACTGATCATTTGATCTCACCCCTTTCATTGTTTACTTTCAACAGGTGACAAAGAGGAGATCATTTATTGAGTTCTTGTGGATGCAGTTTTAGTTTTCGTTATGCATTATATTTTGTAAACTTTTCCAATGTAATTTGAGTAACATATATTTATCTAGTTTCTTCAAGACTACTAAAATGATCGTTCCTTTTGTATTTTCATTCCTTCTAACCATTCCAATATAATAAGTAGTGCACCAGCTTTAGTCTAGAGGGGTCGGGGCATTATAGTTGGTGTGAGAGGAAGTTTCGAAGAAAACTTGGAAACTATAGTAGGAAATGTATAGTAGGGAACAAAGACATAAGGTAGTATTTGAGGATAAACGTACAAGAATATCCTGGTATTTTGGTAATTAATAGATTATGTGAATCCTTCTAGCAAATACATCCCTATCTGTATTTGAGCAGGTAGAGGTGGCTCTGGCACAGATGTACCTAGGAGTGAAAGCTCCGACAAGGAGTTTCGGGCTTGACCTAGGGTATCCCGGTACATGAAAACAGGCCTTGCTACACTCTTGGTTACGACACTCCTGGGGGATATGCTTAGGATAATTCATTTTTTCTTTACAAGCCATTATGAAGGATTTAAATGTAAATTATTCCTCAAAGAAACCATTTTTCTGATTATGGGATTAGCCATGCGTAGGATCTCAATTTATACTAAGTATTTTGTTAAGTTAAGATTATACATTATGAATCATACCCTAATTTAGTGTGTGCCATTATTTATAAATGGAGTCTAACAGAAGAAGGGAAATCAATACTCATGGGTAAGGTAGGGATCTTCCCACTGAGCAAGTCAACATAGTCAATGTTGGAACAGATCAGATCATGACCATATTGGGAAAACTTACTCATGTTGTAACGAATAACCATTCCATGCCGGTGTTGGATCATTTCATGTGGTAGAAGCCCCTATATTTCAGCAGGACTACTAATCCATTGGTTTCTGAGCAATGGATCAAGTCCCTTGAAAATATATTCATGGCATTAAGATGCAATGAAAATGAAAAGGTAGTACTGGAAGTGTATTGTCTCAAGGGAGATGCTGATCAATTGTGGTCCTTGATTCAGAATACCACAGCGGAAGAAGAAATAGAAGATATGGAATGGAGGAATTTTAAGGAAATATTCTTCGAAAAATATTTCCCTCATGAGCAATGAATTGAGATGAAGAGTAAATTCCTTAGCTTAAAGCAAAGGAAAGAAGACAGTGTTGTAGAGTATGAGGCTACCTTCACAAGGCTAGACAGGTATGCCATAGATTACATATGTAACTTGGAAGACAATATTGATCATTTCTTTGAAGTTCTTAATCCAAGTCTTTGAAGGGAACTAGCTTCTCAAACATTTTCATCATATGATGAAATTGTATCAAGTGCCATAAAAATAGATAAAGAATTTTCTAGATCAAATCTGTTCAAAGGAAACCAAGATAAAATGTGGTATTATGATAAAAAAGGGAAAGTTGAAGCACCAAAGAAGAATAAGCAAATAAAGAAATTCCCATTATGCGAGAACTGTGGAAATAATCATCTCAGGAAATTCTTGAAAGGCATGGGAGTCTGCTATGAGTGTGGAGAGAAGGGTCATCTATCTCATGAATGCAAGGGGAAGAAACAATTTGATTATGTTCAATGCTACAAATGTATAGAGAGGGAACACTATTAAAATAAGTTTCCTAAGTTCCAAGGAAACATGCCTCAGAAAAATCCAAGAGAGAAAGGGAGAGATTATGCTATTACAACTGCAGAAGTTGAAGTTCCTAATGATGTGGTGGTAGGTTTTAATTTTTTCCTCAAACTTAGCCAACACTTTATTTGATTATGGATCATCGCATTCATTTATATCTTCCCATTTTTTCATGAAAATTAGACATGTCCAATTTGATTTAATAAAGGAGTTATCAGTCAAAACTCTTAGGGGATGCATCATTGCAACAAAGCCATGTCGACTTGTCCCCCTCATGACACAAAAATGTGCTTTAGTTTCTAACTTTATCGTTATACTAACGAATGAATTTGATATAATTATCAGTATTAATTGGTTGTCAAATTATGATGCGAAGATATATTGCAAGAAAAAGAAAGTTACAATTTTTGAAAATGGTGTAGAATATCTTATCTTTAGAGTAGAGACCTCGCCATTTTATTCTTATCTAGACCCACCCCCAGTAGCTCTGTTAATTGAAATTCTTGGAGAGGAATAGAACCCAATATCTATGGGTAAGTAAGGAAATATTCAAATTGGAGATGTTCACATAGTGCAAGAATACATTGATGTATTTCCACAGGATTTACCAAGACATCCTCTAGAGTGGGAAGTTTAGTTCTCTATTGATTTAATTCCTGGTTTAAGACCTATATCAAAGACTCCCTATAAAATGGCCACAGTGGAATTAGTAGATCTAAAGAAGAAACTAGAGGAATTGAGTGAAATGGGTTTTATTTGACCTAGTGTTTCTCTATGGGGATCCCATGTCCTATTTGTCAAGAAGAAAGATGGATCCATGTGGCTATGCATTGATTACAGGGAAATCAATGCTATTACGATAAAGAATAAGTATCCTCTACCCTGGATTGATAATTTATTTGATCAACTTCATGGAGCTAAATACTTTTTGAATATCTACCTTTGATATGGATATCATCAGCTACGTGTGAAGCAGGAAGATATTCCTAAGACATCATTTCGAACTAGGTATGGGCATTACGAGTTTACAGTGATGCCTTTTGGACTGAAAAATGCACCCTCTATTTTCATGGATTTAATAAATAGAGTTTTCAAAGAATATCTTGATAACTTTGTTGTGGTATTCATTGATGATATCTTGGTATACTCAAAAATCTATGAAGACCATAAGAATCACTTTCAGATTATTCTGAAAACTCTTATAAGAAACAAATTATATGGTAAGTTTAGCAAGTGTGAATTATGGCTTCAATCAGTTTCTTTCTTAGGATATATTGTCTCTAAGGATGGAATCCTAGTTGATCCAGCAAAGAAAAAGGTAATCCAAGAATGGCCCATGCCAAAAAACATAACTAAGGTATGCGGTTTTATTGGTTTAATAGGTTATTATTGGTGTTTCGTTCAGAATTTTGCCCGACTGGATAACCCGCTAACCAAGCTCACATGTAAAGGAGTTAATTTTGTGTGGACAAAAGAATGTATAGAATGATTTGAGGAATTTAAAAGAATATTGGTCAATGCTCCAATTATGATTCTTCCATCTAGAAGTGATGGATTTTTAATATACGATGATGCATCAAAGAATAGAATGGGTTGCATCCTTATGAAAAATGATAGATTTATTGCTTATGCATCAAGATAGTTGAAGACTCATGAGAAAAATTATCCAACTCATGATCTTGAGTTAGCAGCCTTAATCTTTGCTCTGAAAATATGGATACATTATCTCTACAGAGAAAGATGTGTGATCTATATGGACCACAAGAGTTTGAAATACATTTTCACAAAGAAAGAACTCAACATGAGGAAAAGTAGATGGATCAAGTTACTCAAAGATTATGATTTTTCAATACACTACCACCCAGAAAAGGAAAATAAAGTGACAGATGCATTAAGTAGAAAATATCATGGACTTCTATCTCAATTGAGGATTGAGAGAGATCCTATATTCATGGATATACTAAAGATAAATATGGTAATTGTTAAGGAAGGGGAAACATCTTTCTTCTTTAAAATGATTGTTAAACCATCTTTACTAGAGAAGATAAAAATCTCTCAATATAATGATGAGAATCTACAAAATAAAATTAATGTTGTCAAGGATGGGACAGTGGCAGACTTCGTGTATGAGGAAGGAGTTATGAAATTTGGGAAGAGGTTATGTGTTCCATAAGTACCTGAGCTAAAAAGGGAACTATTAGACGACGCTCATAGCTCAAATTTCTCTATACACCTGGGTAGCACAAATATGTATAAAGATCTAAAGGAACATTTTTGGTGGGATAATATGAAGTAGTAAATTGCTGACTGTGTGTTAAGGTGTCTAGTTTGTCAACAAGTGAAGGCAGAGAGACAATGTCCCAAAAGAGTGATGCAACCTCTACCTATTCCTATGTAAAAGTGGGATAACATTATGATGGATTTTGTCACCACACTACCGAGGACACTGAGAAGGAATGATGCAATATGAGTAATTGTTGATCATATCACAAAATCAGCACATTTCCTTCCAATAAGAGAGGATTTTCCACTTGAGCGTCTGGCAAGACTTTATATTAATGAAGTTGTAAGACTTCATGGTGCACCTCTATCGATTGTCTCTGATCGAGATCCCCAATTTACATCAAAATTATGGAAAAGTCTCTATAAGTCTTTGAATACTGAGCTTCGTATGAGTATTGCTGATCACCCTCAAACTGACAGACAGTCTAAAAGAACTATTCAAACTCTGGAAGACATGCTGAGATCATGATATCTAGACTTTCAAGGTATGTGGGATCAATAATTGCCTTTGGTGTAATTTTCATGAAATAATATTTTCCATTCTAGTATTCAAATGGCTCCATATGAATCATTATATAGAAAGAGATGTCGAACTACAACTTGTTGGGATGAAGTTGGTGAGTGAAAACTTATAGGCCTAGAACTTATTGAAGAGTCCATGGAAATGGTGAAGACAATCCAAGCCCATATAAAAGCATCCCAAAGTAGGCAGAAGAGTTATACTGGTAACCAGAGAAAGGATTTGGAATTCCAAGTGGGAGATCATGTCTTTCTGAAAGTATCTCCATGGAAGGGTGTCTTAAGGTTTGGTAAGAAGGGGAAACTGAGCCCCAGGTACATCGGACCATTTGAAATTTTGGAAAGAATCAGAGTTTTATCTTACCATTTAGCAATGCCGCCAAGTATCTCCAAAGTTCATGATGTGTTCCATGTGTCATTGTTGAAGAAATACATGTCAGACCCAATGCATGTACTCACATATGAAGAAATAGAACTGGAACCTGATTTATCATACTGTGAAGAGCCTATCGGGATTCTTGACACAAGGGAGCGGGTATTGAGAAATAGAAAAACTCGTCTAGTAAAGGTTCTTTGGAAAAACCAGAATATAGAGGAAGAAACATGGGAACCTAAGAATGTTATGAAGAAGAACCACCCATGTCTTTTTGGTGGGCTTTATAAATGAAAAAAAATCGAGGATGAAATTTTTGAAGGAGGGAATAATGTAGCACCCCAAACATTTTATGGTATGTTTCTCTTAAATACATTATAGTTATAGCCTATATTTCATGAATCACTAAGCCTCTATGGAAAAAAACATGGTTACTAATAGGATATAGCCATAACCTATCCATAAAACTTATATTTGTCAGCTTTGTGATTTGAATTTTAAAAATCTAACATACACGGTTGTGATCAAGATGATAATTAGAGTCTAATAAAATTAACTTAATTTTTAGTGAATAGTAACCTACCCTTATGAATAGTAACCTACCCTTATGAATAGTAACTTACCCTTATGAATAGTAATATGACTCTTATGAATGGTATCCATGCCCTTGAATGTATAAATGAATTTAGGCACCTTAAAAAAGAAGATGAATATTTTAAGTGTTTATATTTTTTGATTAAAAGATTATTTTAATTAAATTTTTAATTAATCATATTTACAAAATTATTTTTGAAAAATGGAATTCATTTTTAGATTCTACACATTGAAAAATGGTAAGGGTGGATTTTTGGGATTTTTCTGAAATACTTAAATTTTTGATGAATAGTAAAATGCGATAATTTACGATAAATGCTAAATAAGGAATTTATGGAGTCATTGATGATGATATGTTAATGAAAGCCCAATTGGTTCGAAGTCACATGCATATATTACTGTTCTTGGTCATGGAATACTCACTATTGGTTTTCTTTAGAGGAAATAATAAATTAATGATTATAATATTAAGAAAACTCCTCTCCCCTCCACTATATAAACCACCCCTCACCCCCTCTTCCTCCCACACCACTCAAGCTTCAATCCTTGCCTAAATTATGACAAATACTCTCCTCAATCCCTCTCCCCACGTCCAAGACCTACTGGTCTCACAAAAATTCCAAAAACAAAGGTCTTGAGGAGATTCTCAAGGAGGAGTACTCAAGAGGTGAACCTTCCTTCTCTTTTCTTTCAATTTCTTTTACAAAGTTCCATTATTTTGTTCTCCCTTATAATCTCCCCTCATCCAAATTCCATGATAATTAAAATACCTTACATGTACTTAATTTTCATTGTGATAATGGAATATTTCATCATAATCTCTCTTTTTCCCCTCCTTTTATACAATAAATGCAAACACCATACGAGATGTGTAAATTTATCACACTCAAGGAAGATGGGTATTCAATTTGCATTAAAATATTCAATACTGGTCATGAAACATTTTCAATGGTTGAAACAGGTCATAATATATGTATCTTATCTTGATTAATGTTCTGTAATCTTTACATGTTAATAATATGGAATAATAATACAAAATAATATTATTGTGCACAAAAACGCCAAACCAAATCCAAGCGTTTATTTTTAACTCATCGAATGAGTCATCCTCATGGTATATAATAAAAATCATTATAAGATCATTTATATCTCTTTAATTTCACTAATAATGTATATTAACAATTCTTGTTGTTTAACCACATTTCAAATGAACTTCCATTCATGAATACAAGTAAACAAATCATGAAACCAAGTAAGAAAATGCTTCCAAAGCAATAAAATTAAATCTCTTAAACCCATCAAAAAGGCCATTAACAAACTTAATAAGGTTATACCATATAAATTAAATTTTTATGATTTTATGGACTTATTAATTAATGAATCTAAATTTGATTATTCAGTTTATTAAGAACAAACAAGAACACCTTCGAGCGTAAGGAAAGGGATCCTCTCTCACACTTTTGTTCAAGAATCTACCCTATATTGTGCCCTTTTATTTTTAATTCCTAATGATGGGGTATGTTTTATCACCTATCCCATACTTCCCTTGTGACATATAAATAATTTAATACCCCTTTACCTCTCATTAATCCCTCGCAATAACACTTGTTACCATGCCGAAATGTTTGTAAGGGGTTTCTCATCTCACTTTCATTTCTGTGAGATTTTCATTGTTCACCCCTTATTTCTTGTATGTGGTATATGTGTACTTCCATTTGATATATAATCACTTTATTATATTTATATTCATGTTATTATATGATTCATTTTAGGGTTATTAAGTTATGGTCATATGATTCAACTGATTACATTATGGTAAGAGACCTTGTCTCAACTACTATTTTGTTGTGACTAACTTTGTATTGTGCACCTAATAATCCTTATGTGGTGTACCTACTGCCCATTTGAGATCACTTTTATTTTGAAATTATATTTATATTAAATATCCATAATCTCATATCATGGATATGCTTGTTGAAAAAACCGTATACCATTTTACATACGGTGTTTATTTGGAAAGTTATTTTAATTATGGAAATATTGATGAATCCCTATACTCTACTCTATATGGATATTGAAAATTCATATTTCTATTGTATTGAATCAATGTATAAATAATTATTTGTACATTCAGTGGTGGGTGGGGCCCACTAAAGCCCCTCGATGCATCTGTAGGTCTCATGAGACAAATCAGTTGGCGACAAACCCTTCGAGTTTGTTTCCAAAAATCAGATGGGTTTCTACCCATAGAACTAAACCATTTTTTACAGTATTATGGTTTCATATGCCAGATACATGACATCCAAATAATAATCATTTTCTTTATTCATTATCAGTTATTATTATCCATGAGGTTTTCACTATGATAAAATCTATGGATGCAGTTTCATTCTCAGTTTATTAATGGTGTGAGTTTTTCATCTATCCACCATGCCATATTGATTATGTCAAATTGATTATGATTAAATTGGTATTATATTCATGCTTCCACTATTTGTAACCCTTACTGAGCATTTGAGCTCACCCCTTTCATTTTTTACTTTTAATAGGTGACAAGGAGGAGATTATTTATTGAGTTCTTGTGGATGCAGTTTTTAGTTTTCATTATATATTATATTTTGTAAACTTTTCCAATGTAATTTGAGTAACATATATGTACCTAGTTTCTTAAAGACTACTAAACTGATCATTACTTTAGGATTTTAATTCCTTCTAACCATGTCAATATAAAAAGTAGTGCACTGGCTCCAGTCTAGAGGGTTCGGGGCATTACATATGTGACATCATCCATATGTTTCATATAGAGAGATATTTCCTCATCACTGGCTTCTTTCCCAAGCACAACTAGAACAGGATTTTCCAGCACATACAATTTCCTCTCATGGCGAAGGATGACACGTAAATGCCTCTACCACTCTTGGAAATTGGTGCCAGTGAGAAGGTTTTTTTTATCGAGTATGGTTTGCAATGATATGTTTGAAGTTATTTTTCTTGTCATTTCTATAAATTTAGATGAGAAAAGGTTTAGTAATTTATTATGACAAAACTAAGAAAAATAAATAAATTAATACTTATTAGTCTCCCAATATTTTATCAAAATCCAATATCCCTCACCATTGACTTCGGAATATTTTGTTACCTGAATATTCTAGTGGAAAGGATCCATATTTCCCTTCACATTACCCTAACTAGGGTTGGTCAAGAAACTTGAATGGTTTTAGGTAGGCATTCCAAATGCCAACTACATTAACTCGCAGCTCCTTGATCCGCTAAGTGGACTCTCTGATCCTGAAATCCTTTTATTTTTGGATTTCCTCAATCTTTACCTCTTGGTCACACCAAGTCCTACTATGGAAGTCAACCTTTGATGCAAACCAAGTAAATTCAACCCAAAACCTTGAATTATAATTCCTTGATAATTGAAAGCACCCCAACTAGGGTTGGTCAAGCACTTTAACTATGGTTCGATTCTAACTAATATTATGGAAGGCTATACCGACTTAATGTTTCTTTGTAAGATTTTATCCGTATATGTAAATTTCAATTTTATTATCTTTGATTACATGATTTTTAATATTATGTGGGATATAATTAATTGATTAACCATGTCTAAGATAATATTTTACACATAAGCTGGTATTATTTTAGTTTCATCTTGCATGCTTATTTAATTCATTAATTGTGTGATTGTGACAACACACCCACAATAAATAAACCATGAAACTAATAGAAATAAAATAAATGGTATGATCATGATATTGTTCTATTGGTTAGTTTATCTAGCGGTTGATAAACTAACCCAAGACCGAGGGGATAAACATCTCGAACCTTTTGGGTTTGTGTTTACAGCTTTCCACCTGTCCACCTTTGTATCTCCTTGGATTGGTTTCACCTTGGATTCTAACTTGAGCCGCTTCCACTATCTTTGGAGCTCCAACCATTACATATGCTTTTATCTCACACGTAGGTGAGGGGTAAATGGGGTTTACATAAAATAAACCTTGGGTGTGCAGACCCTATATATTAATGAGGAGAAGGCTCATAGGCCAACAAATTTAATTTAAATAAATTAATTAAAATAAACCACTCGCATACAAAGGTCTTGTTCTAGCTCATGATCATTCATACATGCAATGATATATACACATAAATAAAACTATCATTCAATCCTTTAATAATTCTTGTTTAAGATAAATCACGCTTGAATTAATTAATTATCTTTAATTAATCCATTCTTTTATCTTAAACCCTTTTCTGAATTTCCTTGAGATTCTCATCCATCATAATTTTAAAAAAATAAATTCATTTAAAATTATCTTTGTACGTAACTTGTACCTTGGAGGCAACCCGGTGAATTCTCATTCATAACTACCTAATGAGTATAAATTAACATTACATAGATGTTAAATTAAACACATATATATAAAACACCTATCATGTGTTGTGCCTCAGCTTTACACCTAAACTATGGTACATGTCTCAAGGGTTTGTATAATATAATAATAAATTTTAATAAATCTGCATAATTTGGATGAGTGCACGGCGTGTATTTCTGACTACACGGCGTGTACTTTTGTTCATCATCCATCCGATGTACACACCCGGGGACATAGAGTGTAGATTTACTTTGGAAATTTTCAGAGTACAAGGTGTCTTCAGTGGGACACACACTGTGTAGTATTCATGTTACACGGTTTCCAGCCAGGAAAGTCGTGTACATGGTACATGGTCCAAACCTAACCCAAAGGGACTACACGCCATGTTCCATGGGCCACACGGATTATAATCCATAAACGGTGTGCCACCTATTCCTAGTCAACACACAGAGTCTTAAAGACTTAGATAGGATTCATTTACACGGCATGATTTGGCGGACCAGTCCAATGCATTGAACCTAGACTACACGGTGTGTACTTACGAATACATGTCATGTATTCTGGTGTTGTATGGCTAGGAATTTTTGGAACCTCCATATGAGATATTATATTTTATTTTAATCAAAATTAAAAGAAAAATTTGTTTCTATAAGGTGAACGAGAAATGAGAGAGGAGGAACAGATCTCAAGATTTAGATTTAAAGAAAAATTAACTTGAATTAAAACAACTAAATTATTAAATGCGTAAATCACCAACGAAAAAATAAATAATTATAATCAATGATATGAACCCCTATGATACCACTTATAGGTTTCGGGCGAAGCAGAAGCATTTTGGTGGGTATACCCAACTTTAATTTTAGCGTTAATAACGATCAATCTGAGATTCGTCACGATAATAAAACGTCGGATCTTCATAATAGAACTAATAAAGAAAAAGAAATAGGGGAGTCCTAGAACCATATATAGGATCATCATATGTTGGTTATAATTAATTTAATTAATTGACAAGAATTACCTTGATTGAATTCTCTCTCCATTGATGTTTCTAATCACGATCTGATGTGATCCGTCGTTGCGTTGTAGAATCCAAGTGTAGGATTTCTCTAGCAGTGATCCACACGTGCTCCATGTATCTCTGGACGTCGCTGAAGGAATATTCGGGTGCTAGCATCGAAGAGCCTTCGCTTGCGATGTCCACCTTTGATCACCTTGATCCGATGAAGGAGGATCTCTATCTCAAAGCTTGAGAGTGTTCTTGGATCCGTTGTGCACAAACACCACAAAAAATGGCTAGGCTAATGAGAATTATATAATTGGGATTTTAATTACATAGAATAATAAAATGAATTAATTACCCGAAATCATTTATTCATTTCATTTAATTATTAGTAATACCCTATGTCTAATAATTACAGTTGACTATTATTATAACTTTACATGCACCCAGCGAATTACACCTAATATTATTTAATTAAATAAATAATATTATTTCTAATAAATTCCCAGAAAAAATACACATCATGTATATTTAATATACAAGGTGTGTACTTTTATTTTTCCATTTTTATTTATTTCCTCCACCACATTTATTAGACATTGAATAATGGCTATTTATTTCAAAAATAAATATCATTGCATTCCTTGCTAATAAATATATTATTTTTCCCACAATATATTCTCTCGAATAACTAGTGTCGAAATAAATGCAATCAGGAATCCTTAAATAATTATTAAACCAAAATCGGGAATAATCTTTTTTTAACTTGTTAAATTAATATTTAACTGAGGTACTTGGACACACTTAGTGTGTGACCCTCTAGGCCTCTTTCTCAGTGGCATTAGGCGGAGCCTGCTTAAAGTCTAAGGTTAGTGTCTAGCAACACGCCAAGGCACCCATAGAGAAAGAAGTTAATGTCGTAATGATGTTTCACCTCCTACGAACACTTACCGTGTAATATAATCCCTTTGTCTCGATATCTCAAATCAAGCGGGTTGCATGCTAGTGCCATCAACCCATGTGCTCGATTATTCTTTCCTTGAATTTCTGGAATTGAACTCACCCATTCCTTACCATGGACATGGATTTGTTTAGGATATATCAATTCTATAAAAGGTCCTGATATATCTACTTCCGTTATAGAACAGAAGGGACAAATCCTTTCATGCATTATCTATTAATGTAGTATCACTCATGATGCACCCAACGTATCCTACCTCACTGAGAACAGTGTGTCGTCACAGTTTTCATCAATACATCTAAGTGTGTGAGTTGTAATACCCATTAATAATAATATTAAATTCTAAGGACCAATACACACATCCGCAGATAGAAACATCCAATGACACTATTAAATGTGGATTTCCTACTGGTGGATCTCGTTCTCATAATATCCTCCTGAATATTACCAGGGGTGCACACCATGAGAAGGTGCTTCAAAGTTTTATAAGTCCTCACCCCTAATGGCATGTATTATTTGTATCCCTCAAATAACATCATCCGATCATATAATATATATTCAAGAATAGTGTTATGGAACTTCCGGGTTCTCATCATAGCAGGGATCCGCTATGACCCTTTAATGCAACAGTTATCCTTAGGAAATTATCACATGCATTATCACGCAGAATAATAATCAAGATGTGATAAGGTATTTATTAATGAATAAAGTACAATGTAGTTGGTTCTAGGCCACCAAATACAAAAAATAAAGGGTGGATTTATGAGATTGGAATGGTTGGCACACATACATGTGGATAATTAGTGGCATGGTAGACCCATGACTTGTTTCGCTATGTTTAGTGTTATGAATCTCACTGGATTTTATTTTGAAATAATTTATGATACAATTACTTTAAAATTTATTGATATTGACTCTTTATGGGATTCTTACTTTTCCTATATTTTCACTTTGGATTGAGAAATTTTAATGTTCATATCTTGTCACAATTTTTTTGAATACATGATATTAGGTTTTTCCTGGGAGTGCAAAAGGGTACGTGTGTAAAGACCCATAAATTCCATATAAATTTTTTTTTAATTATTTGGAATTATTAAGAGTCTGCAAAAATTGACAGTGTGTGATTATGAGGCCCGGTGAGCCCGGAATGAATTTTTGAACTTTTTTTAAGGTACGTTCAGTAAACGCGCGAGCTGCATTTTCTAAATTTTGAACTGGTGCTCGGATTAAAAATCTGAGGGCACATTTGAATCCGTAGCACCAGGATTTTGTTAAGAGAGGATTCACTTCGACTGCAGTAGGTCAGGAGAAAAAGTTAGTTTTTGGACATTAAAAAGAATAATAAAATAACAATGTTATTTTATTTCTTTTTATTTATTTTCCTCTAATGGGTGAGCAGTGGTGGTGGACCAAAGACATTTCAAGCCATTAAATGGCTTGACTCCCCTTTATTTTTGTAACCACATCATTGGAATTGGGAAGGTTCATTAATTAAATGAACCTCATTAATTCCTTATGTGTTACTCACCCTTCTCCTCTACTATTTATATAGAGCTCGGGGTGGAGTGTTGGCACGGCTTCACCAAGAGATGAAGCTCTGGAAAAGTACCACAATGCCAACCACTTGGAGGACAAGACCGGATTTAGTGAGCGGTGATGAGTGCCACCGAATCATGAACCGAAGACAACGACGAAGTGGGTTCTGTTGATCGTAGTCAACAAACATCTATTCCAAGTATGGGGATTGTTTAAAAGTTATATTTGATGTTTTACCTTGACACCGCTTGCTATCACAATAACACGGATGGCGCGGGCCAAACGAACAAATCTTGGACCCTTCGCTGCTTCTCTCATGCTTCGTTCTTCAGGGACGGTTTCCTCATATTGACGAAAACATGAAATAGAGGGTCACACTATGATGGGGGTAGTGCGGGAGAGCCATAGGAGTAGACGACACTAAGAATGGACCACCGGATCACGTCTGGTGGCCTGCTGAAGAAACCGTTGGCACGCCATGTCAACGGCGGCCGGTGGTGGTCGGAGGAGACCCGAGGCAACCGGCTGCGGGTGGTGGAAGGTGGCACGCGATAGCACACCATGGTGGCCAAAGGTGGCTGGCCCGAACTGGTCACGCGGGACAAGGGTGGCACCCGCAGGCATTGTCGGCGATGCAAAGCAGCCGCGGCCAATGAGTCGTAGCAGAAGGGGGCAGCGCGGAGCAGCCGTGGCCAGTGGTCCACAGTAGGAAATAGCAGCGTGGCCCCATGCCACACCGCATTGGTGGAACCCAGTCAGCCAAACATCCGACCGTTCATGTGGTGGGGCAGCGCCCCATCGGCTGGAAAAACGACCCCACAACTACGGGGCCAGCGGGACACAATGGTCCGCCTTCAGGTAGACCGAGCCGGATGCAGGCCGGCCAAGCAGGCTAGACCCGCCCATTGGACTGGACCCGCCCTGTGAGCCGAGTCGGACCCACATCCCAGCGCCCAGACTCACCAGCGGGCCAGTGCGGGTGAGTCGAGCCCCACCCGGCGGGCTGGGCCAACCGCGGCCCGGGCACGCGAACCGAACTGGGCTAACCCCGATGGTCCAAACCTAGTGAACTGAGTCGACCCTTAACGAGCCAAACCCAGGTGGGGTCTGATAGACCCTGAGACCCGTTGCGTTAGGTCGGTCAAACCGAATCGGACCGGGCCCAGACCCAACCGGCCCCTGAATAAATAAACACCCATAACTGACAAACCATGTGTCCATTTGACACGTCGTTAGTGGCATTGGGACCCCTTTTGGGAAGCGGTCCCTTTGGAATATTCCAGCGGGCCCGACCGAGGTGTGATCACCCCTGATTCATGGAAAGGGATGTAACTAATAGACTGGGCGTCCGATCGACGCGCCGTTTATGGCATAAGGACCCTTGTGACAAGACGGTCCTTTGAAGATACTATTAGTGAGTTTTGATGGAGTTTGACATGCGACTTGGGTTGGATCAGACTTAAATCTAACTAGAACCTTTTTACAAAAGTGCCCATATCTTAGAGATCGGGCATCCGATATACACGCCATCTGTCACGTTGGTACCCCTATGATAGGGTGGTCCCTTGGGTATACTTTTTGAGGGACTTTGTATCTATTGAAATATGACTGATGGCTTGAGAAGCAGTTCTCTCAGAATCAAGCGTTCTATGATTGGGAATCATGTGGCTGGTTGTCAACTGAAGAGCGACCCTATATGGATCAGCATCGTAGCGACCCTGTGTGGATTAGCATTGTAGCAACCTTGTGTGGAGAAGAATCTTAGTGAACCTATGTGGACCAGCATCTTAGGGACCCTGTGTGGATCAACATCATAGAGACCCTATCTAGATCAGCATCATAGCGACCTTGTGTGGATCAGCATCATAGCAACCCTATGTGGATCAACAGTGCGTGAACCAGTGAGGACTAGCCTTAGAGTGGCCCAACGTAGATCAGCGACACACGACCCTATGTGGATCAAAAATGGAACAACTTATTCATGGTTCAGTTGTGGAAATTCCTAATGGGATAAAATGATATAGCTTAAGACTAATCATCTTTATTCTCAATCACTGAGTTGTATACCTGGTGTGAGATTACTGTTGCTTCGTGCTTTTTGATTGAGGTATTGCTTTTTAGTTTTTCCTTTGTGGAACTCTGGGAGACCTTCGCGGGTCTTGGGGTCCCTACTGAGTATTGTTATACTCACCCCTGCATGGGTTTTGTCTGCACCTTGTTGTGTCTTGTGCAGACGACGAGCAGCTGAGCTGAGACTTGAGGGAGCTAGGACCAGGTGGTAAATATAGAAGATGAGCTGATGTGGAGTGTTGTGGAGACGATCTGTACCTACCCTTCAGGTAGGATCCTCAGTGGATGATCCAGGAGTTGTTCTCTCTTTTCAGTTGTACTTGTACTTTTAATTTGGGCTTGTATTCTGGCCCCTTTAATTTCAGTACACTTTTTACTATAGTAGTTTACTTCATGGTTTCTTCTTGTTGTGTTCTTGGTTTGTGTATTTTCACAGGTTTAAAGGCAATGTTTTCAGTTATAGGGATATTCCTTTTCAGTGCTAGTCATCAACCCCTGGCCTATGGAAGGCAGACTTGGGTTAGTCATGGCACGGGTCCCGGGGGATGGGTCGTGATAAAGTGGTATTAGAGGAGTCAGTTCTACCAAAGAACTAGGACTCTGATCTTTTAATATAGAAATAGTGTTAAGTTTTTTGAGTGTGGTTTTCAGTTTGGGGAGTCTAGTATTGGTACGGCGGCCAACATATCCATACACCAGGACCTTGAATTCTGAATTTCCAAATCAGTGCATGAAAACACTAATTGCATATGTTTTGGAAGTGTTTTAATTTTGATCTCTTTGAGTCAGCTCTCTAGGTATAACTTATTGACCGTGGCGCACCTGTTTCCTTTCAGGATGACTCCATGAAGATAGCTAGCCAGTATTTCTGAGAGAGTACATGAAGATGGCCCACTGAGTGATGAGTCTACAGTGCAGGGCCCTCTTACAGTGATAGTACCATCGGGTGGTGTACCAACAGCACCACTACCCGTTGGGCAGCTGTTGCCACCAGCCCCACCAGCAGATGGTGCACACTAACTGAGCACATTACATGAGTTTCAGCGGCATTGGCCTCCAAGGTTCTGAGGTGAGATAGATCTGAGGTGGCTGAGGACTATCTAGAGGCTATGGCTAGAGTTTTTCACCTCGTTGGGACACCATCGGACCAGATGGTGATCATAACTCCCAGTCATTTCCAGGGAGTAGTTGGGAGATAGTGGAGCCTAATGCTCTAGACACATGATGAGGCGACCCTCACCTAGGTAGATTTCGAGGGCCTCTTTAGGGTAGAGTTCATTCCAGTGACTCTATGCTCTGTTCATATACAGAAGCTGCTACACTTACAGTAGGGTAGTCTGACCATGGCCCAGTACTCAGCAAGGTTCACCGACCTCTCGTGCTACTCTACCGACATGGTGTGGGACCCTTTCTTCAGGGCCCGGATATTCAAGAATGGAATCTGACGGTAGATCAGAGATTCAATGGTATCTCTCATTATCCTAACGCATGATAGAGTGCTAGAGAGAGCACTCTTAGTGGAGAGCTTCCTTGCATAGCAGACACCGACAGCAAGACCCACCACCGGGCGACACGTAGCAGAGTCATCTACGGCTGGTATTAGGCAGATAACACAGAGGTCCAAGTGGAACAGACCTTCTGGTGGATGACATCGGGACGTAGGGTCAAAGGTTCGGGGCTCATGAGTTAGATCAGGCTAGTAGAGAAGCAGAATGTGCTTCACGTGTAGCAGGCAGGGTCACATGGCTTGCGACTACCCGACCAGCCACACTAACGACCAGCAGACGGTCTAGGGACCGCTGAGGCAGAGGAAGAGATTCGAGCGAGGAGGTTCGTAGGGTGGAAGACATGGAATAGAAGGAGGTCATGCAGTTGGTGGTGGATGATGATTTGAGGTTCTACCACCACCACCTCCAAGTGGCCCACCCCGACCATAGGGAGTAGGTGGAAAGGGACGAGCTCAGCTCCAGGTAGCTGAGGCCTATGAACACGGTGCTCCATATATGATTCAAGGTATAATCTATGTCTACTCCACCTTAGTTGCAGTACTTATAGACATAGGTTCCAATCACTCTTTCATTTCCATGACTCTCGTTCGGATCTTGGAGATTTCAGTGGAGTAGTTAGCTCGATCCTTGTGATTAGAGACACCTAAGAGAGAAGATTCAATGATTACACTGGTTCTGGCAGTGTGAGCTTATTCTAGGAGGCAAGATCTTAGTCTGGGATCTTCTATTAGCGGCTTCGAGGCCTTACGATGTCATCTCGAGTATGGATGGGTTATCCACAGTCCATGCTCAGATTGACTACATTAGGCACAAATTGTGGTGTGTCTGTGAGGATGGGACCAGGTTTTCCTTCACCGGCGATAAGGGAACCTTTGCAGCACGGGATGGACTTACCTAGAGGAGGGTGCAGCTAATCACACATTAGTTTTCTAGCCTTACCCTTGGAATAGTTGATGTTGAGAGTCTGAGCTATCCTGTAGTGGTGGACCAGTATATCGATGTCTTCCCTAATGATGTTCTAGGACTACCTCCTCATAGAGAAGTGGACTTCTACATCAACTTGTACCTCGAGATGGCACTGATATCTACACCAACATATCAGATGGCTCCCATGGATCTTCATGAGTTATGGTTACAGTTTTAGGACCTACAGAGGAAGGGGTTCGTAAGGCCCATTGTTTCTCCATGGGCAGCCCCAATTTTGTTCTCTAAGAAGGAAGATGGGAGTTTGAGGCTCTGTGTGGATTATCAGCACCTAAACTAGGTGGCTGTGAAGAACAAGTATCCACTTATGAGGATTGATGATCTATTTGATCAACTGAAGGGATATCGTTGGTTTTTGAAGATATACCTCGGATCAGGCTATCATCAGCTCAGGGTACGAGATGAGGATGTACAGAAGATGACCTTCAGATGTCAGTATGGACACTATGAGTTCTTGTTTACGCCATTCGTCATGACCAATGCCCCTGCAGTGTTCATGGGACTCATGAATAGGATCTTTCAGCCATACCTCGATCGCTTTGTGGTGGTCTTCATTGAAAATATCTTGATATACTCGGTGTCATGGGAGGAGCATTCCTATCATCTATAGATAGTTCTGGATACACTCTGAGAGCACCAACTTTATGGTAAGCTCTTGAAGTGCTAGTTCTAGATACGGGAGGTCCACTTTCTGGGACACGTTATCTCAGAGGCTGGAGTTGTAGTGGATCTGGAAAAGATAGAGGCTATTCTTTCTTGGGATCCACCCAAGAGTGTGACCGAGGTGTGGAGTTTCTTGGGGTTGGATGGGTACTATCAGAGATTCATACCTAACTTTTCCAGAGTTGTGGTACCCTTGTTAGCATTGATGAATAAGGGACAGCCCTTCATGTGGATGGAGATATGCCAATAGAGTTTTTGATAGATGAGGTAGAGACTGACGAGTGCCCAAATCTTGATGCTACCAAAAAAGGGCATTGGGTATGTATTCTATTGTGACGCATCAGGAACCAGACTTGGATGTTTCCTGATGCAGTATTGAGCAGTGATCACTTATGGTTCACAAAAACTAAGACGGCATGAGCAAAACTACACTACCCATGACCTGGAGTTATTAGTAGTGGTCTTTTCCTTGAAGATTTGGTGACACTACTTGATGGGTGAACGTTTTATTGTTTACTCTGATCACAAGAGTCTCAGGTATATCTTCTCATATAAGGACCTGAACCTGAGATAGCGACGTTGGCTATATTTCCTCTAGGACTGTGACTTTGAGATAGTCTATAATCCTAGGAAGGGGAACATGGTAGCAGATGCACTCAGCAGGAGGTCTGGTCTATAGTTGCTGAGTGAGGCGACATAGAAACTAGTCGCATTTCAAATATCCTTTGTGGATAGAGATGGAGCATCTTACCTCCAGTCTATGACTGTCACTCCTCCACTTCTTCGGCGAGTTTGAGAGGCACAGCTTGGGGATATTGACTACAAGGCTTGACGTTCTCAGATATCCTCAGGATAGGAACCTAATGGATTTTTTGAAGGTAGGGAGCATGTCATCCTCTTCAAAAGATGCACCATGGTACCAGTGGTGCTATGGGAGGAGGTGTTGAGGGAGTTCCATACGTTCCCTCTAGTGGTACATCCTGGTGTGGTGAATATGTACCAGGACCTCCGACGTCAGCACTGGTGTCCAGGTATGAAGAAAGTAGTGGTAGAGTTTGTTTCATTATGCCTCACTTGTTAGCAAGTGAAGGCCAAGCATCAGGTTTCAGTAGGCTTAGCTTAGTTATTAGAGGTACCAGAGTGGAAGTGGGGTGGCATTTCCATGGACTTTTTTATAGGGATACCATGTACGTCCAGGGGCCACGATTCTATCTGGGTCATCATTGACTGACTCACCAAGTCGGCCCACTTCCTACCCATCTGAGAGCAAGGATAAGTAGAGGGATTGGGGTGCCTCTACATAAAGAAGATTTTACAGATCCATGGGGTTCCATCAACAATCGTCTCTGATCATGACATAGGTTTTACATCCTGATTGTGTAAGGGATTGTAGGAGTCTATTGGGACTTAGCTACATTTTTGCACTACCTTTCATCCATAGAAGGATAGTCAGATAGAGCGGACCATTCAGACACTAGAGGACATGCTTCGTGCTTACATCCTAGATTTTGGCTGTAGTTGGGAGGATCACTTGTCCTTGGTGGAGTTCGCGTACAACAATAGTTATCACTCCACCATCGGTATGGCACCATTTGAGGCCTCGTACGATCGACCATGCAGATCACCTCTATGCTGGATAGACCTAGGGGAGTCAGCACTTATAGGTCCAGAGTTGGTACGAGATACCACTAAGAAGGTGCAGATCATCTAGGATAGGATGAAGACTACACAAAACATATATAAGTCTTATACTGACAAGATACAGAGACCTTTGGAGTTCAAGGAGGGAGACCATGTCTTCCTACAGGTGTCACCTCAATGAGGTTTGCAGAGATTTGGTAAGGGTGGAAAACTATCTCTGAGGTTTATCAGACTCTTTCAGGTTCTCAGTAGAGTTGGCGAGGTGGAGTATCTCCTCGATCTTCCCCCATAGATGCATTGGGTGCATGACATTTTCCATGTGTCACAGTACATGCATGATCCATCGCACGTTATTGAATAAGGAGAACTGGACATTGATGATGGGGAAACATTTATGAAGGTTCCAATGGAGATTGAGGATCGACAAGAGTGACTCCTTCATGGATGATTGATCCCTCTGGTGCACGTTCTATGGCAGCACAGGAACCTCCAGGAGAGAACATGGAAGCGGGAGGCTCAGATTTGTGCTCAGTACCCCCATTTGTTTCCTTAGTCTATGTTGTGGCTTTTGGGGATTAAAATCCCTAAGGTGGGGAGAGCATAAAGACCTGGAAATTCCATATAATTTTTTTTAATTATTTGTGATTATTATGAGTCTTCAAAAATTGACGATGCGTGATTATAAGGCCCGGTGTGCCCGAAATGAATTTCTGAACTTTTTTTAAGGTACTTTCAGTAAACACACGAGTGGTTTTTTCTAACTTTTGAACTGGTGATCAGATTAAAAATATGAGGGTACCATTGAATCTGCAATTCTATTATTCTCTTAAGGGAGGCTTCACTTCGATTGTAGTAGGTCGGGATAAAAAGCTAGTTTTTGTAAATTTAAAAGAATAATAAAATAACAATGTTATTATTTTTCTTTTTTTTTCTTTTCCTCTAACATACGAGTGGTGGTGGAGGACCAATAGAATGTCAAGACATTAAATGGCTTGACTCCCCTTTATTTTTGTAACTGCACCATTGGAATTTGGAAGGTTCATTAATTAAATGA
This sequence comes from Viscum album, assembly GCA_963277665.1. Lineage (NCBI taxonomy): Eukaryota > Viridiplantae > Streptophyta > Magnoliopsida > Santalales > Viscaceae > Viscum > Viscum album. The sequence goes on from OY728125.1 coordinate 1,402,684,225, forward strand.
ACCTCATTAATTCTGCATGCATTACTCACCCTTCTCCTCTCCTATTTATATGGAGCTTAGGGTGGAGTGTTAGAACAGCTTCACCAAGTGATGAAACTCTGGAAAAGTACCACGATATCAAACACTTAGAGGATAAGACTGGATTTAATGATCGGTGATGAGCGCCACCGAATCACGAACCAACGACAACAGCGAAGGAGGTTCTGTTGATCGTCGTCAGTGAACATCTCTTCCAAGTAGGGGGGTTGTTTAAAAGTTATCTTTGATGTTTTACCTTGCTCCTGCTTGATATCACATTAACTCATAGGGAACGGGCCAAACGAACAAGGCCTGGAACCTCCGCCGCTTCGCCCATGCTCTGTTCTTCAAGGATGGTTTCCTCATAATGATGGAAATGCGAAATAGCAGGACGCTCTATGATGGCGGCAACATGAGAGAGTCGTAGGCGCATACAGCACTAAGAACGGACCACCGGAACACGTCTAGTGTCCCATGAAAGAAACCATTGGTGTTCCATGTCAGCGGCTGATGAACGTTGTCGCACACGCTCTCAAAAATATTTATTTTTGATTTTACTAAGTACAGCACAGTGGATGACCTGGGTCGTTCTCTAAAGGAGGAAGTGAATTAAACAACTATTAATAGGCTTTAAGTAATAAAATAGTTCAAAACAAATGAAAATAAAGATTAGGGGTTTTGTTTTGTGGCTTTTTGAATAATAAACTAAACAAGAAAATGAGAAGTAACAATCAAGAGACAATTTCTTTAAAAAAACTTATATGAGAAGACATAGTTGATCTAATCTTACCCCTTCATCATTAATTTATCCTTATCCCATATGATTATAATTCATTCAATTGTAATCCCCTAACCTTGTCAACCCTCGAACCCTATGGAAATTAACACAACCAAAAATATTGGAAAAATGAGCCTTCAGTCAACTTCGGGACTTCCAATCGCAGCACCCTGCCTTGATTGTGATCCAAAAGCCCAATTATGGTCAATGGTTTATTAGGGCAGTATATCCTTTCTATATTTGATAATTAATTGAGTTGGGGATGATACTTGAACTCTATAATTCTATCCCAAGTTTATTTGATTTTGCGATTGCGGTTTCACTCACACGGTTTACACAAGCCCGACCACGCGATCAAGTGCAAGTCGATCGAGTAAATTAGAAATTAAAACTCAATTAATTGATCACAATTTTTTAATTATAGTATGATTATTGATTCAAAATAAATAAATGAATGGAGTTTGTATTAGATTAACTATGAAAGAAATCACTCTTCCATGGGCGGAGTTTTCATCATGGAGACGTTTTGCATAAGCAATGGATTGAAAGGGGAACACCCAATATTGTCTCTAATCTTATATTACAGCCCAAGAATAAAAATAATAAGATTAAAAGAGAATAACACAGAATATTTATTGAATAAAACTCACGTTACAAGCATAAAAACAAAGAGAAACAAAGTGGAGGTGGGAGAGGAGAGCCTTTTTTGGAAGAGATGTTTGCACAAGTCATTACTTCTTCCAAGAGTTGTGAGGGGTTATTAAGAGCCACCCTTTTGGAAAAACCTTCCCAAATCCTCTAAAATCCCTCCTAAAGAGTGAAAATATCCTTTAAATAGAGTTTTGGAGTGCTAGGGTTACAAATCTTTTTAAAATGTGAAATAGAAATTCAGACAAATATTTTACTCCAAGTTTCACTGCATATTTGACCTTTAAAACGCGTGAATTGGTTGGACTTATAGAAGTATAATTTGTTTTAAATTATGTCCCAGATATTCCCTCAAAATTTGGGCCCAATAAAAGTCCATATTAAGAAGATACGTCCCAAAAGGTAAAGTGATGTCCAATCTGGATAGTTCAGTCCAACTTTGTCTTCATGACCAATTTACTCCACTCAAATGCACGATCCAGCTCCCATGACCTAAATAGAATTTGTATCTAATTGAGTTAGAAAAATATTTAAAAAAATTTAATTCAAAATAATTTACATAAAAATATTTATTCCTGAAATACTATAGTGAATTTTCAAATGGTAAAACTGGAATTTCCATCAAATTTTTAAATGAATGATCTAATCCCAATTATTCTATAAATTAACATATTTATCACAATGTGAGGAAATTATTTAATTTATTATTAATAAAATATTCAATAAAATTGTGTTTTATTAACTCCCTCACACTTAACCTTTTGCACTTCTGGGTAAAACCTCATATCATGTATTCGAGAAAATTGTCACAAGATATGCATGTTTATATTTCTCAATCCACAGTGGAAATTTAGGAAAAGTAAGAATCCCATAAAGAGTAAATTTCAATAAATATTAATGTCATTGTCTCATAAATTGTGTTAGAACAAAATCTAGTGAGATTAATAACACTAATCACAGTGAAACAAGTTGTGGGTCTACCATGCCACTAATTCTCCACATGTGTGTGTGCCAACCAATCCAAGCTTATAAATCCACCCTTTATTCAGTATATTCAGGTCATGTAAAACAATTATTCTTACTTGGTTTAATTCTCCAAACTTGTTCTACATTCCTTTGAAATATAATTTCAAGACCCACTCACTTAATCATTCTCGAAAGTCAAACCATAATCTCCTGACCTAGATATCCCCATATGTTGTACATTTCATCACTCCCATCATTTATTTTTTTTTTTAGTTGCACTTGGAAAAAATATCACACTCAACTCTCAACCCATGTTTGATATCCTCATGACACTAATTGTAATAGTTATAATAAGATCAAAGGTCGGGTAAAAGTGGTTTTTGACCTGTCCAAGACACAACCCTTTTTTTAGGGCGTACAACAGTCAGATAATAGGTACACACGCATAGGTCAATTCAGTACAGTAATAAAATCGATCAGAAGAGAAACAAACGCATGGATAAACCAATGATTTTTTTTTTACCAAACTTGACTAAACCTTTAATTGAGTAGGAAAAATTTCAAAAGTCATGGTTGAGTGAAAATTTTTGTGGAGAAATCAATGACACAATTTACCATGGACAAATATCACAAATAATGATGTCAAAATCTAAAAGGTTTTATAATGACACAACCATTCATATCATCGATGACTTCAATTTTTATAAAAATAAACCCTTGATGATGAAATCTTACTCATGCCTATCATTCTACCAATAAATTTTGAAAACATGCATTTTCCATATGTTACACATTAGAATGTTACATGATATATATATATATATATATATATATATATATTTGATATTTTTGTTTTGTTTTTTTTTTTTCTTTGAAATTTTTAACCAAAAACTTAATAGAAAATACACACAAAACACACAAATGAAAATCCTAAATATCTACCCTAAAATTTTGTCCCCTCCCCCACACTTAAAATATTGCATTGTCCTCAATGGGAACCTATGAGATGATATGTGCACATGAAAAGCAGAATTTTAAATAGGACAAATAATATAAAAGATAAAGGGTTGGGAACAGCCTGATATGCTCAAGTGATAATGGGGTCATGTAGTGTGATGAAATCCACTACATCAGTAGAAAGTCCCTCAATGTATTTCTTCAAGCATTTCCCATTGACTATGAAGCTCCTTCCAGTATCCTCTTGCGTGATCTCCACTGCACCATAAGAAAAAACATTAGATACAATATAAGGACCCAACCATCTGGAACACAACTTATCAGGCATCAGCTTCAACTGTTAACTGTATATAAGGACTTTCTCTCCAACATGAAACTCCCTTTGTTGGATCAGTCTGTCATGAGCTACCTTTGATCTTTCCTTGTAGAGCCTTGAGTTCTCATATGAGGATAATTGAATTTCCTCAATCTCTTGAATTTTCAGCTTCCTTTGAATTCAAGCTTGGTCCAAATCCATTATGCATTTCTTTATATCCCAATAATCCCGATGTTCGACTTCCACAGAGAGATTACAGGATTTCCCAAAAACAATCTAGAATGGGGACATAGTGATGGTTGTCATGTATGTTGTCCTATAAGCCCAAAGTGCATCATCTAAGAGCTTGCTCCAATCTTTCCTATTCAGCTGCACAGTTTTTTCCAAAATTTGTTTCAACTCACGATCTGAAACCTCAGCCTGTCCATTTGTTTGGGGGTGGTATGGTGTTAATGTTTTGTGTGTCACCACATACTTCCAATGAAGGGAAGCAAGATTCTGATTGTAGAAGTGTGTCCCTTGGTCACTAATGATAGCCTTCGGTACTCCAAACCTGTAAAAAATCTGTGCTTTGACAAAGTCCACAACAACATGAGAATCATCAGTCCTTGTGGCCTTAGCCTCCACCCATTTACTCACATAATCAACAGAAACCAAAATATACAAAAAAACAAAAGAACTAGGAAAACTACCCATAAAATCAATTCCCCATACATCAAAAATCTCACAGAATAGTATGGGTTGTTGGAGAATCTCATATCTCCTAAAAATGTTCCCTGTGTGTTGGCAACAAGAGCACGACTTACAAAACACATGGGAATCATGGAATAAGCTATGCTAATATAATCCATAGTCCAAAACCTTCTTAGCTATTCATTGGGGTCCAAAGTGTCCACCACAAGCAAGTGTATGACAAAAATGTAAAGCAGACTCCAACTCATGATTAGGAACGCACCTCCTAATAACTTGGTCACTATACATGTGCTAAAGGTATGGATCATCCCAAACATAAAATATTGACTCACTATTTAACTTTTGGACTTGATGTTTATTTAAATTTTTAGGGATTTTAGAGGCAATAAGGTAGTTAACTAAATCAGCATACCAAGGATGCATACCTGAGATGGAATAAATATTCTCATCAGGGAAAGTGTCCCGAAGTGGTACCCAGTCCAAGGTTTCATCTGCTAGTGTGTGAGTAAGCCTACTCATGTGGTCTCCCACCAGGTTTTCTGACCCCTTCTTTTCCTTTATCTCAATATCAAATTATTAAAGAAGAAGCATCCATCTGATTAGCCTGGGATTTGTATCAGGCTTCTTCAAGAGGTACCTCAAAGCTATATGGTCAGAAAAAACAACTACTTTAGAGCCCAATAAATATGAACAGAATTTATCTAAGGAAAATATAACAGCAAAAAACTCCTTTTATGTGGTTGTGTAGTTTTATTGGGATGAATCTAATGTCCTCAATGCATAAGCAATCACATGTGAACGTCCCTCCACCCTCTAAGATAAGACAGCCCCAACTGTAAAGTTGGAGGCGTCACACATAAGTTCAAAAGGAAGCTCCCACCGTAGGGGCAGTATGATAGGTGGAGTGGTCATACACTTATTTAGATCATCAAAGGAAGTCTTGTAAGAATCATCAAACACAAAATTAGAATCCTTTTGAAGTAATCGTGATATAGGAAGATCAATCTTACTAAAATCTTTGATGAAGCACCGATAAAAGCTTGCATTCCCTAGGAAAGATCTAATATCATGCACACATGAAGGATAGGGTAATGATGAAATGATATCTACCTTAGATCTATCAACCTCTATCCCTTGTTTTGACACTACATGCCCTAAGGAAATCCCATTCTCTACCATAAAATGACACTTTTCAAAGTTTAAGACCAGATTCTTCTCAATACAATGATTCAAAACCTTTCCCAAACTAGAGATACAATCATCAAATGAATACCCATACACTATAAAATCATACATGGATACATCTAGGCAGTTCTCAATAAAATCAGAAAAAATACTCACCATGCATCTCTAGAAGTTACATGGGGCATTGCAAAGTCCAAATGGCATCCTTCTGTAGGAAAATGTGTCAAAGGGATAGGTTAATGTAGTTTTCTCATGATCCTCCATAGCAATAGGAACCTGAAAATATCCAAAAAATCCATCCATGAAACAATAGTGTGTTTTCTCAGCTAGTCTCTCGAGCATTTGATCAATAAATGGGAGGGGAAAATGGTCCTTGTAGGTGTACAGATTTAGTTTCCTATAATCAATATGCACACGCCAACTATTTTGTACCCTCATTGGAACTAACTCATCTTTCTAATTTTTAACAATTGTAACACCACTTTTCTTAGGCACAACCTAAATAGGACTTACCCACTGAGAATCTAAAATGGGAAAGATTATACCTGCCTTGAGAAATTTTTCAACTTCTTTTTTAACAAATTCCAAAAGAGTTGGATTCAGTCTCTGTTATTGCTGCCTAGCCGTTTTAGCCCCATCCTCCAAAAGAATCCTATGCATGAAAATGGAGGGGCTAATACCTGATATGTTATCTAAGGTCCACCCAATTTCCCTGATGTTCTCCCTCAAAATATTCAAAAGTTTTTCTTCATGTTCAAAAGGGGGATTGTTAGCAATGATAATAGGTAATTTCTCACCACTCAATAAGTATGAGTATTTGAGATTTGGTGGCAATGGATTGAGTTCTAGTGTAGGGAGGTGGTGTATGGATGGAGAAATTGAAGGAACTAAAATATGTGCACAAATAGCATTAGTATTAGAATATAAATAATAATAATCAAAGAATAAAACATCAAATCCATCAGCATACTCAATAGTCATGTCATAATCAGAGTTTACTTGATCAAAATCAGAATATGAATCCATTTTAAAATCAAATCTAAGAGAGACTTGTTCATTATAAACAAGTGTGTAAGTCTTACTATACATCAAACTAGAACCAATACTCATAATCTTCCTAAGTATAGGACAATCAAATTCCATGGGGTTTTTATTTGGTGGTTCAAAATGGGAGATAAAAAATGCAGAATGGTCCTCCATAACATTAAATATCACAAATTCATCCCAAAACTCCATGAAAAGTGTACCCTCATTGACATTTATGATAGTTTTTTCAGTTTTGAGGAAGGGTCTACCTAAGATAATGTGAGCATCAGAACTTACCTAATTGTCCTACATCTTAATCATATAGAAATATGTTGGAAAGATCATGTATCTTACTCGAACAAGTACATCCTCAAGGACTCACGTTGGATATGTTGTAACTCTATTCACCAATTTCACTACTAATCTCATCAGTTTCAACTCACCAACCTATAAATAAGAGAATACATAGTGAGGCATCACATTTATAGAAGCTCCAAAATCATAAATAGTATCAGAAAAGTGAAACTCCCCTATGGTGCATGGGATAGTGAATGTCCTGAGATCCTTGAACTTTGTTGGCATTTCTTGAGTTGGCATAATTAGTGTTGAAACATTCCTTCCAAGATTGATCCTATCATTTCCCTTGATCCCTCTTCAATTGGTAAAAAGTTCTTTTAATAATTTATCATACCTTGGGATTTTCTTGATGGATTCAAGTAGAGGAATATTGATCTCCACACGCTTGAATGTGTCCAAAACATCCTTTTTCATTGCCTCTTCAGCCATATTCTTGGTTTGAAAAATCCTATTTGGAAAATGAAGGGGTTTAGGAGGAACATCATTAATATTTTTCTTGCCTTTATCTTTCTCCTTGGGTTTATCATCAACCAGTTTTTAATGGGGCTTCTCCGGAGTTGAGGTGAATCCCAGTGGAATGGTAGGTATATATGTATCATTAATTTGCTTCCCACTTCTCAATGTGATGTAACTAACATTCCCCTTGGTATTTAGAGTAGGTTGGGAAGGAATATTTTTAGATTTTTTACTTACCAGTTCACGGAGGGCAGTGGCAATCTGGCTCAATTGGGTCTTCAACTCCCTTAGCTTTGAACATTGACTCTTCAGCTCATTCTGTTGATTAATAAAAAAATTCTTCAAAAGTTCATCAGTATTAGAATCTACCTTAGGTGGTGTATTCCCTTGTTGTTGACTTGTTTATCTTTAGATTCAAACTCCTTTGGGGTTGTTGGAAACCCTAATGGTAAGGTGGAGGCTGCTGGAAGTTTTGTTGAAAGGGGGTCCTTTGTTGTTGTCCAAAGGCATACCTCATGTATGATTAGTCCTTCCACCCTTGGTTGTATGTTTTAGAAAAGGAATCAAACTTTTTGGGGGGATATGGTTATTTTTGCTGCTAATATGGTCTCCCAGGAAACATTGATTCACAATATTATATTTCTTATAGTTGGGGGCAACAGTCAGTTGGGTGGCTTGTCTCAGTGAAAATGCCACAAGAACTTGAAAGATTAAGTTGAGATGTATTTTGAGCCAAAGAAATTTTCCTCACCATAGTGGTCAATTATTCTAAATTGGTATTAATCAAATTACTCTCAAGATAATTACTTACCAGATGTACTCCCCTAACATGTGGTGTACCTTGATCGCAAAATTATTGGGAGTTTTGGGTCATCTTGTCAATCAACGCATGTGCAGCTGCTGGTGTTTTTTCTACTAATGCTCATCTAACCACGGAATCCACCATGTTCCTCTCCATAGGTGTGAGTCCTTCATAGAATTATTGGATGAGGAGTTGCTCACTGATTTGGTGATGTGGGAAGCTTGCACACAACTTCTTGAATCACTCCCACTATTCATACATTGACTCCCCTTGTGCTTGCTTGATCCCTGATATCTCCTTACGAATGGAAGTGGTCCTTGATGCTGGAAAAAAACTTTATAAGAAAATACATTTCAAATCATTCCAACATGTGACATCTTCAGGTTGTAAATAATACATCCAGTCTTTTGCAGCTCTATGAAGTGAAAATGGAAATGCCCTTAGTTTGATTTGATCTTCAGATACATTTCTTAGTTTAAGGGTTGAGTAAAACACATTTAATTCTTTTAACTTTTTTTTTGGATACTCACTAGATAATCCATGAAACTTTGGAATAAGATGAATTAACCCAGATTTCAGTTCAAAGTCCGATTCGAGATTCGGGTATGCAATACAATTTGGTTGATAGTTAATATTAGGTGCATCCAATTCTTGAATGGTTCTATTAATTTCATTGTTATTTTCTTCATCCATTGGTTCTTGTTTTAGGTTTGAAATAAAAGTGTTTCTAATTTCAATGTTCTTGGAGTGGAGGAATTCTCCTACTGGTTGAATGTTAAAACTTCTTGTAGACTGAGAATGTCTGATTCAAGCCCTAAGGTTGTGTTCAATCTCAAGGTCAATATCTAAGAGATATTTGTTATTAGTTCATGTCATAAATCAAATAAAAATGAAAAGAATAAAAGTGTACCATAATAAAATAAAATATTAGAAGTTTGAGTTGATGGTCAAAAAAGAAGAAGAAGAAGAAACAAAAGAAGAAGAAAATTTAGATTATGTAAAGAAGGAAGAAAGAAGATAAGAAGAGAATAAAATTTAAAATAAAATAAATACCTCTAAATGGTTGAAATAATGACTTGCCTCCCCAGAAATGGTTTTAATTTGATGAACGTTGTCACACACACTCTCAAAAATATTTATTTATGATTTTACTAACTACAGCACAGTGGCTGACCTAGGTCGTTCTCTCAAAGAGGAAGTGAATTAAACAACTATTAATAGTCTTGAAGTAAGTAAGAAAATAGTTCAAAACAAATGAAAATAAAGATTAGGGTGTTTGTTTTGTGGCTTTTTGAATAGTAAACTAAACAAGAAAATGAGAAGTAACAATCAAGAGACAATTTGTTTAAAAACACTTATATGAGAAGACGTAGTTGATCTAATCTGCCCCCTTAATCATTAATTTATCCTTATCCAATATGATTATAATTAATTCAATTGTAATCCCCTAACCTTGTCAACTCCCGAACCCTATAGAAATTAACACAACCAAAAATATTGGAAAAATGAGCCTTCGGTCAACTTCGGGACTTCTAATCGCAGCACTCTACCTTAATTGTGATCCAAAAGCCAACTTATGGTCAATGGTCAATTAGGGCAGTATATCCTTCCTATATTTTAGAATTAATTGATTTAGGGATGATACTTGAACCCTTCAATTCTATCCCAAGTTGATTAGATTTTGCGATTGCGGTTTCACTCACACGGTTTACACAAGCCCGACCACGCGGTCAAGTGCAAGTCGATCGAGTAAATTAGAAATTAAAACTCAATTAATTGATCACAATTTTTGAATTATAGTATGATTATGGATTCAAAATAAATAAATTAAGGGAGTAGGTATTAGATCAACTATGAAAGAAATCACTCTTCCATGGGTGGAGTTTTCATCATGGAGACGTTTTGCATAAGCAATGGATTGAAAGGGGAACATCCAATCTTGCATCTACTCTTAGATTACATCCCAAGAAGAAAAATAATAAGATTAAAAGAGAAGAACACATAATATTTATTGAATAAAACTAGTGTTACAAGCATAAAAACAAAGAGAAACAAAGTGGAGGTGGGAGAGGAGAGCCTTTTTTTGAAGAGATGTTTTCACAAGGCATTACTTATTCCAAGAGTTTTGAGGGGTTACCAAGAGCCACCCTTTCGTCCACACCTTTAAAAATCCTTGAACATCCCTCCAAAAGAGTGAAAATATCCTTTAAATAGATTTTGGGAGGGTTAGGGTTACAAATATTTTTAAAATGTGAAAGGGAAATTCGGACAAATATTTTACTCCAAGTTTCACTACATAGTTGACCTCCAAAACGTGTGAATTGGTTGGACATTTAGAAGGATCATTTGTTCAGAATCATGTCTCCGATCTTCTCTAAAAATTTGGGTTCAATACAAGTTCATATGAAGACGATATGACTTAAATAGTGAAGTGATATCCAATCTAGATAGTTCAGTCAAACTTTGTATTCATGGCCAATTTACTCCACTCAAATTCATGATCTAGCTCCCATGTCCTAAATAGAATTTGGCTCTGATTGAGTCAGGAACATAGTTACAAAATTTAAAGTAAAAATAAATTACAAAAAAATATTTATTCTCGAAATACTACAGTGAATTTTCATAGGGTAAAATTGGAATTTCCATCAAATTTTCAAATGAATGATCTAATCACAATTATTCTATAAATTAACATATTTAGCACAATGTGAGGAAATTATTTCATTTATTATCAATAAAATATTCAATAAATTTTTGTTTTATCAACTTCTCCACACTTCATGGCAGGAAGGAGCAGCGCAGCCTCGCGCCGCGCCGTGTTGGCGGAACCTGGTCGGCCAAACGGTCGACCGTTCATGCGGTGGGGCAGCGCCCCACCAACTGGAAAAACGACCCCGCAACCGCGGGGGCCATGGGACACAACTTTACACCTTTGGGTGGACTAATCTAGATGTGGGCCGAACCTGCCCCGCAGACCAGACCCGCCAGCGGGCCGGACCGGACCCACGGCCTAGTAGGCAGGACCCACAGCCCGGCGGGCCAGCGCTGGTGGGTCGAGCCCCAACTGACGGGCCGGGCCAACCATGGCCCGGGCCTGCAAACCAAACCAGGCCAATCCCAATAGGCTGGACCTAATGAACCGAGATGAACCTTAATGGTCCAAACCCAGGCGGGGTCTGGTAGACCCCGAAACTCGTTGCATCAGGCCAGTCAGACTGAGTCGGACCAAGACCAGACCCAACCGGCCCTTGAATAAATAAACGCTCATAACTGAAAAACCAGGTGTCTGTTTGACATGTAGTTTGTGGAATTAGGACCCTTTTGGGGAAGCGGTCCCTTTGGAATATTCCAGTGGGCCCGACTGAGCCGGACCAGACCGAGATGCGATCACCCCGATTCACGAAAAGGGATGTAAATAATAGATTGGGCATTTGATCGATGCTTCGTCTGTGGCATAAGGACCCTTGTGACAATTCAGTCCTTTAGAGATACTCTAAGTGGGTTTTGAAGGAGTTTGAAGTGCGACTTGGGTTGGATCAGACTTGAATCCAACCGGGACCTTTTTACAAAAGTGCCCATATCTTAGAGACCAGACATCCGATATACGTGTCATCTGTCACATTGGGACCACTATGACAGGGTGGTCCCTTGGGTATAATTTTTGTGGGATTTTGTATCAGTTGAAATATGATCGATGTCTTGTGGAGAGGTTCTCCCAGAATCAAGCGTGCTATGAGGGGGAATCTTGTGACTGGACATCAATTAAAGAGTGACCCTGTGTGGATCAGCATCATAACGACCCTGTGTGGATCAGCATCATAGTGACCCTGTGTGGAGCAGCATCTTAGCGACCCTATGTGGACCAACATCTTAGCGACCATGTATGGATGAGCATCATAGCGACCCTTTATGGATCAGCATTATAGAGACCCTGTGTGAATCAGCATCATAGCGACCCTGAGTGGATCAGCATCATAGAGACCCTGTGTGGATTAGTAGTGCATGACCCGGTGAGGACTAGCCTTAGAGTGGACCACCTTGGATCAGCGACACACGACCCTGTGTGGATCGACAATGGAACAACTTATTTATGGTTCAGTTTCGGAACTTCCTAATGGGATAAAATGATATAGCTTAAGAATAATCATCTTTATTCTTGATCACTGAGTTGTATACCTGGTGTGATCTGACTATTACTTCGTGCTTTGTGATTGAGTTCTTGATTTGTGGTTTTTCCTTTGTGGGACTCTGGGAGACCTTCAGGGGTCTTGGGGTCCCTACTGAGTATTGTTATACTCACCCCTACACAGGCTTCGCCATCACCTTGTTGTGTCTTGTGCAGATGATGAGCAACTGGGATGAGACTTGAGGGAGCTAGGACCAAGTGGTACACGGAGGATACAGGCATACATGGAGTGCTATGGAGATGATCTGTACCTACCCTTCAGGTAGGATCCTCAATGGATGATCCAAGAGTTATTCTCTCTTTTCATTTGTACTTGTACTTTTCAGTTGGGCTTGTATTCCGGTCCCTTTACTTTCAGTACACTTTTTACTGCAGTAGTTTAATTCACGGTTTCTTCTTGTTTTGTTCTTGGTTTTTGTGTTTTTACAGGTTTAAAAGCAATGTCTTCCCGTTATAGGGATACGCCTTTTCGATGCTAGTCGCCAACCGCTGGCCTATGGAAGACAGGCTTGGGGTAGTCACAGCACGGGCCCCGGGGGAGAGGTCATGAAAAAGTGTGGGGGAGTTGATAAAACACAATTTTGTTGAATATTTTATTGATAATAAATGACAAAATTTCCTTACATTGTGTTAAATATATTTATTTATAAAATATTTGGTATTAGATCATTCATTTGAAAGTTTGGTGAAAATTCTAGTTTTACCCTTTAAAATTCACTGTAGAATTTCAGACATAAATATTTTTTTATGTATTATTTGAACTTAAATTTTGTAAATATATTCTTGAATTAATGGGCTACAGCTTTCATTCAGGACATTAGATCTAAATCGTGCATTTGATGGGTGTAAAAGGTCTATAAAGTCAAAGATAGGATGAACCCGCTAGTTTAGACATTAGTTCTGTATTTAGGTCATATCTTCTTCACACAAGATTTTATTTGGCCCAAATTTTGAGAGGATATCGGAGACCCAATTCCTCACATTTCATTATTCTGTAAGGATAGCTGAATCATGCGTTTTAGAGGTCATAGAGGTGGTGTAACTTGGCTTAAAATATTTGGACGAATTTCCCCATTCATACTTGAAACCACTTGTAACCTAGCCTTCCCTTCACTCTATAAATATGTATTTTTCTCATTTTGAGGAGTTGGGATGTGCATTAGTAAATTTAGGAAAGATAAGAAGTGTATCCACTCCAATTCTCCAACCATTTCAACAAGTGTAGCTCTTGAAGTAAGGATCCCTTTGACGAAGCTTTCTTCTTCTTCTTCGTGTTGTAATACTTTTGTTTGCGTAATAAACTCCTTAGTTATTATTTAATTTCTTTTTTTTACTATATTTTTTCAATTTTATTCCTCGTTAATCTTACTCTTTATTCTGGAATTCAAGATTATAAACAAGATTGAGTTATATCCTTTCTAAATCTTTGTAAATGAAATTCATTTCTACGATGACTATATCGCCCATAGAAGAGTAGTTTTCTTAGTAATAAATATACATCTTACCTTATTAATTCATTTATTTTAAATAAATTAGAAATTGTGATTCACTTAATATGATCTATTAATTTATTTTTCAAATTAAATGAAACTAAGCAAGCAATTGAACAATTAACACAAAAACACGTGAGGTCGAGATTTGTGTAAATTGTGAGAGTGCGATCTTAATCAATAATACAAGACCACAAGGGATAAATTTTTAGAGTTCAAATGTAATCCTTAAACTCAATTAATCCTCATTTATAGATTATATATATTCTCTAATTAACCACTGACCATAATCTAACCTAATAACATCAATCAAAGTAGGGTGTTGCGATTGCATGTTCTAAAGCTAGCTTGGGGTTTAAGTAATTTCATCTTTGTGGTTAAGTTAACTCCTGTAGGGTTCAAGGGTTAAAAAATTAGGGTATTATAATTAAGTGGATGTTAATTTAAATGATAATAATAAATAATTGAGTGAATAGGTAGAGTTAGATTGATTATGTCTTTTAAAATATTTTATAAAAAAACCATCTTATTATTGTGTTTTATTAATCAAGTTTCATTTCAAAAACAAAAAAACGTAATCTCCTTCCAACATACTTTTTATTATTTTATAAATGGTAAAAAAACCTCATCATTTTCAAGTATTGTTTTTATTCTTTTTTATTTTATTTTTAGATTACCTTTAAGAAACAATTTTAATTTACTTCCACTTTTGAGAGATGGCCTTGGTCAGCCACTCTACTGCACCCAAGTACCCAAAAAAATCACACTTCATTTGAGAGCACCCAGAACAATGCCTTTCAGTCTTCTAGTCAAGGAACTTGAGGCACCAATGGTTCTAGATGAAGATGAAGGGGAGTAGTTCCAGGAGAAATTTTCTCACTTTATGCAATTCATGTAAATATACCTAGGGCAGGTTGTGAAAATCATGTCTGAGTTAACAAGGGAGTTTCAGTTGCAGCACCCTTTGACTTTTACTAGAGATGGTGGACCTGAGGGAGATTAATTATGGTTTGAGTCCATATAGGAAATACTTGACCATTTGGAGACTCCAGCTGAGAGGAGGGTCAAGCTGGCTGCTTATATGTTATGGGGATCAGCAAAGCACTGGTGGGACATTCAGGCGCGAACTGGACAAACTAACGATATGTTATGGAATGACTTCTTGGAGAGGTTCATGGAGAACTTATATCTAGAGATGATGAGATAATAGAAAGTTTTATAGTTCATACATATGAACCAGGGGATCATGTCCATGATGGATTATTTTGTACGCTTTGCAGAACATCAACGATTTTCTCCAGTGTTAGCAGGAGATGAGGCGGCTATGAAGAAACGCTTTCAGGACAGAATTAAGTGAGAGATGAAGTACCAAGTCAATATTTTCCAATTAAAGAATATTTGTAAATTTTTGGATCAAACACTCATAGTTAAAGTAAACCAGAGAGAGGCTTCTAGTACTAGACAGTTGTTACTAAATGATCAGGAGGTGAGACTTTTGAGAGCAGGAAGCGTCGTTATAATAACTTTAGCCAAGGCTGTGGGAAGCAGAGTACATAGATTGGAGGGTCAATTGGATAGGACCTTACCAAGGTGATATATCATCAGTTTTATAGTCTAGGACACTATCATAGACACTATCCTAGAAAAGTAGTATAGTGTCACTCTTGCAGTAAGATGGGACACTTATAGAAATTCTGTAGGTTGCAACGACGGACCAGTATTGAGGGAGTTGCTAGGCAGAGTCAGAGTGTGGGAAGGTGTATTCTACATCATATCGATCTATCATATGGATTTCTACTGGTCGAGGTGGTATATTTAGTGGATGTGGTGCTACATAGGAGTTAGACAACATCATAGGGAAGAGGGGCATGACAGTTACATGCAGTGCAGCCTACACTTGTAGAGAGCAAGGCTGAGCCATCGATAGTGAGAGGTACTATTCTAGTATATTCTACATTAGCTAGTACCTTATTTGATAATGGTGTCTCTCATTCATTTATATTTGCAAAACTTGTTAATGGTTTGAGCCTGATGGTGGAGTTTGTAAGCGGGGTTATGACTATTGATACACTGTTGGGAACACGGTCTAGAGACATCTATCTATGCAAGTTATGTTCACTATAGATCAAGGAATATCATTTTATATGGGATCTCTATATTCTTGATATGACGGGATTTGACCTGATTATGGGTATGGACTGTCTAGTCACATACTGAGCCCAAATTGATTGTTACCATAGGAGAGTAACCTTTGTGTCTCCTAAGGTTGAACCATATATTCACTGTGGATAGTGGGATATCTAGGCGAGTTGAGCAGGGCCAATTACTCAGAAACTGGGAGAGCTCGCAGAACAAGTTTCTAGTATATTTACTACTACAACTTGGAATTTTATCAGCGCTAAAAACTGACATTAATAGTGTTATAAAAGCATTGTTAATGTCGGTGTAGATAAAGGGGGTTCCCCTTTATCAGCGCTCCAAAAAGCACTGATAAAGGCCACCTTTATCAGCGCTAAAAAAATCACTCATAAAGGGGGTCCTTTATCAGCGCTTTTTTTAGTGATGATAAAGGGGGGACTTTATCAGCGCTATCTTGAGCACTGATAATGGGTCCCTTTATTAACACTCTTTTAGTGCTGTTAAAGGAATCCTTTATCAGCGTTCAAAATAGTGCTGATAAAGGCACCTTCCCCTACACCTACACAACCAGCACCTGCACACCTGCACAAAATAGCACCTGTACACGAACCAAGAACTGAAAGACAACATAGTGCACACAATATTTTGACAAACAATGCTATATACATTTACTTAACATCATGAATACAAAAAAATCTGTTATATACATTTCAAAAAAAATTACATGGTTAAAATTACAATTATCCAAAAACAGTTATAAAAATTAATGTTTCATCCTTTGATATCTGTGATCCCCTCTCAAAAATTGTCATCCACGATATTTTTTGCTGAACAAAGCATCCGAACTCAAGGAAAAAAATTCACCTATATAAGAAAACAAATATTATGTTAGTAATACAATAATGAAATAAATTAAAAAATTAATATGAAATAATACATTAATATAGAAATGTGAAACTAAAATATGGAAATGATAAACTCAAATGTTTTCATTCTGATAACAATGAAAGGGAATAATGTAAAATCAATATGTTTTTGGATGATTTGTCTCATTTAATAAATACTGATTCTTCATCTAATGAAAAGATTTACTGATCACACCGTGCATCGGATTGAGATGCGGTTGATTTTTACATGTCAAAAATGACTCATGTATCGTTATCCAAAAGTATCAAAACAATCCAAATGTGTTTTCTTGGTTTTTCCTATGTCACTTGTGTTGTTTTCTAAAGTTAATGTCAATTTGAAACTGATATCAGACACTTTTAGCCATATCAGTCACACCATATGTTGGATTGAGGTATGATTGATTTATAAACATAAAAAATGACTCATGGATCATTTTCCTAAAGTATCAAAACAATCCGAACATGTTTTCTCAGTTTTCCATATGTCACTTGTGTTGTTTTCTAAAGTTAATGTCAATTTAAAACTGATATCAGACACTTTTAGCCATACCGGTCACATCGTGTGTCAGATTGAGGTGCAGTTGATTTTTAAATATCATAAATGACTCATGGATCATTTTCCTAAAGTATAAAAACAATCCGAATGAGTTTTCTCAGTTTTCCATATGTCACTTGTATTGTTTTCTAAAGTTAATGTCAATTTCAAACTGATATCAGACACTTTTAGCCATAGTAGTCAAACTGTGTGTTAGATTGAGGTGCGGTTGATTTATACACGTCACAAATGACTCATGGATAATTTTCATAAAGTATCAAAACAATCTGAATGCGTTTTCTCAGTTTTTCGTATGTCACTTGTGTCGTTTTCTAAAGTTAATGTCAATTTCAAACTGATATCAAACACTCTTATCCATACCGGTCACAACGTGCATCGGATTGAGGTGCGGTTGATTCTTACACATCAAAAATGACTCATAGATCTTTTTTCCTAAAGTATCAAAACAATCTGAATGTGTTTTCTCAGTTTTCCGTATGTCACTTGTGTTGTTTTCTAAAGTTAATGTCAATTTTAAACTGATATTAGACACTTTTAGCCATACCGGTCACACCGTGCGTTGGATTGAGGTGTGGTTGATTCGTACACATCAAAAATGACTCATGGATAATTTTACTAAAGTATAAAAACAATCCAAACGTGTTTGATCAGTTTTTCATATGTCACTTGTGTTGTTTTCTAAAGTTAATGTCAATTTGAAACTGATATCAGACACTTTTAGTCATATCGGTCACACTGTGCGTCGGATTAAGGTGCAGTTGATTCTTACACATCAAAAATGACTCATGGATCATTTTCCTAAAGTATCAAAACAATAAGAACATGTTTTCTTGGTTTTCCATATGTCACTTGTGTTGTTTTTTAAAGTTAATGTCAATTTGAAACTGATATCAGACACTTTTAGCCATACCGATCACACAATGTGTTGGATTGAGGTACAGTTGATTCGTACACATCACAAATGACTCATGGATTATTTTCCTAAAGTATAAAAACAATATGAATGCTTTTTATTGGTTTTCCGTATGTCACTTGTGTTGTTTTCTAAAGTTAATGTCAATTTTAAATTGATATGAGACACTTTTAGCCATACCGGTCACACCGTGCATCAGATTGAAGTGCGGTTGATTCTTACACATCAAAAATGACTCATGGATCATTTTCCTAAAGTATCAAAAAAATCCGAACACATTTGCTCGGTTTTCAGTATGTCACTTGTGTTGTTTTCTAAAGTTAATGTCATTTTGAAACTGATATCAGACACTTTTTGCCATAACAGTCACATTGTGCATTGGATTGAGGTGAGGTTGATTCGTACATGTCACAAATGACTCATGGATCGTTTTCCTAAATTATCAAAACAATCCAAACGCATTTTCTTGGTTTTTCGTATGTCACTTGTGTTGTTTTCTAAAGTTAATGTCAATTTCAAACTAATATCATACACTTTTAGACATACCAGTCACAACGTGCATCGGATTGAGGTACGGTTGATTCTTACACATCAAAAATGACACATGGATTGTTTTCCTAAAGTATAAAAACAATCTGAACGTGTTTTATCAGTTTTCTGAATGTCACTTGTGTTGTTTTCTAAAGTTAATGTCAATTTCAAACTGATATCAGATACTTTTAGCTATATCGGTCACATCGTGTGCCGGATTGAGGTGAGGTTGATTATTAAACATCACAAATGAATCATGTATTGTTATCCTAGAGTATCAAAACAATCCGAATGCATTTTATTGGTTTGCCATATGTCACTTGTGTTGTTTTCTAAAGTTAATGTCAATTTCAAACTGATATCAGACACTTTTAGCCATACCGGTCACACCGTGCATCGGATTGAGGTTTTGTTGATTCGTACACGTCAAAAATGACTCATGGATCATTTTAATAAAGTTTAAAAACAATCTGAACGTGTTTGATCAGTTTTCCGTATGTCACTTGTGTTATTTTCTAAATTTAATGTCAATTTTAAACTGATATCAGACACTTTTAGTCATACCAGTTACACCGTGCATCGGATTAAGGTGCAGTTGATTCTTACACATCAAAAATGACTCATGGATCATTTTCATAAAGTATCAAAACAATCTGAACGTGTTTTCTTAGTTTTCTATATGTCACTTGTGTTGTTTTCTAAAGTTAATATCAATTTGAAACTGATATCAAACACTTTTATCCATATCGGTCACACTGTGTGTTGTATTGAGGTGTAATTGATTCTTACATGTCACAAATGACTCATAGATCATTTTCATAAAGTATTAAAACAATCTGAATGTGTTTGCTCAGTTTGTTGTATCTCACTTGTGTTGTTTTCTAAAGTTAATGTCAATTTGAAACTGATATCAGACACTTTTAGCCATACCTGTCACACCATGTGTCGGATTGAGTTGCGGTTGATTAGTACACGTCACCAATGAATCATGGATCATTTTCCTAAAGTATCAAAACAATCCAAATGCATTTTCTTGGTTTGTCATATGTCACTTGTGTTGTTTTCTAAAATTAATGTCAATTTGAAACTGATAACATACACTTTTAGCCATACTGGTCACACCGTGTGTTGGATTGAGGTGTGGTTGATTCTTACACATCACAAATGACTCATAGATCATTTTCCTAAAGTATCATAGCAATCCGAATGTGTTTTTTTGGTTTTACTTATGTCACTTGTGTTGTTTTCTAAAGTTAATGTTAATTTCAAACTGATATCAGACACTTTTAGCCATACCGGTCACACCGTGCATTGGATTGAGGTTCGGTTGATTCTTACACGTCACAAATGACTCATGGATCATTTTCCTAAAGTTTAAAAATAATACTAATGCATTTGCTCGGTTTTCCGTATGTCACTTGTGTTGTTTTCTAAATTTAATGTCAATTTCAAACTGATATCAGACACTTTTAGCCATACAGGTCACACCATGCATCAGATTGAGGTTCCTTTAATTCATACACGTCACAAATGACTCATGTATCATTTTCCTAAATTATCAAAACAATTTTAATGCATTTTCTCAATATTTCGTATGTCACTTGTGTTGTTTTCTAAAGTTAATGTCAATTTCAAACTGATATCAGACACTTTTAGCCATACCGGTCACACCGTGCGTCGGATTGAGGTGCAGTTGATTTGTACACATCACAAATGACTCATGGATCATTGTCCTAAAGTATCAAAACAATATAAATGTGTTTTCTTGGTATTCCCTATGTTAGTAGTTCATAAGAGTCTCTCATTAAGTTATTCTTTGCTAGAAACTCAAATCATTTCTAAAACCATTCTTCATAATCTAAGGATATGAAACATAAGAAAGGGTGATCATAGATTATCAATAAGTGTAAAAAAGGGATATATCAATGATCATATAAAGATAACATAAGTAGTAGGAATTCACCTTCATTTTCCTATTTGTTTACATTCTTCCATCAGGTATGTTGCCCATTCATTTCTAAACACATCTATATCATCATGTGAATAGGAGTTTTTGTGACAGTCATAGTAGTACTGAAAAAATATAAATACACAAAGGATTAATAATTATTTTAAATTAAATAGTAATTATTTTCAAAAATACCTCTTTAGGGATGCTATTTTGTTCATGAAATATGATCTCTTTTATAAATTTACAAACATAATAACTACAGTCCTTTCCATTTGTTTGTTTCGAACACTGCAGAAACATCGATAAAAATAAGTAATTTGTTTTGATATGTATTTGGATAGTGCAATATAATTATATATACCCTGATACTTCTCCATTTGTAGATCTCATGCGCCTTGTTGTCCTTAGACCCTGGATTCATTCCAGCCTTTAGATGATATTTATACACCACACTATCATAACAGAATCCTCATTAAAAGATAATATAAATTATATAACTAGATATTTAGTTATAAAATTTTGGATCTAGTGTATTACAAATTGACAATCACCATCATGTGTGGTCGGTTTGTTGGATATCCATGTAGTGAATCCAGAAAATAAATCTTTGGAGTATCCAAATTGACTGCAATGAGCATCCAATGCTGCCTAAAAATACAAAAATGAATAAGTAATGATAGAAATGAAAATATAATTAATATGATTAAAATGTAGAGTTTTACCCCTGCAATGTTGGTATTAAAAAGATCATGTCAGTCATAATTTTGCATTGAAATGTTCTGAGCAGGTTTGAAATTAATTCAGCCTGAAAATCGGAATCTATTTCTTTTTGTTGTGTAGACATGGTGTGAGGACTAACGAGTCCAAATTTGTGTTCATGGGAAAATCCCTTAAATAGTTTTTCATATATACTCCAGTGAAAAATATGAAATGTATTTATCCATAATTATCATAGTATATCATCTTCTGTAAAATCAAATCATGAAAACATACCTCATGTATACATTTATAATTGAGGCGCCTAGCCAGTCATATGTGATGATTTCAGCTACAGCGTCAGCACTAACAAAATCTAATATTTCCTCTATATAAATATCTTTTTCACAAACAATTGTGTGATTATTGTCGCCTTTCATTTTTGTATCCACATGAGATTGCAATGATATTAAATGTGGATATAGAATGGGCGAGGTGAAGGTGATCTTAGTAGATCGTTTTGATCGGTTGGTTGATCCTTTTGAGCCGTTCTTTCATTTTAGCTCCTTACTTTTGTCCTTCTATAATAAAATTCATCAGTTCAGCCCTTTTCTAATTAAATGATAAAGGTTCTTCTTGAAAAATGAATTGAAAATGAATACCTCCTGGTCGACATGTTTTTTTACAATATTTGACGGCCATGCAACGAATGTTCCAACAGCTTTTTCCACCGTATGAATGTCGTCATCATCATTTGGCATGGGTAGGTCAGTGCTCGGCTCATGAGCTACATTAATCGACACTTTGACATGACCGATTAGAAGTGGTCTGGAGTGTATCATGTCATTCTACATATTGAACACCGTAGCCCTCGCTACAAGGCGATGGGTGGGAGTTGAAAGATATAAATCATAGTCATTTTTACCCTGTAGAATATCATTACAAGAAAGGTATCAGTTTCTCTGTGATTCACATTTCATAGAAACAAATATTAGAACATTTATTACCTCAGTTAAGTCAGGTCTTTGAGGGGAATGGTTCACCTCAAAGTTGGTGGGGGTGGGGTGGATCTTCTCACATGGGTTGTTCTTGAGTTGTTTCTTCTCTTCGCCTCTCCCCCATCAAAGTTTCTAGCAACTCTCCCTGACTTTGGAATTTTTTTTCAAGGGTGGATAGTATATCTCTCATCATTTTCATTTCTTTAGTTTTTTCATCCTCTTGTTTTTTTCAAAAAATATATCCGGGTTGTCACCCCAAAACCCACACCTCTGACGTGGCCATACTGTTCTAGATGTTTTAAGGCCACTAAAAGTATGTCCGCATCAGGTGCAGGTGTTGTTGATTCTTGTGACTATGTAAAATATAAAATATGGGAAAATAAGTAATAATCATTATGTAATATTTATTTAAAGAAAAACAAATTTATATTATGTCATACTTACACATGTTTCCCACACTTTTTGTGTGTTTTCATCTACCAGTTTCCCCTCTATTAACACGAGCCTCCTTCCATAGCACATGGCTTGGGATGGAAGTGGATTGGGATTTTGATTCATTAATCTGCATATAAATATAGAAACATGGTTACAGTGTTGTTTTATATCACATAAAAGTATTATAATGATTTTAAAATATGTACCAATTGTTTTTCAATTGAAGCGTACCCTAGCCTTGCTTTACGGTAGGGGTACACTGGTTTTTCTGCCCGTTCTTTATTTTTAGCACTCAGTTGTTGTTTCATAAATAAAAAACTGTCAATCAAAGTGATGAATACAAGCAACGTTAAACAACATGTTACCAAACACAATGTACCTGAAAAGTCTACTCCGCACGATGGTTGCAAAATGCATCCCACGCTCCTTGGGATATCAAGTGTGCATAAAGAGGAGGTGGGTGTGGCTTGATTTTCCCTTCAGCATCTTTCAGATGACATTTCATTAAAATGGTGTGAAAGCCTCTATGAACCCTTCTAGTCAGTCTTAATACATATTCTTTATGCGAGACATCTACTATAAATGCACTCTGCAAGAGATGATGAAGAGTTAGTCAATATTTTAGTATTTTATTTTATTTTATTTTAATAAATTAAATAAATGATATCATAATGTTACTATAATCTCTTCCCAAATTAATGTTTTCATCTCACTGACAACATGGTGCCATGACTCTACATCAATCGGCATGCGTTGCCGAGTGACGATTCCAATGTAGCTACTAAACATGGCTTTGTTGGGGTTTACATGCTGGCCTCGCTTATTCCATCCCACCTCATATTTGATGCCTTTTTCTTTTGCCTTAAGGATTTTGGCTAAAACTTTCAAACTACGACACATCTGTTTTTTTTTTGTGCCAACAGGGTTTCATTGCCTACCATTTCCTTAGTTTATGCATCATCATTATGTTCCTCCAAAGCACTATCATCGGCACTGGGACCAGCAATAATAGGTTAAGAAACCTGTTGTACCTCAACAGTGGGACCAGCAGCAATAGGTTGAGAAACTTATTGTACCTCAGTAGTGGGACCAGCTGCAACAGGTTGAGAGACCTGTTGTACCTCAGTAATGGGACCATCTGCAAAAAGTTGAGAAACCTGTTGTGTCTCGGGATTGGGTGCATCAGCAGGTGCAGAAGTCATTATCTGCAAAAGTGGTTTAACATTTAATTTAGATCACATAAAAGAAACAGCAAACAGATAATAACATAATTTAACACAATCTATATTACAATAAAAAAAATAACCTGATTATTTAACTCTCTTTTTTTTTAAAGGCTGAAAGGATTTGACCCCTCTATAAACTATCCATATCCCTTCATTGTGGTCTCCTCTGAAAAACAAAACGTCATCTACATTGGGACCACTGTGAAATGATTGCAAAGTCCCAATGAAAGGGTCATCCTCTGTTGAATTTTCATCTGACCCTTCAGTTGTTTTGGTCGATAACAGAACAATTGACCAGTTTCAGTTTGTAGGATCTGGAACATAAAATACTTGCACTGCCTGTGATTCTATTATAAACGGTTCATCTTTCTCCCCTTCCTTAATAAAATCAACTTTCACGAATCCCAATTCATCTATTTTAACATCACTCCTATTATCAACCCACTTGCATTGAAAAATCGGAACATGGAATTCCATATAATCCAACTCCCATATTTGTTTGATGATTACAAAGTATGACATATTCGCATAAATTGGATTTTTTTCCTTAGTACCGGAAGCATGCATCGCTTCAGCCACAACTGTAACCCCACTATTCTGCATGGTACTATCTTCATTATGTTCATTAGTATAAAATGTATAACCATTAACTACATAATAATTTTAAGATAATACATACACACTTGGTCCTTTGGCTAGCCATTGAAGTCATTCTGAAATTGACTCTGGATTTTCATCTAACTTCTTAAAAATATGGTCCTGAAACCATCCTATAAACTATCAATTATGTGTATCTGATATCCATTTTTCAGCCCTAGATGGATTCAAATGCCTAAGAATTTCTTTGTGGGTTTCAACATATGGGTCAACGTTAAAACTGTTATTCAAAACATAAAGGTGGGCCTACTCCCGATCAGTAATATTGATTGTGACAACCTGTCTTCCAAAAATTACTTCACCCTCAAGTAGCCCAGTGTGATGAGATTTTGGTAGGCCAATGATTTCCACACCAAACAAGTATTCGGTACAGAATTCAACAGTTTCCTCAACAATATATCGCTCCACAATACAACCCTCTGGATGACTTCAATTTTTGACATACCCTTTCAAAATCTTCATATACCGTTCAATGGGGTACATCCATCTGTAATGTACAGGACCACATAGTTGAATCTCTCTCACCAAGTGGACCATCAAATGAACCATCATATCAAAAAATGAAGGAGGGAAGAACATTTCTAATTCACATAATATGATGGCAATTTCTCTTTCCATAGTTGGAAATTTTGTCAGGTTTATAAATTTGCTTCATATAGCTTTGAAGAAGAAATACAGTTTCGTTAATGTATGGAATACATTCTTGGGAAAAATGAAATGTAAAGCAATAGGAATGAGATCTTGCATCAAAACGTGGCAGTCGTGTGATTTCAGACCTTTTAACTTCAAGTCGCTCATTGACACAAGGTTCCTGATATTTGAAGAATACCCCTCTGGAACCTTTATGTCATTCAAGAAGTTGCAAAACTGATATCTCTCCTTCCTGGAAAGAGTGTAAGCAGCAGGAGGAAGAAATGTTTATTTTTCACCCTTCACTGGTGCCAACTATTCTCATATTCCCATCTCAACCATGTCCAACCTATCCTTAATTCCATATTTTGTTTTGCTAGGTGTATTTAGAAACGTGTTGATGACACTATCAAATACATTTTTTTCTACATGTATAACATCAAGAAAATGTCTGACATACAGACAATTCCAGTATTGTAATTCAAAAAAACTGATCTCTTTTTCCAACCTATTTTTGTAAGGTTTTTCGAAACCAGTTTACCAAAAGTGGTGTCCACATTTTTAACTTTCTCAAACAATTGATCACCTGTTAGTGGAGACGGTGTTGTATGTTCTTCTGAACTTCCATAGAATGATGTCGTCCAGGATCGGTACTTATGTTGTCAGGGTAGAAATCTACAATGTCCTAGAAACACGGTTTTCGATGAATGTTTCAACCTAATTGATTGTGTACCTTGTTCGCAAATGGGACACCCTTGAGTTTATTTAATTATATATCCTAACAAATTTCCATAAGTAGGGAATTCATTTATCATCCCATACAATATGGCTCTCAAAGTGAAATCTTCCTTTTTGTAAGCATCAAACAATGTAACACCTGAATCCCATAATAATTTCAAATCTTCGATCAATGGAGCTAAATAAACATCAATATCATTACCCAGTTGTTTTGGTCCTGATATAAGCATAGATAACATGACGTATTTTCGTTTCATGCATAACCACAGTGGTAAGTTATAATTTACCAACATGACCATCCATGTACTGTGATTGTTGCTTTGAAAACCAAAAGGATTCACTCCATCTGTAGATAACGCAAGACGAAGGTTTCTCGGCTCATTTCCAAATTTAGGATACTCATGATCAATTCTCTTCCACTAAGGAGAGTCTGTCTGGTGACGTAGTATCCTATCTTTAATTATTGTATCTTCATGCCATGTCAATTTTCCTACAGTCTCCTCACTTCCATATAGGCGCCTAAACCTTGGAATGATTGGAAAGTACCATAAAACTTTAGTAGGACTAGATTCATCTTTCTTTTATCAAGAAGCACCACACTTTGGGCATTCTTTAAGTGATTTGTAGTCCTTGAAAAACAGTATACAGTCATTCAGGCAGGCGTGTATTCTTTCAGAGATCATACCCATCGAGCGTAGCATTCGTTTGGTATCATATGTTCGGATTGGGAGATCATTATCTTCTGGGAGCATGTCATTCAGGAGATCAAGTAGTTCCGTAAAACTGGAATCACTCCACCCGTTGTCTGCTTTCAAATTATACAGCTTCAGTACAGCTTCCAGTGCTGTATATTTAGTGTAACCAGCATACAATGGCGTTTTTGCACAACTTTTTAACTTCTCAAACAATTTTGGGCAATCACGAAGTTCATCTTTGATGGTCCTTGTCATTTCCTCAATACGATCTTCATCATAATTCACATCTGTAATCACATCCTCCATACGGTCATCTTCATTGTTCATGCTTGTAATCATATCAGATGATCCATAAAATGCAGTGTTATCCCAGCCACTACCTACATTTGTTGTTTCCCCGTGTTTATTCCAACATGTATAACTCTGATCTATTCTGTGACAGATCAAGTGTTCTTCCAACTCCTTTGGACTAATTTTTTTTGAATAACAACAGTGTAAACACGGACAAAGGATTTGAGAAGGGTCATATGCATGATCTTTTGCAAACTTGATGAACTCTTTCATGCCTTCTTCATACTCTTTTGTCAACCAATTGGCATTCATCCATTCTTTATTTATATTCATCCTATTTGAAATCCAAAGGATGGGTATATAGGTTCAGGGAAAAGTAATATGAGTATAATTTAGATAAAAAACTAGATACTTCAAAAATGGTGGGGGCGCGCTCATTAATAAAAAATCTTGGGTGGTTCTTGGGATTCATCCATTCTCTTCCTCTCTTCGATCCCCCCTAACGAGGGGTAGTTCTTGGGAGTTTTTTATAGTGAGTTAGTGAGTTATTCCCTCATACTTCCTCCATTACTATTATCCTTTATTTCCTTATGATTTGGGATGATTTTAACTAGGATTTGTGTGATGATTTCACTATATCATATTCAAATCAATTCAGATGATGTATATTTTGTTTGTATTGGCTAGAGGTTATTCTCGTATGATGAACGCACCATGTTTTGTGTGGTTTAGGTGGTATTATGTTTACCAGTGAGTTTTTAAAAGATTATTCCTAATTATATTAATGTGAATAATTAATTATAAGTTTCTATAATTAATTATTTGGGAATTGTGCCTTGAGATTAGGTCTCAATTGAAGGTTTCGGGCGCAGCGGAAGCGCGTGGGTGGATGTGCCCACTTGGCTTTTTGTCATTAGAAATGATCAATCCGGGATCAATACGACGATAAACGCCAGTCTCCACGGATCGAATCATAGAAAAAGACAAAGAAGATGATTTGTCCTGGAACCACAAACAAGGATCGTTACAGGTTGATTATAATTAATTTAATTAATTATAAAGAAATATCTTTTGGGTGTTCTTTCTTCATTTATGTTCTTGATCACGTTGTCAATGTGATCCGTCGTTGCGTTGTAGAATCCAAGTGTAGACTCCCTTTAGCGGTGATCCACACATGTACCTTGTATCTCTGGATGTCTCCAAAGGATTTTCCGAGTGCAAGCGTGGAGAAGCCTTTGCTTGCGTTGTCCGCCTTAGATCGTCTTGATCCGATGGAAGAGGATCTATCTCGGTCTTGAGAGCGTTCTTGGAGGAAGAGGTTCTTTCGGCCTTGAAATAATTCTCTGGAGATGTTGTGCACAATGATTCTCTTGTGTGTAGGAAAAGAGTTGGAATTGTGAGGATATTTATAATCAGGTGTATGGGGTTATAGAGTTATGACAATAAATAAACGCGTTACGCGTTTTATTTATTTCATTGACTCTTTATTTAAAACCCCCATGTCGAATAAATATTTCCTTGACATGCGCCCACGCTGATTATAATAAATATCATTTAAACAATATTATATCCTCAAAATCCTGACTGAAAAAACTACACGGCGTGTATTAATAAATACACGGCATGTACTTGTTTTTCATTGAAAACTACACGGCGTGTGCATTAAATGTACACGGCGTGTATATCTTGTTTTCATTTATTCATTTCCTTTCCAAAATAAAACTACACGGCATGTACATTTAATAATACACGGTGTGTACTTGTTTTATTTTATTTTTCCTCCATCATTTAAAACAACTTAGGATTCCTTGAATAATTATTAAACCACGTACGGGAATAATCTTTATTCAACTTTAGATACTTGGATACACTTAGTGTGTGACCCTCTATGCCTCTTTCTCGTTGGCATTAGGCGGGCTTGTCTAAATTCCAAGATTACTGTCTAGCAACGGGTCAAGGCGCCCAAGAGAAAGAAGTTGACGCCGCATTGACGTATCACCTCATACGAATGCAACTGTGTAATTTAATCCCTTTGTCTCGATATCTCATCAAGCAGGTTTCATGGCAGTGTCGTAAACCTATATGTTATCTGTTGTTCTTTGACTACCTGAAATAAACTTGTCGTTTACACCATGGCCATGGAATTTAATGCAACAGTTTTATTTCAATCAAAGGGGCGAGATATCAACTTCCATAAATGGAAGGGACAAATCCTTCCTCGACTTATCTATTAACAACATGTCACTCGTGACGCACCCAACATACCCTACTTCCTGCCAACTGTCTGCGTGACGGTTTTCGTCAGTAAATCTAAGTGCGCGAGTCATGACATGAGTTAATGATAATCTTCCAGTCTAAGGACCATTACACACGCTCGCAGATAGAAATATCTGATGACACCAAGACATGCGGAATTACTACTAGCGGGTCTGTTCTCATAATCTCCCATCTTGGAGATTACCAAGTGCGAACTCCATGAGAGCGAGTCTCATCTTCTTACGAGTACTCACACATGACGGTCTGTATACTATGTGTCCTATCATAGTATGCCATCCAACCACAGAACTTTATTTAAGAATATTGTTATAGCATTTCAAGGTTCTCATCATAGCGGGGATCTGCTATGAACTTATTAATGCAACAAATATTCCAGGACATTATTATATTATAGTCATGCAGAACAATGAACAATATATAATAAGTGAACATTTATGTAATCAAAGTACAAAATAGTTGGTTCTGAGGACACCAATCCTTACAAACTCCCACTTGGACTAGAGCCAACTGCCTACGACTTTTAGTCCACTATACCTCACATGATGATCATGTTTCTGCTGAGTCAAGGCTTTAGTCAATGGGTCCACCACATTGTCTTCCGTGGAAATACTGCTCACTAAAACTTCACCTCTATGAGAAAAATCCCTCAAGAGATGTTATTCTCACTCAAATTTACCCAAGAGAAGAAGGTAAGACGGTCCTTGTAGTTTAGCTTGGGTTATCGAATCCACAGAGACCTAAGAAGAAACATATAGACACGTACATTCTATGGACTGTTTTCGGCTATGAAGTGTCCAACTTGGATTGATTTTGGATGGGTTTGAAAGATATATAATAGATTTAAGTGAATTCAATTTAAAAGAATGGGTTGATCCTAGGTTATCGCTCGGGGTGGATTGGACGTATTTCCTTTTTAATGATTTCAATTTCTTATGTTTGAGATGGGTTCATTTAAGAAGATAAAACAACATCATCACTTACTAGTTTAATGCCTACAACCTTTAATATTAATCACCTATACACTTGAAGGATCAAAGTTTTGATCACTCCAAGGTAGAGGTTCGTATTAGCACTTGAAATGTGTGACCTTAAATTCAATAAGGATAAAGATGTTTTAAAATCATCAAATAAAAATCTCATTTAAAAGAAGTGATTTTCCATTAATGGAGTGATAAATAACATCCAATCCATCCCCTTGATACTCCCTTGGATCAACCCATAAGTGGTTTATCCCTCCATTGATTATATGGTTTCAATGGAAGCAGAAAGTAGACTCATGAGGGAGGAAATGGAGAAGTAAAAAAACGCAATAAAATAACAATCACTCCACCGTTGTGTGATAATATCACAAGGTTTGGTATGAAAAAGTTCACACCTTGAACCAACAGTATCAAAGTGATAAGGATAATAACAGAATAATAAGATAAGAAGAACTTTTATTAAGAAACAAGGATGAATTAAAACAACTTACATGTGAAGGAAGAACATTACAAAGAGAAATTGACAGCATAACATTAAGATGAAAACAAGCTCCAAAGATTTCTAAATCCTCCAAAACCACTGCCTTAAATAGGAATTTTTGAGCCCTTGGGTCGATCCTCCAACATTACAAAGCATCTCAATTAATTTTGGTAGGCCATAGGTGGTGGAAAGCTTGTGGAATTTGGACTTTTCCACATTTGACCCGAGGTGGCAGCCAGCTTTCATCCACCGAACATACGCATTTGGATGACCTTCTAGATGGCCTAATCAGAGTGGTACATAGAATAATAAAATGTATATCCTGATTTCTTCTAACCTCATGTAAAATTTGGGCCCATTTGGAGTTGTGGATTATGATATATGATCAAATTAGTGGTCTGTTTTTCTGGGCCGCAGAATCTGGCCCAGAATTGTATCTCTAACTTGGGGCGCCTTAATGACCACCATAGAGGCCGAATTAGCATTATCTCATGAATAGTGATTTGTTCCTAAACATTTCTTATATCATCCCACAAAATTTGGGATTCATTAGGACTGTATGTTGGGCCCCACAGTCTCATAAGTGGGCTGGTGTCCAATCTGCCTTCTCTAGAATTTCTTCCATTCATCTCCAAATATCTCCATCATCGTTTATGAATCATCCATTGATCTCTGAATGAAAAATGTTCACATTTAAGTTTAGATATATTTCCAAAAATATAAAATTAAAATATTGATAATTAAATTCCTTAGAATCAGATGACTCATTGGGCCTAAATTGGTGTATATTAGGCATGATGTGCACAAATGATGAGAATGGATGTTCATAATGAAAATGTACTAACTCAGGCCCATAAGATCAAAAATGAACATTTAATACCATTAAAATGTAATTAAAATAAATTTTTTTATTGAATAATCAAGATGATACTTCCGAAGTATGTGCTTTGTCCACTGATGTGACCTTGGCTCTTTTGCAAGTGTCACCGCTGCAGTATTATCACAATAGAGTGTGATAGGATCTTTACTGCTCAGTACTACATCCAGCTCTTGGATGAAGCTTCGCATCCATACTGCTTCTTTATCTACCTTAGAAGCTGTGATATACTCGGACTCTGCTGTAGAATCTGCCACCACACTTTGTTTTGAGCTCTTCCAGCTCACTGCACCTCCATTCAAACTAAAGATGTATCCAGTCTGCGACTTCATGTCATCTTGATCAGTCTGGAAAATAGCATCTACATGTCCTCTGATGACTAGTTTCTCATCTCCTCCATAAACCAGGAACATATCCTTAGTACGCCTCAGATACTTAAGGATAGTCTTGACTGCCATCCAATGGCAGTCTCCTGGATCATCTTGATATCTGCCTACCGCACTTAATGCGTAAGCAACATCTAGCCTCGTACATAGCATATCATACATGACTAACCCAATCATGGATGCGTAAGGGATCCTTTCCATACTCTTTATTTCCTCATGTGTCTGAGGACACATTTTCTTATAAAGATGAATGCCATGTGACGCTGGCAATAATCCTCTCTTGGACTGTTCCATACTGAATCTCTTCAGTATCTTGTCAATGTATGTACTTTTACTCAGGCCCAACATTCTCTTGGATCTATCACGATGGATCTTAATCCCAAGAATATATGCCGCCTCGCCCAAGTCTTTCATGGAGAAGCATTTATGCAACCATGCCTTAACTGACTGTAAGACAGGTACTTCGTTTCCAATTAGCAATATGTCATCAACATATACTATTAAGAAAACGACTGCACTTCCACTAAACCTTTTGTAGACACAAGGCTCACATTCATTCTTAACAAAGACAAATTCTGTAACAGCTTCATCAAAATGAATGTTCCATGACCTTGATGCTTTCTTTAATCCATAAATGGATTTCTGCAACTTGCATACCTTGTTGGAATCCTTTGGAGTCACAAACCCTTCAGGTTGTGTCATGTAGACATCTTCCTGGAGGTTCCCGTTAAGGAAATATGTTTTGACATCCATTTACCAAATTTCATAGTCATGGTAAGCAACAATGGCCAATAGGATTCTGATGGATTTCAGCATCGCAACCGGTGAAAAGGTTTCATCATAGTCAATTCCTTGGCGTTGTCTAAAACCTTTTGCAACCAGTCGTGCCTTATAGGTGCTGACTTTCCCCTCCATGTCCAGTTTCTTCTTGAATACCCATTTATTACCAATAGGCTTTACATCAACTGGAGGATCTACCAAAATCCAGACTTGGTTTTGGTACATGGAATCCATTTCAGAATTCATGGCTTCATTCCACTTGGCAACGTCTGTGCCTTCAACTGCTTCCTTGTAGGTAAGAGGATCATTATTGTCAACCAATAATGATTCACCATCCTCGGTGACAAGAAAACCATATCGTTTTGGTTCTCTCACCTCTCTCGTGCTCCTACGCAGTTCTTGTGTCTTTGGAACAGATTGTTCTTCCACGGGGCTTTGTGGAATCTGTTCTTGTACCAATTCATGTGTATCTTGAGCCTCGACTTCATCGAAGTCTATCTCACTCCCACTATATCTTTTGGAGATGTGCTCCCTCTCAAGGAATATGGTGTGTCTTGCCACTGTAACCCTTTTGTCTAAGGGGTTGTATAGGTAATATCCCCATGTTTCATTTGGATATCCTATAAAGATACACTTTGTGCCTCAGGGCGCGAGTTTGTTACCTGAAGAGGCCTTAACAAATGCTTCGCTACCCCACACATGTAAATTCGATAACATGGATTTGCGTCCACTCCATAACTCGTATGGAATTCCATTTATCGATTTAGTTAGTACTTGGTTTAGTATGTGTGCTACTGTTTGTAATGCATATACCCAAAAGGATAATGTAAGACTCGCATGACTCATCATTGATCTCACCATGTCCAACAGGGTGCGGTTCCTCCTTTCACTTACACCATTCCACTGTGGTGTGTAAGGAGGAGTGAGTTGAGACAGAATCCCAAACTCCCGTAAGAAATCAATGAAGTCCTGATTAAGATAGTATCCTCCTCTATCTGAGCGGAGTTTCTTAATCTTCTTACCAAGCTGGTTCTCAACTTCATTATTGTATTCTTTGAACCGATCAAAAGAATCTGAGTTATACCTCATTAAATAGATATATCCATATCTACTAAAATCATCAGTAAAAGTTATGAAGTACGAGAACCCACCCCTTGCTTCAACTGGAAATGGTCCACACACATCTGTGTGAACTAATTCTAGAAGCTCTTTAGATCTTTCACCTTTCCCACTAAATGGGGCTTTGGTCATTTTTCCTTGTAGACACGCATGACATATACCAAGTGGTTTTAGTTCGAAAGAATCTAAATACCCATCTTGATGTAATTTTGTCAAAAGTTTCTCATTGACATGACCTAGTCGGTGATGCCAAAGTTGTGTGTGGTATGAGTCATGTGAATTAACATTGTTATCGGTTTCCATTACTTGGTTTGTGTAGTCTAACACATAAAGGTCGTTATATAAATGTGCCCTACCAAAACAAATGTTATCTTTATAAAAGTAGAAACATTCATTTCCAAACTTGAATATGAATCCATCAGTATCTAATCTGGATACTGAAATAATGTTTTTAGTAACATAAGGCACATAATAACAACCTTTCAAAACCAAGACCATCCCAGTAGGCAATGTGAGGTGGTATTCTCCGACAGCTACAGCAGCGAGTATGGCTTCGTTGGCTGCTCGTAGATCTACCTCCCCTCGATCAATCTTCCTGAATCTACTTGGTTCCTGTATTTGGATACAGATGTGAGAATCACAAGAAGTATCTAATACCCAATTAGTAGAAACATATAGATTTCATTCGATAACAAACGCACCTGAAGCTTCCCCTTGCTTCCTTGGTTGGGTGCAGTTTTTCTTCCAGTGGCCCTTCTTACCACATGCGAAACAAACAGCATCTTGTTCCTTTGCCTCCCCTTTGATCTTTCTTTTCTTGGAAGGCCTTAAAGAAGCTTTGGGCTTAAAGCTCTTCACCTTCCCTTTCCTTTTATTCACCATGAGGACAGAAGGCTTTTCACGCTTCATTTCAGTGTCCACTTGGCGAATGAGGATGAGAATATCAGACAAAGACTTCTCAATGTTGTTCATATTGAAGTTCACAACAAAGTTTGAGAAGCTCTGGGGGAGTGATGCAAGAATGAAATCAGTACCCAGTTCTTCAGGGAGTTTAAACCCCAGAACCTCCAAGCACTCAATGTATCCAATGAGATTGACTACATGAGGCCCGGCTGGGGTACCCTCTCCAAGCTTGCTCTGAAATAGAGCCTTGGAGATCTCAAACCTTTCCTGTCTTGCTCTCTCCTGGTATAGACCACGGAGATGCTTGAGCATTGATAAAACACTATTTTATTGAATATTTTATTGATAATAAATGATATAATTTCCTCACATTGTGTTAAATATGTTTATTTATAAAATATTTGGGATTTGATCATTCATTTGAAAATTTGGTGAAAATTCCAGTTTTACCCTTAATAGTGCACTGTATTATTTCAAAGATAAATATTTTTATATTTATTATTTGAATTTTAAATTTTGTAACAGTGTTCCTAACTTAATTATCTACAACTTTTATTCAGGACACTAAAGCTAAAGAGTTAATTTGGTTGTTGAAATTGGGCCATGAAGTCAAAGTTGGGCTGGGCTCGCCAGAATGGAGAAGGTTCTGTATTTGGGCCATATCCTCTACATACGGGCTTGGATGGAGCCCAAATTTTGAGGAAAGCTCGGGGACATGATGTGGCACAAATCATCCTTCTGGAAGGCCGGTCAATTCACGCGTTTTGGAGGTCAAATGGGCGGTGAAAGTTTCATTAAAATATTTGGCCGAGATTTTGCATTCACACTTGAAACCACTTTAAACCTAGCCTCCCCTCCACTCTATAAATTAGTGATTTTCTCATTTGGAGAGGCTGGTTCGTGCATTGGGAGATTGGAGGAAGAGGAGAATTGGTTTCAACCAAATTCTACAACCATTGTAAGAGAGGTAGCTCTTGAAGCAAGGATCCTCTCATCGAAGCCTCCTTCTCTCCTTCATGTTGTAATTGTTTTGTTTGTGTAATAAACTTCTTTGTTCTTCTTTTATTTCTTCTCTTTTCCTCTGTTTTATTTAAATTTATTCTTCTCTTAATCTTCCTCTTGGGGCTGGAATTCTTGAGTAGAAGCGATATTGGGTTATACCCATTATAAACCTTTGCACATGCAAAACGCTTCTACGATGATTACGCCACCCATGGAAGAGTAATTTTTAGTGATCGATCTATCTTCTACCCTCTTCATTTAATTATTTTGAATCATTGAGCCTACTGTAATTCACTTAATATGATCCATGAATTATGTTTTTAAATTTTAATAAACTAAGCAAGCAATTGAACAATTAATACAAAAACACGCGAGGTCGAGATTTTGTGTAAATTGTGAGAGTGCGAGCTTAATCGGTAATACAAGACCACTTGGGATAAATTTGTAGAGTTCAAATATAATCCCTAAACACAACTCATCCTCATTTCCAGAATGGATTTGTGCTCTAATTAACCACTGACCATAAGCTAACCTTAGAACAACAATCAAAGCAGGGTTCTGCGATTGCATGTTCCGAAGCTAGCCTAGGGTTTAAGTAATTCCATCTTTGTGGTTAAGTTAACTCTTGTAGGGTTCGAGGGTTAAAAAATTAGAGGATCATAATTAAGTGGATATTCATTTAAATGATAATGATTAATATGTAAATGAATAGGTAGAGTTAGATCGATTACGCCTTTTAAAATATTTTCTAAAAAAAAAACATCTTCTTGTTGTGTTATTTTAATCGGAATTCATTTCAAAACTAAAAACAAAAAAAAATACAATCTTCTTCCAGCAAACTTCTTCTAGATTCATAAACTATAAACAACCCCCATCCTTTTCTAGTAGTGTTTTTATTCTCTTTTATTTTATTTTTAGAATACCTCTAATAAGATGTTTTAATTCACTTCCTCCTTTGAGAGACGACCTTGGTTAGCCCCCTATGCTACACCAAGTAAACTAAACATTAGCTTCATAGAGTGTTGTGCTTGGAGTTTTATCCAACGTAACTCACTTTTGAAGTTCTTTTGAGAGCGCGTGCGACAACGCTCTTTCAAGCATGCTATAGGAATCCATGTCTTCATGAGACTTCATGAGCTCACTAGACATTGATGATAGCATCAAACATTGAACATCGAGTGCATCGTTCAAATGTTGATCATAGACTAGGAAATCTTCATCACTCGCTCCTGGGGTAGGGGAATCAGGAAGTGAGGACTCCATCACGTAAAACTTTTTTTCATGGAGTAGGATAACCCGAAGGCACCTAAACCATTCCTAAAAGTTACTACCTGTGAGGATGTTGTCTTTATCCAGAATTGATTGTAGAGAAAAACTGGTTGACGGGTTTGTCATCTTGATTCTACAATTTAAAAGAGCAGATTTATTAGTACTTTATTGATTACATTTTTATGAGAAATAATAAATTAATTAATTCTCCCACTATTTTATCAAGTCCCAATGGCCCTCACCATTGAACTTGGAATGTCCAGTTGCTTTGACATTCTAGTGGAAAGAATCCATATTTCCCTTCGCATAACCCCAACAAGGGTTGGTCAAGCTATTTGAAGGTATTTTGGTAGGCAGGTTTTTGCCAACTGTGAGCTTACAGTTCCTTGATCTGTTGAGTGGACTCCCCAATCCTGAAATCCTGAATTGGATTTCCTCAACTCTTGCCTCCAATATTACATCAAGTCTAGCAAGGGCTACTTCTCTTGATGTAATATGGTTAAATCAACCCGAAACCTTTCATAAGGGCTTCCTTTATAAAAGTAAGTGTCCCAACAAGGGTTGGTCAAACACATAGTTTTATTGAGTCTTGCCCTTAATCAAGTAACGGAAGGCTTGGTCTGATTTAATATGGTATTTTAGGGATTTTATTCTTTATGTGTATTTTTTCATTATCACATGCTTGTTAATATTAAGTGATGCTTGCTTAAGTGATTAACCATGTTCCGATAATGTTTACGCATAGTCTGGTTTTTATTTTATTCCATCTTTGCATGATTGTTCATTTTATTAATTATGTGATCGCAACAACACATACATAATAAATAAACCATGCAATCAGATAGAAATAAAATAAGATGGCATGATCATGATCTTCTATTTGGTTAGCTTATCTAGCAGTTTTGATAAGCTAACCCTGACCTAGGGAAAACACCTTGAACCTGATGGTTTGTGTTTTGCAGCTCCCACCTGTCCACCTTTGTATCTTCTTGTATCGGTTTTGCCTTGGCTTCGGGATTTGAACCGTCTCCTCTGGCTTGGGAGATCCTCCATTACATGGGTTTACATTAAAGAAACCATGGGCACGCAGGCCCTACATTTTATTGGAAGAAGGCTCGCAGGACAACAAATTTAAATTAAATAAATTTAAATGAAACCATACACATACAAAGGGTCTTTGGTCTAGCTCACGATCATCCATAGTATGCAACGACATTTACACATATTTAGAATTCAAATTCTTTTAATCGTTCTTTTATTTAAGATAAGACGTGCTCGAATTAAATTAATTATTATCTTATAATTAATCAATTATTTATTTTAAATTCCTTTCTGAATTTCCTTGAGATTCTTCTCATCCATATTCCTTGTACGGGTCTTTGTACATTGAAGGAAACCTGGTGAAATTCCATTTCTGGAAAGTACACGGCGTGTAGTTTATAATTACACGGCGTGTATTTTTCTTTTCACCCTTTATCCAAAGTACACGCTGGGGCTTTGGCATGTTTTCTGTACTTTGGAAATTTTAGAGTACACGGTGTGTAGATGAATCATACATAGTGTGTACTTCCTTGTTACACGGTAACCGGCCTGGCGATCCCGTGTATGCGGTACACGGCTTATCTTTGTACACAATTTCACCTGGGTCGGAACGGACTACACGGCGTGTTGTTCCAACATACACGCCGTGTATTCCGGTCTCCACGCGTCGTTCTATTCTGGTCAACATGGCGTAATTAAAACTTAGGCATAATCAATTCACACGATGTGGTTTGGCGGACCAGTGCCGGTTCGTTGAACCTAAGTACACGGCGTGTAGTTTTAATTACACGCCATGTAATCCCGTGTTGTACAGACAGAAAGAGCGGCTCCTCCGGATGAGTTCCTCGTATTTATTTTAATCAAAATTAAAATTAAAAGGTCGTTTCTGTGATATGAATTGAGAAATGAAGGAGGAAGAATAGATCTCGTTAATTCAGATTTATAGATCGATTTATTTCGAATTGAATCAAATATGAATGCGTAAATTATCAACGAAAATTAAATAACTATAATCAACGTTGTAACCTCATTCTGATACCATTTGAAGGTTCCGGGCACAGCAGAATTGCATGGGTGGATGTGCCCACTTGGCTTTTTGTCATTAGTAATGATCAATCCGGGATCAATACGACGATAAACGCCAGTCTCCACGGATCAAATCACAGAAAAAGACAAAGAAGATGGTTTGTCCTGGAACCACAAACAAGGATAGTTACAGGTTGATTATAATTAATTTAATTAATTATAAAGAAATACCTTTTCGGTGTTCTTTATTCGTTGATGTTCTTGATCACGTTGTCAATGTGATCCGTCGTTGCGTCGCAGAAGCCAAGTGTAGACTCCCTCTAGCGGTGATCCACACGTGTACCTTGTATCTCTGGATGTCACCAAAGGATTTTCCGGGTGCTAGCGTGGAGAAGCCTTTGCTTGCGTTGTCCGCCTTAGATCGTCTTGATCCGATGGAAGAGGATCTCTCTCGGTCTTGAGAGCATTTTTGGAGGAAGAGGTTCTTTCGGCCTTGAAATAATTCTCCAGAGATGTTGTGCACAACGATTCTCTTGTGTGTAGGAAAAGAGTTGGGGTTGTGAGGATATTTATAATCGGGTGTGTGGGGTTATAGAGTTATGACAATAAATAAACGTGTTATGCGTTTTATTTATTTCATTGACTCTTTATTTAAAACCCCCATGTCGAATAAATAATTCCTTGACATGCGCCCACGCTGATAATAATAAATATCATTTAAAACAATATTATATCCTCAAAATCCTGACTAAAAAAACTACATGGCGTGTATTAATAAATACACGGCGTGTACTTGTTTTTCATTGAAAACTACACAGCGTGTACATTAAATGTACACGGCGTGTATATCTTGTTTTCATTTATTCATTTCCTTCCCAAAATAAAACTACACGGCGTGTACATTTAATAATACACGATGTGTACTTGTTTTATTTTATTTTTACTCCATCATTTAAAACAACTTAGGCTTCCTTGAATAATTATTAAACCACATATGGGAATAATCTTTATTCAACTTGAGATACTTGGATACACTTAATGTGTGACCCTCTAGGCCTCTTTCTCGTTGGCATTAGGCGGGATTGTCTAAAGTCTAAGATTACTGTCTAGCAATGGGTCAAGGCACCCAAGAGAAAGAAGTTGACGCCGCATTGACGTATCACCTCATACGAACGCTTAATATGTAATTTAATCCCTTTGTCTCAATATCTCATCAAGCAAGTTTCATGTCAGTGTCATAAACCTATATGCTTGATCCATCGTTCTTTGACTACCTGAAATAAACTCGTCATTTACACCATGGCCATGGAATTTAATGCGACAGATCTATTTCAATCAAAGGGCCGAGATATCAACTTCCATAAATGGAAGGGACAAATCCTTCCTCGACTTATCCATTAACAACATGTCACTCGTGACGCACCCAACATACCCTACTTCCCGCCAACTGTCTGCGTGACGGTTTTCGTCAGTAAATCTAAGTGCACGAGTCATGACATGAGTTAATGATAATATTCCAGTCTAAGGACCATTACACACACTCACGGATAGAAATATATAATGACACCAAGACATGCGGAATTACTACTGGCGGGTCTGTTCTCATAATCTCCCATCTTAGATATTACCAAGTGCGAACTCCATGAGAGAGAGTCTCATCTTCTTACGAGTACTCGCACATGACGGTCTGTATACTATGTGTCCTATCATAGTATTTCATCCAACCGCAGAACTTTATTTAAGAATATTGTTATAGCATTTCAAGGTTCTCATTATAGCGGGGATCTGCTATGACCTTATTAATGCAACAAATATTCCATGACATTATTATATTATAGTCATGCAGAACAATGAACAATATATAATAAGTGAACATTTATGTAATCAAAGTACAAAACAGTTGGTTCTGAGGACACCAACCCTTACATCAATCATTGGTACAAGATTAGATAAGGCATGTATAGTCTTGGTTGAGGATGAGTTGATCTTAGTGAGGGGGTTTCTCCATTTTTTGAGGTAGGTGGAACCTATAATACAAAACCATGTTCCAATTTATGCATGATTGTGCATTCATGCATGAGTATATGTGTTCCAGTGAAAGGGATAGAAATCAAGAGCAACCTAGGTAAATAAATAGGGTGTTTTTAATCCACCAAGAGATAGAGTGAGAGTTCTATTGAATATTTGTGATTTTGTGATCATCCAGAGATTATTTCTCCATGGAGGTGAGGTTTCTATTTGTGTTTATGAGAGGATCGGTTTTGGTATGAGATTTGTATATCCTAGTTAGGTTTTCTAAGGCTATTTGAGTAGGTATTAGAGTCTTAGGCCTAAAGAAGATGGATAATATAGTTTTATATCTCATGTATGATGGGGAACACCCTCTTAAGGATATATAAGAGTCATAGTGTGTGTGATGAGTATGATATTCCATATAGGGATTGGTGAAGTGTGACATAGAGGATTTCCTACTTATAATTAGATTAAGAGATCTCTAAGGGGAGATATTATATGGTACCTAAGTGAGGGTCATGGTAATAGTATGGATGACTTAGCATAGGTTATCTAAGGCTCTTAGTGTGAGTTTCTTAGGATGGTAATTATTTATTTTTAATGAGTTTTAATGTGGGAATTATAAGATGATATAGACTAGACTATCGAGGCCTAGGTTAAGTATAGCATGTGGGTTGTGACAATACCATGTAGAGATGAGTGTGTGTTGGTATCAATGAGTAGAGATGGGTTAGGTTTGTAGAACCCAGTAAATTCCCTTATAGGCGGAATTAGAATGTTGATAGGTTGGGAATAATTTTCATGTATAACCAAGATGGTTTTAAGGGGATTATTATGCAAGGCTAAATGGATGGTTACTTTTATCATTTATGGTCAGATCGACTAAGAGATTGGAACTTCATATGACTTTCACCTAGTTGAAGTATGATCACACATGGGGACCACCTATTGATGATGTGGTTTAGATAGTATGAGAGGTTGGTTATCTAGATACTCTCCTTAGATTACTATTTATATGTTTTGTGGCATGAGACAAGATGGATGGCCTTTATTTAAGTGATAAGGTGTTGGTAGGACCCTACTTTGAGTGAGAATGCATTGGTAAAAGGGGATTGGTGTGTGAATTCCATGGGATCCACCTATTTATGGTGCATTTTTACTTGTGATAGAGGTTGGATATTGTGATTCCCTCCTTAGATCATTTTTTGTATGATAATATGATGTGAGATATAGAAATGGGGATCACTTAGTATTGGTTTGGAGTAGTTTTGTGAGAGGTTGTCTATAGATATTCCCTCCTCAAATTGTTTTTTATGTGATGTGATGGTGAGACCCACCGTAAGTGAGAGGGGAGCAGCTACTATGTTGTGGAATTAGAGGATATGTGAATCACACCCAATGTGAGAGGTTGGTGGCACTATTATGTTATAAGAAAGGATGTGATATTTAAATTGGTATATGACCCAACACAGAGAGAGTGGGTAGTGGTCATGAATTGGTAGAAACCCTATTAAGGTTCATTTTTTTTGAACCCAAGGAGAATAGTGTACAATATAGAACATACTAAACATATTTATCATCCCGTTGGAATGCCTCACCTAATGACATGAATTCACCAACACAGACGATTCAAACCCTACCTGGCCTAACTATGGGGTAGTATCCAAAATTAGAAAAAGATCCATACTAAGGGCCACTAGATGGAGTGAAATCCTAATATAGTGTAACAACCTTTCACAAAAAATACTCTCTCTATTCAGGTTTCTATCACAAGGCTATAGTGGGGAGAGCTAATCAAGATCAAACAAGTAACCAACCACATATACATGTGTCACACACACAAGAATCACACACAAGAATCATGCCAAATCATAATTAATCTCAATATTGAAAATAAATTAAAACATAATTAATTCATGAAAATTCAATTTTACTCACCTTAAGGAGGAGGACCCGGTGGCGGAGGAGGAGGAGGCGTCGACAGTGGAGGCAGCAGAGGCAGCAAAGAGGTAGC
Source organism: Viscum album (assembly GCA_963277665.1). Taxonomy (NCBI): domain Eukaryota; kingdom Viridiplantae; phylum Streptophyta; class Magnoliopsida; order Santalales; family Viscaceae; genus Viscum; species Viscum album. The sequence goes on from OY728125.1 coordinate 1,402,727,635, forward strand.
GCAGAGGCAGCGGAGGCAGTGGAGGCAGCGGAGGCAGCGCGGAGGCAGCGCGGAGGTAGCGCGGAGGTAGTGCGGAGGCAGCGGAGGCAGCAGAGGCAGCGGAGGCAGCGGAGTAGACGGAGGAGGAGGAGGAGGAGGAGGAGGCCGCGGTGGAGGAGGAGGAGGAGGATCCACGACAAGAGGAGAAGTAGGCACCGAAGGAGGAGAATGAGGTGGTGGCCGCGGTAGAGGAGGAGGAGAAGGAGGTACTGGCGGAGAGGAGGTAGCGGCGGAGGCGCAGGGTAGGGCTTCCGCGAGAGCTTGATAGGGTGCAGGGAGGAGGAGTCGTGGCAAGAGGAGGAGGAGGAGAAGTAGGCACTGGAGGAGGAGAATGAGGTGGTGGTTGTAGCAGAGGAGGAGGAGAATGAGGCAGCGGTGGAGAGGAGGCAGTGGCGGAGGCGTAGGGAAGGGCTTCTGCGAGAGCTTAACAGGGTGCGGGGAGGAGGAGGAGGACCCGATGGCATTTATAAATCCCGTGGGGACCATTATCAGCACTTTTTTAGCACTGATAAAGGTAGGACTTTATTAGTGCTTTTCATTTTAGCGCTGATAAAGACTCACTTTATCAGCGCTTTTGTAGCGCTGATAAATCCATACGTTATCAGCGCTGATAAATGTATAAATTTAATAATTTGTTTATATTATTATATATTTATTTAAAATGATATTTATGATAAATATATATATATTTATTAATAATTATAACTCTAAATAAATATATCTTTATTTATACTTATAAAATTATAAGAAATATAGTTATTATATTTATAATCATATAAATATATTAATTATATATATTTAAAAGATTATAAATATATTAATTATATATAGTTAATTATAATTATAATTACAAATGTATTTGAAAGGTATATTTATATATATATCATTGAAAATATAATAAAATATATATTTATTTTTTAAATATAATGTAATTTTAATTATAAGTGTACATTTTTTAGAACATATATATTATATGGGTAATATAATGAATTATAAATCAATAACACATCAACATGATATGTAATTATACTCTATAAATGAACATTATTCATGCACATATATGATCACATAACATATACGCATGATATATTCATTGACCCCAATTCATTGGAAAACACATATATATTCAATAATTTTAATTATGCATATATATTAAAAAGTATTATATATTTATAAATAAAACAAATACATTAAATATAAACAAATATAATAAATATATATCTTAAATATAATTAATTAATAAATCTAATAAATATAATGAATTAATAAATCTAATAAATCTTATAAATCTAATAAATATATTTATTATTAATCTTATAATTATTTAATTATATATATATATAGTTATAACATGTGTTTTTTATTTAATGTATACAATAAACATTATTTTTGAATATAAATATATTAATTTCATATGAAGTAAAGCGCTAATAAATGTAACATTTATCAGCGCTAAGAAAAGAGCTGATAAAGGGATAATTAAAGCACTGATAAAGGGTACACCTTTATCAATGCTTGTTTTAGCACTGATAAAGGGTACATTTATTAGCACTTTTTTTAGATCTAATAAAGTCCTACCCCTTTATCAGTGCTTTTCCGTTAGCACTGATAAAGGCAAGCACCTTCCTTGCCCGGTTTTGTGGTAGTGATTTCTGGATGATGGGGGTTCTAGGAAATATGTCCTTCCACCGATAGTAGAACTATTTTAGTATGTATTTCCTGAAGACTTCTCTGGATTACCACCTAAGAGAGATTTGGAATTCACTATTGAGCTCATGCAGGGGTTGAGCCAGTACCTATTCCACCATATAGAATGGAACTGACTAAGCTTCAAGATCACAATACTTTGTTGGAGGAGATAGATGATAAGGTATTTATCCATCCAAGTACGTCTCCTTGGGGATCACTTGTATTGTTTGTAAAAAAGGCCGATGGGAGTTTACGTTTGTGTGTCAATTATTGAAAGTTGAAAAAAATGACTGTAAAGAACTGATATCCTCTTCCACACATTGATGATCTTTTTTACCATTTTAAGGGAGCTTGTGTGTTCTCAAAGATTGACTTGAGATCAGGGTATCATCAGTTGAGAGTACGGACTTCTGATATACTTAGGAATGATTTCAGGAGTAGGTATGGCCTTTATGAGTTTGTTTTAATGTCATTTGGTTAAAAAATATACTAGTAGTGTTTGTGGATTTGATGAACTGGATCTTTCATCTATATATGGATTATTTTGTGGTGGTGTTTTTGGATGACATCTTAGTGTACTCCAAGACTCATGATGACCATGACCAACATCTTGACATCATCCTGAGTACACTGAGAGATCATCATATATATGAAAATATATCTAAGTTTCAATTTTGGATTGATTAGGTACACTTCTTGGGAAACATCATCTTATAGGAAGGTGTGTTAGTAGACCTAGAGAAGGTTCACGCAATGGTTTCTTGGGAGTAGCCTAAGAATGTTTTTGATATTTCGAAGCTTTCTGGGATTAGCTGGATATTACAGGAGATTCATCCAAGAATTTTTCCATTTGGAAGTACCACTTTATAGATTGATCAAGAAAGTGATTAAGTTTGAATGGATATAATCATGCAAGAATTCTTTTCAGAATTTGAAGAAGCATTCGACAACGACACCAGTTTTGATCCTACTTGAGTCAGGTGAGGAGTACACAGTTTATTATGACACTTCTGGGATCATAATCAGAGTTGTGTTTATCTAAGGGGATCAAGTTGTGGTGTATGAGTCTGGGTAGTTTAGAATACATGATTGGAACTACCCTATTCACAACCTTGAGTTGGTAGAAGTGGTTTATGCTCTTAAGTGTTGGTGACAATATCTTTTGGGAGAAAAGTTTACAGTTTATATCAATCACAAGAGCCTTAAGTATATCTTTTCACAATGTGATTTGAATATTTGGTAGTGGGGATGGGTAGAGTCTATGCAATAATTTGATTTTGAACTAGCATATACCCCCAGAAAGGAAATAGTGTGGATGATTCCTTGATTAGAAAAACTCAGACTCATATGGTTCAGGAGTCAATTTTAGAGTTGAGGATGATGACTTTGCTGGCTGAAATGCATGTGGTGGTTCAGGAGATTCAGGAGCAGATGAATATGGTTTTAGATATAGTGGAGTCTAAACTTTTGAGATAGATCAGGGATGAACAGTATGAGGATCTAGAGTGTTTGGCCTTAAGGGAAAGCATTAAAGGTGGGGAGACACCTTCAGACTGGTTGATAGATGAGGATGAGATCATTTATGTGAAGAATCAAGTTGTTGGGCCTATGAGAATATAAAAGGAGCTCATGCGATAATTTCATGCCTAGAAGTGGGCGGTGCATCTAGGTGTGACCAAAATGTACCATGACCTACGATGACAGTTTTGGTGGCCAGACATGAAAAAAGGAGATAGCGGGGTTTGTGATAAGATGTTTCACCTTTCAGCAGGTGAAGGCAGAGCATCGACGACCTATAGGTTTACTACAATCATTGCCTATTCCAGAATGAAAGTGGTATGGCATGAAAATGGATTTTGTGGTGGGTCTTCCAAAGATGCTTAGAAAGAGTGACGTTATTTGGGTCATTGTGGATTGATTGACAAAGGTAGCGCATTTCTTGCTTATAAGGGAAACCTTTACATTGGAGTAGTTGGGAGAAATATATGTTCAATAGATAGTTCATCTACATGGGGTGTCATGGACTATAGTTTCAGATCGTGATTCACACTGTACTTCACACTTCTGGTAGGGCTTGCAGAAAGTACTTAGTACACAAGTTTTATTGAGTACATCCTTCCACCCTTAGATAGATGGGCAGTCAGAATGTACTATATAGGTTCTTGAGGATATGTTGTGGGCATGTGTTCTTGACTTCTATGGGTCTTGAGAGAATCACTTGGATTTAGTGGAGTTTGACTATAACAATAGTTACCACGAAACTATATGGATGGAACCATATGAGGCTCTTTATGGTAGTCCATGTAGATCACCCCTATACTAGATGAAAGTAGGTGATTCAGAGTTTTTAGGACTAAGTATCATGCAGGAGACATCAGAGTAGATGTAGTTGATTCGAAAATGTATGAATACGGTTTAGAGTAGGAAAAATTTGTATGTTGATAGATGAAGATGACCCCTAGATTTTACAGAGGGTGACCATGTGTTACTTCGGGTGTCACCTAGGTTGGTTCACCATAGGATATGGAGGTAGGGAAAGTTTGTTCCCAAGTTTGTTGAACTGTTTGAGGTAGTGGAGAGAATGAGGTAAATGGTGTACCGATTAGCTCTTCCATTGAAATACATCATTGTGAATGATGTCTTCCATGTGTCACAACTATGGAGGTATCACCCCAACCCTTCTCATGTGATTGATGTAGATGAGGTTGACCTGGAGATAGATGCATTCTTTGAGGAGAATCGGATATGTGTGCTGGATTATAGTGAGAAAGTGTTTCAAGGAAAGACTATGCTAATAGTTTATGTGTTATGGAAACATGGACGTGTGCAAGAGGAAACATGGGAAAGGGAAGTAGATATGAGGTCTCAATGTCCTGATCTCTTTGGATCAGAATCTTAGAAAGGCTTGGAAGTACAGCTCGAGGATGAGCTGTTATAAGGTGGGGATATTGTAAGATGATGACCTTTTCTGGAGTTATCTTGGGAAAAATTTTAGTTACTTCTTATTGTTTTTAAGTACCTTTGATTGGAGTTATGAATTGGGGTGAGTTTGTTTGGAGTTTTGAGAAAAAATTAAGAAAATGGGGTTGTTCATGGTTGTTTCACGGTTAGAGAAAACCATGTTCCCAAACCCAAGTAACTGTGCGACCCTAGATAGTGAGGGTTGCACGGTTGATGCACGGTTTACCTAACTACGCGCCTCTACCTATAAAATCATGTGTGCAATTATTAATCACTTGAAAATTAGTTTTTAAATACCTCAAACCCTTAAAACACATCTTATTTGACATTGGATCAAGACTATACATTTTTGGATGATTTCAGAGCTTTCCAGAGGGGTTCCAAGGTCGTTCGACCTCTATTCTTCAAGATTTAAAGCCCAAATCGAAGATCTTCTCTTCTCCTGGTAATTGGGTCTCATCCTGATGCCTATCCCATTCATTCTTATCTATTTACTTGATCTTTTGGTGGAATTTATCCTTTGTTTCTTTAGATCTAAAACTTTTTTTGTAAGATCTAGATCTAGATTGATTAAATCTTGATATCCTTGATCTTGATTTTGGGATTTAGATCTGAAACTCAGATCTACATCATTGCATTGCTCAGATTTTGGGGTTTTTCATTGAATGAATGTTCATCAACGAATTGAGGTAGGTGGTCAAAATATAATTCCTATAGTTGTGGATTTTATGCGTGTATGAAAAATTGTATAATTGTTAGAATTCTTTAGCAATTGATTTCCTAAATTTGGTTAATTAGGTTGACCAATTTTTTTTAGGAAGGAGGTGCCTCAATCAAAGACCAAGGCACAATTTATTGAATGGAGAAAAAATAGTATTACATGAGTCTGAATGTCAAAATCTTATTATAATCTTTCTCAAAAAGAGGAATCAAATCACCAGGCAAATCATCCTGCCAAGTAATGACCTGGTTGACTCCCTTATTGGAAAGACCATCTGCAACCATATTCGCTTCACGGAAAGCATGCGTAATAATGTAATTGGTTTCCAAAATCAAAGAGAGATAATTCATCCAACGGGAATTAAGTGGCCAAGCAAGATGCACCACACCCTTCCAAATAGCCTGGACAATAGTGATTGAATCACTTTCAATCCAAATATTGTTCCAACCTTTTCGTTTAGAAAAGTCAATAGCATGAATGACCCCCATCATTTCTGCTTCAAGAGACGAGGTCGTACCACATCCACCAAAAAATCATCCAATACATTGGCCAAGATGATCTCTAAAAATAGCACCACATCCAGCTGGTCCCGGGTTGCCTTTGGAGGCATCATCGATTTATTGAAGCATTGCTGAAATATATGATTAATTGAGGAATTAATCATGAGACTAAGGGGTTTTCCTATTAGATAATTAATTTGGGAAATTTATTATGAGAGTTAGGGGTTGTAATCTAGATAATTAATCAGGGGATTAATTATGAGATATTGAATTTTCTAGATTGAGATAATTAATCTTGAATTAATTATTTGCCTTGATGTTATGATCTAGATAATTAATTATTGAATTAGTTATAAAGATTTGATATTTAGAATGAGGTAATTAATTTTGGGAAATTAACTATGAGATATGAATTGTGTTATTGATTAATTAATTGATGAATTAATTAATGGATCGGTGTACCTAATTAATTGGAGAGTTAATTAAGGATATTGATGTATTTAACTAATTATTGAATTAGTAATATAATTGAGGTGAATAATTAATTATGAATTAATTATGTGTGAAAGAATGTGAACATGGTCATTCTAAATTGAGAAGTATAAATGGTAACATGGTCATTGTACTTGTGAGTAAAGGAATGGGAACATGGTCATTCAAATAAGAAGTATAAATGGTAACATGGTCATTGTACTTATGGGTAAAGGAATGGTAACATGGTCATTCTATTGAGAAGTAATAATGGTAACATGATTATCTTACTTAATAAAGGAACTCTGAGATATGGCCTCACATGATAACACTTTGAACTCCGACATGAGTTGAATCAAGTATTGAGATGTCATATTACCTTTGAATACTTCAAGCTCTGGAACGAGTCAAAGCAGGTATTAAGATATGATATTACCTAGGGAACACTTCGAGCTCTGGCACGAGCCGAATCTAATATAGAGGTATGGGTATCCCTGGGAACCCTAGAGTTAATATGACTAAATAAAGAATAAATGATAATGTGATAACCATTTATTTATGCATTTTATTCTTTTCTTTATAGATCTTCTTACACTATCTTTTGACTGGAATTATTTTAGAAAATGTTGGTAGTGAACTACTGAGTTGTATTCACACCCTACTCAGGCTACCTGGTCGGTACCTGAATAGACTTTATTATTGCAGGACAGGTTAAGGGCAAGGGACCTGGATTAGATTGCTGATTGGGGATGAAGCTTGTACGAGGGAACTAGACATAATTCGGGACCCACTTGGGAGTTTTTAGTGTCTTTATTTTTAGTTGCATTTTAGACAATTTGGCACTTTAGTATAGTATGTTTCCCTTTCAGTTGAATATTGTATTTTTCTTTTTTGGTTATCTTATAACATTGGTATTGTTCTAGTTATATATACTTCTGCATTTTTCTTATTTAATTCCACCGGTGTTTTACTCTAATAAAAGAGGATATAGTCTCCTCATATGACTTACCAGACCCTCACTGCTAGTTAGCAGCCTCTGGCATACAGGGAGGCACGCCTGAGGTCATGTGACCGAACAACTTGGGGCACCGTTGCGTGGCATCTAGGCCGAGACATTACAGATGTGATTTGGTTTCATTATTGTTTTTATAAAATAGAAAACTATTATATTGTAATGTATTTCAATATATTTATTTATAGTTATAATTATAAATAAACATATTTATTATACTTACAAAATTTATAAATATATATAATTAAATAAATATATTTATAAATATATACAAATATTTATAAATAACTACAAATATTTATAATTATAATTCTTAATAAATATATATATATTTAAATAATTATAAAATTATAATAAATATATTAATTATATATATTTATAAAATTATGAATGTAATAAATATATTTGTTATAATTTTATAATTATATATATATATATATAATTATAATTATAACTATAAATAAATATATGTTTATTATAATTTTTTAAATTATATATTTATATAAATATATATTTATTTTATATTTATTTTATATTTATTATATATTTATTATATTTATATTCATATAAATATATATAATTAATATATTAATTATATATAAAATCATAAATATAAGAAATACAGTTATTATAATTTTATAATTATTTAAATAAATATATATAAATTTATAGTTATTAAATAATTATAAAATTATAATAAATATATAAAAATATTTATAATTATAATTCGAAATAAATATAGATATGTTTAAATAATTATAAAATTATAATAAATATATTAATTATATATGATTATAAATATAATAAATTTATTTATTATAAATTTATAATTATAGATATTTATTTATTTATTTATTTATAACATTTATAATTTTATAAATATATATAATTATATAAATATATTTATTGTATATAAATATATATATTTATTTATTATTATAAATAAATATATTTATTTATTATACATATAATTTTATAATTATATATATAAATATAAATAATTTATTATCATTATAGTTTTATCGGCGCTATAATTTTAGCGCTGATAAAGACACATTTTATCAGTTTTAAAAAAGCTCGGATAAAGGCATGTTTTATCAGCACTTTCTATTTTAGCATAGATAAAACATACACATACCTTTATCAGTGCTTTTTAGCTACCACTAATAAAAGGTTTACCCGCTTTTATAAATAAACCCTAACAGTCTCCTCCTTCTCTCGCACACCTCAAGCTCTCACAGAAGCTAACCCCTATCGACGACTCCTACTCTACCCCAACCCCTCCTCTACCACCGCGAATCCATCCTCCACCACCATGAATCCCTCCTATATTGTGAACCTCACCTCCACTATTGAACCCCACCTCTACTGCGAACCTCACCTCTGCTGTGAACCCCACCTTCGTCGTGCGTCAAACCCCACCTCTGCCCTAAACCCCTCCTCTGCTGCGAACCCGCCTCCTCCACATACCCCACCTTTGCCATCAAACCCCACCTCTGCTATGAATCCCTCCTCCGTGAACCCACCTCCACCGCGAACCCCTCCACGACCTCCGCTGCCACCGCCTACCCTAACTCCACCGCCACCGGAGTAACAACAACAATAGTCTAAGGTACACATTTATAGTTTCTTCATTTCTAGTTTATGCATGTTTCATTTATTTAGCATGGTGGTATTTGTTTTGGGATTCTTTTCATTGCGTCTAATAGGTGTTTCTAGATCATTATAAACCTATAAAATTCAAATTCATCTATATTTGGATCCATTTAGATTCATACAATATTCATATGAACTTATTTTAAATCTAGTGGATCAACTTATTATACATTTTTTTTCCTTGGCTTCTTTTGGTGGATTCGATGAATTTGGTTGTTCAACTCATTTGCATTGGGGGTATTGAATCATCTATATATATTGTAATTTCTTAATTTGGTAGAATTTTTTCCGTATAGAATTATTTTTTCTACATATGGAGAATTATAATAATCTTGTGGATAGGCTTTCATTTGATGGATTAGCTTCATTGGAATCAAATGAATTGACTTCTCAACATATATAATCTTAAATTTTTGTCTACTGGTAACCTGGAATAATTAAAGCCTTAAATAATATTTTGGTGAAATAATCATCATCTTCTGGTACAATGATATTCTATTTTCAAAAACTTATATAATTATATGTGTATGTAACCTTATATAATCATCTACCATAGACTTTGAATAATGAAATCCTTTAATAATCATCTGGTTTATTAACCATATTTTGGATTGGTTTTGCTGAGGTCATGGATTAATGAAAAACTTTATTGTAAATTTTGATGAATTCACAGCCATCAAACAATTTAGATTCTCAATAATTGGATATTGGAATTTTTCCATGACTTGGTCATTGAATATAATACCATGATAATAAACCATGATACCTCAGTTTTAAAAAATAAGTTATATTTTCAAATTGTTTCTTGGTTGAACATGCATGATATAATTCAAGTGATTACCAAAGAACTATAAAGATGGGTTATTACTCAATCTTAAAAAATTAATGATAATATTAATGATTTTGAGATAAAGCATCATAGTATTCATGGTGTTATTTTGAATGATGATTCTACATAATGAATTTCATACTAAGAAAATTGACTTGATATTAAACTATTAAATAGAGAACAAAATTGGAATTTGAGATCGAGGATTGATTATATTAATGAAGTATATAAAAACACTTCATTCTTTTATTAAAAAGACATTTTTAGATGGAGTAATAACTATATTTCAAGGTTAAAGGATGATAATGGTATTTGGATTGATACAAATGAAGGCATTAAGAATTTAATAACATATTTTTATCAAATCATATTTTCTTCTCAGCATAAATTTATATCTAAATATATAAATTATTATTTTCTTACAACTTTAACAAATTATATGAATGAATTATTAACTATTGATATTCAATGTTATGAAGTGGTTGTGTCATTTAGGTCGATGCATCCATCAAAGGTACTTAACGTAGATTTTCTTCATGAAATTTTCTTTAAAAGGTTCTAGACTATTTTGGGACTTGATGTTGTTAACCTCATGAATGGGTTTTGGAGAGGTAAGAATTATCTTGAGACTTTTAATGATACTCTCATCACTTTGATTCTAGAGGTTACTAATCTGTGTTTAGTTAAGGATTTTAGAATGACTGGTATTTTTAATGTCATTTATAAAGTCTTTTTTAAGATTTTAGAAAATAGACTATGGAAAATCATACCATCTATTAGTTTAGTACCATGGTTATTTTCTTATTTTGACTTGAGACATGATGTACTCAAAGGATCAGGAAAGCAACATAGTTTTGTCTAGTGATGAGTGGCATAGGGAAATTCTTTGTGTGAAAGGAATGACACTTGAGAAATTTTTGATTATGTAATGGGTTCATGCTTATAGATTTTATTAGGTGTATTTATAAAGGAAGGAACCAATAGTACTTCATGTGAGATACATATACATTATTCTTGGGGTGAACAACCAATTTATTTGGTGTGACCCAAGGATCATTGGGATAATGTATTGCTTATAGTAAACTGAAACATGATTGTTTCATGGTTGTGAGTGTGGTCATTAACTCTATCCAACCCATAGGATATCCATCATGACCTCACTCCCACAAAAGTTAAATTAATGTTTAACCCCATTGCAACTCCTAAACCTACTTTGCATCCAACATCACTTGTATGGTTTAAATTAGGGGAGTCCTCTACAATTACATCTTCTTTATAGTGAAAGAGTTCATCAATTTTGCAAAAGATCATGCATACGACCCTTCTCAAATCATTTGTTTGTGTTTGTGCTATTGTTATTCAAGACAAGTTAGTCCAGAGGAGTTGGAATACCACCTGATCTATCACAGAATAGATCAAAGTTATAAATGTTGGAATAAACATGGGGAAAAAGGTGAATGTATCTAGTGGTTGGGATAACTTTGTGTTTTATGGATCATCTTATATGATTACAAGTGTGGACAATGAAGAAGATTGTATCGATGACGTGATTACATATGTGAATGATGATGAATATTATATTGAGGAAATGAAAAAGACAGTTGAAGATGAACTTTTTGGTTTCCTAAAATTGTTTGAGTAGTTAAAAAGTTGTGAAAAGATGCCATTGTATACCGGTTGTACTAAATATACAGCATTATCAGCCATACTGAAGTTGTATAATTTGAAAGCAGGAAACAGATGGAGTGATGCCAGTTTTATGGAACAATATTCTCTCTTGAATGACATGATCCCATAATATAATGAGATCCTGAGCCGAACATATGATTTAAAACGAATGATACGCTCAATGGGTATGATCTCTGAAAGAATACATGCTTTCGTGAATAACTGTATACTATTTCTCAAGGACCAAAAATTACTTACATAATGCCCAAAGTGTAGCACTTATCGATACAAGAAATATAAATCGGGTCCTAAAAAAGTTGTATGGTACTTTCCAATCATTCAAAGATTTAGGCACCTATATGAAAGTGAGGAGACTGTGGGGAAATTGACATGGAATGAAGATGCAAGAAATAAAGATGGGAAACTATGTCACTCGGCAGACTCTCCTCAGTGGAAGAGAATTGATCATGAGTATCCGAAATTTTGAAACGATCTGAGAAACCTTCGTCTTGCATTATCTATAGATGAAGTGAATCCTTTTGGTTTTTAAAGAAGCACTCATAGTACATGGCTGGTTATGTTGGTAAATTATAACTTTCCATCATGGTTATGCATGAAATGAAAACACATCATGTTATCTGTGCTTATATCAAGACCAAAACAACTGGGTAATGATATTGATGTTTATTTAGCTCCTTTTATCAAGGATTTGAAATTATTGTGGGATTTAGGTGTTACGTTGTATGATGCTCATAGAAATGAAGATTTCACATTGAGAGTCATGTTGTATGGGACGATAAATGACTTTCCTACTTATAGAATTTTTCTAGGATATAGCATTAAAGGAACTCAAGGGTGTCTCGTCTTCAAACAATGTACACATTCAATTAGGTTTAAACATTCATCAAAAACTGTGTTTCAAGGAAATCGTGGATTTCTACCATGATGGCATAAGTATCGATCTTCTACGACATAATTCAATTGAAGTTCGAAAGAACGTACAGCACTGTCTCCACTAACAGGTGATAAACTATTTGAGAAATTAAAATATGTGGACACTGTTTTTGGTAAACCATTTTTGAAAAATCTTATGAAAATTTGTTAGAAAACGAGATTAGTTTTTTTTAATTACCATACTGGAATTGTCTATACGTCAGACATTTTCTTGATGTTATGCATGTTGAAAAGAATGTATTTGATAATGTCATCGGCATGCTGCTAAATGCACCTAACAAAACAAAGGATGGAATTAAGGCTAGTTTGGACATGGTTAACATGGGAATATGAAAAAAGTTGGCACCAGTAAAGGGTAAAAATGAATTTTTCTTCCTCCAGCTGCTTACACTCTTTCCAGGTAAGAGAGATATTAGTTTTTAAATTTCTTGAATGATGTAAAGGTTTTAGAGGGGTATTCATTGAATATCAAGAACATCATGTTAATGACCGATTTAAAGTTAAAGGGTCTGAAATCACATGACTTCCATGTTTTGATGCAAGATCTAATTTTTATAGCTTTGCATTGCCTTTTTTCTAAGAATGTCCTCCATACATTAACCAAGCTTTGTTTCTTCTTCAAAACTATATACAGCAAAGTTATAGACCTGGAGAAATTGTTAACTATAGAAAGATAAATTATCATCATATTATGTAAATTGGAAATATTTTTCCCTCCAATATTCTTTGATATGAAATGTGAAGTGAATCATAAGGAAGCATATACCAAGGGATTTCTCAGTAGTTGAATGCAAAGTATGACTTTCTAAAAGATCTTTCATGAACATTTTCCTAAATAGTGCAGTAATCAGTCGTAACTCAATCAGTCATGCCTCAATCTGATACACATTGTGCTTGGTATGACTCAAAGTATATATTTTTAGTTTATAGTGTTCTTTGATCCTTTAAGATTCATATCTTTTGAACTACCATGCTTTGATCCATGACTCGTGATTATAATCTATGATATGAAGGGTATGAATTTCTAATGTTAATATCACCTTCCAACATATTCATAAGTCGTTTTTTATGTTTATGAAGAAGTATCAGGTCAAACCAATGCATGATGCGACTGGTATGACTCATAATGCGTGTCTCCGGTTTGAAATGACATTTTAGTAAAAAAAACACAACTTGCATACTGAAAACTGATTTAACACATTCATATTGTTTTGGTACTTTAGGAAAATGATCTATAAGTCATCTTTGATGTGTAGGAATCAACCGCACCTTGACACGATGCATGGTGTGGCCGGTATAACTCAAAATGTCTCTTCTTATTTAAAATTGACATTAATTTAAGTAAAAAATCAAGTGACATACTGAAAACCAAAAAAGCGTATTTGGATTATTTTGATATTTTAGGAAAATGATCCATGAGTCATTTTTGACGTGTAGGAGTCAACCGCACCTCAATACGACGTACGGTGTGAACAGTATGACTCAAAGTGTGCCTTTTTATTTAAAATTGATATATAATTAAGTAAAAATAACAAGTGACATACTAAAAACTGATCAAATGGATTTGGATTGTTTTAATACTTTAGGAAAATGATCCATGAGTCATTTTTGACGTTTATGAATCAAACGCACCTCAATCTGGCACATGATGTGACCGGTATGACTAAAAGTGTCTGTTATTAGTTTAAAATTAAAATGTTAGTTCAAAATGTGTCACTCACTGAAAACCAAGTAAACTCACTCCAATTGTATTGATAATTTAGGATAGGGGTTCATAATTCATTTTTGATGTTTATGAATCATTACCATGTCAAAATGACACATGATGCGACCAATATGACTCATAATGCATGTTTCCATATTAAAATGATATTTTAATAAAAAAACACAATTAGCATACTGAAAACCAATCAAATGCATTCGGATTATTTTTATATTTTAGGAAAATGATCCATGAGTCATTTATGATGTGTAGAAGTCAACCACGCCTCAATATGATGCATGGTGTGTCCGGTACGACTCCATGTGTGTCTTTTTATTTAAAATTGACATTAATTTAAAGTAAAAAAGAACAAGTGGCATACTAAAAACTGAGAAAAATCATTCAGATTGTTTTGATATTTTAGGATAACAATACATGAGTCATTTGTGACATGTAGGAGTCAACTTCACCTCAATACGACGTATGGTGAGACCAGTATGACTCTTTGTGTGTCTTTTTATTTAAAATTGATGTTAATTTAAGTAAGAAAGAACAAGTGGCATACTGAAAACCGAGCAAACGAATTCAGATTGTTTTGATACTTTAGGAAAATGATCCATGAGTCATTTTTTATGTGTAGAAATCAACCGCACTTCAATCTGATGCATGGTGTGATCGGTGTGACTAAAAGTGTTCGTTATTAGTTTAAAATAGACATTTTAGTTCAAAACGTGTCACTTACTGAAACCCAAGAAAACACACTCTGATTGTCATGATAATTTAGGATAGTGATTCATAAGTCATTTGTGACGTGTATGAAGCAGTCTCACATCAAACCAACACATGATGCGACCAATATGACTCATAATACGTGTTTCCAGTTTGAAATGACATTTTAGTAAAAAACGTAACTGGCATACTGAAAACCGAGAACGCATTAGGATTGTTTTGGTACTTTAGGAAAATGATCTATAAGTCATTTTTGATGTTTAGGAATCAAACTCACATCAATACGACGTACGGTGCAGCTGGTATAACTCAAAGTATCTCTTTTTATTTAAAATTGACATTAATTTAAGTAAAAACAACAAGTGACATACTGAAAACCAAGCAAACGCAATCGGATTGTTTTGATATTTTACGAAAATGGTCCATGAGTCATTGGTGATGTGTAGGAGTCAACCGCACCTCAATACAACACATGGTGTGACCGATATGACTCTAAGTGTGTCTTTTTATTTAAAATTGACATTAATTTAAGTAAAAAAGAGCAAGTGACATACTGGAAACCGAGAAAACGCATTCGGATTATTTTTATATTTTAGGAAAATGTTCCGTGAGTCGTTTTTGATGTGTAGGAGTCAACCACACCTCAATATGACGAACGGTGTGACCGGTACAACTCCAAATGTGTCTTTTTATTTAAAATTGACATTAATTAAGTAAAGAGAACAAGTGACATACTAAAAACCAAGCAAACACATCCGGATTGTTTTGATACTTTAGGAAAAAGTTCCATGAGTCATTTGTGATATGTAGGAATCAACCACACCTCAATTCGATGCACGGTGTGACCAGTATGACTAAAAGTGTCCATTGTCAGTTTAAAATTGATATTTTAGTTCAAAATGTGTCACTCACTAAAAACAAAGAAAACACACTCCGGTTGTCTTGATAATTTAGGACAACGATTCATAAGTCATTTTTTGACGTGTATGAAGTGGTCTCACATCAAACCGATGCACGATGCGACCGGTATGACTCATAATGCGTGTTTCAGTTTGAAATGACATTTTAGTAAAAAACCACAACTGACAAACTGAAAACCAAGCAAACGCATTCGGATTATTTTGATACTTTATGACAACAATCAATCAGTAATTTGTGACAGGTAGGAATCAACCACACCTCAATTTGATGCATAGTGTGACCGATATAACTCCAAATGTGTCATTATTTAAAATTGACATTAATTTTAGTAAAAGAACAAGTGATATACTCAAAATTGAGCAAACACATTCAGATTGTTTTGATATTTTAAGACAATGATTCATCACTCATTTGTGATGTGTAGGAATCAACTCAACCTCAATAGGACGCACAGTGTGACCGGTATAACTCCAAATGTGTCTTTTTTATTAAATATTGACATTTTAGTAATGTATTCTTTCATATTAATGATTAATTTATTTCTTTATAGTATTACTAACATAATATTTGTTTTCTTATATGGGCGGAATCTTTTGCTCGGGTTGAGATGATTTGTTCAGCAACTGATACCATGGGCAGATATTTTTGAGAGGGGATCACGAGTGTCAAAAGATGAAATATTAATATTTTAAAATGTTTGTTGGATAATTGTAAATGTAATTATATAAAACATTGTTTGAAATGTAAATAGTGTTTTTTTGTATATACCATGGGTTGAAATTTTGTAATCATGATGTCAATTAAATGTATATATCATTGTTTGAAATTACAGGTTGTATATAGCGTTGTTTGAAGTTACAGGTTTTTGTTGGGTGTGATGTTATACTAACAACACATTGCAGCTAGCTAGGCCTTTATCAGCACTAAAAACGCTGATAAAGGGTGTTCTTTATCAGTGCTTTTTTTAACGCGGATAAAGACACCCCTTTATTGTCACTTTTTTAGCACTGATAAAGGGGCACCCCCCATCATTGTTGCGATTAACAGTGTTTTTTTAGCGCTATTAAAAGCCTATTTAGGCGTTGTTAAAGGTCATATCTGTAATGGTGATGTTAGGTTCATAATTACAAAATGACATTGGTAGGTTGATTTTGGTCAAAGGGTTCATTGGTTCATCATCTCTAAAATAATAATCATAAAATAATTATAATTTTTATATATATAATACAATTTTAGAGTCATTCATGAAAAGTGGTCACGAAAAACAAAATACATAAACTCGTGAAGCAGTAATCTACACACACACACAATTGTTTTTACTTTTCATTGGATGGAAAATAAAAAGATAAAATAAAATATTATCATTAAAGAATCATTATAGTATTATAAAAATTAAATAAATTTATTAAATTCATCCCCATGACCATCCATGAGAGGTGATTTCTGAAAACCGATGTACATCGCTACGTGGAGATGGTATTCCATACGTACGCATGTGCGATGATTTCGTTTTTAACTATTATAATGGTATGAAGATATATGATACATTTTATTTAAAGAATCATAATTATGCCATGAATATCATTTATATACATTAAATCCATCATAATTATCATCCAAGAAATATGATGATGAAAAATGAATCATATCGTTATGCGGCGACAGGAGTCAGTCTGCACATATGCAGGAGTGATAATTTCACTTCCCTTTTAATGGAAAGGAGGTGGGGAATGGTTGTGTCATCATCATAATGAAATCAAAATATATTGATGATACTGGATTCATCGTGCTACTATGGATACAAATGGTTTAGAGAAGGTGAAAGAAAAATAATATTGAAAAAACTCGGTTATGATTTATACCTCTTCTTTGAGAGACCTCCTTTGGAATGCACCTTAAGCCTTGAAAGATTTGTCTCGGGAGAATATCATGGGCTCTAGGATGAAGTTAAGGAAGGTATAAAGGTTTTGGGGCAGGACTTTTTTGAGCTATAAGACTCAAAATTTGTGAGTAACGGTGTAGAGGATATGCCCTTTTATAAGTGAGATGGTGGAAACACATGGAATTACTTTAAAAATTTAAATAATATAATGTCACTTTCTTTTGAAAGTGGTTCCAAATGTCCAATAATTCGAATTTTAAATACTATAAGGTCGAAATATCTCCAAGCAATAAGAATTAGACAAATTTATGTGGTAATGTTACCCATATCTCTTGGTTTAACCCCTGGTAAACTTGTTTTAATTTTAACCATAATATCAAATTTTTACTATTTTTATTATTCATAACGATAAAAATGAAATTCACCTCATTACCAAATTTGGACATTTTGATTCAAAATATTGGATTCATTTTAACTAATTAAAATTCTATATATTTAAAAATCTAATTTTAAAATAAGCGCACAAAACACAACGAAAACATGTTTCTAGAAAAATGCATTTTTATGTATAAAATTGAGTTTAATGTCATTCCTTGCCTAGAAATTACTATAAGATGAATGTAGAAATATTGGATGAAATATATATTATACTTGGTACAACTACCAACGGCAGCTCACGCAAGCTACAAAGAAACCAGTCTGGGGACTCGACCTTGCGACCGCCACCCCAAACCCCATCCCCCGTGCCACCCCAACCGCCTACAGGGGCAATATTGGATAAAATATATAATCTATACGTTTAATTATTATTAATCAATTGGTATTGTTTCAATTTATTATGTTAAAAACACATTGTGCACATAAAAACAATTTTTAGAAAAATGTGTTTTTAGTCTAAAAATGAACTTATACTAAAATCAAGTATAATGCTAATTTGTTTGTAATTAATTATATAATTTATAATTAAAGGATAACTACGTTACTTTAATATAAAATTCAAAACATTATGAGACTTTTAAATTACTTTATTTAATCAAAATAATTGGCAGTTTTAGAAAAATCGGCATTTTTCATCATTTATTTAAAAATAATTTTTTCACAAAAAATTAAAAAATTCACCCTAAGCTAATATTAACATGATGATTTAAAAAATAATATTCATTTTCTCAAATAAAATAACTAGAAAATATATAAAATAATTATAATGTCCACTGACAAAATGCAATAATAACCATTTAAAAAAACATATTTTTGAAGAAAAAAATGACATTACTAAAGATTGAGTGATTATTTTATATGCATTAATAAATACATTTGAATTATAAAAAAAACATTATACATATCTTCCATAATTTGATTGTTTCTATTCATACCGCCAATATGAAGGTTGGGTTATAATGATCACATATAAATAATATCTTTATTGTATATCGCGGTTCGTTTAAATATTGGCGTGAAGTGTTTAGCAAACAATCGAGCATAGTATTCTTTTAAACTAAATTTTTGGTGTGTTAAAGTATACTCAATAATTAAGGAATTAAAAAGATTAATGGAAACTTCTAAATAATTATTGACATTATTTCAAATATATGCAAACAATTTGCACGCAATTAAGAAAAAGGGAAAGAAATCTTTAAATTAATGGAATGATGGTTTTTTGGCTACTTCGTTCACACATTAACCTATTTCAAAGATGCAACGAGGTATTTTGAAAAGTTATTTATCAAAATAAATACATCAAGGAGAAGTAAATATTCCACTTGATGAAGGATAAATTCTTTCAACATGTATTGTTTTCATTATTATGAATATATCCATAAAGAATCTAATTGCAATAAAAGTAAAGCCTAAATTGAATCCGTAAAATATTCAAGAAATGATGAAAAGAAAGCCTTAAATACAATTCCTTTGATGAAAACATCTCCCTAAATGAAGCGGAAAAAATAGTCACTGTACATGTAATGAGTGGTGAGATGAAATCTAATCACATCTCAAATTCTCAAGACCGGGAAAAGAATTTGAATGTGAAGGCGATCCTGGCTAAAATTATATTAAACGATTATAATAACCGTATGACTTTGATCCATAATAGTGGGTTAAAAGTAGATATCTCTTAGTGAACAACATGGTGTAAATTTGACTCATCGAGACTGACCTTCTAAATAACCATTCGAACAAAGTGATGAAAGTTGAATTATATAATCAAAATAAGTTAGAACTATGCACGAGTGAAAACATGACTCGATTGAGATATTTAATATGGATGGATATTTATTGGTTTTCCAATCAAGAGTAAGTGATACACAATAAAAGGTGGGTTTACACTACTGCAGGTACACACACTATAAGAAAGAAATAAAGAAACGGCCCGAGGATTTAACCCCAGCGCCCCCAACCCCAGCCCCCCGCCGCCCCAGCTGCCTGCAATCAAAGAAAAAGATAAAAATAAATTAAATAGCCTATATTTGGAAGAAATCCTTGATGGAGAGGATTGTCACGAATCAGTCCTTGGAAAACTATGATGTAAATAGCATGAAAAATATTTTGAGATCGAATGGAAAGATAAAAAAAAGAGTTATGGTGTACCATTCACCAATTAAAACAAGGAGAAGAAGAATGACTGAAGTTGATGAGTCTAATATACTTGGTGACAAAACAACGCCAAGGAAAACAAAGAATGAAAAAAATTGAGCAAACAGTTCGATTATCATATAGATAGATCAAACATATTTTAAAATAACAGTTGATGAATTATGGGTTAAGGCTATCATTGAACAGATCAATCAAATGGAAAAGAACAATACATGAGAGCTTATAAATAGTCTAAAAAATCACAATATCATTAGAATGAAACGATTGGTCAATGACAAAAATGATGAGCACTGAAACGTGATTCGGAAAATGGCGCAACAAGTGTGATATGCTCAAGATTGAGGGTATTCATGTTGAAGAATTTGTTGGTGATAAAAGCTTCATGTCTGGGATGTTTGGTGAAGAAACATCTGGTTTTCCATTTTTTTTTTAAAAAAAAATATGTTTTTCCTTTTTTATTTCATACACATGCATACTTATTAATTAATACATGTATACACATGCAAATATGCATTTAGATTTGATCCATTCAAATATCTCAATCCAATCAAGTATTGTGCTTATCACATTAAGCTAATAGTCTTAATGTTTTACCCTGATTATTGGGTTCACCAAATCAACAAACCCAACAATTAGGCTAAATAATTAACATACAAAATGAAATACATTATCCCAACTCACGAGTCAATTAAGTCCAAACTCTTGAACTTATAATTCACATTCATTTAAATTATTTTTCCGTGACCCATCGAATGTCCATAGCATATTCAATGATCGTAAATTTTTATTTACAATATTAAACATGAATTATGCCTTGCAGCATATCATTGTTATCAATGATATAATGGGGTCAGTCAAAACCATGTGTCTTATAAGCATGTCATTTTGTCCCAAACATTTAGTCATGAGACATGGGATAACACAACCTCATACATGCAACTCATGGAAATTGTACCCCACATACAACAAAATCAAAGAAAAATATAAGTCGAGTAAAATAGAACCTGAGTGTCATAGAAATTGTACCTTCCATGTAGAGATTTGATTTGGCCCTACAAAATCAGGATTCGTCAGTTTTTGTCATCGTGATGGTGGTGGTGGTGGTGGTTTTCTCCAATTCCCTCCTCAGCTGTAAGGAGAAGTCATCGTTCACATCATCATCATCCCAATCATCTTCCCACTGCTGCGCTATCTCCTTCCCTTCTTCCGTCTCTTCCCACTCTTCGTTAATTGCAAACTCCTCAAACTCATCGTCATCTTCAAAAAGGTCCATTTTCACTTCCTCCATCGGAGTCTTCGCTTCGGTGGCCATATCAAACTTGACGGCCCTCTGCAGTATCGAAAAACCAAAACCAGCAAAAAAAATCACTAATGTGATGCGTTAAATAAACATAATATGATTAATTTAGAATATTCAATCATAATCACATTATTGGTTGTGGTCATACAGTTGCAACTTCAATCTGGTATAATTTATCCAGGCATGTTGGGTTTTCAAGATTACTTTGGCACAACAAAGTTTGTCTGGTCTTCTTAGCCTCTTAAAAATCTTCACCTAGTCCTTTAGACTTTCATCTGGTCTTGGAAAATGATGTCATCGACTCAGTTGATCTTTCTTAAACACTTGATTGGTTTTGCCGCATAAATTGTACTATATGATCATACTTTTTTTTTTTTTTTGATCCTTTGAAATATAATCATTTCAACTTAATAAAATAGCAGCATGTTAATGAATTAGTCCAGGACTGCATAAAATTTTCATACATGTCATCACAATTCAGTAGTATGTAAAACATGTGTGTTTATTATACACGTCATGGAATTAACCATTGTTCACAGTTCAATATGATGTAAACATGTGTTTATTTATACACATCATCGAATAATCATCATTCAAACAAACATCCAAAACCACATTCATGCATGTCTAAATATACTTTTCATTAGATGCAATTTCACCATCATCGTCAATTCAATGATCTTTATTTAGCTAACTTCAGGGTTAAAATATAAGGACAAAAGGTTGAAATTTCTTCATACATATAAGCCTTCATAATTGATCCGCCCATAATTTATTTATTTTAAACTTATCCTCAACAGACGCATAAATAACTCAAATGGATACATTCATCAACATTGCACTGTTCCTCAACATTTCAATTGAAAAGGTCAGTGAATGACTAAATGTTCCATCAAATTAAAGAATCCAGGCGAAAATACTTTTTATAGCTTGCATAGTATGTTGAAGCCTATGAAATCCATCCCCTTAAAACCGTTGTGTGCATTTATCAAAAGAAAAATTGCAATTTTAGTAATAGAAACCTTCTATTATAATCAAAATGACATGTTTGTGTTCCATTAACAAGTACAAAACCCTTACCGCAACCCATGAAATAAATGCAAGCCTTGGGATAAAAAATACACTCCAAATAGCATACCATACATTCACATGAAGGATACATAGAAAATCACAAATTATCTACAACAATGATGCTTCAAAATAAATTTTTCCTTCATTGAGGCATGGAAAGTGAGAATTCCATTTTCTTTTCAACGCAAAAAAATGGCCTAGGTCAAATTTCAAATTTTTCTCTATGATGAACAAGTATAATCAGGATTAAGTAAAGATATTCTTGTTTCACGCACATTCATTGAGGCATGTTATGTGGCATTAAAAAAAATCACCAACAAGAATATGGAGTAAACTCCAAAGTTGTGAGGCACGTTGGGTAACTCAAACATTATGAGCATCACTTGCAAATGATAGATGAAACTGATAGAAATGCTTTGTGAATCTCCATCTGAAAGGTGTGTCATTTCCTCAAACGATTTGATCCCTCATATGCCATGTCATGTGTTGTGCGAGTTTTTCGACATATATAATATCTACAATTGTAAGAATAATGGGAAATACATCAACACTTTGATTGGAACTCCCTTGGGTGACCTTTTGCTAGAGAGTATATACGTTGATGCCTGACAAGTTGGATAAACAATCAGTTGTACATTTTCCCAGTAATACAAAATGCAATAGTTTTCGCATGCATAAATCTTTCTATAGATTTCACAAAATGCAATAGTTTTTTGGATAATGCATCGCCTTTAGTAAAAATAGATTTCACAAGTTTAATGACTCAATTATAACTCGCTTCAAACAAATCAAAATCCAACTTTATTGAAAGAAACATAATCGCCACTTTTAATATACTTAGTTGAGAATCAAGATACAAAAATTTTACAACTTGTGTCAATAATTAATAGAATTATAAGGCTATCTAAACTGACACTTCCTGATGCAAAATCAACTGACGGTCCGTCAACATCCATTACCATGTCTCTTAAGTCGAGGAGGCTCTTATATTGAAACATCAATTGACATAAATTTGGTGGGTAACTTCACCATGTCCTGTGTTTCATACCCATGTGTAAATCCATAATGACATAAATCTCATTCAACCTTCTAGAGATTTTTATAGAATACTAAAATCACACTTCTTAAATTGACATTTGATCATCCCATTTGAATTATCATCAATTAGGTAATTAAAAATCGAATAACTTTTTTACCCCTTTCTCATGAATAGGATTGACCCCATGAACTTTGGGATTTTTTTTTACAGGGGGGTGGGGGGTTGCATCAAACTACGGTCATGAAGTAATGGTTCTTATTTATATTGTGAAAATACAATGCTTCCAAAATATTTATCTACAAACTATTATTAAAATACAATTACATATCCCACCATGCACAAACCTTGTGTCAAATATTATGATAAGAATTATAATGTATCATTTTATGGAATCCATAAAATAGATGTTCTTGTGAAGTAGTAGTGTGTCCAATTCTATCTATAAAATAATATTCAAAATCAAGAATCAATTTATGATATTAAAATGTCACTACAGTTGTTGTACGAGTAAAACAGATGGAGTAAACTATAAAAGGAAACATCCACATCCAATTTGAAAAAACAAATTCAATTTGATCATCCTTGTCCGGGGTTTTATTAAAAGGTTATATTTTTAGTTACAATTTAATTTAATTTTAAATCAAACCCACTTAACACGTGAAATTTGTATTAACAGTCGCCTTAGATTTTATCCATGGCATACATTGTATTTGCGTGAGTATAATTTACTAACAGGTTTCTTGGTTACAAGAATAACAATTGAGCATCTTTAAGGTAACAAGACAAATTTCAATGTCCAACAAAAACAATTTTGTAGATCAAAATCTGAGGGTGTTACACCCATTGAGTTATGGTGTGGTGAAGGTGACTTACCTTGGTGAAATGGTGCTGGAAATAAATATATGTGAAACAATAAAGATCAGTTGGATGTATTTCAAGTCCAAGGATGGTTTTGTGGAGTAAATGTTCTGTGAATTCAGTGGGATAAATATTCTATCAAGTACAAATTTTTGGTGTTGTTGACGATGGGCTAAATGTTCTGAGATGTTAGTATGCTGAGAAAATGATTTGGTTTAATGAAAAAAGTGTACTGAGAAAATGTTCTGTGGATTAAATGCTTCATGTACACTAAATGTTCAGTAAAATCTTTTGTACACCAATTGTTTTGTGTTGAATATTTCAAACAAATGTCTTGTGCATTATTTTGTGCGCTAGATTAATAGGGCCCGTGACACTAGTACAGCCTAGAAAGTATATTCCGGGAGAGACAAAAGGGTCACAGCGGGAGAAACTAGAAGAAATAGTCAGTTAGAAAGTGGGCATCTTGTTATGGACCCATGGGGAGGTGGAGGAAGTGAAAAGTGGTTATAAGAGAGAATATGGGAATATATTCGGTTAGAATAAGTAGGGAATCTGTTCTGGGGCTCATGGGGAGGTAGAAGAGGTGGAAAGTGGTTATAAGAGAGAGAAAAAGGGGAACTGAACGGAGAGCGAATAGTCTGGGTATTTTTTTGAGACAGCACTTGCTGAGCTGTCCACAGTATCTCAGGGCCAACAAAAGTGGGAGCCGGGCAGAATTCCATAAATACATCGGAAATCTGGTGCACTGATTGAAGAAGATGCTGCAACATGTTTGTTGGAAGGATGTAGCCCGATCCTGATGGATGATGTTGAGCCGAATGTTTGTGGCCTATACCGCACACCAAGCCACAACTCCACGGTCAAGCTTCGCGGTGAGCTCGTTGGGGGTTGTAGGGGGTTGTAGGGGGTAACGCGCTCCTGCTTTAGGGGTTTGGGGGCCGAAGGTTCCCGGCTCAATTTTAAGGCACTATAGCAACTCTGACCGATTTTAGCAAAACTGACCGGCCGCCACCGACATAGCACTGTAGCAGTGCGGACTTTGGCGCGACTATTGTAACTGCTTGGACTTTGGAGACAGCAGTACTGTAACTCTGTGGACTTCCAGCCGCCGGCCATTGTAGCAGCTTGAACTTGGATGGCTACGACCATAGTAGTTGATCGCGGTGCAACGCAGCAGGGTCCTATAGCGGGATAGCGGCAACACGGATCGCGTCACGGACGCTTTTTTATCCGATCACAGACCAATAAATATAATTTAAATTAAATAATTCTACACATATATGTTAAAAATTTTAAATATGATAAATAAAATATAAAACAAAATAAAAATAACAAAATAAAAAAAAACAAAAAAATGTTTTTACCGTGGAAATTTTTAACTAAAACACATCAAACAAAACAAAACAAAAAACAAAATCAAATAAAAAGAATTAAAAAAATGAAAGGACCGCGACACCCACGTCGACTCGGGGGGGTCGGGGGTGCGGGGAGCGGTGTGCGCAGCAGCAAATGGAGGAAGAAGGTGCTGCTGAAAAAAAAATGTGCACGCAGCAGGAAGGGCTTCGTCACGGCAGGAGGGGGAAATAAGATGGGTAGGGCAAGGGCGAAGCGGGCTTGACCGCTTACATGGCAAAAAAAAATCACATTTGTCTGACGCCAGAACAGTCGCGACACCAACGGCCGGGATCGCGGGTGGGGCGGCGCGATCTCGTTCCGCCCGCGATCCAGCCGCCCGAAGCGGTCGGGTGCCGCTCCGCACCGCGCAGGCGCGATCGCGGCCGCGACGCCGCGTTTTGACAACAGAGGCTGCGACACTATAGCGATGCAAACTTTTAGTCGTCGTTCATTGTAGCAGTGCGGACTTTTTGTGCGGTTGGTGGTACAACACTTCATCTTCTTTATTAGTCCATTTAGGGCTAGGGTTTTTGTGCTTGAAACTCTAGGATACTCCCTATATTTTGTGCTCCCGAAACTAGTGATAGTTCTGCCTCTTCGTGGACATGGGGATCATTTCCCAAACCACGTAAATCTTTGTCATGTGTGATTCTTTCTTCTTCCTTTTCTTCATCTGCAAATCTATTTTGTTGTCATGAATCCCGGCGTTTCCGCAACAATGATGATGAGTGTCCGTCATTAGTAACAACTATGTCTGAGACGCATTCACCGAAGACTGGCGGTTCAGGAAAGCAGGGACAAAACATGGCTTTGGCGACAAATACAACCACTACTGGAAACGATCCATTCACAGCCGCAAGACAAGTTGAGTTGCCAATGTTAGATGGCAAGGATCCAAGGGGATGGATTCCGCGAGCTCCCAAATCAATCACACAGCGAGGAGATGAAGGTATCCCTTGCGGAGGTAAGTACAGAAGGCATTGTGATCGAATAGTTCACTATGATCGAATAGTTCACTATGCTAGGGGAGGCACAACTTGAAGTGATTGCCAATGTTTAAAGAGGAATTGATGGTTGGTGCCCTAGAACCAATTCTTGTGTACTTTATGATAACTTGTATTCATTGTTTTGAAAATTAATAAACTTCTTATAACATCATGATTGTTCTTCTACGTGACATAGTATGTGATGATGTCCTAAGAGTAGTTGTCAAGGGTGGAGACTCATAGAATTTTGAGACAACTTCTCATGGTGTACGCTCTTGATAACATCCAGTATAGGATATAGTGAGAACGAGACCCACCAGTAGAAAATCCACATTTATATGTGGTATTGAATGTTTCTATCTGTGGACGTATGTATTGATCTTTAAACTAAGATTATTATTAATGAATATTATACATAGTTATTTACGGCGCATGGCGCACAACGGCAACAAGAGCCCCCGGCGCAAAAGCGCACGGCGCAACGCACAGCGCGTGGCAATATTAACTTACGGCGCACAAAAGAGGTGTATACATATATCAACAATAACAAATAATAAATTATACAATTTATATATAAAAAACAAAGATTTATGTCAATAATTCATATTCCATACATCAAAAAACAAATAAAGTCAATGACACCTACAATTAAATATTAAAAACTATATATCTCAAAAAATCATATATATCAATTCCTGAAATATATTAAAAACCATATATCTCAAAAAACCAAGATGGGAGTAAAAAACCATATATCTCAAAAAAACAACAGGAGTAATTCGAGAAAAAATAAGGGGCGAGCAACATAAATAAAATTGAATTAAAAACAAAAAAAAGTTATTGATTCGCACAGAAGGTGCGCCTGCTCTGGACAACATTGCGTATCTAAGTCGCGGTGGTTGAGGGAGCTCGGCTAAGTCGTGGTCGACCGGGTCACGACGGTCGAGGGATCTCGGTTTGGTCGTGGCAGTCAATGTGGTCCAACACCGACTGGGTCGCTACGCTCACGGGAAGATTGTTGCGTAGAGTCGAAAGGGGAGGTCGTTGTTTGACCTCAAAAGAGGTATTTTCAATCGGGGCGTAAGAGTTGGCAGGTTAAAAAAATACAAAAAAAAATCAAAAAGGCTCAATGGCGCGCGCCATTGCGCAATATGGCGCACGCCACAGTGAGCCATCTTAAATGAGCCATGGTGAAGCCATGGCGCGGCGCACCACTCCCTGGCGCTAGCCATGGCACAATGGTGTGCCATGGCGCGCGCCATTAATAACTATGATATTATAAGTCGCGTACTTTGATGTATTGACGAAAACCATAACGACATATGTTCGCGGCAATGTAGGATGCATTGGGTGCGTCACGAGTAATATTTCATTAATGAATAATGCGAGAAAAGATTTGTCCTTTATGTTCTTTAACGGAAGTTGATATCTCAGGCCCTTTGATGGAAATGATCTAGCCTAAATAAATCTATGGTCACGGTGTTCTATAGCCAAGTTCGATTTCCGTAAAGTCAAAGAAAAAGACATCGATCACATGGGTTGATGACACCAGCATGAAACCTACTTGATTAGAAATATTGTGATAAATGGATTATATTACACGGTAAGTGTTCGTATGAGTTATTATGTCGTTGTGGTATTAACTTATTGCTCTATGGGTGTCTTGACGTGTTATTAGAAGCTAACCTTGGACTTTGAGCTGTTTCGCCTAATGTCACTAAGAAAGAGGCTTAAAGGGTCACACACTAAGTGTATCCAAAATCTCAGTTAAATAATATTATTATTTAACAAGTTGGATAAATATTATTCCCGCACGTGGTTTAATAATTATTCATGTTTGCAATCACATATTTGGTCACCAGTTATTTGAGGGAATATTATGTGAGCAGAATAGTTGATAAATATTTATTTGGTATTTAGTGAATATAATATTTATATATTTATTAGCAAATAATGTAGAGATATATTTTTTTAAATAGTTATTATTCAAAGTCCAATAAATATTGTGGAGGAATAGCAGACTAAGTTTAAAGGTCCAATGATAAATAATATATATTGAATATTATTAGAATAAATAATCTTTAATTTAATTCGCAAGTTTAGCACAATATCTAGAAATAATAATAATATTATTATTATTATAGAAATGGGGTTCCGTAGGGATTACGGAAATAATAAGGGCATGCGTGCAATTATTATTTTCTAAACGGTTTATAAACCCAATTATATTATTTTATTAAAAGATCCAATTGATTTTGGTTATTCACAGCGAGATTCGGAGAGAATCCCCTCAAAGCCCTAGAGAGCTCCCTCTCCAAGAACGCTCTCAAGAACGGAGAGCAGTCATTTACCACCACTGTCAAGTCTAGAGAAGTCGAAGAGAAACCCTTCCTTTAAGCGATTCTCAGGGTGATCAAAGGCGAACGACGCAAACATTAGGATTTGTCATGTTAGCACCCGAAGATTCCTACGGCAACATTCAGAAGTTCGTGGAACACGTGTGGATCACCGCTGAAGGGAATCTATTCTTGATTCCTACAACACAACGAAGGTACGATATAGAGGCGTTGTCGGATCCATCAACAAAGAAAGAATTCCTCGAAAAGTAATTCTTTAATTGCCTAAATGAATTATAAATAATATGTGACGATCATGTGCTTTAGTTCTAGCATTTTTCTATTGTCTGTATTCTTTGATTCAATTCAGTTCATCGCGGCATTTATCGTAGTGTAAATCTCGAATTAATCGTCGATCACAACAAAAAGCAGAGTTGGACATGCCTCATCCACCGCTTTTGGTGCACTCGGAACCTTCAGAGTGGTATCAAAAGGACCACATGATTATTTATAATTATTTAAATATCATTGATTGATTTACGCATTTTTTTGTTAGTTTTCAATTCCAATTAAATCGTTCTTTAATCTGAATCGCGAGATTTGGTCTTCTTTCTCTTCGTTCTCGCAAATATAATCAAATCAATTAATTTTATAAACGAAATAAATTCGAAGATCTAATCCGGAGATGCGGAGGAGTCTGGACGAACAACACAAGAGTACACGTCATGTAACCCGAAGGTACACATCGTGTACCCGTGTTTAATGCACTCTGGATTAATTTGGTATATCAATTTAAGTTATGTGCATTTATTACACACAGTGAACTTAATAACACATTGTGTATTGACCGGGCCAGCCTGGCGCACGGTCAGTCGGAGTACACGTCGTGTAACTTCCGTACACGACGTGTAGTCCTTTAGTCACAGACGGGTCGTGTATCTTCTTACACAGCTTACATGACTAGTGATCGTGTAACTCGGAAACCACACGCCGTGTAGCTCAGGCACACGTCGTGTACTCCAATATTTCTCATGGCACGGTTACACGTTGAGTCTCTAGGCGTGCGTCGCGGATAGACGGTGAGAATAATACACGACATGTATCTTGAATGTACACGCCATGTGCTTTTACCAAATTACGCAGAATTAAAAAATAATTTATTATACTTCTTAAACCTTATCAACATGTGTTTTGTGCAGTCATTAAGTTGATAATACACGTTCTGTGATATGTTTTATATATATTAAATATACCATGTGTTTTGATTGGTCGCTAAGTTGATAGTACACACTGTGACATTACGTGATAAGTCGTGTATATTAGATGTCGCGTGAGTAAACGGTATACGAATATAATACACGTTAGGTGGTTCGAACGGGTTCCCACCGTGTTGCCCTCAACGTACATTTTTTGTACACAGTTAATTTTATAAAAATATATATAATTTTTTTAAAATTATGATGGATGATAATCTCAAGAAAATTCATATGAGAATTAAGATGAAAGAATTAATTAAATAAGATAATTAATTGATTCGAACGCGATTTATCTTAAATAAGAACTATTAAAATTGAATGTTAATTTTATTAAATGCGTAATTCGTTGCATGTGTGTGAATGATCATGAGCATAGGCGAAACCAATCCAAGAGAGATACATAGGTGGACAGGTGGAAAGCCGCAACACGAACCATAAATGGTTCAAGGTGTTTTTACCATGTCACGATCACATTAATTAATGAACTAACAAGCATGCAAGATAGAACTAAAATAAACTGGTTTATACATAAACATTATCTAAGACATGGTTCATCACTTGAGCAAATCCATTTAATATTAACATTATCTAAGACATGGTTCATCACTTGAGCAAATCCATTTAATATTAACAAGCATGTAATAAAGATAATAATAGGAAATTTACGTATAAAGATAAAATTCATCAATTATATATATTAAGTCGGTATGGTCTTCCACTACTTGAGTTAAAATCAAACCGTAGTTCAAAGTATTTGACAATCCAAAGTTGGGATGATTTCAATTATCGGGGAATTCTAACTTGAAGTTTTAGGTTGACTTAACTTAGTTCACATCAAGAGTTGACTGCCAAAGCAGGACTTGATGTAACTAAGAGTCAAAGGTTGAGAAAATCCAATTTCAAGATTTCAAGATTTTGGAGTCCACACAACAGATCAAGGAGTTGTGAGTTAATGCAGTTGGCATTTGAAATGCCTACCTAAAACCCTTCAAATTGTTTGACCAGCCAAAATCGGGGTGATAAAAGGAGAATATAAATCTTTGCCACTAAAATGTCCAAGTAAAGGGATATTTCGAAGCCAATGGAGAGGGCTATTGGGTTTCGATAAAATAGTGAGAGATTAATAAATATAATATTTATTCATTTGTTTGATTTTATCAAATAAAGTACTAAAATTCTGCTCTTATTTTTTAGAAACGATAATAAAAATGATTTCAAATGTATCACTGTGATCCATACTTGAGAAGGATAACTTTCCCACCGACATAAATTTCTAAGAGTGGCAAAGGCACTAACGCGTTAACCTATGCCATGAAAGAAAATTGCATGTGGTTGAAAAACTTGTTCCTGAAGTGTCGGGTAACGAGGTTAGTGAAGAAGAGTTATCGCTCTATAAGAAACATTTGAACGATTTCATAGATGTTCAATGTTTCATGCTATCATCCATGACCAATGAGATTTTGAAGCAACATGAGGACATAGATGTGTATAGCATGATGTCTTACCTTCGGGATCTCTTTCAAGAAAAGGCAAGACACCAGATATATGAGATCCTCAATGTTCTGTTTACAGCTAAGCTTAAAGATTCGATGTCAGTTGGGTCTACATTGAACGCTTTAGGGAATAAATTTCCAAATGAGTTGATCTCAGACTTTCCTCACTACCCAAGTCCTCTAGTTTTATTGTTAATTATAACATGAACAATAATGAGAACAGTCTTTCGGAACTTCTTACACTGATTCGCCAAGTGGACAAGGACATGAGGCGTGACAAACTCGCAGCCCTTATGGTGAATAAGAAAAGAAAGAACAAAGCGAAATGGTCCAAAACTCATAACAAATCTAAAGGTCCTGAGCACCGTACTTCCATGAAGAGAAAGATCCAAAGTCAGGGCAAGGAAAAGGAAGTAGTATATTTTGCATGTGACAAGCAAGATCACTGGAAGAGGAACTGCACCCAAAAGCAAGGGGAAACTAAAGGTGTTTCATTATCGAGTGTAATCTATCAATATCTACACATTGGGTATTAGATACAGCTTGCGGTGCTCACATCTGTATCCAAATACAGAAACCAAGTAGATTCTGAAAGATTGCTAGAGGAGAGGTAGAATTGCGAGCTGCCAATGATGCGAGGCGGACTATTCTAGCCATTGGAGACTACCACCTTTCATTGCCAACAAGAATCATATTGGTTTTAAGATATTGTTACTATGTATCAATTGTTACCAAGAACATAATTTCTACATACTGCCTAGATACATATGGTTTTATTTTCAAATTTGGAAATAAAAGTTGTTTCTTTTATAAAGACAACATATATTATGGTATGGCACATTTAAAGAACTGCCTTTATGTATTAAATTATGAAAACCAAATATTGGTAATAGATAACGAAGCATGTTCACACGACTCATATAACACCCAGCTATGGCAACGCCATCTTGGTCATGTAAACAAGATGTCATGCTTGTTTACAAGGCAAAATGACCAAACCATCATTCGATGGACAGGGTGAAAAGACCACAGACCTTTTAGGATTGGTACACACTGATGCGTGTGGACCATTTCCAATAGAAGCTAGAGGTGGGCATTCATAATTTTTACTGATTACTTGAGTAGATATGACTGTCTATTTGATGAGGTATAAGTCTGAGTGCTTTGAGAAATTCAAAATTTTCAAAAATTAAGTAAAGAACCAACTTGGAAAGAAGATAAAGCTTTGATCGAATCGAGGTGGTGAAAATCTTAATCAAGAGATTATCGACTTCCAACGGGAGTTTGATATTCTATCTCAACTCACTTCATCTTACCACAGTGGAATGGTGTTAGTGAAAGGAGAAACATTACCTTGTTAGACATGGTAAGGTCGATGATGAGTCATGCAGATCTTTCATTATCCTTTCAGGGATATGCATTACAAACTGCGACATATACATTAAACCGAGTACCAACTAAAACGGAAAATGAAATTCCTTATCGAGTGAAAAGAAACTCATCTTATCGCATACACGTGTATGGTGTTGCGTGGCGTTTGTCAAGGCCTTCTCAAACAACAAACTAGCACTCCAGGGCACAAAGTATATCTTTATAAGGCATCCTAAGGAAACAGAGGGATGCTACTTATACAACCCCTCAAACAAGAAAGTGATTGTCGTCAGACAAGCCGTCTTTCTTGAGAGGGAGCACATCCTCCAAAAAGATAGTGGGAGCAAGATTGACTTTGATAAAGTTGATGCTCAAGATACACAAGAGTTGATACAGGAACAGATTTCTCATATCC
Organism: Viscum album; assembly: GCA_963277665.1. Classification (NCBI taxonomy): domain Eukaryota; kingdom Viridiplantae; phylum Streptophyta; class Magnoliopsida; order Santalales; family Viscaceae; genus Viscum; species Viscum album. The sequence goes on from OY728125.1 coordinate 1,402,761,484, forward strand.
CCTTGGAAGAAGTAGTTCCTGAAACACAAGTATTGCGTAGAAGCACTAGAGAGGTAAGAGAACCAGAGAGAGATGATTTTCTAGTCACCAAAGATAGTAACTCGTTATTGGTTGACAATGATGAACCTCTCTCTTACAAAGAGACGGTATAGAGCTCATAAGCTGCAAGATGGCAAAAAGCCATCAATTTTGAAATGGATTTCATATATCATAACCAAGTTTGGGTTCTGGTTGATGGGTTAGTTGCTGTAAAACCCGTAGGGTGCAAATGGGTATTCAAGAAAAAACTGAACGTAGAAGGTAAAGTAAATATCTCTAAAGCAAGGCTAGTGGCTGAAGGGTTTAAATAGCATTAAGGAATGGACTACGATGAAACCTTTTCGCCAGTTTGTCATGTTTAAATCTATCAGAATTCTACTTATTGTAGCAGTTTACCATGACTATGAAATTTGGCAGATGAACGTCAAAATTGTTTTTCTTAATGGGAACCTTCAGATTGATGTCTATGACATAACAAAATTGTATTTCTTAATGGGAACCTTCAGGAAGATGTCTATGACATAACTAGAAGGGTTTGCGACTCCATGTGATGCCAAAAAGATTTGCAAGTTACAGAAATTCGTTTTATGAATTGAAACAAGCATCCAGATCATGGAACATTCAATTCGATGAATCTATAAAAGAATTTGGTTTCATTAAAAACGAATGTGAGCCAAGTGTTTACAAGAGATTTAGTGAGAATGTGGTCGTTATCTTAGTAGTATATGTTGATGACATGTTACTTATTGGAAACGACATACTAGTCTTGCGGTCTGTTAAGGACTAGTTAAACAACTGTTTCACCGTGAAGGACTTACGTGGAGCAGCCAATATTCTAAAGATCAAGATAATTTGTGATAAATCCAATAGGCTGTTTGGACTAAGTTAAAGTACATACATTGATCAAATACTAAAGAGATTTAGTATGGAACAATCCAAGATGGGATTGGTTCAAGTGTCACATGGTGTACATATTTCTAAGAAAAGCAAGAGAGAATGAGTAAGATTGCACACGCTTCAACGATAGGATCAATCATGCATGTCATGTTATGTACTAGACTTGATGTTGTCTGTGCATTGAGCATGGTAGGCAGATACCAAGCTGATCCAGGAGAACAACATTGATCTGTTGTTAAGGTTATGCTCAAGTATCTGAGAAGAACTAAGGATATGTTCCTAGTATATGGAGAAGACAAGAAACTGGTCATTAGGGGTTTATATTGATATTAGTTTTCAAACATATCAGAATGATCTGAAATCACAATCGGGATATATTTTTTGTCACAACAAAGGAGGTGTACGCTGGAAGAGTTCAAAGCAGCTAGTTGTCGTCGATTTTACAGTGGAATCTGAGTATATAGCGGTATTTGATGCAGTCAAGGAAGTCGTTTGGATACAAAACTTTGTCAAGGAGCTTGATGTGATACCTAGACCCTATCGCATTCTATTGTGATAATACTGCAGCGGTAGCTCTTGCAAAAAAGCCAAGGACACACCGATAAACAAAGCACATACTCCGAAAATATCACATCTTGAGGGATTTTTCTCAAAGGGGTGAAGTTGCAGTAAGCAGAGTTCCCACAGAAGAAAACGTGACGAACCTCTTGACTAAAGGTCTATCTCAGCAGAAGCATGAGTATCATGTGAGAACTAGCGGACTGAAGGTTAACAGTTGGCACTAGTGCAAGTGGGAGTCTATTGAAGTTGGTGCCCTGGAGCCAACTTCTGTGTACATTATGATAATATGTATTCATTGTTTTGAATATTAATAAACTCCGCATCACATCATGATTGTTCTTCTGCATGATATAGTATGTGATAATGTCCTAAGAATAATGGTTGCATTGAAAGGTCATTGCAGTTCACCGCAATGTTGAGAACCCAGAAGTGTCATGACAGTATTCTTAAATATGTTATATAGCCGGTCAAAATCATTTGAGGGGCACAAATGATACAGGTTATCAGGGATGGACTCACAGGACTTTGAGACACCTTCACATGGTGTATGCCCTTAATAATATCTAGTGAAGGATACAAGACCCGTCATTAGGAAATCCACATTCATGTCATTGAATATTTCTATCCGTGGACGTGTGTATTAATCATTGACTTTAAGATTATTATTAATGAATATTATAAGTCGCGTACTTTTATGCATTAACGAAAACTGTGACGACATATGTTCGCGGCGAGGTAGGATACATTGGGTGCGTAACGAATAATATTTCATTAATAAATACGAGAAAAGATTTGTCCCTTCTGTTCTTTAACGGAAGTTGATATCTAAGGCTCTTTGATGGAAATGATATAGCCCAAATAAATTCATGATCATGGTGTTTTATAGGCAAGTTTGATTTCTAAAAAGTCAAAGAAGGAGATATCGAGCACATAGGTTGATGGCACCATCATGCAACATGTTTGATTAGAGATATTGCGATAAAGGGATTATATTACACAATAAGCGCTCGTATGAGGTATTATGTCGTTGCGGCATTAACTTATTTCTCTATGGGTGTCTTGGTGTGTTGCTAGCCACTAACCTTGGACTTTGAGCTGCTTCACCTAATGCCACTGAGGAGGCCTAGAGGATCACACACTAAGTGTATCTAAAATCTAAATTAAATAATATTATTTAACAAATTGAATAAATATTATTCCTACATGTGGTTTAATAATTATTCATGTTTGTTTGATCGCATATACTCCGCCACCAGTTATTCGAGAGTATTATGTGAGCAGAATATTTAATAAATATTTATTTTTTATTTAATGAATATAATATTTATTTATTTATTGGTGAATAAATTATTTATTAAATAAATCTACTATCTATACTAAAGTTGGCTTATTTTCCACTTACGTGTCACCTTCCAATCGTTCCACATCACCCCATTTCCTATTCTCCATATACTTTCTCTACCGAGCTCCCACTACTGATCGGGAATTTCCTCCCAATTTCACAGCCCGCTCGCGCTCTCGCTCGCCCCGCCTACGGTTCCGCTGTCGCTCCGTCCCGCAGCTTCCTTCTCCCGCAGCCACCTTCTCTTACTCCTCCGTATCCTCCTTATCCTTCCGTTTTATTTCCCTCCGGCTTTCCATCCTCCCTCTCGCGACCCAATCGGCCTCCCCCCGCCAGTGTTGTCAAAGGCGCGCGGCGCAATAAGGCGCAAAGGCCGCTTGGGGATGCGACGCGAGGCGCAATTAAGGCGCACGCGCACATAATTAAATATATAAAGTTTTCAACCGTATTTTAAATTAAAAAAACTTAAATTCAATCAAAATAATACAAATTAAAATACATACCGATAATTTTTAACCAAATCATAATCAATCCTTTAGAACCTAAACATAAAAATCATCATCAATGGAAGTTTCATCATTAATGAAAAGCTTCATCATCACCGCGTGTCGCCGGATGCCTGTTGCTACGCGTCGTCGGATGCCTGCTGCTGATGCAGCGTGATTTGTATTTTGGACGCTGTGTATTTTGGACGTGATGATTCTAATTTTAGAGTTTGGTTCAATTATTTTATTAATATATTAAATAATATATTTAACGCTATATTATACCTGCTCATTTTTCAGAAAAAATATACCCGATTTCGAGTATGCTTAGGATTTCCGCTATCACCCTCACCGCTGCACCCCGATTTCCATCTATCCTACCCATGATTTACGCGATCGCCCCTTGCAACACCCCTGATTTCCATCCTTCCCTCCTACCCATGATTTTCGCAATCTCCCTCAGTGCTGCACTGCATCCCGAATTTCCATCACCACCCCGCATCCACCCCGATTTTCATCCAGTCGCCCGCGATTTTCACCCCACAATTTCCCTCTTCTGTTTCGCTCGATTTCCGCAGCATCAACAATTGGTTTCCCCTGATTTTCGCAACAAAAGCAATTGGTGCGCCTTTACGGCGCCTTGCGCTCCACCGCCTCAGGGGTTGGCGCACCAGGTGCGCCTCGCCTCGCCTCACGCCAAGGCGCGCTGAGGCGCTCGCCTTTGACAACACTGCCCCCCGCGCTCTCCCGACATCCCTCAGAATTAGGGTTTCCGGCTTCCGAAATCCTTCGAGCATCCGACTTCCTTCGACATTCCTCCACTCCTTTTTAGTAGCTCCGGCGACATAAACCGGTCATCCCGCCCGCACGTTGTGCCTCCTTCCGATCTGGTTTAGGGTTTCGAGGTACCAGCCTGATTCGACAAAAAACTTCGATACACTATGCCTCTTTTCAGACGCACCTCCTGCGACGCCATTCGGTGACCGGTGCGTTGTCTACTCTTACCTCCATATCACAGTTTCGTTCAACCGGGTGGCTTTGACGAAGGTCAACGAAACAGTAGTCCGCCTCTTCGCTACGTTGTCCGTATTGCTTCGTCCAGGTTCGGATTCTCTATACGCGGTCTCTTGTCGTTGAATAGATGTTCAGATTACTCCATTCTACCATATGATGTCTGAATGACATCTTCCAGTAGTTAGTTTCACGTATATGTTGTCTCATTTTTCACATCAGTATGCAACTGCAATCCATGTATGGGTACCTTTTACTGCATTACATTGCATTCAGATTGCAGATTTGATTGTATATTTTTAGTCTAATTTATACCTGTTTCTTTGATGGTGCTATGAATGTGGTTCATTGCAATAATAGGATAGTGCTTCGTGAGGTTTACAGATTATTTACTCTCACTCGCAATTTCACAATTTCGTTCATAGGTTCTTCGACGTCATACTCCTTCGTCTCTCAATTTCATGATCATTCTTCATCATGTTCATTCTCCCTTCAGAATTGATCGCAATTTCAGACGGCTATTCAAGGGATTTTTGGGTTTGGAATTTCAACATACGTCACCTTCCCTTCTCGGCTTGCTTCCAGCATATCATATTCCATCCTGCATCATCTTCGCACTTCAGGTATTACCATAACTACCTACTGAGAAGCCTAAATCCTTGGAACTGCATTTCTGGTATCATTTCAGTTCGATATGGGTTAATCATCGTTCCTTACGTCAAATGTTTCTGCCGATTTCGTTCATTTATTATTTCTAATTTGCAAAATGGTGGATGGAAGAGCAGGGGATGGTTATCATTATTGATCCTTGTGTTGATCATTATAAAGACTGAAGTTTTCAATGTCAGAATTACCTATTTTGAGTCTGCAGTGGCCAAAGGAGTAGGCGAGAGTGTGTTCTATACTGTTTTGACAAAATATATGTTTCAATATCCATTATGATAAAATCTGAATCTAAGGAGTTGGTACTAAACATTTCATCAATGGGTGAGTGAGGATGTAACACCCCTGGCTTAAGGCATTTCACTGTTTTATTATGTATTTTTTTATTATAAGAATGTTAACAGGTTCATATTTTTTCTTCTAATTTGTTCAAATTTTTTCCCAAATAGGTCCATCTTTTATCCCATATAGGAACGTAGATTCTATTCATTATTATTGAAATATTTCTCGCTTTGATGAGTATGTATGAAGTTACTGGACTCAATGAAAATTTCTGGTTTTCTATGGTTATGTGTTTCGCATCATTTTCCCTCTTTGAAACTTCCTTTCCAAGCCATGAATGTAGAACATTAATGTGGCTGGCAAGAAAATGGAATCAATGAGAGGTTGTAAGAACCCTGGCTTAAGTTATTTCACTGTTTTATTATGTATTTTTTTATTATAAGAGGGTTAAAAAGTACATATTTTTGTCTGATTTGTTCTTTATTTTTTCAAGCAGGTCCAACTTTTATTATGTACAGGTACGCGGATTCTATTCCTGATTACTAGACTATTTCCCATTTTGATGAGTACTGGAGTCAATGAAGATTTACTCTTTTCAGTACGTACGTGTTTCGCATCATTTTACCTCTTTGATAGTTCTTTTCCATGCCCTGAATGTAGAACATTTCTGCGGCTGGCTGGAAAAGGGAATCAATGACCATCTATTGATATTGATTTTATCACTTTGACATTTATTTCTATATCTTGACATATTTTTGAATTAATCTCTCACATTATGAAAAAATATGTGATGATTTTAAATATTTGGTTTCCATACAAATTGTTTCTTTTTCAGGTGGTGGTAATGTTTTTAATTTATCACCAAAGCAGTTTGTTTCGAAGGTGTGTGGGGGAGCTTTAGGTCAGTGTTTCCATACATACTATTTCATTTATGATATGACAGTTTTACATTCATGGTGTTTTACATTCACTATGTTTTATACTGTTTTAAAAAAATATATGTTTCAATATCCATTATGTTAAAATCTGAATCTATGGATTTGGTACTAAACATTTCATCAACAGGTGAGTGAACATGTAACACCCATGGCTTAAGGTATGTCACTGTTTTATGATGTATTTTTCAATTATAAGAGGGTTAATAAGTTCATATTTTTTTCTAATTGTTCACAATGTTTTTTTCAAACAGGTCCATCTTTTATTCCATACAGGTACGTAGATTCTGTTAATGATTACTATCATGAGTATGTATAGAGTTACTAGAGCCAATGAAGATTTCTGTTTTTCTGTGCGTATGTGTTTCGCATCATCTCCCCTCTTTGAAACTTCCTTTCGAAGCCCTGAATGTAGAACATTAATGCACCGGAAAAGGGAATCGATGATAGGATGTAACACCCTTGGCTTAAGTTATTTTGACTGGTCTGTTATTTACGTGGATACTGTTCATTTAGAGAAGCCTGTCATTCCTTAGGTCAGTGTTCCATACATACTATTTCATTTATGATATGAGTGTTTTACATTCATGGTGTTTTACATTCACTGTGTTTTATACTGTTTTAAAAAAATATATGTTTCAATATCCATTATGTTAAAATCTGAATCTATGGATTTGGTACTAAACATCTCATCAACAGGTGAGTGAACATGTAACACCCATGGCTTATGGTATTTCACTATTTTATTATGTATTTTTTTATTATAAGAGGGTTAATAGGTTCATATTTTTTTCTAATTTGTTCACAATGTTTTTTTCAAACAGGTCCATCTTTTATTCCATCCAGGTACGTAGATTCTGTTAATGATTACTATCATGAGTATGTACAAAGTTTCTAGAGCCAATGAAGATTTCTGCTTTTCTGTGCGTACGTGTTTCGCATCATCTCCCCTCTTTGAAACTTCCTTTCCAAACCCTGTAAAGTGGCAGGCCATGAGAACATGGCAGTGTACTGAAGAAGAAGAGTATGGCTGGGAAGGTGTGAGCCCGGAGCAGTCCATGAATGACTTCAAGATTTTTTTAGGTTCTGCATTTTTTTGTTCATCATTTTTCCTTCATTTTTCCTGCATTTTTTGGCAGAGGGGAGGGGAGGGGAGGGGCAGGGGCTGGGCAGGTTGGAGGGGTGGGGAGGGGAGGGGAGGGTTATGGCAGGGGGGAGGGGGCTGCTGGGGGAAAAGGTTGGGCAGGGGGGGGGGAGGGGAGGGGCAGGGGGCTGGGCAGGTTGGAGGGGAGGGGAGGGGAGGGGAGGAAGATGGCAGTGGGGGAGGGGGTGCTGGGTGAAGAGGTTGGGCAGGGGGGGAGGGGAGGGGAGGGGAGGATGAGGCCAGGGGGGAGGGGGTTGCTGGGGGAAGAGGTTGGGCAGGGGGGGAGGGGAGGGGAGGGGCAGGGTTGGATTATGGGGGGGGGGGGATGGCAGGGGGGAGGGGGTGCTGGGGGAAAAGGTTGGGCAGGGGGGGAGGGGAGGATGAGGCCAGGGGGGAGGGGGCTGCTGGGGGAAGAGGTTGGGCAGGGGGGGAGGGGAGGGGAGGGGCAGGGCTGGGTTATGGCAGGGGGGAGGGGATCAATGACCATCTATTGATATTGATTTTATCACTTTGACATTTTTTTCTATATCTTGACATATTTTTGAATTAATCTCCCACATAATGGAAAAATATGTGATGATTTTAAATATTTGGTTTCGATACAAACTGTTTCTTTTTCAGGTGGTGGTAATGTTTTTAATTTATCACCAAAGCAGTTTGTTTCGAAGGTGTGTGGGGGAGCTTTAGGTCAGTGTTTTCATACATACTATTTCATTTATGATATGACTGTTTTACATTCACTGTGTTTTATACTGTTTTAAAAAAATATATGTTTCAATATCCATTATGTTAAAATCTGAATCTATGGATTTGGTACTAAACATTTCATCAACAGGTGCGTGAACATGTAACACCCATGGCTTAAGGTGTGTCACTGTTTTATGATGTATTTTTCTATTATAAGAGGGTTAATAGGTTCATATTTTTTTCTAATTTGTTCACAATGTTTTTTTTTCAAACAGGTCCATCTTTTATTCCATACAGGTACGTAGATTCTGTTAATGATTACAATCATGAGTATGTATAGAGTTACTAGAGCCAATAAAGATTTCTATTTTTCTGTGCGTATGTGTTTCGCGTCATCTCCCCTCTTTGAAACTTCCTTTCGAAGCCCTGAATGTAGAACATTAATGCACCGGAAAAGGGAATCGATGATAGGATGTAACACCCTTGGCTTAAGTTATTTTGACTGGTCTGTTATTTACGTGGATATTGTTCATTTAGAGAAGCCTGTCATTCCTTAGGTCAGTGTTTCCATACATACTATTTCATTTATGATATGAGTTTTACATTCATGGTGTTTTACATTCACTGTGTTTTATACTGTTTTAAAAAAATATATGTTTCAATATTCATTATGTTAAAATCTGAATCTATGGATTTGGTACTAAACATCTCATCAACAGGTGAGTGAACATGTAACACCCATGGCTTATGGTATTTCACTGTTTTATTATGTATTTTTTTATTATAAGAGGGTTAATAGGTTCATATTTTTTTTCTAATTTGTTCACAATGTTTTTTTCAAACAGGTCCATCTTTTATTCCATACAGGTACGTAGATTTTGTTAATGATTACTATTATGAGTATGTACAAAGTTTCTAGAGCCAATGAAGATTTCTGCTTTTCTGTGCGTACGTGTTTCACATCATCTCCCCTCTTTGAAACTTCCTTTCCAAACCCTGTAAAGTGGCAGGCCATGAGAACATGGCAGTGTACTGAAGAAGAAGAGTATGGCTGGGAAGGTGTGAGCTCGGAGCAGTCCATGAATGACTTCAAGATTTTTTTAGGTTCTGCATTTTTTTGTTCATCATTTTTCCTCCATTTTTCCTCCATTTTTGCTTCATTTTTAGGCTCTGCATCATTTTTTCTGCATCGGGTGGGGGGGGGCTGCTGGGGAAAAGATTGGGCAGGGGGGAGGGCAGGGGCTAGGCAGGTTGGAGGGGTGGGGAGGGGAGGGTAGGGTTGCTGCTGGGGGAAAAGGTTGGGCAGGGGGGAGGGGAGGGGAGGGGAGGGGCAGGTTGGAGGGGGGGGGAGGGGAGGGGAGGAAGATGGCAAGGGGGGAGGGGGTGCTGGGGGAAGAGGTTGGGCAGGGGGGGAGGGGAGGCCCGGGGGGAGGGGGCTACTGGGGGAAGAGGTTGGGCAGGAGGGAGGGGAGGGGAGGGGCTGGGGGCTGGGCAGGTTGGATATTTCATTCATGTCCATTTCTCGGTGACATTAATACTTATTCTGCATATTCAGGTATTCTGATGCTGTATACTTATGTTGTATATATTCTTATGTTGTATTCTTATGCTGCATATTCAAGTACTCTTATGATGTGTTAGACAAGGAAGATTCCAACCAATCTTATATTGGTGACGCAAAGATGAAATGCATTGGGAACATATTCTACTTGCTGGAAAATTACTCCATGTCTAAACATCACAACATCTCTACTTGTGGACGACAATTTTTTTTTTGTATTATAATGATTCCTCGGCACATCTCATATTTTTTATTAGATAAACTATTCCTTAAGTAACTTCTCTTCAACTTTGTCTTTCATAGTATGCAATATTGTTTTCCTAAATGCAATTTATATTGAAGTCATGTTTTCACCCTTGACTATTCCAAAGTGTTTCACATTACAATTGATGTATCTTAATTTAACATTTTATATTGATGTATTCTTAATAGATTCACTTACAATTCCAAATTATTCACCACTTATTTGTGAGTAAAATACATTAAACGTTACTGTTTCTTCGCAACTATTACAAATAATACTCTTAAGAAGACAGATAATAAACTATTATGTTTTATAAATAGTAATCTATAGTTAATAATAATTATTATTTTATAGTGTCGTGCATCGCACGGGCGGAGTACTAGTATTCATTATTCAAGGTCCGATAAATATTGTAGAGGAATGACGGACCGAGTTTGAGGGTTCAGTGAGAAATAATATATATTGAATATTATTTAAATAAATAATATTTAATTTAATTTGCAAGTTTGCACTATGTCGAGAAATAATAATAATATTATTATTATTATAGACATGGGGTTCCGCGGAGATTACGGAAATAATTAGGGTGCATGTGCAATTATTATTTTGAACTCTAGCGGTATATAAACTCAATTATATTATTTTCTTAAGAGAGCCAATTGATTTTGGTTGTGCACAACGAGATCCGGAGAGAATCCTCTCAAAGCCCTAGAGAACTCCCTCTCCAAAAACGCTCTCAAAAACGAAAAGCGATCATCCTCCACCGCCACTCTCGAGTCTAGAAAAATCGAAGAGAACTCTTCCTTGAAGCGATTCTCGGGGCGATCAAAGGCAAATGACGCAAATGTTGGGATTTGTCGAGCTACCAACCAGAGATTCTGACGACGACGTTCGGAGGTTCATGGAACACGTGTGGATCACCACAGGAGGGAATCTATTCTTGATCCCTGCAACGCAACAACGATACGACGTAGAGACGTCATATCCATCAACGAAGAAAGAATTACTCGCAAGGTAATACTTTAATTGCTTAAATTGATTATAAATAATATGTGATGATCATGCGCTTTGGTTCCAGCGTTTTTCTATTGTCTATATTCTTTTATTCAATTCCATTGATCACGGTGTTTATCGTTGTGTAAATCTCGGATTAATCATCGATCACGGCAAAAAAGCAAAGTTGGGAATGTCCAATCCGCCGCTTCCGTTGCGCCCAAAACCTTCAGATGAAACGATATAGTGATCTGAAAATTCAAAAATCTATACAAGATGACTGCACTACAACAAAAGGGAAAAGTTCATGACCACGTTGAGCAATTTGAATATTTGTTGTCACTACTACCACATCAACCAAGGGAGCAATATGTAGGGTATTTCCTACACAGCTACAGGCAATGCACTTGGCTAGACATGTTGAGCTAGCAGTGAGGAAAGGAGTGGGTCCCCAATTTCGTGGGGGGTACCAACACTGCATAATGCTTTCCCTCCTTCCACCTAGAAGGCCCTTTATGTGCTACAATGAATTGGTCCGCAAGTGCGGTGGGCACCACCCTGCTTCTTGCTTGAAAAAGTTGTATGGGCCTCTCCTCTATAAACTCGAGGACCCCGTCCTATCACCGCAAGCGTGACCTATGCGACTGGTGCTAACACAGCAATAGCCCATGTTTGTGTCGGCTCATTTTTACTGTGTCTCGCGCTCCAGAATTACAAATCTAGAAGGTTCCTGCTCCGTGTGCGGCACCCTCTACCATATACCAGCTGGGGGTAGCGTCGTCATGATTTTTGGTCAGCCCCTTGCTCCAGGCTTTGCATTCCATGGTCGGTAGGCTCCCCTGAGTGTGATGCGGACAGTTGTGTTACCGTCGACGGGAAATCAAACGTAGTTGCAGGAAGTTCCACAACGGAGCTTCCAAAATCCTCAAGGAGCACTTCTTTGAGATGCGCCCAGGTGACCGCAGGTCCATTGGCCAATAAAAACCAAAGTTCAAACATACCCAGCATGCAAAGTCACGCCATAGGTATTTTCAACATTTTCAGAGTTTGATGAATCAAGAAATAAACCTCACCTTCCTATATCCATGTTTCAGGATCTGTTCCAGAAAATTTCGATATCATGAGTTGGTCAGAGAGCTTGTCCAAGCATCTGTCCAGCCTAGCCAGTGACGCCCATATCTCTGGCATGAGCAACTCCATGCACAAGAAGTAGAAACAGAAGTAGCTTCAGCTGCAACAGTGTCACCGGCAGCGAGTCCTTCCCGCGAGGATCGTTCTGACAGTGCGCCTGCGCGGATTACCCCTACCTTGTTTGATGAAGTCTCAACTTGCGCGCCACCCCTGAAGATGGAAATCGTGGGGAGTTATGGGTAGTTTTTTATAACCCATAATGTGGTGACAGGTGGCCAATTTAATTGGTGCATGATCTCCTATTACAAAAGGGGAGATCAGCACTTGCAAAAAAAAATCAAAGCATATTGCATATCCAAAAAACAGAGAAGAGGAAGGAGTTATGCACCACACGAACACGCCTACAGAAGAAGAAAAAGGAACGTGATATCCTTGATGATCCGATTTCCAAAAGAAGAAAGATTCGAGACGAGGGGCTGGAAAGTAGAAGGAAGAGATTGTTCTGCAACACCAAAGTGAAGAAAGAATTTTCAAGCACTGCACTGGAAGGAGTGGTTCCGATTTCATTTTGGAAGAAATGCTGCTACAAAGGACGTGTTCACGGATTATGGAGCAACCCGATGGGCTTCAACGACACCAAATCATGCTCCGTGCAACCATGCAAGTGATGTTGGTGAAGGGACCCACATGTCCATATATCATGTGAAGGTGATCCTTTCTAGAGCAGTGAGTTAGAGGAAGTTTGAGGGAGTGGCCTTTGGAAAGCAGTGAGTTGTCCCTAGACTTGTAAGGGGAGTGACCCAGGCAAGAGTGACCTAGCCTAAACCCCATTGAAGAGGAGTGGGCTTTGGTGATTTGATGCATATTGTTGATCACATGCTCCTTGGACTAATCCGTAGTGGAGAACCAAGTAAAAAATCTTCATGACCTATTTACTTTCTACATGCACACCAAAAGAGGGCAAGAGATAATTACATGATAAATTTGGTAAAGAGTTAGTCAAGTTAAGAGATAATCATATCAACTTGGAAAAGAAAAAAGCAAAACAACTGAACCCCGAGATTGAGAGATCAAGATCCTCTAGGAAAGTGATAGGTGAAGGAAAAAAGTGTTCAAATTGGATACGATTTACATACCCTGATTCATCCCCCCACCCCCACCCCTCAGTATATCTCACTCTAAGACCCTTGAGGGACTAACAGTTAGTATCAGAGGGTAGGTTTATTTTCAATTGGATTTGTTTTTGCTCTGACTTGATCTAAAGTTGTTGATGAGAAATGGCATCCGCACTGAAGGCTCCATTGTTTGATAGAAAGCATTTCATAACTTGGCAAAAGGAATTCATAGCCTTCATGGAAGATTCACTTAGAGTTCCTTGAGAGGTTGTGCGGAATGGAATTGTTCTGCTGCAATTGTCTTTGAGACAGGTCAAAAAAATATTGAGATTGATGCCTCAATCAAAAAGGCAATAAAGGATGCTTGAGGATAAGTGTACAAGGAGATCGCTCATTGTGGATTCTCTAAAGGAATGTGGATGCGGTTGAAAGATTCATTTGGCAAAAGAACAAAGACTGTATGAAAATTTTCTAATGTTTAAAGGCAAGAAGAAAAGGAACAAGAGGAAGAAATCCCAGAAGATGAGCTCTCAAACCAAGATAAATTTTGAACCTAGTGTTTCATCTGATTCTAACTTTGGCTTGCATGCAAATCACAATTTGCATGCAGAAAGGGGAATATCGTTTATAATAACTACAATTACAGTTATTGTTTGGTCAGTTTGATCATCCACACGTTTATCATTTAATGTAGTGTTTCATTTGATGAAATGTTTTGGAGTAAACGCATATGATTCGTATAGGTAATGTCATGACCCGACTCACCGGGGCCCAAGCACTGACTACCCAAAGCCCGCCTCCAATAGGCCAAGGGTTGGCGGCCAGCGCCGGGTAGGCATATCACACACATAAGAGGCCTTAGCCTATGGTACCTGTACGCACGCACCCACATCCATCTCCATGCAACAGTGATGAGATAACAAAATTAATGATACAAAATGCATTCATATATCTATCTCACAATCAGAGTACAACAAAAGTAATGAAAGCTTAAAAGAGCAAAATATAAGCCCACTAAAATCTGCAAGAGTCCAAGCTGCTCAGGAGGAGGGGACTGGTGTCAAATGAAACCACCGGAACGCACTTTGGTCAAATACTAGTATACACCTCGATTTGTCTAGCCCACTTAGCTCTGCCTGCTCCAAGTCCTCCTGAGACTACGTCGAAAAGTTTCACAAGACACGACATGTGCCGGCAAAACCCGTGCAGGGGTGAGTATAACAATACTCAGCAGACGCTCCAAAAACCCAAAATAAAATGGAAAAACTGAAAGGCAACAGTCTGCTCGACCCAAGCCAGGGGGAACCCAAGCAAGAGAGAACAAGAAACTCCATCTCGACCACTCCTCAACTATACCCGACTAGTCAGCTCATCTCCACATGGTGTGTCAATCATGATATGTGACATCACCGCAAGAATCACTCAGATATACTCATCTCAAGCTCCAAGTCTCATGAGGTCTCGACCTCACTGTCATCCACAAGATTCTACTCGAGGCTCTAAGGTAACGCTCATCTAAGAGAACTCACTCCACGAGCCCTGTCATCCCAGATGGCACTCGTCCTAGAGATATTACTCATCAGTAACACCTCTGTCATCCCTGATGGCGCATCCGAGAGTTACCACTCCATCGAGAACAGCTTTGTCATCCCTGATGACACTCATCCGAGAGAACACACTCCATCGGGTATCACTAGGTCAACGGCCCATTCCTGCCATTCCAGGTGGCATACACCCGAGAAAACACGCTTGTCGGGTCTCGCAATGAAGGAAGTCACGTTGTCACTCAGCGGATCTCGATACTCAGATAGGGGATCACACCCATCCCGGATGGGGGACTCCTCAAACCCTCCTGAAAACACTAAAGTTCTCATCTCACAGATAGGGGACACCATGAACCCAACCTGGAACTTTGAAGATCATATCGCTCAGATAGAGGATCACGCCCAGGACCACTAGGGTACGCCACAAACCCTATCGAGTCTCAAATCCACGATACACATATATGGGATCATGCCCAGGACCGCTGGGAGATGCCACAAACCCAAATCTGGATCCAACTGCCAAGTAGGGGATCGTACTCTCAACAATACCGCAAACCCCACTGGACTCGACTACTAAGTACGAGATCGTACTCTCGACGACACTGCAAACCCCACTGAAACTGCACGCTACGTAGGGGATTGTATATATGATGATGCCACAAACCCTAGTGGGTTAGCCTGCTAGATAGGGGATCGTCGCCCTATGTGCAAAGGTCACGACAATACCACAAACCCTACCTAGGGAAGACGATACGATAGAGGATCTCGCCCCAACCTCCCAAAGGGATACACCAACTCTACATGAACTCATCATGTCGAGGGGATCACGATCCTGTGTTGAGGACGTAAAGCCACACTATACCCTCACAAGGACAGACCAAGGGAACCCACCCAACTGATATTGGTTTATACGTCGCTATCAAGCGACTCGATAACCTCACCTCGCGCCGCATCTTGCCCGCCAAAACCATGGCCACCATCGCGTCCAGCATGAAAAACTGCTCAAGATAGGCTACTCGCAGGCCTCCATCCGAGTCCTGAAGATGGAGATGCGCGAGGGGGGAGCCTTCAATGGGAGTACATGGCGTGTAGCCACAGTACAAGGCGTGTGACCTCGTCCGATCTCCTAGGCGTGTTGGCTACCCATCCACTTGGTTGCGTCCCCAACCCGTGCCCGTGTACCTGGTCGTCTGCTTCCACACGGCCATGTCCCTTGACACGGCATGTCTGGCCATGTCCCTAGGCCTCACGACCATGTCCCTTGACACGGCATGTCTGGCCATGTCCCTTGGCCTCACGACCTGGGCTCACTACACGGCGGGTACCCCCAATACATGGCGTGTAGTCTACAAAGTTCATCTTCCCCGAACAGAAAGAACACACGACATGTGCTCTTGCACAACACGTCGTGTGATCGGGAATTCCGAACAGGAATCCCCTACGAGCCACCCCAAACACCCCGATTTCACCTAAAACCCACGGATCTACCCCCAGGAGATCTCTAGCAGTCGTAATAGGGCTATAAAACCAAAAAACAACGCAAATACAAGGATCGGGACGTAAAGCTCGTAAATTCGCCTACCTCGTGGCGAAACGCCAAAGCTTCGGGTTCAAAAAGTCGCTCGGAAGCCGCTGCAACTCGATCCAGTGATGATCAGCATCAAAAACACGGATTGGCGACACCTCTCCTTGATTCAGCCTCGGGTCGTCCGTCGCTCAAGGGGGGGCTCCTCTTATCCCTTTGTTGCGCGTGGGAAGGGGTGGAGGTTATTAGTTTATTTTAATAAACTAATATCATCAACAAGCCCGCCAATGCGCTCTCAACCGAGCAAACGGGCCGACAAATTTTATGTCGCGTCTAGGGTAAAATATGCGTTCTGAACTCAACTGTGGTCTCAGATTTCCGATCCAAGATTTTGCTCGGGAGTTAATCCGCTTTTACTGAAAAACTGCACGCGCTTGATAAAATATTTATCATTTTTAGTATCATTGCACCGAGGCTTCCCGGGCCACGAAATCTCGCGTCGACTATGCACCTAGCTCCAGAAACTCCATGAAATGTCCATTTAAAGTGTGGATGTTATAGAAATTAATTCTTCGATTTTGAAGGGTATATGATACCAAATGTATATTTTACAAAGTATTGTATACAGGAGTTCAAAATCAAAGGAAGAATTGATTAAGTTTGTGGTATATTCATGAGATGTAGTAAATAGTTACTACATCAAGGATTTGAATGTAAAAGATTTTTTCTAACTCAAATGAATACAAGAGATGTGTATCTTCATCTCATTTCTCTTATGTGATAAGAAAAGATGTTTGATAACAAAGAGTTATTATTAACAATATGAGATGATTAATTGTATGCACATAGGTTATGATTCATCAATTTCTATAACATGTTTTGAGAAGAAAATGTGGATAAAAATGTTTTAATCCGGGATAAAATTGTTTATCCAGATATTTGTAAAAATAGTTGGGGATGTGTTCTTGCCACCCATCGGTGGCATATTTTAAGTCTTCTTTTCAAATTAAAATGTTGCAAACACATAGAATATCATATGTGATATGGAAACAATAGTTTATTTGTTTAATATTCCTATCGAAAGAAAATATGTGTTATTTCTTAGGGTTTGTGTATCTTAGCAAGATATTCTGAAAAGAACATAATGTCTAAGATGCTAGTGGGAGTATGTTTTAAAAGAAGTTTAAAGTTGACAAATAAAGAATTACACCAATCTAAGTTTAAAATGAATTTTACTTTATATCCTAAGAGAGTTAGGATGTATTAGTAAACAACAATGTAAGTAGTTACATTATTTCAAGGAAAAGATTTGATGGAATGGAGTTCCAAGGATGATAAAGAACTTAAAAAGAGTAGACAACATAAGTTGACATCGTAACATTTGATGTTGTGAAGTTCAGAAGTTTAAATATGTTCAAGAAGTTGAATGGTTAGGAATATGATTCTCAAGTTTCACTATTATACAAATTGATTTACTTCATAGATGTTTCTCACTAAAGAGTTTAGTGAGAGGGTTTTATCAGATGGTCACATAGAAATGTGAAGTGGATTACATATGATGTAATGTGTTCAGAAAACCGAGAAAGCGTAGCAAACATAAGGTCGGTCTGACAGTTTATATATGATAAGATAAACCAATGCTTATGTTGGTTTTGTTGAATATTCTTAAAGAGTTTAAGAATATTAAAATGTATCAAATTAAAAGGCAGCCTCCATTTTATCACTCTTTCATGTTGACTGCATAAATGTATATATAGATATACATTTCGTGAAATGCAGTGATAATTGAGCTATCAAAGTGCAACTTTGAGTTTATCCCTAACCGGTGTTCGTCATGGAGTGTTATAGGTTTTGACGAAATGTTAAGGTTAGCATGAGTAGGATTCTTGTATAGAGATACAGAATATGTTCATGAGGCACAAAACAAAGAATAGGATTCTCTGTTTGCGCTGGATGACCCACTGAGTATACCAGATAGAGTGTGTACTAGAGGTGCATGGATCATAATTGGCTCTCCACTACCTGAGGTTAGCATAATACCTAGCATGGGAACCTTCATACTTATACTCTACTTACCCAAGTCTACATATTGACTTAGCTAATACGGGGTGGTTGGGTATGTTGTTGATCATGTCGCCGGTTGGAGTTTAACCAAGATGGGATTTTTCCTCTCATATGACGAGCATGACACATGGGCCCTCGATTGAGATAGACTGTGAAAGTGTGTGGTTGGACCTAAATATTATATATCTATCGGATAAGGGACATGTGATGTATTCATCAATCAGATCAGTCTACACTCAGTGAATCGAGAACGAATGAATTGGCTATATGGGATTGACATTAGCAGTGTCTCATGGTCACTCGATGTCTTGGACAAAGTTAAAAATATGAGAATGCACGTTTGCATATGATGCGGACTGGTGGACACAAGTATATAGATACATGTGTTTGATGGAGATCACACCATATCCCTTATGGATCCAGAGATTCATATTTGTTGTCAACACTATAAAGTCTCGTGGGGTCACGCTTTGTGGTTGACTGAATGAGGATTGAGTTTAACTCAAAAAGCTACTCAAAGTGTTTTAGAGTTAATCCAAAAGTATTTTGGATGGGTATTCACAAGGTATTGCATATGATGTGATACAAGATGAGGTTAATGAGCTTTCCAAAAAGTGCTTTAGAAGATATCCAAAAAGAGTTTTGGATGTTGTCTCACAAGTTATTGTATAAGATACAATATAAGGTGAAATTGCACAAAGTCTATTAAGCTTTAGTGCAAATGGAAGATTGGTGGAGAAATGCCTTAAAAGCCTAATATATATATATATATATATATATATATATATATATATATATATATATATATTGATGGCTTGCATGCAAATCAATTTGCATG
Organism: Viscum album; assembly: GCA_963277665.1. NCBI lineage: Eukaryota > Viridiplantae > Streptophyta > Magnoliopsida > Santalales > Viscaceae > Viscum > Viscum album. Next base: position 1,402,780,545 of record OY728125.1, read on the forward strand.
GAGAAGGGGAATATTGTTTATACTGCCTACGATAATAGTTATCATTTGGTCAGTTCGATCATCCACACGTCTATCATTTAATGTAGTGTTTCATTTGATGAAACACTTGGGAGTAAATGCATACGATGCTGTGTGTGTGTGTGTGTGTTTGATGGCTTGCATGCAAATCAATTTGCATGCAGAAGGGGAATATTATTTATACTACCTACGATAATAGTTATTGTTTGGTCAGTTCGATCATCCACACGTCTATCATTTAAAGTAGTGTTTCATTTGATGAAACACTTGGGAATAAATACATACGATGCATTCATATCAGCCATGGTATTTATTCATGCGTTTTAACGCATGAATAAATGACACGACCCAAGGGGCGTCCTTCAGGCTTATAAATAAATACAACCATACACGATGGTTGTATGAGTGTGATAGCTTCATGCTTGTCCTAAGGAAAAAAGGCAAATCTAGAAACAAAAGCCAGATGGAGTTCGAGATGGCACTTATGCCCATCAAGGAGAAGGTATGCCTAACTGGTCCCATAAAAACCACTAAAAGGCAAGAGTCGAAGCTTGGAGGAAGAGTCCTTCAATGGAGAATGATGTTGGAGGGGATATCCCACTAATAATACAACACAAGAAGAGATGTTCTCAAGTGCGAACAATTCCACAATTGTGCAAAAACCCAAGCCAAGGACAAGAATTCTTTTATCCGAGAAGAAACGTGCGTTAGTGGCAACACACATGGAAGATCCTTTGGCAAGAGGTTGAAGAGGCGGCTAAAAGGGATGATGACAAAGATGAGGTGATTTCATTCTTTTCCCTTCTGAAAAATGGAAAATGAAAGTTTGAAGATAATGGGTTCAATCATCTTGGCCAACCTCGTTCCTCTAGATAAGGAAGTTTGAGGTACCCCTCCTCTTCCCATATGCTTTATTGTTATTAATTGTTTGTGAAGAGGTGCAGAATTAAAGAGGAGATACGATTCATGGGATGATTGTGCTAGAAAAGCACATGTTTGTGGAGCTGAGTAAGGATCAGTTGAAGCCTGAAGATGCATGCAACAAATGGTATTCAAGTGGTGTCACAAGACTAATTTAATCTCGGCCTGAAGGCGCATGCACAAAAGGAGAATTTTTCATGCTGAAAACTGCACGGAAAAGAGCCTGATTTGTGGAAGAAAAGGTGTAGTCGCATCTGAAGGAAGAGACATGGGATATAGCAGCACATGAATTTTATATTCATATATTTGTTTTCCTAATATTTGGTATCAGCTGTTTTGTTATGCAGGATGCCAAAAGATGCTGAGATAAAAGAACTATTCCCAATAAGCGGTATCCCCAAAATTGAGCATCAACAATTGGAGTCAAGAGCTAAAGTCTCGGGGGAGTTGTGATGAATATTAAAAGGCTACTGAGCCTCATCAGAAAATAAAGAATCCTGTGAGGTTTTTGAGATGACCATTGGTATCAATTGTGCCATCGATTGGTATGCCTCACACTTATGTGGTTTAATGTCTACACCTAATTCTTTTGTGTGAGAATGTGATTGATATCGCAGGTTTTTTGAGAAGTGGAAAAGCCAAAGCTGCTTGAGCTTTCATTGATATTCATGAGTGACATGGACAACTTTGAGGATGTTCTTCAAAGACCCTTCCAACACCAACTCTAGGCTCAGTAGGTTTAGAAGATTTTCTGACACCCCAAATGCTAAGTGGGAGTCTCACTCAATGGATTTCTTAATGTTTGCAGCTGTTAGGAGATTGGCATATGAGTTTTCTGGAGTTAAGACAGTCCAACGAGAAATTTGAGTTTAACAATGGTAATCAGAGCATCTGGCCAATCAACATGTGGTTGATTCCAAAGAATGAAGGTGCATTGTCACAAGGGGAGATGGTAAAGAGATGACCCCATTCAAAGGGGGAGTATATGCTGAAATGGAAGATCCCTATTTATGAAGGAGCAGATCCAATCAATAAGGGGGAATTGCCCTATTCAAGATTAATTTCTGCTTTGGTTTGAACATTTGAGATTTTCAATGGGGGGGGATTTGAAATGGAAAGGTTGTCCCATCTGACCAACAAAATCCAAAAAGAGAAGCTTGATTGAAGGTGGTTCTTTGTGTTAAAAGAGTTAGCACCAATGGAAGGATGTCCGAATGCAATCCGGAAATGTGAATGAATTCTACAAGGAGCCTACATTGTCTAGAGAAGGGCCAAAGAAGTGTTGGAGGCATCCTGGAGAAAGACAGGTGCAGGTCAAGCCATAACACACAAAGTTTTGGGTTGGAGGTGCCCAAAACCGGCGACCTGGAAAGGACCACATCATGGTGGAGTTCAAGTTCAACTGAGCAAAACGGTGAAGATCAGCTGTGGACGTTTCAGTGATCATGGTCAAGAGGATGAGCCTTGTTGAGGTCCAGAAGTTTTTTTATGGCCAAAAAGGCGAAGGAAGGAGGACCACGTCGTATCGGTGGTCGTGTTGCATTCAAAAAGGCCAGTGGTTTGTCAGCACACCATAGCGCATGGCATTTTGAATTGGAGTTTCACCTATGAGAAACGATGAACCCAAAACGAGCGTGGAGCAAGTTGTGGCGGGCTAAATTGAACTAAGGCGTTGAAGAAGACCTCCACGTCATGGTGTCAGGAATTTGGGTGTTTCACAGAGTTTTGAGGTGGAGTTTCACCTGTGAGAAATGGTGACCCCAAAACGGGCATGGTGTTGCCTGTGGTGAAGGTGTTGGCTGCAGACAACGAAAGCAGCTTATCAGGTTTCTACAGGAGAAGGCGAAACGGCCAATAAGCCGTGGAGTTGGGTGTTTCAAAGGGCGTTTTGTCTAGAGATTCAAAAGGGCATGCTGTGGTGTCCAAAAGCAAGGTGTTTTGGTGGAAGTTTCGGCTGGAGACACGCCAAATCTGGAAATACTAGATTAGACGATGCACGAACAGTTCGTTAATGATTCAATAGTCATGAGCCTCAAATTTAGGCCATGATTCAAGCATGAATCAAAGGGAGTTTGGAGCGTGCATCAAGCGGATTAATTGAGAATTGATTATGCGCTGCAAAAAGGAGAGAGAAGGTCCACAAGCAGTAATTTCTTTGACTGCATGAAGATGGAAATTGTGGGGAGTTATGGGCGGTTTTTGATGACCCGTGAAGAAAGATTCCAGACAAAGGGCCGAAAAGTAAAAGGAAGTGATTGTTGTGCAACAGCAAAGTAAAGAGAAGTTTCAGGCACTGCACTGGAAGGAGTTTCAGTTTCATTCTGAAAGAAGAAAGTGCCGCTACAAAGGAGGTGTTCACAAATTGTGGAGGAGTAGCCCAGTCAACTTCAACAACACCAATTCACGCTCGGTGCAGCCATGCAAGTGATGTTGGTGAAGGGACCCACATATCCATAATCTGTGTGAAGGTAATCAGTTCTAGAGCAGTGAGCGAGAGGAAGTTCAAGGGAGTGACCCTTGGGAAGCAGTGAGTCGCCAGTGAGTTGTCCCTAAACTTGTAAGGGGGAGTGACCCCGGGCAGGAGTGACCTAGCCTAAACCTCATTGAAGAGCAGTGAGCTTTAGTGATTTGGTCCAACGACACTTTGTCGATCGCATGCTCCTTGGACTAACTCATGGTGGTGAACAAAGTAAAAAATCTTCATGTCCAATTTACTTTCTACATGCACACTAAAAGAGGGCAAGAGATAATTGCATGATAAATCTGGTAAAGAGCTGGTCAAGTTAAGAGATAACCAGATCAACTTAGATAAGAAAAGAGCAAAACAAGTGACCCTCAAGGATGAGAGGTCAAGATCCTATAGGGTAATGAGAGGTAAAGGAAAAAGTGTTTAAATTGGGAAAGGATAACATACCCTGATTCACCCCCCCAACGTATATCTCATCACTCTAAGACCCTTGAGGAGCTAACAACTGATATATCATCAAGTAGGATGCATACATGTGTTGTAATTCTTTCATACTTTATTTATCTAGCTTAGACTTTCTGGGATGAACTTTTCTGTAAACTAACATGGTCGTGGATTTTAGTCAAACACTTCCATCTCAATCAAAGGCCCAAAGATATCTTCTTCCATAACTCGGAATTGAAAAAATTTATCTTGATCATTCAATCAATTTCATACCAGCCATGACGGACCTCGTGCAAGCTACTTCACCATGTGTAAATGCAACATGGTTTCCGTAATGCATCTAAGCACGCGAATCATGATAAACATTGATAAAGATCACAAGTTCAGGAATCAATACACACACGCTCGCATATAGGAACATCGAAAGACGCGTTAATTATGTGGTGTTTCTATTGACAGGTCTGTCCTCATGACCTCCCTTCTCGGAGATCAACAAGCGCGAACTTCATGGGAAAAAGTATCAATTCTTATGACCCCCAACACCTGATAGTCAAACATTGTTTGTGTCCCATTAGACTGATGTATTTAGACCATAGGACGTAGTTTTAAGAATATCGCCATGGCGTTTTTAGATTCTCATTATGGCAGGAAACTGCTATAACCCATTGATGCGACAAATATTCTAAGGATAGCATCGCATAAAGTATACAAAAGTGAAGTCAATGTGTGATAAGAACACGGCATGGTGATTGAAATAAGATGATAAAGTTGGTTCTAGGGTATCAACCCCAACATAAAGAAGAGTTAAGATCTGCTGGTGTTGAAAAGGATGCTAAAACAATTGAGTTGGTTGGTTAACTAGAAATCAAAAAAGGATCTTTCAACTTGGAGACAAGGTTGATTTAGCAAAGAATAAATTACAGCCTAGTTGATGAGGGTTTGTTATAGCCAATCCAAAGCAGTGACTGGATTGATGAAAAAGGGTGAAAAACAGTCCAAGCATCTTGAAAAATCAAGACTAGATCAAGGGTTATGATGGTATTAAACTTGAGATATAAGTTTAATTTTGTTAGGAGACAAATGAAAAATAATCTTAAATCTTCCATGAAGGAAAAAGAAGATCGTATTCAAAGGCTGTCGTTTTTTCTAGAAGCTGGTGCAAAAATGTCAAATATATTAGAGAAAAAAATATTTTCAATAAGAAAGCATCATAAGCCAGGCTTAAAGGATGCACATAAATTAGGTAAATACAAAACTCCTGCCGAAGAAGGATCATTTGAAAGTGAGAGAGTCGGAAATTAAAATCGGTTTTTCAACCAACGGAAAGTTTCTTTGGGTTAGTTGAGGATAAGTATGAGGCTGAAGAATGTATAAAGAAAAGCTCCAGATCTACCACAGCACAGAAATTTCCATGGAAAGAGAAGAATAAAGCTTTAAAAGACAAAAGAGGTGATGTTTATTATGAGCATGAAAAAAAATGAAGTGCAGCAAAGCATCGTCTCGCTGTAATGATGTCAGTGTGATGTGGAAGAAACAAAGCATCATGGATCAAAAGAGGAAACTGAATGTGAAATAATCAGATTGCGTGATCATGAGAATGAACAGTCTAATCTGGAGAAAGATGGACAAGAGGGAAGAAGCACCCACAGAAGTGTTGAAAGAGAATACAGGGCTTGTTCACTACAATCCAAGTGCAATGAAAGAGAAAATGTGCATCAGTGGCTTTGACCAGAGGATTGCACAATGGAGTGCCAGTGGAAAAGGAGAAGTATGCACAAGAGGGATTATGCAGATGATCATCACAGTGGAGAGGGAGGATGGGAAAAAGGTGAGAGTGGAGTTTAGTTTCAATCAAGGAGAAATGCTCATCGTTGGAAAAAACATCCAAACAAACAGCAAAAACTTTTTCCATTCTTAGCATTGTCAAGATTATGCAACTGAAATTCTAGTTCAGGCTGCATTGATTTCATGCCAACTGCTGCCTGATTAATGGGGAAAACATTTTTAGTTATTCTTAGTGTCGGTTAGCTGGTTTCTGTAACTTTCAGTTTATATGAATGGAAGTTGCCCATACCATGCGCCAGGGTCTTGGGGTTATTGCATGCATTTGAGAATGTTTGCAAGAAGGGGAAAATGGAAAACTTTTCATGCCTTCTTTTAGCAGATAAAAGCCTTTGCAGGAAATCCTTTTTTCCACTTCCTTCGTTATCAGAATTCTTTTACTGCGTCAATTCACACTTCCTAGTTTCGAAGATTTGATAAAAAAATTGATAATTCCCAAAAATTACAAAATTATAGCACTTACAAAATCTCTCGTTGATAAGTTTAGATAGTAGCACCAATACATTGATATAACAAGGAAAATGAAATCGGTAGCTTCTCTCACTCATTGAGGGTTTCAAATAGCAGCGCCAATGTATGGGTGCAGCACAACATCATGTCAATCTTACTAATAATGTAAAGACGAAAGAACAAAATTCAATATTTCGATTAAAGGCATCATGTCATACCTTTGAATCTGGAGTTTGTGTTGAATGGCTTGTGATCCCTGTAGATCAAGCGAGAGGGGTGATGAAGACGTCCTCCGATTCGGAAGAATGGAGTGATGGGAGTGGCGGTAAATGTTTTGGAAACACAGGAAACCCTGGAGCTTTGGAGATGGTCGGGCAAAGAAATGAGATCGGGAAGGGCGAAGTGAAAGCCTAACTTCAGAGATGGGTTTGGGGAGGCCTGCAGGAAAAAGATGTCAGGAATGGAGCAGTGAAGACCTGGCTTTGGAGATAGCTATGGAAAAGCACATACCAGAAGACCATACCGAGGGGGGAGGCTACACACACTCTTCTGCGCTGGTTGGAGGAAAGCCTGTAAGTGGATGATATTCGGAGGCTGCGGAATACCATAATTTTTTTATTTAATTCTGTCTAATTAAATGGACTATAATTATTTATTTTAGCCAAATAATTTGTTTTATTATCAACCTATTTAAGAGGGTGAATTTTTTAGTGTATTTTTAAGTGGGGGGCTACTTGAACTACTTGAGATGTGTTTTTCATGCCCGGGATGTTCACTAATGTGGTTTGTTCATTGCAAAAGATTTTTCGCTTTAGGTTTTGTAATAAGATGTCTTGTTCGGTTAATTTGTAACTTTTCCAATCTCATTTGCTCTTATTGATAGGGATGATGACACTTTTCCGATCATCACTCTTCCTGTAGTAAAATGCAGCGACACTTCAAACACCGGAACCAGACCAGCTTTCTATTGTCCATCCCTCACGAGCTCGGGGACTAGAACTGAGAAACTAAGCACTCTCCAGGCACCACATTCAGTCACCCTCAGCCTTTTGGTTCTAGTCACCTCACGATCCTCCTTCTGATGAGCATGCACACGAATAAGCGCACTACAAACACACACATGCAAACACAAAAGCATAAACACAATGCACACAGGGATTACGTGCTTCGGACGATATGTCATACGTGCAAGAGAGATGTTAGAGTTGGTGTCCCAAGGACCGACTGTTTATACTTTGATTACATGAATATTTGATGTATTAAATATTAAATTAAATATTTTATTACATATTGTTCGTTGTTTTGCATGACTTTAATGCAATAATGTCCTAGAGTACTTGTCGCATTAATACGGTCGTAGTAGTTCCCCGTTATGATGAAAACCTTGAAGTGCTATGATGACAATATTTTTAATATAGTTGTGTGGTTGGATAACATACTATGATGAGACACATGGTATATAGACCGTCATATGCAAGTAACTTATAAGCATACGAGACTTCTTCTCATGAAGTTCGCATTTGGTAATCTTCAAGACGGAAGATTATGAGAATGGATTCGCCAGTAGAAATTTTGCATGTTTTGGTGTCATCGAATATTCCTATCCGCGAGCGTGTGTAATGGTCCTTAGACTTTAAGATTGTCATTAATGCATGTCGCGACTCGCGCACTTAGATTTGCTGACGAAATTTGTCACGTCATATGTTGGCGGGAAGTAGGGTATGTTGGGTGCGTCACGAATGACATGTTATTAATGGATAAATCAATGAATGATTTGTCTCTTCCATCTTTATGAAAGTTAATATCTCAGCCATTTGATTAAAATAGAACTGTCACCCTAAATTCCATTGTCATGGTGTAACGACGAGTTTATTTCAGATAGTTAAAGAATGATGTATCAAACATATAAGTTGATGACATCGTTATGCAACCTACTTGGTGAGATATTGTGGCAAATAGATTACATTACACAGTGACCGTTCATATGTGGTTGTCGTCGTTGCGATTTTAAGTTCTTTCTCTTGGGTGTCTTGACCCGTTGCTAGATAGTAATTTTGGACTTTAGGCAAACCCGTCTAATACCAACGATAAAGAATCTTAGAGGGTCACACACTAAGTGTTTATGTTGGTCTTGATTAAATTCTATTTGAATTTAATTGATGAAATAAATATTATTCTCAAGACCGAGGAATAATTTTATTCAAGTCATATTGATCGGATAAATTAAATAAATATCTATTCACCGAATTGTGAATAAAATATATTTATTTATTTTATTGAATATTTAATAAATAATTATTTACTAGTTTGTGAATAAAATATTTATTTAAGAGAATAAAATATTTATTTGGGTGTTCAATATATGCAAGAGAAGTTCGAACGGACCAAGACCGTGTCCGGTGATAAAATAATTATTTACAAGCTATTAAATATTATTTATCCATTTTGAGCAAGTTGGCACACCACAAAATATTATTACTATTATGTGGTATGAGATTTAATTAATGGTTATAATTATATTTAATGGCAGTTATGCAATTAAATTTTATAACTGAAATCTTAGCTCTATAAATAGACGATTATGTCTATTGTGTAAAGCATTCGAAACTAATTCCAAGTTTAAGAATATAGAATTATTGCACACAACGAATTATCTCCCGACTCCTCCTCTCTCCCTCTTAATAACGAGAAACCCAAGACATAATTTCCTCAAGACCGAAGAACGAATGATCAAGAACGAACAATGAAAGACATTCGATTTGTCGTGTTAGCACCCATAGAACGAGTAACATTGCTCAGAGACCATTGGAGTATGTGTGGATCATCGCTAAAAAGATTCTACCCTTGGATCCCACAAGCACAACGAAGGCAATCCAGAAGGTTTGTTTCAGACGATCAATAATCATCAATGAAGAAAGTTCCTAAGCTCAGGTATTTATTTCTTCAGATATTAAATAAATTAATTATAAATTTGGCGTACAAGATCCTCGTTCTTGGTTTCGGGCAACGATTATTAAAAGAAATTTTAATAAATCACCCTCCACTCCAACGCTTCTACTGCGCCCGAAAACAGCAGGAGGACCGTGACATCTCTTTGCTCTCCATCAGAAACATAGTACATGAGTTATAAGGGAAATCGACTTTTGACAACCTTACTTAGTTCTCTAGAAGATGTCTCATAAATGCCATCTTTCGGTCATTGCATCCCCCCCTACTCCTTCTGATGCTTTGACCGCAACCTTTGACATTTCAGCCTTCCAACATCTAAATGCACCCAAGCATCCAGAGCCACCTCCTTTTGGCCCTCAGGTTCTGTTAGCTTAGCACTCAAAAATATTGAGCTTATTACACAAGTGGTCCAGCCCACTCTTTATGGTGGTCCTCGGTCGATCATCCAATCACAACTACTCTCCTACAAGTGTGAGTGTCCTTTCACTGGCATGAACAACTGTTGATCGTTGGTAGCAACTATGTTTTGACTACCAACTTTCGACGAACAAGTGCACGTAATATTCACTCCACTCCAATGGCTTTGATGAATCTTCTTTTTCCATTTTCTAGGAAAGACTTTATCGTGAACGAACTCCAGGCCACCCCTGAATCGGGCACCCGAGCCGACCCATGGCACGACTGATGGGCCTTTCCAATCCCCACGGGCTGACGACAAGCATCAGGGCATCTGATATAAACTCATGAGAATGATTTCACCCCATAAATACATAGACACAAAACTTCCCCTTGAAAGTTCACCATTACCACTCCATCCATTAGAGTTCCATGTGTAATGTCATATAAAAACACACAAACAAAACTAATGGAAATAAGACAGATGAATAATCAATTCAACCAAAAATAGAAACAAAAAACTAAAAACAAGATCTATATAAAAAAGGCTGACTTGGTTGAAATAACTATAATAATCAATAAACGAAAGGAAACTAAAGACACCCCACCAGATCTCGGCGTGAATCCTCAGGTCACTCTCCAACCATAAAGCCACAACTGCTCCTCAAGCGACCAAAAGTTGAATTGGAACCTAAAATGTAAATAGGCATGAACACAAAGCACAACTGTGCGCCTCTACTAGCACCCCGCAAGGGCAACCTGCACGGTTTGGAAAACCACATGTTAGTTGTGGGGTTGGATCTACCTAGTCAAGCCTCACCTCTCATGGTTTACCTTAGGCACCACATGTTTGTACAAACTGTGACCCAACTATGCCAAATGACACTGACAAGCCACAAAGGTTGTCACACGGTTATCGCACGGTTTGACTAATCATATGTCTTAATCGTGTGACATGACTTGCTTGCCTAAAAAAAATCAAATAGTATCAGGTTGGGGTGTGACAATTCTCCCCACCATGAAAATTTATGCCCCCATAAATTTAGGTAACCATGGAACCATGCAAGGACAAACTACCACTCAACTCGAGACTCCCACAATCCGAAGAGAAAGAACCAATACTCAGTTTCCCTTTAGAACCCAAAACCTTGAAATCCAAAAAGGAGTTGGTAAAATCATCCTCAAAGAACCATACCAACATCCAAGGACTCATATCTCGAAACACAACCTCAAAATAAGGAACACCCCGACCCCTAATATAGAAATCACTAAAGAAAAACATCACGATCTGTTCAGGATCTCTATGAGCATCCATCACACTACCCGTAGTCTTGGTCGACCAAACTAATATGATCAGGGTCGGGTGGGGCGGGAATAAAGAATTACCCCATCAAGAAATCTTGGAAACCGATTTCACTACGCGCTCCTTCTATGGTGGCCTCCCTACTATATTAGGATTCTGGTCAAAAACTAATTCCCCAAGATGGAACAAACTCATGATTCCCCATGAGAGCCAAAGTCTATAAGAATCGATGCATGGAATGAAGAACACCACCACCTCACAACAAAAAGATTCAAAATTTCCTACAAGACATTTCCATTAAAGCCAAAATTCCTAGGAAAACCCAAAGATCAAAATAAGAGAATGCTCCTGAGAGAAACCGCTAAAAACCAATCATCCTCAAAACTATTTTCAAGACTCAAGACATCTCAAACAAGGCACCACCCAAAAACCTTAGACACTTACTAAAACCAACAACCCGAAGGACTACCACCTAGAATGATAACTAGGGATAACCGATCGAAGTAGGAAGGTAAGTTATGACTTAGGATTCCACAAACAAACATGCCTAAAAAAATCAACATGGTCTCTAGTCTTGGGTCAAGGGAGGGTAACTTGGGACCAACAATCGGAACACCGACCCTCAATGAACCCAACCGACCATAAAAATAAAGCACCCTTCTCAGTAATCCCAACCACTCACCTAAGACATTCCCATTCAAGGAGGTGATACCAACAACGAGGCATGCACCTCATAAAAAAATGATCATTGAAACAAATGGTACTTCTTAAGGAGTTTCCAAAGGGTATACACAGAGAAACAAGCATTCAGAATTTCCCCAAAGACTCCAACCACCTAAAACTTGACAAGATCAAACCACCAAGCGATGACCATCATGTAACGACCCAAAGTTTCATTAATGGAAATCCCTCTTGATCTAATTAAATGTCTCTTTATGTAAAATGTTTATATAAAATATCAACTTCTTTGGTTTTATGTTAAGAATTGTGACCATTACTTTTATATCCGTTGAACAGTGATCACATGATTAGTATAAATATAAGGCTTTAACAAATCCAATTTAATCAGACAAAGGAAGTAATGACCTCATCCAGTAGAATTGCTCCATACGAAGCCCATTTGTCGGAGCTCGAAAAAGAGGTGGCGTCTTTGGGCTTCGCTCTTGACCAATCCCAAGCTGAGCTTCATCATGTCAAGCTCGAACGAGACCGTCTACGGGAAAAGTGGAAGTTGATAGAGATTACCACTCGAGCAATGTTATCTGAGCCACCCCAAGAGTTTGTCACCATCACATACCTTACCCTTAAGTCTTATGCGATTGTTTTAAGGAGTTATGTAACAAATCGCTAGTACTATGTTCACGTACATTATTTTTTTATATAATAATGAATATACATTTTTGTCATTATTGATACATTGTAAATAGTTTTTAAAGTACAAATAGTGTTTTTAGTTATTATTTAATTAAGAATTCTATTTTATTAAATTAATGGATTTTTGAATTAAATAATATTTTAATAAAATATTATTATTATTATTAAATTATTTTTTATCAAATATAAATGATCTTATAATTTTATGAATGCAATTATAATTTTTATTAAGGTTTGAAAGCCATTTCTGTCAAAACCCGTGAATTTTCGATAAATATCGGTTTTTATTTTAAAAGTGAAAATTAACATATTTATAAAATTATTTAAATAAAATAAATGATATTTCTGGAATCAGGACGTTGAAATTATCCAACGGTGAGTTTTTCATAATTTTCTGAGACAGTCAAATTTTTGGGTAAAAATTAAATAACGTTTAAATATATAATGTGTTTTATGACATCATAATGACCCAATAGTGATGTAATAAAATAATATAAGCTTTATTTTCAGCCAACATATGTTTTACCATTAAAATAATGTGATTTTAGGTTTGTTTGACTTACTTTTCAAAGCATTAATGGACCCCTCAAGACTTATTAAAAATCTTGTCTTTTTAAATTATTTTCCATGGGAGTGTGACTCACCTCCACATATTTAACCCCATTATTTTAAGAAGTTTGGAATTTGGAATTATAAAATATTTTTTTCCTCTTCCCATTTCAAAAAACCATGAGCAAAAACCATGAGCTGATTTGTGGTTTGGATTAGTTTAATGTAAGGGGTCACAAACCTAAATAATAAAGAATTCACTCACCTTTCCTATATAAACCCACCCAAGATCCCACTTCCTCCTCACTCAAAGCCTTTGGAGTTCATCCAAACTCTACCCTACTCTATCTATAATCCTCCCAAGGATCCCCAATCCCCCAATAAGCCTCTATCAAGCCTCTCTCAAGCCTTGGAAGCACACTTCCAAGTAAGGGTTTTTCTTCCTTTCACTTTTTTTGTCCAATTTTCTTAATATTGTTATGCCTTTTTAATTTCAATTATAAATGTTGGGGTATGGTTTTTCACCTCCACCATACTTACCTCTTATTGTTTTAATGATGGTAGACCCCTTTATCTCTCATTAAATGCCTCCCATGTACACCCGTTACTATGCCGAAATTCTGAAAGGAACTTCTCTCTCTTCATTTACATTCAAGAAATACTTTTGTATCATGAATCTAAATTCCATTACAATTGTTTGGAAATGTATCTATATGACCCCCTTACTTTCCATTTAAAGTAAATATTATGAGACACCCCTTTATCTCTCATCAACCTTTTTTATGAATTCTTATGTCATGCCGTTACGCTGCCGAAATTGAACCGATTTTCTAAGTCAATGCCTTTGTGTAGTGAATACCATGCCCATTTCTCCATCAAGGGTATTCACCTTTATGCAAATTTAATTATTGATTATAAAGTTTCATGTATGAATTCCACATTCCTTATCGTGGAATAAATTATTATGTTTAATGAATCCATGTTTTATGATCCATGTGGCACACTTATGCATGAAATGAAATGTTTAATGAGGGTGCACCCTTATAGCGCTCCAATGCATTGGGTAAAGTATAGTATCATGATATGTCATGTGTAATGAGTGTTTACTCATGGTAATTCAAGTGCAAATAGGGTTTACTCGTGCTTCATGTGCAATGAGAATTTACTCATGCTCCATGTGCAATGAGCCTTGGCTCATGCTAATTCCATGTTAAGTGTTGTTGCCACATTTCCATGTTATGATTATCATGCTTTATCATGCCTTTATGTTAATGTTTATCTTGTGATTTATTTATATGCCTATTGTCTAACATGTATTGTACTCCTCATGTATTCCATGTTTATTCCCTTACCGGGCTTTATAGCTCACCCCTTTTCTTATGAATGTCCTCAGGTTATCCCATGCAATGCTAAGTATGAGGGAATATAGTGGTCATGTAAAGGAAGTTTTTAATAAAGATGTTGCATTTCATGTTTTAATTTGTTATGTAATGATCCTAATCCCCAAAGACACTAGACCTCTCGATCTTCCATGTTGTATCAAGTGAATAGTTTATGTAATAAATCATGTTTAAGTTTGTAATAAAATCAGGGTTGTTATAGTTGGTATCAGAGGATAAGTTTAGTTATTTTTGGGATTAGGATTATAAAACCCCAGTAAAGCCTTAGAGACAAGACTAAGTATAATAAAAACATCCCTAAGTTTTGGTAAGTACTGAGTGAGTGGTTTATCAAGCAAATACATCCCTGTCTGGATACGAGCAGGTAGAGGCGGCTCTGACACAGATGTATCCTAGGGGTAAAACTCGAAAACACCGCTTTGAGATAGACTCGAATGGGAACTGGTGCACGACAACGGGCCTTGCTGCACTCTTGGTTATGACACTTCCGAGGGATATGTTTTGATAAATTCACAAGCTTAGTATGAACCATTATTAAGGGAATTAAAAAAATGCCCATAAGAATATATGTTAGAAAGTAGATCATGAAATGCCTAGATTGAAGCCTATAGACTCATGAGTTAAGGAAATAAAAGTTTATTTATAAGTCATCAACTTTTGTCTTTGTATTACCCTTTATGTGTTACCCCCTAACTTTCCTTTTATTCCATCTAATGGCCGGTAATAGGAGGACTCGGGATAAAAACCGATGTGAAGATCAGTATGATGACTGTACTAATGAGATGCTCAATCCAATGGGAGTGGGAATTGAAAACTTTGTCATGATTCTCTCTCAGCTAACTCAAGCTTTGAATAGAAAAATTGGTCAAGAGGAACATTCAACCCCCCTAAGAAAGAACAAGTCACTATCGAGAGCTTCATGAGACAAAGGACTCCTACTTTTAGTGGATCATCCGATCCCACGATTGCTGAACAATGAATAAACTCCATTGAAAATATCTTCTCCATCCTTAAATGTTCTGAACAAGAGAAGGTTCTCCTGGCGGCTTATCGTATGGAGGGTGAATCTGATTAATGGTGGATGTCGATAAAAAATACGAAGCCTGAGGAGGAGGTCGAGGCATTGGAATGGAAGGATTTCCGGAAGATGTTTTTCAATAAATATTTTTCGCACACCCTCCAACTTAAGATGGAAAGGGACTTCCTTTCCCTCAAGCAAAAAGACGAAGAATCTGTTGGAGCGTACGAGGCAAACTTCACAAGGCTTGCACGATACGCTTCCGGCTTTGTCGTTACCCCCGAATGCAAGGTTGACCACTTCTCTGGTGGGCTGAAGCCTACCCTACAGAAAACATTAGCGATTCGTGACTTTGACATCTATGAGGAAATTGTCCGATGTTCCCTCAAGGTCGAAATGGAGATCAGGGAATCACAGGGGTATCATGGAGACAAGAAGCGTAAGGTAGACTTCAATGCTGGCGGTCCGATGGATAAATCCAACGGTGCTAAGAAGATCCAACACCCCACTTTCCAAAAGTGTAGAAAGAAGCACCCTGAAAATTGCCTCAAGGGGACGAGGAGATGCTTTCGGTGTGGAAGAGAAGGGCACCTAGCTGTTAACTGTCAGCAAGAAAGACCCGCGGCTGCGACAGAGGAGAGGAACACTCCGTTTGAACCTCAACGCGTTTTTCATTGCTAAAACTGCAAAGAACTGGGGCATTTTGCAAATCAGTGCCCCAATCCAAGGGTTTTCAGAGGCAACCAACAACCTCCAAGGCAGTAAGGAAGAGATTTTTCCATCACTTCTACCGAAGTAAACCCTGAAAACGAAGTGGTGATAGGTATGCTAGTTATTCATTCAAGAATAGCGAACATAATTTTTGATTTAGGTTCTACGCATTCTTTTATATCTCGAAAGTTTAGTAGAATAATCCCAGCACCACCACAAATCATGGAAGTGAAGATGTCGGTGAGTACGGAAAATGGGGAAATCATTGCATCCCATGAATATAAGTCCTCCCCTGTTATAATATGTGGATTGAATTTCCCTAATAACCTCTTCATACTCCCTCTAGTGTAATTTGATGCAATTCTTGGCATGGATTATCTTTCCTTATATAGATCCAACATAAATTGTCAAGATAGGGTAATCACACTCCACATGGAGAATCGACCCCCGATTCTTTACAAGTGTAAGGAGGAAGATGAATCTCCTTTAGCTTCATCATCTCAAGCATGGATATTACTTCCCTATGAGCACGCGTATTTGGCTCAGATGATTGAGTCCAAGGAAGAAACCATCCTTGAAAAAATGCCTATTGTGAGGGAATTTGCTGAAGTGTTTCCCGAGGAACTGCCTGGTCTTCCTCCTAGAAGAGATGTTGAATTCTCAATTGAACTTATACCAGGGGCGCTACCAATATCCAAGACTCCATATAGAATGGCTGTTGTGGAGCTTGAAGAGTTGAAGAAACAACTACAGGAGAATCTGGATAAAAGGTTTATATGCCCAAGTGCTTCACTATGGGGTGCACCGGTCCTCTCTGTCAAGAAGAAGGATGGGTCAATGCGGCTTTGAATCGATTATCATGAACTTAACAAAATCACGATAAAGAACAAGTATCCTCTACCACGGATCGATGACTTGTTCGATCAGCTACGTGGAGCACAATACTTCTCCAAGGTAGATTTTCGGTCGGGATATTATCAAGTAAGGGTAAAGAAGGAAGATGTCCCCAAGACTGCTTTTCGTACAAGATATGGGCACTATGAATTCATATTAATGCCTTTCGGACTCACTAATGCTCCAACAATCTTCATGGAATTGATGAATAGAGTCTTTAGAGATTACCTCAACAAATTTTTGGTAGTCTTTATAGATGATATTTCAATATACTACAAAACCAAGGAGGATCACAAGGAGCATTTAAGAACTGTACTAGAGACTTTGCGCAAGGAGAAGCTCTATGAAAAGTACAACAAGTGTGAGTTCTGGTTGAATGAAGTCTCATTCTTGGGCCATATCATCACAAGCGATGAGATATATGTGGATCCCTCCAAAACAGATGCAATTGAGGGATGGCCGAGGCCAACATCGGTAATGGATATCTGTAGATTTTTGGGGTTAGCTGGATATTATCGATGATTTGTGAGAAATTTCTCACGATTGTCCAACCCTCTTACCAAGTTAACTCGAAAGGGAGTAAAGTTTTCTTAGAGTGATGAATGTGAAGAAAGCTTCAAGGAGTTGAAAAGGAGGCTTATCATTGCGCTCGTGCTCACTTTACCCACAAGTGGGGAACCTTTTGTGATATTCAGTGATGCTTCGAAGAAGGTCTTAGGCTGCGTGCTGATGCATAATGATAAAGTGATATCCTATGCCTCAAGACAGTTGAAAATTCATGAGCGAAACTATCCAACGCATGATCTGGAGTTGGCAGTGGTGATCTTTTCCTTGAAAATCTGGCGGCATTATCTCTATGGGGAGAAATGTGAGATATATACTGACCACAAGAGTCTTAAATATATATTCACACAAAAAGAGCTTAATATGCGCCAGAGAAGATGGATATAGCTCATCAAGGATTATGAATGTTCAATACATTACCACCCTGGGAAAGCGAACAAGGTGGCAGATGTCCTAAGTAGAAAGGACCCAGCGATTCTATCAATGATGAGAATTGAGAAGGATCCAATCTTCTTAGACTTGATGAAGATGGACATGAGAATCATAAATAAGGGAAAATCATCAATCCTTTTACAAATTATTGCTCAACCGTCTCTTTTGGAAAGGTTAAAGGATGCTCAAAAGGATGATGTGAGAATTTAGGAAAAAGTAGAAGCTACCGAAAAAATGGAAATCCTCGGAGTTTAATGTTAATGAAGAAGGAATTGTGCAATTTGGGAAAAAACTATGTGTTCCGTCAAGTCCGAAGCTGAAGAAGGAACTTTTGGATGATGCACATAGTTCAAATTTCTATATTCACCCAGGGAGAAAAAATATGTATCAAGATCTTCGAGAAAATTTTTGGTGGGATAATATGAAGATGGAGATCGCTGTATATACATCAAAGTGCCTGGTGTGCCAGCAAGTGAAGACAGAGAGGAAGAATTCTAAGGGGATGATGAAACCATTGCCCATACCAGAATGAAAATGAGAGAACATCACCATGGACTTTGTCACTGGACTTATGAGGACATCCAAAGGCAACAATGCAATCTGGGTTGTGGTGGATCGTCTTACAAAGACTGCACACTTCATTTCTATTCGGGAGGATTTCTCATTGGATCAACTGACACAGATATATATCAGGAAAGTGGTAAGGCTGCATGGAGTATCACTATCTATTGTGTCTGACCAAGATCCAAGATTCACCTCTAAGTTTTGGAAGAGTCTTCAACATGCTATGGATATTGAACTGAACTTCAGTATGACCTATCATCCTCAAACTGATAGCCAATCTGAGCGGACCATCCAAACACTTGAGGACATGTTGAGATCGTGATCAATGGACTTTAAAGGAGTATGGGATCAACATATTTCTCTGGTTGTGTTCTTTTATAATAATAGTTTCCACTCGAGCATCCAAATGGCACCATATGAATCCCTTTATGGGAAAAGGTGCAAAACACCGGTGTGTTGGGATGAGGTTGGTGAACGTAAGCTTCTTGGACCAAAAATGGTCGAGGAAATGGTGGAGAAGGTGAAAACCATTCAGCAGCATATCAAGGCATCCCATAGTCGACAGAAGAGTTATGTAGATAATCGTCGACGAGACCTTGAGTTTAAAGTTGGAGACATGGTTTTTCTACGCATATCTCCATTGAAGAAGGTCATGAGGTTTGGAAAAAAAGGTAAGTTAAGTCCAAAGTACATCTACCCCTTCGAGATTCTTGATCGTGTCGGGGTTGTGGTCTATCGACTAGTACTTCCACCTACCATGTCCAAAGTACATGATGTCTTTCATGTATCTCTCTTAAGGAAGTACATACCGGACCCTTAACATGTACTCCCTTCTGAGGTGGTACAGTTGGAGGATGATCTTTCTTATGAGGAGAAACCAGTGAAGATATTAGATCATAGAGAAAAAGTTCTACAAAATAAGACGATTCCCCTCGTCAAGGTGTTGTGGCGAAACCAAAAGTTTGAAGAAGTGACTTGGGAATAAGAGGAAATGATGAAGCTGAGTTACCCACATCTGTTTTAGCGTGGGAAAAGGAAATTTCGAGGGAAAAATTTCTTAAGAGGGGAATATTGTAACGACCCAAAGTTTCATTAATGGAAATTCGTCTTGATCTAATTAAATGTCTCTTTATGTAAAATGTTTATATAAAATGTCAACTTCTTTGGTTTTATGTTAAGAATTTTGACTGTTTCTTTTATAGCTGTTGAACGGTGATCACATGATTAGTATAAATATAGGGCTTTAACAAATCCAATTTACTCAAACAAAGGAAGCAATGGCCTCATCCAGTAGAATTGCTCCATACGAAGCCCATTTGTCGGAGCTCAGAAAAGAGGTGGCGTCTTTGGGATTCGCTCTTGACCAAGCCCAAACTAATCTTCATCATGTCAAGCTCGAATGAGACTGTCTATGGGAAAAGTGGAAGTTGATAGAGATTACCACTCGAGCAATGTTATCTGAGCCACCCCAAGAGTCTGTCACCATCGCACACCTTACCCTTAGGTCTTATGCGGCTGTTTTAAGGGGTTATGTAACAAATCGCTAGTACTATGTTCATGTACATTTTTTTTTGTATATAATAATGAATATACATTCTTGTCATTATTGATACATTGTAAATAGTTTTTAAAGTACAAATAGTGTTTTTAGTTATTATTTAATTAAGAATTCCATTTTATTAAATTAAGGGATTTTTGAATTAAATAATATTTTAATAAAATATTATTATTATTATTAAATTAATTTTTATTAAATATAAATGATCTTATAATTTTATGAATGCAATTATAATTTTTATTAAGGTTTGAAAGCCATTTCTGTCAAAACCCGTGAATTTTCGATAAATATCGGTTTTTATTTTAAAAGTGAAAATTAACATATTTATAAAATTATTTAAATAAAATAAATGATATTTCTGGAATCAGGAAGTTGAAATTATTCAACGGTGATTTTTTCATAATTTTCTGAGACAGTCAAATTTTTGGGTAAAAATTAAATAACGTTTAAATATATAATGTGTTTTATGACATCATAATGACCCAATAGTGATGTAATAAAATAATATAAGCTTTATGTTCAGCCAATATATGTTTTACCATTAAAATAATGTGATTTTAGGTTTGTTTGACTTACTTTTCAAAGCATTAATGGACCCCTCAAGACTTATTAAAAATCTTGTCTTTTTAAATTATTTTCCATGGGAGTGTGACTCACCTCCACATAAGCAACCCCATTATTTTAAGAAGTTCGGACTTTGTACTTATAAAATATTTTTTTCTTCTTACCTTTTCCAAAAACCATGGGCAAAAACCATGATTTGATTTGTGGTTTGGATTAGTTTAATGTAATGGGTCCCAAACCTAAATAATAAAGAATTCACTCACCTTTCCTATATAAACCCACCCAAGCTCCCACTTCCTCCTCACTAAAAGCCTTTGGAGTTCATCCAACCTCTACCCTAATCTCTATAGAATCCTCCCAAGGAGCCCCAAGCTCCCAAGAAGCCACTCTCAAGCCTCTCTCAATCCTTGGAAGCACACTTCCAAGTAAGGGTTTTTCTTCCTTTCACTTTTTTTGGTCCAATTTTCTTAATATTGTTATGCCCTTTTAATTTCAATTATAAATACTAGGGTATGGTTTCACACCTCCCCCATACTTCCCTATTATTTTTTTAAAGATGGGATACCCTTTTCTCTCTCATTAAATGCCTCCCATGTACACCCGTTACTATGCTGAAATTCCGAAAGGAACTTCTCTCTCTTCATTTACATTCAAGAAATACTTCTGTATCATAAATCTAAATTCCATTAAAATTGTTTGGACATGTATATATATGACCCCCTTAATGTCCATTTCATGTAAATATTATGATACACCCCTTTCTCTCTCATCAACCTTTTTTTATGAATTCTTATGTCACGCCGTTCCGCTGCCGAAATTGCACCAATTTTCTAAGCCAATGCCTCTGTGTAGTGAATACCATAACCATTTCTCCATCAAGGGTATTCACCTTTATGTACATTTACTTATTGATTATAAAGTTTCATGTATGAATTCCACATTCCTTATCATGGAATAAATGATTATGTTTAATGAATCCATGTTTTATGATCCATGTGACACACTTATGCATGAAATGAAATGTTTAAGAAGGGTGCGCCCTTATAGCGCTCCAATGCATTGGGTAAATTATAGTATCATGATACGTCATGTGAAATGAGTGTTGAATCATGATAATTAAAGTGCAATGAGGGTTTACTCATGCTTCATGTGAAATGAGAATTTACTCATGCTCCACGTGCAATGAGCTTTGGATCATGCTAATTCCATGTTAAGTGTTGTTGCCACATTTCCATGTTATGATTATCATGATTTATCATGCCTTTATGTTAATGTTTCTATTGTGATCTATTGATATGCCTATTGTCTAACATGTATTGTACTCCTCGTTTATTCCATGTTTATTCCCTTACTGGGCTTTATAGCTCACCCCTTTTCTTATGCATGTCATTAGGTTATCCCATGCAATGCTAAGTACGAGGGAATGTAGTGGTCATGTAAAGGAAGTTTTTAATAAAGATGTTGTATTTCGTGTTTTAAGTTGTTATGTAATGATCCTAAGCACCAAAGAAACTAGACCTCTATATCTTCCATGTTGTATCAAGTGAATAGTTTATATAATAAATCATGTTTAAGTTTGTAATAAAAGCAGGGTTGTCATACATCACCAATTCCCAAAATTGATATTCGCCTAAAAAACCCAAGAAGGCACCCTAGAGATCATCCATTCACTCTTTATCAAAACCTTTATAGGGAATACTCAAATAACATTAAACATGAATCCATCGATTCTTGCTTCCCAAATCCAAATAAAATGGTCCCAACATGAATCAAAAACTAAAAATAAAAACACAACTCACCAAAATGAAAACATATTTGCAAAATTGCCTCTTTTACCTTTTAAAACCCCCAACTTTGAATTTGAAAGGTTGAGACTCATTTTACAAAAAATTTCCTAAAAATATTTCACACTCTTTTGAAAAATCCAACCAACTTTATTTCAAGGCATTTTTTAAACTTCAATTTAAAAGAAATTATATAATTTTAAATTTATAAATCCCACTTGGGAAAAAGAGAAACAAAACTTTAATTAAAATTTAGAAATTCACCTCTTAAACCATTTTCAAAACCAAATAATTTCATTAAATAATATATTTTAAATCACCCATTTTCAAAATCGATTTTTCATACCTCTAAAATGAGGCTTTTGATACAAATACCATGAAAATATTTTTATAGAACATTTACCCATCACATAAGTCCCCTTCTTCAATTATAAACTAATTTTTAACTGCTTAAAACCATTTTGAAACACACACTTCCATTTTAAAAATCTTAAAACTTTTCTTTAAAACCAATTTAAAATACAAAACCCTTTTTCAAACTTTGGTCAAAACTCATTTGACCAATAACACACAACATAAAGCCAACCAATAAGGGACTAGTGATCATGCATTAATTAACCACATCGCATGGTGGACCATGTGTCAACCACACAACCATCATTAGGAGTATCACAAAACCATGTACACGGGCTCCACACGGGTTACCAATTCGCGTGAACTCATTATGTACCACCAGCTCAATCCCCATTTTATCTCAAAAAAAATCTCAAAATCAAAATCTCAAAATTCCCTAGTAACTCAGGTTTCATCACGAGTGGTGGTGATTAGGAACCGACCCATGAACTACCTCCTAAGCCTCTATGATCCTATCTTCATCTACCAAACATCCCAAATAGCAAGTACTACTTAGGAGAGATCCAAGGTTCCTATAGAGAAAAGAACTCAACTCCTCCTCTAATACCATTTTGTTATAAACCATCCAAAGTCGTCCCTCCATTGGAAACTTGAGATGACATGTGGTAAGGTTTGAAGGGAGTTCTTGATCCTTATGGGATGACAAAAGTGTTTGGTCATTAAGGAAACACCACTTGAGAATAATTTATCCCATTAAACAATTAATTGAATAAGAAACATAAATTAAATAAAATTTCATCATGATGCATACATACATCAAACGTCTATGTTAGTGAAAAATAAAAAGAAATAACAGCCTAATATCAAACTAGGAAAGTATTAAATAGTAGCGATCACCAAATACCTCACTCACCACCCTGATCTCCCTCTCCTATAAGACAAAGACGCCTTCCAGATGCCTATCTGTGACCACTATGATATCTCTACACCTTCAATCATAGAAAGTAGTAAAAGCCTAAGTGGAAAATGCGATAAAATGGACCAAATTAAAACTAAACTAAAACATACCTAACTCCTTGTGACTATAAAATTCATTGACTGACAAACAAGAACCACAATGCCCCATGGGTGAGAACAAAAGATAACCTAAAACCTGTAATTGAAAAATGATAGAGATATAGACGTGAACACCGAGATGCTCAGTAGGGATGCCAAAAGAGAAACCGCACCCTATGCTTTACCTTTAAAGAGAAAACCATTTCATGCTAGTTTGAAGATATAGATGTATAAAAATATGATTTTTCTTTCATTTTAAAATAAGTAAATGGATGATGCTACTCAAAAACCATTTTCCCTTTTTATTTCACAAAACAGTTTCCAAAGAATGAAAGACTTTCCAAAAACCTATTTATAAGAAGAATCATGTGACGAAAGAAGCATTTCAATAGGAAAGTATAATATTCGAAATCATATCACAAGGATCTAGAAAATAGAGGGAAGTAGAGTAGGTATAAATAGGTGCTAAAATAAGAGTTAACAGCCAAAAAGCATCACAATGAAAGCATTTTATAAAGTTCCACAAAACAAGGGAAAATAAAGCACAAGTAGAAAAATTAGAATAGGTGGTCCTAGATACCAAGTGAAGAGACCCTATAAATACTCAGTTTGAAACCATATGTCGAAATGCTGATGTAATCCATAGTCTATAACCAACCTGGTTACTCTCAACCAGCCTCACCAGTGGCACAACCCACCCTGACCATTCATTTACCAGGGGGATCTAGCCCATCTCATCAGGAACTAGATATTAATTGTCTCTCAACCATCACTATGACACCTAGGATCCCATGAATTTAGTAAAGGGTAAGGTGAGGTGGTCATCACATGATTGACATTAGCTATAACCCACATATGTCAACATACATGTCATGCCCACATTCTTGAAACCATCCATGTGAAGACCCTCTTAACTGGAGGACTCCATAGGGGTTCCTATCACCCAAAAACATTTTTTTCAAGTGCCAACCGGGCCTGAGCATCTTGAGAATTATAAATCAATTCTAAGAAAACATCATTCTTTTCAATTCCAAAACCAAGTAAAACACTAAGCTACATTTTCAAGGGGATGATCATAACTTCATATTTGGAAATAAATATTGATCATTTAGAAAAATGCTTTTAAACCACAACTTATCAAATTCCAAATCCACTCTTTACACTTAGACACATATGCACCTCAACACACACACACACACACCCCTCAACCCAATGTACATATTCACCCAACCTTGTGAGAATATGTACAAAGAGGGAACCTATATATATATATGTATATGTGAATAAGTCATATTTAAAAAGAAGGATTAGTGTTATAAACCATTTTTAAGTTCTTTGGAAACCAAACATGTCATTAGGCCTTTATGGAAAATCAGTCGAAAGGCCAAAAATTTATTATCCTATCTAAACTCATAGATTGAGAACCAGTTGGAAGACAAAAACGAATGCCCAAGGTGCTTTTCATTTTAAATAGGTCAAAAAACACTCTTTAGTAAAGAAAAACCTTGGCAGAAGCTTAGGAAAGTTATGGATATTTCAAGGGAAAACCCCTTCCAATCATCCTAACTATTTGAAAAGATACATTTAGCTTATAATATAATGAAAAAACCCAGAAAAACCATCAATCAATTATACTTATCAAATAAAAGGCTTGGGAATAGGGTAACCTACCTCAAAATGAGGAAGAACTCACTACCTTTGATGAAAGATACCTAATCTTATCTCAATCGAGTCCAAGGAGCCCCGAAAAAAGATAATAAACCCTAGACATAAGGAAAACCACAAAAATCACTCTATAAGAAAACCCTAGGGTTCGACTAACCTCACACTGTAGTGAGGTAAAGAAAAAGGAGGAAGAATAAGGAGGGAAAGAAGAGGAAATACCAACCTGAGATGATCACATGAAGAATTAAAAGAGAAACCAGCTGGCAATGGAGGGAGGAGATGAGGAGGGAGTGCATGGTTGTAATCTCCCTTGGGAATGCATTGAAAAGGGGAGAGGGTGACAGAGAGAGAAAGAGTTTTATTTTTCTTAAGGTCAAAATAGAAATTTAAAAATTTTAACCCCCTCAACATTGCGCACGGTTAGACAAATCATGCGCCTACCATGCACCTCTACCAAACACCCCGTATGGGCAAGCCACACGGTTTGACAAACCGTGTGTCAGCCGTGAGAGCTATGTCTGGCCAAGCCTTACCCTGCATGGTTTCTCCTAGGCCACATACATCTAGGAAAACCATGCCCCAACCATGCCAAATGACACTGACAATCCACAGAGGATGTCGTACAGTTTGAATAATCGTGCACCTTAACCGTGCTACATGCCTTGCTTGCCCAAAAACTCCCAGTTTTAGAGGAAAAAGTTCCTATAATAAAAAGAAATAAATTGTGACTAATAAATAAATAAATAAAATTAAATAGTGTTAGGTCGAGGTGTGACAAAAATGAACTCCAACAATATAATCAGAATCAACCTCCATATCAAAGTTCACCTTCTAGGAAGTCTGATGTCATTGATATGAAGAACTCCCACTAAAACTTCCCTTCAGTGCAACTAAGAAATCTATGGTTCTTTTCTCCCACTTCTCCCACATGGTTTGACCCTTTCAAGGATATCACTTCCAACCTAAGGTCCTTTTTTTCTCTGATGATCTTACGATGATCGTTGTTGTAGAGTTAGAAACTCTATAAAGAAATGTGTGTCGAGACTTGGGGTTATATTTTCTCTGACTTCAGTGCAGCTCAAGTCCACATCTTCTGTAGATTTTGCAGATGAGAGACAATCATCCCACTTCTGGAGGTCTGAGTATCCTTTGAAATTTCATCCTTTGAAACTCCATCCTTGCTCAACACTCTCATCTGTTAAATATATGATTTGGGTCCACTTCATCATGGTTCTTCTCAATTGATTGATAGAGGTATATTGAAGTATAATGTCTTCTATGAGATAATCCACTAAAACTTGAACATCGGCCATGATGATAGAAGATTTCACTCTCTACCATTGAGTTTCAACAATAATTTACATGACTTGGAAATTATCATCATTCCTCCTCTCTCACTCTCATGAAATCACAACAACCAAGCCTTAGATTCCTTCTTATGGTCATCTAATCCCTAACATGCCTCTAACCTTCTGAAGCATTGAAAACTTCTCCACATGTTCCATAACCATGAAGCCCCTAGACATGTACTTCCCACACCCTTCTAAAATTCCTCCCGCTTCTAGATGACCATTGAGAATATGTTTCTCTCGACTTATGATCCTTTGTCTAGATAGAAACATTGAATTTGAGAGATTCTATAGAACATTCCACCTTATACCACTCAATGAATTCTGATTGATGAAACCCCAGATCCAAAGTCTCAACTAAACATTTGGGCTCAAAAAACACTTAACAACAATTTCAGTCACCCTTTCTCAACAATAAGTTTATGGAACTTCTAGAATTTTAACCTTCTAGGAACAAATCCTTTAATCTTATGTTGATTTTCTGACACCTCCTTTTAGGAATATGAGTCATCTATTACCTGAATTTAACCCTTTGGAACAATCCATGTGATTTATGTCATGGCCTTCCAATTCACTTCACTACTTTTGGATAACTTCTCCATCCAACGGAACTACAAGACCCTTTAGGAGTAGTAAACTAGCATCCTCAAAGATATGTAGCTTTCGCCATCAGATTTTCAAATTTATGCCTAGCCCATACAACACTTTCCATCAAAAAAATGATCTCCCATTAAATCCATAAAACATAAGGGACAATCGGTTTCCTTTGTAATTTTTGATAGCCTTCCACCAAGATCAAGAATTCCATCCAATGAACAAAACATGACGCATGAAACCTATATATATTTGGACTTTTGATATCTTAGTAACACCGTTGGTACCACTACCATATTCCAGTGAAATTCTTATGGTAATCTAATAGACCAATTGATCACGAGGAACCTGATAGTCTTCTATCAAGATCCTTTTGAGTCCTTGATAACTACTCCACCAAAAACTTCTGCTATCGTGCTCTTCCATCAAGTACTACAACTAAGCTTTAATGCCACTTTATGGGGATGGAGGATATTTTTTGAACACTAGAAGTACACCCTTCTAGTGACCTAACACAATAAGACTTCAAACACCAAAAAAATGCCAACTTACAATCACCCATCTCCCATGATATTGAAGATCAGAACTCAGAAGACCAACCAACCCATCCATCACATCGATTCATCCTCATCTTTCTGGTTCTGGTCACCTCGTGATCCTCTTTCAATGAGCATACAAGTGAACAAACACATGATGAACACACACATGTAAGAATAAAAGTATAAAAACAATGCACATAGGGATTATGTTCTTCAGATGATATGTCCTACGTGCATGGGAGAACAATGACATATCTTTTTATTCCATCAAAAATATAGTACATAAGTTACAAAGGAAATCAACTTCTGAAAAACCTAATCATTTCTTCAGAAGACATCTCAAAAATGTTATATTCTGATCATTGCATCTTCCCCTTTTCTCCTTCTAGTACTTTAACCATAGATTTCAGCATTTCAGCCTTACAACATCTGGATGTTCCCATGTGTGCTCCTCCAAATAAAGCCACCTTCTTTCGACCCTCAGGCCCCATTAACTTGGCTCTCACAAATTCTGAGATTATCACACAAGTGGTCCAATACAAATTTAAGGTGTCCCTCAGCCGGTAATCTAGTCACAAATGCTCTATTATAATTGTGAGTGTCCTTTCGCTAACATGAGGAACTACTGATCTCACTACTACAAATATGGCCTTTATCGGCGTTTTTTTAGCACTGATAAAAGGCCCCTTTTATGAACGCTTTTAAAAAGCACTGATAAAAGTTGAAAAAATATTAAAAAAAAATATTTTTGCAATTCTGGGGGGCTTTAACAGCGCTTGAAGCCCCCCCTTTAACAGCGCCCACCACCCATGGTAGCCCACACACACCCCAGGACAGCTTCACCTAGCCCCACCCAGCCCCACCCCCCTTTAACAATGCTAGGTAATTCCCCACACCTGCGCACGACCTGCCTCCCTCAGGATTCGAACTCGAGATCTCCTGCCTGCACGCCTAAGCCATTACCACTCCACCAAATTGCTTTTCTTTTCAATTATTAATATATATATATATTTATATATATATATATATTTAGTTATATTTACTCATATATTAATATATATATATATTTAGTTATATTAATATATATATATATATATATATATATATTAATATATATATATATATTAATATATATATCCGCATATTAATATATATATATATATTTAGTCATATTAATATATACATATATATTTAGTCATATTAACATATGCATATATTTAATTATATATATATATATATATATATCTGTATATTAATATATATTTATATCTATATATATATATATATATTTAGTTATAATTTTTTATCCGTATATTTATTTGTATATTAATATATATTTATATGATTAGTTTTAAATACATTTATAAAATATGTTTTTTATGTGTGTTTTTATAAATAAATAAATAAATACATACATACATACATATATACAACACACAAACACACACATATATATTATATGTATATCTATATGTATAATTATACATATTTATATATATTTACAAATATTATATATTAATATGTATATACAAAAGTGCTAGAAATGGGGTCTCGAAAAACCTAACAAATCACAGTCACTGAAAAAGGCATAACTTCCGCTCTGGGTGTCTGTTTCAGCTCCGTGAACATTCAATCTAAATATCATGGAACGAACTATGATAAAACATGTTTCAGAGTCCAAACAAACACACAGATCATAATTTATGACCGTTTTAAGAAAAATTTGACAGGGATCCGGACACAGAAACTGAGTTTTGGAAGCCTTCTGGTTGTTTTTTGTGATTTTATGGTATGAGACTTGAATGGAACTATGTTACAATCAGATTTCTGCGTAGATATCTTTGCTTCCTTCGATTTGATATGTGGTAGACCCCAAACGGACACCCAGAGCGAAAGTTATGGCCGTTTGAAGTTGGACTTTTTTTAGAGTTCTATAACTGATATATCTTTTGTTCCTTTGATCTTCTAATGGTTTCGACTAGACTTGGTCATCACTCATTTCACGAGCTTCAATTTGACTAGTCACAGTGCTCAAATGAAAAAATGGAGTAGAATTTATGCCTGTTTTAGTGATTTGTTGGTTTCTTAGGTTTTTAGGAGATATGAGAGTTGTAAAATTTCAAACGACAATAACTTTTTCTCCGAGTGTCCGTTTTGGCTCTACCGCATATAAAATCGAAGCTTGTGAAAATTTACACACTCTGTTGATCAACTAAATCCATTCTCACGTTATTTGAGGTTCAAAAAGGACCCAAAACCCTCTGAACGGTCATAAGTTTGGCTCTGGGGGTCCGTTTTTCCATAACTTCTGCTCCGGGTGTCCGTTTTGCCTCAACCACATATCAAATTGAATATTACGACCAGACCTACACTATGGTGACCATTTTAACACCTTCTAATATTATTAAAGGTATGAAAAGGTCCTTAATTTCTACAAACGACCATAATTTCTGCTCTGGGGTATCTGTTTTGGGTCTACCACATATCAAATCGATATAAAACATATTTAAAAAAAATATTTATTATATTTATATCAATATAAATACACTTATATATCAATATATTATTTTTTATGATTTTTTTTTGAAATATATACATTTATCAGCTCTAGGAAAATTCGCGCTGATAAAACCCCCCTTTATCAGCGCTACTAAAAAAAGCACTGATAAAGGGGGCCCCTTTATCAGCGCTAAAAAAACACTTATAAGGGGGGGATTTATCAGTGCTAAAAAAAAGTGCTGATAAAGGGTCACTTTTATCAGCACTCTACGGAAACCCAGTTTTGTGGTAGTGTCTCTAGTAGTAATTCTATTCTAACCACTAACTTTTGATGAACAAGTGAATGTCATCCCCATTTAACTTCAATAGATTTGATGAATATTCCTTTTTATTTTCCTGGAAAGAATTCCATGCTCCGTATCATGGTTTATGAAACCCATGAGCTTTCACTTATTACTTTATCGCACCTCTGGTTGGCTATTGGAAGCTACCCCTTTTATCCACCTCACTTTATCCTCCAGAACCATGAACGATGCCCAGATTGCATGTATAAGAAGAAACTTATCAGCATTCCCTCACTCTAACTCCATTGTTCTCTATATGATAAACTGTTTCCACCCAACTACCACTGCTGCTTCCAGTGAACTCACATCGTTCATCACATTTCTACTGATCTTTTGAATACACTCCCACTAAACTTCTGGTGAACACACCACCCAACTGCCTTCATCTGTTACCCTAGAATTCTGAGGCTCTAGTCAAACTTCCATTCAACTCACACTTATTGCTTCCAATAAACTAATTCTGAACTATTGAATCCTATGAACTAACTTCAGTTTCTTGAATCCAAACATTTATGGTGATAGTAAGGTTTTCCTCATCTGAGATCTCCCAAGAACTTTCACTGAATTAAATTATAGAGTACCAACACTTAACCCATAAAATATTTCTCACACTAAACCCTAACACTTATTTCTTAGAAGGTTTTTCTGTTTATACCTCTATCTCCCACATGCTTTTTTTCATGGTAAATTTAGATAATTTCAAGGTAAGGGGATTTCATGGATGTCTGTACATATGGATTGATTTTCTTTATCAGTTTTCATCTTTTAAAATTAGTCAAGCTAATCTAAGATAGCTGATGGGTGTTTATTAAATCATTAAATTATTTTGATTTTTCATAAGTTATCAATTATGGAATAAATATAGCATGATTATTTCCTTTATTAAAATGTATCATAGAGTGTGTGTTATGTTGAGGGTATATTCAAATAGACAAAAATTTTATTTTGAAAAATTTGTGAAAACAAATTGATAAATAGTGGAACAATAGAAGTTTTCAAAATAATAAAATCAATACAAAAATTTAACATTAAAAAAATCAATATAGAGAATAAAAAAATCATGGGTCTGGTTTGAAAAATCCACTACTAATCATAGAGAGTGAAAAACTCAATTTTATACCTGAACTTGAGCTACAATTATAATATATATATATATGTATATAAACTTGTGTAAAAATCACACTCTTGTATGCAGTTGATGTTTCTCTGGAAATTCATTAATGAAACAATGTCACTATAATGTCTCTTAACCCAAGACTGAACTACATGGTTGGACCGAGATTTCCACAACACCCTAGATGTGCCTTCTTGTACTCTATAGGCTGTCGAATAGAAGCAAGAGCCTAATCCAAACATGGGGAGGACACAAGATAACCAATAAAGATCATGTTTGAATCTTTTGAAAATTTGATATTACTCATCTGTGCATTGAATATACTAACCCATCAAAACAAAATAAAGTCATAGCGGCATAACATAATCTAGTATAAAAAAATAAACAGTCTACATGGAGTATATATCCATGTAATGAAACAATCTAGATTTACATAACAATGCATATACAAATAATCAAAGAATCCATTTAATGACAATTTTTTAGAATTTATTGGTGGTTTTAAAAAAAATCATGAATTCCTATATCGAGAATTATCTGGTGGGGTTTTTAAAAAACCATGGAAAATCAGTTCACAATGATTTTTTTTGTTTAGTGATGGTTTTCTTTTTTCTTTTAAAAAAAAATTAAAGAATTAATTATTTAGTATCATTTTTAATCTTTAAAAAATCATATATATATATATATATATATTTCATTTTTTTTATTTTTAAATGGGTCGAGTGGCTCAACCATCCCCTCTTGTGCGCTCGAGGATGGACTATGGCCCACCTTCTAGCCTAACATGCCACTCATGTGAATCGTATCATATATTGGAGGGTGGTGGGATTTAAATCTCTAACATCTTCCTCATACATCAATACCCTTTACACTTACACAAGCTCTCCATTTGTTAATTATATTGAAATTAAATATACTTATATATATACATATAAAGAAATGAAAATACAAACACACACACACACACATATGTGTGTGTGTATATATATATGTATATATGTATATATATATATACTAAGCATGATGTTAAGCATACTTCCTCATGAAACAACCTAAGGAGCATTGGATATGTATATGATTTCTTCTGATTTGAAGAAATTGGATCCAATAAAAAGAAAAATGATGAAGACAGAAGCAAGATTATTGATTCAGTAAGCATGTGATAGAAAATAAAATAAAGCAGTCTAATGAGAGTATAAGATTTTGATATGCTTCAGACTAAATTGGTCCAACATGCCTGACAAGAACACCACCTCACTCACGTTTTTTATTAATCTCAAAAAAAATAACCAATAAAATATAGAAATAAACAAATAACTAATATATCATAAAAAAATAAACACACAAACTAAAAGACTAAACTAAAAGGAAATAAGAAAACTTACATGCCAGTAAACCTTACCATTGACTGACTATGCTTGTTTGAAAATAACTGATGAAGGTTCTAGTCCTAACATGTAGATCTAGAGTGTCACTGTGAAACATGAACACATATCTCCTCATAAGCATGATCAATTTATCTTCATCATACCACTACTATAGGAATGGCCACATAAAAGAACAATAAGGGAATAAGTCATCAACTCTTGAGGATGATGATCCAACTCCTCGATAATTATTTTCTCGAATGATCCCTCCATCTCATATTTTCTTTCTTATTAAATATAGTATAATGGATAAGCACTGGGTGAATGAAGTATCCATGAGTCATGATAGAGGCACAAGTCTTGAGGAGCTGATGTAACAAACCATGAATATGGAGGAATAGGTGGGCAGTCCTGATCAAATAAGGCAACACATGCCTCACCTAAGGGATACCCAAAATGAACACATAGATACCAATAATAGGATAGGAAACATGTGTGTGAATCAACCCCTAAAAGATAAAAAAGGAAGAGTAATCAGGTCCATATGATCAAGAGTTATTAACTGTTAAAATTAAGTCATGTGAAGGAAGTCGTGTGAATGGTCTAAGAGGTAACGACCTAACACCAAGTCTGCACTCAATAATCTAGTCCAAAAGAAACAAATCCCAAACACATAATATTAATGGACCTAATATAATAAATTAAAATCATTTTTTCATGGAAAAAATACAATCACATAATTATATATAAATATAACAATTAAGCATTTAGTTTTAATTATAAATCAAAACTAAGCATGAAAAAATAACTAATTGCTATCATTTACAAATAAAACTAAGGGAAATGTTCTTGTACCTAATTACATTTAATTAAAACCATGTTAAGTAAATCTAAACAATGCCTACATTCAGAAAAAGCCACAGTTTTAGTCAAACTATCAGCCAAACTATCAACGATGTATATCTTGACACACATTGTTCTAGATTCAATGAATTCTTTAATAAAGTGTAATTAAGATTTCAATGTTCTTAGACATGCATTGGAAAATCAGGAACTTAAAAAAATGTAAGGCATATTGACTATTAAAATAAATTGTAACACTAGAATCACATAAGGACAGTTCAAAAAGTTATCCCTTAATCTAAATGGATTCTTTAACAAATTCAGTTAATTCAATATATTCAACTTTTATTTGTTGAGATATCCATAACCAATTTTATATTACATTTCCAGGATATAGGTTCTGCACATGTAGTAAAAACATATCCATTGAGTAACTTTCTAATGTCAAACTTTTCGGTATAGTCAGGATCAACATAACTAGTCACAAGTTCTCTAGAATTCATATTTTTAAAACAAGAATGCGACAAAAAATTATTAAAATACATATGCCTCATTATCCATTTAAGATAATTCCAATTTGGATTACCTTTATTAAATATACACCCACTCAAAGTATAAAGAGAAGAGGCAATATCTAGTCTAGTAAAAATCATTGCATACATGATACTACCAACAAAATTGACATGAGTCATCCTACTCAAATAATCAATTTCGGTAGTACTATTAAGAGATTGAGAAAGTAAAAATTTTAAATTCTAAGTAAAAGGGAAATTAACAGGATTTAAAGAATAAAAAAAGTATATTTTAATCACTTTAGAAACATATGAGTATTGTAATTAGTAAAGCAGTTTACATTTCCATCCCTTATTATTTTCATACCAATAATCTGTTTATAATAACCAAGATCCTTCATTTCAAAAACCATTTTCAATTGATACTTAACATTGGTGATCATTTTAATATCACTGCCCATGAGCAACATATCATCAATATATAGGAAGAGATAAAGCATGCAATTTTTAACAAAATTTAAATAGACAAATGTATCAAATTTACTCCCATTGGATCTAATTTGTAGCATGAATGAATCAAAATTTCAATACCACTATCACAAGGCTTGTTTCAAATCATATAAAGATTTATTAATTAGAGAAATTGGTTGGATTTGAGTTCATTAGAAAAACCATCTGAAGGATTCATGTATAATTTTTCTTCAAGATCACTATGTGAGAAAGCAGTTTTGACATCGAGTTGCTTGATATGAAGATCATGCTAAAAGGTAAAGAAAAATAGTATTTATATTAAAGAATTTTTAACCAAAAAGATAATATTTAATCATAATTAACACCTTCTATTTAAATTAAACCCTTGGATATCATTATATCCTTATATTTGATTTTACTTTCTCCAGTGTTATACTCTTTCATTTTAAAATCCATTTATAGCCAATAACCTTAGCATCGAGTGGCTTATCAATAATAAACCATAATTCATTTCTTTGTTCATGAAAATAATTTGAAACTTGTAATAATTATCATTAATATCCTATTTATAGGTATGGAGAACCTTAGTATTAAGATCTTAGGTAGTATGAAATGAAAAGGTAGCCATATCAATATGGTCAAATTGAGATGGAGGTCTGATAACCCTCATAGCTTGATCTATAATGAGCTAGTAATCCCTTATATCATCAGGAGGTTCACTGTCCAGTCTATTATTCAACTTGAACTCAAAATGAGCCTTAGGTTGTGGATCAAGTGGAGGAGTCTCAATGGGATACTTAGTTTGAACTGGTGCTAAACTTCAACATCCTTAGTTATGGGTGTATCACCACTATCATCACTAGGAGTCTTTGAAATAGGTGCAATCGATTAATGAAATGTCATATCCCAATTAATTATGAATTTATGAAATCTATATTTATCAACCCATAGTTTATAACCCTTCACCCCCTCAGGATATCCTATGAAAACACACTTAAAAACTTCAAGTTCAATCTTGTCAGTCTTAATGTGTGCATGGGAAATGCACCTAAAAACTACGAAGTGTGAAAATGATGCCTATTATTCTAGAGTTATTCTGGGGTATTATACTAATTAGAAGTGGGTGGGAACCGATTAATGAGGTAAATTTCAATATTATAATCTTTATCTCAAAAGGATTTGGGCAGGCACAAACATGCAAGTATGCTTTGAATGATGGTTCTAAGCGCAACAGAAGCATGTGTTGGTCATTGATAACTTGAATTTTATCATAATCAATGATTATTTTGAGATATACATGACATATAATTTCATGAACAATGAAATTAATTCAAGGTTTAATTGATGAAATAATATCATAACCAAAACATGGGATCATCACATAATGATTTATAAATAATATAAGTAGTTAAAGAATTACCTTATGATGAATTCTTTATTTGTTAATAAATCTAAAAACATATCTCCACCATATTGTCATTTCATCATAGGAATCACATGTAGATTCCCTCTAGTGATGATTCACACGTGCACTATGAACCTCCAAGTGATGTTGTAAGAATCCCTGAGTGCTAGTGAAAAAGATCCTAATGTTTGCATTATTTGTCTTTGATCACCATAAGAGTCACTTCAAAGAAATACTCTCCTTATTATCTATAGAATCAAGAGGGGAATTGGAGGATGATCACTCTGTTCTTGAGAGTATTCTTATAGAGCATCTCTCTAGGGATTGAGAGGGTTCTCCAGATATCATTGTGCATAGCAAAACATATGGCTAGATCTCAGATTAGAAATAATATAATTAGGTTTAAATAGTGATAGGGTTAGAAAATAATAATTGCACATAAGACCTTATTATTTTCTTAATCCCCTACAAACCCCATGTCCAAATAATAATAATATAATTATTATTTTTTTTGACATGTGTAAAACATGTAGATTAATTAAATATCATTTCTTGAATAAATTATTTAAAAATTTATTCAAATAATATTTAATATATATATATATATATATATTATTTCTCATCGAACCTATTAAACTTGGTTTATCATTCTTCCATAATATTTATCAGTCCTTGAATAATGACTATTTATTTAATAAATAAATATCACTACATTATTCTCCAATAAATAAATAAATATTATATTTACTAAATAACAATAAATATTTATTAAATATTTTGTTCAAAAATATTCCCTCAAACAACATGTGACTGAATATATGCAATCAAACAAATAAAAATAATTATTAAACAATGTATGAGAATAATATTTATTTAATATGTTAAATAATAATAATATTTAATAGAGGTTATGGATACACTTAGTGTGTGACCCTATAGGCTTCTTTCTTAGTGGAATTAGGCAGAGCTTCCCAAAGTTTAATGCTAGAGTTTACAAACATGTCGAGACACTGATAGAGAAAGAAGTTAATGTAAAAAAGACATAAAAAATCATAAAAATGCTTACTGTGTAATATAATCCATTTATCATGATATCTCCAATCAAGTAGGTTGCATGATGGTGTCATCAACCTATGTGATCAATGTATCTTTCTTTGAATTTTTAGAAATGAACCTACCCACAGAACACCATGCCCATGGATTTATTCAGGTTGTTCCATTCCCATAAAAGGGATAGAGTTATCTACTTCCATTAAAAAAATATAAGAGGCAAATCCTTTCACATATTTTTCATTAATGCAATATCACTTGTGACACACCCAATATATCTCACTTCTATATGAACATATGTCTCCATAGTTTTCATCAATACATCTATTTTTAGACACTTTATCCAGGGTGCATATCGGGTGTGTTTTACTCTCTTAGAGTGGTCGACATCCTTGGATTGGTCATGACCCCTCCTGTGTGGTTACCTCATATTATCACTTTCCAAAGGCGAGCGACCTATACCACCGTTATTGATGGTGTTGACTCCTTGATCAGAACAAGATGATGGGATACAAGTTTCTAATTCCATGGATTCCTCCTTGGAATTCATTGAATATTCTAGGTTTTCCTCATATATTTGATATGTATTCATGAATCTCATTCCTAGTGCCATCTTGAAGTGGAAACTAGTTAATTAAATTTATTGTTGTTATGACATGACAACTACCTGTGGTCAGAGTTGATAGTGACGCTGGACATGTCTAGACATCTATAGACATTGGGTGTGTTGTGCATCTCTAAAATTATTCCCATTTAGAAGTCAAGGTAATTTCATGTATGAGGCATCTAAGGTGTAGAACCCAAGGTATCATGTGTTCATTATAGGAAAACTTGCACCAAGGCCGTAAGGCATCCAAATATCATTGCCTCAAGCATCCTGTTCCAATTATACAATGAAACCCATGTACATTATGTGTTACATGAGGTGTCCAAAATTCAGCATGTCATAAAACTTATGCTTGTCACATAAGTCTTAATGGGCTCATCACCCATGGAATCTCATGTTTGTCACATAATGTATAGATTCTAATGCATCAGGAGGTGTATCACAAGTTTAAGGTATTATGGGGATGTGATCACACATTTAAGGTCTTATGGGGATATAATAATATGTTTAAGGTATTATGGGGAAACAATCACAAGTTTAAGGTCTTGTGGGGGCATGATCACGGGTTTAGAGTCTTGTGGGCATGTTTTCCATATACATCCACCATGTACTGGGAAAAATATAGGTTAAAAACACACAATGATTCCAAAGTCCATTGGGGACCCCAAGTTTGGATAATTATAGGTTAAATATTCCCTTGGGGGGGTATGATCACACTTTGGGGTTTGTTGCCTCTCAAGGAGAATACATACAGGTTTGTGATGGTATTAGGATATCAGGATCAGACCTTAGGGAGGCATCCTATGTACCATGTTAGAATATAGGGATAAAAATCCATGTAGTTCAAGTGAACAGTTTAAGGTTGTGTAGTAGGAACATTCCATTTAGTTTAATGTTGTGTGGTAAGGATACTTGTGCTACGAAAGGAGCGATAACAAGGGATGGTGTGGGGATTACACGTGAAATCTGCCTGAAACATGGGGAATAATCTTAGGCTTATCACATGGGGTATCCTATGTTTGTCACATAGGGTGAGGATATAATTTAACATCATGAATTGAGGATTTTTTCATGCAGTTTAATATCATGCGACTAGGAAATTGTCACGTGACTAGGATATAGATGTTATGCAGTTTAAAGTCTTGTAGCTCATATGTTTTCATGTAATTTAACATAATACAACTAGGAAATTAGTGTTATGTAGTTTAAAGTCTTATAGATCAGATTTTGTTATGAAATTTAATGTTGTATGACTAGGACATGGGTGATATGTAGTTTAAAGTCTTACAACTTAGACGTTGTTGTGCAGTTTAACATTGTACGACTAAGACGTGGGTGTTATGAAGTTTAAAGTCTTACAGCTCAGATGTTGTTATGCAATTTAACATTGTAAAATTAGGATGTTGGTAGGAATCATGCACTTGGGATACCATTTTTAAGTAGGGTTCATGGGGATCCCACATGACCTCAAAGGGAAAAGCAAGCAGTTTCCCTTAAGGATTCCCTCATTTTTAGGGATACATGCATGGGTCCTGAGGTTAGGGTTCCTATTCTTAGTAGAAATAAGTGATGATATTTTCTAAACCATTATTTTAGGAAAGGGAATGAATATGAGGGTTGGTGATACTGGTCGTGCAGATGATTAAGGCATGAGTAAACCCAGCTTAGATAGGTACATGGCCCATGTGTACTCAAATTTTATGAAGCTATGTCTACTGAAAGGAGGCATCATGTAGGGCCCTTGGAGGTGAGTTTCACAAAGGATAGGGGGTTCATGAAGGTGGGGATCATGAGGCTGAGGCATTCGTGAAACACGAATTCCCTACCTAGGGATGGTGTCTTAGTTCCCATAGGGGGTTTCACAAAGGATAGAGGTCTCACAAAACCCCATGGGGCACAAAGAATTTTCCTCTATCATTGGGGGCATGATCCTTCACAAAATTAATCTACACCATGGTGTTAGGAACTAAAGTACTCATGGGAGGTTATTTAAAAAATATGGATACTTGTGGGAATCCATTTTTCCTTTGGTTTGTGAAGGATGAAATTTTAGGAAATTGGAGTTTTTTTCTGGAAGTTTAAAGGTCACAATCCCCTTAAATAAAGGATTAAGGGGGTATTTATAAGCACTACAGATGTTAGAGCATACGTTGTATGAAATATTACCATATCTGAGTAATATGTACTTTCATTGTGACAATTGGGCCCCACCCACCAGTTTCCCCGCAGACACGTGGGCCTCACCCTTGGTCCCACCCACGTGCCTAAATGGGTCATCTGACTAATGATTGTCCCCACAGGCCAACACATTTCCTTTCCAGTGTGTTTTGTCCTCACTCACACACACCCTAGGAAACTTCCCAAAAGGTCACCTATCCTGATCACTACTCCAAGCCAATCATGCTTAACTGTGGAGTTCTAACCAGGAAGGCTCCCGAAAAGGAAGGTGAACCTTGTTGACATGAGTCATATCATTTAGTCATTTAACCTTTTATCATTTGGAGGTGTTACAATCACCCCCCCCCTTTAGAGCACAACGTCCTCATTGTGGGCCCTACATCTCAACCCGGGCAGTGCACCACACTTAAGGCTGGGTACCACCTCTGATACCAAATGTGACAACTGGGCCCCGCCCACTAGTTGCTCCACAGACACGTGGGCCCCACCCTTGGTCCCACCCATGTGCCCGAACAGGTCATATGACTAATGATTGTCCCCACAGGCCAACACATGTCCTTTCCAGTGTGTTTTGTCCTCACTCACACACACCCTGGGAAATTTCTTAGAAGGTCACCCATCCTGATCACTACTCCAGGCTAAGCATGCTTAACTGTGGAGTTCTAACCAGGTAGGCTCCCGAAAAGGAAGGTGCACCTTGTTGACATGAGTCATATCATTTAGTCATTTAAACTTTTATCATTTGGGGGTGTTACATTCATGGTGATTCAAAGTCCTTCACAAAACTCTTCTCTTTTGAGAAGGATTCATCTTTTGTGAATCCAACCCTATAGAAGGATTTTGACCCCATTTCACCCCTAATTCAACTCAAATTTTCCGTGAACTCCTTGAATTATCCTATAACATGCGTTTTTCAATGTTAAAAAACAACCTCCCTTAGGATAGAAACTAATGTGGGAGATGAGGATCAAATTCTAAGGCCAAAATGCCAAAATTCGGCACTAAGGGTAACCCGATTGGAAAAAATTGGCCCACAATTGGCCTATAAATAAGAAAAGGGGTCCCAGGGGGAACCATAAGATTCTCAAAAAATATTGTCTAATCCTCTATTTTCATGAAACTCAAATCTCTCATGAGTGTTTTATGACGGAAATAATTAGAGATCATGATACTTCCCATTTCCGCAAATGAATCTTCCATGATCCCTTCACTGAGGAAATTATTTTGAGAAGGAAAAAGATTCATGAATATTCTTTCGAAAACTAGAATTTAAGAATTTTCAAAGTCTTTGAGAGGGTTATTGAAGGTGATAAAGTTTCTACTACTCGAAGATGGGATATGGTTAGGAATATTTTGATTGGGTAAAGCTTCTAGACCATACCAGATCACGATAGAATCTCCGAGTTACTGACTGAGGACCATAAGGATTACCCACTCTTCCAATGGCTGTCACTATATGGATTCAAGGCTAGGGATGATGTAGAAATCCCTAGTGGAAATTAGGACTCTCCTACCTACTAGTTCCAAAGTTATCCAAAACTATATAGGTAGAACAGAGCTCAAGATGGTCACTATGTAAAGGACCATGCTTCAATGACATATCACTCTCCATGGAACCCTATGAAAATGATCAATAGAGAGGATCTAGTTTCAGAAACACCCCCTATGCAATATGAGAGCACCTTCATGGCAGGCCTAGTATACTATCTTCAAGTATTGACTAAGGAGTGATATTTGTGTCAGGGAAGCAACTTCATAGATGAATAGTCCTAGGTATACTGGGTATGCTAGTCATGTGATGAGTTCAAGTGGTAGATGAAGAGAGTGGGGATGTATGAAGTAGCATGAACATCCCAATTACACATCTATCACTACCCGGATATTATGCCTAAGATGTTGAGTAGATGGTCTTTGAGGACCAATACCTTTCAACTACACCATGGGGAGGTTGGCATTAGCATGTGGTATCTTTACTACATTGGTGGGAAATTAATTCATAGGGTGATATATGACAAGTTCCTCCCCACCGAGAATGTCTAAGGTGACCGAGAGTAGATCCCTATATTAGAAAAGGATATACTCGACATGATGTATGGATAATGGCAGAGTAAGCTTGGGATAAAGGATGCCCTATTCTAGAAATGGTTTGGGTTCTTCTTGAACGAGCCTACTGAAAGGATGCTAGGGAGACCCTACTAGTGCTTGAGGGTGTTTCAGTGTGGGAATAAGCACTCATACTCAGTGATCTCAGAGGTGATCTAGTTTCACCTATGAGGGTACAATATGAAGGCCCTTTCCCCCAAAGTTATACTGGTATGATTTATTGTGGAATTAATCTATGGATGGATTCTCCTGGTTTGTGACATGCACATGGGGGTGTGGTTGAGCACGTTCATCATGGAAGTATCACTGATGATGGGGAAATGCATTAATCTAGTGATGCTAATGCTAGAGAAGCAGTAAAAAGTGCTGAGACACATCAGAAAGTGGAATACCCCATTCCGTGTGTGCAACCCCTTATATTTTCTACATAACTAGGTCACCACACACATGGGAGGGTATGAGTATTCAAACCCCATCTTGCATCCCAATGCAAACTTCTGACCATCGATGTTGAATATCACTGGGAGCCACTCTCTACAGTTGGAGCAGGTTGGGGTGCTGGGAAGAATTAGGTTTCCAGATCAGTTTATGTTTCATCTATTTCCTCTCCTAACGGGGGCCATTATGTATGATGATTTTGGGGATATAGAGAAATGATCATACCTATAGGAATTATGAGGTGGGGTATTGGTGGAGAGGGTGGATTGAAAGTTAGTATGAAAACCCTATGCCCCATACCAGTTTTCTCATCAATCCTGGTGTCTTCATAGGCTTATGACAAAGGTTTACATTGGGGTGTGTTCAAAATGACACCTGATGATTTTGTGGAAGTTGTGGTGCATATTCATTTGGGAAAGCAGAAAAGGTAGGATAAAGCTTCCACCGAGCGATGCTCCATATAGGATTTTCCACAATTACATGAAAACTGGGAGAGTGCATACCCTAGAGACACATTGAGGAATCCAATTATTTGGGAAGACTCCAAGGAAGGCCCAAAGTCACATAGACAAGAGCATACTAAAATAGGGGGATCACACATAGGAGGGAGAGTTGGGATAGTTGGTAGAGCAATGGATACAACTCCATCAGTTCTCACCCTTCCATGAGTTGCAACTCCTGAGGAAGCAACAATGGTTAGCCCATGTGTAACATCCCCCCCACCTAACACACTCTCATAGGTTGGTTAATAGACCTCAAGTTCACCTCCCCGTACGCCAGAGGCTGTCGACTAGCAGTGGGGGTATAGAGAACATAGTGGGGAGACTGTACCCCCTAGTATAAAGTTTCAATACAATATAAATAAACAAATATTAGAGTAATGGAAATAGTGGAAACAATACACTATACAAATGGAAGATAAATGATGAACCAAGTAAACCAAATAATAATGAACCATGTAATTCCAGGATGAAACATAACTAAATGAAATGTTGGAAGTCATTAAGATAAAAGACCAAGATAACACAAATAAACTTAAAAGACCCCAGTACCAAATCTATGGTTGGTCTAGTCTCTAAGATCCAACCCATCCATCATGAAACAATCAACAACAAGGTCCTCTAACCTATCCAAACTTGTATCCATGTAATCAGCTCGAGTACCAAATGGTATCCCAAATAGGGTGTGAGTAAAACTCAGTAGGTCAACACCACCATGTCTAAACAAAACCAATCTAATAGCGAGTTCATGAAATAAAGAGATAAACAATAGTATTAATTAAACAATTAATATATGTTAATAATTAATCTTCTTTTTCACCATGTCATAATAACTTTGAGAATGTATCATCACCATGACAACCATAACCACAAGTCCACGTCATAATCACATAACTAGGCAAAGCCCCCTATATAAGAATTTCATCATAACTGAACCAATACCTTTGTATAATCATTTTAGAATAACCGATACAAACCCTTTATATGATCATTTCAGCATGACCAGGATAATCCCTATAAGCATAAAAGCATAACTATTCCACACCCTCTATATAATCATTTCACCACACCATACCAAGTCCTATATATAATCATTTCAGCATAACC
This sequence comes from Viscum album, assembly GCA_963277665.1. NCBI lineage: Eukaryota > Viridiplantae > Streptophyta > Magnoliopsida > Santalales > Viscaceae > Viscum > Viscum album. Next base: position 1,402,824,842 of record OY728125.1, read on the forward strand.
ATTCCAAGCCCTATAAGCATTACAATATAACTGGGCCAAGCTCTATAAGCATTATAACATAACTAGGACAATCCCTATAAACATGATAGCATAACATACAACATAAGTCATAAAGTAAATAATAACACAACATACATAATGATCCACACAGGGTGAATTCATCCAATTACCTTTTATCTTTAAATTCACTTTAATTCATCAAGTTATGTCTTAAACCATTAACATGATAGTGTACACAACCATATCATTTCAAGTATCACCAGTCATTTAAATGAATGAGTAACCCATTTTTCAAAGCGATCCTATCATAAGTAATCACCTAAGGCTCCATGTTATGCTAATTCATGTTTTAAGACAAATTCCAGTTCATTATCATTCAAGGGTAGGCTCACCCTATTACTAGTTGCAAGATAGGTCTCAACACTAAAGGATCCAAAGGGATCCAAGGAGTGGTCCAAACACATGATTATTGTCACCCATCAATCTTTTAGTTAACGCGCACGTTGTGTTGATGCAATAACATTATATTTTGCATACTCAAACAATTAAATACAGACTATAGGGCTTTGTTCTAGACCACATACCTTTATCTAGAGATCAAAGTAACACTCTCAATAGGGAATTTCAATGAAGAAAGAAGGTGAAGGAGATCACAAAGAAAACCTATATCACAAAAACATTAATATCAAAACCTGATTCAATGGTGGTCAAGACATCACACCATTAAAACAGATGATAGTTGAAGAAAAAGGGGGAAAACAAAGTGAAGGAACTCACTGAAGATTGAACACTAGACCAAGATATCTGAAAGGGAATAAATCACTCCAAAATCACCTAGATTCACCCTAGGGTTTGAGAGAAGGGGTTGTATAATGGATGAGAATAAAATCATATGCACAATGTGGTTTAAAAGCATTGGTGGTGAGATATTCCTGACACAAACTTCTTTTCATGATGTGAATTTATTGATTTATAAGATACACAGAAAAATGCATCACCTCAGGTTAAAATAACCTTGATCGACCTTTTAACGATGTGAGCTAGTTTCACAATGTGTAAACCTTTCACGCTCTAAACTAGTTCATGACATCTTCTCGGAAACAAGTTCACATCGTGTAACCCGTTCACAACATGAAAGTGTCTAGCAAACAGATTACAACCTAGATTCTGTAGAAAAAACCCAAACCACATCTGAAGCTTTCCAAACCCATGGAGAAACCTCGAAGGCCTTTTACACATTTATAACTGAACTACATTAATTCAAAAAAACATATATCCATGATATTTAGGTCATTTCCCCTAGAAAAATATCTCTATACCCAAAGAAAAGGCTTGACCACCAAGGTTTAAAGAAGAGAAGAAATCCCAACTAAAAGAGGTTCAACCAAAACTCAAGAGGGACGCACCTGGAAAAATAAGGGATCTTATAACCTCCCCACCATATAACAGAACATCCCTGAGCTACTCCAGGTATTAATGTAGGGTATCAACAAACAAGTTTGGAAACTATGCTTGCATATTAGATTCCCTCTCCCAGGTCTCCTCTTGAATAGACCCATGCTACCACTGCACTTGAACTAGTGGTATAGTCTTTTCTCAGAGATACTTCTCACTATGGTCTACAATCTGTATTAGATACCCCTCAAAGGACACATATACACCAAGCTTAAATTCATTAACTTATACCACATGATAAGGGTCTAGATGATATCTCCAAATATACAACATGTGAAACACATCGTGCATGACACTGTAGCGCCGTGGAAGGACCAATCAGTATGCCACTAGACCAACCATTTCCACTATTTGTAATAGCCATACAAACTTGGTCATTAGATTTGCCTATTTCTTGATATAGAATTTCCACAGCCTATGAGACACCTGAAGAAAAATACGATGACACACCTTAAACTCCATAGGTCATTTCTATTAGTCAGCATAAGATTTCTACCTTCTTAGAATGATCACCAACCACTTCATGATCAACTAAACCTACTTAGATTTATCCTGTATGAGACTAGGTCCAACAACATTGACTCACCTTCCTCTAACCAAAAAAGAGGAGAACAAAATGACCTGAAAAACAAAGCCTCGAAGGGTGATATATAGATTGATGCTTGGAGGCTATTATTATACAAAAATTCTACAAGTTCCATATGTTTCTCCCACAAACCACCAAAATCTAGCACATAGGATTATAACATGTCCTCTAGAATCTAAATCATTTGTTCAGATTGACCATCAGTTGAGAATGATAAATAATACTCAGAAGAACATGTGATCCTAGATCCTTTTGAATACCCCGATAGAATTGATACATGAAACAAAGATCTATATTAGAAATGATATTACTCAGAACACCATGCAATTGAACTATATTATGCACATAAAGACTACCCAAATCATCAATGGTGAATGTATCACTGATAGGTAAGAAGTAGACTACCTTTTTCAATTAATCTATGACCACCCATAATCCATCATTATTATGAGGGTTCTTGGGTAATACCATTATGAAGTCCATAGCAACATCATATCACTTCCATTATAGAATGGACAGAGGTTAAAATAACCCAACAGGACTCTGATACTTGAACTTTATCGGCTGACAGGTGAAACATCTCACCACAAATCCCACTATCTCCTTCTTCATCCCTAATTGCTAGTACTTTCTATAGAGATCACGATACATCTTTGTCAAACCAATATGCACCACCCATCTAGAATCATGAAATTCCCCTATCATCCTATCACATAAGCTTGTAGGAATCCATACTTGTCCATAAAAAAGAAGAGAATTTTAATTGCCAAGAGACCATCCTAGTGGTGTCTCCTCACCATATATTCTATCCCTCAAAGCTAAGCTCTTCAGATTAGATAACCGCCTGATCTTGATTAGGTCCAAAATCATAGGTATAATAGATATCGAGGTCAGAGCTAATTATCCTTGAGACTCTTGAACATCTATATGTATATATATAAAGAGTTTCATCATCTGCCACTCATCACAAGACTCTCGCACTACCTTCTTCTATGTCTTCTAAATCAAGGCATCGACAATAAAATTTCCATTACCTAGTGTATAATCCATATTGAAGTCAAAATACTATAGATAATCAACCCACCTTTTCTACTGAAGGTAGGTCCCACTGAGAAAATATATACCTAAGGATCTTGTGGTCCATGTTCAACACAAAACTCTCACCCAAAATATAGTGTCTCCAACATCCTAGAGCATGTACCACCATAGCTAACTCTAGATCGTGAGTAGGATAATTTATCTCATGAATTCTCAATTGTCTGGAGCCATAAGTAACTACTTGATCCTCCTATATCATAAATTCCACAAGTTTAACTTTGGATGTGTCATAGTACACAGTATATACTTTACTTGATACAGGTAAGGTGAAGAGTGATGTTGAGGTTATCCTACCCTTCATCTCCTAAAAAACTCCCTCTTAAGCTTCTGACCAAACAAAATTCACCCCTTTCTTGGTCAGCTTATACATTGATGCTACCAAATGGAAGAAGTCCTAGATAAAAATGTTGATAATAACTTGCTAAACCTAGAAAGCACTGAATCTTGAAGACATTCTTGGGTTTCTCCTAAGATAACATGACTGAAACCTTCTCTAGGTCCACTAACACTCCAACCTCTAAGATGACATGGCTCAATAAACACACTTTATCAATCCAAAAACTATATTTGGTTATCTTATCATAAAGTGGATGTTCTCTCAATGTAAACAAGATTATGTTAACATATTGGGAATGATATTATGTAGACTGGGAGTGCACTAAGATATTGTTAACAAAAACCACCACAAACTGATCCAAGAAAGGATGGAAAATCTGATTTATCAAGTCCATGAATACTGCTGATGCGTTCATCAGACCAAACGACATCACCAAAAACTCATACATGACATATATACACTTAAACATAGCCTAGGGTATGTCTCATGGTATCAATATCAACTAATGATACCCTGATCTCAAGTCAATCTTAGAAAAAATATAGACACATCTCAGATAACCAAAGAGATCGTCGATGCACGAAAGGGGATACTAGTTCTTGACCATTATCTGGTTTAATCCCAGATAGTCCACACATAAGCATAAAGCCTCATCATCATTCTTGGAAAAAATCATGGGAGAACCCCAAGGTGATGTACTAGGTCATATGAAACCCTTAGCTTCTAGATCTTCAAACTGAACTTTTAATTCTCGAAGCTCCGCTGGTTCCATCCTGTAAGGTTAGATAGAAATTCTCTCTACTCCCAATACAAACTTGACTATGAACTCTATCTCTTACTCGGGTGGTAATTCATATAACTCTTCAAGAAAGACATCCTAAAAAATTTCTACCAATGGAGGGAAAGTATCATGCTACATTCCACCATAATTTAGAGAAAAACCTATCATCTAAGCCATGAAATAATATAATATGATCTGAATTTGTCCTGCATGACCAGCCTAAAGATCCCACTCACCCTAATGAAAATAGTTGTCACCTTCTAGAGATAGAAAGAAAACTATGATGACCAAAGGTAGAAGGTCCCACATCCAAACTAGTCGAAGTAGTCTACATAGTGTGCAATTGACTTTCCCATATTCCCTGAGATCTAGTATGACTCCCCTATACTTATCCCTCTGGATGGTACTGTCACTCCTTCACTAGAACTGGTGGAAATTAGACATATACCAATGCTTCTTTCTCAATGATTTGAAAAAACTATTGGGATAAGTATCCTATACCAACAGTTTCCTGTAATTGTTGGTATATGCCTAAATAATGTGGATTTTACCAATGATTTGAGAGAACCATTGGGAAAGGTTGGGATATACCTTCTATACCAATGATTTTTTTAAACCATTGGGATAGAAAACCTCTAAATTCGACTAGCGTCCTTCCTCCATCCATCCGATCATGCTCCTCCATCTATAATAGATTTTCCCTAAAGAGAGATCTCCCTCATGTGAAGAGTACTTCCCAAGCATAAACCCTTGTTCCCAAGATCTCCCTCTTATGAAGAGTAATTCCCAAGTGGTAACCCTTCTTCCCGAGCACACTTCCTCCAGAACCGATCTATCAGGCCTTCCAATTCTGATTCCCAACCTGCAATCTATCTTTGATTCATATAATTTTTGTTTTTCCACTTAAAATTGGTATGTTGTAACTACCTACATTTATTTTAGTTCTTTAGTTGATTTCGCTGCAATCTTATTTGTTTTACCTACTATGTATTATGATCCCCTTATGAATGCAAGTAGTATATCATTTTAGGTTGTGGTTTTCTTCTGATTTATCTTTATAGAATAATTTTGATTGATATTGAAGAGGTAAATATGATAATTAATTATTTTATCATTGGTTTATTTTAAATTTAAGGTTTATTGACATGATTTGGTTGGTTAGACATAAATACAACTATAGAATTTTTTATCCCAAGAGGAATGACAAGGTACTCTTGCATTATGAATATACCCCTAAATGTTGTCTTTGAAATATCACAATCTAACTTTAAGATGATGATACCCTCACTATAAGTCATTCATGAACCTGCTAGAATGGCCAAAGAGTTTTCTATTGGATGTCACCCAAACACATAGATAACATATTTCATGAATATTCATACATAGAGTTGTAGTGGGGCAGCATGCTGAGGCATGTATCATGATCTTGTTGTGTGAGGTGTTAAAGGTATCCAAAATAGACCCAAATAATTAAAATTGAGAGTCCACTGAGATTTAGATATTGATACAAAAGTCTGGAGTGAATTTCTAATCTGATGTGGGATGAGGAAAAATTGGACAATGTAACACTATATAATGTTTTTTTGATATAAGTTGCGTGAAATGGAATTTTTAAGTCTATCTCATCACTATCCTCCTCATGATACATTTACTACACTTATAGATTCAAACACATACTGACTATAAGATCATATATCATTTACTATACATGTTATGATTTTAATTGATGACACATTCATTTTATTCGACTGTACAAAATTAGTATGACAGACTATGTGAGATAAAGATGCCATAAGAAGAGATTAAAAGTTTACTTTTGAACAAAAAGCTTCTATATAAATAACACATGAAACATACATTCATACATATCTTATGAGTGATCATCGATCAAGTTTCCATGTACATTTAATAAGGGTGTTGATCTTCTTTGAGTGTGATGTTAATACATGAGAACCATCATGAAACATCAATGAGTAAATGATTCCACCCCCTAGACACCCCCACCCCTTGGAAAACCCCCCACACCCCTAGATATCTTACCCTACAAACCCCCATCCCCTGGACAACCCCCCACCTCCCCCTGGACAACCCCCCCTACAGACCCCCACCCCCCTAGATAGCCCCCACACCCCCTGTAGACCCACCCCCTAGACAACCCCAACCTCCCCATGGATATCCCCCTGCAGACCCCCACCCCACTAAATAGCCCCCACCCCCTGGACAACCCCACCCCTTGGACATCTCACCCCCTGCACACCACCCACCCACCCTAAATAGCCCCACCCCCTGGACAGCCCCCCACCCCCCATGCAGACCCCCCCAGATAGGCCCCCACCCCCAGGACAACCCCCACCCCATGGACACCCCCACCCCCTGGACATCCCCCACCCCCTGGACAACCCCCACATCTCCTTGGACAACCCCCCTGTAGACCCCACCCCGTTGGATAACCCCCACCCTACTGCACACCCCCACCCCCTAGATAACCCCCACCCCTGGAGACCCCATCACACTTTCTAGTATGACTCCAATCATGAACACCATAAGATGATCCAAAAGATCACTGTCACCCAAATTCGATACCACAATCACTAAATTTGTCCAATTGAACACACCATAGTGTCCTAAACTGATTCCTCCCGAAGAATCATGGAGCTACCCACTATTGGAATCATTATATGGGAAAAGATTCTATAACTCCAATGGAATTCTCAATGCTATTCAGTTCCATCTCACATTATCAATGAAACACATAGGTGAATTTTCAATACCCAAACCTCATTCCTGGTTTTGAGCTGAACCAATGAATCACTAACAACAAATAAAGCTTGAATAAGATGAACTTACTTTAAAGGAACTAGATTATTATTACACAACTTAGTCATACTTTATAGGTTGAGCTCTATGTAGTTACAACCCACATCATTTAGGTTTGTACAAAATAGTAGTTAGTTCACTTCCCATGTTTAGACATCATGTAGAGGATATGGATGGAGGAGATAGAGCCCATAATCATAGGAAGAGTATTAGTCAATCTTTATCTCTAATTACCTTCTAAATTCTGAATTCAATTTTTTATGTGTTATATAGAATTCAATTCTGTATGTATTAAATTTTTAATTGAATACACTATACATAAAATATATCAAGTGGTATAGTTCTTCTTCAAATCTATGAATAATCAAGAACAACGTACTTCTTATCCTTCAATATCCCCTGACTTTAAAATATCTCTCTTTCTTTGATATATGATGTATTGATCTCTCAGAATTCTGACACAATTTATGCAAGTTCTTTCAAAATTCACTACTTTCATCCTTTTCAAATTTCATAATAAATTAACACAAAATATAATTTGAGTAAAATATTCCATATTCAAAAAATAGAGACTCTATAATCTTCGGTAGAAGGTAATATTTTCTATTTTAAATCTTTAAAAAATATTCTTGATTTATTCTTCCTTGAATCCTAGTTTTGTATTCTCATTAAATTCACCCAAAGAATCATGTGTTTCTTTATTTTAATCCTAAAAAATACACTTCTTTAAAATCATTTGAAATCTCCATGTACATGGAATCATGCTTCTTTCCCCATGGAACCTTCATCTTATGATATCAAACTCCTCTTAGTTCCATTTAATCTTTCTTGGATCATGATCCACATGTATGACTATGATGTTTCAATCCCTGAGGAAATTTTTACCATCATTTTCATATTATATTTTCCATTTATTCAGAATATATATTATCAATATCACTCAAATAATCTGCTAAAATATAAAATTTCATTGATCTAAAATTTACTCAACTCCTGAATAATTATCCTCCACAAGTTTACATGATCTTGTACACTCATGTATAGTTCTTTAAAGATATTCAAAACCTTCCTTGAACATTTTTTTTCTCTCAAAACACTCACTAGATATCAGGTGATCAAGTTATTAATTAGTTCATTGAATACTTGAGAATAATGGGATTATTCTCCTTCAAAGGCTCATGGATTCAAAATATCTCCTTCTCTTTGACACAAGATGTATAAGACTCTCAAAATTCTCCCATAGATTATATATATTCTCTCAATATTCACAACTTTCATGTATTATATTTATAATTGAAGTCAATATCATGGATTTATATTAATTTATAGTATTTTGTTATAAATATAGTATTTTTTGTCTTTTGTATTATTATTCTCACATAGAGTAGTGTGTCAGTTATGGTTTCATATAAAGTGAACAATTCTCATTCACTTAAATATATTTTTGATTAAACTTCAATATTATTAAATTGCTTTTGACAAAATGACTTATAACAATTTTTTTACAGAATGGATAGAAGTTGGATGTATGAAATAGATCAGATCTCAAGATATTTTCAAAACAATTTGGAGAGATTTTTATATTTTTCATTTCACAATACTTCAGATAGTGGTCACATACACTGCCCATGTTACAATTGTGTTGGACGACCTTGTTTGAGCCGTGAAAAAGTCAGCTACTACATAACCAAATATGGTTTTCAAGTAAAATACTATGTGTGGTATCACAATGGGGAGAAAATGAAATATCAAAATACTGATGATCCAAATGAGAGGACTGAATTGGAGAATTTTTTATATGATCAATTTCTGTTTATTCATCATCATGAAAAAGAACGGATTCTGACCTAAGAAGACTTCGATATGAGCACACATGATGCGTCTAATGAAAATGATGATGTTGTGTCACACCCTGACCTATCTATTATTTTATTTTATTATTTTCTTTGGATTTTAAATTTTTGCTGAGGTTTAGGTTAAATCCCAAAAGTGATTTTTGAGTTTTGTCAAAAAACACATGTTTTTGATTTGACGTCGCTGGGCGCACGGGTGGAGCACATTTTGAAAACCCTGCGCGACTCCACCCAGGCATCTGCACAATCCACCTACTTTCGGAAAAATTAAAATGGGTAAAAATTTTATTGTTAATAATTTTATAATTTTATAATTAAAATTAAATGATAAATATTGTTGTTATTATTAAAAGTTCTATTAATATTAATATAATTATTTAAAATGTTGCTGATATTATTTTTATTAAAAATAAAATAATTGTCATTATTTTCACCATTTAAAACTATTATCAGTCATGAGGGTTAACCACATAGTTTCCCGACATTTAAAATGAAGCGAAGCAATTAATGATGATAAGAATATTATTAGTGTTGCATATGATATTATTATTAATAATAATAATTTTGTTCTTGTTTATTTTTTTAATTATTAAAAAATTATTATTATTATTATTATCATTATTAAAGAGGTTTTTATTATTATTAAGTGTATTATTAATTTTTTTGGTTATTAATGTTATTATTATTATTATTATTATTATTATTATTATTATTATTATTATTTTCTTCTTCTTATTATCACTACTACAAAAATGGGCAAGGGAAGTGCTACCCTTTTATCAGCGCTAAAAAAAGCGCTGATAAAGGAGCCCTTTTAACTGCGCTAAAAAAAGCACTGATAAAGGCCCCCCTTTATCAATGCTTTTTTTAGCGCTGATAAAGGGGGAATTTATCAGCGCTTTTTCCTACCGGTGATAAATTTTATGTTTCAAAAAAAATCATGAAAAATAATTTATTGTTATATAAGTATATTTATATTGATATAAATATAATATATATTTTTTAAATATGTTTTAGATACGTATAAATAGACTATTACATTTAATATATAAGAAATTTAGTGAAAATAGATTTAAAATATTTAAAAAAATATTATTAATTAATAATTTTCTAATTATTATTGATTAAAAATCATTTAATAATAATTTGAAGACACAAAAAATTAAAACAATTAACAAAAGATCTAAAATAAGTTGAAAATGTAACTCAAACTTTAAACGACCATAACTTTTGATCTGGGAGTCCGTTTGAGCTCTACAACATATCAAATCGAAGCCTGCGAAGAGATCTACGCACTGGTGACCAAAGCTAAGCTTGAGTCACAATTTTCGAGGCAAAAAAAGTCCTAAGAGGCCTCCAAAACTGAGTTTTTAGTCGGGACACCCCAATTTGTTACCATTCAAACAAGTATAACTTTTGATTCGGATGTTCATTAGGCCTGTAACACATATCATATCAAAGATTGTTTCATTTTATTTGATTTTACTGGTTGTGGAGTTGAAACGGGCTTCTGGATTATAAATTATGGTCGTTTTAACATTTTATGGATTTTCAAATACACATATATATGTATTTATTTGTAAATATATACGTGTGTGTGTGTGTCTATGTGTGTTTGTGTGTTGAATACATGTATGTATGTATGTATGTATTTATTTATTTATAAACTCACATAAAGAACATATTTCATAAATGTATTTAAAACTAATCTTATAAGTTTATATTAATATACAAATAAATATACGGATAAAAAATTTTAACTAAAAATATATATATAAATAAATATAAATATATATTAATATACGAATGAATATATATATACTAATATATGAATAAATATATTTATATTAATATGAATCTATATCAACATATGAATAAATATAACTATATATATATATATAAATAGATATATCATTAAATAGAGAAAAAAGGAAATGGATTAGTGGTAAAGGTGCAGCTGCGAAAGGGGGGAGGTCACGGGTTAGAGTTCAGGTGGAAGCAAAGAGGTGCGCGCATGTGAGGATGCGTGGGAAGGGCAGCGCATGGGAGACCACCTAGCGCTGATAAAGGTGGGTCCCTTTTATCAACGTTAAAAAAAGCACTTATAAATGGGTTTTTTATCATCACTTTTTTTAACGCTGATAAAAGAGGCCTTTATCAGCGCTTTTCGGAGCGCTAATAAAGGGGAACCATCCATATCCGCGCTGATATTTACAACACTTTTTTAGCGCTGTTAAACCCTGTTTTGAGCGCTGATAAAACATGTTTTTATAGTAGTGTATTTTTATGTATTTTTTTTATTATTATGGATGAATGTTTTACTTTTTTTATTCATTTTTTTGTTTAATTTTTATTTCTTTTTTCTTACCCTAACCCTAATTCAGGTGGCTCCCCCTCTCTTCGCACTCCACCACCCCCTCCCTTCCCCGAAGTTCTCTTATTCTGTACATTATTAGCCCTCTGCATGCACTTTATCCGCCTCAAACCCACCGGTCACGTGCCGTTCACCCACCCAACACCTTTTCCCTCTTCTCACCGACCTCCTACACTGATTGCGACACCCTGCTTCGTCCAACCAGCAACAGCGCAGTGAACTCGACTCCCCTTCCCCACTCTGTCTCTAGCACACAGTCGCAACCTTCCCCCACACCAGCTAGAGCGACCTCCATCTTGGCCGACTTGGCCCCCCTTCTGACCAATGCTCCTCCTCTAACCGCCGACTGCTAGCATCCACCCTCCTCACCTCCGCCTCCTACTCGCAACCTCTAGCATGCCACACCCAACCCACAACTGACCTCCCTTCTCTGGCAATTTCCACTGCTGGCACCGCCCTTCTAGCCGATGATCGCCCCTTCTGGTGCCTCCGTGCGATGCGAGACCCCCTACCAGCAAACCTCCAACCAGTTTGAGACCACCTTTGTCCGACCTGCACCCCCGATGTCCCTTGTTCAGCATGCACTGCCTCCTACCTACGACCTCCGGCGAACTGCCCCTCACCGGTGTCGCTACCCCACCGGCGTTTCCCCCTTGACAGTGTCCTCTACCTCCGGATACGACCTACCCTTTTGGGTTTAATTAAGTTCCGGAGCATGCAGTTGAGGTGTGAGTGAGATCACGCACTGGTTTCGGGCGTGCATTTTCATTCCGCATTGGAGTTGAGGTATAAACCCTTTGCGCATCACCTTTAAATTTAAGATTTCAGTGAGTTATTTCTTTATCACTAACCTTAGTTATTATTTAGTGATTTGGTATATTTTTTATATTCAATCATTGTGATATGCGGTGTTTTGGTTATGTTGCTTTGATTATTTGGCGTAAATTATTAAATAGTGCACACTCTTTTTTTTTAAAATTCACTGGTTGGTTTTGAAAGCGATTGATAATTATTTTTCTTAAAACATGTTTTGGTTTATAAATATAAACGTGATGCTGAACTTGGTAATTGAACTTTCTCGAGTGGACCTTTGGGTTACAGTTTCTAAAGCGACGTGTGTATGGTTTCAAAATGGATTTTTGACGTGTGATGTATTTTTATTAGTTTGTGAAATTAGTTTATTTGACTATGAAAGTTGTGTGTTTTATGTTTGGGTATGTTGGTGATCTGTGGTTGATCATAAAAGAGGTTTTGAAGGGGTTTTTGGGTGTGTAAAGGTGTGAGATACCTTTTTATTTTTTTTATAAATTTTAAAGTGGTTTATTAAATAGTGTGGATGGTGTGAGTTGTGTTTTGAAAACATGTCAAGGTGGTTCTTTCACATTGTTTGTTCTTTTGGATTGTTTTAAGTTTGTGTTTGTTTAATTTTAGTTATTATGCATTTGTTACAGCACATTTATGAGGTAACCCCATGATATTGCGGTCATCAGATTGCGCTAGCTTGTATGCCTGCGCGAGGTATGTCGCATCATTGTGTTTGGACAACGAGCTGAGGTAGGTCCCCCAATGCACTTGCCTTTAAATTTAGAATTTATTAATTTCTTGATATTTCATTGATTTCAATAAATGATAAATAGTATTATATAATTAATTTTGGAATAATTGTTTGTTGTAAATGAAGCTGTTTATTTTATACACGACATTTGAAATATTTTCCTGATGAACTGATGCACAATAATTAAAGAATTCCCATTTGGCCTTTGAACATAATGCAAATATTTTCAAGTGTGGTCATCGTTTATTGGTAAATTCTTTCTTTTGATGTGTGAGAAAATGGTTTGGTTTTTCTTTAGAAATAATGTTTCTTTTAAAAGTTACATCATGCCCATTTGGCACTTTGATAAAATAAACTATTTTGAGAAAACTTTCTTTGGGGTAACTCAGGGGTGATCTCTTTGTGTACGTCGATTATGTGAGTTGTTTTGTGTGATGTTTGTGCAACGTGACTGGTTACTTGATCTACATTGTTGACTCACCCCTTTTTATTACACGTGCTGACATGGGAACCTGACATAGTAAGTGAATCTTCTGAGAACGATTGTTGCACTAGTTTAGATTAGGCACTGGATAGTGGCCCTTAGTATGGACTTTGCTCTGCTAGGGAATTAGACCCATTGGTTAGACCATGTAGGGAAACACCAGACATTAGGGTGTTATAACGTTATTGAGTAGGGCATGCCTTCAGGATGAGTCACATGTATAGTACGTTCTGGATTGTTCACAAAGGTTCGACCCATGTTTTATTTAGTGTTTATTTGTATGTGGTGGGCGAATGAGAGGACTAGTTCAGTTGTTGGTCCTTGTTTTCTGCTCTCCCATTGCCCTTATTCTATGTTGAGTGTTGGGTGTGTTTTTTCTCTTGTATAACAACTAAAATTTGGATTTCTAAATTGTTCGTGAAAATGTTTTTTTTAAATATAATGTACCTTTTCCCTTCAAACATTAAACTTGTTTTAGATTTAAAATGGAAATGGACTATTACTTGTTTTGGAAATGTAAGTGTATGTGGAAACCCATATTTTATATAATTTAGTTTAAACCTGGAATTAGTAAATTATTTATTTAAAGTTAGTGCTTTGAGAATAGATTGTTGGGCACGCCTACTGAGTTTTAATACTCATGCCTATAGTGTTTTCTTGTTTTTAGTTTCTATCACATGTTTGACTTGTGCTTGTTCGTCGTGGGTGAGAGTTGGTTTTGGTTTGGTGAGCAAATCTCAGGGTTGTGAGGAGTTTTGGAGGTGTTCAGGTTAGTGTATTGTTATTGGCCATTCTTTCTTTTTAGTATCATTTATTTACTTTTCATCATTCTATTTTTGTTTCTACTGCTTAGTTTATTTTCATTGGGTGAAATCATTTCCATTGTACTCTGTTGATGCCCTAGCACTTATTGCCAGCCCAGGAGGATCGGGAATACCTCTCGGGCCTTGCCGTGTATTAGCTCGGGTGATCGGTTCAGGGTCGACCCGGGTTGGTTCGTGACAAAATGGTATCAGAGAAGGTTGGATCTTGAGCGGACCTTGTTTTTCAGAGCACCCATCGTTATTTGGGGTTGTCATGGTAGAAGGAGTAGAATTGTTAGTACTTGAGGCATACAGATGAGAAGGACGTCATGAACCCTTGCTCATTCCGAACCTTGGGTTGCCATTGGATGTTCGGGTTTGTCGATGCCCTTTGATTCTTATGGTTTGTTTGGTATTGGGAAATGAAATAGGAGTCTGGCAAGTGACCTTCATGATATATCATGGTCTAAAAATCCATGTGGATCTGGGGACATTACCCTAGAGTGCTTCTTTCGACGGTGGTGTGACTAGTGTATGGCCGCCAACCATATGTCCAAGTCATTCATCGCACTAGTTTCCCCTGGTGAATTGTTTGGGTATTATTTAATTCTAAAAACTGTTTGTAAAGTTTTATTTTGGAGATTGTGAAAAGTTTAATTTAAAATGGTGATGACCATGTTTTGATTAAACTCTTTGTTTCCTTATTCCTTAGTGTTCACCCCTACAAAGGTTTGATGGATGCCCAAGGTGCAGCTTTGGGTGGTGCATCCTTATAAAATCCTTCAGTTGATCAACCTATAAACTATGTTATGGAATTACAAAAGTTGAACCCTCCCCTGTTTTATGGTCAAGAATATCCTCTTGAGGCGGATGAGTGGTTGTGGAATATTGAGAAGAACTTTAGTTTCATTGGATCACCTGAGTCATTGAAGGTGAAGTTGGCTACCTTTATGCTTGAAGGTCCAACCTAGAAGTGGTGGAAGTCCGTGTCTCGAAGAAAGCATCGAGAAGATCTCACATGGGAGTTCTTCAAATATTCGTTTATCCAACAATATTTCTCTGAGTTGAAAAAGCCGAGGAAGAGGATGAAGTTGTGTTTTCTTCAGCAGGGCATTGAATCAGTACTATAATTCTATCGACATTTCATAGACCTAGTTCCATGCGACCAATGATTTGTTGTAAATGATCCCGGGAAGGCTTGAAAATTTGAGTCTGGACTCCGACCTGAACTACAGTCGAAGGTGGTAGAGCTCAACCTAACCACCTTCTTGGATGTTGTAAGAAAATATTTCCTCATTGAAGCTGAGTTAGCGGGAGGACTTGAGTTGGTGAATCCTCCTCCAGCCTTTGGAAGCAGTGGAAAAGATAACGATAAGAAGAATGAGAAGCGGCCTGATGGTGGTGGTACTGATAGAGGAATCAAGAGGCCTTTAGACCTTCAGTTATCTTCCTCATAGCACAATGCCTTGATCTATCATCAATGTGGTAAGCAGGGAGACAAGAGGTCGATGTGCCTGAGTGCTCCAAGACCTTGCCACACTTGTGGACATCTGGGTCACTTGCAACGATTCTGCTGAGGTATTTCCAGGAAGCATGATGAAGCCAGACCTAGCTCGTCAAAGGTCACCTCAACCCATCAGCAGGAGTAGGGTGATGTTTGGGATCAGTTTGGGGTTTTATCTTTGTTATGTTCTATGGATATAGTGGTCATCACTTGTAGTGTTTTGTGGTGTTTCTTTTCCTTCAGTTGTAAGAATGGTTATTGTTGAACCTCTTTGAAACTTTTGTTTTATTGGAAGTGTGTTTAGTGGAATTATGGTTCATGTGTTATGTTTGGGAAAATTCTAAAGCCTGACTGCGAGGCAGGAGATGCTTCAATCATCGGTGCTCCAGCCATAGGTCCCGGAGTGAAGCTGATGCGTAGTCAGGAGAACCCCAATGGTGAAAAAGGGACTTAGTTTGATCTTTTTCTTTAATGTGGCATGGTTTGTGTTCTTATGAGGGTGCGACGTTGTTGACATAGTAATGAAGATAGTTCTGATGCTCTATTAGTTAGTCCCTTCCCTTCTCCCCCCCTGTGGTGGGGTTTTTTGGTCCATGTAGAAAGTTTTCAAGTTTGGTTAATCTCATCAGTTCTTATGGTGGGGAGACCCACAGTGGGCGTCACATAGTTACACCGAAAGTAATTTAGTGTTAGCCTGATCCTTATGGTGGGGAGTCCATTTGGGCCTCCCCATTTTAGTATCAGAGTTTCAGTTCGAGTATCATTTGGTGGAGAGTGGTCTCATGTGGAACTACTTAATTTTAAGTTCTTCCTCTTGGGTAAACGTCAGGATTATATTACACCCAAAGGTTTATTTGGAATAAGATTATAGGGATAAGTCTCGGAGGTGATTTAAGTTCATTCATTCATTGGTTGAAAATGATGGTTTGGGTTCTATTTAGTGACAGTTAAGGTGATCATGTTTTAAGGATAAGTTGTGTGTCATGGGTTTTTGGTGTCTGTTTGGATCGATCAACTGGAGGCGCTTAAACTTTTGGTGGGGGTGACACATAAGAAGTTTTATCTTTGGGTCTTAATCTTTTTGTGGCTTTCTGAGGGCGGAAAGCATTATGGTGGAGAGAATTGTCACACCCCGACCTATCTATTATTTTATTTTATTATTTTCTTTGGATTTTCAAAATTTTTCTGAGGTTCAGGTTAAATCCCGAAAGAGATTTTTGAGTTTTGTCAAAAAACTCATGTTTTTGAGTTGATGTCACTGGGAGCATGGGAAGAGCATGTTTTGAAAACCCCGCGTGGCTCTGCCCAAGCATTTTCACGATCCTCTTAATTTTGGAAAAATTAAAATGGGTAAAATTTTTATTGTTAATAATTTTATAATTTTTTAATTAAAATAAAATGATAAATATTATTATTATTATTAAAGGTGATATTAATATTAATATAATTATTAAAAATGTTGCTGATATTATTTTTATTAAAAATGAAATATCTGTCATTATTTTCACCATTTAAAACTATTATCAGTCGTGAGGGTTAACCACATAGTTTCCTGGCAATTAAAATGAAGCGAAGCAATTAATGATGATAATAATATTATTAGTATTTCATATGATAATAATAATAATATTATTAATAATAATTTTGTTCTTGTTTATTTTTGTAATTATTAAAAAAAATATTATATTATTATCATTATCATTATTAAAGAGGTTTTTATTATTATTAAGTGTATTATTAATTTTTTTTGTTATTAATGTTATTATTATTATTATTATTATTATTATTTTATTCTTATTATTTTTATGTATATTTTTTATTATTATTATAGATGAATGTTTTACTTTTTTTATTTGTTTGTTTTATTTGATTTTTATTTCTTTTTTTACCCTAACCCTAATTCAGGCAGCTCCCCCTCTCTCCGCGCACTGCCACCCCCTCCCTTCCCTGAAGTTCTCTTCTCCTACACAACAGTATCCCTCCGTACGCACTCCATCCACCTCACACCCACGAGCCATGCGCCATCCATCCACCCAACACCTTTTCCCTCTCTGCGCCGGCCTCCTGCACTGACCGTGACACCCTGCTTCGTCCGACCATCAGTGGCGCAGTGACCTCGACTCCCCTTCCATCCTCTGTCTCCAACACCCAGTCGCGGCCTTCCCCCACACCATCCAGAGCGATCTCCAGCTTGGCTGACTCGGCCTCCCTTCTGGCTGCCGCTCCTCCTCCAACTGCCGACCACCAGCAGCCACCCTCCGCACCTCCGCTTCCTACCTGCGACCTCCAACACGCCACACCCAAACCATAGCTAGCATCCATTCTCTGGAAATCTCCACTGTCGGCGCTGCCCCTCCAACTAACGATCACCCCTTTCAGTGCCTCTGTGCGGCATGAGACCCCCTACCGGCAACCCTCCAACCAGTCCGAGACCACCTTTTTCCAACCCGCAACCACCCGACGTCCCTTGTTCAGCACACACCACCCCCGACCTACGGCCTCTGGTGAGCTTCCCCTTGCCGGCATCAACCCCTTGTTATTGTTTCCCCCTTGATGGAATCCTCTCCCTCTGGAGACACCTTAACCTTTCAGGTTTAATTAAGTTCCGGAGCATGTGGTTGAGGTGCGAATGAGATCGCGCATCGGTTTCGGGTGTGTGTTTTCATTCTGCATTGGAGTTGAGGTATGAACCCTTTGCGCATAACCTTTAAATTTAATATTTCATTGAGTTTTTTCTTCATCACCACCCTTAGTTATTATTTAGTGACTTATTATATTTATTATAGTCAATCATTGTGATATGTGGTGTTTTGGTTATGTTGATTTGATCATTTGGCATAAATTGTTAAATAGTGCACACTCTTTTCATTTAAAAATTCACTGGTTGGTTTTGAAAGCGATTGGTAATTCTTTTTCTTAAAACATGTTTTGGTTTAGAAATATAAATGTGATGCTGAACTTGGTAATTGAACTTCTTCGAGTGGACCTTTGGGTTACAGTTTCTAAAGCGACGTGTGTATGGTTTCAAAATGGATTTTTGACATGTGATATATTTTTATTAGGTTGTGAAATTAGTTTATTCAATTGTGAAAGTCATGTGTTTTATGTTTGGGTATGTTGGGGATCTGTGGTTGATCATAAAAGAGGTTTTGAATGGGTTTTTGGGTGTGTAAAGCCGTGAGACACCTTTTGAATTTTTTTTATAAATTTTAAAGTGGTTTAGTAAATACTGTGGATGGTGCACGTTATGTTTTAAAAACATGTCGAGGTGATTATTTCACATTTTTTGTTTGTTTGGATGGTTTTAAGTCTATGTTTGTGTAATTTTAGTTATTGTGCATTTGTTGTAGGGAGTTTGCGAGGTAACCCCGTGATATTGTGGTCATCAGCTTGTGCTTGCTTGTACACCTGTGCGAGGCGTGTCGCATCATTGTGTTTGGACAGCGAGCCAAGGTAGGCCCCCCACTTCACTCACCTTTTAAATTTAGAATTTATTAATTGCTTAATATTTCATTAATTTCAATAAATAAGAAATAGTATTAGATAATTAATTTTGGAATAATTGTTTGTTGTAAATGAAGCTGTTTATTTTACACACGACATTTGAAATATTTTCTCGATGAACTGATGCACAATAATGAAAGAATTCCCGTTTGGCCTTTGAACATAATGCACGGATTTTCAAGTGTGGTCCTGGTTTGTTGGTAAATGATTTCTTCTAACATGTGAGAAAATGGTTTGGTTTTTCTTGAGAAATGATGTTTCTTTTAAAAGTTGCATCAGACCCATTTGGAACTTTGATAAAATAAACTATTTTGAGAAAACTTTCTTTGGGGTAACTCAAGGGTGATCTCGTTGTGTACGCTGATTGTGTGAGTTGTTGTGTGTGATGTTTGTGCATCGTGAATGGTTACTTGATTGACATTGTTGACTCACCCCTTTTTATTACACGTGTTGACATGGGAACCTGACATAGTAAGTGAATCTTCTGAGAACGATTGCTGCACTAGTTTAGATTACGCACTGGCTAGTGGCCCTTAGTATGGACTTTGATCTGCTAGGGGATTGAGCCCCTTGGTTAGGCCATGTAGGGAAACACCGGGCATTGGGGAGTTATAACGTCATTGAGTAGGGAATTCCCTCAGGATGAGTCACATGTATAGTAAGTTCTAGATTGTTCATGAGCTCCTAGGTTCGACCCATATTTTATTTAGTATTTATTTGTATGTGGCGGACGATTGAGAGGCCTAGTTTGGTTGCTGGTTCTCGTTTGCTGCACTCCCATTACCCTTATTCTGTGTTGAGTGTTGGTTGTGGTTTTTCTCTTGTCTAACAACTAAAATTTGGATTTATAAATTGTTCATGAAAATATTTTTTTTAAATGTAATTCCCCTTTTCCCTTCAAATATTAAACTTGTTTTAAATTTAAAAGGGAAATGGACTGTTACTTGTTTTGGAAATGTAAGTGTATGTAAAAACCCATATTTTATATAATTTATTTCAAACCTGGAATTATTAAATTATTTATTTAAAGGTAGTGATTTGGGAATAGATTGTTGGGCATGCCTATTGAGTTTTAATACTCATGCCTATAGTGTTTTCTTGTTTTTAGTTTCTGTTGCAGGTTTTAATCGGGCTTGTTTGCTATGAGTGAGAGTTGGTTGTGGTTTGGTGAGTGACTCTTGGGGTCACGAGGATTTTTGGATGTGGTCAGCTTAGTGCATTGTTGTTGGTTGTTCTTTATTTTTAGTGTCATTTATTTAGTTTATGGCATTCTATTTTGTTTCTACTGCTTAGTTTATTTTCATTGGGTAAAATCATTCCCATTGTACTATGTTGATTCCCTATCACTTGTCACCAGCCCGGGAGGATCGGGAATGCCTCTCAGGCCTTGCCGTGTATCGGCTTGGGTGACCAGTTCAGGGTCGACCCGGGTTGGTTCGTGACATTTTATCAGGGTGAAATAATTGAATAATGCTACCGCAACTCTAGTATATCGACAATGCAGTAAAATGAAAAAGCTGGAATTTTTAATCCAATTGTTTCATGGGAAAACTATGTATGGGATTTCTAATACTTCCATCGATTACATTCTTACCTTCTTGAGGGAATTTCTTCTAGATGATGTAGATATTCCCTCAAACCACTATATAGAATGGAAGTTAGTTGAGGAACTTGGATTTTCAATAAAAAAATTCTTGCTTGCCCAAAAATATTGTAGTTTATTATGGAAGGAAAATTCTGAATGAAATGATTGTATAAAATGTGGCACATCCTGATGGAATTCAAAAGCTGATAGAACACCATCCCGTGTGCCACAGAAAGTAATGTGGCACTTTCCATTGATCCCCATATCCCAAAATCTTTTAATGTCTGATGAAATATCAATAAAAATGTGATGGCATGATACTGAGAGAAATAAGACTAATGATGAGTTGGTTCACCCTACAGATGGATTTGCATGGTAGATATTTGATGCTTGATATCCTGATTTTGCAGCTGACGTGCGTAATGTGAGGATGAGTCTTTCATGTGATAGTTTTGATCTGTTTGGGTATATTCTTACTTTACATAGAACGTGGCCTATTTTTATACACATTTATAACCTTCCTCCATGGTTGTTTAAGAAAAAACCTTTCACTTTCATGAGTATACTCATATCTAGCCTTTTTGATCCCTGCAATGATATAGACGTATACATGCAATCTTTAATAAAATATTTGAAACTTCTTTGGGATGTGGGTTTGTTCACATACGATGCATGTTCGAAAGACATATTTCATATTCATATTATACTTATGTGGACGATCAATGGTTTTCCTGCTTATGCAATGATGTATGGATGGAGCATAAAGGGAAAACTATCATGTCCTATTTGTATGAAGAATACACGATCCAAAAGACTGAAACATTGCTGTAGTTTCAGTTTTATGAGACATCAACGATTCTTTCCAATGGACCATCCATATAGAAATAATCGTCGAAGATTTGAAAATACCATGGAGACTGATAATCTATCTCAGCGTATGTCTAGAACTGATGTGCTTAATGAATCTAAAGATTTTATTTTTTCATTCAGGAAGGGTCAAATTAAATCTAGAAAGAGAAATAATGTTTCCACTAAAACCTATTAAAATTGGAAGAAGAGGAGTATCTTCTTTGATTTTACTTATTGGTCAACCAATTTGTTACATCATTTATTAGATGTAATGCACATTGAAAATAATATACGTGAAATGTTTCTTTATATTCATCTAAATGTTAAGGTAAATAAAGAAGATGATTTACGATCTTGACGTGACTTAGTGGATTGGGGAATCAAACCCAAATTGCATCCTGTGCATATCAGTGAAAATAAATGGCAAGTTCCATGTGCTTTTTATGTGATGGCACCTACATAAAAAAGAAATTTATAGAAGTACTAGAGACTATTAAAGTTCCTGATGGATATTCAAGAAATATATCTAAATAGGTCAATAGAAGAGATTTGAAGCTAAAATCTTTGAAGACTCATGATTATCACGTCCTTCTGCATGAGTTGATTCCAATAAAAATCTGTCATATTTTATCCAATAATGTAAGGGTGAATGTTATTTAGTTATTCTATTTTTTAGAGATCTTTATGCTAAGAAGTTTTCTAATTCTTTCTTGAAAAAAATGTTGGTAGATTCCCCATTAATTTTGAGTGAGTTAGAGAAAATATTTCCTCCATCATTTTTCACATACATGTTGCATATGACTATCTATATTCCAACTAAAATACTTATTGGAGGACCTATTTCTTTTCATTGGATGTATCCAAGTAAAATAAATATGTACACATTAAAGACTTATGTCAGAAACAAGAATCATCCCAAAGGTTCTATCATGAACGGTTACTTGACTCAAGAATGTATGGATTTATGATCTATGTATTTGTCTGATCTTACTACAAGAATGAACAATACAATGAGAAACTAAGAAGAATAGTATGAGAAAATTGAACCCAGTTTTCCATCACTACCTCAAACCGGAGGAATTCCTGGATCATATGCATTGACAACATTAAGCCTTGAAGAGTGGGAGATGGAACATCACACAATTTTGTTCAATTGTGATTTGTTCGATGAATACACTAGGTAATTAAATTGAATATTTATATCTTACATATCTATAAAACTATTCCTATTTTTATCTATAGGGAACATAAAGAAATGATACATAGAAAGCATCATTCTTTATTTTTGAGAAAGAGAGAGACTTTTCATAACAAAGAGTTTTTTTGCTTGGTTAAAATTAAAGGTAAAAAATTAACATTTAAAATAATTAAATCAATATTTAATTAAGTTTAATATTAATTTATATTTCAGGTATTGATTTTTCCTACTGACTCTATCTCTGAGGAAATAAGAGATTTGGATTTTGGTCTTAATACCATGGTTCGTGACTGTAAATCAATTATTATCAATGGGTACATATTTATTATCACTGAATAAGCAAAGAATATGAGAACACAACATGATGGTGTTACGGTTACTGCCACAACAGACTGTTATGACAGTGCATCAGATAGTAGACCTCAATTTGAAAATATAGGTTATTATGGATTTGTTGAAAAAATAATAATATTAGATTATTACTCTCATAGACAAGTCACTATGATGAAATTATAGTGGTTTGATTCAATGATGAGGTAGGGAACATTTATGATGATTGTGGATTTCAAGTAATTGATATGACTCACAATCTTGCTACCGATGAACCATATGTATTGGAATCAATGGTGAAATAAGTTTCTTATAACAAAGACCATCGTCAACCTGAATTTTGTGTCATTATTGAGGTAATTACAAGACATATTTTTGATGATGATGATGATGGAATTGACACCATCCCTACTACCATTGGAACTAATCCATTTATTACTTTTGATGAATCCAATATCTCAATTGTTAGAGTTGAATCTGAACCTAAAGTTGTGGTGGGAAATTATATAGAATCATCAATCCACGTTCTCAATTATTTTGGTTTAGCTTGACATAGGTTGTTAAGGATGGTACTATTTAAATTGATTTAATATTTATTACAAATATGTTGTATATGACTTGACCTTAATGTGAATTTTCAATATTTGGTTGCAATTTTATTTGAATTGCATTTTATAATTTGGAATTGAAATGTATTCAAACCAACAAAACCAACATTTCTAACTTGGTGAACATTTCAATGTTTTATTGACCCTAGAACCCATAAATCCCCCTATACCCTCTCTTATATTTTTTTGGTTACACATCAGTTATCATTTTCTAATTACTTCCATATTTTTTTTCAAATGTAGGAAATGAAACTGATTGAAGAGATGCGACGAAAAAAAATGACAGACAACAACCGTTGCATGAATGAGATGGGCATTCCTCCACTAGTGCCTGTTGTGATTTTTTTTTTTTCAAATATATATATTTTAATAACATATAATGTATTGTGATTAATTTTTTTTAATTTTTTTACAGGATCCACCACTCAGGTGGCAATTATTTGATGAGGAGCCTAGTAGTGGTCACAATTCTCAGGCCAATGGTACGCGCAAGGATGGTATGAGAGCTAGACGATCTAGTCAGCATACCTGATTAGACCTTGCCCCTCTCACTAACGTAACATCTATCCCAAATTCTAATCCCGATGTGTCATTAGGGACACATGAGATATTTAGGCCTCCCATGTTTTCACTACCCTTTTCATCTGGAGCCTCTTCACCCATATTTACCATGTTCGATGATGATTCCCACTCCCCATCCACATCAGGCATTTGGCCATACATCCATGTATTTTTCTTTTACTTCTACTTACTTTTCTTCAAGATTCTATATTACATCTTCTTTGACTCCTGCTCTACCATAGTTCGTGCCTACGGAGTATACACTAGGAACCACTCCACCTATATAGGGTGTTCCTTCAGTTTCTATGGATCCAATGGCGTCCACTGATTAGACTGCCACAGGTATATTTATAGAACCCTAACAAATTTTTATATCATAATTTATTTTCATTATAACATGTATTGATATAATTTTTGTTTTTCTTTCATAAAAGATACATCTACTGATAGGAGGAATGAGAGAGGGTGTACATGCATGCATGAGGTGTGGAACTGCCGCATGTAGTTGATAGTGGAATAGAATGAAGATAATCAAATGGTAGAAAAACATGGTAGCAATGTTAGAGTTTTTGGCGATGCTTACCAAATACTCTGACATCATTTCCGTCAGCCCACTCTCATGGAGACAGTTGCCAAAAGAAGTCAAGGATAATTCTTGGGCACAAATATGGGTAAAAATTATGTTGAATTTATTATAATATATATATATATTTTTTATTTATATAAATTAATATTTTTGTTTTAGCTTAGGTTTAATTTCCTCGATGGTGAGGGTGTGCGGTCAACACGTCTACAGGAATTAGGTGAGCTTTGGAGAGGCTAAAAACATGAGTTATATATTGTATGGTGTGCTAGAGTTGGCATAGAGTTATAGGTTTATGCTAAAAAATACCTTCACACCTTGGGGAATACTATGATATCAGATTATGTGAGTAAGTAGGTACGACAGTTTATAATTATTTTATTACTTACACTTTCTATTGATTCCTTCATAATTTATTCGATTTCTATAGTTTTGATATAAATTTAGTTATGAAATTCATTATTGGTAAATTATTTTCAATTATGGTATCCTAAATTCAATGTCATTGCAGAGGCATGAATTGAATATTGAAGGATGTGTGCCTCGATCAAAACTTTTTTTCTCGAGTAGAAAGAAAAAAGATGGAAGTGTTATTAAAAAAGAGACACAATAGAAGATTGTAAATTTTACTTTGATGATTTAAAATTTTAATATCTATTTTGTTACTTAATAATCCATTTAAATTTGTAACAGACTACTTTGGAGGCTCTTGATGCCCATGAACCTGACAATTTTGGGCCAAATGATCATTTACATCAGGTGTTGGGTGATGGAAACTTTGGAAGAGTATGCTACCGACCTGGGAAGTGTATAAACCCGACAAGGTATTGTCCCTATTCAAGCAACAGTTATCCTTCCACCAAGTTTAAAAAGTTTAAGGCACAAGAATAACATGTTGAAAAAAGGTCCACACAGGTGGAAGAATGAACTAAAAGGGAAAACATTGAATTCATGAAATTTATGAAAGTTTTATGTCCATCTCTTCTACCAGAGGCCAATGTGGCTTGTGAGGCATATATTTTGTCAATTATTTCATTATATAGTGAACCATGTGGTAGTTCTTATGGTGGTAGAGATGATGTGGTTCTTGGAAATGGTGATGGCGATGGTGAGGAAGAGGCTGAGGGAGAGGATGATGCTGAGGACAAGGGTGAGGATGAGGGAAAGGAGGTGGGCCAGGAGGAGGTTGGGGATGAGGACGAGGATGAGGGTGGGGATGATGATGGGTACAAAGATGAGTATGAGTATGATACTAATGATTATGGTGATGATGGTGATGGTGATGAGGGATAGATTGATCCGTTACGTTTTTGACTGATATTGCTGAGATTTGATGTTTGATGATTTCTTGTGACCGATATTACTGAGATTTTACATTTGATGATTTGCTGTGACTAAATATTTTCTACATCCTTTTCCTCCATTTATTTTGGTTTTTTTCATTCTGTTTCGCTAAAATCTTGATTCAAGTCTCTCCTTTGGTTAGCATCATTTTAGTGATTATCTTATTTTATTTTATCATATGTTGGGTCATTCCAAGAACTAGTGATATTTGGATTTGAATATTATAGTTTTGGAGTTTTTTTGGGTGTTTCACAGTTTAGCCACATAGTTAGGAGTAACCACACAGTTCACATGTAGAGGGTTCAATCATGAAGGTAAAGACATATTTAAATGTGTTTTGAGATTAGAAGAAAGGGTTTCTCTTTTGAAATTTAACTTTTCATGTTTGAAATTGAATATCTTTGTCTATAAGAATTTATTAAATACCATTGAGACCTTTTGAAATGGATTTAATGGCGTGTGATAGATTTTGATTTGATTTCATTTTTGATGGAGTGAAAACTATCAATTGATTTGATTTCATTTTTGATGGGGGGGGGGGTGCAGGTGGGGATGGGTGGTGTGTAGGTTGGGAGGGGGGTATGCTTTCTAGGGAGAGGGGGGTGTGGGCTGTCCAAGTGGTGTGGGGGTGTGCAGGGGGGTGCACTACTACAAATATGGCCTTTAACAGTGCTGTTAATGCCGGCGAAGATGGGGGGGGGGGGGTCCCTTTTATCATCACTCCAAAAAGCGCTGATAAATACCCCTTTTATCAGCACTTTTTTTAGCGTTGATAAAAGTTAAATTTTTTAAAAAAAATTAAAAAAAATTTAAAAAAAATCTATAAATCGAAGGGGAATTTTAACAGCGCTTTCCCTCCCCATTTATCAGCGCCCCCACCCACCCACTCCCCCGAAAGCCCCATCCACGACACCCCATGTTTTATCAGCGCTTTTTAGACCCCTTTAACAACGCTATATCCCCCCCCCCCCCAAATTCACCCATGCACGCGCCCCTGCCTGCCTCCACTAGGTTTTGAACTCAAGACCTCCCCCAATGCGCGCTAAGCCTTTACCACTCTTCTAATTTGATTTGTTCTTCAACTAGTGATATATCTCTCTATATATATATAGTTATATTTATTCATGTATTAATATAAATTTATATAGTTTTATTAATATATATATACATATATAGTTATATTTATATATTTATTTGTATATTAATATATATATATATATATAGTTAGTTATATTTATATATTTATTCATATATTAATATTAAGTTATATCTATTTATTTATATATATTTAGTTATATTTTTTTATCCATATATTTATTCGTATATTAATATATATTTGTAAGATTAGTTTTCAATACAATTATAAATTATGTTTTGTTTTGTGTGTGTGTAAATAAATACATATATACAACACACACACACAAATATGTGTGTGTGTTTCTATAAGTATAATTATACATATTTATATATATATAGAGATATATATGCATGTACATATGTTAGAATATATATATATATATAATATCAGTTTGTTAATATATAGACACACACACATTATATAGGTACATATATAGTTAGATTAATATATAGGTATATAAATATTGATATGTTGGTATTTTAAATAAAATAGATATTAGTTATTATTTAGATAAATCTAATATATTTTATATGTAAATATGTTTAATTATTTATTTAAAAAATTAATTTTTATGTGTGAATATATAAGAAATATGTATATATTGTTATATATTTGATTATAAATAGCAGTGAATTATAAAAAATGATAAAATTTCAAAGAAAAAATATCAATATGAATGTAATACATTGGAATAAATCCAGTCCCCACAAAAAAAGCCAATAATACTCCTTTAAACAAGGCTGAAAATCCACAAAATGTTAAAAAACGGGGTATCCAAACTAAAAACTCAGTTTTGGAGACCTTCTAGGACTTTTTTAGCCTAAAAAATGTGACAGAGGATTTATTTTGCTCACCAGCGTGTAGAGATTGTCGCAGGCTTCGATTTGATATGCTGTAGAGCTCAAACGGACACCCGAATCAAAAGTTATGGCTGTTTGAAGTTTGAGTTCCATTTTCAACTTATTTTAGATCTTTTATTAATTGTTTTGATTTTTTGTGTCTTTAAATTGTTATTAAATGATTTTTAATCGATAATAATTATCAAATTATTAATTAAAAATATTTTTTGAATTTTTTTATATGTCATTTTCACTAAATATCTTATATATTAAGTGTAACTGTATATTTATACTTATCTAAAATATATTTAAAATTATATTTAAAAAATATATATTATATTTATATTAATATAACTATATCTATATATTTAAATATTAATATTTTTTTAATGTTTTTTTTGGAAGTAGACCCTTTATCAGTGCTTAAAAAAAAGCGCTGATAAAGACCCCTCTTTATTAGCACTACTAAAAAAAGCGCTGATAAAGGGGTACCCTTTAACAACAATAAAAAAAAGCACTGTTAACGGGGGTACCTTTATCATCACTAAAGAAAACACTGATAAAGGTACCCCACTTTATCAGTGCTTTTTCGTTAGTGCTGATAAAAGGGTGGTGCTGGCCTTGCCCCATTTTGTGGTAGTGGTGGGGGGCCTATCCAGGGGGTGGTGGTGTGGAGGGGGGGGGGGTGGGGGTCTATCCAGTGGGGTGGGGGGGCTATCCAGGGGGGGCTATCTAGGGGGGTGGGGGCGTGCAGGGGGGTGGGGGTCTGCATGGGGGGCTGTCCAGGGGGAGGTTGGGGCTATCCAGGGGGTGTGGGGTCTGCAGGGGGTGGGGGCTATCCAGGGGGATGGGGGTCTGCAGGGGGGTGGTGCAGGTGGGGAGGGGGTGTGGGTTGTGCAGGTGGGGAGGGGTAGGGGGTACAAGATAAACCCTGTTAAAACCATATTTTACACCATAGGTTAAATAATATCGAATCCCATAGTGGAAAAGTATATCTTTGGTCCCTTATTGGAATTCTCTAAATGTGAATCCCTTGGATAAACCCTGTTAAAACCATATTTTACACCATCATTTTCCTTTCCAAGATAGGCCAAAATTGTATCCCCAATCCCTTTAACAATTTATAATCCTAAGGCTAAGGGAAAGGAAGAAACACAATTTTTCTTCCTGCACTAGGTGGGAAGTACCACAAAAATAGATCCCTGTATAAAATTTGAACCACTAATGGTTTGAGAGGATGGAATCTGCATGTCACTAATTGAAGCTCCATCCCTTTTAGCACTATTCATCCTTGGGGTGATTGGTTTAATAGTATCATGATTTAATTCACTATCAATTCATGGTATTAGTAAGTTCCTTGATGAATACTGCTCCTGGAGTGGCCAGGTGATCAACAAAACCAAGAGCACAATTTACCTCTCCAACAAATGTGGGTCAAGGTAAATTTCCCTCTTGTACAGAGAGCTGAACATGCAAAAGGGACCCTTCCCCTTGGAGTATTTAGGCACACCGATCTCTCCCGGGAGAACTTGCATCAAGGATTTTGATCGCATTATCAATAAAATTATGATCCGTGTGCTCAACTGGAAAAACCATTTCCTCTCCTTTGGGGGACGTATTACTCTGGTTAACAATGTCCTATCAAGTATACTGATCCATGCACTCTCATCCATCAAGGTGATGAAGGGGGTCATCATGGCCATTGATAGAATTCTGGAAAGGTTTATATGGGATGCTTTATTTGAAGGAAAACACCACTGGATTTCTTGGAAGAGGACGGCGAGACTGGTCATTGAAGGAGGAATCAATGTGAGGAATATTTCGAACACCATACACTGCATGCAAGCAAAACTTGTGTGGGAGTTGGTAGAAGAACATACTCTGTGGGGGTAAGGTTATATCCTCAATTGGCAAGGAGAACAATGAGAATGGGAGAAGCCATGTTTCTCCTTTATGGTCCATTTTATTTCCTCTGGTTTCGGTCCTTTTCCAGCACTCTCGGTGGATTGTGGGTGAGGGAAATATTCTCTTTTGGCATCATAACTGTGCGTGATCCATGATTGGATTCCCAAGATTCCCTATTTCTCAGATTACTTTCAAGGAGGCCCGCATGCATCCAACCTTTCTTCATGCGGTTTTAGATGAAGAACAACAAGGAGTGTTTGATCTCATTAGCATCAATGTAGATCTGGATCACTGTGTTTTTACTCCATTGGCTTCGGGACTCTTCACCACAAGGGATTTTCGCAGAACTTTTATGCAACAATAGCAAACTGATAGGTGTAATAATGTCGTGTGGTGCAATAGAATCTCGATGAAGTACAATTTCTTAACCTGGTGAATCCGAAACTAGGCAGTTGCTATGGATTAAAGGATCAAGTAGTTGGGGGTTAATATGGCCTCTAAATGCTGTTGATGCACTCGTCATCAGGAGAAGAATATGAACCACTTATTCTTTGAGAGCGAATGGGCACAAAAAGTATGGAGTTTTCTTGGAGTGGTTCTGACGCCGCATTGTCTGAATTTTCTGGAGGGCATTTATTCGGATGAGTGGTTTTATGGCACTAACATCACCACGGTGGAAAGAACGACTAGAGCAATTATCCTAAATGCAGATTTTTGGTGT
Source organism: Viscum album (assembly GCA_963277665.1). NCBI lineage: Eukaryota > Viridiplantae > Streptophyta > Magnoliopsida > Santalales > Viscaceae > Viscum > Viscum album. The sequence continues at coordinate 1,402,855,654 of OY728125.1, forward strand.
ATCTGGCAGGCCAGAAATAATGCTAGGTATGAGGGAATTCTCACCTCTGGTGGAGCTATCATCATTAGAATTAAATCCTTGCTCATGGATGTGGTTAGCGATATCAACAAATGGCGTGAGGAACCTTCCTTTCTATGTTTATAGGGAAGTACAACACTGATTAATAACAGTAATGGAGGTGTTTGTGGATAGTGGGTGTGGTGGCACCCCCCAGTTTCTGGCCTCAAGATTAATGTCAATGACTCGTGCAAGGAGGGGCACATTCATGGGGGAGGAGTCGTTCGGGATTGCAAGGGAAACATCCTTCTGGCCTTCTCTTCATATTATGTCCTGGGATCTTCAATATAGGAAGAAGCTAAAGCGTTGCTTACAGGTCTGCAATTATGTGTGTAGGAGAACATGGTTCTTTCTCAGGTTGAGACCGATTCCAAGATCATTCTTGACTCCATGGAAGACAAAGGTACCACTCCATGGTCAATTGTCTACACCATTAGGAGATGAAAATGTCTTCTAAATCAGAATACTGAGGTAACCCATACTTGGTGGGTGGAAAACAGGGTGAAAGACCACTTTTCATCTTTGGTTGTGGTGGATCATGGTATTAATGTTACTTGTTTTCCTAGCAGCCTTCTTTTTAAACCTGAAGGGTTGAACTTGATTAGGGGTGACTCTCTTGGCCTCCATTATTTCAGATCGCCTTAGGTATTGTGTTTTTCTTAAATTCTTGTATGTTGGACCCCTCTTCTATTTTTATAAAAATTTACCTTTGATGATGATGATAGGACAAGCAGGGATCTGCATGATACTCACAGATCCATCTTCATTAGAACCATCCTTCCTATATGCTTTCATAACAACATACTTTTATATATCACTTCCATGGATGAGTTCTAATACCAATACATGTTTCAAATGAGTCAAATCATCACACTAGAGAGGATTCATAGTGGTCTACCCATTTCCCATAGGATTTGGACAATTCGAAATACTTAAATTAAGCTATATACCTTGAAATTGATCCACTATACGACCCGAGTCAAGTGGGGGGGCTGTCCAGGGGGTGGGGGGTCTACTGGGGGTGGGGGGTTGTCCAGGGGGTGGGGGGTCTATAGGGGGGGCTGTCTGGGGGGGTGGTGTAGGTGGGGGTGGGGGGGGGGGGGTTGTGTAGGTGGTGGTGGTGATGGGGGGTGCAGGTTGGGGGGGGGGGGTTGTCCAGGGAGGGGGAGGGGGGTGGGCTTTCCAAGTGGGGTGGGTGTGTGAAGGGGGTGGGGGGCCTGTCTAGGGGGTGGGGGGGGGGGTTGTCCATGGGGGGTGGGTGGTGTGTAGTGGGAGGGTGGGACTGTGCAATGGGAGGGGGTTGGCTATAGGGGCTGTAGAGGGGGGGGGGGGTGTAGTGGGAGAGGGGATTTTTAGTGGGAGGGGGTGTGAAATGAGAGGGTGGGGGTAGATTTGGGGGGGGGAGGGGGATGTGGGGGGGGGGGGGGCTATGTAGTGGGAGGGGGGGGGCTGTTGGGGGAATCATTGGCCAAACGACCAAAAACACCCTCAATAAACAACTACCCAACGCACCTCACTCACTAGCCAGTTGGGGTTTATCGATTGGATGGTGAGTCATTATAGGTAGTAGGAATTATTCCTACCCCATTGGTTAGCCAAGTATCTTTATTGGGGTAGCAAGTCTTCTTACCACCCCATTGTCTAGGTTATGGATTCAGAAGTAGCCATGGATGCTCCGGGCCTCCTCCATTGAAAACCCGATCTTTGAGCCCCTTATGTGCCTTCATTAAAGTTTATAAAATCCTATTTAATATGTTAAAATAAGAAAAATATTATTTCCATCCTCAATTATCTATATGATCCATCTACTAGATGAAAATTTTAGGTTCCCTTTGAAATTCACAGCCCATAACGATGCAAGTCATTACAATATCTTCACCATATTACTTCTAATCCTTGAGAAGTTGTGGTATCATATGAATAATTTATTATGATCCACCTCAATATTTATACACATATATTTATATGTATTCCTTCATTGAAGACAAATACATCACCTCCAGGATATGCTCACTCTCAAAATCCCATCACGCTCCCACTAAATTACTTTAAGTACAAAACACGAGAAGCTGAGCCAAAAGAACACCATTCTCTAACATAAAGACCATGACCACTGCAACTTTTTACCTAAAAACACCATAGTTTCCTCAACAACTTTATCCCAAATCATCAAGGTTGTCCCCCACATATTAATTTCCATATATAATAGGATTATGATATTCAAAATACATGCTTGGTGTAGTTTAGTTCCATCATGCTTAATCACACAAATCACGACTTATAAGTCAATAACCGAACTTCATTATTTGTTCTGAGTCAAACCAAAAAGTATTCCTAGACTACTACTACCTGAAAATTCCAAAATTTATAGAAATTCCCTAGTAAATTCTTAAATTCCTCTTTCATACTTGATATTATTAGATCAATACGGTTCCTTCCCATCGCATTTAGGTTCACATGGAAAACAATTTTCGGTACTTTTCTATCCATCTTTCTACAAAGGTGACTAGCCCCAAAAACCAACACTCCATGAATCTACCAATAATGATGCCTTCAGCCTCAAAGTATCATTAAATTGATCAAAAATAATTACCAAATTCCAAACTTACATCAATGAAATTTCTCTGGTTAGTTCACCAAACACTTACACCATCCACAAGGCTTTCAACCTTGTGCTAATTCACCAATTATATGAATCCCTATTGGTATGAAATAATTTCACCCTGAGTCTAAAAAAAATATCTATTATCTATGCATTTATAAATCTAAATCAAATAATAGTAATTCATCATGAAACCAGATAATCTCAGGTCTTTTACACATTGATCTTCTAGAGTCACCATGACCGTTCAATGGTTAGTCTTACATAGTATGATGACCCTTCCCACAAGAGTGTCATTAAATTCTGACCATCTCGATGTATCCCACCATATAATTATCATTATTTTTTCATTTTAGTGATTCTATAAGTCTTCTTGACCCCAACTAGTCCATCTCTAAATGAAATGACTAAGTGTGACCATCTGTTCATACCCAATTGTCAAGCATGACACTAAGAACTATACAAACCTATAATAACTAGAATTAAATTAACTACATCAAATGATCAATTATTGTTGTTTATAATGTTTCTCAGTATCCTAGGAACATGTTATTAATTCATACTGATACATGTATTTTACCCTCACACGAGGAACAATACCAAACCATAACTTCTGTACAAAAAAAAATCATGGATTGATCTCACAATGGTACACCAATACATTATCAATGGTGTATCCCACCAAAAAGACATATATTATCATAAAAACTATCTTTTTACAATCCCTACAAAATTATGGAGATGAATCTGAGTATTTCCATGTTATCTTTTTTGTGGTTACCATTAAACTACTATGATATTGTAGCAAGAGGAAGAGGAAAACATGAGTCAAATTATCCATGTTATCTTTGTTGTGGTTACCATTAAACTACCATTAGATTCACTATGTGAATATAATTTCTTAGGATATATTTGTTGAAAAATATATGCAATAACATGATTATATTTTGGTGTGTGAATTCTGTCTGTTGTTTGTTAGAGGTTTTGTCTGCATTGGGCATACCGATTCTTGTTTTTATAGGTTCTATGTTTTGTGTGAAGTGGGAAGGATGTTAGTTTATATTGTAGCGGGGAGGAGGTATTTACCAATGGTTTGATAACCGTTTGGAAATATGGTGAATACTAGACCCTATCCTAATGGTTCAAACTGAACCATTGCAATAGGTGTATACTAATAGGTTGATAACTGTTGGAAAATTTAAAAACTAGGAGTCTATCCCAATGGTTCAAATCGAACTGTTTCCATAGGTGTATACCAAAGATTAGATAACCATTGGGAAATTTGAAAACTAGTTCTATTCCAATGGTTCAAAACCTTTGGTAGAGACAATTTCCAATGGTTAAAACTGAACCGTTGGTATTTTAAAAATCTAGGAAACCTATCCCAATGGTTTCAGTTGAACCATTGGTATAGGTCTATCCCCATTCCTTTCACACCAACGGTTCATAAAAACGTTGGGATAAATTATCCCAATGGTTTTTAGGCCTTTAAAAATGGTTTGAAACCATTGGTAAATGCTTATTTCACAGTAAAATGGGGCACCACATCCCCTACCTCGAACTGAACATCTAGTGGAACTCCAACTACCAGTCTGCTAAGGGGTAGCTATGTCCTTCCTAGAATTTGGTACCTATCCTGATCTCCTGACACTACTCTGCTACTACATGTCCCTACAAAACCTCTATAGGTGTCCCAACATACTACAAGCATGAAACTCCAAATTAGGGTAAAGACACTGAGTCTACTTGTGAACAAACATGAAACACTAATAGCACTAAAACAAAACATAGTCCTAATATGGATTCCCACTAACCTGACTACTCTTCCCACAGTTGCCTTGGTGATAAATATCATAGAGACACTTCTTTCCACAAGAATAAGAGTTCCCTATTCGCTTTTCTAAAATATCCTGGCCACTTCTCAGAGCCTCTCTTAGATTCCCTTCCATGATGAGAGCCTAATTCATTATGTTTGAAATGAGAAAAATGATCACTTGTGACCTGATCTCATGGAAAATCCCATCCTAGAAACACCTCACCCTAGAAATCTCATCATCTTCTAAAGATGACGCAAAGTACTATAAGTCGGTGAAAAATGAAATGCAGTCCATCACTAAAAATCTTTCCTATTTCAGGTGTATAAACTCACAATCCTTATCACCCCTCAAAATTTTAGGATAGAAGTGACTAAAAAACTTTATTTTGAAGTCCTTCTAGGATAACTCCTCTCAATTCCCAGCTTACTCTAGAATCTCCCAATGATTATTGGTAGGTCCACAGAGCATGTATGCAGCAATCTTAACCCATCTATCTATGGGCATCTCGAGGTGCTTGAAGTTCATCTGGAATAACTCAATCTAGAACTTGGCTACCTGGGGGCCTCCATCCCCAGTGAAAATAGGTGGATGTTGTAGTTGAAACTATCTCGTCATATTATAAACTGAGGTTATAGAGTGAAAATTATCCCTTTACATAGATCACATGACCCTCAGGAATTTGTTGTGAATCTAAACATCCATCTAATCCCCAAGATCTATAGGAACCTCCAGTTCAACTATGTTAGGAGCATGCTTATTTATACTCTCCTGATGCTTGATTCAAAGATGATGAGGATACATTTTACCTATAAGACAAATGCACTCATTTGAACACTGGATAACATCAAGGTTAACCTCAACAAGTGACAAAAATAGAGAACCACTAACTCATGGTCTCTCTAAACACGGATTAACAAGTGAATTGGCATGGCATAAAAATTCTTTTATTTTATTTATTAGATATAATAAGGGCCTCATTTCACAATGCATATAGAAAAATATATCATATATAATAAATATGTCCCTATCATGAACAATTCATATAAATATATATACCTATGTGCCTATCATAATTCATGCATAATCATCTCATACAATACTAGTCTATGAGTAGAAATCTCAAGAAATAATAACATCACACAACATGCGAATCACCCAAGGTGAAATAATATCAACCGTAACAAATGAACAACATGAACAACAATACCATCACAAGGAACTCATATTCCCCCTAATACATGGGTTATCTACTCACACACACATGATCATTACCAAGTCTTAACACATGCTAGTCTTATTTCTACCTTTCCCAAATTGTAAAGTAATAAAAAAGAAACCCAGTGCTTTAATACCACTTTGTAAGGACCCCTTATCTGACACTCTCTCATGTATCCAAATCAAGTTGGTTACTGGATCTCAAGCATGCCTCCCTATATGTTAGAGGCTTATGACTAGTAGTAGGGGTGTATAGAACATAATTTCAAGACTATATTCCTTGATAAAAAGTTACAATATAGTGTAAATAAACAAATATCAGAGTAAAGGAAATAGTAGAAACAATACATCATAAAACTGGAAGATAAAGGATGAACCAAGTAAATAAAATAATAATGAACCATGTAATGTCAAGCTGAAATATAACAAAATAAAATGCTATAATTTATACAGATAAAAGACCAAGATGACACAAATAAACTCAAAAGACCCTAGTCCCAAATCACCGATCATTCCCATCTCCAAGCTCTAACCCATCCAGCAAGCAACAATCGACAACAAGAACCTTTTAAATTGTCCAAACCTATATACATGTAATATTATTGGGTACCAAATGGTGTCCCAAATAGGGTGTGAGTAAAACTAAATAGGTTGAAACCACCATGCCTAAATAAAATCATTATGATAGTAATTTCATGAAATAAAGTGATAAATAATAGTATTGATTAAACAATTAATACATTATAAAAATTAAATTGCCTTGACACCATGCCAGAATAACTCTGAGCATGTAGCATCACCATGTTTACCATAACCAAAAGTTCATGGAATAATCACATAACCAAAAAAATCCCCCTGTATAAGAATTTCATCATAACTCGGCCAATCCCTCTATATTAACATTTCAACATAACCGGGTTGAGCCCTCTATATAAGTATGTTAGCATAATTGGGTTAAGCCCTCTATATAATCATTTCAATATAATTGATCCAAGACCTATAATAATTAAATCATAACTAGACCACACCCTATATATAAGCATTTCAGCATACCATACTGGGTCCCCTATATAAGTATTTCACTATAACTGATTCAAGCCCTATAAGCGTTACAACATAACTGGGCTAAGCCCTATATGCATTACAACATAACCGAGATAAGACCTATAAGCCTTAAAACATAACATACAACACAAGTCATAAATACAAGAATAACACAACATATATAATGATCCACATAGGTTCAATTCAACCAATTAGCTTTTATCTTTCAATTAACTTTCATTCATCAAGTTGTGTCTTAAACCATTAACATGCCAGTGCACACAACCGTATCATATCAAGTATCACCAGTCATTTCAATAAGAAAATAATCTATTTTCCAAAGTTATCCTATTATAAGCAATCACCTAAGGTCCCATGTCATGATGATTCATGTTTTAAGATAAAAGCTAGTTTATTATTGTTCAAGGGAAGGCTTACCCTATGGGTAGATGCAAGCTATGTCACAACACTAAAGTATCCAAAGGGACCTAAGAAGTGTTCCAAAAACATGATTATTGTCACCCATTAATCCTTTAATTAATTTTAATGTTGTGTTGGTGCAATTTTATAATATTGAAAATACTCAAACAATTAGAAAAAGACTATAGGGATTTGTTCTAGACCACCTAACTTTATCCAGTGATCAAAGTAAAACTCTCAACAGGGAACACCATTGAAGAATGAAGTTGAAGGAGATCACAAGGAAAACCCAAATCATGAAAAAATCAAGATCAAAACCCAATTCAATGGTGGTTAAGATATCACACCACTAAAATGGAGGATAACATAAGAAAAAGGGGAAAACTAAAGTGAAGTAACTCACCAAAGATTAAATGCTAGATCGAGATTTCCAAAAGAGAATTAATCACTCCAAAATCATCTGGAGTCACCCTAGGGTTCAAGATAAGGGGATTCACAATGGATGAGAATAAAATCATATGAAAATCATGGTTTAAAACCACTGGTGCCATGATATTCATGGTGTGAAATCCTTTCCTAATGTGAATTTATCAATTTATAAGATATACTGAAAAATGAATTGATTCAGGTTAGAATAACATCAATCAACCTTTTAACGATGTAAACCAGTTTCATAGAATGTAAAAATTTCATGCTCTGGACTAGTTCATGACATCTACCTAGTAAAAGGCTCACATCGTGTAACCTGTTCACAATGTGAAAGTGCCCAAAAAATAGATCATGGACCATATTCTATAGAAAATACCCAAACCACCTTCGAAGCTTTCCAAACCAATGGAGAACCCTTGAATACCTTCGAAACATTTATACCTATAATATATTAATTCAAACAAACATACATCCCCAAACTTTAGATCATTTTCCCCAGAAAAAGATCTCTATCCCCAAAGAAAAGGCTCAACCAACAAGGTTTAAAGAGGATAATAAAACCCAACTAAAAGAGTTTTAACCAAAACTAAAGAGGGATATACTTGATAAAATATAGGATCTTACACCATGACTCTCAGGAAAATGGTTTTGGGGGTAGGGTGAACCTTTTGGAGCAGTCACAAGGGTGCACACTATGGATCCATGGAAGAATTTACACCAGGTCTTGAAGATACTTGAAGACACAATATTCCTTAATGCCTAGTTAAATTGGGAGATACCCTAGTAGTAATCCACCTGCGTGATCTAGATAAAACTCTAGAGGGATGATATTTCACTTCCCAAGATATTCCATGCCAAGGCTGACTTAGTGGCTTCCTAGGCGGAGGCCATGCAATATATATAGGAGCTGGAGTATGTGATCCACTCCTGTGGTGTGTCTTGGCCTCTGACCAACTGGATGCATACATTTATGAAAATTACCTCTCCCTGTGACCTCCACAAGGGTGTATTAGTTGAAAGCATGGTGGGGGTGGAAGGACCAGTTGAGGAGTCCTGAGAGAGTGATAGACTCCTTTGATGAAGAAGGCTATTCTTAACCCTTCATAATTATTGAATTATCCCCTTTTTAATTGTGCAGGGATCATAAAGCACTAAGGAGGGGGGATTCATAATGAATCTATGGGGGAGGATGAGCATGAATCGACCCTTGAATGGGTGGGCATGACACATCTCTCAGATTCTATGGTCATAGGAAACCAACCACCCATAACTGAGATGCTGCCTATGGATGAAGAGATGACTTAACTAACTCAAGAGATGCCTGGTAACTTATAATATCATCCCTTTCCTGCTAAATTCAAAAAAATTATTGATTGTTTACTTTAATAAAAGTGAGCACATTTAGTTATGGAGAAAATTCTAGTGACCGAGGCATCGATTGTTATAGAGGTACCATCACCAATAAAGCCTTCAATAAACATCTCCAATCTATTGGATAGAATTTACACCACCTGTAATTCTTATACCTATTTTAACTTTTCTTTTTCTTTGCCTTCTATAAGTTGGGATTCACAAACCTTGTATTTTAATGATAGTACTTCCTGTATTGGGGGTACAACCATCGATGGAGATGGTCGAGTAGGCGGAGACTACAGCTGAGTCAGTGATGGTCAAAACCATGAAATCGACAGGGGTATATGGGGAGTCTGTAATGGTTGATCCTAATACTAAAACATTATAGGAGGTTGTTAAGGAATCTAGTATGGGTGGATCCGATCTCTTGATAAACATGGATCCCAGCCCATCTGAGAGGATTCCTAAGGAGGATAATACCATTGACATTCTTGCGACCTTACCTAAATATAATCCTACAACAAATGAGTATCTTGAAGACTCCAACTCCAATTTTTTTGAGAAAAACTAGGTGGTTATATGCATGGTGTGGAGGAGTATCTAGAACTTTATCACACACACCCCATGGGATGACCTGATAAGTCATATGGGGTCTCTCCATCACTGGTTGGTGAGTCTGGGGACTATCAGGGTGGACTATCATGGCCTCCACATGCTAGATTGGGACTTCCTCACTGAGCGAGTGCACACAGAGTGGCAGGAGTTCAAGGTTTCCCGATATAAGCACACTGTAAAAGGAACCAAAGCAGGTCGAACAAGAACTCACTTGACTGGAGTGGGAGGCGCAACGACACAAGGTTTTTACCACTGCTAAAGGAGAGGTCATCATCTAATTAAGTGAATAACTGGTAGTGGACAAGGATGAATCAACAAGAGTGGAATCCTTGGTGGAGAAGTGTAGGGGTGAGTAGGGTTAGGTGAGAATCCGGGCTAACAAGGTTTATTTATATTAGAGGAGGAGGCAACTGATCTCACCAGGTAGCGATAAAACCTTGAGGCTATGAGGTAAGGGATGATTGAGCTAGGGAAACCTCTTGCCCAGGTTGAGTCATAAGGGAGTTTTTTGTAATAAAGGAGAGGCTCCAGCATATGGACGACCCTCCTCATTGAATTCAATAAAAATTATTTATTTCAATTCCCCGTGTGTATTTTTTTTGAATCTCAATCACATTAACAAGATGACCAACTATAAACCTCTAATCCCACATGAGTATTGATCAGTGTGAGAAATAAGAGATAAATAGATGATCACATAATTACATGAGAATTTCCAAAATATAATGAAATATTGGATTCATAATGATCCCTCAGCCACTAGGAGTGTCTTGACTAGGAAGATATGGGTCAAAGAGAGAAACTTTACACAACCGAATTGCTTCTTCAATGTGCACAAGCGCATGAATGGGGAAATGCACGAGCATTGGATTTTACCTGAATAAAAGGGGAAGATAGTAGATTTTAATCAAGATATCTAGGACTCAGAATTAAAAGAGAAGTGATAGGATGAATGAGGATGATTGTTGACCATATTTGAAACACAGGTTCCAAAATATAACTTCCAAGAGTGGGGATATACACTTGAGGGTCGACTGCTGACCATGTTCAAAACATGGGATCGGTAAAATTGTACTCAAAATTCATTCGATTTTTATGTCCAGGATGAAAGGTGAGCCATTTTATCCAGGCATTATTACCATTAGGAGAGCCCATTCAGACATGGAAGATAGTGGGGATCCAAGTCAATGAAGATGCAAAACATGAAGGAAAATTGAGGAAATGTTAGAATGGAGTTCAATTCTATATATATCACACCACTATGGATTTTATCACATTGAATGGGAAAATTGGCTTGATAGAAATCTAGAAACACCTCCCAAATGGAGAGTTGCCTTGGTTTTCAAGTGACAGTCAAGGAACTCAAGTGGCGCGGTAGGTGACCAACACTAAAGGGGGGGAAAGGTCCTCTCAAGTGAGGGACAAACCATTTTGAAATTTTACATAATTAAATGAGGACAGAAGTTATACATTTTAACGTTTTGTGGTGAGGAAATTGAATGCACAGTTTATTGTTATATGGTGAGTATGACACATTATACATTTTAATGTCACGTGATTAGGACATGCATACCACAATTTAGTGTCTTGTGACTGAGATGTGAGAAAAAACATGAATATCATATACCTTTTCAATGTACTAGGATTTAAGTTAAGGGAACACAGATGGTGGTACCTCATGGAGGTCCATGTGAAAGGGGTAGAAAAGGAAAGAAAGATTTAATTTTACCTTTTCCAAAACCAGTGGGTTCAATGAGCGCAAATAGGTTTTTGTTGGGTATAGTGGTGAGTATTATGGGATTTGTACCTTTTTCATTCGAACCCTCACTTTTTACCAAGTCACGAGGTCAAATTTTCAGGGAAAAACATGACTTTTACTCAGATTTCACTTTATGGGTTTTCAGCCTGATAGACATCTGTGCCTCTTACCTTGGGTAGTTTAGGGTCATGTTAGTCAAACCGAATAAGAATGAATTTAAGGTTGTATGTGTGGATTATTTCACATATTTTAAGGTCATTATACTTTTACCAAGTCTATTAGTTTATGGTCTTAGAGCTCAGACCCAAGAAAGGGGGAGTTTTGGAGAGGTTCGAATGGTGTTAGAGAGAGCACGAACCTAACATAAATAGAGGTCCAAGGAGGCCTTAAAGCAGAAAAAAATCTCCAAAACAAGTTGTAAATAGTTTAAGGTCATAGTTATTTGACCAAGGCTATTGGTTTAAGGTTATATATCTTGGAACATATGGGTAATCTTGTGTGATAAATAAGGTATTGTAAACCTAATGTGAAGGGAGGGATAATAAGGCCCTAGCACCACACAAATTTGCACATAGTTTAAGGTAATAATTCTTGGACCACCTCTATTTGAGCATCAAACCACCTTGGTATGAATAAAGTAACTAGGAACTGAAGTGGGATGAGGGGTGCCCAAAAAAGGCTTAAGTTAAGATATGGTTTATGTCTAGGCCCGAGATAGGATATCTAGGCATTGCTGCATATCCTACTTATGGTGAATCAATCCACACATAGTTATGGAGCGTGGTGTAGTAGATGATCAATACCAAAAGGGGGAAATCCTATTGAGAAAGGATGTAATGAAAAGGGGCATTATTATACTGAAACACCAGCGATGACACAAACTAGATGTGGATCAAGGGCCATAGGGGCCCAGATACACATAGTTTAAGGTCATGATGTGTGAACCAAATGAGGTTGTTTCTAGTTTAAATCCATAGAGCTTGGATTGAAGTAGGGGGATTCCATAAGGGTTCATGTGGTGCTAGAGAATTCTAATCCTGATGTGAAGTGAGTGTCAATGAGACCTTGTACCAAAAAAACATCTCTAGGGTGAGTTTCATGAAGTTTATGTTCATGCTACTTGGACCATTGGTAAGGGTGAGAGGGTTTTTCTATCTAGTATTAATAAACCAGTCATGAATAGAGAGCTGGGGGACCAAATTCTAGTGAAGATAGTCTTACCCAATGGAGTAATTTGTTCCTGGTCCTATTATATGGGGTTTAGGCATCACTTCGTATCCCATGGAGCTGGGAATCAAGTCACATGTAGTTTTAGAATACATCGTGGTAGGATATTGATGTCGTAAGTAGAGAGGGTTGTCCTATTAGGTGAGGATGAGAAGTTGATACCATAGTTTAAAACATTGTACATAAAGATTCTAGATATGTAGTTTAATGTTGTGCATTTAAGACCATGATTGATGTACAATTTAACATCTTATGATAAGGATGTTGTTCGACATTTTAATGTCATGTGAATGAGATGATGCCATATAATTATACGTAATTTGACTAGGATGTTGGGTGCTATGGTTTAAGGTTATATAGATTTGACCAAAGGTTTACACATAGTTTAAGTTCATGTTTCTCAAATTGAAAGGGGATTCTAGCATTTTAAGGTCATATATCTTAGACTATAGTTATGTGTGTCCTGGGGATGTTTGTGAAACAAAAAAGAGTATAAACTTGATGTGAAGAGAGGGCCAAGGATGCCTTACTCCAAACAAATATCTATAAAACAAGTTGCACACAGTTTAAAGTCATGATTTTTAAACCAAGGTTTCACATAGTTTAATGTCATGATGCTTGAACTATGGGGTCTACTTTCAGTTTAAATTCATGAATCTTAGACTAATTGGGGGTGGAATTCTATTTTAGAATGTCTTTGTATCTCAACCATGCTAGAGAAGATTCTTTGATGACTCTTAAGCCCACATGAGCCATTCTTGGTGTGAGAAATAAGGACCAATGATTAGTTCCCCTTATCACAAGGTAGAGAATGATATGAGAGAAAATAATCCAACTTTGAAAGGTCTCAATGATTCTGAATTTCTTTATAATCATGTGAAAATGAATAAGGGGTAACACCAAGGGTGTTAAAACTCCACCAAAACAAAGGGAGGTAGAAAGAAGCTAAATAAAAAATTTCAAGATATGGGCTGCAAAAGGGGGGTGACTAATGGGTAGGGGATGACTACTAACCATGTTTGAAACACAGGTCCCACAACTACATATTTTGAGGGTGGGGTGATCAAATATCAGATCAACCATTAACCATGTTCGAAAAATGGGAACCATCATATATTGTCAGGGATCTTTCGAGGCATGTGCCTAAGACAATAGGTGATATAGTTTATCAAATAACCATTTTCTTTAGGGGGCCTATTCAGGCTAGGAGGATGAAGAGGATCCAAATTAAGGAATTTATGAAGCGTGTAAGTGAATGTGTAGGGATGTTCAGGGGGAGTTAAAAATCCCAGGAGCTATTTTAAAAATGTAAAAACACAATAGTTGGTTGTATAAGAAGTTGATAATTGGATATGTTCCTAAGGGGGAATGACCTGAAATTGGTTGGTGGTTAGACTAGGCCCAGGATATGAGATTTAGGCATCACTACATATCCCATTAGAAATGAGAATCAAGATACACATATTTCTAGAACATGATGTAATAGGAGACCAACGCCAAAAGCGGACATCATATCTAGTGAGGAACCATAGTATCACACAATTTCACATCATACGATATGGACATGGACATTATAGTTTAACATCTTATGAAATGATGTTGAACATGCAATTTAATTTCATATGGTGAGGATATGTGGTTTCTGCAGTTTAATGTCATATATCTTTGACCATGATGTTGTAAAGTTTAACATCATGTGATGAGGATGTTGTTATACAGTTTAACATCATGCACCTAATAAAATTCCATACAATTTAATTTCATTTCACTAGGATGAGAAAACATGGTGATTCACATGAAGTACCGCTTGAGAAACCTAGAATTGGTGGGAGGTGTGATACACTCCCCATCCATGGTAATCAATGAGTAATCACCATTGGATTAGACCTTATGAATGACATAAGGTCCTTCCCATTTGGGTTCTAGCTTTAGTGAATTCTTCCTAAGTATCATCAAAATCCTTAGATCTAATACCATATCACCTTTAAGGAAGGAGTAGAGGTAGACCTTTTTTTTGAATGGTCACGCCACACGATTCTTGTGTCTTTCAAGGTTATCAAATTCTTAGAGCCTATTTACTTTAAGGGATTATAAATCAGAACGATGGACTTAATATATCTTTTTTGGTGTCTTCTGATCATAAATGGTCATTAGAAGTGATGGAATCTGAATCTCTATAGGAAAATCCACTTCTATCCCATACAAAAGTGAGTATAGAGTCACCTGAGTGGAGTTTTGAGTCGTTGTCTGATAGGCCCAAAGGGAATTGGAGAGATTATTAGGCCAACTCTTCTTATTTTATACCACCATATTCTATAATATGTTTGAGAGGGTTTTTTTAAAAACCTTTATCTGCCCATTCACCTGGGTGTGATAGCAGGAGGTGTGGTTTATTGGATGTTTTACTTGGTTTATAACTTCTTCAGCGTGACAACTTAAAAATTTGTTCCATTATCTGTGAAAATAATACGAGGGACCCTAAATCGATGAATGATATGGGAATTCATGAACTCGATCGTATACTGGGTCTTGAATTATTTGAGAGGGATGACTTCATGAATTGACATGGACCACTTTCATAACCTGGGGAACCTCCTTCTCTTAGATTCAATGAAGGATGACTCTGTTAAAACCAATCCTGTAGATGGTATACTCTATGTTGGGGCCATACCTAAGGGTAAATTGTACCTCAAACTAGTGGATTATCTCATGCTTAGCTCAGTATGGAGGGAGAGTCCCATGTTAGAGATAAAAAATAAAGAGATTCATCCAATCGAGTGATTCTTAATTTGCTGGGGCATTTGAGGTCCCTACTATAGAAGTGTCAATAGAAATATGATTTTCCTGTCAGTGTTCATCATAATAAGTAACTAGGGTAATGACCCTATGACATGACATATGAATAGAAAAGTCATCATGGTTGGGATCTTCAAGGGATTAAACTAGGATTAC
The DNA here is from genome assembly GCA_963277665.1 of Viscum album. NCBI lineage: Eukaryota > Viridiplantae > Streptophyta > Magnoliopsida > Santalales > Viscaceae > Viscum > Viscum album. The sequence continues at coordinate 1,402,871,144 of OY728125.1, forward strand.
CAAGGTATCAACTCAATTATTCTATGATTGAGGAGCATGAGTCGCCTTTGGCTGGGAAGGTAACTGAACCATCAAATCATAGGTTCTCTCTAGAAAGGAAATGAGTTATTACTTCTTGAAAACATATTCAACATTTATCCTCTTAACTATGATCTTATAATCCCCCTTCACATGTAGCTGGGGGATATCAATTTTGACATCTAACTCGACTCTAGTGACAAGATACTAATACTCAACATTGTTGTTGGGGAAACCCTATAACAATAGTAATGAGTATGGAAATATGGTCTATATAGAAGTGATGAATACAATTCCAAGGCTCACCCTATTGATTTGGGGTTATTTATCCTTCTTCTAATCAAACTACGGGAGGCACTGTCAAAGTGTATCTACCAACATGGTGCTGTATGATCCATAGAGAGGATGGAATCATCTGGGAAGTTGAAATCCATGGGAAATTATTCAAGTTACATATGCATGAATATGAAGTTTTCTAGTGCTTAGACCTTGATAACCTTCTAGGGGAAAACCTGGCGTCAAACTACTACATAATTACTTCCCACTATGCTAATCAATTAGTCAACATGGGGATCTTAAGGATGTACTTTAGTAGATTGATGTGGGATACCAGCTATATGTAATGGTGTTTCAAGTAGTATCTCAACTTCTAAACCATGAAAACTAATGTGAGTTATCTCTTCTTTATGGAATAATATCTGGTATCTATGTTGAGTAGCATGCGACCGAGGTAGTACAAACTACTCTCCCTACCCTCATTGTTCTTTTAAGCTAGAAGGGTGCTAAGGGACCATTTCAGGGTGGTCACATAAAGGACCATAGGCTTACCTGATATGGGTATCATTGTTGACGCTCCTTTCGTCACAGAATCTAAAGATCGGAAAAGGGGAATATCTAAGCAAAAAGTGATTCATCCTTTAAAGAAACATCAAAAATTGACAAAGGGATGAACAAGGAGAACATTGCCCATAAGTCGCGCAAGTTACCTCATGGTCGCGCAAGTACACTTGCGCGCCGCCTATTGGTCGTGCAAGTACTTGCGCGACGCCTTATGGTCATGCAAGTGACTTGCGCGACCTAAGTGGTAACCGCCCGGTAACCGCCCAGGGCCTTCTTTTGCCTATAAATAGACCCTGTGGGCCCCCCATTCAAGAGGATCTTTTTCCAGAAACTCGGATTGAAGCTCCCGACACCCAAGTCTCTTCTCAAAGCTTCCAGAACACTTCTAAGGTAATTTCTTACCTAGAACAGAAGATCTAAAGAGAAGAAGGAAGGCCTAAGTGTTGAAACTTATCAAACACTTGCGCGCTGACTTATTTCCTTCAATATAACTTGCGTGTCCCTTTTCTGGAAGAAACTCAAGAAAATTCTAAAGGGTTTAAAAAAGAGTCGCTCAAGTATTTCAATGCTGGTTGAAAATCGCGCAAGTACACTATGTGTCGCGCAGGTATACCTGCGCGACCAATACTTGCGCGCCCACGGAAGACTTGCGCGCCTTGCAAGACTTGCGCACCCCTATCTTTTTGGGTGCCCATCCTGCCCATTTTTACCCCTCTTAAGCCATTTCACCTTTCCTTTTCAAGATTCAGTCTTCAAGACACTCTTCAAAGCCATTTATGGCATGATTTCTTGATTTGACTTTCTTATCTAAAAGGAATTCTGTGGAATCTCTCTCAAAGTCTAGTGATTTAAATATCCTTATGTCACTAAAATACGGAGAGTTCATTCATTCAACCTCATCCTTTAAGATGAGAGAATCTTAACCTGGGTCTCCTTTTCAGGAATAATTCCCAGTTATAAAACCTTTAATCTGGGCATCTTCCTCAGGAGTAAGCCCCAATCACAATTCTTTAACTTGGGCATCCTTCTAAGGAGTAAGCCCCAACCTCAAAAATGGGCATCCTCTTCAGGAATAAGCCCCAAAACTTAATCCCTAACCTGGGTCTCCTTTTTCAGGAATAAGACTCAGTCATAACCTTGGGCTTCCTTTTAAAGAATAAGCCCCAAGTCTCCTAATCTGAGTCTCCTTTTTCAGGAATAAGACTCAGTCATAACCTTGGGCTTCCTTTTAAAGAATAAGCCCCAAGTCCCCTAACCTGGGTCTCTTTTTTTAGGAATAAGACTCAGTCATAACCTTGGGTCTCCTTTTCAGGAATAAGCCCCAAGTTCCCTTAAATTTCTCTTAACCAGTCATAATTTACCTTTGATTTGGGCTTCCTTTTCAGGAGTAAAACCCAATCATAAGTCCCCTTCTAACTTGGGCATCCTCCTTAGGAGTAAGCCCCAAGATTAGAGTATTCAAATCTCCATGAAGCACATATAACTTTATGGACCCTGTTCATGGATTTTCTCCCTAAAAGTAAATCCTAAACCTTCATCTATCTGGGCAGTCATCCATACATAAGCCCCAGACAAATTCTTATGATTGCATCTTTCATGGCACAATTGTCTAAATTTTACCAATACCTCTTGTTTCTCACACCGAGCATGACTCACGTGAGCTTAGAGTGTAAAAGTAATTATGACATTCATCTTTGAGCCATCAATCATAAACATCATACTCCATTTCTCGAACTACGTGGGTTCTGATTCCTTTTCCAAAACAAAGGATACGTAGGTAGCCCATTTATGGGTTCGATCCCAACTTTGAAATAATCTCTGTCCTTCTGAATGACGATAAACTTCAAGTGCCCCACTGAGTGGCTTTAAAACCATCCTGGTCATCATAATGACCAAGAGACTTTTATATAAATGTTTTGAAGGATACCATTGACCAAGAATCTCTAAACAGATATAGATGATTCTCTATTGATGAAGAACCTCGAATACATATAAAAGATTCTCTAAATTTCTTGCATATTTAATCATTGATTGTTAAAACTAAAGGAAAGCACATTTTATACTTGGTAATGTAATAAGGATTCACGAACATAACTTAAGTCTATAAAGAGAGTCCCGGAGTAGACAATAATTCCCCTCAAAAAGGTGTGATGAGTCCGACCTCCCATCCTCTCGACCAATGCAAATTCCTAAGCCTCATTAGTCCACAAGATAATGAGCGCCTGCCTTTGGAAAGTAGGTCCAAACGGATGTGGAATCATTGGATGTTTCCGGTTCTACGAACAAACCCGTTAGAAACCGATCGGAACGTTTGAATCTCCCGTCGAGGAGGTCATCCCCAGATTCCGTGCGAAACAAAAATGGTGAACCCGACGTGAATCCTTAACCAAGTTAAAGTGTTGTTCTTCTTATTTGTTAGGCCCCTTGGGCCAACAAAGCAATCATTGACATGTGCTCATCCAAAAGATTCAGTGGCCGGATTCATCTTGATTATGTCTGTTATGTGGAACATGCACTCTTTTCTCAAGATCTTCTGCAAAATGGCTTTCCTTAAATTCACCTCTGTGAATACTGCTGCTGTGAACACCTCTACTATGAGGTCTGCTGCTGTGAAAACCAATGCTGCTACTCCTGCTGGAACGTCATCCGCTCTGAGGATGACATCACCAACTCAGCGTCTTCAACGCTGGGTTTCTAATGCACTGGTTAAGGAGTACCGTCGCAACGGTACTATCCCAACTCTGGAGGCCGCTCGTCAAGCCCTCCAAGTTAACAACTCTACCTGGTCGTCCGGACAACGGCGGCCAGCAATCAAGAAGCAGGCGGTGCTGACTACCGTCTCCAAGTGTTTCGGGTCGTTATCCCCGGAACGCAATTTCCATTCACTCCCTTACTCTGAGGAAGTGAATGAGCAGGTCCCGCAGGACCTTAATTCAAAAAGACAGGAGTCCTTCTCAAGGGCTCCCATCAACAATCGCTGCCAGACTCGTGCGATAGTGCACCCTCAACATGATGAGGGTACTGACTCCAGGCATTCAGCTCAGGTTCCTCGAACCCGAGCAGGCAAGATGAACCGCCAGAGACGGAATCCGGTTAACAATAGGCAGGTTGTCATCCCTGCCATCTCTGGAGAAGTCCACCAACCTAACTTGGTGGCAAATAACGAGCAGGCACAATCACCTGCCCGTTTTAATTCCGCTGTCCAGCAGACTCGTCTGGCAGCATCAAGCCTATCCCGCCAGGCAATTCCGACGGAGTACCATAGGCAGGAACATACACCTGCTTATACATCACCAGTTAGTCAGCAGGCTCGTCTGACTACATATGATGGATCTCATCAACCGCGTTTGGCTAAGTGTAATCAGCAGGAACATACACCTGCTAATACTAATCAGGCCTACCAACAGTCTCGCTTGGTAGCGCCCGGAGAAGTCAGTCGGAAAGTCCCGACGACAAACAAGAGGCAGACTCAACTCTCTGCCTCCACACTTGAGTACTGTCAGGATTCACTGACAGGAAAAGGAGGACAGGAGCAGGCACATACACCTACTCCAAGCCCGGAATGGACGTATATCCCCGTTCCGGAGGCTGAAGTCACCAAACATATTTTGTCAATGGTGAAAGAGCAGAAGCAAATTCCTGCTCATATTCTGGATGCTTGCCAGGATATCATAACAGCTTCAGAATCATCTCAGGGACAGACACATAAATCTATCCCTAGAAATGGAGTGACACATCAACGATTCACTCCGGAACAGACACACACATCTGTTCCAGTCCAAGAGGGTTATGGGGCATACTCCCCCATATCATACGGGCAACCAAGTCAGGCACATACACCTGATTTGAGTGGAGATCGTCAGCCTAACCTGACCATCTTTCCTGATCAGGCACATACACCTGCTTAGAGCAATCACTTTCGTCATCAAGTGGTTTCTAAAGCAAGTAAGAAGGCATCTAAGAAAAAGATCCGCCCAACACAGTCAGGAGATCAAAGGCCAATCTGCAACAAGGCCTTGCTCGATGCTGGAGTTCTTGAAGCCCTCAGACATTTATCTATCGGAATTCAAGATTCTACTCCCTCAGTTCCCAATAACGGGAACATTAATTCTGAAGGTCTTCAACAAACACTTCCTCATGAAGACTTGCTTCATGAAAATTCGGTCAATATTGAAGTTTCTTCTTCAGATGAGATCCACAGGAACCCTCTGTGTGGTCAGAAGACCAAGGAGCAAGAGATTTCATCTTTTGCTGTAACCCATCATGACGGTCCTCCTCATGGTGATGAACTTCTCTGCGAAAGTCCTCTCCGCAGTAGTGATTCACGTTGTCTCGAAAATTCTTCATAAGGCAATGTAGTGATGAGAAAGCCCTCCTATCTCGAGGCACTTGCAAACGTAAAACCAGTCATGTCTGATGCTTTACTATCGGCAGGTGAAACTCTTTCTCCATCAGAAGATAGCCTGGGGTTCAGGTTATTCTCCGAACCATCCCTGGGTCATTCATCTTCCAGCATGAATAGTGATTTCTCTACCAGTCTTGTTGAATCCGATGAAGCAACAAGGAAACACCAACTCTGGTCCAAACAGGTAGAAGAATCTTCATTTAATGATAAAGAGGAAATGATGAACATGAGGAAAAAACTGGCAAAAGGTGAAGTACTGGTCATGTTTTGGCCTTTGGCTGACTCCCAGTATGACATTCCAAAGATGTTGACGGATGATGGAATCCATGATATTCGTCTCAACATATGGAAAACTCTTTGTCAATTAAAGAAGAAGGTATTATCTTACGATGAATATGAAAATCATCTTAAGATAATAGAAGGGTTACAACGCCAGATTGATTTGGCATCTCTATCAGTCTCTCGGTATCCGAAGGCTGAAAAGCAACAGAGAACCCTTCAACGTTCATGCCTTGGCGCACTAAGAAAATTGCGTCAGTTAATTGCCAATGCTCCATCTAATGTTCATATCAGAGGATGGGGTGTTCACGGAGCACTACATTTCACAGTGCTTTCCAGTCAGCAAAGCCCACTGAAAATGGTCTCATGCAATGTTATTGCCCATGGCCGGCCACAGTCAATGGGCTTTGTTCATAATCAAAAGCTTGCTCAAGAACAAGCTTCAACTAGTTCCTCTCAAAATCAAGTATATAGAGAACATGTTGTTGAATTGCTCCTACATCAAGCAGGCGAGAATATTGCACAAGCCTCTCGTCTGGAGCAAACACGTCATCAAATGACAGAAGTTTCGGAAATCATCCAACGGTCTGTTGAACCAGGTGATAAAAGTGGATACAAGTTAATGCATTCAGCTAATTTCCGAACTAAGATTCGCAAGATCAAGAGAGATTTTAAGAAGATCTCAGACATAGCATGTCAAGAGACACCCCAGCTTGCCAGACTGGGGATTTCTCTAACCCAACCCTCAGAGTCAACGAATGGGATTCGAGGAGTTGAGCGGAAGAAGCAGGAACATCCCCAGTCCACCAGACTGGGGACTTTTTCAAATCCTCAATCCCTCCCTCAGAGAAAGTCAGTATTCTATCGATTAGGGAATAAGCCTCAAGAGGAACGAAGAGCCAAGCTGTCAGGAGATTCTCTCCAAGTGACGGTTCTCCAAGAAATTCCTGAGGGATCAAGTCAACGGAATGCCATGTCTCATCATGGACATGGAAGGAGAAAATATCACAGAAATGCTGATAGAAAGGATTCCATGCAATATGCATCCATTAATTTCATCAATGCCGTTGCTGCTGATTCACCAGATGAGGCTCAATCAGAGGGATCAGACGAAGAGGTTCCTGCTCAAGAAGTCGCGCACACAGACCTAAATGAAGAAGGTGTGCGCACACGTAATCAAAGGCTTACCCAAAATCTGGGTATTCCTTCAAGTAACCCACTTCCCCCTCTCCGAAAAGGATCCAATAAGGGGAAAGGAAAAAATCAGGTTACTTCTCACCCTTCCTCTGAAGGAGGTCAATCGCTCTCATTAGAGCAAAGGTTTTCACAACAGGAGGAAGAAATGAAAGAATTAAGAAGGTTGAATGCAGAACTACTTCAGAGTAGTCTTCTTCTTAAGAATTCTGAAGTTCGACAGCCGAAGGAATTTGTTGTAACTACTGAGATGGATCAAGAATATCCTCCTTTATCAGTACACCCTCAGAGGTCTAATCCTACGGGTCAAACGCAACAACGGTTGGCAGCACTACCATTAGTTGCAGCACCAACCACCACGTCTGTCCAAGCTCCATTCATTGCACCTACCCAAAACCAAGTTCAACCTGACGTTTCTCAAAAGTTAATAACTACTATTGAGTCATTAACAGCTCGGTTAGAAACTATGGAAGGGAAACGGGTGCAAGTTCAACCTGAAAAGAAAGTTTACCCTGAATGGGTAGATTCAATTTCTCCTCCATCCAGTTTTGGAAACCCTATTTTCCCTACTTTCAATGGATCAGGCGACCCTGAACAACATTTGACGCATTACGTGTCTTGTTGTGATCCTATGATGGGAACTCCAGAGCAGCAAGAAGCAGTGAAACTCAGATGCTTTGTGCGAACCTTGCAAGGAACAGCTTTTGTCTGGTATACAAGCTTGCAATCCCGGTCAGTCATCGGATGGGAGGATCTTCGTCAAAAATTCCTTCTTCAGTTTAGCTCAACTTTGCCAAAAACGACAGTTTTCGATCTTACAAACTGCAAGCAAAGGGAGAATGAAAGATTCTCTGATTTCATTGCTTGTTGGAAGGGATTAACGTATTCCTTGAGTTTAGCACTCCCTCAGGAGGAATTGTTGCCAATCTGTGTGGAAAATTTGCGTGACGAATTACGCATGCCATTGATCCCTGTGAAATACACAGGAGGGTTTCGAGACCTTACTTCAATCGCTCAACAGATTGAAGATTCCCTTATACAGGCTAAGGTTAAATCTCGTGTAATTCCATCAGCTCCAGGAAGAAGAATGGGTAAAGCAGAAACTGCTACAGTTATGCTTAAACAGGCACCTGTACCTATTTCTACTTCAAAACCTTCATCTTCTCGAAAGGCTCCACCTCCTGAACGACAACAACAAAGGCTGTTTCGTCCAAATGATCAAAAAGATCAACGACGAAAACAATTTGAGGATATGAAGAGTAAAACATACTCTTTCTGAAGTGATAAAGTTCATGGTTACTTCATTTCAGCTCTGGAAAATAATTTGGTTCAATTACCAGTGCCGAAGAGGCCAAACAAGGAAGGAGATGAAGACCGTCCCAATTATTGTCCCTTTCATCAAATGTTGGGGCATCCCATCCAGGAGTGTTTTGTCTTTAAAGACCTTCTGCAAAAGATGGTCGACTTGGGACAAGTCAAATTGAAGGGTTCTTCAGCTCATGTAGCGTGTATTACCGCTACAGATCCAGAGGAAGGAGGCGAGTGGCAGGAAGTCAAAAGCAAAACTGCGAAAAAATATGATGATTGGATGGTCAGAAAGACAATCAATCGGACCCATTCCATTTTGCGAACACAATTGAAAAAGCCAATTGTGTCTCCTACAAAAGCTGCAGTAAAGCCTCCATCAAAAGACAAATCCTCAAAAGGGCAGCGCAATTAAAAGAAGAAAGAGGAATCAGGAGAAGATGAGTATGTAGCAAAGACTAAATTGTCTTTGACTCTGGCAGATTTCATTCCATCTACTTCGAAGCCACGGGCACCGTCCCACCAAACGGCACAGCCTAAACAGGCTAACCAGGCAGAGTCTTTATCAGACGAAGAGTTAATCTTTGGTTCTGTTAATATGATTCAATTAACAGATTCATATTCCAGTCTGGATGAGCCTGAATTCCCTGTATCAAATAAGGGAACCCGAGGAAGTTCTAGAGGTTCAGGATATAGGGGAAGACGTGGATCTTTCCGAAGCCACTACTCTAATTCTACCCCTGCTAGCACTGTATATGCAGCAAAAACTCGTAGTAGAGCCCTTCAGCGAGCTCAAAAAGAACAAGCAAGTTCTTCTGCCAATGGCCAAATCAGCTTCGGCACAGTTATTTTGGAAGACCGATTAAAGGTTCCATCTTCTTTATCTCAGCAAGTAAATGAATCTAATCAGTCTAATCTTCCAAAACCAAAGATGTTGCCAACTTCAATACAAGATGCATCAGCTTCCAAAGCATCTGCTTCCAAGGTACCTGCTAAACCGCATATTCCTATTGGGAAACGCAGACCTCTAGATCAAAAGTATGATATATTGAAACACTTGGCCCAAGTACCAGCCAAGTTATCAATTTTGGATGCTTTGAATCTGTCAAGAGATCTTCGGGAAGCACTCATCGAAGCTTTATCAAGTCCTCAGGAGTTTGAAGCTGAAATTGCTGCAGCTGAAATCTATCACATAGAGAATAATCCTGCAGAATGCCATGCAGTGATATCTTTTACTGATAAAGATGAAGATGATGTTGTGCATGGGCACATAAAACCTTTGTACTTATCTAGAAAATTAAATGGTATAGATGTTCGAAGAGCTTTCATTGACAATGGTTCAGGAGTCAACCTCATGCCCATTCGCACACTTCGTCGATTGGGCCTCACAGAATCTGATTTATCTCCTTCTACCATGATGTTGCAAGGATATGATAAAAATGAACAAGAACCACTGGGAGAAGTTACGCTCAGAACTCAGTTTGGAGATCTTGTTTCCAATTCGGATTTCATGATTGTTGATCAAGACTCAGCTTTCAATATCTTGCTTGGAAGACCCTGGCTACATCAGCATGCAGCTATTCCATCATCATACCATCAATGTCTCAAATACTGTTTCGATGGTCAAGTTGGAACATTGTATGGTGATAAGGCCCCGTTCAAGACATGTGAGTCTCAATACATTGAGGTGGAATTTTATCACATGAAGGGAAGAGAAAAATCTACAATGAAGAAAATTACCAAAGTTAATGCTCCATATGGTTTGGAAAAAATTCCAATAAATCCATTTTCACATGTGAGTACAGATTATGTATTACCTATCAGTCAAATTGAAAAAATAGGCCCAAATCAAAATACTCTTATGGAAAGATCCATAATGTCAATTACGGTAATCGAGCCAGACAACATGGGAGAAATTGGTAACTTACCAAGCAGTGATGAAAGCATAAGTGGTGACGTTTTCATTTCGTCTGCTGAAATCCAACAAGTCTATACTTCGCTAATCAGGCCAGAAGAAGTTATAGCAACACCAGAGGTGAATATTGATGTCGATTCTCAATCCATCATCTCCTCTTTATTTCCCAAAGAAGACCCTTTATCATCAATAGGGTCGGAAATGGAAGCTTCTTCTTCAAAATGTGAAAATTTTGACATCTCTTATGATCATGAGAATTTCGTTTTTTCATCTACTTTGCAAGTAGAAACGGAAGAAATAACACATGATGAAGAGGAAGAGGAAGATCTTAGAGATGCTCCTCCAGCATTTGAAGAGGGTATCTCTACCACTGTGGATGAACTCAGAGAAGTAAATCTGGGTACAGAGAAAGATCCACGCCCCACTTTAATTAGTGCGGCCATGACCCTTGAAGAGCAAGAGATGTATATTTATTTTCTAAAGCAAAATAAAGATATTTTTGCTTGGAATTATACAGAGATGCCTGGCCTTGATCCTGATGTTTCCACCCATCATTTGGGTTTGCCAAAAGAACATCGAGGATTCAAGCAAGCCGCGAGAAGAACACACCCAACCTATGCTTCCAAAATCGAGGCTGAAGTGGATAAGCTTATCAAAGCTAACTTCATCAGAGAAGTTCAATATCCCAAATGGTTGGCTAATATTGTCCCTGTAAAGAAGAAGAACGGACAAATTAGGGTTTGCATCGATTTCAGAGATCTTAATCGGTATTGTCCTAAAGATGATTTCCCAGTTCCGATTACAGAACTCTTAATTGATGCGACGGCTGGCTATGAAGTACTTTCTTTCATGGATGGATATTCTGGATATAATCAGATCCGAATGGCCCCAGAAGATGAGGAATATACAGCCTTCAGAGCTCCTCAAGGTGTTTTTTGTTACCGGTTGATGCCATTTGGTTTAAAGAATGCAGGTGCAACATATCAACGCGCCATGCATCGTATCTTCAAACCTTTTCTAGGGAAGTTTGTTGAATGCTATGTAGATGATTTGGTGGTTAAATCCAAACAACGTTTTGATCACTTGGCTGATTTGGAAGTCATATTCCACAAGCTTCGACAACATAATTTGAAAATGAACCCCTTAAAATGTGCTTTTGGGGTAACCTCAGGAAAATTACTCGGCTTTGTTGTATGCCATCGTGGTATTGAAGTCGATCCTGAGAAGACCAAATCAATCCTTGGTATGTCACCTCCTCAGAATTTGAAAGAATTAAGAGGACTTCAAGGACACTTAGCCTATATTCGGCGTTTCATCGCCAATTTGGCAGGCAAAAGTTTACCCTTTACCAAATTATTGAAGAAAGGAGTCACTTACCAGTGGACTAAAGAATGTCAAGAAGCATTTGATGTTCTCAAGAAATACCTCTTGAGTCCACCAGTACTCATGCCACCTATCGAGGGTAGGCCTCTTATCCTCTATGTGACAGCTTTAGAGTGATCATTGGGTGCCTTTCTCTCTCAAAAGAATGATGCAGGGAATGAAAATAGTCTCTACTATCTCAGTAGAACTATGCTTGAAGCATAAACCCGGTATTCGAGTATTGAAAAGTGCTGCCTAGCATTAATCTTTGCAGTTCAGAAACTGAGACACTACCTGCAACATCACGAGGTCCAATTGGTATCTCGTAATAATCCACTCAAATTCATCCTTAGTCGTCCAATGCTTACAGGACGTCTGGCAAGGTGGGCGGTTATTCTACAGTAGTTCGACATCCAGTATGTGTCTCAAAAGGCAATTAAGGGCCAAGCACTGGCTGATTTCCTGGATGAACATCCTTCAGTGGAAGACACGTATTCAGATATCGAACTCCCTGATGAGGAAGTTTTCTCTATTCAAGAGAGTCCTCAAACATGGGAAATGTATTTTGATGGTGCTTCTAGAAGTCCAACAAGGAAGAAAATGGAAAATCCTAAATTCAACAAAGTTGGTTTAGGAATTGTGCTCATTTCTCCAGATAAGGCAGTGTTACCTTATTCCTTTTTGTTGTGGGAAGGTGGTACCAATAATGAAGCTGAATACCAAGCTCTCATTATAGGCTTAGAGTTAGCGCTTCAAGCACAAGTGAATCACTTAAAGGTGAAAGGTGATTCAGACCTAGTAATCAAACAAGTCAATGGGGATTATGCCATCATAAAAGAAGAATTAATACCTTTGTATGATTACGTCAGAGAGTTAATGTCGGAATTCCCTTCAGAACCGACATTTTCTTATGTCCCAAGATCACAAAATGCTCAAGCTGATGCACTGGATAATATAGCCACAACTTTAGCAGATCCAAATCGGGACGAGACAACCATCTGTATTGCCCACCGTCGTGCAATTTCACCTTATGTTCAAGTTAGAACAGAGGAAATTAATGAAATTAGTCCCATTCCTGAACCGTATGGTCATACTACAGGATGGATGTCACCTATCAGGGAATACCTTCAAAATGGAACACTTCCACCTGATAGAGCCAAGAAAGAACAAATTCGGCGACGTGTGGTCAATTTTACTCTTTATGATGGTCCAAACCACCTCGAGAAAATTCTCTACAAACGTGGTTTTGATGGAGTTCTCTTCAGATGTATTGATGGTGAAGAGACAATGGCTGTCATAAAAGAAGTGCATGCAGGAGTCTGTGGTGCCCACCAGTCTGGACATAAACTGTCTGATCAAATTCGAAGGCTTGGATACTTCTGGCCTTCAATGATACAAGATTGTGTTAATTTCACAAAGAAGTGTCATTCATGCCAAGTATATGACAATTTCATTCATCAACCTCCAGAGTTGCTTCATACAACTAAATACTCATGGCCATTTTCCACATGGGGAATGGATGTGGTGGGACCTTACCCTTCAGCTACGGCCAAGCAGTTTAAGTACATTCTTACTGCTACTGATTTCTTTTCCAAATGGGAAGAGGCAGTACCTCTCAAAGAAGTCAGTTCTAAATGCATTGTTAGCTTCATCAAGTCTAACATCATTACTAGATTTGGTGTCCCTCATACCATATTGATGGACAACGGCACCAATTTCTGTTCTTCTGAGGTAAAGAAATTGTATCAAGAATACAACATTAAGTCCAACCATTCATCTCGATATCATGCAGCGCCTAATGGCCAGATAGAGGCCTTCAACAAGACTCTTTCAAATATACTGCAAAAGATGGTGGATAAAGATAAGAGGTCATGGCCTGATAAACTCTTTCATGCTTTATGGGCTTATCGGACTACCACTCGCAATGCAACACGGTCTACTCCATATTCATTGGTATATGGAACAGAAGCAGTCTTGCCAATTGAAGTTCAATTGCCCTCACTCAGAATAGCCATTTGTGATCAGTTATCAACAGATGAGCAATCCCAAAAGCGGTTGAATGAATTGGAATGGTTAGATGAGAAAAGATTGTGCACTTTGCACCACTTGGAAATCTATCAGAATCGGATAGTACGAGCTTTTAACAAAAAAGTTCGTCTTCGTTCATTCATTCAGGGAGAATTGGTATTGGTTCTCAGAGCACCAATGATACCAGGAAAGAAGCCTCCCAAGCTTGAACCAAAATGGGAAGGACCTTATTCAATACATAAGGTCTACTCCAATGGAGCATATTCTCTGATCTCAATGGATGGAGAACACATCACGACTCCAACTAATGCCAGATTTCTGAAGAAGTATTTTGTATAAACACAAAATATTGTTCCCAGATCCAAAACAATCACATTAGATCCTATATTTTGTCCGAGATGACATTAAACTATATTGTGTCCTACATGACATTAAACTGTTATCATGTCCAGCAAGACGTTAAACTGTGAAGTCCTATCTATATGACGTTAAACTGTACAGAAGTTCCTATATTTTGTCTGAGATGACATTAAACTATATTGTGTCCTAGCAACATGACATTAAACTGTGTGGCACTTCCAACGTCCAGCATGACATTAAACTGTAAAAAGTCCCCAAAACTGATATCCTCATATTGGTTCACCTTAGTCCTAGCTACATGACTTTAAACTGTACAGCACCAGTTCGTCCTTGCTATATGACGTTAAACTATACAGCAATGGTCCAGTATGACTTTAAACTGCAACTTCATCCCACACGACATTAAACTGTGAAAAAGTTCCCTAAACCGTCCAGCATGACCTTAAACTGCATTATCCCTGGTCCATGTATATGACCATAAACTATTTGAAAATCCCTTATGTCCAGCAAGACGTTAAACTGTGACGTCCTAAACTACATGACGCTAAACTGTATAAAAGTCCCTCACGTCCGAAAAGACGTTAAATTATATAATAATCAAAGGTCCAGCATGACATTAAACTGCACCATCCACGGTCCATGCATATGACCTTAAACTATTCACACTTTCGTCCAACATGACATAAATGGTGTGTTATTTTGTCCTTACGGCATGACATTAAACTGCACAGTCCCCCTTTCGTCCAATATGACGTTAAACTATTTTATCCCCATCGTCCTAACTACATGACGCTAAACTATAAAAAAAATCCTTGATAGGTCCTACATGACATTAAACTGTATTTTGTCCCTGCTACATGACACTAAACTGTGCAGCACCAATAGTCCTAACTGCAAGACTTTAAACTGCATAGTCCCTTTTTTATGTCCTACATGACATTAAACTGTGCATCGTTAAGGTTGTTATTACCTCTTGTTTCTCACACCGAGTATGACTCACGTGAGCTTAGAGCGAACATCAACCATAACACTCCCTTTGGGCCACTAACCATGTGTAAATCCCAACAACATTTTTTATTAGATCATTGTCCCCAAGAACAACTTGATCATTAATTCATTCTTTAATTGAACTACACGGACTTTGATCCTTGCCCTCCAGGATGGGTATGTAGGCAACCTCCCAAGGTTCAAGCCCAAAAATAATCTCTTCACATCGGTTCACCACAACCTCATATGATTTTGATTTGTGAAACCGCCCCTGGAATCAATATCTTTACATTGATTCACTTTCGTCCTTGTTATATGACATTAAACTATACAACACTTTTGTCCGGTACGACAATAAACTACAATATTCTTTGATTTCCTCATTTGAGAAGGAACCATTATTGACATTGATTTTTTTTTAAAATCATGTTTCATTTTCAAAAGACTACGTGCATACATGGTAATGCCTAAACTTTTTATCTCAGGTTAAACCATCATTGCACTAAAGTCCCCTTTCACCCTTCACATGTACGAACCAAATTTGTACAAAGGGTAGTTCTAGAACTACGTGGACTTGATTCCCATCCTTATGGGATACGTAGGAACATTCGAGTATCCCTCGAATCCAGTCCCAAGTCTTTTGGGCCTAACCCCAAATTTCACTTTCAGTCCCTTGGCTGAAAAGTCCTCATGAAAACACACACTGTGTATTCATTATTATGGTCCGAATTCTATGACCCTAAACTAAGATCACTCATACTTTCATCCTGCACGACGTTAAACTGCATTTCAAGAACTACGTATGGCTTGATTCTCATTCTTATGAGATACGTAGTGAAGTCCAAAATTTCAATTCAGGACCCAGCCACAACATGATTATGGTTTTCATTTACCTATGTATCTCTATATACATTGGACAATACCCATCTTTATGTATTATAATCCTAACCTTAAATATTTTCAGATCTTCATAACCCTTTTCATGACTTCTAGTCACAAAAATGTCAAACTTCTGAGAATTCTTTTGCCTGAATATGCAACATGTGCCCATAGGTGGCCTTGCATAAACAGTCCACATAACAGACTTGTCAGCCAAAAGATGCTATTCATTTGACCATGCAGCCAATGCCCATAGGTGGCCCTACATATTTCAACCCCCTAACGGGTTTTGTTAAATAATAGTAACTTCATTCTTGGGAAAAATGCCTCTTTTGTCCTTATTTGTCTTAAACAACAGTATGTAGGGATCCGCAAAAAATAGCCATCCTTAACATATTTGTCCCATATCCTTTTTCATGATCTGAAAGTATTCAAGTCTATGGTTTATTCTTCTTCCCTACGTTTGGGTCAGACCTTCGTAGGAGTGATATTCATCCAGTTCTTCGATATTCTTGTTCGGAAATATCTTCTCCATATTCAAGTACCTCTTTCCATACAACAAACTCTATACTTTAGAAAATTTGAATCTCCATAAACTTTCACTGGCTTCTGTGCACTAGGAAAGTAAATTTCTGAGAGTTCTTTTTCCTGACTATGCAGCACGTGCCCATAGGTGGCCTTGCATAAACAGTCCACATAACAGACTTGTCAGCCGAAAGATGCTATTTATTTAACCATGCAGCCAATGCCCATAGGTGGCCCTTCATATTTCAACCCCCTAACGGGTTTTGTTAAATAATAGTAACTTCATTCTTGGAAACTACTTTTTCTAATTCCTTTTAGCTCTTTTTCATATCATTCCTCAGATTCAAATATTCTTAAGCCATAGTTTACATATTTTCTCTCATACTTGAGTATGGTAATATGTTTTCAGATAAATTGTCAAGGAATTGAATCCATTTTAATCCATTTTTGGTCAAATCTATTTCGACCTTAAACATTAGCCCCTTTATGTCCGACATGCATGACTTTAAACTGCCTACAAAAGACAAAGGAACTCTGAATAAAAGTCAAGTTCCAGCACACTTGCGCACTGCCCTCTGTGCCCTAAAGTCTTGCGCGCCCCCTTTTCCTTTGGATGGATTCAATTTCCTCAGAGTCAAATCCTCATTTCTCTCCAGATCCAACTCTGAGGGGGGACTTTTGTTGACGCTCCTTTCGTCACAGAATCTAAAGATCGGAAAAGGGGAATATCTAAGCAAAAAGTGATTCATCCTTTTAAGAAACATCAAAAATCGACAAAGGGATGAACAAGGAGAACATTGCCCATAAGTCGCGCAAGTTCCCTCATGGTCGCGCAAGTACACTTGCGCGCCGCCTATTGGTCGTGCAAGTACTTGCGCGACGCCTTATGGTCGTGCAAGTGACTTGCGCGACCTAAGTGGTAACCGCCCGGTAACCGCCCAGGGCCTTCTTTTGCCTATAAATAGACCCTGTGGGCCCCCCATTCAAGAGGATCTTTTTCCAGAAACTCGGATTGAAGCTCTCGACGCCCAAGTATCTTCTCAAAGCTTCCGAAACACTTCTAAGGTAATTTCTTACCTAGAACGGAAGATCTAAAGAGAAGAAGGAAGGCCTAAGTGTTGAAACTTATCAAACACTTGCGCGCCGACTTATTTACTTCAATATAACTTGCGCGTCCCTTTTCTGGAAGAAACTCAAGAATATTCTAAAGGGTTTAAAAAAGAGTCGCTCAAGTATTTCAATGCTGGTTGAAAATCGCGCAAGTACACTATGTGTCGCGCAGGTATACCTGCGCGACCAATACTTGCGCGCCCACAGAAGACTTGCGTGCCTTGCAAGACTTGCACGTCCCTATCTTTTTGGGTGCCCATCTTTCCCATTTTTACCCCTCTTAAGCCATTTCACCTTTCCTTTTCAAGATTCAGTCTTCAAGACACTCTTCAAATCCATTTATGGCATGATTTCTTGATTTGACTTTCTTATCTAAAAGGAATTATGTGGAATCTCTCTCAAAGTCTAGTGATTTAAATATCCTTATGTCACTAAAATACAGAGAGTTCATTCATTCAACCTCATCCTTTAAGATGATAGAATCTTAACCTGGGTCTCCTTTTCAGGAATAATCCCCAGTTATAAAACCTTTAATCTGGGCATCTTCCTCAGGAGTAAGCCCCAATCATAATTCTTTAACTTGGGCATCCTTCTAAGGAGTAAGACCCAACCTCAAAAATGGGCATCCTCCTCAGGAATAAGCCCCAAAACTTAATCCCTAACCTGGGTCTCCTTTTTCAGGAATAAGACTCAGTCATAACCTTGGGCTTCCTTTTAAAGAATAAGCCCCAAGTCTCCTAACCTGAGTCTCCTTTTTCAGGAATAAGACTCAGTCATAACCTTGGGCTTCCTTTTAAAGAATAAGCCCCAAGTCCCCTAACCTGGGTCTCTTTTTTTAGGAATAAGACTCAGTCATAACCTTGGGTCTCCTTTTCAGGAATAAGCCCCAAGTTCCCTTAAATTTCTCTTAACCAGTCATAATTTACCTTTGATTTGGGTTTCCTTTTCAGGAGTAAAACCCAATCATAAGTCCCCTCCTAACTTGGGCATCCTCCTTAGGAGTAAGCCCCAAGATTAGAGTATTCAAATCTCCATGAAGCACATATAACTTTATGGACCCTGTTCATGGATTTTCTCCCTAAAAGTAAATCTTAAACCTTCATCTATCTGGGCAGTCATCCATACATAAGCCCCAGACAAATTCTTATGATTGCATCTTTCATGGCACAATTGTCTAAATTTTACCAATACCTCTTGTTTCTCACACCGAGCATGACTCACGTGAGCTTAGAGTGTAAAAGTAATTATGACATTCATCTTTAAGCCATCAATCATAAACATCATACTCCATTTCTCGAACTACGTGGGTTCTGATTCCTTTTCCAAAACAAAGGATACGTAGGTAGCCCATTTATGGGTTTGATCCCAACTTTGAAATAATCTCTTTCCTTCTGAATGACGATAAACTTCAAGTGCCCCACTGAGTGGCTTTAAAACCATCCTGGTCATCATAATGACCAAGAGACTTTTATATAAATGTTTTGAAGGATACCATTGACCAAGAATCTCTAAACAGATATAGATGATTCTCTATTGATGAAGAACCTCGAATACATATAAAAGATTCTCTAAATTTCTTGCATATTTAATCATTGATTGTTAAAACTAAAGGAAAGCACATTTTATACTTGGTAATGTAATAAGGATTCACGAACATAACTTAAATCTATAAAGAGAGTCCCGGAGTAGACAATAATTCCCCTCAAAAAGGTGTGATGAGTCCGACCTCCCATCCTCTCAACCAATGCAAATTCCTAAGCCTCATTAGTCCACAAGCTAATGAGCGCCTGCCTTTGGAAAGTAGGTCCAAACGGATGTGGAATCATTGGATGTTTCCGGTTCTACGAACAAACCCGTTAGAAACCGATCGGAACGTTTGAATCTCCCGTCGAGGAGGTCATCCCCGGATTCCGTGCGAAACAATCATCAAGACCAGAGGTTGTATTAGGTACTTCTTGATGTCCTCAAATGTGGTCAGGCAGTGTTCATACCACTGATAAGTGGTGCCTTTCACCATGATTCTTAAAAAGAGATTACACTTTCTAGCTATATTCTCAATGAATCATCATACATAGGCCAAGTGGCCTTGGAGGCCTTGCAATGCCTGGAGGTTACGAGGCAGAGGCATTTATTTGATAGACTTGATCTTCTTGAGATCAATTTTGATGCCTTTGTACCAAATGGTAGAGTTGAATAAATTTTTAGAGGTAACCCTGAATTCACACTTCATGGGATTTATCTTTAGGCGATGGGAGTAAAGGAAGTTAACTAATTTCTCAAGATCCTTGTGATGGTCCTGGAGTTGATGATATTTGACCACCAAATCATCCACATAGCACTCCACCAATGTTCCAAAGAGCATCTTGAAGATATATTGCATGGAATACTGGTAGGTAGCCCCAAATTTTTTCAAAATGAATGGAATCACTTGCAGCAAAAGGTTACCTGAGGCACCCTGAAAGCGATGGATTATTCATCCTTTAGGTCCATCTAGATCTGATTGTACCTGGAGTACCTATCCATGAAATACATGACCTAGAAACTGATCGTTTCGTTGATTAGTATCTCCATGACTGGAAGAGGAAAATCATACTTCGTTTAGTGACAATTGAGGCCTCAAAATTTAATGAAAACTCTATTCTATTCATTATTATTCCTGACTATAACAATATTAACCAACAACTTGGGGGTACTAAACTTACCCTATGAAGTTGTATTTGATGAGCTTGTCAACCTCATCCTTAACCATGGCCCCATGGGAAGGGTATATTTTTCTACTAGGTAGTTTTAACCCACAATAGCCTACTATGAGGATAAGGTGTTGAACTACAACTTAGGGGTTGATCCTTGACATTTATTTGTAGCTCCAAGTGAAAACATCACGACACTACTTTAAGAAAGACACATATTGGTGCTACTCCTTCGGAGACATGACTACACTAATTAGTGTCATCCTTAGGTATTCCTCAATTCCAAGATTCACCTAGGTAAAATCATCAATAGTGTTAGTGACATCCTCTTCAAAGGCTGAAGGTTCCTCATCCAAATCATCTTCATCATCTGAAACATGTGGATTAAAGGAAGGAGGTGACTCCCTTGGAGCCCCATCTACTTTTGTAGAGGTGGAATTCTCAATGAGGAATTCCTATACTATGGATACCATGGATATAGAATTCTATGATCCAATCTCATGTGGTTTTTAATGCTAGGTCCACCTTTGATGTCGAAATAATGATGATGGGTCAACCTCTATCGAGTAATCCATGCTCACTAGAATATGTAGTACTATCATGGATCAGTGTCCAAGGGGTTAACCTATCATTACAAAACAATAATAGGGATTTTTTTCTTCAATAGTGACAATAATACATTGGAATATGAGTCTATCTGTGAGTATTCCTTCTTCTCAGGGACCATGAAGTAGTTCCTAGGATTTAGGGTTGTTGGTTCCAACCAGTGGATTGCTAGGATTAATTTTTCTTTCAAATATGACCAAGGATATACTAAAGTGGCTATCAGTTCATTGGGGGAATTTATACAATTGATCCTATAGGTATGAAGTTTTTCCCCTCCCTTTTTTAGTATCCATAATCTAGGCAGCAGTCCTCACAGGAGTAAAAGGGAGTAACATCACCCTGTAGCACACCTACTCGACCATTGAGAGAGTATTTAAGGAACTGGTGGTATGAAGAGGGAACCATTATGTGCATATGGATCTAGATCCTTACCAAGATTTTATTTTAGTTAGTATTCTACAATACAACCATGAATTTGATTCTTGACACTAGGTTACTGAATCATGCCTCTAACTAAATCTTTTTGAATGGGTTCTATTCACTCTTTTCATACCCCTAAATTATTAGGTTGGAGGGAGTCCAATTTTCTTCTGAGAGCCCCAACTTGTGGAGTGTCTGAGTTGGGATGAGATTGATCTTAGAGCCATTAAACAATAGGTAACGATATATTTCGATGCCATTGAACTTGTCTATGACATACAACTGGTGTATGTACCCCTGAATAGTGGAACCATCATATTCCTCAGAGAAAGAAATGATGGCTTGGAATTTTTGATACTTGGATTCCTCGGAATGATAGGCCTTAATGGTAGCTACCTTAATCTCAAACCGGATAGGTCTCTTCAAGGTCTCAATAATAGCCTCACACATATCCTTTGATAGGAGGAGTGTGTCAAGGATAAAGAGTATTTTTGGTATACTAGTGAGGTGATTCAACACATTATACCTTTAGGAAAGGGGCATGTTTCTACCTGGAAAGGGTCAATCTTTAATAGGGAGCATAGTGGGTGACACTGGTTAAGGAACTAAAGCTTGGATGATGCTCACTATGTTCTTCTATTAATTATATGACTTGGGTTGAGCACTAGATGACTAAGATAAATCCTTGGTTGGCCACTGCTAGGTTCCAGACTACTGTAGATGATCCACATGATCAATTAATATAGTAGGCGGTGGAGGTGTTCTTGATGCTACAACCTGAGAGGACTATGCCTATTTATCCCTAAGAAAGGATCACCATATAGTTTTAGTGGTGTTAATGACCCTTTTTGGAGTATTGGATCAAACATCTTGTCTGGAGAAACGACACATTCCCTTCCTTCTATAGAGTCAACTAGAGGTTCCTGAAGGGACTTTGTGGAATTCCTCATTATTGGGTACTACATAGTGATCCACCATTCTGATGGAATTTACATAAGAATATTCACAATCCTCATTGGTGTAATATTTCAGGATAGGATGGATTTTGGGGGATTCTCCCAAAAGGGGATTGAAGTTGTAGAGGGTGCAATCCATTTTTGGCACTGGTTAGGGACTCTGATTGTCTTGGTGTTATTGGTGCCTATTCTTCCGAGATTTGGAAGGCTATGATACTGATGGGGTGTCCATAGAGGATGTGGTATCTAAATGAGGTTCTAGAATACTAAAACAGGAAAAAATAATTTTGTGGGCATGAGTGACCATCTTACGAGTTAGCTAGTAATTTTACATCTGTGTAACTCAACTAGGAGAATACCTCCATCCATCTAAGTCACTATATTCACTAATAGGGGTGGAAGAGACATATACCACCTACATTGGAACATCATACAACTTGACCAAGACACAATATACTTATTCCTAGAGCCAATCTTTGAAGATGAATTACTCTTTTATGTTGTTTCCAAGGACCCTATGATATGAGTAGTAGTTGGCACAATAAGTAAGTCCATACTCTTGGGGACTCCTAGATTCTAGAAACTTCAGGATGTTCTTCTCTAGGTCACAAATTAAGTACCCAAAGATCTATGAATCCTTGAAGGACATAACTTGTTCTTTCTTTCCATGAAGTGAACACTAACCTGGCCCTGATGGGGGACTTGGGAAGTGTTATCAAGGTGAGGCTACACTTAGCGAGTCCTATCCTATAGGGGTTTCTGAAGGAGGAATTATAGTGGGGTTTGGGTCTATACATTTGTGGTTGTTCCTACCTTTATACTCTTCTATATAGGAGTTGGAAGAGGTAATAAGCATGAACAATTCTTGGTTTGATGCAAGTATTCTTCCATATATTGATCTCTTTTAGTGAATTCTCAAAATCTATCTGGATATCTCAAATATATTAGTCTAGGGAGCAGCTCATCACAAACGTTCTCCATTCATATCCCCAATAGTTGTTCCTAGAAAAAATACACATTGAGGGAGTACATGATCCCCTTAAACTTGGAAACAAAGTCAATAACTCACTCATCGGATCTCTGCTTTCATTTGGGGAGGCCAGTGATGCTGGTCTTGCACAAGGTGTAGATGAATTGGTAGAGGAATTGTTTATGAAAATCTTCCCAACTAGTAATAGAATCCAAGGACATATTATTTCACCACATGAAAGTGGGTCCTCCCAAAGTCTGGAAAAAACATTGAATCTTGGTGTCTTCATACTACTTTAGAGTCCCTAGTATCATACGACACTATGAGGTGAAACGGGTTAGATGCTTTAGAATATCACTCATCCCATTGAATGGTGTGAATCTCATATTACCAAACTAACGGGGTGGGAAAATGTGATCCACCCATGATGGATACAACTTTCCTTTAGATGGGATAGAAAACTATTGGATCTCTAGATCCTCAAGACAGGAAATGAGAGTGACTATCACATTATCTTTGTAAGGATTAATAGTCACAAATACTTTGAATGACCTACTAGCTCGAGAGGAGAAATGATCATGGTTCAAAGGTGTAAAGTCGCACTAATTAGGTGGGTTAGAGATTCATATCTTGGTCATTTTCTAGATCCACTATTCTCTACCCTAATTGGGTGTATTTGGCCACCTTCCTTGACCCTGGGTGCTTGGATAAGAAGAACCGAATGTTTGACTGGGAAAGGGATGGGGTCCCCTCTAACATTGTCTTACTCTAGGAATTATTTGGTGATAAGTTCTAGGATGAACCTCTTATATCCCTCAAGATCTTATAAAAAAGTAGCAAGTATGGAATCTGATTCAGTATCTAGCACAACCTTAGATAGGCCAATGGGTTCAGTGACTACGAGATGTCAATGGGTAGGTAATAATGCCCCAGTGGGGAGATTTCCAAGGCCCAACATCTATCTCTATTGATGTGTATAGGTTCCTATTAAAGAATTTTCCAGATATTATGTCTCCCCTTGGGGTGGATTATCTCCATCATGCCCCGTGACACCGACTTGGTTTCTTTGATTATCCAGGGGATTTATCATGATTACATTCACAGTGGTGATGGTTGGAAAGGAACTTTCACTATCAATGGATGAGAAAACCTGATGGTCCTATTGTATTTATAAAGGGTATTGAAATGAAGGGAATAATACTAACCCCAACCTCTAATCTTCACATGGTAAGATTCCTCTTTCATGACCCATTAAATCACAATGAGGCTCCTAACATCAGTCTACAAAAATCTTAGGCGATACCCATATGAGTTGGGGTGCTGAGCCACTGGGAGTGAAACAATGTCAATATCATGACACTATTGAAGGATGGACTCAAGATGCTTAGGGATTCCTAGATAGAACAAATAGTGATCATGTAGGTGGTTGAATGTCGCCCATATATTCTAGTAGAGGCAGGTTGCACGGTCCTTAGTGGGGAACTTTAGGATGGTAAAACACATGTTAGTAGGTGGAAAAAACACAACTAATAAAATTTTGGTGGCTAGGATATCCCAAAAGAATTACTCTAACTCATTTCTTAGAGGGTATTACTTTTCCTAATCACCCTAGGCTCCAATCAGTGATGGTTGGAAAAATGGAGGTGTCAATGACGCAAAAAACCACTCTGCTGTTGATTTTATAGTAGAGGGGGAATCACATAGTCCAACCATCACTGAAACGATGTGGTTTATTTTGGAGGATATTCCAAATTTATAACCAATTATATATATTATGGGGTATCTATGGAATCCTACTAACTAATAATATTTTCATGCCTCTATGGCTCAACAAAATGTTCACTATCATTCGAGGGGGACAATCTATAACCTTTTGTCTCCCCTACTTACAAAGTGGAAGCAGAGATGATGGAAGTTGATGGAGGAAGGTATAGTTTTATGAATAATCATTATAAGAAATCCAATACATCCACCACATGAAGGTATCTATATAGATATCTAGGGACCTTATGAACCTCAACCTTAGGGATGGTTATCCTCAACCGGAGAGTTGCTTCCCCCATCTCCAGTGGTGAGTGAGGGGTGTTTCCATTAATTTATCCATCATCTTAGATCCTTATAAGTCAACTATGACATAATTTTTACCCATTTACTACATCATATGGAATGGGAGATCCTTAAATACAAGCCTCTTTGGGTTGTGATGACTTCTTACACATGAATTACATCCGAAAATGTGGGTAGGTCCCCCATGATAGTTATTTTTGTTCCTTCCCCGAGATGGATCTTCAGGGCAAGAGAAGTCTTCGGAATGATAAGGACCACTGTGTTGGTTTATGGTGTTGTGGAGAGGACCTATGTGGTGGAATTATTCATCATGGGATTACACACGATGGTTACTAATGGCACCCACAATAGGGAGAGATAGCTTCTTGGTGGGTGGATGGGGTCTCAATTCCAATTGGGTGAAGACGTTCCCCCATGTAGTGTTTTCAAGGGGGTGAAGAGGTGAAATGATAGTGGAAAGGTCTATTTGAACTATTGTAGAGTCCTTCTAGGTAGGGTTGGAGACCTTCCCCTGACATTAGTGTTGGGTATTTTGGATCAGAGCTGGTGGAGTATGGATTGAATCGGCCTGCTCATCGACCTATGGATTAGGTAGGTGTTTTTGGTGTGTATAAGTGGTATCCCTTCTATGTGACTCCCTGGAATTGGTCATCATGGGTGTGACCCATACACCCCCTACCTATTTAGAGTAGGGGAGAAAACTATCAAAACATTTCAGGGAGAGGATCTTGAAATGGTTTGTCATCATGACGATGGTGGGGGGGGGATTTCTTCTTGTGTGGCCCATGTGGTAGGTGGAATCAACATGGTGATGATTATTCCAAGTATTATTAGGCCATATCCCTAGCTGGGATAACCCCTTCTTGTTTGTAACATCCTGAATCAGGATCCACTTAACTCGTGCCCTAAGCCGGTGGGTCACATAGCCTCAAACATGCCTCCCCATATTCTAGAGGCTACCAACTAGCAGCGATGGTCTAAGGTGCTATAGTGGAGAGACTATACCCTCATATTAGAGTGGTAAAATGTATAAAGTAAACAAATAGACAAAATATGAATCATATATCCAACCAATAGCACAGAGGAAATATACACTATAATACCTGGACCAGTAACTCTCCATAGTAGAAGCATAAGAAGAAACAATAATAATAGAGGAAATGAAATAGTAATGTAAAATTCTAATAGGCTGAGTCATATAAAATGACGTCATGGTATACTGATATACAAAAAAAGAACAGAGGATACAGGGGACAAGCATGTACATCATGCTATACAAAAATATAAAAAAGAAAAAAATACTTATCCAATAGAATCTCGAGCATAATATCGATCCTCTACTCCCATGATCCATGCTATAAGTAAAAAGAATCAAACATCTGTAGTAGGGTACTTGTCCTTATCCATACCTCTATAAAAGTAATCTACTTGGTTACCAAAAGTGGCCTAAGTAGGGTGTTAGATAAAATCCCAATAGGCCACCACCAACAATGTCTATATATAACCCAACCTATGTACATAAAAACAATAGTGTGCATATATAAGAATAATAAACAATTCTTAATAAATAAATACCATCCGACTCAAGTTCCAAAAAGACACCTGGCTAACTCTACCTGCTTTATCCTAGGTTGGTATAAGTGTCTGTTCATTAACCACATATATATTAATCATAAATATATTAATCATATAAATATATAGTTATATACTGTATCCACCTATATTCACTAAGTATGTCAGGATATAAGTAGGCATATACCTGGATACTAGGTTTTGGCTGGACTCAGGGCATAACTCAGGCATCCATAACTAGTCTAACAAGCTATAGGCTCAACCAGATGGTATATTACCTGAATCTCATAATGAATTAAAGCCATCATTCTCATCATTCAAGATATTTGGTGTGAGTCGGTATGGCCAAAACTTGATACAGCGGAACATGGAATGTCATGCCCATCACCCAGATAATAGTATAATAGAGAGAGACATCATGATCAACACCCAATGTAAGGGAGAGTGAAACGTCATTCTAAAAAATCCCCTTAACCATTGTTAACAAGATAATATCATTTTCATAATCATAATAATAATAATATCTTGAGGAATCACCTCTAATCAATTTACTCATCCAACCCAATATAACCAAGGGCGTCACAATTTATATAAGTCACGTTCATAATTATAAAAGAGGAGGCATGAAATTGAAACCCATTTACATTCAATATAAACAATACATTTAATTAATCAAGGAATGAAAATTCCTAATCAAGGTCAATAAAAACACTTAGAAGGAGTTATAGTCCATTGAACAATTGTATAAAAGAGGGAAATTCATTTCGAAGCCAAGTTGAACACTCAAGCAGTGTTTGTCTATTTAAAAAATTTGATATAAAGAGGGTATTTTATCTGACACACCCAAAGGGGTGGTTATGATTGAGGTAAACATCTTATAAACATGAAACAAGGGTATAAAAGAGTATAAAAACATGTGTATTTAATTAGAAATAAAGAACTCAATTTAAGGTGATTCACGACAATGGAAAATGTGTGGTGAAACAGTATAACTATGAAAAAAACTAAAATTTTAGGGAAAATAACTATACCACCTACCTTAGGGCCGTATATGAATCCTTGTCCAATATCAACTTCATATTTGAAATATATTGGAAGAAAAACAACAAACGGTCCAATGACCTGAAAATAAGGCATATGAACTTTCAATTAAATGGACTAACAAAAAGGAAGAGAAATGATGAAAGGTGGCAAGAGGATTCAAGTGATTATCGATATGGATAAAAAATTACTAACAACATTTGATTTGGATTCTAGATCAAATATTTATCAACAAGCCTAGTTTAGGCCTTGGGAGAACTCATGGGAGAAGGAGTAGATGGTCCATTGGAAGTGATAAGAGAGAGAGAGGAGGGTTAATGTTTTAATTTAATTAAGGTAAAAATTATTATTTTTCCTAAATAGACATGGTAACATGGTTTAGATACACAATTGGCGAAACTATGTTCCAACCGTGTGCACCTCACTGTCTGGGGGGACCCCGCACGGGCTAGGCGCATGGTTTGACTAACCATGCACAAGTCATGAAAATTTTACTATACCAACACCATTTGCAACCCACATAGGCATATGTATAGGATTTAATGGTTGTAAAGAAACTTTACAACCTCCTACAGGCTCCTAAGTTCCCCACACGATTATTACTAACCATGCACTAACCATGTGACCCACTCCGTTTTCCCAATTCTCAGAGCTCTAGGATCTGAACAAGCCTCAAATGCTCCTAAAACCTTCCTTATGATGTAAGAAACATTTAACAAGAAAAAATGATCTAATCTGAAAAAAAGAGTCACAAATTTTAGAAAATTTGAGTTTTTATAACCTCCCCTCCTTAAAACAACTCATCCCCGAGTTGGTCTTCTAAGGGTACAATGGAATTGTCTGAGATTAGTTCCAACCATTGGGCTTGTATATCAGCTTCCTGCTCCTAGGTATCATCTTTTACTCAACTATGATACCACAACACTTGTACTAAAGTAACTGACCTGTCTTGAAGTCTCTTAATACTCTGGTCAACAATATGCACTGGATACTCCTCAAAAGAAGAATCCATCTCTAACTCAACCTCATTATGTTGGAACACATGTGATGGGTTTGGATAATATTGGTGAAGTTGAGATACATGAAAGACATCATGCATAAACTAGTATCTATGAAGATGTTCTATCTGGTAAGCCACTGGACTAATTTTTTTCAAAACCTCAAAGAGTCCAACGAACCTTGGTGAAATCTTACCCAACTTTTGAATATGTCGATGGCCTAACTTGGAAAAAAATCGCAAGAAAACCCGATCTCCAACCTTGAACTCAAGAGGTCGCTGATGTCAATTAGCATATGACTACTATCTATACTGAGCTATCAATATGTGATTTCTGATCAACTAGAATTGCTCTGAAGTCTCCTAGACGAGACATGGACTAAGAAAAGTTTCCTCCCCTACCTTTAGCTAGCATAGAGGTAAACATAAAGCCCTACAGGCTTCATAAGGATCCATCTTGATGGTAGACTAGAAGCTATTATTATAAGAGAACTTAATAAGGGGCATGCATTTTGTCATGACCCACCTTCTTCAAGATGAGGGAAGGGAAAAAAAGTGTCATGCCCTTCCTTCTTCAAGATGAAGAAGAGATAATGAACCCTAATTCTTGAATTTAATAGGCCCCGAAGTGGTGACTAGCACCAAGGGTATAGAATCTCACAAAAAATGGAAAACATTACCCTTTTTAATGAAAATAGGATCGGGAGATAAGATGATAAAAATCCCAAAAAACACAAAACTTTTATATAAATGGAAACCAAAATCCAACCCATGTATGATTTAAACATAAATTTCCACAAAGATACAACAAAAACTCCAAATCAAGGTACCAAAAGAAAAGACTAAGTATCACCACATAAACTATCCCGACACCCAAGCTAGTAAAGTCTAGAATGATCCTCAAATTCCTCCTAGAAACCTGAAAACAGTTCTACAAATATTGGGTGAGTATACAAGTATACCTAGTAGTAAATCTAAAACCACCCATGCATAAGTGGTAGAAGCATACTAATGACCCCATGAAAATAACATAAACTAACAACACCTAATAAGGAAAGATAACTAGCCCAACCTCACCAAGGCACACTCCCCAAATAACATAAGTCAAGAAAGATAATAATATAATCATATTAATGATTTGGGTACCCCGCACCACTTTTCCACTGGTTATCTGCTCATTCCTAATGGATAACGTCTTGATGCTACCACTCTTCCAAAATGCAGTCCCACTGCCACAACCTGCCTGCACACACCTAGGCCTCAAACTATACACAAATCCCACCCACAGACACCTGAGCCACAACCACACCACACAATTCACCCGTAGACACCTGGGCCATAACAACCATGCCTCTCACCCAAAGACACCTAGGCCTAATCCTGAAGACACTTGGAAAAACAATCCTAGCCCGAAAATACCTCATCCCCTCATCCACAACAAAAACATATATGAAGGATTTTGGAATATGGTAAACCTCAATCCATTATAGCCTACCTAGATATTCTTGAGAGGTAAGAACCCAAAATAGGGTGCGAGGAAGAAAGTTAGTAACCAGTCATCCATCCTCTCACTCAGATGTTGGGAAATACACCCTCCCCCATGAAATGGGGGTGTTCGGAACATGGTTCTCAACAAGTGTGGGGTGTGTATAGAAATCACAAGGAACTAAAATTTATATATATTGGTAAGAAAACACTCAGCCCAACCTATGGGTTTCAAACAAACAAGCAGACCACACAAAACCAAATTTGATGCTACACCTATATTCACAACTACAAAAATATCCATAATAAAACACCATCATAACCCCCTTTCATTTGACCAATTTACATTCGTTAATTAATGGGTTCACTTTAATTTATTCCAGCACTACCTGAGCAACTAACAAGCACAACATCTGCAACAATTTTCAGAATGCTAGAGTCCGCTAAACACTGCCAAGGAAAACAAGGAAGTAGGGACCAAGGAAAGGAAATCCATTTTAACATCCATTCATAAAAACATCATAGAACAACCAACCTATAGTCCCACTGCACACCCCCTTTTTCCTAAACACCCGTTCAACCAATGATAATTCTCATTCTTCAAAATTATCCCACTCAATCATCATTTCACAACAAGAACCATCATTCCTACTGCACAACAAGTCCTTCTATTCCACAATCAATCAATCTATCAACCCGAGATTCCGTTACACCTCCTGTACCACCACATACAAAAATCCCACAACAATACACCACAAAAAATCATCCCAACTTCACAAAAAAACCATCCCCCAAACACAAGGTCATTCCCTCTATCCAACCCCATACCCGTATCAAGGTTACCAACAACAACTTCACACAACCCACCAAAAAGTATAAAACCCAACCAAACACAACACAAAACCACACCATTAATCCAATCATATTTATATTTATCAATAGGGGTTCTTTAATTACACTTTAAATAATAGGGGTGATCATATAACAAGTTTTATCATGGGGCATCCATTTATTTAACCAAGTATACACGATTAAGCAGATTTCATGTTAAAGCCATTTATCAAAGCATCACAACAAAATACCAAACAACACCAGTGATCAAGAAAGGAATACTAACAAAAATGATTTTTAGAAGTCCTTACAACCCATAAAATTCAAAACAAGGTTCATGGATAATAATTAAAACAACATACATAACACCATCACTTCTCTGCCATCATTTCATTGACCCCTATTATGTTTCGATCATCATATTACCTTCCCCTCATTTATTACTTATTAAGGAAACGTATTCAGACATTATTCATTAAGAAACATGACCACACCCACCCCACATGATACACAAATAAATAGAGGTAGAATAATCCCTACCTGAAATAGCAGGTGACCAAAACTCCTCTTTGTTCCAAAATAGGGGGTCGCATGAGAAGCGGGAAAAGTCCAAGGAAAAACTCTAAGGAAAGATTGATTGATGGATATTACACAACATGAAACTCCACGAGAAGGGAAGGATCTAGGCGCACCAAGGGGGAATAGAAACACACTGGGAAGGGAAGATCCCAACTTTGAAGAGCCAGATCCTATATTAAAGGAAGAACAATTTCAAAAGTCATTAACATGGGATCATGGTCAAGATCATGCAGTTTGAATATCTCAAAGTCCCCAGAGCATTATAATATTAAATATATACTTAATATCCTTTAAAACTCCCTTAAAAATTCCCAAACAAGGCTTTAAACTCATTTTACATCAAATAAAATGTAAGAGGGGAGAAACTGGAAAAATTGGGAGAAACTGGGAAAAACTGGAAATTTGGCATAGGGTGATCCACTGTTTCAGTGTGACACCATCACAGTGCCACTATTATGGTGCCACCATTTTGGTGTTCCACTATTATGATTCCACTGTTTCGGTGTTCCACTATTTCTATGTTCTACCATTTCAATGTTCCACTATTTCGGTGTTCCACCGTTTCGGTGTTCCACTATCACGGTGTGCCACCATCACGGTGACACCATCACGGTGCCACTGTTTCGGTGTGACACCATAACAGTGACACCATAATGGTGGAACAATGAGATAATGACACCATAATGGTGGCACACCGAGACAGTGACACTGTAAAGGTGGCACACTGAAAACCATTTATTTAGAGTCTAGATCAAAGCTAATTCAAGTGCTTACTGATGTGGATCCAACATGACCAACAAACGTTGATTTAGAGTCTAGATAAAAGAGTTATCAATAATCCTAGGTTAATCCTTGGGATAAATCATGGGAGAATAAGGAGGACCTGGTCTACTAGAAGTGATAAGGGAGAGAAGAGGGTTAAGGTTTTAATTTCATTAAGGGAAAAATTGTAATTTTACCCAAATAGATAGGGTTACATGTTTTGGATGCATAGTTGGCCAAACCGTGTGAACCTCACTATCTAAGGGGGGAACCCAAATGGTATAGGTGAACGGTTTAGAAAACCATGTGTAAGATATGTGTATATCACTATCCCAAAACCCTATGCAACTCGTATGGGTGTGCGACTAGGATCACATGATTGAAAAAAAATCGTACGACCTACTGCAAGCCACTGAGTTCCCCACACGGTTAGTACTAATCGTGAGATAACCATG
The DNA here is from genome assembly GCA_963277665.1 of Viscum album. Taxonomy (NCBI): domain Eukaryota; kingdom Viridiplantae; phylum Streptophyta; class Magnoliopsida; order Santalales; family Viscaceae; genus Viscum; species Viscum album. The sequence continues at coordinate 1,402,903,782 of OY728125.1, forward strand.
TGACCCACTATGTTTTCCCCATTCTCAAAGATCTAGGATCTGAACAATCCCCAGACACTCCTATAACCTTTATTAGTCCATATGGCATGTTTACCAAGATAAAATAAAGTATCCAAAATTAAAAAAATGAGACGTACCTTTGAAAAAATTCGGGTCATTACGCTGTTCATAGCAACGAACCATGACATTGAAGACCCTCCTATAGATGAGCTTAGAGAGGGAGATGGGGAAAGGTTTCATGATAAGTATGGTATTGGTGGAAACTATGGAAGGGTAATAGTTATGAAATATTTTCACACAATCAGACCTTCTACCCCCATTCTTGTTAGTGGCGGGTCATTGAGAATTCCTCGCAACTTGATTCCTATAGGATATACAAGGTCAACCATCAATACTTATCTAATGAAGGTGATTCCCAATGTTCCCAATGTTATTTTTTATTTCCAGGGTGTAGGCATGAACCATGTTGAAGTGAACACCAACTAAATTTATTTCTTATTGTTGTGATAGGGAAACTACCTGTGGTTGGAGCTTATGGTGACATTCGACACGTCTGGACATCTGTGGATATTGGGTGTGTTGGAAATCTATAAAATTATTCCTCTTTTAAATTCAATGGAATCTTATATATGATGCATTATAGTCATATAACCTAATTAATCTCGTGTTTTTTATGAGGTAACTTGTTCCAGGGGCATAAAGAATCCAAATCTTGTTGCCCCAGATATCCTATAATTATCAAACAGGGTGGATCACATTCATTATATGTTATGAAAGGCATAAAAAATTCATCATGCTAGAAACTTATTATTTTCACATAAGTATTTATAGTCTTATCACCTAGGGAATCTCATATTTGTCACATGAGGTAGAGATTCTGATGTATCAGGAGGGGTATCATAGGTTTAAGGTATTGTGGGGACACAATCACAGGTTTAAGGTTTTGTGGGGACACTGTCACATTTTTATGGTCTCATGGGGACAAATTCATAGGTTTAAGGTCTTTTGGGGACATTATTATAGGTTTAGAGTCTTGTGGGGACATTTACCGTATACTTTCACCATATACCAGGCTGAATATAGGTTAGTGACACATGGCGGTGCTGAAGTCCAGTGGGGACTTCAAGTTTGGATGGTGAGAGGTTAAGTGCGACCTTAGGGGGGAATGATCATACTTTGGGGTTTTCACCTTCTAGGGGGAAGATATACATGTTTATTATGGTGTTGGTATTTTTGGATTGAACCTCAAAGAAGCATCCTATGTACTCTGTTAGGAGGCAAAGATCAAAACCCATGTAGTTTGAGTGCAAAATTTAAGATCATGTAGCAGGATTGGTTCATACTATTTAACATTATGCAGTTAGGATGCTTATGTTGTGAAAGGGGATAAAATAAGGGATTTTGTGGGGATTATTCATGGAAGCTAACTAAAATATGGGGAATCATCTTAGGCTTATCACATGAGGAATCCTATGTTTTTCACACAGGGTAAATCTACAATTTAACATAATGTGTTGAGGATATTGTCATGAAGTTTAACATCATGCAACTAGGATGTTGTCATGTAGTTTAATTTCATTTGATCAGGATGTAGATGTTATGTAATTTAAAGTGTTTCAGCTTAGACGTTTTCATGTATTTTAACATCATATGAATAGAACGTGGGTGATATGCAGTTTAAAGTCATGTAGTTTGGACATTGTAATGTAGCTTAATGTTGTATAACTAGGATGTGGGTCCTATTAAATTTAAAGTCTTAAAACTCAGACGTTTTCATGCAGTTTAACATCATATGACTAGGACATGGGTTCTATATAGTTTAAAGTCTTACATATCAAACATTTCAACACAATTTAACATCATACAACTAGGACGTTGGTAGGAATCATGCACGAGGGAGACCATTTCCAAGTAGGGTTTATAGAGATCAAACATTCCCTCAAAGGGAAAATCAAGTGGCTTCCCTTAAGGATGCCCTTGTTTTTGGGTCAACATGCCGGGGTCTCGAGGTTAGGGTTCCTATTCTTAGGATCAAGAGGCAATGAGATTTTCCAAGATGTTCTTGAAGTAAAGTCCCTAGACACGGGGGTTGGTGATACTAGCCATACAAATGATTGAGGCATGAGTAGAGCTAGCTTGGATAGGTACAAGGCCCATGGGAACTCACCTTTTGTGAAGCTATGTCTGATGAAAGGAGGAATCACATAGGAGCCTTGGAGTTGAGTTTTGTAAAGGATGGGGGTTCACGAAGGTGGGGCTCGTCAGGTTGAGTCCTTAATGAAACATGATTCCTTACCTGGGGATGGTGTCTTGGTTTACATAGGGGGGTGTTTGTGGAACCCCATGGGGCATGGAGAATTTTAATATATCATGATAGAGGGTGGGATGATTCTTTTTTAAAGTTATATCCACCATGGCCTTAGGTTATAAAGTACTAATGGGAGGTTATTCAAAAAATATGGATACATGTGGGAATACATTTTTCCTTTTTCTCATGAAGGATGAAGTTTCACAAATTCATAACATCTTTTGGAAGTATAAAGGTCGTGGTACCCTTAAATGAAGACTGAATGGGGTATTTATAAGTTCTACAGAAGTTGGGACATACATTGTGTGAAATATTACCATCTTTATATAAGATGAAATTTCATGGTGCTCTAACATCCTTCGTGAAACCCTTATCTTTCATGAAGGATTCATCATTCATGGATCCAATCCATTAGGTATATTTTGACCCCGTTTCACCCTAGATCTACCTCAAATCATCTGTGCACTCCTCAAATTCTCCCATAACATGTGTTTTTTGGCATCAATGACAGCAAATTACATGACTAATGATATCCATTAATAATAATTTTAATGTCAATGGATCAATACACATGTACATAGATAGGAACATCTAATAACACATATAAATATGGATTTCCTACCAACGGGTTATTACCTCATAATTTTTCAAACTAGAAATTACTAAGGACACATACTATGTGAAAGTTCCTAAAAGTCCCATGAGTATCCACCCCTAATAGTCTATATCATTTTCATCCCATAAATTGATATCATTCAACTATAAAATATATATTTAAGAATAATTTCATGGAACTTTTAGATTCTCATCATAATAGGGAACCACTATGACCTTTTAGTGCAATAGTTACTCTTAGTACATTATCACATACTACATCATGCAGAAGAACAATCATGACATAATAAGAACATTATTTATATTCAAAACAATGAATACATATAGTCATAAAGTACATATATTCAGTTCTAGGGAACCAAATCCAATTGAATCCCACTCTCACTAGATCCAACTATTAACAACCTTCAGTTTTCTAGATCCCACATGGTACTCACGCTTCTATTGAGATAAGGATTTAGTCAAGGGGTCAACCAAATTTTCATCCATTGAAACTATTCTCACCACAAATTCACCCCTCTAAGAAAAATACATCAAGAGGTGATACTTATGAAGTATGTGTTTTAGCCATTGGAGTTACCTTATATTCTTTGTGAGATCCACCATTATAGAATCATTACAATATAATGTTACATAGTCTTTACTTCTATGTAGAAAATTAAACCCTTAAAAAAGTTTCATATACAAACAACTTCTTTGGTTGCTTCAAAATCCACTTTATACTCAGACTCCACTATAGAATTGATGAGAAATGACTACTTTGAACCCTTCCATCACATAGCCCCTCTATTGAGATTGAAGACATATCATGACTATGAATTTAGATCATTATGATATTTTTTTAAATCTAGCATCAATATAAACCCTGATGAAAATCTCTTCATAACCTCCACACACCAAAAATATATCTTTAGGTATTCTCAGATACTTAAGGATAACCTTAAATGTAGACTATTATTGTTCACTTGGATTGGATGGATATCTATCTACTATTCTAAATGTGCATGAGACATCAATCCTTATACATAGCATATAATACAAGATTGATCCTATCATAGAAGTGTATGTGATATTACACACTCTCTGTCCTCTTGTATCTAAGGAAACATTTTCATTGAAATATGTATATCATATAACACTAGAACCAATCATATCTTGTATTTTTTCATACCAAATATATTTAGTTTATGTTCAATGTATGTACCTTGACATTGTCTAAGAAGCCTAGTGGATATATCATGAATTAAATGATCCCTAGAATGTAGGGTGCTTCACCTAAGTCCTTCATGGATAAGCACTTGTTTAACAAATACTTAACTAATTGTAATACTGATATGTAGTTTCCAATAAGTAATATGTCATTGATATATACTACTAGGATAATGACTACACTCTCACTAAACTGCTTAGAAACACATGGATCATATTCTTTCTTATTGAAAGAAAATTATTTTATAGATTCATCAAATCAAATGTTCCATGACTTGGATGATTTATCTAATCCTTAAATGGTTCTCTGTAACTTTCACACCTTTTTGGCATTACCTAGTATTAGAAACCCATATTGTTGTGTCATATAGAAATCTTCTTAACAGTTATTGTTAAAGAATAATATTATGAAAACTATCTGCTAAATTTCATAGTCATGAAAACTTGTTATAACAAGTATAATTCTGATGGATTTAAACATTGAAACTGGAGAAAATATTTTTTCATAGTCAATGGATTGACATTTTTAAACCCTTTATCCACTAATCATGATTTATTGGTTTTGAATTTACCTTCCATGTCTAGTTTTCTCTTGAATACCCATTTTCACCCAATGATTTTAAATCAATAGAAAGATTTAAGAGAACCCAAACCTAGTTATTATACATGAAATCTATCTAAGAATTCATGGATTCTTACCATATTTTAGCTTTCTAGCTCTCTACTACCAACTCTTGGGTATCTTAAGCATTAGCTTCATCAAAGTCAATATCGCTCCCACTATCCTTCTTGAAGTTATTTTCCCTCTAAAAAAAGGATTGCCTTGTGATGATAAATTTATTATCTGAGTGGTTGTATAGATATTACCCCTTGTTTCCTTGGGATACCCTATAATGAAACACTTTTTCCTTAGGGTTATAGTTTGTTTCTTGAGTGGGCCTTAAGAAATGCATTGAATCCCCATGTATGATTATGTAACAAAACATATTTCTTTTGACTCTATAACTCAAAGGGAATTATGTTTGCTACTTTTTCTGGTACTTGGTTTAGTATGTATATTTTAATGTGTAATTCTTATCCCCAAAAGGATAATGGAAGATCTGTATGACTCATACTTGAACTCACCATGTCTCGTATGGTATGATTACTCCTTTCACTAACACTATTACACTATTGTGTATAAGGTGGAGTGAGTTGAGATAGAATCCCAAAATCCTATCAAAATTCAATAAAATCCTAGTTAAAATATTCACCACATCGATCTGATCGAATATTATTTATCTTCTTACCAAGTTTATTCTCTACTTCATTCTTGAATTATTTGAATTTCTCAAAATAATCAAACTTATAACTCATCAAGTAGACATATACATATCCAATCAAGTCATCAACAAAATTTATGAAGTATGAATATCTATCTCTAGATTCCATTGAAAAAGGTCTACACAAATTATCATGTACCAATAATATAATCTCTATAGCCCTTTCACCCAATCCATTTAAAGGTAGTTTGGTAATTTTTACTTGAAAATAATCATGACATATTTCAAGTGGACTTAGATCAAAAGAGTCTATATAACCATATTGACAGAGATTTGTCAAATTATTCTTATTTACATGTCCAAGATGATGATGCCACGACTGGGTGTTATATGAGTCATGGGAATATGATTTGTTATCTATTTCCATTACTTGGTTTTCATAATTTAATATATAATGACTGTTATTTAGTTATTACATACCATAGTAAATGTTGTATTTCTAAATGAGGTATTATTTATTTACAAAATTTGAAAATAAATCCATCTATTTCAAGTAAATAAATAGATACATTGTTCTTAATAACACTTGGCACAGAATAACAGTTATTTAAAACCAAATTTATTATAGTTGGAAATGGAAGGAGGAAGTCTTCTATAGCCAAAGTAGTAATTCATGCTCTATTGGCTACTCTAATATCCACCTCTACTCTTCCAATCTTTCAGAATCTAATTGGTTCATATATTTAAATAAATATGTAATCACTGCAAGTTTTATCTAATAACCAATGTTTAGATATAAAAAGACCAAAGTCAATAACAAATTCACCTTTATCTTCCCCTTTCTCATGGGTGTTTTTTTTCTTATAGTGGCCTAATTTGGAACATGAAAAACATACTTCATTTTGTTCCTTTTCTTGACTTTGAATCCTCTTATTCTTGTAAGGAAAATGATTAGGAACCTTAGATTTGGAATGAGTCTTGATCCCCTATGCCTTGTTATTAATTTTCTTGTTCACCATAAGGACCACCAGTTTTTCATTCCCCATGTGATTGTCAACTTGGAAAATGACAGTAAGAAGTTATGAAAGAGTATTCTCTCTATTGCTTATGTTATAATTCACATTAAAACTGGAGAAGGATTTAGGCAGTGAGGAATGGATGAGATTTGTGAGAAGCTCATCAAGGATCTTAAATACCAATATGGATAAGTGATTTATGCACCCAATCATCTTAACTATATGAGGATTAGTTGGATTCAACCCTTCAATATTTAACATGAACAATTCATTGAAGATATTTTATGTCTATCATCTCACCTTCTCTTGATAAAGATCACAAATGTGAGATATTTTTCTATACACATCCATATCCTCATGTTTCTTCATAAGCTCATTGGGCATGGATTATAGCATGAAACATTGGAAATTTGTGCATCATCCATACGTTTCATGTAAATATATAGTTATTCCTCACTAGCCTCTTTACTAGGTGCTTTAGGAATGAGATTTTCAAGAACATATAATTTCCTTTCATGGAATAGAATAATGTACAAACACCTTTTCTATTATTGGAAATTAGTGATAGTGTAAAGGTTATAATTATCTAATATGTATTACAGTTATATAGTCGAATTCATGTGGGTTACCATTTCTACAATTAATAAGTTCAAAATTCTATAACTTTATCTGATTTATAAAATTTAGATAATAAATATTAAATTTATTAATCACCCGTTATTTTATCAAAATCCAATATCCCTCACCATTTGTTTCAAGATATTCTATTTAATTAATATTCTAGTGGAAGGAGCCCATATTCCCATTATCATAACCCAAACCTGGGGCTGACAAGTTATTTGAATAGTTTTATATGGGAATAATATGTTAACTATATTAACTCGCATCTCCTTGATCTGTTAAGTGGACTCCTCAATCCTGAAATCCTGAATAAGGATTTTCTGAACTCTTACCTCCTAGTTACACTAAGTCCTATTTGGGTAGCCAAACTTTGATGTGAACTAAGTTTAAGTCAACCTAAAACTCAAGATAAAATTCTCTGACAATTGAAAGTACCCCGACTTGGTCCGGTCATGTAATTTGAACTATGGTTTGATTTTAACTTAAATAGTGGAAGGCTATACCAAATTAATATACATTGTTGAGATATTTTTATATTTATGCATAATTTTCCCACTATTTTATTCATTACATGATTTAAAATATTAATTGGATTTACTTAAGTGATTAACCACATCTTAGATAAAGTTTACACATAATCTAATGTATTTTAGTTCTATATTGGATGATTGTTAATTTATTAATTTATGTGATTATGATAGAAAATACATAATGAAATTAACCATGAAACTTGATAGAAATAAAATAATTAAAATTGGTATGATCATGAGCCATCATTAATGGCTATTTTATTTAGAATATAATAAACTAACCCTCGACCTAGGGGGAACACCTTGAACCATGACTTGGTTCATGTTGTACCTTTCCTCATATCCTCCCATGTATATATCAGATTGATTTTTCCTTGGATCCAAACTTGAACCACCTCTATTAGTCTTGGAGATCCATCCATTATTTAATCTTTACTCACATGAAGGTGAGGGGAATCAAAGGATTGGTTTAAGGTGTTTTCAAAAAAGGAAACTATGGGTACAAAGGACTTTATATAATGAGAAGAGGGATCACATGAAAGTTATTAATTTAATTTAATAATATTGATAAATTAAATGGAAACTAATCACATACAAAGTTCTGGTATATGCTCATGAGCATCTATATATATGCAAAAAATTACACATTTAATAAACTAGCATTCATTCCCAACAATTATTATTGAAGATAAATCACCCTCGAATTAATTAAATATCCTTATTAATTATTCAATTATTTTATCTTAATTATCATCCAAATGTTCTTGATATTCTCATCTATCAATATTTGAAACAAATTAAATAATTTATTTAAAATTGATGAAGTACAAAATATATATTGTTTGAGGAAACACAACGAGTACCCATACAAACTACCAGTCATGTATGATGGTCATATAATTTTTACTAATACAACATGTAGCATAAAAATATTATCACATGATTTCATGGCATGTTATATCAAATAAATTAAACACAAACACATGTTATTTAAGTTTCATGTTATTATTTTAATGCATGCAGATTAATTGGTGTATTATAACTTATACACAGTTTATAGTTCCAAATATTACACAAAAATTAATTAGATGTTTAATATATATATATATACAACCCATAAAATGGTGTGTACGAGTCAAATAAATGGCACACAGAATACATATCGATAAGGTTTAAAAAGTATAATAAAATAATTTTAAATTCTGTATAAACAAGTAACATACACAACATATAATATCCAACTACATGTTGTGTACATTTCTTCATCATCTATCCATGACACATGCCAAAATACTATTAATTTTTTCCTACTGCAAACATTAATTGGGTACATGGTGTGTACCTAGGCTACACATCACATTTTCTCCAATTTACACAATTACAAGTGACATTTTTTATATAATAAACACATGGATCTTCTTTGACTAGAGGACTACATGTAGTGCATGCAAGTTACATGCTGTGTAGTCTGGCTAACCATGCATCAGGTTGTACTGGTCAACAAACAATGCATATTAATTACATACTGCATGAAATAAATTCATGATTCTATAAATTAATTAATGTATCATTCCAGTACATTAAACATGGGTACACGATGTGTACCTACGAGTTTCACATCATGTATTTTTGTGATATTCATCTAAAATCCTTGGCACATATAAATGAGTTATTTAAATGTTAGTCATTAATAATTAATCCATTTTTTATTATATTTGTGAGAATGAAGATAAATTAGAGGATATATCACAATTTATATTTAAAGAATTATTGGAATTGAAAACTAGTGATAAATGTGTAAATCAATCAATGATATTTAAATAATTATAAATTGTAATATGACTTCTCTGATACCACTTGATGGTTTTGAGCATAGTATAAGTGCATGTTGTCTGTGTCCAACTCAATTTTTTTCATAATCAATGATTATTCCAAGATGTAAATGACGTAGAAAATCATGGACAATGAAATTAATTCAAGGATTAACTGATTTAAGAATATTAGAACCAAAATTTTGGATCATAACATAATGGTTTATAATTAATTTAAGCAGTTAAATAATTTCCTTGTAATAAATTATTTCTTTATTGATGAATATGAAAACATCTCTACATCATACCCTCATTTTGTTGTAGGAATCGAGTATAGATTCCCTCTAGTGGTGATCTACACATGCACCATGAAACTCTGAGTGATGTTGTAGGAAAATATGAGTGTCAACATAGATGCTCCTAATTCTTATGTCATTCATATTTGTTCACCATAAGAATCAATTTAGAAAAGGAATATACTTGTTCTCTCTAGAATCAAGAGGGGTGGTAGAGGAGGATTACTCTCTTTTCTTGAGAGCATTCTTGGAGAGGAAATCTCTAAGGATTAAGAGGATTCTATGGATGTCATTGTTCACAACAAAAAAAATGGCTAGAGCTCAGGTTAGAAATAATATAATTGAGATTAAATAATGCTAGTATTAGAAAATAATAATTGCACATAAGCCCTTATTATTTTATTAATCCTTGGAAAACCCCATGTATAAATAATAATAATAATAATATTATTTTTCTTGACATTCGAAAAACTTATATACTAATTAAATATTATTTCTTGAATAAATTTTTTAAAATTTTATTCAAATAATATTTAATATATATATTATTTCTCTTCAAACCTATTAAAACTGGTCCTCCATTTATTCACAATATTTATCATTACTTAAATAATTAATATTTATTTAGTAAATAAATATCACTACATTACATGGATTATGTTTAGATATTGTTGAGACCCTGATACTATCAAATCCTACATAAAAATAGGAAATAATCACTAGATTCATATAGATTCTCACTAGATTTTATTTTATGGAACTTAGGTATAATATGTATAGGTTTTCCAGAATGATATTATGCATCCTCTTTAGAATTAGACTTAGATATACTAAATCTAGTTCTTTCCACTGTTATTCCCATTATATTTCTTTTTTACCCCTAAATTTAGACCAAACCCTAATGTTTAGTCCCTCTGTTTCCACCTTAACCTTAGACTTACCATGAAATTCAAGATAAAGAAGTGAAAATTTCACTTCCTCTAATTTCAAGGAATATATACCATATATCGCAGGATCAATTATATTATTATATAAATTATCCAAGGAAATATTTAGTATTATAACTTGGTCTTTATCATTTATTATAACATCAATATTTTCTATATAAAGAATAATTTTGTTAAAATCAACATGATGTGATAAAATTGGGGATCTAGGATGGATATTTAAGTTATAAAGTTTATGTTTCTTATACAAAAAACAAATAAAATAAGAATTCATATACATATTTTCAAGATTAGACCAAATACCAACAACACAAGTTTCATAGACAACCTCACATAAGATTCTATCACCCAAATATAGCATAAGAGAACTATGAGATTACATTAATATATCATTAGAGATGTATACATATGAGGTCATAGTTTTTCCATCATCAGAATGACTAATTATGGGTTTATTAGGCATGTGAAGTGCATCAAGTAGTCTTTGTTTTACCAAAAACACTTTTATCATGAGTCACCATAAATTAAAGTAATTTTCTCTATCAAAATTTTTAATTTTATACTTATAAGATTCCATTGAAATATTAAAGAGGCTATGATACCAATTGTTGAGGAAAACTTTAAGTGTGAACCATCATGTAACAACCCAAGTATCATTGGATATGCATATGCTTTCTTCTAAGTTTAATAAATCATACTTGATCAAATGAAAAATGATGAAGGTAGAAGTGATCTTGGCGATTCAAGAAGCGTGTGACAAAAAGAAAAGAAAGTGGTAAAAAGGGAACATAATATTTAACACACTTCAGAACATTTTGGTTCTATGTGTATGAAATTAACACCACCCTTATCACATGTTTTATTAAGTATAAAACAAAAAACCAATATAATAGAGCAAAAATCAATCATCTAACAAATAAAAAACATAAGAAGCATAAGAACCAAATGACTGAATCAAAGAGGAATAAGAAAAAACACATGCCAATTGGCCTTACCAAATATTGTATATTATTATTTGAGAAGAAATAATGAAGGTTTTATACTAGACTTATGAATATGAAGTGTTACTATAAAACATGAATAATGAACTCCTCACAATCATGAGCAGTTGATCTCCACCAGACCATTACTCTAGGAATGACTATGTACAAGAGCAATGGGGGAACAAGTTTTCAACTACTCAAGGATGATGATCCAAGGATACAATTTTTTTTCTGGTGATCTCTCCCTCTTACATTTTTCATTAGTATTTATAATGTAAGAATATTGAAGCACCATAATAATGAAGCACACATGAGTCATGGTGGCAACACAATGCTTGAGGAGTTGATGTAACTGATGAAGATATGCCATAAAGACAATATGAATGTGATGTTTTAGGCTATATAATATGATATGATATAAGGGATATCATATTGTATGATATACATCAAGAAAATTAATGTTTTATACCTTGTGGGATTATCGTTACTTTTGATATGCAGATATCATAATGTCATTACCTTGGCCAGTCATATTATGTGAAAAAAGTTATATCATAATGCATTGAATAATAATGTATAATTCATGTGTAATCTTATGAATTATGAGGTAACCAGATGTTAAATTTTAATGTTCAAATTTATCTTCCATATAAAATATATCAATTATTAAATGTTTCATAAAATTAAATGTATGGAAGAACCGAGTGCACTTATGTGTTAAGTGCGTGACTGAGGGTTATAAAGAGTCGTAACTAGAGGAATTTACTCATATGTTTCATAATGTATGAGTAAATGATACAAGGGCTCAAGAACATCCCTATTTACTATATAAGAAGTCTAATTCATTGATATGGGTGTGTTCATTCATGTGATCCTTACTCAAGATTATGTCAATTATCCTTGAAGCTCTATCCTCCTCCATCCTTTTCTACCCAAGGTACTTGCATATCATGGCTGTGATGAGGTTCTTGCCCAAGATATTGAGTGATTTATATCAACTAGTGGAAGTACCATAGAGAGAGAAACCTTTTGGATTCTCCTTAAGGACATTAATTAACCACTATTACTTAAGAATAGGAGCAACAACCATCAATGGTGAAAGGTTCACATTATTCATTTATATTATACATGGTTTTAGTTTTTCATAGCATAATGATATTGGGAATGGGGCTTTTTATGTATTTTTCTTCTTTGAAAAAGTATTGTTCGATCCTTATAAACCTATTAATGGAATTAGATCTTTAACATGCTTCCCGAATCTCAAAATCATGTTTAAAATGAAGAAAAATGTATATTGTTTTATATATAATATTTGAAATCGTAAAAAATGATATAAAATTATGTTGAGGCTTATCTTATGATATTGGATATCATAAGATATGATATGATCACTCCATACAATATGAGATATTGTATCAAGTGATTCAAAGTAATCCTTCAGTTTTTCGATATATCAAACTATATGATATATGAATTCATATGGGCTAATAGTTCCAATTGCCTATTTTAAAATAGAGCATCGTATTGTAGAGACGATATTAGACCTATTGTAAAATATGATTCATTAGTTACTGAAGGAAATATTATAAACTAATTTTATCTATCGCAAAATATGATAGATAATATGGTCATACCACAAATTATGATATAAGGATGTTTTCAAATACAATATGCATGGAAAAATTTTATTTTTCTTATTTTTTGTTATGAATTGAATTAAATAATTTATAAATTATTTATAAATTATGAAAAAATATATTTTGGGATATTTATTTAATTTATAAAACATGTTTATAAATTAATTAATTATAAAGTGTTTATAATTAATTATTAACTTTTTATGAAATATTTAATAAATAAATATTTCATCATATTAAATGTTAATATTAAATACCTTTTGAAATTATATTTCATGTCTTATAATTTGGATATAAATTTTTATATATAAATTATAACGGTATTTTTTGAAGTCTTAATAAATAATAAAATATGAAAAAATATAAAAGAGTTTATATTTAAAAATATGAATGGTATATGATTATTTAATTTGAGTTGTTAAAATTAAAAAGGTTTTATTTGAGAAATTATCTAAACCATGTTAAAATGGTCTTTGGAAATTGATATGATTAAGGTTTAAATAATGTCAAATGTGTGATATTTTTAATGTTTACATAATACATGAATAATTCATATATATAATGTTTATATTTTAGAATTCACTTATTTAAGTAAAATTCCATATAAATGTCAATATAAAGGAATATATGTTGGAAATAAATATAATTTTTTTATATTTATTTAATTATGGAATTCCAAAAATTTTATTTTTAAATTATAAAATGTTTATAATTTCTTTATTTATGAATTGTTCATAAATTATTTATCTCACGTCTAAATATATGAATTGTTCATTTATTTAGATTATTATTTATTTTGTTCATGAATATATTAATTGATATATGTTATAGTTTAAAGTTCTAAACTACTTCTATAAATTATCATACATGCATTTGAGGAGTTACATTTTAGATATGATAATTTATTTGGTTTTATTCTACCTTGAATTTAGCTTATATTGGGTTACAATCTTAAATTTAAAGGATTATCATAGTTTATACATATTATGTGTTATAACTATAATGGAATTGGGGTCTCTATTGAGTAAAGTAACCTTAGGTATAGGGACTTTGGGTCAAACTACTCACTGCTATGGTGGCTTATGCCTTGTCTAGAAAAGTGGGGATTGGCTATATATCACTCCAAGATTAATATTATGTGGATTGTTGATTTCATATGATCAAAATACTTTATATGAAAGGGATTCATGTATCTTATGCATAGGATTCATATGGATATGTGTTAATATAATTGGATTTTTAATTTGGGTTAGTAACACAAGCTATGAGTTGTGTAAAGAATTACACATAAATATTCTTAGAACATGTTTATTTGGAAGAATAAATAGGGATTCTAAACTAAATCAATATAATAATGCATACATAAATGGGAGTAACATGAGTTAAGATAGTAAAATTAAATCCCATTTAAAGTAATTAGTGTGAGATTCCTTCTAAATAAGACACTTTTCAATACCTTGATCATCCAAATGGGTAGGTTTTTCCCAAGTATGATGCCCTTAGATTATCTTGTATAAGGAAAGTAAGTAATGAAGTGATCCTAAGTGTTAAGTGCCTATTTTTTTCATTTTGTTTTAGGTTAAACATAGTTGGGAAATCATTAGGAAGGATACCATGGGAATAGTGTTGAGTTTATCCATACGATGGGCCAGGTAAAGAGTTATCCATTCAATCATCCAAGAGTCATATATGACATGATTAGAAATATAGACTGCCTAAATAACTAAGTGGTGAGATAAAATCAAAAATTGGTTTCATTACTTATTGAAATATGGATCTTAACCCACTAATTAATATGGTGGATTTTAAAAGGGTTCATCATTTTAGTGAGAGTAAATTTAATAAAAGTTCTTATTAATTTAATGTAAATCATGATACTAATATGATAAAATCTTATGTTTAAGATAAATGTTTCCATCATCATCAAAAATTAATTTGAGATCAATCATAGAGAAATAAGAAGGTTAATATAAGTAACTTATTATACTAGTTCAAAATTTAAGAATCATTCTTAAACAGGAGATAAAAATTCTATGTGTTATAACAAACTCTTACTTGAGTAACCAACTATTGAAATTGTTCAATACTTGAATATATATGTTTATGAGAAGAATATAGTGATTAAATTAAGGTTTAAATGGCATTAAAAATAATATGTTAAATTGAACTTTAGTCTCCACTCACATATTCAATGTGATTGAGTGTTATAATAACTTAAAGAGACTGGAGATTTACTTTAAGGATTGATCTAGCCATAGAATTCATTTTGGAATCATCATTGGAAATTTTTTTATAATTTAAATGAGTTTAATAATTTTTTTCCTAGTTTCCTAAAAGCGTTGAGGATATATGAGCATAACATGTGATGTTAAGACTCAAGTGTTGTGTTAACAGTACAAAAGGATAAAGGTTTAATCCAAAAGGAGAAGTAGGTTGGATTTATCCAATAGTTATCCTTGGTTATTGAAACCTAATGGAGGTGATAGGGAATAGGGACATGTTTCCATTGGATGGAAATTTACATATTTCCTAAAAAGGTTTTAGATACCCATGAAAATTCTATATCTGGTATTAATGTTAAAAAAATAGTTCTTTTATTTTAAAGGGTATATGGTACCAAATGTGCACTTTGAAAATTTTATAAATATACAAAAGTTCAAGACCAAGTAAATAATTTATGGAGATTGTTTTTTGTATTGAAATGATCAAGTAAAGGGTTTGTTAGACCATGCATTTGAATATAAATGAATATATCAGTCCCATGTAGATATAAATAATGTATGTTCATTTTCATCTTATATCTTTTATATGATAAGAGAAGTTGTTTGTAAATAAATATTTATCATGAACAATATAGAAAGATGGTTTTAATTAATATGGTTTATGATTTGTAAGATTAAATAACATGCTTGAAAAGAATATAAGGATAAAAATGTTTTATATAGGATAAAAGAGTTAATACATATGTTTGTTAAAATATGAGGGATAATATCCACCACCCATCAGTGATATATTTTAAAGAATATTTTTTCCAAAAAAATGCCCCAAACACATAAAATACCATAATTTTATAAGGAAACAATTCTTTGTTTGTTAAATATTTCCACTAAATGAAATAAGTGTTATTTCTTAAACAAAAAGGTTTTTTTAACTTAGTATGATTTTCTGAAGAGAGTATTATTCTTAAAAGACAAGTGAAAGTATATTTGGACTTATATATGTTTAAAGCGAAAAAAATAAAAGATTATTATATTCATGATTTAAAGTGAATGTAACTTTATCCTAAAAGGTTTTGGGGTATATTGGTAAATATAAATGTATAGAGTTACATTTAGTTATAAAAAAATGGAATATTAATTTATATTCTAAATGAGTTCAAGATATGTTGGTAAAGAAAAATGTAAATAGTTACCAAAATGATCTCAATGAAAAAATTTAATGGAGTATTTCCAATAAAGACGATGAAAATGAACTTAAAATGAGTTTTAAGTTAAAAAAATAAGTTAATAACATTATAATATTTGATTTTGTAAATTTAAGGAGTTTGTATACTTATTCAAGAAGTTGAACAATAGTAATATGATTCCTAAGTCTCACTATTATTCAAACTAAATTTCTTAATATATGTTGCTCACTAAAAGAGTTTAGATAGAGTATTTTATCAAATGGTCACATAGAGATGTGACAATAATTACATAAAGATATAATGAGTTTAATAAAACCCTAAAAGTGCAGTAATCTTAAGGCCTGTTTGGTGGTCTATCATATAAGGTATGTAAAAGGGCCAATCAGGATATGTGTGATCACTAGGGGGGGGGGGGTAAATCAGAAATCTTCTCTTTTTTATGTTTTATTTATTAAGAAACAACCTCTACCTATGATTAGTGACAAATGAACCTGATGGAAAACAACAAACAAGTACAACCACATGAACATAAGTATTTACAAGGTTTACTACTCCATAAGAGTATTTAGTCCTTGGTATGGTTTGGAAGTAATCTAAGACCACATAAACCACTAAAAAATAATCCTTTTGGTGGTTATAGTAAGAAGGGAATGTCCTTTCACTTGTGTAACACTATATTCAATTGACAGTTTATTTGATTCTATCATAGAATAATGATATGAAAATGTTTTGTAATGATAGTAAGAACCTTCACTGATAGGTTTCAGAACTTTATCATGGTTCTACTTGAAATTTTTCACACCAACCTTTCTTGCAAGTAATTATTCTTCCTATTCAATTAATTGTACAACAGTGAGAAAGAAATTATCCCTAGTATTCATTAAGAAATTTTCCATTTGATCACGTCTTCATATAATATACTTGACCCGATTAAAATTAGTTTGATGAATTGTTTGTCCAATAACTTCTACAACCTATTTTCTTGATCATCTCTACACACCGTTCATATTATACCAACTGATAGAAAACTATGTTTAGTATCCTTAAAACTTATAACTCTTTACTAGGTCCATATGATCATCTAATCATCTATCCACTGCCATAGTACTTTACCTATCTGGTAAGATCACACACACAAATTCGATGCATATTTCCCCCTTTATATAGGTAACATTCACACGATGTCCTGAACTGGGTTCCACTCATAGGTGCCAAAAACTAGTGGGCCACATGGACTCAAGTTCACTTTCTCGCATGCCAGAGGCTGCTGACTAGCATTGAGGACCTAGGGTGTGTCCATGGGGAGACTATTCCCTCTGGTTAGAGTAGCACATCAGTGTAATCAATAATTAAATATAGGAATAATAAAAATAATTTAAAAGATAACAGAAGCATGTATAAACATCCAAGCACTAAATAATAATCAAAATCAGAAATATGGATCATATATAAAAGATGATGATGGAATGTCTCTATAAAACTAGAAAACATGTATACATGGCAGCAAGTAGTCAATTCAGTACATGATATACAAAAGAAAAAAAGAACAAAATCTACCCAAGCATCTCGAGCTCCAGCCCGGTCATATGCAACCAAGATCCCATCCTAAGTCATGAATGAAGTCATGCATCCATAAGTGGATGGTTCCCCTTATCTACACCTACAAGCATTTAGTCTTCCTGGGTACCATAGATGACCCTGATAGATTGTGAGATAAACTTAGTAGGTCACCACCAACATTGCCTATAAATATATATTCAGTGCATATAACATGGAAGTGTGTAGATAACAAATTATAACCAGTAAGTAAAAATGTAAAGGGGGTCAGTTCTGGTTCTGCAAGGACACTAGGATGATAGTACCTACTTTTTATTAAGCCAGATGATCTCTGAATAAGTAACCATGTGTATACACATATATGGATTGTATACGTAGTGATTTCTACAACCATATATATGGATACTACCACTAGACTAGACCCAAGTAATAACTCAGACATCCATAAGCGGGGGCATGAGTATCAAAATACTATCAAGGGACACGATTCATGGTATCACAAGAGTGGGGGATGTCATGCCTAGTATCAAACGCCATGCCCTATATCACATTAAGGGTCTTCATGCTCGTATATAACAACATGGGTCATCATAAATGTATATCAAAGTAAGGGTTTTCATGTCCGTATCACATATATAAAGGGTCACCTTCCTATATCACATTTATAAAGGGTCTCCATGCTCGTATCACATTTATAAAGGGTCTTCATGCATTTATCACATTTACACAGGTTCTCCATGCCTGTATCACATTTATAAAGGGTCTTCATGCCCGTATCACATTTATAAAGGGTCACCATGCTTGTATCAGATTTATAAAGGGTTTCCATGCCCGTATCACATTTAGTATAAGGTAAACCATACCCACATATATATATAACAAGAATCAGGGTCATAATTCCCATTCAGTGAAATTAAAAAGGATATACATTCCCAATTTATAAAAAAGTACCATCATACCCAATTATAACAATTTTAAATAGTTAAGGATTTAATCAGAGAAAACAGTTAATTTATAAATCATTTACATTCAATAATAATAAGGATGCTGTTTCTCACAGGTTTTTGGGGATAAAGAACCACTCATGTGATGGTAACTTCAATGGTATGATGAGAACTAGGTAGTATATCCTTTTTATCTTGCAAAGGAGATGTTGATGTTAAATTATTTATTGTCTAGTTTGAAATTATTATTTAATAAAAAAGATGTGGCTGGTCTGACCTGATGAGTTGATTGTAGTGGGATTTCAATGTATTTGTATAATCATTCAAGTCAGGCTTACCATTTTTTTTATCCCCAGCAGAAACTCCCAATGGGTCCCACATATATAACTAGGTACAAACCTACTTTCCAAAGGCAAGTAGTCCTTTGAGGTTTCAAACCCAACAATTCTTAGGAGATAACATTGGTTGAGAGTATGGGAGTTTGGGCTCATCACACCCTTTTGGGAGGAATTTTTTCCTACTTTGGGACTCTCCTATAGATTTAATATATGTTTGAGAATCTCTTCCTAATACTGATATGAGACCAATTACCCTAACAAAACGATCATAGGTTAAGTATATTTATATACTAAGAGAGTGGGATCTTGTTGGTGAATCAATATGTATGTATCCAAGGTTATTCATCCATTTCTCTTTCATGAGTATCTTCTTATATGTTAAAGCCATATAACCAAGCACTCTAAAGTTTGTTGTTATCCAAGGAGGCGGTAAATATTTTGAGGATGGGATTGAACCATTATGAGGAATCTTATATATCCTGTTTTATAATAGGAATAAAAACCCATGTAGTTCATTAAACTCTTGTAGTTTAATGTTGTATGTAAATGACATATATGTGGGAAATTAGTCACCATGTATTCAGCTCGAACCTCAAGGAGGAATCCTATATATCCTAGTCATGGAAGGAATAAGAGTTATCATAGTTCATTCACACCCTTGGGAATTTCCCTAAGGTAGATACCCCTATATATTGGGTAGTTATATCATTCCATTGATTGGGGATTACACATAGAGGTTTCCCTAGATGATGGAGATTCATGATGCCAATGATGTGATCATTGCAACTCCCTAAGCCCACGTGAGCTATGCTTGGTGTGAGAAACAAGGGACAATAATTAATCATCCTTATTCATATATATGTGTTGTTTACATGATGGGACAACCCATTGGATGCTTAATATAGGGATTGGGACTTTGGAAGGTGTACCAGATATCTTGGTTATGGAAAGAATCAGAGTCATCATAGTTCAATGATTTCTCAATATATTGGTGGATGAGTAAAGATCATCATCCCATGGGAGAGATTGAGTCCCGATAGTTGGAATATTGGAGACATAGTGGGACTTACACCGAAGTATATGCCCATTTGATATCGAACCTTAGGAAGGAATCCTATGTATCCTAGTTATGGTAGGAATTGGAGTCATCATAGTTCACTAGGTCGGGGCTTACACACTGAATGATATGATTATTTCAAATTTTTAAGACCATGTGAGGTATGCTCAGTACAGGAACAAGGAATAGAAAATTACCAGTCACACTAATTGTGGATGTATGAATTATGTGCTGGGACTACCCTTTGGATGTTTATTATGGATCTTGGGTCTTAAGAAGGAACCCTATGTATCCTAGTTATAGTAGGAATCAATGTCATCGTAGTTCAATGAAACCAGGTCTTACACATTGAGATTTACCCATATGGATGTTGGATAAGGTCATCAAGTCCTGGGATTCCCCCTTGACATGACTTTCTTGTTTTCCTGACATACATTGGTTTTCTGATTGACATGCCTTGATTGTATACTTTCCATGTCAAAGAATGTCTTCCTAACATGTCAAAAGACAATCATATGATCCAATTAACCTATCTGAGGGACATCACATAATCTGGATGGTATGTCTGAAGGTCTTCTCATGACCAAGGATCACTTATCCATAGGAAATTACAAGACTTGGCTGGTTGATCTTGGAAGACATCTTATGATCTTGGCTGATATACTTAGTGGGAATTGCATGATCCATCTGAATTTCCCTGGTGTCATCATGAAAGTTGGATAACATGCTTAGAGGGAATTGTGAGAGTTAGTGTGACATGTCTATATGGTGCTTCATGTCTTGGAGGAATTTTCTAGGTGTCATCATGAAAGCCGACATACTTGTCTTGAAGACTTCACAAGATTTGGATGGTTTGTCCGGTAGACATCACAAGATCTAGTTGGATTGTCTAGAGGACATCATGAGATCCATTTGACATACTTGGGTTCTATCTCAAGACTCAACTGATATGTACTGGTACCATTGTATGATTTGGGCGACATGTATGAGGGACATCACAAGGCTTGGATGGCGAGCCCATAGGGTTTCACGATACTTGGGTGGCATGCCCGAGGGGGTTCCATATGAATTGTTATGACATGTTTAGGGGACTTTGGATGATCTAAATAGTATACCAAAGGAACGTCGTGTGA
Organism: Viscum album; assembly: GCA_963277665.1. NCBI lineage: Eukaryota > Viridiplantae > Streptophyta > Magnoliopsida > Santalales > Viscaceae > Viscum > Viscum album. The sequence continues at coordinate 1,402,925,452 of OY728125.1, forward strand.
TCTGGGTGACATGTCCTGGTGTTGTTGTGTGACCTAGGAGGTTTATGCGAAGTGCGTGAGGTTTAGAATATATGTTATTCATATAAGTATCCTATCTTTAATTCTTTGTTACAACCTTTTATTTCATATGAATTAAATTTATTCAGTGTTATCTTATTTAAGTCTCACATTACTGATCATGTATGTGATATTCTCTTCACATAACCCACCATAAGTCTTCCGCATGATCTATAAGTGATCATACAAAGTGCCTATGCATGTCGCATGATCCCTTTAGGTGGTTCCCAAAATTTTACTTGATGAAAAACCTTTCCAATCAAAAGATCATATGCTCTAAAAAACATTCTCTAATGCCTGGGTATGCTAGTAAAAGTATCCAAGGATGCATTTTTTTATGCCAGTGTGGGATATTTATAGGCCTTTACACCCCGGTTATTCACTTATTTGCACAACTAATATAAAAAAATTCTAGGATAGAGTTGGTGTAGGGATTTAATGTCATGTTCTTCATGAGATCTCACTATAGGTCATTCTAGGTACATCACATGATTTTCAATGACCTTGAGACCATCCCATCAATGCCCCATTTATTTGATTATAACCAATTAATAGGGTCTTTATTAATCATATGGGCATGTCAAGGGACTTTCTCATTTTCAGGATGATATGTTCAAGGGCCTTCATGAGATCAGGGCACCTATTTAAAGGCCTTGCATGATCTTATATGACTTGTCTAGGACCTTTCACAAGACGATGATGGCTTTCCCAGGGGATTTTGTGAGATCAGGTTGTTATACTGAAGGTCTTTTGAAAGGTCTTACAGAGCGTACTAGTGCATAAAATGAAGTTTATGACCGTATGAGGCTCATTCATTTTTTATTTTATTTACCTCTTTTATTTGTCAAAGGCTTGAGGATCTTGAGAGATTGCATGAGTGTTGTCGAAGACAATCACTCTCCCCACTGATGATGCATTGTGTGATCAACAAAGGTTCCTATTGTGATATGAAACCATTTCATGGAAAAAACCTTATGTTTTCCTTATGGATTCAAAGGGGGAGCATAGGGTCACTTGGACATGTACGAAGCCCTTTGCATGGTGAGGGTGACATACCAGCGAGATCTTGCATGGAGAGGTGGACATTTATCCATGGGATTTTTGTGTCTTGCGAACCGTATGGGGTGCGTTGCATGATGTTTACAACCACAAGAGGCTCCCACCTTTCCCCCTTTTTATTTTCTTATTTATTTTACAAGGACCTTGGGTCTCGTGGGTTTTCTTGAGTGTTGTCAAGGACAATAATTTTCCCCATTAGTGATGCATCATGTGACCAACAAAAGGTCTTATGGTGATGCACGAGCATTATCATGGACAAACCCTTCTGTTTTTTTGGAGTCAAAGGGGGAGAAAGAGACTACCTGGACATGTTATAATCCCTTCATGTGATGGGGGTGACATGACAACGGGCTCTTGCGTGACCAGGAAGACATGTCACTGGGGTTTCCATGGTGTCTCACAAGCTGCATGGGTGTGTAGCATGAGTTTATGAATGAAAGAGGCTCCCACATTTTGGATATTTTCCTTCTTATTTTCCAAGGATTTTTGGATGGATTTTTAGGTTCCTACTTTCTAACAATTCAAATGACCTAGGGGTGGTCTTCTGGTAGACTCTACGTGATAAAAAATTGTATGGGATTCATTAAAAATAGTATATTGACTTGTCAAAGGGGCTCCACGGGATCTGATAAAGGTTATTCACTATACATGGATCATTCGCATGACCTTCTAAAGGTCTCACGATCATGTGCCTCTTATAGGATTATGCAATCCGTGAGTTCTAGCCACCTTTTCTTCCCTTTTTTGTGGGGAAAATAATACCCATAATCAAGTATTTATTCCCATGTGAATTTAATTATGCTTATTTGGTGGATTTCAACAAATTCCCCACCTCAGGAGCAATGTATGTGGGAATAAAGAATCATTATGAGGAAAGAAAATGATTTCTTGAGGTTTTAGTGCTGTCTCTAATCGACGCCTTTAGGTGACCCCTGATCTATTGGGGGACTTTTGGTGTTTTTAGAAATTACCTATAAATAGGAAAGTGGATATAGATTCAATAAACTACTCAACTTCTCATATCTATTTCACCCTACCTTTATCATGTAATCCTTTTGCAAGATCCTTCCATAAGAACTGATAATGATATCCATTCACAATAACTTTCTGTGAGAATTGTTTCGCAAGTTTTTTTGCCTATGTGATTATTTGAATCAACCAAGAACTAAATTTCAGTAATTTATTGAACTTTTTCAATAGGGATGAATGAATTCCTTTGAAGGTTTTACAGGATATGTAGGCTCGATCACATGATCCTTTTAGACTATTTTTTGGATCGTGTGACCATGTTAAGGTCACATGATCATGATTCTTATGAGGGGTCATGCGGTTATGAAATGTTCTATGGGTTTATGCGGTATGCAAGATCTTTATGAACTAGGTGATTTAAGAATCCTTTATGTGATAATGAATTCAATGATTATTCATGCAATGTGCATGAAGCTATTGGAATTTTATGTCTTTACTTTGATAAGATTTTATTTTATCTACCTGACATATACCACTTAATTTTGTTCATATGGCATCCGAATCTCATCATACTTTATTTGATGCATCTAATAAAAGGGACATGATTTCTATAAATTTTAATGATGACCCTTGATACCGTATGAATTTTGATAATGAGGTTCTAAAATGGATTCTTCCATTTGAGCTCCAAAATTATCCTTTATCACACCTAATTACTCTATATAGGTTTGTCATGATAGAAAATGTTGTCATTCATTATTCATAAAAAAATCTTCCAACTTGATAGGTGTAAAGTTCTCATGAATTTATTTAGATTAGAATCATTGAGGATGGCCTAATGGTCATAGCTTGATCTTAGGGGTTGTCTTATATGTTGGAAAAATCTCTCTTGGGCCTGGATGACTATGATTTCACTCACCATCCCATCGCTCAGAGTTATTTGAGTATATTAGTCTCTTATATAAATATCTAGGGAAGAGGATGGAGCTCAAAATGTGATCTTTGCCCTGGTGGAAATTTTTCAGATGAATGGGCATGACCATTCTAGGTTAGGAAAAGTTACTTAGAGTTTGCTGACCAATTATATGTTTTCCATATTTATGAAGCAGTATGGATTTCCTAATTTATTTTTTATCATCAATATGATATTATCAGGGAATTTGTAAGTCATTAATTCCATTTCACCAACTCATTTCATCTATCCCACATAGTGAGTTAAGAATTAGTCTATAGGATATCTATCAACTGGGTGGGATACCCCCTATCACAGAGATGTATGATGAATTCCTACCATAGATGTATAGGATTAAACTTTTCAAAATCCAGTCTTGGAGAGGTAAATGATCATCATTTTTAAGAAAAAATCAAGCAAGGATCTGACTATGCACCCACTTATGTCTTTAAAATATTGGATCAACATTTTCCTTTATCACAGTGGAGCTGGATGACTGCTATATGCCCCCATAGGTGCCCTTACTGGTTGGTTCATGATAGTTCTAGTTTGTATTGGGCCATTTTATAAGTTAGGGATCATAATTCATGATAATATTGAGTGAATCCATATATCTCTCTAAGCCTTAGGCTGGCAGGATTCATGGACATGTTCCTAAATGAGTGGCTTTTCCCAATTGGGGATGCATGTTTAGGAATCCAGGTCAGTACACTGGTGATGATAGCATGGATAGTGGAGGGAATATGCCTTAATATGGTAATGTCAAACCTTACACATCTTTACCAACTTCTGGGCCACATTCAATAGGGAAACATAACCTATAGGATCAATTGTCCTTTCAAGTTTTTATTTGGTTGGATAGGGGATCATTTCCATTTCTATGAATACTAAAATACCACCAGGATCCCTGGTGCCTTATATCATACTAGTTTTCTAAACATATATGGGATTGGGACTATGTCACTAGGATCTAATGAGGTTATATACCTGTTGAGTTAGTCCGATAGCTTTGATTTTACCCCTTATCCTGCACCGACTAGGCCAATCATTGATAATGGAATAGAATATCTTGATGAAAGTTCATAAAAGATCTCAATTTGGGAAGAGGTTATTGTAGACATGATAGATGAAATGATCATCTATAATCTATATACACCTTATTTTTTTTATCGTCAATTCAGCTGCACCCAAAGGGTCTTCCTTATTCCTTTGGCGAGTGTGTAAGGAGAGAGACACTCTGGGATCATTTTCCAGTTTTGGATGATGTTGGTACATGAATATACTGATACTGATATCATTATTCTATTTTCTGATCCTACTACCTTTATTTATTAGGATAATTCCCAATCTTGGGTAGCATCCAACCCGAGTGGTGTACTAATCTGTCTAGTTCATCATGTGGAAAAACCATTTACCTCACTGACCCCTTTGTCTATGGAAATGGTGGAGTTGATTCATAACTTGGTAAAGATGTCGAGGAATCACCCCCATCCTAGAGATGACCATCCTGATAGAGGTATAAAATATTTCAAGGAAATTATATCTCAAGCACAAGCAACTAGAAATGCCTCTTTTGAGGGAAGAATATACAATACTTCCTCTCCTGCTTCCTCAGTAGCCATAGAAGCTCAAACATGATATAAGATGATCTAGAAGTAGATTAATGACTTGATCACTAAGAATCCTCTAGAAAGATTTCATGACCAAGTGGAATTCCTTCACCAGTCATTTGATGACTTGGGGGTAGATGGATTTGATAACCAACCACTATACAAAATCATGATATAAATTATTATAACTCAAAAATATTTGAATACCAATGAGAGGGGATTATTAGATTTTAAAGACAAGGATCCCCTTTCCAACTAGATGATGGAGGCATTGGTGAAATTATAGAAGACCCACCAATTTATATATGATTTTTAATCCTAGATGGATTCTTATATTGTGTAGATATGGATATATGAGGAAATCATAGATCACTTGAGGTATGAACTCTCAGTGCCACCATATTATTTGGAGACTTCTCATAGAAGATTTGATAAGATAATTACTTTAGTTGAGACTCTCTATCTTGGGGAAGAAGAGGAAGTGGCAAGGTGAGTGGCACTTCAGTGTTCAATTGACACTTCTCACCAGACTCTATCCAAATTTTCCAGCTCATCTGATCAAATCTTATTATAGTTTGATAATTGACATGCATTTTTTTTGGACAATATTCTTGGAGAGACTCTAAAATGTATAGATTACTCCTATTTAATGATATTAATGAATGGATTTTCTGAACCTTTCATGTTGTTGTCCAGTTTTTTTTTCATTTATGATGTACATGGAATTTTGTTGATATGTTGTTATATGAATTGCCAACGATACCCATCCTTTGCATAATATTTAGTAAAACTGAATGTATGGATCTGAATATTTAAATCATAACAGATACTTATCAATAATTTCTCATGAATTCCCACCAATCACAAGGTTACTCATTGATGTATTTGTTCCAGTTATCATGATATTACCTGTTTTTAAAAAGGAAAAATTGTGTAGAATATATGTTCTGGAGAGAGAGTGATCTATCCTTTTCCAAATCTAATAGGCTTTATGAGAGTAGATTGATTTTTTCCTAGGCCATATTGGGATACTTAAAACATTTTCCATTATTACAGACTAAATTTCTTATTGTGATTTAGTTTATGTTCTTTTAGATCAGACCTTCTATCCCTGTAGTTTAGGGTCTTTTAGCTCAAACATTCTATCACTGTAGTTTAAGGAATTTTTGCTCAGACCTTCTATCAATGTAGTTTAGGGTCTTTTATCTTGGACATTATGATTCCATGTAGTTTAAAGTCTTACTAATATTACTTGATTGATGATAATGGGATATAAATCAGACATTCCAGGTAAGACTAAAAACACACTAGGATGCTGAGTTTTGTTGTGGTGTTTCCGAGGCTCATGAGGATTAGATATCATTTATTATAAGGATAATATTCCTATATTTGGTAGTTAAAATCCATTATGCATTAGTATCATAGTCAAATAGAGGTGTATTCACTCTTTTCCAAGGGTCATGATAGATTTATGGGGGTAATATTGGCTGAGGGTGAAATACTAGGGATTCTAGGTCCACCTGAATAGTCGAAATATGGGTGATATAAGTCATAATGCAAAAGTTTAAGTTAATTACTGTGGAATGATGAAGACATGAAAAATATGACCCATAAAAACCTGAGGTTTCAGGTTCTTACATGGTGTTTCTAGGGATCATAAGGATTTTATCTTCTTTCCTGTAAGGAGGAGATGCCTCTGGTTGGTAGGTCAAAGCCCTTATGCATCGATAGTACGGTCAAGAAAGAATGATCTACACTCCTTTATAAGGGCCATGAAAGATCCATGAAGAAAAAAACATACATATTATGAGGTTAGGTATGGAGGAAAGCTATCCAGGAAGGGTTCTATAACCCTAGGGCAGTACAACACTTATTTGTGAGGCTTGAGCCCTATGCCTTGTGGTTTCAAATCATGAGGTGTGGGCCATAAAAAGTTTTGGAATGGAGTTTAACTGATGTTATTAATATATTCACAACTTTTTATTTACTCCCCTTACTTATTTTCTATTAAAGTACATAATTTGTGTGAAATATTCATGTTTTAATATTAAATATGATTTTTGAGCACTATTTGAATTAATCTAAATTCAAGTTAGTTTAATGTTTTAATCATAACTATCATCCTACGGATCCAAATTGTATGATTCTTATTTTTAGGGTTATTTATCCAATATATAACATGTAATTAGAAGTAATATTTTTCCAATTTGGCCATTTGAAGGGCCATATGGTTCACAAAAGAAGACCTACAGAATCTGTGATGAAAATGGACCAGCCATGAAGATTGAATTGATGGGATCAATCAGGAAGTTCAAATTCATTTATTCTCATCCAAATGTATAGGAACAGTATAAGAAATATTGGATAAAAATTTTAAGGTCCAACTCCACCAAAAAAGGGACCAAATGATGTTTTTAAGTCCAGCCCACCATTCTGTCTGGGAAATGAAATCAGCACACAAAACTTGACTTTTCTACTGATCTAGACATCCATTCGAGCTGATATTTTGAAGTTTGAAAGAGGATATTTAGGTGTATTACTTTTATAATAAATTTTTCTTATTTTAGGTCATTTTCCTATTCAAAAACTCATTCTCATTTAATCCATCGAAAAAGTATGGATAGAAATTGACAATTTAACATTTTTTATTAAAACCGCCATAACTTTGGATACATAAGTCTAAATTACACCAAATTTTGAGATTTGAATATAAAAATTAATATATAAAACTATTAATAAGAATATTTCTCCATATTAATCAGTATAATTTATCAAATTGGCAATTCAAGTGGAGGGGCATATTTGGAATACAAACAGTCCACCTCCTTGGGCTATAAATACATCCCCCTCTTCCCCTTGTAAGGGGTTGGAATATCAGAATAGAGTAGGATACATTAGCATGACCAAATCCTTTAAAAAGTCCTAGTAGGACCTTAAAACTCAAGTTATCACTTTATACACCCTTCCTCCTCTCTTTGTTTTCATGTTCTTTTGTGTTCTTCTTATTTGTAATCGTGTAAGTTTGTTTTCATTTCAATAGAATTTTAATGAATGTTTATTCTTATTAATCTCTTATTCACATAAAACTTATGTTTTTTAATATTAATTTTCTTTAAATAGTTTAAATAAATTTGAAAATTATTCTTTCCTTCTCTTTCTCATTCAATCTAAATTCCATTTTTAACATTAACTTCACCATTTTTGTGTGTGTTCAGTGCACTACTCTTATCTTGTCCCTTTATTTTTATTCTCTTTATAATTAATCATAATAAAAATTACAACCATATTATTAACCAAAACAATGGAAGGGTAAATCTACCATTGGGCTGAGTTATAATTTGGGGATGTTAAGTGATTGAGAGCTTTTGCTCAATGAATATTCTTTAAATTAGCATTGTGTATGTTAAACTTAAAATGTCATGGATTAATGACATGATTTGTTTAACATGTGGTTTAAATGGATTATTGGAACCATAAATACAATACCATAAACAATATATGATTAATATTATAACCATAAGTTAAGTTAAGTCTTGGATTAAAGCCTTAACACTTGAGAATTCTGATCAAAGTCATCATTTGAAGTGGGTGTTAATTTAATGAAATATAAAGAAAAGCTCCAGGATATCACAAGATTAAATAACTAATAATGAACTCACCAAAATATTTATCAAATTATTAAATCAAACATCAACCATCAATCACTTCATTTAAGCTCTATAAACAAACCCCCCAATCAAAATACAATTAATTAAAAACAATCGACTATAAAAAGTATCATTGCTGAGGATTTGACCCGAGTGCTGCTATACACATTAGCAGAGCATTGGAAACTTGAGCGTTCGATAGGTGATAATTGACTAAGCTTAAAATGGCACCATTTTCAGGGATGGTACTATTTGTAGTTGGTAGTTTTTTATTTTTGAAAAAAAGTAAAAAATAAATAAACAAAAGAAAAAAAATCTGAAAAAAACACAAAGAAAACCCCAACTTATCATAAAAATCATAAACAGAATAAACCAAAAAGAAAAAACCATCTTCAAAATCCATCCCAAACATCCCCAAATACTCTATAGACTATCAGACAATCCATCAGATTTGTTTGACTTGGAAATCGAGTGACCTCTTCGCCAACTCAGAAGGGATATTAGGGATAATTAAATCACTTATGAACCAATCATTGTCCAACCAATTATTCTAGATACAACCAATACTAGGGAACAAAACCTTAAAGAAATCACTACCCCTGATATGAATTACCAACCCCTTGGTATTCAATATCCAAATATTGAGGCTGATTTCAAACTCAAATTGGGTTTTATTCATCTTCTACCACATTTGCATAGGCTAGCCGATGATGATCCTCATATTCACCTCAAAGAGTTCTAAGTGGTGTGATCTAACATGAAGCCTCAAGGGGTTTTTGAAGAACAAATAAAACTTCAAGAATTACCTTTCTCTCTAGATGACTCTGCTAAGTCATGTATCTACTACCTCCCTCTTGGTTCCATAACCACATGTAATGACATGAAGTGACCCTTCTTAGAGAAATTATTTCCTGCTTCTTGTACTGCTTTTATCCAAAAGGAAATAAGTGGTATTCATCAATTTACTAATGAATCACTCCATGAGTATTGGGAGAGGTTAAAAAATCTTGTGGAAACCTATCCACACCACCAAATCCCTGACCAACTCTTGATCCAATACTTCTATGAGGGGTTATTGGATATGGAGAGAACACTCATTGATGCCGCAAGTGGTAGTGATCTTGTTGAAAAAACTCCTACAACTGCATGAGATATAATAATAAATATGGCTATAAACATGTAGTAATTTCATACTTGATCACATGCTCAAGTCAAACAATTCCAAGAAAATCAATCTATAAATCCAAAAAAGATTACTGAGTGGATGAGAGAACTTACACATCTTGTGAGACAACTAGCAGTGGATACCAAAGCCCCAACCTCATCTTCTCAACAATCTCTATTCCCTAGACCTATCAAGAATTGTGAAATATTTATCTCACTAACTCATCTAACTGACACATTTCCACAAATTCAATAGGGTCTATATGATTCATCCGGCCTAATAGAGCTCAATGCAACATATGCTCAGAGGAAAACCAACCCTCAACAATTAGGTCAGTTCATTAGAAACTTCAACCAACCCTACTATAATCCCTTCTCTTCTACCTTTAACCAAGTATTGAGGTATGGTAATCCCATTTCTCACCCTCCTCAATTCCCTCCTCAAAACCCAAACCAATTACAATATGTTCAAGGTGTTGGTAACTTCTAACAACCTTACCCTTTTGTTCCCAAACCTCAAAGGATCAATCCTCCTATTGCTCCTCCTGGATTCCACTATCCTAATGAGCCTTCTCAATTACCAACCCAATAAAAGCACTCTCCCAAGAACCAAAATCAAGGTAATACTAATACGGGACATGCCTCTTCTTCCAAGAAACCATGGTAAAGCACTATGGAAGATGTTTCCTCATTCACACGTTCTAGCCTCAAAAACATTGAAACCCAAATTGATCATCTTGAATCCCACCTTAGCCAGTAGCAACCATCCAATTATTTCCAAATCCTAGCTCAAACATTACCCAACCCCAAGGGTAATGTAAGTGAAAGCGCACTTAGACTAAGAAAACAAATTTCCAAGCCTCATGTTGGATCCTCCAATGAACCTTTGGTTGTTGATCTTGAAAATGAAAAGAAAAAAAATCTAGAAAATGAACCTAAAGAAACTCCCTCACCAGCTTTTATCCCTATAAGGAAACCAATTCCTTTTCCTCAAGATGTTTCTAAGATAAGAAAATCCTTTGAACTTGATCCTAAAATGCTCGACATGTTTAAATGTGTTGAAATCAACATTACCCTCTTAGATGTCATAAAATAAATCCCTAAATACACCATGTTTCTTAAGGAATTGTGCACCCATAAGAGGAAACTTAGTACCTTCGAAAATTTTTCCACCTAATAGTCTATTACCATAAATTGAAAAGATCCAGGGACCTTTATGGTTCCATACCAAATTAGAAGTTACAACTTCGATGATGCACTCATAGACCTAGGAGCCTTAATTAATGTCTTTCCCAAATCCATCTTCTCCAACCATGGTCTAGGTACCTTACATCCAACAGGTGATTTCATTCAATTGGCCAATTGAAGCATTTCCAATCCTAAGGGAATAATTGAGGATGTCCTAGTTCATGTTAATGATCTTATATTACTAGCTTATTTCTATTTCCTTGACATGTATGGTGAGACGAACTCTTCTCGATCTCCCCTAATTCTAGGAAGACCATTCCTAATGATTGCAAGAACAAGATTGATGTTCATTCATGCATCTTATCCATGGAATTTGGTAACCAAATGGCCAAGTTCAACATTTTCCAAGCCACACAATACCCATCCGAGGACCAATCTTCATTCTCAATACATGATTTTGAGGAAATTTCTGAGAGTCAATTGAACCCCAATTCCATCATGTTAATCATGTTCTAATGAGAGTGGATCTTGTGAAATTTGCGCCATGATTAACCAAGTCATAAATAGTGAAGTTGATGTGGACCTTTCATTCATAGAATCCATCAATCTAGAGGAACTTGAAAATTATCTTGAATCCCACATCAACTCTGATCTCAAATGCTCCACCTTGGATAGTATTAAGGAAAATGAATCAGAAGCCACTAAAAGACCTTCCTCCATTACTAAGTTGTCTAGACCATAAATAAAAGATGAGACTGATCTAAAACTTCTTCCTGAACACCTAAAATATGCATTCATTTTCCATGATCACTCTTATCCAGTCATTATCTATACTTCACTTACTGAAACTAAGGAGTCCAAACTTGTTTAGGTGTTAGAGTAAAACAAAAAGGCATTAGGTTGGAACATAGATGACATACCAAGAGTCAAACCTTCCATTTTCATGCATCACATACATCTTGAAGAATCATCCAAACTAATTATATAACCACAAAGAAGATTCAATCCACTCATAATTGAGGTAGTTAGGGAGATATCACCAAGCTTCTTCAAGTAGGTATTATATACCCAATTTTTGATAGTGAATTGGTTAGTCCAATTCAAGTTGTACCTAAGATGGGTGGGATAACTATTGTCACAAATGAACAAGGTGAGTTAGCCACAACTCGAGTGAAGAAAAAATGGAATGTGTGCATTGATTGTCATAAATTGAATGCTAAAACACAAAAAGATCACTACCCTCTTCCATTCCTTGATCAAATTATAGAACAATTAGATGGAAAGTCACACTATTAATTTCTTGATGGATAAAATAGATACTTACAAATCCCAATAGCACCTCAAGACCAAGAAAAGACTACTTTCACGTGCCCATTTAGAACATATTTATATAGAAGATTTCCTTTTGGACTTTGAAATGCTCGTAAAACATTCTAGAAGTGTATAATGATTATCTTTTCTGAATTCATTGAGCATTGTATAGAGGTTTTCATGGATGAATTTATCATTTATGGTGAGTCATTTGAATCATTCTTGCAATCACTCTCTCAGGTCTTGAAAAAGTGTGTGAAATGAAACCTTATTCTGAATTATAAAAAATGTCACTTCATGGTCACTAATGGGATTGTTATAGGGAACATAATTTCACAAGATGGTATTCAAGTTGATCCTACCAAAATTGAGGTGATACAATCTATTCCTGAACCCAAAAAAGTTTGACACATCTGCTCATTCCTTGGTCATGCTAGTTTCTATAGGCGATTCATCCATAACTTCAATAGAATTTCCCTCCCACTCACTCAGCTACTCCAAAATCATGTCACATTTATTTTCTATAAATCTTGAAAGAGATCCTTTATTGAACTCAAATATGTTCTTATATCTTCCATGATAATCCAACCACATGATTTTTCTTTACCATTTGAATTGATGTGTGATTCTTCTGATAGGTCCATTGGGGTCGTTCTTAGTCAAAGAAGAGAAAATATTCCTCATGTCATATATTATGCCTCAAAATATTTGGATGAAACTCAATATCACTACACTATCACTGAAATGGAACTTTTAGTAGTGGTTTTTGCCTTAGATAAATTCCTTCCATATCTATTAGGTTCTGAAATCATCATCTTCACAGACCATTCTGCTATAAAGTTCTTACTCAAGAAAATTTATTTCAAACGGAGGCTAATAAGATGGTTATTAATGATTCAAGAGTTTGACATTGTGATTAAATATAGACCTGGAAAAGAAAACCCTATGGCTAATCACCTAAGTATAATTTCTAATTCTTCTCATTCTGAAATAATTGATCCTGAATTTCCACCTAAACACCTCTCATATATCACTCCAAAGTTACCATTGTATGCCCTAATTGTAAATTACTTGGTTGTTGGTGTTTTCCTGATTTTTTTTCAAAAGAGAAAAAAATGAAGATGAAAAGTGATTTAAAATTCTATTTTTGGGAAGATAATAAAATTTGGAAAATTAGGGCTGACATGGTGACTAGAAGATGTGTTGATGAAGATGAACATTCCTCCATTTTGGAATTTTGTCACTCAATTCCTGGTGGTGGACACTTTGGACCAAAAAGGACCTCCTGAAAGGTCCTAGACTTTGGATTATTCTAGACTTCACTCTTCAAGGACTCACATGATTTCTGTAAATCATGTCCCACTTGCCAAAATTTTGGCACAATTTTGAAAAGAAATGAATTTCCCCCAAATCTTTTAATTTTCTATGAGATATTTGATGTTTGAGGAATCGATTTCATGGGACCATTTCCCTCTTCAAATGGATTCTCATATATTATTCTAGTTTTTGATTTTGTTTCTAGGTGGGTCGAGGCCAAACCCAATAGAAAGGATGATTTATATACTATTAGTGAGTTCCTAAAAACCCACATCTTCCACCAATTTGGCACTCCCTATGACTTGAACAATGACTTAGGAACCCATTTTTGTAATTGAAACATGGAATCTCTTTAGAAAAAGAATGAATTTGTACATAAAACTTCAACTGAATATCACCCCCAAACAAATGTCATGGATTAACTTTCTAATAGAGAAGTGAAAAGAGTGCTTGAGAGAATTGTTAAGACCACCAGAAAATACTAGCCTCAGATACTTGGTGAAGCACTTTGGGATTATTGAACTACATATAAAACACCCATTGTGATGTCTCCTTTTTGCTAGTTTTTGGTAAAGTATGCCATTTTCCAATTGAAATCCAACATAAGTAATTTTGGGCTGTGAAAAATTGTAATTTTGATTGTGAAAAATTGGGTAAAGAAATATTATTGTAGTTGAATTAATTGGAGGAGCTTTAACTTGATTCCTATGAGAATTCCAATCTATACAAAGAAAAGGATAAAGTACTCCATGATAAAAACATCCTATGAAAGGTATTTCATGAAGGTTAAAAGGTAATGATATTCAATTATCAATTTTGACTTCACCTAGGTAAGATTAATTCTCATTGGGATAGTCCTTTTATTGTTTCTAATGTTTACCCATTTGGTGTAGTGAAAGTCCAAGATCCCACTTCCAAAATGACATTCGGAGTTAATGGATATTGGTTAAAGCATCACCATAAGAGTACACACATCTTGGGAACCACATCAACTTCCATTATATCCAAAACTTCTACAGTTGACCCACCACTGGATAGAGATGACAACCCACCAAATCCAAACCAGGGGGCACCTATTTTCCTTTAACTCTCTCTCTATCTCTTACTCTCTCTCCCTATTTATTCTTCTTTCTCTCTCTTTAATTTTTTTACCACTTTATTCATCAAACCCTTTCTTTTTCTCTTTCTATTTTATGTTAGTGTGTATTTTAAAAACACTAAAAAAACTCAAAAAAATAAAAAAATGAAAAAAACAAAAAAAAGTGTCATACTTACTCACCATCCAATTTTGAAAATTCTTCCAACAATTTTGGGGAGTCAAAATAAATGTTTTCATCTCAATTTTTTTGTATTTTCATCATAATTTTGGATAAATAATCTTGTGTCAAAACCAAAAAAATTTTAATGCTCAATTTTTGATTTGGAAAATGATTTTCCCCAACCGTGAGGAACAACATTATCTTTCATGCCAAGGCCACATATGACCATATTTTTAAAATGTGTGTTTTCACCCCCAATTATGAGTCTTGAGTTTGTGGACCTTTGAGATGAATTTCCTACTTTGGTGTGAATTAATATGATAGATGCATTTTCTTAACCTCATGAGAATCACAATAGTCAAATAGACTCCCATTTCCCTTACATTAATCATCTTTTTAAAAGCCCCTTCAAGCATATAAAAATATTTTCTTTGATAGCCACATTACAAGCCCAATACCTTGTCCCACACAACGTCTACATGGATTTACATTGCATAATTTATTGAAATTTAAGTGTGGGGGGAATAAATTTCATTTTGGGTATCATTTTCTTAATCTTTCACCATGTTATCATATTATTGAGGGAAAACATCTATGTTAGTGTGTGGGGGAGAGGTGTTATTCAGTGAGTTTTGGGAATGTATATATGTTTATGGCATCTTATACAAATTTTATTGAAAAGTATTAAAAAAATGAAAAAAACAACAAAAAAATGAAAAAAAGGAATGGGTTGTTTCCTGGATAGGTAAAAAATAACTATTATTCAACCTTTTATCTTTTTATAACTATTAAAATTAGTTTCCTTAGGAGATCAATCATGGGTTGGGATATGAGTGAGAGATTTGTTTCAAGATCAACTTTCAAAAAAAAGAAAAAAAAAAGAAAAGAAAAGAAAAGAAAAAAAATAACACTTGCATTATATATTCTTGTGTCATTAGAAGAAGTTTTGTGTCTTGTACATATTTAAACTTCTCATACCATTAAAATTTTATTCCTATTTTGTGTCTTGATTCACACAATCGTGCCCTTATAAATATGTGTTTCCATTTCCACCAATGTTTCATTTCAAAAAAAAACTGTGCATTATTTTACCCATGTTGGTGTTTTAACCCTCTTTTACACTCTTTTTTATATTAAATTCCCACCATCCCATAGACACATAAAACCCTCTAAAAAAGACCTCTTGATTATTGTGCTCTTTATAATGGAGAATGGAATCGGAGATATTTTTCAAACTCTAAGATTTTCACCTTTGGTTGGTGAATGAGTGAACCTCCATAAATAAATTTTTATCATCTTAAGAGGAGTGAGTTTTGAGTGCCCACATTTTCCATTTCTAAATTTGAGCCTGAAAAATGAATTATTTTTGGAAATTGTTTCTGTAAATTTTTTTAGTGGAATTCAATATGGATGAGTAAAGTGGTCTAAACCTCCCCTAATTATTGAAAATAAAATTTTAATATTTTTTGGCGAGTGAGAATGATTTTGTTATGTTTTTATATTTGTTGCACATGAGGACATGTACAAGACTAAGTGTGGGTGAGTTTAGGTTATTAATATATTCATAACTTTTTATTTATTCCCTTTACTTATTTTCTATGAAAAGTACATAATTTTTGTGAAATATTCATGTTTTAATATTAAATATGATTTTTAGCATTATTTGAATTAATCTAGATTCATTTAAGCTTAATTTTTTAATCATAAATCTCATCCTATTGATCCAAATTGTGTGATTCTAGTTTTTTAGGGTTCTTTATTCAATATTGAACATATCATTAGAAGTAATATTTTTCCAATTTGGCCATTTGAAGGGTCATATGGCTCATAAAAGAAGGCCCACAGAATCTGTGAAGAAACTAGAACAGCCATGAAGATTGAATTGATGGGCCCAATCTAGAAATCCAAATTATTTTATTATCCTATTGGATAAAAATTTGAAGTCCCAACTCCACCAAAAAAGGGCCCAAATGAAGTTTTGAAGTCCAGCCCACCATTCTGTCTGGGAAATGAAATCAACACACAAAACTTGACTTTTCTCCTGATCTAGACATCCATTTGAGCTGAGATATTTCACTATGAAATAAGAGATTTAAGTGGATTACTTTTTAGAATAGATTGTTTATATTTTAGGGCATCATCCTATTCAAAAACTCATTAAAATTTCAGCCATCGAAAAAGCATGGATAGAAATGGAAAATTTAACATTGTTTATTAAAACCACCATAACTTTGGATCCATAAGTCCAAATGCCACCAAATTTTAAGATTATATTGTAAAAATTAATATTTACAACTTTAAAGAAAAATATTTCTCCATATTAGGATGTCTAATTTAACAAATTGGTGATGAAAGTGGAGGGGAATATTTGGAATGCAAACAGTCCACCTCCTTGGGATATAAATACATCCCCCTCTTCCCATTGCAAGGGGTTGGCATTTAATAATAGAGAAGGATAAATTGACATGACCAAATCCTTTAAAAAGTCCTGGTAGGACCTTCCAAACTCATTTTTTCACTTGATACACCCTTCCTTCTCTCTTTGTTTTCATTTTCTTTTGTGTTCTTATTTGTAATCATGTAAGTTTGTTTTCATTTCAATATAATTTTAATGTATGTTTCTTATTCTTCATATATTATTCACATAAAACTTCTATTTTATAATATTAATTTTCTTTAAATAGTTTAAATCAAGTCGAAAATCATTCTATCCTTATCTTTCTCATTCAATCTAAACTTCGTATTTAACATTAACTTCACCATTTTTGTGTGTGTTCAGCACACTACTCTTATAATGTCCCTTTATTTTTATTCTCTTTATAATTAACCACAATAAACATTACAACCATATTATTAAACAAAATAATGTATTAGTAAATATACCATTTGGACGAGTTATAATTTTGGGATGTTAAGTGATTGAGAGCTTTTGATCGATGAATATTTTTTAAATTAACATTGTGTATGTTAAACTTAAAATGTCATGAATTAATGAAAGGATTTGTTTAATGTGTGGTTTAAAAGGATTATTGGAACCATAAATACACTACCATAAACAATATGTTATTAATATTAGAACCCTAAGTTAAGTAAAGGATTGGATTAAAGCCTTAACACTTGGTAATTCCGATCAAAGTAATCTTGTGAAGTGGGTGTTAATTTAATGAAATATAAAGCAAAGATCTAGGATATCACAAGCTTAAATCCCTAATAATGAACTCAACCCAATATTTATCAAATTGTTAAATCAAACATCAAACATCAATCACTTTATTTAATCTCTGCAAACAAAACCACCCAATCAAAATACAATTAATTAAAAACAATCGACTATAAAATGTATCATCTCCAAGGATTCTACCCAAGTGCTACTAAACATATTAGTAGAGCACCAGAACCTTGAACATGTAGGTTCCAGGTGTAGTGGAAGCACGTTGGTGGGTGTACCCAACTTTAATTTTAGCATTAACAATGGTCAATCTGAGATTTTTCACGATAATAAAATGCCAGATCTTCGGAATAGAATGAAGAATAGAAAAGAAAAGAGGGGAGCCCCGAAACCATAGATATGATCATCATATGTTGGTTATACTTAATTTAATTAATTGATAAGAATTACCTTGATATAATTATTTCTTTGTTGATGTTTCCGGTTATGATCCGATGTGATTCGTTGTTGCGTTGTAGAATCCAAGTATAGGATTCCTTTAGCGGTGATCCACACGTGCTCCATGTATCTCTGAACATCACTGAAGGGATCTCCAAGTGCTAGCATAAAAGAGCCTTTTCTTGTGATGTCTTCCTTCGATCACCTTGATCCGGTGGAGGAGGATCTCTCTCTCGTAGCTTGAGAGCGTTCTTGGAAGAAAATGATTATCTCTTAGCTTGAGAGATTTCTCTAGATCCATTGTGCACAACCACAAAAAAATGTCTAGGCTAATGAGAAATATATAATTGGGATTTTTTAATTACATAGAATAATAAAATTAATTAATTACCTGAAAGAATTTATTCATTTCATTTAATTCTTAGTAATACCCCATGTCTAATAATAACGGTTGAATATTATTATTACCTAACATGCGCCCACTGAATTACACCTAATATTATTTAATTAAATAAATAATATTATTTCTCATAAATTCCCAAAAAAAATACATGGCGTGTACTTTTGTTTTTTTTTCATTTTTCTTTATTTCCTCCACCACATTTATTAGACCTTGAATAATGGCTATTTATTTCTAAAATAAATATCACTATATTACTCACTAATAAATATATTATTTCGCCCACAATATATTCTCTCTAATAACTAGTGTCGAAATAAATGAGATCAGGCATCCTTAAATAATTATTAAACCATAATCGAGAATAACATTTATTCAACTTGTTAAATTAATATTTAACTGAGATACATGGACACACTTAGTGTGTGACCCTCTAGGCCTCTTTCTCAGTGGCATTAGGTGAAGCCTGCCTAAAGTCCAAGGTTAGCATCTAGAAACATGCCAAGGCACCCATAGAGAAAGAATTTAACGCCATAATGACGTGTCACCTCCTAGGAATGCTTACCATGTAATATAATACTTTTGTCTCGATATCTCAAATCAAGCGAGTTATATGCTAGTGCCATCAACCCATGTGATCGATTATCATTTATTTGAATTTATGGAATTGAAATTTCCCATTCCTCACCATGGACATGGATTTCTTTAGGCTATATCAATTCCATCAAAGGGCCTAAGATATCTACTTCTATTATGGAATAGAAGGGACAAATCCTTTCTCACATTAACTATTAATGCAGTATCACTCATGACGCACCCATCATATCCTACCTTGCTGCGAACAGTGTGTCATCATATTTTTCATCAATAAATCTAAGTGCATGAGTTGTAATACCCATTAATAATATTCTTAAAGTCTAAGGACCAATACACATGTCCACAGATAGGAACATCCAATGACACTATAAAATGTGGATTTCCTAATGGCGAGTCTCGTTATCATAATATCCTTTTGGATATTACCAAGGGCGCACACTATGAGAAGGTGCATCAAAGTTTTATGAGTCCTCACCCCTATTGGACTGTATTATTTTTGTCCCTCAAATAACATCATCTATCCATAGAACATATAATCAAGAATTGTGTTATGGCACTTTCAGGTTCTTATCATAGCAGGGATCCGCTATGACCCTTTAATACAACATCTATCCTTAGGACATTATCACATGCATTGTCATGAAAAAGAGCAATCAAGATGTGATAAGGTATTTATTAATGAATAAAGTACAAAGTAGTTGGTTCTAGGAAACAAAATCCAACAGACTCCCACTTGGACTAGAGCCACCTGCTAACAACTTTTAACCCGCTAGCTCTCAGATGATATTCATGCTTTTGCTGAGATAGTCCTTTAGTCACGGGGTTCACCACGTTCTCTTCCATGGACACTCTTCTCACTAAAACTTCACCCCTTTGATATAAATCCCTTAAGAGGTGATACTTCCAGATTATGTGCTTTGTCCGTTGATGTGACCTTTGTTCTTTTGAAAGATCCACTGTTTCAGTATTATCACAATATAATGTGATATGATCTTTACTACTAGGAACCAAATCAAGATCCTAGACAAATTTTAGAATCTATATGGCTTCCTTGGCTGCATCAGAAGCCGCTATATATTTGTACTTCATTGTAGAATCGGAGATAACTAGTTTCTTTGAACTCTTCCAGCTCATAGCTCCTCCATTGAGACAGAAAACATATCCAGATTGCAACTTCAGATCATTCTGATTTGTCTGAAAACCAGCATCAACATACCCTCTGATGACAAGCTCCTCATCTCCTCTATAAACTGAGAACATATCCTTAGTTCTTCTCAGATACTTAAGGATAGTCTTTATAGTAGTCCAATGATGTTCTCCTGGATTTGATTGATATCTGCCTACCATGCTCAGTGCATAGTCAACATCAAGCCTGGTACATAACATGACATACATGATGGATCCTATAGTTGAAGCGTATGGGATATTACTCATTCTATCTTTCTCTTGTTGTGTCTTAGGACACATTTTCTTAGAAAGATATAGGCCATGTGACACTGGAACCAATCCCCTCCTGGATTGTTCCATACTAAATCTATTTAGTTTTTGGTCAATATATGTACCCTAACTTAGTCCAAGCAGCCTCTTGGATCTATCACGAATGATCTTGATCTCTAGAATGTAGGTTGCTACACCCAATTCCTTTATGGAGAAACACTTATTCAACCATTCCTTAACTAACTGTAATATTGGTACATCGTTTCCAATAAGCAATATGTCATCAACATATACTACTAGGATAACTACCGCATTCCCATTAAACCGCTTATAAACACATGGCTCACATTCATTCTTAATGAAACCAAATTACTTTATGGATTCATCAAATAGAATGTTTCATGACCTAGATTCTTTATTTAATCCATAAAATGGATTTTTGAAACTTGCAAACCTGTTTGACTTCACCTGGTGTCACAAACCCTTCTAGTTGTGTCATATAGACATATTCCTAAAGGTTCCCATTAAGGAATGCTATTTTTACATCCATTTTCCAAATCTCATAGTCATGGTAAGCTGCTATGGAAAGTATGATTCTTATGGATTTAAACATGGAAACTGGAGATAAGGATTCATCATAGTAAATTCCTTGACACTGTCAGAATCCTTTAGCCACTAGCCTTAATTTATAGGTGCTAACTTGACCTTCCATGTCCAGTTTTCTCTTGAATACCCATTTGCATCCAACAAGATTTACATCAACTGGCTCATCAACTAGAACCCAAACTTGGTTCTGATACATGGAATCTATCTCATAATTCATAGCTTCTATCCATCTTGTAGCTTATGAGATTTTTACTGATTCCTTTTAGGACATAGGTTCATTATTGTCAAACAATAATGATTCACCATCCTTGGTGACTATGAAACCAAATCTCTCTGGTTCCCTTACCTCTCTTGAGATCCTATGCAGTACTTGTGTTTCTGGAACCACTTTCATGGGGACCTATGGAACTTGTTCCTGTACCAACTCCAGTGTATCTTGAGCATCAACTTCATCAAAGTCAATCTTTCTCCCACTATCCTTTTTGAGGATGTGCTCCCTCTCAAGAAATATGGATTGTCTGGTGATAGTCACTTTCTTTTCTGAAGGGTTATATAGGTAATATCATTTCGTTTCCTTGGGATATCCTATAAAGATACACTTCGTTCCCTAGGGTGCTAGTTTGTTGCTTGAGAAGGCCTTAAAAAATGTCTCGCATCCCCATACACATGTGTGTGACAAAATGGGCTTCTTTCCATTCTATAACTCGAAGGTAATTCCATTTTCTGCCTTAGTTTGTACTCAGTTTAATGTGTATGCTGCAGTCTATAATGCATATCCCCAAAAGGATAATGGAAGATCTGCATGACTCATCATGGACCTCACCATGTCCCATAAGGTGCAGTTCCTCCTTTCACTAACATCATTACAATGTAGTCTATATGGAGGAGTGAGCTAATATAGAATCTCAGACTCCCATATAAGATCAATGAACTATTGGTTCAGATATTCTCCACCTCGATCCGATAAAAGATTCTTTATCTTCTTACCAATCTGATTTTCTACTTCATTCTTGAATTCATTAAATTTCTCTAAGGATTATAACTTATACCTCATTAAGTAGACATAGTGATATTTACTCAAATAATTTATAAAAGTAATGAAGTAAGAATATCCACCTCTAGCTTCTACTGGAAATGGTCCACACACATCTGTGTGCACAAATCCTAGAAGATCTGTTTCCCTCTCACCCTGTCCATAGAAAGGCGGCTTGGTTATTTTACCTTGTAAACAAGCGTGACATCTATCAAGTAATTTTAGCTCAGTAGAGTCTAAATATCCATCTTGGAAGATCTTTTTCAAGCGCTTCTCATTTACATGACCGAGATGATGATGCCACAACTGGGTGATGTATGAGTCATGTGAGTTTATTTCATTATCGATTGACAACACTTGGTTTTCATAATTTAATACATACAAACCATTATTTAAATGCACCATACCATAACATACATTGTTCTTATAAAAGAAGAAACCCTTATTTCCAATCTTGAAAATAAATCCATCCATATCCAAACATGATACAATAATTATGTTTTTGGTAACACTAGACATATAATAACAGTTATGTAAAACCAAAATCATCATAGTTGGTAATGAGAGGTGGTAATCGCCAATGGCCAACGCAGCCAGCCTCGTGCCATTGGAAGCTCAAAGATCCACCTCTCCTCTCGTAATATTTCTAAATCTACTTGGTTCCTGCATTTGAATACATATGTGAGCCCCAAAAGTTGTATCTAATACCCAATGTGTAGAAATGGAAAGATTACACTCAATAACGAATGAACCTTTAGTTCCCCATGATTTTGGGTGAAATTCCTCTTCCAGTGGCCTAACTTTCCACATAAAAAACATACCGCCTCCCGTTCCTTACCCTGACTCTGGATCTTCCCCTCCTTGGAGGGATGATGCTTGTGGGCTTCAGACCATTTATAAATCCTTGGACCCTTTTCCTTTTCCTTCCTTTTCTTATTCACCATAAGGACTGCGAGTTTGTCACACCCCATGTCCTTATCTACCTGGAAAATTAAGGTCATAAGTTCTGATAGAATCTTCTCATTATTTCTCATGTTATAGTTGACAATAAAGCTAGAGAAGGTCTTGGGTAGTGATGATAGAATGAGATCTGTATGCAACTCATTTGGGAACTTAATTCCTAATATGTCCAGGAGTTCAATGTAGCCAATAAGCTTGACTACATGAGGCCCAGCTAGCGCAAAATCTCCAAGCTTAGTTGTAAAAAAAGTGTTGGAGATTTCATATCTCTCTTATCTCGCCTTATCTTGGTAGAGATCCTTAAGGTGAGACATCATGCTATACGCATCCATGTTTTCATGTTGCTTCAAGAGCTCATTAAACATGGACAATATCACGAAACATTGGACATCTGTGGAATCATACATATGTTTTATATAGAGAGATAGTTCCTCATCACTGGCCTCTTTCCCAGGTGCAACTGGAATAGGACCTTCCAGCACATACAATTTTCTCTCGTGGAAAAGGATGACGCATAAATTCCTCTGCCACTCTTGGAAATTGGTGCTGGTGAGAAGGTTTTTACTTATCATGTATGGTTATCAATGATATGTTTAAGTCATTTTTCTTTCCGTTTCTACAAATTAATATGAGAAAAGGTTTAGTACTTTATTATGATAAAACTGAGAAAAATAAATAAATTAATACTTATTAGTCTCCCACAATTTTATTGAAATCCAATAGCCCTCACCATTGACTTTGGAATATTCTGTTTCCTAACTATTCTAGTGTAAAGGATCCATACTACCCTTCACATTACCCCAACTAGGGTTGGTCAAGAAACTTGAAGGGTTTTAGGTAGGTATTACAAATGCCAACTGTATTAACTCGTAGTTCATTGATCTGCTGAGTGGACTCTCCAATCCTAAAATCCTTTTATTTTGGATTTCCTCAACCTTTTCCCCTTGGTCACACCAAGTCCTACTGTGGCAGTCAACCCTTGATTCAAACCAATTCAAGTCAACCCAAAACCATGAATTATAATTCCCTGATAATTAAAATCACCCCAACTGGGGTTGGTCAAGCACTTTGAACTATGGTTCAATTCTAACCAAGATTATTGAAGGTTATACCGACTTGATATTTTCTTTGAGGGATTTTATCCTTATACATAAATTTCCATTTTATTATCTTTGATTACATGCTTGTTAATATTAAGTGGGATATACTTAAGTGATTAACCACGTCTAAGATAATAATTTACGCATAAGCCGATATTATTTCAATTTCATCTTGCATGCTTGTTTAATTCATTAATTGTGTGATCGTGAAAACACACCCAAAATAAATAAACCATGAAACTTACAGAAATGAAATAAACGGTATGATCATGAGCTTGTTCTATTGGTTAGTTTATCTAGTGGTTGATAAACTAACCTAAGACCTAGTAGAGAAACACCTTGAACCTTTTAGGTTTGTGTTTACAGCTTTCTACCTGTCCACCTTTATATCTCCTTGGATTGGTTTCACCATGGATCCTAAATTGAGACACCTCCACTAGCTTGGGAGCTCCATCCATTACATATGATTTTATCTCACATGCAGGTGAGGGGTAAAATGGGGTTTTATATAAAAGAAACCTTGGGCATGTAGACCCTACATATTAATGAGGAGAATGCTTAATTTAAATAAATAAATTAAAATAAACCATTCACATACAAATGTCTTGGTCTAGCTCATGATCATCCATGTATGCAATTATATTTACACATAAATAAAACTAGCATTCAATTCTTTAATCATTCTTGTTTAATATAAATCATGCTCAAATCAATTAATTATCTTTAATTAATAAATCCTTTTATATTAAACCCTTTTTTTTGAATTTCCTTGAGATTATCATCCATTATAATTTTAAACAAATAAATTCATTTAAAATTATCTTTGTATATAATTTGTAACTTGGAGGAAAACCAGTGAATTCTCGTTCATAACTACCCAATGAGTAGAAATGAACATTACGCAGATGTTAAATTAAACACACATATATAAAATACATATCACGTGTTGTACCTAAGCTTTATGCCTACAATATGGTACACATATCAAGGGTTTGTATAATATAATAATAAATTTTAATAAATCTACGTAATTTGGATGAGTAAACGACGTGTAGTTCTGACTACACGGTGTGTAATTTTGTTCACCATCCATATGAAGTACACGCCCGGGGACATGGCGTGTAGATGTACTTCGGATTTTTTTGGAGTACATGGAATGTTCAGTGGGATACATGCCATTTAGTATCCTCATTACATGGTTTCTAGCCGAGAAAGCCATGTACAGGGTATACGGTCTAACCCTAACCCAAAGGGAATACTCACCGTGTTCAGTGGACCACACGACATGTAATCTGAAAACCATGTGCCACCTATTCCCTGTCAATACACAATGTCATTTAAGACTTATAAATACTCCAACACATATCCGGATTTGGCGGACCAATTCGATGCATTGAACATAGACTACATAGCGTGTACTACCAAATACACACTGTGTATTCTGGTGTTGTACGAATAGGAATGTGATAGATAAAATATTTTCAATTAATTTATATTGAATATCATTGTTTTAAACCCACAAAATTGTTCTTCTAAGATGAATTGTTTCATTTTTATGATAATGGTGTTATTTTGAGCTGAATTGTAAAAATTGGCCATTTTGGATTTTTTTAACAGTTTTAACTTATTTCGGTAGATTGGCCATAACATTATCTACACTGATCCAAATTGCGAAATTATTTCTTTTCCAGATTCTAAACATCCAGGGCTTCATTTAATATATTTGGACCAAAATCTGAATCGGCCATATGGAAGCTCAACAGAAGATCACAAGTTGAATCAAGAAAACTGTTTTCAGTTCTGCCTAGTTTTGATGTGGGATCCATAACTCAACCACTGTGGGCCCAAAGCTTGTGAAATTCGGTGGGTGGACGCGCAAGGAGTTTTGGAGCATCTTTTATGAATGAAGCACCGAGTGAATTGGCCGTTTATGGGGCCATTAAAGCACCTTAATCCGGAGGATTTCGTTTTGGAGAGTCTGACTGGACAGAATAAATGCTCATAGGAAAACGGTCATAACTCTCGGAATACATGTCCAAATCCGATGAAATTTTGAGGGGACACGGCCAAGGGAATTATGAACAACATTAATGAAGGTCTCAACTCGTGAAGATGTCATTTAATGGGGCTAAAACGCGTAGACATTCGGGAGAAGAATTCTGGCTATAAAAGGAGGAGAGCTCCACCCTCTCAAAGCATCCATTCTCCATCCCATTCCTTCTGGGACACCAAGAAGGAGAAATTTTCAGATTTTTCTTTTATTTATTTTCTTTTTCATTGTTTTGTAATGCCTTCTTCTTCCCCATTCAACTCGATTACCCTTACCATGGTGGGGTAAACTTTTGGAGTGATTGGGGAAGGGTTGGTTTTCTACATTGTAATGCTTGAGTTCTTGAACGCAATTGAATAAATTTCTTTCTTCTTCAAAGTTGTTTTCAAATTCTTATAGCGGATTTTATAATCAAGTGCGATCGTTCTTGAATATTAATTCCGTTATTTATTTTTGCCTTGGTAAAATAATCAATATCTCCCTCCACTAATTTCTGGTTTATATACGATGGAATAAACTAGGAATTAGTGGTGAAGTACTCGACGATCGTCAGTACGTGTAAAAGGTGTAGTGAATGTTCTTGATTGTTTGGGATAAACAAAACCCGATCGGGAATTGCCCATTTCAATTAAGGATATTCAATACAACTATTTTACACATGGAAGGAGAGTTGACCAAATCGAGATCTTGGTAAGGTTTTCTCTCACAATAACAATTTTACCAAGGAAGTGAGAGGAAACGATTGTGGAAACTCACTTTAATCAACTAAGAAGAAGAGGTTTGAATTAAATTGAACAAGGATAGCATTATAATTAGGAAACCGACCCCGACCTAATCACCCTTTTTAATTTCATAGTTTTTCAATCATTTGAATTTCAAATTTCCTTTCACAACATTTTTACCCCCATTTTAAAGTGACAAACCATTTTGTGTGCACTCCTCTTCGGGAGACATCCTAGGTCAACCACGTTACTACATTTTAACTTAGGAAATAATTGTTTTGCCACGCCCTACGACAGGCGTGCGTCAGAATGTTTGTCACCTCTAGATTAGATCCTCTATTTTATTTTAATCAAGATTAAAAGAAAAATTAATTTCTGTAAGGTGAACGATAAATGAGAGAGGAGGAACATATCTTGAGATTCAGATTTAAATAATGATTAACTTTAATTGAAACAACTAAATTATTAAATGTTTAAATCACCAATGAAAAAATAAATAATTATAATCAACAATATGCTCACTCTGATACCACTTGTAGGCTCCGGGCGCAGTGGAAGCGCATTGGTGGGTGTACTCAACTTTAATTTTAGTGTTAACAATGATCAATCTGAGATCCATCACGATAATAAAATACCAGATCTTCAAAATAAAACGATTAATGAAAAAGAAAATAGGGGAGTCCCAAAACCATAGATAAGATCATCAAATGTTGGTTATAATTAATTTAATTAATTGACAAGAATTACCTTGATGGAATTCTTTCTTCATTGATTTTTCCAATCACGAGCCGATGTGATCTGTTGTTGCGTCATAGAATCCAAGTGTAGGATTCCTATAACGGTGATCCACACGTTCTCCACATATCTTTGGATGCTGCTAAAGGGATCTCTGGGTGCTAGCATGGAAGAGCCTTTGCTTGCGATGTCTGCCTTCGATTGCCTTGATCCAGTGGAGGAGGATCTCTCTCTCATAGCTTGAGAGAATTATTGGAAGAAAATGATTCTCTCTTGGCTTGAGATATTTCTCTAGATCCATTGTGCACAACCACAAAAAAATAGCTAGGATAATGAGAAATATATAATTGGGTTTTTTTAATTACATAGAATAATAAAATGAATTAATTACCTGAAAAAATTTATTCATTTAATTTAATTCTTAATAATACCCCATGTCTAATAATAACATTTGACTATTATTATTACATGACATGCGCCCAACGAATTACACCTAATATTATTTAATTAAATAAATAATATTATTTCTCATAAATTCCCAGAAAAAAATACACGGCGTGTATATTTAATATACACAACGTATACTTTTGTTTTTTTATTTTTCTTTATTTCCTCCACCACATTTATTAGACCTTGAATAATGGATATTTATTTCTAAAATAAATAACACTACATTACTCGGTAATAAATATATTATTTTTCCCACAATATATTATCTCGAATAACTAGTGTTGAAATAAATTAAATCAGGAATCCTTAAATAATTATTAAACCACAATCAGGAATAATCTTTATTCAACTTGTTAAATTTATATTTAACTGAGATACTTGTACACACTTAGTGTGTGACCCTTTAGGCCACTTTCTCAGTGGAATTAGATAGAGCCTGCCTAAAGTCCAAGGTTAACATCTAGAAACATGCCAAGGTATCCATAGAGAAAGAAGTTAATGCTGTAATGGCATGTCACCTCCTACGAACACTTACCATGTAATATAATCCCTTTATCTCGATATCTCAAATCAAGTGAGTTGCATGCTAGTTCCATCAACCCATGTGCTTGATTATTCTTTCTTTGACTTTCTGAAATTGAAATTTCCCATTACTCACCATGGCCGTGGATTTCTTTAGGCTATATCAATTCCACCAAAGGGTCTGAGATATCTACTTTCGTTAGTAAATAGAAGGTACAAATCCTTTCTCTCATTATCTATTAATGTAGTATCACTCATGATGCACCCAATGTATCCTACCTCACTGCGAACAGTGTGTCGTCACAATTTTAGTCAATACATCTAAGTGCATGAGTTATAATACCCATTAATAATAATCTTAAAGTCTAAGGACCAATACACATGTCCGTATATAGGAACATCCAATGACACTATGAAATGTGGATTTCCTACTGGCAGGTCTCATTCTCATAATATCCTCCTGGATATTACCAAGGGCGCACACCATGAGAAGGTGACTCAAAGTTTTATGAGTCCTCACCCCTAATGGCTTGTATTATTTGTGTCCCTAAAATAACATCATCCGACCATAGAATATATATTTAAGAACAATGTTATGACACTTTCGGGTTCTCATCATAGTAGGGATCCACTATGAACCTTTAATGAAATAACTATACTTAGGAAATTATCACATAAATTGTAATGCAGATGAACAATCAAGATGTGATAAGGTATTTATTAATGAATAAAGTACAAAGTAGTTGGTTCTAGGCCACCAACTCCAACAGAATGGTCAATAGGCGATGATCAGATGCACTTTGGCCACATTACTTCTTTGAGAAAGGGTACAAAACACAATGACGTAATGTTGATGATGTAAAATCTACTTGGATAGTCTAGTACAAGTATTTTAAATCATGGTTCGAAGTGCTCAGTTCAGGAGGATGATATGAGACAATCATATTAGGAATAACCCAGAATACACTAAGGTGCTGAGTTCTACTGTGGTGATGTCATAATCACAAGAATCGTAAAGTCCTTTATATTTTACCAAGATGTATATGGTTGTTTGGTTTGAGCCTTTATGCATTGATAACATGTTCAAGCAGATAGATCCCTTTTCCTTTCCAAGGTCTATGAAATGTTTGCGACACCCCAAGGTGTTTAAATCATGAATTGTGATTTATGGAATATGTAATATCCAAGAAGGGTTTGAGCACCCTAATTTTTTTTCACTTCTTAGAGAACAGATTCTCATGATGAATATATGTGACAAATTATTACTCTAAATTTTTCCTAAACCAGGGGGTCCAATGAGTGTAGATTGTCATTTACTAGGGATACAAAGTAGGCCCTATGATCTTTATGAGTTATTTATTTTCACACTAATTTTTACCTAAACTGTAAAATATAAATATTTTAGAGAGTGAAGACTTGAATTTTACTGAGTTCCCCCTTTTTGGGTTTTCAAACTGATAAGTTTTGGGTCTCTTTCACTACCGGTTTAAGGTCTTGCAATTTGGACCATTATAGTCTTGAGTTTAAGGTCGTACAACTTTGAACAAAGTGTAGGAAGTTTAAGTTCATGACACACACTGACCTAATATGTGGGATGTTACACAAGTTTCCAATTAGGATACCTAGGGTCAAGAGCACTCTAACATCTTTATAAGCGAGAGACAAAAATGTTGTAAATCACAGATCAAGTTTCTCAGGTCATGAGTAATGATATGGGACAATCATATCAGGGATGGACTAGGACACCCTCAGGTGTTGAGTTCCACCACAATGATTTCAAGATCATAAGGATTATAAACACCTTCTTACAAAGCCAATATTTCTCTGTTTGGTAGGTATAATCTCTTATGCATCAATAACATCATCAAACAAATGGATCCCATTTCCTTTACAAGGGCCATGAAAGGTTCATGTAAACTTGATGTGCTCAAGACATTAAGTGTTATTTATGAATTGAGGTGATTAAAATATGGTGGAAGCACCCCATACCATGGATGACTGGGGTAATGATCTTGTGGTCCTTTGATAAGAGATGATAATGGATGATGGTCTATATAGTTTTACATTGTATAGTGGGGAATTACTTGCTTATGTATAGTTTAACATCATGCGGTAAGTACATTTTCCTTGTAGTTTAACATCATATAGTAAGGATGTGAGAACCAATGTGAAAAATTGTGCAATATATATTATATTCACAAGAAGTATGCACATAGATCTGACTCGTACGTAGGAAAAATATTCTGGTATGGATCAACCCCTATGTATTTGGTGTGTATTTTTTATCGGTTGTTGTAGATGGGCCCAAGATTGGAGATCTAAGCATCACTACATATCCTGTGATGATAGGAATCAATACACACATAGTTCTTGAATGAGAAAATCTCTACCCAAGTCTAACCTATATGCATTGGTGGGCATTGTTTCCATTTATTTTTATAGTTGGGCCCATGATTGGAGATCCAAGCATCACTTAATATCATATTATGATAGGAATCAAGACACATTTAGTTCTTGAGGAATAAGGTAGTTTAACGTCATACAAAAAGGATTTAAGCTTCCTGATGTGAAAAAGGGGTATTGCGGTTGGACCCAAGTATGGAAATATGGGTGTCACTAAATATCCTACAATAATAGGAATCAAGCCACACATAGTTATTGAGGAAGGATATTCCTTCACAAGTCTGACCAATACATAGGGAGGGATCATTTTTATGCTTATTTATTA
Organism: Viscum album; assembly: GCA_963277665.1. Lineage (NCBI taxonomy): Eukaryota > Viridiplantae > Streptophyta > Magnoliopsida > Santalales > Viscaceae > Viscum > Viscum album. Next base: position 1,402,956,932 of record OY728125.1, read on the forward strand.
TGACTAGACCCAAGGTTGGATATTTGAGCATCACTACATATCCTATGGTGTTAGGAGTTAAGTCACATGTAGTTCTTGAATGTAGGTGTGGTAAGAAACCAATAACAAAAAATAGTGGTCCTCTTAGGCGAGGTCCATAGGAATGTGCAATTTTATGTCATGTAAGGGACATCAATTGTGTAGTTTAACATCATGCAGTGAGGACTCATGGTATTCCTTTTAAGGACATTCATTCAGTACCATGATGAACCTATCATGAGCCGTTATGCCTTGTTCATGCGGGGAACCCTTACTAAAATTTCTAAGCTCACGTGAGCTATGATTGGTGTGATAAAAAAGGAATGGAAAGGGTTACTCTCACCATGCAGAGGCAATTAAGGATAGGACAATGGAATTTTGTATCATGTAGTGGTAGGACCAAGATATAGGATCGAGGTGTCCCTATTCACCTCATTGAAATGAGAATCAGGCCATACATAGTTCTAAAAACCTATGTAGTTTAATGTCATCTAACAAGGACATAAGGTGTGCAGTTTTAACATCTTGAAGTAAGGACTTGGGTGACTCAATGTGAGAGAGGAGGAATATTGGAGCTGGACTCTAGAACGAAGGTTTGGGTGTTACTACGTATCTTGTGATGGTAGGAATAAATCCACACATAGTTCTTCAAAACCATGCAGTTTAGTGTCATGCAGAGAGGACATAAATTATTCATTTTAATGTATTGTGGTGAGGATGAGGGTCACCCAACATGAAAGGGAAGAAAAACTATGGTGGGGACCAAAAATAGAGGTTTGGGTATCACTATGCATCCTATGATGGTAGGAATTAAGCCATACATAGTTCTTAGAAGAATAAATTTTCTATATGGAGATGACTCTCACATAGGGAAAGGGGAATTTAATCCCTCTTTTGTATAGATCTAGCTCATTTGTGATGAGTCGTTAATGAGATGGTTCTTCCCATGCAGTTTAACATCATGTAGTGAGGACATATTCTATTCAGTTTTATGTCATATGGTAAGGACTTGTTTTATATAGTTTAACATCATGTGGTTAGGATGTGAGATACTGTGTAGTTTAAAGTCTTACTGACATGACTTGGGTCACTTGATATGAATTACGATGAACCTTTGCGGGATCTTTTCAATTTTAACATCATGCAGTGAGGACATGCTCTGTACAATTTAGTGTCATGTGGTCAAGATGTGTCTGTGTAGTTTAATGTTATATGACTAGGACACCTTTGTATAGTTTAACATCATAAAACAAGACAAATCCATAAAATTTAACATAATGTGGCTAGGACGCGAGACACTGTGCAGTTTAAATTCTTACTTCTAGGACTTGGGTCACCAGATATGAATGAGTATGAACCATTGGATGATCTGTATAGTTTAACATTATGTGGTTAGGACATGTTCCGTATAGTTTAGAATAATGTTGTCATGAGGTGCCTGTGTAGTTTAATGTCATATGACTATGAAATATTTATGAAGTTTAACATCATACAACTAGGACAAACTTCATATAGTTTAATGTCATGTGATCAGGATGTGAGACACTGTAAAGTTTAAAGTCTAATTTCCAGGACTTGACACTTGATGATAGCTATACAAAGTATTTCATGAGAAACCTCAAATTGGTAGGGGTTTGACATGATCCCCTTCTATTGTATATATTGAGTAGGTTCCACTGTGATAAACCTTATGTATGATATAAGGCCCTTCCCATTTGGGTTCTATATTTGGATGCTTCTTCCCTGGTATCATTGGGGTTCTGAGATCCAGAACTAGTTCTCCTTGGAGGAATGAATAGAGGCATAAATCTTTATTTAAGGGCCATGCGATTCAATTCTAATGGAATTCAAGGTTGTGTAATGTACACAAACTATTCTCATCAAGCCATTCTAGCTCATCTATCTACTTTTTTGATTGATCGTCATTCGAGAGTTTCCATAAATGGCTATTATAAGTGAGGGAAACTATACTTAAATTGTAAATACTGCCTCAGTCTCATACACAAATGAGTATGAAGTTACTTGTGTAGTAGTACATGTGGTGGTATAGTAGGACCATAAACCATGGAGGATTTTATCTGACCAGGAATTCTTGTCTTTATTCACCATCTTCTGAAGTATGTTTGACAAGGTCTCATTGAAGACCTTTATTTTTCCATTTACCTCTACATGATTTTGAGATGATTGATTAGACTCGATGCTGTACTACTAGTATAATTTATTCAATTCTATATAATAGAAGTTGGTACCATTTTCTATCAATATTGTGTGAGGGACCTCAAACCTGGTGATGATATGAGACTTTATAAAGTTGATGATATTCTTCATTCTGACTTTCTATAGGTGTATTTACTCATATCATTTGGAGAAGAAGTTAGTATAAGTAAGGATGTACTTGAACTGCTTAGTTGTGGCTGGGGGATATGGCCCCACAATATCCATTCCCCAAATGGAAAATAACCAAGAATATTTCATTATATGTACAAATTCTAGGGGATTATGGATGAAGTTTTCATAGATATTGAATGCATGATATTTCCTGGTGAATTTCACATAGTCATATATCATGGTTTTCCAGTAATAACACAAACTCCTGATTTGGTGGGAGAGCTTGGTCCCAGACTGATGAGAATGTCAGGATCCTACATAGAATTATTTCATGACGACATGAATATCTCTTTCTGCTATGCATTTGAGGAAGATTCCATCAAAACCTCGCTTGTAGAGATATTTTTGTTCATTTGGGTCATCCCATAGGGTAAAGTTCACTACACAACATCAAATCTATTCCATTTTGGCTTGGTCTTTCAGAAGAGTCCCATTTTGGAGATAACCGATTATGTGCTGCATCCATCCAAGGGTGGATATCGGTTCATCATGATCTGCTGTGATGTTGACCTAACTTATTTCTTTCAAATTGTAGTTGATGATCGATGAGACCATTATTTAGTGTGTGATACAGAATATTTCTTACTCCTAATCAGGGTTATCAAGGACTATGGATGAATTAACCAATGCATCAGTGAATACATTCTGTGATCGGGGAATATGATGTAATGTAGGCTCAAAAGAGAATTACGCCATTAGTCCCCTAACGTAGCTAGTGAGAGGGTCCAATTATTCCTTTTTGTTGGAATATTCTCCATTGATATACTTTATCAGTAGTTCCAAACCCCTTTTATATTTAGGTAGGATATTTGTAGTTATAGGGCCAATTCTAAGCCAGTGATGAGGGCTTGGTATTCTACCTAATTATTTGTGCAGCCTTCAGATAGTGAGAAAGAGTAGGGAAAATTACATTGTGTGGAGAAACAAATACAATACCTAATCCAACACGATTAAGATTTATATTTTCCATCCTTTTTCTAATAGTACTTTGGGAGGTGCTATCAAAATTCATATCCCATGTTCGAGGAGTGTCATAGGAATAGAAAAATCCCTCATCTGGGAGTTTGGTGTCTACTAGTGTACTTTTTTGGGGAGGGATGTACCGTGAGGAAATCAGCCAAGGCTTTCCCTTTCAATGAGTTCTATGACATGAACTGGATGTCATATTTTTGTAGAATGATTTCCCATCGAGCCAGATGCCCAGTTAACATGGGGAGAACAAGGATGTACTTGAGTGGATCAATATGAAAGACCAAATGGACTTCATGGTGCAAATAAGTAATGCCTCATCTTCTACAATTCAAAGATGAGTACGAGGTAGTTCTTCTCGACATCCGTGTATTGGGTCTCAGTACCTAGAATTGTTTAGTTAAGGTAATTGAGACTGTTATAACTCCCCACACTATTCTTATGTGCAAGGAGGGATTCAAGTGATCATTTCATGGCTGCAACATATAATATGATTGGATTTCCTTCCACTAACAACATCAGGATTGGTGGGTGAATTAGGTATTGGATGAGACTTTTGAAGGCTTATTGGAAGTCCCTGTCCCATTAATAGGAGATCCCCTTCTTTATTAGCTTAGTTAAGGGGAGAAATTTATCAACCAGGTTAGCTATGAAACACTGAATGAAGGAGAGGTTCCCTTGGATCTCCTTAGTTATTTTAGATTTCTAGGGGGTGGCATTGTTAAAATAGAACTAGTCTTATTTGGGTCAACCTCGATGCCATAGTTTCATACCACAAAGCCAAGGAATTCCCTTGATATTACCCCAAATCACATTTCAATAGATTCATCTTCAAGCTGTGATGCCAAAAATTGTCGAAGATTTTTTTAAGATCCATGAAGTGATCACATCGTTGTCGGGATTTGAAAACCAGGTTATCAACATAACATTAGGTTATCCTTCCTAGAAATGGATTAAATATCTGATACATGGTGCGTTGATAAGTGGATCCAACATTCTTCAAGTTGAAGGGAAGAGGTGCTCTGAAGATAATAGATTGTTTATCTTCAGGGCCCATTTTAATTTGATTGGACCCTGAGTACTCATCCATGAAGGAAAGGGCTTGGAAGCTAGTAGTTGCATCGATCAAGATTTCTATGATAAAAAATGAGAATTCATGGGAAATATCGATTAAGGTCTCTGAAATCAATATAGATCCCAATATTACCATTCTTTTTCTTGATGTGGATGATATTGGTAAGCCATCTTGGGTATTGTAATTCTAAAAAAAATGGCTTTGATTAATTTTTCAACTTATACCTATACATTGGTATCATGATATGGGTGTATCCTCCTGGATACCTTCTTTAAGACTTGATGGTCATAGGGTAATCCAAGATGGTGGATATCCATATATGGATTTAGTCTAGGAATTTTTGTATAATTCCCGGTGAACACATATCGGTGTTGATTTAGAAATGTGATGTAAATCTATTTCTCCTTGAGAGGCATGGTGAAACTAATTAGTGTAGGTCGCATAAATTCTTTTGTTCCCAAATTTACCTTCCAAATCTCATCAATGGTAGTGGTGACACCTTCCTCGAATGCAGGAGGGGCGTTCTTGAGGTCATCCGCCTCTTCTTCCACCTCTAAGTCCGTGGAGACATTTTTAGATGAGATTGAAAATATGGGGGTATCTATGTCACTATCAGGGTGAGAGAGGCCATGAGAAGAGACATTATCATCCCCTAATACCATAGTCATTACAGAGAGATGATGGAACTAATTGTATTTTGTGATGTCACTGGGGGCTTGGAAATATGGGATCAGATCTATTACCTCAAATAGATTTATGGGGAGGATATAGTTACTACTGATCATACTCCATGGATTTATAGGGGTTATCCACAAGCTATTGGGGGATACAAACTATATATTATTATCCAAAATTGGTTCTTTTAATTCTCTCTTATAGAAACCCACCTCATCATATTTGGTTTCTAAAGTCTTGAAGGGGGTGCTGTCACTATGTAGTATGCAAACCTTTCCATCGATGGGGTATTTCAAACATTTATGGAATGTTGAAGGTACCTATATGTGACTATGGAGCCAAGGAATTATGAGTAGGACATTATATGCAGTGTCTTGATGGATAACCATAAACTCAATGTCATATATGAGATCCCCAAACTAATCCTTGAGTTTGATCATCTCGAGAGGTATTTTCTCATACTTATCATATCCTTGAATGGTCAGCTTTGTGGGAGAAAAATACCCTTCACTATATCCCAAACATTGAAGGGTTATAATTGGGATGAGATTGATCTCGAAACCATTGTGAATTAGAGACATTCAGATATCAACATTATCAAGTATACCTGAAACATATAGGGGTCTGATGTGTCCTTAGAAAATCTCTTCTTGATCCTACTCTATGAATAAGATAGTGATATGAAATTCTGTTGACATGGTCTCCATTCGATATAACTCAACTGCAATTACTTCTATATCAAATTACTATCATCTTTGGAGGGATTCAATGAGTTACTCTCTGAGTTCTTTTGAAAGATGTAGCATATCAAGGATTGAGAGCTTAGCTGGGACAATCACCAACTATTTCAGAATTTCATACTTTTGTGCCAGTGGTCGGTGATTCCTGAGGTGGGGTTTCTCATTAACATATGGCTCAATAGTTGAGGAATTTGAGTTGTAAATACCTAGTTATTGTGCAGAGGTTGAGGGAGAATCTTCTTCTAGTAGAACATGTCATGGTGACCATCCCTATTTATTGGACTGATTAGATAATCGCACCACTGCTAGGTGGTCATGAAAGAAAACTAGACATGGATGACCACTAGAGGGTTCTGAGACACCTTCATGTATCTGTTGGGATTTTGGGAGTTCTTTCTCATGGGTCTCAATTGTATATATGTCCTCTATGGGGATGCGATTGAAATATTGGGTCCAACCACACCTGTGATATCCCTTGTATCCTCAGTTCCTGCGCATGCAGTCTCCTATTCCCTGGTTTGGTGTGGGGAACTCATACTCAGAGGCATATTCATCATCAAAGAAGGGGTCTTTTAAGTGTATCATGTTTATATAATCAAATATGATCTATTAATCCAATGACGGTTTCATTTTATGGGGCGGTTAAAATGTTTTAGATGTTGTAGGGAAGAAATCTACAAGATTCAGGGCTTGTGTTGGAGAAGAATATGAATATTACTCTTCTATCTATTTCTGTATCCGATGGTTGTGTCCACCTTCGAGAGACATATCCAATGTCACATTCTTGAGTGCTGAAGCTATTGTGGGTTTTCACAAATATTCTCTTATGGTGGAATGAGCTTGGTCAATTGTTTTTTGAGTCTTCCAGTTTTTGAACTTCTGTCCATGCCTAGCCATAACGTTTTACCAATCACTATCTTTTTATAAATGGGAAATGGTTATGCATGCCACTTGATTTAAGGAGTTATATAACACCACCTTGAAATAAACCATGCCATGAAGGACATATTTTAAGATGAATTAGTACTATATATTATGACCCAACCTTCTATAGAAAGGGAAGTAGTTGGTATGGTCAGTGAGGTTGACCTCATTGGGCTTCCTAGGCTATGGTAGCTTGAGTAGGTTATTATCTATGGATATAAGGAAATAACGGAGGACTTGTTAATTTTGGAAGTAGTATGATTTATTCATCCATTACTCAAATCCCAAGTGACCCTAATTTATCTGTGCTTCTAGAAAAGGGTGATTTTGTGATTGTTTCTGCTCGATAGGATCCACTAGGTGGTTTAGGGCCTTCTTAGGTGCTTGAATGAGCACTACTACTAGTTTGTGGGTAAAAATGGAAACTTCTTCCTTGAAAATCCTTTATCCTGTACTAAAGGCATGAGCCTAAATGTAGCTCGAGTTTGATGAATGGACTATTCCAAATACTGGGCTATTTTTTCAAAATCACAGAACCCACTTGGATACTTTATTGGGATCAAAGGTGTATGAAACTCATCCCAAATATTTTTAGCAAAGAGTTCAAGCAATTGTTTTTGTGAGAGAGGGATGTTGAGTGAATAGGTTAAACCCTTCCATTTGGATATGAAATTAGAAACCCTATTTTTTTTACATTGGTTCCAGTTCGTTAGGTCGATAATTTTCATTTTCTTCAGTGTGGATTTGAACTAGTAAAGGAATTGACAATGAAGTTCTTCCCATCCTACAACGGATCCTACTAGAAGGCTATTGTACCAAACAAAGTATAGCCCTATCAACTCAGATTGTTCACCTCTTACTAATCTCAAGGGCCCATCATCAGAATGCATGAGGATACAATGTGAGTGAGACACTATTCAAGATCTTCCTCACTATAAAGGTAGAGAAGGTGGGATTGTTGAATTTGGGTGGAGGCAAGGTATCATCCACCCATTAGAGATATGGATTATTCTCAGTCTATACAGGTGCACATCAACCCTTCATGGATTCCATTCGAGTATCCTAGTACTCAATGACGTTGAGCAGTTCTATAGGTACTATTATTTGATCCACCTTCTATCTATAGGGAGTGAGTGAGGCTTACTGAAGTGGAATCATTTTTATCGCCCACTGATTCTCAACCCATGCATATAATGAGTGATTACCCAAGTGAGGGAGAGGATATCATCATAATTAAAGGAATTCATGATCATTTTCAACCTCCTCATTTATATAGACCATCTTTAGAGATCTAGATTCAGTTAGACACTCATAATCCACTCTTACTGGAAGATAGTATCTTATAGGAGGAGGAATATTCCCCTAAACCTGAAGATGATACCCCATAGGAATATTTTCCCCAAGTATCTCCTCATTGAGTTGCATGAGTGTTTGTATCTCATTCTCATATTATGAAAACTATTCCTCTGTGGAAGGAAATTTGACTCTTATGGGTTGTGATTGAGATGTAGGCACACCTTTACCTTTATATTTGGCATTTTTTCATTGGATAGGTGGAAAATTGATATTCAGAGGTGATCAATTTTGGAGCCTTCTTTTCTTCCAGGGGTGTGCAGCCTCAGTCAATGTATCCAAATCACCCTCTTCTTGAGGTATGTTTTCCATGTTTTGACCCTGTACATCTGCTTCTTGATCCACCATATCTGTTGTGTTGATAGTGAAAAAAATTCACAAAGGTATATCGAGCAATGGTGGTTGTTCCATTACTTTTAATACAATAGGATGATTTTTCATTATCTATATTAGGGAAATTCCTTAAACCCTTGGACATATTGGGCCATTTTGGATTACAATCCCGATGGGGTATGATTAACTTTTCCACATACTCCTCATATATTGGCCTATGAGTAATGACCATGAGGGAGTTTCCAGTTGTGATTGTCGAATGAGGCCAGAATAGAAGAGGTTTGTCTCATGACAGGAGGAACAGATGGGATGTCAACTATATATTTTTACCACCCAACTTAGAGAAGACTAATTCTCTTTGTGGGGATTATGATGATAAAAATTCCACTATCCCTGTGGTATGGGGATTATCCGAGTCCACAATTGGTATTGATTGATCCTTTTGTTGAGGATATGATGATTCTAACCAAGGATTCGATGATTCCTGGTATGGGCATTGAGATATAAATTCCCTCATCCCATAGAGTTGGGATTGATCTGGAATTTCCATTGATTTACCAAAGACCCTATCAGGGTATGATAAAACTGATGATAATGATTGAGATATAAATTCCCTCAACCTAATGGGTTAGGGTTGGTTGTAGAAACTGCCAAAATGTCCTAAATCCCCTTGGGAATTGACGATCTGATGGGTGGTGGTGGTAAATATTCCCTCAACCCGATGGGATAGATTTTCTCCTAGATAAATGTTATGGAATATACTTTTGTGGTCTGTTTTATGTGGTGAAATTATGCTCTTGTAGGATCTAGGTGCAATGGTAGCCCTTTATGGGAGTCATTTTCTGCAGAATTCCACCAGGTTGATTGTAACCTCAACTTATGTGTCTGAAATTCATTTCTATTTATTCAAGGGGACCAATTAAAAGAATTTTTGTCTATCCTCTTCTTCCATTCATGATTTCTTGGAATCATTAAAGTAGGAAAATTTCGTTTTAGTGACCAATTGGACCAAGCGTTACCGAGTCCCCTAATTTTTCCGAAGGCTATAACATTACCAGAAACCATATTTGAGGGGTCCTTTTATTCTAGGGGTTCATTGAAGTGTAATGCTCTATAATTTATCTATAATTGAATACAGATACATGATGTGGATTCTACTATTAATGGCTGAAGAGATATGATGCAATGGAGGCAAGCATGTGGCATATTTGTGCTATTATTTTCTAGTTTTGGATCCTCGACCATGGAGATAGCAGCTAGGTCTAGCTGAAAATAGAGTATCTTGATGGTCTGAAGGTGACCCTTGAATCCTAGATAAGGTAAGTGTCTATTCTTTAGTCGCTGATAAGTTTTCCACATATTTTGGAATAAATAGAGCATGAAATCCTTCTCTAGATCTTTTGGGATCTCATAGTGAGAAGTGGCACGAGGCCATAACATGATGTGGAGGTTGTTTCCATATAACTCTCTCCATATATCAATGTAATATTCCTCTTCATCAGTATTACATGGATCCATTTGATTAGAACAAATAATGTACTTCTTAGGGTCACCTACTGATTGGAGTGGAGTGTTTCTGTAAGTTTATGGGGAAATATATACAGTTGACCCCAATGTTTTTAGCACCTCTCTATATGAAGGTGTCTGAGTTTCGAACACATCTCTATATAGAGGTGTATGGATTTCCTTATCCATGGGATATATCACCATGGGGAGGTTGACCATGGCATATGTCAATAGTAGAGTCCTTACAATCCATATCCACACTACCATGAGGAGGACTATTATGGTAATGATCACATTTTTCTTTAGTTGAAGAGTTGATGGACCCTTGGGGTGTTTAGAATATGTCTCAAACAACCTAAAGGACATTAGAAATGAGCAGATTAGGGATATGAGCCTCATTCTGCATCATGTCCAGAATATGTTGACCATCCTTATGGAATTGTGCAGGGATATAAGCCTATTGTATGATGGTTGTCAGACCTTATTTATAACTGTATGGTGTTGCGAGAGTATATGTAACATCCCAAGTAAATAAAGAATAATACATTTTTATATTTATTAATATTTTTTAATTAAATATTAATTTTTATTTAAAGAGGATTCTATATTTGATGGGGTACCCGATACGCAACAACGAGTTTCTTTGAAATCTTACGTTGCACACAACATTGAGTCATACTGAAAAACAATAATGTAATATTATTTTAAATGGTAGTTAATGCCTAGACATTGTATTGGTGGGAATGAATATAAATAACTACAATATGATTATACATGTTTTTAAATGTTTTTACATTTATCCAATAAAAGTTAGAGGCTTAAAATGTGAATGAATGCAATTTTAAGCATAAATACTCTAATATTCTTTAAAAGGTCGATTTACCGCCTTTTGATGGAGAAACCTCATTAAATCTAGTTTTGGTAAATTTTATATGTTCTATTTGAAAAAATAAAATTATTCTTTATAATCAAGAAATCATAATTTACTTTGGGTAATGTTTTGGTATTTTTCTGATAAAATTCATTTTTTATGAATAGTGAAAAATATCGTATTTTAATTCAAAACTACCTTTTAATATAATTTATTTATATGGTTAGATTATATTTTTAATTGATTTTAAAGTTTAATTAGATTATATTTTTACCATTTAATCCAATTTTTGTCATTTGAAGTAATTTCACTTTGAAATTGGACATATACAAGTGTCAATCTTTTGATAGTTATTATTTCTTAAATACACGTTTTTTGTTTTGACAATGGGAATTAATTTTAAATTAATTAATGTAAATTCTATGTTTTTAATTTGGTAAAATAGACATAATTTTTGAATTCATAATATCAAATATAGCTTAGGCTGAATTTTTGGTATTTTTCTAAATAACTTCAATTTTTGATGAATAGTAAAAACACTGAGTAGTAGTTAAAAAACAAAATTTTTCATTTAAATAAAATTTTACCACTTTTGTGAATTGAATTTTGAAAATTCAACATACATGGTTGTTATTATTAAGTAAAATTTGGTTCAATAAGATGAAAATAAATTTGGATGAATAGTAACTTTTGACTTTTATTTACCGTGGTTAAAGGTAAATAGGGTAATTCATGGTAAAAATAATATTATAAAAATATTAAATTACCCTAACATGTGTCCTAATACTATTTGATGATACATTTCCAACCATGGGAATCCTTGGGTCGATTTTGGGACCCCATGGAGCCACTTAAGAGTGATAATGACACTTTATATTAATTAATTTAAAGTAATGAAAAAATGACATAAACTTATATCTTTTAGTAAATCAATTATTACATGGGGTTATATAAGCTATATATTTGAATATAAATATTCATTTGAAATCTAAAAAAATTCCCTACATCATGGTATTTTTTTATATAATTTTTAGACATCAAATAAATAAAATTATTTATGACACAATAATGATGCAGTGTTTACCTCATTAATGAATGATTTAAATAAATAAGATTTTAAAGATTAGAAAAATATCAAAAACCTGTCCAATTATTATTTTATGATTTTATTTTTAAAAAGAGTCATATTATCTTCTACTTTAATAAGTTTTGGACCTTTAGAAACTAAAAATAATTATATAATAAAATAATATTTTCAAACTTTCTTAAAGAGCCCCTCCCCCCTTATAAAAATCCCTCACCTCTAACCCATTACTCACACCTCTCAAGACCCTTGGCTCATCCAAACTCTACCAAATAATCTCTAAATATCACTCTCTTCTACCTAGAAGCCTTACCTTAAGCATAAGTCGCTTCAAGAAATCATTTTGGTTCAAACCAATGGGAGTTACCTGATTTAAAGGTAACGTCTTCTCTTAAGTTATTTTCTTTTATTTTACTTCTCAAACCCCATAAACTAATTTTATTACTTTATTTTATAACAAATCTAGTATCCTAAATATACTAGGTTGTTTTTATGAGAAGGATTCAAACTACTCTTACACACACCTTTATCTAATGGGTAAAGAACATACTGTTTCTGTGGACGACGAACTACTGCCTCACGAAACGTTGATTGTTCAATATTCTCCTACCACCTCTTATGGTGACCATTAATATGGGATTTTATTTATATGTGATATATATTATATTTATATTGTCTCTATACTTTTTTATTTTTTATTTATATCATACCTTTATGGTTTCCATAATGAGTGAATACGATAATTTCATTTGAGGAAGTGCGGACTATCACCCCCTCAAAGTGATATGACTCGTTCATGCCATACATGGAATGTATAAAGGATGGAGTTAATTAAATTAAATAACATAGATATTATATTGTAATTATAATATACCTAAGTATTATTAGGTTTTCATTCCTTTGAATATAAAATAGAAATGAAAGTAGCGTTCATGCGTACATACGACTTACTGTCTCCATGAACGGTGCGTTTCATTTATTAACTCCAAATGATATGGAATATTATAAATGCATATACACTGGATATATATGATATATATTATATCTAAATAATGAATATTATTATGGAGATAATGGAATTTTGACCACATGGACAATTTATAATTATAAAAAGTTCATTTTTAACTCAAGTTTCGAACATTGACAAAATGTCTGATATGAACTCAAATAATTAGATAATTGTTATAGAAAGTTAATAAGTTATATAAAAAGAATAATAAAATTTAAAAAGGTTCTTAAGCAAGTATAAATTAACTTAAGTTTATTATTCAGGAATAACAAGGAACATAGAAGACAAGTCTGACTTGAGGTAAGGGGTTTCTTATCTCACTTTTAATTTCGCGAGATTTCCATCATTCACCACTTATTTATTGCATGTGGTGTATTGTTTACTTAAATTTTATATATATTATAATTATTCTATTTATATTCATGGTATTCTATGATTAATTTTGTGGTTATTAACTTTTGGTCTTATGACTCGATTGATTACAACATGGTAAGGGGTTTTCATCTCACTTTTTATTCCCGTGAGATTCATGCTATATTTGCCACTATTTCCTTTTGTGTGGTGTATGTACTGCACAAAATTGTATTAATTGTATAATATAATATAATTTATTTGTATTTACATCTTCATTGTATGATCCTTCTTTCATGGGGTGTATGTTTTGCAAGTTACCAAATCAGTGAGGGAATCTTTCACCCTCCTCTTTTTAAAAGACATCATTTATGTTATGTCTTTTAATTTACACTTTATTATGTTATGATATGTTATTATATATCCTTATTACTGTAAATTTTGTGTCCAAGTGATTATATAACCTTTTCTCTCTCATCAATTCATTTTCTTAATTTTTAAGTGACATCGTTAGCCTGTCGAATTTCGGTAAGAACACTTCTTAACCCAATTTCAATTATTTGGGTTAAACTTATACTTCTTGATTATGTCATACTATGAATATGTGTGAATGAACTATGATTGTTTTACACTTAATATCCACTTATATTGGGTTTATTATTATTTTTCAAACATAATTATTTCATTGATTTATCCTTAATCTAAGGACACAATCTTTGTAATGGACTTTGTCTCAATTTACATTGCATTGAGACTTATTTGTTGTTATACACTAATTCACTTTTATATAGTGTATATACTGAAATTTGACATATTATATCATTAATCTCCTTATTCTCATGATATTATAATCTTTGATTAATGTTATTACTCAATTATTTGTATTTAAGCATCTCTCATTTGGTTAAGAACTCCTTAACTAAAGTATTATTTTAAAGATTTATTCTTCTAAATATTTCTCATTAATATATATATATTAAAAAAGGTTTTAAGGATTTATTTATATGAATATGAATGTTTGAAATTAAAATTCCTTTTAAAAGTTTCAAAGTGGTATGGGACACTTTTATTCAAAAATCTCTTTATTAAATATTTTAAATGGTTTTGAAAATGATTTGATAAAGCATTGGTTATGTCAATATCTTTAAATGATATATTGTGATTGCAATGTGGAAATATTATATTTCCTTTATACATGTTTTATGTGTTATGAATATTTTATGGTTATTGGGCATTGTTTACGTATATGGGTGGTTCCGTGATAAACCTAGGGTGGGTGAGCCCAAGATAGCTCTCCAATGAATTGGGTAACGTGACAGAGGTAAATGTTAATGTTTATCCTAAGAGATTTAGGGAATATACTATGATGGGTATTCCAAGTATAACTCCCTATGTAGATATGAAAGCTAAAATGTAAGTATGATATGGATTCCATAAGTTACCTTTATGATTTATGATTTCTATGTGCTATTCATGAATCTTATTATTTCATGAGGTATGTTAAAGAGATTATGTTTTGTATGTATTGATGAAACAATGTTTTATTTATTTATTTTATAACCCTTAATGAGATTTTTATACTCATCCCAAGTTTTTGAAATGTTTTTTCACATGGTATAAGGAAAGATAAGATAAAGGAAGAACTCAAGAAGATTTATATCAAGAAAAGAATTATTATTTTCTTTTAAGAATTTTTATTTTATGAAAAAATGGATACTGAGTAGAAGTGTATACTTTGTAATTTTTGAGATGTAATTTAATAGTTATGACCTAATTATCTAAAACTATAAACCTGAAAAAATCCTCAATGTGAATTATTAACTTAATTAATGATTATGTAATCTTTAAGGCCGGGGCCTTATAGTATAAGCTCACTGTTGAGAAGTTGATGGAATATGCCAATGAGCTTCCTCATTACTGACATGAATATGATACTATGCCAAGGCAAGTGGTATTCTCACTTGGTGATACTCAACTAGAATGGGACTATAAGACCAATTCTAATCCTTTAGAAAATGTCATTGGTCTTTTGTGTCAGGGATATGAGCCTGAGCCGAGTCATGTGTTGCTCTCACTTGGTGATCCCCAGTTGGAACCAGAATATGTGCCCGGTCTAAATATTTATTCCCTATTATAATATGCTGATAGACCTCCAAAACGGGATAAGGGATATGATCCTACTTCTGTATTTCCTCAGAAGGATGCTGGTGCAGTCATTCATCAACAAAAGTAGGAATATGAACCTGACTTCTGTGATTTGTTGGAATATGCCAGGAAGATTCACTGATAATACTATAAGCCTATCTCAAGGCATGTGGAATTATCACTTGGTGAGTCCCTACTATAATGGGTATATGATCCTGATCCTATGCCTTTGGAGTATTTCTTTGGTCTTCTTCGATAAGAGTATGAACCTTTACCAAGGCATGTGCCACTCTTACTTAGTGAGACCCCACCATAATTGGGATACGAGCCCAATATTCAGCCTTTGGAATATGTTGCTAGATTTTTACAATAGGGATATAAGCCTATACTGAGGAATGTGCTACTCTCACTTAGTGATCTCCAGTTAGAACGAGGATATGTACCTGATCTGGCACCTCTTCATTTACCAGAATATATCGATAATCCTCCTAGATAGAAGCAAGAATATGCACTTGTTCCGAAGCAACCACTTGTTCATAATGATCAGAGTGTTGAACTACCCTAGCTATAGGGATAAGAATATGCACATGTCCTTGTATTTTTACCAATTCTGGGGTATTCCAGCATAGTTCTTTAATTATTTCTAACTTTTAATGGCATTTTAGAAAAATGTGTGCAAGGATATAAGCCTACACATTTTATATCTCCACTATATAATGGTAGATATATTTGATTGAAGTAGGTATATGAGCCCAATTTTTTACTCCTTGTTCCACCATAATATGCTGATGGATTTCATGAATGGGGATAAGGATATGCACCTCCCCCATGCATGCTTCAGAAATATTCCCACAGACTTGTTCTGAGTGAGTAGTGATATGAGCTTGCTCATTGGATATTGCTGGAATATGTGAGTATAGATCATTGGTAGGATTGGGGATATGAACCCACCCATAATTATCGATATCCTTCTTTTCCTTTTGTTCCTATGGTCATGATGGATGATAAATCCGTACATACCGAACATTATTTTTTCGCAATAAAAAGTTTAGAAAAGTGTCTCGATCAAAAAACATCAAGAATATTAATTTTTTAAAAATAATTATTTTAAAAGGTAAAACATGGGTAAAAAGTTCTTTTAAAGATCATAAGATAATATTATAGCTTTTTTAGATTTTTTTAGAAATCATGGTTTTGAAGGAACATTGATTTTTGACCGAAGAAAGAGATAAAGTAGGATCTTCTTAAAAACAATTTCTTAAATATATTAAGTACCAAAGAGCGTAAAAATGGTAATAATACTTGAGGATATCATGAATAAATAGAGGTGAATAAAATTCATTAGTTTTCTTGAAATATGGATCATAAGGTTTCATCAATGAAAGTGTAATCATAAATAATATTGATAAATGATGAGATTGTTACAATAAAAATTTACCACTTGTTAACTTTGAATCATAATTACAATGTAAGAAAATGAAATTACATGAAGCTTAAGATTTCATGAAAATAATGATATTCATTATATAACATGTCAAATTATAGTATATACACCTCATAAAAGAATATAGGTGTATAGTAAAACATGTATCACAAAGAAGGAAAATTGAGACAAAACTATCTTACTGATTTGATAACTTTTGAATGGTAAAACCACATGAAAGAAATACCATAAAATGGATATGTAAATACCTATAAATTTAATTATAAGAATCATATAATACATCCATGGTAAGTATACATACCACATATAATAAAATAATAGGTGAACATGGCTCGTGTCTCATGGAAAATAAAATCAAGGCGAAAAAACCCTTACCTTAAGACTTGACTTTCATCGTACCCATAAAAACCTATTGTATAATAAATAAAAGTTTATTATACATCTATTAAAGAACCATATTATTATATATAATACCACACATTATTTTTATATTATCCATTTATTAACAACTCCATGTTAATGTTACATTTTGGGTAATATCCACTTTGTTTTTCGTATATGTTTTGGTTTGTTATTATTGATCCTCTTACTTAGACCATGATTTAATTATTTAAATAATATAAAAAATTATATAAATATCATATATATTCATTATATAAATATTTATAATAATCTATAAAATATATTACTATGAAATGGAATACACCGTTCATGGAGACGATATGCCTTACATACGCATGAACACTGTTTCCGTTTTATTGTTCTATTGAAAGAAGAAAGTAAATAAATAAATAAATAAATAAATATATATATATATAACATAATTATATTAGATTTATTATTTCATATATATCATATAATTTCCCTAAACCCATCCTTAATACATTCCATGTAAAGTGTGAATGAATCACATCGCTTTGAGGAGGCGGTTGTCCACATGTCCTCAAACGAAGTTATCGTATTTAAAAAAATGGAAAGAATGAAGTTATGTTTTATATAATAATTAAATATGAATAAATAAATCTTAAATATCACATATATCATATAAAAACATAGTTTTTATCATAATTCTCACCCATGAGAGGTGGTAAAGGAAAAACGAACAACATCGTTTCGTGATGCGGTAGTTCACCATACACAAGAATGGTAAGTTCGTTACCCATTAGATGGAAGTGTGTGTAAGTATAGGTATAAAACTTAGAATAAAAACATATTAGTATATTTATTATATTGAGGTTGTTATATAATCATATAATAATAATATTTTAGGGGGTGGATAATGAAAATAAAATAAAGGATCTTGAGGAAGGGTGTTACCTCTTCTTTGGGTAACTCCTCTTGGATTGCACAAAAGGGATTTCTTGGTTAGATTTATTACCAAAGGGAGGATTATATGTTTATAGCATATATTTTGGGAGATTATTTGGGTAGGTATTGGATGATAAAAATTTGATGGAGAGGTGTAAGGAAGTGGAAGAGTGAATGCCTTTTTATAATGGAGGGGGAGTGAAATTTCTGTAAATACCAAAAGGTATACACTATTGAGAGGTATCCCTTACATAATGTACCAAAAATGGAAAATAATGGATTAAAGGTAAATTATGGTCGAAAAAAACCTCAACTGCACAAAAATAAGTGCATTTTTATAATTTTGTTCTTTAACTTCTTAGTTTCCCCAATTTTATCATTTTGGTTTTTATTAAAGTAACTAGTTTTCCAACCTAAGTAATTTAAAAATTAATAATAAATTAAAGTGAGAATTATTATAAAATTTATACACACTTAATTCTAAATATCATATCTAATTTAAAAAAATACCATGTGTGTTGGAAATTGACTTTAAAACAAATGCATGTAACGCACAAAAACACTCCTCTTACCCGGACCGTGCTAATAATGTTTTTACTATATACGGGTCAATATGTTAGTTATAAAAGATAAATTGATCTCTAAATGAAACATATTTGATATTTATTAACACTTAAAATTCAATTAATAGAAT
Source organism: Viscum album (assembly GCA_963277665.1). NCBI lineage: Eukaryota > Viridiplantae > Streptophyta > Magnoliopsida > Santalales > Viscaceae > Viscum > Viscum album. Next base: position 1,402,975,819 of record OY728125.1, read on the forward strand.
AAATGTTTTTGATTAATTTAAAATCATTTAATAAAATATCAATTATTGTAAAATAATATTAATATCAAATTTGACATTATTTATTTAATTTTAATTTAAAAATATCAAAAAATTATTGGGATTCAAATATATTAATTTTTAATATGTTTAAAATGATATATTTATCTAAAAAAATAATTGAAAATAATAATTCATTAAATTTAATTTACATTTAATGTTCTTAGCATCATTTATCTTATTTAATTATTAACTAAATAATCCATGTGTTAGCATTTGTTAAGTGTTTAATGTAATTATATTATATATAAAATTTAAATTTAAATTAACATGATAAAAAAACTCATTTATATTTAAAAATAATGTTTACAATCTAAACAATGTAGCTTCTCCTATACTCTAAATCTTTATATATGTTAAAGGTAAGGAAAGTTCCTTTTTTGTCTTTTTCTTTACATAACTTATTATATGGGTAACTTTCATGAAAATGTGTTAAAATAACTCATAAAATTAGAACCATGAGGGTTTATGGTCTATTTATGTTTGTACAATGGATTTTTAACAATTTTCTAGGTCATTTTAGCCCTTAAGTTTAAGGTTTAGTCCCTTGTTAAGTTTAATTTTACCTTAATCATTGTAATTAATTTTAATTAATTTCAGTAAATATCTAGTCAAAAAATAATTTGATATTATCATAATATAAATATTATACTTATTTAAACCTTTTATTTAAATTTTATAAATTAAATTCACATAAGTTGAAAAATTAAGTTTAAAGTTAATCCCGTAAACGCTATGAGACATCGGGTTTTTAGGGGGAAAAGTTCAAAAGTTTGAATTGTTCTTATATCCAATTTCAATATAAAATTGGTTCCAATTACCCAAATTGGATTAATTTATGTAAAATTTATCTAAATAAACTTTAAAGTAAAATTAAAAAATTATTTATCTATATAAATAAATTATACAAAAAAATAGTTTTCAATTAAAATTTAGTATTTTCAATATTCATCAAAAAATGAAATATTCCAGAAAAATCCCAAAAATTCACCCTAAGATAATTTTGAAATTATGAATTAAAATATTATTTTTATTTTATATAATTAAATTTATAAGTTTCTAAAATTAATTTTATTATTTTTCACAGAAGGACATAAAAAGGAGTTCATTTGAGAAAATAGTATTTCCAAAAATGTAAAGATTTTACCAAAAATTATATATTTTATCATAATTTTGTTTTATTTATATAAAAACATTATAAATAATATTTAAAAATTATTTATTTATATTTATATTACTAAGTTTAATAGCTATGTTATAACTATCTTGATTAAATAATTATAATTATAAAATGTTGTTTCATAGAAACTCAGCACTACGCATAATGCAAGACAAGTCGATGTTGCATATAACACTAAATTAACTTGGTGTATCATATAATACAAGAAAAACCTAGTGATTTATTATATAAAAAAATATATTCTGTGCTGCATGAAATGAAAAATATTGAAAATATTTAATTAATTCAAAAAAAATATTTCAAAAAATCTCAGGGTATTAAATTATACCCCATTAAAATGAATTTCACCCTCAAAATTCATCTAGGATATTAAGGGATTAATACTTGAAAGTTACTTTCAAAGGAACCCAGATCGTAAAAATGAATACTAAAACTTCCTTTAAAATGATAAAATTGGGATCATAACGGTTACACAAAGTAACTCATAACCAGGTTACCATATAGGAGAACATAGGTTGAGAGTGAAGAATAGACATGGAGGAAAAATGTAAATAACTATAGAGAGTGATAAAGATCATTGATCACCAATAAGTTAATGATCAATAGAAATTTAAGGGCCACAAAACCATAAATTAATGGTGATTTATATGACCATTAGTTCAATAGAAATGAAGGTATTAAGATAAATCTTTTTCAATATCCTTTTCCTAGAGTTGAGGAATAATTTTAATATCTAAGAACATAAGGAAATATATTTACTCATTTTTATTACTTTTCATATGAATATTCTCACCCTTTGGTTGCACCTTTCTCAATTTTCACTTCGTCTCTTACTCCAAGAAATGATGGTGAAGTTGTATTTTTTGAAGCCTTAGCAGATCATTAGATCTATAACTCGAATGATAGGTCATTCCATCTATCTTTATCAAAAAAAAGTTTAGCACATTTTATCCAATATAAATAAATCCTCATAAGGTGAGATAATTCTTTAATCTATAAAATCTCATCCGAAGTTTAACTTAAACCATTCCATAAAAGGTTAACCTTATAACCCTTTTTAAAATATGTAAGTATAAAACTTTAGAGACAATGTCACTAAATTTCTCAAAAATAATTTAGAATTGATCCCATGTATATCATAAAGTAGCTCTTGGTTTTTGCATAAAAAAATGTGAATACCTTCATCATGTATTCTCTTGAAACATGGTAATAACCTGAATTACCATAAATCCTTATTGAAAACATGCATGTTTCCTTATTCCAAAGTTTATTGGATACACTCATTAAATCCAAAAATGTTGTAAACTTTATCAATGATAACACAATACACTTGTCAAAAAATCCTTAATTTGTTCCAAGGTAATCAATTCCATACAATTTACTTATTCATACCCAAAATATCTTTATCCAAACATCATTATCTTAACATAAGGAACATATTAAGAGTTATCTTTCTTTTAATTATGTGTTTCCCATGAACATAACCTTGCCATTAAATCACTTTTATAGGTCATCAATATCATTTAACACATACTTGAAAATAATTAAAGATAAAATTCTACAAAAAATCCTTATATACTTCATGATTCATATAACATAATTATTGATTTACAAAAACATATATATTTCAATCATCCAACTTTATTCTTAAACCATTACTCAAGATTCATCAATTTATTCCTTAATACATATTTCCTAGAATATGAAATATGAATCATTTCTTAAGGTTATTAAAACTCAATATAATCATGATTCTTATGTTTAATGTAAATAATACTATAAGAACATCCCATACCTTTCATATGTCATTTGCAGTCCCTTTATCTTTAGTAGTATAACCAATACATGTACCACCTTCCTCATTCTATTTATGATATTTCCACTTAGGAAATCAATTTTCATAATTCCCATACTTTCCATATCTGAAGCATTAAATATTAACCATGTTTCTTATAATATCCTCTATTGACTAAATCCAAAAAGCACAGGGTCAATAACACTTATCATAGAAGAAAACCACTTAATCATGGAAAATTACTTATAGAATGTCTAAATCATGACACCTACTTTTTAATAAATGATACCTTAGGTTTATCCTAGTTTATTCATAGTCTTATTCAATTTAAATCCTTTATGATGGTTTGTAAAGAGTTTGTGAATTCTCAAAGAATATCCCCTGGGAGTGTTAAACTAGGTGTGCAGCAAAGCCCGTTGTCATGAAATAGTTCCCGATTGAGTCTAGCTCAATACTGTGTTTTTGGGTTACCCCTATGTACATCTGTGCTAGAGTCACATCCACTTGTAGTATCTAGACATATATTTATTTCTAGGAAACCACTCACTATATCATTTAACAAAATTTTATGACATTTTCCTAAACATTAACTCATCCTTATACTTATCCCTAGAGAAATACCTAGATATATCCTTAGAAATATCCCTAGGGATGGTTTCCAATGGTTGACTAAACATTTCCTTTGATACCAACTATAGTGACCCATGCTTAACATACATGGATATTACATCATTTTAGATGAATATTCAAAACATTATAAGAAATACATGCCCAAGGACCTGTATTTGGAAACTTTGAACAAAATATTATTACTTGGAGAAAGATATTCAATGTTTCCCACAAAGATATCCCCTTATTAATTCTACTTAAAACTTTTCTTCATAACTTGGGGAAAGGAAATATAAGAAAAGGGTGTGCTCAGATTCTCAGTAAGGGTAAATAAAAGAGATACATAATCATAACATGAACATAAGAATATGAGAACCTGAGAATAAAATTTTAAGATCATACCCTTCATATCAAATATAATATACAAAAGTCATGTCATAAATATTAGAATTTTATAATACATGAATCATAAGTTAATAAATAGAATAATCCATGAAAATATAACATAATAATAAGACATAGAATTTGTGGCAAACACATAAGCATATAAAATGATTTAGATAGTAGTTAAGGAATCACTTAAAAGGGAATCTTGGTAGTATAGGTTCACTCCCCATACCATCTTGGTAGTCATGGATCACTCCCATGACCATCTTAGTACACAAGGTTCACTCCCAAGACCATCTTAGTAGAAAAAGTCCTTTACTAAACAAAGTTCACTCCCCATTCAAACCATGTATATCTCATGAGATATAAATATTTACCTAATTAATTTGAGGGAGATATAGGTCCCACACATCTCATAATTAAATCACACATATGTGTTCCACAAGATCATAAACATTCATCATAGCATAACCCATGAAATGAAATGGGTATCGTAAACATGTAACCATATCATAACATATGTAAAAGTGATAAGTTTCATAATCATTTCATAAAATCATAAACTATTAAAGGAAGTATTATTAATCAGCATATAAATCATGAAAGAGATACAAGTTTCATAAATATATAACGTGCATGTGAAATAGAAATGGGTTTTATAAATATATAACCCATGAAATAGAAATGAGTTTCATAAACATCATGCCATAAAAACATAAACCATTTAGATAAAAAATATGCATGGAACCATTGAATAATAGCCACATAAAAGGCATGAGTAAAACCAAAGGATTTCATCTTAGATGGATAATAATTTTGAAATATATTTTAAAAATATTTCTTGAGTAAAATATCCTTTCTTCTTTGAAAAATACTTTTTAAAAGATAAATCCTTTTGAAAAACTTTATTTTTGAAAACATATAAAGGAATATTGAAAACATGTTGAAAATATTTTTATTTGAAAATATATTTTAAAACTTATAAATGAATATTTGAAAACATTTTTAAAACATTTTTCTTTGAAAACTTATAAAAGAAGCTTGAAAACATTTTGAAAAATATTTTCCTTGAAAATTTATAAAATAATCTTGAAAACATTTTGAAAAAATTTTTCATTGAAAAATTATAAAATAATATTGAAAACATATTGAAAACCATTTCCCTTTAAAAATTATAAAATAATATTGAATTTTTTTTGAAAATAGTTTTCTTTGAAAACTTATAAAAGAAGTTTGAAAACATTTTGAAAACCGTCTTCTTTGAAAATACTCTGAAAAATTATAAATTAATCTTGAAAACGTTTTGAATTTTTTTTAATTTAGAGTGATTTTAAAACTTATAAAAGAATATTTGAAATAATTTAAATCCTTTTCTTTGAAAATTACCTTTTTAAAACATAAAAAGTAATATTTTAAAATTATTTAAAACACTTTTTAAACATAAAACTTTTTTTGAAAAACTTTTTATTTGAAAATTACTTTTAAAAAAATGAATTTATAGAATATTATGATTTTTTTTATTGAAAATGAATATTTTAAACTTGTAAATAAAGATTCAAATGAAGGATGTTCATGACAATCGTTAAATCTGTACATGTTGAACATTCATTTTTACTGCAAAATTTTAGAAAAGTTCCTTGATCGGAAAACCAAAAGAAGTTTAATTTTTTAAAATAAATATTTTTAAAATTTAAAACATGGGTAAAAATTTCTTTTAAATATCATAGTATAATATTATAATATTTTTGAAAATAGTTTTTGAAAACATGGTTGTGAAGGAACACATATTTCTGACCGGATAGAGAGATAAAGTCAGATCTTATTAAAAACACTTTCTTAAATATATTAAGTAAAAAAGAATAGAAAAATGGTACTAATACTTTAAAATATCATGAATAACCATAGGATAATAAAATTCAAGAGTGTTTTTGAAATATGGATCATAAGGTTTAATCAATGAAATCATAATCATAAATAATTCTGATAAATGATGAGATTGTTTCTATAAACTCTTACCACTTGTTAACTTTGAATCATACTCCCCATGTAAGAAAATAAAATTACATGAATATTAAGATATAATAAAAAGAATTATATTCATGATATAACATTTAGAATGGTAGTATATAAACCTCATAAAATAAAATAGGTGTATAATAAAACATGTTTCAGAAAGAAGGAAAATTGAGACAAAACTATCTTACTGATTTGGAAAGAGAGATCATAAAACTGATACCTAAATACATATAAATCTAATTATAATAATAATATAATACATAAATATCCATTATACACACCGTATATAATAAATTATAAGGTGAACATGGATCGTGTCTCCCATAAAATAAAAGCGAGACAAGAAAACCCTTACCATAAGTATTGACATTCATTGTACCCGTACAAACATCTTGTATAATAAAAAAATGTCTATTATAAATCTATTATAGAACCATATTATTATATATAATACCATACATTATTTTTTTATGACTTTATATTATCTGTTTATTAACAACTGCATGTTAATGTCACGTTTTGGGTAATATCTACTTTGTTTTTCGTATATGTTTTGGCATGTTATTCTTGATCCTCTTACTTAGACCAAGATTTAATTATTTAAAGAATATAAAAAATTATATAAATATCATATATATTCATTATATAAATATTTATAACAATCTATAAAATATATAATTATGAAATGGAATACACCGTTCATGGAGACAGTATGCCGTACATACGCATGAATGCTGTTTCCATTTTATTATCGTATTGAAAGAAATAAAGTAAATGAAATATATGTATATATATATAACATAATTAAATTATCTTTATCATATCATATATATCATATAAGTTCACTAAACCCATTCTTAATACATTTCATGTAAAGTGTGAATGAATCACATTGCTTTGAGGAAGCGGTAGTCCACACATCCTCAAACGAAGTTATTGTATTTAAACCAATTATAAAGCATGAAGTTATGTTTTATATAATAATTAAAGAAGAATAAATAAATAATAAATATCACATATATCATACATAAACACATTTTCCATCATAATTCCCACCCATGAGAGGTGGTAAAGGAAAAACAAACAACATCGTTTTGTGAGGCGGTAGTTCACCGTACACAAGAACTGTAATTTCATTACCCATTAGATAAAAGTGTGTGTAAGTTTAGGTATAAACCTTATAATAAAAAATATTAGTATATTTAGGATACTTATTTTATTATATAATCATCTAATAATAAGAGTTGAGGGGGTGGAGAATGAAAATAAAACAAAAGAGCTTGAGGAAGGGTGTTACCTCTTCTTTGGATAACTCCTCATGGATTACACCAAAGGGCTTCCTTGGTTGGATTTATTTACAAAGGGAGAATTATATATTGGTATTAGGGATGTTGGGAGCTTATTTTTTTAGGGTTTTTATGAGACAAAGTGGCTTGAGAGGTGTAAGTAAGTGGAAGAGTGAATGCCTTTTTATAACGGAGAGGGAGTGGCATCCTTGTAAATACCAAAAGGTATAAACTATTGGGATGTCTCCCTTAACTCATGTGCCTAAAAAATGAAAAATAATGGAGTAAAGGGGAATTATGGTCAATAAAAATATCCACCACACAAAAATAAGTTCATTTTTATAATTTTGTTTCTCAACTTCTAAGTTTTCCCAATTTTATCATTTTGGTTTTTTATTAAAGTAACTAGTTTTCTAACCTAAGTAATTTAACCATTAATAATAAATTAAAGTGATAATTATTATAAAATTTAGACCTAATTAATTCTAAATATTATATCTAATTTACAAAAATAAAAATCCCATGCGTGTTGTAAATTAAATTTAAGACAAGTGCATGTAACACACAAAAACACTGTTTTAACCCAAACTATGCTAACAATGATTTTACTATCTTTGGGTCAATAAGTTAATTATAAAAGATCAATTGGTACCTAAAAAAACCATATTTTATATTTATTAACAACAAAAATTCACCTGGAATAATATAAGATTTTTATTAATTTTAAATCATTTAATAAGATATCATTTATTGTAAAATAAAATTAATGTCGGTTTTGACATTATTTATTTAATTTTAATTTAAAAATATCAAATTTTTTTTGGAATTAAAATATATTAAGTTAAAATATATGTAACATGATATAGTTATCTAAAAAAATAATGCAACATAATAATTAATTAAATTTACTTTACTTTTAATGTTTTTAGAATCATTTATCGTATTTGATATTTAACTAAATAATCCATGCATCATCATTTAATGTAATTATATCATCTCTAAAATTTAAAGTTAAATTACCAGGATAAAAAAACTCATTTAACTTTAAAAAGAATGTTTATAACGGAAACTATGTAGCTTCTCCCATACTCTAAATTTTTATAAATATTAAAGGTAAGGAAGGTTACTTTTTTTTTGTCCTTTTCTTTACTTAACTAATTATATGGGTCAATTTTATGAACATATAAGGCCCCGGACTAAAACCTTACTTAATATTAAATTAATTGAATAATTCACATTGAGGATCTTTTCAGGTTTAGAGTTTTAGAGAATTAGAACATAACTATTACATCTCAAAAGATTACAAAGTAGACACTTCTACTAAGTTTCCATAGAATAAAAACTCTTAAAAAGAAACATGTCTAGTTCCATGTTTTATATAGCATGACTTTCCCTTGATCCCATCCATGACACTATTACACATTAAGTCCTGTGAAAAACATTTCAAAAAACTTGGGGTGAGCATAAAAAGCTCAGTAAGGGATACACAAAGAATGAAAACTGTTAGTTTATCAAAACAACAAGTAAACCATGTATACTTTATCAAAGTAATACCTTCACCTTCATGAAGTAGTAAAAACTCTTCACTGAATAAAATATCATTACTTACCCTTTTGTAACCAAAGTATTACCATAAAACCCATACAAAGAACACATAACATATAAAGGTAACTTGGGACATAAACATACTTAAGTGGAATAACCATACGGTCGACTTCCACACATATCACTTAATGGAATAGCCATACGGCCAACTTCCATACATACTTAATGGAATAGCCATATGGATGAATTCCATACCCAATGAATTGGAGGTTATAACGTAACCACCCGTCCTGGTATTCACGGCACCACCCGTCATATGGTTTATCACGTAACCACCCGTCAAATGTCCAAGTACCAATATAAAATCATAAAACATAAAACAAATATAATGGAAAGAAAACATTTCCACACTTTGATCACAATATATCACTTAAATATATTGACATAACAAATCCATTATAAAAAACATTTTCAATACCACAATACATAAAAGAGTATATGCTATTTATTTCATTTTAAAAACATTACGGCTTGTTAAGGAAGCCAATGACCAAATAATACTCGCGGTGGCGGAAAAGGTCGTTGTCACCGCGCACGTTAGAAGAAACATTCCTTTTTGTCATTTTGTAAAATACTTCGTAAAAAAAGATTCCTTTTGTATAAAAGTAAAAGTCAAAGAGGTTTATATACCGTATAAAATAAAGTTGTGTATAAAACTAAATATTCCTCAATGAAAAGAGATTGAGACGAAGTCCCTTACCTCGGGTCCGACTTGACTCGATCGTTCTTTAACGTTCTGAATAATAAACTTGAGTTAATTTCTACTTGATTAATAACCTTTTTCAAGTTCATTATTAGTTTTATATCACTTATTATCATGTTATAAACATTATGTAATCATTTAAGTTAATAATGTTTGTTTTGTCGATATTTGGTTCTTAAGTTGAAAGTGGACTTCTTACAATTACATGTTGTTCGTGTGGTCAAAGGTTCTTTATATCCAGAATGAAATTCCTGATTTGGATATCATATATATATCATATATATCCAGTATATACATGTATTTATAATATTACATAATCATTTAGAGGTAAGAAATGAGATGCACCGTTCATGGAGACGGTAAGCCGTACGTACGCATGAACGCTACTTTCATTTCTTTTTCATATTAATGGAATTAAAACTAAATGAGAGGTATGTATATTTTAATTCCAGAATTATATTCATCATTTATATGTAACATAAATTATATATATCCATTATAAATATGTACTTATAATAGTACATTACATTTGGGGATAAGAAATGAAATGCACCGTTCATGGAGGCGGTAAGCCGTACGTACGCATGAACGCTACTTTCATTTCTATCTCATACATTAATGGAAAGAAATAATAATGATATATAGGTATATTATAATTCCAGTATAATATAATATATAATATCATTAAATCCATCCTTTATACGTCCCACATATGGCATTAACAAATCACATCACTTTGAGGGGGCGGTAGTCCGCACTTCCTAAAATGAAATTATCGTGTTTACCCACAATGGAAACCGTAAAGGTAAACCACAAATAAAAAATAAAGAAGCATAAGGAAAACATAAATATAATATATATCATATATAAATAGAGTGACATCTTAATGGCCACCATTAAAGGTGTTTAAAAGAAGATTGAACAATCATCGTTTCGTGAGGCAGAAATTCGCCAACCACAGAAACAGTACGTTCTTTAACCATTAGATGTAGATGTGTGTAAGTTTAGCTCGAAATATTCTTATAAAAACATCCTAGTATATTTAATATACTGGATTTGTTACAAAATAAATGAATAAAAAGAATTTAGGGGGTTGGAGAATCAAAATAAAACAAAAGGACTCAAGTGAAGACATTACCTTAAAATCGGGTAACTCCGTTTGGTTTGAGCTCAAAGGATTCCTTGGGAATACTTATGCCCAATGTTAGGATTCAAGGAGTAATATAGGGATATGGAGAGACAAAATGGGCAGGGGTTGGCCGAGCCAAAGGCTTTGGAAGTGTGGGTAAGGTGGTAGAGGTGGGGGCCTTTTATAAGAGGAGAGGAGGGGCACTCTTGGAAAGTAAAGAAATGTTACTTTATTTTAAAATGAGTTTCGGATTCAAAAGGTCCCACATTGATATAATTCGAGGGTAAGGTGATAAGGGTTATAAATACACCCATCCAATAGGTTTTTGACATGTGTAGGTCTTATATTTTACATTATCTTTCCATTTTATTTAAATCCTTTATTAATGAGGTAATCGCTGCATCATCATGATGTCGTAAATAATTTAATTTATTTAATGTCTAAAAATTATAAAACAAATATCATGATGTATTAAATCTTTTTATATTTCTAATGAATATTTATAGTCAAAAATCTGACTTGTATAACCCCATGTAAAAATTGTTTTAGTAAAACAACTCATGTTTGTGTCATTTTTATTTTAACTTTAAATAAAAAGATATTAATGTCATTTTCCAACCAAAGTGGATTCATGGGGTCCCCAAGTTGACCCATGGATTGTTTTGGTTGGACATGACACATCCAATGAGGTTAGGACATGTGTCAAGTTCATTTCATATTATTACAACATTATTTTTACCTTAAATTACACTAATTACCTCTAATCGCGATTAAAAACTTAATAAGTTACTATTCACCAAAAAATTATTTTAATCCCATTGAACCAAATTTTAATTATTAATGACAACCATGTATGTCAGATTTTTAAACTTCAAAACACAGAGGTGGTAAAATTTCATTTAAACGAAAAATCAGTTTTTTAATTACCACTTAGTGGTTTCACTATTCATCAAAAATTGAAGTTTTTCAGAAAAATACCAAAACTTCACCCTAAGATATATTTGATATTACGAATTCAAAAATGAAGTCCATTTTAAAAAAATCAGAACATATAAGTTGCATTAATTAATTTAATAATTAATTCCCGCTGTCAGAGCAAATAGCGTGTTTTTATGAAACAATAAGTATCAAAAGATTGACACTAGTTTAAGTCCGATTTCAAAGTGAAATTAATTCCAACGACCACTATTGGATTTAATGGTAAAAATATATTCTAATTTAACTTTAAAACCAATTAAAAAGATAATATAATCATATAAATAAATTAGATTAAGAAGAGTTTTTGAATTAAAATACAACATTTTACACTATTCATTAAAAAAATGAACTTTATCGGGAAAATACCAAAAATTTACACAAAGTAAATTTTGATGTCCCGATTATAAAAAAGAGTTATATTTGGTCTAATAGAATGTATAAGAGTGATCAAAACTATATTTAATGATGGTTCGCCATCAAAAGGTGATAAGTGAACCTTTAGTGAAAATTAGGGTATAAATGCCTAAAATTGAATTCTTTCTGTATTTTAAGCCTTTATCATTTATTGGATAAATATAAAAACATTTAAAAAACATATATAATCATATTTTAGTTATTTATATCCATTCCCACCAATACAACGGCTACATGTTAACTACCATTTAAAATAATATTATTATATTACTAGTGTGCAACGTAAGTTTTCAAAGAAACTCATCATTGCGTATCGAGTACGCTATCAAACATAGCAGCCCCTTTTAATTAAAATTAATATTTAATTCACAAATATTAATAAATATGAAAATTTATTATTCTTTATTTACCTAGGATGTTACATCCTTCCCCCCTTTTGGGAATTGCGTCCTCGCAATTTTATTCACTTATCAAAATAAGTGGGGGTATTTATCCCTCATAGCATTTTCAGATTCCCACTTTGCCTCTTCAACCATATGGTTTTTCCACAAAACCTTTACCTGGTGAATTACCTTTTTTCGCAACACTTTCTCTCTTCGGTCAAGAATCTGGACTGGTTGTTCTTCATAAGACAAGTTCTCTTCCAGCTGAACTACCTCTGGACTCAAAACATGAGATGGATCTGGCATATACTTCCTCAACATCGAAACATGAAAAACATTGTGTACCTGAGATAAACTTGGAGGTAAAGCCACTCGGTAAGCAACTGATCCAACTCTCTCCAGAATTTCATATGGTTCAATGAACCTTGGACTCAGCTTTCCTTTCTTACCAAATCTCATCACACTTTTCCATGGAGAAACCTTAAGAAAAACATGATCACCTACCTCGAAAGATAGATCCTTCCTCCGGTTATCCGCATAAATATTCTACCTGCTTTGAGCTGTTCTTATGTGTTTCTGAATCAACTGAACTTTTTCTGCCATCTCTTCTACCAATTCTGGTCCCATCAACTTCCTTTCACCCACTTCATCCCAAAATGCTGGAGTTCGACACCGCTTCCCATATAATGCCTCAAATGGTTCCATCTGTATACTGGAATGAAAACTGTTATTATAAGAAAACTCAACCAAAGAAATATGTTGGTCCCAACTTCCCTGATAATCCATCGAAAAAGCTCGTAGCATATCCTCCAAGGTCTTAATTGTTCGTTCTGACTTCCCATCTGATTGCGGATGAGAAGCTGTACTAAAATTTAATTCTGTACCCAACGACTTCTGAAGGCCTTTCCAAAAGTTAGAAGTAAACATGAGATCACGATCGGACACAATAGAGAGAGGAAATCCATGTAACCTGACTATCTCTTTAAGATACAAACGGGAAAGTTGATCTAGGGAAAAAGTATCTCGTATAGCAAGGAAATGAGAAGATTTAGTCAAGCGATCAACAATAACCCAGATTGCATTATTACCTCTAGATGTCTTCAGTAATCCCACGACAAAATCCATGGATATATTTTCCCATTTTCACTCTGGCACTGGTAAAGGCTGAAGCATCCCTTTCGGTAACTGCCGCTCTGCTTTAACCTGCTGAAAAGTCAAACACTTCACAGTAAAATCAGCAATATCCCTTTTCATTCCATCCCACCAGTAATACTCCTGCAGATCTCTATACATCTTAGTACTGCCAGGATGAACTTAAAACGGGGAACTATGAGCCTCACATAACAACTCATTCTTCAACTGTGAATCACAAGGCACACATAATCTCTTCCCAAAAATCAAAACACAATCATTATCAATGTTGAATTCAGGCAGCTTACCCTTCTGAACCAGCTCTACCTTTTTCTGCAACTCACTGTCTTGCTTCTGTGCTTGCTTGATTCTCTCTGATAGGGAAGATTTCACTGATACTTGAAACAAAATAGAAGGACTTCCTACACAAAAAACTTCCATGCCAAAGTTCATCAAATCAAAAACCAAAGGACCTCGTTCCAAATGCAACATTGTTAATGAAACATTACTTTTTCTACTCAAAGCATCAACCACTTTATTTGCTTTTCCCGAATGGTAATGAATTGTACAATCATAATCCTTGATTAATTCCAGCCATCTCCTCTGTCTCATGTTCAATTATTTCTGAGTGAATATATACTTTAAACTTTTGTGATCAGTATATATTTCACACTTTACTCCATACAAATGATGCCTCCAAATTTTTAAAGCAAAAACAACAGCAGCTAATTCCAAATCATGTGTAGGGTAATTTACCTCATGAGTTTTCAACTGATGTGACGCATAAGCAATTACCTGATCATTCTGCATAAGGACATAGCCAAGTCCCTTCAAATAAGCATCACTGTATATAAAAAACTCACCATTCCTGGAAGGAAGTGCCAAAACTGGAGCATTCACCAATCTTCTTTTCAACTCCTGAAAACAATCATCACATTCTTTTGTCCAGATGAACTTAACACCCTTACGAGTTATCTTAGTCATTGGAATAGATAATCGTGAAAAATTTGCAACAAACCTTCGGTAGTAACCTGCCAAACCAAGAAAACTATGGATCTCGGTTACATTTGTGGGTCTTTTCCATTCTTCAACAACTTTTGTTTTAGCAGGATCAACAGTTATGCCATCTTTTGAAACAATGTGACCCAGGAAAGAAATTTGTTGTAACCAAAACTCACACTTGCTGAATTTTCCATATATTTTCTTTTCTTTTAAGGTTTGCAAGATAACCCTTAAATGACTTTCATGCACCTCTTTACTTTTAGAAAACACCAAAATATCATCGATGAAAACAACCACAAACTCATCCAAGAACTCATGGAAAATTCTATTCATAAGGTCCATGAATACAGCAGGTGCATTGGTTAACCCAAAAGGCATAACTACAAATTCATAATGGCCATATCTAGTACGGAACACAGTCTTCAGAATGTCTGCTTCTTTTACTTTCAACTGATGGTACCCCGACCTCAAGTCAATCTTCAAAAAATACTGAGCTCCCTGGAGCTCATCAAACAAATCATCGATATGAGGCAAAGGATACTTGTTCTTAACAGTAATATTATTCAAGGCTCTATAATCAATGCAAAGTCTCATTGATCCATCTTTCTTTTTAACAAACAAGAAAGGAGCATCCCATGGTTCTGTGCTAGGTCGAATGAAACCTTTATCTAATAACTCCTGTAATTTCTTCTTTAACTCTAAAAGTTCAACTTGAGCCATTCGATAAGAGGGTTTTGAAATTGGCTTAGAATCAGAAACTAAGTCAACAGTAAATTCAACTTCCCGATCATGAATAATACTAGGCAACTCATCATGAAAAACATCAAGATACTCATTTACCACTGGCACATCATATATCTGAACAGTTCCTTTATTTTCAACAATATGTGCAAGGTAACATTCATTTCCATCTTTTACTAGTTTCTCAACTTCCTGATATGTTATCAAAAGCAAGGGTTCATTCTTGTACAGAAACTGAAAATATTTCTGAAAGGAAACCATTTTAGCTCTGCAGTCAATCTTAGCATGATAAACAGAAAGCCAATCCATTCCCAAAATAACATCAAACTCTACTAGAGGAAAAACAATAAGGTTTACTGGTATATTATTTCCACACACAAGGATAGGAAGGTTCTTATAATTCCTTTTTGTCTCAACGTTCCCTCCGGGTATTTTTACCATAAGTTCAGGGTTCATATCTTGAGATGGAATTTCCAATTTACTAGAAAACTTCTCATAAATGAAAGAATGTGTAGACCCTAAATCAAACAAAACACTAGCATAATCTGAACAAACAAACAATGTACCTGATACTACTTTATTCGATGGCCCAACATCTGCTGAAGTTGTTGCAAATGATTTAACCACCCCTTTCTACTTGTAGTCTGGCTACTTTCCCCCAGTTGAGTTCTTCGTTAGACACTCATTTGCATAATGACCCATTTAATTACACTTAAAACATCTTACCGCTGTATTTTCATTGCCTGCTTGATCATCTTCCTTATAGTTACGAGCAATATGACCAGACTTACCACACCGAAAGCACTTACCATACTTGGATAAACATTCTCCAGGATGCATTTTACCACACTTCTCACAGGATGGATATTTGGTTTTCTTACCTCCTTTCTTCTTTGATGAATTCTTCCCCTTTGCCTGCCAACTGGACCTCTTATTCTGTTTTTTGTCATAGAACACTTGATCATCAGCAAAATCCATTTCCACCTTCTCCGCACATCGAACAAGTTTTTCATAACTTTTGAACTCACGAGAAGCTAAAGCCCTTCGATACTTTGGCTTTAACCCTGAGTAAAAACGGTTTATTTTACTATCAAGATCTCTTATGAAGTTTGGAGCATACCTTGCCAATTGAGTGAACTTTGCTTCATAAGTAGCCACTGAGTCATCCTCCTGCCTCAATTTTAAGAACTGTTTTTCCATCCTAAGATGAACCACCTTAGGAGAATATTTCTCAAGAAACATACCTTTGAATTCGTCCCAGTGAAGATCATCAATCTCATCACTATCCCTAATATTTTTCACCATCGACCACCACTGATCAGCTTCACCTTCAAAATGGTAAACAACAAGACTAACCTTTTGATGTTCTGAACACCCCATGACATCAAAAATCTTCTCCAGTGCTTTAATCTACCCTTCAGCTTGCACAGGGTCAGATGATCCTATGAATGATGGGGGATGTTGCCTCATGAAATGTTCCACCACTGACATGTTCCTCTGCGGTTGATCTGGCTGATCTCGTGCATAGATACCACCACCATTTATAGCCTGAGTCAACTGTGCCATCACTGCAACAAACTGTTCAGTTCCGATTCCGACCATCTCAGGTTGCTAATTTGGAAGGTTGTCTTCCTCCTGATGTCGTCCTAACATAGCTGCTTTGTTTCCTCTGCAGAAAACCATTCTGAACACAGAAATATCTTAGGCGAAGCAACATGGTAATCTTTAAATGCTATATCATTTTAATCATACCATAAATTAACTTATAATTTTACACTTTTCTAACTCTTAAAGTTGTCTAAACCGACCTCTGATACCAACTATAAGGCCCCGACCTTAAACCTTAATTAATATTGAATTAATTGAATAATTCACATTGAGGATCTTTTCAGGTTTAGAGTTTTAGAGAATTAAAACATAACTATTACATCTCAAAATATTACAAAGTAGACACTTCTACTAAGTTTCCATAGAATAAAAACTCTTAAAAAGAAACATGTCTAGTTCCATGTTTTATATAGCATGACTTTCCCTTAATCCCATCCATGAACCTATTCCACATTAATTCCTGTGAAAAACATTTCAAAAAACTTGGGGTGAGCATAAAAACCTCAGTAAGGGATACACAAAGAATGAAAACTATTATTTTATCAAAACAACAAGTAAACCATGCATACTTTATCAAAGTAATACCTTCACCTTCATGAAGTAGTAAAAACTCTTCACTGAATAAAATATCATTACTTACCCTTTTGTAACCAAAGGATTACCATAAAACCCATATAAAGAACACATAACATATAAAGGTAACTTGGGACATAAACATACTTAAGTGGAATAACCATACGGTCGACTTACACACATATCACTTAATGGAATAGCCATACGGCAAACTTCCATACATACTTAATGGAATAGCCATACGGCCGACTTCCATACCCAATGCATTGGAGGTTATAACGTAACCACCCGTCCTGGTATTCACGACACCACCCGTCATATGGTTTATCACGTAACCACCCGTCAAATGTCCAAGTACCAATATAAAATCATAAAACATAAAACAAATATAATGGAAAGAAAACATTTCCACACTTTGATCACAATATATCACTTAAATATATTGACATAACAAATCCATTATAAAAACCATTTTCAATACCACAATACATAAAAGAGTATATGGTATTAATTTTATTTAAAAAACATTACGGCTTGTTGAGGAAGCCAATGACCAAATAATACTCGTGGCGGCGAAAAAGGTCGTTGTCACCGCGTACGTTAAAAGAAACATTCCTTTTTGTCGTTTTGAAAAACGCTTCGTAGAAAAAGATTCCTTTTGTATAAAATTAAAAGTCAAAGGGGTTTATACACTGTATAAAATAAATTTGTGTATAAAACTAAATATTCCTCAATGAAAGGAGATTGAGACGAAGTCCCTTACCTCAGGTCCGACTTGACTCGATCGTTCTTTAACGTCCTGAATAATAAACTTGAGTTAATTTATACTTGATTAAGAACCATTTTCAAGTTAATTATTACTTTTATATCACTTATTATCATGTTATAAATATTATGTAATCATTTAAGTTAATAATGTTTGTTTTTTTCGATATTTGGTTCTTAAGTCGAAAGTGGTCTTCTTACAATTACATGTTGTTCGTGTGGTCAAAGGTTCTTTATATCCAGAATGAAATTCCTGATTTGGATATCATATATATATCATATATATCCAGCATATACATGTATTTATAATATTACATAATCATTTAGAGGTAATAAATGAAATGTACCGTTCATGGAGACGGTAAGCCGTACGTACGCATGAACGCTACTTTCATTTCTTTGTCATATTAATGGAATTAAAACTAAAAGAGAGGTATGTATATTTTAATTACAGAATTATATTTATCATTTATATGTAACATACATTATATATATCCATTATAAATATTTACTTATAATAGTACATTACATTTGGGGATAAGAAATGAAATGCATCGTTCATGGAGACGGTAAGCCGTACGTACGCATGAACGCTACATTCATTTCTATCTCATACATTAATGGAAAGAAATAATAATTATATAGAGGTATATTATAATTACAGTATAATATCATATATAATATCATTAAATCCATCCTTTATACGTCCCACGTATGGCATTAACAAATCACATCACTTTGAGGGGGCGGTAGTCCGCACTTCCTAAAATGAAATTATCGTGTTTACCCACAATGGAAACCGTAAAGGTAAACCACAAATGAAAAATAAAGAAGCATAAGGAAAACATAAGAATAATATATATCATATATAAATAGAGTTACATCTTAATGGCCACCATTAAAGGTGTTTAAAAGAAGATTGAACAATCATTGTTTCGTGAGGCAGAAATTCACCAACCACAGAAACAGTATGTTCTTTAACCATTAGATGTAGATGTGTGTAAGTGTAGATCGAAATATTCTTATAACAACATCATAGTATATTTAAGATACTGGAGTTGTTACAAAATAAATGAATAAAAAGAGTTTAGGGGGTTGGAGAAGCAAAATAAAACAAAAGGACTCAAGTGAAGACATTACCTTAAAATCAGGTAACTCCGTTTGGTTTGAGCTCAAAGGATTCCTTGGGAAGACTTCTGCCCAAAGTTAGGCTCCAAGGAGTAATAGAGAGATGTGGAGAGAAAAAATGGGCAGGGGTTGGCCTATCCAAAGGCTTTGGAAGTGTGGGTAAGGTGGTAGAGGTGGGGGCCTTTTATAAGAGGAGAGGAGGGGCACTCTTGGAAAGTAAAGAAATGTTACTTTATTTTAAAATGAGTTTCGGAGTCAAAAGGTCCTAAATTGATATGATTCGAGGGTAAGGTTATAAGGGTTCAAAATACACCCATACAATAGGATTTTGACATGTGTAGATCTTAGATTTTACATTATCTTTCCATTTTATTTAAATCCTTTATTAATGAGGTAATCGCTGCATCATCGTGATGTCATAAATAATTTAATTTATTTAATGTCTAAAAATTATAAAAAAAATATCATGATGTAGGAAATATTTTTAGATTTATAATTAATATTTATAGTCAAAAATATTACTTGTATAACCCCATTTAAAAATTGTTTTAGTAAAACAACTCATGTTTGTGTCATTTTTATTTTAACTTTAAATAAAAAGATATTAATGTCATTTTCCAACCAAAGTGGCTTCATGGGGTCCCCAAGTTGACCCATGGATTTTCTTGGTCGGCCATGACACATACAATGAGTTTAGGACATGTGTCAAGTTCATTTCATATTATTACAACATTATTTTTACCTTAAATTACACTAATTACCTCTAATCGCGATTAAAAACTTAATAAGTTACTATTCACCAAAAAATTATTTTAATCCCATTGAACCACATTTTACTTCTTAATGACAACCATGTATGTCAGATTTTTGAAATTCAAAACACAGAGGTGGTAAAATTTCATTTAAACGAAAAATCAGTTTTTTAAGTACCACTTAGTGGTTTCACTATTCATCAAAAATTGAAGTTTTTCAGAAAAATACCAAAACTTCACCCTAAGATATATTTGATATTACGAATTCAAAAATGAAGTCCATTTTAAAAAATTCAAAACATATAAGTTTCATTAATTATTTTAATAATTAATTTCCGCTGTCAGAGCAAATTGCGTGTTTTTATGAAACAATAAGTATCAAAAGATTGACACTAGTTTAAGTCCGATTTCAAAGTGAAATTAATTCCAACGACCACTATTGGATTTAATGGTAAAAATATATTCTAATTTCACTTTAAAACCAATTAAAAAGATAATATAATCATATAAATAAATTAGATTAAAAAGAGGTTTTGAATTAAAATACAACATTTTACACTATTCATTAAAAAATGAACTTTATCGGAAAAATACCAAAAATTTACACAAAGTAAATTTTGATGTCCCGATTCTAAAAAAGAGTTATATTTGGTCCAATAGAATGTATAAGAGTGATCAAAACTATATTTAATGACGGTTAGCCATCAAAAGGTGATAAGTGAACCTTTAGTGAAAATTAGGGTATAAATGCCTAAAATTGAATTCTTTCCATATTTTAAGCCTTTATCTTTTATTGGATAAATGTAAAAACATTTAAAAAACATATATAATCATATTTTAGTTATTTCTATGCATTCCCGCCAATATAATGACTACATGTTAACTACCATTTAAAATAATATTATTATATTACTAGTGTGCAACGTAAGTTTTCAAAGAAACTCATCGTTGCGTATCGAGTACGCTATCGAACATAGCAACCCATTTTAATTAAAATTAATATTTAATTTGAAAATATTAATAAATATGAAAATTTATTATTCTTTATTTACCTGGGATGTTACAGAACATGTGTCCCAATAACTCATAAAATTATAACCAAGATGGGATATGGTCAATATATGGGCATCCAATGGATTTTTGGATAAGTGTATAGGTTATTTTGGCCCTTAAGTTTAAGGTTTAGTCCCTTGTTAAGCTTAGTTTTACCTTAATCGCTGTAATTAATTTTAATTAATTTCACTAATTGTTTTGGTCAAAAATGAAGTTTATCTTATTAGAATATAAATAATATACTAATTAAAACCATATATTTTCATTTTTCTAAATTCAATTCACAGAAGCAGAAAAATTTAGTTTAAAGCTAATCCCGTAGACGCTGCGAGACAACAATTTTTAAGGGGAAAATTTCAAAAGTTTGAATTGATTTTATATTCAATTTCAATGTGAAATTGATTATAGTGACCTACATTGAATTAATTTATTTAAAATTTTTATAATTAATTTAAATTCAAATTAAAATATTATTTAACTATATAAATAAATTTGACAAAAAATCAATTTTCAATTAAAATTCAGTATTTTCACCATTCATCCAAAAATGAAATATTTCTTAAAAAACACAAAAATTCACCCTAATATAATTTCAAAATTATGAATCAAAATATGATTTTTATTTTATCTAATTCAATTTCTAAAATTAATTTTAATATTGTTCACAGAAGGACATAAAAACTAGTTCATTTGAGAAAATAGTATTTCCAAACATGTAAAGACTTTACCAAAATTATATGTTTTATTATAATTATGTTTTATTTATATAAAAAAAATTATAAATAATATTTAAAAAGTAGTTAATAATATTTATATTACTAAGTTTAATGACTATGTTATAAATATCTCAATTAAATAATTATAATAATAAAATGTTGTTTCGTAGAAATTTAGCACTGCATGTAACACAAGCCAAGTCGGTGTTGCGTGTAGTGAAAGATTAACTTAGTGTTGTGTATAATCCAAGATAGACTCAGTGATTTCATATATCAAAATATATATTCAAAGTTGTTTGAAATGAAAAATATTTAAAAGATTAATTTAATTCAAAAAAAATACATTTCACAAAATCTCAGGGTGTTGCAAGATTCTTCCCAGCTCTAACAAAATTAGGATCGACACTATAGTCAATCTACCCTTAAACTCCTAGAAGGATATCTCACAGGATTATAACCATATAAAATTCACACCCTTCTTAGTCAAGTTTGTAAGAGGCACTGTTAAGTGTTAGAAGTTCTATATAAAACATATGTAATAACTAGATATTCCCAAGAATCTCTATATATCAAAGACATTATTGGGATTCTCATAGGTGACTATGACACTCACCTTCTCTGGGTCAACTAAAAATCCTTCCTCTGAGAAATTATGACCCAATAAGAAAGCCTTATCGATCAATAAGTGACATTTACTGATCTTAGAAAATAGCTGGTGCTCTCTCAGTGTATTAAAAACAATTGAAAAATGTTTGGAATGTTCAATTAGAGTATGGGAATACACCAAGATGTCATCTATGAAGACCACCAAAAAAGAATCCAGATAGGGATGGAAAACCCTATTCATAAAATCTATGAAGATGTCTGGTTCCATTATAAGACCAAATGGCATAACAAGATACTCATATAAATCGTACCAACTATGAAAATCCATATGTGGAATATATAAAGGCCTGGCTCAAACCTGATGATAACTCAATCCCAAGATGATCTTTGAGTATACTCTTGCTCCTCTGAGCTAGTAAAAAATATCATCTATATGAGGTAAGGGATACCATTTTTTCATAATAAGTTGATTCAATTACCAATAATCCACACATAGGTTGAGGGTGTTATCCACCTTATTGGTGAAAAGGACTAGCTAAAACCATGAAGAAGTATTGGGATGTATAAAACACCTGGTTCCCAAATATTCAAGATTCCTCTTGATCACTTAAAACTCTGTAGTAGCTATCTTATAACGAGGAATAGATACCAGTGCAATTTGAGGCACCAGATTGATAGTAAAATCTACCTCTCTCTTAAGAGGTAGTCCTAAAAAGTTTTTGGGGAAAACATCCCTAAATTGATTGAATATAGGATGGAATTAAATATGATTTAATCCTTGATCATTCATAAAAAGACTAGAAATCTGGGTGGTCACTCCACCTATCCCAAGATGATCTGGTCTAACTCTACTTGCCTATATACCCCACTCGCCCTTGTGAATATAAGTACTACCCTCTAGTGATGTAAACGACACCCTATGGAGATAATAATTCACATAGGCATGATTGGGAACCAACTAGTCCATTATGAGTATGACATAAAAATACTTCATCTCAAGGAAGAAGAGATCCCATAATAAATGATGGCTGCCTACCTTAATAGGATAATCCCTATATTAGCATACACTTTATAATCGTTAAGCTAAGGATGTATCAAGTGTCATAACACCAAAAGAGTACTCAACATGAAGTAAAAGACTCTCCACAATATCCATGTAGATGGAATAGTGTGATGCACTTATATTGAATAAGGAAGACACTATATTAGATACTACTAGAATTGTACCTAAAATAATAGATGTCTTGATACCTTGATCCTCTGGTGTAGGCTGCATTGAATAGATATGGCATGATCCCCAACCCTATGCTTCACCCTAACCACATGGAGTTGGTTTTATCTACTAGTGTTGTATATCAGAAGTCTGACTACCATTGCCACAACCTTATCCTCTTCTTATATGGCTGGTAGTACTCCAGATACCTACCTAGAGAGGTGCTATTGATCCTTCTCCAGAAGGTGGAGTTGATACAGATCCTCTCCCACTTGGCACATATGGGAAGGTCATGCAAAAATGATGTAGATTCCCCAATATTCCACATACTTGGAACTCAATGGGGTCTCTGGGAAACCGGGACATCTTATTCCTAGGATTCCTACACTGGTAAAAAACCACATAACTATCAGTGGGTGACACCTGAATTTCACTGTTCACGTGTGTAGTCTCAAAGCATTTCTTCTGACCACTAGTCAAACTAGTAACCTATCTTAGTTATGAATAGCACTGGATTACACCATCTATTTACTTTAGGTTTCACTCTATGATAATAGAATAGTTTACTATATTAGATACAATATTAAATCAAAAGATATTCAAATGAGAACAGATAGGATTCCTAAGTCCATCCTCAAACCATCTCACTTTCATTAGTTCATCAGCAGTATAGATAGGTGAAAAGAACTGAACCTCTGTAAAACAAGATGAATAGTCCATAACTTTCATAGAACCCTACTACAGGTTCATGAACTCCCTGTCATGATTGGTCCTCAAGGTCTCAGGGAAGAATTAGTAATACAAGATTTATTGAAAATACCTACAAGTCACTTCCCGATACTGACTCATTTGGTTTAGAATATCCCACCAGTGTTTAGAAAATACACAAAGCATATAAGTAGTGAGTTTCACTCTCCTATCAGGAGGTGTCTCTAGATGATCAAAGATAGAGAAGACTATATCTAACCATAACTCTATAGCTCGAGGTCCTCCATCCTTTGAAAATGTTTGTGTATGCTTTTTCTAGAACTCATAAGTCAACTCTTCCATAGAAGGGACAAAGAACAGAACTCCATGTATTATTTTCATAATCCATAGAAAATATCTTCAAAATATAGCATCATCATCCACATAAGGAATAAGAATAAGTTCCATAAGTGGAACTACTAGAGGTATCACTAGAGGCTCAAGGCCCACCACCTATGGGGCATGGTTGTTACCACCCTCCTAGTGAATGATTAGAGTAAATCATGGTGAAATAGATCTACAAATGCTAAAAACACTCCTCCTAAAGTATTAAACAGTTATAAAACTATATATACATGAATATGATATGTACAAGAATTCCTAAGTAATAGTCACAACCATCTTCCTTCTCAAAGATCCAGGTCTGGGTGATAAAAACATTTTTATAGAACACAAGAGATGTTACCTACTACCCACTACTAGGTTCGAGTCTGGGTCAAGCTATGTCTTTTAATATAATCAATTTCATTTAAATTCGTATTTTTATTACATTTCTCTTTAAATGGTTAAACCAAATGGGTTACCACTTCTAATCCATAAGGGCCCATACACCTCATGAACCAAAGTTTGGTGTCCACTTAATCCAAACCATAACATGTTCAATTCCATGAGACCAATGGTCTATGGCTCAATGTGCCATGGTTGACTGCTTAGGGTGTCTACCATAGTCTATGTAGGAAAAAATTGTTCAGGTTATGACAAACACTCTAAGTACCAACTATGTTTCTCAATCCCCTACACAATTACTTATTAGACAACCAATATATCACTCAAGGCACACATAATAAATTTCATGCAATCAAGCAATGCATCCTATGTAGCATGGAATAATGCATGACATGTGAATTCTAACAGGTTACTAAAATGATACATATGATGACATACCCTCATCTCATTAGGTAATGCTAAAATAAAATCCTCAATCAGCTAAATAATAATATCACAATTCAAGTGCATCAACCAATGGTGGAATCAAATCAACTATAATAGGTAAATACATGTCCCATCTTATGTAATTTATTCTTTCCCTATACATGGGTTAGCTACTCCCAGGCGCAACTCATTAACAAACCCCAATAAATTACTAATATCTTGTATAATATTCTCAAATAATAAGATAAAAGAAAATAAATACCCTCCTTTGATACCACCTTGTGACTTCCCAACCCGGGTTCCACTTAAAGGTTCCCCGAACCGGTGGGACACATGACATCAATAGCAACTACCCATACACCAGAGGCTACTGACTAGTAGTGAGGGCCTACGGTGTGTCTGTGGGGAGACTATTCCCTCTAGTTAGAGTATAATAATGGTGTAATCAATAGTTAAATAGAAGAATCATATCAATAATGGAAATTAAAATGGAAGCATGTATAAACATCCACACACTAAATAATAATCAAAAGAAGTAATTTAAATCATATTCAAAAGATGATGATGAAATTTTTATACAAATCTGGAAAACATTTATGCATGGTAGTAGGCAGTCAATACAATACATGATATACAAAAGGAATTAAAATGCCAAAAATCTATCCAAGCATCCTAAGAGCCAGCCTGGCCATTTTCTACCAATCTCCTATCCCGAGTCATTCAAGAAGTCACACATCCATAAGTGGAAGCTTCCCCTTATCTACACCTGCAAGCATATAGTATGCTCGGGTACCATTTGTGACCCAGATAGGGTGTGAGATAAACTTAGTATACCACCACCAAAGATGTTTATAAATATACAGTCAATGTATATAATATGACAATGCGCAGATAAAAAACAATAATAAATAAGTAAAATTGTAAAAGGGGTTAGCTTTGGTTTTGGAAGGACACTAGGCTGACAGTATCTACTTCAACCTAATCTAGATGATCTCCGAATATGTAACCATGTGTATACACATATATGGATTGTATACATAGTGATTTCTACAACCATACATATAAATACTACCACTATCCTGAAACCAAGGTGTAACTCATACATCCATAAGATGGGGAATGAGTATCACAATAGTATCAGGGGACACAATGTCCGGTATCACAAGATTATGGGATTCCATGCCTAATATCATAGTAGTAGGAACACCATGCTCGGTATGACATTAAGGGTCATCATACCCGTATATAACAACAAGTTTCATCTTGATCTTATATCACTGTAAGGTTCATCATGCCCATATCGCATATATAAAGGGTCTCCATGCTCATATCACATTTATAAAGGGTCACTATGATCGTATCACATTTATAAAGGGTCACCATGCTTGTATCACATTTATAACGGGTCTCTATTCCCTTATCACATTTATAAAGGGTCTCCATGACTGTGTCGCATTTATAAAGGGTCTCCATGACCATATCACATTTATAAAGGATCACCATACCTGTATCACATTTATTAGAAGGGATTTCATTCCCATATATATATATATATATAACAAGCATAAGAGTTATCATGCCCATTCATAGAAATTAAAAAGGGTCACCACACCCAATTTATAATAGAAGGGTAATCATTCCCAATTATAATAATTTTAAATAGTCAAGGCTTTAATTAAATACAAAAGCTAATTTATACCTCATTTATATTCAATAATAATAAGGTTATAAGCATTGTTCCATTTAATTAGGTGATGTGGTCATACCACTCACCCCCATTCAATTCATTTAAATTGGTAAGTGTGGTAATCGCACAACAATACAACAATTACCCATTTCACTTATGATATCACAATTTAGAAGTCATGAAAAAACCATTTAGATGATGGTTTTCCCATTTAGTCATTTATATCCATAAAGTAAATTTTATCAGCACACCTCAAGGGGTGTCCATGATTGAAGGGTACCTAAGAAGGTTATAAGGTTCTCAATTAAGGAAACCATTTTAAGGTGGATTAAATTTTGATGAAATGTATAGTGAAACTGGCATGAGGAATAATAAAACATATTATAAAACATCTCAAATTTGAGATATAATAACTAGAACACCTATTGTATTCCTGAAGAGGAGAACTCATCCAGTATCAACCATTGTTTTGGTCCAGATCGGGAGAAAATAGAAGAATGAATTAATGCCCTAAAAATAGAGAATATGATATCACACCAAAATAGTTCAACCAAAGAAAGTAAAATGATAAAATGAGACTAATGATTGAATTAATCACTGGTAGAGATATAATGAGATGATCAATGCTTGAATCTAAGTACGGACAAAAGAATGAAACTATTGCCTAGCATGAGGCACATAAGGAGCTCAACATGAGAAGGGATGGGTCTTCTATATGCTAGAATGAAGAAATAGAAGGTATGGTTAAAATTATAAGGATTTAAGGGAAATTTTTTAAATTCATCAAAAAATTAGAGGGTTTCATGATTTTACCACATTGTTGGCCAAACTGTGTGCCAACCGTGAAAAGGCCACTGTCCCAAAAGGATATCCACATGGTTCATGAGTACGATTTGACTAAATATGCGAAACTATAAAAATTCCACATAAGTGTTCAGCTCTGGGTTCATGGTTAGGGAAAAATTTTCACCCTACTTTACCCTATGATATTCCCCACATAGTTTGGAGAAACCATACGAAATGGATCTCATGGTTTCTACTAATTATGCGACCCTGTTTTTTCTTCCACCGGCCAGGGTTCTAAACTCTGAATAATCCCCAGACAACCCTATAACCTTCTTAACCTCACTAGGTATCCATAATAAGTCAAGAAAAATATTTAAACCAAAAATTAAATGATCTATACCTTTTATAAAAATCGGGTTCTTACAGTTATTCCATAACTTAAGGAAAGAGCATGGTATTCAAATTAAAATATCCCACTCAAAACATTGAAGACCCCACTCAAAATTTCACTTATTGACCATATTAAATTTTTTTAAATGATATGAACTTTCCTTAAGAAACTAAATTATAGAACTCTTATAAAAATTCCTAATATCTTGATGAAAATAAAAAAATTTCCTTTGATTTTTGAAATATTGAACGACCAGATCAACATTATCACATTAAATAATTAATGAAAAATTTGTAAATATCTCTGAAACTTCCATTCAATACAACTTAATAACACTTATTTCATTAGGTTTTCCCTCATAACTTCATAGAAACATCTCAAAAACTTTCACAAGACTCTTATTTCACTTGATGACTTGCTTTTTAAACCTTCATCTATTGCCTTCGCTTAGAAACCTCTATTTGATGAACTTCATTTAGAATATTTTGGCCAATGAATACATAAAAAATCTTATATCTGATGGATAAAAGATTTATATACAATCATTTTGACACTTCATCACTTCATTTCTTTGTATAAGTCCACATGATAGACTTTATATAGAAGCAAACATTCTCCGACTGATGAAATTTGATCTACACAGTGGATTTTATTGGATGGAAAAGTCCTGTTTATGGACCTCATATGATGAAATTTCCCTGATTCCTTTGTTAAAAACTCTCTTTAAACTTCCTCTATTTTGTAGAATTCATAAATTTTTGACTGATAACACTTTATGATACAACAACTCTAAATCTTTATAAACCTCAAACTTTGATTTGTGAAACTTCATTACTTCATCTCTTGAACATTTCACAACTGCACATTTTCCCAATAGCACCAGTCAGATAAAATTCACAAAAATTCATAGCATGAACTTTATATAGCTGAACCTCAAACTCTCCCTTTTCACACAAGATTGGATCAATAGAATGTTCATTAATCTTGATTTTTGAAACTTTATAGACAATAAATCATCTCCAAATTTTACTTCATTGAACATTCTATACAGTGGAACTTATAAGAATACTTGGATATGCATTCTAAGCCACAATCTATCTATTGAATTCAGTTCGATGAAATTTTCACATTATAATAAATTCATTGGACTCCATCTAGTCACTTTTTAACTCAATAATGTTAATTGATTTATGTTCTTGACAATGTTAAGTGTTTTACATTAAAAAAATCCAATAATTTGAGAAAAACTTCTCAACTAGATTCTTCTTAACACCTTAAGAAAACCTTGGCCACAATAATATTACTATTTGGATTTTTTTATCAACCAAGGAATATACATCATTGAAACTTTGAAATTCAAGTAATGAATTACTTTCACATGAGCCTCAGCACGGTTGGTAAGGACTCTTAAGTGCATCCAGGTGACCCGGGATCAAATCCAAGTGGAGGCACAATTTTTAGGTACTGTAGCAGTACTATAGCAGGTAATGTAGTAGCTACTGTAGCGGGAACTGTAGCAGGCACTGTTTGGCACTTTAGCAGCTGGGAATTTGCCCCTGTTTGGGCCTTCGGGCCACCGATTTGGTCCCTGAGTCCTTTAAGGCCTTTTGGACACCCATTCCAATGATTGCAAGAATGAGAGGGTATGGCACCTGCCATTGGGACAAGCCTGTGCATGCATGGGATATCCTAGCCGAACAACCATGCGAAGGTGGATAGCTAATTTCACGATGAAGATGCTAGGGAGGAGCAG
Organism: Viscum album; assembly: GCA_963277665.1. Classification (NCBI taxonomy): domain Eukaryota; kingdom Viridiplantae; phylum Streptophyta; class Magnoliopsida; order Santalales; family Viscaceae; genus Viscum; species Viscum album. The sequence continues at coordinate 1,403,006,165 of OY728125.1, forward strand.
TTCCAAGTAGCTAGTCTGGGTTGTATGTAATGTTTGAAGCCTACGGGAAATGAATTTTTCTAAAGGCCTATGATCCATGTAATACTTGCACATACAGGCATTGCAAGGGTTCCACCTCACCCCTTGAAAGGTGGATTATCAAAAATCAATAAAAAATGAAGGCCTTTGGGCCATTGGATGGAAGTAATGAATTACTTATCCAATAATTATAAGCCTACATGAGTGAACTTAGTATAGAAAATAAGAATCATTTAAAAAAATACCATGGGGTTTATAAAGAAATGATTTAATAAAATTTTATTATTATTTTTGACTTATTATTTCACTTTACAACTTTAACCTATTAGTATAAATTCTTGCATCCACTTCAAAAAACTATTAAAATAATTTACACACACTGAAATCACAACTTAACCTTTTTTAAAACTCCCCCTAAATATATGATCTTTATTAAAAAGGTAAAGTACATACTAATGGATAAATTTATGTTACATCTTCCCCCCCTTTGAAAATAATATCCAAATACATGATGAGTGATGGGATGGATATCACATAACTTATCCTTAAAGAGAGTGAGAATGTACCCCCATGATTAACCTTATCTTATGAATTGTTTCCTTCAAAAATGGTTTAGTAAATATATCACTAACTTTATCCATTATAGGTAAAAAATATATCTTTAGTTTATTTATTTCCACATTCTCTTTTATGAAGTGATATTTAATATCAATGTAATTAGAATGATAATGTTGCACTAGATTCTTAGTGAGATTTATAACACTTTGATTATCACAAGACAAGATAAGGGGAACTTCACATCAACCGATAAAGATTCTATTCATGTCATCATCCACATTCTTTATGTTACAAGTTTAGTGGTAAAAAATTACTTATCTCTTTTAGTAATTAGTGTTAATTAATTCTATTTCTTTGGATACCTACCAACACATATTTCTCCCAATAAGAAAACTCTACCAGATGTAGATTTTCTATCATCAGCACAACCTTCCCATTCAACATCTGTATAACCAAAAAGATCAATATTTATTGTGATTTCATACTTTATTCCAAAATAAATTATGCCTTTAATATATTTGATAATTATTTTTCCATCCATAAGATGATTTTCCTTTAGATCACTTTGATAACTAAAACACAATGTAACAATATACACAATATTTGTCTTTGAAGTCATTAGATATAACAAGATTCCAATCAACTATATAAACTCTTTAATATTAACCTCCTTTCCATTACCATATTTTGAAAAAAAAATTCCTACTGAAATGGGTGTGGAAACCAACTTTTAATCTTGTATGCTGAAATTTTTCAGAATTTCCTTAGCATACTTCTCTTGATATAGGAAAACAGACTTATTATTTTGAGAGATTTGTAAGCCAAGAAATTATTTCATTTTACCTAGCATAGAAACTTCAAAAAACTTCTTCATATCCTCAGTAAAATTTTCACACATTTCTTCATAGTTACTTGTAAATATGATATCATCAATATAAACAATCAAAATGATGGAACCCAATTGATTTTATTTTATGTAGAGGTTGTTATCAACTCTTACTTTCTTAAATTTAAAATTCCTTAATCAACTATCCAGTTTAGAGTACCAAGCTCTTGGGGATTTTTTTCAATCCATAAAAACCTTTATTTAACTTACACACCTAAATTTCATCTTAACTAATCACAAATCCACACAGTTGTTCAATATAATCTTCTTTATCAAGATATCCATTAAGAAAATATGACTTGAAATCCATATAGAATATCTTATATTTCCATTATGAAGTTATAACAAGAAATATTTTGATAGTTTCAAGTATAGATACTAGGGAAAAGGTCTCATAAAAATGAATTCTTTCAATATATGCATAGTATTTACAAGCTACTCATTCTTTATTTATTATCACTTCACCTTTTTTATTCAAATTGTTTTGAAAAACCATTTTTTTCAATCATATTCATATTTTCTGGTTTGGGTGAAATTTCCCATGTATAATTATTCTTAATCTGATCTAGTTCTTCATTAATGGAATCAGTCCACACTTGATTCTCTAATGATTTTTCAACATCTCTTGGATCAAATTGTGAGTATAAGTATGCATTCAAGACTAACCTCGATGTTATTTTTGTTTTAACCCATTTCCCTTGAACACCAATGATGTTTTGAACTTACACCTATTTCTTTATCCTAAGATGATATGAATATGATTGTTCCTCATCACTTGAAATAGCTGAATCAACATATTTATTCTATTCAATTTAAACATTATTACTCCAGTCCAAAACTTTGTTAAGTTGTTTAACAATAAAAACTCTATCTTCACTTTGTTCTATATCTGCAGGTGCTAGTGAAAAATTTCTATTAGGATGTTCCAACAATTTCAAATATGGAGAGTTAAAAATCTTTCTAGTTTCTTTATTATAGCACCTGTATCCTCTACCATCATAAGGGTAACTAAGAAATATTCCATCAACACCTCTTTAATCTAACATCCCTATATTGTATCCTTTGAATTTGATAATGCTGGGACTACAAAAAACATTAGGTATTTAAAACTTGGGGTTTTCCTATAATACATATCATAAGGATTCATATCAGAGTTTATCTTGTAGAAGAAACGATTCTTAATATGAACTACCACTACAATATCTTTCCTCTAAAATAATTGAGAAGTATCATGTTCAATCAACACAGTTCATGCCACTTCCACCAAACTTCTATTTCTTCTTTCATCAATACCATTATACTATGGAGTGTATAGTGCTCTGAAATCATGACCAATGCCATGATTTTCAAGATAATCTCAAAACTTCCCATGTATATTCATTAGCATTATCAGTTCAAATCTTCTTTAATGAAATATCCACATTCCCTTTTTACACTCCTCTTAAAACTCTTAAACATTTTGAGAGATACTAAATTATAATTCAAAAAAAAAATACATGTAATGAAAGTAAAATCATTAATAAAGTAAATAAATTACTTATCTCCATTAATAGATTTATTTTTTATAGGTCTGTATATGTCATAATGTATTAGCTCTAAGGGGCAAGTTGAATGTATCTTAAATTTCTTATATACCGATTTTGTAATCTTCCCATTATGGTATATATAATAACACTAATCTATTATTATTTTCATGTTAGGAATATCATGAATATTTTCTATCTTTTCATATTTCTCATATTCCTATAGTACATATGTATCAACCTCTTATTCTATAGCTAATTTTCTTTCATTATGCTTAGATAGTATGAAATATACACATCACCAAATTGAAACAATTTTCCCATCTCAAGGATTTAAAAAAAATATATATTTTTTAAAAACAAATTTGTTTCCTTTATTATAAAGTTGTGAAACACTTAACAAGTTGTGTTTTAGTCCATCAAAAAATAAGGATCTTTTGGATTTTAACTTTTATTTTCCAATGATAGTAGATATAATAATTTTGATTTTTAGGGACTCATCATTTTCAAAAAATCACCATCCCTTCTTTATAATCTTTCATTTTATTCAAAAAATTCAAATCTCCAGTCATATGTGACTAACACCCAATATTTAGTATCCAATGTCATTCTCTTTTTGTATATTTGAGAGTAATTTAAATAACTAAGGCCTTTTCCTTACCTTTTTATTTCTTCTCATGCATATTTTTGAGATTTTTTAAATAGATTTTTTTTGTGGAGGTAATATAAAAATTCATACTTTAGTAATATTTCCATGTTGATCACATCTTTCACAAAAAGTTCCTAGAGGTTAGAATTTATTCTAATATTCAAACTAACTTTCTCATGTTGTCTTATTTGAGTGGATTGAATCCCCCTCAAACTCCACCTCTAGTTTCTCCTAAATTAATTTTAGTGTTAATGATTTAACCAACACATCTTTACCATATTCCAAAATCCTCCATAGTACCAGTAATATCCATAATGAGTATATTTTCCTCTGTAACTAACATTCTATCCAGAATTATGTATATTATTCCTATCATCTTTCTTACTATCCAACTAGAACTTTGTTGTGTACAAAATTTTTGGTAGACCCTATACATCTTTTTTTTTCTACTTATATTTCTTCTCATACTAAAAAAGATCTACATTAGTATCAACTTTTGTTTCAGGCTCTAAAATCTTATAAATTTCATGATTCTCAACTCTAATTGTTCTGGCTATATGCATATTATTATTAATGCGCTTCTTCTTCTTCTAACCATTTTAAACCCCATTTTTAACCTTTAAGGATTATTTTTATTGATCCTTATGAGGTTTATAATAATTATAACTTTTAATAAATTCTAAAACTTAGTTTTGGAAGTTTTTTATTCCTCACTTAGCTTCAAAAAGTTTTTATTTAACATGATCAAACTATTTATACTTCATATTTATCTTTTATTCAAGTCTGATGTTATCATTTTTCACCTCATCATGTAAATTCTTCATATCACCAATCTATTTTAGCAACTTGGATTTTTATTCAAGAAGACATTCTTGTTTGGTTACTGAAAGATATTATTTCTTCAGCTTACTTTTCTCTTTTTAAAGTCTAACAATATTTGAGAGACATTATCTCAACTATCTTTTAAGAATAAACTCCATCCAAGTCTCTTATTATTATTATTATTCTTCTTCTTCATAGCTACCATTTTTTTCACTGGTGAACTTTTAATTATTCACTTTTGTAATAATTATTTTTTTGTGGCATCATCACTAGATTTTTCAGATTCCACTTCACTATCATTATCTTCCTCAAATTTATATAAAAAATTTCTCCATTTATATTTAGATAACTTCTTATCCTTAACATTTGAACAAGAATTTTATTTTTCCTCCTTCTTCTTGAGGGATATTCTTGACTTATCATCATCTTCATAACTTTCTTCATATTACTTTTTACATAGAAAATTTGTTTCAAAATTTACAATGGATCCATAACTAAATCAACTCAGAGGTAACTTTACCTTATACTTACATGTTCCTCTTTTCACCCTATTATAAAACAAAGACAAAAATTCATCAAATTTTATTACATACTGTATATTTGGTGTCAGATTCACTAAATTATTAAGGAATTTCTTATACTTTCCTTATTTTGAAGGTGTTAAATAAATTTCTCAATTATAATTTTCTTTTTTTCTTCATAACCTCTTATCTTCTCATTTTGTAAGTGATAATAATGCTATACATATAATCTATATAAAGAGTTTTAGGATCTCTATCTTCTAACGATGATACCTTGATATAAAATTTATCTAGAATAATTATTATAATCTTTTAAATAATAAGAGTAACCAGCCCTTATCTTAGTTTGAAAGTAATCCAAGACTAAAAAAACCACTAAAAATAATTTTTTTGGTTGTTATAGTAAGAATATAATATCATTTCACTTGCATAACACTATATTTAATAAATAGTTCATGTTATCCTTATATAGAATAAAGATATAATAATTTTTTGTAACAATAATAAGAACCTTCACTGATAACATTCAATAGATTTTCACTATACAACTTTAAATTTATTTTCAATTTTCTTTCTTACAAGTAATTCTTATTCCTCTTCACTTTCTTACATAATGAAGATAAATAAATTCTTCTTAGAATTCAGTAAGAAAATTTTCATTCAATTAATTATTCATCTAATATACTCGGTTCGATGAAACTCAGTCTAATACCCTATTCATCTGATTGCTTTTGCAACCTATTCTTTTGATCATCTCTGCACACCATTCATCTAATAGTAACTAATATAAAAAATTTTCTACTATCCTTCAGACTGATGTCTCTTCAATCTATTTGTTTGATTTTATGATTATCACTCCAATTCCACAACACTTCACCCAACTACTAAAATCCCACTCACACATTTGACACATCTTCACCCCTTTATACAGGAAATGTTCCTCCACAGCTTAAGGAAATATTGTGACATTAAAAATTCAAATATCCCACTCAAAATATTGAACACCCCACTCATAATTTCACTTTTTGACCATATTCAAATTTCCTAAAAGATAAAAACTTTACTTAAGAATCAGCGCCAACTAAATCCTTCAAACCTTCCTAAAATATTTATGAGAATCATGATTTTTCCTCCATGATTATTGAAATGTTTAATGACCATCTCAAAATCATCACATTAAATACTTTATAAAGATCCCATAACCTTCCGTCTGGTATAGCTTCACAACAATTCTTCTCTTTAGTGAAAACTTCATTAGGTGTTTCCTTACAACTTCATAGGAACATCTCAAAAATGTTTGTAAGGATATTTTTTCACCAAATGAATTGATATGAAAACCTTCATCCATTTTATTTTCTTGGAATCCTCTATTTAATGAAATTTATTCAAAATTTTTTTGCTAATGATTTCATATCAAATATTCCATCTAATGGATTAGTTATTTCCATCTGATCATTTTGACACTTATTTAATTTGTATTTTTGTACAAGTCTATATGATAGACTTCATAGAATGGGTTACATTAATTCATTAGAAATATTACAATAATATTCAGGATATATTCCTTTTTATATATAACCAATGTTCTAGTCTTCTTGTTAATCTTGATCCATATCCCCAAAATCTACTTGGATTTACTAGTATTTTTCATTTCAAAACTTCCAGAAAAGTCAACCTTTATCTCCTTAATTTGATCTATATTCATTCCCACGAAGAGAATATAATATATTCACAGGATAATTATGAAAAAACTTCCCTCACTGAATACATTCAAGAAAAAAATGACCAGCATTACTCTGGATAAACCTCTTCTCATCAATAAAGTCATTAAACTTATAGTTCTACTACCAAGATACTTTCTTCAAAATATATAGGCTCTATTTTATCTTGAAAACTATAAATTTATTTCATTTATAATTAAAACCCTTAAGTTTATTTATAAAAATTTGCTCCTCCAAATCGCCATAATAGAAATATGTTTTTACATTTAACTATTCAAAATGAAATCCTTTTGAAGCTACCAAAATTAGCATCATCTAGATTGTTATATTCTTAACAACCAATGAGAAAATCTGTAACAAATCTACACCTTCCATTTTCTCAAATACTTTCATAAATAATCTATACTTATACCATTTACTACCATCCAATTACTCATTTAACTGGTAAACCCATTTTTTATTTAGTGCATTCCTTTCTTATGATAATTAAAATTTCCTACATGTTATTTTTTTATACAAGGACTTAATTTCCTCCTTTATAACTAACTACAAATATTAAGAATTGTTGAGACTCACCAATTTTTCTTGGAATTTAGGCTCTCCCCCATCCATAAGAAGTATGAAATGTAGACTAATTCCAAACCTTAGACCTAGTCATCTGATCTTGGTAGACCTCCTCAATCACACCTTATATTCCATTCCTTTTAAAATTACATATTTTAATACACTTCCCCATTATTACACAATATTATATCTTTTTGGTACTTTTTTTCTTGTTGGATTTTCTAGAATTTATGTGCTTGATGAACTTTTTAGAACATGCATAACTTCTTGATTTCAATTCAAATAAACTTGAACATGTTTCATTGATTATTTATTTGAAACCATATCTTTCACCAAGTTTCTATATTTATATAATATCTTCTTTCACCTTTTAAAAATATTTCATTTGTCATTATCCCAAATCCTGAACCCAAATTTTTCATTACTATACCCCATAGAGAAAAATTCTTGTGGATTTAATTCAATATTGTTCAATTTCTTGGAATTAAAATAGATGTATGTGAGTGATCTAAAAGAATTAAGGTTAGAAACATCCACTAGATTTATATTCCACAAAATTTTTATAATATACTACCTTAAAGGTGCAGAAAAACTCCCGTTGATGAGATAAGAGACACAATTAATATATTTTCCCAAAAAATATTTGGGAAACATACATGAAACCACATGCTCTGATCCTTCTCATTAAGCATCTAGTTTATCTTGCATTTTCACTACATTTTCTCTATTGTTCTGGGAACAGTATTTGCAAACTTGATTTATTTCCTCTAAACAAATTATAGAATTCTCTTTTACCATAATCATATATATTTTTTAACCTCAGTAACTTAATGTTATTTCTAGACTATTTCTCCACCATGTATCAACATTGAACAATCACTTTGAAACATCAGTTTTGTTCCTCAAGAATTATACCCATATCTTACACATTTCATTATTGATGAATAAAACATAATACAATGAACCAATATGAAAAAAAACTGAAGTAAGCCCCTAAATTTATATATGCACAAGCTCCAAATTTTGAGATTTATGTGTACTTATATTTTTATTAAATGAATACTCTCTCTAATTTCACAGAATACAACTCTCACATATTACAAAATCCATGTGATTGAGCTTTATTACCCCTTTAGTTTCCATGAATCGCATATTCTTCACGCTTAAGTGCTTAAGAAAACAATGACACAACTATAGAATTTTGGATACTGATGCTTCAAAAATCAATGTTCCATTATTCCTTCCTATTAGATATAATTTTACATATTTTAAACCTATATCTACCACCATGGATCCACATGTGACCTTCCACTCTCCTTCTAAAAAGGTTTTACAAAATCCTTATTCATCTAGCTAACCTACATAAATTAAGTTCTTCCATAATACTAGTATGTTGTAAACTACCTACAAATTTAGAAAGATTCTGCTTGACATTAAAAATTTAATATCACCTTTCCTTATGATATTAATAGAATCATCACCTATAAGACGAACCTTGATGAATCTTCTAGAAACATAGTTGGTCATGCTTTCTATCACTGAAAAAATTAAAAGATGCTCCAAAATCAATGATACGTGATTTTGATGGAATATTGATTTTTTTTAATAAACTAAATTCATCCTCAACTATGATATTTGTAGAACTTTATGAATCACCCCTTCTAGAATTAACCACATGATCTATAAATCCTTCTTTAGGTTCCCCTTTTTCTCATAATAGAAACATATGAGTTTGGGTTTGGTTGATTTACTCAAACTTCTTTCCCTCTTTTACTCATATTTATTATGACCTTTCTATTGAAAGAAACATACCATAACTTCCATATTTACTGTGGTATTGGTACGTTCCTAGAACGATCTCTTCTTAATCTCATCATTTTGAATGAGATCATGAATGTCCTCATATACAAAATCATTCTTACCATAATAATGTCTAACAGTAGTAACCATCAAATCCCAAGATTTCAAGTGTGAAGAAAACAAAATCAAATCCCACACTTGTCACAACCTAGGATTTTAACATATGTTTACCTTAAAATAATTCAATTTTTTTGATAGCTTACTACACACGCAACACTAAACTTAAACAAAACTGCTATATATTAGGTAAAATATAAATATTTAAGTATGACCATTAAAACCTAGCTGTTGAATTAACAGGAAATAATAGGAGTAAATAATTTATGAAATATATGTATAAATAAAATAATTACTACTTTTAATATGAATGAAATTCAATTAGTTTACCAAAAATTTCTAATAAGATCATTTATTGTTTAGAAAAGTATTTTTCTAAAAATTAACTTTTTATGCGATATGCATTTCTATTTCAAGAAACGTATGATTAATGATGATAAATTATGTTTGATATTAATAATTTATTAACTCCAATTTAGTTGTTAACTAAAATAAAATAATACTAATAATAGTTAATATTTAAAAATTTCATTTTCCAATAAAAATGGGTTTTCAATATATTTTATAATTTTATTCAAAAACTGAATTTATAAATTTTCAAATTTTAAATTTAAAAAATGAACCTAATTTTTTTATTTGGGATAATAATATTATCTTAAGATTAATTCTTTTTATTTTTTCAAAATAAATGGTTTTTAGACGAATTGTGAAAAAATACCAGTTTTGCTAAAAACCATCACTCTTATAAAATTTTCATAATAAAAGAATAACTTAAATGTTTTGAAATTATATATATATATATGTTTATAATTAAAATAAATCATTTAAAATTAATATTTTATTTTTATAAAATCTATATATATCGTTTTGGAAACATAAGTAATATTTTATTCTAAAATCTATTTTTATTCACATATATTAATTTTTTCAACACTTATAGAAATTAAATATATAAAAATAGATTTAATATTTTATATCAACATGATTATATTATTAAATAATTTTAATTTCAATTTTGTGAATAAAACTATGATTAGCATGATTTAAGTTAATGATCATGATAATGATAGAATTATTATTTTCCAAGAATTGTTTTATTAATATTGTGTAATTTTTATCTAATAAATTAAATTATTATATTTTAAATGATGAATATTATATTATTTTTTAAAACATATTTAATTACATTAACACACATTTAAATTATAACCAATGTTAAATAAGATTAATAACACGTTATGGTCAAAACATCACATTTCTATAAAAAGACTGTTTATATATATACATATACTGTTTTAATTTAAAAATTTATTTTATATTATTTATAAATTGAATTATATTAAATGGATATTAAATTTAAGTTAATCACACCCAAATTTAGTAAGAGGGTCATTTTATATTTTTATTAAAACAGAAAATACTTAGTTAAAAACTAGTTGCCAAGGTAAAAACAAAAAAAAGGTAAAAATAAAAACCCACAAACAAATAACTTACAACATGTTTAAAACATGTTTAGAAATACCTTTTTGAGGATTTAACCACCAAATATCACTCAAAAATATATTATTTATAAATTTTTGAGACTTTTACCCTTGAATAGTGTGATGATATCATTGAAAATTAATGGGTGTTCATGAAAGTTCCATTTTTTCAGTTACAAGAGGGGATCACTTCCACCCCTTAAATGTTAAACTCCCCATTATAATTTACAATGAAACTTTACCCAAAATAAGTATACTAGAAGTAATTTGGACATCCTTAAGACCTTTATCTCTAGAAGTTAGGCTAAGGCCTTTATTTTCAAGGAGATCTCTAAGAGAAGATGAAGTCTCTAATGTAAGTATTACATAATATTTTATATTTTATTCTTAATTTTTCTCTTCCAAAAAACCTATATCCATACCAATATGATGAAATAAGTATAATTATTATACTAATATGTTATTATATTAATGTTATGACCATTATTTATTCCTCTCCATCCACTAAGGAAGAAAAAAGCGTAATCAGTGCGTGTACGTGAACTACCACCTCCACGAAGCGTTGTACTCCGTTTTTTATAATATCCTCTAATGGTTGGTTTCAATTAAGGGAATAATGAATAAATATTATATCTAAAATATAAAAATATATTCTGAAATTTAAAATTATCACATAATTTATTTCCTTCTCATTCATTGTGAAATAGAAACATTAATCGTGCATATGTGCAAACTACCTCCTCTAAGAACAAAGAGTTTCATTTATCAAAACCACCCATAATTGATGGATTTAAAAATATATTTAAAATAAAAAATTTATTTCCATAAAACTATTAATATTATTTATACTATTAAACTATTTTATGACGCTTTCTAATGTGGTCAACATCCATAAGGAGTTATATAAAAATTGGCCGAACAACCTCAAGTGACCGACATATGAAAGAAAAATATATTATAAATAAAAAACATATGATAATAAATGGTCAATATTAAATTAAATATATAAAAATAAGTTTACCAATATGTTATCTAATAAACACAATTTTATTATTTAGGAATTTAGGCACATGCGTAGAATGAATCTAGAACAGGGTAAAGATTTCAATCTCAAATACCTCTCTTTGAGACATGTTAGGTTTTATGCACCTAATTTAATTTATTTGGAGTATATCTTTACCATTTGATATATTATATAAGGAAATAAAACTTATTCATGGTATTTGAAGTTAAATTTAAATCTCTATCTCTCTTCATAGGTTTTGATGTTACTTAAGCTGTATGGGTCATTTGTATCTATTTTTAATTCCATGAGACATGTTTGATATTGTGAACCATATTTCCCTTTTTTATGGTGTAATTACTGATAAATTTACTTATAACATCATAAATAATTATTTTTATTGGAGATTTTACTTTCATTTATACTCTTCCTTACTTTTTACATTGATTTAGACCATTATGAAAATGTAAAGGATTTTGGCAACTTAAATTTTTATTCCTTGAGTTACATGTTTTATCTTGAACTTTGTTCTTCAATCCTATGGGTTTTCCACCCTAATATTTTATTATATGTTATTTTATATTACACTTTATAAAATTTAATTTTTAAAACAAATAAGGTTTTATAACTCTTTTTACAATGAGGGTTCTCAATAAAGTCATTTTTAAAAATATTTAAAAAGGTTTTTCCTTCCACTTTCATAATTTCTGTCTTCCTATAAAAATTTATCCAAGATAAAATTTTTGTCTTTTAAAGTCCATATTATTGAATATTATTTTTAAATGTAATTTTTTTCAAAGATTTTTAACTTCACCTTTTGAAAAAGGCTTTTTAAAGTGACCTGTAAATTCGTCTATATGATAATGTTTAAAATGTTTTTTGAAAACCATTTTATGTTACCACTTTACTTTTTATATTAAAAAGGATTTAAATTGTTGGGATTTATTTTTCATGATCTAGAATCCTATTTATATTTATATTTTGGGTTATTGAACTCATGGTACTAAACAATCAAATTCTTGACCCCTTATTAGGTGGTATTGTTCAAGCATTATTTTGCAAAGATGTTTTTAATCTATATAAGTATCCTTATATGTTTTCTTTATTACTTCAGAGTTATGTTATTTTGAAACCATCCACCTTATTTATCTAGATGTATTATGATCATGTTAGTTCTATATTGGATTAGCCATATACTCATTACTCCATACACCATGAACATCACATTTTACATAACTTAGATTGGATGATGTTCACTTATAAATAATGTTATTCTATTAACATGGGGAAATTTTTTGGTGTCACATATGTTGTTATTCCAATAAAAATTATTATTGTAATGATGAATATGTATTTTTTAGACATCCACATTCTTTATTTGGATGGTTTATAACCATGTTACCACTTTTATTAACATGGGGAAAAGTATTGGAATTTGATTTATTCTTATTCTAACATGGATAGTTATTTTCATGGTGAATATGTAATATTTAACCATCCACCTTATTTCTCCATATGTGTTATGACCATGTTATTGCTTTTATTAACATTAAGAAAAGTATTGGTGTTTAGTATTTTTTTTATTCTAATACATATGATTATTGGAAAAGTTGATTATGTATTGTTTACTCAATATCTCATATGATAAATGTATTGGACTTAAACAAGTGATGAGTGGGGCCCAAAATTATATATCCCCTAGATGAATCAGTAGTTATCATGAGATAAACATGTTTGATTATTTTGGAATATTACTTTCCAAAACAAGATATTACCTTAACGATAAGATCATGACGTCTATGCTAATGGTGTCTTGTCTTATGGTATAAAATTAGTTGTCCAAAATTATAAATTTTATCACTAAGGAACTAGTTATTGATACCTTTGTGATCTATTTATTTTCATTATCATCCATATATATATATTATGCTCTAATTTTTAGTTGATTATGGTATTATGATGATCACTTATTCCTATAATAATATTTATTCCATGTTTATACCATGATAGCCTAGTTGTGTGTTTTCCCTTACTGAGCATTTGAGCTCACCCCTTCTTATGTTTTAATTTACCCAGGTTATGAAGTAAATTATTAAACGTGATATGTATAAGAGGATAACTTGTGTTTATAATTTTTGGGATATTTTAAAGACTTATTATGGATTAAGTAGTTTCTTATATAGTGAAAAAATGTCCATCACTTAAGAAAGACATAAGTTCTGTTAGTGTATGTTTTTTATTAATTATATAAATCTTTAAACCTAAAAATTATTGGGAATATATGTAATGAAATATTTTTTTTAATTCATGTAATTATTAGTTAGTTATTTTTGATAATATATAGTTGGTATAAAATCCAATATGTAAAGTATGTGTTTATGGGAACCAGATATGGGAGTACAGGTCGAGAGCATTATAGTTGGTATCTGACTAGGGTTTAGATAACTTTAGAGATTAGGATGTTTATTGTGAATAATTTAATGGTTGATATCTTAGGGTTTATCACAATTTCAGAGGTATAGATAACCTTTGGGATAGTATATGATTTAATATAAAGGAAATAATACAAATTTTATTTTGGGATTAAGATAAAATAACTCTATTAGAAAACCTAGGGATAAACTAAGCTTTTAAGTATGAGATAACATACCAAAGTTTTCGTAAAGTTGGGTTTGTTTGGTTTTACTAAGAATTACATTGCTGTTTAAATAATGGAAAGTGGATGCAGTCATGGAATATATATACCTAGGGGTAATCATCTCCAAAAGGCTAGTTTATCTCTAACTCAATCTTCACTTTAGGGCACGATGAGTGGGACTAAGACTGCTCATCTGGATAGACATCCCCGAGGGAAATGTTTTGGTCAATCATAGTCACTTTATGAACCATAATGGAGGATTTATTTTCTTATTACTTCAAGGGATTATGTTAAGGAGTATAAGAGAACCTACATTAAAGAAAATTTGATTGAATTGGAAGTATCAAAGGATGAAATGATGTTTTCACTATAAAATACATATTAGATTGAGTTTTCATATTAATATAATAATTTAATTTGATTTTATTGATAAAATTTTTTATTTTTAGTATTTGGTTAAAAAAATATCATGAAAATGAAGGAGATAATGGTATATACCTAGAAAACACTATGTCTTATAACCAAATAAGATAACATACTTAAATGGATGAGAATCCTATTATTTGTCTGTTATTATGTAAAGATTGAGTTTCCTTGTCTTTCCTAAGGTAGTGAGATTTATATTTTAATAATATTTAAACTCTTAGCTATTCTCATTAGTGAGTAATATTTATCAATGACATTATGATATTTTCTAAAATTTATGAAGATTATGTGAAATATATAAGGATTGTTCTTGAGTAGTTTTACTTTAAAGGTATGAAAACATATATTAAATGGTATTAATAACCTTGAAAAGTTTTTTTATGACAATTTTATATTTTTGGTGATAACTATTGGAGAAAACATGACTGAGGTATGGATAACTAATAGGTTTAATATACACTTGATGTTGAGATAATAAAGGGAAGATTGATTTTAAAGGAGTAAGTTATATAGTATTGGTAACCTCGAGATTGATAATTGGTTCATGATATTTTTTGGGAATTTCATATCATTTTTGGATTATGATATATATTTACTAGTTTGAGACCTTATGAACTAGTGGTTAATACCATTTTAGAGTTAAATATAGAGTCATTTTTTAACAGAATATATAACTTCTTTGTGGTTTATTAACTTAGAGATTAAAATGGTTTTGGGAAAGGTATTTTATGTAGAACATATGATTATGGTATATACATACTTTAGCATATGATTTTATAAATGTATAAATTTGTTTGAATAAAGATAATTAAATTTATATATCCTAAGAGAGTATGGTATATGTCACATTAGAGGTTATATGTAACGACCCAAAGTTTCATTAATGAAAATCCCTCTTGATCCAGTTAAATGTTTCTTTATGAAAAATGTTTTTATAATATGTCAACTTCTTTAGTTTTATGTTAAGATTTGTGACCGTTACTTTTATATCCATTGAACAGTGATCATCTGAGTAGTATAAATATAAGGCCTTAACGAACCCATTTCTACTCAGACAAAGGAAGCGATGGCCTCATCCAGTAGAATTGCCCCTTACGAAGCCCATTTTTCGGAGCTCGGAAAAGAGGTGGCGTCTTTGGGCTTCGCCCTTGACCAAGCCCAAGCTGAGCTTCATTATGTCAAGCTTTAACGAGACCATCTACGGGAAAAGTGGAAGTTGATAGAGATTACCACTCGAGCGATGTTATCCGAGCCGCCCCAAGAGTCTTTCACCATCGCACACCTTACCCTTAGGTCTTATGCGGCTATTTTAAGGGGTTATGTAACAAATAAGTAGCACCATGTTCATGTACATTATTTTTGTATATAATAATGAATATAATTTCTAGTCATTTTTGATACATTGTAATTAGTTTTTAAAGTACAAATGGTGTTTTTAGTTATTATTTAATTAAGAATTATATTTTATTAAATTAAAGGATTTTTGAATTAAATAATATTTTAATAAAATATTATTATTAATATTAAATTAATTTTTATTAAATATAAATGATCTTATAATTTTATGAATCTAATTAAAAATTTTATTAAGGTTTGAAAGCCATTTCTGTCAAAACCCGTGAATTTTTTATAAATGTCAGTTTTTTACTTTAAAAGTGAAAATTCACATATTTAGAAAATTATTTAGATAAAATGAATATTATTTTTGGGATCAGGACGTCGAAATTATCCAACGGTGAATTTTTCATAATTTTCTGAGACAGTCAAATTTTTGGGTAAAAATTAAATACCATTTAAATATATAATGTGTTTTATGACATCATAATGACCCAATGGTGATGTAATAAAATACCATAATCCTTATGTTCAGAAAATATGTGTTTTATCATTAAAATAATGAGATTTTGACTTACTTTTCAAAGCATTAATGGAGCCCTCAAGACTTATTCAACACTTTGCCTTTTTAAATTAATTTCCATGGGAGTGTGACTCACCTCCACATAAGCAACCCTAATTTTTTAATAAGTTCGGACCTTGGCCTTGTAAAATATTGTTTTCCTCTTTCCTTTTCCAGAAACCATGGGCAAATACCATGGGATGGTTTGTGGTTTGGATTATTTTAATATAAGGGGTCCCAAACCTAAATAATAAAGAATTCTCTCACCTTTCCTATATAAACCCACCCAAGATCCCACTTCCTCCTCACTCAAATCCCTTGGAGTTCATCCAAACTCTGCTCTACTCTCTCTAGAATCCTCTCAAGGTGCCCCAAGATCCCAAGAAGCCTCTCACAAGCCTCCCTCTAGCATTTGGAAGCACACTTCCAAGTAAGGGTTTTTTCTTCCTTTCTCATTTTTGTCAATTTTCTTTAAGTTGTATTGCCCTTTTAATTTCAATTATGAATGTTTTGGGGAATGGTTTCGAACCTCACCCATACTGACCTCTTATTGTTTGAATGATGGGAGACCACTTTCTCTCTCATTAAATGCCTCCCATGTACACCCGTTACTATGCTGAAGTTCTGAAAGGAATTTTTTTCTCCTCTTTTATATTCAAGAAATACTTTTGTATCATGAATCTAAATTCCTTTTAAATTGTTGGGACATGTATCTATATAAACTCCTTACTGTCCATTACATTTAAATATGATGAGGAACCCCTTTCTATCTCATCAACCATTTTTATGAATTCTTATGTCACGCCGTTACGCTGCCGAAATCACACCGATTTTCTAAGCCAATATCATTGTGTAGTGAATACCATGCCCATTTCTCCATCAAGGGTATTCACCTTTATGCACATTTACTTATTGATTATAAAGTTTCATGTATGAATTCCACATTTATTTATCGTGGAATAAATGATTATGTTTTATGAATCCATGTTTTATGATCCATGTGGAACACTTATGCATGAAATGAAATGTTTAAGAAGGGTGCGCCCTTATAGAGCTCCAATGCATTGGGTAAAGTATAGTATCATGATACGTCATGTGAAATTAGTGTTGAATCATGCTAATTCAAGTGCAATGAGGGTTTACTCATGTTTCAAGTGCAATGAGGGTTTACTCATGCTCCATGTGCAATGAGCCTTGGCTCATGCTAATTCAATGTTAAGTGTTGTTGCCACATTTCCATGTTATGATTATCATGCTTTATAATGCCTTTATGTTCATGTTAATCTTATGATCTATTGATATTCCTATTTCCTAACATGTGTTTAACTCCTCATGTTATTCATTGTGTACTCCCTTACTGGGCTTTATAGCTCACCCTTTTCTTATGTATATCCTCAGGTTATCCCATGCAATGCTAAGTACGAAGGAATGTAGTGGTCATGTAAAGGAAGTTTTCAATAAAGATGTTGTATTTCAAGTTTAAAGTTTTTATGTAATGATCCTAAGCCCCAAATACACTAAACCTCTCGATCTTCTTTGTTGTATCAAGTGAAGCTATATGTAATAAAGCATGTTTAAGTTGTAATAGAAAGCAGGGTTGTCATAGTTGGTATCAAAGGATAGGTTTAGTTATTTTTGGGATTAGGAAACCCTAGTAAAGA
Source organism: Viscum album (assembly GCA_963277665.1). NCBI lineage: Eukaryota > Viridiplantae > Streptophyta > Magnoliopsida > Santalales > Viscaceae > Viscum > Viscum album. The sequence goes on from OY728125.1 coordinate 1,403,024,450, forward strand.
CTTAGATACAAGACTAAGTATAATAAAAACATCCCTAAGTTTTGTTAAATACTAAGTAAGTGGTTTATCAAACAAATACATCCCTGTCTGGATACGAGCAGGTAGAGGCGGCTCTGGCATAGATGTATCCTAGGGGTAAAACCCGAAAACACCGCTTTGAGCTAGACTCAAACGGGAATTGGTGCATGAAAACGGGCCTTGATGCACTCTTGGTTACGACACTCCAGAGGGATATGTTTTGATAAATTCATAATCTTAGTATGAACCCTTATTAAGGGAAAAATGCCCCTAAGAATATATGTTAGAAGGAAGATCATGAAAATCCTGGATTGAATCCTATAGACTCATGAGTTAAAGAGATTAAAGTTTATTTATAAGTCATCAACTTTTGTCTTTGGATTACCCTTTATGTGTTACCCCTAACTTTCCTTTTATTCCATCCAATGGCCGGTAATAGGAGAACTCGGGCTAACAACCGTTGTGAAGATCAGTGTGATGATTGTACTAATGAGATGCCCAATCCAATGAGAGCGGGAATCGTGAACTTTGTCATGCTTCTCTCTCAGTTAACTCAAGTTTTGAATAGAAACATGGGTCAATAGGAACGTTCAACCCCCCCTAAGAAAGAACAAGTCACTATCGAGAGCTTTATGAGACAAAGGCCTCCTACTTTTAGTGGATCATCTGATCCCACGATCACTGAGCAATGGATCAACTCCATTGAAAAGATCTTCTCTATCCTTCAATGTTCTGAACAAGAGAAGGTTCTTTTGGCGGCTTATCTTATGGAGGGTGAAGCTGATCAATGGTGGACATTGATCAAAAATACGAAGCCAGAGGAGGAGATCGAGGATTTGGAATGGAAGGAATTCCGGAAGATGTTTTTCGATAAATATTTTCCGCGCACCCTCCATCTAAAGATGGAAAGGGACTTCCTTTCCCTCAAGCAGAAAGATGAAGAATCTGTGGGAGCGTACGAGGCAAACTTCACAAGGCTTGCACGATACGCTTCCGGCTTTGTCGTTACCCCCGAATGCAAGGTTGACCGCTTCTTTGGTGGGATGGAGCCTAGCTTGCGGAAAGCATTAACGATCCGTGACTTCGACAGCTATGAGGAAATTGTCCGATGTGCCCTCAAGGTTGAAATGGAGATCAGAGAATCACAGGGGTATCATGAGGAAAAGAAGCGTAAGGTGGACTTCAATGCTGGTGGTCCGATGGATAAATCCAATGGCGCTAAGAAGTTCCAGCACCCCACTTTCCAAAAGTGTGGAAAGAAGCACCCTGGAAATTGCCTTAGGGGGACAAGAAAATGCTTCAGGTGTGGAAGAGAAGGGCACCTAGCTGTTAATAGTCAGCAAGAAGGACCCGCGGCTGCGACAGAGGAGAGGAACGCTCCGTTTGAACCTCAACGTATTGTTCAATGCTACAAATGCAAAGAACCGAGTCATTTTGCAAATCAGTGCCCTAATCGAAGGGTTATCGGAGGCAACCAGCAACCTCCAAGACAGCAAGGAAGAACTTTTTCCATCACTTCTGCCGAAGTGAACCCCGACAACGAAGTGGTGACAGGTACACTAGTTATTCATTCAAGAATAGCAAACATACTTTTTGATTCAGGTTCTACGCATTCTTTTATATCTCAAAAGTTTAGTATAACAATCCCTGCACCACCACAAATCATGGAAGTAAAGATGTCGGTGAGTACGGCAAATGGGGAAATCATTGCATCCCATGAGTATAAGTCCTCCCCTATTATAATATGTGGATTGAATTTCCCGGCGAACCTCATCATACTCCCTTTGGTGTAATTTGATGCAATTCTTGGCATGGATTGACTTTCCTTATATAGATCCAACATAAATTGTCAGGAGAAGGAAATCACACTCCATATGGAGAATCGACCCCCGATTCTTTACAAGTGTCAGGAGGAAGATGAATCTCCTTTAGCTCCATCATATCAAGCATGGATATTACTGCCTTATGAGCATGCATATCTGGCTCAGATGATTGAGTCCAAGTAAGAAACCACCCTTGAAGAAATGCCCATTGTGAGGGAATTCGCTGAAGTATTTCCCAAGGAACTTCCTGGTCTTCCTCCAAGAAGAGATATTGAGTTCTCAATTGAACTTATACCTGGGGTGCTACCAATATCCAAGACTCCATATAGAATGGATGTTGTTGAGCTTGAAGAGCTGAAGAAACAACTACAGGAGAATCTGGATAAAGGGTTTATACGCCCAAGTGCATCACCATGGGGTGCACCAGTCCTCTTCGTCAAGAAGAAGGATGGGTCAATGCGGCTTTGCATCGATTATCGTGAACTTAACAAAATCACGATAAAGAACTAGTATCCTCTCCCAACAATCTATGACTTGTTTGATCAGCTGTGTGGAGCACAATACTTCTCCAAGGTGGACTTGCGGTCGGGATATTATCAAGTAAGGGTGAAGAAGGAAGATTTCCCCAAGACTGCTTTTTGTACAAGGTACGGGCACTATGAATTCATAGTAATGACTTTCGGACTCACCAATGATCCAACAATATTCATGGAATTGATGAATAGATTCTTTAGAGATTACCTATAAAAATTTGTGGTAGTCTTTATAGATGATATTCTAATATACTCCAAAACCAAGGAGGACCATGAGGAGCATTTAAGAACTGTACTGGAGACTTTACAGCAAGTGTGAGTTCTGGTTGAAGGAGGTGTCATTCTTGGGCCATATCATCACAAGTAATGGGATATCTGTGGACCCCTCCAAAACAGATTCAATTGAGGGATGGCCAAGTCCAACATCAGTAACTGATATCCGTAGCTTCTTGGAGTTAGCTGGATATTATCGATGATTTGTGAGAAATTTCTCATGATTGTCCAACCCTCTTACCAAGATAACTCTAAAGGGAGTAAAGTTTGCTTGGAGTGATGAATGCGAAGAAAGCTTTAAGGAGTTGAAAAGGAGGCTTATCACTGCACCCGTGCTCACTTTACCCACAAGTGGGGAGCTTTTTGTGGTATTCAGTGATGCTTCGAAGAAGGGCTTAGGATGTGTGCTGATGCAGAATGATAAAGTGATATCCTATGCCTCAAGGCAGTTGAAAATACATGAGCGAAACTATCCAACGCATGATCTGGAGTTGGAGGTGGTGATCTTTGCCTTGAAAATATGGTGGCATTATATCTATGGAGAGAAATGTGAGATATATACTGACCACAAGAGTCTTAAATATATATTCACACAGAAAGAGCTTAATATGCGCCAGAGAAGATGGATAGAGCTCATCAAGGATTATGACTGTTCAATACATTACCACCCTGGGAAAGAGAACAAGGTGGCAGATGCCCTAAGTAGAAAGGATCCAGCGATTCTATCAATGATGAGAATTGAGAAGGATCCAATCTTCTCAGACTTAATGAAGATGGATGTGGGAATCATAAAGAAGGGAACATCATAAATCCTTTCACAAATGATTGCTCAACCATCTCTTTTGGAAAGGTTAAAGTATGATCAAAAGGATGATGCGGGAATCCAAGAAAAAGTAGAAGCTATCAAAAAGGGAAAATCCTTAGAGTTTAATGTTAATGAAGAAGGAATTGTGCGGTTTGGGAAAAGACTATGTGTTCCATCAAGTTCGGAGCTGAAGAAGGAACTTTTGGATGATTCACATAGTTCAAATTTCTCTATTCACCCAGGGAGCACAAAGATGTATCGAGATCTCCGAGAAAACTTTTGGTGGGATAATATGAAGAAGGAGATCGCTGAATATACATCAAAGTTCCTGGTGTGTCAGCAAGTGAAGGCAGAGAGGCAGAAGTCTAAGGGGATGATGCAACCATTGACCATACCAGAATGGAAATGGGAGAACATCACCATGGACTTTGTCACTGGACTTCCCAGGACATCCAAAGGAAACAATGGAATCTGGGTTGTTGTGGATCATCTTACAAAGACTACACACTTCATTGCTATTCGCGAGGATTTCTATTTGGATCAACTGGAACAGATATATATCAAGGATGTGGTACGGTTTCATGGAGTACCACTATCTATTGTTTCTGACCGAGATCCAAGATTCACCTCTAAGTTTTGAAAGAGTCTTCAACAAGATCTGAATACTGAACTGAACTTCAGTACGGCCTATCATCCTCAAACTAATGGCCAATCCGAGCGGACTATCCAAACACTTGAGGATATGTTGAGAGCGTGCTCAATGGACTTTAAAGGAGGATGGGATCAACATCTTCCTCTGGTTGAGTTCTCTTATAATAATAGTTTCCACTCGAGCATCCAAATGGCACCATATGAAGCCCTGTATGGGAAAAGGTGTAGAACACCAGCATGTTGGGATGAGGTCGGTGAACGTAAGCTGCTTGGACCAGAAATGGTTGAAGAAATGGTGGAGAAGGTGAAAACCATTCAGCAGCATATCAAGGCAGCCCAAAGTCGATAGAAGAGTTATACAGATAATCGTCGACGAGACCTTGATTTTAAAGTCAGATACATGGTGTTTTTATGCATATCTCTGTGGAAGAAGGTCATGAGGTTTGGAAAGAAATGGAAGTTAAGTCCAAGGTACATCGGCCCCTTCGAGATTCTTGATCATGTTGGGGCTGTGGCCTATCGACTAGCACTTCCACCTACTATGGACAAGGTGCATGATGTATTTCATGTATCCATATTAAGGAAGTACATACCGAACCCTTCACATGTACTCTCTTCCAAGGTGGTACAATTGGAAGATGATCTTTTTTATGAGGAGTAACCAGTGAAGAGCATAGATCGTAGAGAGAAAGTTCTACGAAATAAGACAATGCCCCTCATCAAGGTGTTGTGGAGAAACCACAGGTTTGAAGAAGCAACTTGGGAGTCAGAGGATATGATGAAGCTGAGTTACCCACATTTGTTTTAGTGTGGGAAAAAGGAAAATTTCGAGGGCGAAATTTCTTAAGGGGGGAATATTGTAACGACCCAAAGTTTCATTAATGAAATTCCCTCTTGATCCAGTTAAATTTTTCTTTATGAAAAATGTTTTTATAAGATGTCAAATTCTTTAGTTTTACGTTAATATTTGTGACCGTTACTTTTATAGCCGTTGAACAGTGATCATCTGAGTATTATAAATATAAGGCTTTAACGAACCCATTTCGACTCAGACAAAGGAAGTGATGACCTCATCCAGTAGAATTGCCCCTTACGAAGCTCATTTGTCGGAGCTCGGAAAAGAGGTGGCATCTTTGGGCTTCGTCCTTGACCAAGCCCAAGCTGAGCTTCATTATGTCAAGCTTGAACGGGACCGTCTACGGGAAAAGTGGAAGTTGATAGAGATTACCACTCGAGCGATGTTATCCGAGCCGCCCCAAGAGTCTGTCACCATAATACACCTTACCCTTAGGTCTTATGTGGCTATTTTAAGGGGTTATGTAACAAATAAGTAGCACCATGTTCATGTACATTATTTTTGTATATAATAATGAATAAAATTTCTAGTCATTTTTGATACATTGTAATTAGTTTTTAAAGTACAAATGGTGTTTTTAGTTATTATTTAATTAAGAATTATATTTTATTAAATTAAAGGATTTTTTAATTAAATAATATTTTAATAAAATATTATTATTAATATTAAATTAATTTTTATTAAATATAAATGATCTTATAATTTTATGAATGCAATTAAAATTTTTATTAAGGTTTGAAAGCCATTTCTGTCAAAACCCGTGAATTTTTTATAAATGTCGGTTTTTATTTTAAAAGTGAAAATTCACATATTCAGAAAATTATTTAGATAAAATAAATATTATTTTTGGGATCAGGACGTCGAAATTATCCAACAGTGAATTTTTCATAATTTTCTGAGACAGTCAAATTTTTGGGTAAAAATTAAATACCATTTAAATATATAATGTGTTTTATGACATCATAATGACCCAATGGTGATGTAATAAAATACCATAATCCTTATGTTCTGACAATATGTGTTTTATCATTAAAATAATGAGGTTTTGGGTTTTTTTGACTTACTTTTCGAAGCATTAATGGAGCCCTCAAGACTTATTCAACACTTTGCCTTTTTAAATTAATTTCCATGGGAGTGTGACTCACCTCCACATAAGAAAACCTAATTTTTTAATAAGTTCGGAACTTGGACTTGTAAAATATTGTTTTCCTCTTTCCTTTTCCAGAAACCATGGGCAAATACCATGGGATGGTTTGTGGTTTGGATTATTTTAATATAAGGGGTCCCAAACCTAAATAATAAAGAATTCTCTCACCTTTCCTATATAAACCCACCCAAGCTCCCACTTCCTCCTCACTAAAAGCCCTTGGAGTTCGTCCAAACTCTGCCCTAATCTCTTTATAATCCTCTCAATGTGCCCCAAGCTCCCAAGAAGCCTCTCAAAAGCCTCTCTCTAGCCTTTGGAATCACACTTCCAAGTAAGGGTTTTTTCTTCCTTTCTCATTTTTGTCAATTTTCTTTAAGTTGTATTGCCCTTTTAATTTCGGTTATGAATGTTGGGGTATGGTTTCACACCTCCCCCATACTGCCATCTTATTTTTTGAATGATGGTATACCCCTTTCTCTCTCATTAAATGCCTCCCATGTACACCCGTTACTATGCCGAAGTTCCGAAAGGAATTTTTTTCTCCTCTTTTATATTCAAGAAATACTTTTGTATCATGAATCTAAATTCCTTTTCAATTGTTGGGACATGTATCTATATGACCTCCTTACTTTCCATTACATGTAAATATTATGAGGAACCCCTTTCTCTATCATCAACCATTTTTATGAATTCTTATGTCACGCCGTTACGCTGCCGAAATCACACCGATTTTCTAAGCCAATATCATTGTGTAGTGAATACCATGCCCATTTCTCCATCAAGGGTATTCACCTTTATGCAGATTTACTTATTGATTATAAAGTTTCATGTATTAATTCCACATTACTTTATCGTGGAATAAATGATTATGTTTTATGAATCCATGTTTTATGATCCATGTGGCACACTTATGCATGAAATGAAATGTTTAAGAAGGGTGCGCCCTTATAGCGCTCCAATGCATTGGGTAAATTATAGTATAATGATACGTCATGTGCAATGAGTGTTGACTCATTCTAATTCAAGTGTAACGAGGGTTTACTTGTGCTTCAAGTGCAATGAGGTTTTACTCATGCTCCATGTGCAATGAGCCTTGGCTCATGCTAATTCAATGTTAAGTGTTGTTGCCACATTTCCATGTTATGATTATCATGTTTTATCATGCCTTTATGTTCATGTTACTCTTATGCTCTATTGATATTCCTATTGCCTTACATGTATTGAACTCCTCATGTTATTCATTGTGTACTCCCTTACCGGGCTTTATAGCTCACCCTTTTCTTATGAATGTCCTCAGGTTATCCCATGTATTGCTAAGTACGAAGGAATGTAGTGGTCATGTAAAGGAAGTTTTCAATAAAGATGTTGTATTTCAAGTTTAAAGTTTTTATGTAATGATCCTAAGCCCCAAAGACACTAAACCTATCGATCTTCTTTATTGTATCAAGTGAATCTATATGTAATAAAGCATGTTTAAGTTGTAATAGAAAGCAGGGTTGTCATATTATACCCTGAATGACAAATATGTTAAAAAACCCCACCATCTTTCATCAATGAGTAATAATTAAAATTACAAGGATGAAATTTATTTAAGGGGGTATAATGTAACACCCTAAGATTTTAATATATGTTTACCTTTAAATAATTAAATACATTCAATAGATTTATGCATACATAACACCGAACTTAAAAAAATCCGCAATATATTTAGATAAAATATAAATATTTAAGTATGAGCATTAAAACCTAGACATTAAATTAGTAGGAATTAATAAGAGTAATTTATTTATGAAATATATGTATACAGAAAATAAATTCTACTTTTAATATGAATGAAATTAAATTAGTTTACATAAAATGTTTAATAAGATCATTTATTGTTTAGAAAAGTATTTTTCTAAAACTTTATTTTTTATGCGATATGAATTTTTATTTCAAGTAATGTATAATTAATGATGATAAATTATTTTTGATATTAACAATTGATTAAAAAAAATTTAGTTAAATAATATTAAATAATAATAATAATAGTTAATATTTGAAAATTTAATTTTCCAATAAAAATATGTTTTCATTATATTTTAATATTTTATTTAAAAATGTAATTATCAATTTTAGGTGAAGTGAAAACAATACCAATTTTGCTAAAAGCCAATAAATCTTATGAAATTATCATAATACAAAAATGATTACATGTTTCTTAATTTTTTTAAATAAAATAATATATTTTTTTATATAATAAATCATTTAAAATTACTATGTTGTTTTTATAAAACCCATGCATATTGTTTTGGAAACATAAATAATATTTTATTCTAAAAACCGTTTTTATTAGCTTATATTAAAAATTACTTTTCATCACTTGTATAAATTAAATTTATCAAAATGGATTTTATATTTTATATCAACATGATCATATTATTTAATAAGTTCAATTTCAAATTTGGGAATAAAATTATGAAAACTATGATTTAAGTTAATGACCATGATAATGGTAAAACTGTTATTTTCTAAGAATTATTTTGTTAATATTGTGTAATTTTTATCTAATCATTTAAATTAATATATTTTAAATGATGAATATAATATTATGTTTAAAAAAATATATAATTAAATTAAAACACTTTTAAATGATAACCAATTCTAAATAATATTAAGAATAGATAATGGTTAAACCACCATTTTTTATAAAAAACTACTTTTCTGTATATAAAATGTTTTAATTTAAAAGTTAATTTTATCTTATTTAGAAATTGAATTAGATTAAATATAGATTTAGATTAAGTTAATCACACCCAAATTTAGTAATATTGATTATTTTATATTTTAGGTAAAACATAAATTTCTTAATTAAAAACAAGTTACCAAGGTAAAAACAAAAAAAAAAGGTAAAAGTAAAACCCAAAGAACAAGTGACTTCAAAAATGTTTAAAAAATGTGTGAAAGTAATTGGTTGAGAAATCATAGACCCAATATCACCCCAAAATCTATTATTTATTACTTTTTGAGTCTTTGAACCTTGAATAGTGTAATGATATCATTGAAAATTAAAGGGTGATTACAAAAGTTCAATTTTCTTCACTTATAAAAGGGGATCAATTCCACAAATTAAATGTTGCACTCCCCATTAGAGTTTGTAAGAACCCAATTTTTCTATTAGGTATTTATACTTTTAAATTTGGTCTAATTATTTATTTTTTACACAATATAGATTCCCTATTAGGTTATAAAGGTTTTTTTGGGGGGGGGGGTGTACGATGCTTGTTTGGAGCTTGGAACCCCGACCAGTAGAGAAAATAATTGGGTCACATGATTAGTATAAATAGTGTAACCTAGACTACATGGTCTCTCCTAACCATGTTAGGATAGAAATAGGGGTGAGTTAGGGCACACAATTTTCCCTTACCATGCAATAGGGGCTTCACACCCATGAAAAATATCTACAGTTTTTAGCAGAGGAATATCACATAGTTGGTGCATGGGTTGGAAAACCATGCAGCCAAACCTTGCACCTATATTTTTGTTAGGTAAAAAGACCAAAATTACCTTAATAACCCTTATATTTAACCTCCTTCATCCTTTTCCCATTCTAGTGGATAGGAGCCCTCTTCCCTTCACATTAATCTCCCAAAATCCTGCTAATAGGTTTTTATCCCGACTCTTCATTCGATGTTTGATCGAAGCACCATTCCTCTCCTTAGATTACTCTAGGTAAGACCTACATTCCTTTTACTCGTTCTTCATTTATATTATCCTAAAAAATTTATAGAGGTTTAGGATCATATGCCCTATTTTTAGGGCATTCATTCTTCCTTCATATTTATTCTAACCCAGGCTGAACTAAAGGCTGATACTGGATGAGGAGAGTTGTATGAAAATGAGGTAGGTGGTCTATTAATTATCCCTAAAGTTTTTATGTTTTATAATATGTGTCATTATTCTACATGCTAGTTTCACCATGTGTTTCATGAAATTGTATCTTCCTTGAATTGGTTGAGTTGTTAGAACCCAAATCATATAAAGTTCTACAACCTTGGAGTGATCCATCCCTATGGGTGTGCTATCCTTATGCCTAATTGTCTTTTAAGATTTTACACCCAAAACACCTAATGGTGTGTTTGGATTTTCTTCTAAATGGTGATATCATATTGATAGTGAATAAATGTAATGGCATGGAATCATTGGTGCCCTTGACAATTATAATTAATTGAATTGATTAGAGGTGAGTAGTGAACCCACATAACCTAATTAAATGGAAAATGGTTACACCATTTTCATTATTAAATTTAAATTAAGTATGAATTATGCCTTGGTTCGTATGAAATCCAATGTATATTATTAATAAATATGTGAGGTCATGATGAATCTTGATGTTCTAGTAAATGGGCATGGTGACCCTTAGGAATAATTTATATAAATAGGATTGGAATCCCTCATAATTTACACCAAATTGGAATTATGACCCTTGAACATGTTATATCTATACGGGCATGGATACCCTTATATAAATATGATATGATATGAGCATGTCAACCCTTATATTAATGAGATACGATACATGCATAGAGACCCTTATATAAATATGATATGATATGGGAATGGATAACCTTATATAATTATGATACTATACGGTTATGACGTCCCTTGGGATACTATACGGGCATGATATCCCCTATTATACTATACAGGTATGACATTCCATGTGATACTATAAGGGTATGGTGCCCATTACTATGATACTATATGGGAATGGTTACCCTTATTGTGATATGGGGCATCGAGTCCCTTAATATTGTTATACTGGGCATGACGTCCCTTATAAATGTGATATTGAGCATAGAGAGCCCTTTACTAATGTGATACTAGGAATGAAATCCCTTGTAAATGTGATACTGGGCATTGCATCCCTTAATAAATGTTCAACGTTATTTCAGCATAGACTAAAGAAGGTTGTGTCAGTCTGGTTTCCTTTAAGAATTAGGTCTGACCCATTTATAGTTATTATTCCTTCTTTAATTTATTTTATCTTCAAACTACCATATTGTATACTTAGTCTGGATATTTATAAATGTCATTGGTGGTGGTGGTCTACTGAGATTTATCTCACACCCTATCCAGGCCACCTATGGTACCCAAGAAGACTACATACTTGCATGCGTAGATAAGGGAAAACATCCTATTATGGATTCTTTAATTCTTGCATGACTTAGTATGGAGTTGGGCAGCAGATGACTGGGAGGAGATCAGGATGCTTAAATAGACTTTTGGATTCTTTTTTTGCATAGCATATATAATACCACTACCTGCTGTTTGTATCCATGTTTTCCTACTTTATAGATACATGACATACATTATCATACTTTTTTATATGATTCATTTTCTAGTTATAAGTTTATTATTATTTCTTGGTTGTTTATATCTGCTTCTCCTATGGTGGGTTACTAGTCCAATGTTTATAGTGTTTGCTTTTGCTATTCCACCGGCTTATATATGATTCTGCTATATTATTTGTTATTACTTATCCACTGTGTTCTACTATGGTAATGAGGGAATAATATCCCAATAGACACACCCTGGGTCCTCATTACTATTTGGAAACCCCTAACATTTAGGGAGAGGTTCTTGAGTCCATGTGATCAATCGGGCTCAGGGAACTGTTTAGTGGAATCTGGGTTCGGGATGCAACAAAGTGTTATCAGATGATTTATTTTCTTACCTTAATATTCAATAAAATAAAAAGGAGATTTGGAAAGCTATGGTATTTAGAAATGAGTTGTTCCTGGGAGTAGCTAACCCATGTACAATGAAAATTCAAAATTATCTCAAATAGAAATTTCTATTTTCTATATTTTTCTTATTACAGTTGATATGATTCCACTGTTGGGTGATGCACTTGAATTGTGATGTTACTATTGATATAATTGAGGTTTATCATTTATACATGGACTTATGATATGAGGGAAATGAATCATTGATCATGCATCATATTAGGCACCTTGTAAGAAATTCACATGCCATTCATATGCCATTCTATATCGGAGCATTGTATTAGTTGCATCGCCTGTGATTTCCATGAGTGCTTGATTTCTATAAATAGAATTTTTATTGGCTAATGATTATTGCAGGGAATTGAGAAAATTCATTTGGTACTTAGAGTGCCTTCCATAAACTAAGTAGTGTTTTTCAAATTAGGCTATAGCAAACACCCTAAGTAGTTAACTATGGCACATTGAGTCATAGACCATTGGTCGCATGGACCAGAATGTGTTATGGTATGGATTAAGTGGACACCAAATTTTAGTTCATAAGGTGTATGGTCTCTTATGGATCAGAAGTGGTGAACCACTTGGTTCAACCATTTAAATTGAAATTTAATATAAATATTAATTTGAAATGAAATTGAATTTCAAAAACAGAGAGTTTCACCCAATCCTGGACTTAGTAGTGGGTAGTAGGTAGTGCCTCTTGTGTTCTATATAAATATTCCTATCACCCAGAACCAACTCTTTGAGTTGGAAGAGGGGTGAAAATATTACATTGAAATTATTTGTACCTATTTTATTTTTATATCATGTCTTATTCCATTATCTAACTTAATTTGAGGTGTGTTTTGAAATTTTAGAGAAATGCCACCATGAAATCCTCTAGTCATATACTAGGAGGGTGGTAACAACCATGCTCTGTATTTGGTGGGCCTTAATCCACCAGTTATACCTCAAGTAGCGCCTCTTGTGGATCCTCTTATAATTCCAAATTTGGGCGATGATGCCTAGTTTTGAGGATATTTCATGTGGCTTATAAAGACCATACAGGGAGCTCTGTGATCTGTCCCTTCCATGAGAGAGTTGATTCAAGAGTTCCAATAACAACATCCACCCATGTTTTTAGGGGATGGAAGACCATGGGTTGCAGAGTTATGGCTTGAGACTATTATGTCTATCTTAAATAATCTAGAGACACATCCTAATAGGAGAGTGAAACTCACTAGTTACATGCTTTGAGGATCCACTAAACGCTGGTGGGATATTATAAATTAGGCTGGTCAGTATCAGGAAGTGATCTGAAGGGTTTTTTATTCGATCTTCTTTGATTTTTTTCTTTCTAGAGACCCTATGGGATAATTGTGATAGGGATTTCATGAACTTGTAGTAGGGTTAAATGATAGCTCATGGATTATTCATCTCATTTTATAGAGCATAAGAACTTCGCGCCTATCTACACTACTGATGAGCCAGAGAAGGAGAGATGATTTAAGGATGGTCTAAGGCATCCTATTACTTCTCAGATAAACATTTTCTGGTTGACCAATACATCTAAAATATTGAACCAGGCCCTTATCTCTGAGTGGAATTCGAGGGATATATATGGTGTGATATAGGGTAGTTTAGAACCCAAACAGACTAGTGGTTCTACTAACAGTCAAAAGCGACACTTTGAGACTACATGCATGAGAATAGACAACCAAATGACTTCCACAGATAGTTATGTGGTATGTCATCAGTGTGGGAATCCTAAGAATAACAGTCCCTAGTTCCCTAGAGACCTTATAGATTTCTAAGGCCTTAGAAGATTAGGGAATCTACAATTGTTTTATAGGACCTTCATATCTGTGTTGGGTGGGAGAGGATCCGTGATAGCTCCAACTTCAGGAGAAGGTTCAATATCACCTCTCCAGTCATGTATCTGTAATACTAATGGCCATAAAATTAGAGGAGGAGGTCATGGTTGTGGTAACCATGATTCAGATATAGAGTTCCAACAGAGTGGAACTGTTCTTGATAGTTAGGTTGCATCACATGGCTATGGATCATGCCATATCTATTCAGTAGCCTATACCAGAGAAGTAGGATGCTATTCCATCCATTGTTTGAGATACTATTCTAGTATCCTTGACTATTTTTTATTCCTTATTTGATATAGTTGAATCACATTCATTCATATTTATGCCTGTTGTGGAGAGTCTTGGTCTTCATGATGAGTACTCTTGTGTTGTCATGACAATTTTACACTTTTGAGTATACAATCAGAGAGTGTACACTAGTGAAAAGACTACCCTCTTAAGGTAGGTAACCATCACTTCTTATGGAACCTCTCCATCCTTGAGATGACATGATTTTATGTCATTCTAAGAATGAATTGGTTGGTTCTCTATCATGCCTATGTGGATTGTTATTTCCGAAGGGAGTCATTTACACCACCATAGGGTGGTGTTTATATTAACAAGGGTGAGTGGGATGTCCAATATGGTAGAGATGGACTAGTGAATATCGGTCTAGGTGGCGTGACTTCCCATATTTCTAGTCTTTACATTAATGATTATGGACTACATCAGATTGAGTTCCCTCTTGTAGTTGATCGATTTAGGGATGTCTTCCCTGATAACTTTTATAGACTACCTCCTGAGAGAGAGGTAGAGTTTGCTATATATCTAGTTCTTGGAGCTGCACCAGTATCCATTCATCCCTACAAGATGGATACTACTGTGTTATAGGAGATTAAGAGGAAAATAAAGGATTTAGAGGCCAAGGGTTTCATATGTACTAGTACTTATCCCTGGGGTTCATCGGTCCTATTTTTCCAAGAAGGTGGATAGAACCCTTAGGATTTGAATGGATTACCAAAAGTTGAATCAACTTATAGTGAAAAACTGGAATCCTTAACCTTGTATTGATGATATTTTTGACCAAAACAAAGGAGAGAGGGTTTTCTCGAAGATCGACCTAAGATTGGTCTATCATCAGGTTTGAGTCAAAACTTCAGATATTCCATGTATAAATTTTCATAGTCAGTATGAATTATATGATTATCTTATGATGTAATCCAATCTTATGAAAATGCATTCCATCTTTATGGATTTGATGAATAGGGTTTTCTATCCCTATCTAGATTCCTTTTTTGTGGTCTTCATTGATGAAATCTTAATGTATTCTCATACTTAGAATGAACATGCCACTTATCTTGAGATCATTAGTGAACACACTAAGAGATCAACTGTTGTATGCTAGGCTCAGTAAATGTCATTTTTGGATGGACAAGGTTTACTTATAGGGTCACTATATCTCAGAGACAGTAGTTTTAGTTGACCCAGAGAAGGTGAGAACTATGGTTACTTGGGAGCATCCCAAGAACATATTTGATATAGAGAGTTTATTGGGGATATACAGTTACTACATGAATTTTTTATAGGGCTTATCATGCTTAGAATCACCTATTAAAGGTTTGAATAAGAAGGATGTGAATTTTATATGGTTTTAATCATATGAGATAGCCTTTTAGGAGCTGAAAGGTAGATTTACTTCATCACCAATCTTGATTCTTTCAGATCTAGGTAGAAGCTATACAGTCTATTATGATGCATCAAGTATCAGGATAGAATTAGTTCTAATATAGGAAGATTGAGTCATTGCATATGGGTCGTGGAAGTTGTGTTTGCATGAGATAAATTACCTGACACACAATCTCAAGCTAGCATCTATTGCACACACCTTGCACTATTAGAGGCATTACTTATTGAGAGAGTGTTTTGTGGTGTTTACGAACCACAAGAGTTTCAGGTATATTTTTACACAGAAAGACTTAAATCTTAGGAATCAAAGATGGGTTGAATATCTGCAGTCAATTAACTTTGATCTGGCCTATACACCTAGAAAGGTAAATGTTGTTACTGATTCTCTGAACAAGAGAACTCATACATAGGTAGTTCAGGAGGCCAGTAGAAAATGGAAGCTTATGGAACTATTTTATGAGATTCACATAGAGGTTCAAGACCTTCATGGATAGTCTATACTTGTAGCGCTATTTGCGACCTTTTCAATTTTGGAGAATGTGAAGATGAGATAATTTTAAGGTCATGAGGTCTTGGTCCTATGAGAGAGAATTTCCAATGTGGACTCACCACTAGATTAGACTATTGACGATGATGACGTCCTGTGTATACATGGGTGTATCTAGGTTCCCAAAAATATGAGACAAGAGCTAATGTGTGATTCACATTCTTCTTAGTGGATAGTTCACCCATGTATCTCCAATATGTATCATGACATTCACTGACAGTATTGGTGGACAGGGATGAAGTGTCACATAATGGGTTTTATCATTAGGTGTTCCACTTATCAGTAGGTGAAGGTAGAGAACCAATGACTTTCTTTATTATTACAGTCGTTACCGGTCCCAAAATGGAAATGAGAGGATGTTGTGATGGATTTTGTAATTGGATTACTGGGATATCCTCGAGGTAGCGACATAGTTTGGGTAGTCATGGATCAGCTGATGAAAGTAACCCACTTCCTTCCTATCTAGGATACTTTCTCGGTTGATGAGATGGGAAGATTATATGTCAGTGAGATCATACACCTGAAGGGGGTCCATCATATTATTATTTCAGATATGGATGCTCATTTCACATTGAGGTTCTGGTATGGGTTGTAGAAGGATATGGGTACACGGTTTCTTTTGAGTACAACCCTTTACCCTCATATTAATGGTCAGTGAGAACATACTATATAAGTTTTAGAGGACATGGTCCAAGTATGCATCCTTGATTTTTACAGTTCTTGGGAGAAGCATATCCCTATCATCGAGTTCACTTAAAATAATAGTTATCTATAGATGATTCAGATGGATCCTTATGAGGCCCTATAAGATAGGCCATTCCATTCACCCCTATGCTGGTTAGTGGCAGGAGAGGTAGTGCTATTGGGTCCTTGTATCGATCAGATGAATTAGGAGTAGGTTTAGCTGATTAGGAAATAGATTTCTACTGCCCAGTCTAGAAAAAAATCATATGTTAATCACTGTCAATGACCTCTGAAGTTTGAGGTTGGGGATCTTGTGCTCTTACAGCTATCACCCAGACTTGGGAATAGATGGATACGAAGGCAAGGGAAGCTTTCACCATTTTTTCAGGTAGTTTGGAATTCGGGAGAGAGTCAGTCCAGTATCCTATCAGTTTTTTATTACCTCATATGTATTATTCCATGCATAATTTATTCCATGTTTCATACCTTAGACATTATCATGATGACCCATCTCATACTTTTGATCATAAAGATGTTGAGATAGATGTTGATGCTTCTTTTCAAGAGTATCTTATACGCATCTTTGATAGGATTATGAAGGATTTATGAGAGTAGTTTGTCCCTTTACTATGGATGCTATGGTAGCATGACTGGGTACAGGATAAGGTATATGAGTATGAGGCCGACCTACATGCTCAGTTGCTAGAATTATTCTTAGATGAAGTTTTTCCACCCTTGGAAGGTGAACTTGAGAATGAGTTCCTTTAAGGGGGAAGACTATAAGAACCTGATTTTTCTCTCATGTATGGATCCCTTTAAATTTATTATAATTATTTATTTTGGACCTAATATATATTCACTATAATTTTATAAAGGTTTCGGGGGGGGGGGTTATGAGGCTTGTTCAGAGCTCAGAACCATGACCAGTGGAGAAAATCATTAGGCTGCACAGTTAATAGAAACCATGTGATCTAGACCACATGGTCTCTCCTAACCATGTGGGGATAGACAGAGGGGTGAATTATGATGTAAAGTTTTCATGACTATGTTCTAGGGGCCACACATCCAATAAAAACCTATTCAGTTTTTAACAGAGGCATATCGCATAGTTGGCACACGGTTTGGCCAACTGTGTACCTCTGTTTTTATTGTGTAAAAATAAAAAAAATTACCTTAATGAACCTTATGTTTAACCTCTTTCATCCTTTTCTAATTCCATGGGATATGATCCCACTTACCTTCATGTTGATCTCCCAAAATCCTCCTTTATAGGTTTTGATCCTTCCTCTTTATCTGGTGTCCAATCAATGCACCGTTTATCTATTTGGATTCCTCAAGGTAAGATATACATTCATTTTCACCATTATTTTCCTTCTCTTATCCTCGACAAGGTTATCAAGGTGCCAGATCATATGCCCTATTTTTAGGAATTTTTTCCATTTTTCAGATTTCTTCCAATCTAGGCCAAACTAAAGGCTGATACTGGATAAGGATATTTGCATGAGTATGAGGTAGGTGCTCTATTAATTATCCCTAAAGTTTAGATGTTTTATAATATGCCTCATTGTTCCACATGATGGTCTCACCATGTGTTTCCTTAAATTTTATCTTCCTTGAATGAGTTAACTTGTTAGAACCCAAATCTTATCAAGGTCTACAAACTTGGAGTGAGCCATCCCTTTGGGTGTTCCCTCTTTATGCCTAATGAGATTTCAAGATTTTAAACCCAAAACACCTAATGGTGTGTTTGTATTTTCTTCTAAACGGTGATATCATATTGAAAGGGAATAAGCATAGTGGCATGTCATGGCCAGCTCCCTTGAAAATTATAATGAATTTAATTGAATAGTGGTGAGTGTCAAGCCCACATAACCTAATTAAATGGAAAATGACTATAACCTTTTCATTAATAAATGTACATGAGTATGGATTATGCCTTGGTTCATATTAAATTCAATGGATATTATTACTAAATATGTGTGGGAATGATGACCCTTGATGCATATAGTAAATGGGAATGGTGACCCTTATTCATAATTTATAAAAATGGTCATGGAGTCCCTCTTAATTTACACTAAATGGGAACGATGACCCTTGAACATGTTATATCGATACAGGAAAGGAAAAAATTATATAAATGTGATACGATACGATCATGGAAACCCTTATATAAATTTCATATGATACAATCATGGAGACACTTATATAAATGTTATATGATATAGGCATGGTGACCCTAATATAATTGTGATAATATACGGTCATGACATCACTTGTGATACTATACAAGCATGACATCCCATGTAATACTATTCGAGCATGGCATCCCTTACTATGATACTATACTGGCATAGAAACCCTTACTGTGATACTAGGCATGGATTCCCTTACTAATGTGATATTGGCCATGAAGTCACTTATAAATTTGATACTAGGCATGGAGACCCCTTTACTAATGTGATACCAGGAATGGAGTCCCTTATAAATATGATAGTGGTCATTGCATCCCTTGATACATGTTCAAAGTTATTTCATAATGGGCTGAAGCAGGCAGTGTCAGCCTGGTTTCCTTTGAGAACCAGGGATGAACCATTTATAGTTATTATTCCTGCTTTATTTTATCTACACCCTACCATATTTTATACTCATACCAGATATTTATAGACACTGTTGGTGGTGGAATACTGAGATTTATCTCAACCCTTTCTGGGATGCCTATGGTACCCAAGAAAACTACATGCCTATAGGTGTAGATAAGGGGAAGTGTCATCTTATAGATTATTGAATTCTTGCATGACTTAGGATGGAGCTGGGTAGCAGATAATAGAGTAGGAGGTCGAGATTATTGGACATACTTTTGGATTTTTTTGTATATCTTGTATAATACTACCACCTGCTGTTTGTATCCATGTTTTCCTACTTTATAGTTACATGACATACATTATCATACTTTTTAATATGATTCAATTTCAAGTTATCACTTGATTATTATTTCTTGGTTGTTTATATTTACTTCTATTATGGTGGGTTTCTAGTCTAGTGTTTATAGTGTTTTCTTATGCTGTTCCATATGATTATATATGCTTCTACTATTTTATCTGTTATTCCTTATCCACTATGTTCCACTCTGTTAATGAGGTAATAGTATTTCCATGGACACACCCTAGTCCATCACCGCTATTCGACAACCTTTAGCGTTCGAGGAGATACACTTGTGGCCATGCGTTCAACTGATCTCAAGGCACCGTTTAGTGGAATCCAGTCCTAAGTCATCACATAATTTACCTTAAAAACCTACCCAAATTAACTATGTAATTCATTTTCTTATACTTAATCTCTTTGTCTCTATAATTTATCCTAAGGTCTTCATTTCCAAAGAGATCTATAAGAGAATATTGAGTCTCCAATGTAAGTATTACATAATTTTTAATATTTTATTTTTAATATTACTCTTCAAAAACCCTTATATAAATAAAAATATAATTAAACCATTATCATTTTTTTAAAGGCAATGTCTTGGTCAAAGACCAAGACCTAAAATAATATATTAAAAAGAGGAAATATTACAAGGGTCTGAAGGAGTATATTTTATTACAATATTTTTCATGATAAGGAAGGAGTTCAACTGGTAAATCATCACACCGTGTAATGTCCTGGTTGATACCCTTGTTGGAAAGACCGTCAGCCACCATGTTTGCTTCCCGATAGGTATGGGTGGAAATGTAACTAATCTCCTGGAGCGAGGTGAGACAATTCTTCCATCACACTGTAAGAGACCAAGCATGGTGAACAACACCATTCCAAATAGCTTGGATAATGGTGGTGGAATCACTTTCAATCCAAATATTATTCCAACCTAAGTTGACTGCATTGATCACTGCCATCATCTCAGCTTCCAGGGTGGAGGCAGATCTACATCCACCAAAGAAGCAGCCATGAAAGTGACCTAGAGAGTCTCTAAAGATGGACCCACATCCCGTGGGACCAGGATTTCCTTTAGAGGCACCATCTACATTGATTTTTATCCATCTAGGAATCGAAGTTTTCCAGAAAACTTCAATTTAGAGCTTCGGTTGATTGTAAATACTTTTGATTTGAAGTCGCCAAAGGATGACAAAATCATCAACCGAGTTAGCGCATGAGGCTTTTTAAAGGGTGGATGCATCCCTGATAGCAATAAGAATTTTTTCCTGACCTGCATTAAGATTGAGTGAGGAACTTTTGTGGATAATAGCATTTCTATCATACTAGATAATGTGGATGAGCTCAGCAACAGCAGATAGAAAGAGATTTCTAATCTGAGGAGAAAGATCCAGCTCCACACAAAATTTGAGTAAATAACAAATAGTGTCCGTATGTAACCATCTGCAATAAAAAATGTCAGTAAAAAAGTTCCAAAGAGCAGTGGCTGTGGCACAATATAGAAATAAGTGATTGGTGTCCTCCCTATGTTGATGACATAGGTGACATCTAGAACTGAGTTGGACACCAAACGATTGAAGGCAAACCTCCATGGGAAGGTGCATGTGAGCAATACGCCAGACAAGATTAAGTCTGGAGGGTTTGATCCAAGGTTTATCAAAAGTCATCAAACAAGAAAAGTTAGATTCATAGGAAGAGATCAGATGCTTGTAGTAAGCTTTGGAATCAAGGATCCCATTGTGCGCAGGTTCCCAAATAAGATTGTCCTCATCATTTGAGAAGGTGTATCCATCAAAGAAATGTTTGATATGATCAGGGAGGTTTAAATGAGGGGAATGTGTTACATACTTTATGGTACATTTTATGGAGTTTGGCACATCGTTTGCATGCAGCATCAAACTGAGGGGAACGCCAGCCCAGTTGTCAAGCCAGAATTTCAAAGTTGACTCAGAGTTGACCATCCATATGTAGTTGTTCATGATATTGGAAAAGGAGTGTCTAATGGATGGCCAGAGGGAATAATTAACATAACTAAAATTACGGATTTTGATATTATCCAGGAAACGGTTTTTAAGGAAAGAAATAGAGTCAGAGTTGTTGTTGATTAAGTTCCAAGTGAGTCTGGCCTGGAGGGATTCATTAAAATATTTGAGGTTTTTTATTCCAAGCCCTCCTTTCTCGAGGGGTTTACAACAGCTAGACAAGAGAACAATGACAAGATTCCTATTAAGGATGCTTCTCGTCCAAATAAAGTTTTTAATATAAGTATTGATTTTCTTAAAGTGGCTGTCAGGCCATCTGTAAATCATCAACGAATAAACCATTTTGAGACGATAGAGGCTTTCACCAGGTAGATTCTACCAGCCATAGAAAGAGATTTTCCTTTCCAAGTAGAAACCTGATTATTTATTTGGTCAGTAAGCTCATTAAAATACAAAGCTCTAGGTCTAACCCAAAAGATGGGAAGACCCAGGTAAGTAAAAGGAAATGACCCTTCTTTGATACCAAGGCTCTCGATGATGTAACTTTTTCTAGTAGTGGGGAAATTTTTCCAAATAAGATAAACAAGTTTTTCCAACTAATGGATTGACCCAAGATTTCTTCATAGTGAGATAAGGCATCTTTTAGATTATTGATGTTGCATTTTCCACCATTAAGGAAGAGAATAATGTCATCCGCATAAAGCAGATGAGTTGGGACATTCAGGTTTCGGGCATCTAGGATAGGTTTAATTTTGTTATGATTCACAAGAGAGGCGAGGAGACGGCTTAGGTAATCCTCTCCAATGTCAAAAATAATGGCAGAGAGGGGGTCCCCTTGTCATACTCCTTTTGAAAACTTAAAATATCCTTTGGGGGAACCATTGATAATGATAGATATAGTGGCCGAATTAAAAAGAGAGTTGATCCTGCTTATAAAAACATCATTGAAACCAAAACTCTGGAGGAATATGAAAATAAAACCCCAGTCAATGGTATAAAAAGCTTTCCTAATGTCAATATTGATAGCAATGTTTCCTCCTCTGGAATTTTTATTGAGAACATTGGTGGCTTCTGATGCAAGGCAGATGCAGTCCTGAATAGATCACCCCTTGATGAAACCAAATTGGTTCAAAGATATAATTTTGTTGCACAAAGAGGAGATCCTGTTATCCAAGATCTTGGTAATAATTTTATAAATGGTGTTGATAAGAGAAATAGGCTGAAACAGGTGAAATTCAGAGGCATCAGGCACCTTAGGTAATAAGATAAGGAATTGAGCATTGATACCATAAGGAAGGGACCCATTAGTGAAAAAAGTCTTGACAAGTTTGCAAATGTATTTGTGAATAATATCCCAGTGTTGCTGGAAGAAGCCATTGTTGAAACCGTCAGGTCCTGGAGCACTGTTAGGGTTGAGGCTAAAGACAGTGTCCTTAATCTCATGATCGAAGGGAGTGCTCAGAAGAAAGTTGTTGTCTTCTTCCTGGACTAGGGATGGGATGATCCCAAGGAGGAGGTCCTTGTTAATACGAGCCCCATTGAAGATTGTCTCAAAGTGAGAAACCACATGCTTATCAATGGAGGCCTCAGAGACCAAGAGGAGGTCATTGTCCTTTAAAAAAGAAAGCGGGTGAGAGAATTTCCTAAACCTTTGGAGGGTATTGTAGAATTTAGTGTTATGGTCACCATCAGAGAGCCACTTGTTTTTGAAAACTTTTTTGCGGATGTTATCCTTAAGAGATAACAAGGAGCTAAGATTCATAGAGATGTTGACAACATGTTCTGGATCATAGTAGAAGTCAGAATGGTTGTCATTATTTTGAATTTGGTTGAGCTCAGTCTCGAGAGTGGATATATCCTTATCAATTTGTTTTGATTTAGTATTACAACAGCCTTTGAGATGAAGTTTGAGATGTTTGAGTTTTATAATACAAGAAAATGCATCCGAGTGATGACTCATCGAATTCCAGCAATTTTGAATAATATTAGTACACTCTAAGTCTCCTGACCAAGAATTATTAAATTTAAAGGGAATACTGGGCTTGTCACGTTTAGAGTGAAAGATCTCTAAGACATGATGATGGTCCGAGCAAAGTCTATGTAGAGTGATGCTGGAAATGTTGTCCCAGGCATCGAGTGCCGGGAGGTTCACAAAGGTCCTATCCAGTTTACTAGCAATCATTCTATTATAATGCCTTCTATACCAAGTGAACTTGCCACCGGTGAGGTTCACTTCAATCAGATTACAGTCATCAATAGAGGATCAGAACTCTCTTGAAGAGATTTGAGAATGAGAAGGGCCAAGTTTTTCATTAAGGGAAAGGATGACATTAAAATATCTTATCACTAACCAGGGGTCAGAGAAAGAATTAGCAAGGTGTAAAAGGTCCTTCCAAAGGGGTCTACGATCCTGGTAGCGATTCTTAGCATAGACAAAAGTGAAGTACATATGTAGATTATCAAAAACATAATCATAGGTAAGAGATTGATAAGAAGAATTGTAAATTTTAACATCATTCAAAGAGAAATTATAAAATATTCATAGGGATTCATCCATGTTACTACTATTGCAAGCACCTAAAAAATTATAACTAGAAGAAGCAAGATGCATAAAATTCAAAGAAAAGTTGTTTTTTGGTTCAGAAAGAGCAAAACGTTTTGGTTTATGAGTCAAGATAGCTCTTTTTAGGACATAAATAGTGCCAGAGTTTGATATAGCCTGACAATTCCAATAAATAACATCCATTAAAACCTGTGTTTGGAGCCATGGCTCCTGTTTTTCTTCTTGGAACCGCTCGAGCCTTTGTTCCTCTTCGATCTCCTAAGATTTGAAGGAGAGGCCAGAGTAGTCTTCAAAACCTGTTTTCTCACTGGGGAATCAGACAATAGGTTAGAAGCATATGTGATAATAGTTTCATTCATGCTGGGGGAATTGAACCTATAAGGATCAACCATTTTGAGGGGAGTTCGAGACTGAGGAACATAATACAAAACAGGAGCAACCTTCTTGTCTACTGTCCCTGTCAACTATAAAGCAGTGTCCTTATTACTTTGATCAGGTGGTATGATGCTCAAGGAAGAATTATGGATTTCAGTTCATTTCTTTGAGAGATTCATACCTCGAGGGGTAGCCTGGATAGAGAGCATGAAAGGGGATTTTGCAGGAGTAACTTCCTATGAATCTGTAACCACCATATCTACACTAGCAGAGGCATTCTGTGGAGTGGGCGTGGAAATTCCATCCTTAAGAGTAGATACCATTACATTTGAATTCTTTGATACATCATGTGAGGCCTCAGTTAACTCCACCCTTGGAGCAAGGGTAGATTCATTGATCATAACCACGGGCTCGACCTGTTCTTGAACTAGCATAGCAGTAGTATACTTCAAAAAATATTGTAAGGGAGGTTCGCAAACATTTAGAGTTGCAGTCTTGATTTCAAGGGAGGTTCGAAAACATTTATAATGATATTTTATTATATTAATGGTACACATATTATTTATTCAACACCATCCACTAAGAAAAAAAAGTTGTCATTAGTGCGTGTGCGCAGGCTACCGTCCCCATAAAGCGACGTCTTCCATTTTTCATATTCTCCTATCATAGTTGGTTTTAATGATGATATTGATGAATAAAAATGATGAATAAAATATAAAAATTATTCTTAAATGTAAAATTATCATATAATTTATTTTCTTCTCATTCATTGAGAAATGAAAACATTAATCACGCATATGTATAGACTACTATCTCTACGAACAATGAGTTTCATTTTTCATCACCACTTATCATGGATGGATTTAAAAAATATATTTAATATATAAAAATTATTTCCATAACACTATTAATATTTTTGATATTATGAAACTATTTTCTAATTCTTTATACCATGTTAAACAAACATAAGGAGTTGCATAAAAATTGAGCGAACAACCTTAAGTAAACAACATAGGAAAGAAAGCTATATAATAAATAAATGGTACATATTAAATTAAATATATAATAATAAATTTACTAATAAGTTATTTCATAAAATTAATTTTATTATTTATAAATTTAGGCACATGTGCAGAATGAATCTAGAACATGGTAAGAGTTTTAATCTAAAATTCCTCTCTTTGAGACATGTTTGGTATTATGCACTTAATTTAATTTATGTGTTATATATACTACATGTTTGAGATATTATATCATGAAATAAAATTTATTAATTTAATTCTAATTTCAATTTAATCCCCTCTATCTTTCCAGAGGTTTTGATGTTACTTAATTCGTAAGGGTTATTTGTCTTCATTTTCAATTCCATGAGACATGTTTGATATTGTGCATTATGTTTCCATTTTCTATGGTATAACTACTACCCCATTGAATTATAAATCCTTAAATAATTTATGGTATTGGAAATTTCAACTCCATTCATTCTATTCATTAAATTTTCAATTGATTTATTACCCTCCAAAAAAATTAAGGGATTTTGGTAACTCAAAATTTTATTCCTTGAGATACATGTTTTATCTTGAACATTGTTCTTACATACTTGGGTTATTCAAATATAATATTTTATTATATGGTATTTTATATTCATATTTGGGTAAATAAATTTTTAAAATAAATAAGTTTTTATAACTCCTTTTACAATGTGGGTTCTCAACAAAGATATTTTTCAAAATATTTAAAAAGGGTTTTCCTTTTACTTTCATATGTTTTCTCTTCCTATCCACATTTATCAAAGATAAAATTTATTTCTTTTAAAGGCCCTATTATTGAAGATTATTTTTAAATGAAATATTTTTCAAATATTTTTTACTTAACCTTTTAAAAAATACTTTCAAAAGTGACCTGTAACCTCATCTTTATGTCAATGTTAAAAATAATTTCTAAAAACTATTATGTTTAAAATTCCATTTTACTTTTTATATTCATAAGGATTTACATTATTTGGATTTATGGTTCATGATATATCCTACTATTTGTATTTATCTTTTTTTTTGTATTTAACTCACGGTACCAAATAATCCAATTCTTGATCCCCACTTGGGTGGTATTGTTCAAGAATTCTTTTGCAAGTATATTTTCATATATTTCAACATAATTCTATGTTTAATTTATTATAATAGGGTTATTTTATTTTAAAACTATCCAAATTATTTCTATGGATGGATTATGATCATGTTATTCTATTATTTACTTAGCCATGTAATCATTTCTCTATACTGTGTGTACATCACATTTTATATAATTCATATTGGATGATGTTAACCTAGAAATAATGTCATTCTATTGATGTGGGGAAAAGTATTGGTTCTCTGTATGTTGTTATTACAATTCCGATTATTATTTTCATGTTGAATATTGACCTTCTTTCTTCAAATGAGTTATGATCATGTTATCAATTTTATTAACATAGGGAAAATTATTATCATTACATATGTTTTTATTACAATATGGATGATTATTGGTATGTTGACTATGTGTTGATTGATTGCCCAACTTATTTATCTAGATTATTTATGATCATGTTATCCCTATTATTGAACTGAGGAAAATATTGGAATTTCTTATGTTTTTATTACAATATAGATGATTATTGGAAAAATCTATTATGTATTGTTTAATCAATATCTTATATGATGAATTCAATGGACTTAAAAAAGTGACAGGTTGGGCATGAAATCGTGTATCCTCTTGATACATTGGTAAGTCTCATGAGAAAAACATGTATAGGTATTTTGGTGTATGCCTTCCCAGAATAAGATATTTACTTATTGGTAAGATCGTTATGTCTAAGATCATGATGTCTTGGATTATGGTATGGAATTAGCTACCCAACATTATGTATTTCATTGCTAAGGAATCATTTATTGATATCCACATGATTTATTTATTTTCAATTCCACCCATGGATATATTATACTCTCAGTTTTTGTTGATTATGACATTATGATTATTACTTATTCTTTTCATGATATGTATACCATGTTTATTCCATGATTTTATCAGTTTTGTGTTTTCCCTTACTGAGCAATTGAGATCCTGCCTTCTTATGTTTTCATTTACCTAGGTTATAAAGAAAACTATGACACATGATATTTCTAATATGATAGCTTGTGTGGAGAATATTTGGTAGATGTTAAAGAATTATTATATTTTAATTAGTTTCTTATATAGTGAAAATAAATACCCATCACTTGATAAAGTCATGAGTTTTATTAGTTTATGTTTTTTCATAATTCTATAATGTTATAAACCTAAAAGGTCATGGGAATGTATGTAATGAAATATTTATTTTAATACATGTAACTATTGGATAGTTATGTTTTATAATCTATAGTTGGTATCAAAGATAGTATATAAAATTTGTGTTTATGATCATTGAATTTGGGAGTGTAGTTCTAAGGAATCACAACACTAGATCCACAATATTCACCCTTACTGATCCCAAAAAACTCTAAATCATGATAAATTCATTGACATGATCATACATTGGACCTACCTTTGACATTCTCATACTGAATTTCCTTTGAATAATAAAAACTTTTTTCATTATAACTGTATTATCATATATATCGATTGGAGCCTTCATCAATTTTCCACTGGTTTTCACCCTCTGAATGTTGTATGAAACATTACTTTTTAATGAAATATGTGTAATTAGAGGGAGACCCTATCACATATTCTTTGAGAGATAGTGGGAGAATTTCTGGTCATCAGAGTCAGTGAGAAGACAACTTGTTTCAACATTGGGTGGTCTGGCTCAGATCCGTGATTGATAGAGGACGGGGGTGGGAGGGTTGATGGAAAACAAGGAAATGGTGGTTCTCTTACACAAAACAATTTGATTCATCCATTATTCATCCTTCCATATCATTTATCCATAATGGATGTTGGGTTTTACTTCCATTCTGCAAATCTAATTCTGTTTTGAGGCTCTGACATCATTTCCTTTAATGGATCTGGCGTTGCCCCTTTGATCTGAAGTGGTCATCATTATTTAGATGGAAAATTTATGTTTAGCACTTCTATGCTCCACTGTGTTAGATGTGCCATGGAGGAGTGTGGTTACTAGTGGAGGCTAGGCCTACGGGTCATCTGTTGGGCCTTGGGCATGTGATGGGCATTTGGTTCTTAGATATCTGGGCCAATGATCTCTCAAGCCACAAATTTTTAAGGCTATATGCCTTATACCTTTGAGTTTTTAATGAGTTCTCCCTTAAACTAGTTCAAAAGGGGTTCTATTTTTATCTTTTTTAATAAAGGGTCTTGACCCAACCTTTTTCGTATAGATAATTAATATGAGTTAATATTGAAAATGTTATTTTTCTAAAAAAGTCATTTTATTTATATTTTATATTTTATTTTAAGAATATAAATTTAAAATTTTTATAATATAAATTTCATTAATTAAATTTCATTTTTTAATTCTTCATAACAAAATTAACTTAGGATATATTTTTGAGATTTTTCTAAAATAATCGATTTTTAGGTGAATAGTAAAAAATACCAATTTTTATAATACCATCAATTTTATATGACTTATAAGTTTTAAAAAAAAATTATATACAAAACATATATTTATAAAGTAAAATAAATCATTTAAAATTACTATTTTCAATTTTTATAACCCGTGATTATCATTTTGGAAAATCAAGTAATATTTTATGAAAACTATTTTCATTTGATTATTTATTTAAATCTATGCATGGGGAAATTAGGTTTTGGATTTATTTTAATATCACATAACTCTTACTTAAAATATTATAATATTCTTAATATCATTATAATTAATAACATTGATACTTTTTTTCTATACATACAATTCATCCTTGAAAATGCACTTTTCTTAAAAATGGGGTTTTACACTTGACACACACTAGCATTAAGATCAATTTAACAACATATGGAATATTAATTTGATATAATAATTCTCATATTTTATATAATAATTTTAATATTAATTAATATATCAAATTTATTTTTTATGTGAAAAATATAGATTATTAGAATTAATGATAATTACCAAGATAATGGTTAAAAATAATTTGAAAATAATTGTTTTATTATTATCAAGGAATTTACATAAAATAAAATAAATTGAAATAATTTAAATAGTGAATATAATATGATATATAAACACACAAATAAATATATTAACACTCATTTAATGGGTAATCAATACTAAATAAGATTTAGAATCCATAATGGTCAAAATGTCATTTTTCTACTAAAACAGTTTTGCACACATTATCTATTTCAATTTAAAAGTTAATTTTATAATATTTAGAAATTTAATTAGATTAAAATATTTTAAATTTAGTTCCAAAACAACCAAATTTTGTTATATTGGTTATTCTATATTCTTGATAAAACATAAAATCTCTTAGTTAAAACACAGTTACCTATTTTAAATGTAAAAGAGTAAAATATAAAGACTTAATGGTAAAAACCCTATAAAATTTGTGGAAACACTTGGTTGATCCTTTATATACCCAACCATACCCCAAAATACATTATTTAAAAACATTGGAGCCATTTACCATGGGATAGTGTCAGGGAAGTATTAAAATATAAGGCGTGTTTCCAAAAGTGTCATTTCCTCTCTTATAAAATGGGATCACTTACACCCTTTAAAAAAACTACCTTTCAAAATTTCCTTGAATATATTAAAAAATATACTCTCTTGTAATTTTATCACATTTTATAAATCCCTTGATCACACTAATTTTTCCTAAGCCTTTCAATTCCAAAGAGCATTCCAATCAAAGATCAAGTCTCAAACACAAGTATTATCTCCTTCTAAGGATTTTCTTGTTAATAATAATTTTACAAATATATTATCACCATAATAATATGATAACTTCAGTATAATTATTATATGGATAAGTTTTTATATTAATTCCACAATACTTAGTTATTCATTTCCATCCACCTAGAAAAACAAAGAAACACCAATCATGTGTGTGTGTGGACTACCGCCTCCACGAAGAATCATTTTTTTACATTTCTATTCTATTTTTTAATTATTTATCTAAAAATATTTAAATATGGTTCAAAATTATAAAAAAATCCAAATAATATCATTATTCTTCTATTATAATGATATCATGTCAGAAGAAACACCTCTTTAACTATACTCACCCATTGAGTTAAAGCATGTTAATGTTTGGGTCAGTTTAACCACCTACATGAATGATGCTATAAGAATATTACATGGATGACTATGAGAAAATAAAAATAAATATTCACTACCACAAAATAGGGCAAGGGAAGCGCTACCTTTTATCATTGATAAGCAAAAATCGCTGATAAAGGGGTGGGCCTTTATCAATGCTAGCTAAAAGCGCTAATAAATGTTCCCTTTATCAGTGCTAAAATAAGCACTGATAAAGGTGTACCCTTTATCGGCGCTTTTCTTAGAACTGATAAAGGGTACATTTATCAGCGCTATTATTAGCGATGATAGAAGTTTTTATTATTAATTTATATAAAATTATTATATTTATATTCAAAAATAATATTTATTTGTATACATTAAATAAAAAACAATTTTTTATAATTAATATATATTTTTTAATATTTCAAAAATATATATATAATGTTTTAATTGAAAAAAGTATTTATAAGATTATAATTAAATAAATATATATACATATAATTAAATAATTATAAGATTATAATAAATTACATTAAATAATAAATATATTTATTAGATTTATTATATATATTAGAGATATTAGATTTATTAGATTTATTGGATTAATTCATTGTATTTGTTATATTTATTATATTTAATATATTTATTTTATTTATAAATATATAATACTTTTTAATATATGTATTTATAATTAAAATTATTGAATATATATGTTTTTTACAATGGATTTGGTCAACGAATATATTGATCACGCATATATGTTATGTGTCATATGCATGAATGTTCATTTATACATTGCATATCATTGTCCATTGATGTGGTATATTGATTAATTCATAATATTACCCATATGAACTATATATGTTCTAAAAAATGTACTTATAAAATTACATTAAATATATTTAAATAATAAATATATTTTATTATATTTTTAATGATATATATATACTTTTTAAATACATTTGTAATTATAATTTTATTAATATATATATATATATATTAACAATTATATACCAATATTTATAAATATATACTATTTCTAGTTATAATTATTAATAAATAAATAAATATTTATCCTATATATCATTTTAAATAAATATATAAGAATATAAATAAATTATTAAAATTATACCTTTATCAGCGTTTTTTAGCATTAATAAAGGCCTATATTTATCAGCACTGAGAATGAATTGATAAAATAAGTCTTTATCAGTGCTAAAATTATAATGTTTATAAAGGTATGTTTTATCAACACTTTTTATTTTAGTGCTGATAAAACATACCTTTATCAACACCTTTAACTAGAAATGATAAAGGTTCTAGTGATTTTTATAAAAGAACCCTAACAGGATCCTCCTTCATCGCACCCTTTCAATCCTTCGCAAAAGCTGAACCCTGTGCCATCGACCCCTACTCCTCCTCCTCATCCACCACTACCTTTTCCTCCTCCGCTTCTATGACCATCCTCCTCATCTTCCACCACCATTGCCTTATCATTCTCCTTCGTTGCGACCCCTCCTCCACCGTGACCCTTCTTCTCATCGTCATCCTCCTACACTTCCGTCTCCTCCTCCTCCTCATCCTCCTCCTCCTCTCCACCTCCTTATCCTCCTCTTCCTTTCATGGTCCCCTTGTCCATGTGACCTACTCTGGCACACCCTCCTCATTTGATGACCGTCCCAACTACCTCTTTTATAGCGCACAGATTCCCAAAATGAGTCTCTTATGTAATGGATTTTTACTCTTCTACTTTATAAAGGAAGTTGGTGTGCAGAGCTAGTATTCGGGTCATCGTGAAAGCACCAGATACTGGTGCACATGTGTTTTTTATGAAATATAGATGCCTTTTGGAATCCCAGTGGCTATTTTTGTTTGGTGATGATTAGAGTTTGAGAGGATATTTTGAGTTGTAGATAGATAAAGTAGTCTAGGAAGAATTCTATTTTTCACACACTGGTTCTTAGTTGATAGCATAATGGATAGTTTAATTGGGTTAGTTTTTGACTGTGGAATCACATTAGGGGTTAGATTAGACCATGATATATTAATATGAGCATGGGATTCCCCCAAAGAGCAAGGAATCATTCTCTAGTTCTTAATGGAATATTGGTGGTGGAAGTTGAGAATTATTTAGTTTGGTTATCTGGGGTTTTAATTGTAAAATGACATAAGATGTTTGGTTCAGACTATGATGTGTATTCTTTGTAGGTTTTTGGATTCCTTTAGAGTTAGTAATTTAGATTAGAAAGTGAGATAACATGTTAGTGGCTTCCTACCCTTTTGAGGTAGTTTAGGTGGAGGATGTTCGACTTATGCTATCATGTGATGGTATATGTAATTATTTGACACATGAATTGATTATTTAATATTGTTTGTGATGGGAAGGTTTTAGAGATATTTGAGGATTTACAAGGAAAATATTTGTGTTTAGGATATACTTGGATGGTGAAGGTGTATCTGTTGAGTTCAGAATTTTGGGAATGAAGGAGAAGACTGACATTGTACTTTAATTCTCATGTGTGGTTGGGTAAGTTTAATTGTAAGTGGAACTAGTTGTGTCATTAAAAACTTGAAAATGGATTTTGGTAAGTAATTTTGTAGGTGGGAGGCACCATGGATCGAAATTGGCTTTCATGAGTTAAGTATTATGGTGGGGAGTGTCTTAGACTAGGTGATTGACTGAACATTGACATGATCTTTTCTAAAGATGGGAAAGCTTAAGTAATTACCATCTCATCATATCAGTGATAGTTATGAGCTTTGGATTAGGATCAGGTGGCATTGTGTCTTCTGTTGGGTGCTACGATTTGAAATCATGTTGGGAGTTCAGGCATAGAATGTGTTTTTTTGACTCCAAATATATAACTGATAGTAGTGATTCAATATTATTACTACTAGGACATATCAAGTATGATAAGAACAATGGTTGAAAGTTTTTAATTCCTCATCCATATTGGAATTTGAATTTTCAGGAGGAGATGGATTTTTTTTTCAATTAGTGGACAAACCATTTTAAAAAACGAGCGTTGTATATAGAACCTAGAAGTTGGGACATATTAAAGGAGTTTTTTATATAGTTTGAGGATCGAGATGTGTCTTAGGTTCTTAAAAAAGTCACAGAATATTTAGGAGTTAAAATTCTAGTTTTGGGGGTAGCAGCCTAGGGAACATGGTTTTCACATGATTAGTGATAACCATGCACCAAAATAGTGAATAATGGTTTGAATAGGCACACAGTTTGTTTAAATCATGTGAGGGCCCTTAGAAAACCATAAAAAAATAATTAATAAATTTTAAATGCATTTCTCATGGTTTTCACACTGTTTGTTAAACCATGCGCATTAACCATGTGAAATGGTGTGTCCTGGACAGTGAATACTGTATATTTCGCACATGGTTTTGAAAACCATATGTACAAACCTTGTACCCCTTTAAAAAGTGAAGTTTTACAAAAATTCACCTCTGAACCTTTTAAGTTTTACTATATTTTCCCCCCTTTTCTCATCCAGAACCCCTCTGTGCTACACCACCCTCCCCCTCCTATCCTCTTGGGTGGTTCTCCCTCACCTGGTGTATGTTTCATCTTTCATCACTTCTATTGGAGAGACTAGGATAATTTTACCTCTCTTATTCCTTATATTTTAGTTTATTTCATTATAATACATTGTTCCCCTTGGTTAAGCTAACATTTCCTATTAATTTAAATTTTTTTGGTTTCTCATTTTCACCCATTTTAGGTTGAATTGGAGGATGATATTTAGTGTGTGAGGGCTTAGAGGTTATGGTGTAGTGATGACCAATGCATCATAGTCCCTTTACCCTAGATTATATGATCTCATTGATGACCGTGCACATAGATTCCAGATGTGTTTTTACTAGGAACCATTGTGGTGTGGCCATCTCATTTGTGGCATAGTTATTTTTCATTTGGGACCCATTGTGGAATGGCCCTATGTGTTGTGTTGTGATGCATGTTTTCCTAGATTGACTATGTGTTGTGTTGTGATGCATTTCTTGTTCTCCCTTATATTTAGGTCCTTTCCGATTAAGTCCATTTGATGCTTGGATGCTTGATGCACCTCTTCTTATTTAACCTCATGATGGAATAACACAACCGACCTAAATATAATTACTTAAACCAACCTCATTCTAATGAAAAATATACAATGAATATTTAAACACACTTCCACATCATCATTTTTATCAACATCTCCACATCATTCAGCGCCCCCAAGCTTATCATTTACACATTACACATCACTTGTAACTATATGATGAATGAAACCAAACCTATTGAGATTCAATGAGGATTGTAAGATTTTTCGTATATATTTTTCCATAGGTTATGAAGTCATCACATAAGTTTTAATCACTTATTAGTTTCTAATGACTCCTTCACACACTAGGTTCAAAAAATATTACTACCATACAAATGAATAAATCTTTAGCAGTGACTACTCTAATGTACAATCTATAAAATATTTATTAGATATGATACTATCAAGACCCAACCCCATAGGAACTCTAGTGGAGTTGGGAATATATTAGTGTTTGACCCCCCAAAATCCTATATTTAAATGGACATGGGTTAATTAAAATTGGAAATGTAATGATAAGGACCATGATGGTATC
Source organism: Viscum album (assembly GCA_963277665.1). Lineage (NCBI taxonomy): Eukaryota > Viridiplantae > Streptophyta > Magnoliopsida > Santalales > Viscaceae > Viscum > Viscum album. The sequence continues at coordinate 1,403,059,761 of OY728125.1, forward strand.
ATAACCAACAACTGAACTGATTTTCCACTAACCTAAGAGGCATTCATGATCACTACAGGATAACAAAAATCCCCTGAAAAAAAGATACAATTAATGTGGAATATTTTTCCCCTAAATTAGAGTAAATTAAAAATGATATTTCTCTAGAAAACCAGACATGTCCCATTCATAAGTTGAACATCTAGGAAAATAGTAGATATGAAAAAAAATAAATAAACAAGAAGTAGATATCATAGATGGAAAATAAAAGCCCACTATTGACCAATAAAATTGTTTAACCAGACATTTCCTATTCCTAAATCTCATTCGACCTATTTTGGATAGGTATGACATATGAGTTCTAATTTTATGTTTTATTTTCAGTTGGAAATATCTTATGCCGCACACCTCTCCTCTGCCACAAACACACCTCTTCCACACACTGAACGACACCTTCGTGGTAATTTTTCTACTCTTACTCATTAGTTTCCTCTTATTCGCATGTTATTACTATTTGATATTGATGGTTATGTTGTGAAATGTATGGGCTAAACTCCCCGCTAAAAATCATGGCTGTTTGTGGTCCTTGTTTTCACACTAAATGAACTACATGTTAGTTAGTTCCTGTTGAACATTTGAATATAAAAATTGGTAGTTTACGTATACTTGGATAATGAATGAATTCCCCAAGACGATAAAACTTCTGTGATAACCCATGAATTAACAAACAGAATTGAATAAGGTATGCTTTGTAAAATCTAAAGTTGTGTTTGTTTGGTTTGAATGGTGTTGAAATTGTGAGAACAATTGTGTATTTCTATGGTGTTGCGGTTTTTGGAATGATTGGTATACCATTTTTTCCCATGTTGTAGTTCCTACACCATTTAATATCAATCGAAAACTTACCCATTTCAATGGAACCACCACTTTGTTACTAGTGCAATTCCAATGAATCTTAGAAAACCAATTCACTAGAGGAATCTATGGGAAACTTTATGGCCACCCTAGTCAAATAAACATAACAAAACATGTAATGAATCCTTCCACCCTCAAGAACTCTATTGAAAATCATACTATCTATTAGTTTAGTACCATAGTTCTTGACTCAAGACATTATGTTTCTTGAGAAACACTAAAAAACTGGTTTACAAAAATTCATATAGATCACATGTGGGATACAGAAACATTCTAGTGCAGGGGATTCTCATTGCTAGTTCCATTGATTAGGTGGTTGGGAAGATGATGTGATCTAATTTGGTCCTGAGTAATGCATGGAGAGGTAAGGGTATTGTTTACCATAACTAGTTCCATTGATTCTAGTTGGATGATGACCCTAATTGAACACATTTTGTGTAATTATTTTGTTAAATATTAATATTAATGAATCAAATAGGATTAATATGAATAAAGAATGGATGAATTCCAATCAGTTGACAAAAGAGAATGAAGATGGTGTGAAATATTTTATTAAGTTTTCAAAAGATCATGCATATGACCCTTCTCAAATCCCTTTTTTGTGTTTATGTTGTTGTTATTCAAGAAAAATTAGTCCATAGGAGTTGGAAGAACACCTGGTCTATCACATAATAGATCAAAGTTATACATGTTGGAATAAACATGGTGGTAAAAAGAATGTAGGTAGTGGTTGGGATAACACTGCGTTTTATGGATAATATGATATGATTAAAAGTGTGAACAATGAAGACAATCGTATGGAGGATATGATTACAGATGTGAATGATGATGAAGATCGTATTGAGGAAATGAAAAGGATAGTTGAAGATTAATTTCTTGATTACCCAAAATTGTTTGAGAAGTTAAATAGTTGTGAAAAGACACCATTGTATGTTGGTTGCACTAAATATACAACATTGTCAGTCGTACTGAAGCTGTATAATTTGAAAGCAGGAAATGGGTGAAGTGATGCTAGTTTTACGGAACTACTTGGTCTCCCGAATGACATGCTCCCAGAAGATAATGAGCTCTGGAGCCGAACATACAAACCCAAATGAATTCTACGCTTGATGGGTATGATATATGAAAGAATACACGCCTGTCCAAATGACTGTATACTATTTCTCAAGGACCAAAAATCACTTAAAGAATGCCCAAAGTGTGGTTCTTCTCGATACAAGAAAGATGAATCCATTCATATGAAATTTTTATGGTACTTTACAATCATTCCAAGGTTTAGGAACCTATATGGAAGTGAGGAGACTGCGGGAAAATTGACATGGCATGTAGATACAATAATTAAATATGGGAAACTATGTCACCTAGAAGACTCTCCTTAATGGAATAGAATTGATCATGAGTATCCTGAATTTGGAAATGATCCTAGAAACCTTCATCTTGCGTTATTTAAATATGGAGTGAATCATTTTGGTTTTCAAAGAAGTAGTCACAATACATGGCTGATTATGTTGGTAAATTATAACTTTCCACCAAGGTTATGCATGAAATGAAAATATATCATGTTATCTATGCTTATATCAGGACCAAAACAATTGAGTAATGATATTTATGTTTATTTGGCTCCATTGATTGAGGATTTGAAATTATTATGGGATTAAGGTGTTACATTGTATGATTCTTACAAAAATGAAGATTTCACTTTGAGATCCATGTTGTATGGGATGATAAATGACTTTCCTGCTTATGGAAATTTGTCAGGATATAACATTAAAGGAACTCAAGGGTGTCCCATTTCCAAATAAGGTACATAGTCAATTAGGTTGAAACATTCATTGAAAACCGTGTTTCTAGGACATCACATATTTCTACCATGACGACATAAGTACCAATCTTGGATGACATCATTCGATGGAAGTTAATAAGAATATACAACACTGTATCCACTAATAGGTGATCAATTGTTTTAGAAAGTAAAAGACGTGGACACTATTTTTTGTAAACCATTTTTGAAAAACCTTATGAAAACTGGTTGGAAAAAGAGATCAGTTTTTTTGTATTACCATACTATAATTTCCTATATGTCAAACATTTTTTTGATGTTATGCATGTTGAAAAAATGTATGTGATAATGTCATTTTCATGTTGCTAAATGCACCCGACAAAACAAAGGATGGAATTAAGGCTAGGTTGGACATGATTGAGATGAGAATATGAGAATAGTTGGCACCAGTGAAGGGTGAAAAATGAAAATTTCTTCCTCTATTGATTAAACTCTTTCCAGTCAAGAGAGATATCAGTTTTTACACTTCTTTAATGACATAAAGGTTTTATAGGGGTATTCATCAAATATCAAGAACATCGTGTCAATGAGAGATTTAAAGTTAAAGGGTCTGAAATCACATGGCTTCCATGTTTTGATGAATGATCTAATTCCTATAGATTTATGTTGAATTTTGGCCGAGAATGTCCGCCATATATTAACAAAGCTCTGTTTCTTATTCAAAGATATATGAAGTAAAGTTATAGACCTGAAAAAATTTCCAACTATGGAAAGAGAAATTTACGTCATATTATGTGAATTATAAATTTTCTTCCCACTGAAATTATTTGATATGATGTTTCATTTTATGGTTCATTTGGTGAGATAGATTCGACTATGTGGTCCTATAAATTATAGATAGATGTACCCCATTGAATGGTATATGAATATTTTGAAAGAGTATATCAAAAATCGAAGTCATCCAGAGGGTTGTATTGAAGAGAGATATATTGTTTAGGAAGCCATTGAATTTTATACAAAAATATCTATCTGGTGTGTAAAACATTATCCAACCAAAATCTAGTCACACTGGGCAGCTTGAGGGTGAAGGAATTTCTAGAAGAGAGGTTGTCACAATAAATATTATAGATCGGAAGCAGGTCTACCTTTACTTTTTGTATAATAATTTCGATGTTGACCCATATGTTCAAACCCACAAAGAAATTATTAGGCATTTGAATCCATATAGGGATGAAAATGGCTATCAGATACACATAATCGATAGTTTATAGGATGGTTTCAGAACCATATTTTTAAGAAATTAGATGAAAATATAGACTCAATTTCATAACGACTTTGATGGCTAGATAGAGGACCAAGTGTGTATGTATTATCTTACAATGCTTATATAGTTAATGGTTATACATTCTATACTAATGAACACGATGAAGAAAATACCATGCAGAATAGTGGGGTTACACTTGTGGATGAAGCGATGCATATTTCTAGTGCTAAGTATAGAAATATAATTTATGTGAATATGTCATACTTTGGCATCATCAAACAAATATGAGAGTTGGATTATACGAAATTCCAAGTGCTTATTTTTCAATGAAAGTGGGTTGATAACAGGAGTGATGTTAAAATAGATGAATTAAGATTCATGAAAGTTGATTTTAGTAAGGAAGGGGAGAAAGAAGAACCATTTATAATGGAATCATAAGCAGTAAAAGTATTTTATGTTTCAGATCCCGCAAACCGAAATTGGTCAATTGTTCTGTTATCGACCAAAACAACTGAAGGGTCAGATGAAAGTTCAACGGAGGATAAACCTTTCATCGAGACTTCACAATCATTTTTTAGTGGTCCCAATGTAGACAGAGTTTTGTATGTCATAGGATACCTCAATGAATGTATTTACATAGTCGATAGAGGGGTCAAATCTCTTCAGTATTAAAAACAGATAGTTCAATAATCAGGTTATTTTTTATTGTAATATAAACTGTGTTACATTATGTTATTATCTATTCGCTGTTGATTTTATGTAATCTAAATTAAATCTTAAACCACTTATGCAGATAATGACTTCTGCACCTACTGATGCACCTAATCCCAAGGCACAACATGTCTCTCAAATTGCTACTGCTAGTCCCAGTGTAGAGCAAAAACAAGTTTCTTAACCCGTTACTACTGGTCCCATTGTTGAGGTACCTCAGGTTTCTCAACCTATTGCTGCTGGTCCTAGTGACAATGCTAGATCTCTGGAGGAACATAATGATGATGCTGAAACTGAGGAAATGGTAGGCAATGAAACCCTGATGGCTTAAAAAGGAAAAGAGCACCATAGTTTGATAGTTTTAGTCAAAATCCTTAAGTAAAAACCAAAAGGAATAAAATTTTAGGTGGGATGGAATAAGCGAGGACATCATGTTAACCCCAACAAATCCATGTTTAGTAGATACATTGGAATTGTCACTCAGCAATACATACTGATTGATGTAAATTCATGACACCATGTTGTCACCATGCTTAAGAAACTAATGTGGGAAGAGATTACAGTAACATTACAATATCATTTCTTTAATCTATTAAAATAAAATAAAATACCTAAAAATTGACTTACTCTTCATCATCCCTTGGAGAGTTCATTTATAGTAGATGCCTCACATAAGGAATATGTATTAAGAGTTGTAGGAAATATTTATAGAGGCTTCAACACAATTTTAATGAAATATCATCTTAAAGATGTTGAAGGGAAAATCAACCTGCACCCACCTCCTCTTTATGAACACTTGATATCCCAAGGAGCGTGGGATGCATTTAGCAGTTTTTGTGCAGAGCAGACTTTTTAGGTACATTGTGTTTGGTAATATGTTGTTTTACATTGCTTGTATTCATCAATTTTATTGATAGTTTTTAATTTATGAAACAATAACTAAGTTCTAAAAATAAATAACGGGCAGTAAAACCACTGTACCCCTACTGTAAAGCAAGGATGGGGTACACTTCACTTGAGAAAAAATTGGTACATATTTTAAATATACCGTAATACTTTTATGTGACATAAAAAAAATCCATAACCATGTTCCTCTATTTATATGTATATTGATGAATCAAAATTGAAATCCACTTCCATCCCACTCCATGTGCAATGGAAGGAGGCTCGTGTAAATAAAGAGGGGATACTGATAGATGAAAACACATAAAATTTGTGAGAAACATGTGTAAGTATGGCATAATATAAATTTGAGTTTCTTTAAATATATATTACATAAAAATGACTACTTATTTTATTATATTTTCTATCTGACATAGTCACAAGAATCAATAAAACCCACACCAGATGTAGACATACTTTTAGCGTCCTTAAAGCAGCCAGAATAGTATGGTCACGTTAGAGGTGTGGGTTTTGGGGTGACACCCCAAAAATATTTTCATAAAGAAAAACAAGCGAAGGATCAAATTGAGGAAATGAAAAATATTAGAGAAACAATAACTATTTTTCATAAAGAATTTCAATACTAGATAGAGATTATAACAATTTTGATGGGGGGAGGTAAAGAGAATAAACAACTCAACAACATGTGCATAAAGATCCCACCCACCCCCACTATCTTTGAGGCAATCCATTTCCCTCAAAAACCTAACTTATCAAAGGTAATCAATATTCTAATAATTGTTTATATGAATTTGAATCATATAGACCCTAATACCTTTCCTGTACTGATATTATATAGGGTGAAAATGATTGTGATTTATATCTATCAACTCCCACTTATAACTTTGTAGCGAGGGATACAATGTTCAATATGTAGAATGTCATGCTACACAATAGACCACTTCCAACAAGTCATGTCAGAGTGTTGATTAATGTAGCTAATGAGCCAAGCACTGAGCTACCTATTCCAGATGACGATGATGACATTCATATGGTCGAACAAGTTGTTGGAACATTCATCACATAGCCTTCAATTCTTGTAAAAAAACATGTTGATAAGGAGGTATTCATTTCCAATTTATTTTTCAAGATAAACCTTTCACATTTAATTAAAAAGGTCTAAACCAATGAATATTATTATAGAAATACAAAGGGAAGGGGGTGAAACAAAATATCGGGTCAAAACTATCTCAAGGATCAACCAACTGATCGAAACGATCTACTGAGAGCACCTTCACCCCACCCATTATATATCTACATTTAATATCATTATAGTCTCATGTGGATACAAATTTGATAGAAAATAATAATTACATAGTTTATTTTGAAAAAAATATGTACAGAGGGGATGAATCAGATTTCATTAGTGCTGACAATGTAGATGAGATTCTCAAGTATGAATGGCTAGGCGTCTTAGTTGTAAATGTATACATGAGGTATTTTTTCATGATTTGATTTTATAAAAGCTGATATACTATTATAATTATGAATAAATAAATTTTATTTTTTCCACAGGCATATATATGACAAAAATTGAAGGTATTTCCCCCTAAACAAAAATTTGGACTCGTTAGTCCTCACATTACCTCTTCAAAAGAAGAAATAAATGATGATAAAGAGGGTGAAATAATGTCATCCCTTCTTAAATAATTTGAAAACAAAATTACAGATGACATATTCTCTTTAATACCAACGATGTAGGGGTAAAACTCTAAAATTTAATCATATCAACTATATTTTCATTTCTTTCATTACTTATTCCTTTTTGTGTTTTTAGGCAGAATTTTATACTCATTGCGGTCAATTTGGATACTTCAAAGATTTATTTTCTAGATTCAATGTATGGATATCCAACAAATCAACCACACATGATGGAATTTGTCAAATCTTAATACAATAAATCCAATATTTTAGAACTAAACATCTAGTTATATACTTTATATTATCTTTCAATGAGGATTTTGTAATGATAGGGTGGTGCATCAATATCATCTACTTTATGAAATGAATCCAAGTCCTAAGGACAAGAACACCCATGAGATCTACAACAAGACAACTATCCTAGTATATATAATAAGATTTCACTATACAAAAACATATCAAAACAAATTACTTATTTTTCTGGATGTTTTCGCAGTGTCCAAAACAAACAAATGGAAAGGAATGTGGTTATTATGTTTGAAAATTTATGAAAGAGATCATATTTCACTAATAAAATAGCATCCCTGAATAGGTAATTTTGAAAATAATTACTAGTTCATTTAAAATATTTATTAATCCTTTGTGTATTTTTAGTTTTTCAGTACTACCATGACTGTCAGAAAAACTAATATTCACAAGATGATATAGATGTGTTTAGAAACGAATGGGCAGCATACCTGATGGAAGATTGTACACAAATAGGATGAAGGTGAATTCCTACTACTTATTTTATCCTTATATGATCATTTATATATTTCTTATTTACACTTATTGAGCATCTATGATCACCTTTTCTTATGTTTCATTTCATTAGGTAATGAAGAATGGTTTTAGAAATGATTTGTCTTTCTAGTAAATAATAACTTAATGATATACTCTTATAAACTAATTCTTTAAGTTTCCTTGTTTCCAAAAGCACTAGACCTAAACTATTATGGCATGAATCATTTATATTCTATATTTTGGTCATTTATGTTATTATTTCTACTGATATAGTGTGTTGGAAGAAAATTAGTTGTGCATTACTTACAAATTTAATAACAAAACTAAGGATTATTTGTGTACTTTACTACTATTGGTTAACTACCGCTTAACATAGAATCTGATCTAAACTTATGATCTGGCATCCCCATGATGCTCTCATCCCACACCATATCTATATTATCATCATTCATCATTAACTTTACCTTCTCTTCCTACACCCATTTACTAGGTAAATAGGTGCAGGAAGAGAAGGAAAATTGAAAACTAAATGATGATATCATAGAGATGGTGTCAGATGAGAGAATCATAGGGAAGCCATATTGGAAGTTCAAATCAGATTCTATGCTAAGCGGTAGTTAACCAACAATAGTAAAGTTCACAAAGAATTTTTATTTTTGTTATTAGCTTATATATGGACCAAAGAAACCATTTGGAAAGATGTAAAGGTAATGTTACAATATAATATCTATATTTTAATGAAAAATTATATAATGAATCATTGATTTGATTTTAATTATTCCTTGCAGGGTTTATTTATTTTAAAAGATTTCTTTCCATGTGACATACCTTTACAGGAAGAGCAACGATGCTGTGTTTGCTCAATCACAGAGTTAATATTGATGTTTTCATAGTAAAATCATTGTCCATATAATTAATTCACTATTTCATATTTATGTTTAATTTTTTCTTTTATGTAAGGAATATTAATCTACTCATATGTGATATCAATGTATGAAATGTTTAGGTCATTATAGTTGGTATCAGAGTAACTGTCCTATTCAAAATTGAGAAAATGAATTCAGTTTTTTTGATACTTTAGAGAGATGATCAATAAGTCATTTGAAATGTGTAGGAATCAACTCCACCTCAATACAACACATGATGCGACCTGTATGACTCAAAGTGTATCTTTTTATTTAAAATTGACATTTTTTTAGTAAAAAGAACAAGTGACATACTGAAAACTGATCAAACGCATTCCGATTATTTTGATACTTTAGGGAAATGATCCATAAGCCATTTTTGACCTGCAGTGATTGAACACACTTCAATTCAATGACAAATGCAAATGATATGACTCAAGTGACTCTTTTTATTTAAAATTGACATTAATTTTAGAAAAAAACACAAGTGAAATAATGATGGTCAACACCATCACCTAACTGCATAGTCTGTGGGGGCCTCCACCCAAAAAAAGTGGTCACCACCACCTTGAATAAGTCTTGTCTATGTGAACATGACTCCAAAAACAGATCAAATAACAAATGATGAGAAAAAATCACCAAAAAACCTAATCCATGTCATCTGACACCTTGTGCCCCTATGAACATTTCCATAAAATCATGATGGTCAACACCATATAAAGTTTAGATATCCATGATCTTGTCTTGATGACTTCATCCCCTCAAATCTTGATGATTAAGTCACCTCAACCTGGCGATCATCGTCACTCCAAGTATCTGAGCCAAGCCCCAACTGACGAACCACATCACCTCAATCCAGACGATCAGCACCCACCTTAATCCTAAGGCCAAGCCCATTATATTCCCATGGAATTAAGTAACCAATATAACAATTAGATTTAATTTAAATTTACACTTGGCCTAAACATTCCAAGTTATTCCAAACCTCTTACTCACCTTAACCAATCGTAGTGGAGCAAGAGCATGCCCATAAGCATCTCATATAATCATTAGAACAATTTAATAAACATGTATTTAATTAATTATGTTCTCACTCAAGCAACCCAAAAAGTGTATATGAACGCACCTCCAAAACACTCACAAAATCAAGGATAAATCTAGGAACCACCTACCTTGTACTAGTATTCACTCACTCATTTAACATCATCTTCAAAATCGATTTAAATCAGAAGAAAATGACATTTTAGATGAATTCCCTAAAAATAGGAAAAAAGGGATAACATGGATTTACCACTCCATATGGCGAGATAAATAGAAAAGATAAGCTAGAAAATTTAAGGTATTATTAATATGAATCTATATCTCCAATAGAAAAGGTTGTAATAGGTAACACATCTCACCACCCTTACACTCCCTTACCACACCATGTCACACAATATCTGGTCTCAAGGCCACTTACCTACCCATATCAAGGGCAGTTATCAAGTATCATATAGTCTTATGGCCCCCTATCTTCCCACATTAGAGTCAGGCATCACATATAATCTATCCTCATAGACCCTTGCCTACCCATGATAAGGCCAAGCATCAAATCTCATGTATCAATTCAGGTTATCTGAGTATAATTCCACTGAAGAGGCTATACAACAAAAACACTATTTAGCTTCTTTGTTGACACTTTAAGAAACTCACCCCTAATAATATTCTATGTCTACCCTTATTAGGGTCAGGACCATATATCAGATGCACATAAAGTCACATACAGATCTCATTGGAACCAAATGTTTGGGTTGGCTGAGTAGAATGCCACCAAAAGAGGCTAAGTAAGAAAACACTATTTATCTTCCTTGATGACACTTTAAATAGTCCAACCCCTCTTAGCACAATCTAGGTTCCCAATGAAAATCAAAAGAAAGAATACATCATATGAGCCTAAGTGCCTATCATGATACATAATCAAACCTCCCTTGCTATACTGGGCCAAGAGTCAAAATCCACATAATTGCTAAATATCACACCCAAGTGTGCCACCTGAGGTGGAAATAAAATCAACTATAAAAGAGAAAAGTAAAACATCAATTTACTATTATTGGAAACTTAGTATATTCCCTATGCATGGGTATGAAATCACCCAAACATAAGATCTGTACCCAATCCTGACATACTCAAAAGAACAAGTGACATACTCAAAATTGAGAAAACCCATTTGGATTGTTTCAATATTTTAAAACAACAATCTATGACTCATTTGTGACATGTAAGGATCAAAACCACCTCAATATGATGCATGGTGTGATTGGTATAACTCCAAATGTGTCTTTTTTATTAAAAATTTACATTTTATTAATGTATTCTTTCATATTAATGTTTAATTTATTTCATTATTGTATTACTAATATAATATTTGTTTTCTTATATAGGTGGGTTTTTTATTGAGTTTGGATAATTTTTTCGGCAACTAATACCATGAATGAAATTTTTTTAGAGGGGATCGCAGATGAAAAAAGGATGAAACATTAATATTTTTAACTATTTGTTGGATAATTGTAATTATAACCATATAAAACATTGTTTGAAATGAATATATCAGTGTGTTTTTTTTATTCATGATGTCAAGTAAATGTATATATCATTGTTTGGAAAACTCTTGTGCACTCTGTTTCGTTATTCTATGATTTGTTTATGTAAAGGTGTTATTTTATGCAGCTGTTTTGTGTGCAGTTGTTGTTTTGTGCATGTGTTGTTTGTGTGCAGGTGCTGTTTGTGTGCAGGTATGCAGGTGCTGGGTGTGCTATTTAATAAATAGCAAATCCCATGCAACTAGGCCTTTATCAATGATATTTTGAGTGTTAATAAAGGAAACCCTTTATCCGCGCTAAAAAAACACTGATAGGGGGGGGGGATTTATCAGTGTTTTTTTAGCGCCGATAAAGGGCCCCCTTTATCAGTGCTTTTTTAGCACTGTTAAAGGGGGCCCCCTTTATCTTCGTCGTGATTAACATTACTTTTCTAGGATAGTTAAAAGTGGTTTGTATCAATTTTACAAGTCTTATTTGTATTAGTGATTATTATAATATAATAATAAAATAATTATTGGAATATATTTTTTAAAGTTTATTTTATATATTTAACTTATTTTGAAAGTATCTTTTTTATTCACTAAATTCATCGAAATAGACCACCACCAATTCCATTATCACATAACATAACTAAAAAACTAGTGGAATGATCTAAGAGATTTATAAATAAATATAATAAATATATTAAAGTATATTAAATGATATATTAATTATTATTATTTTTTTAAATAATGGTTAATGACATCAACATTATAAAACATGTATAAACGGTTAAAGATATTGACACTTGATAGTTGAAATAAGATATAACTAACCAATAAAATAATAATAAATAATTATAAATAAAGAATATAAAAGGTAAAATATTTTAATAATGTTATGAAATATATTATTAAGGTATCTATGTTTTTTTATAGGAGGTCAGAGTGTTATCAACTAAAGAAAAGTTTAAGGGTTTTTTCATCTCAAATTCTCTCCATTGATACATGTTTTAATGTTATGAACTAATTTCTTATTTATATGGTGAATATACTACCCAATAATGTATTTGGAATACTACATGATTTAACTCATGGGATTTATTAAACCATATTATTTTCAAGATTCCAATGACTTTTGATTCAAAAATTACTAAGCCCATAAGGGTTTTTATAACTCAATTACCTTTCATTGAGTTATACTCCTATTTATTGAACCCTATTATTAAAGGTTGGATATAATAATATCTTTGAATATATTATGATATGATAAATCTTTATTTTCTAGGATATTATGTTTTATATCCATGTATTCTTCCATGATTATTTCATTTATATTGTGAGAGATTGAAAGTATCATTTCCATATTTTATAATAAACATTTATTTTCCATGTAAATATCACCACTTTCTACCAAAGTTTTATTTATTATTTGGAAATATTGTAATGCCCCGAACCCAGTTACCCAGATTCGGTGATTTATTACATAACATTGGCATGATACAAGGAATCATGTCCCGAAAGACAGATCAGTTTAGTATTATTGGAAATAAGATACATACATATGTTTAACATTACAACTTGAAAAGAAATACAACACTAATTTATTCCATCAGAAATATCCAAGCCTCCTAGATTATGCCTTCAAGTCACTCATAACTAACTTCTTCATATCCTGGGAAAATGAAACATAAGAAAGGGGTGATCTCAAATGCTCAATAATGGTAAGAAATATAGCGGAATATAACATAAACATTAGGCATGATGAATAATTAAAAACATATGCCTTTACAAATAATAAACATGAACAATTTATGGCAGGAATATGAGCTGAGTAAATAATGACATAATAAAACATAGTCATGGGTATTATAATAGTTGAATAACCACATGAACCATCAATATTATTTTCATAATGAGGGAATGTATAATGCCAGAAATTCTGAAACATCTTGTCAAGGCCTCATCCAAGACGTCTAAAAATAATTTAGGCCTCGGTCAAAACCATATATCAAATTTGGGAAAGGCCTCAGCCAATTCCACGTCTAATTGTCTCATGAGACCTATCGATGCATTGAGGAGCTATTGCAGGATCCACCCATCACATACTAAGTCCAATACATTCCTCATATGAAAAGGTTGAAACATAACGTAAACATTCGTATTAAAACTAGCATAAAAAATTTCAATACTTTAACCATAAACCATGAATGTTATAAAATAACACATCCATAGTAAATCATATCACAAAACCTTAAATACAATATGGAATATTTGTATCATAATAAATCAACTTCAAACAAGTGTAAAATTTATCAAAAGATGTTCACATAGATGAAATCAAAACTATTTGAGAGAAATATCTCTTTCTATTTTGAAATCATTTAAGAGTCACATAATTATAAAAGAAAACATTTATTTTGAAAATATTATTATAAGATTGTAAGGGAATTTTTGATGATTTCATAATAGCAGAAAATAGCCGCAACCGCCGTATAAGTTAAAAAGGACATTCTTACCTTAATTTTTTCGAAAAGGGTCATAAAGTACCTTGTTTGGAAAACGACAAAAAGATTACTTTAAAAAAATATAAGGTCAAATAAGGGTATAAATGAATTTAACCCATTTTATATTAAATAGTAATTTTTTTAAATACATTTGTAAGAAAATACAGATGTGGATGATAAAGAGGTCCCAATAGATACTTACGTAAAACAACCTCGGATAATAAAGAGATTGTGAAATTAACCCTTAACTTGAACTTTTATTTGGTCAAGGGTACATTAACATCTTGTATAATATTTAAATAATTGTTAATAGATAATACAATAACTATATACATAAATATGATATCATATATGATCCTCTAATATTGCTTTGCTAATAATATTTTAGTAGTATCATCGATTCGGGTGTTAACTGATCCGTTTTCCTTTATATGATCAGTTATGTAAGCCATGTTTGTTATGGATAGGATGTATTTTATTCATATCCAGAATGATATTAAGTTCTTAAACATTATTTTTAATCATAAAATGAAAATTATTCTTGAACGATTATGATGTGGAATGAATCTCATCGCATTTGTGGAGACAGTAATACGTACGTACGCACGAGCGAAAATATCATTATATTGATGGTGAAATTGTATGTAATTGGATGTTATATAATATATAAAGAATTATTAACATGTTATATTTATTATTTACATCAGTTATACTCATTATTATACCCATCCAAAATAATTAAGTGTTTGAATAACAAACTACACCACAACGTGGAGATAATAATCCTTACGTACGCACATATGGTGACTTTTTCATTCATATGATGGATAGAATAATGAATATGGTTGTACCATTTTTATAATAACATTACAGTATGTAGTAGGTACTGGATTTATTATTTTGGTATGGAAAAAACAAATAAATAGAAAGTGTAAGAAGAAATAACTTGAAAGAGGGTGGTGAAATTATTACCTCTTCTTCGGGTGTTTCCTTTTGAATTGATCAAAATATCTCTTTAAGTTGGCATTATGATCAAAGTAAGGACTCTAGGTTTATGTGAGATAAGTTGGGAGGATATTTGGATAGGTTTTGGCCAAGCCAAAAGGCTTTGGAGGTGTGATTTTGGGAGAAGGGGAAGTGCCCTTTTATAAGAGGGGTGAGGGTCACTTTAGGAAAATATTTAAATATTAATTTATTATACGATCATATTTGGTTTATAATGGCTAAAAATGAATTTATTTAGAGACTTAGGTGGTTATGGGTCTAAATAATCTCAACCATTAGGTTATAGAAAAGTTTAGGTTACCATTTTAACCTTATCTTTTAGATTTAACTCTTAGTTAAATAATTTAACTTTTACCGTGTCTTCTTGTATTCTTAAACTATATGTTTAATAAACTTACTCTAAACTTCCAATATAACCTCAATTGGTTCATTAATGACATATATAATATTATTTAATCCCTTTTTACGAACCTTATATTTTTAGGAATATTATATCAACCAATAATATAGTATTTGTTTTAAAAACTAATTTATGTCAATTTTGACACTATTTGGTATTTTGTTTTTTTGAAAGTCATAAAAACCTTATAAATTAGAAAAAAAATTATCTAATCAACCCTAAAATGTCATATTAACCTATAAAATTAGTTTAATTCATCATAAGTCTCAATTTACATTTATTTTGATATTTATAGTAGCAATTATTTTAATATTTCATTAATATAGTAATTATTGCATTATCATTGTGTCATAAATAAATTAAATTATTTAATGTATAAAAATTATAAATAAAATACAATTATGTAGGAAATATTTTTATATTTCTAATTAATATTTATAGTAAAATTTATATTGTGTTTAACCCTATATAAAAAATGGTTTTGTTATTAAACTTTGAATTCAACACTTTTAACTCTTCTTTAAATAAAATAATAATAAATGTCCTAATCTAATCCAAGTGAACCAAAGAGGATAATATTTTATTGATAAGGATGTTTTTGGTCGAATTAAACTTATCTAATAGAATTAGGACATGTTTTAGGGTAATTATAATGTCATTTTTACCCTTAATTACCCTATTTACTTTTAACCGCGATAAATAAAAGTCAAAAGTTAATTTTCACCAAAAATTATTTTCATCTTATTGAACCAAATTTTACTTAATTATGTCTACCATGTCTCTCAGATTTTTGAAATTCAACTCACAGAAGTGGTAAAATTATGTTTTATGCAAATTTTCAAATTCTCCTAGAAGGTCGGTAAAAAACGTTAAAAAGTTCAATAAAATTTTATACATCTAAACTTATTATAAAATGACTACAATGAATTAAATTGAAATTATATAGGTATTATGTATCTATTTTGACCTAAAATAATTTTAAATAAAATAAATAATTATTTAAATAAAAAGTCGGTTTTAACTAATAACGCAATGTTTTTCATTATTCATCAAAAATTGAAAGTTTTTAGAAAAATACCAAAAATTCACCCTAAGATAATTTCGATATTCCAAATTAAAAAATGAAGTCCATTTAGAAAAATAAAATTTATAAAATTTCAAAAAGTGGGTATTACTATTCATAACGGCTAGTTTTATTGGTCGCGGTGTGTTAGAATCTCGAAGTTGTGTACAATGAAAGCTATTACATTATTCAAAGGGAAACATACTATGGAAGCTTGGGGTGTTACAAAGATATTATGTTTTATCTCTAATTAACTTCATATTTCCCTTCAACCATTTTCTAAAGAAAGTTTTATTATTCTTTATTTGGTGTGGGTTTTAGTAAATGTTTTCAAAGGACTTTTAATTTTTTCCACATGGATAGTTTCTAAAAATGTTTCCTTTTAAAGAAATGTTTTAATATGTATCAAAATGAGTTATTAAAAATTTATTTTAAAAGTTAATTTTTAACTACCTTGAATTTATTACACAATATTTTAAAAGGAAACATTTTTAAATGTTTTATGTATAGGTAATTTTTAATAGAAAGAATCTATTTAAGTGTTTCCATGTGAATGGAACATTCCTACATTTTTTTCATTTAATATAAAACTTCATCTCTACATTTTTAGGATTTTAAAAGGAAATTATTTCTATTCATGTTTTATAAAATGTTTTTTAAAATACTTTTAAGAGATCAAGTATATCATTTTTCCAAAATTCATTTCCCAAATTCTCTCTAAAAGTTTTTTTCATCCATGTCTACTTCCTTTAACATATCATATGCCTAATCAAGGATATTATTAAAATGAAACTATCCACCTTTTTTCTATGGATAGATTATTTGATGATATTTTTTTCCAAATAAATGATTTATCACTGCCTTTTTTTTTCTAATCATCCAATCTATATATGCATGATTTTCATTCTAATTAATTTTCTATGTGAATACCTTATTACTGATTCCATTGATTGAAATGTGTTCACATAGATACCTATACATCAATTTATTGTCGAAATTGTAGAATAAACTATACACCTATTACCTATATGGTGTAAATAACATACATTGTCTTATTTGAAGGGTATTTACCTCTAAAGTTTATCGATTTAATTGGATTAACATTTATTTTTCATGGGTTTATCATGATTATTGACGTAACATCGAATTATTCCCTTATGTAAATCCATTTGAAAAAAGGGTGTGAAACCCATTCTCGTTCCATGGGTTCTTTATATGATAATTTGGGGATGCCATGAAAACCATTTTCTTACTATGAGTTATTTTATAATATGATGATTGTATTGAATTAGAATAAAAATGTATGTATTATGATATGTGTGTGACCAATATCTCCATCCAATGAATTTGGTAAAGGGTTATATCTCATGAGATGGAAATGTTATGTGAATAGGTTAGCGAGTAGCTAGGTTTGTAAAGGATGAGTGTGATGGTGTTTAGATCTTCTCAAAATTTTATGAGTGAATGGATTGAAGGGTATCCAAGTTCACAAAGATAAGAAATATTGTGTTTATTATTTTTCCACATTCATTCCTATGTTCATGTTTTATGCTTTATGTTTGTTGACTCATGTTTTCACATTATTTTGTTTCATGTATTATTTTATGACAATTCTTATTCCATGACTTACGATATAAGAATTTTTAAATGTGTATTTTATTATATATCTTAATTAAACCCATATTCTCATATTATACTTCCTTATGATATTTGATTGTTATCTTTTATGTTTACCCTTACTGAGCATCCATGATTTCCGATTTCTTATGTATCTATTTCACCGGGTTAGTTAATGTTCTGTCCTAATTCTCTAAAACTCTAAACCTAAAAGATCTTAGGAATGTATTATATTGAAATATTTGTTTTAATTCATGTAATTACTAGATTATTAGGTTTATGATGTCATAATTCATATCACACTAGGTTCATTCCTATCAATAATTTTATACTTTGTCCATTACTTTTGGTTTTACTACCTTCAATGAAAGATTAAGGTCATTCTAGAATAGGTAATCATTAATCTACATCCTTCAGAATTTATAGTCCATTCCATAAAAAATCTTGAAATTTCCTTCTTCCAACTTTATTACTTCTAAAATAAATAACTCCCATTGAATTGGAAATGCATAAATACAAGAATATTACCTTATATTCTGCCACTGAGTTCCCCAAGCCTTGTTAAATCATAAGATTCAATAATAATTGTTTCATAGAAAATTACACATTCCAGAAGATAAATTACAAATCCTCAAATGTATAATAAGGAATAGAACTTCTAGAATATAGAAATGCATGAAATAAACATATCCGAACTCAAAACACAATGTACCCCATCCATTGTAATGGAATACCTCACACTCAATCCCTCACAACTCATGGAACTAGAAAAATAGAAAAACACACACAAGGAATGAAAAAATGGTATTACATGGTTTGTGTAATTCCCTAGCCCAGGTAACCCAAACAACACACAAGTGGGGATATCTATATAACATTAGGTATGAATCTCAATATTCTAGAGGATGATGACTAGTTATTAGGGAATAAAAAATTTATTTTGAGACTATTTCCTCAATAATAAATCCCTATAGTCATACCTAATTCTACCAAAAATTTGGCACAAGCCACCTATATAATATACATCACAAAAACCTATAGTCAACTAATTGGGAGCCAAGAGGCCCCCACATTCTAGAATAAAAATTAGTAAATAAATCTATATGATTCATCAAACATAATGGAGAAGGAACTTAAAATACACTTGTATAACATGAATCATCATATAATATAAAAATGTCACATTGGTGGTACATGTGTGGAATAATAACTGAAAATTCAACTATATGGCCTCTGAACCAAATCACATAATCATCCATACCGAATCCTCATCCTTCACAACCCACTAGACCAAACCACACATCCATATCTAAGAAGTACCTATTCCCTGGAATAAAACATTAAGGTCTACCCACATACATCTAAACCCATGTCATGTATGTCGGTAGAGGGAAAGTACAATGAAAAAATAATAATCCCCAATTCCTCAACATACAGAATACTAATTTGATAAATTTTCTATGCATGAAATATAGATATGGATACAATTCATTATTGTGAAATACACCCACCCAAAAACATAGAAAAAATGAACATACAAGCATACACATCTGGTCATCATGTGCTAACCAGTCTAACACAACACCGAACCCCAACTCCTTTATATAGTTCCATAAAGAAGAGAGTTATATCATACCACAATAACTCTTAGAGTACAATTGGTACCTTCTTTTTCAAAGAAAAGTATCACATCAAGTATCACATCATATATTATATCAAGATCCCAAACCAACCCCTCTCAATCATGGGAGATCTTGCATCAAATTACATATCAAGTCCCCAAACCATACCCTTAATTTTGAGGGAGGTTTCACATCAAATTCCATATTAGGTTCCCAAACCATCCCCTCTCACACAAGGTAGGTTTCACATTAGTTCCCATCCCACCACCTCTTACCCAGGGGAAGTCACACATCAAGTTCCCAAGAAACCCCCTCTTACTCAGGGGATTCCACACATCAGGTTACCAAAACACCCCTATTAATTAGGGGAAGTTTCAAATTAATTTCCCAAACCATACCCTCTCACACAAGGGAGGACGCACATTAGTTTCAACCTAACAAAAAACAAGAAACAAGAACAAACAAATATGCTGTGGAAACTATCCAAAACTTGTCCATAAATACAAACTAATCCTAGGATCACCACGAGGATATCTCCCTAGACAATCTATTAACAAATTCTCAAGTTTACACACATGGTATATATTCACACACTAAAAACCTTTAAAAACGGAAGGTTCATCACTCAAAACCATGTTTCATGCCTCTCAGTCACCCAAGCCTCAACTCTAACTGGAAAACTCATTGTAGGACCAATCTACCTAAGAGGAAATCCCCACATCACTCATGGTAATCAGCATGGTTTCAATAAACCCACAAATTTTTTCACATCTCTACTCTCTATGGGGTTAATTAAATAAATATAGACCAAACCAATTACATTGATACCAAGAGTATAACCCCATCAATCCAACTCATTCCCCTGTATATACAATAATTCATAAAACTGTGCATAAGTTCCATAACACAATATGGTATTACAAAACAATTGTGTATCATCCCATATAAAGAATAGTATACAATAAAACTAAAATCCAAATCATAAAAATCATAAAAGATTTAGTAAAAAGATTCATTCCCCACACAAGTAAAATCAAACCCAAAAAAATCTCAAATAAGGATTTCTGAATTTTCCTTAAAAACAAATTTAAAATTCTCCTTCATTAACCATTTAGAAAATGCATCACATGATATTTTTACTCACATTAGAAACTTGGCCAAAATATCATGAAATAATTCCTTAGAAAACCCTACATTTTTTTGATATACCATTTCAAAACCAAAATATGAAATCATTATGTTCAGCTTAAAATTTAATGTTTTTAGACAATTTCTTTTATAAATACACTTTTCCTCAAGAACCCCTTTTTAAATCCCTATTGAAAAGGGAATTATACATTAAATCATTTCCCTTATGAATACATTTTACATTAAGTCCCTTTTTATGTCCATGTTTAAAAGAAAAATCCATTTTCTATGAAAATCAAACTCATTCCACCAAAAAATCCATAAAGAGGGTTACCAATACTCATTTGACCATAGAGTCACTAAGAATCCATTTAAGAGACAATGCAATCCTTTTTGACTTTTAAGATGACATGAGCCCAACCCAATTTATAGGGAAATATCACACAAGGCTTGAAATATATTGACAATGATTATAATGATAACATATAAACAAAAAATCACCTAATGAGCTAGATACTCAATAATATAGAGGTCACCCACCTCATTCGAAGTTAACATGATTCTATTTGATAAGAAAATCTAACTGATCTGAATTTGATTGGAATAAATCTGAAAATCTACCAAGATATTGAAATTAGGACACAACTGATATAAATAAGAAATCAATGAATGAAACTAAGAATAAACACCCAAGGGTTGTTAACCTTACTCATCATTACTCCTTGAAACAGACATCATGAAGATCTGACCTCAAATGGTGAAGATATCCCCTGGGAAAACAATTTCACAAAAGTTAAAGAGTGTGATCACAATATTTTGGTCAAAAAATGGACCAAAACATCTTTTATTTTCATATTAACATTTTATTAACATTTAATTTTTTTTGGAAAAATCTCATCAAACTTGATTTTTGGAAATCAGTGGGACCCTTAGATATGGGATAAATATTTTGTATCATACATAAGGACTCTTAAATATTTCCATTTACCTGAATAATTAATATTATGTACCTCTCATTGAGGATATTTTACTTCAAGAATTAAATTTTGATCAATATGTTAGAGTAATTCCCTTTTCAAAATTTCACAAAATTTGGAACTCTTACAAATCACAGGGAACACTCTGGTTACCCTTACATTTGGAATCTCCCTTTCATAAACCATCCTTCAAAAAGTACATATTATCCTCTATTTATAAAAGTCATATTTAAAAAATATCACTATCATCTTCTATAAAAACTCATGCATAAGTTTCAAAAAACTCATCAACCTTTTCATCAATATTTGAAAATTCTAGAACTCTTATGTATCAAGGAAAAGAATATTACGTTTCATAGGGAACACTATAATAATTTTTCAAATTTCACATCATAAGGTAACTTAAAGTTACCTTTACGTAACCCATAAGGTAACTATTATATATTTCCCCTATTCGATAGTTACTCTTATTTATATAGGGAAACTCTAGAATGATTTTTACATATCATACATGTTACCCTTAAGTATACAAGGTAAATAAAAAATTATTATTATATATCTTATAGTTTACTCTTACATATTAATCCCCATGTATTGATATTTTTGATTTTTCCCCAACCCTTCAAAGGGTGACCCTTACATATGAAGAAATTACATTTATACATCACCCATGGTGTTCAACACTTAATATAGTTCCACATTCCCTCCCACCAAACTTAACTTCCAATGGATGGATTTTAATATATCTACTTCTAGTTGACCAAATTACGGTATATCTATTTCTAATAGATATACTTACAGACTTGGGATAGGTTATTCCACCACCACCATCCAAAATTAGAAGTTAAAAATATGGATTTCTATCCATCAAGTAGTTCCAACACTTAATCAAAAAATATCTTTCGCCTGGATGGTTAGTTCAAAAATAATAACCTTAAGACTACTTAAGATCATTTATAGTTCCTAGAATAATAATATCCTATGATATACCTTAGTCATATCCTACAACCAAGCACCCAAATTTCCATAATTTCTAGAACTCATCCCAACCTTCTCTAAATGGTTCAGAATTATTTTTATCAAAAACTCTCACCAAAAATACCTCCCTCTTTTTTCCAATATGTAATTTTAGTCCCGAGCACCTGATAAGCCCCCAAGGGATTTTTAAATATCAAAAAACCTCTCTTAAAAATGTTCCAACACTTTAAATCTTGATTCAAACCCAACTTTAAAGAATATAACCTACCTCAGGATTGAAAATTAAACTTTTCCTAGAAAAAATGTTATGTATGTTTGGGGGTCATTTAAAACTCCTCAATTTAATGATTTTCACCATGAATGTTTCTTTATTCCCTATGCATAAATCAAAATATCACATTACACTTAATTTTCAATTTTAAATCAAAATGTATTCATCTTAACTACCCACACACCAAATCTAGATACACCATAATTTCTCTGAAAATCCCTAGTTAATCCCATAAACAAATCAAATACTTCTTAAATAAGGTTCCTAATATATTTCCAACTCACCACATCCAATCCCACACAACTACATCATTCAATAATTTTTTATAACCCTCCATGTAAATGATTGATCTCAACTACTGGGGTATCTCTATATCTTCTAATCATGATGACTTAATTACTAAATGCATAATAGAATCATACAGACACCCATACAAAATTACAAAATAAATAATCATTATAATTTCATTATGATACCATTGACCGACCAAATCTACCATCATACTCACTCTGTGGGAATCAAATCATTTCTAATCTAACTCACTCTTGTATTACACTAAATTTCATCCATAGTCTAATTATAACACATAGAATCCAGCTAAATCTACCATAGAATCCTAAATATAGTATTTTTTAAGGAACTAGATAAATTATATCTATCTAATCATTGTCATCCCAATGACCTCTCAATCCTTCATCAACTGGTTTTATTGTATCCATGACCCATCCTACACAAGGTTCATATATCCATAACTAATTTGATGTTCCCCACTATAGGATTATCCTTTCCATCCCATTGAACAAAAATACATGATCTCTATAGCCTATGTCCTATTCATTACCAAACATGATGTATGAGCATGATTATCCCACTCATCCATGGGTACCAACATGAAACATTGACCTTTTATCCATACCCATCTTACTAGGAACATCATCCTATACATTCACCAAAATTTTCTTGTAATGAGGGTCACACCCTTGAATATCCAATAGTGTGATCGCACCATATGACTCCCCTTACTCTACTCCTCAATCTTAAAGACTGATAGGTTTCATCATGAAATGTGTGTTGCTCTTCCTGATCCACTATCATCCCATCCTTAAAAACCACTATCAAGAACCAAGATTAGATCAATCATACTATGGTACTCAGATCCATTCTCAATGTTACCACTTTCCATAGAGGAAAAACTTCAATCCTCATTTAGTCTCTTAGTCCCTCCAATCAAAACAAAATTTAGAACATTGAGATGTCTCTCAACCACACCCGTCAATCCAAAGACACCAAAGTTTTGAAAATTTATTCATCTATAGGTTTATTATGGTCCCCACCATTATATTCCACTCATAAATTCTAATTACAAGTAATGTTTCTCCCCACCGTAGGAATCATTTATCGAAACCCAAATCAATCGGTCCAAACTGTGGACCTATAAAACTCACATACATCTACTAAAGTATAAAATTAAAAATTCATATCACAATCCTAAATATAGGAATCTCTTAAAATAAACTTACAATACCTACTGAATATGTAATCAACATTTGAGTCACCCATTTTCTACCACTAAAATCCAAAAAAACTCAGTCTATACATGCAATAGTTTCTTTTTCCCCACATCATATCAAATCAGTAAACACATGTGGACCTCACTTGGACCTTTTCAACAAACTTGGAACACTATCCAAGAACAAAAATACAATATATAGACCACTCCCAGTCAATGAACTGAAATCCAATCACCCCAGTCCATACAAACACTAGTTTCTTATTTAAAATGGTTTTTTTCAAATACTAAAACCCACCTAATATTTTTTTAACACGACCTTTTTCATACAAGGGATTTTCACCAAAACTATAATCTCAAAATCCATGGATTAACCTAACTATTTCCTGAAAATTGATCTAATTTTCAAAAGTAATTTTGAAATTTAATTTTGAAAAATTTCTACCTAAAATGTTCTTAAAACCATAAAATCTAAATCATTTCAAAAATTATAGGCTTCATGATCAAATTAAAGTAAAACAAACTTATAAAACCATTTCAAACACACCTCATATTAGACATAAGTTTCCTTTTTAAAAGTAGGGTTTTACTCAAAAACCAAACATCCTAAAACTTTTGTCCAATTGCACCAAAACAATTTCAATTAAAATCGATAAAACAAGCCACCCCAAATCCATATTAATCTAATAAACCTTTATAATTTACTTGATAAATAATCAAATATATTACAATTTTCTTCAATTAAAAGTGGATCCCTATGAGGAAACATGTCAAAAAACATCTCCAATAGGTGCGTGTATCATACCCTAAGCATGCCAATATCATGATGCATGAACAACTCAACAGCTCCCAGCTGATCCCTATAAATAATTTTAAGTATCATTCATCTTACTTTGGGATTATCGATTCAACACCTCAATCATCCTAGAGTGCCTCATCCCAACACAGAACATGCTTTGGAAACTTGGGTTTAAACCAAAGACATGTTGACAAGGCATACTACTGACATATCTCTAGAGTCTCAATAACCTAACTACACATCTAATTTACACTATCCCATCCCAAAACACCCTTGATACCATTTTTTCACACCCCAGCCTAGGATTCCTAAATTACACCCGAGCGGGGGAAATATATGACCTTAATCACACCTCCATGTATATAAAAGGTTTCTAAATAGTGTAAGGAACCTAAAATAGTCATGAGGATACCATGCATTCAATAACAAATCCCCAGGGGTATTGCCTAATTTTATAAAAAACTAGACATGAATTGTACACATAACAGGCATCCCAAAAACCTATAGACAACAAACTAGGATCTAAGAGGGTCGCACA
This sequence comes from Viscum album, assembly GCA_963277665.1. Lineage (NCBI taxonomy): Eukaryota > Viridiplantae > Streptophyta > Magnoliopsida > Santalales > Viscaceae > Viscum > Viscum album. The sequence goes on from OY728125.1 coordinate 1,403,085,653, forward strand.
ATAAAAAATAGAAATCATTAAAACATTCTTTATGATTCATCAAAACATAATAGAGTAGAAATATAAAAGACAAATGTATAACATGAATCATCATATAATATAACAATGAAACATTGACTAATACATGTGTGGAACAACTTAAAATTTGACTATAATGCCTTCATCCCAACTGAATTAATCATCTCTACCAAAACCTTATCCTCCATAACCCATTAGACCAAACTACATATAAATATCAAAGCAATAACCATTCCCTTGAAGAAGAAATGAAGGTATACCTATTGTGAAAGTGGGCGCCCTTGACCCAAATTGATTAATAACTTTTGATTACCATATCATTTATATATAGAGTTATTCATGATTTAATCTTACCATAATTATGTTAATTATTATATATGCACTATTTACATGGTAATATCTTTGGATTATTTATCTTATCAAAATGTTATAGCAGTTACCAACTATAATAAAAACCTCAAGATACTATGACAATAATATTAAACATATGTCTTATGGTATAGATACATCATACTGATGGAACATAGGTAATTTATAACTATTAGGTTTTGGTAGATCATAATTATTGATACTTCTTCTCATGAAGTTCATACTTGGTGATATCAAGTAGAATATATCATGAGGACTGGCCCACCAATAGGAACACCATATGTTTCACGTATCATTGGTTATTCTTATTTATGAACACATGTATTGGTCTCTCGAATTTAGATCATTATTAGTGTGTACCATTTTATTGTATAATTTGATTCAAGTTTAAAACCACAACATTTATGTTGTGGTGAGGTAGATTTCATTTGGTGTTTCATTGGTGGTATGATATTTATTGAATGGTAAAGATAAGATTTGTTATATCTGAAAGGAAGAGATATATTAGGATTAGTTGACTATGATGATAGTAACTTTACTAAATACATGACCATGGCAGAAGAAGGTAAATTCATCTAGTAAGGTCTTGAAATAATAAATCATGGATGAATGATGACATAGAGTGTGCATCCTTATTTTTGAGATATCACGAGACAAAGATATTATATTACATGATTTGTGTTCATAGGAGGTTTTAATTTCTATGAATAAACCTTATCTCCTTATGGTACATGGTGTATTGTTAGATACCCCTCTTGGTTCATGGGTATGACTCACTTTTATCAAGATAAGGTCATAGAGGTTCATACATAAAGCATATTCAAAATCTTACCCAATTATAATGAATTGCAGTTTAGGATATAGTGGGCCCCATAGTAGGGGTTAGGGAATGTATGAGTTTGAAAAATCATAATAAATAAATAAATTCAATATTATTTGAGTTTATAATAATAAATTTTGAATTTACTAACTCATTATATTCACAATTTATTGAAAATATACAAATAAAATATTTTATAAAAAAATATTTATTTATTTAAGGTTTGTTTAATATTTTATGAGAGAAGAAATTGAAGTTAATGATTTGTATTTTATCACATTACATAATATTGTGATATAATTTGGTGATAAATATGACATTTGTGACATGTTTAGTAGGTCATAGGTGTCGTTTGGAGCTTATTTACAAGGTTTTACTTATTTAGGATAAACAAATGCAATTTCAATAAGTTTTAGCCTACCTATATAAGCCAAGAGATGCCCAAATTCATGGGACTATTCATTACCTCAAATTTAAGAGATTAAATCTCCAATCTCTTAATTTTTGAGATATAAAGTGTGGTTTGGGGTACCTTGATCCAAGATCTCCCATCCAGATTGAAGAAATAGTGTTCCCACAATTGTGTCGACATCAAAATCTTTATTGGTTATCTTCTCTAGAATTTAGAAATTGGTGATCAATGACCCCACAAGATTTTGAAGTGTGGATGGATGATCTAGAGAGTTTTGGCCTTGGTTTCTTTAAGTAACTATCTTCAGCAGTGATCAGAACACGCATTTTAGAAAAATAGAATGAGACATGGTTTTGATTTTATTTTTCATGATTAAAATAAACCACATAGGATCCTTGGGTTGTTAACCAGGTTTTTTTATACTAGAGATGATGGTATGACATTGTTCATTGTGTAATTTTTTTAACCTCCCATGTTTTTAGCTTCTATTACATGCATGGTACCAACAAGTGGTATTAAAGTAATTTTGTGTTTTATTAATTTGAATTAAAATTAATTTTGCATGAATTCAAGTAGAGGGAACTGATATGATTTCAACGCTACTAAAAAATATTCGATCCCAGGTTGAATGACTGAGTTATGGTCATTCAGATATCAATGAATGGTTTTTTGGGCTAAAAATGCATGAATAAATAATAAAAAAATAAAAAATATTAATTTGATGAATAGTAACCTGTATATGAACAATAGTACCATTACTATTCATCTATGAGTGAATAATGATCAATGAGGTGGGAAAACTTCCACATAAATGTGGAAGTATATTTAAAAAAAGTTTTTGTAAAACCTTTAGAAAATAAAAAAACATAATGGTCCCCCACTAATTATGGTGAGGTCCTAGAGTCTTGTGCCTTCCAATATGGAGGGAATAGTGTTTTGTAACAAAAAAATGTTTTTTTAATTGGGTGGTGAATAATGTGGCACCACCAACACCCTATGAATCCCATAGGGAACATAGTACTGGCCACCTAGGCCAGGCCGGGTTGGCCTTGTCCAAGCCGCTTAGTTTGGTCCGACCCCAATAAGGTCCTGAAACCCCTCTGGGGAGTCAAAAAAAATCTGGGATCTTGGGAAACATTATTAAAAAATTATAAAATTATTTTGAGAATATAAGGCATTTTATAAAATTTTATTTGTAACAGATTGAAAAGTATGTTATTGATTATAATTAATTTAGTTTATTTTAATTCATAATTAATTCCCTCGAGTAGAATTAATTGAAATTTTATTTCATGACGAATAATCGTGAGCGATACTAACTAATGCATGTCTTCTATTTTATTTATTTATTTATTTATTGGATGTGTGTGATGGTATGCAATAATTATTTAATAAATGACAGTTTGAGTATCATCCCTCACCCATCATTAAATATATAAGGGCCGACATGTCCACAAGTGGTTATATTTATGTGTATGTCTTATTATCAAGATCCCCTTATTTTCAAGTGAGTATTTATATATAATGATGAGGATGAAAGAAGATGCATTTTTCAATGATATGTGACAAAATATGAGGCATGACATAGATACATTGGACATGGTGGGTGTTGCAACTCAAGTTGGACATGAATTAATAGGTACCCGTAGGGTTTAGCTTGGTCCATTACTAACTGATGGATCAAACATTAAAAAAAAATTCATGATCAAATCACTTTTATTTATTTATTCATGGTTTATTATTTTGTGAATGTGTTATATCTATGCAATCACATAGAGTAATAAAAAACCAAGCATAGATAAAATTAGATTAATCCACAGTGAATGTTTCTATTTAAATCATGGTTAATTTGTGAGTGTGATCACATAGAACAAGTATGTTAAATAAAAAAGTATTTCATTTGTAGATAGTAACTAAAAATACCTCAAAGAAAATATCAAGTTATTAACACCTTCCATCACTTAAGTTTGAATAAAATCATAGCACGAGGTGATCATCATCCATAGGTGAGGGTTCCTCCCCTCATTAGGAAGTTATAACAAGAGTGGTGGGTCGAATTAACTAAAATTGGGATAAAATAAATAGCCATAACCAACTTGGTGAAATTTTGGAGGCAACCATTGAGTGAATACAAGTCAAGGATTTTTATAAGTAGGGACTTCAATCAACAGATCAAAGAGTCACAAGTTAATACGATCGGATAACCAAAATTTGACCTAGAAAATATTTGAAAAGTGGTGTATCCATATATTATACTATGAGAAGGGGGTTTAAGGATCTTTTCCACTAGAATACTTTAAAAACTGAGTATTTTGAATCTAGTATTATAGAGATACTAGGATATGATAAAATAGTGGGAGACAATTTAGATTAATAAATCTATAATGCATAATAATCAGTAATCAAGATAAAATTACAAGTATACTAAAGTTTTATTTTGTATAAAATTTCAAGTAATACAATAGTAACACCATGATAAATTTTGGACAAATAACATTTCCTTACTGGCGCAAATTTTTGAGAGTAGTATAGGTGCTTTCTCATAGTACTACGACATGAATAGAAATTGTATGTGTTGGAGTCCCCACTACCTATTGAGACACCTTAAGAAGTAAGGGTGAAAAGGAAGGTTACAGAAGACTCATGGATGCTACATTTTATGTTTACATCATAATGTTATCATCAATGTCTAGTAAATTGGGAGAGAAACATCAGGACATGGATGGTTTTACCATATTTCAACATATCTAATATGTTTGTGTGGAGAAATAAAAGAAAAAAATGAATGATATTATCATTATATCATCCTTATTTATTGGATACTTTAGTTTCATTAAGAATAATAAAATGAATAATATAGAGAAACTATTTCAATGTCTTTTGGGTAAGGTTTTCCAAGTTGACATGGACTTAAAGAAATTTAAATCATTAGTTCTTATGGTGAACAAACTAAAATAAATGGTTGAAAAACTCATAAATATTTATAAGTCAATAGACATTTTACAATGTATTTATAAGAAAACAATGGTAAACAGGGATCACATTGATCACGAGAATATTTTCTTCATATGTGGTAGGATAGTTCTCTGGAAGAGAAACTATAATAAATTAATGTAGAATAATCCAGAGGCTTAAACTTAATATATATTCATCATTGGATGAAATATTTATGTTTTAATTATTGTTTATTAGATAATGTATGTTTTTCACACATTTTTATCCAAAATACTATAACCAAGTAAGTTCATAAACATTACAAGAAGTAGGTTTAATTCTCTAAGTAGATAAGTATGGTTGATTCCTATGTTAGTAGTGATAAGAACATGCCTTTCAATCTTCCAAGTTGATTGTTTCTTGTTAAACTATTATTTTTATTGAGGGTAAACAAAACATTTATCTCATGTATCCTTTGGATACATTGGGAAATTATTTCATTTTGGAATAGATGATGTTTGTTGTGTCTTATAATCAATTAATAATTCAATAATATATGAATCATCATTAATAAATGATGAATGCAAAATTTAAGACTCAATAATACCTATTTTTGGAAAGTTGATTCTTGGTCAAGTAGATATAGAAAAAAATATTAAGGTGATACCAAGAAGGGTGTTTAGACTCTTTATAATATAAAAATCTTAAGTATTCCAAAAGATTACTTATTAGATTAAAAAATAACCTAGGAAAATTTTGACATTAAAGGTGATAAAACTACAAGGCTTCTAGAAATAGTTTAATAAGATATATGTGAATGATTTCTGGTAGAATATTTAGTAAAATTCAAGTTCTTCAGAAGATTACTTTAAGAAATTAAAGGGATGTTTAAAGTAAAGAAATGATTATACTTAGAAAATCGTATTAGATCCTCTAGGTTGGGATTTCAAAGTATATCTTAACCAAGTATTCAATAATGATTAAAATATATATTATATTTATTCCTAAACTAACATTTTCTTTTACACATCAGATATATGATTTTAGTAAAGGATTGATGATAGGTCTTACATGCATTCATTGATCATTAAAATATAGAGTGGATTTATTCTTAAACTCACATTTTCTTATACACAATAAATAGGATGTATGTTCAAATTAGGATCAATGATAAGACTTACAAGTCATGAAAAGTATTCCTATATATTTTCATCACATTCTTTGAAAATAAAGGCATTAACCCATGACCATATGCAAACTATAATGAAAAATGGATATCATATAAGTTATAGTATGAAATAAATCCATTGTCATAAAAAAATCTGTTTAGATGAAAAATGTTTGTTAAGTCTAATTCAATAAATAACTTTCATTAAGAAAAACATAAAATGTATCCCAGTTGTATATCCTAATGTTTTAAGGATATTACATAAATCCCTAAGATAAAACAATTGTAGTAAAGTAAAAGAGTATATTTATATAAGTGGTTGACCATCTCTTTTTGAGATAGTGGGAGCAAGGTGGAATTGGATAAATTCAAGGATTGATATGCACATGTAGTTGGTATGGGAAAAAGTTCCACAAGAGTACGTGGAAAAAGAATGTTCCATAAACACATATTGAGTAGGAAAGTTAAAACCATAGTTGTAGTTTTACATTCACCGCAGTGGGTGATATATTATTCATTAAGAATAAATGATCCATACATGGTTCAATAAGTTGTAACTAGATATTATTGTTAAGTTCATATGAATTTAAAGGTAGATTCCATATATCAAAATTCATTATGTATTTTGGTAGCTGTTGTAAATCCTTTGGTGACTATTCAATAGAAACTATACATGGGTAGTACAAGAATGGTGCCAATAAGGATTGATCAGTCATACCAAGTCATCATTCTAAAATATATTATAATTATACATGTCATATCAATTTCAAATGATAATTATATTAGTAATTGAATTTCAAGACCACCATTCTTGTAATGTTTCTATATGATGTAACTATAAAGGGTTGGCGATACCATAGAATTCCAATAAGGAATTCATGTTGTAGTGATACATTTATGGATTAATATAAAAACCCTTACCTTTATTACACATTGAAACATGATTTATTACATAAAATTACACTTAATTAAACCCAAAAGATAGACAAGTCTATTGTATTTGGGAATTATGTACATTACACTACAACTTAAAACATGGAATACAACATATTTATTGAAAATTTCTTTAACATGCTTGCACTTTAAACTATATGGGATAACCTAGAGAAATAAATAAGAAATGAGGTGAGCTATAAATCCCAATAAGGGAATAAACATGGAATATAGTAAAACATGTTAGAAAATAGGCATATAATGGGGTATAAAAAGAGTTGGAATCATAAACATGAATTATAAGACATGATATAGCATGATAACATAAAGGCAACATGAGAATGTGGAAACAACTTAAAACACTACATCATAAGTGAAGGCTATCTACCAAGACATCATAATGGAAAAATTACCATAATGGAATCAATTTTACTCTCTATCCCAACATGATATATCATGATACTAAATATTACCCAATTCATTGGAGCGCTATATAATTCTGGGCACACCTGTCACTTTCATTTCATTCTCATTCTTAAGTGTGCCACATAGATCATACAAAATGGATTCATTCATCATAATATTTTATTCCAAGAACATGGAGTGTGGCATAAATAGATGTAAATACCCAATAATAATGATTATAAGTGCATAAATGTGAATAACCTTGATAGAAATTGGGTATGATATTCACTACAGAATTGTTTTGGCATGGATTCCCACAGTGACATTTTGGCAGCATAATGGAAAAATGTAAATATTCATGGAAGGGATTAATGAGAGAGAAATGAGTCTATAATAATTTATAAATAATAATGAAAGTATGGTAAAGGTGAGAAAACATACCCCATCATTAGGAATTGAAAATTTAAGGGCATAAAATAAAGAGGATTATTGAATAAAGTTAAGAAAGAGAGGTACCCTTATGAAATTTTGGAAATCTAACAACATCACTTAAAAATTAATAAAATGGGTTTATGATAGAAACGGGGAATTATAATAATTTTTACATAAAATGGGTAGTAATAGGGACATGGAAATACATACATCAACATTAGGAAAGGGAGAATATAAGGCATAACATAATAAAGAAGCTTGAATAAAGAGGAGAAAGGAAAGAACCCTTACTTGAGTGTGTGACTCCAAAATCTTGAAAAGGGGATTATTGAGAGATCAAGGAACCTTGGGAGGATTATAGATATATTATGGAAGAGTAAGGATGTGATCAAAGGGTTTTTAGTTAAGATAAATGGGAGATTGGGTGGGTTTATATAGGAAAAGAGGTATTTCTTTAATATTTAGGTTTTGGACTCTAGAAAATAAAATATTCAAGACCACAAACCTTCCCATGGGTTTTCACATGGTTTTTGCTAAAGGGGAGTGTTTTTAATTATTTTATTATTAAATGGTATGAACATATCAAAATAATTCCTTTGATTATGTGGATGTGAGTGACATTTTTAAATAAATGAGTTCAAAACTCTAAAATACATTAATGGTTTTGGAGGATTCATAAAGGATTAATAAAAATAATCAAATAAATATAAAATCATATTGTTTTATATTAAAAACATATATTTGTATTAGGATAAAAATTATAGTATTTATTAAATCATTATTGGTTAATTTTGATATCATAAAACACATCCTATATTTATACGGTATTTCTTTTTACCCAAAAATTCGACTATCTTAGAAAATTATGAAAAATTCACTGTTGGAAAATTAAGAAATTCTGATTCCAAAAATTATATTCATTTTATCTAAATAATTTTCTAAATATTTTCCTTTTCACTTTTAAATAATAAACAACATTTATTGAAAATGACAGGTTTTTGACAATAGCAGTTTTTGAACCCTAATAAAAAGAACATTTCACTTCATAAAAATTATATGAACATTTATAATTAATAAAAATAATTTAATAATAAAATTTTATTAAAATACTATTTATTTCAAAAACCCATTAATTCATCAAAATAAATCCCTTAATTGAATTTGAATATTAATGGAAAATTCAATTTGTGTTTAATTGAATCAAAATAAAAATCATTCATAAAGTAAAAATAAAAATGAAAATAAATTTATTATTTTATAAAATATATATAATCACATTATTAAGGTCTTGATACATATCTCTTTATTACACTGGCATATTCCATAAGAGTAAGCTGCGCGATGGTGAGACTTTCATAGCACTGTTCAACAAACATGGTTTGGGCTGTGATCTGAATGAGATTGAAATTTCCCATAAATAGATTTTCTCATGCTTAATTCATTGGATCTCAGCTTCATATTAGTAAAGGGAAAAGCCCAGTGATGCTATCTCCCTCATAATCTCTGATAAATGGGCTTTATAGGGTACAATCCAACTGGATGAGGTTATTACTTCCTTTTTCTGTGTCAATTGGATTCATTAAATCCCTATATTTACACTAATCATGTGATCAAAGTTTAACGACTATATTATCAATTGTAAATATTATTAACAGTCTTATGAATATAATTGGATATAATAAAACAAAACATTTCCATGTGTTTTTTATAACCATATTTCATAATAAAACATTAAATCATAAGTGAATTTTATTTATAATAGTTTGGGTCATTATAATCCATCCCTTGAGAAATTTCACCCTCGAAATTTTCATTGCACCCCTTAAAATAGATGAGGGTAATTTTGTATCATCACTTCCTACGGTTCCAACATTTCTTCTTCAAACTTGTGGTTTCTCCATAGCACTTTTACAAGGTGAATTGTCTTATTTCGTAGAACTTTGTCTCTATGATCTAAGATCTTCATCGACTAATCCTCATAGGATAGATCATTCTCCAATGGTACCACCTCTTGATTGATTACATATGAGGGGTCAGGTATGTACTTCCTCAAGAGTGATATATGGAATACATCATGAACTCGAGATAGGTTAGGTGGGAGTGAAACTTGATAGGTGGAGGCTCCAATGTGATCAAGGATCTCAAAGGGGCCAATGTATCTTGGACTAAGATTTCCCTAATTCAAAAATCTCATCACTTTTATCCATGGAGATACGTGTAGGAATACTATGTATCCAACATCAAACTCTAGGGCTCATCGATGATTGTTATCATATCACTTTTTTTTGACTCTGAGTAGCCTTGATGTGCTGCTGAATGGTCTTAACCTTTTACAACATTTCCTCGACCATTTCAGGACCAAACTGTGTTCCCCAACTTCATCCCAACATGCAGGTGTTCTTCACCTCTTCCTATAAAGGGATTCATAGGGATCCATTTGGATTCTCGATTAGAAACTATTTTTGTAAGAGGACTCAACCAAAGGAAGATGTTTATCCCATCCTCCTTTGAAGTCCATTGAGCATTATCTCAATATGTTCTCAAGTGTCTGGATAGTATACTTATATTAGACATTAGTTTTAGAGTGATAAGACATGATAAAGTTCAACTAAGTATTAAGATCATGCTGGAGACTCTTACAGAACTTAGAGGTGAATCTTGGAGATCGATCGAATACAATAGATAGTGGTATTCCATAAATCTTGACCACTTCCCTAATGCATATCCGTGCAAGTAGATCCAGTGAGAATTACTCTCATATCGTAATAAAGTGCGAAGTATTTGAAAGATGGTCCACCAAAACCCATATAGCATTATTTCCTCTTGATGTCTTTGGAAGATCGGTGACAAATTCCATGGTTATGTTTTCCTATTTCCATGTAGGTAGGGTTAATGGGTGCATTATCCCCTTGGATTTTTGACTTTTTGATTTCACTTTCTTACATAAAAGACATATTGATATATATTCTGTGATATACTTCTTTATATTGTTCCACCAATACCATTCTCAGAGACCTTAATACGTCTTTTTTATTCCTAGGTGGATGGAGAATATTGATATATACACATCATCCAACAACTCCTTCTTTAACTCAAGATTTGATGGTACACATAGTCTTGACCCAAATCTCACAACACCTTCATCATTAACATTGAAATATGAGGATTTACCATTCCTTACATCTTCAAATTTATTCTGAATTACCACATCAACTGTTTGAGCATCCTTTAACCTCTCCAGAAGAGACAGTTGAGAAATCATTTGTGAAAGGATTGGTGATGTTTCTTCCTTTATGATTCCCATGTCCATACTTTAAAAATCTAATAAGATCATATCCATATCAATTCTCATCAATGATATAATTGTTGGATCCTTTTTTCTTAAATTTTCTTCCAATTTATTCTCTTTCCTAGGATGGTAGTGGATTGGGTAGTCATAGTATTCGATCAGATCTAACCATCTTTGTTGGTGCATATTCATATCTTTCTATGTGAATATATACTTGATAATTTTGTGATCTATATATATTTCACACTTCTCCCTAAAGAGACAATTCCACCAAAATTTTAAATCAAAAATTACTATGGCCAACTCCAGATCATGTGTCGGGTAGTCATGTTTATGAACTTTTAACTTCCTTTAAGAATAGGAAATGAATTTTTCATTTTTAATCAACACAAAACTCATACCCTTCTTTGAAGCATCACTGAATACCACAAAAATATCTCTAGTTGTGGTTAGTGTGAGTATATGAATAGTTATAAGACTCCTTTTCAACTCCTTGAAGCTCTCTTCACGTTGAACATTCCCAGAAAACTTTACACTCTTCTGAGTTAGCTTCATAATAGGGTTTAAAAATCTTGAGAAATTTCTCTCAAATCAGTGATAATACCTAGCTAACCCAAGGAAACTACATATATCTATAAAAGATATTGGCCTAATCCATCCTTCAATTGATTCAGTCTTTGAAGGGTCAATATATATCCCATTGCTTGTGATGATATTCCCCAAGAATGATACTTCCTTAAACCAGAACTCACACTTGTTGTACTTTTCATAAAGCTTCTCCTTTCTTAAGGTCTTTAACACAATGTTCAAATGCTCCTCATACTCCTCCTTGATTTTGGGGTATATTAGAATATAATCTATAAAGACTACCAATGTTTTTTGAGGTAATACCTAAAGAATCTATTCTTCAAGTCCATGAAGATTGATGGATCATTAGTGAGTTTGAAAGGTATCACTATGAACTCATAGTGCCCGTACCTTGTTCAAAAAGTAGTCCTAGGGATATCCTACTTCACCCTAACTTGGTAATATCCCAACTATAGATCTACCTTGGAGAAGTATTGTGATTCACCGAGATGATCAAACAAGTCATCAATCCAAGAAATAGGATAGTTGTTTTTTATCGTGATCTTTTTGAGCTCATGATAATCGATGCAAAGGATCATTGAACCATACTTCTTATTAACTAAGAGGATTAGTTCACCCCATGGTGAAGCACTTGGTTATATGAAACAATTATCCAGATTATTCTGTAGTTATTTATTCATCCCCTTAAGTTCCACAACCACCATTCTATATAGAGTCTTGGATAATGGTAACACCCCAGGTATAAGCTCGATTTAAAATTAGACATATCAGCTAGGAGGAAGACCAGGAAACTCCTCGGGAAACACATTAGCATATTACCTCACAATGGGAATGTCTTCAAGGATGATTCTTTCCTTAGACTCAATAATTTGATCTATATATGATTTATCATAGGTAAATAATATCCATGCTTGAGATGATGTTACTAAATAAGATTCATCCTCCTCTTTGCACCTGTACAGAATCAGGGGTAGATTTTCAATATGAAGAGTGATTTCATTCTCATGGAAATTTATGCTGAATCTATATAGAGAAAGAAAATCCATACCTAATATTGCATTAAATTCCACCAAAGGGAGTATTAAAAGGTTCACTGGGAAGTTAATCCCACAAACTTTGACAGGTTAGGAGTTATATACTTGTGATTCAATAATTTTCCTATTTTCCGTTTTCACCAACATCTCTACTTCCCATTTTTTTGTGGTGGTGTTTGAATAGTTCTACTAAACTTTTTTGATATGAAAGAATATAGAACTAGAATCAAAAAGTATGTTTGATATTCTTGAATGAATAAATAGTATACCTATCACCACTTAATTTTTAGGATTCACTTCAGCGATAGTGATGGAAAAAGATATCCCTTGCTCCCTTGGAGGTTGTTGGTTGTCTCTGAAAACCCTTATCTTAGTGAATTGGTTTTCAAAGTTACCAGGTTTCTTGTAGTTATATTAATAAAAAATACACTGAGGGTTAACCATAGAATTACTTTACTCTTTTAAAGTAGCAGGTTTCTCCTTCTAGCAATTACTAGCTAGGTGCCCTTCTTTTTTTCATGTAAAGAATTTCCTCGTCCCCTTCAGGAAATTTCTAGGGTGATTCTTTCCACACTGTTGGAAAGTGGGATGTTGAAATTTCTTATCACTATTAGATCTCTCTATAAGACCACCAGGATTTATCTATACTTTTCTCTTATTATCCCCATGATTCCCTTGAGATTTTTTTACCTCCATTTAAAATTTGAGGGCACATCATACAATTCCCTCATAGTTATCAAAGTCACAAATCACTAGGGATTTCTGTATTCTAGGTTTTATCCCACCAAATAAGTGTTCAAATTTTCACTTAGGGGTAAAAACAAATACAGAGGCATATAATTAAATAATTGTAAAGTTTTCCTCATACTCCCTGATAGATTCATCGTCTTTTTGTTTATGGGAAAGGAAATCCATTTCCATTTTAAGACAGAGAGTGTGAGGAAAATATTTATCAATTTTTTTAGAAATACTTCCACACCATTGCTTTGATCTCTTAATCATGTTTTTTATTTTTTATTAATATCTACCACTAACCAGATTCATCTTCCATATGATAAAAAGATAGAAAAACCTTATCTTGTTCAAAACATTGAAGGATGGAGAAGATATTTTCAATGGAGTTTATCCATTGTTCCATGATTAAGTGATCAGATTCCCCATCGAAATTAGGATTTCTTTGAATAATTAATCTCTAGATTGCAGCTTGTTATCTATTAGGGGGGTTTGGACGCTCCTCCTAATCCATGTTTCTATTTAGAACCTAAGTCAGCTGAGAGAGTATGTTCATGAAGTGTACGATTCCTACTCCCATCGGGTTGGGCATCTCATTGGGGCAGTCATCACATTTCCCTTCACATTGATTGTTTACATGATTCCCTCTATTTATAGCCATTAGATAGAATAAAAGGAAAATTAAGGATGAGTATATTTAACTTTTAAACACATAAATGATAATTTAATGACATTAAATGGATAAATTATTAAATACATGTATTTTATTAACTTATGGATTTATAGGATTCAATATTTGTTAATCATGATATATTTCCTAATATATACTCTTATGGTCATTTTTTACACCCTTAATAATGGTCCATAATGAGATTATGAATTAAAAAAGCATATCCCCTTGGAGTGTCAAACCAGGTGCACAGTAAGGCCCGTTGTCGTGTACCAGGTTAACCTAAGTCAAGCCTAAAACACCTTGTCAGAGTTGTTAGTACTAGGTACATCTGTACTAGAACCACATGCACTTGTATTATCCAGAAATGGTTGTATTTTCTTGATAAACCACTTACACTATACTAACCAAAATTTAGGTATGTTTTCTTATACTTAGTCTTATCCATAAGTCTTTATCTAGAGTTTTCTAGTCATAATCCAAAAAATAACTAAACTTTTCCTTTGATACCAACTATAAGAAACCTTCACTTTATTACACATTAAAACATGATTTATCACATAAAATTACACTTAATTCAACCTGAAATATCGATAAGTATAGTGTATTTAGGAATTAGGTACATTACATTACAACTTAAAACATGGAACATAATATCTTTATTGAATTTTTTTTATTATGCTTTCACTTAAAACTGCATGGGATAACCTAAAGAAATACATAATAAAGGGGTGATCTATAAAGCCCAGTAAGGTAATAAATATGGAATAAGGTAAAAAATGTTCGAAAATAGGAATATCAAGGGGTATAAAAATAGTAGGAATCATAAACATGAATGATAAGACATGATATAGCATGATAACATAAAGGCAACATGAGAATGTGGAAACAACTTAAAACACAACATCATAGGTCAATGATATCTACCAAGAAATCATAATGGAAAAATTATCATAATGGAATCAATTTTACTCTCTATACCAAAATGATGTATCATGATACTAAATATTACCCAATGCGTTGGAGTGCTATATAATTCTGGGCACACTCGTCACTTTCATTTCATTCTCATTCCTAAGTGTCCCACATAGATCATACCAAATGGATTTATCAATAATCATATTTTATTCCATGAACCTGGATTGTGGGATAAATACATGTAAATTCCCAATAATAAATATTATAAGTGAATAAATGTGAACACCCTTGATAGAAATTGGGTATGATATTCACTACAAAATTATTTTGGTATGGATTCCCGTGGTGAAATTTCAGTAGTATAACTGGGAAGTGTAAATATTCATGGAAGGGATTAATGAGAGATAAATGAGTATATCATCATTTATAAATCATAATGATAGTATGGATAAAGTAAAAAAGCATACCCCATCATTAGGAATTGAAAATTAAAGGGGTTAAAATGAATATTATTCTTGAATAAAGGGAAAAAAGGGACGTTCCCTTATGAAATTCTGACAGCCTAATGACATTAATTAAAAAATAATTAAATGGGTTGATGAGAGAAAAAGGGGAAAATAAACTCTTATACATAAAATGGGAAATAATAGGGACATTTAAAGACATATCCCAAAATTATTAAAGGGATAATAGAATGCATAACAAAGTAAAGAAACTTGAATAAAGAGGATAAAGGAAAGACCCCATAACTGAGTGTAGGACTCCAAAAGCTTGAAAATGGGATTAATGAGAGATTTTGTCACCTTGGGAGGATTATAGAGAGAGTATGGAAGAGTAAGGATGTGCTTAAATGATTTTTATGGAAGATAAGGGAGATATTGGGTGAGTTTATATAGGAAAAGAGAGATATTTCTTTAATATTTAGGTTTTGTACTCTACAAAATAAAATATTCAAAACCAAAAACCTTCCCATGATTTTTTACAATGGTTTATTGAAAATAGTGACTGTTTTTAATTATTTTATCAGTAAACGGCCCAAATTTATTAAAATAATTCCCTTACTTATGTGGAGGTGAGTCACACTTTTAAATAAATGAATTTAAAACTCTTAAATATATTAATGGTTTTGGAGGATTCATAAAGGCTTAATAAAAATAATAAAATAAACATAAAATATCATTATATTAAGGTTAAAATATATATTTGGATTAATATTCCAATTATAGTATTTATTACATCATTATTGGGTGATGTCATAAAATACATAGTATATTTATACGATATTTAATTTTTACCCAAAAATTTGACTGTCTCAAAAAATTATGAAAAATTAACAGTTGGATAATTTTAAAGTTATGATTAAAAATATATATTCATTTTATATAAATAATTTTCTAAATATGTTCATTTTCACTTTTAAATAATAACCTATATTTATTGAAAATGACAGATTTTTAGTAATAACAGTTTTTGAACCCTAATAAAAAGTACTTTTCACTTCATAAAATTATATGAACATTTATAACTAATAAAACTCATTTAATAATAAAATTTTATTAAAATAATATTTATTTCAAAAATCCATTAATTCATCAAAATAAATCCCTTAATTAAATTTGAATATTACCTGAAAATATAATTTTTGTTTAATTGAATGAAAATCAAAATCATTTATAAAGTAACAATAAAAATGAAAGTAAATTCATTATTTTATAAAATATAAATATTCCTATTTTTAAGGTATTTATACATAAACATTTATTAAACCAGTGTATTCCCAACGAGTAAGGTGCATGATGGTGAGACTTTCATGGGGGAATTCGACGAACATGGTTTGGGTTGTGATCTCGATGAGTTTGAAATTATCCCATAAACAGTTTCGCTCATGTTTAAGTTTTTGGATCTCATCTTGGACTTGATCAAGAGAAAATCCTAGTGATGTTATCTCCCTTATAAGCTTTGATAAATGGAATTTATAGGGTATAATCCTACTAGATGAGGTCATCACTTCCTTTGTCTATGTCAATTGGATTCGTTAAATACCTATATATATACTGATCATGTGATCATTGTTTAACATATATTTTATCAATGGTAAATATTCTTAACAATATTTTTAATACAATTGGATATTATAAAAAAAACAAGTGCATGCGTTTTTTATAACTATATTACATAATACAACATTAAATAATAAGGGAATTTTATTTATAATAGTTCAGGTCGTTAGAATTAATGAAAGCATCATGATCATATAATATTTATTTAGAATGAGATTATGTCAAGTTTCTACAAGAGGTTAGTATGAGAGAGATGATTTTTCAAGTAAAATATGTTGATAACATATGGAAAACAGTTGTTAGTCTTACGTTTAGTTAAGATTTTATTGAAAGTAACTCTCAAAAGATTTTCTTAAAGTAGTATCCCAAGTTCTAGGGAAAAATATTTACTGAGGTATATCTATGAGTTGAGTAGATGAATTAAAAGTACATGTACTAAAAAGGTATTGAAAAATAAAATTTGGAAGAATTCGAGACATAATTTTTTCCAATTTCACATGACCTAAATCTCTCTAAGAAGACATATATAATATATAGGAGGAGATTAAAATGGTGAGTACAAGTCCATTGAATTCAAAAATGGATTTATCACATATAAAATGATATGTACTATATATGATATTTATAATACATACATTATAGTAGGAAAATATTAGATAAATCCATGGGAACTAATTGGGAAGCAATCAAAGATATCCAATAGTACTTGAAAAATTAAAAGGGATATGTACCTAGTACTTAGAGGGGAAGGAACACTAGTTAAAAGGGGATATAAAACTGGTATTCTTATAGACCGGTTGATCTAATGTGGTTTAGATAAAGAAATTATCAAGAGATACTTATTGAATCTAGTGGTATCCATATCTATATATACCCATTATGTTTCAGTTTCTAATGTATCTAAAGAAGTAATATGAAATTTGTAATGTTTTTTTCTAGTTCTTAGAATCATAAATAGATAGTAAAATATTATCATAATATGAATTATGAGAAACCTACCACAAAGGTATTATCCTTGAAATCATGGTTATGTTAGAGGAAAAAAGGGATACACTCAGGGATATATTCTCTTTGGTGAGATTAACTCAAAGAGGAAAAGTTGTAGATAATAGAGTATCCATGTAAGAAAATTTGACAATTCCAATTACTAAATAAATAACTCAGCAAAGTAGTTACCTTATCATGTAAGTTTTAACAGGTTGATGGTTTGAAAGTTGGTTCTAGTGTAATTGGGATTTTTGTGAAAGTGGGATCCCTAGACTTAATTTGAACAATAATTTTAAATTACCATATAATATATAAAGAGAGTTATACAAGATGTTATCTTTTTGTAATAGTGTTAATACTTTTATGTACACTATTTACATGGTAATGTCCTCAAATTATTTATTATATAAAAAATTTATAATAGTTCCCAACTATAATGAAAATCTCAAGATAATATGAAAATAATCTTAAACATATGTCTTATGAAATGGATAAATAATATTAATGAGACACAGATGATGTTGTACTATCAAGTGTTTTGGGATCATAAGTATTGAGACTTCTTCTCATGAATTTCACACTTGGTGATATCGATTAGAGGAGATCATGAGGAATAACCTGCCAATAGGAACACCACATGTTTTGGGTGCCATTGGTTTCTTTCTATATGTGAGCACGTTTATTGGTTTCTTGAATTAAGATCAATATTAGTGTTTACTATTTTATTGTGTACTTTGATGCAATATTAAAACCATGAAATTTATGTTGTGGTGAGGTAAATTTAATTGGGTGTGTCTTTAGTGGCATGAAATTGATTGAATTTTCAAGACATGTTTTTTAGATTATGAAAGTAAAAGATATCTCTAAACCATTTGGATAGGATGGTAGTAACTTTACTAAATATATGACCATGGTTAAAGAAGGTAAGTTTATCGATTAAGGTCATAAAATAATAAATTAAGTAAAGATAATGACACAAAGTGTGCATCCTTATTTATGAGATATCATGAGGCAACAATTTAATATTACACAATGTATATTCTTAAGAGGTTTTCATTGCTATGAATAAACCATATTTCCTCAGGGGAAATGATATATTTCTAGATACCTCTCTTGTTATATGGGTATAACTTACTACTATCGAGATAAGGGAATATAGGGACACAAACAAAGAATACTCGGATGCTTTCCCAACTTGAATAAATTAGAATTTAGGATACGGTAGGCCCTACGGTGGGGGTTAGGTAATGTAGGTGTCTGAACAATATCAATAAATAAATAAATTCAATATTATTTGATTTTATAATAACAAATGTTTAATTTATTAAGTCACTATATTCAAAACTTATTTAGTGAATACAGAGAAAATATTTTATGAATAAATATTTATTTATTCAAGGTTTTTTAATATTTTATGGGATAAGCGAGTTATGTTAATGGATCAAATTTTATCATGAAACATAATATTGATGTTACAAGTATGTGAAAATATATTTATGACATTTGTGAGATGTTTAGTAGGTCACATGTGTCATTTATGTTTTATTTAGAAGGCCAAACTTAATATGGGGGCAAAGTATGATTTCATTAATTTTTAACCTAACTATATAATCCAAGAGACACCAAAATTTGAGGGACTATTAATTCCATCTTTTTTTAGAGCTTATCACCCCAATATCAAGTTATATAGAGATAATGAGTGGTTTAGGTAACCTTGATCTAATATATCCCATCAAAATTGAATTAGTGGTGTTCCTTAAATCATGTAGATATCAAAGGATTCAATGATCAGAACCTAGAAATAAATTATAGATAATCCCATAAACTTTTGAATCATGTGTGGATTATCTAGAGGGTCTCAACTTTGGTTCCTTAAAGTGATGATCTCTAAAAGTATACAGAAAACACATTCTATCAAAATCAAATAAGGTGCATTTTTTATTTTATTTTTCATGATAAATCTTAGTCACATGATACCCTTGAGTTTTTAACTAAGTTGAACTTATGTTGGTTATTAAGTTATAACATTGATCATAGTGTAAATTTTTTAGTTTCTCATGTGTTTTACTTCTACTGCATGCTTGGTACCAATACTACCCACATACATCAAAACCCATGTCATGTATGCATGTAGGGGTGAGTATAATAACCCAGTAGAAATCCCCAATGTTTTAACATACTGGATACTGCTATGATTAAATAGATATACATGGAATATATATAAGTGTTAAAGTTATGATCATGCAACAAAACTGCCTAAAAACATATAAAAAAATAAATATAAAAGCTTATGTGTTAGGTCATGATGTGCTAATAGGCCACTACGACACCTGAACCCACCTACTTTAGCCAATACTAGAAAGAATAAATATACCTTATACCATAATAAATCTTAGAGTATGACCAATACCATATCTCTAAAGGAACTGTATCATACCCAGTATCACAAAAAGTATAAAATTAAGTTCCAAAACCATCCTCTCTCACTTTTGGTAGGCCACACATAAAACTTCATATCATGTTCACAAACCACCCACTCTTGCCCAAGGATGTCATACATCAAATTCCATATCAAGTTCCTAAACCATCCCATCTTACTCAGTGGAGGTTACATATCAATTTCCCAAAAAATTACCAATTACTCATGTGAGGTATCACATCATGTTACCAAACCATACCCTCTCACTCCAGGGAGGTCTCACATTATTACAATACAACAGACAACAATAAACAAGAATAAAACAAATAAGTAGTGGAAAATAGCCAACACTACTCCAACAACACATCTAAAGAACAAGTGTACTATAGGGTTAAACCCTTGGGTTATATCTTACCAAACCCCTAGGGTTAATCACATGGTACATATTCATGCACTCAACACCTCTACAAATAGAGGGTTTATCACCCGAAACCATTTGCTATATCTGTAGGTCACCCAAGCCACAACTATGGATGGACAACTCATTATAGGCCAATCTACCCAAGATGACATCCCTACCTAACTTAATGGTAAAAATGATGGTTTAATTTTACCCAATAAATTTTACCCATATCTACCCTATAAGGGTATAATAACATTAATACAAATCAATCTAGTCACTTTAATACCAAAAATATAATCTTATCGGGCCAACTCATAAACCCACATGCACAATAACTCATATAACCACACATAAGTTCCATAACATGGTAAGATATTCCTATAAAATCATGAATAATCAAAAAATAATAATAACATACCAGTCCCTTGTCTAAAATCTCATGAAATAATTCCTTAAAAACCCCACATTTGTTTTAATATACCATTTCAAAACCAAACCATGAAATTGTTGAGACCACTTTTTGTGTGTGTTGTATTTATTGTTAATAAACAAGAAGTTTTTATTTGTTTAATGTCAATATGGAATAAATAAGAATATCGTGGAATTAAGTTGAATAACCCATGCTTATTGAGAATAATTATTCCTAAGAAAGGTGTCACTTTGTATTGAGTGAATGAGGATTGGAGACACATCTTGGAAATTATATTATGAATTGATTGTAACTATTTATATGATGAAGAAATATAATGTTTTTGGAAGCCTTGGATATTCATTAACCTAAAGACACAAATGTTTTATGTGTTTGAGGTAAATATATATTTTATATGGATAATACTTGTTTGGAAATAAATATTTGAAGAAGATGTTTACAAGTGGAAGTGGAGATTTTATCCCTATGGATTTAACTAGACTAAGAAGTAAAAAATATAATTGGATGAATTTGAGTATTGAATGAAGATGAGTATATTTAAAAAGTAAATTAAGAAGGCTGGTGGTTGAGATTTGATGTTTTTGGATTGTAAGATATTTTATTTCTTAGAATGATATTGGATAAGGAATTTTTATAGATAAGACTAAAAAATTGTCCAACTCTCAAATACATCCCACTACCTGAGCAACTATCCATCATATAGATAATTTTTTGAGCTCAAAGGTAGGATCCAACCAAGAGAAAGTAATGTATGGAGGAAAATATTTCTAGTATAGGTTGACACATACAAGAAGATCATGGGACATTATGGAAGTAGAGTGCCACCGTGCAGGGCGGTACAGAGGTTGCGTTCATGGCATAGGGTTAGTAACATGAGAGTTGTTTGATTGGTGGTACCACATTTTTGGTGTTAAAATTGTTTCCCTCTCCATCACATTTATAACATGGAATTTATTTTAAGTGGAACTATTCTTATATTAAAAACGCATACGGTATTAGGAAGATATAATGTTGTGTGCATAATTTTCTTCCTCACATGAAAGGTTACATTCCATGAAAACAATTCTAATGTTATGTTATAGTATTGAAGTTTGAGATAAGTTTGAGTTTCAATTCCATAATGCATGGGGGAGTTTGTAAAGATAGTTGCAAGATAAATCATGTACTACTAGAATCCATATTGATAATGTAAGAAGTTTTATGAGAATATGTAAATTCCATGATATGAAAGAATAAGGGGCCTAATAAGGTTTAATAGAGATTTTATAAGATATATATATAAATATTATTAATTTTAACATCATAAGAAAATGGAATAACATAAGGTTTACCTATAAGAACATAAAGTTCATTATAAGGTACATTCACATCTTTATAAGGTTGAAAAACTTCATAGAGGTACTCAATTATAGAGAGTATAAGTACTTCATATATTTTAACTTCATCAATTTAAAAGGTTGTGTAGATTTGTTAAAAGACAAACATAGAGTTTCCTGGAGTTCATCAAGTTCAAAACATCGATAATTTTGTATATTTTTATGAATAAATAAATATAATTATGCAATATCATTCCTTAAAGTTTAAAATATTATAATGACTTTCTTTAGTCCATGATTTAAGACATCAATTGATGATTTATGAGTTCTTTATAATAAGAAGTAAGGATAAACCATGACTGTAATATGTAAGATTATCTTACATATATGGATTCTATTTATAAAGAATATTTTTGGAAGTATAATGAAGAGAAAAAAACACCACGTTCTTTATAATAAATAAATAAAAGGGAAGACCGTACTTGTATTTTTTAATTCAATTCTTCAATTGAGAAAAAGTGTAAATTTTGAATTAAATATGGTCAAGGATGTTGGTGTTTTAAATAAATGATATTTCATGAATCTTGAATTATCAAGAATTATAAAAGAAATATATACATAGTTTTTTAAAATATAGATGAAGAGAAGAATACTATAGAGATATATATATTATCGGTGAGTTAAATAAAAATGCGTGAAAAATGGAGAATTGATGCTGCAATCACTATATAAATATTCTATAAGTTAAATAAAAAATATTGTGAAGAAATGATACTACATCTGATTTGAAAATACATGAGTATCAAAGAAAAAAGGGAGAGAGAGACCTGGTGTTTTTCTTATACACTGAAGAAGAAAAGGAAGAGGTAAGAAGTTGTATGTAATTCCATTTATATAGATAGATGAAGTATCTTGATCTTATGAAAGAAAATAAAGAGAATAATTTACTATTGTAACACTTTTAAGGACCTTATACACATAATAAGTAGATGGTATAAGAAGTAGTGTACATGTTATGTATGCAGGGAGAAGAGGTGACTATCCGCTATGCAAGTAGAATAATAAGAAAGGATACTTTATTGTTATAGAAAAAGTAGCATAAGAAGAAGAGGAACAAATAAAAACATAAATAACTCAAGAAATATTAAATGGTGAATTATTTTTTGATTTTTTAAATCATTAATATCATTTTAAAGTATGATATTCACTAAAGGATATGATTCACTAACCTAGTCATGATATATTTAACATGTGTTTAGGTTAATCCATGCTCATTATAATCCAAAGTTTGATACTAGTGGGTAGTGTGTTCATAGGTGTTTTTTAATCACACTAAGGATCAACCTTATCATTTTGAGTGGTGAACCATTTTATTTTGGCGTTCCCCTTGTTTTTCTGAATTTGAACGTGTTGCATGAAAAATGAAGGAAATTTGAGAGAACCAGAGATCCATTCACTAAAAAAGTGTAGAGTTAAAAGAAAATAATAAAAAGTTTAAATTGATAAAAAATACATTGACACTAATTCACCCCCATATCAGTGTTGAACATATCCGAAAGAGATCCTACAATTGATATCAAAGAAAAGTTCCACCTATAATTGGATTATAAAATTTGAAGTTATTTTGGATGATTTGAATTTAACTTTTTAGATTCATAATGAAGTGAATATTTGAATAAAAAGTATATATTGTTGATTAGATATTTATAAATTAAAAAATCCAAGTAATAGAAATAATAAAGAGTTAAATAATTTGAGAAAGGCATCATCTAATAAAGAGAGAATAATGACTCTCCATTAATTGAATAAAATATTAGTGGAGGTAAATGTATTATATATTTTTTATAATCTATATCTTAGAGGAACTTATGATGAGAATACGTCCCTCTTATCCAAATAAGAAGATAAATCTATTTCTCCATATTGTATTTATGATAAAAAATGTTCTTGCATGGATATAGAATAACTAATGGTTGAATAAAATACCAAGTTGATAGAAATTATTTATACCATAGGAGAATAAAAACATTTAGGTGACCAATTGTTAAGTGAAAATTATTACCTAAAAAATCTTTTAGAAGAGCCAAGAATATACCAGTATGATTACATATCTACAGATTCAAAAGATATAATATTTTTTGGATTAAAATACATTCTACATAATTTTATTAATAAAATAGTATGTTATTTATGGGATTTTTTAAATCCAATAGGAAGATATCATGTATCTTTAAGGATAATTAAAATAATTGGAAAAGGATTTGGAATAAAGGATTCTAAATTATCTAAATATTTCTAAACAAGTTGGATCCAAATAAGTAATGAATGTGTTACTTTAAGAAATATTCTCTGGTTTTGAAATTGAGTGGCTTAATAAAATTCAAGGAAAGTAATAAATGAAGAATATCCTTGAAGAAAATATATATGAATTTGAAATAAATATAAAAAATAGAATTTATTTAAAGAATTAAAAACTAGAGGTTAAATTTAAGAAGATTATGGAACATGAAACATTATTACAAGAAAGGGTCAAAATTCATGATAATGAATTTAAAATAATAAATAAAGATACAAAATACAAAATAAAAATTATATAGGATAAAAATAATATTCTCAATATAAATAATATTAAACTTAAGGTAAAATTAAAAAATTTAGAAATTTTTTAAGCCATTTATTTAGAAGAATATGGAAGAAAATTAGTTCCTATAACACAACCTTTTAAGGATGGTTTATGTTCTAAAAGGTCCCTATTTTTTGAAAAAAATATATTGAGATCATATAATGGTTAATACTCAGAAAGATAAAAAGAAAAATTATAATAAAACTCAATATATATTGTTTGTAATAAATTTTTCTTTATGTAAAATAAAAGTTTCAATTAAAAACTATGACAAATAGATGAATAAAAAAAGAGATAAATTCACTAAAACACCTATGGTGAATGTAATCAAGTTTTAAAAAGCTGGTTCCTCAAGAGAATATCTTCTGAAAGATGAAAATCAACAAAAATAAAAAAAACCATGTAATAATAAACTTCTATCCAAAGAATAAAATAAATATTTCAAGGGTATTGTTGGTACTATAACTATTTTAGGAAAAATTCATTATAATACTCGTATAATATGTCAATTTTTGAAGTTTAAAGAAATAATATATTAAGGGGGATCATTCCTAAGATGATGAGACATAAACATATTAAAGGGAGTTTTTTTATCTCAAATAGATTTTAATAACTTGTAAGTCTCTATGATTTTTTCAATTATAGTGGTCATAAGAATGGTGCATGATCAACTAATTTTGTGTGAAAACAAATGGATAGAGAAGTCCATATAAGTAGATAATAGATGGTGAGACACCAATGAGAAAGAAGTTGAAGAAAATTTATAATAATTATATGTTCAATAAGTTTTCAAATAATACTAGTTATATACACTTTAGTAATCAATATAATATTTCTTTAGTTCAAAAAAATCCTAAGAATTCAAATATGAGAGCTACATAAAAAATGAGGAGTTGTTTCTATTTTGGTAAAAGAGGAAATATCATAGACTCAATAAAAAAATCCATGAGTGTATATATTGATGGAAACAAGATAGATTAGAATGTAAGATCAATCCATGAAATAAAAAATGGGATGATTTGGTGAAAGGAATTCCTAAGAAGCTATGTAGAAATTCTAAAAAGTTTAACTATGTTCCTAATGACTGTATAGTCATTTTATCAGTTGATTTGGAAAAATAAAGAAAGATAAAGGAAGAAAAAGTGTAGTCAAGTGATAAAGGAAAATAAAATTTTCCACATGAAGGAGATGAATTTCATGAGATAATTTCAAAAAATGTTAACCTAATAATTTTATAAGTGGTGTGTAAAAGGTTTAAAGTGGCTAGAAATACTCATAAATATTTATTAACCAAGTTTCCAACATAATAATATATCCTAAAGAAGTTAATAATTTAATCAGGTGATGCATGTTATTTGATGGATTATTAAAATATTAATTTCACACATAAAGAATTTTAAGCAGTGAAAAAATCCCTGATTTCCAAAGTACAAACTATTTTTAAAAATATATGTGCAATCATGAAGAAAACATAAAAGCATTTAGAAAAATAAGTAACCTAGTTGAGAATTAATTATCAACCTTTATGTTAATATTAAGGGAAAAAGTGTTCCATCTTATCCCCTCACCATTTGTGTTGTATTTTTGTGTTTACTATGTAGAGATTTAAAGGTGAAGCTAGTTTTTAGGGTTATATATAAGGAATATATACAAGTTATCAAATCTAGATAGTAATTTAAAATTTTACATTTTGGTTCACTCTTAATATAGATATATTTAATCCCATGTAATTAATTTATCCTACCGATAAAGATTATATAGTGTGTATCCTTTAAGTGGAAACAAGTGAATAAGGTTTTCAGAAGCTTTCATAGCATACCAATATCATTAAAATCTAGTTTTTCTTTAAAATTCTTAAAAATGGCGTCATTAAGAAGGTGTGGTTTTCTTTAATCCATGGGTTTTAAGAATTAATTATTATATTAATGGAGATAAATTTATTTTATCAATGATATTAAAAATAAAAGATTGTTGTTAACAAAAATATAGATAAATAAGAAAATAATTAAGTAATACATATTGACATAACATTTTTAGTTGATATTAAGAAAAATAAAAAAGGAGTGATTATTGAGACCAATTTTTGTTTGTGTTGTATTTTGTTTCAATAAACAAGAAGTGTCAATGTGTTTGATATCAATATGGAATTAATACGGATATATTTAAAGTAAGTTTAAGTATCCATGCTTGTTTAGAAGAATTATTCCTAAGAAATATGTCACTTTGAATTGAGTGAATGAGGATTAGAGACACATCTTGTAAGTTGGAATATGAATTGATTATCATTACTTATATGAGAAATTAAGAACATGTATTTGGAATCCTTAAATATTCATTCAAATTAAGAAATTTTTTTAAGTGGTTGGGGTGAATCTTTACTTTATATAGAGAATACTTGTTTGGACAAGAATATTTAAATAAAGTATTTATAAGTAGAAGTTGATATTATATCCCTATGAATTTAATTGGATTGATAAGAATAAAATAAAATTGTATGAAGTTGAGGATTGGATGAAGTTAAAAATATTTAAAAAGGACATTGGTAAGGCTGGTGGTTGAGTCGTGAGGATGTTGGATTATAGGCTATTGTATTTATCAGACTGATATTGTCTAAGAATTTTTTTAAAAGAAGATAAAAAAATGGATAACTCTCAAAGCCATCCCATTTCCCGAGCATCCAGTGAAGTTCACTAGATCCACACTCCTATTTCTAGTGGTAAAAACACTTTATTTGATATAAATTGATATGATAATATCTTTATTTTTAAAAAATTAACTTCAGTTAAATATACATCTCTCAATAATCATATAGACACAATAATAGAAGGTTTAGTGTCTTTGAGGATAAAATATATAAGAATTTTTTTAACACGTGAAAACATTTATCTATAGTTAAACCACACACTTTAATCCCTTCCTTACCCATTAGAGGTTATAATCAACTTTATAACCTAGGGAATAAAAACACAAGGGTGTGCTCAAATGCTCAGTAAGGGAAAACTCATGAACATTTCATCAAGGGTAGATAACAAGTATATGATAAAATATAACCAGGAGAGAAATATCTTATTAAAAATAACAAGTAACAATAAGAGTTTTCATTTAGTCATGATATAAGTACATGTAATCTCAAATGAAAAATCATAAAACATGGAAAAAACTGTAAAATTATGCGATAATAAACATGATCCATAGATCATAATATAGGCATAAGATTAAAACATAATAGTGTGGAATAAACATAAGCATAGAAATCATATGTCAAGGCTACCCATTAAGACATTCATCACATAATAGGCTTGGGATAACCACCCATGCACATTCTTGGGCTTGGGATTATCACTAGTGTACCCTTATTTGGCTTGATCTTACCACTCATGTGCCCTTCTTCAACTTGGGATAATCCTCATGTGTACCCCTTGACTTGGGATAATCCTCCTATGTACCCTTTGGCTTGGGAAAATCCTCTTGTGTACCCTTCCATCTCCTGATATATAAACTTTACCATTGTACTAGAGGGATATATAGGATCCCAAACTTAATAATAATAATAATCTATAATTTTTTTTCCATTTTAATATAAAAACATTCATACTTCAAACATCACTTAATTAACACGTGGAAACGAGATGAGTTTCATGAAAAACTTTATTAGAAAATTTAATAAGAAATAAAAATAAATATGATTAATGGTGGTATAAAAACATATCCCTAATGTAAAATAAGGAATTTAAAAGGATTTTTACATTGATTAAAACATCCTTTTGAGGTTATTGGATAAATCACTTGAAAAAAACACAAAGAAACGTCCATTTTTTAAATTTATGAAAAATCATCAATTTTTTCTTTAAAATGAAATACTTTGAACTTAATATAACATTTTAATGATTAAAATTTGAAACCAAAAAGTGTTTTCATAAGAAAAAAATTTATAAAATAAAACTTATTTTAAAAACACTGAATAATTATTTCTTAAAAACACAAGCCATTAAAATATTTATTTTAAAATAAACAATTCCTTTAAAAAATAAAATTTTACTTTTGAAAAATAAAATAATATTTTATTTTATTTTCAAAATCATGAAGAGATAAAATAATTTATACAACTTTTTAAAACATGTAAAGTGAGCTTCATAAATAATAATTTTTATATAATGAGATAAACAATAAAAGAGTTTTTAGAAAACTTTTTTACCCGACTCATAAATGAAAAAGTTAAGGGTCATGTTAAAAGTTGAATTGAAAACTTTGAAAAAATTTAATTTAAAAAAAATTCAATAATGGATCCTTGAAAATTATTTAAATGTTTTTATAGTAAATGTTGAGTGGAAGATAAATATTTTGATTTTCAAAGGATGAAAAACCCTTTTATTATTTTGAAATTCCTTTGTTGAAAATCCACATCATAAAAAGAGTAATGGAAATTATTTTTTAAAATAGGAGAAATTAAATATAAAGGTCACCTAAGATACCACACATTTGGGTTTCCATATAAAAATAATAACATTGGAAGGAAGGGAAATATTTACAAGGAGGGGAAACTATCGTTAAAGAGGATGAGAATTATTCTCAATAATTATATAATTCTGAAAAATAAATTCATCAATGTAAAAAATTTGAATTAAAAAATTAAACTTCCCCCAAGAGAGAAGGAATTATAGTATAATTATATAATATAAGTAAATTCCAATGAGACTGTACCCTAGTGGTATAGGTTCCTGCTTGGAATCTAAAAGACCCAGGATCTAATCCGGACATGGACTAATTTTTGGGTTACCGTAGCAGTACTGTAGCAGTATTGTAGCGGTGATGACACTGTAGTGGAAGAGGCACTATAGTAGGAACTGTAACAGTGGTGGTACTGTAGCAGGTACTATAACATCCCAAGTACTGTAGTAGTACTATTCACCAAGGGGACCTTTGGGCCAAAAAAGGGCTTTCAAGCCTAGTATTCAGGCCCCTTGGCCTTGGGCCTTTGGGCTATTTAATGGGTCTCCCTCTACCCAGTCTAAAGAGGTATTTGCTTTAAATAATAAAACGAGGCTTCAGCCCCAACCTTTAAAAAAAATATAATATAAGTAAACCATATTGTAAAGCCATAGTAAAAAAAATAATCATGATGACTCAAGGAAAGAAGTTGAGTCAAGAAGAAACCCTTATATATTTGGTAATAGTTGAATACAAAGAATGTAAGAGGGATACCATGAAATGGAAATTAAAATTTTATAAAATTAAACAAATTCATTATATTTGAAGGAAATAGGTAAGTGAATGCACTATATAAAATAAATTATGGTGTGCAATATCTAACATATCTCAAGAAATTAAATTTGAGACAAAGAACCACTTATGACTTAAGAAATACTTTAATAGAAACCCATTGAAAGGGAGAGATTGAAATTGTAGTAAAATTACCAATAATAAATGAAAATTAATGATTTTATATATCCAATAGTTAGTATATATACCACTTAAATGAAATTAGGTTCATAAATCAAAACATGTCTTAATAGAAAGGAAGGTAGTCTGCACGTATGCATGACTAACAGTTCCATTTCTCTAAAATTGGGATGAAATTAAGGTTTATGATAAATTATAATCTAAAAATGATTATTTTTTAAAAGTAAAAAACTTAATTCATGAAATTCATCCTTTTTACTAGTCATGAGATTTGTTGATGAGAAATGAAACACAACACTTTGTGGAAGCAGTAGTTCGCACGTACACACGGTCGATGTTGATCTACTTTTATTAGCAGATATAAAGGATTGAATAATGGATGATCCATTAATATAATAACATTATATTATATTAATAATAACTATGTAATTAAATTAGGGTGGATATAAAAATTTTTGATGAGGAAAATTAATAAGAAAAGTCTAAAGGGTAAGAAATACTCATGTGAAGAACTTGATATTTCTCTTGGAAATATACTTGGAAATAGATAAATTATTTTAACTAATTAAGACCATAACCTTATGAAATTGAGATATGATTTTATGAGGAGAAAACTTTTAGATTATGAATATCAAATTTGATGGGATAGGAGTATCATGAAGTAGTGTAAGTGATCCACTTTCACAAGTGAAGAGAAGGGTAATTTTGGAAGTACCCATTACATTTCAATAATTATATGTAACTATTAAAGTGTAAAAGAATCCAAAAGTGTAAAATAATGGAGTATAATAGTGTTATACAATCCAAATATCATACAAAAATTTTATGGAATGATTTTAAAATATTTTAGGTCTTTTATACTTAGTAAAACTCTTTTTACCTTTTTTTACCTTTATAGTGGTAACTAATTTTTTAAACTTGGTAATTAATATTAATAATAAAAATTAAAATTGATATTATTAAATAATTTTAACATGATTTTTTTTAATATTAATATAATTTTAACAAATAAAATTTATAAATTTTAGAAAATTTAATTTTAAGATTAGTGCACATAATGTATAACTTATTTTTCAATAGATGTAAACATTTATCCATAATTTAACCACACTAGACTCCCTTATATACTATTTAGAGGCCTTGATCACCATTATAACATGGGGAATAGAAACATAAGAATTTAGTGATATTAAATGATCATTAATAGAAAAATTATCAATATTACATTAAGGGTTAGATAAAAAGCATATTAGAAAACATGATCAAGAAAGAAATATATTATTAAAGTGAATGTGAAACAATAAGAGTTGTCCACAAGTCATGATATAAGTACATGTAATATCTAATAAAAAAACATATAACATGAAAAATGAGTATATAATCATTAGTTAATAAACATGATCCATAGATAATAACATAGGTATAATATTATGACATAAGAGTACGATATGAATATAAGCATAGAAATCATATGTAAAGGCTACCCACAAAGATATTCATCACATAGTTGGAATAGGATAACCACCAGTGTACCTTATTAGGCTTGGTATGAACATCCATGTACCCTTAGCAGGCTTGGGATAGTCCTCCTATATACCATGGGGCTTGAGATAACTCTCCTGTCTACCCTTTGCCTTTCTAAAATTATCTCGTGTACCCTTTGGCTTGGGATAATCCTCCCATTTACCATTTGAGATCATGAGATATAAACTTTATAAATGCATTAGATGGTTATATAGACCCCAAACTTCATAATAATAATCATCTATACATATGTGTGTCATTTGAATATGAAAACATTCACACTTCAAACATCACTTAATTAACCTGTGGAAAAGAGACTGGTTTCATGAAAAAATTTCCTAGAATATTCCAAAATACATATAGATAAATAAGTTGGATGGTGTAATAAAAACATATCTCTAGTTTAACATAAATAACACTAAAGGATGTTGGCATATATGAAAAACATAATTTTTATATTATTGTAAAAATTACGTAGAAAAAATATCTGAAGAAATATCCCTTTTTGAAATGATTAAAAAATCCTCAAAATGATTTATTTAAAATTAAATACTTTGAGCTTGATAATAAATTTTAAAGATTAAAATTTAAAACCAAATTTTTTTAGATAACAAATTTTATAAAATAAAGGTTCTTTCACAAATGTTAAAAAATTATTTCTTAAAAACACAAGCCTTTAAAATAATTTTTTTGAAAAATAGTGAATTCATTTTAAAATAAAACTTTTAATTTTGAAAAATATTCGAATACTAAATTTTATTTTCAAAATAATCAAGAGTTAAAATCATTCATAAAACCATTTAAAAACATTGCAATTAATCTTTGAGTAACCCATAATTTTATTAATAGATTTTTTCTTTAAAATTTGTACATGTTTCATATTTAGTAATGTAGTATTATATAAATCATATGCACAACATGATAGAACCAACAACATTTTATTATATTGACCCGAACATTAAGTTTTGAGTATAAATATCCTTAATAAAATGTTCAATATTAAAATGGTATAAAAAAATAGAAAATAAAATAACTATAATATGAATATTTGGATATTCTCAATCCCCTATAATGATCACACTCATGAACAACATTGTATAAATGAAACATAATATTAGTAATGAAATATACATTTTGAAAAAGAACATATATATAACCTTGATAGAAAATATAAGTGATTAAATAAATAATGAAATATGAGGTATTTATAGAAGGTAGGGAACCCATATGATCATTACAAATCCGACCGTTGGAATAATATTTTGATCATTTGAATAATAATATGATCGTTAGAATAGTTTTCTTACCCCTAGGATTAGTAAAGTGACCATTAAAATAGAATCTTTACTCATGAAATTATAAAATAATATTTTGGTATTGTATAAAATAAAAACATAGAAATTTTATATCTTCATTCAAATAAATAAATGTTTTAAAAATAATAAAATAAGTGTTTTTATTTTTGTAAAACACAAATATTTTATTAAATTTTTTATGATAAATATAAAAATATAAAAGAAATTTCATTTTCATAAAATATGTTTATAAAATAATATTAAGTTTCATTATAATGATAATATAATTTTATGAGATCATAAGTAAATTTTGAATAGGTCATAAAAATGATAAAAATATTAAAATTGTTATTTTCAATCAAATGAGGATTTTATTAAAAAAATTATTTGATCGAATTTAGAATTTTTTTATAAAATTAATGTAATTTTCACATTAAAAAAGGTTTAGGGTGTTTTTTTATTTTTTTTTAAAATAATTGTTTTTTTGAATAGTGAAATACTGAAAAATATGGTATAAGTTAAATACATGAATAATTGAGTCAAGAATGGTGTAATTAGTCATTAAATAATATTAAGTTTCATTATAATGATAATATAATTTTACGAGATCATAAGTAATCTTTCAAAAGGTCATAAAATTGGTAAAAATATTAAAATTATTACTTTTAAATCAAATAAAAATTTTATTAAAAATTTTATTGTATCAAATTTAGAAAATTATTTTAATAATTTTAATGAAATTTTCACATTGAAAAACATTTAGGGTGTTTTTTTAAAATAGTTGATTTTTTCGAATAGTGAAATACAGAAAAATATGGTATAAGTTAAATACATGAATAACTGAGTCAATAATGATGTAATCAATCATTAAATAAAACTCAGATGAATAAATAAATATATATTGTTACAAGATTCATCATTATTGATAATATTGAGCTAAAATAATAATAAAATGAATATTATATTCAAAAACTACCCTCCCCTCTTCTTATAAATACCACCCTCACCATCCTTTCTCCTCACACATTCTGAGGCTTGGAGATTGCTCAAAATATAACAAATTCTCTCTCTAAATCTCTCTTCTAGGACCTCTAAGTTCCATATTTACCCAAGGAACATTTCAAGGATCCTTAAGGGGTAGCTTAAGAGGAGACACCCAAAGGAAGAGGTAAATTCTCAACCAAGCTTCTTTCAATTTTGTTCTTCTACCTCCAACATCTGAATTCCATCCACCTTGACATAGTAACATACATATACTAAATATATTTATATGTTATTATTATGGTTTAATATCCATTTTCTACCCTTTCCTCAATCGATTATAAAATGAAAATGTTATTCATATTATTTTCGGTTCACCGCTCCCATGAATGAAGAATTTAATTTTACACCACCACCTTCCTGGATGGTTTAAATTTAATTATTATTGTTAAAAAATAATATTAATAAGTATTTTTTATTTTTTTATTTTTCTGTAATGGTTATATATTATTAAATTTAAATAATACCAAGTAAGTTCATCATGGCTAGAAAACCCACCTAAATGAACTAACTGTATGACAATAAAACCTATACTCTCTAAACCCATATTATTTATGAAAAACATTGGATATAAATAACTTTTTAAACTTGTTTAGAAACATTAACTACATACCATTAAAATTTAGGAGTTATGGAACCATTATATAAACTCTCATAATATACTACAAATTAATCTGACCTTGGAACAATGAAACGAACAACCTTGGGAAAATGAATATAGACACAATATCTCAGTTAAATGAATCCAAACTAACATAAAAAATTAATAATAAATCAGATATAGTTTAATTACATTCTCAATAAAGTGTTTATTAAAAATAATTTGTTTATTCAGGATGTTATGTGAAAGTACATAGTGAATCCAAACTTAATTTAAGGGATCTTTGAACCACCATCATTTACTTTAGGTGATTTCTTTTCCCTCTAATAGTTACTTCATCACACTCTTATTCTCATGTATTTATTTAATATTATTTATATATATTCCCCTCACATATATACCTAGTTATTGTTACCTTTCTTTATTGGGGTATATACACGTTTTAAGGTTTTTTTCTCAATTTCATTCATTATGAAAACCCGATTAAAGGGAAATTCGCTATTTCTTACCCCATTTCAAGTTCTAATACACAAAAAATTTTAAACTATAAGTGGTTTTTAAATTTTTATTTTAATTATGGAAAAACATTTTTTATAAAAATTATTATATCCTTTCCCTCTTTAATGATTCTTTACCATTTTCCCTAAAACCCCAATTAAGAGGTACATTTTAAAAGTTACTTATCCACTACTTTTCATGTATTAATTTCACATGGATGTAATTTTTCTTAAAATATATTTATTTTTCATATTTAAATGTATAATAATGATTTTATCCCTTCTTTCATGGAAACCATTATGATATGCCAATTGGTTATGCTATAATATGTGACTATGTAACCCATTTCCTTTTCTTGAGTTTTCCAATGCTTATGCCTTATGTTTGATTTCCTTATGTGGAAAATAAATTAGTGTACATGTTATGATGGGTGTTACCATATATCACTTGAATTTATTGGATAATGTTTATATAACATGATATGATATGTATAGAATTATGGAGTAAACCTAATCCACTATGAGACTTTTCCACTATGTTTTGTTGTCATGGTGGTTAGCCTTGACTTATGCTTATGTCATGGTCTATATTACTCCCAAATTACTTTGATTCCATGATATATGATTTTAACTTATTTATTTGAGGCCTTTATGTGATCATTCATGTACCTTGTTCTTTATGATCTCAAGTTATTCCATTTGACTCATATGTTATGGTCCTTTATCATGCTTATCCCCTTACTAAGATTTCTGGATCACCCATTTTGTTTATCTATTTCCTAGGATATCCTATACAATTTTAGTGGAACAAATTAATTTAGGATATCATTATAGATATTAAAATAAATATTTTTTATTTTACTCTCATATTGATTTTTTACAAACCTAGTCTCCCAAAGATGGAAGGCCTCTAGATCCTTGGGGGTTTTCACTTTACATTTATGTTAAAAATAATATAATAATATGTGAAAGAGGTTTGGGTCATTATAGGTGTTATCAAATTAATTTATAATTATTTTTGGTGATTATAATAATAATACATTAGTAAAAAACCTAGTGATAAGTTCAAGTATAATAAAACATCTTGAAATTTTGGTAAAGTATAAGTAAAGTGTTCCATGTAGTGAAATCTATATGTTGGTCAGAGTAGAGTACTCAAGGGGGGCGGGGGTGAATTGAGTACCTTTAAAAATTTTTGTTGAAAAGGTTTCTTAAAAAGGTTATCCAATAAAATAAATACAGCCCAATCAATCAAAGTTATATGGTTATAAAAGTTTTCCTGTTGAAATAACCTCACAAAAGATTGATTAATTCTCCATAATATTAGTATGAGTTATTTGTACTACTTTTGAAGCTATTATAATAAGGAAAATAAATTATAACTTTTATCCAAGATTAACTATCAAAGTAAAATCTAGTGATTTATAAAATATACAGTAAAACAGAGAAAAACTAAATTAAACAACACAACAGATAAAATAAGTGGCTCAGTCTCAAGCCAAGACCTAATCCACTCCACTTAGTGATCACCTACCACCAAGCAATTTATATTAATAAACTTTGATCCACACCCTGGATCGGGGTAAATAATAGTGCATAAGACTTTCCAGGTCACACGGCCTCTTCCACAGTTCTTTGTGGGTATAAACTACCAGGTCACACAAGGACCTATTACAAACTTATCTGTGGGAGTAAAAAAAAGTAAAAAGATATGAGAGGAACAATATATTTTATCCTTTAGTTTAGTATAGGAGATAGTGTGTGTTTTAATACAAACACACACAAACATGCTTGAAAGCTAAAAATAGTACACAATAGAGAAAAAATGATGAGATAAGGTTTGAAGTGCTCTGAGTGTTATTCTATGAAGCTATAGACTTGTAGGATGAAGTATATGCAAGTATCAAGTCCTCTTGTGAAAAAAAAAACAGATTATCACAACTCTTCCAGTTCTAAGATGTAAGATGTGTAGTTCGTGTTCTTCTAGAAGGTGGTACTGCAATGATGTTCTTGGCTTTGATCTACGATAGTTAAGCCTTTTGAATCTAGAATTCTTTATGTGTTATTTAGTTGTATCTTGTTGAATGTATCAGTTATCTTTTAAAAATTCTCACACGTCTACTCCTCTACTACTGTGCATATTTTTTCAGATCTATTTATCTTCCTTTTTAATTGTAGGTGCACACGTTAGATATGACAAGATGCATGTATTCTGCACCTCATACCTCGTACTATTAGGTGATATGTCTACAAAGAAATATTAATTATGTCAGTGCATTTAATTGAATCAAATATAACCATTATAAATGAAAATGAAAATGAAAAATAGATTAATGAATGATGTCACAGTCTATCTAGAAAGAGTATCACTTGAAAACAGTGTCACCAAGAAACATTGTCTTCTTCTTTTCCTTTGAGTGGTGAGACATTTATGATGACATAATTGCATTGAGATCAGGAACCAGTAGCACATGATGAAGTGTTAGGATCACGATGTCTGGTCCTTTGCAAAACTTCGAACGATGTATTAGTGATGGTAGCAAGGAACCAGTGTCATAGAATTCATGAGATCTAAAACTGGTTATACTATCTGGTCACGGTGTCTGGGTTACGATGTCTGGGTCATGGTGTCTGGGTGACGGTTTCTGGGTCACAATGTCTTGGTCACCATGTATGGGTCACAGTGTCTAGGTCACAGTGTCTTGGTCATGGTGTCTAGGTCACAGTGTCTAGGTCACGGTGTCTAGGTCATTTTCCAGAAAACCAAAACCGGTGGTAGACTCACACTTTCTCAGAATTATCCAAAAATCAGTATATAGACTTAAGCAATAATATTCACATAATGAATTAGACATGATCATTCATAAAATAAATTTATTATAGGAAAAATTAAATATTATTTACAATAATAAAACATCATTTATTGGAATTAAGATATTGGGTAATTTTATTTAAAGCATAAAGAAAACAACCATCTCTACACATTTATAGGATGTATAAGATTTTTGATCATTAAAACATGATTAAAACATGAGGAGGCCAACAATATCCCCCCCTTTTTTATCACAAATCACATCTGTTCTTAGTTTTTTCTTAGTGTTCTGTTCTTAGTGTTTTGTTCTTAGTGTTCTGTTCTCCCCCTTTTGGGATTATAAAAAAAAGAAAAATAGAATGAAAATAAATAAGAGAATAGAGATCAACAATTCACATTGCATTAGATGAAAAATATGTGGCAGTATAAGAAGTATGAAAAAATACATAATATTCCTATCAAAATACAATTTTCACTATTCTTCATCCCTAGTTGTCTTTTCTTTTCCCTTGGAAGCAGCATCAGAAAGAGCCACATGAGTAGAAGTATAAGTTGAAGAAGGGAGTGAGCCAACTAATAGAGAAGGAAGAGGGAGTCCTTAAAAAACATAAGGTTCCAAAGTAGGTTTGGTGGAAGGAAGAGATAAGTTTTAGTCAACGATAACAAGTATAATCTGGACCAGAGCCTGAGATATAGACATTGAGGTAGATTCAAAGGTAGTGAATGAGGAAGGAGGTAAAACAGGCCTCAAGGGTATAGCTGCAGGATCCACAATAGTAGTGCTCAACACATGAAAATAAGGGTTCAACAACTGAATGAAGTCAATAATAATCTCACCACCATACTGTATTGATTTCTGAAAATCATCTTTGTTATCCATGAACTTTTCCCATAAAGGAGTGAAATATTTTAGCTTTTGAAATTGAGTCTTGAAGTCTTGAGTGACATTAGGTATTTTCAAACCCTCAACAAGATACTTTAAATGATTGGTCATATCATGCTTAGAGAAAATACTATTAAAGTAGAAATCCACTTTCTTAGTAATTTATTCCAGAGCATCATTGTGTTATTTGAGTGAATCCTTACCAAATCAAGTAACCTATCACTATTCTTGACAACTGTAGATAGATTTTCTTTATAAAAGCTACTTAAAAATGATTGAAGTTCCTCCTTAACAATAGTTCTGAGCAGATCACTCTCAAAGGTTTGAAATGACTGTCCAGAGGCACTAGAGGCTGTAACAGCTTAAGTGAGGGACTATAGTTGATTCAGAAACATCCCTTATAGTCATCAATCAGTTTTTGAAGACCAATAACAAGCTCACACATCTCTTGGACTATTTTATTGTTTCTTTCATCCACTTTTTCATCTAATGAAGTCAAGTTCAGTTGAATTAGAGAGAAAAATTGTTGTGGACTTTGACCAATAACATCCTCAACAAGATGAGAAACAATAGATTTTCCTAATTGAAAGAATTTTTTCATATCTTCAACCATAGATCTAAGAGATTTCAATTCATCAATTAGCTTATTTTTCTCAATTCTGACCTCTTGAATTTCATGAATAATTTTTGGCTGAATCTTCTATATGATATTCTCTAAAATAAAGGAAAAATCTCTTTCACTTAGGTTTATTACAAGAGAAGGTTGGGTGTTCATGATCTTTTCAACTCTACCCAACAAAGTATCTCCAAAGGCTTTAATATCACCCAGACTCACGAAAGCAAAAGGTTCTTGTGAGGGTTCAGGAATAGAAGCTGAGATAAGATTAGGTTCCTTGGTAGATATTACATCTAAATCAAAGATTGGTTTCAATTGAAACACAGTAGATATGTCTATGCCTTTAACCGAGGCTTCCTGAGCATCATCCAAATCAAAGTATATAGGGAACTTATACCATGTATCCACAATACTTTGATCAACTCAATTAGGAACTTCAATACTTTCTAGAATAGGGTGCTACTCCCCCTCAACAAGTGCATATATCATAGGACTAAGAGATTCAGTTCCTTGATCCAGTTCTAAAAGATCATCTCCAATACTCTCACCCATTTCTTTTCTTCTAGCTTGAAATCTTGTTCTATTATTTCCTCAGCAGATAGGATAACATCATAATTATCTTGTGATTCCAAAAGTTATTCAACCAAAACTTCTTTGTCAAGAGAAAGTTATTCTTCCAGATACTCCTCAAGAAAATCCTTTTCTTTTACACTAATAACATAATATTTTCTAGAAGTAGGTTATTCTTCCAAATCAACACTTCTTTCAGTAACTGGTGCTTCCATTTCACCTATGCCTTGTAGAACAGGTCCAATATCTTCCTTATTCAGGACAGTTTTATCTGTAGGTGCAACAACTACCTATTCATCCTCTTCAACAGGATAGTCAACAATTTCATATGGTTCTAAACCTGGAGCATAAATGTTCTTAGGTTTTGAAGGATACTCAACCAGATTAAACTTTTCATATAACCTTTCATTATCCTCCACCCAGGACTTTCTCCATGGACTCCAACTGATTTTCATTCTTTTTAATGTAACCTTTGAGATACAGAATTCGTAGTCCTTAAAGAATTATTCATTTGTTCCAACCAACCCTTTGGCATACAACATAACAGATATTAACCTTGAGTAGAACAAAGAAGTTGAATTTGAGGTTGTATTTATCATCTCACACATATAAAGTATAACATACTTTCATAGGTTAATCTTGTGTCCATTATTCATAATATTTATTAAAAATATGTCTTGATACTTTAGGGTAGAAAAATATTCTTTCCTCAGACTAATAAGATTCTGAATAAACTTAAATAGTAATGTTGATTCACCATCTAACTCAGCAACAATAGATATTCTCTTCTTTTTATTTCCAGTAAATCTTCCCAATGCCTCTTCTAAAAGAAAAAAATCATTAGGAGGAGGATGAAATATTTGGTAGTCCTCAAAAATTCCCTCATGATGTATAATTGGGAAAGCATCCCATAAACTCGATGAAAAGGTGCATCTTTGGCCATTAATCTAGCTCCTCACAACAAAACCATCTTCATTATCAAATGAGAACTGGACAAACTAATAAAACTAAGAAATAAGCTTGGGATAAATCAGACTTTTATCCTTTGTGAACCAATCCATCTATCCATGTTCTTTTAGTACTTTTAACACTAAATACTTACCTAACAACAACAACTTTGGGATGATTTCCTTTTTTTGGTACCACTATTCTATCAACAAAATTTGGGTTCAGTGGTCCTTTGGGCACTACCTTTAATGTTGTTTTCACTTTATTATTTGATTTGTGATTATCAGGAGTTGAAGAGGATGGACACTTCATTCTGGGCATTCAATGAGGGGTTCAAGAGAGAGAGAGAGATGAAGGAGGTATTACGGTTTGAGAGAGAAGGGTTTCAGTTTTCATAAAAGAGAGCTCGAGTGAAGAAAAGAGTGACACATATTTTGTTTTTTATCATTTAGGGATATCAAGCATCACAAATTCAAAAGAGCGGTAAAAATAATTAACACAATGATATGGGTAACAAAATACAAATGAAAATGAAAAAGTGTCATTATAGTGAGACCAGAACAGATTCTCATGGTGTCATCTTTACTGTGTGTCTCCACACGGTGCGACCGTAATACTTGAGATAGTAAGTGCAAGACAATAATCGAGAGACAATAACTCTAAGATCATAAAAATGAAACAAAAACTTTAAGATAGTGACTTTTAGGACTGTGAGAGTGAGACAGTACTTCTAATAAAGTGACTTGAGAAACCATAAACAATGAAATAGAAAGTGGTGAAACAATACACTTTCTACCTAAGATTTATCATTCCTAATTTATGTATGATGTAACCTATTACCATTATGGTATATAAGTGGTATGATATTTCCATATAATTCATCATTGGTTTACCTCAAAATCCAACTAGGTGAGATTTTATTTGGGTAATCATTAACTGAATTACAAAATTGGTTCATTTTTTCCCTATCAAGAGATGATGAAGGTTGAAAAACTTGGGAACTTTTATGTCTGAGAGATTTTGAAACTTCATGGGGTTCCATCAATGATTTTTTATGATAAGTAATGGAGGTTCACATCTAGGTTTAGGAGATTTTTCCAAGAGGTTATGGTTCCCAGTTTATATTGAGTACGACATATCATCTGTAGACAGATGGGAAGATATAGAGATCTGTTCATATTCTTTGAGTATGTGTGCTTGAATTTTGTGGTTCCTAGGAAAATAATATACCTAAGTTTGAATTTTCCTATAAAAATATACATCAATATTTGACTAATATTAAACCCTTTAAATCATTGTATGGAAAACCATGTAGATATCCTTTGTGTTGGATAGAGTTGAGAGAGAGGTATTTGGTTGGACTAATCCTTTTTCAAGAGATGACAGAAAAGGTGCAGTTGGTTTAGAATATATTTTTCATAACATAGAGCCTTCATAAATCCTTTTTATACTATCATCATAAAATTTTGGAGTTTTAGGTTATTGATTATCTTTTTCTCAAAGTTTCACCTCATATGGGACACTGCCAGTTGGGTAAATAGGGTAAGTTGGCACCGTGGTGTGTTGGTTCCTTTGATATCCTTGAATGGATTTTAATGATGGTGTATGAGTTGGAATTGAAATATCATTTGACATCTATTCACGATGTGTTTTATATTTCCCAGCTGAGGAGGTATCAATTGGACCCTTACCATGTAATTGAATGGGATGATGTTAACCTTGAGCCCAACACCACTATGGTTGAGAGACCAGTTTAGATTTTGGATCTCCAGGATAAGAAACTATGTGATAAAATGATTCCCATGGTATGTTTACTGTGTAAGAGTAGACAGGATAACCACAATATGTGGGAGCGAGAATTGTTGCTTATCTAACTATGGCCTTATTTTTCATAAGTCTAGGATAATGAGCACTTTTGGGTGGTATAAAGATTTTATGGTGGGGAGAATTGTGAAACCCTCTAGGTTTGAGTATTCTATATTTTAAAAATTAAGATTTGGTTGTGTGGGTCTTGGAACTTTTGGAGGTGATATGGTTTTACTGGTTTTTGTATAGGGGTTTCACTATGGAGGGTAGAGGATGTGATGTAGTAGAGGTTTCCTACAACATGGGCAATCAGGATGTGAGATAGGGTCTTGAGAATTTTTCTTGAGCTGATTCCATATTTGTAATAACTACATCATGGTCACCAAGATACATTATATGCCTTATGTATGGTTGATAACTATGACATTGAGGGAGATACTATAGCATAGGGGCCCTATGGGTGGTTTTTGGTCAGTTCTTCCTATTTGGAAACCCTTACGGCGTATTGGTGGGTTGTGGTGTGGTGAGTGGCTAGTTGTTCTATGGACATGAGCTACTAAGCCATGGAGAGAATGGATATAGTGTGGTTTAATTGTATATGGTGTGGATTCCTGTAGGGATTTTTGGTTAATTATGCAAAAATTGACACCCCTATAGTGTGGTGTATCTGGCTATGCTATGGTGCATCCCCTAGAAAAATGGATATGTTACTGTGTAACTCAGACATAGTTTTGATTATAGGGATGCTATGTGGACCTACTTATTATGTCATATAAAGGTGATTCTTCCACCACCTTTTTACTATGGTCCTTAAAGATATGTTGTCGTGTTGTACTTTATAGAATGGGTATAAGTACCAAGACACCCCTTCAAGCTACTTCTTATCCCATATTTTCTCCAAAAAGTTAGGTGACCAAGAGAGTGTTTTGAAGGCCCTAAATCCCCTATTTGATCAAGATTAACCCCCAGTGTTGGGAGATCGATTCTTGGTGTTTCTTCTTTTTTCTTGAGGTAGGTGTCTCTATAAAAATAATCTAATTATTGAATAACTTGATGTCCTTGTTCAATTATTAGGTTTGTGTTATTAAAGGGTTGATTTGATATCAAGGTGGGTTTTATTCATGAGATCTACATTTTTAATTATATTTGTATTTAAAAATGGTTTTGATTCTAAAATGGGTTTTCAATCATGGAAGCAATAATGATTCATTTTGAAAATGACTTATAAAATACGATCAAGGTTTCAAAATAGTTTTTGAAAAGTATAGAACATTGGGAATAT
The DNA here is from genome assembly GCA_963277665.1 of Viscum album. Classification (NCBI taxonomy): domain Eukaryota; kingdom Viridiplantae; phylum Streptophyta; class Magnoliopsida; order Santalales; family Viscaceae; genus Viscum; species Viscum album. The sequence goes on from OY728125.1 coordinate 1,403,129,888, forward strand.
TTGGTGCATTAGGAAACGAACATGTCACTTTAGTGTGTGTGTGTAACACTAAAAGAGGTTCTAATATCGCCATACTGTGGTAAGACTAAATATCAGTTGGATCCAATATATTCTAACTTTAGGGTCATTTTATATCTAGTAATGATTCCCATATAATAGAGACTAATTGGTGTGCCTTGTCATTTATGGTTGGTTTGAAACATGATGTTATATTTCATGGTTGGTTGCTTATATGTTTATCTTATAGTGTATCCATGGATGGTTTTGATTATGATCACCTGTTTTATTACACACTGGTTTTATTCATTTATGAGAATATAGAAATGCCTTTATGAAAACTAAGGTATGTTATGTAAAATGGTTTAATTTAAGAAAATTAATTATGAAATATATTTATTTTAAAGCTAGAACTAAGGTTTTCTTGATGTTAGACTTTGTATAGATTATTTGGTGAAATCCTACTGGGATTTGTTCTCACACCGTAATTTTCCTTTGGATGTTTGTAGATGTTATTTTTTAGGACATAGGTAAAGGGAATGGAATCATGTAGTGAGCCGACTTATATTGTGTGTCGATGTCTCCAAAGAGAAATTGTTTAGTGGTGATAGATGGTCACATATAGTTTCAACCTTTGGTTGTCCTACTTTCCTTTTAGGATTATTTGTTTAGATTGAATTTTTATGTATCAATATTAAGTTATTTTATTCTATTGTGTACTTTGTTTGTTCTTCAATTATGTATGATATTTTTTTGGTTGTTTCTTGATGCACACCATGTAGTGGGCCAACTCAGGTGATGTGTTTGATCAACCCGAGTTGGTTTATTACATAAATTTTATTTGATGGAATTTTGTTGAATATTATTTTATAGAATATTTTGTAGTCATAAAATCCCAACTCTTATCCAATTTTAATGACTTTATATAGCCTTCCTTGTTCCTAAAACCCCTTTTTCCCGTGACCTATGACTGCCTCCCCTCATCAGACCACCCACCCCCTTCACCCCACCCCGATCTCACTCTTGTGCAGGAAAATAGCTACCTCACCCCCTATGTTAACAACCTGTGACCACCTACCCTTTCCTGAGTACCTTCCACCTATGACCCCACCCCATGATTGACTCCAACCCCAACCCTTCTTTGATGAACCACTACCCCATCCCCTATGTCCCCCCTTCCACAAGTGATGCACACCCGCATAGGCACAACACTGACATATTTACTTATTAAAGACACAAAAAAACCACAACTTTTTTTGAAGTGAGACTGCCGCCCAACACACACAACAAAATATTCATAGAGAACACTACTTATATTATTAATATTTATTTATTTATATATATAATAATAAAAAAATATAATAATAAAATACATACATATATTATGAAAAAATATATATACTAACACACAAATATATTATATATAAAAATATATATTATTAATATATAATAATAATAATAGAAACACATATGTTGATTCACAATAATTATCATGGAAAAACCCTTTTTCTAATTTTTGAAGCCAAAGGGGGACTGTGAGACCACTTGGACATGTTTGAAGCCCTTCACGTGATGGGGGTGACATGCCAACAGGCTGTTGCATGACCAAAAAGACATGTCACCAGGGATTCTGTGGTGTCTCATGAGCTGCATGGGTGTTTCATGTGAGTTTTATGACCACAAGAGTCTCCCTCCTTATGAATATTTTCCACCCTCTTTTCCAAGTATTTTTGGATGGATTGTCAGGCACCGACTGCTTGACAATTTGTATGACCTAGGGGTGATTATCTAGAAGCCTCTACGTGATCACTGATTGTCTGGGATTCCTTCTCAAAAGTAAAAGTACTTGTAAAATAAGATTTATAATATATTTTTTAGGTTATTAACTATACATGACTCCTTTTCGCAACCTTATTAAGGTCTCATGATTGTGTGTCTCTTGGAGGATTATGCAATCCCCAATTTTTGGCTAAATATTCTTCCTTTGTTTTGTAGGGAAAATAATTCCAATATTTAGGTATTTCTTTCCTAATAAATTTAATAATTCTCATTTGGAGGATGTAAAAAAATTACCCTCCTTAGGAGAGATGTTTGTGGGGAAAAGGGCTCACTTATGAGGAAATAAAATCCCCACCCGAGGATTTAGCACTGTCTCCAATCGGCGTCTTTGGGTAATGTTTGGTCTACTATGTGACGTTTTGTGTTCAGAGGAATTCCCTATAAATAGGGGAGTGGAGAGAAGTTCATTCACTAGATACTCAACTTCTCAGAGATCTTGCACCCTACCTCCATTGTATAATCCTTTTGTGATACCCTTTTGCAAAAACCGACCAAGAGATCCGTTCGTGATACCTTCCCATGAGAATTGCTTTGCAAGATCTATTTTTCCTAGGAACTTATTTGAATCAACCACAAACTAAATTTCATTAATTTATTGAACTTAACCCATAGGGATGCATGGATTCCTTTGAAGGTTTAGTAGGATATTTTGGCTTGATCACATGATCCTTTTCAACTATTTTGTTGTGTGACCCTGTCAAGGTCATGTGATCGAAAGTCTTATAAGGGGTCATATGGTTGCGCAATGTTATATGGGTTTATATGTTCCGTGAGATCTCCATTAACAAGGAGATTTGTGAATTACTTTTGTGATAAAAAATGATTTACTGATTCATGTGATGCGTATGAAGTTGTTGGAATTTTATTTCTTTCCTTTGAAAAGATTTTATTTTATCTTCCTAACATATTACACTTACTTTTTTTCATATGGATTTTGGATCTCATCATAATTCCGCTTCTTTAGATAATCAAAGGAACATGATTTCTAGAAACTACAATTATAACCCTCGATATCATTAGATTTTTGATAATAAGGTTATGAAATGGATTCTTCCATTTGAGCTCTAGAATTATCCTTTATCACACCGAATTCCTCTATATGGGGTTGGATTGATGGAAATAATTTTCATTCCTTCTTCAGACTACAATCTACCATCATTTCGGGTGTCAAATTCTCTTTAATGTATGCATATAAATTTTTTTGAGGATGGACGACTAGTCACAACTCGATCCCAGGGGTTGTATTATATATTTGAAAACTCTCCTTTGGGTACGGAAAGATGTTATTTCACTCACCAGCCAATCACTTAGATCTATTTGGATATATTCATCTATTATTTTAAAAATATGAGTTCATCTTGGTGGAAAATTTTATGTTTAATGAATGTGGCCATTCTAGGGTAGGCAAAGCTGCTCAGAGTTTGTTGACCAGTTATATGTTGTACATCTTTATAAAGCAGTATGGATTTTCCAATTTATTATTTATCACCAATATGATCTTCTGAGGGAATTGGTAACTCATTAGTTCCCTAGAACAAACTCATTTCATTTGTCCCACAGTGAAGTAAGAATTAGTCTCTGGGATATCTATCAACTGAGTGGGATACCCCCTATTGGAGAGATGTATGGTGAATTCCTTCCTGCCAAAGATATCTGGGATGACCCTTTTCAAACTCTTGTCTTGTCAAGGTACATGCTCATCATTATGAAGGAAAAGTTAAGAAAGGATATGACTGTTCACCCACTTATCTCTTTCAAATATTGAACAAACATTTTATTTATCTTAGCAGAGCTAGAATAACTATAATATGACCCCATCGGTGCCCTTCCCAACATGTTCATGATAGTGGAGATTCATATTGGTCAATTTTGTAAGTTGGGGATCATAATTCATGGGGATACTAAGTGAATTTGAAGATCTCTCCAAGCCTTTGGTTGGCGGCCTTCATGTCCACATTCCTAAGAAGGTGGATTTTTGTACCCAGGGACTTGTGTTTAGGAATTCATTTTAGTACACTGGTTATGGAAGAAAAACTAGCATAGGGATGAAACCATAATCTAGAGGTTCTAACCCTTTCACACCTTTACCAATTATTGGGTCACATTCTATAGGGAATCATCCCAATTAGGATTTTTGTTCCTTTCCAATTATTATTTGGTTAGATACGAGATAATTTCTATTTATATGATACTATAATACCAGCAAGATCCCTGGTACCTTATCTCATCTCAGGTTGTTGAACATATATGAGGTTGTGCACATGTCACTAGGCTCCGACAAGGACCTGATATGTTGATTCGATCTGATAGCTTTTATTCGACCCCTTATCCTACAATGACTAGGACAATTATGGATAATGAAGGAAGATCTCTTGAAGAAAGTCCATACAAGATCTCCCTTTGGGATGAGATTATTGTAGCCGGATGGACGAGCTGATCGTCTGTGAGCCATATACACCTTATTGGTTTGATTGTCAGTTCGGATGCACTAAAAGGGCCTCCCCTATTCCTTCAGCCGACATGCATGGAGAGTGAAACTCTAGGATCATCCACCATTTTAGATTATATTTGTACATGAATACATTGATACTAAGATCATTATTCCATATGTTTATTCTCCTACCTTTCTTGCTCATAATTATGTCCAGGCTTGGGTAGTAGCCTATTAGGGTGGTGGGCTAAGCTATTTGGTTCATCATGTGGACAAAACATTTTCCTCACCAACCCCTCTATCTATAGTAATGATGGAGTTGATTTAGGAATTGGGTGATAATTCAAAGAAGCACCCTCATCCTTGCAATGACTATCCCAATGGATGAACAAAATATATTGAGGAAATTATCCCTCTAGCACATGCAATGGACGATGCCTCTATTGTGAGAATAATATACAGGTCTTCCTCTCCTGCTTCCTCAGTAGCCACAAAATCTCAAAATCTACATAGACTGATATGATAGAAGATTCATTCCTTAACCACTAAGACTCCTCTGGAAACATTTCATGACCAAGAGGAATTCCTTCATTAGTTGTTTGATAACTAGGGGGTGGAAGGATTTGATAACCAACCACTATATGAAATCATGAGAAAATTATCTTGGATTGTAAATATTTGGACACCAATTAGAGGGTATTGTGATATTATGAAGACAATTATCCCCTTTCCAAATATATGAACGATGCCTTGGAGGCATTGGAGTAGATTCACCAGTTTATATCTGATTTACAAGCCCAGATAGACACCTAGATTGTGTAGATTTGAAGATATGATGAAATCATAGCTTGCCTAAGGTCTGAACTCTCAGGGTTATCATACTCATTGAAAAATACTATAAAAATATTTTAGGAGTTTAATAATTTAGTTGAGACTCTCCTTAGTAGGTCATAATCAGAATATGTGGGCTGAGAAACACTTTTGCATCCAATTAAGAATTCTCTCTAGACTCTTATCAACTTTTACAACTCAATTGACCGAGTCTTATTATAGTTTGATCATTGAATTTCATTTTTTTGTTGATATTCTTAGTGATACTCCAAAATGTGGAGATTAATCCTACTGTATTCTATCAATGAATGAATTTTCTGAACCTTTCATACTGTTGTCAAATTTTTTTTCATTCATGATGTGTATGACATTTTTCTAATCTGATGTAATATGAATTGTCAACAATACCCATACTTTTCATAATATCAAGAAAACCTGAATTTCTCAATCTGAATATTTAAATAATAACATATTATTCTCAAGAAGTTCTCATGAATTCCCACCAATCATGAGGTTCCTCATTGATGTATCTATTAAAGTTATCTTGATATTATCTATTTTGAAAAAGGAAAATTGGGTTGAATATATGTCTAGGAGGGAGAGTTCAATATCCTTTTTTCATGCCTGTAGGCTTGGTGAGTGTAGCTTGATTTTTCCAAGTCCATACAGTTGTGCTTACAACATTTTCAATTCCTATCAAATAAATTGCTATTATATTGTATTTTAGGGACTTTTAGCTCAAACTTTATATCAATTTAGTTTAGTATCTTTTAGATCAGACCTTATTTTTCTGTAGTTTAAGTATTTTTAGCTTGTACCTTCTATCATTTTATTTTAGGGTCTTTTAGCTTGAACCTTTTATCACTGTAGTTTATAGTCTTTTAGCTCAGACCTTCTATCACTATAGTTTAGGGTGTTTTAGATCAGACCTTATATTTATGTAGTTTTGGATATTTTAGTTTGAACCTTCTATCACTGTAGTTTAGGGTATTTTATCTTGGACCATCTATTGATGTAGTTTTGGATATTTTAGCTCAAACCTTCTATCACTGTAGTTTAGGGTCTTTTATCTTGGACCTCCAGATTCCATGTAGTTTAAAGTATAACTACAAGATTTTATTAATGATTATGTAATATGGTTCAAAAATTCTAGGAATGACTCAAAACACACTAGGATGTTGAGTTCTTCCATGGTGTTTTCGAGGCACATGAGGATTAGAGCTCATTTACTACAAGGAGGAGATGCCTTTGGTTGGTAGGTCAGAGCCATTATGTGTCAGTACCATTGTCAAACAGAGATGTATTAACTCTTTTACAAGGTTCATGGAAGATATATATGGGTAATATTGGTCGAGGAAAAAATAATATGGATTCTAGGTCTACCTGGATAGTTGGAGTATGGGTGATATAAGTCATAACCCAAAATTTTGAGTCAATGAATATGGAATGGGGAATACATGTTTGGGATGAATCATAACACCCTAAGGTTCTAGGTTTCACCATGATGTTTCTAGGGCTCATAAGGATTTGAGATCCTTTTTTTCAAGGAGGATATGCCTCTGGATGGTAGGTCTAGGCCCTTATGAATCAATACTATAGTTAAGAAAAGATGATCTCTACTCCTTTATGAGGGGCATGAAATATTATTGAAGACTCAAGCATTTAGATTATGAGGTTGGATATAGAGGAAATCCATATAGGAAGGTTTCTATAACCCTATATAAGTTCAAATAATAATTATGAGGCTCAAGCCCTATGCACTTTTGTTTAGAATCAGGAGGTGTGGGCTATCAAAGGTCCGGGAATGGAGTTTCACATTTCTTCTTTGAGAAAGGATACAAAACATGGTGATGTAATGTAGAGTATGTCAAATCCTATTGAGTAGTCTAGTATGGGGCTTATAAATCATGGTCTAAAGTTCTTAGTTCAAGAGGATATTATGGGGCAGTCATACTAAGAATGGAACAGAACACACTGAGGTGTTGATTTCTACCATGGTGATGTCAGGCTCACATGAACCAAAATCCCTTTATATTGGGCCAAGATGTCTCTGGTTGGAAAGGTCTGAGCCCATATGCATTGATAACATAGTCAAGTAGAGAGATCCCTTTTCCTTTTCAAGGGATATGAAAGGTTTTTGATGACCCAAGTTTCTTAAATCATGAAGTGTTATTTGTAGAATATGTAATATCCAAGAAGGTTTTGAGCAGCTAAAGTTGTATCACTGCCCAAAGAACATATTCTCATAGTGTTTAGATGTGAAAAATAATTAATCTAACTTTTTCTTGAACTAGGGGGTCTAGAGATCATATCTTGGATTTTACTAGGGCTACAAAATTGGCACTATGAGCATTATGCCTTATTTATTTTCACCATAATTGTTTCCTAAACTATAGAGATAAAGAGTTTAGTGAGTACAGACTTGACTTTTTCTCAAGCCACCCATTGTGGGTTTTCAACCTGAAATCTTTTGTGTCTCTTTCACTAAAAGTTTAATGTATTGATATTTGTACCATTATAGGATATAGTTTAAGTATTTACAACTTTGAAAAAAGTGTAGGTAGTTTAAGGGCATGACACACACATACCTAATATGGGTGATGTTATAAAAGAGCCCAATTAGAATACCTAGGGTCAAGAACACCCCAACATCCTTCTAAGTGGGAGATAAAAATGATGTAAATCATGGATAAAGGTTCTCAAGTCATGAGTAATGATATGGTAAAATCATATCGAGGATGGACAAGAACACCCTCAGGTGATGAGTTCCACCACGGTGACGTCAGTCTCACAAGGATTAAAAATCCCTCCATACAAAGCCGAGATTTATTTGGTTGGTACATATGAGCCCTTATGAATTAATGTCATGGTCAAGAAGAGATATCCCTTTTAATTTCTAATGTCCATTAAAGGGGTTCACCATAACTTGAGGTTCTCAAGACATGAAGTGTGAATTAAGGTACTTAAAAGATGGTGGAAGCACCTCGTAATTTGGATGATCGGGGTAATGCACTTGTGGTCCTTTGATAAGGGATGATAATGGATGATGGTCTGAATAGTTTAACATCATTTAGTAGGGATTTACTTTCTTTTATGTAGTTTAAATTCATGAGGTAAGTACATTTTCCTTGCTGTTTAACTTTATGCGGTAAGGGTGTGGGAACTGATGTGAAAAATTGTGCAAGATATATTACATGCACAAGTAGGCTACATGTAGATCTGACTTGTATGTAGGAAAAATGGTCTTTCATGGATCAAACCCTATGAATTTGGGATGCATTTTTATTGGTTGTTGTAGTTGGGCCTAGGATTGGAGATCTTGGAATCACTATGTATCTTGTGATGATAGGAATCAAGCTACACGTAGTTCTTGAATGGAAAAATCTCTAATTAGGATTGATATATACAAAGAGGTGGGAACTATTTCCATTTATTATTGTAGTTGGGCATGGGATTGGAGATCCAAGCGTCACTAGGTATCAAGTGATTATAGGAATCAAGACACACATAGTTTTCAAGAAACCATATAGTTTAACATCATGCGACAAGGATCTAGGATTCACGATGTGAAAAGGGGTATTGTTGTTGGACCCAAGGATGAAAATATGGGTGTAACTATATATCCTTTGGTAATAGGAATCAATCCACACGTATTTCTTGAAGAAGGATCTTCCTGCATAAGTCTGAACTATATCTAGGGAGGGGTATTTTTATGCTTATTTGTTGTGATTAGACCCAAGGATGAAGATTCAAGTGTGAATATGAATCTTGTGATGTTAGTAATCAAGTCACATTTAGTTCTTGAATGGAGGTGTGGTAAGAGACCAATCACTAAAAATAGTGGTCCTCTTGGGTGAGTTCCACGGGAATGTGCAATTTTATGTCTTACAAGGGACATCAACCATGAATTTAAAAATTGTGTGGCAAGGAATCATGGTATGAATTTTAAGTTATTTCATTCAGAACCATTATGGACCTATCATGAGCTGTTATGCCTTGTTAGTGAAGGGAAGCCCTTATTGAAACTCTTAATATCATGTGAGCTATGCTTAGTGTGAGGAAAATGTAATGATAAGTGTTCCTATCACTATGTATAGGAAATTAAGGATAGGACAAGGGAATTTTTTATTATGTGGTGGATAGAACAAGATATAAGATCAAGGAATCCCTATGTACCTCATTGAAATGAGAATCAAGATATACACAGTTCTAGAAACCTATGTAGTTTAATTTCATGTGGCAAGGAAATCAACCATGCAGTTTTAACATCTTGCAGTAAGGTTGTGGGTGACTCAACATAAAATTGGAATGTTGTGGTTGGACCCAAGAATGAAGGTTTAGGTGTCACTACACATCTCTGTATAGTAGGATTCAAGGCACATGCAGTTCTTGGGAAGTGTGTTTTTTAGTTTCATGTGGAGAGGACATCAGCCATGTATTTTAACCTCTTGTGGTGAGGATGAGGGTCACCTGACATGAAAGGGAAGTGACATTGTGGCTGAGCCCACAAATAGAGGTTCGGGTGTCACTATGTATCCTAGATGGTAGGAATCAATCCACACATAGCTGTTAGAAGGAGAAATTCTCTATGTGGAGTTGAATCTCACACAGGTATGGGGGAATTGCATTCATCTTTCACACAGATCTAGATCATGTGAGGTGAGTTGTTAGTGATATGGTGCCTCTCATTTAGTTTAACATCATGTTATGAGGACATCTTTTGTTCAATTTGAAGTCATATGGTAAGGATCGGTTCTATATTGTTTAACATCATATGGTTAGGACCTATGATGATTTGTTGTTTAAAGTCTTTCTGCTAGAAATTGGGTCACCCAACATGACTAAATATGAACTATTGGTGGATCTGTACAGTTTTAATGTCATGTGGTGAGGACATGCTTCCTTCAATTTAGCATCATGTGGTTATGATGTTCCTGCAAAGTTTAATTTAATATGACTAGGAAACATTTGTGCAATTTAAAGTCATAAAACTAGGATAAATTTGTATAGTTTAATTCCATGTGGTCAGGATGTGATATGTTGTGCAGTTTAAAGCATCACTTCTAGGACTTGGGTCACTCGATATGAATGTGGATGAACCATTGGAGGATCTGTGCAGTTTAACATCATGTATGAGGATGTGCTCTATATCATTTATTATTATGTGGTCAGGACATGCCTGTATAGTTTAACATCATATGAATTGGAAATATTTGTAAAATTTGATTCCATACAACCAGGATAGACTCCGTATAGTTTAATGTCCTATGGTTAGTACGTGAGATGCTATGCAGTTTAAAGTCTTGATTTCAGGACTTGATGATAGCTATGAAAAGTATTTATTGAGAAACCTCACATTGGTGGGGGTGTGACATTCTCCTTGTCTATTGTATCCAATGATTAGGCTCTATTGTGATAGACCTTATGTATGATATAACTCCCTTCCCAATTGGGTTCCAGCTTTGGAGACTTATTCCCTGGTATCCTTAGGGTTCTAAGAGCCAAAACTAGTTCTCCTTAGAAGACTAAATGAAGGTGGGCATTTTTATTGAAGGCCCATGTGATCTGATTCTGATGGACTTCAAGGTTGTGCAATGAACCCAACCTATTCTCATTAAGACAATCCATCTCATCTAGCTACTTTTGTGATTTCTCATCATTTGAGAGTTATCTGAAAATTTTTATTCAAAGTGAGGGAAACTAGAATTATATGGGAAATACTTCCCCAGTCCCATACACCAATGAATATGGATTTACTTGTGTATAAGTACATGTGGTGGTATGGTAGGCCCATAAATCACATAAGAGTTTATCCAGCCAACGATTCTTGTCTTTATTCACTATCTTCTAGAGTATGTTTGACAAGGTCTTATTGAAGGCCTCTATTTTTCCATTTTCCAATGCATGATATCATAATGAGTTATTGGACTCAATGCTATACTCCTAGTATAATTTATTCAATTCCATAGAAAAAAAGTTGCTTCCATTATCCATCAATATTGTGTGAGGGACCCTAAGCCTAATGATGATATGAGACTTTATAATGTTGTTGATAATCTTAATCCTGACTTCCTTAATGGGTATTGCCTAATCCTATTTAGAGAAGAAGTCAGTAGTAGTAAGGATGTACTTAAACTACTTTGATGTGACTGGGGGATATAGCCCCACAAAATCCATTCCCCAAATAGAAAATGGCCAGGAATATTTAGATTCATGTAGAAATTTTGAGGGCTGATGGATGATGTTTTCATGGATATGGCATGCATGAAATTTCTTGGTGAATTCCACATAGTCTTATATCATTGTTTTCCAGTAATAACTGAGCCTCTTGATTTTTTGGGAGAGACCAGTACCAAATTGATGAGCATCGATGGACCCTACATGAAGTTCTTCCATGATGTCATGAATCTCTCTTTCTTCTATGCATCTAAGAAGGATTCCATCAAAGCCATGATTTTAAAAGGTTTTTTGTTCATTTGTGACATCCCAAAGGGTAATGTTTTCCACAGAATGCTGAATATATTCCCTTCCAGCTCGGTCTTTTAGGAGAGTCCCATTTAGGAGATAACTGATTACGAACTCTATCCATCTAGGGGTGGATATTGTTTCACCTAGTTCTAGGGTGGTTTTGAACTAATTGATTTCTTCCATCTCACAAACAATGATCGATGAGACCATTTTTCATTGTGTGATATGGAAGATTTCTTCCTTATCATTAGTATCGACCAGGATTGTGGATGAATTAGCCAATGCATTGGTGAAAACATTCTATGATTAGGGAACATGATGAAACATGAGATCAAAAGGGAATTCTACCATTAGTCCCATACCGTAACTAGTGAGAGGGTACAATTATTCCTTTTTGATGGAACATTCACCATTGATCTACTTTATCTGTAGTTCTAAATCACCTTTGACATTTATGTAGGATATTTGTAGTTTTAGTTCTAGTTCTAAGAAAAATATGAGGTCTTGGTATTCTACATCATTATTTGTGCAGCCTTTGGATACTGAGAAATGTTAGGGAAAACTTTCTTTGTCTGGAGAAACAAATTCAATATCTAATCCAACCCGATTGAGGTTCAAATTTTCTATCCTTTTCCCGATAGAACTTTAGGAGGAACCATAAAAATAAATATCCCATGTATGGGGTGTGTCATGGGTGTAAAAAGAATCATCATTTGGGAGTTTAGTGTGTATTGGTGTACTTTTTAGGGTGGGATGTGCCACAAGAAAATCGACCAGGTCTTGGCCTTTCACCGCCTTCTGTGATAGGAACTGGATGTCATATTGTTACAGAATAACTACCCATCTGGCCAAACACCCATTTATCAAGGGGAATACAAGGATTTAATTGGGAGGATCAATACAAGAGACTATATAGACTTCATGGTGCTAAAAGTAATGTCTAATATTCTGCACTGCAAAGATGAGTGCGAGGAAGTTCTTATCAACATCAAAGTATTGAGTATTAATACCTATCATTGTTTGGATGAGGTAATATAGATTTTTATCACTCCCTTTATCATTATTATATATGAAGATAGCTCCAAAGAAATCATTCCATAGTTTCCAAATATAATATGAGTGTATTTTCTTCCACCAGTATAATTATGACTGGTGGGTGCAACGAGTAGTGCCTAAGAATTTCAAAAGTCTTCTTGGCAGTCCCCATCCCATTATCAAGAGATTCCCTTCTTAATTAGCTTGATGAGGGGGTGAGATTTTCTGGTTAGGTTGACTATGAAATTCTAAACTTATATTAGGTTCTCTTGGATCCACCTCAGTTCTTTGAGACTTCTGGGGGGTGACATTGCCAAAATATCACTAGTCTTCTCTGGTTCTACCTTGATGTCACGGTGGCATACCACATACTAAGGAACTCCCTTGATGTTACCCCATAAGGTATTTTCAAAAGATTCATCCTCAAATTGTGGTTTTTAATCTTGTAGAATACAATTTAAAGATCCATGAAGTGATCACATCACTATTGGGATTTGACAACCATGTATTAGATATAACATTTAGCTATCCTTCTTGAGAATGGATTAAATATATGATGCATGACACATTGATAAGTGGAACCAGTGTTCTTTAAGACAAAAGTAAAAGATCCACTAATGTGCTTTGAAGGTAGTGGATTCTTTATCTTCAAGGAAAATATTTATCTGATTGTACCTTGAGTACCCATCCATGAAGGAAAGGTCTTGGAATCCAACAGTTGCATTGATCGAGAGTTATGTGATCATCAATGGGAATTTGTTCTTTGGGAAATATCGATTAAGGTATCTTAAATCGATTTAGACCCTAATATTCCCATTCTTTTTCTTAACGGGGAAGATATTTTCAAGCTACATTGTGAATTTCAATTCTTATAAAAAGTTGGATTTGAACAATTTGTCACTTCTGCCTCTATATTGGTAGCATGAGAGGGGTGAATCTTCCTGGTTTTTTTCTCAAAGCCTCGATGGTCATCCTGTTAGAAAAGATGGTGTTTATCCATATCTGGATTCAGTCTAAGAATTTCCATATAATTCCAAGTGAACACATATCGATGTTGCTTTATAAATTCGATATACATCTATTTCTCCTTGAGATACATGGTATCACTAATCTGTGTAGGTCGAGGGTCTTATTTTATTCCAAGATTTACCTGTATGGGCTCATCAATGGTGGTGGAGACACCTTCCTTGAATGTAGAAGAGGAACTCACGAGGTCATCCTCATATCCTTACACCTTTGAGTCTATGGAGTAATTTTCATATGATATTGTAAATATGAGGGTATAATTTTCAATATCAAGGTGAGAGAGGTCATGAGAAGACGAATTATCATCCCTATCTTCTAGAGTCATTATAGAGAGATGTCAGAGCTGATTTTCTTTTGTTCTGTCACTAGGGGATGAAGGGGCTAGGACATATGAGATCAGATTTATTACCTCAAATATATTTTTTGGGATAACATAATCACTTACAAGAATACTCCAGGGATTTGTAGGGGTGGTCCCCAAGCCATTGAGGAATGGAACAAGTATATCATCATCCACAAATGGTTGTCTTCCTTCTCTCTTATAGAAACATACCTCAACATATTTAGATTTTTAATTCTTGAAGGGGGTGTTGTAACCATTTAGTATGATGACCTTTCCATCGATGGGGTATTTTAAACATTGATGTAATTTTGAAGGTTGATCACATTGTTGAGAACATCAAATTAGATTTTTATTTTTATCTAGAATTTCTACAGTATAGTAGGAACCCTAGGTTGTCTCTCGACGGAGCCTTAAATAATTAATTTAAAAAGAATTTTTTAATTATAAAAATAAAATGGGAATGAGATTATGGAAATATTGGGTGTTTATGATTTTAAAACAAAAATTTAAACTATTTTACTAATTGAGGTAAACTAGTTGGAGAAATCATGATCAACCTGGGTAAGTGTCCCTTGTTTCTCAATTCTTCATTGATCTCAAGGGAATATGAAGGATCATTAATTACTTGATTTTATAAACACTGAAACTAGTATGGTATGTGATTTATTACTAGGTTACCACCTAGTATTTGATCAATCAACAATATTGATTACTGGATACTTCTCAAAAACAATAAACTTGAATCTATGTAAAAAATTGAACTCAATCAAGGAATCACATCAAAAAAGTGATGATATGACAATATTTTTTTCAATGATAAAATTTTATTCGAGAAAATAACATGAATAATCAAGGGTTAAAGCTCCTATAATTTACCAACCGACATAATCCATTTTCACACCATGAAAGGGAAGGGGTGAGAAAAGAGGAAACCACACTCAAATCATCACAAGATTCAGGTTATGCATGGAATAATGAGGATTATAGTTTCTTTGATTTGTATTTGATCACACTAGAATAAAAAAATTAAAAATTTATAAATGAAGAAAAATTGAAAAAAAACCTATAAATTCAATTACCTTACAA
Organism: Viscum album; assembly: GCA_963277665.1. Taxonomy (NCBI): domain Eukaryota; kingdom Viridiplantae; phylum Streptophyta; class Magnoliopsida; order Santalales; family Viscaceae; genus Viscum; species Viscum album. Next base: position 1,403,144,944 of record OY728125.1, read on the forward strand.
AGATTATAAGCATGGAGCTCGGGATCACAACAAAGAACACACCCCAAATTGATCACAATGAAATTTAGAAGCATTTGATAGAGAAGAGGAATAAAATAGGTGAATAGAGATCTAAAATTAAACTTATAATTTCCCTTGTTCATGAAACCTGAGATTATTAGGGCGGGGGAGTGATTTTATGGACAATTACATCAAAATTTTTACAAAAAGTGGTCAAATATCTAAGGGGGTAGGTCACTATTCATGTCTAAATTTTTACTCCATCTTTATCTAGATTTTTGATTAAAAAACGAATTAAATTATTCTAATATTCTTTGGAGATGTGGGAATTCAAGTTATTTATCAAATGGATGTATAATTAACCCAATTGGTTGTCTGAGGCCCATGTTATAGTCCAAATACAGAAGGGTGATCCAATCTGGCCTGCCCATAATTTTTCAAATTGTGGTCCACATTTGGGCCTTAAAATGGAATAGTTGAGATCCATGATATTCTATATAAATGTATAACTCATGTTTTTACACATTAACATCAATTTAAAAACCAATTCGAGGCACATATTATCCATAATACATATTTTAGTCTACAAGTGTGCTCAGGATCTCATGTAGTTTAGCCCGTTTTGCTTGAATTCTATCACAGGATCTCCAAATCACCTCATCTTACAATGTAAAAATTTAAACAACTAAAATTTCATTATTTATCAATGATAAAAATTAATTCATTTAACAAAAAATTAAGTTTAATTTATTATTATTTTTGGAATATTCAATACAAAACTAGTTCAAAATAGTGGTGTGAGGGTGGAAATGAAGAGTGAATTGCTATGCAATCACACCCCCACACCTAAACATTTTCACTCATGGGAAAAGTTTTATATCCTAATAAATTATCATTAATAAATAAAATGTGATAAAAAATATAAGATTATTTTTAAATGAAATTCATCACGACTCATTTATGAAATCAACTTTCCTATCATTTTTCTTCTCTCACATTAAAATTTGTTCAAATTAATTTGTTCACCCATGAAACCTATTGCAACCTACCTCACCTAGAAATTTTTCTACTTCACTCAAGGAAAATATGAAAGTGGAGTTATGATATTTTACAAGAGTTCATGTGTTCTTACCATATGATTTCAAATATTTTAAGTTCTCTACTGGCAGAAATTAGTGTGATACTCAAGAGGACTTCCAATAGGTTCTTCTGAGGTTTAAGGGTTGGTGGGATTTTATGTTTAAAAATTATGAGGTAGAAGAAGAGTTATTAATATCTTAAGTAAAAATAATGTTAAAATTCATCAAGTGTTCACAATGAATTTACACACTCAACACCTGAAAAGAGTATCGCTTCCATATCACTATCCCCATTGTCCATTTGTGTGGGTCACAACCAAGTAGTGAGTTATAATGAGTAAACATCCTCTTTTATCCATTTTTTTTCTTTTATTCTATTTTTTCAATATAAATAACTTTTTTAATATACAATTGTTTGGAGATAAAGAGGGAAACATGTGTAAAATAATGATATAATATAGATTGTGAACCCACTGCCTAAGGAAAATATAGGCACCCTTTATATCAACCCATGAAAATGATCCTCTCCCTATAATTCCCATGGAAACACCATATCACCCATGATTCATGAAAATAAAATAGGAATTTACACAATAGATGGTTAGGTAAGGATAAATTGGATTGTAATGTGGCTACATAAAAGGCATTTCATGGTCTCTAAGGCTTAATAAGGGTAAAATGTCAAGGTGTCCAAAAATAGAGGTTAATTGTACAAAGGGGTTTTCAATAAATGATGGCCTCTGTCATGAGTGTAGCACACTTGAATCTTATGTCTTCAGATAGAATCAAAGAAATTTATACTTTCACTACAAAACCCAAGATTCTCAAAAAAGTGATTAAAAATAAGAATATTCAATAAAGGGATTTAAATGTCTCTCAAGTAAGGGATTAAAATATTGGTTAGTGCTAATGAGGCATGTATCTCAAAAATACATTAAATACCTTAGAATTATTTGAAAATACAAATTATATAAAAACATTCCATATTAACATTAATTTGAAAAACATTTTTCCAAAAAACAATGAATTTTTTCACACAATCGACTCAAGCATGAAAGATGATTTTGGATATTCTTTTTAAAATCAATGTTTACCTAAAAATACAAAATAAAATAAATAAAAATAAATCAAAAATGATTTTGTTTTTTTTTTGTTTTTGTAATCCTAACTATGACATGTAACCATCCACCACACCTAAAAATTACATTTTCCTCAATGAAATAAGTTTAAATAAATTGAAAAATAAATAAAGATAGGGACAAGGGAAAGCTTGCTAAGTTGTGTAATGTGTGGCATCCATCAGTTTGATTTCCTCCATTATATGCTTTGGAAAATTCTCATATAATTGTTTGAGCATCTACCCATTGACAGTAAACCTCTATCTATGATTCTAATGAAAAACCTGTATAGCACCAAATGGGTAAACATTAGTAACAATATTAGGACTGAGCCATCAGGAATAAAGATTACCAGGGTAGATCTTTAGCCTTGAATTATACAGGAGGACCTTCTCACTAATATGAAACTTCCACTGATGAATCATCCCATCATGGATTGCCTTTGTATTCTCCTTATAGATTCAAGAGTTCTTATATGAATCACACTAAATTTCTTCCTACTCTTGAATTTGAAACTTAATATGCTGACTTGCATATGAGAGATTCATATTACATTATCTCACAGCCCAATATGAAAGGTTCTCTACCTCCACCAATAGGTGACAAGCCTTTTGAAGAAAAATCCTATATAGTGAAATTTCGATCGAGGTTTTTAAAGATGTGAAGTATGCCCAAAGTTCATCATCCACGTGAAAAATCCAATCTTACCTATTGGGTTGTACCATTTTTTCCACGATTATCTTAACTTCCCGATTTGAGATTTTTGCTTGTCTGTTAGTTTGGGGGTGATATGAAGTGGACACTTTATGAACAAATCCATACTTATGAAGAAATTTTTTCATGTTATAATTTCAGAAATGTGAACCATGATCATTAATGATGAATCTCGACAAACCAAACCTACTGAAAATTTGGGACCTTGCAAAATCAAAAACCAGTCGGGAGTCATTGGTCCTGGTGCCCTTTTCCTCCACCCTTTTAGATGCAAAGTCCACACCAGTAATATGTACATAAACCCAAATGAATTTATAAAAGGCTCCATGAAGTAAATTACCCATGCATCAAATAATTCACAAAAATAATATGGGTTGTTGGGGAATTTCATTCCTCTTAGAGATATTCCCAGTGAATTGAAATCATGTGCATGAATTAAAAAAACTGATGGGAATAACTATACAATTTTGGCCAATAAAGTCCCAATTTAAGGACCTTTCAAGTTGTATATTAGGATCCAAAGTGTCCCCCTAAATCCAAAGTATGGAAGAAGGTCAAAATAGAGGTGAAATCGTGACCAAGGACACATCGATGAACAACTTGGTCACTAAAAATTCTCCACAAGTATGGGTCATCTGAAATGTACCATCTTGAATAATGTTTAACTCTTTGGGATTATGAAATTATGAAATCAATGGGGACCCTATATGTTTCTAGAAAATTCACAATGTCCGCATATCAGGGGGTAAGGTCCACAACATCACAAAGGTTCTCATAAGGGAATAATTCTCCAATGGGGAGGGGTGTGTCAACATGATGGTCCAGTGGTGGGGAAATCCTACTAATGTGGTCATCTACCACATTTTACACTCCTCTCGTATCTCTAATATCAAGGTCAAACTCCTAGAGCAGGAGCATCCACCAAATGAGACGGGGCTTAGATTCAGGTTTCTTTAGTAGAAAACTAAGGGAAGCATGATTAGAAAAGACTATTATTTTTGAATTGATAAGATATGAATGGAATTTTTTAAAGGTTAAAAAAATATAAATAAGTTATTTATCAGTGGTTGTGTTGTTTTCCTGGGAAGATTCAAGGGTATGTGAGGCATATATAATGACATGAGTAGCTTTCTCAACCATTTTTGATAAAACTACCGCAACTTCCAAGTTAGAGGCATAACACATAAGTTCAAAGGGGAGATCCCACCTTGGTGGTTGGATGATGGGAGGTGAACTAAGACACATTTTTAGTGAATTGAATGCATCCTCACATTTTTTATCAAAAACAAATTCATATTCCTTTTGAAATAATTGAAATAAGGGAAGTGTGATCTTACTAAAGTATGAATTGGTGGTAAAAACCTACATGAACCAAAAAATATCGCAACTCACAAACACATTTTAGATATGGAAGGGTTGAAATTAATTAAATTTTTGATTTATCCACTAGAATTACCTCTTTCTAAAAAACATTCCCAAGAAGTATCCACAACTCAACCATGAAATGACATTTCTCATAATTTAAGACGAGATATTTTTCAATGAATTGAAAGAGGACATAACCTAGGTGTGTCAAACAGTTATCAAAGTAATTTCCCTAAAGCATGAAATCACCCATAAAAACGTCCATGAAATTCTCAAGGAAGTCAGAAAAAATAATCAACATACATCGCTAAAAAGTACCAGGAGCATTACATAGACCAAACAACAACCTTCTGTATGAAAATGTGCTGAATTTACAAGTAAATGTTCTATTTTATTGACCCTTAGAGGCTATATGGATTTGAAAATAACCTAAATATCCATCAAGGAAGCAATAATTGGATTTTACGGCCAATATTTCTAAAATTTGGTCAATTAAAGGTAGAGGAAAGTGGTTATTTCACATGGATTGATTTAGTCGATGGTAGTCAACATAGACTCACCAACTATTTTGCACACATGTTGGAACCAATTAATTCCTTTCATTTGATACTACTATTATTCTAGTTTTTTTAGGCACAATTTTCACTAGTAAACCCCATTTACGAGAAGATATAGGATAAATGATCCCAATAGAAAGTAATATATTGACTTCCAATTTTACCACTTCAATGAGAGTGAGATTCAACTAGTGTTGAGATTTACTTATAGGATTAGCCTCATCATCAAAAGGAATATGGTTGTTTCTAGCTCTTTTTTGTGGGAACACTCTCCAAGCTCATTTTATGTTTGTTTGGATATGCATTATATCCCTAATTCATGATTTTTAAAGGTAGACGATTTTCATCACCTCTTCAGAGCTCTCTACGTCTTGATCGAAATAGGATGATGGGATGTCCATCTATCCTTCCATGGATTCCTCCTCATATCTCGTCACCTAGTTCAGGTCTCCATTATAGATTAATATGTTGTTCATGAAACCCTTCCCGGTGCCATATCTTTGTGGATGCTGGTTAATTACACTTCTTCTATCTGGATATTCCAAAGGAGTCAAGTTAGGGAAGAAACCATTAGTCAGTGAATTAGTCACGTTGGGCATCACTAAAATGTATGGACACTAGAACCTTGAATCACCTAAATTATCCCTTATTAGAGGGCTTATCGAGGGCACGAAAGGCCAAGGAATCCCACATAAAATGCGGGGAATATTATTTCAGATCCATGTCTCAGTGGTTTTCCTCATCTTCCCATGTTTAACATGGGGTATGTTGTGAGTTTAACGTCTATTAGAGAAGAATAAGACTGATCAGAACACTAATGAGAGTGAATCAGATAGAAACATCCATAGGAAAGATCACCTAGAATTTTTACCAGATGGAGGGATCAAAATTACAAATGAGGATGGATCAAGGATGGTGTGAAATGCAAAGGGGAAGGTTTCACACCATAAAGGCTAATCTAAACACCACAAAGGGAAGATTAGAGAAGGCATGTCCCAAAAAAGGGGACACCAATTTTTACTATTGTATGGGATTGAACCTTATAAAGGAATCCTATGTACCCTATTTAGAATAAAGGGATAAAAACCCACATAGTTTGAAGGTGTGATTTGGGGCTTACACATGGTTAGCTACCCATCGTAATAGGGGCACTCTTGTTCGGATTGTGTGGGGATTACGCACTAAGATGGCCCGAGTGCTGCAAAGATAAATGGGATGAATGGGTCTTATAAATGATTATTTTTTTAGATGATACAAAGATAAATGGGAGTAATGGGGCTTATTAACGGTTATCTTCCCATATGGATGGCATGAGTTCACCGGGATGTGGAGGCCCAGGTAAAATTAGGATTTCTATGGAGGAAGTGTTGAAGGGTGAGTACGGATGAGATGGAACTGATGTGTAGATAATAGTGTTGGGATTGACCATTAGGGAGGCTTCCTATATATCCCAGTGTATGGGAATCAAAGTCCACATAGTTTAAGATGAGGGCGATGAGACACCTAAAGAGGAGGCTCGTGAAAATGGACATGTGGATTAGGACCCAAAAAAAGTAGAACCTATGGGTTGGGGAATGATCTTCTCAAGACACAAAGGCTTGAGGGGAATGCCAAGTTGAGAAATGGGTGATGGGACTGTACCTTAGGGAGGATTCCTATGTATACCCTTGGTGGTGAATCAAAGTCCACATAGTTCAGTATGGGGCGTAGAATCAGGGTGTAAAAAATGGACAATGACCGAAAGACATACTGAGGCTTATGCATGGTTAACGACCCATCGCAAGAGGGACACTATTGGTTGTAAAAGTATGGGTTATGTGGTTTGGGACCCAAATGAAGTAAAAACTCTGGGTTGGGGCATGATCTTATCAAGACACAAAGGCTCAGGGGGAATTTTAAGATGGGAAATGGGTGATGGGTTGAACATCAGGGTGACTTCCTACGTATCCCCATGGTGGGGAATCAAAGTCCACATAGTTCAAGATGGGGTATAGAATCGGGGTGTACACAAAGGACAATGACCCGAAGACATGATGGGGATTACACATGGTTAGTGGACCATAAAAAGAGGAAAATTCTTGGTTGGAGGAGTATGGGTTGAATAGGGATTATTCATGGTTAGCAGACCATATGAATCAGAACGCCTCAGGGAGGCAGATCTGGGAGATGCATAAAAAAAAGGGCAAGTATCACATTAGGAGGGTATATCCCTAGGAGGGAGTACTAGAGTTTACCATTGGTTGGGTTTGGAACTCAAATAGGATTCCTATGTATCTTGGTGGCTGGGAATAAAAACCCACATAGTTTGGAGGGTCATACAGTTTAACTTCATATGAGATGATTGAACTGATGTGAATCTGCCTGAATAAATGGATTATGGGGAGTGAGGGGATTGAACCTTAGAGAGGCTTCCTACATATCCCAATGGCTTGGAATAAAAGTTCACATAGTTCGATAAGGCATATAGTTTAACATCATTCGGAACTGGGGACATGGAAATTACATGTGGTTAGAAATCTAAATGGAATTTTATGGCCACTTTTACACTCTAAGCCCACATGAGTCATGATCAGTGTGGGAAAAAATATGCATCAGTAGACCTGATAATCGTGTCATGAAAGGTGAAAACATGATGGATGGTGTGAGGATTACTAATGGATAGTGGACTAGGGTGATGTATATTGGGACTTACTCTAGGAGGGAATCCAGATAAGGATGTCCGATGTATGAGTAGGATATGTCTCCATTCCAATCATACAAGGACCACCCTATCAAAGTGGGTGTTGGGGATTATGTGGAAACTACCTGAGCCGCACATAGTGAAAAATTCAAAAGGGAAATAGAAGGTAGAGATCTATAATAATCATTCTCCATCGAGTCCACCCAGGCTTTCCATGAGTGCATTGAATCATAGTTTAACATCATGTGTTGAGGATATGGGTTCTTAGTAGTTTAACATCCTGAAGTTCGGATGATGTGGACTCACTCCACATCCCTTAGAACTACATAACTTGTACCAAACCGAACATTGAAAAGGGAAGGAATAATAAATCTCTGATGGGAGTGAGGTGGAGGAGTGGTCACTCGAGGGGATCACGTTATCATGGATATACAAATAAGTAATACATGTAAGTGTGACTATGTGAAGAAGCATGAGGTAGGGAAATGCAATATGAAGCACCACTCGAGGGACCATGAAATCACCTTATACAAGATTGGAGGGCCGCATGAGAGAGGTTATTGTGAATAAAAAGTCCTTTCTAACAAGGGATTCATGAAGCTCTGGTGCTTCTTGAAGAGAAGGAACTTTACAAAGGAAGGTGATTCACGAAGCATGAAAAATGGATCTTTGCGAAGGGATGATCTTCGTGAATAATGAAAACCCAATCGAGGAATAGGGTCCATAGGTTCCTAAAGGGTGCTTCATGAAGGATTAAGGCTCTACGAAGTCCCGAGTTTCCAAAAGAGACTCATAACTTCAAAATTTCCATGAGGCTTCATGAAGGGAATCCCCACTTTAAGTGGAGGGAAACTAGAACAAAGGGAAATATGGTTCATGATGCTCAAATATTTTGGGTAGTGCCTTTTATCATTGGTTTGTGGAGTAAAGGGTGATTTGAAAAATTAGAACTTGGAAGGTTAAAGTTCAAGGTAATGATCATTATTGGGGGGGGGGGTGTGGGTGAGACTAATATTTATAGTCAATGAGGTATCACGATGCTAGGTGGTGCACAATAAAGGAAATCATGCTTCGTGAATGGAGGTATATCTATTAGACTCATGAAGTCTTCCGTCACAACTTTGTGATTGTGTTGCTGATATCATGAGACTCATGGAGCCTTTCATCACTACTTCGTGGAAATTTTAGAGCTCTTCAGACTCATACATCCTTCTGTAACCACTTCACGGTGGTCATAGTGGTCAGGGGCTTGGCGGTGGGGCTTCGCAAAGTAATCCCCTTTGGTGATTTTTCTGCCTCATAGGGGTCAATTATTGTCCTAAAGAGTGTTGTCCACCCTTGATCTTTCTCTGGACTATATTTTTGCACCAAAAAATCCCCCTAATGATGGGATCCGAAGAAAAAGGAGGGTCATATTCTGAGGGTAGATCACCGAGAAACTGTAGATCGTAGATCCTTATCATGAGGATGGCGCACAAAGCGCGTGGGGAGATCACCATGATGTTCACAGTGGATGAGGGTTCTATGAAGATCAGGGAGCCGCTGCCTATAAATTAGGTGTGAGGTACCCTCATTTTTCCACATCCTACCTCTATGAATTGTGATTTAGCTCATGAATTGCGAAGATCCAACACTCTCGTGAACGCTCTTCATGAACTGGGGTCCTTATATTAGTTCTCCAAAAACAATTTTTTAGCAAACCAGTGCATTGAGATACTTTGTGGCTCTGCGTAGCACACCGAGTCCTTCAAGGTTCTAGGACTATGTGCTCCGCGAACATTCTCCGTGAAAGTTCTATGAGAATATACTCCCCAAAAAGAGAAGAAAAATGACCAAGTCTAGAACAACTAGAAAACTAGGAAGCTTATAAGGAGGTTCTTGTAGATACTTCTCAAAAGAAGGACATGATGAAAAACACTGAGCTTAGAGAATGTGTGCAGAGTCATTATGATCAAGAGTCTATGGTAGAGATGCTGATAGAAGGGAAAGAGGAATACACCCTATTTAAGAATTTTCTATTGTATGGATTTGGAAAAAGGGATGACGTTTCTATCCCTGAAGAATGTAGGGACAAACCAACCTACTGGTTTAGGGGCACGTTGTACCAACATCAGTGGTTTAGGGCGACCAATGGTCATACATAGAAGAACCATATGCCAATTACCACTAAATGCCTTTACAACCATGTGAATGATGTTGATGGGAAGGACTTGTAACCAGAGGTATCTCTTCCACAATACCATACTATTCTCAAGGTGGGATTAGGAAATCCATAGAAAGGGTGGAATAATGATTGGGATATGTGCCAGGGAAGTAACTTCATGGATGAATGGGCCTGGGACTACTAGGTTTGCACATATTATGATGAATTTGGAGCATAGTTGAGGCATGTTATCCTATATGAGGCTACATGGGATTCTCAATTCCACATATACCAATTTAAACACATGGTTCTAGAGTTACTGAGTAGGTGTTCTTGAAGGACCAACACTTTCCATCTTCATCATAAGGAGTTCGACATCAACATTTGGGACGTCCACCATATTTCAGGGATTCCAATCCCGGGGGAAATGTACAACAAGTTACTCCACACAGAGAATACATGGGAGGATCTGAAATAGATTACATGACTAGAGAAGATGTTGATAGACCTGGTGTTGGGTGGTAATAAACATTCAGTGAGGGACGTCCACTTCAAAAAGTGGTTTATAAATTTCCTGAAATTCCAACTGAAGCATCCTATTGAGGGAGAGGAGGCACCCAAGAAATTGCCAATGAGGCCCCCACCTATCCAAGGGGAGCTCAGTGAAACAAGGAAGGTTCCTAATGTTGAATCCGAGAAGATATCCATTGGAAGCTATGGGGGTAAAATGTCAACACCAAGCAGGAACTGGTGGTTTAGTTGGCTGGGTTTATCTCCACACTCATTTGCAGATGTATGTTTACTGTCAGGGATGCACACATCAATGCATGACCAAGAGAATTAATTATGGAGTCCATTTTGGTGATGGGGTAGTATGTCAACCTTGGGATTATAGTGCTGGCCAAGCTGTATAAGGTTATTTGGAACATTAGTGAGGGGAATAATCCATAATAAATTTGTGGACTGATCCACTTTTTGTATGGTTGGATAGTAGCACACATGAGGGTGTACGAATATCTGAACCCCATTTCCCCTCCTAAGTAAGATTTTTAGCTTGCCATTCTAAATGTAGTGGGGAGTTTCCCAATCAAGATGACCTCACTGGTGGTTCCGAACAAGGTTTGGAGGGTATAATAATTCAACTTTCATCTATTCCCACTGCCAACGAGAGTTTTCACTGATGACCGCAGAGGGACCAAGGAGCATTAGTCATATCTGATGGCCTTTTGAGGTGGAGTTCTAGAAGTGTGGGTAAATTGAGAGCCTATCTATGATCCATATACCCTGAATCACTTTGTGTGGAAATTATGGTGTCTGTAGAGCCTAACCTGAAGATTTTACCTTGGGGTATGCCATGAGTATCACCCGTGTGTGATGAGGTAACTTTGGATCATGTTCACACGTGAATATAGAAAGATTCAGAATGATTTGCCTCCACATACTACCACCTATGGGACAATTGAGGAGTACACAAAAATTTGAGAGGTAGCCTACCTATTAGAGATGCTAGAACAAAGGAATACCTGAGTTAATGATAGGGTTCCCCCTCAACTCTGATTCTAGGGTTGAACAATGAAAAAATAACATCGTGGTGGTAAGGTTGATGCAGCGACAAGGCCAATAATTATGGGGCCCGTACCAGTTAGAAATGAAATTGGAGAAATAGTAATAGATCCAATGGACCTAACTGAGTAGAGTCAAGAAGAAGGGAGTCTATCAAGAGGGTTCTAGAAGATATCTACCCAAGCTCCTGGGAAATGACTGCATTGTGTGGACATACCTAAACACACTATTTACCCAGAATCTTGGGAAACCTAGGACATTAATAGATAATTCCTTAGTTATTCCAAGATGTGGGACCAACTTAACCATTTTAGAATGCACCTTCTAAACATTGGGTATGCAAAGGCCGTATTTAGGGTCTCTTAGATAGAGGGGTAGTGATATGTGGCTGAGTTGGAAGACTTAGTGTACTCTTAGGGCACCCCATGTACAATGACAGATCGGGTAATAGTAATTCTTAACTAAACATCCCCACCACAGTTTTTTTCTACTGACCTGGTGGAGCTCTTCCCTCTGCCTAAGGGATCAGAAGAGTACTAGGGAGAAGATGCCGACAGAGGGATCCCTCTAGAGGAAGTTCGGGTTTTGGCCTCAGATCTGGGAGAATCCTCCAAAACTCTTGTGATAAGTTCTAAGACATTCATTTTTCCAACAATATCGCTTGTGTTATCCAAGTTTATTTGCTAACATTTTTTCTATATAGGAGATACTCACACAAAACAACCCTTCCCGTGGAAAAACATACGTAGAGTGGTATGCTCAAGAACCTATTTATGGAACAATGGAAGGTTTAGGGTATATTAGGGCTATGGAAACCAAGGTGGATCCTCTAAAATTTTCAGAGATCCTAACCATATACAAGGGGCCATGTCCTAGGGTCCTAACAACAATAACCCTAGAGAGTGATCTATTATTAAATTGTTGTAAGTCTTTATCCTCATAGAGTCATAAATATGATCCACCCAACCAGGTCAAATGACATATTCCTTGTATAAATAGTCTTTCAAGTCATGGGTGTACTATTAGTGAGGATGGAAGGGGGGTCCTAGAGCTCCTTTCCTGAGGGGAACACCGATCGACACAGAATCAGATTACTGAGCTGGAAAGACCATGGCGATCCCGACTTTGGGTAGAACCACTGATGGGGAGGAACCCGAACTTATCGAGGTGGAATCCAATGATGAAGATATTCCATGTGATATGGAACCCAGCCCATCTAATATCATACCAGAGGAATATCCCACTACCGAACTCTGAGATACGTTCTCGGAGTATAAACCCACTGACCTGGAGGATCTCGATGATTCTACCTCTAATGTAGAGGATAGATGATCTATTCATCACTGGTCATGGAAACTGATCAAGTGCTTCATCGACAACATCACACAATTAGAGTGGATAATATGGATGAGATCTATTCATCTTAGGTTGCATGAGATATTCCTAGAAGGGATGGATGTGTGAGGTCCCCATATGCTCATCCATGATTACCTTACTGACAAAGTACGAGAGAGAGACCATGATTTCTATGTTTTTTGGAAGTATAGGATGTCTATCAGTATTCAAAATCTTTAGGATTCTGAAAAGGAGATCCAATTCTTAGAAATGTGGATGAATGAGCACTCTTCTTTAATCATCACCCAACCAGAACTCATATCATGATTACAAGTCCAATTATCATAATCCAGAGAGCAGTTGCAGTGAACATATCTTGAATTAGAAAATATCCAAGATGAGAAAGATTAAGTATGGATCAGAGAGGATGAAGTTTTTCCCATAGACAACAAGGAAGGAAGGGAACTCAAGTAGTGACAGCAAATCCTAGACACCACATGCCGAAGGGTGGAGAAGCTGAGGCACTCCTTCCAAGGGGCCAAACCATAGGGGTCACACATTCTAAACTTACAGACATATTTTATGATTGATTTTCCTATTTAGACTGTATACATGAAAATATTTGTTACCTTGACTACTACATCTCAATCATATTTTCAAAATAACTAATAATAAATCCCTAAGATCATGTGGGTCATACCCAGTGTGAGAAATAAGAGAAATCCATATAATCACTCTAGATATGATAGCATCTACAAATCATTGAATACTTGGGGTATGATTGACCATTCATAGTTTTCAGACTATGAGAGAGGGGGCTGTGACTAGAGAATATGATCCTTAGAACATCCAATCTTCGTTTCCCAACACACTATAGTGCATGATTGGGATAATGCTGGGGGAATTGGAATCAATCCCAACAAAGGGGAATGATAAGTGTAAACCATGATACCCAAAATGTAGAACATAGTGAGGGAGACATGACGATGTAGAATAATTGATGACTATATTTGAAACAAAGAATCCATATCATGTTATCCTAAAATAGGCACAAACAAACAAGGTCCAGCCGTTGACCATATTCGAAACACATGTCCAAACTTGAAGTGTCATCTGATGCCCTCTGAAATGTTGGACCAAAACAGTAGGTGAGGAAAAATGGCATGAGACTAGGATGTTGGGGGGGGGGGGTCCTTTAGACATGAAAGGGGGTGAAGATCCGAATTAATGTCACAAAATCATGGGGATGGAGTGACAGTGTAACACCCCGACCCTAGATACCCAGAGTCGGTGCATTATTACATAACATTGGCATCATCACAACAAAAATCAAGTCTCTAAATACAAATTAGTTTATTAGCCTTGTAAACACTATATATATTCATAAAGTTTACATTACATCAATAAGTGAAAAACTACAACAACATATTGTCTTCATATCCCCTCATACTATCCCTGCAGGTCATTCATAAAATACTTTTCACATCTTGGGAAAAATAAAACATTTAAAGGGGTGATCTCATATGCTCAGTAAGGATAACAATATGGCAGAAACTTTCATAAATAAACATAAAAATTTAAGGCAATGTATAACTAAAACAAAAGCCTATTGAACTTGAACTTCATCATAATATGGAATGGATAAAATGAAATAATCCCATTTACTTATTCCCATGGATAATCTACTAGTCGAATAATCACATGAAAATATTAATAACCACTTTCATAATGATGGAATGCATAATGCCAGACTATCATAACCACATAGCCAAGGCCTCGTGCCAAGACTACAAATAAGATATTGTCAAGGCCTTGTTCCAAGACACTAGTTTTTCTCATGAGACCTACCGATTCATCGAGGAGCTATAGCGGGCTCCACCTGTCACATACTAAGTCCAATGCATTCCTCATATGAAAAGTTTTAAACATAACATAAACATTCATATTAAACTAGCATACGAAATGTCAATACTTAATCGAAAAACCATGAATGGTATAAAAATAGCACATCCACAGTCAAACATAACTCATTCGATACAATATGTAAGATTGTATTGTATCAGATTAATATCAATCAAGAATAATGAAGGATATTGACATATATGAAAATAATCGTCAAAACTATTAGAGAGAAATATCCCCTTTTTCTTGAAATCATTTAAAAGTCACACTATTTGTCAAGAAGTCATTTAAAAATATATTTTTGAATCGAAGTGTCCCATACCACTTTGAAACTTTTAAAAGTAATTTTAATTTTAAAACCATAATGTCCATATATATAAATCCTTAAAACCATTTTTAAAACATGGACATTAATGAGAAAGATTTAGAAGAATAAGTCTTTAAAACATTTAAAAATGATATTTTAGTTAGAGTTTATAACCAAAGGAGAGACACTTGAATACAAATAATTGAGGTAATAAAAACTTAGTAATATCATGAGAATAAAGTTATTCATGATATACTATGTCAAAGTACCTTATATACACCATATAAAATTGATTTGGTGTATAACAACAAAGAAGTCTCAATGGAATGTAAATTGAGATGAAATCTCTAATAAAGGCCATATCCTTAGGTTAAGGATAAATCAACAACCTAATTATGTGTGAAAAATATAAATACACTAAATATGAATGTATATTCATTGTAAAACAAAGGAAATTCACACATATTCTTGTAAAAACAACACCAATGAATTGGATGTTTATCTCAAAAAATCGAGATTGAGTAAAAATCACTCTTATCAAGTTCATACCGATGACTTGAGAATTTATCAATGGAGTGATTATGTGTATAAAAAGTATATCCACAGAAAGGGGAGTGGAAATTATGACATAATCAAATGAATAGTGATTCCACACATAATCTTGGAGTAAAATAATCAATGAAGTATGCGTAAAGCTGAATGAGTGGAAATTGAAATATAAAATTCCCTTATTGATTTGGTAACTTACAAAACATACACCCATGAAATAAGGATCATACAATTATGATGTAAATATACATTAATTAAAGTATATTACACAATGAATAGAAACATGGACAGTACACACACCACATGCAATAAATAAGTGGTGAACAATGGAATTCTCACGGAGTTAAAAGTGAGATAAGGAACCCCTTACTTTGTAATTTTTCCTTGGTCGAGGGTAGTTTAACCTACTGTATAATGGTGAAATAATTTTTATTTAATTATACAAGAATAATATGCATTAATATGATATCATATATGTTCTTTTATCATTGATTTGTTAATAATATCTTAGAATTATCGTCGTTTCGGGTGTTAACGGGTTCATTTTCCTTTATATTCTTTGTTATTTGAGCCATATTTGTTATTAATGGGATGTATATTATTCATATACAGAATTATATAAAATATTTAAAAAAAATTTAATCTTTAAATGAGAATTAGTCTTGAATGGATATGATGGATAATGAATCTCATCGCGTTCGTGGAGATGGTAGTCCGTACGTACGCACATGCGACAATATCATTATTTTAATATTAAAATAATATTTAATTTGATTTTATATCATATATACAGAATAATTATCATGTTATATTTATTATTTACATGAATTACACATCATTATTATACCCATCCAAATAATAATGTTTTGAATAAAAATTACACCACGACGTGGAGACGGTAAGGCGTACATACGCACGTACGGTGACACGTCATTCAAAGGATGGATAGAATACTGAAATATGGTTGTACCATGTTTATAATAACATCAAAGTATATATAATATACTGGAGTTATTATTTTATAATGACAAAAATAAAGAAAAAATAAGTGGAAGAAGAAAGGAACTTGAAAAAGGGTGGTGAAATCATTACCTCTTCTTCGGGTTCTTCCTTTTGATTTGATCAAAAGGGCTCCTTAGGTTGGCTTTATGACTAAATTAAGGCCTCTAGGATTAAGTGTGGGAAGTTGAGAGAGTATTTGGTCAGGGGTTGGCCAATCAAAAAGTCTTTGAAGGTGTGAATTAATGAGATGGGGGAGTGCCCTTTTATAAGAGGGGTGAGGGGAACCTTTGGAAAATCTAGAAATATTATTTTATAATAAATTCATATTCGGTTTATAATGTCTAAAAAGTGGATTATTTAAATTTAAAGGTGGTGATAGGTCAAAGAACACTAAAACAATAGGATTTAGACAGGTTTGGGTTACTATATTAACCTTATCTTTAAATATCAACTCTTAGTTAATTAGTTTCACTTTTACAATGTCTCTTTGTATTTTTATATTATATGGTTAATAAACATACTATATACATCCAAGAAACCCCCAAGTGGTAAATTAATGATATAAATATCATGATATAAGTCTCTTGGATGAACCGTAGATTTTTAGGAATTTAATATCAATTAATAATATAATATTTTTTTTAAGAACTCTTTTATGTCAATTTTGACACTATTCAATAATTGATTTTTTGAAAATTTATAAAAGAATGATTACTTCGAATAAAGTTAATTATATCAATAATAACATGTCATATTAACGTAAAAAATTATTTTTATTTATAAAAAGTCTCAAATTAAATTTATTTGGGTATTTATAATATCAATTATTCTAATTTTTCATTAATTAGGTAATTACTGCATCACCATTGTGTCATAAATAAATTACATTATTTAATGTCTAAAAAATATAAATAAAATACCATTATGTAGAAAATGTTTTTATATTTCTAATGAATATTTATAGTAGAAAATCGAAGATATATAACCCTATGTAAAAATTGTTTTTCTAAAATATATATGCTTATGCTATTTTTGTATTTATTTTAACTTAATTAAAATAAAGGGTCATTATCACTTACAAGTGCCTCCATGGGGTCCCAAAATCAACCCATATCCTCCAATAATGTTAGGACACGTTTTAGGGTAATTTATAATTATTATAATATTATTTGTTAACCCTTATTTACTGGATTTACCCTTTAACCATGGTAAATAAAAAATTTACCGAAGTAATTATTCAAAATGTCTACAAATAAAAGTTACCTATTTAAAAAATTTGGACATCCTGATTAAAAATATGGAATAAATTTTTCCAAATTCAAAATACAGAAGTGGAAGAAATTAATTTAAAATTAATTTCCGTTGTTAAAACAAAAAGCATGTTTTTAAGAGATAATAACTATCAAAAGATTGACACTTGTTTATGTCTGGTTTAATTGTAAAATTATGTCAAATGACAAAAATTGAATTAAATGGTAAAAATATATTCTAAATATAATTTAAAACCACTCAAATTCATAATTTATCAATATTAATTTTTTCAATTAAAAAAGTTGTTTTTAATTAAAATTTAGTAATTTTCACAATTCATCAAAATATGAAAGTTATCCGAAAAGTACCAAAATTTCACCCTAGGCTAATTTTGATATTCCGAATCCAAAAATGAAGTCCATTTTGAGAGATATAATTTATAAAATTTTAAAAAGTGGGTATTACTATTCATAATGGCTACTTTGATTGGTCGAGGTGTGTTAGAATTCGATGTTGTGTACAACACACACTACTGTATTAATCAAAGAGAAGCGTACCGTGGAAGCTTGGGGTGTTACATTATACCCTCCTCCAATAAATTGCGTCCTACAATTTTTAAAATTTATCATTGGAATATAATGGAAAGTCCCACATCGGAAAATGATTCAATAAAACTATCACTTTAAAAGAAAGAAAGAGAAGTACAAAGGTCACCCGATATAATCTATACTAGGATTCCATGTAGAAAAAAATGGATATGGATGATAAAATAAGTGTCAAGTTCTGATGGAGATGGATAGAAAACATGACCAGGAGAAAGTTAACAATAATAAAACCACAAACTTGTGTTGGGACAAACGATCATTAGTCTCCCAGTAGGAAAAGTAAACAGACAACATTTTTTGTTTTAAGTTACATTACAAAAGGACAAGGAATTAATTTATGATATTGACTAATAACATAAAGAGATATACTTAATTTTTAAGTAGAGTTTCATTATTTAATAAATTTTTACCACTAACTCATTTTTTTGAACAATGAGTATTCAAGAAGACTTGGTCACAATGGAAGAGCTAGAATAAACTTATATAGAAATACATGATCAACGTAGGATACACTATATATTTACCTTGTATTTAGATATTAATAAAAACCAAAATGGTTAGTATAATATCTGATGATCCCCCAAATTGATATTCCATTAGTGAAAAAAAACACTAATCTTAATTTCTAAAATTAAACCAACAATACCCCAAAGTTAAATAAATACCATTCAATAATTAATTCTCCTTTAAATCCATCAAAATAATCCAAACTAATATTGAAACCCAAAACTTATAAGAATGTAGTCTTCTACGTTAAATTATACCTCCAAATGACATCAATTAATCTTAAAGTCACATACTTAAAAGTAATTAACCTAATCACATATTCTGTATTATAGGTTAATCATTTCCATAAATAACCCAAATCACTATAAATCCACAATAAAAAAATTCATAAAAACCCACCATTACTCCTCAAATGAAATCCCATACTATTCTATTTTCCTTGGGCATATAGTGTTCACAACAAAGCGAACAAATTCCAAAATAAAATTTATCACTTAATCACCAAATCATTTTCCTATAATAAGGGTATTCATTTGATTAGACATAAGATCCCAAATCAAATTATTATTGATCAATAAAATCATTTAACTAAAAATAATAGTCACACTAACTAGGGACTTCACGTAGTCCAGTGTTAGGCGATAAATCCCAATCGCACATTGGTTGTGGGTTCGATTCCCACATATTTGTCCAACGCGACGGGTTGTTACACGGTCTGCGTGTTGTCTTTTTTCAGAAACTATATTTTATAACATTACCAAAATGAGATAAATTACTCAAAATAACCATAACATAATTTAACCACAAATCTTATCTCATACCTTGAATTTTCATCCCAAATTATAATAACTTATAATTGCCTCAAACCCAGTGATCATATAAAACCAAATGGTTATTTATAACTATATCCACATGAGAAAAGATAATTGTTCCTCAAATATCATTCTCACATGGAAAACTACAGGGCTACAAATACAAGAGAAAATTATTCCAAAGTAAACCCATCAACAAGGAGTACTAATACTTTTTAAACATTTCTCCAACCATTTATTTCCACATAGCTTCTTCTTTGACCAAGAAAATATCTTATAGAATAGGGAATTCACTCGGGTAATGGCCAAGTCCCCTACATTTACAGCAAATGACTTTAAATGGATTCTTGGGGACCATTTTTATCTTCTTCCATAGTACTCTTCATTTTTCTTTGGAAATTCTTCACTTTATGTCCTTCCTTCCCGCACGTAAAGCATTTCTTTGTCCCATTGAGACACATTCCTGGGTGTCTCCTTCCACATTTCCTGCATGATGGAAATTGAGGATTCCTTTCTCCATGGTCTCCACTGCTGGAGTTCTTATCATCCATCACCTTTCTCCTTTTTGTTGAATCCGGGAATTGGTTAATATATATATTGTTGATCATATTTTATGAAAATTTATTTGGCATAAAGACGATATATTTTACACCTATCAACATTCCATTTTGTTGCTCATTCCCACCACCGTTCCCACCATGTACATCATTCTCAAAGTCACTATGACTTCCTTGGAATCCAGCATTTGACTAAAACCAGAAAGCATTGTGTGAGTAACAGTAGTCATAAAATCATTTAGAGATTAATATGTCACCATATTCTCAATTTGAAACACATTAGGATTAACCAAGGTCATTTACTATCATCTTATATATATAATACTTCAAATCGGTTTGTAAAGAAAATGTAAATTATCCTAAGCATATCCCCCGGGAGTGTCGTAACCAAGAGTGCAGTAAGACCCGTTGTCGTGCACTAGTTCCCCTTCGAGTCTAGCTCAAAGCGGTGTTTTGAGGTTTTACCCTTAGGTATATCTGTGCCAGAGCCGCCTCTACCTGCTCGTATCCAGACAGGGATGTATTTCTCGGGAAACTCACAAAATCTCTACAATACCAAAATTCTAGGAAGTTCTTCTATACTAATCCTCAAAGTTCATCTTAGGTCTACGTGCTCTAATTAGAGTTTATCTAAATATAGCTTCCAGGGTTTGTACTAAACTTCTTCTAATACCAACTGTAACGCCCCGACCCTAGATACCCAGAGTCGGTTCATTATTACATAACATTGGCATGATCACAAGAAAGATCAAGTGTCTATAGACTAATTAGTTTAGTAGCCTTGTAAACACTAGATATATTCATAAAGATTACATTACATCAATAAGTGAAAAACTACAACAACATATTGTCTTCATATCCCCTCATACTATCCCTGAAGGTCATTCATAAAATACTTCTTCACATCCTGGGAAAAATAAAACATTGAAAGGGGTGAGATCAGATGCTCAGTAAGGATAACAATATAGCGGAAACTTTCATAAATAAACATAAAAATTTAAGGCAATGTATAACTAAAACAAAAGCCTTTTAAACTTAAACTTCAGCATAATATGGCAAGGATAAAATGAAATAATGACATTTACTTATTCACATGGATATTCTACTAGTCGAATAATCACATGAAAATATTAATAATCACTTTCATAATGATGGAATGCATAATTCCAGACTATCATAACCACATAGCCAAGACCTCCTGCCAAGACTACAAATAAGATATTGTCAAGTCCTTGTGCCAAGACACTAGTTTGTCTCATGAGACCTACCGATGCATCGAGGAGCTATAGAGGGCTCCACCCATCACTTACTAAGTCCAATGCATTTCTCATATGAAAAGTTTTAAACATAACATAAACATTCGTATTAAACTAGCATACGAAATGTCAATACTTAATCGACAAACCATGAATGGTATAAAAATAACACATCCACAGATAAACATAACTCATTCGATACAATATGGAAGATTGTATTGTATCTGATTAATCTTAATCAAGAATAATGAAGGATATTGACATAGATGAAAATAATCGTCAAAACTATTAGAGAGAAATATCCCCCTTTTTCTTGAAATCATTTAAAAGTCACACTATTTGTCACGAAGTCATTTAAAAATATATTTTTGAATCAAAGTTTCCCATACCACTTTGAAACTTTTAAAAGTAATTTTAATTTTAAAACCATAATTTCCATATATATAAATCCTTAAAACCATTTTTAAAACATGGACATTAATGAGAAAGATTTAGAAGAATAAATCTTCAAAACATTTAAAAATGATATTTTAGTTAGAGTTTTTAACCAATGGAGAGACACTTGAATAAAAATAATTGAGGTAATAAAAACTTAGTAATATCATGAGAATAAAGGGATTCATGATATACTATGTCAAAGTACATTATATACACCATATAAAAGTGATTTTGTGTATAACAACAAAGAAGTCTCAATGGAATGTAAATTGAGACGAAATCTCTCATAAAGGCCGTATCCTTAGGTTAAGGATAAGTCAATGACATAATTATGTGTGAAAAATATAAATACACTAAATATTATTGGATATTCATTGTAAAACAATCAAAGGACATTCACACATATTCTTATAAAAACAACACCAATGAATTGGATGTTTATCTCAACAAATAAAGATTGAGTAAAAATTACTCTTATCAAGTTCATACTGATGACTTGAGAATTTATCAATGGAGTGATTATGTGTATAAAAAGTATATCCACAGAAAGGGGAGTGGAAATTATGACATAATCAAATTAATAGTGATTCCACACATAATCTTGGAGTAAAATAATCAATGAAGTATGCGTAAAGCCGAATGAGTGGAAATTGAAATATAAAATTCCCTTATTGATTTGGTAACTTACAAAACATACACCCATGAAAGAAGGATCATAAAATTATGATGTAAATATACATTAATTAAAGTATATTACACAATGAATAAAACTTGGGCAGTACACACACCACATGCAATAAATAAGTGGTGAACAATGGAATTCTCACGGAATTAAAAGTGAGATAAGAAACCCCTTACTTTGTATTTTTTTCGTGGTCAAGGGTAGTTTAACCTCATGTATAATGGTGAAATAATTTTTATTTAATCATAAAAGAATAATATGCATTAATATGATATCATATATGATCTTTCAACATTGATTTGTTAATAATATCTTAGAATGATCGTCGTTTCAGGTGTTAACGGGTTCATTTTCCTTTATATTATTTGTTATTTGAGCCATATTTGTTATTAATGGGATGTATATTATTCATAAACATAATGATATCAAATATTTAAAAATTAATTTTAATCATTAAATGAGAATTATTCTTGAATGGATATGATGGAGAATGAATCTCATCGCGTTCATGGAGACGGTAGTCCGTACGTACGCATGAACGAAAATATCATTCTTTTGATATTAAAATAATATTTAATTTGATTTTATATCATATATACAGAATAATTATCATGTTATATTTATTATTTACATGAATTTAACATCATTATTATACCCATCCAAATAATAATGTTTTTAATAACAATTACACCACGACGTGGAGACGGTAAGCCGTACGTACGCATGTATGGTGACATGTCATTCAAAGGATGGATAGAATACTGAAATATGGTTGTACCATGTTTATAACAAAATTAAATTATATATAATATACTGGAGTTATTATTTTATAATGTTAATAACAAAGAAAAAAGAAGTGGAAGAAGAAAGGAACTTGAAAAAGGGTGGTGAAATCATTACCTCTTCTTCGGGTTCTTCCATTTGATTTGATCAAAAGGGCTCCTTAGGTTGGATTTATGACTAAAGTAATACCTCTAGGATGAAGTGAGTGAAGTTGAGAGAGTATTTGGGCAGGGTTTGGCCGAACAAAAAGGCTTTGAAGGTGTGAATTAATGAGAAGGGGGAGTTCCCTTTTATAAGAGGGGTGAGGGGAACCTTTGAAAAAACTAGAAATATTATTTTATAATAAATTCATATTCGGTTTAAAATGGATCCAAAGTGGATTATTTAAAGGTTAAGGTTGGGATAGGTCGAAAACTACTCAAACAATAGGATTTAGACAGGATTGGGTTACTATATTAACCTTATCTTTAAATATTAACTCTTAGTTAATAAGTTTCACTTTTACAATGTCTCTTTTTATTTTTATATTATATTGTTAATAAACATACTATATACATCAAAGAGACCCCCAAGTGGTCCATTAAGGATACAACTATCATTATATAAGTCTCTTGGCTGAACCTTATATTTTTAGGAATTTAATACCAATTAATAATATAATATTTGTTTTAAAAACTATTTTATGTCAATTTTGACACTATTCAATAATTTATTTTTTTAAAAATCATAACAGAATTATTACTTCGAATAAAGTTAATTAAATCAATCCTAACATGTCATATTAACGCAGAAAATTATTGTTATTTATAAAAAGTCTCAGATTACATCTATTTGGGTATTTATAATATCAATTATTCTAATTTTTCATTAATTTGGTAATTACTGCATCACCATTGTGTCATACATAAATTAAATTATTTAATGTCTAAAAAATATAAATAAAACACCATTATGTAGGAAATATTTGTATCTTTCTAATGAATATTTATAGTCGAAAATCCAACATATATAACCCTATGTAAATTTTTTTTTCTATCATATATATGCTTATGCCATTTTTGTATTTATTTTAACTTAATTAAAATAAAGTGTCATTATCACTTAAAAGTGCCTGCATGGGGTCCCAAAATCAACCCAAAGATGCCCATGGTCGGACATGTATCCTATAATAAGTTTAGGACATGTTTTAGGGTAATTTAGTATTATTATAATATTATTTGTTAACCATTATTTACCAGATTTACCCTTTAACCATGGTAAATAAAATATTTACCGAAGTAATTATTCAAAATGTCTAAAAATAAAAGTTACCTATTTACACAATTTTGACATCCTGATAACAAATATGGAATCCATTTTTCCAAATTCAAAACACAGAAGTGGCAGAAATTAATTTAAAATTAATTTCCATTGTTAAAACTAAAAGCGTGTTTTTAAGTTATAATAACTATTAAAAGATTGACACTTGTTTATGTCTGGTTTAATTGTGAAATTATGTCCAATGAAAAAAATTGAATTAAATGGTAAAAATATATTCTAAATATACTTTAAAACCACTAAAATTCATAATTTATCAATATTAATTATTTCTATTAAAAAAGTTGTTTTAAATTAAAATTTATTAATTTTCACAATTCATCAAAATATGAAAGTTATCCGAAAAGTACCAAAATTTCACCCCAGGATAATTTCGATATTTCTAATCCAAAAGTGAAGTCCATTTTGAGAGATAGAATTTATAAAATTTTAAAAATGGGAATTACTATTCATAATGGCTACTTTGATTGGTCGAGGTGTGTTAGAACTCGAAGTTGTGTACAACACACGTTACTGTATTAATCAAAGAGAAGCATACCGTGGAAGCTTGGGGTGTTACAGACCGACTGTTCAAATGGAGTCCAACAATCTTGAAATTATGAAACTATGTTGAATCCACATTGTGTGGACATATTGGTCTAAATCAAGATCAATCCTACTTCCAGGAAGCACCACTCTGGTGAGGGACTAGAATGCTTTACAGTTTTATGTCATGAAATTTAAGATTGTATGTACATATTTTAATGTCATACAGCCGGGATGTTTGCACATAGTTTAAGTTCATACTGCATGGACCCTAGTTGATAGTTTAAAGTCACATTGTAAAGAATATGATGTATTTGATTGGAATTATTTCACAAAATAGAGGGAATAGACCAAACATGAATGAGACAAATGAGGCCTACACACCCTAAAAATTATGAAGAACAAATGAGAAATAGTCTTGTGTGATTTGGTAGGAACAAAAACCAATATGAACGAAATCCAAAGGGTCCTATCACTAAACGTCACACCACCTATTCCTATTAGGCTCCTAGTTTATGGTCATTGGATTCAAACCATAATTGGGACCAAAGGGCTAGGGAGGTCAATGGACCTAGGGATGGACCCAAAGATGAGATGTCCAAGAATTTCTACATATCCCATGAGGATGGGAATCAATCCATATGTAGTTCTTGAAGCACAATGTGGTTAGAGACCAACACTAATGGGGGAAATCCTCTTTAGTGAGGAATCTGAAGCATCCCGTAATTATCATGGGGTATCTTGAACTTATTCAGGGTAGAGTCACAGTTTAATGTCATGTTCCAAGGAAATCGTCTCTTAGTTTATGGTCATTGAGTTTGGACCCTAGAGTTTGCAGCTAGGCCTAAAGAAAAAGTGTCTGAGCATCACTACATATCCTATAAGGAAGGGAATTATTCCATACATAGTTCTTTAATACTCATGTAGTTTAACATGATGTGGGTTTCAATTTAGTTTATTGTCATATTCCTAGGACATACAGACCCCAAAGGTGAAATGTGTGGTGCAGTACATGACCTGACCTGAATGAGGACTGAGGAAGTCTACACCACATCACACATTATCAAAGGAGGACCCAGGCCAAAAGGGAAAAAATGGGCAATAATGGTGCGAATAGTCCTGAGATCGATGATCTGTGTGTCACTACATATCTCCTAAGTAAGGTAATATAGCCATACACAGTTCTTTTGGGGGCACATAGTTCTGACCCATGCATAGAGAAAATAGGAATTAGATACATTTTGTTTGTTCTTTTGTCGGTGTGTTTTTTTGAATGACCATACCGAGATTAAAATTCCAAGTGTCTCTAGAGGAATAAAGCCATATATAGGCATTGAAAAATGACACAGTGGATAACTAGTATCCAAGGTGATTCGATCTCAAGTGAGAATATCACAATGTGGTTCCATTTTTCATCGTGCGGCCAGGACGATGATGTTGCAGTTTAAGGTTGTATGATAGGACCGGTCCATATAATTTAACATCGTACAGTAAGGATGATATAGTTTAAATTCATGTGGGACAAGCCTAAGTAGTTTAATGTCATATGTCTTAGATAAAAGAGATCTTAGTTTAAGGTCATAGAGATCAGACCATAGAGCATCACAGTCCTATATGTGGGTATTATCCTACCAAAAATCCTAAGCCCACGTGAGGCATGATTGGTGTGGGAAACAAGGGGTGATGTCAGGATTTCCCTATCACGTGATATTTCATAACAATGAAAGAAAAATGGTGGGTGGGAAAATCCCTACCAGGAAAAAATTCCTACTCGACATTGTGGTTGTACGTAGGGATAACAACATGGGTGTTAGAGAATAAAGGGGTAGGAAAATATGAATCACTACACCCAATATCTGGAACAAAATTGAGGTGAAATAATGATGGAGGATAAATGCTAACTATATTCAAAACACAATATCCATATCATGTGACCTAGAGTGGAAAAAAATAATTGAGGGTCAATGGTTGACCATATTTGAAACGCAAGACCTGTCTCAAAATTCCATTCAAGATCCTCTAGGATGTTAGCCTAGAATGGTATAAGATCCTTAAGGATGAGAATCCATACCATTTGGGGGTCCTTTTGGATGTGGAAGGTGGTGTAGACCCAAATAAAGGGGATATATGAAGCGTAGAAGGTACCCATTTAGTTTAACATCATGCAGTAAGGATACATGTTGGGAAGTGTACTCTCAAGGAAGGTATATGGAATGCCTATTGTAAACCTGACAAGAATGAGAAACAAAGAGGATCAATAACACCCATGTAATCTAAGAGGAACCTCGACCAAGAGGACATATAGATTTAAGGGATGGTAGTTGAACCACATATGATAGTTCCGAGCATTTATATGTATCTCATAAGGATAAGAATCAAGCTACATGTAGTTCTATAAGGAAAGCATAGAAAATGGAAAATGCCAAAGGGGGAATATTTCCTCTAAAACAAGGAAAATCTATGTTTCTATATAGTTTAATTTCATGAGAAATTGGACACTAAATATCTTTGTTTAAGGTCATAGATTTCAGACCATGAGAATGAGCCTGTTGAAGTAGAAAAATGTAATGTAGTGTCAGAAAGAAACCCGATGTGTCTAAGGAATAAAGAGGTCTTCACCACATCACAAATTCCTGAGAGAATACATACACAATTTAAATTCATGATGCCCAGACTTTGGGAACCGAACTCATAGTTTAAGGTCATAGAGTTCAGATCATGTGTCGTGAGACTCTTCCATGAAAGTATAAACCTTATAAAGAACCCCTAATCCCACATGAGTCATTATTAGTATAGGAAACAAGGGGTGGAGAATATTTTTGCAACATAAAGAAGCACATAATAGGGGAATAAAGGTGTAAAATCAAGGACAACCCCACAACACTGGTCCGCCCACTCAATATATGAAGGTGCATGGAATAATGACACTTAAGAGTACTGTAATCACATATGGAAATAAGGATGTGAGAAAAAATGTGAATCATGAGACCAAAATTTGGGATGAAAAGGGATTGGAGTAATGATAGAGGATAACTATTGACCATATTTGAAACACAATATCCATATTGTGTGGCCTAGAATAGGAATAAACAACTGAGGGTCAACCACTGACCATATTTGAAATGCAGGACCTGTCTCAAAATTCCATTAAAGGTCCTTTAGGATGTTGTCCTAGAATAGTAGGTGAGAATTAATGCTGAGCATATATACCATTTGGGGTCCTTTTAGATATGAAAGATGATGGAGATCCAAAAAAATGGGCACAAAAAGCATGTTTGTGGAATGAGAGAATGTCCATGCAGAATCCAACAATCCAAGTCCCATAACATGGTGCATCTATTCAAATTAATGAGGAAAGATAGTGGTTGAAGGATTCAACTAGGGGAGGATGACTCGAGAAGATGAGTGGGGAAAAGAGGCAAAATAGTTTCATGAACCTAGGGTTGGACCCAAAGACAACATGTGTGGGAGTTCCTATGTATCCCATTAGGATGGGAATCAATCCATACATAGTTCTTGAAGACCCAT
This sequence comes from Viscum album, assembly GCA_963277665.1. NCBI lineage: Eukaryota > Viridiplantae > Streptophyta > Magnoliopsida > Santalales > Viscaceae > Viscum > Viscum album. The sequence goes on from OY728125.1 coordinate 1,403,173,519, forward strand.
GCTGTTTAATGTCATATGGTAAGGATGTAGGTAAAAGAGAAGTGTTCCCAAAGGAGGAACATGTTGTGACTGTCACAAAACCGGCATGAATGAGGGGAAAAGAAGCCCATACCACACCACATGGTCCTAGAGGGAACCAAATGATTAGGGGGTGAAAGTGAAGAACATGGGGGCTGGACCCAAGGAAAAAATGTCCATAAATTCCTACATATCCCATAAGGATGTGAATCAATCCATACATAGTTCTTGAAGACCCGTACAGTTTAACGTCAAGCGGTAAGGATGAAGGTGAAGGGGGAGGCCCCTTAAGGGGATATGTGATGAAGTAATTACAAACCAAATGTGAATGAGGACCAAATAAATCCACACCACACCACATGATCCCAAGGTACCATACTTTCGATGAGAGGCTAGAGATAGAATGAGATTTATGGCATTTGGGGATGGACTTGAGGAAGAAATTTCTAGGCATTCCTACATATCCCATAAGGATGGGAATCAATCCATACATAGTTCTTAAATGTCATGTAGTTTAATGTCATGCAGTATGGATGAGGGTGGTATTTTAATATCATGTAGGACAAGGGGATCATATTTTTAATGTTATGCATGATACAACAAAAGGAAAGTGGAGCATTCATAATGGGTATACACAGTATGGTGAGGTAACAAACCTAACATAAATGGGGACCCAAAAGGTCTCCTACAACACCATGTATCCCCGAAAAAAATGCAGATATTGAACATGGGTTGGGCCTAAAGACAAAATTTATGGGAGTTCCTACGTATCCTGTAAGGGAAGGAATCAAGTCATGTGTAGTTCTTGAATGTTGTGCAGTTTAATGTCATAGTTTAACATCATGTGGGACAGTGGTGCTGGGCAGTTTTGCATTTTGAAACCTGAAAGAAGACGAGAGAGGTCAATGGACCTTGGTCTGGGCATAAAGACAAAATGTCCAGACATTCCTACATATCCTTCTAGGGTAGGAATCAATCCATATGTATTTCTGAAATTTTGTGCTGTTTAACATCATACGACAAGGATGTAGATGAAGGGGAGTTCCCTAAGGGAAGATCACATGGTATAAACATTGTAAACCCAATGTGAATGAGGAGAAAAATAGGTCCTAGCCATAGAAACATGTAATCCCTAGGGGTTACTAAGGCCAGGGGTGATAAGAATATATGGAATTTTTTGGAATCTAGGGATGGTCATGAAGAAAAAATGTTTGGGAGTTACTATGTACCATGTGAGCATATAAATCAAGACACAAATTGTTCTTGAATGCCTTGTAGTTTAACATCATGCAGTGAGGATGAGGGTATAGTTTAAAATCATGTGGGATAGTGATGCTGGGCAGTTTTACCTCTTGTATCCCAGATGAAGAAGAGATATCTTCATGAAAAGTATTTCTTGAGGAATTTTGCATTGCTAGGAGGAGTAATTTTCTCACCATCCATGGTGACCAAAGATTATGTGCCATTAGTATAAACCTTGTTGATGATATAAGGTTTCTCCTATTTAGTTTCTAACTTTGGTGGCTTCCTACGAGGTATCCTTAGTATACTCAGAGCCAATACCGTGTCACCTTAGAGAAAGGAAGAAAGGCAATTTTTTTTTGAAATATTAGGATATCTTTTTATGGTGCCTCTCCAAATCATACAAGGCCTGGAGCCTATTCTCATCGAGGGATTCCAACTCATCCAGACAGAATTTAAAAATATTTTTTGAAATTTTCTGAACATAAACAGATGTAAGGAAAAATGATAACTGAATCTCTATGGGTATGACTTCTTTTATCCTATACACCAAGGAATGTGGGTTCACCTGGGTGGAATTGCGAGTCATTTTCCGGTAAGCCCAGAGAGAATTGGGGATCTTATCTAGCCAACTATTCTTGTTCTGACCAACCATCTTATGAAAAATGTTAGATATGATATTTGGATGTGAACCTATTTCTGCTTGGTAATTTTGGAATGAGGATTTGATCTGTCCTGCTATAGGATGGTTTGGAATGGGTATGATATGTTGTTTTTGGGTCTGTTGCTTGAACATCAATGGAAGATCTAAAGTTTTGAGGAATTTTCTAGTGCAACGATATATGATTTTTCCTCTTGGAGTCCTTGCTCTGAATTCAGGAATGACCATATACTGAGCTGGCTTCAAGTCTTGGTGTGGTTTTTCTTTGAGTATTTTGATGTTAATACTTATCTCCCTGCTGGTGTAAGTACATTACACCTCGTTTTTGTATGGAAACTTTTTGAATTTAATAAATCCCCTTGGATGCATGAATTGGGAATCCAATTCATGCCACCACCTTCTTAAAAAAATCAAGTCCCCAGACCATGAATAGCCATGAGTACTTGGTATTATGGATGGGTTTTGGTAGTTGATGCACAAAATTGGAATGGATTTGACATGCATAATACCTCTTGGAAAACTTAATATAGTCACGAACCATAGTGGTCCATAAATAGACCAGTCTTAAAATTTGATGGGAGAGTTTCAACCCTGCCTAATAAGATCTGCAGGAACTAGTATGGACTTCCTAAATGTCATGGGGATTCCCATATCCTCGAATAAAACAAAGTATATATCCATAAAACCAACTTTTCTAGAGGATCTGTTCAGGGATGGAACCATTTTGGAGTGTAAACTTCACTGCACACTGACAGATTCACTCACATTCAGCTCTGTCTATTGGGATATTTCCATGTTGAAGGTAATCAACAAATGGAGCCATCCAACTAGGGGACTATTTTTCTACATTAGGGGTATATGGAAGTCCTACTGTGGATTCATCGGTGATAAGGTGACTTATCTGCTGGCTATCATCAATGTTTGAACTAACGGGAGCGATGAACCTTCGATGTGCCATGTGGATAATCAGATCATCCTGGCCAGGCTCTATGAGAGATATGGAAAGGTTAGAAAAGGAATCATCTCAGCCATTCTATTACCAAGAAACATGAGTGACCTCCAGTAGAGAATGGAAATAGGCCATCAGCTGGTGAGTGCTCTCTAAGAGGGGCACGATCTCTAGCTTCGTGATGACATAGTCACCATTAATCTTCTTGATAACTAGCTCGGATTCCCCCTTCACATGTAGGTGGGAATATTAATCTCAAGGGATATCTCGAGACCAATTATGAGGGCCTGATACTCCACCTCGTTTTTAGTGCATCCTTATGATAACAAGAATGAGTAGGGAAAACAACCTGTGTAGGTGTGATGAAGATGATACCCAGGCCTACTCTGCTGAGTCTGGGATCATTGATTATTTTTCCAGTGGGACTTTGGGAAGCACCATCGAACTGCATCTTCCAAAAAATTATAGACCGGTATATTGATATAATGGAATCATCTGGAAAGTCAGGATCCAAAGAGTGATCTGCAAGAGCTGGATGAGAGGCAAGGAAATCTGCCAGCGCCTGACCCTTGACAACTTTCTACAGGATGAACCTGATTTTGAACAGCTGGAAGATCACTTCCCACTAGGCTAGACAACCTATCTACATAGAGTAGTTCAAAATATACTTTATTGGATCCACATGGGATACCATATTTATCTATTAACATTATAGATAGTTTCACAACTTCTACACTGAAAAAAATAGCACAAGACAAATCTTCTCAATAGAGTAATATCTAGCCTCTATGTCGAGGAGCATGTGAATGAGATAGTATAAACTGTTTTATGACCCTTTGTTATTCTTCTGGGTGAGAAGGGAATCAAGGGATCATTGTAGGGTAGTCACATAGAGGACCAGTGACTTTTCAAATATGGATGGAATTAAAACTGGAGGCTTCATCAGGTACGACTTGATCTCCTAAAAAGAGGCTTTACATTCTTCATCCCATTGGTAGATGGAACCTTTCTTCATGAGTCAGGAAAAGGTCTTACACTTTCTATCCATATTCACAATGAATCATAATATGTAGGCTAAGTGGCCTTGGAAGCCTAAGATATCTCTAAGGTTTTTGGGAGGAGGCATCTGAATAATGGCCTTGATCTTCTATAGATTAATATTGATGCCTATATATCAGAAAACAAAACCAAGAAACTTTCCCAAGGTCACCCCTAAGGCACACTTCAAGGGATTCATCTTCAGATGATGGAATTTGAGGATCCAAACACTTTCTCAAGATATCTGAGATGGTTTTGATATTGGTGGGATTTGACCACCAAATCATCCATGTAGCATTCCACCAATGTCCCAAGGATTAGTTTGAATATACAGTGCATAGGATGCTGGTATGTGGCTCCTGTATTTTTCAGACCGAAAGACATTACTCGGTAACAAAAATCACCTTGAGGTTCCCTAGAGTAAGTAGATTCTTTATCCTCAGGGGCCATTAGGATATTATTGTATCTGGAATACCCATTCATGAAGGAGAGGGATTGGAATCTAGTGGTGGTGTTGATCAACAGTTCTGTTACGGGAAGGGTAAAATCATCCTTCGAACAGTGGCAATTGAGATCTTGGAAGTTGATGTAGAATCTGATATGTTTGTTATTCTTACTAATAGGAATGATGTTGGCAATCCATTTAGTGTACTAGACCTCCTTGAAAAAGTTGGATTCGATGAGCTTATCAACTTCAGCCTTGAACATGACATCCTAAGAGGGGTGCACCTTTCTGGAAGGCTATTAAAACCTACGATGACTTTACCAGAGACCAAGATAGTTGATGGAGACCTAAGTATCTAGTCTTGAAATTCTATCACAGATCTATGAAAATACATCCCGATGATACTTTAGGAAATCCATATACTATTGTTTCTCTTCCGTAGACATAGAAATGATGATCAGTGTTGGTCTCAAATCTACCTCGTTACCAAGATTCAATTATACCAACCGACCGACGGTGGTGGAGACACCTTCTTTAAATACAGGAGGAACGTCTTCCATATCCTCTTTATCATATATGGTGAGAAGATTATTAGCAAGTGGCAACTATTCTGAATCGGCTGACTCTGCGGAAATACTGGTGCTAGATTGAGCAGCAGTAGAATCTTCATTGGGGAACTCCAACATTATAAACACCATGGTGAAAAAAATATTGATCTAGTTCCATTAGTTCTTTGACCCAGGGGTCCACACTTGATAATATCAAAGTATTAATGTAGTGTTGACTTAATTTGGTTCAGCCCAGCCTAGAGAAAAAATTAAGTATGGAGTATTTCTGTTACTATGGGGCAAATGTCCCAATAACTTATAGGGGTAAAGGGACATGGTATGACTCAATCCTGACTCATGTAGGAGTACATAGTGATATTTCAACACTCCTTGTACCTAGGAATGTGATTCTTACTCCTTCCCGAGACAAAAAAGTAGTGTCCCAAGTCTAGGGTTGTGGCCTCCAACCAGTGAATTGGGAGGATGAAAGCATCATCCAAATCTGCCCATGGGTCGACGACAATGGTAGTGTGCTATAACTTGTTGGACTGAACCTACTTATCCTTTCCCCTGTAGTAGTTAGTGTCTAGGTAGTGGGATTTACAAGAGGCAAAGGGAGATTCATCACCTTATAGCATGACCACTCGACCATTGAGGGAGTAATTGAGGAATTGATGAGATGAGGAAGTATTTGATGCATGCAGATGGAGCTGAGGCCTACCCATCAGTGCATTATAGGTGGTGTCTTGCGAGACAACCATGAATTCCATGCTAGAAATCAGGCCACTAAACCAGGTATTCAAATGGATGTTTCCACATGGCCTCTTCTTGGTCCGGACATATCCTTGAATCTTCAGGTCATAGGGATCCAAATATGATTTATACAACCCTAGTTTGTGGAGTGTTTGAGTCAGGATGAGATTTATCTTGGAACCTGTGTCTATAAGGAAACGATAGACCTCCACACTATTAAATTGTCCAGTGATTTATAATGGGATAATTTTTCCCTATATGGGAGAACCTTCATCATCTTCTTAGAATGAGATAATGGCTTGGTACTCTATATGATTAACTTTATCAGCAAGTAAAGAATCTGAAGTCGATACCTCTATTTCAAACTAGAAGGGGATTATCAAATAACCTATGATGGATTCACCAATATCTTAGGATAGGATGATGGAATCAAGGATAGAGTCCTTTGAAAGAATGATTGAAAGGTTCTTAAGAACATCATAATTTAATGTTAGGTGCCCATTTCTACTGAGAGAGACTTTCTCTATGGTAGGTGGTATGGCGGGTGTTGCCGATCGAAATGGATGGTTCTAGCTAGTGATCGAAATATCCCATTGGTCACTAGATGAACCATGTAAAATGACCATAGGAAAATTACTAGATGGATGAGGTGTGGCCATAACTGGACATCGCTGATCATAGCGCGATCGTAGTGGCTCTTCCTGATCAAGGAGTACAAATAGTGACAACCATGAATCTGATGAGACAGGATGAGAGGATTCTCCAAGATGAGCCCTACACTGAACCTATGATATGGTCCCAATAACAAGCATGACTTGAATAGAGTCACTGAACAATGAATTTTGATGATTCATGTATCCATAGATTCTTCGATGATGGCATCAACTAGGGACATTAGGAGGATATTCCTAGTGCTCCTCATCGCTAGGAACCATGTAAGGATCCACTAACTCGACAGTATTTACTGAGGAATTATCCTAATCATCTCTTTAAGAATCCTCCAATACTGGGTGGATCTTGAGGGTGATTCCCATCTCTAGGGGAATGAAGTCTCCAAGAATACGAGATGGTTTCAACACTGGTGGGGGGATTCTCTTTATCTTGTGTCATTGGAACCTGCCCTTCCGAGAGGTAGAAGACTGAGATATGGATGCACCAATGGTCACTGGAGGAGGTGTGATAACTTCATAAGGCTCAAGACAATTTATATGAGAACATATGATACTATGGGTGTGAGTGACTACAATGAGATCTATCTAGTCATTTTAATTCTAAAACCCATGACTAGAGACCTTCTACCATTCACCCTCACTATCGCTGTCAGGCCTCATAGAAACACATGCCACCTACATCAGGGTAGGGCCCAATCTAACTATATTGTTGTCAACCTAGTCCTAGATCTAGTCCTTGAACACATACCACTACTTAAGTTTATTTCCAAGGAATTGGTTGTAGGGGTAGTATTTGGGGAGATCCATGATATCAGCCTCTTGAGGTCTCCTACATTCAGGAAATTGCATGATTCCATGATCCAAGTAAATATAAAAATAGATAGGAACTTGAGATTTGTCAAATGAATTGACACAATTTCTCCTATATGAAAAAGGGACTCTGGGATCCTAGAACTGATGATGGTATGGATCATGACAAGTAGGTGGAACCTGATTATCTTACCTCAGTGGTGGTGGTGCATAATGTGGTGGTGCCTGCTGATTCTGAGGCACACAATACTGAACCTGAGGCTGAGTTCCTCAGTGAGGCTGCGGAGGAGGCTATATCGAAAACAAATATAGTGGAATGGGGGACTCTACCTATTAAATGGAAGTGGTATTGACTTTAGCTGCTCTTCTTGCAGGAGTTGTGGGAGGCAACGAGTGTGTCTGCTTGGCTTAATGAAAGGCTTCCTCTAGGCACTGAGCCATGTCTAAAAAATCTTGGAATACACCTAGGAAGTTATGGGTAATAAGAGATGGAACCAGTTTAGTATTTAAATTCCCCATGAACATTTTCAGAAACTTCTGTTATGTTATCAGCATGTCAAGTCAATATGTGAGGCCCTTTCACCTGGTGATAATGTCTGCAATGCACTCATCTATCATTTTCTTGCACTTGAAGAGTTCAATGATTATAAAAACTCAGGTTTTCACTCAGGTATAGATCATTTAAATTTTGATATAATTCTTTATTTTAGACCTAATATAGACTCCTAAAGAGTTAGAAAAGGTCTTAAGGGTTTCCAAGGATTGTTAGGATCCTAGGACACATCTTTTTGGGAAACTGGCCATGTCGCATGGTTGGTGCATGGTTGGAACAGGATTTTCTTAACCATGTAGATGGTCTATTTACAGGAAGAACCATATCACATAGCCATGCAGCCTAACCATGCAATTTCCCCTTCTTCCTAGGTACCTGTGCAGGGTTTACGCATAGTTTGTCGAACCATATAGACAAACCTTGCACAGATAAATTTCAGGGTATTTTAACTATTCTTCTCTTAATGATCTAATTAAGCCATCCCTTCTTCCCCAACTCAGTATCTAGGGAGAGAAACTCCATTTTATCTCAATTTTGAGTTTTTGAAGATCTACGATAGGGATCAAGATATCTCCTTCATCTGGTATCTGATTGAGCTTTTTTTCATCACGTTGGATGCACAATGGTATGCACTTGAGTCCTTTTTAGCCATTCTTCTCCTCTCTTGCTCTCAACCTCTTTATCGAGGTGTGAGATTTTTCGATTTTTCTAAGATCTAATCCATTATAAGATAAATTAGAGGCTGATACCAGTGGATAAGGATCATAAAATCCTAAGGTGGGTGGCCTATAACTCATCCATCAAGTTCATTGATTTTAGAATTTTCTTGTTTCATCGAGTGTCGTTTATTGAATTTATATTCTATGATTATAATAATTAGAACTACATGGTTATTATCTTTCAATATCTGTGATTATTTGTTGATGGTTATTCCCTCAAATCCATCCATCCCATGTAATATTATATTCGATAATTAAGTTTGTAGTGTTTTGATACTTTTGAGCCATTATTCGGATGTGCCCGAGCTTGACCACACTAATGGTAGGACTCCTTATCATAAATTCTTGTTGTATAATATACTGGTGAATGGAAAGTACCATGTCACTTCCACTTGAACCACCTAAGGTAAGTGCATAAAATTTATAATTAAATGTGAAAGAAAAATTGGCAAGTATACTAAGTATATGACCTGACTGTATTAGATGATAATGAAATATAGATTGCATATCTGTAGCACCCCTTACCACATTAATGTAAGGTAGTAGAATGAATTATAATTATTGAATAATCCTTAAATGGAATTAATAATAGGTTTCATGCTACTAGACCTTATCACACTAATGAAAGGAAAGTCTTGAACCAAATGGAATGTTACATGTCTTTATAATTAAATAAGAGTAGCCTGAATCAGGATCACCTTGGATTATTATCGAGGAATTCAATGAGACCTTGACAAACCCATTTAGATTAAAGGATATGGTTTTCATAGGTTGAGACCCACCCATATCACTATCCTTGTCTATTCTTGGATGCCTGGTATGAAACCAAGATCCCAAACATTGGATTAATGGATTCCTTGGATACACTCCTTGGATCTAGCATTGAAAAGTAGGTTCCATGTCTACAACCCATAGGGACCTGTCTCTGATTAGCCCCATTTTACCTAGGATGATCACCTAGGATTTAGTAGGAATATTATTGTGGAATTACTTGTAATATTCTACTTGGATTACACTCTTACCCTTAGAAATGCTACAATTATTACTAAGTTGGAGACCCTTGAGGTCTACATTGCCTTGATTATTACCTTGGAACTTCATTATTAAATTTCATTACAAGTTTCCTTGTCACAATTTATAACCTTCATTATTGTTAACATGTGACTCATTTATAAACAAGTAATAATAAATTAATGGAATAGTTACATTCAGATGCTAGCTGAGGGATGAAGTAGGTACTTAGTTATTTAGTTAAATTATGTTGTTTTACTTTATATATGCATGTTTTCACACTATTAAATTTCCATTACATGGGCCAGATATTATAGACACCATTGGTGGTTTCCCACTAAGATTTATCTCACACCCTCTTCGGGCGCCGTTTGGTACTCAAAGTATATTACATGAATGCAGGTGTTGATAAATGGAAGCATTCAACTTCAAACACTTGATTGGTTGCTGTTTAGAATGGATCTTGATAGGAGATGACTAAACTGGAGCTCGAGACTCTTGGTATAGTCTTTTATTTCCATTATACTTTGTGAAAAATGTTGTGCATGTTGTCTTGTATCCATGTTTTCAGTTTTCTAGTGACATGAAATATCGCCATCAGTTGTTGCATGCTTGTATGTTATTCTAGTTATTTTTGTTATTGTTAATGTTGTATCTATTTTCTGCTATGCCTCATGCTTACCAATATTGATTTCTCTATTTACCTCTGTTTATATTTATTTATTGCGCTACACTCTGGTAATGAGGGAATAGTCTCCCTACAAACATGACCTTGACCCATACTGCTAGCCGGTAGCCTCTGGTGTTTGGGGAGATGCGCTTGAGGCCCTATGATCCACTGGGCTTGGGGCACCTCTCAAGTGACATCCGTGTCCGAGACATCACAAATGATATCATAGGATTTTTATTTCTTTCTTGACTATTTAGAGATAATATATTTGAGATTAATAACACTGGAAACTTGGTCATAATCCATTCTTGGGAATCATGAACACATGTTTGGGGTAAAATCCGAGTTGCCTAAATTATAATTGTTTTTATGTTTTTCCTATTATAGTTGACATTATTTCACCGTTGGGTGACACACATGCATTGTGGTGTTGTTTATTATTACTATTTTTTAGGATTATATTTCATCCTTAGCTCGATGATATGACGACAAGGATCATTATTACATTCATCATTATAGGAACCTAAAATCCACATGTCATGCATATTTCCACGCCATATAGGTGCATTTCACTACTTGCATTGCTTGATATGCTTGTGATTGTTGAGCGATGTTGTGATAGTGGCTTATAAATGCATTAATATTGGTTTCTATTGAGTTATTTAATATCTCAATTCATGAGGTGTATGTGCCCTCATGGGTTGGAATGGGTAATTTATCGAGTCGAGCTATTATGCTATAAATAAATGGGTGTCATTTCTAGTGATAAAGTGTATGGGAACTAATTCACCAGAAATGGATATCCCTTACAAAGTAAATCATGACATCTAAAATTAATTGGTTTCACATCCTTATACCTCATTTTCATGTTTATTAAAGGTAAAGGAGTGAACCTGGAAATTAAATTTAAAATGAAATGAAATTTATACTTGATCACTTACTATTACATGGCCGTCTGAGTGGGTAGTTGGGGTAGTATTCCTTATGTAGTGAGTTTTCTTATGTTCATATTCTGATAGTGATTATATCTTTCCTTTTTATCTTATTTTGAGGCATATACTTGAAATTTATAGACCAATGCTATCGATATGTCCTCGTATCATACACTAGGAGGGTGGTGATGACTATCCTATAGACGTGGTCGACCCTAACCACCACTCTTACCTCCAAGAGTTCCACTCGAGGCACCAACTTCTATACCTGATATGGGAACTGATTCCCAAGTTCATAACAGTTTCATACATTTGATGCAGTCCAAGAATGATGCTCCATGACTTTCACCTACAATGGATAATCTAAAACATGTCTTCCAACAGTAGCATCCTCATACCTTTTCAGGGGATTGTGGTTCTTAGGCTAAAAAGTCTTGTCTAGAAGCCACCCTATCTATATTTGATCGTATGAAGATGCCTCCAAAGTGGAGGTTCAATCTTTCCATATACAAGCTTAGGGATTCTTCCAAGCACTGCTGGGATGTGATTAACCAGGCTGGTCATCATCAGGGCATGTCATGTGTTGATTTCCAGACTACCTTCTGTGATCAATTATTTCCTTAGACAACTAGAGTTGAAAGAGCTATAGAGTTCATACATCTCGAGTAGGGTTCAATGTCAGTTATGGAGTATTCAATGCATTTTACTCATTTATAGTTCTTTACAATGCTTATAGCCAGTGATGAGATTTTTCATTATATACACTTCGAGGATGGGATTGTGTATTTCATTCGTACATAGGTGAATGTATTTATACTTTGAACCTTATCTAAATAGTAAATCAGGCTATTATCACATAGTTCAACCTGAGGGAAGATAATAGTACTGGGAATAAAGGAATAGTTTCACATCCGTCCAGTAGTTCTTTAGGTTGCAAGAAATGTTCTCTCAAGGTTTCTCATCAGGGGAGTGACAACAAGAGTTCCAGTTTCTATATCTACAAAGTATTTCATCAGTGTGGACGGCGGGGGAATCTGAAGCCTAATTTTTTAGAGACCCAATGGAATACCAGGATTCTGGAAATCTATAGAGTTTTTTCAGGACCTTTCCACCAGATTTGAGTGGAAAAGGATCCACACTAGCTCCACCTACAAGAGAGGGTTCTTTTACACCACATCATGTGGGGAGTTGGAATAGTACTAGAAGGACTGGCTGAGGAGAAGGTCATGGTCATGGAACCTAGAACCCTGATCACTATAAGCACCAACCGAGCATTTATGATCATGGTAGTTCATCTATTGCATAGGGTTTTGTATCAAGTTAATTGCATGCACTACACCCGATACCCAAGGATCAATCTGTGGGACTATCTACAGTACAAGGTACTTCTTATGGAATCTACTACAATATTTTCTTTATTTGATATAGGTTATTTAAACTCTTTTATATTTGTATCTATCGTGGAAATTCTAGGACTAGATATACAATATTATTATGGTGTAATGACCCTATATACACTATTAGGGGTACCAAAAGAGGTAATACACTAATGTAGGGACTTCCCCCTTGAGGTAGGAAGTTACCCTTTCTTATGGAACCTATTTTTTCTTGAGATGACTATCTTTGATGTCATTTTTGGGATTTATTGGTTGGTTTAATATTATGATTTTGTAGACTTCTATCACTTTAGGGTATTATTTATGTCACCAGAGGGAAGTAGTTATCTACATAAGGGTGATTGGGATGTCCAGGACAGTATAGCTGGACCACATCATCATGGGCTAGGTGAAGTGATAGACCAGATTGAAAATCTCTTCATGAAGGATTAGGGTTTATGAAAAGTTAATTTCCCTCCAGTAGTGGATCATTTCAGGGACATATTTCCTGACATTTTTTTGGATTAACTCCCAAGAGAGAGGTAGAGTTCACGATAGATCTTGTTCTAGAAGCATCTCCAATGTCCATCCCTCCATATAGTATGGAACCTACAGAGCTTCAGGATATCAAGTGATAGTTATAGGATTTAGAGGACAAAGGTTTTATATGTCCTATTACATCATATTGGGGTTCACCCATTCTTTTTTCCAAGAATGCGGATGGAACCTTACATCTATGCATAGATTACCAAAATTTGAACCAACTTATAGTCAAGAACTAATATCCACTGCCTTGAATAGATGATATCTTTGACTAGCTCTAAGGAGCTAGGGTCTTCTCTATGATCATCCGAAGATCAGGTCATCATCAAGTGAAGGTAAGGCCATCTGACATACCTCGCAAAACTTTTCATAGTAGGTATGGTCTATATGAGTACCTAGTTATGCCATCCGGTCTTACGAATGTGCCTACCATTTTCATGGTTATGATGAATAGGGTGTTCCACCCCTATTTGGATTCTTTTTTCATGGTCTTTGTGGATGAAATCTTGGTGTCTTCTCACACTCGTAGTGACCATGCCAATCATCTTGAGATCATTTTGAGTACACCGAGAGTATCATATTTATTCCAAGCTTGTTAAGTTAAACTTATTGATCAACAAAGTTCACTTATTAGGTCATATTATCTCAGAATCAGGCATATCTGTTGACTTGAAAAGGTTAGTGCTATAGTTTCCTAGGAGCATTCCAAGAGCATGTTTGATATACAGAGTTTCTCAGGACTGGTTTGATATTACAAGTATTTCTTAAAAGACTTATCTTGTCTTGCTTCACCTATTACTATCCTTACAAGTAAGGGTGTTAATTTCCTTTGGTTAGGAGCGTGTGATAAATCCTTTCAGGAGTTGAAAGATATTCTTGTCTCAACATCTTTTCTAATTATTCCCAATCTATGTGTAGGTTATACTGTCTTATGTGATGCATCAGGAATCGACCTAGGAGTAATACTAATGCAGGACGATAGAGTCTTTTCATATGGATCATGGTAGTTGAGGCCTCATGAGACAAATTAACTAATGCACAACCTTAATCTATCATCAGTTATCCATTCTCTACATTGGTTGAAACATTATCTGTTGGGTGATCAATTTGTGGTGTACATAGACCATAAGAGCCTAGAATATATCCTTTATCAATGTGACATGAACCTCCTATAACAAATATACGTATAATATCTACAATACTTTGATTTTGAGTTTTTATATATGCCTTAGAAGGGAAATGTGGTTGCAGATGCACTGAGTTGGAAAACTCAAGAACATGCCATAAAGGAATCCAGTGATGAATGGAAGTTAATGGCCCTCTTTTCTGAGATGCATCTAGAGTTTCATGATATTCACGAGTAGTCTTATCTCTCATCTTTGACAACTACCTATTCCATCCTTGAGAAGGTGAAGGGTAGAGAATTTTTAGATCCTGAAGGCTTGGTACTTCATGAGAGTATATCATGAGATAAACTATCTCTGGATTGGTCTATAGATAGATATGACATCCTGCATATCCATGGACATGTCTAGGTCCCTAAAAATATGATATAGGAGTTGATGAATGATTACCACACCTCTTAGTGTGTATTTTATCTGGGCATCTCAAAGATGTATTGAGACATGTCATGCCTATATTGGTGGCCTGGGATGAAACGTCAGATATAAGCCTTTATCACTAAGTGTTCCACCTATCAACAGGTGAAGGCAGAGCACCAAATACCTATAGTCTTGTTACAACTACTTCTAGTACCATAATAGAAGTGGAAAGATTTTTCTATGAACTTTGCAGTTGGTTACCTAGGACACCTAGAGGCATCGACACTATATGGGTTGACATTGAAAAACTGATGAAAGTAGCCCACTTCATTCCTATTTGAGAGACTTTCTTAGTTCATGAGTTAGGAAAACTATATGTCCATGAGATCATACAACTAAATATGTTCCCTTGTACTATCATTTTAGATAGGGATTCTCATTTCACATCATAGTTCTGGTAGGTATTGCATAAGTCTAGGGGAACACATGTGCTTATAAGAACAAATTTTCACCCTTAGACTGATGGACAATCAAAATTGACAATACAGGTTATAGAGGATATGCTTCGAGCATGTGACCTTGATTTCGGTGGTTCTTGAGAAAAGAATATCCCTCTTGTTGAGTTTTCCTATAATAAAAACTTCTAGGAAACAATTCAGATGGATCGTTTTGAGACCTTATATGGAAGGTCATTCCACTCACCCCTGTGCTATCTAGAGGCAGTTTAGAAAACCCTACTAGGTCCTCGTCTCATTTAGGAGACTTTGGAGCTTGTTTAGTAAATCATAAAGTGTACAACTACTTCCCAGAATAGACAAAAATTTATATCGATCGCTTTAAAGGACATCTAGAGTTCAAGGTCAGGGATCATGTTTTCTTTAGAGTATCACCCATGATAGGGAATAGATAGTCATAGAAGTAAGGGAAACCATCACCTTATTATATTGATCTATTTGAGATCCTAGAGAGATTCAGACTGATAGCCTATTGGTTGCTATTACCTCCGTGGTATTGTTCCATACATGATGTCTTCTATGTTTCATAGATTCTCCAGTATCATGCTGACCCATCTCATACCTTTGATCCCGAGGAAGTTGAGTTAGATGTTGATGCTACCTTTTATGAGTATCTAGTACACATCATTGACCAGAGCACAATTGTTCTCCAAGGCTGGTCTTTCCCTCTAGTACGAGTGCTATATCAACATGGACTCATGTAGGAAAATACCTGGGAGTAGGAGGCTGACATACAAGCTCAGTGTTCAAAATTGTTCTCAGATAGTGTTTCTACACCCTTGGAAGGTGAACTTGGGGAAGAGTTCTTTTAAGGGGTGAAGATTGTAAGAACCCAGTTTTTCTCTCAGGTATAGATCCTTTAAATTTCAGTCTAATTATTTCTTTTGAACCTAAAATGAATTTCTAATGAGTTAGAAAAGGTATTAGGGTTTTCCAAGTCTTGTTCGAAGCCCAGAACACATGGTTTTTGGAAACTGGCCATGTCACACGGTTGGTGCACGGTTTACCAAACCGTGCAGATTGTCTATTTTCGAGCAAAACCATATCACACAGTTGGCACACGACTATGCACCCTAAATGTGTGAGTTCCCCTTATTCCCAGGAACCCATGCATGGTTTGAAAATAATTTTTCAAATCATGTGGACAAACCATGCACATGAAAATTTTAGGGTAATTTTACTATTTTCCCTTAATGATCTAATTATGCCACCCCTTTTTACCCAACTCAATATCCAGTGGAAGAACATCCATTTTATCTCAATTTGGATACTTTTGAATACCTAATATAGGGATTAAGAGATCTACTTCATACAGGATCTGATTGAGCTTCCGTTCATCATGTTGGATGTGCAACAGTAAGCACTAGAGTCCATTTTAGTCGTTCTTCTCCTCTCTTTATCTTGACCTAGTTATCAAGGTGTGATATTTTTACCATTTTCTCATATCTACTCCATTATAAGACTAATTAGAGGCTGATAACAAAGGATAAGGATTGTAAAAACCTAATTTGGATGGTCTATAACTCATCCATCACGTTCATTGATTTTGGAATTCTCATGTGGGGCCCAACGATTTTACCAGGTGCAGTTTATTGAATTTATATGACATTATTATAATCATTATAACTGACTGATTATTATATTTATGTATATGTGATTATTTTTTGGTTTTTACAACCTCAACTACATCCACCCCAATTAGGATGATATCCCATATTTGAGTTTTTAGTGTTTTTGACACTTTTGATCCATTATTCGGATGTGCTCGATCTTGACCGCACTAATGGTAGGCCTCCTTATCATAAATTCTTATTGTATCATGTAGTGGTGAATGGAAAGTACCATGTCACTTCGACTTGACACTCCTAAGGTAATTTCATCAAATTGATAATTAAATGTGAAATGGAAATTGGTATGTATACTAAGTACATGACTTGACCGTATTAAATGTGAATGAAATATAGGTTTCATGTCTATAGAACCCTTAACACATTAATGTAAGGTAGTGGAATGAACCTTAATTATGAGTATTCCATAAATGTAATTAATAATAGGTTTCATGCTACTCGACCTTGTCACATTAATGAAAAGAAAGTCTTGAACCAAATGAAATATTATATGGCTTCATAATTAGAAAGGAGTGGACTAACTCGAACTTGCCTTGTATTCTTATCCGAGAATTCAATGAGAACTTGGGAACCCCATTATGATTCAAGGATATAGATTTCTTAGTTTGATACCCCCCAAGATCCCGATCCTTGTCTATTCTTGGATTCCTAGTATGACATCATAGGATCCCTCACATAGTATTAAAGGATGCCTTGGATACACTCCCTGGATCCAGCACTGACAAGTAGGTTCCATGGTTAAATCCCATAGGGCCCTATCTCTACATAGCCCCATTTTAACTTAGAAGATCACCTTGGATTAAGTAGGCATCTTATTGTGGAATTCCTTGGAATATAATCCTTGTATTAAAATCTTACCCTTAGTTAGGATATATTTATTACTGAGTTATAAACCCTTGAGGTCTATGTTGCCTTGGTTATTACCTTAGAACTTCATTATTAAATATCATTACTAGTTACCTTGTCACAGCTTGGAACCTTCATTGTTGTTAAAATATGACTCATTTATAAGCTGGTAATAATAAATTAATGGACTGGTTACATTCAGACTCCAACCGAGGGCTGAAGCAGGTACTTGATTATTTAGTTACATTGTACTACTTTACATTATATATGCATGTTTTCACACTTCTACATTTCCATTACACGAGATTAATTTTATATACACCATTGGTGTCGGCCCACTAAGATTTATCTCACACCCTCTTCAGGTGTCGTTTGGTACAAGAAGTATATTGCATGAATTCAAGTGTTGATAAATAAATAATATGACTTTGAACACTTGATTCCTTATTGTTTAGGATGGAGATTGATAGCACATGATGGAGTTGGATCTTAGTATGTTTGGGATAATCTTTTATTTTCTTTATACTTTGTGAAACATGTTATGCCTACTGTCTTGTATCCATGTTTTCTAGTTTTCTAGTGACATGAAATATAATCATATGTTGTTGTAGGATTGTATGTTATTCCAGTTATTTCAGTTATTGTTACTATTTTCTTTATTTTCTATTGTGACTCATATTTACCTATATTATTGCTAATATTAACCTATTTTTATATTTATCTTCTGTTATAAACTCTGGTAATGAGGCCATAGTCTCCCCACAGGCACACCCTAGGCCTCACAACTAGACAATAGCCTCTGGAGTTTGGGAAGATGCACTTGAGGCCATGTGGCCCACTAGGCTCGAGGAACCTCTTAATTGGAATATGGGTATGAGATGTCACATTGATACTAGTATTCTGCATGGTGGAGAAAAACTAATAAAGAAACTATCTGCGAAGATCCTCCCAACTAACTACTGACCTAATGGGTAATTTGTTGTTGTAGACGAATGCCGACCCTTCCAGTTTCTATACAAATGACTAGAGCTTGGTGGCCTCTTGCTACACTAGAGTTCCTAGCATGGGTCCACACCTTGAGATAAAGTGGACCATATACTACAGGGCGTCTCCCATCTTGTTAAATGGGGAGAAAGTAGGATTATTGAATCCCATGGGTGCTGCAATATCATCCACCCATGTTGTATATGGCTTTCCATCTGGTGGGATCACCGCATATTGAGTTTCAAGGTCCTTGAGGTGAACGATGAGATATGCCGTCAGATCATCTTGGAAATGGTTCCTATATTGGATAGGATCCTTGACCACTAGTGCATTGGCGGGTTATTCAACATGATAGGCGGTCCTAGCATCTTGTGGAGGCCTGGTGGAATGACCTGAGGAGCTTCTAAAAGAATGAAGTGCAAAGTAGTTTGAGGGGCCACTGGAGTATCATCCTATAGAGCTAGGTCTCAGAGAAGATTCTCACATATCTTGGGTGGATTTGGTGATGTATACCATGGATACTTTCCATAATATTTGTATTGTATCCTATTGGGATATGTTGGTTTTTCGAGATAAATGGTGGGAAACTCACTCAGGGGAACCTGTACCTACCCCAGATGCCCCAAATACCCCTGTGGAGGATGGTTGGAATCATACCAGGCATCACCATAATCTGAATGATGTTCTGTTGTGTGATCGACAATGATATTTTCAATAACTTTCTTCTATTCCACAAGATTTTAGAGCAACACAGACGTTTTGGGACTATATTCCATCTTTTTCACTGAACCAGATGGGTCAGGGGGCTTAACAGAACCAGTGTGTCCTTTACCCTTGTTGGGGTCCCAGTTGAGGGGAAATGACTCTACAGGGTCAGTAAGGCCAAGTAAGTGTATTTGATGATGAGTGAAAATTCCTGGGGGATTCAATAGAAGTGGTACTACCCCAGGGGTTAGGTTATTTTCAATGATTCATGCCTCAAATTATTTCTTTGTAAGGTTATCCATGTTTACTATAAGTGCGCTAAGGGGAATATCTTTGATATCAACTAGAATATCATGTTGACATAGGATGTGACTAAATTGAGGTGCAACATGATGCCCCCAACCATGGATCTCGACGTGTGGAGACACCTCTTCAATAATTTTGTGAAGCACAGTAAATATATGAATGCATCATTTCTGAAGAGTCCGGTGATAATCAGATGATACAGGGTGTCGATCCAAATGAAGCACAAATTACTCGACAAGGCATCATTACTGGCCAATGTCATCATAATGTTCTTGGATTTTTGTATAAGCCAATTGAAGATAAAAGAGACAGAAGTTTATCATCCCCAGGGTTTGGTGGAAACACATGACTTCATCCAAGGTGAGTGATTTTGGAATGTCGAAGTCTGAAGTAGTGATCGGCCAAAACATCTCAGAGAGATGGTCTAATATGAGAATGTCCCACAAACCACATCATTCAAAATTGGGATCTAGAACTAGGTTGCCCCATTCTTCACCTGGGGGTGCCTAAGGAACCAGTAACGATACTGATATGGACTATTGTGGTGGAGGATTGGATGGTGGAGAGAACGATGAACGGGCCAAAAAACTGCTACTTACTAGTTTATCTCTCAGAGATGGTACTGACCACATCATCACATCCCTATAGGATATAGTGTTGACCATTTCTTCATGTGAAAATGAGGTGGATGATGGTGACAAATCTGATCCTTTCTCATCATCTATTGGCCCACAAAACAACTCTCCCTAATCTCATGTTGTGGTAGATAATGATCCTGGTGACGATAGAGAGGAATGCACAAGAGGACCCTAAAAAGGAACCAAATATTCCTCCTGTATGTACTAAAATAAGGGCTAAGGGATCTGGTGTATTTTATTTTCTATAAGGATAAAGCTGATATGCCTGGTTCTCATCCTAGATTCTGATATAGAGGATCATCTTGAGAGATAGTTCTAGAATGGGGAGGGCCTCCGCTTGAGTTAGTTGTAACATGGGGGGAACCTCCTTGCCTAACGTCATCAGAGCAGGAAGGACCTCCACCCTGAGTGCTCATTCAGAAATGGGGAGGGACTCCATGTTGGTTAAGATAGAGGGTAGGACCTCCGCTTGGGTGCATTGGGGTGAGAGGTACACTTGGGAATATGTCGAATGGAATACAGGGAGGACCTCCATGATGAGTGCGGGGCACACAAGGAGGACCTCTATGATTGGCAGTGTTGGAGTGGATAGGGCCTCCTCCGGAGCTAGTGGGAACATGGGGGACCTCCATGGTATCCACCAGTATCATGGAAGGACCTCTGCATGAGTTGGAAGTGGTGGTATGAGGATAACCATAGTACCGATCAAACTAGACATGGGGAGGACCTTTGTGCATATTGGTGATAGGGCGAGGAGGACCTTCACACTGATAACCTGAAATATGGGAAAATCTACATACCTGGGATCATGGGAATGGGTATGACCTCAATGATAGACATCAATAAGATGGAGATAACCTCTTCTTGAACAGAAGATGGTACGGGGAGGACCTCCATGCTAGATTTCGACGTCATGGGTCGACCCATGATGACTACTGCTCATGATGATGACTGGAAGAGTCATCCCAGCCTACCCATTGGGTGGATGGGGTCTCAATCCTGATTGGAAAAATAGGTTCCACTGATCTTTAATAATAGGTAACTGATAGTATGCATCAGGGGTGGCGTGGTCCACTGAAGCTATAGAAGATGACCCCCCTGATAGGTGTCTTCATGAGCCAACGCCCAATGTTGATGTCAGGTCAGCCGAGTTGGGGTCAGGGATGTAGGGGTAGAGACCACCTATTCCTTGGATTGAGGTACCAGATGATGGCATTGACATGACCTAGTGGGATCCATCCTTGGAAGCTCTTGGGTGACAGTCAAATATGGGATGACTCGAATGTCCCTTACATTGTCAGCCTAGGGGAGTGAATAATGGGAGAATTCTAGGGAGAGGTTCTTGAAATGGTTGCATGTTAGAGTTTGGAGCAGCAGATCCCTATGTAGCCCTTAGGGGTAGTGGGAAATACGAGGAATAGAATCTTCTAGATCTTGGTGGTCCATATCCCTCATTGGTATGAACCCTTCATATTTATATCATCAAATAAGAGTATCAATCACCCCTACTATGGATAAAGTCTAAGGGTGAGATGAGGTGTGGGTGCCCGATTTCTGTGGTTGTGTACAAAGTCATGGAGGAGGTGGAGCTGTGTGGGATTGCTACATTATCATTTCCCCTACTCCTACATCTGCCGGTGAGAGGTGATCAGGTTTCTATAGCTTGGTTCCTACAAAGTAGGAAAATTAAGCTATTGGAAAAGATATTAAGAAATCACTTCCCATTTCCCCAATGTCATTTAGTTTTCTATGGATGGATAGAAATATCCACACTGACAATGTCATAGACCATAGTTTTCAATGATTAAATACCCCAAATTTGAGTGAGTTCCATGAAAGACCCACTATTTTCTTGGCGGGACCTGATGCCAGATGGATCGATCCAGTGACACACTTATCTGCTGATGTCTCAAACACTACTAATCCGCATGGTAGATGGAGAAAATATTCATATTGGGTTCACCATTTTTTTTTGATGCTTTCTACTGGGAATTTTATCCATGTACATTTGATGTTTTCATGGCTACACATTGTTCCCCGCATTACTACTTTCCAAATGTGGGTGACATTCATCACCTCTTCGGTGATGTATTCTTCTTTATCAAAATTGGATGATGGGATTTCGGTCTCTCATTTCATGGATTCCTCCTCAAAACTCTTCTCATAGTCTTAGTCTCCCTAATATATTAAGACATTGGTCATGAAACCTTTTCTGATTCCATCTCTTTATAGATGCTAGTTAATTACACTGCTTTTATTAGGACATTTTAAAGGGTTCAAGTCAATGCAGCAACCTTCAGTCAGGGAAGTAGTAACCTTGGGCATCGCTGGCATGTTTGGATGTTGGAACCTTGGTACATCAGAATTATCCTTTATTAGAGGGCTTCTCAAGGGTGTGGAAGCCCGATTTATCCCACGTCTAATGCGTGGAATCTTATGCTAGGGGCATGTCTCTGAGGTTTTCCTCAACTTCCCATATTTAACACATTGTATTCCATGAGTTTAACATCTAGTAGAGACATATCAGACTGATCGGAACACTAATGAGAGTGGATCAGATAGATACACCCCTAAGAGGGAGCACCTAGAAGGTTTAATAGATGAAGGGATCAAAATTCCCAATGAGGATAGTTCCATGATGGTGTTTCCCACAAAGGGGAAGCTTTTACACCATTAAGGCTAATCTGAACACTGTAAAGGATGGATCAAAGAAGGTGGTTCCCAGCAAAGGGGACACCATGTTTTACCATCGTCTAATATTAAACCTCATAGAGGCATCCTATATACCCTATTTAGAATATAGGGATAAAAACCCACATAGTTCGAAGGGGTAATTTGGGGAATAAAAAAGGTTAGTTACCCATCTCAAGAGGGGAACTCTTTATTGGATTGTGTGGGGAATACACACTGAGATAGCCTGAGCGATACAAATAGAAATGGGATGAATAGGGATTATTCATGGTTAACTTACTAGATTCTATAAAGATCAATGGTAGGAATGGGGATTATTCATGGTTAGCTGCCCATATGGATGGAATGTGTTCACTGGGATGTTGTGGAACATGTAAAATATGGATGGATATGGAGGAAGTGTTGAAGGGTGAGTAAGGATGAGATGGAACTGATGTGGATATTATGGTGTTGGGATTGAACATCAGGGAGGCTTCCAAAATATCCCAGTGGCTGGGAATCAAAGTCTATGTAGTTCATAATGGGGGTGATGAGACACCTAAGGAGGAGGATCATGAGAATGGTGCCTGGATTGGGACTTGAAGGAAGTAGAACCTCCGGGTTAAAGAATAATCTTCCCAAGACACAAAGACTCAAGGGGAATGCCAGGATGGGAAATGAGTGATGGGATTGAACCTCAAGGAGGCTTAATAAGTATCCCCATAGAGGGGAATCAAAGTACACATAGTTTAAAATGGGGCATAGAATTGGGGTATACATAAAGGGTAGCGACCCAAAGACATGTTGGGGCTTACACATGGTTAGCGGCCCATCACAAGTGGGATAATCTTGGTTGGAGGGGTATGGGTTGTGTATATTGGGACCCAAGGAAGTAGAACCTATGGGTTGGGGAATGATCTTCCCGAGACACAAAGGCTCAAGGGGAGTGTTAGGATGTGAAATGGGTGATGGGATAGAACCTCTGGGAGGCTTCCTACATATCCCCATGGTGGGGAATCAAAGTCCACATAGTTCAGGATGGTGCATATAATTGGGATTTACACAAACGATAGTGAACCAAAGACATACTAGGGCTTACAAATGGTTAGTGTCCCACCACAATAGGGACACTCTTGGTTGGAGGAGTATGGGTTACATGGGTCTTATGCATGGTTAGCTGCCAATTTGAATTAGAACACCTTAGGGAGGAGAATCTGGGAGATGCATCCCAAAAAAAGTGAAAGTATCACATTAGGAGGGTATATCCCTAGGAAAGAGTACTAGATTTTACCATTGGTTGGGGTTAGACCTAAAAGAATCTTTTTATGTATCCTAGTGGTTGAGAATCAAAACCCATGAAGTTTGGAGGGTAGTTCATTTTAATTTCATGTAGGGTGATTGAACTGATGCAGAGAAGATGGAATAAATGGATTGTGGGGAGTAAGGGGCTTGAACCTCAGGGAGTCTTCCTATGTATCCTTATAGATAGGAATCAAATTACATGTATTTAAATAAGGAATATAGTTTAACATCATGCAGGAAGGGGGTATGGTACTTAGACGTGGTTAGCGGCCCAAAGGGGATGTCATGGTCACTGTTACACTCTAATCCCACATGAGTCATTCTCAGTGAGAAATAAGAGGTAGCAGCATACCTGATGATCGTGTCGTGAAAGGTGTGTCCATGAGGGATAGTGTGGGGATTAAACATGGATAGTGGCCTAGGGAGATGGAGATTGGGACTTAATCCAAGAGGGGATCCTGAAAAGGATGTCTGATGTATGAGGAGGATATAGATCGATGACAATCGTATAGGGATCACCCTATCAAAGTGGTTGTTAGGGATTATGTGGAAACTACCTAAGGTTCACATGGAAACAAATCCCAAAGGGAAGGATAAGGAGAAGAGATTTTATTCTTGTTATATTTTGAGTCCACCTGGGCCTTCTATGCATGTGGGGACTCACAGTTTAACGTCATGTGTTGGGGATGTGGGTTCTTGGCTATTTAATGTCTGGCAGCTTGAATGATGAGTACTCACTCATCATCCCTTAGACTTACATAATTTGTACCAACCTGCACTTGGGTAAGGAAGGAATAATAAGTTCATGAAGAGAGTGATGTGGGGGAGTAGTCACTTGAGGGGTCATGTTAGCATGGCTATATGAAGAAGCAATATCCATTAGTGTTATTATGTGATGAAGCATGAGGCAGGGGAACATAATATGAAACACCACTTGAGGGACCATGAAATCACCTCATACAAGCATGGAGGGCTTCATGGGAGAGGGGATCACAAAGAAAAAGGCCTTGATAAAAAGGGATTCATGAATCTATAGTTCTTCATGAAGAGAAGGATCTTCACGAAGCATGGAAAAAGGGGTCTCCATGAAGGGAGGAGCTTCATGAAGCATGATGACCCAATCAAGGCATGGGTTATACATGTTCTTGAAGGGTGCTTCATATAGTTTGAATCCTCTGTGAATTATTGAGTTACCAAAATGGACTCCTACCTTCACGATGAGCATGGTAATTCAAGAAGGGAATCCACACTTTATGTTGACAGAAATCAGAACAAAGGTAAATATGGTCCGTGATGCTCAAATACCTTGGGTGATTCATTTTCTCACGGGTTCAAAGAGAAAAGTGTATTTTGTGAAATTGGAGATCAGAAAAAGAAAGGTCAGTGTAATGATTATTATGGGGGGGGGGTGATCCCACTCTTTATAGGCAATGGGGTATCGCGATGCTTGGCAGTGCACTGTGAAGGAAATCACACTTCATAAATGGAGGCAGATCCGTCAGACTCATAGAGACCTCCATCACAACTTTCTGACAGTGTCTCAAAGCTCGTCATACTCGTAGAGTCTTCCCTCACTACTTCACAGTGGTTGCAGAGCTCATATAACTCACAGATCCTTCCATCACTACTTCACAGTGATCGCAGTGGTGAGGGGCTTGGCGCTGGAGCCTCGCAAAGAAGTCCCCTTTGGTGATTTTTGTGCCTCATAAGGGTAAAATGTAATCCCAAATGGTGTTGGTCACCCTTGAACCATCTATGGAATGTATTTTGGTTCCAATAATGGTGCATATAAATAGATTTTCTAATCCTATGGATATCTTTCAATGTCCATCCTATCAAATTTTTACGCTCTCTCAAAAGGTAGAGTAGTTCTGATTCCTACTATAGAGAGAGGTTATTGGAAATAATGATGGGAAATTAGTCAATACCCTCAAGATAGGAATATTTTATATTATATGGAAGTGGTTTTAATTCCAAAACCAATGGTTTTTCGATTGAGGTAGAGGATTTAGGGGGAGTGAGGTCCATGAAACTATCTATCTACTCATGTTTATTCTCTAAGGAAATATAATCAATGGAAATGAGATTTTCAAAATCATTAATGGTCATGGGTACCTCAGAATAAACACACTCATAAATTAAAGATTTTATTTACACTTTTCAAAACCCAAAAAACACTCAAAATATGAATAGAAAGCACTTCCATCGAATAGACATGAAGAGTAGAGTGCTCTTCATTGGGGTGTTTCATAGCTTCAATGATTTTAAAACATACATTTTCTCCTCTGAACTCCATGTAAAGTGTTCCATTATGTACATTAATGATTTTATTTACTTTTTTTAAGAATGTACTTCTATGTATGAGAGGGACATTTCCTTGGGTTTGGGAATCCTCCATCTCTAGAATGTAGAAGTCGGAAAGCAAGATGAGATTGTTAACTTTTATGAGGAAGTCCTTGACCACTCCTGATGGGTGTGTTGTGCTCCGATTGGAAAGATTCACTATTATGCCTATTGATTGAAGCTCTCTAACTTATAGATAAGTGTACATAGATTAATGCATTATATTAATTAAACCAACTAAATCTATCATAACATCTGAAAAGAATGTCTCCCCTATGATGCAAGGTATATTGAATGTTTTCAGATCCTTGAATTTGGTTGGAATTTCTGGCTAAATCAAGACCAAGACAATTCTTCCTACGTTAAATCTCTCATTCCCCTTCATCCTTCATCTAGGGGTGAAATGTTCTTTAAGAAATTTAGAATAATGGGGAATTTTATAAACCGTATCTAATAAAGAAATTTTAACTAGAAATTTTTTAAATGTATCCATTATTTCATTATCAATATTATTATCAAAAATTTTCATAGATTTAGATATTATTTGAGGGAAAGGAAGAGGAATCCATTGTTCCAGGGAAACTGTAATGATGATTTGATTACCATTTTTTTCTTGTTTTTAATTACTTACAACTTTTGAGGGTTGGGAAAGAGATTTTTCAAGAGGGGGACATACCTATTGGGTAGAATCATTGGATGAAGAGACTTATTTACCACTACAAAGTGTGATTGAACAAACATTACCTTTATCTTTTGGATTATCAATATGTTGGTATGGTAGTTTTCTAGAACCTTGCATATTTATCTCACCGATTATGTTATCCAATTGTCCTACTTGAGTTTATAGGTCTTGAATAGCTGATTATGTGGTATTTTGGAACTAGAGGTTCTGGGTTAACATTTTATTCACCATTTCCTCGAGGCTTGGTTCATATTTGGGAGTAATATGAGGATAATTCTGATAAGTTTAGGGATAATACGGTTTTATACCTTGGCATTGTTGATACTAATTTTTCTTGGGGAATCTTGAGTTTCATCCTTGTTGGTACTATGGTTGTGCTTGCCACCCAGGGTTTGGATATGGAATGAATGGTTATTTCTTTAATGGGGGTGATTTTTGTAATGGACACCCAAGTAATAATACAACACAAGACTCAGGTGACTCCTAAAGTTACAAGCACTGGTCATAAAAATGAGTGTTATCAGAACAAATTCCACAATGTAATGGAATGAGAGGAGAGTTTGAATTACATCATGTTTGAGATAATTACCTTAAAAGTTTATTTATCTCATAAAGTTTGTTATCAACCTTTTTTATAGAGATGAATTAATTACCACATGAACTCCTCGGATGGGTTCAATTTCTCATGTATAAAATTATTTTTCATTTTGAGCTATGTTGGCTATTATTTCACGAGTGGTTGGAAGAAGTTTTATTAACTAGGGAACCAACAACTGTATCATCTATCATTCCATGATCCATGGGGACAAGTCCCTCATATAATTATTGAATTAGAAACTGCTCAGTAATTTGGTGGTGGGGGCATCTTGAACAAATTCTTTTGAATCTCTCCCAATATCCATGATGGGTATCTCCTTGTGATTTCCTAATGCCACAAATTTCTTTTCTAATTGATTTACTTTGGGAGGTAGGGAAAAAATTCTTTAGAAAGAGTCATTTAAGGTCATTCCAACCCCAAATTGTGGTAGGAAAATATTATATCCAATCTTTGGCTACACCATCAAGGGACAAAGGGAATACCCTAAACTTAATGAGATCCTTAGGCACATTTTTGGGTTTCATGGCAGAGCACACTATGTGAAACACGCTAAGATGTTTGTGATAGTCCTCACTATGAAGGCCACAGAATTTAGTATGGAGGTGGATGAGTCCCAATATCAACTCAAATTTAATTTCTTCCTTAGGATATTGGATTCATACAGGTTGGTACTCCACATCTGGGGTGGTCATTTCTTTTAAGGTTTGATTATTTTCTTCCATGATTTCTAGGGCTTTATTTGGTTCAATTTTTGATTTGTTTAGGACCAATTGAGGTTCCATAGGGGTTCCTAAATGTTACTTGATTCTCCTAATCTATATGACCTAATTTTTGAGTGGTGTGACTTTTTCAATTTCAGGTTCAAATTCAAGTAGTGTTTCTTTTCCAAATCTTGTCATGCAATAATGATGTCCAATATAATTTTTGGTTTGTTTGATTGCCTTTTTTTTTGATTTTTTTGATTTTTTTATGGAAGTTGAATAAAATTAAAATACTTAAGAATAATTAAAGGGGATAATAAAAATATAGTTTTTACTATATAATTATATAGAAATAGATAAAATAAGAGAGAGAGAGAAATACACACAAACAAACAAAAAGAAAAAAGAAAAAACAACCAAAAGGGATGGGGTAATATTTAAAGGAGTACTAATTAATAATTAAAATATATAAATAAAAGAAAATAAAGAAAAAAAATGATATTGGATCCCAAAAAATTGCAACCAAAATTTGACCGTGTTGTTAAGCGCATCAAATTAGATATTTATTTTTAACTAGAATTTTTGTAGTATATCAGGAACCCTAGGTCATCTCTCAACGAATAATTAGAACATTAATTTAAAAAGATGTTTTTGATTATGAAAATAAAATGGGATTGGGATTATAAAAATCTCAGTGTTTATGATTTTAAAATATAAATTTAAACTATATTACTAATTGAGATAAACTAGTTGGAGAAATCATGATCTACCTGTGTAAGTGTCCCTTGATGCTCAATCCATCATCGATCTCAAGTGAATTATATGGATAATTGATTCCTTGATTTTATAACCATTGAAAATAGCATGGTATGTGAGTTATTACTTGGTTACCAACTATTATTTTATCGATCAACTATATTTATTACCAACGACCACTCAAAATCAACAAACTTGAATCGATGTAAAAACAAAACTCAATAAAGGCATCACATCAACAACATTATGAGACAAATATATTTGTGTAAATGATAAAAATTTACACAATACAATAATATTTATAATCATGGTTTCAATCTTTTGGAATTTATCAACCGATATAATCCATTATCACACTCATGAAAGGGAAGGGGTGAGAAAAGAGGAAACTGCACTCAAATCATCACAAGATCCGAGTTATGTATGGAATCATGAGGATAATTGTTTATTTGATTTGTATTTGATAATACTCAAATAAATAAAAATTAAAAAGTTTTAAATGAAAAATGATTGACAAAAAATCTAGAAACTCAATTACCTTACAAAGAATACAAGTGTGGAGCTCAAGATTACAACAAAGTGCATCACCCAAATTTATCACTATGGAATTTAGAAGAACATAATGTAAAAGAGGAATAAAATGGGTGAAGAGAGCTCTCAACTTCGACTCAAACTTACCACTATTCTTGGAAGCTTATATATGAGGGGGTGGGGGTGATTTTATGGACATTATATCAAAGTTTTCACCAAAAGTGGTCAAGTATCTAAGGGTCTAGGTCACTATTCATGGAAGAATTTTTAATCCATATTTATCCAGATGGTTGACTGAAAAAACACGTTAAATTATCCTTAACTTATGTGTAGAGGTGCTTATTCAATTAAGTTGTCAAATGGGGGTATAATCAACTAAATTTTGGTCCAAGGCCCGAGCTATGGCCCAAATATAGAAGGGTGTTATAGTCTAGCCCACCCAAAATTTCATCAAATTGTGGGTCATATTTGGGCCTCCAAATAAACGAATTTGGATTCATGGTGTTATAGAGAAATGTATCCCACAATGTTTTAAAGTTTTCCAGCAATTTAAATCCCAATTGGAGGTATAAAGTATCCAAAATATATATTTAATTCCACAAGTGTTCTTAGGATCTCACGTAGTTTGACCCATTTTGCTTGAATTCCATCTTAGGATCTCCAAATCACCTCCTCCTACAACGTAAACATTAAAAAAAAGTAAAATTTGCCTATTTACCAGTGAAAACATTAAATCATTTAATAAAACATAAAGTGAAATCTATTATTATATTTGGAATGTTCAATACAAAATCAGTTTAAAACATTGGTAAAAGGGTGTAAATGAATTTTGAATCACCATATGATCAAAGGTAAATCCATGTGACTATGGAGCCATGACCTTCTGAGTAGGAAATTGTATGAAGTGTCTTTATGGATAACTATAAAATCAACTTTATATGTGATATCCCCAAACATAGCTTTGAGATTTATCTTCCCAAGAGGTATTTTCTCACACTTACCATACCCTTGAGTGGTTAGATTTGTTGGAGACAAACCCCCTACACTATATTCCAAAAAATCATAGGGTTTGAATCAGGATGATATTGATCTCAGAACCATTGTGAATTCAAACCCTTATTATATCGATATTATTGAGTCTACCTAAAACATATAGGGGTCTGATGTGTCCTTGGATGACCTCTTCATGATCCAAATTTACATAGGAGATGGCGACATGAAATTATATAAACATGGTATCCATTTGATAGACCTCGGCTGTAGTGACTTATGTCATGAATTATTGTGGTCTATAGAGATCTTAAATGAGTTCCTCTATGAGTTCTTTTGAAAGATGGAACATATCACGGATTGAGATATTGACTGGGACAACCACCACCTATTTCAGAATGTCGTACTTTTGAACAAGAGGTAATTTCTTCCCGAGCTGGGGTTTCTCATTAATATGTGGCTTAGGAGCTGATGCATTTGAAGTGGATGGTCCTGGTTCTTGTACAGAGGTTGAAGAAAAATCTTCTTCCAATGGTACATGTCGTTCTAGCCTTTCCCTTTGCATGATATGATTAGGCTATTACACCCCCATGAGGTGGTCATGCAATAGAACTGGGTACAGAAGAACACTAGAGGGTTCTGAGACACCTCCATGTCTTTTTTTGTGATTTCTAAAGGTCTTGAAAACAAGTCTCAACTACATATTTTTCCTCTATGGTGATGTGACCATAACATTTGGTCCGACCATGCCTGTGTTGTCCCCTCTATCCTCAGTTCCTATGAATGCGGACTATTATTCCCCAGTTTAGTGTGGGGAACTCATACTCGAAGGTATATTCATCCTCAAATAAGGTGTCTTCCAAGTGTATCACATTGATAGAAACAAATATGAACTCTTCATCTAATGATGGTTCCATTTGGTGGGGTGGTGTCCAGGTTTAAAATGGTGTAGGGAAGAAATTTGCAAGTGTCAGAGCTTATGTTGGAGAATAATACGACTCCCCTATTCTTTATCTTCCTATATCCGATGGTTGTATCCACTTTTGGGAGACATATACGATGTCACCTTATTGTGTGGTAGAGCTATTGTGGGTTTTCATAGTCATGTTCTTAGGGTGGCATGATCTCGGTCAACTGTTTTCTGAATAATCTAGTTGTTGAACTTATGACCCCGACTGGATGAATCTTTCTACAAATAACCTAATTCTTATGATTAGGAGATGGTTATGCTAGCCAAATACTCTGTGGATTCATCTAACACCACCTGTAAAAAATCATCCATTACTTGAAGGAGGTTTTTAAAGATTAAATAGTCCAGGATATTATGACCCAGCCTTCTATGGAAAAGGTAGTAGTCAAGACGGTCGGTGAGGATGACCTCATTAGGATTCCTAGGTTTTGGTGGATTGAATAGGTTATTATCCATGTATATAAGGAAATAATCATGGGATTTTTAAATTTGGAAGGAGTATGATTTATTCATTTTTCCCTCAAATTCCAGGCAACCCTGATTTCTTTGTGCTTCCAGCTGAGGTTGATTTTGTGGTTGTTTCTACTCAACAATATATTCTTGGCGGTTTGGGACCTACTTAGGTTCTTGAATGGGCACTAATATTGTTTTGAGGGTAATAATGGAATATTATGGCTTATAGAGACTTTTACCATGTACTGAAGGAATAAGTTAAGATTTAGTTCAGGTTCAATGAGTGTAATCTCCAAAATGTTGGGCCATTTCTGTGAGTAAAAAGAACCCACTTGGATACTTTATTGGGATCAAAGGTGTATGAAAATCATCCAAGATATTTTCAGTATAGCATTCTAGAAATTGTTCTTACAGGAGAGGGATGGTGAGTGAATAGGTTAAACCCTTCCATCTGGTTATGAAATTAGACACCCTATAATTTTTTGCGTTTCTTATAGTTTGTTAGGACGATAATTATATTTTTACTTAGTTTGGAGATGAACTGGTAAGGGAATCGATGATGAATGTCTTCCCATATTATAATGAATCCTACTAGAAGACTATTATACCCAAAAAAGGATGGCCCTATTAGAGTTTTTACAAAACACCTCATCTTGGTCTCCTCTTGCTAATCTCAAAGACCCATCATTAGACCACATTAAGATACGAAGTGAGTGAGATGTTGTTTAGGATCTCATATGCCATCAAAGGAAGAGAAGGTAGGATTGATGAAATTGGGTGGAGGAAATGTCTCATCCACCCATTCAAGATATGGATTCTTCTCAGGATTCATAGGTGAATTCCCCAACTCCATGGCTTCCATTCAAGTAGCTGGGGCCTCAATGGCATTGAGGAGTACCAAATATACTACTATTTGAGCCACCTCCCATCTATAGGGAATGGGAGAGGATTGCTGAGGTGGTCTCATTTTTGTCTTCTACTAATTATTGTACCATGAGTAGACTGAGTGATTACCCCAATGATGGAGAGGTTGTCCCCATAATGAAGGGAAGTCATGATAATTTTCAACTTCCTTATTTATATAGAACATATACCTAGATCTAGAGATAGTATGACACTCAGATGCTTCTCATTCTAGTGGATTGGCTCTTGTAGGAGGAGAAATATTCTTCTTGAACTGAAGATGATACCCAATGGGAATGTTTCCCCTAAATAGATCCTCATTTAGTTGTTTGATTGTTTTTATCTCATTCTTATATTGTGACAAATATTCCTCCATGGAAGGAACTTTGACTCTTTTTCTTGGTGATTGGGAAGTAGTCACACCTTTCCTATTATCTTTGGTAGCATTCCAATGGATATCTGGAAGTTGATATTTTGAGGTGGCATATTTTGGAGCCTTCTTTTGTTTCAGGTGCATGCAACCTTAGTTGGTGCATCCAAATCACCCTCCTCTCAGGTATTTTTTCCATGTTGTAGCCCTATGAATCTATGTCTTGATCCACTAAATCTATTTCATTGTTAGTGATGACATTCACATATGTATATTGGGTAATAGGGGTTATACTATTACATTCAAAGAAACATGATGATTCTACACTGCCTGTATTAGGTCCTTTCCTTGAACCCTTGGCCTTACTTTTCCATTTTGTATTGTGATCCTAGCAGGGTATGATTGCCTTTACCACACACTACCCCTATCTCGACTCATTAGTAATGAACTGGAGGTAGTTCTCGATTGTGATTTCCAAATGGGCCCCAAATTGAAGAGGTTTGTCTCGCGGTGGGAGGAACATATGAGATGTCGGCCGTCGATTTTTACCTCCCAATCTAGAGAAGACTAATTCTATATGTGGTGATAATTATGATGAAAATTCCTACATTGATATGGGATAGGGGTTATCTGAGGACATAATTGGTATTGATTGATCATGTTGCTGAGTATATGATGCTTCTATCCAAGGATTTGATGATTCCTGGGATGAGAATTGAGATATAAATTCCCCCAGCCTAGCGGGGTGGGATTGATCTTGAATTGACCTTGATTTCCCTAGGGCCCTCTTAGGGGATGATGAACTTGATGATGATGATCAAGATATAAATTACCCCATCCTAAGGGGTTGGGGTTTTTTGTAGCTATTACCAACATATCCTAAATCCCCTCAGTAATTGATGATCTAAGGTGTGGAGGTGGTGGTAAATATTCCCTCAAATCAGAGGGATGGATTTTCTCTTGAATGGATTCTGTGGAAGATGCTACTGTGGCCTATTTTATGTGGTGTAGTTGTGATCATATAGGATTTGGGTGTAATGGAATCTCATGATAAGAGTCAGTTTCTAATGGATGCTATTAGGTTGAATACAACCTTGAATTTTGTGTCTTAAATGATTTCCCACTAACTCGAGGGGCCCATTTCAAAGAATTTTTTACTATCCTCTTCCTCCATTTGTGATGTCTTAGAATCATTGAAGTAGGATTGTTTCATTGTATTGACCAATTGGACCAAGATTTACCTGGTCCCCTTATTTATCTAGAGGATATAACATTATAGGATATTTTATTTTAGGGGTTCTACTATTCTATGGGTGTAGTGATGTGTAAGGATTTATAATTTCCCCATCCTTGAATATGGATAAATTACATGGCTTCTCCTATTAATTGTGGAAGATTTTTTATTCAATAGAGGAAATTATGTTGTATATTTAGGATGAAATTTTGTATTTTTGGATCCCATGCCATGAATATAATAGCCAGATCTAGCTGAAAAAAATATCTTGATGGTCTTAAGGTGAACCTTGTATCCTAGATAAGGGAGGTGTCTAGTATTCAATCACTAATGAGTGTCACAAAAATTTTGGAATAGATAAGGCATGCACTCCTTCTCTATCTCATCTAGGATCTCATAGGGAGAAGTAGAAAGAGGATAGAACATTATGGGGGGGGGGGGGTGTTTTAGGATTACCCTCTCTATATATCAATTTCATCTTACTATTCATTAGACTTACATGCCTCCATCTGATCATACCATAGAAGGTGCTTCTTGGGGTTTCCTATTGACTAAAGTAGAGTGTTTCTTAAAGTCGATGGGGGAACTACATACAGATGACCTTGATGTTTTTAGAACCTCTCTATATAAAGGTGTATGAGTTTTGAAGACCTCTCTATATGGAAGTGTGTGGGAAAGTGGAGGATTTCCTTATCCTTGGGAGATATCACCATGGGGAGGTTGACCATGGAAGATATCATGAGTAGAGTACCTATGATCTATCTCCACACTACCATAAGGAGAAATATAAAGGTAATGATCATCATATTTTTCATTTGAAGAGTTAACGAGCCCTAGGGGTGTTGATAATGTGTCTTGAACAACCTCAAGGACACTGGCATTGAGCATATTATGGATATGAACCACATTATA
Organism: Viscum album; assembly: GCA_963277665.1. Taxonomy (NCBI): domain Eukaryota; kingdom Viridiplantae; phylum Streptophyta; class Magnoliopsida; order Santalales; family Viscaceae; genus Viscum; species Viscum album. Next base: position 1,403,209,036 of record OY728125.1, read on the forward strand.
TGTCAAGGACAGAATATGTCAACCTACCTTCAATAATTTTCTAGGGATATGAGCCACCTATATGATGGTTTATAAACCATTTTTATAACTCTATGGTGCTGTGGGAGTATGATCCTACTATTGGGAAGCTGTCAGAATATGTTAATAAGTTTCCTTATTACTGAAAAGAATATGATCCCATCCTATGACTTGTTCCATTATCACTTGGTGAGACTTGGTCAGAACAGGAGTGTGATCCTGATCCTGAGCCTTTGGAATATTCCACTTGTATTTTATTCTAGGGATATGAGCCTTCCGTGAGGCATGCACTACTATCACTTGGTGATCCAATATTGTAAGATGAATATGATCCCAGTCTAAATATGAATTCCCCACCTAAATATGCTGATGGACCTTTGTACGAGAGAAGGGACATAAGCCTATTCCTGTATTTCCTTTAAATGATTCTAGTGGATTATTTCATCAGTGGAAAAAGGAATATGTTCCTAGATTATATGATCTGTTGGAATATTCCAGGTAGATTCACTGATAGGAATATGAGCCTTTCATGAGGCATGTTCAATTATCACTTGGTGATCCCAAGATAGAATGGGTATATGAGCTTGATCCTGATCCTTTATAATATGACACTATTCTTCTTCTAAAAGATTACAAGCCTATCCTAAGGCATGTGTCATTCTTACTTGGTGAGGCCCGACTAAAACATGGATATGATCTTGATCCTGGGCCTTTGAAATATGCGTATGAACTTTTTTATGGGGATATGAGCCCATCACAAGGAATGTGCAGCTCTCACTTAGTGAGCCCCGGTTGGAATGAGTACATGAGCCCGGTTCAACACCTCATCCACTTTTAGAATATTCCAATAATATTCCTAGATTGGAGAAAGAATATGTACTTTCTTATGAGAAACCTCTTGTCCATAATGATCAGAATGTTGATCTACCCTAGCTGTAGGTATAAGAATATGTGCTTCTACCTCTATTTGTACTAGTGATGAGATATATTGGAAGTTTTCTTCAACTGTTCCTAACATGTAATGACATTTTAACAAAGTGTAAATTGGGATATTAGCCTACACATTTTCTGTCTCCACTATATACTGGAATATATTTTAGACTGAAGTGGGGATAGGAGCCCACTTTTTTCTACTTGTCCCATCAGAATATATCAATGGACTTTATACATGGGGGTAGGGATATGCACCTTCCCCATGCATTCTGTAAGAATATACCCATAAACTTATTTAGAGTGAGTAAGGATATAATCTTTCTCACTGGATATTTCAAAAATATTTCGATAGACAATGTTAGTAGGAGTGAGAATATGAGCCCACTTATGATTATCCAAATCCTTTTCCCCTGATGTTTCTTCCTTATTGCTTGTGAATGGGCGTTAGAGGTGGAAGTGTGTTTGGTGGTACCTTTATCAAGAGATTGTAGGGAACCCGTGTAATGGTGTTAGAGATGATGGTTGAGAGGATATCTCCTCATTGGCTCCTGAAATAGAAGGGATCTGTAGTTTTCTCCTTGATCCACCTTCATTAGATACTAAAGGTGGTGATTATCATGTTCTAGGGATAAACTTTTGATGTTGTTGGTTGTGGAAAAAATGTCCACTGGCTTTACTAAATCTTTCTTTGGATGATGTGGAATCGTCTATTTCACTAAATTAAGACCCATGTGGGAAGAATAAATGGTCAAGATCTTACCATGTCAATGGTAACCTTAGACCATTGAATTTTCAACCCTAAAATGAATATGTCAGGCGAGTGCGGTCATTATGAGTCCTGCAGGGGTTTCAATCGTAGCTGAAGTTCCATAATGGTCACTGGATGAAGTCATTATCTTAGATCAGGGTGTTTTTTATCAGATTAATATCGGTAGTAATATAGAAAACATGGAACAAGGTCAATGATCGGTGCACCATTGCAGGCAAGATATGTTCTCATTTATATACGCATGGTAACAAATTTTCTTTTATTTATGATTTGAACATTCTTATCACATGGACTTGTCAAAGAGAGGATAAAATTATTTCATGAGAACCCCAACTATATCGGATCTACCATAAGATCCAAGTCATGGTCAACATATTATCTTTCTATTTGAGAGTTTTCATGTTGGTTTCACCATTTTTATTTTCTTAAGAAATTCAAAAAAAGGTATGAGAGATAATAACCCAATATTTTTTTATTTGAGAGATTCACATTGGGTTCATCATTTTTTTCATAGATTATGCAAGAAAAAATTCCCCGATGTATGATTAACCGATCATTCAGTTATTTGAGAGATTCATGTTGAGTTCACAATTTTTATTTATTGTAGGTTTTTTGGGATAAGGAACCAATCATGTGATAGGAAAATCAATGGTTTTATGAGAACAAGGTAGTTTATACTTTTTATCTTATGATGGATATGTCTTAGTTAAATTATTTCTCATCTAATTTTCAATTCTTGTTCCATTGTAAAGAAGTGTCTATCTTGACCTGGCATATTGATTCTAGTGAGGGTTTAATGTCTATGTACAATCATTCAAGTTGGGCCTACCATTTTTTATCCATAGAAGAAACTACCAAAGGTTCCCACATAAATAATTGGGTACAAACGTACTTTCTAAAGGCAGGTGTTCTTTTGGGGATTCAAACCCGATGATACTTAGGTGGTCACTTTGGTCGAGAGGATGAGAAGTCATGATCATCACACCCTTTTGGGTAGAATTTTCTCCTACTATGGGAATATCTTATATATTTAAGATATGCTCGAGAATCTCTTCCTAATTTTTATATGAGACTGGTTACCCTAACAAAATGATAATAGGTTAAGTATCTATATATTTTAATAGGGGGGGTCTTGTTGGTGAATCCATCTGTATGTATCTTAATTTCTTCATCCATTTCCATTTGATGGGTAGCTTCTTATATATTGAAGCCATATAACCAGGAACTCTAGAGTTTGTTGTTATCCAGGTAGGTAGTTAATATTTTGAGGATGGTATTGAGCCATTATGAGGCATCATATGTATCCTATTTTATTGTAGGAATAAAAACCCATATATTTTGTTAAACCCATGTAGTTTAAATTCATATGTAAAGGAGATATATATGGGAAATTGGGCACCATGTACTGAGATCTAACCTCAAGTAGGCATCCTTTATATCCAAGTTATGGAAGGAATCAATGTTATCATAGTTTATTAATGCCCTTGGGACTTTCCTCAAGGTAGATACCCCTGTATGTTTGGTAGTTATATCAATCCACTTATTCAGGCTTACACACTAAGGTTTCCCTAGTTGGTGAAGATTTATGATTCCAATGATGTGATCAATGCAACTACATAAGCCCATGTGAACTATGCTCGATGTGAGAAAAAGGTATGATAATTAATCATCCTCATTGCATATGGATGTAGGGATTATGTTTTGAAATAATCCATTGGATAATTAATATAATTTTCAAGCCTTTGGAAGGAATCAAACATACCCTGGTTATGGAATGAATCCAAGTCATCATATTTCAATGATTTCTCAATCCTCTAGTGGATGAAGAAGTATCATCATCCCATGGGAGATATTGAGTCCTGATGGTCAGAATGTCAGAGACATGGCATGACTTACCCTGAAGTGGATTCCCATTTGAGATTAGGCCTTAGGAAGGAATCCTATGTATCCTTATTATGGCAGTAATCAAAGTCATCATAGTTCATTGAGTCGATGCTTAAAAACTACAACTTTCATTTGTGAATGATATGATCATTTCAATTTCCTATTCCCACATGATCTATGACCAGTGTGGGAAACATGGGATGTAAAATGACTAGTCTCACTACTTTTGAATGTAGTACTTATGTGTTGGGACTACCCTTTGGATGTTTATTATGGAGTTCAGGCCTTAAGAAGGTGTCTTACATATCTTGGTTAAAACCAGAATCAGAGTCATCATAGTTCAATGAAACTAGGTCTTATACACTGATATTTCCCCTTATAGAGACTGGATAAGTTTATTAATTCTTGGGATGCCTTCTTGACCTAGCCTACTTGTCTTCCTGACATATGTTTATTTTCTGTGTGACATGCCTTGACTGTATACTTGACATATCAGAGGATGTCTACATAAAATGTCCAAATATAATCTCATAATCCAATTAATCTTTCTAAGGTATATCTCACAATATGGATGACATGTCATAATTTCATCGCATGATGAATGCTAACTTGTCTGGAGGACATTGATAGACCTGGAAGGTAGATGCTGAAAGCCATCGCATGATCTTGGCTGAAATGCATAGAGGGGGTCACATGATCTAGCTAATATTCCCCGGTGTCATCGCAAAAGTTTCCTAACATTCTTTGAGGGAGTTTTGAGATTCATCATGACATGCCTGGAAGGTGTGTCATGTATGTGCTGACTTGTCTAGGTGTTATCATTAAATCTAGATGACATGTCTGGAGGAATTTGCAAGGTCTGGCTGGTTTGTCTAGAAGACATCGCGAGATCTGGCTGGCTTGTCTGGAGGATGTCGCAAGACCTAGATGACATACCTAGGTGCTATAAAAACACTCCACCAACATGTATTGGTGTCACTATATAATTTTGGTGATATATATAAGGTAAATTTCTTGGTCTAGATGGTGAGGCCATAAGGTTTTGAGAGACTTGGATGGCATGCTTAGGGGGTACCATGTGGCTTGCTCTGACATGTACATGGGACTTCGCATGATCTAGATAGAATACCAAAGAAACATAAAATGATTTAGGTGACATGTCATAGTGATGTCATGTGACCTGGGTGGTTCATGCGAATTTCACGAGGATCAACATATATGTTCTTCACATAAGTCTTCCATCTTTTAGTCTTTGTTCTAGCCTTTAATTGCATATACCTTAGATTTGTTCATTGTTATCTCGTTTAAGTCTCATGTGACTGATTAGGTATGTGGGAAGTCCTTATTATAACCCACACAAGTCCTTCGTGTGATCTATAAGTGAACACTTGAAGTTTCTTTACATATCACATGATCTGCTTAGGCGGTTCTCTGGATTTTACCTAATGGAAAACCTTTCTAATTGGGAGATCGACCACTCTAAAAAACCCACTCTAATGCCTGGGTGCACTGGTGTGAGGATCCAAGGATTAATTTTTTTGATGTTAGGGTGGGGGATTTATAGGCCTTTCCACCCTTGTTATTCTCTATTTTTCATGGTTCGTGTCACAAAAATCCAGGATAGAGTTGGTGGAGGGATTTAATGTCATGCATTTTTCAAGAACCTTCTATATGACATTCCAGTGGCATCACATGATTTTCAGCAACCGTGAGACCATTCCATCTGCACTGCATTTATCAAATTATATCTAATTGATGGGGTCTTGCCTAATCCTGTGGGCATGCCAAGATACATTTTCATTATGAGGCCGATATTTCCAAGGGACTTTATGAGATCAGGGCGCATGTTGAAAGCCCCTCTCGTTATCTTTGATGACTTGTCTGGGAGATCTTACAAGACAAGGATGGATTTCTTGGGGGATTTCATGAGATTATTCCATTATGACAAAGGTAATTTGTGAGGTATTTCAGATCGTATGAGAGAGTTGAATGAAGTTTGCAACCATAAGAGGCTCACACCTTTTCTATTTTATTTTCCTTCTATTATTTATCAAAGGCTTGTGGATCTTATGAGCTTTCATGAGTGTTTTTTGAGACAATCACACTCCCTATCAATGATGCACCGTGTAACCAAAAAATGGTCCTATAGTGATATGTGATCATTTCATGGAAAACCCTTTGGTTTGTCTTATGGAACCAAAGGTAGAGTGCATAATTTCTTGGAAATGTCCGCATCCCTTCAGGTGGAGATGGTGACATTCTAGTGGGCTATCTAATAGTGATTTAGATTTTTCTCCATGGTGTTGTTGTGTCTTGTGAACCATATGGGAAGAATCGCATGATGTTTATGACCAAAAGAGTCTCACTCATTTCCCCCCTTTTATTTCCTTGTTCATTTTACAATTGCATGGGGTCTCATGAGTTTTCTTGAGTGTTGTTGAGGAAAATAATTCTCACCATCATTGATGTGTCATGTGACCAAAAAAAGGTCTTATGGTGATTCATGATCATTATCATGAACAAACCCTTCTGCTTGTTTTTTGAGATAAAGGGGGCTCACGAGAATGCCTAGACATATCTAAATCCCTTCACGTGATAGAAGTGACATGACATTGAGCTCTTGTGCGACTAGGAAGATATGTCACCAACACTTATATGGTGTCTCATGAGTTGTAAGGGTTCATCACATGAGTTTTTGGAATGCAACAGGCTCCCACATTTTGGATATTTTCTTCACTATTTTCCAAGGAGTTTTGGATGGATTTTCAATAATCTACCACCTGACAATTCACGTGACCTAGGGGTGCTCGACTGGCAGCCGTCGTGTGTTCACCGATTGTATGGGATTCCTTATCAATAATATAAGTACTTGTCAAATAGGATCTATGGATCTTCTACATGTTATGATCAACACATGGATCCTTCATGTGACATTATGAAGGCCTTGTGACCATGTGTCTGTTGGAGGATTATGTGATCAATGATCTCTAGATACCTTTTATTCATTTTTTCTGGGAAAATAATACTCATATTCATGTATTTATTCCCTTGTGAATTTTATGATGCTTATTTGGTAGGAATCAATATGCATAAATATTGTTCTATTTAATTAGGTGATTTGGTCATGCCACCCACCTCCATTCAATTCATATTAAATTGGTAAGTGTGTTTTCCACAATATAATACAATAATTACCAATTTCACTTATTATATCATAATTTAGAAGTCACTCCAAACCCATTTAAATTATGGTTTGGACATTTAGTCATTTATATCCACAAATGTAATTTGATTGGCACACCTCAAGGGGTGGCCATGATTTAGGGGATTTAAGAAAGTAATAAGGTTATCAATTAAGGAAACCATTTTAAGGTGGATTAAATTTTGGGGAAACACATGATGAAACTATCATACAGAACAATGAGACATATTATAAACCATATAAACATTGATAAATAAAAACTAGATCATATACCTTATTCATGTAGTGGAGAATTAATATAGTATCAACCTTTGGTTTGGTTTAGATATGGAGAAAATGGAAGAACAAACCAACACCCTAAAAATAGGGCATACAACCTCGTACCAAAATAGTGCAGCTGCTAGAAATGAAAATGATAAAACAAGACTAAGTATAGAAGCACTCATCAGTAGGGATCTAATGAGATTATCAATTCTTGAGTCTGAGTCTAAATAGATGAATGAAACCAAATAATTTCTTGAGGAACTTGAGGAGCTAAACACAAGAAGATAAGTCTCTCATATACACTATAATGAAGAGATATAAGGTAGGTTTAAAATTATAAGGATTTAAGGTTGATTTGGTAAATTAATTAAAAAATTACATGGTCTCATGGTTGACCAAACTATGTGCCAACTGTATGAAGGCCACTATCCCAAAAGGATATCTTGATGGTTCATGCACACAGTTTGACTAATAATGTGAAAAATGTGTGATATTCCTATGTTAAAAACTTTAGACATTCCACATGGGCATGCGAACCTAGGTTCATGGTTTTGGAAATATGTGAACCCTAACTTTACCTTTGAAATTCCGCAAATGGTTTTCATAAACTATGAGGACTGTCTCACATAGTTTCTACTAACCATGTGACCCAATGATTTTTTCTATTGAACAGGGGTTCGAGCCCCAAAAAATCCCCAAACATCCTCATAACCTTATTAAACTTTGTAGGTATCTATAATTAGTGAAGACTAAATATTTAAAATAGAAATTAAAAGATTCATACCTTTTCAAAAAACTAGGTTCTTATAGTCTTCCCCCTTAAAGAAATTTATGCCTGAATTTCCCTTCCAAATGTGGTGAAACACTATATGAGAATAACTTCATCCACTGAGCATGTACACTGGCCTCCCACTCCAAAGTCTCATCTTGTATACATCTATACTTCCATAACACCCATACTAAAGTGACATACTAGTCTCTGATAACCTTCATACTCTGATCGACGATACATATAGGATACTCCTCAAAATAAGCATCAACATCTAGTTCTACATCCTCAAGATAAAAAGTATTATATGGGCTAACATGATAATGGAGAAGCTATGAAATATGGAAGAAATCCCACATGTAATGATACCATTGAGGTAATAAAAACCAATAGGCTATCAGAACAAATCTATCCAAGAATAAAAATGGCCTGACATAACAAGGAATCAACTTCCATTTCCTCTATATCCTTTTATACCCATGTCTTGGTTATACCCATAAGAAGACGCAATCCCTAACCTCAAAATCCATAGGTCATTAATGGTGATCGTAATTTTATTTCTTTCTAGAATGAGTGGTAGAAATATTCTTCTTAATAAGATGAACCTATTTTTAAGTCTCCTGAACAAGATGAGGACCCAATACTGTTGCCTCTCCTAACTCTAACCAGCATAAGGGTGAGTTACACAAACTACCTTATATGACCTCATAAGGATCCATTAGAATCATTACATGAAAGCTATAATTATTTACAAACTCAAAGAGAAATATGTTCTTCTCCCAAGAACCACTAAAATTAAGTATTCATGCTCAGAGCATGTCCTCTAACACCTGTACAGTTAGTTCCCACTGGCCATCAGTATGGGGGTGAAAAGTCATGCTCAAAATCTCTTGTGTACCCATAGCCTTCTCTAACCCCTATCATAACCTCAATGTGAAAAGAACATCCATATCTGAAATGATAGTACAAGGAACCCCATGTACCTATATAATCTAACAAACATACAATCTTTATATCTTATCAACTTAGAAAGTCTCTCTGATAGAATGGAAGTGGGATACTTTCATTAGTCGATCCATGACTACCCAAACCACGTATCTACATTGTTGAAACCTCGATAAGACGATGATAAAATCCGTTAAAATATCTTTACATTTCCATTCTAGAATCATTAATGATTATAACAAGCCAATAGATTAATGGTGTTCCACCTTCACCTACTGACAAGTGGAACACCTTGTGATAAAACCTGCTATCTAAAGTTTCATCCCTGACCACCAATACTATCAGTGCATATAATGATACATCTTGGTGATATATGGGTTCACTCCCCCCTATGATGCATATTAATCTCACATTATCTCCTCTCTCATAGATGTGGGAACCCAGATACACCCATGTATACACAAAATTTCATCACCAATGATAGACCAATATGGAAGTGGGTCCTCACTATAAATACTCTCTCATGGGACCAATACTATAGGATGTGAAAACTACCTCATCTTCAATCTCTCCAGTAGTGAAGAGGTCATTGATAATGATGGAATTATTTAATATCCATGTCAGTCCTACACCACTATGTTCATATCAAAAAACAAACCCATAAGCTTGTAGTTACTGCTAGCCTCCTGAACCTCATGTGTAGGATTCCTCCTACTCACATCATTAGAAAGAATATCCCTTTTCCCAGGTGTATAGGCTAGCTAGAAGTCAAATTACTAAAGGTATTCAACCCACCTTTATTTCATGAGGTTCAATTCATGATGTGTGAAAATTAATATGAGGATTTTGTGGTCCGTAAACACCACAAAATGCTCCCCCTGTAGCTAATTCCTCTATAAATGCATGGCGTGAATAATAATTTCCAACTCAAGATCATGCATTGGGTAATTGAACTCATGAGGCCTTAGTTTCCAAAAACTATATGTAGTGAATCTATCTCCTTACATCATAATTTCTCCAATCCCAATATCTAATGCTTCAAAATACACTATATAGATTCTTTTTTTTGCATCTCAAAGAATTAATATTGGTGCTAAATTGAATCTAACTTTCAGATTTTTAAAGGCTATCTCGCAGGCTTCTGACCATATAAACTTCACACCATTCATAGTCAAGATCATAATAGGTTATTCTAAGTGTGATAAGTCTTCAATAAGCTCCCTATATTAAATATGTTATGAGGATTATCACAGGAGACTATGATGCTCACCTTCTCCGGGTCAACTGAAACTCTTACCTCTAAGATAATATGGCCTAATAAGTGAGACTTATTGATCTATAAGTGAAATTTACTAAGATAGACATATATATGGTTCTCTCTCAGTGTATTCAAAATGATCTCAAGATGTTTGGAGTGGTCTCTTAGAGTATGAGAATACACCAAGATGCCATCTATGAATATCAATGAAAAAATAATCTAGATAGGGATGAAAAAACCTATTCATAACTACCATGAAGACAACTAGAACGTTTTTTTTGAATTAATTACATAAAAATATACTCATATAAATTGTACTAACTATGAAAATATATACATGCAATATATGAAGGCCTAACTTGAACCTGATCATAACTTGATCTTAGCTGGATCACTGAGTATGATCTCACTCCTACAAGTTTGTCAAAAATATTATCTATATAAGGTAAAGGATATTGGTTTTTTATAGTAAGTTGATTCAATATTTTATGATCCACATACAACTTGAGGGTTCCATCTGCCTTCTTGGTGAAAAGGACCAGTGAAACCCATGAAGAAGTACTAGGCTGTATAAAAATTTTGGCCTCAAAATCTTCTAGCTACATCTTGATCTCTTGAAACTCTATAGTAACCATCCTATAATGTGGAATGGATACCAGTGAAGCTCTAGGAACTTGCTCGATAGTAAATTCTACCTCTCTCTTAGGAGGTATTCTTAAAAAAATTTAGGGAAAAAATCCCTAGATCGATCGGCTATAAGAGGTAATTAAATCTTATGTAATGCATGATCATTCATAAAAATACTATAAATCTTGGTGGTCACTCCACCTATCCCAATATTCTCTAGTCTAGCTATAATTTTCTAGAAATTCTACTCACCCTTGTGAATATATTTATCACCCTCTGGTAGTGTAAACAACACCCACCGATGATAACAATCCACACAGGCATGATAGGGAACCAACTGGTCCATTCCAAGTATGACATCGAATCCCTTCATGTCAAGGAAGGATAGGTACCTTAAGAAATGGTGACTTCCTACCTCAAGAGGAAAATCCCTATATTAGCGTATACTTTTTGATCATAAACCCAATGGTGTATCAAGTTTCATAACACCACAAGAGTACTCAACATGAATTCAAAGGTTCTTTACAATATCCATGGAGATGAAAGAGTGTGATGGACCTTTATCGAATAAGGAAGACACTATAGTAGAGGCTACTACAATATTACCTCAAACAATAGATGGATCAAAACCCAGATCCTATGGTTTAGGCTGTTCTAAATAGATATGGAATGATATCTAGGCCAATGTTGTACCTTGACCAGCTGGAGTTGGTCTGCTCTACTGGAATTGTATATTAAAAGCTTGGATACCACAACAATAACCTCCTCCTCTACCTTTATGGATGGTAGTACTCTATCTACCTACCTAGAAAGGTGCTACCGATTCTTCTCCAAAAGGTGGAACTAATATAGATCATCTCCCACTCGACATAGATGGGAAGTTCCAACATAAATTCTATTGATTCCCTAATATTCCATTCCCTCAAAACTCATTGGTATCCCTATGATACTTTGGATTCTTATTCCCAGGCTTCCCACACTGGTTAGAAACCACATAACTATCAATGGGTAACACCTGTCTTCTACTTATCACATGACAGTTCGAAAGCATCTCTTCTAACAACTAGTCTAACTAGTAACCTATCTTAGTTCTGAAAAACCCAAGCTCACACCATATTCTTCTTTCAGGTTCCACTCGATGATAGGAGTCCGGTTCACTATATCATATATAGTAGTCAACTCTAATACATTCACTTGAGAATGGATCAGATTCCAAAGGACATCCTAAAACCATCTCACTTTTGATTTCTCATCAACCATATAGATATGTGAAATGAATTAAAGCTACATAAAAATATATGAATAGTCCATAACTTTCATATAATCCTAGTATAGGTTCATGAAATCCCTGAAATGATTGTACCTCAAGGTATTAAGGAATAATTCTTCATAGAATCTTGATTGGAAATCCCTCCAAGTCACTTCTCGATACTAACTCGCCTAGTTCAAAATATCCCACTAGCATTTGGAGGATCCATGAAGCATATATGTAGTGAGTTTTACTCTCCTCTTAGGAGGTGTATCTATATTCTTGAATATAGAGAAGACTATATCCATCCATAACTCTATAGTCATAGGTCCTCCATCCCCCAAAAATGTAAGCAGATGCAACTATTAGAACTCATGAGTCAACTCTCCCCTAAAAGGGACAGAGCACAGATCACCCTATATCGTCTACATAATCCATAGAAAATCTCCTCATAACTGAGAATCATTTCCCACACTGAGAATAGAAACATGTTCCATGGGTGGAACTACTAGAGGTATCAATGGTGGCCCAGGTCCCACCACATTTGGGGTATGGTCATCACCACCCTTCTTGATAATGACTAGAGGACACCATGGTGGAATAAATCTACAAATAACAAGCACATGAATTAGAAAGGATTAAATAGTGATAACATCACAAATACATGAATAGGATTGGTAAAATAATTATTAAGTAACATTCACACCCCTCTTCCTTATCAAAGAGCTAGGTCTAGGTGATATAAATATTTTTGTAGAGTAAAAGAGATGATACCTACTACCCACTACTAGGGTAGGGTTTGGGTCAAGCTCTGTGTTTTACTATACTTAATTTCATTTAAATTAAAATTTATATTACATTTCACTTTGAATGGTTGAAACACATGGGTCACCGCTTCTGATCCATAAGGTATCATCCACCTCATTAATCAAAGTGCGGTATCCACTTAATCCATACCATAACACAATCAATCAATGTGACCAGTGGCCCATGAATCAACATTATATTGTTGACTACATAGGGTGTCTGTTATAGCCTATGTAGGAAAACATTTCTTAGGTTTTGATGGGCACTCTAAGTACCTACTATGTTTCTCAATCCCCCATATAAAATTTATAAGAAAACTAGTATATCAATCAGGTAACAAATAATAAATTTCATTAAGTCAACCAATGTATCCTATATGGCATAGAATAATGAATGGAATGTGAATTCTAATAGGCACCTAAAATGGTGCATGAAATGGAATACCCTCATCTCATTAGGTCATTCCAAAATAAAATCCACAATCATAGTAATAATAATATCACAATTCAAGTGCATCACCCAATGGTGGGATCAAATCAACTATAATAGGCAGAATATAGAGAAACATGTCCCATCCTAGGTAATTTTGAATTTCCCTATAAATGGGTTATATAGTCCCAGACATATATCATTACCAAATCCTAATTTATCCCTGATCTCTGGTCTAATATTCTAAAACAATAAGACAAAAAAAATAAAGACCTGCTCTGACCCAACTTTGTGACATCCCAAATCGGCTTCCACTCAAAGCTGCCCTAAATAGGTGGGCCACATGGCATCAAGCACACCTCCCTGCATGCCAGAGGCTACCGACTAGCATTGAGGGACTAGGGTGTGTTCATGGGTAGACTATTCCCCATGTTCATAGTAGCACAATAGTGTAATCAATATTTTAATAGTTGAATCATATCAATAATTTAAAAGACAATGGATGAACATATAGACATCTAAGAACTAAATAATAATTAAAAGAAGTAATTTGGATCATATACAAAAGACGATGATGGAATGTATCCACAAAACTGGAAAAAATGTATACATGGAAACAAGAATTCAATAAAGTACATCATATACCAAATGAAAAAAAATCAAAAAATATATCCAAGCATCCTTATATTCATCCCAGTAATTTTCTAATAATATCCCATCATAAGTCGTGAAAGAAGTCACACATAAATAAGTTGATGCTTCCCCTTATGTACACATGCAAGCATATAGTCTACTAGAGTACCATCAGTGGCCCAAATATGGTGTGAGATAAACTTAGTATCCCATCACCAATGGTGTCTATAAATATACCTTTAGTGCATATAATATATTAGTGTGAAAATAAAAAATGATAAGGATAAATTAAAATTGTAAAGGGATCAGCTCTGGTTTCGGAAGGACACTAGGCTGGAAGTACCTACTTTGGACTAAGATGGATGATCCATGAATAAGTAACAATGTGTATACACATATATGGATTGTATAAATAGTGAAATCTAAAACCATACATATGGATACTTCCATTATCCTGGACCTAAGGTGTAGCATAGACATCCATAAGTTTTGGCATGAATATCACAATAATTTAAAGGGATGCAATGTCTAGTATCACAATAGTAAGGGATACGATGCCCAATATCATGGTAGTAGGGATTCCATATACATTATCACATTATGTCTCATCATTCTCATATATAACAACAAGGGTCATCATGCTCGTATCTCACAGTAAGTTTCTTCATGCCCATATCACATATATAAAGGGTATCCATGCCCATATCACATTTATAAAGGGCCTCCATGCCCATATCACATTTATAAAGGGTCTATATTCCCGTATCACATACATAAAGGGTCACCATTCTTGTATTAAATTTAGTTGAAGTTATTACATACCCACATATATATACAAAAAGTATAAGATTCATCATGCCCATTCATCAAAATTGACAAGGGCCTCCATTCCAAATTTATAATAGAAGGGTCATCATGCCGAATTATAATAATTTTAAATAGTAAAGTCTTTAATCAAAGCCACAAGTTAATTTATATCTCATTTAAATTCAATAATAACAAGGGCATAACCATCTTTTCATTTAATTAGGTGATGTGGTCATACCACTCACCTCCATTCAATTCATCTTAAATTGGTATGTGTGTTAAACGTGATACACTAATATAATTACCCATTTCACTTATGATATAAAAATTTAGAAGTTACTCAAAAACCATTTAGATGATGTTTTTTCCATTTAGTTATTTATATCCACAAAGAAAATTTTATTGGAACACCTCAATGGGTGGTCATGATTTAAGGGGACCTAAGAAGGTCATAAGTTTCTCAATTAAGGTAACCATTTTAAGGCAGATTAAATTATAGGGAAACGATAGTGAAGCCTACATAAATCCCAACATCACATATTATAAAACATATCAAATTTGAGGGATAAGAACTATACCACCTACCTTTTTCCAATAGAGGATAACTCATTCAGTATCAACCTTTGGTTTAGTCCAGATCGGGTGAAAACATAAGAATAGATCAACAAGCTAAAAATAGGGCATATGAGCTCACACCAAAATAGCATAGTTAAAAAAATAAAAATGATAAAATGAGCATAAGGATAAAATAAGTCTTCAATAGGTATCCAGTGAGATGATCAATTATTGAATACGAGTCTGGATGGGAAAAAGACACCGAATCCGAGATTGAGGAACTTAAGGAGCTCAATGGGAGAAGGGAACGCCCCCCTATATGATAGAATGAATAAATAGAAGGTAGGGTTAATATTATAAACATTTAAGAAAAAATTTGTTAAATTCACCCAAAATTTATATGGTCACATATTTTGGCCGCATGGTTGGCAAAACCATGTGAAGGCCACTATCCCAAAAGGATATATGCATGGTTTATGCACAAAGCTTGACAAACACTGTGAAAAAATATGATATACCTCCACTAAAAATTAAATACATTCCAAGTGGGTTTGATTCCATGATAACATGGTTAGGTTACAACCTACTTTACCCTCTAAAATTCCTTTAATAGATTAGATAAATAGTGTAGACTGGATCTTATGGTTTCTATTAACCGTGCGACCCAGTTCTTTCTTACACCAGTTAGGTTTCTGGCCTTTGAACAAGCCCCAGACACCACCGTAACCTTATTAACCTCATTATATATCCATAATAGGTCAAAAATAAATAATTAAACCATAAATTGAAGGATCCATACATTTTATAAAAGTAGGGTTATTACCGCTCCTCCATAACTTAAGGAAAGAGTGTGATATTCAAATTCAAGTATCCCACTCAAAATATTAAATACCCACTCAAAATTTCACTTCTTGACCATATTCAAATTTTATAAAATAAAGGAACTTTCCTTGAGACAATACATTAGAAAAATCATAAAAACATTTCTAACATCTTAATGAGAATCAAAATTTTTCCTCTTATTATTGAAACATTGAATGACTAGATCAACACTGTCACATTAAAGAATTTATAAAACATTTGTAAAGATATCTGACCCTTCCATTTACTACATATCCATAACACTTCTTTCATTCAATGTTCCCTTATAAATTCATAGCAACATCTCAAAAAAATTCAAAATACTCTTCTTTCACTCGATAAATTTCTTTGTAAACCTCCATCCATTTTTTTCACTTAGAAACCTTTGTTCAATGAACTTCATTTAGAAACTTTCAGCCAATGAATTTATAAAAAAGATTCTATCTGATGGTTCAAAGATTTATATCTGATAATTTGGACACTTATTCACTTCATTTATTTTTATAAGTCCATATGATAGACTTCATACAGAAGAAAACATTCTCTGACTGATGAACTTTTGTCTTCCATGTGGATTTTACTAGATAGAAAAATCCCTTCTGATGGACTGTATCTGATGAAATTTCCTAGAGTCCTCTATTAAAAAATTTAATTAATGTTCCTCTATTTAGAATAATTCAGAAATTTCTGACCGATAACACTTTATTATACTAAACTCCAAATCTTTATAAACCTCAAATTTGATTTGTGAAACTCCATTACTTCCAATCTTGAAATTTTCACAACTGCACCTTTTTCTAATTGCATCTGTTTGATGAAATTCAAAAAAATTCATAGAATGAAATTTATACAGTCAAACCTCAAACTCCCCTTTTTACATAATATTTTATTCTGAGAATGTTCAGTAATCTTGATATTTGAAATTTTAGGAACAATAAATCATCCCCTTATTTTACTTCATCAAAAATTATATCAAATAGAACTTTTAAGCATACTTGGATATGAATTATGATCCATAATATTTGTATTGAATTCATTATGATGGGATTCATCCATTATACTCAAGCGATTTGACTCCATTTGGTCTCTTTTTTAACTCAATAATGGTAATTTATTAATGTTCTCGATAATCTTAATTGTATTACTTTGCACAAAATATCCAATACTTTGAAAAACCTTCTCAACAAGATTCTTCTTAACACCTTAAGAACCTAATGTCCATAATAATATCTCTATTTGGATTTTTTTTCAAACAAGAAATATAAATTACTGAAACTTTGAAATTCAAGTAATGTATTACTTCTCCAATAATTCTAAGCCTATGTGAGTGAACTCTATATAGGAAATAAGAATCATTGAACAACAATACCATGTTGTTTATAAAGAAGTGATTTAAGTTTTTTTTTTAATTTTAGACTTCTTATTTCACTTTAAAACTTCAGCCTATAAGTATAACTTATTGTATCAACTTAAAATAACTATTAAAATATTTTACACACACTAAAATAACAGCTTACCATTTTTAAAAAATCCCAGTAAATATATGATCTTTCTTAAAAAGGTAAAGTAAATACTAATTGAAATATTTATGTTACATATTTTCCCCCACTCTGACAACACTATCCAAATTAATGAAGATATATGGGGTGCCTTCCATGCATAATGGACTACCAGTCTCTGGATGCTGGGTGAAGTGGGACCCTCCTTGAATAGGCCTGAAATTAAATGTCGACGGATCTTGTGTTGACATACAGATGAGGGAGGGAGAGATGGTTTGTAATAGTATGGGGTCAGCTATCCCTGGTTTTAAATCCTTCTATGGTATGGTCAATTCCTTAGGGGAAGAGGTCATGGCTCTGTATAGTGGTTTTTCTTTGCATAAGTAGTTCAATATTCATCTTTCTCAGGTGGAATCAAACACTAAATTCTTGGTTGGCTACCTGAATTGAAATTTGAACATCCCATGGGACTTGACTTATATAATCAAGAATTGAAATTTTTTTATTGACCAGGGCATGGAGGTTCAATGCACTTTGAGGGAAGAGAATCATACTGCTGACATGATTTCAAGGAATAAAAGCTCAAGTGACACACACATTCTTTATATTTGTATTGGATCTTTTCCATCAGACTGTATGCCCATTATTTGTGGTTATTCTCTTGGTTTTTATCACTTTAATCCTTTTTGAGGCCATTTTTTTTGGAATAAAAATCTAATTTTGAGTGATCAACCTTATATTATAAAATGTTTCCTTTAGAAATGTTTTAGTAAATATATCACCAACTTTCTCCATTGTAGGGGAAAATTATAGCTTTAGTTAATTTATTTACACATTCTCTTTGATAAAGTGATATTTAATATCAATTTCATTAGAATGAGAATGTGGAACTGGATTCTTAGTGAGATTTATAACACTTTAATTATCACAATACAAGAGAATGGGAACTTCACATCAACTAAAAAATATTCTAGTCATGTTGTCATCCACATTAATTGTGTTAAAACTTGAGTGTTAAAATCTTACTAACATTTTGTAGTACTAAGTGTTACATTATTATACTTTTTTGGATGCCTACTCACACATATTTCTCCCAATAAGAAAACTCTACCAGATATAGATATTCTATCATCAACACAACCTCCCAATAAACATCTGTATAACAAAAAAAATCAATATTTCTTGTGATTTCATACTTTATTCCAAAATAAATGATGACTTTAATATATCTGATAGTTACTTTTCCATCTATAATATTATTTTACTTTGGATCACTTTGATACATGAAAAAAATGTAATAATATACACAATATCTAGACTTGAAGACATTAGATATAATAGGTTTTCAATCCACTTTCTAAACTCTTTAGGATCAACCTTTTTTCCTTTTATAACTTTTTTATAACATTTTTCCCATAGAAATGGGTTTGGAAACTAATGTTCAATATTTTTTGATGAACTTTATCATGATTTACTTGGCATAGTTCTCTTGAGATTGGAAAATGTACTTATTATTTTGAGATATTTGTAAGCCAAGAAAGTATTTCATTTCATCTATAATGGAAATTTCAAAAAACTTCTTCATATCCTTAGTAAAAATTTGACACATTTCTTTATCATTCCTTGTAAATATGATATCGTCAAAATAAAAAATCACAATGAGGGAAACCTCTTAATTTTCTTTTATACAGAGGTTGTTGTCTACTATTAATTTCTTAAATTTCAACTTCCTTAAGAAAGTATCTAGTTTATAGTACCAATATATTAGTTCTTGTTTCAATCCATAAAAACTATTCTTTAACTCACACACATAATTTTCATCTTGACTAAGCACAAATCCAAAAAGTTATTCAATATAAACTTCTTCATTAAGCTCTCCGTTAAGAAAATTTGACATGAAATCCATATGAAATATCTCATATTTTCATTATTAAATGATAACAATAAATATTTTGATAGTTTCAAGTATTTCTACTGGGGAAAAGGTATCATGAAAATGAATTCCTTCAATATATGCATAGACATTAAAAACTAGTCATGCTTTATTTCTTATCACTTTACCTTTTTCATTATAATTGTTTCAAAAAACCCACTTTGTTTAAATCATTTTCATATTTTCTGGTTTGGGTAAAATTTCCCATGTATCATTCTTCTGAATCTAATCTAGTTCTTCATTCATTGAATCCATATACTCTTGATAATCTAATGATTCTTCAACATCTCTTGGCTCAGTTTGTGAGTATAAAGATGTATAAAAAACTAACCTTGATGTTATTTTGGTTTGAACCTATTTCCCTTTATCACCAACGATATTTTGGACTTCCACCTATTTTCTTAGCCTAATATAAGATTAATGTGATTGTTCCTTATCACTTGAAATAGCTAAATCAACAACTTTATTATCTTTAATTTCTAAATTATAACTCCAGCAAAAACATTGTTATGTTGTTTAACAATAATAACCCCATCTTCACTTTTTTCTTTATTTGTAGGCTTTAGTGAAAAATTTCTCACAGAATGTTCCAAAAATTTCAAATATCAAGATTTAATAATAATTCAATTTTCTTATTATAGAACTTGTATCCTATACCATTATGAGTGTAATCAAGAAATATTCCATCAAAACCTATTTAATAAAACACCCTAGATTCTCACCCTCGGCTTTGATAATTCGAGGAATATAAAAAAAACCTTAAGTATATCAAACTTGGGGGTTTTATATAATATATATCATAAGGAGTCACATAAGATTTTATCCTATAGAAGAAATGATTATTAATATGAACTACTTCTCTAATATCTTCCTTCAAAAATAATTGAGAAGTATTATGTTCAATCAATATAGTTCATACCACTTCCACCAAACTTTTATTCCTTATTTCATCAGTACCATTCTATTATGGTGTGTATGGCTCAATGTAGACATGACCATTGCTATTATTTTCAAGATAATATCAAAACTTACCATTGGTATTCGTCACCATTATCAGTTCAAATATTCTTAATGGAATATCCACATTCCATTTATACACTTCTCCTAAAACACTTTAACATTTTGGGAGATTATAAATTGTAATTCAGAAACATAATACATGTAATGAACGCAAAATAATTAATAAACTAAATAAATTACTTATATCCATTCATTGATTAATTTTTTATAGTTCTGTATATATCAGAATGTATCAGCTCTAAAGGAAAAGTTTAATGTATCTCAACTTTCTTATGTACTGAGTTTGTAATATTCCCTTTATGTTATATGGAACAACACTAATCTATTTTTATTTTCATGTTAGGAATATCATGAATTATTTCTCTTTGTTAGTTTCATCATATTCTTCTAGAACATATGTATCATACTCTTATACCATAGATAATTTTATTTCATCACACATATATAGAATGAAATATGCACATTACCAAATTGAAAACAATTTCCCTTGTTTTGTTTCCTTCTTGTAAAAACTTTCCCATATTCAAGTATTTTGATAAAAAACCATATTTTCTATAAAAAAACTTTGTTTACTTCATTATAGAGTTATGAAACACTTAACAAGTTGTGTTTCACTTAATCAACAAATAAGCCTCTTTTAGATTTGAACTTTTCTTTTCTAGTGATAGAAGATCCAATGTTTTTGATTATGAGGGACTCATCATTTTCAAAAATAATTTTCCCTTATTTTTAATCTTTTAAGTTATTAAAAAATTCAAATATCTATTCATATGTGACCAACACAGACTATTATATATCCAATTTCATTGTCTGTTTGTATAATAGAGATTAGTTCAATAACTAAGTCCTTTTATATACCTTTTTATTTCTTCTCTGTTGGTAATATAACAGGACATTCTTTAGTAATATGTCCAAGTTGATCACATATTTTAAATTTATTTTACAGAGGTTGGAATATATTTTATTTTTCAAAATGACTTTGTTAGGTTGTATTATTGGAGTGGGATGAATCTCCATCAAAAGTTTCCTCTAGTTCCTCCTGGATTCATTTCAGTGTTGATGATTTAAACAACACATCTTCACCATATGGTCAAATCCTCTAGAGTACCTGCAATATCCATAGATAATATATTTTCCTCTGTATTTAACATCCTGTTCAGAGATGTGTACGTTCTTTCCATCATCTTTCTTAGCATCCACCTTGGTACTTTTTTGTGTACTGAGGTTTTGGTAGCCTCTTGAAATATTTTTCTTTTTCTTATATTTCTTCTAATCCTCAACAAGATCTATGTTATTATCATATTTTGGTTCAAATTATAAAATCTTATAAATTTCATGATTCTAAAATCCACTTGTTTTGGATATATAATGCTATTTTTAACTTGATTCTTATTATTATAACCATTTTCAACATTATTTGTAACCTATGAGGAGGATTTCTGTTGATCATTATAAGGTTAACATAGTTTATAACTTTAAATAACCTCTAAAACTAAATTTTGGAAGATTGTTATTCCTCACTCAACTTCAACACGTTTTTACTGAACAATATAACAATCTTTCTCCTTCATCTTTCTATTTTATTCAAGATTGATGTTGTTGTTTTTATCTTCTTCATGTAACTTATTAGGATCACCAATCCATTTTAGAAAATTGGTTTTTTATTCAATAAACATTCTTTTTTGGTTGCTGAAATATATTCTTTCTTCAAATTATTATTTTATCTTTCATGTTTAACAATCTTTGCAAGACATTATCTCAACTCTCTTTTAAGAATAAACCCCATCGAAGTCTCGACCTATTATTCTTCCAATAAACTTATTTTTTTACCAGTAAACTTTTCATTATTCAATTTTTGTAGTAAGTAATTTTTCATTAGCATCACCATTGGATTTTTCATCTTCCACTACACTATCATTATCTTCCTCACATTTAGATAAAAATTTTATCCGTTTATATTTATATAACTTCTTATTTTTCCCCTTTAAAAAATAATTTAATTTTTCCACCTTCTTCTTGAGGGATATTCTTGAATTTTCATCATCTTCACCACTTTATTAATATTACTTCTTCCATAGACAATTTTTTGAAAAATTTCCAATAGATACCCAACAAAATCAATTCATAGGTAACTTTCCTTTGTACTTACATGTTCCAATTTTCACCCTTTTAGGAAAAAAGACATAAATTCATAAAATTTCATTACATACCTCATATTTGGTGTCAGAGTAACTAACTACTTCTTCATGAAATTTATTATGTTTTCCTTTTTTAGCTGGTTTGAAATAAATTTATCAATTATACTTTTATTTGTATTTCATAACCTTTTATTTTCTTTTTTTTTATGTGACAATAATGTTATGCAGATTATCCATAGATAGAGTTTTAAGATCTCTATCTTCTAAAGATGACACCTTGGTATAAAATTAATCTGGTAACATTATTAGAATATTTTAAAAAATAAAATAATCTTCCAAATTCTCTCTAAAACATATTATTGTTCTTAAAATTTAATTATCACCTGCAAAGAAGTAAAAAATAGATTCATATTTAACCATATTAAGATCTTCATACTTCAATCTCTAAATTTGCAACTTTGAATTATTTAATTTCATATTTCCTTCATAAATGTTCTACATATTGTCCCAGATTCCTTTAGAAATTCCAATACCTTTAAACCTTATAAATTAACTTTTAGAAAGCGAGGAAAGTATAACATTATTGGCATGCCCATCATTCTCCAAAATTTTCTAATCAGTAGCTATTAAGGGAACACCCTTAGTAAGAGGAGGGAAACCATCCATAGTAGCTTCAAGAACATTATATAAAATGTATTCAAGATATGGTAACAATATATAATTCTAGATATGATAGTTTTTTTCTATAAAAAATAGGAATCCACTTATTATTGATATAATTATGAGAATCCATGGAATCCTTCCTTCTGGTCAAAATTCAATAAAGAGTCAACAAAGGACCTTCTCTCTGATACCACTTGAAAGGACCAATCATGGTCTGTTTGATCATTGAGAGGGGATAGGGTGGATCAATTGTATTTTATTTTTATGTTTTCTTTCTTAATAAAAAACCTTATCATATAGTTAGTGAGAAATAAACCTAATAGAAAATAAAAACAAGCACAACCACAAGAACACATATATTTACAAGACCCAGGTTCAAAATCAGGAAGAGGCATATTTTTGGGGGTACTGTAGCAGTACTGTAGAAGGTACTGTAGTAGACACTGTAGTGGTACTGTAGTAGTATTGTACACGGTGCAGGTACTGTAGTAGAACTATACACTGTATAGGTACTGTAGCAGAACTGTATACTGTGTGGTACTATAGCAGGTACTATAGCAGTTACTGTAGTAGGTAATGTTTAATACTGTAGCAGTTGGAACTATTCACCTTGGGCCACCGGTTTGGGCTTGGAGTCCTTAAGGATTTTGGGCCACCCAAGCCTTTGGGTCAGTAGGGCTTTTGGGCCACCTCAAGGCCTTCAGGCCACATGCAGTTTCCCCAGACACACTACAAAAATGGAGCAGCCCCAGAAGAGGATTCAGAGCAGGTGAACATACTAGAGTAGAGCCAAATGGATTTGTCAGAATTATAGGGTATGGCTATGCCATCGGGACCAGTCTCTGCTTGCACGAGAAGCCTAGATAGATGACCATGAAAAGGTGGAGAGCTACTATCATGACACAGATGCTGGGGAGGGGTAGTTCCTTGTAGATAGTCTGGTTGATTTCCCTAAGACCTTTGGGTCATGTAATCTCCTAAGCCTATGGGCCTTGTAATCTCTGAGCCTACGGGCCTTGTAAGGGTTCCCCCTCATACCTTGAAATGGGGCTTATCAAAAAACAATAAAAATGAAGGCCTTCAGGCCATTTGGAGTAATAAGAGTAAATAGTCCTTAGATTGGATTAGAAGTAATGCAAGACCAAAAAATACTAGAAAATAATACTTTTGGTGGTTATAGAAAGCATAGAATATCCTTTCACTTGTACGACACTATATTTAATCGATAGTTTATGTGATCCTCACATAGAATAATGATATAACAATTTTTTGTAACAATAATATGAACCTTCACCAATGGTATTCAATAATTTTTCATGGTGTAACTTGAACTTCCTAAAAGATAGGAACTTTCCTTAAGAATAATAGTCAAATAACTCCTTAAAACCATCCTAAGATCTCGATGAGAATTATTATTTTTCCTCTATGATTATTGAAATGTTGATGGACCATCTCAACATCATCACATTAAATAATTTATAAAAACTTCAAAAAGATCCCTAAACCTTCAGTTTGGTACAACATCATAACACTTCTTATGTTCCAATAAAACTCCATCCGTTTTTTCCAAAAAAATTCATAAGAACATATTAAAAATTTATACAAGGCTTCTATTTTACCAAATTAATTGATTTCAAACCTTCATCCATTTATTTTTCATTGAAACCTCTATTTGTTGAACTTCATTCAGGAACTTTTGTCTAATTTCTTCATATCAAATCTTTTATCTAATGGATCAAATATTTCTATCAGATCAATTTGAAACTTATTCAATTTATATCTTTTTACAAGTCCATCCGATAGACTTTATAAAATGGATTGGTCAAAATTTTACAATTAGTAACTAAAAATCATCCAATAATCTTCCAGATATATTCCTTTTGAGGTAGAACCAATTTGATAGTATTTTTGTTCATCTGGATCCATATACCCAAAATCTACTTGGATTCACTAATATTTTCACCTAAAAATTTCCAAACAATTCATCCTCTATCTACTTAATTTGATCTATATTCCGTCCCACTAAGAAAATATCATCTACTCATAGGATAAATATGATATAACTTTCATCATTGAATAAATTCTAGTAAAAAAATGACCAAAATTTCTATGGATAAACCTATTATCATCCATAATTGCATTAAAATTATGGTTCTAATACCATGACACTTTATTCAAACTATATAGGGTCAATTTTATGTTGTAAACTAGACATTTATTTTATTTATCCATGAAACCCATTATTTTATTCATAAAAATTTGATTCTCCAAATCATTATAACAAAAATATGCTTTTAGATCTAACTATTAAAAATTAAATCCTTTTCAAGCCACCAAAGCTAACACCATATATATTGTTATATTCTTAACAAATAGTGATAAAATATAAAAGAAATATACACCTTCCATTTTCTGAAATACATTCATATATAATCTATCCTAATACCATTTCTAACCACCCACTTACTCATTTAACTGGTAAAACCATTTTTTAGTACCTTATATCATAGAGGTAATTACATTTTCTCCATGTTCTGCTTTTATATAAGGACGTAATTTCCTCCTTTGTAACTAACTCCCCCTATTAAGAAACATTGAGACTCACCAATTTTTCTAGGAATTTGTGCTCTCCACCATCCATAATAAGTATGAAATGTAGAGTTGTTCAAAACCTTAGACCTAGTCATATGATCCTGGTGGACCTCCTCAATTATACCATCGATTCTATTCCTTTTAAAATTACATCTTTTAATACACATCCCCATAATTACACAATCTTAGACCTTTTTGATACTTTTGTACTTGTTTTCCTTTCCAGATTTTATATGATTTTAAACTTTTTATAACATGAATAACTTCTTGATTTCAATTCAAATCAACCTGTACATGATTTTCTGATTTTCATTTTCAACCATATCATTCACTAATTTTATATCTTTTCATAAGATCTTCTTTTATCTTCTAATAATCTATAATTTTTCATTATCCAAAATCCCAAACCCAAATTTTTCATTACCATACCCCATAGAGAAATATTACTAGGGATTTAATTCAGTATTTTCCCATTCCTTGGAATTAATATAGAATTGTGTGAGTAATCTAAAAACATTGAGGTTAGAAACATCCACTTGATTTCTAGTCCACTAATTTTTCAGAATATCCTACCATAAAGTTTTGAGAAACTTTTATTGATGGGATAAGAGACACAATTAATATATTTTTAAAAACTTATCAGGGAAACCTACATGAAACCTTATTATCTGAGCCTTCTCATTAATAATATGGTTTATCCACTTTGGAACTCCATTTTTCAGTACTATTCTGGGTATATTCTTTACAACTTTGACTGATTTTCTCTAGAAAAACCTCCATAATTCCATGTTACCATAATCATCTCAATTTTATGACCTTAAGAACTTAACCTTATTTCTATCCTATTTATCCACCATGTATCTAAATTGAACAAATAATTTGAAAACATTTATTTTTTTCCTCAATAAGTATACCTATACCTTCTACATTTAATTATTTATGAAGATAACAAAATACAATGACCCTCAATGAGAACAAACTGAAGAAAGCCCCTAAATGTATGTATGTACGAGCTCTAAATTTTTAGATTTAGGTGTCATTGTATTTTTAATAAATTAAACCTTTATCTACTTTCTTAGAATACAACTCTCTCATGTTCCAAAATCCATGTGATTGAGCTTTAATACCCCTTTAGTTTCCACGACTCATATTATTCTCACTTAAGCTCTGAAGAAAACAATGCTATAACTCCAAACTTTTGGATAATGATTATTCAACAATAACAACTCCATCATTAAACCCTATTAGATACAATGTTCTATATTTTAAACCTCTATCTACCATAATGCATCTAAATGTGACCTTCCACTCTCTTTATAAAATGGTTGTACAAAATCTTTCTTCATCTAGATGACCTACAAAAACTATGTTCTTTCGTAATCCTAATACGTGGTGAACTACCTACAACTATAGAAATCATCTACTTGGAATTAAAACACAAATATCACATTTCCTTATGATATCAAGAGACTCATAACCTAGATGACACACCTTGATGAATCTTCCAAAAACATAGTTTGTCATGATTCCTCTCTCTAAAACAGAATTAAATGATTCTAAAAAATCAATGATACATGGTTCTAATGGAATATTGAAAATTAGTAGTAAACTAATTTCATCCTTAGCTATGGTATTTGTATAAATTTATAAAACACCCCTTATGGAATTAACCCTATGTTCTATGAAATCCTTCTTTAGGTTCCTCATCTTCTCATAGTGGAAACATATGAGTCCAAGTTCAGTTGATTTACTTAGAATTATTTCCCTCTTTTACACATATTTATTCTAAAATTTCCATTGAAAGAAACATCCCCTACCTTCTATATTTAATGCAGTTTCGATAAGTTCCTGGAATGACCACTTCTTAATCTCATCATTTCAAATCAGATTTGAACATCATAAAATACAAGATTGGTCATTCCACACTAATTTCTTATAGGGATAACCATCACATCCCAAGATTTTAAGAGTGATGAAAAAAAAAATATCACACTTGTCACACCCTAGGATTTTAATATTTGTTTAAATTTAAATAAGTCGATTTTTATGATATCTTGTAACACAGATAACACCGAATTTAAACAAAACCACTCTATATTTAGGTAAAATATAAATAAAATGTATGTCCATTAAAAAGTAGCTATTGAATTAGTTTTAACGAATAAGAGTAACTTATTTTTTAAATATATGTATAAATAAAATAAATACTACTTTTAATATGAATGAAATTCAATTAGTTTACCTAAAATGATTAAAAAGATCATTTATTGTTCAGAAAAGTATTTTTCTAAAAATTGCCTTTTTATGTGATATGAATTTCTATTTCATGAAACATATGATTAATAGTGATAAATTATGTTTGATATTAATAATTTATTAACACCAATTTAGTTGGTAACTAAAATAAAATAAGGATAATAATAGTTACTATTTGAAAGTTTCATTTTCCAATACAGTTGTTTTTTCAATTTATTTTATAATTTTATTCAAAAATTGAATTTATAAATTTTAGAATTTTAATTTTACAAAATGAAAAATATTTTTTTATTTAGGATAATAATACTAGATTAAGTTTAAGTTTGTTTTTTTTGTTTTTTTTGAAATAAATGGTTTTAGGTTAATTTTACTCTATCAGGCCAACAATATCCATACCAATATAATTAAATTAGTACAATATTTATAATAATATGTTATTATATTAATTGGATAACCATTATTTATTCCTCTACACCTACTAAGGAAAACAAAAGCGTCATTATTATATGTGTGTGGACTACCACCTCCGCGAAGCGATGCCTTCTATTTTCTATAATCACATCTCATAGTTTGTTTTAATAATGAGAATTATGATTAAATATTATATATATAATATAAAAAATTATTAGGAAATTTAAAATTATCATATACATTATTTCATGCTAATTCATTGAGAAACAAAAGCATTAATCATGCGTACAAGGAGACTACCGCCTCCACAAAAAATGTGTTTCATTTATCATAACCACCCATAATGGATGGATGTAAAAATATATTTAATATATAAAAATTATTTCCATAACACTATTAATATTATGTATACTATGAAACTATTTTATGATGCTTTCTAACATGGTCAACATTCATAAGGAGTTACATAAAACTTGTTTGAACAACCTCAATTAATCAACGTAGTAAAGGAAAAATATTATAAATAAAAAGAATATGATAATAAATATTCCATATTAAATTAAATATAGAAGAATAAGTTTCATAATAACTTATATGATAAACATAATTTTATTATTTGGGAATTTAGTTGCATGCGTAAAATCAATCACAGACAAGGTAATTATTTTCATCTAAAATAACTCTCTTTGATACATATTTGGTATTATGAACCTAATTTCATTTATGTAGAGTATATACTTACTCTTTGATATATTATTTCATGAAATAAAATTTATTCATTGTATTTTAATTTAAATTTAAATCTCTCTCTCTCTTCATAGGTTTTGGTGATACTTAAGCCGAAAGGGTTATTTGTCTCTATTTCTAATTCCATGAGTAAAGTTTGATATTGTGCAGCATATTACCCTTTTCTATGGTGTAAATAATTATAAATTTACTTATAACATCATAAATAATTATTTTTATTGGAAATTTCACTTTCATTCATACTCTAACTTACTTTTTCCATTCATTGTTACCCTTCTAAAAATGTAAGGAATTTTGGTAAATTAAATTTCTACTTCTTGAGTTACACATTTTATCTTTAACATTATTCTTACATGCTATGGTTCTTCCATGATAATTTTTTTATTATGTGTTATTTTATATCCCTCTTTAGAAAAATGATATTTTAAAACAATTATTGTTTTATAACTCTTTTTACAATGTGGATTCTCAATAAAGTTAGTTTTTAAAATATTTAAAAATGGTTTTCGTTCCATTTTCATATGTTTTTTCTTACTATAAAATTTTTTCAGAGATAAACATTTATTCCATTTAAAGACCATATTATTGAATATTGTTTCTAAATGTAATAGTTTTTAAATATTTTTCATGTTAACTTTAGAAAAATACTTTCATAAATTATCTATAACTTAGTTTGTATGAAAATGTTATTTTTTTGAAAATGCTTTTATATTTCAACTTTATTTTTTTATTTAAAAGGATTTAAATTGTTGGGATTTATTTTTTCATGATCTATACATATATTTATATTTATATTTTGGGGGAATTGAACTTATAGTACTAAAAAATCAAATTCTTTCTCCATTCTTGGGTGGTATTGTTCAAGAATTATTTTACAAAGATGTTTTTCATATATATAAACATACTTCGATGTTTCCTTTATTACTCTAAGTATATGTTATTTTGAAACCATACACATTATTTCTCTGGATGAATTATGATCATGTTATTCTAGTATTGGATTTTCCATATACTCATTGATCTATATAGTTTGAGCATCATATTTTACATAATCCATAATGGATAATTCTCACCTAGAAATTATGTTATTCTATTAACATGGGGAAAAGTATTGGTGTTATATATGTTGTTATTCCAATAGAAATTAATATTGTAATGATGAATATGTGTTGTTTTACCATTCTAATTATTTATTTGTATGGTTTATAATCATGTTATCCTTTTTATTCACATGTGGAAAATTATTATAATTCAATTTATTGTTATTCCAACATGGATAATTATTTTCATGTTGAATATGTATTGTTTAACCATCCACTTTATTTCTCCATATGTGTTATAATCATGTTATCCCTTTTATTAACATCAGGAAAACTATCAGTTTTTGTATGTTTTTTATTCTAATATAGATGATTATTGGAAATGTTGATTATGTATTGTTTACCAGATATCTCATATAATGAATGCTTTGAAATTTAAAAAGTGATAAGTGGGGCCCAACATTATATACCACATACGTGATTCTGTAGGTATCATGAGATAAACATATTTGAGTATTTTGGTGTATGAATTTATAAAACAAGATATTAACTTAATGGTAAGATCATGATATCTATGATGATGGTGTCTCTGATTATAGTGTCGAATTAGCTGTCCAAAATTATATATTTTATCGCTAAGGAATTAGTTATTGATATCCATGTGATATATTTATTTTCATCATCATCAATAGGTATATTGTGTTCATATTTTCAGTTGATTATGGTATTATGATGATTAATTATTCCCAGAAAAATAATTATTCCATGTTTATTCCATGATGGCACAGTTGTGTGTTTTCCCTTACTGAGCATTTGAGCTCATCCCTTCTTATGTTTTCATTTCCCCAGGTTATAAAGTAAAGTTTTACACATGATACGTCTAAAATGATGACTTATGTGTATAATTTGTGGGATATTTTAAATATTTATTATGGATTTAGTAGTTTCTTATAGAGTGAAAAAATATCCATCACTTAAGAAAGGAATGGGTTCTGTTAGTTTATGTTTTTTAATTCTATTAATCTATCAACCTAAAAGGTATTAGGAATATATGTAATGAAGTATTTTTTAAGTCATGTAAATATTGGATATTTATGTTTTATAATATATAGTTGGTATAAAAGATAATATGTAAATTATTTGTTTATGAGAATCAGATCTAGGAGTATAGGTCAGGGGTGTTACAGTTGGTATCTGACTAGGGTTTAGATAACTTTTATGATTAGGATATTCATTGTGGATAATTTAACGGTTGATGTTTTAGGGATGCTCACAATTTCAAAGGTATATATAACCCTTTGGAATATTATAAGATTTAATGTTAAGGAAATAATGCACATTTTATTGGTGGATTAGGATAAGAGAACATTATTACAAAACCTAGGGACAAATATAATCTTCAAAGTATAAGATAAAATTACAATGTTTTAGTAAAGTATATGTTTTTTAGTTTTCATAGAAATTAAATTACTATATAAATAATGGAAAGTGGATGAAATCATGGAATATATGCACCTAGGGGTGATCACCCTTAAAAAGGATGGATGTGCTCTGACTCAATCTTCACTTTGGGGCATGATGAGGGGGCCTAAGACTACTCATTTAGTGAGACACTCTCGAGGGATATATTTTGGTCGGTCATAGTCTCTTTAGGAACCGTAATGTACTATTTATTTCCAAATTACTTTAAGGGATTAGTTGAATAAGTACAAGAGAACCTAACTTAATGAAAAGTAGATTAAACTGTAAGTATAAAAGGATGCAATGAAGGGTTCACTAGTGAAGGCATATTAAATTTATATTTCATATTCATATAATCATTTAATCTAGTATTATTGATAAAAATTTTGGGTTTTTTATTTGGTTAAAACAAGATCATGAAAATTAATCTAAGAATGGTATGTACCTAGAAACTACTATGTATTATAATTGAATAAGAGAGCATACTTAAATAGTAGAGAATATTATTATTTTCCTATTATGATGGAAATATTTAGTTTCTCAGTCTTACCTAAGGTAGTGATATTGATATTTTAATAACGTTGAAAGTAATTTCTATTCTCATAAGTGAGTAACATTTATCGATGACATTCTAGTATTTCCCAAAAGTTATCACGATTGTGTGATACATATAAGGATTATTCTTTAGTAGTTTTACTTTAAAGGTATGAAAACTTACATTAAATGTTATTAATAACCTTGAAAATTATTTTTTGAAAAGTTTTTATTTTAGTGGATAAATATTGGATAACACATGATCTAGGTATAGATAACTCTTAGGTTTAATATACACTTGATATTGAGAAAATAAAGGGTGGTTTTATTTTAAAGGAGTATGTTATATAATTTTGGTAACCCTGGGATTGATAATTGGTTCATGATATTTTTGGTGAATTTCATTGGATTTTGGGATTATGATATATATTGACTAGTGTGTGACCTTATTAACTAGTGGTTAATAACATTTTATATTTAAAAATAGAGTTTATTTTTGTACAAATATATGACTTATTTGTGGTTTATTAATTTATAGATTGAAATGGTTTTGGTAAAGGTATTTTATTTATAATATATGATTAGGGTATATAACTGCTCAAGTATATGATTGTATGAATTGATAATGTTTTTTGAAGAAATATAATAAACTTGATATAGCCTAAGAGAGTATGGTAGATGTTATATTCGAGGTTATACCCCGAATGATGAACATGTTAAAAATACCCTCACCAACATTCATCAATGAGTAATAATTAAAATTTAAAGTAATAAATTTATTTGAGGGGGAAGAATTAAACACCCTAATATTTTAATATATTTTTTCCTTCAAATAATTCAGTGAATTTTATAGCTTGCTCCACACATAACACTAAACTTAAACAAAACCATGACATATTTAGAAAAAATAAAAATATTTAAGTATGAGCATTAGAAATTATCCATTCAATTAGTAGTAATTAATAAGAGTAACCTATTTATGAAATATATTTATAATGAAAATAAATACTACTTTTAATATGAATGAAATTAAATTAGTTTATATAAAATAATTAATAATATCATTTATTATTTTAAAAAGTATTTTTTAAAAAACATATTATTTAGGGATATGAATTGATATTTTAAGAAATGAATAAATAATGTTGATAGATGTTGGATATTAAAAAAAATATCACACCAATTTAGTTAGTTAATAATATTAAATAAGAACAATAATAATTAATATTTGAAAATTTTATTTTCCAAAAAATGGGTTTTCAATATATTTTATGATTTTATTTAAAAATGTAATTTATAAAATTTAGATTTATAATTTGAAAAAATTAAGATAATTTTTGGATTTAAAATAATAATATTATCTTAAGATGAAGTTTCGGGAATTTTCCCAAATAAATGGTATTTTGTTGAATAGTTAAAAAATACCAATTTTGCTAAAAACCCATCAACCTTATGACATCATTATAATACAAAAATGATTAAATGTTTTTGAAATTTTTTTAAATAAAAAATTTTATCAGTAAAATAAATCATTTAAAATTTGAATGTTGTTTTTATAAAACCCATGCATATCGTTTTCGAAACATAAGTAATATTTTATTCTAAAAACCGTTTTTATTAGCTTATATTAAAAATTACTTTCCATCCCTTGTAGAGATTAAATTTATCAAAATATATTTTATATTTTATATCAACATGATCATATTATTTAATAAGTTCAATTTCAATTTTGGGCATAAAATTATGAAAACTATGATTTAAGTTAATGACCATGATAATGGTAAAACTGTTATTTTCTAAGAATTGTTTTGTTAACATTATGTAATTTTTATCTAACTAATTAAATTAATATATTTTAAATGATTAAAATAATATTATTTTAAACACATATATAATTACATTAACACACATTTAAATTTTAACAAATTATATATAAGATTAAGTACACATAATGGTTAAAACTCTATTTTTTATAAAAAAATATTTTTCTGTATATAAAATGTTTTAATTTAAAAGTTAATTTTATCTTTTTTTAGAAATTGAATAAGATTAGATAAATATTAAAATTAGGTTAATCACACCCAAATTTTTTAATATTGATTATTTTATATTTTAGGTAGAACATAAATTACTTAATTAAAAAATAGTTACCAAGGTAAAAACAAAAAAAATGTAAAAGTAAAAACCTAAGAACAAATGACTTCCAACATGTTTTAAAAAAGTGTGAAAATAATTGTTTGAGAAATTACAGACATAATATCACCCAAAAATATATTATTTCTAAATTTTTTAGTCTTTAACCCTTGAATAAAGTAATGATATCATGGAAAATTAAAGGGTATTAAAAAAAGTTCCAATTTCTTCACTTATAAAAGGGGATCAATTCTTCTCCTTAAATGTTACACATCCCATTATAATTTGTAAGAAATCGATTTCTATCTCAAGTATGGATCCTTTAAAATTTGTTCAAATCCTTTATTTTGGATCTAATATGGATTATATATGAAGTTATAAAGTTTTTGAGGGGTGCTTGAGGCCTTTTCAGAGCTCATAACCTCTTTCGGTGGACAAAAACACTAGGACACATAGTTAGTAGAAATCGTGTGACCTAGACCACATAATCTCTACTAACAATGTGGGTATAGATAGAGGGTTGAAGAAGGGCACATAGTTTCCCATGACTGTGTTCTAGGGGATGCATGAGCTCCCCAAAGCCTCCTTCATAGGTTTTTGATCCCAACTCTTCATCCAGTGTTTGAAGAACCATTCATATCCTTGGATTCCTATAGGTAAGTGATACATTTATTTTTTAATTTTTCTTTACTTCTATTCTCCTCAAAAAAGTTATTGAGGTGTAGGCTCATATTCCTTATTTTTATTTCATTTGGGTGTCCTTCATATTTCATCCAATCCACGCTGAACTAAAGGTCAATATTAGATGAGGAGAGTTGTATGAGTTTGAGGTAGTTGGTTTATTAATTATCCCTCAAGTTTTGTTATTTCATAATACGATTCATTGTGACACAATCAAATTTCACTGTTTGTTTCCTGAAATTTCATATTCGTTGAATTGGTTGACTTGTTAGAACCCAAATCATATTAAGTTCTACAACCTTGGAGTGATACATCCCTTTGGGTGTTCCCTTGTTATATATAATTGGATTTTTAGACTTTACACCAAAAAACCTAATGATATGTTTGGATTTTCTTCTAAATGGTGATATCATATTGATAGGGAACAAATGTAGTGGTGTGAAATTACTAGCACCATTTACAATTATAATGAATCGAATTTATTAGAGGTGAGTGTTAATCACACATAACCTAATTAAATAGAAAATTGTTACAACATTTTCATTGTGAAATTTATATTAAGTATTAATTATGCCTTGGTTCATATTAAATCCAATAGATATTATTCCTAAATATGTGTAGGTATTATATCCTTTGATTTATATAGTAAATGGACATGGTGACCCTTCTACATAATTTATATAAATTGGCTTGGAAACCCTCATGATTTACACTAAATTGGAATGAGGAACACTGAAAATGTTATATCAATACGGGCATGGAGACCCTTATATAAATGTGATAAGATATGGGTGCAGAGACCCTTATATAAATGTGATTTTCTAGAGGCATGGAGACCAATTTATAAATGTGATATGATATAGGAATGCATACCCTTATATAATTGTGATACTATATGAGAATGACATCTCTTGTGATAAAATACATGAATGACATACCTTATGATACTATATGGGCATGAGGTCCCATGTGATACTATATGGGCATATAATCCCTTACTGTGATACTATATGAGCATGGTGAACCTTACTATGATACTGGTCATAGAATCCATTTCTACTACAATACTGGGCATAAAGTCCCTTATAAATGTGATATTGGGCATGGTGTGCCCTAAGATAATGTGATCCCAGGCATGAAATCCCTTATAAATGTGATGCAGGGTATTGCATCCCTTGATACATGTCCAGAGTTATTTCGGAATGGTCCAAAGAAGGTAGTGTCATCCTGGTTTCCTTCGAAAACCAAGGCTGACCCATTTAGAGTTATTATTCATTATTTATATTATTTTATCCACACATTGCCATATTTTAAACTCATATTGGATATTTATAGATGTTGTTGGTGGTGGATTATTGAGATTTATCTCACACCCTATTCAGGCTGCCTATGGTGCCCAGGAAGACTATATGCTTGTAGGTGTAGATAAGGGGAAGAGTACTCTTATAGTATCTATACTTATTGCATGAATTACGATGGAATTGGGTAGCAAATGGCTGGGAAGTAGCTTAGGATTATTGGATAGAATTTTTGAATTCTTTTTCTATAACATGTATAATACCGCTTCCTGTTGTTTGTATCCATGTTTTCTTACTTTATAGATACATTTCATACATTATAATCCTTTTTATATGATTCAGTTTCTATTTATCAATTTCTTATTATTTCTTAGTTATTTATATCTACTTCATCTATTGTGAGTTACTGGTCTAATGTTTATAGTGTCTTCTTCTACAGTTCCATTTTATTATATATACTTCCAATATTTTATTTATGATTCTTTATCCACTATGATACACTATTGTAATGATGGAATAGTCTTCCCATGAACAAACCCTAGGCCCTCATTTCTATTTGGAAGCCTCTAGAGTTTGAGGTGATGAGCTTGAGGCTATGCTGCTAACCGAGCTCGGGGCACCGTTTAGTGGCATCCAGCTCTGAGAAGTCGCAATGTGGAATTAGAGGATTTATTTTATTGCATTAATATTTTGAGACAATTTAGATTAGATTAGTAACTATGTAGAAATTGTTAATGAGTTGTTCCTAGAAGTAACTAACCCATGTATATAGAGAAGACAAATTACCTCGAATATAAATTTCTATTTTCGGTATTTTTCTTATTACAGTTGATATGATTCCACCATTGGGTGATGACCTTGAATTTCGAGGTTACTATTGATATAATTAAGGTTTATCATTTATCCTTTTCTCGATGAGATAAGGGAGAGGAATCATTGATCATGAATTATACTAGGTACCTTGTAGGAAATTCACATTCCATGCATATGCCATTCCATATAGGAGCATTGTGGTACTTACATTTCCTGTGATTTCCAAAAGTTCTTGATTTCTATAAATATAATTGTTATATCCTAATTATTTTTGCAAGGAATTGAGGAAACATAGTTGATACTTAGACATAGGGGTTCCTATGGGTTGGGTCGGGTCAGGTCGAGGGTGTTTCTAGGACCGAACCGGCCAAAAAAGAATAGGTCAGGTCAAATGTTTCATGATCAGCTGAATTGACCCAACCCAACCCATGGGGGTCATTTTAGGTGGTACATGGACAAAGTATCCAACCCAAACCAACCTTTTGTGGGTAGGGTCAAATTTGGTCGGGTTAAATGGGTTATATGCAGCAGACCTCACCCATCCTGAAGGATCCAGATCTAGACCCAACCCAATGCAGTAGAGTGGGTTCCAATAGTATCCATTTCTAAAAAATCTAGATAAATATAACCTAAAAATGAAAACCAAAATGAAAAAGTGAAAAAAACAACATTTAAAATGTAGCATCATCCAAAAAGTGTTGCAACATCCAAAAAAATGAAATGTTATACAAAATACAATGTAATCTAACCCATAAAAATGAAACAATGACATACAACAGAGTGGGTTCCCAAAATGCAGAGTGAAATCCAAAAATATAGTGTCATGCAATAGACCTAGAACCAACCCAAAAATGTAGTGAAACAATACAGTAATGGAATTTCATAATAATTATTTTCCAAATTCACATAGACCAAATGATGGTTCAAAATTCATTCTTACATAAATCATAACAGCTCTGAAGTTTTTAAATGTGAGGTTAGATAAATTTAGAAGACATCATGAATATTATAAATTAAATAATATAGAACCTAATTACTTTCCCATGGAATCATATTCATAAAAATGGAAAGGAACCATGGAACAAAAACCCATGCCACTTGCAGCCCTAAAAAACTAGATGATTTAATTCACCAAAATCATGAGTGAAATTAATGAGTGAATAATTTTTAATAAAGAATACAGTTACAAAAAATATAGTTACATTACACTATAAACAAAAAAACCTAATTTTGGAAACCTCTCCTGCATCGACTCATCAATTACATGTTGGTTCACCTAAAATTAATAGGGGTGGAGAAGAAAATATTTTTTAAACAAGATACGAATAGATGAAAATTATATATAAACTAGTTTGATAAATGGGTATCATAATCCTAATGTCTAGAAGCATAAACAACAACGAAAATAACATATAAACTGGTCATGTCAGCATCGATTTTAAACCCCCATCATTTCACAAAACTGCTAGTTCAAATGATTTCCATGAATAGATTATGTGATTTGGTATTTTACAACAAAAAAGTATTGTAATAATAACACCAACCAACATAGAAATATTCAATACCGGTAAAATTATTTAA
This sequence comes from Viscum album, assembly GCA_963277665.1. NCBI lineage: Eukaryota > Viridiplantae > Streptophyta > Magnoliopsida > Santalales > Viscaceae > Viscum > Viscum album. The sequence goes on from OY728125.1 coordinate 1,403,247,846, forward strand.
AATTTTCACACATTCACTTTGAATCACATAGGTGAATAAAGAAATTACATGAGACTGTATCATTTATTCATAATAATAACAATTGAAATAGTCATCTATAATGGCCGTCATTATGCTAAAATATTTTAAAGAAACCCATGAGCCTTCAAAACCTACTATGAAAACCTAAATTAAAATGTTAATAGTGATGTTTCACTAGAGAACATCATTATAAAAAAAAATAAAATATTAAGTAGGTTCCATTAACAAACATGTCTACCAAAAAAAAATTACAGACTAGTAAAAACATAAAGGTGGTGAAATAAAAATTTTGACATACCAAAATGAATTTTATATAAGAATAAAAATTAATTACAACCCCAAAAAGACAAATTATAGACTTGTGAAATAATTATTTTGATAATACAAACCACATAACCATCCCGCTAGATTCTGCTAACTTGATCATTTTAAATGAGGGTTTTTTATTTTCCTAATAATAACATTAAGACATATATACAGGTTCAATTCAATTTCATATTAAATAAAATATTTGTAATAAGGAAAACAGAAGGAAAAAAGTAAGAATAAAACAGTACTATTTTTGAGGTACAATATCTGGAAATGTTAATCTCTCAACTCATTTAAGGATAGTTTTCATTTAGATATCATGTAATGCAATGCACATAAGTGTGAAACCAATGGTATTTAATGTTTTTTATGTTTAGTTTGAATCTAATAACACATTTCAGATCAAATAATGATGAATAAATATGTCAAGAACTTAAATTTTCTCTCAACACTTAGAAGTGTAAGTTGTGTCGGTATAAAATAGAATAGATGAGTGGTGTTAAAATTATAAAGTAAAAAATCATGGTTGTAGGTTCTTAGGTTTCATGAGAAAACCAAAAAATTACAGCTTTAAAATGTAGAAAAGTTTCAGTTGATCTAATATCTCAAATGATGATCCATAACATATATACAAATAAAAAAATAAAAGGGATTTTTTAGGGATACTGGAATATAAGAACTATATTATTTGACAAAGTTGTGGTCATACTTTGAAAATTCAAGGTGAATATATATTATGGTGGATGGTCACTGAGTGAGTTATCTTAATGGGATAGTGAAGGTATATCACACTATAATACAATAAATCATTTTATTATGAAAATAATCTGTAAAAAATCATAAATTTATACCTTAATTAAGATTTTCCATCATCCTTGATTATTATATTTTAGACAGTGAAACTTTTATAATGAATTGTGATGGATGGTGGCATATCTTAAAAAACACAATAGAAGAAATAACAAGTCTGTATTTATCTTTTTCAAAAAGAGGTTTATAATTTATAAATTTCAAATGATGAAAAATCCAAATATTATTAATGGTACCTTATTTAGTCAATTCCACTTCTTTGATTTTCTTTCTAATTTCAATTGGTTTAGAATTTCTAAACAAATTTTGTGAGAGAATTCATGCCTCAATAGTGTTGAGATTCAAATAACTATGAACAAATCATGGACTCATCCTCCTGTACTAAATGTGGACTCTAGAGATACTATAATTAAATGAATTGCTTTAATATCTATGGGAATTCATGAGAGATATGATACTTGATTTCCTTTCCTTTCCACCAACTTAAAATATAAAATCATTTGAAATCGTCCTCATAATCATCAACATCTAGATATATTTATATTTCATTCTTTTTCTATGTCAAATTTATTTTACTTTAATTTGATCTATATGCATCATTCAATTTCTCATTATCCTCAATATCATCTCCAGCATCATGAATATGTGACTATTGATGAAAACTTGACTCAAATTTATCAACAGGAGTGCGATATTTTCATTTGTAAAAATCAAAAAGAATATTCATATCCTATGCTAATTTAATGATAAATTCATTATTTTCTTTATCATCAAACGTCATTTCAAAACTATTGTAAATATATTCTAAATTATATAAGGGATCAAGAACAACTACCACAAGTAATAGAGAATTAAAATTGGAACCAATAATTGAATAATTTTTCAACATGACCTTCATTTCAATAACCATTGCACTCATAGTAATACTATTAATCTTCATCCATTTCTTGATTTTTCTATATTTTTCATGAAGAGTATGAAATAATGTGTGACATGTCACTTGCATAGAAATATAAAAATCAACAGTTCTTTCATAATATATTTTGAAAAACTTGAAAAAATACACAAGCATGCTCCCGGTCATATGTTGTCAGATACCCACCTTCACAGACAAGATCACTCATAAAATTTGAATCCTCCTCAAGGTGCATAAATAATATCTCATACTTATATACAACATTAAATATAAAGTAAAAATAATTCCATGAAGTATTCACACAAAATATTATGGCATGTTTATAAGGAATTTTTAACTCCTTGTAAATGCTCTTGAAAAGAGCCAATCTAGAAGGTGAACTTCTCACAAATTTTAACAAAACTCAGATATTAGTAATAGATGATGATATTTTTTTATTCAATCACTAAAAATAACTTTAAAATATGTGCACAACATCTCATATGAATATACTATCCTTTATGAATAGACGAATTGTAATAATTTACCCTCCTCACCACGTAACAGATCGTTGTATTATTATAACTAGCATTGTACATGGTAACAATATCAATCCTTTCAATCCCCCATTATTTCAATATATTTTCTAATAATTGGCCAATTTTCCCCCTTTATGATCCATGAAAAGAAAATAATATTTTTTTATTTAAGATTCAATTATCATCAATAAAATGTCCAGTCACACACATATAATTCAGATTTTGAATTGAAGTCCATGTGTTGGTGGTAAGATCCAATTATCATCAATTTTTCTTCTGAATTATTCTTGGATAAAGTGATCTACTTAAATTTTAACTACCCCATCATCCTCATCTTTATACTTCTTTCTATGAACAATTCTGGTTTAAAATTTATCGATATTTTTTTGAGGATTTTTGTTGCACCTTGTCAAATTCCTATTCAAATTACATGTTCCTTGTTGTATATACATGAAATAATAAAAATTTCCACCATAATTACAAATATACATTTCAATTTTCATATGAAAATTATCCCATTCTTGGGAAACTATAGAACTAGTAAGAGATTTAGGAATTGTTACCTTTTTATGAGACAACATACCCTTAATTTCTTCACCTAGTTTTCTACAACTACCCCTCATATTTCTATAATTAAATGAGTCATTGGAGTATACCCCATTTTAATTTGAATTCCTATGGAAACCATTGGATTAGAACCACTTGTTGTATCACATTACATAAATGGATAACTACTATATGAAAAATACTCCCACCCATAACCCACTGGAAAGACTCTATTGTGGCACACCCCTGGAAGAAGAAGAAGAAATAGGGTTTGAGTGATGGAGGTGTTATCATCAACACCATAAAATAATGGGGAATATAACAAGAAAGACAATGATAAAAAAATAAATAACTACATATCACCACCAGACCACATGCATGATAATAGACAAAGGTGAGCGAGAAGGGATTTCTCTTGATCGATTGTAAGGGAATGTAGAGGGAGGAGGAAAGTGATGAGGGATTTTCTGGGTGGGTGGGTGATTTATTAAAGTTGATAAAGGATGTAGGAGTGGATAATGGAAGGAGGGTTTTATTGCAAGGTAATTAGAATATAGAAGAGAAGGTGAGATGTTTTATTATGTGGGAAGCTCATGGAAGGATTAGAAATGAGGAGAATAGAAGAGAGTTAGTAGGGTTTCATTTCTCCAGTTTCTCATGAGGGAAGGAGGTCAAAGGAGGAGGTAATAGGGTTTTTCCATGCGAGGGAAGGTCGAGGTTGGAGGTGGGGGTAGGAGGAGGCAAGCATGATGGAGGGAGGGAATGATTAAGGAGGTAGTCGAACAGGATGAGGGTTTTTTTTTCATACACCCATCGGGTCATCGGGTCATCAGGTTGGGTTGGGTCTATATATAGCCAACCCGAGACCGGACCCAAACCATGCATGGGTCGACCTTACATAAATGCAACCTGAGTTTTTTTGTGTAACCCAACCTGACCCCACCCAAATCAGTTGAGGCAGGTCAAACCTGTCAGGTTAGGTTGGGTCTGAAAACCCCTATATAGAGTGCCTACCATAACCTAAGTAGTGTTTTCATGATTAGGCTATAGAGGACAAGCTAATAAGTCAACTATAGCACATTGAGTCATGGACCATTGGTTACATGGACTAGAATGTGTTATGGTATGGTTTAAGTGGATGCCACATTTCAGTTCATAAGGTTTATGGACCATTATGGATCAGAAGTGACGAACCCTATAGTTCAACAATTTAAGGAGAAATGTAATATACATATGATTTTTAAATGAAATTTAATTTCAAAAACCTAGAGATTAACCCCGTCCTAAACTTTGTAGTGGGCTATAGTTAGTGCCTCTTGTTTTCTATATAAATGTTCATATTACCCAGGCCTGGCTCATTGATCTAGTAGAGGGTTAAATCTATTACATAGAAAATATTTTTTCTTATTCTATTTCAATATCATGTATTATTTCGTTATCGAACTTAATCTAAGGCATGTGTTTAGAAATTATAGAGAAATGACACTACGATATCCTTCAGTTATATGCAAGGAGGGTGATTTTGACCGTGATTTGGGGTTGGTGGGAACTGATCCTCTAGTTATACCTCTTATAGTACCTCTTGTGGAACCTATACCTATTCCTTATGTAGATGATGATGCCCTGTTTTGATACATGCCTTACAGGGAGCTCTGTGCTCTTCCCCTTCCATTGGAGAGTTTACTCAAGAGTTCCAATTGTAGCATCCACCCATGTTTTCGGGGGATGGAAGACCACATGTTATAGAGTTATGGGTAATAAATGATATTTCTATATTTGATCATATAGAGATACCTCCTGAGCAGAGAGTGAAACTCACTACTTACATGCTTTGAGGATCCTCCAAACTCTAGTGGGATATTCTAAATTAGGCTGTTCAGTATTGGAAAGAGAAGTGGAGGGATTAAAATAAATATTATTTGATTATTTATTTATAGAGACCATAAGGGATGAAAATTATAGGGATTTGACGTACCTGTAGTAGGGTTCAATGGTAGTCATGTATTATTCAGCTCATTTTACAGAGCCTTAGCACTTCATGCTTATCTATACTGTTGATGATCCAGTGAAGGTGAGATGATTTGAGGATGGTCTAATACATCCTATTCATTCTTCGGTAAATGATTTATGGTTAAATAATATATATAAAATAGTGAACCATGACCTTATCACCGAGTTGAAGCTTAGATAAGTAGAAAGTGTGAGCCAAAGAATTTTAGAACCCAAAATGAGTAGTGGTTCAAATATCGGTTGAAAATGAAACTTTGAGACTACATCCTTGATTAGTGGAAGTAGATGAACTCCAAAAATAGTTATGTGTTATGTCACTAGTGTTAGAAGCCTTAAAACAAGAGGCCCCGGTGTCTAGAGAACCCCTCGGGTGTCGAGGATGTGGTGGATTGAAGCATCTATAACAGTTTTTCAGGTTCATACTATATTTACCGAGTGGGAGAGGGTCCATTATAGTGCCACCTTCAAGAGACGTTTTAGTATTACCTTTCTAGTTAGGTATTAGAAGTACTATTATACGTATAGGAAGAGTATGGTGTCATGTCCATGGTATCTAGGATTAATATATACAACTCTAGAAGAGAATAATTGCTCCAGGTAGTTAGGTTGCAACACATGGACGTGGATCAGGCCATATCTATTCAGTGCAGCCTACACCAGAGGGGCAGGATGTTGGGACATCCACTATTTGAGGTACTATTCTAGTAGCTTTTACAACCATTTTCTCTTATTTTATATATGTTCATCACATTCCTTCATATCAATTTCTGTTGTGGAGAGTCTTTGGATTTTTATTGATTACTATTGTGGTTTCATGACATGTGATACACCTTTGGGTATATGATTGGAGAGCGTAATTCAGTTCAAGGACTATTTTCTTGAGGTAGGCAGCCATCACTTATTATATAATCACTTCATCCTCAAGATGATAGGATTTGATGTCATTATTGGAATGGAATTGTTGGTTTTTTATCATGCCTATATTGATTGTTATCATTGGACTGTTTTTTACGTCACTAGAGGGTTGTTCTTATATTCAAAAGGGTGAGTGGAATGTTTAGGACATTAGAGATAGACTAGCACATCTTGGCCTAGGTGGTCTAACTACCAAGATTTCCAGTCTTTACATGACTGATCAGGGACTACATCATATTTAATTCCCTCTTGTAGTTGATTGATTCAGGGATGTCTTACCTAAATTGTTTTTGGATTACCTCCTAACAGAGAGGTAGAGTTTACTATCTATATAGTGTATGGATCTATACTAGTATACATTCCTCCTTACAGGATAACTACTATAGAGTTGCTAGAGATCAAGAGGTAGATAGAGGATTTAGATGCTAAGGGTTTCATATGTCCTAGTACCTATCTTTAGGGTTGACCAATCCTTTTTTCCAAGAAGAAAGATGAAACCCTTAGGCTTTTCATGGATTACTGGAAGTTGAATTAGCTTACAGTGAAAAACCGGTAACATTTACCTCGTATTTATGATCTTTTGGACTAGCTTAGATGAGTAAGGGTTTCTTTTGAAGATCAACCTGAGATTGGGCTATCATCAGGTTTGAGATAGGCCTTAAGATATCCCACGTAAGCCTTTCCATAGTCATTATTAATTATATGAGTATCTTGTGATACTGTTATGTCTTATGAATTCACCTACCTTATTCATAGATTTGATTAATATGTTTTCCATCTATATATGGATTTCTTTTTCATTGTCTTCATAGATGAAATCTTGGTGTATTCTCATACTCAGAATGACCATGACACTCATCTTGAGATCATTTTGAATACATTTAGAGAGAACCAGATGTATGACAAGGTTATTAAATGTCATTTATGGATTGATAAGGTTCACTTATTGGGTCACATTATCTCAGAGACAGAAGTATCATTTTACCCAAAGAAGTTGAGATCTGTGGTTTCTTAGGAGTATCCCAAGAATGTATTTGATATATAGAGCTTATTGGGGTTATCTGGTTACTAAAAGTCTTTAATAAAACACTAATCATGCTTATCAGTACCTATTACGAGCTTTAATAAGAAGTATGTGAATTTTATACGGTATGAATCCTATGAGAAATCATTTCAAGTGTTGAAAAGGATATTGAATTAATCACCAATACTAATTCTACTAGAGGTGGGTAGGTGCTATACAGTATATTGTGATCCACCAGGTATCAGGATAGGAGCTTTTATGATGTAAGAAGATCAATTCATTGTGTATAGGTCACGATATTTTAGGCCTCATGAACAAAATTAAACAACACATGATCTAAATTTAACATCTATTGTACACTCTTTGTGCTATTGGGGGTATTACCTACCAAGAGAGCATTTTGCGGTGTTTACAAAACACAAGAGTCTTAGGTATATTTTTACACAGCGAGACTTAAATATCCTGTAGTGAAAATGGGTTGAATATCTATAGTCCTTTGAATTTGAGATATCCTATATTCCTAGGAAGGGAAATGTTATTACCAGTGATTAGAGCAGGAGGAATAAGACACAGGAAATTCAGGAGTCTAGTAGAGAATGACAACTTATGGATCTATTTTCAAAGATACACGTAGAGGTTTAGGACTTTCATGGAAATTTTTACTTTCATCACTATTAGTGACGACTTCACTTCTAGATATGGTAATGATGATATAGTTTTTAGATCCTGAGGGTTTGGTTCTATGAGAGAGCGTTGCTGGTGAGGACCCACCTCCAAGTTGGACTATTGATGATGACGACATCCTATGTATACATGGGAATATCTGGGATCCCATAGATATAAGAGAAGATATAATGCATGAGTCACATGATTCTCAGTAGGAAGTTCACCTAGTTATATCTAAGATGTATCGTGATAGGAATTGACAATATTGGTGTCTAGGGATGAAGCATCAGATAAAAGATTTTATCAGTAACTGTTTCACCTATCAGCAGGTGAAGATAGAGCACTAGTGACTTGCTAGTTGGTTACTTCCATTCTTGGTTATGGAATGTAAATGAGAGGATGTTGCTATGGATTTTTTATTAGGATTACTGAGATCATCACAAGGTAGCGATGTAGTTTGGGTAGTCATGGATCTACTGAAGAATGTAGCCCACTTCCTTCCCATTGAAGAGACTTTATCAGTTGATGAGTTGGGAAGATTGTACTTCTATAATATTAGATGACTGAACGGGGTCCCCCATACTATAATTTTAGATAGTTATACTCATTTCACATTGGGGTTCAAGAAGGGATTGCTGATGGCTATGGGTATACATGTGCTTCTGAGCACATCGTTTCACCCTCAGACCAATGGTCAATAAAACAAACTATATAGGTTCTAGATGACATGATCAGATCTTGTATCCTTGATTTTGATGGTTCTTGGGAGATTAATATCCCTATAATAAAGTTTTCCAATAATAAAATTTATCAGATGATGATTCATATGATTACTTATGAGTCCATATATGGTAGGTTGTGTCGTTCACCCCTATAATGGGTTGAGGCAGGAGAGGCAGTGCTCCTGGGTCCACATTTCATTCAGGAGACTTAAGGGAAAGTTTTGATGATTAGAAAGTGGATGTTTACTGCTCAGTATAGATAGACATAATATGTTAATATTTATCTATGAACTCTATAGTTTGAGAATGGGAATCATGTGTTATTACGGGTATCACCTAAACTTGGGCATAGAAGGATACTAAGAAAGGTAAGCTATCACTGCACTTTGTTAGGTTGTTTGAGATTATATAGAGAGTTGAGCCAGTATCCTATATATTGTTATTACCTCAGTGGTACCATTCCATGCATGATTTCTTCTACATTTCACAGCTTCATCATTATCATGTCAACCTGTCTTATACTTTTGATCCTGAAGATGTTGAGTTAGATGTTGGTGTTTATTTTGAGGAGTATCTTATACACATCATTGATTGGAGTAAGAAGGCACTCAGAGGATGATTTTTTCCTTTAGTACATGTTATATGGTATAATTACTAGATACATGATGATAATTGGGAGAGGGAGGCTAATGTATGTCCTCAATGGCTAGAATTATTCTCAGATGATGTTTTTCTACCCTTGGAAGGTGAACTCAGGGATGAGTTCATTTAAAGGGGAAGAATATAAGAACCCAATTTTTCTCTCAGGTATGGATCCTTTTAAATTTGGATTAATTATTTTTTTGGGCCTAATATACATTCCCTATGAGGTTATAAAGGTTTTAGGGGGTGTTTAGGGGTTTTTTTCAAAGATCAAAACCCCGACCTGTGGAGAAAATTATTGGGCCATATGGTTAGTAGAAATTGCATGACCCATACCGCACTGTCTCTCCTAACCATGCAGGTATGGACAAAGGGGTGACGAAAGGCACATGCGTTTTACCTAACTATGCACTAGGGACTATACACATGTGATTTTTATTAATTTTTAGCATAGGTATATCACATGGTAGGAGAACGGTTTCGAAAATCGTGCAACCAAACATTGAACCTCTGTTTTTTTTGTGGTAAAAATACAAAAATGGCCTTAATAAACCTTATGTTTTACCTATTTCATCCTTTTATCATTCTTACATATAATACCCCTCTACCCTTTATGCTGATATCTTAAAATACTCTTTCATAGGATTTGATCCCAGCTCTTCATCCATTGTTTGGTCAAAGCACCATTCATCTCTTTGAATTACTCTAGTTAAGAGCTACATTCCCTTTTTAACATTCTTCATTTATATTATCATTGATAAATTTATTATGGTGGAGGTTCATATACAATATTTTCAGTGTGATCATCCTTCCTTCAGGTTTCTTCCATTCCGGGATGAACTAGAGGCCAATACTAGATGATGAGAGTTGTACAAGTACGAGGTAGAGTTCTATCAATTATCCATAATGTTTTTATGTTTTATAATATGAATCATTTTATCACACACTATTTTCACCATGTGTTGCCTTAAATTGTTTCTTCCCTGAATTGGTTTACTTGTTAGAACCCAAATAAAATAACTTTCTACAACCTTGGAGTGAGTTATCCCTTTGGGTGTTCCCTCATTATGCCTAATTGGCTTTCAATATTTTACACCCAAAACACAAAATGGTGTGTTTGGATTTACTTATAAATAATGATATAATATTTATAAGTAATAAATGTTGTGGCATGACATGACCAACACCCTAAAACATTATAATGTATTAAATGAATTAGAGGTGAGTGGTAAGCCCACATCACTTAATTAAATGGACAATGGTTACACCCTTTTCATTATTAAATGTAAATAAAGTATGAATTAAGGATTTGTTCATATTAAAGCCATTGTATGTTGTTACTAAAGATGTGTGGGAATGAAGAACTTTGATGCATATAGTAAATGGTTATGGTGACCCTTATGCATAATTTAGATAAATAGGCATTGATTCGCTTATAATTTACACTAAATGTTCACGATAACCCTTCATCATGTTATATCGATAGGGGCATGGTGACCTTTATATAAATTTGATACGATACGGGCATGAAGACCCTTTTATAAATGTGATATGATATGGGCATGGAGACCCTTATATAAATTTGATAAGATATGATCATGGAGACCCTTATATAATTGTGATACTATAAGAGAATGATGTCCCTTGTGATACCATATGGTCATGAAGTCCCTTGTGATACTATACAAGCATGACATCCCATGTGATACTATATGGCCATAGAGTCCCTTACTATGATAATTTAAAGGAATGGTGACCCTTACTGTGATACTGGGCATGGCTTCCCTTACTACTGTGATACTAGGAAAGGTGTCCCTTATAAATGTGATACTAGGCATGGATTCCCCTTCAATAATGTGATACCAGACATATCATCCCTTATAAATGTGATACCAAGAATTGCGTCCCTTGATACATGTTCAAAGTTATTACATCACATGACAAAGAATGTAGTGTTAGTTTGGTTTCCTTTAAAAACCAGGTTCAACTTATTTACATTTATTATCCCTGCTTTACTTTATTTTAATTATTTTCATACTTCCATACTGTATACTCAAACTAGATAATTATAGACGTTGTTGGTGGTGGCCTACTGAGATTTATCTCACAACCTATCTAGGTAGCCTATGGTGCCTGAGCATTATACATTATTGTAGGTTTAGATATTGGGAAGTTTCCTCTTATGGATGATTGACTTCTTGCACGACTTAGGATGGAGCAGGGTAGCAGATGACTAGGCAGGATCTCGGGATGCTTGGATAGAGTTTTGGATTCTTTTTGTATATCAAGTATAATACTATTGATTTCTACTTGTATTGATGTTTTCCAGATTTATAGATACATGGAATAAATTTTTATCCTTTTTCATATGATCCAATTTCTAGTTATCATTTGATTATTATTTCTTGGTTGTTTATATCTACTTTCGCTACAGCGGGTTACTAGTCTAGTGTTTATAGTGTCTGCTTATACTGTTCCATATTCTTATGTATGATTCTTTAATTTTATCTATTATTACTTATCTATTGTGTTCCACTATTGTAATTAGGGAATATAATCCCCATGTACACACCTTAGGCCTTATCTTCTAGTCATCGGCCTCTACTATTCAAGGAGATGTACTTGAGTCTATATATTCAACCGATCTAGGGGCACCATTTAATGGGAACCATATATAGTATGTCATATAATTTTCCCAGTAACTCTACCCAAAATAGCTCTACTATAATTCATTTTCTTATCCTTAATACCTTTATCACTATAATTTATCTTAATCCCTTCATTTCCAAGGATATATCTAAGAAAAGATCGAGTCTCCAATATAAGTATTACATAATTTTTCATATTTCCTTCTTAACCATCCTCTTACGAAACCCTTATATCAAATAAAATATAATGAAATAAATATAATTATTATATTTATATATTATTATATGAATGGTACAACCATTATTTATTCATCTCCGTCCACTAAGAAAAAAAGTGTCATTAGTGTATGTGCGCCGACTACCGTCTCCACAAAGCGACATATTTTATTTTTCATAAACACCTATAATAGTTGGTTTTAATGATTATATTGAAGAATACAAATTATTTCTACAATATAAAAATTATTTTGAATTTTTAAATTATCATATTATTTATTTCTTTATCATTTGTTGATAAATAGAAACATTAATCGTGCGTATGTGCGGACTACTTCCTCCATGAACAATGAGTTTCATTCAACAACACCACCCATCATGGATAGATTTAAAAATATATTTAATATATAAAAGTTATTTCCATGACACTATTAATATTTTGGATACTATGGAACTATTTTTTTATTCTTTCTACCATGTTAAACATAAATAAGGAGTTACATAAAAATTGAGCGAACAATCTCAAGTAACTGGAATTAGAAAGAAAACTATATAATAAATAAATAGAATATGATAATAAATGATACATATTAAATTATATATATAAAAATAATTTTACTAACATGTTATTTAATAAAGTTAATTTGATTATTTAGGAAGTTAGGTGAATGTACAGAATCAATTTGGAACAAGGTAAGAGTCTTCATATCAAATTCCTCTCTTTGATGCATGTTTAGTATTATGAACTTAATTTAATTTATGTGGTATATATACTAGATGTTTGAGATATGATATCATTAAATAAAATTTATTAATGGTATTTTATTTTCAATTTAATCCCTTCACTCTTTCCAATGTTTTTTATGCTACTTAAGCTGTAAGGGTTATTTGTCTCTAGTTTCAATTCCATGAAACATGTTTGATATTGTGTACCATGTTTTCCTTTTATATGGTGTAACTAATTCATAATTGATTTATAAAACCTTAAATAATTTCAGTTATTGTAAATTTTAATTCCATTCATGATCTTCGTTACTTTTTCTATTGATTATTACACTCTTGAAAATGTAACAGATTTTGGTAACTAAAAGTTTTATTCCTTGAGTTACATGTTTTATCTTGAACTTTGTTATTCTATACCAGGGTTCTTTAAAAATAATATAATATTTTATTTTATTTTATATTAATTTTTTTGGAAATGAAATTTTCAAATAAATAAGGTTTTAAAACTCTTTTTACAATACGGGTTCTCAACAAATATATATTTTCAAAATATTTAAAAAGGGTTTTCCTTTAACTTTTATATGTTTTATATTACCATCCACATTTCTACAAGATAAAATTTATGTCTATTCAAGGAAATATTAATAAATATTATTTTTAAATGTAATATTTTAAAATATTTTTTACTTCACCTTTTGAGAAATTATTTCAAAAGTGACCTGTAGCTTCGTATTTATGACAATATTAAAAATGTTTTTAAAAAAACTATTTTGTGTTTAAACTTCCAATTTATTTTTTATATTCAAAATTATTTAACTTATTTGGATTTATTTTTCTTGATCTAGCCTCCTATTTATATTTTTTTTGTTTATTGAACTCAAAGTGCAAAATAGTCAAATTCCTGACCCCTTCTTGTGTGGTATTGTATAAGAATTCTTTTTCAAGGATGTTCTCATCTAGGTCAACATAATTCTATGATTCCATTCATACCATAATGTTATTTTATTTTACAAACATAATTTTTTTTATATTTATGGATTATGATCATGTTATTCCATTATTGACATAACCATATACTCATTACTCTATACAGTTCACACATCCGTAACATCCCAGATCCAGGTGCTGCCTAAAGGTGCCCCAAACTCGGTTGGTCACATATTATCAAGCATATTTCCCCAAATTCTAGTGGTTTTCGACTAACATCGAGATCCAATGTGTGATTTTAGGGAAACTATTACCTCATTGGTAGAGTATACATGGTGGAAAATAGATAGTAAACAATATCGAAAGCAGTAATATTATACAATAGTGGTAAAGAGTGGAAGACTAATAGTCATAAAACAACTTGAGCATATATATATAAATGATGCATGTCACATGTGTCTAGGAAAGTATCCAAACAAGTCACAATTATATAAATACAATACATAAACCCAAGGTTTAGAAAATAAATTAAACTCCAACAACATCAAAAGCCTCATCTTGCTCCCATTCTCTCCAAATCCAACAACAATCAAGTAACTGATGAAGAATGGATCTTGCCATTATATATAACAACAATCATATAATCTATTTAGTTCCAAAATAATGACCCAAATAGGTTGTGAGATGAATCCCATCAGGCAACCACCAAAAGATTTGTGCCTAACTATCATTGAATATATATATAGTAGGTAACATGAAAGAATGAAGAAATAAATTAGGATGTACTCAAAAGTAAAAAATCCTACAGTTTTTAATTACATTAATTAAAAATTTATTATCCATCATTTGAATCATAAAACCCTGTGATCTAGCCTAAGATCTGTATTACCCATGTAAGGTAACCAAAACAGACGTCTCATAAGAACATATAAACATTCAAGTAAGATAGAAACCAGGATTGGGATTTAGCTTGGTAAACTCATCACAATAATTCAATTATTCAATAATGAACCATTAGGAAAGTTCTTATAGTCTAATACCCTTGGTCTAACATAACAACGATTCATTTAATAACCTCCCTCTGGGAAAGCTCTCACGGTCTTACCAATTTGATATATTATGCTATCAAACAATTATAAACAACCACATGGGAAAGCTATCACAGTCTAAACCCCTAGTTCAACGATTCATTTAATCAAATATAACCAACCACATGGGAAATATTCATGATCTAAACCCTTGGATAAACTTCACTTAATCAATTATAAATGACCACCAAGGTATCTCTCATGGTCTAACCCCTTTTGGGAAGCTCTCACAGTCCAATCCCCTTGGTCAACATTCATAATTCATATCACATGCATTTCATATAATCAGTAACTCCATCCTAACATAACAAGGCATGAAAAACAAGCCAAGCCTAACAATAATTCTTGACTAAATGACCACAAAATATCAATCAAGGGGGGAAATCGCCCATGGGGTTTTCCATAATAAGTTATCTAACCTTACGCATAAGGAACAACCCTTTATCAATCAATAAACCCATAGTAGGTAATAAAAAGATCTAAATTCCAAATCAATAAATACTCCAAACTTGGTTATCCAATAATTTTAGCATATATAATCAAAATAAAAAAATAAGGCAAAAACCACCAACCTCAATGTCGTACGATCGATATACTTGAATCTTGGCCCTTGAATTGGCCTAGATCGGTGTTGATCTAAAAAATGTGAAAAACACTCAACCATGAATAAATCAATCATGAGAAGGAATCTAGAAGAAAGTATCTAGAAGTATTGAGAACTCATCGGTGGGATTCCAATGCACCCGAAAGTATCTTAATCAGAGCTTAGATGGATAATCATGAGGGGTTCAAAGTTTTTCAACCATTCCATCACGCTCTTGTATGAACCACAGTCAGAAGATGATTTTTCTAAATATGTGACATGACCCAAATATGATATATCAATTAAAAAGAAAAATTACACAGGATGTTCTTTAAAACTACATGTCATGTAGTAACCTCAACTAGCACCCAACTTAAGTGGTCTTCTAGGTCACCACACATCCATGTACTCAGCCATTACACAGCTAGTACGGGGTTGTACGTGGCAACTGGGTACATGGAGTGTACACAGAAGTACACGACCCGTAGTTTAAAAAAACCTATTTCTTTATTTTTCCTCAAAAACTACCCAAAATCAATATCCATGCCTTAAATAAATATTTAGGTTCTTAAACACTCCCCCTTAAAGCAATTAATCCCCAAATTTCCCTTCTAAGGGTGGTGAAGAAGAATTTGTGAACAACTATGGACATTGTGATCGCACATTGACCTCCCTATCCAAAGTATTGTCTTGTACTCACCTATGCTACCATAACACTAATACCAGAGGAACATAAAACCATGAATAACCTTTGTGCAATGATCAAAAATCCAAATAGGGTGCTCCTCAAAGGATGAATCCACCTCTAACTCAACCTCCTCGGGTTGAAAAATATGAGATGGGTTTGAAAAGTAATGTCATAGCTAAGAAAAATGAAATATGTTGTGCATAGACCGATACCTATGAGGTAATTGAAATCGATAGGAAACCAACCCATCTCTCTCCAAAACCTCAAATGGCACAATGTATCTTGGTGAAATATTCCCCTATCTCATAATCATCCTATGTCCCAACCTAGGTTTGACACATAGGAAAACCTAATCTCCAACCCTGAACTCCGAAGGTTTTCTCTATCGATCATCATAATATTTTTGGTGAGATTGTGTAGTATACATCCTCTTTTAAATAAACTCCACCTACTCAGTGGTCTCCTGGAAAAGATGAGGTCCCAACATAGCTTCCTCTTCTACCTCTAGGCGACATAGGGGTGATCAGAATGGCCAACCATACAAATCCTCAAAAGGTTTCATCTCAATCATTTCTTAAAACTGTTATTGTATGAAAACTTCACCAGGGGTATGTGTCTCTCCCAAGAGCCCCCAAAATCATGGACGCATGCTCAAAGAATGTACTTCAAAACCTGAATCATGAACTCAAACTTTCCATATGTATAGGGATGGTAATCTATACTCAAAATTATATGTTTACTCAAGGCCCTCTATAGTCCCTACCTGACATGATAAGTAAACTGGGTGTCCCTATCTGAAATGATGGAGTGCGGAACCCCTTGTAAATGTACAGACTGTTGGATGTACAACCTTATAATCTCATCAACAATGAATTTTTCCTCGATCAATAGGAAATGTAAAACCTTCACGATCCCGTCAATAACCACCCAGACAACATCATTTCCTAGAGGAAACTTGGTAAACCTGTCACAAAATCCTTCATGACATCATTCCACTTCCACTTGGGAATGGTTAACTACTGTAATAACCCTACCGATCATTTATTCCCCTCCTTCACCTGCTGACAGGTGTAACATCTCATAAGAAAACTAGCTACATCCATCTTTATGCCTGGACACCAATACTGACGATGTATGTCTTGATACATCTTGGTGACACCAGGATGAAATTCCAATAATGAGGCATGAAAATATCTCAACAGCTCCTCGTGCATGTCTACTGATACCCATATGCTCCCATGAAAAAACAAAACCTCATCCTCGCC
The DNA here is from genome assembly GCA_963277665.1 of Viscum album. Lineage (NCBI taxonomy): Eukaryota > Viridiplantae > Streptophyta > Magnoliopsida > Santalales > Viscaceae > Viscum > Viscum album. The sequence goes on from OY728125.1 coordinate 1,403,265,083, forward strand.
TATGGTCCACCCAGGAGTAGGGTCCTCTCATGACACACTCTCCTGTAGGACTAGGCCCTCAGAGTCTGATAGCTGCACCATTCGCACTTGATCTATTAGAGTAGAGGTAACAACTATAGAAGAAAGAAATGTATTCCCCTATCTTTCATTCACCTCCAAATACATTTTAGATAACATATCTATTAGTTACGACTCATTAATGGTATCCTGAACTTCCTGTATCTGAGTTCTCATACTCAAAGCATCAACCACTGCATTGCCATTCCCCGAAATGTAGGCAAGATCAAAGTCAAAATATTGAAGGTACTCAACCCACCTTCACTATCTCAAATTCAGATCTCATTGGGTAAATATATACTTGAGGATTTTGTGGTCAGTGTATACCAAAAAATTATCTCCCAGTAAGTGATGTCTCCAATAGCATAAATCATGAACAACCGCAACCAACTCGAGATTGTGTGTTGGGTAGTTCCTCTCATGTGTTGTCAACTACCAAGACCTATATGCAATGGCTCCTTACCCCTACATAATCACTTCCCCTAGATCAATACCTAATGCATCACATTACACAATGTAACTCTTTCCCAGTTCCAGAAAAATTAGTATTAGTCCTGATGCCAACCTCCCTTTCAGCTATTGAAACGATGAATCGTAGAAATCTATCCACAAGTACATTTTACCCTTATTATTTAGGCCCTTCAGTGGTGCTACTAAGCGTGAGAAGTTTTGAATAAATCATTTTTAGTAACTATTAAGTCCTAGAAAACTCTTTTCCTCAAATATATTCTTCAGCTGCTCCCAGGAAACTACCAATCTCACCTTCTCTAATTCTACTGATACTCTTGTCTCTGAGATGACATGACCTAATAAGTGAATCTGATCCATCAAAAAGTGGCATTTTGTTTCCTTATCATATAATTAATTCTCTAACATTTTACTCAATAATATTTCAAGATGGGTGGCATGGTTGTGTTGAGTGTGATAGTACACCAAAATATCATCCATGAAGACTACCACAAAAGAATCCAAGGATGGAACACTCGGTTCATCAGTGTAACGAGACAAACTCTTGAATAATATTTATTTCCTGAATTTTCATGTTATTTTATTTTGTACTCAACAAAACTATAACCTTTAATTAATGAAGCGAGTATATTTAAAATGAGTTTATTGGGTTTTGACGGTTATATGATCGTTGGTAAATATGACCCTTGGAAACTACAATCTTAACATTATGGTTTTTGATCATAAATACAAATTATTATGGTTAATTAATAAAGAAAGAAGAGTTGATGGCCTCATCCAGTAGACTCGGGCCATATGAAGCCCATCTGTTGGATCTTGGGAAATAGGTAGCATCATTGGGATTTTCTCTGGACCAATCCCAAGATGAACTCCAACACCTTAATCTTGAATAGAATCTCTTGCAGGAGAAGTTCAAGTTGATAAAAATCACCACTCATGCAATGTTGTCCGAGCCTCCTAAAGATTCTATCACCATTGAACACCTTACTATTATGTCCTATGTCGGTGTTATAAGGGTCTATGTAAAAAGGAATTATTTATTTTGTGTAATCCTTTTTAATAAATAAAATTTTTATTTCTTATTATGGTACAATTTATGAATTTCAAATGTCAAAATAAATGTAGGATGAATTTATAGAAGTTTCATATTATTGATGAATATTGGAAAATGGTATTTTAAAATATTTTTTATACTTTAAATAATTAATGATGTGTAATTATTTTCAAAAAATGGTCTTCTAGTGTTGTGATAAGTAAGAAATTTAGATTCTAATAAGATTAACTTAATTTTTGGTGAATAGTAAATTATAAATAGTAATATTACCCTTATGAATAGTAATGTGGCCAAGGAAATAGTAACCTCACTTAATTAAGTATAAATATAATTTAGGAATCTTGATAGGTAATGTGATATAATAGCATAAGTAAATAACTATTTCAGAAATTATTATTTAAGTATTAATATTTCTTTCAGGTAAATAGTATTTTTATATAAAAATTAAATATCTCATAATTATAAAATTATTTTCATAAAATGGAGTTCATTTTTTAATTTAGAGCATCAATATTAGGTTAGTGTGAATTTATTAGATATTTATAAAATGTTTTGTTTTTAGGGAATAGTAAAAATCCAGTTTTTAGTTTCGGTGTGTTTAATGACATCATTAATGATGTAATAATTAATTAATAATTCTGGTCGAATTTTTTATAGTAAAATATGTTATGAGGTGTCCCATGTGGCCAATACTAAGGTAAAATACCATGGGAAATCCCATGGTTTTTCAAATAACACTAATGAGGTGTCCCTTGGAAATTAATAAAATATGCCTCCACTTTTGTTATAAATACCAACCCATTCCTTCATTAATTTCCTTCCAAATTACTCCTTAACAAATATCTAGTATTTTACCTCCAAATTAGTCCTCAAAATGTTCCCTAAAGCCCCCCAAGGTCCCAATCTTTGAGTTTTTGAAGTTACTCTTCACGGTAAGGGAACCTTTCACCCTCTTTTTTAGTCAACTTCTTTTATGATATGTCTTTGAATTTCCATTTTCATATGTTGGGGTATGATATTATATATCCCTCTTACTTTCATTTTGATTTTAATATGATGAGATACCCTTTTTCTCTCATCAGTTCATTTTCTTAATTTTTAAGTGATTCCCTTAGGCTACCGAAATTTTGAAAAAGAAATCGCATCTTCTCTTTTCTCTCAAGTTTTCTTTTCATGTGGTATGTCATTCAAATATCCATACCATGATATTATTTATATTTTATTATTTCCATATTATTTATTATGATTTATTTATGAGTGGTTTACCCTTTTCTCCTCTCTTTTTAATGTTTTCTAAAACCATGTTACATAGCCGTTATGCAGCAAAATTTTCGTCTCAAAACTTATCTTCTTACAAGAAATTCATTTTTTTATTTTATGAATACCCAAAACCATTTCTTATCTAATATTATTAATGTATAGGTATAAATTATCTATTAATTTATAGGAATAACATACATTAAACCCAAATTTCTTTTTTCGTGGGTTTAAAATGACATTAAAATCATGTTTTTAAGCACTTTTAAAACGTCAGAGTTTTGATATGAAACCCATTTATTTTATTCTATTTGAGTTATTTATGAAATTTATTATTATGATAAACGTGTCTCACATGAAAATAAATAAATATTAAGGGTACGCCCTTATATCACTCCAATGCATTGGGTAAAGAAATTTATATATAGAGATGACAATTTTTAGGATAGCTTAGTGAATAACCTTGGTAATTTTATGACACCTTGGGGATAGACCTTAGTAATATGTTCATGAATTTCTAAAATAATTGTTGTATCCACATATTCAAGTTATGATTAATTTTATTTTTATTATTATATGCCTCTTTTTCCATTGATCATGTCTTTATGTATTTTATCAAGCTCTTATTGATATCAGAAGTAAAATGTTTCCCTTGTTTTTCCTTACCATGCCTTATGCCCACCCTTTTCTTTTATGTATATATACAGGTTATGAGATGAAATAATTGAACATAGGAAGAACCTATTATTAATCCTTACAATATTATTATAAGAATTTTTTATGATTTCATGTATTATGTTCCTGATTTCCAAGACACTAAACTTTAAATATCCTCTATTTCTAAAATGTTATGAAAAGTTATGTAATAAAAAGGTGGGATGTAATAGTTGGTATCAAAGGATAGTTTAGGTATTTTTGGAAATTAGGATATGAAAAATTTAGGAATAACCCTATATAAAAGATTAAATATAGAAAAAATTCCATGTATTTTGTTGAAATGTTAAGTAAGTGGTTTTAGAATGAATAAATCCCTGTTTTGATATGAACAAGTGGATGTGACTCTGGCACAATTATACCTAGGAGTGAAAACTCTAACAAGGAGTTTCAGTCTTGACCTGGGGTATCCTAGTACAAGAAAAAGAGGCTTGATTCACTCCTAGTTTGACACTCCTGGGGGATATTTTTGGTTAATCACAAGCTTTTTATGAATCCTTATGAAGGATTTATAGATAAATGTAACTGTTGTTAAAGAATAATATATTTAAGCATAGAGTTTTAAGACATAAAAATATGTTATAGTTATAAGATTCATAAATTAAATAATATTCTCACAAAGGATTTATTCTTTTATAAAATGGCGTGAGATATGAGGAACTGTGCAAATGGTGACCGCAATGGACTATGCGCAAACGACCCTTTGATGGAAAAGGGAATGGAAACTTTATTGAGAATGATGAACCAACTAACTCAAGTTATGGGAAATAACTTGAATAAAGATGAGAGAGAAATTTCACCAAGAAGGGAACACCATTTTGTTGATTCCTTTATGGGTCAATGACCACCAACCTTCAGTGGATCTTCTGGCCCATTGATTACTGAACAGTGGATCAGCTTCATCGTGAAGATCTTTTCTATGCTCTACTATTCAGAACAAGAGAAGGTCACCCTGTATATTTACCACTTAGAGGGAGAAGATAATCAGTGGTAGGAACTGATTAAAAAAATGAGGAAAAGAGTGGAGGTTGAAGCTATGGAGTGGGAAGAGTTCATATGGATCTTCTTCAAAAATTATATCCCTCATTCGATGAGAAAAAAAATGTAGAAGTAGTTTCTCAAGTAGAAATAGAAGAAGAATGAATATGTTGGAAGATATGATATAAACTTCACAAGGATTTCCCATTACAACTCAATATTTGACATGAATCCTAATGGGAAGGTTGATAGATTTTTTGGTGGACTAAGACTTCACATTTGGAATAATCTAGCCAATCGAGACTATGATAGATATGAGTATATCATGAGGAGTGAGATGAAAGTTGAACTAGATTTTGGTGAGACTAAGTGGTCTCATAAATCCAATGAAAATAAGAGATCAATGGAGCCAAGATTAGGGAGGATCTTCGACCAGGGAAGATGAGTAAAGAAAGTGCAACATCCCACGTGTAATAAATGTGGGAAGATGCATTCAGGGAACTACCTTCATGGGAGAATGAAGTTCTAAAAGTGTGGAATAGATGGCCATATCATGCGGAATTGATGTAGTGAGGTGAAGCCTCAACTTCCCAACACTAATGACAAGGGGAAGATAGTGCATCAAATACCTGATGTCCAATTATATAAGTGTGGAAAACATGGAAACTTTTACAATCACTATCCAAATAAGAGGGAAGTGTAGGGGAATCACCATCAACCTTAGCAATGTCCAAGGGATAATGTTTATGCTTTTTCTATCACAACAAATGATGTTGAATCTCCAAATGATGTTGTGGTAGGTAATCTTGTTTTTATCTAAAATATAGCAAGTAATTTGTTCGATTCTAGTTCTATGCATTCCTTTATTTCCTCCAAGTTTTCAAGGAATTTAGAATCAAACCCTAAATTTCTAAAAGTAGAGTTATTAGTCAAGACTCTTGGTGGGATTATCGAAGCATCATCAGTGTTTAGAAACTCTAGTATTTACTTTATTCAGAAAAATATTATTTCAAATCTAGTAGTCATTCCCATTCTAGAATTAAACATTATACTAGGGATGAACTGGATCTCAAATTATAATACTAAGATCAAATGTAGAAGCAAGGAAATATTAGTAGGATTGAATGGAAAACCTATAGTTATCTTCCAAGGAGAGATATCCCAACCTGGTATTTGTCTTGAAGAACCTACTATATCATTATTTATGGAGTTTATCAGGGATGAAAAATAAGAAAATGATAGTATAAGGATAGAAAATGTCCCCATCATCCAGGAATACATTGATATATTCCCTAAGGAGTTACCCAAACCTCCCCCAGAAAGATAGGTAGAGTTATAAATTGAACCCATACCTTGATATCATCTGATATCAAAGAACCTGTATAGGATGGAAAATGTGGAGTTGGAGGAATTAAAGAAACAAATCCAAGATCTTTTTGAGAAGGGGTTTATCTGACCGAGTGTGTCTCCTTGGGGAGCACCTGTTCTCTTTGTGAAGAAGTATGGATCAATACAGTTATGCATTGATTATGGAGAACTAAATGAGATCACAGTTAAGAACAAATACCCTCTTCCATGAATTGATGACTTATTTGAACAACTTTGTGGGGATCAATTCTTATCTAATATAGATCTTCGATCTGGTTATTATGAATTGAGGGTGAAGAAAGAAGATATTCAAAAAACCGCCTTCCGATCAAGATATGGTCATTATGTGTTTGTTGTTATGCCCTTTGGATTGACTAATTATCCTTCTATTTTTATGGATTTGATGAATAGAGTCTTTAAGGACTACCTTGATAAATTTTTTGTAGTTTTTATTGTTGGTATTATGATAAATTCCAAAATTCATGAGGTGTGTGAGGATCATCTAAGGGTTATTTTGAAAACTCTATATAAGGATAGGATTTTTGGAAAGTTTAGAAAAAGTGAATTTTGGTTACACCAAGTTTCTTTATTGGGGCACATTGTAACCAATGAATGAATCATAGTTGACCCTGCAAAGAAAATGGTTGTTGAGGAGTGTCCTCATCCTACAAAAATAATTGAGATTCTAAGTTTCCTTGGATTAGTGGGATATTATAGGAGGTTTGTAAAAAACATTTCATGAAATTCTAATCCATTAACCAAGTTAACTCTAAATGGGGTCAAGTTCATCTGGATAAAGGAGTGTGACAAATGTTTCCAAGATCTAAAGAAGATATTGTTTATGAAACTTTTGTTAACTCTGCCCTCAAGTGGAGAAGAATTCATTATTTTTAGTGATACATATATGAAAGGGCTTGGGTGAATCCTCATGAAAAATGAAAATTTCATTTATTATGAATCTCAACAGATGAAGACTCATGAGAAGAACTATTCTATACATGATCTTGAGTTGGTTTCGGTTATTTTTTCTCAGAAGATATGGAGGCACTATCTTTATGGGGATAAATGTGACATATTCATAGACTATCAAAGTTTGAACTATATTTTCACACAAAAGGAATTGAACATGAGACATAGGATATGGTTGGAACTTCTTAAAGACTATGATTGTTCAATTCATTATTATCCTAGAATTGAAAACAATGTCATTGATACATTAGGTATGAAAGACCCAGTTGTTATGTCCATGATGAGGATTCAAAGGGATCCCTTGATCCAGGACCTAGTGAAAATGGACTTAGGAATTATAAGGGCAAGGACATTATCAACCCTACCATAAATGATTTCTTAACCGTCATTACTAGATAAGATCAAGAAATGTCAGAAAGAAGATACCTTGTTACAAAAGATGTTTGAGGCTGTAAAGTATGAGAATTTTCCTAAGATTAATATTTACTAAGAAGGTGTACTGAAATTTTGTACAAGACTATGTGTTCCATCTATTCCGGAAATAAAGAAAGAGATGATGGATGAAGCTCGTAGACCTACTTTCTCTATACATACTAGAAGAAAATAAATGTATTGGGACCTTCATGATTATTATTGGTGGGATAATTAGAAAAGGGAGATTGATGACTACACTACATGTTGCCTTGTATGTTAGAAAGTGAGGCTGAGCACCAACTTTCTAAAGGGGTATTACAACCACTAACCATACCAGCATGGAAGTGGGACAATATCACTATGGACTTTTTCACTAGTATCTAAAGAAATTCCTAAGGAAACAATGCGATATAGGTTATAGTGGGCCTTATCACCCAGAATTACATTTTATCTCTATTTGGGAAGATTTAGCTCTTAATAAACATTCTAGGATTTACATGAAGGAAGTGGTCAGGATGAATGGAGTTTCACTTTCTATCATATCTGATCATGATCCAAGGTTGACATCAAAATTATGGAGAATTATTCAACATTATCTATGTACCAAACTGAATTTTAGTATGATCTATCACCCACAAAATAATGGAAAATCTGAAAGGACTCTTCAAACACTCAAGGACATGATGAGAACATGCTTAATGGAATTTAAAGGTGGATGTGATCAACATATCCCATTAGTTGAGTTCTCTTACAATAATAATTTTCATTTGAGCATTCAAATGGGACCATATTAAGATATATATTGGAAGTGATGTAGAACTACTACTTGTTGGGATGAAGTTGGTGAGAGAAAGATTTTGGGTCCGATCTTGTGAAAGAGATGACAAAAAAGGTTCATGCCATCTAGCAACACATTAAGGCTGCTCAGAGTCGGAAAAAGAGATATGATAAGAACCATTAAAGGGACTTCAATTTTGATGTTGGTGATAAATTATTTCTTCAAATTTCACCTTGGGAGAGATTCATGAGGTTTGGGAAGAAAGGGAAGCTCTGCCCTATGTACATTGGCCCCTATTAAATCCTTGATCGTGTTGGAGCAATGGCCTATCATCTTTCACTTCCTCCAAATCTAGAACATGTTCATGATGTATTCCACGTATCCCTCTTCAGTAAGTATATAACCGACCCTTCACATGTACTAAATCCATTGGTGGTACAACTGGAATATGACCTCTCTTATGAGGAGCAACCGGTTCAGATCTTAAATCATAGAGACAAGTTTCTGTGCAACAAGACTACCCACCTTGTTAAAGTGTTGTGGAGGAACCCAAAATGTGAAGAAGCCATGTGGTAACCATAAGAGTCTATGAGGCTAAAGTACCCACACATTTTCTCTTCTGAGGGTACTAGTTAAAATTTCAGGGATGAAATTTCTTATCAGGGGAAGAATGCAACGACCCAAACTTTTGAAAAATATTTATTTTATGAAGTTATGTTGTATTTTATTTTATACTCAACAAAACTACATCCTTTAATTAATGAAGTAATTATAATAAAAATGAGACCATTAGGTTTTGAATATTATATGACTATTGCTGAATATGATCATTGGTCAATATATCCATTGGTCAATATGCCCATTGGAAACTATACTCTTAATGTTATGATTATTGTTCATAAATACAAATGATCATGGTTAATTAATACAGAAAGAAGATTCGATGGACTCACCTAGTAGACTCAGGCCGTACAAATCCCATCTGTCAGAGCTTGAGAAGAAGGTAGCATAACTACGCTTTACTCTGGACCAAGCCCAAGCTGAACTCCAAAATGTTAAGCTTTAACGTAAATTCTTACAATAGAAGTTCAAGCAAATAGAAATCACAACTCGGGCAATGTTTTATGAGCCACCCCAAGATTCTATCACCATTGAACAAATTACTCTTAGGTCCTATGCAGGTGTTACAAGGGGCTATGTAACTAGGCCTTAGCTACTTTGTGTAATCCCTTTGTATAAATAAAATTTTTATTTCTTATTAGGGTAAAATTTGTGAATTTAAAATCTCAAAATAAATATAGGATGGAATTATTGAAGTTCCATATTATTGATGAATATTGGAAAAAGGTTATTTAAAAATATTTTTTTAATAATTTAAATAATTAATAATCTGAAATGATTTTCCAAAAATGGTCTTCTAAAGTGGTGATCAGTAAGAAATTTAGATTATAATAAGATCAACGTAATTTTGGGTGAATAGTAAATTATGAATAGTAATATTACCCTTAAGAATAGTAAAGTGACCAATGGAATTGTAACCTCACTTAAGTATGTATAAATATAATTTAGGTATCTTTAATGGTAATGTGATATAATAGCATAAGTTAATAACTCTTTCAGAAATTATTAGTTAAGTATTAGTATAATTTTTTGGGTAAATAGTGTTTTTACTTAAAAATTAAATATCTCATAATTATAAAAATATTTTAATAATATGGAGTTCATTTTTTAATTAATAGCATCTATATTAGGTTAGGATAAATTTATGATATTTTTATAAAATGTTTTGTTTTTTAGTGAATAGTAAAAATACAGTTTTGAGTTTCTGTATGTTTAATGACATCATTAATGTTGTAATAATGATGTAATAATTCTAGTTGACTTGTTTACAGTAAAATATGTTATGAGGTGTTCTAAGAGTCCAATACTATGGGAAAATATCATGGTCAAGCCCATGGTTTTTTAAATACCACTAATGGGGTGTCCCTTGGGAATTAATAAAATATTCCCTCACTTTTTCTATAAATACCAACCCATTCCTTCATTACTTTCATTCCAAATTCCTCCTCAACAAATATCTGGTATTTTTACACCCCAATGAGTCCTCTCAAGGAGCACTCATGTCCCCCAAGGTCCCAACCTTTGAGTTTTTGAATTTACTCTTCTAGGTAAGGGAACCTTTCACCCTCTTTTTTAGTCAACTTCTTTTATGTTATGTCTTTGAGTTTACATTTTCATATGTTGGAGTATGATATTCTATATCTCTATTACTATTCTTTTTATGTTAATATTTTGAGATACCCTTTTTTCACTCATCAATTCATTTTTCTTAATTTTTATGTGATGCAGTTATGCTACCAAATTTTTGAAAAAGAAATTGCATGTTATCTTTTCTCTCAAGTTTCTTTTTCATGTGGTATATCATTCAAATATACATAACATGATATTATTTATATTTTATTATTTCCATATTCTGTATTATGAGTTATTTATGATTTGTTTAACCTTTTCCCTCTCTTTTTAATATTTTCTATAACCATGTTACGTAGTCATTATGCTACAAAATTTTCATCTCAAAACATATATTATTACAAGAAATTCATTTTTTTTATTTTGTGAATACACAAACCTATTTATTATCTGATTTTATTCATATATATGTCAAAATTATATATTTCATTCTGGTAATAAAATACATGAAACCTGACTTCCTTTTTATGTGGTTTCAAAATGACATAAAAATCATGTTTTTAAGTACTTTTAATACGTCATGATTTTGATATGAAACCAATTTATTTTGTACTATTTCTATAATTTATGAAATGTATGATTATGATCTATGTGGATCACATGAAAATAGATACATATTAAGGGTTCACCCTTATAGAACTCTAATGTATTGGGTAAAGAAATTAATCTCTATAGGTGACAAGTTTTACGATACCTTGGTGAATAACCTTGGGTAAATTTATGACACCTTGGGGATGAACCTTGGTGATATGTTCATGAATGTATAAAATAATTGTTGTAGCCACATATTCAAGTTATTATTCATGTTATTTTTATTATGATATGCCTCTTTTTCTATTTATCATGTGTTTATGTATTTCATCAAGTTCTTATTAATATCACAAGTAAATTGATTCCCTTGTTTTTATTTATTGGGACTTTTACCCACCCTTTCCTTTGATGTATGTATCTAGGTAATAAGATGAAGTAATTGAACTTAGGATGAACCAATGATGAATCTATACAAGTTTATTAGAATAAAGTTTTATGTTTTCATGTATTATGTTCCTGATTTCTAGGATAATAAACTTTAAATATTCTCTATTTGTAAAATTTTATGAAAATTTATGTAATAAAAAGGCGGGATGTCATAATCATTTCCATGAAAACTACCAGTGAATTCATGAGACTGAACAACATAACCAAATACTCGTATAAACCATACCTATTTAGAAACATTGTAAGAGGTATATATAATGTTATAACACACAATTAATGATAACCAGATCTCAAGTCAATCTTTGGGAACACCTATGATTCTCAAAGCTTATCTAAGAGATCATCAATCCATGGAAAGGGATATCTATTATTGACCATCAACTGGTTCATCTTTCGATAATCCACACAAATTCTGAGGGTACCATCTGACTTCTTCTCAAAAAAGACAGGCAAACCCCAAGGAGAAGTGTTGGGTTGAATGAAACCCTTTGCTTGCAACTCCTCTAAATACTTCATGATCTCCTGTAACTCAGGTGTAGCCATCCTATAAAGAGGAATGGAAACTGGTTCCACTCCTGGCACAAGATCAATAGATAAATCCACCTCTCAATCTGGAGGTAAACCTGAAAAATCATCTGTAAAGACATATCTAAAATGATCCACCACTAGAGGAATGTCCATATGTGAAGTCCCATAGTCATCCAGATATAAACTAGAAATTTGGGATATAATTCCTTCTAACCCATGATTTTCGGGTCTTGCTCTACTCACCTGGACATTCCAATCACCCTTTTGTAGAAAATATTTCCCCTCCAATTACGTGAAACTGACCCTATGATAATAATAGTCTAAAAAATCCTAAAAAGAGACAAACTAGTCCATTATGAGAATGACATTGAAACCTATCATCTCTAAGACATAGAGGTACCATAAGAAGTGAAACCCACCAACCTCAAGAGGTAACTATTTGAACTGAAGTACACTAGCCATCCCAATCCCCAACAGAGTGTCTAGAATTATAAAATCATCAGAATTAAAGATACAGAGCCCAAGGCTCTCCACAACTGAAACCGATATAAAACTATGGGAATCCCCTGTATCAAAAAGAGCAGAATCTAAAACCGAGGTAACTAAATTCATAACTCTAACCGTAGAGGGTTCAGGATCCTACCCTGACGTGGCTTGCTCCATTGAAAAATTATAACCTGTATTGCAACCCTACAATCCTGTTTGGCTTCCCTGAGCTGATCCACCCTATTTTCACTGAAAACCTATCGTCTGGCTTCCATGACCATGACCCCCTCCTCATCCTGAACGTTCTGTCAAACATTAATTCTCTAACTGATGATAAACTGGTGGCCTGAATCTTGTATGTGTAATCATAACAGATCCCTTCTCACTCATTTTTGGTGAGAACATCCTGCAAAAAATCTGAATATGACCCATCTTACCACATGATTGGAACTTAACTAGGTCTCTCAGGAACTAAGGCCTCATGTTCCCACTCTTTTTTCACTGGTAGCACACTACTCGACTACCTGAAGAAACATCACATGAAATATCCCTACGGTGCTTCCTGCTATAGGTTGAAGTATTACCATCCCTGGATGATGAACCACCCCGAATCATAGATCAAAACTCCCCCAGATTACACTTGGTAATCAGTTCGTAGTTTACTATAGAAGTCACCAAAGTCAGCCTGAAAAAATTCACCTATGATCGGATGTCGTACCCGAGTCCATCGTCAAATCGCCTAGCTAGTGATAACTCATCACCTCCCAATAAAGGTGAAAATTTTTGAAGCTCTGTTAAGTGAGAATAGTAATCCATTACTAAAGGATCGTCTTTCTCTAAATGCATGAACTCCTAGGATCAGTTGGCTCTCAACATCTCAACGTATAATTAATCATATAAGGTCCTCTGAAACTCTTCCCAATCCATATTCTGATGACGTACCACTAATGAGATAACATCCCACCATCTCTTGGGTGAATCACATAGCATGTAAGTCACGAGCTTCACCCACCTCTTAGAAGCCATATCCAGATGCTCGAAGATAGAAAGCATGGACTCTGACCATGGATCTGCATCCTGTAGTCCTCCATCCCCCAAAAAAGTGGGAGGATGCTGATGCTAGAACACCCACATCAACTCTTCCATAGTCCAGGTAGGATGTGGTGCTACCTGAGAAGTCTACATCATCCTCAAAAGGATTTCATAGAACTGTTCATCAGCACCTATGTCCGGTATAACAGCTGGTGAGAAGATAGGCATGATGGGATGATCTATTGGTAGTCCATGATATACCATTTTCGGTGTCTGATCATCACCTTGTACTTGGCATAAAACCAAAGGATGTCTTAGTGTGATGACTCTACAAGGTCAAGCACACACCTTTGTACAATATTAACAAAGACTTCAACCTAGAAGTGAAATAATAGAACGTGGGAAGGAAAACATTAAAGTTTTATAAAAGTGGGTTAAAAGGCATGTAGAACCATTACATAGCGTGTTCCCTTAATCCTTAACATGGACGTGTACCAATACCCACTTGGTCGTGTAACACACCATACACATGACATGTTCCTCATGAGACAAAGTGCGTACTTGAATATTACCTTCTACCCAAGTACATATACACAGTTATAACTACACGGTTCTGCTGATGTAACACTACACGACATGAACACTCTAGACATAGTGTGTACAACTAATGTTCCATCCACACGTTTTGTTAGTCACACAAACAGATACACGGTCAATTACTGCACAACGTGTAATCCTAGTACACAGCGTGTTCTACCAAGAGTTTACAACCCCATGTATCTATGCACATAGTTAGTTACATGATCAAAAACTACATGGAGTGTACGTATTTTACATGGCATGTACTTAAGAAATGTCATTTCTTTCAGAACAGAAGAACACATGGCATGTGTTCATAACATCACACACCATGTTTTTCTGGGTTTTCCAGATAACAATCCTCTAAAACTTCTCCAGAACCCCCAAAATCTTAAAATTTGGACAAATTCATGCCATGTTCTGATCCGTGAGAGCCCATACTCCCCATGAATCAATGATTTGAATCCTTATTCATATTATATATTAATATGATTCAATTAAAGTTCAAACATGATCCACCAAATTTTGATCTAAGAGGGCCCACAACACATCAGGGACAAAATCTTGGCATCCATCCCAATGAAACATTACATATACCATTACCCTATCAAAATAAAAGGTATTTATATCACAACATCTATCACAAAAATATGCACATCTAGTATAACATCTATCACAACAACATGCAATCAGTAATGTACCCTAAATGGCATGGCAAAAATGCATGAAATGTGATCTCTAGCAAGTGCCTATATGATGAATGAGATGACATAGCCCCATCTCATCATATTACAGTAGAAATATAACAAAAAATGATATCAATACTAATAGCACAAAACAAGTGTGTCACCCAATGATGAAATAAAATCAATTGTAATAGTTCAAAATCTAAAAATTACAATTCAGTTAGAGTTAATTTGGATTTTACTTATAAACGGGGTTGCTAATCTTAGGCACAGCAAATTACAAAACACCATTTATTTATTATACCTTTCTAATGATTCCAAATAGTAAGACAAAGTAGAAAAGAAAAACTCCTTTGATACCACTTCGTAACTTACTGGATCCGGGTTCCGCCCAAAGGTTCCCCAAACCCTGTTGGTCACATAACCTAAAGTGAATTCCCCTAAACGCCAGAGGATTACAAATAGAAGTGAGGACCAAGGTGTGATTTTGGGGAAACAATTCCCTCATTGGTAGAGTATACATAACAGAAAATAGATAGTAAACAATAGCGGAATCAACCATACTATACAACAGAAGTAAACAACTGAAGATTAACAGTAATAAAACAACTAGAGAATATATATATATATATATATATATATATATATATATATATATATATGATGCATGTAACATGTGTCTAGGAAATCATCCAAACAAGTAACAATTCTAGAAATACAATACAGAAACCCAATGTTCAGAAAAGAAAGTAAACTCCAACAGCATCGCAAGCCTCAGCTTGGTCCCATTATATCCAACTCCAATAGAAATCATTAAAAATAAGGGTGCTTGAACTTATTTATACCTGTAATAATATAATCTTTTTGGGTCTAAAATCATGACCCAAAAAGGGTGTGAGACGAATCCCAATAGGCAACCAACAAAAGATCTATGCCTAACTATCAGTGAATATATATATATAGTAGGTAACATTCAAGAATGAATCAATAAACTATGAAGTACTCGAAAGTAAACAATCCTATAGTTTTCAATTACATTTATTATTCATCATTTTAATCATGTATCCATGAGATCTATCCTAAGATCTGTATCCCCCGTGTAAGGTAACCAAAATCGATGTCTCAAAATACCATCTAAAAAACCAATTAATACATAAACCAAGCTTTTTATTTATCTTGGAAGACTCATCAAAGTAATTAAAATATTCAATAACGACCCTTTAGGAAAGTTCTCACAGTCTAATCCACCTATTCTATCATAAAAACAACTCATTTAATAAAGAACCTCTAGGAAATATCTCATAGTCTAACCCCTTTGGTATATTATTCTATCAAACAATTATAAACACCCACCTAGGAAAGCTCTCGTGGTCTAAACCACCCAAGTCAATGATTCATTTAATCAAATATAAACAACCGCATGGGAATCTCTCATGGTCTAAACCCTAGATTCAAAATTCACTTAATCAATTATAGAAGACCACTTGGGAAACTATCATGGTCTAACCCCTTTTTGGAAGTTCTCATAGTCCAATACACTTGGTAAACATACACAATGCATATCATATGCATTTCATATAATCAGTAACTCCATCATGAAAAAACAAGGCATGGAAAACAAGGAAACCCTAATAGGTATTCTAGACCAAATGGCCACAAATAATCAATCTAGGGGGGGGGAACCCATTGGTTGTCCCATAATAAGGCATATAACCTCACACATAAGAAACTACCATTTATCAAATAATAAAAACATAGAAGGTAATAAATAGGGTTAAATAACAAATCAAGCAATACCCCAAACATGGGCATGCGGTAATTTTAGCATATATAATCCAAAGACAAACAACGAAAGGAACAAAAAACTAACCTTGATGTCTTATGATCGATATACTTGAACATAAACCCTAGAATCATCCTAGATCAGCAAAGATCTACAAAACAGTGAAAATTATCAACCTTGAATAACTCAATCGAGAGAAGGAATCAGGAAGAAATGATCTAGGGGTTTTGAGAACTCATAGATGGGATTCCAAAGCACCCGACGATCTCTCAATCATAGCTCAGACAGAGAATTGGGAGGGGTTCAGAGTTCATTGGACATTTTGTTGCACTCATGTATGAACCACAATAAGAAGATGATATTTATGAATATGAGACATGACCCCAATCCGATATATTAATTAAAAAGAAAATTACACGGTGTGTTCTTTAAAACTACACATCATGTAGTATCCCTAACCGGCCCCTATGTTAAGTAGTCTTCCAGGTCACCACACGACCATGTACTCAGATATTACATGGTCAGTATGTGGTTGTATATGGAAACCGGGTACACGACATGTACAAAGAAGTACACAACATGTACTTAGAAAAACCTCATTTCTTCCTTTTTCCTCAAAACAACCCGAAATCAAGATCCGTACCTAAAATGAAGATCTAGGTTCTTACAACATCACATTTTACATAATTCAGATTAGATTATGTTATCCTAGACAGAATGTTATTCTATTAACATGGGGAAAATTATTGGTGTTCCCTATGTTGTTATTAAAATATGGATTGTTATTTTCTTGTTTACTATATATTTTATAACTATCCACCTTCATTCTTTGAATGAGTTATGATAATTTCATCCTATTTATTGACATAGGGAAAAGTATTGGTGTTCCATATATTTTTATTACAATATGGATTATTATTGGTATGTTGACTATGTGTTGTTTAACTATCCACATTCTTTTTCCAGATGAGTTATGACCATGTTATCCCTTTTATTGACATGAGGAAAATATTTCAATTTTTTATATTGTTATTCCAATATGGATGATTATTGGAAAATTTTATTATGTATTTTTTACTCTAGCTCATATGATGAATGAATTGGACTTAAATAAGTGACAAGTGGGGCATGAAATCATGTAGCCTCTCGATACATTGGTAAGTCTCATGAGAAAAACAAGTTTGGGTATTTTGGTGTATTCCTTCCTAGAACAAGATATTTCCTTGAAGATAAGATGATTATGCCTAAGATCACGATTTATTAGATTATGGTATGGGATTAGTTGACTGACATTATGAATTTAATTGCTAAGGAACTTGTTATTTATATCCATGTGATCTATTTATTTTCATATCCACCCATAGAAATATTATAATATTATTTTTAGTTTATTATGACATTATAATGATTAATTATTGTTTAAATGATATTTTTTCCATGTTTATGCCCTAATTGCACTAGTTTTGGGTTTTTCTTTATTGAACATTTTTGATAATGCCTTATTATGTTTTCATTTCCCTAGGTTATGAAGAAAATTATTACATAAGATAATTCTAATAGGATTGCTTGTGTGGAGAATTTTTGGGATATGTTAAAGAATTATTATGGTTTAAGTAGTATCTTATATAGTGAAAACAAATTTCCATCACTTGGGAAACTAATGGGTTTTATTAGTTTATGTTTTTTCATAATTCTCTGATGTTCTAAAGCTAAAATTCCATCAAAATGTATGTAATTCAATATTTAATTTAATACATGTAATTATTGGATAGTTATGTTTGAGAATATATAGTTGGTATCAAAGCCAATATATAAAGTACATGTTCATAATCATTGAATTTGGGAGTGTAGGTATGGGGAACCACAACACCAGGACCACAAACTTTACTCTTACTGATCCCAAAAAACTGTTAATCATGTTGATGTCAATAACAAGATCATCCATCAACCCTATCTTGGACATTCTCTTGTTGAATCTAATTTTCAACATAAACACTTTTTTTCATTATGATTAGCTTCTCATATATATCAGCTAGAGCCTTCATCAATTCTCAGGTGGTTTTCACCCTTTGAATGTCGTAGGAAACAATCCATATCAATGACATCTGTGTAACGACCCAAGATTTTGGATCCTTCAAAATACATATCATCTTTTATAACTTGTGCCACACACTACACCCAATGTAGGGAATAAAAATTTTTAATAAGAAATTATTAATAAAGATATAATAAATACTATGATAGTTAACCCTTAAAATTTATTACCCTTATAAGGTAAATAATTAATATGAGTTAATATTGAAATAATTTATTTTAATAAAATTAATTTTATTTATATTTTATATTTCATTTTAAAATTTTAAATTAAAAAATTTAAGAATTTAAATTTTATTAAGTAGAATTAATTTTTTAATTCCTCACAAATAAATTATCTTAATATTTATTTTTGATATTTTTCTAAAATAATCAATTTTTAGGTGAAAAGTAAAAAAAAACCAATTTTACTAATACTATCACATTTATATGACTTTTATGTTTTTAAATAATTTTTAATATACAAAAGATATATTTATAAAGTAAAATAAAGAATTTAAATGTACAATATTCAATTCTTTGAACCCATGATTATCATTTTAGAAAATGAAGTAATATTTTATGATATAGATTTTTCATTTGTATCTTTAATTAAATTTAAACATGGGGAAATTAGGTTTTGGATTAATTTTAATTACATATAACTATTATTTTAAAAATTATAATATTATTAATATAATTTTAATTAATAACATTGATAATTTTCATTTATACATACAATTCATACTTAAAAATAAACTTTCCTTAAAAATGGGTTTCTACACTTCACACACGCTAACATTAAGAACAATTTCCATACACATAGAATGTTAATTTGATACAATTATTCTTATATTTGAGATAATAATGATAATATTAATTAATATGTAAAATATCATTTAAGGTATAAAATCTAGATTTTTAGGATTAATGCTAATTACCAAGATAATGTTAAACCAATTATTTTAAAATCATTGTTTTATTAATATCAAGGAATTTACCTCAAAATAAATAAAATTTAATAATTAATATAATATGATATATAAACACATAAATAAACATATGAACACCCTTTTTATAGATAATCACTACTAAATAATATTTAGAATCCATAAGTGTTAAAATTTCATTTTTCTACTAAACAATTTCCACGTATTATCTATTTTAATTTTAAAGTTAATTTTATAATATTTATAAATTTAATTGGATTAAATAGATGTTAAATTTAGTTCTTAAACCCTTGAATTTTTTATATAAGTTATTATATATTATTAATAAAACATAAAATAACTTAGTTAAAAATAGTTGACTAGTTTAAAAGTAAATGAGTAAAATATAAAGACATAATGGTAAAAACCCTATAAAATGTTTAAAACATGTGTGGAAACACTTTTTTAAGCCTTTATATACCAAAAAATACTCAAAAATACATTATTTTGAATCTTTGAATCCATTTTCCAAGGAATAGTGTCATGGAGTTATTAAAATAATCTTTGTTCCTAAAATTGTCCTTTTCCTCTCCTATAAAAGGGGATAACTTACACCCATAAGAAAACAAACCATTGAAAATTTCCTTGAATATATGAAAAAATATACTCCCTTATAAATCTATAAAATTTTATAAATCCCCTGATCAAAATACATTTTTCTAATCCTTTCAATTCCAAACTGTATTCCAATCAAATATCACTTCTCCAACGTAACTATTATCTCCATTTAAGGATTATCTTCTTAATCATATTTTTCCAAATATATTATCACCATAACAATATGATAAATTTTGTATAATTATTATAATGATAAGTTTTTATATTAATTTCCAACCCTTATGTATTCATTTCCATCCATATTTAAAAAAAAGAAACATCAATTGTTTGTGTGCGTGAACTACCGCCACCACGAAGAGTCATTTTTTTCAATTTTCTTTTAGTTTTTCATTATTTATCTAAAAATATCTAAATATGGTTCAAAATCATAAAAAATACAAAAAATACCATTATTATTCTATAATAATTATATTATGTCAAAAGAAACTCCCCTTTAACTATACTCACCCATCGAGTTAAAGCATGTTCAAGCTTAGGTCGGTTTAACCACCTACATGAACTATGCAATAAGACTCTTTCATGGATGACTATGGGAACATAAAAGTATATATTATTAAAATATAATAAGAAAATAATTATTTTAATATTTTTTAAAGATTATATTATGTTTTAAACATATTATAAAAGTATATTTTTTTATTCTTTAAATTCATCAAAATAAACCACCACTGATTCCATTTTCACATAGCATAACTAAAACACTAATGAAATTAAATAATATATTTATAAATAAATATAAGATATATATATATATATATATATATATTAAATTATATTAAATGATATATTAATGATGAATTTGGTGTCGAATAATGGGTAATAACATCAAAACTATAAAACATGTGAAAATAGTTAAAGTTATTAATGCCCACACTACAAAAAACTATAATTTAGAGAAATTTTTATTGATTTTTTTAAAAAACATCACTAATTTAGTTAATTTCCCACAAAAAATTTTTAAAATAGTGATTATTCACCAAAAACATCACTAAATTAGTAATGCTTCACCAAAATTGTCGCTAAATTAACGACGCTTCCCCAAAAATGTCGCTAAATTAGCGATGCTTCCTAAAAAATGTCGCTAAATTGGAGATTCTTCACAAAAAAAATCACTCAATTTAGTGAAGCTTCCCCAAAACCATCTCTAAATTAGCAAAACTTCCACAAAAACGTCACAAAATTAGCGAGGCTTCCCCAAAAACGTTGCTAAATTAGCGATGCTTCCCCAAAACCATCGCTAAATTAGTTACGTTTCCTAAAAGATATCACTAAATTAACAACATTTTCAAGAAAACGTTTATATATATATATATATATATATTTATATAGATTATTTATGTGCATCTATGTAAATATATATTTAGATATATAAATATATATTAATATATATAAGCACACCAATATACACACACATATATATATTAATATATATATATAAACATACACACACATATATATAAATATATAAATATATATACATATATTTATATACATATATATATATATTTATATAAACATAGATATTTTAAATTTAGTCACGTTTTTTAAGAAAATGTGTCTATTTTAGTAGCATTTTAACCAGTGTTTTAAAACATGGAAAATTATATATATTTATATTATTATTATTATAATTATATATACATACATATACATATATTAATATAAAAATATATATAAACATATATATATATATAATATAAACATATAAATAACATAATATATAAACACACACACACACATATATATATAATATAAAGAATAATAAATATATATATATATATATATAATATAAACATATATATATAATATAAAATATAAACACATATATATATAATATAGAATACAAACACATATATATATAATATAATATAAACATATATATATTTAAACATAAAATATAAGATATAAACATATATATATATATATATATATATATCTTAATATATGTATATTTGTTATGAAATTGATCGAACGCCGATTGAAACCGCGAAGCATTTCGAAACCGGAAATGTAAGATCGATCGTAGGCGAAGCGCATCGTTGAGAAAGTGGATGTCGTATTTGCGTATGACAATGATAACAACAAATGGAAATACAAATACAAAATAAATACAAAAGAAAAGAACACAATGTAGAGCCCAAAAGTTCATACCATTTTATTAACATACCACCATATTTATAGAGTACATGAGATCTGATCCGACGGTTCAAATTAATCCCTATAATATTTAATCCAACGACTATAATACCAATGGATTGAGAATATTTAAGGTTGGTCATTAAGAGGGGAATTAATTGGGAATTGAGGAGTCATCATTATTGTCATAATTATGACATCCATTAATAACATTTCATAACACTCCCCCTTGGATGTCATAATTTCATGGAATCTTATTTTAATCTTCACTTAAAAAAAACACTGTGGGAAGAATAAGTGAAGTCCAAATAAAAAAATTCCATGTAATGCTATCTCATTAAAAACCTTATCAGGAAAACCCAGTGGGAAAAAACCTGTTGAAGGGAAAAAGAGTAGCATTCCCAACTCCCCCTAATTATATCATTAAATGGTGTCTTCAGGACATCAATTAATATTATTATTTAATTATGTCTTCAGGACATGGGAGGAAGACCATAGGTAATAATGAACGGTCTCATTAAAAATTACAACTCATGGGGAAGACCAAAAATTTCCATTAATTATAGATATCCATAATAATTTATAACATTCCATTAGATATCTATTATGATGTATGATTGCCTCATTAAAAACCTCATCAAGGAAAAACCCTTCAGGGAAAAACAATTGATTAGGAAAAAAGAGTACAATAACATCAATTCCCCTGAGTGTTGCCTCATTAAAAACCTTATCAAGAAAACCCAGTGGAAAAAACTTGACTAAGGGAAAAAGAGTACAACAGTTACATCTCCCACTCATAATGATCAGCATTTCACTCATAGAATGTCCATGATCAATTCAGAACTAAAACATTCAGTTTTGAATTTTGGAATAATAATAATCTATACCCTTTTGATTCCAATGAATAGGGAAGAACATTACCTTGCATCATAATATGATTCATTTCCATTTGCAAGGTACATACGCACATGTACATGTATATCCTTCATGGATTAATAAAATGTGCATTTATATTTAATCCTTCTGGGATAAGTATGTTCTTTATCAACCCCTTATGTATGAAATCTATCACTTTAATTATTCATTAAGGGTAAAACCATTCCAAAAATTTAATATTTCATCTTTAGGATGATTAATTCAAGATACAAGGACATTCCATGTAATTTCATGATCAAATAATTCATTGATTTCAGAAAACTCTTCAAGAGTGTAGATGTTTTTCAAAACACCTTAATAATACAATGATTCATACAAACCATGGGATGATAAATTCAACTCATATTCTTCCTTAACTTAATATGGATAAATCATATTCAATTCACTGCATAATTTATCAAATTGGGTGAAACTTCCATAATTTTGAATACGCTTCAGGAATTTAAAATCCTTCTGGGATTCATATAAATATCCAAATAAAGAAGAATATAAGATCATTGATATTCAATAGTCTTTATAGTTTGGATAATCAATCCAGAACTTTATATGTTGAACATTCCATAAGTTCCTTTAATAATTTTGGCCAATTATTATGATGTCGACATCTATAAAAATCATTAGTCAATGAGTTTTAAAACATTCATAGAAAATATATCATCAACAACATTTGATTGAGATCTCATAATTTTTCTGGTACTAGTGTCACTTCAGGGACAATATCTAAAAAGATATAATGTTGTCGATATATTCATTTTCCTCTTCAAGGGAAAATATATTTATTGCTTTCTACTCATGATGACCAATGATTTTATATAATCAGTTCAACCAAACTTCAGGTGTGTATAATCAGACTATTGATTTTCAACACTTTACATTCATGTAAGTGTTGTGAGCATCTTTTCCATGGTTCTTCAGGACCATATAATATATGATACTCAATATTTCATTTAATCAACATGCATATCATGCAATGTATACTCACCAGCAGCAAATAACACATGTGATCACTTAGTGGATGCATCTTTCATATAGATGGATCACATGGTAGGTGGGCGCGCCCATATATACTTCTTCATAAGTATATGGGAAATTTATTTCCCTAACAGCTGCTAATGATATAAATAATTTACCTCAAAAATGGGTACCTCATGGTAAATTATCATACATGGGGAATTCATAATGACTTAATGATAATAAATTCATTGATAATTTTGTAGAAATGCATCCATTAAATAAATTCATCATTCTCCCCCTGATGGATGTCTACTATGTTATCAATAAATTTATTCTCGTGTATACTTGAATCAATATATTTGATTATAATTGATCTTGGATAGACTAAACCATCATGTCATATATTTAAAGTGCCAGGATCAGTAAACTTCTGGTTTACCATTATTGATTCGATTGTACATAACAAATTCTTTATAATCACTTTTATGAATGCTTGTTACAAATCGAGGTACCTCTTTTGTCTCCATATGATATTCATTTTCAAGAATACCATTCATATATCTCATTGAGACTTAACAAAGCATTAAGAATTTTTACTACCAGGTAGAAATATATTCGCTCTTCTGGAGTCGTTTATTAATTTTCACTATCGGTAAATGTACTTATATGAGCATATACTAACACATATATGAGTTCTTTTGAAGAATTTAATCAAAATAATATTTTGCTTTAAGATCGACACATATAAGATCTTCATGATCTTTCATAGTGAAAACTCATATTTGTCGTTATAATTTCCACTTATGGTGGTTGATGAATTCATAATATAATCATAACGTGTTAGTCCCATCACCAAGTAGATTATTGCATAATTTAGAACTTCTGGACAAAATATTTTGGAACTTCAGGTCCAAATATTATTTTACAATACATCTACCTGGGATAGGAGCCCCCACATCTTTTAAAGCTGGTGAATGTGGTAGCGAGAACCAATGTGGAAGAATCTTCTGGATTCACGACACACTTTATCACCATCCAAAATTATAATTCATAAACAACATTCACTTTATCAAATGAAAGATAAATCATTTGATAAAACCTCATCAACTCTCAAATATTCATGATATCATAAATCATAAAAAAAACATGAATAATTTCATTCGCTTCAAGGAATGAGATATAGTAGTTAAAACTACATTCACATCGGGGAATGAATTCATTCATTGGATTTCATGATCCATGAATGATAATTTATAATTTATCAATAATGATCATCTTGCATAAAATATACATTTTATTGATTATGATGATAATTGTTTTAACCACTTCAGGTGGTAAAATCATTTTCATAATATATATTGGATTATCAAAACTATGTAATTTAATCATTTCATTTATGAATTATATGAACAACAACATCCACTTTAGGGGATAGATGAATTACATTAGATGATATTGATAAACCATAAGAATATGATAAATAATAATGTTTACCTTGATATCGTTTCTGTGGGAACAATAAATGATAAATGAAGTTATTCTTTAATATAATGTCAAAGGACATTATTTTCATATCATCCTTTAGGGATGCAATATTTTATAAATATCAATACAATTCATTCTGATCTGTAAATATTTATTGTCATCAAAACACTTCTGGTGGTTATATTTTTATTATTTGTTATAAACAAATACAACATAATGATCATTCACAAAACATCATATTCACCTCGAACTTGATTTATAATAAAATTAGGTATATTTGCATTCACTTTGGGGAATGAAATAAATAATTTTCAATAAATATTCTCATTCACTCCAAGGAATAGAATAAAATTGTTTGTACCAGTTTTATAGTGTCTTCAAGACAATTACATGAATATTCAAATCAATTTCATCCACTACGGGGGATGGGTTTTATAGTGTCTCCAAGACAATAGCATGGATATTCAACTCATCAATTTCATCGATTTCATCCACTTCGGGGGATGGATATATATAAAATGTATTTACACTTGTTTATCTAGAATATTTAATTTCTCTAAAACATTTTATAAGAAATAAAAGAAAGATAAAATAAATAAAACAAATATTTACAAATATTCAATGTAAATATCATCTCCATCATGAACCTTTATATAGCATAATCAAACTTAACACCTTCAGGGTGAACAAGAAATAAGAGATATGAAATTTCATGGTTCATGAAATGATTAGCGAATTTTGAATCGACATACGACAGGTACGCGATGATCATCATACTTTGGCTCAACGTACGATGGGTACGTGATGTTCATCAAACTTCATCTTGACGTACGACGGGTACATTATGTTCATCGAACTTCATCTCGACGTACTATGGGTACACGATATTCATCGAACTTCCTCTCAACGTACAACAGGTACGCGATGTCCATAATTCAACGGATCGACGTACAAAGGGTACGTGATGTTCATCGTTCAACGGCTCGATGTACGATGGGTAAGCGATGTTCATTGTTCAAAGGCTCTACGTACGACGGGTACGCGATGTTCATCATTCAACCACTTTTGGTGGTGTATTTTTTTATTCATTTGATGAATGATGTTTGTCTCAACATCGACCACATCAGTTATTAATCAAATACATTCTCTCTAGGGAATGAAATGAAATTTTTCAACCGTGAGTCATTACAGCTCTTGAGGAGCTCATTATTTTTCCCGCATCAAAAGATTATGAAAATCATATATTATTTTTCTGATTTATCAAGAGGGGAAAAATAAATGTAACAATATCTTAAATAAAAAATAAGACTCACCCTTTTGATGTATCACTTAGAATGAGTGGAGCCGATGCGCATACGAACGAGTATGTCAAAAGAATAATGTTTATAAAAACATGTGACATACCTTTTTCCCACAAATTTTTTCTTATGCCGATGATGGGGATGAAGGCAGCGACGCCACGATGCATAATGCGAAGAAGACGATCGTACTGATAACGTGTTATGAAATTGATCGAACGCCGATTGAAACTGTAAAGCATTTCGAAACCGAAAATGAAAGATCGATCGTAGGCGAAGCACATCGTTGAGAAAGCGGATGTCGTATTTGTGTATGACGATGATAACAAAAAATGGAAATACAAATACAAAAGAAATAAAAAAGTAGAGAACACAATGTAGAGCCCAAAAGTTCATACCATTTTATTAACATACCACCATATTTATAGAGTACATGAGATCTGATCCAATGGTTCAAAATAATCCCTATAATATTTAATCCAACGACTATAATACCAATGGATATTTAAGGTTGGTCATTAAGAGGGGAATTAATTGGGAATTGGGGAGTAATCATTATTGTCATAATTATGACATCCATTAATAACATTTCATAACAATATGAATATATATATATAATATTAATTTTTAAATGTAGATATATATGTATATATATAACATAATAAAATTCAATATTTTAAACTTAGTCATGTTTTTAAGAAAACGAGACTATTTTTGTGATAGTTTTACCAGTGTTTTGAAATTGCGTTAATTATATATATATTTATATATTTATAATTATAATTATATATATGTATACATAAACATATATATTTTATACACACACACACACACACACATATATATACATATATAATATAAACACACGCATACACACACACACACATATAAACATAAATTATAAACATAATATATATATAATAAATATAAACAAATAAATATATGTATGCATTCAGAAAAAAATATAATTATAATATATAATCATATATATATATATTAATATATGTATATATATATATATATATTATAATACCATTAAAGCGCGTCTATTTTAGTGACATTTTTACCAGTGTTTTAAAACGTGGCTAATTATCTATGTGTATGTGCGCGTGTAAATTTGTAATTATAATTATATATATGTAAACATATATATTTACACACACAAATATATAATATAAACACACACACACACACAAATATATATTTAGATAAAATATAAATATATAAACATATATATTTATATATAATATAAAATAGAAACATCTGAAATATAATATAAACATATATATATATATATAGGATTAGGTATTTAAAAATAAAATTAAAAAATAATATATATATATATATTAATATTAATTTATATATATAATATATTAATTTTTTAAATACTAATATATATATATATATAATAATATAATTTAAAAAAACCACAATTCGGCTGGTTGGTATAAGTTTCGAGTTTGGAGGCTAGAGGTTCACATTTTGATTCCAATTAGGGGCCTAATTTTTACAAAGGAGCATGTGGGAATGAGAGGGAGGGATGCGAATGTTTTACGAGGGAATATAGGAAAGGGAGGGGGTATTGGGGGAGAACGGGAGGGAGAGAGGGAGTGGGGGTGCTGCGAGAGAGCATGAGTGGGAAAGGGAGGGGGCCGTGAGGGTGGGTTTGGAAGAGGGGGGGAGTGGGAGTGGGAAAGCAGGGGAAAGGGAGGGGTAGTGACGGTGAGTATTGACGAGGGAAAGGGAGGGTCATGATTGAGTGTGTGGTGATGGAGGGGAAAGGGAGGGGGTGGTGATGGGTGGGTGCGAAAGAGAGGTGGAGTGGGGTACTGTAGGGTGAAAGGGAGGGGTGGTGAGGGGGAAAAATTAGAGGGGGTTGACAATTATTTTAAATATAAAAAAACACCCTAAGAGAAACCAAAAAGAAAATAAAAAAATACCAATGATTTTTTAAAATGTCCATAAATGAGTTGTCATTTACCGACGTTTATGAAAATCATCGTAAATTAGGGGTTACTAAATAGAAACATTTAGAAACATCGCTAAATGTCGAAAATTTATAAAGGTTTCTTTACTGATGTTTCAAAAAAATGTCAATAAATGAGGTGTTTCTAAATCGAGAGGCCTATAAATGTCTCTAAATTAGCAACACCTCATTTAGTGACATTTTTAAGACATGTTGGAAAATGAATTACCAATGTTTTAAAACATCACTAATGCAAAAAAACGTCACTAAATGTGGGTTTTTTAGTGCCGATGGTTGAAATAAGCTATAACTAACCAATATACCCATAATAAATAATTATAAATGAGGAATATAAAAGGTAAAATATCTAAATAAGGTTATTAATATATATTACTAAGGTATCAATTTTTATTTTATATGATATTAGATTGTCATCGACTAAGAAAAGAAACCAGGTAAGAGTTTTTTTGTCTCAACTTCTCTCCATTAAGAAAAATTTTAATGTTACACACCAATTTCTTATTTTTATGGTGCATATACTACCTAATAATTTATTTTAAATAATAAATTATTAAATTCATGGTTTTTATAGAACCATATTATTTTCAAGCTTCCAATGAATTTTTATTCACAAATTTCTAAGTCCATAAGGTTTTTGATAACTCAATTACCTTTCATTGAGTTATACTCCCCTTTATTGAACCTTATTATTAAAGGTTTTATCTAATCATACCTATGAAGATATTATTATATAATCCTTATTTATTTTCTAGGGAATTATTTTTTATATCCATGTATTCTTCCTTTATTATTTCATTTATAATGTGTGAGATTGTAAAACATTATTTCCATATTTTCTGATGAACCTTTATTTTCCATGTACATATTATCACTTTCCACCCAAGGTTTCTTTCTTATTTTTAAAGCTATTATTTTTTATCTATAATGAACTTCATATTTACCTTCAAATATTTTTTTATAGAAAGTTTCATAATTCTTTATTTAGTGTGGGTTTTATTAAACTTTTTTAAATAACTTTTATTGTTTTCCAAATGGCTATTTTTTTTTAAAATGATTTCTTTTCGAGCAATTTTTAAAATGTGTCAAAATATTTATTAAAGAGTTATTTTAAAAGTTAATTTTCAACAAACTTTAATTTATTACAGAATATTTTAAAAGGGAAAAATATCAAATGTTTTCTATATAGTTCATTTTCAATAGAAATAGTCTCTTTAAGCATTTCCATGAGAAGAGATCATTGCTCCACATTTGTTGTTTCATACAAAACTTTCTCTCAATATTTTTAGGATTTCAAAAGTAAATCATTTTTATTCAAGTTTTATAATTTTTTTAAATAATATTAAAGATCAAGTATATTATTGTTCTAAAACTCATTTCCTTATTTATCTCTATAAGTTTTTTTCATCTATGTCTACTTCCTTTAGCATATAATATGCCTAATAAAGGATATTATTAAAATGAAAATACCCACCTTCTTTCTATGGATATATTATGAAATTTAATTTTATTTCAAATAAATAATTCATCATTGCCTTTGTTTTTCCTAATCATCTAATCCATATAGGTGTGATTTTTATTCTAATGCCTTTTCTCTTTGAATACCCTATTATTTATTCCATTAATTGAAAGGTGTTCACCTAGATACCTATACATCAATTGATTGGGGAAATTTTAGAATAAAAAATATACCCATTTCCTATATGGTGTAAATACAATACATTATCTTATTTTATTGGTATTTACCTAGAATGTTTTTTGATTTCATTGGATTACCATTTATTTTCCATGGGTTTATCATGATTATTGATAGATCATCAAATTATTCCCTTATGTAAACCCATTTGAAAAAGGGCATGAAACCCATTATCATTCCATGGGTTCTTTATAAGATGATTTGGGAATGTCATGAAACCCATTTTCTTTCAATGAGTTATTTTATGATAGGATGATTGTATTCAAGTGGAATAAAAATTTATGGATTATGAGATATGTGGGACTTATATTTCCCTATAATGAATTGGGTAATGGATTATATCTCACAAGATTGAAATATTATGTGAACATGTTAGCAAGTAGCTAGGTTTGTAAAGGGTGAGTGTGATGGTGTTTAGCTCTACTCAATTTTTTTTTGAGTGAATGGGTTGGTGGGTATCTAGGTTCACAAAGATAATAAATCATATGTTTCTTATTAATCCACTTTCATTCTTATGTTCATGTTTTAAGATTTATGTTTGTTGACTCATGTTTCCAAATTCTTTTGTTTGGTGTCTTATGTTTTGAAAATTATTATTCCATGATTTATGATCTAAGAATTTATAGGTATGTATTTTCTTATATATCTTGATTGTACCCATATGCTTATCCTATAATCCCTTATGATACTTGATTGTTATCTCTTATGTTTACCCTTACCGACAATCCAAGCTCACCCCTTTCTTATGTTTCCATTTCACTAGGATATGAATAAAAGTAATAAATAAGATGTGTCTATAAGGGTATCTAATGAGAATAACTTGTGAGAACTATTGAATACTTGTTATAGATTAAGATAATTTTTATATAGTGGGAAAATGGTCAATAGTTGGAAAAACATGTGTTTTTTTATTTAATGTTATGTCATAATTGACTAAAACTCCAAACCTAAATGGTACTGGGAATGTATTATGTTGAAATATTTGTTTTAATTAATTTAATTATTATATGATTAGGTCTAGGATGTCATAATACATATCACACGAGGTTCATTACTATCAATACTTTTCTACTTTATCCATTACTTTTGGTTTAACATCTTCAATGAAAGATTAAGGTCATTTTGAAATAGGTAATCCTTAATCTACATCCTTTAGAATTTATAGTTTATTCCATCATCAATCTTGAACTTTCCTTCTTATAATGTTATAACTTATAAAATAGATAACTCCCAATGAATTGGAAATCCATAAAGATAATAATATTACCCAAGAGTCTGCTACTCAGTGTCCCGAGTCTTGATAAATCATAAGATCCAATAATAATTATTGCATCAGAACTCCCACATTCCAGAAGATAAATTCCAAATCCTCAAATATAGAATAAGGACTAGAAGTTATAGAATATATTGATGCATGAAATTGATATATTAGATGTAACGGCCCAATCTTTTTGAGTAGTATATTAACTTACTCTTAATGATTTAATAACATGTTAATGGTTAATGCAGAAAGAGGAGTCGATGGCTTCATCCAGTAGACTCGACCCTTATGAAGCCCACTTATCAGAGCTTGGGAAGGAGGTAGCATCTGTGGGCTTCGCTTTGGACCAAGCCCAAGCCGAACTCCAGCATGTCAAGCTTGAACGGAAACGCCTACGGGAGAAGTTCAAGTTAGTAGAGATTACTACTAGGGCAATGTTATCTAAGCCTACCTCAGATTCTCTCACCATAGCACACCTTACACTTAGGTCTTATGCCGGTGTTATAAGGGGCTATGTGATGAGACCCTAGCTTCCTTGTGTAATCCTTTCGGGTGAATAATTTGATATCTCTTCCTTTTGTGATGTTTATGGAATTTCTTTTGTCTGGATAATTTTAGGATGTATTTTATTGATGAATTTTGGAAAAAAGGATATTTTAAAATATTTATGAAAACCCTAAATAACTATTGATGTGTAATGATTTTCAAAAAATGGTCTTCTACAAAAGTGTTCAGTAAGGAATTTGGAGTCTAATAAGATAAACTTAATTTTTGATGAATAGTAAATTATGAATAGTGATTTTACGCTTAGGATTAGTAATGTGACCAAATGGATTAGTAATTTCACTCAAAGAAAGTTTTAATATAATTTAGACACCTAGATTAAGTAATGTGATTCAATAAAATGGGTAAATAACGGTTTCATAAATGATTAATCAAGTATTAGTTTTTTTCAGGTGAATAGTGTTTTTAATTAAAAATTTAATTAAAAATGATTAGAAAATTATTTTTATAAAAATGACTTTATTTTTGAACTCAGAGCATCGATATTGTGTTATGGTAATTTTTGGGGATTTTTCGGAAAAAAATGAATTTTCGATGAATAGTGCTTTTATTTAAAAATTAAATTAAAAATTTTTAGAAAATTATTTTTATAAAATGGAGTTCATAAATGTACTTAGAGCATCGATAATTGGTTAAGGTGAAATTTTGGTATTTTTCCGAGAAAGTTGAATTTTCAGTGAATAGTAAAAATACAGTTTTAGGGTTTCGGTATGTTTAATGACATCATAACTGTGTCATGATGATGTCATGAGTTTTTTAAGGGTTGGCCGGCCAAGGGTGATGAATTATTGTTTTGGGGGCCCCATGTGGCCTAACTTTATGGAAAATATCATGAGAGAGCACATGGGTTTGAGAAAAGCACTTGTGAGGTGTCCCTTGGCCATTAATGCCTTGTCCCCTCACTTTCCCTATAAATACCCACCCTTTCCTCCTTTAGTTTTCACTCCCAACTCTCCCCCAACAATTTTATGGTCTCTTTACCTCCCAAGGAGTCCTCCCAAGGTGCCCCAATCCCTCAAGGTCCAAACCTTTGAGTTTCAAGAGTCACGTTTTAAGGTAAGGGATCCGACCTCTCTCTTTCTTTTCACGTAATCTCTTTTATGTCATTCCTTTTATGATCCATGTTCTTATGTGAGAGGATGTTCTTTTATATTCCTCTTAATGCCCTTTTCATTTTTATATGATGATAGATCCCCTATTACTCTCATCATTTCATTTTATGAAAGTTTAAGTGACGCCGTTAGGCTGCCGAATTTTTAAGGGATTCTTTCACCCTTCTCATTTTTCAAGTTCGATTTTCATGTCATGTATTTCAAGTTCCTTTTTATTATGTTGGGGTATGATATCTATATCTATAATACTGATATCTTATGATCATATTATGAGAGACCCTATTTGATCTTGTCAATTCATTTTTATGAAAGTTTAAGTGACACCGTTAGGCTGCCGAATTTTTAAGGGATTCTTTCACCCTTCTCATTTTTCAAGTTAGATTTTCATGTCAAGTCTTTAAAGTTCCTTTTTATTATGTTTGGGTATGATCTCTATATCTATCATACTGATCTCTTATGATCATATGATGAGAGACCCTATTTGATCTTGTCAATTCATTTTTATTGAAGTTTAAGTGACGCCGTTAGGCTGCCGAATTTTCATAAGAGAAATCTAATTTTGGTCTTCCTTCCATGTTTTTCATTTAAAATGGTATGTCCTTAAAATTTAATTACCATGTCTATATGTCCTTCTTATTCTCTCCCCCTACAGTTTTATGGATCATTTATGAGTGGGTAACCCATGTCCCCTCTCTTTTCATTGTTTTCTAAAACCTTGTAACATAGCCGTTATGCTGCAGAATTTTCGTCTCAAAATGCCTCTCTCTTTTCTCAAAAAATATTTTATGTTATAAAGTGAATACTCAAAGATCTTATTTCTACAAGGGTATTCACATATATATCAAAATGTTCTATTTTAAATTCTGGGATTTACATACATGAGACCCACTTTCCCTTTTCGTGGGTTTAAAGTGACGTAAAGATCATGTCTTTAAAGCAATTTTTAAAACATTATGATTATGAAATGAAACCCATTTATTTTATGCTATGTGGGTTATTTATGAAATGTTCGATGATGATATATGTGTCTCACATGATAATAAAGGTAAATTTAAGGGTGCGCCCTGATAACGCTCCAATGCATTGGGTAATGATGTAACCACTGGAGATTACAATTTTCACGATACCTTGGTGAATAACCTTGGTAATTTTCAAATGACACCTTGGGGATGGACCTTGGTGATATGTTCATGATTGTCTATGTTAAATTATGTAGCCACATATTCAAGTTATGAAAAATGTTATTTTTATTATGAAATGACTCATGATTTCTTTCTCATGCCTTAAAGTTCTTTTCATGTCCTTATTGAAGTATATCAAGTTCACATGTAAAATGTTCCTCTTGTTTCCCTTACTGGGCCTTCTGCTCACCCTTTCTTGTGATGTATTTCCCCAGGTTATGAGATGCGGTAATGAACCTAGAATGAACTTAAGTAGAAGACTTTCAAGTGTTTAAGAAGAATGCTTTATGTTGTTTTCATGTATTATGTTCCTGGTTTCCAAGACACTAGACCTTAAAGATCCCCAGTTATGTGTAATGTAATGAAAGTTTATATTATAAAAAGGTGGGATGCTATAGTTTGTATCAAAGGATGGTTCAGTTATTTGTGGAAATTAGGATATAAAAACTTTAGGAAGAACCCTATAGAAAAGTTTAAATATAGGAAAACTTCTTGGTTTTTTGGTAAGTATTGAGTAAGTGGTTTATCAAAAAAATACATCCCTGTCTGGATACGAGCAGGTAGAGGCGGCTCTCGCACAGATGTACATAGGGGTAAAACCCGAAAACACCGCTTTGAGCTAGACTCGAACGGGAACTGGTGCACGATAACGGGCCTTGCTGCACTCTTGGTTACAACACTCCCGAGGGATATGTTTCGTTAATCACAAGCTTTTTATGAATCATTATGAAGGAATTATAGAAAAGTATAATTGTCTAAGCATGAAGTCTTAGTTAAAAGATTCATAGATGAAATAAGTTTCTCACTAAGGTTTTATTCTTTTAGAAAATGGTGGGCAATAGGAGGAACCGTTCCATTGGTGACCGCAATGCACCATGTGCTGACGGCCCTCTGATGGAAGCCGGAATGGAAACATTCATGCGAATGATGAACCAACTGACTCAAGTTATGAGTAATAACTTGAATCAAGTGGAGAGGCTGATCTCACCACGAAGGGAACAACTTTCTGTTGAGTCCTTTATGCATCAACGACCACCAACATTTAGTGGATCTACTGACCCATTGGTTACGGAACAATGGATAAGCTCTATTGGAAAGATCTTTTCTGTACTTCATTGTTCGGAACAAGAAAAAGTCACCCTTGTTGTTTACCGCCTAGAGGGAGAAGCTGATCAGTGGTGGTCACTGATCAAGAACACGAAGCCACGAGGAGAGATGGAAGCTATGGAGTGGGAAGAGTTCCGGGGAATATTCTTTAATAAGTATTTCCCTCGTTCGATGAGAACAAGAATGGAGAAAGAATTTCTTGAGCTGAAGCAAAAGGAGAATGAATCAGTTGGAACCTACGAGATGAACTTCACAAGGCTTTCCCGTTATACCTCAAGCTTCGTCATGGACCCTAATGGGAAGGTTGATAGATTCTTTGGTGGACTACGACCTCATCTACGAAATAATCTAGCCAACATGGACTATGATAGCTATGAAGAAATTGTTAGAAGTGCTATGAAAGTTGAACTAGAGTTTGGGGAGACACAGTGGTCTCACAAATCT
Source organism: Viscum album (assembly GCA_963277665.1). Classification (NCBI taxonomy): domain Eukaryota; kingdom Viridiplantae; phylum Streptophyta; class Magnoliopsida; order Santalales; family Viscaceae; genus Viscum; species Viscum album. The sequence continues at coordinate 1,403,301,300 of OY728125.1, forward strand.
AATGAGAAGAAAATACCTCTAGAACCAAGCCTGGGAAGAAGTTTTGATCAGGAAAGAGGTGGAAAGCATATGCAACATGCCACATGCAATAAATGTGGGAAGAAGCATTCAGGTAAATGCTTGATCGGAAGTGGTAAGTGCTATAGGTGTGGAAAAGAAGGCCATATTTCTCGGAATTGTCGTAGTGATGTGAAGCCTCAACTTCCCAACACTAACGACAGAGGAAAGATGGTTTTGGCCCTACCCGAAGTCACATGCTTCAAGTGTGGACAGCTTGGGTACTTTGCTAATCAATGTCTAAATCCGAGGGCGGTGGACGAGAATCACCATCAACCTCAGCAGAAGCCAAGGGAGCAAGGTCGTTCTTTCGCTATCACAACAACTGAAGTTGAAGTTCCAAACGATGTGGTAGTAGGTACTCTTGTCGTCCTCTCAAAACTAGCAAGTACTTTATTTGATTCTGGTTCTACGCATTCCTTTATTTCTTCCAAGTTTACAAAGAATATAGAATCAATCCCCGAATTGCTTGAGGTAGAGTTGTTAGTCAAGACTCCAAGTGGGATTATTCATGCATCAACAGTGTTTAAAGACTCTAGTGTTTACCTTAGTGAGAACAATCTTATCGCAAATCTATTAGTCATTCCCATGTTGGAATCTGACGTTATACTAGGGATGGACTGGCTCAAAAAGTATAATGGTAAGATCAAATGTAGAAGTAAGGAAATCTCAGTAGTCTTGAATGAACGACCTACATTTATCTTCCGAGGAGAGATATCCCGAACTGATCCCTATCTAGAAGCACCTCCTATAGCTTTGTTTATGGAGTTAATCGGTGATGATGAAGAAGGAAAAGGGAGCATACAAATAGAAGATGTTCCGATTGTTCAGGAATACATGGATGTATTTCCTGAGGAGTTACCTCGACCTCCCCCAGAAAGAGAGGTAGAGTTCTCCATTGAACTCATACCTGGGTCTCAACCGATATCAAAGACTCTGTATAGAATGGAAAATGTAGAGCTAGAAGAGTTAAAGAAACAACTCCAAGACTTGTTGGAGAAGGGGTTTATCCGACCGAGTGTGTCTCCTTGGGGAGCACCAGTTCTCTTTGTGAAGAAGAAGGATGGATCAATGCGGCTATGCATTGATTATAGAGAACTGAACGGGATCACAGTGAAGAACATATATCCTCTTCCAAGAATTGATGATTTATTTGACCAACTTCGCGGGGCTCAATTCTTCTCTAAGATTGACCTTTGATCTGTTTATCATCAACTGAGGGTGAAGAAGGAAGATATTCCAAAGACTGCCTTCCGATCAAGATATGGGCATTATGAGTTTACTGTTATTCCTTTCGGCTTGACTAATGCTCCTGCTATTTTCATGGATTTGATGAATAGAGTCTTTAAGGACTACCTTGATAACTTTGTGGTAGTTTTTATTGATGATATTTTGATATATTCAAAAAGTTGTGAGGAGAATGAAGATCATCTGAGGGTTATTTTGAAAACTCTACGGAAGGAGAGGCTCTTTGGAAAGTTCAGCAAGTGTGAGTTTTGGTTACAACAGGTGGCTTTCTTAGGGCACATCGTAACTAATGAAGGAATCTCGGTTAAAACTACAAAGAAAATGGTTGTGGAGGAGTGGCCTCAACCCACAAAAGTAACTGAGATTCATAGTTTCCTTGGTTTAGCGGGATATTATAGGAGGTTTGTGAAAAACTTTTCACGGCTTTCTAATCCACTAACCAAGTTGACTCGAAAAGGGGTTAAGTTCATCTGGACAAAGGAATGTGAGGAAAGTTTCCAAGAGCTGAAGAAGAGATTGGTTACTGAACCTGTGTTAACACTACCCTCTATCAGAGAAGGATTCGTTATTTTTAGCGATGCATCTCTGAAAGGGCTTGGGTGCGTCCTCATGCAAAATGACAAGGTAATTGCTTATGCATCTCGACAGTTGAAGATTCATGAACAAAATTATCCTACGCATGATCTAGAGCTGGTGGCAGTTGTTTTTGATCTAAAGATATGGAGGCACTATCTTTATGGGGAGAAATGTGATATATACACTGACCACCAAAGTCTAAAGTATATTTTCACACAGAAAGAATTGAACATGAGACAAAGGAGATGGTTGGATATTATTAAAGACTATGATTGTTCAATTCATTATCACCCTGGAAGAGCAAACAAAGTCGCGGATGCATTAAGCAGGAAAGATCCTGTTGTTCTGGCAACAATGAGGATCTTAGGAGATCCCTTGATTAAAGATCTAGTAAAACCGGACATGAGAATTATAAGGAAAGGGACATCATCAACCCTATCCCAACTGATTTCTCAACCTTCATTACTAGAGAAGATCAAGAAGGCTCAAAAATAAGATCCTTTGCTGCTGGAGAAGTTCGAGGCTGTAAAGGATGGGAAGTTTTCTGATTTCAATATTGATCAAGAAGGTGTATTGAAATTTCGTACAAGACTATGTGTTCCATCTATTCCAGAGATAAAGAAAGAACTGATGGATGAAGCTCATAGCTCTACTTTCTCTATACATCCGGGAAGCACTAAGATGTATAGAGACCTTCGTGATCATTATTGGTGGGATAACATGAAGAGGGAGATTTCTGATTACACTACAAGGTGCCTGGTGTGTCAGCAAGTAAAGGCAGAACGACAACTTCCTAAGGGGGTATTACAACCGCTACCAATACCAGTATGGAAGTGGGATAATATCACTATGGACTTTGTAACTAGTCTCCCGAAAACATCCAAAGGAAACAATGCGATATGGGTTATTGTGGACCGTCTCACCAAGACAGCCCATTTTATCTCTATTTCGGAAGATTTCTCTATGGATCAGCTTTCCAAGATATACGTGAAGGAAGTGGTAAGGCTGCATGGGGTACCACTATCCATCATATCTGATCGTGACCCAAGATTCACATCAAAATTCTGGAGAATTCTTCAACATGCTCTGAATACTGAATTGAATTTTAGTACGGCCTATCATCCTAAAACTGATGGCCAATCTGAAAGGACTATTCAGACACTCGAAGACATGCTGAGATTATGCTCAATGGAATTTAAAGGTGGATGGGATCAACACCTCCCATTGGTTGAGTTCTCCTACAACAACAGCTTCCATTTGAGTATTCAGATGGCACCCTATGAAGCTCTATATAGAAAGCGATGTAGAACTCCTACATGTTGGGATGAAACTGGTGAGAGAAAGCTTCTTGGGCCTGATCTTGTGCATGAAATGACAGAACAGGTTCATGCCATCCAACAACACATAAAGGCTGCTCAGAGTCGGCAGAAGAGTTATACTGACAATCGTCGAAGGGACTTGGAGTTTGGTGTTGGTGACAAAGTCTTCCTTCGAATTTCTCCATGGAAGAGAGTCATGCGGTTTGGGAAGAAAGGGAAGCTCAGCCCTAGGTACATTGGCCCCTATGAAATCCTTGATCGCATAGGAGTAGTGGCCTATCGTCTAGCACTTCCACCGAACCTAGCTCAAGTTAATGATGTCTTCCATGTATCTCTCTTGAGGAATTACATACCCGACCCTTCGCATGTACTGAACCCAGAGGTGGTACAAATGGAAAATGACCTCTCTTATGAGGAGCAGCCAGTGGAGATCTTGGACCGTAGAGACAAGGTCCTACGAAACAAGACTACCCACCTTGTGAAAGTGTTGTGGAGGAATCATAAATATGAAGAAGCGACTTGGGAGCCTGAGGAAACAATGAAGCAAAAGTACCCTCACCTTTTCGACTAGGCCTCAAGAATAAATTTCGGGGATGAAATTTCTTAAGGGGGGAAGAATGTAACGAACCAATCTTTTTGAGTAGTATATTAACTTACTCTTAATGATTTAATAACATGTTAATGGTTAATGCAGAAAGAGGAGTCGATGGCTTTATCCAGTAGACTCGACCCTTATGAAGCCAACTTATCAGAGCTTGGGAAGGAGGTAGCATCTGTGGGCTTCGCTTTGGACCAAGCCCAAGCCGAACTCCAGCATGTCAAGCTTGAACGGAAACGCCTATGGGAGAAGTTCAAGTTAGTAGAGATTACTACTAGGGCAATGTTATCTGAGCCTATCTCAGATTCTCTCACCATAGCACACCTTACACTTAGGTCTTATGCCGGTGTTATAAGGGGCTATGTGACGAGACCCTAGCTTCCTTGTGTAATCCTTTCGGGTGAATAATTTGAGATCTCTTCCTTTAGTGATGTTTATGGAATTTCTTTTGTCCGGATAATTTTAGGATTTATTTTATTGATGAATTTTGGAAAAAAGGATATTTTAAAATATTTATGAAAACCCTAAATAACTAATGATGTGTAATGATTTTGAAAAAATGGTCTTCTACAAAAGTGTTCAGTAAGGAATTTGGAGTCTAATAAGATCAACTTAATTTTTTATGAATAGTAAATTATGAATAGTGATTTTACGCTTAGGATTAGTAATGTGACCAAATGGATTAGTAATTTCACTCAGAGAAAGTTTTAATATAATTTAGACACCTAGATTAAGTAATGTGATTCAATAAAATGGGTAAATAATGGTTTCATAAATGATTAATCAAGTATTAGTTTTTTCAGGTGAATAGTGTTTTTTAATTAAAAATTTAATTAAAAATGATTAGAAAATTATTTTTATAAAAATGAATTTATTTTTGAACTCAGAGCATCGATATTGTGGTATGGTAATTTTTGGGGATTTTTCTGAAAAAAATGAATTTTTGATGAATAGTGCTTTTATTTAAAAATTAAATTAAAAATATTTAGAAAATTATTTTTATAAAATGGAGTTCATAAATTTACTTAGAGCATCGATAATTGGTTAAGGTGAAATTTTGGTATTTTTCTGAGAAAGTTGAATTTTCAGTGAATAGTAAAAATACAGTTTTAGGGTTTCAGTATGTTTAATGACATCATAACTGTGTCATGATGATGTCATGAGTTTTTTTAAGGGTTGGCCGGCCAAGGGTGATGAATTATTGTTTTGGGGGCCCCATGTTGCCTAACTTTATGGAAAATATCATGAGAGAGCACATGGGTTTGAGAAAAGCACTTGTGAGGTGTCCCTTGGCCATTAATGCCTTGTCCCCTCACTTTCCCTATACATACCCACCCTTTCCTCCTTTAGTTTTCACTCCAAACTCTCCCCCAATGAAGTTCCGGTCTCCTTACCTCCCAAGGAGTCCTCCCAAGGTGCCCCCAAGCCCTCAAGGTCCAAAACTTTGAGTTTCAAGAGTCACGTTTTAAGGTAAGGGATCCGACCTCTCTCTTTCATTTCAGGTAATCTCTTTTATGTCATTCCTTTTATGATCCATGTTCTTATGTGAGAGGATGTTCTTTTATATTCCTCTTACTACCCTTTTCATTTTTATATGATGAGAGATCCCCTATTACTTTCATCATTTCATTTTATGAAAGTTTAAGTGACGTCGTTAGGCTGCCGAATTTTTAAGGGATTCTTTCACCCTTCTCATTTTTCAAGTTCGATTTTCATGTCAAGTCTTTCAAGTTCCTTTTTATTATGTTGGGGTATGATATCTATATCTATCATACTGATATCTTATGATCATATGATGAGAGACCCTATTTGATCTTGTCAATTCATTTTTATGAAAGTTTAAGTGACGCCGTTAGGCTGCCGAATTTTTAAGGGATTCTTTCACCCTTCTCATTTTTCAAGTTCGATTTTCATGTCAAGTCTTTCAAGTTACTTTTTATTATGTTGGGGTATGTTCTCTATATCTATCATAATGATCTCTTATGATCATATGATGAGAGACCCTATTTGATATTGTCAATTCATTTTTATTTAAGTTTAAGTGACGCCGTTAGGCTGCTGAATTTTCATAAGAGAAATCTAATTTTTGTCTTCCTTCCATGTTTTTCATTTCAAATGGTATGTCCTTAAAATTTCATTACCATGTCCATATATCCTTCTTATTCTCTCCCCCTACGGTTTTATGGATCATTTATGAGTGGGTGACCCATGTCCCCTCTCTTTTCAATGTTTTCTAAAACCTTGTAACATAGCCGTTATGCTGCAGAATTTTCGTCTCAAAATGCCTCTCTCTTTTCTCAAAAATTATTTTATGTTATAAAGTGAATACTCAAAGCTATTATTTATACAAGGTTATTCACATATATATAAAAATGTTCTATTTTAAATTCTGTTATTTACATACATGAGACCCACTTTCCCTTTTCGTGGGTTTAAAGTGACGTAAAGATCATGTCTTTAAAGCAGTTTTTAAAACGTTATGATTATGAAATGAAACCCATTTATTTTATGCTATGTGGGTTATTTATGAAATTTTTGATGATGATATATGTGGCTCACATGATAATAAAGGCAAATTTAAGGGTGCGCCCTGATAGCACTCCAATGCATTGGGTAATGATGTAACCACTAGAGATTACAATTTTCACGATACCTTGGTGAATAACCTTGGTAATTTTAAAATGACACCTTGGGGATGGAACTTGGTGATATGTTCATGATTGTCTATGTTAAATGATGTAGCCATATCTTAAAGTTATGAAAAATGTTATTTTTATTATGAAATGACTCATGATTTCTTTCTCATGCCTTAAAGTTCTTTTCATGTCCTTATTGAAGTATATCAAGTTCACATGTAAAATGTTCCTCTTATTTCCCTTACCGGGCCTTCTGCTCACCCTTTCTTGTGATGTATGTCCCCAGGTTATGAGATGCGGTAATGAACCTGGGATGAACTTAAGGAGAAGACTTTCAAGTTTTTAAGAAGAATGCTTTATGTTGTTTTCATGTATTATGTTCCTGGTTTCCAAGACACTAGACCTTAAAGATCCTCCGTTATGTGTAATGTAATGAAAGTTTATATTATAAAAAGGCAGGTTGGTATATTAGATTTTGGAAGACAATGTACCCTATCCAATGTAATGGAACACATCACACTCGATCCCCCACAACTCATGGAACTAGAAAAAAGAAAAGCACACACAAGTAATGAAAACTTAGAATTATATGGTTTGTGTAATTCCTTATCCTGGCTCACCCAAACAACACATGATAGGGGGTCTCTATATGACATCATGCATGCCTATATATATTCCATATGATGATTACTATATATGAGGGCATAAAAAAGTTATTGGGAGACTATTTCCTCAATAATAATGCCCTATGGTCATGCTTGATTTTACTGGAAATTCGATATAATGCACCTATATAATGGACATCAAAAAAACCTATAGTCAAAAAATTGAGAACCAAGAGGCCCCCATAGTCTAGAATAATAATCAGTAAAGAAATATATACCATGAATCTAACATAATAGAGTAGGGACATAAAATACACATGTATAAAAAGCATCATCATATAATATAATAACATAACATTGGTGATACATGTGTGGAATAATAACTGAAAATTCATCTATTTGGCCTTTGAACGAACTCACATAATCATCTCTACTGAACCATCATCCACCACAACCCACTATATCGAACCAATCATCCATCTCTAAGTAGTACTTATGGCTTGGGATAAAACATGAAGGTCCACCCACATACATCAAAACCCATGTCATGTACAATGGAATAGGGTAAATCCAATAAACCAATATGAATCTCCAATTTCTCAATATACTGAATTCTACTTTGATAAAATTTATGTTAATGAAATACATATAAGGGAATGATTCATGATCTACAATACACCCACCCAAAACATAATAAAAAATGAACATACAAGCATACACATCAGGTCATCATGTGTTAACAAGTCCCTAACAACACCCAACCCCATCTCCTTAAACTAGTTCCATACATAAGAGAGATATCTAATATCACAATACCTCTTAGATTATAATTTTCACCTTCCTTATCAAGTAAAAATCTCGTATCAAGTATCACATCAAGTATTATATCAAGTTCCCAAACCAAACCCTCTCACTCAGGGGAGATCATGCATCAAATTTCATGTCAAGTTCCCAAACCATATCCTTAATTTTGGTGGAGGTTACACATAAAATTACAAATTATGTTCCCAAAATATCCTCTCACTCAAGGAACGTTTCACATTAGTTCCCATCCCATCACCTCTTAATTAGGGAAATTTTCACCTCAAGTTCCCAATCGACCCAATTTTTCTGATGGGAGTCCACACATCAGGTTCCCAAACCACCCCTTCTTAAATAAGGGAGGTTTCCCATTAAAATTCTAAACCATACCCTCTCACATAGGGTATTCCACACATTAATTTCAATAAAACATATAGCAAGAAAAAAGAACAAACAAATATGCATCAAAAACTATCCAATTATATTCCAATAATATATCCCAAGCCTAGGGTCACCACAAGGAGAGCCCATTGGATTCTCTATTAAAAAAACCACATTTTTTCTCACATGGTCCATATTCATGCACTCAACTCCTTTACAAATGGTAGGTTTATCACTAAAAATCATACGCCATACATATAGGTCGCCTAAACCTCAACTATGCCTGAAAAACTCATTCAAGGACAAATCTACCCAAGAGGAAATCCACACCTCACTCATGATAATAGCATGGTTTCATTGAACCCATGAATTGTTTTCCCATAAAACTTTAAGGGGTTAATAAAATCAATACAAACCAACCCAATTACATTAATACCAAGAGTAGAACCCCATAGTGAAAACTCATGCCCTTCTAGTGAAACAATTCATATAATTGTTCATAAGTTCCATAAAATTTTAATGGAATCTAATATAATTGTGTATCATCATTCAGTAATAATAATTTACCCAAAAACTATAATCAGATTCATAAAAATCATATAATATTTTGTAAAACAAGTCATTCCCCATACAAGTAAAATCAAACCAAAACAAATCTCAAATAAAGATTTATGAATTTTACTTAAAAAACATCAATATTATCCTCTATTAACCATTTAGAAAATGAATAAAATGATATCTTTTCACACATTAGCCACTTGGCCAAAATCCCATGAAACCATTCCTAATAAAACTATACATTGTTTTAATATACCATTTCAAAAATAAAATATAAAATCATTCTATTCATCTTAAAATTTATTATTTTTAGACAATTCCTTTTAAAATCCACTTTTCATCAAGACCCACTTTTAAATCACCATTTAAAAGGGAGTCATATATTAAATCATTTTGCTTATGAATCCATATACGATTAATTCCCTTTTCAGTCCATATTTAAAAGAAAATCCAATTACCATGAAAATCTAACTCATGCCACCAAAAAATACATAAAGACGGATATCAATACTCATTTGACCATGAAGACACTAAGAAACTATTTAGCATGAAATTTATTCCCTTTTAACTTTTAAGCTAACATGATCCCAACTCAATTTATGGGGCAAGATCATACAATGGTTCAAATATATTAACAATCCTTATAGTGATGACATATGAACATAAAATCACTTAATGATTCAAAAACTCAAGAATATAGGAGAATACTACCTCATTTGAAGTTAACATGATTCTACATGAAGAGAAAATTTAGACGATATGACCTTGAAATAAATAAAAAAATCTACCAAGATCCCCAAATTAGGGAACAACTGATAGAAATAAGAAACCGGTGAAAGAAACCAAGAATGAATTCCCACGGGTAGTTAACCTTAAATGTAGCTACTCCATTCAATTAACATCTTGAAGATATGACCTAAAAAAATGAATATATCCATTAGGAAACGAAGTTTAGAAGAGGTAGAGTGTGATCAATGTATTTTGGTCAAAAAATGGACTAAAAATATTTTATTTTCATTTTAACATTTTATGAACATTTTATATTTTTTTTGGGAAAAATCTCAACAAACTCATTTTTTTGGAAAATAGTGGGACCCTTACATATGAGTTGAATATTTTGTATCCTAACAAAGAAATATGACGTATTTTCCTTTACCTGAGGAATTAATATTACATATCCCTTCTTGAGGATATTTTCATTCGAGATTAAATTCTGATCAACATGTAAGAGTAATTCCCTTTTCCAAAATTCACAAAATCTAGAACACTTATAAATCACAGGGAACACTGCAATTACCCTTACATTTAGAATATTCATTTCATAAACAATCCTTACAAAAATACATATTAACCTATTTTTAAAAAAGTAATATTTTATAATATTTCTATCATATTATAGAAAAAATCATGTGTAAGTTCCAAAAAAACTCATAAACCTTCTACTAGTATTTTCAAAGTCTTTAAATCTTATGTATCAAGGGAAATAATCTTCCATATCATGGGGAACACTCATATTTTTCCAAATTTTAAATCATAAGGTAACTTAAAGTTACCTTTACGTAACCCATAAGGTAAATGTATTTCCCCTATCATAGAGTTTCTCTTATGTATATAAGGAAACTCTATAATGATTCTTACATATCATATGGGTTACCCATATATATATTGGGTAACTCTAAAATTATTATTATTTATATTCTGGTTTAATTTATTACATTAATCCCCCTGTATTTTTATTTTTTAATTTTCCCCAACCCTTCATAGGGTGACAAATACATAGGAATGAATTAGTTTTATGCATCATCCATAGTGTCAAACACTTAATAAAATTCCACATTAACTACCATATAACTAAACTAACATTGGAAGGATTCTAATATATCTAATTCTAGTAGATCTACTTTTGGTGTATCTGCTTCTAATAGATCAACTTATAAAATTTTTACAGGTTTCTCCCCCACTGCCATAAAAAAATGGAAGTTAAAATTATGAATTTCTCTCCATACATTAGGTCCAACCCTTAAGCAAAAAATAGATTTCACATGGATGGTCAGTTCAAAAATCACAACCTTTAGACTACTTAAGATTAGTTTTAGTTCATATAACAATCATAGCCTACGATATACCTTAGTCATATCCTATAACCAAGCGTCTAAATTTCTAGAATTTCTAAAACCCATCCCATACTTATCCAAATGATTCAAACTTAATTTTATCAAAAAATCACACAAAAAATACCTCCCTCAGTTTTCTAATATATAATTTTAGTCCCAATCACTTGAGACACCTCCCAAGACTTTGTAAATATAAAAAAACCTCACTTAAAAAAGTGTCAACACTTGAAATATTGATTAAAACCGAAATTTAAAGAATATACCCTTTCCCAAGACTAAACATTTATTTTTTCATAGAAAACAATGATCTGTATGTTTGAGGGTCATTTGAAACTCACACTTTATAGTTTTTCATCCCTGAAAATCAACCATGAACATTTCTTGATTTTCTATCCATAAATAAGAATACGATACCAAAATTCATTTTAAATTTTGAATAAAAATGGATTCAAATTAACTACCCACACACCAAACCTAGATACAACAAAATTTCTCTAAAAATCCTTTATTGATCCCATAAACAGATCAACTACTTTCTAAACAATTATCCTGATGCAGTTTCTTCCTCACCACATCCAATTTTAAAAAAGTGCACCATTCATTACTTTTTTTCCTCATCTTCCCTGTAAATGATTGATATAAAATACTGGGGATTCTCTACATCTCTTGATCACGATGAATTAATTACTGAAGGAAAAATATAATCATATTAACTCCCACACTAGATTAAAACATAGATAGTCATTATAATTTCTTTATGGTATCCTTGACCTACCAAATATTTCAGTGTACTCCCTCCATGGGGTATCAAACCATTTCTAATATTAATCACTCTTGTATTGCACTAAATTTCATATAGATCCTAATTATAACACATAGAATCCATCTAAAAATACCATATAATCCTAAATTTGGTATTCTGTAAGGAACCAGATAAATAAGATCTGTATAATCATTCGTATCCTAGTGCCCTCTAAATCATTCATTGACTAGTTTCATTGTATCCATGATCCCTCTTACATGAGGGTCATACATCCATGACTACTTCTATGATCCCCATCATCGGATTAAACTTTCCATTATATTGAAAAAAATACCTGATCTTTATATCCCATGTCATGTCCATTACCAAAACTAATGGATGAACATGATTATCCCAAAAATACCTAGTTTCCAACATGAAACATTGACCTTTTATTTATACCCAGCTTACCAGGAACGTCATCCTCAACACAAACCAAAATTAATTTTTAATTAGGGTCACACCCATGAATATCCAATGGTGTAATCATACCATATAGATCCTCTTACATGAATCCTCAAGATTGAAGTCCAAAAAGTTCCATCATCACATGCATGTCTCTGTTACTGATCCAATATCATCCCATTCCTAAAAACCACTATCAAGAACCAATATTAGATTGATCATAATTTGGCACTCATATCCATTATCAATGTTACTTCTTTCCATAGAGGCAACACTTCCATTCTCATTCAATATCCCAAGACCTCTGCTCACAACCAACTTTAGAACACAAAGATGACACTCAACCATTCCCATAGATACCAATACACTAATGTGTTGAAAAATTATTCATCTATAGGATTATTTTGGTCCGCAAAATTATATTCCACTCATAAATTTTGATTTTGAGTAATTTTTCTCCCCACCATAATAATATTCTATCAAAACCCAAATAAATCGACCCAAACTATGGGCCTATAAAACTCACATCCATATACTAAATTAAAACTTCAAACATCCATCTCACAATCCTAAATAGATTAATATATCAAAATAACCATCGAATACCTACTGAATATATAATCAACACCTAATTAACCCTTGGTCTACCATTTAAATCCAAACAAACTCTGTCTACACATGCACTAGTTTTGTTTTCCCAACATCATATCAAATAATTCTACACCTATAAACCTCACTTTTTTTCTTTTCAAAAAACATGGAACATTATCCAAGAACATAAATACAATATATACACCATTACCAATCATATAAATGAAATCCAAGAACCCAAGTCCATGCAAGTACCAGTTTCTTGTTTAAGATAGCTTAAAACCATTTTCAAATACTAAAACCCACATAACGTTTTTTTGAACATAAACTTTGGAATAAAAGGGATTTTTACTAAAAATAAATTCTTAAAATCCATGGATTATCTGGTTGCACCCAAATTTACCCTACAAGTATAAGCAGTTATTTTAGTACTTGTAGGTGTCGAATCCATAGGGTCTAAATAAGAAACCTATAGACACCATGATTTGATAGATGTTTGTCTATGAAGTGGCCAAATTAGGTTTGAATTTATTAGGTATAATAATAATAAACTACCGAAGATAATGGATTTATTTTTATAATTAAATACTTAATGATTTTAATATAAAAAATTAGAGAAGATGAATTTGTCCTTGGTTGTCTCTAGGGTCAGATTAGATGAATTTATTTACCTAGAACGTTTCGAATCACTAATTCATGATATATCCAGAAACAAGATAATTCTACAATATCATTCACCAATTTAATCTCTAAAAAATTAAAATTCTAATAACCAATTCACTTAGAGGTTCATATTAATGAGCTCTTCAAGTAATTGGATCGTACTAGCATTCAAAATGTGTCATTGTTAAATTTGGCGAAGACGAAGAAGCAAATAACTCATCAAATATAAATATTAAAATAATGAACTGATAAAAATATTAAAGAACATGAAATAACATCCAATCCAACCTAATATAATCCCTAAGATCAACCCATAAAAGTTTTATCCCTCCATTGATGGAATTCTCTCAATGGAAGCTGGAAGTCGACTTAAAAAGGTGGAATCAAAGAAGAAAAACAAAGAAATAAACATCACTCCACCATTCTGTGATGATTGTCACAAAATATATTGTGAATAGAATCACTACATAAAGTAGAAATAACAATTTTATATTAAAAATAAACAATAAATTAAAAATAAAAAACAAAAATAACTTTTATTAATAAACTAAGGTGAATGAAAAACATAAATGAGAAAAATTAATAATGAAATTACAAAATGAAAGTAGAAAATTATAATTAAAATAAAAAATTGTATGATTTAATACCTTCATATAAATATCCTTATATAGGAATATTATTATCACTATGTTGACCCACTAACAAATTTATTCCTTCCCATTATCGAGGAAAATAGAAAATAGTGTGAGAAATAAAAGGAATTTTGATTTTTCAATGTTGAACATAAAATTCATCCAGATTCATACCACTTTTTTAAATGTGGATTATTAAATGAAGATAGACTAATATAAAAGGGTATTAGAATAAAAATATCTTATTCCTAGTGTCTTCTAAAATATTTTAAAATTTCAGTCCAATTGGATCATCCTTTCAGATGTTATGCTCAATGTGTTGGGTTGTTTTTATGGGCCTTTAAATCTAACCGACAAATTAATTGTCAAATTCAGCTCAATGGATCTCATTGAAAAATATCAGAATTATCTACAACCATGTTATAATGAAATTATCCCCATAATTTCTATTTCTATATTTAAAATTTTAGCTTCATTGGGATTATGATATGGGCCCCACTTTTGTTTGATGGGCTTAAAGCAATTATGCTTTGTCCGGGAATTTCTGTGTTCATAGCAAAAAATCTCCATCTTCCCTTAGGATTCATCCATCAATATTAAAAGATAAAATGCTCCAAAAAATTTGATCAATAATATTACAAAATATCAAATTTAATAAAATGAATATAATTTTCTCTACAAACATATGATTTATTGGGACCAAATTTTCATTTTAATCATGAATTGCACTTGTGATGGGAAATGAAGTTCAATTTATATATTGAAATAAAACTGATGTTTAAGAAATTTTAAAAAAAATAAATATTAAGATATAATCAATGAATATTATACCCTTTTAGTGGCTAATGACACCCCCAACTTACGTTTTTCTAGTCCCGATAAAAAAGCTTCTCAGAAATATGAAATTTAATTCCCTTTTCTGTGAAAATTTTTACATACATTTCTCATAAAAAAATAATTCCAAATATCATGAAACCTTCCAAAATAATTTCACACAATATAGGTTTAAAAGCATATCCTAAGACCAAACCCATTCCTTTGTTAAAATTCCTTATCTCATTTCATCCAATTTCAATTAAACATGATGATGTGTTGTGCACCACAAAATACATGATCCCCATTTTCTTGTTCAAGGGGAATAAAACTGGAAGTGCATGTGGGAATCACATTAAATATTAAGATGAGTATCCAATTTTTATTTATTTATTTTTTATTTCAATTTTTTTAAAGAATAATTGTTATGAAAAGAAAAAATCTAAACAAAAAAACTATGAATTTATGATACCTTTGTGCCAAACACCACATTTATGGTCAATTTCATTGTCTAAAACAGAGATGTAAATATTAAATTTTGGTAGGAAAACTATGGAGTCATGATCACCAAGTGTCGGATGCCGCACATTTGGAAAAAACATTCCTCTATGTGTTTTTTTTGATTTTTTTTATTGTATACTCAAATTAAAATGAAAGTATCCCTAAACCCTAAGATATGATGAAATGGGCCTATGAAATAAAATTTACTCCCAAATTTAACCTATAGGTATGAGCAATAATTTTAGAACATGTAGGGGTCAAATCCATAGGGATCGAAGAAGAATCCTATAAACACAAATATTTGATGGATGTTTAGCTATGAAGTGGATAACTTGGGTTTGAATTGATTGGGTAGAATAATACTGAATTACTTAAGATAATGGATTGATTTTGAGAATTAAATATCCAATGATTTTAATGTAAATAATTTAAGAAGATGAATCGATCCTATGTTGTCTGTAGGGTTATATTATATGAATTTATTTTCTTAAAATGTTTTAGATCACTAATTAATGATATATCCATAAATGAGATAATTTCAAAAAAATAATTCATCAATTTAATCCCTACACAATTACAAGGATAGTCACCAATTCACTTATAGGATCATATTAATGATAATTCCAAGGAATCAGATTATACTAGCACTTGAAATGTGTCATCATTAAATTTGGTGAATATGAAGAAGAAAATAACTCATCGAATGGAAATATTAAAATAATAAAATGATTAAAATATTAAAGAACATGAAATAACATCCAATCTATCCTGTGTGACTCCCTAGGATATACCCATAAAGGGTTATACCTCCATTTGTAGGATCAAAATAATTATGTAGATTCTCAATTACAAGAGGGGAGTGAATTGTAAGTTTAAAAACATTCATTTTTAACCTTAAAGAAAACTATGTTTAACAAAGTTAAACAATGTAAATTCAAAAAGCCTCTTTTAGTTCAACTAAACAAACTTTCTAGGTTCCGGAAATATAATTATGGAATTTGAAACATAAAGAAGTTTACAAGGAAAATATAATACCTTAAAGTGTATAGAATCTTACTTATCAGAGTATACAAAAGTACAAGAAAGTATAAAAAAATTATAATTTATTTATCAAAATACAACAAAAATAAACTTGAAATAAGACAACTAATAAGTTATAAATCTTTTAACCCAAAGAGAAGGGTATCCAACAACCTTGGATAAAGGTCCCTTTATTTATAAATTCATTAAAGTCTGTCTTACCCACACTAGGGTAATCCCTCGATAAAAATATCAGAATTTTTCTTATAATCCCCTCAGGCCCTTGATATTTAAGATAGTCATCATCCATGTATTCCTATACTCGGAAGTCCTCGAACATCTAGCTAGTTGGAACCTCTGTCTTCCTATCCCCAGAAGCCCTCGATTTTACTCAGCAAAAACTGAAGTCACATGAAGTAAGATGAACAAGATGTTTAGTACGCAAAAATCCTGAGAGTATCTCTCTCTCTATGAATCACTTCATAACATGCAATATCTAGAGTGATGGAATAGTATTGAGCTCATTCAAATGATCTCTTATTTATAGGAAATTCTCTATCGGTCAGCTCCCTCCTCCAATGGTCATATTTTTTCTTAAATCTTGGAGCGACCTATACACATGTCACTTAAACAATGGTTAGTTAGAAATAGACTGTACGATATCATTTCATAATAAGTGTATGGAAAAAAAGAGATTGCTTAACTAAATCTATTTTTTAGAGACTAAAGAAAAATAGAATTTGGAGTCTAACCAAATAAAAATTTGGAGTCTATAAGAAATGGATATTTAGATTCTGTATTACAAAGAATTCATAATCTGAATATTATAAATTTCAGAGTCTGAATTCCCATGAATTCAGAATCTGAATTATTAGGAATTTGGAGTTTGAATTATAAGGAATTAAGAGTCTGAATTCTTATAAATTTGGAGTTAGAATTCTGAGAAATTTAGAGTCTGAATTCTAATTAATTCAGAGTATGAGTTCTAAAAAATTCAAAGTCTGAATTTCAGAGAATCCAGAACCTGAATTTTATAGAATTCCAAGTCTGAATTTCAGAGAAGTCAGAACCTGAATTTCAAAGAATTCAGATCCTGAAAATAGAATACTCTATATCTATGTATTTATAGGATTCCTAGGTTTTATATGTGAAACTAAATTTTTCCTTAGTGATAAAATAAGATGGATTTAGAGAGACTATAAAATGAACAATGAAAACATAGGCAAGGATAAAAATTTCCATAGAGAAGGGAAATTATCCTTATGAAAACAATTCTTAGGAAAATATAATTTTCCTTAATATAATGTTTTTGTGATTTTCAAAACATAGAGAAATGGAATATTTATAAGGAAACCTTATTGACTCAACAATCTCCCCCTTTATTGAAAACAAAAACATCCTTATGAAAAATAATATAAGGACTTAGAATTTTTCTTTTAGACCATAAAAGAAAAACTTATCTCCCTTAACTTATGAATCATGATGAATAAGACTAACTCTCCCTTAGGTTTTTAAATCCCTAAGGATTATATTCTGGACTTCCTTAAAGAGATTTTTCTTTTACCTACCTAAGGAAATCTTCTTTGATAAAACTACCCCTTAGATAGACTCCCCCTTACTTAGGTAATTCTCTTATTTACTTAGTATTATTTTTATAATTCCTTTATTTCTATTTTTGATTTTAAAAAAGGATTTGAGAGAATGGAAACAAATATGGTACCTAAAATATTAGAACTATGCAAACAAAACATATGAAGAACAACCAAAATTTTCATTACAATTGGAAAAATTTGTACAAGGAAGGTAACAAAACAAAATATCGGAGTTAAGGAGAAAAACAATCCTTCTTTTTTCCTTAGGCATAATATTATTAATAATGGTCTTTAGCATTTTAAGATTTTTATGATCCTCTTCAAAACATTTGAACATCAGATCTTGATTTTCATTTTTCTTCTCCAAATCTTTGATTTTTTTCTTCCTCAGCCTTAATAATTTATTCCTGAGTCTTCAAAAGATCTTCTTTATTACAAATATTTTCTTCAAAACTCAATTATCAGATCTATTTCCCTTTTCAGATTCAAAGAAATTGAATTTAGTTTCCCATTCAGATCCTTGACTTCCTACTTCCAAACTGTTTGTTCAAGATTGAGCTTCTCATCAAAACTTGTAGTAATTTATTTGATCTTGACATCTTTGGTATCAAAATAATACTTCACATTATCTTTAAATTCATAAAATATTATTATCTCTTCAATTTTATTCCTAGAACACTTAGTAATTTCCT
Organism: Viscum album; assembly: GCA_963277665.1. Lineage (NCBI taxonomy): Eukaryota > Viridiplantae > Streptophyta > Magnoliopsida > Santalales > Viscaceae > Viscum > Viscum album. Next base: position 1,403,319,904 of record OY728125.1, read on the forward strand.
TGAACGACCTCTTTTGTACATCATATTTGATATAGAAGGATTTAAAATCTGCCTCAAGCCTGAAAAATTTGTCCATTATCATGGAAACAAAATCTTATTTCTAATTAAAATAATGTTGAAGTATATTACATCTCAAGTCAATAGTTAGAAACAGAGGAATTTTATCTACCAATTTATTTAGGGATTCAAACCACAAAATCATTTACCATAGAAGGAAAATCTGAATCAGATTCTATTGTTGGTGAGGATTCTCTCTCTACCTTAACATTTTTTTATAAAAATCCACCAACATAATTCTTAGAAACCACTACCTTTTTAGGTCTATCATATAACACATGTTTTCATTTATCATCTCTCAGAAGGATCTCAATAGCCTTTGGTGATTCATGTTCACTATCTGATAGTTGAACTATCTTATCTTCCTCAAACTTTTCCTTCTCAACATCTACCACTAAGTCTGATGGTTGAATAAAATCCTGGTTGTTTATCTCTAATTTTGATGGTTTTTTAACTTATTCCTAACCATCATCACCTTTTCCTGGGGTAGAAAGTTTAGAAGATCCATCCTAGGATGTCCAAATTGATAATTTCTCAGAAGGACTCTCCTTATCATGATATTCTTTAACATGCCTTATTATATCATCTGTATCATCACCTCATTCCTCTTCTTCTCCTTACACCCCCCCTTCCTGCAAAATCTACTCCTCTTCATCAAGTTACCAAATGACTATTTTATTTCTCGGAGTTATTGGGACTGATTCTTGTAGAAACAATTCTGGTACCTGGATCTACCCAGAAGCTTTCTCAGTAGCCTTGAGATGAGATTGAACAATATCAACTTCAAGAATTTTCTCCTTTTTCTTATTCTATTTTTCTAGCTTCTCAAATTCCTTAGAATTCTTAATCTTTAATGATTTTTCCTCAGAAGGGTCCAAGACAAAACTAGGCTCTCCTTCTTTCCTGTTCTTCTTATCTTCTCTCCACTTAGTAAAAACTTCATCTTGATAGGTATTTTTCTTATTAGATTTTGGGGGTGCTGATTGGGTTTCCTAAACTCCAGGAGTTTTTTCCTTGGATTCCAGTTCTTTCTTCTTTCTCTTTCTCTAAGATTTCTTATAAGTCTGAGTTACTTCTAGTTTCTTGGATAAAGATTCAATTTAACTTTCAGATAAGTCATAAACTTCTTTAGACTTTTTGTTAAATCCAACCTTCATTTTTATGAGAATATCATCACTCAACAACATAACCTTGAAATTTATTGGCTTTGAACTCTATGAGATTTTTGAATGAATCTAGAAAAAGGACTATGATCTTGGAAATAATAACTGGATACATAATGATCTGATATTTTAGAGTCCCATTTTTTATATTCATATTTTTAAGAAAGACATATTTCACCGCATTAATATTCCCTAGAAAATCCAGAATGTAGATGTCACTCTTCTTCAAGGTATCCTTATCACATTTTCTCAGAATGAGAAATCCATGAACCCATAATTCTAATATCCTGAGGTTCATAGAGAGATGGTTTATTTTTAGTGTCTTCACTTCTAATAAATTAAGGCACTTTATGGCCTTCTCTTTATCAAAACATCCTTATATATCCAGTATCTTGTGGGAGAAAAACTCATCTTCCCCTTAATATGGAATTTCTATAATGCTTGTATCCAAGCTAAAAGAAAGGGAATAAGTTTTCCCATAACTCTTAAAAGAAAAATTGTTTTTCCCATATTGAATGAAAAAACTTACTGTCTTATAAAATTATACCAGAAACTCTAGGTAAATCGGATCATGTGACTTTGGTTTGGATACACACAAACTCTCCCAACCATTCAAATTTATATTCATAGAAATGAGAGAATCATACTTAGAGAAAAACTTCTGATCTACTAACCTGTTTATTTATATCTTCCATTAGGAAATTTCCTTAAATGATTACATTTTCTTCTAAGGATATGCTTCCAATGAAATCTGGATTTAAGCAAATATGAAAAGTGGAAAAAACTTTATGTAGAGAGTCAGAGATTTGGTACGCAAGATCTTGAGAATTGATGTGGGACAACCATTAGGAGGGCCTTTTATATAGATGTTTGAAGCAGCGATTCAACTTCCCAGATTGATCCAACATTTGAAACAAGAACAATTTGATCTAATAGTTGAGATGAAAGAAAAAGAATTATTTTGCTAGGTTCTGATCTTTTTAGGTTTTTAAGGTAAAACATCAGATTTAAGGAAAGTGAATCCGAAAAATTTGCTTAAAAAAAGAGGAAGATACCATCATGTAATGTTTTATTACAAAAATTTATGTAAGGAAAAATACCTTCTGGATTTCTAGGAAAATTATCAGTAATGAGAAAAATTCTTCTTGAAGAACCTTATATTCGGAAAAAAATCCTTAAGAAGGAAAATTTTGGATTCCATAATTTTGGGTTCCAAATTTTTTTTTAATTAAAATAATTTCAGTACGAAAAGTTTTGATTACAAAAAATTTAGATTAAGAAAAATTTTAATACAAAAAATTTTGATTACAAAAAATTTTGATTAAGAAAAATTTTGAATACAAAAAATTTTGATTACGCAAAATTCTGAATACAAAAAATTTTGATTGCAAAAAATTTGATTACAAAAAATGTTTATTATGAAAAAATTTGAATACAAGAAATTGTGATTACCAAATAAATGTTCTACCCATTTGAAAAGGAGTTTCTTAATGAAAAGAGATAGGTTTCAAAAAAAAGTTTATAAGGAATATTACCTTATGTTTTTCATTCCTAACTTTTTTTTAATGTATTCAAATCTATCAGATGGTAAATATTTTGTGAAAATATTAGCTAGTTGTTCTTGCATTCAAATAAATTGATGAATGATATCTCCTTTATGTGTCCGATCCCTAAGAAATTAATGCCTAATTTCTATGTGTTTTTCACAGGAGTGATGTGCAGGGTTTTTTCTTAGGGTAATGGAACTAGTGTTTTCACACAATATCTATGTTTTGGTAAAATTCATGCCATAGTCTGTGAGTGTGTGTTTCATCCACAAGACTTAATCACAACAACTTCCTACTACTACATATTCAGATTCAGCAGTGGAAAGTGCTACCGAGTGTTATTTTTTTCATGATCAAGAAACTAATGAATCTCTTAAGAAATTACAATTCTAGATGTACTTTTCCTAACCATTCTACACCCACCAAATTCAGTATCCATTTTTTTTTAAAAAATAATTTCCCAAAGTATTAAAGAGTGATAAAAATATGGTTCCCTTTAAATATCAAGAAATTATTTTCACTAATTTTAAATGAGATTCCTTAGGATTGTATTGATATCTTTCACATAAGCATACTGAAAAAATTAAATCTGGATGACTAGCTATCAAGTATAGTAAACTTCCTATCATACTTATAAATGATGTTTGATCTAATAGTTTCCCAACTTCATCAAGATCAAGAGAATTTGAGGTACCTATGGGGGTACTTATGCTTTTAGTGTTGTCATATCCATAATTTTTAAGAAGATATATAATATACTTATGTTGAGATATATAAGTTTCATCTAGTTTTTGTGAAGTTGGAAAACCTAGGAAAAATGTTAACTCACCCATAATACTCATTTCAAACTTATATTTCATTATATTTTCAATTGAATTGATTAAAAATTTCTGATTTGTACCAAATAGAATGTCATGAACATAAATTTGAAAATCAAAACATTTTTTTTTCTAATCTTTATTTATAAAAATGGTTAGATCAGCAGTTCCCTTAACATAATTTTTTTGTAGAAAAACTCTGGTTTGTCTATGATACCAGGATCTAGGGGATTATTTAAGTTTATATAAAGCTTTCGTAAGTTTAAAAACATGTTAAGGATGTTTTGTATCTTCAAAACCAGGAGTTTGTTTAACAAAAACATCCTCTTAAACATATCCGTTAAGGAAAAAACATTTTACATCCATTCGAAAACGTTTTAAATTAAAGAATGCTTCAAAGGAAAGTAAAATACAAATAGATTCAAGTCTATCTACTAGGGAATAGTTTTCTTCATAGTATATTCCTTCTTGTTGATTATAGACTTTAGATACTAATATAACTTTATTTCTTACAATGATTCCATTTTTATCACACTTTTTTTCTGAATACCCATTTTACCCCAACAAAATAAGTTTAATTAGGTCTTTCAACCAAGGTCCAGACGTTGTTTCTTTTGAATTCATTTAGCTCATCTTGCATTGATTTTACCCAATCATTATCATCTAATGATCCATCAGTGCATTTTTTTTCTAATTGGGAAAGGAATTCTAGATGTTCTACTTCATTTATTAAGGAACTTCTAGTCCTTAGTGGTTGATTTACATCACTAATGATACTATCACTGGTATGATTCTTAAGAAACAACTGATTTGGGTTTTATAAAACATGTTCATCAACATATGGTGGTAAATATTATTGGGTAAATGCTTCAGAAATATTTTCATGAACATTTTCCTTATCAGAAGGATCTTCAATCAAGGTTTGAAAATCAATTTTTGAAAACACATCCAAAGATGTAGGTTGAGGTTGTTTAAAAACAAAAGGATAAGTTTCATAGAATTTAACATGAATTATTTCTTCAAAAGTACAAGTATTTTTATTAAAAAATCTATAAGACTTAGAAGTAGTTGAGTAGCCTAGTAAAATTACTTCATTATATTTGGGTGAAAATTTATGTAAATTATATTTAGTATTTAGAAAGAATACTTTTCAAAAAAATACCTTGAAGTATGAAATCCTAGTTTTTCTACCATTCCACAATTTATAAGGGGTTTTATTAAGAAAATGTCTACTCAAAACTAGATTTATAGTATAACAGGAAGAACTTACAGCTTCATCCCAAAAAGTGTTTTGATATAGAATATTCACTCGACATGGTTTTAGTAATCTCTTAAAGAATCCAATTTCTTCTTTCAATAACACTATTCTATTGAGGAGTTCTTGGAGCTGAGAAGTTACGAGTAATGCCTTTTTACTACAGAAAGTCTCAAAATATGAATTTTGAAATTCTCCTCCATGATCACTATGAATAATTATCAATGGAGGGTTTTTATCATTTTTAACTAGGGATCTAAATATTTTGAAATAGGAAAAAAAATCAGATTTCTTTGCTATAAAATAGACCCATGTACATTTAGTGTAATCATCAACTAAGACAAATACATAATATTTTCATTCAATGCTTCCAATTTGTGTTGGACTGAAAAGATACATATGCACTAACTATATTGTATTAAAATTTTAGACTTCACCGATTGATTTAAAACTTGATCTATGTTCCCTTCCATATTTAAAAGGGTCTCTAACATTTTCAGAATCAAATCTAAGCTATGGTGATCCTTAACAAGTCTTTTCTTAGAGAGTTTACATATGTTTCTAATGTTACGGTGTCCTAACCTTCTATTACATAACCAATATTGATCTTCCATTGCACTAAGGTAAGGTAGATCTTGGTTCCTAATGTATTCTATGTTTAGTGTGTATATATTCTCTTTCCTGTGGGTTGAAAGATTAAAATCTTCCTTGTAATTGTGTACTAATCATTTATCATTCCTAAAATTCACAAGGTAACCTTCATCACATAATTTACTTATTCTAATGAGGTTATGATTAAGATCCTTAAAAAATAAAACATTTGAAATTAAATTTTTTCAAATAAGAATAATGTTACATATACTAATAATTTCTCCCTGATCATTATCTCCGAAATTTACTTTTTCTCCTTTCATCTTGATAATCTTTTCAAAGAAATTTCTATTACCAGTCATATTACTGGAACATCCACTATCCTTGTACCATATATTAATGTGGGAACTATCTTTATTTTCCTAAAAATAAAATAGTTGGACTTTCAGAATCCAAATTTTTTTGGTTCTAGAAATTTTAGAAATTAAAATTTTAGGTATCCAAATTTTATTCGAAAAATAAGGCTTATGTTTAAAGAAAAAAATTGCACCCAATGTCTACCACACTGACATTTAGAAAAAAATACATCACTTTGGGTAACAAAATAGTTATTACTAAAAAATGGTTTAGAATAAGTATAACCAAATCCAAAACTATTTTTGAAAGGTCGAATTTGAGAATATATCTTGTCAAATTTTTCCTTTCTTAGGGTAAAATTTGATAGAATGTTTCTTAAGAAAAATATTTCTCACATTTGTTTAATAACCAGATTTTTATCCTAAAAAACATTAGTTTTTGCACTACAGTTAGCCTTTAGAATATTTTTCTTAGAAATTACATTTTCATGATCCTTAGAAAGTTTATCCTTCTCAGAATTAACTTCGTTATGATTTTTAAAAATACTATTAAAATCAAAAGTTTTCTTATCAATATATTTAGAAAGCTATGATATTTCTATGGTTAAAATATATACTCTAAACTTTTCCTTAACAAAATTTCTCTTGAGTTTAGAATTTTCATTCTCAATAATATTATAAAACCTAGAAACTTCTTCATAAGAAGGTAATGTATTATCTTATGATGAGGAGGACTCATCATATAAATATTCAAAGTATTTATCATCAGTATATTTTTTATTCAAAGATACATTAGTAATAGATTTGGCATTGTGTACCATGGCCATTAGACAATTATTTTCATTGGGTAGTTTGGCTAGTAAACCAAGATTATTCTATTCAGAAGATTCATACTCTAAGGATTCATCAGATGAGTCACCATCACTAGCACTCTAGGTGTCATTAGCTTTAAAAACTTTCTTAGCTTTATCCTTATATTACTTCTTTCTATTCCTCTCATAATTCATTTCCTTTCTATCATTTTTCTGAAGAATTGGACAATCATGCCTTATATTCCCTTCTATTTTGCATTCATAGCTAGTGACTTCCAAGTCTTTATTATCTTTTCTTTATTTATTCTTATATTTATATTGAAACTATTTCATTCTAAATATCTAGTTCACCCTTCGAGCAAGATTAGCTATCTCATTCTCAGAATTTTCACTTTCACTAGATTTAGATAAAACATTGACTTTCTTAGACTTGGATATTGTAACCCTTTTAGGAGTCTTGGATTGATTATTATTAAATTATACACTTCCATTGTAATTATTATTCTTATTCATATCAACATATCGTTTCATTCTTGTGTCATGTTGAAGAAGTATAAAGACCCATACTTTACATACATTTTTAATACTTCAAAAATTGAAGCACACTTATTACAACATATGATAAAACTGCAAAGGACCGTATAGGTATAGTGCCTTTAGAAACTGGGAAACATAAACAACTGGTTCATAAATATTCTACAGTGTCTCCCATTTATTTCATCATATCTAGGGTCCCTTTTAGCATATTCTACTTAATATCCATCTTCCTGACCTGGGGAAAATAAAACATAAAAGGGTGAGCTCAAATGCTCAGCAAGGGCAAATAAAGGAAATAAAAATCATATCATATCTTTTTGAAAATCAAAACCTGCAAAAGAGATCATAATATCTTAACATGGAATAAATCATAGAAGTGAAAATGAGATCCCCAAAATCATAACATAAAACTTGAAACTTTGTGGCATGCACACATAATCATGGAAAATCATTTGTTGTTAGTCATGACTCATCGCCAAGACTATCTTAGTGGACAAAGTCCCTTTCTGAACAGAGTTCACTCCTCGTTTCAGTCCTGTATCACAGAACCGAAATAACCTTCCGTTCCAGCCATGTCTATCTCATGAGATATAAAATCTTTACCCAATGCATTGGAGGGAGATATAGGTCCCAACCATCTTATAATGAATCCTTTCTTATGTGTGCCACATAATCATAAAACATACATCATCGCATAACACATGAAACAAAAATGGGATTCTTGAAACATCATGACATCATAAATCAATTCATATAAGATAAAGGAATTCATAAAAATAATTCCATCACAACATGATCAAATCAATGTAATAATAGGGATAAAAACAGAACCCTTTATTATCTTAGATGGAAAATAATTTTGAAAATCACTTGAACTCCATTCTTGAGGAAAATATCCTTTCTTCTTCAAAAACACTTTTACTTTCTTAACATGTCATACAATTTTAAACTAAAATAAGTTGATTAAAAATAAACTTTAATACTTGTAAAGGAAGCTTCTTTGAAATAATGTTTTTAAAAAAAATCCATTCATGCCGTATAAGTTAAAAAAAACATTCTTCGTACTTTTGTCGGAAAAGTCAAAAAGTACCTCGTACGGAAAAACGACAAAAGATTCCTTTCATATTCTTTACTAAAAACTCACCTAAGGGTAAAATTGGATTTAAACTATTGCAAGTGGATGGAAACAATATTTCATATTGAGGGAACATGGATGTGGATGATAAAATACACCCCAGTAAATACTTACGAATAAACAATCTCGGATAAAAATGAGATTGTGATATTTCCCTTACCTTAGGTCCGATTAGCTTTGTACGTGTCCGAAGCTCCTGTATAATGGTTTAAATAATGTTATTGACTTATTCCAGAATCATACATATTTATATGATATCATATATGGTCATATTATTAGCTTCTTGTTAGTAATATTTCATTGTTACTTGTTACTCGGGTCTTTATAACTTTTTGTTCTTATGCGTGTTTTATCGAATAAATTCTTATTCTTATCTTTAGGTTATAGATAATTCATTTCCAGAATGGTATTAGTGTATTATATACCATATTCATTCATTCAATTCATTTATATAATCATTATGAAATGAAGATCATGTAGAACGAGTCGCACCACATCGTGGAGACGGTATTCCGTACGTACGCACGAGTGATGATATCATTCCTATGATCGTGGAATTGTATTGGAGTATATATATATTATTTCAGTATCAATATTACTTCATAATAATCATATATAGTTACTCATTACACCATTATACCCATCCTTGTAAGGTGATGGTGGAAAATAGATTACACCACGGCGTGGAGACGGTATTCCGTACGTACGCACGCGCGGTGATTTCATTTTTCCGTAGGATGGATAGAAGGTGAATTAGGGTTGTTTCATATTTATAATAACATATCAGTATGTAAGTAATACTGATGTTATTACTTTATCATGAAACAACTAAAGAAGAAGAAGTTGAAGAAGAAAGAAATTGAAAAGATCGGTAATGGATATTACCTCTTCCTTGGAACGCCTCTTTGAATCCTCCACTTAAGGAACTAAGATTGGTCTTTGGAGAAGACCAGGACCTCTAGGATTATTCTAGGGAAGTGGAGAGGAGAAAATGGCAGGGGTTGGCCGAGCTTGAGTGCTCAATTTGGTGTGAGGAGGAGGGGGAGGAGGTGCCCTTTTATAAGGGAGGAGAGGGGCACCTTAGGAATATCTCAAAATATTATTTTATATTAAAGTCAAAATCGGTTTATAATGGTTACAAAGGGTCTTATTTTGAAGATAAAGTGGGGAAGGGTCGAAATCCTATCAACCAATAGGATTTAGACAAGTTTAGGGTATTATTTTAACCTTATCAATTAGATTTAACTCTAAGTTAAATAATTTAACTTTTACCATGTCTTTTTGTTTTCTTTCACTATATGGTTAATACACTTACTATAACATGCCAAACGAAACCCCAAATTGTTTATTATTAAAATATATATCCTTATCTAAGTCATTTGGCCGAACCTTAGATTTTTAGGAATAAAATAACAATTAATAATATAATATTTGATTTAAAAACTATTTTGTGTCAATTTTGACACTATTTGATATATGATTTTTGTGAAAGTCATAAAAGAATTATATGTTCGAACCAAGTTGATTAAATCAACATTAATATATCATAGTAACCTATAAAATTAGTTTAATTCATAAAAAGTCTCAAATTACATTTATTTTGGTGTTTATAACATCAATTATGTCAATATTTCATTAATAAGATAATTACTGCATCATCTTTGTGTCATAAATAAATTACATTATTTGATGTCTAAAAATTACAAATAAAATATCATCATGTAGGAAATCTTTTTAGCTTTCTAATGAATATTTACAATTGAATTTATCTTATGTATAACCCCATATTAAAAATGATTTACTTATTAAACTTTGATTTTAACTATTTTAACCCTTCTTTAAATAAATTAATAATAAATGTCCTAATCTAATCCAAGTGGGCCTAAATGGTCATATTTTATTCCTAAGTTTGTTTTTGGTCGAATTACACTTGTCCAATAGAATTAGGACATGTGTTAGGGTAATATTAATATCATATTTACCCTTAGTTACCCTATTTACTATTAACCGCGGTAAAAAAAGTAAAAAGTTACTATTCACCAAAAAATTATTTTCATCTCATTGAACCACATTTTAGTCCTTGATATTAACCGTGTCTCTCGGATTTTCGAAATTCCATTCACAGAAGCGGTAAAATTAAGTTTTATGCAAAATTCAGTTTTTTAACCTACCACTTAGTGGTTTCACTATTCATCAAAATTTGAAAGTTTTCAGAAAAATACCAAAATTTCACCCTAGGCTAATTTTGATATTCTGAGTCCAAAAATGAAGTCCATTTTGAAAAATAAAATTTATAAAATTTCAAAAAGTGGTTATTACTATTCATAACGGCTAGTTTTAATAGCATATTGTTGTTTAGTGAAACTCGGTATTGCGTACGACGCAAGCTATCGAGGAAGGTCGCGATTGCGTGTAAAGAAAGCCAAGCAAGTGTTGTGTAGAAAAAGATTCCTTTGATGATTTATATAACATAAAAGTCTCGGGTGTTACATTCTACCCCCCTTAAAAGAATTTTGCCCTCGAAATTCGTCACTTTGTAACAAACAGATGAGGATACTTCTCCCTCATCATATCCTCAAGCTCCCATGTAGCTTCTTCAAGTTGGTGGTTCCTCCATAAAACTTTCACCAAGCGAGTGGTCTTGTTTCGTAGGACTTTTTCGCTACGATCCAGAATCTCTATCGGCTGTTCTTCATAAGAAAGATCTTGCTCCAGCGGTACAACTTCTGAGCTGAGTACATGTGAAGGATCTGGTATGTACTTTCTCAGGAGAGATACATGGAACACATCGTGAACTTGAGAGAGATTCGGTGGAAGCGCCAATCGGTAAGCTACCTTCCCAACACGATCCAGTATTTCGAAAGGACCGATATATCTAGGGCTCAACTTCCCCTTCTTTCCAAATCTCATAACCCTCTTCCAGGGAGATATTCGTAAGAACACTTTATCACCCACTTCAAACTCTAGGTCTTTTCTTCGGTTGTCGGCATAACTTTTCTGTCGACTCTGAGCTGCTCTTATGTGTTGTTGAATAGATCTGACCTTTTCTGCCATTTCATCAACGAGATCAGGTCCTAATAGCTTTCTTTCCCCAACTTCATCCCAGCAAGTTGGAGTCCTGCATTTCTTTCCATAGAGAGCTTCATAAGGAGCCATCTGAATACTGGAGTGAAAGGTATTATTATAAGAAAATTCCACCAAAGGTAGGTGTTGATCCCAACCTCCTTTGAAATCCATAGAGCAAGCTCTCAACATATCTTCTAGGGTTTGAATTGTTCTCTCAGACTGACCGTCTGTCTGGGGATGATAAGCAGTGCTGAAACTCAACTCTGTATCCAGAGTATGATGAAGACTTCGCCAGAACTTCGAGGTAAATCTCGGATCTCGATCAGATATAATAGAAAGTGGTACTCCATGCAATCTTACCACTTCCTTTACATATATCCTGGAAAGCTGATCTAGAGAGAAATCCTCTCTAATAGGAATGAAGTGTGCAGACTTTGTGAGACGATCAACTATGACCCAGATAGCATTATTGCCTTTGGATGTTTTAGGAAGTCCTGTGACAAAGTCCATAGTGATGTTTTCCCATTTCCATTCGGGTATGGGTAATGGTTGTAACATCCCCTTAGACTTCTGTCTCTCAGCTTTAACTTGTTGACAAACCAAGCATCGAGAGACATATTCAGCAACATCTCTTTTCATGCCATCCCACCAGAAGTACTCTTTCAGGTCCCTATACATCTTCGTGCTTCCAGGATGAATAGAGAATGAAGAACTATGAGCCTCATCCAGCAGCTGTTTCTTTAATTCGGGGATGGGAGGAACACAAACCCGATTCCTGAACTTTATTATCCCATCACAATCAAGGTTGAATTCAGGAACATTTCTCACCTTCTTTTGTAACTCGACATCTTCTTTCTGTGCCTCTTTAATCTTCACATGTATAGATGGTTGAACATTCATTTGATAAAGATAAGATTTTTCCCCTTCCATTATAATTCCAAGATCCATCCTTTGTAAATCCATAAATATTGGATCTTTTGTGATCATCATCATGGATAAACTAGCATGGTCTTGTCGACTTAATGCATCTGCCACCTTGTTTGCTTTCCCAGGGTGGTAATGGATTGAGCAGTCATAATCCTTAATCAGCTCCAACCATCTTCTTTGACGCATATTCAACTCCTTTTGTGTGAAAATATACTTTAAACTTTTATGATCAGTATAAATATCACACCTTTCACCATAAAGGTAATGCCTCCAAATCTTTAATGCAAAGATTACCGCAGCCAACTCCAAATCATGTGTTGGGTAATTTTGTTCATGGATTTTCAACTGTCGTGAGGCATAAGCTATCACCATATCATTTTGCATAAGAACACACCCCAATCCCTTCTTGGATGCATCACTGTAGATCACAAACCTTTCTCCACTACAAGGTAGTGTGAGCACAGGTGCACTGGATAACCTTCTTTTCAACTCCTTGAAATTCTCTTCACATTCCTTTGTCCAGACAAACTTAACTCCTTTCCGAGTCAAATTGGTGAGTGGATTAGATAATCGTGAAAAATCTTTTACAAAACGTCGATAATATCCAGCCAAACCAAGAAAACTTCGGATCTCAGTTACTGTGGTTGGTCTCGACCATCTTTCGATAACCTCTGTTTTTGCTGGATCCACAGATATCCCCTCTTTTGAGATTATATGACCCAAAAATGCAACTTTTTGAAGCCAAAATTCACACTTGGTAAATTTGGCATAAAGATTCTCCTTTCTCAGGGTCTTCAATATAATTCTCAAGTGATCTTCATGTTCTTCCTTGCTCTTTGAATAGACAAGAATATCGTCTATAAAGACTACCACAAATTGATCAAGATAGTCTCTAAAGACTCTATTCATTAGATCCATGAAGATAGCAGGGGCATTAGTAAGACCAAATGGCATCACTATAAATTCATAGTGTCCATACCTTGTACGGAAAGCCGTCTTTGGTATATCCTCCCTTTTGACCCTTAATTGATGATACCCTGAACGAAGATCAATCTTGGAAAAGTATTGAGCTCCGCGTAGTTGGTCAAATAAGTCATCAATGCGTGGGAGAGGATATTTGTTCTTGATAGTGATCTTGTTAAGTTCTCGATAATCAATGCAGAGTCTCATTGATCCATCTTTCTTCTTAACAAATAGAACAGGTTCTCCCCAAGGTGACGCACTAGGGCGTATGAATCCCTTATCAAGATTCTCTTGGAGTTGCTTCTTCAATTCCTGCAACTCAATTGGGGCCATTCTATAAGGTGTCTTTGAAATAGGCAAAGCACCCGGTACGAGTTCTATTGAAAACTCAACTTCACGATTTGGTGGAAGACCCGGCAATTCCTCCGGAAAGACATCATCAAACTCCCGTACAATGGGCATATTCTTAATCGTGAGTTTCTCACCAACCATTTGAGATAAATAACCTTCATTTAGTGGGATCAATACCCATAAGATGGAAGAAATTTCCACTGGAAGGTTATGTTCATCCTTGCATTGGTATACGATCGTAGATTGATCTGGAGTATGAAATGTGACTTCCCTTCTTTGGCAATTGATATGAGCTCCATGTAGAGAAAGCCAATCCATGCCAAGAATCACATCAAATTCCACTAATGGAAGGATCACAAGATTTGCAGGAAGCACTTTCCCACAAACTTCGATCGGAGAAGAATTATAAACTTTTGATGCGATTGATGTTCCATTAGGTGTTGTCACAACTAATTCAACATCTAATTGTTGAGGTAATACGGTGATACCCTTAGAAAAGCCTTCAGAAATAAAAGAGTGGGTGGATCCAGAATCAAATAAAACATTTGCTACTTTAGAGTGGATGGTAAGTGTACCTTTCACCACTTCGTTATCGTACTCCACATCGCTGATAGAAATTGCATGTGACTTTCCTTTGTCTTTAGCTTTAAGAGTTTGTTGACGTCGACCATCATCATCAACCCTTGGATTTGGGCATTGATTGGCATAATGCCCCATCTCCTTGCACTTGAAACATTGAAGTGTTGTAGGTTCATTCTGTGTATCCCTTCCTTTGTTTGCGTCATTAGACATCTTCTTCCCATTATCACGGCATTCAAATGCCCGATGACCTTCCTTTCCACATTTAAAACATTTACTTGTCCCTTTAAGACAACTCCCTCCATGTTTCTTTCCACACTTTGAGCATAAGGAAAATCTCATCTTCTTTTCTGTGTGCTCTTTAGATTTTTCTTTGAATTCCATCTTCCTCTTCTTATCAAACCCATGTGACTGATGGGTTACTCCAATCTCCATCTCGACTTTGAGAGCACATCGAACGATTTCCTCGTAGCTATTGAAGTCTCTTATGGATAACGCCCTTCGAAGACTTGGTTTTAAGCCACTAAAGAATCGATCGATCTTACTCTCAGGTTGGATAATAATACCAGAAGCGTACCTTGCCAGTCTTGTAAAATTTGCTTCATAGGTACCAACAGATTCATCATCCCTTTTCTTCAGTTCAAGAAACTCTTTCTCCATCTTTGTTCGGAGAATACGAGGGAAGTACTTATTGAAAAATAAGTTCTTGAACTCGTCCCATTCCATAAACTCAATTTCATCCCTTTGCCTCGTATTCTTAACAAGATTCCACCATTGATCAGCATCTCCTTCCAAACGATACACTGCTAGGATGACTTTATCATGTTTAGAACATTGAAGAACTGAAAATATCTTTTCAGTAGTACTAATCCATTGTTCAGCAACTAATGGATCAGTAGACCCGCTGAAAGAAGGTGGACGCTGCCTCATGAAGGATTCAACAGAATGTTGCTCCCTCCTTTGCTCGTTTGGAAATCCTGCATGATTCATAGCTTGAGAAAGTTGTGTGAGCATGGCTACAAGATTTTGCATTCCAGCTCCCATATCGTTTGGTTGCTCAGGGGGACAATCATTGCATTTCCCATCGCATTCCACATTAACACGGTTCCTTCGGGTTCCAGCCATTGACTAAAACCAAGAAGAATAGTGTGAGCAACACTAATTATAATAGGAAACCACATAATTCAAGAATAAAATTTTCATGCTTATGGTCTTATCCTAGGTTATTCAAGGCCATTTCTAAAACACTAAGATTGTGTACTATGCTTAGACTTATCCTTAGGGTTCTTACTAAGGCTTTCACATCCTAGTTTCCAAAGGTTGACTATACCTTTCCTCTGATACCAACTATAACGACCCATACTTTACATACATTTTTAATACTTCAAAAATTGAAGCACACTTATTACAACATATGATAAAACTACAAAGGACCGTATAGGTATAGTGCCTTTAGAAACTGGGAAACATAAACAACTGGTTCATAAATCTTCTACAGTGTCTCCCATTTATTTCATCATATCTAGGGTCCCTTTTAGCATATTCTACTTAATATCCATCTTCCTGACCTGGGGAAAAGAAAACATAAAAGGGTGAGCTCAAATGCTCAGCACGGGCAAATAAAGGAAATAAAAATCATATCATATCTTTTTGAAAATCAAAACCTGCAAAAGAGATCATAATATCTTAACATGGAATAAATCATAGAAGTGAAAATGAGATCCCCAAAATCATAACATAAAACTTGAAACTTTGTGGCATGCACACATAATCATGGAAAATCATTTCTTGTTAGTCATGACTCATCGCCAAGACTATCTTAGTGGACAAAGTCCCTTTCTGAACCGAGTTCACTCCTCGTTTCAGTCCTGTATCACTGAACCGAAATAACCTTCCGTTCCAGCCATGTCTATCTCATGAGATATAAAATCTTTACCCAATGCATTGGAGGGAGATATAGGTCCCACCCATCTTATAATGAATCCTTTCTTATGTGTGCCACATAATCATAAAACATACATCATCGCATAACACATGAAACAAAAATGGGATTCTTGAAACATCATGACATCATAAATCAATTCATATAAGATAAAGGAATTCATAAAAATAATTCCATCACAACATGATCAAATCAATGTAATAATAGGGATAAAAACAGAACCCTTTATTATCTTAGATGGAAAATAATTTTGAAAATCACTTGAACTCCATTCTTGAGGAAAATATCCTTTCTTCTTCAAAAACACTTTTACTTTCTTAACATGTCATACAATTTTAAACTAAAAGAAGTTGATTAAAAATAAACTTGAATACTTGTAAAGGAAGCTTCTTTGAAATAATGTTTTAAAAAAAATCCATTCATGCCGTATAAGTTAAAAAAAACATTCTTCGTACTTTTGTCGGAAAAATCAAAAAGTACCTCGTACGGAAAAACGACAAAAGATTCCTTTCATATTCTTTACTAAAAACTCACCTAAGGGTAAAATTGGATTTAAACTATTGCAAGTGGATGGAAACAATATTTCATATTGAGGGAACATGGATGTGGATGATAAAATACACCCCAGTAAATACTTACGAATAAACAATCTCGGATAAAAATGAGATTGTGATATTTCCCTTACCTTAGGTCCGATTAGCTTTGTACGTGTCCGAAGCTCCTGTATAATGGTTTAAATAATGTTATTGACTTATTCCAGAATCATACATATTTATATGATATCATATATGGTCATATTATTAGCTTCTTGTTAGTAATATTTCATTGTTACTTGTTACTCGGGTCTTTATAACTTTTTGTTCTTATGCGTGTTTTGTTGAATAAATTCTTATTCTTATCTTTAGGTTATAGATAATTCATTTCCAGAATGGTATTAGTGTATTATATACCATATTCATTCATTCAATTCATTTATATAATCATTATGAAATGAAGATCATGTAGAACGAGTCGCATCACATCGTGGAGACGGTATTCCGTACGTACGCACGAGTGATGATATCATTCCTATGATCGTGGAATTGTATTGGAGTATATATATATTATTTCAGTATCAATATTACTTCATAATAATCATATATAGTTACTCATTACACCATTATACCCATCCTTGTAAGGTGATGGTGGAAAATAGATTACACCACGGCGTGGAGACGGTATTCCGTACGTACGCACACGCGGTGATTTCATTTTTCCGTAGGATGGATAGAAGGTGAATTAGGGTTGTTTCATATTTATAATAACATATCAGTATGTAATTAATACTGATGTTATTACTTTATCATGAAACAACTAAAGAAGAAGATGTTGAAGAAGAAAGAAATTGAAAAGATCGGTAATGGATATTACCTCTTCCTTGGAACGCCTCTTTGAATCCTCCACTTAAGGAACTAAGATTGGTCTTTGGAGAAGACCAGGACCTCTAGGATTATTCTAGGGAAGTGGAGAGGAGAAAATGGCAGGGGTTGGCCGAGCTTGAGTGCTCAATTTGGTGTGAGGAGGAGGGGGAGGAGGTGCCCTTTTATAAGGGAGGAGAGGGGCACCTTAGGAATATCTCAAAATATTATTTTATATTAAAGTCAAAATCGGTTTATAATGGTTCCAAAGGGTCTTATTTAGAAGATAAAGTGGGGAAGGGTCGAAATCCTATCAACCAATAGGATTTAGACAAGTTTAGGGTATTATTTTAACCTTATCAATTAGATTTAACTCTAAGTTAAATAATTTAACTTTTACCATGTCTTTTTGTTTTCTTTCACTATATGGTTAATACACTTACTATAACATGCCAAACGAAACCCCAAATTGTTTATTATTAAAATATATATCCTTATATAAGTCATTTGGCCAAACCTTAGATTTTTAGGAATAAAATAACAATTAATAATATAATATTTGATTTAAAAACTATTTTGTGTCAATTTTGACACTATTTGATATATGATTTTTGTGAAAGTCATAAAAGAATTATATGTTCGAACCAAGTTGATTAAATCAACATTAATATATCATAGTAACCTATAAAATTAGTTGAATTCATAAAAAGTCTCAAATTACATTTATTTTGGTGTTTATAACATCAATTATGTCAATATTTCATTAATAAGATAATTACTGCATCATCTTTGTGTCATAAATAAATTACATTATTTGATGTCTAACAATTACAAATAAAATATCATCATGTAGGAAATCTTTTTAGATTTCTAATGAATATTTACAATTGAATTTATCTTATGTATAACCCCATATTAAAAATGATTTACTTATTAAACTTTGATTTTAACTATTTTAACCCTTCTTTAAATAAATTAATAATAAATGTCCTAATCTAATCCAAGTGGGCCTAAATGGTCATATTTTATTCCTAAGTTTGTTTTTGGTCGAATTACACTTGTCCAATAGAATTAGGACATGTGTTAGGGTAATATTAATATCATATTTACCCTTAGTTACCCTATTTACTATTAACCGCGGTAAAAAAAGTAAAAAGTTACTATTCACCAAAAAATTATTTTCATCTCATTGAACCACATTTTAGTCCTTGATATTAACCATGTCTCTCGGATTTTCGAAATTCCATTCACAGAAGCGGTAAAATTAAGTTTTATGCAAAATTCAGTTTTTTAACCTACCACTTAGTGGTTTCACTATTCATCAAAATTTGAAAGTTTTCAGAAAAATACCAAAATTTCACCCTAGGCTAATTTCGATATTCTGAGTCCAAAAATGAAGTCCATTTTGAAAAATAAAATTTATAAAATTTCAAAAAGTGGTTATTACTATTCATAACGGCTAGTTTTAATAGCATATTGTTGTTTAGTGAAACTCGGTATTGCGTACGACGCAAGCTATCGAGGAAGGTCGCGATTGCGTGTAAAGCAAGCCAAGCAAGTGTTGTGTAGAAAAAGATTCCTTTGATGATTTATATAACATAAAAGTCTCGGGTGTTACAAGAAGAGTTCCAAAAATCTCATCAAGAGTGATTTGGGATACTTTACTATTCTCATCAATAGTTTATCTCTTAGATTCCCACTCATTAGCCATAATATCAATAATCTTGTCTACACGAGACTCATAATCAAGACCTTTCTCTCTCATATATTGTAAACTATTGATGATATTTATAAATATTTTTGGCACTTTTCATACTGGTTCTATATAAGGAAATGGAAATCCTGGATATTCTGCTCTTAACATAGATCTTCTAGTTTCTATAACTTTGGATGTACTAAAATGTGTAACTTATAATTTCATCTAGATGTAGTTAAAAGCCTCACAATAAGAAATTTGACTATATATATTCTTGTTCATAGAACACAAATAAGTATTGTGTACCTTGTAATTTAGTTGAAATTCTGACTTTTCTTTCTTGGTGAAGGTTTTGACTTCTTTATTTGGAATTTTTTAATCTCCATTAAGCATTATAAAATTGTCTACTCTAGTATTAATGACAAAAGTATTAATTTTGTCTCTTTATTATTCATAATCATTACCATTAAATATAAGTGGTCTGATAGGATTCATATTATCAATTGAACTGACATTTATTCCTTTCATTCTATAAGAAAATATCTTTCCACAAAAAATTATTAAAAGAAATGTTTTGTAAACAAAGATAAAAACTCTAAAAAAAAATTAGGCAAGAAAAGTTAAGAAAGAGAATTTAGAACAAGGAAAACTTGAGCAACAAAACTTATATGTGAATATAAGTAATTCAAAAACTCTCCTTTGATACCAATTGTAGGATTGAAATAATGATGTAGTTGCTCAATTAAAAGAGGGTGGGGGGTGAATTGTAAGTTTAAAAACTTTTGTTTTAAGCCTTGAGGAAAACTATGTTTAACAAAGTTAAACAATGTAAATTCCAAAAGCCTCTTTTAGTTCAACTAAAAAAACAATATAGGTTCCGGAAATATGATTCCAAAATTTAAACTTAAGGAATGTTTACAAGGAAAAGATTCTACCTTAAAGTTTATATAATCTTACTTATCATATTATAAAAAAGTATAAGAAAACATAAGAAAATTATAATTTCTTTATCAAAATGTAGTGGAAAAAACTTGAAACAAAAAAAAGTAACAAGTTAAAAATATTTTTAACCCAAAGAGTAGCGTATCCAAAAACCTTGGATAAAGGCACCTTGATTTATACATTCAAGAAAGTATATCTTACCCACAATAGGGTAAGACCTCGATAGGAATATCATAATCTGTCTTGCTATCCCTGCAAGCCCTCGATCTTTAAGGTAGTCGGCACCTATGTCTTCCTATCCTCAGAATTCCTCAAACTTTAAGGATGTCGGCACCTCGGTCTTCCAATCCCCAGAAGCCCTCGATTGTACTCAGCAATAATCAGAGTCACACAAACTAAGTAGAACAAGATGTTCAGTAAGCACAATGCATAAAAGTCTCTCTCTATATATATCACTTCATAGCATGATATCTCTAGAGTGATGGAACAATATTGAGCTTTTTCAAATGAGATCCTATTTATAGGAACTTCTCCAATGGTCAGATCCCTCCTCCAACTGTCATATTATTCCTTGAATCTTAGAGGGACCTGTACATGTGTCACTTTAAAAATGACTTATTAGAAATAGATTGTACCACATAGTTTCATAATAAGTGTAAGGAAAAAACAAATTTATTGACCAAATATATTTTTCAGAGTCTAAGGAAAAATAGAATTCGGAGTCTAACCAAATAAAAATTCAAAGTGTATAAGACATGGATATTCAGATTCTATTTTACAAAGAATTTGGAATCTGAATCTTATAAATTTTGGAGTCTGAATTCCCATGAATTCGGAATCTGAATTCTAAGGAATTCAGAGTCATAATTCTATGGAATTCAATGCCATAATTTTGCAGAATTAAAAGTCTGAATTTTGATGAATTCAGAGTTTGAATTCTAAGGAATTTAGATTCAGAGTTATGAAGAATTTAGAGTCTGAATTTCAGATAATTCAGAACCTGAATTTTTGTGAATTTGGAGTCTGAATTTTAGAAAATTTGCAACCTGAATTTCAGAGAATTAGGATCTGGAATTTCAGAGAATTTGGATCCTGAAAATAGAATACTCTATATCTAAGTATCTATAGGTTTATGAAGTTTTAGATGTGAAAATAAATTTTTCTTTAGTAATAAAATGAGTTGGATTTATATAGACTATAAAATGAACAATAAAAACATAGGTAAGGGAAAAAATTTCCTTAGAGAAGAGAACTTTTCCTTAGGAAAATAATCCTTAGGAAAATATAATTTTCCTTAAGATAAAGTGTTTGTGATTTAAAAAACATAGAGAAATATAAAATTCATAAGGAAAAATTATTTACTCCACAAAATTGATTAAAATATCTTAATGGAAGTAGGAAGTCGACTTAAAAAGGTAAAATTGAATAAGAAAAAAAAGAAATAAACATCACTCTCCCATTGGGTGACGATTTTCACAAAATATTATATAAATAGATTCACTCCCTAAGAAAAATGTATCAATGTGATATTAATATGAAATAATAAATGAATAATAATAATAACAATAACTTTTATTAATAAAAAAAGGTGAATGAAAAACATACATGAGAAAATTTTGGATGTGATTATAAAATGAAAGCAAGAAATTATAATTTAAATAAAAACCTGGATTCCTAAATTCCTTCACCACCAGATCCTTATATAGGAATATTATAATCCCTATGGCTACACAAAAACATTACATTCTTTCCCCATTAATTAGTATAGTCAAAATGAGGGTGATAAATAAAAGGAATTTTGACTTTTGAGTAATGACCAGAAAATTAGGCCAGATTCATCCCTCCTTTTGATGTGTGAATTAGTAACTAAAGATAGATGAATATAAAGGGGTCATAAAATAAAAATATCTTCTTCCTAGTGTCCTCTAAAATAATTCAATATTTGAGTCCAATTGGATCATCCATTCGGATGTTATTCTCAATGTGGTGGGATGTTTTTATGGGACTTCAAATCTAGCCCACAAATTAAATTTCAAATGCAGCTCCATGGATCTCCTTGAAAACCTAAGGATTAGATCTGTACATAGTTGAATGAAATGATCCCTATAATATTATATTTATAAATTTAAAATCTATGCTTCACTGGTCTTGGATTTTGGGCCCCACTTTTGTTTGATGGGCCTAAGGCCCATTATGTTTTGTCGAGGAATTTATGCATTCGTTTCCAAAAATCTCTATCTTCACTTGTAATTAATCAATATATTCTAAAATAAAAAAGGTTATAATCAAAGTGATAAATTATATCCCAAAATATGAAATTTAAAAAAAATTAATATAGTGTTCTCCCCAAACAGATGATTTATGGGGTCCAAGTTTTCATTTTAAAAATGAATTACACTTGTGATGAGAAATGAAGTTCAATTTATATAATTAATTAAAAATAATATTTAATGAATTTGAAACAAATGAAAATTAAGATATAATCAATTAATATTATCACATTTTAGTGGATAATCATTAACCCATCTCTCTCCTGAAAATTTATTTAATTTTTGAATTTAATTTTGAAATTTAATTTTTAAAAACTTCTACCAATTTTTTTCTGTAAACCAGAAAATAAAAAACATTTCAAAAATCACAGTCTATGTGATCCCATTCATGTAAAACCAAATTATAAAACCATTTTGAAAAAAATTCATACTTTACCTAATTTTCCTTTTTTAAAGTAGTGTTTTCTAAAAAACCACACATCCGGAAACTTTTTTCCTAGAATGGAAAAAATTTCAATTAAATTCAATCAAACAAACCCCCTAAATCCATATTAATCTAATAAAACCTTACAATGTACTTGATAAAACATCTAGTATATTAAATTTTATTCAATTAAAAGTGGATCCCAATAATGAAACATGTCAAACAACATCACCCAATGGTGCGTGAATAATACCCTAAGCTTTCTACTAAAATGATACATGAACAACTCACTAGCTCCCAGCAGATCCCTAAAACCCATATTGAGTATCATCCATTTTACATTGGTATTCTCGATTCAACACCTAAATCATTCTAGAGCGCCTCATCCCAACACCGGACATACCCTAGAAACATGGGTTTAAACAAAATAAATTTTGTCTAGGCATGCTACTGACATATCTCTAGAGTATTAACAACGTAAATACTCCTATAATTGACATTTTACCTTCCCAAAACAACCTAGAAACCATTTCCCACACCCCAACCTAGGATTCCTAAATAACACCTAATCAGGGTCAATATATGACCTTAAGAACACTTCCATGCATGAAAGAGGTTTTTGAACAGTGATAAGGGCCTAAAATAGTAATGAGGATACCATAACTTCAATAATAATTCCCTAGGTTTATGCCTGATTCTATAAAAAAACTAGAAATGATTTTTACACATAACGGAAATCCAAAAAACCCATAGACAAAAAACCTGGGAGCCAAGATGGTCCCCACCATACAAAATAAAAATTAGTAAAACATTATTTATGATGAATCAAAACATAATAGAGTAGAAATATAAAAGAAAATATATTATATGAATCATCATATAATATAACAACAACACACTAGCCGATACATGGGCAGAACAACTAAAAAGTAAACTATAAGGCCTTCAAACCAACTCACTTAATCATCCCTACCAAAACCTTAGCCTCCATAATCCACTAGACCAAACTACATATACATATCCAATAAATACCTATTCCATAGAAGAAAACATGAAGGTATACCTATTGTGAAAGTGGGTTCCCTTGACGCAAATTGAATAATAATTTTTTATTACTATATCATGTATAGATTGAGTTATGCATGATTCCATCTTACCATAATTGTGTCAATAATTATATATAAAAAAATTACATGACAATCTCATTATATTATTTATCTTTTCAAAATGTTATAACAACTACCAAATATAATTAAAACCTCAATATATTGTGACAATAATTTTAAACATTTGTCTTATGGTCTAGATATAACATAATTATAGGACAAAGACAATGTCTAACTATCAGTTGTTGGGGGATTATAAGTATTTATACTTCTTCTCATGAAGTTCATACTTAGTGATATCATGTAGAGGAGATCATAAGGACTGACCCACCTACATGAACACCATATATCTCAAGTGTAATAGGTTCTTATTATATTCGATCACATGTATTGGTATCTTTAATTGAGATTATTATTATTATTTACCATTTTATTATGTACCTTGACGCTAGATAAAAACCGTGACATTTATGTTGTGGTTAGGTGGATTTCATTGTGCATTTCATTGGTGGTATGACATTGATTGAATGGTAAAGATATGATTTTTTTCATCTGAAAGGAATTTATATATTGGTCTTGGTTGACAAGGGTGGTAGTAACTTTTCTAAATCCATGGGCAAGGTAGAAGAAATTAAATCCATCCAGTAAGGTATTGAAATAGTAAAACATGGAAGGATGATGACACAAAGTGTGCGTCCTGCTTTATGTGATATCACGAGACAAAGAGATTATATTACATGAGATGTGTTCATCAAAGGTTTTCATTTCTATAACTAAAACTTAGCTCATAATGGGCCATGATGTATTTTTAGAAACTCCTCTTGGTCCATGAATATGAATCACTTTTATCGAGATAAGGGCATATAGGTTCATATATAAATCGTATTCATAATCTTACATAAATGTAATGAATTGGACTTTAGGATATGGTGGGCCCCATATTGGGTAAGGAAATGTATGAGTATTGAAAATCATAATAAATAAATAAATTCAATATTATTTGATTTTATAATAATAAATGTTGAATTTATTAACTCACTATATTCAAAAGTTATTGAGTAGATACAAATGAAATATTTTATGAAAAATTATTTATTTATTCAAGGATTATTTAATATTTTATGAGGGAAAAAATTCGGTTTACTGACTTTTATTTTATCACATTACATAAAATTGATGTTATAAGTTTGTGATAACATGTTTATGACATTTTTGACATGTTTAGTAAGTCAATGGTGTCATTTATGGATTATTTATAAGGTTAAACTAATTTAGGATAAAATTAAATTTTAGTAAGTTTTAAAAATCCTATATAATTCAAGAGACACCCAAATTTGTGGAACTATTCTTTCCCTCAAATTTGATAGGTTCTCTCTCCAAACTCTTAAGTTATAGAGATATAAAGTGTGGTTGGGGTTCCCAATCCAAGATTTCCTTCTAGATTGAAGAAATAGTATTACCATGATTATGTGGACCTAAAAATAATCATAATTTATATTATCTAAAACTTATAATTTGATTATTAGTTATCCCACAAGATTTTTAAGCATGCTTGGATGATTTAGAGAGTTATATATTTGGTTCCTTCATGTAATGATCTCTTGTAGTGAGTGTAACATGTGTTTGATCAAAATAGAATAAGACAGGGTTTTGATTTTCTTTTTCATGCTTAATATAAACACTCCTGATCCTTAGATTCTTAATCAGGTTGTTTTTATACTAAAAATGATGGCATGACATCGATCGTAGTGTAAAGTTTTTAACATTCCATTTTTTACTTCCACTACACACATGAAACCAACAAGTGGTATTAGAGTAATTGTGTGTTTAATTAATTTGAATTAAAACTAATTTTTCATGAATTCAAGTAGAAGGAATTGATATGAACCCAAATCCCCTAAATACTCTTCAATACTAGGTTAGAAGACTGAGTTATGGTCATTTAAATATCAAATAATGGATTTTTTTTTCTAAAAATGCAGGAATAATTAATAAAACACAAATATATATATATATATATATATTAATTGGATTAATAGTAACATGTAGATGAATAATAGCACCATTAAAATTCATCTGTGAGTGAAAAATGATTCACGAGGTGAGTAAACTTCCCAGTCATTGTTTATGTATATTTTAAAAAAAATAAAAGGTTATAGTACAACCTATGAGAAATAAAAAAATGTTCACCCACTAATTTTGGGGAGGGCCTAGAGTCTTGTGCCTATTATTATATAAGGTATAGTGTTTTTTTAACAAAAAATGTTTTTTTTAACAGGGTGGTGAACTATGTGCCACCACCAACAACCTGTGTACCCTAGATGGAACATAGTACCGGATACCCGGGCTAGGATGGGTTGGAGTTTTCCAACCCTCTTGGTTCAGTCTGACCCTAATAAGGGCTTGGAGGCCCTCTAGGGGGTTAAAAAATATTTGGGATCTTGGGAAAATTTATTCACAATTCATGAAATTATTTTAATAATATTAGGCATTTTATAAAATTTGTCTTGGAATCGAGTGAAAATAATGTTATGGATAAAAATTAATTTAGGTTAATTTAATTCATAATTAATTCCCTTAAGAATAATTAATTTAAATTTAAATTTATTTTGTAAATCTATTTCATTCTAACTAATCACGAGTGAGACAAACCAATGCATGTATTATATTTTTATTTATTTATCGAATGTGTGTGATGGTATGTAATAATTATTTAATAAATGAAATTTTGAGTATTATCACTCACCCCTCATTATATGTATAAGGATTAGCATGTCCAAATGTGATTGTATTTCTATGTATTTCACATTTTCAAGATCCCCTTACCCACATGTGAGTATTTATATATAATGATGA
Source organism: Viscum album (assembly GCA_963277665.1). Taxonomy (NCBI): domain Eukaryota; kingdom Viridiplantae; phylum Streptophyta; class Magnoliopsida; order Santalales; family Viscaceae; genus Viscum; species Viscum album. The sequence goes on from OY728125.1 coordinate 1,403,346,694, forward strand.
GGGTGAAAGAATACACATTTCTCAATGATATGTGACAAAATACCAGGAGGGGCTTAGATACATTGGACAAGGTGGGAATTACAACTCAAGTTGGCCATGAATCTGAAGTTACCCCTAGGGTTATTCTTAGTCCATTACCGCCTGATGGATCAACCATTAGAAAAAATATCATGATGAAGTCACTTTTATTTATTTATTCATGGTTTATTATTTTGTGATTGTGTAATATCTACATGACCATATATAATAATAAAAAAGCATGTATAGATAAAACAATATTATTCCATAAAGAATGATTCTATTTAAATCATGGTTAAGTTGTGAGTGTGATCACATAGAGAAAGTATCTTAAATATAAAATGATTTAATCCATAGAGAATAACTAAAAATACCTCAAAAAAATTATGTTATTAATTCCTTTCATCACTTAAGTTTGAGTAAAACCAAAACATTAGGTGATCTTTAGGCATAGGAGAGGTTCCTCCGATCATTAAGATGTTTTAACAGGAGCGATGGGTCGAATTAAATAAAATTGAAATAAAATAAATATCCAAAACCATTTTGGTGTAATTTTAGAGTCAATCATTTAGCGAATCTAAGTTATGGATTTATTGAAGTAAGGACTTCACTCAAAAGATCAAGGAGCCAGGAGTTAATATGGCTGTCTGACCAAAATCCTACCTAAAAACTCTATGATAAGTTGATTAGCCATAACCTAGACTATGAAGAGTGGTTTTAAGGATCCTTTACACTAGAATACTTTATAAACTTAGTATTACAAATCAAGTATTTTAGGGATACTAGGATTTGATAAAATAGTGGGATACAATTAATATTAATAAACCTATAATTTATAATAATTGGTAATAAAAATCAAATTAAATATATACTAAAGTTTTATTTTCTAAAAAATTTCATGCAATATAATATTAAAACCTTGGATAATTTTTTGACAAAGAACAAGTACTAACTGGAACAAATTTTTGATTGTGGTATAGGTGCTTTCACATAGTACTATTTTATGAATGGAAATAATATGTGTTGGAGTCCCCACTACCATTTGAGGCATCTCAAGAAGTGAAGGTGAAAATGAATCTTATAGGAGACTCATGGATTATATATTTTATGTTTACATCATAATGTTATCATAAATGTTCAGTGATTTTGGAGAGAAACATCTAGACATGGATGGTTATACCTTATTTTCCCATCTTTAAAATGTTTGTGAGGAGAAATTGAAGTAAATAATGAACGATATTATCATTATAATATCTATATTACTCAGTTACTTTAGTTTCATTTGGAATTATAAAATTAAAAATATACGGAAACTGTTTCAATTTTTTTTGGATAAGGTTTTCCACGTTAACAAGGACTTAAAGAACTTTAAATATTTAGTTCTTATGGTGAACAAACTAAAAGAAAAGGTTGATAAAATCATAAATATTTCTAATTTTATAGACTCATTATAATTTATTTGATAGAAAACAATGGTAAAGAGGGATCACATTTATCATGAGAATATTTTCTCCATATTTGGCAGGATAGGTCTCTAGAAGAGAATCTACAATGAATTAAAGTAAAAAAATATAGAGGCTTATTCTTCAAGTGTATTAATAATTGCTTGAAATATTTATATTTTAATTTTTTTTATTAGATAATATATTTGTGTCATGCATTTGAATCCAAAATACAATAACCAATTATGTTTAGAAACATTATAATAATTAAAGTGAGTTCTCTAAGTAGCTAAGTAAGGTGTATTCTTATGTTATTAGTGATAAGAAAACACCTTCTATTGTGCTTTGTTGATTGATTCTTGTTAAACTATTACTTATATTTAGTGTGACCAAAACATTTATATCATGTGTCCTTTGGATACATCAAGACATTATTTCATTTTGGAAAATATTATTTTTATGGTGTATTATACACAATTAATAGTTCAATAACACATGAATCATCATTAATAAATGATGAATATAAAATGTAAGACTCAATAATGCACTGTTGTGGAAAGTTGATTCTAGGTAAATTAAATCTAGAAATAAATGTCAAGGTGATTCCAAGAAGGGTGTTTAGACACTTTATAATATAAAAATCTTAAGTATTCAACATGATTACTTATTAGATTAAAAATTAATCAGGGAACCTTCTAAAATTAAAGGTGATAAAATTACAATTCTTATAGAACTAGTTCAATAAGATATATGTGAACCATTTCATATAGAATCTAGAGGTAAATTCTTGTTGTTCATGATATTCCTTTAATAAATTTAAGGGATATAAAAGTGAAAAAAGTAATATACTTGGAAAATGATATTAGATCACTATATGCAGGATTTTAAAAGTATATCTTAACTAAGTATTCATTGATAATTATAATATAGATTATATTTATTACTAAACTCACATTTTATTTTCCACATTATATCAATGATGTTCGTATAGTTTTAATGATAAGTATTACATGCATTCATAGATCATTAAAATATAGTGGATTTATTCATAAATTCACATTTTCTTACACTAATCCTAAATATGATGTATGTGAAAATGAGGATCAATGATAAGACTTATTATTCATGAAAAATATTACTATATATTTTCATCACATGATTTTAAAATAGAGACATTAACGCATGACCATATGACAACTATAATGAAAAATTGATATAATATAAGTTATAGTTTGAAATAAATCCATTTCCATAAAACATGTGTTTACATGAAAAGAGTTTGTTAAGTTAATGTCAATAAAAAACATGAATCAAGAAAACAAAAATTATATCATAGTTGTATAAGATAATGTTTTAAAGAGATTACATAAATCCCAAAAATAGAAAAATTATAGTAAAGTAAAAGTGTATATCTCTATAAGTGGGTGCACATCTCTTTTTGAGATAGTGGTAGAAAGGTGGACATGGATAAATTCAAGGATTGAGATGCACTTGTAGTTCGTATTAGAATAAGTTACACAAGATTATGTGGAGAAGGAATATTCCATAGAAACATATTGAGTAGGAAATTTAAATCTATAGTGGTAGTTTTACATCCACTACAGTGGGTGATATATTATTCATTAAGAATAAATTATCCCTACAGGGAGAAATAAGTTGTAGTAGCTATGATTGATAAGTTCATATGAATTCAAAGGTAGATTCCATATTTCAAAATCCATTATTTATTTTGGTAGTTGTTATAAATAATTTAGTGAGTATTCAACAGAAACTATACATGGGTAGTACAAGAATAGTACCAATAAGTATTGACCGGTCATACCAAGTCATCATGCTTAAATATATTAGAATTATATATGTCATAGAAAATTCTAATGATCATTATATTAATAATTATATGTCAATACCACCATTATTTGTGGGTTTCTATATGATGTAACCAAAATGGCTGGTGAAACCAAATAATTCCAATAAGGAATTAATATTGTAAAGATACATTTATGTATTAATGCATGCATCATAATCAAAGAATATGTGTTTGTAATGAAATAATGTCAAGTGTATATAGGAGGTTAGTGGGATAGGCATGATTTTACAAGTAAAATATGTTGAAAACATTTGAAAAATAGTTGTTATTCTAATATATTATTGAAATTAACTCTCAAAATATTGAATTAATGTAGTAACCCAATTTCTAGGGAATAAGATCTGTGAAGATTGATATATGAGTTGTGTAGATGAATTCAAAGCACATGTACTGAAAAGGTATTGATAAATAAAAGTTGGAAAATTTTGAGATAGAATTGTATCCAATTTCACATGACATAATTCTCTCTAAGAAGACATATATTAGACATAGTATGAGATTAAAATGGTGAGAAGAACTCCATTCTCTTTAATAATGTATTTATCACATATTACATGCTATATATTATATATAATATTTCTAATAAATACATTACGATAGTAAAATATTTGATAAATCTAGGGGAACTACTTAGGAAGAAATCTAAGATATCAAATAGTACTTGAAAAGGTACAAGGGATATGTACGTAGTACTTAGAGGGGAAGAAACGCTAGTTAAAATGGTATATAAAACTAGTATTCTTATGGATAATTTGATCTAATGTCATAGTTTGACTAAGGAAATGAGTAAACTAAGAACATTGAAGCTAGTTGTATCCATATCTATATATACCGAGTATGTTATAGTTTCTGATATAACTAAATAAGAAATAAGAAATATGCAATGATTTGTTCCATTTCTTAGAATCATACCTAGATAAAAAAAATATAATCATAATATGAATTACGAGAAACCTTCCACAAAGGTACTATCCTTGAAGTCAAGGTTATGTTAGAGAAGAAAAGGGATATACTTATGGATATCATCTCTTTAGGGAGCATAACTCAAAGAGGAAAAGTTATTGATAATAGAGTATCCATGTAAGAAAACGTGACAATACCAATTACTAAATGAGTAACTCAGTAGAGGAATTACCTTATCATGTGAGTTTTAATAGGTTGATGGTTTGATAGTTGGTTCTAGTGTAAGTGGGATTATTATAAAAGTAGGTTCCCAAGACCGAAATTGAACATTAATTTTCTATTACCATATAATGTATACAGAGAGTTGTGCATGATTTTATCTTTCTATAACAATATTAATAATTTTATGTACACTATTTACATGGTAATGTTGTTGAATTATTTTTCATATAGAAAATTTATAGTATTTACCCAACTATAATGAGAATATTGAGATAAAATGACAATAATATTAAACATATGTATTATAGTTTTGATACATCATAATGATTAGACATAAATGATGTTGAACTATCAGGTGTTGGGAGATCATAAGCTTTGAGACTTCTTCTCATGAAGTTCATACTTGGTGATATCTAGTAGAGGATATTATCTGGGCTAACCCACCAATAAGAACACCACATGTTTTAGGAGTCATTGGTTTCTTCTATATGTGTTCATGTTTATTAGTCTCTTGAATTTATATCAACATTAATGTGTACTATTTTATTGTGTACTTTTATGAAAGGTGAAAACTATGAAATTTATTCTATGGTGAGGTAAATTTCATTGGGAGTGTCATTATTAGCATGTCATTGATTTAATTATCAAGAAATGATTTTTGAATTCCAAAAGGAAGAGATATATCTAAACCTATTGAAGATAATGGTAGTACCTTTACTAAATCCACGTACAAGGTTAAATGAGGTAAGCACATTGAGTAAGGTCATGAAATAATAAACCAAGGAAGGATAATGACACAAATTGTGCATCCTTCATTATGTGATATCATGAGATAAAGAAATTACATTACACAACGTATGTTTAGAATAGGTTTCCATTTCTATGAATAAACATTATTTCCTCATGGGACATTATGTATTTATAGATACCTTTCTTATTATATGGGTAAATATTACTACTATCGAGATATGGGAAGAAAGGGCCACACACAAATCACACTCAGAAGCATTCTGAATTGAAATGAATTAGAATTTAGGATACAGTGGGCTCTATGGTGGGGGTCGAGTAATGTAGGTGTTTGAAGAATCTAATTAAATAAATATATTCAATATCATTTTTATTATAATAATAAATGATTAATTTATTAACTCTATATATTTAAATGTTATTTAGTGAATAAAAAATATATATATTTTATGAATAAATATTTATTTATTCAAGGGTTTTTTAATATTTCATGGGAGAAGTGAGTTAATTTAATGGATCATATTTTATCGTGAACCATAATATTTATGTTACAAGTAGTTTATAACATATTTATGACATTTGTGACATGTTTAGAAGGTCACATGTGTCATTTAGGTTTTATTTAGAATGATAAACATAATCTGGGGCCAAAGTATGATTTAGTTAATTTTTATCCTACCTATATAATCCAAGAGACCCAAAAATTTGACGGAAAATTCATTATATCTATTTTGAGAGCTTATCTACCCCCTTTATCAAGTTCTAGATAGTTAATGAGTGGTTTAGGGAACCCTGATCTAAGATCTCCCCTATAAATCAAAGTAGTGGTGTTCTTGCAATCTTGCATATATCAAATTCTTCATTGCTTATCCACACTAGAACCTGGAAATAAATGACCAATGATTATACAACCTTTTGAAGCATGCGTGTATGATCTATATGGTTAATAATTTTATTCCTTCAAGCGATGATTTCTTACAGCATACAAAACACATATTCGATAAAAATCTAATAAGGTACATTTTTTATTTTATTTTTAATTACAAATCATAGTCAAAAGAGATCCTTGAAATGTTAACAAATTTGAATTTATATTGGTGATAAAGTTATGCCATCGAACATAATGTAATTTTTTAAATTTCTCATGTGTTCAGTTTCACTACATGCTTGGTACCAAAATTACCCACGTACATCAAAACCCATGTCATGTGTGATGGTAGGGGTGAGTCTAAAGACCTAGTAGAAATCCCCAATGTTTTAACATACCAGATACATATATTATTAAATGTATTTACATGAAATATACATAAATTTCCAATTCATTCTCATGTAATAAACCCACCTAAAAACATAACACAAAATAAATATACAAGATTACGTGTTTGGTTATCATGTGCTAATTGGTCATGACACCTGACCCCACCTACTTTACCCAATATTAGGAAAAGCGATTCAACTTATACCATAATAACTCTTAGAGTATAACTGATAATTTATCTCTCATGAAACTATATTGTACCCAGTATCACAAAAACTATAACATTAAGTTCCTAAACCATCCCCTCTCACTCTGGAGAGGCCATACATAAAACTCCATATAATGTTCACAAAACATCCCCTCCTACCCAAGGATGTCACACATCAAATTCCATATCATGTTAGCAAATCACACCCTATTACTTATTCAAGGTTACTGACCACACTACGACTCATTGTTTCATTTTCACCCTTACACCACTGTGTTAAACTAGTTTTGTGTTGAAAGTTGTAAAGATAATAAAAAATTTAGTTCCATGTTTGAATCATTTATTTTGTGTTTATAACTTTTAAAAAGGGAAATGTTACTTGTTTTGACGATTCCATTGTAGGAGGAGGTGGCCCATGATGATGTCCAAGAAAAATGGGCCAAACTGCGTAGGATCCATGCACCCCAATGGACTAATCAACACACTTATATTGAACCGTGTATCAATATGGGCTGATATTTTATGGTCAGATCCAAATTTCATTGTGATACATTTCATATGAAGAAACCAAAGACTACTTAGTCCATCTAGTGGCCCAACCGACCTGATCTATATAGAACACTGAATTTGCACGAAGTCAAATGTGGTGTTCTGCAATCTGTCCATATCTCAGGATGTACTTGTCCAAATGGTGCCCGTATTTCTATGGAGACAGTCAAGAGGTGAGGATCCAACTTTTTTATTTTCTCCAAATCTATATAAAGATTTTTGAAGGTCAAAACCCATGTGAAAAGTGGTTTTAAGACATATGTGTGCTCAAACCCACCTTCACATTTTCCTATAAAATGGAATCTTGGGATCCCCATTTGTAAGTTTGGCCAAGAAGTGAAGTGATACCGATTTGGAGTTCTATAGGTTTCCTCTCCTTATCCTAGAAGTTTTGGAGGCCTCTATCTTCATATGGGTACCAAGTATGAAGAAGGATTTCCACCCGAGCTTCCTCCTCCTTCTGATGTCGAGCTAAACAATAGACGATCATTTCGAGGGAGATACACATACTTGGGAGGGATTTATGACACTTGATATTCCACTATTTTTCAATAATTTGTGTGATAAATATTTCACTTATGTATAATTTTTATGCACTTATCCTTTGAATACATTTCTTTCATTATAATTAAGTGAAACACTTTTTATCTCAACATTGGTTAGGTTGAGATTTCGAGTGGGAATATTTTATTGTTCCAATTGGACAAGAGAAGTGTTATATTTATCTCACAAATACATAAGATTTCAGATGCTTTGGCAGACTTTTTTTTTCTATATTTGATACCCAAACCTTGAAAACACTATTTTTGTGTCAAGGGGTGGTACGTTGAGCATCATTTTAAGAGGCAAGAGGAATGTTGAGATCTTGACAACCCTAAACCAAAGGGTTCCATTAAACCATGTGTATTTTTCAGAATGATGAACTCACCAAGATGTGTAGTAAACTTGAAATTATATCTTTATCTCATAATTCTAAAACACCAACTTTATTTATCAACTATTAAAGTCTTTAAGTTAAGTTATTTTTGCAAAACTGTTTTCAAATTCACCCCCTCTTTTAGTAATATTTGTTAAAAATACACACCATAATCTAACAAAACTACTTGAAAGATGACCTAGGGTCTTCCATATACTATAAAATATTCTTTAAATAACTATCAATTTGACATTCCACGACAACGCAACCAAATTTTGGCGCCATTTTCAGGGAGGGATTTGGGTTTTTGTGCGTGTTTTTGATAAGTTTTTTGTAATTTTTTTATTTATCTGTTTTATATTATACCACTACCTATTTTTTTGTATTATGATCTATTTTTTGTGTAGGTATGGTTCATGATGAATTTTAATATGAGATATTTACATCCTTTTGAACCCGAACTGGAGAGGATCTTACAACAGCAACCCCAAGACACACAAGAGAACCCTTTAAAGGAGGACACACAAGACAACAACATTGTTCTTGATCTTTCATCTTCTTCTCCTGGAACCAACATCAAAACTGAAATAAACATGTATAACATGGATGAAAACAATATAATACTAAAAGAACTTACCTCACCTGATGTTGATATCCATCCCACCTATATTCAAATTCAAGGTGAGGCACCCAACTTTAAACTAAAATATGGTTTAATTCATTTATTACCAAGATTCCATGGACATCCTAAATAAGATCCACACAATAATCTTAAATAATTTCATACTATATATTCTAATTTAAAACCTTCTAAGTTGGACTAAGAACAATTAAATATTAGATAATTTCCTTTCTCATTAGAAGATACCGAAAAATATTGGATTTACTATGTTAATTCATCAATAAGAGGTTCGGCAGACACAAAACTCCTTTTTCTTGAAAAATATTTCCCAGCATCTCGAACTATAACTATAAGGAACGAAATTTGTGGTATAAGTTAGTCACAAGGGGAAACATTAAATGAATATTGGGAATGATTTAAAAGGTTATGTTCTAGTATCCCACACCACCAAATAAGTGTTCAACTTTTAATTCAATATTTTTATGAAGGTTTAATTCCTATTGATAGAAACATGATTGATGTTGCTACATGTGGTGCACTGGTAGATAAGACCCCAATTGCTGCAGGAACCCTAATTGAGAACATGTAAAACAACACTCAACAATTTGGTACAAGGTCCAATGTACCTATTCGAGGTGTCAATGAGTTTCAATCTCCCAAATTTGAGAATAAGGTGGAAACAAAGTTCGAAGAGGTAAGTAAAATTCTTTGAAAACAAGCTCTTTCCAAAGCGAAATCCTAATCTTTTCCTCCCATCCATTGTGGTATATGTTATTTTGACACCCAATACTCTTACCAATGTCCTCAATTAAGGGAAATTTATGAGATTTGTGAGGCAATCTTTCTAGGACGCCCCTATAACCAAACATTTAGGAAAAACCTTAATATTCATCCAACCCTGGGTGGAAATAAAACCAAGCCTATAGGAAAGTTGGGTATTCAAACCAATATCAACAACAATAGAACCAACAGGGTAAGAGTAGTCATCCACTACCACCACCCAGAAATCCACAACCACCCTAAATTCCTTTCTTACAAAGCCCTCCAAAAACCGATACTAGCCTAGAAAATTTGACGAAAAAATGGATTCCAACAATATCCAATTCCAACAAACCACTCAGGAAGCCATACAAGACCTCAAAACCCAATTAGGCCAACTAACTTACTCGGTGGGGGAAAGTCAAAGTCATAGGTCGGGTAAACTACCATCTCAACCATTAGTCAACCCTAGAGATAATGTAAATGTTATTTCCATCACCCTTAAGAGTGGAAAAAAACTATAAGGTCAAATGAATCCTCCATTAGAGTCATCCGCTCCTGAGGAAACCTCCATCCCAACAATTAAAAAGTTCCAAATGTTGAAACACCATGTCTTTAGAGAATCCCTTCCAAAGGAAAGAGTGTGTTTGTTGATGAGTCGTATATACCAACCATTCCTCTTCCATTTCCCCAAAAGACCACCCAACCAAGAAAACAAAAGGAAAATAATCTCAATAAGATAATTTTGGAGACTTTCAAAAAAGTGCAGGTAAACATCCCCTTGATTGATGTTGTGAAGAAAATTCCACGATATGAAAAGTTTATAAAGGAGATGTGTACACACCGAAGGCCAATTCGTGGAGATAAATAGGTGATCTTAGGGAGGAACATATCAGTATTAATAGAGCTATCACTTCCCACCAAGTGGAATGATCCTGGGATATTCTCGATTCCATCCACCATAGGGGAGTATTCATTTTCCAATGTTATTCTTAATTTAGGTGATTATATAAATGTGATTCCTCACTCCATTTACTATGTATTGAAGGTCATGGAACTAAATCCCACTGATATTGTTGTTCAACTGGATAATCAGAGTACCACACACCCTTTTGATGTGTTAGTGGATGTTCTTGTGAGGGTTAAAAATTTAAATTTTCCAACTTATTTTTATCTGCTTAAAATATAATATGATAGTTGAATGGACATGCCCTAATTATATTAGGGAGAAATTTCATGAAAAAAATCCAAAACCATAATTAATGTCCATAATAGAACATTATCTATGGAGTTTTTTGGCGAAATTTTCCACTTCAACATCCTTGATTTCATGAAGCACCCCTCAGAAGAACATTCCTCCCTCTGTTAATTCTATAAATGTGATCCCTTCCCTTAAAAAACTTCATTTCATTCCCCTGATCTCCTTTCCAAGTTTTCTTCATTGATAGAAATTCTAGGAAATGATTCATGCATTGATTGTTGTAGTGGTCTAGAGAAATGTAATGAATGTTTATTGATTGATGATTTATTGAACACTAAGGATCACTTGACCATCAATGATACATCTAAGCTTCTAAAAGCTCATTCCTCTATTTAAGATGATGACATTGAGAATTTATATGAGATTAGTGACCTCTCATTTTCAAACACACTCTCATCAATAAAAAATCCACCTGAATTGGAACTGAAACAACTGCCTCAAGATATAAAATATTCATATCTTGAGAATAGAAACAATTTTACAGTAATCATTGCTATTTCACTCCCTCTTGAGCATGAATTGCGTCTGATTGAACTTTTGAGGGAGTATAAAAAATATTTGGGATGGATACTTGCAGACATTCCTGGTATTAGCCCATCAATTTGAACACATCATATTTTATTAAATGATGAGGCTAAACCAGTGTGGCAGGCACAATGACGACTGAACCCCAACCTCTGAGATGTAGTAAAAAAGAAGGTAACAAAACTATTGGCTGCTGGAATCATTTACCCCATCTATGATAGCCAATGGGTCATTCCAATACATGTGGTTCCTAAAAATTAGATCTGACTATAATAACAAATGAAAACAATGAATTGGTTCCAACTCATGTGTAGAATAGTTGGCGTGCCTACATAGACTATCACTGACTAAACTAACACACTAGGAAGGAACATTTCCCTTTTCTATTCATTGACAAAATTCTAGAGAGGCTAGCAAGTATGTCCCAATATTGTTTCCTTGATGGGTATTATGGATACTTTCATATCTATATTTCCCCCGAGGATCAGGAAAAATACAACCTTCACTTGCCCGTTTGTCACATTTGTGTATAAAAGGATTCCATTTGGTATGTGCAATGATCCAGGTATTTCCAGTGATGTATGGTTTGTATTGTTTTAGATTACCTTGAGAATTGCATTGAAGTTTTCATGGATGATGTCACTGTTTATGGATCCTCTTTTGATGAATGTTTGAGTAGTCTTGGTTTAGTCCTACATCACTATATCGAAAAGAATCTTGTATTAAATTATGAGAAATGCCATTTCATGGTGCGACAAGGTATATTTTTGGGGCATATCATTTCTAGGTATGGTATCCAAGTAGATAAATCAAAAGTGGATTTCATTTCTTACCTACCATTCCCCAAAAATGTACCGGATATACAGTCTTTCCTAGGTCATTCTTAATTTTACCGTCATTTCATTCATGACTTTATTAAAATTTCACTCCCCCTCTCCCAATTACTCCAAAAAGAAAAAGAATTTTTTTTTGATAAAGAATGTGAGGAAGATTTTAAAAAGTTAAAACTGTGTCTCACATAACCCCGGTAATCCAACCTCCTCAGTGGGATATTCTATTTGAGCCCATGTGTGACGCCTCTAACTATGCAGTTTGTGAAGTCTTATAACAAAGGATCGATCGAGCTCCACATGTCATTTCCTATACCACACATACATTGGACCCTGCCCAATAAAACTACACCACAATTGAAAAATATTTATTTTCCATTGTGTTTGACTTGGAAAAATACACGTCATAACTTTTGGGGTCTAAAGTCATTGTGGTCTCATACCATGAAGCCCTCTGGTATCCCTTTATGAAACCGAAATCCAAACCATGTCTCATTCACTGGATTCTCCTCCTTCAAGAATTCAATTTAGAAATTAGAGATAAAAAAAGAGAAAAGAATGTGGTGGTTGACCATATCAGTAGGATCCACCCATCCTCAAACATTGACTCATCCCACTATATTTCTATAAATGATATGTTTCTTGATGAGAAACTATACCGAGTGCAAGATGTTATTCCATGGTATGCAGAAATTGTAAATTATTTGGTATCATCTTGAATTCCTACCGATTTCAACAAAAACATGGCCAAATGTATTAAAAAAGAGTCTCGTTGGTACATTTGGGTTGACCCATACCTTTGGCGCACCTATAGTGATCAAGTCCTCAGGTTTTGTGTTCCCGATAGAGAGTTTTAGTCTGTCCTTAGGTTCTGCCACATTCTTGCTTTTGGGGGCCACTTTGGTCCCCAATGGACTACTCGCAAGTTCTTCGATTCTGGTCTATTTTGGTCCACATTGTTTTGGGATTCCCATGACTTCTTTAAATATTGTCCCCACTATCAAAGAATGAGGAATGTATATAAAATAAATGAGATGCCACAAAAACCCTTGCTCTTCCATGACATTTTCGATGTTTGGGGAATTGAATTTATGGGACCATTCCATAATTAATTTTGTAACCTATACATTCTATTGGAAGTAGATTATGTTTTAAAATGGGTAGAGGCACGAGCTACAAGGGCTGATTATTCTAAGGTAGTTGTGGAATTTTTGAGAACCCACATTTTCTGTAGGTTTGGCTTACCTAGGTTCATCATTAGTGACCAGGGTTCTCATTTATGCAACTAAACAATGCAATATCTTTTGCATCGGTATGGGGTTAGACATCGAGTGTATACTTCTTTTCACCCATAAACCAATGGTCAAGTTGAGGTTTCAAATAGATAAGTAAAACAGATTCTTGAAAAAATGGTTCAACCTAGTAGAAAGAATTAGAGTCTTAGACTCGATGATTCATTAAGGGCTTACCGTGTTGCTTTCAAAACTCCCATTGTCATGTCACCGTATTGGTTAGTGTTTGGATAGAGTTTTCACCTCCCTGTTTAGATTTAGCACTAGGCCTACTTGGAAATTAAACAATAAAATTCTAGTCTTTATGGTGTCAGTTCTCAAAGTAATTTACAGATTCAGGAGCTTGAGGAAATGCACATAGATTCATATGAGAACTCCAAGATTTATAAGGAGCGAACCAAGGCTACCAACAACCATCTCATCCTTCATCATCAGTTCCACATTGGGTAGAAGGTCCTCCTTTACAATGAAAGGATGAAGTTGCATCTAGGTAAGCTTTGTTCCCACTATTTTGGACCACACACTATTACTAACATCTATCTATTTAGTGTTTTCTAGGTTCAAAATGATGAAACCAAGAAAAACATCACTGTGAATGGGAAGAGGTTGAAGAACTTCCATAAATCCATTCCAGAGTCCCCGATATAGTAACTCCAAGTTCACGAAGCAGTCTATGAATACAAATTACTAGGATTTATCCTTACTTCCCATATTATCTTTTATTACATTGAGGGAACTACACACATTATGTGTGGCGTATGGGTATATTCCTTGGTTATTTAGGAATTTTCATCATCTATATTATTTTTCTCTTTTTATCTTGCTGAATTTTATTTTTAATTTTCCCCCTTTCCCTCCCACTCACCTTTGTGGTAGAATATTACTTTTTTATGACCACTTTATCATGGAACATGATGCCCATTTAATCATGGAAGTTATTAAAAATGCATGTGTAATTTCCATATTTCATGTTGTTTTAGCATTAAAAAAATCTGATGAAATGTACATTTCAGCAAAAAATCAATATTGTGGTGTGACTTTATTTTGAAATTTAGTTCTTTGTCAATGATGGATGGTATCAATTTTAAACCTTTGAGAAGAATGGTTCCCTTTTTGTGAATAGATTAAGGGAAAATTGTGTCACTTAATTTATCTAAACAACATTTCATCCAACCACGAAGTGAGAAAATTTCTACTTAATAAAAAGGTAAATATAAGTTAGGTTGATTTTTCTCTACTTTCTAAAATCATTTTCCATATGTTTGTTTCTTATCTGATCTATTTCATTACTGTACCAGATTGACCTTTGTGTGTGTACCTGTTATCTAACTATTATACACCCTCAAAAAAGGGGGTTTTATATTAGGTGAGTCAAAAACCACCCTTCCTTGGCCTCTGATCTTGTTATAACTATTACAGTTAGTATTGTGAGGAGATAAAACATGGGTAGGGAGAATAGTGTAAAATTTGTTTCAAGTGAAACTTTTGAAAAATTAATAAATGAGGGGAGTGATGAAATGTGCAACATATAGTGATATCTAGGTCATTAGATTATGGTTTGAATTATGGGAATGATTAAGTGAGTGGGTCGTGAAATTTAATTGCATAGGATATGGGGAAAGTTTAGTGGAAATGATCTTGTAAGTAGATAATTATTAAAATAAGTTATATTTACTCAATATAAAGTGGAAAGAATATCACACAATGGTTTTCACACACACACGTGGAGAATTATTAACATGATTAACTTTTAAATTATTTTATTTCATTGGTATCATGCATCTCTTAGAATTTCATTAGGATGTAGTTTTTGAGACACCTTTTTCAATGATCATTGAGAATAACTCCTCAGTGTGCTTTTTTGTTTTCATCACATTTATATCAGGAATTAAATTTTCATTGAATTTTAAATATTTATGAAGTTGGAAATATCTACATGAATAATTTCTGAATATTTATTCTTTCCAAGGAGTGAAAATGTTTATTTTTGGGGGTGTGTTCGCACTACGATTCACTGTTTCATTTTCACCCTTACACCATTGTGCTAAACTAGTTTTGTATTGAAAATTATAAAAATAATAACAAATTTCATTCCATTTTGGAATAATTTATTTTGTTTTTATCACTATTATAAAGGTAAATGTTACTTGTTTTGATGATTCCATTGCAGGAGGAGGTGATTTGGAGGGCCCATGATGATGTCCAAGAAAAATGGGACAAACTGCACAGGATCTATGCACACCAATGGACTCATCCACACACTTCTACTAAATCGTGTACCCAAATGGGTTATGTTTTCTGAGATGGTCCAAAATTCATTGGGATACATTTACACTAAAGAAACCAAAGACTAACTTGTCAATATAGTGTCCCAACCGACCTAATATGTTTAGAATACAAAATCTTCAAGAAGTAAAAAGTGGTTTGATGTGATCTATCCATATCATGGGGACTACTTTTCAAAATGGTGCCAATATTTCGGTGGATATAGTCAAGAGGCGGGGATATGACTTTTTTATTTTCTCTACAAAGAGATAAGGCTGTTTGGAGGTCGAAACCCATTTGAAAAGTGGCTTTAAGAAATCTATATTCTCAAAACCACCTTCCCATTTTCCTATAAAATGGAACCTTGGGCTCCCCATTTATAAGTTCGACCAAGGAGTGAATTGCTACCAATTTGGAGTTCCATAGGATTCCTATCCTATTCATAGAAGTTCTGGAGGCCCCTATCCTCATAGGGGGACCAAGGATGTATAAGGAGTTCCACCCGAGCTTCCTCCTCCTTTTGATGTCAATCTAAATTGCGAGCGATCATTTTGAGGGAGCTAAACATAATTGGGAGGAAGTTTCATTACTTGATATTATACTGGCTTTTTTTTAATTTTTGAGATAAATATTTCACTTATGTCTAAATTTTATTCACTTATCCTTTGAATACATTTCTTTCATTATAATTATGTGAATCATTTTTCTATCTCAACACCGATTAGGTTGAGATTTCAAGTGAGAATCTTTTATTGTTCCAATTGGAAAAGACAAGATTCATATTTATCTCACACATACATAATATTTTTCATCCTTTCTTTTTTGTGTTTGATACCCAAACCTTGACAAAACAATTGTTATGTCTAGGGGTGGTACTTTGAGCAACATTTTAAGATGCATGAGGAAAGTAAATATCTTGACAACCCTCAACCAAAGGGTTCCATTAAACCATTTGTATTTTTTACAATTATGAACTCACCAAGATGTATAGTGAACTCTAAATTATATCCTTATCTCATAATTCTAAAACACAAAATTTATTTATCAACTATTAAAGTCTTTAAGTTATGTTATTTTCATAAAACTATTTTCAAATCCACCCCCTCTTTTAGTAATATTTATTAGAAATACAAACTATAAGCTACCAATGCTCCTTGAGAGATGACCTAGGGTCTTCCCTATACTAAAAATATTCTTTAAATAACTATCAATTTGACATGTCATGAAAATGCGGTCAGTTACACATCAATTTCCCAAACCATTACCTTTTACTCATGTGAGGTTGTACATCATGTTACCAAACCATACACTCTCACTCAGAGGAGGTCTCACATTATTTCAAATATAACGCATAATAAGAAACAAGAATAAATAAATATATAGTGGAAACTATCCAACACTACTCCAAAAACACATCCCAAGCCCTAGAGTACCATATGGGTAACCACTTGGATTATATCTTACCAACCCATAGGGTTACACACATGGGACATATTCATGCACTCAACACCTCCAAAAATAGAGGGTTTATCACCCAACACCACATGTTATACCTCTAGTTCACTCATGCCTCAATAGTGGATGGATAACTTATTCTAGTCCAATATACTGAAGGGGAAATACCTACCTAAATTTATGGTAAAAAATGTTTTATTTATACCAGAAACATTTTACCCATATCTACCCTCTAAGGGGACAATAACATCAATACAAATCAATAGAGTCACTTTGATTCCAAAAAAATAATTTTATCAAGACAACTCATAAACCCCCATGCCCAAAAACTCATACAACCACACATAAGTTCCATAACATGGTAATGGATTCTTAAAAAATGATGAATCATCATGAAACAAGAATAATATACCAAAAAACTATAATCTTAAGCATAACAAGAATATAATCTTTAGAAAAATAGAAAATTCCAAACATAAAAACAATTGAACCAAAAATATCAAATAATACCTTTAGTATTTTATTTTAAAACCAAGTAAAAAATTTCCTTTACTAACCATTTAGAAAAGTAATCACATGGAATATTTACTCACACCAGTACCTTATCTAAAATATCATGAAATCATTCCTTAAAGAACCCACATTTTTTAATATACCATTTCAAATCCAAAACATGAAATTGTTGCGCCCACGTTTTGTTTTTTTTATATTTATTTTAAATAATCCAAATTTTTTATGTGTTTAATGTAAATATTGAATAAATAAGGATATCTTGTAAAAACTTGAATAATCTGGGCTTTTTGAGAAGAATTATTCCTAATAAATGTGTCATTTTGTATTGAGTGAATGAGTATTGGAGACAGATCTAGGAAATTATATTGTGAATGGATTTTAATTATTTATATGATGAATAAAGACCATGTTTTTGGAAGAATTATCGATTAATTAACATAAAGACACATATTTTTTAAGTGTTTGATGGTAAAATTTACTTTATATGGATAATACTTATTTGGAAAGTTTTTTTGAAGAATGTGTTTACAAGCGTAAGTTGAGATTGCATCCTAGTAGATTTAATTAGATTGAGAAGTATAAAATATTATTGGATGAATTTTAGGATTGAATGAATCTGGGGATATTTATAAAGGATATTGGGAAGGTTTGAGGTTAAGGATTGAGGTTTTTGGATTCCATGATACATTATTACTCAGACTAATATTGGATAAAGAATTTTTAAAAACAAGACCAATTTTTTTTCCAAATATCTAATCCATCCCACTATCTGAGAAACCATGCATCATATAGATAGGTGTTGGATATAAAAAGTATCATAAAACCAAGATAAAATCATGTGTGAAGGAAAAGAAGGCCATTATAGGTTGGCATATACTATAAGAGAATGATGAAGTGTAGGAGTAGAGTTCCACCATATAGGGAAGTACAAAGGTCATGGTCATGGAATAAGGTTAGTACCATGAGAGTTTTTTGAGTTATAGAATCACATTATTGGTATTAAAATATCATCTATCTCAATAACATTTATAATTTGGTCTTTATTTTAAGTGGAACTATTCTTAGATTAAAAATGCATCCAGTATAAGGAAGATAAAATGTCATGGGAATCATTTTATTCCTCACACGAAAGGTTACATACCATGCCAATAATTCCTATGTCATGTTATAATATTAAATATATGGATAGGGTTGAGTTTTAATTCCATACTTCATGTGGGTGTTTGTAAAGATAGTTGTAATATCATGCATGCACTACTGGAATCCATCAAGATAGTACAAGAAGTGTTTTGAGAATAGGTAAATTACATGATATGAAAGAATTAAGGGACTCATAAGGTTTAATGGTGAGATTATAAGATACATATAGAAATATTCATAAGGATAACTTTATAAGAAAATGGAATAACATAGGTTTTATCTACACCAACATAAAGGTCATTGTAAGGTGTATTCACATCTTCATAAGGTTAAAAACATTTATATAGTTACTCAATTATAGAGAGTAAAAGTACTTCATAGAGTTTAACTTCACAATTTAAAAGTTTTTATAGAGTTGTAAAAAGATGAATTTTAAGTTCCCTAGAGTTCATCAACTTCAAAACATTAAGAATTTTGTATATTCAGATGAAGAAATAATTTAAATGATGTTATATTATGCATTAAGGTTTCAAATATTATTATTATTTGATTTAATCCATGATTTAAGACATTGATTTATGATTTATGAGTGCTTCATTCCAAGAAGGAAGGAGAAGCCAATACTACAGTATGTAATATTCTCATACATATATGGATTCTTTTTATCAAAAATATTTATTTAAGTATAATGAAGAGAATAAAAACTCAAATTTTGGTGGAAGAAATACTTAAAATGGAATACTAGCCTTGGATTTTTTTAATTTAAGTTTTCAAGTGAGAGAAATCAGAAATTGGGAATTAGATATGGAAAAAAATGTTGGTGTTTTAAATTAATGATATTTCAAGAAGTTTGAATTACCAAGAATTATGGAAGAAATATTAATATGGTTTTGTAAATATTAGTGAAGAGAAGAATACTAGAGTGATATATATATTCTCGATGATTCAAATAGAGATGTGTGAAAAAATGGTGAACCTATTCTTCAATCAATATATAAGTATTCTATAAGTTAAATAAAAAAGTGTGTGATGAATTAATAATATATCCAATTTAGAAAACCATGAGTATAAAATAAAAGAGATAGAGTGACCTAGTGTTTTTATTATACACTGAAGAAGAAAAGGAATATGTAATAAGTTTTATGTAATTCCATGTATATAGAGAGATAAAGTTTCTTGAACCTATGTAAGATAATTATGAGAAGAAGTTACTATTGTAATAATTTTTTATGGACCATATACATAGAATAAGAATGTGGAATAGGAAGAAGTGTATATTCTATGCATGAAGGGATAACAGGTGACTTTACACTATGAAAGTATAAAAATAAGATGGGATACTTTCTTATTGCTGCACAAGTAGCATAAGAAGAAGAAGAGGAAGGAAGAGACACATGAACAACTCAACAATAATGTTAAATGGTGAATGATTATTCAAATATTTACATCATTAATATCATTTTAAAGTATGAGATACACTAAAGGATTGGATTCACTTACATAGTAGTGAGACATTTAACATGAGATTAGGATAATCTGTACTCATTATAATCCAAAGATTAAAAATAGAGGGTAGTTTGATCATGGTTTTTTATCACAATAAGGATCAACCTTATTATTTTGATATTCAAACTTTTAAATTTGGTGTGCCCCTTGTGTGTGTTAATTTAAATGAGTTACATGAAAAATGATGGAAATTTGAGAGAACAAGAGATCTATTCACTAAAAATGTGAAGAGGTAAAATAATATAATAAAAAGTTTGATTTTAGAAAAAATAAACTAAAATTAATTTACCCCTCTCAATGTTAAACATATCAAAAATATATCCTAAAATTGATATCAGATACATGGTCCACCTCTAATTGGATTCTAAAATTTGGAGTTATTTTTGAAGATCTAAATTTATCTTTTTATATTCATAAAGAAATGAATATTTGAAGAAAAATATCTATTTTTTATTAGAGTTATATCCCTTAAAAAACTCTGAGTAATAGAAACAATAAAGAGTTAAATAATTTGAGGATGGAATCATCAAATAAAGAAGAGAATAATGACTCACCATTAATTAAATAAAATCAGAATGAAGGTAAATATATTAGATTTTTGTATAAACCATCAGTTGGAGGAACTTGTGATGATAAGTCACTACTCTTATCAAAATTGGAAGATTAATCTATTTTCCCAACATTTATTTATTAGAAAAACAGATCATGCATGGATAGGGAAGAATATTTTCCACATGAAGCGGATATATTTCATGATAGGATTACAAAAAATGATAACCTAGTAATCACATAGGTGGTGTCTGAAAGGTGTAATGTGGATAGACATACTCTTAAAGATTTCATAACCAAGGTTCCAACACAACAAGAAATCCTAAAGAAGTTGATAACTTTATGAGGTGATTCATGTTATTTTATGGATCAGTAAAATAGGAATTTAACACACAAAGAAGTTTAAGAAGTGAATAATTCCTTGATTCCCAATGTACAAACTCTTTCGAAAAATAGATGTTCACACATAAAGAAAACATTCAAGGATAAAGAAAAATGAGTATCCTAGTTGAGAAATAATTCTCAACTTTTATGTTCATATTAACGGAAAAGTTTTTCCACTTTATCCCCTTACCATTTGTGTTGTATTTTTTGCTTAATATGCATATAATTTAAGTTTAATCTTGTATTCAATGGGATATCTAAGGAAGATATGCAAGCTATAAAATCTAGATAAAAATAGGAAATGTCCTATTTAGGATCACTCTCAATATGGATATATTTAAGCCTATTTAATGAAGTGATCCAACAAATGAAGATTATATATAGTGAGTTTATGAAGGGGAGGGAAGTGGAGAAGGTTTTGAGAAGATTCTATGGTATATAGATATCATTAAAATCTAGTTTTCTATAAAATAATTAAAATAAATTTCATTAAGAATGTGTAGTTTTTTATAATCCTTAGTTTTTAGGAATTAATTATGATATTAATTAGTAGAAATTTTCTTTATAAATGATATAAAAAATAAAATATTAGTGATAACATAAAGAGATATGAATAATAAAGGAATTAAGTAATACATATTGATATAACATTTTTTGTTGATATTGAGAACAAATACAGAAGGGGTGATTATTGAGCCTAATTTTGTTTTGTGTTGTATTTTTTTTCAATAAAAAAGAAGTGTAAATGTGTTTGATATCAATATGTAATTATGAAGGATATATTTAAAGTATGTTTAAGTACCCATTCTAGTTTAGAGGAACCATTCCTAATAAATGTGTCTTTTTTATTGAGTAAATGAGGATTAAAGAAACGTCTTGGAAGTTGGATTTTAAATTTATTTTCATTACTTATATGAGAAATCAAGACCATGTATTTGGAAACCTTAAATATTTATTATCATAAAGAAAAAAATGTTTTAAGTGGTTAAGGTGAAGCTTTATTTTATATAGATAATACTTGTTTGGCCATGAATATTTATAAAATGTGTTTATAAGTAGAAGTGTATATTCTATCCTTCTGAATTAAACTGGATTAAGAAGAATAAAATAAACTTGGTTGAACTTGAGGATTAGATCAAGTTAAAAATATTTAAAAAGTAAATTGGTAAGGTTGGTGGTTGAGTCCTGAGGTTTTTTTATTATTGGTTGTCATATTTATTAGACAGATATTGTCTAAAAAAATTTAAAAAATAAAAAAAATGGATAACTCTCAAAGCCATCCCACTGCCTAAGAATTTATTGAAGCACCCTAGTCCCACACTCAAATGTTTGGTTCTATAAACACTTTATTTAAATACTTTATTTGATACAAAGTGATATAGGAATATATTTATTTTTAAAACATTACCATAAGTTAAACATATATCTCATAATAATCACGTAGTCCCAATAATGCAAGGTTTAGAGTCTTTAAGGATAAAATACACTGGAAACCTATTTTTCAATAGTTGTGAACATTTCACCATAGTTGAACCACACTAGAATCCCTTATTGACTCATTATAGGTTATAATAACCATTATGACCTAGGGAATGAAAACATGAGAAATGGTTGAGTTCAAATTCTCAGTAAGGGAAAAATTATGAACATGTCATCAAGGGTAGATCACAAGCATATTTAAAAACATTAGTATGAGAGAAATAACTTATTAAAAATAATATGAAAAAATAAGAATTTTTAATAAATCATGAAATAAGTACACATAATCTCAAATTAAAAAGAATAAAATATGTAAAAAATTTAAAATCATGTGATAATAAACACGATTCATATAGAATAATATATGCATAAGATTATGATATAATACTATGGAATAAACATAATCGTAGAAATAATCTCACAAGGATACCCAAAAAATATTCATCACATAGTAGGGTTGGGGACCCCAGCCATGCACCTTCTTGGGATTGTTATTACCACCCATGTACCCTTCTTGGGTTTGGTCTTGCCACCCATGTACCCTTATTGGACCTAGGATAATCCTCCCATGTACCGCTTGACCTGGGAAAATTTTTATGTGTACCCTTTGGCTTGGGATAATCATATTATGTACCCTTAGATCTCATGAGATATAATATTTACCAATGAATTGGAGGTATATATAGGATATTGACCTTTATAATAATAATCATCAATACATATGTGTTTAATTTTAATATGAAAACATTAATACCTCAAACATAACTTATTTAACATGTGAAAATGAGATGAGTTTCCTGAAAAAATTATTTAGAGCATTTCATAATCCATACAAATAAATATGATGTATGGTGGTTTCAAAACATATCCCCAATGTAACATAAATAATTTAAAATTATTTTTACATATATTAAAACTACCTTTTGAGGTTATTGAATAAATAACTTCAAAAAAACACAAAGAAACATCCATTTTTTAAATTCTTGAAAACTACTCAAAATTTGTTCTTTATAATGAAATACTTTGAGATTAATAAAACATTTTAAATATTAAAATTTAAAACTAAAAAGTGTTTCCATAAGAAATATTTTATAAAATATAATTACTTTAAAAGAAATGAATAATTATTTCATAAAAACACAAGGCATTAAAATATTATTTTAATCAATAATTCCTTTATAAAAATTACTTTTGAAAAATATAAGAATATTTCCTTTTCTTTTTAAAATAATCAAGATTTAAAAGATTTTATAAAACCATTTAAATATATATAAATGAATCTTTATAAATAATAATTCTCATACAGTGAGAGAAACCATAAAATAGTTTTTAGAAAACGTTTTTACCACACTTGTAAAAGACAAAGCTACATATCACATTCCAAGGGTAAGTGAATTTTTTAAAAAAACATTTAATTTAAAAAAATATTCAATAATGTATTCTTGAAAAATATATAAAGTTTTTTAGAGTAAATGTGGAGTGTCAGATAAAACTTTTTATTTTGAAAGGATGTGAATTATTATTATTTTTTTGAAATACCTTTGTGGAAAATCCACATCATACAAAATTAACCTAAATTATTCTTTAAAATTGGTGAAGGGAATATAAATTTTAACCAATAAACCACAAAATTTGGGTTCCACATAGAAAGGTGAATATTGGTGGGAAACATAAATATGGAAATGGGGGGAAACTATCATTAGAGGATGATAATTATTCTAAAAAATTATAGAATTTTGAGAAATAAATTCATCATGGTAAAGATTTGAATTAAAAAAATTCACTTTCCTTAGATAGGGAAGTAATTATATTATCATTATATAATATAATTAAATCATATTGTAAAACCATTTTAAAAAAATAATTATAATGACTCAAGGAAAGAAGTTGAGTCAAGAAGAAACCCTTATAGATTTGGTAATAATTGAATAAAAATAATGTAAGAGGGATGCCATGCAATGTAAATTAATATCTCATAAAATGAAACAAATTAATTATAATTTAATTAAATAGTTAATTGAATGAACTATATAAAATAAATTATGATGTAAAATATCTAACATATCTCAAGAAATTAAATTTGAGACAAAGAACCCATGACGACGTAAGAAATACTTCAATAGAAACTCATTGAAATAGTGAGCTTGAAATTGAAGTTAAATTACCCATAATAAAAGAAAATTAATTATATAATATATCCAATAGTTAGAATACATACCAATTAATTAAAATTATGTTTATAAATCT
Source organism: Viscum album (assembly GCA_963277665.1). Lineage (NCBI taxonomy): Eukaryota > Viridiplantae > Streptophyta > Magnoliopsida > Santalales > Viscaceae > Viscum > Viscum album. Next base: position 1,403,371,651 of record OY728125.1, read on the forward strand.
AAACATTTCTTAATAGAAAATAAATTGAGATGAAACACCCTTACCTTTAATACCACTTAACCAACTGTGATCTAACCTCCCATATAAAAAAAATAACTATATTAATGAACTATTTAAGAACCTTATTTATATATATTTTACTCTATATATTTAATTTATATCACTTTATTTTTTATATATTATTCGGTTATAGTTTATTTTCATCATTGGATGTTAGAAACTTTGATAGCTTCTTTCATACTAGTTTTTTAATGGCAATGTTGATTATTATTAATTTTAAAGAAATTATCATTACCAAATTATTAAGATAATATAATAAATATATTTAAATTATTCATCATATCCTTTTTTTCATTTGGTGAATTATTAAGGTATAGATTGTGAAAATATAATTTGCAAAGAACTAGTTTTGGTGTGTTTAACAATCAAAATGTAATACATTAATAAATATATTAAATATAAGTAAAGCATTTATAAAATAGTTAAAAAACATTAAATACATTATTATTACATTATATTATAATTATATAATACTCCATAATCATTATTTATATAAATATTATAACATCATTCATGTTGTTGGTAAAACCGACCCAAAATAGAGTGTGTTATAATAATTTAACGAGTAAGGAATTATTTTTATGTAATTATAATATAACATTTATAGAATCATAAAAATTTCATAAATATTATACATATTCACTAAATTAACTCTTAAATCCATCCATTAAGGGTGGTGATGACAAATTAAATTTATTATTCGTGGAGGAGGTAGTCTGCACCTACAAATGACTAACATTTCCACTTCTCAAAGAATGGGATAAAATGAAGGTATATGATAAATTATCATCTAAAAATACTTATTTTGGAATATTAAACATATTAAAACACAAAAGAAATTCATTTTACTAGTCATGATGAGAATTTATGAGAAACTAACGACATCACTTAGTGGTGGTAGTAGTCCACACGTACACACGGTCAATGTTGATTTATTTTTCTTAACTGATAAAAAAGATTGAATAACGGTTGATCCATTAATATAATAACATTATAGAATATTAATAATAATAATTTAATTATATTATGGTGTCTATAAATATTTTTGATAAGGAAGATTAAGAAGAAAAGGGTAAAGGGTGGGAAATACTCATGTTAAGAACTTGAGATTTCTCTTGAAAAAATCCTTGGAAATAGATGGATTCAGCTTAAAAATTGAGACCATAAGCTTATGAAATTGAGATATGATTATATTTTAAAAAAATCACAGTTTCAATATGAAATTATAAGGGATAGGTGTATCATGAAGTGGAGTAAGTGATCCCCTCGCATAAGTGAAGAGAAGAGTAATTTTGGAAGTTCCCATTATATTTAAATATTGGTATGTAACTATTCAAGTGTCAAAGAATACAAAATTTTAGAATAATGGAGTATAATAGTGTTAAAAAGTCCAAATATAATCCACACATATTATATATATATTTTTAAATATTTTAGTTCTCTTATACTTTGTGAAACTCTTTTTACATTTTTTTACTTTTACTGTTGTAACTAATTTTTTTAACCTTGGTAATTGATATTAATAAAAAAAATAAAAAAAATATAATTAAATATTATTAAATGGTTATTTTTAATATGAAAATAATTTAATTAAATAAAATTTCTAAAGTTTATAAATTTTAATTTTAAGATTAATGCACATAATGCGTAAACACAATTTTATGAAAAAGTGTGTTATTAAACATAAAATTTATGTGTAGAAAATAATTATCAATTATATTGACAATAATGATGTAAATTTTTTATTTTAAAATAAATAAAATTTTTATTTATTTAATATAAATCTAGAATCGAATTTCACCCAGAGAATTATTTTTGAAAAGAGAAGAACAAAACTAGTTTGTATTAGATTAAAAATGTTACTTTTGTTTTAAAATGTTAGAAATGGGTATTATAGGTTCATAATAATATTTTAAAATTCATCATTTTACTCCTTAAATATATATTTTATCAATGAAATGTTTTTATAAATTTCTATCTCTTACTTACATACTGATAATTTCATAATTATTATTTTTTTGGTAAAAACTGTATTTTTAACTATTCACTAAAAAATTCAATTATTTTAGAAAATATTAAAAAAATTAATCTTTGGATAATTTAGATATGAATAATTAAAAATTAATTATAATTTTATAAAAATAAACTACTATATGTGATATGAATTAATTTTAATATAAAAAACACATGTGGAATACAAAAGTTTAAGTAAAAGAAATGAATCTTGTATTAGTATAACTTTATTTATAGTTTCGTAAGGTGGACACTTCTATTGATACTCAAAAATTTAATAGTAATAATATATTGGTTATATTTAAAAATTTTATTTTATTTAAGTATCATGGTTTTCATTTTAGTTTGGTGTTTCATGTAATAAAACTTATTGAACATAGTATTAATTTGGAGAAAAATATATTCCAAAATCTCAGGGTGTTACATCCTTCAACCATAAATGAATTACATCTTAAGATTTTTAATAATATATTACTAAAAAAATTTCTAAGTATATATAAAATATATACATGAATAAAGATATAATTTTTAACTTAGGAAATATATTATTTTCTTAGAAATTGGATTATCTATAATATTGATTTTTTAACCATTTGATCCAATAGATTATTGTTATTCCATATCATGAACCACATTATATAATTTTTTTAATGGTTGTTCATAATCATCCATTCATTCACATACAATCATATTTTTATATGATATGTGATTTCCTTATCCATTGAATAATCTTTCCTCTAAATAGAGAGAACCAATACATTTACAAAAATCCCATTGCATTTATCCAAAGGATATATAATATTATTTTCACACAGAACATTCCATAAAAATCAACTTGATATAAAACAAAAAGAGAAGTTTTATTTGATGATAAAATCATCAAGGTGGTGATTTAATGATCATATAAAACTTTATAAATACAGTAGAACAAAATCCAATAAGTTATCCACAAATATAAAGTGGAGGATAAGTGTTCCCTAACTACCATGATCCACTTTAGTAGTTTTGACTGGAGAGTATTTCCATTGTTACCTTTGTTTAAGAGTTTTTTGATACCTATAATCCTTGTTAGACATTATATTAGAGCTTCAATTTTAAAAAAGTCTAAACTCCTTATATTTTAAGTATTGAAGTATTGATAAAATATCAGTTGGTACTCAATTACCTTCCTTTGTATTGACCGAACTATTTATCTATCTTTCAAAATAACAAGATTGATGGTCAATCCTTCAAATATTGAAATATTTTATTATCCCTTTGAGATATTCCATTGTGTTCTTCTTCCCAAATTTTTAATATGAAGGAAATTTAATCTTCATTCCTTCATCATCTTCATCCCCTAATCTCTTATGAAAATATACGCTTATCTTATTTTGTGTGTTTGGGAGTTTGGAAATACTCAAGTTTTTAATCATAAATTAATATAGTTGGGTGAGAATAAATACAATATTTTCAACCCCAACTTCATCCCTATTCAATTTCTCATTATATCCATCACCACATTTTTCATCATATCCATTGATAAATTGGTTTCTCTTTTCTATATCCATTACTTAAATAAAGATAAAATACTTAATTATATAACCTAATAAAATGAAAAAAAATTAAATTAAAATGAATAAATCATATATTACATATTTCCCCTGAATTATAAATTTATAGGTTTTAATCTACTTTATTCATTATTTATCCCTTTTTAGGTTCTCTAACCGAAGATGGGCTTAAATCCTTCATAATGGTTCATAAGTAGAATTTTATTAAATAAATAATATCCCATAGGAGTGTCTTTCAAGTTGTGTAGTCTTAGTACCACAAATCCTACACTAAAGTAAAGATTTTTTTTAAATTAAACCTACCATTTTAAGGTTTATTAACCATAAGTGAATCTATACCAAAACCATATCCACTTTCTAGTATCTAGACATGGATATAATTTCTAAGAAACCACATAATCTATGATTTACCAAAACTTTGGGATTTTTTCACATACTTAGACACATACATAACTGTTTTACTAATTTTATATTATCCCAGTCCACAAAATAACTAATTTAATCCTAAAAAATAACTAAAATCTACTCTTATACCTACTAAAGAACCCTCAACCCACACTCCTGAGTCATATTGTAAAAACACCTTCATTAAACACTGGATTTGATTCAAAGTGAGACGATCTTATCTTAATTTTACAAAATTACCATAATTCAAACATTAAATCTCACAATAGTCACAAAATCCCATGAATATAAAGTTTAATATGTTTTAGGATTAACTACATAAGTAACTTATTTTTCAATAGATTTAAACATTTATCCATAATTAAACCACACCGTACTCCCTTCTAGACTACTTTTTGGTCCTAATCACCATTATAACTTGGGTAATGGAATCATAAGAATATAGTGAGATTAAAATACAATTAAAGGAAAAATTATCAAAATTACATTAAGGGAAAAATAACAAGAATATAAGAAAACATGATCAATAAATAAATATCTTATCAAAGTGAACATGAAACTGTAAGAGTTTTTCATAAGTCATGATAGAAGTACATGTAATATATAATGAATATAAATATATCATGAAAAATAGTATATAATCATTAGATAATAAACACGATCCATGGATAATAACATAGGTATAATAATATGACATAAGATTACTGTATAAATATAAGCATAGAAATCATATTTCCAGGATACCAACCAAGACATTCATCACATAGTAGCATTATGATAATAAATTGTGTACCTTATTAGGCTTGGTCTTACCACCCATGCAACATTATTGGCATTGGGATAATACTCCTGTGTACCCTTGGGCTTGAGATAAATCTCCCATCTACTATTTGGATTGGGAAAATTGTCATGTGTACCCAATGTCTTAGAATAATCCTCCCATTTACCCTTTGATATCATGCGTTATAAACTTTATCAATGCATTGGAGGATTATATAGACCTAAAACATCATAATAATAATCATCAATACATACGTGTGCCATTTTAATATGAAAACATTCATACTTCAAATGTCACTTAATTAATCCTTTTAAAAGAGATTGGCTTCATTAAAAAATTTCCTAGAACATTCCATAACAAAAATAGAGAAATTATATGGATGATGTAATAAAAAAATATCTCTATTTTAACATAAGGAACATTGAATGATGTTGATATATGTGAAAATAACCTCATGAGTTTATTGAGAAAATCACATAGAAAAAAATACAAATAAATGTCCCTTATTAAAATGATTGAAAACTCTTTAAAATGATTTATTTAAAAATAAATACTTTGATCTTGAAAAAGAAATTTATAGATTAATATTTAAAACCAGAAAGAGTTTTTAGAAGAAAAATATTATAAAATAAAATTTCCTTCAAAAACACTATAGAATTATTTCTTAAAAATACAATCCTTTTAAATACTATTTTTGAAAAGTCATGAATTCCATTAATGATAAAACTTTTTATTTTAAAAAATATAACAATAATAACTTTTATTTTAAAAATAACCAAGGGTTAAAATCATTTGTAAAATAATTTAAAACTTGGAAATAAAGATTTGTAGTGACCCATAGTTTTATCAATAGAATTTCCCATTCAAATTTACACATGTGTCATATTTAGTAATGTAGTGTTATATAAATAATATATACCCCATGATAGAACCAACAAAATTTTATTATATTGACCTGGCCATTAAATTTAGAGTATAAATATACTCAATAAAATTTTTAACAATAAAATGGTACCAAAAAATAAATAGAAAATAAGATAACTATTGTATAAATACTTGGATCTGATCAATCCCCTAGAATGATCACACTCACAAAAAACATTGTAAAAATATAACATAATATTGTTAATGAAATATCCATTTTGAAAATTAAAATATATAACCATGAGAGAAAATATAAGTGAGTAAATAAATAACGAAAAATGAGGTATTCATAGAAGGCATGGAACCCATATGACCACTACAATTATGACTGTTGGAATAATATTTTGATCATTTAAATAATAACATGACCATTAGAATTATTTTTTTACCATTAGAAATAGTAAACTAATCATTAAAATATACACTTTAATGATGTGATTATATAGTAATATTTTGGAATTTGATAAAATAGACATAAAAAATTTATATCTTCATACAAATAAATAAATGTTTTAAAAATGCTAAAATAAGTGGTTTTTTTGTAAAACACAAAAGATTTAATAAATTTTTTATTATAAATATAAAAATTTAAAATAAAGTAAATTTCTAATAAATTGGGGTTATAAAATAAAATTAAGTTTCATTATAATGATAATATAATCTTATAAGTTCATAAGTAATTTTTTGAAAGGTCATAAAATTGATAAAAATATCAAAAAAATGGAATTTTTCAGTAAAATAAAATTTTTTAGAAAAAATTAATTTTCTAAAATTTGGAAGACTATTTTTATAATATCAATATAATTTTCATATTAAAAATTGGTCAGGGTGATTTGTTTTTATATTTTTAAAATATTTGACTTTTTTTGAATAGTGAAATACAACAAAATACCGTATAAGTTAAATATAAGATTTAGTGAGTCAAAACTGATGTAATCTTCCATTAACTCAAAATCACATGAAAAATATAATTTATATTTTTTCATGATTCATCTTTATTGAAAATATTGAGATAAAATAATAAAAAAATGTATTCCATATTCAAAAACTTCCCTCTATATTTTTATAAATACCACCCCTCACAACCCATTATCCTCACACCTTCTAAGGCTTGGAGGTTTCCCAACATCCAACTGTTTATATCCCTAAACATATCTTCCATAACCTCTATCTTTCATCTTTACCCAAATAATATTCCAAGGATCCTTAAGGGGTAGCCTAAGAGGAGACACCCAAAGGAAGAGGTAAATTCACAACCAGACCTCTTTCATTTCTGTTCTTCTTCTGCCTCCTAAATCTAAATTCCATACACATTGAAAAAGTCAAATAAATATCAAAAATATATTGATATGTTATTATTATGGTGTAATACCCATTTTTTACTCACTACTCAATTGATTCTAAAATGATTTTTTTTCATATTATGATCGGTTCACCACCCCATGAATGACGAATTTAATTTTCCACCACCACCTTCCTGGATGTCTTAAATTCAATTATTATGGTTTTAACTAAGATTAATATGTATTTTTTAAATTTTTACTTTTATATAATGTTTATATATTCTTAAATTTAAATAAAACCAATTAAGTTCATCATGGTCGGAAAACGCACAAAAATGAACTAATTGCATGCCAATAAAACATATAATTTATAAATCAAGATTATTTATGAATAATATTTGTTATCAAGAATATTTTAAAAACATTTATACAAATTATCTCAATACCATTTAAATTATATTGTCATCTAACCATTCTATAAGAAATATCATAATTAAAAACAAATTAATCCAACCTTGAAACCATGAAACGAACAACCTCAAGATAATGAATATAGACACAAAATATCAATTAAATGAATCTAAACTAACATAAAATATTAATAGTAAATAAAATATAGTTGAATTATATTCTCGATAAGGTATTTATGAAATCTAATTTGTTTATTTAAGATGTTAATTGATTGTTTAGAGTGAATCAAAACATGATTTAAGGGATCTTTGAACCACCCTCCTTTATTTTAAGTCATGCCTTTTTCCTCTAAAACTAAATTAATCACAATATTATTATCAAGTATTGATTTAATATTATATATATATATATTCCCCTCACATATTCACCTAGTTATTATTAACTTTATTTTTTGGGGGATAGACATGTTTTTAAGGTTTCCTTTCAATTTCATTCGTTATGAAAACCTGATTAAAGGGAACTTATCTATTTCTTATCCCATTCCAATTACCACTACATTAAATGTTTTATACTATCTATGGTTTCTAAAATTTTTATTTAATTGTGGAAAACCACTTTAATTTTATTTTATTTATTATAAAATTTATTATATCCTTACCCAATTTAATTATTCTTTACCGTTTTTCCTAAAACCCCTCTTAAGAGGTACATTTCAAAAGTTACTTCTCAACTTGTTTTCATGTATTAATCTCACTTGGATATAATTTTTCTTGGAAAATTTATATTTTTCATATTTTAATGTATAATAATTATTTTACCCCTTATTTCATACAATCCATTATGATATTTCATTTGGTTATTCTTTAAGATGTGATTATGTAACACATTTCCTTTTCGTGAGTTTTTATGATGCTTATTCATTATTTTGATTGTCTTATATGGAAAAAATATTAATGTATATGTTATGATGGGTGTTAATGGATAGAACTATAATTCATTAGATAATTTTTGTATCACATGATATGATATTTATGGAATTAGGGAGTAAACCTAATCCACTATGGGACTTTGTCCAGCATGTTATGTTGGCTTGGAAGTTAGACATGACTTATACTTATGTCATAGTTTATATTAATTCCATATTCCTATGATGCCTTTATTATATGATTTCATATTATTTTTATCAATCCTCCATGTGATCATTCGTGTACCTAGTTCTTTATGATCTCATGTTATTCCTTTTGACTGATATGTTATGATCCTTTATCATGATTATTCCTTTAATGGGATTTATAGCCTACCCATTTTGTTTATGTGTTTCCTAGGTTATCATATGTAGTTTTATAGGAAAAAATTAATCTATAATATCTCTATATAGATTAAAATTATTATTTTTATTTTAGTTTCATGTTGATTTTTTATGAACCTGGTCTCCCAAAGATTCTAGGACTATGGATCCTTGGGTTTAGTTTATTGTATTTTTATTTTAAAAATAATATAATAAGATTTAAAAGAGTCTTGGTTCATTATAGTTGTGATTAAAAAAATTTATATGTTTTTAGTTTATTAGGATAATAATACATTAGTAAAATACTAGGGATAAGTTCATGTATAATAAAACCTCCTGAAATTTTGGTAAAATATAGAGAAAGTCCTCCATGTAATAAAATCCATATTTGGATATTAAAAGTGGATGAAACTTTGAAATATATGTATCTAGGGTTAATAACCCCAAAATAGATTATTGGGTATTAAATCAACCAGTACACAATACAAAATAAAGAGGCATTGCTTCACACCTGGTTCGACACTCCTAGGGGATATGATTTGGAAAATTAAAATGATCTTTATGAACCATTATGAATGATTTTTATAGATTATTAGGTTAGAAATCATAATGTGAATATTTACATGGATAACATATATTGAAATCTAGAGATTCATAAGATTGAATATACATGTCATTTATAAGTTATCACTTCCATGTTCATAGTTACCCTTTTACATTCTTATATGTTTATGTATTATCATCAATAATATTTCTTTATTTTAGATGATATAGGGAAATAAGAGGAATTATACTATCAACCAATGTCATAAGAAATGTAATTATTCCCCTAATTAGATACCTAGCCCAGTGGGAATGGGATCTAAGAACTTCATGAAATTACTAGAATAGTTGAATCAAGTTATAAATAATAACTTGAATCATGTGAAACACCCTCCTTCTGAGGAAGAGAAAGATGCAACTAAGTCCTTTATATAGAAAATGCCTTATAATTTTAGTATATATTCCAATCCCCTCACCAAAAAATAGTGGATTAACTTCATTGAGAATATATTATAGGTCCTATATTTCTTTAAATAAGAGAATTTTTTACTATTAGTCTATCTACTAAAGGGAGAATTTGATCGATGGTGGAAACTACTGAAGAACCTGAATCCTAAAGAGGAAATAAAATCCATGGAATGGGAATGATTTCATAAAATATCTTTCAATTAATATGTTCCATAAAATCTCTATCTTAAAATAGAGACAACATTCCTTATACTGTATAAAAAGGAAGATGAGTATATTGTGGATTATGAGGAAAACATCACAAGGTTTGGATGATACAACTCTCACTTTTTCATCAACACCTAAAGTAAGGTGGACCAAATATTTAGTGGAATAAAGTCAATTATATGAAAATATTTGTCCATTTGAGACATTGGAATCTTTAAAGAGATTGTATGTTATACCCTTAATGTTGAGATAGTGCTTGGTTATTCTCAGTGGACTCAAGGGGCTAGAGAAAAAAAGTAGAAAATGGAGATTAATTCAATAGAATTAGTGGATAAATCTCATGGAGGAAAGAAAACCCAACTACCCAAGTGTTAAAAGTGTGGGAAGAAGCATATGAGAATCATTCCAATGGGAAACATGGATATTCTTCAATTTTTTAAAATATGTGAAGTAGGTTAATAAATTCTAAAGGGAGATGAATAATCCCACTAATGCGATGAAATAAAAGAAGGTTATGATCAAACCTTAACCTATAGTAAAATATTTCAACTACAAGGAACATATGAATCATATAAGAAAATTCCATAATAAAATGGATGTAAAATATAATCAATGATATAATCCTCTAATTCCAAGATAGATTGTAAGGTATTAAGATATCACTACAATTGTGGTGGACCCTAATAATGAATTGGTGATAGGTTTTCTAGTAATTCATTCAATAATGGAAAATATATTATTTTATTATTGTCCTTTACATTATATCATATCATGCAAGTTTTTTAGAAAAATATATCCCAACCTTAAAACATATAGTTTGAGTTGTCTATGAGAAAAAACCAAATAAATTATTTCATCCCAAATATATAAATCCTATCTAGTAGATGTTTGTAAACCAGAAATCTTATAAAATCTTTTCATACATCCTTCAGGTGAATTTGATGTTTTATTATAAATGGATTGGTTGTCCTTATATACATCCAACATCAACTGCTGAGAGATGGATATCACTCTCCACAAAAAAACATCATCATCCTACTCTATGAAAGTGTACATATAATGATTAATTAATTTTTAAATCTTCTTCTCAATGATGGATATTATTTTCATATGAGGAAGCATATCAAACTCAAATGACTGATAAAAAGGAGAGAACCATACTTGAAAACATTCCCATTATGAGGGACCATACCAATGTATTTCATAAATATTTTACTAGTATTCCTCCTGACAGAGAGGTTGAGTTCATAATTGAACCTATACATGGATATATTCCCAAATCCATGAATCCTTATAGAATAAACACCATCGAATTAGAATAACTAAAAAATAAGTTACAAGAGAATCTAGAAAATGGTTTTATATGTCTTGGTGTTTCACTATGCGGTGCACCGATCCTCTTTATCAAGAAGAAGGATGGGTCAATGAAACCTTACCTTGATTATCATTAACTCAAAAAAATAGAAAGTAACCCCTTCCATGGATTGATGTGTTAAGTCAATAAGTTTCCTTATGAACTTTTCATTCCATTATGTTATGAAAATAACAAACATATTTCTTAAGGAAAATTATCTTTCTCTAAGAAATATTCTTTAAGGAAATTTTTATTTCTCTAAAAATGGTTTTTACCTTACCTATGTTTATCAACACCTTATATAAGGATTTATTAAACAAATTATAACAATCCTTTTCTTTTGTCAAGAAATAAGTTCCTTATCTAACATAGAATCTTATAGTTCCTTAAAATTCGGTTTCCCAGGAATTGTGAATCTAATTTACCTAGAAATCAAACTCCGATTTCTCCTAAAATCATAATCTGATTTCTTCTGAAATCAGACTCTGATTTCTCCTCAAATCAATCTCTGATTTATCCTGAAATCCATCTCCGATTTCTTCTGAAATAAAAATATGATTTCTTCTGAAATCAGACTCTGATTTATCCTAAAATCATACTCTGATTTATCCTGAAATCAGACTCCAATTTCTCCAGAAATCATTTTCTGATTTCTTCTGAAATGAGACTCTGATTTCTCCTGAAATCAGACTCTAATTTCTCCTAAAATCAAACTCTGATTTATTTTGAAATCAGATTTTAATTTCTTTGGAATTCAGATTTTAAATTCTTTATAAATCAGATATCAAATTATTTATAAATACGATTTTGAATTCTTCATAAATTAGAATTTGAAATCTTCAGAAATAAGATTATGAAATCTTAAAAATTTAGACTCCAATTTTCTATAATTTCATAATCTAATTTCCAATATTTTTAGACTCCATTTTCTTATATTCATAGAATCTTATTATTCATTTATCTTAGTTACTTTTTTTTTCTTAAACATATTGTTCTGTGGTTATCTGATCCTATTATACATAAGTTTCTTAAATTTAAATTTTTTTCTTATATATTTTTGTTTCTCACACATGGTAATGTTTCAAATGTTTTATTACATGAAATGATATTGTACAATTTATTTTTTACTAACCATTGGTTAAATGACATGTGTATATGTCCCTCCAATATTTAAAGAAAAATATAACTACTAGAGGAGGGAGCCAACTATTGGAAAATGTTTCTATAAATACCCAATCCATTTGAGGATTTAGAGACATGTTGAAAAGTGTTGGATGTGCTGAATCCAAGAGAGAGAATTTGTGCCGTGAGAGATATTCTCAAACCTACCTTTTGAGAATGCTGTGAATAACTTTTTTAAGCTATTAACATCTTGCTCAGCCTACCTAGTACGAATCCAGTTGTTGCTGATCAGTCAAGGGATTCCAGGGAAAAAAGACAGAGGTGTCGATTAGCTTAGATATCAAGGGATTGTAGGGATAGCAAGACAGATTATGATATTCTTATCATGGGATTACCTTGGTGTTGGTAAGATATACTTTCTTGAATGTATAAATCAAGGGACCTTTATCCAAGTTTGCTGGATACCCTTATCTTTGGGATAAAATATTTCTTATACTTTTTTACTTGTTGTTTTACAAGTTTTATTTTAGCTACATTTTGTTAAAGAAGAAAGTATAACTTTCTTATACTTTATGATACTTATATACTATGATAAATAAGATTTTATACGCTTTAAGGTAGAATTTTTCCATAATTGAACTTTAATTAAGTTTCTTTTTTGGATCCATATTATCAGATCCTAAGCAAGTTAATTTCTTAGTTAAGAACCAAAGAGGGTTTTTAAATTCACCTTGTTTAACTTTGTTAAACATTAATTTTATTAAGGTTAGAGACATATATTTTTAAACATTAAATCATCTCCCTATTGTAATTTAGCATCCATATCTATATTTTGATCCTATAATTGGTATTAGAGGAGGTATCTAAAATACCAATACTTGCATATATGTTTTCATGATCAAATTTTACTAGCTCAACTATACTTTCTTTTCTTTTCTTAAGAAAGTTTTTTTAATGTTTTTTTGGTTTATAAACTTTTTTACTAATCCTTTTTATGGAAAATATATTTTTTATTTTATTATAATATGGAAGAAATGAACATTTGATTAATAGACAATATAATCCTACCAGACCACCAATCTTTGATAGAAATGACTATGAATATTTTAGAGATTGAATGAAGACCTTTTTCATTAACACTAGAGTAGAAAACATTGTAATGCTCACTAGAGATTAAAAGGCTTCAGAAAAGGAATTTGGAAACTTTACAAATCAAGAGAAATATGAATGTCAACTTAATTATAAAGTATGCAATACTCTATTATGTTATATGACTAGGAATATCTGTAGCCAAATTTCATCTTGTGAAGTTTTCAGTAGTATCTAAATGAAACATGATGATACACTCTTTAGAACTTAAAAAGTCATTGAAACAAGAAGAGCTATGTTAATATCTGAATATCATGGTTTTATGTTTCCTTATGGAGAACCAGTTTTCAAAGTTCAACAAAGATTTATGACTATCGTCAACAGTATTTAGTCTATGGGTGAGAAAGGTCTTGATGATGAGATTCTTATAGATAAGATAATTTATATCATTCTCAATGAGTAGGAATCTAAAAAGAAAGCTATTGATGAAAATATGAAAGTATCTAACATCACTCTTGATGAGTTATTTAGAAATCTTCTTCAGCATGAAACAAGATTGAAGAGACATGAAAACATAAACAATAAAAAGAATGGTAATGGTAGTGTTGTTTTAACTATTACATCTAAATCCCAAACTTTGGAAATAGTAACTAGATCTAAAGATAGGAAATATATTGTAATATTTGAATCAATTAATAGTGGTCATTCTATGAATGAACTCATCAATATTTCTCTAAAGATAAAAAAGATTGTGGGAAAGAAATATTTTAAATATAGATACAAGAAGAGAGAAAAAAAGGATAATAAAGATTAAGAAGTAACTTGTTATGAATGCAAGAGGGCTGGTCATATCATACCAGACTATCCTATTATCAAAATGAAAGAAACAAAGGATATGAATTAAGAATGAAACATGAATTACTTCATGTCTATGTATAATAATGTAATCAAATAAAATAACACATGGAGTAAAATTTGTGGTGATTCTTCTGATGAATATTATAATACCGAATCTTCCAGATAGAAGAATATTGTTCTAATATCCATAATTCCTATTGAAAATCAATTTCACATGGATAAGGTAAATACTCTCGAATCTTTAACCAATATTTCCTTAAATGAAAATTTTCTGAATGTGAAATATTATGAATCTTCAGATGAAGAATATTTATCATTAGAATATAATACTTTACCTTCATTTGAAAAATTATTTAGGTTTTACAAGTTACTTGAAAATTCAAATAGTAAAATCAAAGGAAATTTGATAAGAAAATTATAGAATTTATATTTTAACAAAATAATTATCTGATATTTCAAAAGATCTTGAAAAAAAATTATTGATTTTGAAAATATTTCTAAAAAACATAAGAAAATTAATTATGAGAAGGATAAACTTTATACTAATCTTGAAAATTTTATTTCTAAAAAAATATTTTAGATACAAAGTTAAATTCTAAGACTAATAACTATGAGGATCATAATTTTTTTATCAGACTAAAATTTGAGATATTTTCCTCAAAAAAACATTTATCAAATCTCACTTCTGGAAGGAAAGAATTTGATAAAATGTATTCACAAATTCTTCCTCTAAGGAAGAGTTCTGGATTTGGATGTACTCATTTAAAACTAGTTTTTAGTCACAAACTATTTTATTCCCCAAAGTACTCCTTTTAGAACTAAGTGTCAATGAGGTGGACATTGAGAGAAAAATTTATCATTAAATAAAACACAATACGTATGTATTTATAAAGCATATTTTTCTAAGAAAATGTTGATAACTAAGATTTCATTTTCTAACATTTTTTGATCCAAACGATTTTAGATTTTGAAATTATAACTTTTTTATTTTCAAGAAAACAAATTAAGTACCAACAAAAATACATGGTATATGGATAGTGGATGTTCCTAACACATGATTGGTAAAAAAACTTACTGGAAAATATTATCAAGATGAAAGGAGGAAAAGTAATTTTTGAAGATAATTCTCAAGGAGAAATTGTTAGTATAGGTAATATTGTTTTTCTTGGAAAATCATTAATTTCAAATATTTGATTTTCTAAATGTATTAAGAACAACCTTATATGCATAATCCAATTGTGTGATGAAGGTTACATTGCGAATTTTAGGAATGATAAATGATTAGTAAACAATTCTGAGGAAGAGTTTATTCTATCTTCCCATAGTCATGAGAATGTTTACACACTTAACTTAGAAGAACACAAGAGACATGACATACCTTGACTTAGTGTAATGGAAGATCAAGCCAAGTTATGATATAGAAGACTAGGAGACTGTAACCTTAGTAACCTATGAAAAATCTCAAATAAAATACTTGTTAAGGAAATGATAGAGCTTATATTTGATTCTTAATTTTTTTTGATCCATTTCAATATGGAAAGAAACATAATTCAAGCTTTAAATGAATTAATGAAGTATTAACTTCTAATGCATTAAAACCAGTGCATATGGATATTTTCAGTCCAACAAAAACTATAAGTATTGAAGGAAAATACTATGTATTTGTTTTAGTTGATGATTATACTAAATTTACATGGTTTTATTTTCTAAAAAATAAATATCAATCATTTTATTATTTTAAATGTTTTTCAGCCAATGTTTAAAATGAGAAAAACCTTCCATTGATAGCTATTCATAGTGATCATGGGGTAGAATTTGAAATTTCATATTTTGAAGCTTTTTGTAGTAATAAAGGCATTACTCATAACTTCTCAGCTCCATGAACTCCTAAAAAAATGGTGTTTTTGAAAGAATAAATAGTATTCTTCAAGAAATAACTAGAACCATGTTGAGTGAATATTATATTACTAAACACTTTTGGGATGAATCTGTTACTAATCCTTGTTATACTATAAATCAAGTTTTAATCAGAAATTTTCTTAATAAAACAAATTTTGAATTATGTACTGGTCGAAAGCCTACAGTTTCCTACCTCAATGTATTCGGATGCAAAGTATTCATATTGAATACTAAATATAACTTACATAAATTTACACCCAAATCTGATGAAGGAATTTTCTTAGGATATTCCACTACTTCTAAGGATTATAGAGTTTTTAACAAAAAAATTTGTACTGCTGAAGAAATAGTACATGTTAAATTTTATGAAACTGATCCTTTTATTTTTAAACAACCCCAATCTACATCCTATGATGTGTTTTAAAGAACTGATTACCAACCTTTTTTGGAATACTCTTCTAATAAGAGAACTAATCAATAAAATTTTCCTGAAGTATTTACCGTGGAATTATTTTTAAATTATGTTTATGAAAATGTTTTACAAAAACCAAATCAGTTGTTTCTTAAGAATGATCCCAGTGATAATATCTTTGGAGATGTAAATCAACCTGTAATGACTAGAAGTTTTTTATAAAAATGATGTAGAAAATTTAGAATTTATTTCCCAATTAGAACCTAAAGGTATTGACGAATCTTTAGGTCATGATGATTGGATAAAATCTATGCTAGATGAACTAAATCAATTTGAAAAGAACAATGTTTGGACCTTGGTTGAAAGACCTAAAGAAACTTCTGTAATTGGAGTAAAATGGGTCTTCGGAAATAAATGTGATGAAAATGGAATAATTTAAAGAAATAATGAAAGATAAGTTTCTAAATTCTATAATCAAGAAGAAGGAATATGCTATGAAGAAACCTACTCTCGAGTAGCTGGATTTGAATCTATTCATATTCTACTAGCCTTTGTAGCATTCGTTAATTTCAAAATTTTACAAATAGGCGTGAAGTGTGCTTTTTTTTAATAGATATGTTCAAGAGGAAGTTTATGTTGAACAACTGCCTATATTTAAAGACACAAAATATCCATAACATTTTTACAAACTTACCAAAGATTTGTATGGACTTAAACAAGCCCATAGATCCTAGTATAATAGACTTATATGAATTTTTTTACAAAACGATTATGTTAAGGGAACTGCTGATCCAACCCTTTTTATAAATAAAAATAAGGAAAATGTTTTGATTTGTTTAAATTTATGTTGATGAAATTATATTCAGATCATCTCAACAATCTTTACTTGATTCATTTGTGAATCTTATGAAATCTTAGTTTGAAATAAGTATGATGAGTGAGTTAACATTTTTTCTTGGTTTTCAAATTTATCAAAAACTAGAAGGAACTTATATATCTCAACATAAGTATTTTAATGATATTATTAATAAGTATGGATATGAAAAAACTAAAAGTATAAGTTCTCCAATCAGTAACTCAAACATTCTTGATCTTGATGAGGCTAGGAAGATAGTAGATTAAAAATCTTTTAGAGGTATCATAGGAAGTTTATTATACTTAATAGATAGTTATCCAGAATTATTATTTTTAGTATACTTATGTGCAAGATATAAATATAATTCAAGGGAATATCATTTAAGAGATATGAAAATAATTTATCAAAATTAAAAGGGAACCATAGATTTAAGACTTTTTTATTCTTCTAGAAAAGATTTTGTTTTAAAAATATTTTCAGATGATGACTTTGGTGGATATAGAATGGATAGGGAAAGTAAATCTGAAATATGTCATTTCTCAGAATATTCATTATATTATTGGTCATGTAGGAAGAGACACACAATATCACTTTCCACTGCTGAAGCTAAATATATAGTAGTTGGAAGTTGTTGTGATCAAGTGTTGTGGATGCAACACACACTCACAGAATATGACATGAGTTTTACCTGAACAATGATAATGTGTAATAATAATAGTGCTATTGCCCAAAGTAAAAACCATGCATGTCAATCTCATGCAAAGAATATAGATATTAAGCATCCCTTTCTTAGGGATCACACACTTAAAGGAGATATTATTTTATAATTTTTTATAACTCAAGATCTACGTGCTGACATTTTTACAAATCATTTACCCTTCAATAGATTTAAATACATTAAACCAATGTTAGGAATGATTACCCTTAGGAAATAATCCATATGAACTTCTTCTTAAAACTATCTCCTAACATTAAGTCACTCCTTTTCATAGGGGGGTATATATTTTTATTTTTTATATATTTCCTTTTCCAAATTTTTCAGAACCTAAATTTTTTGAAACTTAAAAAGTTTTTCTTTACATAATAAATATTTTTGTAACCTATATTCTTTAAGAAAAACAGTATCAAAATTGATAATTCTTTCTGAGCAATCTTGAATGTATGTCTCATTACTTAAATCATCATAATTTATTTTTGGTTCTATCTTATTTTAAGAAAACCTTATTGGATTCCCTTTCCTTAAATCTGATTTTTCCTTAAAATCTCAAAATATCATAACCTAGAAATCCTTCTTCTGTATTTATTTCAACCATCTGATCATATCAAAGTAATCTCAACCATTGGATTGATTTGGGAATTTGAACCATCGCTATGAATCCTATATATAGGGTCCCCCTATTCGTGTCCCACATCGGTTATCTCAGTGATTTTGTGCTGAAGCCCTTCCGCTCATCAAAGTTTACATTCATTTTTATCTATTTCCTCTAGCTCCAAAATGTCTCTTAATGTTTCATCACAACCTCAAATTGACTCTAAAAATGATCTCAGGGATTGAATAATTTATAGATAATGGTTGTTGGACCCTAATTTCATTGTGAAGTATAATTCTCTAATTTTAAAAATCATAAATAAGAATAGTTTGGAAAGTCTATGTGTAGACAAGTAAAAGAATACAAATCCAATATATCCTGATCTTCTCATAGAATTCTATGATATAGTTCATTTTTATGAACAAGGAGGAAGATAGACATTCTTTTTCAAGACTTATGGAAATACCTATTCATTTTCTTTCAATAGGTCTACAAGTATATTGAATATTCCGTATGAAGGTGAAACCATCTTTTCCTTGCACAAATTTCTAGATAAGGAAGGATATTTTGAGAAGGTTAAGGTAATTGAGTTTCATGGACATAAAGGAGTAAAGTCACCGAAGATAGGTCACATTTTTACCAATTATATATTTCTAGCTCTATGGATGCAAGGTTTTCTCATTCTGAGAAAGAGAGATAAGGATTCCCTTAAGAAATGTGATATCCTCATGATAGATTTCTTGGTGAATCTAAGGAAGATAAACCTAATCAAGTGCATTCTATATAAAATTAGAAATGTTAATAATGGAACCATTAAGTCTCAAATCATTATGTTCCCAGAAAACTTGTCGAAGATTATTTTCTTATGTTTATACTATTTCAAATTCCCATGCATCTCAAAGGTCAAAGTTTTCAAGATAATGTTGTTAAGTGATGATACTATGAGAAGGATGAAAATTGGTTTTAGTATTAAGACATGAGAGTTCTTTGAACTTCCTAATAATATTGATAAAGATATTATCAAGAAATGTGAAGTGGGAGAAAGTTCCAAGAAAACCCCCCCAAAAAAGAAAAAGAACTAGAACCAAAAGAGAAATCACCAGTACTTGAGTTAGTATCTGCTCCACCAAAGAAAAAAAATTAAAAAGACTTTTCTAATGAAGTGGTATCCAAATAGATAGAGAAAAAGAATAAAAATAAATAGGGAGATGCATTTTTTGGGTTAGACCCTACTAAGGATAAAACTTTAATAATTCAAGCTACTGAAGATCTAGATAAGAAAGAAAAATAGAAAAAGTCAAATAAGAAGATTTCAGAAGCTAAGACTGTTCAAGCTCTGCCTAAAGATAAATATAATAAATCTGAAAAAGTTTTGGTACCAGAATACATCTTAAAAGAATTAGTTCCAATTGAAACTCTGGGTGTAAATAAGAGAAATAAAGTTATTTCACTTTTTGATCCCATTGTTGAAGAAGAAGTTCATAAGGAAGAAGTAGAAGAAGAATAATTGGAAGAGGGAAGTGATGATGTAATCAAAATTGTGAAAGAATATTAGGGGAAGGAGATCCCTTTTGACAATCTATTTAGAAGAACATCCCAAGCTGAATCCGACAAGATAATCTCATAAGGCCCATAATTTCTAACAAATCATGATTATCAAGATGATGTTGATAAAACATTAGATGATGAAAGTAGTAAGGAAGATATTGTTCAGGATGTTGATGAAAACGTTGATAAGGAAAGCGTTGATCAAGGTGATGATAAAGAAGTTTATTATGATAATAGAATTATCCAAGTTTTTGATAGAGAGAAACATGCTTAGAATCTTAAGAAGAAAATTTCTAAAAAAGAGAAAGGAAAGTAAATCAATGTTGAAAGACCAAATAAATCTAAAGTTGAAAAATAAAAAAAAGGAAGTTGTTATAGGAACATATAAGGGAAAAGAAGATGAGTAAGATAAAGTTCCCTTTCCAACAAAGGAATCTGATACAAAATCTTCATATTCCTTAGGACATGATTTTGTTGTTCTATCTTTGAATAAGATTATGAATACCATTACCTTATTTATAAGTATTGATTATTGGTGCCAAATTCTTCAAAAAACAATCAATCAATAGTCATATTCAATATCCATTATCATGGAAAATTTTATAAAATTTGAGGCCGATTTGAAGAATTTTCAAATTAGTTATGATGCTCATAAAATATCATGAAAATAGATAACCAAGTAGTCTAAGTCAGTGATTGATGATCTAAAAATTATGGATTACTTCAATGATTCAACAAAGTATGCCTTTGATAAATCAGATGACACAATAAAGAAACTTTTCAACAAGTCTTTTAGAGAAGTTAAATCAAGACAAAGTTTCCCAGATCCAAGAGGACAAAGAACTAAATGGGAAGCTAAATTCTGTTACTTTAAATTTGAAAAGGGAACTCATAGAAGATATGGATGAAAAGTTCAAGGATCGAGAAGAAGTGATAAATTCCCAAGGCGAATTTCTTAAATCCCAACATGAGAGAATCAAAATTCTCAAAAAGAAAAATCAGAAATAGGAACAGTTGATCATGAAGTATGAGGATGATCATAAAGAGATAAAGAAGCTGAAGGAAACCCTGAAAAAGTTTATGCTAAATGAAAAAAGGATGAATGATTTCTCAAAACTGATATTTTTTATATTTTATTTGTAATAATATTTCGCATCTTAATAAAAAAATTTATCTTTCCATTATTATTTTTATATTCCTAACGTTTCAGGTATAATTTTTCTATTTCCCTCCATTACTTTTTGAAAGTCTGAAAGTGGAATAATATAATGATAAAAATAATTTTAAGAAAGATATTGATTAAGTAAGGTGCATATTACTTAAATAAGAAATTATTAAGTAAGAAAAGTGTTATTTCTCTAAGAAAGACTAGAATAAAATCCTTAGATATTTCAAAACCTAAGGAGGAGTTAGTAATATTCATCATAGATCATATGTAGGAGAGATAAATATTTCTTTTAAGTTTAAAATGAAAACCATTGTCCTTATATTCTTTTATAAAAAGTTGTTTGTAATTTTCAAAAAGTGGGAGATTATTAAGTCAATAATTTTCTTTATAACTTTTTCATTCCTTTATGTTTTGAAAATCACTAACATATTTCCTATGGAAAATTATATTTCTCTAATAAATATTTTTTAAGGAAAATTTTCATAGTCTAAAATTGGTTTTGACCTTCATTATGTTTTTCAAAGCAGTATCTAATGTTTTTTTAAACAAAGTCTAACCAAGATTTTCTTAAGTAAAAAAACATCCTTATCTAACCTAGAATCTTACACTTCCTTATAATTTTATTTCCCCAAAATTGTGAATATGATTTCTCTAGAAATCATACTCTAATTTGTACTAAAATCAGACTTTGATTTAATCTTAAATGAGACTATAATTTCTCCGGAAATCAGACTCTGATTTCTCATTAAATTCGACTCTAATTTCTCCTAAAATATGACTCTGATTTCTCCTTAAATCATACTCTAATTTCTCCTAAAATAAGACACCGATTTCTCATGAAATTAGACTATAATTTATTCTGAAATCAGACTCTGATTTCTCCTTAAATCAGACTCCAATTTCTTCTGAAATCATACTCCAATTTATCTTAATACCAGGCTCTAATTTCTCATGAAATCAGACTTTGATTTCTCCTAAAATCAGACTCTGATTTCTCGTGAAATCAGACTCTGATTTCTCTTGAAATCAGACTCTGATTTATTATGAAATTAGATTCCAATTTCTCTAGAAATCAGAATCCAAATTCTTCATAAATCAAATTACTAATTCTTCAAAAATTAGATTCTGAATTCCTCAGAATTCAAACTCTAATTTTCTATTATTTTGGAATCTGATTGTCCATATTTTTAGACTATGTTTTCTTATATTTGTAGAGTTATATTGTTCATATTTGTTAATGTTACTTTTCTTTCTTAAACATATTGTTCCATGTTTATTAGATAATATTATACTTGAGTTTCTTAAACATAAATTGTTTTCTTATGTATTATTTTTTCTCACACATGATAATGATTTCCAAGGTTTCTTATAAGAAATGAGGCCGAACAATCTATTTTTAACTAACTGTTGGCTAATTGACACGTTTAAAGGTTTCTATGATATTTAAGTAAAAATATGACCATTAGAGGAGGGAGCCGACCATTGGAACCTTTGCCTATAAATACCTCATCCATTTGATGATTTAGACACGCATTGAGAAGTGTTGGATGTGTTAATTATAGAGAGAAAATTTGTGTTGTGAGAGCTATACTCAAACCTACCTAGTGTAAATGTTGTGAACAACTTGTTCATGCTATTATAATCTTGTTCATCCCACCTAGTGATATTCTGGTTGTTGATGATCAATCTATGGATTCCAGGTATAGGAAGATAGAGGTTTCGATCACCTTAGAGATTGAGGGCTTGTGGGGATAGAAAAACAAATTCCAATATTCTTATCAAGGGATTATCCTGGTGTGGGTAAGATAGACTTTCTTTAAAGTATAAATCAAGGTACTATTATCTAAGGTTGTTGGATACCCTTCTCTTTGGGAAAAAATATTTCTTATACTTGTTTACATGTTGCTATTACATGTTTAATTTTCACTGCATTTTGTTAAATAAAGAAAATATAACTTTCTTATACTTTATTATACTTTTGTACTCTAATAAATAATATTATATATGATTTAAGGTAAAATATTTCTCTAAGAAAACTTTTATTAAGATTCATTTTCAGATCCATATTATTAGATCCTAAGTAAGTAAAATTCTTTGTTAAGAACCAAAGAGGGTTTGTGAATTCATGTTGTTTAACTTTGTTAAACATAGATTTTCTTGAGGTTAAAAGTGAATGTTTTTAAACATAAAATTCACCCTCCACTTATAATTGAGCATCTACATCCATATTTTTATCATACATGTTGAATTATTCAAACCATTACACATGACCTAGTCTTTTTATAAGGTGGACCTATGATCGTTATATCATCAATTAATGGTGAATAAGGATGATATTCTAAATACTACCATTCCAACAAGTTATAGAAAATATGATTTCATATTGATGCCCTTTAAAATCATTTATTATCCAACAATATTCATGGACCTAATGAATAGAGTCATTAGATATTTCCTCAATAAAATTGTATTAGCCTTTATATATGATATTTTGATATACTTCAAAAGAAATGTGGAGCATGAGGAGAATTTGAATACTATAATAAAATCATTGTTAAAGGAGAATATATATGAAAATTATAATAAATGTGAGTTTTGGATGGGGGAAGTATCATTATTATGGAATGTTATCAAAAGTAAAGGGACACCTATGGATCCTTTAAAGATAAAGGTAGTTTAGGAGGGGCCTAGACTAATATCTATGATAAAAATATATAGTTTTCTTGAACTATATAGGTACTATCAATGATTTTATATATAGTTATTGTAATTATAAAACTCAATGAACAAAACAATTATAAGGGAGTGTAGTTTATCCTGACCCATGAATGTAAAGTGAGCTTCAAGGAATTGAAAAAGAGGCATATAACAACACCAATACTCATAGTACCCTCAAGTGGGGAGGTTTTGGTGGTATAAAATTATTTAAATAAGGGATTCAGATGTGAACTGATGTAAAATTATAAAGTTAAAATTATAGCCTATGCCTCAAGGTAATTTAAAGTCTATGAGGAGAACTATTCAATGCATGATCTGGAATTGGTGTCACCGATTTTTTCTTTGATAATTTAGAATCATTTTCTTTATGGTGATAACTATAAATTATATATAAATCATAGGAGACTAAAATATATATTCACATAGATAGAGGTTAATATATTTAAACTAAGATGGTCAGATATGATCAAGGACTATGACTGCTCAATCTATTATAATCCTGGGAAAATGAATAAAGTGGAAGATATTCTATGTAGAAAGGATACTACAGCCTTCTGAATGATGATAATTGAGAAGGATCCAATATTATTAGACTTACAAAGGATGGACATGAATGTCATAAAGGAAGTAAAAACATCTAAGTTATCTCAAATGATTGATCAACCATCCATTATGAAGAAGATAAATATGGACAAAGGGATGGTGTGGGAATATAACAGAGGGTGGAAGATATAGTAAAAGGAAA
Source organism: Viscum album (assembly GCA_963277665.1). Lineage (NCBI taxonomy): Eukaryota > Viridiplantae > Streptophyta > Magnoliopsida > Santalales > Viscaceae > Viscum > Viscum album. The sequence continues at coordinate 1,403,396,666 of OY728125.1, forward strand.
TTCTTTAGAATTAAAAATTAATGAAGATGGATTTGTACGATTGGTTCACAATTATTTGTACCATCAAATCTCAAGATAAAGAAGGAGCAGTTTGATGATTCACATAACTCGACATTCTCTAGACACCCATGGAGTATATATATGTATCAAGATCATTAAGATAACTATTTGTGAGATAATATGAAGAAAAAGATCCTAGAATATGCATCAAATTTCTTGGTATATCATAAATTGAATTGAAAATGAAAAAATTCCAAGGGGATGATGCAACCATTTACCATACCTATATGGAAATGGGAAAATATCACCATGGATTTTGTTATATGTATTATAAAGACATCTATTAAAAATGATTCCATATGGGTTATATTGGATCATCTTATAAATACTACAGACTTCATTTCCATTCAAGGGTATATATCAATGGATCAACATACAAGGATATACTTTAGAGAAGTGGTGAGGTTTCATATAAAACCACTATAAAATATATCTAATAGTGATCAAAGATTAACCTCAAATTTCTAGAAAATCATCTAACATGATTTGAACACATATTTGAACTTCAGTAAAACCCATGACCCTCAAACTGATGACCCTTCTAAGTGGAAAATCCAAAAACATGATTATATATTGAGAGCTTGATCAATGTAATTCAAATGATTCTAGGATAAATATATCCCATTAATTTATTTATCGTACAATAACATATCTTACATGAGAATTTATATGGATCCTTATGAATCCCTTTATGGAATGAAATGCAGAACTACATCACGTTGGGATGAAGTTGGAGAATGAAAGCTATTGGGAGATGAATTGGTGGAAGAAAATACCAATTTTTTCAAGAAAATTTATCAATAAATTAGATTTACATGACTCTATTTTTACTTTAAAAAATTAGGAATATTTTTAGATCTAGGGTTTGATTTAGCCTAATATTTTGGGGCCCTAGGGGCTCGATATTGTTATAATAAAAGTACAAAATATATCATATCACTTGGAAATATTTTTTATAAAATATTAGAATAAATATTGAATGGATCCCCATATTGGAAATCTGAGACTGTAATTAAATTTGGAACATGGGTTTTACCATAGGTGTGATATAACATTTCTCTGATTTGAGTGTTTGGCTTGAGCTCTGTCATAGGAGTTATAATAGTTATATAAATTATTTAATTAATTGATTTGTCATAATTATTTCATACCCTAATATCCACTATAAAGTAATGCTTATGGAAAATACCTAGGGTTATACACATAATCCTAGGGATTGAGAGATGATCCTTTAAAGGAGGATTCTTATATGATCAATAAAGAATCATTCTCTTGGTGATCAGGTGTCAATAGAGTTTGTGAATCATGTCAATGGCATCGATGTGTGAACAATATTTGTTATATATTAATACAAAATTAAGGTAGGCTGTTGTTTTTAATAGATTTAATCCATGTATTGATATAACTTGTCAAACTTGAGTCAATCCCCTACAAAATTGATTCGTGAGTCAACTTTTGACTGAAGATATTAATTTATCTTACTAGTTTTAGGAATATATATTATGTTTGATTAAATCCCTAATTTTGGTTATTTTTTTCATTCTAATAGAAATAGATTGAGGTGAAAACGAACAATGGATGAGGTTTATTCCACTTGTTGTGGTTTTCATCTCTCCCACGATATATCATGTGTTTATCATAAAAATTACATTTGGATAATGGTTCAAAAAATACTCAATGGACGTTCATTGAAAAACCATTCTTTGGTGAAACCGATCTACACTATAGGCTTAGGATGGGGATCAGTAGCAGGATTGAGGTGTAGAGAAGAACACATGTGGTTGAGGTTCTGATCAGAGAACCAAGATTAGTGGTTTGTTATGTAATGATAATGTAATGTGATGAAAAACATTCATAGTGTATTGGTTGGACAGAATATGGCCACTAATAGTGATTAAATCATGGTCAACTAGATCTGGATTATACAATGAGTCTTGTGGAAAATCCAACGGTGGAGTAGGTGTGAGTGGAAAAACATGAAGAACAAGAAAGTTCATAAAATATTATGAATACACATTATGTAGTCTGAAGAATACACATTGTGTGGGCCCCTAGTTGTAGTGACTAGGGTTTCAGGAAAAATAAAATATCACATGTCATGTAAAACCTACCACACAGTGTGTGACTCGGTGCTGGAGACTCGATGTGTACCCCTGAGGTATATGGGCATGAGAACAACTAGACACATGGGAATGGCTAGAGTACATGGACATGACCATGTACTCACACACAATCTATGAAATCAGACATAACCAGGTACACAGGCATGACCAGTGTACATGGGCATAACCAAATAACACAAGCATGACTTTTGAACATAGTAACAAGCATGTTAAGGTCCTGGGACATTCAATATACTCCTAGTACACACTGTGTACTTTCTTGAGGGAATGTTGAGGCCCTGTATATCTTTATTATAGAATAATATCATTTGGTTGTGTTATCTTGGTACTTCCCCATGAGGTTACAGTGATAAATCACATCCCAAGAATATAATGTGATCCCTTATAGGGGATTACTCTCATATAGAGTTTAGGAATCCCTTCATATGACCTAAGGAGTTATCCTATATCATTTCATCTTCTTCCCATGCTAGTTTTTGAGGAATCATCATAGCAAAAATACATGGGTGTATGATCCTCTACAAAACATGTTATTCGAGGAAGTGTCTGATATAAAGTAGATTCCCTGGGTGAGACCCCCTATATATATCAAGATATTATGAGTTCCAATGAGTAATTATTACAATAAATGAATGATGAGAATGAGTTATCTGATGAGAACCATCAGAATTATAAGTTTAATGCGGTGAATTATACTAGACATGCATTACCCTAAATCATTGAGTGGAATCCTATCGGTGGATGTATGGTTGTGACCTCTTTAATACATGGTTTCTATCTTGAGTATGTTTAGGTATCATATTTCTATTATGTATCATATCATAATTGGCATACATCTTTAATGCTAAGATGACTACTCTCTTGATTCTTTATGTTTAGTAATTTTTTGGTAACCTACTGGGTATGTATATAGTCACCCAACATGGGATTTACCCACACATGTCGTGTATTATAAAGAAAACATGCCTTTGGATGGATTCCTAGGTGTTCCATGAGTAGAAAGAGAATAGTGATCTAGACAGACCATGGTTTGTACAACATGTTTATTTTACAATAGTTCCATCCTTTCTTAGTAGGTTTTACTCCTTTACAATTTTGTGGGCATGTATTTGGACCTTTATAATTTCCAGTAACATTTTTATACTATGATGTGGGTTGTAGGTGTATTTATGCATTTTTTCAACAGTTGTGTTTTTCTTTTTCTCATTTCATGAGTATTTGGAGATCTGTATATGTGTCTAGGTACCTTATTCTATGGCCTCCGATATGTGTGATATACCTACTTGGTGTTGTATGCTATCCAATGGATTATTAGATGCGTGATTGGGGTGTCACATTATGCTTATCTTCAACTAGTTTGGCCTTAATGGGTTAGGTCGTGACATAGTGGTAGCAGATGTGTATTCATCCTAGGACCAATATTTTGAGATTTTCTAGCTGTGAGGTTTGTTTTGAGAACTAAGGAAATAATGTTAATGTAATTTGAGTTTAGATCTCAGGCTAGAGAACCCAGTGTTGGTTAAGTGTTCAATGTATCCATTCACTAGGACTCTGACAACCTTCTTGTTGAATCGATACATGTATGCACTATTTGTAGGGAAACATTTGGTACATGCATCAAATAATATTGAGTTACGATCTCCATGTACTTTTTGAGTCAGCTCCCCATATATACTCTTTTACCATGGTACATCTTGATTATTTTAGGATACCTCTGTGATTATATCCAACCAAGATTCCATTAAGGGACCATGATTGTGATCCCACTTGTGATAAGGCTTTATTACAAGTACCTATATAGGAGGTAGTACCTCATGGTGGTTTTCTAGTCTTACTACCACTCATTAAGAAGCAAGTTGAACTAGTTGTACCAGTTAAGGATCTAAAGAGGCTAATCGCACTATATGAGTTTTAGATATTTCAACCCATTAGGTTTAAGTGTAATCCATACCCCTGGGAAAATGATGACTAATATGAGTTAGTTATGTGAGTTTTAAACCTTGTAAGAACACCTCTAGATCAGTTGGTAGTCCTAGAAGAAAGTCTTCTTCCTAGCTTCGTTGGGAAATGGAAGAGTCTTGTGAAAAATACACATGATGAAATAACCCTATCTTGGAGATAGTTTGAGAATATTTTCATAGTGGAGTTTAACACATATAAACTATGGGTGGTGCATATCTATAATATTCTAAAGATTTAGTAGGGCATCATGATTGTGAAAAAGTATTCATTGAGATTCACAAACCTATCGTGATATTCTATGGATATGGTTCATGATCAATTCCTTATAGAATAGAAATTTGAGCAGGGTCTATGCTGAGATATCAGGGTAGGAGTGATATATATTTTCATTCTAATCTATAATGGTGTTCTTGATTATGATTTAGTGGTGGAGAGATTTCTATCGAAGCCGATTCTGGTAGTTGGTTCCGATAGTGGGTACACTAGAGATGAGACTTCAGTAGTGGGTAGATAATGGTAGACATAGTGATATGGGAGTGTGAGATGATTTATAAGATAATATTAGGATATAGGGTTATTAGTTCAGGTGTCTTTGGATTTTTCAAGTTAGTTGAGGGATAGGTAGTGTTTCTCTTCCGATGATCGAGGATATCTCACATGAGATTATCTGACCCACCAGCCGATATAGAGACAGTTGATGGACCACCCAAGAAAAGATAATAGTTATAATAGGTAGTTATACTATGTGGAAATCATGGCATAGGAGCAGGGAGAGGAGGTGGAGGTGGCTGATGGTTTAATTTTTTTTCACCACTTTCCTCAGGTGGTCCACACTAGGCTGAGGGAACTAGTGGTCAAGGATGAGGATAGCTACGAGTAGTGGAGGGTTATGACCCCTAGGCTCTAGTGATGATTAGAGGTATGATATATTTCTTCTATACATTGTTTTTAGTATTTATAGAAATAGTATTGATCCACTTTTTTCTTTCCACTTCCCATGTTAGAGACTTGGAGATTTTGATGGATCCTTTGGCTTGATCTTTGTTGTTGGAGACTCCCACTGGAGGGAATTTAATGATCAAAATTTGTTGCCGATAATGCGACATGAATCTTGAAGGAGAGATAATAATATATGATCTATTTTTATTAAAAATTATACCTTATGATTTCTTCATAGGTATGGATTGGATATCCACATTTCATATACAAATTGACCATTTCATGCAGATGATATAGAGTGTCCATAGAAATGTGTAAATGTTTTCCTTCATTGGTGAGAAGGAAACCCAAGAAGAGCAAGATGGGATCATGTGTATGAAGATAAAAATGATTACTCATTAGTTGGATATTAGAAAACTTGGATTAGAATATTTAACGGGCTATCAGTTTCCTAGAGTAGTGGTAGAGTATGAGGACGTCTTCTCTAAGGATGTGTCAAGATTATCTCCCCAATGGGAGATATATTTTTGCAAAGACTTAAACCTAGGTACTACCTTGATATCTCTACTAGTATGTCGGATGGATCCCATAGAGATTAATTATATGAAAATTCTGTTGGACTATTTAAAGAGGAAGGGATTTGTTAGACCTAGGGTGTCAAACTTGGATTCCCCAGTGTTGTTCTCCAAGAAAGAGTATAGGAGCTTGAGGATGTGCATAGATTATCACCTCCTGAACTAGGTGACAATGAAGAATAAGTATCCACCACCAAGGATTAAAAAAACTACTCAACCAGATAAAAGGGGTGTGATGGTTCTTAATGATTTACCCTAGATCAGCATATCACCAACTTCGAGTCCAGGATAAGGATATACTGAAGATGACATTTTGATGTCGCCGCAGTCAAAAAAAGTACATAGGGATTCCCTTCAACATGAATAATGAAAATAGTGATCATGATACTGATGAACCTAATAATTCATACCTTATTACATCATTTTTTGTTAGTCTTCATTAATGATATCCTAGTGTACTCAGTGTTATAGGAGAAGCATGTGAAACACTTGAGGATGATCCTGGACATACTTCGAGAGCACCCAATTTATAAGTTCAAGTTTTTAATTCAGGACGTCCACATTATGAGACATTTTGTAACGTCCTGACCCCAGTTACTCAGATTCAGTGCATTATTACATAACATTGGCATGATACAAGGAATCATGTCCTGAAAGACTGATTAGTTTAGTAGCCTTGGAAGTACTAGATACATTTATATGTTTTACATTACATCATGAAATAAAAACATCAACAAAAGTTTTTCCCCATTAACCACAATTATATCCTTAGCCTATCCCTACAGGTCAACCATAAAATATTTCTTCACATCCTGGGAAAAATAAAACATAGAAAGGGGTGAGCTCAGATGATAAGTAAGGATAACAATGTAGCGAAAACTTTCATAAATAAGCATAAAAATTTAAGGCAATGTATAAGACTAAAACAAAAGCCTTTTAAACTTAAAATTCATTATAATATAGAAAAGAGAAAATCAAATAATTTCATTTACTTATTCACATGAATATTCTACTAGTCAGATAATCACATGCAATATCAATAGCCACTTTCATAATGATGGAATACATAATGATAGACTTCATAACCCCATAGTCAAGGCCTTGTTCCAAGAATACAAATAAGATTTTTTCAAGGACTTATTCCAAGATACTAGTTTGTCTCAAGAGACCTACTGATGCATCTTGGAGCTATAGTGGGCTCCAACCGTCAAATACTAAGTCCAATTCATTCCTCATATGAAAAGGTTTAAATATAACATAAACATTCGTATTAAAACTAGCATATGAAATGTCAATACTTTATCCATAAACCTTGAATGGTGTTAAAATAACACATCCACAGTAAAAAATATCACAAAACCTTCAAAAAAATATGGAATATTTGTATCCTAATAAATCAACTTCAAACAAGTTGAAAATACACCAAAGGATGTTGACATATATGAAATGAAAACTATTTGAAATAAATACCTATTTATATTTCGAAATCATTTAAATGTCACGTAATTATAAAAGAAAACATTTAGTTTGAAAATATTCTTATAAGATTGTATGGGACGCTTCGATGATAATATAATGGAGTAAAATAGCCACACATGCTATATAAGTTAAAAAACATTTTTAACTTAATTTTTCCAAAAAGGTCATAAAGTACCTTGTTTGGAAAACAAAGGAAAGATTCCTTTCAAAATTTTTTATAAAAAGTAAAACAGGGGTATAAATGACTGTAACACATTGTCTAGTAAATAGTAATAATGTTTTGGAATAAATTTTTTAGAAACATCGATGTTGATGATAAAGAGCTCCCGATAGATACATAAAAACAACCTCGGATAATAAAGAGATTGTGAAATTAACCCTTAACTTGTACAAATCCTTAGTTGATGGTATGTTAAATTTCTATATAATAGTTAATTTTTTATATTAAATTATACAAGAATCATATACATAAACAAGATATCATATATGATCTTATAATATTCCCTTTTTTATAATATTTTAGTAGTATCATTGTTTCGGGTGTTAACTGATTCGTTTTACTTTATATGCTTGGTTAAGTAAGCCATGTTTATTATGGATTTGATGTATTTGATTCATATACATAATTATATTATGTTCATAAACATTATTTTTAATCCTAAAATGAAAATTATTCTTGAATGATTACGATGGGGAATGAATCTCATCACGTTCATGGAGACGGTAATCCGTACGTACGTACAAGTGATAATATCATTATATTGATGGTGAAATAATATGTAATTGGATGTTATATCATATATAAATAATCATTAAAAAGTTATATTTATTATTTACATCAGTTATACTCATTATTATACCCATCTAAATAATGAATTGTTTGAATAACAAACTACACTACTACGTAGAGACACTAAGCCGTACATACACACGTATGGTGACTTTGTCATTGATATGATAGATATAATAATTAATATGGTTGTACCATTTTTATAATAACATCACATTATATAGAAGATACTTTAGTTATTATTTTAGAATAGAAACAACAAATAAAGAGGAAGTGGAAGAAGAAATGAACTTGAAAGAGGTGATGAAATATTTACTTCTTCTTCGAGTTCTTCCTTTTCATTTGATCCAAAGGGCTCCTTAGGTTGGATTTATGAACAAAGGAAGGCCTCTAGGATGAAGGGAGGAAAGTTGGGAGGATATTGTGGAAGGGTTTGGCTAAGCCAAATGGCTTTGGAGGTGTGAAATTAAGATAAGGGGAAGTACCCTTTTATTAGAGAGGTGAGGGTCACTTTAGGAAAAGCTTGAAATATTATTTTATAATAAAATAATTTTCGGTTTCTAATGGATCCATAATAATTTATTTCTAGGATAAGGTGGTTTTGGTTCTAAAACCTCTCAACCAATAGGTTTTGGATAGGTTTATGTCACCATATTAACCTTATCTTTTAGATTTAACTCTTAGTTAAATAGTTTGACATTTACTATGTCTCTTTGTATTTTTATATTATATGGTTAATAAAATTACTATAACAAGACCAGAAAACCCCATGTGGTTCATTATTAATATATATAAGCTTATCTAAGTCCGTTGGATGAACCTCAGATATTTAGGAATATTATATCAATTAATAATATAGTAATTTTTTAACTCAATTATGTCTATTTTGACACTATTAAGTATTTGATTTTTTTGAAAGCCATAAAAACTTTATAAATGAGAATAAAATTTATTTAATCAACCCTAAAATATAATATTAACCTATAAAATTAGTGTATTTCATTATAAGTCTCAATTTACATTTATTTGGATATTTATAAAATCAATTATTTTTCTATTTCATTGTTAATGTAATTATTGCATCATCATTAAGTCATAAATAAATTGAATTATTTAATGTATAAAAATTATAAATAAAATATAATTATGTAGGAAATATCTTTATCTTACTAATTAATATTTATATTTGAATTTATATTGTGTGTAACCCTATATTAAAAATGGATTAGTTATTAAAATTTGAATTTAACTCTTTTAACTCTTCTTTAAATAAAATAATAACAAATGTCCTAATCTAATCCAAGTGAACCAAAAGGATAATATTTTATTCATAAGGTAGTTTTTGGTCAAAATAAAATTATCCAATAGAATTAGGACATGTGTTAGGATAATTATAATATCATTTTTACCCTTAATTTCTCAATTTACTTTTAACCGTGGTAATAAAAGTCAAATGTGACTATTCACCAAAAATTATTTTCATCTTATTGAACAAAATTTTACTTAATGTTGTCAACATTTTATCTCATATATTTGAAATTCAACTCATAGAAGCAGAAAAATTAAGTTTTATGCAAATTTGTAAATGCTCTTAGAAGGTGGGTAAAAGGCGGTAATAAGTTCAATAAAATATTATATATCTAAACTTATTATAAAATGACTCAAATGACTTATATAAAACATATATAGGTATTATGTATCAATTTTGATCTAAAATAAATTAAAATAATATAAATAATTATTTAAATAAAAATTATATTTTAAATAATAATGCAGTGTTTTTCACTATTCATAAAAAATTGAATGTTTTCAGAAAAATACCAAAAATTCACCCTAAACTAATTTCGATATTATGAATTCAAAAATGAATTCCATTTTGAAAAATAAAATTTATAAAATTTCAAAAAGTGTATATTACTATTCATAATGTCTTGTTTGATTGGTCATGGTGTGTTAAAACTCCAAGTTGCGTACAATGCATGCTACTGCATTATTCAAAGGGAAACATGTCGTGGAAGCTTGGGGTGTTACATTCTACCCTGCTTAAAATAATTTTGCCCTCAAAATTTCTATAATATCACTGCATAAAAATATTCAGGTTGTTCTTCATTATAATTTCCTTGGGTTCCCACTTTGCCTCTTCCATCTTATGGTTTCTCCATATAACTCTTACCAGACGATTCATCCAGTTTCTCAGCACTTGTTCTCTAGTATCAAGAAACTTTAAAGACTCTTCACATAAAGACAGATCAGGTTCTAGTTCAATTTCTTCATAGATGAGTACATGTTCTCGGTCAGGCATGTATTTTCTCAATAGTGATATGTGGAACACATCATGAACATTGGATAGACTTGGCGGCATTATCAAACGGTAATCTACCGCCCCAATTTGTTCTAGAATTTTGAAATGTTCGATGTAACTAGGACTCAATTTACCCTTCTTACTGAATCGTATAACACCCTTCCATAGAGATACCTTCAAGAAAACATGATCTCCTACTTGAAATTTCAAATCCTTCCTCTGATTATCGGCATAACTCTTTTGCCTATATTGAGCAGCTTTGATGTGGGTTTGGATAATCTTCATCTTTTTCATTGTTTCTTCTACAAGTTTTGGACCTATGATTTTTCTTTCACCAATATCATCCCAACAAGTTGGTGTGCGACATCTCTCTCCATATAATGCTTCATATGGTTCCATATGAATACTTGAATGAAATCAATTGTAATAGAAAAATTCTAATAGTGGTAAATATTGATCCCACATACCTTGAAAGTCAAGTGATAAAGATATCAACATGTCTTCTAAGGTTTGAATAGTCCATTATGATTTTCCATTGGTTTTAGGATGGTAGGCAGTGCACAAACAAAGTTCAGTATCCAATGCCTTCGGAAGACTTTTCCAAAATCTTGATGTAAAACGGGGATCATGATCAGAAATAATCAATAGGGGTACACCATGGAGTCTTACAACTTCATTAATATATAGTCTTGATAGACGTTCAAGTGGTAAATCTTCTCTTATAAAAAGAAAATGTACTGAATTGGTAAAACGATCAATAATGACCCATATTTCATCATTCCGGCTATTTTCCTTGGTATCCCCACGACAAAGTCCATCGTAATACTATCACATTTCCACTTAGGAAAGGGAAGAATTTGAATGACTCTTCCAGGCTATTGCCTTCCAGCTTTCACTTGTTGACAAACCATAAATCTTGACACAAAATCAGTAATCTCCCTCTTCATTTCGTCCCACCAAAAATGTTCTTTCAAATATCTATACATCTTGGTGCTCCCATGGTTTATAGATAAATTGGAGGTATGAGCATCATCCAAAAATTCCCTTTTTAGATCAGGTATGTTTGGAACACAAAGTATCTTCCCAAATTTCAAAATTTCATCTTCATATATAAAATCACTCAATCTCCCATCATTCATGACTTTAATCTTCTTTTGAAACTCCTCATCATTAGTCTGAGAACTTTTTATCCTTTATCGTAAATATGGTATGACAACCATTTGAAAAAGTGTTGATGTTTCACCTTCCATGGTTATTACCATATCCATCTTTACTAGATCTATGAAAATAGGATCCCTTTCAACTCCCATCTTGTTCAAAACATTATGATCCTTTCTACTCAAAGAATATTCCACTTTATTTGCCTTCCCCAAGTGGTAGTGTATAGTGTTATCATAATCCTTGAGTAGTTCAATCAATCTCTTTTGCCTAATGTTGAGTTGTTTCTGTGAAAAAATATACTTCAAACTGCTACGATCAGTATAAATCTGGCATTTTTCACCATAGAGATAGTGTCTCCATATCTTCAGAGCAAAGATTACAGCTGCTAACTCAATATCATGAGTGGGATAGTTTTAGCATGAATTTTTACCTTTCTTGATGCATAGGAAATAAATGTATAATTCTGCATGAGGACACAACCATGTCCTTTCATTAAAGCATCACTATAAATAACAAACCCATTGTTCCCTGATGGTAGATTCAAGATAGGATCATTGACTGATATTCTCTTCAATTCTTCAAAACATTCTTCACACTCTTTTTGCCAAAAAAATCTATCCTCTTTACGTGTGAGCTTGGTTAATGGGTTAGCCAACCTGGTATTAGTTTGGATGAAACGTCGATAATAACCTACTAAACCAATAAAACTTCATACCTCAGTTATACTCGTCGGTGCTGGACATTCTCATATTGCCTTGGTCTTTGAAGTATCAACAGAGATTCCATCCTTAGAGACAATATGGACAAGAAAAGAAATCTCTTGAAGCCAAAATTCACACTTTCTAAACTTCTCATATAATTCATTTCTTCTAAGGGTTTTCAGAATAGTGCGCAATTGATTTTCATGATCTTTGTATCATTTTGAGTATACCAAGATATCATCAATACATATCACTACAAAGTCATCATGATATCCCTTTAAAACTCTATTCATTAGATATATGAAGAAAGAGGGTGCATTAGTCAATCCAAAAGGCATTACAGTAAAATCATAATGCCCGTACCTAGTTCGAAATTCTGTTTTCATAATGTCTTCCTTCTTCACACACAACTGAGGATATCCAGATCAAAGTTCAATCATTGAAAATCATTGAGCTCTAAGAAGTTGGTCGAATAAATCCTCAATGCGAGGTAGGGGATACTTGTTCTTTATTATTATATCATTGATCTCCCTGTAGTCAATGCACCACCTCATATATCCATCTTTCTTTTTAATAAAAAGGATAGAGGCTCCCCATGGAGAAACACTAGGGCAAATAAATCTCATATTACTCAATCCCTCTAGTTGTTTCTTTAGTTCCACTAATTCCACAATGTCCATTCTATAAGGGGTCTTCGATATGGGCCTTGAAATAGGAATTAAATCAATGGAAAAATAAATTTCTCATTCAAGAGGATGTCCAGGTAAATCCTCTGGAAACACATCAACATATTCTTATATAATAGGTACATCCCCTCTTTGAACATTATTTTCCTCACCCATAATCATTTCATTCTCTTCCTCCTCAATAATTGAATTTAGTAGAGCTACTGGGGGGATCTAGATAAGAATTAGGTGGTGATGTTTCTTTTCTAAAGATAAGGTACTCCTTATCATCATTGAAAATTTTAACATCCTTATTCTTATAATAAAATTTTTCATCATGGTCTGAAGGACAATACATTCCAAGGATTATATAAAATTCAATCATGGGTATGAAAATGAGATTAGCTAGATAAAGAACATTTATATCCCCTAATGAGAATTGATTCACAAAACATTGTTGTGATGATACTTCCCTTAGGAGTTTTGACTGACAAATCCATTGTTAAGTCAAATTGAAAATATCTAATTTTCATAGAAAACTGGGATGATATGAAACAACGCGATGATCTATAATCAAATAAAGCATTGGATAAACTTGAGGAAACCATTAAATTACCTACCACCACGTCTTTTGGAGCTTCAACCTTAGCAGTAGTGATCACATAAGAATGTCCTTTCTCCCTTGGACTTTTATGAGGTAAGTTCCCTTGGCACATAGGACATTGATTTACATAATGTCCATTTTCTCTAAAATTGTATCATTTAACATTGACAGCCTCTTTATTTTTCTTACAATCATGAGCTTGGTGCCCTCTTCCACCACACTTGTAACAAACTCTTATTCCCTTCAGGTAAGTACTGGGGTGTTTCTTCCCACATTTATTGCATGAAGGATATTCAGCTTTTCCCTTCTTCCCCTTATTTCCATTTCAAGAGTGACTAGTAGATCTCTTATTCTCTTTATTTTCTTTGAATTCATAAGACTTAGAGAATTACTTTTCTGTCTTGATAACGCCTGAGACAATATCTTAGTACGATAAGAAGGATTATGAGACTAATTCTCAATAGATAAATGGTTTTAAACCATAAAAGAATCAATAAATTTTACCCCTTGGGTTATGTATATAATCTACCGCAATCCTTGATAAACTTTTAAATTTAGCCTCATACATTGCAACATTCTCATCCTCCTTTTGCTTCAGACTAAGAAATTGTCTTTCCATATCCACTCAACAGTCACGAGGAATGTTTTGGTCTAAGAAAATATCTTTAAACTTCCTCCATTCCATGTTCGATACTTCTTCATCTTCCTTTGTGTTTTGGATTAATGACCACCATTGATCTGTATCTCCCATGCGGCGTTATACTGCCATGAAAACTTTTTTCCTTTCGCTACTCCCCAAAGCATAAAATATTTTCTCTAAGGAATTTATCCATTGATCAGCTACTAATGGATTTGTACTCCCATTAAATGTTGGTGGTTGTTGCCTTATTAAGGGGTCTAATATTTATCCTCTGCGTTGTGGATCAGGGTGCTCCATACGGGTAAGGTTATTATTCATAACCAGAGTGAGCTATTCCAGTATAGTGACAAGATGATCAACACCAGTTGCATCACTAGCTCCACTATAATTACCTTGAGTAGGAGGAAAATTTGTACATGGATTACGTGCGTTGATAATGTTTCCATTACTTCCACTAGGCGTCATTTCTAAAAAATGGCATACACTAGATTAGTTTATGAATCACAATACATACTTCTAAACTTGTAAAAAACTTAACGTAAATTGAAAATTTTATGTATATAATCCATAATCATAAAAAAATATTTTCTTTGAGGAGGTATATACTCATAAATCCTTGATAATGGTTTGTAAAGAAAATGAGTATTATCTTAAGCATATCCCTTGGGAGTTTCATAACCAAGAGTGCAGCAAGGCCCATTGTCATGTAACAAGATACCCCAGATCAAGACTGAAACTCCTTTTCAGAGTTTTCACTCCTAGGTACATCTATGCCAGAGCTACCTATACCTGATCATATCCATACAATGATTTATTGCATATAAAATACACAAAATCTCTACATTACCAAGATTCTTGGAAGTTCTTCTATACCAATCTTCAAAGTCTATCTTAGGGTAATGTGCTCTAATCAGAGTTTATCTAAATCTAGTTTCAAAGGTTTGTACTAAACTTACTCTAATAAAAATTGTAATGCCCTGACCCCAGTTACCCAGAGTCAGTGCATTATTACATAACATCGGCATGATACAAGGAATCATGTCCCGAAAGACTGATCATTTCAGTATCCTTGGAAGTACTAGAAACATTGATAAGTTTTACATTACATCACGAAATAAAAACATCAAAAAAAATTTCCCCATTTACCACACTTATATCCTTAGCCTATCCCTACAGGTCAACCATAAAATATTTCTTCACATCTTAGGAAAAATTAAATATAGAAAGGGGTGAGCTCAGATTCTTGTTAAGGATAATAATATAGCATAAACATTCATAAATAAGCATAAACATTTAAGGAAATGAATAAGACTAAAACAAAATAATTTTAAACTCAAAGTTAAGCATAGTATAGCAAAGATAAAATCAAATAATTCTATTTACTTATTCACATGGATATTCTACTAGTCGAACAATCACATGAAATATCAATAGCCACGTTCATAATGATGGAATGCATAATGATAGACTTCATAACCACATTGTCAAGGACTTATTCCAAGACTACAAATTAGATTTCGTCAAGGCCTTTTTCCAAGACACTAGTTTGTCTAATGAGACCAACCGATGCATTGAGGAGCCATAGAAAGATCCACCCATCAGTTACTAAGTCCAATGAATTCCTCATATGAAAGGGTTTCAACATAACATAAACATTCATATTAAAACTTTCATATGAAATGTCAATACATTATCCATAAACCATGTATGGGGTTAAAATTACACATCCACTGTCAAAAATATCACAAAAACATTAATACAATATGGAAGATTTGTATCATAATAAATCAACTTCAAAAAAGTTTAAAATCCATCAAAGGATGTTGACATAGTTGAAATGAAAACTTTTTGAAATAAATAACTATTTCTATTTTAAAATCATTTAAAAGTCACATAATTATAAAATAAAACATTTATTTTTAAAATATTCTTATAATATTGTTTGGGAATCTTCGAGGATGATACAACAACGGAAAATATCTACAACCTCCATATAAGTTAAAAAACATTCTTAACTTAATTTTGTCGAAAAGGTCATAAAGTACATTGTTTGGAAAAATAAGGAAAGATTATTTTCAATTTTTTTATAAAAAGTCTAAAAAGGGTATAAATGACATTAAACCATAGTCTACTAAATAATAAAAGTGTTTTGGAAAACATTTTTAAGAAACATGGATGTGGATGATAAAGAGGTCCCAGTAGATACTTACATAAAAACAAACTCAGATAATAAAGAGATTTGGAAATTCACCCTTACCTTGTAATTTTCCTTATTATATGTTGTGATAACATCATTTATAGTAGTTAAAACATTGTTATTAAATTATAAAAGAATCATATACATAAATATGATATCATATATGATCTTATAATATTGCTTTGTTAATAATATTATAGTAGTATGATCATTTCGGGTGTTAACTAATTCGTTTTACTTTATATGATTGATTACGTAAGCCAAGTTTGTTATGGATATGATGTATTTTATTCATATAAAAAATTATATTATGTTCATAAACATTATTTTTAATCATAAAATGAAAATTATTCTTGAATGATTACGATGGGGAATGAATCTCACCGCGTTCATGGAGACGGTAATCCGTACGTATGCACGAGCGATTATATCATTATATTGATGGTGAAATCATATATAATTGGATGTTATATCATATATAAAGAATATTTACCATGTTATATTTATTATTTACATCATTTATACTCATTATTATACCCATTCGAATAATGAAGTGTTTGAATAACAAACTACACCACTACGTGGAGACGGTAAGCCGTATATACGTATGTATGGTGACTTTGTCATTCATATGATAGATATAATAAGGAATATGGTTGTACCATTTTTATAATAACATAAAAATATATTTAATATACCGGATTTATTATTTTATACTGGAAACAACAAACACATAGGAAGTGGAAGAAGAAAAGAACTTGAAAGAGGTGATGAAATATTTACCTCTTCTTCGGGTTCTTCCTTTTGATTTGATCAAAAGGGCTTCTTAGGTTGGATTTAGGACCAAAGGAAAGCCTCTAGGTTGAATTTAAGAAAGTTTGGAGGATATTTGGGTAGGTTTTGGCTGAGAAAAATGTCTTTGGAGGTGTGATATTAAGAGAAGGGGAGGTACCCTTTTATAAGAGAGGTGAGGGTCACTTTAGGAAAATCTTGAAATATTATTTTATAATAAAATAATTTTCGGTTTCTAATGGATCCAAAATGATTTATTTCTAGGATAAGGTGGGGATGTGTCGAAACAATCTCAACCAATAGGTTTGGGATAGGTTTAGGTCACCATATTAACCTTATCTTTTAGATTTAACTCTTAGTTAAATAGTTTGACATTTACCATGACACTTTGTATTTTTATATTATATGGTAAATAAACTTACTATATCAAGACAAGAAAACCCCATGTGGTTCATTATTAATATATATAACATTATATAAGTCTCTTGGACGAACCTTATATTTTTATGAATATTATATCAATTAATAATATAGTATTTATTTTAAAAACTCAATTATGTCAATTTTGACACTATTTAGTATTTCATTTTTTTGAAAGCCATAAAAACTTTATAACTTCAAATAAAATTTATTTAATCAACCCTAACATGCCATATTAACCTAGAAAAATATTTTAATTCATCAAAAGTCTCAATTTACATATATTTGGATATTTCTAATATCAATTATTTGAATATTTTATTATTAAGTTAATTACAGCGTCATCATTGTGTCATAAATAAATTAAATTACTTAATTTATAAAAATTATAAATAAAATATCATTAGGTAGGAAATATTTTTATATTTCTAATTAATATTTATAGTATAATTTATATTGTGTGTAACCCTATATTAAAAATGTTTTAGTTATTAAACTTCAAATTTTTAACTCTTTTAACTCTTCTTTAAATAAAATAATAATAAATATCCTAATCTAATCCAAGTGGAACAAAAGGATCATATTTTATTAATAAGGTTGTTTTTAGTCGAACTAAACTTATCCAATAGAATTAGGACATGTGTTAGTATAATTATAATATCATTTTTACCCTTAATTACTCAATTTACTTTTAACTGTGGTAAATAAAAGTCAAAAGTTACTATTCACAAAAAATTATTTTCATATTATTGAACCAAATTTTACTTACTAATGTCAACTGTGTCTCTAATATTTTTTAAATTCAACTCACATAAGCGGTAAAATTAATTTTTATGCAAATTTGTAAATGCTCCTAGAATGTGGGTAAAAGACGGTAAAAAGTTCAATAAAATTTTATACATCTAAACTTATTATAAAATAACTCCAATGAATTACATTGAACATATATAGTTATTATTTAACTATTTTGACCTAAAATAAATTAAAAAAATATAACTAATTATTTAAATAAAAAGTCAGTTTTAAACAATAATGCAATGTTTTCACTATTCATCAAAAATTGGAAGTTTTCAGAAAAATACCAAAAATTTACCCTAAGATAATTTTGATCTTCCAAATTCAAAAATGAATTCCATTTTGAAAAATAAAATTTATAAAATTTCAAAAAGTGGGTATTTCTATTAATAGCGGCTAGTTTTATTGGTCGTGGTGTGTTAAAACTCCAAGTTGCGTACAATACAAGCTACTGCATTATTCAAAGGGAAACATAATGTGGAAGCTTGGGGTGTTACACATTTCATCTTATAATATGGAGTTTTAGTGGACCTAGTTAAGTTTGAGGAAGTTCTAGCTTGGGATCCACCCAAGAGTGTGATTGATGTATAAAGATTACTTGTATTGGCTAGCTACTATCAGATATTTTTATTTGATTCATTCCGGATAATGAGACCATTTATTTCATTTAACCATAAGGGGTATCATTTAATTTGTATAGAGAGGTACTAGTAGGATTTTCCCAAGTTGTGGAAAAGGTCTACAATGGACCCCATTTTGAGACTGCCAGAGGAGGGTGTCGGGTATGTGGTGTTCCATGATTCCTCTAGGATAGGGATTAGAGTTTTATTAACGAAAAGGTAGGTATATACTAATAATGGGTCCCAATAATGTAGTACTCATGATAAGAACTACGTGATCTGCAATCTAGAGCTGGCAACATGGGTCTTCACCCTAAGATGTGGTGAAATTACATTATGGATGAGCTGTTTATCATTTATTTTGACAAAAAGAGTCTCTAGTATATATTTTCATAGAATTATCTTAACTTGAGATAGAGGGGGTATCTAGATTTTCTCCTATATTATAACTTAGAGATTGTATATAATATTAGGAAGGGTAATGAGGTGATAGATTCTCTTAGTAGGATATCTTATTCGCAGTTATTGACTGAGGTGATAGAGCAGTTAGCCTTGTTGTAGTTGTCTATTGTGGATAAGGATGGTGTAACTTACCTCCATTTGATGGTTTTTACACCTATACTTCTATAGTGTGTAAGGGAGGCTTATCCTGGAGATACCTACTATAATAACACATGTGTTTATTTATCCATCAGATGTGTTCCTCATGGATTTTTTGATAGTGGGGAGCACATCATAATATAATGAGGGTGGGGGATGATACCAATGAAGTTGTGAGAGGTGGTACAAAGGTATATTCATACAACCCTATTCATAGTAAATCCAAGTGTTTAAAATATTTACTAGGTCCTTCAATGTCATTTTTAGTGGTTAGGAATGAAGAATTGTGTGGTTGAGTTGGTCCCTCAATGCCTCTCTTATCAGTAGGTGAAGGTTAAACACTATGTTTTAGTGTGTGTTTCTCAACCCCTTAAGGTGACAAAATGTAAGTGTGATGGTATATCTACGGACTTCATTATAGGGATCCCAAAATCATCTAGAGGACATTATGTTATCTGGGAGATCATAGAGTAACTCATCAACTCATCTCACTTCCTAGATGTTCGAGAGAAGAGTTCAATGAAGGGATTGGGATGCTTGTACATGCATGAGATAGTTTGTATTCAAAGAGTTTTCTTAATGGTCATTTTATACTGTGGTGATCACTTCACATTGAGATTATGGAGACGATTTCAGGAGGCTATTAGGAATCAGTTTATTTTGAGTATGCAGTTTCACCTTCTGAAAGATGACTAGACCGAGAAAACTATTTAGGTTCTAGAGGAAAGATTTTAGGATTTCATGTTGGTATTTTACCATAGTTGGGAGGATCACCTACCCTTGGTAGATTTTTCATACAACAATAGATACCATTCCACCATTGGTATTTCACCACTTTTGGCCTTGAATGGGAGACCCTACTAGTCACCACTATGTTGAACCGATCTAGTGGATTCTACACTAATGGTCCTAGAGTTGGTGTGAGTGATGATAAATATGGTTTACATAATATAGGAATGAAAAAAGTCTTCCCAAAGCAATTAGAAGTCTTATTTTAACAAATAATGGATGCCTTTGGAGTTCTAGGAGGGAGGCCATGTGTTCTTATAGGTCACACCTATGTGAGGATTACCAATATTCTTCAAAAGAGGAAATTTATCGCTAAAGTTCATTGAACATTTCTGGATCCTGCATAGGTTCAGTGAGGTGGGGTTATTCTTGGACATAAAACAAAGTTAGACAAGGTATAAAAAATCTTCCACATGTCATATATGAGGAGGTTTGAGCATGTATCGTCGAATGTTATTGGCAGGGTCAGTCTGGACAATAAGGATGGTTCTACCATTGTAGAGTACCCAATGCTGATCAAGGATCAACAAGAGAAGATCCTTCATGGGTGAGTGATTCCCTTAGTTCATTCATGATGAAAAAATAATAATATTCAAGATATAACTTGAGAGTTGTATAATAACATGTGATCCCAACACCCTCATTTTTTGAGTAGGAATTTTGGTTTTCATGAGGAAAATCCCTAAGGTGGGGAGATGGTAATGGCTCTATCATTGATTTGTAAATCTTTGGAATATTTAATGGAATGTTTTCAGAGATAGGAACTGAGTTATCATGATATTTAGGGGCCTAAGGAGGCTCATTATTGATATAATATGAATATAAAAATTTTTACATCATGCGAGTTTAGTTTTTCTAAAATAATGGAATAAATCCTGACTAGAGTTTCATATTAGAATTATGATACCATCATTAAATACGGAATGTAGGTTTTACCTTAGGCATGACATAACATTTATGTGCATCAGGTGTTTTTATTGAGCGTCATCATGGGTGGAATAATAGTTAAATAAATTTTTTAATTTAATTAATTTTCATAATTAGTCTAAACCATAATCTTCTCTATAAATTCCTATTTATAGAAAATATCTACGGTTAGCTACATATCCCTAGGGATTGAGAGAAGATCCATTGGAGGAGGATTCTCAAATGATAAACATCGGATCATTATTTGGTGATTAGGCACCAACATAGTTTTTGGATCTCACTAACGACTTCTATGTGTGACTAATATTCATTAGTGATTGATCCAAACTTGAGGTACAGATTTTTGTTTTTGTATTTTATTCTTTTATTTTTATCCCTTGTAGGATGTGAGTCAGTCCTCTAAAAAAATCCCCGGGTCGACTGTTGATTATAGATATTAATTTATATTCCTAGTTATAGGAATGGATATTATTTTTGATAAAATCCATGATTTTGATTAGCTATTAATTTTTAAAATGGTAATGGATTGAGAACAACCCAAATAATGTTTTAGGTACATTCCTCTTATTTTGTTTTGTTCATTTCTTCCACCATTCATCGCACCTTTATCATCATTATTCCATTTAGTCAGTGGTTTGATAAATACCTAGTGGAAGATCATTGAACATTCATTTTTTGGAACAGCATATAATTACCAGGTGTTTAATATTGGGATAGATGGAATGATTATGGTGTAGATATGAACATGATTGGTTGAGGTTCATATCGAAGACATGTGATTCACGGTTTGGTGTGTAGCGGAAACATGATGTGATGACATATGATTTCTTAGCCGATCGAGAGGATGGAATTTGGTCATAGGTGAAAAGGAAAGAGTGGTAAACTAGATACAGTTTCTATGATGATTCTTGTAGTAGATACAACAAGGGAGGGGGTTCGATTGGAACCATGTAAAGAAACAGTGGTTTTCAAAAAAATCATGACTATATGAAATTTAGTATGAAGAACAAATTCCATGTGGCGCCATGGATGTTGAATATAGGGTTTTTGTGAAAAATAAAATATAACATTTCACGTAAGACCTACCACACACAGTGTTACTTGGTTATGGAGACTTAGTGTGTACCCCTAGGGTACATGGGCATGAGCCCAACCATACATAAAAGCATGATTAGAGTACACAAGCATGACCAAATACTTAGACACGACTAGGGTAATTATACAAAAATAGGTACATGGACACAACCAGCGTATACAAGCACTACCAGAGTACACAAGCATGATTTTTGAATAATTAAATTGACACAAGATAGTTTGAACATAGAAATAAACATCATGTACTCCAAGTATACTCCATGAAATTTCTCTAGTTCATGTTGAGGCTATCCATCTCTTTAGTATATACTAGTATTAGCTGGGTGCATTCCCTTGGTCTTTCCCCTGAGGGTACAATGAGGCATCTAATCCTAAGAATAGGATGTGATCCCCTCTATGATATTAGACTTGGAAAGAGTTAAGGAATCCCTCCGTGTGCCCTGGGGAGTGATCCTATATCATTTCATTTTCTTCCTTAGGTGGTTTTTGAGGAATAATTGTGACCATCATACATAGGTGTACAATCAATTACTTAGAAGGTTATTCTCGGTAGGGTTTGGTATACCCTTGATGCCCTAGGTGAGATCCCCTATCTATGTATTAGGGTATTATAAGTTCTAGAAAGTACTTATTCATGGAATTTCCCAAAAATAATGACTTATTTGATGAGCTTCATCAGTGTTATCAGGATCGTAGATTGATTTATCCTAGACGAGTGTTAGCTTGAAGCCTTGATGAGAATCCTATGGTTGGATGTATGGTTTCTACCTCTTTGAGACATAGTGTCTATCATGTGTTTATATGGGTAATTTTATTATTATTATTATGTATTATATCCTTATTGAAAAATATATGGTATGATGAGTGGAATACTCTCTTGAGGATTTAGTTTTGGTGATCTAAGTGTGTCATACTAGGTATGTATATACTCTCCCCAACATGGGCTCTGTTCACAGATTTGATGTCTTATGTAGAAAACATGAATTTTGATGGATCCCTACGATGACCAAGAGAAGGTAGATATTTGTGATCTACAAATACAATAGTTCATACTAGGTGTTTTATTTGATAAAAACCACCTCATTTCTTAAAAGGTTGGACTCTTTTATAGTTTTTGGGCTTTTATTTTTTCCTTTATGCTTTCTGGTGCCTTTTATGTACTCTGACATAGGATGTAGATACATGCATGAATTGTGGAATTAGTTATTTTATTATTTTCAACATTGTATATGTATTTGGATATTTTTAAATGTATACAAGTACCTTAGGATAAGGCCTCCCAAGTGTGTAGTATACCTACTAAAAACCTGTTCTCCAGCCCTTGGCCTATTAGAGGTGGTACTATGGTTCCACATTTTGGCTCACCACTGATATGGTGGGCCCTAGTGGGTTTGTCATGATAAGAGTAGAACAAAGTTGAAATAATAGTTATTCTAATAACTGTAAAAAAGGCTAGGATTTTGAGGTTGATGATAATTTTTTCCATCATATAACTCCCGGGAAGATATTTATGAGTTTTGGGAAGAAGGGAAATATAATTACTTGGTATATTATCCTATTTGATACTCTTAATTGCATTATAGGTCTTTATTATTGACTAGTAGTCCCAAAAAACATATCCAAAATAAATGATGTGTTCCATGTATCCCTTTAGAGGAGGTACATACAAGGTCAAACAGATGTAATAAATCTAGAGGTTTTATACTTAGATCTTGGTCTCTCATATGATGAGTAGTTGGTAAAGATTTTGGACCATAGAGGAAATGTTCTATGCAGTAATACCATTTACCAAGTTAAAAAACCATTGCAGAACCATAAGTAAGGGGAGGCAACATGGGAACCAGAATAAGAAATGAAATAGAAGTACAATAATCTATTTTCATTTTACTGGGTGAAATGAAATTTTTATGGAAAATTATATTAATGTGGTAAGAATGTAATGAACAAAAATTTTATCAATGAAATTTTCCATCTTAATTTATACTTGTGTCATATTTTATAATGTAGTATTATATAAATCATATTCACCACATGATAAAAAAATTAATTTTTATTATATTTAATTGAACATTAAATTTAGACTGTAAATATACTCAATAAAATTCTAAAATTTAAAATGAAATAATAAAATAGAAAATAAGATAACTATAATATGAAAATTTAGATATACATTGTCCCCTAGATTGATTGTACACATAAACAACACTGTAGAAATGAAATAAAATATTAGTAAGAAAAAAAATATTTTGAAAATGAAAAGATATATAAACTAGATAAAAATTAAAATTGAACGAATAATTAAGGAAATATAAGGTGTTCATAGAGGGTATGTAACCCATATTATTGTTACAAATATGATAGTTGGAATAATATTATGACCATTGGAACAGTAATCCTACTGTTGGAATATTAACCTAACTATTAAGAATAGTAACTTGACCATAAGAATAGTAACATGATTGGTGAAATTATAGAATAATATTTTTGTATCTGATAAAATGAAAATATATTGAATTTATATCATCATGTTAATAAATAAATGTTTTAAAATTGATATAATAAGTTTTTACATTTTTATAAAACTAAAATGGTTTATTTACATGTTTATGATAAATATAAAATTGAAAATAAAATTTCTTTTCATAAAATGGTTTTATAAAATAATATTATATTCTATTATAATAAGAATATAATTTTATAACTTCATAAATAATTTTTAAAAGGGTAAGAAAATTGATCATAATATTCATTTTTTTTCAAATAACAAGAATTTTATATAAAAATTAATTTTCTCAGGTTTAGAAATGATTTTCATAAAATTTATTTTATTTTTAAAATCTTCACATAAAAAAAATATTAGTTTTAATATTTGGTATTTTTCTAAAATAATTGAATTTTTAGTGAATAATTAAAACAAAAAAATAATATAAGATAAATACATGAATAATCGAGTCATAGATGATGCAAGTAGCCATTATCTCAAAATCACATGAAAAAATTACTATATAAAACCACAAGATTCATCAATATTGATAGTCTTGATCTAAAATAATAAACAATTGAATATTATGTTTTGAAAATCCCCTCTCCCCCATTATAAATAACACCCCACATCACCCTTTCTCATCACACCTTTTAAGACTTTTATATTTCCCAAACATTACCAATTCCTCTACCCAACCCTCTTCCAAATGACCTCTATGTTCTGGACTTACCCAAATACAATTCAAAGGATCCTTAAGGGGTATCTTAAGAGGAGACACCCAAATGAAGAGGTAAATTCTCAACTAGACCTCTTTCAATTTTTTTTCTTATTATACCTCCAACATCTGAATTCAAACCACCTTAATATAGTGACATTAGTATCCTAAATATACTTATATGTTATTTTTTTGGTGCAATATCCCTTTTTACCATCCCTTCAATTGATTCAAAAATAAAAATGTTGTTCATATTATGGTCGGTTTACTACCCCCATGAATGATGAATTTCATTTTCCACCACCACCTTTAAGGATGGTTTAAATTAAATTATTATGGTTAAAATTTATATAAAAAAGTATATTTTATTATTATTATATAATGGTTAAATATTATTAAATATAAATAAAACAAAGTAAGTTCATCATTATCGGAAAACACTTTGAAATAAACTGACCACATGACATTAAAACCTATAATCCTAAATCATAAATATTTATGAGTACTATTGGATATAAAAAACCAATTAAACTTATTAAGACACCTAAACTTCATACCATTACACTTATTTATTTATGAAACCATTCCATAAGAACTCTCATAATTATCTATAAATTAATCTAACCTTTAAACTATGAAATGAAAGACCTTGGGACAATGAATATAGACATGACACCTCAATTAAATGAATCTAAAATGACATAAAATATTAATAATAAAATAAATATAGTTGAATTTTTTACTCAATAAGGTGTTTAATGAATATAATTTGACTATTTGTTGTATTAATTTAATGTAAATATTGAATCTAGACCTGAGCTAAGAGATATTTCAAACCAGCCTCTTTTTTTTGGGTCTTTCCTTTTCCCTCAAAAAATCATTTAATTACTTTATTATTCTCATTTATTTTGTTAATATTCTTTATATTTGTTACCGAAACATATATACTTAGTTTTTATTACCTTTACTTATTGAGGATATTGATGTTTTTAAGGTTCCTTATTAATTTCATTCATTATGAAAACCCGATTAAAACGAACTTCTCTCTTTCTTAGCCCATTTCAAGTACCCCTCTCTAAAACCTTTTAAACCATCCATGGTTTATAAATTTTTTTATTTAATTGCATAAAAAAAATTTGTTAATTTTTTGTTTTATGTATATTATTATGTCGTTACCTCCGTTAATGATTCTTTACCCTTTTCTATAAAACCCCTCTTAAGAGGTACATTTCAAAAGTTACTTATCCACCCCTTTTTTGTCTTAACTTAACTTGGACATTTTTTTGTTATATTATGCCAATTTTATATCTATTAATATATAATAATTATTTGATCCCCTTTTTATTGAAATCATTATGATGTTTCATTTGGATATTCTATAAGACATGATTATCTAACCCATTTAATTTTCATGGTTTTTTAAAGCTTATGAATTAGGATTGATTTACTTATGTGACACACATGTATATGTACATGTTATGATGGGTTCACCCAGATAGTGTTCCAATTCATTGGGTAATTCTTATATCTCATTGTATAATTAGTATGTGATTAAGGATAAAATCAAATCCACCATGGGACTTTGGGAACCATGTTATGTTGTCTTTGTGGTTTTCATTGACTTATTATTATTTCATGTTTTATATAACATCCACATTCCTATGATTTATTGATTATATTATTCCATATCATTTATTTCAGGCATCCATGAGATAATTCATGTTATTTATTCTTTTTGATATCATGTTGTGTCATTTGACTCATATGTTATTCTCATTTGTCAAGCTTATTCCCTTAATGGGATTTATAGATCACACTTTTTGTTTACGTATTTCCCTGGTTACCCTATGTAGTTTTATAAGCTCAAATGGATTTTGGACCTCATTATAGATATTGAAATAATTTTTTTATTTTTGTTTCATGCTAATGTTTTATTAATCTAGTCTAAAAAATAAACTTGTCCTATAGATCATTGGATTGGGTTTATTGGATATTCATGATAAAAAAATGTAATAATATTTGTAATCATTTTTTGTTGTTATCAACATCATAAATAAGAATTCACATATGATGAGTGAAACTATAAAATAGTTTTTGAAAATGTGTTTACCATACTCATAAAAGATAAGATTACGGATCACATTCAAAGGTGCAGTGAAAAATTTTAATTTTAAAAAATATATTCTATAATGGAGCCTTGAAAATTATATAATGGGTTTTAGAAGAAATATTGAGCGGAGTATAAAACATTTGATTATGAAAGGATGGAAAACCTTTTTAATATTTTGAAATACCATTTTTAAAAACCCACATTGTAAAAAGTTTAAACAATTTTTTTAAAAATAAGGAAAGAAAAATATGATTGTCACCTAAGAAAAACATAATTGTGTTTACATATAAAAAGTATAACATTTTAGAGAAAAGGAAATATGAAGAATAATGGGAAAGAATCATTAAAGAATATGAGAATTAATCTCAATAATTATATACTTTTGAGAAATAAATTAATCAAGGTAAATATTTGAATTAAAAATGTAATTTTACCTATATAGATAAGTAATTATATCATAATTATATAATAGAAGGAAAATATCTTGTAAAACCATAGTAAAAAAGAATCATAATGACTCAAAATAAATAAGTTGAGTCAAGAAGAAACCCTTATCGATTTGGTAACTGTTGAATCAAAATAATGTAAGAGGGATACCATGAAATAGAAATTAAAATATCCCGAAATTAAATATATTCATTATACTTATTGTAAATAGGGAAGTTAATACACCATATAAATGAAAATATGGTGAGCAATATCGAACATGTCTTAAGAAATTAAATTTGAGAAAAAGAACCCCTTATGACATAAGAAACACTTTAATTAAAACCCCTTGAAATATAGATATTGAAATTGAACTTAAATTAATAGGAATAAAATATAATTAATGATATTATATATCCAATAGTAATTATAAACACCACTTTAATGAAATTATGTTCATAAATGAAAACATGTATAAATAGAAATGAAACTGAGACTAAACACCCTTAACTTTTAATCCCTCTTAGCTGGCCATGATTCGACCAACAGTATAACAAAAATAAATATCTTAATTTCCTATTTCAGAACCTTATTCATATATTTTTAAATTTATACATATTTATAACCATTTAATATAAATATATAATTCATATATACTTTAATTCCCTTATCATGAGTTAGAAATTCTGATTACATGTTTCGTACTTGTTTTGTAATGGCATTTCCGATTATTGTTAATAAAAAAAATTCACCATTCCTAGATTATAAAGGATATTATAATAATTATTTTTCAATGATTAATCATATCATATTTTCATTTTATTAATGATAAATTCATGGTTTATGAAAATGGAAATTGTGAAGAACTAGTTTCGATGTGTTTAACATTCGAAAGGTGATATATTAATAAATATATTAAAAATCAGTAAAATCATTAAATAATAATTATTAAAACTAAAATAAATTATTATTGAATTATAATATCATTATATAATATTCTTTAATCATTCATGATATAAATATTATAAAATTGTTTATATTGGTGGTAAAATCGGCCAAAATGAGAGCCTTTTATAAAGATTTATTGAGTAATGTTTTTTTAATGTAAACATTGTATAAATTTAATAGAATATTAAAATTTTATAAATATGTTATATTTTCATTAAATTAATTCTTATAACAAACCATAAAGGGTGGTTTTGAAAAATGAAATTCATCTTTCATGGAGGTGGTAGTCTACACGGACACACAATTAACATTTTCATTTCTCAAATAATGGGATTGAATGAAGGTAAATGATATATTATCATTTAATAATAATAATTATGAAATAGAAAAAATATTTATTTATAAAATCCATTCTTTTTAACTATGATAAGAGGTGGTGATGAATAACACACCTTGTCATTTCATGGAGGCTGCAGTTCACACACACACACACTTGATTGATATTTTTTTTTATTTTTCATATTGGATGGATATGATTGAATAATGGTTGATTGATTAATATAATATAATATAATTATATTAATTATAACAATGTAATTATATTTAAGTGTCTTGAAATTTTTTTAAGAGGATGATTAAGAGGAAAAGTCTAAAGAGTAAGAAATATTGATGTTGAGAACTTGAGATTTATCTTGAAAACGTCTTTTGAAATGGAGGCCTTTGAAAAGATAATTGAGACCATATCCTTATGAAATTTATATAGGATTATATTAAGAGAAAAACTGAAGAAATTAAGGTTGAAATTTTAAGGTATATGGGTAGCATGAACTGGTGGAAGTGATCCATTTTCATAAGTGACCATAAGAGTAATTTTAGATGTATTATATTTAAATAATGGTATGTCAATATTCAAGGGTAAATATATCCAAAATTGTAAAATAATGGATGATAAGAGTTATTTATGATACACCTCTCATTCACATATTTTAGTTCATGTTTTTTTATATTTTTAGTTCCTTTTTACTTTGTAACACTCTTTTTACCTTTTTCTACTTTCACCATGGTAACTAATTTTTTAACCTTGATAATTAATATTAATAATGAAAAATGAAAAATTAGTTCTTTTTACCTAATTTGAATATAATTTTATCAAATAAACTTTCTAAAAGATGGAAAATTTAATTTTATAATTAGCGTTGGAAGCACATAAAAATAGTTATTTTTAAATGTATTTATATGCTTAAAATTAATGAATAGAAAAACATTGTCAATATTATTGACCTTCACGATGTAAATTGGTTTAATGTAAAAAAATTAATGTTTTTCTCATTCAAATAATTCCAAAACGAAATTTCACCATGATAATACTTAATTAAAATAGAAAAGAAAAAACAATTTTTATTAGATTAAAAATATAATTTAAGTTCTAAAATATTTTAAATAGGTTTCCTATATTCTAAATAATATTATAAAATTCATTATTTTACTCCCTTGAAAAATATTTTATTAATTAAATGGTTTTATAAATTTACAGTTCTTTCTGATATATTTACAAAGTCATAAATGCTACAGTTTTGGTAAAAACTATATTTTACACTATTAACCTAAAAATCAATTATTCTTGAAAATAAATAATAAAAATTCATCATAAGGTAATTTAGATATTTTTAATTAAAAGATTAATTGAATTTAGTAAAATTAGAGTTCTCTATGTGATAATAACTAATTTTAATACAAAAATGCATATGTGGGAAACAAAAGCATTTTTAAGAAAAAAAATGAAACCTGTATTAATATACCTTTTTATATAGTTTTCATAAGGTGGTTACTTATATTTATACCCATAAATTAAATGGATATAATATTTTAGTCATATTTATTAATTTTATTTTATTAAAGTATCAAAGTTTCCATTTTATTTTGGAGTTATACATATGAAAATATATAAAACATAATATTAATTTAGATAAAAATATATTTCAAAATATCAAGGTGCTGCATGTTTCCACCATAGAGATATCTAATTGAGATCAAAGGTAGAAGCTATCCCAAAACAACATGTATGAATGAAGATATGTCCAACGTAGGTTATTGAAGATAGGAAGAGAATGGGGTTGCATATGAGTAGAGCACCACTATTCGAGGCGGCATAGAGACTATATCGATGACATGAGATAATTATCATAGAAGTTGATTTACCAATGGTAAGAATTATTAGTGATAAACTAGTATCCATCTCTAAAATATTTTCAATGAATGGATTTATTTTAAGTGGTTCTATCTAAATATTAAAAACATGAAAGTTATAAGGAAAATAAGACATCGTGTACATCATCTTCTTCATTATGTGACATGTTACATGCCATTCAAGTAATTATGATGTAAAATTATATCATCAATGTTAGAGATAATTTTGAGATTCAATGCCAAAATTCATATCTGTTTTTATAAATATCATTGTATTTTCATTCATGCACTACTAGTGTAACATCCCGAGTATATAAAGAAATAATACATTCTCTTTTTTATTAATATTTTGTGAATTAAATATTAATTTTACTTTAATGTGGTTTCTATGTTCGATGGCATACCCGATACGCAACAACATGTTTCTTTGAAATCTTACATTTCACACTAATAATATAATATTATTATTTTAAATGGTAGTTAACTCTTTTCCATTTTATTGGCGGGAATGAAAAAAACTAACGACAATATGATTATACATGTTTGTTAAATAAATGTTAGACGCTTAAAATGTTAATGAATCAAATTTTAATCATAATTTACTTTAAAAGGTCGATTTACCACCTTTTAATGGAGAACCCTTTTTTAATATAGTTTTGGTAACTTTTTTATGTTATATTTGATAAAATGAAATTATTCTTTAGATTTGGGACATCAAAATTTACTTTGGGTAAATTTGTGGTATTTTCTGGTAAAGTTCATTTTTTTATGAATAATGAAAAATACTATATTTTTATTCAAATGATTATTTTAATCTAATTTATTTATATGGTTATATTAACTTTTTAATTGGTTTTAAAGTGTAATTATATTATATTTTTATCAACTAATCCAATGTTGGTCATTGGAATTAATTTCACTTTGAAATTGGACAAAAACAAGTGTCGATCTTTTGATAGTTATTGTTTCTTAAAAACACGTTATTTGTTTTGAAAACGGGAATTAATTTTAAATTAATTAATGAAACTTATTTGTTTTTAATTTGGTAAAATATACATCATTTTTTAATTTGGAATATCAAATATAGCTTAGGCTGTATTTTTGGTAGTATTCTGAAAAACTTTTAATTTTGGGGAATAGTGAAACCACTAAATGGTAGTTAAAAATTGACATTTTCAATTAAATGAAATTTTACCGCTTTTGTGGATTAAATTTTAAAAATCTGATACACATGGTTGTTATTAATAAGTAAAATGTGGTTCAATATGATGAAAATAATTTTTGTTGAATAGTAGATTTTGACTTTTATTTACTACGGTTAAAGGTAAATAGGGTAATTCATGGTAAAAATAATATTATAACAATACAAAATTACCTTAACAGTTGTACTAACTTTATTGGTTGAGTAATTTACAACCATGGGAATATTTTTGTCGATTTTGGGACCCCATGGAGCCACTTGGGAGTGATAATGACACTTTAGATTAACTTAAAGTAAGGGCAAAAATGACAAAAACAAATATCTTTTAGTAAATTAATTTTTAAAATTTGTTATATAAATTATCTTTTTGACTATAAATATTCATTGTAAAGATAAAAATATTTCCTAAATCATGGTATTTTTTTTATAATTTTTAGAAATCAAATAAATTAAATTATTTATGACACAATAATGATGCAGTATTTATCTCATTAATAAAAGATTTAAATAAATAAGATTATAAATATAAAAACAATATCCAAAACCTGTCCAATTCATATTAGATGATTATAGTTCGACCATGAGTCATATTATATTTGACTTTAATTAGTTTTGGACCTTTATAAACCGAATATCATTGTATAATAAAATAATATTTTCATACTTTCCTAAAGAGCCCCTCCTACCCCTTATAAAATGCCCTCACTTCTAACCAATTCCTCACAGCACTCAAGAAACTTGGCTCATCCAAACCCTAACCAAATAAGATCTTAGGATCCCTCTACTCCTCTTAGAATCCATAACATAGGCATAAGGAACTTCAAGAAGTCCTTTTGGTTCAAACTAAAGGGAGTTACCCAAATTAAAGGTAACAGTTTCTCTTAACTTCTTTTTCTTTATTTTACTTCTCCAACCCATAAACTCTTTTTATTCCTTTATTTTATAAAAACACCAGTATCCTAAATATACTAGGATTTTTGTTATGAGAAGGATTCTAACTACACATACACACACCTTCATCTAATGGGTGATGAATATAATGTTTCTGTGAATGGAAAACTAACGCCTCATGAAACGACGATTGTTCGATTTTCTCCTACCGCCTCTCATGGTGGCCATTAAGATGACACTATATTTATATATGATATTTATTATGTTTAATTTTTTTTATTCTTCTGTATTTTCCTTTTATATCGTACCTTTATGGTTTCCATTATGGGTAAATCAGGTAATTTCATTTGAGGAAGTGCGGACTACCGCCCCCTCAAAGTGATATTACTCATTAATGTAATACATGGTATATATAAACGATGGTGTTAATGATATTATATATGATATTATACTGGAATTATAATAAACCTATGTATCATTATGTCTTAATTACATTAGAAGAATAAATAGAAATGAAAGTAGCGTTCATGCGTACGTATGGCTTACCGTCTCCATGAACGGTGCACTTCATTTTACCTCCAAATGTTATGTACTATTATAAATACATGTATATACTGAATATATATGATATACATGATATATAAATCACTAATATCATTCTGGATATAATGAAATTTTGACCGTGTGAACAACTTGTAATTATAAGAAGTCCATTTTTTGACTCAAGTGCCAAATATCGACAAAATGAATGTTATTAACTTAAATGATTAAATAATGCTTATAACATGGTAATAAGTGATATAAATGGAATAATTAACATGAAAAAGGTTCTTAAGAAAGTATAAATTAACTTTATTTTATTTTTCAGGAAATTAAAGAATGAACGGGTCAAGTCGGACACGAGGTAAGGGAATTCATCTCAATCTCCTTTCATTGAGGCATATTTCGATAATATACACCTTCTTATTTTACATGGTGTATAATAAAAACCATTGAATTTTACTTTCATTCAAAGGGAATCTTTTTTCTACGAATCGTTTTACTAAATGACAAATGGAATGTTTTTAGCGTTTGTTGTGACAATGACCTCTCCACTAACGTAATCGTTATTTGGCTTCCTCTATAAGCCTTAATGTTTTATAAAATGAAAAGGAAACCCCTTATTCTATTTTTGGGTGTTTTGGTATTGAAAATGGTTTTTGAATGGATTGATTATTTCAATATCTTGAAATTATTTCTTGTGATTAAAAATTAAATGTTATTAGTGAAATGTTTATATTTTCAATATTTTATGTGTTATTATTTTATAATGAATTTGGACATTTGATGGGTGGTTACGTGATAAACCAAATAACGGGTGGTGACATGATAAACCAGGATGGGTGGTTACATTATAACCTCCAATTCATTGGGTTTGGAAGTCGGCCGTATGGCTATTCTATTTAGTTATATTTGTGGAAGTCGACCGTATGGTTATTCCATTTAAGTATGTTTATGTCCCAAGTTACCATTATTTGTTATGTTTTATTTATATAGGTTTTATGGTAATTTTTTTTTAAAAAAGGGTATGAAATGATATTCTATTCAGTGAATAGTATTTACTACTTCATAAAGGTGAAGTGTATTACTTATGATAAAGTATTCACGGTTTACTTATCGTTTTAAAAAACTAACAGTTTTCCTTCTTTGTGTATCTCTTGTTGAGATTTTTATGCTCATCCCAAGTTTTTGAAATGTTTTTCATAGGAAATAAAGTGGAATAGGGTCAAGGATGTGATCATATAAATGCCATGCTGTCTAAAACATGACATGACTCTTTTTTTCAAGAGTTTTTATTTTATGGAAAAAATGGAAACTAAGTAGAAGTGTCTACCTTGTAAATTTTGAGATGTAATGTAATAGTAATGGATTAATTCTATAAAACTCTGAACATGAAAATATCCTCAATGTGAATTATTCATTTAATTCAAGATTGTGTAATGTTTATGGTTGGGTCCTTATAGTTGGTATCAGAGGTCAGTTTAGACAACTTTAGGAGATAAATTATTGTTAAATTAATATCCATAAATTAATTTTTGTTAATATTGAAATGATATAGCATTTACAGATTACCATGTTTCTTCACCTAAACTATTTATGTGTTCAGAATGGTTTTCTACAGAGGAAACATGGCACCTATTTTGGGACGACATCAGGAGGAAGACAACCTTCCAAATCACCAACCTGAGATGGTCAGAATTGGAACTGAACATTTTGTTGCAGTGAAGGAACAGTTGAATTAGGCTATAAATGGTGGTGGTATCCATGCACGAGATTATCCAAATCAACCACAAAAGAACATGTCAGTAGTGGAGCATTTCATGAGGCAACATCCCCCATCATTCAGAGGATCATCTGACCCTGTGATAGTAGAAGGGTGGATTAAAGCACTAGAGAAAATTTTTGATGTCATGGGTTGTTTAGAACATCAAAAGGTTAGTCTCGCTATTTACTATTTTGAAGGTGAAGCTGATCAGTGGTGGTTGATGGTAAAAAATATCAGGGATAATGAGGAGATTGATGCTCTTGATTGGGATGAATTCAAAGGTATGTTTCTTGAGAAATATTTTCCTATGGTGGTTCGTCTTAGGATGGAAAAACAATTTCTAGAATTGAGGCTGGAGGATGACTCAGTGGATGCTTATGAAGAAATATTCACTCGATTGGCAAGGTATGCTCCAAATTTCATACGATATCTTGATAGTAAAATCAACCATTTTAACTCAGGATTAAATTCAAAGTATCGAAGGGCTTTAGCTTCTCGTTAGATTAAAAGTTATGAAAAAATTGTTCGTTGTGCGGATAAGGTGGAAATGGAGTTTTCCAATGATCAGGTGTTCTTTGAAAAATAATAGAATAATAGGTCTAGGTGGAAGATTAAAGGGAAGAACTCTTCAAAAAAGTATGATGGTAAGAAACTTAAGTTTTCAGTCTATGAAAATTGTGTTAAAAATCATGCTGGGAAATTTCTTTTGAATTCTGGTAAGTGATACCGATGTGATAAAATGGGACATAAGGCTCATAATTTCACTGAAAAAGATCAAGGTAATGGTAATACAATATATGATTTACAGTTAGTAAAATGTTTTAAGAGAAATTAAATGGGTCATTATGCAAATGGGTGTCCAGTGAAGAACTCAACTGAGGGAAGGAAGCTAGACTACAAGTAGAAAGGGGTGGTAAAATCATTTGCAACTACTTCAGCAGATGTTGGGACATCAAATTAAGTAGTATCAGGTACACTGTTTGTATTTTCAGATTATGCCAATGTGTTGTTTGATTCGGGGTCTACACATTTGTTTATTTCTAAGAAGTTTTCTAGTAAATTGGTAATTCCATCTCAAGATATGAATCCTAAACTTATGGTAAAAACAACTAGAAGAAATGTTAATACAAAAAGAAAACATAATAACCTTCCTGTCCTTATGTGTGGGAAGAATATACCAGCAAACCTTATTGTTCTGCCTCTAGTAGAGTCTGATGTTATATTGGGTATGGATTGGATTTCTGTTTATCATGCTATGATTGACAGTAGAGCTAAAGAGGTTTCTTTTTAGAAAGATTTTTAGTTTGTGTACAAGAATGAACCCTTTCTATTTATAACATATCAAGAAGCTGAGAAAATAGTAAAAGATGGAAATTAATGTTACATTGTACATATTGTTGAAAACAAAGGAACCATTCAGATTAATGATGTGCTAGTGGAAAATGAGTACCTTGATGTTTTTCCTGATGAATTTTCTGGTATTATACCTGATCGAGAAGTTCAATTTACTGTTGACTTAGTTCCTGATGGTAATCCAATTTCAAAACCCCCTTATCGAATGGCTCAAATTGAACTTTGAAAGTTAAAGAAGCAACTTCATGAGTTATTAGATATAGGTTTCATTCGACCTAGCACATCACCATGGGGTGATCCTATCTTATTTGTTAAAAATAAAGATGGTTCAATGAGACTATGCATTGATTATAGAGTATTGAATAACATCACTGTTAAGAACAAGTATCCTTTTCCTCATATCAATGATTTGTTTGATCAGCTCTAGGGAGATTAGTATTTTTCGAAGGTTGATTTGAAGTCGGGGTACCATCATTTGAAAGTAAAAGAAAAATACATTCTGAAGACCGCATTTCGTACTAGATATGTCCATTATAAATTTATAGTTATGCCTTTTGGTTTAACCAATGCACCTGGTATATTCATGGATATTATGAATAAAATTTTCTGTGAGTTCTTGGATAAGTTTGGTGGGTGTGTTCATTGATGATATTTTGGTTTATTCCAAAAGTAAATAGGAACATGAAAGTCATTTAAGGGTTATCTTGAAAACGGTAAATGAAAATAAACTGTTTGGGAAATTCAGCAAGTGTGAGTTTTGGTTACAGAAAATTTCATTCCTTGGTCACATTGTTCCAAAAAATGGAATAACTGTATATCCTGCTAAAACAAAGGTTGTTGAAGAATGGAAAAGGGCCACAAATATAACCGAGATCCATAGTTTTTATGGTTTGGAAGATTATTACCAAAGTTTTGTTGGGAATTTATCATGGTTATCTAGCCAACTGACTAAGTTAAATTGAAATGAGTTAAGTTCATTTGGGCAAAACAATGTGATGATTGTTTTCAGGAATTGAAAATAGGACTGGTGAGTGCTCCAGTTTTGGCACTGCCTTCCAGAAATGGTGAGTTTGTTATTTACAGTGATGCTTCGTTGAATGGACTTGGATGTTTCCTTATGAATAATGATCAGGTAATTGCTTATGCTTCATGTTAGTTGAAACCTAATGAGTTAAATTACCCTACACATGATTTGGAATTAGCTGCTGTTGTGTTTGCTTTAAAAATTTGGAGGGATATTTTTTATGGAGTAAAATGTAAAATATATATTGACCACAAAATTTTGAAGTGTATATTCACTCAAAAATAATTGAACAATAGATAGAGGAGATGGTTGGAATTAATGATGGATTATGATTTCATGATCCATTACCATACTGGAAAAGTAAATAAATTGGATTATGATTTGAGCCAAAAAATTAATGCTTCATTGACCATGATACATTTGGAACGAGATGGATTGGTTTTTGATTTGATGAACTTTGGAAAAGAAGTTGTTGGTGTGGGAAATTCTTCGGTTTTGTTTTAGGTGTTAGTGAAATAATTTCTATCAGACAAAATTAAGCAGGTGCAGAAGAAAGATAGTGAGTTACAGAAAAAGGTAGAGTTAGTTCAGAATGGTAATTTTCCTGAATTTAACATTGATAATGATTGTGTTTTGAGGTTTGGGAAGAGATTATGTGTGCCTTGTGATTCACAGTTGAAGAATGAGTTGTTATGTGAAGCTCATAGTTCTCTATTTTGAGTTCATCCTAGCAGTATTAATATGTACATAGATCTTTGTGAGTATTACTATTGGGATGGATTGAAAGGGATATTACAGATTTTACTATGAAGGGTTTGACTTGTCAGCAGGTTAAAGTAGAGTGGTAGCTACCAAAAGGGATGCTTCAGTCTTTACCAGTGCCATAGTGGAAATGAGAAAATATATCCATGGACTTCATTGTGGGATTACCAAACACATCTCGAGGTAATAATATAATCTGGGTTATTGTTGATCGGTTGACTAAATCTTCTCATTTTCTTCCTATTCGAGATACTTTGTCTCTAGATCAACTTTCTCAGTTGTATGTTAAAGAGGTAGTTAGGTTTCGTGGAGTTACCCTCTCTATTGTATCTGATCATGATCTTAGGTTTACTTCTAACTTTTGGAAAGGCCTTCCGAAGTTGTTGTGTACTGAATTAAATTTTAGTACAACTTTTCATCCGCAATCTGATGGGCAGTCAGAATGAAAAATTCAGACCCTGGAGGATATGCTACATACTTGTTCACTAGATTACCAGGGAAGTTAGGACCAACATCTTTATTTGGTTGAAATTTCTTATAATAACAGTTTTCATTACAGTATACAGATGGCTCCATTTGAGGTATTATATGGAAAGTGTTGTCGAATTCCATCATTTTCAGATGAAGTAGATGAAAGGAAGCTGATGAGAACAAAATTGGTAGAAGATATGGTAGAAAAAGTATAGTTGATTTAGAAGAACATGAGAAAATCTCAGAGCAGACAGAAAAGTTATACAGATAACCGGAGGAAAGATCTTTCTTTTGAGGTAATTCATCATGTATTTTTCAATGTTTCTCCTTGGAAAAGTGTGATGCGTTTTGGTAAGAAGGGAAAGTTGAATCTGAGGTTCATTGGACCTTATAAAATCATAGAGAAAGTTGGATCAGTTTCATACAGAGTGTCTTTACCTCCAAGTTTATCCCGGGTACACAATGTTTTTCATGTTTCAATTTTGAGAAAGTATATGCCAGATCCATCTCATGTTTTGAGTCTAGAGGTAGTTTAGTTGGTAGATAATCTCTCATAGGAGGAACAAACAGTCTATATTATTGACTGTAGAGAGAAAGTGTTGTAGAATAAGGTAATTCACTAGGTAAAGGTTTTGTGGAAAAACCATATGGTTGAAGAGGCAACATGAGAATCTGAAAATTCGACAAGGGATAAATACCGCCACTTATTTGATAAGTGGATAAAATTGCGAGGATTCAATTTCCATAAGGGGGGAAGGATGTAACATCCCGGGTAAATAAAGAAATAATAAATTCTCTTTTTTATTAATATTTTTTGAATTAAATATTAATTTTACTTTAAAGGGGTTGCTATGTTCGATGGCGTACCCAATACGCAACAATGAGTTTCTTTGAAATCTTACGTTGCACACTAATAATATAATATTATTATTTTAAATGGTATTTAACTCCTAGCCCTTTTATTTTTTGGAATGAGAAAAACTAACTGCAATATTATTATACATGTTTGTTAAATAAAATTTAGAGGCTTAAAATGTGAATTAATGTAACGCCCCGACCCTAGATACCCAGAGTCGGTGCATTATTACATAACATTGTCATGATCAGAAGAAAGACCAAGTCTCTAAAGACCGATTAGTTTAGTATCCTTGGAAACACTAGATATATTCATAAAGTTTACATTACATCAATAAGTGAAAAAACTAAAATAACATATTTTCTTCATATCCCTCATACTATCCCTATAGGTCATTCATAAAATACTTCTTCACATCCTGAGAAAAATAAAACATTGAAAGGGGTGAGCTCAGATGCTCAGTAAGGATAACAATATAGCGGAAACTTTCATACATAAACATAAAAATTTAAGGCAATGTATAACTAAAACAAAAGCATTTTAAACTTGAACTTCAGCATAATATGAAAAGAATAAAATGAAATAATGCCATTTACTTATTCACATTGATATTCTACTAGTCAAATAATCACATGAAAATATTAATAACCACTTTCATAATGATGGAATGCATAATTCCACACTATCATAACCACATAGCCAAGGCCTCGTGCCAAGACTACAAATAATATTTTGTCAAGGCCTTGTGCCAAGACACTAGTTTGTCTCATGAGACCTACCGATGCATCGAGGAGCTATAGCGGGCTCCACCCGTCACTTACTAAGTCCAATGCATTCCTCATATGAAAAGTTTTAAACATAACATAAACATTTCTATTAAACTAGCATACGAAATGTCAATACTTAATCGACAAACCATGAATGGTATAAAAATAGAACATCCACAGTTAAACATAACTCATTCAATACAATATGGAAGATTGTATTGTAAAAGATTAATCTCAATCAAGAATAATGAAGGATATTGACATAGATGAAAATAATCATCAAAACTATTAGAGACAAATATCCCCCTTTTTCTTGAAATCATTTAAAAGTCACACTATTTGTCAAGAATTCATTTAAAAATATATTTTTAAATCAACGTGTCCCATACCACTTTGAAACTTTTAAAATTAATTTTAATTTTAAAACCATAATTTCCATATATATAAATCCTTAAAACCATTTTTTAAATATGGACATTAATGAGAAATATTTAGAAGAATAAATCTTCAAAACATTTAAAAATGATATTTTAGTTAGAGTTTCTAACCAAAGGAGAGACACTTGAATACAAATAATTGAGTTAATAAAAACATATTAATATAATTAGAATAAATGGATTCATGATATACTATGTCAAAGTACATTATATATACCATATAAAAGTGATTTCGTGTATAACAACAAAGAAGTCTCAATGGAATGTAAATTGAGATGAAATCTCTCATAAAAGTCATATCCTTAGGTTAAGGATAAATCAACGACATAATTACGTGTGACAAATATAAATACACTAAATATGATTGGATATTCAGTGTAAAACAATCAAAGTACATTCACACATATTCTTATAAAAACAACACCAATGAATTGGATGTTTATCTCAACAAATTGAGATTGAGTAAAAATTACTCTTATCAAGTTCATACCGATGACTTGAGAATTTATCAATGGAGTGATTATGTGTATAAAAAGTATATCCATAGAAAGGGGAGTGGAAATTATGAAATAATCAAATTAATAGTGATTCCACACATAATCTTGGAGTAAAATAATCAATGAAGTATGCGTAAAGCCGAATGAGTGGAAATTGAAATATAAAATTCCCTTATTGATTTGGTAACATACGAAACATACAACCATGAAAGAAGGATCATACAATTATGATGTAAATATACATTAATTAAAGTATATTACACAATGAATACAAACATGTGGATTACACACACCACATCCAATAAATAAGTGGCGAACAATGGAATTCTCATGGAATTAAAAGTGAGATAAGAAACCCCTTACTTTGTACTTTTTCCTTGGTCGAGGGTAGGTTAAACTCATGTATAATGGTGAAATAATTTTTATTTAATTATAAAATAATAATATGCATTAATATGATATCATATATGATTTTTTAACATTTATTTGTTAATAATATCTTAGAATTATCATCGTTTCTGGTGTTAACAGGTTCATTTTCATTTATATTCTTTGTTATTTGAGGAATATTTGTTATTAATTGGATGTATATTATTCATATACAGAATGATATCAAATATTTAAACATTATTTTTAATCATTAAATGAGAAATTAGTCATGAATGGATATGATGGAGAATGAATCTCATCGCGTTCGTTGAGACGGTAGTCCGTACGTACGCACAGGCGACAATATCATTATTTTGATATTAAAATAATATTTAATTTGATTTTATATCATATATAAAGAATAATTATCATGTTATATTTATTATTTACATGAATTACACATCATTATTATACCCATCCAAATAATAATGTTTTGAATAACAATTACACCACGACGTGGAGATGATAAGCCGTACGTACGCACGTTTGGTGTCATATCATTCAAAGGATGGATAGAATACTGAAATATGGTTTTAAAATGTTTATAATAAAATAAAATTATATATAATATACTGTAGTTATTATTTTAGAATGGTAATAACAAATAAATAAGAAGTGGAAGAAGAAAGGAACTTGAAAAAGGGTGGTGAAATCATTACCTCTTCTTCAGGTTCTTCCTTTTGATTTGATCAAAAGGGCTGCTTAGGTTGGCTTTCTGACTAAAGTAAGGCCTCTAGGATGAAGTGATGGAAGTTGAGAGAGTATTTGGGCAGGGTTTGGCCGAACAAAAATGCTTTGAAGGTGTGAATTAATGAGAAGGGGGAGTTCCCTTTTATAAGAGGGGTGAGAGGCTCCTTTGGAAAAGCCAGAAATATTATTTTATAATAAATTAATATTCGTTTTATAATGGCTCCAAAGTGGATTATTTAAAGGTTAAGTTGGGTATAGGTCTAAAACCACTCAACCAATAGGATTTAGACAGGTTTGGGTTACTATATTAACCTTATATTTAACTATTAACTCTTAGTTAATTAGTTTCACTTTTACAATGTCTCTTTGTATTTTTATATTATATGGTTAATAAACATACTATATACATCCAAGATACAACCAAGTGGTCGATTAATGATACACCTATCGTGATATAAGTATATTGGCTGAACCGTAGATTTTTAGGAATTTAATATCACTTAATAATATAATATTTGTTTTAAAAACTCTTTTATGTCAATTTTGACACTATTCAATAATTGATTTTTGTAAAAATCATAACAGAATGATTACATAGAATAAAGTTAATTAAATCAATCCTAAAATGTCATATTAACATAGAAAAGGATCGGTATTTATAAAAAGTCTCAAATTACATTTATTTGGGTATTGATAATATCAATTATTCTAATTTTTCATTAATTAGGTAATTACTGCATCACCATTGTGTCATAGATAAATTAAATTATTTAATGTCTAAAAAATATTAATAAAATACAATTATGTAGGAAATATTTTTATCTTTCTAATTAATATTTATAGTTGAAAATCCAACATATATAACCCTATGTAAAAATTGTTTTGCTAAAATATATATGCTTATTCCATTTTTGTATTTATTTTAACTTAATTAAAATAAAGTGTCATTATCACTTACAAGTGCCTACATGGGGTCCCAAAATCAACCCAAAGATTACCATGATCTGAAATTTATCCTCCAATAAGTTTAGGACACGTTTTATGGTAATTTAGTATTATTATAATATTATTTTTTAACCCTTATTTACTGGATTTACCCTTTAACCATGGTAAATAAAATATTTACCGAAGTAATTATTCAAAATGTCTAAAAATAAAAGTTTCCTATTTACACAATTTGGAAATCCTGATTCCAAATATGGATTCCATTTTTCCAAATTCAAAACACAGAAGTGGCAGAAATTAATTTAAAATTAATTCTCGATGTTAAAACAAATAGCGCGTTTTTAAGAGATAATAACTATCAAAAGATTGGCACTTGTTTATGTCTGCTTTAATTGTGAAATTATGTCCAATGAAAAAAATTGAATTAAATGGTAAAAATATATACTAAATATACTTTAAAACAACTCAAATTCATAATTTATCAATATTAATTATTTCGATTAAAAAAGTTGTTTTTAATTAATATTTAGTAATTTTCACAATTCATCAAAATATGAAAGTTATCCGAAAAGTACCAAAATTTCACCCTAGGCTAATTTCGATATTACGAATCCAAAAATGAAGTCAATTTTGAGAGACAGAATTTATAAAATTTTAAAAAGTGGGTATTACTATTCATAACGGCTACTTTGATTGGTTGAGGTGTGTTAGAACTCGAAGTTGTGTACTA
The DNA here is from genome assembly GCA_963277665.1 of Viscum album. NCBI lineage: Eukaryota > Viridiplantae > Streptophyta > Magnoliopsida > Santalales > Viscaceae > Viscum > Viscum album. The sequence continues at coordinate 1,403,441,131 of OY728125.1, forward strand.
CACACACTACTGTATTAATCAAAGAGAAGCGTATCGTGGAAGCTTGGAGTGTTACATTCTCCACTCCTTAAATAAATTGTGTCCTCACAATTTTTAAAATTGGGAATTGGAATATAATGTAAATTCCCAAATCGGAATAAGATTCAATAAAAACATCACTTTAAAAGAAAGAAAGAGAAGTACAAAGGTCACCTGAGATAACCTATACTAGGATTCCATGTAGAAAAACATGAATATGGATGATAAAATAAGTGTCAAGTTGTGATGGAGAGGGATAGAAAACATGATCAGGAGAAATTTAACAATAATAAAACCACAAACTTGTGTTGGGACAAACGATCATTAGACTCCCAGTAGGAAAAGTAAACGGACAACATTTTTTGTTTTCAGTTACATTACAAAAGGATGAGGAATTCATTTGTGATATTGACTAAGAACATAAAGAGATGTACTTACTTTTTAATTAGAGTTTCATTATTTAATAAATTTTTACCACTAACTCATTTTTTTGAACAATGAGTATTCAAGAAGACTTGGTCACAATGGAAGAGCTAGAATAATCTTCTATTGAAATACAAGATCCACGTAGGATAAACTATATATTTAACTTGTCTTTAGAGATTAATCAAAACCAAAATGGTTAGTATAATATCTGATGATCCCCCAAATGGATATTCCATTAGAGAAAAAAAACTAATCTTAATTTCTAAAATTAAGCCAACAATACCCCAAAGTTAAATAAAAACCATTCAATAATCAATTGTCCTTAAAATCCATAAATATAATCCAAAGTAATATTGAAACCCAAAACTTATAAGAATGTAGTCTTCCACGTTAAATTGTATCCCCAAATGACATCAATTACTCTTAAAGTCACATACTTAAAAGTAATTAACCTAATAACATATTCTCTATTATAGGTTAATCATTTCCATAAATAACCCAAATCACTATAAATCCACAATAAAAACATACATAAAAATACACCATTACTCCTCAAATTAAATCCCATACTATTCTATTTTCTTTGGTTATATAGTGTTCAAAACAAAGCGAACAACTTCCAAAATAACATTTATCACTTAATCACCAAATCATTTTCCTATACTAAGGGTATTAATTTGATAAGACATAAGATCCCAAATCAAATTATTATTGATCAATAAAATAATTTAACTAAAAATAATAGTCACACTAACTAGGGACTTCACGTAGTCCAATGGTAGGCGATAAATCCCAATCGCACTTTGGTTGTGGGTTCGATTCCCACAGCTTTGTCTGACGCGACGGGTTGTCACACGGTCTGTGTGTTGTCATTTTTCAGAAACTATATTTTATAACATTACCAAAATGAGATAAATTCCTAAAAATAACTATAACATAATTTAACCACAAATATTATCTCATACCTTGCATTTTCATCCAAAATTATAATAACTTATAATTTCCTCAAACCCAACGATCATAAAAAACAAAATGGTTATTTATAAATATATCCACAAGAGAAAAGATAATTCTTCCTAAAATATCATTCTCACATGGAAAAATGCAAGGTTACAAATACAAGAGAAAATTATTCCAAAGTAAACCCATAACCAATGATCATTAATACTTTTTAAACATTTCTCCAACCATTTATTTCCACATAGCTTCTTCTTTGACCAATAAAATATCTTCTATAATAGGGCATTCACTCGGGTAATGGCTAGGTCCCCTACATTTAGGGAAAATGACTGTAAATGGATTCTTGGGACCATTTTTATCTTCTTCCATAGTACTCTTCATTTTTATTCAGCAATTCTTCACTTTATTTCCTTCCTTCCCGCATGTAAAGCATTTCTTTTTCCCATTGAGACACTTTCCTGGGTGTCTCCTTCCACATTTCATGCATGATGGAAGTTGAGGATTCCTTTCTCCATGGTATCTACTACTGGAGCTCATATCACTCATCACCTTTCTCCTCTTCGTTGAGTCCGGGAATTGGTTAATATATATATTGTTGATCATATTTTTGGAAAATTGATTTGGCATAAAGACGATATATTTTACGCCTATAAACATTCTATTTTGTTGCTCATTCCCACCATCGTTCCCACCTTGTACATCATTATCAAAGTCACTATAACTTCCTTGGAATCCAGCTATTGACTAAAACCAAAATGCATTGTGTGAGTAACAGTAGTCATAAAAACATTTAGAGATTAATATGTCACCATATTCTCAATTTGAAATACATTAGGATTAACCAAGGTCATTTACTCTCATCTTATATATATAATACTTCAAATTGGTTTGTAAAGAAAATGTAAATTATCTAAATCATATCCTCCGGGAGTGTCGTAACTAAGAGTGCAGCAAGGCCCGTTGTCGTGCACCAGTTCCCCTTCAAGTCTAGCTCAAAGCGGTGTTTTCGGGTTTTACCCCTAGGTACATCTGTGCCAAAGCCGCCTCTACCTGCTTGTATCCAAACAGGGATGTATTTCTCGGAAAACTCACAAAATCTCTACAATACCAAATTCTAGGAAGTTCTTTTATACTAATCCTCAAAGATCATCTTAGGTCTATGTGTTCTAATCAGAGTTTATCTAAATATAGCTTCCATGGTTTGTACTAAACTTCCTTTGATACCAACTTTAATTCCCCGACCCTAGATACCCAGAGTCAGTGTATTATTACATAACATTGGCATGATCACAAGAAAGATAAAGTCTCTAAAGATCGATTAGTTTAGTAACCTTGGAAACACTAGATATATTCATAAAGTTTATATTACTTAAATAAGTGAAAAACTACAAAAACATATTGTCTTCATATCCCCTCATACTATCCCTTCAGGTCATTCATAAAGTACTTCTTCACATCCTGGAAAAAATAAAACATTGAAAGGGGTGAGCTCAGATGCCCAGTAAGGATAACAATATAGTGGAAAATTTCATAAATAAACATAAAAATTTAAGGCAATGTATAACTAAAACAAAAGAATTTTAAACTTGAACTTCTGTATAATATAGAAAGGATAAAATGAAATAATGTCCTTTACTTATTCACATGGATATTCTACTAGTCGAATAATCACATGAAAATATTAATAACCACTTTCATAATGATGGAATGGATAATGCCAGACTATCATAACCACATAACCAAGGCCTCGTGCCAAGACTAAAAATAAGATTTTGTTAAGGCCTTATGGCAAGACACTAGTTTGTCTCAGGAGACCTACCGATGCATCGAGGAGCTATAGCGGGCTCCACCCATCACTTACTATGTCCAATTCATTCCTCATATGAAAAGTTTTAAACATAACATAAAAATTTGTATTAAACTAGCATACAAAGTGTCAATACTTAATAGACAAACCATGAATGGTATAAAAATAGCACATCCACAGTAAAACATAACTCATTCAATATAATATGGAAGACTGTATTGTATCAGATTAATCTCAATAAAGAATAATGAAGGATATTGACATAGATGAAAATAATCATCAAAACTATTAGAGAGAAATATCCCCCTTTTTCTTGAAATCATTTAAAAGTCACACAATTTGTCAAGAAGTCAGTTAAAAATATATATTTGAATCAAAGTTTCCCATAACACTCTGAAACTTTTAAAAGTAATTTTAATTTTAAAACCATAATGCCCATATATATAAATCCTTAAAACCATTTTTAAATCATGGCCATTAATGAGAAATATTTAGAAGAATAAATCTTCAAAACATTTAAAAATGATATTTTAATTAGAGTTTCTAACCAAAGGAGAGACACTTGAATACAAATAATTGAAGTAATAGAAACATATTAATATCATGAGAATAAAGGGATTCATGATATACTATGTTAAAGTACATTATATACACCATATAAATGTGATTTGGTGTATAACAACAAAGAAGTCTCAATGGATTGTAAATTGAGATGAAATCTCTCATAAAGGCCGCATCCTTAGGTTAAGGATAAATCAACGACGTAATTATGTGTGAAAATTATAATTACACTAAATATTATTGGATATTCAGTGTAAAACAATCAAAGTACATTCACACATATTCTTTTAAAAACAACACCAATGAATTGGATGTTTATCTCACCAAATCGAGATTGAGTAAAAATTACTCTTATCAAGTTCATACCGATGACTTGAGAATTTATCAGTGGAGTGATTATGTGTATAAAAAGTATATCCATGGAAAGGGGAGTGTGAATTATGACATAATCAAATGAATAGGGATTCCACACATAATCTTGGAGTAAAATAATCGATGAAGTATGCGTAAAGCCGAATGAGTGGAAATTGAAATATAAAATTCCCTTATTGATTTGGTAAATTAAAAAACATACACCCATGAAAAAAGGATAATACCACTATGATGTAAATATACATTAATTAAAGTATATTACACAATGAATACAGACATGGGTAGTACACACACCACATGCAATAAATAAGTGGTGAACAATGGAATTCTCACGGAATTAAAAGTGAGAAAAGAAACCCCTTAATTTGTACTTTTTCCTTGGTCGAGGGTAGGTTAACCTCATCTATGATGGTGAAATAATTGTTATTTAATTATAAAAGAATAATATGCATTATTATGATATCATATATGATCTTTTAACATTGATTTGTTAATAATATCTTAGAATTATCGTCATTTCGGGTGTTAACGGGTTCATCTTCCTTTATATTCTTTTTTATTTGAGCCATATTTTTTATTAATGGGATGTACATAATTCATATACAGAATGATATCAAATATTTAAACATTATTTTTAATCATTAAATGAGAATTAGTCTTGAATGGATATGCTGAAGAATGAATCTCATCGCGTTCGTGGAGACGGTAGTCTGTACGTATGCACGAGCGACAATATCATTCTTTTTATATTAAAATAATATTTAATTTGATTTTATATCATATATAAAGAATCATTATCATGTTATATTTATTATTTATATGAATTACACATCATTATTATACCCATCCAAATAATAATGTTTTGAATAACAATTACACCACGACGTGGAGACGGTAAGCCGTACGTAAGCACGTATGGTGACATGTCATTAAAAGGATGGATAGAATACTGAAATATGGTTGTAAAAAGTTTATAATAACATCAAAGTATATATAATATACTGGAGTTATTATTTTATAATGGTAATAATAAAGAAAGAAGAAGTGGAAGAAGAAAGGAACTTGAAAAAGGGTGGTGAAATCATTACCTCTTTTTCAGGTTCTTCCTTTTGATTTGATCAAAAGGGCTCCTTAGGTTGGATTTATAATTAAATTATGGACTCTAGGATAAATTGAGAGAAGTTGAGAGAGTATTTGGGAAGGGTTTTTCCGAACAAAAAGGCTTTGAAGGTCTGAATTAATTAGAAGGGGGAGTGCCCTTTTATGAGAGGGGTGAGGGGCACCTTTGGAAAAGCTAGAAATATTATTTTATAATAAATTCATATTCGATTTATAATGACTCCAAAGTGGATTATTTAAATGTTAAGGTGGGGATAGGTCGAAAACCACTCAACCAATAGGATTTAGATAGGTTTGGATTACTATATTAACCTTATCTTTAAATATTAACTCTTAGTTAATTAGTTTCACTTTTACAATGCCTCTTTGTATTTTTATATTATATGGTTAATAAACATAATATATACATCCATGCGACCCCCAAGTGGTCCATTAATGATCAAAATATCATGATATAAGTCTCTCGGCCTAACCATAGATTTTTAGGAATTTAATATCAATTAATAATATAAAATTTGTTTTAAGAACTCTTTTATGTCAATTTTGGCACTATTAAATACTTGATTTTTGTAAAAATTATAAAAGAATTATTACTTCGAATAAAGTTAATTCAATCAATCCTGACATGTCATAGTAACGTATAAAATTATTGTTATTTATAAAAAGTCTCAAATTACATTTATTTGGGTATTTATATTATCAATTAATCTAATTTTTCATTAATTGTGTAATTACTGCATCACCACTGTGTCATAAATAAATTAAATTATTTAATGTTTAAAAAATATAAATAAAATAAAATTATGTAGGAAATATATTTATCTTTCTAATGAATTTTTATAGTCGAAAATTCAACATATATAACCTTATGTAAATTTTTTTTTTCAAAAATATATATGCTTATGCCATTTTTGTATTTATTTTAAATTAATTAAAATAAAGTGTCATTATCACTTACAAGTGCAACCATGGGGTCCCAAAATCAACGCAAAGATGCCCATGGTCGGACATGTATCCTAAAATAAGGTTATGATACGTTTTAGGGTAATTTAGTCTTATTATAATATTATTGTTTAACCCTTATTTACCAGATTTAACCTTTAACCATGGTAAATAAAATATTTACCGAAGTAATTATTAAAAATGTCTAAAAATAAAAGTTACCTATTTAAAAAATTTTGAAATCCTGATTCCAAATATGGAATCCATTTTTCCAAATTCAAAACACAGAAGTGGCGGAAATTAATTTAAAATTAATTCCCGTTTTTTAAGCAAAAAACGTGTTTTTAAGAGATAATAACTATCAAAATATTGACACTTTTTCATGTCTAGTTTAATTCTGAAATTATGTCCAATGGAAAACATTGAATTAAATGGTAAAAATATGTTATAAATATACTTTAAAACCACTAAAATTCATAATTTATCAATATTAATTATTTCGATTAAAAAATTTGCTTTTAATTAAAATATAGTAATTTTAACAATTCATCAAAATATGAAAGTTATCCGAAAAGTACCAAAATTTCACCTTAGGCTAATTTCGATATTCTAAATCCAAAAATGAAGTCTATTTTGAGAGATAGAATTTATAAAATTTTAAAAAGTGGGTATTACTATTCATAACAACTACTTTGATTGGTCGAGGTGTGTTAGAACTCGAAGTTGTGTACAACACACGCTACTGTATTAATCAAAGAGAAGTGTACTATGGAATCTTGGGGTGTTAAAATTAATCTAATTTAAGCATAATTTACATTAAAAGTTGAATTTTCCACTTTTAAATGGAGAACCCTCTTTAAATCTAGTTTTCGTCACTTTTATATTTTTTATTTTACAAAATAAAATTATTATTTAGATTCAGGACATCAAAATTTACTTTGGGTAAATTTTTGGTATTTTTCTGGTAAAGTTCATTTTTATGAATAGTGAAAAATACTGTATTTTTATTCAAAAGTGCCTTTTAATATAATTTATTTATATGGTTATATTATCTTTTTAATTGTTTTAAAAGTTTAATTAGATTATATTTTTACCAATTAATTAAATTTTGGTCATTGGAATTAATTTCACTATGAAATTGGACAGAAACAAGTGTCGAAATTTTCATAGTTATTATTTCTTAAAAACATGTAATTTGTTTTGACAATAGGTATTAATTTTAAATTAATTAATGCAACTTCTATGTTTTTAATTTGGTAAAATGAATATCATTTTTGAATTTGGAATATCAAATATATCTTAGGCTGAATTTTTGGTAGTTTTCTGAAAAACATCAAATTTTGATGAATAGTGAAACCAGTAAGTAGTAGTTAAAATCTGACATTTTCATTTAAATGAAATTTTACCTCTTTTGAGGATTAAATTTCAAAAATCTTACATACATGGTTGTTATTAGTATGTAAAATTTTGTTCAATAAGATGAAAATAATTTTTGGTGAATAGTAACTTTTGACTTTTATTTACCACGACTAAAGGTAAATAGGGTAATTCAAGGTAAAAATAATATTATAATAACACAATATTACCTTAAAACTTTTCCTTACCTTATTGGTTGAGTCATTTACAACCATGGTTATCTTGGGATCAATTTTGGGACCCCATTGCGCCACTTGGGAATGATAATGACACTTTAGATTAATTTGTCTTAAAGTAAAGGCAAAAATGACAAACAAATATATTATAATAAATTATTTTTTTCAAGGGGTTATATAAATTATCTTTTCAACTATAAATATTCATTTGAAATATAAAAATATTTCCTACATTATGGTATTTTTTTTATAATTTTTAAAATCAAATAAATTAAATTATTTATGACACAATAATGATGCAGTACTTACCTCATTAATAAAAGATTTAAATAAATAAGATTATAAATATTAAAACAACATCCAAAACCTGACCAATTATTATTGGGTGATTTTATTTAGACCATGAGTCATCTTATTTTCAACTTTAATTAGTTTTTGAACTTTATAAACAGGATATCATTATATAATAAAACAATATTTTCACACTTTCCTAAAGAGCCCCTCCTCCCCCTTATAAAAAGCCCCCACTTCTATCCAATTACGCACACCTATCAAGCCCCTTGGATCGTCCAAACCCTGAAAAAATAATCTCTCCAGATCCCTCTCCTCCTCCTAGAAGCCTTACCTTAGTCATAAGGCACTTCAAGAAGTTATTTTGGTTCAAACCAAAGGGAGTTACCGAAATTAAAGGTAACGATTTCTCTTAACTTCTTTTCTTTTATTTTACTTCTTTAACCACTAAACTCTTTTCATTCCTTTATTTTATAACAAAAACAGTATCCTAAATATACTAGGATGTCTTTATGAGAAGGATTATAACTACACTTACATACACCTCCATCTAATGGGTGAAGAACATAATGTTTTTGTGAATGGAAAACTAACACCTCACGGAACAATGATTGTTCGATTATCTCCCACCACCTCTCATGGTGTCCATTAAGTTGAAACTATATTTATATATGATATATATTATGTTTATGTTTTCTTTATGCTTTTGTATTGTCCTTTTATATAATACCTTTATGTTGTCCATTATGGGTAAACATGATAGTTTCATTTGAGGATGTGTGGACTACGGCCCCCTCAAAGTGATATGCCTCGTTAATTCCATATGTGGGATGTATAGATGATGAATTTCATGATATTATATATGATATTATACTGGAATAATAATATACCAATGTATCATTATGTTTTAATTCCATTAAAAGAATAAATTGAAATGAAAGTAGCGTTCATGCGTACGTACGACTTACCGTCTCCATGAACGGTGCATTTCATTTCTTACCTCCAAATGTTATGTACTATTATAAATACATGTATATACTGGATGTATATGATGTATATATGTTATCTAAATCATTAATATCATTCTGGATATAATGAAATTTTTACCATGTGAACAACTTGTAATTATAAGAAGTCTATTTTTCACTCAAGTACCAAATATCCAAAAAATGAATGTTATTAACATAAATGATTACATAATGTTTTTGACATGGTAATAAGTGATATAAAAGGAATAATGAACTTTAAAAAGGTTCTTAAGCAATTAGAAATTAACTTTAGTTTATTATTCAAGAAATTAAAGAACGAACAGGTCAAGTTGGGCATGAGGTAAGGGACTTCGTCTCAATCTCCTTTCATTGAGGTATATTTCGATAATATATACCTTCTTATTTTACATGTTTTATAATAAAACCCTTTGAATTTTACTTTCATTCAAAGGGAATATTTTTTCTATGAAGCATTTTAGTAAATGAAAAATGGAATTTTTTTAACATTTATGGCTACAATGACCTCTCCATCGCTGTAATCGTTATTTGGCTTTCTTTATAATCCTTAATGATTTCTAAAATGAAAAGGAAATCCATTATTCTATTTTTGGGTGTTTTGGTATTGGAAATGGTTTTTGGAATGGATTGCTTATTTAAATATCATGAAATTATTTCTTGTGATTGAAAATTAAATGTTATTAGTGAAATGTTTATATTTTCCATATTGTATGTGTTATGATTTTATAATGGTACTTGGAAATTTGACAGGTGGTTACGTGATAAACCAAATGACGGGTGGTGTCGTGATAAACCAGGATGAGTGGTTACGTTATAACCTCCAATTCATTGGGTATTTAAGTCATCCATTTGGCTACTCCATTTAGTGATATGTGTGGAAGTTGACCATATGGTTATTCCATTTAAGTATGTTTATGTCCCAAGTTACCTTTATATGCTATGTGTTATTTATATGGTATTTATGCTAATATTTTGGTTATAAAAGGGTAAGAAATGATCTTTTATTCAGTGAAGAGTATTTACTACTTTATAAAGGTTAAATGTATTACTTATGATAAAGTATTCATGGTTTACTTGTTGTTTTGAAAAACTAACAATTTTCCTTCATTGTGTATCCCTTACTAAGATTTTTATGCTCATCACAAGTTTTTGAAATTTTTTTCACATGATATAAAGTGGAATAGGGTCAAGGATGGGATTAAGGAATTTTTATACTATCTAAAACATGGAACTAGACATTACTCTTTTTTCAAGAGTTTTTATTTTATGAAAAAAATGGAAACTAAGTAGAAGTGTCTACCTTGTAATTTTTGAGATGTAATGTAATAGTTATGGCCTAATTCTCTAAAACTATAAACTTGAAAAGATCCTCAATGTGAATTATTCATTTAATTAAATATTATGTAATGTTTAAGGTTGGATCCTTATTAATAGAATGAATATTTGTAGTGAAAGTTGTGTTATGAGAATTTTTAATATCCAAGATATTGAATAATGAGGGGCCTCATAAGGTGGTTTTAAAATTCATCCCTTACCTCTTGAGGGATGAATCATGTGCCTCTTGTTTTTTAAAATTCTCAACCATCACCCTGGGTGGTGGCAAAATGGTGGGAATTGAGGAGGAAATGTATTCTTTTAGAGTGACATAAAAGATTGATGGGGCCATGGTGATAGGGTTTACATCACCTAAGGGCCAAATTCATATACTAAGTGGAAGCTCAATTCTTAAATAGGGTTAATGAGTGTCATTCCATGGATATCTTTTTGGAAGAACTCAATGTAGCCTCATATTATCATCAATAATTCTTGGTGGTAATGTTCAACCATGAAAGAACATAACTTCATTTCTTCAAATAATTTGTTAGGTCATGGGGTCTTTGAAGGAACTGATAATGTAGTAGAATCCCCAAAACTGGGGTTTTAAATTTTTTCCCCGATGATTGACATGAACTTGTCAATGTTGGTGAATCGCTGCCCGGTTTATCTTGAGGATCTCACATGAAGAGTTTTAAGCACAAAATAAAAATTGTTAAATATCTCGTTTAGATCAAAATCCTTTCACAACTTCTACTCATCATTGGCGATCACTGCTTAAAGAATACAAACCCGAATCCCTCTAAATCATCCACACATGCTTTGAGAAATTTTGGGAGCACCGATTTTCCTAATATAGGTGCGAAAACAGAATTCTAACAACACCTTCAATGATCCGACGATCATTGCATCACCTCGCTTGTGATGCATGAGAGAGATATTAATCCAAGCTCCTAGATCTATATCTTCTCTCTCTAGGTCATGAGAGAGAGAATAAGAGAGATAAATCTACATGAATAGTCACTGGTGGGAGGCTCTCCTCTTCTATATATAAGTGTAATTAAAATACTCGGTATTGCCTCTCTAGCCCCCAAATACTTAACGCACTACAAAATACATGTTATGACTACTAATATAAGTCATAAATATTATTATCACTTTCATGTAATATATTAAATATATTAAATGATAATAAATGATTTATTAACTGGACTCACCATTCCCACAAATATTAATTAAAACATGAATATTTTTAATATTCATTTATATAATATTTTTCATGAATTTTCTTTAAAGCTTGTAAATACATATATTAAATAAATTTGATGCTCATTATTATTAACTTGGATAATATTAATTTATTTATTGCATTGGTGATCGTATATTCTTGGATAGATCCCAGACCCTATTGGTGGGTCCCACCATGTCAAAAACTCATATTCAACTAAATAGGGAAGATTCTCGAATACGTTATTGTGTGTGACCCTCTTGGACATTATCTCAATAGTAGTGAATAGTATTCATAGACCAAGAGTGAGATCTAGAAACCCATAATAACCCCAAAAGAGATAAGAATTATCACAGTACTGACAACTAACCTACGAACATGTACTGTGTAATATAATCTCTCTGTCTTTAAATATATCATAAATTAGGATGCACACCAATGTCATCGGCCTTTTCTTTCTTTATTATTTATTGATCAAACAAGATGGATTTACCCTTGAATTCCCTGGCCATGGTCTTATGAAGGTACCACCATCCTTATCAATATGGGAAAAGATATATTAATTCAATAATTTGGAAGAGACAAATCATTTCTTGACCATTCAACCAATGTCATGCCACCAATGATGCACCCAACACAAACTACTTCTCCATGATTTAAATATCATGGTTTTTATCATTCATCAAAGTATGAAATAAAATGACATAAGTTTCAAATGATCTCAAGTCAGGTGACCATTACACATGATCGTAGATAAGAACAACCAATGACACCCAAAACATGTAGTGTTTCTATTGGCGGGTCTATCCTCATGATCTAATTATTAGAGATCTCCAAGTGTGAACATCATGACAAGAAGTCTCAATGTTGATGAGACCCCAACACCTGATAGTCTAACATCTAATATTTCTAGTTAGTATGATGTATCTAGACCATATGACATATTTAAGATTAATTTCATGGTATCTTGAGGTTCTAATTATAGCATGGGATCTGCAATAACCTTTCGATATGATAATTAATCTTCATAAATTACTATTAAATGGAGGATTCAGAAATATCTACAGTATAATGGTAAGTTATCATCATGTATATCTAACTGTATACATGATATCTTAATCAAAATCAATATATAGTTTGGTCTAGGGAACCCACTATTTCAACACTCCCACTTCACTATAGCCAAATTTCTAACAAAACATGTTAGGTACTCACATGATAAAGATCATGTTTGTGCTGAGTAATGGATTTAGCTACTGGGCCTTCCACAGTTCCCCCACGTAGCAATTCTGCTATAGCGACCTCATAACCTTGAGTAAAAATTCTCAAGAGATGGTATCCTTAGTATATCCCTTTTTTCTACTGTTAGAACTTGACATCTTGCAGAGTACGAATTTCATAATTTACATTATGATAAAACTTTTCTTATTTGGTGTGATTCCAAGAAGTGTAACAAATCATTACATTTAACTACTTATTAACTTCCTTAAAATATAAAACGTACTTTTTATATGTAGATATGGATACCTTTGGCTTATATGAGCTAGACTCACTCATCACCTTACCCTAAATGTGATACTAAACCTCATTGATCTAAGGAAGACTTTTTTGTATCCCCTAAAAACTAGTTTCCTTTCTTCTCCACTTTCCCGGTACATATATTTTGTACTTGCTGAATTACAAATAGATATTTCTGATTTCTTCCCTTGTAGTTCTCTTAGACAGAACTGATATTTTCATACTATAAATTATATCATAAAAATATTAACTCTTTTACATATCGTGGCATACATGATTCATCCATTTCTTTAGTGTATGGATTAAAATTCGCTATGTTTATCTCCCCCCATGTCCTAGACATGTCAACCTATAGAGATACATTTCATGTGACATTAGTAACAATTCCTATATTGAACTATTATAGTTTTTATTTTTCAATACCATGAACCATAGAATAGATCCAAGAAACATTTAGATCCACCTTAGTAGATCTTTTTCCCTAGAACATAAGTTTCTACTTTAAGTCAATAACTAGAGAATAAATTTCATCCTAGTATTATCTAATTGTAAGTCTAATTTGTTTCCTAGATTTTTCTGAACATATTTTTCTTTGAAAACCTTAGTGATCCCACTAACCTCTAGAAGACACATGGAAAATCTTCATTCTAAATTAATATTCTATGATTTTATTTCTTACATTAATCTTAAACCGAATCATAGTAACTTGAAACCTTCATTATCATTTTGTGTGGTGACAATCCCTTTCTGGTTGCGTCGTATAGATACCCTCCATGATAGATGGTTATGACATCCAATGACTAATAATATGATCTCATAACTTAGCTATAAAATGTAAAATTATAATGAATTTAGGAATAATGACTTGGTATTACCAATCGATCCCTATTGGTACCACTCTTGTACCATCCATGTATCATATCACTTGAATACCCATCACAATATTCAATTTATATGCCCATTTTTAATTTGATACATGGAATCCATTATTTGAAATTTAATTGATCAAATCAATATTAGCTAATTTCCATATATTTTTTACTTTCAGGAATTATTATTCACAATGAATAATGTATTACCGTCTATGGTGAACTCAAAACCATCACCATGGTTTTTAACCTTCCTATGTAGTTTTTGTCTCTGAAATATTCCTCTTCCACATTTACTTGTGGAACTTGATCCTATGCCAACTATTTGTGCATCTCAAGCATTGAATAAAACCAAGTCAATTTGGATCCCACTATCTATAAAAATATATTCACCCTTATATAGAAACACTGTCTATAAATTGACTATAACTTTTCAATATTATGGATTTATGTAATATCCAAATAAATAGTTAGGATGAGTTAGAAAAGATGCACAAAGTTCTTTTACTTGATACAATATTGTTTATGTCCTAAAAACTCTTTGCATACAAACACATGTCCTTATGAAATAATGGATTTCCATCATACTATGACTCATATGATATCCATTTTTTATAATAGTTGGACTAAGGTTATGGGATATCACCATTATTTGTGAATCAAATCATGTAATATAATGGGAGTTTCTACAACCCGTAACATTTATATTCCTTACATCATAAACTTTGATGTATAAAATGTACATTTAAGAATTACTCCACGCTACATTTTAATGATCAATGTTAACATGTAATACTTCATCATTGATCCTCCTCATTAACATAAATGTCATGATGTAGAAAAGGTAATATGAATTTAGGAATTACTCCATGCAACATTATCATGATCGATAATTGCATAGTTATGATATTCTCTGACATGCCGGATTGAAGAAACTCATATCTTCTAACCATGAACTTACTTTACTTTAACATTCATTAATAAATTAAAGGAATCTTATGCAGTAAATATATATACCAATATCTTATCCTTTGAAATAGTTCATTCTCACTTGTTAAACTAATTTCAAAATCATTATGACAAACCTTTATTTTTAAAGGTTTCTTTATAAAAACTAAAGACGTCGATAATACCAAATGTGTTTATCTGTGCTGATCCTAAATACCAAACTGGGTATAATCTTGATGTCTACTTTTAGTGTTGATGGAAAAAAGAATTATCTTATCAAAATTGGGTATAAGTATTACATTTTTATATTCATCAGTTATTTCCTATGTTTCATGTATCACTAAACTATTTTTTGAGTATAAGACACCACAAACAAAATTCATTCTGGAACATGGAATAATGTCTCCTTATGTACAAAAGAACACATGAGATGATTGTTTGTAGTTATAATCAATAATAGTTTTACATGAATATTTCACTTGGCAATAAGGAAGTGATGTACTCCTCACCACTAGCCTAGGTATCTCCCTTTCTAATCCACTTGGAGAATACACTTGACTTAAAATAAAGTTTTTATACTTGGTTACTATATACCAATACACATATGTGTCAATCATATTTTATTAAATACCCAAGAAGTATAACCGAAACATTACATTGATGAATATTACTAAAGAAGAAGAAGTAAATTTCTTCTTTCATTTAATGATACATTGTTTTATTTCATAATTTATGATACAAATAACCTCTTGTTGATACCTATTTTATTGAAGGACGTTGAAAATGTTCTTCAATAATTTGTTTACATTGGCCTTTTTGCCTTGTCTTTCAATTTATTCTCTATAAGAATTAAAGATGAATTTTTCTTTTATATTCTTATTTACTTGGTGATCCTTACATAAAAATGTAATGAATCATTTACTCAATAATTGTTCATTTTATAAATTTAAATGAGAATTGAGTAAAGGGGTGAAAATGATATTAGAATAGGGTTTATTCAAATATCATAACCCTCCTTTCAATTTACACAGATCTAGTGTAATCAATACCTATTCATATCATTGCGTCACTTTCTCCTTGCAAACCACTAAGAGATGAGACATCATGTTTTATCATCAATGAACTAATGAAGTGACATAAAATAACATTATATATTGATGAAAGCATAATGACCTAACGATAATATTATTTTTACATCATTCTTCTATATGTAATTTCTCAATCTCGCTTCTTGAGGTGACTAAACAGTTGTTGGGGACACATGCACCTCAAGTTTCCTATATTGTATTATTGTGTGTAAGTTAATGTACTACTCTTGGAAAGTCATGAAAATTAGGACATTTACTTTGTATAATATTTATCACAGTTTTTAAACTTTTGTTATAACTTTTAATATTTCAATAAAATAAAATTTTTAGCAGATTAGTACTTTTTATCTGGATTACTGATTTAGTCATTTTGATTAATTAATTAAATCATTAAATGTATCCCATTATTATAAATAATTTTAGGAACCCTCTATGAAAAAATCTAAATACTATGTTTCTTGAGTATTCTAGTGGAAAGGATCCTTGAACCACCCTCTCATCCTATAATCTATGGCTATTCCACTACTTGGAGGGTTCAAGGTAGGCGTCTGGCTGACCAACCACATTAACTCGCAGTTCTTTGTTATGTTGAGTGATGTCCCGACTTCTAAAATCATTAAATGATTTAATCAATGCATGCATCTAAAATTATAGTAAGTTAGATATGGATAATACCTACTATTATTTTAGTTAAATCAACCCACCACTCTCATAAAACTCTCTAGTATTTAGAAGCACCCTCAACTATGGCATGGAGATCATACCAAACACCATGTTTTGTGAAAATTCACACGATGGAAGGAGATTTAGAGTTAATATTTATTTGAGGGTTTTATTATTTTTAATGTGATGAAATAAAAGATTTTTTAGTTTTAAACCTGTTCTATGGGATCACACTCACAACTTAATATACAAGAAATAGAAAAATCATTATGTCACATGTTCATTTTATATTGCGTGCTTATTTATTATTATTCTATGTGATCACAATAATATACAATGAAAAAAATAAAATGATGAACATATCATGATCTGATACTAATGGTTGATCTGTTGAGTGAATAACAGACCAACCTAGACCTTAGGGATAGTACCTTGAGTTGCGTCACTTTCAATTCATATAGCAGTGTTTGCCCACCCAATGTATCAAGACATTGTATGGTGCGTCGTCATAACTTGGTGTGAAGTGCGCCACTGGTAATATTTTCATTACACAAAAAAACTCACTCGCAGGCGAGAGGAACTAGGGATTACAAACAACTCTAGAGTGGAAACACATTCCCTTATAAATATAATGACCTAGAGATGATACACATATTTCCATTAAATTAAATTAAACTTACTATTATAATACCATTGAAATAAAAAAAAATTAACCAGAAATACATTGGTTGATCTCAGGCTCATGATCAGTCATATATGCATTAAACTTGTGTATATTATATAAATGCAGAAAATAAAATTAATCTTTCATTAAAGAATACTTGAGGGAAATATAATTGAATTAAAAATTCACTCATATTTTTTAATTCAATATTTACGTCGTTCATTCCAGATTAATTAATTTAATCTTAAAACTAAAAATTAAATTAGTTAATATAATTAAAAACCAAATTAAATTAATTTAAACTTCATTAATTATGAAGTAAAAATTAATATTTAATTAATTTAATTTAGAACCGAAATAAATAAATTAATTAAATTAACTTCTGATTAAATTAAATTACTCGGGCCCCGAAAACCACGATCTGGGCCTTTGCAGGTCAGTACTACCCCGTGTAGGCCCATTATAGGCTATTCTAACCTCGTTCTAGTGTGATATAATCTATTAAAGTCCTCCTAAGACCATTACAGACTGGTCAAACCCATCTAGACCTATTCCTTGGAAAATCGGACCATGCAAAGGTCACTTGTCCACTATGAGGACCAAGCGATGGACGGATTGATATTGGTTCAGACAATGAGTGGTGGAAACTTGTCCAAATAGATTTGTGGAAAGTTTTCATAGTCATATGGGTGATCCACTGCAGGAGAGTGTGGCGATGGCTGAGGGTAGCCTATCCATGTTGATCCGATGAGGGGGTCCGATGGTGCAAGTAGGGGAGTAGCTTGAGCTGGGAAGTTGGAGGTGGGGTGCCACCACGGTGTTGGGTTCCACTATCTGGGGAGGAGGTGCGTGGTATCCAGTATGCCAAAGGACTAGAGGAGACATAGAGAAATGGCCTAAATGGGGTTGCCAGACTAGATCCAACTGGCGGGAGTTTCTGGCTGGACAAGGTGGTCTGTGGCCTGGTGTGAGCGGCACACATAGGGAATCTCGACCATGGGGGGTCCTCGCGATATCCACTCTGGGTTCAATCAAGGTGTTGTGTTGCTCTAGGGAGGACGCATCCCAATTTACCTATGTGTGGCATGACAAATATAGGGGGGTACTTCCCCCCCCCCCAACTTTGAACCTATTTTTATTTTTGTTTAGAAACTCATGACCTACCTCCTACAGAGTCAAAACTCCTTTAAAAAAGTTTATCTAACATATTTTTTAGGATTATAAAAATAATAATACAATAATAATAATATTATTATCATAATAAAATTAATATTATAATAATAAAACACTAGTACCATAAAAAACTATTCTGGTGACCCGAAATCTGACTGAGGTTCGTATCCATCGGAAATTGTCAAAACTGACATTATTTGGGTATTTGTTCTTACAAATAAATATATTTTCATCATTTTCAAACCCATAAAAGGAGTTTTTCAATCTTTATTGAAAACTTAGGATGACCATAACTTTTCCATCCAAGGTCGGATTGTAAATCCGTCTATGGTGTTAAGACCATGATGATGCCCTCTATTATATTTAATGAAAATTTTATATTTCTTTGGATTAAAATCATCACGTGTTCCTATGATTCCATTTGAAGGAACTATACACATAGTGGAAACCCCAAAATGAGATTTTAAAAATTTTCACCAATTTTCGACATGAAATTTTTGACGTCGGTGAATCATTTCCCGGTTTATCCCGAGGATCTCACATGAAGAGTTTTAAGCACAAAATAAAAAATAGTAAAATACATCATTTAGATAAAAAAAAATGAAAAAGGTCTACTCATATTTGGAGATCACTACTCAAAGAATATGAAGCTAAATACCTTTACATCATCCACACATGATTCAATAAATTTTAGGAGTGCAGATTGTCCTAATTTGGGTGCTAGCGCAAAATTCCAATGACCCCTTCGACACTCTAATGATCTCCGCATCACCTCTCTTGTGATGCATGAGTGAGAGCTGAATCTGTGATCTTAGATTTAGGTAATCTCTCTCTAGATCAAAAGAGAGAGAAATCCCCATGAATTGTCATAGTGGGAGGCTCTATTCTTCTATATATAGTGTGTAATTAAAATACCCGGTATTGCCTCTCTGACCTCCAAATACTTAATGCACTATAAATGACATGTTATGACTACTAATCTGAGTAATAAATATTATTATCACTATAATTTAATATATTAAATATATCACATGATAATAAATTTGTCATTAACTTGACTCATCATTCCCACAAAGATTAATTGAACATTGAATATTTTTAATATTCGTTCAAATAATTTTTTTCATGTAATAACTTTAAAGTTTTTAAATACGTATAATAATGAAATTCGATGTTCATTATTCATAACTTGAATAATATGAATTTAATTATTTCATTAGTGATCGTATCTCTTTGTACAGATCCCAGACCCTAGTGGTGGGTCCCACCATGCCGAAAACTAATATTCAACTGAATAGAGATGATTCTCGAATACGCTATTGTGTGTGACACTCTAGACCCTTATCTCAATAGCAGTGAATAGTATTCATATACCAAGAGTGGGATCTATCAACCCATCATGGCCCCTAAAGAGATAATTATTTTTAGAGCACTGATTACCAACCTACAAACATGTACTGTGTAATATAATCTCTTTGTCTTTAAATATATCATAAATCAGGATGCACACCAGTGTCATCATGCCTTTATTGATTTATTATTTGTTGATCAAACTAGAAATATTTACCCTCGAATTCAATGTCCATGGTCTTATGAAGATACTAACACCCTTACCAACATGGGCTGAGATACATTACTTCCATAACCCAGAATTGAAAAATCCTTCATTGGCCATTCAACAAATGTCATTCCACCAATGATGCACCCAACACAAACTACCTCGCCATGATTTCAATATCATGGTTTTAATCTTGGATCAATGTACACATTCAAATTAAATACATTGTAAATGATCTCAAGTCAGGAGACCATTGCACATTATCATATATAGGAATAACGAATGACAACCAGAACATGTGGTGTTCCTTTTGGGGAGTCTGTTTTCATGATCTCACTACAAGAGATCACCAAGTGAAAATTTCATGAGAAGATGTCTCAATGATTATGAGGAATCAACACCTAATAGTATAAAATTAACTATTTTCATTCAGTATGATGTATCTAGGCCATATGACATATTTAAGATTAATTTCATGGTATCTTGAGGTTCTCATTATAGTATGAGATATTATATAACATTTTGGTACAACAATTAATATTTGGACATTACCCTTAAATAGTGGATGCAGAAAAATATAAACTATAATAGTATGTTAACATTATGTATATATAACTATATACACAATATGGTAATAAAAATAACGGCATAGTTGGGTCCAGGGAACCCACTATCTCAACAGTCTTGGTCATCCAGTGGTGGTGTCGACATTATCACAAAACACTTTTTGCATCCACCATTTTTCCAAAGAGTATTTCATGAAATCTTGGTGAAGGGAGTTCCATATATGTGATGTGTGGATGTTTATTCTTACCAGGTCATATTGAGACAATCAATATGGTAAGGATTCATGTTCGTTGGTGGTCTAGGTGAGGCTTCCAGTATCTCCTCTTCTCCTACATAATCAGGCCATTATGAAAAGTCTGGGGGATGTGATGGGTTCCTATATTTGCATGGATGGGGACACCAAAAGTTTTATATTAATGTCCCATAATATCATCTATGTGGAATTGGGTTTATTGTTTCATTTACCTTTGACAGATATCATTCAGTTTGGTGACTGTTTCACATGGTTGAAAAAGATCTTCTTTCAGTTACCTCCTCAGTTCTGTGAGGGTTCCCCTCTATAGGGTCACTCAATGGAGTTTTGGAGTCACATAAGTTTAATCATAATGGTGAAAAATCTAGTGTATGTTGTACTTATAGGTTAGTAATCCTTGATTGTTAGATATTTTGTTGTTGATGAGTAGGATTGTGTCCCCTTGGGGCCGATAGTCCCCTCAGTTGTGGTATTTTCTTGGGATCCTAGGTGTTTCTTCTCTTCCAAAAATATTCTTATAGTCAATGAGATCAGGACACCCTCACATGAGGACTATACTTCCCCTAATGTAACGGATAAAATCCTAGACTATTTTGAGTTGGAGAAGTTGTGTGTGGTGTGGTGGGGGTTAATCATTTGGTGTTCTTTGTCACAAACAAGCGTGTGTTGGTTCTAGGGGAGGTATAAAGGGTGGTTCCTTCTCCTGCATTGGATTATCAGCTGGGGTTTCCAGGGAAATAGATGGATGATATTGACAAACCACTATTTTATCCAATTTATAGTTTTACTGGTGACCCACCCTTGACATTAAATAAGCATACGTCTGTCACGACCCATCCTCGGGGCCCGTGCCGTGACAACCCCAAGCCCGCCTTCCATAGGCCAGGGGCTGCCGACTAGCACCAAAGGCGTAAATCCCAATAAAAGGGAAGACATTGCCTTTATAAAGTAGACAAACACCACAGAGTACGCAAGCTAGAGTAAACACTAAGTAAACTGAGTACAAAAGTAAGTACTGGAAAGTAAATGGGCCAGAATACAAACCCAACTGAAAGTAAAGTACAACTAAAAGAAAGTACAATAGCAGAAAAGTAAAGAAGAAACACCATGCCATCCTCTGGAACTCCCACCTGAAGGGTGAGTACAGATAGTCATGTTGGCTCCTCGTGTCCGACCGTCCACTCCGTGTACGTCCTGCCTGAGAGTCCACCTCTGGGCACCGTCCCGCTACACAAGCCTCAACCACAATCATCGTTGTCTGTCGTCTGCAACCAACACAACGTAGTGTGGGCATAACCCGTGCAGGGGTGAGTATAGGATACTCAGTCGGGACCCCGAGACTCCCGAAGGTCTCCCAGAATCCATGAAGGATAAACCACAAAGGAAATATACAATCACGAAGTATCAACCAACACTACTTAGGTGTATCCCCATACATATTCCTAAGTCATAAATTCCAGTTCTACTCTAACTCACCTTCCCAAGTTCAACCCAGTCCACACAGGAAAGTACAACCCAATCCACCCAGAAAAGCACAACCCAATCCACATAGGATAGCAAGTCAATAATATCGAACATAATGATTAATAGTCAAGACTCATCTCACATAGGTATACTACTCACGAAGAGGGGTGGAGATGATAGATGTAGCCTATAAATCATCTCCCTTGCCGAACCCACGTAGGATCCAAATACAGTAACCATCACTGCCAAACCCACGTAGGATCCAAGTACAGCCTTCATCACTACTGAACCCACAGAGGATCCAAGTATAGTCGTCATCACTGCCGAACCCACGTAGGATCCAAGTACAGTCGTCATCGTCGTCGCAGTTGCAGCCAGCTCTAGGGTTCCTGCACACAACATGCTAGATTTCAGGAGGGTCCGCTCCACAAGCCAAGGGGTAGATATATCAACTATCACAAATTCCAGAGTTGATGTATCACAAAGTTCTGTTTCATCAATAGGAACTCAACGCAACAGACGGCGCGTCAATCGGACGCCCGGTCTGATAGTTATTGGCTTTTTCGTCCCAGGGGCCCGGTTGGTTTTTAAGTTAAAACCAACCTGACCATACTCTAGCTATGTCCAAACCTTGAGAAAAGTAATCCAAAAGAACCATTTCACTAAGCAGAATCCAATGAAGTCGATGACACTTCAATTAGACGTTCGGAGCTGAAGTTATAAGCGTTTCTGATCCGAGGGCCCGGTTGGTTTCGTGTTCGAACCAACTCGGTTGTACCCAAAGTTCTCCGAAACCTTGAGTGTAATATACCAAAACGACCGTATCGATCCAAGGATCCCAACTCAACTAATGGTGCATTGATCGGAGGTCCATAGCCTAAGATATGGGCGTTATAACAGATCTGTCTAAAAGTAGGTGGTTTGGGCCCGGTCCGACTCGGCCCAATACCCCCTGGGTCGGCCCGAACCGGGTCCGAGTTCAGCCCAATTGGGTGCGGCCCAGCCCGTCTCGGCACTGGTGGCCCGACCCGCATGGCCTGCATCCCATCTCGGAAGTTGGCCGTAGTTCGTCTCGGCTCTCGGCCGAGCGGGGTGCGAAGGGGGGGCACCACCCCCCTGTTTCTGGAACGGCCAACCATTAAGGTCAGGCTTGTGCATTCCGCGGGACCTAAGGGGTCCCACCTCCAGGTGGCGCCGACGGCCGGCTCGGCCGACCACCCCTTTGAGAATCCATCATGGCCTTAGGCCGCGACATCTGTCTGACCAGCACGGCGCGACAACGTCGTGCCCCTCCAACGCGACACGCCCTGGCCACGGCCCCTTGGTGCTCCGGCACGGCGCATCAGCGTCGCGCCCCTCCACCATGGCCCACTCCTGTCCACAGCTTCCTTTGGTCTCATCGGCATATCGTGGCGGCGCCCCGCACCTCCACCGCGGCCTGCTCCGGCCGCAGTCCCTTTTCATTCTCACACGGTGAAACGGCACACCGCCGCCTTCACCTCAAGTTCAACAAGTATCATCAAATGAAAGGGGAGGAGGATCGGCCACGTTTGTGCGGTCCAATCTCCTCCCATTATGTCGATAACAAGCGGCCAATTTATTTAACGAAGAACATTAAATTGATCATGAATGATAATTATCAATGACAAACAAAGTGAAATTTTAATTAAATAAAATTGAACTTAACCCCTACCTCAACACAAGTTGTCGAACGATGAGTGTCGTGGAATAATGGAATCGCGGGGTGGGGTTCCGTAAATGTCGACGGAGAGTGTCTGAGGAGGAAATTATGTCTCCCTTCCTTTAATGCGGAGAGAATATTGAATGGCGTGACGTCGTTGGCGAGTTCCCGCATCGGTGACCCATACTTTATCATGGAGGAAGAAGAAGAAGACAGAAGAATCTAGGTCGCCGAGTCGACAATCCTTGACGAAGTGTTGTCATTCTTCGTTGATGATGATGTTCTTCAAGAGAACATAGATCTCTTTTCCCAATATCCTCACACAATAATCCAACCTAATAAAATAAGGCCTCTCCTTATTTTATTCTTTTTCCATGCTTTTCAAAAACTCAAAAATTAAAAATTGAATTCACTTAATTAATTAATCTTGAGTTGTCAAATTAAATGGGGTGTTATGTTGGCAATATTAATGTGGAATAGGGGAAGCCACATAATTAAAAACAAGAGAGGTTTAAAGGGAGTTTAAGGGGTTATGGGGAATGTGAAAATATGGGGGCTCATGTGGGCCCCACTTCTCCTTTATCCTCTCAAGAGAAGTAGGAACCTAGTGGGTCCCACCATAACTTCAACACATAGGTTATAATCACTTAGAAAAGAAATAAAATTGTAACACATTTTTTATTTCACTCTTCAATTAAACCACTTTTTTAAAACAACTCCTCCCGAGAAAACACACCTTCGGAAAAGGTCCTCTTAAACAAATACCGCCGCTACGGTTTCATCAGTGCCCTCAGATTTTGATTCTGAGCACCAGTTCAAAAGATAGAACAACCCCGCTCGTTCGTTCTCTGAACGTACCCGAGCTAAACTTTGGAAAATGATTCCGGGCACACTGGGCCTCGGAATCAGGTGCCGTCCGAAACTGCGTACTCGTAAAATCCCAAAGAAATTAAGAAAAACATTTACTTGGATTTTACGTGTATTTAAATTACTCCCACCTTTGGGCTTTACGTCCACATAAAGATACATCACAAAACTAGGGAAACAAATGAGGGTACTGAGCACGCATCTGAGCCCCCCGCTCCCCTGTGCTATCCTAGAGGTTCATATGCTGCCAGCTGATGTGAAATACATGAATCGACCATCCATGTAGGACCCGCTCCTGTCGATCCTTGATCTCCACTGGGACCTCCGCAAAAGTCGCCCCATCATCGATATCCAGCTCCCCATGATCAATGATATGCATCGGGTCGTACACGTATCTCCTCAGCTGAGATATGTGGAAGATGTCATGAACCCGGTGCAACTGAGGTGGAATAGCCAGGCGATAAGACACCTAGCCTATCCTTTTGAGAACCTAGAATGGTCCGATGAAGCACGAAGATAACTTTCCGCCTCATCCAAGTCTCTGTAATCCATGTCGAGGTGAGATCCATAAGAAAACTTGGTCACCATCCTCGAACTACAGTGGTCTCTGACTCCTTTCAGCATATGACTTCTATTGGCTCTTAGCAGTCCTCATCCACTCCTGGATGATCTGTACCTTCTTCGTCATGGCCTAGACCATCTCTGGTCCGACAAGTGCTAACTCCCCAGGGGCTGCCAACACAGAGGTGATCTGCAAGGTTGTATGTACAATGCCTCGTATAGTGCCATCCCGATGGTGGAGTGGTAGTTGTTGTTGTATGCAAACTCCAGCAAAGGAAGATTATCCTCCCATCTGCAACCAAATTCGAGAACACATGCACGGAGCATTTCCTCGAGAGTCTGAATGGTCCTCTCCATCTGAACATCCGTCTGTGGGTGAAAGGTGGTGCTCAGGCATAGCTGCGTCCCAAATGACTCCTGCAACCCCTTCCAAAGTCGGGAATTAAAGCGAGCATCTCGATCAGAGATGATAGTTGATGGAACACCATGAATCCGTACGATCTCATGAACATAGAGGCGTCCCAAGATATCTACTGAGCCCTACTCTGTGATGGGTAAGAAGTGGTCCGACTTGGTGAGCCGGTCGATAATCACCCAAATGGATTCGTGACCTCTGGAAGTACGTGGAAGCCCTGTCACGAAATTCATAGATATCCCATCCCACTTCCACTCCAGGACCTCCAAGGGATGTACCAAGCCTACTGGTACCTGGTGATATGCCTTCACATGCTGGAAGGCGAGGCATCGTGAAACGAACTCTACCACAACCTTCTTCATAACCGGCCACCAGTGCTATCGTCTGAGATCCTGGTACATCTTCGCCACTCCTGGATGTACCGCTAGAGGGGAAGTGTGAAACTCTCTCCACACCTCCTCCCGTAATGCAACCGATACCATGGTTCACCCCCTTAAAAGGATGATGTGCTCTCCACCTATAGAGAATCCATCAGGTGCCTTGCATGAGGATATCTGTGCACGTCACGTCTCACAGTCAAAGTCCCCACACTGTGCCTCTCTGACCCGCTAAAGTAGTGGAGGAGTGACTGTGAGGGACTATAGAAAGTCTGCCCCATCTCTATCCACGAAGGATATCTACAACGTGGCTAGCGGCTCCATCGCCTCTCCAAGTAGTTGGATGCCTGACCTCGTGCTGAGATCATCAACTAATACGTTCCCCTTCCCAGGAGTATAGACTGTCTCAAAGTCATAGTCCTGGAGGAACTCGAGCCATCGCCGCTATCTCAGGTTCAAGTCCTTCTGTGAGAAGATTTACCTAAGAATCTGGTGGTTAGAATATACTATAAAGCACTCTCCCATCAGATAGTGCCACCACATCTTCAGGGAGAAGGCCACTGCTTCTAACTCCAGGTCATGGGTAGTGCAGTTCTGCTCGTGCTACATCAACTATCATGATCCATAGGTGATCACTGCCCACTCCTGCATCAGGACACACCCGAGTTCGGTCCCTGATGCATCGCAGTAAACTATGTACCATACGCCCTCTTCTGGTAGCCTCAAGATGGGTGCACTGGTCAATCTCTGTCTCAGCTCCTAGAAGCTCTGCTGACATCTATCCGACCACACGAAGGGTTTCCCCTTCTTCTTCAAAGATGAGAGTGGTGTTGCACCTTTGGAGAAGTCTGGTACAAATCTCCGATAGTACCCAGCCAAACCTAGGAAACTCTGCACCTTCATCACGCTCCTGGGTGGATCCCAAGCAAACACTGCCTCGATCTTCACAGGATCCACCACAACTCCCACCCCAGAGATGACATGTCCCAAGAAGTGGACCTCTAGAATCCAAAACTAGCACTTTGAGAGCTTACCAAAAAGATGGCGCTCTCGGAGTGTGTCCAGTACAACCTGCAAGTGGTAGGCGTGCTCCTCCTCAGTAGTCGAGTAAATCAATATGTCGTCGATGAAGACTACAACAAATCGATCAAGGTAAGGTTGGAATATTTTGTTCACGAGACTCATGAACACTGCGGGGGTGTTGGTTACACCAAAAGGCATAACCAAGAACTCATAGTGCCTATACCGACACCTGAAAGCCGTCTTCTGTACATCCTCGTCTCGAACTCTGAGCTGATGATAGCTTGGCCTGATGTCTATCGTCGAGAACCATTGTGCTCCCTTGAGCTGATCGAAGAGGTCGTCAATCCTTGGAAGTGGATACTTGTTCTTCACGGTCACCTTGTTCAGGCGACGGTAATCGACACACAGTCTCAAGCTCCTGTCTTCCTTCTTGGCGAAAAATATCGGGGAAGCCCAGGGTGAAACACTGGGTCGGATGAATCCCTTGCCCTACAAGTCCTCTAGCTGTACCCATAGCTCTCAAAGATCAATGGGAGCCATCTGATATGCTAGACTGGATATCGGGGCTGTCCTGGGGTACATGTCAATATAAAAGTCTTCCTCTCTGCGAGGAGGTAGTCCTGGAATGTAGTCCGGAAAAACATCTGCATACTGATCCACCACAACAGGAATACTCAGACTCTGCACGTCAACTGCTCCTAGGATGAGACTAGCCAACTGATGAGTGATCAGCTGTCTTATCCTCTGTGTGAGTCCATCTTGCACTGCAAAGGCACCTTCCTCACCGGTGAAGGTGATCCTTCTCCCATCGGTGTGGACACACCGCACCTTGGGCCTAATACAGTGGATCTGAGCATGGACTGTAGATAACCAATCCATGCCCAACATGACGTCATAAGGCCTTGACGCCACTACAAGAAGATCCCAGCTGAAGATCTCACCTCCTAGAGTATGCTCACTTTACCGGCACCAGTGCGTAATCGTCGATTTTGCTCCCATAGGAGTTTCTAGCCGTAAAGATTGAGCCAAAGACTCCGTCAGAATCTCCGAGCTCCGAACAAGGGTAGCGACAATGAATGAACGACTCAATCTTGTGTCTATAAGAACTGCAGCAAAGGTGGAGTAGACACAGATAGTACCTCGAATCATCTCAGGTCCGCCGTGGTCGTAGGACTCCACTGCCTGAAGCTAAGCCTGCCTCTGTCCTCCAGCTCCCTGTGGTCGGGGTGGACCTCCTGGTGGTGGTGGTGGTAGAGCCTCAAAGCGTCGCCCACCACCCGCTACTCGGCCAACTCCTCTGCCTCATCCACCTACTCCCTGTGGACCGCCACAGTCGAACCTCTTCCTCTGCCTTGGTGGTCCCTCAACCGTATGCAGCTCCTCTTCATGGCGGTTCAGATAGTCCCGAGCCATGTGGCCCTGTCCGCCGCATGCATAGCACTGTCTGCCTCTCATATGACTGGATCTGTTGCGTGTGTCCTGCACCTCCGAGCCAGTATCCTGAGGTCTCCCACCTAATGGTCTGGTCCTCTTGGACCCCTTTGACATCCGTCGACTGCTAGCTATAGAAGACTCCACTACGGGCCTCCCTATGGTAGGTCTCGCTGTTGGTGTAGGCTCAACAAGAAAGCTCTCTACAAGAAGGGCTCGCTCCAGTACTCCTTCCTGCGTCGGAATACTAAGGGAGATCATAGAATCCCGGATATCGTACCTCAGTCCCTGCTCGAAGGTCCGGGCCTAGAAGAATGGGTCTCGTACCATGTCCGTAGTGTAGCACGAAAGATCGGTAAATCTCGCCGAGTACTGGGCTACTGTCATGCTGCCCTGCCGCAGCTGTAGTAACTCATGAATGCACACCGCACGAAGGGTGGATTGAATGAACTCCGAGCGGAAGAGGCTCACGAAGTCCATCCAAAGAAATGATTCCTCGTCGTGCACCTAGAGCATCAGGCTCCACCATATACCTTCTGCCGTATGCAGGAGACTCACCGCAAGGATAACCATGAGGTCAGCTGGTGTCCCTACTAATCTGAAGACTCGAACAATAGCCTGCAGCCAATCCTCAATTGCCTGAGGGTCTATATCCCCATGGAACATGAGTGGTCTCTGATGCTGAAACTCGTGCAGTGCACCCAAGAGACGTCCACCCTCAGCTGTTGGGGATGGTGGCATCAGTGGCTCGGTGGGTAGAGGTACCACCGGTGCCTCTGCTGTAATGGGGCCCTGCACCGAGGTCTCGTCACTCGGTGGGCTGCCGTCTTGCACAAAGATCAGAACCCTAGCTGGCTGCCGTCGTGGGGACATCCTGAAAAGAAATAGGTGTTCCACCGTTAATACAGTGTACCAAGTGAGCTGACACAAATTAATCACAAAGAAAACGTTGAAACACAAATGCAATCAATGTTTTCGTGCACTGAGTCGGAAATCAGAATTCAGGATCCTGGTGTATGGATACGTCTGTCACCGCACCAACACTGGACTCCCTGAACTGATAACCACACTCAATACCCTAAACACTATTGCTTCACATAGAAGAAATTAATCAGAGTCCTGAGTTTTGCGGTAGAACCGACTCCTCTGATACCGATTTTTCACGACCCGTACTTGGGGCCAGTGTCGTGACTACCCCAAGCCCACCTTCCATGGGCCAAAGGCTGGCGACTAGCACCAAAGGCGTAAATCCTAATAAAAGGGAAGGTATTGCCTTTATAAAGGAAAAAAACACCACAGAGTACGCAAGATGAAGTAAACACTAAGTAAACTGAGTACAAAAGTAAGTACTGGAAAGTAAGTGGACCAGAATACAAACCCAGTTGAAAGTAAAGTACAACTAAAAGAAAGTACATTTGTAGGAAAGTAAAGCAGCAACACCAAGCCATCCTAGGGAACTATCACCTGAAGGGTGAGTATAGATAGTCACGTAGGATCCTCATGTCCAGCCATCCACTCCGTGTATGTCCTGACTGATAGTCCACATCTGGGTACCGTCCCGCTCCACAAGCCTCAACCACGATCAACGCTATCCGTCGTCTGCAACCAACACAACGTAGTGCGGGCATAGCCCGTGCAGGGGTGAGTATATGATACTCAGTAGGGACCCCGAGACTCTCGACGGTCTCCCAGAATCCATGAAGAATAAACCACAAAGGAAAGATACTATCACAAAGTATCAACCAACACTACTTAGGTGTATACCCATACATATTCCTAAGTCATCAATTCCAGTTCTTCTCCAACTCATGTTCCCAAGTTCAACACAGTCCACACAGGAAAGTGAAACCCAATCCACACAGGAAAGCACAACCCAATCCACACAGGATAGAAAGTCAATCATATCGAAGATAAAGATTAAAAATCAAGACTCACCACACACAGGTATACTACTCACGAAGAGGGGTGGAGATGATAGATATAGCCTCTGAATCATCTCCCCTATCGAACCCACGTAGGATCCAAGTACAGAAGTCGTCACTGCTGAACCCACGTAGGATCCAAGTACAGAAACCATCGCTGCCAAACCCACGTAGGATCCAATTATAGTCATCATCGCTGCCAAAACCATGGAGGATCCAAGTACAGTCGTCCTCGCTGCCGAACCCACGTAGGATCCAAGTACAGTCTTCATCGTCGTCGCAGTCGCTGCCAGCTTTAGGGTTCCCGCACACAGAATGCTAGATTCTGGGAGGGTTCGCTCCACGAGCCAAGGGGTCGATACATCAAATATCACAACGTCTAGAGTTGATGTATCACAATGTTCCATCTTTTCAATAGGAACTCAACACAAAAGACGGCGCGTCAATCAGACGCCCGGTCTGAGAGTTATTGGCTCTTTCGTCCCATGGGCCCAGTTTGTTTTTAAGATAAAACCAACCCGAACATACTCCATCTGCGTCCAAACCTCAATCGGAGTAAGCCAAAAGAAGCTTCTCACTAAGAGGAATCCAATGAAGTTGACACCACGTCAATCGAACGTCCGGATCTGAAGTTATAAGCGTTTCCGCTCCGAGGGCCCGGTTGGTTTCGTGTTAGAACAAACCCGGATGTACCCAGAGTTCTATTAAAACTTGAGTGTAATATACCGAAACGACCGTCTCTATCCAAGGATCCCAACGCAACTGATGGTGCATCGATCAGAGGTCCTTATCCCATGATATGGGTGTTAGAACATATCTGTCTGAAAGTAGGGGGTTTGGTCCCGGTCCGACCCGGCCCAATACCCCCTGGGTCGGCCCGAACCGGGTCAACCCGACCCAGGTCCGGGTCTGGCCTAGTTGGGTGCGTCTCGGCCCGACTAGCGTGGCCCAGCCTAGTGCTGGCGGCCCGACACGGTGCTGGAGGCCCGGCCCGCCCGGCCTGCGGCCCGGCTCAAAAGCCGGCCGCGGTTCGGATCGGCTCTCGGCCGAGCGGGGTGCAAAGGGGGGCGTTGCCCCACTGTTTCTGTAACGACGGGCTATTAAGGGAGGCCTTGTGCATTCCGCGGGACCTAAGGGGTCCCGCCTCTAGGTGGCGCCGGTGGCTGGCTCGACCGGCTGCCCCTTTGAGAAGTCATCGCACCCCTCCACCGCAGCCCGTCCCAGCAGCGGCCCCTTGGTGCTCCAGCGTGCCGCGTCAGTGCCGCGCCCCTCCACCGCGTCTCACCGGAACGACACGACGGCGCCGCACACCTCCACCGCAGCCCGCTCTGGCCGCGGTCCATTTTCATTCCCACACGGTGCAATGGCACCGCGCCGCCTTCACCGCAAGTTCAACAAGGATCAACAAATGAAAGGGGAGGAGGATTGGTCGTGTTTCTGCAGTCCGATCTCCTCCTGTTATGTCGATAACAAGCGGCCAATTTATTTAACGAAGAACATTAAATTAATCATGAATGGGAATTCTCAACAACAAACAAATCACAATTTTAATTAAATAAAATTGAACTTAACCCTTACCCCAACACAAGGTGTCGAACGATGAGTGTCACAGAATAACAACGTCGCAGGGTGGGGTTCCGTAAATGTCGACGGAGAGCGTTCGAGGAGGAAGTGGTGTCTCCCTTCCTTTGATGCAGAGAGAAGATTGAATGTCATGATGTCGTTGGAGATTTCCCACGTCGGTGCCCCCTCCTTTATCATGGAGGAAGAAGAAGAAGATGGAAGAATCTGGGTCACCGAGTCGACAATCCTTGATGAAGTGTTGTCGTTCTTCATTGAGGATGAAGTTCTTCAAGAGAACTTAGAGCTCTCTTCCCAATATCCTCACACAACAAGCCAACATAATAAAATAAGGCCTCCCTTTATTTTATTCTTTTTCCATGCTTTTAAAAAACTCAAAAATTCAAAATTGAATTCACTTGATTAATTAATCTTGAGTTGTCAAATTAAATGGGGTGTTATGTTTGCAATATTAATGTGGAAGATGAGAAGAAACATAATTAAAAACAAGGGAGGTTTAAAGGGAGTTTAAGGGGTTATGGAGAATGTGAAAAGATGGGTGATCATGTGGGCCCCACTTGTCCTTTATCCTCTCAAGAGAAGTTAGAAACCTAGTGGGTCCCACCCCAACTTCCACACATATGTTTTAATCACTTAGAAAAGAAATAAAATTGTAACACATATTTTATTTCACTCTTCAATTTAACCACTTTTTTAAAACAACTCCTCTCGAGAAAACACACCTTTAGAAAAGGTCCTCTTAAGAAAATACCGCCACTGCGGTTTCATCTGTGCCCTCAGATTTCGATTCCGAGCACCAATTCAAAAGATAGAACAACCCGCTCATTAGTTCTCTGAACGTACCCGAGATAAACTTCGGAAAATGATTCCGGGCACACCGTGCCTCGGAATTAGGTTCCTTCAGAAACTGTGTACTCGTAAAATCACAAAGAAATTAAGAAAAAAAATTTACTTGAAATTTACATGTCTTTAAAATGTCTTTTCTTGAGGTGCCATGAAATCTGAATAGTTTTGTAGCCTTTGGAGGCATAGAGGTTGACTTGACCATCCTGGTTTCGCTAGTGAATAAGGATGGTCTTTTTCTCATCCCATAATTAGTGGATGGTGGTCTAATCACCCATGATAAATATAGATAGGCCTCAAACAAGTATCATTCAGTTGGTAAACATGGTGGGTTTCTAGGCCCCAAGGTCAACACTTATATCTATCAATGATTTCATTTAACAAACAGAATACCAAATTCAAGGGATCTCTGGTGAAGACTTCTTTCATTAAAAATGTGGTTTTTAGAAACTAGATTGAGATTGTAGTTATGTTGGAACACAAACTTAATAACAAACACATCATGATATTTACAAATAGTACATGCTTCATGGAGTGCATGAAAAGGAGTACATGAAGTAACCACACTTGGATGGTTTGGAGGAAAAATATCAATGTGGAGTGCGTTGAGGTATCTATATAATAAATATTTAAAAAATTGTCCAAGGGGAAAAATATTTTTATCTTATTTTTTGTATGATAAGTGTGTGGAAGCTGAAATAGTAGCATTATGGGAATGTATCTTAGACTATAAATTAGGTATTTCAACATGGTTTGTAGTAAGCGACTTCAACATTATTGAGAATGCACCAAAGAATAAAGGAGGGGTGGTTTATGTGAGAATCATGATGTAGGACTTCAAGTGCATTACAACATAAAATGGGATGTTGGAAATGGGATTTTATGAGGATTCACTCACCCAATGAAAAAATAATATAAGAATTCCTAGAAATTGGTGTAGGCAAGATCTATATTTTTCCAATATTAAAGGTATCAATGCATTTCCCCAAGACACCATTACAAATCTAACAAGTTCCTTTTTCTAATAATTCATGAATTATGGTTCAACGTAAAAGTAAATACATGAGAATATGTAGAAAATTAATTTACTCTTCAAACTTGTAACAGGAAGGTGCCTTCTTGTAGATAGTGAGGAACTCTTGGGGTAAAATAGTGTAGGGTTCCTCATGGGAAGACCTAGTTATGTTTAAAAAAGACTCAAGAAGGATTTAAAAGAGTGGTTATTGAAGAGATCATACACTGATGATGAAATTGAGGGTATAAATAAAGTTATTGATAAAATGGAATCGAGACTCTAGGATGAGTGGAATGATGATATATTTATCTTTATGGTTCATAAGAAAAACCTTATATATGATAAGATGATGGAAGTCGATATGATTTCTAGAGATAGGTCAAGGGTTCTTTTGCTCCGTGAGGGGGATAAGAACATGGCATATTTCTAGGTGTGTGTGAAGGAATGGAAAATGTCAAGAAGGATCAGTATCTTGCTCAAAGAAAACTCGTACACCAAAGATGTGGATGTGGAATAAAGGCATACCATAGATAATTTCAAATACCTGCTCATAGGGCCTTCCAATTTTTTTGGAAGGGGGTTTCTGTTGGCACTCAGTGATGAAAAATTATTGAATAATATACATAGGCTAGTAGAGGATAGGGAGAATGAGGATATTCAAGTAATTATAGATGAGAAAGATATCAGTGAGTCCGTTAACCATATATATTTATAAAGAACTCCCAGGCCTGATGGATTTCCTGCTGCATTTTACTTGGATGCGTGGGACATTATCAAGGGGTAGGTAACAGTGGTGGTACCAGATTTTTTCAGGTTAGGAGTTGTCACAAGTTTGGTTTTTCCTTCCATTGTGGTTCTAATTCTAAAGGTTAAGGATCCTGTGACAATTAACCATAATATCTTGATATTTCAGTGTAACTTCTCCTATAAAATATTCACTTACATCATGAACATGATACTTGGATAGGTTTTACCCAGTATCATTTTAGATGATGATCATGGATTCATGTAGGGCCTGAGCATACAAGGGGAACCAGAACTCCACAGAGATAGTGGATGATATTAACAAGAAGAACATTGGATCTAACATAATGATAAATGTAGATATGGATAAGGCAATTATCAGGTGGATTTGAGCTTCACACTAATGGTCATGAGATGTTTTGGTTTTACTGAGTGGTTATATGATTTATTTTTTAGTTGATATGCATCACTATGGATTTCCATATCAATCATGGGGAGGTGTTTTATTTTTTACAAAATATATGTTGGATAAATTGTAACTCCCCTAGATTTTTTGAAATATATTTTTTGAATTAATTTAAACTTTTTGATAGTTTTCATTTCATGCCACAATGAATATAACTTGTGTTATATGAAATCACCAAGTTATTCTTGCTTTATACGCATCACCAAGTTGATCTTATTATAAAAACAAAACTTAGATTAGATTTTAGTACGTACACCACTATTTTTGTAATGTGTACACATAATTCTGAGTTCCTTAAATATCTTGTGTTACACGCAAGGTCCAGTTTTTCCAATCTATAATATACAATTAACATTTTTATTAGAATATTATTATAATTACCACCTAGCCATTGGAATGGAAGTTATGAATAAGATTAAATAAATTGGGAAAATATGTTTTACACATGTATATAAAATAAATCCTTTGGTTATAAATTAGTTATAAATAAAATTAATAACTAAAAATAAATAAATAAATTCCTTTTAAAGAAAAATATTTTCTATATACAAAAAAATTAATCTCAATAAATTAAATAAACAACTTTTCATGATTTTTTAATAAAATTTATATATTATATATTTAATCAATTTGTTTACACTAATCTAATAGATTTTATAGGTATTAGATAAAAATAAATCCAATTTTATGAATAAAAGATTTATTTTTCTAAAAGGTAATTTTACCGCCTTTTAATGGGATAACTATTTTCAATATAAAATTTTAAAATTTTAAAATTTTTATTTTACAAAATGAAGTTAATTTTTGAAATAGTAATATAAAATTTTAATTAGGTTTAATTTTTGGTATTTTCCATTAAGTTTTATTTTTTGATGAATAGTGAAAATAATGAATTTTAATTGAAAATTGATTTTTCATATAATTTATTTATATAGTTAAATGATGTTTTGAATTGGTTTTAAATTATAATTTGTTCATCTATAAATATGTCCACCCTATTTAGACCATTTTTTTTCTTTTTTATGTTTAATTTTGAAAAAAACTTAGCAACCTTTTGATCATTTTTTTCACTTTAAAAACTTATTGTCCCATCCCATTAGTGGGATTAATTTTAAATTAATATATTAACATTATGTGACTGTAATTTGGAAAAATGTATTCCATATTTGGAATCAAAATAATTAATAATTTATATTATGTTTAACATAGTTTTTGACCAAAAAAATTAGTGAATGTAATTAAAATAAATTACGATGAATAAGGTAAAAACAAGCTAACTTAATGATTAAACATAGAATATAAGGTGTAAAAATGGTCATACACTTGTATAAAAATTATTTTATGGCCATATTTCAACCATTCTACCTATAAAGATCTATAATGGTCCATTTTAACCCTTGGGGGACAATTAAAACATGGTGAGCACTCAAATCATCTCAAGACTACCCAATGTGTCATTTTCACCACTTATAAAAGTCCTCCTCCACCTATGCTCCCCTCTTTAAACCTCTGAAGCAATTTGGATCAGAAAAAACCTATGAAAATATCCTCACAACTTCCCTACCTTCATCATAGAATCCTCTATTTGGTAATGAATCCAACAAGGAAGCCCTTTTTTTAAAATCAAAAGGAGTTACCCAAAGAGGAGGTGGAACCCTTCAACAATATCTTTTGTTTTATCTCTTTCTATACCCCATAAGATATTATTATTTCATGATTATATAATAAACTAAATATAATAAACATAATTAGATGTTTTTATTAAAATATTATGACCCACTCTCACACAAACTTGCATAAAATGAGATACATAATCATAGTTCATGTGTACGTAGAACTACCGACTCGTGAACTGATGTCATTCTGACTGAAAATTATTTTTTATTATTATGAAAACCCTTTTAAGGAAAATCTGAGAAACCATACAAGACCTCACCACATCACCAATTCACCACATCACCACATAAAATCATCCAAGCACAATTGATGAAATCCATTCAAGCCTAAAATCTGAAAAACCATCACAGCTAGAGACGGAGTCATCAAGAAATGGTCGAGGTACCAAAAACTAGGGGAAACAAACACCAAGAGATCTGGACAAACCTCAGAACCGATATCCTCAAACGCCCACCGATGCAACCATTAACACCAGACCAAAACCACAAACTCACCAGAGAACTCCAGTTGGATTCACCCAACCCTCCAGTGAAGTGACATGGGACCTAAAAAGAGCACATCCACCAAGGGTGATGAACAGACCGGAGCGAGGAAGACCAAGCTGTTCGAATGCTACACCCTACTCTGTAGGAAACCGCGGTGAAACCTTGGACCAATAACATATAAAACATTCAAACTCCTCACCAAATCCAAATATGCAACACCTCCATAAGACCAACATTGTCTAAACTCCATCCAAAATTGGATAAACCAAACAACACACATTAAAAAAGATTAATCCATTCCAGAAGTTTTTACAAGGTATTTTCAATTCCACCTCTCACCAGCACCACCACAGTCAAGGTCATCGCTTCTAGCATTGCAACCCGACATCAAGACCATCCCCATCAGCATGCTAACTCGTTCCATCACTGCATCTTCTCTCCACCACAGCTGAGGAAGACACCCCATGGGACAGAGAGTCGGACCACTGGTAGGGATGAATGACCAAACATCATACCCAAGAAGCATCATCGGAGAGGGGGCCACACCTGATCCAACCAAGAAGCGCCCCCATGGGCTTGAATCTAGGTGGATCTGAGCTACAGGGGGACCCATGACAGCTACCAACATCCATGAGTAGACTTCCAGAGAAGGATAAAGAACAACACAAAAGATGTTGGTGGACCTCCAGATTAGCAAATCACGCCGGATTCAGACGAACCCACTGACAACCAGATCGACAAGCAGGGCCGAGCTGACAGAAACAACATCATAAGGACACCACCCAATTCTCCATGAAACCGAACCCAGCTCCAATGAAAAAAGAAACCAAAATCAAAACAAAATCTAAACAAAATAGATCCAGAATACCTCCCCTCCCCCGAGCTACTTCAGAGCTATCGATGAGCTGCACCAGAGAACAATGAAGCCGACGCCGAGCCGCTCTAACCCCGCTGCACTCGGTAATCTGGAGATGTCGAACCACAACAGGCCTGTCCACTATGCATGATCCGATGAATGTCACGCCAAGCTCTATAGGAGGACACTCCATGACTCGATCTGCCAGATGAGGTAAGGAGAAGACTTCAGTGGAAAACCCCAGCCGCCTCGAGATAGGGGAACCCACCGCTCAGAGGCGATAATCACATACTTGTGGACGTGTGGACTACCGCCTCCTAAAATTTATATATATTATGTATTTATTCTTCTGGAGTTATTATAAAACACATGACTTAATGCTTTCCATTTTGTAGGAATACGATATCTTCTTTTCTGGATGTGTGGACTACCGCCTCCTCAAAGCGATGAGATTCATTCGAAATTTACATGGATTGTATTAAGGATGAGTTTACTAAAATTATATAATATTTATGAAATAATAATGATAATATAATTACAATATATTTTACTCATATATATAAATTATTTTCTTTCTTTCAATATGAAAATAAAACAGAAACATCATTCACGCGTACGCATGACCTACCCTCTTCATGAACAATGTATTCCATTTCATATTTATATAATTTATAGATTATTATAAATAATTATATAAATAGTATAAATGAAATTTATATCTTGTTTTAAAATATATAAATATGTAAATCCATATCTAATTAAGAGGATCATGAATAATAAGTCAAAACATATATGAAAATCAAAGCAGTTATTACCCGAAACATAACATTAACATGGAATTGTCAATAAATAGGTAATATAAAGTCGTAATTAAATAATATATTGTATGATATGTAATAATATGGTTCAATGGTATATGTATAATAAACTTATATTTATTATACATTAGGTTTGAATGTGTATGAAGAAAGTCAAGACATAATGTTAGGGAATTTCATCTCACTTTTTATATCTGTGAGATACATGACATATTCACCCCTAATTTATTTTTTGTTGTGTAATACTTACCTATTAAATTTTATATCATGAATTTAATTTATTTCATGATATTAAAAGTTTCAATTTATTTCATTCTTTCAAATATCTCTTGATTCACATGTTACTCAAGTTGTACGGGGATTTCTAGTCTCACTTTTATTTCTGCGAGACTTACGCCTTATTCACCATTTGTTTATTTTTTGTGGTGTATATACTTCCCATGAATATATTATATGATTCATATCCTTAAAATTATGGGTATTTACATATTAATTTTTTATCTTGCTTTCATGGGGTTTACGATTCAATGATTACCATATCAGTAATGTAATTTTGTCTCAATTTCCCTTCTTTATGACACATGTTTTGTTGTGCACCAATATTATTTTACATGGTTCACATACATCCCTTTAAAATATTATATCATGAATGTACTTATTTTAATGATATTTTAATATTCATGTAATGTTATTATTTTATGGGTATTTTGATTTAAAGTTACCAAAATGGTAAGAGTTTATTGCTGCAATCTCATCATTTACCAAGATTGTTTATGATTATGCTTCTATTGATGAAATATTTTGATACATATTTCAATAATTCTCATGATTTTAATTATAATATAGGTTTTAATTATATAATCATGTTTCGGTAAATTTTTTTAACTCTTTGGTTCTTAAGATAATTAATAAAGTATTTTTATGAAAATATGACCTTATTTCTATTTGATTGAAAAATATATTTTATTCCAAAGAAATGTGTTCTAAAAATGTGTTCAAAATTTTTTAATGATATTTCAATCTCATTTTAAAGTAAAATGGTTTTTAAAATGTTTTATGTTTTAAAAAGTGTTTAAAATTGTTTTGAAATATTGCTTTATAAATTTTCATGGTTATTTTCAAATAAAAATGTTTTCTAAAACGTTTTATGATTTAAAAAGAATTTTTCAAAGTGGAAAGGATATTTTCTCAAGAAAAGTTTTAAATTATTTTTAAATATTATTTTTCAAAGTGTTTTTCACAAAAAATTATTTTGATGATGTTTTATGCCTTAAAAAGTAATTTTCAAAGAAATGTTATTTTACTTAATAAATGAACCGAGTTATATTTCAAAATTCTTATCCAGATAACATTATATCCTTTGATATATTTTATGATTTACTAAGTATATGATATTTGGGAACCATTGTCATTATTTATCTAAATGGTTTATGTTTAAGATGCCATGTTTTTATGAAACTCATTTCTCTTTCATGGCTTATACTATGAGAAAATGATTATGAAACCTGCTTCCTTTCATGGGTTATTATATGATTAAATGATTATGAAAATTTTATATTTTACATAGTTTATTATATGATTAAATGTTTATGATACCCATTTCATTTCATGTGTTATTATATGATGAATTTTTATTATCTTTCGGCACACGTATGTATGATTTTATTATGTAATGTATGGGACCTATATCCCCCTCTAATGTATTGGGTAAAGATTTATATCTCATAAGATAATTATGAGAAAAAGTTCAATGGAATTGATCCACTATAAGAAAAAGGGGATACCCGATCCACTTTTTGAAGAATGGAAAAAATGACCCACTATGGGAAGAAGGGGAAACCTGATCCACTATAGGATGAAGGTGTAACCTGATATACTTTAAGAAAATTACTATGAATGAGGATGGTGGTGTGTCCCGCCCAGTAGGTTCTTCCCTAATGAAGATCCCTGGTATGTTTTGGCAATAATCTTTGACTTATATGGAATTATTGTTTATGATTATGTGTCTTCCGCAAATTCCATGTCTTAATTCTATATTATGAATTCATGGATTATGATCTTTATTACCTTATGATTCATGTGTTATGAACTACTAATATTTATGCCATGACTCTTAATTATGATCTTTTATATACATGGTATGATATTATAATGTTATGAACATGTTATCATACCCTTATTATCATGTTATGCTTACATATATCCCTGTTTTACCCTTACTGAGTAGCTGATCTCGCCACTTTTTTATGTTTCCTTTCGTTGGGTTATAAAGAAAGGTTTAAAGTAGGATCACTAAAGCGTAAGATATTTAAGGGATATGTTGAAGATCTTTCACCAATATAGATGATTATTTTTCCATGT
Organism: Viscum album; assembly: GCA_963277665.1. Classification (NCBI taxonomy): domain Eukaryota; kingdom Viridiplantae; phylum Streptophyta; class Magnoliopsida; order Santalales; family Viscaceae; genus Viscum; species Viscum album. The sequence goes on from OY728125.1 coordinate 1,403,482,656, forward strand.
TTCCAAAGACACAAAAATATTATGGTCCTCAGGAAAGTACTTTTTTAATGTTCTGAATATTCATTTAGAATGATGTAATATCCATTTATGTTAAGCTTGAGTTTCTATAATTGTTATTAAAGGAAGGTTTAGTAAACCTTTAGAAACTAGAATGAGAAAACTGCATTGAAACCCCTAGGGATGTTTCTAAGGATATGAATAGGGATGTATCCAAGGATAGTCCTAAGGTTATATAGATTTAAAAGTAGGTGTCATGATTAGGGATCATATAAGTAATTTTTCATGACTATGTGGTTTTATAATATTATAATTTTTTCAAACACTATGTGTTCTGGTCTTTGTCAATATATGAATCTAGAAGGAACTGGGTTAACATCAAATGTTTCAGATGTGGAAATTATGGTCATTAAACAAATCAATTTCCTAAGTGGGAAACTCATGAAGAGAATAAATAATTTGGTTTTATTATCAGTTATACTATTGAAGATAAAGAGACCATAAACAACATGTTAAAGGTATATAATCTTCTAACACTATTTTTTTCAATAAAAAAAATAATCATGATTATATTGAGGTTGAGGAACCTTAAGAAATTATTCATATTTCATATTCTTGGAAATTGGTATTAAGGAATAATATGATGAATCCCAAGTAATGTTTTAAGAATAAAATTAGATTATTGAAGCGTATATGTTTGGAATTCAAATGTTATGTTATACGAATCATGAAATATATACATATTTTCAATATATATTTTTCATTAAGTATTTAAAAGGATATATTGAATTGTGTTGATGAATTAGGAAAAAAATTTAATGGAAAGTTGTTTAATGTGTCCCTAAGGATGTGAAAATGATATTTAGTATGGGTAAAGATATGCCGATATGGATAAAGTAAATTGGATAGTATTTATGATCTCAAAACTGATAAAGGATTTGTTTAAAATGTGGTTTATTCTATCATTAATGAAATTTAAAGATTTTTAGATTTAAGGAACATATCCAATGATATTTGAAAAATTAAATCATGTATGTCTTCAATAAGAATTTATATAAATTTAGGTTCTTATATTGTTTCAAGAGAGTAAATGATGAAGTTATTCACATGTTTGAATTGTGAAATCCAAGAGCTACTTTATAAAATATGGGGAATAAATGTTAAGCTATTTTTGAGAAATTTAGTGACCTTATTTCTAATTTTTTGGAATTTTATCTTTTGGAAGGGTTATAAAGTTAACCATTTATGGAATGGTTTATGTTATACATTGGGTGAGGTTTTGAGATTAAAGTATCATATAACTTTATAATGATTTTTTCATATTGAATAACTTTTTCTATATATTTTTCAGTGACGTTAACTAATTAAAGATGTGATGACTTATCATTATAGCTATGGATCTCATGATTTTTTAGTTCTTTAGTAATAACTAATTCAACTTCATTAATAAGAGTAAGTGATGAAGTTGAAATTGAGAAATTCACAACCAAAGTGTGAGATTGTGAATATGGAATGTAATGAAATCAAGTAAGTATATTTTATTGTGAAAGATTATTCAACTCTAGGAGAAGGATCTTGAAACCAAAAAAAGCTTATCCTATTACCTTAATTTTTTATTAATCTTATGGTCCCATAAATAATTGAATATTTATGGATTTGTGATCACTAACTTCCTCCTAACCATGTTCTCTATCACTCTAAATCAGAATTAATAGTTATATTTCTCTTTCATTTCAATGTTTTCAATTTCGACCTTTGTTCCCCTATGTGGAAATGTAACACCCCAAGCTTCCACGGTATGCTTCTCTTTGATTAATACAGTAGCGTGTGTTGTAAAAAATTCCGAGTTCTAACACACCTCGACCAATCAAAGTAGCCGTTATGAATACACTACTAGAAATATCACCTATACCCACGGTTTCATGAACCGTGGGCTTGAGTGGCGTCGCAATAGCTCTATACCCACAGTTTCTATAAAACCATGGGCATAGCCCAAGAAAAACTCAGATTACCCACAGTTTACCAAACCATGGGTATATATCTATACCCACGGTTTAGTAACCATGAGTATACAATTTTACAGCACCCAAACTATACCTGCACAACAGAATTACCCACGGTTTACCAAAACGTGTGTATATATCTATACCCACGGTTTGGTAACCGTGGGTATACAGTTTTCCAGCACCCAAACTATACTCGCACAGTAGAATTACCCACGGTTTAATAAACCGTGGGTATAAACATTTTACCCCAGAAACTGCAGCTTCTAGCTTACCATCCCACACCTCTGCAACTTCTAGCTTCCTACCATCCTGTACCTATTCCTACCATCCTGCACTTAAAAACAATAGAAACCAAAATACAAAATAGATGGATTTCAATCATGGTGGTGGGAAAATTAAAAATTCCAACTTGGATGGAGAAAAAGTGATAAAATTCCAGCATTCCAAAATGATGCATATCTTAAAATGATGAAAAAAATAAGACATTCTCTATTTTACTAAAGTTATTACTAATCCAAATTCAATATTCCCATCGGTGTTAGAATCAAAAGAAAATGGAGGAAAAATCATGTCACACAGGAGTTCCAAGAACAAAACTGACTTACATTATCAATAATGATTACTACAAGACTAAGATAAATCTAGGATATTATAAACCAACACAATACTAACCATTTATATTGCCTCATGTCCAAGATTGTGCAACCATCTGTATTGCCTCCTACTAACTGCAAGAACATAAAAACAACTAATTATGAACCTTTATTGCAAATGCTAACAAGAATTAAGTACGATAAAATCCAATACTGAACTTGCATGAATAATATAAGATCATTTTTGGTCAAGGATCATAGAAATCAGTGAGTATCTATCACAAATGAAAAGAAAAAAATATAATGGAATTTCTGTTATGTCAAAAAATAAAAATCAAAACAATAAGACCATGTTTTTAGAAAACTCAAGTGACCATCCAGATTAAGGAAATTTGGAGTGCACAAAATTGAATATAGAAACTGCTAAAAAAAGTGAAGAAAAATGTAGCTAATAATATGTTGAATATGAATATCGAAGATTCATACATTCACCAAAATTCTGGTTTTTATAGAGGATCTAAAACTAATTGTGGGAAGAATTTTGATTTGTGTCTGGATGTAGTGGGTATATAGTTAACGCTGCCAAAATTTATGATGAAATGGTCATGACCGGGTTTACTCAATGTATCAAGACTTATACTGCCCTTCTAAATGAACTGGCTCAATTGGGAAATTGGAAAGCAGCAGAATCCATCTTTCTAGACATGAAAATAAATAACACGCTACTCTCACACACTCAAACTACTCACTAACTCCATGCTTCTTGTTGTCTGACTCTTTACTATCAAAGAATGAATTTACACCAACATAGGTGTATCAATTCTTCTACACATTCATCTAATGATGAACTCAATGAATCTCCAATAGGAATACCTCCTAGATCTACTTTATCTAACTTTCCATCCCACATATGGAAATCATTAGTTCTCTCTTTCTCCATGCTTGTTGGTGTCCTACTCTTCACTAAAAATGAATGAATTTACACCAACATAGGTGTATCAATTCTGATCTACATTCATCTAATGATTAACTCAATGAAACTCCAATAAGAATACCTCATAGATCTCTTTTCTCTGACTTTCCATCCCACATATGGAAATCCTTAGTTCTCTCTTTGTATCTTTGAGATCTATTTCTATTAGTATATTCCATGAGATTTCTTCCTTCTTTTGAAAGATAAATATATCTATTTCTTATATCTATAGAATCACCATGTCACCCTCAAAATATCGAGTCATGATCACCAATTTAATCCACTGATATTCTTTCTGAAAGATAGAAATTTTTAACCTACAGGCCTGTTAAGTCTATTCTAAAATAGTGTGTTCATTACCACCATGGTGTGGAACCTTCATCTTCTAGTAATACCTACAAAAAATTTCATGTTCATTACTTCGAAATAAACCTCTAACATGAATACCACAAACATCAACTCTATGACTATATGAGTGAACCTTGTTGTATCAAACATGAAAATGATGAAAAGAATCCTTTGATGATGCATTTGTTGGTCAACTCAGAAACCATATTCAGGACTATTTGGACTTCTGAATTTATGAAGACTTTTCTTGGGAAATCTGATTTCATGTAGTTAGGAGAATTTGGAAATATATGTACAGTAGCCAATGTGTTTATATGTTTCCTTTTTGTAACACCTCACTCTTTTCTTGCATTTTAATTTAAAGTGCAAGGTAATAATTATCGACATCAAAAGAAAATAATTTCTCAACATACTCATATTAAACCCACCTAGATGATGAGTAATCAATTATAGTACTCAACCCATCATAGCGGTTGAAGCATTATAGAATTTATTATCCCATAGTTACAAGATGAGTTATTGATGCAAATCTAAAGTGAATCTAAAAGATGATAGATGAAGAAAGGTGCACATTTGGAAGATATGTTGAAGTGAAGAAAGAATGAAGATACATTTTCAAAAGATGACTCTTAGACAAAATCCCTCCACCTGCCTATCCCTCCCCATCCCTCCCCACTGCCCAGCCCCTCCCCATCCCTACCCACTGCCTAGCCCTCACCCTCCCCCCCTGCCCAGCCCTCCCCCTCCCCCCTGCCCAGCCCTCCACCTGCCCAGCCCTCCCCCTCCCCCTGCCCAGCCCCTCCCCCTCCCTCCCCACTGCCCATCCCTCCCCCTGCACAGCCCTCCCCCTGCCCAGCCCCCCTCTCCCTCCCCCTCCCCTCCCCCCTACCCATCCCTTTCCTTGCCTAGCCCCCTCCCCCTCCCCCCTGCCCACCCCCTCCCCATCCCTCCCCACTGCCCAGCCCTCACCCTCCCACCCTGCCCAGCCCTCACCCTGCCTAGCCCTCCCCCTCCCCCCTTCCCAGCCCTCCACCTGCCCAGCCCTCCCCCTCCCCCCTACCCAGCCCCTCCCCCTCCCTCCCCACTGCCCATCCCCCCCCCTGCACAACCCTCCCCCTGCCCAGCCCCCCTCCCCCTCCCCCTCCCCCCCTGCCCACCCCTTTCCCTACCCAGCCCCCCTCCCCCTCCCCCCTGCCCACCCCTCCCCCTCCCTCCCCACTGCCCACCCCTCCCCCTAAATCTCCCTGCATGAAATATGTAGATGCATGACATGTTTTATTTGGATGCTGACCCAACCAGGTAAGGTACTGTAACTGTTAGAAAACATCCTAAAATTTTGATAAGGTACTACAACTCACTGTATTACAGAACAAATTATAACAGAAAACAAATCTAAAATCGGATGTCCAACTAAATATGTTCCCTTAAGGTATGTTTATTTAAGTTAATACAACTCACTGTAATACAAAACAGATTATAACATAAGAAAAACCAGTCAAACTCATGAAGAATGTGATTATCTCTGTATCATTTACTGCTTGAGTTGTAAACAATATAAACTTCCATACATCCTATCCCGTTGAAGTGTTAGTTGGGAAAAAAATACCTTCATCAATCCTCACTAAGACATAAATGATACACATCTCTTAAATTTCTTCTCCATGCTTGTAAATCGAAGGCATTCATTCCATCAGCCCATGCACATTCACCAATATTTCGGTTCATCGCTATGCTGGGATGAGAACAATCAAAGTATGTCTGGAAAACATATCACCTGCATTCATATGTTGGATGAAAGGGAGGTTAAATCCATGATTTTACAACCAATAACCTACATTCATATATTGTGTAGATGAAAATGAAGAATGATGCATGGTAGGGAGGTTAATTCCACAATTTTAGGAAAACATACCTATTGTAGAGATCTGGCACTTATTAGTGCAGGTTTCCCTTGATCTCTTCATGTGCAGAGTGAGTCACCTACAATATATAAATAAAAATAATCAATATTCATCTTAAAAGATGAAGTGCGTAATAACGTATGAAAAAGTATTATGCGAAGGGAAATACTGCAAATTGTCTAGGAGATTATTTCAACAATATTACGAGAACATACCTATTGCGGGGTGAGCAACACATCGGTCAAGATTCGATTTAAGTGGCTGCTCTGGGTGGTTTTGTTAACATCCACCTCACCCGTGCACTTGCTTTGTGTTTCCAGTGCACCCTTCAAGAACACTTTCAGCTTACAGAATGTTGATTCACTCTGCATCCCACATACCAATTATGGCCGGAAATAGAGAGGAAACAGAGCATTTGTGCTGCAATGAATAGTCAGAAATATCAGGTTTAATGATAGCAACCAGAAGTGTTTACCTTCAACTAGAAGACAATGCCCCATTGATGATTGTTCAGAAGGTGCTGAAAAAAGGTGATGTCCTGGGAGTGGTCGATCCTCTAATGCGCCATGGTAATCAACTAAATCAGCTGCAAATTCATTTCTGGGAGCACTTGAAGTCCTACTGCATCATATTACGAAAATATGAGTCTGGGGTTAAATTGGATATTTGAGGATGCAGTTGAGTAAAAAGAAAACTTTTCATGATGTAAAAAATGGTTTGGTAAAACCATACCTTTAGCGATGGTGGATAAGTCGACACCGTGTCCAGCTCCTCCCCCAGCTCCTCCCCCTCCTTCCCTAATGCCCAGCCCCTCCCCCTCCCTCCCCACTGCCCATCCCCCTGCCTAGCCCCTCCACCTCCCTCCCCACTGCCCATCCCCCCACTGCCCAGCCCCTCCCTACTGCCCAGCCCCCCTGCCCAACCCCTCCCCCTCCCTTCCCCCCTGCCCAGCCCCCCTGCCCATCCCCTACCCACTGCCCAACCCCTCCCCCTCCCTCCCCACTGCCCAACCCCTCCCCCTCCCCACCTGCCCAGCCCCTCCCCCTCCCTCCCCACTACCCAGCCCCCCTGCCCAGCCCCTCCCCACTGCCCATCCCCCCTGCCCAGCCCCTCCCCCTCCCTCCCCACTGCCCAGCCCCTCCCCACTGCCCAACCCCTCCCCCTCCCTCCCCACTGCCCAGCCCCTCCCCCTCCCCACCTTCCCAGCCCCTCCCCCTGCCCAGCCCCCCTGCCCAGCCCCTCCACTTCCCTCCCCACTGCCCAACCCCCCTGCCCAGCCCTCCACTGCACCCCCACCCCCTCCCAACCTTCCCCTCCCATCCCCCCATAACCCTCCACTGCAGCCCCCCATCCCAAGCCTCCCCTCCATTTCTAAGGCCAAGATTAGATGGCGAGCTAATAATTAACACACAAAACCATAAAAACAAAAATGGCATGCAAATATTACCTAAAGAATTTTCAAATAACACCCCCGATGAAAACATAATCCAAAATGCATTTAATTGCATAAAAAAATTCACATACAAGCAGTCCACCAATACAAAAAAAATTAAAAATCCAATACAAGTCTCTATGCTAAGTCAAAAATGGAGGGGATTAATATCCCCCCCCCCATCACCATCATCGTCATCCCCATGTCCAGCATCATCATCAGCAGCAGCAACATCGTCAGAATCATCATCACCAACAGCAACATCATCATAATCATCATCATCAACAGCAATCTCATCACCAACCACAGCATCAACAACATCCTCTCCAGATCTATCGCCACCACCGTCATCGCCACTAGGACCCTCATGGGAATCACCCTAGTCATTATGTAAAGAGCGCATTGATGCTATACATGAATCAAAAATGGAAGCAACCTCTGGTGGTAGTGACTGACTCAACATTGACATAGCTTTCATGAAATGTTCATTCATTAGATTACTTTTTTCACCCTCCTCTAATACTATTTTCTTTGTCACATCTAATTCAGCATGCGTACATTCCAACTCAGAGGCCTTAGAGGCATTAGAGGAGTTCAATGATGACCAATACCTAGAGGGGACAGTGTTTTTTCCTAGTCTACAACAGACTCTTCCTGGATGCTCCACACCTAACACCTGACTCAAATGATCATTTGGACCTAAGTTGTCAGCTTCCTCATCCATGGCCTCCAAGGCAGACTGTTGAAATTATACACATATTAAATTATGAATTTCATATAAATGTTTGAAATATATATAAAAAAACTTACAATTTTTTCTTGTGTTTGTGAATTAACTACAGTTCCATATTTTCTTTTCCTACTGAAGCAGAATAATTTGGCACGAGGTACAGGACCTTCAATGCCCCATTCAGCTTGCTGCATATGAGAAATGCACAAATTTGGATTACAACCATATATGATAAATGCAAAAAATTGGATTGAACGTACCAGCCGCTTCTCTTGATCGGGCATTGTAGTGAGCCCCAATGTGTGTAGATATATCATTTCATCTTTGTTTTTTTTCGCTGACACTTCCTAAGAAACAAAAAAAAACAATAAAAGTAATAAGAATTAAATTTTATATAAAAACCATTAAAGATGGGTAGTACCTTATACTGTTCAGTCTTCCAATGTGCGATCATTTTTTGATATTGAATTTTTGGATAGTCAGGGTTTGTGGGTACACCCTCTAACTCGGTACCCACTCTACTCATCCAACCAATATGTAACTCATACTTTTATGACCGCCAATACTCTCCAAGATCACTCAACCAAGCATCTTTGGTAGCTTCACCATTAGGAAAGTTAAATCGACTCTGCAACGAAAATGTTAAGTCATATAAATACATTACTAATATAAATATAAATTTATAAAATTTTTGTACCCATATCTGCGCCCATACCCTATCCTTGATGTTAGCACTGATATGTATCAATGAGACCGGTTCCACCGAAACGATATCATGATATTTGGCTAAAGTATCCATGAAACTTCTACACTCCTTAGCATTTTTACCTACCATTTGATTTTGAGGATTGTAATCCACCATAATCTGAGTTTTGCGATTCCAGGAATCCCGCATTCGATTCCGCCCACGTCGCCTACTAGAAGATCCCACTAAATAACATAAGAGGTTAAAAGATAAGAGTTAAGTGACAATACAATAAGACAAAAGTGAAATTCTATAATTTGAAACATTTATAATAAAAAAACCTGATGCAGGCTCCTGAATAGGCTGTGAGGCATCCGTGGACTATGTTGGATCAGCATCCTTCGAAGGAAGTATCTATTCCACAGCATGCTCCGACTGATCTTCACGAACAGGAGTGGAAACTGAAGGAACAGACTCAATAGGTGTATGATGGATGGTAGGAAAAGGAGGTGGCGTAGACATGTCATAATATGCATAGTATGTCTGGGGATACATGAATGGATATGGAAATTGTGGAGGTGAGAACATCGGTCGAGTCGGCGTGGACATGGAATGGGAAAAAGAGGGTAAATGGGATGTTGATGGCAGCATGTATGGGAACATCCCAGGGGTCTCAAGCGGAGGGAGGACATGTGTGGTAGATGGGATGTCCACTGATGGGTCAGTGTGGGGAGTGGTAAGACGGGAGCTCTGTCGAGGTATAGGAGGATCCCTGCTCGGTCCCATACTAAGAAGAGGAATCTATGAAGTTATATATCCCTAAAATAAATTTGATCAAAAATATGAACTTCATATTATATGTAATGCGGAAGATAAATATTAGAATTATTATACTCATTGAAGACAACTCACGCTCGCGTCTAACAAGATCAATATCAAATAATCTTTTCTTGCGAGCTTCTGTAGTTTTCTTCATAATCTGTATAAGAATGAAATAAATATTTTTTAGCAACAATTTTTACAAATCATACATACAACTTAGAAGCCAAAGAAGACAAAAAATGTCATAAAATCTTTTAGTAACGATAGTTTACAACCAAGTTATACAATTTTTTAAAACCACATTTTAAACCCAGTTTTTTGAATTGAAATAAATATAATTAAATGAAACAAAACCAAACAATACTAAAACAGACATATCATTCCAAACAAAAACTAAATTATAGTAATTATATTCGTACCAACCTGAGAAACTCACGTCAATGTAAACTGAATGAACTCTGAATATATATAGTTGCTTTTATATATAACCCTCCACTACCTCAGGTTCAACATCATCTCTCACAATGGGACAATTTTTGTCATCAAATACAATATTTTGGCTAACACCGATGGGGGCGTCAATGGTGACAATTTCATCCCCAGAATCATGAAAAATATGTCATGGGATTACTTCATTAATGACACCGTAATCAGGTTTCAGATGATCTTTCACATAAAAAACTTGTTTTTCCATTGATGCTAAAATGTATGGTTCATCGGTATGCAGGAATCGACTCATGTCAATAACTCTAAATCCGCAATCATCAATAAATGTACCATGTCGCGTCATTGAATCAAACCATTTACATTTCATCATAGTGACTCGACCTTGAGAGTAGTAATCTAATAACAATATTTTCTCAACCATCCCATAACAATACACATCTTCATATCGAGTTCGACTATATGATGCACAGGCATAACAATCTGTTCTAGCAGTTAACATAACACCGTCATGTTGTGTTCTCATTTTCACCACTTTATCAGTTGTAACAAATTTATATCCATTGATTATTAAAGATTTGCAGTCACGAACCAAAGAATTGGGACCAAAAGCCAATGCTCTTAATTATTGAGAAATGAATTCAGCAGGTAAACTCAATACCTGAAATACATATGAGTAATATAATTAAACATATATCTATATTTTAAGGTATATAATGTAATGGTCATACCTTTTATTTTAACCAAACTGGGAACTCTTGGCTATGCATAGCCTCTCTCTTTCTCAATGGCAAAGACCGATAAACTCTACTTATAATTTGTTTATGTGCTCTACATAAAATGACAATAAAAGTATAAGGTATATGTGATATGATATCGTATGAGATAACATATATATATTCAAATTACTTACTTGATATAGGCATCGAACAAACCACAATTAAACAAGACTGTTCGATGTGCCATATTCCGCTCTTCAAAGATCAATGTAACCAATGTATATGACCGGACAATTCCACCTGTTTGGGGAAGAGATGGAAACGAGGGCTGAATTTCCTCATAATGCTCATCTTCATTTCTCATTGGTCTATTATGTCTTGTGCTCACATCAGAAAAATACATTGAACAAAAATCCATACATTCTTGGGCCAGATAACTCCTCATAATGGAACCTTCAGGATAATTCTTATTTCGAACATATGATTTCAAAGTGCACATATTTCTTTCAGTGGGATACATCCACCAAAAAGCGATTGGTCCCCCAAGAAGTGTCTCAGTTGGATGATGAACAGTTAAATGCAACATGCAAGTGAAAAAAGGATGGAGGAAATTTTTTTTCCAACTCACACAGAATTAACAGAGCCTCTTGCTGCATTTTTATCAAAAATGATTTGGATAACCTTTTAGCACAAAGGTCTCTAAAAAATGACACAACCGAATCACTGCCACTCTTACATTATTGGATAGAAAATGTCGAATTTCTATTGGAATCAATTCATGTAGCAGGATGTGATAATCATGAGTTTTTAGGGATTTCAATTTCAAATGTCTTTTGTTGACTCGTTTAGATATGTTGATGGAAAAGCCATATGGAACCTTGATATTCTCCAATATTTCCAGAAATTGATCTTTCTATGATGGTGTCATCACATAAGAAGCACAGGGAACTTTCGATTTTTTTTCACCGATACAAACTGGATGTAGTTCTGGTCGAATACCCCAATCCAATAAATCCCGACGAGATCGGAGGTCATATTTGGTCTTCCCCTTAATATTCAAAAGAATTGCAAGAAACATTTCACATATATTTTTCTCAATATGCATTACGTCTAAACAATGAAGTAAAAAATTAGTAGAACAATATTGAAACACAAAAAAAATACTTCTCTTTTTCCAATTGTAAGTGACTTCAGTATCATCATTCTTCCTCTTTAGAGATTTCAACTGACCTTTCCCTAATGAAAAGCAGAAATCTTTCAATTCATCAAGCACATCACTTCCTGACATTTGTTGAGGTGGTTCTTCGGTGTCAACATTATTCTCAAACCTCTGACGATTCTTCCTATTTTGATGATCCATTGGCAAGAATCAGTGATGCCCCATGAAACTAAAACTACGACGATATTTAAGCCTTCTCGATCGTGTATTCTTCATACAAATGGGACATGATATTTTTCCCTTCGTGCTCCACCCAGACATCATTTCATAGGCAGGGAAATCATTTATGGTCCATAGAATGGCAATATGCATCTGAAACGCATTCTTTGAAGAAGAATCAAATGTCTGCACACCTAAATCCCAAATTTGTTTCAACTCTTTTATTAAAGGCTGCAAGTAGAAATCTATATCATTACCAGGATTCAAAGGTCTAGATATCAGTATACTCAAGAAAGTGAAAGGTTTTTTCATAAACATCCACGAGGGAAGATTATAAACATGAATAAAAACCAGCCACGTGCTATAAGCAGTAAGCATATGAACAAACGGATTAAAACCATCACATGATAAGCCCTATCTAACTTTACGCACCTCAGCTGCAAAATCAGGATGTTGTGCATCAAATGTTTGCCATGATAATCCATCTACAGGATGGACCAGCTCATCATTACCTTTAATTCCCTCAACATCATGCCATCACATATTAACTGAGATTTCTGGAGACATGAATAAATTTTGAAGTCTAGGAATCAATGGAAAGTTCCACATGACTTTCTATGGCACACGAGATGGTGTTCCATCTGAATTTGTCTTCCATCGAGATGTACCACATTCTTTACAGTCATTACGGATAGTTGCTTCCTCCAAATATAAACCGCAATCTTTCAGACAAGCATTCACTTTATTAGTAGCAAATCCAAACTGCTTAATTAACTTCTATGCCATGTAATGATTGGAGGAAATATCAGCACCATCAGGAAGAAAGTCCTTAAAAAATGTAAGAATATAATCAATGGAAGTATTAGAAATCCCATACATGGTTTTTCCATGATATAACCACATTAAAAATTCCAACTTGGTCATTTTAGTACATTCTTGATATACTGGAGTTCTGGCATCATCCAATAAATTTTTCACTCTCTCAACATCATCGTCTTCAAAATTTTCCTCATGTGTAATGATATCATTATCTTCTTGCACCGGCATGTTATCTCTCTCGGAATGATGCACATATGGAAACTGATCAAATATCAAATTCTCCATGCCACTTCATTCATTTCGTTTATGAACAGTTGAAGATTGACTCGTCTCTCCATGGTGAAACCAAACATTATAGTTAGCTTTAAATCCAAATTTCCTTAAATGGTAACTAACTTCTTCTCGTCTTAACCATGGTCTTCCAACACAATTATAGCAGGGACACTATATACATCCTCCATCTGAGGCATTGTTAAATGCAAAATCCAAAAAATTCTCCAAATTACTTTGAAACTCGGTTGAAATCCGATCGGTACGATACATCCAGCTTCTATCCATTCTATAACAAAAAAAATTATCATTCAATCAACAATGTAAATAATATTTAAAAACATCATTACAACCAACTTTATTATTAAATTAATCAATGCATATTAGTAGCTAGAAAAACATATTTAATAACAAGAGGAGTCCATGATTGAATAAGTAGCAATAATAAGAATGATCGGGATAAACCATCTTTCCATATTTATTTTCCATGTAAATCTAGAAAGGATCACATTGGATATCATTGTAAATCCTAAACCTAGATAAGAAATCCGAGATCTATTTCCTTTACAAGGATAATAAATAATATCTAGAAATAATAATAATAATAACAAATAAATGATAAATTATATTTAAATCTCAAGGACTGATTAAATTCTATGTAAATGGTTTGGTTGCTTAGCTTAAAATATAATTCTCTAAACCGTTACATGTTGTTCAATTCAACTTTAAATATAACATTGAAATGTTATGTTAATACATAGTAAAAAACATTAATTTTTTTTAAAAAATATTTAACTAATTGTTTTCCATAATTTATGGAACATACATTATCAAGATTTGAAGATGATTTCCATGTGTTACTGGTCATAAAATTTAGTATGTTAATTATGAATCATTCCATGATTGGTTTAAGAATTATGTATGTACTCATATAATTATGTTAAAAATAAATTATAAATGGTATTTTCAGATAAAGCACTATATATGATCATAATGTGTCTTATATAGTCTAGCATTCTTAAACAATTAATTTAGCATGATTTTCCAAATGCATTCAACTAAAATGTTATTGTACCACTCAATACAATAATGAATTATTTATTTTGAAATACAAATGACTGTTAATTTCTCATTATTTAGGTTGTTCAAAATAGTTCAATACAATACAATAATATTTTGGATTTTGTTTCATCTTGGTGATTAGTGAAAAGTAAGATATCAAAGAGAAAAAAATTTAGACATAGAAAAAAATCTTGGTGTGTTACAATGAATATTAAATTATTCCTCCCTATGTGTTGTGATCGTTATTGGTTTGAAAATCTATTCTCTTAGGATGGTATGAGTTTGGTCTTCCTGGTTTCGCATCGTATGGTTTGCAACAGTTCATTACCACATGGAACAGCCCCAAGAGATGATTTAGATATTTTAGTTCATCTATGCAGAGTTTTTTGGATTTGGTCATTTGAGAGCATATGGCGTCAGCCATCAGATCGAGACTGTGCTTTGACACATGAAACTTACTTGTTGAATCCCTTTGCAATGGTGGAGAGCTTCATCACATTCAATTGTTGGGGAGGGGAAGTTTTTATGTTGTCAATCTGGTTTTATTTTCCATGACCCTTAGGGAATTATTTGTCTCAATTCATGATGTATTTGGGTTTTCCCAGTCATCCCTTAAAATGAAGTCTTATCTTAATAAAAATTTGAAGGCCTTCAGGCCATTGGAGGAGGTATGAGCTCAGTCAAGTGTCTTTCGAGTCATCTATTTATTGAAATTTTTTTCCACACATAGTTAGTTTTTCTTGATATTCACCCTCTTATTCTGGTATGGGTAAAGGTTAAATATTCCACCTATGTTGGGGCCTTCTCTAATATCATCTATCTATAATCAACTGTGCTCTTCAGAATGTCATTGAAGACAAATCATCCTTAAACGGTGTGGATCAATCTCCTATAAAAAGAATAGTAGACATGATGGTCTGTGAGGTTGAACTCATTAGGATTATTAGGTTTTTGTATCTTGATTATTTTACTTTCCATGTATATAAGGAAATAATTTTAAAACTTCTCCTTTAATAAGTAATAAAATTTGTCCATCTGTTCCTCAAGTCATGGGTGACCCAGATAACTTTCTCTTCCATTCAAGGGAGAATTTGTTGTTAATGCCGCTTAATGGGAGGTGTCATGTGATTTAGGGCCTACCTAGGTGCTTGAATTGGAAGTACTACTATTTTTAGGGTAAGAGAATCATTATCTACCTTAGTAGTCATTTTTCCCTATGTCATGGGTGTCTGCCAAGATTTGGCCTAGGTTTTTTAAATGGAATCTTCTAAGCATTGTGTTGTCTCTAAAAACTCATAGAATCTTCCTAGACAATTCATCAAGATAAAAGGTGTTTGTAGCTCATCCTAAATATTCCCATCACAAATTTCCATCCATTTCTTTTTTGATAAAGGTATTCTGAGTGAATATGTTAAACTTTTCCATCTAGCGATGAAGTAAGAAACTCTATCACTTTCACATTGTTTGCAATCATTGAGGTCAGAAATCATTATTATCATTAACATGGAGTTTAAATGATCTAGGAATTGATAACGAGTAAATTTACATTCCACAATGGATCCTACTGAAAGGTTGTTTTACTAAAATAAGGTTGGTCCTACCAAATTACATACAAAAACATCTTAGTTTTGTTTCCTCCTACTAATCTTAGGGGCTCATCATAAAGTCTCTTTAGGACATGAAGTGTGTGAGATGTAATTTTGGATCTCCCAAAAAATCAAGGCTTTAGAATATAGTATTGTAAAAATTGGATAGGGTAAAGGTTTTATCCACACATTCAAGATATAACTTATTTTTGGGTTGTATGGGGGTGTTCCTCCCTTCAATGGATTCCATTTTGGAATCCAATGATTCAGTGGTGTTGAGGAGTTCTTGAGGTATTAATGTCTAGGCCACCTTCTAACTACATGTATTGGGAATGTATTGATGAGGTGGCCCCACCTTTATATCTCATTGATTCTCAATCTATGCTAAGACTGAATGATCGCTCTAATGGGGAAGATGTTGTCACCATAGTAGAGGAAAGTCGTAATCATTCAAAACTTCTTCATTTATGTAAATCAATTTCTTTGATCTATACCCAACCTAACATTAAAATTACACTGTTTAATGCATATTATCCCTATCCTGATGTATGTGATGAGAGTGTTTTGTCTCTTTTTAAAGACGATATCCAACAGAAATATTGTCCCTGATAGTTCCTCATCGATATATTTGAGATTCTATATCACATTCTCTTATTGTGCTAGTAGTTCCTCTATAGAGGTAATTTCAGTTCCCCTAGGTAGTGATTGGTATGTATCCACACATTTCCCTTTATCCTAGGCAGAGTTCCATCGAGGAGAAGGAAATTCCTCATTCGTAGGTGCCATGTTCTACATATTTCTCTGATTACGTGCATGTGTAGCCTTAGTTTGTTCATCCACATCACATACCCCTAAATGAACAGTTTCCACATCATTCCCCTATATTTTTAAATCTTGGTTGACATCAATTTTTATATTAATTATGATGATGTTCACTAAGGTGTATCAAGTATTTGGATTTACCCCATCACTCTCCACACAAAACGGAAATTATCCACTGTTTACTCCTCCTTTGAGGGTTGCATTAGGGTCATTTATCTGACCCCTGGTCATATTAGTCCATTTTTTCTTAAGAAACTTATGGTTTTAAACTTCCTTTATCATAAATCCCCCCTACCTTGGTCTATGAATAGTGACCATAAGGGAATTTGCAATCATACTTGTCGAGCAGACCCAAAATGAAAGAGGTGTATCTCATAGTGGGAGGAATGATTGGAATGTTGACCATTGATAATTATCTTCAAAACTAGAGAAGATTAATTCCTTTAGGGGTGATAATAATGATAAAAATTACCATGGACCTATAGAATGGGAATGATTTGGGGCTGTTGTTGGCACTTTTTGATCCCATTTTTGACGATATAAGGATTCCAATCAAGGATTTTATGGATCCTAAGATGGAAATTGAGATATAAATTCCCCCATACCTAGATGTTGGTGTTGATATAGAGCCACCACTGATTTCTCTAGGACATAAGGAGTCCAATAAAGGATTTTATAACATAAGATGAGTGAATTGTTGTGTCATTTCACACATATTACTACATCATGTATGGATCAAAAAATTTCGGATCTATCATTATCTATAACCCCATTTTTAGATCTTCCATCACCCATGAAATTCAATCTTATAAGAGACTATTTTCTTATTCCACA
Source organism: Viscum album (assembly GCA_963277665.1). Classification (NCBI taxonomy): domain Eukaryota; kingdom Viridiplantae; phylum Streptophyta; class Magnoliopsida; order Santalales; family Viscaceae; genus Viscum; species Viscum album. The sequence continues at coordinate 1,403,500,077 of OY728125.1, forward strand.
CCTACCTATTGATTGAGAACCATTTAAAACTTCACATTCCACATATAGAGTACCACACCAGTATCTCCATCCTATAACTAACATACATTTTCCTATATTTTAATTTATATCATTAATTATAATATATTTATTTGTCTTGTTATTAATTTATGAAGATATGTATTCGGACATGAGGATTGTTACCATACATAATATATATAAGTTGATATTTATGATAACCCCAACTCTATCATAAATAATTCCCAATTTTACTAATCTATAGATATCTATGTGACACTTAAATCAACCGGTAACTACAACTTCAAATCCTAGAGGTTAATCATTACACATGGTAACCCCTATAATCAACCAAGAATCATCGATTTCCTCCCATAACATTAATGGAGCATCACAAGTAAAATTACCTTGTTTAAGAGATGTCGAGGTGGAGGCGAAGGCCAGGGGGTCCAGGTCGGGAGCTGGGATGCGGAGCTAGGAGGCGGAGCCGGGACGCGGAGCCGGGAGGTGGAGTCGGGATGCAGAGCCAGGACGCGGAGCTGGGACGCGGAGCCAGGACGCGGAGCCGGGAGGCGGAGGCCAGGGAGGGCAGTCGGAGAGGGGAGGAGAGGGTCAGGAGGCGGTGGTCGGGGAGGGGAGGACAGGGCCGGGAGTAAGGGTCGGGGAGGTAGGGTTGAATGGGGGGAGCGCCGAGTGAGGAGGAGCCCGAGGAGGAGACCGATAATTTGGGTAGTATGATGTTTTAATACCCACGGTTTTAATAAAACTATGGGTAAAGATAAGTAAAAACAACCTATTCCCACGGTTTATAAAACCGTGGGCATATATGTGTGGGGATAGACCCCATTCCTAGTAGTGATAGTAATACCCACTTTTTAAAATTTTATAAATTATATATCTCAAAATGGACTTCATTTTTTGATTCGGAATATCAAAATTAGCCTAGGGTGAAATTTTGGTACTTTTCAGATAACTTTCATATTTTGATGAATTGTGAAAATTACTAAATTTTAATTAAAATCAACTTTTTTAAACGAATTAATTAATATTGATAAATTATTAATTTGAGTGGTTTTAAAATATATTTAGAATATATTTTTCACCATTTAATTCAATGTTTTTCATTAGACATAATTTCACAATTAAACCAGACATAAACAAGTGTCAATCTTTTGATAGTTATTATCTCTTAAAAACACGCTTTTTGTTTTAACAACGGGAATTAATTTTAAATAAATTTCTGCCACTTCTATGTTTTGAATTTTGAAAAATGGATTCCATATTTTTAATCAGTATGTCCAAATTGTGTAAATAGGTAACTTTTATTTTTAGACATTTTGAATAATTACTTCGGTAAATATTTTATTTACCACGGTTAAAGTGTAAATCCGGTAAATAAGGGTTAACAAATAATATTATAATAATACTAAATTACCCTAAAACGAGTCCTAACCTTATTGGAGGATAAATGGCCGACCATGGGAATCTTTTGGTTGATTTTGGGACCCCATGGAGGCACTTGTAAGTGATAATGACACCTTATTTTAATTAAGTTAAAATAAATACAAAAATGGCATAAGCATATATATTTTAGCAAAACAATTTTTACATAGGGTTATATATGCTGGATTTTCGACTATAAATATTCATTAGAAAGATACAAATATTTCATACATAATGGTATTTTATTTATATTTTTCATAAACTAAATAATTTAATTTATTTAGGACACAATGGTGATTCAGTAGTTACATAATTAATGAAAAATTAGAATAATTGATATTATAAATACCCAAATAAACGTAATTTGAGACTTTTTATAAATAAAAATAATTTTATACGTTAATATGACATGTTAGGATTTATTTAATTAACTTCATTTGAAGTAATAATTCTGTTATTATTTTTTTAAAAATAAATTATTGAATAGTGTCAAAATTGACATAAAAGAGTTTTAAAAAAATATATTATATTATTAATTGATATTAAATTCTTAAAAATCTAAGGGTAGGTCAAGAGACTTATATCATGATAGTTTTATCATTAATGGACCAGTTGGGGGTCTCTTGGATGTATGTAGTATGTTTATTAACCATATAGTATAAAAATACAAAGAGACATTGTAAAAGTGAAACTAAATAACTAAGAGTTAATATTTAAAGATAAGTTTAATATAGTAACCAAAACCTGTCTAAATACTATTGGTTGAGTGTTTTTTGACCTATCCCCACATTAAATTTTAAATAATTCACTTTGGAGCCATTATAAACCGAATACGAATTTATTATAAAATAATATTTATAGCTTTTCCAAAGGTGCCCCTCACCCCTCTTATAAAAGGGCACCCCCCCTTCTCATTAATTCACACCATCAAAGCCTTTTTATCGGAAAAACCCTACCCAAATACTCTCAAAACTTCCCTAACTTAATCCTGGAGGCCTTAATTTAGTCAGAAATCCAACCTACGGAGCCCTTTTGATCAAATCAAAAGGAATAACCCGAAGAAGAGGTAATGATTCCACCACCATTTTTCAAGTTCCTTTCTTCTTCCACTTCTTCTTTATTTGTTATTACCATTATAAAATAATAAATCCAGTATATTATATATAATGTTATGTTATTATAAACATGGTACAACCATATTTCAGTATTCTATCCATCCTTTATATGACATGTCACCATACGTGCGTGCGTACGGCTTACCGTCTCCACATCGTGGTGTAATTGTTATTCAAAACATTATTATTTGGATGGGTATAATAATGATGTGTAATTCATGTAAATAATAAATATAAAATGATAATGATTCTGTATATATGATATAAAATCAAATTAAATATTATTTTAATATCAAAATAATGATATTTTCGCTCATGCGTACAAACCGACTACCGTCTCCACGAAATCGATGAGATTCATTCTCCATCATATCCATTAAAGCCTAATGATCATTTAATGATTAAAAATAATGTTTAAATATTTGATAACATTCTTTATATGAATAATATACATCCCATTAATAACAAATATGGCTCAAATAACAAAAAATATAAAGGAAAATGAACCCGTTAACACCCGAAACGACAATAATTCTAAGATATTATTAACAAATCAATGTTAAAAGATCATATATGATATCATACTAATGCATATTATTCTTGTATAATTAAATAAAAATTATTTCACCATTATACAGGTGGTTAACTTACCCTCGATCGAGGAAAAAGTACAAAGTAAGGGGTTTCTTATCTCACTTTTAATTCCGTGAGAATTCCATTGTTCACCACTTATTTATTGCATGTGGTGTGTGTACTACCCATGTTATTATTAATTGTGTAATATACATTAATTAATTTATATTTACATCATAATTGTATGATCCTTCTTTCATGGGTGTACGTTTCGTAAGTTACCAAATCAATAAGGGAATTTTATATTTCAATTTCCACTCATTCGGCTTTACGCATACTTCATTGATTATTTTACTACAAGATTATGTGTGGAATCACTATTCATTTGATTATTTCATAATTTACACTCCCCTTTCTATGTATATAATTTTTATACACATAATCAATCCATTGATAAATTCTCAAGTCATCGGTATGAACTTGATAAGAGTAATTTTTACTCAATCTCTATTTGTTGAGATAAACATCGAATTCATTGGTGTTGTTTTTACAAGAATATGTGTGAATGTCCTTTGATTGTTTTACACTGAATATCCAATCATATTTAGGGTATTTATATTTTTCACACATAATTATGTCATTGATTTATCCTTAACCTAAGGATACGGCCTTTATGAGAGATTTCATCTCAATTTACATTCCATTGAGACTTCGTTGTTGTTATACACCAAATCACTTTTATATGGTGTATATAATGTACTTTGACATAGTATATCATGAATTCCTTTATTCTTATGATATTAATATGTTTTTATTACCTCAATTATTTGTATTCAAGTGTCTCTCCTTTGGTTAGAAACTCTAACTAAAATATAATTTTTAAATGTTTTGAAGATTTATTCTTCTAAATCATTCCCATTAATGTCCATGTTTTAAAATTGGTTTTAAGGATTTATATATATAGACATTATGGTTTTAAAATTAAAATTACTTTTAAATTTTTTAAAGTGGTGTGGGACACTTTGATTCAAAAATGTATTTTTAAATGACTTCTTGAAAAATAGTGTGACTTTTAAATGATTTCAAGAAAAAGGGGGATATTTCTCTCTAATAGTTTTGAAAATTATTTTCATCTATGTCAATATCCTTCATTATTCTTGATTGAGGTTAATCTAATACAATACAATCTTCCATATTGTATTGAATTAGTTATATTTGACTGTGGATGTGCTATTTTTATTCCATTCATGGTTTTTCGATTAAGTATTGACATTTCATATGCTAGTTTAATACGAATGTTTATGTTATGTTTAAAACATTTCATATGAGGAATGCATTGGACATAGTAAGTGACAAGTGGATCCCGATATAGCTCCTCAATGCATCGGTAGGTCTCGTGAGACAAACTAGTGTCTTGGCACAAGGCCTTGACAAAATCTTATTTGTAGTCTTGGCACGAGGCCTTGGCTATGTGGTTATGATAGTATGGAATTATGAATTCCATCATTATGAAAGTGGTTATTAATATTATCATGTGACTATTAGACTAGTAGAATATCAATGTGAATAAGTAAATGGAATTATTTTATTTTATCCTACAATATTATGCTGAAGTTAAAGTTTAAAAGGCTTTTGTTTTAGTTATACATTGCCTTAAATTTTTATGTTTATTTATGAAAGTTTCCGCTATATTGTTATCCTTAATGAGCATCTGAGCTCACCCCTTTCAATGTTTTATTTTTCCCAGGATGTGAAGAAGTATTTTATGAATGACCTTCAGGGATAGTATGGGGGGATATGAAGACAATATGTTGTTGTAGTTTTTCACTTATTGATGTAATGTAAACATTATGAATATATCTAGTGTTTACAAGGATACTAAACTAACCGGTCTTTAGAGACATGATCTTTTGTGTGATAATGCCAATGTTATGTAATAATGAACCGACTCTGGGTATCTAGGGCCGGGGCGTTACAGTTGGTAGCAGAGGAAGTTTAGTACAAACCATAGAAGCTATATTTATATAAACTCTGATAAGATCACATAGACCTAAGATGGAATTTAAGGATTAGTATTGAAGAACTTCCTAGAATTTTGGTATTGTAAAGATTTTGTGAGTTTTCTGAGCAATACATCCCTGTCTGGATACGAGCAGGTAGAGGCGGCTCTGGCATAGATGCACCTAGGGGTAAAACCCGAAAACACCGCTTTGAGATAGACTCGAAGGGGAACTCGTGCACGACAACAGGCCTTACTGCACTCTTGGTTACGACACTCCTGGGGGATATGATTAGGATAATTTACATTTTCTTTACAAACCGATTTGAAGTACTATATATATAAGATGAGTGTAAATGACCTTGGTTAATCCTAATGTGTTTCAAATTGTGAATATGGTGACATATTAATCTATAAATAATTTTATGACTACTATTACTCACACAATGCTTTCTGGTTTTAGTCAATGGATGGATTCCAAGGAAGTCATAGTGACTTTGAGAATGATGTAAAAGGTGGGAATGGTGGTGGGAATGAGAAAAAAATGGAATGTTGATAGGTGTAAAATATATCATCTTTATGCCAAATAAAGTTTCCAAAAATATGATCAACACTATATATATTAACCAATTCCCGGACTCAACAAAGAGGAGAAATGTGATGAATGATAAGAGCTCCAGCAGTGGAGACCATGGAGAAATGAATCCTCAATTTCCATCATGCAAGAAATGTGGAAGGAGACACCCAGGAAAGTGTCTCAATGGGACAAATAATTGCTTTACATGCAGGAAGAAAGGACATAAAGTGAAGAATTGCCGAAGAAAAATGAAGAGTACTATGGAAGAAGATAAAAATGGTCCCAAGAATCCATTTACAATCATTTTCCGTAAATATAGGGGACCTGGCCATTACCCGAGTGAATGCCCTATTCTATAAGATATTTTCTTGTTCAAAGAAGAAGCTTTGTGAAAATAAATGGTTGGAGAAATGTTCAAAAAGTATTAGTGCTCCTTGTTGATGGGTTTACTTTGGAATAATTTTCTCTTGTATTTGTAACCCTATACTTTTCCATGTCAGAATGATATTTGAGGAAGAAATATCTTTTCTCTTGTGGATATAGTTATAAATAACCATTTGGTTTTATATGATCATTGGGTTTGAGGCAATTATAAGTAATTATAATTTGGGACAAAAATTCAATGTATGAGATAAGATTTGTGGTTAAATTATGTTATGGTTATTTTGACGAATTTATCTCATTTTGGTAATGTTATAAGTTATATTTTATGAAAAAGGACAACACGCAGACCATGTGACAACCCGTCGCGTCAGAAAAAGCTGTGGGAATCAAACCCACAACCAAAGTGCGATTGGGATTTATCGCCTACCACTGGACTACGTGAAGTCCCTGGTTAGTGTGACTATTATTTTTAGTTAAATGATTTTATTGATCAATAATAATTTGATTTGGGATCTTATGTCTTATCAAATGAATAACCTTATTATAGGAAAATGATTTGGTGATTAAGTGATAAATGTTATTTTGGAAGTTGTTTACTTTGTTGTGAACACTATATGCCCAAGGAAAATAGAATAGTATGGGATTTCATTTGAGGAGTAATGGTGGATTTTTATGTATGTTTTTATTGTTGATTTATAGTGATTTGGGTTATTTATGGAAATGATTAACCTATAATAGAGAATATGTGATTAGGTTAATTACTTTTAAGTATGTGACTTTAAGAGTAATTGATGTCATTTGGAGATAAAATTTAACGTGGAAGACTACATTATTATAAGTTTTCAGTTTCAATATTAGTTAGAACTATATTGATGGATTTTAAGGATAATTGATTATTGAATGGTATTTATTTAACTTTGGGGTATTGTTGGTTTAATTTTATAAATTAAGATTAGTGTTTTTTTCTCTAATGGAATATCCATTTGGGGGATCATCAGATATTATACTAACCGTTTTTGTTTTGATTAATCTCTAAAGACAAGGTAAATATATAGTTTATCCTACATGGATCATGTATTTCTATAGAAGTTTATTCTAGCTCTTCCATTGTGACCAAGTCTTCTTGAATACTCATTGTTCAAAAAAAAAGAGTTAGTGGTAAAAATTTATTAAAGAACGAAACTCTACATAAAAATTAAGTATATATCTTTATGTTCTTAGTCAATATCATAAATGAATTCCTCGTCCTTTTGTAATGTAACTTACAACAAAAAATATTGTCCGTTTACTTTTCCTACGGGGAGACTAATGACCGTTTGTCCCAACACAAGTTTGTGGTTTTATTATTGTTAAATTTCTCTTGGTCATGTTTTCTATCCCTCTCCATCAGAACTTGACACTTATTTTATCATCCATATCCATGTTTTTCTACATGGAATCCTAGTATAGGTTATCTCGGGTGACCTTTTCTCTTTCTTTCTTTTAAAGTGATAGTTTTATTGAATCTTTTTCTGATGTGGGACTTTACATTATATTCCAATTCCCAAATTTAAAAATTGTGAGGACAAAATTTATTGAAGGATAGGAAAATGTAACACCCCAAGCTTCCACAGTACGTTTCTCTTTGATTAATACTGTAGCGTGTGTTGTACACAACTTTGAGTTCTAACACACCTCGACCAATCAAAGTAGCCGTTATGAATAGTAATACCCACTTTTTAAAATTTTATAAATTTTATCTCACAAAATGGACTTAATTTTTGGATTTGAAATATTGAAATTAGCCTAGGGTGAAAGTTTGACACTTTTCAGATAACTTTCATATTTTGATGAATTGTGAAAATCACTAAATTTTAATTAAATAGAGCTTTTTTAATCGAAATAATTAATATTGATAAATTATGAATTTGAGTGGTTTTAAAGTATCTTTAGAATATATTTTTACCATTTAATTCAATTTTTTTCATTGAACATAATTTCAGAATTAAACTAGACATTAACAAGTGTCAATCTTTTGATAGTTATTATCTCTTAAAAGTACATTTGTTTAACAACGAGAATTAATTTTAAATTAATTTCTACCACTTCGGTGTTTTGAATTTGGAAAAATGGATTCCATATTTGGAATTCAGATTTCCAAATTGTGTAAATAGGTAACTTTTATTTCTAGACATTTTGAATAATTACTTTGGTAAATATTTTATTTACCATGGTTAAAGGGTAAATCCAGTAAATAAGGGTTAAGAAATAATATTATAATAATAATAAATTACCCTAAAATGTGTCCTAACCTTATTGGAGGATACATTTACGACCATGGGAATCTTTGGGTTGATTTTGGGACCCAATGGAGGCACTTGTAAGTGATAATGACACTTTATTTTAATTAAGTTAAAATAAATACAAAAATGGCATAAGCATATATATTTTAGAAAAAAAACTTTTACATAGGGTTATATATGTTTTATTTTTAACTATAAATATTAATTAGAAAGATAAAAATATTTCCTACATAATGGTATTTTATTTATATTTTTGAGACATTAAATAATTTAATTTATTTGTGACACAATGGTGATGCAGTAATTACCTAATTAATGAAAAATTAGAATAAATAATATTATAAATACCCATATAAATGTAATTTGAGACTTTTTATAAATAAAAATAACTTTATATGTTAATATGACATGTTAGGATTGATTTAATTAACTTTATTCGAATTAATCATTCTGTTATGATTTTTACAAAAATCAATTATTGAATAGTGTCAAAATTGACATAAAAGAGTTTTTAAAACAAATATTATATTATTAATTGATATTAAAATTCATAAAAATCTAAGGTTCGTCCAAGAGACTTATATAATGATATGTGTATCATTAATGACCACTTGGGGGTCTCTTGGATGTATATAGTATGTTTATTAACCATATAATATGAAAATAAAAAAAGACATTGTAAAAGTGAAACTAATTAACTAAGAGTTAATATTTAAAGATAAGGTTAATATAGAAACCAAAACCTGTCTAAATCCTATTGGTTGAGTGGATTTATACCTATACCCACCTTAACCTTTAAATAATCCACTTTGTATCCATTATAAATCGAATATGAATTTATTATAAAATAATATTTCTAGCTTTTCCAAAGGTGCCCCTCACCCCTCTTATAAAAGGGCACTCACCCTTATCATTAATTCACACCTTCAAAGCCTTTTTTTTCGGCCAAACCCTACCCAAATACTCTCTCAACATCACTAACTTCATTATATAGGCATTAATTTAGTCATAAATCCAACCTAAGGAGCCCTTTTGATCAAATAAAAAGGAAGAACCCGAAGAAGAGGTAATGATTTCACCACCCTTTCTCAAGTTCCTTTTTCTTCCACTTATTCTTTCTTTGTTATTACCATTTTAAAATAATAACTCCAGTATATTATATATACTTTTATGTTATTATAAACATGGTACAACCATATTTCAGTATTCTATCCATCCTTTGAATGACATGTCACTATACGTGCGTACGTACGGCTTACCGTCTCCACGTCATGGTGTACTTGTTATTCAAAACATTATTATTTGGATGGGTATAATAATGATGTGTAATTCATGTAAATAATAAATATAACATGATAAATATTTTGTATATATGATATAAAATTAAATTAAATATTATTTTAATATCAAAAGAATGATATTGTCGCTCGTGCGTACGTACGGACTACCGTCTCCACGAACGTGATGAGATTCATTCTCCGTCATATCCATTCAAGACTAATTCTAATTTAATTATTAAAAATAATGTTTAATTATTTGATATCATTCTGTATATGAATAATATACATCCCATTAAGAACAAATATGGCTCAAATAACAAATAATATAAAGGAAAATGAACCCGTTAACACCCGAAACGACGATAATTCTAAGATATTATTAACAAATCAATGTAAAAAGATCATATATGATATCATATTAATGAATATTATTCTTGTATAATTAAATAACAATTATTTTACCATTATACAGGAGGTTAACCTACCCTCTACCAGGGAAAATGTACAAAGTAAGGGGTTTCTTATCTCACTTTTAATTCCGTGATAATTCCATTGTTCACCACTTATTTATTGCATGTGGTGTGTGTACTGCCCATGTCTGTATTCTTTGTGTAATATACTTTAATTAATGTATATTTAGATCATAATTTTATGATCCTTATTTCATGGGTGTATGTTTCGTAAGTTACCAATTCAATAAGGGAATTTTATATTTCAATTTCCACTCATTCGACTTTACACATACTTCATTGATTATTTTACTTCATGATTATGTGTGGAATCACTATTCATTTGATTATGTCATAATTTCCACTCCCCTTTCCGTGGATATACTTTTTATACACATAATCACTCCATTGAAAAATTCTCAAGTCATCGGTATGAACTTGATAAGATTAATTTTTACTCAATCTTGATTTGTTGAGATAAACATCCAATTCATTGGTGTTGTTTTTACAAGAATATGTGTAAATGTCCTTTGATTGTTTTAAACTAAATATCCAATCATATTTAGTGTATTTATATTTTTCACACATAATTATGTCGTTGATTTATTTTTAACTTAAGGATATGACCTTTATGAGTGATTTTATCTTAATTTACATCCTATTGATACTTCTCTGTTGTTATACACCAAATCAATTTTATATGGTGTATATAATGTACTTTGACATAGTATATCCCGAATCCCTTTATTATCATGATATTAATATGTTTTTATTACCTCAATTATTTGAATTCAAGTGTCTCTCCTTTGGTTATAAACTCTAAATAAAATATCATTTTTAAATATTTTGAAGATTTATTCTTCTAAATCTTTCTCATTAATGTCCATGTTTTAAAAATGGTTTTAAGGATTTATATATATGGACATTATGGTTTTAAAATTAAAATTACTTTTAAAAGTTTCAAAGTGGTATGGGACACGTTGATTCAAAAATATATTTTTAAATTACATATTGACAAATAGTGTGACTTTTAAATGATTTCAAGAAAAAGGGTGATATTTCTCTATAATAGTTTCGAAGATTATTATTATCTATTCAATATCCTTCATTATTCTTGATTGAGATTAATCTGATACAATACAATATTCCATATTTTATTGAATGAGTTATTTTTTACTGTGGATGTGCTATTTTTATACCATTCATGGTTTGTCAATTAAGTATTGACATTTCGTATGCTAGTTCAATACGAATGTTTATGTTATGTTTAAAAATTTTCATATGAGGAATGCATTAGACTTAGTAAGTGACGAGTGGAGCCCGCTATAGCTCCTCGAGGCATCAGTAGGTCTCATGAGACAAACTAGTGTCTTGGCACAAGGCCTTGACAAAATCTTATTTGTAGTCTTGGCACGTGGCCTTGGCTATGTGGTTATGATAGTCTGCCATTATGCATTCCATCATTATGAAAGTGGTTATTAATATTTTCATGTGATTATTCGACTAGTAGAATATCCATGTGAATAAGTAAATGGTATTATTTCATTTTATCCTTTCCATATTATGCTGAAGTTCATGTTTAAAAGGATTTTATTTTAGTTATACATTGCCTTAAATTTTTATGTTTATTTATGAAAGTTTCCGCTATATTGTTATCCTTACTGAGCATATGAGCTCACCCCTTTACGTATTTTATTTTTCCTAGGATGTGAAGAAGTATTTTATGAATTTCATGCAGGGATAGTATGAGGGGATATGTAGACAATATGCTGTTATAGTTTTTCACTTATTGATGTAATGTAAACTTTATGAATATATCTAGTGTTTCCAAGGCTACTAAACTAATCAGTATTTAGAGACTTGATATTTCTTGTGATCATGCCAATGATTTTTAATAATGCACCGAATCTGAGTATCTAGGGTCGGGGCGTTACAGGAAACCTAATTATTAGTTACTTTGGGTAATCGTTATGTTTCCCGATTTATTATTTTAAAGTTTGTTTTAGAAATTATTTTTACATTATGGGTTTCTATAAAAGAAACCTTCACGTATTAATCCATTGATAACCCAGAAAAATTTCAAGGGAGAAATTCATTTTAAGGGGGTTGGGATAAAATAACCTATTATTTTGGGAAATATATTTTTTTGAATAAATTTAAAGTTTCTAATAATTTATATTTCATGCCAAAATGAATATAACCTGTGTTATATGAAAGCATGAAGTAATTATTTCTTTGTATGCAAAAAAAAAGTTGATATTGTGCTACACACAAAACATAGATTAGATTTTGGTACACAAAAAACTATGTTTGTCTTGTGTTACATAAAATATTGAGTTCCTTCAAGAGTTTGTGTTATATGCAAGGCCCAGTTTTATCAAACTACAATATACTATTAAATATATTATTAAAATATTATTATAGTTACCACATAGCCATTTGAATTGAAGTTATGAAAAAGATTAACTAAATTGTGAAAATATTATTTAAAAATTTATATTAAATGAATCTCTTAGTTATAAATTATTTGGAAATGAATGTAATTACTATATGAAAATAAAGAAATTTCTTTTCTAAGAAAATTACTTTTCTATGTTCAAACACAATTTTATATAAATAAATTAAAAACCCGCTTTTAATAATTTTTTCTAAAAAATTATATATTCTATATTCTATCAATTTTTTCTGAAACTGATACAATATAATTTATAGGTATATGATAAGAATAAATTATTTTTTATTGATAAAAGATGTATTTTACCAAAATGTGTTTTTGTCGCCTTTTAATGACGCACCCATTTTAAATATAATTTTTGAACCATTTATAATTTTTATTTGATAAAATTAAATTCATTTTTAAAATAGAAATATCAAAATTTACATTGGGTTAATTTTGTTGGTATTTTTCATAAAGTTTCATTTATTTACGAATAGTAAAAATACTGAATTTTAATTGAAAAATGGTTTTCATAAAATTTATTTACATAGTTAAATAATGTTTTTAATTGGTTTTAAAGTATAATTAGTTAAATTTTACATATATTAATCCAATTTAATTCATTGGAATTTTTTATATTTAATTTATATATAAAAACTTAGCAAAATTTTGTTCATTTTTTCACATTAAAAACTCGTTGTCTCGTCCCATCTGTGGGATTAATTTTCAATTAATTTTGTCCACTTATATGATTTGAATTTGGAAAAATATACTCAATGTTTAGAATAATAATAATTTATAATGTATATTAATTTCAACTTAGTTTTTTAGAAAAAAATATCAGGGAAAGTAATTAAAACTAATTATAATTATTAAGGTAAAAGAAGCTTACTTAATGATTAAACTTAGAATATAAGGTATAAAAATGACCCTAAACTTCTATAAAAATTATTTTCTAGCCATATTTATACCATTAAACCTATAAGGATCTATAATGGTCCATTTTAACCCATAGATGACAAGTAAAATGTGTGGAGTACTCAAATATTTTCAAGAATACCCAATGTGTCATTTTCCCCACTTATAAAAGGCCTCCTCTTCTCATACTATCTTAACACCAATCACGGAATTTGGATGAGAAAAAACTATAAAAATATCATCCCAAATACAAAACATTCATCATATAATCCTCCCTTTGGGAAGAAATACAACTCAGAAATTCCTTTGGTGAAAAACAAAATTAGTTACCCAATGAAGAGGTAACACCCTTCAATAGACACTTTTGTTTTATATCTTTCTCCACCACATAAAATATTATTATTTAATTATTCTATAATAAAATAAGTATTATAAATTTAATTAAATTTTTTATGCTAATTTTATGACCAAAAATCAGACGGACTTCCATCAAATTTGATACACAATCATCATTCATGTGTACGGTAGACTACCACCTCGCGAACCGATGTTGTTCGTTCTTCCAATACCACAACTCAGGGTTGGATATAATGATTTAAATACTATTTTTATATGATATATAAGAGATTTATGATTTATTTATTATTATTTAATTATTATATAACTCATACCTTCATGATTTCCATTTTGTGGGAATATGATAAGTTCATTTGTGGACATGTGGACTATTGCCTCCTCAAAGCGATGTGATTTATTCACACTTTACATGGAATTTATTAAGGATGTGTTTAGTAAAATTAAATTATATTTATGAAATAATAATTATAATATAATTAATATATAAGTTTATATTCATTTAAATTACTTTCTTCCTTCAAATATGATAAGAAAACAGAAACAACATCCATGCGTACATACGACCTACTGTCTCCATGAATGGTGTTTTACATTTCACATTTCTATCATTTATATATTATTAAAAATAATAATATAATAAATATATACTATTTTTATATAATTTTATACATTTAATAAATAATTAAACAATGATCTAAGTAATAGTATCAAGAAAAAAAGTCAAACATATAAGAAAAACAAATCAACTATTACATGAAACTTTACATTAATATGAAGTTATTAACAAATGGGTAATATAAATTCATAATAAAAAAATATATGGTATGATATATAAGAATATATATATTTTTATTTATAATAAACTTATATTTATCATATAGGAGTTTTTAATCTGTATGAATAAAGTCAAGACATAAGGTAAGGGGATTTCATCTCACTTTTTTATATCTGCGAGATACATGCCGTATTCAACACTAATTTATTTTGAGTGGTGTATATAATTACCTATTAAATGATATATAATGAATTTAATTTATTTCATTATATTAAAATTTTTACTTGATTCCATTCTTTCATTGATCTCATGATTCATATGTTATACAAGTAGTAAGGGGATTTCTATTCCCACTTTTATTTTCGTGAGACTTATGCATTATTCACCACTAGTTTATTTTATGTGTTGTATATCCTAAACATGAATTTATTATATGATCATTTATTTAATTTTATAGTTATTTACATATCCCTTTTATGATCTCTCTTTCACGGGTTTTAGGGTTTTAAATTTACCAAATCGATAATGTATTTTTTTTATCAATTTTCCTTATTTGAGACACATGTTTTGTTATGCACATATATTTCTTTATGAGGTGTATATAATTACCTTTGACATATTATTTCATGAATATTATTATTTTAATGATATTTTAAGCTTCATGTAATTTTAATATTTCATGGGGATTATGATTTAAAGTTACCAAAATGGTATTAGTTTATTTCTACAATCTCATCATTTATTGGGATTGTTTATGATTATGCTTTCATTGATAAAATATTATAATCCATATCTTAGTAATTCTCAGGATTTTACTTCTATCCAGGGTTTTCATGATATCTTCATATTTTGGTACAATTTCCCGTTATTTGGTATATAAGATAATTATAAATGTGTTTTTATGAAAATCCGGCCTTATTTCTCTTCATTCAAAAATCTATTTTATTCAAAAAAATGATTTAGAAAATTGTTTTCAAAATGTTTTAAATTATATTTTAAGTTAATTTTTTGGGTAAAAATATTTTTAAAATTATTTGTGTTTTAAAAAGTGTTTAAAATTGATTTAAAATATTATTTTATAAACTTTCAATGTTATTTTCCAAGAAAAATGTTTTCAAAATGTTTTATTAATGAAAAATATTTTTTTGAACTTTAAAGGATATATTCATCAAAAAATGTTTTAAATGATTTTAAAATATAAATTTTCAAAATTATTTTCAAAAAAATAATATTTTGATGATTTTTTACACCTTAAAAAATTATTTTTAAGGAAATATTATTTTTCTTAATAAATGCTCAAAGTTATTTTTCAAAATTCTTCTCCAGCTAAGATGACATCCTTTGAAATAGTTTATGATTTACTAAGGACATGACCTAAGGACACCATTATCATTATTTCTCTGAATGGTTTATATTTAATACATCAAGTTATTTATGAATCCCTTTTATCTTCCACGGTTTATTCTAAGATAAAATTATTATGAATCCCTCTTCATTTCATGGGTTATTCTATAATGAAATGATTATGAAACCTATATATTTTTCATAGTTTTTGATATTCTGAAATGTTTATGATACCCATTTCATTTCATTGGTTATCATATGATTAATTTTTATGTTCTTGTGGTACACATGTGTAGGATTTCATTATGTGAAGGGTGGGACCTGGATCTCTGTCCAATACATTGGGTAAAGATTTATATATCATGAGATAATGATGAGAAACAAGTCGATGATCTTGATCCACTATGAGAATAAGTAGAAACCCAATCCACTATGGAATGAAGGGTAAACCTGATCTACTATGAGAGGAAGGAGAAAACTAATCCACTATAGGAAGAAGAGGAAGGCAATCCACTATGGGAAGAAGGTGTAACCTAATACACTATAAGGAAAGGAATATGACTGGGGATGGTGGTATGTCTCGCCTAGTAAGTGTAGCCCCATGATGTTCCTTGATAAGTTTTGGAAATGAGCCTTTACTTATAGGTAATGATTTTATATTATTATGTGTCTGCTATAAATTCCATGTTTTACTCCTATATTATGCTTTCATGGATTATTATATTGATTACCTTATGATTCATGTCTTACAAAATACCATTATTTATGCCATGATTCTTTATTATGATCTTTTATATGCATGGTATGATCTTAAAATATTATGATCATCTTCACATACAATTAACCTCATTTTATACTTACATATCTTCCTTGTTTACCCTTAATGATCCTTTGATCTCACCCCTTTCTTTTGTTTCCCTTTCCAGGTTATAAAGAAATGATTTAAGTAGGAGTACTAAATAGGTGGATCATTAAGCATGATGTTGACGATCTTTCACTAAGATATAATATTATTTTTCTAAGATTGCAAAGACAATAAACTATTAATGTCCTTTGGAATGTACTTTTCTATTGTGATGAATATTTATCAAAAAACATGTAATATTCATTCATATTAATTGTGGATAGCAATATAAGATATGGAGACCCTATATCACCCATTCTTTTCATTCATGTAGAGGAGGCAGTCACTAGAAACCCACATTGTCACATAGATAAAGGGAAAATTTTACCATATAGAAATAGATCCGAGTTGGGAATTATTTCACATATTATGTACACTAATGACATGTTATTCTTTATTAATAACAAGTAAATATATATTAATGTCTTCAATAGGCTAATAGATATTTATAAAGGATGGAGTAGGTAATGAATCAATCCGGGGAATATTAGTGCCTAAATCTCAAAGAACTAAATAAAAAGTTAAAGGAACGTTATTCAATATAATATTTGTATCCAAAAGTGGAATGTCCTGATGGAGTACCTCAAAGCTCGTATATTATACAGAATGAAAAATAAAGTTTACTTCTACTACAAAAAATTGAAATTTAACAACGCTTTTTTAGTTATTTTTTTAAAAAAATCACCAATTTTTAAATTTAGTGATGTTTTTTAGAAAATGTTACTAAATTAGCCAAATTTCTTGAAAACATCACTAAATTAGAGACATTTGTTTAGAAAAAAATTGCTATTTATATACAGCTCATTTCTCCACATCGATGTAAATATATATTTAGATATATATATATATATGTATGTATATATTAATATATATAAACATAGACACGCATATATAAATAAATATATATATATATATACACACAAACACACACACACAAATATATATAAACATATAATTATATATGAAAACACACATATATTTTAAATTTAGTCATGTTTTTAAGAAAATGTGGCTATTTTAGTGACATTTCTACTAGTGTTTTAAAATGTGGCTAATTATACATATATATATATGTATACATACACATATATTGACACACACAGTAATAAAAATATTTACACATGTACACACATATACATATACATATACATACATATATATATATAATATAAACATATGTGTATATATATAATATAATCATATATATATATATATATATATTATAACATAAACATATGATATATATAGAATATAAAAATATAATTTATATAAAATATAAAAATACATATAAATATAATATAAACATATATATAATATAAAACATAAACATATATTTATATATAACATAAAATATAAACATATTGATATAAAATATGAAATATAAACATGTAGATATATGAACATATAGATATATGAATATATATAAATATATATATATATAAAATATCATATGAACTTATATATATAAGAAAAAAATAGAAAATGAAAATACACACACACATAAATATATTACTATATGTATATTAATATATAAAATTATATATATAATATATTAATTTTTTAAATACAGAAATATATTTATAAATATAAATATACCATAATGTAATTTTATATCAAAAATTTTAGTAGGTGAGTTGGCATGATATTTTGGTATAACGTAACAGGTCCTGGGTTCGATGTCCATGAAAGTCCAATGGGTTCCTTGTATGTGTGCAGGTCAGCCAACGTGCATGGATCTGATGTTGGGGTCATTCAATATGGAGAGTGGAGGGTAATAGAGAGTATTATGGTGTGTCCAGTGCGCAACATGTATAGTGTGGAGAGCGAAGGGTATTGTGGGGTAGCCTGGTGGTATATTTGTTTATTGTAAAAAAATTATAATTTTTAAAAACATTATCGACTTTAAAAATTATAAATTTAAAAAAACAATTACCAATGTTTTTTTGAAACATCTGTAAATGAGGTGTCTCTAATTAGTGATATTTATAAATTTCAACAAATTTTTGACTTTCCTAAACATTGATAAATTAGCAGCACATCATTTACTGTTGTTTTCCAGAAATTTCAGTGAATTAATTATCGAAATTTTAAAATGTCGATGATGAAAAAATAAATATTGCTAAATTTTGTTTTTGTAAAATTAAAAGTAATAATTAATCATATGAAATATCATATATGTTTTTGGAAAAATTAATTCCTCTCCTTCAGGGGGAGAATCAAACTGGTGAAAAATGTTCTTACATCCGTACCCATGCACATATTATCCTTCATCAATGACCTCAAAGGAATGATCAATAAGCTTGAAAAAAAACTTGACAACCTTAATTTGGGATAAAAATCAAGAAGGAAAGATCCATTGGGAATCATGGAAATGAATAGAAAAGACGATCTTAGTAGGGGAATTAATCTTCACAATATATCAGAAACTGTGGAGGGCATACAGGTGAGACTGACATTGGAGATCATTCAAGGAAGATCTTAAAGGGAATGATGTATGGAGTGAAAGTGTGAGGAGGATTAGAGAGGATGGTCTAATCATACTAGGAGACTCTCCAGCCTCACAAATTGCATGATCCAACATTTTTTGTTTTGAAGAAATCATTTTTATGGGTGGTGGTCATGTGGATTTTAGCTACTAGAAAGAGAACTGGGTAAGAGGGATTCTTTTTTTCCCAGGGTTCCTAATTTTTGAAATTTTATTCCATTTGGTGAATAAAAATCCCAATTTTATCATCACAACCCTTAGTGAGGAATAGAAGGATTTTCATGGGAATGTTATTATGGTGGAAGAACCTGAAAGGTATGTTTTTTATGCATTGGTGTCTGGGTTATTCTGTACCAGGAGTAATATTTCATTAACTCATGTTGAGAATTAGGCTGATGATTGGGTGGCAAAAATTTGGTGTGAATGGATTTCGATGAAGATGATTTTTTTGCTTTAGTGGGTGAGAAACCAAGCTATCTCCAAGGTTGATAGTGTACATAAGAAGGGAATTTCATTGGACTTGTAGTGTTGGTGTTGTGAGAAATCAACATAATAATTATCATTGAATATCTTCTTCAAGGATGATTGGGTGTAATGACCCAAACATTTATAATTGAAATTCCCCTTTTAAATAAGTAAACTCATTATTAAGAAAATATGTTATAGAAAACACATGCGCTACTATGGATATTTTGGACAGTTATATAGTCTTTCAAATTTGAAAGAGCATTAACCATCATAACTATTGCTAATATAGATGTTTTATAGTAACCATTATGATTATTATATTAAGGTTTATGATAAATTCCATCTGACATAGACAAAGGAAACTATGGACTCAAATAGTCGGATCATACCCTATGAAGGAAATTTATTGAAGATTATGAAAGAGATAAAATCACTGGTATTTTTCCTTAACCAAGCTTAATATTAGATTCAATAATTAAAGCATGATTGAAACTATTTATAGTATAAGTTCAAGCTCTTTAATATCATGACCCAAGTCATGTTCGTTGAACCACCACATGAAAATCTCACTATCACACACCCTATCCTTAGGGCATTTTCTGGTGTAATAAAGGGATATGTATCTAGATCCTAATAGTATGAGTTTTTATATATTATTTTTAATAAAATAAGGAATATATTTATCTCATATTAATATTACCTTTGAAATTATTAAATAACTAGTTTGATAAAAATTAGATTTTGATATGATGAAACACAAATTGTTTTTTGGGACATATATCATTTAAATAAAAACACTATTTTGATTAATTTTAAAATTTTAAAATATATTATATTTTATTAAAATATTATTATAAAATAATATTTATTAAATAAAAATTATAATATAATTTTATGAATTCAAATTTTATTTTTATAAAGGTCATAAACACTGTTATTGTAAAAAAACAAGTATTTATCAATGAATAATTATCTTGATTTAAAAATAATAATAATTATTTTTATATAATTATTTTGATAAAATAAATATTATTTTTGAAATAATCAAGTCTAAATTCTTGAATTGTAACTTTTTCATAATTTTCTAAGACTGTCAAATTTTTGGGTAAAAAATAAATATGATATAATTATATGACATGTATTATGACATCATAATGACCCAAATTTGATTTAATATATTCCATAAAAGGTATCAAATACCAAATATATATTTCCCATTTAAAATAAATTTTTTATGTTATTTTATTAATTTTATAAATCCTTAATGAATCCTCAAAAACATATCTTATATTTTATGGTTTTAAAATCAATTCTTTATAAAAATGACTCACTTCCACATCACCAAGGGTATTATTTTAATGAGTTAGGTTATTAAACATATAAAATAATTACGAAAACACCCATTTTTTAAAAAACATGAGAAATACATGAGATGTTTTGTGGTTCTGATTACATTATCATATAGAATCCAAAACCTAATTTTGGAAATTAGTAAATAATTCTCCTCTCTTTTTATATATAAACCTACCCAAACTCCCATTTATTTTCATTCAAAAATCTTGGAGTATGAAATACCTGTACTATTACATATATATATTCTTCCCATGTTTACCAAAGATATTATAAATCACTTTCTAATCTTTAAGAATCACCCTCTCAAGATAAGGGATCATCCCATTTTCCCCTTTATTCAAGCACCCTCTTTGAATTAGGTCTTTTAACTTCCGATTTTTTAAGTTGTTTTATGTTATTAAATATCCCTATAACAATAACTATGATTTAAAATTTATGATATACTCCTTTAACTCTCATTAATCCTTTATAGGAATCTTTATGTACCACCGTTATGCTATCGAAATTATCTTTTGATTTTTCATGGAAAAAAATTGTTTACTGAATACCCATCCCCATTTCCACTCAAGGTTATTCACCTAGATATCCCTATACTTAATTTATTTGGGAGATCCATGTAATTATCTCACACTCCTTAATAATGGGATTAAAATTTATGAAATACATATTTATTTTGTATGATCTATGTGGCACATCTTATGAATGTACATGATATGAATGAAACGGGAGACCCAAAAATTATATATCCCTCCAATGCATTAGGTAATGTTTTTATCTCATGATATTCCATGAACATGGGATTTTATCTTAATCAAACTATTTTTATAATTATCTAGTCTTTACTAACATGGAAATTACATTTCTTTTGCAAAATACTTAATATGTTTTACAAATATATGCCAAAAGACCGTATTATTTTAGTGTCTTTGTAAACTCAAAACATAATCTTCTAACTTGGTGAAATATATTAAACATCTCCCATAAATATCTTACCCTTTTTCTCATACCTAAAACATTTCTTTATATCATGGGGAAAAGTAAACAGAAAAAGGGTGAGCTCAAATGCTCAGTAAGGTTAAACATGGAGAACATAAAACAAACAATAAACATTTGAACATAAAAACAAGAACATACACTTTAAACATCAAAATATTGATTCATGAAATAAATCTTCACAATATGGAAGGATTAGATCATAAAGTAACATTATACATGATAGAATAGAATTGGGATAAAACATGGAATGGAGGAAAAAAATATGCACATAATATGATTTCTATAGTAGCCAAGACATTGTTTCCAAGACCATCATAATGGACAATATCTATTACTGAACCGGGTTTACATGTCGTTCCACACCTATATTACCAAACAACATTTACTTGTTATTCTAGTCATGTCTATCTCATTAGATATAAATCTTTACACAATGCATTGGAGGTAGATATTGGTCTCACCCATATTATAATTAAATCATTCTTACATGTACCACAAAACATAAACCATTCACCATAGCATAATACAATGAACAAAAATGGGTTTCTTAAACATTATTCCATCATAAAATAATCTATATAAGATAAATGGATTTCATAAAAATAATTCCATCATAAACACAGTAAAATAAAAGTAATAATAGGGATAGAAACATAACCCTATGTTATCTTAGATGGAAAATAATATTGATAAAACTATTAAGCCTAATTCCTGAGTAAAATATCCATTCTTCTACAAAAATGTTTTCTATTCCAAAAATGTCGTGAAATTTTAAAATAAAAGAATTTATTTTCAAATAAACATGAAATATTTTAGAGGAATCTTCATGAAAATAAGGCATAAAAATCTATCCATGCCATATAAGTTAAAAATAGCATTCTCCTCATACTTTTGTTGGAAAAGTCAAAAAGTACCTCATATGGTAAATGAAAGAATGATTTATTCCAAAACATATAGTAAAAGTTAAAAATGGTTAAAAATGACTTTAAACATACATATCAGAATACTAAACAATTTATGATACAATTTTTAGAAATCATGGACAAGGATGATAAATATACCCCTAGTAAATACTAACGTATTACCAATCTCAGGAAAAAATGAGATTGCAAAATTATCCCTTACCTTAGGTCTGATATGCTTTGTATGTATATGAACCTCATATACAGTGATTTAAATAATTTTAATAATTTATTCTATAATCATAATCATTTTTATGATAAAATTTATGTTCATATCTTCATTCGCTTGTTAGTAACATTTCATTGTTACTCGTTATTCATGTATTAACTGGTTTATATATTCATGCATGTTTTGTCGGATAAGTTATTATTCCTATTTTTAGGTTATAGTTATACCACTTAAATAATGTTATTAGTATAATATATATCATATTTATTCATTCAATTTATTTATATAATCATTCTTTAATGAAGATTAGGTAGAACGAATCACACCGCACTGTGGAGACGGTAAGCCGTGCGTACGAAAGAGCGATGATATCGTTCCCATAATTGTTGAATAGTATTGAAGTTTATAGTTTATAGTATCTCAGAATAAATATAATTTTATATTAATCATGTATATATTTATTAATTCCATCATTATACCCATCCATGAAAGGTGGTGGTGAAAAACGGATTACACCACGGCGTGGAGACGGTAAGACGTACGTACGCACGGGTAGTGATTTAATTTTTCATAGAATGGATAGAAGGTAGAATATTGTTGTTTCAGAATCATAATAACATCTCAGTATATAATAACTACTATAGTTGTTAATTTATAATGAAAAAACTCATGATTTGGAGGTAGAAGAAGAAATAAGTTTGAAAGAATTGGTAACTGATATTACCTCTTCTCTGACGCGCCTCCTCTAAATCTCCACTTCGAGTACTAGAGTTGGACTTTGAAGAAGAAAAAACCTATAGAATGTATATAAGGAAGTTTATAAGGGAAATGGGTATGGTATGGTCGATCCTAAAGTATCTAAATGAATTTAAGAGTTGAGGGAGGAAGTGCCCTTTTATAATTGAGGTGAGGGGAACTTTTGGAAACCTAAAAAATATTAATTTAAAATAATTTTAAAATAAATCCAAATACCAAAAAAAATGAGAAATATTATAAGATAAGATTTTATATTATTTAAATATCATCAGCCAATAAAATTTAGAAAAGTTTTGATGTTAATTTAAACATTATCATTTTAATTGACAATTAGTTATTCTATTTAATTTTAATTAAGATAAAAAATGTTTCAATATTAAAAGGGTTATATTTTTATTATTTGATTCAAATTATACCACAAATGAATAATTTAGAAAATTTTAGACCATATAATAATTATTATATATGTTTTAAATTTTTTTAGTATTTTTAAATAATTTTATAAAACATTATTTTAACAAAATATCAATTGTGTCAATTTTCACACTATTCATTTCATGGACTTTTATAAATATCATGATAAGGTGTTATCCTCAAAAATATATATTTTATTATATCCCTATTGGTTCAAGGTAATCTATAAAATTAATTTTAAAAATTTATTAATCCAAAAAACATTTATTTTAATATTTTTAATAACATTTGTTTTAATATGTCTATTGTTAAAATAATCACTACATCAATATTCTGTAATTATTTAATATAATTATTTTCAGAATAAGTTTTTTAAATAAAATACTATTATTAACATAAATTTACTATATTTTATAGGAATATATGTAGTTAAATTTATCTTCTAGAAAATCCAACATAAAAAATGTTATACTTATTAAAGTATGAATGTGACAACTTCAACATAACATTAAATAAAATAAAACAAATGTCATAATCTCTTCTATAAAGCTCAAAATGGTCACTTTATAGGAAAATGGATTATTATGGTCGATATATACTCGACCAATATGATTTGGTCATATTTTTAGGCCTTTTATGGTTTTTAGTATTTTCTTAATAATTGTTTTATGTATTTCTAATCAATTAATTATTTCTTACATTATCAAAGTATAAGACTTTAAGTTAGTTATTAATTTCATAAAAACTAAAAATAAATTACAATGATTTAGTTAATAATTTTATCTTTCCATGGAATATTTATTTTCGAAGATATCACCTGGTTATCCCTATATTAAAATTATTAATCTTATAAGAAATGTGAGTTTGATATTTTGTCACTTTCATCAGTTTTATTAGTATCTATGTCATTTTCATTGTCAAGTGTCCCTTAAATGACTATGTTTTGAAACGAAGAAGACAAGGGTATACTTATATTCATCCAAAAGTATCTTGATAGGTTTTAGGATCATTTTATTCACCTTATCACGCTAATTTACCTGATTTACCTTTAACCGTGTTAAATAAAATTACCATTGTTACTATTCATAATATCCCAAATAATAAAATTAACCTATTAAAATAATTTGAACCAAATGATTCCAAATATGGAATCCATTTTCCATAATTAATAACAAATAATTGGAAGAAATTAATTTAAAATTAATTCTTGTTGTCAAAAACCAAAAAGCAGGGCTTTAAATAGTAAAAACTTATCAAATAATTGTCATGTTTTTATGTCCAATTTAAAAGTAAAATTACTTCCAATGACCAAAATTGTATTAAATTATAAAAAAATAATCCAATTAAACTTAAAAACCATTTCAAAAGATAATCTAACTATGTAAATAAACTAGATGAAAATGCAGTTTTGAATTAAAATGAAGTATTTTTCAATATCTATTAAAATATGAATTTTATCAGAAAAATAAAATAAATTCAACAAAAGTAATGTTTTATGTTACTATTCAAAATAAGAACTTTATTTTATCAAATATAATATATAAAAGTGTTAAAAATATATTTAAAATGGTTGCGCCATCAAAAGGTGACAAAACTGCATTTTTTGGAAAAAGACTTCTTACAGCTGAAAAGTTGAATTTGTTCTTGTATAATGTCTAGAAAATATATAAGATGAATTTTAGTGTTATATAAAAATCAAAATTTTGTTAATACTATTAATAACGTCTAGTTTATATCCTGTTAAATAATAATATTTTAATAATATATTGTCGTTTCATGGAACATGGTGTGGCGTACAACACAAGCTATCGAGGAAGGTGTCTGTTATGTGTAATGAAAGAGAAGATAGTGTTGGGTTTAATGAAATATTCCTTTGGTGTTGCTTATAAAATAATCCAAACAAATTCTTTTTATACATTGAAAAAAATATATACTCAGTGTTGCGTGAAATGAATTCTATCAAAATAACTTGAAATTGTGTGTAATACAAACCAAGTATAGTGTTGCATATACTGGAAGTTAATATGGTGTTGCATATAGAATAAGATATTATTGGTGTAGCGTACCAAACATGATATAAAATAAATTAAAAATAATCTATCTTATAAAATCTAGGGGGTGTTATAATGTTATTATTTCTTGGAAATTATCCCTAACTTATATTTTTATGTCATGTTTTATGTTGTTTATGCATTTTCATATTTCCCTTATACTATTATGTTATATCATGAATCATTGTTCAAGATTATTATTATCACCACTCTTATGTTACGTTGATATGCCTCTTGGATCACATGTACTAATTTACCGTATTCAATGATTTTTTATTCCCTTACGAGGCTTTATAGATCACCCCTTTCTTACGTACATCCCAAGGTTATCCCATGTAGTTTTAAAAGTTCAAGGAATATAAGGGAATGTTTCAAAGTTTTAATATAATGATTTTGTAACCATGTTTTAATATATCCTGTTGAGTACCTAATTTATAAAACACACTAGGCCTCATGATATTTTGTGGTTGTATTATGTATTCCTTTATGTAATAAATCATGAATGAAGGTGTATAAAAATATTGATTTTCATAGTTCGTATGAGAAGAAAGACTAATTTTTTTGGGCTTAGGATTATAAAACTCTAGATAAATCCTCAAGGATAATATTAAAAATAAGAAAACATCCATGAATTTTTATAAATTATATAGTAATTTGTTTCCAAGAAAATACATCTCTCTCTGGATATTATAAGTGTATGTGGCTCTATAACAGAGGTACCTAGGGGTAATAACCATTAAAGGGTGCAATGTGCTAGAATTGATCATCACCTTGTGCATTAAATAATACGTTGTTATATACTTGGGTTGATACTCCAAGGGGACACGATTTGGTAAAATCACTGGATCATTATAAACCATTATTATGGAAATTAAAATTCCAATAAGATTTTATGTTATTAAATAGATCATGGATAACTTATATTGAAATATAAAAATTCATAGTTTAAACTATATATGTCATTTTTTTAGTTTTCTCTTTAATGCCCATGTTTATATATTTATGTGATTAATAGTTTAAAAATACTCATCCATAATTTTCCATTTATTCTATTCAATGGATAGAAAGAGGTGGAACCAAGTAAACAACCATTGTGAGGGAAAACGTGATGACTTCCGAAAAGAGATTCCCAAACCGATGGGAGAAGGAATCATGGATTAATTTAAAAAAATCAATTAAATAAATTTTTTATTATAAAACTTGATTAGAACTTTTGATCAAATGAAAAAAAGAAACATCATGTTTCTGTTGATACCATTATGTGATAAAGGCCTTTGACTTTCATTGGATCTTCTAATCCTTTAATCACATAATAGTGGACCAAATCCATTGAAAATTTCTTCTCCATACTTCAATGCCTTGATCAAGGAAAGTTCATGTTTGATATCTAATATATTAAATTACAAGCTAATAAATAGTGACATTTATAAAAAATATAAATCTCAAGGATTATATCTAAGTAATGGAGTGGAATGAATTCCAAAAAAAATTGATAAATATTTTCCTCTCACTCTCTGAATGAAAATAGAGATAGACTTCTTTGGCGTTAAGAAGAAGGGTGATGAATGAATTAGGGTGTATGGGGAATAATTCAAAAGAATTAAATGATAAACCTATGCCTTTATCATTACCCATGAAAGTAAATTTGACCGCTTCTTTGGTGGTATGAAGTTGATTATACAAAGAGCCTTATCTATTTGTGACTTTGACATCTATGAGGAATTTTTCTAATGTAACCTCAAAGTCAAAATAGAGATCATAAAATATCAAGGGTCTTATAGTTCTAGATATAAGAATAAGAGAATAGATTCTAGTTGTGAAATGGAAAAGTCTCATAGGGGAAATAAAGTCCAATATCCCATTTATAAAATGTGTGGGAATAAGAAATATGAAAATTAACTAAATAGGATAAGGAAATGCTTGAGGTGTGATAAGTAAGGGAACCTAACTGTCAATTTATGATGAGAGAATCTTTTCAATGTGTTATAAGAAATGAATCACTAGTCATCCCTCAACCATTTGTCTAATGTTTCAACATCAAAGAACATGGACACTATGTGAATGAATGATTTTAGCCAACGGATGTCGATGACAACCAAAGACACAAATCTCTAAGGAATAGATAGAAAGGGAGAGCTTATGAATCACAACTGGTGAGGTTGATCCTGAAAAAGAATTGGTGAAAATTATTACAGTTATTCATTCAGGAATAGTGAATGTTCATTTTGATATTGGTTTTATGCATTCTTTTATATCATGAAAGTTTAGAAAAAATGTTTAAACACCACCTTAAAACATAGAAGTTAACTTGCCGATGAAGATGAAAAATCGGTTAATTATTTCATCCCAATCATATAACTCATACCCTGTACAAATTTGTGGGATAAATTTCCTATAAAAACTTTTTATACTTTTCTTAGTGTAATATTATTTTATTTTAAGAATGGATTAGATTTCCTTATATATATCTAACATAAATTGATGAGAGAAAGAATTCGCCCTCCTTGTTGTAAATCACCCTATAATTCAATACAATCGCAAGAGAGAGGATAAATATCATTTGGTACATACATATCAAGAATGTATACTATTTCCTCGTGATTAAGAGTATGTAGTTAAAATTATTGATAGTAAAGAAAAGATAATTCTTGATGACATTCACATTGTAAGGTAATTTGCTAATGTGTTTCTCAATGAATTTCCTAGTCTTCCTCTTAGTCATGAGGTTGATTTCTCAATCGAGCCTATACATGAAGCTTTACCAATGTTTCCTCTGGAATTGGGGATTACCTCGTTGATTTAAGGTTCAAACATTCCAAGCAGTTTCTAACGGGTTTGTTCATAGAACCGGAAATATCCAATGATTCCATATCCATTTGGACCTACTTTCTAAAGGTAGGTTCTCATTAGTTATGAACTGATGAGGCTTAACAATTTGAATTGGTCAAGAGGATTGGAGTTCAGACTCATCACACCCTTTTGGGGGGAATTATTGTCTACTCCGGGACTCTCTTTATAGATTTAAGTTATGTTCATGAATCCTTATTACATTACCAAGTATAAAATGAGCATTCCTTTAGATCTTACAATCAATGATTAGATATGTAAGAAATTTAGAAAATATTTTATATGTATTCGAGGTTCTTCATCGATAGAGAATCATCTGTATTTGATAGATATTCTTATTCAATGGTTTCCTTAAATACATAAAAGTCTCTTGGTCATTATGATGACCATACTGGTTTTAAAGCCACTTAGTGGGGAACTTGATGTTTATTGTCATTCAAAAGGACATGGATTATTTCAGAGTTGGGATCGTACCCACAGATGGGCTACCTATGTATCCTTTGTTTAGAAAAATAATCAAAACCCACGTAGTTCAAGTAAGGGAGTATGATGTTTATACATGATTGATGGCTCCAAGAAAGATTTCATGATTACTTTTACACTCTAAGCTTACGTGAATCAAGCTTAATGTGAGAAACAAGAGGTATTGGTGAAATCATAAAATTGTTCCAAAAAGGATGCAATGATGTGGGGCTTATGTATGTATGACTGTCCAAAATAGATGATGATAGGGTTTTACTTCAGGTAAGAAACCCAGGAACAGGGTCCATAAAGGTATATGTGCTTTATGGAGATTTGGATACTCTAACTTGGGGCTTACTCCTAAAGAAGATGCCCAAATTAGGAGGGGACTTGTGATTGGGTTTTACTCCTGAGAAGGAAGCCCAAACTAAATGTAAATTAAGACTAGTTAAGAGAAATTATGACTGGGGATTATTCCTGAGAAGGAGGCCCAGGTTAAAAGGTTTTGAGAACTGGGGCTTACTTATAAGGAGGAGGCCCAGGTTAAGGGACTTGGGGCTTACTCTTAAAGAGGATTCCCATATTTGTAGACTTTGAGATAGGGGCTTACTCCTGAAAAGAAATACCAAGTTAAGAGAACCATGGTTGGGGCTTACTCCTAAGGAGGATGCCCATATTTGGGAACTTGGGGCTTACTCCTAAGGAGGACGGACATACTTGGGAACCTGGGGATTACTCCTAAGGGGGATGCCCAGATTTTCAATTTAGGACTGGGGCTTACTCCTAAGGAGGATGCCCAGATTTGGGATTCTCTCATCTTAAAGGATGAGGTTGAATGAATGAAATATTTGACCTTAGTGACATAAAGATATGTAAATCACTAGATTTTAATAGGTGTTCCACAGAATTCCTTTCAGATAAGGAATCCAACAAGGAAATCATGCCATGGATGGCTTTGGAGAGAGTTTTGAAGGCCTAATTTTGAAGAGGATTGGTGGATAGGCATAGGAAAGGTGAAATAGGCAGGAGGGTCACCCAAAAAGAGGGTGGCGCGCAAGTCCTGCGTGAGCGCGCACGTCTTGGTCATGTAGGTATACTTGTGCGACACATGGGTACTTGCGTGATTGTCAACCCTTATGGTAATACTTGGGAAATACTTGGCTTAAGCACTTAAAACTATCCATAGAGGATTCCAGAAGAGAGGCACACAATTTTTGTTGAAGGGGTAAGGTGGCGCACAAGTGTGGCCATTTCCCTTAAGGGATGGACACTTAGGCATGCAAGTGTTGATGAGTTTCAACACTTAGGCCTTACTCCCCTTCTTTAGATCTCCTGTTCTAGGTAATAAATTACCTTAGAAGTGTTCGGAAGCTTTGAGAAGAGACTAAGGCGTCAGGAGCTCAAACTTGAGTTTTTGGAATTTTCCCTCTCAAAATGGGGGGCCCACAGGGGGTATTTATAGGCTGGCGAAGACCCTAGGAGAAATTGAAAGAGGGCATGCAAGTATACTTTCATGACATTGATGAAACTTGCGTGACCCAAGTGGGAAGGAATCCTTCTTCATGCCTTCGTCGATTTTTTATGTTTCTTCAAAGGATGAATCACTTTGGATTGAGACATTTATATTTTTCAATGGTTAGACTTTGTGACAAAAAAGGAGTGTCAACAAAAGTCCCCCCTCATAGTTGGATCCGAAATAAATGAGGATGTAACTCTGAGGAAAGAAGAAAACCCAGGAAACTTTGGCGCTCAGGTTCTGAGTGCGCAAATGTCATCGCGTAGGTGCGAGTTGCGCAGGCGTCGGTGCAGCTGGTTGCACGCACAGGCTTTAGGCACGCAGGGTTGAGGCCTTTCCTAAATATATGCGGCCGTTTCTCGTGCAAAGCACCGAATTTCAGAATTTTGAGCTCTCTCAATGAAATTTGATTTGTTTTCCAATGTTTCATTGTTGTCGCGCTATTGTAGTGGTATTTGGACTTCCGCGGTGATACTTGCGCGCCAAAAACTTGTGCGACGCATCCATACTTGCGCGCCAAAATTAGACTTGCGCGCCTTAATGCCTTATCCATTTTTTCAAATTTCTTCACAATTTTTATGAAAAATCAACCCATTTAAGAGTTAATTTATTCAACTTTTGTGCAGATTCAATGGCTCCCAGGAGAATCGGAACGATGGAAGAACTGGTTAGAAAATGAATTGATGATATAATGAGCATCATTGGCCACGATTATTATACTGTTTGCGACAGTACTCTCCCAGATTTGGACAAGTTCCTGAAAAAGTATCATCTTGATTTCCCACAAAGCATTTATCTACCTTTGTACGGCTATGGTCATCGGTGAGAAGTTACCATTCCAGAGGCAAAGAATTATCTCCCAATTTCTTGGTTTCATAATTACACCAACTTTGCTTCAAAAAATATTTCATTTGGAGGATCATTTATAAATACTAGAACAGTGGAGAAGACCAATATGATGCATCATAGACCTTGTACGCCAGATCTGAAACCTCATAATCCCGAGTTGCAACCACATTATTATCCCTCAATATTCCAAAACTCTCAGATGGATCAATCCAAAGGTTGGAAGAGAAGTTGAGACTTTCGTCCTGGTGGAGGTGTGAAGCCAACTTGGATGTGAGCATACTGAGTGTGACAAACCTGTGCAGAGTTTTTCAAGGATTTGAAAGGATTTGCGATATATGAAGCCGTCTGGGGTGGGCAAACATATATTTACAGACATGATAACTTCGTGTCGGAGATACTCATCCATTGGAGCCCAGAAACCAATTCTTTCCATATGAATCATGGAAAAGTAGGCATCCGTCTGTGGGATGTCCACAAGATCTCAGGGGGTCCAATTTTGGGTGATATGTATGATGAATTTATCCCTCCCAAGGCAACTTAGAATGATTCAGAGAAGACTCCGGCTTTAGCTCGGGAATTATTGAAATTATTCCACAAGATCAAATTTCAGAGACCTCATTAACTCATTATAGAAAGGATATTCATCTAGAGGAGTGGATGAATATGTTTCTTATTGAGAAGTAGGAGAAGGAGCTGAAGGAGAAGGGATCGAAGGAGAAGGAATCCAAGAAGAAGAGGCCCACTCATCCTACTACTTTCCCCAAAACAGAGAAGAGGGGTGCTCCTGGCACATTCTGGCCAACCCTATAAGTAGGGGAATTTGAGAAGTGGGGAGATGAAGTGAATCAGAGAATCCCAAAGAAGACTCTTCTGGAGGGCTTCGTGGCCTTGTGGCTTAGTGTTTATCTTTTTCCAGTCAGGGACTCGAAGGGAGGCGTCAGGCCAGGGACCTTCGTTATCATAACTAAATTGGCTGAGGGGAAAATGGTTGGGTTGACTACCCCCATTTTAGCAAATATTTATAGGATATTACTCCATGTCTTCATGGGTAAGTCTCCTTTGAGAATAGTGGGACCATTCCAAGTTTTGTGGGGATGGATCGCCACTCACTTTAGGTCGTATAATGTACAAAATAGAGTACAGATCCCCAGAAGTTATCTCGGGCCATCAGTGCAAGAATTCTCTGGAATTTCTCCACTAGCTCTCAATTATTATGACATGAAGGTGAGGCTGATCATGTATAAGGAAATTAATTTCTTTCATTAGGGAAATATTCCAGCCGGGCAGTTTGTTGATGATGGAACAACCCGTCTGGAATTAAGGGCATACATGCTGGCCTATAGAGTTGGTGTGCTGGTCGCCAGGATTGACGGCGAGATTATATACGAGACCTATGATCTGTATAGATTTGCACGTCAATTCAAGTGTTTGCAATAGACTGCAGTATCTCCCCCTATGCATGTCAGGTTAGAGCAATATCCGATGGTTTCCTGGCAACTATGGTTGATGACATCTAGGGAGAAGACTGGGGAAGTGTTTGATCTACCAGTTGATAAAGCGGAAAATAACTTGACTACATGGTATGCCGAGAACTAGTAGCATCATACCCTAGAGGGGTGCTGAATCACCCAGTTTATCAGGTGGGTAAAAGGAAGAGAACTGTAGAGAAAGAAACCCTTCCTCAGGAAGGTGATGCTTCCCCACCTGGAGCTAATTCGTCGGATTCCTCATCTAGGACTGACTCACTGGATTCCCAAGATGGGGATGATGAGGAACAACAAGCGTCAAAGCGGCCTCATGCCCGATATAATCTTCCAGTTAGAATCAAAAGACCCACTCCATCAACTCCTGGTGAGTTACTTCATTGTGGCGATTTAACCACCATTACATTATAGATAAATAAGTCTTATTTTCTTATTCTCTATCTGTAGTTGCAAGAGCTGGGAAGAAGCTGAAGTCCATGATTATAGGACCTTCCTTGAATCCTTCTAGTACACATACTAAATATCTATGACCAAAGGTTGTCCAGACATGGCAGAGTTTATACTGTTGTGCTGAAACTGCCTGGATGGATTTGTGCAAGGGGCTACACCTCCCTAGAATAGTGTTTCTTTTGGCTTCTAAAGATATCCATTACAAGGATAACCCTGATGAATAGAGGGATTACATTAGAGATATGGAAATGCTCATATATGCCACCAATGATTCCATTCATGTCACCAAGCAGGTGAAGGAAATGATATATCGTGGCACCACTAAGGGGACTGATGGTTCCAGAGATGAGGAGTGGCATGACTATGTGGATTTTGAAGATGTAAGTCTCTTTCCTTATTTTATTTGTAACTTTATTCCAGTTAAAACTTTGTTACTCAAAGAAATTATTCTCTTTATCCTATAGCTTTAAAAGAAAGGAACTGATGAGGTTCCTTCACCATAGTATGGCCCTGGTGGTACTGCC
Organism: Viscum album; assembly: GCA_963277665.1. NCBI lineage: Eukaryota > Viridiplantae > Streptophyta > Magnoliopsida > Santalales > Viscaceae > Viscum > Viscum album. The sequence goes on from OY728125.1 coordinate 1,403,534,697, forward strand.
ATCAGGGCTGCTACTGAATCTCCCCGCGAGTCGGGCGAGATATCTCCAGGACAACAATACATGGATGAGGAGTTAGATATGGATTTCCATTATCCAATTCAAGTGACTATAAAGGAGACTTCCGACAATCCCAAAAAGTCAAGGAAGAAAAATCATTGAAGGAGGAAGTCCACAGCTAAACGCATCATTAGTAGTGGTAAGTCCTTTAGGTAATCATGAGTCTCAAACCATGAAAATATTGCTAATTTTCATTGGGATTGCAGGGGCTTATTCAATTTCCCCTATAAGGGAGAGGATTGACCATCCTTTGAGCACCATAGAGGGTACTAGTGAACAATCACAAGTTGAGGCTGACTTGGCTGCTCCTGGAGAAGAGCCAGCGTCTGTTCCCAGTATCCCTCCTGCTGCTATTGCAAGAAGTGAAGAACTTGCTTCTGGTAAGTTAACAATGCTTTATAAAATGTTAAATGAAACATAGACTGAATTTTATTCTATAATACTTTAGGTTCAACCCATGCACTGGAGCTTTTGGTGACCATTGCAACTGACGCCGCCACTTTATCTGAAGATGTTGTTCAGGGTCAGAGACCGCAGGATGAAGGTTTCCAAGAAGACATATCGAATGCTCCCACTGGTGAGATTAACCAGGTTTCTGATATTACATTGGATTAAATGATGGGACTTGGTGCATCTTTTGAAGATTTTTTAGATCATGTTAAATTACCATGTAATTTAGAAGATTATGGACGTGAGTGTTACCCTTTGTCCTATTAAAAATAACTTCTTATTACATGTATAATCAGGATTGGTTCAAATATGCAGCTCTATCTGAGCAAGCTGCTGAACTACCAATGCTTGATGGGGGTACCTAAAACCCTACTATTGTAGAGACATTAGCTCAAGTGGAGCTGGAGCTTCCTCAAACTCACCCTGAAAATCCTGTTGAATCTAGGAAAGATGGGGAGGAGCCTTCTCAGTTTACTGATCTACCGTTAGGTAAGGGATAACAAGTTTTGTGATTGTACTTAATTTTCAATACAACCAATCATCTTTTATTATTCTTTGAGACTAACTAAAACATTCAATTGATTATGAAGGGCCATCAATTTCAGTGGCTAGATCTGGAGGTGAAGCCTCAGCCTCCACCCCAATAGGAATTGAAAGTGAAGAAGTACAGGTAAGGGGGGAAGAAGCAGAACAATGAACTTCCCTAAGTGTATTAATCCTAGATTATATCCCCCCTGTGATAGAGATGTTGAGTCGGATCCAGAAGTACAAAAGGTGCTCCAATTTTCACGACGCAAGGCATGGCAGAACATATGGAAGATCATATCCGAAGTGACTTTATAAGAGCTATCATCAATGATCCCACGACTGTCATCCATGTTTGTCAAGTTGGGACTTGGAGGTTTTGGATATCAAAAGATCCATTCCTCGGTAAAACAAGTCGTTTTAAGGAGGGAGCATGAGAAAACGTGCCGTCAAGATTTGACCAGAGTGAAGCTGTCATCCAATATCAGCGAATTTGAGGCTACGGTATCCCGAGCTGAGGCTGACTATACTTCCAAGATTAAGTAATTGAAGCATAAGATCAAAGATAAAGTCGTCCAATAGATGCACCTTCAGCAATAGTTAGATACTGTCACTGGGGAACTTTACCAACTCAATAATTCACTAGAGGGATCTCAAAAGAATGGTATAAAAGCCATCGTAGATTCCAATAAATCACTCCATCATACTGAAAAGAGTGAAGTTGGTCGAGTGCATGAGCTTCAAGTGGCTGCTGATGAAGCTCGGGATGTTGTACATCAAGTGAAGACTTATATTGACATCCTCTTGTAATTTATTGGAAAAGAGAAGAGACTCCAATCTGTGGCCATCCTTCTAATTCTCGTGTATCAATGAAGAATACTTTCATCTTCCTTCATTTGTGCTTGTATTCTTTGATACCTGCTTTAAATTTTACCTAAGACAAAGGGCCTAGTAAGCATAGTTTGATTTTTTCTAGGATTATTAAATAACCCTACAAACTTTGAATCTTTTAATTTCTCAATATTACCCAAATCATACGAAAATGTATGTTTAGTGAGCTATGAATTGACTTTTATTCAGAGTTCTCTTGTCTTTTGTTGGTAGTTTAAATTCATGCACATCAGACATAAAAAGCCTAATGTTTATGTTTGAAATATCTTTGACCGAATGGATTAAAATTGACTTAATTCCTTGAAAAATTATCTGAAAACATATTACCACACTCAAGTATGAAGAAAAACATGTAAAATATGACTTAAGAAATTTTGAATCTGAGGAATGATATGGAAAAGGTCTAAAAGGCATTAGAAGAAGTAGTTCCCAAGAATGAAGTTACCATTTTTTTAAAAACCCGTTAGGGGGTTGAATTATGTAGGTCCGCCTAAGGGCATTGGCTGCCGAGTCAAATAATAGTATCTTTTGGCTAACAAGTCTGTTATGTGTACTGTTTATGCAAGGCCTCCTAAGGGAATGTGCTGCATAGTCAGGAAAACGAACTCTCAGAAATTTAATTTTCTACTGCTAAAAATCTGGTGGAAGTTTATGGAGATTCAAAATTTTCAAAGAATAGAGTTTGATGTATGGAGAGAGGTAATTGAATATGGAGTAGATATTTCCAAGAAAGATCATCTAAGAACTGGATGAATGTCACTCCTACGAAGGTCTGACCCAAGCATAGGGAAGAGAAATATAAACCATAGACTTGAACACTTTCAAATCATGAAAAATAACATGGGACAAATATGTTAAGGATGACTATTTTTTGTGGATCCTTACATATTGTCGATAAGAAAAATAAGGATAAAAGAGGTTTTCTTCCAAATAAAGAAGTTACCATTATTTGAAAAACCCGTTAGGGGGTTGAATTATGTAGGGCCACCTAAGGGCATTGGCTGCATAGTCAAATAATAGTATCGTTTGGCTAACAAATCTGTTATGTAGACTGTTTATGCAAGGCCACCTAAGAGAACTTGCAACATAGACAGGAAAAAGAACTCTCATAAATTGGACATTTTGTGACTAGAAGTCAAGAAACAGGTAATGGAGATCTGGAAGTATTTACAGTTAGGAGTATGAAATATAAAAATTGGCATTTGTTCAATGCATGTAGAAATACATAGACCAATGCTAACCATAATCATGTTGTGGCTGGGTCCTGAATTGAGATGCTGTACTTCACTATGTATCCCATAAGGATGGGAATCAAGCCATACGTAGTTCATGAAATAAAGTTTAACGTCGTGTGGGATGAAAGCATGGGAGATCTTAGTTTAGGATTATAGAGATTATACCATAATAATGAATACACCATGTGTGTTTTCATAGGGACTTTTCTGCCAGGGGACTGAAAATGGAATTTGGGGTTAGGCCCAAAGACTTGGGGCTGGATTCTAGGGACACTCGAATGTTCCAACATATCCCATAAAGATGTGAATCAAGTCACACATAGTTCTTGAAATACCCTATGTACAGATTTGGTTTGTACAAGTGAAGGGTGAAATGGGACTTTAGTGCAATGATGGTTTGACCCAAGATAAAAGGTTCCAGCATTGCCATGTATGCACGTAGTCTTTGGAATATAACATGATTGGAAATGAATGTAAATAATTATTCCCTCTCAAGTGAAGGTATTAAATAATGTTGTAGTTTATGGTCATACAGGACAAAAGTGCCGTATAGTTTAATGTCATATAGAAAGGAAAAAGGTGAACAAATGTAAAGATATTGATTCTGGGGATGGCTTCACGAATCAACATTGTATGAGATGTAGGTGAGCTGATGTGAAGATATTGGTTTTGGGCTTGAACCTCAGGATGTTGCCTACGTACCCAGCCTGGAAGACAAGGATCAAAGTTCACGTAGTTCAATTAAATAATGAATTAGTGATCAAGTTGTTCTTGGGGACAACGACCTAAAAAATTGTGTTGGGACATACACATGGTTAGCAGCCCATAGAGGGTGTTATGGTTGAAGTTTACTCTTATATCACGCGAGTCATACTCGGTGTGAGAAACAAGAGGCAGCAACAACCTTAATGATGCACAGTTTAATGTCATGTAGGACATATGAAGGGACTATGCTGTTTAAAGTCTTGCAGTGAGGACTATTGGTGCTGCACAGTTTAATGTCATGTAATAGAGACAAAATACAGTTTAATGTCATGTATGAAAAATATAGGGACACAGTTTAATGTCATGTTGGACGTAAACACAGTTTTCCGTCATGTTGGACAATAAGGGAGCTTTACAGTTTAGCATCCTGTAGCTAAGACGATGGGGACAATACAGTTTAATGTCATATTGGATGAAAGGATACTCTAAAGTTTAATGTCATGCAGTAAGGACAAAGAGGACACAGTTTAATGTCATGTTGGATGAAAAGAATTCAAATAGTTTAAGGTCATATGCATGGACCGCTACTGATGATGCAGTTTAACGTCTTGCTGGACGTAAGTGACTTCTGTACAGTTTAGCGTCATGTAGCTAGGATTTCACAGTTTAACGTCATGTTGGATGAAAATAATGGTGCGAATAGTTTAATGTCATATGCATAGACAATAGATGTTGCAGTTTAACGTCTTACTATATCAAAAAGGGATGATACAGTTTAGCGTCATGTTGGATGAAAGGGATGCACATAGTTTAAGGTTATATGCATGGACTATGGATGATAATTCAATTTAATGTCTTGCTGGACGATAAAAATTCCAATAGTTTAAAGTTTTATGCATGGAACCTTGGTGTATTTTGTGTTTATACAAAATACTTCTTCAGAAATCTGGCATTGGTTGGAGTAGTGATGAGTTCTCCATCCATTGAGATTAAAGAATAAGATCCATTGGAGTAGACCTTATATATTGAATAAGGTCCTTCCCATTTTGGCTCATGATTGGGAGGTTTCTTTCCTGGTATCATTGGAGTTCTGAGAACTAATACCAATTCACCCTGAACAAATGAACGAAGACGACCGTTTTTGTTGAAATCTTATGCTATTCGATTCTGATAGAATTCCAAGTGGTGTAGGGTGCACAATCTTTTCTCATCTAAATGTTCCAATTTATCCAATAGCTTTTGAGATTGTTCATCTTTAGATGACTGATCACAAATGGATACTTTGAGCGAAGGTAATTTGACCTCAATTGGCAAGACTTCTTCCGTTCCATATACCAATGAATACGGAGTTGACCGCGTTGCAGTGCGGGTGGTGGTCCGATAAGCCCATAAAGCAAGAAAGAGTTTATCAGACCATGACTTATTATGTTTATCCACCATCTTTTGTAGTATATTTGACAGAGTCTTGTTGAAAGCTTCTATCTGGCCATTGGCTGCTGCATGATACCGAGATGAATGATTGGATTTGATGTTGTATTCTTGATAAAACTTCCTCACCTCAGATGAATAGAAGTTGGTGGAATTATTCGTCAGTATGGTATGAGGGAAACCAAATCTGGTAGTGATGTTAGACTTGATGAATCTAACAATACATTTAGAACTGACTTCTTTGAGAGTTATTTCCTCTGCCCATTTGGAAAAGAAGTTAGTAGCAGTAAGAATATACTTCAACTTCATGGCTATAGCTGAAGGATAAGGTCTCACTACATCCATTCCCCATGTGGAAAATGGTCATGAGTATTTAACTGTATGAAGCAACTCTGGGGGCTGATGAATGAAGTTTTCATGTACTTGGCATGAATGAAACATCTTCGTGAAATCAACATAATCTTGTATCATTGAAGGCCAAAAGTATCCAAGCCTTAAAACTTGATCAGATAGTCTATGTCTAGATTGATGGGCACCACAGACTTCTGTATGCACTTCTCTCATGATATCCATTGTTTCTTCACCATCAATGCATCTGAAGAGAACTCCATCAAAACCATGCTTGTAGAGAATTTTTTCTGGGTGATTTGGGCTATCATAAAGAGTAAATTTACCACACGTCTCTGGAATTGTTCTTTACCGGCTCTATCAAGTGGAAGTGTTCCATTTTGAAGGTACTCCCTGATAGGTGTCATCCATCATATAGTATGACCATATGGTTCAGGAATGGGACTAATTTCATTTATTTCCTCTGTTCTGGTTTGAACATAAGGTGAAATTGTATGACGGTGGGCAATACTGATGGTTGTCTCATCTCGATTTGGATCTTCCAGAGCTGTGGCTATATTAGCCAGTGCATCAGCTTGGGCATTTTTGTGATCGTGGGACATAGGAAAATGTTGGTTTGGTAGGAAATTCTACCATTAACTATCTGACGTAATCATACAAAGGGATTCGTTATTCTTTTCTGATGGCATAATCCCTATTGACTTGTTTTATTACCAGGTCTGAATCACCTTTCACCTTTAAGTGACTCACTTGTGCTTGAAGCGCCAATTCCAATCCCGCGATAAGAGCATGGTATTCTGCTTCATTATTTGTACTGCCTCCCAACAATGAGAAGGAATAAGGTAGCATTGCCTTTTCCAGGGAAATGAGTACAACTCCTGACCCAACTTTGTTGAATTTAGTATTTTCCATTTTCCTCCCTGTTGGACTTCTAGAAGCACCATCAATGTACATTTCCCATGTTAGAAGACTATCTTGAATAAAGAATACTTCCTCATCAAGAATCTCTATATCTAAAGATGTATCTTATATTGAAGGATGTTTAGTAAGGAAATTAGCCAGATCTTGGCCCTTTATTGCCTTTTGAGACACATACTGAATATCAAATTGCAGCAAAATAACTGCCCACCTCGCCAGACGTCTTGTAAGATTTGGACGACTAAGGATGAATTTGAGCGGGTTATTGTGAGATACCAATTGGACCTCATAATTCTGCAGGTAGTGTCTCAACTTTTAAACCAAAAAGGTTAATGTTAGACAACACTTCTCAATATTTGAATATCAGGTTTCTACTTCAAGAATAGTCCGACTGAGATAGTAGATGTTGTTTTCATTCCTAGCATCATTCTTCTGAGCAAGAAAGGCACCCAATGATCACTCTAAAACTGTCACATATAGGATAAGTGGTCTTCCTTAAATAGGTGGCATTAACACCGGTGGACTCAAGAGATACTTCTTGAGAATATTGAATTTTTCTTGACATTATTCAGTCCACTTTTAAGTGACTCCCTTCTTCATCAATTTGGTGAAGGGTAAACTTTTTCCTGCCAAATTGGCGATGAAACGCCAAATATAGGCTAAGTGTCCTTGAAGTCCTATCAATTATTTTAAATTTAGATGAGGTGACATACCAAGGATTGACTTTGCCTTCTCAGGATAGACTTCAATACCATGATGGCATACAACAAAGATGAGAAATTTTCCTGAGGTTACCCCAAAAGCACATTTTAAGGGGTTCATCTTCAAATTATGTTGCCGAAGTTTGTGGAATATGACTTCCAAATAATCCAAATGATTAGAAGGTTGTTTTTATTTAACCACCAAATCATCCACATAACATTCAACAAACTTCCCTAAAAAGGGTTTGAAGATACGATGCATGGCACGCTGATATGTTGCGCCTGCATTTTTCAGGCCAAAGGGCATTACCCAATAGTAGAACACACCCCGAGGGAATCTTAAGGGTGTAGATTATTCATCTTCTTGAGCCATTCAGATTTTATTATACCCGGAATATCCATCCATGAAGTAAAGTTCTTCATAGCCAGCTATTTCATCAATTAACAGTTCTGTGATCAGAACTGGAAAATCATATTTAGGACAATACCGATTAAGATATTTGAAATCAATGAAAACTTTAATTTTTCCGTTCTTATTCTTCACAGGGACAATATTATCCAACCATTTGGGATATTGAACTTCTCTTATCAAGTTAGATTTGATAATCTTATCCACTTTAGCTTCAATTTTGGAAGCATAAGATGGGTGTGTTCTTCTGGAAGCTTGTTTGAATCCTTGATGTTCTTATGGAAAACCCAAACGATGAGTGGAAACATCAGGATCAAGACCTGGCATCTCTGTATAGTTCCAAGCAAATATATCTCTATTTTTCTTTAAAAAGAAATATACATCTCTTTCTCTTGAAGATTCATGGCCACACTAATTCAAGTGGGGCGTGGATCTTCTTTTGTACCAAGATTTATTTCTCTGAGTTCATCCACGGTGGTTGAGATACCCTCTTCAAATGCTGGAGGAGAATCCCTAAGATCTTCCTCTTCTTCTTCAACATGTGTTATTTATTCTGTTTCTACTTGCATAGTGTATGGTGAAGTAGAATTTCCATGATCATAAGAGATGTTAAAAATTTGAACATCTTGAAGAAGAAGCTTCCATTTCTGGCCCGATTGATGATGAAGGGTCTTCCTTGGGTAATATAGAGGAGACGATGGACTGAGAATCGACATCATCATTCACCTCTGACATTGCTATAACTTCTTCTGGCCTAGTTGGCGAAGTATAGACTTTCTGAATTTCAGTGGATGAAATGAAGACATCCCCATTTGAGCTTTCATCATTACTTGGTGAATCACCAATTTCTCCCATGCTTTCTGGATTGATTACCGTAATTGAAATTATGGAAGTTTCCATAAGAGTATTTTGATTTGGGTCTATCCTATCAAGTTGACTGATAGGCAACACATAATCTGTACTCACATGTGTAAATGGGTTTACTGGAATCTTTTGCAAACCATATGGAGCATTAACTTTGGTAATCTCCCTTGTTGTGGATTTCTCCTTACCCTTCATGTGATAGAATTCCACCTCAATGTATTGAGATTCACATGTCTTGAATGGGGAATTATCACCATAAAATGTCCCAATTTGACCATCGAAACAATATTTGAGACATTGATGGTATGATGAAGGGATATCCGCATGTTGATGTATCTAGGGTCTTGCAAGCAAGATGTTGAAGACTGAGTCTTGATCAACAACCATAAAATCTGAATTGGATACAAGATGTCCAAACTGAGTTCGGAGTATAATCTCGCCCAATGATTCTTGTTCATTTTTATCATATCCTTGTAATATAAATGTAGAAGGAGATAAATCAGATTTTGTGAGGCCTAATCGACAAAGTGTACGAATGGGGATGAGTTTGACTCCTGAACCATTATCAATGAAAACTCTTCAGACGTCTACACCATTGACCTTTCCAGATAAGTAAAAAGGTCTAATATGTCCATGCACGACATTATCTTCATCTTCATCTGTGAAAGATATCACTGCATGACATTCTGCAGGATTATTCTGAACATAGTAGGCTTCAACCACAACAATTTCAGTTTCAAAATCCTAAGGACTCGACAAAGCCTCGATGAGTGCCTCCCGAATATCCTTTGATAAATTCAAAGCATCCAAAATTGATAACTTGGCTGGTTTTTGGTCCAAGTGTTTCAATACATCATAATTTTGATCCAAAGATGTGCGTTTCCCAATAGGAACATGTGGTTTCACAGGTGCCATAGAAGTTGATTCTTTGGAAGTTGATGAATATTGTATCAGGGTAGGAGTTGCTAATACTAATGGCTTTGGAAGATTAGACCGAATAGGTCTATTTACTTACTGAGAGGGAGAAGATGGAACCTTCAACCGATCTTCCAGAATAATTGTCCCAGGACTGAGTCTGCCTTATGTGGAAGAACTTTCTTGTTCTTGTTGAGTTCGTTGAAGGGATCTACCACAAGTTTCTTCCGCATACACAGTTCTAGCAGGGGTAGAATTTAGAATAGTGTCCTTTGAAAGATCCACGTCTTCCACTGTATCCTGAGCCTCTAGAACTTCCTCTGATTCCTCTGTTTGATACAGAGAACTCGGGCTCATCAAAATAAAAAATGTGACTGGCATATGGATCGGTTAATTGAATCATATTAACAGAACCGAAGATCAAGTCTTCATCTGATTAAACTCTACCTGATTATTCTGTTTAGGCTGTACCGTTTGGTGGGGCGGTGCCTGTAGTTTTGAAGTAGATGGCATAAAATCTGCCAGAGTCAAAGACAACTTGGTCTTTGACACGATCTCATCTTCTTCAGATTTCTCTTCCTTATTTGAATTATGCCATTTCTTTGAGAATTTTCCATATGATGAAGAGGATTTTTCTATGGCATTCATGGAAGAAGACACAATTGTTTTCTTCAATTGTGTTTGCAAAATAGCATGAGTTCGGCTGATCATTTTTTTGACCATCCAATCATCATATTTTTACGCTTTTTTTTCTTGACTTATTTCCACTCTCCCCCTTCCTATGGATTTGTACTAGTAACACATGCTACCTTAGCTGAAGAACCTTTCAATTTGACTTGTCCCGAGTCAACCATTTTTTGCAGGAGGTCCTTGAAGAAAAAACACTCCTAAATGGGATGCCCCAACATCTGATGAAAGGAGAAATAATTGGGACGATGTTCATCTCCTTCCCTGTTTGGCCTTTTGGGCCTTGGCAATTGGACCAAATTATTTTTTAGAGCCAAAATGAAGTAGCCAGGAACTTGTTCATTTCGGGAAGAGTAAAAGTTTCTCTTCAAATCCTCAAATTGTTTTTGTCTTTGATATCTTTGATCATCTTGACGAAACAGCCTCTGTTATTGGCACTCAGGAGGCGGAGCCCTTCGAGAAGATGCAGGTTTTGAAGTAGAAGCAGGTACAGGTGCTTGTTTAAGCATAACTGTAGCAGTCTCTTCTTTACCCATTCTCTTTCCAGGAGCTGATGGAATTACACGAGTTTTATTATTAGTCTTCATATGATAATTTTCAATATGTTGAGCGATTTAAGTAAGGTCTCGAAACCCTCCTTTGTATTTCACAGGGATCAACGACGTGCGTAATTCATCATGCAAATTTTCCACACAGATTGGAAACAATTCTTCTTGAGGGAGTGCTATGCTCAGGGAATATGTTAATACCTTCTAGAGAGCAATGAAATTTGAAACCCTTTAATTTTCTCTTTTCTTACAATTTGTAAGATAAAAAACTATTGTCTTTGGCAATGTTGAACTGAATTGAAGAAGGAATATTTGGCGGAGATCCTTCCATCCGGTAATTGACTGGGATTGCAAACTTGTGTACCGGACAAAGGTAGGTCCTTGTAATGACTGTACAAAACACCCAATCTTAACTGATTCTTATTGCTGAGGGGTTCCCATCATAGGATCGCAATGAGAAACAAAATGTGTTAAGTGTTGCTCTGGGTCTCCCGAACCATTAATGATTGGGAATGTGGTACTTGCAAAATTTGATGGGGGAGGAATTGCATCGACCCATTCAGGATAAGATCTCTTTTTTGGTTTAATTTTCGATCGTTTTAACTCCATAGATTCTAACCGAGATGTTAATGACTCAATAGTAGTTATTAACTTTTGAGAAACATCCAGTTTAGCTTGGACCTAAACAGGTGTAATGACTGGAGCTTAGACAGATGTGGTGGCTGGTGCTGCAACTGATGGTAGCACCACCAATTGTTTTTGCACTTGACCCATATGATTAGACCTGTGAGGGTGTACTGGTATAGGAGGATATTATTGATCCATCTCAGTAGCCTCAACAAATTCCCTTGGCTGACTGACTCCAGCACGCTTAGGAGGAAGACTACCATGAAGTAGTTCTGCATTCAACCTCCTTAATTCCTTTATTTCTTCCTCTTTTTGTGGAAATATTTTCTCTATTGAGAGCGATTGGCCTTCTCCAGAGGAAGGGTATGTAACCTGATTCTTGCCTTTCCCCTTGTTGGCTCCTTTTCAGAGAGGGGGAAGTGGGCTACTTGAAGGATTACCCAAATTTTGGGTATGCCTTTGATTTCGTGTACACAGACCTTCTTCATTTGTGTCTGTGCGTACAACTTCATGAGAAGAAACCTCTTCATCTGATCCCTCTAATTGAGCCTCACATGGTGGATCAACAACAACGACATTAATTACATTAATTGATGCATAATTCATTGCATCCCATCTATCAGCATTTCTTTGATAATGCCTTTTTCCATTTCCCTTGAGAGACATTGCCTTTTGTCAATTTTACCCCTCAGGAACTTCTTGATGAACCTTAATTTGGAGGAAATATCCTGATAGTTTGGCTCTTTGTTATTCTTGAGGCTTCTTCCCTAATCGAGAGAAGACTGACTTTCTCTGAGAGAGAGAGATTGAGGATTTGAAAAAGTCCCTAGTCCGGTGGACTGGGGTTGTTCCTGCTCAACTCCTCGAATCCTATTTGTTGATTATGAGGGTTGGGTCAAAAGAGTCCCTAGTCTAGCAAGCTGGGGTGTTTCTTGAGTTTCTACATTTGACAATTTCTTGAAAGATCTCTTGATCTTGCGGACTTTAGTCTGGAAATTAGCTGGATGCATCAACCTGTATCTACTTTTATCACTTGGCTCAAAAGACCGTTGAATGATTTCTGACACTTCTGTCACTTGGTGATGTGCTTGCTCCAAACGAGAGGCCTATTAAATATTCTCATTTTCTTGATGCAGGATTAATTCAACAACCTTTTCTCTGTATTCTTGATTTTGAGAGGAACTAGTTGAAGCCTATTCTTGGGCAAGATTTTGATTACAAATAAAACCCACTGACTGTGGCCGGCCATGAGCAATAAAATTGCATTCTACCATTTTTGGTGGGATTTTCTGACTGGAGAGCACAATGAAATGTAGTTCTCCATTAACACCCCATCCCCTGATATGAATACCAGATGGGGAATTGGAATTTAACTAGTGAAATCTTCTCAGTGCGCCAAGGAATGAACATTGAAGGTCTCTCTGCTGTTTTTCAGCCTTCAGATATCGAGAAACTGAGAGAGATGCCAAGTCAATTTGGCATTGTAACCCTTATATTATCTTGACATTATTTTCATATTCATCATAAGATAATATTTTCTTTTTCAACAGACAAAGAGTTTTCCATATGTTGAGACGAATATCATGAATTCCATCTTCCGTCAAAATCTCTTGAATGTCATACTGAGAGTCAGCCGAAGGCCAAAACATGACTGGAATTTCAACTTTTGCTAGTTGTTTTCTCATATTCAATACTTCCTATTTATCATTTAATGAAGATTATTCTACCTGATTAGACCATAGCCGGTGCTTCATTGTTGCTTCATTGGATTCAACAAGATCGGTAGAGAATTCACTGATCAAATTAGATGATTAATGACCCAAGGGTGGTTCGGAGAATGACATACATGTCGGGCTATCTTCTGATTGAGAAAGTATTTCACCTACTAATGATAAAGCATTAGACATGACCGACTTCATATTTTCAAGTGCCTCAAGATAAGAGGGCTTTCTCGTCACTACATTGTCCATTGGAGCATTTTCCATGCAATGTGCATTATAACTGCGGAGAGGAATTTCACAGCTAAATTCATCATCATGGGGAGGACCACCATGGTGGGTTACAAAAAAAGATGAAACATTCTGCTCCTTGGTCTTTTGGCCACACAGAGGGTTCTTGTGGCTCCCATCTGAAGATGAAACTTCGAGATCAACCGAATTATCATAAAGCAAGCCTTCATGAAGAAGTGTCTGATGAAGACCTTCGGAATTAAAGTTCCCACTTTTGGGAAATGAGGGAGTAGAATCTTGAGTTTCAATAGATAATTGTCTGAGTTCATTAAAAACTCTAGCATCGAACAAGTCCTTGTTACATATTGGCTCTTGATTTCTTGACTGTGCTGGGCGGGTATTCTTTTTAGACTCCTTCTTACTTGCTTTAGGAACTACTTGTTGATGAAAGTGGTTATTATGGGTAGGTGTATGTGCCTGCTCTGGAGAAATGATCAGGTTAGGCTGATTGTCTCCACTCAAATCAGGTGTATGTGCCTGACTTGGTTATCCATAGGATATGGGGGAGTACGCCCACAACCCTCTTGGACTGGAATAGATGTGTGTGTCTATTTTGGAGTGAACTGTTGATGTGTCACTCCACTAGTAGGGAAAGATTTATGTGTCTTTCCCTGAGATGCTACTGAAGCGGTTATAATATCCTGGAAGGCATCCAGAATATGAGCAGGGATTTGCTTCTGCTATTTTACCATTAACAGAATGTGCTTGGTGACTTCAGCGGCCAGAACGAGGATATACGTCCATTCCATTCTTGGAGTAGGTGTATGTGCCTACTCATGTCCTCCTTTTCCTGTTAGTGAATTCTAACAGTACTCATGTGTGGGGGCATAGAGTTGAATCTGCCTCCTGTTTGTCGCCGGAACTTTCCGGCGGACTTCTCCGAATGCTACCAAATGAGATTATTGGTATGCTTGATCAATACTATCAAGTGTATGTGCCTGCTGATTGTACTCTGCCGAACGTGGTTGAAGAGCTCCCTCCAATACTGACAGACGAGGCTGCTGGCAGGACATATGAGTGTAAGCAGGTGTATGTGCATGTTTACCAGTTGTCAACACATTAGGTTGGCGGGCTCCATCGTATGTAGTCAGACGAGCCTACTGACTAGCCGATGATTTATAAACAAGTTAATGTTCCTATCTATAGTACTTCGCCATAATTTCTTGGCGGGATTGGCGTGCTGCTTCCAGACATGTCTGTTGGACAGCGGAATTAAAACAGACAGGTGTGTGTGCCTGCTCGTTGCTTGCCACCAAGTTAGGTTGGTGGACTTCTCTAGAGATGGAAGAGATGAGATCCTGCTCACTATTGACCGGATTTTGCCTCTGTCATTTTGTCTTGCCTTCTCGAGTTCGAGGAACCTGAGCTAAACGCCTGGATACGATACCCTCATCATGTTGAGGGCACACTGCCGCACGAGTCTGGCAGTGATTGTTGATTGGATCCCTCGGGAGGGACTCTTGTGTCCCTAATTTAAGTCCCTGAGGAACCTGCTCATTTACCTCCCCAGAATATGGGAGTGAATGTTGATTTCATTCCCGGGATAATGACCTGAAACGGTTGGAGACGGTGGTTGGAACCACCTTCTTCTTGATCGCTGGTCTTCACTGTCCGGACTACCAGGGTGAATTATTGACGTGGAGGGCTTGTCGACCAGCCTTCGGAGTCGGAATAGTACCATTTTGACGGTACTCCTTACCAGTTCATTTGATACCCAGCGTTGATGACGCTGATTAGGTGATGACGTCCTCAGAGCGAATGATGATCCAGCAGGAGTAGCAGTAGATAACTTCACAGGAGAGGCATTCACAGCAGAAGTATTCACATGTGTGAACTTAAGAGAATCTATTTCTATATCACAGATGACATTGTAAAAGAGTGCCTATTTGATATAACATATGTAATCAAGATAAGTTCGGCCACTACATCTTTTGGATGAGCACATATGTTATTGATTGCTTTGTTGGCCCTCTCATTGAGTTTAAATAGGGGCCTAATAAATAAGTAAAACATTATTTCAACATGGTTAAGGATTCACGTTGGGTTGACCATTTTTTGTTTCCTCTAGAATTGGGGATGACCTCATTGATTTAAGGTTCAAACATTCCAAGTGGTTTCTAACGGGTTTGTTCATAGAACCGGAAACATCCAATGATTCCATATCCATTTGGACCTACTTTCTAATGGTATGTACTAATTAGTTGTGAACTGATGTGGCTTAAGAATTTTCATTGGTCGAGAGGATGGGAGGTCGGACTCATCACACCCTTTTGGGGGGAATTATTGTCTACTCCAGGACTCTTTTATAGATTTAAGTTATGTTCGTGAATCCTTATTACATTACCAAGTATAAAATGATCTTTCCTTTAGATCTGAAGATAAATGATTAGATATGTAAGAAATTTAGAGAATATTTTATATGAATTTGAGGTTATTCATCGATATAGAATCATCTGTATTTGTTAGAGATTCTTAGTCAATGATATCCTTCAATACATAAAAGTATCTTGGTCATTATGATGACCATACTGGTTTTAAACCACTTAGTGGGGCACTTGAAGTTTATTTTCATTCAGAAAAACATGGATTATTTTAGAGTTGGGATCATACCCGCAGATGGGATACCTACGTATCATTTGTTTAGAAAATGAATCAGAACCCATGTAGTTCAAGTAAGGGAGTATGATGTTTATGCATGATTTATGGCTCAAAGAAAGATGTCATGACTACTTTTACACTCTAAGCTCATGTGAGTCATGCCCAGTGTGAGAAACAAGTGGTATTGGTGAAATCAGACAAATTTTCCATGAAAGATGCAATGATTTGAGGCTTATGTATGTATGAAAACCCAAAATAGATGAATATTGGGTTTTACTTCAGGGAAGAAACCCAAGAACAAGGTCTGTAAAGGTATATGTGCTTTATGGAGATTTGTATAGTCTAACTTAGGGATTACTCCTGAAGGAGAATGCCCAAATTACGACGGGTCTTTTGATTGGGTTTTACTCCTGAGAAGGAATCCCAAACTAAAAGTAAATTAAGACTAGTTAAGAGAAATTATGACTGGGGCTTATTCTTGAGAAGGAGGTCCAGGTTAAAAGGTTTTGAGAACTCGGGATTACTTCTAAAGAGGAGGCACTGGTTAAGGGACTTGGGGCTTAATCCTAAGGAGGATTCCCATATTTGTAGACTTTGAGACTGGGGCTTACTCCTGAAAAGGAAGAATAGGTTAAGAGAACCATGGTTGGGGATTACTCTTGAGGAAGATGCCCATATTTGGGAACTTGGGGCTTACTCTTGAGGAAGATGCCCATATTTGGGAACCTGGGGCTTACTCCTAAGGAGGATTCCCAGATTTGGGATTTAGTACTGGGGCTTACTCCTAAGGAGGATGCCTAGATTTGGGATTCTCTCATCTTAAAGGACGAGGTTGAATGAACGAAATCTCTGACCTTAGTGACAAAAAGATATGTAAATCACTAGATTTTCAGAGATGTTCTACATAATTCCTTTTAGATAAGGAATCCAACAAGGAAATCATGCCATGGATGGATTTGGACAGAGTTCTGGAGGCTTAATCTTGAATAGGATAGATGGATAGGCATAGTAAAGGTGAACTAGGCAGGAGGGGAACCCAAAAAGAGGTTGGCGTGCAAGTCCTGCGTGGGCATGCAAGTCTTGGTCACACAGGTATACCTGCGCGACACATGGGTACTTGCGCGATTGTCAACCCTTAAGGTAATACTTGGGCGAGACTTGGCTCAAACACTTAGTACTATCCCAAGAGGCTTCAAGAAGAGAGTCGTGCAAGTTTTGTTGAAGGGGTAATGCAGCGCGCAAGTGTGGACATTTCCCTTAGGGCTGGCCACTTAGGCGTGCAAGTGTTGATGAGTTTCAACACTTAGGCCTTATTCCCCTTCTTTAGATATCCCGTTCTAGGTACGAAATTACCTAAGAAGTGTTCAGAAGCTTTGAGAAGAGACTAGGGCGCCTGGAGCTCAAATATGAGTTTCTGGAATTTTTCCTCTCAAAATGGGGAGCCCACAGGGGGTATTTATAGGTTGGTGAAGACCCTGGGCGAAATTCAAAGAGGGCGCGCAAGTCACATGTGCGCCCAAAATGTGGAATGCAAGTATACTTGCGTGACATTGAGGAAACTCGCGCGACCCAAGTGGGAAGGAATCCTTCTCCATGGCTTTGTCGGTTTTTGATGTTTCTTCAAAGGATGAATCACTTTGGATTGAGGTATTTTTCTTTTTCAATGGTTAGACTCTGTGACGAAAAAGGAGCGGCAACAACCAATATCTAAAACTCCATATAGAATGAATGTTGTTGAACTTGGGGATCTTAAGAAACAATTATATGAGAATATGTATAAAGGATTTATACGGCCAAGCGATTCATAGTGGGATGTGTCTGCCTTTTTTATTAGAAATAATGATGGGTAAATGAACCTTTTTATTGATTATAATGAGCTCAATAAGATCATGATAGATAAAAAGTATCACCTACCTTGTATTGATGACTTTTTTTATCATCTATTTGGAGACCAATACTTCTCCAAGGTGGATCTTCAGTCAGGATATTACCAAGTAAATGTGAAGAAGGTGGATATCCCCAAGACTGTTTTTTATACATGGTATGGGTACTATGAGTTCATAGTGAATTCATTTGGACTCTCTAATGCTCCAAAAATATACATTGGATTGATGAATAGAGTCATTAGGGATTAGATTTAAAAAAATTTGTAGTCTTTATAGATGAAACTCTTGTATACTCCCCTCATATTCCTCCTTACTTTTACAGATGATATTCTTTTATACTCTAAAACTAAGGAAAAATATGATGGGAATTTTAATGTCATACTGAAGAATTTTTGAAAGGAAATGTTATTTGAAAATTATAGTAAATGAGTGTTTTGGATGGATAACTAACCTTGCAAGGGCATGAAATCACCAGAAAAGGGATATCTATAGATACTTCAAAAACTGAGGCAATTAAAGGATATCTAAGACCCACATCTTTAAATGAAATCCATAGTTCCCTTAGATTATCTGGGTACTATCATTGATTTGTGAGAAACTTCTCAAGATTATTAAGACCACTAACGAAGATAACTTGGATGGGTTTGATGTTTTTCTAGGCTGGTGAATGCCGAGAGATCTTTAAGTAGTTGAATAAGAAGCTGATTATTGAACCATGATGTGGCAATAATTTTACAGGGTTTCGACATCTTTTTTATTAGTTTTTTTTGCAATTTAATTAACTATGTCTGCCCTTTTTAGTAAATAATCACAATTTTGTATTTTTTATAATTAATTATATTGATTTATCAACTTTTACAACCAATTGTGAAATTTTAGTTTTTAAAATGATTAATTTAATCTTACTTTAATTTTTTAGTTTAATAATTTATCAATTAGTTTAGAAGTCCTAATATTCTTGACTCTTTATTAGTATGATATTTATATTAAATAATCATTTAATCGTTTTTTTGTAAATTAATTAATTTACTTCTTAATTTTATATTATATAATTTAATTTAGGTTGACTTAAATAAATTAATAGTAATAATTATTCTATTAAAAAATTCAATTAGTTTTAACATATGTTAAGAAATTAAGTTTTAACTTAATTAAATAATGATTTTTTCTTTTTTAGTATTTATTTTGTTAAATAAAAAATTAGTTTAATAATTTAAATATTTATTTCTTTAATGATTTATCTTTATGTTGTGGATTAAATTTTAAGTCATCAGTGCGACCGTTCTTCATTTGTGTCACCATTCCTCATTGGTGCCACCGTTCCTCGTTAGTGTCACCTTTCCTCATTGGTATCACCATTCTTCTCCCCTACTACCAACACCATTGTAGCAAAATCCCTCATATCAAAACTGTTCACTCCTTTCATCCTTAGAGACAATGATGGTGCCACCGACGCACACACACAAACCCAGCATCGGTGAGAGTGTGACGGTGTTGGTGTGATGGTTCCATCGGTGCCACCGTCGCACACACCCAAACTCAGGCAGCAATCTTGAGCTCCTACTGCAAGTTGTGGAAGGAAAATCAGCGCCGATCCTAAAAATAGGAGGCCTGGAGTTTCTCTATATCATGAGTTTTCTTTAGATCTAAACCTGCTTCTTTTGAGGCTTGTTGCTTCTAGTCTATGGAGGAGTTTGGCGCCTAGAAGGGGAGACAGAGACAATGTGTCCCGCCGCCATGGGAAGATCTGCTGTGCTAGTTTTCATTGAGGTGAAGACGACATCGCGAGGAGTTTTGAGCCGCGCTGAGGGAGAACCGACGCCGATCCACTATTCAATTAACTAATATTTGAATAACTAAAATATTAAAAATAACTTATAAATAAAATTAAAATAAATAATTTTTAAACTGATACTATAATTATAATTTAATATAATAATTATAATAATTTAACTAATAAAATAAATTAATCAATCTAACTAAGAATATAATTATGTTTTACTACTATTAGTAAATAAATATATATTCTTAATAATTTAAATTAATTATAAATTATTAACTTAATAAATTAATAAATTTTATCACAATAAATTAATTAGACAAATAATAACATATAACAATATTAAATAAAATAACTTAATAATAATAATTAATTTTATATCAAATGACTATTAATTTAAACTAAACATAATATAATCTTACATTAATTAAGTTGTTGATTATTTATTTATAAAATTTAACACTTTCTATTAAGATAAAATTAATTAATTTCTATTTTTACTATGTAGGTTCATACCAAGGCCTTAAAAACATCCTAGTGCATTCAAATAACTCTTCGGGTGTTAGTTACAAGGGAAAAACAAATGCAATGCGTGGTTAAAAAAAACACACATCTGCAATGTAGTAGTGAAAGACAAGTTTAAGTCGGTAGAGGCTGTTAGTCATGAGCATTATATGATAGATCATATAATGTAGATAAAGCAGCACGAAAAAGGGCGACAATCATTCTGATTCCATGAAAACATCTTTGGAGAGAGAATTCTTTGAAGAGATTCAGCTAGAAGACATGAAGAGCAAGAGACAAAGGAGCCTAAGTGTAGAGCAGTACTAAGCGAGTCCTCCCTCCCCCTGTCATTAATTTTTGAACTCTATTTTTGGATGTTTTTTAGTGTTTTAAATCAAAATGATCTTAGGCTAATTATTTCTTAGCTCGCGATTTTTAATTATATTAGATTTATCTTTATATTTTTTCACATACTTTAAATTTTTCAGAATAAAAATCAATCGATGATATTGACTTATGATTCTCTATTTAATTGTTCACTCTTCAATTGTATTTAAAATTAATAAATTGAAGATCAACTGGAAAGGTAGATCTTGAATACATTTATTAAAGCATTAATATCTTTTACAGTTTGAGTTTTACAGAGAGTTTAATTCCCGTTGTTATCATTTTCAATTTTACAAGAAGTTTGATTGATTCTGTAGTGGTGAACTCCAAGAGTCAATCTTTTTTCTATTGAGTTTCTTGGTGAGGGTGATTCTTCACCTTTTACTTTGAGATTTGATTCAATAAAGAGTTGTGGAGAAAATATTCTTTTAAATAGTAGTTTTAAAATTTTGAGTATTACACTTGATGTGTTTTACCTTTGTTTTGATGCTATATATTAATGCACTGTATTTATTTTTTATTTCAAAATTGTAGTATAAGACATAGTTTCTTTGTAAAGATCTTGTTTTCTGATTTCTGTTAGGGAAAGAAAATAACATAAAAATAAAAATAAAATTAAAAAAATTAAAATATGTTCACTCTCTCCACTGCTGAAAATAGTAGTGTTTATTTTAAATAAAACCTTAGAAAACTCACATGCCTTCTCTGTGGATCAACCCTGCACCACTGTGCTAGTGTAGGTTAATAAATGTAATTTTGAGATCCATGAATACTGCCAACCACATCACACCTGTTCTCACGTTACCCAACAACGAGGAAGGATTTGTGATCTCCAGTGATTCATCCAAAAAGGTTTTGGGTTGTTTTCTCATGAATGATGAAAAAGTAATAGCCTATGCCTCCCTCCAATTAACGATCCATCAGATGAAATATCCAATGCATGATATATAATTTTCTATAGTGATATTATTATTTAAGATTTTGTGACATGATATCTATAGAGAAAGGAGTGAAATATATATATATATATATCACAAAATTATCAATTATAAATTCACACATAATGATCTTAATATGCACCAATTAAGGTGGTTAATACTGATCACCGATTATGATTATTTAATCTATTACCATCCTTGGAAGGCAAACAAAGAGGTATATTCTTTGAGTAGAAAGTATCCCACACCTAATCCATGATGAGGATTTAAAGGGATCTAATCTTTGAAAATAAAAGGATGAATATGGGAATACTAAAGGGTTTATTATCCTTCCTTTCTCAAATAACCACTCAACGATCCATTTTTTATTGGATCAAAGGGGCTAAGAAGGATGATGAGTATCAATAGAATAAGGTAACAATTATTATGGAGTTTAACTTTGTTGATGATGGATTTATAAGGTTTGGAACCCAGAAATATATCATTTAAAAACTAAAACCAAAGAGGGAACTTATAGATGATGTGCATAGCTCATCCTTCTCTATTCATCCTAGAAACACTTAGATGTATCGATATTTGAATTGAAACTTCTTGTGGAATAACATGAAGAGGGAGATTTTGGAGTTTGTATCTCAATGCTTGGTATTCCAAAAAGTCAAGGAATAATGATAAAAGTCTAAGGGTATATACATCTATTTTCCATACTTGTATGGAAATGGGAAAAAATAACCATAGGATTATTCATAGAACTCCATAGGACCCCTAAAGAAAATAATTCCATCTGGGCGGTAGTCAATCACTTTATAAATTTTTCACATTTTATTTCTATCAATGAATATTTATCTATTGACCAACTCACCAAGATATACATAAGGTAAGTGGTAAGATTTCGTGGAGTTCCACTCTCTATTGTATCTGATTGAAATCTATGGTTTGCCTCAAGGTTTTTGAGAAGCCTTCATTAATCGCTGGATACAGAATTATGATTTAACACTGCTTATCACCCTCAAACAGACGGTTAGTCTGAAAGGTAAATTCAAGTTCTATAGGATATGCTGAGAACATGTTTAATGGATTTCCAATAATTTCGGGACCAACATATTCCCCAAGTGGAGTTCTCATATAAAAACAATTTCCATTTTATAATTCAAATGACACCTTATGAGGTTCTGTATGGGTACATGTATCTAACTAAAAAATTTTGCGATAAAGTTAGAGAGTGGAAGATAATGAGACTTTATCTTATCCACAAAATGACAGAGAAGGTTCAGACGATCCAATATCATATAAAATCCCTATGATGTTGACAGAAAATATGTGAATAAAATCATCGATGATACCTTGAGTTTGAGGTCTGAGATAAAGTGTTTTTTTTGTATATCACCATTAAAGATAGTAATTAGGTTTTGTAAGAAGAGAAATATTTATCTTAGATACATTATCTTCTTTATCCTTGATTACATCAGAGTGGTGGCTTGTCTAATAGAAATCTCACCTAACCTATCTCAAGTATATGATGTGTTCCATGTATCCCTCTTAAGGAAGTACATACTTGACCTCTCACATGTACTGAACCTAATGGTGGTACTATTGGAGAATAGTATTTTATACAAGGATCATCTGGTGAATTTGATAGATCATAGAGATACAGTTCTATGAAATATGAAAACCCACATGGTCAAAGTGTTGTGGCAGTTTGAGGAAGTTACATGGGAAACAAAATAAGTGATGAAATAGAAGTAATATCTTTTGTTTTAGTCCATGAAATGAAAATTTTGAGGGTAAAATTTCTAAACGGGGGAATACTATAATGACTAAAACTTTTATAAATGAAATTCTATTTTTAAATGAGTAATGGACTTGTTAAGAAATGACGATATAAAAAAATATGAAATAATTTGGTTATTTTGGATAGTTATATGGTCTGTAAAATTTAAAAGATCATTACAAATTATAAACATTGATAACATAGATGTTTTATAGCGACCATTATGATTATTTTATTAGCGGTAATGACAAATTCCATTTGACATAGGAAAAAGAATCCATGAACTCGACGAATAGGATTGTACCCTATGGATCCCATTTATCAAAGCTTCTAAGGGAGATAACACAACTAATATTTTACCTTGACTAATGAAAAGATATTATTCAACAACTAAATCATAAGAAAAACCATTTATTGGTGAATTTTAAGCTCATTGAGATCACGACCCAAACCATTTTCGTTAAACCACCCCATGAAAATCTCACCATCGCACACCTTACCCTTAGGTAATGTGATGGTGTAATAAAGGGATATTTATCTAGACCCTAATAATATGAATTTTTATATTTTATTTTAAATAAAATAATTATTATATTTATCCTTTTTCAATATTATCTTTTAAATGATTTAATAATGAGTTTAATGAAAATTAGATTTTTATATGATTAAACAAAATTGTTTTTTTGGGAAATATATCGTTTCAATTAAGAAACTTTTTGATGAATTAAATATTTTTTGAAATAAATTAAATTTTAATAAAATATTATTATTAAATAATATGTATTAAATATAAATGATAATATAATTTTATGTTGTCAAATGTAATTTATATAAAGGTCATAAAAACTATTATTGTCAAAAACCAGTATATCTCAATAATAAGGAATTTAAAATTAAAAGTGTAAATCCTCATTTTTTGAAATGTATTTTGATAAAATAAATATTATTTTTTAAATATTAATGTCAAAATTATCCAATGTTGATTTTTTCATAATTTTATGAGCCTATCAAATTTTCAGGTAAAAATTAAATATGGTATAAAAATATAGTACATATTATGACATCATAATGACCCAAAATTGATTTAATATATTCCATAAAAGGTATCCGAGACCAAATATATATTTCAACATTAAAATATTATTTTTTGAAGTCATTTTGTTAATTTTATAAATCCTTAATGAATACTTCAAAATATGTATTATATTTTAAGGTTTGAAAATAAAATATTTATATAATGACTCACTTACACATCAGCAAGGGTATTATTTTAATGAGTTATATTCTTAGACTTATAAAAAAATTAAAATAAATCCTATTTTTAAAAAACAATGCGAAAAAACCATGGTAAGTGTTTTTCTATTACATTATCATATAGAGTCTAAAACCTAGGTTTGGAAATTAATAAAGAATTCTCCACCATTTTGGCTATATAAACCCACCCAACCTTCGATTAATCTTCAATAAAAAACTATTAGAGAATAAAATCACTATACCCTTACCTCTATATATTCTTACCAAGGTTCTACAATCTCTTAAGAATCTCCTCCCAATCTCTGTGGAGCACCCTCTCAATGTAAGGGGGTCCTCTCCTCCTCTTTATTCAAGCACCCTCTTTGTATTATATATTTTAATATTCAATTTATCATGTTGGATTATGTCATTAAATATCCCTATTACCATCCATATTAATTAAAAGTAATTATATACCCATTTCACTCTCATTAATCCCTTATATGAATATTTATGTACCATTGTCATGCAATCAAAATTATCATGTGATTTTTCATGCTAAAACAATTGTTTAAAGAATACCCATCCCCATTTCCACTCTAGGTTATTCACTTAGATGTTACATTTTTTAAATTATTTGGGACTTACATGTATATATATCATAATACTGAACTGTGAGATTAAAATTGATGAGATACATCCTTATGATGTATGATCTATGTGGCACACTTATGAATGTACATGATATGAAAGTGATTGGTGGACCCAAAAGTATTTATCCATCCAATGATTTGGGTAATATTTTTATCTCCTGATATTCAATGTATGGTTCATTTTATGTTATCCAAAGAAAAATATTATATGATTTCATGGTGGTTAGTGTTGAATTATGTTTATGATGTCATTTTTTATGTTTTTCCACATTACCATGCTGTCTTTATGATATCATGTTATATCATGAATCATTGAAAAAGATTATAATTCTCACCCCTCTTATGTTACCTTAATATGCCTCTATGATTACATTTACTTCTTTTACTTATGATATTATTTTTATATTCCCTTATTGGGATTTATATCCCACCATTTTCTTCTGTACATCCCTAGTTTATCTCATGAAGATTAAGAAGATCCAAGGAATATAAGGGTATGTTCATTTTTTAAAAAAATGATGTTGTAACCTTGTTTTAAATTTTCAATTAATCTGCCTAATTTCTCAAAGAAAATATGCCTCTTGATCTCTTGGGTTTTTATTATGTGTACCTTTATGTGATAAATCATGAATTACGGTGTATTTAAGATATGGTTTGTCACAGTGGGATAAAATTAATTGGGGGATTATTAGTAATACATTGGGGATTATTTTTCAAGGGGAATCTATTAATAAATTTCTCACAAAATGCTTCTAGGTGGTGAGTCAACATAGTTTGGAAAAAAGGTATGCAAAATGTTTTTTAGCAGTGTGTGGGGTGTTAAGGGAATCCCTAAACAACGTATGGGAAGGCAGGAAATACTCTCATATTGGCATTGAAATTTGTTTGAAAGAACCAACATAAAAATTCAATGTTCTTATTGATAATAGTATTTCATAAAACTCCATAATGTGGATCTTTCCACAGAATAATGGTTACCTGGAGGAAGGCAGCGGGGCTTCTTGAAGGTGTTGGGTCATTTTGAGGGATCCTATATCTAGGATAAAATTGAATGTTGATGGATCTTGTGTGAATGAGGAGATGAGTGGTGGTGGTCTGGTTTGAGATGGTTATTCTTGGTTTCAAACCCTTATTTGTACTGATATATTCTATTAGGGCCAAAAAAAGATCATTTCATAACTTACTTTCATTGTGCAAGTTGTATAAAATTTTCATTGTCGAGTTAGAGTCCGATTCAAAAAACATTGCTGGGCCTTATTAACGGTAAGGTTAAAATTCCATGGTACATGGATTATTACATTAGGAATTGTATGATGATGATTGGGAAATACATATGTGTTAGTTACACCTGGAGGTAATGAAATTTTTTAGCTGATTGTCTTGGTGTAAACAGAGTCTCCTTGATAATTGCATTCTCCACCAGTGTATTTGGTTAATGCTACATGATTGAAATATCTTCACAAGTGGTGATGCTCTTGGGATTCACCACTACCTTACCATGAGATATACTCCTAATTAAATAAACATTTAATTTTTAATTATTGGGGGACATCATAAGGTTTTGTGATGAGTTCATAAAGAAAAAACATAAATCTTTATAAGATACACTTTAGAAGAAAAGGGAAGAATATAGGGATAATATATTCCAATATAAGGATCATTATAAAGTAAAATCATATAATTTCTAGCATGGAATAATTATTAGAGTTGATTTCATATATTTTCTCAAATACATAGATTACATAGACTTCATAGAGTGGAAATCCATTGAGTTCAATGCCTGTATAAAGTTCGTGGAAGATGAATATAGAGTTCCTTGGAGTTAATTGATTTACATTTTGTGAATTTTTAACATCCAACTAAAGAAATAGATCAAGTTATTCTTTGAGTCAATCATTAATGTTTTAAATATTAGGATGATTTCATTTAATCATGATTGAAACCATTTATTTTTTTATTCACAAGAGAATCATTCCATAAAGTAAAGAGAAACTGTTCATTTAATATGCATTATTCTCTTTAACATATGGATTTGATTAATTAAGTTTCTTTTTTTCAGTATTATTAAGAGAATATGGAATTGGGTTTTGAGGAATAAATAAATAAAAAGGAATACTATACTTGTTTTGTTTTAAGTCAAGTATTTAGGCAAGAAAAATGGGGAAATTGTGAATTGAAAATGGTCGAGGATTCTAGAGTTTTAAAGTAAAAATATTTTTGGAATTTTGAATTACAAATTATTATAGAGGAATTATTTACATGATTTTGTATATATCACAGAAGATAAGTAGATTATAGAGATATATATATTCCAGGTGAATTGAAGAAAATGTGTTGAAAAAAGGAAAACTGATATTGTAATCACTATATATATATTCTTTTAGTCAAAGAAAAAAGGGTGTGAAGAACCGATACTACACCCTAATTGAAAAATGATGAGAATTAAAGAAAATATAGAGTTATATAAAGAGATATACCTAGTTGTGTTATTATGAAATAAATAATAATAAGAAGAGGGATAAAGAGATATGTGGTTGTGCACATAAAAAGTGATAAAGTGTCTTACACTTATTCACAAAATCAAGAAGAATAATTCATTGTTATAACTATTTTTATGTACTACGTACATGAAAGAAGAAGGTGGTGTGGGAAGAAGTGTACATTCTATGCATGCAATGTGAAGAGGTGAATTTCCACTGCACAAGATAAAGGATAAGAAGGGATACTTTTAATATCTATAGAAGTAGAAGGATAGGAGGAGGGGGAGGAAAAAGAATCACTTGGAAAACTCAAGAAAATTTAAAATTGGTGAAGGAATATTCATATGTTTACATAATTCATATAATTGTAAAGTGAATGATACACTAATTTAGTAAGGAGAAAATTAACCTGAGTTTGGGATAATCCTTGGCCATTATATCCCACAAGTTGATAATTAAGGGTTGTATGATTGTGGGTTATTCTGAATCACACTAAATATTAGCCTTATTATTGTGATAGGTGAACCTTATAAATCTATTGTTTTATTTATGTATGTGAATTAGGATGTTTTAAATGGAAAAAGAATGAAAGGTGATATAAAAAGAGATCCATTCACTAAAAAATAATAGAGGTGAAATAAATAGATAAGATGTTTAAATTTATTAAAAAGCCACCAACACATATTTATCACCCCTCTTAGTGTTGAACTTATCCTAAAATGATTCTACATAAATCTGTCTATTCACCTTGGGATTTCTTGTTTTTAGACATTTCCATTTAGTAAACACTTTCCCTCAAGAACCCTTTATAAATCACCATTTATAAGGGAATCCTATTTTAAATCATTTCCCTTAGGAATGCATTTTACATAAATACCCTTTATAAATCCATGTTTAAAAAAATAATTTACCATGAAAATACAACTCATGCCACTCAAGAATCCATAAAGAAGGCCATAAACATTCATTTAACTAAGGTTCCACCAGTGAACAATTTATAAATCTATGCAGTTCATATGTACTATTAGGTTAGTGTGATCCCATCCTAATTTAGGGGTAAGATCACAGAAGTCATGAAATATAATGACAATGATTATAGTGATTATATATGAATATAAAGTCTCCAAATGAGAAAGAGACTCAATAATGTCAACGATACCTACCATATTTAGAGTTATCATGATCTGACTTACAAAAAAACTATATCCAATTAATATTTGATTGACTGAAATTAAAAAATATACCATGATCCCTAAATTTTCAAACAACCAATAGACAGAAGAAAGAAATGATATAAACCAAGAATAAACACCGATGGGAAGTTAGCCTTACCTATGGCCACTCCTCGCATCAAAAAATATAAAGATATAACATCAATCAATGAATATATCCCTTAGATATATAATCTTCTAAGAGGTAAAGGGCATGGTCACTGTATTCTGGTAGAAAAATGGTCCAAACCATCTATTATTTTCATTTTAACAATTTATTAATTTTTTTTAAAAATATAGAAAACAATTTCAAACTCAATTTTTGGAAAACACTAGGACCATTAGATATGACCCTTATGTATGGGATAACTCTAACATATCACTTCTAGGGAATCTTATATATCACTATTTATCACTGTAATGACTCTTATGCATCCCCTTTGAGAATCCTTTCCATACAAACATAAATTTTGGTCAATACATAAGTGTAAATCCCTTTACCAAATTTCACAATGTTTGGACCCCATATGTACCATAGGAAACACTTTGGTTACCCCCCCCCCCCATTTCAAACCTCCCTTATAGAAACCATCCTTATAAATATATATATTAACCTCTCGTTTTATAAGGAATATTTTAGAATAAAACTTCTCAGTTTTGGAAAAAATCTTAAATATTTTTTAACAAATACCATTAATATTTTCATCAATATTTACAATTTTTGGAACCCTTATATATTAGGGAAAAGAGTCTTATGTATCGTAGTTAATACTATAAGACTTTACCAAATTTATCATTACCCAGTAACTCATAGTTACCTTTATGTATCTCACAAGGACACTCATACATATTTTGTTTTCCAATGAGTTACTCTTGCATATACTGGGAAAATCTAGAATTATTTTTATGTATCATCTAGTATACACTTATGTATACAGTGAAATTCTAAAAATATTCTTATGTATTATCAGGGTTACTCTTACGTATCCATCCCTCTGTATCGATACTTTTTGATTTTCCACAAACCCTTTATAGGGTGACCTTTACATATGGAGAAATTATATTTATTTAAAACCAAGGTTATCTAACACTTAAAAAAATTCCACAAACCCTCCTACAAAACATAACCTCTAACTAAATTTTTCTATAGGTAGATATAATTTATATAGATATACTTCAATTAGATCCAATTAGGAAATATTTTTTTAGATATATCTACTTCTAGACCACATCTTAGACACTCCACCATCATCACCTCGAATAAAAAGTTACACCTCCAGATTTCTCTCCATCTGATAGTTCCAACAGTAAATTGGAATATATTTTTCGCATGGCCAGTTAGTTCTAAAATCATAACTATAAAAGTACTTAATACTTTATGAAATTCCTAGATCAATCAATTCTATGATATAACAAAGTCACATAATATGACTATGCAATCAAATTTACATAATTTCTAGAAATCAACCCATCCATCTCTAAATGATTCAGAATTAAATTTATTAAAAACTCATACAAAAAATACCTCCAGGATTCATCCAACTATAAAATATCCAAACTGATCACCCAAGACACCTCTCAGGACTTTGAACACATCCAAAAATATATTTTATATATGTTTTAGTAATATAAATATCAATATGAACCCAAATGTCAAGAACATCCCTTACCATGGAACCAAAAATTCAAATTTCCCAAGAAAACACTGACCCAAAAATTTTAGGGTCCTCATTGTTCAAACATAGTCCTATTACAAGGAAGAAAACTTCCAATTTCATTATTAATTGAATAATAATAATAAAATTATATCACTTTGTACTAAATTCACATGTAACCCCACTCTGCCTATTTATAGTAGGGAACAACTAATGAAACTGATGCCTCTGCCTTTTAATCTTCACATTGAGAAAACTGCTAATCCTGACCACAATTGGTTGGCCAGAAGTTGCACCAACTCAACCGTTGTTCTCTAGCGAAATGTGTGTCATATTTAAGTCACTACCATCATCTAGAGATAGTCATTTCCCAACTGGTTTTGGAACATGATATGTTAGACCATTTTCGCCTCTACCGATCTACTACTGCCACAAGCCTCCTGAATTTTGTAACCCGAATTTTGATCTTTCTCCTACCAAATACAATGAAATATAACATGAAAGTAGTCTTCACACTCACCAAAACACCAAGATCTTGCATAATTTTCCATTCTATAAGAAATAAATCCTAGCCACAACATATAAATGAACATAATATACTAAATGAAAATCCGTTTAGTATGGCAGAAATAAAATCACATAATTGAATAAAAATATAACAATTGAGTAATTAGATTAGTTTTAAATCTAAACTAATCATGAAAATTTACAATATAAAAATATATATAAATGTTAGAACATATACATAAATACAAATAAACACACACACACAAATATATATAAATATATATATACAAATATGGATCAATATATCTAAATATATATTATTATATATCAATATATATATATATATATCTATTTAAATATAAATAAATATATATAAATACATGCATATATATATATAAATGTATACATAAATAATAAATAGGAACACACAAATATAAATATATATAGATATAAATAAATATGCCCAAATATACAAAAAAACATTTAAATATATAAACACACACACACACACATCAATATATGTAAATATATATAAATACATACAAATATATATAAATATGGACATACACACTAGACTTGTACATGGATTATGGGACTAGCCCAACCTGATAAAATTGTCTCATTGGGCCAATTTTTTTAGCATGAATGTTAAACAATCCTATTTTAAGAGACCAATTAATAATATGATTGGGCTCGTACTTTAGTACGTGACCGGGTACCCAACCTACTCAGCTCAACAATGATATATTATAATGATATTATTTAAAAAAACTTTATAATATTATGGATATATTATTTTAAATGAGTGATTATTATATATAAAGTGTATTTAATTTAACAATATTATAAGTTATGATTGATAAATGGGAAATAAAACTTTAAATGGGACTTTAATTTGGCTGAGATCGGGCTGGTCCAACCAAGGAAAATTAATAAATGAGTTTTTTTTCTAGACCAAAATCGACATGCCTAACCCATGTGCTGGTCAAATACACACACATATAATATATATAAATATAAATTTATATATATAAATATATATAAATACATGTGTATACAGACACAAATACAAATATGTAAATAAATAAATAAATGTGTGAATGAATAAATGAATATATATATATATAAATATACATAAATATATATATGTTCAATAGGTATCTATAAATATAAACACACACAAACAAATAATATGTATAATTATATGTAAATTATATGAAAATATATATGAATGTGATGACCCAGACTCTCAGGGTCCTTTCCTTTGCCAAAAATCAGGATCCTAAAGGGGTAGCGTCTCGGCGAGACCGATCAGCGCGACCGATCGATGCGACCGATCGGCGCGACCGATCGATGCGACCGATTGGCCCGACCGATCAGGGAGACTGATTGACACGACCGATCGGTGGGACCGATAGGTGCGACTGATCGGTGAGACCGATCGGCGTGACCGATCAGTGAGACCGATCTGTGTCACCCAGCCTTGTCGGGGTTTTTCCAATGACGTGCACAAATTTGGGGTTTAAACTCTATTTTGACCCCTTTAAGCTTGTTTTAAAGCCCGGTAGTGCCCATAAATGTTTTAATTAAATATTTAATGAATTAACCTGGTGTGTGCGTAGGTTTAAAATTCCCGACCCTTTAATAACGTGTGGGGCTGCGTGGTCAACCCACGACCCCCTCTCCTTACGCGGTTCCACGTTGTTATCTCAACCGTCCCCGACCCTTTATAAACTAAAAGGGTTCTCTCTAGGTTCCTTTTCTCGATCAACCTGTGCTAGTATTACCCTTCATTCAGACGAGAATCTTTTCATTCGGACGAGCCGTGTCGTTATCCATGAAGTTTCGCGCTCGGCCTTAGCATCTATCGTTGATCAACAGGTAGGGAATTTCTCCTTCGTCTCTCCCTTTTGTGTATCATGCGGGGTGGGAATGCTTTTTATTATGTAGAATTGGATGAACCAAAACTAAATAAAGATAATGAATGGATTCTATAAAGAACTAAGGGGGGGTATGATTGATGATACTGCTCTGTTTTATGATCTTCTTTTCTGAATTGTGTGGGCTTACGCCTACTGAAAATCATGTCCATTGGTGGTCTTTCTCTGTGCACTAATGAACCCCTGGTGATATTTTAAATCGCTTGTATTGTGGTTTTGAACCCTTGTTGTTTAATGGAATTTGGTTAATTACTACATTCTACTTGATAAATTGAAATCACGAGGATCAATCCTTTTTCTGTGATAACCCTGGTTAAAGCGCATGGAAATTATAATCATGGAGTGTGTTAAATCTTATAAATATGAAAATACCAGCATGGGTCTGCTTTGCTTCGTGGTAGTGGTTTGATTGTTCTTCTTTCACGGGCCGGTTATTGGGAGACATGGGAGGGGATGAGATCCCCTGTTGGTATACTCTCAGTGGTTGTTAAATTTGGGATTGGATCCCCTGTGTTATGCTTTCAGTGGTTGTGAATTTTAAGAATGGTTATTTACCTTGTTTATATCACGAATTGGGCTGGGATCCTCTATTGTTGAGAAACCCTTTTGGCTCCTGGATGTTTGATATGGGGCTGTATCTTGGGGTTTTCTTTTGTTGTGGTGGCTTTACAAGAGAACCGGGTGTGGGTGGTATGGTTGATTCTTGACTATTTGCTTCGCCTTGTCTTGTGCTTATGATTAGTAGTTTCCCAAGTAGGTGCAGAAACATATTTAAACATTATTATTGAACATGTAAACCAGGATGGGAAAAACGGGTATTGGTTTGGGGTGGGTTGTGACTTGGACATGGTGTTGTTTGCGTTCTTTAGGTAGGCTTAAGAAAAACCTAAACTGTGGGTGAGTGCTTGTTACCTATACATATACTTGTAGTTTTGTGTTTCTTATTTGTGCCCCACCCAAGTTGAGCACTTAGTGCCAAACACCCCATTTCATAGGGGAGGGTGTTTTTTCCAACACTACTATTAGTGGCTGGTTATTAGCTCTTTTTATCCTCCCTTTCCCGGATAGCCCAAGTACCTTCGGGTAGGCTGTGATGGCCTGAAGTCCATTATTAGCCCAAGAACCTTCAGGAAGGGTAGTGAGGTGGTTACGACCCAGGTTAGTGCGGGCAGGTGGTTTTCCCAAGTGTCTTTGGGATGAGGCCCAGGTGTCTTTGGGCGTGGCAGTGGATCTTTTATCCCAGGTGTCTTTGGGCATGATGGTGGTTGTTTTGGCCTAGTTGTTTTCAGGCATGGTTACATGTGACAGTTGTGACCCAGGAGTTTTCGGGCGGGGTTTGGCAGTGGGACTGCGTGAGGTTGTGGCCTAGGTGTGTGCGGGAGGGGTGTGGCAGTGGGATTGCAGTGAGAATGATGGGATTGGTTCGATGCGTAGGATGTCTTCAATAACTACTGGGAAAGTGGTGCGGGGTACCCAAACATCGATGTGCTCTTATTATATATATTACTTGACTTGCGTTATTTGGGGAGTGTGCCTTGGTGAGGCTTGGGTGGATAGTTTACCTTGTTAGGTGTTTGGTTTACTCTTTTTTCGCACGGGACTTTAGTACGCTCCTCCACTTGTGCACGAGAGTCTTTGGTTTTCCCTACTGAGTATACTTGTATTCTCACCCTATGTATATAAAACTGCTTTCAGGTTTCCAGGAGGACTTCAGTGATCGCGCGGGACCATACTAGTGCAGGACCTTCAGGACAGTTGGAGTTTCTTTTTTTTCTTTCTTTAGTACTTTACCTATGTAGTCACTTTTTACTTTGTGGTATTTACTTTTGGTACATGCATATGGGAATGGTTGTTTTGGTTTTACTTGCACTTTTAGTCTTGGGGTTGTGGAATTTACCATCTTATATCCCGTTCCTACTAAAATAAAAAGGGTAATGCCTTCCATTTAGTGAGCGATTCTATACCCTTGGTGCTAGTCGCCACTCTGGGACCTGTTGAAGGCAGGTTTTGGGGGTCATTATCTCTCCTTCAACTTGAAGAAGGAAGGGCCTGGCAATCTGCTGACCCTTCCCTCCTTTTGGTGAAGGCGGGTCATGATAGAATGGTATCAAAGGTATGGTTAAAAGATAGGATGGAGTCTAGAGTTTGGAACAGTGAGGATTGCATGGGATAGTAGGGTGACAGTGTTGGGTGACCTTGGTGCGTGAATTAGGACAGGGAAGACCGACTAGGACACGAGATTTTAGGGCCCCCGCATGATCTGATGCAAGGACTCTGGACCTACCGAACGACCAAGTGAGGCCACACTGATTACAAGGTAGAGACCCTAGGAAATGTACATGCATCATAATGACTTGTGTTCTCATGTTTCTGGGGTTTCTTATGAATTAAGAATAAATAAAAAGTTTAATAAGTTTTAAGAACAATATTATAAACTACTTAGGCTTAGGCATTCCTTGTTTACCTTGTAGCTATGGAACCTGGAAGGCGACCAAGTTTGGTGCGGGCGATCGAGGCCCCGGAGACTACGTTGGATGATCAGAAGAGAGCTGATCGAGAGGAGGAGGATGACCAATGGCAGAAGACACTTTGGGCCTTCCAGCGATAGACCCTCACGAAGTATGAGGGCAGCACCTCTGATACGAAGACGAAGGGCTGGCTAGAGGAGCTAGTTATAGCCTTCGGCTTGATTCGGGCTCCGAATGAGTACTGGGTTCCTCTGGATGTCATCTAGATGCAGGGAGAGGTGCGTCAGTGGTGGATGCTTTACGTGGGGGAGAGAAGAGAGGCTGAGGTGGCATGGGCTGATTTCGAGAGGGAGTTCCGGGCGGAATTCCTCTCTTCGACGATGAAGGTGGAAAAAGACAGGAGATACTCTCCCTCCAGCAGGGGTTTATGTCAGTGAGGGAGCTAGGAATCAAGTTCAAGAACCTCCTACATTTTTCTTCGGACCTCTTTCCCCACGAGGAGTCTCGGGAAAGAAGTTTTGAGGAGGCGCTCCGACCCTCCCTCCAGTTTGTTGTTACCCCCTTTAACCTCCCGACGTACTAGGAGGTCCAGAAGAAGGTCAAAGTGGTGGAGAGGATGCATGATCTAGGAGGTGTGTCATGAGAGGGGATCCCGCTGGGACCATCTAAGGGGAAGGCCGTCAGCACTAGGCCTCCAGCGCCAGGACCCTCCAGGTTCCGACCAGTAGGTAGCAGGCTCCAACAGTTTCAGTTCTGGTCCCCTAGTCCTCACCCTATTAATTGTTGCCCGGGACCGCGGTGCTTCGTCTGTGGGAGCCATGGGAATCTCCGGAGTCAGTGCCCGGACCGGGTATAGTATGGCGATGGCAGACATCCCCAACACCCGCCCCAGTAGCAGCTTCCAGCTAGTCCTTTCCAGCAGCAGCAGGGACAGTGAGCTCCCGCTCCTCCGAGGGTAGACGTTGCAGGAGGAGGTTGACCTCTGGCCGCTCCTCAGGGACCTCTACCAGGGTGTGGTCGGGGAGGTGGCCGACAGCCGAGGGGCAGAGAAGTTGGGCGTGGGTAGCTACACGCTGCGGAGGCAGCAGTTCCAGCAGGACCGGAGGTCGTTCGAGGTAAGATCAGTTTGGTTTGCACCCTTGCTTATTTCTTGTTCGATACCGGAGCTTCGCACTCCTTCTCCGCACCTAGTCTAGCCCCTGATTTGGGTCTAGATTCTGAGAGACTTCTAGTTCCCCTGGTGCTGAGCACACAAGTCAGAGTTTATACTGACTTGTTATTTGTTTGTCGAGGATGCAGACTGATGATAAGGCCACATCAGTCGGTTAGGGATCTACTTCTACTACAGATATAGCCATACGATGTCATCATAGACATCGACTGGCTATTCTTTGTGTGTTTCTTCATCGACTGCTTCCTAGGAAGGGTTGTGTTCTCAGGCTTGTGCGGCCGACATGTGACCTTCACCGGCGAGCGGAGCAGTCAGAAGGGCAGCAGGCAAGAGGAACCCCTCATCTTCTTATTAGCTGAGCTGTCAGTAGAGTCAGTAGATGCTGAAATGGTGGAGGTTCCAGTGATCATTCATGAGTTTATGGACGTCTTTCCTGAGGAGGTGACGACTGTACCCCCTCGATGGGATATCGAGTTTGGGATAGACTTTCAGCCTGGTGCTCGGCCAATCTTGAAGGATCCTTACTGGATGACACCTTTGGAGCTACAAGAGTTGTAGAATCAGATTGAAGATTTGATGAAGATGGGTTATATTCGACCGAGTGCGTCACCGTGGGGTGCTCCAGTCTTTTTTGCAAAGAAGGCAGATGGTGGTCTCAGGTTGTGCATAGACTACATGAGGCTGAATCAGGTGACGATCAAGAATCGCTACCCTCTTTCGAGGATAGAGGATCCTTTCGACCAGCAGAAAGGGGCAGGATGGTTCTCGTAGATCGATCTACAGTCTGGGTACCCCCATTTGAGAGTGAAAGAGGGCGACATCCTGAAGATGGCGTTCAGGTGCAGATACAGACACTTCATGTTCATAGTCATGCCTTTCGGTGTTATGAACTCCCCAGTTGTGTTCATGGGGCTTATGAACTCCATCTTCCAGGAGTACCTGGATTGGTTCGTAGTTGTGTTCATCGACGACATACTAATCTATTCTAGATCAGAGGAGGACCATGCGGAACACCTGAGGATGGTTTTGGAGGTCCTCTGACAGCACCAGCTCTATGGGAAGTTGTCGAAATGTAAATTATAGACACGAGAAGTGCACTTCCTCGGGCATGTGGTGTCTGAGCAGGGGGTAGCGGTGGACCCATCAAAGGTTGAGGCAGTTGTTTCTTGGGCAGCACCCAAGAATGTGGTAGAGGTCCGTAGTTTCCTCGGGCTAGCGGGTTATTATAGGAGGTTCATACCCAACTTCTCCGGAGTTTCAGCCCCTCTGACAACCCTGACCAAGAAAGATGATGTTTTCATGTGGAGTGAGCAGTGTTAGTCAACTTTCAGCTATCTGAAAGAGAAGTTGGTTAGTGCCCCAGTGTTGAGATTACCAGAAGAAGGGGCAGCGTATGAGGTGTTCTGTGATGCTTCAGGACAAGGCCTGGGATGTGTGTTGATGCAGCAACAAGGGATGATCTCTTATGGGTCTAGGTAGCTACTCCCTCATGAGCGTAATTATGCCACCCACGACTTGGAGCATGCAGCGGTCATTTTTGCACTGGAGTTATGGCGGAACTATCTCATCGGAGAACGCTTTGTGGTCTTCACAGATCACAAAATCTTGAGGTATATCTTCTCCCAGCAGGACCTAATCTTGCGACAGTGGAGGTGGATGGAGTTCCTCGAGGATTACGACTTCGAGATCTCCTACACTTCAGCGAAGGGGAATGTAGTGGCTGATGCCTTGAGTAGGAGATCATGGAAGGATGCGGTGCGAGAGTCGGCAGACACCTTGAAGGT
This sequence comes from Viscum album, assembly GCA_963277665.1. Classification (NCBI taxonomy): domain Eukaryota; kingdom Viridiplantae; phylum Streptophyta; class Magnoliopsida; order Santalales; family Viscaceae; genus Viscum; species Viscum album. The sequence continues at coordinate 1,403,572,977 of OY728125.1, forward strand.
AATGGAGGAGTTGGATTCCTTAAAACTGGATGCTAGGATGGATAGTAGTAGAGGTTACCTATATCAGATGGGAGTAAAGTAGTCTCTGCTTCAGCAAGTGGAGGAATCTCAGTGGGGAGACCCAAAGTGCGAAGTGATGCACGACCGAGTTGACCAGGGAAATACTCTGGAAGGATGGACAGAGGATGGCCAAAACCAGATGCTTTCCAGGGAAAGCTGTTTGTTCTAGAGGCGATGCACGGCAAGGTTCTCAGTGAGTTCTACAACTCACCCCTAGTAGTTCACCCTGGAGTGTCTAAGATGTACCAGGGACTGAAGAAACAATTTTGGTGGCCCGGAGTGAAGTGAGCAGTGCAGAGTTTGTGGCCAAGTGCTTAGTGGATCAGCAAGTGAAGGCTGAACACTGAGTTCCAGGCAGATTACTTCAGTCTCTAGATGTCCTTGAGTGGAAGTGGGATGACATATCAATGGATTTTGTCATGGGACTACCCAAGGTCCAAGGGGGATATGACGCCATCTGGGTAGTAGTGGACCGGTTGACAAAATCGTCTCACTTTCTGGTGATTAAGGAGTCAAGTACAGTGGATTCCTTGGCACGAAGGTACGTGGATGAGTTGGTGCGGTTTCATGGAGTTCCAAGGTCCGTAGTCTCGGATAGGGATGCACGTTTTACTTCATGAGTCTGGAGGGGTTTGCAGCATGCTTTTGGAACCCAGCTATGCCTTAGAACTGCTTTCCACCCCCAAATAAATGGGTAGAGAGAGCGCACCATCCAGACATTGGAGGATATGCTGCGGGCATGTGTTCTGGACTCAGGAGGATCATGGGTGCGACACTTGCCTCTGGTAGAGTTCGCCTACAATAATATATATCACTCTACCATTGGTATGGCCCCGTTTGAATCCTTGTACGGGAGGCCATGCCGCTCACTTGTGTATTGGACCGAAGTCGGAGAGGCATGCATCCTTGTCCCGAAGGTGGTGCAAAGCACGACAAAGAAGGTTCAGCTTATACGGGAAAGGATGAAGGCGGCCCAAGACCGACAGAATTCATATGCTGATACCAAGAGGAGGCCCTTGGAGTTTGAGGTTGGAGACCATGTGTTCTTAAATTTCTCCCCTCTGCATAGACAACAGAGGTTCGGAAAGGGGAGTAAGCTTTCTCCCAGGTTCATCGGGCCCTTCGAAGTGTTGCGGCGGGTCAGCGAAGTGGCTTATTAGCTAGCATTACCACCACCGCTACTGGGGACACATGATGTATTCCATGTGTCTCAGCTCCATCGGTATCTTCACAACGATTCACACATCCTCAGCTGGGGAGAGCTGGACATCGAGGATGGTGCGACTTTTGTGGAGAGACCAGTGATGATCGAGGATCGCAAGGAGAAGGTGCTTCGTGGGCGAACCATTCCCTTGGTTCGTGTGTTATGGAGACATGGTGGGATTGAGGAGAGTGCGTGGGAGAGGGAAGCATAGATGCATGCCTAGTACCCAGAGTTGTTTTGAGTTTTGTACTGTTCGGTTTATAGTTGTTGTGGTAGAACGTTTTACCTTGTTGGCTATGAAATACTGGTTTTATTTCCTCTGAATGTGTGTGAAAAGTCCTGGCTATGGGGAGGGGACGACCCGACACCTAATAAATATGCATTAAGGTGGATTCGATTAAACCCATGCGGGCAAGTCAGTTCCACCCAACACGGATAGTATCTTGACATGGGGAAGGAGACTCCCCAACCCACGTGGCTAGGCAGTTTGACATGGTATGTTTCTTGGTTCTTGACAGGAAGGCGTTCTTAGTTAACAATGAGTTTCACTCCGAAGAGGTATCTTTCGAGGTGGTTGTTCGGACCCGCGATTTCCTTCTGGGTTGTTTAAATTATCAAGGACGACAATAGTTTGAAAGGTATCTGATGTTATGACCCAGACTCTCAGGGTCCTTTCCTTTTCCAAAAATCCAGATCCTAAAGGGGCAGCGTCTCAGCGATACCGATCGGCATGACCGATCGGCGATACGTGACCGATCGGTGCGACCGATCGGCGCGAGCGATCAGTGAGACCAATCGGCGAGACCGATCGGTGTGACCGATCGGCAAGACCGATTGGCGAGACTGATCGGCGCGACAAGAGAACCAGGTGTGATCCTCTGTTGTTGAGAAACCCTTTTGGCTCCTGGATGTTGGATATGGGGCTGTATCTTGGGGTTTTCTTTAGTTGTGGTGGCTTTACAAGAGAACCGGTTGTGGGTGTTATGGTTGATGCTTGACTTTTTTCTTCCCTTGGCTTGTGCTTATGATTACTATTTTCCCAAGTAGGTGCAGAAATGTATTTAAACATTATTATTGAACATGTAAACTAGGATGAGACAAATGGTTATTGGTTTTGTGTGGGTTGTGACTTGGACATGGTGTTGTTTGCGTTCTTTAGGCAGTCTTAAGAAAAACCTAAACTTTGGGTGAGTGCTTTTTACCTATACATATACTTTTAGTTTTGTGTTTCTTATTCTTTCCCCACCCAAGTTGAGCACTTAGTGCCGAACACCTCATTTCATGGGGGAGGGTGTTTTTCCCAACACTACTATTAGTGGCTAGTTATTAGCTCTTTTTCTGCTCCCTTTACCGGATATCCCAAGTACCTTCAGGTAGGCTGTGATGGCCTGAAGTCCATTATTAGCCCAAGAACCTTCAGGCGGGGTAGTGCGGTGGTTACGACTCAGGTGTGTGCGGGCAGGTGGTTTTCCCAAGTGTCTTCGAGATAAGGCCCAGGTGTCTTCAGGCATGGTGGTGGATCTTTTAGCCCAGGTGTCTTCGGGCGTGGTGGTGGTTGTTATGGCCTAGGTTTTTGTAGGCATGGTTATGTGTGACAGTTGTGGCCCAGGTGTTTGCGGGTGGGGTTAGGCAGTGGGACTATGTTAGGTTGTGGCCCAGGTGTGTGCGGGCGGGGTGTGGCAGTGGGACTGCAGTGAGAATTGGGGGATTGGTTCGATGTGTAGGATGTATTCAATAACCAGTGGGAAAGTGGTGCAGGGTACCCAAACATCGATGTGATCTTATTATATATATTACTTGACTTGCGTTATTTGGGGAGTGTGCCTTGGTGAGGCTTGGGTGGATAGTTTACCTTGTAAGGTGTTTGGTTTACTCTTTTTTCTCAAGTGACTTTAGTACGTTCCCCCACATGTGCACGAGAGTATTTGGTTTTCCCTACTGAGTATACTTGTATGCTCACCCTACATATATAAAACTGCATTCAGGTTTCCAGGAGGACTTTGGGGATCGTGCGGGACCATACTAGCATAGGACCTTCGGGATAGTTGCAGTTTCTTTTTTTTTCTTTCTTTGGTACTTTACCTTTGTAGTCACTTTGTACTTTGTGGTATTTACTTTTGGTACATGCATATGGGAATGGTTTTTTTGCTTTTACTTGCACTTTTAGTCTTGGTGTTGTGGAATTTAGCATCTTATCTCTCATTCCTACTAAAAGAAAAAGGGTAATACCTTCCATTTAGTGAGCGATTCTATACCCTTGGCGCTGGTCGCCACTCCGAGACCTATTGAAGGCAGGTTTCGGAGGACATTATCTCTCCTTCAACTTAAAGAAGGAAGGGACTGACAATCTGCTGACCCTTCCCTCCTTTTGGTGAAGGCGGGACATGACAATGAAAAATATAAAAAATATAAGAATATCGATAAATATCTATAAATATGTACATATGTATATAATTAATAAGTATTCAATATTAATTGTTAGTTAATATTCTTAGATTATTAATCAATTAAAACTAACTATTTAATTTAAATTAATTATATGTTTATGTATTTGCATTTATTTATATTTGTATATATCTATGTATGTATGTAGTTAGGTAGGTAGGTAGGTAGGTAGTTAGGTCTTTATGGGTGTAAGTATGTGAGTATATGTATGGGTCTGTGTATACATATTAATTAATGATTAATGAAAGAAAGTATAATGACATTTCTTAAGAATGTTTGTGATATATGTTTTTGGAGGGTTGATTATCACTCACCACAGACTACCCAACTACAATTTACGCCAAACCTACCTATTACAAAAGGAAACCAATCTACTTACCACCTTAGGAATACTATAATACCACACTCCCATCACATTGAACATCATTAAGAGATGTAATCTCATATCTATAGTATATTGGATCAGTCCGACGAGTATATTCCTAGAAAATTCATAGATTGTCTCACAAATAGTTAAATAACCCAACCAAAAATATCATCTCTAATTGAAAAATTATTTTTAACACCATAATTTTAACATCTGTTTTTAATGTATTGATGTTAAAAGTACTTTTAACATCAATTTTTTCAAAACTAATGAAAAAATTGACTTTTAACCTTGATTTTTATAGAACCAAAATTAAAAGTGTTAAAAAATTACTTTTAATTACTGTTCTCTAAAAACTGATATTAAAAAATAAAAACAAAACATAATGAAAAAACATAAAAATGTAGTTTCATATTTTCACAATATGTCGCTACTCGCCACTATAAAATTTACTTTCCCACTTATAAATATATCATACCACCTATAATTTTTTTTATTGTCCATCCAAAATTTAACATTCCTATTCTTGCATGATATATTCTAACTTATAAATTTTTTCATTTTCCCTTAGTAGATTTTAAATCATATTCATGTAAATTCAACCATTGTAAATAATTTCTTTCAGAGTTTAAATAAATGATGGAGATAATTGAGTCTTTGAATATAAATTGTGATGAAAATAATAGTAAATGGTTTTTTTATAAATATATACTTAAGAAATTGTTTATTAGATCAATGATTTATTTGAAGAGGTAAAATACATCCAATTTTACCTTACGTTCTCATCTGATTTTGTTTCATTCATATTTTATAATTCATTTTGATTATTATCATTGTATCATGGAAGATCAATATTTTTTTTCAATTGTATAATAGTATTTAGTTTTTCAAGTTATTCATTAATTAAAAATTATAATAAATCTCTGTAATCGAACCATTATTTTTAATTTTTTATTTTTCAAAAATATCTCACAAAAGATTCTATCTTAATGTGATATTATTTTTAAAAAAAAATTGGACTTTTTTGGTCAGTTTTTTGAATATATGATGCAAAAAGTGTATTTTCATGTCAGTTATTATAACAATAATCATTAGAAGTATATTTTAAAATATAACCAATGCTGTAAAAAAAAATTAACGTTAATTTCAATAATCAACATTAAAATTATATTTACAACATCACTTACAAAGATTCTACCCATAAAATCAATGTTAAAAACATAATTTAAACATATTTGAAGGAATTGTTTCTACTAGTGCATGAAAAATAATTATTGTTAGAAGAAACCGAAATAAGGTAAATTAAAGAGGGTCCAACTATCATAATTTAACCATAAACTGATAATAAAAAATGTATTATTAAAGTGGGATTGAACCATCAAATAATGAGATCACACCAATCCCATGAGAAAATAAATGAGAAAATAATAGAAGAGACCTAAATATAATGTAATAAAAATGAACTCATATATCACATAATGCCCCAATTTTCTTACAGGACCTTTCTAAAATCTATGACATGCTACTCATGGAACATATCAAGCTTTATCCCATATATTGAATTTCATCATAAGGGTTGGCTCCTATAATATTCTATTAGAACTATGACTTCACACATATCAATTAGAATGAACATCAAAATAATCACAAAAAAATATTGCATGTCATGGACATGGTATTTCTATCAATGACTCATTGGAGAAAATTCAGTTCACATCATCTATATGACTATCAGATTCTCAAAATCACCCCCACTCTACCCACAAAGTCAAATTTTCGGTCACATTGCATTCAAATTTCTTATATAAAGACTAATTATTTCTAGTAGTGTATTTTTGAGGTATGAAACCAACATAATTTTTTTTGAAACATTGGGTATTTTAGTTATTATTGAATGTTAGATGTGTTGTCCCAAAATGTTTTTTTGAGAAATTTAGGGCCCCACTAAGACTTTTGTCTATATTAAAGAAGCCACACAATTCCCAATTGTCTAGTACCAGGTACCTAGTATAGTATCCAAGAGAGGGTATGTATTTACTTAGTCCACTGGGTAACCAATAAGTAGAGAGCGGGTGCTCGATAGTCAATGGGAACTCGATGACTACCTGCTTGTTTTTTTAATTTAATAAATTAATTAATTATTTTATTAACATAAAATGGGAAGGGTTTTCAACAAATTCTTGGACCTATGAATGGAAAACTCCTCTCACTATAATTTCATCTTCAATTATTCATTAATTCAGGTCACCTCTATATCTTGTATCTTTTGGGTTCTGTTTGTGATAGGAGGTCACTGTTGGTGAAGTGTCAAATGTTATAGTGTTGTGAGATGTTTTTGGAAACCAAAAGGGGCGTCTTATTTGGAAATTTAACTTATATGATTTAATTTAGGTTCCCTAGAGTGTTTATATAGTAAATCATTCATTGTAAAGTGAATCTAGCATAGATATATCTTTAGAAAAGAATGGGTATGAGTAAAATATTGTGTGGGAGACTGACCTACCTAGTAAAAGATATACAATTATTTATGTTGGGTGAGTTTCCAACCCTTGGGATCCATTGGTATTTCGTGTGTGTTCTTATCATATTTCGATTTTACAATTTAAATTATGAAATGTGAAATTTTCCTTATTCTTATTTATAATTTTATTTTATATAGGGTTTCCAATATGGGTTAGACAAGCATGTCAACCATGAGAATATATATCTTGCTCCTAACCCGAACCACTTATCAGTTCGAAGATTAGTGATCAATATTTTACCTCAATGGAACCTACCCATATGTCAGAGGCTACTGACTAGTATCATGGGTCTAAGGTGTTATAGTGGGGAAACTATACTCGCATATCATTGTAACACCCGAGACTTTTATGAGAAATATTTTGTTTTTATGTTATATAAATCATAAAAGGAATCTTTCACTACACACAACACTAGCTTGTCTTGCTTTACATGCAACCGCGGCCTTCCTCAATAGCTTGCATCGTACGCAATACCGAGTTTCACTAAACAACGATATGCCGTTATGAATAGGAATAACCACTTTTTGAAAATTTTTAATTTTTATTTTTCAAAATGGACTTCATTTTTGGATTCGTAATATCGAAATTAGCTTAGGGTGAAATTCTGGTACTTTTCGGACAACTTTCATATTCTGATGAATAGTGAAAATTACTAAATTTTAATTAAAAACAACTTTTTTAATCGAAATAATTAATAGTGATAAATTATTAATTTGAGTGGTTTTAAAGTATATTTAGAATATATTTTTACAAATTAATACAATGTTGTTCATTGGATGTAATTTCACATTTAAACCAGACATAAACAAGTGTCAATCTTTTGATAGTTATTTTATTTTAAAAACACGATATTTGTTTTGACGACGGGAATTAATTTTGAAATTATTTAATGTAACTGATATGTTTTGAATTTGGTAAAATAAACACCATTTTTTAATTCATAATATCAAATATAGATTAGGCCTAATTTTTGGTATTTTTCTGGAAACTTTCATTTTTTGATGAATAGTGAAACCACTAAGTGGTAGTTAAAAAAACTGAATTTTTCATAAAACGTAATTTTACCACTTCTGTGAGTAGAATTTCGAAAATCCGAGGGTCACGGTTAATATCAAGGACTAAAATGTGGTTCAATGAGATGAAAATAATTTTTGATGAATAGTAAATTTTTACTTTTTTTTTACCACGGTTAAAAGTAAATAGGGAAATTAAAGGTAAAAGTGTTATTATTATAACCCTAACACATGTCCTAATTCTATTGGATAAGTGTAATTCGACCAAAAACAACCTTAGGAATAAAATATGACCATTTTGGCCCACTTGGATTAGATTGGGGCATTTGTTATCAATTTATTTAAAGAAGGGTTAAAATAGTTAAAATCAAAGTTTAATAACTAAATCATTTTTAATATAGGGTTATACATAAGATAAATTCGACTATAAATATTAATTAGAAAGATAAAAATATTTCAAACATAATGGTATTTTAGTTATAATTTTTAGACATTAAATAATTTAATTTATTTATGACACAATGATGATGCAGTAATTATCTTATTAATGTAATATTGACATAATTGATGTTATAAATGCCCAAATAAATGTAATTTGAGACTTTTTATGAATTAAAATAATTTTATATGTTAATATGACATGTTATTATTGATTTAATTTAATACAATAGAACTAATCATTCTGTTACGAGTTTAACAAAAATCAATTACCAAATAGTGTCAAAATTGACATGAAATAGTTCTTAAAACAAATACTATATTATTAATTGTTATTTTATTCCTAAAAATATATGGTTCGGCCAAATGACTTAGATAAGGTTATATATATTAATAATAAAGAACTTGGGGTTCGTTTGTTTTGATATAGTAAGTTTATTAACCTTATAGTGTAAGAAAACAAGAACACACGGTAAAAGTTAAATTATCTAACTTAAAGGTAAATCTAAATGATAAGGTTAAAATTGATAACTAAACTTGTCTAAATTCTATTGGATGAGATTATTTCGACCCATCCCCACCTTAGATTCCAAATATATCAATTTTGAGCTATTAAAAACCGAATTTGACTTTATAATAAAATAATATTTTTTGTTATTCCAAAGGTTCCCCTCTCCTCCCTTATAAAAGGGTACCTCCTCCCTCTCTTCCTAACACCACTTTGAGCCTTCAAGCTTGGCCACCCCTGCCCATATCTCATCTCCACTTCCCTAGAAACATCCTAGAGGTCCTGGTCTTCTTCAAAGACCAATTTTAGTTCCCTAAGAGGAGATCTCAAAGAGGCACTTCAAAGAAGAGGGAATGTCTGTTACCGATTATTTCAACTTTATTTCTTCTTCCACTTCATCTTCTTTAGTTTTTTCATTATGAATTAATTAAATCAGTATCACTCATATACTGATATGTTATTATAATTATTAAACAACTCTATTTCCCCATCTATCCATCCTACGGAAAACGAAATCACCGCGCGTGCGTACGTACGGAATACCGTCTCCACGCCGTGGTGTAATCTATTTTCCACCACCACCTTACTTGGATGGGTATAATGGTGTTAATAATGAGTATATATTATTATTGTAAATTTATATTGATTCTGAAATAGTATATATACACTCCAATACAATTCCACTATCATGGGAACGATATCATCGTTCGTGCGTACGTACGGAATATCGTCTCCATGATGTGATGCGACTCGTTCTACATGATCTTCATTGAATAATGATTATATAAATGAATTGAATGAATGAATATGATATATATTACACTAATACCATTCTGTAAATGAGGTATCTATAACCTAAAAATAAAAATAATAATTTATCAGACAAAACACGCATAAGAACAAAAAGTAATAAACACCTGAATAACAAGTTGTAATGAAATATTACTAATAAGAAGCTAAGAATATGACAATATATTATATCATAAAAATATGTATGATTCTGGAATAATTCAATAACATTATTTAAATCATTATACAGGAGGTTCAGACACTTACGAAGAAAATCGGACCTAAGGTAAGGGAAAATCTCGCAATCTCAATTTTCATCCGAGATTGTTTATACTTCAGAATTTACTGGGGAATGTTTATCATACACATCCATGTATCCTCAATATGTAATATTTATATCCTTCTACAATAATTTATATCCAATTTTACCCTTCGGTGAGTTTTTAGTAAAAGATATGAAAGGAATCTTTTGTCGTCTTTCGTACAAGGTACTTTTTGACTTTTCCGACAAAAGTACGAGAAGAATGTTTTTTTAATATATACGACATGAATGGATTTTTAAAACATTATTTCCAAGAAGCTTCCTTTACAAGTTTTCATGTTTATTTTTAATCAACTTCTTTTAGTTTAAAATTGTATGACATGTTAAGAAAGGAAAATGTTTTTGAAGTAGAAAGGATATTTTCCTCAAGAATGGAGTTCAAGTGTTTTATCAAAATTATTTTCCATCTCAGATAATATAGGGTTTTGTTTCTATCCCTATTATTACATTGATTTGATTAAGTTGTGACGGAAATATTTTTAGGAATTCTTTTATCTTATATGAATTTTTTTATGATGTCATGTTGTTTAAGAATACCATTTTTATTACATGAGTTATGCAATGAGGTATGATTTATGATTTTGTGGCACACAGAAGAATGGTATCATTATGAGATGGGTGGGACCTATATCTCCCTCCAATTCATTGGGTAATAATTTTATATCTCATGAGATAGACATGTCTGGAACGGTAGGTTAAACAGGTTCAGTAAAATGGGACTGAAATGAGGAGTGAACTCGGTTCAGAAATGGACTTTGTCCACTAAGATAGTCTTGGCAATGAGTCTTGACTAATAAGAAATGATTCTATATGATTGTGTGTGCATGGAACAAATCATTGTGCTATAATATATATAATACTATGATTCTATATGATTGTGTGTGCATGGAACAAATCATTGTGCTATAATATATTAAATGTTTTAATATATATTTAATATATATATAATATCAAATCATTGTGCTATAATATATATATACTATTAAATACAATATTTTAAATACAAATCATTGTGCTATAATATATATATACTATTAAATACAATATTTTAAATACAAATCATTGTGCTATAAATATATATATATATATACTATTAAATACAATATTTTAAATATATATATATATATATATATAATATTTTAAATGTTTTAATATATATTTAATATATATTTAATATATATATAATATAAAATCATTGTGCTATAATAATTTAAAAACTTCGATTCAAGAAATAATCTCATTTCAGGTCGTTCGGAGCACATTTGCTCCGAATCGGACCGCCGCACGCCGTTTTGGTGTTTAACAGCGCCGGAAACGCGTTTCCAGCCGCCGCGGTCGCACGGCACCTCCGAATGAGGTGCCGTCTGGCCGACCATTTCACAATTGACGCCCCGGATGTTGTCGTACGGTTTCGTGGCATTCGGAGGTCGTTCCGGTGGTTTTGACCCCCCAACGCGCCATTTCAGCGCGCGCCGCGCTGCTGAAAACGACACAATCGGGCGTGCCGCGCGCACCGCACGTCCGATGGACGTGCGGCCTCCTCCTGCATCTCAGGAATAATATTCCTATCGTCCCCGTGCGGTTTCAGGTCGTTCGGAGCACGTTTGCTCCGAATCGGACCGCCGCACGCCGTTTTGGTGTTTAACGGCGCCGGAAACGCGTTTCCGGCCGCCGCGGTCGCACGGCACCTCCGAATGAGGTGCTGTCTGGCCGACCATTTCACAATTGACGCCCCGGATGTTGTTGTACGGTCTCGTGGCATTCGGAGGTCGTTCGGGTGGTTTTGACCCCCCAACGCGCCATTTCAGCGCGCGCCGCGCTGCTGAAAACGACACAATCGGGCGTGCCGCGCGCACCGCACGTCCGATGGACGTGCGGCCTCCTCCTGCATCTCAGGAATAATATTCCTGTCGTCCCCGTGCGGTTTCAGGTCGTTCGGAGCACGTTTGCTCCGAATCGGACCGCCGCACGCCGTTTTGGTGTTTAACGGCGCCAGAAACGCGTTTCCGGCCGCCGCGGTCGCACGGCACCTCCGAATGAGGTGCCGTCTGGCCGACCATTTCACAATTGACGCCCCGGATGTTGTCGTACGGTTTCGTGGCATTCGGAGGTCGTTCGGGTGGTTTTGACCCCCCAACGCGCCATTTCAGCGCGCGCCGCGCTGCTGAAAACGACACAATCGGGCGTGTCGCGCGCACCGCACGTCCGATGGACGTGCGGCCTCCTCCTGCATCTCAGGAATAATATTCCTGTCGTCCCCGTGCGGTTTCAGGTCGTTCGGAGCACGTTTGCTCCGAATCGGACCGCCGCACGCCGTTTTGGTGTTTAACGGCGCCGGAAACGCGTTTCCGGCCGCCGCGGTCGCACGGCACCTCCGAATGAGGTGCCGTCTGGCCGACCATTTCACAATTGACGCCACGGATGTTGTCGTATGGTTTCGTGGCATTCGGAGGTCGTTCGGGTGGTTTTGACCCCCCAACGCGCCATTTCAGCGCGCGCCGCGCTGCTGAAAACGACACAATCGGGCGTGCCGCGCGCACCGCACGTCCGATGGACGTGCGGCCTCCTCCTGCATCTCAGGAATAATATTCCTGTCGTCCCCGTGCGGTTTCAGGTCGTTCGGAGCACGTTTGCTCCGAATCGGACCGCCGCACGCCGTTTTGGAGTTTAACGGCGCCGGAAACGCGTTTCCGGCCGCCGCGGTCGCACGGCACCTCCGAATGAGGTGCCGTCTGGCCGACCATTTCACAATTGACGCCCCGGATGTTGTCGTATGGTTTCGTGGCATTCGGAGGTCGTTCGGGTGGTTATGACCCCCCAACGCGCCATTTCAGCGCGCGCCGCGCTGCTGAAAACGACACAATCGGGCGTGCCGCGCGCACCGCACGTCCGATGGACGTGCGGCCTCCTCCTGCATCTCAGGAATAATATTCCTGTCGTCCCCGTGCGGTTTCAGGTCGTTCGGAGCTCGTTTGCTCCGAATCGGACCGCCGCACGCCGTTTTGGTGTTTAACGGCGCCGGAAACGCGTTTCCGGCCGCCGCGGTCGCACGGCACCTCCGAATGAGTTGCCGTCTGGCCGACCATTTCACAATTGACGCCACGGATGTTGTCGTACGGTTTCGTGGCATTCGGAGGTCGTTCGGGTGGTTTTGACCCCCCAACGCGCCATTTCAGCGCGCGCCGCGCTGCTGAAAACGACACAATCGGGCGTGCCGCGCGCACCGCACGTCCGATGGACGTGCGGCCTCCTCCTGCATCTCAGGAATAATATTCCTGTCGTCCCCGTGCGGTTTCAGGTCGTTCGGAGCACGTTTGCTCCGAATCGGACCGATGCACGCTGTTTTGGTGTTTAACGGCGCCGGAAACGCGTTTCCGGCCGCCGCGGTCGCACGGCACCTCCGAATGAGGTGCCGTCTGGCCGACCATTTCACAATTGATGCCACGGATGTTGTCGTACGGTTTCGTGGCATTCGGAGGTCGTTCGGGTGGTTTTGACCCCCCAACGCGCCATTTCAGTGTGCGCCGCGCTGCTGAAAACGACACAATCGGGCGTGCCGCGCGCACCGCACGTCCGATGGACGTGCGGCCTCCTCCTGCATCTCAGGAATAATATTCCTGTCGTCCCCGTGCGGTTTCAGGTCGTTCGGAGCACGTTTGCTCCGAATCGGACCGCCGCACGCCGTTTTGGAGTTTAACGGCGCCGGAAACGCGTTTCCAGCCGCCGCGGTCGCACGGCACCTCCGAATGAGGTGCCGTCTGGCCGACCATTTCACAATTGACGCCCCGGATGTTGTCGTACGGTTTAGTGGCATTCGGAGGTCGTTCGGGTGGTTATGACCCCCCAACGCGCCATTTCAGCGCGCGCCGCGCTGCTGAAAACGACACAATCGGGCGTGCCGCGCGCACCGCACGTCCGATGGACGTGCGACCTCCTCCTGCATCTCAGGAATAATATTCCTGTCGTCCCCGTGCGGTTTCAGGTCGTTCGGAGCTCGTTTTCTCCGAATCGGACCGCCGCACGCCGTTTTGGTGTTTAACGGCGCCGGAAACGCATTTCCGGCCGCCGCGGTCGCACGGCACCTCCGAATGAGGTGCCGTCTGGCCGACCATTTCACAATTGACGCCACGGATGTTGTCGTACGGTTTCGTGGCATTCGGAGGTCGTTCGGGTGGTTTTGACCCCCCAACGCGCCATTTCAGCGCGCGCCGCGCTGCTGAAAACGACACAATCAGGCGTGCCGCGCGCACCGCACGTCCGATGGACGTGCGGCCTCCTCCTGCATCTCAGGAATAATATTCCTGTCGTCCCCGTGCGGTTTCAGGTCGTTCGGAGCACGTTTGCTCCGAATCGGACCGATGCACGCCGTTTTGGTGTTTAACGGCGCCGGAAACGCGTTTCCGGCCGCCGCGGTCGCACGGCACCTCCGAATGAGGTGCCGTCTGGCCGACCATTTCACAATTGACGCCCCGGATGTTGTCGTACGGTTTCGTGGCATTCGGAGGTCGTTCGGGTGGTTTTGACCCCCCAACGCGCCATTTCAGCGCGCGCCGCGCTGCTGAAAACAACACAATCGGGCGTGCCGCGCGCACCGCACGTCCGATGGACGTGCGGCCTCCTCTTGCATCTCAGGAATAATATTCCTCTCGTCCCCGTGCGGTTTCAGGTCGTTCGGAGCACGTTTGCTCCGAATCGGACCGCCGCACGCCGTTTTGGTGTTTAACGGCGCCGGAAACGCGTTTCCGGCCGCCGCGGTCGCACGGCCCCTCCGAATGAGGTGCCGTCTGGCCGACCATTTCACAATTGACGCCCCGGATGTTGTCGTACGGTTTCGTGGCATTCGGAGGTCGTTCGGGTGGTTTTGACCCCCCAACGAGCCATTTCAGCGCGCGCCGCGCTGCTGAAAACGACACAATCGGGCGTGCCGCGCGTACCGCACGTCCGATGGACGTGCGGCCTCCTCTGCATCTCAGGAATAATATTCCTGTCGTCCCCGTGCGGTTTCAGGTCGTTCGGAGCACGTTTGCTCCGAATCGGACCGCCGCACGCCGTTTTGGTGTTTAACGGCGCCGGAAACGCGTTTCCGGCCGCCGCGGTCGCACGGCACCTCCGAATGAGGTGCCGTCTGGCCGACCATTTCACAATTGACGCCCCGGATGTTGTCGTACGGTTTCGTGGCATTCGGAGGTCGTTCGGGTGGTTTTGACCCCCCAACGCGCCATTTCAGCGCGCGCCGCGCTGCTGAAAACGACACAATCGGGCGTGCCGCGCGCACCGCACGTCCGATGGACGTGCGGCCTCCTCCTGCATCTCAGGAATAATATTCCTGTCGTCCCCGTGCGGTTTCAGGTCGTTCGGAGCACGTTTGCTCCGAATCGGACCGCCGCACGCCGTTTTGGTGTTTAACGGCGCCGGAAACGCGTTTCCGGCCGCCGCGGTCGCACGGCACCTCCGAATGAGGTGCCGTCTGGCCGACCATTTCACAATTGACGCCCCGGATGTTGTCGTACGGTTTCGTGGCATTCGGAGGTCGTTCGGGTGGTTTTGACCCCCCAACGCGCCATTTCAGCGCGCGCCGCGCTGCTGAAAACGACACAATCGGGGGGGCTGTACGGGGGTGCGGGGGGGGGGGGGGGGGCTGTACGGGGGTGCGAGGGGGGCTGTACGGGGGTTCGGGGGGCTGTACGGGGGTGCGGGGGGGCTGTACGGGGGGTGGCGGGGGGCTGTACGGGGGTGCGGGGGGCTGTACGGGGGTGGCGGGGGGCTGTACGGGGGTGCGGGGGGGCTGTACGGGGGTGGCGGGGGGGCTCTCCGGGGGTGGCGGGGGGCTGTACGGGGGTGCGGGGGGCTGTACGGGGGTGGCGGGGGGCTGTACGGGGGTTCGGGGGGCTGTACGGGGGTGCGGGGGGGCTGTACGGGGGTGCGGGGGCCTGTACGGGGGTGGCGGGGGCCTGTACGGGGGTGGCGGGGGGCAGTACGGGGGTGCGGGGGGTTGTACGGGGGTGGGGGGGGGGGCTGTACGGGGGTGCGGGGGGCTGTACGGGGGTGCGGGGGGGGGGGGGGGGTGGCTGTACTGGGGTGGCGGGGGTGCGGGGGGGGGGGGGGGGGGGCTGTACGGGGGTGCGGGGGGCTGTACGGGGGTGCGGGGGGGGGGGGGGGGGGGTGGGGGGTGCTGTACGGGGGTGGCGGGGGGCAGTACGGGGGTTCGGGGGGCTGTACGGGGGTGCGGGGGCTGTACGGGGGTGCGGGGGGCTGTACGGGGGTGCGGGGGGGCTGTACGGGGGTGCGGGGGGCTGTACGGGGGTGCGCGGGTGGCTGTACGGGGGTGCGGGGGGCTGTACGGCGGTGCGGGGGGCTGTACGGGGGTGCAGGGGGGCTGTACGGGGGTGCGGGGGGGCTGTACGGGGGTGCGGGGGGCTGTACGGGGGTGCGCGGGTGGCTGTACGGGGGTGGCGGGGGGCTGTACGGGGGTTCGGGGGGCTGTACGGGGGTGCGAGGGGGGGGGGGGTGTACGGGGGTGCGGGGGGCTGTACGGGGGTGGCGGGGGGCTGTACGGGGGTTCGGGGGGCTGTACGGGGGTGCGGGGGGGCTGTACGGGGGTGCGGGGGCCTGTACGGGGGTGGCGGGGGCCTGTACGGGGGTGGCGGGGGCAGTACGGGGGTGCGGGGGGTTGTACGGGGGTGGGTGGGGGGGGGGGGGGGGCTGTACGGGGGTGCGGGGGGGCTGTACGGGGGTGCGGGGGGGGGGGGGGGGGGGGCTGTACGGGGGTGCGGGGGGCTGTACGGGGGTGCGGGGGGGGGGGGGGGGCTGTACGGGGGTGCGGGGGGCTGTACGAGGGTGCGGGGGGTGCTGTACGGGGGTGGCGGGGGTGCGGGGGGGCTGTACGGGGGTGCGGGGGGCTGTACGGGGGTGCGGGGGGGGGGGGGGGGGTGTACGGGGGTGGCGGGGGGCAGTACCGGGGTTCGGGGGGCTGTACGGGGGTGCGGGGGGCTGTACGGGGGTGCGGGGGGCTGTACGGGGGTGCGGGGGGGCTGTACGGGGGTGCGGGGGGCTGTACGGGGGTGCGCGGGTGGCTGTACGGGGGTGCGGGGGGCTGTACGGCGGTGCGGGGGGCTGTACGGGGGTGCGGGGGGGGGGGGGGGGCTGTACGGGGGTGCGGGGGGGCTGTACGGGGGTGCGGGGGGCTGTACGGGGGTGCGCGGGTGGCTGTACGGGGGTGCGGGGGGCTGTACGGCGGTGCGGGGGGCTCTCCGGGGGTGCAAAGGTCATCCCATTGATTACAAAAGTGAAAAATAAAAGTGATAACATCTAATTAATACATATTTCTTTTATCGATACCATACAAAAATTTATAAAAATTATATTGGATAATACATAATCTATAATATCAGATTTATTGATCTGTTGGAATTAGTTCGACTTTTTCAAATGTAGAATCATTCAAGATTATCTGATCAAAAACTCAATATGTGTATAAAATATTTAAAAGACCACCATGGATGGTAATAATGCATTACTTAAATGAATAAATACAGTACATCAATGTCAACCCTACCAGTAAAAACAAAAAACATATCTCGTGAATATATGGTGCGTCACGCGTTGCCATCACTGTTACCTCCTTCTGGTGGACCAGGTGCCTACAACAAATAAACATTATAAATATTTTAATAACAAAAATAATTTAAATTAAATAAATAAATACAGTATATACCTGCGTCGTATGATCCCCTGTACTATCAGCTCGACGCACATATTCCCGCAGTGCTCTTACCTCAGCTGTCAATTGCGCATTTGTCTCCTCGGAAGCGCGCAGCCGTGCCTCAAAATCTGACATCTGCTGTGTCATATGAGCAACAGCAGGACCGAAAACCGCAGCGCGTGACACTACAGAACGAGGAATCCCTGCTCCATAGGTCAAACTATAGCCATGCCCGTCCCGACCAATAATGCGATGAAAGATCTCATCCCGTCGCATGGGAAGCTGTCGCTGGTCCTCTGGCAGATGTTCTAACTCAGCTTCAAATTGATCCTGTGAAATATTTAAATATATATAAATATATATATGTTAATATAAAGATTTATGTAATTATTGGTAAGTACAGACACTTACTATCAATGCTGCAACCTCTGGATCATTGCGATCACGAGTCCTTATCCACACCGACATTTTATCAGTTGCTGCACCTTGCCCTCGCAACTGTATATTAAAAGAATATAAACACAAAACCATATTAATTAATTAATTAAAAAGTGAATAATATATACCTCATGTCGGATTTGAGACACGTGACGAGTCCCGAGCCTGTGAGCTGGTCCCTGCAACGCTCGATTCTCCGAATGGCGTGTTGACACCTCCTACATTCAATTCATTCAAATTTCAAACAAATCACATATTCTTGAAAATATATATACATCAAAATAATTAATATACAAACCGCAACACCCTCAGTAGACCAATATGCAACCAAGTCACGCCACTGAGCCGGGAGGACACCTCTCGGGACTTTTTCCAAAATGTCAGGGGCACCCACATTTGGTACCCAGTGGTCCCTCTTCACTTTGCCTTTATAATCTTTCCACAGCTTACGGCATTTGCTCATACACACGGGCCAAAACTCTTCAGGGCATACTTTCAAATTTTGCTATAATGAAAATAATCAAACATATTAGTATTATTTATAAATAGAAAATAAAGTAAAATTATTTTCTTACCTGAACCTCCCTCCATAGACGATCTAATGTGTCCTGAGGGATAGAAGCCCAATCACGCGTGGTCAATGGAAATCGATGTGGGTCACGTATGATATGACCCAGCTGACGAATAAATGCCGGGGCATTCGGTCCCACGGGATGAAATACCTCATCAAATGAAACATCTATCGTCGTGTCGGAATTCCATGCTAATATGCCACGACCAGGGCCTCTCCTGCGAGAGGAAGAAGCAGCCGAGTCTGATCCTGTTGAAAACAATTTTATATATAAATTGACAAATGTTATATATATATATATATATATATATATGTTAATTACATAAATAATATAGATAATGACTGTCAAACATACCTCGACCCTGAGACGTAGATGCCTCAGGTGGATGATGTGGATTTTCTGCCTCTTCCCCTGACATGTCTGCAATCATACAAAATATCAGTAATGAGTCCAAAGTGTTTAAAAGATAAATTGGATTGTTCTTAATAAATCAAACTTGTACAACTGTTAATCAAACAAAAAATGGATTGAATAATTAGTTGTGAATGAATTTTAAAAAATCAGAAAGTTAATCAACCTAAATATTTATGACTGAATTAACTTACAAAAGTGAGGATTAAAACTTTTAAGGATTTATAAAATGATTAGATAATTTATGATATCCTAGGACATTCTACTGAATAGCGGGAAAACAATTATACCTTTCATTAAGCATGCAAATCGACCGTTTCTCCTTCAACAGCCGCTCTGACCCAATAAATATCTTCTTCACGTTGAACTACGGTATGTTGATCAAGTTGTTGGTAAACAAACGGAACAGTCTCGGGTTCATCTTCTTCAAATAAAAACACTCCTCGCCGAGACATTTTGACAACAACTTGCCAACTTGGATCCGAAGGCAAAGTAATGAAGAATACTTGTTCCGCTTGTGATGTCAAGATGAAAGGTTCATTCTCAACTCGTTCATTATTTCTGTATAACATGTAGTTAAAATTCACCAATGAAAACTGATATTGATCGACTTTACATCCACGCACTGGATCAACCCAATTACACTTTAACAATATGTACTTCAAACCGTGTGTGTATACAACTTCATCAGTTAGGTGCACTGTTAAGTGGACCATAACATCGAAAAATGAGGGGGGGAAAAGTTTCTCAAAGTGACAAAGCGTAAGTACAATTCGTTCCTGCAAACTTTTTAAATCACCCATTCGTTGATTTCTTAAACAAAGATGTCTAAAAAAATTACTCATCTCAATCAAGGGCTGAACAACATTGGGGGATAAACAATCACAAATTGCGATTGGAATCAACTGCTGAAGTAATATGTGATTGTCATGACTTTTCAACCCTTGCAATGTCTTGCTCGTCAGATTCACACACTTTGAAATATTAGAAGAGTAACCATCAGGCACCTTGACCATCTTCAAAATGGAAAGAAATGTCTCTTTCTCCTCTGTAGTCATCGAATACTGTGCAGCAGGCATATATGCCTTGTTTCCCTCAGCTAACTGTAAATGCAATTGTTTCCTTAAACCCATTTCTTCCAAATCACGGCGTGCATTAACATGGTCCTTTGACTTTCCACTGACACCTAAAATGGTCCACAATATGTTATCACACACATTTTTTTCAATGTGCATGACATCCAAATTATGCCTCAACATGTTAGTTTTCCAATACGGAAGACTATAAAAAATACTTTTCTTTTTCCAATTGTGACTGCGCTGCCTACCCGCAGCACGAATATTACGTACTGGAGGAGCCACCAAATCCTGAATTTCATATACCGTGCGGATGTTTTCTTCCTCAATCTGCGATAACATTTCGACTCCTGTCATGATCTTTGGTGCTGGGCTGAACTCTCTAGAACCATCAAATGCCACTCTGTCCTTTCTGAACCTGTGCTGGGGAGGGAGAAAACGCCTGTGACCCATGTATCCCATTTTTTGGAATGTTTAAGCCATACAGATTTTTTACTTTTATTGCAACAAGGGAAAGCAAATTCCCCTTTCGTACTCCAGCCTGATAAATTTGCAAAAGCCGGGAAGTCATTGATTGTCCACAATAAAGCTGCATGCAGTTTGAACATTTCATTCGTTTCGCAGTCATAAGTCATCACACCATCGCCCCAAAATTCATTCAACTCATCAATCAATGGCTGAAGGTAAACATCAATCTTATCCCCCGGACTTTTAGGTCCATCAATAAGAGTGGAAAGTAATATAAATTGTTGCTTCATACAAAGCCACGGAGGAAGATTATATGGAACCAACACCACGGGCCATGTGCTATGAGTTGCACCAACCATAGACTTGAATGGATTGAAACCATCTGCTGCCAATCCCAATCGGACATTACGAACATCTTTAGCAAAGTCGGGATGTCTCTTATCAAAATCCTTCCATGCATGAGAGTCTGCCGGGTGGGTTAACATGTCACTTTCATGAACTCTTTCTGCATGCCATCTCATTAAATTAGAAACTTTAGATGACATAAAAAATCTTTTCAACCTCGGTTTAAGGGGAAAGTAACGCATTTGCTTTACGGCAATCGGTTTCCCCTGTATCGCAATCTGACTTTGATGAGTCTTATTTCCCCTGTTCTCTTTCCACCTGGAAGCGCCACAAACCGTACAGATATCCAAATGAGCAGTTTCATTTCTAAACAACATACAGTTGTTTGCACATGCATCTATAGTCTCATATGTAAAACCTAAGTTCTCTGTCAACTTACGAGCATAGTAATACGACTCAGGAATCTTAGCGTCGACAGGAAGAACTTTTTTCAATAAAACCAAAAGCATGTCGAATGATGTGTCTGACCAATTGTTCAAAGTCTTCAAATGCAACAACTCCACGATGAACGACAGTTTATTGTAAGAAGTACATCCAGGATATAATTCTGTTTTCGCATCATCAAGTACTTCATAAAACCTCCTCGAATCACGATCTGCACCAGAGCGAAGATTTATCTCACCGGTCTCAAGATTCTGGATGTCAATGCCTTCAGGATCAAACCCACGTACCATTTCAGTAAGCATTTCATGCATTGGATCAGTCATCCTTGCATCAACATCCATCTGAGCTGCATCTGTATTTTGACAACGAACATATTCTTCTCCATGACGAGTCCAACTCTTATAATTTTTCAGAAATCCATTAAAGAAAAGGTGCTCCCTCACAGTATCTCGTGTGAATTGATATCTGTTAGCACATTTTCTACATGGACAACTAATATAGTCACTTTCAAATCCTCTCGTGAAGTCAATAAACTGCATAATGCCATTGAAATATTCTCTAGACGTTCGATTTGGAAGATCAATCCAACTCTTATCCATAATAATATCTGTATAACAAACATTTACACAATACTTATTACATTTACATTTTTCAAATCAACTATATTCAAAATAAATATTAATCATTTGTTTATGAACCATTGATAAAATAATAATGTAACTGAAAGCTCATGTTACCTGATTGAGCTACAAACCTGAAAGGGAGGGGAGCCGAAGGCGGTGCTGCGAGGGAGAGGAGCAGCGAAGGGGAGCCGGAGCCAAAGGCGGTGCGACAAGGGAGGGGACGGGCGGCGGCGGCGGCGGGGAGCTGGAAGAGAGGAGGCGGTGAGGGGACGGGGGACGGGCAGCGAGGGGGGGGGGGGTGTCCGGGGTCGGGGGGGGCTGTCCGAGGTGCGGGGAGGGGTGTCCGGGGTGTCGGGGGCCTGTCAGGGGTGCGGGCAGGGGTGTTCGGGGTGCGGGGGTGTCCGAGGTGCGGGGGAGGGGGGGCTGTCTGGGGTGCAGGGGGGCTGTCGGGGGTGCGGGGTGGGGTGTCCGGGGTGCGGGGGGCCTGTCCGGGGTGCGGGGGGGGGGGGGGGGGGGCTGTCCGGGTTCGGAGGGGGGGTGTCCGAGTGCGGGGGGGGGGGGGGGGGGGGGGCTGTCCGGGGTGCGGGGGGGCTGTCCGGGTTCGGAGGGGGGTGTCCGAGTGCAGGGGGGGCTGTCCGGGGTGCGGGGAGGCGTCCGGGGTGCGGGGGGCGGTCCGGAGTGCGCGGGGGGGTGCTGTCCGGGGTGCGGGGAGGCGTCCGGGGTGCGGGGGGCGGTCCGGAGTGCGCGGGGGGGGGGGGGGGGGGGGGTGCTGTCCGGGGTGCGGGGAGGCGTCCGGGGTGCGGGGGGCGGTCCGGAGTGCGCGCCAGGGGCTGTCCGGGGTGCGGGTGCCGTCCGGGGTGGGGGGGAGGGCCGAGAGGCCGGAGGGCGGCGGCCGGAGGCCCGAAGGCGAAGGGCGGCGGCCGGAGGCCGGAAGGCAGGCGGCGGGGGAGGGCGGGCGGCGGGGGAGGGCGGGCGGCGGGGGAGGGCGGGCGGCGGGGGAGGGCGGGCGGCGGGGGAGGGCGGGCGGCGGGGGAGGCCGGGCGGAGGGGGAGGCCGGGAGGCGGGGGAGGCCGGGCGGCGGGGGAGGCCGGGCGGCGGGGGAGGCCGGGCGGCGGGGGAGGGCGGCGCGAGGGAGGGCGGCGAGGGGTTAGGGCAGAGATCGAGAGGGCGCGGGGGGGGGGGGGGCGCAGAAACCCCCCGAATATTTTTAGGGAGGTTAGCGACCGCCATTGGCGGCCGCTAAAGGTGGGCTATAGCGACCGCCAATGGCGGTCGCCCGAGTCAGGGGGCCTCCACTGCCCCCTTTTCTAGTAGTGTGAGTTAGCTGTGACAACACCTAATGGCACAACAGTTGCATCAAAAGTTTATAATTCTTCCCTGATTGAAGTTTGTGGGAAAGTGCTTCCTGCAAATATTGTGATCTTTCCTATAGTGTAATTTGATGTGATTCTTGGCATGGATTGGATTTCTCTATATGGAGCTCATATCAATTTTCAATGAAGGGAAGTCACATTTCATATTCCAGATCAATCTTTGATCGCCTATCGATGCAAGGATGAATATAACCTTCCAGTGGAAATTTCTTCCATCTTATGGGTCTTGATTCCACTGAATGAAGGTTATTTATCTCAAATGGTTGGTGAGAAACTCACGATTAATAACATGCACATTTTACGGGATTTTGATGATGTCTTTCCGGAGGAATTGCTTGGTCTTCCACCAAATCGTGAAGTTGAGTTTTCAATAGAACTCATACCGGGTGCTTTGCCTATTTCAAAGACACCTTATAGAATGGCCCCAATTGAGTTGCAGGAATTGAAGAAGCAAATCCAAGAGAAAATTGATATGGGATTCATACGCCCTAGTGCGTCACCTTGGGGAGTACCTGTTCTGTTTGTTAATAAGAAAGATGGATCAATGAGACTCTACATTGATTATCGAGAACTTAACAAGATCACTATCAAGAACAAATATCCTCTCCCGCACATTGATGACTTATTTGACCAACTATGCGGAGATCAATACTTTTCCAAGATTGATCTTCGTTCGGGGTATCATCAATTAAGGGTCAAAAGGGAGGATATACCAAAGATGGCTTTCCGTACAAGGTATGGACACTATGAATTTATAGTGATTCTATTTGGTCTTACTAATGCCCCTGCTATCTTTATGGATCTGATGAATAGAGTCTTTAGAGACTATCTTGATCAGTTTATGGTAGTCTTTATAGGGGATATTATCGTTTATTCAAAAATCAAGGAAGAATATCAAGATCACTTGAGAATTATATTGAAGACACTGAGAAAGGAGAAGCTTTATGCCAAATTTACCAAGTGTGAATTTTGGCTTCAAGAAGTTTCATTTTTGGGTCACATGATCTCAAAAGAGGGGATATCTATGGATCCAGCAAAAATAGAGGTTATCGAAAGATGGTCGAGACCAACAACAGTAACCGAGACCTGAAGTTTTCTTGGTCTTGTTGGATATTATCAACGTTTTGTGAAAGATTTTTCACGATTATCTAATCCACTCGCCAGGTTGACTCGGAAAGGAGTTAAGTTTTTTTGGACGGAGGAATGTGAGGAGAATTTCAAGGAGTTAAAAAATGGTTATCTAGTGCACCTGTGCTCACACTGCCTTGTAGTGGAGAAAGGTTTGTGATCTACAGTGATGCATCCAAGAAGGGGTTGTGGTGTGTTCTTATGCAAAATGATATGTTGATAGCTTATGCCTCACGACAGTTGAAAATCCATGAGCAAAATTACCCAACACCTGATTTGGAGTTAGTTGCGGTAATCATTGCATTAAATATTTGGAGGCATTATCTTTATGGAGAAAGGTGTGATATTTTTACTGATCTTAAAAGTTTAAAGTATATTTTCACACAAAAGGAGATGAATATGCGCCATAGAAGATGGTTGGAACTGATTAAGGATTACGACTGCTCAATTAATTACCACCCTGGGAAAGCAAACAAGGTGGCAGATGCATTAAGTCTACAAGACCATACTAGCTTATCCATGATGAGGATCACAAAAGATCCAATATTTATGGATTTACAAAGGATGGATCTTGGAATTATAATGGAAGGGGAAAATATTATCCTTCTCAAATGAATGTTCAACCATCTATACATGTGAAGATTAAAGTGGAACAGAAAGAAGATGTAGAGTTACAAAATAAGGTGAGAAATGCACCTGAATTCAACCATGATTGTGATGGGATAATAAAGTTCAGGAATCGGGTTTGTGTTCCTCCCATCCCAGAATTAAAGAAGGAGCTGCTGGATGAGGCTCATAGTTCTTCATTATCTATTCATCCTAGAAGCATGAAGATGTATAGGGAACTGAAAGAGTAAATCTGGTCGGATGGCATGAAAAGAGATGTTGCTGAATATGTCTCTCGATGCTTGGTTTCTCAGCAAGTTAAAGCTGAGAGATAGAAGTCTAAGGGGATGTTACAACCATTACCCATACTCGAATGGAAATGAAAAAACATCAATATGGACTTTGTCATAGGACATACTAAAACATCCAAAGGCAATAATGCTATCTGGGTCATAGTTGATCATCTTACAAAGTCTGCACACTTCATTACTATCAGAGAGGATTTCTCTCTGGATCAGCTTTCCAGGATATATGTAAAGGAAGTGGTAAGATTGCATGGAGTACCACTTTCTATTATATCTAATCGGGATCCGAGATTTACCTCGATGTTCTGGCGAAGGCTTCAGCATACTCTGGATACAAAGTGGAGTTTCAGCACTGCTTATCATCCTCAAACAGACGGTCAGTCTGAGAGAACAATTCAAACTCTAGAAGATATGTTGAGAGCTTGCTCTATGGATTTCAAAGGTGGTTGGTATCAACATCTACCTTTGGTGGAATTTTCTTATAATAATAGCTTTCACTCCAGTATTCAGATGGCTCCTTATGAAGCTCTCTATGGAAAGAAATGTAGGACTCCAACTTGCTGGGAAGAAGTTGGGGAAAGAAAGCTATTAGGACCTGATCTTGTTGATGAGATGACAGAAAAGGTCCGATCTATTCAACCACACATAAGAGCGGCTCAGAGTCGACAAAAAAGTTATGCCGACAACTGAAGAAAAGTCCTAGAGTTTGAAGTGGGTGATAAAGTGTTCTTACGAATATCTCCCTGGAAGAGGGTCATGAGATTTGGAAAGAAGGGGAAGTTGAGCCCTAGATATATCCGTCCTTTCGAAATACTGGATCGTGTTGGAAAGGTAGCTTACCGATTGGCGCTTCCACCGAATCTCTCTCAAGTTCACGATGTGTTCCATGTATCTCTCCTGAGAAAGTACATACCTGATCCTTCACATGTACTCAGCTCAGAAGTTGTACCACTGGAGCAAGATCTTTCTTATAAAGAATAACCGATAGAGATTCTGGATCGTAGCGAAAAAGTCCTACGAAACAAGACCACTCGATTGGTGAAAGTTTTATAAAGGAACCAACTATTAGAAGAAGCTACATGGGAGCTTGAGGATATGATGAGGGAGAGGTATCCTCATCTTTTTGTTACAAAGTGACGAATTTTGAGGGCGAAATTCATTTTAAGGGGGGTAGAATGTAACACCCGAGACTTTTATGAGAAATTTTTTGTTTTTATGTTATATAAATCATCAAAGGAATCTTTCACTACACAAAACACTAGCTTGTATTGATTTACACGCAATCATGGCCTTCCTCAATAGCTTGCGTCTTACGCAATACCGAGTTTCACTAAGCAGTGATATGCTATTAAAATATTATTAAAACTAGCCTTTATGAATAGTAATAACCACTTTTTGAAATTTTGTAAATTTTATTTTTCAAAATGGACTTCATTTTTGGATTCGTAATATTGAAATTAGCTTAGGGTAAAATTTTGGTACTTTTCGGATAACTTTCATATTCTGATGAATAGTGAAAATTACTAAATTTTAATTAAAAACAACTTTTTTAATCGAAATAATTAATAGGGATAAATTATTAATTTGAGTGGTTTTAAAGTATATTAGGAATATATTTTTACAAATTAATACAATTTTGTTAATTGGATGTAATTTCACATTTAAACCAGACATAAATAAGTGTCAATCTTTTGATAGTTATTATCTTTTAAAAACACGCTATTTGTTTTGACGACGGGAATTAATTTTTAAATTAGTAAATGTAACTGATATGTTTTGAATTTGGTAAAATAAACATTATTTTGAATTCATAATATCAAATATAGCTTAAGCCAACTTTTTGGTATTTTTCTGGAAACTTTCATTTTTGGATGAATAGTGAAACCACTAAGTGGTAGTTAAAAAAACTGAATTTTTCATAAAACATAATTTTACCGCTTCTGTGAGTAGAATTTCGAAAATCTGAGAGACAGGGTTAATATCAAGGACTAAAATGTGGTTCAATGAGATGAAAATAATTTTTGGTGAATAGTAACTTTTTACTTTTTTTTACCACGGTTAAAAGTAAATAGGGTAATTAAGGGTAAAAGTGTTATTATTATTACCCTAACACATGTCCTAATTCTATTGTATAAGTGTAATTCGACCAAAAACAACCTTAGGAATAAAATATGACCATTTAGGCCCACTTGGATTAGATTAGGACATTTATTATCAATTTATTTAAAGAAGGGTTAAAATAGTTAAAATCAAAGTTTAATAACTAAATCATTTTTAATATAGGGTTATACATAAGATAAATTCGACTATAAATATTAATTAGAAATAAAAAAATATTTCCAACATAATGGTATTTTATATATAATTTTTAGACATTAAATAATTGAATTTATTTATGACACAATGATGATGCAGTAATTATCTTATTAATGAAATATTGACATAATTGATGTTATAAATACCCAAATAAATGTAATTTGAGACTTTTTTTGAATTCCAATAACTTTATATGTTAATATGACATGTTAGTATGGATTTAATTAAATCTTTTCGAACTAATAATTCTGTTATGATTTTCACAAAAATCAATTACCAAATAGTGTCAAAATTGAGATAAAATTATTTTTAAAACAAATACTATATTATTAATTGTTATTTTATTCCTAAAAATCTAAGGTTCGGCCACATGACTTAGATAAGGTTATATATATTATTAATAAACAACTTCGGGTTAGTGTGGCTTGATATAGTATGTTTATTAACCTTATAGTGTAAGAAAACAAGAAGACACGGTAAAAGTTAAATTATCTAACTTAAAGTTAAATATAAATGATAAGGTTAAAATTGATACCTAAACTTTTTTAAATTCTATTGGATGAGACGGTTTCGACCCATAACCACCTTATCTTCAAAATATATTAATTTTGAGCTATTAAAAACCGAATTTGACTTTATAATAAAATAATATTTTTAGTTATTCCAAAGGTGCCCCTCTCCTCCCTTATAAAAGGGCACCTCCTCCCTCTCTTCCTCACACCACTTTGAGCCTTCAAGCTCGTCCAAAACATGCCAATATCTCATCTCCACTTCCCTAGAAACATCCTAGAGGTCATGGTCTTCTTCAAAGACCGATTTTAGTGCCCTAAGAGGAGATCTCAAAGAGGCGCTTCAAAGAAGAGGTAATGTCCGTTACTGATTCTTTCAACTTTATTTCTTATTCCACTTCTTCTTCTTTAGTTTTTTCATTATTAATTAATGATATAATTATCACTAATATACTGATATGTTATGATAAGTATGAAACAGCCCTATTTAACCATCTATCCAGCCTACGGAAAACGAAATCACCGCGCGTGCGTACGTACGGAATACCCTCTCCACGCCGTGGTGTAATCTATTTTCCACCACCACCTTACTTGGATGGGTATAATAATGTAAATAATGACTATATATGATTACTGTAAAGTGATATTGATTCTTAAATAGTATATATACACTCTAATACAATTCCATGATCATGGGAACGATATCATCGCTCCTGCGTACGTACGGAATACCGTCTCCACAATGTGATGCGACTCGTTCTACATGATCTTCATTGCATAATGATTATATAAATGAATTGAATGAATTAATATGATATATATTACACTAATACCATTCTAGAAATGAGGTATCTATAACCTAAAAATAAAAATAATAATTTATTCGACAAAACACGCATAAGAACAAATAGTAATAAACACTCGAATAACAAGTAGTAATGAAATATTACTAATAAGAAGCTAAGAATATGACAATATATTATATCATAAAAATATGTATGATTCTGGAATAATTCAATAACATTATTTAAATCATTTTACAGGAGGTTCAGACACTTACGAAGCAAATCGGACCTAAGGTAAGGGAAAATCTCGCAATCTCAATTTTCATCCGAGATTGTTTATACTTCAGAATTTACTGGGGAATGTTTATCATACACATCCATGTATCCTCAATATGTAATATTTATATCCTTATACAATAATTTATATCCAATTTTACCCTTCGGTGAGTTTTTAGTAAAAGATATGAAAGGAATCTTTTGTCGTCTTTCGTACAAGGTACTTTTTGACTTTTCCGACAAAAGTACGAGAAGAATGTTTTTTTAATATATACGACATGAATGGATTTTTAAAACATTATTTCCAAGAAGCTTCCTTTACAAGTTTTCATGTTTATTTTTAATCAACTTCTTTTAGTTTAAAATTGTATGACATGTTAAGAAAGGAAAATGTTTTTGAAGTAGAAAGGATATTTTCCTCAAGAATGGAGTTCAAGTGTTTTATCAAAATTATTTTCCATCTCAGATAATATAGGGTTTTGTTTCTATCCCTATTATTACATTGATTTGATTAAGTTGTGACGGAAATATTTTTAGGAATTCTTTTATCTTATATGAATTTTTTTATGATGTCATGTTGTTTAAGAATACCATTTTTATTACATGAGTTATGCAATGAGGTATGATTTATGATTTTGTGGCACACAGAAGAATGGTATCATTATGAGATGGGTGGGACCTATATCTCCCTCAAATTCATTGGGTAATAATTTTATATCTCATGAGATAGACATGTCTGGAACGGTAGGTTAAACAGGTTCAGTAAAATGGGACTGAAATGAGGAGTGAACTCGGTTCAGAAATGGACTTTGTCCACTAAGATAGTCTTGGCAATGAGTCTTGACTAATAAGAAATGATTCTATATGATTGTGTGTGCATGGAACAAAGATTCATGTTTTATGTTATGATTATTGGGATTACGTTTCACTACCATGATTTATCCCATGTTATGAAATTATGATCTCTTTTGTAGGGTAAGATTTCCAAAATGTTATGTTCTTATTTTGATGAGATTGTTATTTCTTTTGTTTACCCTTACTTATCATTTGAGCTCACCCTTTTGTATTTTTTCATTCCCCAGGTCAGGAAGAAGAGTATTAAGTAAGATATGACAACAAGGTACTATAGATATGATGAAATAAATGTGAGACAGTGTAGATGCTTTATGAACCAGTTGTTTGTGTTTCCTAGTTTCTAAAGATACTATACCTATACGGTCCTTTCATGGTTTTGTTATATGTTGTAATAAGTATGCTTCAATTTTGAATTATTAACCATGTATGTAAAGTATGGGATGTTATAGTTGGTATCATAGGAAAGGTATAGTCAACCATTGGAAACTAGGATGTGAATGCCTTAGTAAGAACCATAAGGATAAGTCTAAGCGTAGAACACAATCATAGTGTTTTAGAAATGTCCATGAATAACCTAGGATAAGACCTTAAGTGTGAAATTTTATTCTTGATTATGTGGTTTTCCTATTATAATTAGTGTTGCTCACACTATTCTTCTTGGTTTTAGTCAATGGATGGAACCCGAAGGAACCATGTTAATGCGGAATGCGATGAGCAATGCAATGATTGTCCCCCTGAGCAACCACATGTTATGGGAGATGGAATGAAAAATCTTGTAGCCATGCTCACATAACTTTCTCAAGCTATAAATCATGCAGGACTTCCAAATGAGCAAAGGAAGGAGCAACATTCTGTTGAATCCTTCATGAGGCAGCATCCACCTTCTTTCAGCGGGTCTACTGATCCATTAGTTTCTGAACAATGGATTAGTACTACTAAAAAGATATTGTCAGTTCTTCAATGTTCTGAACATGATAATGTCATCCTAGTAGTGTATCGTTTGGAAGGAGATGCTGATCAATGGTGGAATCTTATTAAGAATACGAGGCAAAGGGATGAAATTGAGTCCATGGAATGGGACGAGTTCAAGAACTTATTTTTCAATAAGTACTTCCCTCGTATTCTCTGAACAAATATAGAGAAAGAGTTTCTTGATCTAAAGAAAAATGATGATGAATCTGTTGGTACCTATGAAGCAAATTTTACATGACTTGCAAGGTACGCTTCTGGTATTATTATCCAACCTGAGAGCAAGATCGATCGATTCTCTAGTGGCTTAAAACCATGTCTTCAAAGGGCCTTAGCCATAAGGGACTTCAATAGCTACGAGGAAATCGTTCGATGTGCTCTCAAAGTTGAGATGGATATTGGAGTAACCCATCAGTAATTTGGGTTTGATAAGATGAGGAAAATGGAATTCAAACGAAAATCTAAAGAGCACCCTGAAAAGAAGATGAGCTTTCCCTTATGCTCAAAGTATGGAAAGAAACATGGAGGGAGTTGTCTTAAAGGGACAAGTAAATGTTTCAAATGTGTAAAGGAAGGTCATCAGGCATTATAATGTTACAATGATGGGAAGAATATGTCTAATGATGCAAACAAAGGAAGGGACACACCGAATGAACCTAATACACTTCAATGTTTCAAGTGCAAGGAGATGGGGCATTAAACCATTAAATGCCCCAATCCAAGGGTTGTTGATGATGATCGACATCAACAAAATCTTAAGGCTAAAGACAAAGGAAAGTCACATGCAATTTCTATCAGCGATGTGGAGTACAATAACGATGTGGTGAAAGGTACACTTACCATACACTCTAAAGTAGAAAATGTTTTATTTGATTCTGGATCCACCCACTCTTTTATTTCTGAATAATTTTCTAAGAGTATCACTAAATTACCTCAATATTTAGATGTTGAGTTAGCTGTGACAACACCTAATGGCACAACAGTCGCATCAAAAGTTTATAATTCTTCCCCGATTGAAGTTTGTGGGAAAGTGCTTCCTGAAAATCTTGTGATCCTTCCTATAGTGGAATTTGATGTGATTCGTGGCATGGATTGGCTTTCTCTATATGGAGCTCATATCAATTGCCAAAGAAGGGAAGTCACATTTCATATTCCAGATCAATATTTGATCGTCTATCGATGAAGGATGAAAATAACCTTCCAGTGGAAATTTCTTCCATCTTATGGGTCTTGATTCCACTGAATGAAGGTTATTTATCTCAAATGGTTGGTGAGAAACTCATGATTAATAATATGCCCGTTGTACAGGAGTTTGATGATGTATTTCCGGAGGAATTGCCGGGTCTTCCACCAAATCGTGAAGTTGAGTTTTCAATAGAACTCGTATTGGGTGATTTTCCTATTTCAAAGACACCTTATAGAATGGCGATAATTGAGTTGCAGGAATTGAAGAAGAAACTCCAAGAGAATCTTGATAAGGGATTAATACGCCCTAGTGCGTCACCTTGGGGAGCACCTGTTCTGTTTGTTAAGAAGAAAGATGGATCAATGAGACTCTACATTGATTATCAAGAACTTAACAAGATCACTATCAAGAAAAAATATCCTCTCCCGCGCATTGATGACTTATTTGACCAACTACGCGGAGCTCAATACTTTTCCAAGATTGATCTTCGTTCGGGGTATCATCAATTAAGGGTCAAAAGGGAGGATATACCAAAGAAGGCTTTCCGTACAAGGTATGGACACTATGAATTTATAGTGATTCCATTTGGTCTTACTAATGCCCCTGCTATCTTCATGGATCTGATGAATAGAGTCTTTAGAGACTATCTTGATCAGTTTGTGGTAGTCTTTATAGACAATATTCTTGTTTATTCAAAGAGAAAGGAAGAACATGAATATCACTTGAGAATTATATTAAAGACCCTGAGAAAGGAGAAGCTTTATGCCAAATTTACCAAGTGTGAATTTTGGATTCAAAATGTTTCATTTTTGGGTCACATAATCTCAAAAGAGGGGATATCTATGGATCCAGCAAAAACAGTGGTTATCGAAAGATGGTCGAGACCAACAACAATAACCAAGATCTGAAGTTTTATTGTTTTGGATGGATATTATAGACGTTTTGTGAAAGATTTTTCACTATTATCTAATCCACTCACCAGGTTGACTCAGAAAGGAGTTAAGTTTTTTTGGACGGAGGAATGTGAAGAGAATGTCAAGGAGTTGAAAAAAAGGTTATCCAGTGCACCTGTGCTCACACTGCCTTGTAGTGGAGAAAGGTTTGTGATCTACAATGATGCATCCAAGAAGGGGCTGGGTTTTGTTCTTATGCAAAATGATATGGTGATAACTTATTCCTCACGACATTTGAAAATCCATGAGCAAAATTACCCAACACATGATTTGGAGTTAGCAGCAGTAATCTTTGCAATAATGATTTGGAGGCATTATCTTTATGGAGAAAGGTGTGATATTTTTAATGATCTCAAAAGTTTAAAGTATATTTTCACACAAAAGGAGCTGAATATGCGCCATAGAAGATGGTTGGAACTGATTAAGGATTACGACTGCTGAATTCATTACCACCCTGGTAAAGCAAACAAGGGGGCAGATGCATTAAGTCGACAAGACGATGCTAGCTTATCCATGATGAGGATCCCAAAAGATCCAATATTTATAGATTTACAAAGGATGGATCATGGAATTATAATGGAATGGAAAAAATCTTATCTTTCTAAAATGAATGTTCAACCATCTATACATATGAAGATTAAAGAAGCACAGAAAGAAGATGTAGAGTTACAAAAGAAGGTGAGAAATGTACCAAAATTCAACCTTGATTGTGATGGGAAAAAAAAGTTCAGGAATCGGGTTTGTGTTCCTCCAATCCCAGAATTAACGAAGGAGATGCTGGATGAGGCTCATAGTTCTTCATTCTCTATTCATCCTGGAAGCACGAAGATGTATAGGGACCTGAAAGAGTACTTCTAGTGGGATGGCATGAAAAGAGATGTTGCTGAATATGTCTCTCAATTCTTGGTTTGTCAGTAAGTTAAAGTTGAGAGACAGAAGTCTAAGGGGATGTTACAACCATTACCCATACCCGAATGGAAATGGAAAAACATCACTATGGACTTTGTCATAAGACTTCCTAAAACATCCAAAGGCAATAATGCTATCTGGGTCATAGTTGATCATCTTACAAAGTCTGCACACTTCACTGCTATTAGAGAGGAATTCTCTCTGGATTATCTTGTCAGGATATATGTAAAGGAAGTGGTAAGATTTCATGGAGTACCACTTTCTATTATATCAGATCGGGATCCAAGATTTACCTCGAAGTTCTGGCGAAGTCATCAGCATACTCTAGATACAATGTTGTGGTTCAGCACTGCTTATCATCCTCAAACAGACGGTCAGTCTGGGAGAACAATTCAAAATCTAGAAGATATGTTGAGAGCTTGCTCTATGGATTTCAAAGGTGGTTGGGATAAACACCTACCTTTGGTGGAATTATCTTATAATAATAGCTTTCACTGCAGTATTAAGATGGCTCCTTATAAAGCTCTCTATGGAATGAAATGCAGGACTCCAACTTTCTGGGATGAAGTTGGGGAAAGAAAGCTATTAGGACCTGATCTTGTTGATGAGATGGCAGAAAAGGTCCAATCTATTCAACAACACATAAGAGCATCTCAGAGTCGATAGAAAAGTTATGCCGACAACCGAAGAAAATACCTAGAGTTTTAAGTGGGTGATAAAGTGTTCTTACAAATATCTCCTTGGAAGAGGGTCATGAGATTTGGAAAGAAGGGGAAGTTGAGCCCTAGATATATCGATCCTTTCGAAATACTGGATCATGTTGGAAAGGTATCTTACCGATTGGGGATTCCACCGAATCTCTCTCCAGTTCACGATGTGTTCTATGTATCTCTCCTGAGAAAGTACATACCTGATCCTTCACATGTACTCAGCTCAGAAGTTGTACCGTTGGAGCAAGATCTTTCTTATGAAGAACAGCCGATAGAGATTCTGGATCGTAGCGAAAAAGTTCTACGAAACAAGACCACTCGATTGGTGAATGTTTTATGGAGGAACCACCAATTAGAAGAAGCTACATGGGAGATTGAGGATATGATGATGGAGAGGTATCCTCATCTTTTTGTTACAAAGTGACAAATTTCGAGGGCGAAATTCATTTTAAGGGGGGTAGAATGTAAAACCCAAGACTTTTATGAGAAATATTTTGTTTTTATGTTATATAAATCATCAAAGGAATATTTCAATACACACAACACTAGCTTAGCTTTCTTTACAGGCAACTGCAGCCTTCCTCAATAGCTTGCGTCGTAAGCAATACCGAGTTTCACTAAACAACGATATGCTATTAAAATATTATTAAAACAAGCCGTTATGAATAGTAATAAAGACTTTTTGAAATTTTGTAAATTTTATTTTTCAAAATGGACTTCATTTTTGGATTCAGATTATCGAAATTAGCATAGGGTAAAATTTTGCTACCTTTCGGATAACTTTCATATTCTGATGAATAGTGAAAATTACTAAATTTTAATTAAAAAAACTTTTTTAATCGAAATAATTAATAGTGATAAATTATTAATTTGAGGGGTTTTAAAGTATATTTAGAATATATTTTTACAAATTAATAGAATTTTTTTCATTGTATGTAATTTCACATTTAAGCCAGACATAAACAAGTCTCAATCTTTTGATAGTTATTATCTTTTAAAAGAACGCTATTTGTTTTGACGACGAGAATTAATTTTTAAATTAGTAAATTTAACTGATATGTTTTGAATTTGGTAAAATAAACATAATTTTTGAATTCATAATATCAAATATAGCTTAGGCCTAATTTTTGGTATTTTTCTGGAAACTTTCATTTTTTGATGAATAGTGAAACCACTAAGTGGTAGTTAAAAAAACTGAATTTTTCATAAAACTTAATTTTACCGCTTTTGTGAGTAGAATTTCAAAAATCCGAGAGACACGGTTAATATCAAGGACTAAAATTTGGTTCAATGAGATGAAAATAATTTTTGGTGAATAGTAAGTTTTTACTTTTTTTACCATGGTTAAAAGTAAATAGGGTAATTAAGGCTAAAAGTGTTATTATTATTACCCTAAAACATGTCCTAATTCTACTGGATAAGTTTAATTAGACCAAAAACAACCTTAGGAATAACATATGACCATTTCGGCCTACTTGGATTAGATTAGGACATTTATTATCAATTTATTTAAAGAAGGGTTAAAATAGTTAAAATCAAAGTTTAATAACTAAATAATTTGTAATATAGGGTTATACATAAGATAAATTAGACTATAAATATTAATTATAAATCTATAATGATTTAAAACATAATGTAATTCTATATATAATTTTTAGACATTAAATAATTAAATTTATTTATGACACAATGATGATGTAGTAATTATCTTATTAATGAAATATTGACATAATTGATGTTATAAATACCCAAATAAATGTAATTTGAGACTTTTTATGAATTCCAATAATTTTATATGTTAATGTGACATGTTAGTATTTATTTAATTAAATGTTTTCGAACTAATCATTCTGTTATGATTTTCACAAAAATCAATTACCAAATAGTGTCAAAATTGACATAATTTTTTTTAAAACAAATACTATATTATTAATTGTTATTTTATTCCTAAAAATCTATGGTTCGGCCAAATTACTTAGATAAGGTTATATATATTAATAATAAACAACTTGGGGTTCGTTTGGCTTGATATAGCAAGTTTATTAACCTTATAGTGTAAGAAAACAAGAAGACACGATAAAAGTTAAATTATCTAACTTAAAGTTAAATCTAAATGATAAGGATAAAATTGATAACTAAACTTGTCCAAATTCTATTGGATGAGAGGCTTTGGACCCATCCCCACCTTAGCTTCCAAATATATCAATTTGGAGCTATTAAAAACCGAATTTGACTTTATACTATAATAATATTTTTAGTTATTCCAAAGTGCCCCTCTCCTCCCTTATAAAAGGGCACCTCCTCCCTCTCTTCCTCACACCACTTTGAGCCTTCAAGATCGGACAACCCCTGAAAATATCTCCTCTCCACTTCCCTATAAACATTCTAGAGGTCATGTTCATCTTCAAAGACCAATTTTAGTGCCCTAAGAGGAGATCTCAAAGAGGCGCTCCAAAGAAGAGGTAATGTCTGTTACCGATTCTTTGGACTTTATTTCTTCTTCCACTTCTTCTTCTTTAGTTGTTTCATTATTAATTAATAACATAAGTATCAATCATATACGGATATGTTATTATAAGTATGAAACAACCCTATTTCACCATCTATCCATCCTACGGAAAACGAAATCACCGCGCGTGTGTACGTACGGAATACCATCTCCACGCCGTGGTGTAATCTATTTTCCACCACCACCTTACTTGGATGGGTAAAATGGTGTAAATAATGACTATATATGATTATTTTAAATTTATATTGATTATGAAATAGTATATATATACTCCAATACAATTCCACGATCATAGGAACGATATCATCGCTCGTGCGTACGTACGGAATACCGTCTCCACGATGTGATGTGACACGTTCTACATGATCTTCATTGAATAATTATTATATAAATGAATTTAATGAATGAATATGATATATATTACACTAATACCATTCTGGAAATGATGTATCTATAACCTAAAAAGAAAAATAAGAATTTATTCGACAAAACACGCATAAGAACAAAAAGTAATAAACACCCGAATAACAAGTAGTAATGAAATATTACTAATAAGAAGCTATGAATATGACCATATATGATATAATAAAAACAATTATGATTCTGGAATAAGTCAATAACATTATTTAAATAATTATATAGGAGGTTCAGACACTTATGAAGAAAATCAGACCTAAGGTAAGGGAAAATCTCGCAATCTCAATTTTTATCCGAGATTGTTTATACTTCAGAATTTATTGGGGAATATTTATCATCCACATCCATGTTTCATCAATATGTAATATTTATATCGTTATACAATAGTTTATATCCAATTTTACCCTTCGGTGAGTTTTTAGTAAAAGATATGAAATGAATCTTTTGTCTTCTTTCGTACAAGGTACTTTTTGACTTTTCCGACAAATGTACGAGAAGAATGTTTTTTAACTTATACGGCATGAATGTATTTTTAAAAAATTATTTACAAGAAGCTTCCTTTACAAGTTTTCAAGTTTATTTTTAATCAACTTCTTTTAGTTTAAAAGTTTATGACATGTTAAGAAAGGAAAATGTTTTTGAAGTAGAAAGGATATTTTCCTCAAGAATGGAGTTCAAGTGTTTTATCAAAATTATTTTCCATCTAAGATAATATAGGATTCTGTTTCTATCCCTATTATTATATTGATTTGATTATGTTGTGATGGAATTATTTTTATGAATTATTTTATCTTAAATGAATTGTTTTATGATGTCATGTTGTTTAAGAATCCCATTTTTATTACATGAGTTTTGCAATGATGTATGATATATGATTTTGCGGCACACATAAGAATGGTATCATTATGAGATGGGTGGGACCTATATCTCCCTCCAATGCATTGGGTAAAGATTTTATATCTCATGAGATAGACATGGCTGGAACGGCAGGTTAAACTGGTTCTGTAAAACAGGATTGAAACGAGGAGTGAACTCGGTTCAGAAATGGACTTTGTCCACTAAGATAGTCTTGGAAATGAGTCTTGTCTAATAATAAATGATTCTCTATTATTATGTGTGCATGACACAAAGTTTCATGTTTTATGTTATGATTATTGGGATTACATTTCACTACCATGATTTATCCCATGTTATGAAATTACGATCTCTTTTGCAGGGTAAGATTTCCAAAATGTTATGTTCTTATTTTGATGTGATTGATATTTCTTTTGTTTACCCTTACTGAGCATTTGAGCTCACACTTTTGTATGTTTTCTTTCCCCAGGTAAGGACGAAGGGTATTAAGTAAGATATGCCAAAAAGGGACTATAGATATGATGAAATAAATGGGAGACAATGTAGATGCTTTATGAACCAGTTGTTTATGTTTACCAGTTTCTAAAGACACTATACCTATATGGTCCTTTCATGGTTTTATTATATGGTGTAATAAGTATTCTTCAATTTTGAAGTATTAACCATGTATGTAAAGTATGGGTTGTTATAATAATAGTAAAAAAATAGTGAAAATAATGGAAATCATATACACAACCTAGAAAAATATTCAATAAAAAAAGTACCCAAGAAAGTGTTGAAAAATAATAAAAGTAAACCATGCTATAACAAATGAATGGTAAACTACATGTCTGGAAAAGAGTACATAAACATTAATTAATATTTATAAGAACACAAAAGGCCAAAAGAAAAATATATAAAAAAGAATGAAATGATTCTGAGTTATGGATTGGACCCAAAATCCCATGCTCCATCCGAATTAACCATGCATCAAGCATCAACCTTACCCTAGATCTGACCTATGATTAAGTATCGTCTTCTTGGGTACCTAAGTGTTCTGGAAGCCCAAGAAAGGTATTTACAAGTTATTAGGACACCACCAATTACATTCCTAAATATAACTAGTATGATAAAAAGTGCATGCATAAGTTCTACAATAAAAAAAGTTAAACAGTATAAAAATTTAATTTAATCATAGTGAATAACCACATATTATCAGGCACCACAGTGAAGATAAATTTAATTTACCAATGTTTTGTTCATTAGATACATTTTAAAACATAATTAAGGAATTTACCTAAATTTTTTATAAATGTAGGTAAATGTTTCATAGCTAATTAGATACACTTTTAAACACAGATAATTAGTCATTTACCAAGGTTTTAATAAATATCATTAATGGAATTTTGATTACCTATGTTTTTTTAAATGTAGTTAGATTTTAGTTAGTGGATTATTTTTTGAAAATATATCACCCTTACCTATGTTAATTTTTAAATTTTTTTTAAATTAATAATTTCTTTATGGTTTAAAAAACATAGATAATTACATTTTATTTAAGTATTTATTTATAAATATAGCTAATTGAATTTTATTTACCTATGTTTTTATAAATATAGGAAAATTTTGAAACTCTAAATGCTTGGGTATGATATATTTTAATGTTTATGATTTGGTAGTTTCAGTCCTATAAGTGTTTTATGTGATCTTGTGTTTACTTGTTTTTTATAGGGGTTATACAGTGGTGGTTAGAGGCTTCAGCATAGTGAAGGTTGGTCGTGGTGTGGGAAATTCAGCTATTGTGTAAGGTCTCCGGAGGTGTTTTTGAAATCATCTTCCATATTTGGCATAACTATAATGTGGTCACTAGGTTATTAAGAAGGCATTCTATGTGGTTGATATCTAAATCGTGCATGGAGATGTTGTGGTATAGGGGCTAATGGGGTGGTTTTTGGTTGGTTCTACCTATTTAGACACCATTATGGCATAATGGTGTGATTTGATGTGGTGAGTGGATGGTTTCACCATGGATGAAAGCTACTAAGGTATTGGGAGAATGTATGAAGTGTGAATGTTTGTCCTATGACATGGAGTCCTATGGGGTGTTTTAGTTGGTTTTTCCAAAACTAGCACCCTTATAGTTGGGAGTATCTTTCTACATTGTTACGACTACCTTGGAAAATAGGATATGCATTCATGGAATTTAGATTCAATTTTTATCATAGAGTGGTGGAATAACCCTTATCATTACATCATTGAAAGGGACTTCTTCCATTAACATTGTGTTGTGGTCCTTGAGGCCGCACCGTGGTGTTATATTTTACCAATTGTGTATAAATACCCAAATAGCGATCTGAACAACTTCTTCCCCCTTATTCTTTTCTCTAACTTTAGGTTCATAAGAGAGATTTTTTAAGGCCTTGAATCCAATATTCAATTAGGATCAACCCCTAGAATTGGGGGATTGATTCTTTTTTTCCTCTTCATTTTAGTGGTAGGTGTCTCTATAAAAAGTTTCTAATTATTTAATTATGTGATTTTCTTATTCCATTACATGGTTTGTGTTATTAAAAGTATGGATTAGAAATCAATGTGGGTTTTATTCATGAGATATATGTTTTTAAGTGGATTTATTTTAAAAATAAATTTTGACTCTAAAATGGGGTTTCAAGCATGGAAGTGGTAATGATTTACAATGAAAAGGAATTATTAAATGTAGACAAGGTTTTGAAATGGGTTTTGAAATTCATAACACATTTGGAAACATGGGTGTGTTATGAAATGGACATGTCACCTTAGTGTGTGTGTGTGTGTGTAACACCACTAGAGGTTCTAATATCAGTAGACTATAACCGAACTTGATACCGGTTTTATCCAACATATTTTTGGTTTAGTCTTAGTTTATGTCTATTACATATTCCAATAGGATAGAGCCAAAATATTGGGCTTTCAAATTTATGGTTGGTTTGATACATGATGGTATATTTCATGTTTTGTTGTTCACATGTTTATCTTATAGTATATCCATGGATAATTTTGATTTTGATTAATTTTTTCTTACACACTTGTCGTATTATTTGATTATGAGAATATAGAAATGCCTTTAAAAATTCAAGGGTTGTTTTAAAAAATGGTTTTATTTTATGAAATTGTTTTTTTAATAAAATATTTGTTTTAAATTTTGAATTAAAATTTTATTAATATTATATTTTTTATAGATTATTTGGTGAAATAATATTGGTATTTTTTGTCACACCCTAATTTTTTATTTGGGCATTTAAAGATGTGTTTTTGTATGACACAAGTAAAGGGAATAGTTTCATGTAGTGAGCTAACTTCTATTG
This sequence comes from Viscum album, assembly GCA_963277665.1. Taxonomy (NCBI): domain Eukaryota; kingdom Viridiplantae; phylum Streptophyta; class Magnoliopsida; order Santalales; family Viscaceae; genus Viscum; species Viscum album. Next base: position 1,403,614,708 of record OY728125.1, read on the forward strand.
AGTGTCAATATCTCTATAGAGGAATAGTTTGGTGGTAACAGATATTCCGATAGAGTTTTATATTTGGGCTGTCTTATTTTACTTTTGGTATTAGTTGTTTGACTTGGATTTATATATTTCATGATTTTATTCTTTCCTTCTGCTATGTATGTTTCTTATTCATGAGTTATGCATGAGACTATTTTGGTTGTTAGTTTATACTCACTATATGGTGATTCAACTTGACCAATTTATTTGATTGACCTGATTTGGTTCATTAAAAAATGATATCAGAGGGAATACCCTACCTAAAGTGTTTTGAAACTACCTAGGGTTGGTTTACGGCTTTTAGTAGACCAAATCCAGGACCATCAAAATTCAGATTGTAAGTGCGGGGGGGGGGGGGGGGGGGGGTTCCTAGCTAGCTCAATGCAGTGTCTGAAAATTGAGTTACTATGGGTGTTATGGAATTTCGACCAGGCTCAAGAATTTGTGATTGAGTTAATTTGAATAAACTAGATTTGGGGTTTATTTAAATTAATTTATTCCTTCCTATAGTGTTGTCTTTTGTTCATATAATTCATGATTACTTTATAATCATGTTGTTTAAGGGAATTTATATGGATTATGAAACATGGTATTTTTATTTGGAAATTCCTCCTAATATGATTGGTTATTGTCTTGTGTTTATTAGACAATTCTTATTAACTTATATCTTCTGAATCTGAGTGACAAATCTATGAGACATGTTCTATGTGAGAATCTTATGGTGAACCATTCTTTATTGGATGCTATAATCTGAACTATTCAGACTCTAATACATGTAGGTGGTGGAAACCAGGGATGATTGAAGGACCATTTATTATAATTTACTAAGAAGAATCCCCCATAATCCAGGGAAACAAGGGGCCCAATGAATCTGAAGAGTGTCTTAAAGAGATTGAGAGGATCATCTATTTTCTAAAAATACATGAGGACTCTAGGTTTGGGTTTTCCAAGTATATACATGAGGGACTAGGAAATGTATATGAGAATCTATCATGAAATCTATGTTACATGAGTAAATCACTTAGAATTATTTCAATAAAATAATAAATCAACATTTTTCCCCCGAGATTTTTCATGTAGAGAAGCCCCAATCATTTATGGCTTTGGAGTATGGTAAGAGTATGTTATTAGAGTATTCCACCTATTTTTCTGAGTTATTGAACATAACATTTGAGCTCATTGTAAATGATTACATAAAGGATTAGAGTTTCGAGATGGGTATGATGGATTATAGACAATTGATTTTTATTATACTATGCCTTTCAGAATTTATAGAAGTGGTCAAAAAAAATAGTTACGGATGAGGTAGACATAGTTGGGAGAATGGGTTTGGGTGGAGCTATGGTTGGTGAATTTTTTAGACAGGGTGTGTATTATGGATAGAAAAGGAAATTTAATGGTGCTCAGTTTTCTTCAAGACTAGTTTCAACGTATTTTTTTGGACTGTAATAGATTTTTTTCTATCAGTGTGGTAGGACTAGTCATACCAAGCCTAATTTAATAGAGTCACAAAAAACATGTCATCATTGTGCATAATATAAACATATCAATAATCCTTATGGATTAATTTCCTCTGCCAGTAAGATTGGATCCACTCTCATTAAGGGGTCACACGTTCGTTCTGAAGCTTCTATGGGTGGTGGGTCTTATCCTTAGGCCAGTGAATATGCTCATTAAACTAAGAAGGCATATGTTGGATTTGAAACTATATGTATTTATGTTTTAGAGTATTCACTATAAGAATATTAGGTAGGTCCAACTACAGTTATAGGTATGGTATTTCTTTAATCCCAAATGGTATTATCATTGTTTGATATAGGTGTTACTCATTTCTTAATATCATCAAATTTAGTTGATGTTTTGGTCTTATATTCATAACTTATACCCTTTTGTTGGATATTTCCATGACTTAGTGAAAGAGGACCAAAAAAGGTTTAAAATGTTTCATGTGTCAGGTGATGATAGTTGACTTCAAAGTGATGTGGGATTTATTAGTTCATGATCTTAACATCTTTGACCTAATTATTGGAATAGATTGGATGAATGGTGTAATGGCCCAGATCCACTATTTTCATCATCGAGTTTAATTTATTTCTCCCAATTTAGTTGATCATGGATTTTAGTGTGGGTGGGATTATATATCTTGGAGAGCGGGTCATCTTATTTCTTATGCTAGAGCAATCTCATGCAAGTTATTATAGATGATTCTTGACTCTATTAACTACCACTTGATCAGTACGCTTCATACAAAGGTGAATGCATACCCTGAGGTTCTTCTTGATTATTTTTCTAGGTTACCACCAAAGAGAGAAGTAGAGTTCACTATTGAACTGATCCCTTATATGATTCCATTTTCTATACCATCTTATCACATGAAACCAAATGAGTCGATGTAACTTAAAGTCTAGAGTATGAAACCTGAGGATAAGGGATTTATTCATCTCAGTGTGTCACCTTCAGACTTTCCAGATCTATTTTAAAAAAATGTAGATATAAGCCTTATATTTTTTATTAATTATCACAAGATAAATAGGGTTATTGTTAAGAACAAATATCCCTTTCCAAAAATTTATGACCTCTTTGATAAACTCAGAGGGGATTATTGGTTTTCTAAGATTGAACTCTAGTTGGGATATGTTAAGTTGAGGGTTCAAGAAGAGGATATACCTAACACAACAGTTAGGATCTGGTATGGGCATTTCAGGTTTCTAGTTATTCTATTAGGTCTCACTAATTATCCTATAGTATTTATAGTATTGATGAAGAAAATATTTTATTGATTTTTTACTCATTCAAATTTGTGTTTGTGTACGATATTTTGGTTTAATTCAAGTCAAAGAACGACCACTGGGATCATTTGAAAATCATCGTAGGAATTTTGAAAGAATATATCTTGTATGGTAATATTTCTAAGTGTGAGTTTTGGATATAGTAAGTGATGTTTTTAGGGAATTTTATATCTAATATGGGTGTCTCAGTGGATCCTGAAAAGATTCGGGAAAAAATTCCATGGTAGAAATCCAGATATGTGTTTGAGATTCAATGTTTTTTAAAATTGGTTGATTATTACATGTTATTTATTTATGACTTATCCATTATTGCATCTCCAAAGAGACTTAACCCATAATATTGTAAATTTTGGGTGGAACAAAAAGTGTTAGATATATTTTGAGGAACTGATGGTGATGTTGACTTTATCTCTGGCTTTGATTCTTTCATAACTAGGTTTAGGATATGATGTGTTCTGTGATACATACAGTATAGGATTTGGTTGTTTAATTGTGTAGGGGAAGTACGTGGTAGCCTATGGATATCGTCAGTTAAAACCTCATGATAAATACTACCATATCCATGAAGTTTATTTGGAAGTACTAATGCATGCACTCAAAACATAGAATCACTATCTCTTTGGGGAGAAGATTATAGTATATTATGATCATAAAAGATTGAGATATATTTTTACTTAGAGGGACTTGAACCTGCTATAGTTAAACTGGGTTGAGTATCTCTAGAATTTAGATTTTGATATTAGTTATACTCTAAGGAATAGTAATGCGGTCACTGATGCATTGACTAGGAAATTACCGATTCAGGCCATGAGGTTATCAGTGGAGGAGTGATATCTAATGAGTTTATTTTATTATTTTATTTTGCGAGTGGAAGAGACTGGTGGGAGGTTGATTAGTCACTGAAAGTGGCTAATATTCATTGTTAATATCTTAATATTAATGTTTTTAAAAGTTCATAAACATCAATTTTAGTCCAATTCAGAAATTGAACCTCATTTCCCATCATTGTGCAATTCATGCTTAAAATGTCAATTTGGGCCAACTCAATAATTTGCTTCCGGAAATTACAATATTCATCATTTTAATTTGAAATTTTGGTATATGATTGATCACTTTGTTTGGAAAATTTTATCTTTTAGGTCTGATGGATGAATCCCAAAGGAAGATGGAGAATTTTTCTCCTGAAGGCAGAAACATGCTGGAAAATGCATAATGGGCCTAAGGCCCATCAAACAAATGTGGGGCCCAGTAACCTAGCCCAATGAAGCTCAACTTTATACAGTAGAAAGATACAAATATGAGGATAATTTTATTCAACTGTGGCCGGAGCTAATTCTGATTTTTTCATGATGATAAAGGGATCTGAAGTTGAGATTTAAATGGTGGACTCGTCATTAATTCACAGAAATTAGTCCCACCATTTCGCCCATAACATTCAAACGGCTGAGCAAAATGTCCTAAAATATTGAGAGCTTATAGAAGAAACATGGACGAAGATATGTTATATTTAAGACACCTTCGGATTCGGCCATATGAAGTGTCAAACACACACGTCAAAATGGAGGACGAATCTGGATAGTTTTCCGGGTCAACTTCAAAACGTCAATTTCCTTTTGATTATTCACCCTCATTTTGACTCTATTAATTGTTGGGGGGTGAATTAATTATTGGGGGATGTAACTAAGGCTCCTAATATGCCTATATAAGGAGCTATTGGTGAAGTTAATAGTGGTGGATATTTTTCATATCATCTTTTGTTTCTTGTTTCATTGTAAGGTTATGCTTCCAAATTTCCTTTGTAATGTTTTCCATTTCCATGTAATTTTCTTTTTTGTATCTTTATGTTCTTAATCAACTTCATTCACTTCTAAATTTTCCATTTCTTTTATTAAAACATTATTATCACAAATCATAGTGATATCTTTGTGTTGTTGTGAATTAGTTCACACATAGGTGTGAATTTCATTCACACACACAGAGGAGTGCTCGTTATTTCCACGGTTTTAATTTTTTCAATCCAATTCTTGTTAGCCATCTTCCACCCACCATTGAGAGTATACCATCAATGGAGGGATAAAACCTTAATGGGATGATCTTAGGAGGATGCAAAGGCTGGATTGAATGTTATTTTATGAACGAATTGTTGTTAATTGGATAATTAATTTAAGACATCCATTCTTCAATTATTTCTACTATTCATATTTACTGTGTTTGAGCAAACTAAATTAAATTACTAAATGACCATATAACTCGAGGAGATCATGAATTTGGTTCTCTAAGGGTATACGGGATTAGTAATTGTGTTTAGTAAGCACCAAACCAGAAAATGATGAATGTAATGTTATTTTTGAAGAATGGATACATCAAAAATTAATAAAACCAAAATTGTCTAATGAAGTAAAATTCATTAAATCCACCCCGAGCATAATCCTAAGATCAACCCATTTCCATTTAATTGATTTCACTTAGGTTTATTAGTGTTCTTTAAAAACAATCCAAAATCAAACCCAAAGTCGGCTACTTCATAGCCCATCCTTCACACAATCATAGCGTCTCAAGGTTACTTCTTCGGTCCTTGTGGATTCGACCCCTACATGTACTACATCGATCACTTTTACCAGTAGGGTAAATTTGGGTGCAACCAAATTTTGGCGCCGTTGTCGGGGACCCAAGTAAGTACCTTTGACACTCATATTCTTTTCTCACCCCAATTTCACTATTCTCACCCTAATTTCACTTATCTATTCCCCTTTCTGTTTCTACGTGTCCAAGATTCCGAAAAAAAACTTTCAATCAACTCCAATGGATTATCTTCAACAATACCCATTAATATACCAAGACTATAATCAACTGGAAAATCAATATTTTGAATCACCTCACATAGAAAATTTCATTGACCAAACCATGATTGAATACACCACACCAGATGAGATGTACAATCAATGGGATGCTGATTGTTTAAAGGATCAATTTCCATACCTCTCAAGGATGATTAAAGTGATCAAACATAATGAATTTCATGATGTCCAAACATTTATCAATCCTAATTCTGAAAAAATTCTTGATCATTTGTGTGAAAAAATGGATAAAATGAATTCAGAGGTTTCATCTTTAAGAGTAGAACTACAAAGCATTGAAATGGTTGTGGAACCCATTCCCACTCAGGTTGTCTCTTCCTCATCACTAATAAAAGAATCTTGTCTCTCAAAAACCTCAAATTAATTTATTAAAGAACCAACCATTGGATTTGGGATAGTTGAAGATAATCAAGGAATTTTTTATGGGTGCTTAAATCAAGAGGAAACTGATTTTTTGTATTCACAAGAGGGAAACTTGACATTGTGGATGGAGAGTCCTGAATGCTTATCCATTGATGATTTTTCAATAACACAAATCACTGAACAATTGGGAGAAATACCTAACATTGAGCCCATACCCACACCTCCAATTCAACTAGACACTTTTGGGGATGAATCGTATTTTAAAACGGAACCAATTCTTTCTAATTTTTTTGGAGAAGAAACTAACTTTAATTCAAATTGCCAATCTTTATTAGGAAATTACAATTGACCAGAACTCAAAATCATTATCCTTCCTTCCCCAGACAAGATTTCCATCATAGGTGATAAAAAAGACCTTGTTGTTTTAGTTCATTCATCTAAAGAAGCCAATAATTTTGGAATGGTCATTGATGTCTTAGGAAGGAATATAAGTTCAACTCGATCAACCATTTCATATATTACTTGTATTTTACCAATCATTGTAGAAAATAGGATTTTACATGAAAAAAATTTCAAAAAAATAATCAATCTCAGTCTTATTGAAGTGGAAAAAGATGGGTTAATTAAAATGTCGAAAGTTGGAATTGGATAAGTTGGGGGGTACAAGTCGAGCAAATGACGTTAAACAAAAGCGCTACACGGGAGGCAACCCGTGGTTTTCATGTTTTCAATATTTTTGGAATCATATTTATTTTTAAAATAGGATTAATAAATCATTTTGATATTTTAAAAATATAAAACAATTCGACTCTTGACCTGTTCTTCTTTTATGAGTATGGATGGGTATGAAAGGGGATCACCGTATTCATCCGTGTCACGCGGTGTGATCCCTTAGTAATACATTACCCAGAAATTTAAAAGAAGACCATGTATCATTAGTTTGATTTAAAAAAACATGAAAACGATGGTACTTGGAATTAAATAAATCATTGTGTTGTTTGTTTTGTCTGTTTTTTCCTTCTTTTTATGGTTCAGGAACTATTTTGGGTGATACATGTTCAATCAAGGAGGCGCCTACATCCCCAAAGAGATAAAAGGAGTAATTTGGAGTATCATGAACCTCAACTTTAAAAACCAGGTGAATTTGTTCCATGTTTATCATTCTCAATTTCATCTTTGAACTCCTCTCCTACGTACTTCTAACTTTTCTTTTCTTTAAACACCAGGGACAGTGTCATTCTAAGTTGGGGGGAGATAAAAAATGATTTTTTTTTATAAAAACATGCATGAAAAGAAAAATTCCACTAACCATAAACATGATAAACACACATTGAAAACTCTAAAATTGGATATCAAAAAATTTTTGCATGCCTTGATTCTGATTTTAATTCAAGTTTATGTTCATGAGCATAGTTTTTCGAAAGTGCGGTTGTCCGATGTGATTTTTCAATGTTTACAATTTCATCCTCTTAATAAAAATTCCACAATGCACGTCTACTGGATCGTGGGTGTAAATTTGAGTTCTTGGGTCCCTTTCATTATAGCATAGGGATTTGGGGTCACTTTTAGTTTAATTTGAGTATCCAAAAAAACAAAAAAAAAACAAAAAAAAAACAAAACAAAAAAAAAAACAAAATAGAATGACCACATAGAGCAATGTTTTGTCCAAATGTGTGGCGTTCGGAACTTGGGGATCGTGACTCCATAGTTGTCTTTCCCAGAGTTAGGCTTTATATCTCTATTGTACAGCATGAAATTGACAATATGTGTGGCGTCCGACACTTGGGGATCGTGACTCCATAGCTGTCTTGCCCAGAGTTAGTCTTTTCATATCTATTGTGGTTAAAAAAATAAAATAAAATAAAATAAAAAAAGGGATACTCATCTTAAGGTTTAATGTGATTCCCACCTAGAGCTTCCATTTTTCCCCTTGAACAATAAAATGGGCCCCATATCTTTTATAATGCACAACAATTTATCATGCTTAATTGGAATTGGATGAAATGTGGAAATGAATTTGAAAAAAGGAATGGTCTTGGGCTTGGGATATGCTTATGGAACTATCTTGTTTTAAATGATTTTGATGGGTTCCATAATTTTTTTGGTATGAGGTCTTTTGAGTGAGCAATGTGTATTTAAATGTTTTTGGAAAAGGGGATTTGGATTTCATATTTGTAATTTATTTTGCTCGGGACTAGCAAAACTCAAGTTGGGGGGTGTGATTAGTCACTAAAAGTGGGTAATATTCATTGTTAATATCTGAATATTAATGTTTTTAAAAGTTCATAAACATCAATTTTAGTCCAATTCAGAAATTGATCTTCATTTCCCATCATTGTGCAATTCATGCTTAAAATGTAAATTTGGGCCCACTCAATAATTTTCTTGTGGAACTTACAATATTCATCATTTTAATTTTAAATTTTTTGATATGATTTATAACTTTCTTTGGAACATTTTATCTTTTAGGTCCGATGGATGAATCCCAAAGGAAGACGGAGAATTTTGCGGCTGAAAGCAGAAACATGCTGGAAAAAGCATAATGGCCCTAAGGCCCATCAAACAAATGTGGGGCCCAGAAACCAAGCCCAATGAAGCTCAACTTTATACAGTAGAAAGATAGAAATATGAGGATCATTTTATTCAGCTGTGGCTAGAGCTAATTCTGATGTTTTCATGATGATAAAGGGATCTGAAGTTGAGATTTAAATGGTGGACTCGTCATTAATATACAGAAATTAGTGCCACCATTTCGACCATAACTTTCAAACGGCTGAGCCAAATGTCCTAAATTTTTTAGAGATTATATAAGACACATGGAAAAAGATATGTTATATTTAATACACCTTCGGATTCGGCCATATGAAGTGTCTAACTCACACGTCAAAATGGAGGACGAATCTGGACAGTTTTCCGGGTCAACTTTGAAACGTCAATTTCCTTTTGATTATTCACCATCATTTTGATTCTATTAATTGTTTGAGGGTGAATTAATTACTAGGGGATGGACCTAAGGCTCCTAATATGCCTATATAAGGAGATATTGGTGAAGGGAATAGGGGTGGATATTTTTCATATCATCTTTTGTTGCTTGTTTCATTGTAAGGTTATGCTTCCAAATTTCCTTTGTAATGTTTTCCATTTCCATGAAATTTTCTTTTTTGTATCTTTATGTTCTTAATCTACTTAATTCACTTCTATATTTTCCATTTCATTTATTAAAACTTTATTATCACAAAGCACAGTGATATCTCTGTGTTGTTGTGAATTAGTTCACACATAGGTGTGAATTTCATTCACACACACGGAGGAGTGCTCGTTATTTCCGCGGTTTTAATTTTTTCAATCCAATTCTTGTTAGCCATATTCCGCACACCATTGAGAGTATACCATCAATGGAGGGATAAACCCTTAATGGGATGATCTTAGGAGGATGCAAAGGCTGGATTGAATGTTATTTTATGAACAAATTGTTGTTAATTGGATAATTAATTTAAGACATCCATTCTTCAATTATTTCTACTATTAATATTTACTATGTTTGAGCAAACTAAATTAAATTACTAAATGACCATATACCTCGGGGAGATCATGAATTTGGTTCTCTAAGTGTATACGGGATTAGTAATTGTGTTTAGTAAGCACCAAACTAGAAAATGATGAATGTAATGTTATTTTTGAAGAATGGATTCATCAAAAATTAATAAAACCAAAATTGTCTAATGAAGTAAAATTCATTCAATCCACCCCGAGCATAATCCTAATATCAACCCATTTCTATTTAATTGATTTCACTTAGGTTTATTAGTGTTCTTTAAAAACAATCCAAAATCAAACCCAAAGTCGGCTACTTCATAGCCCATCCTTCACACAATCATAGCATCTCAAGGTTACTTCTTCGGTCCCTATGGATTCGACCCCTACATGTACTACATCGATCGCTTTTACCAGTAGAGTAAATTTGGGCGCAACCAGAGGTGTTATTATCTTTGGTGAATTTTTTATAAAAACTTTATAATTGGTTTCATATTGATAATGTGTCAGACACCTATTTCCAGTGATTTAATAAAATCCTAAATGGTGAGGAGACCTCCAGATAGTGGTCTTGTTCTATTGTTGATGCCTTGGGCTTCCGAGGTAGGGTGGTTATTATTACTTTTATGTGGTAGTATTTTCTAGATGATAGACATAGGTATTTCTGGTTCATACACCCTGATACTACAAAGATATATCATGATTTGAAACATGGATATTGGTGGTAGTGGATGAGGTGGTCGATTGCAGCTTTCATGATATGATGCCTGACTTTTCAAAGGATTATGGTAGATCATAAGATACATACTTAATTATTATAACATTTTACCATTCTGGTATAGAAGTGGGATGATATTTCAAAATAATTCATCCTTGGATTACCTAAAAATACTTGTATGAGAGATGTGATTTGGGTAATCATTAACCATCTTACAAAATCGACTCATTTCTTCCTCATCAAGGAGACAACGAAGGTGAAAAAACTTGGGTACTTATATGTATAAGAGATTGTGAGACTTCATTGGGTTCCCTCTATGATTGTTTCTGATAGAGACCCATAGTTCACATCTATGTTTCAGATATTTTAAAAAAATGTGATGGTTCAAAGTTTAAATTGAGCATGACATATCATCTTCAGAAGGACGAGAAGACATGGTTATATATTCAGATTCTTGAAGATATGTTTCGATCATATGTTCTTAACTTTGGTGGTTCCTGTGAAAAGTATCTTCTAATGGTTAAATTTTCCTATAATAATATTTATTAAGCTTCGATTAATATAGGACCCTTTATAGAACTGTATGGGTGGCCATGTAGATCTCCATTATACTGGAAAGTGTTGGGAGAGATGTCTTTGGCTAGACGAATCATTCTTCAGGAAACGATAGAAAAAGTGATGTTGGTTTAGAAGATATTGGTAATAACATAGATCCTTCATAAATCCAATTTAAACTGTCATCATTGGACACTAGAGATTGAGGTCAGTGATTGGGGTTTTCTTAGAGTTTCACCTAGCTTGGGTCACTATTTTTTGGGTATGTAGAGTAAGTCGAAACTGAGGTTTGTTGGTCCCTTTGAAATACGTGAATGAATTTGAAAGGTGGTGTATTAGTTGGAATTGAAATCTCATTAGACATATATTAATGATGTGTTTCATATTTCCCAGATGAGGAGGTATCAATTGGACCCTTACCAAGTGATTGAATGGGAGGATGTTGACCCTGAGCCCGAAAAAACAATGGTTGAGAGACTAGATCAAGTAAAATGATTTCCATGGTTTGTGTACTATAGCAGTGCAGATAGGATAACCACGGGATGTGGGGGTGAGAATCATTAGTGATTTAATAATGGCCTTATCTTATTGTAATTTTAGGATCCTAAGCACTTTATGGGGAAAAATAATTTATGGTTGGGAGAATTGTGACACCATATGGGTTTGGGTATGCTCTATTTTAACATTTAATATTTGGTAGTGTGAGACTTGGATGTTTGGGACATGATCTTGGTTTTACTAGTTTTTGGATAGGGGTTCCACCATCAAGGGTAGAGTTTGTGGAGTAATAGAGGCTGACTACGGTGTGGCCAAGTCGACTTTGAAACAGGGTCTTGAGAGGTATTTGTTGGAGATGATTCCATATTTGGAATAAATGTTTCATGGTCTTTAAGATACATTATATGTCTTTTGTGAAGTTAATCCTTTTGGAATAGAGTGAGGTGTTGTGGTGTAGGGGCTTGGGGGTTGTTTTTTGTCAGTTATACCTGTTTGGAAACCATTACAGTGTAGTGTTGGGTAATAGTTTGGTGAGTGTCTAGTTTTGATGTGGATGGGAGCTACTACATCATGGAGAGCATGGAAATAGTGTGGATGGATGGCCTCTGGCATGGAGTTTTGTAAGGAGTTTTTTTGGTTCTTCTGAAATTGACACCCCTACGGCATGTGGTATATCTTTCTATGCTATGAAACCTCCCCTAGAAAATAGGATATGAAACTGTGGAACTATAACATGGTTTTGACTAGAGGGCTACTACAAGGACCTTCTCATTGTGTCATAGAAAGGTCATTCCCTGAGTTCCTTTACACCATAGTCCGTAAAGCTGCAATGTGGTGTTTTATTTTACAAAATATTTATAAATACCCAAACAATTATCCAAACCACTTCTTTGCCCATAATTTTCTCCAAAACATTAGGCACCCAAGAGAGAGTTTTGAAGGCCATAAAGCCCCTCTTTGATCAGGATTAACCTCCAGTGATGTGAGATTGATTCTTAGTGTTTCTTCTCCATTCATGAGGGATAAGTCTATATACAAATAATCCAATTGAATAAATTTATGTCCTTGTTCAATTCCTTGGTTTGTGTTATTAAAAGGTTGGATTTGATATCAAGGTGGGTTTTATTCATGAGATCTACATTTTTAAATATATTTTTCTTAAAAATGGTTTTGATTCTAAAACAGGGTTTCAAGCTTGGAAGTAGTAATTATTAATTGAGAAAATGACTTATAAAATGTGAAAAGTGTTTTAAAATGGTTTTTGAAAAGCATAACACGTTAGGAGCCTTGGGTGAATCAGTAAATGGGCACGTCGCTTTAGTGTGAGAGTGTAACACCACTAGAGGTGCTTATATCGACAGAATATGGTAGGACTCAATATTAGTTGGATATAACATATGGATTCTTTTGGATTCTATTATATCTAGTACTTATTTTCATAGGATAGATGTCATGACCCAAATCAACGGGGCTCGAGACGTAACTCCCCAAGCCCACCTCCAATAGGCCTAGGGCAGGCGACTAGCGGTGAGTAGGATAACACACACGTGGGAGGCATTAGCCTAAGGTACCTATACACACGCAGCCACATACACCTCCCTGAAATAGTGAAGATAAATATATATAAAAACTAAAAAGGAAACACATGCATACATCTATCCCAAACCAGTGTGCAATAGAAGTACAAAAGGGAAAAACAGGGCCCACCAAAGGAAAACTACAAAAGCATACGACCTGCTTAGAAGGAGGGAAAACACTGCCAAATACACCTGCTGGTACGCTCCTCAGCACAACTCTAGTAAACACCCTGGTCAGTCTCTCTCACAAAGCTCTGCCTGGTCTGGGTCCTCCTGGAACTCCATTGAAAGACGTGTGGTCTGCACAAGACACAAACAAGAAGGTCAAAGCCCGTGCAGGGGTGAGTATATAAAATACTTAGCAGGAACCCCAAAAAACCCCAAAATAAAAGGGAGAAACTGAAAGAAAATGGTCAGCTCATCCCAGCCAGAGGGAACCCAAACGAGAGAGAAACTCCATCTTGAGACCATCCTCGGCTAACGGAACTCCGTTGAAAGACATGTGGTCTGCACAAGACACAAACAAGAAGGTCAAAGCCCGTGTAGGGGTGAGTATATAAAATACTTAGTAGGCACCCCAAAAACCCCCAAAATAAAAGGGAGAAACTGAAAGAAAATGGTCTGCTCATCCCAGCCAGAGGGAACCCAAACGAGAGAGAAACTCCATCTTGAGACCATCCTCGGCTAACATAAGTAGTCAGCTCAGCTTATGTCTATACCCATATATATTCCATGAACATCCGCTCAAGTATATGCCCATACATATACCCTTAACAACCAAATATACTCATTTCATACACCAAGACTCATGAGGTTCCAACCTAATAACCTGTGACAGATACATAACTAGGAGAACACAATGATCACGTTATTAATATAAATACAGGGCTTTAACAAATCCAATTTACTTAGACAAAAGAAGCGATGGCCTCATCTAGTAGACTTTCCCCATATGAAGCCAATTTGACCGATCTTAGAAAGGAGGTGTGTAATAACCCAAGATTTTATAAGATATATTCCTTTTAATTTCTTTCATATCTTCTATTGTACGATACACCAAGATTATCTTGCGCTATACGCAACACCGTATTAGCATGCAGTATATGCAACACTAATCCTGGATCGTGTTACACACAATTTCATGTTTGTTTGACAGTAGTTATTCTACAAAACATTGAGTATATGTATATATATATTCAATGGATTTTGGTATATGCAGCAATAGAGGAGTGGTGCACTACACGCAACCCTGACTTGTCTTGAATTACACGCAATCACGACCTTCCTCGATAGCGTGTGTTGTACGCAATACCGAGTTTTACTAAACAACAATATATTTTTATAATATTATTATGAACTAACCGTTATGAATACTATTAACTAAATTTTTAATTTTATAACATTATTATTCATCTTACACATTTTCTAGAACATGGTATAAGAACAAAATAATTTTTTTGGGTAAAATAAGTATTTTTCAAAAAATGCAGTTTTGCCACCTTTTGATGGCGCACCCACCTTAAATATAGTTTTTGAAATGTTTATAAGTTAAATTTTACAAAATAAAATTATTCTTTGGAATCAGGACATAAAATTTTACCTTGGATAAAATTTTCATATTATTCTAATAACTTTCATATTTTAATGAATAGTAAAAACACGCTATATTTTAATTAAAAACAAATTTTTTCATCGTAATAACATATGTGGTTAAATTATAAAATTTAACGGTTTTAAAGTATAAATATAATATATTTTTTACCATTTAAGATAATTTATGTCATTAGCATTGATTTTACATTGAATTCGTAGGTTAAATCTATTCAATCTTTTGCAATGTTTTAAACAAAAACCCGTTTTCATTCGACAACATGATTAATTTTAATTTAATTTCTGAAACTTCTGTATATTGAATTTGAAAAAATGGATTCCATATTTGGAATCAGTGGGTCCAAATTATGTTAATAGGCTACTTTTTATTTTTGGGAATTATGAATAGTAACTATGGTAAATTTTATTTACCATAGTTAAAGGTAAATCAGGTAATTAAGGGTGAATATAATATTCTAAAATTACCCTAACACATGCCAAAATTATATTGGATGGCTAAAATTAGACCCATATAACCTAAGAGTTGTATTAGATTCATTTTTTGGACTTTTGACCAAGAAAATAATTTAATTATTATTAAAACCAAAGAAAGTGACAACATATCACTCTCTTAAATCGTACAAGTATAATAATTTTAATTTAGTGGTAAACATCATAAAACCTCGAACATGAATAGTCTACAAAAAGATAATAAAATTATCTACATCATGATAATTTATTTATAATTTTTAGGGATTAAATAATTGTAATTAATGGTGATACATTAATGATACAGAAATTATTTATTAAGTGGGAAATAAGTAATATAGTTTTTATTGAAATAATAATACCCATTAAAAGGCCCAAAAACCTGACCAAAACTTATTGGTAGTGTATATCTACACCTTAAGAATCCAAGTAACTAATATATAACCGTTTGAAGCCTTATAAAAGTGATTATGACACTTATATTATTTTATTTTAAATGATGCCAAAGTTGTCACCTTCATAATTTAATAAATATAACAATTTAAATATTGTGATGTTAAGATGATAAATTCAATTAAAAGTATTATTGTTAAAGGTAAATGATTTATCTTCATCATAGAATTTTATTTTTAATTTTTATGAAACAAATCAGTATATCAAATAATTATAAAAAAATGATGTAGTAATTATTTTATTAAGAGATAAACCAAATAAATGGTTTTAAAAATAATAAAATAAATATTATATAAACTATTTAATGTGATACAATAATTTTATAGATACATATGACCTTTTATAAATCTATTAAAGCTTTTATTTCTAACATATCTTCCTTATATATTTTATTTAAATTCAAATAAATGAATAGTGTCAAAATTGACACTATTGTTATTTTATAAAAATAACATATTATAAAATTGTTTAAAAATCACAAAAATATTTACAAATTATAAATATAAATTTATATGGTCTATAATCTTATAAATTAAAGAATTATCGAAAATTCACAACAAATAAGTAATTATTTTTTATAATTTAAAATTTAGAATTTTATTACCACAAATATACTTAAATAGATTAAATAAGGATAAATCAAACTGATAAGGTTTAAAATAAGATCAAAACATGTCTAAATTTGATTGGTTGATGAGATTACAACCATATATCATATAATATTTGAATATGAGTCATTTTTGGAGGTTTTTATGTGGGGTTAGATTTATTATAAATTAATATTTTTTAGAATTCCAAAGGTGCCCCTCTCCTCCCTTATAAAAGGGCACCTCCTCCCTCTCTTCCACACACCACTTTGAGCCTTCAAGATCAGAAAAACCCTACCCAATTATATTCTCCACTTCCCTAAAAACATCCTAGAGGTCTTGGTATTCTTCAAAGACCAATTTTAGTTCCCTAAGAGGAGGTCTCAAAGAGGCGCTTCAAAGAAGAGGTAATTTCTGTTATCGATTCTTTCACCTTTATTTCTTCTTCCACTTATTCTTCTTAGGTTGTTTCATTATTAAGTAATAATATCAGTATCACTCATATACTTATATTTTATTATAAGTATGAAACAACCCTATTTCACCATCTATCCATTCTACGGAAAACGAAATCACCATGCATGCGTACGTACGAAATACCGTCTCCACGCCGTGGTGTAATCTATTTTCCACCACCACCGTACTTGGATGGGTATAATGGTGTAAATAATAACTATATATGATTATTGTAAAGTGATATTGATTCTGTAATAGTATACATACTCTCCAACAAAATTCCACGATCATGGGAACGATATCATCGCTCGTGCGTACGTACGAAATACCGTCTCCACGACACAATGAGATTCATTCTCAATGATTAACCATTCATAAATGATTATAAAGTATATATAATAAGTAATCATGAAATATATGACATAATAATGATACTGGATTTATTTATATATATATATATATTTGTATTTCATCCAATTAATTCCATTCAATTCAATGAGGAAACGAAAACAACGTTCATGCGTACGTACGGCCTACCGTTCCATGAACGGTGTATTTCATTCCATTTATCGATATATTATATATATGTATATTCTGAATATATATTATATATAAATCATGTTTTACATTCTGGATGTATGTAATCATGATCTAATTAATCATATGAATAATTACAAGTCAAAACACGGACGACAAATGAAACGATTTTACCCAAAACGCTCTTTAACATGGAATTTACAAAAGAACGGGTAATATAAAGTCATAAGTGAACCATATATGATATCATAACAATTAATATGATTCTTTAATAAGTCCATAACATTATTCAAATAATTATAATGGAGGTTAGGATACGTACGAAGCATATCAGACCTAAGGTAAGGGATAATTTTGAAAATCTCATTTTTATCCGAGATTGCTTATTCGTAAGTATTTACTGGGGTTATTTCTATATTACATGTCCATGTTTTATAAAAGTGTTTTCATGTATTTTTAAAGTCCTTTTTACCCATTTTTGACTTTTACTACATGGTATGTAAGGAATCTTTCTTTTGTTTACGTTACGAGGTACTTTTTGACTTTTCCGGAAAAAGTACGAAAAGAATGTTTTTCTTTTAACTTATACGGCACGAACGGATTTTTATGGTTTTATAAAGACTTATTTTCATCAAGATTCCTCAAAAATATTTCATGAATACTTTCAACAAAATCTCTTTCGTTTAAAATTGCATGATGTTTTGTGAAATGAAATTGATTTTTAAGAAGAAAGGATATTTTCCTCAAGAATTCATTACAAGTGTTTTATCAAAACCATTTTCCATCTAAGATGAAATTATTTCATATGTGTATGTTTCAAGTGTAATGTCTCTATGATTGACATGGTTTCACTTTTCTTATTATGAATTGATATCCATTTCTTTTATATGGATTATGTGATGATGGGATGATGTTTATGAAACCCATTTTTTTCGTTGGGTTATTATGAATGATGTATGTTTATTTTGTGGCACAAGTAATAATGATTTCATTATGAGATGGGTGGGACCTATATCTCCCTCCAATGCATTGGGTAAAGATTTATATCTCCTGAGATATACATGGCTGGAATGGAAAGTTAAACTGGTTCAGTAATACAGGACTGGAACGAGGAGTGAACTCGATTCAGAAAGGGACTTTGTCCACTAAGATGGTCTTGGAAGCAATGCCTTGGCTACTATGGAAATCATATCATGAGCTTAATGGTTGCCACAATTACATGTTTTATTCCCATGCTATTTTATCATTCTTAATGTTTCTTTATGATCTATGACTTACGTACTTCCATGTTTTATGTCATTTCTCATGCTTTTGATGTTTGAACATTATGTTCATGTTTTTAAGTTCAAATGTATGTGGTATGTTTTATTTTATCCATTCTTACCCTTACTGAGCATTTGATCTCACCCTTTTTATGTTTTCCTTTCCCCAGGATATAAAGAAAGGTTTTAGGTAAGAAAAAAATGGGAAGATCTTTATGGGAGATGTTGAAGATATTTCACCACGATTAGAAGATTATGCTCCATGTTTCCAAAGACACTAAACTATTACGTTCCTTGTGTGTCTGTTTTTGTTATGTATTAAGTATTCCGCTAAAGTAATGTAATGTACATGTACGTCAAGATTAGGGTCTCTACAAGGTGGAATCATTGGTCTTCACTCTTGACCAAGTCCATGCCGAGCTTGAACATGTTAATCTTTAGTAGAACCGACTACGAGAGAAGTGGAAGTTAATAGATATTACCACCCGAGCGATGTTATCTGAGCGATTCCAAGAGTCTGTCACCATCGCCCACCTTACCCTTCGGTATTATTCATGTGTTATAAGGGGTTATGTAACAAGAACCTAACACTATGACAATGTACATTATTTTCTTATAAATAATTTTCATTCATTTTATTATTGTTACTTTGTAAATAGTTTTTAAAGCACAAATAGTATTTTTAGTTAATGTTCAACTAAGAAATATAATTTGATGAATTAATGGATTTTTGAAATAAATAATATTTTAATAAAATGTTATTATTACTAATAAATTATTTTTTTATTAAATATAAATGATCATATAATTTTATGAATTCAATTGTACTTTTTATTAAGGTTTGAAAGCCATTTTTGTCAAAACCCATGAATTTTTGATAAATATCAGTTTTTATTTTAAAAGAGAAAATTAATATATTTAGAAAATTATTTAGATAAAATTAATATTATTTCTTTAATTAGGATGTTGAAATTATCAAATGGTGAATTTTTCATAATATTCTGATACCGTCAAATTTTTGGGTAAAAATTAAATACCATTTAAATATAAAATGTGTTTTATGACATCATAATGACCCATTAGTAATGTAATAAAATACTATAAACTTTATTTTTGGCCAATATATGTTTTAACATTAAAATAATTTGATTTTGGGTTTCTTTGATTTATTTTACAAAGCTTTAGTGTACCCTTCAAGACTTATTAAAAAATTTGTCTTTTTAATTTTTTTTCTTTGGGAGTGTGACCCACCTCCATATAAGAAACCCCATTATTTTAAGAATTTATAACTTTGGTATTATAAAATATTGTTTTCCACTTCCATTTTTCCAAAACCATGGGCAAAAACCATGGGATGGCTTGTGGTTTGGATTAGTTTAATGTGAGGTGTCCCAAACCTAAATAATAAAGAATTCCCTCACATTTCCTATATAAACCCACCCAATCTCACACTTACTCCTCACTAAAAAATTTTTTAGTTTGTCCAACCTCTGATATACTCTCTCTAGAATCCTCCCAAGGTGCCCCAAGATCCCAAGAATATCCTCTCAAGCCTCCCTCAAGCCTTTGGAAGCACACTTCCAAGTAAGGGTTTTTCTTCCATTCTCATTTTTGTCCAATATTCTTTAAATTTTTATGCCCTTTTAATTTAAATTATTAATGTTGGGGTATGGTTTTGAACCTCCCCCATAATGACCTATTTATGTTTTAATGCTTTTAGACCCCTTTCTCTCCCATTAAATGCCTCACATGTACACCTGTTACTATGCCGAAATTCTGAGATGGATTTCTCTCGCCTCATTTACATTCAAGAAATTATTTTGTATCATGAATCTAAATTATACTACATTTTTTGGGACTTGTATCTATATGAACCCCTCAATTTCCATTTCATGTAAATATTTTGAGCCACACCTTTCTCTCTCATCAACCATTTTGAAGAGTTTCTATGTCACGCCGTTATGCTACCGAAATTGCACCATGCTTTTCCAAGCCAAAGTCATTGTGTAATGAATAACATTCCCATTTCTCTACCAAGGGTATTCACATTTATGCACATTTACTTATTATTTAAAGAGTTTTGTGTGTGTATTTCACATTCATTTATTATGTAATAAATGATTATGTTGAATGATTCAATGTTTTATGATCCATGAGGCACACTTATGCATGAAATGAATTTTTTAAGAAGGGTGAACCCTAATAGCACTCTAATTCATTAGGTAAGTGTAGTATCATGATACTTCCTGTGCAATGGGTGTTTACTCATGCTAATTCAAGTGAAAAGAGGTTTTACTCATGCTTCATGTTCAATGAGGGTTTACTCATGCTCCATGTGCAATCTTCCTTGGCTCATGCTAATTCCATGTTAAGTGTTGTTGAGACATTTCCATGTTATGATTATCATGATTTATCATGCCTTTATGTTTATGCTTCTATTTTTCTCTATTGACATTCCTATTTTCTAACATGTATTGTATTCCTCATGTTATTCCATGATTATTCCCTTACTGGGCTTTGTAGATCACCCTTTTTCTTGTGCATGTCCTCAGGTTATCCCATTCAATGCTAAGTACGAGAGAATGTAGCTATCATGTAAATGAAGTTTTCAATAACGATATTGTTTTCCACGTTTTAATTTGTTATGTAATGATCCTAATACCCAAAGACACTATACCTATCGATCTTCTATGTTGTATCAAATGAATATTTTATGTAATAAATCAGGTTTACGTGTGTAATAAAAAAGAGGGTTGTTATAGTTGGTATCAGAGGATAGGTTTAGTTATTTTTGGGATTAGGATTAGAAAACCCTAGTAAAGCCTTAGATACAAGACTAAGTATAATAAAAACATCTCTATGTTTTGTTGAGTATTTATTAAGTGGTTTATCAAGTAAATACATCCCTATCTGGATACGAGCAGGTAGAGGCGGCTCTGGCATAGATGTATCCTAGGGGTAAAACTTGAAAACACCACTTTGAGATAGGCTCAAATGGGAACTGGTGCACGCACACAGGACTTTCTGCACTCTTGGTTATGACACTTCTGGGGGATATGCTTTGGTAAATTCATATGCTTAGTATGAACCATTATTACGGGACTAAAAAAAATTCCCTAAGAATATATATTAGAAAGTAGATCACGGATAACATAGGCTAATGCCAACAAATTCATATGTTAAGGAAATAAAATATATTTATAAGTCATCAGTTTTGTCCTTGTTTTACCCTTTATGTGTTACCCCTAACTTTCCTTTTATTCTAGTCAATGGACGGTAATAGGAGGACTTGGGCTAACAACCGATGTGAAGATCAATGTGATGGATGTACTAATGAGATGCCCAATGCAATGGGAGTGGGAATTGTGAACTTTGTCACGCTTCTCTCTCATCTTACTCGAAATTTGAATAGAAACATGGTTCAAGAGGAACGTTCAACCCCCCTAAGAAAGAACAAGTCACCATTGAGAGCTTCATGAGACAAAGGCCTCCTACTTTTAATGGATCATCTAATACCTCAATCGCCGAACAATGGATCAACTCCATTGAAACGATATTATCCATACTTTAATGTTCTTATCAAGAAAAGTTTCTTCTGGAATCTTATTGTATGGAAGGTGAAGCTGATCAATGGTGGACATTGATAAAAAATACGAAGCCTGAGGAGGAGATCAAGGCATTGGAATAGAAGGATTTTCGGAAGATGTTTTTTGATAAATATTTTTCACGCACCCTCTGGCTTAAGATGGAAAGTGACTTCCTTGCCCTTAAGAAAAAAGATGAAGAATTTTTCAGAGCGTACACGGAAAACTTCACAAGGCCTACACGATACAATTCTGGCTTTGTTGTTACCCCGAATTCAAGGTTGACTACTTATTTGGTGGGATGAATCCTAGCCTACAGAAATCACGGACAATCCTTGACTTCTAAAGCTATGAGGAAATTGTTCGATGTGTCCTCAAGGTTGAAATGAAGATTGGAGAATATAAGGGGTATCATGGGGATAAGAAGTTTAATGTGGAATTCAATGTTGGTGGTCCGAAGGATAAATCCAATGGTGCTAAGAAGATCCAACAACCCACTTACCAAAGGTGAGGATAGAAGCACCATGGAAATTGCCTGAAGGGGGCGAGGAAATGCTTTAGGTGTGGAAGAGAAGGGCACCTAGCTGTTAACAACCAATAAGAAAAACCCCGGCTGAAACAGAGGATAGGATCACTTCATTTGAACCTCAATGTTTTGTTCATTGCTACAACTGCAAAGAACTATGGCATCTTGCAAATCAGTGCCCTAAGCCAAGGAATTTCGAAGGCAACCAAGAACCTCCAAGGAACCAAGGGAGAGCTTTTTACATCACTACTACCGAAGTGAAACCCAACAACAATGTGGTGACATGTATTCTAGTTATTCATTCAAGAATAGTGAACTTACTTTTTGATTCAGGTTCTAAGAATTCTTTTATATCTTGAAATTTTTGTAGAACAATCCAATCACCACCAAAAATCACAGAAGTGAAGATGTCAGTGAGTATGGTAAATGGGGAAATCGTTGCATCCCATGAATATAACTCCTCACCTTTCATAATCTTTGGATTAAAATTCCTGGAAAACCTCTTCATACTCCCTATGGTGGAATTTGATGCGATTCTTGACATGGATTGGATTTCCTTATATAGATCCAACATAAATTGCCAGGAGAAGGAAATCACTCTCCATGTGGATAATCGACCCCCGATTCTATACAAGTGCAAGGAGGAAGATGAATCTTCTTTAGATCCATCATCTCAAGTGTGGATATTACTGCCCTATGAGCATGCGTATCTGGCTCTGATGATTGAGTCTAAGGAGGCAACCATCCTAGAAGACATTCCTATTGTGAGGGAATTCGCTGAAGTGTTTCTCGCGGAATTGGCTGGTCTTCTTCCTATAAGAGATGTTGAATTCTCAATTGTTCTTATACCTGGGGTGTTGCCAATATCTAAGATTCATATAGAATGGATGTTGTGGAGCTCGAGGAGTCGAAGAAACCACTATAGAATTATCTGGATAAAGGGTTTATACGCCCAGGTGCTTCACCATGGGGTGCACCTGTCCTCATCATCAAGAAGAAGGATGAGTCAATGTGCTTTTGCATCGATTATCGTGATCTCAAAAATATCACGATAAAGAACAAGTATCCTCTATCATGAATTGATGACTTGTTCGATCAGCTGCATAGAGAACAATAATTCTCTAGGGTGTATTTGCATTTGGGATATTATCATGTAAGGGTGAAGAAAGAATATATCCCCAAGACTTCTTTTCATACAAGATACGGGCACTATGAATTCATAGTAATGCCTTTCAGACTATCTAATGCTCCAGAAATCTTCATGGACTTGATGAATAGAGTATTTAGATATTACCTCGACAAATTTGTGGTAGTCTTTATAGGTGATATTTTGATATACTCTAAAACCAAGGAGGATCATGAGTAGAATCTAAGAACTGCACTAGAGACCTTGCAGAAGGAGAAGCTATATGAAAAGTATAACAAGTGTGAGTTCTGGTTGAAGGAGGTCTCATTCTTGGGCCATATCATCACAAGCAATGGGATATCAGTGGATCCCTCCAAAATAGATGCAATTTAGGGATATACGAGCCCAACATCGGTAAAGAATATCCATAGCTTCTTGGGGTTAGCTGGATATTATCGATGATTTGTGAGAAATTTCTCACGATTTTCCAACCCTTTTACCAAGCTAACTCATAAGGGAATAAAGCATTCTTGGAGTGATGAATGAAAAGAAAGCTTTAAGGAGTTGAAAATGAGGCTTATCACTGTGTCCGTTCTCACTTTACCCATAAGTGAAGGACTTTTTGTGGTATTCAGTGACACTTTGAAGAATGACATGTGATGTGTGTTGATGAAAAATGACAAATTCATTGCCTATGCTTCAAGGAAATTGAAAGTTCATGAACATAAATATCCAACACATGACCTTGAGTTGGATGCAGTGATCTTCACATTGAAAATATGGTGGCATTATCTCTTTGGGGAGAAGTGTGAAAGATATATAGAACACAAAATCCTCAAGTATATATTCACACAGAAAGAGTTGAACACGAACCAATGAAGATGGTTAGAGATGATAAAAGACTATGACTGCTCAATCCATTACCACCCTGGGAAAGCAAACAAGGTGGCAGATGAACAATGTAGAAAGGACCCAGCGATTCTATCATTGAGGAGAATTGTAAAGGATCCACTCTTCTTAGATTTGATGATGATGGAAATGGAAATCATAAAGAAGGGAACATCATCAATCCTTTCACAAATTATTGCTCAACTATCACTTTTGGAAAGGCTAAAGGATGATCAAAAGGATGATGTGCGAATTTAGGAAAAAGTGGAAGCTATCAGGAAAGGAAAATCCTCAGAGTTTAATGTTAATGAAGAAGGAATTGTGAGATTTGGTAAAAGACTATGTGTTCCATCAAGTCTAAAGCTGAAGAAGGAACTTCTGGATGATGCACATAGATCAAATTTCTCTATTCACTCAGGAAACACAAAGATGTATCGAGATATCAAAGAGCATTATCGATGGGATAATATGAAGAAAGAGATCACTGAATATACATCAAAGTGCTTGGTGTATCATAAAGTGAATGCAGATAGGCATAAGTCAAAGGGGATGGTGCAAACATTTCCCATACCATAATGGAAATGGGAGAACATCACCATAGACTTTTTCACTGAACTTATGAAGTCATTCAAAAGAAACAATGCAATATGGGTTGTTTTTGATCATCTTTAGAAGGCTGCACACTTCATTTCTATTCAAGAGGATTTCTCATTGGATCAACCGGCGTGGATATATATCAGGGAAGTGGTAAGGATTCATGGAGTAAAACTATCTATTAAGTCTGATCGAGATCCAAGATTCACCTCTATGTTTTGGAAGAGTCTTCAACATGATCTGAATACTGAACTGAACTTCAATATGACCTATCATCCTCAAACTGATGGCCAATCCGAGCGGAATATCCAAAAACATGAGTACATTTTGAGAGAGTGCTCAATGTAATTTAAAGGAGTATGGGATCAACATCTTCCTCTGGTTGAGTTCTCTTATAATAACAGTTTCCACTCGAGCATCCAAATGGCACCATATGATGCCCTTTATGGGAAAAGGTGAAGAACACCAGCGTGTTGGGATGAGGTCGGTGAGCGTAATATGCTTGGACTAGAAATGATATAAGAAATAGTGTAGAAGGTGAAAAGCATACAACAACATATCAAGGAAACCCAGAGTAGATGGAAGAGTTATGCAGATAACAGTCGATGAGACCTTGAGTCTAAAGTTGGAGACATGGTATTTCTATGCATATCTCCGTGGAATAATGTCATGAGGTTTGGAATGAAAGAGAATTTATGTCCTACGTACATTGTCCCCTTCTAAATTCTTGATCTTTTTGGGGTTATAGCCTATCGACTAGCACTTCCACCTACCATGTCCAAAGTATTTGATGTCTTTCATGTATCCCTCTTAAAAAATTACATACCAGAACCTTCACATGTACTCTCTTCAGTGGTAGTACAGCTAGAGGATGATCTTTCTTATGAGGAGAAACCAATTAAGATCTTAGATCATAGAGAAAAAGTACTACGAAATAAGACAATTCCCCTCGTCAATGTGTTGTGGAGAAATCTCAAGTTTGAAGAAGCGACGTGGGAATCAGATGAAATGATGAAGCAGAGTTACCCACATCTAATTAGTGTGGGAAAAGTAAATTTTGAGGGCAAAATTTTTTAAGGGGGGAAGATTGTAAAGACCCAAAATTTCATTAATGTAAATCCCTGTTGATCTAATTAAATGTATCTTTATGTAAAATTTTTATATAAAATTTCATATTCTTTGGTTTTATATTTTTGGATTTTAAAATTCTGTTAAGAATTTTGACAGTTGCTAATATAGTCGTTGAACAGTGATCACAAGATTTGTATAAATATAGGGCTTTTAAAAATCCTATTTACAAGGATAAAGGAAGCGATGGACTCATCTTGTAGACTTTCCCCATACGAAGCCCATTTGTCAGAGCTCAGAAAGGAGGTGGCATCATTGGGCTTCGCTCTTAACCAATCCCAATCTGATATTGAACACATTAAGCTTGAGTGGAACCGACTATGGGATAAGTGGAAGTTAATAGAGATTACCACCCGAGCGATGTTATCCAAGCCACCCCAAGAGTCTATTACAATCGCACACCTTACCCTTCGGTCTTATGCGAGTGTTATACAGGGTTATGTAACAAGACCCTAGCACTATGACAATGTACATTTTTTTCTTATAAAGAATGTTAATTCATTTTATTATTATTACCTTGTAAATAGTTTTTAAAGCACAAATAGTTTTTTTAGTTAATGTTCAACTAAGAAATCAATTTTGAGGAATTAATGGGTTTATGAATTAAATAAACTTTAAAAAAAATATTATTATTATTAATAAATATGTTTTAATTAAATGTAAATGATCGTATAATTTTATGAATGAAATTGTAATTTTTATTATGTTTTGAAATCCATTTCTTTCAGAACCCATGAATTTTCGATAATTGTTGGTTTTTATTTTAAAATTTAAAATTAACATATTTAAAAAATTATTTAGATAAAATTAATATTATTTCTAGAACCGGAACATCAAAATTATCCAACGGTGAATTTTTCATAATTTTCTGAGACAATCAAATTTTTTGGTAAAAATTAAATTCTATTTAAATATATAATGTTTTTTATGACATCATAATGACCCAATAGTGATGTAACAAAATACTATAAACTTTATTTTCGGCCAATATATGTTTTATAATTAAAATAATGTGATTTTGGTTTGGTTTTATTTATTTTACAAAACATTAGTGGACCTTTCAAGACTTAATAAACATTTGGTATTTTTAAATTGTTTTCTTTGGGAGTGTGACTCACCTCTACATAATCAACCCCATTATTTAAAGTTAAGAATTTGGCCTTATAAAATATTGTTTTCAACTTCCATTTTCTAAAAACCATGGGCAAAAACCAGGGGCTATTTTGTGGTTTTGGATTATTTTAATGTGAGGTGTCCCAAACCTAAATAATAAATAATTTCCTCAACTTTCCTATATAAACCCACCCAAACTCCCACTTCCTCCTCACTCAAAGCCTTTGGAGTTCGTTAAACCTCTACCCTCCTCTCTCTAGAATCCTCCCAAGGTTCCCCAAGCTCCCAAGAAGCCTCTCTCAAGCCTCTCTCAATCCTTTGTAAGCACACTTCCAAGTAAGGGTTTCTCTTCCTTTCTCATTTTTTTCCAATATTTTTAAATTTTTATGACCTTTTAATTTCAATTGTAAATGTTGGGGTATGGTTTCTAACCTCCCCCACACTTCCCCCTTTATGTTTTAATTATTGGATACCCCTTTCTCTCTCATTAAATGCCTCCTATGTACACCCGTTAGAATGTTGAAATTCTGAAAGGGATTTCTCTCTCCTCATTTACATTCAAGCAATTATTTTGTATCATGAATCTAAATTTGATTAAATTTGTTTGGAAATGTATCTATATTACCCCCATACTATCCATGTCATGTAAATTTGATGAGACTCCCCTTTGTCTCTCATCAACAATTTTTATGAGTTCTTATGTCATGTCGTTATGCTGCTGAAATTGCACCGTGATTTTCCAAGCCAAAGTCTTTGGGTAGTAAATACAATGCCCATTTCTCTATCAAGGTTATTAACCTTTATGAACATTTAATTATTGTTTAAAGAGTTTAATGTTTGTATTCTAGATTATTTTACTGTGTAATAAATGATTATGTTGAATGATTCAATGTTTTATGATTCATGTGGCACACTTATGCATGAAATGAAATTTTTAAGAAGGGTGCACCCTTATAGCATTCCAATTCATTGGGTAAGTATAGTATAATTATATGTCATGTGAAATGGGTGTTTAATCATGATAATTCAAGTGCAATGAGGTTTTACTCATGCTTCATGTGCAATGAGGGTTTACTCATGCTCCATGTGCAATGAGCCTTGGCTCAGGCTAATTACAAGTTAAGTGTTGTTGCAACATTTCCAAGTGATGATTATTGTAACTCCCCAACCCCAGTTACCCAAATTCGGTGCATTATTACATAACATTGTCTTGATCACAAGGAAATCATGTCCTGAAAGACTGATCAGTGTAGTATTATTGGAAACAAGATTCATACATAAGTTCAACTTTACAACTTGAAAAGAAATAAAACACTAATTTATTCAATTAGAAACATCAAAGCCTCCTAGATTATTCCTACATGTCACTCATAAATAACTTCTTCATATCCTGGTAAAATGAAATATAGAAAGGGGTGATATCAGATGCTTAGTAAGGGTAAGAAATACAGCAGATGATAACAAAAATATTAGGAATGGTGAATAATTAAAAACACATGCATTTCCAATAATAAAAATGAACACTTTTATTCCAAGAATATGAGCCGAGTAAAAAAATCCATAATAAAACATAGTCATGGGTATTCTACTAGTCGAATAACCACATGAACCATCAATATTTTTTTCATAATGAGGGAATGTATAATTCCCAACATTCTGAAATTTTTTTTCAAGGTATCGACCAAGACGTCTAAAAATGATTTAGGCCTCGGCCAAAACCATATATCAAATTTGGAAAGGTCTCGGCCAATTCCACATATAACTATCTCATGAGACCTATCGATGCATTGAGGAGCTATAGAGGGCTCCACTCATCACTGACTAAGTCCAATACATTCCTCATATGAAAATAATATTGATGGTTTATGTGGTTATTCGACTAGTAGAATACCCATGACTATGTTTTATTATGACATTTTTTTACCCAGATCATATTCCTGCCATAAAAGTGTTCATTTTTATTATCTGTAAAGTCATATGTTTTCAATTATTCACCATGCCTAATATTTATGTTATCATCCACTATATTTCATACCCTTACTAAGAATATGAGATCACCTCTTTCTATGTTTCATTTTCCCAGGATATGAAGAAGTTAGTTATGAGTGACTTGCAGGCATAATATATGAGGCTTGGATGTTTCTAATGGAATAAATTAGTATTTTATTTCTTTTCAAGTCATAAATTTGAACTTATGTATGGATATTGTTTCCAATAATACTAAACTGATCGGTCTTCCGAGACATTATTTACTTGTGATCATGATAGTGTTACGTGATAATACACCAACTCTGGGTAACTGGGGTCCGGGCATTACAGTTGGTATCAGAGGATGTTTAGTACAAACCTTGGAAACTAGATTTAGATAAACTCTAATTAGAGAACATTACCCTAAGATAGACTTTGAGGATTAGTATAGAATAACTTCCTAGAGTTTTTGAAATGTAGATGTTTTGTGAGTTTTCCAAGCAATACATACCTGTCTGGATACAAGTAGGTAGAGACGACTCTGGCACAGATGTACCTAGGGGTAAAACTCGAAAACACCACTTTTAGACAGACTCGAATGAGAATTGGTGCACAAAAATGGGCCTCGATACACTCTTGGTTACGGCACTCCTAAGGGATATTCTTAGGATAATTCTCATTTTCTTTACAAACCATTATGAAGGGTTTATGAGTATATACTTCCTCAAAGAAATTTTATTTATGCTTACGGATTATATCCATAAACTGTTCAATTTATGTTTGGTATTTTAAAAGTTTGGAATTATTCATTGCGATTCATAAACTGATCCAGTGTATGCCATTGTTTAGAAATTGTGCCCAGTAGAAGGAATTAGAACTCCAGCAATACGTGTGATCCAAAGAGTAAGACATATCATATCTTTCATGGTATTAAGCCCATATTTAAAAGGTAAATAGTCTCCCACATATTCTCAACATATGAAGAAATAGTATCATGTGTTAATAAGATATGTAAATAATTCTCTGAGTGCTATGGATTTGAAGGGATGCACGAGAAGAAAAGGATGGTAGAGATAAAGATTGAATAAGGGTAGAGGGGAAAAAAGTATTTTCCCATATGTGATAACTTTGGAAAGAATCACCTTGGTAAATGATTGAAGGGAATGAGAGTTTGTTATAAGTATGGAGAAAAAGGAAACCAATTACATGATTTCAAGGGTAAGAAAAAGGTTTCAAATGTAAAATGCTTCATCTACAAGGATTTGGGACATTACGCGAATCAATGTCACAGTCATCAGAGTGTACCAGAAATGATTCTATTGGATAATAATAAAGTTATGATACTAGCACATATTAATAGGAATGACTAGTGTTCTTATGTTTTCATTTCAGTGGTGTATCAATGATATACCAGTCATATGAATTATGGAAATAAATAAGGATTGTACTGAAGAACTATTTCATTAAGATTTGAGATTATATGGTTCTATGAGAAGTGACTCAACAACAATTTAAACATTTGAAAAAATACATGGTTTGAGGAAAGGTAATTTTTAATATGGTCTTGATACTAAGGTAGTGATTCTAGAATAAAAGATGGTTTATTTGGATAAATTATATTGGATATTCTTGACTTCCTTAGAACTAATTAATGGTTTGTTTATTCCATCATTGATGGAGTATTCAAATTTTTTTGTAAATAAGGAATATATCTAGTATTCTATAAAGAATAAGGGAGAATGAATGTAATAAATAAGGTTGTTACCATGTTTTGAATAAAACACATGATAAATGTATTCACATTTTATTACGTGGAAAAAAATATCTTCATTGTGTTTACCTTCCTTATAAATTTTGGACTGTAAGTTTGGACAGAGGTATTTTGGATAGCTATAAAGGCTGGAATGGATTAAGTTGAACTTTGGATAGTATTTTTGA
This sequence comes from Viscum album, assembly GCA_963277665.1. Classification (NCBI taxonomy): domain Eukaryota; kingdom Viridiplantae; phylum Streptophyta; class Magnoliopsida; order Santalales; family Viscaceae; genus Viscum; species Viscum album. Next base: position 1,403,645,866 of record OY728125.1, read on the forward strand.
AGGTTAAAACATTTCTAATTATTATTTTTGGAATATATTATAATACTATAGTTTTAGGAAAAGGACAACCTACAGGTTGGGCGATAACCCATCGCGTTAGACAAAGCTGCAAGAATCGAAACCACAACCATAGTGTGACAAGACTTTATTACCTACTAATAGCCTACAGAAAGTCCCTGGTTATTAAAAAATATTTTTCTTCATTTAAATGGTATGTGTTAATATTTAGAACCTTATACGATTGGGATAAATATAATAATTTTGAGTTCTATTATCTTTTAGATAGAAAGATGAGTTTGTGGTAGAAATTAGTTGAAGGATGAAACTCTACATGCGAAGTATATATATATATATATATATATCTTATTCTATGAAAAAAATAATTCTTAAACTTTAGGGAAGGGATATTAAAACAAAAAATGTGTTATCCTAATACTGTATGTTTTGTTGAACTAATAATATTTTAGATCATCATACATGGATAGATATGAGGTCCTCAAGTGTACACTTGTTTGTGATTCACGAACTCAACCACTCCCTAAAAATATTTATGTTTTCCCTCTAATTATATGTCTATAATTTCCACCATTGTTCTCATATTCGAGATCATAATTTGGTGGTGAATTTTTCATTTCTCTTTCATCTTATTAAGTCTAAATTTTATTAACCCTATTTCCAATGTGGGTTTTCCCCAAAAGTATTTTCTATTTTCAACCATTTATTTTCAAAGAGAAATTTAAAATTTCGAGGAGGAAATTTATTTAATTAGGGGAGATTGTAACACCCCAAGATTCCACAGTACGATTCCCTTTAAATAATTAAATAGCTTGCATTGTACGCAACTGCGAGATTCTAACACACTGCGACCTATCAAAGTATTTGTTATGAATAGTAATACCCACTTTTTGAAATTTTTTAAATTTTTTCTTTCAAAATGGAATTCATTTTTGGATTCAAAATATCAAAATTATATTAGGGTGAATTTTTGGCAATTTTCTGATAACTTTCATATTTTTATGAATAGTGAAAAATACAAAATTTTAATTTAAAACAACATTTTAATCAAAATAATTTATAGTGTTAAATTATAAATTTGAGTCATTTTAAAATATTATTAGATTATGATTTTACAATTTAATCTAATTTTGGTCATCGTATGTAATTTCACATTTAAACTGTATATAAACAAGTGTCAATCTTTGATAGTTATTATTTCTTAAAAACACACTTTTTGTTTTGACAGTAGGAATTAATTTTAAAATAATTTCTTCCACTTCTGTGTTTTAAATTTGGAAAAATGGATTCCATATTTAGAATCGTTTTATCCAAATTTTTTAAATAGTTAACTTTTATTTTTAGACTTTTTAAATATTTACTTCAGTAAATATTTTATTTACCATGATTAACTGGTAAATATAATAAATAAGGGTAAAATATAATATTATAATAATATTAAATTACCATAACATGTGTTCTAATCCTATGGTCTAATACATATCCGACCATGGGCATCCTTGGGTTGAATTTGGGACCCCATGGAGCCACATGGGAGTAATAATGACATTTTCTATTAATTAATTTAAAGTGAAGACAAAAATGACATAAACAAATATCTTTTAGTAAATAAATTTTTACATGGGGTTATATAAGTTATATTTTAGAATATTAAAATTATTTGGAAATCTAAAAAGGTTTCCAACATCATGGTATTTTTTTATATTTTTTGGAAAGCAAATAAATTAAATTATTTATAACACAATAATGATGCAATATTTACCTCATTAATAAATGATTTAAATAAATAAAATTTTAAATATTAGAACAATATCGAAAACCTATAAAATTATTATTGGATAATTTTATTTCTAAAATGAGTCATCTTTACTTTGCATAATGAATATTTGACCTTTTGAGTCTGAAGATGAGGTTATAATAAAATACTAGTTTCAAACCTTCCTAAAGAGCTCCTCCTCTCCCTTATAAAAAGCTCTCACTTCCTACCCATTTCTCACACTTCTCAAGCCTTTGGCTCATAACACCCTACCCGAATATCCTCCCAACATCCCTAACGTCCTTCTATAGTCCTTACTTTAGTCAGAAAGCCACCCTAAGGATCCCTTTTGATCAAATCAAAAGGAAGAACCTGAAGAAGAGGTAATAATTTCACCACCCTCTATCAAGTTCTTTTCTTCTTCCACTTCCTCTTTCTTTATTGTTTCTATTCTAAAATAATAACTCCAGTATCTTATATATACTATGATTTTATTGTAAATATGGTACAACCATATTCATTATTCTATCCATCCTATTAATGACATGTCACCATACGTGCATTCATACGGCTTACCGTCTCCACATCGTGGTGTAGTTGTTATTCAAATACACTATTATTTGGATGGGTATAACAATGATATATAATTGATGTAAATAATAAATGTAACATGTTAATTATTCTTTATATATGATATACCATCTATTTACATATGTTTTTAAATCAAAATAATGATATTGTCGCTCGTGCGTACGTACGAATTACCGTCTCCACGAACGCGATGAGATTCATTTCCCCATCTAAACCATTCAAGAATAATTTTCATTTGGTTATTAAAAATAATGATTAAGAACATAATATAATTCTGGATATGAATCAAATACATCCTATCCATAAAAAATACATCTTATGTATCAAAACATATAAAGGAAAACAAATCAGTTAACACCCGAAACGACGATACTACTGAAATATCATAATAAAAGAAATATTAGAAGATCATATATGATATCATATTAATGTATATGGTTATTTTATAATTTAATAACAATGATTTAACAATTATAAAATAGTTTAACCTACCCTCAACTAAGGAAGAGAACAAGGTAAGGGGTTTTCATCTCACTCATTATTCCCGTGAGATTCATGCTATATTTCCACTATTCCATTTTGTGTGGTGTATATACTGCCCATAATTGTATTCTTTGTGTAATACACTTTAATTTATCTGTATTTACATCTTCATTGTATGATACTTCTTTAATGTGGTGTATGTTTCGTAAGTTACCAAATTTTTAAGGGTTAATTTCAAAATCTCTTTATTATCCGAGGTTGTTTTTACGTGAGTATCTACTAGGACATATTTATTATCCATGTACATGTTTCATAAAAGAGTTTTTAAAGTTATTATTTTTAAAGTAGTCTTTTACTAAAACATAATTTTTAATATTTTAAAGATTTATTTTTCTAAACAATTATCATTAATGTACATGTTATCAAAATGGTTTTAAGGATTTATTTATATGGTCTTGAATATTTTGAAAGGATAATTTTTTTAAAAAGTTTCAAAGTGGTATGGGAAACTTTGATTCAAAAATGTATCTTAAATGACTTATTTTATAAATTATGTGACTTTTAAATGATTTCATGAAAAAGTGATATTTTTCTCAAATATTTTTACTAATCATTTTCAATAATGCCAACATCCTTTACAAGATATTATTCTTGATCGAGGTTGATTTATTATGATACAAATATTCCATATTGTATTGAAGTTTTTGTGATATATTTGACTATGGATGTGTTATTTTTATACCATTCTTGGTTTATGGGTATGTATTGACATTTCTTATGCTAGTTTTTATATGAAGTTTTATGTTATGTTTCAACATTTTCATATGAGGAATGTATTGGACTTAGTCAGTGACAGGTGGAGCTTTCCATAGCTCCTCGATGCATCAGTAGGTCTCATGAGACAACTAGATGTGGAATTGGTCGAGGCCTTTCCCAATTTGATATATGGTTTTGGCCAAGGATTAAATCAATTGTAGACGTCTTGGCCAAGGCCTTGAAAAAATGTTTCAAAATGTCCAACATTATACATTCCCTCATTATGAAAATAATATTGATAGTTCATGTGATTATTCAACTAGTAGAATACCCATGACTATGATTTATTATGGCATTTTTACTCACCTCATATTCCTTCCATAAAAGTGTTCATTTTTATTATTTTTAAAGGCATGTGTTTTCAATTATTCACCATGCCTAATATTTATGTTATCCTCCGCTATATTTCTTACCCTTACTGAGCATCTGAGCTCACCCCTTTCTATTTTTCATTTTCCCAGGATATGAAGAAGTTAGTTATGAGCGACTTACAAGCATAATCTAGGAGTCTTGTATGTTTCTAATGGAATTAATTGGTGTTTTATTTCTTTTCAAGTTTTAAAGTTGAACGTATGTATGAATCTTGTTTCCAATAATACTAAACTGATCGGTCTTCTGGGACTTGATTTCCTTGTGATCATGCCAATGTTATGTAATAATGCACCGACTCAGGGTAACTGGGGTAAGGGCATTATAATTATCATGCTTTATCATGCCTTTATGTTTATGATTCTATTGTGCTCTATTGATATGCCTATTGTATAACATGTATTGTATTCCTCATGTCATTCCATGGTTATTCCCTTACTGGGCTTTGTAGCTCACCCTTTTCTAATGTATGTCCTCAGATTATCCCATGCAATGCTAAGTACGAGGGATTGTAGTGGTCATGTAAAAGAAGTTTTCAATAATGATGTTTTTTTCATGTTTTAAGTTATTATGTAATGATCCTAAGCCCCAAATACACTAGACCTCTCAATCATCTATATTGTATCAATAGAAGTTTTTATGTAATAAATCAGGTTTAAGTGTGTAATAAAAAGAAGGGTTGTAATATATTATCACTGAGATCCTCTGACCTGTGGGTTATGGGCCCTCCACGCTTTCGCTGCACCACTCTGATAACTTTTAGATCTCATAGATAGGGGATCACTCCCTGTAATTGTTGGAGGATACCACACCCCGATCTAGTGCTCTATAGATCACATCACTCAGATAGAGGATCACCGCCCATGTGAAGATGGCCATGACGATGCCAGAAACCCCATCTGGTATAACTCATGATGTAGGGGATCAAACTAACAATGCACTAACCCTACCGAAACCACACGCTGGGTAGGGGATCATTTAAACAATGATTCCATAACCCTACTGAAACCACATGCTAAGTAGGGGATCTTTTAAACAATGATTCCAAAACCCTACTGAATGGATCACTGCAAAGGGGATCACATTTACGATGATTCCTCAGACCCTAAGGGATTAACTTTCCAGATAGGGGATCAACGCTCGTGGATAAGCAGTCACAACAATACCAAGAACCCGATCTAGGGAAGCGAAGCTTAGAGGATCCCGCTCTAAACCCACTAGAGGGATGCCACAACTCTATCAGAAAACCCTCATATCGAGGGGATCACAAACCAATACTGAGGTAGTAATTCCACAGGAACCCTCATAGGAATGAACCAAGGGAGTACACAGAACCACTACCGGTCCAAACGTTGCTAACCCGAGTGAACCACATCATCTCCATATTGCACACCTCCCAGGCCTTTACAGGGGCCACCAACGCAAACTACGAGAAAAAACACGCATGGTGCGATATTCATTTTCCCCGAACGGACTTATGAAGCGTAAGTTGTAAAAATGAAACATCAGCCTGGAAGTTGCCTCATGGGGCCCATGCCTCCAGCCCAAAAGTAGGCGGGCATATTGCACCATTTCAATTCTCTCGAAAAAACACACAGAAACAAGTTCTCAAACACTCCAAACAGATGACAGGTGAAAAGTGATATTTCATCGTAAAACATGCAAACTGGGACCTACGGGGCCCACGCCTTGTATTTATCTTGAAAACTCATAGGAGCATTTCAAAAAGTCCGCATGAGGACTAGGGTCATACTGCCACTGATGGCGCGTTAATCGGATGTTTGGTTCGCGAGGTACATCCATTGCAAGCTTTAATAATAATCTAATATTATTAAATTAAAGCATTCCGGGTCACCCACCTTCGATCACATAACTCAAAAGCCCCAATACCCACTTTAAAAATTCCATCTCGTTGAGATGAACCCAAGGCTGCTGACGACGCGTCAAACATAGGCGCCGTTTAGAAGATACGCCGCTTTGAACATAAGGAGCCCAACTAGGTCGATCCATCCCAGCCGACCCGGTCCAAACCACAAGCCCGTGGACCAACCACGGGTCAGGCCCACCTCTCCATGGCCCGTTCCGAAACCACTGGACCTAAGGGTCCGGTTCTTCTACCCAGACTGACCACACGGCCGGTCTCTTTCCGTGCACTCCACCAACAGGACCCGCAGAATGCGTGTCCTTGTCCGCAGCTCCCCTTGAGGCACTGACCTCAGGGCTTACCCTAGACCATGACAGGTCGAGTGCATCACTCTCACCGGCTGAGCACACTTCCGTGACACTGGCCGCCCATGTCGTGGTTGCCTGGGCTCCCCGCTCCACTTCCGGATGGCCCGCCACCCCTCCGCGCGTCCGCCCCTGCCTGCTGCGCTGCACCGAAGCCCCGACCTACACTTCGCCTGAGTGCCATGTTCCCATCCACCCTGCTTGAATCCCAAACTCCCCCATCGTACTCCACTTGTCTGATAGTCACCACGCACCACTGCTCCGCCATTGGGTTCTACCAACACCACACCTCCGAAGATGCTCCACCGCGTGACATACCGCGGCCGTCAGCCGCCACTACCGGTGGTGATCTAGTGGTTATTTCGGCGGACCACCATAACTTGAATGGGTGCCCGATTTCAGATCGAGAGACATATTTATGATTCCTAAAACACGACCCTCACAACACCTACCTCTTATCAATGATCCAATAGTCGATTGGCACATCCGAAAAATTCGGACAAAGAACGACGAAGAACGCATCGAACATGAGATTTAGAACGGATCTCGAATGATGGTCGTGTTCATTTGGCCATCACCCTAATTCTAAAATTATAGAATTTAAACAACAGGTTTTTCTAAAGCTCATGAAATCGATGAAGGAGCTAAAATCAACAGACAAACCTACCTCGATCCGGCCGTTTGTTGTTGGCGACGTACCCGCTGCGATCCCACTTCGATTTGTCGGAGTTCGCTCCTAAATCCGGTGAAGAACGATGAAGAACGCAGAAGAATGACTGAGAGAAAGAGATATTGAGAGATAAAGAGAGAGAGAGAAGTGAAATTATGCATTTCCCTTTATTCCAAAACTTAAGTGAATTAATATAAACTCACTGAAACTCTGTCGACGATCACATATTCCAAAACCTCTGCGCCCGTTTATTTTTTATCACGCCTAGGAAAAACACCCCATTTTGAACTCAAAGGAAGTCTTGGATTTCCATTCCAAGACATCATTTAGAAGTTATTTGAAATGAAATCCAGTTATAAAAATCACTAAGTCATTATTTCAAAAAGATGATTTTTCCCCTGGGTGACTTCTCTCACAGTTGGCCCACGCCCGTAACATTTACACCCCACCTAAGGTAAACGGTAGGCTCCGGACACAACCGTGCCCTAAGATTTTGATCTGAGCTACTGTTTAAGAGATAACCCATTACCACCTCATGCATAGTATAAAAATACTTAATATTTGTCTAAAATTAATTTCGGGCACACCGGGCCACGGAATCGCATGCCGTCTTCGCGCCTAGCTCTGGAATTATTCATAGGAATATTCCAAAGTGTGACTGATCCAAAACCTGAGTCTCTACATCCTCCCCACCCTAGAAAATTTCATCCCTGAATATCTATAAGCATAAGGAAAGAAACTGAACTCATAACTGGGTCTCCCACACCAGTGAGTTCACCAACACACACCCCTGTCCAAACGTATAAGTCAGAGGGATTTGTCCACCAAACCTCAACACTATATGATTTGGGTGGAACTGAATCTCCCTCATGGTTATAATCATATCACAAAAACACATATCATTGGGGGAAGGATCCCTCTTCCTCATGCATTTGAAGAAAGTCGGACAACACCCTCACAGGGTCTTACCAATACCCGAAACAAAACTCGAGCAAGAAACAAAAAGGAAAGAGTACCATTAAACAATTTTTATTAAAACTACTGAAGAAAGTTGAAAGAACACAAGGCATACCTCTATCCATCTATGATGCCTCTAGGTCAACAACCTCTAAGGCCAACATTTTTCCTCAACCTCGCCCCCCTGCCCCCTGAGCATGACGTGGATCACCTGGGGGCGGTGGTGGTGGCATCTGATACCACCTACCACCCCCACTGCTACACTAGCTCTGTCACCACGTTTGCCACCCTACGAACCACCAAACTCAAGACGTTGCCGCTGCCAAGGAGGCCTGTCGACCGTATCCCTATCAACAGCTCGACGGGTCGGAAAATCTATAGCAATATGTCCCCGACCATCGCAATCATAACACCTCCTCTCCTACGGCTGACCAAAACTAGCATGCAAGCCCTGAGCCTCAGATCCTCCATCCTAGGGTCGCCTCCTGAAACACCGGCCATGTCTAGACCCTTGCGCCTGCCACCAGCTACCAGTTTCTGATGTCTCATCTGCCACATGCCCAACACTAACAAGATAAATCTTCTCAACTAGAAATATTTACACCACCATGGCTCTCTCCAGTACTCCAACATATGTGGGTATCCATAGGGAAACCACACCTACCCAGATGTCTCTACATAGCCCCTTATCGAAGGTCTGAGCCTTGAAGAATGGGTCTCGAACCATATCTAGGGATTAGTGTGATAGGTCTGTAAACCTCGCTGAGTACTTCAACATAGTCATGCCATCCTGTCGAAGCTGCAGTAGCTCTTGAATCCATACTGACCTCAGCGTCACTGGGTAGAACTCTTCTCGGAAGAGTCTCTCAAACTCTATCCACGTGAGTATTTCTTCATTGTGCGACTCTGTCACCAAACTCCACCATCGCTTGGCCGAACCATGTAGAAGGCTCGCCGCTAGAACCACCATATGATCTGGAGGTTTCCTCACCAGGCAGAAAACTCGGGTGACTGCTTCGAGCCAATCATCAACTGCCTGAGGGTCTGGATCACCCGGAAACCTCAGAGGTCACTGCCTCTGGAACTCATGCAGTGCACTCAGCCTATGCGCAACCTCATCCTATACTACTGGCATAACCAACTGCTCAACAGGTGGTGGCTCAACTTGAAAACCACCTGGATGTCTAGCCTCAGAACCTGCGCCCTGGTCCACAGCCTCTGCACAAGGTGGATCATCACCACAATCCCGCTGCGGAAATCACGCTGGCTATCATTATGGAGGCATCCTGAAATAAAATCAAGACACAATGTGTTAAAAGAGTATATACGGGGATCTGACTCAAGAAGAACAAGGGAAACCCAAAACCCAGTGACAAGTGTCCAAATTTCATGAGTCGAAAGGAAGGTTATCAGAGTCCTAGTGAAGGGATACATTGGTTGTCATACCAACACTAGAGTCCCTGGCCTGAAATCCAAAATCAAAACATCATAACACTACCTCTATGCAATCCAAACCAACCTCAGATCTAGAACAGCTATGCTCTAAGATCCCAACGGTGAAACCTCCTCTGATACCACTCTTTCATGACCCGACCCAATGGGAATCGAGACGTAAACCCCCATGCCAGCCTCTAATAGGCCAGGGGCTGGAGACTAGTGCTGAGTAGGCTATCACACACATGGTAGGAATTAGCCTAAGGTACCTATACACATGAACCCACATACACCTCCCTTTAACAGTGCAAATAAATATATATAAAAAATGGAATGGAAATGAATGCATACATCTATCTCAAACCAGAGTGTAACAGAAGTACAGAAGGGAAAAACGAGGCCCAACAAAGGAAAACTACAAAAGCGTCCAACCTTCTCAGAAGGAGGGAAAAAACTACCAAATACACCCGCCGATATTATCTTTGGCACAACTCTAGTAAATATCTCGGTCAGTCTCACTCACTAAGCTCCGCCTACTCTGGGTCCTCCTGTAAGTACATCAAAAAGCCTGTGGTCTGTACAAGACACAAAAATGTGCGGGCAAATCCCATGCAGGGGTGAGTACATAAAATAATCAGTAAGAACCCCAAAAACCCCAAAATAAGGGAAAAACTGAAAGACAACAGTTAGCTCATCCCAGCCAGAGGGAACCCAAATGAGAGAGAAACTCTATCTCGGGACTATCCTCATCTAACACGACTAGTTAGCCAAGCTCATGTGTATGCCCATACATATTGAATGAACATCCGCTCAGGTATATGCCAATACATATACCCTAAACAACCAGATATACCCATTACAAGCACCAAGCCCCATGAAGTTCCGACCTCATAACCCGTGATAGGTACGTACCTAGGAGAACACACTCCATGAGCTCTCTTATCCCAGATGGAAATCATCCAAGAGGTATATCCTCGTCAGATATCATCACTGAGATCCTCTGACCTGTGGGTTATGGTCCCAACACACTTCTGTTGTGCCACTATGATAACTCGTAGATCTCAAAGATAGGGGATCACTCTTATGAACTGTTGGAGGATACCACAACCTAATCTGGTGCTCCACAGATCACATCACTCAGATAGAGGATCATCTCCTGTGTGAAGATGGACATGACGATGCTGGAAACTCCATCTGGTATAACTCATGATATAGGGGATCAAACCGAAGATGCACTAACCCTACCGAAACCACACGCTGAGTAGGGGATCGTTTAACCGACGATTCCACAACCCTATTGAAACCACACGCTGAGTAGGGGATCGTTTAACCAACAATTTTCCACCCCTACTGAATATCCCACTACATAGGGGATCATATTCCTGACGATGCCTCAAAACCTACGGGATTAACCTACTAGAAAGGGGATCTCTGCCCGTGGATAAGCGGTCACATGGATACCAAGAACCTGATCTAGGGAAGCGAAGCTTATAGGATCCTGCTCCGAACCCACCAGAGGGATTCCACAAATCTGTCAGAAAACCCTCTTATCAAGGGGATCACAAACCTATACCGAGGTAGTAATGCCACAAAACCCTTATAGGAACAAACCAAGGGAGTACACTCAACCACTGCTTGTCTAAACATCGCTAACCTGAGTGACCCACATCATCTTCATATTGTGCACCTCTCAGGCTTATACAGGGCCTACAAATGCAAAAAATGCAGGAAAACATGCATGGTGGTAAATTAATTTTCCCCAAATGGACTTATGAAGCATATGTCGTAAAAATGAAATGTACGCCTAGAATCCTCCTCATAGGGCCCATGCCTCCAGCCCAAAAGTAGGTGGGTATATTTCACCATTTCAATTATCTCAAAAAACACACAGAAACGAGTGGTAAAACACTCCAAATGGATGATGGGTGAAAAAGTGACATTCCACCGCAAAACGTGAAAACCAGGCCCTATGGGGCTCAAACCATTTATTTAGCTCAAACACTCAAAGTAGCATCTCAAAAATTCCCCATGAGAACTAGGGTCATGATTCCGCTGACGGCGCATCAATCGGACATCTGGTTCGCGAGGTACATCTGTTGCAAGCTTTAATAACAATTTAATATTATTAAATTAAAGTGTTTCGGGAAACCCACCTTAGAGAAAAGATCTTGAAAACCCCTAAACCTACTACAAAATTCCATATCATTGAGACAAACCCAAGGCCGCTGACAGCGTATCAAACGGGCATGTCTTTTAGAAGATACATCCCTTTGAACATAAGGGGCCCAACTGGGCCGACCCATCTCGGCCAGCCCATTCCAAACTATCAGCCCGAGGCCCATCCACGGGTCCGGACCAGCTCTCTATGGCCCATTCCAAAACCATTGGACCCAAGGGTCTGTTTCATTCACCTAGACCGGCCATGTGGCCGGTCTTCATCCGTGCGCCCCACCAACAGGACCTGCAGAATGCAGGTCCCTGTCCGCAGCTCCCCCTGAGGCGCTGACCTTGGGGATTCTCCTTGACCATGACAGGCCAAGGGAATCGCTCCGGCAGGCTGAGCGCACCACCGTGACACCGGCCACCAGGGCTCCCCGCACCGCTTCTGGACGGCCCGCCGCCCCTCCGCACATCTGCCCCTGCCTACTACTCCGCACCGAAACCACAGCCTATCCTTCGCCTGAGCGTCGCGCTCCCGACCACCCCGCCTGACTCCCAAACCCACTCCTCCTTGGACTTCACTTGTACGATGGTCACCGCGCACCCATTCTCTGCCATTGGGTTCTATTGACACCACACCTCCAAAGATGCTCCGCCGGGTGACATATCGCGGCCGCCGCGCGCAGCCGCCGACTGCCACTACCGGTGGTGATACAGTGGTTCTTTCAGTGGACCATCGTAACTCGAACGGGTGCCCAATTTCAGATCTAGAGAAATATTTTTGATCCCTATAATATGACCCTTGCAATTCCTACCTCTTATCAATGATCCGACAGTCGATTGGCACATCTGAAAAATTAAGACGAAGAACGACGAAGAACGCGTTGAACATGAGATTTAGAACAGGGCTCAGATGATGGCCATGTTCATTTGGCCATCATCATAATTTTAAAATTATTGAATTTAAACTATGGGTATATCAAAAACTCATGAAATCGACGAATGAGTGAAAATCAACTAACAAGCCTACCTCGATCCCGCCGTTGGTTGTTGGCGACACACCCGCTGCGATCCCACTTCGATCTGTCGGAGTTCTCTCCTCAAATCGGAAAAGAAACGTGAAGAACGCTGAAGAATTTTTGAGATAAAGAGAGAGAGATAGATATAGGGAGATAGAGGGACAAGGGAAATTATGGGTTTCCCTTAATTCCATCACTTAAGTGAATTTATATAATCTCACTAAAACTCCACCGACAATCGCGGATTCCAAAACCTCCGCACTCGCTTATTTTATATCACACCTAGGAAAAACAACCCATTTCAAACTCAATTAAAGTCTCGGATTTCCATTCAAAGGCTTCATTTTAGTTATTTGAAAATAATTATAGTGATAAAAATCACTAAGTCATTATTTCAAAAATATGATTTTTTCCCTGGGTGACTTTTCTCATAGTAGGCCCACGCCCGTAACTTTTACACCCCACCTAAGGTAAACGGCATGCTCTGGATGCAACTGTGCCCTCAGATTTCTGATCTAAGCTACTGTTTAATAGATAACCCATTACCGCCTCGTGCATAGTATAAAAATACTTAATATTTTTATAAAACTAATTCCAGGCACACCAGGCCTTAGAATCACACGCTGTCTTCACGCCTAGCTCTGGAATTATTCATAGGAATATTCCAATGTCTGATAGAGCCAAAACCCAAGTTGCTGTACTAGACCCCAAATTGTGTTAATTGTCATTTATTCATGGTTTTACACATGATGGAATATTCTATGGTTGGTTGCTCAGATGTTTATCTTATAGTGTATCCATGGATGGTCTGGATTATGATCACCTGTTTTCTTACACACTTGTTTTATTCCTTGGTTACGAGAATATGGATATTCTTTTTTGAAAACTGAGGGACATTATGAAAAATGGGTTTTTTATTAATTTTTTTATAATCTAGATTTTTTTTAAATATAGAACTATTTTTTTCTTGATATTAAACTTTTTATAGATTCATTGGTGAAATCCTACTAGGATTTGTGCTCACTCCCTACTTTTTCCTTTAATATTTTGTAAATGTGGTTTTGGAATGAAAAAAAGTAAAGGGAAGGGTGTTATTTAGTGAGATGACTTATCTTGAGTGTTGTTGTATCCATATAGAAATATTTTAGTGGTGCCAGATGGCCACATAGAGTTTCAACATTGGGTTTTCTTTGATTTCCTTTTTCGATTATTTTTCGGATTGGATTTTTTTGTTTCATGATTATATTCTTTTAATCCATTATGTATATTGGTTGTTATTTAGTTATACATGAGACTATTTTGGTTTTTTTGTTGATGCTCACCTTATGGTAGGCCAACATGGGTGATGTGTTTGATCAACCCAATCCGGTTTGTTACATAAATTTTATTAGAAGGTATTTTATTGAAATTTATTTAATAGAATATTTTCCAATCATTAGAGCCCAACCCCACTCCCATGCCGAAAACCTACGATAGACTCCCTCATGCATGACACCCCCTTATGACAGTGGCCTATGATCACCTACCCTCATCAGACCACCCACGCCATTTGCGTGACCCTGACTTCACTATAGTACTGGAGAACAACCACATCACCCCTATTTCAGTGACCTATGACTGCCTCGCCTCATCTGACTACCTGCCTGCTATGACCCACCCCACACCAAACCTGACCCCACCACCTGCACCAGTAAACAACTACCCTACCCCTTATTTCCTTGCTATGAACCCCCCAACACAAGCGACACACACCCACATATGCACAACACCTGCCTCTTTACTTATTAAGACAAACACATCCCACATATATTTTTGATTTGAGACATCCGCCCAATAGGCACAAAAACTCAGGCATAGAGCACACTGCTTACATTATTAACATATATGTATATATATAATAACAAAAAAAAATATAATAATAAAAGACACATATATATTCTGATGAAATATATATAATAACACACACATATATTAAAAAATATATATATACATTATTAATATAGTATTAATATATAATAATAATAACAGACACATATATTATATAGAAAAATACATAATTAATATATTTTAATATAATAAGATATATTATTAATAAGTTATAGATTAATATAATAAAACTTAATTTTTTTTGAAATGGTTGAGGCTAAAGTCCTTTTTATCAAAAGAAACAAAAGACGGAGGAGGAACATACACAACCTTAGATGATCAAAAATAGACCACAATAAAGTAAAATATATATATATATATATAATTATTATTATATTATATATATTTATTATCATATATTGTTATATACATTAATACATATTGTTATATATATTTTCTATTATATGTATATTTTTATTATAGTGTCATAAATTGTAATTATAATTATTTTTATTTATTATTTTTTATATTTATTGATATAATATTTATTGTTATATTATTATATTGTAATAATAATATATTTTTATAAAATTATATTGATATAATAATATTATTTTATAATATTACTTTGTTATAATATTATATTGTTTATTGTTTTTATTATATTTACTTTTATATAGTTATTATATTATTATTATATTTATTTTTATAATATTTTTATAATATTTTTATTTATAAAATTATAATATTTATTGTTCTATTTATAATATTGTTATTATATTGGTATATTAATGTAATATTTATTGTCATTTTTATTTTTATATTGTAATATTTATTATTAAATTGTTATAATATTTATTGTTATAATATTATATCACTAAATTATTTTATTTTTATTATTATTATATAATTATATATTTATTGTTAGATATTGTTATTATATATTGTTATTTTTTTGAAGAAGGTAAGCCAAAGCATAAATAAAATCAAAACAATGTTTACAGGAGTATAAAGTATGAGATCATATTACATTCTTTTTTATGTAAAGAAATAAGATCGATGAGGAGGACTTCGAACCAGGTGATGTCTTGATTTACTCCCATGTTGGCCAGGTCATCGGCAATCGTATTTTCTTCATTATTATATATTGTTTTTATATTGTTAAATATTTTTGTTTATTATTATATATTTTTATTATATTTTTTACAAAATATATTGTTATATATTTATTATTATATAGTTTTATACATAAATATTGAAAAATATATCTTTTATATTTATTACTATATATATAATTATATATTTATTGTTATAAATATGATTATATATGTTTTTAATAAGAAATATCTAAATTAAAAATTAGAAACATTTTAATACATTGCTAAAAAACAAGGCTAATTTAGCCATGTTTTCTAGAAATCATTGAAAAATTCAACATTAGTCATTTTTTGAGAAAATGTAGCTAAAAAATCATTACACAATTAAAGTGTTTTTGTGAATGCAATAGTTCTACAATTATAATTAAAAAATGTATAATAAAAAGTGCATGAAAAGTTCTATAATTAATGAATTGAAATAGTTTTACAATTTAAATTTGTAGCAGAGAATAACCACTGATGTCCGAGATCCATGGTGACTCTCGAGATCAGTCTATACCACCATCGATCCATAATCCCATGACCTCAATTGACCATGCCTGCCTCATCCAGTGCTAAAGTTTCCTTGATCATGCCACAATGTACCACAACCACCCTTTCAATTGTTTTCCATATAAATGACATGACCACCCCATAGGGTGCTTTCACAACCTCCCATAACGAGAGCTTTCATGACCTCCCAATAGGGAGTTTCCACCCATAGTGAGTTTTATATAAGAGTACCAGGACTACCCTGAAGGGTGTTTTCATAACCACCCATAAATTGTGTATTAATGACCAACCATTGAGCATTTTCATGAGTAACCAAAAGATTTCTTAAAAGGTAATTTTCATTATGTTTCAAGATTTTCCAATTCTCAATTCAACAAAAGATTATAAATTCAGCACCATTTCCAAAAACATCCCAGGGTTTCTGAAATTCAAAAACAATAACCACATCATGAGGTTCATTTTTTACTTTAATAATACATGTTTTCCACATTCCTTTTTATATTCCCAACAAATTCACAACTTAATATGTTTACCATTAACTATGTATAAACATATTTAAAAAAAATATCATAATGAAAAAAATTATAGCTTCACATTTTTATTATAAGAAATCAATAAAGCATTGATGATCTATTGTTGATCATCAATGATTGGGAAATTCCATTTCGCAATAATTGATCTAAACATGATTTACATTTTCTTCAACCACATTAAACCTAAGTTAAGAATTCATGAAACCAATGGTATTTCCCTGATCAAATCACATGTTTTATGAGGCCATATGAATTTAAAATTTCAATTTCAAGGTCAACTTCTATATATAAGAGAATTATCATAGAATAAACCTCTTCCTTTGGTTCATCACATTTTTAATAGGGTATGTAAATAATAACAGACATGATTAAATCATTTATTTGAAGCTAGTTCATCTCATGAAAATACCAACATGACACATCGCTCATGAAATAGTATAACAAAATTAGAACATGGGTTAAGTATGGGGACCACATACCTTAGCCTTAGAAAATTCTACCCATTGAGTACTAACATTTTATTTGGCTTAAATAGAAATAAAATTAGAACCTCAAAAAACCCAAAAATTTGTGATTATTAGTCAAAAATCAAAGAGATACTACTATAAATAAAATGATAAGAATTATAGAAGGTAGAAGACGCCTATACATACCTCCATATCCCCAATGCATCTAGAGGAAGGCTAATTAGAAAAGGGATGAGGGATATCTCCCCATGGAAGAGTGGGAGGAGGGGTGGGTCTTGCATGAGGGGTTATAGAAAAAGGGAGGAGGAAAGGGGGTAACAGTTATGACATCAGAAATTTCAAAAGACACCCTAAAAAACACCCCCAAAATCCACTGACTAGCTTGTATGCTCCACCAAAGAGTCAGTGGTCCAATGGTTTTATGATGATCCCAGAATCTCTCTAGGGATACTGGATTACTACCAGCTAGTCGGTGGCACTACAGTAGCCTTGTTATAAACCAAATCCTCTATCAGGCTCCCCAAATTCTTCTGATATCTCTTTGACCCCCCCAGATGCTTCTATATCTAAATAATATGTTTATTGAGATTATTCAAAAAGGATATTTTTTTAAAAGTTATCCTACCTATAAGAAGGATTCAGGTTTTACAACCTACCTACCATATGATAACTCATCCCTGATCTCTACTCCAAGTAATCACTAGTCTCTATTACCAATACTTCTCACAAATTTGTCAATCCCCAACTCTGGGTGAAATATTACCTTGCGTCGGAATGTGATGATGTCCCAACCTTGGAGACACTTGTAAGAACACACAGTCACCGACATCGAACTCTAGTGGTCTATGTCATTGATCTTTATATAGAATTTTCCTACTCTATGTTATCATCATGAATTTATGAAATCAAAGGAACACACTCTGAAGTATTTTACATGAGACCCTATCCAATAATACAGATTCAGTGTCCCTTTACTGGTTAGGTATATTCAAACACTATAACCAAACCAGCTCCACCATGGCGCCCCTCCTCTAGAGGCATCCCCATTTTCCAAAAACTTAGAACTTTCAGTCTCATTCCTAAGACTATTCACATTGCAAGGCCTCACCTCATCACTTATGTCGATAAGCTACCACAATAACTAAATCCGTAGAAAACCAATCACTCTACTAACCTTATTTCTAATAATTACCCCTATTCATATCACTTGACCATTTCTCCACATCTAGAAGCTACCAGTTACCAAATACACAACTGCACCCAAAACCGTGAATCAATTCACCACAAATCAAAACCCTTATTCCAACGATATTCATGTTGCAGTTTCCACCTCAACACATCCAACAACAAAGAACATCACTAGTTAAACACCCATTGGTTATCTCTCCTCAAAGGTGCTTGACTACAACCACTGATATGCTACCACATGTCCCGATCAAAATTCCTACCTTCCAAATTTATTTCAAGACTATCCATGAATGAAAACCATAGTATAAAACTAAATACTGATTATATTATATGACTAGATCCTCAACTGACCGAAATGGTTGTCATTATATACCACAAGCATCAACATTCCCTTAATTGGACTCCCATTCAGATCAAAAAATATTCCTTAGCTCTGAACCAATGTTTGAACTTCCACCAAGCCACACCGAAACTCAAAACCTAGTACACTTCACAAATCCAGATAAATTTAGATTCATCTACACAACAACATGTCAATGTCATTTTGATCACCCACTGACCAATCTCACTATATCCACATTCTTACCCACCTAGAACCACACAACCATGACCGATTTGATACTCCCCACCATTAGAGTATCATAATATTCAATCCACTTAACCAAAAAATACCAATCTCTATGGTCCATCCATTATTCATTCCCTCATGCAATTACTGGATGTGACTACCCCATTCATATATATATGACCACATGAAACACCAACAACCTCACACTCCTGAATTACTAGGAATATTATCCATGAAATCTTCAGACTTTATTCAAAATCAGGGACACACCCTCAACCAACCAATGGTGTAATCCCCACTATATGGCCTCACTTGTATCACTTTTGAAGTATAAATTTGATAGGTTCCATCATTAGAATGTTCATGTTGGTCATCTCAATCCATTACCACTCATCGTGTTAACCCATAATAAGGGCCAATCTCAGATTGACTATTCCACCACCATAGAACCCATCTATGTCCTCACTCTTACCATAGTAACATCTAAATTTTCAACAAAGGCCCTAGGTTTTCATTCCAATAAGCATCTCATTAAACCCAAATCAGTCCTAATATTATATATATATATGGATACTTTATGATTCATGGTCCATAAGGAACCACACATAACACATGCACACTTGCGTAAAAATATTTATGCATAATGGGTGTACTCTACCATACTGCCCAAACCACAATATAAGTGATACAACACATTCCCAAAGAATGATTGACTCTAAAATCCCATTGAATCTCAACAGTTTCACACTCCCATGAAACCAAAACATGAAAAACTGACTCAAACCCTAGTGAGTCACATATCATAATAATTAGGCTCATGTTAATATTACTATGGACATACCGCTTCCATATTCTAGAATCACCAAGAAAAAGATACCCTCAAATCGTTTCACACCCAAAGAATATCACCAAACAAAAACCGGTCACATTTCCACTCATAACTCAAGTATTTTTCTAAGACCTGAAGCACAAAACCATGATGAAATCACCCTATATTCGACCATTTAGGGTTACCATCGATGATATCATTATAAACCCACTAGTAATAGAAAAGGATAGGAATCCAAATCATCCTTCATTGATAAAAAGACCCATATACAGATCACTGACACTCTGTGTACTATACATCCCACAAAGACCCAAAGACCAACGACAACTATATCTCACCCTCGATAGCATCACAAACATACTAATCTCAATATGAGAATATTTACATGTTTTATGGATCTAAGGGAATTCATAATATTAGGTCAACCCCTCTCAAAAGTTACCTTAATGTATAAAAAAAATAAACATACTAAAATGGGGTCACATATCAAAACACAAGACATTCCCACCTAACTCAAGGGGCATAACCCATCCATACCCTGAATCACAGGTAATGCCTTTATTACCATTCCAACGTTTCACATCCTCTAATGAGAACAATAATAAATACAATGTCTCAAACATAGGTTCAAATAAAATATACCCAACCCACTATCAGGTCAGGTACCACCCACAGGTGTCACACATGGTCACTACACACCATAAATTAGCACAAGCCCTATTGGTTGTAGTTCAAACCAAATCCATAATAGGTTTAGAATTTTCTATGAAATACAAAAAAAAAAAAATAGGATTTCACACTATAGGATCCCTCTCTAGATATTTTACCATTATTAATGTTGGTTACACACATCAATGACCCACCTCAGAACATATTTCCATAATAAATTTCATCACTTTTATCCATAGAATTGATAATAGGATTAATCCCTATTATTCATCTTATCTTTCACCATAAGATTTCATAACACAATACTCAAAATAGACCTAACTACCCATACATGGGTTCAAACACCAATTATCCATTAGGTCTATATCATATATATATAGGGTTCACAATTTTTCTCTTCCATTTTACATTAACCAATATTTTTAATAACAAGGGATCTATTAAATTAATTTTTAAGTATAAGTTATAGAGGAAAAAAGTTTATAAGTTTACCTTGGAATATTATTTAGTTGGTTACTATTAAAAATCAAGATAAGTGGTCATATAAATTATTTTTAACCATTTAATTTAATCACAAATTTTCATAGTGGATGTTCAATTAATTGAAATTTCAATTATATGTTATAGAGGAAAATATCCTATAAGTTATTGTAGTCATTTTATTTAGTTGAACATTGTAAAAATTAAGGTAAGTAATCACATAACATTATTGTTTCCATTTAGGAGGCCGGTTATGGAAGATGATTCCATACAAATATAAACAAAAAATCATGTAAAACGGCTATAGACACTTTAAATAATTGATCCATGTCATAGTCAGGATAAAAAATCACAAGAAATCAAAAAAATGTCATGTGAATCCTATATGCTTGATATGTTTCTTGAACACTACCCCTTACCATACTGACCAAGAGATATAATTCAATAAATAAATATACTCAAAATCTTGTGTATCATTGTAGGTGAAATTAGGTCAATAGTTAAAATAAATATTAGGAACAACAATCACATGCCAGGAAATATGAACTTCCCTCATACGAGGGGTGGATAGTCCTACACAAAAATTCCATACCATGTCTTAAAAACATCACATCTTTTTTCTACCTTTCTCAAATTGTAAAACAAAATAAAAGGACACTATGATACCATTTTTTATCATTCCACCAACCTGGACCAATAATCGATTCTTAGATCGGTGATCACTACTATACCTCATGCACACCTCCCCATACTTTAGAGGCTACCAACTAGAATCATAGGTCTATGGTGGTATGGTGAGGATACAATACTCACATATTAGATTAAAAATAGTAGGAATAAAAGAAAATCATTTACACTACCAAGAAAAATATGTAGTAAAACAAGTATATAGGAAAGTGAAAAAAATAATCAAAGTGATCGATGATATAAAAAATGAGCTATAAACTACATGTTAAAAAGGAATACATAAACATTAAGTTATATACCTCAAAACCCAAAAGAAAAAAAGAAAAATATTGGAAAAACCCTAAAATGGTATCGGGTCCTGACCGAGTCCCAAACTCCTATGCTCTGTCATAGTAATATGAACATCAAGAATCAACATTTCCCATTCCTAAACCTACGATCAAGTAGAATATACTTAGTTATCGAAGTGATAAGGTGTCCCAAGAAGGGTGTGATTACAAATCAGTATTTTATTACCAATGACATCCCTACATATTACTTGTATGATAAAAATTACATGAATAAGTTCTACAATTAATCAATTTAAGTAGTTTAACATTTTCCTTTAAATGAAATGACTCACCACCAATGCTTGAGCTCTATGATGACACCTGAGATAAGTCTATATCACTGTAGATCATTTGGTCTATGACCGTGATCTATTATATCAGCTTATTCTAGTTACAGAGTGCCTCTAAGCAAGTCACGGTAATCATACCAACAATAGTACCATGACCGACATTTTGGGTTTTTCTAAATTAGTGCCATAAACACCCCTTAGGGTGTTTTTATAACCTACCAAAATGGGAGTTTTCATGATCTCCCTATGGAGAGATTTCAAAGCCTCTCTATAGGGATGTTTGTATAAGAGTTCCACAACCACCCCGTAAAGTGTATTCCCAACCACCAATAAAAGTTGTATTCATGACTAGATAAAGGGTGTTTTCTTGAGTATCTACAAGACCACCTATTAGGGTGTTTTCATTATGTTTCAATAATTTAAAATGTTCTATTCAACCGATGATTATCAATTCATCACTCTTTCAAAAGAAAACTAGGGATTCTTATATTCCAAAATAATAACCACTTCACATGGTTTATTTTTTCACATATAAAACAAGTCTCCTACCCTTCATTTTTTACAAGGCTAAAAAAATCCTAAAAATAACATATTTCCCATTAATCATGTATACAAATATTTTAATAAACAATTATATCATATACAAGATCAAATTATAGTGTCACATTTCATTTTATATGAACTCGATAAATCAATGAATCTCCATTTAAAATAATTTGTGATTAATAAATTCCATTTCATATTCATCAATCTAATATAGATTTCCTTTTCTATAACTATTTAAAGAATAAGTTACTAATTTATAAAAATAATGGGATTCCCCAATCACATAACCCCTTTCACAAGGATATATGAATTTAAAATTTTAATTTTCAATGTCAAATTATATAGAAAGGGGAATTCCCATAGAATAACCCTCTTTCTTAGTTTCATCACATTTTTAATAGGGAATTTACCTAAGATAATACATAATTAAATAATTTAGTTTGTGTTATGTCATCACATGAAAAGGATGACATGAAACAATAAGAACACACTAGTAAATATAATGAGACTATGGTTTAAGTATAGGGACAACTTACATTACCCTTAAAAGAGACCACACATCTATTACTGACCTTTGATTAGAGATAAATAAGAAGAAAATTATAAAATGGAAAAAACCTAAAAATAGGGTGTATTATAAAAAAGAGGAGATAGGGAAATAAAAAAATGAGATGAAGAATATAGGATAATGACCCCTATACATATCTATAGCGTTCCAATACATTAGGTGGAATGTGATTTGAATAAGGGATAAGGGGGATCCCACCATGGAAGAGATGGAGGAGGGTAGGGTCATGCAAGATAGGTTCTAGAAAAAGGGTGGAGGAAAAGGGGTAAAAGGGATTTGACACGTGAAATAAAAAATATCCCCTGAAAACACCCTACCATCCCATCAACCAATCATTGGGAGCCATCAGCTAATCGAGTAGCCTAATATCCCTCAATGGATACTAGATTTCCACTTTCTTGATAGTATATAAGTACTAACTAACCAGAGGCACTACAATAGCCTTTCTATAGGCCCAGACATCTACTAGACCCCCAAACACTAATGATATCCCTATGAACCCATAATATGATTCTATATCTATAGAATATGCACCTTAACAGTCTTCATTAGGGATCAATTTTTTTTACAAAACATTAACTTTATGAAGGGTCATGATCTTACAAGAATACGGTGATATCGAATGGTTATGTGGTTTTGGGTTGGGTGATCAGGCCTATCATTTTGAGAGATGTGTTGGAATGTTGAGTTTTCAATTCATAATAACTATGAATGTATGTAATGTAATGGAATGAGTTGAGTTTAATGGGTTGGGAGATCATTCTAACCATGATAATGGTTGTTGATATGGGATAAGATATGCATAATGGGTTGGGTAATCATGAAAACCATAAATGGGAATGTTATGATGAGGTGGAAATATGGGATGCTTTGGGATTCATTCCAACCATTGAGGGATTGTGATATGAATTGGGAGATCATGAAAATCATTGGAATATAAATGGGACTAGTTAGGTGTCATTCCATGTCATGAACCTACCCGAGTTGACCCTGAATTTGTCACCCGAGCTAGTCCGTGACATGACACGAAGGGCGTTCTCGATCCCCACTAGCTGGAAACTAGTGTCGGGCATCAGAAAATACACATGAAAATCATTTAATCACAAAATAAATAACCGGGACCAGATAAATAGATGGAATAAACTAAAAACACAACAGTATAAACAAATGAACCTCAAATAAAAATTATAAATAGATTAAGTTACAAAATACACTCAATAAGATGAAAACTAAGATATAGAACTGAAACTAAAATTATCAAAATAAACCACCGCCAGGTGATCTCTATGTGACCTCTTGGTCACCACCAACCATAAGACCAGCTATGCTCCAACAATGATCACCTACTCGGAAACTTGAACAAAGGGTGAACCTACAAAATAGATCAGGTCTACTAACATTGAGTTGTATAGGTAGGGTGTGAGCTAATATATTAGTATGTTACCATAAATGAATCCATTCAATTACTTTCCCAAAAATGTTACATTAACACTTGTTTTAAATTAATTTATAAAAAATAGATTTTCATACATAATTTTTATTTTTAAATAAAAAAACATGATCCACTGCTCACATAATTTGAATCAAGGTACAAGAAGGAAAAAGGGGATTCATTCTTTCTATTTCAAAAAAACTACTTAAAAATATTTTTTCAAACAACTACATATATATTGTTTTTTGAAATGAAAACCAAACCAGGTACAAGGAACAAGATCCGACACAATGAAGGAAACCACTCTAATAGTACTCATAATAGGAAAACATGGGAAATACTAGGAACTTAGAGGAGAACTAGAACATATTATACATGTGACTCATCCTGAATAAATTCCCTAATAAATGACATCATAACGAATTAATTCCCGACTGTCTCCCTACCTGGCCTGGCCGAGGGGCCCAATCTAATAACAATAATAACAAAATATACCCTTGCTATGGGTCACTATCCAGTGCATAATCTAAACTAGTGCATCAATATTTCTCAATAAACCTCTTTTCTATGATAGGTTTCTATCTATATTACACAAGGTGGGTGTTCCATACCATATAAAAAACAATCCGCATATATCTTACCAACCACACCACAAAATTAAATGCCACCCTGACCACCACAAGGGTAGTCTCTTACCATCAACATTCATTACATGATGGCGATCCCATACTGAGGACACTCCCAATATCATGGATCAGAAACTAGGCAAGGAACCCATCCTAATAAAGGTCTTTCAAAAGCGATTTCAAAACACCAAACAGGTCATTACTTCTACACATTTAGGGTAAATTACATAAAAGAAGGAAACACCTTAGAAAATTTCCACCCATATGAAATTCCATTTTCACTATTCCTTCTCCAATCGAACATTATGTTTCAAAAACACACCAAAACACATCACATTTTATAAATGGGACCTTATATCAAATGCAATTTATCACATAACTATTTGAAACAAACACAATGCACTCAAAGGATCCAAACAGGCATCCAACCATTTCAAGAAACAATTGCCTTTTATCCATAACCAAAAAAGCCATAAAACCTTCTAGACAATTTTAAAACCTCCTGAAGTTATTTTATAAACCAATGAGACATTGTTAAAAGAGATGGGGGAGAGGATAAAGGATTTCTTTTAGAAAACAAAGCCTCAAGAAAAGGACCACTCCAAATGTCATCATTATTTGAAGTACCATCCATGGGTGTTCTCCATGCATCATGGATGTTTCTACATCAAATGGCCTAACAAGAGGTATTTTCCAAACCATTATAAGGAAAATACAGGCAAACCATCCACTAATACATCAAACCATTTCATTAAGACACAATGTTTCAAAATTCCAACCAAAAAAATACAAACAAGTTCCATAAAAATGATTATATAGGGAGGAACCACCCAAAATAACCATTTAAAATAAAGGGAAATTATTTTCAACATAACTGACAAGGCATAAACATGTCCATAAATAAAGAAGCATTCTAAAACCTATTTTTAATCAAATTTTTCAATAAGAAAACACTACCATAAATTAACTACAAATATAATAGGGGTGTGAAACCTGATTTAATAATTAATTTAGAAGACCCAAGAATATAATGGATTGAAAATGAGAGTAAGGGAATGGAAACACCTACCTCAACATGTGCGGATAGGATAAAACTCTGACGGAAGGGAGAGTGAGAAATCGTGGACCGACCACACACCCTAGACAGCAAGGAAAGAAAACAAATCACAAAACAAGGCATTATGGTTTAGTTAATTTGAATAAAAACACTAAAAAGAAATGGAATACCAATAGTCTATAAGAAGAGAGGGATTTTGGAGATGGGAAACATGGTTTCACTGGAGCAGGGAAGAGGCACTGCATAGTGGGGTTCACCAGGAAGGGAGGTCAGGCTAGGGGAGGATGCACTGATGAAAGGGAGGTTGAATGAGGGAGGTCATGTAGCTGGATATCGTACAGACATAATGGGGGGAGGTGGGGGTTGTGATTTAGGAAGGGGCAAGGGAGTGACCCAACTAGGGTTAGTAAGAAAGAAAGAAAAGAAAATAAAATAAATTAACTTAACATAAAACATAAATAAAACGAAAATATAAATACTACTAACAATAATTATAATAATAACATAATAATAATAATATCCATAATAAAATTAATAATAATAATAATATTAACCATAAAATAATAATAATAATAATAATAATAATAATAATAACAATAATATTAACAATAACAATAAAAATTATAATAATAATAATCACATTAACAACATTTACTTCATTTACTTCATTTCATTAATAAAAATAATATTAATAACAAATTTAGAAAATAATACAATTAATATCAATTTAGAAATAATAGTATTACCAGACATTAATAATAATAATAAAATATTTTATACCCAATAATGTTATTATTAAAAAGGTATAAAAATATATAAAATTTATTTATGTTAAGACACGGGCAGTCACATGATCACCTGGGCTAACCGCACAGTTATCGATAATCGTGCGGTACCCATGAACCAGCCCGAAACCCACCAAAGTTAGCAAACTTCAAATAAATTTAAACCACCACTCAACTAGAACATTGACAAGGCTAACCAAAGCCAAGAAATAATAAAATAAAATAATTTTATAATTTAGGGTGTGACAATTCTCCCCACCAGAAAACATTTTCCCACCATAAAGTTACCAAGTTGAAAATTAGTCATGAATTGAGTTTATGCCTAAATACAACCAGATGAGACAAGGAATTTTGGGGTGATTATTTATTCCCCAAGTGACACCCAGCCGATCTAGAGGAAACCACAACCAAAAACAAGGGGAGATCATGAGGGGGGGTCTCCCCACCACAAAGACTCGTCTAAAACAAAAAATTCAAAACCCAACCAACAACACCTGGGCTTAAATGTGAACCCCGCTATGGATGAAACCCAAGAAACCAGGACCTCGAGAAGTAACACAATATCTCCACACTAGAGAAACTACACCTTTATGCAATCAAGAACTAGGGAACTCTCAACCCAAACCATACCAATTTCTTTATCATGAGAAGAACAACATTGTTATCGAAACTAGAAAATTTACACACTAGCCAAACACCCCCAACACCAAAGGTAACTTCCAGAAAGCAACTCAAACCAAATGGAGAACTCGAAACATTATCCATCAATTACAAAAAACCTAAATATACCCAAAGAGGAACAACTTAAACACCCAAGGAAAATAAATGATTCAAAATGCCACTTTTAAATTAGTAAAACTGATTGGACTACAATAGAACAAGTCCATAACGCCATTACAATGAATTATTAATTTATGACTGCAAGAAAACAAGATAGAAAAGTTTCTAAATGTGGAAATCCAATCATTAAACAAAAAACCCAGACCGAGGCTTCACACCTTTGGAAACTCATGACTGTGCGCAAGATTTACCCCAAGACCTAAGACTAGGGATTTGATGGCTAAAGCATCTTATGCCTCACAATCATGAACTTTAATCCCACGATCAGAACTCCTTCCTGGAATGGAAATTCTTACAGAACTTTCCCCAGTGGCTTGAATGACCAAATGATGACGAGGCTTCGGAGGGATGAGAAAAGATGGCTTGGAATGCCCGAACTTTCCATACTGATGGCACATCAGAAAGTGGTCTGACGAAATAGATATAACACCGAAAAAAGGGATTCTTAAAAAAAAGCTTCATCTCATACACCCAACTCTCCAGATGGGGAATCCTCATGAATGAAGAGAGGCACCATATTTTCTATGCACTTTCACTTCAGATTCAAACACCTTGAAGCGGCCGACACATGACTTCACCAACCACTAGCCTTGTTAACTACGAACAATATCTTAGCTCTTTTTGTCTTGAACACATCAAGTATGATCCATTGGATGAAAATATATTTAAAAACCTCCCATATCATCCCAAATATAACTATTATGAGATATAAAACTCCACTAGTCCAAGGATGGACCCTCTACAAAGCCCATGACAATATGAACTCTAACAAACTCGGGAGTCCCCAACCACCTGAAGACATGATATAATCCCCTAAAACCACTTAATTTCCCCTAAAAAACCCCAAATAAATCTAAGGAAAAGAAACATTGGATAGAAACCAGAAGTTTTCATGACTCATTAACAACTTTTGGGGACATTTTTGGGCGGAATATTCAGAACAACACAAAAAACACAAGCATAAAACGCATCAAGAACTCAATAAAAAAACCATGAGACAAGAAAACTAGCCTAGAATCCTAAAAAATCTTAAACACAACCAAAATAAACACCCCAATCCAAGGTTAATAGGATCATAATCAAAACATATACAAACACAAGAAAAAATCTCTTTTCTAAAAACTTCCATTTTACCAATTTAAAACAATTTGATGAAAAACACCTCCATTTTTAAAAATACTTTTCAATTTCAAAATACACTTTCATTTTAAAAATAATTACATAAAAAACCTAATTTAAACACAAAATATTCCAAAACTATCATATAATGTGGAACTAGTACTTACAGCCAACCCGACAACATGGTAGTGGTCCACGTCCCACGTAAGACAAAAAACAAAGAGGACCTTGACCAAGAACTTGGGATCCACATGGGTTACTACTCCATGTGGGGTCACAACTTGACACCGAGTCACCTCTATTTTTATCCCTAAATCCAAAACAAAGCCAAAAGACTCAAAACCTGGACTACCGTTGGTAACAAAGGTATCATCACGAGCAGTGGTGATCAAGCATCGTCCCGTAACCAACCTCCTAAGCCCCAAAAATTGTAATCACTATATATATAAGACCCTAAATATAATTTTCTAGATCTGATTCCATCTTTTCATGATCCAAACTGCATAAACCGATCACCTGAGTTGGCTCGTGATGAGGCCCGAAACCCAAAAAAGTTAGCAAACTCCAAAAATTTTAAACCCGCACTCAACCAAAACCTTGACGAGGCTAACCAAAGCCAATAAATAATAAAATAAAATAATTTTAAAGGTTAGGGTGTGACATTACAACCTTTTATAGTGAATTTATTGGGTTGGGTGTCAGTCATACAAAATGATACTATTATAGAATAATATGTGTATGTTTTGAACTATATTTATTGATCTTAATGGGATGTTATTGTGTGAGGATTCCACGACCCCCCTTGATTGTGATTTGAGAAATGTTAAGACTCAACACTAATATTTATTGATGTAGGTATGGTCATTCCTGGGTATTATGGTGGAACTTGATGGTCGGTGGTGAATTATTTTGTTATGATTTTATTTTATATATCATTCCATATCAGCATGAACATTTATAAACTAGATATGTTTAAGGATAACATTAACGGAGGCCTACTGAGTCAAACTTGCAACCTGAATAGGTGTTGTGGTTACCTATAATAAAATTCATGGTTGCATTTGTAGATAAGGGAAAAGGTAATATGCTTGATGGTTGAGTTTGGTAGCTAATTCGGAGTTAGGGTATGGGACTTGGACTGGCTTTGTGGACCCATATATAGTTATTTATATTTATTTATTTTATTTTTTTTTATTTTGGGTTTTTTTGTATATGATCAACCCATGAGAGGTATTTTTTATGTCTTTATGACATTGTCATGTAAATTTTTTCATACTTAAAAATAATAGGTTAAGGTGTTTACCTTTACTAGAACATCATTGAAATTTCTATATTTAAATTTTTTACTTTTGTGATGACTATTGTTATTATTGAATCCACAAATATTTAGTGTTATCTATACTTGAGTCTATAGTATCTCCATGATTACACATATACCTTCACCATAATTTTCTATAATTTAGAGTTTTTGGAGGGGAATTTTAGGTACGTAACACTCTAGTTTCGGCATAGTGAAGGTGGACTAAGTTGGGGGATGTTACAAAGTGTTATTGGAACCATGTATTTTTTTCATTCACCTTACTATTTGGTATGATAGACATGAGATAGGTTGTTTTCAAATATTGGTATAGAACATGTACCAAGGATTATCTAACCCACATAGATGAAAATTCATGGATACATGGGAAAAGATTTGTAGTCATGGTTTTCAAGCTTTATTGTTTTTATATTTTCATAGAGTGTGTTTTTATATGGTTAATAAAGTATGGGATTTTATTTATTGATCCAAAGTAAAAATAGGGCGTGTGTTCATGCATCATATTTGGAATTTATGGATCACATCTCATCCATGTGATTTTTGTTGATTTGTCACCCTAATTATGATATAAACGATTGTTATTTTAAATGTCAATAATAAATTATATAGTTTTTTCTAATATAAATTGATGGTGGAATACTATATAACTAATTATTGGTATGTTTTTATTTATTATTACATACGGATTAATTATGTGGATCTTGTTTATAAATCATTGATGTTGAGTGTGGGTACACTGGGTTAGAGAGAGTTCTTAGATTGTAATTGTTTTTATTAGGTGAAATGTATATAGATTATAAATATTTCGTGCATGTTACTTATTTTTTTAATTTATGATGTTAAGAATTTTGATAAATATATTATGGGGAATGTGTTTGGATTTTAAATACATGACACCCTAATATACACTAGTGGAATTATTGGATGGAAAAGATGATCATACCCCATCAGAAGTTGAACATGAACCCCTTGATTCATTTGTACATACTGCAGATAAGAAGCTCAAAGAGATATTGTTATGGGTAAAATAGTTTATTGACAGGAATACATCATGAATTTTACCTTTTATGTTTGAGTTGATGTAGATGTTCCATATGCAGCATTCACCCCCTTTTATGGGTGAGGGTGGCCCCATGGTCATTGATATCTAGGTGGAGTTGATGCAGACCATATTTTACTATCTTGAGACACCCCCTGAGTGGGGGGTGAAGTTAGTGACCTATATGATGCTTGTAACAACTAAATGATGGTTTCATAATGTAGGATAACCAGTATGTTGGGTTATTATGAAATTAAGTTCAAAGACATTCCTATGATAATTTATTCATAGATATGTTAAGGGAGGATAAGGCCTAGAATTTCATTCATCTCACCTATAATAGGATTTTAGTTATGGAGTATGCGGTGCAATTTACCAAGCTTCATCATTTTTCTCTGACACTGTTTGAGGATGAGGTAGGTAGGGATAAACATTTTATGGATGATCCGAGTTATGATATTTGAGTATAGGTTAATGAATTTTCATTGTCATATTTTATAGAGGTTGTGAATTCAGACCTCATATTTGAGAGGAACCTGAATGAGGTCAGAGGCTCTATGTAGTTGGATCCTACTGAGGGGACCAACAGTAGTTTTTTAGGTAGTAGGAATTTTCAATTTGATTATTCACCTCAAGGAGGTGGTGGATAGAGAATACGAAGTAGTGGTTCATCTCTTTGTCCTTAGGGTGGCGGGTCTATAGAGTGTTATTACTATAGTAGGACTTATTATATTATATTTTAGTTTAATTGATATACTATGGAGTGGAAGTAATGTGGAAAGATAGGTCACCTATAATAGTATTATAGGAGTATCCTAAAGCCAAATAGTAGAAAAGGATCGGGTCAGATGCAGGTTTTAATAGAAGGTTCTAGAGTGCCACAATAAAGTGGATGTTGGGGTTATACATGCTGTTTAGACTGCGGGGAAGGATACAATTCCCAGGGGTAAAAATAACAATGTTAGTATGGATGGTTCTCAAAAAATTAAATCATTAGATAAAGGATGAGGCTCTTTCTAGTTACACGTTATTTATCTTAATATTATAAATCATGAGTTTAGACTATAAACAATTTTATTTAAAGTTGTAGTAGATTGTACTATAGTGCATACTCTATTTGATATTGTTCATCTCTCTCTTTTATATCTGATTAGTTCACTATTATCTTGGGGTTAAACCTAGAGTACTCATATTAGTTAATGTCTATTGATATTCCATTATAGGTGTGATCAGAGGGTATTCAAAGAAGTCATAAGTGTTCTATCATGATCATTTATTACAGATTTATCTAGGATTTCTTCATACTGGATTTGTCTAGCTCTGACATGATACTTAAAATGAATTATTTGGTTCATTATTGATCCCATAATGATTTCCACCACTAATGGGAATTGTTCACATATTCTAATGGTGATGGTTATAACTACATTAGGGAGTGAGATTCACATGTAGGATGTTTGATAATTGACCTTAATCAATTATGTAGGATCACGAATTAATTTTTTATGTCATTTTGGATGATGTGGGGACGTGTCTTGTAGTTTTTCCTCTAATAGTTGATTATTTTCCAAACATATTTTATGAGGATTTATTATGATTCCAAATTGAGTGGGATATTGAGTATAATATTGAAATTGTTCCATGCACGTAGCACATATCTATACCACTATACATGATATATTCTAAATATATTTTATATTTAAAGGATAAACTAGAGGATATGAAAGTGAGTGATTTTATTCTCTATAGTATATCCCCATGGGGTTCTTCAATCTTGTTTTCCAAGAAGGAATATTATTCATTATGTTTATATGTGTATTATTATGGTTTAATCTGGTGATGATCAAGAACCGATATCCTTTACCTCGTATCAGTGACCACTTTGATCAACTGAGAGGAAATCGAGTGTAATATAAGATCAAATTGATGTTTATTTTTCGTTAGTTACTAGTGTGGTATTATGATATCCCACGTACTAGTTTAGGATAATTAAAGTCCAATATGAATACCTTGTGATGTTGTTCAGTTTAAATAACACACTAAAAGTGTTTATGGATATGATGAATAGGTTTTTATATCCTAATTTATAACTATTCATGGTTTGTTTCATATATGAAACCCTGGTGTACTGCCTATGGTGGGAGGACCAAACTCGTCATCTGGTGGTGGTTTTGGGAACATTGAGGGAGCATCTATTTTATCATAAGCTCTCAAAGTGTCAATTCTTGATCAACAAGGTGCATTTATTGGGTTATGTTATATTACAGGAATTTATATTAGTGGACCCAAATTAGGTTTGAGGTAGTGATTTCTAGAGAACGTCCCATGAATGTCTTTATGATTTTTGATTTCTTGGTATTGATAGGTTACTACAAGATGTTCATACAAGACTTATCCCAATTTTTAGCTTCGATGAAAAACCTGACCAAGAACTGGGTGAATTTTTATTGGTCAAAACCTTGTGAGATGGAATTCTAGAAGCTAAAAGAGTGGTTTTTGACTAAATTAATCCTAACCTTATTTAATTTGGGTAAGGAATATATTCTCTATTATAATGCATCTTGATTCAGTCTTGGATAACATTTGATTTTGGAATTATGTGTTATATATTTTCATGTGGATCTCGATAATCAAGGCTACATGAGTGGAATTATCGGACTCATGATTTATATTTAGTGGAAATAGTTCACACATTTAGGAGTTTGTGTGACTACCTTTCTGGGGATATCTTCATGGTGTATATACACCATATGATCTTGAAATATATTTTTTCAATATGTAACATAATCCTTTGATATTAAATGTGGGTAAAGTATCTTCATTCATTCAACTTTGAGTTGGTTGACACCCCAAATAAGGGGAAATATTCCTTAACACAGTAAGTAGGAAGACTTAGTCTTAGGTGGTGTAATAATCAAGTAGTGAGTGGTAGATGATTGGATTCTTAATTCAGATTAATATTGATGTTTGGGAGTTTTAGGGTTGATATATCCTTACATCCTCGAATATCACCTCCTCACTCCTTATAAGTGTTAAAGGGAGTCATCTATCTGATTCAAACCTACTGGTGATGAGGTACACCATATATAGAGGGGATACACCTTGGGATTTAGATAAGATTCCTTTTATCAAGGGGCATGTGGTAATACTTACCACAATTTACGAGTAGATGTGGGACTCACAGAAACCATGAAATGGGTTGTTCACTTAGGGATTACTGTGATGTATCATGATATTTGTAGATAGTATAGGTGTCACATGATGAATAATGATATACAGGGTTTTATCACACGGTGGTCCAACTATCAGTGGGTGAAGGACAAGGACCAATATCCTATATGAATCTATCATTAATTACACATTCCCATGTGGAAGTGGGATTATGTGACTATAGATGTTGTGATGAGATTATCGAGGATTCCTGGAGGATGTGTTTCTAGGTGGGTTTTTATAGACCAGTTGTTTATGGTTTCCCATTTTCTACCGATTTAAGAGACATTTCTTCCATGAGTAAGAAACGTTCTATGTTCATGAGATGTTTCATTTGTATGGGGTGTTGAGAATAATTGTATCATACCAGGATTTTCATTTAACACTGTGCTTCGATAAAGGGCTATAGAAGGTGATTGATACATCAATGCACTTGAGAACTTCTTACCATCTTCAAATAATCAGGATGTCTCAGCATACCATCCTGATTCTAGTGGTCATGTGTCTATTATTTTAGGGTTTCGTGCTAGTTTCATATTACATTATCAATTTTTTCCAATAATAAATGTTATCATGCTTCTACTCAGATGAATCCCTTTTAGTATTTACATAGTATACCTTTCCAAACACCTATATGCTGGTTAGAGCTATTATTATGAAAAATCTTGTGTAGAATATGTTGGATGATATATAATTTATTAGGATGAATTTGGAGACCAATAAGTTTAGGAAAAAATTATATTAGGATCGATGATACCATTCTCTAGAATTTGAGGTGGGTGACTAGGTATTTTTATGAGTGCTTCATATACTGGTTCATCATCATATTTAGAGTGAGGGAATGATGGTTTATTAGTTTGTGGGGATGTTTGATATTATTGACTAGATCAATATAATTAAATACTAGTTATCTATTCTTTAGCATTTTAATTATTTACATGATATATTTCATGCATCTTGAATTTGGAGATACCATCCCAATCCATCTCATGCGATCAACATCAGTTATGTTGAGTTATAATTAGGCTAATTATTCAAAGAATGACCAATGTGTATAGTGGATAAAAGTGAGAAGACATCTCATAGGTAGATAGTTCATCTAGTATGAGTATTATGGAATTATGCACATATATTGAATGAAATATGAGTGTGGGAGTATGGCATATAGGTGTAGTGGTTGTATATTTTCTCCAATGAGGTTCAATGATGTGTGGAGGCACAACCTGAGGATGAGAATATATATATTGAGAAGGTTATAGAATCCCATATATTATTTAGGCATGAACCTCGTTTAATTTTTTTTTCAAACCCCAATTATTTCAATTAACATTCAATGTTAAAGGGGTTGGTGGGGGATTTAGATGATATTTTGTGAAATCAAAGGTTGTTTTTAGACTTTTTTTTAGATAATAGAAGGCATAGGGTACATGGTGGTTTGGTACTGGGTACCTAGTTGATCACCCAGGTGAGTGGGTAGATTTACCTAGCCTATTGATTAGCAGGTGGATAGGGGGAGGGTACCCAGTGGTCACTGAGAACCTACTGGTGTCTGGGTGGGAACATCATGGAATTTTTTTTAATTTAATTTTGTAATTAAACTATTAATTTTATAAACATAAAATTGGAGGGGAACATTCATTTATTTATTTTTCTTTAGCATGAAAAAACCCTCAAACTTACCTCTCACATTCCAATCTTATTCATGTGAGAGATCCTATATCTCTTATATGTTTCAGGTTTTTTTGTCCTAGGTCATTGATGTTAGTGATTAAATTTCTCTTCATATTACCTTTCTCTATTTCATATATTGTTTCATCATTTTATGTCAAATATAATTACATATTCCTAATTTTATGTCTTTTCATTAATTATTTGATATCAACCATTTGAGCATGAATCAATGGGTGATACTCAATGATATGTATTCTATCATTATGAGGTAGGTGTTACCTAGTTTTTCATTAAGGTTTATATTTGATTATAAGTGCATCTGATTGGAGTTCATTCTGACCTTTTCTACTTGATCTAAAATAATTACATATAAATGGTTCTATCCTTTCTCAGAATTAGTAAGACTTGTTATGTCCATAGAAATTCTAGAGTAAATTTTTATGTTTAAACCATGGATTCCAAGGGAGGCATGCCTAACCTTATAATTTCATGAGATATTGGTGGAAACCTGAAGGAAGTCTTAGTGGGGATTGTAATCTAGAAGACTTAATTTAGGTTCCCCAGAGAATTTCCTTTGTAATAGAGGTGTGGTAAAGTGAAGATCCTTTTTGATGTTTATGTTTTTACAAATTTTTTAATTTTTAACAACAATTATTTTTGTAAAATAATGTTTCTGAAATTAAGGTTAATGATGTTTGTATGGAAGTCTAGAACTTTCTTGGTGATAAGATGCTGAGAATTTGGAAACAAAAAGTTTTTTTAAAAAGTTTTTTGATTAGATGATTCATCAGATGAATTTTATTAAAACAAGGAAAATCAAATGATGAAGCTGTCAAGAAGATGAAATTACATAGTTCTATGATGTTGGTGACTAGGAAGACCCAATAAAATTTAGAAAATTAGATTCTATTTTTTTCCGAAGTTGCTGAGTTTTTGAAAAAGAATAATGTTGTAAATTTTTGGAGATAGGAAATACTAGAAGTTTTAAACATTCAAAAACAAATATGATGATACTTTTTGTTTTTAAAGCCTCTAAAATTACATGAAGAAGTCATTATATAAGAACAAGTTAGTTGAAGGTGTTTCTGAAACTGGTATATCAGAACGATGTAGACACCTATACACTATATTATAGTTTTCCTAGAAATTCAGTCATACTAAGATAAGGAATTTACATTAGACCGAGGTGAGGATGTTTTATCAAACTATCCTAAGGAAGAAAGT
This sequence comes from Viscum album, assembly GCA_963277665.1. Lineage (NCBI taxonomy): Eukaryota > Viridiplantae > Streptophyta > Magnoliopsida > Santalales > Viscaceae > Viscum > Viscum album. Next base: position 1,403,683,355 of record OY728125.1, read on the forward strand.
ATATCAGACTAAGATGAGAAAAAAATTCAATTAGACTAATATTTTGAAGTTCCATCAAACTATGCTGAGGAAGTTCCATCAGACTGAGCTGAGGAAGTTCCATCATACTAAGATAAGGAAGTTTCATTAGACTGAGATGTGGAAGAAAGTTAATTAGACTAATCTAAGGAACAAATTAAATGAGAATAAGCGAAAGAAGTTCCATTAGATTGAGATAAGGAAGTTCTATTGGATTGAGTTGAGGAAAAAAGTCAATTGGACTAAGTAGAGGAAGAAAGATAAACATATAGAGTTGAATATGATCTAACTGTCTAAGCTAAGGATGTTCTAATAGACTGAATTTTTTATAATATAGTTTCTGATTTTTTTTTGGAGAATTTGAGAAGTGGTTATAGAGGGTTTAAGATGTCTTTAGAAGACACTAGAAGAGATGAGAAGATTTGACACAGTCCAATATGAAGATAAAATGTGAGTGAAATTCTGAATATTTGGAATTTGGGTGAGCAGGAAAAACATCTCAATTTCCCACCTTTACTTTTTATAGATAGACTATAAATAGAGTTTGAAAGTATATGGGTGATTAACACTTTTCACATGTTAAAAAAAGTTTAAAGTGATGAAAAGTTAAATCAAGAAGTGTTTTTCGAATAGAGATCTCAGTGTAAGATTAGAGTAGAGTTGGTTTAGATTAAATGAACGAGGAATATCAGACTAAAGATGATCTGTTTGAGTAGTTGAGTAGAGTTATTAAGGGATGTGTTTTTTTTATTGATAGAATAGAAAGTTTCTTCAGGTGTAAATTGAGAGAAGGTGAATTGGACTGAATCTATCAGATAGAGTCCATCAGACTACATCAATAAGACTGGTTTAATCATAATGTGGTCTACTAGACTTAGGGTAATAGGACCTAATGAATTTTGTAGACCATATTGAACAATGTCATTATACTTATGTTATGGCTCATTATTTAAGTAAAAATTTATGAACTAACGATAGTTAGTATAATCATTCCTATTTGGAGATAGAAGTTCTCTAATAGGATTTGGAACAAGTTTTATTCACTTATTCATTGTAGTGAATTTCCAAAGATCCATGATATTGACTATAGAAAGGTTATAGGTTCTCACACCAAGGTCATAACTTGTAAATATCATGTTTTTTACTTGCCTTCATACTTTTCATGCATGAGTTTTTACTAAAATATGATAAGGTAATGAACAATAATAGGTTACAGGTTTACATATTTAAAATCCTATAATTTATAAAAAGTTAAACAAATTTATTAAATCCCCACTTTTTAGTTGTTATTTTATCCTTTGGAACTTCATTTGGTTTCAGAGCCAGATTCCCCAGTTGAATCATTTTCATGGACAATCTTAATTATATCAATAGTAGAGGAATGCATATATTTAATGGAAATAATTATTATGGTTGAAAAGGAGGATGATTCCATGTCTTCTATCTCTTCACCTAGAAGTTGTTGTTGCTACTACAATTGGCTTTCCACCTATTAAGAAAGATGCTCCTATGATATTTTATGATAAGATAAATGTTGAAGCTAATTGAAGATCTAGAAATTCAATCCTTATATCTCTATTAGAAAACATCAATATGAAGGTGAAGAGTCTCAAACCATTAAAGGAGTATGTGGGATAAGATGGAAATAATTTTCTACAGGAATAATAATGTGAAGGAACAAAAGCTAAAAATATAGTGAAGTATTTTTCAAGAAAAAATAATCAAAGATTATGAAACCATTGATGAAAACTTCAATTAAGTAAATGATGTTTTTTTGCAGTATCGAAGGTCTCAGGGATGTATTAGAAGATTATATAATTGTGGAGAAACTCATTAGAGACTTTCTGAACATGTTTTATTATAAAATTTTTGCATTAAAAGATAAAGATGGTTTTTCTCTTCATTAATTTCATAACATTCATATTGATTATGAAATGAGAAACGATCCAATGTTCAAAAAGAAGACGAAAGATGAAATTGATTTCGAAGAAATGAGAAAAATGAAAATTCAAGATGTTGAAGATGTTAATCATTACCATTCAGAAGATAAATAGAATGATGAGAAGAATGATAAAATCATGTATCTTATTTCCAAGAACTATTAAATAGGAAGAGATAATAATGGAAGAAAAATTCCTCTCAAATGTTTTGAGTGTAGTGGAATTAAGAACTTTTCTATGAATTTCCCCCAAGAAGAAAGTTTTAGAATATCAAGATGATTCAGATGAAAAACCTCAATGGAATAAGTGGAACAAAATTTCTAAAGAAGAAAAATAATCTAATAACTATAAGAAGAAATTCAATGGAAACAAAATAAGTATGCCGAGTATGAAAGTTAGATCAAAATAAATTGAAATTTTTCTTAGAAGATAAATTTTAGAAAAGGTTATAAGCTTTAATTTAATGGTTAAGAAAATATAATAATCCTAAAATAGTTAAGAAGGAGGTCAATAATCTTATAGAGGGTATCATACAAGAAATGAACTTGTGTAATGTCTTGAAAAAAATAGATCTCTCAAGAAATAAATCATAAAGATAAAGAAATATAGTGGAAATTTATTTGAAGGTAAAGAAGATGTTTTCAAGAAATAAGAACAATACATCTAGGAGATCTTAAGTTACATACATATAATTGTTTAATAGAGAAAGATAATTGAATATCATAGTAAGAAGATGGAATATAAGTACATTGAAGTTAAAAACTATCAATGAAAACATATTGATAAAGAAACTTATTTAAGAAATATGAATTAAAACTTAAAAAAAATATTAGGAAGTAATAATTAAACTTATAATGTTGATGAGAAATCTAAAATCCAGAATTTGGTGAAATCCTCACCCACAAAAAATAATGTTTCATTTGTTTTTTATAAAATTTTAGGTGATATAAAAAGTGTTGGAAAATCATGGGTTGAGTAGGGATGTGAGAAACCTATCACATCTAATTTTTTTTAAAACTCCCTCAAAAGGAAAGATGGTACACTCCTAGAGTATATTATAGTAGAAAGAAGTTATCAACCTTAAAAAAGTTTATATAGAAAACATATCTTACTTTCATAGAAAATCAAGATTTAATTATTTTTCCTACTGATATGGAATATAATGTCATAGGGAAAACAGTTGGTGGAATTACTTGTCACTTCCCTAATTAAGGTTTTAATATAGTAGAATAAATGGTGGAAGAATAATGAGTAATTTTTTTAAAACGTAGAAAGTCAGAAAAGTAAAAACATAAGTTGTTAAAAAACATCTAATAAAAAAGAATTTAAATGCATGGAAGAGGTATGTGTAAGATGTTACCAGGAAAGTAATCATACTAAAATGTGTATAACACTCCTTCTAGAATATGTTTCTTATAGTAGAAAAGAAAAAGGAAGTTGGAATGAAGAAATATGAAAAAGATATCTTTTTATCGAGAAATATTTGAATGCTAGATAAAGGAAAAAATGTGGATTCTTGATAGTGGATATTCCTCACACTTGAATGGGGTTATAAAAATCATGATTTTTTTTGAAAATCCTAATATAAGAGAAGTTTCTTTTTGAAATGATAGTTCCTTGAAAATCATAGGAATAGTAATTTTTGAGATAGAACCTAAAAAACTAAAGTATAAATACGTAATATTTATTTATGTTCTCAAACACAACTCACTTAGTGTGAGTTAACTTTGTGATGATAGAAAGGAAGTGATGTGTAGAAAGTATTCTTGTATCATCAGAAGTATGGTAGATGGTAGTGTTGTAACCATGGGTGAAAAAACTAATGGAAATCTCTTTCAAATAAGTGAATTTACAAATCATGCTACTTGAGTGTGAAAGATGAAGAAAAGATGTGGTATATAGGAATGGGAATTTTGGACTGGAAAATATCAACAAATTTCTAAAGTTGATGCTATTCTAAATTTACTAGAACTAAAAAGAAGAGATGGAGATGTTTTTATAAGTTTTTAGAAAGGGAAAATTACTAATAAAAGTCATAAGAATGTTGAGATTCAGTCTACCAGTCCTATTAAACTTATTAATTCCAATTTATGTGGGCTAATGAGACATCACTAAAAAAGGGGTTTTCACTTCATCACTTTCATTAATGATTTCACTCAACTGACCAACATCATGTTTATGTATCACAAGTCAGAGTTAATTGAAATGATGAGTGTTTTTAGAAGATAATTTGAGTGAGAAATAAATGTTATATATAATGGAACAGAATTCCCATGAAATTCCTTTGAATATTATCTGAGAATACATGGAATCAAGTTTTAGTATAGTTCTTTATTCACCGCACAAAAAATGTAGTATCATAAAGGAAGAATATAAGTTTGGTTGAAGTTGTAAGAATCATGTTAGCATAATACAAAATTTCAATGTTCTACTAGAGAGAAGTTATTAGTATTACATTACATATAGAAAACATATGTTTTTTGAGTCTAGAATATAACATGACTTCCTTTTGAATTTGGTATAAAAAACCTTCATTAAAGTACTTTAATATTTTTGGAAGTACTTTTTACTAAAAATAAAAAATATAAATCTTTTAAATTTCATGAGAAAGATGAATAATGAATTGTCATGTGGTATTGAACTAACAGAATAAGTTACAAATATTGGAACCAACATTTACAAAACTTAGTGGAATAATATGATGTAAAAGTTATTCAAAATCCAAACTCCTTAACAAACAATATTGAGAATGTTGAGGAAGACAAACTGAAGATTTCTAACAGAAATGAATGTGATTCAAAATAGTCTTATCAATATTTAGTAGAATCATGTGATGAGTAAAGTGAATATGGAAGATAAATTATGAAATTTCTTACTTTAATAAAACATTTTTAGACTGAAAATATTCTTGGGAATCACAAGGCTCTAGTTTAGAGAATAATAAAGCTAATATTAGAAAACTAGACATCACTCATTTGACAAATTGTACTAGAATAAGTTTTAGAAGTATTGGAATACAAAGAATGTGTTGATACGATGAATGAAGAGTTGGATTAGATTGAGAAAACAACATGAGAACTTATTTATGTAGAATCAAAATATTAATGTAGATGCTCAATAACAAGAGGGGAGTTATTTGTATGTTTAAAAACATTTGTTTTTAACCTTAAGGAAAACTATTTTTAACAAAGTTAAAAAAGATAAATTCACAAGACCACTTTTAGTTCTACAATCTTGCTAGGTTCTGGAAATACGATTCCAGAAATGAAACTTAAGAAAAGATTACAATGAAAAGATTCTACCTTAAGCGTATAGAATCTTACTTATCAGAGTATACAAATGATCAAGAAATTATAAGATGGTTATACATTCTTCCTTTACCAAAATACAACAGAAATAAACTTGAAACAAAAACAAGTAACAAGTATGAAATCTTTTAACCCAAAGAGAAAGGAATCCAACATCCTTGGATAAAGGTCCCTTGATTTATACATTCAAGAAAGTCTATCTTACCCACACCAAGGTAAGCCCTTGATAGAAATATTGAAATCTGTCTTGCTATCCCCAAAAGCCCTTGAACTTTAAGGTAGTCCGAACCTTTGTCTTCATATCCTCAAAAGTCCTCAAACTTTAAGTTAGTCAGAACCTATGTCTTCATATCCCTGAAAGTCCTCATTTATTATAACGACCCATACTTTACATACATTTTTAGTACTTCAAAATTGAATTACACTTATTACAACATATAACAAAACCATGAAAGGACCGTATATGTATAGTGTATTTAGAAACTGGGAAACATAAACAACTAGTTCATAAAGAATCTATATTGCCTCCCATTTATTTCATCATATCTAGAGTCACTTTTTGGCATATCTTACTTAATAACCTTATTCTTGACCTGGGGAAAGAAAACATACAAAAGGGTGATATCAAATGCTTAGTAAGGGTAAACAAAAGAAATATCAATCACATCATATTCATAAGAACATAACATTTTGGAAATATTACCCAGCAAAAGAGATCATAATTTCATAACATGGGATAAATCATGGCAGTGAAATGTAATCACAATAATAATAACTTAAAACATGAAGCTTTGTGGCATACACACATAATCATAAAGAATCATTTCTTATTAGTCAAGACTCATTTCCAAGACTATCTTAGTGGACAAAGTCCATTTCTGAACCGAGTTCATTCTGTTTCAGTCCTGTTTCACTGAACCGGTTTAACCTGCCTTTCCAGCCTTGTCTATCTCATGAGATATAATATCTTTACCCAATGCATTGGAGGGAGATATTGGTCCCACCCATCTCATAATGATAGCATTATTTTGTGTGCCACAAAAATCATAAACCATACATAATATCATAAACCATGTAATAAAAATGGAATTCTTAAACATCATGACATCATAAAACAATTCATATAAGATAAAGTAATTCATAAAAATAATTCCATCACAATATAATTAAATCATTGTAATAATAGGTATAGAAATATAACCCTTTATTATCTTAGATGGAAAATAATTTTGATAAAACACTTGAACTCCATTCTTGAGGAAAATATCCTTTCTACTTCAAAAACACTTTTCCTTTCATAAAATTTCATACAATTCTAAATTAAAAGAAGTTGATTAAAAATAAACTTGAAAACTTGTAAAGTAAGCTTCTTGGAAATAATGTTTTAAAAATCCATTCATGCCGTATAAGTTAAAAAAACATTCTTCACTTACTTTTGTCAGAAAAGTCAAAAAGTACCTCGTACGAAAAACGACAAACGATTCCTTTCATATCTTTTACTAAAAACTCACCGAAGGGTAAAGTTGGATATAAACAGTTGTAGAAGGATATACATATTACATATTGAGGAGCATGGATGTGGATGATAAAATAAACCCCAGTAAATTCCAAAGTATAAACAATCTCGGATAGAAATGAGATTGTGATATTTCCCTTACCTTAGATCCGATTTGCTTCGTAAGTGTCCGAAACTACTTTATAATGATTTAAATAATGTCATTGACTTATTCCAGAATCATAATCATTGTTATGATATCATATATGGTCACATTCTTAGCTTATTATTAGTAATATTTCATTGCTACTTGTTATTCGGGTCTTTATTACTTTTTGTTCTTTTGCGTGTTTTGTCGAATAAATTCTTATTATTATTTTTAGGTTATAGATACCTCATTTAAAGAATTTTATTAGTGTAATATATATCATATTTATTTACTCAATTAATTTATGCAATCTTTATGCAATGGAAATCATGTAGAACGAGTCACATCACATCGTTGAGACGGTATTCCGTACGTACGCACGAGCGATGATATTGTTCCCATGATCGTGGAATTGTATTGGAGTGTATGTATACTATTTCATAATCAATATAACTTTACAATAATCATATATATATTCATTCTTTACACCATTATACCCATCCAAGTAAGGAAAATAGATTAAACCACGGCGTGGAGACGGTATTCCGTACGTACGCACGCGTGATGATTTCATTTTCCGTAGGATGGATAGATGGTGAAATAGGGTTTTTTCATACTTATAATAACATATCAATATATGAGTGATACTAATGTTATTAATTCATAATAAAACAACTAAATAAGAAGAAGTGGAAGAAGAAATAAAGTTGAAAGAATCGGTAACGGACATTACCTCTTCTTTGAAGCGCTTCTTTGAGACCTCCTTTTAGGGCACTAAAATTGGTCTTTGAAAAAGACCAGAACCTCTAGGATGTTTCCAGGGAAGTGGAGAGGAGAAATAGGAAGGGTTTGGCCGTGCTTGAAGGATCAAAGTGGTGTGATTAAGAGAGGGAGGAGGTTCCCTTTTATAAGGGAGGAGAGGGGCTCCTTTGGAAAAACTAAAAATATTATTTTATTATAAAGCCATATTCGGTTTTATATAGCTCCAAATTGGTTTATTTCGAAGATAAGGTGGGGATGGGTAGAAACCCTCTCATCCGATAGAATTTTCACAAGTTTAGTTTACTATTTTAACCTTATCATTTTGATATAACTTTAAGTTAGATAATTTTACTTTTACCGAGTCTTTTTCTGTTCTTACAGTATAAGGTTAACAAACTTACTATATCAAGACAAACGAACCCCAAGTTGTTTATTATTAATATATATAACCTTATCTAAGTCATTTGTCTAAACATTAGATTTTTAAGAATAAAATAACAATTAATAATATAATATTTGTTTGGAAAACTATTTTATGTCAATTTTGACACTATTTAGTAATTGATTTTTGTGAAAATCATAACAGAATGATTAATTCAAAAAAAGTTAATTAAATCAATACTAACATGTCATTTTAACCTAGAAAATTAATGTATTTCATAAAAAGTCTCAAATTACATTTATTTGGGTATTTATAACTTCAATTATGTCAATATTTCATTAATAAGATAATTACTGCATCATCTTTGTGTCGTAAATAAATTAACTTATTTAATGTCTAAAAATTACAAATAAAATACCATTATGTAGGAAATATTTTAGATTTATAATGAATATTTATAGTCTAATTTATCTCATGTATAACCCTATATTAAAAATTATTTACTTATTAAACTTTGATTTTAACTATTTTAACCATTCTTTAAATAAATTAATAATAAATGTCCTAATCTAATCCAAGAGGTCCTAAATGGTCATATTTTATTCCTAAGGTTGTTTGTGGTCGAATGACACTTATCCAATAGAATTAGGACATGTGTTAGGGTAATAATAATATCATTTTTACTCTTAATTACCCTATTTACTTTTAACCGTGGTAAATAAAAGTAAAAAGTTACTATTCACCAAAAATTATTTTCATCTCATTGAACCACATTTTTCTAACTGACATCAACCATGTCTCTTGGATTTTTGAAATTCCACTCACAAAAGTGGTAAAATTATGTTTTATGTAAATTTGTAAATTCTTCTCGGAGGTGGGTAAAAGAAGGTGAAAAGTTCAGTAAAATTTTTATATATCTAAAATTATTATAAATATACTTCAATGAATTACATTTAACTTATATAGGTATTATGTATCAATTTTGACCTAAAATAAATTTAAATAAAATAAATAATTATTTAAATAAAAAGTCGGTTTTTAAATAGTAACCGAGTGTTTTCACTATTCATCAAAAATTGAAAGTTTCCAGAAAAATACCAAAATTTCACCCTAGGATAATTTTAATATTCCGAATCTAAAAATGAAGTCCATTTTGAAAAATAAAATTTACAAAATTTCAAAAAGTGGTTATTACTATTCATAATGGCTAGTTTTAATAATATTTTAATAGTATATCATTGTTTAGTGAAACTCGGTATTACGTATGACGCAAGCTATCAAGGAAGGTCGCAATTGCATGTAAAACAAGCCAAGATAGTGTTGTGTGTAGTGAAAGATTCCTTTGATGATTTATATAAAAACAAAATATTTCTTATAAAGGTCTCGGCTGTTATATTTATACATAGCAACAATCAGAGTCGCATGAAGCAAGCTAAACAAGATGTTCAGTACGAACAAGGCATGATAGTCTCTATCTCTTGAAAACACTTCAGCAGCATGAAATCTCTTGAGTGATGGATTAGTTCTTAGTTTTTATCAATCTCATTCAAATTAGGTTCTATTTATAGGATCTTCTCCAACAGTCAGCTCCCTCGTCCAACTGTCATATTTTCCCTTGAATTTCAGAGGGACCTGTACATCTGTCACTCAAACAACGGTTATTTAGAAACAGAATGTATGACATCATTTCAAAATTATAATTTTTAAATTCTCCTCCATGATTACTATGAATTTTTATCAATGGAAGGTTTTTCACATTTTTAGCTTGGGATTTAAAAATCTTCAAATAAGAAAATTATTTAAATTTCTTTTCTAGAAAATAGACCCGTGTAAATCTAGTGTAATCATCAACTAGAACAAACACATAATATTTTCCTCCAATTATTTTAGTTTGTGTTGGACTGAAATGATCCATATAAACCAACTGTAATGCATTAGAACATGAGACCTCACTAATTTATTTAAATCTTGATTTATGGTACTTTTCATATTGAAAAGGATCACAATCTTTTTAAGGGTCATATCTAAGCTCCAGTAGATTCTTAAATAGTCTTTTCTTAGAGAGTTTACACAAGTTTCTAAGGTTATAGTGTTCTAACCTTCTGTACCATAACCAAGATTGGTCTTCCATTTCACTATGTTAATGTAGATCTTGGTTCCCAAGGTCTTCTATGTTTAGTGTGTGTACATTCTCTTTCCTGTGGGAAGAAAGAATAAACTCTTCCTTGGAATTGTGTACTAAGCATTTATCATTCCTAAAATTCACAAGGTAACCATCATCACATAATTGACTTATGCTAATGAGGTTGTTATTAATACCTTTAACAAATAAATCATTTAAAATCAAATTTTTTCAAAGAATAATAATGTTACCTATACCAATAATTTCTCCCTTAGCATTATCTATGAAAATTACTTTTCCCTCTTTCATCTTGATAATATTTTCAATGACGTTTTTGTTACTAGTCATGTGCTGGGAACATCCACTATCCATGTACCAAGTATTTCTGTTGGTTATATCTTTATTTTCCTAAAAATAAGAGTGTTATACTTTCAGAACCCAAACATTCTTGGATCTAGAAACTTCATAAAGAATAATTTTAGGTATCCACATTTTCATAGAAAAATAAGCTTTATGAAAACCTAAAGATTGAGTTTTGTTTAAAGAACAATTTTTCACCCAAGGCCCACCACACTAACATTTAGTGAAGAATGAAGCACATTGAGGAACAAAATAATTATGACTAAAAATCATTTTAGAATGAGTATAACCAAATCCAAAATTATTTTTTAGAGGTCGAATTTGGGAATAAATTTTATCAAACTTTTCTTTACCTAAGGTAAACTTTGGAAAACACTTCCTCAAAGAAATTATTTCTGAATTTATTCTAGTAACTATGTTATTATTCTCACAAACATTATTTTTACCACTAGAGTTAGTATCTAAGATATTTTTCTTAGAAATTACATTTTCAAGATCCTTGGAAATTTTATCCTTATCATAATTAACTTCCTCAAGGTTTTTTGAAATACTTTAAAAATCATAAATTTTCCGATCAAGATCTTTAGAAATATCTGATACTTCTCTAGTAAGAATATAAATTCTAGAATTTTCCTTTCATATTTTTTCATAAGTTTAGAATTTTCATTCTCAAGAAGTTTAGAAAACCTAGATACTTCTTCATAAGTAGGTATTGTATTATCTTCATCATAAGAAGATTCTTCATCTGAAGATTCATAATAATTATTATCACTATAATTTGTATTTAAGGATACATTAGTTATGGATTCATCATTGTGTACCTTGTCTATTAGACAATTATTTTCAATAGGTATATTAGTAAGAAGACCCAGATTCTTCTGACCAAAAGATTCATACTCTGAGGATTCATCAGAAGTGTCTCCACCACTGGTACTCCAGGTGTCATTAGCTTTCAATAATTTCTTAGCTTTATCTGTGTAGTACTTCATTGTATTTCCCTCAGAAGGATTTTCTTTTTTATACTTTTTCTTAAGAATAGGACAATATGGACTTATATGCCCTGCTCTTTTTCATTCATAACAAGTGACTTCCGAGTCTTTCTTGCCCTTTTTTTCTTCTTAAAACTATACTAAAATTCTTTTTCCCAACTATCTTGTTCATTCTTCGAGAAAGATTAGTTATCTCATTCTAAGAATGCCCACTTTCACTTGATTCAGATAAAACACTTACTTTGTTTGACTTAGATCTTGTAACCCTTTCAGGAGTCTTGTCTTTTGTAGTAGTAAAGGACACACTCCCATTTCCATTTTTCTTATTATTCATGTTATCATCTCTTTTCATTCTTGTCTCATATTGAAGAAGAGTTCCAAAAATCTCATCAAGAGTCATTTGAGATACTTTCCTATTCTCATCAATAACTATTCTCTTAAATTCCACTCATTAGGCATAATATCAATAATCTTGTCCACAAGTGCCTCATCATCTAAATATTTTACACCCATTCACTGTAAACTATTAACAATAGTCATAAACCGTTGTTGTACCTTGCATACCATTTCTCTATAAGGAAGTATACATCCTTGATATTCTACTCTAGAAATAGCTCTTCTAGTTTCTATAACCTTGGATGTACCAAAATGAGTGTCCCTCAATTTCGTCCAAATACAATCTATAGCTTTAGAAGAAGAAATCTGACTATACATATTCCTGGTCATGGAACAAAACAAAGTATTGTGTACCCTATAGTTTAGTTGATATTCTAACTTTTCTGTATTAGTAAAAGTTATGACTTCTATATCATGAATCTTATAATCTCTAGTAATCATAACAAAATTTTCCACTCCAGTATTGATAAAAATGTCTTCATACGATCTCTCCAATATTCATAATCATTCTTATAAAATATATAGGTGGTCTAGTATGATTTATATTTTCAATCGAACCAACATTCATTCCTACCATAAAAAATAAAATACATTACCACAAAAACTTGTTAATAGTAAGAGTTTGTAAAGAAGGAAAAAAATCCCTAGAAAGAAAAATATTTAGAATAATGAAAAATTGAGCAAGAAAGATTATATGTGAATATATGTATTTTATAGACCTCATCTAATACCAATTGTGGGATATAAATATGAATTTATATGCTCAATAACAAGATGGGGGAGAATTGTAAGTTTAAAAACATTCATTTTTAACATTAAGTAAAACTATGTTTAACAAAATTAAACAAGGTAAATTGACAAGACCTCTTTTATTTCTACAAACTTGCTAGGTTTTAGAAATATGATTCTGGAAATGAAACTTAAGAATAGTTTACATGGAAAAGATTCTACCTTAAAGCATAAATAATCTTACTTATTAGAGTATACAAATGAACAAGAAATTATAAGTAGGTTATACTTTATTCCTTTATCAAAATACAGTGGAAATAAACTTGAAACAAAAACAAGTAACAATTATGAAATCTTTTAACCCAAAGAGAAGGATATCCAAAAACCTTGGATAAAGGTACCTTGATTTATACTTTCAATAAAGTCTATCTTACCCACACCAGGGTAGGACCTCAATAGGAATCTTGAAATCTATCGTGATATCCCCAAAAGCCCTAAAACATTAAGGTAGTTGGAACCTATGTCTTCTTATCCCCAAAAGTCCTTGATCTTTAAGGTAGTCGGCACCTTTTTCTTCCTATCCCCAGAAGTCCTCGATTATACACAACAATAATCAGAGTCTCAAGAAGCAAGCTGAAAAAGATGTTCAGTATGCACAAGGCATGAGAGTCTCTCTATCTAGAAATCGCTTTAGTAGCATGAAATATCTAGAGTTATGGATCGGTTCTCAATTTTTATTGGGACCATTCAAATTAGATCCTATTTATAATCACTTCTCCAATAGTCGGTTCCCTCCTCTAATGGTCATATTTTTCCTTGATTTTTGGAGGGACCTATACTTGTGTCACTCAAACAATGGTAAGTTAGAAACAAAATGTACGAAATCATTTCAAAACTATAACAACTGTACAAAAAATAAGGTTTCTTAACCGAATATATTTTTCAGAGTTTAGGAAAAAAATAGAAGTTCAGAGTCTAAGAAAATAAACACTTAGAGACTTTAAATCAAGGATATTCAGATTCTTGTTTTCGAAGAATTTGGAACCTGAATTATATAGATTTTAGATTCTTAATTCTAATGAATTCGGAGTCCGAATTATGAGGAATTCAGAATATCAATTCTTAAGAGTTTAGAGTCTAAATTATGAGGAATTCAAAGTATAAATTTTGAGGGATTCAGAGTCTGAATTTCAGATAATTTATAGTCTAAATTTCAAAGAATTTGGAGTCTAATTTTTAGAGAATTCGGAGTCAGAATATCAAAGAATTCAGAGTATGAATTTCATATAATTCAGAGTCTAAATTTCAGAGAATTCAGAGTATAAATTTTAGAGAATTCGGTGTCTTAATTTCAGAGAATTAAGAGTATGAATTTCAAAGAATTCAGAGTTTTAATTTCATAGAATTCAGAGTCTAAATTTCAGATAATTTTGAGTCTGAATTTTATAGAATTCGGAGTCTAAATTTTAGGGAATTCGGAGTCTGAATTTCAGAGAATTTAGATTCCTAATTTCAGATAATTCGGAATCCGAATTTCATTGAATTTGGAGTTTGAATTCAGAACCTGAAATTAGAACCTAAAAACAGAATACTCTAAAACTATGGATTTATAAGATTTGAGGTGTCAGATATGAAACATAATTTTACCCTTTAAAAATAAAAAAAGTTAGATTTAGAAACTATAAGATTCACAATGAAAACATATTTATGGGTAAAATAATCTTGAGGAAGTAAAATTTCCTTCTTACGATAAAGCTTAGAGAAAATGTGATTTTCCATAAGATAGAGTGTTTGTGATTTTCAAAACACAGAGGAATGAAAAATTCATAAGGAAACCTTATTGAATCAATAGTTCCATGTCCAAAAAATAAATATTCTATTAGGACAAAATGTGTGTATAAAAAAGGTGAATGAATGTGGATATGTTTCAAGGAAAAAAGAAAGACCTGTTTACAAAGTATATGAACAGGTGAAAGGTGTATATTTTGATGAAGCATTTTACCTAGTTTCATGTTTAGAAACTATTTGAAAGTTTATAGAAGTGTCTACACATTGGAATTAATATTTTTATTAGATGGACGCAAAGATAGATTTTCAAAATTGTGAAATTGAGGAGGAAGTTTACATTGAGAAAATTTGTGGGTTTCTACTTGATGAAGATGAAATAAAGGTTTTTATATTGAAACAATCCTTGTATGGGTTGAAACACGGTCCACATACAAGGTATTATAATGTTGAAATTTATTTGAGAATACTGATTTTTTTAAAGGAAATGTTTGTAGTAACTTTTATATTAAATAATTTAACTAGATAACCTTTATTATAATTGTTTATGTTGATGATATAATTTTTATGATGGATAGAGAAGATGTTAGTAAAAAAAATCTGAATAAATGAAGAAGAAATTTGAGATGTAAATATTGGGAGAATTAACATAATTTATTGGCTTTAAAGTTAAAAAATCAAAAAATTCATTTTCCTATATCAGGAAATGTATGCCAGGGAATTGTAACAAAATTTTGGTATGACAGAATCCAAATAAGTTTCTACTCCTACTTCAATTGGAATGAAGATGAGTAAATATGAATTCTGAAAATTTGTGAATCAAACATATTTTAGGAAGTAGATAGGATGATTTATTTATCTCACAACATTAGGGCTTGATATTTTTTATACGGTAACTTTTTTGTCCAGATATCAAAGTAATCCAAAAGAATATCAGATGTTAGATGCAAAGAGAATTATAAGATATATCAAAGGAACAAATTCACATGAAATTTTAGACAAAATAAGTTATGAAATGAACTTTCATGGATATACTAATGTGGATTGGGATAGATATTACAATGGTATAATATCAAATTATGGAGGAATATTTTTCTTGGGTGAGTGTTCTGGGAGTTGACATAATAAGAAATAATGTTCAACAACATTGAGCATGGAAAAATCAGAATATGTTGTGGCTTCTCCGGCTTGTACATTGATGTTGTGGATGAAGGTTCAGCTAAAAGATTTGAAAGTTGAAGTTTCTAATCCATTTGAAATTACTGGTGATAATAAAAGTGCAATTGATATTTCTAAAAACCCTATCCAAAATTCTAGATCAAAACATATTGATATAAAGATTAGATATATAAATGAGAATGTTGCTGCTGAATATTTTTTATAGGAATATATCACAATGATGTATCAAATTTATGATATCTTTATAAAATCAATGCTGAAGGAAATATTAGTGGAATTGAGGCTAAAACTTCATGTTCACCCACCACCAAAGACATCTTAAAATTTTTAAGGAATTCCCACATCATTCATTGGATTATGTTGAAAAATTGGAAAAATATAATAAACTTTTTCCTTCAAGATAAAGGGAATTACTTTTCTTAAAAAAATGAATCTGAATATGTAGTTATCATAAAATGGGGAAGAAAAATTGAAAAGTGATAAGCAAAATTAAAAAGTGAGGAGTTTATCTTTACATTGCTGTAAAATTTTATTGTCACATAGGGAAGGAATTTTTTCAAAATAATTACTTTAAATAATAATGTGGTGTTAGGAAACTATATTTTGAGAATGGATATGTTTTGGTAAAATTCAAAAAACATGAGTTATTTACAATTATGAGTTGTAAATAAATATGTATATTTTAAAAATTGTGAGTTGAAAAAGATGTTAATGAGTGTTGTCAAAAAATCAAAGGGAGGGATTGAATATCCTTTATGATGTTTTGGTTTTTACAATGTTTTTTATTTTTTGAAAAATAATATTTTATAAAATAAGGATTTTGAAATTCAAGTGAAAGATGTTTGGATAGAAGTTTAGAACATTCTTGTTAAGAATTTGCTGGGAATTTGAAAACAGAAACTATTTTTACAAAGTTTTTTGATCGTACATGTAACATCCCGTTACGTTTTCAGTTAATTTTGATGTCTCTAAGTGCCTCTGTTTTAGAGTAGTGACTTGGGGGGTGCGTTTGGGTGAAATTTAATTAAAACAAAAAGGAAATGTCTTGTGAACGGTTTGCGCACGGTTTGATAAACTGTGCGATCAAACCGTGCCAACCTAGCAGCACTAGACAGTGAGGTATGCATGGTGTGCACATGGTTTGGTAAACCGTGCTACTAAACCATGCGGACTAGCAACCCTGGATAGTGGGATCTGCACGGTGTGCGCACGGTTTGACGAACCGTGTGGTCACTTAAAATTAGACCTTTAAATTGTGGATCTCAGCCATTTTGCCTCTAAATTCTTCGTTTTCCCCCATAAGTGGCCCTAACTCGGGATTTGTCTTCTCCTGGGGTTAGAGAAGGTTCTCCCTTTGTTCAGGAGGTGATCTAAAGGCTTCTCTTGGTGAATCAAAGTGGGATTCTCAAGGTATGTGATCTTTCTTCTTCTTTCTGGATCAGTTTCTTAGATCTACTTAGATCTACTTCCCCTCTTCCCTTTATTTTTTATATCTACGCTCGTTATGAGTAGATCTAAGTGTGTAATTTCCAAAATGATGAGTTTTGGTCTTGGTCTTTCTAGGGGAAGGGATCTAGGATGGGTTTTTGGAGAATCAACCAGGATTCTTGAGTGTTCTTCAACCGTTGTGGTTTTGGTAAAAACCTTCAAGGCAGGTGGTTCTGTCTCTACTTTCCGAATTGATTATATTCATTGCTTTATTTATTTCACTTGTTGATTTTAATTAAATTCCTTTGAATTGAGATATTTGAATTGGTTTTGGCATGAGAATTTGGAAAATCCCAAATTCCATTTAATTGGGCTGTGTGTTTATAAAAATTGGATAATTTAAATTGTAGAACATAAGTTATGTATTTGATGGAAAAGTTTTCAATTGAATTGTTGATTTCAATTGTGTAAATAAATTGTGAAATGATAGAATTGGTTTTGAATGGATATCAAACTGGTGAAAATGGCTTAAAATGTTTTGATAGAAACCCATTGGTTTTATCTTGCGAAAAAGGAATGTTTTTTTGAAGAAAACCTGTTATGGTTTTAAATTGAATGGAATTGGAACTTTGAAATGGAATAATGGGATTGATTGTATTTTAAGAAATCTTAAAATAGTTCGCCCATAATGTAAGAGAGCATGCAAGCCTTAGGTAGTTAGTGATTTATTTGGATACACTCTACGATATGACAAAGTTCTAAAACATACTTGCGGCGGGTCACATCCCCGATGGGTTGGTGACGAGTCTCCTTTGGCCATTGTCATAGGGACGTGTGTATACACATTTTTCTGAGTTCACATAGAGAGTGTGGAATCCCATAACTGATTAATACTATCGTACCTTTTGGCAGATGACCATGTTGCTCGCCTAAATATTTAAATGTGATGTATAAATGTTTGCAAATGTTTTTTTGAACTGCTTTACATGCCTACTGATTTTACATAAAATATTTTATGTAACTTTTTCGAATTTAATGCATTGTATTAAAAGTATTTCATCACTGTAAAACCTTGCTTGGTGAAATCTCCTTTACTTGAAAATATATAGCATGATTTGTTAAAATATGATTTCCTATTTCCAAACCTGTTTACATTAAAAATGAAAGTTTTTCTATGGATAATCTTTATTTGGAATCTGTTATGGAATCTCTGGTGGTATCCTACTGGGCTTAGGCTCACACCCTACTTTTTTCCTTTGGGTGTTTGTAGACCTCCATCTTTCATGTTCGTGCAAGGCGAAAAGATCACTTGGAGGTGGATCCAGATGTTGTGTTTTCAACGTGGTGAGTTGTTTCCTTGGGGACATAGGGGTGGTTTTCATGTTTTATGTACTTGGGTTGTAGTACATTGGGCTTTTTGTGCCTCTTGGTTTTCTAGTACAATGCTCCCAGTGGAGTTTCATTGTTATGCATACTTTTTGTTTTACTCTTGCTTTCACGTCCTTCTGGAAACTTCATTCCCACTTGTATGTTGTATGATTCCAGGTGCTAGTCTCCAACCCGTGGGGATCAAGAACACCCTTCGGTCTATGTCAAGGTCGGCTCCGTTATCGGGTTACCGGGGTACTCGGGCTGGTTCGTGACAAATTGGTATCAGAGAGAGGTTTGTTGAACATCTTTCTTTGATGATAGTATGCATTTGAGTTTTCTTCTCAGGACTTAAGAGGTAGTTGTGATTGAGTTCCTGACTAGCTCTCACCGAAATGAACCTTATATCACCAGGGGTAGTTAGGGAAATATGACTTGTGGATTAGTTCTAGTATTTTTCCTGTTTTGATTTGTATAGAGTGGAATCCAAATCTTGTTTATTACTTCTTTTAAGAGTAGTTTTCCTTGTTACTCAGTTGGTGTCTTAATATCCCTCTTTTTTGGTGTTGTGTAGCATCATGCCTCCGAAAAGAAATGGGAATTAGATCCAAATATAGGTTGCTGCTGAACATCAGCACGAGAGACCTATTGTGGATCCGAGTCTGGTTGAGGTGATCGTTCACACTGTCCATGCTCTAGGACAGACACCACCTCCAGTACCTGTTCAGACTCCATCTTTAGATACTCAAAGTGATATTCTCCGAATTTTTTTCTCAAGAGTTCCTACACCAAAATCCATAAGTTTTCAAATGATCCACTGACCCTCAACATGCTGAGGAAGGGTTGGGTAAGATTGAACGTCTATTTGGATTCTTGGAGACACCTTAAGTGATCAAGGTGAAGTGTTCCACCTTCGTGCTGGAGGGACCAAGAAGGAGATGGTGGGACATGATGGTAACAGTAGGGAAAAACCAGGGTTTGGAGTGGAAAGACTTTAGGGTTCTTTTCACTGATCAGTTCTATCCAGAATCAACGGTGTTGGCCAAGGCTGTGGGGTTTTTCAAGCTTAAGAAGGCCAACAAAACCGTGACTGAGTACTCAAATAGCATTGCTGAATTGGTACAGTTTGCTCATGAAATTATTTCTAATGAGAGGATGAAGGCTCGACGATTTGAGTTGGGGCTTAGATCAGATATTTGTTCCCAAGTTATCTTATTGAAGTTTCCCACTTATGACGATGTGTTGGATAGGGAGATAATGGTTGAGATGGAACTGGCAGGAAAGTCAGGGTTGAAGGGAGTTTCTTTTTTTTCTTGTGACAGTGTTGTTCCCTTTAAAGGGAAATGGAAGCGTGACATCTCATATGGTAATTATCGACATCAGAGTCATCCTAGACCTCCGGTAGCACCAGGAGGGGATTCGTTGACTTGCTTTTAGTGTGGAAAACTGGGGCATTCTAAGAGGGTTTGCACTGAGGCACCCAAGAACGGTAGCTCCTACAGACGTTTGGGGCACTTACAGAGATTCTGCCATCACTTCTCTACTCCACGTAGTGGAACAAGATCATCAGCACCTCTAGAAACAGCAGGGAAATCAAATTCTTCACATGCTAAAAAGATCCAGCCATAGGCATCAGGAACGAAGCTTCTTCACGTAGTAGAAGAGTCTCCAGAGGTAGCTAAAGCAGGTCCTGTGACTGTGAGAGGTACCATCACTATAGCTTCATCCTTAGGGACATCACTTTTCAATACTGGTGCATCTCACTCTTTTATTTCAACTCATATCGTTAATCTACTTAATCTACCCATGGAACTTTTTTCTTGTGCGATGGATATTACTACACCTCTTGGTATGGTGAGAGAGAAGGGTCTCCATAGTCTCGATTGCATCTTCTTTCTAACATATGTCGAGATTGTTTCGGACTTTTTGGTTCTCGACATGAAATATTTTGATGTCATATTTGGGATGGATTGGCTCATCACCAATAAAGCTAGGATTTATTTTCACCTCTGACGGGTCTACCTTACTACACCCAATGGTGTGACTCTTGTTTTTCAAGGAGAATGGGACCCCAGGTCAGATAGAGGAGGACCTTCTTATCCAGAGTGGCGGAAAATTATATCAGTGATTGATTTTGATCTAGAGAAAGATTTAATGAGTGGTTATCTTCCTCCAGTCATCGCTGAGTTTCCAGACGTGTTTCCTTCTAACTTCTCTAGTATGCCACCGATAAGGGAGATCGATTTTTCAATTGAGTTAATGCCTGGTACTCAACCGGATTGTATCCCCTCTTACCGAATGGCTCCAGCTGAATTAAAATAACTGATGTCTCAGTTGGACGATCTTCTTGAGAAATGTTTTATACGCCAGAGGGTGTCACCATGGGCAGCACCAGTTCTCTTCGCCAAGAAGGCTAATTGTTCTCTACGCATATGTTTTGATTATCGAAAGCTCAATCATGTTACGATAAAGAACAAGTATCTGGTACCACGAATTGTTGACTTGTTTGACCAATTAAAAGAGGAAAAGTGGTTTTCAAAAATTGATCTTCGATATGGTTACCATCAGTTGAGGATAAAGGAATCTGACATTTAGAAAACAACCTTTCGATGTAGGTATGGCCATTATGAGTACCTTGTCATGCCCTTCGGCCTAACAAATTATCCTGCAGTTTTCATGGCCCTGATGAATCTAGTTTTCCATGAGTATCTGGATACTTTTGTGTTAGTCTTTGTGGATGACATCCTTGTATACTCCAAGTATGAGGAGGATCATGTGCTTCATCTGAGAATAGTTTTGGGTCTTTGTTTCCGACGCTTTTGTCGGGGAGTGCGCATCCATCTGTGAGGACGCGCTGCTGTTACCTCACATTCCTGCTTTCCAAAGGCGGGCGACATTCGCTCCTTGTTTAGGGACATCTGCTCCATGATTGAAATGAGATGATGGGATGTCGGTTCTTCCTTCTATGGATTCCTCCTTGGAACTCATCACCTAGTCCAGGTATCCCTCATAGATTTAATACGTTGTTCATGAATCTCATTCTAGGTTCCATATCTTCATGGATTCCGGTTAATTACACTAATTCCGTCAAGACATTCCATGGGGTCTTGACATGGTAGAAACATTTGGTCGGAGTAGATGACAACATCAGGCATGTCGAGGCATCTCTGGGTGCGTGGACAGGGTATGCTGCAAGTTTAACGTCTAGTGGAGATGGATCGGCCTGATCAGAACACTAGCTAGAGTGGGTCAGATTGAGGAATCCCCCTTGAGGGAATGCCGATATCAGGGCCATCCCATGGGCGGCTTCCCAAATGCTGTGGAGGGGAATGGGGTGGCATGATCTCACCGGGATGTGGCGTCCCAAGTAAGAATCCGAGTGGATGATGGAGAATTATATGGATGCGGTCGAAACGACCAGGTGGTTGGATTGAACCTCGTGAGGCTTCCTACGTACCATGCCTTGTCAAGGATCAAAGTCCGCGTAGTTCGGGAAGAGGGGTGTTATACTGACATAAAGGGGTGTTAGAACAACTGAACGGTAGGACCATAATGGCTTACCGCTGGACCAGGATGTGGTTTAACATCATGAGGGATGAAGGTGTGTCGGAGGACCGACATGGAGAAGGACCTTGGTCCAGATGGTGTGGGGCTTACACTCTAGGCTGCCCAAGTGCTGGTGAACCGACGTGAAGGAGGTCGGAGTGACCAACGAGTGATGGGATTGAACCTCATGGAGGATTCCTACGTACCATGCCTTGGCAAGGATCAAAGACCACATAGTTTAGGTTGGACGCCGGAAGGCCAACGTGAAGGAGGACCAGGGGTCCAGGTGGTGGTGGGCTTGAACCTCGTGGAGACTTCCTACATACCATGCCTTAGCACGGATCAAAGACCACGTAGTTTAGGATGGATGCCAGAAGGCCGACCTAAAGGAGGACCAGGGGTCCAGGTGTTGGTGGGCTTGAACCTCGTGGAGGCTTCCTACATACCATGCCTTAGCACAGATCAAAGACCACATAGTTTAGGTTGGTCATCGGAAGGCCGACGTGAAGGAGGACCGGGGGTCCAGGTGATGGTGGTCTTGAACCTCGTGGAGGCTTCCTACGTACCATGCCTTATCACAGATCAAAGACCATGTAGTTCAGGTTGGACACCAGAGGGCCGACATGAAGGAGGACCAGGGGTCCAGGTGGTGGTGGGCTTGAACCTCATGGAGGCTTCCTACATACCATGCCTTAGCACAAATCAAAGACCACATAGTTCAGGATGGTCCAATGGCTTACCGCTGGACCAGAATGCAGTTTAGCGTCATGCGGGACGAGGGTGAACCCTGGCGTAAATGAACGACGGGTGGTGGGATTAAACCGAATGGCGGCTTCCTACGTACCATGCCTTAGCACGGATCAAATACCACATAGTTCCAGTGTGCAGTTTAACATCATGCTGGACGGGGGAATAAAGTTTAACGTCATATGGTAGTTCTTAATATGTTGGATAGGGCGATAATGGTTGAGATGGACCTGGCAGGAAATTCAGGGCTGAAAGGGGATTCTTTTCCTTCTTCGTGACAGTGTTGGTCCCTTTAAAGGGAAATGGAAGCACGATGTCTCATATGGTAGTTCTCGATATCGGAGTCATTCTCGACCTCTGGTTGCACTAGGAGGGGATTCATTGACTTGCTATCAGTGTGGAAAGTCGGGGCATTCTAAGAGGGTTTGCACTAAGGCACCCATGAACTGTAGCTCATGTAGACATTTTGGGATCTTACAGAGATTATTTAATTTCTTCTTTACTCCACGTAGTGGAACAAGATCACCAGCACCTCCAGAAACTGCGGGGCAATCAAATGCTTCACATGTTAAATGGTTGCAGCCATAGGCATCAAGAACGAAGCTTTTTCACGCAGTGGAAGAGTTGCCAGAGGTAGTTGAAGCAGGTCCTATGACTTTGAAAGGTACCATCACAATAGCTTTATCCTTAGTGACATCACTTTTCGATACTGGTGCATCTCACTCTTTTATTTCAACTCATATTGTTAATATACTTAATCTACCCATGGAACTTTTTTCTTGTGCAATTGATATTACTACACCTCATGGTACGGTGAGAGAGAAGGGTCTCCGTAGTCCTGATTGCATCTTCATTATATCAGATGTCGAGCTTGTATGGGACTTTTTGGTTCTCGACATGAAATCTTTTAACGTCATATTTGGGATGGATTGGCTCATCGCCAATAAAGCCTAGATTGATTATCACCTCCGACGGGTCTACCTTACTACACCCAGTGGTGTGCCTCTTGTTTTTCAAGGAGAATGGGACCCCAGGTCAGGTAGAGACGGACCTTCTTATCCAGATCTAGGGAAAATTATATCAGTGATTTCTTTTGATCTAGAGAAAGATCCAATGAGTGGTGATCTTCTTCCAGTCATCGCTGAGTTTCTATACGTGTTTCCTTCTAACTTCTCTGGTATGCCACCAGTAAGGGAGATCGATTTTTCAATTGAGTTAATGCCTGGTACTCAACCGATTTCTATCCCTTCTTACCAAATGGCTCCAGCCGAATTAAAAGAATTGAAGTATCAGTTGAAAAATATTCTTGAGAAAGGTTTTATATGCCCTAGTGTGTCACCTTAGGCAGCACCAGTTCTCTTCGCCAAGAAGGCCGATGGTTCTCTACGCTTATGTGTTGATTATCGAAAGCTCAATCAAGTTATGAAAAAGAACAAGTATCCATTACCACAAATTGATGGTTTGTTTGATCAATTAAAAGGAGAAAAGTGGTTTTCAAAAATTTATCTTTGACCTAGTTACCATCAGTTGAGGATAAAGGAATCTGACATTCAGAAAACCGAATCTCAAAGTAGGTATGGACATTATGAGTACCTTATCATGCCCTTCGGCCTAAAAAATGCTCATGCAGTTTTCATGGCCTTGATGAATCAAGTTTTCCATGAGTATTTGGATACTTTTGTGGTAGTCTTTGTGGATGAAATCCTTGTATACTCCAAGTCTGAGGAGGATCATGTGCTTCATCTGAGAACAGTTCTAGGTCTTTTAAGAAATCACCGTCTTTATGCCAAGATTTCAAAGTGCGATTTCGGGATTCAGGAAGTATAATTATTGGGACATGTCATGTCAAAATAAGGAATATCCATTGATCCTGAAAAGGTGAAGGCTGTTATGACTTGGGAACAACTACGTAATGTTTTCGAGACTCAGAGATTCTTGGGCATAGCAGGATATTATCGTCGTTTTGTCAAAGATTTTTCAAAGTTAGCTTCTCCAATGATTTCTCTGGCTCAAAAGGGAGTGAATTTTTCCGAGAATGACAAATTTCAGAGTTATTTTGTTGATCTAAATTGTATTTTGACTACTCCGCCGATGTTAACTCTTCCTGAGGTTGGGGCAGGTTATGTGGTCTTTTGTGATGCATCGGGTTCAGGTTTGGGACGCGTCCTTATGCAAGGTAATCATGTTGTTGCTTATGGATCACATCAGCTTAAGCCTCATGAGAATAACTACCCTACCCATGACCTTGAACTTGCAGCTGTAATGCAGACACTTAAGTGTTGGAGACATTACCTTTATGGAGAAAGGTTTACTATGTATTCATACCACAAGAGCTTGAGTTATATCTTCTCTCAAAAATATTTTAATCTCCTCCAAAGGAGTTGGGTAGAGTACCTGCAATCATTCAACTTTGACATTGCCTACACCCCGGGGAAAGGGAATGTAGTTGGAGATGCATTAAGTAGGAAACTTCCATCATAGGCTTTGAAAGAATCTTCAGAAGAGTGGAGTTTGATGGCTCTTTTTTCTCATTTGCATATTGGAGTTCAGTGGAAGGGGAATGAAGTTTCTTTATCCAGTGTTTAGTTGACTTGTACTCTCCTCGAGTTAATTCTTCAGGAAAAACAACTGGATGATAAATTCCGTGGTAATAGGGACTCTCTTTATAGTAGGGAGACTTACACCTTATGGTCGTTCTCCAAAGAGGGTGCTCTGTGTTATTAAAACCGTTACGTTGTGCCGTTATCAGCAAGGAAGGATGTGGTGAGGGATTGACATAACTCTCAGTGGGTTTTGCACCCGAGGAACACGAAGATGTTCTATGATATGCAGCGATAGTTCTGGTGGCTAGGTATGAGATGAGACATTACTGAGTTTGTATCTCGTTGCTATACATGCCAGAAGGTGAAAGCCGAGCACCCGAAACCTTCGGGTTTTCTTCAACCACTTTCAGTCCCTACATGGAAGTGGGATGAAATCTTAATGGAATTTGTGGTTGGGTTACCTCAAACGCATAGGAAGAAGAATGTGATATGGGTTGTGATCGACAGACTGACCAAGTCGACTCACTTTATACCTATTCGAGATACAACCAAATTTGAGGAGTTGGGAAATATCTATGTGAAAGAAATTTTTCATTTGCACGGAGTTCGATCTACAATGGTCTCTAATAGGGATCCTAGGTTTACTTATCGCTTTTGGAGAGGCCTTCAGGAGGCTCTAGGATCTCAGGTCCATTTGAGCACGGCCTACCATGCACAGTCAGATGGCCAGACAGAGAGAGCTATTCAGATCCTTGAGGACATGCTTCGTGCTTCTGTTCTTGACTTTGGTGGATCTTGGGATGATCATATGGGGTTGGATAAGTTTTCTTATAACAATAGTTATCAATCTGCGATTAAAATGGCTCCTTTTGAGGCATTGTATGGTCGTCCATGTAAATATCCCTTATGTTGGTCGGAGATTGGTGAAAGTTATTTGGTAGGACAGAGTTTGGTCCATGAGACTACAGCTAAGATCCAGTTGATTCGTCAGAGAATGTTGACAGTGCAAAGTTGGTGCAAGTCTTATGCTGACCGTCATCATAGACCTTTAGAGTTCTCAGTTGGTGACCTGGTGTTCTTGAAAGTTTCACCCTGTTTAGGTCATCGGCGACTTGGGAGGCAAGGGAATCTTGCTCCTCATTTTGTGGGACCTTTCGTGGTTGTTGGTCTGGTGGGAAAAGTTGCTTACCGTCTAGATCTACCACCACAGCTGACGTCGATATATAACATGTTCCATGTATCGCAGCTGCGGAAGTACCTCTCTAATACATCTCATGGTTTGAGCTGGAGTGATCTTGAAATTGAACAAGATTTATCTGTGACTGAACGACCAGTCAGGATTGTTGATTCTGAGACCAAGGTACTTCGTGTGAGAACGATACCTCTGGACCGTATACTTTGGCAGCATGTTTTAGATTCTCATGAGACGTGGGAAAGGGAGGCACTAATGGGAAAGTAGTGTCCTCATATTTTTGGCGTGGAGGTTTTTTCATAGGCTTTATGGGGACAGAAAGGTCTTATAGTGGGGAGGTTGTAACATCCCATTATGTTTTCAGGTAATTTTTAAGTCTCTAAGTTCTTCTGTTTTGGAGTAGTGACTTGGGGGTGCGTTTGGGTGAAATTTTAAGTAAAACAAAAAAGGCAATGGCTTGTGCACGGTTTGCGCATGGTTTGATAAACCGTGCGATCAAACCGTTCCAACCTAGCAGCACTAGACAGTGTGGTACGCATGGTGTGCGCACGGTTTGGTAAACCGTGTGACTAAACTGTGCGGACTAGAAACCCTGGATAGTGAGATCTGCATGGTGTGTGCACGGTTTGACAAACTATACAGAAAAACCGCGTGGTCACTTAAAATTAGATCCTTAAATTGTGGATCTCGGCCATTTTGACTCTAAATGCTTAGTTTTTCTTCCTAAGTGGCCCTAACTCGGGATTTGTCTTCTCTTGGGGTCATAGAAGGTTCTACCTTTGTTCTGGAGGCAATCCAAAGGCTCCTCTCGGTGAATCGAAGTGGGATTCTCCAGGTATGTGATCATTCTTCTTCTTTCATGATCGGTTTCTTAGATCTACTTAGATCTACTTTCCCTCTTCCCTTGATTTCTTATATCTATGCTAGTTATGGGAATATCTAAGTGTGTAAATGCCAAAATGATGAGTTTTGGTCTTGGCCTTTCTAGGGGAAGGGATCTAGGACGAGTTTTTGGAGAATCAATCGGGATTCTTGAGTGTTCTTCAACCATTGTGGTTTTGGTCAAAACCTTCAAGGTAGGTGGTTCCGTACCGACTTTCTGAATTGATTATCTTCGTTGTTTTATTTATTTAACTTGTTTATTTTAATTGAATTCCTTTGAATTTAGATATTTTAATTGGTTCTGGCATGAGAATTTGGAAAAACTCCCAATTCCATTGAATTGGGGTGTGTGTGGGTGTGTTTATAGAAATTGGATAATTTAAATTGTGGAATTTAAGTTATGTATTTGATGGAAATGTTTTCAATTGAATTGTTGATTTCAATTGTGGAAATAAATTTTGAGATGATGGAATTGGTTTTGAATGTATTTCAAAATGTTGAAAATGGCATAAAATGTTTTGATAGATTCCCATTGGTTTTATCTTGCGAAAAAGGCATGTTTTTTTTGAATAAAACCTGTTGTGGTTTTAAATGGAATGGAATTGGCACTTTGAAATGGAAGAATGGGATTGATCTTATTTTAAGAATTCTTAAAATAGTTTTACCATCATGTAAGAGCGCATTCTAGCCTTAGGTAGTTAGTGAGTTATTTTGATACACTCTACGATACGACAATGTTCTAAAACATACTTGCGGCGGGTCACATCCCTGATGGGTTGGTGATGAGTCTCCTTTGGCCAGTGTTATAACGACGTATATATACACATTTTTCAAAGTTCACATGGAGAGTGTGGAATCCCATTACTGATTAACACTATCATACCTTTTGGCAGATGACCATGTTGCTTGCCTAAATATTTATATGTGATGTATAAATGTTTTCCAGTGTTTTTTTGAACTGCTTTACATGCCTGCTGATTTACATAAATTGTTTTATGTATCTATTTTTATTTAATCCATTGTCTTAAAAGTATTTCATCATTTTAAAACCTTGCTTGGCGAACATTCCTTTACTTGAAAATGTATAGCATGATTTGTTAAAATATTCTTTCCTATTTCCAAACCTGTTTACTTTATAATTGAATGTTGGTCTTTGGATAATCTTTATTTGTAATATCTTATGGAATCTCTGGTGGTATCCTACTGGGATTAGGCTCACACCCTACTTTTTCCTTCGAGTGTTTGTAGACCTCCTTCTTCCAGGTTTGTGCAAGGGGAAGGGATCACTTGGAGGTGGATCCAGCATTGAGTTTTCAACGTGGTGAGTTGTGTCCTTGAGGACATTGGGGTGGTTTTTCTGCTTTATGTACTTGGGTTGTAGTACTTTGGGCTTTTTGTGCCTCTTTGTTTTCTGGTACAATGCTCCCAGTGTAGTTTCTTTATTATGCATACTGTTTTTTTTTACTCTTGCTTCTACGTCCTTGTGGAAAATTCGTTCCCACTTGTATGTTGTACGATGCCATGTGCTAGTTTCCGACATGTGGGGATCAGGAATGCCCTTCGGGATATGTCAGGGACAACTCGGTTATCGGGTTACCAGGGTACCCCGGCTGGTTCATGACAGTAAAATTCATCGAAAATAGTTTATCGGACCAAGGAATGATAGATTTTGAAGCTATCCGGAAGATGTAAGTAAAGAGTTCTATGAAGTTGATGATCAGTTAGAACAAATTGGAGTCTGAAAATCAAACTCTATTTTTATGAGAAGTTGCTGAGTTTTTAAAGGAGAATAATTTTGTAAATTTTTAGTGTTATTGAGGATGTAATGTTGTAAAATTTTCAAAACAAATATGACAATGATTTTCTCTTTATTAAAGTTTCTGAAAAATCATGAAGAATTTGTGATACAAGAAAATGTTAGTAGAAGATGTTTCACAAACTGGTATATTGGGAGGATGCTAAAACCTATATACCAAATTCAATTTCTAAAAGAAAGTCAATCAGACTATGATAAGGATGTTTCACTGGGATGAGCTATGGAAGTCCCATCAGAATGAGCTAAGTAAGAAAGTCAATTGGTCTAAGATGAGGAAGAAAGTCTTTAAAACTATGTTAAGGAAGTTCTATCAGATTGAGCTAACGAAGTTCCATCGGGCTGTGCTGAGAAAGTTTCAGCAGACTGAGTTGAGGAAGTTACATCAAACTGAGGATAGGAAGAAATTCAATTATACTAAGATGCGGAACAAAGTCAATTAGACTAATCTATGGAAGTTACATAAGACTGATATGAGGAAGTTCCATTAGACTGAGTTGAGAAAAAAATTCAATCAGACTAAGCTGAGGAAGAAATAATATCAGACTAAGATGAGAAAGTTCTAATAGACGAAGCTGAGGAAGTTATATAGTATTGATTTTTCTAGACCATATTGTATTTTTTTAGGAATTTGAGATGAGGTTCAAGATAATTTAATAAATTTCAAGAAGACACTTGAAGCGATGAAATGTTTAAAGTAGTGAAAGATGATGTTCATATGTGAGTGAAATTTTTAATTTTTGGTATTTGGGTAAGAAAGATTTTTTTTAATTTTCCTACCATCACTTTTTTTGGAAATCTTATAAATAGAGGTGGAAAGTACAAGGGTGATTAACACCTTTCGCGTGTGAAAAAAGGTAAAAGTTCTATAGAGTTCTTTCCAGAAGTGTTTTTTGGATAGATATATCATCAGGAGATCAGTCTTCAGTTAGTTCGGATTAGCAAACTGAGGAAGATTAGAATGAATAAGATCAGTTTAAGTAGCTGAGCAGAGTTTTTAAGGAATATTTTTTTATTGATAGAATAGAAATTTTCTTTAGGTACATATTGAGAAAAGGTGAATCAGACTGAGTCTATTAGATTGAGTCTATCAGATTGGGTTCATCAGACTGAGGTCCATCAGACTCAATGTTATAGCACCTAGTGACTTTTTTGGAGCATATTAAACAATGTATTTATAGGTTTTTTGGATTTTTATAAATTTTTTTACCTGAATGGATTTAGTATAATCACTTCTATTTGGAGATAGAATGTGTCTAACAAGAGTTGGTACAATTTGTATTCACTTCTTCATTATAGTGAATTTTTATAGACCCACAGGAGTGTCTATGGAAAGGATATAGGTTCTCACACTAAGGCCAAACCCTGTAAATCAGTCTTCTTTGATTTTTTTCTTACATTTAAATGAATGAGATTTTACTAAAACATGACTAGTTAATGAACATCAATATGGTGTAGGGGTTAAGTTGCTAAATTTTTGAACCTTATAAAAAATTAACAACAGATTCACCCCTTTCTCAGTTGTTGTTTGATCCTTTGGAACATCATAAAGTGAGGTTAGCATGGATGTAACCTTGTATATGTATGAGTAGGGTAAATGATTTTGTGAGTGGGTGACTTACATAGTGAAAGTTATATAATGATTGATACTAGGCTAATGGCATGTAACATCCCAGATTTAATCACTTGATAGATAATTATACTAATGTGCTATGTGACCTTAAGAACAACTCCCTATAGGTCATAGGTTTCTAACCAGTAGTGAGTGTTTGTTGTGATACCATTGGGATATTATATGCTCTAGTATATAAAACCATAAAACACAAAAAAGTGATATACAATCAGTGAACACAAAATAAATAGGATAAAAGATACTATCATAAGTAAGTATCCAACCAGTAGTAAATATAATACAACATATTGCAATAGAATGATAAATTTTAAAGTCACATGAGTTATATATACACCAACAAGATCTAATGTGAGAAGAACATATATAACCTAGAAAAAATAAATAAAATTGAAAATAACCAATACCTTCTCCCGAGTTTTGACCTGATCTATCTCCAAACTCTGTCTTAGTTTTCCAACACAATATATATCC
This sequence comes from Viscum album, assembly GCA_963277665.1. NCBI lineage: Eukaryota > Viridiplantae > Streptophyta > Magnoliopsida > Santalales > Viscaceae > Viscum > Viscum album. Next base: position 1,403,714,591 of record OY728125.1, read on the forward strand.
CCAGGCCTCTGCACTACCCAGGCCTATAATCATAATGTTTAATTAGATATCGAAGTGGTTGGTCCACCCAACAAGGGTGTGATTAAAACTCAAAAAGCCTTCACCGATGGTGTACCTAATATATCTAGTAGAATACAATACATTCATAATATAATGTTCCATTAGAGTATGTAAATAAATAAATTGTCACCCTATAGAATTCTTAGTCTCCAAACCACATGTGACCATACCTACTTTGGTCAGTTTTAGAAATGGGATGAACCTCCCATGGTTTGAAAATTCCTTGAGGATGAATGACACATCACACCTTATATCAAGATCAGGGTAAAAAATCCATCACCATAGTACATAACTTAGTTTAATGATATATCAATAATTCACATCTCAATATAGAAAACGATCCATCACAAATACTTCAATAATGAAGAATGAATAATTTCTTGGTTTATGGGGTATCACCATGTCTAGGTCGATGGTATACCACTATTCGATACCAAGGTGGTGAAGATATTTCCAGGTGAATGATATATCACCATACCAGCATGAACGAGGTGAATGATGTATTTATAATTGAATGATGCATAACCACTTTTTTGTGTCCACACCAGAACTAGTTCTAATAAATCTATAGGATGAAGGTCTAATGAAAGTTATGAAAGAGAAATAATGTTTTGTAATGAACCCAGGCAATAGGGTCCATAAATTGAAAGATTTTAGCATCCTAGACCAGGTTCACTGAAAAGTAACTAAAACTAGTTGGCCAAAAAGCCTCAAGAACGCCCCATAATGAAAGAGGAAGATGACTAGCAGTGAGTGTAGAGACCAGAATCTTAACATACATAGATATTACATTACTTTTTTAGAATACTTAGTACATAACAAAACACACACACAAGGACCGTAATAGTTTAGTGTCTTTGGAAACTCGGAATAAAATATTCTAATCGTGGTGAAATATCTTCAATATCTCCCATAAAGATCTTTTTTTTTCATAAAACCTTTCTTTATATCCTGGGGAAAAGAAAACATAAAAGGGTTATCTCAAATGCTCAGTAAGGGTAAACAAAAGAAATATCAATCACATCATATACATAAGAAATTAGCTTTTGGAAATCTTAACCTACAAAAGAGCTCATAATATCATAACATGGGATAAATCATAGAAGTAAAATGTAATACCAATAATCACAACTTAAAACATGAAACTTTGTGGCATACACACATAATCCTCATTTCTTGTTAGTCAAGACTCATTGCCAAGACTATCTTAGTGGACAAAGTCCCTTTCTGAACCGAGTCACCCTCGTTTCAGTCCCGTTTCACTGAACCGGTATAACCTACCATTCCAGCCATGTCTATATCATGGGATATAAAATCTTTACCCAATGCATTGGAGGGAGATATAGGTCCCACCCATCTCATAATGATACCATTCTTATGTGTGCCACAAAATCATAAACCATACATCATAGCATAACCCATGTAATAAAAATGGGATTCTTAAACATTATGACATCATAAAACAATTCATATAAGATAAAGGAATTCATATAAATAATTACATCACAACATAATCAAATCAATTTAAAAATAGGGATAGAAACAGAACCCTTTATTATCTTAGATGGAAAATAATTTTGATAAAACACTTGAACTCCATTCTTGAGGAAAATATCCTTTCTTCTTCAATTTTTTTTTCCTTTTTTAACATGTCATACAAATTTAAACTAAAAGAATTTGATTAAAAATAAACTTGAAAACTTGTAAAGTAATCTTCTTGGAAATAATGTTTTAAAAATCCATTCATGCCATATAAGTTAAAAAACCATTCTTTGTACTTTTGTCAGAAAAGTCAAAAAGTACCTCGTACGAAAAACGACAAAAGATTCCTTTCATATTTTTTACTAAAAACTCACCGAAGGGTAAAATTGGATTTAAACTATTTTAAGTGGATGGAAACAATATTACATATTGAGGGAACATGGATGTGAATGATAAAATACACCCCAGTAAATGCCAAAGTAAAAACAATCTCGGATAAAAATGAGATTGTGATATTTCCCTTACCTTAGGTCCGACTTGCTTTGTAAGTGTCCAAACCTCCTGTATAATGATTTAAATCATGTTATTGACTTATTCCAGAATCATATTCATTGTTATTATATCATATATGGTCCACTTATGACTTTATATTACCCGTTCTTTTGTCAATTCATGTGAAAGTAGCGTTTTGGGTAAAATCGTCTCATTTGTCGTTCGTGTTTTTAACTTGTAATTATTCATATGATTACTTAGATAATGATTACTTAATTCCAGAATATAAAACATTATTTATATATATATATATATTCAGAATATACATATATAATAAATCAGTAAATGGAAAGAAATACACCGTTCATGGAGACGATAGTCCGTACGTACGCATGAACGCTGTTTTTGTTTCCTTATTGAATTGAATGGAATTAAGTAGATGACATAGATATAAATATAAATAATTCCAGTATCATTATTAGGTCATATATTTCATTAGTACTTATTATATATAATTTATAATCATTAATGAATGGTTAATCATTGAGAATGAATCTCATCGCGTCGTGGAGACGGTAGTCCGTACGTACGCACGAGCGATGATATCGTTCCCATGGTCGTGGAATTATGTTGAAGTGTATGTATACTATTTCAGTATCAATATAAATTTATAATAATCATATATAGTTACTCATTACACCATTATACCCATCCAATTAAGGTGGTGACGGAAAATAGATTACACCACGTCGTGGAGACGGTATTCCGTACGTACGCACGTGCGGTGATTTCCTTTTTCCGTAGGATGGATAGAAGGTTAATTAGAGTTGTTTCATATTTATAATAATATATCAGTAAATAAGAAATACTGATGTTATTACTTTATCATGAAACAATTAAAGAAGAATAAGTTGAAGAAGATTGAAATTGAAAAAGATCGGTAATGGATATTACCTCTTTTTGACGCGCCTTCACTTATCCTCCACTTAAAGAACTAATGATGGTCTTTCAAGAAGACCAGGACCTCTAGGATGATACTATGGAAGTGGAGAAGAGATTTTGGCATGGGTTGTCCGAGCTTGAATGCTCAAATTGGTGTGAGGAGGAGAGGGAGGAGGTGCCCTTTTATAAGGGAGGAGAGGGGCATCTTAGGAAAATCTCAAAATATTATTTTATATTAAGGTCAAATTCGGTTTATAATGGTTCCAAATGGTCTTATTTAGAAGCTAAAGTGGGGATGGGTCGAAATACTCTAATCTAATAGGATTTAGACAAGTTTATGTTATTATTTTAACCTTATCAATTAGATTTAACTCTAAGTTAAATAATTTAACTTTTACCGTGTCTTTTTGTTTTCTTACACTATATGGTTAATAAACTTTCTATATCAAACCAAACGAACCCCAAGTTGTTTATTATTAATATATCTATCCTTATATAAGTCATTTGGCTGAACCTTTCATTTTAAGGAATTAAATAACAATTAATAATATAATATTTGTTTTAAAAACTAATTTATGTCAATTTTGACACTATTTGGTACATGATTTTTATGAAATTTCTAACAGAATGATAAGTTCGAACCAAGTTACATAAATCAACAATAACATGTCATATTAACCTATAAAATTAGTTTAAGTCATAAAAAGTCTCAAATTACATTTATTTGGGCATTTATAACATCAATTATGTTAATATTTTCTTAAAAACGTAATTACTGCATCATCGTTGTGTCATAAATAAATTAAATTATTTAAAGTATGAAAATTACAAATAACATACCATTATGTATGAATTTTTTTTATCTTTCTAATGAATATTTATAGTCGAAATTATATTAGGTATAACCTTATATTAAAAATGTTTTAGTAAATAAACTTTGATTTTAACTCTTTTAACTCTTCTTTGAATTAAATAATAATAAATGTCCTAATCTAATCTAAGTGGGCCTAAATGATAATATTTTACACTTAAGGTTGTTTTTGGTCGAGATACACTTGTCCAATAGGATTAGGACATGTGTTAGGGTAATATTAATATCATTTTTACCTTTAATTACCCTATTTGCCTTTAACCGTGGTAAATAAAAGTAAAAAGTTACTATTCACCAAAAATTATTTTCATCTCATTGAACCTCATTTTACTTACTGACATCAACCGTGTCTCTCAGATTTTTGAAATTCCATTCATAGAAGCGGTAAAATTAAGATTTATGAAAAAATTAATTTTTTTTCACTACCACTTAGTAGTTTCACTATTCATCAAAAATTGAAGTTTTTCAGAAAAATGCCAAAATTTCACCCTAAGCTATAATTGATATTCCAAGTTCAAAAATGATTTCTATTTTACAAAATTCCCAACATATACTTTGTATTAATTAATTTTATAATTAATTTCCGCTGTCACAACAAATAGCGTGTTTTTAAGAGATAATAACTATCAAAAGATTAACATTTGTTTATGCCTGGTGTAAATGTGAAATTACATTCAATGACCAACATTGTATTGAATTGTAAAAATATATTATAGATATACTTTAAAACCACTAATATTAATAATTTATCACTATTAATTATTTCGATTAAAAAAGTTTTTTTTAATTAAAATTTAGTAATTTTCACTATTCATCAGAAAATGAATGTTATCCGAAAAGTACCAAAATTTCACCCTAAGCTAATTTCGATATTACGAATCCAGAAATGAATTCCATTTTGAAAAATAAAATATACAAAATTTCAAAAGGTGGTTATTACTATTCATAACGGCTAGTTTTAATAATATTTTAATAGCATATTGTTGTTTAATGAAACTCGTTATTGCGTACTACACACGCTATCGAGGAAGGTCGCGATTGCGTGTAATGGAAGGCAAGTCAAAGATGCGTGTTGTGAAAGCTTCTTTTGGTGTAGCATACAACACAAGACATTAATGAAATTAAAAATAATATTTTTCATAAAATTTCAGGGTGTTACATTCTACCCCCCTTAAAATGAATTTCGCCCTCGAAATTTGTCGGGGTTATAAATGGTTTACTATTAGAAAGTTTCTTTAATAGAAACCCACATCGTAAAAAGGAATACCAAAACCAATCTTTAAAAACAAAAGTATGAAACGTAACAGTTACCCAAATAAACTAATCACTAGGTTTCCACATAGGTGAAAATATGGATATGGAAAAGAAATCTAACCATCATGTTCTGATGTAGAGTGGTAGAGAACATGGCTATACAAAAGCCATAAATCACAAAGCCATAAATTTGTGATGATCTAGGGTACCATCTGATTCATCGGATATAAGGGCACTAGGACAACATTTTTGGTTTTCAAGATCATTTCCCTAAAGGTGAATATTTGAATTAGAATAAATTCTTACTTTATTTTGGTACAATCTCACTGTTGTTCGTGCCTTGAACAATTTCCACTTCATCTCTTAAATAAATGAAGTTGAATTTTTTATTCGTGAAGTGTTAGCAGATCATGTGATAGAATGACGGGTCATTCCATCTGTCTCAAACAAAAGGTTAGCAAAAATTATATACATAAGTCAATCTATAGTGAGATTAATCATATATGGTTCCTAAAATGGACTTTTACTTCATATATCATACTGCTTAATATAATAAAACTAGTTTCTACTAAACAGGGACTTCATGTAGGCCAGTGGTAGGCAATAAAGGCTAGTCACACTTCGGTTGTGGGTTCGATTCCCACAGCCTTGTCCGACGCGATGGGCAGTCGCCCGTCCTGCAGGTTTCCCTTTTTCTAAAACTATATTACTATAACATCCCATCAATAATATTGAAAAAACTTCTATCCTTAAATAATACTAACTTATGTCCAACATAATCCATTCCAATCTTTAGGCTTATCCATAATACTGCAGTCCACTCTCATAACATAGTGAAAACGATTACCAGAGATTTAATACCATCGTTGATCCCCATATAACATAAGATATGTTTTGTTGGTAACATTACAAACATTCAAAGTCCTTAATCATGTATTCTCTTGAATACCCATTAAAACTTAGTGAAAACATGAATGCAGTTAAAAGTTAACACTTTCCACATATCAAAATCCTCAAAATTCTATATACTCAAACCATGATATCACTTAGTCCTTATATCAATCATGAGCTCATGAATACTGTTAAACATTTCATTTTCTCGTTTTCCCTTCATTATGCGCATAATATCTCAATCACTTTGAATACCACATTAGACCAATACAGAAATATTCCAATACTCTATGATAAAACATTATTTTGGAATCCCATTACATAAACACTTAATCATTCAACCACATCGTTGTCATATTCAACATTGAAAATAGTGATCGCATGTGACTTCCCTTTGTCCTTTGCCTTAAGCGGTTGCTCATGTCGATCATCACTAACCCTTGGATTAGGGCATTTATTAGCATAATGCCCTATTTCCTTACACTTGAAGCATTAAAGTGTTGGTTGTGCATTCTCTGCAGTGTTTGCTTTATTCACATCATTAGAATCCCTTTTTCCATTACTTCGACACTCAGCTACTCGATGACCTTCTTTTCCACACTTAAAACATTTTCTAGTCCCTTTAAGACAATCTCCACCATGCTTCGTTCCACACTTTGTGCATAAGGAAACATTCATCTTCTTTTCACCATTATTCTGAGATTTCTCCTTGAACTCCATCTTTCTTTTCTTGTCAAAACCATGAGATGGATATGTAATACCAACTTCCATTTCTACCTTGATAGCACAACGCACAATTTCTTCATAGCTACTGAAGACTCTTATAGCTAATGCCCTTCGAAGACTTGGTTTTAAGACACTGAAAAATCGATCAACTTTACATTCAGGTTGGATGATAATGCCAGATGCATACCTTGCAAGTCTTGTAAAATTTGCTTCGTATATACCAACAGATTCATCATCCTTCTGCTTCATCTCAAGAAACTCCGTTTCCATCTTTGTTCAAAGAATACGAGGGAAGTACCTACTGAAAAACAAGTTCTTGAACTCGTCCCATTCCATGGACTCAATTTCATCTCTTGGCCTTGTATTCTTCATAAGATTCCACCATTGATCATCTTCACCTTCCAAACGATATACTGCTAAGATGACTTTATCATGTTCAGAACATTGAAGAACTGAAAATATCTTTTCAGTGGTACTGATCCATTGTTCAGCAACAAGTGGATCAGAAGTCCCACTGAAAGAAGGTGGGCATTGCCTCATGAAGGACTCAATAGAATATTGTTCCCTTCTCTGCTAATTTGGAAGTCCAGAATGATCCATAGCTTGTGTAAGGATAACAATAAGATTTTTCACTCCATCTCCCATAACATTTGTTTGTTCAGGAGGACAATCATTGCATTGTCCATTGCATTGATCAACACGGTTCCTTCAGGTTCCATCCATCGTCTAAAACCCAAAAAGAATAGTGTGAGAGGCAAAAATCATGCAAGGGAAAACAACATAATAAAGGGGGAGTACCTTCAATATCTAACATCTTAGTTTTAATTCTATGATCGTTAGCGTAGTTCTAGTACTATAACCTATACGTATACTTAACCTTAGGGACATCCCTAGACATACCTTAGAAATATCTCTAGGGATATCACTAACGTTTTCGCATCCTAGTTTCCAAAGGTTGACTAAACATTTCCTCTGATACCAACTGTAGATACCTGAAGATTAATGTACATAGATATTACATTACTTTTGCAGAATACTTAGTACATAACAAAACACACACACAAGGACCGTAATAGTTTAGTGTCTTTGGAAACTCGGAATAAAATCTTCTAATCGTGGTGAAAGATCTTCAATATCTCCCATAAAGATCTTATTTTTTTCCCTAAAACCTTTCTTTATATCCTGGGGAAAAGAAAACATAAAAGGGTGAGCTCAAATGATTAGTAAGGGTAAACAAAAGAAATATCAATCACATCATATACATAAGAATATAGCTTTTGGAAATCTTAACCTGCAAAAGAGCTTATAATATCATAACATGGGATAAATCATAGAAGTGAAATGTAATCCCAATAATCACAACTTAAAACATGAAACATTGTGGCGTACACACATAATCATCATTTCTTGTTAGTCAAGACTCATTGCCAAGACTATCTTAGTGGACAAAGTCCCTTTGTGAACCGAGTCACCCTCATTTCAGTCCTGTTTCACTGAACCGGTATAACCTACCATTCCAACCATGTATATCTCATGAGATATAAAATCTTTACCCAATGCATTGGAGGGAGATATAGGTCCCACCCATCTCATAATGATACCATTCTTATGTGTGCCACAAAATCATAAACCATACATCATAGCATAACCCATGTAATAAAAATGGGATTCTTAAACATCATGACATCATAAAATAATTCATATAAGAGAAAGGAATTCATAAAAATAATTCCATCACAATATAATCAAATCAATTTAAAAATAGGGATAGAAACAGAACCCTTTATTATCTGAGATGGAAAATAATTTTGATAAAACACTTGAACTCCATTCTTGAGGAAAATATCCTTTCTTCTTCAAAAACAATTTTCCTTTCTTAACATGTCATACAACTTTAAACTAAAAGAATTTGATTAAAAATAAACTTTAAAATTTGTAAAGGAAGCTTCTTGGAAATAATTTTTTAAAAATCCATTCATTCCGTATAAGTTAAAAAAACATTCTTTGTACTTTTGTCAGAAAAGTCAAAAAGTACCTCGTACGAAAAAAGACAAAAGATTCATTTCATATTCTTTACTAAAAACTCACCGAAGGGTAAAATTGGATTTAAAATATTGTAAGTGGATTGAAACAATATTACATATTGAGAGAACATGGATGTGGATGACAAAATACACCACAGTAAATGCCCAAGTAAAAAAAAATCTTGGATAAAAATGAGATTGTGATATTTCCCTTACCTTAGGTCCGACTTGCTTTGTAAGTGTCCGAACCTCCTGTATAATGATTTAAATCATGTTACTGACTTATTCCAGAATCATATTCATTGTTATTATATCATATATGGTCCACTTATGACTTTATATTACCCGTTCTTTTGTAAATTCATGTTAAAGTAGCGTTTTGGGTAAAATCGTCTCATTTGTCGTTCGTGTTTTTAACTTGTAATTATTCATATGATTACTTAGATCATGATTACTTAATTCCAGAATATAAAACATGATTTATATATATATATATATTCAGAATATACATATATAATAAATCATTAAATGGAAAGAAATACACCATTCATGGAGACGGTAGTCCGTACGTACGCATGAACGCTGTTTTCATTTCCTTATTGAATTGAATGGAATTAAATAGATGACATAAATATAAATATAAATAATTCCAGTATCATTATTAGGTCATATATTTCATTAGTACATATTATATATACTTTATAATCATTCATGAATGGTCAATCATTGAGAATGAATCTCATCGCGTCGTGGAGACGGTAGTCCGTACGTACGCACAAGCGATGATATCGTTCCTATGGTCGTGGAATTGTGTTGAAGTGTATGTATACTATTTCATTATCAATATCACTTTATAATAATCATATATAGTTACTCATTACACCATTATACCCATCCAATTAAGGTGGTGACGGAAAATAGATTACTCCACGGCGTGGAGACGGTATTCCGTACGTACGCACGTGCGGTGATTTCCTTTTTCCGTAGGATGGATAGAAGGTTAATTAGATTTGTTTCATATTTATAATAATACATCAGTATATATGAAATACTGATGTTATTAATTTAACATGAAACAACTAAAGAAGAAGAAGTTGAAGAAGAATGAATTTGAAAAAGATCGGTAATGGATATTACCTCTTTTTGACGCGCCTTCACTTATCCTCCACTTAAAGAACTAAGGATGGTATTTGATGAAGACCAGGACCTCTAGGATGATACTAGGGAAGTGGAGAAGATATTTTGGCAGGGGTTGGCCGAGCTTGAATGCTCAAATTGGTGTGAGGAGGAGAGGGAGGAGGTGCCCTTTTATAAGGGAGGAGAGGGGCATCTTAGGAAAATCTCAAAATATTATTTTATATTAAGGTCAAATTCGGTTTGTAATGGTTCCAAATGGTCTTATTTCGAAGATAAAGTGGGGATGGGTCGCAATACTCTCATCCAATAGGATTTAGACAAGTTTAGGTTATTATTTTAACTTTATCAATTAGATTTAACTCTAAGTTAAATAATTTAACTTTTACCGTGTCTTTTTGTTTTCTTACACTATATGGTTAATAAACTTACTATATCAAGCCAAACGAACACCAAGTTGTTTATTATTAATATATCGATCCTTATCTAAGTCATTTGGCCGAACCTTAGATTTTTAGGAATTAAATAACAATTAATAATATAATATTTGTTTTAAAAACTAATTTATGTCAATTTTGACACTATTTGGTACATGATTTTTATGAAATTTCTAACAGAATGATAAGTTCGAACCAAGTTACTTAAATCAACAATAACATGTCATATTAACCTATAAAATTACTGTAAGTCATAAAAAGTCTCAAATTACATTTATTTGGTCATTTATAACATCAATTATGTTAATATTTTCTTAAAAAGGTAATTACTGCATCATCGTTGTGTCATAAATAAATTAAATTATTTAAAGTATGAAAATTACAAATAACATACCATTATGTATGAAATTTTTTTATCTTTCTAATGAATATTTATAGTCGAAATTATATTAGGTATAACCTTATATTAAAAATGTTTTAGTAAATAAACTTTGATTTTAACTCTTTTAACTCTTCTTTGAATTAAATAATAATAAATGTCATAATCTAATCCAAGTGGGCCTAAATGATAATATTTTACACTTAAGGTTGTTTTTGGTCGAGATACACTTGTCCAATAGGATTAGGACATGTGTTAGGGTAATATTAATATCATTTTTACCTTTAATTACCCTATTTACCTTTAACCGTGGTAAATAAAAGTAAAAAAGTTACTATTCACCAAAAATTATTTTCATCTCATTGAACCACATTTTACTTACTGACATCAACCGTGTCTCTCGGATTTTTGAAATTCCTTTCACAGAAGCGGTAAAATTAAGATTTATGAAAAAATTAATTTTTTTTCACTACCACTTAGTAGTTTCACTATTCATCAAAAATTGAAGTTTTTCAGAAAAATGCCAAAATTTCACCCTACGCTATAATTGATATTCCAAGTTCAAAAATGATTTCTATTTTACAAAATTCCCAACATATACTTTGTATTAATTAATTTTATAATTAATTTCCGCTATCACAACAAATAGCGTGTTTTTAAGAGATAATAACTATCAAAAGATTAACATTTGTTTATGTCTGGTGTAAATGTGAAATTACATCCAATGACGAACATTGTATTGAATTGTAAAAATATATTCTAGATATACTTTAAAACCACTCAAATTAATAATTTATCACTATTAATTATTTTGATTAAAAAAGTTGTTTTTAATTAAAATTTAGTAATTTTCACTATTCATCAGAAAATGAATGTTATCCGAAAAGTACCAAAATTTCACCCTAAGCTAATTTCGATATTACAAATCCAGAAATGAATTCCATTTTGAAAAATAAAATATAAAAAATTTCAAAAAGTGGTTATTACTATTCATAATGGCTAGTTTTAATAATATTTTAATAGCATATTGTTGTTTAATAAAACTCGTTATTGCATACTACACACGCTATCGAGGAAGGTCGCGATTGCGTGTAATGGAAGGCAAGTCAAAGATGCGTGTTGTGAAAGCTTCTTTTGGTGTATCTTAAAACACAAGACATTAATGAAATTAAAAAGAATATTTTTCATAAAATTTCTGGGTATTACAGTGAGGGTCTAGGAGAGACTATACCCTTGTGAGAAGAGTGTAGTGAAATCATTACAAATAATGACAGGTAGCAGAAATAGTAATAAATAACCAACAGTGGAATAATAAATCATCCCTTTAAAATAAAAGGTTTTAATATAATCTATATCATTTAGAAAATGATCCTCAAGTCATGAAATATAAAAAATGGGAATAAGGTACATGAATATACATCATGCTATAGAAAAATACAAAAAGGAAAAAAACTATCTCCAATAGAATCACAAGCATAAGATCTGTCCTATACACTTGTACTCCATTCTAAGCAGACAATCAAGAATCCATAACCAAATGATTCCCTTTGTTTCTACCTACATCCATATGATCTATTTGGGTACCAACTATCTATATCTTCCCAAGCTTATCATACATGGATATTACATATTTTAAGATAATATTCATTACATTACAAAATTACATCCCTGAGAACCATAATAGATTAGTGTATTTGGAAACATGGAAAAAAATATTCTAACTTGGTGAAAGATCTTCAACATCTCCCTTAAAGATCTTCCCCTTTAGTACTCCTACTTAATACATTTCTGTATAACCCAGGGAAGGGAAACAAAATGAAGGGGAAATATTGAATGCTAAATAAGGTTGAATAAAGGAAATACCTAATAATATTATGTACATAGGGGTACAAGAACATGATCATAACATATGAAGATCATACCCTTCATATTAAATATTTGAAACATGATACATGGAATAAATAATGGATGTTCATGTGACATGAATCATAATATAATCAAGAACATGAACTATGTGAGCGTATCATGTCATAAGACATAGAATTTTTTGTAGACACATAAATATGTAACATCATTCCCTATATGTCAAGGATCATTTCTAAAGAATTATCAGGGCACTTCATGGGTACAACACTTACTGGGCGGGACACACCACTATCCCCAGACATAGTCCTTTCCTAATAAGGGATAAGGATTCCCCATATTCCCATAGTGGATTAGGTTTCCATATCATCCAATAGTAGATAATGTATTCCAATCTTCCCATAGTGTATCTAGTTTCCCCATATTCCCATAGTGGATCCAATTTCCCCATTCCCCCATAGTGGATCGGGTTTCCCCATCTTCTAATAGTGGTTCAGGACATACTTGTTTCCCATTTTGGATCAATCCCATCGAATTGTTTCCCATAAGTATCTCATGAGATATAAATCTTTACCCATTGAATTGGGGGTTGATATAGGCCCCACACATCACCTAATAAAATCATACATACATGTTCCACAAGATAAGAAAACTTTTATCATATCATGTCCTATAAAATGAGATGGGTTTCACAAACATCATATCACAAACCATGAAATGAAATGGGTATCATAATCATTTTATAATATCATTATATATGGCAAATAGATTTGTCTCATAATCATTTCAACAATGAACAACTTTTGAAAACAAATTGGGCTTCAAAAATATATAACTCATGGAAGAGGAATGAGTTTCAAAAAATCATTCTATCTAAACATAAACCATTCAAGAAAGATTATGAATTGTATTATTAGATTACATCCCAGTAAAGATTAAAATATAATAAAGCATGTCTACTTATATAGAGAAGGATTTTGATAGATCACATAAGACATTTCTCAAGGAAAATATCATTTCTTTTAAAATCATTTTATAAAACTATTTCAAAAATACATTTTTACAAAGAAATATTTACCACTTAATTTAACAAATTTCTTAAGGAAATTATATTTTCCACATTGATTTTTTTAGAAAAATAAAACATTTTTAAAATAATTTAATTTTAAAATATCTTATAAAACTTAAAAATGAAGCATAAAATTATTTTTAAAACCTTTTTTCATTGAAAACACCTTGAAAAATCGTAAAGGAAGTTTTAAAACATTTTGAAAAACTTTATAACTGAAAATAATTTGAAAACTCAAAAATAAGGCCTAAAATATTATTTAAATTTTTTTATAGAAAATATATTTGAAAAATTATAAAGAAATATTGAAAACATTTAAATTATTTTCATTGAAAATAATCTTTTGAAAACATATAAATAAAGCTTTGAAAATCATTTAACACACTTTTTAAACAAATTTTTTTAATCCTTTTTATTTGAAAACTACGTTATATTTAGAAACATACTAGAATATCAGGAAAAAAAATTTCATTAAAAATAAACTTTCAAACATACAAATTAATCTTCTAGGAAATGACAGTCATGATTATGGTTAATTTCGTATATGTAGAATATTCCTTTTGCACCGTAAAAAGTTTAGAAAAGTGAATTGATCAGAAAATGGAAAGTCAATTGCTTTTAAAATAATTTTTTATAAGATAATAAATGTGTTAAAATTTCTTTTAAACATCATAATATAATAGAAAAACATTTTTGAAAACATTTTTATAAAACACGATTTCGAAAGAACGCATATTTCCGGCCGAAAGAAGAAATAATGTCATATTTTCATAAAAACATTTTATCAATTATGTTAAGTAAAAAAAGAGTGGGAATATTGTATTAATACATGAATATATTATGGATAACCATAGGAGAAGAAACTTAATGAGTGTTCTTGAGAGATGTTTCATATAATTTCATCAATGGAATAATAATCATAAACAATCTTAATAAATGATGAGATTGTAGCAATTAACTATTACAACTACTATAACATTGAATCATAATCCCCATGAAATAATAAAATTAAATTAAGTATTAAATGAAATTAAAATAAAGATATTAATTATATAACCTATCAATGGGAATTATATACACCCAATAGAAAAAGTGTAGGTGCATAACATGACATGTATTTCAAAGAAGGAAAATTGAGACAAAACTACTTTACTAATTTGGTAACATGTAAACCATAAACCCCATGAAATGAAGATCAAAAAATGGATATATAAATACCCATAATTTAATTATATAAATAATAGAATACATTCATGGGAATTATATAACCCACATAAAATAAATGAGTGGGGAATATGGCATGTATTACATGAAAGTAAAAAGTGAGATAAAATTCTCTTACATTAAGTCTTGAATTTATTCGTACACATTTAAAATTCATGTATAATAAATGTAATTTTATTATAAATATACCATATAAACATATTATTATATATAATACCATATATGTTTTTATTACTTTATATTACCAATTTATTTATAACTCCATGTTAATGTTACATTTTAGGTAATATCTGTTTTGTTTTTTGTATATGTTTTGGATTTTTGTTCTTGATCTTCTTACTTAGATCACAATTTAATTAATTAAAAAATGTAAACAATGATACAGATATCATATATATTCATTATATATGTATTTATAATAATATATACAATATATAAATATGAAATTTAATACACTGTTCATGGTGACGGTAGGTCGTACGTACGCATGAATACTGTTTTCGTTTTATTTTTGTATTGAAAGAAAGAAATTAAATGAAATATATGTATATATATATTATAAATAAATTATTATTATCATATATATAATATAATCTCACTAAAAAATTCCTTAATATATTCTATGTATGGTGTGAACAAATCACATCGCTTTGAGGATGCGGTAGTCCACACTTCCCCAAACGAAATTATCATAATTACATAAAATTAAAAGAATGAAGGAATGTGTTATATAAAAATCAAATAAGAATAAATAATTCATAAATATAATATATATCATATATAAATTTATTTTCCATCATATTTCCCAACCATGATAGGTGGTAAAGGAAAAACGAACAACATCGTTTTGCAAGAAGGTTGTTCACCATACATAAGAATAGTAAGTTCGTTTCCCATTAGAAGGATGTGTGGGTAAGTGGAGGTAAAAACATAGAATAAAAACTAATCATTATATTTTTTATTTTTATTTTATTATATAATCATTAATAATAATATTTTAGGGTTTTGATAGTGAAAATAAAATAAATGAGCTTGAGGAAGGATGTTACATCTTCATTGGGTAACGCCTCACAGTTTGCACCAGAGGGATTGCTTGGTTGGATTTATGCCAAAAGTGAGGATTCTATGTTGAGGGGAGGGATTTTGGGAACTAATTTTAGTAGAGTTTGGGTGATCGGAATTTCTTGATAGGTGTGACTAAGTGGGAGGGGGTTCCTTTTTATAATGAAGGATGAGTGACATTCTTATAAAATTTTTAAAAGGGAATTACAACCACGTTTTTAATATGAAATGTGGCTCCAATTATGATCCAAATTAAAGTAATGTGAGGATAGGGTCGACATATTTCTATCCAATGGGTTTTGGATAAATATTTAGGTCATTTGGGCCCTTAATTTTAGGGTCTAGTCCTTTGTTAATAATTGTTTTTGTCTTAATCATTGTAATTAATTATAATCACTTTCACTAATATTTTTGGTTATAAAATAAATTGAAAATATTATAAATTATAAATTATTCTGATTAAAAATGTGGAATCCATTTTTACAAATTCTAATCCTTGAAGTGTATGAAATTAATTTAAATTTAATCGCACAGACGAAACAACAAAGCAGGTTTTTAAATTCAAAATATTCAAAAGATTGAAATATTTTTATATGCAATTTCAATGTGAAATTAACTCCAATGAACCAAATTGGATTAATTTATATAAAATTTATCTAATTAAAATATAAAACCAAAACAAAAATATAATTTAACTATATAAATAAATTAGATGAAAAATTAGTTTTTATTTAAAATTCAGTGTTTTCATTATTCATCAAAAAAATGAAAATTCTCATAAAATAGAAAGAATCCCCCAAAGAAAATTTTGATATTATTATTATATAAATGAAGTTTTTTATTTCAAATAAAAATCATGAAAGTGTTAAAAATCTTATTTAAAATGGGTTCTCTATTAAAAGGTGGTAAAATTACCTTTGAGAAAATACATCTTTTTATTCATGAACTTAGAGTTGTTTTTATCATACACATAACAAATATTTTGTAGGAATATATAAAATAAATATTGAATATATAATATATAAATTTTATTGAAATCATCAATCAAAAGTGGTTTTATTTTTTGAGATAAAATTGTGTTTGTATAAAGAAAAATAGTTTTCTTAGAAAAGTAATTTATTTATTTTCAAATAGTTCTTTCATTCAGTTATACTAATTGATTACAAATGGATTAAATTTATATATATGCATAAATCATATTTTCAAATTTTATTTAATGTTATTCAGAAATTAAATTCCAATGGCTAGGTGGTATCTAAAATAATATTTTAATTATCATAATAATAATATATTATAGTTTGGTAAAAACTCATCCTTTCATATAACATAAGCTGTTGAAGGGAATCAGTATTGTGTGTAATAAGAAGGAAGAGCAATGGAGATTTCACCACAGTAGAAGTTAAACGGATTGCAGGAATGAGAGTGTATGGCACCTGCCATCGGGACAAGCCTGTGCATGCACGGGAATGCCTAGCTGAACATCCATGCAGAGGTGAAGAGCTGATTTCAAGATGAAGATGCTGGGGAGGAGCAGTTCCAAGTTGTTAGTTTGGGTTGCATGTAATGTTTGTGCCTACGGGAAATGGTTCATCTATGGCCTACGGGCATGTAATAGGGTTCCACCTCATCCCTTGAAAGGTGGATCATCGAAAATAAATAAAACATTAAGGCCTTCAGGCCATTGGTGGTGGTGTAATAAGAAAAACATTGTGTTGAATGTATTACATGATAATATAAGTGTTATGTGTAGTGAAATATTAATTTTTTGTTTCTTACAACACAATTCAAACTTTGTGATTTTATATAAAAAACTACATTCAATGTAGTGTGAAATGAAAAATATCAAAAAGATTAAATTAAATCATTTTTTTATTAAAATCCCCAATTGTTACATCATACCCCCATTAAAATGAATTTCACCCTCAAATTTCATCTGTGTTATTAAAGGTTTACTACTTTAAAGTTCTATTCATAGAAACCCACATTGTTAAAATGAAAACAAAAATGTCCTTTAAAAAGGGAAAGTTGAAAACATAATGGTTACCCAATGTAAAACATAACTAGGATTCCACATAGAAGAAAATAGGTGGGAAGATAAAACATATACATCGAATAGAAATATAACTATCATGTTCTGATAGAGAGTGATAGATAACATGGTTATGAGAAAGTGAACAATCACAATGTCGTAAATCTATAATGATCTAAGGCGACATTTGATTCATTGGAAATGAATGTTCTTAGATAAAGTTTTTGGATTCTAGTTCATTTTTCTTAAATTTTAAGAATTTTAAAGAAAACATATACTTACATGATTTCAGGAAAACCTTACCCTTTGTTGTGCCTTGATCAACTTCCATTTTATCTCTTATTCCATGAAATGAAGGTGAATTTTCCATTCTTGAAGCATTAACAGATCATGAGATCCATTAATATAATGGTAGGTGATTCCATATTTCTTTATCAGAAAAAAAGGTTTTAAAAATTTATCTAATATGGATTAATCCCCATATAGTGAGAGAATACATTAGTCTGTAAAACATTATCCTAAGTTTAACATAAAAAATTCCATAATTGGTTAACCTTATGACCCTTCTGAATTATGGAAGTCCAAATCTTTAGATATAATGTTACTATATTTAAAATTAACTTAACATTTATCCCCCATATATCATATAGTAAAACTTGGTTGCCTCATTTAGAACATGTGAACATCCTTATCATGTATTCTCTTAAAACACGGTAATAACCTGAAATACCACTCATCCTTATTGAAAACATGAATACTTCCATATAAAAATGTTTATTTTATATATTCATTAAATCCAATAATGATTTGAACTCCATCCATGATAGCATAAACTACTTTTCAATAAATCCTTTATTAGTTCTGAGGTAGTCGGTACCATCTAATTTATTTAATCATGTCATACATATCTTTATCAAAACATCACTATCTCAACATTAGGAATATATTAAGGGTTATATTCCCTTATTCCAAATGTCACCTTTAAATTAAATAACTTTTCTAGTCCTTTAGAACCATTCAAAATATTCAAGTAAATACGTTGGGAAAAAACATAAACTAAAAAATTCTTATATATTTCACAATTCTGAATTTTTGAATCCAAATACATTAACACTTAAATTATTTTAATTCATCATCAAGTCATTAAAAAGGCTTACTCAGCCCATTACTTAAAAACTCGTTCATTTCACATTTCATCTATAGTCTAATCATCATCAGAAATATTATCATTACTCATACCACCTTGTTGATTCCCTTTGAGATCTTTTATCTTAGGAAATCAGGTTTCATAATTCCCATTAATTAAACACATAAAACATTAAAGTATTGATAATACCTTGGGGAGTCCAATATTTCCATCCATTGAATTATCTGAACATTTCATTTTCCATTTTCAGTTACTTTCTTTGTGTCTTTATTTTTCATATTCGAAACATCTTCTTATTCCAATGAGGAATTGACCTGGGTGTTTCTTCCCACATTCTAGACATTTAGGAAAATGAATCTTCTCTCCTATATAGTATCCACTACCCAAAAACTTAGTGAAATCCTTCTTTATATTCTCTGGTGAGTCTGAGATTTGGTTAAGGTACATGTTGTTAATCATGTTTATGGAAAAATAACAAGGTATGATCACAACATTCTTCACTGCAGTGACTATCCCATTTGACTACTCATTAGCAAACTGTCTGTCACATTCAGCGCTAACCCAATTCTTTATAGTTCCCACCATTGACTAAAACCAGAAAGAATTGCGTGAGAGATACTTATCATAGTGTAAAACCACATAACTATGAAAAATTAATAATATATCCACTACTACAAATATGGACTTTATCTGTGCTAGAAAAGTGAATTAACAGTGCTAAAAAAGTGCTGTTAATCGAGGTGAAGATACGGGGGGGGGGGGGGGTCCCTTTTATCAGTGCTCAGAAAAGCACTGATAAAAGCCCCTTTTATCAGCGTTAAAAAAGAGCTGATAAAAGACCCCTTTTATGAGTGCTAAAAAAAAAGCGCTGATAAAAGGGGACCTTTATCAGCTCTTTTTTTAGCGCCGATAAAGGAAAACATTTTCAGCGCTTCTAAAAAGCTCTAACAAATGTTAAAAAAATTTAAAAAAATTACTAATTATGCGGGGGGAGGTTTTAACATCACTTGACCCCCCCTTATCAGCGCTAGGAAGACCCCCTACCACTCTCCCGCGCACTTACCTTGCTCGTGCATTGCCTAACATGCCCACGTGCTTCCATCTAAACTCGAACACGCGACCTCCCCCCTATCGGACCTGCACCTTTATCACTAAGCCATTTTTTCCCTATTTAATGATATATATATATATATATATAGTTATATTTATTTCTATATTAATATAGAATCATTTGAATATAAATAAATTTAGTTATACATATATATATATTCATTTATTAATATATATATATTCCCTTTATTAATATATATATATATATTTATTCATATATTAATATATATTAATATATATTTATATATATATAGTTATATTTAATTCTATTTTAATATTGATTCATATTAATATAAATAAATTTATTTATATTAATACGTATATATTTATTCATTTATTAGTATATATATATTTATTTGTATATTAATTTATATATATATATATATAGTTATAATTTTCTATCCATACATTTATTTGTATATAAATATATATTTATAAGATTAGCTTTAAATACATTTATAAAATATGTTTTTTATGTGTGTTTATAAGTAAATAAATAAATAAATAAATACATATATACAACACACACACACATAGACACACACACACACACAGATATATATATATATATATATATACACGGATAAATACATATATATGTGTATTTGAAAAGCCATAGAATGGTAAAATGACCATAAATTTGAATTCAGAATTCTAATTCAACTCCACAACTAGTAAAATTGAAGAAAATGAAACAATATTCGATATGATATGTAGTACAGGCCTAGAGGACATCCAGATTAGAAGTTATACTTGTTTGAATGTTAAAAAATCGGGGTATCCTGAATAAAATCTCTATTTTGGAGGACTTATGGGCCTTTTTGAGCATCAAAAAATGAGACCTAGGGTTTCTTTCGGTCACTGGCACGTAGATCTCATCACAAGATTCGATTTGATAAGCTGTATAGCTCAAACAGACCCATGGATCAAAAGTTATGGCTGTTTGAAGTTTGAGTTACATTTTTAACTTATTTTAGATCTTTTATTCATTTTTTTGATTTTTTTTATCTTTATATTGTTATTAAATGATTATTAATCAATGATAAATAAGAAAATTTTAATTAATAATATTTTTTAAAATATTTTAAATCCATTTTCACTAAATTTATTATATATTAAATGTAATAGTCTATTTATACTTATCTAAAGCATATTTAAAATATATATATTATATTTATATCGATATAAATATACTTATATAACAATATATTATTTTACATGATTTTTTTAAATATAAATTGTATCAGTGCTAGGAAAAATCACTGATATATCACCCCTTTATCAACATTTTTTTCTTAGTGCTGATAAAGGGGTAGCACTTCCCTTGCCCATTTTTTAGTAGTTGATGTCTAAATTATGACTCCATATGTGATCTATGACACCTTATTCTTATCCATAGATACATCCCAGGACATATCCGTAGAAATATACCCAGGGATCTTACTAAAGTTTTATCATACAAGTTTCTAATGGTTGACCAAAACTTTCATTTGATACCAACTATAGTGAACAAGGATCTATATACATGTATATTACATTGTTTTAGATGAATATTCATCACATTATAAAATTACATGCCTGAAGATCATAATAGTTTAGTATCTTTGGAAACCTATAAAAAAGTATTTAAACTTTATGAAAGGTATTCAACATCTTGCTTAAATATATTCTCCCTCTGTAGTCCTACTTAAAAAAATTCTTCATAATCCAGGGAAAAGAAACATAATAAATGGGTGAGCTCGAATTCTATGTAAGGGTAAATAAATAAATTATGTAAGAATATCATTAACATAAGGGTAAGAGAACAGGAGCATAAAATTATAGGATCATACCCTCCATATCAAAGATCGATAAAATGAGACATGGCATAAAGATTGGAAGTTCATGAGACACGAATCATAAGATAATAATGAACATGAACCATATGAGAATACAAATAAATAATACATAGACTTTTTGTAAGACACATAAACATATACCATCATTCCCAATAAGTCAAGGCTCATTGCTAGAAACTTGTCAGGGCACTTCATGGGGTCTAAACCTAATGGTAGGGACACACCACCATCCCTAGTTATAGTCCTTTCATTATAAGAGATTGAGTTTCCCCATCTTCCCATAGTGGATTAGGTTTCCCCATTATCCTACAGTAGATTGGGTTTCCCTATCTTCCTATAGTGTATTGGGCTTCCCCATCTTCCCATAGTGGATCAAGACACACCAATTTCTGATTTTATATCAAGATTGTTGACTTGTTTCCCATCATGATCTCATAAGATATAAATATTTAACCTTTTAATTGGAGGGAGATATAGGACCCACCCATAAAATAATAGAAGAATACATACATATTCCAAAATATAACAAAACCCGCATCATATCATGTCCCAAAAAAATAGATGGGTTTCTTAAAATTCATATCATAACCCATAAAATGAAATGAGTATCATAAAAAATTTATAATATCATTAATAATAGAAAAGTGATAGGTCTCATAATCATTTTAACAAAGAATAGCCCATTAAGAGAAGTGGGTTTCAAAATCATATAATGTCATGAACCATCCTAGTGGGAACCACATTGTGACTCCCCAAGCCCGCCTCTAGTAGGCCAGGCGCTGGTGACTAGCACCGAGTAGGCATATTACTAATCCTGGGAGGCATTTCCTAAGTACATGTACACACACACACACACACCACCAAGCCCAAAAATGCTGAAATTTAAAAATACTAAGGAACAAGAACACATGAATACAACTAAACCCAACCAACATAATATGACAGAAGGTAAAGTACTGAAAG
Organism: Viscum album; assembly: GCA_963277665.1. Lineage (NCBI taxonomy): Eukaryota > Viridiplantae > Streptophyta > Magnoliopsida > Santalales > Viscaceae > Viscum > Viscum album. The sequence continues at coordinate 1,403,737,588 of OY728125.1, forward strand.
TAAAATGGTCCAGAATACAAGCCCACCAAAACAAGAGTCTGAAAGTGAAATGTCCAACCTGTAAACACAAAAGGTACTTGGACTACTGCTCGTGGTCATAGGAACACCTTGGCCTGTAGGGAACTCAGAAAGCTCGGTCCTGTCCTGGTCCTCCTTGGACTCGGTCAAAAGGCTGCTCGTCTGCACAAGACACGACACGTGCGGGAAAAGCCCGTGCAAGGGTGAGTATAACAATACTTAGTAGAGGACCCCAAAAAACCACAAAGCAGTACAAAAATTAAAGGTACAATCATCTATGCATAGTACATGTCTACAGAACATATAGTACAAACTAGATATACTCAAAACCTAGACTCATAGTCTAAAGACAAGTCACACAACCGCAAACCCCCAGCTAGGGGTTCAGTTCGAAGATTCCCCAAAGTACTCATTCTAGGAGAACACACTCCATATGTCTTATAGCTCTGATGTATTTCGTCTGAGAATTACTATTTGTCAGGAAGCGTCATGAGAGGTAGTTACACTCATTACGGGTGACACGCTCATGAGTGAGAAGGTTACGGTAGATAGATGCACTCATTACGGGAGACACACTCCTGAGTGGGAAAGATCACAATACACAGTTGAGGATCACTTCCATATCCATGGAAGATACTGCGACTCATCCTGAATTCACCTGCTAGGTAGAGGATCGACGCTCGGTGGAGTTGTTAACGTCGATCTCGGACTCTACCTTGGGTCATGAATGGATAGATGATCTCAATCCGGGCCTCTCAGATGGATGCCTAACTCTATCACAGAAAGTCTTACTGAAGAGATAATACTTCTGTAAAAAGGAAATGATGTATGACCATTAGGGTCACAATAATAAGAGGCACTAACCCAAACGAAATATGTCCAAGATCCAATGAACAAGAGGACTATGCCCTTTTCCTAAAAGTGCACTGCGTGTATAAAATTTACACGTCGTGTTTTCTGACCCCGAGTACTGCCCGTGTACAATGGCCCCAGTCGTAAGGATGGTTGTTTAGAAAAAACTGAGTACACGGAGTGTAGTACGATGTACACACCGTGTCTAATTGATTGGGGGTGGTTCCATGTACGCTGTCCATGTGCTCGTACACGTTCATCAACCCGTGTACACCAACCCAGGTAATTGGTACACGGGGTGAACCATGTTACTAGCCTCACCTGGCCGTGTGATAGAGTGCACAGTCATGTACTCCATCCCGTGTCTATGTAACCCCTTGATACACGCCAAGTTCCACGTAGCCACCTCTGACATGCTTTACACGCCATGCCGTCTGAAGCCGTGTAGTCCAACCCGTGTCCGTGTACTTCCCAAAGTACACACCAAGCTTCGGGGAAAGTATAACATGCCATGTGACTGGGGTCACATGCCATGTGATTACTCTCTGGCCACCTAAACCCTAGCTTCCACTATCAGTGCTACAAGAAATGTTCTTTAGAAGTACATGCCCTGTATTCTGAAAATTTCCAAAAACGATGGTCTTCATCGGCACGCCTCCCGTGTTGTCCCGATCGTCTATCTGACTATATGATCACCTCGAAACTCCCAGGTTTAGGTTGCCCCGATGCCACAAAGCTTCTTCCAGTGTTTTTAGACCTCCGATCGGTCCTGAAAACATGATTTGATCTTCCTGTGCAAAGAACGCTTGAAGAACTACCCTTCCCGATTTGGTCAGATTCGTCATCCGCCATTGTCGTCACACCTCCACAACGACGCTATGGTTTTGATTCTTCAATTTGGGATCGTTGCATAGAAAAACGGACATTCAATGATCCATTTTTCATCACCCCGTGAAGAGTGCAAAGAACGCATGAAAGAAAAGGGAATAAATCCAATAAAACAAAATTTGAGGAATGAACCTCTGCCGTCATTCGTCACGGTGTTGATCCTCTCCCATTAATAGGCTTAAATAGAGAACAAATCAAAAACAATAATCAATGTGGATTAATTCCCCATAATCATCCCAAATAAAATCCCACCCACAAGAATGAAAGAATCCACATATCAACAAGTTCGTGGTTGATCTGTGTTCATCGTTTAAATTTAAAAACGGGGGAAACGGAATAAAAAAACCCTACCTCCTGAAGGGATCGATCGCCAACGAAGTGTTCATGCTACTATCATCGTCGAGATCCTCCAACATTGTTGGTGCAGTGATTTTCAGCTTTAATCTGTTATCATTCATCGCCGAGAGTTTTCTCCAGTATTTCTCTCAATCTTTCACCAACGATTGATGTTCGATTATCCCAATAAAAAAGGAAATGTATTTGACATTCAAAAAGACTCTATGGTATTAATGAGTCTAACTTTCCATTCTTGAGTCATTATGACGTGCCATTTAATTAAGGAAACAGTTTCCCCATTGCTGTGCTGCAGAAGATGTTTCCATAAAATAAATAAAATAAACATTGCGAATTAATTTTATTTTATCTTACTTAAAATGTCCAAAAATTAACTTTTTCCCTCGACCCGCACTGGTCGAGGTTGGGATTTTTCTTAGGTAAATCCGTCATCCCGAACGCAACGGTGCCCTCATATTTTTTATCTGGGCATCCGTTAGGAAATTTCCACAAGCGCGCACAAGGGCCGACTAACTTAACTTAAAAAAAGTTCAAACCACCATTTCGGGCCCACTGGGCCTCGGAATGATGTGCCGTTTTCACAACTAGTCTCAAAATAATTACATATAATATTTAAAAATAATACATGGAAAATCCCAGACATTAAATTCTCCCTACCTTGGGGATTTACGTCCTTGAAAAGCCAAAACAAGGGTTACTAAAAAAGATGTGGGTACTGGGCACAGATCTAGGCCTCCCGCTCCCACGTGCTCTCCTGAAGATTCTCATGCTGCCACTGGACGCACACCAAGGGAATCAATCACCCACGAAGGATCCTCTCCTTCCAATCCTCAATCTCCATCGGGTACTCAACAAAGGCCACTCCATCCTCGGTGTCCAGCTTTCCCCAGTCGATGACGTGTGATGGGTCACGCACGTACCTACTCAGCTGCAACACGTGGAAGACATCATGTACCCGATGAAACTGTGGTGGTAGATCTAGGTGGTACGCCACCTCACCAACTCATCCTAGTATCTGGAAAGGTCCGATGAACCTCAGAGATAACTTGCCGCCTCAGCCAAATCTCTGTAACCCTCGTCGAGGTGAGACCCAAAGAAATACGTGGTCTCCCTCTTTGAACTCCAGAGGTCTCTGTCATCTATCTGTATAAGACTTCTGCCGGCTCTGTGCAGTCTTCATCCGCTCCCGAATGATCTGCACCTTCTCGGTGGTAGCTCACACCAACTCTGGACCCATGATTGCTGACTCTCCGAGGTCAGTCCAGCAAAGTGGTGACCGATAGGGTCTCCCATAAAAGGCCTCGAACGGTGCCATACCAATGGTGGAGTGGTAGCTATTGTTGTATGCAAACTCCACCAGTGGTAGGTGGTCCTCCCAACTATGACCAAAGTCCAAGACATAGGCTCACAACATATCCTCTAGAACCTGAATGGTTCTCTCCGTCTGACCATCAGTCTGAGGATGAAATGCTGTGCTCAAGCGAAGCTGAGTCCCAAAACCCTCCTGTAATCTCTTCCACAACCGAGATGTGAAATGGGTGTCTCGGTCCAAGACTATTTTCGAGGGGATACCATGAAGCCGAACTATCTCTTGCACATAGAGGCGTCCCAAGTTCCCTACGATACACTAATCCCTGATAGCTAGGAAGTGGGCCGACATGGGGAGTCGGTCAATGATCACCCAGATGGAATCATGCCACTTAGATGTTCTTGGTAAGACTATCATGAAGTCCAATGATATTCCATCCCACTTCCACTCTGGAACTTCTAGGGGGTGAGCTAATTTTGCTGGAACCTGGTGCTCGACTTTCACCTGTTGGCATGTAAGGCATCAATAAATGAACTCCGCTACTGCCTTCTTCATGCATGGACACCAGAACTGTTGTCGGAGGTACTGGTACAAGTTTTTCACTTCAGGATGTAATGCCAAAGGGGATGTATGAAACTCTCTCAAGACCTCCTCCTACAATGCCACTAGTACAACAATGCATCCTTTGAAAAGAAGTACGTGCTCCCCACCTTGTGAATATCCATCAGGAACATGTCCTGTGGATAACTGAGCACATAAGGCCACACAGTCGACATCTCCTATCTGCACCTCCCTAACCCGTTGTAAGAGTGGAGGGGCAACAACCATCGACTATAGGTAAGTTGTATCCTCTCCATCCACTAAGTAAAACTACAATGCAGCTAACCTCTCTATCGCCTCACTCAACAGTTGTGAGCTCGACCTTCTGCTAAGATCATATGCCACCTTATTCCCCTTCGTAGGAGTATAGATAATCTCAAAATCATAATCCTCATGGAACTCTAGACAACACCACTTCCTCAGATTCAGATCCTTCTATGAGAAGATTTACTTGAGGCTCTTGTGGTCAAATTAGACGATAAACCGCTCACCCATAAGTTAGTGTCACAACATCTTCAATGAGAATAATACCACTGCCAACTCGAGATCATGGGTCGCATAGTTCTACTCATGTGGCCTAAGAAGACACGAACCATAAGCAATCATTGCCTGCCTCTGCATCAGGTTATAGCCACACCTGGTCCCTAATGTGTCGCAGAAAACTATGTACTAGACACCCTCCTCCGGCAATCTCAAGACAGGGTCACTCGTCAAACTCTGTCTCAACTTCTTGAAGGCCTACTGGCAGTTCTCCGTCCACACGAAGGGTTTCCCCTTCCTGGTTATGGCCGTCATCGGTGCTGATATCTGGGAGAAATTAGGAATAAATCTCTGATAATATCATTCCAACCCAAGGAAGTTCCACACCTCCATCACGCTCCGAGGTGGATCCTATGATAACACAACCCCCACCTTGGCTGGGTATATAGATACTTCATCTGTTGAGATGAAAAGTCCCAGAAAGTGGACCTCCTGAATCCCTAACTAGCACTTTGAGAGCTTCCCAAAAAGCTGGTGCTCCAGAAGTACATCTAGAACCTTCCGCAGGTGTCTCACATGCTCCTCCTCTAACGCTGAGTACACAAGGATTTCGTCGATGATGACCACTATGAACCGGTCCAAATACAGCTTAAAGATCCGGTTCACCAGTCCCATGAACACTACATGGGATTTATTCATGCCTAAAGGCATCACCAAGTACTCATAGTGACCATAGAGGCATCTGAAAGCCATCTTCGGTATATCCTCATTCTGCAATCGTAGTTGGTGATAGCCTGATCGAAGGTCAAACTTCGAGAACCACTGTGCCCCTCTTAGCTAATCGAAGAGGTAATCGATCCTTCACAGTGGAAACTTGTTCTTCACCATCACTTAGTTCAGGTGTTGGTAATCCACACACAACCTCAGACTCTCGTCTGCCTTCTTGCAAAAAAAGACTAGGGCCGCCCAGGGTGAAACGCTGGGTCTCACGAAACCCTTTCTCTGCAAATCCTACATCTTAACCTTCAGCTCACGGAGCTCTGTGGGAGCCATCTGATATGCTGATGAAGAAATATGTGCCATCTTGGGGTGTGAGTCGATGCAGAAGTCAATTTCCCGGGGGGGAGGTAATCCTGGAACATCTTCGGGAAAGGCGTCCTCATACTCTGCTACCACTGTTGGGAACTTGGAGCTCACAACATCCACTACACTGAGGGCTTGGCTAGCCAACTCATGAGCGATTGGATGCACCCTAATATACCTAATCCCATTCTATGCTACCTGGGTTTCCCTTTCTATGATAAAGGAAATCCTCCTTCCATCACGGCGCGAACACCACACTCTTTGGCTAAAATAATCAATCTGGGAATGGACTGAAGATAACCAATCCATATTGAGAATAACGTCATAAGGCCTCAACTCTACCACCATGAGATTCCAACCAAAACTCTTTCCTCCAAGGGTAAGATCACACTGTCTACAATGGTGCGTGATCATCAAGTCTCCTTCCGTAGGTGTCTCCAAGCATAAAGATCGAGTCAACGATTCTACCGGAATCTTGAGGTTTCGAACAAGACATGTGGCTATAAAGGAATGACTGGAACCTGTGTTTATAAGTACGACAGCTAAGGTAGAAAATACATAGATCGTACCTCGAATCATCCCTGGAGCCCATGGGTCATATGCCTCGACTGAAGGCAGCTGTCCCCGCCCCTGTCCCCCAGCTCCCTGAGCCTGGTGCAGACCTCCTGGGGGTGGTGGTGGAAGTAAGTCAAAGTGTCTGCCACCACCCACAGCTCTCCCTGCTCCTCTGCCACGTCTGCCACCTATCATGTCTGTCTACTCAACTCTCTACCTCTGCCTTAGTGTTCCATCCACTGCTTCCCTGTTAGAATCTCGATAGGTCAGACAATATCTAGCGAGATGTCCCCTACCATCACAAGAGTAGAATTAATTCTCCCTAGGCTGAATGGATCCAGCCTAAGAGCCTTGGATTGTCGATCCTTTATCCTGGGTCCTCCTATGACATTTCCCTCATCCAGATTCCTATGCCTGACGTCAGCTCCCTGTTGTCGGGGTCTCCAGAACTATCTGCTTGCTGCTGACTTCCGTCGGCTGTCTCTTCTCTTCCAAGAAGCTCTCGATCACCAAGGCCCACTCCATCACTCCAACATAAGTCGATATGCATAGAGGCACGACACTAGCTCAGATGTCCCGTCGTAGACCTCGCTCAAAGGTACATGATCTGAATTACTGAACCTTGACCATATCCATCGAGTACAGGGCGAGGATGGTGGACCTTAATGAATAGTCAGTTATTGTCATACCATCCTACTAGAGCTGAAGAAGATCCTGGATGTGCACATATCTCTGCGTAACCGGAGAGAACTCCTCCCTGAAGAGTCTCTCAAACTCTATCCATGAAAGAGACTCCTCGTCGTGAGTCTGGGTTGTCAAACTCCACCATAGTCTCACCGAACCCTGAAGAAGGCTCACTCCTAGGATCACCATCTTGTCTGCCGGTGTCCTCACCAGACAGAAAACACTAGTCACCGCCTCAAGCCAGTCCTCAGCCCCCTGATGGTCGATCACACCTCAGAACCTGAGGGGTATTTGTCTCTGGAACTCATGGAGCACGCTCAGCCTACGTTCCTCATCGATCAGTACCGCAGGTACCACATGATGCTCCACTAGTGGCGGCATAACTAGTGAACCACCTGGTGGCAACGCCTGGGGAACTGGTCCCTGCATCAAAGCCTCTTCACTGAGGTTTCCATCCTCATGATCGCGTTTCGGAATCCTAGCGGGTATGTGTCACAGAGGCTTCCTATAAAGAAACAATATGTACCATGGTCAATGAGTATATCTGGAAAGCTGACACAAAGGACATGGAAAACACAACCCATTCCTATATAATGCATGAAACTTTATTTTATTTCCCTGAAACCAGTGTTTTCATGTACCGAGTCAAAAAGATGGTTATCAGAGTCCTATTGTATGGATACGTCGGCCGTCGCACCAACACTGGAGTCTCTAGCCTGAAATCCGAGCTCGAAACACTTAACACTGTTGCCCCAAACCAAACACACAGACTCTTGGTCCTAAGGTAGAACCGACCACCTCTGATACCACTCTGTCATGACCCGTCCCAGTGGGGCCCATGCCATGACTCCCCAAGTCCACCTCCAATAGGCCAGGGGCTGGTGACTAGCACTGAGTAGGCGTATTACTAATCATGGGAGGAATTTCTTAAGTACTTGTACATAGGCATACATCTCCAAGCCCACAAATGCTGAAATGTAAAAATAATAAGGAACAAGAATGCATGCATACAACTAAACCCAACCAATAGAGTATGACGAATGGTAAAGTACTGAAAGTAAACTGGGCCAGAATACAAGCCCACAAAAACAAGAGTATGAAAAGTGCAAAGTCCAACCTATAAACAAAAAAGGTACTGGGACTGCTGCTTGTAGTCGTTGGAACGCCTTAGTCTATTGGAAACTCAGAAAGCTCGGTCTTGTCCTAGTCCTCCCTGGACTCCATCAGAAGGCTGCTCGTCTACAAAAGACGTGACACATGCGGGCAAAGCCTGTGCAGGGGTGAGTATAACAATACTCAATAGAGGACCCCAATAAACCACAAATCATTACACAATGTAAAGGTACCGTCAGCTATGCATAGTACATGTCTATAGAATATATAGTAAAACCAGATATACTCAAAACCCAGACCCGTAGTCTAGAGACAAGTCACACAACTGCATACCCCCAGCTAGGGGTTCAGTTCGAAGATTCCACGAAGCACTTGTTCCGGGAGAACACACTCCACGAGTCTTATAGCTCTGATGATGTCAATCCGAGATGTAATTTTCATTGGGAAGTGTCACGAGAGGTAGTTACACTCATTACATGAGACACACTCTAGAGTGAGAAGGTTACGGTAGATAGATGCACTCATTACTGGAGACACACTTCTGAGTGGTAAATATTATGATACATAGATGATGACAACTGGTAGGGCCATGGAGGATACCACGACTCATCCGGAATTCACCATCTAGGTAGAGGATCGATGCATGGTGGAGTTGGTAACGTCGATTCCGGACTCATCCTCGGGTCAAGAATGTATAGAGGATCTCGATCCGAGCCTCTCGGATGGACGCCTGAATCTATCACAGAAAGTTTTGTTGAAGGGATAATACTATTGTAAAAAGGAAACGATGCCCGACCTTTAGGGGTATGAGAATAAGGGGCACTAACCTAAACGAAATACGTCCAAGATCCGGTGAACAAGAGGACCATGCTGTTTTCCTAAAAGTACACTGCATGTAGAAAAGTTACATACCATGTTGTCTGACCCCGGGTAATGCCCGTGTACAACGACCCGTGTCGTAAGGCTGGTCATGTAGAAAAAACTGAGTACACGGCATGTAGTACTATGTAAAAGCTGTTTCCAAGTGACTGGGGTTGGCTCTGTGTACACTGGCCATGTGCTCGTACACGGTCATCAACCCATGTAATCGGTACAAGGGGTGACCTGTGTTACTAGCCTCGCCTGGCCGTGTGATGGAGTAAATAGTCGTGTACTCCATCCCATGTCCATGTAACCCCTTGATACATGAATAGTTCTACGTATCCACCTCTACCTTGATGTACACGCCATGTCATTTAAAGCTGTTTAGTCCAACATGGGTCCATGTACTTCCCAAAGTACACGCCGAGCTTCAGGGAAAGGCTAACACGCTATGTGATCAGGGTCACATGCCTTGTGGTTCATCTCTAGCCCCTGAAACCCTAGATGTCACTGCCAGTACTACACGACATGTTCTTCAGATGTACACACCGTGTATTCTGGAAATTTCTAGAAATGAATCTCTTCGCCGGCGCACCTCCCGTGCTGCACTGATCATCGATCCGATTGTTCGATCGCTATGAAACTCCCGAGTTTTGGTCTCCTCGATGCCGTGAAGATTTTTCCGGTGTCTTCGGACCTCTGATCAGCCCCAAAAACATGCCTTGATCTTCCTGCGTGAAGAATGCTCGAAGAACGACCCTTCCCAATTTGGCCTGATTCGTCTTCCTCCATCGTCGTCGCACCTCTACAAGGTCATTGTGGTGTCGATTCTTCAATTTGTGATCGTTGTGTCGCAAAATGGACACACAATGATCCACTGTTCATCACCCCATTAAGAATGCGAAGAACGCGCAAAATAATAGGGTTGAAATCCAATAAAACAAAATTTGAGGAACGAACCTCTACCGTTGTTCGTCACGGCGTTGATTCACTCCCGTTAATAGGCTTAAACAAAGTAGAAATAAACAACAATAATCAACGTGGATTAATTCCACATAATCATCCCAAATAAAATCCCTCCCACAAGAACGCATGAATCCACGGATCAACATGTTCGTGGTTGATCTGTTTTCGTTGTTTAAATTTAAAAACGAGGGAAACATATTAAAATAACAACCCCTACTTCAAGAAGGGATTGATCACCAATGAAGAGGTCGTGCTACTGTCATCGTCGAGATCCTCCAACCTTGTTGGCACAACAATTCACAGCTTCAATCCATCTTCGTTCGTCACTGAGTGTTTTCTCCAGTGTTTCTCTCAATCTTTCACCAATGATCGACATTCGATTATCCCAGTAAAAAGGGAAATGTATTTGACATTTAAAAATACGCTGAGGTATTAATGAGTCCAACTTACCATTCATGAGTCATTATGATGTGCCATTTAATTAAAGAAATAGCTTCCCTGTTGCAGCACTGCAACGGATGATTCCATAAAAGAAATAAAATAAACTTTTCAAATTTATTTTATTTTATTTTACTGAAAACTTACGAAAATTAACTTTTTCCCTAGACCCACACCTGTCAAGGTTAGGCTCGTTCTTAGGTAAAGTCGTCGTCCTGGACACGATAATGCCCTCATATTTTTAATTCGGGCATCCGTTTGGAAAATTCCACAACCGCTCACAAGTGTCGACTCACTTAACATAAAAAAATTTCAATCCACCATTCCGAGCCCACTAGGCCTCAGAATGATGTGCCGTCTTCGCACCTGGTCTCAAAATAATTCCATATAATATTTAAAAATAATACATGGAAAATCCAAGACATTACATATAACCCATGGAAGAGGAACATGTGTCATAAACATTATTTCATTTAAACATAAACCTTCAATGAAATAATATGAATGGTATTATTGGATTATATACCTAGTAAATAATAAAATATAAAAAAGTATATCATCTTAGATAGAGAAGTATTTTTAAAGATCACATGAAACATTTCTTAAAGAAAATATCCCTTCTTTGAAAATCATTTTTATTCAACCATTTTAAAAATACTTTCATTATAAAGAAAAAATTATAATTTAGTTTAAAACATTTCATAATGAAAATATATTTTCAACTTTGAAGAAAAATTAAAAACATAAAGCATTTGGAAAATATGTCACAAACTAGCCCGGGCTGACCCTGAACTGGTCACCTAATCTGGCCCGAAACATGGCCCGAGGGGCATTCCCGATCCCCACAGGCTGACAAATAGTGTCGAGAATCGAATATATAACCAATGGGAATGATATCAGCCTAAAACCAGGATCAAATAAACTAAATAGATAAATAGATAAAAAATGACAAATGATAAAAATAAAAACAAGAAGCGGAAAGAAAACAAAACTGCACATACCTCAAGTCACCTTCTTGGTCACCACCCAACTCAGAACCAAGTTAGCTCCAAGAGTGATCTAGCACTAATGAAACCTAAAACTTAAAAGATAACATAGGGGTGAGCACTGAAATGATCAAAAGGAAAAAAACCAAAAAATCCATACCTTTCCTTCCACAAAATAGTCCATTAATGCCACTTTGAAATATAGATATAAAACTAGGGGTTTTACATTTTTCTTAGATAATATAGTCTTTCCCATTAAAAAAACCAACACACACCACATTTTATTTTCAAAACTGATTATCCTTTTTATTTTAAAAAATAAACCAAATATATAATCCAAATGATATTGGGATGTGCTAAAAATAAATAAATAAATGAATAGTTCATGCTAAAACCCAAAAACAGAGGAAATTAAAACAGAATATATATATATATATATAAAGTAACCATTTGTGATCCTAAACATCCTTAGAAGAAACAGGGACGTACTCGGTTCAGAACCACCTATCGGCGTATGGTGAAGCTTCTATGTCTATAACTAACTGGACGCCCTAAAACTGACCATATCCATTGGCAATTCCCTCCTGGCCTAATAAGCAATCTAGGGGGTACCAATCCATCTAATCATTGTTTATTAGAAACAATCACTCGATCATCTAAAAGGCACCTATGACCCATGGTGGTGGTAATACTGTGTAAGTAAGAGGCCCTCGCACGCATTACTCATCTTACATGTTTTCTCCAAACATTGCTACCCCAAAAACGGACACTCTATACGACAACCCATAGAGGGAAATCCTATATAGGGGTTCCCTATATATGTATATATATATATATATATACATATCACAACATAAAAAGTGCCAAGCATGCCATCATAACACATAAATATCAAAACCACATTATAAAACACTTTGAAATTCGCAACCAGAAATTTATTCTATTTAGGAACTGACTTTCTTTAGTACAACACCAAACACCACTTTTAAGCTTAAAATTCCAAACGGTCTTTAATGGTTTCCCAACCAAACACAATTTTGAAATTTCACAAAAAAAAACATTAAACACCATTTCCATGTTTCTAATTCCAAACGGGCCTTCAAGTTCACCAAATCCAATTACATTTATAAAACCCTTTCCAGACTATGAATAAAGATGGAAACCTCAGAAAATGTACCCAATGGTCCTTTATAAAAAACTTTACCAAGGAAATTGTCAATTTTAAAATAGACCACATTTCTAATAATGTATTCAAAATGACATGACATGCCACACACATGCCTTTTCATGATTAATGTGCCATTTTAGAAACTACTGTGAATGAACAATATATATATATATATATATACTAATGCAGGATTTTTCCTATACACGTGTCCTCTTCCTATGAAGCCATGTCACCCAAATTCTGTCTCCCTACCTCCAAACCCAAAAATTCATCCCGTAATTTCGACCGTGATCGATATTTTCCACAGCGGCCGTCCACACCCCTCCTCGAATCCCCTCCCTGATTACCCACTCGCAACTCTAGGGTTCCCACACTCCTCCCCGATTCCCCCCTCCTCGTCTCCTGTAATCCTCTCCACGTTCGCCTTCTATTTGTCGCTAACTGTCTCTCCACAGCCCCCAAACCCCTCTCATTCCATTCATCCATTTCCCTAAAACCCTATCCTCAGTCGCGCCTCGCTTCTTTCACCTCCAATTCCACCTCCATTTGCTTCGCCTCCACATGCTCTGCCTCAGCCTACTCCACTTTCGCCTCCACAAATTCATAAAACCACTGTCTTTAACCTAAGCGGACTGGAGCCTAGTCTTCACAATGAAGAAAACGGAGGTTGAACATCATCCAAATTCTAAATAAGTGGGACGATCGATATGACTGAGCTCGATCGAAGGGGGGTTCATCCATGATACAACACAAAATATGGCGGCCAACCGAGTTGAATAAGGATATTCAAGCTGCTGATTAACTCCCATCTAATCGTAAAATGTTGAAGGTGACCGAAGATGCTAATATGGGAATGGAATATCGTGTTGGTTAGCCTTTCATTGTAGGTGTTCAATTTAAGAGGATGGGGTCTTGATTCTTCTACACATACAATATCTTTGTTACCCTCTCCCACCATTCTCCTTGGTGTTCACTCAATCTATTCACATGGACCATAGGAAAAGATTCAACAACTACAACTACACACTCTTCCCTCCCCCTTAGATCTATTGACATTTTTATTGAATTTTTTTCAAATATTCACTCAGGTTTTCCTTCTGTCCCTAAAATCATTACAGTTTTTATGAAATTATCGATACCTATTAGGATTGTTATAGAATGATATTTCCACACCCTGTACTGAACTTCATGGTTATTCATACTAGGTTAATTAGTGGATGAGGTCTCACTACTATACATAGAGGTATGTTCCTGAATTTCATATTTTTTTGTATTAAAATTAATTCAATGTTTTATTCATTACTAATGTCAATTTATCCATCTGTTTGTTGATTCATAGATTCTAGAGTGGTGGTCATTCTCATTATGGTATGTTCTCCTCGTGCGATTTATGTACTGTTTAATTGACATATTTTAGCAGTAATTAAATGGTATTTGTTGTATAATTCTGTAAATTTATTGAAGTTGTTTTAGGAATCTATTCACCATTTCAAAGCAATTCTGGTTAGATTTCATGCATGATTATCTCAAAACCATTCTGGACATATTATGACACATGGTAGTATTTATGGAATGTAAGAACATAGTTGTTCTTGAATACCATTACTTTCATAGTTTTTGAGTGATTATAACTTTAACTAGAACTGAATTTTATATTACATTATACTTCCATTTATTTTGCATTTTATATTTCACTTTATATTGCACTCTATATTAGTTCATGTCGTACCAAAATTGCCGTTTAAATTCCTATTTTCATAGTTTCAATATAACTTCATATTTCAGTTTATATTGTAGTTTATATTGAATTATCATGTACTGATATTGAATTTCCCTTGTAGATTATATTATCATGCATGTTGTTTACTTGTACAAAAAACAATTTCCTTCTACAATCATGCATTATCATGAATGTTCAAAGTTAGTTTGGTCGGTACCCTTGATTTATATATTTACAACGAGTACTATTTTTTTCTTCCATATATACAGCTGGTTCCATTGGTTTTATTCTTCCATGCACACAATATATTTGTTTCCATCTCACACCATTATCCCTTGAATTCACTCAATTTCTTCACATGGAACACAGAAAATGATTCATTGATGAAAACTCCACACTCCCCCCCTTTGTTGTACTGACATTTTTCTATTGCATGTTTTTTCAAATATCCACTTAGGTTTGCCTTATATCCCCAAAATCTTTATAGTTTTTATCAAATTATTGATACCTCTTAGGTTGGTTCTAGAATGTTATTTCAGTACCCTATATTGAACTTCATGGTTATTCATACTAGGTTAATTGGTGGATGAGGTCTCACTACGATACATAGAGGTATTTTCTTGAATTTCATTGTTTTATAAATTATAATTCATTCATGTTTTATTCATCACTAATGTCAATTTATCCATCTATTTGTTGATTCATATATGATGAAGTGGGGTTCATTCGAATTATGGTATGTTTACCTCATTCCATTTATGTACTATTTAATTTACATATTTGAGTAGTAATGATATGGTTCTTGTTGCATAATTTTATAATGTTAATATAGTAGAGATGTTGGAAATTAAAATCATATATTTTTAGATAATATATGGTTCTAAATTTCCCAACCAATGTTAGAATTCACTGTCACTACAGTAGTAGTTTGGATGAACCACTATTATAAAGGAATCATTGTAGTTAGTGTTCTCCAAATATTTTATAGGGTTTTCCTTCAGGAGGTGGATTCATTAGAGGAGTTGGATATGTTACATGATTAATAAGAGGTACTATATGTGTTCTACCAGAAATAATGTATTATATATATTCTCACTTATAAACTGAATTCTCTTACAGTGTGGTTTTACTATAGAGAAATAGAGGTTCTATATGTGTTCAACCAGCAATAATGTGTTCCTGCCTCTTTCCGTGAAAGGATCAAGAAATTTTAAATCAGATTGCAGTTGCAACTGCCCTTGTAGTCAAAACCACCGCCATTCGGTATACATTTGATTCATGTATAGGTGTAATTATCCAAATCAAATTGTCCATAAAATTGCATAGAATCTGGGATAAATCTATTTCTAATTGTTTATTTTTCTAATTATATTACTCTTCACCACATCTTTAATAGAGGTATTCAGACACCCAATATGGGGTCGATGCTATGACAACTACAGTGAAGATCCAAAGATTTTAAAGTAGATGACTAACATTATAACAGGTTTACATAGAGATATTCCATCTAATCACCCCCAAAAATTTCATTATTTGGCTGGACTGCATGCACATTACACACTACATTATTAAACGGTTTGTAAATTTTTAACCGAAATTATTTGGTTTTTTTGTTTTAAAATTTACTGTATAGATCCTTAAATAATCATATATTACATATGTACAAACATAGTAACCAGTATTTTGGGTCATTGATAATGATGTGGTGGTCTCATTCCTAAGATATAGCTTTTAAAGGGGTTTTATATTTTAGTTTTTATAACAGAAAAGTTTAGTTTATTATATCATAAATTTCATATTTTTTATGACTTGGAGGCCTTATTTTCCGTAAGAATAATCGATTTGGTGGACAATGTTATTATTATAATTTAATTTAATTAAATAATGTCTAAATTATTCCTCTAGATTTCATATAATATAGTTATTTTGTATGGTTCTATTTTATCTAGGAACTGTCACACTAAGTTGTTTGCAAATACTAAAATACAGTTTTCATTTGAATTAAATTTTTAGTGGCCAGATCCTCTCTTTGTTATTATAATTCCTGATCCTCTTGTCTTCCCAAATAACTGAATTGAAACTAACTCCACCAAGTTGTTGCTGGAACTACTGAAAGGCAGTTTGAAGTGAACATCAAGATTTCATTTTCATCTGCTCGTGGATACCATCAGAAAAACCACTCCCGAATTGATGCTCAACCTGAAGTGAATGCAGAAACTCCCAAGAACCTCACATGAAATAAAGTGATTGTTCAGGTATACTTATTTTAATTTTCTATTGTTCCTTTATCATACATCTGTGATCCCTCCCCAGATTACAAACACATTGCAGAGACCCTGCTTGAAGTTGTATCTCTTTTCTGATGCACTTGAAATCCATCAATATAAATCCTTCAAGTTCAATCTGTTGCATCATATATACTTAAATAATGTGGTTTTGTCTATAGGAACATTAAATTCCATTATCATGTCAATGGACTCAACAATTAGTAGAAAAATAACAGGGTCAGTACATCAAATGTCCCACTTAAACTTGGAAATGCAAAGGACCTTCTCAAGCACAACATTCTTCTAGTTATGACTACTCTGGACCATCCTGTTTGCAACATGATAAGTACGGAATCCATGCACTCCAGTTATGATGAGATTTTTGGGTGAGTATGCATCCAATTAACAATATTTGAGGTAAAATAGATTCTATCATATCCTCTACTCACCAGCATTACATGTCATTAATTCAATGTATGTTTTTATTCCTAATTTTGGATGCAAGTTTGTTAAAACATGGTACAGTTTTGCACATTCATGATTGTTTTCTCTATATAGAATCAAGTTATGTTGTTCAATATTTGATATCACAAGCATATTTTTTCCATTACATTTATTCTGTTTTTTTTAATTTCATAACTCTGTTGTTTTGGAATTAGATAAAAAACAATTTGTTTGTATTTGTAAAAATTGATATAAATCTCTAAATCATTTTTATTTGGTTTCTACTGTGATATGAATTATTTTTATTGAGTGAAATTAATCTGATTTTTTTTTCTGTGGATTGTTTTTTATTAAATGGTATTTTTAGTGTTTATACAAATCTTTTAGACTTCAACTGAGTGAATGTTGTGATTGGTAAAATAAATGGATGGAAATTAACAGTTTCTACTACAGGTTGGTGCGACTTCTGATTGGTTCATTAGTAGGAACAACTGTACACAACCCACACTCCAGGGGAACCATCCATTTGTGGTAATGGTGAATATAAATATGTGGGAGATAATCCATTTTTATTGTGTTGTTTCTAATATGATATGGATTATTTGTCTTGAGTAAAATTTATCGGATTTGGGGTTTTTGTTGACTGTTGTTTATTAGTAAATGGTGTGTTAATGGTTTATATAAATATTTTAGCAATGATTACTCAATAGATAGGATTGGAAAATTTTTAGTCTTCATATATGTGAATGTACTGATTTGAAAAAAAATGGAAGGAAATTAACATTTTCTACTATTGGTCGGTGCATCTTATGGACGGTTCATCTGCAGGTTCATCTGCAGGCATGGTGGTGAAGAACCCATAGGCAAGAGGAACCATCCATTTGGGGTAATGGATTATTTACTTGATTGTTAGTTTAGAACAAGAGGAATATGAAGTAGTTTTGTTGATAAAGTGAAGAATCAATTTATGGGAAAATAGAATAAGTGGTTGTTGCAAAGGTATTTTCTCTCTGGAGTTTTTCTGTGCTTTTATACGGTGACTCCTTTTCCTCATTATATGAATTTTTATTATAAGTCATATTTGTATCCTCTTTAAATTATTTAATGGTTCATGATCATTGCACGTTATGTTTTCACTATATCATAAATATTTAATTTGGTTTTCTCGGGTATTGGTTGGAAAACCAACTCATTCATTTTATCACTGTTGTAGACCATTCATTTTTTATGGACTATTTTCCTATCAGAAATAGTGAGATTCAAAGAGGTGTTGTGCAGTCTGTGGTGTACATTTTTCATTGAAGGTTTCAAAAGGTAAATTTCTACTTTTATTTTGGTTTATAATTAATTATTTTATGTTAACATTAATTTTTTTGATTCTGAAAATCCAGGTATTCTTATTTTAATAATTTTTTTCTATGCAGAAAAGTCTTCCAAGCATTTTAAGTTTGATAATTGTACAGTGTGAAATAATTTCTCGGTTACATTAATACTTATGTTGTATATTTTGAAATTTAAATGTCCATTTGAATGTTATTTTCATTCATGTCCATTAGAATATAATTCTGTATATACTAATGTTGTATAATAATTCTTTCATTTTCATTTCATAATTTCTCAGTGACATTAATTCTTATGTTATTTTATTCATGTTTGTTTTGGAATATAATTTTCTAATTAATTTCCATTTTTTCGTTTTATTCATGTATTTGAATGTATGTTTTCTTTTTATTATATATTCTCCTATATGTTTTCTATGTTTTCAAACAATTTTATTTTCTTTGTATATTATCTTATATGTTTTCCTTATATTCTCCATCATACATTTGAATGGTTTATTTTTTATAGTGTTGTTATCCTTATGTTTTCCTTACATATTCTCATATATTCTCCAATGTGTGTTAAATATTCTCCTACATATTCTCCTATGCTATTTTATTTTTCTTATTATCCTATGTTTTCAATTATCTATATTTTTCCCAATTATAGTTCAATATTACGTATCACTATTTTTTTCTATATATTCAATATTCATATTCTATATTAAATTTGAAATATAGTTTTGTCTTCTTAAAAATAAGCACTGAAAGTATTGTTGTGCGAATGCACGGGTAAGTACTAGTTATTATAAATTGCCATCTTTACTTGAATGCACATCCATGTGTGCAGCTAGTGCACCCATGGATTTTATTTCATCTAATGAGACCCTCCAAATTGCATGAAAGACCAAAAAACCATTTTTATTTTCAAATCATTAGTTCTTTTCATCGATCCCATCAATTTCACATAATCTCAAAAGGTTTAAATGAACATTTTTAAAGACAAGGTAAGCATTCCAAAACAACTCACAATCCATGCCACAAAAACACCATATTTCACATAAAATCCCAAATCAAAATTCCACCATCTTAATGTAACAATTCAAAGGGGAAATACTACACAAATCATCTAATTTCTCTATCAAAACCCAATTTACATTTAAACAGTCACATTAGACACCTATGAACATAAGAAAACTAGAATATTTACATTGAAAACTATTTTTAACAAATTATACTATCGTGAAAACACAACAATAAATTTACTAAGTGCATTATTAGGGTGTAAACCATACACACAAATTTATTAAACAAGGTTGACCACTTAATAAAAAACATTGGGATTAAGCATGCATAAACATAAACATGCAACACTTCAAGATCTTTTTTAACTAGTTTTAAAAATCTATAAATTTCATAAAAGAATTATTAGTTGTACCGTGAATCAGTGAATCAAGTAAAAATAATAATTAAAGAAACACAAGGACCAATTGATTTATTTGGAATGGAATGGGATGGAAACACCTACCTTAATCCAAGAGCGGACATGGAATATCCTCAATGGAAGGAGGAACAATGCTCCCAGAACCAATCGCACACCTTAAACGATGATAAAAACATGCCAATTACAATTCACGTAGTTAGGGTGTGGTTAAATTAAATAAAAACCGATAAAACTAAGGGATAAAATATCAGGGGAAGGGTTTTAAGAAAAGGGAAATTTTCTAGAGAATACTACGAATGGTTAGAGTGGTAGAGGAAGTAGGGGGAATCACCACCACTAGAGATGTTTGGATAGAGGTTGGGGAAACCATAGCAGGAGGTCCAGTCAGAGCTAGGGATCTAATTCCCTGACATAAGGGATGGGATCAAGGGGTGTTGGTCGGCGTGATGGAGAGGGAGTCCGCCGCTGGAGGGAGGTGCGGCGAGGAGGACAGCAGCCAGAGCATTAAGGGGGGAGGCCGGAGGCAGTTGGGCATCAGGGAGAAGGTCGAAGCATCGTGGTGCACAGTAGGGAGAGGGAACACAATAGGAGGGTGTAGTTCACAACAAGAATGGGTGGGGGGAGGGTTATGGTTTCCACCTTTTTTTTATTTTAATATAAATATATTTATAATAATTATATCAATAATTATTATATTCTTAATAATAATATTATTATTATTAATAATAACAATATTATTAATAATATTATTAATAATAAGAACAACTAAAATTTGAATATTAAGAAAAATAATTACAATTATACCGATAATTATAATTTCATGCATTTCATTTTAAATAATAAATATATTAATAATAATTTACTAATAAATATAATAATAAAAATGGATAATAATGATAATATTATTAACAATTCTTAATAATAACAATATTATTATCTATATAATAATAATATTATAATTATTATGTTTTAAAATTTTAACTTATTTCATTAACATAAAACATTATTTATTTCAAACTATAGACATCTTCACGAGAACCTGGGCTAACCTCACAGCTACCGCCAATTGTACGGTGCCTGCCCAGCGGTCCGAAACCCTATAAAGTCATCAAACATTAAAAAATTTAAATTGGGACCCAATCCAAACCTTGATGCGAGTAACCAAATCCATGAAATAATAAAATAAAAATAAATTATGAAGTCGAGGTTTAATAATTATCCCCACCATGGACACTTTCTTCCCCCATAAGGTCACCCAGCCGAGCGATTGACAGAACTTGAATCCATACCCAATTGAAATCGAAAAAAACCACAACAAAATAGAACATGAGAACACGAGGGGGTTCTATACACCACATGAACTCAACTAGAATGGAAATTGAACACCCAAACATAGAACCCTGGGATGGGGGGAGAACATGGGAACTCCCAACAGATCCAAACTAACTTCTATTGCATGAAAAAACAATGCCTCTATTGAAAACTGGAACTCTTCACCTAGGCCAAAAATCCACAAGACTAGAAAAAAACCTATGAGAAAAACATTACCCATGATGTGAACCCAATCATAACCAAAAACATCAATTTTTCCATAGGAACTTCTATCTCCAAATGAACACAACTAAGACCAGTTCAACCAATACAAGGGCCAAACACACTTTTAAGAAAACTATAGAACTTAGAAAACTACATCCACACAAACAGGACAACTTGGATTATAATAGAAGGAGTCCATTATAACATCACAAAGAAATAATGAATGTAAAACAACATCAAAAAATTAAGATAATAAAAACAAGAATGAAATGTTTTTAAATGTCCCACTGCCAACACGGAACACAAAACGCAGACCAAGGCTTCACACCCCCGACAACACCGAACTATGCACAAGATTCACCTCAAGACCTATGGTTGGGGATCTGATGGATGAAGCATCTCTTTCCTCATAGTAAGGCAATGGAATCCTCTATTAATAATGCATTCTTCAGGAAACGCTTCTTGCAAAACTTCTCTAGATGACCCAGACACCAACAATGATGGCACATATTCAAAGGGGTGTGAAATGATGGATCCATGTGCCCTAAACGTCCACACTCATGTCACACCATTGAATGGTATGAAAAACTGGAATCCAAAACCACTATAGAGGACTCTTTAGAAACTGGTGCCTATGGAACACCATTCTCACCATATGGGTATCCTTCATAAGAAACAAAATATGATTGATTTCCAACCATCGACACTCCAAATACCAACTCAGTTATGAACAACTCATCCACCAGCTTCTCGAAACGATGATCCTTAGAAGGTAGGACCCACTTCTTGATCTATAGATGAAGACCCCTGATGAATAGAAAAGTCTTAATCAAATATTTCCACTCTACCTTAAGATAAATGGAACAAGAATCTTGAAATGGTCAATATATTCCTTCACCTTCCATTGGCCTTAATAAATTCACGTGAGCTCCTCCCTTTTCTCCATCTCTACCTCTCCAGTTATGAACCATCAGACAGAGATAGATTTAAACACATTTGACGTTATCCTACCTTGTATTGATGGAGGGGCGAACAATTCCAACTATTCCAAAGACAAACCATCAAATAATCCCAGGACAGCTCAAACTCTAACACCCTCAGGAGTTCCCAACATCTTAAAGACATGCTCAACCTATTCAAGAAAAATAAATGCCTCTAACAGACCTCAATCACTACGAAGAACATGTAATATATAAGAAGGAAAAAAATTGGGCATAAGTTATCAGAACCCATGGGGACCTTTCTGGGTAGAATTTTATGAACAACATATAAAACACAGAGACAAAACAACTTCAGTGAAAGCACCTTCATTAAAAAATAACCAGCTCAAAAACCAAACAAATATAAACACATCCAAAAGAATCCATTTCAAAAAACACCCTTAGAAAACATGTTAAAACCTTTAATTTTAAATAAAATCCCATGACATTCCATGAATAGTCACATATGTTTCCATACAATCCATTTCTTCACTAATTTCAAACAATTACCAAATTGTCAATCCAAAACTATTCCCTTTAAAACCAATCTTACCAAAATCAAAAGCATTTAAAAGGAAGCATCATCATTTCCATATATCTTTTTTCATTACAAAAAAAACACTCACTCTAATGAGAACCAAGTAAATACACCACTTAAACCAAACTATAGTAGTGAGAGACTAGTATCTATACCAAACACAGTGACATGGTAGTGATTCATGCCCTAGGTAGGAAATAACACTAAGAGGAACTTGAACTATCCACTTAGATATCACAGGGGTCACTACTCCATGTGAAATCACAACATTACACTAGCTCACCTCCATTTTCTTCCCCCACTCTAAAACAAACAAGAACATGATAAGGACTTAATTCTCAGATTACCCCTAGAGACTCGAGGTTCGAAACGAGCAAGGGTCTATGAAGCCCTTCCCATACCCACCTCCTGAGTCCCAATAGTCCTAATATCCATCTACCAGAAACCCCAAATAACAATAAATCTTCTCTGATAAAATTTTTTCATGAATCAGCTAGGGTTGACCCTAAATCGGTCACCTGAGTCGGCCTGGATCATGGACCGAGGGGAGTTCCCGATCCCCACGGGCTAGCAACAAGTGTCTGGCATCAAACATTCAACCCGTGGGAATGATTTCGTCCCAAAACCCGGATCAAATAAACAAAATAGATAAATAGATAAATAAATACTAACGATAAAAAAACTAGCAGTGTAAAAAAAAACCTACACATACCTCCATGTGACGTTCTAGGTCACCACCCAACTCAGAACCAAGTTCACTCCAAAAGAGATAGAGCACTAATGTAAACTGAAACTGAAAAGATAACATAAGTTTGAGCACTGAAATGATCCGTAGGAAATGTAACGACCCAAAATTTTTAAATAGTATATTAACTTACTCTTAACGATTTAATAGAGATGTTAATGGTTAATGCAGAAAGAGGAGTCGATGGCTTCATCCAGTAGACTCGAACCTTATGAAGCCCACATATCAGAGCTTGGGAAGGAGGTGGCATCTTTGGGCTTCACTTTGGACCAAGCCCAAGCCAATCTCCAGCGTGTCAAGCTTGAACGGAAACACCTACGGGAGAAGTTCAAGTTAGTAGAGCTTACTACTAGGGAAATGTTATCTGAGCTTCCCTCAGAATCTATCATCATAGAACACCTTACACTTAGGTCATATGCCGGTGTTATAAGGGGCTATGTGACAAGACCCTAGCTTCTTTGTGTAATCCTTTGGGATGAATGAATTGAGATTTCTTCCTTTAGTGATGTTTGTGAAATTTCAAATGTCCGGATAATTTTAGTATGTATTTTATTGATGAAATTTGAAAAAGGTATATTTTAAAATATTTATGTAAACCTTAAATAATTAATGAGGTGTAATGAATTTCAAAAAATGGTCTTCTGCAAAAGTGTTCAGTAAGGAATTTGAAGTCTAATAAGATCAACATAATTTTTGATGAATAGTAAATTATGAATAGTGATTTTACGCTTAGGATTACTAATGTGACCAAATGGATTAGTAATTTCACTCAAAGAAAGTTTTAAAATAATTTAGACACCGAGATTAAGTAATGAGATTCAATAAAATGGGTAAATAACGATTTCATAAATTATTAGTCAAGTATTAGTTTTTTGGGGTGAATAGTGTTTTTTAATTAAAAATTAAATTAAAAATATTTAGAAAAATATTTTTATAAAATGGACTTTATTGTTGAACTCAGAGCACCGATATAATGTTATGGTAATTTTTGGCGTTTTTTCTGAAAAAAATGAATTTTCGGTGAATAGTGTTTTTATTTAAAAATTAAATTAAAAATATTTAGAAAATTATTTTTATAAAATGAAGTTCATATTTGTAATAAGAGCATCGATATTTCATTAAGGTGAAATTTTGGGTTTTTTCTAAGAAAGATGAATTTTCAGTGAATAGTAAAAAAACAGTTTTAGGGTTTCAGTATGTTTAATGATATCATAGTGGTGTCATGGTGATGTCATGAGATATTTTAAGGGTTGTCCGACAAAAAGTATTGAATTATTATATTGGGGGCCCCATGTGGCCTAACTTCACGGGAAATATCATGGGAGAGCACATGGTTTTGAGAAAACCACTTGTGAGGTGTCCCTTGGCCATTAATGCCTTGTCCCCTCACTTTTCCTATAAATACCAAGCCATTATCTCATCATTTGGACTCCAAAATCATTATCAACGAATTTATGTTCTCCTTACCTCCCACGGAGTCCTCCCAAGGTGCCCCGAAGCCTCTCAAGGTCCCAACCATTGAGTTTTAAGAGTGACGTTTAAGGTAAGGGATCCGACCTCTCTCTTTCTTTTCCAGTAATCTCTTTTATATAATTCCTTTTATGATCCATGTTCTTATGTGGGAGGATGTTATTTTATATTCATATTACTGCCCTTTTCATTTTTATATGATGAGAGATCCCCTCTTACCCTCATCATTTCATTTTATGAAAGTTTAAGTGACGCCGTTAGGCTGCTGAATTTTTATGTGGTTCTTTCACCCTTCTCGTTCTCAAGTTCTACTTTCATGTAAAGTCTTTCAAGTTCCTTTTTATTATATTGGGGTATGATCTATATATCTATAATACTGATCTTTTATGATAATATTATTATAGACCCCATTTTATATCTTCAATTCAGTATTTTGATGTTTTAAGTGACGCCGTTTGGCTACCAAATTTTTATAAGAGAAATCTTATTTTTGTCTTACTTCCATGTTTTTCATTTCAAGTGGCGTATCCTTAAAATTTCATTACCATGATTCAAATCCTTTATATTATGTCCCTATACAATTTTTATAGATCATTTATGAGTGGGCGACCGATGTCCCCTCTCTTTTCGACGTTTTCTAAAACCCTGTAGTGTAGCCATTATGCAGCAGAATTTTCGTCTCAAAATGCCTCTCACTTTTTCTCCAAATTATTTTATGTTATTAAGTGAATACTCAAAGCTATTATTTCTATAGGTGTATTTACATATATATCAAAATGTTCTATTTTAAATTCTGGGATTTACATACATGAAACCCGCTTTCCCTTTCTATGGGTTTAATGGGACATAAAGATCATGTATTTAAAGAAGTTTTTAAAACGTTATGATTATGAAATGAAAACCATTTATTTTATGCTATATGGGTTATTTATGAAATGTTTGATTATGATATATGTGGCTCACATGATAATAAAGGAAAATTTAAGGGTGCTCCCTGATAGCGCTCCAATGCATTGGGTAATGATGTAACCACTAGAGATTATAATTTTCACGATATCTTGGTGAATAACCTTGGTAATTTTCAAATGACACCTTGGGGATGGACCTTGGTGATATGTTCATTATTGTATATGTTAAATGATGTAGCCACATCTTAATGTTATGAAAAATGTTATTTTTATTATGATATGCTACATGATTTCTTTCTCATGCCTTAAAGTTCTTTTTCATGACATAGTTGATGTATCTCAAGTTCACATATTAAATGTTTGTCTTGTTTCCCTTACCGGGCCTTCTGCTCACCCTTTCTTTTGATGTATGTCCCCAGGTTATGAGATGTAGTAATGAACCTAGGATGAACTTAAGGAGAATCCTTTCAAGTGTTTAAGAAGAATGTTTTATGTTGTTTTCATGTATTATGTTCCTGGTTTCCAAGACACTGAACCTTAAAGATCCTCAGTTTTGTGTAATGTAATGAACGTTTATATTATAAAAAGGCGGGATTCTAAAGTTGGTATCAAAGGATGGTTTAGTTATTTGTGGAAATTAGGATATAAAAACATTAGGAAGAACCCTATAAAAAAGTTTAAATATATGAAAACATCCTGGTATTTTGGTAAGTATTGAGTAAGTGGTTTATCAAACAAATACATCCCTATGTGGATACGAGCAGGTAGAGGCGGCTCTGGCACAAATGTACATAGGGGTAAAACCCAAAAACACTGTTTTGAGCTAGACTCAAATTGGAACTGGTGCATGATAACAGGCCTTGATTCACTCTTAGTTACGACACTCCCGGAGGATATGTTTGGTTAATCACAAGCTTTTTATGAATCATTATGAAGGAATTATAGAGAAGTGTAATTGTCTAAGCATGAAGTCTTAGTTAAAAGATTCATAAATGAAATAAGTTTCTCACTAAGGTTTTATTCTTTTAGAAAATGGTGGGAAATAGGAGGAACCGTGCAGATGGTGACCGCAATACACCATGTGCTGACGGCCCTCCGATGGAAGCCGGAATGGAAACATTCATGCGAATGATGAACCAACTGACTCAAGTTATGAGTAATAACTTGAATCAAGCTGAGAGGCTGATCTCACCACGAAGGGAACAACATTCTGTTGAGTCCTTTATGCGTCAACGACCACCAACATTCAGTGGATCTACTAACCAATTGGTTGTGGAACAATGGATAAGCTCCATTGAAAATATCTTTTCTGTACTTCATTGTTCAGAACAAGAAAAAGTCACCCTTGTTGTTTACCGCCTAGAGGGAGAAGCTGATCAGTGGTGGTCACTGATCAAAAACATGAAGCCACGATGAGAGATGGAAGCTATGGAGTGGGAAGTGTTCTGGGGAATATTCTTTAATAAGTATTTCCCTCGTTCGATGAGAATGAGAATGGAGAAAGAATTTCTCGAGCTGAAGCAGAAGGAGAATGAATCAATTAGAACCTACGAGATGAACTTCACAAGGCTTTCCCGTTATACCTCAAGATTTGTCATGGACCCTAATCGTAAGGTTGATAGATTCTTTAGTGGACTACAACCTCATTTGTGGATGAATTTAGACAACATGGACTATGATAGCTTTGAAGAAATAGTTTTATGTGCTATGAAAGTTGAACTAGAGTTTGGGGAGACACAGTGGTCTCAAAAATCTAATGAGAAGAAGAGAGCTCTAGAACCAATCCTGGGAAGAGGTTTTGATTAGGAAAGAGGTGGAAAACATATGCAACATGCCACATGCAATAAATGTGGGATGAAGCATTCAGGGAACTGCTTGATCAAAAGTGTCATGTGCTACAGGTGTGGAAAAGAAGGCCACATTTCACGGAATTGTCATAGTGATGTGAAACCTCAACTTCCCAACACTAATGACAGAGGAAAGATGTTTCTGGCCCTACCCGAAGTCACATGCTTCAAGTGTGGACAACTTGGGCACTTTGCTAATCAATGTCGAAATCTGAGGGCGGTGGAGGAGAATCACCATCAACCTCAGCAGAGGCCAAGGGAGCAAGGTCATGCTTTCGCTATCACAACAACTGAAGTTGAAGTTCCGAACGATGTGGTAGCAGGTACTCTTGTTGTCCTCTCAAAACTAGTAAGTACTTTATTTGATTCTGGTTCTACGCATTCCTTTATTTCCTCCAAGTTTTCAAGGAATAAAGAATCAATCCCCGAACTGCTAGAGGTAGAGTTGTCAGTCAAGACTCTAAGTGGGATTATCCATGCATCAACAGTGTTTAGAGACTCTAGTGTTTACTTCAATGAGCACAATCTTATCGAAAATCTAGTAGTCATTCCCATGATGGAATTTGATGTTATACTAGGGATGGACTAGCTCTCAAAGTATAATGCTAAGATCAAATGTATAAGTAAGGAAATCTCAGTAGTCTTGAATGAACGACCTACAATTATCTTCCAAGGAGAGACATCTCGAATTGATCCCTATCTAGAAGCACCTACTATAGCTTTCTTTATGGAGTTAATTGGTGATGATAAAGAAGGAAAAGGGATCATACAGATATAAGATGTTCCAATTGTTCAGGAATACATGGATGTATTTTATGAGGAGTTACCTGGACCTCCCCCAGAAAGAGAGGTAGAGTTCTCCATTGAACTCGTACCTGGATCTCAACCGATATCAAAGACCCCTTATAGAATGGAAAATGTGGAGCTAGAAGAGTTAAAGAAACAACTCCAAGACTTGTTGGAGAAGGGGTTTATCCGACCGAGTGTGTCTCCTTGAGGAGCACCAGTTCTCTCTATGAAGAAGAAGGATGGATCAATGCGGTTATGCATTGATAATAGATAACTGAATGGGATCACAGTCAAGAACAAATACCCTCTTCCAAGAATTGATGATTTATTTGACTAACTTCGTGGGCTCAATTCTTCTCCAAGATTTACCTTCGATCTAGTTAACATCAACTGAGGGTTAAGAAGGAAGATATTCCAAAGACTGCCTTCTGATCAAGATATGGGCATTATGAGTTTACTGTTATGCCCTTCGGCTTGACTAATGCTCCTACTATTTTCATGGATTTGACGAATAGAGTCTTTAAGGACTATCTTGATAACTTTGTGGTAGTTTTTATTGATGATATTTTGATATATTGAAAAATTCACGAGGAGCATGAAGATCATCTGAGGGTTATTTTGAAAACTCTGCGGAAGGAGAGGCTCTTTGGAAAGTTTAGCAAGTGTGAGTTTTGGTTACAACAAGTGGCTTTCTTGGGGCACATTGTAACCAATGAAGGAATCTCGGTTGACCCTGCAAAGACAATGGTTGTGGAGGAGTGGCCTCAACCCACAACAGTAACTGAGATTCGTAGTTTCCTTGGTTTAGCAGGATATTATAGGAGGTTTGTGAAAAACTTTTCACGACTTTCTAATCTGCTAACCAAGTTGACTCGAAAAGGGGTTAAGTTCATCTAGACAAAGGAATGCGAGGAAAGTTTCCAAGAGCTGAAGAAGAGATTGGTTACTGCACCTGTGTTAACACTACCCTCTATCGGAGAAGGATTTGTTATTTTTAGCGATGAATATCTAAAAGGGCTTGGGTGCGTCCTCATGCAAAATGAAAAGGTAATTCCTTATGCATCTCGACAGTTGAAGATTCATGAGTAGAATTATCCTACGCATTATATAGAGCTAGCGACAGTTTTTTTTCTCTAAAGATATGGAGGCACTATCTTTATGGGGAGAAATGTGATATATACACTGACCACCAGAGTCTAAAGTATATTTTCACATAGAAAGAATTGAACATGAGACAAAGGAGATGGTTGGAGCTTATTAAATACTATGATTGTTCAATTCATTATCACCCTGGAAGAGCAAACAAAGTCTTGAATGCGTTAAGCAGGCAAGACCCTGTTGTTCTGGCAACAATGGGGATCCTAGGAGATCCCTTGATTAAAGATCTAGTAAAACTAGACATGGGAATTATAAGGAAAGGGACATCATCAACCCTATCCCAAATTATTTCTCAACCTTCATTGATAGAGAAGATCAAGAAGGCTCAAAAAGAAGATCATTTGCTGCAGGAGAAGTTGAAGGCTGTAAAAGAGGGGAAGTTCCCTGATTTCAATACTGATCAAGAAGGTGTATTGAAATTTCATACAAGACAATGTGGTCCATATATTCCATAGATAAAGAAAGAACTGATGGATGAAGCTCATAGCTCTACTTTCTCTATACATCTGGGAAGCACTAAACTGTATAGAGACCTTGGTGATCATTATTGGTGGGATAACATGAAGAGGGAGATTGCTGATTTCACTACAAGGTGCCTGGTGTGTCAGCAAGTAAAGGCTGAATGACAACATCCTAAGGGGATATTACAACTGCTACCCATACCAGTATGGAAGTGGGATAATATCACCATGGACATTATAACTGGTCTCCTGAAAACATCCAAAGGAAAAAATGTGATATGGGTTATTGGGGACCGTCTCACCAAGACCGCCCATTTTATCTCTATTCAGGAACATTTCTCTCTAGATCAACTTGCCAAGATATACATAAAGGAAGTGGTAAGGATGCATGGGGTACCACTATCCATCACGTCTGATCGTGATCCAAGATTCACATCAAAATTCTGGAGAAGTCTTCAACATGCTGTCAATACTGAATTGAATTTTAGTACGACCTATCATACTCAAACTGATGGCCAATCTGAAAGGACTATTCAGACACTCGAAGACATGCTATGATTACGCTCAATGGAATTTAAAGGTGGATGGGATCAACACCTACCATTAGTTGAGTTCTCCTATAACAACAGCTTCCATTCGAGTATTCAGATGGCAACCTATGAAGCTCTATATGGAAAGCGATGTAGAACACCTACTTGTTGGGATGAAACTAGTGAGAGAAAGCTTCTTGGGCCTGATCTTGTGCAAGATATGACAGAACAAGTCCATGCCATCCAACAACACATAAAGGCTGCTCAGAGTCGACAGAAGAGCTATGCTGACAACCATCGAAGGGACTTGGAGTTTGGTGTTGGTGAAAAAGTCTTCCTTCGAATTTCTCCATGGAAGAGAGTCATGCGGTTTGGGAAGAATGGGAAGCTCAGACCTAGGTACATTGGCCCCTATGAAATCCTTGATCACATAGGAGCAGTGGATTATCGTCTAGAACTTCCATCGAACCTAGCTCAAGTTCACGATGTCTTCCAAGTATCTCTCTGGAGGAAGTACATACCGGACCCTTCGCATGTACTGAACCCAGAGGTGGTACAACTGGAACATGACCTCTCTTATGAGGAGCAGCCAGTGGAGATCTTAGACCGTAGAGACAAGGTTCTACGAAACAAGACTACCCACATTGTGAAAGTGTTGTGGAGGAATCATAAGTTTGAAGAGGCAACTTGGGAGCCTGAGGAGACAATGAAGCAAAATTACCCTCACCTTTTTGACTAGGCCTCAAGTATAAAATTTCAGGGACAAAATTTCTTAAGGGGGGAAGAATGTAACGACCCAACCTTTTTAAATAGTATATTAACTTAATCTTAACGATTTAATAGAGATGTTAATGGTTAATGCAGAAAGAGGAGTCGGTGGCTTCATCCAGTAGACTCGAACATTATGAAGACCACTTATCAGAGCTTGGGAAGGAGGTGGCATCTTTGGGCTTCACTTTGGACCATGACCAAGCCGAACTCCAGCGTGTCAATCTTGAACAGAAACACCTACGGGAGAAGTTCAAGTTAGTAGAGATTACTACTAGGGAAATGTTATTTGAGCCTCCCTCAGATTCTCTCACCATAGAACACCTTACACTTAGGGCATACGTCGGTGTTATAAGGGGCTATGTGACGAGACCCTAGCTTCTTTGTGTAATCCATTGGGATAAATGAATTGAGATTTCTTCCTTTAGTGATATTTCTTAAATTTCAAATGTCTGGATAATTTTAGGATGTATTTTATTGATGAATTTTGAAAAAAGGATATTTTAAAATATTTATGTAAACCTTAAATAGTTAATGATGTGTAATGATTTTCAAAAAATGGTCTTCTGAAAAAGTGTTCAGTAAAGAATTTGGAGTCTAATTAGATTAACTTAATTTTTGATGAATAGTAAATTATGAATAGTGATTTTACGCTTAGGATTAGTAATGTGATCAAATGGATTAGTAATTTCACTCAAATAATGTTTTAAAATAATTTAGACACCTAGCTTAAGTAATGAGATTCAACAAAATGGGTAAATAATAGTTTCATAAATTATTAGTCAAGTATTAGTTTTTTTGGGTGAATAGTGTTTTTTAAATTAAAATTAAATTAAAAATATTTAGAAAAATATTTTTATAAAATAGAATTTTTTTTTGAACTCAGAGCACCGATATTATATTATGGTAATTTTTGGGGTTTTTTCTGAAAAAAATGAATTTTTGGTGAATAGTGTTTTTATTTAACAATTACAATAAAATTATTTAAAAAAATTATTTTTATAAAATGATGTTAATATTTGTAATAAGAGCATCGATATTTGGTTAAGGTGAAATTTTGGGTTTTTTCTGAGAAAGATGAATTTTTCAGTGAATAGTAAAAAAGTAGTTTTAGGGTTTCGGTATGTTTAATGACATCATAGTGGTGTCATGGTGATTTCATGAGATATTTTAAGGGTTTGCCGACCAAAGGTGATGAATTATTGTATTGGAGGCCCCATGTGGCCTAACTTAATGGGAAATATCATGGGAGAGCACATGGTTTTGAGAAAACCACTTGTGAGGTGTCCCTTGACCATTAATGCCTTGTCCCCTCACATTCCCTATAAATACCAAGCCATTATCTCATCCTTTGGACTCCAAAATCATTATCAACGATGTTCTGGTCTCCTTACCTCCCAAGGAGTCCTCCCAAGGTGCCCTCAAGTCTCTCAAGGTCCCAACCTTTGTGTTTTAAGAGTGATGTTTAAGGTAAGGGATCCGACCTCTCTCTTTCTTTTCAAGTAATCTCTTTTATGTTCTTCCTTTTATGATCCGTGTTATTATGTAGGAGTATGTTATTTTATATTCCTCTTACCGCCCTTTTCATGTTTATATGATGAGAGATCCCTTCTTACTCTCATCATTTCATTTTATGAATGTTTAAGTGACGCCGTTAGGCTGCCGAATTTTTAAGTTGTTCTTTCACCCTTCTCGTTCTCAAGTTCTACTTTCATGTCAAGTATTTCAAGTTTCTTTTTATTATGTTGGGGTATTATCTCTATATCAATCATACTGATCTTTTATTATAATATGACGAGAGGCCCCATTTTATCTCTTCAATTCAGTATTTTGATGTTTTAAGTGACGCCGTTAGGCTGCCGAATTTTCATAAGAGAAATCTTATTTTTGTCTTACTTCCATGTTTTTCATTTCAAATAGTGTGTCCTTCAAATTTCATTACCATGATTCATATACTTTATATTCTGTCCCTCTACTATTTTTATAAATCATTTATGAGTGGGTGACCTATATCCCCTCTCTTTTCAACGTTTTCTAAAACCCTGTAACGTAGCTGTTATGCTGCAGAATTTTCATCTCAAAATGCCTCTCTCATTTTATCAAAATTATTTTATATTATTAAGTGAATACTTAAAGCTCTTATTACTATAAGGGTATTCACATATATATCAAAATTTTCTATTTTAAATTCTGGTATTTACATACATGAAACCCGCTTTCCCTTTCTATGGGTTTAAAGTGACGTAAAGATCATGTCTTTAATGTAGTTTTTAAAACATTATGATTATGAAATGAAACCCATTTATTTTATGCTATATGGGTTATTTATGAAATTTTTGATGATGATATATGTGGATCACATGATAATAAAGGCAAATTTAAGGGTTCTCCCTGATATCTCTCCAATGCATTGGGTAATGATGTAACCACTAGAGATTACAATTTTCACGATATCTTGGTGAATAACCTTGGTAATTTTCAAATGACACCTTGGGGATAGACCTTGGTGATATGTTCATGATTTCATATGTTAAATTATGTAGCCACATATTAAAGTTATGAAAAATGTTATTTTTATTATGATATCCCACATGATTTCTTTCTCATGCCTTAATGTTCTTTTTCATGACATAGTTGATGTATCTCAAGTTCACATGTTAAATGTTTCCCTTGTTTCCATTACTGGGCCATCTGCTCACCCTTTCTTTTGATGTATTTCCCTAGGTTATGAGATACAGTAATGAACCTAGGATCAACTTAAGGAGAAGCCTTTCAAGTGTTTAGGAAGAATGTTTTATGTTGTTTTCATGTATTATGTTCCTGGTTTCCAAGACACTAAACCTTAAAGATCCTCAGTTTTGTGTAATGTAAGGAACGTTTATGTTATAAAAAGTCGGGATGCTATAGGAAAACACCATATAATCCATAAATTTCCTTCAAAAAAATAATACCTTAATACTAGTTTGAAATAAACATATAAAATAATGGTTTTCACATTTTTCATAGCTAACATAGTCTTTCCTGTTTAAAAAAATCTAACACACACCACATTTTATTTTCAAAACTGATTATCCTTTTTATACAAAAAATTGAACCAAATATCTAATCAAAATGATACATGGCTATCCAGAAAATAAATAAATATATAGATATATAAATAAAAAAATGAATAAATGAACAGTGCATGCTAACAATTAAAAATAGCAGAAATTAAACCAGCAGATATATAAATATATATATGAAGTAACCATGGATGATCCTAAACCTCCATAGAAGACATATGTATGTACTTGGTATGGAACCACCTTGTAGTGTACGGTGAATCTCCTAAGTGTGTGACCAATTGGCCACCCTAAAACTGACCAAATCTAGTGGCAAAGCCCACCTGTCCTAACAACAAATCTAGTGGGTACCAACCCATCTAATGGGCGTTAATCAACAAACATCACTCGATCATCTAAAGGATGCCCAGGAACCCAAGGTGGTAGTAATACTTTGTACATAGGAGGCCCTCACATGCGTGACTCATCTCCCCTTCTGCCACTGCACTTGCCTACCCCAAACACGTACACTCTATAAAATAACCCATTAATATAAATCCTATATATAGGTTCCCAATATATATATATATATACATCTCACAACATACAAAGTGCCAACCAGGCCATCACAACATATAAATATCAAAACCACATTACAAAACACTTTGAAATTTCCAACCAGGTATTTATGGTATTTAGAAACTGACTTTCTTTTATATAGAACCAAAAATACACTTTTAATCTTCAAATTCCTAACGGGCCCTAATGGTTTCCAAACCAAACACATTTTTGAAGCATCACCAAAACAACATTAAACACCATTTCCATGTTTCCAATTACAAATGGGCCTTTAAGATCTCCAAATCCAACTACATTTATATAACCCTTTCTAGACTCTGAATAAAGTTGGAAACCTCATGAAATATACCCAACAGTCCTTTATAACAACATTTACACAATAAAGTGTCAATTTTAAAATGGAAAACGTTTTAAATATTGTATCCAAATGACATGACACACCACACACATGACTTTTCATGATTAAAGTGTGATTTGAGAAACTAAGGCTCTTAACATAACAGTTTGAAGGGGAAATACCACACAAATCATCTAATTTAACTATCAAAACCCAATTTACATTTAACGAGGCACATTCAACACTTTCAAACATAAGAGAAATTAAATATTTACTTTGAAAAATATTTTTAACAAATTACACTTTCGAGAAAACACCACAATAAATTTACTAAGTGTGTTTCCAGGGTGAAAACCATACCAAAAAATTTATTAAACAATATTGACCACTTAATCAAACATATTGGGATTAATCATGATTAAAAATAAATATAGAACACTACAGTATCTATTTTTATCCATTTCTAAAAATATAAAAATGCTATAAAAGACTTATTATCTATACCATGAACCATCGAATCAAGTAAAAATAATAATTGAAGTAAAATCAGAACCAATTGATTACTTTGGAATAGAATGGGATGGAAACGCCTACCCCAAACCAAGAGTGGACTTGACAGAACCTAAATGGAAGGAGGAATAATGCCCTACAAACCAATCACACACCTAAAACGATGAGAAAAAAGGCGAGAATTACAATTCGCCCCATTATGGTGTAGTTAAATGGATAGAAAACCCCTAAATCTAAGGGATAAAAAACTATGGGAAGGGTTTTTGGACAATGAAGATTCACCAAAGATGACCAAGGATGACTAGATTTGGAGAGAAAGAATGGGGGAACCACCACCGTTTGAGTAGGCCGGACGAAGGCTGGGGATGCGAGAGCGGGAGGTATGGCTGGAGATGTGGGTTTGGTTCGCTGATGCAATGGAAGGGAGTAAGGGGGTGTTGGCCAGCGTGATGGAGAGGGAGGCCAAAGTTGGTGGGAGGCACAATGAGGAAGAGGGAGGCCAGAGCATGGAGGAGCGACACCAATGGCGGTCGGGAGCTAGGGGGAAGGTGAGAGAAGCTGCGTGCACAACAGAGAGGGAGAACACGTCGAGGGGTGGGGGGTGCAACGTGTTGTGCGAGGGGGGGGGGGTGGGTGGGTTGGTTTAGGGTTTCTCCCTTTTTTAATTTTATAATAATAATAATAATAATAACAATAATAATACTATTTATATAATAATAATTTTTTTAATAATAACTATAATCATTTTTCTTAAAAACAATATCAATAATAATAATAATAATAATATCAATAATAATTATACTATTCTTAACAATAATAATTATAATTACAATAAATAAAATTTGAATATTAAAAATAATAATTACAATTATAATGATAATGATAATTTCATTCATTTCATTTTAAATAATAAATATATTAATAGAAATATATTAATAATTATATTAATAACAATTATAAATAATGATAATATTATTAATTTTTTTTAACAATAATAATATTATTATCTACAGAATAAAAATGTTATTATTACGTTTTAAACATTTAACTTATTTCATTCACATAAAAATTTATTTATTTCAAATGATATGCATCTACATGGGCATGAGGGTCAAAGGCACAGTTATATCCAACCATGCGGTGTCCACACACCGGTATGAAACCCTTTGAAGTCATTAAACATAAAAAATTCTAAATCGATACCCAGCCTGAACCTTGATGCAAGTAACCAAATCCAAGAAATAATGAAATAAAAATAAATTCAAAATTCAGGGTGTCACAACACCTTTTTATTTTAAAATATATTTTAAAACATATAAAGGAATCTTGAAAATTTTTTTAAATTTTTTTTTCCTTGAAACCACCCTGAAAAATCATAATGAAATATTGAATACACTTTAAAAATATTTTTCATTGAAAATATGTTGAAAACCTAAATAGAAGGCTTAAAATAATTTCGAAAACCATTTTCTAGAAATTTTAATTGAGATATTATAAGAAAATCTTGAAATCAATGAAATCCTTTTATTTGACAATAATATTTTGAAAAAATATAAATGCCGATTTGAAAATTGAAACACCCGGGACTTTTATGAGAAATATTTTGTTTTTATGTTATATAAATCATCAAATGAATCTTTCACTACACACAACACTTGCTTGGATTTCATTACACGCAACCGCGGCCTTCCTCAATAGCTTGCGTCGTACGCAATACCGAGTTTCACTAAACAACGATATGCTATTAAAATATTATTAAAACTAGCTGTTATGAATAGTAATAACCATTTTTTGAAATTTTGTAAATTTTACTTTTCAAAATTGAATTCATTTCTGGATTCGGAATATCGAAATTAGCTTAGGGTAAAATTTTGGTACTTTTCGGATAACTTTCATATTCTGATGAATAGTGAAAATTACTAAATTTTAATTAAAAACAACTTTTTTAATCGAAATAATTAATTGTCATAAATTATTATTTGAGTGGTTTTAAAGTATATTTATAATATATTTTTAAAAATTAATACAATGTTGTTCATTGGTTGTAATTTCACATTTAAACCAGACATAAACAAGTGTCAATCTCATGATAGTTATTATCTTTTAAAAACACGCTATTTGTTTTGACGACAGAAATTAATTTTTAACTTAGTTAATGTAAATGATATGTTTTGAATTTGGTAAAATAAACATCATTTTTGAATTCATAATATCAAATATAGCTTAGGCCTAATTTTTCATATTTTTCTGGAAACATTCATTTTTTGATGAATAGTGAAACCACTAAGTGGTAGTTAAAAAAACTGAATTTGTCATAAAACTTAATTTTACCGCTTCTGTGAGTAGAATTTCGAAAATACAAGAGACACGGTTAATATAAAGGACTAAAATGTGGTTCAATGAGATGAAAATAATTTTTGGTGAATAGTAACATTTTACATTTGTTTACCACGGTTAAAAATAAATAGGGTAATTAAGGGTAAAAGTGTTATTATTATTACCCTAACACATTTCCTAATTCTATTTAATAAGTTTAATTCGACCAAAAACAACCTTAGTAATAAAATATTACCATTTAGGCCCACTTGGATTAGATTAGGACATTTATTATCAATTTATTTAAAGAAGGGTTAAAATAGTTAAAATCAAAGTTTAATAACTAAATCATTTTTAATATAGGGTTATACATAAGATAAATTAGACTATAAATATTAATTAGAAATATAAAAAGATTTAAAAAATAATGGTATTTTATATATAATTTTTAGACATTAAATAATTTAATTTATTTATGACACAATGATGATGCAGTAATTCTCTTATTAATGAAATATTGACATAATTGATGTTATAAATACCCAAATAAATGTAATTTGAGGATTTTTATGAATTACAATAATTTTATATGTTAATATGACATTTTATTATTGATTTAATTAAATTTTTTCGAACTAATGATTCTGTTATGATTTTCACAAAAATCAATTACAAAATAGTGTCAAAATTGACATAAAATTGTTTTTAAAACAAATACTATATTATTAATTGTTATTTTAATCCTAAAAATATAAGGTTCGGCCAAATGACTTATATAAGGTTATATATATTAATAATAAA
The DNA here is from genome assembly GCA_963277665.1 of Viscum album. NCBI lineage: Eukaryota > Viridiplantae > Streptophyta > Magnoliopsida > Santalales > Viscaceae > Viscum > Viscum album. The sequence goes on from OY728125.1 coordinate 1,403,776,451, forward strand.
CAACTTGGGGTTCGTTTGGCTTGATATAGTATGTTTATTAACCTTATAGTGTAAGAAGACAAGAAGACATGGTAAAAGTTAAATTATCTAACTGAAAGTTAAATCTAAATGATAAGGTTAAAATTGATACCTAAACATGTCTAAATTCTATTTTATGAGCGTATTGATACCCATATCCACCTTAGATTCTAAATATATCAATTTGGAGCTATTAAAAACCGAATTTGACTTTATAATAAAATAATATTTTTTTGTTATTCCAAAGGTGCCCCTCTCCTCCCTTATAAAAGGGCACCTCCTCCCTCTCTTCCTCACACCACTTTGAGCCATCAAGCTCGTCCAACCCCTGCCAATATCTCCTCTACAATTCCTTAGAAACATTATAGAGGTCCTGGTCTTCTTCAATGACCAATTTTAGTGCCCTAAGAGGAGATCTCAAAGAGGCGCTCCAAAGAAGAGGTAATGTCCGTTACCGATTCTTTCAACTTTATTTCTTCTTCCACTTATTCTTCTTTAGTTGTTTCATTATGAACTAATAACATCAGTATCACTAATATAATGATATGTTATTATAAGTATGAAACAACCCCATTTCACCATCTATCCATCCTACGGAAAACGAAATCACCGCGCGTGCGTACGTACGGAATACCGTCTCCACGCCGTGGTGTAAACTAATTTCCACCACCACCTTACTCGGATGGGTATAATGGGGTAAATAATGATTATATATTATTATTGTAAAGTGATATTTATTCTGAAATAGTATATATACACTCCAATACAATTCCTTGATCATGGGAATGATATAATCGGTCGTGCGTACGTACAGAATACCGTCTCCACGATGTGATGCGACTCGTTCTACATGATCTTCATTGCATAATGATTATATAAATGAATTTAATGAATGAATATGATATATATTACACTAATACCAATCTGGAAATGATGTATCTATAACCTAAAAAGAAAAATAATAATTTATTCGACAAAACACGCATAAGAACAAAAAGTAATAAACACCCGAATAAAAAGTAGTAATGAAATATTACTAATAGGAAGCTAGGAATATGACCATATATGATATCATAAAAATATGTATGATTCTGTAATAATTAAATAACATTATTTAAATAACCATACAGGAGGTTCGAACTCTTATGAAGAAAATCAGACCTAAGGTAAGGGAAAATCTCGCAATCTCAATTTTTATCCGAGATTGTTTATACTTCAGAATTTACTGGGGAATATTTATCATCCACATCCATGTTTCCTCAATATGTAATATTTATAACCTTCTACAATAGTATATATCCAATTTTACCCTTCGGTGAGCTTTTAGTAAAAGATATGAAAGAAATCTTTTGTCCTCTTTTGTACGAGGTACTTTTTGACTTTTCCGACAAAAGTAGGAGAAAAATGTTTTTTTAACTTATACAACATGAATGGATTTTTAAAACATTATTTCCAAGAATCTTCATTTATAAGTTTTCAAGTTTATTTTTAATCAACTTCTTTTAGTTAAAAATTGCATGACATGTTATGAAAAGAAAATGTTTTTGAAGTAGAAAGTATATTTTCCTCAAGAATAGAGTTCAAGTGTTTTATCAAAATTATTTTCCATCTAAGATAATATAGGGTTCTGTTTCTATCCATATTATTACATTGATTTGATTATGTTGTGATGAAATTATTTTTATGAATTCTTTTATCTTATATGAATTGTTTTATGATGTCATGTTGTTTAAGAATCCCATTTTTATTACATCAGTTATGCAATGATGTATGATTTATGATTTTATGGCACGCATAAGAATGGTATCATTATGAGATGGGTGGGACTTATATATCCCTCCAATGCATTGGGTGAATATTTTATATCTCATGAGATAGACATGGCTGTAACGGTAGGTTAAACCTGTTCAGTAAAACTGGACTGAAACGAGGAGTGAACTCGGTTCAGAAATGGACTTTGTCCACTAAGATAGTCTTGGAAACGAGTCTTGACTAATAAGAAATGATTCTATACGATTATGTGTTAATTACACAATGTTTCATGTTTTATGTTATGATTATTGGGATTACATTTCACTACCATGATTTATCCCATGTTATGAAATTATGATCTCTTTTGCAGGGTAAGATTTCCAAAATGTTATGTTCTTATTTTTATGGGAGTGATATTTATTTTGTTTACCCTTACTGAGAATTTGAGCTCACCCTTTTGTATGTTTTCTTTCCCCAGGTCAGGAAGAAGGGTATTAAGTAAGATATTCCAAAAAGGGACTATAGATATGATGAAATAAATGTGAGACAGTGTAGATGCTTTATGAACCAGTTGTTTATGTTTCCCAGTTTCTAAAGACACTATACCTATACGGTCCTTTCATGGTTTTGTTATATGTTGTAATAAGTATGCTTCAATTTTGAATTATTAACCATGTATATAAAGTATGGGTTGTTATAAAAATAATTTAAAACTCTTCTAAACAGAAAATATTTTTGAAAACCTTTTTATTTAAAAAAAACATTATATTCATAAAAGTTCCATAATATTAGAAAACTCGTTCTAAAAAAATAATCTTGTAAATATACAAAGTCATATTCCATGAAATTATGTTCATGATGGTTAGTAAGTCTGTACATGTCGAACATTCATTTTGCATATTAAAAAGTTTAGAAGATTAACTTGATAGGAAAATGATAAGAAGAATAATTTTAAAACAATTTTTTAAAAAGGTCTAGCATGGGTAAAAAATAATTTTAAACATAATAGGATTATAGTAAAAACATTAAAAATATTTTTAGAAAATAGTATTTTGAAAGACCATCAATTTGTGATCGAAAGGAGAAATAAAGTCAAATTTTCATATATATTTTTTCTTAATTATCTTATGTAAAAAATAGTGAAAAAATAGTACTAGTAAATTTATATATCATTTATATCCCATGTATTAGAAAATTCATGTGTGTTCTTGAGATATGGTTAATAATATTTCATCAATGGAAGCATAATCATAATCAATCTTGATAAACGATGTGATTATAGCAATAAATTGTCCCCAATTTGGTAACATTGAATCATAATACCCATGAAGGGATAAAATTAAATGATGTGCAAAATAAAATTAAAAGATTTATATTCATGATATAACATTTGATTGGGAAGTATAAACACCCTATAGAGAAATATAGTTGCATAACATGACATGTATCTTAATGAAGGTAAATTGAGACAAAATTACTTTACCAATTTGGTAACTTTTGAACCCTATACCACCTAAAATAAATATCATAAAATATATATGTAAATAAACATAAATTTTTGTAAATGAATCGTATAATACATTCATAGGAATTTTATACAGTACACAAAAGGAATGAGTGTTGAATACGACATGTATCTCACAGAGATAAAAAGTGAGATGAAATTACATTACCTTTAGTCTTGAATTTATTTTTACACATTTAAACCTCTTGTATAATAAGTACAAGTTTATTATAAATGTACCAAACAAATATATTATTATTTCTCATATTATATATGATTTTTTATAACCTTATATTTCCGTTTTATTAATAAATGCATGTTAACATTACGTTCCAGGTAATACCTGCTTTGTTTTTCATATATGTTTTGGTTTTTATGGTTGATCCTATTACATAGATTGTGATTTAATTATTTAAATAATTTATGTAATGTAATATATATATTACATATTCATTAAATATAAACTTATAATAATATATAAAATATTTATATGAAATGGAATACACAATTCATGGAGACAGTAGACCGTACATATGCATGAATGTTGTTTCCGTTTTATTGTCGTATGGATAGAAAGAATATAAATTAAATATATGTAAATATATCTATATATATTTGTATATTATTATTCTTATATTAGATTTATTATTTCATATATATCATATATGTTCACTAAATTCATCCTTAATACATTCCAAGTAAGGTGTGAACAAATCACATCGCTTTGAAGAGGCGGTAGTCCAAATTTCCCCAAACGAAATTAGCATACTTACACAAAATGGAAACCATGAAGAAATGTGTTTTATAATGATTATAAAATATTATTTACATCATTAATATCATATATAAATATAGTGTCAATCATAATTCCCAACCATGAGAAGTAGTAAAGAAAAAATGAACAATATCATTTATTGAGGTGGTAGTTCTCCCTACACAAGAATGATAATTTCATTTCCCATTACATGGAAGTGTGTGTAAGTGTAGGTAGAAACCTCAGAATAAAAAAAAATTTATATTTATGATAAGGATTTTTTTGTATAATAATTTAATTATAATGTTTGAATGGTGGATAATGAAAATAAAACAAAGTATCTTGAGGAAGGATGTTACGTCTTATTTGGGTAACTCCTCTTGGTTTGCACTAAAGGGATTCCTTGGGTGGATTTATTCCTAATGGGAGGATTATAGGAAGAGGGGAGGGATTTTGGGAGCTTATTTGATCAGATATTTGGGGATCCAAATGTATTTAGAGGTTTGAATAATTGAGAGAGATTAATGCCTTTTTATAGTAGAGGAGAAGTGGTATTCTTGTAAATTTTTGAAAAGGAAATTACACCCATGTTCTTCCTATGAAAAGTGTCTCCAATAATGGTACCAATTCTAGAAAATATAATATAGGGTAAAAATATTGAAATAAAATGTATTTTGGACAGTTTATAGGTCATTTTATCCCTTATGTTTATGATTTTGTCCTTTGTTAATATATTTTTCTCTTAATCATTGAAATTAATTTTAACCACTTTCACAATTTTTTTGGTAAAAAAATAGTTTAATTTATTATAAATTATAAATTATGATTATTAAAAATATATAATCCATTTTTACAATTTATAATCATATAATTGGAAGAAATTAATTTAAATTTAACCGTAGACAGGGCGACAATGCATATTTTTGAAGGAAAACATTAAAAAGATTGAAATGTTTTTATATCCAATTTCACTGTGAAATTGATTCAAATGAACTAAATTGGGTTAATTTATGTAAAATTTATCTAATTAATCTAACAAAAAAACTAAAACATATTTTAAATATATAAAAAAATTATACGAAAAATCATTTTTGAATTAAAATTCTATATTTTTCACTATTCATCAAAAAATGAAACTTCTAAAAAAATAACAACAAATAAACCAAAGTAAATTTTGATATTATTATTCAAAAAATAAAGTTTAATTTTCAAATAAAATTTATTAATGTTTCAAAAATAGATTTAAAATGGGTTCACCATTAAAAGGTGGTAAAATTACCTTTTAGAAAAATACATCTTTTTATTCATAAAATTTGATTTGTTATTATATTATACATATTAAATCTATTGGATGAGTATAAAAAAAATATATTAAATATATAATATATAATTTTTATTTAAAACATTAATCAAAATTGGTTTTTAAATTTATTGTGATAAAATTGTGTTTGTGCATAGAAAAGTAGTTTTCTTTGAAAAATACTTTCAGTATTTTCAAATAGATATTCTATTTAATTATACTAATTAATGACTAAAGGAATAATTTTATATAAATATTTAAATCATATTTTCAAAATATATTGAATCTTATTCATAACATCCATTCCAATGGCTAGGTGGTTTCTATAATAATATTTTAATAATCATATTAGTAGTATATTGTAGTTAGATAAAAACTCAACCTTTCGGGTAACAAAAATTATCAAAAGGAATTAGTATTGTGTGTAATAAATCCAAACATAGTTTTTTTGTACTACAAGATAATATAACTGTTGTGTTTACTATCTAAGACATAGTCAATTGGGCCCCCTATGATTTTATATAAGAATATTAGGTTTATTAAAAGTTTTAGGTGAAGTTGTTTTACTTGTGTGGTATAGACCTATGTAAGGATCATGCATCACGATTGTCTACACCTATGATTTAGTTGTGTAGATGCTGGTAATTATGTCGACTATTAATAAACTAATATTAAGGATTCTATATTTTCTGTTTAATATGTCCTTAAAATTTTCTATTTTTTAAGAATGGATATTGGTTGATGTCTCTATTAGGCTTGTGACAATATAATTTTGTTGGAAGTTCCAGAAGATCAATGAAGAGTTGAGGTAGATGAAATGATTCTTGGAGGAATATTCTATGTGAGTTACAATTTCAGTTCGATATCTCCATTAGGTTTGTCATATTATAATTTTTTTGGATGTGCTTAAATATCATATAAGTGTTTATGTAGATGAAATTATTCATAGAGAATGATTCTTTGTGAGTTCCAATGTTAGGGCCTACAAAATTATAAGGGGTCTATTTCTGATCAAGATATTGAGGTATGGATGGAGGTGGTTGAGATTACTTAGAGTAAAAAACATTCTTTTATGGTTAAATAGATTATTTTGGAGGTCAATATATTGTAAGGATCTTATCTTTAGTTGTAGGTTTTATTCCTTAGTGATCATGTGGAGTCCACAATTTAATGGGAGATATTTTGTGATCAGTTCTAGTATTAGTTCCTTTAATTGACCACAAAGTTGAAACCTTCGTGTGAGATGCTTTCTCTTGACCAAGGTAGCTATAATGTGTGAGGTTTTGGTATTTTATTATATAACCTATTATATTATGATTTATAACTCATTCTATATGGAGAGGCTAGAGTGAGAAATTTTGAGGAGGTTTTATATCCAGAGATCTATCGCCAGGTCAACCCATTCACATTACTAATGTTTAATGACATTTTTGAAAAGAAAAAGACTATCTGTATGATTCTAGATCAGATTTAATTATAATGGTAGGGTAATAATCATGAATTTACAAGGATATAAGATTTAATAAGGGGATCTCAGTTGCACAACGAATCAATGATTTAGGAAAAAATGAGTCTGCTCCTGCTTCCTTCATATTGTTTTATTAGAGTCGGTAGTTACCATGCCTCTATTAGGAGATCATGCATGGTTTTATTTTATTAATGGTGTGATGGAAATTAGAATATTAATTACCCAATGTCCATCAATAGTCTATATGGAGTTAGAGACCAACTTTTGGTTCATCTATTGTAGTAGAGTCTTTCAAGGAAAAATAATAGTAGGGTTATCTAAACATTCATTATTAGATAGGAGATTGGGAGAGTAGAGTAAAATCCTATAATAAACCTCCCCCATATATCTTATATAATAGTATTAAAATAGATGTGGTTTATATCAAGGATAGTGAGGAAAAAAATATGGAAATAGTCAGAAGAATACACCATAGTTTTCCACACTAAACGAGCTGGATGCCATGTGAGTTACTATCTACTTATTTTTTTTACCCAAGGGGATTATATATTCGATTTAGGATATATTTACTCTATAAATATACCCAAACTATTCTAATATCTACGACTTAAGTTGGAGATAATTCCAGTTTCCATAGTATTTAATACACCATTTGGAGGTCGAGCTTGCTTGCATGATGTATGTAGATGTTTTAAGATAATGTTAGGATAACATAACAGCTCACAATATTTAGTTTTTTTGTGAATATAGCCATAAAATATTGTCATTTTAACAAACTATATTTATTCAATGAAGAATATCATTGACTTCTTCCAAAGGAGAGTTATATTCTTTGAAGTAGATAGGGATAATTCCATGTTCATTAATGATAAAAAAAATCAGATGGGTTAGATACATTCTAATTTTTTATTTTCTATGAGGATTAATATGATGCTGAGTTCAATGGAGTATCATTTGGGGGTGTTTCTGAGGGTTATAGAGAAAAACCCTAATGTGTTCACTAAATTGGTTTTAAATTTTTCCCCTTAATATGAAGTTTAGTCTGGGATAGATTTACATTTGGGTATCTCTCCAATATCAATTTCCCCATATAGGATGACTCCTTCTAAGTTATGGGAGATTCAATTTCAGATTGATGGTATTTCATAGAGGGGTTTTATTCGACCCACTATATCTACATGATGTGATCTTGTCTTACTTTTGAAGAATGTAGATGGTAGTATATGATTGTGTATCAATTATTATTTCATAAATTATGTAATAGTGAAAAAACATCACCCTCTTCCTTGTATTGATACTCTATTAAATCGGTTGAATGGACCTGGATGGTTCTTAAATACTGATGTGTGGTTAATGAATTATCAAATTTACATAAAGGATGTAGAAATTATCAAGGATATATTTAGTAATCGTTATTCATACTAAAAATTTATGGTGATTCCCATTTATGTCACAAACACACCATACATGTTCATGGAACTGATGAAGTATATATTTCGAGAGTTCCTCTACCAGTATGTGGTAGTGTTAATTGATAACATCCTTGTGTATTCTAAGCTAGAGAATGATAATTTAGAGAAGTTGTGGGTTGTTTTGGAGGTTCTTTAGTGTCATTGACAATTTAGAAATCCATCAAAGTGTATGTTCTTTTCTAATGAGGTAAACTTATAAGGAAATGTTATGTCTCATTGGAGAGTAGTGGTATATCATTTAAGTTTGTGAAAATTGTTTCTTTGGTATCCACAAATAATGTTGTGATGGTTTTGAGTTTCCTTAGTCTTATAGTCTGTTATATGTGGTTTATACCATATTCATCTTAGATATCAACTCCTCTAATAACCTTGACTATAAAGGATCTAACATTCATATGGAATGACTAGTTCCAAGAGTTTTTTTGAGTATCTAATAGAGAAGATGTTGAGTTCTCTAGTTCCTTGTTTACCTGAGAAAGAAGTTGTTTTTGAGTTCATCTATAATGATTTAATCCTTATATGGGTTGTCTTCTTATACATAATATAATAGTCATCTATTAAGTGTTTTGTTAGTTTCAAACTAATGAACATAAATAAAATATTCATAATTTTGACTTTTATCTTGTTTTTTTACCTTGAAGTTATGGAGATACTATCTTATCAATGTACACTTTGTGGTATTCATGGATTATAAGAATTGGATATATATATTCCCCCAATAGTATTTGAAATTTTGATAATGGTAGTGGATTTTATTTCTATATGTTTATGACTTTGAGATTTCTTACACACCCAGGAAATATAATTTTTTCATAGAAATGATGTGTATGATGTTACAAGGAGATGTTTTTTGTGATTTTGGGTATTCTTGGAGGGTGATAAAGGAGATTAAAACAAAAAATTTAAATATGGAGGAATTTCATGGTAGGGGTTATCTCCATCATATGATGGTGTATTCATCCTTGATGCAATTGATGGAATAATAACACTCGGTAGATTTTTAGGTTGATGTTTTGGAAAGATCATGTTGTTTGTGGTGATTACCCTTGGGGATGGTGTGAGGATGATTAAAATCAGGTGTCTTCACAAAGTTGTCTCTTTATCCCCTTACTAATGTTGCTGTTTTTTCTTTATAATTTTTAAATCTTACCCTTGTAAATAAATTTAGGTGTGACCAAAATATATTATTTTCAAAAGGGCCAGTTATTTTGGTGAGGGATGAGGTCATTGGTCATTGATTTTTTATCTCAATGTATGGTCTGTTAGAAGATGAAGGTTGGGTATCATGTTTTTGATTATTAGTTTCAATAAATGGATGTCCCTTAGTGGAAGTGGGAGGATATTTCAATGGATTATGTGATCGGTATACCCTGAGATCTAGGTAGATATGATGATATCAAGGTGATCATAGACCATTTCAGGAATTTAGATCACTTCATGGTGATTAAGGAGTTGATCATAATAAATGTCTTATCAAGGTGGCATTTAAAAAATATTGTGAGGCTCTATGGGGTTTCAAGGATGATCATCTATGATTGAAATTCCAATTTACCATATGATAATATAGAAAGGTATCCTATATGCTTTTGTTTCACAAGTATTCATTAATACATGTTTTCATCCACTAACATATTGTTAGATGGAGCGGACTATCAAAACTTTTGAAAATATGTTGAACACATGTGTTCTAGATTTTGGGGGATCATGGGTGAAAACCTTCTCTTATTTGAGTTTTCATATATTAATAGAAATCACTCTACCATTTTCATGGATCTGTTTAATGTGTTATATGGATGAACATGCATATATATCTGGGCTGAATGTGGTTATAGAGTGAGAGATTCTCAAACTAGAATTGATACAGAGCATGATAGAGAAGGTGTGGGTGATTCTTGAGAAAATAAAGGTATCTCAGGATCATAATAAGTCTTATATAGATAATACTATGTGGTATTTGGATTTAAAAAATAAGGATCATTTATTCCATAGGGTATCCCATTTTCATGGGGAATAGAGTTTTGATCATGATAGTATGTTTTATCATTGATTTTTTGACCTTTTGAGGTATAAGAGTATGTTGGTGAATTTGTGTATCAATTAGTGCATAACCAATGGATGGAATAGATCCATGATATTTTACACACCTCATAGTTTCATTGATATCTACATGATTACCCCCATTTCATTGACTAGGTGACTTGGATATTGAATATAGAGAACAATTTAAGGAATGAACTATTGAGATTCAAGACTATTAAGAGAAGGTGTAACATGGACATTCTATTCCTTTGGTATGTGTCCTGTAGTGATATGGTGGCTTAGAAGAGTTAATTTTGGAAACTGATTCATAAATCCACACTCCATATCCCAAATTATATGGTTATTGATTTTTAAATGATATATATATATATATGAATTTATCACCAGTGAAGAAATATTGATGATGTTGTGTGATTCTGAATCTCTATTTAATGAGTTACTTGTGTTTTAATTATTGTGAAATTAAAAATATGTATCTCAGAGTGTGTTTTTTTAATGATACTTTTGTTTCTTCCTAGGTTGAGTTATTTTTCTATAATATGAGAATAGTTTGAGAGGTATCTGATATAAGGAACTTGATTTTCCCAAACCCTTCATTTTTCCTTTTATGGGTGTTGAGGCAGTCTGGGGGTGTTTAGTGAAGGTCTTGGAGTTTCAGGGAAGGGATTTATTTTCTTAAGTTGAAATTTTTGTTGGAAGAGGTGAGTCATGATGTGATGGTCTAAGTCATACCATGAGTTGTCCTTGGGAAGATGTGTCTTCATGTGAGGACATGTCATAGCTTGGGGGTGAGTTCTATGAGAGTTTAATGATGTGTTGTATCAAGATGAAATTATGGTAAGAGAGTGACTACATTTTATCATGGTGTGAGGAGTTTTGAGGGGATTTAGGAAAAGTAAAAACTCTTATGTATGGAATAAAAAACCTTTTATATGGATTATTACATGGACATATTTCTTTTTCCACTTTCTTGGTCAGTATGTGAATGGTGTCATCACACCATGAGGATCAAGACATGGAATTCCTTGGTTATAAAATTTTATAATCCATTGTACAATGGTTATTGGGCCATTCCATAGTTCAAGTATGAGGTTTGGTTAGGGTGAGGATAAAGGCTAGGAGTCACACCATGATTTCCAAGGGTTAGAGTGTTGTGACATAAAACTCTTATCCAAGCCATGAGACTCATTTTTTTTAAAATATGTGTAATAGTCATTGAACATAAGGAATAGGGGGATCCACATGAAGGTGTCATTCCATGATATATGAATGTAGGATCACCATGTCTTGATGAGTCACACTCATGCTGTGATATAGGGGTTTCCAGGATTGTATTTAAATTTTGGGTGCCTCTCAAATAGAATATATTTCTTCATCTTTATCTGAAACCATAGGTAGTTGTGTAAAATTTTATAAAAACCCAGGCCTTTATGATTGATCCATTGAACTTTCTTTGTGAAACCACTAATTTTTATCTATGATATCACTCTCTACCTATAGTCTCTTCTTGGTTCTTTTCTAATTCAATCATTTCAATATATGGAAGTTATTTATAATCGATTATATGCGTTACATATCAATTATTTATGGATTATTTTTTATTGTACGATTATTTTAGGATTTTTTGGTTTATCATAAATGTTTTTGTCGGTGTTATTTATCTATGATTCCAGTCATATTAAGTGAACATTAAATATTTATATCAGGGTTTTGGGTTTGATAATTATCCTATTAAAATATATATAAAATAAGGATCAATGTTTTTAGTTTTTTATAATATTTTATTAGTTTATATGTTCCTAAATTAGATACTAATCAAGGATTATATAATTTATAGGATTATTGTATGTCTTCCCATGCAGTTATTCCATTATTTATAGATATTATTCCATTATTATTATTATTTCCACATGATATTTCCCAGATAGTGTGAAAGCCTATTATTGTGATTATCAATTCACTCCTTGTTCATTAAAATTTTCTGACCACTATTTAATCAAATTAAATATGGAAATATAAGAGAATAACGAATGAGACATGAAATAGAATTATGTTTTCTCCATATAAATGCTTAAAATGAGAAAGCGTTGCTTTGCGAACATTATATAGATGAGGTTTTTTGTTATTTTATACCGATTAATAGGATTCTTATTTGCTAAAATATTCGCATAATGAATAGAATTAATAAATATGGTAAATAAATATAATTATTTATATAATTAATGTTAATGAAAAACTATGTCTGGGCTATGTTTTCTATAAGAATGTATGATTTGTTTGAAATAACATTGATTTTAACTTGATATTTTTTTCTGTTTGAAGTATGATTTTCTACCAATAATAATTTGGAATATTAAAACCCGTACTATGTTTCAATTAAAACACAATTATGGGTTGGATAATATGGATATGTCTGAGTTGTGTTGATATTATTGTGTTTGGGGATTGATGTGACTGATTTTGGGATAGTATGTATGGTGTGAAAAATGTTTTAGGAATGATATTGAGATAATTATTAATCCTTATAATACCAATAGTTTTTTTATTACTTATTTCTATTGATTTATTATTCCATTTTAGTTACATCCTTCCTTTGTTAGGTATAGTTGTGTATTAGTACCCAATACATGGATGGTGATAATTGATTAATTTTTAAAGGGGTAGATAGTTCGTGAAATCTATAATCATAATATTTAATTAATGTTTCTTGGATTTAGATAATTAATGTGAATTTTGATTCATAATTGATGTGGATATTATTAAAATATTGGAAATATATTAATAATAAATGATTGGTTTTAATAATGATCCTTGGTTCTCATGTATATAGAAAAGTATTAAAATCATAATAATTCATGATTGAAGCTAGGATGTCATGTAGAAAATTATATGTAGACTAAGCCTTAAATTAGTTATCAACTCCTATAATGGTTGAATTCTATATTCATTATGTTATTATATTTTTTATGCTATATCACTTAAGTTGGTTGGAGTGAACGTTTCCCATATTTGGCCTTGGGATTTGGGTATTCTCCCAACATCTAGGTTATTGAAGATAAGGATGGATGTCTACTCCCCTTACCCAAATCTCTTTTCTAGACATATAATGGTATGTGGGAATATCTATGATATAAAGGATTACAATTATAAGGTTTTTACTCATATGAGATGTAGTGGCTTACAATTATGATATTCATGTATATGCAAGTTGTGGAAGCTTAAGGTTATGTCATATACTTATATCCATGATAAAATGGATAATTATTACCACAAGTGTACATACAATTAGTTTGTAATGGATTAATGTATAATGTACATTTACATGCATTGTAACGACTCTCAGTATTACTATTTGATTATAGCTATTTGATGGTTTTATGGATATGATTATGTGTTGTGGATCTGATATGATTTCACAAATGTAAATTATGACTTATGGAGGGGATGGGAGAACTAGAACCTAAGACATTGGGGTTTAGAGAGACTCGTTCAGTGATATGTGTAAGCATGGTAACTTTATTCTATATATGTCATATTATATTATGTTACCTATTTTTGTGTGATACATAGTGGGTGAGACTTAGTGAGAATGGGAATATAGTTGACATGATTAATGAAATGGATGGGTTTTTTTATTTATTCACTAGGGATTTAGTTATTATTTACTACATTTGGACAAGAGGTTTTGGGGAGGATCCTACTGAGTAGACTTGTATGTTCACTAGTATATATATATATATATAAACACACACATATATATGTTTTTAGGTACACAACTGTTATTTGGGGATCATGATAGACATTAATATCTCATGGAGGGTTTTTAGGATTTCAGCTATTTTTTTTTCATTTTTGTAATTGTTTCCATGATAACTTTTCCTAATTTGGTCTGGCATTATATGAAATTTTATTTATTGGGAATGTTTTATTTATTATTATGGAGTTTATTGTTGTATTTTTTTTATCATTTATTAGGATTATTGAGGGTAAGGATTCTTATATATGTGTGTATTCTATAAACGTGGCGATAGATGGAAACCCATGGCCTATTAGAGGTGGGATTTGGGGGTCACCCCCATCTCCAATGCTATCCCAGGAGGGGTACTAATAATGAAGGTAATGAAAACATCCATTTATGGTGAATGAATTGGGTTTGGTGTCATCCCAACTAAATAGGATTATATTATAGAATTTAATGGGTAGGTTTTCAACTAGGTTTATTGAGCTTCATGTGATGGTATTTTTGGACGATTCTATAATGACCCATGGGAATGATTTGACACATGATGAGTCTCAAAATTAACATTCGGAAAATTAAGTATGGAAATTCTCGAGTATCAAAACATAACCTAATGACCGAAATTGATTTATTTTATATATTATTTTAGTTTACATATCATGACAAATTAACATGAACATTTATAAACTATATGGGTTTGGGGACACTTGGTGATAGTCTACTGATTTTTACTCATACATTGTTTAGAAATTATGGGTACCTAATAAGAAATCATGGTTTTTGGTGTAGATAATAGTAAGGGAATTATAATTTATTTTCAAGCTTGGTATATATGGTAGAGTTGGAAGATGGGATTGGGCTAAGACTTGTGACCTATTTTCCAGTTATCCCTGCTTTTGTTCTCTTTAGGTCTATTTTAGGATCTATTGTATAAGAACATCCCACAATAGGTCTTATTAATATCTATATGACTTGTATTACATGCATAGTTGTTCTCATTGTTATGGAATAAGTTATGGTGTTTACCTTTGTTGGAATATCACTATGATGCATTTATTTACAAAAATTATTTTTTATGACCATTTTTATTACAACATTTAATAATATTTTTGGTTATCTAAATTAGAGGGTATAGACTCCCCCTGATTTCATAGAAACCCTTTCTACTAATTGGTCACCTATGAAATTCAGAGAGGTTCACTTGAGGTATCTTTCACTCTGGTTCAGTAACATTGGAGGAGAACTAGGCTAAGGACATTACAATACTACAAGTGTAATGAGTTTCATCGTCTATTGGGATGGTCATCATCCATGCACATGAACAAAAGGTAAAATAAGTCACATTGTAATCAAAATTGATATCGATCCTTAAGATTATTCTAGATGTCACCAGTGTATCTAAGGTTTTTTATATAAAAAAATTATTGGTTATACTTCCAATCACTATACCTCATAAAAAAATAACCACTCTAAAGAGGGTACCCTATTTTCTCTTATCCCATATTCCTAACCCCTATCACAATTTATAAAAACACTAGGACTACCTCCATAAACCTAACCTCATATATCCATAAAAAATACTTGGAATATCCCATAACATGTAAAAAATACCCAATGGTTTATAAGGATTATCCTCACCCATATCTTGGTCAATTACAAGGTTTCTCACACATTCCCAAGAGGTTATCACAAAACCTAATCTTAATCCATGTGCTATCACTCATTGATGTATCAAAAAGAAATCCCATGACCCATCTCTAAAAAATTAAGAATTCGTAACCTTACGAGAATCTATCAATATCTCAAAGGGTGCCTCTCAAGGTCCTGCAAACATATAGTCAATTAGGGACTCGATAGATAAAATAACCCAAACCAACACATCACATAATAGAAGGATAAAAAAAAAATAAAACCACATCATCATGAATCATTATACAAGAATAAAAATTCATAAAAGGAAACCATAAAATTTAGTGATCACTATAGAATAAAATCATTTCAAAACTACCCATCACCCACATGATGTCAATTTTTCTAAAACTTTTCTCTAAACAAACTTTATTTTTTTATACAAACTTAAATAAAATTTATGTATACTCCTGAAATTACTTTCAAAATGAATTTTATTCCATATTTAAATACCAAATTCCTATATAAAAAATATAGAAAATCATTCCTCGAAACCATTCAATTCAAACCACATTCATGTTCTATTTTAAATATAATTTCAAATCATTCACATTATATCCAATATCATTTAATTAGAAATTTAATTTCAAAAAATTCATTTATTTTCAAATTTCATTTTTAAATGAAAACTATTTTATTTCATAAAACATGACTAACACATCAACCAGCCCAACCTATTCCAGATTTAAATTATATAGACAACATTTATTCGACAAGAACGCCATAAAAAACTGTTTAGTTTAGCCTCATGATCCCTTGGGGACTATTAAGTTGAACTAAGGACCAAAATATTGTATGGGTTTCATGATGATACAAAATCATGTTGATCATAATGATAACTACACAATAACATAATATAAAAACCATTAAATCCAATACATTCCATAACCTTAAAATACCAAGAAAGGTACAATATACCTAACTCATACAATGTTCAATTTTTTATCCAATCTCACACCATCCATGATCAATGAAATTTATACACTAATAAATAAAAAAATAAAATATTTCTATAAGGTGAATAATAAATATAAAACCAAGACATGTGAAAATGGTCTCAGGCCTATGGGATTCATGAGTAAGCCCAGGTATACATTTCTATTCGAGCATAATTTTTTACCATTATAAAAATGTGCCTAAATAAATATATTATAATTAGACCTTATCTATAATGGTGAGCCTATATGATTATGGGCAAGCCCAAAAACCCATTGGGGTTTCCACAAATTATAATTTTATTTATTTATTTTACTTCCAAATAGGTATGGAGATATTTTTTTGTTTTTATATTCATGATCAACATCACCCATGTCACACATCATTGATGAATGATAGGCTGGGAACATAGATATCAATATATATATATATATATATTATTTTAGTTATAATATTTCAATTCACTATAGGATTGGAAAAAAGTTTATAAAGATATAAGTATCATGGTCTAGAGATAGGATGATTAGGAAATCAAGGAAACATATTTCTACTCCACCTAGGACTTCAATTTATTCAATATTAACATAATTATATATATATAGGTGTGTTTGTATATAAAACAAGAAATCAGATCAATGTGATTTGTCAACCCATATGAGAAATGTATCATGCTTTTAATTTTTGGATCATACAAAAAACATGCCAAAATAAGAAAATATAAAAAGGGGTTAATCTTGTACAAGCCAGTCCAGTTTATTCCCAACCCAACCAAATTGAATTAAAAATAAATTACTAAATTTTATATAAACTAATAATGTAATATCCAATATTCCTTGTAAACGAGTACTTTATTTTTGTGTTATAGTAAATTTTTAAGAAGAAATTTTATATTTAATAGCTAAAATCTAAAAATAGAAACATGGTAATTTTGCCACCTGTCAAAATTTTAGAATATAGAATATATTATTTAATCTATTTTTGAAAATATATTTGTTATTTTTATGTAATATTGATTATTTTTCCTATATATATAGAGTATTTGGAAATTGTTTTACTGGATATGAATACTACTACTAATAATATTCTATAAAACTTTCCATTAAAAAATTTCTATATAAAACTATTTATAGAGGATTTCAAAATTATGAACCCTATCCCCCTTTTAATCTCAAGATAACTATGAAAAGTGAAGGATTTTCTATAAGGAGATCGAGAAATCACTAAGAGATAGAGGTATGGTTCTTTGGAATTGATGTTGTTTATTTATATTTTTATTCTTTCAAATCACTCTTTAGGTTCTACCTCCTAACAATGGATTAAAAAAATGAAATCTATGTATTTTTTCCTAAAAATAATAATAAATATAATATAATTAGATTGGTAAATATCATACTATCATATTTTGAGTAAACAAAGAGAGATGTTTAGAAAACGAAAACTGCTCTCTAATTTTTGAAGGAATATAACTTAAATTCATAATGAATCATTTATATATGATAATTATTATTTCAGTATAGTTATAGTGATATAAATTTTATATAAATATGAATTATATTCTTAGTGATATTTAAAAGTGAATATTTATGGCCTATTTTGATACTTTTGAGAATTAATTTAACCTATGAAGAATTTTGTTGTAAACAAATCTTCCCAAACACATTGTATGTGGGGGTGAATTAGGTTGTTGATTATTTTCTTTATATTTTTATGAAACTTGTTCTTGTTTTTAAAGAAAATTATAAACCTATAAATATTCAAAATATATCAACAATTTCCAAATAAATAAAATAAATTTAGGGAAATGATAATTTTACCTAGTTCATGACTAAGGGATACTCCAAGGAGTGTAGAATGAAGAATTATCAATGTTCTAGGGATATCTTAACATGATTTATGTTGTTATAATGTTTAGTAAAGTATAACTATTTATCTTAGGGATATTTCTTCTACATATCTATCCACCCAATACTTTGAGAAAAAGAATACAAAAAATGACCACACAATGTTAAATTATGGTGATCTTATAGGAAATAATCAATACTAAATAGTGAGGGTATCTTTGTTTTTATTAAAATTTTCTATATCAAATTATATATTTTCAGTAAATTTATTTACTTCTTCCCTTCTGTTATATAATCAAATTCAAGAATTCTTTCTCTATTTTCTATAAAATAACTATATCTTTCAAAATATCTTATTTTGTTCTTAAAATACCTCCGATTTGAACTCATAAATCCTTCAATATTCAAATTCCACTTGTTATCCTTGAATTGTTCCTAATAGTAATACATTTTTAATGAATTAATGTCACTATTAAAATCCATTTGAATCCAAAAAATATAGATTATCCGAAATCTTTAAAATTTTAGATGTAGTTGTCCATTATGGAATAAAGATATATCACAATGTTTTAGTGATATCCATGTAAACCGTGTACTAAAAAAACCATGACATTCAAAATTTTCACATCCTAATAAATCTGACCATTTTGAAATTTAAAACTATTTATATATCAACCCAACATGATATAAACATCTCATAAATATGACATAGTTCATTTCCAGGTGAAATGTATTGCTTCAAGGACTCTTATACAACTAATTTCCCATTTCTCATTCAATCCAAAAATCACTATAGACACCAAAAATTAAACTATGACAAAACAAAATCCATCTCCTCTTTTTGTTTGAGCATACAAAAAGCCATCCATGGAATCTACTGCAACCATAATACTATATCTTATTTCTCATAGAAATTTTCAAGACACCATGGATCGATCTGTGGCATGATCTTTTAAATACCCTGTTTTTTCATCTTTATGACCATGATATAATAACCCCCATCAAAAAATCATATTCAATATTCATCTCTCTATTGTTCTCTTTACTATAGCTTCCAGTTTGTCATAAACTATCAAGAAGTGGTCAATATAATTTTATTAGATCAAACAATCACAACTACAACTGAAAATAATATTTTTTCCTCATGACTATCTTTACCACAACATAGGAAAAAATACTACAATTTTGTGAGATCTAACTTCTTCAAAAAGATATATAAATCTTTTAATTTCATCTTAGATCCTCTTCCGGCCTCGTAAAAACTTAAATACTCTATAAGATCAAATTTTTTCTATGATTTAAAACAAACACAACCCTAATTTATCATTTATGTTAAGATTCTAACATTTTCTAAAAAATCAAATATTCCCACATTTAAATAACTTTGGTTCTAATATATTGTCTTTCCAATAATATACCAGTACACAGATATTGATGAAATTAATCTAATGTGACTAATTTTCTAATAACCCAATAAATTTATTTAAAGTTATGGAAGAGATATTTTTTAATTTTATCACATTATCTTTATATTTATGATATTTATTTTTTTGATTAATGAGATATAATTTAAATCTATATTATTCTCATGATGAGAAGAGGCAATGGTTTGAATTTAAAATAATAAGGAGAACTTTATATTTCGAAAAAACACCATGGATAGTTGTGTGTTGAGATGATGTTAATTTTTGTGGCGATGTGTGGTGGTGGATTCTCAGTTATTTAATACTTTTTACATCATATTACAATTGAGCTACCATTTTTCCCTAGTGAAATGAATAAGGAATGGATAAAAAAATGTTGTGTAGAGATTTTTCAATTGTTTAAATGAATGATTTAAAGATTCATTGGGTGAAATGTATCAAGGATAATCATTCAATTAGTGTAATTATATGAAATTATATATGTAATTTTCAACCACATGGGAAATAATTCGCCTCAATCAAGGAAATTCAATTGATATGATCAAATGAAATATCATATGGCGACATTTACATGTTCATCATGGATTTAATGTAGTTGTGTAGAGACATTTGGTCTATATAATCAAAGACTATAAGGCCCACAATAATTATTAATGTTATATGTCCTGAAGAATGATGGATCCTAGGGTGGCATGTAAGGGGTGAAAGATGGAACCCCTGGATGGTCTGAACCCCTTTAGGACATGTGTGTGTGTATAGAAGGGACATTTTGGACATCAGAAATTCTATTGGACTCCAATCTACTCTTTGATCCCATTATTATATAATTTAGATATTTTTGATAATGTTTGAAACCCTAATTTGGCGATGAATCATTTAAGGATGGTTTTTATGATTGAGATAAATTTTTCTTCCTGAAATTATTCAATGGGATAATTATTCCATGATACTAAAAACAATAGAATTTTATTTTGTTGACTTCTTTTAGGATTTTATTGGATAAGAATATTTATAGATTTTAATTAAATAATTATAGTTGAATTATTTTAATTAAAATCTATGTGACTTATTAGATAAATAGATTTTCATTAAATTAATGGAACAAAATGAATATGATAACGACTCTGTTAGTTGAAGGATTATTTATATGGAGAATATGTGGAGACATCAGGTTGATGAATAATATAAAGGAACTATGAAATAAGTTATTAGTAAATAAAGGGACTATGTGGTCACAATGGGAATTGAAAAACATTGTTTATGATTTGGAAGTTATATTTATGCATCATGGTATTACATGTTCTTATTACCTCACATTGTGTTTAATGTGGTTTTTTGAATGATGGATGTTGATGATATTGGGAATTAGTGACTTCACTTAGTACTCACCCATTAGATTGAGATGGATTCAGATGATGACATGCAATGTTTTACTCTCTTTCATTGGTTATTCTTTGGATGAAACTTTTGATAATACATACTTATAAAATTTAATCTTTACTGTTGATATCATTTTGATATTAACAATGCATCAACTGAGTGTTTATACTCTTTCTATTCTAAATTTTTAGTATTGAGATTGATCATGATGTAGTATATATTGACTTTCTTCTAATCACAACACTATTTTTTAGGAATAACATATATTCAATGATAGATAAGGTTTGAGGTTAGTGGAATCATGCATTCCTCCAATTTCAGAAGGATAATTTGTGAAATTAATTCCTCTAACATCCCATAATAATGCATCTCAAGTGAATTTTTGAACATGAAAACTTATGAAAGGATATAATAGATTATTTTAATTTCAGATATGTTATATTCTATTAAATACTACTATACACTTGTGGGTTGGATGTTATATAACATCCAAGATATAATAAGAAAATATAGATACAATTATATTTTTGGTCTCTTCTATAATAAGAGGGATACCAAATTCATCCATGAGTACCTGATGAATCTTTAGCATAAAATAACATATGGGGTCCCTTTTTCATACTTATATTTATACATAAAATCATATAAAAATATATATACAATGAAAACTATTGCAAGTGATGTAATTTTCCAAGTGTGTAGAAAGTGAATGGTGGGTAGCTTAATCAAATCGGATTATAGAATTATTATTGGTGATTATTTATATTAACATCGGTTTTTTATCTACAAAATGTTAATTGATATTTCACACCTAATTTTTTATTATTTATGGGTATTTCTATTTTATAGGATGACCATAATAATTATTATGGATCATCCCATCATGTATGCCTGTACACATTTTCCTTATGTTCAGGAAGATAATATTGGTGGTGATGGATTAAATTTTTTTCAAAAAGTCTGTGTTATTTTTATCTATTTTATTTATATATTTGTTGGGAAAAACGTCTTGTTGGAGGATTCTTGTGGGTGTTTCATGGTTTTCATGATTACCATTTCAAACCTCATATAATTGAATTATTTATATTATAAATTTTCCTAGGATAATATTCTTTTACTAGTAATAATTTAGTCAATAAAGGTAACGTCTCCCATAATTTATTGGATACCTCAACACTAGTCCCTGGAAACTAACCCAATAGAAGTGGATATGGAGAAGTCACTTACTTATAATCTAGGAATTGATAGATTTTTATCAAATAATAAGATAGATATTAGGGAAGAAACTTGATGAGGATTTAGTAAATTTAACTAAATAAATAAAACTAAAGAAGAATCATTTGTTTATTCATAATGGATAAATAATAAAACATTTTAGAGATTGAAATATTCTTATGTATCACTGTTATTAGTGGTAAAAAAATAATATTAAAATATATAAACCTTTGGTATATATAGGTTGTAGACATGATTCATTCAGAATAAAAATATTATTATATTTTTATATGTGTTGAAATTGAGAAAATGATTTTCATTAGATAATAGTGTACTCCTCAGCAAATAAAATTAGATTATACATGATGGATTTATAAAACTTTTCATTTTATATCTATCACTGTCACACCTCATATACCAAAAGTTGTTATAGAGATGTATGAATCTATGAATCCAGATTTAACTATAGTGATGTAGGAGGATGTTAAGTTGAATTCGGAATATGGATCTGTAGTGTAGAGTGTAGATATTAAGATACCTCAGGAACTAGAGGCTTTGTGTTATGAGGAAAGAGATGGGCTAGCCCAAGTTACACATCAAGATCAACTGAGAGCTATGACAATAGTCGATTTAGAGAGTACATTGGATGAAACACTTACTCATTTATAGAGATATAAACTTGTAATATTTTGGGTTGGATACACTAGTAGTGACATTGAGTGTTGTATAGAATAGTTAGATATTTCTTTCTACCTGATAAATTCTCTATCACAGTACCATGTGAGCTTGGTGAAAAACCTTATTTATGATTCATCTTTGTAGTGTAATATTCTTATGTGTGGCATCATGATGATACTACTGATGCATTGGGTGAAGTTTATAATCTATTCCATTGAGAGTATTTCTCAGTGCCACAGTAGAGTGAGAGATAGATAAAGCTTCTAATAACCAGTCAAAGAAATTTTACCATATGAAAGTTTACAAATTTATTCAAAAAATTTATTTAATATTCCTCTAATATGAAAAAAATGAATAAATGAGAGTTATAAACTCTAAATTTACCTTATTACAAAATCTATAGTATCAAATTAGAGTATTATACCTCCATAATTACTCCAAAGTTGTTGAGAGTGTAATAATATCTAAGACCCACCTCTATAAGACACGAGGACTTTAGATAAGTGATCAAAGGGTTATTAGTGGTACATGTGGTTATGTTTTATCTTGAAATATGGGTAGAGATAATTATTTGGTAAGAACAACATGAAAAAGAGAGTGATACGATTTATAGTCTCATTCTAGATACTATACTACTGATTGTGTTATTGAATGTGTAAATTTAATTGTTTATTTAAGCAAGGATTTGTATGGTAAAGTAAAACCCCCAGATCACATCATTATGAATCCATATATCATTACTTATATGAAAATATTTTATTTGTATAAAATAAGTGTGGGTTGAAGAAACAATCATGTATAAGAATAATGAGAAAAAAGAAGTTGAAATTAACTATTATGATTGAATGTGACTTACTTGAGGAAAATACATTGATGAAAATCCTTCATCACTTTAATAGAATGGGTTTAGATATTTTAAAAAATTTTTTACACATAAACATGAATTTTATTTATTTTATACTAGGATACCTACTAGGGATGGTAGGAAACTCAAACTGATTCTCCGACTATTGACGATGACAATGTGATTTGTGTCCGGCTTCATAACCAAGACTCACTATGTAAAAAAATGAAAAATAATTCCATTGATAAGGTTTTATGTTATATTTATAATTATCCCATTAATTATATTTGACTTTTATGGGTTTTTTCATAGGGAATTGATCAATTGATATGATCCATACAAACATCACACTTGAAGAATAATAAAGAATAGAGAAAGAATTTCATGATTAGAAATCCCCAAACACAATCCATTAAATAGTAGTGTGACATACCAGTACAGATTTAAAATAAAATAGGATAAATGATGAATAAAAACAATATACAAACCTATACTTAAAAAACATTCAATATAGTATGAAATGAATCTTGGAATTTTACATCATGTTCCTCCATGGGAGATATTAAGGACTTTAACACTCTATGTAATGAGAATAAACCACAAATAAAGAAATTAAACATCCCAAGACTCCATATCAAACACTTTTTTCAATAATCCTTTCATAATAAGGTATTGGATTATTTGTATTAACAAATGACACAATGTAGATCCAAAAAAATTCAGTTCCCGATGGGGTCTAGGTGAGCTATCCTGGAGAAGATTTTCCAATAACTTGAGTAGGATGGATGATTGACGTAGGCAATTAATACAAAATTAAAATTTATTATATACATGATTATTTGAGTCATATATCTATTTTAAGTGGAATAATATAATTTGAGGTTTTTATCAATATATTCCACATTTACAAAAGGTTGATCTAATCTGCATCACCTAGATTTTCATCTCTTATGGGCCTCTATTAGGCCTATATTGTTGAGATTAAAATGTTGAAAATGTTGAAGAAATTATATCAAAATTTATAATTCATCCTAAAAATAATAAATTTCTAGTTTGGATCAGTTTATATAATTTTATGATAAAATACTACATTACTTCCAATTCGTAAATGAAGTCATTTCATCATTTTTATCTTCTTTCTAGAAAACGAATTCAAAATATATATTTACTTTCAAAGGTTTTAATGGCTAGGTAATAACCTCTATAAATATAATAAAATATAATTATAAGGTTTGAATTAAATAATATAATGTTGTGTGATCACCTACTCAATCTCAAGCATCATGAATATTTAGCACTCTTCTCCCATACAAGAAATTGATTTGTTAGGTATTATGTTTTACATGTGGAGGTAAAGGGAATATAAAGATTGAATGTCCTATAATATGTTCAGGTTATGATTTCCTACTAGTATTCATTAATGTTGAACAATTATAACATTTAATTATATCCTTGAAAGGAATATTCTCTAATTCCATGTGATATAATATGATACAGTATGGTATGTTTTAGAGTATGACATAAATATAGAAAAAGCATTATATTTAAGACTTTAGATATACTTTATTTTGTGAAATAAGGGTATTTTATGTAGAATAATTGGGTTTATTACATTATATGACATATAAAAAATTTAGTTCCATAAATAATGTGTAATGATTTATTTATAAATACTACGGAACAACTAAGACAGTCAAATAATAAGGAGTTAACGTTGAAACCTCCCTAACTAATTGCCTATCATTATCATTCATGGCAAAGTTGATGGATGAGGGTTAAATGTTATATAACCGAATTAATTTACTAACGAGATTATGAAATTAAATATTAAATTCATAATATTATGAAAAATCTCTACAACATATATAACAAATATCAATCCATGAATTTTGGGTGTGCATTTATTGAGAAATTCAATGGCCAATACTCACTCCCTCCCTTAGATCTCTTCTTCCATCCTCCATAATAAATTGAGATAGTATCATATCATGATGATTTAGAATAATATTCCTAAATGGAAAACCCTTCATAGTCCTATATTAAAGATGAGAGTGACCCCTAGGCCAGTGATTCCCGACTCTGAGTTAGTAAGGTCTTGATCCAAGATCAAAGCTAATAGGGAAAAAATAAATCTCCAAAAATTCCTTAGAAACCAAAAAATATATATTTTTATATAAATAGAGGTGTGATTATGTGAATAATAAGTACTACCCCCCTCAATAACTCTCATGAATATGTGAAAAAATAAAACTAGTTCTTTGCTTAATAAATTGAAGAACTAATAAGAAACTATTTGGCCAACTATCACCTAGCCTTATCAAGACCCAATCACCAAATATCCCATCCAAGTATAATAATATAATTCCAATGAATATAGAAATATGGATACTCCAAGTGATACACTAATTTTTCACACTCACACCATAAGAACAAATGTCTTGTGCTTCTAATCACTTCCAAATATAGGCCACAACACACCATACCTATATCATCGCATTAGACGTGGGCTGGACCACAACCCCACCTACCCCAACACATGCATGGTCGAAAAAAAGTGTTGGAATAAATATCAAATATAATATATCCCTAACCACAACCATATATAAAATATATACATCTCCACCAAACATCACATATCCATCTCAGTAGGGTGTCATGAACATGAAGGACAATCCCCTCTTACCATTAAGGACCCTGACCAAGTATCATCTCACATTCACGTAACATGTGTACTATAACCTATCATATCACATAATATTCTTAGAATGTGGATTAGGGAAGAGGTATTAGTCAACCATTCATTCGCTCTCCAACCTAAATGCTGGGGAAAAGACCCAAAACCCAAAACTTTTGGTCATTGATAAGAATATCCAACCTATGTGGGGTTCATATAAAATCACAAGAAAAAAAATACTATTGTATAATAACACAAATTACTAACATAAAGAATTATCAACCAAAATGTACTATCATAACACACCATAATCACTACACTAATACCACCACAAACTACCATAATTGCAAAATATATACCCCCAAACAAACATAATTTTCCACACAAAACATCCACACAACCATTCATTATTTCCCATTTAAACACATGGTTTAACCAAATCAAGAATTACCATTTTACTAGATAAATTAAATTCATTATTTCATTCATTTTTACATTTAATAAAAACTCCTTCCAATCCATCACCTATGTTAAATCCAGTTGTTTCCCATTAATTTCAATTATTATGAATTCTATTTATAGCCTATAGTTTATTCAACTCTAGATCACACCCATTTTTCATTTTCATTAATACCAATCACATTCCATTACTACTAAATGAATATAATACAAAACCATGTTAAATAACCATCCATTATATATCATTTAAACACCCCATGAAAATAACCATCTGAACAACCAGACATCACTTCCTCTTCCACACAACTAAACATGCCACCATTCCACCTTGACTACCACATTATCTCTTTCCCATCATGGAATTGAAATTATTATCCTGCTATATAAAACATATCATCATCATAAAACCATCTATAAAAATTCTCCATCACAACCACATAATCATAAAAATTATAACTCAATAGTAATATAAATCCATAAAAAAATACATTCCAGCAATATTCACTTCCACAATATATTTTTCAACATGTTCTATCAAATTAATTTAACATATCTTGAATGGGTGACAACAAAAAAAATTTTGATTCCAAAAAACCTATTCATCACCATTTTTACATGATTAGTCTTTTATAAGATGTGATAAATTCATTTAAATCAGAATAAAAACACAATACATATCTTAGTAGCATAATATTTTGAGAAACAATATTGGATAGTCAATAACCATAGAATAAATTCATAAAAACACCATAAAGATCACCCGTTCCTATCAACTTATTTATCCTAATTCATTACCATTATTAGAAAAATCCATACCATCTACCCAAATATTAAAAGAGCGTCAAATTTAGATAATTCACACATTCATAAAGTGTGTTACTGAATACCATACCTTAATTGATGATTCCCAAACACTACACAAGAAAAATGAAAAGAATATGTGATCAATCGATTGAAATATCATAATAGAATCATCAATTATCTAATGTATAACAACACTCATTAAAACTAATCCACAAGGCCAAACTAATATGAATCCAATCACTGTATAACCTTTCTGAGAAGGAAGAAAAAGTAGGGAAGCATGAAAAAAAGGGAAACTCACCTTATATTATAATAAATTGAAATCTAAAAAAAGGAATAAACTAATCAAAAAACACTCAAGGTTCTTAAAAATTCAGCTAAAATGACTTAACATTTGAGAAAATCAAGATAATTAAAAGGAATCAATAGGGTCCTAAAAATATATACCTGGGATAGAAAATAAAAAACCATGAAACAAAGGGTAGGGACACACAAAGATGGGGTTCAGTCTAACTGATATATGAAAATCAAAATGCCTATATCCCACATACCTCCCCCTTTTAACATAGAAAAACATTTAATTTGATAAAATTAAGGAATGGAAATGAAATAAAGACTATCACCACACTATAGAATCATATTTCTTGATATCATAAGGAAGTAATTAAACCAAACCATGGAATAAGACTTGAACCATGATGCAATGAATTCAAAAATTGGAAAACCACAAAATAAACCTCTATAATACCCATAACATAAAAATTGATAACCACATAGAAAATTGATGGAAATCACTTCATCCTGACTACCCTTAGACCAAAACCATAACCTGGCTTATGGAAAACAACATAGGGAATTTGAAAATGGATGAACCAAGGATACTTCCATCTATAACTACATGGAATAGATTTCATATCTATGTTACAACACACAAGTTAGTGGAACCTACTTCTTCTATCTGGTCACCCATGACATAATTCCTAGTTCCATTTATCAATGGACTCTTCCTAGTTAAAATCTTATCTACTAATCCACCTTCCTTCCCCCAATGGACTCCTAACAACTCCAACACCCAAGACATGCAAATTAACTAATAAGAAGGGTTATGACAGTAACATTAGATACCTATCAAATAATTCTCATCCAAGAGAGTGAAACCAACCCAGATTATAGGAAACAATATCCAACCCAATATTTCTTGGTAGAAAACCCTCAAATAGAACCAACACTGCAAAGAAGAAATAACAAAATATTAAAAATAGTTTTTTTATAAATAAAAAATAGTACAATAATTATATCATCTTGTAAAATGAAGTTCCAAAAAACATAATTTATTGAGAGTGTGTTTGCAGATTATGTTCCCATACACATTGATCCAAAGTATCATGCATCCATAGAACAAAAAATAAGGTAATAAATCCCCCACCCAATAGCTTGTCATAAAGATAAAAAATCTCAATTAGCTGATCAACATAAATCACATAATCCAATACACCCATCCCCATAATCTCATCATGATTAAATATTCAATTACACCCTTATACCACTATGTTAAACTATTTTTATATTAACAATTAAAAATATAATAATTAATTTCACATAATATTTGAGTAAATTGGTTAAATTTAAATACTATTTAAAATTTAAATTTCACCTATTTTGAATTTTTTTATTGTAGGAGAAGTTGATTCAGAGTGTCCTAGATAAATTTGAAGCAAAACCGGCGGAAAAAACATGAGAGACCAAGAACACATGTGGAATAAAATACACTTCATGTAACACCCCAAGTAAATAAAGAATATGAAATTTTCGTATTTATCAATATTTGTGAATAAAATATTAATATGACTTTAAAAGGGATGCTATGCTCGATGGCGTACCCAACATGCAACAACGAGTTTTTTGGGAACCTTACGTTGCACTCTAATAATAAAATAATATTATTTTAAATGGAAGTTAACATGTAGCCATTTTATTGGCCTGAATGGATAGAAATAACTAAAATATGATTATATATGTTTTTAAATGTTTTTACATTTATCCAATAAAAGATAAATGCTTAAAATATGGAAAGAATTCAATTTTAGGCGTATATGCCCTAGTTTTCACTAAAGGTTCACTTATTGCCTTTTGATGGAGAACCGTCATTAAATATAGTTTTGTTCACTCTTATACACTCTATTTGGACCAAATAAAACTCTTCTTTAGAATCGGGACATCAAAATTTAATTTGTGTAAATTTTTGGTATCTTTCTGATAAAGTTCATTTTTTAATGAATAGTGTAAAATGTTGTATTTTAATTTAAAACCTCTTTTTAATATAATTTATTTATATGATTAGATTATATTTTGAATTGGTTTTAAAGTGAAATTAGAATATATTTTTACCATTAAATCCAATAGTGGTCGTTGGAATTAATTTCACTTTGAAATCAGACTTAAACTAGTGTCAATCTTTTGATACTTATTGTTTCATAAAAACACGCTATTTGATTTGACAACGGGAATTAATTATTAAATTAATTAATGTGACTTATATGTTTTGAATTTTTTAAAATAGAATCCATTTTTGAATTCTGAATATCAAATATAGCTTAGGGTGAATTTTTGGGATTTTTCTGAAAAACTTCAATTTTTGATGAATATTGAAACCACTAAGTGGTACTTATAAAAACTGATTTTTCCGTTTAAATGAAATTTTGCCATCTTTGTGTTTTGAATTTCAAAAATCCTACATACATGGTTTTCATTAAGAAGTAAAATGTGGTTCAATGGGAAAAAATAATTTTTTGGTGAATAGTAACTTATTAGGTTTTAATCGCGATTAGAGGTAATTAGTGTAGTTTAAGGTAAAAATAATATTTTTATAATATGAAATAAACATGAAACATGTCCTAACCTCATTTGATGTGTCATGGCCGACCAAGACAAGCCATGGGACAACTTGGGGACCCCATGGAGCCACTTTGGTTGGAAAATGACATAAATACCTTTTTATTTAATGTTAAAGTAAAAATGACACACACATGAAATGTTTTTCTAAAACAATTTTTAAATGGGGTTATACTAGTCAGATTTTTGACTATAAATATTCATTGGAAATCTAAAAATATTTCCTACATCATATTAGTTTTTTATAATTTTTAAACATTAAATAAATTAAATTATTGATGACATCATGATGATGCAGTGATGACCACATTATTTAACGATTTAAATAAAATGGCAAGATAATGTAATATCTAAGACCTACACATGTCCAAAACCTATTGTATGAGTGGATTGCGAACCCTTATCACCTTATCCTTGAAACACATCAATGTGGGACCTCTTAAATCCGAATACCATTTTAAAATAATGTGACTTTTCTTTACCTTCCAAGAGGCCCCTCTTATCCTCTTATAAAAGGCACCCACCTCTACCTCTTTATTCACACTCCCAAAGCCTTTGGATCGGCCAAAACCTGCCCATTTTGTCTCTCCACTTCCCTCTATTACTCCTTGAAGCCTCACTTTGGGAATAAGTCTTTCCAAGGAAGCCTTTGAGCTCAAACCAAGGGGAGTTACCCGATTTTAAGGTAATGTCTTCTTTTGAGTCCTTTTGTTTTATTTTGCTTCTCCAACCCCCTAAACTCTTTTTATTATTTTCTTTTGTAACAACTAATGTATCCTG
Organism: Viscum album; assembly: GCA_963277665.1. Classification (NCBI taxonomy): domain Eukaryota; kingdom Viridiplantae; phylum Streptophyta; class Magnoliopsida; order Santalales; family Viscaceae; genus Viscum; species Viscum album. Next base: position 1,403,808,114 of record OY728125.1, read on the forward strand.
AATATACTATAATTTTGTTATAATAAGGATTCGAGCTACACTTACACACAACTACATCTAATGGTTAACGAACATATTGTTTCCGTGGATGGCGAATTTATGCCTCCCGAAACGATGATTGTTCAACATTCTTTTAACACCTTCATAGGTGTCCATTAAGATGTAACTATATTTATATATGATATATAATATGTTAATGTTTTACTTAAGCTTCTGTATTTTTCATTTTTGTCTTACCTTTATGGCTTCCATTATGGGTATACGCGATATCTTCATTTTAGGAAGTGCGGACTACCGCCCCCTCAAAGTGATGTGATTCGTTAATACCATACGTGGGACGTATAAAGGATGGATTTAATGTTATTATATATGATTTTATACTGGAATTATTATATACCTCTATATCATTATTATTTCTTTCCATTAAAGTATGAGATAGAAATGAAAGTAGCATTCATGCATACGTACGGCTTACTGTCTCCATGAACGGTGCTTTTCATTTCTTATCCCCAAATGTAATGTACTATTATAAGTACATTTATATAATGGATATATATGATGAATGTTACATCTAAATGTTGAATATAATTCTGTAATTAAAATATACATACCTCTCATTTAGTTTTAATTCTATTAATATGACAAAGAAATCAAAGTAGCGTTCATGCATACGTACGGCTTACCGTCTCCATGAACGGTGCATTTCATTTCTTACCTATAAATGATTATGTAATATTATAAATACATGTATATGATGGATATATATGATATATATTCTATCCAAATCATGAATATCATTCTGGATATAATGAACCTTTGACCACACGAACAACATGTAATTGTAAGAAGTCCACTTTCGACTTAAGAACCAAATATCGACAAAACAAACATTATTAACTTAAATGGTTACATAATGTTTATAACATGGCAATAAGTGATATAAAAGGAATAATTAACTTGGAAAAGGTTCTTAAGAAAGTAGAAATTAACTCAAGTTTATTATTCAGGACGTTAAAGAATGATCGAGTCAAGTTGGACCCGAGGTAAGGGATCATACACCTCTCTTTCTTTTTAAGTACACTTTTTTATGGCATTCCTTCTAAGCTCATCTTTCTTGTGATTGGGATGTTATTTTATATTACTCTTATTGTAATTTTTATGTTCATATGACAAGATACCCTATTCTCTCTCATCAATTCATTTTGGAAGTTTTGAGTGGTGCCGTTAGGCTGCCGAATTTTCGTAAGAGATCCAACCTCTCTCTTTCTTTTTAAGTACTCTCCTTTATGACAGTTCTTTTAAACTCATCTTTTTTATGTTGGGGGATGTTCTTTTATATTCCTCTTTCTATAAAATTTAAGTTAATATGATGAGATACCCAATTTGATGTCATCAATCCAGTTTTTTAAGTTTTATGTGGCGCCATTAGGCTGCCGAGTTTTCGTAAGGGATTTTTCGTCTCACTTTTATTTCCATGAGATTTATGCTACATTTTCCACAATTTCCTTTGAGTGGTGTATGTACTGCCCATTATTCTACTCTTTTTGTAATATACTTTTGTTATTGAGTATTTACATCAATGATTTATTGTCCTTCTTTCATGGGGTGTATGTTTTGAAAGATACCCAAGTCGGTAAGGGAACCTTTCAAACTCCTCTTTTTTTTAAAAGACTTATTTTGTGGGGTCTTTTAATTTACATATTGTTATGTTGGGATATGTTCTCATATATCCTTATTGATGTAAATTTTTTGTCCAAGTGATGAGATTCACTTTTTATCTCTCATCAACTCATTTTGATGTGACGTCGTTAGGCTGTCAAGGGAACTTCTTAACCCAATTTCGATTTCTTTGGGTTCAACATGTAGTTATTGAATATGTCATCCTTTGAATATGTGTGAATTTCCTTTGATTATTTTACACTTAATATCCACTTATATTTGGTGTATTCATTTTTCACACATAATTATTTAATTGATTTATCCTTAAACCAAGGATACCGTCTTTGTATCGGACTTCGTCTCAATCTCCATTCATTGAGGCATATTCTGTTCTATACACAACCTTATTTTATATGGTGTATAAACCCCTTTGAATTTTACGTTTATTCAAAAGGAATATTTTTTATACAAAGCGTTTACTAAACGACAAAAGGGAATGTTTTTGTCGTACGTATGCGGCGACAATGACTTCTCCGTCGCCGTGACCATTATTTGATTTTCGGCTTCCTCTACAAGCCATACCTTCTTTTTAAAAGAAAAATAAATACCATGTTTAAATTTTCTTTTATCTTTGTATTGAAAATGGTTTTCATAATGTTTTTATATCAATGTGTTGTATTGATATCTTATGATTGAAAGGTTGAAATGTTATGTTTCTTTTATTCATGTTTTATGTGATACGATTATGTTATGGTTCTTGGGCATTGTTATGAAGAACGGGTGGTTCCGTGATAAACTACGGGCGGGTGAGCCCGATATAGCTCTCCAATGCATTGGGTAATGCGAATGAGTGAAATGTTAAGGTTTCTCCGAAGAGATTTAGGGAATATACTGTGATGGGTATTCCAAACGTATCCAAGAGGGTTACTCCCTACGTAAGAATGTTATGAATGCCTCAAGTTACCTTTATGTCTTATGATTTCTATGATTTATTCATGGTTTTATGAGGTATGTTAAAGTGCCTATGTTTTATGGGTAAAGTATGATTTCATTCTTATGTATATATGAACTCATGTTTCCTTTCCATATTTTTTATAACCCTTACTGAGCTTTTTATGCTCATCCCAAGTTTTTGAAATGTTTTTCACAGGTCAAGGGAAAGGTACATGATGTGATGATAGTGTCAAGGAAGTGTCGAGAAAGAATCCATGTTTTTATTTTGAATATGTTTCCGTTGATGGGAAGAATGAATACTGTCTTTTATGTAACCACTTTGTTTAAATGTGGAATGTAATGCAAGTTTCATGTTCTAATTCTCTAAAACTCTAAACCTGAAAAGATCCTCAATGTGTAATCTTGTAATAACTCAAGATTAAGTAAGGTTTAAGGCAGGGGCCTTATAGTTGGTATCAAAGGTCGGTTTAGATAACTTTAGAGGTTAGGGTATTCTCTAAGCACAAGTGATATTACCATAATGGTTAGGATTTAAGAAAGAGTCATAGTTTTAGATAAAGTGAATGAGTAAGTATATCTTAGTGTTTATCTTCCTCATTAGTACATGATGGTTATGTTGATATACTCACACTTACCTTTTTGGTTTTAGTAAATGGCTGGATCTAGCAGGCACCAAAGTGACAATTGGTTTGAATGAAACTGTGGTGGTTCTCTGATTAAGACACTGGATAAGATGGGGGATTCAATGAGGAATCTCATGGTTGTTCTAAACCAACTATCAAGGAGTCATGATCAACCATTTCAACCTTGGTGAGTTCTCTAATGAATCATGTACGAGATGGCCAACTCGATGTGGAAATTCAGGTAATAATTATTAAGGTAACCATTAGGGTTTATATGATCCTTACTTTTTAGGTAATTACGGGTTATTATATGATATGATGGAAAATGAAAGTCATGAGATAAACTTGAGGTTAAAATATGTTATGATTATTTTTGATGATTTTATCTCATTTTGGGGAATGTTTTAAGAATTATATAGTTTTGGAAAAAGACAACACGCAGACCGTGTGACAACCCGTCGCGTCGGACAAAGCCGCAGGAATCGAACCCACAACCAAAGTGTGACTGGTATTTATCGCCTACCACTGGACTACATAAAGTCCCTGGTTAGTTTGACTGATTCTTTTTAGTTAGATGATTTTATAAATTAAGAGTAATTTGATTTTGGGTTATTTATGGAAATGATTATTCTATCATCGAGGATATGTGATTAGGTTAATTACTTTTCAATATGAGAATTTAAGAGCAATTGATGTTATTTGGAGATAAAAGTTAATTTATACCTTGGAAGACTATGTGAATAAATCCTTCAAATATTTGGGTTTCAATCTTAGTTTGGTTTACTTTGAATAATTTTATGGACAAATTGTTTATCGGATGGTCCTCGTTGAACTTTGGGTTTTGTTAGACAAAATTTTGGAGATTAAGAATAAATTTTATTTTTATAAAGGGTTATCCTTTTCTGGTTTATCTGATCTTGTACTAGCCTTTTTGGTTTTGTTTTTTGTTAAAGTCTAAAGACATGGGAAGTATATAGTTCTCTTTTGTGGATTAGGTGATTCTCTAAAGTTGATTATAGTACTCTTAATGTGAACAAGTCTTCCTAAATACTCGCCTTTTGGAGAAAATATGAGTGTGTGTAAGGAATCTAATTAAAGTTGAAAGTCAACATGATAAGTGATTATGTTTCCTTATGAATAAATTCCTCAATAAAAAGTAACTTAAAACCAAAATGTTGTCTATTAACTTTTTCTACTGGGGAATCGAATACCGTTTAACCCATCACAAGTTTGTGATTTTCTCATGGTTAAATTTCTCCTAAACATGTTTTCTATCACTCTCCATCAGAACATGACCCTTTGTTTTTTACTCCATGTCCATATTTTCATACTTGGAATCCTATTATGGGTTAAATTGGGTGACCTTTGTACTTATCTTTCTTTATTTTAAAGTGATTGTTTTACCAAATCTTGTTCCGATGTGGGACTTTCAAGGATGTTTCCAAGCCCAATTTTAAAATTGCGAGGACGCAATTCCCAAAAGGGGGAAGGATGTAACACCCCAGGTAAATAAAGAATATGAAATTTTCATATTTATCCATATTTGTGAATAAAATATTAATATGAATTTAAAGGGGACGCTATGCTCGATGGCGTACCCAACACGCAACAACGAGTTTCTTGGGAATCTTACGTTGCACTCTAATAATAAAATAATATTATTTTAAATGGCAGTTAACATGTAGCCGTTGTATTTGAGGGAATGGATAGAAATAACTAAAATATGATTATATATGTTTTTACATGTTTTTACATTTATCCAATAAAAGATAATTGCTTAAAATACGGAAAGAATTCAATTTTAGGCGTATATGCCCTAGTTTTCACTAAAGGTTCACTTATGGCCTTTTGATGGAGAACCGTCATTAAATATAGTTTTGTTCACTCTTATACATTCTATTTGGACCAAATAAAACTCTTCTTTAGAATCGGGACATCAAAATTTACTTTGTGTAAATATTTGGTATCTTTCTGATAAAGTTCATTTTTTAATGAATAGTGTAAATTGTTGTATTTTAATTCAAAACCTCTTTTTAATCTAATTTATTTATATGATTATATTATCTTTTGAATTGGTTTTAAAGTGAAATTAGAATATATTTTTACCATTGAATCCAATAGTGGTCGTTGGAATTAATTTAACTTTGAAATCAGACTTAAACTAGTGTCAATCTTTTGATACTTATTGTTTCATAAAAACACGCTATTTGATCTGACTGCGGGAATTAATTATTAAATTAATTAATGTGACTTATATGTTTTGAATTTTGTAAAATAGACTTCATTTTTGAATTCTGAATATCAAATATAGCTTAGGGTGAATTTTTGGGATTTTTCTGAAAAACATCAATTTTGATGAATAGTGAAACCACTAAGTGGTACTTATAAAAACTGATTTTTCCGTTTAAATGCAATTTTGCCATCTTTTTGTTTTGAATTTCAAAAATCCGACATACATGGTTGTCATTAAGAAGTAAAATGTGGTTCAATGGGAAAAAATAATTTTTTGGTGAATAGTATCTTATTAGGTTTTAATCGCGATTAGAGGTAATTAGTGTAGTTTAAGGTAAAAATAATGTTTTAATAATATGAAATGAACATGAAACATGTACTAACCTCATTGGATGTGTCATGGCAGACCCAGACAAGCCATGGGACAACTTGGGTACCCCATGGATCCACTTTGGTTGGAAAATGACATAAATACCTTTTTATTTAATGTTAAAGTAAAAATGACACACAAATGAGATGTTTTGCTAAAACAATTTTTACATGGGATTATAAAAGTCAGATTTTTGACTATAAATATTCATTGTAAATCTAAAAATATTTCCTACATCATAGTATGTTTTTTATTATTTTTATACATTAAATAAATTAAATTATTTATGACATCATGATGATGCAGCGATGACCTCATTATTTAACGATTTAAATAAAATGGAATGATAATGTAATATATAAGACCTACACATGTCCAAAACCTATTGGATGAGTGGATTTAGAACCCTTATCACCTTATCCTCGAAACACATCAATGTGGGACCTCTTAAATCCGAATACCAATTTAAAATAAAGTGACTTTTCTTTACCTTTCAAGAGTGCCCCTCCTCTCCTCTTATAAAAGGCCCCCACCTCTACCTCCTTACCCACACTCCCAAAGCCTTTGTATCGGCCAAACCCTGCCCATTTTGTCTCTCCACTTCCATCTCTTACTCCTTGAAGCCTCACTTTGGGAATAAGTCTTCCCAAGGAAGCCTTTGAGCTCAAACCAAGGGGAGTTACCCGATTTTAAGGTAATGTCTTCTTTTGAGTCCTTTTGTATTATTTTGCTTCTCCAACCCCCTAAACTCTTTTTATTCTTTTCTTTTGTAACAAATCCTGTATCATGAATATACTAGTATGTTGTTATAATATGTATTCGATCTAAACTTACACACACCTACATCAAATGGTTAACGAACATACTGTTTCCGTGGATGACGAATTTATGCCTCCCGAAACGATGATTGTTCAACATTCTTTTAACACCTTCATAGGTGGCCATTAAGATATAAATATATTTATATATGATATATAATATGTTTATGTTTTACTTAAGCTTATATATTTTTCATTTTTGGCTTACCTTTATGGCTTCCATTATGGGTATACGCGATATCTTAATTTTAGGAAGTGCGGACTACCGCCCCCTCAAAGTGATGTGATTCATTAATGCCATACATGGGATGTATAAAGGATGGATTTAATGTTATTATATATGATTTTATACTGGAATTATTATATACCTATATATCATTATTATTTCTTTTCATTAAAGTATGAGATAGAAATGAAAGTAGCGTTCATGCTTACGTACGGCTTACTGTCTCCATGAACGGTGCATTTCATTTCTTATCCCCAAATGTAATGTACTATTATAAGTACATGTATATAATGGATATATATGATGAATGATAAATATAAATGATGAATATAATTCTGGAAATAAAATATACATACCTCTCAATTAGTTTTAATTCCATTAATATGACAAAGAAATGAAAGTAGCGTTCATTCATACGTACGGCTTACCGTCTCCATGAATGGTGCATTTCATTTCTTACCTCTAAATGATTATTTAATATTATAAATACATGTATATGCTGGATATATATGATATATATTCTATCCAAATCATGAATATCATTCTGGATATAATGAACCTTTGACCACACGAACAACATGTAATTGTAAGAAGTCCACCTTCGACTTAAGAACCAAATATCGACAAAACAAACATTATTAACTTAAATGGTTACATAATGTTTATAACATGGAAATAAGTGATATAAAAGGAATAATGAACTTGGAAAAGGTTCTTAAGCAGGTATAAATTAACTCAAGTTTATTATTCAGGACGTTAAAGAACGATCGAGTCAAGTTAGACCTGAGGTAAGGGATCATACACCTCTGTTTCTTTTTAAGTACACTCTTTTATGTCATTCCTTCTAAGCTAATCTTTCTTGTGATTGGGATGTTATTTTATATTACTCTTACTGTAATTTTTATGTTCATATGATGAGAGACCCTATTCTCTCTCATCAATTCATTTTGGAAGTTTTGAGTGGCACCGTTAGGCTGCCGAATTTTCTTAAGAGATCCAACCTCTCTCTTTCTTTTTAAGTACTCTCCTTTATGACACTTCTTTTAAACTCCTCTTTGTTATGTTGGGGGATATTATTCTATATTCCTCATTATATAAACTTTAATTTAATATGATGAGATACCCTATTTGATCTCATCAATCCATTTTTGTAAGTTTTATGTGGCGCCATTAGGCTGCCGAGTTTTCGTAAGGGATTTTTCATCTCACATTTATTCCCATGAGATTTATGCTACATTTTCCACAATTTCCTTTTAGTGGTGTATGTACTGCCCATTATTCTACTATTTGTGTAATATACTTTCGTTTATGAGTATTTACATCAATGATTTATTGTCCTTCTTTCATGGGGTGTATGTTTTGAAAGATACCCAAGTCGGTAAGGGAACCTTTCACCCTCCTCTTTTTTTAAAAGACTTCTTTTGTTGGGTCTTTTAATTTACATATTGTTATGTTGGGATATTTTCTAATATATCCATATTGATGTAAATTTTATGTCCAAATGATGAGATACACTTTTTATCTCTCATCAACTCATTTTGATGTGACGTCGTTAGGCTGTCAAGGGAACTTCTTAACCCAATTTTGATTTCTTTGGGTTCAACATGTAGTTATTGAATATGTCATCATTTGAATATGTGTGAATGACCTTTGATTATTTTCCACTTAATATCCACTTATATTTGATGTATTCATTTGTCACACATAATTATGTAATTGATTTATCCTTAAACCAAGGATACCGTCTTTGTATGGGACTTCGTCTCAATCTCCTTTCATTGAGGCATATTCTATTTTATACAGAACCTTCTTTTATATGGTGTATAAACCCCTTTGACTTTTACGTTTATTCAAAAGGAATCTTTTTTATACTAAGCGTTTACTAAACGACAAAAGGGAATGTTTTTGTCGTACGTATGCGGCGAGAACGACTTCTCCGCCGCCGTGACCATTATTTGAGTTTCGGCTTCCTCTACAAGCCATACCTTCTTTTTTAAAAGAAAAATAAATACCATGTTTTACTTTTCTTTTATCTTGGTATTGAAAATGGTTTTCATAATGTTTTTATATCAATGTGTTGTATTGATATCTTTTGATTGAAAGGTGGAAATGTTATGTTTTTTTTATTTATGTTTTATGTGATACGATTATGTTATGGTTCTTGGGCATTGTTATGAAGAATGGGTGGTTCTGTGATAAACTAAGGGCGGGTGAGACTGATATAGCTCTCCAATGCATTGGGTAACGCGAAGGAGTGAAACGTTAAGGTTTCTACGAAGAGATTTATGGAATATACTGTGATGGGTATTCCAAACGTAACCAGGAGGGTTACTCCCTACGTAAGAATGTTATGAATGCCTCAAGTTACCTTTAAGTCTTATGATTTCTATGATTTATTCATGGTTTGATGAGGTATGTTAAAGTGACTATGTTTTATGGGTAAAGTATGATTTCATTCTTATGTATATATGAACTCATGTTTCCTTTCCATATTTTTTATAACCCTTACTGAGCTTTTTATGCTCATACCATGTTTTTGAAATGTTTTTCATAGGTCAAGGGAAAGGTACATGCTGTGATAGTGTCAAGGATGTGTCGAGAAAGAATCCAAGTTTTTTTTTCAATATGTTTCCGTTGATGGGAAGAATGAATACTGTTTTATGTAACCACTTTGTTTAAATGTGGAATGTAATGCAGGTTTCATGTTCTAATTATCTAAAACTCTAAACCTGAAAAGATCCTCAATGTGTAATCTTGTAATAACTCAAGATTAAGTAAGGTTTAAGGCAGGGGCCTTATAGTTGGTATCAAAGGTCGGTTTAGATAACTTTAGAGGTTAGGGTATTCTCTAAGCACAAGTGACATTACCATAATGGTTAGGATTTCAGAAAGAGTCCTAGTTTTAGATAAAATGAATGAGTAAGTATATCTTAGTGCTTATCTTCCTCATTAGTACTTGATGGTTATGTTGATATACTCACACTGACCTTTTTGGTTTTAGTAAATGGCTGGATCTAGCAGGCACCAAAGTGACAACGGGTTTGAAGGAAACTGTGGTGGTTCTCTGATTAAGAGACTGGATGAGATGGGGGATTCAATGAGGAATCTCATGGTTGTTCTAAACCAACTATCAAGGAGTCATAATAAACTATTTCAACCTTGGTGAGTTCTCAAATGCATCATGTACGAGATGGCCAAATCGATGTGGAAATTCAGGTAATAATTATTAAGGTAACCATTAGGGTTTATTTGATCCTTACTTTTTAGGTAATTATGGGTTATTATATGATATGATGGAAAATGAAAGGTATGAGATAAACTTGAGGTTAAAATATGTTATGATTATTTTTGAAGATTTTATCTCATTTTGGGGAGTGTTTTAATAATTATATAGTTTTGGATAATGGAAAACACGTAGACCGTGTGACAACCGATCGCGTCGGACAAAGCCACGGGAATCGAACCCATAACCAAAGTGCGATTCATATTTATCGCCTACCACTGGACTACGTGAAGTCCCTGGTTAGTTTGACTGATTCTTTTTAGTTAGATGATTTTATAAATTAAGAGTAATTTGATTTTGGGTTATCTGTGGAAATGATTAACCTATCATCGAGGATATCTGATTAGGTTAATTACTTTTCAATATGAGAATTTAAGAGCAATTGATGTTATTTGGATATAAAAGTTAATTTGTACCTTGGAAGACTATGTGACTAAATCCTTCAAATAATTGGGTTTCAATCTTAGTTTGCTTTACTTTGAAGAATTTTATGGACAAATTGTTTATCGGATGGTCCTCGTTGAACTTTTGGTTTTGTTAGACAAAATTTTGGAGATTAAGAATAAATTTTCTTTTTATAAAGGGTTATCCTTTTCTGGTTTATCTGATCTTGTACTAGCCTTTTTTGTTTTGGTTTTGGTTAAAATCTAAAGGCATGGGAAGTATATAGTTCTCTTTTGTGGATTAGGTGATTCTCTAAAGTTGATTATAGTACTCTTAATGTGAATAAGTCTTCCTAAATACTCGCCTTTTGGAGAAAATATGAGTGTGTGTAAGGAATCTAATAAAAGTTGAAAGTCAACATGATAAGTGATTATGATTCATTATGAATAAATTCGTCAATAAAAAGTAACTTAAAACAAAAATGTTGTCTATTAACTTTTCCTACTGGGGAATCGAATACCGTTTAACCCATCACAAGTTTGTGATTTTCTCATGGTTAAATTTCTCCTAAACATGTTTTCTATCACTCTCCATCAGAACATGACCCTTTGTTTTTTCCTCCATATCCATATTTTCATACTTGGAATCCTATTATGGGTTAAATTGGGTGACCTTTCTACTTATCTTTCTTTATTTTAAAGTGATTGTATTACCGACTCTTGTTCCGATGTGGGACTTTCAAGGATGTTTCCAAACCCAATTTTAAAATTGCGAGGATGCAATTCCCAAAAGGGGGGAAGGATGTAACACCCCAGGTAAATAAAGAATATGACATTTTCCTATTTATCCATATTTGTGAATAAAATATTAATATTACTTTAAAGGGGAAACTATGCTCGATGTCGTACCCAACACGCAACAATGAGTTTCTTGGGAATCTTACGTTGCACTCTAATAATAAAATAATATTATTTTAAATGGTAGTTAACATGTAGACATTGTATTGGAGAGAATGGATAGAAATAAGTAAAATATGATTATATATGTTTTCAAATGTTTTTACATTTATCCAATAAAATATAAATGCTTAAAATACGGAAAGAATTCAATTTTAGGCGTATATGCCCTAGTTTTCACTAAAGGTTCACTTATCGCCTTTTGATGGAGAAACATCATTAAATATAGTTTTGTTCACTCTTATAAATTCTATTTGGACTAAATAAAACTCTTCTTTAGAATCGGGACATCAAAATTTACTTTGTGTAAATTTTGGGTATCTTTCTGATAAAGTTCATTTTTTAATGAATAGTGTAAAATGTTGTATTTTAATTCAAAACCTCTTTCTACTATAATTTATTTATATGATTATATTATCTTTTGAATTGGTTTTAAAGTGAAATTAGAATATATTTTTACCATTAAATCCAATAGTGGTCGTTGGAATTAATTTCACTTTGAAATCAGACTTAAACTAGTGTCAATCTTTTGATACTTATTGTTTCATAAAAACACGCTATTTGATCTGACAGCGGGAATTAATTATTAAATTAATTAATGTGAATTATATGTTTTGAATTTTGTAAAATAGACTTCATTTTTGAATTTGGAATATCAAATATATCTTAGGGTGAATTTTTGGGATTTTTCTGAAAAACTTCAATTTTGGATGAATAGTGAAACCACTAAGTGGTACTTATAAAAACTGATTTTTCCGTTTAAATGAAATTTTGCCATCTTTGTGTTTTTAATTTCAAAAATCCGACATACATGGTTGTCATTAAGATGTAAAATGTGGTTCAATGGGAAAAAAATAATTTTTTGGTGAATAGTAACTTATTAGGTTTTAATTTCGATTAGAGGTAATTAGTGTAGTTTGAGGAAAAAATAATGTTTTAATAATATAAAATGAACATGAAACATGTCCTAACCTCATTGGATGTGTCATGTACGACCAAGACAAGCCATGGGACAACTTGGGGACCCCATGGAGCCAGTTTGGTTGGAAAATGACATAAATACCTTTTTATTTATTGTTAAAGTAAAAATGACACACACATGAAATGTTTTGCTAAAACAATTTTTAAACGGGGTTATACAAGTCATATTTTTGACTATAAATATTAATTGGAAAGCTAAAAATATTTCCTACATCATAGTATTTTGTTTTATAATTTTTAAACATTAAATAAATTAAATTATTTATGACATCATGATGATGTAGCGATGACCTCATTATTTAACGATTTAAATAAAATGGAAAGATAATGTAATATCTAAGACCTAAACATGTCCAAAACCTATTGGATGAGTGGATTTATAACCCTTATCACCTTATACACGAAACACGTCAATGTGGGACTTCTTAAATCCGAATACCATTTTAACATAAAGTGACTTTTCTTTACCTTCCAAGAGTGCCCCTCCTCTCCTCTTATAAAAGGCCTCCACCTCTACCTCATTAACCACACTCCCAAAGCCTTTGGCTCGGCCCCACCCTACCCATTTTGTCTCTCCACTTCCCTCTCTTACTCCTTGAAGCCTCACTTTGGGCATAAGTCTTCCCAAGGAAGCCTTTGAGCTCAAACCAAGGGGAGTTACCCGATTTTAATGTAATGTCATCTTTTGAGTCCTTTTGTTTTATTTTTCTTCTCCAACCCCCTAAACTCTTTTTATTCTTTTCTTTTGTAACTAATCCTGTATCCTCAATATACTAGGATGTTTTTATAAGAAGTATTCGAGCTACACTTACACACACCTACATCTAATGGTTAACAAACATACTATTTCCATGGATGGCGAATTTATGCCTCCCGAAACGATGATTGTTCAACATTCTTTTAACACCTTCATAGGTGGCCATTAAGATTTAACTATATTTATATATGATATATAACATGTTTATGTTTTACTTAAGCTTATGTATTTTTCATTTTTGGCTTACCTTTATGGCTTCCATTATGGGTATACGTGATATCTTCATTTTAGGAAGTGCGGACTACCGCCCCCTCAAAGTGATGTGATTCGTTAATGCCATAAGTGGGACATATAAAGAATGGATTTAATGTTATTATATATTATGTTATACCAGAATTATTATATACCTCTATATCATTATTATTTATTTCCATTAAAGTATGAGATTGAAATGAAAGTTGCGTTCATGCGTACGTACGGCTTACCGTCTCCATAAACGGTGCATTTCATTTCTTATCCCCAAATGTAATGTACTATTATAAGTACATGTATATAACGGATATATATGATCAATGATACATCTTAATGATGAATATAATTCTAGAATTAAAATATACATACCTCTCATTTAGTTTTAATTCCATTAATATGACAAAGAAATGAATGTAGCGTTCATGCGTACGTATGGCTTACCGTCTCCATGAACGGTGCATTTCATTTTTTACCTCTAAATGATTATGTAATATTATAAATACATGTATATGCTGGATATATATGATATATATTTTATCCAAATCATGAATATCATTCTGGATATAATGAACCTTTGACCACACGAACAACATGTAATTGTAAGAAGTCCACTTTCGACTTAAGAACCAAATATTGACAAAACAAATATTATTAACTTAAATGGTTACATAATGTTTATAACATGTCAATAAGTGATATAAAAGGAATAATTAACTTGGAAAAGTTTCTTAAGAAAGTAGAAATTAACTCAAGTTTATTATTCAGGATGTTAAAGAACGATCGAGTAAAGTTGGACCGTTAGGCTGCCGACTTTTCGTAAGAGATCCAACCTCTCTCTTTCTTTTTAAGTACTCTCCTTTATGGAACTTATTTTAAACTCCTCTTTGTTATGTTGGGGGATTTTATTCTATATTCCTCATTATATAAACTTTAATTTAATATGATGAGATACCCTATTTGATCTCATCAATCCATTTTTGTAAGTTTTATGTGGCGCCATTAGGCTGCCGAGTTTTCGTAAGGGATTTTTCATCTCACTTTTATTCCCATGAGATTTATGCTACATTTTCCACAATTTCCTTTTAGTGGTGTATGTACTGCCCATTATTCTACTATTTGTGTAATATAATTTCGTTTATGAGTATTTACATCAATGATTTATTGTCCTTCTTTCATGGGGTGTATGTTTTGAAAGATACCCAAGTCGGTAAGGGAACCTTTCACCCTCCTCTTTTTTTTAAAAGACATATTTTGTTGGGTCTTTTAATTTACATATTTTTATGTTGGGATATGTTCTAATATATCCTTATTGATGTAAATTTTATGTCCAAGTGATGAGATACACTTTTTATCTCTCATCAACGCATTTTGATGTGACGTCGTTAGGCTGTCAAGGGAACTTCTTAACCCAATTTCGATTTCTTTGGGTTCAAGATGTAGTTATTGAATATGTCATCCTTTGAATATGTGTGAATTTCCATTGATTATTTTACACTTAATATCCACTTATATTTGGTGTATTCATTTGTCACACATAATTATGTAATTGATTTATCCTTAAACCTAGGATACCGTCTTTGTATGGGACTTCGTCTCAATCTCCTTTCATTGAGGCATATTCTGTTTTATACACAACCCTCTTTTATATGGTGTATAAACCCCTTTGACTTTTACATTTATTCAAAAGGAATATTTTTTATATGAAGCGTTTACTAAACGACAAAAGGGAATGTTTTTTTCATATGTATGCGGCGACAATGACTTCTCCGCCGCCGTGACCATTATTTGAGTTTCGGCTTCCTCTACATGCCATACCTTCTTTTTAAAAGAAAAATAAATACCATGTTTTACTTTTCTTTTATCTTGGTATTGAAAATGGTTTTCTTAATGTTTTTATATCAATGGGTTGTATTGATATCTTGTGATTGAAAGGTGGAAATGTTATGTTTCCTTTATTCATGATTTATGTGATACGATTATGTTATGGTTCTTGGGAATTGTTATGAAGAACGGGTGGTTCCATGATAAACTAAGGGCGGGTGAGCCCGATATAGCTCTCCAATGCATTGGGTAACGCGAAGGAGTGAAACGTTAAGGTTTCTCCGAAGAGATTTAGGGAATATACTGTGAAGGGTATTCCAAACATAACCAAGAGGGTTACTCCCTACGTAAGAATGTTATGAATGCCTCAAGTTACCTTTATGTCTTATGATTTCTATGATTTATTCATGGTTTGATGAGGTATGTTAAAGTGCCTATGTTTTATGGGTAAATTATGATTTCATTCTTATGTATATATGAACTCATGTTTCCTTTCCATATTTTTAATAACCCTTACTGAGATTTTTATGCTCATCCCAAGTTTTTGAAATGTTTTTCACAGGTCAAGGGAAAGGTACATGATTTGATGATAATGTCAAGGATGTGTCGAGAAAGAATCCATGTTTTTATTTTCAATATGTTTCCATTGATGGGAAGAATGAATACTGTCTTTTATGTAACCACATTGTTTAAATGTGGAATGTAATGAATGTTTCATGTTCTAATTCTCTAAAACTCTAAACCTGAAAAGATCCTCAATGTGTAATCTTGTAATAACTCAAGATTAAGTAAGGTTTAAGGCAGGGGCCTTATAATTCACACCTAATTTACTCATCCAATGGGGTATATAATTAGTGGAAGAATTTAAAAAATATTGGTATACTATAATCTAGGAGATCGAGAATCCAAATTCATCCTTTTGGATGCACAAAATGTGTAATAATTATAGAGAATCTTCACTATTAATAGTCATGAGGTGACTTCTATAATTTGAATACAACTTGAGTTATATATATACAATTTCCACCAAAATTTTTAGTGAATTTAGTCTATAGGAGAGTAAATAACATTGTATTTTTTTTCATAATTGAGATATGACTCTCTGATCACCAAAATTATTAATCAAAGTGGTATTTAAAATCCTATTCACCTATAACCACATTTCACTTTGCTTATAAATTGGAACTATGTGAACATCATTTGTAAGATATAACAAAAGGTTAAGTGAAACCATTTTAGATATTTATGGTGTTCTTATAATCATCATAGATGTTATGGATCTCCTTATCTATATAGGGAGATAAATAATGAAGATAATGTTACACTCGAGCCTCATCCTCAACTAAATGGAAAGATAAATGGTGGGTGATCATTGAATGGGAAATAATCACTTGTGAAGAGAATTATTAAACACATATTAGATATTAGTTTAGTGTAATTTTTTTTGAAACCATGTAATTGAATTTTATATGACATTATTTTATATTTTGATAATTTGTTTTGTTGTATGATAATGAAATACTCGTTATTTATAACTGATCGATGTGATATTTTGAATATGTGACTTGTGTTTTTCTGATTGGATAACATAACAGACATTTTTTATTCCCAAAAAACTTGAGATGTCAATTTTAATTTGAATCTCATACACCCTGTATAAATTTGGGACCCTTTTTACATGATTTTAATATCATGATTTGGTTCTACATGCATTATATAAAGTCTTAGAGAGTAATTAAAATTTTGGATAACCTCAATCGAAGATTTACTCTAAACATAAATGAAAATATAAGAACTATGAACATGACATAATTTTTAGTGAACTTGCAATGACCAAATTATTTCATTTCTTTCAAAACCTATATTATACAATCCATAAGTTGTTTTAATTATGTTTTTTTACTTTAATATGTTTTTTAAACCCACCTTTTAGTTTTTAATGAAAAATAACAATTTAACACTCTAATACTTATTAACAGATGACCTAGGGTCTTCCATACAATGTACGTAATCTCAAAAAATATAATTAATTTGATATGTTATGAGAGCATGACCAAATTTTAGTTCTATTTTTGGGGAGAACTATATTTTAGAGTGTTTATTTTTTATATGATATTTTTGTATTGTTTAAATATCTATTTTATATTTTTTATTTCTATATATCTACTTTTATTATAATTTAATTTTTATAATGGTTCTATGCATGAAATGTTCTATTCTAGGGGAAATGACACCTTTTAGACCTGAAAATGGGAAGATTTTATTCTTCGACATTGATACACATAAAGTGAACCTTTAAAAGAAGAAACAAAACACCCCAAAAATCTTTTAGACCATACATATTCTTGAAATAAATTTTAAAATGGAATTAAATTGTACATGTTAGATGGAAATAATACTACATAAAAGGAGTTAACTTCTACTTCAATAGAGTACCAATCCACTTATATCCATCTTCTGATGGAAACATCTAATTTAAAATTTAAATATAGTTTAATTAATTTATTTCCTAAGTTACATGTAATTAATGACGTGATCCCACATAAAAAATTAAACTAATTACATACTATTCAATAATCATCAAAACCCTTCAAATTGGATGATGAAATTTTCAAATTAAGAAGATTATGATTTTCTTTAGAAGACACATCAATATAATGGTTGTATTATTTTAACTCCCCAATTAGAGGCTGGGAAGACATTTAAAAAAATTCTTGAAAAATAAATCCTATCATATTGAACTAAAAAAATTAGGAAAGGAACATGTTAAATATGAAAATCACAAGGGGAAACATTACAGGAATTATGGGAATGTATGAAAAGCTTATCTAAAAATTCCCTCATCACAAAATAAGTAAAAAATTATTAATACAATTTTTTCTTATAAATTTATAAATCCTATAGATTTGAGTATGATTGATTTAACAAGTAGTGGGTCTCTATTGAAAAAATGTTGATTACTTTGAGGACACTCATTTAAAACATATAGAAAAACATGCAATAGTTTGGTTTGAGGTCCAGTGCACCTTTGAGAGGAGTCTATGTGGTAAAAGAGTTATTATTTTGATTTAAATGTAGAATGAGAGTTTTAATAAGTACCTTAATCCAAAAACTATATATTTTACTAAATGGAAATAAAAACCACCACCTCCAACTCATTTCAACATCTATTCCATTGACACTCACTACTATGACTAATTCCCCTAATTCAGAGACCCTTTTGAGAGTTCTGAGCAAATATTCCTAGGATTCCCATATAAAAAACATCATAGGAATTAAAAATATTAGGAATACAAATTTGGATGGAAAGATAATGAATTTTATAGGCATGGGGGTTTTCTAACCAACCTCAATAGTTATGGGACTACCCAAGGTAGGGTAATCATCCTCCCCACCACTTAAAAATCCGTAACCCCCATAAAGGCCATTCCAACAAGCCCAATTAAACCATGAGCCTCTCCTAATAGATTTATTGAAGGAAATGACATCATAGAACCTATAGTTCCATAAAATCACTCAATCTGTAATTCGAGACCTAATAGCTCGAGAAGGAAAACTATCAAACACCATCAATGAGGTAAAAAATAAAGGTTCAAGAAAATTACATTCTCAAACCATTGTAAATCCTAAAGAAAAATATATTGTATGTCCTATTACACTTTATATTGTTAAATAGATTTCTCTTTCCAATGACTCTACATAAAAATTGGTACTTCTCTTAAAAAATATCTTCCTCAATCAAAAAATAATTCATGTAAAGATAAAAATAAAAAAAGTAAAAAAGTTGTCATTGAGGATTTCCTTGATCAAAAAATTTCCTATTACATTTACCTAATTACTTTAATAATCCAAGAATACATTTAATAATGAAATTGACAAAAAAATATGGATATGTTAAATATAGTGGTACTAACCCTAAAACATAAAAAAAATAATTATCTTGGTGGAACATAAAACTTCAAGCACAATACATCCTACTAGAGTGATTGAGGAAATTCTTCTATGAGTAAAGAATATCATCTTCCCTATATAGTTACAAGTTCTTGAGATAGAAAATACTCGAATAGAGGGACATGTACCTATTATAACTAAAATTATATTTCTCGTAATTATTAAAATAATAATCAATATTCACAATATAACATTGTCATTGGAATTTGGGGGAGAAATTCTAAGAGTCAATATCCTTGATGCAATGAAGCAACCAATTGAGTAGTATTCCACTCTTACTATCCATTCAATAGAAGTTTTCCCCAATGAAACAACATCACTACATTCTTTTGTTGACCCCCATTTTAATTATTACCCCTTCATAATAATTTAACATATTAGGTTTTGAGTCTTGTATTGATTATCGTGCAGGTTTAAAAAGCATTAATTGTTTTATTTTAATTGATGGGTACGTTCATTTTGAGGTACTCATGACCTTAAATTATTTTTAAAATATCATTTCCATTGATTCTCTTCCCATAGAGAGTAAACAAGAAACAATAGGCATTGAAATAGACCTCACTACACTAAAGTATCTTGAATCAATCCAAAAACAATCGGTGTTTTAATTGAAAACAATTCCCTCTAATTTAAAATATTCTTACCTTAAGAGTATTAAAAAATTTACCATAATTATTTCTAATAAACTATATCTAAATAAGGAATAAAAACAACTAGAACATTCAATAGAGTATAAATATGTGATAGGATAAACATTAGTTGATATTTCTAGGATTGGTCTATTAATTTCATACATCACATACATTAATAGGATGAGTCTAAAACCATAATGAAAGATAAATTCTAGTTAAATCCCACCATTGTTGATGTTTTAAAAATGGATGTGAAAATATTAGTTACTATTGATATCATTTATCCCATATCATATAGTAAATGGGTTAGCCTAGTGAAGATAATTTCTAATAAAACTAGAATAATAGTAGTGTAAAATGAAATAAATGAATTGGTTTCAATACATGTGAAAAATATTTGGGGAGTCTACATTGAATACCATCTCCAAAATAAATCGACACAAAAGGTCCACTTTCCTTTAACATTCATTTACTAAATATTAGAAATATTGGTTGGTAAGTCCCATTATCATTTCATTAATGGCTATTCATGTTATTTGTAAATACATATATCTATAGAGGATTAATTAAAGATAATATTTACTAGACATTTTGGAACATTTTAGTATATGAGGATTCTATTTGGTCTATAGAATGATCCTGGTACTATTAAATATTTTATATTGAATATTATTTTCCAAGTACCTTCATAATTTCATGGATGTTTTCACAGATGATTTTATAACTTATGAAGCTTCCTTTGATACGTGTATGGAACACCTAAGTTATATCATCCATTGTTTCAATAAAAATGACCTATTATTAAATTATGAGAAATTATATTTTATCTTATCAAAAAGGATAATAACCATGAATTTCATTTTTAATAATGTAATACAAGTTGATATATCATAAATTGAAATATCTTACTCTCATCATCCAACTACTGGGGTGAGATCTTCACTGAAAACTCATATTTTGTGCCTTTAACTTTGTAGTTGGAGCGTTTTATCACAAAGGGTTAAGAGGTATCCTCATTTCATTGATTATTCCTCAAGTACCCTTGGCCATTCATAATAAAACTACATAACCACTAAAAAACCTTTTTTTGTTTTAATTATAAAAATTCCATTCATATCGACTTGGGTTAAAAAAAATATATTTTTTTGGTCACGCAACAGTTTAGTTTCTACTTAAGAAGCATGAGGCTAAGACCCAAATCATATGGTATATTTTCCTCCTCTAGGTGGTGGACCAATATATTCAAAAGTGTATTTTAAAATATGGTATTTTACCACATTATTAGGATTTCCCCACCATTGGACCACCATATTGACTCATCCCTCCATATTAGATTGTTTTTACTCAATGAGAAACTTTATGATGATATAGAACATACCCCTTCGCATGTAGATATTTTGTATTTTTAGTAGAATCCAGTATTTACAATAATTTTAGAACTACATAACCCCATATGATTAAGCATGATCAACACTATTATATTTGGGATGAACCAGCTTGTAGCATAGTTTTAGTCACTATGTTTTTAATTACTGTGCCCACGACCATGCATTCACATCTGTTTTGAGTTTTTTCCACAATGTGTCTTATGGAGGAAACATTAGCTCCCAACATACACCATGGAGGGTCCCTAAATCTATAATTTATTATCCTACATTGTATAAATATTCCATTAGTTTTGTAAGTATTTCACATGTTGTCAATTTATAGGGAATTCCACTAAAATGGATGAAATGACCCAGCAACACATGTTATTTTGTGAGATATTATATGAATGAATCCCTTTAATAATTAATTTTTCCTCACACATATCCTATTGAGGTTGGTGATACTATTGTAGTAGAGATGGATATAGTACATGATAAGTTAGATTGTATGAAAATTATTTTGTATCGCATGAGAGCTACTCAGAGTATACATAAATCCTATGAATATTAAAGGAAGAGACCGCAATTGTTTTTTTGGGATCACGTGTTCTTATGAGATTATCCTTAACATAGACATAGAATATTGGGAAAAGGAATCAAGTTTTCCAAAAAAAGTATTAGTCCTTTGTGAGTTATTAGAGTAGGTTTGCGAGGTAAATTATCATATTACAATACCTATATGATTGGAAAAGGTTTATGATACATTTCACATGTCATAAATCTGTAAGTATTATCACAATCCTTCACATGATATTTATTTGAGTGATGAATATATAGAGGATTTTTTGATCTTTTATGGAGTATCTAATCAAAATTCAAGATCACAGAGAGAACCTCCCATGGGGATGAGTTATACGTTTTGTGTGAGTTCTTTTGTAGTATGATGTCCTAAATTAAAACATAGGGTATAGGGAATCAAATATGTGTTTTCAATATCCTAATTTTTTTTGGAGTTTTTACTATTTCATTTGGTGTGAAATTTTATTGTGTGGATGAAGGTTGATGAGGTTTTTTTGTGACTATTTCTTCTTTCTATTAATATGGTCAAATCTTTTCAAGGATGAAAATTATTAAAGCAATGTGTAATGTAGAGACTTGAAAATTTTAATTTTAGAGGTTTGTGAAGTTTTATGGATTTTTAGAGGGGGGGGGGGGGTAAATAGTAAATATTTATTCTCATAATGTTATTTTTAGTAAAAAATTGGATTTGGGATAAAATTTTCACCCATGTACACTCGTTTGGAAGTTTTCAGAGGTAATTAGATTTTCTCTTGAGTTTCAACTAGTGATGGAATTTAATTATTATTTATTTATTTAAATGAAACATATTTTATGATTTATTTTTATTAAATAAATATTATGACCTGTGAGATATTTTTTAGGTGTTGATGATATACATATATTATAAGAAAGTGGAGATTGATATTTTTATGTGGTTTTAAGCCCTATTAGTAGAGTAAAAATGGGTTTATGATAATTAAATAGGGAATTAAAGGTAGATAAAAGTAAAAGTTGGAAATAATGGTAAATTAGTGAAATGAAATTGTTTACAATCATTTATAACTATTATAAATTCATAATAATCTCTATTTATCTAAATAGAAGAGAAATATTGGTGATATTTTCTTATAGTGAATTTGAAATAGGCGAGGAATAAGATTATGAATGAATGGCCAGGGGAGATCACTTGAGTATTAAAGGACTATATTCATTGTATAATTGAGGTAGGTGACTAAAAATTTCATACCATATATAATACTTATGAATCCACAATGGTTACGACATTCCATGTTGAGTATATGTTTAAAAATAATCTGAAGAATAAATATTTGGAAAATAGAATTTGATGAAAATTGACGAACTTGGAATTGCAGAATAATTATTTTTGATGAATAATTAAAAGAAATAAATTGTGAATCTAGTTGACTATTATTAAAATTTTTATTTGATAGAAGTCGTTAATGGAAATTTTGGGGATAAATTTCAATGATAATATAACAATCAATTGATTGAGGTACAAAATGATGAACATAAGAGTTCATTAAAAATTAATGAATTATTATTGAATTTTGATCCTAATTATTTTGTGAATTGTTTGAGAAGATTTTTTGTTGTTAAAAATTAATATTTATATTATATTAAAGATATTTTCAAAAAAATTTATAATTATAAAATAAGAAATTTGAGTATGTAACAATAGAAATTCAGAAAAAATACCTTGGAGGAAGGAAAATCATATTTAGGAACTTTGGCATGGGTAGATCCATATCAAAATTGGGTGTTCCCCTTGTTATGGAACAAAAATGTGTAGAATCATTGGTAAGGGTTGGTGGGATGAAGTGTCCATGAGTTACATAGGGTTATTCTATATATTCATGGGATAATATAGAGTTTGTGGTCCTTTTATGGAGTTGAGTTACAAAAGGTGGTATGAATTTTATAGCATCATGACACATTATCATTTCTCCATATCTTTTAAAGTAGGAATTGTGTGGCTTGGTGTTTTTTAGATAATTGTGGTTATTTCAATATATGCCCAAGATATGTGGAATTTCATATATGTGGTGTGGTAATGCTTCATATGAAATAAATTTTGGTAGACCTAAGTTGGAGTGTAGTGTATCTATAGTGTGTAATTATATTTTCCTAGGATGATTTTATGTAGAATTGGGGTTTTAGGAGAACTAACTGATGGTGGGGGTGTAAATCCATTTTAATATAAGTTAGTGATGTTAATGTTATAACTAGATATGTTCTAGAGGCATGTGAATCATGGTAACAATGATTATGAACAAAATTAAATGTCATTATGGATGAAATGGATGTCCATTGTGGATATGTGATGTGTGGTGGTGAAAAATTTTGAGGAGGGGAAATACCCCAAGGATGGATACATAGTAATACAATGACACTCCATGAGAGAGGAAAACTACCTAAAATCTCCACATTGTGGTGGGTAGAGTCCCTATAGGTGGAAAAATACCAAATAATGAATGCTAATATCATAACGAGTTATCTATGGGCGAATATCTATTTGGTGGTGAAGATGGATTATTAATGATCTATCAAGGGGTGGTTAACATTTTTTGGATTTGATCTTATTGTGAAGTCCCAATAGGTGAAGAAGTTCTTAGAGAAAGTGTAGTGATGGTGGTTGTTATTGAGGTGGTTGTTTTGCGGCATGTGAATTGGATGTGTTGTGGGATGGAATGTGTGATTATATGGTCAGATAGAACTGACTAGATGGTTAAATCTAAGGATATATTTGAGAAAGGTTATTTTTTTTATTTATTCCTTAATTGAATGAATTAACATGATTCATTCACATAGATACATGAGTGTTCTAGGGAATAACCTATCTATTATATCCATATTCTCAAAACATATTAATATAAACGTTTTTAGATTATTTAGAAAGATTCAGTGGTGGTTTCTAGTGAACTTATATTTAGAAATGAGATACCTGTGAGAGGAGTATACTATATTATACGTTTTTTGAGGTATAGTGAGGATATATTCTTATAGTTGTTTCCATTGTGGCTTTCCTTTTTATGAATTTATATGTATTTTTATACATTATCCATGTATTTCAATTTTAAATAACATTATATTACTCATGGTGATGTAATATTTTTCTTTTATAAAGGATAATGTATTATATATATATGTGTGATGATATAATATTGGTGTTAATTTTATAATCATAGACTACATAAGGTAAGACTAGTTAGTCAAACTGTAACCCATTTACAACTCTTTTGTGGTCCTAGTGGGGGATGGATCATGAGAGAGTATTTTTAAAATGAGTTTTATTAGAATTGAGTTTGGATTTATAACTGGTGAGAATTCCATGAGGGGTAAGATAAAAATATTTCTTGAAGCTGGAATTTAAATTTTCCCCAATAAACCAATATGGAATATAAGGAAATTTGTGATCTAATTAAAGATTATACAACCTATGGATCAATACTTAGGGGATAATATAGTTATTTTATGATATCATGATAGGTTTAGATTCATCCATCATGTAGATCTGGGTTAGGATTATTATGTTTGTGTTTGGATTGGGGTGATTTTCCTTGTAGGGGACTAAATGATATTGATACATGGTTAGAATTGTAAATTAATTATTAGTGTAGTTATACATTTCTCATGTACTTCCTTGTCATAAAGTTAGTTTATCGATTTGTAGTTATACTGGTTGTGTGAATCCAATATAGGGTTCAATAGTAGGAGGTATTTTAAATACTTGAG
The DNA here is from genome assembly GCA_963277665.1 of Viscum album. Taxonomy (NCBI): domain Eukaryota; kingdom Viridiplantae; phylum Streptophyta; class Magnoliopsida; order Santalales; family Viscaceae; genus Viscum; species Viscum album. Next base: position 1,403,833,694 of record OY728125.1, read on the forward strand.
GTTGTGTATCCAAGAGTGGAACTGGGAGATGGATAAACGTAAAAGAAAACCATTAGTGAATTATATAAGCATAATATATTGAAATATGAGGGGTATAATTTTAATCATAAGACATAATATTAGTAATATGAGGCTTAGGTATAATTTGAGCTAATACAAATAGGGTATGGGTACCTTATTCTATTGTAGATGAGTGTATTGTGGGGGTCAACACATCAATGTTACATTCTTTTCTTTGATGATCATGATATGGCTATGATTTTGTAGAATTATTTCCATTATATCTTTAAGAAATATTTTTATAAGATAATCGTTGTCCTGAGAGGCATCATGAGGTGTTCGTGATACAAAAAGGAAATAATTTTGTTTAGGATTTTGGCATGTAGTTTATAGAGACATTCTCCCAATTTTGTGACAAATGAGTCGTTTAGATATCATCATTTATAGAGGGCCTTAAATAATGAGATTAAAAGATACTTATGGATATTTCTCTGAGTTCGTTCATAATTCTTTTGAAAAATGATGAGATATTAGAGAACATTTTTGATAAGAATAGAATATTTTATAGTACGTAACTATAAGGGTTCATCTTGAAGTGGATCTACAGATACAATTTCTTGACTTTCAAATTAATCAATGTTCAAAAAAGGAAATGGTATTCAGTTGGTAGGGATATCTCATTTCCCTATTTTGGGACATTTATTGACTATATGCCCATATTTTAATGTTGAGTAGTGGAGGCATATGAAAAGTGTGTGAAAAACCATGAGATTTTGTGATTTTTTCAAAACAAATTTAATCATTTCAATATTTCACATAACATATATCATCATGTTTATCTTTTATTACTTGGAACACCATGTTTAGATTGGGTTAGATTCAATATTGAGTTTTAATTACCCGGGATATATTATTAATATTATTAATTAAACACAACCATTATAAACTAGCCATTAAACATAGTGATTTGAATAGTGATAAATAATTTTTAAATATTATGTATAATCATTTAATATAAATAAAAAACATTTATTAAAAGAACATCATTTTTACAAATGTCATTATATATTGAGAAAATAAATGATTTTTTTAAAATCTTTTACTTAAATTTGAGAAAAAATAATAAAAGTATTTTTTACATGTTTCATAAAATTTATTTTAAAAAATTATGTTTATTTTTGAAATCAGAAAGTCATAATTATCTTAGGGTAAAGTTTTGTGAAATTTCTTAGAAGATAAATTTTTTGATGGATAAAGAAAAATATTGTTTTGTATTTATAATTTTAATTTATTTTAATGAATTTTATAAAAATGGTTTCAAGATAGATTTAAAATTTAAATTAGTTGATTTATATACCTATTAATCCAATTTAGGTCACTAAATAAATTTCCAATTGATTGTTTATATAATTTTTTAAAACTTTTGAACACTTTCTCTTTCAAAATATACTTTCTCGTTGCATATTTGGGTTAAATTTTAAATTAAATTCCTCTAATTATGTGACTGTAATTTTTAAAAATATATTCTATAATTGTAATTATCAAAATTAATATTATCTAATAATTTCAATTTAAGTTTTTTCTATAATGAATAGTAAAAACTCTAAAAATTAATTACCATGATTATGGTGAAAATGGTTTTTTCGAGGGTTAAATTAAAAATATAAGTGTTAAAAATGACCTAAAAATTTCTAAAACCCATTTTTTGGTCATATTTAGACATTATATCTTATATTTTATAGAATGAACCATTTTGGAGAATTTTTCATTTTAAAAACATGGGTATAAATTTTTATTTTCAAAATATTACAAGTATGCCACCCCCTCACTAATAAAAGGACACCCCTTTTCCACTATTATTCACACTTAAAAAACCATTTTTTCATAAAAACCTACCAAAACAAAAATAATTAATTACATACTATAATTTTAGAAGCCTTATTATTTTCATTAATCCATCGTAAGAATCCTTTTGTTGAAATCCATAAGAAGATGCTCGAAGAAGAGGTAACGTCCCTAATCAGGCATTTTATTTTATTTCTTCCTCCAACTCCATGAATTAATGTTATAAAATTATGATATAATAAAAAAAATTCTTCCATATATTAATCTGTTATTATTTTAACATAATAACATAAATATTTCTCCACTTCCATCAATTGTTTTACAAAATCATTATTCGTGTGTACGATGGAGTACCGCCTCATGAACCAATGTCATTTAGTTTCCATGACCACATATCATGGATTGATATAATTTTGTATTTATTTGTTATATATGATATTTATAATATTATTATTGTAACGCCCAGACCCTAGATACCCATAGTCGATACATTATTACATAACATTGGAATGATCACAAGAAAGATCAAGTCTCTAAAGACCGATTAGTTTAGTAGCCTTAGAAACACTTGAAATATTCATAAAGTTTACATTACATCTATAATTTAAAAACTACAACAACATGTTGTCTTCATATCCCCTCATACTATCCCTACAAGTCATTCATAAAATACTTCTTCACATCCTGGGAAAAATAAAACATTGAAAGGGGTGACCTCAGATGCTTGGTAAGGATAACAATATAACGGAAACTTTCATAAATAAACATTAAAGTTTAAGGCAATGTATAACTAAAAAAAAGCCTTTTAAACTTGAACTTCAGCATAATATGGAAAGGATAAAATGAAATAATTCCATTTACTTATTCACATGGATATTCTACCAGTCGAATAATCACATAAAAATATTAATAACCACTTTCATAATGATGGAATGCATAATGCCAGACTATCATAACCACATAGAAAATGCCTCGTGCCAAAAATACAAATTAGATTTTTTCAAGGCCTTGTGACAAGACACTAGTTTGTCTCATGAGACCTACCGATGCATTGAGGAGATATAGAGGGCTCCATCCATTACTTACTAATTCCAATTCATTCCTCATATGAAAAGTTTTAAACACAACAAAAACATTCGTATTAAACTCGCATAGGAAATGTCAATACATAATCGACAAACCATGAATGGTATAAAAATAGCACATCCCCAGTAAAACATAACTCATTCGATAAAATATGGAAGATTTTATTGTATCAGATTAATCTCAATCAAGAATAATGAAGGATATTGACATAGATGAAAATAATCTTCAAAACTATTAGAGAGAAATATCCCCCTTTTTCTTAAAATCATTTAAAAGTCACAATATTTGTCAAGAAGTCATTTAAAAATATATTTTTGAATCAAAGTGTCGCATAACACATTGAAACATTTAAAAGTAATTTTAATTTTAAAACCATAATGTCCATATATATAAATCCATAAAACCATTTTTAAAACATGGACATTAATAAGAAAGATTTAGAAGAATAAATATTCAAAACATTTAAAAATGATATTTTAGTTACAGTTTCTAACCAAAAGAGAGACACTTGAATATAAATAAATGTGGTAATGAAAAATTAGTAATATCATTAGAATAAATATATTCATGATATACTATTTCAAAGTACATTATATACACCATATAAAAGTGATTTGGTGTATAACAACAAAGAAGTCTCAATGGAATGTAAATTGAGATGAAATCTCTCATAAAGGACATATCCTTAGGTTAAGGATAAATCAACGACATAATTATGTGTGAAAAATATAAATACACTAAATATTATTGGATATTCAGTTTAAAACAATCAAAGGTAATTCACACATATTCTTGTAAAAACAACCCCAATGAATTGGATGTTTATCTCAACAAATCGAGAATGAGTAAAAATTACTCTTATCAAGTTCATACCGATGACTTGAGACATTATCAATGGAGTGATTATGTGTATAAAAGTATATCAATATAAAGGGGAGTGGAAATTATTACATAATCAAATTAATAGTGATTCCACACATAATCTTGTAGTAAAATAATCAATGACGTATACGTAAAGCCGAATGAGTGGAAATTGAAATATAAAATTCCCTTATTGATTTGGTAACTTATAAAAAATACACCCAGGAAAGAAGGATCATAAAATTATGATTTGAATATACATTAATTAAAGTATATTACACAATGAATACAAACATGGGCAGTACACACACCACATGCAATAAATAAGTGGTGAACAATGGAATTCTCACGGAATTAAAAGTGAGATAAGAAACCCCTTACTTTGTACTTTTTTCCTTGGTCGACGGTAGTTTAACCTCCTATATAATGGTTAAATAATTGTTATTTAATTATACAAGAATAATATGCATTAATATGATATCATATATGATCTTTTAACATTGATTTGTTAATAATATCTTAGAATTATCGTCGTTTTGGGTGTTAACGGGTTCATTTTCCTTTATATTATTTGTTATTTGAGCCATATTTGTTATTAATGGGATGTATATTATTCATATACAGAATTATATCAAATCTTTAAACATTATTTTTAGTCATTAAATGAGAATTAGTCTTGAATTGATATGATGGAGAATGAATCTCATCGCGTTCGTGGAGACCGTAGTCCGTACGTACGCACGAGCGACAATATCATTCTTTTGATATTAAAATAATATTTAATTTAATTTTATATCATATATACAGAATAATTATAATGTTATATTTATTATTTACATGAATTACACATCATTATTATACCCATCCAAATAATAATGTTTTGAATAACAATTACACCACGACGTGGAGACGGTAAGCCGTACGTACGCATGTATGGTGATATGTCATTCAAATGATGAATAGAATACTGAAATAAGGTTGTAACATGTTTATAATAACATAAAATTTTATATAATATACTGGAGTTATTATTTTATAATGGTAATAACAAAGAAAGAAGAAGTGGAAGAAGAAATGAACTTGAAAAAGGGTGGTGAAATCGTTACCTCTTCTTCGGGTTCTTCCTTTTGATTTGATCAAAAGGGCTCCTTTGGTTGGATTTCTGACTAAATTAAGGAATCTAGGATGAATTTAGGGATGTTTAGAGAGTATTTGGGTAGGGGTTGGCCGAAAAAAAGGCTTTTAAGGTGTGAATTAATGACAAGGGAGAGTGACCTTTTATAAGAGGGGTGAGGGGCACCTTTGGAAAAGCTAGAAATATTATTTTATAATAAATTCATATTCTGTTTATAATGGATCCAAAGTGGATTATTTAAAGGTTAAGGTGGGGATAGGTCGAAAACCACTCAACCAATAGTATTTAGACAGGTTTGGGTAACTACATTGACCTTATCTTTAAATATTAAGTCTTAGTTAATTAGTTTCACTTTACACTGTCTCTTTGTATTTTTATATTATATGGTTAATAAAAATATATATTCATCCAAGAGACCCGAAGTGGTACATTAATGATACACATATAATGATATAAGTCTCTTGGCTAAACCTTATATTTTTAGGAATTTAAATTCAATTAATAATATAATTTGTTTTAAAAACTCTTTTATCTCATTTTTGACACTATTCAATAATTGATTTTTGTATAACTCATAACAGAATGATTACTTTTAATAATGTAAATTAAATAAATCCTAACATGTCATATTAACGTAGAATTTTTTTTATTTATAAAAATTCTCATATTACATTTATTTGGGTATTTATAATATCAATTATTCTAATTTTTCATTAATTAGGTAATTACTGCATCACCATTGTGTCATAAATAAATTAACTTATTTAATGTATAAAAACTATAAATAAAATACCATTATGTAGGAAATACTTTTATCGTTCTAATCAATATTTATAGTCTAAAATCCAACATATATAACCCTATGTAGAAATTTTTTTTTCTAAATTATATGCTTATGCCATTTTTGTATTTATTTTAAATTAATTAAAATAAAGTGTCATTATCAATTACAAGTGCCTCCATGGGGTACCAAAATCAACCCAAATATGTACATGGTCGGACATGTATCCTCCAATAAGGTTAGGACAAATTTTAGGGTAATTTCGTATTATTATAATATTATTTGATAACCCTTATTTACCGGATTTACCCTTTAACCATGGTAAATAAAATATTTACTGAAGTAATTATTTAAAAAGTATAAAAATAAAATTTACCTATTTACACAATTTTGAAATCTTGATTCCAAATATGGAATCCATTTTTCCAAATTCAAAACACAGAAGTGGCATAAATTAATTTAAAATTAATTCCTGTTGTTAAAAAAAGCGTGTTTTTAAGAGATAATAACTATCAAAAGATTGACACTTGTTTATGTCTGGTTTAATTGTGAAATTATGTCAAATGACAAAAATTGAATTAAATGGTAAAAATATATTCTAAATATTCTTTAAAACCACTCAATTTCATAATTTATAAATATTAAGTATTTCGATTAAAAAATTTGTTTTTAATTAGAATTTAGTAATTTTCACAATTCATCAAAATATGAAAGTTATCTGAAAAGTACCAAAATTTCACCCTAGGCTAATTTCTATATCCCAAATCCAAAAATGATGTCCATTTTGTGAGATAGAATTTATAAAATTTTAAAAATTGTGTATTACTATCCATAACGGCTACTTTGATTGGTCGAGGTGTGTTAGAACTCGAAGTTGTGTACAACACATGCTACTGTATTAATCAAAGAGAAGCGTACCGTGTAAGATTGGGGTGTTACATTATCCCCTCCTTCAATAAATTGCATCCTTTAAATTTTTAAAATTGGGCATTGGAATATAATTGAAAGTCCCACATCGGAAAAAGATTCAATAAAACTATCACTTTAAAAGAAAGAAAGAGAAGTACAAAGGTCACTCGAGATAACCTATACTTGGATTCCATGTAGAAAAACATGGATATGGATGATAAAATAAGTGTCAAGTTCTGATAGAGAGGGATAGAGAACATGATCAGGAGAAAGTTAACAATCAGAAAACCACAAACTTGTGTTGGGACAAACGGTCATTAGTCTCCCAGTAGGAAAAGTAAACGGACAACATTTTTTGTTTTAAGTTACATTACAAAAGGACAAGGAATTAATTTATGATATTGACTAAGAACATAAAGATATATACTTAATTTTTAAGTAGTGTTTCATTATTTGATAAATTTTTACAACTAACTTATTTTTTTGAACAATGAGTATTCAAGAAGACTTGGTCACAATGGAAGAGCTAGAATAAACTTCTATAGAAATACATGATCCACGTAGGATAAACTATATATTTGTGTTGTATTTAGAGATTAATCAAAACCAAAATGGTTAGTATAATATCTGATGATCCCCCAAATGGATATTCCATTAGAGAATAAAAACACTAATCTTAATTTATAAAATTAAACTAACAATACCCCAAAGTTAAATAAATACCATTCAATAATCAATTGCCCTTAAAATCCATAAATATAATCCAAACTAATATTGAAACCCAAAACTTATAAGAAAGTAGTCTTCCACATTAAATTGTATCTCCAAATGACATCAATTACTCTTAAAGTCACATAGTTAAAAGTAATTAACCTAATCACATATTCTCTATTATAGGTTAATCATTTCCACAAATAACCCAAATCACTATAAATCCACAATAAAAACATACATAAAAATAGAACATTACTCCTCAAATGAAATCCCATACTATTATATTTTCCTTGGGAATATAGTGTTCACAAAAAATCGAACAACTTCCAAAATAACATTTATCACTTAATCACCGAATCATTCTCTTATACTAAGGGTATTCATTTGATAAGACATAAGATCCCAAATCAAATTATTATTGATCAATAAAATAATTTAACTAAAAATAATAGTCACACTAACTAGGGACTTCACGTAGTCCAGTGGTAGGCGATAAATCCCAATCACACTTTGGTTGTGGGTTCAATTCCCACAGCTTTGTCCGACGCGATGGGTTGTCACATGGTCTGCGTGTTGTCCTTTTTCAGATACTATATTTTATAACATTACCAAAATGAGATAAATTCCTCAAAAAACCATAACATAATTTAAGCAAAAATCTTATCTCATACCTTGCATTTTCATCCCAAATTATAATAACTTATAATTGCCTCAGACACAATGATCATATAAAACCAAATGGTTATTTATAACTATATCCACAAGAGAAAAGATAATTCTTCCTCAAATATCATTCTCACATGGAAAGCTGCTGGGTTACAAATACAAGAGAAAATTATTCCAAATTAAACCCATCAACAAGGAGCAATAATACATTTTAGTCATTTCTCCAACCATTTAGTTCCACATAGCTTCTTCTTTGACCAAGAAAATATCTTATAGAAAAGGGCATTCACTCGGGTAATGGCCAGGTCCCCTATATTTACGGAAAATGACTGTAAATGGATTCTTGTTACCATTTTTATCTTCTTCCATAGTAATTTTCATTTTTCTTTAGCAATTCTTCACTTTATGTCCTTCCTTCCCGCACGTAAAGAATTTCTTTATCCCATTGAGACACTTTCTTGGGTGTCTCCTTCCACATTTCCTGCATGATGGAAATTGAGGATTCCTTTCTCTATGGTCTCCATTGTTGGATCTCTTATCATTCATCACCTTTCTCCTCTTTTTTGAGTCTGGGAATTGATTAATATATATATTTTTGATCATATTTTTAGAAAATTGATTTGGCATAAAGACAATATCTTTTACGCCTATCAACATTCCATTTTGTTGCACATTTCCACCACCGTTCCCACCTTGTACATAATTCTAAAAGTCACCATGACTTCCTTGGAATCCAGCCATTAACTAAAACCAGAAAGCATTGTGTGAGTAACAGTAGTCATAAAATCATTTAGAGATTAATATGTCACCATATTCTCAATTTGAAACACATTAGGATTAACCAAGGTCATTTACTCTCATATTATATATATAATACTTCCAATCAGTTTGTAAAGAAAATGAAAATTATCCTAAGCATATCCCCCGGGAGTGTCATAACCAAGAGTGCAGCATGGCCCGTTGTTGTGCACCAGTTCCCCTTCGAGTCAAGCTCAAAGTGGTGTTTTCGGGTTTTACCCCTTGGTAAATCTATGCCAAAGCCGCCTCTACCTGCTCGTATCCAGACATGGATGTATTGCTCGGAAAACTCACAAAATATCTACAACACCAAAATTCTAGGAAGTTCTTGTATACTAATCCTCAAAGTTCATCTTAGGTCTACGTGCTCTAATCAGAGTTTGTCTAAATATAGCTTCTAAGGTTTGTAATAAACTTTCTCTGATACCAACTATAATGCCTCGACCCTAGATACCCAAAGTCGGTATATTATTATATAACATTGGCATGATCACAAGAAAGATCAAGTCTCTAAATACTGATTAGTTTAGTAGCCTTGGAAAAACTATATATATTCATAAAGTTTACATTACATCAATAAGTGAAAAACTACAACAACATATTGTCTTCATATCCCCTCGTACTATCCCTGCATGTCATTCATAAAATACTTCATCACATCCTGGGAAAAATAAAACATTGAAAGGTGTGAGCTCAGATGCTCAGTAAGGATAACAATATAGCGGAAATTTTCATAAATAAACAAAAAAATTTAAGGCAATGTATAACTAAAACAAAAGCCTTTTAAACTTGAACTTCAGCATAATATGGTAAGGATAAAATGAAATAATGCCATTTACTTATTCACATGGATATTCTACTAGTCGAATAATCACATGAAAATATTAATAACCACTTTCATAATGATGGAATTCATAATTCCAGACTATCATAACAACATAGCCAAGGCCTCGTGCCAAGACTACAAATAAGATTTTGTCAAGTCCTTGTGCCAAGACACTAGTTTGTCTCATGAGACCTACCGATGCATCGAGGAGCTATAGGGGGCTCCGCCCATCACTTACCAAGTCCAATTCATTCCTCATATGAAAAGTTTTAAACATAACATAAACATTCATATTAAACTAGCATATGAAATGTCAATACTTATTCGAAAAACCATGAATGGTATAAAAATAGCACATCCACAGTAAAAAATAACTCATTAAATACAATATGGAAGATTGTATTCTATCAGATTAATATCAATCAATAATAATGAAGGATATTGACATAAATGAAAATAATCTTCAAAACTATTAGAGAGAAATATCCCCCTTTTTCATGAAATCATTTAAAAGTCACACTATTTGTCAAGAAGACATTTAAAAATATATTTTTGAATCAAAGTATCCCATACCACTTTGAAACTTTTAAATGTAATTTTAATTTTAAAACCATAATGTCCATATATATAAATCTATAAAACAATTTTTTAAACATGGACATTAATGAGAATGATTTAGAAGAATAAATCTTCAAAACATTTAAAAATGATATTTTAGTTAGAGTTTCTAACCAAAGGAGAGACACTTGAATACAAATAATTTAGGTAATAAAAACTTATTAATATCATGAGAATAAAGGGATTTATGATATACCATGTCAAGGTACATTATATACACTATATAAAAGTGATTTGGTGTATAACAACAAATAAGTCTCAAGGGAATGTAAATTGAGATGAAATCTCTCATAAAGGCCGTATCCTTTGGTTAAGGATAAATCAACGACATAATTATTTGTGAACAATATAAATACACTAAATATGATTGGATTTTCAGGGTAAAACAATCAAAGGAAATTCACACATATTCTAGTAAAAACAACACCAATGAATTGGATGTTTATCTCAACAAATCGAGATTGAGTTAAAATTACTCTTATCAAGTTCATACTGATGACTTGAGAATTTATCAATGGAGTGATTATGTGTATAAAAAGTATATCCACATAAAGGGGAGTGGAAATTATGACATAATCAAATGAATAGTGATTCCACACATAATCTTGGAGTAAAATAATCAATGAAGTATGCGTAAAGCCAAATGAGTGGAAATTGAAATATAAAATTCCCTTATTGATTTGGTAACTCACGAAACATACACCCATGAAAGAAGGATCATACAATTATGATGTAAATATACATTAATTAAATTATGTTACACAATGAATACAAACGTGGTCTGTACACACACCACATGCAATAAATAAGTGGGGAACAATAGAATTCTCATGGAATTAAAAGTGTGATAAGAAACCCCTTACTTTTTACTTTTTCCTTGGTCAAGGGTAGGGTAATCTTTTTAATATTGGTTAAATAATTGTTATTTAATTATATAGGAATAATATGCATTAATATGATATCATATATTATCTTTTAACATTGATTTGTTAATAATATCTTAGAATGATCGTCGTTTTGGGTGTTAACGAGTTCATTTTCCTATATATTGTTTGTTATTTGAGCCATATTTGTTATTAATGGGATGTATATTATTCATATACAGAATGATATAAAATCTTTAAACATTATTTTTAATCATTAAATGATAATTATTCTTGAACAGATGTGATGGAGAATTAATCTCATCTCGTTCTTTGAGACGGTAGTCCGTACGTACGCACGAGCGACAATATCATTCTTTTGATATTAAAATAATATTTAATTTTATTTTATATCATATATACCGAATCATTAAAATTTTATAATTATTATTTAAATGAATTACACATCAGTATTATACCCATCCAAATAATAAAGTTTTGAATAACAATTACACCACGACGTGGAGACGGTAAGCCGTACATACGCACGTATGGTGACATGTCATTAAAAGGATGGATAGAATACTAAAATATGGTTGTAACATGTTTATAATAACATAAAAGTATATATAATATACTGGATTTATTATTTTATAATGGTAATAACAAAGAAAGAAGAAGTGGAAGAAGAAATGAACTTGAAAAAGGGTGGTGAAATCATTACCTCTTCTTCGGGTTCTTCCTTTTGATTTGATCAAAAGGGATACTTAGGTTGGCTTTATGACTAAAGTAAGGAATCTAGGATGAATTGAGGGAAGTTGATAGAGTATTTTTGTAGGGTTTGGCCGAACAAAAAGGCTTTGAAGGTGTGAATTAATGAGAAGGGGGAGTGCCCTTTTATAAGAGGGGTGAGGGGCACCTTTGGAAAAGCTAGAAATATTATTTTATAATAAAATCATATTCGGTTTATAATGGCTCGAAAGTGGATTATTTAAAGATTAAGGTGGGGATAGGTCGAAAAACACTCATCTAAAAGGATATTGACAGGTGTGGGTTACTATATTAACCTTATCTTTAAATATTAACTCTTAGTTAATTAGTTTCACCTTTATAATGTCTCTCTATATTTTTATATTATATGGTTAATAAACAAACTATATACATCCAAGAGACCCCCAAGTGGTACATTAATGATACACATATCATGATATAAGTATCTTGTCCAAACATTATATTTTTATGAATTTAATATAAATTAATAATATAATATTTGTTTTAAAAACTCTTTTATCTCAATTTTGATACTATTAAATAATTTATTTTTTTAAAACTCATAATAGAATGATTACTTTGAATAAAGTAAATTAAATCAATACTAACATGCCATATTAACGTATAAAATAATTTTTATTTATAAAAAGTCTAAAATTACATTTATTTGGGTATTTATAATATCAATTATTCTAATTGTTCATTAATTAGGTAATTACTGCATCACCATTTCGTCATAAATAAATTAACTTATTTAATGTCTAAAAACTATAAATAAAATACCATTATGTAGGAAATACTTTTATCATTATAATTAATATTTATAGTATAAAATAAAACATATATAACCCTATATAAAAATTGTTTTTCTAAAATATATATGCTTATGCCATTTTTGTATTTATTTTAACTTAATTAAAATAAAGTGTCATTATGACTTAAAAGTGCCTTCATGGGGTCCAAAAATCAACCCAAAGATTCCCATGGTAGCACATGTATCCTCCAATAATGTTAGGACACATTTTAGGGTTATTTAGTATTATTATAATATTATTTGTTAACCCTTATTTTCTGGATTTACCCTTTAACCATGGTAAATAAAATATTTACCGAAGTAATTATTCAAAATGTCTAAAAATAAAAGTTACCTATTTACAAAATTTGGACATCCTGATTCCAAATATAGAATCCATTTCTCCAAATTCAATTCTTGGAATTGGCAGAAATTAATTTAAAATTAATTCCTGTTGTTAAAACAAAAAGCGTGTTTTAAGAGATAATAACTATCAAAAGACTGGCACTTGTTTATGTCTGGTTTAATTGTGAAATTATGTCCATTGACAAAAATTTAATTAAATGGTAAAAATATATTCTAAATATACTTTAAAACCACTCATATTAATAATTTATCAATATTAAGTATTTTGATTAAAAAATTTGTTTTTAATTAAAATTTAGTAATTTTCACAATTCATCAAAATATGAAATTTATCTGAAAAGTACCAAAATTTCACCCTAGGCTAATGTCAATATTCTGAATCCAAAAATGAAGTCCATTTTGAGATATAGAATTTATAAAATTTTAAAAAGTGGTTATTACTAGTCATAATGGCTACTTTGATTGTTTGAGGAGTGTTAGAACTCGAAGTTGTGTACAACACACTCTACTATATTAATCAAAGAGAAGTGTGTCATGGAAGCTTGGGGTGTTACAAGTATTTTTATATAATCATTATATCACATGTTCTTTCTTACTTTTGATTATATGGGAACAAGATAACGTTGTTCGTGTGTATAGTGGATAACTACCTTACACGGAAGGTATTGAGATTATTTTAATTAAAATATGTTATATATATGACATAAAACTGATTCTTTAATGGTAATATATTATTAAAAATTATTTCATTCTAATCGTCATGAAAATGGAAATAATGTTCATGTGTATATACGACCTACCATCTCCATGAACAATATATTTAATTTTCTAAATATAATTTTTATAGATCACTCTAAATACATGTATAACGATTATATATTATATTTGTATCATGGTAAAAATGATTAATATTATTTAACCATGATCAAATTAATAGGACCAAAAATAAAAAATCAAAACATACTTGAAAACAAAGTAGTTATTGCCCAAAATGCGACTTTAACATGGAATTGTTAATAAACAAGTAATAAAAGGTCACAAGTAAAATTATATGGTACGATATATATATATATATATATATATATAATTTTGTTAATATATTTATAATAAATTTATATTTATTATATATGAGGTTCTAATATGTATGAAGTCAAGACTTATGGTAAGGGATTTCTAGTCACTTTTTTAGGAGACATATTCAAATTCACCACACTTTTATTTTTTGTGGTGTATATACTAACCCTTTTACATTTTATATCATTAATATCCTTATTTTAAGGATATTTAAATTTTCTTTTGATTTTATTATTTATTGGGTCTTATGATTCAAAATAATACTAAAGTTGTAAAGGATTTCCTCCTCACTTTTTACTTTTGTGAAACACATTCCATATTAACCACCTATTTAATTTATGTGATATATATAATAAACTTGATTGTATATTATGATGCTTCTAATGAAAATTATTGGGATTTATAAATCTATTTTAGTATATCCCTTTCAATGGGTTTTATAGTTTAAATGTTACCAAAGCTGTAAGAGATTTTTGTCTCAATTTACATTCCTTGAGACATATATTTTGTTATGAACATATAATATTTTTTGAGTAGTATATAAAAAACCTAGTATATGTAATATCATGAGTTTATTTATTATAATTTTTTTAATTTTCATTTAATGTTATTAGTTCATGAGGATTATAATTCAAAGTTACCAAAGAGGTAACTATTTTATGCTATAGTATCATCATTTATCTAGATTGCTTATGAAAATGTTTCTGATGATAAAATATTATAATACATATATAAATAAACCCATGAATTTATTTATACATTTGTTATTTCATGAGAGAAAATTATTTCACTTCATTTTATTCTCTTTATGTACTCAATATTTCAAATGCATGTTTTTAAGAAGAAACCTTTTTATTTCTCTCTCCAGTTAAAAAACCCTTTTTCTTTAAAAACCATGTTTTAAAAAAAATATTTCAAAAATGGATTTAGAATTATCAAAATAATTTATTAAAGGAATTTTTATCCATGTTTTAATTTTTACATTTTTTAAAAGAAAATTTCAGTTCATTTTCTAGAAAAACAATTCCCATTTGGATTTTACCAAAAAATGTGAAAGGAATATTTGTTTTAATGTGTATGGAATGAATAGTATTTTTCAATATAGTTGGTATTATAGGATAGGTTTAGTTATCCATTGAAAACTATGATGATAAGAATTTAGTGAGATCCCTAGTGTATATTTTTAAGGATATGTATAGGTATTGCTCTAAAGATAAGTCTAAGGATTATTCAAAGTATAGAAAAATGTACTAGAATTTTGGTAATGGATAAGGAAAGTGGTTTCTAAAAAATTAATATCTTTATAGATACTACAAGTTTATGTGGAAATAAAATATAGGTACCTATGGGAAATAAATTTGAAAATGTTACATTGAGCGGGACACAATCATCACCTAGTGCATGACAATAGGCCTTGCTTCTAACCTAGTTTGATACTTATAGGGGATATGATTTCGAAATTCACACTCTTTATGAACCATCATAATTGATGAAAATATATGATGAAATTGAATGAACAAGAATAAAAATAAGTTTTCACAGATTAAAAATAATGTTTCACGATTTCAACATCCTATAAGTTATTTTTATTGATTATGTGGTTCCCTACATGACTATTGTTACTCACACTATGCATTTTGGTTTTCTTCAATTGTGGGAACCAAAAGAAATTATATTGACATTAAATGTGATAGACAATGTGTTGATGTGAAAAAAATGGAATGACAACTAAAGTGAAGGTTATTGAGAATATATGTAATCAGTTATCATGATATATGATTAACAACTTTCACTTCAACTAACTCACAGACTCACCAAAGAAGAGAAGGATAGAGTTCGTCAAGATCTCAAGTGGTAGAGAAAATAGAAGAAAGAAAACTCAATTTTCTCTATCTTAAGAATGTGGGATGAAGAACTCATGGTAATGTATCAAATTAATGGGAAGGTGTTTTGATCATGGAGAAGAAGGATACAAATCAAGTTATTACTAAGGAAAAATGAAAAGTTTAGTTATAGCAATGGATAAGATTTATGTTTTCCTTAAGATATCATCAATGTTTGAATGATAAAAAGTTATAATGTTTTAGAATTATGTAAATAAATTTAATAAGTAGAAAGATAATGAATATAAGTAGAAAGGTATTACGAGTAATGGATATACTGATGAGGAGGAGGAGACTACAAGTGGGATATAAAAGGTATGGGCTGTTCTAATAGTATTGTTTATGTTAAACATGAGAAGTATGATTAAATTGAGGTTCGTGGTTGTCAAGACATGAATCATATTTCACATTTTAGGAAAGTGATATTAATGAATAAGATGATAAATCCTAGTTAATGGTTTTAGAAGGAATTGGGATGACTGATGTGGTTATATATTGTAATTAAAGATTTATGTTATATAAACCATGAAATATATAAGGATTGTTCAGTATATATTTTTTGTAAATGATTTGAAAATATATATTAAATAGTGATGATGACATAGAATAGTGATTTAAAGTTAAGTTGATATTTTTATTAAGGTTAGATAACACATAATATGTCCATGATGTTGAGAAAATGGTGTTTAGTTTAGATAACGTGAATATTGATATGAATAAAGTAAATTCGTTAGTATTGATGATATTGGAACATATTAATAATTTATGAAAAAAAGTAGTTTATGTTATCATTTATGGAGTTTATGAAATCATTTTATTCATGGAATATATTCAATAATTTTTGGTTTTATCCAATTAATGAGGAAGTATGTATGTTTTCATTTAGGTTTTCTGGAAATTCTGGTTATTATAATGATTCAGAAGAATATATTACCACGTTATTCACATATTGGGAACATGACCATTGAGAGATTCATAATGATATTTTATTGATAAATGTTAATTTTAATTTTTGAAATTTAGTGACCAAATATATAAATTTTGAATTTTGGAAGGGTCATAAGTTCAACCATTTATTGAATTTTTTATGATGAAACTTGGATGATGGTTTAGAGATTAATGTATTACTTCACGAGATGAATAATTATGATTATTGATAACCAATTCTAACAAGTTTTTTGATGATAATTTGAGATAAAATGAATGGATTATCATTCTTTTATGGATATGGGGATCCGTTAGTGCTTTAGGGTGAAAATAATTCATTTTTTTTTCTTGGAGTAAAAGATGATGTGAAAATAGATCGAAGCATAACCAAAGGATAAAATTGTTATTATGATATAAATGAAATATAATCCCCATGTATATACATAACTTTAAAATTATTGATCATATTAGGATGTTATCCTATTTACTGGATCTTCCACTAAACCTCTCTCAAGTTCATGATGTATTCTATGTATTTATCCTAAGTAAGTATATACTTGATCCACCACATTTACTAAACTCAGTTGTTATACTATTGTAGAACAATCTTTCTTATGAGGAACAACCAATAGAGATTATGGATTAGATAAAATTTTATGAAACAAAAACACTCACCAGGTAAAATTTTTGTAGTGAAACCACCAACTTGAATAAGAAATGTGGGAACCTAAGGATATAATGAGGTATAAGTATCCTCAGTTTTTGTTACTAAAGTAACAAATTTCAATGGATAAATTCATTTAAAGGGGGGTATAATGTGACACCAAAAAAATTTAGTGAATTTTTTTCAAATATATTTAATATTTTTGATATTTTTAATTACATAAAACATATTTTTCAGCTTGTGTTATGTGAAACACTAAATTTAGATTGGGTTGCACACAATATTGAGTTTTAACAAACCATGATATATTATTAATATCATTATTTAAACGTGACTATTATAACCTATATCTTAAACATAGTGATAAGAATAGTAATAAATAATTTTTAAATATTATTTATAATATTTTTATACACATAAAATATACTGATAAAAAAGTATTGAATTTTTAGAAATGTCTTTATATGTTATGAAAATACTATTTTCTAAAAAAACATTTATTTAATTTTATGAAAATAAAATAAAATTAATTTTTACCACTTTTAAATAATTTATATAAAAATATAAATTTCATTTAGGAAATCATAATATCCATATTATCTTGGGGTGAGGTTTTAAAATTTTTTTGAGAACTTTTTTTGATGAATGGTGAAAAATATTGTGTTTTATTAAGAATTTCCATTTCTTTTAAAGAATTTGAAAACATAAAAATTGTTTTAAAATGGCATTCAAAGTAAAATTAGATGAATTATATATCTATTAATAAATTTTTTTTCATTGGAATAAATTTCACATAAAATTTTGATATAATTGTTTTAAACTTTTATGCATTTTCTCTTTAAAAACCCACTTTCTCTGCACATCTGTAGGTATAATTTTAAATCAAGTTCATTTTATTATATGAGTTGAATTTGAAAAAATTGACTCAATATTTGTAATCATAATAATTTATATTATCTAATATGGTAAAATTAATTATTTTCAATAAAAAATAGTTAAAACAACAAAAATAAACTACCACGATTAAGGAAGAAATGGGTTTATCAGGGGGTTATACTAAAATGTAATGGGTTAAAAATGACCCCAAAGTTATAAAAAACATTTTATGTTCATATATAGACATAATACCTTATAGGTTTGATAATGGTCTACTTTAGAACCTTTTGTGATGATAAAAACATTAGTGCAACTTTTTCTTTTTAGAAAACTATAAGTGTGCCACTCACCTCACTTATAAGAGGCCACCCCTTATCCTATCCCCTCCGCACTTACAAAACCCATTGGTTAAGAAAATAAATACAAAAATAACTTAATTACCTTATATCATCTTAAAAGAATATTTTTTTCATAAATATTACCTAAGAAGCCTTTTGGTGAAAACCAAAAGAAGTTGTCTGAAGAAGAGGTAAGTCCCCAGTCAAGCATTTTATATTATTTATTCTTCCACCTCCTAAAATTAATATTTAAAAATGATTATATAATAACCTATATATATTTAATATAATTATATTTAATTATGTTAATGGAATAACCTAAATCCTTCTCTTCTTTCATCAAATGGGTTACCGAATAATCATTTATGTGTACGACAGACTACTTCCTAATAAACTAATGTTATTTATTTTCCATCACCACATCTCAAGGATAGATATAATTATTGATTTATTATTTATAGATCAAATAAATAATAATTTTATTCTTATTTAAAAATTATACCACATGTTCTTTCTTACTTTCCATTCCATGGGTATATGATAACGTCATTAATGTGTATGGCGGACTACCGTCTCATGAAGCAATGCAATTAATTCAGGCTTTACACCATAGGAAATAAGGATGTTGTAATGATAATATGAGATATATATGAAATAAAAATTATAAAGTAATTTTAATATATTATTTACCTTGAATTCTTTGTTTTCCTTGGGAAAATAGAAACAACGTTCACAGGTACATATGACTTACTATCTCCATGAACAATGTATTTCATTTTCTATATATAACTTTTATGGATCAATTTGAATATATATATAATAAATATATATTATATTTATAAAATGTTTAAAATTACTTATATTATGGAACCGTGATCAATGTAATAGGAAAAAAATAGAAAATTAAAACATACACAAAAAACGAAGCAGTTATTACCCACAACACGACTTTAACATGAAATTGTTAATAAATGGGTAATAGTAGATCGTATGTAAATAATATATGATATGATATATACACACACACATATATATATATGGTTTTTTAATATATATATAACAAAGATATATTTATTCTATAGGATTTTCAAATGTTTACGAAGGAAGTTAAGACTTATTGTAAGAGATTTCTAGTCTCTCTTTTATTTTTGGGAGACATATGAAAGTTCACCAGCCGTTTCTTTTGTTTTTTGTATATAATAAATTTACACATGTTATATCATGAATCTAATTATTTTAATGATATTTAATTTTTGATTTTGTGTTATTATTTATTGGGTATTATGATTCAAAATATTACTAAATCGATAAGGGATTTCCGTCTCAATTTTTTCTTCTGTGAGACACATGGAATATTCACAATATATTTATTTTAAATGGTGCGTTTAATTATCACGAATTAATTTACTTATAATTCTCCTAAAAATTATTTTTATTTACATAACCATTTTATGATCACTATTTCATGGGGTTTACGGTTAAAAAGATACCAAAGCGGTAAGATTTTGTTGTCTCGATTTTTCTTCCTTAAGACATATGTTATATTATGAAACTATATTATTTTATAAGGTGTGTATATATCCTATTTTACATTTACAATCATGAATTTATTTATTATCATGATATTTTATGTTTAAATTTATTTCATTCATTCATGGCGATTATAATTCAAAGTTACCAAAGTGGTAAATATTTTCCGTGACAATCATATAATTCATCAGGATTGTTTATCATTATGTTTATGATGATAAAATATTATGATAAAAATTTCAATTAAATCATGTTTTTTATAATCCTTTTTTTATTTTATTATATTAATTTTTTTATCCATTTTCCTCTGATTATGTACTGAATAGTTTAAAAGATTTTTTTAAGAAAAATCGTCTTTATTTCTCTCTTTAGATGAAAAACCCTTTTTCTTCAAAACCCATGTGTACAAAAATAATGTTTTTGAAATTTTTTTAAAATTCACCAAAATATTTATTAACTACATCTTAACCCATGTTTTACTTTTTTATAATTTTTATAAAGGGTAATCTTCATGTCATTTTCATAAAACAATGCTTGTTTGGATTTTTTTGAAAATGTTTAAGGAATGTTTATTTTAAAGTTAATGGAATGTATGGTATTTTATACCATCAATAACAATATTTACTTTAAACATTCATTTAATAAATTCCAAGGTTATTTCAAAATAAAATTATTTTAATTTTTTTTTGGTTTTAAAAATTGTTTTCTAAGTGGAAAGGATATTTTCATAAAGGAAGTTTTTAAATGATTTTTAAATATTCCTTTATATGTTTAAATTTTTATTTTCAAAGTAAGTGATTCAAAAAAAAATTAGGAATTTTTTTAAAGAGTGGTTTTTTCTAAAAATTTATTTTGCTCAATAAATGTTTCAAGTGATCTTTAAAAAATGTTTTCCATCAAATTTGATATCCTTTGATGTGTCTTATTATTTACTAGGTATATGACCTAAGGATTCCATTCTTATTATTTCTATAGATGGGTTATGTTTATGATAATAAGTGGTTTTCAAACCCCATTTCTCTTCAAAGGTTGATACCATGATAACATTATTATAATACATGCTTCCTTTCACGGGTCATGTGATGATGAAATCATTAATTGATTATGAAACCTATCTATTTTCCATAGTTTATGATATAATGAAATGTTTATGAAACCGATTAAATTTCATGGGTTATGACATGTTGAATTATATATGATATTTTGGCACACATAAATATTATTTTCATTATGTGATGGATGGAACCTATATCTCTCTACAATTCATTGGGTAAAGATTTAAATCTTATGAGATAGATAATACTAGACCAAGGAGTGTACATAGTTCAGTAAGGAACTTTATCTGATATGATGGTCTTGGGAGTGAAACATGAATAATTTGATTGTTTGGGGGAGTGAACCCATTCCCCTCTGATAGCTTTGGTAGTGATGCTTGACTACTATGGAAATGATTTTCTATGCTTACATGCATGCCCCAATTATATATCTTATAAAAATTTTATTCTCTAATGAATCATGTTCATTAATTACCTTATGATTCAAGTCTTATTAACTACAAATATTTATTCCACGAATTAATATTATGATCCTTGATATGCAGAGTATGGTTTCCATATATTTTGATCATGTTATCATAAAATTATTTTAATGTCATGCTTATGTAGACCCATTTTTTACACTTATATAGAATCTCATTTCACCATTTATTATGTTTCATTTCCCTAGTTTATGGAGAAATTAATTATATATGATATGTCTAAGAAGGATTCTAGTTATGGAGGACATAGTGAAAGATGACATAACACATTTTTGGGCCATTTATTTATGTGTCCATGTTTCCAATTTCACTATACCTTTATGATCCTTAGGTGTGTTTTTGTGTAATATAATGAATATTCATCTCAAAATATGTAATATATATGTATGAAAATCATGGTTCTCTATAGTGTGATTATTGAAGGGCCACACTATCATCTCCCTAATTAGTAGTTTCTAAAAAACAATAAGATAAACAAACTTTGGGACTACTAGAGCATAATGGTGCTAAAAGAAGCCATCATAGAGAATCTTATTAGAGAGATAAATATATAGAAGGTATAGGTAAGAAATAGAGATGATAAGGAGAAGTATTTTTAATTGGAAAACTCCATTCCATATATGTTAAATGAGATGGGGGACTAGAGGTGGTACAAGGGATGGATTTAAATTTTTCAAATCCTTATTCTGTTTTAATGGATTTTGGTTCCACTTATTATTTCATCACCCCTTCCCTAGTTAATGGGTTATAGTTCCCAACATAGTCACTTTAGAGATAATTGGAGTTAATAACTCCAATGATAGTATAGATAAAGATAGATGAGGAATCTAGTTATGAGGTTATTGGGGAGTGAAATTGATACTCCAACCTAATATTTTTATGGATATAATTTTAGGACAATGTTATGAGGAAGGATTTGTTGTATTTTATAAAATATTGTATCAATTTTTATAAATAAGGTATTGTTTTCTAATTTGGAAGGTGATCATGTGGTATTTTTTGGAGAAAGAGATTTCTATTTTTAATAGAGACAAATTGAGTCATAGAGTAATATATCTCAATTAGATAGATTGATGTTTTGTGAAATCGATGCAAATATAGAGAAGTTTCCTTGGGTTGTGAGGGATTATGTAGATGTGTTCCTAGAGAAGGTTATTATCTTATCATTGAGGCAAGATATTGGGTACGATATTGAGTTTTACCCAATGGTTTCTTTTATTACTATGACGACTTATTGGATGGTACTTGTAGATCTTAGAGAATTGAGAATCCAAATTTATGACTTATTAAACTGGGAATTTATTTAGAATGGTTTGTCACCATGAGAGACTCAAGTATTATTGTTAAATAAGGAAGATTGAATCTTGAGGTAATGTATATATTACTAATGTTTTAATCATGTAACAGTAAAGAATCACTATCCACATCCTTGGATAGATGATTTTTTTGACTATTTTAAAGGGGAAAGTTGGGTTTTTAAGATATATTTATAATTTTAATATCAGAAAATGAGGGTTAATAATGAGGACATCCATAAAATATATTTTTGGTGTTAGTATGAATATTTCACATTTTTACTGATTTGGTTTATATTTATAAATACGCTATCTATTTTTATAGGGCTTTTGAATAGAGTGTTCTAACCCTATCTTGATGATTTTTTAGAGGTCTTCATAAAAGATATTTTAGTATATTCAAATATGGAGGAAGAATATATATAGCATATCATGATAGTGTTAGAGTTTCTTAGAAAGAATATGTTGTATGTAAAGATGTTCAAGTGTTGATTTTGGATAATGAGGTGTATTTTATAGGTCATAATTTTTTTTTAGTTTGGTGTGCAAGTGGATCTAGTGATGATTGATTCATTTGTTGTGTGGAATTCCCCATAGAATTCATTTGAATTAAGGAGTTTCTTAAGCATGTCTGAATATCATAGTAGGTTTTTCCCATATTATATGGGATTGTGACTCTATTATTATCTTTGAATATGAAAATCAATGCTTTTGTTGGTAAGGATGAATGTCAAGGTTTTTTTTAAAGCTCGAAGGATAAGTTAAAAATTTCCCCAAATATTCATTTTCTCAAGGATGGTTCTCCTTAGGATGTATATTGTGATTCCCCTCATTAGTGTTTTTGGATGTGTCCCTATGTAAGAGATATAATTCAATATTTATGATTTTATGATGTTATTTCCCTATAAATGCTATTATTATACCAATTATAAAAATATTATATGAGTGGTGTTTTCACATAATATTTAGAGTCATTATTTCTTTGAAAATTATTACAAATCAGCTCAAATCAACCTAAAGATTCACATAGAATGATCTTCTGCTAGGCCTAAAGGGAATTCCTGATCCCCACATACTGTAAACTAGTGGTTGAGTATTAAAAAACACATGTTTGGGAATGATTTAACTATTATAAAAAATGACCAAGCAACATAACCTACCTATAATCTTACATGACCCATCCATACATTAGATACTGATTCATATAAATGAATACATACAAGTTAGTAAAATAAACCAATATAGCTTAAACCAAATAAACATCCAAAATGATATATAATCAATAAAATTGAATATTGTGATTCAAAATCATTACAATGAAAAATAATGAACATCAAAAAATAATTAGTATAGTTAAAATATACAACAAAAGTAGAATACAAGAAATAAAACTTGCCAATGTAGCTAATATATTAAATTAGGAAATAAAACTAAAACTGATTAGTTAAAACAATTATTCCATATGAAACTTTAGCCACTCAATACATCCCTAAATTTCTATTAATTGACCTAAATGAACAAAACATAATGATATCAATACTTGAGAACCTTCAATAAAACATAGAATCTCCACACACACTAGTGTATATTA
Source organism: Viscum album (assembly GCA_963277665.1). NCBI lineage: Eukaryota > Viridiplantae > Streptophyta > Magnoliopsida > Santalales > Viscaceae > Viscum > Viscum album. The sequence continues at coordinate 1,403,858,441 of OY728125.1, forward strand.
ATGGTGTGAGAAAAATGTTCATAGTAGGATTCCTCTAATGATTATTTATATTTAATTTCAATAATTATAGTTTGAAAAAAATTCAGGTAATAGATTTTTCATTTGATCAATGATAACGAAAAAAAGTATCATTTATTATAGTTTTCTTTTGAAAACCAAGAAAATAATTTTGGAAAAAACAAGGTATTTCCAAATTGAAACCAATTTTTCAAAAAAATAATAAATTAAAAAATATCCAATAAAACCCCCTTTCAAATATAAAAAAGGATTTTAAAATTCATGAGAAAAACAAATCATTTTTATTACTTTTTTCAAAAACATTTCTAATACCTTTTTTTAAAACAATTTCAGTTTACATTTAAGGAAACCCTCCCTCCAAATCTTATTTTTAAAATATTTTGGACATAAATAATGACTATAACTAAAGTATAATATAAAAATGTAGGCACTGATAAATCAATGACGAATAAGAGGATAAACCAAATAATGATTCTATATAGGAAAATAATGGTTCAGGGATACATAATAGGAAAATAAAGGGATCTGCTAAAATATCATCAATAGAAACTAAGAATTAAAAGAAATCAATATATTCTGACTAGAATGATACTTAAACTCATTTATATAACATTTAAAATGGAATTCACTAACCATGGAAACCATAATGGCACTCAGCCACAACTTACCCTCATGATCTAACTGGGTGGAAATCCCTAGTAAAACATGATCATACCTAGGGCACTAGTCATCATATAATCAATACTAGTGTATTACTTATCTATATATTCGACTTAACTACTTATGTTCCCATGATATAATTAAATGGAGTAGATCAAAAAAACTATTCATGAGTTCATCACATAAATTAAAAACAATTAATTTTAAATAAGCCTCATTTCACCTTGAAAAATATCTCAAGAAAAAAACCAATTTTCAGATTAATCACAAAGAAAAATATATATAACATCCCACATGGGGTATTAATAGACATAAATAATAGTATTTATTAGAGTAACCATTTTTGGTTTCACATTATTTTTTATAAAACATTTATAAAGTACCAAACAAACATTTTAAAATAATATTTGGATTCCAATACATTTTATACTATTTAGAATCTCACTTTTAAACAACCATTAAAAATGAATCATGAAAACATACAATGAAGTCCATTTGGAAAGAAATACCTTTCTTAAAAACCACTTTAAAACCATCGCAAGAATATCAATTCTTGAACCCATTTTACATGGGCAAAGAACAACCCATTTTAGAAATAACCCCTTTTAAAATATAATAAATCTCTATAAAAATACAAACTACTGTAAAAATCACTTTATATTGCCAGTTTCGCTTTGAGAAACCACTTGAACATTTTATTAAACAATTTTCATGCATAAAAATATAATTTATTGTGAATTGTAAAATTTTCATTAAAATCCCACAATACCATTGATGAAAACCATTGAAAACCATTTTCTCCATCCCCATGGGTAATACTTATAGGTATACATTAAAAAGGAAATAATTTTAAAACATATAAGAATCACAGGTCATATAATGTAAAAAAAATTCATAGAATCACATACCTCATTCAACTGGGCATAATTTGCGACACATCACCGTTGGAGGAAAATGCACAACTGACTAATGAAAAAACCTTAAAAACACTTAAACATACAAACTGACATAATTTTATCTAGTCCACACAAAAAACCGATAAATTAGTTATGGTTTAATGGATAAATAAAATCAATTGGAAAGGGTGAAAAGAGAATAGAGGAATATAAATAAATATTAAATATGTATAATATAATATAAATCCTCTTCAAATCAAAGGATAAGAGGATTTTAATTAAAGGGGATGTGAGGGAATGAGATATTCATGCATTCCCAAGGATGGCCAAATGAGATATGAAGAAAAATGAGGTCTATGTGCTTGAATTTATAGAGCAGAAAACTGGAAATTTAAATTTTTATGAAACAAGGAAGAATTCATGGTTAGAAAAAATGTGCACCTTATAGCACCCCAAACCAGAAGCCAATTTATAATGATTATCATTGCCATTTGTCCATTGGGCCTTAGTCATGCATCCTCGTATTCCAAATCTACAGACTAGTAGTGAGGTTTTAAAGAGGTATTAATTATAAGACTATACCCAAAGGTGAAGATAATAATAATGTTCTATTTATAAATATATCAGCAGAAGAAGAACCAACTCAGTAGAAGAAAAAAATCAGCAAAATCATAATAATCCATGGTTGCGGCAACAATAAATAATACCAAAGGCCTAAATACCATTCGTAGAAAAAATAATGTAATAATAGGTTATACAATCTAGGTAATTAGGGTCACCCATGGATTACAATGTAAATAAATATATATAATCCTAAAAGTTCAGAATTAAAATACATCTGATACAGAGGAACCACCACGGCCCCTTTCTCTCCATCCCATGTGAAAGGTCCAACTTGATCACTATGGTCCAACTCTAGAGCCTAAATCCTCACATTATCTCAAATGTAGAAATTTTACATGTATCCAGAAGGGACCATGTAAGGTGTTAGTATGAACTAAGTATGACAAAACCAATGTGTTTTTATCCCACATCCTTAATTATGTCTGTGTATGATAAATATAAATAAAATTAAATTCACGTTCATTATATAAATAACTCACTTTAATTATGTTCAATCGACACAAGGAAATGTGATCTAAATAGGGAAATTCTGGAATCTATGATCATGTGTCCCCAATTATATATATGTCATACAACACATGTTTCAAAAAAAATACAATTGATGTGGTGAGGATCTATGGCTTAGTAACCAAGGAATCCACTGACGAATATCAAACTAGGTGAACCCTCCGGTTCAACCTGTAAACATATCCCTCCTGCACTACATTCCCTCAATCATATATCTAGCATCAAAATGAAACACCCAATCAATCCCTCAGTCCCTCAGACCACAGATCAAAAGATCACTATCGGACCGAAGCCTGATGTCCTGAGGCATGACGATATCTGTCCTCTAAAAAATAATCATTGTTGACTTAACAAATGGCAGCCCAAAGTATGATTTTATCCATCCTCCCAAAAATCTAGAACCTTGTCCTCGATTTTTATGGACAGAGTCAATCCCAAACCAATGGAATCAACACCATTAATCGATGTACTATCACCATCCACATGGCCTTCTATGGAAGTCACCCATGAAATTTTATATTTTCAACACCATCCCATAATCTACAAATTCTATAGGACAATACACCCATTGTGAGTGGTTAACACCACATCGATTAAGCCCTATCTATTTGAACATGACACTAATGATGGTCAGCCAAAAAATGGTGAGTGGGAATCACCAAACTATCCTAAGCCATATTATCTGAAAAATTGTACCCCTGCGGCCATGTTGATAGATTTCATTGGTCAACACAATCTCAAGTCACATGGGTCACACCGTCATCCTAAAGACCTCATCACCTCAATCCGATAAAAATGTCACATCATCCTAGTGATCATCATCTTCCCATATGTCTCAGGCCTTGACCTACCTGATGAACTACATCACCCCAATCTAGGTGACCAACATCACCTCAATCATTGGGAATATCCAATCAAATTCATAAGGAATTAAAGAAACAACGTAAAAAAATTAATTTAATTCAAATTATTCACCTAGAATAAACTACTCAAGTTGTTCCAAGACCCTTACATGACATATCCATTCATAGTGAAGAAAAATAATTCTCCTAGGAATCCTATATCATCAACTATTTTCTTAAAAGAAATAATTTAAATAAATAGGGGTCTTTCTTGGACTACCCACATGGTGTATATAGAACGCAGCCCCCAAAAATGTATAAAATCAATGAGAAAGCTAGACACCACCTACCTTAGGCTAGTGGGCCCTTGCTCATTTGATATCAGCCTCTAAGTATAGCTGAATTGGAAGAAAAAGGAGTTTCATATGAATGTCCTGACAATTTGGAAAAAGAGATCACAAGAATTTATCATTTTTTTATGGGGATAGAAATAGTGAATACATGTTCCGGGATTGATGGTCTTACTGAGATGATTCCACAGCCACAAGAAGACTAAGGATGAAAGTCCAATTGAAAGAGTTGGCTCAAATCATAATAAGAGAAGAAATAGAGGGAATCCCCTTGTGCATGCAGTGGAATGGAGGAGAAATATGTGTAAAATAAAAATAAAGGGAGGATGGTTAAAATGGTAATTTTTCATTTTAAGTGACCCATATGGTTTGGATAAAAGGGCACCAACAATGCAATGTTCACTGTCCAATCACCCCATGCAAAGGGGATTGGTGCATGGTTTACCAAACCATGCACAAGCAGTGAAAATCCACTTTATAAAAAACTAAAGTGCTCTTGCATTGGAAAATTCCCCCCCCCATATGGTTTGAAAAATCATTTCCAATTCTATAGGTGTGCAACATGCTTACTCTTGGGAGGTTGTACAGTTTTTCCAAACTATGTGCCTCTATCTAAACTTTTCCAAAATGGAGTTTCTAGGGTATGACACACCAAAAACACAACCAAATTCCCAAGTAACTTTCCATTCCACAAAAAAACCTAAATAAAAGGCCTTGGGCCAGTGAAAATCCAAAAATTGGGTTTTGAAGAATAAAAAGAAGGGTTTGACCGACCACTAAACACAAAAATTCAAACATGATGGGGAATTTATACCTAATCTATAACGAAACATACTTTACATACATTGTTATTACTTCCAAATTGAAGCACACTTATTACAACATATAACAAAACCATGAAAGGACCGTATAGGTATAGTGTCTTTAGAAACTGGAAAGCATAAACAACTGGTTCATAAAGCATCTACTTTGCCTCCCATTTATTTCATCATATCTAGAGTCCCTTTTTGGCAAATCTTACTTAATAACCATCTTTCATGACCTGGGGAAATAAAAAATACAAAAGGGTGAGCTGAAATACTCAGTAAGGTTAAACAAAAGAAATATCAATCACATCATATACATAAGAACATATGTTTTGGAAATCTTAACCTACAAAAGAGATCATAATTTCATAACATGGGATAAATCATAGTTGTGAAATGTAATACCAATAATCATAACTTAAAACATGAAACTTTGTGGCATACACACATAATCATTGAGAATCATTTCTTATTTTTCAAGACTCATTGCCAAGACTATCTTAGTGGACAAAGTCCTTTTCTGAACTGAGTTCACTCCTCGTTTCAGTCCTGTTTCACTGAACCGGTATAACCTGCCATTCCAGCCATGTCTATCTCATGAGATATAAAATCTTTACCCAATGCATTGGAGGGATATATAGGTCCCACCCATATCATAATGATACCATTCTTATGTGTGACACAAAATCATAAACCATACATCATAGCATAACCCATGTAATAAAAATGGGAATCTTAAACATCATGACATCATAAAACAACTCATATAAGATAAAGGAATTCATAAAAATAATTCCACCACAACATAATAAAATCATTGTAATAATAGGGATAGAAACATAACCCTTTATTATCTTAGATGGAAAATAATTTTGATAAAACGCTTGAACTCCGTTCTTGAGGAAAATATCCTTTCTACTTCAAAAACACTTTTCCTTTCTTAACATGTCATAATTATAAACTAAAAGAAGTTGATTAAAAATAAACCTGAAAACTTGTAAGGGATGATTCTTGGAAATAATGTTTTAAAAATCCATTCATGCCGTATAAGTTAAAAGAAAACATTCTTCTCGTACTTTTGTAGGAAAAGTCAAAAAGTACCTCGTACGAAAAACGACAAAAGATTACTTTCATATCTTTTACTAAAAACTCACCTAAGGGAAAAATTGGATATAAACTATTGTAGAATGATATAAATATTACTTATTGAGGAAAAATTGATGTGGATGATAAAATGAACCCCAGTAAATTCCAAAGTATAAACAATCTCGGATAAAAATGAGATTGTGATATTTCCCTTACCTTAGGTCTCATTTTCTTCGTAAGTGTCAGAACCTCCGGTATAATGTTTTAAATAATGTTATTTACTTATTACAGAGTCATATTTATTTTTATGATATCATATATTGTCATATTATTAGCTTCTTATTAGTAATTTTTCATTACTACCTGTTATTCGGGTGTTTATTACTTTTTGTTCTTATGTGTGTTTTGTCGAATAAATTCTTATTCTTATCTTTAGGTTATAGATACACCATTTACATGATGTTTTTAGTGTAATATATATCATATTAATTCATTCAATTAATTTATATAATCATTATTAATTGAAGATCATGTAGAACGAGTCACATCACATCGTGGAGACTGTATTCCGTACGTACGCATGAGCGATGATATCGTTCCCATGATCGTGGAATTGTATTGGATTGTATGTATAATATTTCAGAATAAATATCACCTTACAATAATCATATATAGTTATTATTTACACCATTATACACATCCAAGTAAGGTGGTGGGGGAAAATAGATTACACCACGGCGTGGAGACGGTATTCCGTACGTACGCACACGCGGTGATTTTGTATTCCGTAGGATGGATAGATGGTGAAATATGGTTGCTTCATACTTATAATAACATATCAGTATATGAGTGATACTGATGTTATTACTTCATAATGAAACAACTAAAGAAGAAGAATTGGAAGAAGAAATAAAGATGAAAGAATCGGTAACAGGCATTACCTCTTCTTTGAGGTGCTTCTTTGAGACCTCCTTTTTGGGCACTAAAATTGGACTTTGAAGAAGACCAGGACCTCTAGGATGTCTCTAGGGAAGTGGAGAGGAGAAAGTGGCAGGGGTTGGCCGAGATGTAAGGCTCAAATTGGTGTGAGGAGAAGAGGAAGGAGGTGCCCTTTTATAAGGGATGAGAGGGGCACCTTTGGAAATATAAGAAATATTAGTTTATATTAAATCCCAACCCCACTTAAAAACTTCCAAAATGACTCATATCCGAATATTAGATGAGATAGGGTTGTAATCGCATCAAAAAATAAAATTTAGACATGTTAGTAATTTATTTTAAACATTATCAACTTGATTTATCCTTATTTATCAATTTAATTTTATTTGTGGTAATAATATTCTAAATTTTAAATTATTATAAATAATTACATATGTGTTGTGAATTTTCCATAATTTGACACTTTATGAAATTTTCGACCATTTAAATTTTAATTTATAAATTTTAAATATTTTTGTTATTTTTAAACAATTTTATAATATGTTATTTTTATAAAATAACAATAGTATCAATTTTGACACTATTCATTTATTTGAATTTAAATAAAATATATACCGAAGATATGTTCAAACTAAAAGAATTAATAGATTCATAAAATGTCATATGTATCTATGAAATTAGTGTATCACATTAAATAGTTCATAAAATATATTTTTTAATATTTTAAAAACAATTTTTTGATATTTTAATTAATAAAATAATTTCAACATCACTATTGTGTCATAATTAATGATAATTATTTAATCCCTAAAAATTATAAATAAATTCATATGATTTAGATAATTGTATTAGATTTCCGAATACTGTTCATGTTCTAAGTTGCATGAAGTTTATCACTAAATTAAAATTATTATACTTATAAGATTCAAGAAAGTGACATGTTGTCACATTCTTTGATTTTAATAATAATTAAGTTATTTTCATAAAGAAAAGTCCATTAAATGAATCTAATCCGACCCTTAGGCGATATGGGTCGACTTTTAGTCATCCAATAGGATTTTGGCAGGTTTTTAGGGTAATTTTATATTCTTATATTTACCCTTAATTACCCGATTTACCTTTAACTATGGTAAATAAAATTTACCATAGTTACTATTTATAATGCCCAAAAATAAAAAGTAGCCTATTAACATAATTTGGACCCACTGATTCTAAATATGGAATCCATTTTTCAAAATTAAAAACATATAAGTTGCCATAATTAATTTAAAATAATTCCCGTTGTTAAGAAAACGGGTTTTAGAAGTTAAAACATTGCCAAAGATTGAAATGTTTTTACCTATGAATTCAATGTGAAATTAATGCTAATGACATACATTATATTAAATGGTAAAAATATATTCTATTTGTACATTAAAACTATTCAATATTATAATTTATCCATATAAATTATCTCAATGAAAAAAGTTTTTTTTAATTAAAAATTAGCGTATTTTTACTATTCATCAAAATATGAAAGTTATCAGAAAAATATCAAAAATTTATCCAAAGTAAATTTTTATACCAATATTCAAAATAAGAATTTTATTTTGTCAAATTGAACTTATAAACAAGTCAAAAACTAGATTTAATGTGGGTGTGCCATCAAAAGGCGACAAAACTGCATTTTTTGAAAAATACTTCTTTTATCCAAAAAAACTGATTTTTCTTTTATACCTCATTCTAGAAAATGTATAAGTTGAATTAAAATGATATAAAACTCAAAATTCAGTTAATACTATTCATAACGGCTAGTTTTAATAGCATATTGTTTTTTAGTGAAACTTGGTATTGCGTATGACGCAAGCTATCGAGGAAGGTCGTGATTGTGTGTAAAGCAAGCCAAGCTGGTGTTGTGTGTAGTGAAAGATTCATTTGATAATTTATATAACATAAAAACAAAATATTTCTCATAAAAGTCTCGGGTGTTACATTCTACCCCCCTTAAAATGAATTTCGCACTTGAAATTCGTCACTTTGTAACAAACAGATGAGGATACCTCTCCCTCATCATATCCTCATGATCCCATGTAGATTCTTATAGTTGGTGGTTCCTCCATAAAATTTTCACCAAACAAGTGGTCTTGTTTCATAGGACTTTTTCGCTATTATCTAGAATCTCTATCGGCTATTCTTCATAAGAAAGATCTTGCTCCAGCGGTACAACTTCTGAGCTGAGTACATGTGATGGATCAAGTATGTACTTTCTCTGGAGAGATACATGGAACACATCGTGAACTTGAGAGAGATTTGGTGGAAGCGTCAATCGGTAAGCTACCTTCCCAACACGATCTAGAATTTCAAAAGGACTGATATATATAGGTCTCAACTTTCCCTTATTTCCAAATCTCATGACCCTCTTCCAGGGAGATATTCATAAGAACACTTTATCACCCACTTCAAACTCTAAGTCTTTTCTTCAGTTGTCGGGATAACTTTTTTGTCGACTCTGAGCTGCTATTATGTGTTGTTTAATAGATCGGACCTTTTCTTCCATCTCATCAACAAGATCAGGTCTTAATAGATTTCTTTCCCCAACTTCATCCCAACAAGATGGAGTCCTACAATTCTTTCCATAGAGAGCTTCATAAGGAGTCGTCTGAATACTGGAGTGAAAGCTATTATTATAAGAAAATTACACCAAAGGTAGGTGTTGATCCCAACCACCTTTGAAATCCATATAGAAATCTCTCAACATATCTTCAAGAGTTGGAATTGTCCTCTCAGAGTGACCGTCTGTCTGAGGATGATAAGCAGTGGTGAAACTCAACTCTATATCTAGAGTATGCTGAAGACTTCTCCAGAACTTTGAGGTAAACCTCGGATCCCGATCAGATATAATAGAAAGTGGTACTCCATGAAATCTTACCACTTCCTTTACATATATCCTAGAAAGATAATTCAGAGAGAAATCCTCTCTAATAGCAATGAAGTGTGCAGACATTGTAAGACGATCAACTATGACCCAGATAGCATTATTGCCTTTGGATGTTTTAGGAAGTCCTATGACAAAGTCCATAGTGATGATTTCCCACTTCCATTTGGGTATGGGTAATGGTTGAAACATCCCCTTAGACTTCTGTCTCTCAGCTTTAACTTGCTAACAAACCAAGCATCGAGAGACATATTCAGCAACATCTCTTTTCATGCCATCCAATCAGAAGTACTCTTTCAGGTCACTATACATCTTCGTGCTTCCAGGATGAATAGAGAATGAAGAACTATGAGCCTCATCCAACAACTCATTCTTTAATTCTGGTATGGGAGGAACACAAACCCGATTCCTGAACTTTATTATCCCATCACAATCAAGGTTGAATTTAGGAACATTTCTCACCTTCTTTTGTAACTCTACATCTTCTTTCTATGCCTCTTTAATCTTCACATGTATAGATGGTTGAACATTAATTTGATAAATATACAATTTTCCCCTTCCATTATAATTTCAAGATCCATCCTTTGTAAATCCATAAATATAGGATTTTTTGTGTTCCTCATCATAGATAAGCAAGCATGGTCTTGTCATCGTAATGCATCTTCCACCTTGTTTGCTTTCCCAGGGTGGTAATGAATTGATCAGTCATAATCCTTAATCATATCCAACGATCTTCTTTCGCGCATATTCAACTCCTTTTGTGTGAAAATATAATTTAAACTTTTATGATTAGTATAAATGTCACACCTTTCTCCATAAAGATAATGCCTCCAAATCATTAATACATAGATTACCGCAAATAACTCCAAATCATGAGTTGGGTAATTTTGCTCATGTATTTTCAACTGTCGTGAGGCATAAGCTATCACAATATAATTTTGCATAAGAACAAACCCCAATTCCATCTTGGATGCATCACTGTAGATCACAAACCTTTCTCCACTACAAGGCAGTGTGAGCACAGGTGCACTAGATAACCTTCTTTTCAACTCCTTGAAATTCTATTCACATTCCTCCATCCAAACAAACTTAACTCCTTTCCGAGTCAACCTGGTGAGTGGATTAGATAATCGTGAAAAATCTTTCACAAAACGTCGTTAATATCCAGCCAAACCAAGAAATCTTCAGATCTCAGTTACTGTTGTTGGTATCGACCATCTTTCGATAACCTCTGTTTTTGATGGATCCAAAGATATCCCCTATTTTGAGATTATGTGACCCAAAAATGCAACTTTATGAAGCCAAAATTCACACTTCGTAAATTTGTCATAAAGATTATCCTTTCTCAGGGTCTTTAATATAATTCTCAAGTGATCTTCATGTTCTTCCTTGCTCATTGAATAGACAAGAATATCGTCTATAAAGGCTACCAAAAATTGTCAAGATAGCCTCTAAAGACTATATTCCTTAGATCCATGAAGATATCAAGGGAATTAGTAAGACCAAATGGAATCACTATAAATTCATAGTGTCCATACCTTGTACGGAAAGCCGTCTTTGGTATATCCTACTTTTTGATCCTTAATTGATGATAACCTGAATGAAGATCAATCTTGGAAAAGTATTGGGCTTCGCGTAGTTGGTCAAGTAAGTCATCAATGTGTGGGAGAGTATATTTGTTCTTGATAGTGATCTTGTTAAGTTCCTGATAATCAATGCAGAGTCTCATTGATCCATATTTCTTCTTAACAAATAGAAAAGGTGCTCACCAAGGTGACGCACTAGGGCGTATTAATCCCTTTTCAAGATTCTATTAGAGTTGCTTCATCAATTCTTGCAACTCAATTGGGGCCATTCTATAAGGTGTCTTTGAAATAGGCAAAGCACCCGGTACGGGTTCTATTGAAAACTCAACTTCACGATTTGGTGGAAGACCTGAAAATTCCTCTGGAAAGACATCATAAAACTCCCGTACAATAAGCATATTATTAATCACGAGTTTCTCACAAACCATTTGAGATAAATAACCTTCATTCAGTGGAATCAAGACCCATAAGATGGAAGAAAATTCCACTGAAGGTTATGTTCATCCTTGCATCGATAGACGATCATAGATTGATCTGGAATATGAAATGTGACTTCCCTTATTTGGCAATTGATATGAGATCCATATAGAGAAATCCAATACATGCCAAGAATCACATCAAATTCCACTATAGGAAGGATCACAAGATTTGCAGGAAGCACTTTCCCACAAACATCAATCGGGGAAGAATTATAAACTTTTGATGCGACGGTTGTGCCATTAGGTGTTGTGACAGCTAACTCAACATCTAATTGATGAGGTAATATGGTGATACCCTTAGAAAAATCTTCAGAAATAAAAGAGTGTGTGGATCCAGAATCAAATAAAACATTTGCTACTTTAGAGTGGATGGTAAGCGTACCTTTCACCACAACGTTATCGTACTCCACATCGCTGATAGAAATTGCATGTGACTTTCCTTTGTCTTTAGCCTTATGATTTTATTGATATTGATCATCATCAACAACCCTTGGATTAGGGAATTTATTGGCATAATGCCCCATCTCCTTGCACTTGAAACATTGAAGTGTAGTAGGTTCATTCTGTGTGTACCTTCCTTTTTTTGCATCATTAGACATCTTCTTCCCATAATTGCAACATTCAAATGCCTGATGACCTTCCTTTCCACATTTGAAACATTTACTTGTCCCTTTAAGACAACTCCCTCCATTTTTCTCTCCACAATTTGAGCATAAGGGAAAGCTCATCTTCTTTTCAGTGTGCTCTTTAGATTTTCCTTTGAATTCCATTTTCCTCTTCTTATCAAACCCATATGACTGATGGGTTACTCCAATATCCATCTCAACTTTGAGAGCACATCTAATGATTTCCTCATAGCTATTGAAGTCCCTTATGGATAAGGCCCTTAGAAGACTTGGTTTTAAGTCACTAAAGAATCGATCGATCTTACAATCAGGTTGGATAATAATACCAGAAGCATACCTTGCAAGTCTTGTAAAATTTTCTTCATAGGTACCAAAAGATTCATCATACTTTTTCTTCAGTTCAAGAAACTCTTTCTCCATCTTGGTTCGGAGAATACGAGGGAAGTACTTATTGAAAAACAAGTTCGTGGACTCAATTTCATCTCTTTTCCTCATATTCTTGATAAGATTCCACCATTGATCAGCATCACCTTCCAAAGGACACAATGCTAAGATGACTTTACCATGTTCAGAACATTGAAGAACTGGAAATATCTCTTCAGTAGTACTAATCCATTGTTCAGCAACTAATGGATCAGTAGACCCGCTGAAAGATGCTGGACACTGCCTCATGAAGGATTCAACAGAATGTTGCTCCTTCCTTTTCTCGTTTGGAAGTCCTGCATGATTCATTGGTTGAGAAAGTTGTGTGATCATGGATACAAGATTTTACATTCCATCTCCCATAATGTTTTGTTGCTCAGGGGGACAATCATTGCATTTCCCGTTACATTCAGCATTAACACGGTTCATTCGAGTTCCATCCATTGACTAAAACCAAGAAGAATAGTGTGATATAAACTAATTATAATAGGAAAACCACATAATCAAGAATAAAATTTAACACTTAAGGCCTTATCCTAGGTTATTAATGGTTATTTCTAAAACACTAAGATTGTGTTCTATGCTTAGACTTTTCCTTAGGGTTCTTACTAAGGATTTCACATCCTAGTTTCCAAAGGTTGACTATAACTTTCCTCTGATACCAACTATAACGACCCATACATTACATACATTGCTATTACTTAAAAATTGAAGCACACTTATTAAAACATATAACAAAACCCTGAAAGGACCGTATAGGTATAGCGTCTTTAGAAACTGGAAATCCTAAACAACTGGTTCATAAAGCATCTACTTTTCTTCCCATTTATTTCATCATATCTAGAGTCCCTTTTTGGAATATCCTACTTAATAACCTTCTTCCTGACCTGGGGAAATAAACCATACAAAAGGGTGAGCTCAAATTCTCAGTAAGGGTAAACAAAAGGAATATCAATCACATGATATAAATAAGAACATAACTTTTGGAAATCTTAACCTGCAAAAGAGATCATAATTTCATAACATGGGATAAATCATAGTAGTGAAATGTAATCACAATAATCATAACATAAAACATGAAGCTTTGTGGCATACACTCATAATCATTGAGAATCATTTCTTATTAGTCAAGAGTCATTTCCAAGACTATCTTAGTGGACAAAGTCCATTTCTGAACCGAGTTCACTCCTCGTTTCAGTCCTGTTTCACTGAACCGGTATAACCTGCCGTTCCAGCCTTGTCTATCTCAGGAGATATAAAATCATTACCCAATGCATTGGAGGGAGATACAGGTCCCACCCATCTCATAATGATACAATTCTTATGTGTGCCACAAAATCATAAACCATACATCATAGCATAACCCATGTAATAAAAATGGGAATCTTAAACATCGTGACATCATAAAACAACTCATATAAGATAAAGGAATTCATAAAAATAATTCCATCACAACATAATCAAATCAATGTAATAATAGGGATAGAAACAGAACCCTTTATTATCTTAGATGGAAAATGATTATGATAAAACGCTTGAACTCCATTCTTGAGGAAAATATCCTTTCTACTTCAAAAACACTTTTCCTTTCGTACCATGTCTTACAATTCTAAACTAAAATAAGTTCATTAAAAATAAACTTGAAAAATTTTAAGGGTATCTTCTTGGAAATAATGTTTTAAAAATCCATTCATGCCGTATAAGTTAAAAGAAAACATTCTTCTCGTACTGTTGTCGGAAAAGTCAAAAAGTACCTCGTACGAAAAATGACAAAAGATTCCTTTCATATCTTTAACTAAAAACTCACCGAAGTGTAAAATTGGATATAAAATATTGTAGAATGATGTAAAAATTACATATTGAGGAAATATGGGTCTGGATGTTAAAATTCACCCCTGTAAATTCCAAAGTATAAACAATCTCGGATAAAAATGAGATTGTGATATTTCATTTACCTTAGGTCCGATATTCTTCGTAAGTGTCTGAACCTCTTGTATAATGATTTAAATAATGTTTTTGAATTATTCTAGAATCAAATTTATTTTTATGATATCATATATGGTCATATTCTTAGCTTCTTATTAGTAATATTTCATTACTACTTGTTATTCTGGTGTTTATTACTTTTTGTTCTTCTGCGTGTTTTGTCGAATAAATTCTTATTCTTCTCTTTAGGTTATAGATACCTAATTTACAGAATGTTATTAGTGTAATATATATCATATTAATTCATTAAATTCATTTATATAATCATTATTAAATGAAGATCATGTAGAACGATTCACATAACATTGTGGAGACGATATTCCGTACGTACACATGAGCGATGATATCGTTCCCATGATCGTGGAATTGTATTGGAGTGTATGTATACTATTTAAGAATAAATATCACCTTACAATAGTCATATATAGTTATTATTTACACCATTATACCCATCCAAGTAAGGTGGTGGGGGAAAATATATTACACCACGGCGTGGAGATGGTATTCCGTACGTACGCACGCGCAATGATTTTGTTTTCCGTGGGATGGATAGATGGTAAAATATGGTTGTTTCATAATTATAATAGAATATAAGTATATGAGTGATACTGATGTTATTACTTCATAATAAAACAACTAAATGAGAAGAAGTGTAAGAATAAATAAAGATGAAAGAGTCGGTAACGGGCATTACCTCTTCTTTGAGGCGCTTCTTTGAGACCTCCATTTAGGGAACTAAAATTGGACTTTGAAGAAGATAGGGACCTCTAGGATGTCTCTAGGGAAGTTTAGAGGAGAAATTGGCAAGTGTTCTCCAAGCTTGAAGGCTCCAATTGGTGTGAGGAGAAGAGGAAGGAGGTTCCCTTTTATAAGGGAGGAGAGGGGCACCTTTGGAAATATAGGAAATATTAATTTATATTAAATCCCAACCCCACTTAAAAACATCAAAAATGAATCATATCTGAAGATTACATGAGATAGTGTTGTAATCGAATCAACCAATAAAATTTAGACATGTTAGTAATTTATTTTAAACATTATCAACTTGATTTATCCTTATTTATCAATTTAATTTAATTTGTTGTAATAATATTCTAAAATTTAAATTATTATAAATAATTACATATGTGTTGTGAATTTTCCATAATTTGACAATTTATGACATTTTCGACCATAACAATTTTAATTTATCAATTTTAAAGATTTTTGTTGTTTTTAAACAATTTTATAATATGTAATATTTATAAAATAACAATAGTGTCAATTTTTACACTATTCATTTATTTGAATTTAAATGAAATACATACAGAAGATATGTCCAAAATAAAAGCTTTAATAGATTCATAAAATGTTATATGTATCTATAAAATTAGTGTAGCACATTAAATAGTTAATATAATATTTATTTTAATATTTTTAAAACAATTTATTTGATATTTTAATTAATAAAATAATTTCAACATCACTACTGTGTCATAATTAATGATAATTATTGAATCCCTAAAAATTATAAATAAATTCCTATGATGTATATAATTGTATTATAATTCTATATACTATTCATGTTCGAAGTTTCATGATGTTTATCACTAAATTAAAATTATTATACTTATAAGATTTAAGAAAGTGACATGTTGTCACATTCTTTGGTTTTAATAATAAATAAATTATTTTCATGGAAAAAAGTCCATTAAATGAATCTAATCAGACCCTTAGGTAATATGGGTCGACTTTTAGTCATCCAATTGGATTTTGGCTGGTGTTAGGGTAATTTTATAATCTTATATTTACCCTTAATTTCCCCATTTACCTTTAACTAAGGTAAATAAAATTTACCGTAGTTACTATTCATAATGCCAAAAAATAAAACGTATCCTATTAACATAATTAGAACCCACTGATTCTGAATATGGAATCCATTTTTCAAAATTCAAAACATATAAGTTGCAGTAATTAATTTAAAATAAATCCCATTGTTAAGAGAACAGGTTTAAGAAGTTAAAACATTGCCAAAGATTGCAATGTTTTTACCTATGAATTCAATGTTAAATAAATGCTAATGAAATACATTATATTAAATGGTAAAATATATTATATTTATAATTTAAAACCATTAAATATTATAATTTATCCATATAAATTATCTCAATGAAAAAAGTTGTTTTTAATTAAAAATTACCATATTTTTACTATTCATCAAAATATGAAAGTTATCAGAAAAATATCAAAAATTTATCCAAAGTAAATTTTTATACCCTGATTCAAAAGAAGAATTTTATTTTTTCAAATTGAAGTTATAAAATGTCAAAAACTAGATTTAATGTTGGTGCGCCATCAAAAGGCGGCAAAACTGAAATTTTTAAAAAATACTTCTTTTATCCAAAAAAACTGATTTTTCTTTTATACCTCATTCTAGAAAATGTATAAGTTGAATTAAAATGTTATAAAATTCAAAATTCAGTTAATACTATTCATAATGGCTAGTTTTAATAGCATATTGTTTTTTAGTGAAACTCGGTATTGCGTACGACGCAAGCTATCAAGGAAGGCCGTGATTGCGTGTAAAGCAAGCCAAGATAGCATTGTGTGTAGTGAAAGATTAATTTGATGATTTATATAACATATAAACAAAATGTTTCCCATAAAAATCTCGGGTGTTTCATTCTACCCCCCATAAAATGAATTTCTCCATCGAAATTCGTCACTTTGTAACAAACAGATGAGGATACCTCTCCCTCATCATATCCTCAAGCTCCCATGTAGCTTCTTCTAGTTGGTGGTTACTCCATAAAAATTTCACCAAGTGAGTGGTCTTGTTTCGTAGGACTTTTTCACTATGATCCAGAATCTCTATCGGCTGTTCTTTATAAGAAAGATCTTGCTCCAGCGGTACAACTTCTGAGCTGAGTACATGTGAAGGACCAGGTATGTACTTTCTTAGGAGAGATACATAGAACACATCGTGAACTTTGGACAGATTCGGTGGAAGCGCCAATCGGTAAGCTACCTTCCCAACACGATCCATAATATCAAAAGGACCAATATATCTATGGCTCAACTTTCCCTTCTTTCCAAATCTCATGACCCTCTTCCATGGAGATATTCGTAAGAACACTTTATCATCCACTTCAAACTCTATGTATTTTCTTCTGTTGTCGGCATAACTTTTTTGTTGACTCTGAGCTGCTCTTATGTATTGTTGAATAGATCAGACCTTTTCTGCCATCTCATCAACAAGATCAGGTCCTAATAGCTTTCTTTCCCCAACTTCATCCCAGCAAGTTGGAGTCCAGCATTTCTTTCCATAGAGAGCTTCATAAGGAGCCATCTGAATACTGGAGTGAAAGCTATTATTATAACAAAATTCCACCAAAGGTAGGTGTTGATCCCAACCACCTTTTAAATCCATAGAGCAAGCTCTCAACATATCTTCTAGAGTTTGAATTTTCCTCTCAGACTGACCGCCTGTCTGAGGATGATAAGCAGTGCTAAAACTCAACTCTGTATCCAGAGTATGTTGAAGACTTCTCCAGAACTTTGAGGTAAACCTCGGATCCTGATCAGATATAATAAAAAGTGGTACTCCATGAAATCTTACCACTTCCTTTACATATATCCTTGAAAGATGATCTAGAGAGAAATCCTCTCTAATAGAAATGAAGTGTGAAGACTTTGTAAGATGATCAACTATGACCCAGATAGCATTATTGCCTTTGGATGTTTTATAAAGTCCTGTGACAAAGTCCATAGTGATGTTTTCCCATTTCCATTTGGGTATGGGTAATGGTTGAAACATACCCTTAGACTTTTGTCCCTCAGCTTTAACTTGCTGAAAAACCAAGCATCGAGAGACATATTTAGTAATATCTCTTTTCATGCCATCCCACCAGAAGTACTCTTTCAGGTCTCTATACATCTTCGTGCTTCCAGGATGAATAGATAATGAAGAACTATGAGCCTCATCTAGCAGCTCCGTTAATTCTGGGATGGGAGGAACACAATCCCGATTCCTGAACTTTATTATCCCGTCAGAATCAAGGTTGAATTTAGGAACATTTCTCACCTTCTTTTGTAACTCTACATATTTTTCTGTGGCTCTTTAATCTTCACATGTATAGATGGTTGAACATTCATTTGAGAAAGATACGATTTTCCCCTTCCATTATAATTCCAAGATACATCCTTTGTAAATCCATAAATATAGGATCTTTTGTGATCCTCATCATGGATAAGCTAGCATGGTCATGTAAAAGTAATGTATCTACCACCTTTTTTTCATTCCCATGGTGGTAATGAATTGAGCAGTCGTAATCCTTAATCATCTCCAACCATCTTATTTGGCGCATATTCAGCTACTTTTGTGTGAAAATATACTTTAAACATTTATGATCAGTATAAATGTCACACCTCTCTCCATAAAGATAATGCCTCCAAATCTTTAATGCAATGATTACTGCAGCTAACTCCAAATCATGAGTCGGGTAATTTTGCTCATGTATTTTCAACTGTTGTGAGGCATAAGCTATCACCATATCATTTTTCATAAGAACACACCCCAATCCCTTTTTGGATGCATCACTATAGATCACAAACCTTTCTCCACTACAAGGAAGTGTGAGCACATGTGCACTGGATAACCTTCTTTTCAACTCCCTGAAATTCTATTCACATTCCTCCGTCCAAAAAAACTTAACTCCTTTCCGAGTCAACCTAGTGAGTGGATTAGATAATCGTGAAAAATCATTCACAAAATGTCGATAATATCCATCCAAACCAAGAAAACTTCGGATCACACTTACTGTTCTTGGTCTCGACCATCTTTCAATAACCTCAGTTTTTGCGGGATCCACAGATATCCCCTATTTTGAGATTATGTAACCAAAAAATGCAACTTTTTGAAGCCAAAATTCACACTTGGTAAATTTGGCATAAAGCTTCTCCTTTCTCAGGGTCTTCAATATAATTCTCAAGTGATCTTCATGTTCTTCCTTGCTCTTTGAATAGACAAGAATATCGTCTCTAAAGACTACCACAAATCGATAAATATATTCTCTAAAGACTCTATTCATTGGATCCATGAAGATAGAAGGGGCATTAGTAAGACAAAATGGCATCACTATGAATTCATAGTGTCCATACCTTGTACGGAAAGCCGTCTTTGGTATATCCTCCCTTTTGACCCTTAATTGATGATACCCTGAACGAAGATCAATCTTGGAAAAGTATTGAGCTCCACGTAGTTGGTCAAATAAGTCATCAATGTGTGGGAGAGGATATTTGTTCTTGATAGTGATCTTGTTAAGTTCTCGATAATCAATGCAGAGTCTCATTGATCCATATTTCTTCTTAACAAACAGAACAGGTGCCCCCCAAGGTGACGCACTAGGGCGTATGAATCCCTTATCAAGATTCTCTTGGAGTTGCTTCTTCAATTCCTACAACTCAATTGGGGCCATTCTATAAGGTTTCTTTGAAATAGGCAAAGCACCCGGTACGAGTTCTATTGAAAACTCAACTTCACGATTTGGTGGAAGACCCAACAATTCCTCCAGAAAGACATCATCAAACTCCCGTACAATGGGCATATTATTAATCGTGAGTTTCTCACCAACCATTTGAGATAAATAACCTTCATTCAGTGGAATCAAGACCCATAATATGGAAGAAATTTCCACTTGAAGGTTATTTTCATCCTTGCATCGATAACCGATCGAAGATTGATCTGGAATATGAAATGTGACTTCCCTTCTTTGGAAATTGATATAAGATCCATATAGGGAAAGCCAATCTATGGTAAGAATCAAATCAAATTATACTATAGGAAGGATCACAAGATTTACAGGAAGCACTTTCCCACAAACTTCAATCGGGGAAGAATTATAACATTTGATGCGACTGTTGTGCCATTAGGTGTTGTCACAACTAACTCAACATCTAATTGTTGAGGTAATATGGTGATACCATTAGAAAAATTTTCAGAAATAAAAGAGTGGGTGGATCCAGAATCAAATAAAACATTTGCTACTTTAGAGTGGATTGTAAGTGTACCTTTCACCACATCATTATCGTACTCCACATCGCTGATAGAAATTGCATGTGACATTCCTTTATCTCAAGCCTTAAGATTTTGTTGATGTTGATCATCATCAACAACCCTTGGATTAGGGCATTTATTGGCATAATGCCCCATCTCCTTGCACTTGAAACATTGAAGTGTAGTAGGTTCATTCTGTGTGTACCTTCCTTTGTTTGAATCATTAGACATCTTCTTCCCATCATTACAGCATAGAAATGCCCAATGACCTTCCTTTCCACATTTGAAACATTTACTTGTCCCTTTAAGAAAACTCCCTCCATGTTTCTTTCCACACTTTCAGAATAAGGGAAAGATCATCTTTTTTTCAGTGTGTTGTTTATATTTTCCTTTGAATTCTATTTTCCTCTTCTTATCAAACCCATATGACTGATGGGTTACTCCAATCTCCATCTCAACTTTGAGAGCACATCAAACGATTTCCTCATAGTTATTGAAGTCCCTTATGGATAAGGGCCTTCGAAGACTTGGTTTTAAGCCACTAAGGAATTGATCGATCTTACTCTCAGGTTGGATAATAATACCAGAAGCATACCTTGAAAGTCTTGTAAAATTTGCTTCATAGGTATCAACAGATTCATCATCCTTTTTCTTCAGTTCAAGAAACTATTTCTCTATATTTTTTCGGAGAATACGATGGATGTACTTATTGAAAAATAAGTTCTTAGACTCAATTTCATCTCTTTACCTCGTATTCTTGATAAGATTCCACCATTGATCAGCATCACCTTCCAAACGATACACTGCTAAGATGACTTTATCATGTTCAAAACATTGAAGAACTGAAAATATCTTTTCAGAAGTACTAATCCATTGTTCAGCAACTAATGTATTAGTAGACCCGCTGAAAGAAAGTGGGTGCTGCCTCATGAAGGATTCAACAGAATGTTGGTCCTTCCAATGCTCGTTTGGAAGTCCTGCATGATTCATAGCTTGAGAATGTTGTGTGAGCATGGCTACAAGATTTTTCATTCCAGCTCCCATAATGTTTGGTTGCTCAGGGGGACAATCATTGCATTGCCTGTCGCATTCCGCATTAACACGGTTCCTTCGGGTTCCAACCACTGACTAAAACCAAGAATAATAGTGTGAGCAACACTAATTATAATAGGAAAACCAAATAAGCAAGAATAAAATTTTACACTTAAGGTCTTATCATAGGTTATTCATGGTCATTTCTAAACCACTAAGATTGTGTTCTATGCTTAGACATTTCCTTAGGGTTCTTACTAAGGCTTTCACATCCTAGTTTCCAAAGGTTCACTATACCTTTCCACTGATACCAACTATAACGATCCATAATTTACATACATTGTTATTACTTCAAAATTTAATCACACTTATTACAAAATATAACAAAACCATGAATGGACCGTAAAGGTATAGTGTCTTTAGAAACTGGAAATCATAAACAATTGGTTCATAAAGCATCTACTTTGCCTCCCATTTATTTCATCATATCTAGAGTCCCTTTTTGGCATATCCTACTTAATATCCTTCTTCCTGACCTGGGGAAATAAAACATACAAAAGGGTGAGCTCAAATGATCAGTAAGGGTAAACAAAAGAAATATCAATCACATCATATGCATAAAAATATAAATTTTGGAAATCTTAACCTGCAAAAGAGATTATAATTTCATAACATGGGATAAATCATAGTAGTAAAATGTAATCCCAATAATCATAACATAAAACATGAAACTTTCAGGAATACACACATAATCATTGAAAATCATTTCTTATTAGTCAAGACTCATTGCCAAGACTATCTTGGTGGACAAAGTCCATTTCTGAACCGAGTTCACTCCTCGTTTCAGTCCTGTTTCACAGAACCGGTATAACCTACCATTCCAGCCATGTCTATCTCATGAGAAATAAAATCTTTACCCAATGAATTTGAGGGAGATATAGGTCCCACCCATCTCATAATGATACCATTCTTATGTGTGCCACAAAATCATAATCCATACATCATAGCATAACCCATGTAATAAAAATGGGAATCTTAAACATCGTGACATCATAAAACAACTCATATAAGATAACAGAATTCATAAAAATAATTCCATCACAACATAATCAAATCAATGTAATAATAGGGATAGAAACAGAACCTTTTTATTATCTTATATGGAAAATAATTTTGATAAAACGCTTGAACTCCATTCTTGAGGAAAATATCCTTTCTACTTCAAAACACTTTTCCTTTCTTAACATGTCATCCAATTCTAAAATAAAAGAAGTTGATTAAAAATAAAATTGAAAACTTGTAAGGGTTGCTTCTTTGAAATAATGATTTAAAAATACATTCATGTCGTATAAGTTAAAAGAAAAAATTCTTCTCATACTTATGTCGGAAATGTCAAAAAGTACCTCGTACGAAAAACGACAAAAGATTCATTTCATATATTTTACTAAAAACTCACCGAAGGGTAAAATTGGATATAAAATATTGTAGAATGATGTAAATATTACATATTGAGGAAACATGGGTTTGGATGATAAAATTCACCCCAGTAAATTCCAAAGTATAAACAATCTCGGATAAAAATGAGATTGTGATATTTCCTTTACCTTAGGTCCGATTTGCTTCGTAAGTGTCCGAACCTCCTGTATAATGATTTAAATAATGTTATTGACTTATTCAAGAATAATATGTATTTTTATGATATCATATATGGTCATATTCTTAGATTCTTATTAGTAATATTTCATTACTACTTGTTATTCGGGTGTTTATTGCTTTTTGTTCTTATGCGTGTTTTGTTGAGTAAATTATTATTCATCTATTTAGGTTATAGATACCTCATTTCTAGAATGTTATTAGTGTAATATATATCATATTAATTCATTCAATTCATTTATATAATCATTATTAAATGAAGATCATGTAGAACGAGTCGCATCACATCGTAGAGACGATATTCCGTACGTACGGACAAGCGATGATATCGTTACATGATCGTGGAATTTTATTGGAGTGTATGTATACTATTTCAGAATAAATATCACCTTAAAATAATCATATATAGTTATTATTTACACCATTATACCAATCCATTAAAGGTGGTGGGGGAAAATAGATTACACCACTCCGTGGAGATGGTATTCCGTATGTACGCACACGCGGTGATTTTGTTTTCCATAGGATGGATAAATGGTGAAATATGGTTGTTTCATAATTATAATAACATATCAGTATATGAGTTATACTGATGTTATTACTTAATAATGAAACAGCTAATGAAGAAGAAGTGGAAGAAGAAATAAAGATGAAAGAATCGGTAACGGGCATTACCTCTTCTTTGAGGCGCTTCTTTGAGACCTCCATTTAGGGAACTAAAATTGGTCTTTAGAGAAGACCAAGACCTCTAGGATATCTCTAGGGAAGTGTAGAGGAGAAAGTGGCAGGGTTTGGCCGAGCTTGAAGGCTTAAATTGGTGTGACGAGAAGTGGAAGGAGGTGCCCTTTTATAATGGAGGAGAGGGGCACCTTTGGAAATATAAGAAATATTAGTTAATATTAAATCCCAACCCCACTTAAAAACATCCAAAATGACTCATATCCGACGATTAGATGAGATAGGGTTGTAATATAATCAAACAACAAAATTTAGACATGTTAGTAATTTATTTTAAACATTATCAACTTGATTTATCCTTATTTATCAATTTAATTTTATTTGTGGTAATAATATTCTAAAATTTAAATTATTATAAATAATTACATATGTCTTGTGAATTTTCCATAACTTTACACTTTATGAATGTTTCTACCATATAAATTTTAATTTATAAATTTTAAATATTTTTGTTATTTTTAAACAATTTTATAAGATGTTATTTTTATAAAATAACAATAGTGTCAATTTTGACACTATTAATTTATTTGAATTTAAATAAAATATATACAGAAGATATGATCGAACTAAAAGATTTAATAGATTTATAAAATGTCATATGTATCTATAAAATTAGTTTAGAACATTTAATAGTTCATATAATATTTATTTTAATATTTTTAAAACAATTTATTTGATATTTTAATTAATAAAATAATTTCAACATCACTATTGTGTCATAATTAAAGATAATTATTTAATCCCTAAAAATTATAAATAAATTCCTAGGATTTAGATAATTGTATTAGATTTCAGGATACTATTCATATTCAATGTTTCACGATGTTTATCCCAAAATTAAATTATTATACTTATAAGATTTAAGAAAGTGACATGTTGTCAAATTCATTGGTTTTAATAATAATTAAATTATTTTCATGGAACAAATTCCATTAAATTAATGTAATCCGACCATTAGGTGATATAGGTCGACTTTTAGTCATCCAATAGGATTTTGGCAGGTGTTAGTGTAATTTTATAATCTTATATTTACCCTTAATTACCCGATTTACCTTTAACTATGGTAAATAAAATATACCGTAGTTACTATTCAAAATGCCCAAAAATAAAATTTATCCTTTTAAAATAATTTGGACCCACTGATTCTGAATATGGAATCCATTTTTCAAAATTCAAAACATATAAGTTGCAAAAATTAATTTAAAATAAATCCCATTGTTAAGAAAACGAGTTTTAGAAGTTAAAACATTGCCAAAGATTGAAATGTTTTTACCTATGAATTCAATGTGAAATTAATGCTAATGACATAAATTATATTAAATGGTAATAATATATTCTATTTATACTTTAAAACCATTCAATATTATAATTTATCCATATAAATTATCTCAATGAAAAATGTTGTTTTTAATTAAAAATTAGCGTATTTTTACTATTCATCAAAATATGAAAGTTATCAGAAAAATATCAAAAATTTATCCAAAGTAAATTTTAATACCCTGATTCAAAAGAAGAATTTTATTTTGTCAAATTTTACTTATAAACATTTCAAAAACTAGATTTAATGTGGGTGTGCCACCAAAAGGCAGCAAAACTGCATTTTTTGAAAAATACTTCTTTTATAAAAAAACCTGATTTTTCTTTTATAACTCATTCTAGAAAATGTATAAGTTGAATTAAAATTTTATAAAATTCAAAATTCAGTTAATAATATTCATAACGGCTAGTTTTAATAGCATATTTTTTAGTTAAACTCGGTATTGCGTATGACGCAAGCTATCGAGAAAGGTTGTGATTGTGTGTAAAGCAAGCCAAGATAGTGTTGTGTGTAGTGAAAGATTACTTTGATGATTTATGTAAAATAAAAACAAAATATTTCTCAAAAAAGTCTCAGGTTTTACATACTCAAAAACCTAGGATGTAATAGTATCACCACCTTAACAAATATGGTCTCTATGATATCAAAAATTACTCGGAGATGGTACCAAACATACCCAACACATTGATATCAACTCGGTCTACCCATGTTAGCCATATGTCAATTCCCCTCAGGTTGTTCCCCACTATAGGAATTACCTACCCAATCAATTCATAACCTAAAAATAAAACATTTGATGGTCCACTAACCATCCCCAGACTCACAAATACACCCATGATACATCATCATCCATACACCTCATCAGGTGCTAAAATCATGATCGTGTCACATATGTAACTCATCAAGTCCCACATCTCACATGGTGATCATAATTACCTATTCTGAACATGACAGTCATAAATCTCCACATCCCATAAAATTTTTATAGATCATGTATCTCTTTATATTTCCAAAATAAACTAGCATAATATATACATATTCATTCCCATCTAGATCCTAATTCATATGCACCTCATATAAAAACGACATCGCATCGATTCCCATAGTAGGTCCCAATGCCAATTCACCATATATATATATATATCGTACATAATAACCTATGAAAAAATATTAACCATCACCTAGTTAGTAAATAAGAAAAAATTATTCACCTTGTGCACTAAAATAGGCCAAGGAAAAACAAAAGGAAACCCAATCATACCTATGACATACCTCTAAATATCATTATCTCCCATTACTGCTTTGCACGTAGTAGTAATAATGCATGCATATGGCCTAAAGCCTAACTTCCTGAGGCCTAGAATCCCTAAGATGTTGTAACAACTACCAACCAATAAACCCACTTCTAGGTCCCACTATCTCTACAAAAACCTCTATGTGTAGTTGAATCCTATCTACCAGCTCCTAGTACACCTCCCAGTATGACATAATATCCTTGTGTTTGCACCAGTTGCGGGATTCCATCTTCCCAAGTAGGATGCTTATAAAACCTCTCTAAATGGCCCATCTAGACACATGACTGACTCTCCTTTAGAACCCAATCAATCTGGTTCTGAACACGTCATGGATTCCTACACTAGAAGTACACTTCTGAAGACCCACTTCTTAGTGGCCTATCCAAATATTTGACTTGACCACATTGATAAGACTCTTCACGACCCTACTTCTCCCTAACTGAAGAATTAGTACTAAAATCACTTGATTCTATCACCCGACTCAAATAAGAATATTCTTTCATGTTTCCATAATCTATCATCACATTATTTACAACCATAAATAAGGATTTATACCTCAAAATATTTACCTAAACTCTGATGGAATGCCATAAACCATCCTTGAAATATCACACCCTGGAAATTTCACCACCCACCATAGCAGGTGTAAATCATGACAAGTCAGTGATATTGGACACATAATCCATGACATATGTATCCCCCAGATAGAGATTCATGAACTCATGGGATATGTCCGCCCTTAGTGTCTCTGGGAAGAAATTATCAAAGAACATGGACCCATAATAATTCCAAGCAAGTCCCTCATGTCATGTCACCTAAACCTATATGTCCCACCAGTTCTTCTTTAATCCTATGAACATATTTTTTCCTATCTTCACCCTCTAACATGGGGGTTTCTCAAGGTGATTGAAGATACACTAGACTGACTCGATCCATTTATCTTCCTCCTACATTAAACCCTCACCCTAGAACAAAAATGAGTGTTGAGATTGTAACTCTCAAGTCAAGTACGCCATAGATTGCTCAACTCCCTGAGCTCCTCAGTAGATACCCTCTTTGATCCATACCAAGCTCACTCTATGATTCTCATTAAGCCATGAACCAAATTATTCCATTCCTCATGGATATCCCACATATACTAAAGCCTATACTTATGGATCATGATCATATAGACCCTTCAGAGACCCATCATGTCCCTTAGGCGTCTCATCCCTTGCACGATCATGAAACACCATATCATCATCCTCTGGATGCTCTACTGTAATCCATCTAGGGGGAATCCCACTAAATACCAATCGTGATTTTTAAACAACCATAACATTATATATATATATAAATCGTATTTATGGAAATTTGTAATAGGAAGTGAATATCACCACTCTCATACTCCCCTACTGCACCATATAAAATGACATCTAGCCTCATTGACCCTTACCTACCCATATCAGAGTCAGGTGTCAAGTATAATCTAAACTCGTTTCCCCATTCCTACCCACATCCGAGCCAAGCATCACATATAATCTATCCTCATGTCCCCTTACCTAACCATAACTGAGTCAGGAATAAACTATAATTTATCATCAGTCTAGGGTAGGTATGGAGAATCCCACCCAAGATTCTATACATGAAAACACTATTTAGCTCCATTGTTGACACTTTAAACAACTCACCCATTTTCATATTCCTTTCCAACTCATAATGGAGATAGGCCAAAAATAACACATTCATATAGTATCTCATAGCATCAAATATGATCTCATTAAAAATCACATGCCTGTGATGGCTGAGTATAATTCCCCCAAAATAGGATAACCATGAAAACAATATTTATCTTATTTGTTGAAACTTTGAACAACCCAACCCCCTTATGGAATTGTAGGTTCCAATTGGTGATCCCAAGAAACAACAAATTATATGATACAAAGTGACTATCATGATGTATAAATAATCCACCATTTCCATATTGGGTTAATGTTAAAAACCACATAATATATAACCATCACACTCAAGTATTCCACCCATGGTGGAAATCAAATCAACTATAAAAACACATAGTAGAACAAAAATTTCAAGCCCTGGAATCTTTTCCTTTCCCCCGTGCATGGGGATTTAGGAACTCAAACACATACTTTGTACCCAGATTTGACTACATCATAGTCCTTGGTTTACCATAGCCTAAAAATTAAGACCAAAAAAGAAAATAAAACTACCTTTATTATAACTTTTAGTTATATAAATTCTGCTATAGAATCCCATACAAAACTACTCTTATACCATTTATAGAACCTCAACCCCGAAGCCGCTTTAAAATGATGTTATGGGTTGGTTGTTCACTAGGCCTTTGGCAGGCCTCCCAATATGAAAAATTTTATAAATAATAGAGAGGTTTTAAAGAGGTAATAATGGGGAGACTATACACTAATGTGGTGATAATAATATTGGTCCATATATAAATATAAAAGTAGAAGAATAACCAACTGAACAAAAGAAAAAAATCAGCACAAAAATAATAATACAAAAAAGAAGAAACAATAAACAAGACTAATGGTCTAAATACCATTTATAAAAAAATTATGGCATAAGAAGTCATAAAATACAAATAATCTGGGTATCCATTTCCTGGACATATATGTACATACATATATAAGCATGAAATATCAAAAGAAAACTAGAGAAAATGTAGAGGAACCACCATGGTCCCTTTCCATCCATCCCATTCGAAAGGTCCAACTTGATCACTAATGTCCATCTCTCAAGCCTAATTCCTCACCTGATCTCAAAATCATATTTCTAAATGAATCCTGAAGGTCCAGTGTAGGGTTTGAGTAGGAACTAAATAGGACACCACCAACTTGTTCTTGTCTTACATCCATAATTATGTAGTTGTATACTAAATATAAATAAAATGGAAATGCACATCCATTTAATAAATATCTCACCATCCTTGTGCTCAACAGCCACAAGGAAGCATTACCTCCTTCAAGAAATTTCTGAATCATTGATCACGTGCCCCAATTATATATATAGAATACAATGTATGTGTGTATATATATAATTATTATTGTTAGGACCAATGAATTAGTTCTTAAGGAATCCATTTATGAATACCAAACTAAGTGAGATCTCATGTTCCACCTATAAAAATAAACCACATTCACCATGTTCCATCAATCATGTAACCAAAATCCAAACGACATGCCCAATCAAGTCCATGATATCTCATAAAATAGCTAAAAATATCCCCATCCACATGAAGCATGATGTACCAAGTCATGGTGATATCCATTCTCAAATAAATAATCAACATCATCCCAATTGTTTATGTCTCGAGGTAAGACTGTAACACCCGAGAATTTTATGAGAAATATTTTGTTTTTATGTTTTATAAATCATCAACGGAATCTTTCAATACACACAACACTTTCTTGGATTTCTTTACATGCAACCACGACCTTCCTCGATAGCTTGCGTCGTACGCAATACCGAGTTTCACTAAAAAACAATATGCTATTAAAACTAGCCATTATTAATATTATTAACTGAATTTTGAATTTTATGACATTTTAATTCAACTTATACATTTTCTAGAATGATGTATAAAAGAAAAATCGATTTTTTTTGGATAAAAAAAGTATTTTTCAAAAAATACAGTTTTGCCGCCTTTTGATGGCGCACCCACATTAAATCTAGTTTTTGACATGTTTATAAGTTCAATTTTACAAACTAAAATTCTTATTTTGAATTAGGGTATAAAAATTTACTTTGGATAAATTTTTGATATTTTTCTGATAACATTCATATTTTGATGAATTGTAAAAATACGCTAATTTTTAATTAAAAACAAATTTTTTCATTGAAATAATTTATATGGATAAATTATAATATTTAATGGTTTTAAAGTATAAATAGAATATATTTTTACCATTTAATATAATGTATTTCATTAGCATTAATTTCACATTGAATTCATAGGTAAAAACATTTCAATCTTTGGCAATGTTTGAACTTCTAAAACCCGTTTTCTTAACAACAGGATTTATTTTAAATTAATTACTGCAACTTATATGTTTTGAATTTTAAAAAATGGATTCCATATTCAGAATTATTGGGTCCAAATTTTTTTAATAGGATACTTTTTATTTTTGGTCATTATTAATAGTAACTACGGTAAATTTTATTTACCATAGTTAAAGGTAAATCGGGTAATTAAGGGTAAATATAAGATTATAAAATTACCCTAACACCTGCCAAAATCCCATTGGATGACTAAAGGTCTACCCATATCACCTAAGGGTCAGATTAGATTCATTTAATAGACATTGTTCCTTGAAAATAATTTAATTATTATTAAAACCAAAGAATGTGACAACATATCACTTTCTTAAATCTTATAAGTATAATAATTTTAATTTAGTGATAAAATTCATGAAACTTGGAACATGAATAGTCTCCAGAAAGATAATACGATTATATACATCATAGTAATTTATTTAGAATTTTTAGGTATTATATAATTATTATTTACTATGACACAATTGTGATGTTGAAATTATTTTATTAATTAAAATATCAAATAAATGGTTTTAAAAATAATAAAATAAATATTATATGAACTATTTAATGTGCTCCAAAAATTTTCTAGATACATATGACATTTTATGGATCTATTAATGCTTTTAGTTCGAACATATATTCTGTATATATTTTATTTAAATTCAAATAAATGAATAGTGTCAAAATTGACACTATTGTTATTTTATAAAAATAACATATTATAAAATTGTTTAAAAATAACTAAAATATTTAAAATTTATAAATTAAAATTTATATGGTCGAAAATGTCATAAAGTGTCAAATTATGGAAAATTCACAACACATATGTAATTATATATAATAATTTAAAATTTAGAATATTATTACCACAAATAAAATTAAATTGATAAATAAGGATAAATCAAGTTGATAATGTTTAAAAGAAATTATTAACATGTCTAAATTTTAGTTTTTTATGATATTTCAACCCTATATCATCTTATCGTTGGATATGAGTAATTTTGGATGTTTTTATGTGGGGTTGAGATTTAATATAAACTAATATTTTTTATATTTCCAAAGGTTCCCCTCTCCTCCCTTATAAAAGGGAACCTCCTCCCTCTTCTCCTCATACCAATTTGAGCCTTCAATCTCGGCCAATCCCTACCCATTTCACTTCCCCACTTCTCTAGAAACATCCTATAGGTCCTGGTCTTCTTCAATGGCCAATTGTAGTGCCCTAAGAGGAGGTCTCAAAGAGGCGCTTCAAAGAAGAGGTAATGCCTGTTACCGATACTTTCATTTTTATTTCTTCTTCCACTTATTCTTCTTTATTTGTTTCATTATAAAGAAATAAAATCATTATCACTCATATACTGATATGTTATTATAATTATGAAACAACCCTATTTCACCATCTAACCATCCTACGAAAAACAAAATCACCACGCGTGCGTACGTACGGAATACCGTTTCCACGTCGTGGTGTAATCTATTTTCCCCCACAACCTTACTTGGATGGGTATAATGGTGTAAATAATAACTATATATGATTATTTTAAATTGATATTGATTCTGAAATATCATACATACACTCCAATATAATTCCACGATCATGGGAACGATATCATCGCTCGTGCGTACGTACGGAATACCGTCTCCACGATGTGATGCGACTCATTCTATGTGATATTCATTGCATAATGATTATATAAATGAATTGAATGATTGAATATTATATATATTACACTAA
Organism: Viscum album; assembly: GCA_963277665.1. NCBI lineage: Eukaryota > Viridiplantae > Streptophyta > Magnoliopsida > Santalales > Viscaceae > Viscum > Viscum album. Next base: position 1,403,891,038 of record OY728125.1, read on the forward strand.
TAACATTCTGTAAATGAGGTATTTATAACCTAAAGAGAAGAATAAGAATTTATTCGACAGAACACGCATAAGAACAAAAAGTAATAAACACCCGAATAACAAGTAGAAATGAAATATTACTAATAAGAAGTTAAGAACATGACAATATATGATATAATAAAAATACGTATGATTCTGGAATAAGGAAATAACATTATTTAAATTATTATACATGAGGTTCGGACACTTACGAAGCAAATCAGACCTAAGGTAAGGGAAATATCACAATCTCATTTTTATCCGAGATTGTTTATACTTTGGAATTTATTGGGGTGCATTTTATCATCCACATCCATTTTTCCTCAATATGTAATATTTACATCATTCTACAATAGTTTATATCCAATTTTACCCTTTGGTGAGTTTTTAGTAAAATATATGAAAAGAATCTTTTGTCGTTTTTCGTACGAGGTACTTTTTGACTTTTCCGACAAAAGTACGAGAAGAATGTTTTCTTTTAACTTATACGGCATGAATGGATTTTTAAAACATTATTTCCAAGAAGATTCCCTTACAAGTTTTCAATTTTATTTTTAATCAACTTCTTTTAGTTTAGAATTGTATGACATGTTAAGAAAGGAAAAGTGTTTTTGAAGTAGAAAGGATATTTTCCTCAAGAATGGAGTTCAAGCATTTTATCAAAATTATTTTCCATCTAAGAAAATAAAGGGTTCTATTTCTATCCCTATTATTACATTGATTTGATTATGTTGTGATGGAATTATTTTTATGAATTCCTTTATCTTATATGAGTTGTTTTATGATGTCACGATGTTTAAGATTCCCATTTTTATTACATGGGTTATGCTATGATGTATGGTTTATGATTTTGTGGCACAAATAAGAATGGTATCATTATGAGATGGGTGGTACCTATATCTCCCTCAAATTCATTGGATAAAGATTTTATATCTCATGAGATAGACATGGATGGAACGGTAGTTTATACCGGTTCAGTGAAACATGACTGAAATGAGGAGTGAGCTCGGTTCAGAAATGGAAATTTTCCACTAAGATAGTCTTGGAAATGAGTCTTGACTAATAAGAAATGATTCTCAATTATTATGTGTGTATGCCAAAAAGTTTCATGTTTTACGTTATAATTATTGGGATTACATTTCACTACTATGATTTATACCATGTTATGAAATTATGATCTCTTTTGCAGGTTAATATTTCCAAAAGTTATGTTCTTATGTATATGATGTGATTGATATTTCTTTTTTTACCCTTAATGAGCATTTGAGCTCACCCTTTTGTATGTTTTCTTTCCCCAGGTCCGGAAGAAGGTTATTAAGTAGGATATGCCAAAAAGGGACTCTTGATATGATGAAATAAATGGGAGGAAAAGTAGATGCGTTATGAACCAGTTGTTTATGATTTCCAGTTTCTATAGACACTATACCTATACGGTCCTTTCATGGTTTTGTTATATGTTGTAATAAGTGTGCTTCAATTTTGAAGTAATAACAATTTATGTAACGTATGGGTCGTTATAGTTGGTATCAGAGGAAAGATATAGTCAACCTTTGGAAACTAGGATGTGAAAGCCTTAGTAAGAACCCTAAGGAAAAGTCTAAGCATAGAACACAATCTTAGTTTTTTAGAAATGACCATGAATAACCTTGGATAAGACCTTAGGTGTGAAATTTTATTCTTGATTATGTGGTTTTCCTATTATAATTAGTGTTGCTCACACTATTCTTCTTGGTTTTAGTCAATGGCTGGAACCCGAAGGAACCGTGTTAATACGGAATGCGACGGGCAATGCAATGATTGTCCCCCTGAGAAACCAAATGTTATGGGAGATGGAATGAAAAATCTTATAGCCATGCTCCCACAACTTTCTCAAGCTATGAATCATGCAGGACTTCCAAACGAGCAAATGAATAGAAACATTCTGTTGAATCCTTTATGAGGCAGCGACCACCTTCTTTCAGCGGGTCTACTGATCCATTAGTTGCTGAACAATGGATTAGTACTACTGAAAAGCTATTTTCAGTTATTCAATGTTCTGAACATGATAAAGTCATCTTAGCTGTGTATCGTTTGGAAGGTTATGCTGATCAATGGTGGAATCTTATCAAGAAAACGAGGCAAAGAGATGAAATTGAGTCCATGGAATGGGACGAGTTCAAGAACTTATTTTTCAACAAGTACTTCCCTCGTATTATCCGAACAAATATGGAGAAAGAGTTTCGTGAACTAAAGCAAAAGGATGATGAATATGTTGGTACCTATGAAGCAAATTTTACAAGACTTGCAAGGTACGCTTCTGGTATTATTATCCAACCTGAGAGTAAGATCGATCGATTCTTTAGTGGCTTAAAACCAAGTCTTCGAAGGGCCTTAGCCACAAGGGACTTCAATAGCTATGAGGAAATCATTCGATGTGCTCTCAAAGTTGATATGGAGATTGGAGTAACCCATCAGTCATATGGGTTTGATAAGAAGAGGAAAATGGAATTCAAAGGAAAATCTAAGGAGCACACTGAAAAGAAGATGAGCTTTCCCTTATGCTCAAAGTGTGGAAAGAAACATGGAGGGAGTTGTCTTAAAGGGACAAGTAAATGTTTCAAATTTGGAAAGGAAGGTCATCGGTCATTTGAATGCCGCAATGATGGGAAGAAGATGTCTAATGATGCAAACAAAGGAAGGGACACACAGAATTAACCTACTACACTTCAATGTTTCAAGTGCAAGGAGATGGGGTATTATGCCAATAAATGCCCTAATCCAAGGGTTTTTGATGATGATCAACATCAACAAAATCAAGGATAAAGTCAAAGGAAAGTCACATGCAATTTCTATCAGCGATGTGGAGTATGATAACGATGTGGTGAAAGGTACACTTACCACCCACTCTAAAGTAGAAAATGATTTATTTGATTCTGGATCCACCCACTCATTTATTTCTAAAGACTTTTCTAAGCGTAACACCATTTTACCTCAACAATTAGATGTTGAGTTAGCTGTGACAATACCTAATGGCACAATAGTCGCATCAAAAGTTTATAATTCTTCCCCGACTGAAGTTTGCGGGAAAGTGCTTCCTGCAAATCTTGTGATCCTTCCAATAGTGGAATTTGATGTGATTCTTGGCATGGATTGGCATTCTCTATATGGAGGTTATATCAATTGCCAAAGAAGGGAAGTAACATTTCATATTCCAGATCAATCTATGACCGTCTATCGATGAAAGGATGAACATAACCCTCCAGTGGAAATTTCTTCCATCTTATGGGTCTTGATTCCACTAAATAAAGGTTATTTATCTCAAATGGTTGGTGAGAAACTCGCGATTAATAATATTCCCATTGTATGGAAGTTTTATGATGTCTTTTTTTAGGAATTGTCGAGTCTTTCACCAAATCCTGAAGTTGAGTTTTCAATAGAACTCGTACTGGGTGATTTGCCTATTTCAAAGACACCTTATAGAATGGCCCCAATTGAGTTGCAGGAATTGAAGAAGCAACTCCAAGAGAATCTTGATAAGGGATTCATATGCCTTAGTGCATCAACTTAGGGAGCACCAGTTCTGTTTGTTAAGAAGAAAGATGGATCAATGAGACTCTGTATTGATTATCGAGAACTTAACAAGATCACTATAAAGAACAAATATCCTCTCCCACGCATTGATGACTTATTTGACCAACTACGCGGAGCTCAATACTTTTCCAAGATTGATCTTAGTTTAGGGTATCATCAATTAAGGGTCAAAAGGGAGGATATACCGAATATGGCTTTCCGTACAAGGTATGGACACTATGAATTTATAGTGATGCCATTTGTTCTTACTAATGCCCCTGCTATCTTCATGGATATATTGAATAGAGTCTTTAGAGACTATCTTGCACAATTTGTGGTAGTATTTATAGACGATATTCTTGTCTATTCAAAGCGAAAGGAAGAACATGAATATCACTTGAGAATTATATTGAAGACCCTGAGAAAGGAGAAGCTTTATGACAAATTTACCAAGTGTGAATTTTGGCTTCAAAAAGTTGCATTTTTGGGTCACATAATCTCAAAAGAGGGGATATCTGTGGATCCAGCAAAAACAGAGGTTATCGAAAGATGGTTGAGACCAACAAAAGTAACTATGATCTGAAGTTTTCTTGGTTTGGCTGGATATTATCAAAGTTTTGTGAAAGAGTTTTCCCGATTATCTAATCCACTCACCAGGTTGACTCGGAAAGGAGTTAAGTTTGTTTGGATGGAGGAATGTGAAGAGAATTTCAAGGTGTTGAAAGGAAGGTTATCGAGTGCACCTGTGCTCACACTGCCTTATAGTGGAGAAAGGTTTGTGATCTACAGTGATGCATCCAAGAAGGGATTGGGGTGTGTTCTTATGCAAAATGATATGGTGATAGCTTTGGCCTCACAACAGTTGATAATACATGAGCAAAATTACCAACTCATGATTTGGAGTTAGATGCGGTAATCCATTCATTAAATATTTGGAGGAATTATCTTTATGGATAAAGGTGTGACATTTATGATGATCATAAAATTTGAAAATATATTTTCACACAAAAGGAGATGAATATGCGCCAAAGAAGTTGGTTGGAGCTGATTAAGGATTACGACTGCTCAATTCATTACCACCCTGGGAAAGCAAACAAGGTGGCAGATGCATTAAGTCGACAAGACCATTCTAGCTTATCCATGATGAGGATCACAAAAGATCCTATATTTATGGATTTACAAAGGATGGGTCTTGGAATTTTAATGGAAGGGGAAAATCGTATCTTTATCAAATGAATGTTTAACCATCTATACATGTGAAGATTAAAGAGGCACAGAAAGAAGATGTAGAGTTACAAAAGAAGGTGAGAAATATTCCTGAATTCAACCTTTATTGTGATGGGATAATAAAGCTCAGGAATCAGGTTTGTGTTCCTCCCATCCCAGAATTAAAGAAGGAGCTGCTGGATGAGGCTCATAGTTCTTCATTATCTATTCATCCTGGAAGCATGAAGATGTATAGGGACCTGAAAGAGTACTTCTGGTGGGATGGCATGAAAAGGGATGTTGCTGAATATGTCTCTCGATGTTTGGTTTGTTAGCAAGTTAAAGCTGAGAGACCGAAGTCTAAGGGGATGTTACAACCAATACCCATACCCGAATGGAAATGGGAAAACATCACTATGGACTTTTTCAGAGGACTTTCTAAAACATCCAAAGGCAATAATGCTATCTGGGTCATAGTTTATCATCTTACAAAGTCTTCACACTTCATTGCTATTAGAGAGGATTTCTCTCTGGATCAGCTTTCCAGGATATATGTAAAGGAAGTGGTAAGATTGCATGGAGTACCACTTTCTATTATATATGATCGTGATCCGAGGTTTACCTCAAATTTCTGGAGAAGTCTTCAGCATACTCTGGATACAGAGTTGAGTTTCAGCACTGCTTATCACTCTCAGACAGATGGTTAGTCTAAAAGCAAAATTAAAACTCTAGAAGATATGTAGGGAGCTTTCTCTATAGATTTCAAAGGTGGTTGGGATCAACACCGACCTTTGGTGGAATTTTTTTCTAATAATAGGTTTCACTCCAGTATTCAGATGGCTCCTTATGAAGCTCTCTATAGAAAGAAATGTAGGACTCAAACATGCTGAGATGAAGTTGGGGAAAGAAAGCTATTAGGACCTAATATTGTTGATGAGATGGTAGAAAAGGTCTGATCTATTCAACAACACATAAGAGAAGCTCAGAGTCGACAAAAAAGTTATGCCGACAACCGATGAAATGACTTAGAGTTTGAAGTGGGTGATAATGTGTTCTTACGAATATCTCCCTGGAAGAGGGTCATGAGATTTGGAATGAAGGGAAAGTTGAGCCCTAGATATATCACTCCTTTTGAAATTATGGATCGTGTTGGGAAGGTATATTATCGATTGGCGCTTCCACCGAATCTCTCTCAAGTTCACGATGTGTTCCATGTATCTCTCCTGAGAAATTACATACCAGATCCTTCACATGCACTCAGCTCAGAAGTTGTACCGCTGGAGCAAGATATTTATTATGAAGAACAACCGATAGAGATTCGGGATCGTAGCAAAAAGTCCTACTAAACAAGACCACTCGCTTGGTGAAAGTTTTATGGATGAACCACCAATTAGAAGAAGCTACATGGGAGCTTAATGATTTGATGAGGGAGAGGTATCGTAATCTGTTTGTTACAAAGTGACGAATTTTGAGGGTGAAATTCATTTTAAGGGGGGTAGAATGTAACACCCGATACATTTATGAGAAATATTTTTTTATGTTATATAAATCATCAAAGGAATCTTTCACTACACACAACACATGCTTGGCTTTCTTTACACGCAATCACGACCTTCCTCGATAGCTTGCGTCGTATGCAATACTGAGTTTTAGTAAAAAAATATGCTATTAAAACTAACCGTTATGAATAGTATTAACTGAATTTTTAATTTTATAACATTTTAATTCAACTTATACATTTTCTAGAATGAGGTATAAAACTAAAATTAGTTTTTTAGATAAAAGAAGTATTTTTCAAAAAATGCAGTTTTGCCGCCTTTTGGTGTTGCACCCACATTAAATATAGTTTTGACATGTTTATAATTTCAATTAGACAAAATAAAATTCTTATTTTGAATCAGGGTATAAAAATTTACTTTGGATAAATTTTTGATATTTTTCTGATAACTTTCATATTTTGATGAATAGTAGAAATATGCTAATTTTTAATTAAAAATATATTTTTTCATTGAGATAATTTATATGGATAAATTATAATATTTAATGGTTTTAAAGTACAAATAGAATATATTTTTACCGTTTAATATTATTTATGTCATTATCATTAATTTCACATTGAATTCATAGGTAAAAACATTTCAATCTTTGGCAATGTTTTAACCTCTAAAACCCGTTTTCTTAACAACGAGATTTATTTTAAATTAATTACTGCAAATTATATGTTTTGAATTTTGAAAAATGGATTCCATATTCAGAATAAGTGGGTCCAAATTATTTTAATAGGCTACTTTTTATTTTTGGGCATTATGAATAGTAACTACGGTAAATTTTATTTACCATAGTTAAAGGTAAATCGGGTAATTAAGGGTAAATATAAGATTATAAAATTACCCTAACACCTACCAAAATCCTATTGGATGACTACAAGTAGGCCCATATCACCTTAGGGTCGGATTAGATTCATTTAATGGACTTTGTTCCATGAAAATAATTTAATTATTATTAAAACCAAAGAATGTGACAACATGTCACTTTCTTAAATTTTATAAGTATAATAATTTTAATTTAGTGATAAACATCATTCAACTTAGAACATGAATAGTATCCAGAAAGATAATACAATTATCTACATCATAGTAATTTATTTAAAATTTTTAGGGATTAAATAATTATCATTTATTATGACACAATAGTGATGTTGAAATTATTTTATTAATTAAAATATCAAATAAATGGTTTTACAAATAATAAAATAAATACTATATGAACTATTTAATGTGGTTCACTTATTTTATAGATACATATGACATTTTATGGATCTATTAAATATTTTAGTTTGAACATTTATTCTGTATATATTTTTATTTAAATTCAAATAAATGAATACTGTCAAAATTGACACTATTGTTATTTTATAAAAATAACATATTATAAAATTGTTAAAAATAAAAAAAATATTTAAAATTTATAAATTTAAATTTATATGGTCAAAAATGTCATAAAGTGTCAAATTACGGAAAATTCACAACACATATGTAATTATTTATAATAATTTAAAATTTAGAATATTATTTCCAAAAATTTAATTAAATTGATAAATAAGGATAAATCAAGTTGATAATGTTTAAAATAAATTACTAACATGTCGAAATTTTATTTTTTGATGCGCTTACAACCCTATATCATCTAATATTCAGATATGAGTCATTTTGGAAGTTTTTAATTGGGTAGGGATTTAATATAAACTAATATTTCTTATATTTCCAAAGGTGGCCTTCTCCTCCCTTATAAAAGGGCACCTCCTTCCTCTTCTCCTCACACCAAATTGAGCCTTCAATCTCAGTCAATTCCTACCCATTTCACTTCCTCACTTCCCTATAAACATCCTAGAGGTCCTGGTCTTCTTCAAAGACCAATTGTAGTGCCCTAAGAGGAGGTCTCAAAGAGGTGCTTCAAAGAAGAGGTAATGCCCGTTACCGATTCTTTCATCTTTATTTCTTCTTCCAATTATTATTCATTAGTTGTTTCATTATAAAGTAATAACATCAGTATCCATAATATAATTATATGTTATTATAGGTATGAAACAACCTTAATTTACCATCTATCCATCCTACGGAAAACAAAATCACCGCGCGTGCGTACGTACGGAATACCGTCTCCACGCCGTGGTGTAATCTATTTTCCCCCACCACCTTACTTGGATGGGTATAATGGTGTAAATAATAACTATATATGATTATTGTAAAGTGATATTTATTATGAAATAGTATACATACACTCCAATACAATTCAATGATCATGGGAACGATATCATCGCTCGTGCGTATGTACAGAATATCGTCTCCACGATGTGATGCGACTCGTTCTACGTGATCTTCATTGCATAATGATTATATAAATGAATTAAATGAATTAATATGATATATATTACACTAATAACATTCTGGAAAGGAGGTATCTATAACCTAAAGAGAAGAATAAGAATTTATTCGACAAAACAAGCATAAGAACAAAAAGTAATAAACACCCGAATAACAAGTAGAAATGAAATATTACTAATAAGAAGCTAAGAATATGACAATATATTATATCATAAAAATCCATATGATTCTGGAATAAGTCAATAACATCATTTAAATAATTATATAGGAGGTTCAGACACTTACGAAGCAAATCAGACCTAAGGTAAGGGAAATATCACAATCTCATTTTTATCCGAGATTGTTTATACTTAGGAATTTACTGGGGTGAATTTTATCATCAACATCCATGTTTCCTCATTATGTATTATTTACATCATTATACAATAGTTTATATCCAATTTTACCCTTTTTTGAGTTTTTAGTAAAAGATATGAAAGGAATCTTTTGTTGTTTTTCGTACGAGGTACTTTTTGACTTTTCCGACAAAAGTATGAGAATAATGTTTTTTTTAACTTATACATCATGAATGGATTTTTAAAACATTGTTTCCAAGAAGATTCACTTACAAGTTTTCAATTTTATTTTTAATCAACTTATTTTAGTTTTGAATTGTATGACATGTTAAGAAAGGAAAAGTGTTTTTGAAGTAGAAAGGATATTTTCCTCAAGAATAGAGTTCAAGCGTTTTATCAAAATTATTTTCCATATAAGAAAATAAAGGGTTCTCTTTCTATCCCTATTTTTAAATTGATTTGATTATGTTGTGATGGAATTATTTTTATGAATTCCTTTATCTTATATGAGTTATTTTATGTTGTCACGATGTTTAAGATTCCCATTTTTATTACATGGGTTATGCTATGATGTATGATTTATGATTTTGTGGAACACATAAGAATGGTATCATTATGAGATGGGTGGTACCTATATCTCCCTCCAATGAATTGGGTAAAGATTTTATATCTCATGAGACAGACATGGCTAGAACGGCAGGTTATACCGGTTCAGTGAAACATGACAGAAACAAGGAGTGAACTCAGTTCAGAAATGGACTTTGTCCACTAAGATAGTCTTGACAATGAGTCTTGACTAATAAGAAATGATTATCAATGATTATGTGTGTATGCCACAAAGTTTCATGTTTTAAGTTATGATTATTGGGATTACATTTCACTACTATGATTTATCCCATGTTATGAAATTATGATCTCTTTTGCAGGTTAAGATTTCCAAAAGTTATGTTCTTATGTATATGATGTGATTGATATTTATTTTTCTTACCCTTACTGAGCATTTGAGATCACCATTTTGAATGTTTTATTTCCCCAGGTCAGGAAGAATGTTATTAAGTAGGATATGCCAAAAAGTGACTCAAGATATGATGAAATAAATGGGAGGCAAAGTAGATTCTTTATGAACCATTTGGTTATGCTTTCCAGTTTTTAAAGACACTATACCTATACGGTCATTTCATGGTTTTGTTATATGTTGTAATAAGTGTGCTTCAATTTTGAAGTAATAACAATGTATGTAAAGTATGGGTCGTTATAAAGACGATATCCTTCCTTCCATAAACCAGTCACATCAGCCTCAATTGTGATGATGAGCCTCATCTTCCAACTGACGGTCTCAACACCATCAATTGATGGCCCCTCACCATCCATGTAATGTCCCCCAATATGGAACTCTCTCATGTGGAAAAAATGTTTTTGTGACATAAAGCATGCCTCCCCATATTTTTTAGGCTGTCAACTAGTAGCAAGGGTGTAATAAGTATAGTGGGGAGACTGTACCCCATGGTTATAGAGTTACAAAAAAACATAAATAAATCATATAGAAATAAATATCAAAGTGTCATAAATAATGTAACCACATCAATACAATGGAAAACCAAATAGTAAAATCCAATTGAATAACCTAATTAACAAAAAATAATAAAATAATGATTGGCTGAATTTTAACTAAATTGTAAAATAGAAGTAATTGAAATAAAAGTCTAGAAGACTCAAATAGGGACTCAAGATTCCCTGGTCTTGATCCCCATATTGGTCCTATGTCAAAACTCCATCCCAAATAGTAAACAAAAATCAATAGAATGTTCCCTCTCCCTTTTAAAATCTTGCATCCCAAAAATCTACCAGAGTACCAAATGGTTCCCCAAATAGGGTGAGATTATAAATAAATAGGTTGACATCAACTTGTGTAAATATAACTAGTATGATAATAATTTTATGCAATAATTTAATAAACACGTGTATTAATTAATTAAAAATTTTAGTTAATACCCCATCAACCAACTTCATCGCCTATTTGGAATATCTTTGAACATGTAACACAACCATACCAACCATAACCACATATCAATGGCAAAAAACCTACTAAAAAACCATTCTATAATGTCTATGAGCATGTATCAAAACCATTCCAACCATAACCATATATCCATGGTATAAAGCACACAAATATGGGTCAATCACGTTATATAACAATTTCATAAGTAAACCGGGGTTGGGCTCAGTGTTTAAGAATTATAACATGTATTAGGGCCCAACCCAATATATAATCATTTGAAAATTTAATTAGGGGAAATCATGGTATATAATCATTTCATCATTTAATCTGGGATGATCCCATTATATAAAAATACTGGTATATGTTAGGTCCAGGCTCGATATATAAGAATTTCATAATTTAATCACAATGAGTCATAAAAGAAGATATCACAATATCACATCATAAATCGTAGTGTTTAATTATGGAAATTATCATGTATCATTCAATTACACATTTTTTTTTATAATTTTGTCATAAACCAATAACAATCTAGTCATTTCAAGAATCAAGCTAATCCAAGGTGAGTCAATATCAATCAATCACCCAAAATTCATATCATGCTAAACACAATTCCAACCATTAAACAATTCATTTAAAATAAATGGTTCACCAACCCAAATGGTACCCATAATATAGGTCATAAATATTTTGTTTCAATGGGATTCCAAAAAATAATCCAGTCTGTTGTTTAATTAATTCAGGTGCACATTATGTTGGTACAATTGCAATATTGCACATACTTTTCAATTAAAAAGACCACGAGGTTATAGTTTAGACCCCATAACTTTTATCAAGGACTAATACAACATTTCTAAAGGATAAAACCAATGAGGATGAATGTTTTAGAATATTTATAGAAGAACCTAAAATAAACCAGATAAATATCACAACAAAAATAGATCTAAGGAATCAACCCCCCTAAAAGAGAACTATAGAAGAGGAAGGTAAAACCCAAGACAAATATTTACCAAGGATTGATCACAAAAAAGGGCATAACAAGTGGTGTAACAGACTCCAAAATCTCATGGAGACCTATCCTATGTTGATAAGAGAAGGTTTCACACCAGAGAGAATTGGAAATCAACTGCACGACACCTTTAAAATTGATTCTTGGTATATTACATGACTTGAAATTCATTTACACATTGTGTATTCCTTTATAAATTGATATGCAAAATAACCCATCTCTTTGGATTATATTTAACCCTACTCAAATTTTATAATATGTGAATGTTTTAGGAGACATGTAACCATTTCATACGTTGTATTGGTTCATGACCTATGTCTGACAGTAGTTACACGTCATGTAACTGGAACACAACATGCAATCTCCCAAAAGACATTTTTTAATCCAGAAATCAACTAAAGGGACTGAAATACCTCCAAATCCATCGAAATCATGTATATTATCACAAACTCATTTAATATGTGTGTATATGGATTCAATTAATTAAAAAAAACATATATACATAAATATAATATCATTTTCCACAATAAAGGATCTATTTATTTGAATAAGACTCAACCACCCTGACTCAAATGAAAAACTCAAATAGGGACAAACCTAGAAAAAGGATCTTAAAACCTACACAATATATAAAAACACATCCCTAAGATGATCAAAGAATCACTATGGGGTCTTCATGAACAAGTTTTGGCACAATTCTCACATATCAGACTCCCTCTATTAGGTCTCCTCCAAAACACACCCATGCTGCCGCCACACTCAATAAAAAGTAACCTCCATACTTTGGAGATACTTCTTACTATGGTCCCTCATCCATGTAGGATGATCTTAAAAGGATGAATGATCACTAAGATAAATGTCCTTGATATCTCCCCATGATAAAGATTGTGGTAATATCTCTGAAGATATGACACCTGAAACATGTCATGCATGGAAGTGTAGCATTGTGGAAGGGCTAATCAGTATGCCACTGGACCGACCCTATCAAGTATCTCAAAGGACCCAACAATATTTGGTTTTATCTTTCTCTATTTTCTAATACATCTTTTCTCTATCCATTGTGACACAATGGGAAACAAAATTACTGGCCTCGAACTCTAGATGTCATCTCCAATGGTCATTGTAGGATTTTGGCTTGTTATACATAGTAACTAACCATCGCATGATCGACTTAACTTTCCCAGATGTCTCCTTCATGAGACTAGGCCCAGAAAGAACTAAATCACTTACCTCCAACCAACAAATAGGAAAATGAAATATACTCACATAAAAATATTTTAAATGTTCCATCTATATTTATGTCTAGAATCTATTATTAATTGAAAACTCCATGAGTTTCATATGCTACTCCCCCAAACCATTGAAATTCAAAACAAAAGATCATAACATATCCTCTATAACCTAAATAGTAAACTCAAATTTACCGTCAGACTAAGGATGATTGGTCAAACTCAAAATAACCTATGATCCCAGTGCCTTTTGAAGACCCTTCTAGAATAGAGATGTGAAATGAGGATATCTGTCTGAAATGATACTCCTCAGAACATCATGCCATCAAACTAACATTAACATGTAAATACAACCCAAATAATCAACTAAGAAGGTATCAATGATAGGTAATGAATGAGATACCTTTTTAAATCCTTAAATAATCACAAACACTGTATCATTTTCACCCGTTCTCTTGGGTAATCCTATAAAAAATCCATAGCAACATCATCCCATTTCCTCTCAAGAATGGTGAAAGGATGAAAAATCCCAACTAGCCTCTAATTCTAAACTTTCACCTCCTAACATGTGAAACATCTCACCCAAATACTACTAATTATTTCTTCATTCATGAACATTATTAGCTTATATGGAGATCACAATACATATTTGTCAAACTAGGACAAATAGACTTCCTAGAAACATGAAACTCTCTTATCAGCTCCTCGTGCAAGCTCATACGAACCCATAATCAACAATAAAAAATAAGATAATTACTAACACCTAGAGACCATCATGTTGGTCTCTCCCAAACATATAAGATATATTATAGAACTAATCCCTCTGTAATAGATAACTAATCTGTCATGATCTAGTCCAAAATAATATGTATAATAGATGTCAAAGTCAGAGTTTCTCATCCCTAAGACTCGTAAAAATCTAGATGCATGTCTGCAAAGAGTTCTATCATCCCACACTTGTCACAAGACTCTCAAACTACATATTTCTTAATATTTTATCTCAATTAATTGACATCAATGTTTCCCTTTACCAGTTTATAAAAAACATCAATGTCAAAAGATTGCAGATACTTGAACAATCTCCTCTGTAGATGTTTCTTGACTCAATTATAAAATATATACCTAAGGATCTTCTGGTCCATTTATAAAATAAAATTATTACCCATGAGATAATCCTCCAATATCTTAGGGAATTTACAAGAACTACTAACTCTAGATCATGGTTAGGGTAATTCCTCTCATGCGATCTTGACTATTTAATGCCATAAGAAACAACTCGATCCTCCTATATCAAAAATACTCTTAGTTAAACTCGAGACACATCATAGTAAAAGAAATATTCTTTACCCATTATAAGTAATGTGAGAATAGGTGATGAGGTTATACTACCTTTTATCACTTGAAAAGACCTGTTTCAAGAATCGGACTGAACAAACATTACTCCCTTCTTAGTCAGACCAAACATCGATGTATCCAGATAAGAGAAGTCCAAGATAAAGAGATAATAATAAACTACTAATCCCAAAAGAACAAAATATTAAACAAATTATTGGGAAAATCCCAAAATACCATTACTGAAAATTTTAATGGGTCCACTAACACTCATTTATCTAAGATTACATGGCCCAATAAGTGCACTATATCAATCCAAAAACTGCATTTGGTTATCTTGGAATAAATATGTTTCTCACTCAATGTACTCAAGATGTTGTCAAGATGTTGGGTGTGATTGTCTAATAACAAAGAGTATACTAAGATATCATCGAAAAAACACCACAAACATATCCTGGAAAGGATGAAATATCAAATTCATCAAGTCTATGAATGTTTCTAGTTCATTAGTTAAAACAAGAGACATCACTATAAACTCATACAAGACATACATTCTTCAAATAGTATTATAAGGTATGTCTAATGTTCTCACACTCAAGTGGTGGTATCGAGTTCACAAATCGATGGAGAAGATATTAGAACCTCTCAAATGATTAAAGAAATGGTTGATGTATAGAAGAGGATACCGATTTTTTAACATCCCCTGGTTAAACTTCTAATAATCCAAACATACAGACAAGGTACTATCCTACTTATTGGAAAATAAACTAGAGAATACCATAGATGAATACTAGGTTCCATGAAACCTTTATCTTCTATATATTCTAACTAAACATTCAACTTTAGAATCTCTTTTGGTACCACTCTATAATGTGGGATAGAAACTGATTTTTCTCTCGGCACCAACATGATTGTAAACTTGATCTCTCACTTGGGATGTATGATATAAAACATGACAAGAAAGTCATCTTAAAATAGACTACAAATAGAGGAAAATAGTCCTAATGAATAGGGTGAAAGTATATCTCAATAGGTTGACACCACGATGTCTATGAATAACCAATTTCATTATAACTGTACTAAATAATATCTCTAAGCATGTTTCTCAACTATGGAAACCATAACCTATATCTATAGTGAAACATAAGATGCTATGACTCCAAGTTGTAATTTCCCTGATCATGTCCGACAACCATGCCAACCATAATAATATATCAATGGTATAAATACCAAAAATCTAGTTCAATCCCACAATATAATAATTTCAATAAAAAATAAGTTCTGAGACCTAGTGTATAAGCATTTCAACATGTATCAGGATGAAGCCCGATATATAATCATTTAAATATTTAATCAGGTCTAAGCCTGATATATATGTATTTTAAAATTTAATCAAGTAAGGGCCTAGTATATAAGCATTTCATCATATATCAAGTCTAATATCGGTATATAATCATTTCTATATTTAATCACAATGAGTTATGACAACGAAGATATCACAATATCACATCACAAATCTCAATGATTAATTATGAAAATAAACATTTATCATTAAATTACACATTTCATATATCATTTTGTCATATACCAATAACATGCCAATAGTTTCAATAAGTAAGGAAAGACAATGTGACTCTATGTCATGAAATCGCCCAAAACTCATGTCATGCTAAACACACTTCGATCCATTAATCAATTAATTTAGAATCAATGGCTCGCTCACTAAAATGGTAGACATATTCTAGGTCATAAAAAATTGGATCCAAAAGGATTCTAAAGAATGATTCAATTAAAAATTTAATTATTTTAGGTGAATCTTATTTTGGAACAAGCTTCATATTGTTCAAACTTTTCAATTAAATAAAACATAGGTTTAAGGTTTAGACCCGTACCTTTAACTGACGATTAATACAAAACCTTCAATGGGTTACACCCATGAGGAAAAAAGGTGGAGAAGACTTCAAGAAGAAACTAAAAAATCCCAGGTCAAGATCCAAACCAAAAGTAGTCCATGTATTCCACTACACTAATTGAGGACAATAGAGGAGGAAAGGAAAACCAAAGAAAAAGACTTACCTAAGATCAATCACACAAATAGGACATCTGAAGAAGAAGAAATTCTTCCAAAATCCCATGGAGACCCATACTATGTCAAGAGGAGAAGGAAACATGCAAGAGGGGATGATAAATCAGTTGCATGATATATTTAAAATTTCTTCTTAGGATATTACAAGATGTGTAAATCATTTACACCTGGTTTCATCCTTTTTAAAGGGAGACATAGAAAAACCTATCACTTGACATTATATTTAATCCTACTCAAATTTTACATGACATGAATGGTTTACACGACGTGTAACCATTTCTTGACCTATATTGGTTTAAACCCTATATCCAGAAATAGTTATATGTCATGTAATATGCACCTAGCATGTAATCTACCAGCAGATAGGTTTTCATCCCAAAATCATCTAAAGGACCCAAAACACCTCCAATGCCTACCAAATCCTGGGAAAACATTACAAAACCATTTAATACATACATATCTGGACATAATTAATTCAAAAAGTCATATATCCCTTAACATTATGTAATTTCCCCACCAAAGGTTCTCCATCTCTGAACAAGACTCAGCCACCATGGCTTAAATGAAAAACATAAAAGTGAGACGTACATAGTAAAATATGGGATATTACAACCCACATGGATTTCTATGGTGATAACCCCCAATATATCTTATGGTAAACACCATACCATAATTTGAAAAGTCTAATGGGGGGTATCCAACCACAATGATTGGCCAATACCACCTCGACTGTATCCTATTTGTGGGAAAATGAATCTAATGGAGCATTGGACAACAAACGCTGAGCAAAAATAAACAAAAAAACCTAATTCATATCATCTATAACCTCCTTCCCCAGTAACCATATCAAAAAATATCAATGTTCAACAACATCCCAAGTCACACGATCTAATCCCTCATCCTGAAAACCTCATCTCCTCAATACGATGACCACGTTTCCTCAACCATGTGGTCACCATCACCCAAAAAGCCATTGTACACACCAAACCTGATTAACTATAACACCTTAGTCTATTTGATCAACATCACCTCCATCCTAGGTCCTAACTCATCATGTTCAAATTTAAGTCAAGAAAGAATACAAGTAATTTATTTTCATTTAAATTATGCACTTGGCAAAAAATTCCCTAGTTGGTCTAATCCCCTTACCTGGCTTTACCATTCTTAATGAAGAAAGAGGATTCCAAAAGGCATATCCTAAAATCAATTGAAAAATTTAAAAAATAAATCATTAAATAATTATCGACCTCTCTAAGACTACTCAGATGGAGTATATAGGATGAACACACAAAACATCTACAAAATCAGGGAATAATCAAGGCACCACCTACCTTAGCCTAGTAGGCAACCAATCATCTTAGATCAGCCTCTAAATCAAGTTGAATCAAATGAAAAAATTTAGATGGATGCCTTGAAAATAGGTAAGAAGAGATCACACAGACTTATGATTATATATTGTGAGATAAATAAACAAAAGAAGCAAGAGGATTAAAGGTCTTATCAGGATGAATCTGTATCTACCATTGAATCAAGCATCAATGTCTGATTGAAGGAGTTGGATCAAAGAATAAGTGGGTAATAAATACAGAGGACACCCTATACATGAAATGGAATGGATAAAGAAAGAGGAGGAAAATAAAGATAAATATAGGAGGGTAAAAATGGTTATTGTTCCCTTTTAAGTGACTGACATGGTTTGGCCGCATGGTTTGGCAAACAGTATGCCAACTGTGGGGTGTTCATTGTCCAAGCATCAAAAGTACACATGTTTGGCACACAGTTTACCAAACCATGCATAGAGAATGTGAATATCCTAAATTAAAAACTACAGAGTTCTCACAAAACCATGCACCCCTACCTGCATTGTTTGACAAACCGTATCCAGTTCATTATGTGGGCTGCACAACTACTCCTGGGAGGCCACACAATTTTTCCAAACTATGAAGCTCTGTCTGTAATTTCCCAAAATTGATTTCATGGCCTTCAAATCACATGAAAATCATTCGAATCCCTAAGGTACTTTACAGTCCTTAAAACCCATCTAAAGTCAAGTTATTGAGTTAATAAAATAGTCAAAATTATGTTTTGGAGATAAAATAGAAGGATCGGTTCAACTACCATACACACAAATTCAAACAGGATGGATAATTTCGAACCACTAAAAACATGGGACATTACTCACCAATAGTGTGGGAGCCATTGGATAGAACCTACATTCCTTTCATGGGTTTTGCACAAACTATACCCTAACTATTTACTACTTTTTTGGGTCATCCCACACAGAAAAATGAGATACAACATTATCTAAAGACATTTCATGATATGATAAACGGTTCAAAACACACTGGATTCCATTTGAACCACCTCACATGGTTTCCTATGAAACCCACATGGTTTTAAAAAACTATTTGGTAATCATGAAATATAATGAGAACTCCTAAAATTGAGAATTTTAAATCTAAAAATTCAAAAATCATAAAACATCTCTGAATATTGTAATATAATACAACATAGTGGTATATGGGGGGTCAAAAATCTCCCCACCATGTAACGTTTCCCACAATAAAGTCTTTGATAAATGAAATAAATGAAAAGATGAACCTAAACACCCAATCTTATAGAGTGGGAAGGCCAGGATTACTAAAATAGATCCTAAGGAATGAAAAACTACCATACTAAAAATGGATCCTAAAAAATATAAGATGAATCCTCAAAAGAAATCTGACATCCTTAAGAATGATCAATCCCAAAATCATTTGAAAAAAAAATATAGGGATACATTGACCTATTATAGGTCTCCAAACCATTTAGAATTAAAAAAAGATCTAATAAACAACCTATTCATTAAATATAACGTCATTAAAAAACCCAATTATACAAATTATAAATGGGAACCACAAAATTTTACCAAAAACAACTAACCACTAAGAAATTGGATCAAAATCCCTAAGAGTAGTAGAATTAAAAGAAACATTAAAATATCATAGGATCTGGTCACCAAATCTATCACTAATACCATTATCAATTTCCAAACATAAGGAAGGGAAGAAATATCCCATAAACACACCTCACTAATAAACAATGCAGTTTTAACCCTATTCAATAAAATTTCATCAAATCATAACTTAGGGTCAGGCTCATGGAGCACTAGATCCTGATGATCCTATATAAAAGTCCCCACCTCATATCACCCATAGTCTAATCGATAATAAACACTAACACTTGTTACCTATTCACCCACCCATGGTTCCCCATGCTCAAACCATATAACCAAAAGAGAAACCATGTCTTACACCATGCAGAACATAACAAGGACAATAAAACAGTGTGGAATGAAAAAAATAAAAAACCCCCACTCAAAAAGTGATCTATCATTGCGGATACCCAAAAGAATGAAAAAATATATTTTCTAATTAAATCAAACAAATAATTATAAAAAAATTACCATCTAGATTCTATGATAAAAACAACCAATTCTAAAAACATTACATAATAACCCAATTTTTATTAAAATCTATCAATAATGACTCTTTTAATACATTTTTTTTATAAAATCCACTTTTCTCAAACAAAAATAAGTTTCACAACAATCACATAATAAAAAAACATGATAACATCAACCGAAATCCAACAACCCATATCAAAATTTCACAAGACCATCATTAATTATTTTATAATTACTAAAACCAATCTAGGAAATATGATAAAAAATATGTTTAAATAAAAAAATAAAATGGGATTCAAAAAAATGATTGAAATGTTCACATGGTTTGATGTTCCGTGTGCTAATCATGAAATAGTTTCTGAAAAGTTTCTAAAATCTAGCGTTTGGTCACTACATGGTTTTTCATACCATGAAAGCTAATGTCACTCCCTAGAATCTCATTCCATTTTTATCCAAAACATTAAACCCAAAGGAAACTCATATAATTTCTATGTGGATAAAAATACTACCATAAAAAACCTAAATCAAATAAATATAATCAAAACAAAAACCAAATCCCAGCGAAACCTATTAACTCAAGTGTTATTGAGGGAAAGATATAGCTATACTATTCTCACAACTACCTCATGAGTCTCACATATACTATCTCCATACTAATAGAATTCAAAAATAAAATGTAATTGATTCTAGAACCTAATACATATTTAGAAACTAGGCTCTGATGTCCTTTATAATTTATCTTTTTGGGTCAACCTGACATGTCACCCTGGTTAGTCCACCATTAGACCTGAAGGATGTTCTTAAGCCCAATAGGATCGCAAAAAGTTACTAGATATCATGAAAACTCACTAAGTTATAATTTCATCCTCAAATAAAGAACACAAACAATAAATAGAATATATTGTGAAAATGACATGAACCATCCATATATTAGATTACCATGCATATAAATAAACATATAAAAGATAATAAAAAAACCATTAAAACGCAACCCAAATAAATATCTACATTAATACATAATTAATAAAATTTACTATTATCATTTAGAATATAAAAAATTGGAAAACAATTTACATCACAATAATAAACAATAAGTATGACCAAAATATACGAGAATGAAAAATTTAAAAATACACCTAGTCTAAATGGATGATATACAAAAATTCCAAAATAAAAAAAGTCCCATAAAATAAAAATACACATCCAAGTGACCAATTAGTCACTCATAATATCTTTATATATCCATCGAATGATTCAAATAAACCACATAGAGTGAGATTAAAACCTAGGAACCTAAGATAAAACATGAAATCTCCACACACACACACACACCAGTGAATATGTAGTCTGTGATAAAAAACTACTCAGTGGGATTGCACAAAAGAGCATTTGAATATCCATTCATAATACATTAAATTAATTTTAGTTTTAGTATAATTTATAAAATATATATTTTCCATGTGATAATTGATTAAAAGGTATAATTTGTTACCCTTTTCTTTTAAATATAAACACAAGAATATTTTGAAAAAACAATGAACTTGAAACTTGAAACTAAAATATCAATCAAAGAATAACTTTACAATTTTCTTTTAAAATTACCTTTCAAATCCTAAAAATATCAATTTAGAATTCATCAGAAAACAAATTCCATTATTTCCTCTTTTCAAAAACATTTCCAATACCTTTTTAGAGAATAAATTTACTTCACATTTGAAGAAATAAACCCTCCAAAACCTATCTTGAAAAATGATTGGAAATAAATCAAGACCATAAACAAAGTAGAATATAATAAAAATAATTAAATGATATATCAATGTGAAACAAATTGGGACACTATACAATTATTCCATATTCACAATCAAGGGTGAGGTGATACAAATAAGGCACAAAAGGGTTCCCCTAAATAACCCTCAATAAGAATTAAAAATCATGGGAAACTCCCCAGTTCCTTACCAAAATGATGCTAAAAATCACTTATGGAACACCTAAAATATAGTCAACCAGTCATAAGTAATATTAATGACACTCAAACCTGACTTACCATCATAGTTGCACTAGTAGACAACCCCTAGTAGAACACGATCATACCTGATCACTAGATCATGCATAATTTATGCAAGTATAGTACCAATCCATATCTTATATATTGGTATCTAGGTTCCCATGATATTATTAAATATAGGATATCAAACAATAGATCATGATATTATCACATAACTTAAAAATAAATATTTTGAAATAAATCTCATCTCACCTCTAGAACCATATCAAGAAAAAATCTCCTTATCACATCATTTGTAAAGTAATAATAGGAAACATTCCCCATGGGGTCTTAATCTACATCAATCATAGTAAAAAATAGGTGAAAAATTGACAATATCAGATTATTTTGAAGAAATATTTTTTAAAGTTCCAAAAATACCTTTTATAACAAGATTGGGATGCCAATCCATTTTACACCATTTTAAATATAACTTTTAAAAACATGTTAAAACTGAATCATGGAAAAAAATAATTAAAATCCATCTAAAAATAAGATACTTCCTTAAAAACCACTTTCAAACCCCCTATAAGACTTTCAATTATTGAATCCATTTCATATAGAAAAAATAACACACCATTTTAGAAACTATATCTCTTAAAACATCAAAAATATATTTTAAAATAAAAAAAGTGTTAAACACCCATTTAAATGAACTATCTATATTTGAAAAACAACTTATAAATTTTATAAAATACTTTGAATATATAAACATTAAATTTTCAATTAATATTACGAGTTTCACAAAAATCCCCCCATTCCAAATATGAAAAACCATTAAAATTGTTTTTCATCTTTTCATGGGTAAGAAATATTTTTATAATTTTAAGAGGAAAGAATTTTAAAACATAAAATAATCTCATGGAATATCATATAAATGAATTAAATAGAAACACTTACATCATTAAATTGATGAATTTTCACAAAACATTACTTTTAGTGGGGAATACACAAATGTGAAAGGAAATAACCTTTACAACCTGTAAACATCCAAACCCCCTTCACTAAAATCATTATATACCCTAAAATGAAACCACTCAATGTTTATGATTTTATGGAGAATTAAAATTGATGGAAAATGGTGATGGTATAAGTGATAAATATAAAGGAATAGGATGGAATCAAAATACCCTATAAATATTCCTGCAATTTAAGGAGAAGAGGCTTGAATTCATTGGGGAAGAGAGGGATAGAGATCCCTATGTGCACCCAAGGTTGGATAAAAAGGAGGAAAAAATTAGGTTTTTGGGATTCAATACATTAAGGGTAAATATTTGAAATTCACAGTTTTAAGAAACCAGATAGGATTCATGATTTGGCCAAACAGTAGGGTAAACCCTGCACCAACCATGTGAGAGACACTAGATAGAACCCCCACACCTCACATAGTTTAGCTGAATTGTCTCCCTTAACTATTCACCAATAATGTAGGTCACCCAAAAAAAATATTTAGTCACACAATTTCATACCCTTTATGGGTTGATAAACAATGTGCCAACTCTAAAAAACCCATTAGACAACATCGTAACCCCCTCACACGGTTTCATCTAAAACCTATATTGTTTAAAAAAATCATATTGTAACTGTTTATTTGAAATTAAATTCCTAAATTTAAAAAATTCAATTCCAAAACTCAAAAAAATTAAATTCCTCAAAATAATATAAAATAATATACCATAGTGATATAGGGGTGTCATAAGAATAATTTTTGGTCTATTCTGATAAAAAAAAACTATGATATATATACATTTTAGAAAATTTTTAATTTTTAACAAAGATAGTGGGTTGAATTTCTCCAATATTATGACTTTTATATCACATATTCCCCTGGGAAGGGTAACGTGGTGTCTAGAACCTTTAATCAGAAGTCATATGGTGAAAATGCTTAGTGAACAATCAATATATTGAAATTAATGGAGTTATTAGCATCTATTCATCATTGTTATAAGAAGATTTATGATATGGTTTATCATTATAAGATATTAGTGGTATCCTTTTTGGATGCAAGGTAGAGGAGTCTCATCTTTGAGACTTTAATATGGAAGTGTATAAATATTGGGTTGTGAATGGTGATGATTTAGATAATTGGACTGAGGATGAGGAGTATCAAGTGCTATTTCATGGAATGTTTTCCCATGTGTATGTAGGGAGTGATTTTTAATGAATTACATAGTTCAATTTTCATAGTTCATCTAGTTTTTTTGAAGATTTATCACTCTATAAAGGAGTCACTTTGGTGGTCTGGGATGAAGAAAAAACTGGTTGAGTTTTTTACTTGATATCTTACATGATAGTAGAAGAATGATTGAATTCAAGTTTATGAATGATTTTTGAATCCTTTGGAAACTTCTTAGTAGATGTGAGATGGAATTTATATGGATTATGTTATAGGTTTACCTCAAGCATCAATATATCTTGATACCATTTGGATAATTATGGATATATTGACAATGTCAACTAATTTTTTACCAATTAAAGAATCAATATTTGTGGATAGTTTGGAGATAGATTTATATGATATAGGTGGTCAAGCTTCATGGAGTTACATGTATACTAGTTTTTAATCATGAAGATCAATTTACCTCATGAATGTGGAAATGATATCAACAAGGTTTTAGTGCTACGTTGTTCCTTAGCATCACATTCAACCCATAGAATAACGGTAAAGCAATATGGTTGATCCAAACATTAGAGGATATGTTAAGAGAATGCATCTTGGATTTTTTGGGATCTTGTTAAGACCATTTATCATGGGTAAAACTCTATAATAATAAAAATTTCATTCATTTATAAGTATGTGACTATATAAGAATTTGTATGAGAGACCATATCATTATCCATTTTTGGGGTTTTGTTTACAAATCCACAATAGTGTCACCAAGGATGGTACAAGATATGACTTAGAACATGGAAATAATTAAAAATCACATGATATTTTCTAACAATATATATAAATTCATTGAAGTCTAAAGGAGGAATTTTATATAAACTATGGTTTTGGATCATCTATTCTTGTGAGTCTCTCCTCAGTTTGGACATTGAAGGTTTGGTAATGAAATCTATTTTCGATCAATATTTATTAGCTGATTTGAGGTGTTAGAAAGGGATAGATATGTAACTTATTAGTTGATACTACCACTGTTATTATAAACGTTTTTTTGACATGTTTAATTTGTCACATATATATAAGTATTATCAAAATCTTTCACATGTGATTTATTTGTGTAACAATTGGTCCCCAATGATAGTACATCAACCCCATCTTAACATGGTCATTGGGTACTAGCCTGCCAGGTACCACCAATTTCCCCACAAACACCTTTTCCCCCCTAGGGCCTGGACAAATTCCTGAACGGGTCATCTGACTAATGACAGTCCCCACAGGACAACACATGTCCTTTCTAGTGTTCTTTG
Organism: Viscum album; assembly: GCA_963277665.1. Taxonomy (NCBI): domain Eukaryota; kingdom Viridiplantae; phylum Streptophyta; class Magnoliopsida; order Santalales; family Viscaceae; genus Viscum; species Viscum album. The sequence continues at coordinate 1,403,916,588 of OY728125.1, forward strand.
TCCCCACTCACACAAACCTTAGGAAAATTCATAGAAGTTCACCCATATTAATAACTACTCTAGGAAAAAAACTCTTAATTGTGGATTTATAAGCATCTCATCTTTAGAAAAGGAAGGTGCAACTTTTTGACATGAGTCATATTATTTAGTCATTTAACCCTTAATCATTATAGGGTATTACAATTTTATTGATATAGATATTGATGATTATATGACTGTTATAGAGTCTCTAATATAAATTCAAGACCACATAGTGAAGTTCCTATGGGGATAAGTTATTTTCATAGAATATTTATTTAAAACCATGGTATCATAAAAGAATATACACAATATAGGATATCACAAATGAAAGTTAAATATCCTAAATTGTTTTGTGTTATTCTTATTAAATTTTGTATGGAATTCCATTATGTTGATGAATATTTTTAAACGTTTTTTTATTGTTTTATTTTTTTATGATTATAGTTGAAGATTTATGAGGATAGAATATTTTAAAGAAGTATGTAATGTAGAAACACGAAAATTTGAATTTTGGGTGTTTGTAAAATTTTATAGGATTTTAGAAGATGTTAAAATGGTAATTTATGGTTCCAAAATGGATTTTCTTGTGTTTTATTTGTGTTAGGGATGATTCTTACCCTTGGGAAATGGTTTTTTAATTTTATAAGGTGGTGAAATTTACCCATGATTGTATGGTGTTAGTGGAATTTAATTTTTTATTTATTTAAATATATTTTTTGATGTGTTATTTTTATAAAATAAATATTGTGGATTGTGAGATATTTTTTCTATGGTGGTTGTTTCATGGATATGTCAAAGAAAATTGAAACTGAATATTTTTATGTGATGGAATGACTTGAAATCATAGTAAATATGTGTTTCAGATAATTAAATTTAGAGAATAGTATAATGTGGAATTAATGGTAATTGGAGTAATAGAATTGGGGAAAATCAGCTTCTGACACTAGAAATTTTCTACCCTCTCTAATTATATCAAGAGAAGATAATAGTGGGTGATAGTGTGTGGTGATGAATTGAAAAAGGTAGATGAATTAGATTTTTGAAAAATGGTCGGTGGATATCACCAAAGGATCGAAGGAGTGTATTAATTATTGAATTGAGTTTAGTGACTCAAACCTTATCTCTTCTATTATCCTTATAAAATTACCATGATAATGATATTCTATGTTGTGTAGAGGATTCATAATAAATTGGAATAATTTATATTTGGTAAATTAAAATTAGTTATGATTCATAAACATATAAATTGTGGAATAATTATTCTTGATGAAAAATTGAACGAAATATATCATGAACGTGGTGGATGGTTATTGAAATTGTTAGTCAATGGAAGTGGGAAACATAATTTCTTGGAATAAAATTATATTATAATAGAATACTAAAATGATAGAGGTAGAAAATGATAAAAAATGATATGATGGGGAATTAATGAATTATTATTTAATTTTTATAATAAATCATATGTGATTTGTTTCAGAAGAATATCATGGTAGAAGTCATTGTTGATAATTTATTACAAATATTTTTGAAATATTTTATAGGTTCCTAATATAAATTTAGAGCCCAAATAGTAATAATTCATGAAACATGATATAAGAGGTGAGAGTATGAGATTTATGAACTTTTTCATGGTTCGTAATATATTAGCACATAGTTCATTACACTTTATGGAAAATGTGTGGATGTTTTGGTGAGGTATAGTGGGGTGGAGTTCGTATTGAGTTACATTAAGTTATTCCATATATTCTTGAGGTAATTCCATAATATATAGATTCCAGACTTTTTCCTATAACGTGTTACACATGGTAGTGTTATTTCTATAGGTCCATGCCACATTTTCAATAGGAAATTATATTTTAGGAGGTTTCATGTAAACTATTATGCTTGAGATAATAGTAGTGGGGGTAGTTTATACAGAAGATATAAGGAATGTTAGATATTTTGTATAGTTATACCCCCTTTGATCTGAATTGTGGTGGACCTAACTTGGAGCGTGTTATATCTATGTGATGTAGTTATATTTACCTAGGACCATTGAATACAGGCTATATTATGTGGGATAACTAATTTATGGTAGGATATTTAATCCCTTATGTTATGTGGTTGTGATGTGAAATTCGTAACTAGATATGTGGTAGTGGTGTCTGAAGTGTGGTGGTGATAATAATGAGGAAATTGTGATGTAGTTATGGATGAAATGGATAAACATATTCAGTATGTGATTAAAATTGTAAAAATATAGTTTATGGAGGTGTATTCCCTAAGGATGGATACTTGGTTATATAGTGAGAGTCATTGAGGATGAATAATAATATAATGGTTGTACACTGTACAGGGGGAAGTCCCTTTGTGTGAACATTTTCAAAACCAATGAGAGTCTCTATGGGTGGTAAATGGCCCAAATAAAAAATTTGGTTATCTTAGTGAGTTCTCTATTACTGGATAACTATTTAATTTTAATGATAGAAAAGTAGTGATTGTGTTGTGCATGGATAGTTATGTGGTGGATGTGATATTACAACGAGGTCCACATATATGGAAAACTTCTAGGATATGGTGGGGTGATGTTGGTTGTTATACTGGTGGTAACGTGATGTCATGTGGAGAAGATGGGGCGTGGATTTGGAAATGTCATGGAATGATTATAGTGGATTTTCTATATGGTTTAATCTTATGAGATGTTTATTATTGACTATTTTTTAACTGTTTCTTACATGAATGAAATAATATTCTTCCTTCACCTGAACACACGAGAGTTTCAAGAAGGAACCTATTGAATATATTTAAAATCCCACCACTGATTTATATAAATTGTTTTCTAGATTGTACAAATAGATTTGGTACTGGTGCTGGGAAAACTTAGCTCCAGATATAGAAGGACATAAGAGGCTTATCCTAGGAAGCAGTTACATTATACCCTATTAGAGGTATAGAGGGGATAGAGTCTTGTGGTTATTTTTTGATTTATATTGTCTTTGTAATACATAACATTCATTTATATACATTATTCATGTATTGTTGTTAGAAATTTCATTATATAATTCATGGTGATGTGGATATTTTATTTTATTAAGGCCAATTCCTTCCATACATACATGATTATATACCTTTAGTTCTTGTGATCAACATTTTTTATATTGAAGAAATGTTTCGGGGTCACACTCTAGCCCATTTTCAGATCATTTGGGATTCCCAATGAGGGTTTTTCATGACATAGAGACCATAGGTTATTTTTTATATTTTGATCTATGAAATATGTTTTTTATGTTTTTTCAACTTATGGTTTCAAATTTAAGCCTAATATTTTTGGTGGATCTTATTTTGGATTTAAGATTAACGATATAATTTATCATCTCTGGATATGTGATAATGATTTTCTAAGGTGTATTAATTACGATTTTTATTTTACAAAACATTTTAAAAAATTTCACGATTTTATGATTATGAAAAGTTAGGTTAGTGTGGTGATTGAAAAGGTATTCTAGAAAAATATTTCCAAATTAGAATAGTATAATCCCCAAAGGAGAGTGGTAATTAAATAATACTACTACAAAGGTATATTAGACTTTAGGAATTTAAATTTTTAATCAAAATATATGGAAAAAATAAGAAGACCAGTTGCAACATCTAAACCTAGAAAAGATATCTTGAGTATTATTTTTTGAGATATATTTTATTTATGATAACCATGCTTACATGTAATGGGTTTTCAACATGAAATTTTATAAAGTTCTCAAGATTGAATCCCATTTTCCCATGTAAAGAGGATTTCAACCATGAAATTAATAAGAATATTTTATGATGAAAAATAGATTCATGGTGTTGGAAGAAAGCGTTGTTGCAAGGAAAAGGAGGGTCTATCAAGTATAAGTTGTTGTATACTCCTAAAAACATTCAAAAAATGGATGAAATAAAATATAGATATTGAATAAGAATAAATTGGTACCTATTGAGAAAATGGAATATAAAGTATTAAAGAATTAATTTCCAAGGATAAGAAAATTTGAGATTATATTGACATTTTTGAAATCGAAGAAGCATGAATCATGCCTAAGTGGACAAGAAAATTATTCAAATAGGCAAGAGATAAATATAGACAGAGTGTCTAACTAATGGATAAATAATAAAGGATAAGGATGTGGTGATGTTTAATCAATGTTTGAGACATGTTTTAATTGGATAAATCTTAAATTGGATTTGTTTTCCAACCAAAAGGAGTTAGAGGATACAAAATAAAATATTTTGGAATAATTATACATAAGTTGATTTTCTCAAATGATAACAAAAAATAATTCATAAAAGAAGGTTTAATACAAATGTATGGTTCACTAAGTCAAAAAAATCCACTATTTTAGGATTATTGAGAAATAATCATCTCCCTATGTACTTAATTGTCATAATAGTTCTCATAGTGGTTAAATTTTAGGGTGAAGATATGAAACATGAGGTATGTTCATTGAAAGGAATAAATTTGAAAATTCTTTTTGAACTAGGGATGGATGAAATTCATAAATTTTTAAATTAACAGTTTTTATTAATTAAAATATGAATATACATAGATAATTTTATCTTACATAGAAGATATCAATATTACAAGTGTTACTTATCTCTGACACAAAAGTAATCAAGTTAATGTTTATATAAATTGGCATCATACATGTATCTTGTTTTTTAAGAACATTAAAAAGGAATAAAGAGACATAAACATGATGTATTAGTTGGAAAATTTAAGGAGTGTTTTATTATTTATTTATTTTAAAATAACTTGTGATAAAATATCATTTTCATTATACTTAAATCTTCTGAAAAAAATCCTCCAATGGTAAATATATTTCTTAAATTCAGCATCATAGCTGAAGGAGCTCATATTGAGTTTCTGTTGAGTATTCAAGGGTAGTTAGAAACATTATGCAAAGGATAAATATCATGTGGAATAAGGAATGTTTTTAAAAAATTTGTGTGATTCACATTCTTTATACATTCATGATTATTTTGGGAAATTGTATAGAATGTGTGATTGAGATCATTAAGAGATTTATAAAGGAGGTGAGTTCATATTTTATGAAATATTAATTGAGTGTAATGTAAATCATTGATATTATTATTATTTTTCTATCCCCAACACCTATATATGAGTCAACAAGAACATAGTATTTGGAAATATATTATTATAGAGTGGATAATTCTCTCAATGAAATCATTCGTGATATGAGCTAGCAGAAGTTGATTGATGAGTTACATGGTCAGATATTTTTTAGTCCCAACAATTATCATTCCCACATATATTTTTTAGAATTCATTCTATCAAGAATCTATTTTATAAGATAAAGAAGAATTGTAAAAGGGAGTAGTTGCGTTTACTTAAGTGGATTCAAACCCTTAGCAAGAAGTCTAAGGTGATAAATGGATTATTTAACAATGCTTCAACATGTTGTTTCAGTTCAAAAAAATCCATAAAAATATTTGGTTAACATTATTGAAGGTCCTAGGAGAATTATATTACAAGGGAGAATATTGATCACTACAAACCATGAGAAAAGATTCGTTATAAAAGGGTGATAGGATTATCTCATGAAAAAAGGATAAAATCACCTTTTCCAAAATTAAGAAGATCTGGAAGGATTAGAACATTGGGATTATATTTTAAATGTAGAGTTTTATTACTCCATTATTTAGTATTATTTGGAATATTAAATAAATTATTAATATTTCCTTTTAATTTTATTTTAATATGATGAGAGGAGAAGGTATATATCATAAATTAGAATAATTTGATGCATCATTTGGATTTGGAGAGGTGTAAAATAACAGAGTAGTATTTATAAAGGAATTGAAAACAAAATACATGGGGGATGATATAACATAGTTTTCATGTGTTTTATTTGTTATTAATAGTTTTTTACTAAAGATGATATGTGATTCAGTTGATAAAGTTTCAAATTTTTGTGGTGTGATTCAATGGTGTGGTTGTGTATTGAAGGAACATGTTAATTTAAGGAATGTGGTGACCAAGAGAAGATGCATGTTTTTTAAGTAGATAGAAAGAGATAATAACATATTTTGTGATGATGTAATTCCCTATTAGGGAGTATACCATTAGAATCATTTGGAAATACATGTAAGATCAATAGATCTTGAGTTGATGTTATTAGAGAGATTATAAAATCTTTAATAAGTTAAAGAAAACATCTGTGACACCCGCCTATCATTGTTGGTTATTGTTTTTTCTTATTTTGGGATAACACATATTTTTTGAGGGTTTAGATTTAAATTTTATAAAATATTTAAATTTACTTCTATTTCATGGTTTTTGTTCATAGGAAAATATAAATAATTTTTGGGGCATTATAGAATAGACCATTATAATTCATTATGAATGTGTATGGTTTTTCATCCATGGGTAGCGCATGTTTAGGTATAACCCCTATGAATTTAAGTGAAACCCATTGTATAAATTTGATGAATATAAATATTTACACATTTATCACACATGGTTAGAGGAAGAAGTAGGAAAACATTGTGTGAGACTCTATAGTTTTAACAGAGTTGTTTTTCATGGTTATTATATGGTTTAAAAACCATGTTTCCAAACTACCCCAAACTATTTTTTAAGAATAGATAGGCACACGGTCAGCATAAAGTCTTCAAAATCATGCATCCCAACCATGAAAAATTCATAGATTTAATGAATATAGGAAAATAATTTATCCCATTAATCAGTAATTAGGTATTTTGGACCCCTTTTATCTCCTTTATGCTCGAGAAAACTGGGTGCACCAAGAGATGTCCTATACCGCCCTTACTCCTAATTGTTTTTTGAAATGAAAACTTTATTTATAGGGGTTTCTATATAATAATAAATCTTTTATTCTTATTTCTTATTCCTCTTCCATCCCTCAAACTTTCTCCTGGGTTATATGTCTTCTTTGAGACCAAATATGGTTGTTCATTTCTGGATAGGATTTAGGATGTGTTCTAATCCATTTTTTTGTTTTTACCAACTGCGTAGGGTGTGTTATCTCTTTTTTTAGAATTATTCATCATATATTATACTCATAATAGTGGTTTTATAATGGTTTCACCCCATTCAAGGTTGGTGTTTTTGTGAATTTCCATTAAATTTCATATCATTGAATGCGTGAAAATTTAAATGCTTTATTTAAATTATATATGCCAATAAATTTTTGTTTCAATGGATTTGGTAAACTTTTTGAAGATTTTCAATTATAATAAAAAAGTTTTATGGTTTTACCTTTCTTCCTAAATGGTTATTTTGGTGTCCAGTGATTTGAAAGTGTCATATGGCTTATTTAAGATGGTATTGGGTGATTTAAAAGAATTTGAACACATTTGGTTTGTGAATTAGGTAAAATGTTACCTCATATAAGTGATTGGGCTCAAAAAAGATTTTAATAAAGAGTATGTATATACTAACTTGTTTAAAAATAGTGAACTGAAATGGTTAGTTTTAAAGGATTTCAGAAATATGGCCTGAAATAGCTTTTTTATATGTGGAGAAATTTTTTTGTCTTTCTAATCATGTTTTAACGGCTTTTTTACACTTTTAAGGACTTTTCTCAAATGTGTGCATACCTATTTGGAGAACCTTTTGTTTGGTTTCTGTCAATGGATTGAGACTATAGCGACCCATAATTGTTATACATTAATATTAAATTATTTAAGATGAATATTCAATACATATCACATAATGATCGATTCCATAAATTTATAAGTATAGTGTATATTAAATCTTTGACACATAAACAACAGGTTCATAAGTGAGCTTGGTAATATACCACTAATTTCTATATAACTGACACCCCTATTAGAAATATCATAGATAATACCTTTATTCATAACCTAGGTATTGGAAACCTAAGAAAGTGTGTGCTCATATTATCAATAAGGGTAATCAAGGGGGATATCAATGATCACATACGCATAACATGAGAATAAGGGTATTATAATATAAGATTAACATTTTAAAACCATACCATGTATATCACTGATCATAATAATGAATCCTGGAATAAATCCTGCTAGTTTAAAATACATGAATCATAAATTAAATCAATGAACATAGTCCATCAAATAATAACATACACATAGGAATGCAGAGAAAAAAATATTATAAAATTTTGAAGATTAATAAATATAAATAGGTTCACTCAATAAGTTAAGGACATGAAATCAGGCCCTAACATAAAATCATAGACCAGAAACTATGTCCATGAATAACCTCAGGGACATGAAACCAAGTCTAAACATAACCTTATGGACATAATACCAGGCCCAAGCTTAATCTTATGGACATGAAAGTAGGTACACACATAACCTTATGGACATGAAACCAGGTCTAGACATAACCTTATGTACATGAAATCAGGTCCACATGTAACCTTATGAAAACTAAACAAGTTGCACACATAAAAGTTTGAATGTTAAATCATGTTCACATATAACATAATAAGCTCCTGAGTTATCTAAATCTACACAACGCATTGGAGGTATATATAGTTTCCACCTGTCATATATTTCATAAATGATTATTCCACAAGATCATAAAACATTTTTTATATCATAACCCATGAAAAGGAAATGGGTTTCATAAATATTCCATCCTAGCATATCCTGTGGGAAAGAAATAGGATTCAAAAAAATTTTCATCATAATCATAAATAATCATGAGAAAGAATAATGAGGGTATCATTAGATAATATCCCTATTAAAGCTTATGTATCCCCAAAGGATACCATACTAAATAGAAAATTATTTTAAATGATATGTAGGAACATTTATTGAGGAAAATCACCATTCCACTTTGAAAATAATTATTTAAAATCTAAAATTTCCTAAATATTAATGACTTTTTTAAAATCAAAAAAAAAATTTATACTTCTAAAGGGAGATTTAAATCATTTAGTGGTTATGAAAGTGTCAAATAATGTTCTTGATTTGGAAATTTAAAAAAATCATTTTAGAGTTTTAAAAGAAAAGTCAAAAATTGACTTGGTTGAAAAACAACTAGAAAATTAAATTTAACTTTTTTTTTGTAAAAATTCAAACATTGGAAAAAATTACTTATTAAAATCATTGTAAAATTTTCATTAATCATTTTTATAAAATATGTATTTGGAATAAAAACGATTTTTGAAGCAGGAGATAAATAAATTCGATTTTTTTTAACATTATTTTGTTACGTTGAGTACCAAAAGAGAGAAAAATTAAATGAACACATGTAATTTATAGAAACAACTAGAGGATAAAAAATTCATTATTTTATTGAGATATAGATTATAATATTTCATCATCAATAGCATAATCATAAAAAATCCGAACAAGCAATTAGATTGTTAGCTCAAAACCTTACCACATTGGTAAATTTTGAATTGTAAGCCTCATGAAATAAATAACATTATATGGATATGTAAATATCCAGAAATTTTATGAGATGAATCATAATATATATTCTTGTATAGTATATATAGCACATAAAATAAATAATTGGTGAATATGGCATGTTTCCCACAAAACAAAAAGTGAGACGAAAATCCATTACCACCTTGATAAGTTTTTAATCATAATCACCAATGTAGCATAACATGAAATTAAAATTTAAATTCCATGAAAAATAATGATATTAATGATATAAAATGTCAAAGATGCAGTATATACACTATAAAAAATAAATGACTGGTGAATGTGGCGAATGTTCCTCGGAAATAAAAGAGAGACTAGAAACCCCTTACATCACGTATTGAATTTATTCATAAAAGATCAAAATTACTATATAATTAATATATGTTTATTAACCATAGTCATATATATCATACCATATATGATTTAATTATTACATATCGTTAAATAACAATTCTTTGTTAAAATCATGTTTCAGGTAATAAATTATTCATTTTTTATTTATGTTTGGTTTATTTTTTTTATTTTTTTTATCATGTTTAAATCATATAAAAATTGTTAAAAATTATAAAAATATCATCTATATATTTTTTATATATTTACTTACAGTAATCCATGTAAATTGGATGTCAAAAATGAATTACATCGTTCATAGAGACTATAGGTCATATGTACACATAAACGCAATTTCTATTTTCTTGATGAATGGATTGGAAGAATGATAAATAATATGTCACCATTAAATAATAATAATAATTATTTCACATATATAATATATAATCATTATATATATCCTTATTACCATAAAATAAAAAATAAAATGAAAAATGTATCACAATGCTTCATAGAGGTGGTAGTCGACACGTACGCATGAGTGACAATATCATTTTATAATGGATTGGAATTTTACAAAGGAGACGATATATTATAATTACATAAGTAAAATTATTTCATAATTATAATATAAATATTTTATATCTATAATTATATTCATCTAGGAGTGGTGGTGATGGAAAATAAATTACATCGGATTTTTGAGGCGGTAGTTCGTCATAAACATGAATGAGAGTTTCATTCCCCATTTGATAGAAGAGGAGATGAATGTGGCTTAGTACACTAAAATAATAAAAATATATCTATATGGGATCTATTTATTTTATTTAATCATCATAGTTGAATAATATTTGAAGTAGGTGTAAGAATAAATAAAATAAAAACACACAGTTATGAATGATACCTCTTCTTCAGATAACCTCCATAGGTTTACACCAGAATACCTCATAGAAGGGTTAATAATAAAAATAATGACCCTAGGAAATGTGAAGGGGATTAAAGAAGATATTTGGTATGGTATTGGATTATATATTTTTTTATTCTGGACATGAGAGGATAGTATATGACCTTTTATGAATGGGGAAAATAACCCACTAGAAAATAATTTGAAATTTCCCAAAAGAATCCAAAAGTGTTAAATAAATTACTATGAAAATTTCTCAAAAATGGCCATATATTCTAATTTTTTATTTAATAATATTTAAATATAGATTTCAAATACAATTTTTATAAGTTTTATTTCAAAACATTTCCTTACATTTGGTTAAAAACCCTGTAAAACCGTTTAAACCTTAACCGTGATAATTAATTTTTTCTTCTTTCACTATTCATTATGATAAAAAAAATTAACTAAAATATTACCTAATTTTAATTATTATGATTCCAAATATTTAATAAATTTTACCATAATAAATTCATAAAATTCTAATAATTTAATTTAAAATTAAACCAGAAGATGTAATGAAGAAGCATTTTTCTAAAGAAAATGTTTATTTAAGTATAAATGTTTTTATATATAAAATATACATAAAATTTATTCAAATAAAATATATTAGATTATTAATAATATAATTGAACAAAATATACATTTAAAACCATTTTAATATATAATATAACATTATAAACACTTTAAATGGAAAGATAGTTTTTAATAGAAATCTGTATTTTTCACTATTCAACAAATTATTAATCTATTCAAAAATATTATAAAAATTAACATTAATAAAATTTTGAAATTATTATTTAAAAACTAATAATATTTTTCTCAAATAAATTTCTGAAATTTTAAAAAAATTAAAAGAAGTGCATAGAACGTGATGGACACTCTTTTTAGAAAAATACATTTTTAAACCTAAAACTAGATTTATTATTATCTAATGCTATGAAAAAATATTAAATAAATGGTAAATAATTTTATTGAATATATAATATATATATTTAATTAAATTCATTAACCAATAGTGACTAATTTAATTTATTTAGATAAATCACTTACATCACATAAAAATAGTTTTTAGAAAAACATTTCTTTTACTTTCAAATAATTTTTATTTTCATTTCTTTTCAATTGATAAAAAATTAATTTATTTTTATCATTTTAAAAAAATATAATTTTCATAATTTATTTATTGATATTCATAAAATTTAATTTAATGACTTGGTTACAAATACTAGGTTTAAATAATAATATCAATAGTATATTGTTGTTTACTTAAATTAAGCGTTGCATGTAATGAAAGATATCAGATAAATTAAATTTATTTAAAAAATATATTTCATAAAATCTTGGGGTGTTACATTATCATCCATTTAATAAATTTAATCCCCAAAATTTTATCTTGTGCTTAGTGATTTTGACATTTGAGAATTATTTTTTGGAAAACTTACATTGTAAAAATATTCAATAAATATTCTCTTGAGAAGAGGGACAAGAAATTAAGAAGGTCATATGGAATAAAAAATAACTAGGATTTATAAATAGGATAACCTTTGTGTGAAGGGAAAATATGGACATTGAATAGAAAACTAAATCCCAAATAAAAATAGGGAGTGACAAAGAACATGTCCAGAAAAAAGTTAACAACCACAAACACATTAATCTTTGATGGGTGAAAATACCTTTTTTAAAAAATAAGAATGAAAATAATTTTTACAATCATGATTCCAAATTTCATTAGGAAATACTTCATGATAATATTTCATTTAATAATTCATTCTTACTTAGTTCCTCAAAATCTAGCTTCATATCCATCTTCACGTGCCTTCCAATTTCTCCAATGTATTATAGTTCAGAAGCTTCTCAATGAGGTCAACATGAGTCATGATCATTCTTCTACAACAGTATTGAACTAGTCCCAGAGCATGAAAAGAATCCCCTTTAGCATAGAAATATTGAAAAATATTGAGATACATATCCCATTTTTTCCAGTCACAATGCTGCTGGTGAACCAAAGAACATGAATAATCATCTTGTGTTTACTTGATTCAGTTCCCACGCTAATATTTATTCACCTCATATACTATATTTTTTGAATCATGAAGGAAGAAGGATACACTTAGGGGCATGGAATGATATAGCATATGAATTTTCTCCCATAAAAAATGCATAGTTTTTCTTATTCCACTGACTTGTTGATGGAATATTAAAGGTAGATTTCTAGGTAAACACATGGTGTAATTGACACTGTTTAATAGACTCATTAATAGAAGCTTCATGATATATAATAGATGGTATTTAGAGATGATTCACTGGTCGATTCATGTATTTTGACCACTAAAAGGTGATAGTAATGGGATGAATCAATCATCAGAATGATGATGGATGAGGTGAAATAAAAAGGAGAAAGGTGGCGATGATCAAAGAAATTGGAAGTGTATAGAAGGAATAAGACAGGGTTTGGATTTAAGGTAGGAATATGGGGAAGTCGGGTATGATGAAATAACATTGTGGATGCTGATATGTTGAAATGGGGTGGGGGATTGTGGTGATAGTGGTAAAGGGAAGAGGAAGGGAGACACTAGGGTTAGAAGAGGTGATAGGGTGAGGGAAGAGGGAATTGTCAAATAGAGTAGACGACTACAAAAACACGATTCACTCATCATAAATGAAGTTAAATATACAACATATTTATTTCAAGATCATTTTCCTAAGTTAAATAATTGTTATGAGAATATATACTTACTTTATTTCATTCTATTTCATAAGCACAATCACATCCTTTGGTTCTGATATGATTAATTTACACTTTATCTCTTACTCAAAGAAATGAAAAATCAATGTTATTTTTTCATGTTTGAAGCTCTAAAATAAACTTTTAATCGATCATAATATCCATAAAAGGATGTAAATGTATCCCTCCTATCTCTAGATATTTACTAAAACCAAAATGGTTAACAAAAGTTATCCGATATGGATAATTACAAATCATTAGTTTCTAAAACTTCAATAATAACACCCAAAGTTCAACTTAACCTATACCATAAATATTGAACCTTAAGGCTCCTCCAAAATATTTCCGAGAAAAATTTAATCCCAATTATTGGAATGATTTTATCTCACATCCTTTCATGATTAAATTTTCAGTTTTCTTGAAATATTTCAAATCAACACTCAATTATCATTCCAAAATGTGAATACACTTATCATTTTCATAATAAAATGAAATATTCATTAAATATATAATTCCCCCTTTACTCCTTAAATAATCTCTTATCTTAGCACAAACTATTCCCATTGGAGATTCGATACAATCATAGGTTAATTCAAAATATTAAATATTTTTTCATTATTACATAAATTTATATTGAACCTATATAGGGAGAGATAGTAGATGCTTAGTATCACATAGAACTTCACTAATAAATAATATTTTCATAGGTATTATTAATAAAAACATTAATATGAAGTCACCAATTTTTGAGTGGAGGATAAATGTTCCCTAAATATCACGATTCAATTTAATTATTATGATTGAATAAGAGTTACCATTTTTTCTTTGACTTTAGAGGTTTTTGGGTCTTATTTTCCTCATTAGTCACTATATTGGGGAATTGGTTCTCTTTATTCCCAAACTACATGAATTTATAGAACTACAGTGTGAGTGGTGAATTTTATTGAGCTATCTCTCCATTCATTTCATTAACTGGACTCTTCACATCTGTTCAACATTCTTTGGCTCGATGGCCAGACATCCAGAATTGAAACATTTTCTTATTCCTTTTAGGTAATCACCTAAGTGATCCTTACCAACTTTTTGGTAATTAGGTGGTTGAATCCTTTTCATCCCATAATTTCACATACTACTTGAGATTACATGAAACTCCATATTCCATTTCTTATCACCAAAACCTTATTGGTTTCCATTTCTATTTCCACTTTTAGTGCACATTGAATGATTTCTTTAAATCTTATGAAGTCCCTTATGGCTAATTAATTTTGAATAATTGCTTTCAAAATATTAAAGAATTGATTAATTATTCTTTTAGGAATACTGATTATACCTAAATCAAACCTTGAAAGTCTTATAAAATTTTCCTCATAGGTACCAATTGTTTCACCATCCTTCTACCTAAGTTCTAGGAATACCTTCTCCATTTTTGTATGTAGAATATGTGGGAAGTACTTACAAAAAAATATTCTCTTAAACTCATCCCATTCCATTGATTCAATTTCATCATATTTCATTGAATTCTTTATAATATTTCACTATTGATCCATTTATACATCTAAATGATAAATGTTTAGTAAAATATTTTCATGGTCTGAGCATTAAATAATTTAAAATATCATTTCTATCACATTGATCCACTAATCAACAAATAGTGGATTGGAAGTCCTATAGAAGGAGGGTGTAATTTTCAAATAAAAGATTCAATAGAATGTTTGACCTTCATTTTTATATGTATAAGTTCATCATGAACCATGTTACCACTTATAACGTGAGATAAATCAGTAGCCATAGTAAAATAAAATTTCAAACCATCTTCTAGTAAAATTTTATCTCATGATTATAGACATTGAAATAAATATTACATTCATTGTTCACGTGATCCCTTCATGTTCCATCTATTAACTAAAACCAAAAAGAATACTGTTAGCCACAATAATCATAGTGGAAAACCAAATAATCATGATAAATAATGTATAATATTTATAAATCCTGAAAAATACTTTTTAATCTATGACACCATAGGTTTAACATAAGTATTTCATGGTCATCATATATTTAAATCCTAAATAATGGTTCAAAAATAGTTTGTGTATTTCCAAAACATATCCCTTGGGATTGTAAAATCAAATGTTACGAAAGGACCTTTATCTTGCACCAAGTAAAAATTAGGTCAAAACCCAATACACCCTTTTCCATGTTATTACCCTAGGTATAATTGTTCTAAATCCACATCCACTTGTTGTA
The DNA here is from genome assembly GCA_963277665.1 of Viscum album. NCBI lineage: Eukaryota > Viridiplantae > Streptophyta > Magnoliopsida > Santalales > Viscaceae > Viscum > Viscum album. Next base: position 1,403,932,274 of record OY728125.1, read on the forward strand.
TCTAAACTGGGAAATAATATATTGGAAACCACTCACCCTATCCTTCAACAAAATTTTATTAAATTTTCCAATACTCTGGCATATCCCTAGGGTTATCACTATTTTTTTCATCCTAGCTTCTAAAGGTAAAGTAAACCTAGCTCTAATTCCAGCTATTGTAACTCAGAATTTTCATATGTAAATATTACATATTTTTAAATGAATATTAAATATATCTCACATAACTATCTATGCTAGAATACTATAGGTCTATTGTATTTGGAAACTTGGATACATAAATAATTATTTCATAAGTGAGTTACATCATCTCACACTAAATAATTCATTACTATTACCCTTCTTATACATATCATACATAATACAGTTTTTAAAACCCAGGGAAAGGAAACATAAGATAGGGTGATCTCGTATGCTCAATAAGGGTAACAAAGGGGATATCAACGATCACATAAGCATAAAATGAGTATAAGGGTGCGATAATATGAACTCAACATTTGAAAACCATACCATTCATAACATAGATCATAATATTGAATCATAGAATAAAGATTGGAAGTTCATAAAACATGAATCATAAAGGAAATCAATGAACATAAACCATGAGAGCATAACATAGACATATAAATGTGGAAAAAATATAAGATTATAAAATTTTGAACATCTATAAATAAAGACATGTTTAATTATTCAGATAAATATATGAAATTTACCCCTCACATAAACAAACAGACATGAAACTAGGTCCACACATAACTATATGGACATGAAACCATGTCCACACATAACTATATAGATATGAAACCCAGTGCAAGATTAATCTTAAGGAAATGAAACCAGGTATACACATAACCTTATAAACATTAAATCAGGTCCACACATAACCTTATGGACATGAAACTAGGTGCAGACATAACCTTATAGACATGAATTCAGGTCCACAGATAATATTGAGAATATGATATAAATTTCACACATAAAATAATTAACTCATGAGTTATCTACATTTACCAATGAATTGGATGGATATATAGGTCCCACCCATCACATAAACCATACATTTTTCCCATAAGATCAGAAAATATTAACCATATCATAGCCAATTAAAAAGAATTGGGATTCATAAACATTTAATCTTAGCATAACCTAAGGGAAACAAACTGTTTTCATAAACATTTGTCATCATAATCATAAATAATCCAATGAAATAATACCGACGGTATCATTGGATCATAGTCTCTGTAAATATTGATTAATTTTAAATTATGTCATCTTATATGGAAAATTATTTTGAAAGACCACATTGAACATTTATTGAGAAAAACAACTTTATACTATCAAAATAATTATTTAAAATCTAAAAATTTACCATATATTGAAGAAAAAGTTTTATTTGAAAATAAAATTTGAATATTTTAAAATAATATTTAAATAATTTAGTATTTATGACAGTGGAAAATAACGTTCATACCATATTTGTTCGAACAGAAATTCCTTTCATAATTTTTTAAGAAAATTAAAACAGTACATTGTTTGGAAAATAAAAGGAAGAATCCTTTTAATTTTTCTTAAAAATTCCATAATTTGTAAATTTTTTTCCAAATAATCATATTAAAACATTGTAGAAACATTTTAATAAAATAAAGAATTGGAAGAATTTTTTTTTTGATAGAGAAAAATAATGTTGATTTTCTTTAAAAAAATTCTTTTTATATATAATTTACTTGAAAAGAGGAAAATTAAATGAGCACATTTAATTCCTAGAAATAACCATATGAGAATAAAATTAATGAGTTTATTGAGAGATATATCATAATATTTCATCATCAGAAGTATAATCATAAACAATCCTGATAAACAATCAGATGGTAACATAAAACCCTTACCACATTAGTATCTTTTAAATCATAATAACCATGAAATAAATTTTATTATATATATATTTAAATACCCATAAATATTATGAGAATAATCATAAAATACATTAATGACCAGTATATTCACTACAAAAAAGAATCATGTAATGAATGTGGTATTTGTCTCACCAAAATAAAAGTGAGACGAAAATCCCTAATCACCTTGGTAACTTTTTAATAATAAGACCAAATAAATAATAGCATGAATTGAAACCATAAATTTTCATAATATAATAATATTCATGATATAACTAGTCAATGGTTTAGTATATAGACCTCACAAAAATAAAAGAGTGCCGAATATGGCATATGTCTCCCATAAATAAAAGAGAGTCTATAAATCTATTACTTCAAGTCTCAAAATTATTCATACATGTTAAAAATTAATGTATAATAAATATAATTATATAATAAATATATTAATGAGCCATTTTTTATATATCATACCATATATTTTCTACTTATGTCCTTTTATTACCTGGTTATTAATAAATCTTTATTAAAATCATGTTCCAGGGTAATAACATAATTCTGTTTCATGTATGTTTTGGTAAGGTATTATTATTAATTTTATTTTTATCATAGTGTCATAATATCAATAATTTTAAACATGATATAAATATAATATATATTAATTATATATTTAATTATAATAAACCATAAAAATTAGAGATAGAAAATAAAGTTCACCATTCATGGAGATAGTAGGTTGTACGTACACATGAACGTTGTTTCCATTTTATTAATGAATGGAATGAAATAAATATAAAAACATATCACATATAAAAAATAATTATTATGTCATAAATATCATATATATTCATTAAATATATCCTTATTACCATCCAGTTCAAAACAAAATTAAAAACACATCACATCACTTTGTGGAGGTGGTAGTCCACACATATTCACTAGCGATGTTACAGTTTTATGGATTATAAATTAAGAAGGTATATGATATATTGTAATTAAATAATTATTATAATATTATAAATATCATACAATTATGTTATATTTACCATTATATGAAACAGTTATAGGATGTGATGGAAAACAAATTACATTGGTTTGGGAGGCTGTATTCGCCTTACACACGATCGATGATTTCATTTCCCATTTGATGTAAGAGGAGATTAATGTAGATTTTTCAACTAACATAATAAAATATAGGAATATTATATATTTTTATGTCATTATATCATAATAGTTTATTAATATTTTCTGGAGGTGGAAGAAGAAATAAAATAAAAATGATCTGTTATGAATAATACATCTTCATAAGACAACCTCATTAAGTTTGCACCAAAATCCTTATTAGGAGGGTTTCATAATCAAAATAAGGCCTATATAAGGTGTCAAGTTAATTAATTAAGATTTTTATGGGAATTTATAAATTGAAAGGATCTTGGAGTGTAGAGGGGAGAAAAGAGGATATGTCCTTTTATAAGTGGGGATTGAAATAAACTTAAAACTACTTGAAAAATTTCATAATGAATAAAATGATGATAAATTAATTCATAAGAAAAATGATTTAGAAAGATAATAAATTATAATTTTTTTATAAGGTTAAAATATGACATAAAATGGGATTTAGACAATTTTTTGGAAAAATTACCATTATCTTTTAGTTTAACCCTTGGTAAACCCATTTTGACATTAACCATGGTAATTAATTTTTTTCTATTTCAATATTAATTATGAATAAAATGTATGTTCAAATTATTAACTAATATTAATTATTATGATAAAAAATATATACTCTATTTTGTAAAAACCAATTCCCAAATGCGGAATCATTTAAGTTAAAATTAAACCGACAGATGCGACGAAGAAGCAATTCTCCAAAGAGAATTTTTATTTATCTATAATGATTTTTATGACAAAAATAAGCATTAGAATAATTAAAATAAAATAAATTATATTATTAATAATTTATTATATCTAATTTTAATTTTAAAACCTTTTTAATATATAATTTATGTTTTAAAATACATTAAACGGAAAGACAGTTTTCTATAAAAATCAGTATTTTTCAATATTCATTAAATAATTAATCTTTTTAGAAAATTCTCAAAAATTAACTCTAGTATATTTTTGAAATGATAATTTTAAAAATTAAATGAATTTTAAAATATTTTCAATGATTAGTTGTAAAATAAGTGTGTTGAACGAGGAGAACCTGCTTTTTAGAAAAATATATTTTTTGAACATAAATATGGATTTACTCTTATCCCGTGATTAGAAAAGTATTATATGAATGATAAAAATTGATTGAATATATAATATATAAATTAAGTTAAAATAATTCCCCAATAGTGACTAATTTTATTTATTTAGATAAAAACACATTGTGTGCATAAAAACTATTGTTCAAAAGAATATTTATTTTACACTGAAATAATTTTGATTTTTGATTCTAAGAAATTTATAAAAAAATAAAAAATTATATTAATGTGTTAACCATATAATTTAAAAAATTTAGTTTTTCTTATTCATACCCTCCAATATATTGACTGTTTTATAATGCCCAGTTTCAGAGAATAATATTAATAGTATGTTATGGTTCGCTAAAACTCAGTGTTTCGTGTAACACAAGTTATCAAAAAATAAAATAAAAAAAACTGATTTTTTTCTATAAAATATACGGTGATTATAGATACCTCATGGGGGTTTTGATTTTTTTTATATTTCAATTAATAATATGCATTGGATGTGAAAAAGGGGTTGTTTCATGTAAGGGTGTTTGAGGTGAGGTGCGAGTTATTTACAAATGATTTGTATTCAATGTATGAGATCATTATTTTCTCAAGTCCATTTGATATTTTTAATCAGGTGTAATATGTGACTAATTAGAGGTATGGATATGTTAAAACCCTGGTATTAACTGTGTGATGAGTAGGGAATGCTTCCCAGAAAAACTAAGATAGTTGAACTAGAAGGGGTAGTGAGATGGATTTTGGACTATGGAAATATTGTGCTCCCAGGAGGTTTTATTATCCAATTGTTCATTGGAAATTATGTGGACTAGATAAGTTTTTTTATTTCAAATTACAGCCTGGTTTCTAGTTCAGAATATTTTACTTGAGTCCTATGATATTTTGATTGTTTTTTGGATGGATTAGGGGATCTCGTGAAATATTCCATGTTTATATCCCTTAACTATGATGGTTTTTCATGGAACCCTTCCTAGTTGTATAATTTTTATATTCTATTTTGATATGAGGGTGTCTATCATTCTTGATTTATCGTGGTTATACCTTGGACTTACGTTTCAAATTGACTTGTTAAATGATATGAGAATTATTGTTTTGAAATGGAAAATATATTTTTTAGTAAAAAGTTAATTTGATGATTTTTTGGAGAAAATAGAGAGAAATGGTATAATTTTTGTAATGGATTTAAATATAATATTCAATTGGTTTAAAAATATATTTAGAAGAAAAACCATGATTTATTGGTTGGGTTGAAAACTATGGTCTTACACCAAATGATCATCAATTGTTTCCTATGGTTTTGACCAAGTTATGGTCATAGGTTTTGGTTCCAAATTTTTTTATCTTTTTAAAGAATGGGGATAATTTTATAAAATTTAATTACATCTTGATATTTTTTATGCACGATTCATGTAAAAAACATATTTTATATTTATAGTTCAAACTTGTTTTAATGAAATGGACTTGATTATTATGGAGGATACATTTGTGCTGATCACCCATATTGTGGAAAAAAATTGTATGATAATAAATAGGTATCGTATCCTTTTTATCTTGTGAAGTTGATGTCATAGTTAAATGATTTTTCATGTGGATTACTATCTTCATTTTATGGGAATGATCACACACATGGTTGGGGAAAAATGCTCTAATGATATGATTTTGGGGTGTTTTATGTTTTTAAAATCATTTATATCAAGTTGACCATTCATTATTATCTCCCCTAGAATTTCCCAATGCTTCCCACATACTTTAATGGGTACAAAAACTTCTTTCCAAAGGAATACAATTAATTGGGATTTCAAAGTGAACGACACTTAATAACTCACATTTGTTGAGAAGACGGTAGGTTGGGATTGTCACACCCTGGGGGGGGGGGTATTTACAACATTGATAATCTATTATATATTTAACATACATTTGAAAATATATTCCTAACCGTGATACAATATTTATTACCCTTAGAAAATGACCAACGACCACATCCTTACATGTATAAATGATGGTCTATCAATGAGTCCATATGTATATTTCTGAGATTATTCATCCATCCCCCACTATTGGGTAGCTATTTATATTTTGAATCTATATAACTAGTCACTCCAGAGTTTACTACTATCTAGAGAAGTGATTAATATTTTAAGGATGGTATTGATCCATTACGAGGTGTCCTACGTATCCGGTTTATAACATGAATCAGAAAACACATAGTTTGTTAAACCCATGTAGTATAAAATTTTGAGGAAAGAAAATATATGATGTAAATTAGGCACTAAATTTTGGGCTCAATCCTTGAAGATCCATCCTACCTATCGTGGCTATATATAGATTCAAGGTCAACATAAGTCAGCAAGACCCTTGGGACTTTCCCTGAGGTGGATTCTCCTTTATGGAAGTAGTTACATCATGCCACTAATCAAGGATTAAACACTGAGGTTTCCCTATATGGTGGATATTCATGGAATTAATGACATGATCATTATGAATACATAATACCACATTAGTTATTCTTAGTGTGAGGAGAAGTGGGTTGAAAGTAATCAGTATCAATGAATATAGATGTGGGAATTATGTGATGGGAAAACCATTTGGATGTTTAATATGGAGATAATGAATTATGAAGGAATCCTTCGTATCCTGATTATGGTAGGAATAAAATTTCTTGTAGTTTAGATTCTTTCTCAATCTACTGGTGGATAAGGCAGAATAATCAGCCCAAGGGAGAGATTAGGTCCGGATGGTTAGAATGTCAGAAACATAGAGGGAATCACACTAAGGTGGATGTCAATTTGAATGTTTAATATTATAATTAGTCCTTAATTAAAATTCTACATATCCTATATATGGAACAATCAGAGTCATCATAGTAAAATTTCCTTCCCTATCTGTTGGTGGATGAGGAAGAATGATCAGCACATGGATGAGATTTGGTCCTGATGGCTGCAATATGGGATACATGAAGGTACTCACATAGAAGTGGATTCCCATTCGATATCATGCCCTATAAAGTATCCTACATACCCTGGTTATTATAGGAATCCAATTTATCATAGTTTAGTTGCCGTCTTGATTTGTTGGTGGATGAGAAAAACTGATTAGCCCATGGGAGTGATTGGGTCCCAGTTTTTGGAATGTCAAAGACAAGGAGGGACTCACAATAAGGTGGATGACCATTTGATTGTTGAATTTACGGATCATGACTTAATAAGGTATCATAAAAATCCTATTTATGGTAGGAATTAGAGTAATCGTAGTTCAATTTCCTTCTCGATCCACTGGTGGATGATGAAGAATGGTTTCCCAAGGGAGAGATCAGGTCCTAATGTTTTGAATGTTGAAGACATAGAGGGAATCACACTATGGTGGATATACATTTGAATTTTTAATATAGGGATCATGCCTTAATAATGTGTCCCAAATATCCTAGTTATGGTTGGAATCTAAGTTATCATAGTTCAATTTCCTTAATGATCCACTGGTGGATGAGGTAGAATGATCAACACATGGGAGAGATTGGGTCTCAATGGTTGTAATGTTAGAGACATGGATGGACTCAAATCTAAGTGGATTCCCATTTGATATCAGGCCTTAGGAAGTTTTCCTACGTATCCTAGTTTTGGTAGGAATCAAAGTTATCAGAGTTCAGTTGATCAGGGATTACATGCTATGGTTGTACTAATATTTAGTTAGTCATATCATGCCACTTATCAGGGTTTACACACTAAGGTTTCCCTATTATGCAAGGAAATATCATATTGTTCCACTGATCTATGATAACACACTAATGTTTCCCTTAATATGTGGTGAAATATCATATTATGTCACTGAACTGTGCTTACAAAATGAGGTTTCATGAATATTTGTGGACATATCATACTATTCCACTAATTGGGGCATATATGATTAGGTTTCCCTAATATGTGGGGAAATATACTATTATTCAAATGATCATGGCCTACAAACTGAGTTTTCCCTAATATGAGGGGACATATCATATTACGGCATTGACCAGGTCTTACACAATGAGGTTTCTCTATTATACCTACTGGAAAAGGTTATCAAGTCCTGGGATGTCTTCTTAACATGAACTGATCATCTTCTGGACATGTTATGAATGTCTACCTGACATGTTCGAGGATGTATGGACATGTTTGGGTTTCATAACAGATATATCATAAGAAAATAACATGATTCAGTTTGACTAGTCTGAAGGACGTCACATAATCCAAATGGATTTTCTGGAGTCCATCACATGATCAAGGATGACCTGAATGGGGTACATCATATGTTCTGATATGACATGTTTGGAGGGCTTCACATGACCTAGATAATGTTTATAGAGGATGTCACATGATCCATGCTGACATGTCTTGAGGGGGGCACATGATCTTGACTGATATATCTGGATGGTGTCGCATGACCTGACTGACTTATACAGATGATGTCGCATGATCTAGGTTGACATGTCTAGAGGGTTCCTCATGACTAGACATACTTGTTTGTAGGACAATTCATGATCCAATTATACATTCCCTAGTCTCTCTATGATACCTAGATGAATTTTCCTAGCATCATCGCATAACATGGGTGACATGTCTGAAGGTCATCGCATGATTTGGGATTGTAGGCCCAAAGGTCTTTGAAAGTCTTGGGTGGAATTCCTATAATGAATTCTGTGACTTTCCTAATGTGGAAAAGTGAATTCACATTATACTAATAGAGTGTTGAGGGAGGATCATATTACATGAGTGGCATGCATCAGTGATATCACATGATCTGGGTAAGCCATGCGAAGAGAGTGAGGATCATTGTAACTTTTCTTCACATAATTACCCCATGAATTAGTCTTTATTCTATCATTTTATTACACATGTACATCCGTTTTTTCTAGAGTTAGCTTATTTTAGGATTCATGTGACCCGAATGACATATAGGATGTCCTTCGAATAGTCCAGTTGATATGCCAGAAGCCCCTCATGGGATCTCAAGTGACCACATGAAGGGTCTATGCGTATCGTGTGATCCCTTTGTTTATTCGCAAGGTTTTACTAGGTGGATGAACTTTGTGATTTCATGATTTTATGTTATCCGATATTTTCTCCTAATGTCCTGTGTGTGATGGGTCACATATGGTTTTTTGATTATTTTTTATTTTGAGGGGAAGGGAATTATAGGCCTCTCCGCAATAGTTATATGCCACCTTGTACAACACATGTCACATAGATTTAGGATGGATTTGGTGGATTGGTATGGTGTTACGTGCTTCTCATTATCCTATCACAGGTTATTTGGGAGATGTAGTATGATGATCAACAACCACATGAATGTTATGACGTTACCAATTTTATTAGATCCAGGATGATCTAATGGATTTATCATAACCATGTTGATATACCAAGGGGATTCTAAAATGTCATGTTTACGTGTCTGGGGGACATTGTGAGATAAAAATCCATGTGAAAAGTCTTTCTTGTGATTTCTAGTGACTTGTATAGGGCCTTTCATGGAAAAAAATGTGTCTTTTCAAGGGGACATCCCAAGATTACGATGAAATGTTGAGGGGTCCTTCATGGGATCAATGGTGAATGATCGGGGTACACAACCCCTTTCACATGATGATCATAATATCTTCGATCCTCAAGTATCTTCCATCTTTCCCCCTTTTTATTTCCCTTATTCTATAAAGGATGGGATATCGTATGGCTATACGAGTTATGTTGAATACAATCAACCTACTTGTATCTAGTGTCTTGCATGAACAGAAAAGGGATATGTTTCAACATGTGACAATTTTCATGTAAAACCCTTCAATTTTTCTTTAGAGCCAGTCATGGAAACACAGAGTGAAATGGACATGTTCAAAACCCATTACATGATAAAGGTGACATGTCAGTGAGCTCGTTCCTAGAAAGGTGGACATGTTAAGGATTCTATGGTGTCTTTTGGACCTCATGGATGTGTCATATAAATTTATAAAACCTTAAAAAGGCTTTTAATTTTTTCATTTTTTTCATATTTTATTTTACAAGCATGTTTTGATGGTTGTCAAATGTCTACCAGATGACAAGATGTGTGACTCAGAGGGAATCTTTTGATAGACTATGCATGATTAGTGAGTCTCTTGGATTCCTTTAAAAAATGAAAGATTCATATAAAAAGGGGAACTATGTGATCTTCAGTAGGTCATGTAATGCGCCTGACTCATTCTCATGGCATTTCAAAGGTCAAGAGATCTCATTTGCTTTTGGTGTTTACGTGATCTACGTGTTTGGACATCTTATCTTAATTTTATTTGCCTAGTAAATAATACCCATGATTTGGGTATTTATTTCTTTTTTTTTTATTTTCAGATGATCGTTTGGTGGGAATCAACCAAACCCCTAAAGAGAGACATCCTCAAGGAAAAGGGACCAGTTCTAAGGAAAGTAAATTCTCGCCTGAGTATTTGGGGTTGTCACCAATCAGTTTCCCGAGATACTTCTTGTCTCCCAAGCGACTCTTCATATTCTATGGAGTGCCCTATAAATAGGGGAGAATAATGGATCTAATTAACTAGAGACATCAACTTTTCTAGAGATCTTCAAACATTATTCAATCATGTGAACCCTTCGCAAGACCTTCCAAAAGAACTGATAGTGAGAAATCTCACTAGGAACTCATTGTAGAATATATTTCGCAAGATCTGATTCACATGAATTGTATTCATGAGATATGTTCATAGGAATTTCCTTTCTTTATACCTTGTTCAAATCAACCATGAATCTATATTTATTAATTTCTTTATCAATGGACATATTTATATCTTATAGGTTTTCTAATATCCTCCTATTTGAAAACATGATCACTCGACTGTTATTTGGATCAAGTGACCATTAAAGGGTCACCCAATTGAGAGTCTCATGACTAGTTGGGTGGTCAAAAGATTTCATTGGGTTATGCGGTCTGTGAGATCTCTATAGGTCATGTGGTTTATGATGAATTCCTTCCTACTGTAGATTTTTGGGATGAAACCACACAAACACCAGTTTTAGATATGTATATTCTCATCATTATGAAATAAAAGTGAACAAAGGATATGAATATTTACTATCAAATATCTTTAAATATCAGATCAACATTTTCCTATATCACAGCGAATCTCGTCGACCGTTATATATCCTCATTAGTTCCCTTCAAAAAAAGTTCATAACAATGCCGATTCATATTGAGAAATATAGGATGTTGGATAATATACCACATGGGTTTATTGGGTTTGGCTACAGATATCTCCGAGCCTTATTCCAATTGGTTTCAAGGACATGTTTTTGAACAGACGGTTTTTCCCAACTGTTGTCACACGTTCAAGAATCGAAGTTAGCATGTTGGTAATGGCTGCTCGATTAGCATAGCTATGGACTCTAAATTTAGCTATAATCAACCTTTCATACATTTACCACCTTCTAGGTCATATTAAATAAGGAAACCTCAACCATAGAATTGATTTCCCTTTCTAATTTTTATTTAGCTGGATATGGGATCTATTTAATTGATACTAATACCACAACAATATCAGGATCTCAAGTACCATGTCTCATCCTATGTTTCTGGATATATCTAGGGTTTAGGCCATGACATAAGGCCCTTAGGATGTTATTGATATGTTTACATGATCATATCACTTAAATTTCATTCCGTATCCCACAATGACCAAGGTAATTTTTGATAATGGTGTTAGTTCTCTCGATGGAAGGCCATACAAGATCTCCATTCTAAATGAGGTTATTTTATACTAGATGTATGAGTTGATCATTTTTTATCCATATACCCCATACTTGTTTCTCACTAGTTTTATTAATCTAAAGGGTTTCACCCTTCCCCTCGGCTATAATGTATGGAGAATGATATGCTCAGATTATCTTCCAGTTTTGGTTGATGTTGGCATGTGAGGACATAAATACTGAGATTATACATTTTCTATTAGAATCCTCACCATCCTTGATTGGGATTATTCCTAGTATTGGGTACAATACTACCCAAGTATTTTGCTAAATATAATGGTCTATTATGTAGACAAACCATTTTTCTCACCGATCCCTCCATATGTATTAAATTTGGAGCTAATTCAAGACTCGGGTGAGTCCTGAAGGAGGCGTTGTTACCCTATAAAAGACCATATCATTAGTGTAACATCCCAGGTAAATAAAGAATATTACTTTTTCATATTTATTAATATTTTCTAATATAATATTAACATTATTTTAAAGGTAACTCTATGCATGATGGCGTACCCAATAAGCAACAATGAGTTTCTTTGAAATCTTACATTGCACTCTAATAATAAAATAATTTTATTTTAAATGGTAGTTAACGCATAGCCTTTGTAATGGTGGGAATGAACAAAACTAACTACAAAATTATTATATATGTTTGTCATATATTTTTACTTTTATCCAATAAATTTTAGATGGTTAAAATGCGAATGAATCCAATTTTAAGCGTAAATATTCGAATATTCTTTAAAAGGACGATTAACCGCCTTTTGATGGAGAACCCTTTTTAAATCCACTTTTTGACAATTTTATATGTTATATTGGACAAAATAAAATCCTTCTGTAGAATCTAGACATAAAAATTTTCTTTGTGTAAATTTTTTTTATTTTCCGATAAAGGTTATTTTTATTGAAAATGTTGTATTTTAATTCAAAACCTTCTTTTAATCTGATTTAATTATATTGATATATTATCTTTTTAATTGGTTTTAAAGTGCAGTTAGAATATGTTTTTACAATTTAATCCAATGGTGGTCATTGGAATTAATTTTACTTTGAAATTGGACATAAACTAGTGTCAATCTTTTGATATATTTTTCTTCTTAAAAACATGCTATTTGTTTTGACAGCATGAATTAATTATTAAATTGATTAATGAAACTTATATGTTTTGAATTTTTTAAAATACAAATCATTTTTTAATTCAGAATATCAAATATAGATTAGGGGGAATTTTTTGTATTTTTCTGAAAAACTTCAATTTTTGATGAATAGTGAAACCACTAAGTGGTAGTTAAAAAACTGATTTTTCATTTGAATGAAATTTTACCTCCTCTGTGATTTGAATTTCACAAATACGACATGTATGGTTGTCGTTAGTATGTAAAATGTGGTTTAATGAGATGAAAATAATTTTTTGTGAATAGTAACTTTTAAGTTTTATTAATCGCGATTAAAGGTGATTCGTGTAATTTAAGGTAAAGATAATGTTATAATAATATGAAATGACCTTGACACATGTCCTACCATTATTTAATGAGTTATTTATGACCAATAAAATCCATGGGTCAACTTGGGGACCCCATGGCGACACTAGGGTATGAAAATGTCATTAATAACTTTTTATTTAAAGTTAAAATAAAAATTTCACCAACATGTATTATTTTACTAAAACAATATTTACATGGGGTTAAACAAGTCATATTTTTTACTGTAAATAATCATTAGAAAGATAAAAAGATTTCCTACATAATAGTATTTGTTTTATAATTTTTGTAAATTAAATAAAATAATTTATTTATGACACCATGATGATGCAACGATTACCTCATTAATGAACGATTTAAATAAAATGAAAAGATAATGTAAAATCTAAGACATACACTTGGAAAAAACCTATTGGATGGGTAGATTTAGAACCCTTATCAACTTATCCTAGAAATATATAATTTTTTTACCTTTGATATCCGAAAATTATTTTCTAATAAAGTAACTTTTCAAGACTTTCCAAGAGTGCCCCTCCTCCCTCTTATAAAATGCCACCACCTCTACCTCCTTACCCACACCTATCAAGCCCTTGGATCGTCCAAAAACTGCTCATATTGTCACCCCACATCTTTCTCTTGCTCCTAAAAGCCTCAATTTGGGTAGAATTATTTCCAATGAAGCCTTTGATCTCAAATAAAAATTATTTATCCAATTTGAAGGAATATAAATAAACGAACAAGACAAGTCGGACTTGAGGTAAGGGATCCTACCTCTCTCTTTCTTTTTAAGTACTATATTTTATGTCATTCCTTTTAAGATCATATTTCTTATGTTAGGTCATGTAATTTTATATCCCTCTTACTATAATTTTTCTGTTCATATGATGATAGACCCTATTTGATCTCATCAAACCATTTTTGGAAGTTTTAAGTGGCGCCGTTAGGCTGCCGAATTTTCGTAATGGATTTCTTATCTCACTTTTAATTCTTTGAGATTTCCTTTTTTCACTTATTTATAGCATGTGGTGTATTTTGTAATGCCATTTCATATATATTATAATGATTATATTTATATTCATGGTATTGTGTGATTCATTTTGTGTTTATTATCGTTTGGTCATACGACTCGATTGATCACAACGAGGTAAGGGGTTTTTATCTCACTTTCTGTTCCAGTGAGATTCATGCTAGATTTTCCACTATTTCCTTTTGTGTGGTGTATGTACTCCCCATGATTGAATTATTTGTGTAATATAAATTAATTTATGGGTATTTACATCTTCATTGTATGACCCTTCTTTCATGGGGTGTACATTTTGAAAGTTACCCAAATCAGTAAGGGAACCTTTCACCCACCTCTTTTTAAAAAGACTTATTTTTGTTTGGTCATTTAATTTACATCTTATTATGTTGTGATATGTTCTTATATATCCTTATTTATTTAAATGATATGTCCAAGTGATGAGATACCCTTTTTATCTCCCATCGTCTCATTTTCTGAATTTTAAATGGCGCTGTTAGACTGTCAATTTTTTGTAAGGGAACTTCTTAACCCACTTTAAATTCTTTGGGTTAAACCTCTACTTCTTGATTATGTCATACTATGAATATGTGTGGATGACCTCTTAATTTTTTACACTTAATATCCTCTTATATTGGGTGTATTTATATTTGTCACACATAATTATGTAATTGATTTATCCTTAATCTAAGGATACCGACTATGTAAGGGACTTCGTCTCAATCTCCTTTCATTGAGGCATATTTTTGTTATAATACAATACTTTATTTTATACTCTATATAAATACCTTTTACTTTTCATTTAATTCAAAGGGAATATTTTTCTATGAAGCATTTTACTGAACGACAAAAATGAATGTTTCTTTTAACGTACGCGGTGACAACGACCTTTTCCACCGCCACGAGTACTATTTGACCTTTGGATTCCTTAACAAGCCATAATGTTTTAAATAAAAATTAAATAACATATACTATTTTATGTATTTTGGAATTGAAAATGGTTTTGATAATGGATTTGTTATGTCAAAATATTTAAGTGATATATTGTTATTGAGATGTGGAAATGTTTTCTTTCCATTATATTTGTTTTATGTATTATGATTTTCTAATGGTACTTGGAAATTTGATGGGTGGTTATGTGATAAACTATATGATGGGTGGTTCTGTGAATACCAGGACAGGTTGTTACGTTATACCCTACAATACATTGGGTATGGAAATCGGCCGTATGGCTATTCCATGTGGTGATATGTGTGGAAGTCGACCGTATGGTTATTCCATTTAAGTATGTTTATGTCCCAAGTTACCTTTATATGTTATGTGTTCATTATATGGGTTTATGGTAATCTTTTGGTTACAAAGGATAATTATTGATCTTGTATTCATTGAAGAGTATTTACTAATTCATAATGGTGCAATGTATTACTTTGATAAAGTATTCATGGTTTACTTATTGTTTTGAAAAACTAATAGTTTTCCTTCTTTGTGTATCCTTTACTGGGCTTTTTATTCTCATCCCATGTTTTTGAAATGTTCTCCACATGACTTAAAGATGAATATGGTCAGTGATGGGATCAAGGAAAGACATGCTATCGTAAACAAAGAACTAGACATGTTTCTTTTTAAGAGTTTTTATTTTATGGAAACTTAGTAGAAGTGTCTACTTTGTAATCCTTTGAGATGTAATAGTTATATCCTAATTATCTAAAACTCTAAACCTGAAAAGATCCTCTATGTGAATTATTCATTTAATTCATGATTATGTAATGTTTTAAGGTCGGGTCTTTATATTTGGTATCAAAGGGTAGTTTAGATAACTTTAGATATTAGAGTGTTGTTTAAGCATAAGTAACAAGTTGTGTATAACCACAATGGGTAGTATATTAGATGGAGTCATTGTTTTCATTGAAAGTTAGAATTAGTTTGAGATAACTTGGATAACTATATCTTAGTTTTTATCTTCCTCATTATTATATGATGATTTTACTGATATTCTAACACTGACCTTTTTGGTTTTAGTAAATGGCTGGAACTAGCCGGCCCCAATGTAATAGTGGATGTGAAGGAAACTCTGACAGTTTTCTGTGTGAGAAATTGAATGATATGGGAGCTGCAATGGGAACTCTTGTGTTTATCCTCAACCAACAATCTTGATTCATGATTGACCACCTAAACCTTGGTGATTTTTATAAGGCATCATATATGCGAGGAACAAATCCCTACAGAAGTTTAGGTAATAATCATAAAGGTAAGTGTGTTAAAAAAAACCTATGTGTCAAAGATGTGGAAAGAAACACCTAGGAAAATGTTTCAAAGGGAGAGAAAGATGATATAGATGTGGAAATGAAGGTCATAAAGCAAGAACCTGCCATGGAAAAAGGAAGCATCTAGTTGACTCACGGAAAGGGAAAGAAGTTCTTTCTGAGGGATCAGTTGAATGTTTTAAATGTGGTGTTCATGGTCATTATTAAAACAAATGTCCTACGAAGAATTTTCGGGAATGGGATCACCAAGATCATACAAATATTCATTTACCAATACCTAATGCCATTCCGATTAAGGATGGAGAAACTGACAATGACCAATCAAAGGTATGATTTATTTCTTAACATATGTTTTCCTATTTTAGAATGTTAGGATATGATTCTTGACTTTTTTTGTAGGAAAGAATTATTTTTGAATAAGTTGGAAAGGAATGGTTAATGGAACATGAAAAATGTTGAATGAGAATTCATCATATAAGGGATTCAAGAGTTATGGTAGATTTTAGGATGGTGAAATTATTAAATGTATTAAGTCTCTTTTGATGATGGGGTTACATTAGAAGACTTTTCATAGTATGTGTAACCATGAAACTTGATATATGAAAATTTTATTCAAGGAATAGTTATTTGTTCTTTTGTGGACATAGTTATATAGAACCATTTGGGTTTATATGATCCTTACTTTTGAGGTATTTATGGGATACTATATGTTATGATGGAAAATGAAAGGCATGAGATAAAATTGAGGTTAAATTATGTTATGGTTGTTTTTTATGATTTTATCTCTTTTTGGGGAATGTTTTGAGAATTATATGGTTATAGGAAAAGGAAAATACGTAGACCGTGTGACAACCCATCACGTTGGACACAATTGTGGAAATCGAACCCACAACCAAAGTGCAATTGGTATTTATCGCCTACAAGTAGACTACGTGAAGTCCCTAGTCAGTATGAAAAATTATTTTTAGTTATATAATTTTATGAATCAATAATAAGTTGATTTTGGGTTATCTAGTAAAATATTGACCTATCATCGAGGATATATGATTAGGATAATTACTTTTCAATATGAGACTTTAAGAGAAACTGATGTTATTTGGAGATAAATGTTAATTTTTACCTTGGAAGACTATGTGATTAAATCCTTCAAATATCTGGGTTTCAATCTTAGTTTGGTTTACTTTGAATAATTTTATGAACAAATTTTTTATCAAATGGTCTTCGTTGAACTTTGGGTTTTGTTGGAAAAATCTGGGAGATGAATAATAGATTTTCTTTTTATAAAGGATTAACCTTTTGTGGATTATCTGATCTAGTTCTTACAATTTTGGATTTGGTTAAGGTCTAATGAAATGGGAAATATATATTTCTCTTTTGTGGATTAGGTGATTCTCTAGAAGTTTATTATAGCGCTCTTAATGTGAACAAGTCATCCTAAATACTCGTCTTTTGGTGGAAAAAATGAGTTTGTGTAAGAAATATAGTAAGAGATGAAAGTATAAATGACAAGAAAGTATGTTTCCTTGTGATTTAGTTAATATCATAAATAAATTCCTCCATGAAAAGTATCTTAAAACTAAAATGTTAGCTGTGAACTCTTCCTACTGGGGAATCAAATACTGTTTAACCCATCACAAGTTTGTGATTTTCTGGTGGTTAACTTTCTCCTAAACATGTTTCTATCACTCTCCATCAGAACTTAACCATTTGTTTTTTTCTTCTATATCAATGTTATCATGTAATCCTAGTACCTATTGTCTCAGGTGATTTTGGTACTTTTCTTTCTTTCTTTTAAAGTGATAGTTTAATTTAATCCTTTTCCGATGTGGGGCTTTCAATGAAGTTTCCAAGCCCAATTTTAAAATTGCAAGGACGCAATTCCCAAAAGGGGCGAAGGATGTAACATCGCAAGTAAATAAATAATATTACTTTTTCATATTTATTAATATTTGTGAATAAAATATTAATATTACTTTAAAGGGAATGCTATGCTTGATGGTGTACCCAATACGCAACAACGACTTTCTTTTAAATATTACGTTGCACTCTAATAATAAAATAATATTATTTTAAATGGCAGTTAATGCCTAGCCGTTGTAATGGATGGAATGAACAGAACTAACTAAAAAATGATTATATATGTTTGTAAAATATTTTTACTTTTATCCAATAAATGTTTGAGGCTTAAAATGCGAATGAATCAAATTTTAAGCGTAAATATTCGAATATTCTTTAAAAGGCCGATTAACCGCCTTTTGATGGAGAACCCTTTTTATATACACTTTTTGACAATTTGATATGTTATATTGGACCAAATAAAATCCTTCTTTAAAATCTATACATCAATATTTACTTTGTGTAATTTTTTGTTATTTTCCGATAAAGATCATTTTTAGTGAAAATGTAGTATTTTAACTCAAAACCTCCTTTTAATCTGATTTATTTATATGGATAGATTATCTTTTTAATTGGGTTTAATGTTTAGTTAGAATATATTTTTACCATTTAATCCAATGGCGGTCATTAGAAGTAATTTCACTTTGAAATTGGACTTAAACTAGTGTCAATCTTTTGATAAATTTTTCTTCTTAAAAACACGCTATTTGGTTTGACAATGAGAATTAATTATTAAATTGATTAATGAAAATTATATGTTTTGAATTTTGTAAAATAGACATAATTTTTTAATTTGGAATATAAAATATATATTAGGGGTAAATTTTGGTATTTTTCTGAAAAACTACAATTTTTGATGAATAGCGAAACAACCAAGTGGTAGTTAAAAAACTGAATCTTCATTTAAATGAAATTTTACCACCTCTGTGATTTGAATTTAAAAAATCCAACATACATGGTGTTCATTAGGATGTAAAATGTGATCAAATGGGATGAAAATAATTTTTGGTGAATAGTAACTTTTAAGTTTTATTAATCACGATTAAAGTTAATTAGTGCAATTTAAGGTAAAGATAATGTTATAATAAAATGAAATGACCTTGACACATGTCCTACCCCTATTGGATGAGCCATGGCCAACCAAGACCATCCATGGTTCAACTTGGGGATCCCATGGAGCCACATGGGTAAGAAAATGACATCAGTAACTTTTTATTTAAAGTTAAAATAAAAATGTCACAAACATGTATTGTTTTATTAAAAGAATTTTTACATGGGGTTATACAAGTAATATTTTTGACTATAAATATTAATTGTAAAGGTAGAAAGATTTCCTACATCATAGTATTTTTTTATAATTTTTAGACATTAAATAAATTAATTTATTTATGACACCATGATGATGCAGCGATTACCTAATTAATAAACGATTTAAATAAAATGAAAAGATAATGTAAAATCTAAGACATACACTTGTCAAAAACCAATTGGATGGGTGTATTTAGAACCCTTATTACCTTATCCCCAAAATATATAATTTTGGGACCATTGATATCCGAAAATCATTTTATAATAAAGCAACTTTTAAAGACTTTCCAAGAGTGCCCCTCCTCCCTCTTATAGAAGGCCCCCATCTCTGCCACCTTACCCACACCTCTCAAGCCCTTGGATCATCAAAACTCTGCTCATATTTTCTCTCCATATCCCTATCTTGCTCTTAGAATCCTCAATTTGGGCAGAGGTCTTTCCAAGGAAGCCTTTGGTCTCAAATCAAAAAGATTTATCTAATTTGAAGTAATATAAAGAAACGAACAAGACAAGTCGGACTTGAGGTAAGGCATCCTACCTCTCTCTTTCTTTTTAAGTAATCTCTTTTATGACATTACTTTTAATCTCATCTTTCTTATGTTAGGGGATGTTATTTTATATCCATATTACTGTACATTTTATGTTCATATGATGATAGACCCTATTTGATCTCATCACACCATTTTTGGAAGTATTAAGTGGCGCTGTTAGGGTGCCGAATTTTCATAAGGTATTTCTTATCTCACTTTTAATTCTATGAGATTTCCATTTTTCACCACTTATTTATTTCATGTGTTGAATTTTGTACTTCCATTTCATATATATTATAATTATTATATTTATATTCGAGGTATTGTGTGATTAATTTGGTTTTTATTATCTTTTGGTCATACGACTTGATTGATCACAATGAGGTAAGGGGTTTTTATCTCACTTTTTGTTCCTGTGAGATTAATGCTACATTTTCCACTACTTCCTTTTGTGTGGTTTATGTACTACTATTGATTGTATTCTTTGTGTAATATAATTTAATTTATGGGTATTTTCATCTTCATTATATGACCCATCTTTCATGGGGTGTACATTTCGAAAGTTACCCAAATAGGTAAGAGAACCTTTCACCCTCCTCTTTTTAAAAAGGATTATTTTTGTTAGGTATTTTAATTTACATATTCTTATGTTGGGATATGTTCTTATATATCCTTATTGTTGTAAATGGTATTTCCAAGTGATGATATACCCTTTTTATCTGTCATCGTCTCATTTTTTGAATTTTAAATGATGACGTTAGGCTGTAGAATTTCTGTATGGGAACTTCTTTTCCCAATTTCAATTCTTTGGGTTAAACCTCTACTTCTTGATTATGTCATACTATGAATATGTTTGGATGACCTATGATTTTTTTACACATAATATCCTTTTATATTGGGTGTATTTATATATGTCACACATAATTATGTAATTGATTTATCCTTAATCTAAGGATACCGACTTTGTAAGGGACTTCTTCTCAATCTCATTTCATTGAGGAATATTTTTGTTCTAATAAAATAATTTATTTTATAATATATATATATAAAAACTTTTGAATTTTCATTTCATTAAAATGGAATATTTTTCTATGAAACATTTCACTGAACAAAAGAAAGGAATGTTTCTTTTAACGTACACAGTGACAAAGACCTTTTCCGCCACCGCAAGTACTATTTGACATTTGGCTTCCATAACAAGCTGTAATGTTTTTAAAAGAAATTAAATACCATATACTCTTTTATGTATTTTGGTATTGAAAATGGTTTTGATAATGGATTTCTTATGTCAATATATTTATGTGATATATTGTGATTGAAATGTGGAAATGTTTTCTTTCCATCATATTTGTTTTATGTATTATGATTTTGTAATGGTACTTGGACATTTGACGGGTGGTTACATGATAAACCATATGACAGGTGGTTCCGTGAATACCAGGAAGGTTTTTTACTTTATAACCTCTAATTAATTGGGTATGGAAGTCGGCCGTATGGCTATTCCATGTGGTGATATGTCTGGAAGTAGACCGTATGGTTATTCCATTTAAGTATGTTTCTGTCCCAAGTTACTTTTATATGTTATGTGATCTTTATATGGGTTTATGGTAATCTTTTGGTTAAAAAGGATAAGCAGTGATCTTTTATTCAGTGAAGAGTATTTACTACTTCATAAAGGTGAAAATTATTACTTTGATAAATTATTCATGGTTTAATTGTTGTTTTGAAAAACTAACAGTTTTCCTTCTTTGTGTATCCTTTACTGGGATTTTTATGCTCATACCAAGTTTTTGAAATGTTCTCCACAGGACTTAAAGATGAATAGGGTCAAGGATGGGATCAAGGAAAGACATGATATCTAAAACATGGAACTAGTCATGTTTCTTTTTAATAGTATTTATTTTATGGAAACTTAGTAGAAGTGTCTACATTGTAATCATTTGAGATGTAATAGTTATGTCCTAATTCTGTAAAAATCTAAACCTTAAAATATCATCTATGTGAATTATTCATTTTATTCATGATTATGTAATGTTTTAAGGTCGGGTCCTTACAATTATTGGGGCATAATATTTTGTGGAAGATGGACCTTTTATATGACCAAAAGATGATTCATCTATTGAGAGAATAATATATGAGGACTCCGCTCCTCCTTCCTCATCATCCCATCCAGTTGTTCTACCTTCTGGCGTACCCATTTCAGATGTTATAGAGGATTAGGAATAGAATAGGCTAGTCTAACAGCATATTCACTCCCATATTATCAAGACTCCTTTGGGACTATTCTATGACCCAAAAGATTATCTTTTATAACTCTTTAATGATATTGGGTTCAAAGCTTTAACCACTAACCATTGTATGAAATCATGCGACAAATAATGCGGACATGGAAATAATTGGATACGAGTGAGTAGGGATTGAACGTCCTTCATGATGGGGCTCCACTATCCAAATAATGTATAAATATTCAGAGTAACTAGAACATAGCCTCCAGTTTTCATTTGACCTACACGCCAAAATGGATGTCTTGAGTACACAGATATGTATATATGAGGAGATCTTATCTCTCTCAAAGACCGACCTGTCTACATCATCATCCTCACTATAAAACACTCATAAATGAGTTTAGAATCTATCTACTCTCATTGGGACCATTTATCCTAAGGAATAAGTATAAGAATTGAGGATGGTGGAACTTCAACGGTCAATCTATGCTTCTCATTAGACTCTTTCTGACTTAGCTAGCTCAAAAGATCCAATGTTATTATAGTTTGATTGTTTATGTATATCTTGTTTTGATTAAATCTTCATTGGGGATTTAAAACATAGAGATTACTCCTATATATTATCATTGAATAAATCTACTGATCCTTTTATGTCATTTTTCATCTCTCTTTCATTCATTATGTGAATGATATTTCATTTATCTGATGTTGTATGAATAAATAATGATACCCATTCATTGTATAATTATCGTGTAAACAAGACTGTATGGATTTGAATGTTTCAATAATAACATTTTTTCTTGGGGAATGATCATGAATTCCTAGTAACAGGAGGTTATTTATTGACGTATTTTCTCAAGTAATCTTATTATTTGTTGGTTCAAAAAAATGATAAATTCGGTGAAATATATGTCCCAGTAAGAGAATACTCTATCTTTTTCTGAATTCGGTGGACTAAGAGAGCATATATTTATTTTTTCTAAGGCCATATAATGGGCCCCAAAATCATTATATCATATTTCCATTTTATATTTCCCAATTGTTTCCTCATCTTTATATAAGGGAAGACTTAGTGGGTTTGGACTCGAATTTTTCTGAGGCCACCATATTGTGCATTTTTGGAATGTCACATTTTGTGACCTCTTCTGATCATGAATACTAAATTTCCTTGTTCTCTAGTTTATGTAATTTTTTCTTAGACCATATATTCCAATATATTTTGTGTATTTTATCTAGTGAAATCTATTTCTATAGTTTAGGGTCTTTTATCTCGAACCATCTCTTATTGTTTTTTAGGGTCTTATATCTTGGACCTTCAATTTTTATAGTTTAGGGTATTTTATTTTATAAATTATATTTCTATAGTTTATGGTATTTTATCATGGACCATCGGTTTCTATATTTTAGGGTCTTTTACCTCATACATTATATTATTATATCTTGGGGTCTTTTAGATCAGACCCTCTATTTTTATAATTTAGGGTCTATTAGCTCGGGCCTTCTATTGTTGTAGTTTTGGTTATTTTAGCCAGGACATTCAATTATTTTAGTTAGTGGTCTTTCAGCTTGGACCTAATTTTTATATAGTATAAAGTATTTTAGGTCATACCTTCTATTGCTTTAGTTTAGGGTCTTTTAGTTTGGACCTTCTATTATGGCGTTTTGGGGTCTTTTAGCTGGAACTTCTATTATTATAGTTTAGGGTCTTTTAGATTGGATATTCTATTGTCGTAGTTTATGGTATTTTAGCTCAGACTGTAATATTCCATGAAGTTTAAATTCTTACTGCTAGGACTTCACTAGTGAATATGGAATATATGTAAGACATTCCCAATATGACCCAGGAAACCCTAATGTTCTGATTTTTGACATAGTGTTTCAAGGGCTCTTGAGGATTGGAGTTCCATTCCTAGAAGGAGGATACACCTCCAATTGGTAGTTCAAATCCCTTATGCTTCGATAGAATATAAAAACAGAGTTTTATCATCTCTTTTCAAAGGTTTATTGAATATTTATGAGGGTGATATTGGATGATGGGGAAATACTAGGGAAGATGATCCCACCAGGATGGTTGGAGCACGAGTTTTGTAAATATTGTGTCCAGGTGTTTGAATCATGGGGATGGTAAGGGACCATCATGATGGGAATTTTTTAGAACACTCTCAGGTGATGATTTTAGCCATGGTGATTTCAAGATCACAAGTATTAGAGTTCCTTTCCAATAAGAAGGATACTCCTTATATTGGTAGGTCAAATCCCCTATTCATGATTCTATAGGGATTACATCTATAGTCAAGAAGAGTAGATCCCACTCTTATATGAAGGACATGAAAGATTTTAGAAGTCTCAAAACACTTTTCAATGAATTGGGGTATGGAGAATACTACTATACAGGAAGGGTTATAGCACTATAAGAAAGATTATCTTTTAGGTTAGGAAGCCCGGGCCCAATGCTATGTGTTTTTGAGTCACATGTTGTGATCCATAAAGAGGTTCATGAATGAAGTATCACATATATCATTTGATAAAAGGTACAATACATAGTAACTTAATGTCTTGGACATCTTATCCACCAAAATAGTCTGGTTACATGGATTGTATATCATAGTTCAAGGTTCTCAGGTCATGAAGAATGGTATGGGATAATCATATAGGGAATGGCTCAGAACACCCTCAGGTGCTGGGTTCTGCCATGGTGATGTCAGGCTCACAAGAACCACAAAGACCTTTTTGAATGGTAATAATGAATTTGGTTGATGACCATAGGTGAATATTTAGGATATATATCCATATATGAATAGTAAAAAAGGGTCACTCTAAGTAAGGTATCTTTTTCCATTGGCCATAGATGGTTACAAAAATATGAGGTGCTCAAATCATGAAGTCTGATTTGTAGAGGACGTAACATTCATGAAGAGTTTGAGAATCATAAAAGTGATGTTGCTACCCAGTGAACTTGATATCCCAGTGACAGAAAGAAACCCAATATGAAGCTAGGAATGATTTCCAATAATCGTGAGGTCTATGTAGAAACCGTGTTACAAACTGGAAGCATGAATAAAAATGTGACTGATTTGAATATTCTTCGTCATCTGGGTGTGCCAAGCAAGCCAAAAAGAACCAAAATAGTCAAGTGCATTCATTTTATTCCTCCAATATACCCATGGCTCAAAGTGAATATTGATTGGGGTAGCCTCTGGAACACCAGGGCCCTCGGGCTGTGGAGGTGTCTTCCAAATATACCAGGGA
The DNA here is from genome assembly GCA_963277665.1 of Viscum album. Lineage (NCBI taxonomy): Eukaryota > Viridiplantae > Streptophyta > Magnoliopsida > Santalales > Viscaceae > Viscum > Viscum album. Next base: position 1,403,958,128 of record OY728125.1, read on the forward strand.
TTTGTCAAAGGGTTCTTCTTTCGTTACACTAGAGTTTGGGAGGTATATGAGGTTGTCTAAGGGAATTGATATATGAAGTTGCCTATGCTATCTAATATAAATAGATCTTCTTATGGATTGAATATAACTCTAAAATTATGGCACAAGACTTAATAACTAGAACAAGGAATTTACATTAGTGCTTCATACCTCATTGGGTGTAATGTATTAATAGATCCACTCATCTCAACATGGTTATATCGCATGCCTAATAAGAATAAAATCAAGTTGTGGATGTTATTTAAAAGAAAGTAGTTATGAATATGTCAAGGATGTGGTTCTTCATGGCCCTAGAATTTTGTGCCCCAATGTTGGAGGCTGAAATCTGATGTATAGTTCACTCTCATATATGTAATAACCCTTTGTTATTATTTACTCATTCATCAATATTATATATACTTCAAAGGAAATAAATCCTCTGAATTCTATAGTTTCTCGTAAGAGAACAATAATGATACACCGGGTTAAGAGTAATCCAGAATATTTTGGGGTGGGAGATTAAAATTTGGTAAATCATGGTTCAAATTTCTCAAGTTATGATTATGGTATGGTGCAATCATCCCGAGGACAGCCTAGAAAACCCTTAGGTTTTTGGGTCTTCCGTAGTGACACCAGGTTCACAAGAATCATAAATCCCTTCATATAGGTCCAAGATGTCTATGATATGTACTTATGATCACTTTGGCATATATAACACGTTTAAATAGAGATATATCATATCCTTTCTAGGTGTCATGAAAGGTTTGTGGGAACTCAAGGAACTTAATAAATGAAGTGTGATTTATGGCTGGAGGGGAATAAAATATGATAGAAGAAACCCATTATATTGTAGAATGAGGTCATAATTTTTTGGTAGTTTGATAAGGAATGATAATGGGTAGTAGAATGTATACTATAAAATCATTTAGTGGGGACTTATTTGTTGTGTAGTTTTAATGTCATGCGATCAAGACATTTTCCTTGTAGTTTAATATCATGAGGTGGGAACATATTTGTTTCCAGCCATTTTAATGAAAAGAGGTATGGATGTGGGAAATGAACTAAAAAATGTGCAATATTTATTATGTGTTCATGAAATTTATTGATAGTATTGACATGCAAACATGATCCCTTCTTGTTTAGATCTATCAAGTGTGTAAGTAATCCATACACAAATATGACTCGTACATAAGAAAAATGTAATTTCATGACTCAACCCTTATATATATATATTAGGGTTCATTTATATCATTTCATATGTTGCGACTAAATAGAGGATGGGAGATCTGGGCATCACTACATATCCTATGATCATAGGAATCAAGACACACATAGTTCTTAAATAGGAAACTCTCTACACATGTATGACCCATACACATATGGGGGAATTGTTCCCATTGATTGTTGTAGTTGGTATAATGATTTTAGAACTAAGAGTGACTATATATTATTTATAAAAATAATCAAGCGACATGTAGTTCTTGAGAAACCATGTTGTTTAACATCATGAAACATGGACATAATCTCCTCAATGTAAAAAATGAATGTTATGATTGGTCCCATGAATGGAACATTGGGGATCAATACATATTTTGTTATAGATGGAATCAATCCAAAAGTAAATCTAGAAGAGAGTTGTGGTGGCAGAACAACACAAAAGGTAGTGGTCCTCTTTGAGGAGATCCATAATAATGCACAATCTTAGTTCATGCAATAGACATCAAACGTGCATCTTAATGTCATGAGGCAAGAACTCATGGTGTTGCTTTTAAGGTATTTCATCTAGGACCATGATAACCCTATCATGAGCATATGTATCTCAGTCATGTGGGGGAGCCCCTACCAAAATTCCTATTCTCATGTGAGATATTCTCATTGTAAAAAACAATTAATGGAAAATGTTACCATAATTAATTAGAGGTAATTAGAGAAACAATAAGAGAATTTTTTATCATGTGGTGGATGGGACAAGAAATTGGATATAGGAATCCCTACTTATCTCATTGGTATGATAATCATGTTGTATAATGTTATTGAAACCCATGAAATTTAGTGTCTTTTGGTGAGGACATCATCCATGAAATTTTATATCATGTGGTAAGGATAAAGGTGACTCGATTTCAAAGAAGAGGAATGTTTGGGTTTTTTGTAAATTTACATCATGTGGTAAGGAAATATTCTGTACAGTTTAACATCACGTGGTTAGGAAATATGTCATTTATTTTATCTTCATGTGGTAAGGATGAGGGTCACTGAATATGGAAGAAAATGAATATTGTGGATGGATCTATTGATGGAATGAATCAAGACACACATAGTTCGTAGAAGATGGGATTTCTTATGCGGATCTAACTCTCACATAAAGACAAGGGAATTTCAATTTCATTTTTCACAGATCTAGCCCATGTGTGGTGAATCATTGGTGATATGATTATTCCTTTGATGTTTAACATCATGTGGTGAGGAAAACCTCCATATAGTTTAATGTCATGTTGTAAGGAAATCTACCGTGTAGTTTAACATCAAGTGCTCAGGAAATGTTCAGTGTACTTTTTTATCATATGGTTAGGACATTTTCTTTAGAGTTTATTGTCATGGGGTTAAGAAATCTTCTGTAACTCCCCAAGATTTATTGAGAAATATTTTTTTTGATGTCTTGTGTTGTACGCTACACCAATATTAGATTGTGTTATACGCAACACCATATTAGCTTATAGTATACACAGACACTATTTTTGGCTTGTGTTGCATGCAAGAGCGACCATCCTCAATAGCGTGTGTTGTATGCAATACCGAGTTTTACTAAATAATGATATTTTATTATAATATTATTAAATATCCGTTATGAATATTATTAATGGAATTTTTAATTTTATAACATTATAATTCAGCTTACACATTTTCTAGAATGAGATATGAAAACAAAAGAAATTTTTCGATAAAAGTATTATTCTTTCAAGTTCATTTCTTCTTATACTTCCACTTCTTTTTCTGTTTAATAATAAATTAATAACATCAGTATCACTCATATACTGATATGTTATTATAAATATTAACAAACCCTATTTCACCTTCCATCCATCCTACGGAAAATGATATCACCGCGCGTGCGTATGTACGGAATACCGTCTCCACGCAGTGGTGTAATTTGTTTTTCCACCACCAACATACTTGGATGGGTTTGATGGTATAAATAATAACTATATATGGTTATTATAACATAATACTAATTCATAGATATTATAACATTCACTCTAATTCCATTAAATAATCATGGGAATGATATCATTTCTCGTGCGTACGTACGGATTACCGTCTCCATGACGCGATGAGATTCATTCTCCAAGTTAACCATTCAAGAATGATTAAAAAGTATATATATTAAATAATCACGAAATATATGACATATTAATGATACTGGATTCATGTATATGTTATTAACTTACTTTCATTCAATTTAATATGGAAACGAAAACAGCTTTCATGCGTACGTACTGTCTACCGTCTCCATGAACGGTGCCTTTCTTTCCATTTATCGATCTATTATATATATATGTATATTCTGAATATATATTACATATAAATCATTTTTTAAATTTTGGAAGTAAGTAATCATGATCTATGTAATCATATGAATAATTACAAGTCAAAACACGAATGATAAATGAAATGATTTTACTCAAAATGCTGCTTTAACATGAAATTGACAAATGAATGGGTAATATAAAGTCTTAAGTGAATCATATATGATATCATAAATAGTATTATGGTTATTTTACAAGTTAATAATTTGTTTAAACCCACTATATAGGAGTCTCAGACACATACCAAAGAAATTAGACATAAGGTAAGGGATAATTTTGCAAATCTCATTTTTATCCGAGATTGCTTATACATAAGTATTTACTAGGGTTATATTTTTCATCCATGCACATAAAAAAGTTTTTCATAAAGTGTTTAATATTATTCCATGTATGTTTAAAGTCATTTTTACCCCTCTTTGAATTTTACATTGTGTTATAGAAGGAATATTTCTTTTGATGACCATACGAGGAACTTTTTGACTTTTTTCGGAAAAAGTACGAGGATAATGTTTTTTTAACTTATAATGCATGAAGGTATTTTTACAGTTTCATAATGCCTAATTTTCATGAATCTTACTCTGAAATATTTCCTGATTATTTTCAACAATATAATTGTTATTAAATTGCATGGCATTTTGTGAAAAGAAAATGATTTTGAAGAAGAAAGGATATTTTCCTCAAGAATTCATTTCAAGGGTTTTGTCAATACTATTTTCCATCTAAGATGACATTATTTTATAGGATTATGTTTCAAGTATAACGTCTCTAATTATTTACATGGTTTGATTCTTCTAATGATGAAATGATATCCATTTTTTATATGGATTATGTTATGATGGGATGGTGTTTATGAAACCCATTTTATTCTTTGGGTTGTAATGAATGATTTATGTTTATTTTGAGGCACAAGTAAGAATAATTTCATTATGAGATGGGTGGGACCTATATATCCCTCCAATTAATTAGGTAAAGATTTATATCTCATGATATAGACATGGTTGGAAAGACAAGTGAATTCAGTTCAATAATATAGGGATGGAATGATAAGTGAACCCGATTTAGTAATAGACTTTTTCCACTATGATGGTATTGGAAACAATTCCTTGGATACTATGGTAATCATAACATGTGATTAATGGTTTTACACAATTACATGTGTTATTCCCATGCTATTTTATCATGATTATTGTTCCTTTATGATTTATTCCTTATGTACTACCATGATTTATGTCATTTCTCAACATTTTGATTATTTATGTTCATGTTTTTACGTTCAAATGTTTATGGATTGTTTTTATGTTCTCCATGTTTACCCTTACTGAGCATTTAAGCTCACCCTTTTTATTTTTTCTTTTCCCAAGGATATAAATAATGGTTATATGTAGGAAAACAAAAGGGGGGGGGATATTTATCAGAGATGTTGAAGATCTTTCACCATGAATAGAAGATTATGTTCCGAGTTTCAAAAGACACTAAAATAATATGGTCTTTGGGCGTATGTTTTTGTTATGTATTAAGTATTCCGAAAAAGTAATGTAATTCCTATGTACTTCATGCTTGGGTCTCTACAGTTGGTATCTGAGCGAATGTTTGGTTATCCTTTGGAAACTAGGATGCGAAAACTTTAGTGAAATCCCTTGAGATATTTATAAGGTATGTCTAGGGATGTCTCTATGGTTAAGTATAAGTATAGTTTATAGACCTATAATTATGTTAAAGATATTATAATTTATCCTAATATGTTATATATTGAAGGTACCCCCTTTATTTTGTTATTTTCCTAGAAATTTTTTGGCCTCTTACGCTATTCTTTTTGGGTTTTAGATGATGGATGAAACCCGAAGGAACTGTATTGATCAATGTAATATACAATGGAATGATTGTCCTCATGAACAAACCAATCTTATAGGAGATGGAGTGAGAAATATTATTGCTATACGTACACAATCTATGAATCATTCTGGACTTCCAAATGAGCAGATAAGGGAACAATATTCTATTGAGTCCTTCATGAGGCAATGTCCACCTTCTTTCAGTGGGTCTTTTGATCCACTTGTTGCTGAACAATGGACCAGTACCATTGAAATGATATTTTCTATAATTCGATGTTTGGAACATGAAAAATTCATTCTTTTTATTTACCATTTAGAAGGTGAAGCAGACCAGTGGTGGGCTCTAAATAAGAATACGAGGCTCCAAGATGATATTGAATCCATGAATTTGGACGAGTTCAAGAAATCATTTTTTAATAAGTACTTCCCTCATATTCTTCGAACAAAGATGTAAAAGGAGTTACTTGAGATTAAGAAAAAGGATGATGAACTTGTTGGTATATACGAGGATAATTTTACAATGCTTACAAGGTATGCATCTGGCTTTATCATCCAACCTGAACGTAAAATTGATGGATTCTTCAGTGGCTTAAAACCAAGTCTTTCAAGGGAATTAGCTATAAGAGACATCAATATCTATGAAGAAATTGTGCGTTGTGCTATCAAGGTAGGACTGGAAGTTGGTGTGACATATCCATCTCATGGTTTTGACAAAAAACAAAAGATGGAATTCGAAGAAAAATCTCAGAACAATGGTGAAAAGAATGTGAATGTTTCTTTATTCTCAAAGTGTGGAAAGAAGCATGGTGAGATTGTCTAAAAGGTACTAGAAAATGTTTCAAGTATGGAAATGAAGGTCATCGAGTAGCTGAGTGTCAAAGTAATGGGAAAAAAGTTTCTAATGACATGAATAGAGAAAAGATTATAGAAAACGCTCCACCAACACTTCAATGCTTCAAGTGCAAGGAAATGGGACATTATGCTAATCAATGCCTTAATCCAAGGGTTAATGATGATCGACGTGAGCAACCTCTCAAGGAAAAGGAAAAAGGGAAGTCACATGTGATCACTATTTGTGATGTTGAGTATGAAAATGATGTTGTGGAATGATTAAGTGTTTATGTAATGGGATTTCAAAATAGTATCATGGAATCTCATTTTTAGTATCATGGAATTTTAGAATATCTATGTGTTAGTGTTTAATAATTGTATGGTACCTGTAACCATGAAAATATATTGATATATTTTTTGAAAGTAGATGATATGCACATAATGAAGGGATAAGGAGAAAATAATATGTTACATATTATTAATGAGCTCATGACTGATATAAGGACAAAGTGACATCATGGTTTGAGTATAAATAATTTTTTGGATTTTGGTATGTGGAAAGACTTATCTTTTGACAGAATTTATGTTTTCAAGAAGATTCTATGGTAATTTATCTAGCAAGAGAATACAAGGTTAAGGTATCAACATGTTTGGAATGAAATCAACCAGATATATCTTATGATATATGGGGGATAAATGATGGTATTCACATGCTTGGTTGATGACATTTCTAGAAATCATTTTCTTTATACTATGAGATTTGATAGAAGTGTTTTGGATAAGTATAAATATTTGAAACATATTATGCTAGACATCAGATAGTATTGTTATAGGATAGATTTTTTTTTATTTCTGAAATGTTATAATAGTTCAGTTTTAGAAAGAGGACAACCCGTAGGACGGGCGACAACCCGTCGCGGCAGACATGGTTGCGAGAATCACAACTGAAGTGCGACATGCCTTTATCGCCTACCACTGACCTACAAGAACTCTCTAATTAGTAGAAATTAGTTTTATTTTATTAAGTGGTTTGATATTTAGAGTATATGTCTGTTTTTGGAATCATATATGATTAACCTCACCATAATGGACTTGTGTATATTTGACAACTTTTTCTAACCTTTTGTTTGAGACAGATGGAATGACACATCATTCTATCACATGATTTTCTAACACTTCATGATTGAAAAATTCAACTTCATTTCACTAAGATATAGAGTGGAAATTGTTCATCGAACGACCAATTGTGATATTGTTCCAAAATCAAGTAAGTATTTATTGTAATTCAAAATTTTCAACTTTAGGGAAATGATATTGAAAACCAAAAACATTGTCCTAGTACCCTCATATCCAAAAATACAGATAATACCTTAGATCATCACAAATTTATGGCTTTGAGATTGTTGGATTTTTTATAGCCATGTTCTCTACCACTCCTCATCAGAACAAGATGGTCAGATTTCTCTTCCATATCCATGTTTTCACCTATGTTCTCCTATGTGGAAACCCAATGATGAGTTAATTTTTTTATACATTATGTTTCTAACGTTAATTTTTAAAATAAAGTTTTAATATTACTTTTAACGATGTGAATTTCTATTAAAGAAACTTTCATTTAAAAAACCACTTATAACCCCGATGAATTTCGAGGGCGAAATTAATTTTAAGGGGGGTAGAATGTAACACCCTGAGATTTTATGAGAAGTAATTTTTTTTATTTAATGTATTGTGTTATACGCTACACCAAGATTAGAATGTGTTATATGCAACAATGTATTAGCTTGTAGTATACTCAAACACTATTCTTGGATTGTGTTTCATGCAAGAGAGACCTTCCTCGATAGCGTGTGTTGTACGCAATACCAAGTTTCACTAAATAATGATATATTATTATATTATTTTGAACTAGCCATTATGAATATTATTAACCATATTTTTAATTTTATAACATTATAATTCATATTACTCATTTTATATAATAAGATATGAAAACAAAATTAATTTTTTGATAAAAGAAGTATTTTTAAAAAAATGCATTTTACCCCCTTTCGATAGCGCACCCAATTTGAATATAATTTTTGACAAGTTTATATGTTAAATTTTACAAAATAATATTATTATTTTGACTCATTATATAAAAATTTACATTGGATAATTTTTTAGTACTTTTCTGATAACTTTCATATTTTTGATGAATAGTAAAAATACACTAAATTTTAATTAAAAACAACTTTTTCCCTCAAGATAATTTATATGGTTAAATTATAATATTTAATGGTTTTAAAGTATAAATATAATATATTTTTACCATTAAATATATTTCAAGTCATTATCATTAATTTTACATTGAATTCATAGGTAAAAATATTTCAATCTTTGACAATGTTTTAATTTTTAAAAACCCATTTTCTTAACAAAGAGATTAATTTTAAATTAATTACTACAAATTTGGTGTTTTGAATTCTGAAAAATGGAATTCATATTTGGATTCAGTGGGTCCAAATTTTTTTAATAGGTTACTTTTAATTTTTTGATGTTATGAATAGTAACTACAACACTTTTTATTTGCTACAGTTAAAGGTAAATCATTTAATTATAGGTAACAATAAGATTATAAAATTACCCTAAGACTGACCAAAATACTATTGGATGAATAATAGTCGACCCAAATCATTTAATGATCAGAATAGATTCATTTCATGGACTTTTGACAATGAAAATGATATAATTATTATTAATACCAAAGAAAGTGACAACATGTCACTCTCTTATATCTTAAAAGTGTAATAATTTTAATTTAGTGATAAACCTCATAATACTTCGAATATAAATAGTATCCAAAAATCTAATAAAATTATATACATCATGTGAATTAATTTATAATTTTTAGGGATTAAATAATTATCATTAATGATGACACAATAGTGATGTAGAAATTATTTTATTGATTCAAATATCAAATAAATGGTTTTAAAAATATTAAAATAAATATTATATGAAATAATTAATTTTATCCACAAATTTTATAGATTAATATGACATTTTAAAAGTCTATAAAATATTTTTGTTCGAATAGATCCTATGTGAGGATTCTATTTAAATTCAAATAAATGAATAGTGTCTAAATTGACACTTGTTATTTTATAAAAATAACATATTATAAAGTTGTTTAAAAACCACAAAAATATTTAAAATTATATATTGAAATTTATATGGTATACAATTTTATAATTTATTCAATTATGGAAAATTAACAACACATAAGTAATTATTTATAATAATTTAACATTTAGAATATTATTACCCCAAATAAAATTAAATATATTAAATAAGGATAAATCAAGTTGATAAGGTTTAAAATAAATTACCAACATGTCTAAATATTATTGGATGATGAGATTAAAACCCTATCACATCAAATATTCTGATTTGAGTCATTTTTGGAGGTTTTTAACTGGGGATTGAGTTTATTATAAATTAATATTTTAAAGGTTTCCAAAAGTGCCGCTCTCCTCTCTTATAAAAGGGAACCTCCTCCCTCTTCTCCTCACACAACATTGAGCCTTTAATATTGGAAAAACACTGTCCATTGCTCTTCTCCACGTTCCTAGAAACATACTAGAGGTCCTGGTCTTCTTCAAAGACCAGCTTTAGTGCCCTAAGAGGAGGTTTTGAAGAGGTGCGTCGAAGAAGAGGTAATATCCTTTACCGATTCTTTCAAGTTCATTTCTTCTTCTACTTCCTCTTCTTTTTTTGTTTACTAATAAAGTAATAATTTAATTATCACTCATATACTTATATTTTATTATAAATATTAACCAAATCTATTTCACCTTCTATCCATCCTACGGAAAACGAAATCACCGTGCGTGCGTACGTACGGAATATCGTCTCCACGCTGTGGTGTAATCTGTTTTTCCACCACCACCATAATTGGATGGGTATAATGGTGTAAAGAATAACAATATATGGTTATTATAATATGATAAAAATTCTGAGATATTATATCATCCACTCTAATTCCATTCAATAATTATGGGAACGATATCATCGCTCGTGCATACATACCGATTACAGTCTCCACGACGCGATGAGATTCATTCTCCAAGTTAACCATTAAAAAATGATTATAAAGTATATATATTAAATAATAATTAAATATATGACATATTAATGATACTGGATTTATTTATATGTTATTTACTTACTTCCATTCAATTTAATAAGGAAACGAAAACAACGTTCATTCATACGTACGACCTACCGTCTCGATGAATGGTGTATTTTTTTTCCGTTTATCGATCTATTATAGATATATATCTATATTCTGAATATATATTATATATAATTCATGTTTTACATTCTATATGTATGAAATAATTATCTAAGTAATCATATGAATAATTACAAGTCAAAACACAGACGATAAATGAAACAATTTTATCCAAAACACTACTTTAACATGGAATTGACAAATGAACGGGTAATATAATGTCTTCAGTGAATCATATATGATATCATAAATATTATTATGATTTTATTAGAAGTTAATAATATTTTTAAACCCACTATATATGATTCTCGGACACATCTGGAAGAAATTGGACATAAGGTAAGGGATAATTTTTCAAATCTCATTTTTATCCGAGATTGATTATACGTAAGTATTTGCTGGGGTTATATTTTTCATCCATGTCCATAAAAATGTTTTTCATAAAGTGTTTAATATTATTCCATGTATGTTTAAAGTCATTTTTACCCCTCTGTGAGTTTTAAATTGTGTTATAGAGGGAATCTTTCTTTTGTTTTCCATACGAGGAACTTTTTGACTTTTCCGGCAAAAGTATGAGGAGAATGTTTTTTATCTTTTACGGAATGAATAGATTTTTATAGTTTCATAATGCCTATTTTTCATGGAGATTACTCTACAAAATTTTATTATTATTTTCAACAAAATATTTTTTTTAAATTTCATGGCATTTTGTGAAAAAAAATGATTTTGAAGAAGAAAGGATATTTTCCTCAAGAATTCATTTCATGTGTTTTGTCAAAACTATATTCCATATAAGATGACATTATTTAGTATGATTATGTTTCATGTATAATTTCTCTAATTATTTACATGGGTTGATTCTTCTTATGATGAAATGATATCCATTTTTTATATGGATTATGTTATAATGGGATGATGTTTATTAAACCCATTTTATTATATGGGTTATGATTAATGATTTATGTTTATTTTGTGGAACAAGTTATAATTAATCAATTATGAGATGGGTGGGACCTATATATCCCTCCAATGAATTGGGTAATGATTTATATCTCATGAGATAGACATGACTGGAATTACAACTGAATCCAGTTAAGTAATATTGGGATGGAATGACATGTAAACCCAGTTTAGTATTGGACTTTGTCCACTATGATGGTCTTGGCAACAATGCCTTGGCTACTATAGAAATCCTAACATTTGATTAATGGTTTTCCACAATTACATGTTTTATTCCTATTCTATTTTATCATGATTAATGTTCCTTTATGATCAATGCCTCATGTACTGCCAATATTTATGTCTTTGCTCAAGATTTTTATGTTTTATGTTCAGGATTTTACGTTCAAATGTTTATGGGTTGTTTTTATGTTCTCCATGTTTAACCTTAATGAGAATTTGAGATCACCTTTTTTATGTTTTCTTTTCCCCAGGATATAAATAAATGATTTAGGTATGAAAACCAGAGGGGAAGATATTTATGGGAGATGTTGAAGATCTTTTACCATGATTAGAAGATTATGTTCCGAGTATCCAAAGACAGTAAACTAATACGGACATTGGGCGTCTATTTTTGTTTTGTGTTAAGTATTCCTTGAATGTAATGTAATGCCTATTTAAATCAAGTTTGGTTCTCTACATCTTCTATACACTTTAACATCATGAGGTCAGGATGATTATATTTCTTGATGGTATCTCCAAAAAGTATTTCCTAAGAAACCATGCATTGGTGGGGGGGGGTGTGACATGGTACCCATCTATTGTGGATAGTAAGTAAGATCCATTATAATTGAACTTATTTATTATATAAGGACCTTCCCATTTTGGTTCCATCTTTGGAAGTTTTTTTCCTCGTATCATTGGTTTTTTGAGATCCAATACTAGTTCTCCTTGAAGGAACCAACAAAGGTAAAAAAATTATTGAAGGCATGTGTGATCCAATTTTGATGGAATCCAAGGTTGTGAAATGTATGAAAAATGTTATCATTGAGCCACTCCAACTCATAAAACCACTTTATTTATTGTTCATAATCCATGATTTTTTCGTATATGAATATTTGAAGTGAGAAAAACTAGACATCTATAGAAAACACTTCTTTAGTTTCACACACCAATGAATATGGAGTTACTTATGTTTCAGTACATGTGGTGGTATGGTGGGACCCTAAATCATGGAGCCTCTTGTATGAGAATGAATTAATTTCTATATTAACATCTTATGGAGTATATTTTTTAGAGACTCATTGAATGCCTCTATTTTTCCATTTTCCACTTCATGATTCCATGATGAGTGATTGGACTTGATGTTGTGTTCTTGGTAGAATTTGTTCAACTCTATAGGATAGAAGTTAGTGAAATTGATTGTTAGAATTATGAGGGGGACTATAAAACAACTGATGATATGGAACATGAAAAAATTGTTGACATTATTTTTCCTAAATTTCTTGAGGGGTATCACCTCATACAACTTGGAAAAAAAATTGTAGTATTAAGGATGTACGTAAACTACTATGTTATGGCTGGGGGATATGGCCCAAAAATATCCATTCCACATAAAAAATGGGCAAGAATATTTAGATATATATTGTAATTTTGGGGGTTTATGTGTGAAGTTTTATGATTATAGAATTCCTAAAATTTTCTAGTGAATTTCACGTAGTCCTGTATCATGTTTTTTTAGTAATAGCCGAGCCTTCTTATTTAGTGAGAGAGCTTGTCCCTAGACATATGAGCACCATATGATCAAGCATGGACTTATTCCATTACATAGGGATTCACTATTTCTTCTATGTATCTAAGAAATATCACGTCTAATCATCACCAATTGAGGTCTCTTTTATCATTTATACCACCCCGTATGGTAAATCTTGTTTCTCAGTGTCAAATTTCTTCCCTTTCAGTTTGGTTTGTCAGGAGAGTGCCATTTTCGAGATAATAAATTGTGAGATATATCCTTACGAGGGTGAATATTGGTTCATAAAACTATTATTAAGTGTTTATATGATTAATTTGTTCCTTGACATAGAATATTATCAATGATACCATCCTTCAATGTGTAATGTAGAATATTTCTTCCTCCAGATCAAGGTCCACAAAGATCATGGATGCATTAGCTAATACATCTAGATGATCATTATGTTATTGGGAACATGATGTAGCATGGGATAAAAATGTATCACTTCCAGTAGTCCTCTGACCTAGCTTCTGAGTCTGGTAGTTATTCTTTTTTTAATGAATATTCACAATTTATTTTCTTTATCATGAGATTCAAATCACATTTGAGGTTCATGTGAGATATTTACGGCTATAGGGAAAGTATTAGGCCAATAATGAGGGTTTTGTGTTCTATATAATTATTCATAAAGCCTTTAGATAGTGATAATGAGTTGAGGAAAAATTCTTTTTACAGAGAAAAAAATACAATCCCTAAGATAACCTGATTGAGTTTCAGGTTTTCTAGTATCTTTCTGATAGTACATTGGGAGGCACCATCAAAATACATCTCCCATTTTTGATGAGTGTAATGGTAATAGAAAACATCATCATCTAGAAGTTTGATTCCCATTGGTGTAATTTCGAGGGTGGGATATTCTGTGAGGAATTCATCTAGGGCCTACCTTTTTACTAACTTCTGGGACATGAAATAAATGTCGTACTATTGAAAAATGACCACCCATTAGGCCAAACACCTTGTTGGGATGGGTTTACAATGTATGTAATTGAGAGGATCAATATGAGAGACTCGTTGGACATCATGTTGATTAAATTAATAACTCATCATTTTCACTATAAATATGAGTGCATGACAGTTCTTCTAAACAAAATAATATCTAGTATCATTTCCTAGAATTGTTTTTTTGTGTTAGAAAAGATTATTATCATTCCCCACATTATTCTTCAATACAATAAGAGCACCCATGGGTCATTCCATGGCATCCACATATAAGATGAGTGGATTTTCTTCCACGACCGGCATTAGGAATAGTGGGTGTAGTAGATAGTGCATGGTATTCTTTAAAGATTCTTGAAATTCCCCATCCCATCAATACTCAATTTCCTTCTTCATTTTCATGGTGGCGGGGATAGATTTTCCAGCCAGGTTAGCTAAGAAATGATTAATGTAAGTGAGGTTCCCTTGGAGCCCCCTCCGTTCTTTGAGATTCTAAGGGGGTGACATAACAAGAATTATACTGTTCTTTTCATGATTGACATCAATTCCATGATGGAATACCCTTAATCCAAGGTAATTCCCTGATTTTATATTGTAAGTGAAGATCAGTGGACTCATCCTTAGATTTTAATGATGAAACTTATTGAAGACTATTTGATGATACCTAAAGTGATCACATCACTGTTATGATTTGACCACCAGATCATGAACATAACATTCGGCTATTATTCCTAAGATATGTTTAAAGATATGATTAATGGTGTGTGGAAATGTAGCAGAAATGTTCTTTAATCCAAAGGGTAAGACCTGGTAGAAAATGACCCCCTGGGGTTCTCTAAAGGTAGTGGATTTATAATCATTATTAGCCATCATTAATTGTTTATACCCTGAGTGCCCATCCATGAAGGATAGGGAATGAAATCTAATGGTTTCATCAAGCATGAGTTATGTGATTAGAAATGGGAATTCGTCATTTGGGTAATGTAGATTAAGGTATTTGGATTTGATGAAGACCCTAATATTAACATTCATTTTATGGACAAGGATGATGTTGGAGAGCCATCTTGGGTATTTCACTTCTCATACAAAGTTATATTTGATCAATTTTTTATCTTATATCTCAAAATTAGTTTCATGAGAGAGGTACATCCTCCTACATGCCTTCTTGGGAACTCAATGGTCATTGGGTAAGTTGAGATGGTTCATCTCCACATTTGTATTCAGTATGTGAATTTCTATATAGTTCTAAGAAAAGACAAATTGACAATGTTTTAAAAATTCAATATACATCTCTTACTCCTTGAGAGTCATATAGACACTATCAGTGTAGTGCATGGGTATTATTCAACTACCAGATTTACCTACCTAGTTCATCAATGGTGGGGGATATTCCTTCCTCAAATGTAGGAGGGGTGTTCCTAAGGTCATCATATGATTCTTCCACATCTGTTTTTGTGGAGGAAATTTCAGATAAATTGGAAGATCTAAGGGAATATCTATTCCTTTATGGATTATAGAATCCATGGGAAGATTCACTGTAGAGATATTCAGGATATAAATTTATTTTACGCTATAATTGGGTATAGAAGGAGCTGGGATATCTGGGATTATGTCTACAGCCTCAATCATGTTTATAGGAAGCACATAGTCACTTTTGAGCATACTCTAGGGATTTGTAGGGGTGATCCCCAAGCCGATGGGGGACGAAACATGTATATTATCATCCACCATTTGTTATTTTACTTCCCTTTTATATAAACCTACTTTATAATATGTGTCTTCACAAGTTTTGAATAGGGAACACTCGATATGTAGTATGTCGACCATCTGTCAATGGGGCATTTAAAACACTGATGGAATGTTGAAGGGACTTCTATGTGGTTGGGGAGTTAGAGTCTTATGATTAATGTATTTTATGTAGTATATTACAAGATAAAAATAAACACAGAGTTGTAAGTGAGATCACCAAACCGAGTTCTGAGTTTTATCTTCCTTAGAGGTCTTTGATCCTGCTTATCATACCCTTGAATAATCATCTTTTTGGGAGACAAATCTCCCTCAGTAGATCCTGAATATTTAAGATTATAAATTGTGATGAGGTTTTTAATAAAAACATAATAGATAAAATCCCATTGGATATTGAAATTATTGACTCATCATGAAACATATAGGGGTATGATGTTTCCCTAGATAACCTGTTCTGGATCATAGTTTATGAATGACATTGAGTCATACAATTTTGATAGAATAGTCTAAACTTGATAAAACATATCTAAAAAAATTAATATTGAACTATTGTGGGATATGGAGGTCTTCATCGAGTTCCTACCCAAGTTATTTTGAAATATGGATCAAATCTATGATTTAGGGTTTGGTAGGAAAACTGATAGTTGTTTCAAAATGTCTTACTTTTTTGCTAGTGGTCATTGATTCCTAAGGTGAGGAATATATTTATTATACTATTTAGGATCTGAACCATTTTAGTTAGATAGTATTTGTTATTTTGAAATTTTTTAGGGTTCATTTACTTCTAGTGGAATAGGTTTTTCTGACCTTCCTCTTTGTCTAGGATGATATGATAAACTCACCCCAACTAGGATGTAATGTAACGTGACTAGGAATAGACGATCACTGGTGGGTTTTTGGACACCTCAATATATCTTTTGGGATTTCTAGAGTTATTTCCCCTAGTTCTTAGCTTTATATATGTCTTTTATGGGGACATGACCAAAATATTGGATCCAACCAAATCTGTGTTGTCCCATATATCCTCAGTTCCTATGGATATGGAAACCTATTCCCCGATTAGGTATGTGAAACTTATATTGAAATTCATATTCATCATAAATTAAGGGTAATGTCAAGGTTATCATATCAACATAACCCAATTCAAGTTCTTCATGAGATTAAGGTTCCATATTTTGGTCAGGTGCCCAGGCTTTGGCTATTATAGGGAAGAAATTTGAAAAAGTCTATGATTTCCTAAGAGCAGAATATGAATCTACAACTTATATCTATTCATATATATGATGGTAATGCTCACCATAGAGAGGCATTTTTTTCTAAACTCACAATGTTAAAGGACCTTTATCGGTTTAAAAAGCTATGCACTCAATGTGGCATGAGCTCAGTCAACTTTCTTTCGAGTCATCTAGTTTTTACCTTCCATCCATGCTTGACCAGATATTTTTTCCAATCACCTTCTTCTTCTTACTGGGAAATAGTGATGTAGGTCAGCAGTACCAGGGTGTTATCCAAAATTAAATACGAAAAAACTACCATGAATTAAAGGATGTATTTGATGGAGAAGCAATCCTAGATGTTGTAACCTAACCTTCTACAGAAAGTGATGTAGTTGAGATGATTAGTGAGGTTGACATCATTAGGATTATTGGTCTATGGTAGCCTGAGTAGGTTATTTTCCATGGATATAAGGAATTCACCAAGAACTTGGTCATTTTAGAATTAGTAAGATTTATCCATAAATTCCTCAAATTTTGGGTTACCATTATCTACTTTCGCCTCTAGGAGATGGAAGTTTTGTGGATGTTTCCACTTGATTGGAGGTGCTGGGTGGTTTAGGACCTGCCTAGGTGGTTGAATGAGCATTTCCATTTGCTTGAGTGTAACAGTAGAAGTCTATGATTTGCCGAGCCTTTTCCCCGGTGATGAAGGAATGAGTTGAGACTTATCTAGGGTATTCTGAATGGTGTCTTCCAAACTACATTCCATTTCTTCAAACTCACAAAATGCACCTGGTTATTTCATTAGGATTAGAGGCATTGGAAGATCACCTGTGATATTTTTAGAAAAAATATATAGAAATTTATCCTATGAGAGAGGGATTTTTAGTGAGTAGGTTAAAAAATTCCATAAATGAAGTCATCCACCCTCTCATTTCTTCATTGCTTATATTTTTTTAGGTAACCAATTTTTATTTTCCTCAACGTAGATTTGAAATGATAGGTCATACCATCTCGCAACTGATCTTACTAGAAGACTGTTGTAAAAAAGGCCATCCTTATCACTATCTATACAATAATCCTCAACATGGTTGCCTCTTAATGGTCACAAGGGACCATCATTAGACTGCATTGGGGCCCAAACAGCATGAGATCCTATTTGGGGTCCCATCACCTTTGAAGGTGGAGAAGGTAGGATTTCAGTAAATAGGTGGTAGAAAGTGTCATCAACCAATTTGGGGTTTGTATGTTTTTTGGTTATATGGGTGTATGTTTCTCTTCCATGGAATCCTTTCATGTGGCCAGAGACTCGATAAAATTGAGCAGTTATGAAGGTAATACTCTCTAATCCACCTCATATCTACAGGGAGGGGTAGGGTTTGATGAGGCGGTCCCATTTTAATTTCCATTTAATTCATAATTTGTGCTAACATTGAATGATTTACCATGAAGGGGAGTGTCTATCACTATAATAGTGGAAAGTTGTGATCATTTTTGACTTCTTCATTTTTGTAGATTGACTACATTTATATGGAACCAGAATTATGCTCATATGCTACTCTTATAAGTGGATTCGGTCATTCTAGATGTGTGGGAGGAGGTATTTTCGTCTCTACCCAAATATGATACCTAGTGGGAATGTTTTCCCTTATTATCCCATCATTGAGTTTTCTAAGAGTTTGAATCTCATTCTCATATTTTCGTAACTGATCCTCCATGGACACAATTTTTTCTCTTATGGGTGATGAGTGGTGTATGACGACTTTTTTCCATTTATCTTTTGCAGGGTTCCACCATAGAGGTGGAAACTCAATATTCATAGTTTCCAGATTTTGGATCCCCCTTTGGATTCAGGTACGTGTTGCCTTAGTTGGTGTATCTATGTCCTCTTATTAGGGAATGTTTTCCATATTATGTCAGTTTTCATATGTGTCTTGATAATCATTATCTGTTGTTTTGAACGTGATAACATTCATAAAGGTGTATTGGGAAATTTTATTTTTCCCATTACTCTCAAAACAATAAGATGATTTTGAATTTCCTACTACAGGGTTCACTCTCAAACCCTTGGCCATATTGGGTAATTTTTTCTTACGACCCTAGTAGGGTTTTATTATATTCTCCACACATTCCTACTATATTTTCCTGCGAATGGTGACCTTGAGGGAGATTTTTGGTTGTGTTTTCCGAAAGGGCCCCAAATAGTAGAGGTTTGTCTTTGGAAGGAGGAACAAATGTGATGTTGTCTTTTGATATTTACCTCCAAACATGGAGAGTAATTATTCCATCTATGGTGATGATGATAATGAAAATTCCCACATCCCTATGAGTTAAGCATATTTGGGGCTACAATATGTAATGGTCGATCCTTTTGTTGAGGATTCAAATACAACAAATAATGATTTCATGATTACTAAGTCTGAAATTTAGATATAAATAAACCATTCCAGTGGGATGGGGTTGATTTGGAACCACAATTGATTTCCCCAGGCCCCCCTCAGGGGATGATGAACTTGATGATGAAGATAGAGATATATTATTTTCCATGTGCATTGGGCTAGGGTTTTTCGGCTAATACTATCAATATGTCTTGGATCCCCTTAGGAATTGATTATTATAGGGGTGTAGATGGTGGTAGATATTCTACTAACCCATGGGAATTTTTTCTCTCATGGAAAGATTATATAGTATCTACTATTACAACATATTTGATGTGTTGAAATTTTGATCATGTATGAGTGGTGTGAAATGAAAACTCATGCTGGGAGTCAGTTTCTTTGGAAAGTTGTTTAGTTGATCACAACTTTGTTTTCCATGTCTAAAATATGTTCTTTCTTCTCCAAGGGGCATTGTTCAAAGATCTGTTGGCTATCCTCTCCCTCAGTTCATGATTTCTTGTCACTATTGAAGTGGGTAAATCCATTGTAGTGACCAACTGGCTCACTCATTTCCGGATCCCCTAATTTATATGGAGGATATGACATTACAAGATTCCATATCTGATGGGATATGCTATTACATGATACTAATGAATTGAAACTCTACATAATTTCTTTATCTTTGAATATGGATTCATGATGTGGCTTCAACAGTTAGTTTTTTATGATTCATGATGAAATCCAAGAAAGCCTGATGTAGATTTACCCTATGATTTTGCAGTTTTGGGTCTCGAGCCATGAAGTTAGTATCGAGGTCAAGCTGATAATATAGTATCTTGATGGTTTGAAGGTTTCCCTCATATATAGGTAGATGGAGATATCGATCTTTCAATCACTGATGAGTTTCGCACATATTTTTTTGTAGAAAATTCATTCACTTCTCTTCTATATCATCTAGGATCTCATAGCTAGAAGAGGTGAGTGGCATGAACATGACAGGGAGGATTTTCTAGATAACTCTCTCCATATACCAATGTATTTTACCTATTCTTCGTACTTAAACACCTCAATTTGGTCATACCCTTAAATTTACATCTTGGGGTTACCTGCCGACTGGCGTGGAGTGTTTCTTATAGTCTACGGAGAACTATATGCAGTTGACCCTAGTGTTTCGAGAACCTCTCTATACAAAGGTGTCAAATATTAGAGCATATATCTATACATATATGTCTAGTAAAGGGGAGAATTTCATTTTCTATGGGAGGAATCATCATTGAGTGGTTGACCATATAGGATGTTTGGAGTAGAGTTCACGTGATCCATCTCCACACTACTATGAGGAGGAAAATCATTGTGTTGATTACCTTATACTTTGGTTGAAGAGTGGGTGAACCCTTGGGATGTTGATAATATTTCTTAGATAACCTCAAGGACACATGAATTGAGTTTATTAGGAATATGGTCATCATTCTCTATCGTGGTTGGAATATGTTAAGCTTCGTTTTGGAATTGTGAATAGATATGATCATATTGTATGACAACTACTAGAATATATTGATAACAATATGGTTTTGTGTGAGTATGAGCTCACTAATGAGAAGCTATTGGAATATTACAATGATATTTTTTGATAGGAATATGAGCCTACCCTGATGAGTGTTCTAGTATCACTTGGTGAGCCTCAGTTAGAATGAGGGTATGAGCTTGGTCCCGAGCCTTTGGAGTTTTCCACTTGTATTTTGTGATAGAAACATGAGTACCTCTCAAGGCATGTGCCACTTTTAGTTGGTGATTAATGTGGTCGAAAGTCGTCATAACCCTCAAAATATTATTTATAGACCTACAAAAGTACAATGGTTCAGGGTCAAACCCAATAGAAGGAAGGTGAGAAATTCTAAGGTTTTATAAAAAAAACCCCACTGTTGTCAACAGTGGATGAGGTGGTCATTTGTTTTATTTTACTTTTTATTTTATTTTTTATTTTTTTATGATGAGACACAAACAGAATGAGAAAAGATGAAATTTTCCTAAGTGCTAAACTAGATGTAAAGGGATAAAAGTTATAGTGAAAACTAAAGGAAAAAATATGAGTACAGAGGGTTGATCAAATAGTAATCTTGGGTGAATTGAAATCTTTTGGTTAAAAGAATTATTATTCATTTGATTGAATTAAAATGTCAATAAAAAAGTTAATAACTCTTCCTCTCCAGAAGAATTAACACTATGTATTAAAGGTTTTGAGGTTCTCCACTTCAAAAAACACAAACAATAAATTGATTAAAAGTGAATAGTAAAAATGAACTCACTGAATGTTTCTGATTTTTTTAATATTTAAAGCTTTTATGAAGTTATTCCAAGATCAATCTCACCGAAAGATTAATGATTTTAAATAAAACTCATGAAAGGTTCAAATTCAATTAAATAACTAATGAACCAAAATCAATATCTTTGAAAGAATCTGATTCTTATTAAAAGAAATTTAAATGAAGAAGAATAAAATATTAACCAGAAAGAAATTAAAAAATTTGATTAAAAGAAATTAAACTATGATAATATTCAATATAACATCATAAATACAAAGTAAAACATTAAAAAAGATAGAAAGATCCTCCCTCTAAGATGAAGTTCATCTATCACTGTTGTCTCCTACAACTCCAAGCCACAGGTACTGCTCTTCATGTCTCCTAGGAGAATCCTCTCTCAAAAAGTATGGCTTGGAATGTTTGAATAAGATTCCCCTCCCCACTCTACTACTGCTCTATTAATATACCTTCATCATGCACTACATGTCACCTCTTTTTTTCCACTGACTTCAAGTGTTCTTCACTATGCGCCCGCACATGTGCATTTCTTTTATGAAATACACGTCGCTTTACTTTTTCCCTTATAACTAATTCCTGATGAGTTAGTTTAATGCCCATGGACATCATTCCATCACCTTTAGTTAACTGCATATCGTAAAAAAAGAGAAGTTGAACTATTAAAAAGATAAAATAATTAATTGGTTATTATTATTAATGTTAAATTACTTACATAAAAGTTATGAAATATTAATTAATACATATTTTAATTGAATATTTTATTTTATTAGTCTAAAACATATATTAATTATTAATCATTAAAGTTATTCTTTAAATTACCTTATAATATCATTTCAGGATTATAAAATGTTATTGTTTAATTAAGTCATTTAATTTATAATTAGATTAACTTTTTAAGATTAATATTTAATATTAATTTCTTTTCTTATTAACACTATAAGTAACTAGTAATTATATATTATTAAATTATAATTAATTCAGTTGAATTAATTTTTATTTTATTAATAATTTTTCTTCTTTTAATTATAATTATTTAATACGTAACGTTAAATTATACTTAATGAATTTCTTAATATTTATTTACTTTAGTTTAATTTATAATTTATTATTAATTATTTTTATTTAATAATGTTTTATAATTTTATTAATATTAAATATTTTATATTAATTATTTTAAATTTAGTTTTTTATTTTTTATTATGTTTTTATTTTATTTTTATTTTAATATAAATTTTTTAATATTTTCTTCTTTCGCCCCTATCTTCTTCTCCATTGATGCGAAAGGGGGGGGGGGGTGATTTTTGGGGACCTTCCTGGTGGGTGCACCGCATAACGCCTCCTCAAATGGTGCTCTCGTGGTTTCTCTTTTAATTGGGTGTTTAATACGGGCCTAGACCGGATGAATCAATTCACGCAGTGACACTTTTTTGAAGTGACGACATTATTTGACACTGATTCTTATTCCTATATAAGGAGGAAGATTCAAGGCTTTTCAACATCACCAGAACCAACAACAATGAGAGAAAATCTCATTTGGTAACCACCTTTATTAGATGATAATCTTTCTTGCTCTCCACCTTATGATCTACACTTTTTTTCTTGAGTATTACTTTTGAGATCTCTTCCATTTTGGTGAGTCTCAATTGTGTACCTATTGATTTTAGTGGATTTCAATTTCTGGACTAGTTCCCATGGTTTTTCCCTTTCGGGTTTTCCACATAAAATTTTTTGGTGTCAACTTTTTATCTACACTTAATTTTGTTGTTACGCATCCTGGGGGGAAAGATTTTATTTCCACTACGCGTTTGATTTTCAATTGTTTGCGCTTTCATCGCTTTCTCATGTTTTCCAAAATCTAGTAACAAAGGGTTTGGTTATTTTTTCATATTTATTATGGAGGCCAATTATAGTCAGATGATTTTGCTGAATGGTACCAACTACCATATGTGGCGACTTAAAATGAAGGATCATCTTTTTATCAAGCGAATGCATCTTCTAGTGTTCAGTACCTAGAAGACAGATAGGATGTCAGACGATGAATGGGCATTAGAGAATGAGAGGGTTTGTGGTTTCATTCACTAATGGGTCGAAGACAATGTGATGAACCACATTGTCAACATCTCTCATTCCAGAACATTGTTGGAGACGTTTGAGATGACCTATGCTTCCAAGATGAGAAACAAAAGATGGTTTATTATCAAAAAAATGATGAACTTGAGGTACAAAGAAGGTATTTATATTTAAAATTATTTAAGTGAATATCAAGGAAGTTTTTATTAGTTGTCTGGAATGGGTATCAATTTTGAAGATGATGTTTTATCTCTTTTGATGCTTAACACTTTACCCGATTCATGGGAGAAATTACATGTTACTCTAATCGGTTCTGCTCCTAATAGTGCTGTGACATTTGGTTTTGGCCAGTATACCATTTTAAATGAAGAGGATAGGATACACACTGAGGAGAAATCTTCTTCAAATCTTTTAGTCACAGAGAACAGGGGGAGAATCCAGGTCTGGGGGAAGAGCAGTCAAGGTAAGAGCATAGGAAGAAGCAAATCCTGACTGAATCAAATAGATTTTGAATGTAATCATTGTGGTAAGAAGTTTTATTTTAAAAATTTTTTTATCAGCTAAAAAGAGAGAATAGAATGAAGGAAAATCCACAGAAGAAAAATGGTGATGGAGATGATCATGTCATCACTGCTACAGGGGGTGATCTTGTTATTGTTTATGACTCCATTAACATTGTTTCTGAATATTCTTGCTGGGTTGTTGACAGTGGTGCCTATTTTCATGTGACATAAAAGAAGGATTTATTTATGTATCACAGTCTAGGTAATTTTGGGATTTTGAAGTTGGGCAATGATGGTCATTCTGACGTGGTAGTCATCGGGACTGTTTGTTTAGATAACAGTACTGGAAGTAAGCTGATTTTTGAAGAATCTTTGACATGCACCTGAGGTTCGTTTGAATCTTATTTCTAAAAATGTTCTTGACGATTAATGGTTTATCAGTACTTTTGGTGATTTCCAATGGAAGATTTCCAAGGGCTCTTTGATTGTTTCTTGAGGGAAGAAATAATCAGGTTTTTACTGGACTAGAGCTACTATTTCATGTAATACTTCTTGTGTTGTTGAATGCCGTGTTTCATCCAAGTTGTGGAATAAGAGGCTCAGTAAAATCAGTGAGAAAGGTATTGATTGTTTGGATAAAAATAAATATTCTTCTTGATTTGAAGAGTGTCAAATTAGAAACATGTGATAATTGCATGGCTGGGAAACAGAGCAGAGTGAGTTTTAGCAGTCATCCTCCACACAGGAAGTCACAAGTACTTTAATTGGTACATTCTAAAATTTGTGGTCCTTTGAAATCTAATAACTTTAGTGGCGGTCTTTATTTTTTTACATTTATTTATGACTACTATTTAAAACTCTGGGTTTATGTATTGAATTCCAAAAGTGAGGTGCTCAGTGTTTTTATGCAATTTCATGTTTCTGCTGAGAGGGAATCAGGCAAGAAATTGAAATGTATTCCCACTGAAAATGGGGGAGAGTATTGTGGTCCTTTTGATTATTATTGAAGATAGGAAGGTATTCGTCATCAGAAGACACCACCCAAGACACCTCAGCTGAATGGTGTATATGAGAGGATGAACATGACTTTGCTGGCAAGAGTTTGTTGTTTAATTTCATAAGAAAAGTTTCCTAGACATTTTTGGGGTGAGGATTTACTTACTGCTATTTATATTATCAATTTATCACATGTGGTTCCTTTGCAGATAGACACTCCCAACATATTTTGGTATGGAAAAGAGATCAGGTATGATCACTTGCATATTTTTGGTTGCAAGGCTTTTCATCCTGTGCATAGAGATGAGAGACCCAAGCTGGTTTGTAAGACACACTAGTGTATTTTTATTGGCTATATACATGATGAGTTTGGGTATAGGTTATATGATCTTGTTTTGAAGAAACTTGTAAGAAGCCGTGATGCAGTGTTTGAGGAGGATCAGACTACTGTAGACATTGATAAGGGAGAAAAATCTGCTTCTCCAACCTCTGATGGTTTTGTCAGTCTTGATCCAGGTTCTAATTCACATTTACCTCATATTTTTGATTCTGATGATCATGTTGATATACAAAATGATTCTCAAGGTGAACAAGTTGGAGATGATTTTTCTGATGCACCTTTTGTTTATGATAATCTGGTTCTAGGGGTTATTAATGAACCTCTAGTTCCACTCCAGAGGTCATCTCGGCATCGCAATACTTCTACTCGATATTCACATGATGAGTATGTTCTCCATGATGAAGGGGGAGAACCAAAATCATTTGATGAGGCAATGGAGAGTGAATAGAAAGATAGATGGGTTGTGGTAATGGATGATGAGATGACATCATTACACGAGAACCACACTTTTGAGCTGGTGATGTTACCGACAGGGAATAGAGCTTTGAAAAATCAGTGGATTTATTGGATTAAAAATGAGAAATCCAGTTCCCTTCCATGATACATGGAAATGTTAGTTGTCAAAGGCTTCTGTCAGAATAAACGTATTTATTTTGATGAGATTTTCTCAACTGTTGTAAAATGTTTTCCATCTAGGTTGTTCTTGGTTTGGCTACTAGTTTGGATCTACATATTGAGCAGATGTTTGTGAAGACATATTTCTTCCATGGAGATTTATAAGAGGAGATTTATATAGTGAAACCCGAGGGTTTTGTTGAAACAGGTAAATAAAATCATGTCTGTTGTTTGAAAAAGAGTTTGTATGATTTGAAGCAAGCTCTGAGGTGGTGGTATAAGAAGTTTGAATCTGTCACTTCTCATCAGGGATTCAGGAAGGAATCTTTTGATCATTGTGTTTTTGTTCATAGATTTAATGATGATGATTTTATTGTACTGTTTCTTTATGTTGATGATATGCTCCTTGTTGGCCATGATACTTCTAGAATTGATAGATTAAAGAAGGATCTTTTTTATCCTTTTAAGATGAAAGACTTTGGGCCATTATGATAGATTCATGGCATGATGATCTTCTATGACAGGAATGCCATGAAATTGTGTTTATCTCAGGAGAGATACATTTAGAGGGTTCTTAAAATATTTTCTATGGATAGAGGTAAAGTAGTTAGTACTCCTCTTTATTTACATTTTCAGCTCAACACCAGTCGGTCACCTTCTACTGATGAAGAGAGAGAGGAGATACAACACATACCTTATTCATATGTCGTTGGTTGTTTGATGTATGAAATGGAATGTACTAGACCTGATATAGCTCATGCAGTTTGTGTGGTTAGTAATTTTCTATCAAATCTTGGTAGAGAGAATTGGAGAGTAGTAAAATATATTTTTCATTATCTTCATAGTACTTTTGATCTGAGATTGTGTTTTGGAAAAGGGGAACCTATGCTTGGTGGCTTTACAGATTCATATATGATAGGAGATATCGACTCAAGGAAGTCTACTTCATTCTGTTTGATCACTTTTGCAGGGGGAGTTGTATCTTGGCAGTCAAGATTGTAGAGATGTGTTGCTTTATCTACCACAGAGTCAGAGTAGTTTGCAGCTACTGAGGCATGAAAAGAATTGTTGTGGATGAAAACATTTATTCCAAAGCTCAATTTAAATCAGGATAGGTATGTTTTTTTTGTGATAGTCAGAGTGCTATTTTTTGGGGAAAGAATTCTACTTTTTATGGCAGGTCGAAACATATCGATGTTCGATATCATCAGATTCTCAATGTCCTTGATTTGAGAGAGTTAGAGCTTGAGAGGATCCACACCGATGAAAAAAGTCAGACATGTTGACAAAGAGTTTATCATAGGAATGTTTGAGACTTTCCGACTGATTTTAGGGTTGGCAGTGATCCCCACTTGAGTCGGAGGGGGAGTTTGTCGGGCACCTTCTTGGTTGGCTCACTGCGTAACGCCTCCTCAAATGGTGCTCACACGGTTTCTCATTTAATGGGGTGTTTAATGCGGGCCAAGACGACAAGAATTAAATCACACGGTGACACTATATTGGTGTGATGACATTATTTAATGCTGTTTATTTTTTCTATATAAGGAGGAAGAGGAAAGAAATTTCAAAATTACCGGCACCAATAACACCGAGAGCAAATCTCATTTGGTGATCTCCTTTCTTCGATGATCATATTTCTTTCTATCAACCTTTTGATCTATAATTTTTATTATTGAGTATTACATTTGAGATCCCTTCCATTTTGGGGAGTCTCTATCCTATACCTCTTGATTTTAGTGGATCCCTCTTTTTGGACATGGTCCCATGGTTTTTCGTTTTCGAGTTTTCCATATAAAAATTTCCAGTGTCAACTTTTCTTTTGCACTTAATTATGTCACTGCATATCCATTTTATTTCAAGGGAATGATTTTTTCCACTGCTCATTCTATTTTCAATTTTTTGTGCATTTGTAACTTTCCTGTCTTTCCCAACAGTGATTTCGACATCCTTCTTCAAGAAGGAAAATCGGTCCGGTGCGTGGCCTCCTCCTTGCTCCGATTCGGTGGAGGTTCATCTTCCCCACTCATGATGGTGACCATAATAAACTCCTCCTCTATATTCATTCTAGCGATAATGACATGACAACGATTCTAGATCTGCAGTGAACAAACCCTAGCTTCACCCTTCAGTGGGAGCAACTCCTCAGTCCGATGTTTCTCTTCCTCGAAAAATCACAGATGACACTGCTCTTATGAAAGTAGCGACTTGGGTGGTTTCTCCAGATGAATGGTGAGGTTGGATCTTCAAAGAGATGGTTCTATATGCAAGGTGGCGTGACACAACCCTCATGTGTGTTTCTCCTAGAGGCTTCTTCCATTCTCTTCGACCAGTAGCGAAGTCCTGACCTCACACTCTGGCATTGGACCCACTGAAGCAGTTGTGGTTAAAAAACATGGATAGAGAGTGGAGTCATTTCCTTTCTTAGCTACACATGTGTCAGATTTGTGGGAAAAAAGATCTCATATCTCTATTGAATAAGAAATGAAAATGGTGATGGGTATAGGGTCTGGTGATTCAGGGATTATAGTCCCAAACTATTTTTTATGGAATCAAATTTGTGAGTTTTTGTTTGCTGAGGATATGAATATGGGCTAGTTTGATGCTGTGAATGAGGGTAGCATCATGGAAGAGAAAGAAATGAAGGTTTGGGGATGAAATTGATTTTCATTGGTTTCGGTGAGTGGTGTAGAATCATCGGCAGCACCGATGATGTGGGTAGGTAGGTGGGAAGAAGCTAGGCTGGGTGAATCGGTGTCAGTAGGTCGTAAGCTACTGGATGTCGGTAGCACACTTGCGTTGGTAGAAAATTGAAGTAGATCTATCGGTAGGACACTGAAGGAATGATCCACCGGTGAGTCATGAGACACCAAATGTAGAAAAGGTGCATCAATGAGATGTCTCACCAACAATAAAACAATTGGTATTGAACAGTCGGTAGGTTAACTGCAAAAATAGAAAATTCAAATAAACAGATTAAGAATTGAAATAAATCAATAATTAATTAAAAAATTGAAAATTAACTAATCTAATAAAGGCTAAATAATGAAATATAATTAAAAACTAATTATGTCATTAATCATAAAAATCAAAACAATTAAAACAAGGATTTAAATTTTAATTAAAATAATAAATTTAAAAGGTTTAAAATTAATTATTGTAATTAAACTAGAAATTAAAATTGATAAAATAAAGTTTAAATAAATTACAAAAAAATCATTAAAGGTTCTAAATAAAGTAAATATTAATTTAATTTAATGAGATTAAATTTTATTAAATAATATAATGAATTAAAACTAACAGAATAAAAATTAAAAAACATGTAGTTGGTGAAACCAACAGGGTGTGGGTAAGATGTATCAATGAAATAACTCACTAATAGAAGAAAAAAAAGTGTGTCATGGTTGGCACATAGATGCGCGTTGGTGACTCACTGAGTCACCCACTAATGAATCACTAATAAAAGAGAAAAAAGGCGTGTTGTGGTTTCCACATGGATGCACGTTGGTGACTCACTGAGTCACGCACTGAGAAAAAGTGACAGTGGGTTGATCTACAAATTCTGTGTCAGTGAGACACTGTGTCTGTGACTTAAAATTTAACTCTAAACATGAAATTAAAACATTATTTTTTTATCAAAATAATTTAATAAATAAAACCAATATATAAACTCTTATAAATAAAAAAATTGGATTATTTATGTTCTTAACATATCAAACACTAAAAAAATAATTAAACATAAAAATTAATAATGTTAATTAATTTCATTGAATTAAAATTAATGAATAATGTATTAAATTAAAAACTAATTTAGATAGATACAAAAAATTAACAATTCATTAATTAATACACATGTTGTATTATTTAAAATTCGAGAAGAATAACACAACTAGTTAAGAAATAATTATATTAGAAATATCAGTTAAAATAAATTAATTTTTCTAAAGACTAAAAGTATATAATTGTTTATAAAAATTGATTTATTATTAAATTTATATATAAAAATACCAAAGTAAATTTATTTAGTAAAAAGTGTAAAATTAATTAAGTAAATCATTAAAAAATAAATAAAAAAAATGTGTCAAATAGTGTAAAAATATGGCTACATAAAATTCCCCCACAGTTAGACATTGTTTTTCCTCAAACAATACTATGTTTTATTAACATTGAAAAATAGAAAATTGTGTTTATATTCCCAATCTCAAAATGTATAATGTAAAGCACTTAAAATAGGGGACGGAAATACTAAGATTAGGCTTTTCAAGTGATATCTTCAAATAAAATATTTCCTAGAAATAATACCCAAAGTGTAATTAAATGAGAAATAAATCATCTATCAATGAAGATGCCCTGCCTCATATGTGATTCTACCTAGTGAATAACTTTAATCCAAGCTTAATTTCTAAGTCAAAGAGTGAAAAAGGGTTAAATATTTTTGAAATAAAAAACTTAACCAAATGAACTTTTTTCTTGGACCCACTCCTAGGTTCCAAAAATAAATATATTTAATTTTAATAACTTTATTGATACAACCTAAATGACTATCATATAAACCAATTTCCCCTTCTTTATTTGGAGTTCATCATTCCCCTCACCTTAATGTACTCATTTTTGAAACAAGTCAATTTATTTTATTGTTCACAATCCATGTATCCTGTGATGAGAAATGTTCATTTGCACTTATTCAAAGTGTATAAAGGGCTTAATGTATACATAAATTCACCCAATATCTAGGGTCTCAGAGATTCACCGTGGGATCCTAAATGCTCAAACTACTCTAGTTTAAAAATATTTAAATAAAAACAATTTATTATGGATCAATAATGTTATTTATTTTAATAATTAAAAGAAAATTGAGGCCCCTAACATCATGTTAAAACTTCTAGTTCCTAAAACTATGATCTCAATTGCACAAATAGGTAACCCATATCACTCTCAAAAGTTGTTACTAAATCCTATTTTCATAAAAATGCTAAATAAATTCACTCATAAATCATTCACCTACAATAATTTTAGACTCAAATAAGATCTTAACTACCAATCAAGCATCATATTAAGGAAATACTCATTATAGTACAGTATACACCCTAAATAGTGTAAGAAATTTAAAAATCTTGACCATTTTTTTCTTTTTTTTGATACAAAGATTAAAGGTAGTGGGAAATGAAGGGCTTCCATTTAAGCACAATTAATCTCAATTAAGAATTGACCCCTACCCCACAGTTAAACTCAAATTTGTCCCCAAAGTTGAATTCAAATGTGGAGAAGAACAATTTATCAATTAAAGTAAAAAATAAATTTTCAATTGAGTAGATTAATGACATGTATAGGGTCTCATTATATTTCATAGAATGTTCTTTTACACAAATATTATTTTACAACTAGAGGTTCACATAAATTTTTTTTATAAAGGTAGTGTCAAAAATTTTCAATACATAAAAAAACAATAACATGTCTCTCATGTAAGAGCAATCTGAATTTAGTGAAAGCAAGTTTAGCAGAATTAATTCAATAGGATGTTCAGTAGAGAAGAAACATTTCTTACTATACACATTACAAACTTACGTAGATTCAAAAAAAAAATAATCAACTAACCTACATGTATCCTCCCACACTTAAGTTATAATAGTGGAAATATTAATCCAATAAGACTCAATTTTTAGCAAAGAGGTACTTGTATATTTTCATTAAAGAATCAAAACATAAGCTGTAAAAGATTTCTAGCAATAGGGGTTGTGCAGATTTTTGTAAATAGCAATACACAAATATAGAAGAATTTTTTAGTAAAATGATATGGAGTAGAATTTATTTCCAATAGATTTTTTTAAGAAACATTAACTCAGTCACGAAAATTACTACCATTGAGTCACTGACAGTAGTGTTCTATGGATCAGGTGCATCAGTGAGTCAGTGACTCACTGATAATAGTAAAAATGTGACTTCTTAGTGACTTTTTATTAATGTGAATAAAAGAAGAAAGAACTAATGATGAAATTAATGTACTTTCCTGAAATGGTTTTTCATTAATCCTCCCTCATGGGAATTCCACTCCCTTGGAACAAAACAACTGCATCCTGAAAATCATAGGTATGGAAAACCAAGAAAGAAATCTCCAATGGAGATCGGGAAAAGACAAAAACAAGATGATATTAAATCAAACACAAAGAAATAACAGTAAAAACAAAACATGAACCATGAGTTAACTCCCATGAAGCACTTTGTTTTTAGTCTTCAGTTAGACTATATTTAATTACACATTTTGTGTTTTATTAATAACAAAAAAAACCAGGGGTATCCTCCTATGCAGTGTTTGTTTTAAAGATCCTAGACGAACTCACCTAGAACTAATTGTAGTCACTAGGTGGATGTGAATTCCTTATTAGAAACCACCACGTTTTTTTGGAACAAATGTTCTTAATAGAGAATTATACATTGTGGGATGTAAAACCAAAAGAAACAAAAATTTAACTCTCACTATCACCAAAATTCCCTAAGAAACACCCTTTAACATTAATGAATTGCTCAAGGGAGTTTTAAATTTGAGATGAAAAATCATCATCTTAATCCAGCTTTTTACTATTTTGAAGAAAATTAAGTTCATGTAGAAAGGTGTGAACTCCCACAAGCTATTCCAAAAATCTTTTAATCTTTGACACAAAAAATTGATTCATGGTAGTAGTGCTGTCCACTTCTTGTATAAATTCAAATTTCAAAAAATTAACATTTTCAACAAGGGAAAACATTGAAAATGGTACTTTTAAGGGTTCAAAATTATCTTCAAAGTTTTATTTCTTAACCTCAACACAAACTAAATAACAAAAGGGTGATTAAGAATGTGTTCTGACACATAGGTTCAAGGGGGAAAGTGTTAAAATGCTGATCAGAATTATGAACATTGAAACCCAAGTGTGACTCTCCCTCTAAAATAGTATCATCATCACAAAAAAATTCAGCACCCAACTTTTTTGAGGATAGAAGATGTAAAAAAAGAAAGATAATTTTTATGACCATTAAAAGATTCAGGATTGACAATATTGTAAATATCTTCCCAAAGATACTCATTAGTTAACCTATACTCAAAATCTAATGCTTATGAAATATCACCTCTATATCCGTCATCTAGTGTGTGTTCATCCTATACTTCGAGATCAGGTTAAAAAAGATCACTTTCCAAATAAAGTCCGTAGTGTGTTATAAAAATTTCTAATCATGGGGAGTAATATTTAATTTAGCTTCAATAAATTTAATTTATAGATTGTCGAAATTTAAAAAATTATCACCATGTATGACAACATTGTTTTCCATATAGTCACAAAATTCAGAAAAGTGAAGACTCTTAGAAAAAGGTGTTAGAAGATCATCATTAAGCCTTTTCTCAAAGACCATACCATAATATATATCATCCAATATCATTTCATAAATATTTTGGATTTCAGTATCTATACATGGAAGGGAAATATTTATTTCAAATTTAACAACATATGATTCTATGTTTTCTAGTATTCTGTACACTTCCAGATTATACCCAATTTTGAGTCAAGGTACAGTGTTCACAATTTCAACCAAGTTAGGTGAAGAGTTTTTTACATTCAAGTTCTCATTCCTAAATTTCTCTTCTACCCAAGTGATTTCCTTTTCAAAACTCCTAAAATAATTATTTTTTCTAAAAATTAGGAATATTGAAGAGAACTGGGCAATCTTTTTCTATTTGTTTCAGTTCAATTTCAAAATTGTCCAACTCAACAGAATTTAAGTTCGTTTTAGGATCTTCAATTTTTTTTCTTTATTCAATGAGTTGGTAGTCCTAAATTTTGGTTTATGAAAATCATATTTTTCATAGTACAAGTTTTTTTTCTTAGTTTCACGATCACTTTCCTCTTGAACTCCATTTTCAAATATTTTACAAACACTTTATTTTTTATTCATTTCAGCTTCTTCCTACTATTTAACCTTTATTTTAAATTTCAAGAACATATTTTCTAATTTTTTTCATTATTTTATCTTGATCTTGGTAATATATAAGTTTGATTCGATGGGTTTGATTAAACATGGAATTACAAACATCCTACATAGCATCAAATTTGGTTTCAATTAATTCAAGTCTAGCTGGGAATTTAGGATTAGATTCAAAGTGTTCATTTTATTAAATGTAATCTTCCTGTTGTGGTTGGTTATAGACGCACTGCCAGTTAGTGTACCTATAACAGTCGCAATAATCACAATAATATTTAAGATGAGTATAGTGCTCACGTATTTCCATATTTTTTAAAAAAGTGTCAGATTAAACAAATGAAAAAATTCAAACATTATTTAAAAAGGCATCACAAGAAGAAAATGTTAATAAAAATGTTTTTAACAGATTATATATATATATATATAATTTTTTATGATTTGTTATGTTTATTATATTATTTATTTTTTTATTTTTCTAACCCTAGTTCACACAGCGCATACCTTCCCCAGCAACAGTGCCAAATTTTTTTGTGGATGAAGGTCATCACATCCCTAAAATTATTATTTATAGACATACACTAGTAAAATGGTGCAGGGTTGAACCCAAGGGAAGTTATGTGAGTAATTCAATTTTTTTTATTAAAAAACCCCACTACTTTCAGTAGTGGAGGAGGTGGTCATTTTTTAATTTTTTTAACTTTTAATTTTTTTTATTTTTGTCTTATGATGAGATACTAAAAGAATGATACAAGTTGAAATTTCCCTATAAACTAAACGAGATGTAAAATAGATATGAGTTATAGTGAAAACTAAAAGAAACAGAAAATGAAAATAGGAGTGTTGAGGGTTGATCATATAGTAAGCTTGGGTGAATTGAAATCTACTAGTTAAAATAATGATTCTTCATTTGATTGAATTTACATCTCAAAAAAGTTTTTAACTATTCCTCCCCAGAAGAATTAACACTCTGTATTAAATTTTTTGAGGTTCTCCCCTTCAAAAAACACATTCAAAAAATTGATTAAAAGTTAACAATAGAAGCAACCTCACCAAAAGTTTCAAAAGTTTTTGATCTTTAAAGATTTTATTAAATGATTCCATGATCGATCTCACCAAAAGATCAAGGATTAAAAATAAAACTCACGAAATGTTAAATCATAATTAATGAATTTATTAAGTAATTTAATTTGTAATTATATTTAATTTTTAAGATAAATATTTAATATTCATTTATTTTATTATTAGCATAATAAGAAATTAGAATAAATATATTTTTAAATTATTATTAACTTAATTGAATTAATTTTTATTTTATTAATTAATTTTATTATTTTAATTATAATTATTTAATATGTAATGTTAAATTTTAATTAAAGAATTTGTTGAAATTTATTTTATTTAGTTTAATTTATAAGTTATTATTAATTATTTTAGTTTAATAAAGATTTATAATTTTATTAATATTATTTATTTTATATTATATTATTTATTTATTATAATTATTATAATTTTTAATTTTGGTTTATTAATTTATTTTAATTTATTATGTTTTTATTTTAGATTTATTTTAATATTAATTTATCAATAATTTATTCTCCCCCTATATTCATCTCAATTGGCTAGCGGGGGGGGGGGGGGGTGATTTCGAGATCCTTCTCCCCAAAATAAAATAGGTCTGTCGCGAGCCATCCTCCTTGCATTGATTTGGCGGCGGGTCATCTTCCCCACTCGTTGTGGAGACCATATCCAACTCCTCGTCACTATTCGGTTTAGAAGCAATGACAAAACCATGATTATGTATACACAACAAACAAACCCCAACATCACCCCTCAAAGGAACACCACGAAAGGGAGTGACTCCTCAACCCGATGTTACTCTTCCTCGATGAATCAAGAATGAAATTTCTCCTCCGAAAGAAGAAACTCTGTTGGTTTTTAAAGATGAGTGGTGGGATCAGATCTTCCAAGTGACTGTTCTAGATGCAAAGTGGTGCGACAAATCCCTCGAATGGGTTCTTTCTGGCAGCTTCCTCTGATCTCTTCGACCAGTGGTAGAGTCCCGACCTCACACTGTGGAATTGGATTCGTCAAAATAGTTGTGGTTAAAAAACATGCATGGAGAGCTGCGTCAATCCCTCCCTTAGCTACACTAGTGTCAGATATGTGGGGAACACTGGATCTCATATCACTTCAGAATAATAACAAAAAATTGTGATGGGAAGAGGGTCTGGTGATTCATGGATTCTAGTCCAAAACTACTGTTTATGTCCTCAAATTTATGAGTTTTTGTTCTCTTGTGGATTTGAATATGGGTTAGTTTGATGTTGTCCACAATGGTAGAAGCATAGAAGTGGAAGAAACAAAGCGTTGGGGTTGTAAGTGATTTGCATTGGCGTGGGTGAGTGGTGTAGTAGCGTCAATGGAACCAACGATATGGGTTGGTATGAGTGAAGAAGCAAGGGTGAGTGCATCGATATCAGTAAGTCGTAATCTAATGGACATCGGTAGCACACATACTTCAGTAGAAAATTGAAGTGGAGCTATTGGTAGTATAGTGAAATAATGAGACATTGGTGAGTCATGAGACATCGACAGTAGAAGAGGTGCATCATGAGATGTTGACCTGATAGTAAAAAAATAAACAGTGAACTCTTGGTAGGTGAACTGAAAAAATTGTAAATTAAAATAAACAGATTGTCAACTGAAATAAAATAATAATTTACTAAAATAATTTAAAATTATCTAATATAATAGGGACTAAATATATAGCTTAAATTAAATTCTAATTAATTTATTAATCTTAATAATAAAATCAATTAAAATAAGGATTAAAATTTGAATTAAAATAATAATTTTAAAATGGTTAAAATTAATTATTATAATTAAACTGGAAATTAAAATTGATACAGTAATGTTTAAATAAATTAAGAAAAAAAATCATTAATGTTTAGAAATAAAGTAATGATTAATTTAAATTAATGAGATTAATTTTTATTAAATAATCGTAAGATTTAAAACAAACAAAATAAAAAATAGAAAAACATGTAGTCGGCGAAACCGACTGGGTGTGGGTTGGAAGTATCAGATAAATGACTCACTGATAGAAGATAAAAAAGGTGTTCCATGTTTTGCACATAGATGCACATCGGTGACTCACTTAGTCACCCACTGTGAAAAAGTGAATGTGGGTTGAACTATCGACACAATGTCGGTGAGACACTGTGTCAGTGACTTAAAATTTAACTACACACATGAGATTAAAGCATTGAAGTTTACAAATCTAGATTAATAAATAAAATAAATAAATGAACATTTATAATTAAAAACACATTATATTATTTAAATTATGAAATTATTAAAAACTACGAAAATAATTAAACAGAAAAATAAATAAATTTAATTAAATTTATTGAATCTAAATTAAGGGATAATTTATCAAATTAAAAAATAAGTAAGATATGGAAAAATAAAAATAATAATTGATTAATTAATAAACATGTTTTATTATTTAAATTTCATATAGAATAACACAAATAATTAAGAAATAATTATATTAGAAAAATTAGTTATATTAAATTAATTATTCTAAAGATGAAAATTATAAAATTATTTATAAAAATTGATAAATTGGTAAATTTAACTATAAAAACACAAAATTGAATTATTTTGTAAAAAGTGTAAAATTATTTAATTAAATCATTAGAAATTAAAAAAAGATATGGAAAACTATGTAAAAATACAGCCACATCAGTGATCCCCAGATTGGAAAGGTATATGATCCTAGTATAAATATGCATTCCCAATAATAATATGCTAATTAAACTACAAAATGGAAGAATGAATATGATATTCCTTCTATATATCCTGAGAAGGATGTCGGTGTAGTCACTCATAGGTAGAAGTAGGGATATGTGCTTGGCTTCAGTGAGCTACTGAAAGTTTTCAGGTAGCTTCCCTGATAAGAATATAAGCATGTCTTGAGATGTGTCCCACTCTCACCTAGTGGGTCTCAGTTGTAATGTGGATATGATACTGATCCTAAGCCATTGGAGTATGACTTTGGTTTTTTTGATAGGAATGTAATACTATCTTAAGGCATGTGATTATCTCACTTGGCCTGCCATGGCTAAAAAGGGATATGAGCCTGATTCCAGGCCTCTAGAATATGTTTCTAGACTTTTTTAATTGGCATGTTCCCCAGTCCCATTGAATGCACTACTCTCACTTGGTGAACCCTAGTTGGAATGGGAATATGATACTAGTTCTTTGCCTCATACTTTACCAAAATATGCCAATAATCCCCCTAGAAGGGAGAATGAAGGTATTCGTGCTTCTAAGTAACAACCTATTCATATTGATCATAGTGTTTTAACACATTGGATGTAGGGATATGAACATGCACTTGTCCCAGTATCTATATCAATTTATAAATATGCCATAGTTCTTCAACAATTTTTAAGATATAATGGCATTTTAGAAAACTATTTGCAAGAAAATATTACTATACATTTATTTACTCCACTATAAACTGGTATATATATTAAATTGAAGAAAGGATATGGCCCAACTTCCCTCCTCCTTATTCTACTAGAATATTCCAATGGAATTCATGCATGGGGGTATGGATATGTGCCTCCCCCATTCTTTCTATAGGAATATTCCCACAGACCTATTCTGAGTGAGTAAGGATATGATCTTACTTGATGGATATAACCAGAGTATGTCAATAGGCTTCATCGGTGGGAGTGGGGATATGAGACCACTCCCAATTGTCTAGATATTTTCATTCATGATGTGACTTAAATTTTGTTCGTGCATGGGTTTCGGAGGAGTAAATGTGTCAGGCGGTACCGTCAATATGAGACTGAAAGGTATCAGTTGGATGGAACAAGAAACTTCTATTGACGGGATAACTCCTTAGTGGTCCCTAAACCAATAGTGATCCATATTTCACTACTTCATCCAACTTCATCATATAATGAAGGTGGTGATTTTCATAATTTGGAGATAATCTTCCTAAGAGATTGGTTGTGGAAACGAGCACTGTCAGCTTTATTGTAGATTTTTTTAGATGATATAGACTCATCAGTTTTAGCATTTGGAGACCCTCACAGTTATAATCATGGGTAAGTATCTTACCATGTCAATGGTACTCTCAGACCATTACATTAACCACCCAGAACTTATGGATTCAATTAAGTGAGGTCATTCTGAGTCATACAGGGGTTTCACCTATAGCTGATTTTCCACAACGGTTGATAGATAATGAAATTATCTTAGGTTAGGGTATATTTTGATAGATCATTATCTACAGTCATAAAGATAACAAGTAACAAGGTCATAGATTAGTAAATCATCATAGGCATAATTCATTCTCAATCAGACATGCATAGGTAACATAATTTTCCTTTCTTTTCCTGATCTAGCCATTCGACTCGCATGTAATTATCAAGATGAGAATGGAATTATCTAATGATAACCTTGGATATATATGATCAGTTTCTTATTTTCATCATTTGGAAGATTCAATTCATGTTCCCCACTTTTTTATGAATAGGATATGAAAATAAAATGGAATAATTCATGGTAAAAATATCATTTTCTATTTGAGAGATTCACATCAGGTTCACCTGTTTTATTTTTTTGGAGTAGGTATTTGTGCTAATCACCCATATTATGGAAAACAATGGTCCAAGGATAACTTGTAAGTTTATAATTTTTATCATATAAAGGAGATTCAACAATTAAATTATTTTTTATTTTTTACCATATTTATTTCATGGATAAGATCACTCATATAGTTGTGAAAAAATGGTCCAACAATTTGATTGTGGGGGGTTTTATGTTTGTAAAATCATTCATGTCGAATTCACCATTCATGCTTATATTCCATAGAAACTTCCAACATTCCCATATCTATAATGATGTACATACCTACATTCCAAAGGTAGGTGGTCAATTGGGGTTTTAGTCCCAACAAAACATAAGAACTCCCACTAGTCAAGAGAATGGGAGGTCGGGCTCACCCCCCCTAGGGGGGTATGTTTACTACTTTGGGACTCTCTTATATATTTTAAGATATTATTTAGAATCACTTCCTTATCCTAATATTAGGCCAGTTACCCTGAAAAATGATCTAGTAGAACATACTTCCATATATAAAGTAGGTCCTATCTATGATTCCATCTATATGAATATGAGGTTTTGAATCCACCCCCATCATCAGGTATCAATTTATATTTTTAATCCATATATCCAGGAACACTCGATCTTACTTCCATCCATAGAGGTGATTAATTTTTGAAGATGGGATTGAATTGTTATGAGGCATCCCACAAATCATGTTTATAAAAGGAATCAAAACCCACATAGTTCATTAAACCCTTTTAGATTAACATCACTCTTAAAGGACATATTTGAGGTCACATAGGCTATATGTTTTGAGAATGAGCCTCAGATAGGCATCCTATAAATCCTAGTTATAGCAAGAATCAGAGTCATCGTAGTTCAATCATGCCCTTAGAAATTTCCCTGATGTGAATTCTCTTATATGGGAGTGTTTACATCGTGTCACTAATCGGGGCCTACACATTAAAGTTACCCTATCTGGTGGAGATTAATGGCATAAATGATATGATCAATGGGAATCCCTAATACCACATGAGCTATGCTCTCTATGAGGAACAAGGGACACAAATTAATCGTTCTCAATACCGATAGATGCTGTACTAAAGTACTGGGACATACCTTTGGATGTATAGTATGGATCACTTTCCTTGTGGAGGAATTATACATTTCATGTTTAGGGAAGGAATCAGAGTTCTTGTAGTTTATCTGCCATCTCGATCTGTTGGTGGATGAGGTAAAATGATTAGACTATGGGATATATAGGGTCCCGATGGTTTTAATTTTGGAGACATGGAGGGACTCACACTGAGGTGGATATCCATTTTAATTTTTAATATATGGAACGATCCTCAAGAATGTGTCTTACATATCCCGGTTATGGTAGGAATCAGAGTCATCATAGTTCAATTTATTTCTTGATAAACTGGTGGATGAGGCGTAATGATCATCACATTGTATATATTGGGCCTTGAATGTTGGAATGTCAGATACATGCTGGTACTCACATTTATGTTGATGACCATTTGAGGTTGGACCTTAAGAAGTCACCCTATGTATCATGTTTGTAGAAATAATTTTAGTTCCTGAATTCTGTTTCCTCCTAAATCTACTGGTGGATAAGGCAGAATGTTCAACCCATGGGAGATATTGGGTCCTGATGGTTGGAATTTTGGATACATGGAGGGAATAACAATAAGGTGGAAGGATATTTGAATGTTTATTATTGGGATTGGGCCTTAATAAGGTGTCCAAAAAATCCTGGTTGGGGTAGGAATCTGAGTCATCATAGTTTAGTTTCCTTCTCGTTCTACTCATGGATAATAATGAATGATCAGACCATGGGAGAGATTGGGTCTGGATGGTTACAATTTTGGAGACAAGGAGGGGCTCACACTAATGTGGTTGTCCATTTTAATTCTTAATATGTGTCTTAGGCCTTAAGAAGGAATCCTACATTTCTTGTTTATGGTACGAGTCAGATTTATCATAGTTTAGCTGCCTTCTTGATTTATAAATGGATGAGGAAGAATGAATAACCCATGGGAGATATTGGGTACTAATGGATGGAATGTTAGAGATATGGATGAAAT
This sequence comes from Viscum album, assembly GCA_963277665.1. NCBI lineage: Eukaryota > Viridiplantae > Streptophyta > Magnoliopsida > Santalales > Viscaceae > Viscum > Viscum album. The sequence continues at coordinate 1,404,000,190 of OY728125.1, forward strand.
CACATCTAATTGGATTCCTATTTGATCTAGGGCCTTATGAGGCATCTTTAATATCCTGGTTATGGGAGGAATAAGAGTTCTCATAGTTCAGTTGACCGGGGCATACACACTAAGGTTTCCCCAATATGTAAGTAGTCACATCATGCCACTAATCAAGACATACATGATGATGTTTTCTAAATATATGGGGACATATCATATTATGTCACTGATCGGGGCTTACACACTAAGGTTTGGTTAATATACAGGGACATATCATATAATAACACTAATCGGGGCTTACACACTATGGTTTCTTTAATATTAAAAGACATCATATTATGCCACTGAACAAGGCTTACAAACTGTGGTTTCCCTAATATACTACAAAATATAATATTATGCCACTAATCATGTCTTACACGTTGAGGTTTCACTAATATGCGGGGATATATTATATTAAGACACTTATCAGGTCATACACACTAAGGTTTCCCTACTATACCAACTAGAAGTGGTAATCATATTCCAAGATGATTTCTTGACATGAACTAATTATCTCTTTAACATGTTATTAATGTCTATCTAATATGGTCAATGATGTATGGACATGTTTTGGTTTCTAAACAGACATGTCCAAAGGCAATGTCATGATTTAGTTTGACTTTTCCAATGGGCATTGCATAATCCAAATGGCATGTCTGGAGGCCAAAACATGATTAAGGATGATGTTTATAGGGGAAATTGCATGATCTAGGATGCCATGTAATGAGGTTTTAGCATGACATGGTTGTTTTTTCTAGAGGACATCACTTGATCAGTGCTGACTTGTCTGGAGGGTGCCACATGATCCAGGCTGACAAGTCTAGAGGGTGCTGTAATAACTGACTAACTTGTCCTGAGGATATTACATGATCTTGGATGACATGTATAGAGGGTTTTTCATGACTTTTTAAGGATGTCACATGATCTAGGTCGACATTTCCTAGTGTCATGGCGAGACCTAGATCACTTTACCTAGAATCGCTACCTAACATGGGTGATAGGATTGGAGGTCATCAAATTATTTTAAATTGAAGGCCCATAGCGATTCACAAGACATGGGTGGAATTCTCAGAGGGTGTCATATGAATTTCTTGACATGACCAAGGTACTTAGTACAATCTAAATAGTGTGCTGAGGGTGCATCGTAGGACTTGAGTTACATGCCCAAGTGTTGTTTCATGATCTGGGTAAGTCAAGTGAAGTGCATGAGGATCAGTGTATATTTTATTTTCATAATTATCCCATTTTTTAATATTTATTCTAGCCTTTTATTGAACATGTACCTCAAGTTTATCCATATTTATCTTATTTTAGGTTTTCCATGACCCAATTACATGTTTTATATCCTTAGAATAATCATATTGATATTCCATAAGTTCTTCACATGATCTTAGGCGATCACACAAAGGTTATTTTAATTCTATGTAATCCATTAGGTCGTTCAATGGGTTTTACCTATAATAAGGCCTTTGTGACCGTGTGATTGGTTGCTAAGAGAATTTTTCTCCTGAGCTCCAATGTGTAATAGGTAACATATTGATTCTAGATGCATTTTGTGTACTAAGGGGGATGTATTTATAGGCTTTAAACCTCATTTTTATTGTACCTTGGGTTTTATATATCATGTAGATTCTGGATGGAGAAAGTTGATGGATTTGGTGTTACATGATTTTCAGGATCCTTCTATGGTTCATTCGGGGGATGTCACATAATGATCGAGGACTGAAAGAATTTTCAACCTTTTCCACTTTTATTATACCTAATATGGTCGAAGGGATTTCACCTGACCAAGTTGATATTCAAAGGTTATTTTACAATGGTTATTCTGAAATTTATAGGGTTTTTCACGAGATCAAAATGGATGTGGAAATGCTTTTTCATGATTACATGCGACTTGTTTGGTGTCCTCCACGAGAGAAAGGTGAATTGTCAAGGTGGATTCATGACAGTATGATAACATGTCAAGGGTGGGGGGGCTATATGGGATCAATGGTGATCACATAGTGTGCACAAACCCTTACAGTTGATGATCATCATATAATTACTATAAAATGATATTCCTTATTTTACCCTTTTTATTTCCTTCATTATGTTACAAAGGTTGGGTATCTCATTCTGCTCAACAGTTTTTCTCGAAGACAATAACCCTCCTTGTTTGAAATGTGTTGAGTGACCAATAAATGGTTATATGTTGATGCATAATGATTTTCATGGAAAACCCTTCTGATTTTTTTGGATCTGGTCATGGAAATGAAGAGTCAAATAGACATGTCCTAAACCCTTCGTATGATGAAGGCGACATGTTAATTAGATCTTGTGTGGCTAGGTTGACATGTCTATATGGATTCGATAGTGTATTTCCAATCACAGGGGTGAATTGTGTGAATATCAGTGACCAAAAAAGGCTTCCACCTTTTTCAGATTTTCATACCTTATTTTTCAAGGATTTTTAACTGGTTGTTAAACGCTTACCGGCCAACAAGTTATGTGACTCGGAGGGAATCATTTTAATGCCTTTGAATGATTAGTGAGTGTCTTGGACACCTTCACAAAATAATGGAGTCTTTTCAAAAGGTTCACTCCATGATCTCCAACATGTCTTGTGTTGTGGATGAACCATTACCATGACCTTCTAATGGTCATGCAATCGCATTACCTTTAGGGGTTTACATGATCTTGGTGTCTTGGCCACCCTATCTTCCTTTTATTTATAGGGAAACAAATACCCATGGTTTGGGTATTTCATCCCTTGTAGATTTTACAATTATCATTTTTAGAGAACCAACAACCCTTCTAAATAGAACTGAAACAATCTATTTAATGAGATCAAACTAGTCATGTTTTCCTTACACCATACAAACACTGTTTGGTGCATGAAACTTCAATGTTTTCTTACAAGTTCCTTGATTAGGTGTTCACATGTGTTATGTTGGGGTTGTACCATTGATGTTCAATAACCTTAAATGGAGAGTGATAGAAGGACACATGTAGATGGTTATGGATGTTTATGATGAATATTTTTTACATTAGGACTACTATTAAGTTTCCATGTAGTCCCAAAACATTATTTTTTCAAGTATTATTTATATATGTTGGTTCCTTTTTTTATAGTATGTTCATATTTATGATGTTATGAATGAGTTTTTTTATTATTACTGTTGTGAGTTACTTTAATTTATTACTTCCATTTATATTATAAATATTTTATCCCAATGATGTTGAAGTCTAATATATATGTGGGTCATTCCAGACATTTGGGTGGGATCCTTGTTTGTTAAGTTGATATGGTGGGTGTTTTGGGTCCAAGTTGGATGGACAAGGAAGTAAGAAGAGTTTTCTATTAAAGAGTGCTGTATTTTTTTCAAAAGGATAAATTAATTCACTTTGTAAAATCCTTGATAAATACAACGATGCTTTGATACTTTGTATTTCAAAAATATCATAATATGTTCAATGAACTTGTGGTGAAAGCCTTATGAAGGAATGATTGAGTAAAAATCATTCCAATCTTATTCAGTTTTGATTGGAATGAAGTATGTTGCTGAATGATAGGGAAGTTATAATACATTCCCTTAAAATCTGATGATTTTAATGGTGATCGATCAAAGATTTTTTATCTTGATATAAGAGGTTCATGATGAAATTTGTTGTTTTTTTAATAATATAGATGATAGTAAAGTAGCATGTGTTTTCTTGCCAAAATATATATTTTAGGTGATGTTGTTTCTCAATGTTTTCCCAATTGTTTGGCCTCAAAATCTAGAGTTTGTTATTTTGAAAGAGGAAGATTTTTTGAAAATTAGTCCATAGAGTGCAATACATGAACCATGAAGGATAGTTTGTGAAAAGAATATTAGGTATGTGGAGTGGTGAAGGAAAATCTAAAAATGATGGATTCATTATATTGGTGCTATGAAGACAGTGAAGCACAGTACGCTGATGGTACACAAACCACATACTAGAAATGGTTCGTGGGTGGATCACAGTATGCCGAAGGCTTATAGTTTGTGGGAGGTCAATAGTTCACAATGAATGGTGTTATTCGCAGAATGGAAGCGGATATTTAGGCCAACATGATGGAAGGAAGGCAATATGCGGACAACGTACTGAAACAATTTGTGGAAGAAAATGGTTCATTGGACAATTGTGGTTTACGAGAGAAGCTTAATATTTGGAGAAGGCTGTAGCACTTCGATGATTCTAGAGAATCATATTAGTTATATTTTTAGAATGATTTTCCTATATAAGGAGCACTAATCCAATCATTAGAGTGAAATAATTTTATATGTAAGATCATCGTTGTGGAATTTTTTTGAGAAGATCGAATTAGTTCATGAAGGAGGATTCTGTGAAGGAGAAACATTCACAGAGGATAGTTTCTATGAAGGAGGAATTAGTTTACAGGGGATCATTTCTGAAAACCAAAATAGTTTGCGAGGACATTACAAGAATAAAGGAATTCCATATAAGCAGGCTCAGTACGTGGAGGCGGTACACAAAGGCAGTATGTGATGGTGGTACATGGGGAATCAGTGGTAAGTGGAGTAGATCAAATTTTTGGAGGAATAAGTGGTTCATAAAGTACTTGTGCTACGTGGTGAAACTTAGTTCGTAGAGGATACATGCAGTTCGCTGAGGAAGCATAATAGTTTTCAAAAGACTAAATGGAATTTCTACCAGCTTCATGGTAGGAAAGAGAAGACTTGTTTTTAAGATCAAATTTTTGAAATCTGATCAAGAAGAACCAAAATATTAATTATCATCATTCTATTTTAGAAGAATCACACACAATGTTATATTATTTTCAAAGATCTACCTGAGTGTAATGGAACATCCTACTCATTGTATTCCACATAAATGGGTTGTTTTCTAGTAGATTGTAGGGTTTTGGATTACTTCCAAACCATACCAAGGATGTAGCTACTCTTCTTGAGTAGAGAAACTTATAAATTTATGTGTTCCTATGGTTGTATGGTGAAATTGTGTTCATTAGAGAAAGAAAGCATTAAGGGGAGGAAAATATTGTTTCATAAGTAAGGAATCATAAATGAAAAATATATCACTAATTCACCCCTCCTCCCCTTAGTGATATTTGGACCCTAACTTGGTAACTTTAGGGTGAAATAATTCACAATAAACATATTCTTGATAAAAAGAAACTATTTCCATTCCATGGATATTGAGAATATCATTTGGGCTAGTGGAGAATCAGGTTGGGTGTTGTCTTAGATGGAATAATGGGCTAGTTTATCACTGAAGGTTTTATATCCTAGGTTTCTTAATGAAACGACTTGATGCTTTGGAACGTTTAAATTAATACTATCATCAATATATTCTGTCAAACACAACATCAAACTAATGAAATACCCCAAAAAATGAGCCACAAAATTTTTGGGTCATGAGAATCCCACATTTAAGAAGAGAATTATATCTTGATTGGAAAAGGGTAGAAACTACACCAAGATGAGGGTTTAAGAAAATATTCAAAGGGATGAGACCGTGATGCAAAAAACACTTCGTGGACCACCACTCTACATGGCATTCGAAAATTTTACAATGTTTGCATGTATGAAACAGTTCAAAGAGGGAGGAAATGATTTCGTCACCGACAAATGAAACCAAAGCCAATTTTTGGAACTAAGGTGGTGATTATGACCCTCGTGAAAAAATATCATACCACCGATGCCTTCGAATGAAAAATTCATTTCAAGTTCCATGGTGGTGAATTCCACACCCAAAATGATGTCCCTTCCATGAATTACATTCTTATTGACATAGTCATATACCCTGAGGGGGATCGAATTAAAAAAAACAAACGGTGCCCCAAACTGAAGAGAGAAAAAGAAAATAAGTGTTGGGACATCACAAAGACCTAATCCCCTTAGATTATTCCTAGAATGTAATTATACTCTATATACTATTAAATAGGAAATAAAACAATTCCCACCATATGTGAAGTCAAAAACCCTTTGCGGACACCATTTTGTGAGACATAATGGATGACCCCTTCATGGATAAGCACCCCGTATAGAAAAATGCTATGCCAGAGGAACCCTTCCTCACATAGAAAAATTATATGTGGAGGGAAATAAAACCCATGTATAAAAGTGATACATTTGTGGAACCCATCCTCATGAAGCTACATTCTATATAAGAAGAACCTAGGTCTTCATAGCATAGTGCTACGTAGCTAGTCCCCTCACCCATATAACATCATGCTATGCGGAGGGAACCCCACCCCGCATAAGAATTTAGAATGATAAATGGGTAATCCTAGGGAATTGTACTCTTTGACTCCCATTATTACCTTCCATTGTGTCATTATCCCCCATGTTGGCCCATCCACAAACCAATTTAATGACATTAGGCTACGGAATCCACCAAATACACCCAAAATGTATGATAAAATCATTATGCACATTAGTGTGTCCTCTCGAGTTTGCATACATGTGGTAAGGGGGTCCCATTAGTAATCACCACAGCATGGTAGACCCCCAAAATACCCTTGGAATTACATTCTAGTGGTAATGATGGTTTTGATTTTGGGGGTGCTCACATGGAACTCAATGTTCTGGGGATTGAGAGGAATAATTTGCCTTTCCCTTTGATGAGGGCCAGTATTAAACATTCCTCTTTTTCATAGAACCGTTTTTGGGAAATCCTCTTGCAGTAAGCCCCTAGACTATCTTGTGAGAGTTGGAACATTTTCTCATCTTTACATACACACAGAACATAGATGGATGGACTACCAAATCAGACTATCTTGACATTGAAAATAAAAGTGAAGATGGGCACACTCAATGCCATCTCTTTCTACCTTTGGGCTCTAGCATCATCCATAAGTTGATGTAATGGGTTGTGTGATCTTCAAATATACTAATTCCTCTTTTTTTTCACACCTAGCATGAATCAAATGTCCTTAAAGGTTATTGGTTATCATGAGATCCACATGATCCCAAACCTCAAATGGGTCTCTCATATGGTATAATCCCCAACATATCCTCGCCACCAGAATCATTTCAAGTGTAAGCCCCAATAATGTCCCTCTAAATGGGACTCCTATATGATATAAGACTTGAAACTATATCTCAACCTTTAAATCTGCATATTCCCAATGAAGAAGCACCCATGAATACCCATAGTTAAAGCCCCAATCATGCCCCCTTAAGTAGGAAACTTCCATGCGTAAGCCCCAACCAACCAAGCTATGTGTGATTTTATTACCAACTAATTGGTATATGTAAGAAGAATCCTTGAGGTCCAAACCCAACATCCACATCCCATCCTAATTTACTTTGGACCATAACCCCAATAAGATCATTCACTTAACCATGTATTTTATCGCCTTCAGGTCTAAAATAGAAAGCATCCATGCATAATCCCCAACTTACCAAAACATGTGGGATTTGAATCCAAACTAACTGAGATACGTAGGAGCCTCCATGAGGTTAAAACCCAACAACCAAATCCACCCAAATTTTTTTCAGGCCACATCCCCAATAAGGAAATATTTACTCAGGAGACCATATCTCTCTGGGGTTCCTAATGAAAGCATCGCATAATTCTCACACCATCATTGACCAGGAACCTTCCAACTAAGTGTCCTTCATGCATGATGTCAAAAAACATTGTTGCGTACTTATTAAATGACCTTAAAAGTTGATTTTTACTATTAATCAGCACTATACTATGTGGGTTCTAATTCCTCTAATGAGGATATGTAGGAATCCCATCTTATGGGTTCGATGATGACATAAAAATATATTATGTCCCCTAGATGACAAAAAACTATAGAGAACCGAACCAAATTTCTTAAAACTACGATCATCCTAATGAATTACCAAAAACTCTCTGATCCCTCCATAAATGGTTACCATTGACGAAGATCCTCAGATAAATACAGATGATTTTGAACCTTTTCATATTTATGATCAATAATTACCAAGGGGATATCCACATATACATACATGGAATGAACCAAGGATTCATGAACATATTTTAAATCTATAAAAGACTGCCATAATAATAAATATTTCCCCTAATAGGGTGTGAAGGGTCCAAATTTCTATCCTCTCAACCAATGTGAGTTCTTAAGTGTCGTAGTCCAAGTTACCCAACAAACGCCTGCCTTTGGAATGAAATTCCATGAATCGTCAATATGAGATTCATTGGGAATTTCAATGTTCAAGAACAAAACCCATTGGAGACCATTCATATACCTTGTACCCAATTTCAAAAATGTGACACCATTTAACAAATTTCTATAAACTATTCGGGCCACAAACACCTCGTCGAGGGAAACAAAATGGTGAACCCGATGTGAATCCTTAACCACGGTGGAGGTGTTACCCCACTTTAGGCCTCTTTCATATCCAAAATGGAAGATGGTCAATTGAGACCATAAATTATTATTTTAGTAATGAGATGATAATTTGATGAGGTTTTTTGTCTATATCTATCACATATATTGCTGGCACTCTGCAGAGCTCTCTACGACCTAGTGGAATTTCACCAGCTATTGCAGACACTCTCATCATACACTACATTGGTCATGTCCTCAACCAAATTGAGGAAGATATCTCCCACCCAATGCATTCAATATTTGGTTTCAAATTCAGTGTTTATAGAGTACCAATAGATGTATACACTTTTGACCCTGGAGGAAGCTAGACACGTCCTCCTATCCCTGAAGCCACATCGGCCATCCACCCAGCGATGGTCAATGGTCCAGAACCAGACATCTCCACCTATGGTATCGAAAAATTCTGGGAGCCTATCCCCATTGTGTGATAATGAGTTCCACCCATACCTTAGGGAGGCTGATGATGTTTTCAAAGATGACTTCATCCCAACAACAGAGGGGTCCCGTGAAAGGGCCACTACCAGAAATCACTTCCACCAATGTCGTGCAGCCCAAAATCCTCATCATGAAGAGGATATAACCTATTGAGATCCAACTAAATTCATGTAGACACATGTCCCCATGGTGGACCACAAATTATGATTATAATATAATCATGAATAGACCATTTTCCTCATACTATCTAATGAATCCCACCAATCAAATATGGTGGAAACCCATGAGTAGATTTATATCCCTTCTCACCCTCATGAATCCCATAAATCAAATGTGACAAAAAAATTATAGGGATATATGTATCCCTTACAAGGAACATTTATCCCACTATGTAAATACAACAATACACAATTATATAAAAATCTCTACTCACAAAAATCAATCTGGTTATTTAAATATGACGAAAAACTATGAGCATGAACACATTATTGTTACTATCCACCAATACCACGATGAAAATAGGTTCATATTACTACAAATTCAAATGAATCCCTCTAGTAAAATATAATGGTAATCAACTAGAAGACATATATCCTTTCTCACTCATAACAATATAATCAGCAAAATAAAATGCAAACCAAATAAAATAAGATACAAATTAATACAGATGAAAATCAATCCCATCTATCAAATATGATGGGAACCTGAGAAAATAGATGGTGTATCCCAACTATAAATCAATGGCAGAGATGTACCTATACCCCCATGCAGAAGAACTATCATTACCCACTAACAGGAAATGGAGGACTGAAGCAAGAACATATTCATGAATTGACATCAGTATAGGCATATATTATTGTTCCCTCCAAGGATGTCTCTCAAAAAATCATAGAAATGATATAGGATTATCTTTCAATCCTTAAATATATCCCGCATAGTTCTCAAGATATAATCACATCTGTTGAAATAGAAAGGATTGGGGACTACAACCCCATCTCCCAATGTGGGTGGCTCATCCACATAATGAAGTGGTCACTCTAGACCAAACATGCATCTCAGATCCCATCCAAGAAGGTTATTGTTTGTATTATATGATAAATGGGCTGCAGGATCGAGCATAAATACCCATTATAACTAGGGGACACTAGTACACTTTTGTGGCTGCTCCAGGGAATGAATATATCCCTACCAGAACTCAGGTTGCTAATTAGCATATATGAAAATCACCATATGATCCACTTGAATAAGGAACCATATATGAAATCCCCCACCTTCAACAACTTGTCCAAGTCACCGGCAAGAGAGCCTCTAAAAATTAATTTCCCTAATGGTAGTTGAAAATTGAAGAGCAGACTCATGACCCTACTATACTAGAATACAGAGTTCTCAAATCCATCAAACATATATCAATGATGGATCAGGATCCTAATGATCCATTACAAAATTATGAACGTATTAGTATCATTTAAAAATTTCCTACCAACATCATTTTTACCAATAGATTTGGATTTCCTCTCCAGAGCACCTACTATGAAGTCTCCGTTCATGGACACAAAAAAATAAATCACAAGAGCTTATCTTCTGATGAGAATTATAGTATCCCTCCACTAGGACATATGATCAAAAAAAAAAATAAGGTGCTCCCTTGCTTTCTTACTCTCTAATAGTCTTCCTTATGGCATATATTTCAAAAATTATACTTGTAGTCAGACATCAAGCTCTGATGGCACCCCTCACCATTGTGTCATACTTTGTGAATGTCCTCCCCATAGTAACATAAAATATAAAGAGGGTTCTCCCATAGCTAGTGTATTCCCTAAAGGTCCTCTCAAGGGTATACAATAAATAAATTCTCTATTTAGTTAGTCATCAATCTATGATGGAAGCTCCCACCATTGTGGAACATGCTGCGTATGTCATCCCTACAGTGGTATCACATTTCGACAAGAAGGTCCTCCTAATAGAAAGTTAAATACAAGAAATCCCTCATATGTTGAGGTGCATGGAGGGGTAGGGTCAAACATGTTATATAATCTATCAAAGATAAGAGGAATTATTTTTCAAGCAAGACACAACAAAAAACAACACTCATACTCTAACCCACACCATGACTATTTACATACTAATGAGACCCCTACCATCCCTACTACCCGCGAAAAAACAATCAAGAAGGATCCATGTTAGAAAGATGATATATAGTAATAACTAGGAGAATAAAAAAGGTTATATTTATCATGATAACACAATTATACTAGGATGATATACATGTTATGTTTTTTCCCTCATCCACTTCTCAGTTTGACATGCCAAGGGTGTTTCCAAAATAATGTATACACAACATTCTCCTCCATATATGGACAAATCATCAATACCTAAAAGAAAAATTCTTCTTTATTGTGGGTATGAAGACCATTTCAAAATATTGGGGTAGTTTTGTCATCAAATTATCTTAGAAACCCAACCGTCTATATAATGACAATAATCAAATAGGTAGTTAAATGATCTCCAGCTGAACTGCCTCAATGCATTGCATAATTTGCATCATCAAATTGATGACATCATGCCCGATGTTCATATTTGGGGATGGGAGGGTGACAGATCATTAATTTCACTTCATTCCTCATCCAGTAGAGTCTATTATAATTGGAATGCTTATATTTCAATATCCTAAGGTGGATATCAAGCAAATCCATTGTTCAATAAAGGAAACAAGCCCCAAAAGAATCAACCTTAAATAAGTCTCAAAATCATCAGTCCCAAAGATATCGATCCATAAAAAAAATCCAGAGTCATGAAACTAAGAATAATTATAAGGATTATTACATATGGGAATCCAATCATCAAACCCTACAAATGTTCTCCAACTCAAATTATTTGTGTATAAACAGGCCATCATATCTGACTCATACTAGAATAAGGATGTGTGAGATCCAGAGAGTGGTAGTAGAAACAATAGTTTCTTCAGTATGGGATCAGCTACGGCCCACATGACTGGGATGAAGAACAATAATAATATAATTGGAGATACTCTAACCTAGAGGTCTAGGGAAATTTTTACCTAAACCATCCCTCAATAGAAATCTGTATTTTCCCATCTAGGGAGGATGAAGTGTAAAGATGTCTCCTGATCAATCCCATCTCATGAATCATTTCCCCCAAGAGGGAGGCTTATGAATAGGATTATTAAAGGTTTCCTTCGAGTCACCCTTCACCAAGATCCTCAGAGAGAATCCTAGAAGGAAATAGAGAGGTCTCGTAAAGGGCACAAATAAAACTCCTATAATTCAATAGCCAGTATAGAACCTATAATGTAATATGAATCAGTAAATGTTATGGATGTCAACCCTACAGATGGAATATAAAATGATGAAAATGAAAAAGAACAAGAAGTAGATGGTCCCATCTATAATCTGATCCACACTAAGAATGAAAGTGTGGTAACACGTAACCAGATAGTCACCAAAAATTTGGGTGCTCCCTCGATCAATCCTCCACTTCGTTCTTAGAGAACCTCTACCAGATAGAAGAATAAAATCAAGGTTGTATACCATCCACCTCATCCTCCTGATGAGAACAAACATCCTACACTTGAAGAATGATTTTGTTGGTAAGAGGATGAAATAAAATAGCTAAGGAGAATAAACCTCACATTTATATGAGGAAGAATTATTATCAACTATGCTCTCTGTACAAGGATTCAACTTATAATTCCTATAGTTATACATAAACAACCAAGTTTCATCTTGGGAATTGAAGAAATGGAAGGATATTTTCCCAAATCGGAACCGGGACCATCGGTTCACCCCAACCCGATCATGGACAGATATCAATATTTCCATTCATTAATAAGACAATCAAAACGGGATTATATAAATCCAAAAAAAATGCCCCTTCCAAATTTCAGCCCCATGTAATGGTAGAATTGGAAATTCAAATCCTACCCCTCACTGCACCAATCTAGGTCTAGGTCCAAAATAATAGTAATCCATGAGCTATCGACACCATCGAGGTATTGGAATCTTGATTTGAAGCCATGGAATAATGGCCTGTACCAGTTTTTCTAGAATGGAAACCATACCCCACTAGGTGAGCAACACTATGCCATCGCCAAATTTTGAGAGTCCTATGTTTCAAGTGTTCAACAGTTTAGGTGACCTAGAGTAACATCTGACATGTTATACATCCCATTGTGATCCCATGAATGTAAATTTAGAGAAAAATAAATAGTGAGACTTAGATGCTTTATGATAACACATTAAGTTTCATCCTTCATATGGTACACTAGTTTTACAAATCGCTCAATCACGAGATGGTAAGACCTCCATCTGTAGTTCCTCTTTCAGTTTAGATCAACGATGTAGAAGACAAAACTCAATGACCTACCGAACTATAAAAAATAATAGAATAATATATTATATTATTTCACCACCAAATGTAAATGTTTGAACTACTCCTTGAACTGACCAATTCCCCAAGAAGATATGGTCACTCCCTTCATTAATAACCACTACAATGAGCTAAGAACACTGCTCATCTCGATGAAATATAAAAGTGGCCTTTTAGATTTCTCTTTCATTTCCCAATTAATGTAGGAATCCATACAAATGACTGAGATCAAGTGTCAGATAACCCCACTGCTCCCAAGGAAATAGAGGGAAAGGAAGAGGCAACATCAATCACACTTATGCCATCCCCCACGCCTGCTCGAGCTCCAAAACCCGTACCATATCACGAATCACCACTAAGAATCAAAAATGACCCCCACCTTGATAAGATAAGTAGAGATATTCCAGATTAAATCAATTCATGGAATAAATGAATTACATTTACTCATTTTGAGATGATCAAGTCCATGAAAATTTTATATCCACTATGGATTATGATTTACTCTGTCTTCTAAAGCTGAAAAGGGCCAATGAGGTAGGTCTAAATGACTAACCAAATTATTTTCCCACTAAAAATATTTATGGAAACACCATTAATGATGTTTTTGTCTTTAAAGTCTAGTAAAAAATTCTTGATTCTAGATAAGTAAAATTGTGATCATCACAAGCACAAATAGGATATGTTTCCACTATTACCCCTGAGGAAGGAGGTGAGTGGGAATAAGTTATTAGAGGGAGGGAAAATTTTTAATAGATGGATGAATCAAGAAAAAATAAACTAAGATGATGGAATTATCAATGAATTGTTGAAACATCCATCTATTACCCCAGCTGCTTCCACAAAAACATAGCTGACTCCATCAGAACCACAAACCTCAATTCGACTGACTCTAAAAAAAAGCATTGCCTGAAATATAGAGATAAATAAGAGGAGGATAAACCAACACCAAGGACCATGTTGGATTTGAATATATTTTATTTTATTAATTTAGACCCTAAACAATTGGAACCACCCCACCAAATGACACCACCAGTGATGGTTACCTAAGTAGATTTATCATCAAAAGAGGAGTTGATTTTTTGTTCCATTAACATCATTCACTTAATTGACCCCTTATCAAATGATCAGAATCTCTATGAACCCAAGTTCCCATTACCTTATTGGGGAGCTAGAGGAAGAGGATACAAGGGTCGATGATTCTTGGGAAGATGATGTCATGACCGAAGCCATAGTTCTAGCCGCACCCCTACTCAGATTTTCAATGTTCCAGAAACCAATGGAAGATCCCTTTAGTTGGTCCAGCATGAACACGATAATCCCCATGAACCTATCAAAATACATTCTAGCCTAATCACTCGAAAATATCAATAATTATAATAATATGTACTAGATCACCCTCGGTGAGCAGGCACACCTACCTGACCCAACCCACCAAGGATGGGAGAGCCTCTATCTCCTATCATAAGGGCCAATACATCTTCATAAAATACTAAATATTCTAATGAACTTATAATAGAGAATACACACATTGGGAAATGTGGCACTTTAAACCATATTTTTGAAATTTCAAAACAATTAGCCTTGGTATTGATGATACTATAGATCTGAAATGCCTTGAGTTTCTCAAAAGACCTCAACGAAGCTCTCATGGATGAATTTATAAGCCCCTAGGATTTTGAAGACGAAGTAGAAGTATCCATGGTTTATCAGATAGATACTCATTTAGTGTAATTCCACATATTTATCTCATTCACAAATCATGTTGAAAACTTCGTTATATAGGGGAAAATCAGACCCTTGTATGTGTCGAGATAGATAAAGTATGTCAATTTCTAGAATGTTGTCATTAATAATGTACATGGAGTTAATATAATTCCAATACTAAAAATTATATGCTCGTGATATGATAAAACTAACATAGAACCTCCCCCCATATCATTGAATGTATATTAAAAAATCCCCGAATAAGCCATTGGGAAAATTAAAGCTCAAGGCTTAGTTTAGAGACCTCATAGCCGACTATGAATTTATAGTGGTTTGACGGAACATGACCTTCAAAATATTTATAGGAAGTACCTAGTTGCATTTACTTATTGCAATCCCCTTCTTATACCATCAATACAACAAATACTACATCAATAGAAAAATTAGGTTGTGGTATGCTGATGAGGCCTCTTTTGAATCTTATGAGTCACTTTATATCAAAGTAGGGTTCTATCATGGGAAAGTGAAATGACCCCTGGGTGATGATGTTGAATGGGTCGCCACCCCGAATGGTCTAGAAATAATCTCATCTGACCCCTTAAAACATCTCGACAAAGATTATGTTTAACCTATCAACCAGATCAAACACATGGGTCCATATTCAGGCACATGTTCAGCAGTCACATGATTTCATTCAGGACCACGAAGTCTAGAAATGTTGAAAAGAATTTCGACTCCTCAAAAATTGGTGAGACCTCAAATTAATGTAAATTCAGTCCATCCCCATAGCTCTAGTAAATACGTACCTCATCAAGTGAGGTAGAAGAGTTCGTATCTTCACTCAAATGGATAAAGGCACTCCTCTTTCTCCCACTACATCTTCTCAAAATTTACAAAAGGATCCCCCGTTGTCTTCTAGGTTAGAAGAAGTTTCTTCATCTTCTAAATACCAAGATATCGACTCCCCTCTCAACTCTGTGGAACTCATCCCAAGACTTTTTCCCTATAGAAATAAGAAGAATATAATGATTTGGAGGAAGAGAAAGAGGAGAAATTTGATCTTAGTGACGCCCTTCATCATTTTAGGAGGGATTCTTTACCACCATTGATGAAATTAGAGAAATAAATAAGGGAACATAAGAAGACACATGATCCCCATTTATTAGTTTGTCCATGACTTCTGAAGAGAAATAGGTATATACCACTGTCATAAGGAATCTTTAAAATGTATTACACTATAAATACACAAAAAATGTAGGGCTCAATACCATGGTCTACAATCACCACCTGGGCCTGCCAATGGGCCACTGAGAATGTAATTAAGTATCCAGAAGGACACACCCTACACATGCTGGCCAAATAGAGGATGAAGATGACATGCTCATCTAAGACAACTTCCTTCAGGAGGTCCAATGTCCCATGTGGCTATCCAATATTGTCCCCATCAAGAAAAATAACCGAAAATCATTGTATCCAATGATTTTAAGGATATCAACTGGAACTACCTGAAAGATGATTTACCAGTCCCGATCATAGAAATTTTGATCAATGAAACAACCAAATATCAGGATCACTTATTCACATATGATTTTTCACGATATAACCAAATACAAATGGACTAAGAAGATGATGAATCCACCACCTTCAAGGCCCCTAGGGAGTATTTTTATATCATGTAATTCCCTTTGGCTGGAAAATGTGGGCACTACATAAAAACATTCCAAAAATCGCATCTTCAAACTCTTCCTAGAAAATTTGGATGAATTTAATGTTAATGGCGTATTGGTTAAAAAAATACAACAATCAGAACACCTAAAGTATCTTGAATCCTTCTTCATAAAACTACAACAATACAACCTAAAAATGAATACCTTGAAATGTACTTTTAGTGTTACCTTAGGGAAGGTTCTCGTCTTTTTCATGGACCATCAGGGCATCAAAGTAGAACTTGAGAAACCAATGGATATCATTGAAATTTTAGCTTCTCACAATCTTTTGGAGTTGATTGAACTATGAGGACACTTATCCAACATCAAACACTTTTTAGCCAACCATTCCAGAAAATGTTTTCCTTCACCAGGTTAACGAAAAATGGGTTACATATCAGTGGACTGATGATTTTGTAGAATCATTCAATTTTCTCAATAAATACCTATTTATTCTGCCATTTTTAATTCCACATGTCAATGGAAGACCACTTATATTATACATGATAACCTTAGAGTGATCTCTAGGATCCTTAGTCAAAAAAATGATGCCGAGAGAAAAAAAAATATTATTACCTCATCCAAAACCATGATTCATGACAAGACTCAGTATTTAGATCTTTATAAGACCTATCTAGTGATAATCTTTAATTTACAAAACCTGTGGAACTATTTGCATCACCATGGGGTCCATTTGGTATCTCACAACATCCCTCTCAAATACATCCTTAGATGTCCGATGTTGATCAGATTCTTATCATAGTGGGTGGTCATTCTATTACAGTTCTAAATACAGTTTCTACCTCATAATGTAACCAAATTCTATAATTTAAAAGATTTATAGTAGATCATTCGTTTGTAGAAATGAAAAAATTGGATACCTAACTATCCAATGAAGAGGTTTTATATATTAAAGAGGAAACCAAAATATGGGAGATGCATTTTGATGGTGTATATCTAAGCCCAAAGGGAATGAGAATGGAAGACTAAAAACTCAAAACGTGGGGTTGGGAATCATCCTCATATCTCCAGAAAAGGCATCCCTTCCTTACTCCTTCCTTCTGTTGGAGGGGTGAATGAGAAATGAAGAAAAATATCAAGATCTCATTGCAGAACTAGAGTTGGAAATTCAAGTAAATGTTAAAAACTTGAATGTAAAAGGTGATTCAAAAGTGTTCCTTAACCAGTTTAATGATGATTATGCTATCAAAAAGGAAGAGCTAATCCCCATTGTAAGACACATATGGTCTTAATGGTGCAGTTTAATTCAGATCCCACATTGACTCATGTCCTAAGGTCATAGAATTCTTAGGATGGCACCTTGAAAAATATACCCACATCCTTAGATGATAACGAGTATGATGAAATAGTCACCGGTAATGAGCACCCCCAGATGGTCTCACCATTGGTTCAATCCTATGTCAATGATATTAAGAAGATTAATCCTCTACTTGAACAATACAATCCTACCACCTACTGGATGAAATCAATTTTTAACAAACATAAAAATGGAGAACTCCCACTAGACAGATCGAGAAGAGAGAAAATATAAAGGTGAGCAATTTCAATTTTTCTCTATGATGGAATTAAACATAAAAAAGAACTCTATTAGTGGAGACTCTATGGGTTACTTCTCAGGTGCATCGATGGAGAAGAGACTGCTACCATCACGAATGAAGTACATGCCATACCTTGTGGGAATCACAAGTCAGGACTTATGTTTTCCCATAAATTCTAAATTATTGGATACTACTAGCTCACCGTAATGCATTACTACACGAAATTCATCAAAAGGTGTCATTCCTGCAAGGTTCATGAAAAATTTATTCACCAACCCCCATAGTTTCTACACATATACAAGTACTCTTGTGTATTTTTCATATATGGAATGGATGTTATGGGACCATATCCTAATGCTACTACCAACCAATTTAAGTATATTTTTACTACAACCAACTTTTCCCCAAGTGGGCCGAATCCATAACCTTCAGTTAATTTAGGGAAATGAATATCATTAGCTTCATGAAATCTAAGAACATATCCAGATTTTAAATCCCTCATTAAATACTTATAGACAACAACACCAATTTTTAATTTGCAGAATGGGAGAAGCTATATGAGGAGTATGATATCATGTCCAACTATTCGTCATTCTACCACACAGTGGCTTACAAAAAACAGAGGCCTTCAAAAATACCTTATTGAATATACTCTAGAAGATGGAAGATAAGGGAAAAAATTATTTTTCAGACTAGATCCTACATGCCTTGTGGAATTACCATACCATGACCCATACATCCACACTAGCAACCACATACTCATTAATATATGGAAAAAATATAGTATTTCCCATAAAAGTTTAATTTCCCTCACTCTACATGGCCATTAATGATCAATTATCCATGGATTAGAAATCCAAGAAAAGGATGGATGAATTGAAGAAATTGAGTGGGAAAATATTTCAAACTTTACATCTTTTAGAAGTCAAAAAAAAAAACAAATCGTATAAGCCTTTAACAAAAAGGTTCACCTATGATATTTCATCAAATTTGAGGTGGTGTTGGTCCTCTAGACTCTAATGATACTTGCAATGAAACATCCAATGTTAGAACCAAAATGGGTGGGAGATTACACTATACATTAGGTATACTCCAATGGATCTTATTCTTTAATTTCAATGGAAATACAACTCTCTACAACTCCAACCAATGAAATGTTTATAAAGAAATATTTCTAGTAATCACACATCATCTCATACTGATTGTACAATGAAAAAATGTATGGAAATATTTTTGACCACGTGATGATAAAATGAATGTAAATCATCTAGAATACACAATGATAAACTGCATGGAAATCATCCTGACTACATGATGATAAACCTCATAAAATTGTCCATACTGCGTGACAATAAACTGTATGAAAATATTCCTAACCACATGATGATAAAATTCATGTAATCTATATTAAAAGTATGAAGATAAAAAATAATGAAATCATCCTAACCATATGATGATAAACAATATGAAAATTTTCTCGGCTGCACAATGATAAACCGCATGGGAATTATCCACTTCATATGATCTAAAACTATGTACCCAATTCCAAAAAAATGACTTAAAATGCATGTATGCCTCTTAAATAATTTGTATGTGGGTTTTGAGCCCTCTTAGTCCATGTTCAGGTCTAATTTTCTATTTCACCACATCATGCATATGGAAGTATTACACCTTTGGTCTGAGATATCTATCCTTAAACTAAGGGTGGTCATACGGATCGCTTGATGTTAAACATTAGGTTACATGGTCTCAGTTGTAAGACATTAAACATCATAGTTTGTCTTTGTCACATGACCTTAAAAATAAAAACAACTTAGTCAAAGTTTTAGGATAGAAAATTGCATGAAAATCATAGTTTCAATATATGATTCTCCACACATGATCTAGATCTATGTAGGATAAAGACAAAACATCCCTATCAATAAGGTAGAATCAGGATCAAATGGGTAATACATTTCCTAAGAACTAAAAATGGATTGATTATTATCTATATAGGATACGTAGAGGTTCTTGGATTTTACATCTTGCTTCATCCACTACAAAGAAAAATTCACAATCAACCCCTCTCTACCTATAGGAAAGACCTACACAGGGAGGTTTCATATAGAACTATGTGTGGCTTGATTCCTATCCTATGGGAAGACACCCAAACCTCATGTCTTGGGCCTACCCAAAAAATATGTGGAAAATTACCCCCTATGTATATGGGTTAGCTATGTGTGGAAAATTCCCATTTAGAACAACTTGTGTCTTGATTCCTATCATCATAGGATATATAGTGACATCAAGAACTCTTACGTTAGGAAAAACTATAAATTATCTACCATTTATAAGATGATTTTATTACTCAAATTTGGACTCATGGTCTCTCTTGACATCACAGTTATGTTTCACCCTAATCCAAAAATTCCTTCCCATAACTATAAGAAACCATCGTCCTGATCGCATGACCTTAAACAGCATGATACACCATCTTTTTTTTCTAGAAAATAAAATGAAAAACACCAATTTCCTCACTCTATGATGTTAAACTGCATAAAAACATAATGTTCTCACCCAAGATTAAATTTCCACAGTCATCAGTCATATACCATACCATATTCAAAAACTAAATGTGGATTGATTCATGTTATTATAGAATATGGAGTGATTCCTAGATCACTACAAAAAAAGAGCACATTAGAGGGGGTTATTTAGAGGGGGTTATGCACACACCCCTCTAAATTCATTTATTGTATAATTAAAGGGGGTTCTATATAACACCCTATAATCATCAAATTTAGAGGTGGTTATATCCCCCCCTCTATATTTATTTACTTTAAAAATTATAGGGGGTTATGTACAACCCTCATTAGTCATCGAATTTTAAAGGGGTTATGGACCCCTCTAATTTCTCAAATTAGAGGGCGTTTTGAACCTATTTTAAATTTTTAATCAGTATTCTTAAATATCTAGAGGGATTTTAGAGGGGTTCTAAACGCCTCTAATATCTTAAACTAGAGGGGTTTGAAAACCCATCTTCAATGTCTTAAATTAGAGTCGGTTATGGACCCCCTCTAAATATTTTAGAGGGGGATCAAAACCCCCTCTAATGTGTTAACATTTGAGGGGGTTCAAAACCCCCTCTAATTTCATAGATTAAAGGGTGTTGTGAACCCCCACTATGTAAAAATAATTAAATTCCATATATATAAATAATTAAAATAACAATATATAAATGTATTTAAATAAATTATATGAACATGTTATATAAAATTTTTATATGATTATATTTAATTGTATTTAATTATATATTATTGTATTTATATTTATAAAAAATATATTATATATTAATATTATGTAAATTAATATATATTTATTTGTATAAATTGTATTTCTTGTAATATTAATTATTTATAATATAGAATAATAATCATATAATATAAAAATATAATATAAATATACAATACATATATATAAAACAAATATATAATTTAAATATATAATATAAATATATAATATAAATATAGGTTATAAATATATAATATAAATTTATTTAATATTATATATGTTTGGTATAAATCATAAAATAAATGTATAGTATTTATAAAACCAACATATAATTTTTATAGATTAAAAAATAGATACAATAAGAATAATAATAAAAATTAATAATATTACTGTTATCACACACACACACACAAAATATATATATTATAGTGTAATATATTTAGCCGATACAAAAATATATAATATAGAATATATATAATTGTATATAGATATAAATATACTAAATAATATATATATATTATTATTTAAATGTATTTAAATATATTATGATAATAACATTTATTATAATAAACTGTCAAATATATACCAAAATATTCATGTGTAACTTATATACAAAAAATAAAATTTCCATAGTTGTTAGCGTGTAGGGTTTAAGTGTTGTATGTTCGTTGTTGTTGAAGGTTTGAATCCTTGTGTTGATGTTTTCATATATATTTTGGAGAAGGGACTGAATAAGAGGGATCATAGAGAGGGTTAACATGACAGAGAGTCAGGGACTAGATAAGATTGGGTGGGGAGAACGTGAATGGGAGGGAGGGGCGGGTTGACACGTGGTAACTAGAAGGAGGGGAGTGAGGAGGAGCGAGAATAGGAGGGAGGGAGGCGGGGTTACTAGGGGAATGAGAGTAGGGTAGGGTGACACAATGAATATGAGTGGGATAAGGGGGATTCAAGGAATACGATTAGTGTGATGGAGGGGACGTAGGAGAGGGGACTACCAAGATGGAGGGGGAGACCGGGTGGGGGCAGTTATGAGGGGAGAAAATAAATCTTTAGGGGTGGTTTGAACCACCCCAAAAGTTCTCAATTAGTGGAGGTTTCAACTATAATCACCTCTAATGCAATCATTTTTAGTGAATTTAAGTCAACATTAGAGGGGGTTTAAAACCCCTCTAATGTAACCACCACTACTATCCTCATGATTTTACCAGTGGTTACTCAAAACCGCATCTACTAACAGTAGGTAGGCACTTTAATGGATGTTCATACGTATTTCTACTAATGTATTTATAAGGGTTTATAACCCCTTCTAAAGTAAAAAATAACCATTATAATGTGTCCATTTTTTGTAGTGGATTTTGTATCCTAGTCCAGCCACCCGAAAAGAAAAACAATGCCCCACCCCGCATATGGGCCCGAACTATGCAGGGAGATTTCCATCATGAACTACATGTGGCTTGTATCCAATACCATGAGATACATAGTGTTGTTCAGGTCATATTTCATGGGCCCAGATGTAAAATATAATAAATTACCCCCTTCTTTCAAACATAATCAATGCAGGGAACTGTAAAACATGCCCTATCTACAGGACCATTCAATGAAAAAAATCAATCTCCTTATACACGAGTAAGCTATGTGTTGGAAAGTGCATCACGAACTACATGTGGCTTGATTCCTATCCTATGGAATACATAGTAACATCCAAACCCCATGTCCTAGGTCTGGTCACAAAAAAGGGAAAATATCCCCTTACGTATGGATCAAACATGTGTAGAGTGTTCCTATTCAGAACTATGAGTGGCTTGATTCCTATTCACATGGGATATATAGTGACACCTGGTTCTCCAAACCTAGGTAAAAATACAATGAAAAAATGACCTACTCCCTGTGTATGAGTCATATCTACACAAGGAACACTTTTCAGGAACTATGTGTGGCTTGATTCTTTCCCACACATGATACATAGTGATGCCCATATCATTAAACCATGTTTCCAACCGTAATATTTCCACATCATGTTGGGGTATCTATGTCCATACCATATGACATTAAATAGTAGTATTCTTGAAGAACTACATAGTGATGGCTTCCTGTTTTAGTGAGATACATAGTGATGTCTAGGCCCTGTGTTCTAGTCATAGCCACAGAGTAAAGAAAAAAAATTTCTAATCTTCTATATGAAAATACAGATCTATGCATAGGATCTATAGTTTGGGTTCCACATTTAGAATATTATCATGGAAACAAAAATGACCCCCCTACGTATGAGTTATTTCTATGATGGGAATTTCATACTTCCTGGAAAATCATCATCTAAATGTTTCTAGTGTAATCTGACACATTCCTTCCATTCATAAAACACTATACCCTATGTAATCTTGGTTTTTCAAAATATTCCTATATCCATCAGAAATAAAGGGTCAATGTCCAAGGGACATAGTTGTTTGAATATTCATAATATTCCTCAGTTATCTCTCCATAATTTCCCAACAAAAAAGGCCTTTCAACTGATATAAAATTCATCTTCAGGAGAGGCCTCCTCTATCTCTATAATCCCTAATGGCTTCCATGCCCCATATATTTTCTCCTGATCTAAGAACCCTTGGGATCATAGTTTACACCTTTTTCCCCTTAAATTCATGGATTTTCAGTACATCTCAGCCTGATTAGCCTCTATCTACTTAGGGTATCTATGAAAAATGATCATAGATGTATGAATGTAAACTCTATAACTTCATGTTTTCCTCACCGCATGGCCTTAAACTGCACAACCAATGTCCTTACAACAAGATATTAGTCTACATGGGTTTTCAAGAACTACGTATGGAATGAATCTGACCATCAAAAGATACGTAGAGATGTCCATACAATATATATCTAGTTAAAAAATGATATAAAACAATTTCCACTCTATTCTGGTGTATGGGTTGGACCTACATAATGAATCTACAGATACAAAAAAATGGGGAGATATTTTCCCAAATTTCAATGCATGAGGTATATTTTTATAGGAGATTCTAATATGAGCCTTAATCTATTCATATGCTCTCATGCAAATAAAAATAATTCCCCCTTCCCTATGCATGGTTCAGACCTACATGGGGAACCTTCCCAAAACAATACATGGCTCAATTATTGTTCCAATGAAATATATGGTGATTTCTAGACCTCATGTTTCAGACCCAAGCATTGAAATAAATAAAACATTTTCTAATTTTAGGTTATACCAACATAATAGATGTGTATCTACCTATTCTTAGGTAATTTAGAAGTTGAATTCCCCCATCATGATCATGCACTCTCTTTTTCTAACCATAGTTTGTGTCTAAATAGGTATAAATCCCCATAAACCTCCTCAGGCATTAGAAATGGAAGGCAAGTGTCCTGAGGTAACCTTTTTTTGACTATGTAAAATATTCCATAGTTGGATATGCATGAGTTACCAAAGAAAATTCATGTCAAACAAAGCAAAATTCAACCCTAAGAGAGGAGTTTCCAACCTTTGTACACCTCCAATGACATTCTTGTCCCACATGACTACTTAGATTTGAAATCTCCCTAGATCATATCTTATAACCTTCCCCTCTTCATATCTAATGATGATATTACATTGTTGGATATATTATCATGAAAAGGGAGAATAATTTATCCCTAGGTCAATGGAAAAGACCTTAAATTATAGCTCCCATGACCAAATATGATTCGATTTACCTCATATGTTTCGGGAATCATTCCATTGATATGCCACATTTCGTGGTATTGAAAAATATGGACATCCATAAAATTATTAGGACATAATAAATGAAGGGCCAATGTCCTAAGGATACCATTTTTTAATTATATATAATATGCCCCAATTGGATCTGCATGAGTCGTCCACCAAAAATATTTATCAACCAAAGTCAAATTCGTCCATATAAAAGGATTTCCCTACCTCTTTATACACCCAAAACATCATGTTGGAAAACACTCTTACAATTAATCTTCATTTACTTTTCTTATATAATGTATCTGATTCATAAATCCCAAAACTAGGGTCAGGACAAATCCATTATTCATGTCTGAGAAATATTGGGACATTTTCAAACAACAAGCCCTATTTGGTCCCTTTCCCTGATATTCATGGTCAAAGTTATTTGGCCTAAATAATAAGTGAAATTATTCCAGTTTTCAAGACTATAAACTTCCCATTCAATGAGACACAAAACTCAATAGGATGAAAACACACAAAGGGAACCATGGGTAAAAGTTGAGTACCTAATCGCTATTCCTATATTTCATATAGTTTAGAAAAAAATCGAGTAAGTCAACAAAATTAAAGAGAAAGAAATATTGTTAGGATAGAAACATGCAATAGAAGACCTAAAAAACTCAAGCTACACCCGCTAAACCTACATCAATGTGTACTTAAGAAAAAATTAGGGAGATACCAAAAAAGACCAAAAGAATGTAGGGTTTGTCATGTAATCCTAAAAACATTCAAAACTATGCTCCTTAAGTCCCTCAGTTGAGAAAAAATTAGATCATTACATGATCATGAAACTTTTATATTCCCATATGGAAATTTAAATTTATATCCAATGGCTATAATATTCATGTCAACTAACAGATTGGTCTTTCAATGTACATTGAAAATTATGAATGATGGATGTTGTAGGAAATGATAGAAGATTTTCATCAAAAGGGTATTTTATTTATTTTTTTATTGAATGACAATGGATAACAATCCATTACATGGATTCTCCCCCAGATTCTACTAAGAAAGAGTGAATGGAACAACCTAAACGGTAAAAATGAATCTCTAATTTATTTTATCATCAAATTGGAGACAATCTGACGTAGGCCATCAAGGGTCTGTTCAATATTGTTCCTTTTCCCAACTTTTTCTCCAGACATTGTACAAATTTTTAGAAAAATGAACATTAAGTCTCTCCCTTTCGACTTAACATCTTCAAAATTGGAACTCATTGATTACAATTGCATCTTTAGACTTCATACATGAGCTTCTAATTCTTTTAGCTCCCTAATTTGTGAATCCATTCGGTCATAAGACCTAACTTCTTTGGAAACCAAGTTGTGTAACTCATTGGTAATATACCATAAAGCTTCTATTTTATTATGGGATGTTTTGAATTAAGCAATTTTGACTTCACGAGTGACTAGGTCTACTTTAGTTATTTAAAATTGGTGGACAAGAATGTGTAGGTGCCGATAATCAATGTTTCCCAAGAAAAAGAAAATATAAAGTTGGTAGAAGGTTTCCACATTATGAGAAAAATCCTATAAGGGGATATCTATGATGATGGTATAGATTTGATGCCAAGCTAGTCTCTTCCCATATTGATGTTTGCTGGTGGCATCATTACCTCTATCTTGTTCATCCACAACCACGAGTATATAATATTGGATTGCGGTTATGACAAATAGGATCTCCCTAAATTTTGACATCCTGGAGGAAAAATCCCCCATCTCTCTTGGTAGTTTGATCTCAGAGTCTAAACGTATAAGGATGGATTCAATTCTGAGAATGATCGATGTTGTTCTGCTTAGACTAGCCTTAGTAGGACTTTCGACATCATAAGTCAAGAGTATAGGGTCTGAGTCACTCCCCATAGAAATAGGGATTTCATATTAAGGTCCCTATGAGTGCCTATAAAAAATAAACTCTTATTCCCATTGGAGTGGAATGAGATAACATAATAGGTAAAATACAAGGAGCATCCAATATTCTGTACACTCATTGAACTTGCCTCTTCAGTACTCCATCTGGGTAGTAATCCACACGCATCGGAGAATACACTCATGATAAGTTAATTTAAAATCATATAGGAGGGAAAAATATTTTCTTTCTGCAATTATTTTGCATCATCATAAACCACAATTTGTGATGAATCATTGGTTGAGATTCCCTCTTCACTTGGGTAAGGGGTAAAAATGAAACTTTCTATAGGCATCCAATTTGTATGGAAAACCTATAAGGGATGTAGGGTGCACAAATGGTAATCCTATCTACATGATAAGTTAAGATTACATCTCCCAAAACAATAATTTTGGAAACTTATTCTAAATATTTCATTCCCTCATCCACCACTGCTCTATGGGGGCTCAAAATAGAATTGGGAAAAATAACTCAACATCTCGACCATGCCGTTGATACACAGAGATTTGAGGAAAAATATAAAAAAATATGAGAAGGGAAGGATGGAAGTCAGAACATGAGATTTATGTAGTATTTTGATACTCATAGTAGTGATAATTCTCCACCATCTAGCCATACAAGAATTTAAATGACCCACCAAGGTGATGTGAGGATCTTCCTTCCAAAATTTGACCTTGCATTTCATAAATGTGAGAAAGGGTGGGAACATCCAAGTTGATGGGATATCCCTATTACAATGTGAAAAAATTCATCAATGTATAGGTTTAGACACTATTATATGAATCACATGATTGTAACATCCATCTTCTCATAAACATAGAAAAGAAAACCTCCAAACTAAATTCATGTGATATTACAGGATGGATTCTATAGACCACATCATTTATCGACCTGGATCAAGGGTATCTGGTATAAAACCATGGAGAATCATGACTATTAGGTTGTGTGAGTAATTATAAAGTAAAATTTATACCTTGGAACACTAACCTGTAAGAATTACTCTATCAAATACTCAAATGGAATGAACGAGCAAGAATGGAGGGGTTGACCAAGCAATTTCTCTTCTATAACTAGAAAATCTCTCGCCAATGCAGATACTTTCTCATCCTTATCCAACATACTAGATCTAGGAGATAATCCATCATACATATTACCACTGATGGGGATTCCAACTAGCAAAGAGATATCCTATAAAATAATAGAAATTTCTCCATGTGGTAAGTGGAAGGTATTGGTGCTCGAACCCCAATGACTGAGCATTTCAGTTACTATCATGGTTGGTGAATAGATTGAAAATTGAGAAACCCACATTCTCTGGTATAAATTTATTGCCTCTAACTATTTGGGGAATTACAAGGAGTTCTGGTGCACCCAGAATGCTAGGGTCCATTTATCTGAGAAGCTCACTTTTAATAAAAAATCCCATCTATAACTACACCCTCCATTGGGATTACCTCACAAGAGGTTTAAAATAGATATATAATATCGAATGGATGATTGTAAAGACATATAATGGTTGTTTAAGTTTCATTATATCCACTTGTAACCATTCATAATAAATATTTCTCTATAACCTAATCTAGAAATTATTTTCCCCATAACAGAAATGTTCTCTTGAGCATGCTCCCAAGACATCTCAGAACAAACAAAGGGGAGGTTGTGGTCAACTGATGGAAATAGAGAATCATCTTGGAGTATGAATTTACAAAGTGTTAATCATCTAGAATTTATGGTGAGAGGAGGAACATCAGAACAGCATCTTGGGGGGTAATGCAAGATTGAATATCATTTTCAACATTCTTAGTTTTGTTTGTTCTTCTCCCGATTATAATCATAAAAGTGGAAGCGAGATACATTTTTATCCCTACTTTGGATCATTTAATGTATGTGAGATTCATTTTATGAGATGAAACATAAATTCATCATAAAACTTGAAACACTATTATACAGAACTAGTAATAGACCATTAACTAATAGATCACAAAAACACCCACCGGTGAATCACTAACTCGCAATGGTGGTGGCCAAGGACGTTTTAGAAAACATAGTGATATTCTACAGATTAATTCATCCATGAATCATGTAGACATTATGTGGAAGATAAAAATTTAACATCCATGGTTAATATTATATGCTGTCGAGTGAATGAGACTTGTTAGCGGGAAGAGCCAACCAAAAAAAATGTAGTTTTCAGATGAAGTATGTTATCATGAGACTATGTGGAGCCCCAATTTCAATAAGAAATATAATAGAGAAAAAATAGATTGTCACCCACATTTATAGGCATTATCCCATATTTCTGTCACACTTTCATACCAAAAAACATTTCAAATCAAAACTACTTTATACATCAGAATAGACTCCTCTTTATCCCAATCAGAACCCATTCTGATGGGGGAATTTATTGGGTCTTGAAAATTATACATTTACGAGGAGAATTATATTAGGATCGACAAAAATTATAAATAAAAACTATAAGGGGATTGCAGAAAATATTCAATGGTATGTGATCGTGAAGCACAAAACACTTTGTGGAGCTCCTCTCTTTATGGTGTTACAACATTTCTCTATGCTTCCTCGAATGAAATAGTTTATGGAGGGAGGTGATGTCGTCGATTCCCCCAAATGAAACAATAGTTTTTTACGGGACTGAGGTAGTGATTTCCGAACCTATGAAAGAATATCCCCCATGAATAATTTTGTTCTTGGGACGTGGCAGTACCTCCGGCACCTGAGAATGAAACATATTCATTTATGGTGTTGAGGTGGTGATTTCCGCCTCTACAAATTCTAGACCTTCTGCGAATGATATCCCCATGTACTAACTCATTCTCGAGATGGAGACGCTATTATGGGATCCTGAACAAAGAATACCCATGTCTTACAAAGGAAAACTATCCATACTAGTATGCATTCCATATACTCTACTATAAATAGACCCCGAGGGGGGTAGAAAGAAAAATAACAGAGGTATAAAATGAAAATAGTCTAATCAGACCAGAATTGAGGCACTGCAAAAATCAAATCCCCTTATAATATTCACAGTACGTAAAGATCCACCATATAGTAGTATGTATATAATAATAAATCATCCACCATCTACAAACACAAAATCCCTTTACGGACACCATTCTGTGAGGCATAATTGATGCCTCAATCAAGGATAAGAACCCCATTTAGAAGAAAGCTACGCGAGTAGAACCCTACCATGTGTAGAAAAATTCTATGTAAGAGGAACTCAAGCTCCCATAACAAAGTGCTACACAAGCGAAACCTATCCATACAAAGTGGCATGCTATATAAGTAGAACCCAGGTCTACGTAGCACAACATTACACGGACGGTCCCCTCACCCACATAGAAAACATACTATGCATATGGGACCACACGACAGATAAGAACTTGCTATGCAGAATGGGTTATCCAAGGGCATTCTACTCTTTAAATCCCATCACTCCCTTCCACTATGTTATTAGTCCCCTTATTGACCCATACAGGAACCAATTTAACAACATTGGGCCAAGGACTTCTCCAAATCCACCCAACATGTATGATAAAATCTCTAGGCACATAAAAATTTCCTCTCAGGTTTATGTACCTGTGGAAAGAGGAATCATTTGGGTAATCACCACAAAAAGTCAAAACCTAATAATACCCCCAGGTTTACATTCCCATGGATAGTTAGGTTTCGAATTTGTGGTGCTCAAGTGAAAATCCTTAATCTAGATGTTGAGAGGAACCTTTGTCTTTTCCCTTTAATGAGGGACACTATTGAACATTCATATCTTTCTCAGAACCAATTTTAGGTCACTTATCTTGAGGAAATCCCCTAGCCTTTCTTGTGAGAGGTGGAACTTTCGCTTCTCTTCCCTCCGCCTAGGGAATAACCAAATAGACCACCAAATGTAACGATCGTGGATATGAAAATAAAAGAGTATACATTCACGCTTAAAACCATCTCCCTCTCCATTTGGGATCCAGAACCATCTATTAGTGGATAGAATAGGTCATGTGATCTTCAGATCTACTACATGATCCTATTTCTCTCACTAAACATGACTCACATGGGCTTTGAGTTCTGTAGAGATCATGAAATATGCATAATTGAATACCTAAAATGGGCCTCCCATATGGTATAACCCCAAATCATATCCAATCTATGGGCATACTTCCATGTGTAAGCCCTAGTCATATCCCATTAAACGGGCCTCTTATATGGTATAAGCCCCAAAACAATATCTCAACCTTCAAAGGGACATATACCCAATGAAGCATCACCCGGGCATCCCTTTAGTGTAAGCCTCAATCATGCCCCCTTAATCAAGAAGATTCTATAAATTTTCCCTAACCAACTATACTAGGTGGGATTTGATTCCAAACAAACTAGGATACATAAGAAGCCTCCCTAAGGTCCAAACCCAACTTACTCATCAAATCTTGATTTCCTCTGAACCATACCCAGGTTAAGATCATTCCCCTTCTCGTGGTCCATATCTCTTTCGGGTCTCAAATGGAAAGCTTCCATGCATAAGCCCCAACTAACTGAAATAGGTGGGATTTGAATCCCAGATAACTGGGATACATAAGAAGCCTCATAGAGGTCGAAAACAATAACCCAAATCAACCCAAATGTTCTCTAGTCTACATCCTTTGTAGGGTCATATTTACATAGGAAAATATATATCTCGTGGGTCCCTTGGACCACCTCAACATAAGTCTCATGCCATTCAGGACCAAAAACCTTCCTCCTAGGCATTCTTTCTTCATAGAGTTAAACTTCATGGTTGTGTCCTAATCACAAAAACATCAAATCTGATCTGTCCAGTTAAGCAGCACTGAATTACATGGGTTATGATTCCCCTCATAAGGATACATAAGAATCCCATATTATGGGTTTAATATCAGCATCAAAATATCTCCCACCTACCTAGATGACAGTAAACTCTAGAACACCTCACCGAATGGCTTAAAACCAACATCATCCTAATAGATTACCAAAGAATCTACGATCCATCCATAAAGGGGTTCCATAATTGAAGAACCTCAGATACATAGAGATGATTCTGAACCCATTCATATTTATGATCAGTTGTTACCTAGGTGTAATCCATGCCTAAATACGTGTGAATAAACTTATGATTAATGGAAATATGCTAAATATTTGAGAGAGTCCTCGAATCGGAAATAGTTCCACCAAAAGTGTATGATAAGCCTGAATTTCCATCCTCTTGAACAATGTGAGTTCTTAACGGTTGTTGGAACATTTAACCAAAGAACTCCTACCTTTGGAAAGAAGGTTTATGAAACATGGTCCTGAGAGACATTGGGAATTTCTGGCTACACTAACAACACTCGTTTGAGATCATTCAAAGAGCTTGTAACCAACAATAATGATTTCACACCATTTAGCATTTTATAATCAACAGTTTGGTCCAAAAACACATCTTTTAAGGAAGATAAATATTATCAATACATGAATAATATAATAAGTAATAGTTAAAAAACATATAAGTAAATTTTAATAATTATATATTATTATTTTTCATTGTTTAATATATTAAAAGGGAAGTCTTTTTAAAGAACCATTTTAAAAGGATATTGTATATTCCCTCAATATATTAAACTGGTCACAATTGAAAGTTTATTATAATACGTAATAATTATATTTATAAACTAATATTTCAATAATCAGTTATATATAAATCCACATGAATTAATATTGAAGTCACTTAATGTTAACAAATATTTTTTCAATAAAAATAATTTGTATTTGTATTTTTTATTTTAATTTAAATAACTAAATATATAAAATTTTCAATTTTAATTTTATAATTATAAAATAATTTTTTAATTTATAATTTCAAAATTATATTGGGTTGATTTTTTTGTTTTTGTAAATAATTGAATTTGAGGTGATTATTTCAAAATATTTTTTTACAAAAATAGAAGCATTTATGACTATATTAAAAAGTATATATAAATTAAAAACATATAAAAAACTTTTTTTTCATAAATATGAATTTTAGGTGTAAAAATATATATTTTTCGAATACTATTATAAGTATATAAAACCTTTGTTTTAGAACTTATGTAATATTTTCGAATAAAAATTGTTTTTGGTATTTTCTTTTAATTAAATTTTATTTTGGTAAAATTATATTAGTTATTTATATAAAATCCACATAAATTTTATTTATTTTATAATAAAGAAATTAATATCAAGAAAATAAATGAAATTGATATATTTATCCTATACATAAATTTTATGCCTAAAAACACACTTTTTCTAAAAATGAGTTTTTACTCATTGCATGTGAAAATGATAAAATTAATTTTTATTACACTTAAAAAATTTATCTAGTAACATTTATTTCATATTTTTAATAATTATTTAAAAAAATTATAATATGGTACATTTTATTTTTTTCATTGATTGTAAATTACTTAGGTAAAATTAGTTACCACAGTAATACCAAAAAATGGAAATGTGAAAATTCTATGAGTAAAGGACTTCTTAACACTTTTAAAAAGTATGATAAAATTAATATTAAATTTATTATTGACATAATTTCATCTATAAATCCATTATTTTCTATTTTGTATTCTTGTTTACATATGAAACACGTGTTCTCTTTATATTAAGTTGAAATATTTATGAAATTTCTATTATCCCCAATTATAAAAGGGGCCTCTCACAACCAATTAAATAATAAAGACCGTGAAATTCCATGTAATTTTTTTAATTACATGGGAATTTTTCGAGACTGTGAAATCTGACTGCGCTTGATTCCGAGGCCCGGAGTGCCCGGAATGATCCGTCAAAGTTCTGTTAAGCTTTAAATGCTTATAACTCACAAACGGTTGGTCGAATTAAAAATATGAGACCACCGATAAACTAGTGTGGGCATGCATTATTTAAGAAGATACTAACTTTGTCCGGTGCATTCCACCAATGAATGTTAGTTTTTGGCCGAAAATAAAATAATTAAGTGACAATTATTTTACTGTAAAATCCATAACTTTTAAATGGTAACTCGGATTGGAAATCTGAGAGTACCGTTGGGTTTGTTGGGGCGTATTTCCCTTGGGCAGAGCTAATCTTGACCGGCGCGGGTCAAGGGTGTCTGGTAATAATTTTATGAACATTTTTTTGGGTACATTCAGTAAACGTACGAGCTAGTTTTTATAACTTTTAAACTAGTGATCAGAATTCAAATCTGAGGGCATCGTTGAACTCGCAGCGCGAATATTCATGTAAGGATACTTTCACCATGACGATAGTTGGTCGATGGTGAAAGTTAGTTTTTGGGATTTTCGTGAAGGAATAAAATAAAAATAAAATTGTGCAAACATTTTATTTTTATTTGAAGCACCCATGTGAATATTGTGGAGGTGGGACCATAGGAGTTTTATCATACATGTGGAAGTTGAGAAGTGGGGACCACCATACCTTAACATCCCATGTGAGGTTATGGTGGCAGGGACCACCCAAGCCTAACCTCCCATGAGAGGTTATGATGGTGGGGACCACCTGGGATTAAAACTCCCTTTTAATTGAGATAAACTCTCAACTACCCTCATTAATGTGGAGGAACCTCTTCAATTCATCAACATTAAAATGTTCCAATGCACCACAATATTATACCAACATAAATTAATTGTCATGACCCTTTTTAAATATTAAGTAACGACATATTTGGAATTTTGGAAGGTTCTTAATAAATGAAATTTCATAAATTCCACGATCATTACTTACCTCTACCCCTCTCCTATATATATGGAGTTTTGGAGGAGGATTTGAGACGGCTTCACTAAGAAATGAAGCACTGGTAAAGTTCCACGACGCCAAACACTTAAATGAATACACTCTCTAATGAAGAACTCTCCCCTGATGAAGAACGCCCACCTCCTTCGACCTTCTTCCTATGGACTTATTCCGACTTGGGATGTCCACCTCTTCAACTATGAAGAACCAACGCACGAGCCCAGAATTGGATGTGTGTGGAAGACGAGACGAACATCGACAACTTCACCTCCTTCCTTCTTGAACCAATGACTTCAAGCTAACTAAGGTAGGGGATTAATGATATTTCTTTATCACTTCACAAGTACACCCCTTATTTTATTTTGTGGGTTGGGAAGAATCTTTGCGGGAGGGTTTTATGTGATTTGTTCTTGGGTACCTCTTGCTACCGCTCTAATGTTAAGTGTGTGGGCCAAACTAACATGACCCGTCGTCTCCGTAAACCATGTGTTGATTTGCGGTGCCCTTCAAAACGAAGGAAGGTGATGAAGGAGACGCAGGCGACGAATACGACGAAGGAAACGACACCTCCACCCATGGAATCCGCAACCCACGCTTCCCCAGTGACACACCGGCCTCGAGGCCTCGACCGCGCCGCACCCCAGCCGTGCCGCGCCCCAGCCATGCCGCACCCTGACCGCACTAGCATCTCGGCCGAGTCTCCCGGGCCCCGCCACCCTCCGGCCGCACCTCCCACCCGTCGTGCCACCCACTGGCTGCACCACCAGTTGACTGCAGGTTCCGCTGGCCGATCCAACCCTAGCCGCTCCAGCCTCCCTGCCGAACTGGCCTAGGTCGCACACCCCGCTGGCCAAACCGGCCTGGCCGTGCCTCCCTGGCCCCAGGCCGAGCCACCCTGAGTCGCGCCCCCGCGACCCTCCGAGTTGAACCAGCCCCGCACCTTGGGCCGAGCCGCCCTCACAGTGCCCTCCATGCCAAGATGCGCACGCGGCGCCCTCTAGGCCAAACCTCCCTTGTGCTGACCCGCGGTCGGTCTGCACCCGCATGGCTGGTCTGCACCCTCATGACTATATGTGGCCCCTCGTAGCCTACTTAGCTTAGCCCAGATGGTTGGGCCAAACCCATCGGGTTAGTCTGGGTCGACCCGAACTAGTTCAGTCCAGACTGGGTTGGGCCGGGTCGGACCAGACCCAGGCTAACTGCGACCCTTTAATTTTTTTGGCCATATCTTTGGCACCATACATCCATTTGATGAACTGTCAGTGGTGCTGGAAAACTTGGAGTGTGACAGTCCCTTTGATTATACTCCACTAGAGTTTTGGTTTGTGATGGAAAATGGTCATGTTGGATCGAGTGCGAATCCAACCGGTCCTCCGGGACTATATGGCTAATAACTCACAGACCAAGCGTCCGATTGAAGACCAGTCTATTTCGTTGAGACCCCTATGACATGGAAGAAATTTGTGATGGATGCAGATACCTTGTTGTGTTGGATGTAGATGACAGACAGTGCTGACGGAGGTTGTGAGTACCAGGACTAGAGGGTACCCAGAGGTGGACCTTAAGAGGTGTTGGTATACGGAGGAGATGAATGGACGAGGAGTGCTGAGGAGGCAATCTATTCCTACTCTTCAGGTAGGAACCTCAGAGTATGACCCAATAACAATTTTCTTTTTTCTTCATGTGTACTTGTACTTTCATTTTTTTATACTTTACTGTTGGGCTTGTATTCCATCCCCTTTTACTTTCAGCACTCTTTTTTATACAATTTACTTGGGGTTTCGTATCCAGCTATGTGCTTGCTTGTGTGTGTGTTTATAGGTAATAAAGGCAATTCCTTACCAGTTTTAGGGAGTTACGCCTTTAGTGCTAGTCGTGAACCCCTAGTGTATGGAAGGTGGGTTTGGGGTAGTCATGGAACGAGGGATGGGTCGTGACAAATTGGTATCAAAGGAGTCGATTCTATCACAGAACATAGGACTCTGATATTTTCTATTAAGCAATAGTGTTAATTGTAGTGAGTGTGGTTTTCAGTTCAGGGAGTCTAGTGTGGGTGCAATGACCGACATATCCATACACCACGACCCTGACTTCTGATTTCCGACTCAGTGCACAGAAACACTGATTTTGTGTGTGTTTTGAAAAGTTTTCTTTACGTCAGCTCACCAGGTATAAATATTAACTTTAGAGAAGCTATTTCTTTTCATAATTCCTCCATGAAGATAGCCTTCTAGAGTTATGAGATTTGTACACACTGATAGCCCACCGAGTGACGCGGATCCGATGTAGGGCCCTCTTACTATTTTGGCACCTTCAGGTGGTGTACCGGTAGCTCCACCACCCATTGGGCATCAGATACCACCAGTCGCACTGGCGGAAAGTGCATGCCAACTGAGCACGTTGCACGAGTTTCAGCAGTAGAGGACTCTAAGGTTTCGAGATGAGATAGTTTCCCACGTAGCTGAGGGCTAGCTGGAGGCGGTTGCTAGAGTTTTCCACCTGGTTGTGACACCAGTAGAGCAGATGGTGATCTTTGCTACTAGACGTTTTCAGTGAGAGACCATGAGGATGGTCTACATAGTGATGAGGCTCTAGTATGTGGACCATTACCCAAGATAGTACCTACGTGTAGTGAGTTATCCATATCACTACCCATTGGCCAGCAGTTACAACCGGTGATACCGGTAAAGGAAATATGTAGGCTTAGTGCCTTACGCGTGATTCAACATCAGATACCCCTCAGGTTCCAAGGTGAGCTGACTCACAGGCGGCTGAGGACTAGCTTGAGGAGGTGGCTGAGTGTTCTCTAGAGCTTTTATAGCTTTGACAGAACGACATGTCGGTAGCTAATTATTCATCAAGGTGTACCGGTCATTCCGGGTACTCGATGAATACGATACAATCAGTGCTTCAGTGCTCTGACCTATTAGAGGGGTGTCTTTAGGGATGTTCGAGCTAGCAATATTCCTCTATACATTCTTACTTATCTTAGGGTTCTATAGAGAAGCTTAGTGGTTTAATATTCCTTGGATGAGCGAATGATTCCAGTGAATGTTAGTAGTGGAAAAGCAGGAAACTAGCGCCATTCTTGGACACTTGGGCATGTAAAAATGTTTCGGGAAGAATAAGTGTTACAGATAGATGAATTTTCAGGGCTGTAGATGTAGAAGCAGAGCTAGGGGAGCAACATTAGGTGGTGGACATTTGGACATGTTACAACCACCCCTCTTTGTGGTCCCTACGAGGCTCATGGAGATGGAGGATCGGGGAAGAGAGTAGCTGCATGCGGTCAAAGAGTGAAACCCTAGGTATCTAAGAATGATTCGAGGTATAATCTCTGTCTACTACTAGATATCGTATCAATATACATAGGTAAAAATAACTCCTTCCCTCCAATAATCTTCTCCAAGACCTAGATTTTCTAGTTAAACAATTGACTTAACCCTCATGATTGGAGATACCTTTGGGAGGAGACTCGATAATCACACTTATGATGATGGTGTGATCTAACCCTTGTGGAGAGAGTTTTGGTTGGAACCTCTTAGTGGTAGCATTGAGGCCTTATGAAGTTAGTTTGGGTGTGACTGGACATCCACAATTCATACTCAGATTGAGTGTATTAGGCAAAAGGTTTGTGGATTATCTACAACATTGGGATGAGGTTTTCCATAGTCAGTGAAAAAGGAAACTCAGGCATCACAGGAGAAACTCCTGGCTAAGAGGGTGTGGCTGATCACTCGTGAGTCGGCCAACCTGACCCTCATGGTAGAAGAAGATTGGAGTTTTCAGTTCCCAATAGGAGTGGATATGGTTCCTCTAGTATTATGACATAAAGATAGTCTATACCCCTAGCAAGGGGAACATGGTAGTAGAAACACGCAGGATGAGGTCTGGCCTGCAGCTATTGAGTGAGGCGGCAGAACAGCTAGCCTCTTGCAGATATCCTTTGTGGATCGAGATAGAACAACTTTTCTTTCATCTCATAATGTCACTCCCATACTTCTTCAGCGAGTCAGGGAGGCGCAACATGGGGATGTTGACTGCAAGATTCGAGGAGCTCAGATATCAACAGGACATGCACTTGATGGATTTTCTGAAGGTGGGGAGCACGCCATCCTCTTCAGAGAACATACCATTGTACCTGTTCCACTTCGGGATGAAGTGTTGTGGGAGTTCCACGCTTCCCCTCTAGTGGAACATCCAAGAGTGGCGAAGATGTAGCAGGATCTTCGACGACAACACTGGTGACTAGGAATGAAGAAAGCAGTTGCATAGTTTGTTTCTTGGTGCCTCATTTTTCAGCAATTGAAGCTAGAACATCATGTACCAACAGGCTTAGTTCAGCCTTTAGAGGTCCCAATGTGAAACTGGGATGGTATATCAATGAACATAGTGACAGGACTTCCATATACATCCAGGGGACATGACTCATTTTGGGTGATCGTCGACCGGCTCACCAAGTTATCCCACTTCATACCGATCATAGAGTAGGGTTCAGTTGAGAGCTTGGGACACCTCTATGAGCAGGATATTGTGTGGTTAGATGGAGTAACCTTGATGATTGTCTCTAATTGTGATGCACATTTTACTTCCTAGCTATGGAAGGGGTTGTAGGAGGCTTTCGGGATTCAGCTTTATTTGAGCACCGCCTTCCATCCTCAGACGGATGGTCATACTGAGCGGACCATTCAAACCCTCATTGACATGATGCATGC
Source organism: Viscum album (assembly GCA_963277665.1). NCBI lineage: Eukaryota > Viridiplantae > Streptophyta > Magnoliopsida > Santalales > Viscaceae > Viscum > Viscum album. The sequence goes on from OY728125.1 coordinate 1,404,039,777, forward strand.
TTCTATCCTTGGCTTCAGTCGAAGGTGAGAGGATCAACTAAATTTGGTCAAGTTTTCATAAAATAATAGCTATCACTCCACCATTGGGATGACACCTTTTGAGTAGTTACACTGGCAACCTTGCAGATCACCTTTTTGGTGGACTGACCCAGGGGATTCAGCACTGGTGGGACCAGAGATGGTACGAGCTACCACAGACAAGGTGAAAATCATTTAGGAGAAGATGAAGACTACACATAATAGGAAGAATTTTTATGCCGACAAGAAATGAATACCTATGTAGTTTGAGGATGGCGACCATATCTTTCTACAGGTATCACCTTGATGAGGTTTGCAGAGATTTGGCCGAGGCGGAAAGTTATCTCCGAGGTTCATTAGAACTTTTTAGGTCCACATCGGAGTTGGAGAGGTGGCATACCCCTTAGCTCTTCGACCTCAGTTGTACCAGGTGCATGAAGTCTTCCACGTATCGAATATGAGGAGATAAGTGGACGACCTTTCTCTTATCATCGACCATGGCAAGCTAGATATCGATGATCAGGAAACTTTTACGGAGTTTCCAGTAGATATTGAGGATCGACAGAAGTAGGTCCTTCGTGGATGGTCAATAACTTTGGTGCCTGTGCATTGGCAACACAGGAACCTCTAGGAGAGCACATAGGAGTGGGAGGCTCATATTTGTGCCCAGTACCCCCACTTGCTTTTCCTAATTGATGTCATATGGATTTCATGGATGAAAAGCCCTGAGGTGGGGAGAAAGTAAAGACCAAGAAATTCCATGTAATTTTTTTTAATTACATGGGAGTTTTTTGAGACGGAAAAATCTGACAGTGCTCGATTTTGAGGATCGGAGTGCCCGGAATGATCCATTAAAGTTTTGTTACACTTTAATTATCTCGTGTAAGAATTTTATTGAAAAAGTGGAATAACTCTTAATCGGTTACTTGAATCAAAAATTTGAGGACACCATTGCGCTCAGGATGGCAAGTTTACCCTATGTGTGACTTAATTTTATTTAGTGCATGCCTCCTTTGATAAAACCCAAAAATATCGTAACTGTAAATAAAATAAATAAATAAATTATTTTGTTTTTCAAATTCTTATAAATCACAAATGTTAGCTCAGATTAAAAATCAGATACCACCACTGAACTCGTGAGGGCATGGATTAATTTATCAGATACTAACTTTGGCCGGCGCAGGCCACCAGTGAAAGTTAGTTTTTGGTCGTAAATAAAATAATTAAGTGAAAATTATTTTATTGTAAAATCCATAAATTTTAAATGGTAACTCATATTTGAAAATATGATTGTACCGTTGGGTTCTTTGGGGCATGTTTCACTTGGGCAGAGCCTAACCTCGACCAGCGCGGGTCAAGGGTGTCTCAAAATAATTTTCTGAATTTTTTTCAGGTACGTTCAGTAAACATACGAGCGGGTTTTTATAACATTTAAACTAGTGCTTGGAATTTAAATCTAAGGGAACTATTGAAATATCATCACTGATATTCTCTTAAGGAGACTTTCACCTCAATGGTAGTTGGTCGAGGGTGAATGTTAGTATTTGGGATTTTCGTGAAGGAATAAAATAAAAATAAAATTGTGCAAATATTTTATTTTTATTTGAAGCTCCCATGTGAATATTATGGAGGTGGGACCACAAGATTTTTATCCTACATGTGGAAGTTGGCAAGTGGGGACCACCATACCTTAACCTCCCATGTGAAGTTATGGTGGTGGGGAATACCCATGCCTAACCTCCCATTAGAGGTTACGGTGGTGGGGACCCCCTGGGATTAAACCTCCCTTTTAATTGAGAGTAACTCTCAAATCCCGTCATTAATATAGAAAATCCTCTTGAATTCCTCCACATTAAATTGTGCAAACTCACCACTTTATTATGCCAATGTAAATTAATTGGATTAACCCTTTTTAAATATTATGTAACAATGTCGTTGGAATTTAGGATGGTTCCTAATATATGAATCGTTATAAATTTCATGATCATTACTTACCTCTCCCCCTCTCCTATATATATGGAGCTTGGTAGGAGGATTTGGGATGGATTCACCAAGCGACAAAGCACTGGTAAAGTGCCGCGACGCCCAAAACTAGGAGGATTACACTCTCCAACGAAGAACTCCCCACCAATAAAGAACCCCAACCTCCTTCAACCTTCTTCCTCAGGTCTTCTTTCGACGTGGGACGTCCACATCTTTGACTATGAAGAATCGACACATGAGCCTGAAATTGGAGGTGTGTGGTGGATGAGACGAACGTCGACAACTTCACCTCCTTCCTTCTTGCACCAACGACATCAGGAAATCAAAGGTAGGGTTTTAATGATATTTGATTATCACTTCACAAGTACACCCCTTCTTTTCTTTTTCTATTTGGGAAGAAACTTTTCAGGAGTTTCTGATGTTGTTTGTTCTTGGGAACCTCTTAATGCTCCTCTAATGCGGAGAGTGAGGCCCAAACTAACATGACTCATACTTTCCGTAACCATTGTGTTGATTTGTGGTGCCCTTAGAAACAGAGGAAGGTGACGAAGGAGACGAAGGAAACGATGCCGCCAACCACGACCTCTACTAGCTGCACCGCCCCCACGACGCCCTGGCCTCCCGGCTGAACCTACCCCATGCAGCCGCTAGCTGAACCGGCCTCACCCATGCCGAACTTCGGCCTCCCCGTCGAGCCGCCCTGGCCGCGCTGCCCGCCGGCCATGCCTCTTACCGGTCACGCCATCCGCCGGCCAAGCCACCCCGGCCACTCCAGCCTCCCAACCGAACTGGCCTTGGTCGGTCCACTTGCTAGTCGAACCAGCCCCAGTCGCACCTCCCCGGCCTTTGGGCCGAGCCACCTTGAGCCGCGCCCCCGTGGCCCTCCGAGCCAAACCAGCCCCACGCCCCGGGCTGATCCGCCCTCATGGTGTCCTTCAGGCCAAGCCGCCCTCCTGGACGAACTACCCTCATGTCGACCCGTGACCAGTCCACACCCTCAAGGCTCTCCATGGCCCCTCGTGGCCTACTGGGCAGGACCCAGTGGGCTTGGCCATACCCAACAGGTCAGTCTAGGTCGACCCGAATCGGGTCAGACCGGACCCGAGCCCACTACGACCCTTTACATTCTTTTGGCCACATCTTTGGCACCAAACATCCGTTTGACGAACCATTAGTTCTTCTAGAAAACTTGTAGTGAGATGGTCCCTTTGACTATACTCTCATTATGTTTTTTTTGTTATGGGAACTAGTTAGGTTGGATTGAGTACGAATCCAACCGGGCCCCCGAGACTAAATGGCTAATAACTCACAGATCGGGCGTCCGATTGACGCGTCATCTGTTGCATTGATACCCCTATGATGTGGCAGACCTTTGTGATAATTATTCATGGGACTTAGTGAAAGTTGGAGTATCGACCATTAGTCCATGGATATGATCCTCCCAGAGGCAGGGGAGCATAGTAAAGAGACCTAGTAGCTGGTTGAGACCTAACGGCTACTGACCGTTTTGAATCAGAGTGACTCTGCTAGCCCAGGGGGGGAGCGCCTTGGTGTCGCGGAAGACCCACAGCGGGGAGTGCCTTAGTGTCATTAAAGATCCATGTTACTCGACAAGAGGAGTACCTCAGAAGGCTACGAGGGGGAGCATGTTTGGTGATTCGGGAGACCCACGGTGGGGAGTGCACTTGGTGATGCGGAAGATCCACGATACTCGATAGGAGGAGTACCTCAGCAGTCCAAGGTTAGTGGGAAGCACACTTGGTGTCACGGTAGGCCCATTTTACTTGATAGAGGAGGATTTATCCAGAATCCTAGGTTTCAAAAATGTGACTGGGGATGTTACCTGATACTACCCCTAGAATGAAATCCTAGTTTTAGACCATTTAGTTTTTCTGTGTTTTCCTCATGATTGAGATGGATCACTTGATAACTTAGGTATATGTTAGGGCATATACCTAAGTAAGGTTATATGTTGATTTCATACTTTGTGTTTTATCCTTGATGGATTTTTTGAGACCTAGAGGGTCTTTGGGTCCCTACTGAATATTGTTATACTCACCCCTGCATGGGCTATGCCCGCACCTTGTTATGTTGGATGCAGATGTCAGACATCGCTGACGGAGGCTGAGAGTACCAGGACAGGACGGTACCCGGAGGTGGACCATAGGACGTTTCAATACACAGAGGAGAAATAAGAATGGGGAGTGCTTATGAGGTGATCTATACCTACCCTTAAGATCGGAACCTTGGAGGATGACCCAATAGCTGTTTTCTTTTTTTTTTCTTCAGTTGTACGTATACTTCCAGTTTCTTATACTTTACTATTGGGATTGTATTCTAGCCCCTTTTACTTTCAGCACTCTTTTGTTATAAAATTTACATGGTGGTTCGTATCCAACTGTGTTCTTTCTTTTGTGTTTTTTTACAAGTTATAATGGCATTTCCTTCCCAGTTTTAGGTAATTACACCTTTGGTGCTAGTCACCAGCCCCTGGCCTATGGAAGGTGGGTTTGTGGTAGTCACGACACAGGCTCGGGGGGACGGGTCATGACATAATTACTAATAGAATAATTATATTTCACACTTATTTTTTATATATTTAATTCCCCTATAATCTTATAAATTTTACATTATACTTTTTTCATAATATATTGTCTTAATACTTTTATTTTCGGGGAATCCTCCATTGAAAACACACATATTTCAATATGAGTACTCATTTTTCATAAGTTAATTTCCATTCTATCTTAAATTTTCAATAATAATATTGAAATTAAAATATAATTAAATATATATTATTTCTATAATTAATTATATTATTCTAATTTAATAACTATTAACCACTTTTCAACTTTTATATTGAGAAAAATGAAACGTTCATTCATGCAATGTGTGAACTACCAGCTCCACAAAGGGACATCATTTTTTACCACCTCCTATATTTAATGTCTATAATGTTAAAATTGATCAATACATGTTACATATATAATATAATATTTATCATGGAGTGTAAAATTAGAATCTACATTCTTTCCCTCTAATTCTACAAGAAATGAAAATGTTAACTGTGTATTGTGCGACCTACGACCTCCATGATGTAGTTTTTCTCAATTTTCATCTAGTATATTTATTATATATTATAATATCTAAAAATATGATTAAAAACCTTAAAAATATACTGATAATATCATCATTGGTTCTTAATAATTATATTATTCCTGAATAAACCACTTTCATAATCATAATCATCCATTAATTGTTGTTTATTCTTGTTTGGGTTGGTAGGAAAACGAACATGAACAATGATATAAAATAACATCATGGATGGATATGAGAAATTAATTTATGATAATATATTACATAAATAATAAAATTTATATTTTAATTTTTTTTTCTAGAATGTAAAAGTTAATATTAAAGAAATAATTAAGACACCAACTTATGTTCGTTAAAAATCACATAAACTTTATCATTGTCAATTTAATCATTAAGGGTCATATCAAAAAAATACATAGAATAAAAATATTTATAACTAAATTTGAAATATAAATTCCACTACCATTTAAGATCAAATAATTATAAACTTTGGAATATTAATGAATAAAAACACTGCTATTATGAAACTAGTACAAAATAATCAATATTAATCACTACCGATATTGAAAATAGATAGTAAAAAACTAATATACATGCAAAGAATAATTATAAATTCAGTTTATAAAAATTTATATATATTAACAACGTTTTGAAATAGGTTATTATGATAGATATGATTTTATATAGTATATTCAAGTGCTTTTTTAGAAGTCAAGAATTATATAGGTGTTTCTTATCTCAAAATTTCACGTCTTGAGACATTTTTCATATTATACACCATGCTTTATTTATAATGGTGTTTATAAAACCAATTTAATGTTTTGTATCAAAATCCTAGCATAATTCAGGGTATTTATCATTTAATTTAAAATAATATACTTCAATGGGTTTTTAATCGAATATTTCCAAGGATGCAAGAGGTTCAGTGTCCAAAATTTAATTTCATGAGAAATGATAGATATTACACACCATAATTTATTTTATAAGATGTATTAAATACCCTATTTATTCTAATTATGAAATACATTCCATTAAATGAGATTTAAATTTCCATTTCCTGATCTTCCTCTCAATATCTATTGATTCTTAAATTTTAAATACCATGAGGGTTTCATCACTAATCTCATTTTAAAATTGAGATTCCATTTGAAGGATATCCCACCATGTGAAGTTTTATACTTTAATATCTAAAATACATATCATTTAATTCTCTTATATTCATTCTTGGGTTTTGAAGTGTCTTCACCCTATTTCAATTTCCCCCTTTGATAATTATTTTCCCATTATAAGGAAACCAACATTAACTTTTTGTTTTTGGGAAGGAACATCAATTTTACAAGTCTATATTCCTTGATTGATTTTGATAAGGTTACTATATTCACTTCAAAAATTAATTAAATTCATTTTTTACTACATTACCTTATTTAAATGTTTTAAATAAATATGTAACATTTTTTATATGTTTCATTTTCATCAAAGTGTGAAATTCATCTCTTTTTAATGTTTTCTATGGAAACAAATCTTTTGGATACCTTCATTATAGGAGAATTATTGCATAATAGAAGTTTTTTTGGATATGGAAGCTATTTAAACTGCAACCATATACTTCTATGGTGGTTTCCAAAAAACCGCCACTAAATTGTGTTTCGGCATACAATACGTGACAGTTTCTTCAATTTCACTGTGGTTTCTAGTAACTGTCATAGAGATCTCATTTCGTGACAATTTTCTAGGACAAAATGTTTTTTCACCGCGTTTGAAAAACCACCGTGAAATGGTAATGGAATACAAAAACTATCTTGTAGCTGTTTTAATCACGAGTAAATTTTTGTATGTAGCGGCGATTTTAACCGCCGCCAGTCGTAAGATACCAAATTATAGAAGTAGTTAAATCCACCACTAAAAATCAACACTTTTACTTAGCAGTGGTTTAATCTGCTGATAAATGTATATTTATAAAACAAAATGAGCAGATTCTATAGCCTGAGTACCAGTGACCTGAATTTTTTTTCCAATTTCACATGAACAAACTACCTACATACAAAATAATATAAGGAAACCAACATTTTCATACGAAAATTTAATTTCAAATCCACACACTTATTCAATTTGGAAACACATAACAGAGAAAAAGAATATGGTATGGGGAAGAAATGTGATATTATAGGATACCACATTGTGGTTTGAATATTGCACTATAAGAGTTCTAAAAGAAGAAGATCGTTCCATAGAGGTATTTACTATGCCATTTCAATTATAATGTCATAAGGGACATATACTAATCATGCCATAACTCTTACCATTTCTTCCTAAGGGATATTTACCAATTTGTTGGGATCTTAATTCAAGGTGTGTATATGATGAATTTCGCTCTATTGAGAATGTTTGTAAGGACGGGGAGAAAATTCCAACACTTTTGTGGTAATTTCCATGTTTGGTGAAAGGGTCAACTGCAACAAGATATGAGTAAAGGACATCTCATTCATGAATTAGTTGAACTACTTCCTGAATGAGCTAGATGATAATATATTAGGGTGGTAGAACACATTCCCTTGTTTGTTCAAATGGGGAAGAAGAAAATGTACATAAATATTCTATTAATTATATAGTGGGTGTTGTAGGGATCTAAAATAATGTCTAATTCTCCCATGTTCAAGATTATATGGTTAATTTCTATGCTAATCTATAGCTTGATTCTTCTTGTGAGGGACGCACACATGGGGGTGTGGTCAAGGACCATCATTAAGGCCGTGATGTTTGATACTGGGTAGCCCATAAATATAGATGTTTCTATATTGGATGTGTTATACAATGTTATACAATAGATTAACCAATGGAAGACTCTCCTACATGTATAAAGTCCCTTGCACTGCATATATATCTATGTAATATCACACATGGGGGGATATAATTATTGAGACCACATCTCTCCACCCTGCACCAATTTACATCCAACAGTTCAGAACCTCACCTGAAGCTTCCCGCTCATGTCAAACCCTATGGATGTTCTTAAAATGGCTAGGTCAAGAGAAAAAATGATGTTCCACACATTATCCCTCCCAATTGGGATAGCGATTAATGATAGAGTAAAATTATGATATAGAATATACAGGTGAATCCTTTAGTGGAACCTTCTGTATTTGAAGATTTAATCCATACAATTCAAACTCTGGGTCAAGTGGGTGTCTGGAAATCAGAACAAGCAGTGGATCATAGATCATAATTTTGTGATAAGAATCCAATCGTCTTTCACTGTGAAAAGGAAGCCTAGGAATATGAAGAGTATCTTGAACATGTTGAGAGGATCCTTAATATCTTGAATACTAATAAGGACTTCAAGGTGGTTTTCTCCATGTATATTCTTGATGGTCCAGGTAGGAGATGGTGGGACTCCATCATGCAAGCAATGTTTATTGAGGAAATTACATGGACTTATTTTAAGAAAATATTCAAGAAATAGTTTTACTCTAAAGATTTTTTTTGGATATTATCATAGTTTATGACCTTAGAGAAGTGGAAGTGTTACGTTATAGCATATTCCTACAATTTTGTTGAGTTTGTGCATCTAGAACCAGAGCTAGTTACCAATGAGTAGCTAAAGGATAAATGGTTTGAGTTAGTATTGAGTTTATATATTCAATAAATATTGACTATGATGTGTATTTTGATCATAAGAACCTGAAATATAAGTTTTCTTAGAGGGATATGAACTTCTGATAGAATGTAAGAGTGGTGTATCTTTATAATTTTTATTTTGACATTGCATTGACCCTTAAGAAATGGAATGAGGGTTTTGATTCATTGAGCATAAAATTACTAATAGAAGATGTGAAGGAATCATTTATGGAGTGGTATCTTATGATTTTGTTTTCTAAGATGATATTGGGAGTGGAAGAAATTGTTGAAATGGTGTTATTGGATTAGATGAATCCTAACTCATCCTTTGATGAGTGGGTTTAATAATAATAGGTGAAAAACACTGAGCTAAAATGATTTAGTAACATCCTTTATGGTGGGGAGACTTTAGGCGATTGATGTTTGTCTCCCAGGGGAGATTTGTGCTTTAATAATAGGTTAGTTGTTTCATTTTATTTTATGCAAGAGTTGATGGAAAATGGAAATTGATCTTGTTGGTCCGTATAATCTGGAACTACCTAGATGTGTCAAAAAACGATATATAAGCATTGGTAGTCAGGGATAAGGTGACCCATTGTAGATTTTGTCTCATGGTGTCTTATTTTTCAGAAAATTAAGGCGGAAAACTAGAGACCCACTGGTTTGTTTCAACCTTTACCCAATACAATATGTATGTGGGATGATATTTCTATGGACTTGATTATTTGTTTTCTAGAAAATCCTTTTGGGGAGGATGTGATTTGGGTGATCATTGATCAATATAAAAAATAGATGCTTTTCTAACCTATCAAGAAAATGATACATGTGGGGCACCTCAGAGACATGTATTTCTGAGAGATTGTGAGACTTCATGGGTTTCCCTTTTTGGTTTTTTTAATAGAGACCCAAGGTTTACATCCTAGTACAGTATTTTTTTGTAGTAGGTGATGGGTTACTAGATAAAATTGAGTACGGATTATCATCCATAGATGGATGGAATGATAGAGAGAGTTCTGTAGGTTCATGAGGATATGATTCAGGCTTGTGTGATTGATTTTTGTGGATGATGGGAAAACCATTTTCCACCGATAAGAATTTCCTATAATAACATTTATTAGGTTTGAATAAATATAGTTCCCCTTTAATCATTATATATACATCCACATAGATCTCCCTTGTGATAGGTAGAGTTGAGAGAGTGGTCCTTATTTGGGATAAGTCTCATCCAAGAGATGATGGAAAAGCAGTAGTTGATCCAGAAGAGGTTGGTCACAACACATATCTTTCATAAATCTAGAAGAGGTGGTCCAATCATTTCATCTAGTCTCAAAATAGTATTTAAGTCTCCAATAACTTTCTAGTTTTGATCCATATATGATTTATAAATATAAATATTCATTAATAAAAAATTAGGATCATAAATTCATAGTGTCTTTAGAAGACTGGGTTCATAATACATAAAAGGAAACATGGGAAATCAAGAAAATGTTAGGTTATGAAAATGTTAAGTGACAAATCTGTTCCACACATGATACGTTTACAAACCGACCATTACAATATTTTTCCAACATTTCAAAAATACTACTAATCATTGTCCAATGATGAACGAAACTCATCACCCCCTCCACATACATCTATACATCCTGCTACCACGTATAAGAACATTATATTCAAAATTAAATATTTTAGAATATTTATATTTAAACATAAAACCATGAAATGTTTGTAAACTAAATGATTTTGAATTTTTGTGATTTTTCTACTCACCACCAGTCGATGCAATACCACTAGGGGCATATCAGGTCATCTTCTGATATAAAACTATTACCAATTTCTTCAAAGCGAATATTTGTGTCCCTTGTTCCTGAACTATGTTTTATAGAGAAATAATCTCTCTCTGAGTATCTCAGGGTATTGAATTACTAAAAACAGTAGTAGATGTAGTTGTAATCCCTCGTGGCCTGCCAAAGACCTTAGATGGAATGAGTCCTAAACCCATCCCAAACACTTGACCAAGAATCTCTTTCGCAAGAACTTTAGAAACTATGTCATCCAAGGAGACTGAGTAGGACTGCATAGGATTGGAATCCCATAGTTAATTAATTTTTACCTATAAATAGAATATCACTGATATTAGAAGAAATATATATTAACATAGTGACAATAGGTAATAAGTTAGTATAATGAAAAATTAGTGCATACACCAACTCTTTTGGAATGCTCATTAACAAAACTTCTATCAGATTTTTTGTGAACATTCAACCACAATTCTGTTTGGTATATTGGGTGTCGTTAAATCTATGACTTCATTAAACCAATATAAATTACCAATTTAATATATTAATCATATAAAATTATAATATAAATATTTAAACTAATGAAATGATTACTAGAGCCGATCAACTTCTAGAAAAACTCTTTGACCCTGCAGTTTGAGGGATGACTTGATTATCCTATCTTGATGCATTCTTCCTTGAAAAATCCAAAAATAAATAAAATGTAATTTAATAGTAATTTATTCAATATCATTTCCTCTTCATATACATGTCTAAATGTAAAATGATATTAATATAATAATATATATTTAAATACCATCTGGTTCTCATCATAATGTCTGTCAATAAAAACATTCCATTTCTCTTTGGTTACCCCATCAGGTAGCTTATCATACATCTATTTGGAATTCAACAAAGTATCATTGACATTGCTCCACAATATCCATTTAAATTCATTATATTTCTTGTGTAGATTTTTCGGTTTTCACTTTCATTCTAGAATATCAGCAACCGTAATGTGGAAAAACATCTATACACAGAAATTCATTTTGAAAATATTGTAATTTAATACCCTAATGATATTCAATTATACCATAATTTATTAAAATTACCTTTATTGGGGAACCAATAACTTCATTTTTCCAAGTTGATGGAATATTCCTCTAGTCATAATATAAAATAGGAAGGGAAATCAGCTCTATGACCAGCTGGATAAGTAATTCTACGACATCATCTGTAGGGACCCCATATGAATCAAATGGGACAAAAATATTCTCTCTGGTCATATTCCATACATCTGAAATTTTTATATTTTTCTCCATTGTTTCATTTTTTGCATATTTAATAAACACAAAGTTAGTATAAATAAAGTACAATAAATTTATTCATATTAGAATTTGTATCTATGAAAGTAACCCTCCAGTATCCCCAGGAAAAACTAGATGTGGCATGATGCTTCCTCACTACTGAGGCTCCTAAAGGGGGTGGAAACGACTGAGATGCTGAAGGCATGCTCACAGAAGGGTATACTAGATGGTTAGTGGAAAGATGGTGTAGAAGGGCAAGCAGATGGTGGATCAGATGTCTTAGGGAGGGAGACAGATGGATCATCATATGTTTTTGTGGTTGATGAAATAGTATGACGCTTCCTCCTTGAAATTCCAATCATTTAATAAAAAAAATTATGTTCAGAACATATATTTCACAAAACTTATGCAGAAAAAAATAAAAAATGATAAAATTTGCATATTACTAACAAAAAAAATATAACAATGAGAATGAATGACTACAAAAATGAAATAACTAGTTTTTAAATGATTTCATAACTATACATAAAATCATTTTCCCCTTCAATCATGTCATTTTCCGGCTCCATTACTTCATCCACTTCAACCATCCATGATAGACTAATATTTTAAATACCATGATGGAAAAATTTGTATGCTTCTTTTTTTATGAGATTCAATGTTAGAGGTCAAATATTCCACTTCATCACCCATATCATACAAATATCCTTGTTTTATGTGAGAAACTACACTCCACCTTTCATCCACCACTTCATTCACATAATATAACATTTTCTATTGTCATTATAAGATATATGGATCTTGTTGTTCACGATCACCAACATCTATCAAGCGAGAGAAGTTCATAGACCTCAATTGTAAGGAATCTCTTTTAACACCTTTGATAATATCAACCCAATTTCATTTGAATAAAAGAACTAAACAATGACCATGTTGGTTTAATTCAATATTATTAGTCATCTTTCCATTTTATTCCACCTCATAAAATATAAATATAATATTATTCTGTGTTTTCAAACCCTCTTCTTAATCGACTATATGAAATCTAAATCCATTCAAATTGTATGCATCAATATTCCTATCTTGTTTTAGAGGACCTCGATTAAGAAACTTCAAATCATCTGACAACTCTACTCAAGTATCAGTATTCATGATCTAGAAAAATAAAACATTATTTGATGTACAATATATATGTATCAACCTAATATCCATATTTATTGCAATATTTATGAATTTACACATCGTGCAATCCATTCTACAAGATCTTTATTAACAATTTTTTTATATCATTCTCATTTAGTGTTCAAACTCTCATTTATCCCTTTGTTTGTATCTTCAACTCTTAAATAAATGGATTTGAAATTTCACTATTCAAAATCACATTTCTATATGCCTGTAATATTTCCATTTCTGTCAGTGTAACATTTGAGGTCCTCCCAACTGATCTTCCAATAGCAAGAGATATTTTTGATTTCCCATGTATTTGAGATTCAGTCGATGTGTTGTCAACATGTCCAAAATGATTAAATATTGTATCATTATCAACCAAGTATCTATAACAAAAGGTATGACACTAATATGCCAAATTTCTGCAGAAATTGAGCCTTCAGGTTGAGCTTTATTTCTCATGTATGACTTAAAATACCAAAGATATCTATGAAATAAAATAAAAAAACATAATTAATAATTTTATTAAGTTCCAATAATTGTTTTCTTAACTAAAAAACATATAAATATAGTACATATCAATTGGATTCATCCATAAATAATGTACAGGCCCTTATAATTTACCCTCCTCAACCAAATTCACTATTAAATGCTTCATGGTATTAAAAAATGACCAAGGAAAGATCTTATCCATTGTACAAAGTTTCAATAATAACCTATCCTAAAGGTTTTAAAGCTCAAATGGATGTAGATATTTCTCACATCATTTTATAAAAAATATAAAAAATTGGAGTTCATTAATAATAAATTTTTCTGGTAATAATGTACACCATGACAATGGCAGTAACTACTATAACAAAATATTTGAATCATGACTTTTTAGTCCATATTACCTAAGATGATTTACGTAAACAAACCTTGAGATGTTACATAAATACCCATTATATACCCTCACATGTATTAAAATTAGAAGGAATGTATCTTTATCCATATTTTCATTGGAAAAATTAATGGATCATACTTTTCATTCTCATATGGACAGAGATCATGTTTTATGTTCATTACATGAAATTATTTCTAAGCATTGAGATAATCCTCAAACATTCCATGCTCATTAAGCGATGTAAAGATCAAATTGTCACCAAAATTCTTCTTAATATACATCACATCAAGATTATGAAACAAAAAATTAAATTACCATTATGGAAGTTTGAATAATATACTTTTTTTCTCTAAATGTTGTGTTCTTATTTCACTTGACGATTTACTTCAAACTCATTTCCCTCTATCATTCAAATGATTCCCCATCCCAAATTCTATTTCAACATTTCCATGATGTTCCAATATTTCAGAATGGGTTAAAAACATTGGAGGCAGTCTATGATTAATGAAACCATTGGATTTTGATTTGTTTAGCTGAAATCTATGAGAAGCATTGAGAAATAATTGATGGCACAAGAAGCACCATTTTCTACAGTGTGGTAGCCATTTTGGCTCAAAATAAATGTTAAAAATAAGATAATACAAACCCATGTAAGTGTTCCAACCAGACAAATTTCCATGTTTAGGGATGTCACTAATGGTCCCAATTAGAGAAACATGCATTTTGAACATTGTTTTAGTAGAATCATCATATATCTCAATATCATTGCTCCATAACTCCTATAATTCTTCAATTAATGGATGCAAGTATGCATCAATATCATTTCCTAGAATTTGTTTTCTAGGAATAATAATTGAAATGATAAAAGATGTTTGTTTCATACACATCCATGGGTGTAGATTGTAAGGGATCAAAACAACTGGCCAAATGCTAAATCTGATACTCAAAGTCCCAAATTGGTTGAATCCACCGACAACCAATCCCAATCGAACATTCCTAGGATCAATTGGGAAATATGGATGTAGTGAATCAAATGTATTCAATGACAATGAATCTTGTTGATGTCGCATTAACCCATCAATGTTATTGTCTACAAAATGCCACTTCATGTGTTTGATGGTTTTTTATGACATGAATAATCTTTTCAATCAAGGATTTAAAGGAAAGTAATGAAAAACCATTACCGATGTGTTCTTTTTCTTCTTATTCATTTTAGTATATTGATTGTGACTTCCCAAATCACCCACTAACAACCATATAGAAGAATAAAAGTTTTTAAAATCATGTCTACTTGAATCCTCTTACCAATAAAGCATACAATCATTGGGACATGCATGTATTTTTGTATAATTCAAACAAGCATGTTAACAACTATTTTCATATCATAAAAATACTCGAGGGGGTTTGCTTCAATAAATGCATCATGCAACCATTCCAATATAATGGACATTGCCTTATTTTTAATTCCACATAGGCATTTTATATGGTACAACTTTACCACAAAAGAATGCTTTGAAAATTTCAAACATAAACTATACAAGTCTTGATTTCCATCATCAAATAAACCATGAAATGTATTTTCCATAGTGATGTTTTCTCTTACATTAGTCCCCAAAAAATCAAGAGGATGATCCAATGATATGTTATAATCTTGATATGGTTGTCCTACAGTCTCAAAAACATCACTTTTCACATTGGTATTTTTATCATCCTCATCTGGTTGTTTTGAAATATTTTGATGTTGATGTTGGTGTCTTTTAATTCCAAATGCATTATTTATAAGGTTCTACATTTCATTTTCCATTGTCGACGAAGTTGGAATCTATTTCTATGGATTGAAATCCCTACAAAACTTTTCTGTTACATTTGATTCTCCATTCAAAATCCCACACAAATATTGAGCATAAAAAATTTTCAATATTAAATGTTCATAAACTTCATATCTCTTCAACCATATTCTAAATTTACAATTAGTACATGGAAATATTATTTTCCCTTCACCTGATCGATTGGAAATTGAAAAATATAAAAATTCATCCAAACCCTTATCATACTATGGTGTGTTCCTCAGTAATGTGATTTAGTTTTTATCCACATATGTCACAACATGCCTACACAAAATTTTCAAAAATTAAAACACATAACTATTACTAAATAGGGAAAGAGATTCAAATATACTAGTTGAAAAAATATAAATATGTTAAAGAAGGTTTTCTTATATAAATAAACATGGTAAATTATGAACCAACCCACTAGAAAACCAAAGAATAAAAATAAAAAATATCCATAAAAGAAGAGGAAAACAAGGATCCCATCATTGTAGTTTTTTGTATGTCATGCTACAGTAAAAAAGATGGACAAACTGATGTTGCCATAACTTTGATATCACTAATGTAAGGGCTTTATAAATCATATAATAATTGAATAGAAGTTATGAATATGAAATAGAAACAAACTCCTACCTTAAACATCACTCACTACTTTAGAAAATACATGGGGAACCAAGATGTATAACAAGCCCAGAATCATCAGGTGAAAGGATTAACGACTAGGGTAGATGAATCCAAGTCTTATGAGTATGGTTTTTGTTTGTCCAGACTCAAAGGAAACATGAAATCCCTAAGATAAATGAAATCATGTATATTAAATTTCCCGAAATATATCCTTTAATAACACTAAAAATTATTATTGTCAATATACATTTTTAATTTCCATTTAATTTTGTTTCAATTATAGAATGTGGTATAACCTTTTAAATCCATATTTTTATGTAATTAAAATAAAATATTCAATATAAAAACTTATCAATATAGAATTAGTGGTTAGATAATAATTATATGGTAAACATGATCATGGAATAGATATCTTATTAAAAATGTCATGGATTCATGAGAGTTGATCATATGTTAGGATAGAAGGACATGTAATCTCAAATGACCAAACATATAACATTTTGTATGATTAAGAAAACATAATATAATAAATATGATTCATTGATCATAATGTAAGAAATAAAGAGTGTGACGTAAAATTGTTATATATAAATAATCATAGTAAATCATAACTTAGAGGATCAGATATAACTACATGTTTCCCCTAATATAGTGGAGTATGCATCAACACTTGATTCTCATAACATAGTGGAGAATACATCATTACCAAATATCATGATATAACCCAGTTTCATTTATTCAATACTCAATAATATAACTATAATTACTCATAGTTACAAAATTTATGTAACACATTTATAAAGCATAAAAAAGAAGGAACACATGAAACCTAATCAATTTCATTTTCAAAATATTCTTTCAACCCATACACACCACAAACCCCATTGAAAACATTTTACACTTTATTCCAAAAATTAATAAAACACAATTAAGAAGAACAGAAAACATACTAAATTCATTTAATAATGATAAATTTTGGAATCACATACCACAAGATTGGAAACGTCCATAAGATTGGGGAATTCCACAACCGCACCACAAAAGGAACCTATAAATTGAAGATCATACCACAACCATAAATATTGAAAATAAAGCATGATGAAAATCTCCAACCCACGCCATTTTAGTGTGAAAACGATAAAATGGAATAATGATTCTACTCCAACCAAACTCCATTTCCATCGATATTTTAAATTGAATGCATAGTAATGAGCTACATTTGATGCACCCCTGTTCATGTGCTATCTGATTGTTATGATTTAGCCCAAAATATGGTGGTGGTTGGAGATCCTTCCAATTGATGCACTATTTTAGAGTAATGGCTACTACAATTTAATTTTGTGCATTGGAACTGGTCTAACATTCAACCAAACCAACCCAAAATCATACCACAACCACGCCCCAAAGGTATACAGACCTATGCAGATGGGTGACAAATGTACTGACTAGCAGCGATGGGTGGCGAGGCGCGGTGAGAGGTGGAAGGATGTGTCGGGGGCTTTGAAGGGGTCTTAGGGGTCTTCGAGGTTGTTGGGGTCTCCAGGTTCATGGGGTTCACCTGGGTTAAGTGATCCTAGGGCTTCTGAGGGTTGCTGGGGTTGCGATGGGGTTGTGGGGTCATCAGGGTCACGTGGGTCCTTGGGGGTCACGGGGGTTACGGTGGTCGCAGGGGTCACTAAGGTTTCACCTTGGATTTTGGGGGTTCATGGGGGTCAAGGTATCAGGGGCGTCAGGGGAGTCAGGAGAGTCGGGTAGGGGGGGTGTCATGACTATAAAAAAACACGTTTAGTGGCAGTTTTTAATTAACCAACACTAAAGGTGAATAACTTTTTAGTTCTTTTTAATTTTATATAAAAACGTATCTATATAATTTAATAGTTTTTAAAAGTAATCATTTTTCTAGTTTTATAAAAATATTTATTTTTAAATTATTTTAAAAAATCAAGAATATTTCTTATTTCCCATGTTATTTTTTGTAAAAATCCAAAAACTATTTTTCATCTAAGTTACTATTTTTTACATATCTTATTCTTGATAGAGAAAATTATTAAAATATTCCCATACTCTTTCTTTCTAGAAATGGATTATATAATATGTTTTATATTAAATAAATGATTCATCACTTCTTTTGGCTTTACTAACCATCCACTGTGAATATAAATAAGTTTTATTCTAATACCTTTCATTTCTGAATACCATTTTTACCATTTCATTGGTTGAAGGGTATTCAGCTAGATGCCATACATGGACTTAATCAGGAAATTATTGAGTTAGCCATATAACCTTTATCTATATTGTTCATATACCATATAATTTATTTACGAGAATTTACCTAGAAAGTTATGGAATATCTTTGGATACCCATTTCTTTTTTATGGCTTTATCATTCTATGCTTATTTATTGAATTATAAACTATTTATTTTTGTGATTCTATTTGTAATAGTTATAAAACATATTTTATTTCTATGTTTTCATTATAATATGTTTAATGATTGATTTCTTGTGTAACAAATATATTTCGATAAATTATAAGTGTGATCCTATATAACCATACATTGAATTTGTTAAAAGTTTATATATCATGAGAAAATCACTAATGATTATGTTTTAGTAGCTCATAATTTTGGTAATATATAGTGTGGGTCATGAAAGTAATGTTCCCTATACTAATATATATCCCATAATTAAAATATTATCATCATTTTTATATTGTAATCTCATGGATCATATTTATTTAATCATGGTTCCAAAATCTTTTGATTCATGAATTGTGGTATGACAAGCCTTATCCCATGATTTATGGTCTATGATTAATTGGTTAAAAGGTTATTATATATCCTACTTATACCCACATGCTCAACTAATGCTCACTTATAATATTTTATTACTATCACTTATTTTTAACCTTACTGAGCTTCAAATCTCACCCCTTTCATAGGTTTTCTGTCACTAATATATGAATATGGGTATTAAATGTGTGATGTTTAGATGGGATTTTAGGGTTATAATGTTATGAATATTTATTAATGAGTATTATAAATTTTTTTTATTAAATCTTATAAGATTCCAAAATATAAATTATCTAGAGTGTGGATCTATTTATGATATGGAATGATTATTCATGTAGAATATTGAAATTAATGTGTTAATTAATGTTGGGTTTCTATATTTAGAATATAAGGATTGTTTAGTTATTGTTTGGGATTATTTTAATTATTTTTAATTAGGATAAGTTAAATTTATTGAAAACCCATGGATGAGATTGGGGGAAAAGTCTATGTGTAGTATAACATCGTGAAATTTTGGTAATGTAGGGATTGTGTGGCTCTGTTTTGAATGAAATACCTTTCTGGATACTCCATGTGAATGCATGATTTGGCATAAATATACCTAGGTTAATAAAAATAAAATGGATATTTTGGGTATTATATCCATCATCAACCAATGTATGAAAAATAGACATAACTACATACATGGTTTGACACTCTAGGGGGATATTATTTGGTAAATCACATCCTATTTACAATCCATTAAGAATTATTTATTTTTTTCATGGGATTAGGATTATAAGTACAAAAGAACCTAACATAATGAAAATTATATTGAATTGAACGTATCAAAGGATGAAATGAAGGTAAAATTATATAAGACATCTTATTACTAAGTTTTCTTATTCATATTATTTTTTAATCATATATTATTTATAACCATTTTAGGTTTTAGTATTTGGTTGAAATAGGATCACAAAAATAAAGCAGAGAATGGTATGTATCTAGAAAAAAATATTTCTTAAATCTAAATAATAGATAATGGTAAAATTGTTGAGACTGTTATTATATTCTTGTTATGATGAAAAATGAGTGTTTCCTAGTGTTATCTAAGGTAATTAGCTTGATATCTTAATAGAAATTAAGTCTTGAAACTTTTAGTTATTTTCATTAGTGAGTGATATTTATCAATAATATTATGGTATATTCTAAAAGTTACAAGGATTATTTGAAATATCAAAGGATTTTAATTCAATGTTTATTCTTCAAATGTTTTAAAAGATATATTAAATTGTATCAATAACCTTAAAAATTGACTTAATGACAATGTTTTATTTTTTTGGGAAAACTATTCATGAACACAAGATTTAGGGATGGATAAATCTTATGCTTAATAGAATCTTGATGTGGATATAATAAAGGATTGAATGATTTTGAAAAAGTAAGATATTATTGGTAACATTGGGATTCATAATTGATTTATGATATTTTTAGTGAAGTTAATCACATTTTTAAGAATGTTGTGTATATTGGATAGTGTTTCATTTTGTGATCAAAAAATTAATACCATTTAAGAGTTAGAGATAATGTTAATTTATAGAATAATATATGGTTTCAATGTGTCTTAATTTCTTATATATTCATTTGGTTTTCAAGAAGTTATACTATGGAGAATGTATGATTAAGGTATAAACATACCTGGGTATATGATTTTATGAATGATTTATGTTGTTTGAGGAAATATAGGAAAGTTTTTATAACCTAAGACAGTAAGGTAGATGTAATATACCTAAGGATAAATATGTTAAGAATACCCTCAAATAATATTTTCATAGTGTAATAATTAAAATTTCAAGGATTAAATTTATTTATTGGGCTAGAATGTCATTAAATGAGATTTTGGACCCTCTAAATTAATACTTTATTTAATAGCTTGTGTCACACATAACACAGAAAAAACATAACACCTAACTAAAATAAACTTCAATTTATTAATATTACTTAAATAATAAAATAATAAGTATATATGTATATAATAATCAACTAGAATAATTTCATATTATTATTTTTCATTGAATGATATTTTAAAAAGGATGCCTTTCAAAGAAATTTTTTTAAAAAAGTATTTTATAATTCCTTAATAAATTAAATTTACCACTCTTAAAATTTTATTATAATATGTAATATTAATATTTAAAAGCTAATATTTCAAAAATCTATTATTTATAAATTTATATGAAATAAGATTACAGAAAATTTATTTTTAAAAAGTCATTTTTCTATAAAAACAATTTTATTTATATTTTTAATTTTCATTTAAATTTATAAATATTTAAATTTTATAATTTTAATTTAAAATATAAAGATTATATTAGGCTTAAATCTTTATAATTTTTTAATGTAATTTATTTTTAAGTGAATAGTTAAAAATACAATGCTTAATAAAATCACTACGTTTATGACTATATCAAGAAATAAGAATATCTTAAAAACATATAAGAAACTTTTAATGATAAAACATGTATTTATGGTGTAAAAATATAAATTTAAAAATAATAATATTAATTTATAAAATATATGTTTAACAAATTAATTAATAATTTCAAATTAATATTGATTTGGCCTTTTATTTTATTTAAATATTATTTTGGAAAATTTTAATTTTCCATTACATTGTATGACACATAAATTTTATTCATTTTATTTTAAAAAAAATTTATATCCTTAAAATGGAATATATTTATCATTGTATCATACACCTAAATTTTCGTATTATAAAAATTGTTTTTATAAAAATTGGTTTTTACACTTTACATACGCTAATGATAAAATTATTTTTTATTTCATATATAAATTTTATCTAATAAAATTTATTTCATATTTTTAATTAGTAGGTATAAATATCCAATAATGTCCATTTTATTTTGAGCTGTTAAAAGTGAAATACTTTGGTAAAAATAAGTAACAACGGTACAATCAAAAAATATAAAAGTGAAACCTCTAAGAGAAAATGTCATATAAAAATGATTTAAACATGTTTGAAAATGACTATTTAAGGTATTAAGAAACTTATCATATTTATCACTCCATAATTTTATATTTTTGAGTCTTTTTGACATATAAAACATGTTCTCTTTTTATATTAATTTAAACTATTCACTAAAATTCTATTCTCACCACTTATATAAGGGGCCTCCCACCATCCCTTCAAGGAATCTAAACAAATTTGGTATTCTATTTAAAATTTACCCTTTATCATTACAACATAAACCTATTCCTTTTCCTTTTGCCCCTATTAACAATATATTGGATTAAGACCTCCATTTTCGGGGAATCCTCCATGGAAAATGCAAAGATTTCAACATGAGTACTTATTTTTCCAAACTTCATTTCCATTCTATATTGATGCTTCAATTATAATTTTCAAATTCCAATATAATGGAATTATTATTTTTTATACTGAATTTTATTATTCTATGGTAATGAATTTTATCAAAATTTATCATTTTTTCTGAAGAAACATGAAAATATAATTTGTGCATTGTGCATATTACCGTCTCCACGAAGTGATGGCTTTAATTTTTCAAAAACCACATATATTTGATTATTATAAAAGTGTAATTAATTAATTAATACTAAATATATAATAAAATAATTTTTATGAATTTAAAAATTTTAATCCACCTTTATTCCATATTCTTCTCTAATAAATGTGAATGTTACCCCTGTGTTGAGTGGACAATCACCTACAAGATGTAATATTTCTCATTTTTTTATTATTTATTAAAATATCATAAAATATGATTCAAAACATTAAAAGTATCAAAATAATATCATTTTTTTTCTATAATAAGGGTATTATTACAGAATAAACTACATTCATAATCATGATCATCCATTAATTAAGGTATTTCCATGTTTAGGTGAGTCTAATAACATACTTGAACAATGAAATAAGATAATATCCTTGATCAATATAAGAATATAATTACTAATAAAATATTATATAAATAATAAATAAAAATTTTATTTTATTTATATAATGGTAATACTAATATTAAACGTATTAATAAATAAAACAAAACTTATTCGTTAAAAATTACCTAAACATGCTCATCGCATATTTTTTCTTTAAAGATTGTAAAAAAATGCCATATAATGAAATTATAACGTCATAAATAATTATAAAAAGTAAATTATAGTTCCTTTTAAGATCTATTAATGTTGAATTTTTAGAGAATAGTGATGAACAACACCACTATTACCAAACTAGTTCAAAATTAACAAGATTACTCACACTCGATATTGAAAAAAATAAAAAACAACAAAAATACATATAGGGAATAATTATAAATCGAGTTTATAAAAATTTATATATATTATTAAGATTTATAAAAAGGTGACTATGATATAAATTTTTGTTATACAGAATATTCAAATTCTTTGGTGGATGTCCGGAATTTGGGTAAGGATTTCTTATCTTAAATATTCACAACCTGATATATATTTCTTAGTATACACATTTATTTCATTATAATGGTGTACATAAAAAAATTAATATTTGTTTCATGACCCTATCATTATTCATGGGGTTTAAATTTTCTTTTAAAATAAAAACCTTTTAAGGGTGTTTGGATTGAAATTTTCTAAGGTTGTAAGGGGATCTTTGTCTCAAATTTAATTTCGGGAGACATGTTTGTTATTACACAACATTATTTATTAATATAGTGTATTAAGTTACACCTTGATTTAAAGTATTAACTTTTATTCATTTAATGAGATTTTAATTTCCATTTCTTGATATTCCCCTCAATATCCTTTGATTCATACATTACATATACCATGAGAGTTTTATCACTAATCTCATTTTCAATGAGATATTCCTTTTGAAAATAATACATATGGAGAATTTGAATACTTTTCTAAATAAATTATTTATAATTTTATTATCTTCTAGTCATTATTATGGTTTTACATGTCTTACTCATATTTCATTTCCACCATTGGATCATTATTTATCATTGTAAGGAAACATACCCTTTATATTCTTTTCAATTTGGAACCTCCAATTTCCCATGTCTATATTCATTGGATTATTTTGAGAATTTAATTATATATATATCAATAATTTAGTATATATATTTATACTACTATAAATTACTTAAATGTTTTAAATTAAAGAATAATTTTTATGGGTTTTTTCATCAAATTGTGAAAAAACTATAATTTTAACATTTTTTGTGTAAACAAAAATTTCCACCGCCTTTGTCGCTTCATATGAAACTTTACATAATTATGTTCATGGAATTTAAAATAAATTTTACCTATTTTTTTATAAATTAATTATCTTAAAATTATTTCAGAATATCTCAAATATTTCTGATGTCAATATTTATTTTTAAAAAATTGCAGAAAATGTGTTTTTTAATGTCATTACCATTTAACATATCTTATTCATGATCATGGGAATTATTAATATTTTGTCATCAGAATTATTTATGTATATATCTTATATAATGTTAATTTAAATAAATGAAATGATTTATCACTGCCTAAAGTGACCCAATATGTTCAAGGATATTAAATATTTTTATATAAATATTCAATACATTACAGAAACTCATGAATGAGGAATGTAATAGAGTAGTATATATGGATACAAAGTAGCCAATATTTTAAGTTGGCGAACAATATTAAAAATATCCCATAATGTTTCTCACTTTTAATATTCTTAAAAAATATTCCCTAGTTAAAAAAATTATTAATAACTTAGGAAAACTAAACATAAAAAGTGTGAGCTCAGATACTTAGTATGAGTTAACAGGGAAGATACCAAATAATAAAATGAATATAAGTGCAGGATAAAATGAGCATAAAATTTAAAAAACAAACCCTACATATCAAATATTACAACCAGATGTCAATGAATATGGATTGAAATTTCATAAGATAAGAATCACGTTTAAATCAGAGAACATGATCCATGAGATCATAACATTTGAAAATGACAAATATTTTTGGTGTACATATAAGTATATAAAGTCTTATGTTATGGATACACACCAATACATTCATAACATGTTAGGCTTGGTCTAACAACCCATGCACATACTTAGGGATTGGGATTACCTCTTGTGTACCCTCTATCAAGCTTGGGATAACCTCTAATAAACACTTTTATCTCATATAACATTAATCATTCCCTAATTCATTAGAAAGAGATATAGGTCTTACAAGTAACATAATGAAAATCACACATATATATTTTCCAAAAGATCATAAAACAATCATCATATCATAACCCAAGAAATAAAAATGGGTTTCATAAAAATTTCACCATATATTAACCTATGAAAAAGAGACAAGTTTAATAATAATTTCATAATTTAATTATAGTATAACCCATGAAAATAAGTAGGATTTATAATAATTTATTCATGATATAACACATGGAAGAGAAATGGGTTTCATAAATATATTTTCATGATAAAAACAAACCATTTAGATAAAGAATAATAATGTTTTCTTCGGATAATAACCCTAGAAAATCATAAACAACATCAAAGGATTCCATATTAGATCAAAAATTATTTTGAAAGATCACTTGGAACGTTTCTTTAAAGAAGAATAAAATTTTCACTTTGAAAAAAAATTTAAACATAATACATTTTGAAATTCATTTTCTTTTAAAATTACAACGGAAACTTGTAAAATAATTTTTAAATAAAATAATGGTTATAATGGTGGGAAATTCCTTTTATGCTTAATATTTTAAAATAAATATTCCTTTCATATTTGTGGTAAAATACAAACAAGAATATTTGGAAAATAATGTGAAGATTATATTAAAAAAAAATTTAAATCAAAAAATGTGTAAATATGACTTTAATAAATCATTTTAGTATGTAATTTTTTGATTTTTTTAATATACATGGTTTTGGAAGGAAAAGGGATTTTGATCGACGAGTTGATTTATCATAAAAAAATAATTTTAAAAACTTGAGTTCATAAAGAGAGTAAAATGAATGGAAAAATGTATCCTCGTGACATAAATAAATGATAATAAAATTCATGAATTTCTTGAGGGATGGATTATAAGATTTTATTATAGAAAACCTATTCTTAATAAATCCTTATTAATGATGAGACTGTAACCTAAAATCATTACAACTTTAAGAACTTTTAAATGTTATCCCCATGAAGGAAAATCATTAAATGAATCTTAAAATATAATAAGAATTAATGAAATCATTATATTACATTTAAAATGGGCTTTATATACACCTCATAAAATAATATAGGAGTATAGCATAATCATAGGTCTCAAAGAAGACAAATTGAGACAAAAAATATTTACAAATTTGTTAAATTGTGAAATATAAACCCCATGATGGAGGGATCCAAAAATGGATAAGTAAATAAAAATAAATTTCATAAAAATAATCATAAAATAAATTCATGGTTTTTATATACATGACATGAATGAAACATGTGGTAAATATGGCATTTTACTCATAGAAAATAAAAGCGAGAAAAAATATCTTATCACTTTAGTAATATTTTTAATCCTAAGACTCAATAAATAATAACAGAAAATGTAAATTTAAATATAATTAAAAGTTTGAGATTCATAATATAAAATTTAGAAGGGTAATTATATATACCACACAAATGAAAGAAGTGCTGAATTTTCATATGTCTCCGAGAAATAAAAGATAGACTAGAAATCCCTTATAGTAAGTCTAGAATTCCCCAATAAAAATTCAAAACTTCTGTATAATAAATATAATTTCATTATAAATATATTTTATGTCTATGATTATATATATATATAATATAATATATGATTTACTTATGACATTTTATTACATACTTATTAACAAATTCTTGTTAAATTATGTTTCGGGTAATAACTACTTTATTTTTTATATATGTTTTGATTTTTCTTTCTAGTCTTATTACTATGATCACTGACAGATTCATATTTGGTTCATATGTTTATACAATTTTCGATGGTTTTTCTAATATTTTTCAATTATATATCCCAAGAATTTAAATGCTTTATTAACAATTAAGAAATTGTAATTGTGGAATTAAAACGATTTAAATGGATTAAAAGATGATTATTTTGAATTTGGAAATGAATTCAGATTGTATAATTTTTTTGAAATATTTTTATGTGATTAAAAATTATCTAAACATTATTTTCATAGGTTTCAAACAAAAAAATTAACCACATTTGGCCATACCTTATCCAAGGGCAACCAACCACCTAGACACACCCAAGATTGGTTTCCCGGACAAGCCACCCACTTGGAAGGCCAATATATGTTAGAAGCTGCATAGGGGAATCAAGACTATTCAAGTTCCCATAGTGGTGAAATTTATTGGTGGTTCCAGCTTGGACATAGCAGTAGGAGCGTCGACCTATGGTGGTGAAACCCATGAGGTGACAAGAGGAAGGAATCACCAGGACAAGGTAGACTGTGGGGGGGGGGGGGGGTGGATGTCCTCTGGCACACATATGACTTAATATTTGGGGAGGTCAAGACAATGTTGTTTAGAAATGTATCCCCACCACACCCTCATGTTCCCGTTTCAATGTGATATAAAACATTTAATAGATTTTAACCAAAATATTAATGTTTCACCTCGGGCATGCTCAGCCTCAATCTAACATTTCCCAAGCCATGACATTGACTCTATCTATAGTTATCCAAATCTTGTACTCATCGACCACTGCTGAAGCTCATTTGGTACCACCATTAGAACGAATAATCTAGCTCTGGGGTTGATCCATTCTTAACTTATGAAGCTTACCACTACCAGTGATCATCTTCAGACCCTTTTTTGACATCCATGAAGCTTCATCGAGTTTCATCCAATCACTTCAGAGGACAGATAAAAAAGTAAACCTACCACTTCTCTACTTCAATGCACTAATCACCGTGCTACTTCCATGTCTACCCCATATAGCGATGCATGATGTGAAAAATCATGATGCCACAAGGATATTATTCCAAGATTAGACAAATCACCTGAGATCCATGGGTAACTTCTTATTCTAAAAAAGCATGGGTGTCTTAGAGGTTTTATAGAGGATATTCAACAAAATATTTTGTGATATATTTCTTGACCAGGATCTAGGATGATGATTCCCATCCTTTTCCCACAAAAGGCCACACCTATGCCACAGTGAAAAAATTTGAACACTACAAGGGGTAAATTTCCACTGAATCTACATTCCTTCTTTTGTTCTATTTTATATTTATTTATTTTATTATTTTAGTTTTATTTCAATTTTTATTATTTCTATTTATTAATTTTTATTTACTGAGTTAAATAACACATGTATCTTTATAATTTTGTGTCCCACACATCTTTTCCTTATTCTCACTCTTCTTATTCATCTTCTTCTTCATCATCTTAGATAATTTTGTTTTCTCATTATTTTGATATTATTATAGATATTTATTTTTTTTTCTTATTTTCTCATACTCTTTCCACATTTTATTTTTATTATTCCTTTCCCTCTCTTCTCACCCCCATTCTTCTATTTTTATTTAATTACTCTTCCTCATTTATTCATTTTATTATTATATTTTATTTTATTATTCTCTTTATCATCATTCAACCAAGTTATCTCTTACCCTCGACAATGAAGGGATAACCTGAGTATTTTGTCATGGGAGGTCAAGGTTCTCTTGAATTATTACTTAATGTTTATTTTATTTTTTTGGTAGATAAGAGTGGCATGAATTATTTTTGAGAATATCTCTCATGACATAAAACTAAATCTATTTATATTATTTTTCTCTAACTATTTTAGTTATATCTATTGGATAACTCTTCAAACGATTGAGTTGAGAAAATAAATGGATGAAACAATATTTTATTGAGCCATGTCCTGGAAGATACGACACCCTAGACCAAGGTATGTCATCAAACATGATTAAAGAATGAGGTTGAATTAATTTTTCTTAAAGGTATTCAATGTTTAACATTTTTTAAACAAAATAGTAGTAATTAATCAGGATAATTCAGGAATGTATTATCAAAATAAGTTTTAAAAATAATGGAAAATAATACATGACCCCAAAACCAATCCTAATACAATGTTATTTCTTCTTAATTCCATTATGATTATCCTTTCTTTCTAGAAAAGATTAAATTTTCATATTTCATGTCATTTCATTATTTTAATCATAACCCACATTTATACTAGTTTTCATAAATTAATATAAAACAGAACAATAGACTTAAATTATTTAGAATGAGGGAGTAAAAATACTGAGAATCTCACCATGTGAGAAAATCCTGGTCATCCATTGTTATTCACTAGGAAAAAGTTTAGAAATTTTAATTTCCCATACCCCAAAATAGGTATTAATTCAAAACTACCATAGTTGTCAGGGATCTAATTAGTGTTTTGCTATTTTTTTCCTATTTTTCACAGTATTTAGTTTCTAAATACTTTTAAAAAATCATAAAAAAATAATTTTCCATGTTATTTTCAGACAAATGTTTTTTGAATACATGGAAAAATTACTAATAGGTGTAAGAACTAAAAAAAATTCTTAAAGAGACCTTACAAAGAAGAGCTAATGATATTATTATAAAATTCAAAAAGAGGTAAATAGGAATAGATACATGAATATCACCTAATTATTTTAAGATCATGATCGATGAAATCATAAATAACTAGAAAAAATTTGAGGCCAAGAAGGAAATGTAAATTTTTTATCCAAATTCACAGAAGAAATTAAAGAAGTTAACACCAAAATAGAAAAATATCAATATCCCAATTATTTGAGGAACCAAATTCAAGAAGACCATTATAATATAGAGTGGATTCATGAATATAAAAAATTTCTTTCCAAGTTAACTACGTGAGATCAACAAGATCATGATGAATTCTTGAATGAATATTTGGTATAAATTGATCTCCCCAATCCCAATAATATATAATAGCCAATTATATTTCATTTAAATCCTTCTATAAAAGAATATGAATCCTTATAAATTGTATAATTTGAATAAAATATATAAGAGACTAACTATATTCATCCACGTGACACCATCCAACTCCACGAGGCACTCACGATTGAGGTAGTGATTGAACTAGAAACAACTCAGGGAGATAATAATATTTTAAATTCTTTTTCTGATCATATTCAATCTAATTTTAGTATCACCCCTTATTATTTTGAATTTTTATATTTGTTCAATTATTTCCATACCTTAGAAGAAGATGAACAAAAATAATATACATCTATTGAGGAACACATAGAGCTCCCTTGATTTATTGAATAATAATTTGAGGAGGCACATAAAGAAGTCCAAGTTGTTAAGCCTAAAAAAATAAAGAGGATTGTAATATTTAAAGGGATAAATTACTTATGAAAAATAAAATTTTAAATTTTATTCATGTAAATACAAATGTTTAATTCCCATTTTATCATTCAACTAATAAATACAATATTATTATAGCTTTGGAAGTGGAAGAGGAGGCTACACATGTTGCAACCAAGAAAGAAGATGATCCATACTTCATCTTACCCTATCCATGAAAGTTATAGCTAACTGTGAAGTGGGGGATCTAGTATACTCTATCTGTGGATCATTCCTCACCCCCATCAAAAAATCACAATCTAGGGAAAGAAACATGTGTTATTTCAAGTCAGAGTGGATCCTTCCACCATCAGAAATTAGAGAAGAATTGGTACTACCTTATGGAGGTAGTAAAAATTCAAGGCCCACATGGGTGGATAATACCAAGACCTATCCCTTTTAATTTATTTCTAGTATTTTAATTTCAATATTAGGAATTAGTCTAGCTGAAGTCCACTGTATCACTTATTTTTGTACTTAAATGACATGATCCATGTGCTTAATTGGGTAATGTTATTTTATATATTCATGATGGAAGATGGACAATCCTAATGGTGGAATAAAATGAATAATATTCCGAGAAAATCGAGTTCACATTTAATTTTTATCTTTCAAACTCCATACATTTTCAATGAGATTCATGGTGATACCTAGGGCTCTTTCTTCTCGCCCAACCAATAGTCCGGATATTATCAAAACCCCTTTCACCATGTCAAACCCCGATTTATACGGGGAAAAGTTTTCAAGGAATAAATATGGTATTATTTTCATTTTCAAAAGATACATTTTTCTTCACATACATACACCCTTGGGCCTAATTAAAATATTTTAATCACTTCATGTTCATTCATTTTCATTATTACCACATAACGTTAAACTGCATGGAATTCCAAGAACTATGTGTTGATTGATTCTCATTCTATTGAGATATTTAGTGACACCCAAATATCCTATAACAGGTCATTTTGTAATTAAAAATCCCCCAATCCTTATGTATGGATCAGTCCTCCTTAGGTAACCTTATCAAGAACTACGTACTAATTTATTCTCATCATAATGGGAAACATAACGACATCTGGATCCTTTATCTTGGATCAAACACCACATAATAAACATGACCATATCCTTTACTTATGTTTCCCTTAAACATTAAAAGAAACCTTCCCCACACCTTATTTATTGAACTGAGCACAAATAAAATGGTCTTAAGAGTTTGGTAAATTATTTCCCCGCTAGAGTAAGGTGTATCTATTTATATTGGGGTTATCATGTTTCTAGATGAAATACCTTATAAGTCACACTATATATCCTCATCACACAATAATAAACTGCAATATTTTTCAAGAACAACGTATCACTTTATTCTTACCCTAGAAGGATATGTAGTGACATCCAGGTACTACACCTTGGACCATCCACGATATTACTTTTCATGTCAAAGTTACCCACATCCTTAACACATGATAATAAAATGCATGGTCCTCAAATAACTATGTGTGACATGATTATCACCCACATGAGATATTCTAAGATGTTTAGAACTTTAATCCTAGGCCCACTAGTATCACAACATGGAAAATCCTCTACTCCCTTGTGTATGAGTCAGGTCTACATGAGATCTAATATGGGTTCTCACTTTACGTATGAACCCGTATCTGTTAAAACCATATATGGATTAATTTTTTCTCTGATAATAAACATAGTGAAGCAAAAAAAAAGAATCATAGTGAATCTTGGGACCTATTTCCTTGTCCACCAACATTATCTTCTTGCTCTTCATATCGAGACACCTTTTTCCTTAACACATAACATTAAACTACACGACTTATGTCCTCACCCCATGACATTAAATTACACAGTACCCATAGAACTATTTATGGATTGATTCTCATCCAAATGAGATATATTGTGAAGACTAGGACTTATATCATAGTATCAGCCACAAGGTAAGGAAAAAATCACCCTCTCTTTTATACAATCAAGAATCAGTGCATGAGTTTTTATTTTGGGTCCTCTCATTAGAGATCCGAGAAAGGAAATAATTGATGTCTCCATCTATATATGAGTCATATCTATTCAAGGGCACCAAATCCATGGACAATATCGATCCAAACACTTCCTTTGTGAATTATAAAATGCCCCCTTTTCATTTTATTCTTTTAATATTGAATACTTTCACATATTCATAATCATTCCTCAGCTTTTGGTGGAATAATGTTCGATACCTAAGATCTCCTTTTCCTTATTATGTAGTATGTTCCATAGTTGTAATTGCACTAGTTTCCTTCATAATGTTATTATCATCCAAACGATTACACTACTTATCTATTAATTATATTCCCCAGTTGTCCTTGCATAAAATAGCCCCCATAACATGTATTTCAAATAGTGGTAATTTATCCCTTAGAAGAAGCCTCCTCTGTCCCTTTAGGATTTTGACGATGGTATGTAAGAAAACACAATGAAAAATTAGCAGTCATCCTTTACATATTTGTTCCATATCCGTTCTCCTGACCAAAAGGTATCCATGACTGTTGTTTACATTTTTTCCCCATCATATGTTTATGGAATGCTGGAATAATCATGGTCTTCTTGACCACATGTCATCCATAATTTCCATAACCTAAATGGTCCTAGCTGTATTACCTAAATATACAGGCACCATACATCCTATACTTAGTTCAAACCTTCACAGAGAGCCTACTCCCTTGATTCTTTGGAAATCAGGACTTAAAATACCCCTTCTATATTTAGGGTTTTTATCAACAAACCAATCTATGTTCTTAGGAAGATCCAAATATCCATAAAAAATAATTGGTTTTTAGTGATAGAATATCAGCATTCTAGAGAGATCATTTTAATGAATTTTAAATACCTACCCCAGCTAGCCTTGCATAAGTTTCCTGCATAACGGGTCTGTCAACCAAAGGATACCACTATCGACTATATAGTACGTTCCCAACTGTCAATGCATAAAAAATCCCCCATAATAGTTTTATTAAGAATTGGTAACTATGTTCTTAGGAGATACCTCCTTTAATTCCACAATACATTTTTCCCATACCACTTATTGGATATAGAGATCCCCAGGTTATAGGTGAAAACATTCTCATTCCATACTTGATAATAGTAGAAAATTTCCAAATAAATTACCAATAATAGAACCATCAAACCTTCGGTAAAAATATAATGAGCTTAAATTAAATACCATGCTAATATAAATACTATATGAATTTAAACTACATAACATAATTTCCTAATTTCATGACTTTGAACTGTACAGTCAATTTCTACATGATGCCTTTATCCATTTGTAGAAAGAGGCATTCGCACATAACATTGGTAATCTAAAAAAGTGTACCCTCATTCGCACACCACAATCATGTATAAGTGGTTTCACATTCATGTTTGGTGCCAACAGAAATATTACCTTCATTTTTAGACACCATTCTTTGGAAAAACAACCCATTGTGGTCTCAATACATCCAAATCATAAACATTATTTGTCCATTAGAAATAGAATGTCAGAATTCCCAAGAAATCCTTTAACCAACTATGCAGTACACACCCCAATTTTCCTTGAATAAATATCCCAGATATAGTCCTTTTAGCCAAAGGATTCCGCTATATGACTATGTAGTACATGCCCCTGTTGGCCTTCCATAAATCCACTCTGATAACAGGTTTTTCAACTAGTGTAACTTCTTTCTTAGGAGAGACCTACTCCATTATCAAATACCATGTTTAAGATTTGGAAACCCATAATATTTGCCTTAAGATTCCCCTTCAAGTTATTTAATGAATTTTGGAACATTCTTGGGTAGAAAACCTTGTTTGGTTCCTTATTTAAAATGTTATAGTCAATGTTGTTCGACCAAAAACACTGGAATTATTAGTTCGACATGATTTAATTTGAAATTCCCCTAACCAGATTCATATTACTCACCATATTGAAAAAATACAATGTAAAATATCAATAAATGAAGAGTCTTATATCTCTAGACCTATGATATTCATGGATTAGAAAAAATATCAAGCGATAAAAAGTTAAAAGGCCCAAAAATTGTTAGGTTGAAAACCCAAAAAGGGTGGCCAAAGAAAAATCCAAGTCTCACCCTCTAAGTCTCCTCCATATTGATCTTATGAAAAAAATATGGTGATGACATAAAAAGGTATAATGTTTATAGGTTTATCAATGTGATAGTAGAAATATCCAACCTACACTCACTTAAACCCTTGGCCTTGGTTGAAATTAGAGAATATTTTACCCATTCCTTGTTATTGTGGTTACAAATGACTAGAAAAAAGATGTTTTGTTATAAAAATTAGTTTAAATATTATGGAAAAATCATTGAAAGTGAACTAAGATAAGGACACAATTAATTTAGAACAAAAAAATCATTTTCAATAGAGTTTTTAAATGTGGTGGAACTTTCATATGTTAGTGCCTCTCAAACAGATTTTAGAATTTGTACTGAAAAGAATATTTGAGAATTTGAATTAATACCTGAGTGTATTACACTAGTTCATGAAGCATAAAACTTTGTACAGAAATATCATGCTCATATTTTTGAGGTTTTTCTTACCCCGCCTCAACAACTTCTCTCCTACATGTAAAAGCCTCTTTTATGGATTAGTGATGTTGAAATACATCCTCCCTTGAATAATGTAATTCTTCTTCAAGGTGTATAATTAGGACCTAAATTTCATAGAGGAAATCCTAGAATTTTTCTTCTTTTTTTATAGTGGCTGACATCAGCTTAGATCATGACGGGTCAAAGTTCTTCAAAATGGTCTGCCTATTGCACCTCAACCCGCTACAATCGCTTCTACTCATCCCATCACAAAATGAATGTATTCACCATACCATGGATTTCATGATAATCAAAACCACCATATCCCAACATGAAAATTCTGAATTGATGCTAATGAAGACCAGATGGAATATATTCAAGAGGAATATGACCATTTTTTTCAAAATATCTCTCCAAACAAGAAGACTTGTAGGGGAAAAAGCATATTGTTTCTCTAGGTTAGACTCAGAACCAATTTGGGAAGGAGGGATATACTTTCGAATCAGTGCAATCAACAAATCATATTATCCCTATCCCTTGAAATTTTCTCCATCCCAACCTGTTAGGGTTGGTGGAATTGGTATAAAAGCCTCCACCTCATGTTCATTTGTTGAAGTTGATGAAACTGAATAGAAAATGATGTTTTTTGTTAACATCTTATGATCAAAAAGTAATAAGGGTGTTGAAATAACTGAAATGGTTGATTACACATACCCATACATGGATCACCTAACAAAACTGATACTTCTCTAGCATTACCATCTTTATCCCTCGGTATTGGGTCCTCCTCATAAGGAGCATCCTACTGAGTCTGCTCAGCAGTTAGTATCAAAGACACCATATAATCCCCCACCCGAGATTCTCAACTACCACTTCTTCAAAAGCTTGAGTTGGGTGGATTTGAATGCCTTGTTCTTTAAGACACATAGAATTTTTTTCATATAAATCATCAAAATTTGGAAATTTATTGGAAAACCCATGTGAAAAAAATCAACTATGTTTGGAAAATGAAATAATGATAAAACACACATACATACAATTACTTGTAGAAATGGATTTTTTTTAATGTAACCTAGAATATAAATGAATGTATTACTTAAATCCCTCATGACATTATAAATGGTGTTAATTCTTATAGCATCCTCACTAGTAATGGTATTCGAGGAAGGTTGCTTCAAACCCACATTGGATCTTCCAATTATTCCCTTTGTTTTTTTCTCAAAAAAAACAATGTCTCAAGCCCCCGCAATGTAATGTTCTGCAAAAAAACCCTCATCAGAACATATAATATAACTATCATCCCCTTCCCAGGAGACAAAGGTATCATCACTAATTATCGCATGGTCCTCTAATATGGGTAATTGATTTGAAATATCTTAAAAAATAAGATGGTCAAAAACAATGTCTAACACTTAAGGGAGCACATTTGACATTACCATGACCTTCTCATTTCTATGAGGAGGAGGGAAAAAATGTACTCATATCATTTGAATCATCATTTTTCAGGTTAATGGATTCATCATCACAAGTCTATTCATCCCCTGCAATATCCTCCTCAATCCTTGAAGGATTGGTGCCAGATACATTTTGATATGAAAGCAATACAAAACATGTGAAAGATAATCATAGTCAAAATGTTATTCCAAAAAAGTTTTAATATCATATGATAACACAGAGACTCACTGTGACATGACTTATGAACCATGTTTAATGCTCTCTTTCACTTCCTCTCGTGAGATAGTGAAGAGCATGAACCTGTTTTCTTGGAAACAGGGTCTTGAGGTAGAGATCTATGAATTCCTACTGCGATCACCTCAATCACGGTCTTATATCCTTGAGAATGTCCTAGGGTCCCATGAATATAATTCATTTCATCAATAGGAGTTCATGTGGGGCTGTATTTCGGTGAACCAATAGCCTTTGCTTCTCCCACTACTCTCCCCTCTCCTGATCAAAACTAAAAAACAAAACCCTCTAAAAATTAATGATGATGGGTGAAAGTGAATGAAAGGAAATGAGGAAAAGATAAATACATTAGAAAGGTTAATGTAAATGTTATATTCCTCTATAAGATGAAAAATTACCCCTTCAAGCACTCATTGGCCCAGCATATCAAATACTCACTTTAAGGCTGGGACCTGATCATCAGTTATATATATAAAATCCTCTAGATAATTGAGATACACATTAATCTCAACCAAATTATTATCAGGATAAAAATTATAGGGTTATTTAATATCACCCAACTCCAAAATTTTCAAGACATCCTAGAAAAACTCCCATGAATCCCTAAAATCATGAGTCATTCTCTTCAAAATTGGATTACAAATAACCACACAAAGTTTGGATTTGGTGTGGCTGGATTTGGAGAATACTCAATTCCCTTTAATAGGTAAGCCACTTCAGAACACCTTTCTCTTTCAGAATAATGAGGAGATGGGATAGGGTTCTCCTCCATATGATGGATACTAGACCACCTTGGCGCTGAAGGTTTTATCTCCTTGACCCTAGCTTGATTAATGGTCATTTTCAGAGAATGTCTCGAAGGCTCTATAGCCACCACTTCATCTTTGGATATTGCCTTTTTTTGTGAATACCACGTCTAGCTATCATCATGGCCTTCACCAAAAAATTAACCTTTTCCAACTCCCCCTGAGGGTATGAAGAAATCTATGTCGTGGCATACTTGGCCTCTAGCCCAATTGATGCCTCAAACGGTGGTAACCTGATCGAAATGTTTGATGCCTCTAGAGCCATCAGGATCCATAATTTTCAGGATACCATCAGATGCTTATCTATACTAACAAGCATAGATGGAAACATAATTGAATATTAAAGAAATTTAAATTGGTGAGAAAACTGATAATGAGTGTAAGCCCCATAGATAATCTTACTTTCAATATAGGCTACCAATGTGCTATCCCTGAATTCCGTCATATACAACCTTAGTTCATAATTATTATCCTTATTGTCATCATTAAACAAAATAGTTGGTCTATTATCATGAGGAATGGAGTTAAAGTCTCCAGATACATTCAACATCCTTAGAACTTCATCAGGTTTCAGTTTCAAAGGATGGATCCTAGATACTTTCTAAATAAATGGTTGAAATAAGTTATGGGGATCCTAAATGAATTTAGCACTGAATATGAGATGAAATGTGTTGACACCCATCCCCACGACACCTGGAATGGCCCTAAAATTCTAAATGAGGCATTCCCATTGTATAAATGCAATAAGAAGTGATTTATTTTTTGCTAAAATAGGGGAAATCAACCCTATGTATTCACCCTCTAACAATTTTTCCACAATAACAAAAGTCCCTAGCCTTACACTGCCACCAGACTTGTCGACTGGGAGTAGATAAATTCTTAGCCACATGGTAAGGAAACTATCCATGAGAACATTCACATTAATATTAGGGAAAACATTGTAACACCAACATTTCAGTCACCCTTATCCAATGTGGTCCAGAACATGCCTGATGTACTCCAATTCTTTGTAGTAGATAAAATAGTAGGGTGTCTACAAGTATGACCCTCTCATGCCGAATCTACGAAATCCACCATCAATGTTTCTACATGGATTTTATCCCTTGGATAAGGATCTTTGACTCTATGAAGCTTCTTCGCTATTTTGAATAGATTATAGGACAATGATGGTGTCCTATTAGCATCCTCCCACATGGTATTTGGTGGGATCAATTCATCGTATTTTTACCCAAGAATAGGGACCCTAGAAATATTGTAGATATCCCACATGATGATGCCGACTTCAAAATGCATCAAGTAAATGGAATTTTTCAGTAGACTCCATTAGCTCCATAATTAGAGAATGATGTATGGATTCTTATAAACATAGGTATGTACTACCCAAATGGCCTCATAAATATTCTTATCCTATAAATCCATTTTTAGTTCCACTCTTTTTTCGAATAACTAGAATGCCAATATCCACTCAGGCCTGACTCCCCCTCCAGAGTGGAAGTACCAGTTTTCTTACCATCCATAAGATTGATTAGTATTTTAAGCCCTTGAATTTGAATCGTAACAATGAGGCACTGACTCATAGATGTGCAGCTTCATATCTAGATCACCCAGTCTATGATATAGAAAACAACCAATATGGAATATTTCTTCCTTTATGTAAACACAATTCATTGAGATGTTAGAATCAAGTGATTTAGTGTGTTACATGAACCCTAATTCTGGGAAATGTTTCTTATATGAAGGAATATGAGTATACCATAGAATCTAGTTCTCATATAGATGAATGTAGTCTCTTTATGGGTACTCACATTGATATGGTATCAAACAATTTTCCAAAACAGGAAGGGTAGTTTCAAAGACATAGTATTAATTCGTCATGATGGCTTTAATCATTTAATTTTGACACAAAATATCTTGTTCGATGGTAGGAATTGAGGAATCCATTGAAAACCTTAATTAAAGACACAAAATTCTCTCATTATGTAGAAATTTTTTACTTAAGAAAACATCAAAATTTTAACTTATAATCCAAGAATATGGTAAAGGAAAATCCCCACGTAGCCCCTTCATTAAGAGTTCTCGTGCACCTCACTGGACAGGGGTTCTAACGTAGCTCCCTCGTCAAGGGTCCTCCAATAGATACCTCAAAAAGGATTCCCACAAAGATCCCTTCATGAGATGCCTTAACTAAGACTCCTTTCAAAGGTGAATTAGTGCATCCCCATCACTCAGATGGATGTACCTTGAGAGAACCTTCATGAAACCTTCGCAAGAGCACTACACGATGTAGCTAGATGAAAGCACAACACAATGTAGATGGACAAAAGACCCGCATGGTGAGAGAAAAAATCAGACACATAGAATGTGAAGAAAATGAAATAGGAAATGGGGTACTTATATATGATGATGGTCTACATGGAAACACTTACACTGATTCCCTACGCCAAACACCGACAGTCAAGACTCAAATAGAAAAACTACACGGATAACCGACATGATGAACATACACAAAGGACCTACAAGATCTAGCATATACCCTTCAAGATCTTTTTGCCTTTTATTTTCCTCATAAATTGAATCTCCTCTTTAATTCAGATGTAATCCTTAGGGGGGAGGTCTTTTTTTTACACTACCCTTTTAAAGAAGATGAAAATATTATGAAGTAAAATTTGGGAATGATAAACTGCTAAAGAGCCTTAAGTAGAACCCATATTTTTTTTTCTAAAAGGACTTATGCACCCAAGACACATGTGAATTGTATAGGCCATACAACTACCCTGCATATCCCACAGATGAAAGACAAGCATGCACAGGGAACCGTAGCGTGCGTGAGTTCAATTGAGTAAATACTTAATTAGGTTAAGTATGCCGAATTTAGAATTGATTGGGTTGATTTTGGGTTTTGATTGAAACTAAATTGATTTACTTTGAAGAAATGGATACAGTTTGAAAGAAAAAAAAGGGTAAATTTAAAGAGTTTTTAAAATGGAAAGAAAAGATGTGTCAGGGCTATGGTGAATAAGGAGTTTTTATGTAGATTGTTTAAATGGTTGTGTTGTTCATAATAATTCAATCATTCTAGATTTCATTTTGATAGAAGTTTTCCTTGGTCAGGTTCCTCTTGATTGGAATTAGAGCAGGTGACTCCTTGGTCTGGTAGTCAGGGTTCTTAATTCTTTATTACATCCAATCCATTATTTGAATCAGTGAAAACCTTCCAATGGTCATGGATGATTTCACCGTTACTTTTC
Organism: Viscum album; assembly: GCA_963277665.1. Taxonomy (NCBI): domain Eukaryota; kingdom Viridiplantae; phylum Streptophyta; class Magnoliopsida; order Santalales; family Viscaceae; genus Viscum; species Viscum album. The sequence goes on from OY728125.1 coordinate 1,404,080,548, forward strand.
TTTTGTATCTCCGAGAATACTTCCCTTGGTCCGGCTAAGAATTCTCAGTTATATTAGACAGTGGTTTAAGAAGAGTAAGATGAATTAAAATGATTCAAACACAACTATATAAAACAACATACAAATTATTATCCCATCATCCACATCCCCAACACGAGGGGTTTAGTTACACATAGAAAGTGGGAGAAAAATGACACACGTGATACCTGACGAATTCATCGTGTAGGCGTTGAGGTAGAGTGTCGGAAGGTGGAATGGCAGAGTGATGAAACCTTGGTAGCTTCGGGAATGGTGATAGCAGAGTTTCTCTTTCCTCTCAATGGTTCTGAACTCTCAAATCTGTAGGCCAAGGCTTCTTTTTATAGAAAAATAAAGTACACAACATGTAGAGAAAGTACACGCCGTGTACTTTTGGTCAACGCGTTTTGGCGCCAATTTCTCCGTTGGCTGGTGGCCTAATATGCCATTTTTGAATTTTGAACACGGCGCTGCCTGTAAGTTGAGTGTACAAGGCATGTAGTGCCACAATACATGGCGTGAATTATCAAACGTTTGTCCTCTAGGCCCTTCTAGAATAGCAGACACGGTGTGTAAAAGTTCAAACACGCCGTGTCTTCACCAATGACCCCATGGGCATGTGGACTTTCTTCGGCAACTACCACTTCTAGAAAGTAGTACATGGCATGTCGCGCCGCCACACATGGCATGTATCTTCTTCCTGGTGACATGGGCATGTACTCCCTCCTTCAGTCTGTGTCCCTTCCTGGATGTACATGACATGTATAAAAGTACACACCATGTAGTTCAACAATTTCACATGCATCCCTTGATTCGTGTATTTAGCCAGAAAGCTCTTGAAAGTAAACAGAATCCTCCAAATCAAAGAATATGTTCATAAAACAACAGATATTTGTTGAAAACATGTTTTTATTATCAATTATATTTATGTAAATTTATACAGAAATTGGGTGCATCAAATTCTCCCACACTTAGTCTTTTTCTTTCCCTCAAAGAAAAATCTCAACATCTAATTAAGAGCGCCTATACTTTAAAAGGAATGCATTTAATTAATCAAACGTATAACTGATATATTTATTGAGGAAAAATTCTAAAAGGCACAAATAAATTCAATTCATAAGATATTAAAATCATGCCTCATACATAATGTAATTAACTACTCTCATCCTCTTTCAGGACATTTTTAAACCCTTCAAAAATAAGCACGCCACTTGATGATTTACCATACCAGTTAAAATCACACTCCACACTCAAGATGTTTTTAATAAAAGTTTTTCTAAATACAAGGTATATACACTCTATCCATAGGTTTGAAAGATATCTTGTTCTCTACTTCAGAAAAATTGATTTACAGAAATCATGGGGACTTTATCAATAAGGTTCAGATGTTTCTGTGGCTAAGGGTTGGCAGGTTGACATGTGATAATAAATTCTGAAGCTTAAAAAAGGATGGATAATTCCTTTAAACAACATTTCATGATATTCAAAGTAAAGCTCACAGAAAATACATCCTTCAAAAGCTCATTCAAATGCTTTTGTAATCATCACCATCTTCCTTAGGCAAGTAGGTTTCATGGGAAAATAAGCATAAGGTTCCCTTGTTGTTTGTTTTTTTTAAACAACAAAACACAAGGGCATCCCATATGAATACAATGAGTAGATGTTTGGAACCCATTCTACCCTAAATAATCAAGAGGCACTCCCCCATACATTATTTCATGGATGTACACAAAAATATTCCATGTATTCCCAACTCCCACTTTAAAGCTTAAATGAATAATCATGCAAAGTTTAAAAAGAAATAGGGTAGGAAGAGAAATAGTCTTGTAATGTGGCTTTCTATAAAGGCTGTTCATGGATTCTATGGGCTTAACGAAGATTAAATGTAGTATAGGTATCAAGATAAAGGGGTTGAAACAATCTAATGCCCCAATCATGTTAAAGTAATTCAAAAATTTATTCATGTTTTGAAAAGAAAAAACATTCAAATTCTGGTAGTGATGCACATCCTACGAATCTCTCAAGAAAGAGGGTATTAGAAAAGAAATATGAAAAAGGGTTTAGAATACCTCTCAAGAGTGGAAAAATAATAATGGGACAATCGGGTCATGACATGAATATAAATGATTTGCCTAATAAATGTAATTTAATCAAGGATGAAGGGTTTTAAGTGAAACTATATCAGCAATCATTTTAAAATACTTAAAAAATAAAATAAGCATGTAACATTGCCAAAAGTTCCTACTGATAACTCTAGCATTTATAAGATTGATTAACCAAAATTTCTTTACATTATCAAATATAGAGTCTAATAATGATATCTCCTAGGTTAGTTTAAGGGAAAAGACTAAGGTGAATGATATAGATTCTCCCCCACACTGAAGAAGGCACATGGCCCACCAAGTGCACTACTAAGGTAAAGGGTGGGCAACAGGTAGAAATGGGGGACACAATGAGGGAAAGCAGTGGATGAAGTAAATCTAAAAAGAAAAAAAAGTAGAAATGGAAAAAATACTCCCCTCGTGAAAAGTGATTCCCAAGGTGCTCCATGCCCGTACCAGTTTCTATCGAGAAAAAGGAAAACTGAAAACATGCATAACAACACAGCACATAAAATGACAAAAGAGATATATAAGATAAAGAAAAATGTCACTATCATGGGGTCGCCTCAGGGGAGGGATCATCCAGTACAGAATCGGCCAGTAGAGACAGCGCAGGAGGCGTGGAAGGGGGAGGCTCTGACTCAGTATCGGGAAGGGTAGCAAAAGAAGTAGGAGACATAGGTGCTAGACTCAAGATTGGAATCTCAGCAGCAGGCCCTGGCCCGGCAGAAGTGGCAGCAGCAGAGCTCACCATAGTCATCAGAAATGAATCTATGGCCGGCGCAGGAGATGGCGGTGGAGCAGCAGCAGAAGGGCCAGGAACAGAGGCAAAGGCTGGTGCCTGAGGCAGTAGAACACCATGATGCTGAGCAATATGCACCAACACATTCTCAATCCGGTCCTGGCGGCCGTTCATACGAATCAAATGGCGTGCAATGGTGTCCTGGCGGCTGATGATACGGGCTACCTTCTGCTCCATCGTTTCTATGTGGAGGGAAAGGGTCAGATCTATTGAGGGTGTGGGGGTAGGTGGGATGGGGGATGGGACAGAATAAGGAAGGTCAGAAGAAGTAGGGTCAGTAGGAGGTGGGTGAGGTGGAGATGATGGAGGGGGTGGGGAAGGAGGTGCGGGGTCAGCAGGTGGGGGGGGGGGGCTCGAGCCTGAGAAAAGATGTAAGCACCCCCTTCTTCCGGACAAATCCCATGCGAATGAGCATGAGGAAGTCCATCCGCTGGGGTGAACCTATCATGTCATGAGGTAATGAGGGATCGAATACCCCCCAAGTGGTGGGCAAGACGGGTGGTGTAAAACCCGCGGTTCAGGTTTCCCTGGAGTTCGGTAAACATGGAGTGGAAATAGGAGGCGACAAGATAGGGGAGGTCCAGGTAGGCGTGCCATATGACATAGGTAAGAAGCTCCATGTCACGGCCGGTCACGACCCCCATATCCTCATGGCGGGGAAAACGGACGGTGCTGAAGCACCGGTGGTGAAGCGAAGGACAGGGTCGGCTATAAGAGTGCTCTTTTTGGAAGTGGGGGAGTACCGGTGGTCAGGCCCAATGATCTCCCGCCACATGGAAATAAGGTCAGAGCGCTCTGGCTAGGTCAAGTCAGAAACAGGGGGTGGTGTGATAGGATGGGGGTAGAAGCCACACCCTCGGCCAAACTCTGTCATCGTCAGAGAAAATCATTGGCCGCCTAGCCGGAATCGTAATACGGGTACTGCATCGCCAGGTGTCTCCCCGTACTCTGCTCCATCGAACTCAAATGAGGCCGCAAACTCTAAAAATTAATCTCAAAAAACAGAAGTGCTGACCTGGAAAATATCGAGGAGTGTGGTGTGCCCGAGAAGTACCTCCAACTCCCCCCAAATACCGAGCCGCTGTGGAATGCTGCTGTCAAGGTACCGACCGCTCAATGGTATAGGCTGACGAGAGAAGCGTCAGATCCTGTCGTATTCGAGGTCGATGACTGAGAATACCATGCAGGGATAGGGAGCACCTACAGGTCCCGGCCCAGGTGCCGGTGCAGCAGCAACATCTGGCTATGGAGGTGGATCCTTCGAAGAAGAAGGTGGCTCGGTGTAAGGTGTGCTCGAAGAGGAACCAGCTGATGAAGATGATAGTACAGGGAATGTGGTAGCTGGTGCAGCAGAAGTAGGCCCCACATCATCTGAGGGAGTGAGTGGTGGAAGAATGGCCAACATAAGGAGCTCAAAGACCGGACCGTCGGGGTCCAGCTGCATAGGTGGTCGGAGTTGTATCCAACGATAACTGGACCTCTTGCCCTCGGTGGCGGAGGCTGGCCGCTTCCCATGAGAAGGATCATGATCTTCCATATCCTGAAATAGAAATAAAAAGAAAAAAAAACAAAAGAAAAAGAAAAGGTAAAGAAAAATACAATGAAAATGTGAGAAAACTGGAAAAGAAGAGTTCACAGCGTGTACTCCAGAGTACATGGCGTGTAGTAAAAAATGGAGAGTATCCCGTGTTCTCTGGAAGGACACGTCGAGGGTGAAAACAGACCAAGGAAAAGTACACGGCATGTACCAAACATACACACCGTGTTCACTCAAAGTGTTGGTGGTCATGTGGAACAAATGACACGAACATGTTTTTATTAGTCCATAGAAAAACAATACACACTGTGTAGGTACAGGACACGGCGTGGACTGCACACGAAGAACATGGATGTGTAGAGGGTGATACACGGTCCGGTAAAACATCACACAGACATGGCGTGTACCGAACACACATGTCGTGTAAAGGAATATAGGGTGAGTGGCCATACAGAGGGGAAACACGGGCTGGTGATAGTTATAATGGACACGACGTGTACTGAACATACACGCCCTGTTCGGGAACATGGGGTGACCGGCCGTGTTATGTGCCACACACGGAGGGGCCAACAAAAACGACGGACACGACATGTACCAAACACACACGCCGTGTAAATGAAAATGGTGTATGAGGCCTTATGCAAAGGTGTACTCAGGCACGATGAAAAGGACACAGTGTGTACAGAACATACACACTGTGTATATTCAAATTTCGAAAAATTCTATTTGAGGTCCTGTTCAGAAGTACACTGCGTGTGTTCTTCATTTCGTGGTCGTGTACTTTTGGAAGACGAACGGTCGACCGATCAAAAAAACACCCTAAACATGTCTTAAAATTTGAAATAGAGCCTGTAGAATGGTGTACCTGGATCGAGGATCACAACGTGGGAGGAATCAGAACTTGAAACGCCCCAAATCAACAGATTTGGCAAAGGGGGTTCGGATGGCATTCAAGAGAAGAAACGGGAAGAAGGGGAAGAATGGGGTGGTCGTGCGACACTGCCCCAAGCTGGGTACCCCGCTGCTTATACAGCCGCAGTACACGACGTGTATTTTTGGTACACGTCGTGTATCCCGATATTTTTTTTTGTTTTTTTTAATATTTTTTAATTATATAAATAAATATAATTATTATAGTAAACTATATAATAATTATTATTAATAATTAAAAATAGATATATCTACAAATTCTATTATACATAAACCTATAAATGACGTATATCAAGAAATACTCACCGTGTATTTGAAAATGAGAAAAAGAGTAGTACAACATTTGGTCTGGTGCTTGGGGTGGGATTCGTACCAGCGATCAGCCATTCCGAATGGACTCCCTCAACCACTGGAGCAAATGTTGTTCTACTATTCATATTTATTTTAAATATATATTTATTCTATACGGCCTATACACACGGAATGAAAGAAAATCACGACATGTGGTTTTTATTTAGGAAAGGATGGGGGTGAAGCGGGGAGATTAGCACGATTCAAAACCGGGTCTTGTGAACCTAGTGCTGAGACTTTTCCAATCCGCCAACTTCATTCACATTTAATTTCATATTTTTAAAACGTTTTTAATTTATAATTAAAAAATCATAGCGCACACGGCGTATATCGGAGTACAGGTCGTGTTGGTTTATTAAAAGAACAAATGATGGAAATGGGACGGTTGTCTAGATTCGAACCTGGGTCTTTTGAAACCGAATTACGATTCTAGCCAACCGGCCCATCCCCACCATGGGTTTTATTAAACACACACACACACACACACACACAGATATATATATATATATATGGAAAATACCACACACGTCGTGTAATTAAAATGAGGAACCCCAAGCCAAATGTAGGTCAGGAGGATTCGAACTGAGGACGGCTCGAATAAACTCCAGTGACTTTTCCATCGGCACCGGCATCATCCCTGGTTATTTATTTGTTATTATATAGATTTATACTATTAATATTATAAATTAAAAAGATTAGTACACGCCGTGTATATAAGTGGGACACGGCATGTAACATCTGGTTTTCCTCCTAGGAAGCGCCTTTGTTTTAAGTCATTGGCTCGACCTAATTACGTTGCTTACCTGAGGTGTATGGTGGACAACATTCCCACCATGTTGTCTGTAGGATGGTATGCATTCAAGTGCTGCCCGTTTACCTTGAATGGTTGACCATCTTCTCCAGAAATTTCTTCCGCTCCATGATGGAATACGCGGATAACGTGGAATGGTCCCGACCAGTGTGACTTTAGCATCCCTGGAAATAAGCGAAGAGGAAAATTAAAGAGAAGTACCTGATCATCGGGTTGGAAATATTTTCGTGATATCATCCAGTCATGAATGGCTCTTGTCTTCTCCTTGTACAACTTGGAGTTCTCGTATGCCTCTAATCAAATCTCATCTAGTTCCGAAAGTTGGAACTTCCGTTTCTCATCAGCTTCCTTTAGATCAAAATTTAGGGCTTTGGCGGCCCAGTAGGCTTTTTGTTCCAATTCTACTGGAAAATGGTAGGGCATTCCATAGACGAGGTGGAACAGGGACATTCCCAGTGGTGTTTTGAAAGCAGTCTGACATGACCACAAGGCATCATCTAACTTCTTGGACTAGTCCTTCCGTGAAGTGTTCACTGTTTTCTCCAAGATCTGCTTGAGCTCACGATTGGAGAGCTCTACCTGTCCACTGGACTGGGGATGATATGGTGTCCCCATCTGATGCTTTACTCCACACTTCGACAGTATTCCTCTAATCAGTGTGTTGTCAAAGTGGGTCCCTCTATCACTCATCAGTACTCGAGGAACTCCAAACCTGCTAAAAATATTTTTCGTTTAGAAATTTATGACTACCTTGGATGTGTCGTGAGCTGTAGCAGTAGCTTCCACCCATTTGGAGACGTAGTTGACACAGACCAGAATGTAAGTGTTCTCAAAATACGAGGGAAAAGGACCCATTAAATATATTCCCCAGACGTCGAAAATATCGACCTCCAGGATGGGGTGTTGAGGAATCTCGGCTCTATGTCCCACATTACCTATCCTCTAGCACCGATCACAACAGGAAAAAAAGGCTCGGGCATCCCTATGCATGGTGGGCCAGAAAAATTTAGACTGCATGATCTTAACTATGGTACGGTCAGGCCCATGACGTCCTCCTACTGGTGAGGCATGACATAACTCCAGGACACCGTGAACTTCATTATCCGGGATGCCACGGCGGATCACCCCATATGCACAGGATCAGAATAGCAGGGGATCCTCTCAGAAGTACCTTTTCAAATCAGAGAAAAATCTTTTCCTTTGCAGGAAGGAGAGGTCGGGGTGAACGACACCTATAACCAGAAAATTAGCGATATCAGTATACCATGGTCGAGGTGTTTCACTGATCGAAAAGATGTGCTCATCAGGAAAATACTCCCTGATCTCCTGATCGTCTTCCTTCTCCAAGTGAGGCAGCTCGAGGCAGGAGAGATGGCCAGCAATGAAGTTCTCACTCCCATTCTTATCCCGGATCTCACGATCGAATTCTTGTAGGAGGAGTACCTAGCGGATCAATTGGGGCTTCACGTCTTTCTTGTTGAGTAGGTACTTTACTGCTGCATGGTCAGTATAAACAAATACATTAGACAACACTAATTATGAACGAAACCTGTCAAATGAAAAAACCACTATGATCATCTCCTTTTCTATGGTGGTGTAGTTAATCTGTCCCTCGTTGAGCATCCTGCTGGCATAATAGATAGGTCGGAAAATCCGGTCAAGTTTCTGTCCCAAGACTGCTCCTACTGCGTAGTCGCTCGCATCGCACATCACCTAAAATTGTTCCTCCCATTTGGGAGAAATCATAACTGGAGATTCCACAAGGCGCTGATTTAGATGATCAAAAGGTCTGACACATTGGTCATTGAACTCAAATTTGGAATCCTTGGTTTGAAGATTGGTGAGGGGTTGGGCTATTTCGGAGAATTCACGGACAAACTGCCTGTAAAAACCTACATGCCCCAGGAAGCTGCGGATGGCACGGATGGAAGTCGGTATTGGTAGTCGTGAAATGACTTCAATCATCATTGGGTCCACCACTATCCTCTTCGCTAAAATTCTAGGCCCAAGGACTATGCCACTTTGCACCATGAAATGACACTTTTCCCAGTTCAAGACTAGGTTAGTGTGCTCACATCGTTCCAAAACTAGTTCTTGGTGCCGTAAACAAATGGTAAATGATTTTCCATAAATGGAAAAATCATCCATGAATACCGCCATGATTCGTTCCGCCAAATTGTGGAAGATGGCCAGCATACAACATTGGAAGGTGTAGGGGGCATTACACATGCCAAAATACATCCATTGATAAGAAAATGTGTCGTAGGGTCAAGTGAATGTGCTCTTTTCCTGATCCTCTCGAGAAATGGAGATTTGTTTGTATCCGGATAAACTATCGAGGAAGAAATAGAACTTTTTCCCTGCTAGACTCTCTAGCATTTGATCCATGAATGGCAAGGGGAAGTGATCCTTTTTTGTGCATCGTTTAGCTTTCGGTAATACACACAGACTCGGCAGCCCGTGATAGTGCGTGTAGGGATGAGCTCATTCTTTTCATTTGAAATCACAGTGATACCCCCTTTTTGGGTACCACTTGGAGATGACTCACCCACGGACTATCCGAGATGGGATAGATGATGCCTGCATCCAATAATTTTATCACCTCCTTCTTTACAACTTCCTTCATGGGAGGATTCAAGCGCCAATGTGGTTGCAGAGATTGCATGGCACCCTCTTCAAGTAGCACCTTGTGAGTGCAAATGGTAGGGATGATGCCCTTCATATCAGCGATTGTCCACCCAATAGCATGATTCCGCTGTTTGAGAACCTGCAGAAGTGAATCTTCCTGCTCTTGTGATAGTTCTGCATTAAGTATAACAGGAAAGGTTTGATTGGGTCCTAAATACCTTTACTTGAGAGAAGATGGAAGAGGCTTCAGTTTGAGTTCAGGCGCCTTTAAAATCGAAGGCACAAGTGGTTGGACCTTGTCCTATTCCAAACTATCATGAACAACTGCAAGCTGCCAATAGTGGCCGCCCTGGCCTTCTATGAATTGCAAGTCTTCCAGCGCTTCTTCTAATAGAATATTTGGATCAGTTATATTATTCGAAATAAAAGAACATACCAGATCATCCCTTTTGTCACTAAAATTATTAACCATGGTGGACACTACATAACAGTTTTCATGCTCTGACAAGGAAGCAAGTTTGACAGCTTTGAGGATGTTATTGGAAACTCTTTCATCACCTACCCGAAAAATAATCTCCCCTTGGTGCACATCGATCAGTACCTTACCAGTTTCCAAGAATGGTCTTCCAAGTATAAGAGGTGCTTCTTGTTCATCCCCCATATTGAGGATGATGAAATCAGCGGGAAGGATCAGCCTACCCACCTTGACCAGTACATCCTCTAGTAGTCCCTTTGGGTTCTTGATGGATCGATCAATGAGTTGAAGGGCTACGCAGGTAGGCTTGAGTTCGTGGAGTCCCAACTTTTTGAAAACTCTGAGGGGCATGAGGATCACGTTGGCCCCTAAGTCACAGAGGACCTTCCCAAAATCGCAGGATCCAATATTACAAGGAATGGTGAAACTACCTAGATCTTGGAGTATGGGAGGAATAGAATGTTGAACCACTGCGGAGCACTCCTTCGTTAGTGCAATAACGCCCAAATCCTCCATATTCCTCTTATTCGAGAGGATTTTCATCATGAATTTGGAATATGCTGGCATTTGTGTCAGGGCCTCCACAAATGGTATGTTGATATGTAGCTTCTCGAAAACATTGATGAATTTTCTGAACTGGTGGTCCAGCTTCCTCTGCTTCAATATTTCCGGAAAAGGTAAGGCAGGCTTTAATGGTTGGATTACTTCCTTTTCTTTATTTTTTAAAGCCTCCTTCTGCGGGATTTTGGATGAGGAGGGGTCTGTACTGGTACCTTTTTCATCAACAGTGGGTGTGGATGCACCTTGTTGTGATGATTGGTTCTGGTGGTTCTCTTTTCTACTCTAGGGCACGATATCATTGGCCTCCTCCCTTGGGTTCTTCTCGGTGTTCCCCGATAGCGTACTGGGCTGCCTCCCTGAGAGTTGATTTGCCAGCTGGCCAATCTGATTCTCCAAGCCTTGAATCTAAGCTTCCGGATTCTGGAACCGAGTCTCAGTTGTAGATATAAAATTAGTCATAAGATCCTATAACCTTGAGGTGTTCTCCTGCTGAGGTGGTTGTTGAGCCGGTGGATGAGGTGGCTACCGTGGCTGCTGTGGACGAGGGTTTTGATACCCTTGTTGCTTATAAGGACCCTGCTGGGGTTGTTGCGACCTTTGGTAATGGTTTTGATATGGAGGCTGGTTGTAGTTGGGCGGTCGCTGGGGTGGAGGATTCTGCTTTTGTTGGCCCCAGCCTGTGTTATATTGATCTCTCCATGCCGGGTTCTGGTACTGCTGGTACTGGTTGGCCCCTCGATTTTGGGCAACATAACTCACCTCGCTCGTCGAGGGGCCTCCAGCTGAACCCGGGCATTCTCCCATGATGTGGTTATTATAACAGTCGCCACATACTGGATGGTTCACCGCATGAACTTGAGATGCTCCATTGAGGTTCAATGCGTCGATTTTCTTGGACACAATGACCAACTGAGCAGCTAACATAGTGGTAGCATCAATGTTGTGCATAGATCACTTTTGAGTCCCCCGCTCGGAGTGCCACTGGAAGCTATTGGCTGACATGTCTTCCAGTAGTTCGAATAGTTCTTCAGGGGATTTATGTATCACCGTACCTCAAGTAGCAGCATCCACCACAGACATGGTATTCATGGTAAGTCCTCCGTAGAAGGTCTGGACTTGCATCCAGAGTGGGAGTCCGTGATGGGGGCATTTTCGTAACATCTGCTCGAAGAATTCCCAGGACTTGTACAACGACTCAGAGTCGTGCTGCTAAAAGTTATGAATCTCATTCCGGAGTGTCACCGTCTTGGATGGTGGGAAGTACATGGACAGGAATGCCTAGGCTAGCTCCTCCCAGGTGAGGATAGATCGTTTTGGAAGCCCCTTGATACAATCCTTCACCTTATCCCATAGAGAAAAGGAGAATAGTCAAAGATAGATGGCATCCTCGGACACGCCAAGGTACTGAAAGGTGTCGCTGATCATCAGAAAGTTGGAGAGATGGGCGTTCGGGTCCTCACTGGCCAGGCCTCAAAATTGGACTGTGTTTTGGATCAACTGCATGATAGCAAGCTTGATCTCGAAGTGCTGGGCCTGGACCAGAGGACGAATGATGCCCGTATCAGCTTCGTGAATCGATGGAAATCTGTACTCCATAAGGGTACCTCTTGGAGGTTGTTGTTGATGGGGTGGAGCTTGCATAAACTGCTCCTGAGGGGAAAAATGTGGTCGTGGTAAGATTCGTTGTGGCGGATGTGGGAAATCTATTATGAGGCATTCCATGAAGGCTTCAAGAGGTTGCTCCTGTAGACCAGCAGTGGGATGCTGCTGATCCTGGTACTGATGCTCAGTCGCAGCATCTACGGCTAGTGCTCCCTCTCCCTTGTTCGCCATGGGTTGTGGTTGATGGTTTTGAGTTTCTATCCGTGTACGCCGACGATGAAGCAAGGCCCGTTCAATTTCCGAGTGAAGAGGAACTAATTCCGAAGACTCGGAACATTTGGATCATGTAAAACATCAAACCATACACTTTACGCTCTTTACAACACAAAAACGAAAACCAGGCGTAAAAGGGAAAAATAAAAAAAATTATATTTGAAATGGGATTTAGAAAAGAGATTTTTGATAATTTTTTATTTTGATTTTCACTTAAATCAATTATTAACACAATTTAAATCTTAGCACTAAAACCAAATGGTGTCCCTAGTAATGGTGCCAAAATTTGGTCTCGCTTGTCATTGATTGAAGTTATATGCATTCCAAATTAATTCTCGTTCTTAGAACTTTAGTATAGAATAAGTTTGGGGTCGATCCACAGGGAACCGTGGCATGTCTGAATTCAATTATGTTAATACTAAATTAGGTGAATTATGTAGAATTTAGAATTGATTAGGTTGATTTTGGGTTTTGATTGAAACTAAATTGATTTACTTTGAAGAAATGGATACAGTTTTAAAGAAAACAACGGGTAAATTTAAAGTGTTTTTAAAATGGAACGAAAAGATGTGTCAGGGATGTGGTGAATAAGTAGTTTTTATGCATATTTTTTAAATGGATGGGTTGTTCATAATAATTCAATCATTCTAGATTTCATTTTGTTACAATATTTTCTTTGGTCCGGTTCCTCTTGTTTGGAATTAGAGCAGCTGACTCCTTGGTCCGGTAGTGAGTGTTCTTAATTCATTATTACGTCCAGTCCATTATTTGAATCGGTGAAAACCTTCCAATGGTCATGGATTTTTTCACCATTACTTTTCTTTCGTATCGCCGATAATCCTTCCCTTGGTCTGACTAAGAATTCTCAGTTATATTAGACAGTGTTTGAAGAAGAGTAAGATGAATTAAAACGATTCAAACACAACTATATAAAACAAAATACAAATTATGATCCCATCATACACAGCCCCAACTTGAGGGGTTTAGTTACACATATAAAGTGGGAGAGAAACGACACACGTGATACCAGACGGATTCCTCGTCTAGGCGTGGATGTAGAGTGTCGGAAGGTGGAATGGCGGAGTGACAACACCTTGGTAGCTTCAGGAATGGTGATAGAAGAGTTTCTATTTCCTCTAAATGGTTATGAACTCTCAAATCCATAGGCCAAGGCTTCTTTTTATAGAAAAATAAAGTACACGACGTGTATAGAAATTTCCCGCCGTGTACTTTTCGTCAACGCGTTTTGGCGCCAATTTCTCCGCTGGTAGGTGTCGTAACACGCCGTTTTTGACTTTTGAACACAGCGCCGCCTGCAGGTTGAGTGTACACGGCATGTAGTTCTGCCATACACGGTGTGTAGTATCAAAAGTTTGGCCGCCATAACCTTCTATAATAGCAGACACAACATGTAAAAGTTCAAACATGCTGTGTCTTCATCAACGACAACATGGGCGTGTGGACTTTTCTTCGGCAACTACCGCTTCTAGAAAGTAGTACACGACATGTAGCGCCGCCACACACAGCGTGTATCTTCTGCCTGGTGACATGGGTGTATACTCCCTCCTTTGGTCCGTGTCCCTGCCTGGATGTACATGACATGTATAAAAGTACACGCCGAGTAGTTTCAAAATTTTAACACACATCCCTTGATTCGTGTATTTATCCAGAAAGCTTCTGAAAGTAAACAGAATAACCAAAATCCAAGAATATGTTCATAAAAAAACATATATTTGTTGAAAACATGTTTTTATTGTCAATTATATTTACAAAAATGTATACACAAATTGGGTGCATCACTGACCCTCTATGAAATATGTATTGACTTGAAGGATGAATCCAAGGTAACCACTTAAGAATTTTATATGGACCTAAAGAATGAATCCAAGGGGATTTACCGAAGAATTATGTAATACCTCGACCCCATTTACCTATAGACAGTGCATTATTTTAATACATCACCAATATTATTAGGAATCAAGTCCTGAATGACCAATCAATTTAGAAGTCTTGGAAGAAAGATTAAAAACATGAACATAAAATACAGCATAGATAATCCATTGAGAGTGTCATTATTCCCCCAGTTTAACCTTTCATATTAATCATAAAACACTTGGTTTCCTAAGAATATAAAACGTAAGAAAGGGGTGAGCTTAAATCCATAGAAAGGATAAACAATATAGCGACTTCTTTCAAAAATAAGCAAAAACTTTTAAGGCAAGCCACAAAAATAAAACAAAATCCTTTAAAAACATTATCTTTAGCATAATAAGGCATGAATAAATCAAATAATTCCATTTAAACATTAACATGGATATTATACTAGTCAAATAATCACATCTAAAATCAATAACTAATCTCATAATGAGATAATGCATAATTCCAGACATCTTATCCACTACGTCAAGGCATCATACCAAGACCATACACAAATATAATGTCAAGGACTTCTTCCAAGACACTAGATTTTCATATGAGACCTACTGATTCATCGAGGGTCTATTGCAGGCCCTGATTGTAACTTTATAATTCCAATGAATTCCTCATATGAGAAGGCTGAAACATAATATAAAGATTCACATTAATACCAACATACAAAATTTTAATACTTTAACTATAAACCATGAATGTTGTAAAAAAATTTGAATCCATTGTAAAACATATCACAAAACCTTAAATAAAATGTGGAATAATATATAATAATAAATCAACTTCAAACAATCATAAAATCCAACAGTGGATGTTGACATAGATGATAATAATTTAATAAATTCATGAAAACTCTTTGAGGTAAATATCATTTTTTACTTTAAAAAATATAAAATTCATTAAATTTTAAAATAAAAAAATTCTTTTGAAAATAACCTTGTATGTTTTTAAGGGATGCATAAAAATGTTAAGGAGATATAACAACGGAAAATATCTTCTTGTGCCGTATTAGTTTAAAAACATTCCTTCCTTAATTTGTCGAAAAGGTCATAAAGTACCTCGTTTGGAAAGCGATGAAATGATTCCTTTAAATTTTTTTATAAAAAGTAAATCATGGATAAAAATGTCTTTAAACAAATGAAGATAATATGTTGAAATAAATTTAGTGAATCATGGACATGGATTATATGGTTGTCCCAATAGATACCTATGTATACACAATCTCAGATAATAAAGAGATTGTGAAATTAACCGTTACCATATACTTTTATTTAGATAAGATCTTTTTATCAACAAGTATAATGATTAAAAAACATTATTAAATTATTCTAGGACCATATCTATATTTATGATATCAAATATGATTCATTTATGACTCTATATTATACATTTAATAATAATTTCGATGTTAAAGAAACATTTTGGGTAATAACTGCTTTTTTATCATACATGTTTTGACTTGTTATTTTGGATCATATTAATTAGATCATAATTTAAATACTCTGATAATGTAAAACATGTTTTATATATCATATATATTTTGTATATAAATATATACATAATTGATAGATAAATAAAATGGAAGACAACGTTTATGAAGATGGTAGGTCGTACGTACGCATGAACACTATTTCCATTTGGTTATCGTATTGGAAGTAAGTGAATGAAATATATGTATTTATATATATATCATCCTTATAGAATCATTATGTCTTATATTTCATACTTATTAATAATATTTATTCTTCGAACCATTCTTCGATGGTGAACGTGGAAGAAGAGTCTCATCACGCCGTGGAGACAGTAAGACGCACATACACACGAGTGATGATATCATTATATTAATGGTTAAATGGATTGAAATTGGATGAAATATTAATTTTAAAGAAACAATATCATGTCATGTTTATTATTTAAATCACTTATATTCATCGTTATACCCATATAAAAAAGTGTACATGCAAAAGAATTTACACCACCACGTAGAGATGATAATTCGTACATACGCACGCATGGTGATATTGATTTTAGTAGGATGGTTAAAAGGAGGAATATGGTTTTTTCATAATTATAAAAATATATTATCCTGAAGAAGATAATATAGTTATTATTTTATTATCGAAATAACTGAGAAAAAGCAAGTTTAAGATGAAAAGAACTTTGTAAGAGGTGATAATACAATTACCCCTTTTCGGGCGTCTCCTATTGATTAGCACAAAAGGACACCATAGGATGGATTTAAGCCAAACTTTTATCATCTAGTATGATATGATGGACTTTATGAGATGGAATGGGTATTTTTTTTCTGAACCAAATTTTTTTAGGGGTGTGAGATATAGAGAAAGGAAGATTCCCTTTTATAAGAAAGGTGAGGGGCACTTTATGAAATAGCGTGAAATATTGATATATTATAAAATTATTTTAGGTTTCTAATAGATCAAAATTGATTTATTTCGAGGATAATATGTTTATGGGTCTACATACTATTAGAAAATAAGGTTTAGACATATTTTGGTCATAAAATTAACCTTATCCTTTTGATTTAACCCTTAGTTAAATAGTTTAACTCTTACTAAGTCTTCGTGTATTTTAATACTACATGGGTAATATAGTTACAATAAAATTCCAAGAGCACCGAAAGTGGATAATTTGGAAATTTTTATAAATATAAATATTTTTTTTCTGAACATTACCATTTTTGGATTTTTATATCAATTAGTAAAATAGTAATTATTTTAAAATCTCATTTTTGACAATTTTGAAACTATTTAATACTTGATTTTTTTAAAGTCATAACACCTTTATTACATTGAAAAAAATGTATTAACACATATATAACATATCATAGTCGCAAATAAAATTCATGGATAACATCAAAATTCTCAAATTACATATATTTTAATATTTCTAATATGATTTATTGGAATATTTCATAAATAATGTAATTACTCCGTCATCATTGTGTCATAAATAAATTTATTTATTTAATTCCTAAAATTTATAAATAAATTACCATGATGTAGGAAAAAATTTTATATATCTAATTAATATTTATATACTAAGATATTACTTATAGAACCCCATATTAAAATTGTTTTAGTAATAAGATTCATGATTATGATATTTTTACCATTACTTAAAATTAAATGTCAAAAATTTATTAATCACAACCAAGTGGCTTAAAAAATCCAAAAATTTTTCCTAAGGGTTTTAATGGTTTAAAATTAATGATTCAATAAGGATATGACACGAGTTATGGTAATTTTATATTATTATAATATTATCTTTATATTTAATTACGTTATTTATCTTTAACCGTGGTAAATAAAATTCAACAGTTAATATTCACTATAAATTATTTTGATCCAATTAGACCAAATGTTTCATCTTTTTTACAAACATGTATGTCGGATTTTAAAAATTAAATTCATAGAAGTAGTGATATTATGTTTAATTCTAATCTTCTATTGTGGCTAGAAGGTGGGTAAAAACTAGTTAAAATGTTCAATGAAATTTTTTATCTTATTATATTTTAAAATGATTTAAATTAGCTACATTGGACTAATATATGTATTATTTATATATTTTGACTTTAAAATTAATTTAAATGAAAATAATTATATAAATGAAAATGTCGGTGTTTATCCACAATGTATTGTTTTTCAATATTCATCAAAAATTGAAAGTTCTCTGAAAAATACCAAAAATTCACCTGAAGATAATTTTGATATTAAGAATTCAAAAATTAATTCTATTTTGAAAAATAAATTTTATAAAATTTAAAAATGTGGTTAATTCTATTCGTAACCTCTTTTTTAAATGGCTAGTTTGATAGGTCGTGGTGTGCTTGTACTCGGTGTTGTGTACAACTCATGCTATTGAATTATTTAAGAGGAAGCGTATTTTGGAAGATTGGGGTGTTACACATTCCATATATACCCAATGGAAAGTCTTAACATAGAAAATACATATAGGCATGAAGCTGATTATAGGATATCCACCCTAGAAATCCATATATACACAAAGGATGAATCATAGATAACTATATAGAAAATACACACTGATATGAAGGTGGAATCCTGGATATCCACCCATACATTCCACTTATATAAACCTAGAGGTGAAATCATACAACACATATCATAGGGGTTGTTGATCCACCCAAACCCATCTCACATAATCTAGGTTGAATAATAAAGTGCATGACATAACCTATTCAATACATACATATGTATATCATATCATCAATTGGAGATTTAATGTTACTCCCATGATCATCACTACCCATTTCCACACTAACCTTCTAAAGGGTTTTGTAACATGGGATTCCCACTAGAGTCCCTTAGGTCACAAGTAGCATAGACACCCTAAATGGGATCCTTGACCACAATCTCGTCTCTTGGGTTGAATCCCATAACTCATTGAAAACAACATCCCTTAGGATTATCTTAATTTTAACATGGCCTCCTTGTCCTCATAGAAACAATATCATATTAATATCACATAAGGGAGATGGAATCAAGACCATCCCTTTTCTAAATCACCCTATGTCAGTCCTCATGCGTGTAACCTCTACTTAAGTGTTACTTAGGGTACACTCTCTTAGTGCTCATGTATGAATGAGGGAGGAATACTCACCCCACACTCATCTAAACCTTTTCAAAGGCTTTAAGGCATGTTATAATCACATAACATACTACTTAGGAGAATCACCCCAATTCATCACTCATCCCTACCCAATGGGTCGATTTGAAACTATCTAGGTATACTAAAATCACTATGTTCATCTAATTATCACCCCTATGGGATCATATTTCACAAGTAATAATATCTGGGTTTCAACCATTAGTGGTAGACACATCAATGTAGTGCACAAGGCTCCTCATGGACCTTGGAACATTGTTCATCCATAAGCATTTTATTTTAATTAATTATTATTTAAATAAAATTTCAATCACCCATTGTAGAAATTTACCAAACAACATTCTACATATTAAAAACATAAACAAGGGGGTATTCCCAAGGGGCCACTTAAACGATTAAATAAAATACCCCCCTTTTTAACTATGTCCTGACCACCACCTGAACTTTTCCAAGCCACACATCAACTCTCCATCACCCATTTGAATCTATGAAATCAAATAATTAATTAAAATAAATTATAATTATTTATTTTAATAAATTTTAACATGTTTTAATAATTTAATATTTAATTTAATTAGGAATAATTCCTAAAAAACAATCAAGTAACGTCATCGCACCAAAACAATGTCTAACTACTCATAGAATCTATGTTGAATACTCTAAACACCATCTCAGGGAAAATCCGTATCATTTGTTAAAAAATAAATATATAATTCCATTTAAATTAGACAAAACACCAATGAAACATCATTGGGGGATGTAGCTATAGAAAAACTTCATTAAATAATATGAGTTCATCATTTAGGGACATCCTCTAGCTACGACATACAAAATTACAATTGTATTGGATTATATATACTAATATTTTATGGAAATAATCCCCAAACCAAAATAAAAATTTCCCAAATTAGAATGTGAAACAAATATAAATAGGATAGAGAAACAAAAAAATGATCACTCACATTATCTTCCAAAGAACACCATCACTGATTCTCCTTAACGAAGAGGATTTAAGGAGTCAAATATGAAAGGAGACCCCATGGTCCACATGAAAAAGGGAGAAGAGAAAAGGGGAGGCCAATAATCCTAAGGAAGAATAATAGTTTTCCAACATTAAATTAAACTTATCCTACCACATAGGTTTCCAAAATGTGAACCAATCATGTGGTTAACACTTTCCAAGACACAACAACTCACACAACATGATTAAATGTACACCAACCACACAAAATTCATTAGAAATTGGATTATAGTTATGTTAGGATTACATTAAAACATTTCACTAAGACCCCCCATTCCATATAATATTAAATAGTTTAATATATTATTCATATGGTTAACCCTTAACCATGTGAAAACCATGCATATACAAAATGAACTAGAAACCCTCAAACTTTCTGGGTATTACATGGGTTTTCCAAAACCATTAAGACCAAACTCTATACCAGTGAAAAAGATATTATAATAAATTAAAATCTAATATGAATCTCTTAAGACTAACCTAAACACATGATTCACTTCTCAAGCCTTGATCCACAACCAAAAAAATATCATTACGTCATTCAAAAGATCGAAATTCCAATTTGATTAAAAATTTCCAAACATTCCCACCTATAGAAATTAAAATTTTCAAATTCCATTTGAAAATAAATATCCATAAAGGTATGAGGTTTTAAAATATACCCACAATAACTCTTATAGTCCCCATGAAGTCTATATGGTCTCTCAAGCCTTAATATTAACCCATATCAGTTTCCAATTCAGGACCAATTCATCACATTCTATCATAGAGCGCTAAATGATATTTCACTATGAAACTACAAACATGAGGTGCACTATCCATAAATAATCAAGAAAACACTTGTCACTTTTACTGAATCAATGAGACAATAGTTACCATTTTTTATTCTCTTGGGTACTATGATTTCATTGAGCAATTCATCCCTAGTCCCATGGTTATACCCACTAGAGGATTTAGTTCTCAAGGGATGATTCTAAGAAATGGTCCTCCCCACTATTATATTCACCTACTAAAATGAATTATTCATGGTTTATAAATCAGCTCAACGTGGTTTCAATCTCACCGCACCTATCTTATGAAAAACAACAACCAGACCACCCATGGATGACCCTTATTAAAAATTCTAGGTTGTACCCACTGATGCACTATATCTCCACCCGATCTATATGTAAAAAAACCTCATTGTGTCACATGATTGTACTCGCACATACACCGATTTCTAAACCCAAAACATGGTGTAATTTAGTGACTGGTTCCTCAAGAAACCAAGAAAACGTTATTATCACACCTCAAGCACTATCAAAACTACAATATTACTCAACCTTATACTACATAAAGACAATATAATCCTAATGAAAATTCATTTATTAAACTCAACTGGACATTTAAATATGGATTGTAGTATTTTCCAAGAAACTAGATCACTTAATATATGTCTTAAAATTTGAATCCAAGTGAAATATCAAATGCTCAATGTCCATTATCATCAGACCCATGACCCTTTGAACAAGGTAGGGGGGCTCCAAGATCCAATATGTCTCCATTACTATACTTAATCACTGTATGTGACCATCCATCCAATATCTGGATACCAACATGAAACATCAACCACCAATCATTCTCAACACATGGGGACATTTTCCTAGGCATCCATCAAAACTCATTTGTAAAAAGTGGCACACCATTTAACAACCTATAGTGCATCACCTACTATAAAAATTCAATTATACCACCCCAATTGAAAACTCTATTGGGTTCCATATTTGAATTAATTTCACTCATCCTAATCTATGCACACATAGATTGTCAGCACCTATTAAATTACACCCTTATGTTAACTCGGCCAGATTACTCACTAAATATCCTCTTTCAAATTTTACCACAAAAAGACATTTAATATTTAATAAAAACCTCTAGAAACCAATCCTAAAATATTTTCATAAAAAACATTGGTCCTCATCCCTGAACACAGCCACTCACTAAACCATAATTGAAATATAACCATGCATAACCAGCATGTAACACCATGATATCATCCAAAAAACTCGAGAAACCATTTAAAAAACAAAATCTCTACAAGATATTCCTAGAGATACAAATTTAAAAAACCATTCTTACGTGTCCCATTACAATGAATGAGTCTTTCACTAAACCATTTATCAAAAGACACCATTACCAGAATGAGGCATACCCAAACAAGTGTCAACCTCCATGCCACCCGATTATGTTGTCTGAATCAGATGAACTTCAGTAATATTGAGCCTAGAATTTGGCACCTAAACC
This sequence comes from Viscum album, assembly GCA_963277665.1. Lineage (NCBI taxonomy): Eukaryota > Viridiplantae > Streptophyta > Magnoliopsida > Santalales > Viscaceae > Viscum > Viscum album. The sequence continues at coordinate 1,404,102,515 of OY728125.1, forward strand.
ACTAACCATACTCAATACATGCTGGTCTCATATAACTAGAATAACCTCAGTGATCCTATTAAAAAATATGGCATCTTACTCTAGCCAAATAAAACAAAAAATCACCATCCAACCCATGAATCACCACCAAACTAGAAAATCTACCCATTCTATATGGACCCCAACCCTAATAGCCAAAAACCTATGACTAATTTATTACATTGACACTAAATACAAGGAATTGAATAACGAGGGACCAAACAGTTTATTATTATTTTTAAACTTTCAAAATTATTGAAACTCAAATTATATTTGAAAACATAAAATACAAAACATTATAAATGTAAATATTCAACATCCTTAAACTTATTCAAATATTAATTCTCTATATCATGGGGAATGGAAATAAAATAAGGGTTAGATAATAGGATCGGTAATAGTTAGTTACAATAGAATATATCATGAGTAAATATGTCATAATAAATATGGTAAGGAAAATAACTAAAAACACATTCCATTTAATCAATAACTTGAGTAAAAAATGAATCCATAGATAATATCAATGTAAAAATCTCATGGATACTAATAACTCAATTCCCATAGAAGTAAATGAATAATATTGGATATCATGATATCATACATCATGATATTTATACCATCATAACCTTGCACTATGATAATTTAATTAATGGGTAGGTATGTATTAGAAATCCATTTAATACTAGCTTATTGATTTCTTTCATGAGACATAATGATGCATTGAGGGGTTATCTATAACTGAGTCCCACACATCATTTCATGACTAATGTATTCCTCACATTTTTAATGATCAATTCAATTTATAAACAATATACCCAAATAATAAATGTTGATATTGATCAATGAATATGCATACATCAAGATTTTCCCTAGTCAATAAAATAACTTTAATAACAAAAAACCACATGTAAAAATATTATATGGTTTATATAAAAATCATATCCAAGATAAAAATTATTTGGATATGAAATAGAAATGTATTTTCCAATGATCACCAGAAAGTAGATATTTTTTTAGAGAAGTTAATTACTACAAAATTAATCATGAAAGTGAATGTAAATACCTTCCTTAGAAAAAATGATCATAAACCATACAGAGAAAGAATAAGTGTGGTATTATTTCAAAACATCTATAGTGTATTATAAGTAAAATAAGGAGTTTTTTTTTTCAATTATTAATATAAATACAATAAACATATCAGTAAGAACATTTTTGATAAAAATAATTTTTTTATAATTACTTTTAAAAACTGAATAATTCCATAATAATTGAAACAAAATTCTTTCAAAAGCCTCCAAACATGTAAAGTAATATTCAAATAAATGATAGGTTATGATTATTGGAATGTTCCATTAATTCTGAGTATGTTAAAACAAATATTCCTCACATTTTTGGTAAAAAATCAGAACGTACATTTTTGAGGAAAAAATTATAATTTTACTTTTGAAATATTTTTGAAAATTCAAAAATGGGTAAAAATATCATTAATAAATCCTAGAATGATATTTAAAAATTTCTTTAAAACATTGTAAGGAAAATAAAGATATGAAAGAAAAATATTTTTTTCCAAAAAGATAAATAAATATTTCTTTTCCTAAAAACATTTTCTCAATCCTTTGAAGTACCAAATAGAGGAATATAATAGTATTCAATGAAATCATAATGAATAAACTCCGGATAAGACAATGAGTTTGTATTATTAGACAATGGTCAAACAATTTACATACATGAAATTGAAGCATAAAAAATTCAGATTAAAATGAGATGGAAGTATAAACCCTTACTACTTAGATAACTTTTGTCTCAAAACCCCCATGAAAGACATAAAATCAAGTGAAAAATTAAATACCACAAATATAAAGAGACTAATGATATAAAATTTCAAAAGGTAAATATATTAACCTCATAAAATATATTGATGTGAATTTTACCATATATATCTCAATGAAGTGAAAATTGGGACAAAATATATTACAAAGTTTACAGCATTGAAGTGAGAAATAATTAAAGAATTTATTATGTGTATCAGATGTAAATCCAAATAAATAAATTGTAAGGGAAAAATAAAATAATAAAAATTCATTACATACAACATCATAGAATATCAAATCCAATGAATAAGTAATATAACCTAATAAAAACATTCGGTTATGAAACCCCTTACAACTTGGTAACATTTTAATCAAATAAAAATAAATAAAATTATTGGTATTAAAACTAAAAATAAAATTAAATATTAAAAATAAATTATAAAACATGAAAAAGGGAAATATATAGATCATATAAAATAAATTGGTGATAATATTAAAATACATCTTAATGAAAGGAAATTGGGATGAAATCCAATACCTAAAGTCCAACTAAACATTTACATTATTTATCTTCCTGAATAATAAATATATTTTAATTCTTTAATTTATTAATAAATAATTTCATGATTAGTATTTTTTTAATTTATTTAAAACTATTTATATTTAATTACTTAATCAATTATTTTCAAATTAGAAAATTTGATGATATTTAGCCCAGAAGACCAAAATAACATTGGTAGTTTAATTATGGTAAAAGAGGTAATTATTCCATCATATCTAGAAAAATAATATTTTCATAATTTATCATTTTTATACATAAATTATACTTCTTAGACCAACCAAAAAACATGGTTATGAAATATGAACTATGTTACAATCATAGATATGGTAAGATGTATATACACATGGGTTGAATTTCCATTTTTCAATGATCATGATGGAAAAAACATAAGAATTATTTTATATTTATAGAATGGTAATTATAACATAAATATAATATTTTCTATTTAAATAAACTTATATATTTCAATCATATGATGTGGTTACAAAAGATTAATTTTATTGCTTTGTGAATGTGGTGTTTCACATGTATGCATGAGTGACATTATAATTTTTAAATTGATGGAAATGATATAAATTATTTGATAAATTATCATTAAAGGATAATTTTTTTTGAATATATATATATATATATATATATATATAATAAGTCCATAATTAAAACCAGTTGTGATTGGTGGTGATGGAAAATTAATTACATCTTTTCACGAGGCAATTTTCCACCGTACACATGAACAGAAATTTCATTTCCCATTTAATGGATGAGGATATGTATAATATGGTATGAAATTAACCTAAAAAATATAATTATATGGTATTTAATTACTTATTATATAATAATTTTTGAATAATATTTGAAGGAGGTGGAAGAACGAAAAAAACGAAAATGCTTGGTTAAGAATGATACCTCTTTTTTAGAAACCCTCTTTATGTTTAGACCAAAATCATTCCCTTGACGATTTTATAATAAAAAATGATTCAATGGAATTTTAATGAAATTATGGAAGTTATTATAGTATGTATTTCCCAATAAAATTTGTTTTTTACGTGCCATGAAATCTAGAGAGGAGGATCCCTTTTATAAGTGAGGGGAGGGGAACTTTTATAATTTATTAAAATTTTAAATTATAATAACATTGTATTCAAAATAAATAATTATAATGGGTAGATATTATAATTTTAGATAGTATATTGTTTAAATATTTCCATACAATATGATTTAGACGTCTTTAATTATAAAGATAACAGTTATGTTTTGGTTTAACCCCTTAGTAAGCCTGTTTTAACCATAATAACAGTAATAATTTTTTAAAGAGATAGGGTTATAATTTTACATGTATGATAAAAATTGGATCATAAATGGAAAATGGATGAAATTTTAGACAATAGGTTTTCATAATTTTAATCTTTCATGATTTTTATTAATTTTAAATAATTTAATAAAATAATATTTATTATAAAATAACATTAATGTAATTTCTGACACTAATCATTTAATTTGACTTTAAAGAATTAATTATAATAATAAATTTTAAAAAATATATTTAACATTCAATAATACAACATTATTAACTATTAAATTATTTAATAATTGTAACTCATCCCAAATACATTAATTTTAAGGTTTTTACAATTATTTACCTTGAGTTTTCCACTATTTTTAGAAGCTTTGTGTGCGCATTGTATAATAATTTAAGGTTACTCTATAATCACTAAAAATTATAAATAAATTATACTCATGAAAATAATTTCATTATAATAAAAATAAATTCTAGTATTTCATTACCACTTATTTTTATCCCTATATGGACATACACTACTACAAATACGGGAAAGGGAAGTTTGCCCTTATATCAGCGCTAAGGAAAACCGCTGATAAAGGTTACCCTCTATCAGTGCTAAATTTTTAGTGATGATAAAGGAGATCTTTATCAGTGCTTTTCTAGCACTGATAGAGGGCCTCTTTATCAGCGCTAGAAAAGTGCCGATAAAGAAACCCTATATCAGCGCAACAATTTTAGCACTGATACATGGATTCTTTATCAGCTCTAAAATTTTAGCACTGATATAGTAAGGATTTATCTGTGCTTTTGTATCGCTGATAAAGGGGAGTATTATCAGGGCTAAAAAATCCTTGATAAAGGAGCCCTTTATCAGTGCTAAAATGTTAGCACTCATAAAGGTAGTCTTTATCAGTGCTTTTTTAGCACTGATAAAACCTAAGTGCATTTTTTTATAAAGTCGGTTGCACAGTGCCCTCGTTTTATCGCGACCTAAATCTCTCGCAGTACTGGAACCCTGCAACTCACCTCTGCCGCCCACTGAGATCACGTTGCCAGACCTCCACCACCCCCGCTTCTCGTTTCCGGACCTCGGCCTCCCGCTGAGTTCGCATTGCCGGACCTCCGCCGTCCTCGAGCTTCATTTTGCCGAACCTCCTCCGCCCGCAATGCTTTCATGCTTCGGTTTTCCTGACCTCTTTTAAGGCATGTTTTCCAAATCTTTTTTCAATATTGTTCTCCTCTCCCATTTGTTTATAATTTTTTTACATGCTTTTTTATTCTATGTGTGAGTATTATGTATTGACCGATTGAAGAAAATGAACCATACTTGATGGAAAATGAAGTAAAGGGGATGATTCACATGTGTTTATGAATTTTCATTATATTTCTCATGAACATGGTTCTTGTTAACTTTTATTGATTAAAAACATCATTTTTTTGGTGGGGTTGTTTTAGAAGTTTATTTTAGCTTGGTTGTGATAGATTCCATTGGGGAAAATATGAGATGGTTGAGGTGGTAAATCATGCAGTGGGGAAGCATCAACCTTTCCATTGTCAAAAAGATGTAATGAGTGGGTTATTGTGGGAGATGAAATCGTTAGTTGATATGGGTTTTCCTTTTAGATTTCCAGTGACATAAATATAGTTGTTAATGATGAAATTGGAAAGGGTTTGGTGGGAATTGAACAACTTCATGGATAAAAATGAAATGGGGGCTATAAAACTATGCTCACCCCCTACGCGATTAGTGTATCAGGTGGTTCCCCCTTCTAAAATTCAAATATGTGAGTTCCTTTACTGAGATATAAACCTATGACCACTCTTAATTCAGGAAACATCCAACTCTAGGTGATAATCCTAGGTTTCCATAGGTGACGAGAATATGAAGTCCCTATGTTATGGGAATATGAGATCTTCTTTATCTCCCAAATAATGTTTCCTTGATTATACCTCATGAGATTATAAATAGATTCATTAGGGGATATGCCTAAGAATCCCCTAAGTGATGATCATAAGATCTCTTATTAATCTCCTAGGTAATGATCCTAGGATTACACCTCACATGAGGAGCATGATATTCCTTAGGCGATGTTCCAAAGAATCCCCTATGTGATGAGCATACAATCTCTAAACACTTCCATTAGTAGAAGATATTATGTTCTTACCTGGTGTGATAAGAACACGATTCATTAGTTGATGAATACAGAAATTCTTATGTGCTATGAATATATTTTATGAACCAAATTGGTGTAGATTCCTCACATGAAAAATGTAATCCACCTTGTGTAATGAGCAAAAGATTATAGAGGCTATAAGAATTGAATTCCTTCAGCAATAATAATAAGTTACCAATTATCAATCATGGTATGACTCATGTATTACAGATAATAAAACTCATGTCATGAGCTAATGCAAAATTAATAACCTCAATTTTAGATGAATTCTATACTTTATCAATACACTCATCACCATTAGTATATTCAACTAAAAGTATATTCACTGTAACTAGAATAATAATTGTGATTAACTTGTGTCCCCTAGAGAGTAGAACCAAAAACTAGATTCAAAAACATGTCTTATATCTGGAATAGAGACCCATAATAGGAATCATACTCTAAGAAGGAAACTATAGAAGGAATATCTAACATCCCATATTATCATTCCAATCAAGGGGACAATATTATCAACCATGGAGGTGGACTCTTTCCACCTTTGGAAATAGGTAAGGTAGGTTATGAGGATTGTGGCTAGCCCAAGGAAACAGATTCAAGCCTGAGTGATTTCCCCAGTAGTGGCATCAAAAAATTACCCATGAGCCCAAATATCCAATTCAAATGGGCCTTATTCTATGGGAACCATACATATTAGGCCATACTCTAAATGAAAACATTCCCACACATATAGGGCCATATTCACTAAGTGGTCCATACTCATACGAGTTAAAAAATCCCTATACCACATAGAGTCATATTATTTGTGAATCCAAAATACACTCATTAGGATATATCCCATTTTAGTTAGACCAAAAATGTCTTATCACACATATTTACCATACTAACATTCACTTGGTATCATTCGAAAAATCATCTATTCAATTTGATGTTAAACTATATCAATTATTTATTATTAGAAGTACATTTCACATGGTTGTGATAAATACCATCGATGCATTCACTAACCCATGGAATGTTGGAGGATGGTTTTAGGGGGTCACTACTCTATAATATACTAACCAATAGAGGGGTCTAAATGGGTATAGGGCATGAAATAGTGTTATCAAAGAATTTTATTAGGAGATATGATGGGGTTTGATGTTAGGAACATTTTAGGATTTCAATGGTTTGGTTTAGAGAGTATTTCATTTGAATTCATTGGTATGTTTTCGGTGTACCTTTACTTTGGTTTCAAATTATGCTCTTACTGGTTCTTCATGGTTAGTGGTTGATGTATCTTATTTGGGTGAAGGGATGTGTTCTTAGTATATTTCCATCTTATGATGTTCTTCATGGTTAGTGGTTTTAGTCTCTTATTTGGAGATTTATGATGTTCTTGGTGAGGGACACTATCTAGCTAGTTGTGTCGTTGTATATGAGAAAGCATCGAGGTAGTTGGAGATGTATGATGTTCTTCATTTGAGTAGACTCATTCAGATTCCAATGGGGTGTTTCTATACTATATATTCTTTTTGGGATTCATGTGTTTCATGAATTCATATTTTACCCATTTGAAGTTAGTTAGACATGTTTTGATCATTTTGAAGCACAAAATAAACCAATTAATGAAAATAATATATGTAATGGATGGTATCTTGTTGTGAATTAACCGTTTTCATTGAAATAAATTAGGTTTCCTTCTACCGTTGGTGGATTTGATATTATAAATGAAAATCATGGTTTAAAATAAATATAAGTTTATTATTTAAATAAAATTCCAAATGGTTTGGAATATGTTTTTTTATTGATTTTTTTGGGAATGATTTCCAAAATAAATTAAAATGTCTTGTTTATAAATAGTTTATGGTATTGGTATTTTAAAAAATTGAGGGGGATTGATTATACTTTTGAACAAAATACCTTCAATCCTGACCACCATCCATTGTTTGTTGGGGGTGAATTTAATGTCATTTCAACCCAAAGGAAAGGAAAGGTAGAAGCCCATTCCAGAGGAAGGCCATCATGGAGTTTGTTCAGTTCATGGCTGGGAAGAGCCTCATTGATCCCAGCTTCTCAGGTTATTATTTCACCTGGTGAAACAACAATAGGGGCCATCATCGCTTGTGGTGTCTATTGGATAGGTGTCTATCCAACATTAAAGCCACTAACCTATTCTCAAATACCATGTTTTTCCATCTTGTTTGGGATATTTTGATTCACTCCCCACTTTTGGTTTCCATTTCTTCTTGGCATGATCAACAGGAACGGCTTCACTTCCACCAGTAGTGAGTATTTAGGCATGATGATATTGAATGTAGGGCAGAGACCTAGGAGTGGTAGATGTATCATTCTTGATTATTCTTGAGTTTGGTCTTGGGTGATTTGAGGAAACTATAATGAATCTAATGTAATTATTTTTAATGATGATGAATAAATACTAATGGTTAGGCTCTATTAATCTACATTTTTATAAGGAAGTGGTTCTCTTATACTATATTTGGAATTCTTGTTTTGTGTACTTGGACAAAAAATACTAATATTTGAGATTCAAATAGGATGGAGATGAATAAAGATTGGATGGATGCTAATCGTTTAACAATAGAGTACAAGAACAGAGTGAAAGAGTTCATCAAGTTTGCAAAGGATCACGCAAAGGATCCGTCTCAAATCCTTTTTCCGTGTTTACGTTGTTGTAATTCTAGACTACTTAATCTAGAGGAGATGGATGAAAATTTTATATTTCATGGAATAGATCGGAGTTATAAATTTTGGAATAAACACGGAGAAAAAAATGAATGTAGCTATTGGCTGGGATAAAACTGCATTCTATGGATTTTCAGATATGAATACAAATATGGATAATGAAGAAGACCGTATGGAGGATGTGATTACAGATTTCAATGATGATGATGATCATATTGATGAAATGACAAAGGCAATTCAATATGAACTCGGTGATTGCCCAAAATTGTTTGAGAAGTTAAAGAGTTGTGCAATGACGCCATTGTATGCTTCTTGCACTAAGTATACAACATTTATAGCTGTACTGAAGTTGTATAAATTGAAAGTAGGCAATGGATGGAGTGATGTCAGTTTTACGGAACTACTTGCTCTCTTGAATGACATGATTCTGGAAGATAATGAGCTCCCAAGCCGGACATATGAAGCTAGATGAATGCTACGCTCGATGGGAATGATTTCTGAAAGAATACAGGCTTGCCCGAAAGACTGTATGTTGTTTCTCAAAGAGAACAAATCACTTACAAAATTCCCAAAGTGTGGTGCTTCTCGATACAAGAATGATAAATCCTATCCTACGAAAGTTTTATAGTACTTTCCAATCATTCCAAGGTTTTGGCGTCTATGTGGAAGTGATGAAACTACAAGACAATTGGCGTGGCATGCAGATAAAAGAAATAAAGATGGGTTATTAATTCATCCGGTCGACTCTCCTCAATGGAAGAAAATTGATCATGAGTATCCTGAATTTGGAAAAGAGATGAGAAACCTTCGTCTTGCATTATCTACATATGGAGTGAATCCTTTTGGTTTTCAAACCAGCACTCATAGTAGATGGCCTATTATGTTGGTAAATTATAACTTGCCACCCTGGTTATTAATGAAGCTGAAATTCATCATGTAATCTATGCTTATATCAGGACCAAAACAACCAGGTAAAGATATTTATGTTTATCTGGATCCTTTGATCGAGGATTTGAAGTTATTGTGGGACTTAGGTGTAATGTTGTATGATTCTTATAAAAGTGAATACTTCACGTTGAGGGATATGTTGTATGGGACAATAAATTATTTCCCTGCTTATGGAAATTTTTCAGGCTATATCATTAAAGGAACTCGAGGGTGTCCTATCTGCGAAGAATATACATAATCAATTAGGTTGAAACATTCATCAAAATATGTGTTTCTATGAAATCTGTGTTTCTAGGACATTGTAAATTTCCCTACTTATGTTTTTTCTTTTTCTTTACGTAATTCACCATATAGGTCAATTAAAATTAAAAGTGTCCCAAAAATAATTCCTTGTAGAAATTAAGTTCATAAGGATGGAAATATATTCATATAATAATAATTAATATGAAATATGGTGGCTTTATCACTTAGTTTTCACCTTGGTTAACCTAATTTAACATTTTATCACGGAAAATTTATTACCATTTTTTCAATTCAATATGACAAAAAATTAACTTGGGTTTATTAACTAATATAAAATATTATTTTTAAAAATATGGAATTTATTTGTTAAAATTCAATTCATAGAACTGTCATAATTTAATTTAAAATAACCCGCAAAACGTATCGGAAAATGGGTTTTCAAGAAATGTACTATTCAAGCATTAGATGATCATGCAATACCTATATGACTAGTGATCATAATTATATGAAGTTAAATTAATATATATATATATATATTGATACATAATATATACTTTTAAATTAGATAATTCTTCATTAGAAGATATTTTAATTATCTATAATAGAGAAATATTATACACGTAAAACTAGTTTTCAGAAAAAATGTATTTTTAAGCATAAAAATAAACCTATACCAAAATCCATTATAAATATTATTAAAACATAATTATGTATAATAAATATAAGTAAATAATATTTTTTTTCTTTAATATTAAATTTAATATGTAATTATACTTTTAAATTACAGAATTTATTGATAATAAATGATACTTTTACACAAAAGTAGAAAATTTCACTATTCACAAAAATATAACTTTTATGAAAAATACAAAAATTTCACCCTATGTTAATTTTGAGATGATTATTTAAAAAATGAAGTTAATTTTTTAAATTATATTTTCTAATATTGAAATAAATTAATTATATAATTTTCACACAGAAAGAAAAAAACATTATTGATAAAAATATATTTTGGATACATGTAAATACTTCACGTAAAATTGATTCCTTATTTAAGCATAAATTTCATGCATCTAAAATATTTATACCTTATTTTCAAGTAGTAGTAATTTATATTCATTCTTCCAATTCTAACTTCCAGGTTATAACAATCACATTTAAATAGTATACTTTAGTTCATTTAGGCACGATGTTGTGTATCATATTTTCTATTGAACATAATGTTCTTTTTAAATAGAGAGGTGTTAAATTTTCCCCACATTCAATACATTTCATAATTTCAATTTGATCTTTTTTCTCATAAATCAATGTTTTTACATTTGTAAATTTCTTTTTTATCCCACATCATAAAAGGGTTCATAAAACATCCTTTGAAAACGAGGGAAATAGAAATATAAAGTTAATTTTGAATAACACAAAATTATTTTTCCAAATAAGAGAACATTAATTAGAAGTAAAACTTTGTACATATAGGAGAAATATAACACTCAAGGTATAATATAAATCAATAGAAAACATGTTCATGAGAAACCTACTGATCACAATGTTGTAAATTTGTGATGGGTGAAAATACCATCAACTCAACGGAAATGAATGTAATAGGATAATTTCTTTGTTTTAAGACCCTTTTACTAGAGTTGAAGAAGCTTTTTCCCATCTATACTAAGAACATAAGAAAATATAGTAACATGAATTATATCTATTTAATAATCAAAATATCGTCAATTTTTTGAGATTCAATCAATTTACACATTATCTCATACTCTAAAGAATGCATTTCCAATATGGATTTTTTATTTTTGAAGCACTGAAAAAATTTCTAAGGGAAAATATAATCCACAAAATAATAATAATGTATCCATCCAATATTTAATAGAACCAAAAGTTTATCACAATATAATATAATACCTGAAACGTATAAAACTTCATACGAATAAATAATACATTTTACTTCAAAATTTCCACCAAGGGTTCAACAAAGATCATTTAATAAATAAATAACCCTATATCCCAAATAACCTCAGTATTATTAACTTTAAATAATTTTTTCATCTCAAATTTCGGTACAATGGCTTTTAAATTAATCACTAATAATTTAATTTCATTTTTCAAAAATAATACTTAATGTTAAACATAAATTTAATAAATATTCCTCAAATTAATCCTATATAGATATGTGATAATATAGACCATGGAGGCGCTCGAGAAAGCTATAAGATTCCATATCGTCATATAGAATCATGATTCCACTTTACATGGATAAAAGTAATAAACACTAAACAATGACCTAATCACATAGGTGTTTATAAAAGGTAGGGAACTCTTCCTAACTCACCACCTTAGCAGGCAGGCCCGACAATGAGGATTCTAGAACATAAGATTTCTATTAATGGAACAAATAAACCTATAGACATCTAAACCATTCATGGAAGTTACTTGTAGTTAAGAGATGGTCTTTCTAAAAAATTTATCACATGGATAATGTAGATGATGTAAATTACATTATAATATATTTATAAAAGAGTATATTATTAATAATTCACATGATTACAATTTATGTGATTCATAAAGAATTTAATTTTATTAAGTATCCCACTATTTTATCAAGTCCCAACAGCCCACACCATCTCAAAATGCCTTGTTTCTCAAACATTATTTTGGAATGGATCTATATTCCCCTTCTTATAACCCAAGATTGGGATTTTTAAATTTAACATATTTAGGTAGGGAGGTCTCTTCCAACTACAGTCTTGTAGTTCCTTGATCTACTGAGTGGACTCCCCAATCCAAAAATCCTAAATTAGATATCATCAACACTTTTCAAAAAGTTACACAATGTCTATAAAAGGCTGCATCTATTGATATAAATTGGTTAAGTCATCCCCAAACATTTAAAATAAATCCATGACAAAATTAAGTGTCCCAATATTGGTTGGTTAAACAATTATTTATATGTATTTTATTCCTAATCAAGTAATGAAAGTCTTAGTCTAACTTAATATTAAGTTTATGGGTTTTTATTTATTATTAATAAAGATTTATTATTTTATCCTTTACATGGTTTATTAATATTAAGTGGATTTTACTTAAGATATGAACCATGTTTCAATAACACATTTACAAATAACATAATTATTTAAATTTTATATTTGAATATTAATTAATTTATTTATTTGATCTTGGTATTGAATCTATAAAATAAATAATTCAGAAGACAAACATAAATTAATAAATAAATGATCTGATCATTTATAATAGTTTGTTTATTGGGAAGATAATAAATCAACTTTTGATGTAGGGGAAAACTCAATGTGATGGTCTTGGAATGAGTTTACTCATTCCACTTATTCATTTGTATAACACCTAGGTTTGTATCATCTCAGTTCCATCTTGAACCACCTCCTTATTCGTTGGGATACTCATTTTATTACATTTATTTATTACTCAGATGCAGTTGAGGGGAATTAAAGGGTTGAGTAATGGTTATTACATAAATAAACCTTTATACGTAGATCCTACGTAAGAAAGGAGTGAGATATGACTCATGAGCTATCATATTTAAGAATTTATAATTGAAAAAATAATATAATAAATTAAATAAAACAAAACAAATACATATAAAGGTATTGTTCAAGATCATGAAAGGTAATATAAATGAAATAAATATGAAAAGATACAATTCTTAACATTCATGTCTATTTATTAATTATTATTACGATAAACACACTTGTATTAATTAATTCCCTTTTATCTTAATGGCCAGATGAATTCTCTTAGAGAGACAAATCACAATTGAATTGATGGAAAATCAATTTTATAACCATTAATTATAGATAATTAAAATAAATCAACTGAAAATTTATTAATTTGTTAGACTTTTTAATAAATGGCTAAAGACAACTAGTTTTAATAGTTTAATTAGATGTTAAAGCTATAATTAATTTTATGAATGTAATTTTATAAATTCTTTTATTCTGAGAATACATGGAGTGTATAATGAGCTACATGTTGTGTTCTTCAATAACTATTTACCTTGGATAAAAATATGGGGCTTCAGTGTGTAACTTATCCAGATTACATGACAAGTACTAACCATCTACATGCCATGAGTCATCCTTTTTATATATTTTTTAACCCACAAAAGGACTCAACATGTTCCTTGGATGTGCGGCCAATCGACGTGTACTCCAGCTACACACCTTGTGTTCTACTAGTCAATTGTCTGTATGAACTGATATATGAGTCAACATGTATTTAACACATGATAATGAATGAATTAATCTACATTTACACTGGATGCTCTCAATGTGTTTCATTAATTACATAATCTATTTGTCTCCCATGATTATAAATCATTTATTTGACCACATAGTTATGTTCAATTTCACCGCTACATCGTGTAAACTACACGATGTATATTCTAACTACACTCCATTTAATCAGATAAGACATGCATCATGTTGGATTGGTCTAAAAATATTGTGAAATAAATTCACCAAGTGTAATAAATTCACATTATGTCATATATCCCATGACATTCCCTTGTACACTAGGGAGAAAGGCGTGTACTCTGGCTACGTGTCTTGTATTCCAGTCTCATTATCATGAATCTATGGAACTGCCCAATATCATCTCTGGTCATTATTAATATTTTCTCAGTACTTTAATAAAATATGAATCTTGAATGAAGTAATTAAAATTTCAAAATAATGTTAATTAAATAAATTATTAATGAATGAATAATCTAGAAATTAAATATCCTAAAACTAATGATTATAATCATTCAAAAAGCACACAAATAATTTCAAATTTAAAACAAGACTACATTGATACCATATGAAGGTTTTAGATGCAGTGGAAGCACTTAGTGGGTAAATAGTTATAAATGTTTTTTTTTCATATTTGGTGGATTGTTTGGAAATTGTGTGGGATTTAAAAATCATGAACAATGGAATGTATCCATAAAATATTAACATAGATATCCAAAAACCTAGAGAGGATCTATGGCACAATAAATTTATAATTAATTTAAACTAGATCAAAAGAAATAATTCCTCATATTAGGATCTTTCTTTTATTATGATGTTACTGATTATCTGAAAACTATTTTAATATTAACATCATGTGCTTGTTGGATCTAAGTGTAGAATCCTTCTAGTGGTGATCCCCATATGCGGCTTTGATATTCGAGCAATGATAATGGAACATTGGATGCTAGTACGAGGATCTATCATCTTCTATTGTTTATCACGATCACTTCTAGTTCATTTTGACTAAAAGGTGCCTCTCTTGTTCTTATCATTCTTGAGAGGACTAATGTAGGAGGAATATAAGAAATAAATCCATTATGCACAAAAAGTCTCAATTCTCTATTAACCCAACACAATAAAAAAATATCTATTTATAGAGTTTTGGGTTAGGTTAAAATATTATTTCATTTTTTACTAGACCTTAAATAATATAATAAACAATTTCATACACCATTCTATATAATAATAATAATAATAATAATAATAATAATATTTTATAGTGTGTGTTATCTTGTTCAATTACAAATATTATTTTACCGAGTTGTAAATTAATATTTATCACCAGACCCAATCTTGAACCATTCATCCTACTACGAAATTATCAAATACATGAAAAAATATTCATAAAATATTTATTCATAAATAAAAAATCTATTCATAGTATTGAAAATATATTTTCATTAAATATTTAATTAATAAAATAAACATTTTACTCACAATCTGATGAATAATTATTTTTAATATTTTCAGTCAATAAAACATGAATAATACTACTCATTGATCTAGATAATAATATTTACTATAATAATAAAATTAAAATAAAATTTAATTGAGTCAAATGGAAATAATTAATATGTGACTCTCTAGGATTAATTCTTATTGGTAATAGGATGTTTTGCCTAAAGTCCAATAGTACTACTTAGCAACAGGTTAAGGATCACGAGAGATATAACTTAATTTCACAATGTCAGAAACTACATATGAATACTTTTGATGAAATATAATCCATTTTTATAATATATCATAAAAAATGTTTCACATCCATGTAATCAACCTATAAGAATGATAAGTTATTCATTGACTATATAAAATAAACATTCCAATACACCATTTCCATGGAATGTAATGCGACAGTTTGATTTCAATAAAATGGATAAGATGTATACTTCCATAAATATCAAGTGGAAAAATTATTTTTCAAATTACCAATTAATAACCTGTCATTCAGGAAACACCCAAAGTAACCAACTTTCTAAAAACATATTATGTCACAGTATTGGTTGGTATATCAATTTATATGATTCATGACATCCATTAATAATAATATTAATGTTTAAGGAAATTTTTTAATTCTATTAGATATGAATATATAATGAAACATAAACATGATGAATTACTAAAAGTGGGTCAATTCTCATAATATTCTATCTTGTAGATTACCAAGTGTAAACTTCATGAGATGATGTCACTTCGTCTTACAAGTACTCAGACTTCGCACTCATCATTCTCAGTGTCCCATCATAGAATGTTATCTAACAATAGAACTATATTTAAGAATATCATCATAACATTTCAATGTTCTTATTATAGGGGAGAACTATTATGAAACTATCAATGTGATAGATACAATGGGAAATTATTTCAATAAAGTCATGAAGAACACCAAAAAATATCAATAATTCGTTTTTCTAACATTAAAATTTTCACATATTCAAATACACATGTAATAAAATGAACAAATATTTGGTTATATAATGCCAAATACAAAATAAATTTGAAAAAAATGCATTGCTTTACGTCATTGTTGCTGCTCACAAACATATATAGCAATAAGGGACATTTTTTTATCAGGAGACCCTTATGTAGTAGTAGAAGTAGAATACCTTTACGCTTTTGAATGGTAACCTTTCACAGTATCATTTCAATAATTCTACTTAGAAACAAGGGATATTTGGACATTACCTGAAAATAATCTCTTCCCCAGAAGAAATCTAGTGGGTCGGACCAATTGATAAGAACCTCACAGAAAAGGAACACCATGAACAAAATTCTTTATAAAATAGAAGGTATAAAATAGAAAGTGACTATAATTACAGTCGAGAGGTAGAAGAAGAGTTGAAAATAAGAGAATTTATATAAAATCCCAAGATACTCCTTGAACTCTCTCCTAAGAACATTAGATGAACTTCCTAACATTTTGGAATATGCCTCCCTTACCCCCCGCCATATTATAAAAACCACCCCACCACATGGGCCCAACATTCCCCCCACTCACAGAACATAATATTCCCCAATTACCCCCTAACAGACTTACCCCCACATAGATTCTTTTTCCATTCTTAAAAGAAAACATCTAGGTCTCAGGATATATACATTATCACCTTCCAAAATAACACTCACAATAGCCTTTTATATGTTTTATGGAATCTTAAATGTCTTATAATAGAGGAATAATGGTAACAATGAAAAAAATTGGAATAAGGATTCATCGCATTAGAAGAACCAGTCATGTTCTATAATAAGAAACTACCCCTCAAATATTGTACCCAAGCCAAGATCCAGGATACAATTCAACGGTAGTAATAACACCCTTTATATCCCCATTCGACTGCATCTCATTTTTACCTTCTCCAAAAACATTCAATATTACATAGACACAACTGAACAAAGTAGTGAATCTTTATGAGTTCAAGTAACTTTCTCTTCAATAAAACAAGATAAGAAATCTGTAAATTGATTTATCTTCTATATATTATATACCCCTTAAAAATTTTATCCTTATAGATTAGAATGATAACAATGCAAGTTAATAATAGGTACTCTTATGCTAATAAAATCCTTGAGTTCCTTATGATTAGTATATACTACAAAATTATTTAACAGTAAGTGTTTTGTCCATTGGATAATGGCTAAACCGATAACCATTATTTTCTTTTTTTAATTAATAATTTAGATATAATAACATCTATAATAAATGGTTTAAAACGTTAATAAGATCCAATAATGGGGTGGATAAAATACAAAACTTTAACTCCTCAAATTCTAATTCTTTCCTTTCTTTTCACCGGAAACCATCTTTCTTAGTCAATTCCGTAAATTGTTTAATAAGATTCCCATAACATAGTATAAATTTCCTTCAATAAAAATTAAGAACCATGAAAACCTATAACCACATTAAAATATTTCTATTGAGGCCAACTAATAACAAACTAAATCTCCTTAAAATTGATAGAAACCACTTATATCATGTCTTAGTTCCAAATGCAATCCATTAATGTCAAATAAAAACAAAATATTTTCTAATTCACCTTCATTTGGTTTTTCACTAATATTCTTAATACATTATCCAAAATTTGGAGATGTTCCATCCAAGTTGTACTGTATAAAAGGATATTAAGAAATAAAATAAGGAATAATTTACTCAAAATTCTCCAAAAAACCACTTTCATGGTTTAATCAAAATTTTTATGGGAATTCATAATCCCAAAAGTCGTCACTTGGTAATAATAATTCCCCTCATATTTTTTAATATTTTATTTTCTTATATCTTCATTTATCATGATAAATTGATGAAAAATAGAGATTGAAAAATTTTTAGTGAAAAAACATCTCCCATGCATACTATCTAGAAACTATTCAATAACTAGAATGTGGAATCTATCTAGAACAATCAACTTATCTTAAACTATATTTTCCATACACATCCTCAAGCTCCCATATTTTTTATTAACTAAAATTATGGGAAGAACATAAGGGTTGTTGATATATCTTATAATCCCACATTTTAAAATCTTAACTACCTGATTATCTACCTTATACTTGAGGTAATGCACCAATTTATATGGTCTAATATTTATATGGAATACACCTTCAACCAAATTAATAATTTTTTTTGTTTTTCTACTCAGTGGTAACCCCTTATCTTCATAAAAAATGTACTCATATGGTAACATAAAACTATCATTGTTTTTTCTATTAACTATATCTAACCACTCTTAAAAATGGTAACTTCAAATAATATACACACCCTTCCATGGATATATCCCTTTTATATAATACCATATATAATCTTTCTATATTTTATAGAGACTAAGTAACCCCTTTAATCTCGACTTCTCTACCTTCCCACACCAATTACGTAGTTTGTGACACCAATTTGTTAAAGTGAATCCCATATTTTTTTGACCAATTAATCCCTAAAACTAAATATACTCCCCTAAATCAAACACATACACTTAAATATTAATAATAAAATTTCACAAACAAACCTTTAACTCATTGCATAATCCCTATGATATTTACCTATACCCATTTCCCAATTTAATCCCAAAAGGCCAAGTCAAAATAACCACAATAATTTTTTTTAGAAATTGATTAAGATATAATATTATGATTAGCATCACTATCAAAAATGTTTTTTATTGGTACCCCTGATATATTACTAATGAACAACATTGAATCAGTTTTTCCTTATCCTAAACCTCTAAATTCCACACATTCCCCCTGTTCTATATTTCCAAACATCATTCAACAATATCCTGAAATTTATACACAACTACACCCTTATGAACATTTGAATATTTTTTCCCTCACACTAATTGATGGGTTTTTGGGATCTTCATTTGATTAGTGGAGGTATAAAAAAGTCCAATCATAGACTACTCCATCTTAAATGAATCAAAACATACAATGTAAACAAAAAACAGAGGATTCTTAAAACATCATAATAATATAAAAATTCATCTTCATCTTGAATATAGTAAACATGATGATGTTCAATGATGTATAAAATAAAAACATCCTACCACTGATGGATTAAAACGACCATTAGATATTAGTTTGAAACCTAAGGATCTTGATTCTTGAGGAGGTTTGTTAGATCCTTCTTTATAGAATATTAATGAATAACAAAAATAGGAAGAGAGTTGTGACTATCATTTCATGAAGTGTGTCATTTATATTACTCATGTAGAAGGATTTTATCCCCTTATATAGTATAGTCATTTATGATCATCTTCATTAAATGAAGAGTTTTGGATATATAAAAAGTAAGGAGTGTCATCTCACATCACTGATACAGTCTATACCATTACTGTTAATTTATTAGACAAATAAAATAATGACTAAAAATAAAAAATTGATCCATCACAAAGATCATAACCATTGAAACCTTTCAGGAGTAGATGTGGAAGATTTAAGGATTAAATGTATATAAAATATATCGCAATGTACACCATGAATTACACATATTAAAAAACAATTTGGTACTACCAATTTTGAAACACATCCAACAATTTCTCATTTACACTAAAATTATGTAAGGATATTATGAAAACATAACAACTATTTTGTAATTCATCCAAACACTTTTGGACATGGTTTTCAAACTCTCTTGATTTTAGAATAATCATTTTTTCCAAAAAATAATAATTATACACACACATAACCATGTTACCCGATTTTCCTTGTTATATATGGAAACAAGAAATTCATATTTGACAGATGCAATCAAATAGTGGCCTCTAGAAAAGAATTAGTGATACTCAAGAGACTAAGGATTCTAGTGTAACCTCTATTAAACATACTCATATCTCCACATGAACATTTCCACAGGATGATATATGATATAAATAAAATTTATACCTATATAAACTTTTTTTCTTATACATTAAGGGACAATTATACATAGAACATGTAAATATAGTATAGGCTAACCGATTTTTCTTGACTCCTTAAAAAACAGAACAATCTGTTGAATACATGACATGTCATCCATGAAATAGATGAGTACATAACATATCCTAAATCTATGTAACTAAACACATCATATTTTAATAAACTAATCATAACTATTGATTTCGTTGGTCTAATTTAGTGAAGGGAAATATTCACTTACTCATCATACAAGTGGATAAATCTTATCTTTATTTCACTCCAACTCACAATGTCCTAAAGAACATACGAAAGCACCCCCTGATTAGCTAAGTGAATTTTAAATTGCATAATAAATGTATCTAAGTATGATGGGTATGACGATACATATTTCAACAATTAGGTAATGGGTTATTGTAATAATAATACACACTTATGTATATCGATGCTTGTATGAAATTACATGAGATATAATTTATCTGGTTAATCAACGTAACAAGTCTCTACTTATTACCTCATGAATCTATTTTTTTATTTCTTGTATGTACATTTTATAATAAATATAATATTATCCTCATTTTGATACTAAAATATCATAACAAATTATAGTAATCCATGATGATCATTTATTAAATCCAATCTAATGTTGTACTTTGAGGGGACATCATCATTTAACCATTAATGTAAAACAAAAATCATAAAAACAATTAATGATAAACGGAGGTTTTTTTATTATAAAATCATGATACATTTATAACTATTACAATAAAGATCGTAAGTATCAAATACCTAGATACATAACATGAGACTCATTTTTGTTGTTGTCGTAATGAGTTCTTCAATGAATCTACTACATTATACTCTATAGCCACCCAAAAAAATATTTACATAAACCCCTCAATAGGATGATGTTTTTGAAGGATATTTTTTCTTCTTTGGTGATATCTATATTCCATTTATTGAGTGATATCACCATTTTTGTCATAATAATGCTTAATATCTCTTTTAATGCTAGGAACCAACTCATGACCATAGACGAACTTCGTGATATAAATAGATTCCTTCAAAACATCAGATTTACTTATGTACTCTACCTCTATTTATTATTTCTCTATGGTGGCATGATTGAAACTCTTCCAAATGATAGCCTATTTTTTTAGAAAAAACATGAATCTAGATTAATATTTTATATCACCTTTTCTGAATTGAAAATCATATCTGTGTAAGCCTTCACACAATTTTTATCTTTTCACCTATAGACCACAAATAATATCCTTAGTTGTTCTCAAGTAATTTAGTGAATTCTTCATATTAATCTTATGATTATCAAAAATATTAGATTGGTATATACAGGTAACTTTTAAATAATAGGTGACCTCATGTTGATTACACATCAGGGAATACATGATAGAGACTGTGGAATATGAAAAAGGAATTTTATCCATCCATTATAACTATTTAGAAGGTTCATTAATATTACTAATATTTATGCCGTGAAACATTGGAAAAGAACCCTTCTCAGTGTTCCCTATGCTAAATCAATTTATCAATAAACTAATATAAGTTACCTCACAAATTCTATCTAGCATCTAAAATTTATCTATATAGATTTTCATACTTAATATCCAGGTTGATTCACCCATGTATTTCAAATAATTTCATTTTATTAAACCTTTTGATTTCAAATTGTTCAAGATCAAGTGTATTTTTAAAAATTAATTTTCTAACCTCAGTATTCCCATGCAATGATATACCATATTTAAATCTCATTAATCTATTCCAAGAAACATTATGCACAACTATTATGATGCCAAAATTTCTTCATGATTTTCCATGCCATAATTTAGTTGTTTTAATACCCATCCACATTTCCACTCAAGGGTATTAAAGTATATATATATATATATCCTTCATTTATTTGAGAATTCCATGTATAAAACCCACACTTCTTAATCATGGGATTAAAAATGATGAAATATTTTCTTTTTTTGTGTGATCTTTGTGGCACAAAAATGCATGTACATGATATGAATATAGTGGGAATAAATAGAATTTTATAGCACCAAAATGCATTGAGTATTGTTTTTATCTCTTGAGATACTATGTATGGTGCAGAAGAAGTTATCTTAATCAAACTATGTTATGATTTAATAGTGTTATCTTTGAATTATGGTTATAATGTCTTGTTTTATATTATATCAACAATCCTATGATGACATTATTTTATCACATTATATCATTCATGGAAATTCATGTTAATGATTATCACATTTCAATGCTATCATGTTTATCCTCTTGAATCACATGTAGTAATTTACTTTATACCATGCCTTAATTATTCCCTTAATTTTCCTTATAGATCAACCATTTATTATGTCTGTCCTTAGGTTATCCTATATTGTATTAGATGATTAATAGGATTTAAGGGAATGTTATAGAAAATTTAAATAATGTTGTTGTGTCCATATTTTAATTTATTGGGGTATGTATATAATTTCCAAAATACACCTGGCCTCATAATTTTATTGGATTGTATTCTGTTTATCATTATGGAATAAATCTTGAAATAATGTTTATAAAAGATATGGATTTTCAGAGTTTCATTCATTTTCAACATCATTGGCCACTCAATATAAGATATTATATGAGTCGTGTTATTAGTACATGATAAATTGGATCCTAGTAGAAATATCACTATAGACATTCCTTTTCATTACAAAAATACTATTAAGGAGTTAAATATTTTATATCAACCCATACTTTTCACACATAATGAAGAAATAATTTTAGATTAACATTAAATACATTTATAAAAATTCATGTCTGAGGAATGTAGAGGTTTAGTGTCTTTAGAAACATTGTTATGTAAAAAAATAGTATACAAAATATTTACATAATTTTTGATTATGTTATTCACAACTTTCATAATTCTCACATATATCATATTTATAACCATTGTTTGTAATATAGTGAAGTTCAATATAAAAAGGGTGAGATCAGATGTTTAGTAAGGGTAAACATAAGTGATATAAATCAATGATCATAAGTGAGAATAATATTAGAATAATGGTATGTGAACATGATCAAGATTTATAATAATCATACCCAATCAATAAAATATCTTTAATCATGAAACATGGTGAATGGTTTTTTCGAACAAATGACATAATAAATAATCATGTAAAACCATCAATAACAATCATGATCCATGTGAACACATCCAAAGAATAAAATATTAGTTTTTATCTTGAGTATAATCATGTAAAATTATCTTCTTAGTTAAGGATAACTTACAGGACTATCATAGTGGATTTATTCCACTCCCCATCCCATAATTTCCTTAATCATTGTTCACTCCCAAGACCATCTTATTGGAAAAGTCCCCTACTAAAATGATTTCACTCATCATTTTAGTACATATTATCTCATGAGATATACATATTTAGACAATTCAATATAGGGATATAACAGACCCACCCTGACTTTATTTACAATGTAAACACCCATGAATGGTTTATAAGGGAACTGGAAAACACATAATGAATCATATGCATATGTACACCAACTGATCATAAATCATTTATCATAATACAATTTCATTACCCAATGAAAGAGAATTATTTGTATAAAAATTTGATAATAAAAATCACAAACCATGTAAAGAAATAACAAATATGGTAAAATAGTACAATGTCTCTAAATTTCATAAGAAACATCATCAGATGTTATTAAAGATAAAAATGACATTAAAAGTTCACTAGAAGATTTATTAAGGAAAATACCATTTAAAAAAACATATTTAGAATATAATTTTTTTCAAAATATTAAGGAAAACGTTTTATTTTAAGACAAATAAGGAAACATAAAAAATAATATTTAAGGAAAAAATTTCATGCTAGTGGGGAAATCCATTCATGTAGTGTATTTTAAAGAAAATGCTCCTTTCATATTTTCGGTAAAAAGTCAAAGTACCTTGTTTGGAAAATAATAAAAATGTTACTTTTAAAACATGCTAAGTAATTTAAATTATAGTTAAAAATTAATTTTAATAATATATGTATAATGGTATGAAAATTAATGAAAATATTTTGAATAAAAATATAGACACATAAGAAAATATTCCAGACCGAAGGGAAAAATAAGGCTGATTTTACCTAAAAAGTAACTTTTATATATTGAGTAATTAAAGAGAGGATAATTAAAGGAAGAAATTAAATATACAAAAAAATATAATAATATATAAATATTTAAAAGAGATAAATCGTAGAATTTAATCATCAGAAAAATTCACCCAAAATAATCTTGATAAAAATGTGATTGTAACATAAAACAGTACTAACTTTAGTAATATTTGAATCAATAGTCATTTGATTCTTGACATTTATATGGATATATAAATCCCATTAATTAAATCATATATTATTCCAAAATACATTATTTGGTCGTATACACACTATAGAGATAAAAATATTGGTGCATAGCCTTTAATAATTCAAAATAAAGAGAAATTGAGACAAAAACCTTACCTTATATCTTACTTGTTACTTAAGAAAAATAAAATTGTGTATAATAAATTTAAATGTACTATTATTATTTTGAAAAATCATATTCATATATATAATATCATATATGATCCACTTAAATAATTTCAACACCAAATTATTAACCATTTTCTACGATAGTTTCCATTTTAGGTGTTAATTATTTTGTTTTTCATGTATATTTTGGTTTTAATGTTATTACACATGAAGTTTGATCATTGATCATTAATATACACAATATTAATAATGATAAATATATAATATATATTCATTATATATATATATAACCATTTATATAAAGTGGTTATTAAAAATGAATTAAATCACTATGTGGAGTGGGTAACTCGTACGTACGCACGAGTGATGTTTTAACTTTTCAATAGATGGAATAAAATAAAGGTAAATTACTGTTTAAATTTATATAATTATTATTATAACATAAATATAATATATTTTCATTATATTTATCCTTTTTATGATCCATGTAAAGAATAATTGATAAAAAAACATCACTTTGTGGAGGTGGTAGTCCACACGTATGCACATGCAACCTTATCAATATCATTGGATAAAAATGTAAGGTGTATATGATATTATAATTAAAAAAGAATTTTTTTTTCATAAATATTTTATATAAATATTAAACACATCATAGTAATTATCAATGAAATATGGTGATCGGAAATGAATTGTATCACTACATGATGGTGGTAGTCCATACGTACGCACAGATGATACTTTCATATACTATTTGATTGAGAAGAGGGGGTAAAATGTTACGGAATAAAACAAATAAAATTTTATTATATTTAATATTCTATAGTAATCATTTTTTGTCCGTAAATATTTTTTATATGAAGTATAATAAATAATTAAATTGAAAGAGTTTGGTGAAGATTTATACATATTCTATGGGAGACCACCATTGGCTTACACATTAATCAATGAAGGATTTGTCTTAAGAGAATAGAAAAATACCTATAATTAATTGAAGTATTTCATTAACATTTTAAATTAGGTATTTTATTAGTTATAAGGATCAAAATGTGTGAGTAATGGAGGAAAATGGACACCCTTTTATAAGTGAGCAGAGGGGTACATGTGGAATTTTTTAAAATATTTCAATGATTTAAGGTAATTTTCATTGGAAAGTGGATCCAAATTGATAAATATTTAAATGTATGATAATATAAGGTTATATTATATTAAAAATAAAAGAATTGTATAGGTTTTTTTGTAAATACTATCTTTATAACATGGTTAAACCTTTCGGTAAACTCGTTTTAACCTTAATCATGGTAACAAAGATTTACTGTTTTTACAATTAATTTTGACTAAAAATAAGTTTAACATATTAAATTATATTATTTATTCTCATTAAAAATATTTAATCCATTTTACCATATTATATTTATACATGTGGTATAATTTAATTTTTGTTAAGGGTGTAAATTGCAATACAAATCTGTTTTTAAAAATTTAATCTTTAAGCATAAAACATAATTTACTTCTATTCCTATCTTGTTAACAATAAAATGAAAAATGAAAATTTTATATTAAATACATAATATATAAATATGATTATAACCATTATTCTATAGAGGTTAAATTTATTTTTTATGATAAAAATACAATGTGCGCATAAAAATATTTTATAGAAAAATGCAGTTTTGAGCTGAAAAATTAACTTATACCAAAATAAAGTATAATAATGATGACTATCTAATTAATTAGATTATTTTTAATTATATAATATTTACCATAATTTATGATTAAATTCATAAAGTGATGGTAAACTTAATTGATAAAAATGACAATGGTTTAAAAAATATTTTTCACCATTCATAGAAAAATAAATTTTTAAAAAAAATCAAAAACATTTACTCTATGAGAATATTAAATTGATGATTTTAAAAAATATATTACGTTAGTAAAATAATTTTTAATAAAAATGGTCGAAATTATTTTTAATGTTTTCTTGCAAAAAAAGGAATAAAGATCATTTTGAGAAAACATATTCTTGAATCATAAAATGAATTTTTAGAAAAATTAGAATTCATTTTTTATGAATTAATCATTAATTTTGAATTAATAAAAAATGTTATACATATTTTTCAAAAAGTGCTTATTATTGTTCAGACACTTTAATTTAACAGTATGTTAAAATTGTTTACTATATATAAGTCAATATAGCTTAGGGTTGTGTGTAATGAAAGCTATCGAATAATTAAAGAGTTCTATAAAATGTAAATACAAATAAAATCTTGGGGTGTTACATACTACCACCTTAAAATTAATTTCATCATTGAAATTTCGTCACTATGGTATAATAAAATGAGGATATCTTTGATTTATCATATCCATGAGTTCCCATGTAGCTTCCTCAAATTTTTTATTCATCCAAAAAACTTTAAAAAGGTGAGTAATATTGTTTCGTAGAACTTTATCTTTATCACCCATGCTTTCTAATATTTTTTCTTCATAGGAAAGATCATTGTCCATAGGTATAAACTCTTATTTTAGTAAATATAAATGATCAAGTATGTATTTTCTTATGATAGATACATTTAATACATTATTAACTTAAGAGAGGTCTGGTGGAAATTCCAAGCTATAAGTTATACTCCCTAATAAATTATGAACCTTTAAGGAAACAATATATTTATAACCATAATCCATGGAGATATTTAATGGAAAAAATTCTCTCTAAAATCAAATTCATGATCTTATTGATGATTTTATGAACAACACATATTTCAACATTAATATGACTTGATGTGCTATTAAGTGGATCAAACCACCTCTACAATTTCCTCAGATAGCTCGAAACCTAATACATTTTTTATCTGTCTTCATCTCAAAATTTTTGATTTCTGTACTTTTTTCTATATTGGGCTTCATATTGAGTCATTTAAATTTTTGAGTGATATTTATTTTTGTAAGAAAAATTCTCTAGAGGGAGGGATTGGTCTAATCCACTATTGAAATATAAGGAAGAAGATCTAAACATATCATCTAATGTTTTAATGGTCCTCCCAGTATTTATATCTATCTAAGGATGATAATTAGTACTAAAACCCAACTCAGTATCTAGATCTTTCAAAATGAATATCCAAATATTTTAGTTAAACCTTGAATCCAAATCTAATATAATAGAATGTTTTACCCCATGTAACATTAATAGATCCTTTGTTTTTATCCATGAAATCTGATCTAGATAGAAATATTATTTGATATAAATTAAGTACACTGAATTCATATGGCCATCAAATACAACCCAAATAACATTAAAAACATTAGATTTTTGTGGCTTTCCAATAACGAAATCCATTGCGATTTTTTCCCATTTCCTTTCAGATATGAGTAATGGTTATAACATCCCCTTAGAATCATGTTTCTCAACATTAACTTACTGATATAAAAAACTAAGATATATACTCCCTAATATCATTATTCATTTTATCCCACCATAAATAATTTTTCTGATATCTATACATATTTATTATTCTAGGATAAATAGAGAATGATGGGATATGAGCTTCTTCCAATATTTCATTCTACTGGTCCTATATTGATTATACACATACTCAGTTCATGTTCCATATCATTTGATAAAAATCATGGTTGAACACAAGAATTTTTCTCATCTTATTTTGTAGCTCACCATCCTCCTCAAACATATTTTTAATCTTTACATAGATATATTTTTAAACTCTCATTTCAGAAAGATAGTATTTATTCAATTCCTTTAAAATTTTAATTTCTATCCTTTAAAAATTCATAAATATTAGATATTTTGTGATCCAAATCATAGATATGTTATAATGATCCTTTCTAATCAAATAATTTCTGTAAGATCCAATTCTTCTAGGTATCTCCCTCTCTATTATTTTTTCATTAAAATTCTTTCATTTGAGTTTTTTTTTCTTCTATTTAAACCATTGTGGTTGTTTCTCATCATGGAAGCCAATTGTTTGATTAACATAGTATTGGGTTGTTAGGGAACTATAAACAATTTGGAGAGCCTCAACTTGGAGAGACTTTATTTGGGAAAATTAATTAATTTTATGAGGTATATGTTTGTTTGAATTAATATATTCTGGAAAAAATGGGTCAAGTTTTATCATGGTTTATTGGAATGTTGAGAATCATTAATGGGGGTTCAGGTTGTTTATAAGGAAAATGGGATAAAATTCACTTTCAGAACTTTTACACACTAATTAAATGGATTACACATCATGTAATTTTTTTGGGTTTTTTAAAAAAAATAATCTAATGCAATGGGGGGTTTTTAGAATATCCCATTAAAAAAATTAACACGATGTGTAACTACATTATGCATCATGTAATTCCACAACCTACTATTTTAATGTATGTTGTGTAGATGAATTTCATTTCATCTCACATAAAAATATCTCCTATCAAACCTATGGAATCTTCTCAGTGATTTTTGAGTACCCACCTCCCTTCTGGATGTCAGGTATGTGTAATTATTCCCTGGTAAGTTATTTTGGTTAGATAATTAACTTCTCTCCACTGGTTCTCCAACTTTTTTGGTATAATTCCTTGACTGTGTGAATGTTGTTTTTAGGATAATTATTTATCTAGGAGCCACTTTAGGATCATCTACACCTTCTTCCTTATGGTAATTTTCCATTGGATGAATTTCTTTTGTCATTAGTTATGTTAGGGGGTCTAAATCATAACCCTATGGTCTGATAATTACCTAGTATATGAAATATTTTGATTACTCTAGTTAATGAATTCCTAAATTAATTAAATCACGAATTATACTATTATTTGGATTCGTTTGGATTTAATTAGTTTTGACCTAGCCTATGAATACCCATTTGGGGAGTAAACATTGAATATAGTTGAATTGGAAAAGCAATTAAATTGTGTTTACCAATGACATGGAATCTTAAGTGATTTTCTAATATAAAATCCCTAAGTTATAGCTTACTAAATATTGATTTTACTATTGATCAATTTTGATATAAATAAAATAAGTAAATAAAAGAAAAATAGTGATTTATATAATTAATTGTTTGGGAATATGAAGTGATATTGTGATATCTATGCTGTTATGACATGACTTGTGATCCTTGAAGAAATGATTATTTATCATACATGGTTCTAGGAATTGCTGATTTATATGTTTTAATTATGATATTGAGTGTGACTGATCCGATCCTATTCTATAATACTTATAGTGAGTGGACTCGGCCCAGTCCTATGATGTAATGATTATAGGGATTTAAACTGGATGTTGTAATAATTATAGTGATTTGATCTGATTTTTTGTGTTTACCAAGGTTATGGTTGTGTTTGGCAGGGTTATATAAGATGATTAGAGATATTCCAAAATAGATATGAAGAACATTGATTACCATGATTATATGGTTTCAGTTCTCATGTTTTTAAGACATACATAGACATATTCTGACATGGAGTAGAAACAGGTTGATTGCCAGGGTCATATGGATATCATTGGTATAGTCATTGGATGTGGTCAAAAATATTTTAGCATGTAGAAGAATCAGGTTGTTTACCATGGTTATGATAGTGGTTGGCATGGTCTTAAGTCATGCTCAGTGATATCTTGGAATGGTTCTAAAGTATGTTGATGTGGTATTTTAGTAACTGATGATTTAATTATTACACATGTTTATCACTTTATTGCATACAATTCTAATTAGACATATTTTTTTGGACATGGTGATGTTGAACTACTATGTAATACTCACACCCTATTCAGTTCTCTATTTGGTACCAGAGAAGATTTCATGGATGCAGTTATAGACAAGGGAAAAGAAACTTGTTTTGGATTATCTTGGTTGGTTGGTCTAGACTTTGGAGATGGGACCGATGTGGGGTTTGGTAACAAGGATTGTTGAGTATTTATTTGAGTATGATAGTATTTGATCTGTATTGTTTGTATTATTAAATTAAGATACATTATATAACATCATTACATTATTCTTTTATAATTTATTGAATTGTTTAGTAGTTCATTATTGTTGGTTTCCACTGTATTATATAGTTTTCATTATTTCTGCGTAGTGATATTTTATTATTATTATTGAATATTTTTATACTACAATGTAAACTCTAAATATATGGTGTATATTCTACCCATTCTACTTATAAAACCCCTTATTATAGTTATAAAACTATAGTGTATTGGTAGGTGTGCTTAAAGTTGTGTAACTAACCCATTCTGGACATGTAAGAGTGTTTCCTATTGGGGGGATATTACAAAGTGGTATCAGAGGACATCAAGTTTATTTTTTGTTCCTTACTATTTTTGGAAGGTGTAAAGGATATTGGTATGGGCTAGGACTTGGTAATGAGTTTTTTCGTTGGAGTATCTATCCCATGAATGTGGGTAAATATGAGTGTGTAGGGATTTGATTGTTTTTTATTATGTTTCTTGTTTCAATTGATGTTATTTATCCATGATTGATTCACATGTTTTCTATAGTGATTATATAATGATTTTTGGGTTCTTGAGATTTATACCATTGTCCCGATATGGAATGAGATGATTATGAATGCATCATAATAGGCACATAATGATATATTGAGATGCATTGTTCCTAATATGGACATTTTTGTTCGCATTTGATATATAATTGCATGTTTTAATAGTGATATTAGATATCTGTTTTACCTAATAAATGAAATGAATTTTTATTTCATCCTAAAATAATTGTAATCCATGTCTAGAGATACCAAGAGTCAGTGGTTCTATGTTGAAATCACCAGTTGAGGATGAACTTATTGTTAGGAAGTGTTTTATGGTGTGCATTTGTCTTGTAGAGAAAATTTCTCCTTGTCATATCTGACTTAATAATTTTTACAGTGGTAATCAGAACACTCTTGACATAGCTGAATGAGAGCTTCATGAAGTTATTGAAGATTTGATAAATCTCCACCTTCAGAGAACCTTCCTGAGGGTCTTGCAATCCCCTGAAATGAATATTTTTAATGCCATGCCTTTGATGTCTGAGTTGAAAAGAGAAATTGATCTTAAGTATCCTCCTATGTTTATTGGGTAAGGATGACCCTCAGAATATGAGTTTTGGATCAAGTCTATATAGAAAATCATCATGAAAGATGATATTGTTGTAGATAAAAGGGTGAATATTGTTGCATATATACTTCATCCACCTTCCAAGGGTTTTTGGGATATTTTAGAGGAGTCTCGGATATAAGATGAGCTATCTTAGAAGGGATTCAAGATGAATTTATTGTTCCATTTGTATCCCAATTGATTAAGGGATGAAAAAGATATAGATTTTATGCATATGAAAGAGGAGGGAAAGTTAGTGATGGGATATGATGGATGATTCACCAACCTATAGTTATTTGAACCATCTTTAGAAGCTGATCAGATCTCTAGGGTGAGACATGATATTCTTCATGAGATTAGTTCGTAGGTGAACATTTTTCATTTGATTAGTTTTTAGGATTTGATGTACCATGAAATCATCATGAAAGGGAATCTATGAGAGGCCCCAAGGATAATCCAAGATATTTTAGTAGGGAATGATATGCACTCTTATTTAGGAAGAAAGAAGCATCACTAGGATAGTGTTTTCCAAGGAATTAGTGGTCAGAGCAGTTAGGGTAGTGGGAAACCATATGAGGACTGTGTTTTTTTGAAATGCTATCAGTGTATCATAATTTTCCATAAGCACACGTAGTGTCTTTACTCTTTTGTTGAGTGTAGTATATGTATAATACTAGGTCTTCATTATAATGTTTGATCAAAGATTCCATATTAGGCCAATTATGGGGTATCGAGATAGGAACCTATGTTGGGAAAGGGCTCAGATACCCCTTTGTTGGCTGCTAGCTGGAGTTCCACTAGTTGTTCAAGCCGAGCCAGGGAAAATGAAATCCAAGTATATGAGCAGTAGTACCAATAAATGGAAATAGCACAGGGTAGACAAACTAGATATTAATGAAGAGGCACAATTTAGTTTCATGTCACAAAGACTACTTCGATTATTATGGAAGGACTGTCTATTGTCAGAAGTATGATTCTTGTATTGTATACCTTATCTTGAATTTTTTTCATATAATATCTTTATTTATTTTTCTATCTTGTCTTTTTTCAATGTTTTTGGGCTTGTATGTGGAGATTTTCGATGTTTCTTTGACCATTGACACACCATTGGGAGTACAGTTAGAGAATATCAAATGTTTGAAGGTGTGTTATTAAGAGATCAGTGGTTTCCAATTCATTGGGAAAATGTTCATGCTAGAAAAATACAGAGTTTTATATGATTTTTGGTATGGATTTATTAATTCCATAATAGGCTCATATTGACTATTAAATGAGGAGAGTTACCTATAAATATAAAATAGGAAGTTATTCTCACCAAGGTGGGTGGGTTCGTTATTCTGGGCATACATGAGTAACTCAGTGCATATTGTTTTTTCACATAGATCAGATAGAAATTATTTCTCTAGATGATGGTGGAATGTATTAGGATTCATTTCCACCAGTGGTAGAAAATTTTTAGGATGTCCTTACAGAATAGTTAGAAGGCTTACTGCCTGAGATACAGATCAAGTTTATGATCATATTGGTGTTGAGAGAATAAGTAGTTTTATCCTTCCTTATAAAATGGAACTAGAAGAGATTCTGGAGTTGATGGTTCAGTTGGATGATCTTGAATATAAATTATGCATACGTCCAGTTAGATGTTATTAGGTTCTAAATATCTATTTACTAATAAGGTTGATTGGTCGTTGTGGTTATGTGTGGATTATCGAAGATTAAACCAGATTATGGTCAATAAACAATATCCACTTCCACGATTTGATGATATTTTCGATCAATTGAGAGGTCATAAGATCATCTACAAGATCGATTTGATATTATGTTACTTACAATTATGGGAATGACCATCAGAAATACCTCATTCTACTTTTAAAAATTTTTATAGTATGTATGAGTTCGTAGTGATACTGTTTGGTTTAACTAATTCACCTATGTTATTCATGGCCATAATGAATAGGATATTTCATCCATTATTAGATTAATTTTTTGTTAGTTTACTCAACAACATCTTAGTGCACTCCCTTCCAAAAAAAGATCATGTCAAAAATATTGACGTCATCCTAACTACATTGAGAAAGAATCATCTTTATTCTAAGCTAACAACATGCAGATTCTGGATTAATGAAGTGAAATTCTTGGTCCATGTCATCATTGAGGCATGAGTGTTAGTGGAACCAAAGGAAGTTTCAGTCATGGTATCTTGGGAGAAACCTAAGAATTTCTTTGAGATTTAGAGAATTTTGGGTTTATTAAGTTTTTCTATGCTTTTTCAAGGATTTCCCCCATTTGGTAGCACCAATGTCTAGGCTGACCATGAAAGGGGTGAATTTTGTTTTGTCAAAATATTATGAGATATATTTTCTGGAGATGAAATTTAGGATAACCTCAATACTTATCCTCATGTTACCAATACTTTGTAAAGCATATACTATGAACTATGAGGCATCTAGAGTTAGAATTGAAGCAATTCTGATGCAACGAGATTGAGTGGTTTCTTATGCCTCTATATAGATGAGATAATATGAGAGTAATTACCCTAATCACGATATTGAGTTAGAACCAATAGTAAATTGTCATTGATTTTGGAGACAATATCTCATGGGTGAGGGGTTTTTTTCATACATGGACCACAAGAGCCTCATGTACATCCTTTCTCAGTGAGACCAGAACCTTCAAAAGAGGAGGTGTGTCAAATATATGAATCCTCTCATCATTGAGATGGCTTGTACACTGGGAAAGGGAAACATTGTTTATGATGAATTTATCCAAAATACACAGATAGACATAACATTGTATTCTTTCAATGAGTAGTGGATAATTACCCCCTTTTTAGTCATGCATCTAAATGTTCAAGAGTCTCAGGGGTGAGTTACTCTATTTTCGAAATCAGTTATACCCATTCTTTTAGACGGAATTAATACCAAATGAATTCCTATCCTTGAGGGAATAGTTATAAGAGACAATTTTTATAGTGTGGAGAAACCATCATCATGGTCTCTTGGAATTGACAATTCTCTTACTTTTTGTACATGAGTATGAGTTCTTATGGGATTACTTGAGAATTTGATGAGAGGGTTCCACAGTTCAAGATAGGTGGTGAATTATATATTGAAAAATATGTCTTGTTATATTTGTATATAGTACTAGTGGTCAGGAATAAAGAAGAATGCAGTAATCTTTATGACTAGATGTTTCACTTTTCAGTAGGTGAAATCCAAGAATGATAGGAAAGATGAGATTTTGTAGCCATTACCTATTTCTGAGTGGACATGGGATGATTTTATAATGATTTTTAGTTAGGATTATCCAAGAAAACCTATATAAATAATGTTTTATGGGTGATTAGGGAATTACTTATGATGTTATCCCACTTATTACCTATCAGGTAGACCTTCACATTTGATGATTTTGAAAATATTTTCATGTGTAAGGTGGTTTGGTTGTATGGTGTTTCAAGGAGTGTCATTTCTGATTGAGATACTAATTTCACAATGTGTTTTTGGAAGGGTATATATAACACTTTGGGATCGCAGGTTATTTTAGTACAGCCTATCATCCTCAGACTGATGGTTAATTTGAACAGACTATTGAGGTTCAGGAGGATATATTACAAGCCTATTTTATGGATTTTGGTGCTTCATGGGAGCATCATATGGAACTAATGGAGATTAGATATAATAATATCTTATATTAATCAATCCAAATGAATTTTTTTGAGACTTTTTATATAAGATTTTTCACTTCACCTCTTTTTGGGTCGGAGGCAAGTGAGTCAGTACTTGTTGGACCAAGTCTCTTACAAGAGACAATTCAACAAGTTGGATAATCAGATAGTCGTTGGTGACTTCATAGAGTAGGGAAAAATTATATGTTTTCCATCAGATATGAACTCTAGAATTAGATATTGTTCATTATGTTTTCCATGGGGTGACACTAATATTTGGGTTTCTGTATTAGTTAATGGGGAAATTTTGCACCCATGTTTTTCAGACGGTTTGAGATAATGAATAGGGTTGGACTAGTGGCATAACATTTAGCCATTCAACAATGATATAGTTCCTTTCCTAACATTTTACACATGTCACAGCTTTAGAGAAATCATCCAGATCCATCCCATGTGATAGACATTGCATAACTAAATCTCTAAGAAGATGTTTCCCTTGAGGATCATCTGATACATGTTGTGGACTATAGTGAGAAATATCTTCAGGGTAGGACAATATAGTTGGTTTGAGTGTAGTGGTCAAATGTTTGAGTTCCTGAAAAGGCCCAGAAATAGATTCTGATATGCAAACATAGTGTCCATATTTGTTCATTGAGACCGCATACTATTACATGGATTATCTTAGGGAAAAGTTGCTATATAGTGGAGAGGTTTTATGATCCCATCATTTCTAGGTACATCTCTCTCTGAATATTTCTTTAAAATACTTTCATTTGAGTATTTTTCCACATCTTTAAACCTTGGTGGGTGCCTTTCATCTTGTATACCTATCATTTGAATAAATGCAATCTTGAGTTGTGAGGAAACTTGAGAAAAATGGGATACGATCCTTGTTGATAGACTTTGTTGTGAAAAATTACTTAAGGTTCAGGGATATATGTATGTATGATTTAATGTAGTTTAGGTAAAATTTCATGAGTTTTATCAAGGTTTCTTGGTATATTGAGAAGATTTAATGGGGATTGAGGTTTTTTATAAGGAAAATGGTATGAAAGACCATCAAATGCAAATTTACATGTGTATAAATGGATTACACATTGTGAAATGTTTTGGGTATTTTTAATATAATAATTCGAGGTGACAAGTATTTTTAGCATATCCCAATGAAAATATTAACCTAATGTATAACTACATTAAATTCCTTGTTATTAACCAATCTTTTTTTTAATATTATGTTGTGAGGATAAATTTTATTTCATCTCACCTAAAACTCTCTCCTCTCGACTCTAGGAAATATTCTAGATGATTTTGGAGTTCCCACCTCCCATCCAGATATCCCTTTTCTGAAATCAATACCTAGAAAGTCTTTTTCTAGGTTCTTCCCTTCTATACATTTGTTATTTAATCTTGGTAGTATAATTACCTATTTGTGTGAGTAATGTCTTTGATCATGATTACTTTTTATATATAAAACTCTTTATGATTATCTGCACCTTCTTCTACATGGGTAGTTTCCATTGGAATCATTGAGTTCGTTGTCTGTTAAGATAGAGGTCTATATACTAATCCTATGGTTGGATAATTTTCATGTATATGAAATATTTTTATTGAACCAACATAATGCATGCAGAAATTAATTATGTCATGAATGATATTATTCCTTGGAGTCTTTTGGCTTCAATTAGTCATTGACCGAGCTTATGGATTCCTTGAATATAATTGAATTAGATAATAAATTAAATGGTGATTAGTAATGACATGAAACCTTAGGTGATTACTTGATATAGAATCCCTATATTATGGCTTACTGCTTATTGATATAACTATTGATCAATTTTGATATATATGAAAGATTTAAATTAAAGACAAATGCTAATTCTAATAATTAACAATTTCAGATTATGATGTGATATTGTGATAACAATGTTGTTATGAACGAACATGGGATTACTACTAAAATTCATATATATCGGGCATGGTTCTCGAACATGCACACTTATATTCTATAATGCTGATACAGAGAGGGCTTAGAAAAGTCCCATTCTAAAATTATTACAGTGAGTGGGCTCAACCTAGTCCCATGTTGTAATGATTATATGGATTTTACTCAGATGTGATAATGATTATTGGGATTTGACTCAATTTTTTATGTTTACCATATTTATGGTTGTGGTTTGTATAACCATAATACATGCTCATATATATTCTAAGTAAGTTGTTTACCAAGTTTATATGGTTGTGTTTGGAATGATTATAAGACATGATTATAGATATTCTAGCATGGATCCCAACTAGGTTGTTTATGATGTTTATATGGTTGTATTTGGCATGGTCATAAGACATTATCAAATATATTCTAGTATGGAGTTGAAGTAGGTTATTTTCCTTGGTTATAGTTGATATTTCCATGTTCATAGTACATGCTCAGAGATATCATCGAATGGGGCTGATGTAGGTTTATATGGTATTTGTTAACTGTTGAATTAATTAATACACATGTTTATCGCTTTATTGCATACTCTTCTCATCAGGTTGGATTGTGTAGACATAGTGGTTCTAACCTAAAGTGTTATCCTCACACCCTATTTGGGTGACGGTTTGGTGCCCAAAAAGATTTTTTTGGATGCATATTTGGACAAGGTAAAAGGAATGTGTATTTTATTATCTATACTAGATGGGATGGAGTTTAGATAAGGGACCAATGTAGTGTTCAAGACCGGGGGATGTTGAGTCTTTATTCGAGTCTTCTAGTCTTCTAGTTGTTTTGTTTCTAAAATTTAATTTAGTTACATTCCATCATAACATTAAATTATTCCTATATTATTTATTGGATTGGTCAGTTGAATTTTATTTTCGGTATCCATAGTATTATTTTCATTTCTTTATTTCTAACTAAGATATTTTTTTATTATTGAATATTTTTCAGATGTGATGTAAACTATGACTATGAGGGGTACAATATCCCCAATATACATATCACACACCCACTTCCATTTGGAAACCTCCAGAGTATGAGGAGGCACAATTTAAGTCTCATAACCAACCCTTTCTAGATACATGATATCGTTTCATATTGGGGGATGCTAAAATTTTCCACCTTGTTTTCTTTCTTAGGGTGGAATTGTATGGAGAAATAATAATATTTAATAAACTCGAACCATATAATTTTTCTCATATTAAAATATTTATTGGTAAATATATATTGTAAAATTTTATGATCTATTTGTCACACTATTCTCTATAATTATATTTCTACCACATCTTTAATGAAAACATTACTATTGCTAACCCTAATTCATGAGTTGGGCAATTTTATTTAATAAACCCTCAATTTTCACGAGGCATATTATATCACCACAACCATTTGTATAATTTATCATACTATCCCCTTATTTGATGTATCACTATAAATAAAATACCCTTCTCCACTGTGGGGTAGTGTAAGAATAGGTGCACTAACTAACCCACACTATAATTATTTGTTATTTTAGGTGCATTCATCAATCCAAAGAAACATAACCCCCTTCTGATTTAACTTAGTTAATGGATTATATAGATGTGATAAATCATTAAAAAAGCATCAATATTTTCCATCCAATCCATGAAAACTATGGATTTTAGTCACAATAGTTAGTCTAAGTCAATGTTTTATAACATTTCAATTTAA
Organism: Viscum album; assembly: GCA_963277665.1. Lineage (NCBI taxonomy): Eukaryota > Viridiplantae > Streptophyta > Magnoliopsida > Santalales > Viscaceae > Viscum > Viscum album. The sequence goes on from OY728125.1 coordinate 1,404,141,864, forward strand.
TTGATCTACCTATATATTCTCTCTTGGGATTATATGACCCAAAAATGAAACATTTTGTTGCTGAAATTCATAAAAGGTTAATTTTCATACAAAGGATATTTCCTTATGGCATTTAGAACAGTCCTCAAGTTATCATAATTGTATTCCTTAATATTGTAATATATATGAATATCATCTATAAATACTACCCAAAATTGATCAAGGTAATCTATAAAGACCATATTAATTAAATCTCAGAAATAGTGTGGGAATTAGTAGGAAAAAATGACCTCACTCTAAATTATTAGTGTTAATGCCATGAATTAAAATACTTCTAGAGGTATGTCTTCGCTTTTGATCCTTAACTGATATTATCTTGATTGAATAAAAATCTTGAATAAAAATTAATCTCCTCATAATTTATCAAAAAATCATTAATATATTGAAGATGATACTTATTATCGATCATGAAATTATTACGATCCAAATAATCAATAGAGATTTTCATTGATAATTCTTTATTTTTATCAAAATTTAATGGTGTGGCCCATGGTGATGCACTAGGATTAATGAATACTTTATCCATATTCTCATTTAATTTATTCTTCAATTCCAACAACCCAATCATGGCAATTTTATATGGGGTATTTGAGATTACTGTAACATCGCGTGTGAGTTCAATTGAAAACCAAAATTTATGATTCTGAGTATGACTCATAAACTCTTATAAAAACTGAAACAAACTCCCATACAATTGTAATATCATCGATGTTTAGTTTCTCACCAACCATCTGAGATAAAAACACCCTTTTTGTGTAAATCAAGACCCATGAAACTGATGTAATTTATAATTGGAAGTTCATATTTATCCTTTCACTGATATGAAAACATTGGGTGGTTCTGAATATGAAATATTACATTCCAACCTTGATAATTAATATGTTATTTATATAAATAAAAACAATCAATTCCAAAAAACGACATTAAATTCCACTTTAAGAAGAATTAAAATATCTAAAGGAAATAAATTCCCACAGAAATAAATTGGGAAAAGATTATTTGAATTCAGATGTGATCATCATAAAATTATGAATTTTAATAGGTATTTTTATATATAATAATTGATGATATTATTGAACATTTATAGATATATTCAATGATAAATAAAAACTCATATATCTAATATCAAATAGACTACCTCAATATTTTATCATTCTTTATATCATCTCACCGTTATTGAAATATCTATAATTCCTTTCAAAAACAAAAATGGGTAAAATGAAAATCAATCATCAATAATTAGAGTGATGAATCATGAAAAATCATTTATAGGATTTCTAAAGCATAAAACCTTCTTTTCAATGTATGAAATATAAGGATTAACCTTGGTTATCTGTGGCCATTATCTATCAAAATATTTCATGATGGTATATAAATTAAATTTGATTTTACCTAATCATATCACATGGGGGATTCAAACTAGATGTATAATAGGCCCCCCTTTCCATGCACTAAAATTATATCGATGGCATGCTAGACCAACTATTTTCTAGGCTATCACCCCTAGATGCATTTGTGCAAAAAACAACACTAAATTGTATTTTCTAGAGAATGATGTATTTACATAGGCAATCTACACTCTTTTATTTACCATAACATAAGATGTACTTTTATACATAGTTTTATCATAAGGGTTCTCATTAAAATTTCTTCATCCTAGTTTCCAAAAGTTACTAAAAATTACATTTGATTGCAACTATAGAATCCAATGATTTTCATACATAAATATTACATCATTTTATTTTAATATTGAACAAATTTCACAGTAATACATTCCTATGGACTGTAGAGGTTTAATTTCATTGGAAAACTAGACACATAAAGAACTAGTACATAAAATATCTAAATAATTTCGGATTAGTTATTCACAACTGGGAACCTTCTTAGACATATCATACATAAAACAAATATTCATAACATGGGAAAGGGTAACATAAGAAAGGGTTATATTATATTCTATGTAACGGAAAACATAAAAGATATAAATAAGTGATCATAATTTAGTATAAGATAAGAATAATTGTGTGAGAATATGATCAAGTCTTACAATAATCACACAAAATCAGTCAAACATATTCAATCATAAAACAAGGTGTAAGGTTTTTTCAAACAAATGACATAAGATGTAATAATACTTCATCATTAATAATCAATAATGATCGATGAGAACATATCATAATCAGAATTAATAAGTTTATGGAATACAAATAAGCCTAGAAAATCATTTTTTAGCCAATGTCAATTCTAATAATATCATAGTGGATTGGGTTAACTCTCCATTCAATCATTTCCTTAGTAAAGGTTCACTCCCAACACTATCTGTCACACACAGTTTTTTTTTTCTTTTCTGTCATTGTATTGATCCGGACCATTAGAAATACCAATCCTTTTCATGGGTATTTGATGAGATAAATCTTGAGTTTGAAGTTTCATATATGTATAACCACCCTAATTTGGGATCCCCATTGTTTGTTTAGTAGTTTTTGAAGAAAGGGTGGTTACTTCATGATTTGGGCCAACCATGAGCCCATTCCCAGTTTTAAAAACTGAATTTGTTTCATTTATAACTCTTTTGTTTTTCATCCTTTTTCACCCATTCAACTTCCCACTTGTCATATACTGATATATTAAAACTTATTTATCCTTTTGGACCCATTATAAATTCATAGGCAGGGTGAATTTGGGTTACTCATTTAGGTATTGGGCCAGCCCATGGGCCCATTTCCTGTTAAAAAAATTGTTTCGTTTATATCTTTTTCATTTTTAACTATTTTTCAGTGATTCCACCTCCCCCTCTAATCCAATAACCCTATCCTAACCCTCATAATATATTTTACCTCTTTGGAGCTCATGGGGGTCGAGAATTGGGGCGAAATTCTCAGGAAACCTCAAATCGCCCATAATTTCCCAGGTAACTTTTATCATTAATAAATCAATCCATTCGTACTCCATTATCCACCAATCTTCTTCCCCTTGTTATTCCATACCTTAGGAGTCTCTCCAAGAATTTTCAAGCCATTACCTTTTCTCTAGGGCTTCAGATCTAATGGATGATGAAGAGTTTTCTAAGATGAAAGGTGAGATTTCTTCTCCTTTCTTCTTCCTCTTCCCCCTCCATTCATTATTTCTTGGTTTTATATTGTACCCTAGTATTGATCCTCCTAGTGTTTTGTTATAACATGTTTTTTATGGGGTTTCTGTTTGTTTAGGTCTTATATTTATAGTTTTATGGTTTATAAACCCGCGACGGGTGATTTCGGGTGTGCGTTTCAATTACGCCAAAGATTTGAGGTAGGATACCCCTTGTACATGACTTTATTATTTAAGTTTCATCATTTTATTATATTTAACACCAGATATATATGTTTATTATTGTTTTTCATCCTTTGGATAATTTTATTGGTGTTCAAAGTGGTTGTTTAATCATTGGTTTGTGAATGGTAGTGCTGTTTTGTCATGAAAGTTCTCAACAAGTGTTTGTTTAAATGTTCCGTTATCTTTTGCAAATATTATGTGAGGTTTATAATATGGTCTATGGTATTTTTAACATGTTACAGTATCTTGAATGAAAATATGGCTTTCAATTGGTGTTTTATTCCTTTTCATGTACTTAAAATAAATTGTTTTGTTTAAAAAGGGCATGTCATGTGTTTGTTAAATTGCCCGGTTGGCTTTTATGTGTAATGTGTGATTTAAAAGTTATTTGTTTGGATTTATAAAGGAATTGGAATACTTATAAATTTTATTTTTGGGTACTTATATGGATTTCCTATTTGTATTTGTTTTTACAATCAAGTTGTTTTTGATTTACAACATATTTTGGCCCGAGTTGCCCAAAAATGGAATGTTTCACATCTTTATGAAAATGGTTGTGTTTTGAATATGTAACATGAGTATTATAAGAGATTTATGAATGTGGTTTTATGCTGTAAATTGTGTTTATACAGATCCTTAATAGAATTAAAATTCATACCTTCTTCAAAGGATAGTTTTGAGAAAATAATTAAAGGGCCATTTGGCATTTCCTAGAAATGAAGGAGTGTTTTACTTGTATATAACAATTTGTGCAATTGGGATTGTTTTATGGTCCATTAAATGATTTTATTAAATGTTTATTGGGATTCCAAATATGATTTGGTTTGTTTATGATGTTTGTTTATAATTTAAAGAGTGTTTTTGAAAGAGTTTTATGTGCAAAGCCTCAATACACTTCATGAAATTGTTTTACCAAAATATTTAGCGGTTTGTTGATTAGTGTAAGAAATGTGAAGAATGATTATGGGATGTTTGTGTTTTTATGGTTTTGGAATGGAATGTGGATTTGAAATGTGTATTTGATAATATGTGTAACTTGATTTAGCACTAAAGGGAATCCCGGGTATCTAGGTGGGCGGACGTGTACTAGTATGCTAGTGATTTTGTGGGGGTTGGCCCCTGTTTCACATAGCAAGTTTGACGATGACAACACTAACTAAACTATGATGATGATGATGATTGGATACCAATAGGTTATGGGTATGTTCCCTACTAGTGGCTCGTGCATGAGAACAGATATTTATTATGGTTACTTTCACCGAGATACGAGGTACATGGGGCTCACAACTCACTAGTGCCTAGGGGTATTCCTGTGACAAGTGCTCATTGGCTATTTTTTACTCACTGTCGGCATACGGTGTGTTTGGTTGGTAAATTCAGTAGTATGTGTTATTTATTTGAATATTAAAATTCTTTAAAGCAGCCCTCTTGAAAACTATTTTCATTTTGAAGTTTTACCTCTTTGAAAATAATTGTTACTTGCATTTTTGTTTATTAAACATGCATGTTTTTGTCTGATAATTATTATAGCATGGAACCTCATTTGAAAACCATACTTTCAAATATTTAATTTAAAACTATAAATTGATGTTTCTTTTATTTTAATGTAATGTGCATTGGGAATAGAATACCGGGCTAACCTACTGAGTTTTAATACTCACGCATATACTCTTCTTCTTTTTTAGTCCTTGTGCAGGTTTCATCTTTAGTTCGATCACCTTGGGAGTCTTTTTATCATTGTGTTGGAGAGTGACAAGAAGTGTTAGATGGAGTTATTTTTTCATCGGGATTGTTCAGTTGAGTTGTTGGTTTTGTTCTAATTTTAGTTTCTTGTACAAATAATATTTAGTTCAATATTTATATAAATTCATTTTTGGCTGTCCGTTTATTTCTGCTGTTTGTTTGATTGTTTATATATGGGCGAAATCGTTCCCTTGTGTACTCTATTGATTCCCTTAGTGCTTGTCACCATCCCGGGAGGATCGGGAATGCCTCTCGGGACTTGTCACGGGCTGGCCTGGGTGACCGGTTCATGGTCGACTCGGGATGGTTCGTGACAAAATGGTATCAGAGGAGGTCGGCTATTAGCGGACATTTCTTTTTAGAGAGCCCTTGTTATTTTGGGGATGTCAAGGTAGATGGAGTAGGATTGTTGGGACTTGAGGGGTAAGTGCAAGAAGAGCGTCGCGAAGTCTTTCTTGTTCTAATCCTCAGGTTCCATGGAAGTCCAGTTTTATTAGTGTCCTTTGTTCTAGTTGATTGTTTGGTATTGGGATATGACAAGGGGAGTCTGACCAATGGCCTTCATGAGCTCACAGGGCCTGGAAAGCCATGTGTAGGTGGGGAATGGTCATAATAAGTCTCTCTGTGTTGGTGTTGTTTTTGGAATATGGCCGCCAACCATATGGCCAAGTCACCCACTGACACTAGTTCCCTTTTTCTTGGGTCTCTTAAACCTTTCTTGAATTCTGAATTTTTGTTTTTAAAATCCTTCTGTGAGAATTGTGGAAATGGGTTGTAATGTTAGGATTAGATTTTGAAAAGTGAAAAAATGGGGTTTTCAATAATTAAATATAATAATGGTTTTGGAAGGTTGTGTTTTTGTGAAAAAAATGGAGGGAAGCAGAAATGAATTAAAGGGATTGGATTATCCATAATCTAAACTTGTGGTTTGTTGAAATAAAATGTTTTGAAATTGTGAATCATTTTAAAGTGATTCTGGATCTTTTTTTAAATGGGGTATTTTAGGATGTTAAAAAGTTTTTGAATCTGATAAATTAGTTTACGAAATTAGTTTTGATCAGTTGGTGTTTTACTAGAAACGTTATTGGTCTCAATGGAGCTCGGATTATGAAAATATACATTGCTGATTTTTTTTAAAAAATAATGTGAAGGGGTTGTTTGGAGTGGCTTGGTTATTTAAAAAGTTTTTAAAAATGAAAATGGGTAGGTTTTCAAGAAAATGGTTCTTAATTAATTGTGGTTTTTTTTTTGTGAAACATGAAAATGTTTTTTGACTTGGTGGTTGGTGTTCCTTTTGAAGGTAAATTGTTTTTTTGAATTATGATGTTTAAGGTTTTCATGGGTGCTCACATGCATGGTTTTATTTATATTTGGAATTATGGCCTATATGGTATGGTGGTTGGGTGTCAGGGGTGGCATGGAAATGTGCATGTGGGTGAGACTTGATGAAACACCATCGGTGAATGTGGAGACCCACCAAGTTAGTTTGTTTTTTTCAAAATTGCTTTGAGCTGAAAAATATGGCCTTTTTAAAAAACCAATGGTTATGTGGCTTGATTTTTCTATGTCTTAGAAGAGTTGTTTATTTGGTTAGATTCCATGTGATCTAGAATTCATATTCTTGTTCTATCTAGTGATGAGATCTTGTTGGTGGCTCGGTTTTGGAGTAATTTTCATTGTGTTTCTAAAAATGTGTTTGATGTTGTGATGTGGCCATGGATAGTTCTGCGTTGGAAATATTTCCTACTGATCAACCTAAGGATTCCTTTAAAGTTTTAAATCCACCTATTTTGATGATGCCTCAACTTTTTTGTTAGAATAGAGAGCTATTTGGGATCTATTAAAAGTGTTTCTAGGTCATGATAATTCTTTTTAACAGAGCAGTTGTGTTCGGTGATGTTGATGTGTTTCGTCGTATTCCTTGTCCATTCCGCCCCTCGTTTGGAGTGAGATAGAATTTTGATATGTATCTATGAGTTCCTATTTAGATTAAGGTTTTTGTTTGGTGATCAAGTGTGGTTTTTTTGAGTGGTGTGATCCTTATCACCTGACTGCGGTGCAACAAATGCTTCAAGAATCAGGGCTCCAGCCATAGGCCTCAGAGTGAATCTTTTCATGCAGTCAGAAAATCGACAGAGGTGTGGAGTGCTCTATTATGACCCTTAATCCTCTGTTTTGTTAAGTTATATTCTATGTCAATTTTTTGGTTCTTCATTTCTATGAATTTCCTTTTGTCGCAACAAACGTGGTGGACTTAACCCCTCACACAGTGTCTATGGTTATTCCTTCATGGATGTGGGTTTTCAATCAATTTCCCTGTGTATACCGCTTGTAAAAATCAGATGCAGTCTTGGTGTTACCTATTCATAGGGGGAGAGTTTTGGGTAGTTTCTTTGTTTCTTTTGTTTTTTAAGTGGCCAAATTATTGGGTCCCCTTCCCTCCCATCCCCAAGTGACGGGGGTCCAGAATTGTGATGAATGTGTCGACCAAGTTATTGTCCCCTCCATTCGGGAGTGGGTGGTTTATATTTTCATGTTGTAACTATATTAACATGGTATAGTAGTTTTTTGTAGGAGGGTTTTTTTGGGTTTGTGTGAGTGAGTCCAAACTCTAGCTCATGTTCAATTCTTGTCTATTCATTGCTAGTTGGTTTCTAATGGTGTGGTGACCCACCATGGGTCTCCTAGATTTTCATCCTAAGAAATTTTCTAGTTATAGTTGATTTTTAATGTTGGGTAGTACATTCTGGAATCCTTAGGTGTTGTTTTTTTTCAGCCGGAAAGTGTTATGGCTTTCCGGGGGTGGAAAGCTTTAATGGTGGGGAGAATTGTCACACACGGTTTTTGTTCTTTTCTGTCATTGTATTGATCCGGCCCATTAGAAATACCAATCATTTTCATGGGTATTTTATGAGATAAATCTTGAGTTTTGAAGTTTCATATACATCTAACCACCCTAATTTGGGATCCCCATTGTTTGTTTAGTAGTTTTTGAAGAAAGGGTGGTTACTTCATGATTTGGGCCAACCGTGAGCCCATTCCCAGTTTTAAAAACCGATTTTTTTTCTTTTATAACTCTTTTGTTTTTCATCCTTTTTCACCCATTAAACTTCACACTTGTCCTATACTGATATATTAAAACTTATTTATCCTTTTGGACCCATTATAAATTCATAGGCCTGGTGAATTTGGGTTACTCATTTAGGTATTGGGCCAGCCCATGGGCCCATTTCCTGTTTAAAAAAAATAAATTGTTTCATTTATATCCTTTTCATTTTTTACTATTTTTCGGTGATTCCACCTCCACCTAGAGTCCGATAACCCTATCCTAACCCTCATAATAGATTTTACCTCTTTGGAGCTCATGTGGGTCGCGAGTTAGGGAGAAATTTTCAGGAAACCTCAAATCACCCAGAATTTCCAAGGTAACTTTTAGCATTCATAAATCAATCAATTAATACTCTTATAGCCACCAATATTCTTCCCTTGGTTCTTCCAGACCTTAGGAGTCTCTCCAAGAATTTTCAAGCCATTCCCGTTTCTCTAGGTCTTCAGATCTAATGTAAGATTAAGAGTTTTCTCGGATAAAGGTGAGATTCCTTCTCCTTTCTTCTTCCTCTTCCACCTCCTTTCATTATTTCTTGGTTTTACATTGTACCCTAGTCTTGATCGACCTAGGGTTTTGTTATACCATTTTTTATGGGTTTTCTGTTTGTTTAGGTCTGATATATATAGTTTTATGGTTTGTAAACCCGCGGCGGGTGATTTCGGTTGTGCGTTTCAATTACGCCAAAGATTTGAGGTAGGATACCCCTTGCACATGACTTTATTATTTAAGTTTCATCATTTTATTATATTTAACACCAGATATATATGTTTATTATTGTTTTTCATCCTTTGGATAATTTTATTGGTGTTCAAAGTGGTTGTTTAATCATAAGTTTGTGAACGGTAGTGTTGTTTTGTCATGAAAGTTCTCAACAAGTGTTTGTTTAAATGATCCGTTATATTTTGCAAATATTATGTGAGGTTTATAATCTGGTCTATGGTATTTTTAACATGTTACAGTATCTTGAATGAAAATATGGATTTCAATTGGTGTTTTATTCCTTTTCATGTACTTAAAATAAATTGCTTTGTTTAAAAAGGGCATGTCATGTGTTCGGTAAATTGCCCGGTTGGCTTTTATGTGTGATGTGTGATTTAAAAGTTATTTGTTTGGATTTATAAATGAATTGGAATAATGATAAATGGTATTTTTGGGTACTTATATTGATTTCCTATTTTTATTTGTTTTTACAATCAAGAGGGTTTTGATTTACAACATATTTTGGCCCGAGTTGCCCAAAATTGGACTGTTTCACATCTTTATGAAAATCGTTGTGTTTTGAATATGTAAACTAAATATTATAAGAGATTTATGAATGTGGTTTTATACTGTAAATTGTGTTTATACAGATCCTTAATAGAATTAAAATTCATACCTTCGTCAAAGGATAGTTTTGAGAAAATAATTAAAGGCCCGTTTGGCATTTCCTAGAAATGAAGGAGTGTTTTACTTGTATATAACAATTTGTGCAATTGGGATTGTTTTATGGTCCATTAAATTATTTTATTAAATGTTTATTGGGCTTTCAAATATTATTTGGTTTGGTTATGATGTGTGTTTACAATTTAAAGAGTGTTTTTGAAAGAGTTTTATGTGCAAAGCCTCAATACTCTTCATGAAATTGTTTTACCAAAATATTTAGCGGTTTGTTGATTAGTGTAAGAAATGTGAAGAATGATTATGAGATGTTTGTGTTTTTATGGTTTTGTAATGGAATGTGGATGTGAAATGTGTATTTGATAATATGTGTAACTTGATTGAGCACTAAAGGGAATCTCGAGTATCTTGGTGGGCGGACGTGTACTAGTATGCTAGTGATTCTGTGGGGGTTGGCCCCTGTTTCACGTAGCAAGTTTGACGATGACAACACTAACTAAACTATGATGATGATGATGATTGGCGACCACTAGGTTATGGGTATGTTCCCTACTAGTGGCTCGTGCACGAGAACATCTATTTATTATGGTTACTTTCACCAAGATAAGAGGTACCTGGGGCTCACAACTAACTAGTGCCTAGGGGTATTCCTGTAACTAGTGCTCATTGGCTATTTTGTACTCACCGTCGGCATACGGTGTGTTTGGTTGGTAAATTAAGTATTATGTGTTATTTATTTGAATGTTAAAATTATTTAAATCAGCCCTCTTGAAAACTATTTTCATTTTGAAGTTTCACCTCTTTGAAAATAATTGTTACTTGCATTTTTGTTTATTAAACATGCATGTTTTTGTCTGATAATTATTATAGCATGGAACCTCATTTGAAAACCATACTTTAAAATATTGAATTTAAAACTATAAATTGATGTTTGTTTTATTTTAAAGTAATGTGCATTGGGAATAGAATACCGGGCTAACCTACTGGGTTTTAATACTCACGCCTATAATCTTCTTCTTTTTGTAGCCCTTGTGCAGGTTTCATATTTAGTTCGATCACCTTGGGCGACTTTTTATCATTGTGTTGGAGAGTGACCAGAAGTGTCACATGGAGTTATTTTTTCATTGGGATTGTTCAGTTGAGTTGTTGGTTTTGTTCTAATTTTATTTTCTTGTACAAATAATATTTAGTTCAATTTTTATATAAATTCATTTTGGGCTGTCCATTTATTTCTTCTGTTTGTTTGATTGTTTATATATGGGCGAAATCGTTCCCTTGTGTACTCTATTTATTCCCTTGGTGCTTGTCACCATCCCGGGAGTATCGGGAACGCCTCTCGAGACTTGTCGCGGGCTGGCCTGGGTGACCGGTTCAGGGTCGACTCGGGCTGGTTCGTGACACTATCTTATTGGAAAAATTACCTTACAAAATAGGGCTCACATAAAATTATAGTCCTTATTAACCCACGAGATATCCATATTTTCTCAATTCATTGGAGGGATATAATGAAACCACTTAAACATGGTTTATATTTTCATCCCTTGTACTTGGTTTAAAATGGATCAATCGATAATATAATTAAAAACATACTTATGTTTTCAAAAAGATCACAAAACATTCATCATATCATTGTATCATAACCCTTGGAAAGGAAATAGTTTTCCCAAATATTTCATAATCAAAATCACAAACCATCCAATGAAAGAATAAATATAGTAAAATTGGATCACATTCCTAGTAAATCTTAAGAAATATAAAAGTATGCTGTTATAGATGAAAATGAAATTAAAATATCGCTAGAATATTTCTTAATTAAAATACCCTTTTATTTTGAAAAACATTATTTATAATCTTTGACTTCCAAAATATTATGGAAAAATTTTATTTTAAAAATCTAAAAGGAACCATATAAAAGAATTATTATTGAAATTAGTATTCATAATGGTGGGGACATTCTTTCTTATGGTGTATTTTTAAACAAAAATTTATTTCTTATTTTTAGTAAAAAGTAAAAAGTACCTCATTTGTAAAAAATAAGTAGTTCCCATTTAAAAAATGGTAAGGAAATAAAAAAATTGTTATAAAACATCCATTAAATTACCACTATAAAATTGAAAAAAAAATATTGAAAAAATATTAAATAAAAAAAATAGATAAGGAAGAAAAGATTCTCGAATGAAGGGAAATATAACGTAGATTTTCCTTAAAACACTATTATAGTATATTGAGGAATTATAGAGATGAAAATGAAAAGAAACATAAAATATTTAAAAATAACCATTAGAGAATAAAATACAAAAGAGTTGGGTGAGGAATATCATATAATTTCAACATCAAAAAATTAAATCATAAAAATCTTGATAAAAATGAGATTCTAATATAAAACCCATTAAAATTTAGTAATGTAAATATAAAAAATTAACTCATAGATTATTTAAAAATAAATTAATTTTCAATATATACATTATAGAGAAAATAAATTAGTTCATAACCTTTAATCATGTCTCAACAAAGAGAAACTAAGACAAACCCTTTACCTTATATGAGACATGATTTGTAAGTGCTAAAAACTACTGTTAAATAAAACTATATTTATTATAAATCTATAATATAATCTTATTATATAATATAATAACATATATGATCCATTTATATCATTTCAACACCTTTTTATTAATATTTATCTATTAAATTCACCAGTTTTGGTGTTAACTTCTATGGTTTTCATGTATGCTTTGGTACAACATTTATGGTCTTTGGAATTCTATTCATGGTTAATTATTCTTAAAAATATTATTAATGATATAAATATCACAAATAGTCATTAAATAAATATTTATAACAATTCATATAAATTAGTGATGAAAATTTAATTACATCACTATGTAAAGATAGTAGTATGTATGTGTGCATGAGAGATGTTTCTACTTATAATCGGTTTGAATTAAAGAATGTTAAATGAAAACTATCATTTAAAATATAATTATTTATCATAAATACCATATATTTTTATTTAATATTTCCTTGTTACAATTCATGTAGAATATAAATTATAAACAAATTACATCACTTCGTGGAGGTGGTAGTCCATACGTATGCACAAGTGGCATTATCATATACCAATGGTTCCGAAGGTAAGAAAGTAGATTTTATATTATAATTACAAAATAATAGTTTCATGATAAATATAATATAAAAACATTTAACTCTTAATCATACCATAAATGAAATATGATGATGTAAAATTGATTATATAGCTACATGTAAAAAATTAGTCCATATGTACGCCCAATCAATACTTTCATATTTTATTTTGATCTGAAGAGGTAGTAAATGTTTATTACTTCATCATAATAAAATATTATTGTATTAATAATATACGATTCACCATGTTTTGATTTATGCAAATTTTTTAGAGTAATTATAAGAATACATAAAATTGAGATAGATCAGTTTATATCCACATATCTTTATTGAGAGACATCCTATGGATTACACCTTCATAATTAAAGTATTAGTCTTTTAATAATAACATAATCCCTAGTATAGTGACCCATAATGTTCCCACTAATACGTAATATTATAATATATGAATATTAATTACATAACATAATGATCCATTCCATAATTGTATAACCCTAGTGCCTTTGGAAGCATGGATACATAAAAAACTATTTTATAAAAGATTTAACCTTCTCCCACTTAGTACATAATAAATATAAACCTTATTATAAACATAGTACTATATTTTTATTCATATCCTGGGGAAAATAAAACATAATAAAGGGTGAGATCATATTCTCAGTAAGGGTAAAAAGGTAGACATCAACAATCACTTGATCATGGAATGAGCATAAGGGTTTTAGAACATGATAAAAACATTTGAAAAACATATCTTGTATATAATTAATAATCATCTTGAGACATGGAATAATTATTGGAAATTAATAAGTCATAAATCCTAAAGAAATAAAAAAACATGTTCTATTAGATCATAACATTGATATAAGAAATATTTTTGTATCATATGTATAAGAATATAAAATCAATTCCATAGTTATCAAGGATCACTGAATATGCTATCATAGTGGATTGGGTTCACTCCCAAAACAATTATAGTAATCATGGATAACTCCCAAGACTATCATAGTGGATATATTACCTTAATATACAATGTTTACTCCCAAATCCATTCTTGTTTATCACATCAGGAATTGATCTTTACGCGATGCATTGGAGGTCTATATAATTACTATCCCACATGTTACATAATGAAAATCATATAGTTGAGTGCCACAATATCAAAAAACATTCATAATATTACAAGACATGAAAATAAATGGGTTTTATAAAAATTTTATCATAGAATAACCCATGAAAAAAGTATGGGTTACATAAAAAATTTATCATTTCATCATAACACAACCTATGGAAAAGGAATGGTTTTTATAAAAATTTCATCATTTCGTCATAGAAAAACCTGTGGGAAATGAATGATATTTAAAAATATTATATTGTCACAATAATACACCATACATAGAAATAATAAGGATTTTATCATTGGATAATATACCCTATAAAGAATAATTAACATCAAAGGATGTGATATTTAAAATAATCCTTAGAATATTTCCTAAGGAAAATACACTTTTCATATTGAAATAAATTATTTAATATATAAAAAATATTCAAAATATTAAAAAAAACTTTTATTCAAAGTAAACTTAAAATTTTAAGGGAATATTCTATGTATTTAGTGGTAATTATGGTGAGCAATTAAGTTCATTCCGTACATGTTAAAAGAAAACATGACTTTCCTGGTTTTTAAAAAGTAAAAAAGCACAGCTTTCCGAAAATGACAAGAAGATTCATTTGAACCGATTTTGTAAAATTCAAAAATATGTAAAAAATAATTTAAAAATTAAATTTTGAATATTCAAAACATTCATGAATACATTTTTAGAAAACAAGAATATGGAAAAAAGGGATTTTTGACCAAAGAGAAAAGAATGTCAGTTTTCCTTAAAAACATTTTTTTGGTACATTGAGTACTTAAAGAGAATAAAATGAATGTAAAACATTTCATTCAAATAAACATACATATGTTTATAAAATTAAAGATCCTATTGATTTGTATTTAATAATATTTCATCATCATAAATATAATCATAAACAATCCCAATAAATTATGAGATTATGACATAAAACCCTTATCACTTGGGTAAAAATTGAATCATAATACCCATGAATGAATGAAACATAGATGGATATTTAAATTAAAATATATTTAATAATAATTATAAAAAAATACCTTCATGGTAATTAAATAAAATACATAAGAGGAATATGTGTTGAATGTGGCATGTGTCTCATATAAATAAAAGTGAAATAAAAATCTCTTACCTCAAGTTCCTCTTACATTGAATGAAATCTAACATAATATATAACAAATTTAAATTTATTACACATATATTACATAATTATTCACATAATTATAATTTAATAAAATATCCCCGTATAGCTTTTCATCACCCAATTATCAAAAATTCATTAAAATAATTGGTTCTGTGTGTTAAATATTTTGTTTATCCTGAGTATTTCAGTTCAGTAGTTTTGGTCCATGTACATTTATCAATGTTAAATTATATAAAAAATTATAATGGTGATGTAAATTTCATATATATTAAATATATATATTTATATTCATCTATAAATGTGATATATATAAAAATAAATTACACTGTTCATGGATATGGTAGGTCGTACGTACGCATGAATGATGTTTACACATTTTAATTGATAAAAAAGGTAAATAATAATTAAAAATTATAGAATAATTATTATATCATATTAATAATATATATTAATTAAATCTATCATTATTACCATCTTAGAAAAATGGAAATGAGAGCCGAATCAAATTGCATTGTGGAGGTAGTAGTCCAAACGTACGCACATAGGACATTTTATTCTACTAACAAATTTAATGTTAAGAAGGTAGATGAAATATTATAAATAAGAAGTATAATTATGTCATATTTATAATATATAAATATTAGTCCCATCATAATAACTATCCATGAAATATGGTTGTGGAAAAATTAATTTCATCGCTACGCGGAGACGTTAAGTCATACGTACGCACAAATGAAACTTTTACTTGTCCTTTGATGTTATAGTGGGTAGATAATGGTGATTTAGAATTATTTATTACATTTTAGTATTTTTATTATAATTAAGTTATTATTTTTAAATAAATGAAATATATTTAGAGTAGTTAGGTTATAAGTAAAAAAAGAAAGTGATCAGTCAAGGCGATTACCTCTTCTTTGAATGAACTCATGTAGATCTCCTATTAAGGATAATATGGTTGGTATTTTGGATGGAAAAGGACATCTATAATGTTTATAATTATATTTATGAGGTATTTTTTTATTGTTTGGTCAGGATAGAGGGATGAAAAGGTGTAAATAAATGGGGGGAAGGAGGTACTCTTTTATAATTGAGGTGAGGGGCAATTTTTTAATTCCATAAAATATTGGAATATAACAAAGTCATTATAACAAAAAAGGATTCTGAAAGGATGATTATTCAATGAAAAAATATAATTTAGTTTAAATTTATTAAACTAATAAAATTTCTAATGGTTTAATTGGTGTTTTAGGCCTTATATTTTTGTTTAACCCCATAGTTAACCCATTTCAACATTAACTAATGTAACACATTTTCACACATAAAGGGTAATAATTTTATATATAAAATGAAAATTGGATCATTAATAGAACATTGATTAAATTTCCACCGATATATTATCCATATTTTCCCCCTTAAACTTTTTTATGATTTTGAAATAATTTAATAATATATTATTTTGATAAAATATCAATAATGTCATTTTTGACACTATTAATTTAATTTGACTTAAATGAAATAAATACAAATTGGAATTCAAATATAATAATTTCAAAATAATAATAATTTTTTTATATTCATCCATAAAAATCATGGAAATTTAGAACTCACTCAAATTATATTACTTTTAATATTTTGAAAATCTTTTATTTTTTAATCAAATAAATTAGGTATTATAGTTCCATAAGAATTTAAGGTAATTATTTATTATAAAAAATAATAAATAAATTAACATTATTAAAATAGTTTATATTTATATAAGATTAAAACTTATATTCATTCACAATGTTATTTTTTTCTCTATATGAACACGTAATAGATATTTAAAATCCAGAGAGTGACATTTTGTAGTTTTATATGTCTTAAATGTCATATAGATAATTTTCATTGAAATGTTACTATTAAAAAAAATTAAATTTCAAGAAAAATGTTAGTAGGATCTACTTAAATTCATACTTAAATAATTATGATGAAATATTATTTTGTAATCCCTTAGTTTTAAACTAGATTAACTTAATTTACCCTTTTACGAGGTGCTAAATTTTACCATGGTTACTATTCATATGGACCAAAAATAAAATAAAATTATTTTAAAAATATTAAGTTACCGATTATAAATATTTAATACATTTTTCAATATTAAAGACACATAATTTTTATAATTTAAGATAATATTAATGCCACAAAATATTATTAAAGTAGTTTTTTTAGAAAAATTCCATTTAAGTACAAAAATGTTTTATAATAAATTCAAGTATAAAATTCACTAAAAATAATATAAATTGAATATGTTTGATAAAAAAACTAATTATATTTTAAAACATATAATAAAATAATTTTATTATATAATAACTTTGAAGTAAAATACAGTTTTTAATAAAAATCGATATTTCTCCTTATTCATTGAAAAAAAAACTTTTCATTAAAATAACCATATTTCAACTTCAAGATATTTTTTATATTATGATTTAAAAAATCATATCATTGTTAAAAAATAATATTTTTAAAATTTTTAGCAACTAATTATAATATTTTCTCTCAAAAAAGTAATAAATACCATTTTGAAGAAAATATATTTTTTGTAGAATAAGATGCCTTTTACAAAAATTGATTTCCTATTTCATAAGAATTATTAAATAAATTATTATTAATTAGTAACTTTAAATATATTTCAAATTTTGATCAATAATATTCATACCCACAGATTCAATGGCTTGGTTATAATAGTCATATTTATATAATAATACAATGTGGTGCATTTAAGCTCGGTGTTGTGTGTCATGCATGTTATAAAACATAATGCTATTATTTTATAATCCCTAGTAATTACACATTGGATGTATTAAATTATTATATTAATGTTTTGGGGTAGGTATTTTCAAATATAGAATTCTCAAATGCTTTGAATAATGGAGGAGAACATTTTCCTTTTTATAATTGAAGGGAGGGACACACATAGAATTTCTTAAAAGATTTTAAGGATTTATGGTAACTTAAAAAGGGAAAGGTATAATAATATAGGATAATATAATTTTAAATTATAATGAAATAATAATAATTTTATAGGTTTGGTTGCCAATAATACCCTTACTTAATGGTTTAACCCGTTAGTAAACATGTTATAAGCATAACCGTGGTAACACAATTTTACAGTTTTTTACAGTTCAATATGACCAAAAATTAAATTGATCCTATGAAATTACATTAAATATTATGATTAAAAATAATGAATGTATTTTATGAGATTCAATTAATATAAGTGGCATAATTGAATTTTAATTAAGAATAAAATTTGAAAATAAAACCTGTTTTTTAAAAAATAAAATTTTTAAACGTAAATCTTAATTTAATTCAATTCCTTGAATTTTAAAACCCATTAAATGAATTTTAAAACATTATATTTAATATATAATCTATATATTTCATTAAAAAACTTAATCAAAAGGTATTAAATTAATCTTTTATGACAAAACACATTGTATGCTTAATTTTTTTTAGACAATTGTGTTTTTAAGCACAATCATTTACTTATACAAAAATAAAGTATAAATGTTACTCACTGACCCCAGTTACCTAGAGTCTGTGCATTACTTTAATACATTGGAATGATTACAAGGAATGAAGTCCTGAAAGATCGATCTGTTTAGCTGTCTTAGAAAATAGATTACATACATGAACGTTAAATCACACATTAAAAAATAAAACACAACATAAATGATACATTGAGAACACCATTAATACCGAAGATTAACCCTACTTATCAATCATAATATACTTCTTGGAATATTTGGAAAATTAAAACATAGAAAGAGGTGATATTAGATGCTCAGTAAGGATAACAATATAGAACAAACATTCCTAAAAAATAATAATCATTTAAGGCAATGCATAAGACTAAAATAAAATCCTTTTAAACTTAGACTTCAAGATAATAATGAAAATATAAAATTAAATAATTCCATTTACTTATTTATAAGTATATTATATAAGTCAAATAATCACATGCAATATCAATAGTCACTTTCATAATGATGGAATACATAATTCCAGACTTAATAACCACATAGTCAAGGCCTTGTTCCAAGACTACAAATAACATATTGTCAATGCCCTCTTCCAATACACTAGTTTGTCTCATGAGACCTACTGATTAATCGATGAGCTATAGTAGGCTCCACCCATCACTTACTAAGTCTAATGCATTCCTCACATGAAAAGGTTTAAACATTACATAAACATTTAAAATAAAACTTTCATACAAAATGTCAATACTTTATCCATAAACCATGAATGGTATAAAAATAACACATTCACAGTCAAACATATCACAAAACCTTCAATTAAATATGGAAGATTTGTGTCATAATAAACCAACTTCAAACAAGTTTAAAATACACAAAAAGATGTTGATGTGGATGAAAATAATTTGTAAAACTTTTTGAGATAAATATCTCTATTTCAGGAAAACATTTAAAAGTCACACAATTTAGAAAGGAAGACATTTAAAGAAATTATTGAATAAAAGTGTCCCATATCACTTTGAAACTTTTGAAAGGAATTAACATTTTAAAAACATTCATGTCTATAAAAAAAATTGTTACAAACTGTTTGGAAAACATGGAAATTAATCAAAATGATTTAGAAGAATAAATAATTAAAACATTTAAAATGATGTTTTAGTAAAAAATACCTTAAAAATAATCCCTTTCAAAACACTTTTAGAAAACGTGGACATAGATAATAAATATGTCCCAGTAGATACTTACATAAAAACAACCTCAAATAATAAATAGATTATGAAATTAAACCTTACCTTGAAATTTCCATTAGTTTAGGGTACATTAACCTAATGTATAATAGTAAAATAATTGTTATTAAATTATACAATAATATATACATAAATATGATATCTTATATGACTCTCTAATATTACTTTGTTAACAATATTTCTATAGTATCATTGTTTTGGGTGTTAACTGATTCGTATTCCATTATATTATTTGTTATATAAGCCATGTTAGTTATGGATATGATGTATTTGATTCATATACAAAATTATATAAATTTCTGTGACATTATTTTGAATCATAAAATGAAAATTACTCTCGAATGATTACGATGGTGAATGAATCTCATCACGTTCGTGGAGATGGTAATCCGTACGTACGCATAAGTGACAATATCATTATATTGATGGTGAAATAGTATGTAATTGGATAATATATCATATAATAAGAATAATTAATATGCCATATTTATTATTTAAATCAGCTATATTCTTTATTATACCCATCCTAAATAATGAAGTGTTTGAATAACAGACTACACTACGACTTGGAGACAGCAAGCCGTACGTACACACGAATTGTGACTTTTTCATTTATAGGATGGATAGAATAAATAATATTGTTGTTCCATATTTATAATTACATCACAGAATATATAAGATACTGGAGTTTTTATTTTATAATGTAAACAACAAAGAGAGAGGTAGTGGAAGAAGATAAGAACTTGAAAGAGGTGATGAAATATTTACCTCTTATTCGGGTTCTTCCTTTTGATTTGTTCAAAAGGGATCCATAAGATTGATTTATGAAAAAAGGAAGGACTCTAAGATGAAGGGAGGAAAGTTGGGAGGATTTTTGGGCAGGGGTTGGCCGAGCCAAATGGTTTTGGAGGTGTAAAAATAAGATAAGGGGAAGTGTCCTTTTATAAGAGAAGTGAGGGTCACTTTAGGGAAAGCTTGAAATATTATTTTATAATAAAATGATTTTCAGTTTCTAATGGTTCCAAAAAAACATATTTCTATGATATGGTGGGTATGGGTCAAAAACCTCTCAAACAATATGTTTTAGACTGGTTTAGGTCACTATATCAATCTTATATGTTATATTTAACTCTTAGCTAAATAGTGTGACATTTACCATGTCTCTTTGTATATTTGTATTACATGGTTAATAAACTTACTATAAAGTTCCATGTGAACCCCATATTGCTAATTATTAACATATATAACCTTATCTAATTCCTTTTCCCAAACCTTAAATTTTTTGGAATATTATATCAATTATTAATAGAGTATTTATTTTAAAAACACAATTATGTCAACTTTTACACTATTTAGTATTTGGTTTTTGCTAAAATCATAACAACATGATTAATTCGAAAAAAATTATTTAATAAAACATATCATGTCATATTAACCTATAAAATTAGTTTAATTTATCAAAAGTATCAAATTACATTTATATGGATATTTATAATATCAATTATTTTAATCATTCTTTAATAAGGAAATTACTGCATCATCATTGTGTCATAAATAAATTTAATTATTTAAGGTCTAAATATTATAAATAAAATACAATTATATGGGAAATATTTTTATCTTTCTAATTAATATTTATATTATAATTTATCTTATATATAACCCTATATTAAAAATGTTTTAGTTATTTAACATTTGATTTCACACTTTTAACTCTTCTTTAAATAAAATAATAATAAATGTCCTAATCTATTCCAAGTGGGCCAAGGTGGATAATATTTTATTCAAAATGTTTTTTTTGGTCAAATTAAACTTATACAATAAATTAGGACATGTTTTAAGGTAATTATAATATCATTTTTACACTTAATTACCCTATTTACTTTTAACCGTGGTAAATAAAAGTAAAAAGTTACTATTCACAAAATATTATTTTCATCTTATTGAACCAAATTTTACTTACTAATATTAACCGTGTCTCTTGGAATTTTTTAATTTAATTTCTATAAGTGGTAAAATTATGTTTTCTGCAAATTTGTAAATGCTCCTAGGAGCTGGGTAAACGACGGTAAAAAGTTCGATAAAAATTTTATATATCTAAACATATTATAAAACAACTCCAATGAATTACATTGAACTTATATAGGTATTATGTATCTATTATGACCTAAAATAAATTTAAATAAAATAAATAATTATTTAATTAAAAAGTCGGATTTAAACAATAACTTAGTGTTTTTCAATATTCATCAAAAATTGAATGTTTCCAGAAAAATACCAAAAATTCACCCCTAATATCATTTTGATATTAAAAATTCGAAAATGACGTATATTTTACCAAATTAAAAACATATATGATGAATTTATTAATTTAAAATTCATTCCTGTTGTTAAAACCATAAAGCATTTTTTTAAAGTAAAAACTATCAAAATATTGACATGTGTTTATGTAAAATTTAAAAGTGAAATTACTTATAATGACCTACATTGTATTAAATTATAAAACTAAAATATAATTATACTTTAAAAACATTAAAATTCATAATTTACCACAATAAATATTTTCGATTAAAAAAAGATGTTTTCAATTAAAACATAATATTTTTCACTTCTCGTCATAATATGAAAGTTATGAAAAAAGTACCAAAAGTTTATCCAAACTAATTTTTTACGTCCCGCATCTAAAGAATAATTTAATTTCATTAAATTTAATATATAAAAGTGTAAAATATTGGGTTTAAAAAGGGATAACCATTAAAAGGCGGTAAAATTTCATTTTTGAAAAAATATTTCTTTTATCTGAAAAAATGAAGTTGTTCTTATATTATGTCTAAGAAACACATAATGTGGATTTTAAAATTATATAGAGTATATAATATTTAAAATTTAGCTAATACTATTCATAACTGATTTTTGAACGACTAGTTTGGTATGTTGTGGTGCGCTCAAACTCGGTGTTATGTGTAGCACAAGCTATTGAATTACTTTAATGAGATAACATTCTATGAAATCTTGGGGTGTTACATTCTCCCCTCCTTCAATAAATTGCATCCTCACTATTTGAAATTGTTTTTCAAAAATAAAAGGTTAAAAATAGAAAAATAATTTTGTGGAAAACCCACATCGGAAATTGGGTTAAAAAAATTTAGTCTCAATAAGAGGGAAAGGGAATAAAAAAGTCAGCACCAAATTATGATCTCTATTAGGAGAACATTGGTGGAAATTAGAGACATATAATTGGAGGGAAAATGTAAATATTTATAGGGAGTGATTAATTTCATCAATCACAAAAATTTATAAAATTGAGGGCCTCAAAGAAATCAATCTATGATGATTTAAAATATCTTTACTTTAACCAAACATAGGGTATTAGGATAACACATTTTTGTGTTTATGATCCCTTCCATAAAGTTTAAGAATTAATTTATTCATAGAATAAAAGGAAAAAAATATGACTGAAAAGTAGAGTTTCATCCGTCAACTAATTTCTACCACAAACACATCTTTCACTTGAAAAGGTATTAGAATTAAAAAACATTATATTTATCCTAATCGTATAGGTTTAAAAAATGAATTTATATTTATTTGTCAGACTGTTTAAAAAAACTACATTATACAAAACAGGACATCACGTAGGCCTGTGGTAGTTGATGGACCCTTTTCACCCTTTGTTTGTAGGTTCAAGTCTAACGGCCTTACCGGACGCGACAGGTTGTTGCCCGACCTCCGGGTTGTCCTTTTTATGATAATCCAAAAATATTCTCAAGAAATACTTTATCCTTAAAAATAGCATCAAATGTCAATCTTAATTGATTCCAACAATTAGTCTTATCTAAAATACTTATGTCCAAACTCACTATCCAACATTTATAAGGAAGCTAAAAAAATGAAAATCCTTTTTTCTACATAATAACATGTGAATACCTTCATCATGTATTCTTTTAAAACATGGTAACACCCTGAAACATCATAAAACCCTATTGATTTCATTCAAGCTCCCTTATTTCATATAGTATATTGGATATACTCATTACATCCAAAAATGATGTAAAGTCCAACAATGATGGAATATACAAATCATTAATCATTTTCAAGCTAGTAAAAAATATCCAATATAATTTATCCAAATCAATCATATCTTATTCCAAAATCACTACCTTAGTATTAGAATCATATTAATGTTTATCTTTCTCTCAACCATATATTTTCCAAAACATTTAACATGAAATTGAGTCACTTTTCTTGGTTCCACACAATCTCAAGTCTTCAATGAAATAGTACACCAGTACAACCCTTATATACTCTATAATTATTAAAAGATGTACATCATTAATACAATACTCAAAAGGAACAATACTTTAATAACCACATAAGAACTCTTAATTGTTCCTCTTCACCTTCAGTAGTATCATAACTTGATTATAATACAATAGAAACTTTTGGTGTATACTTTAATGATTTGGACATTGATTCGCGTAGTGTCCCAACTCCTTAAAGATGAAGCATTGTAAACTTGAAACCTTTTTCTTACCATTTTAATCATGTACTTGGTATCCCTTTTGTCCACACTTATAAAAAACTCCCATTCATTTCATGAATTTACCAAGGTGGGTCTTTCCATAGTTATCACATATGGGAAAATCCTTCTTTCCCTTATTTCCTTTATACATCTTTCCCTCAACCATACTTTTCTTCTCTATATTCCCTTCAGATTTATAGGACTCAGAAAATTTCTTACTTATCTTATTAACACATGATATTATTTCTTCATATGGTGATAATACATGGGAGAATATTTCCTTTCTAAATTAAGGCATAATCCCATGAAAGATATTATCTTTCTTACACTTTGGATCATGCGAATTGCTGGAGTTCTCATTCCATCTACTGGGCACCATTTCTAAACAACTACATACACAAGGTTTGTTTATGAATCACAATTCATAATTCCAAAATTGTAAAATACCTAACGTAAATTGAAATGTTTATAAAAATAATGCATAATCGTAAAAAAAATTGTTTGAGGAAGTATTTACTCATAAATAATTCTTAATGGCTTGTAATAAAAATATGAATTATCCTAATCATATCCCCCGAGAGTGTCGTAACCAAGAGTGCAGAAAAGACCATTGTTGTGCCCCACGATACCCCAGGTTAAGCTCGATACTCCTTGTCAGAGTTTTCACTTCTAGGTTCTTTGTGCTAGAGCCGTCTTTACCTACTCGCATCCAGACAGGAATGTATTGCTTGGAAAATACAAAAAATATCTATATTATGGAAATTCTAGGAAGTTCGTCTATACTAATACTCAAAGTATATCTTATGGTAATTTTCTCTAATTAGAGTTTATCTAAATCTATTTTTTATAGTTGTTGCTAAACTTCCTCTGATACCAACTGTAATTCCCCGACCCCAGTTACCTAGATTCGGTGCATTATTTGAATACATTGGCATGATTACAATGAATCAAGTACCAAATGACCGATCAGTTTAGCAGTCTTGTAAAATAGATTACATACAAGAACATTATATTACACATTAGGAAATAAAAAACAACATAAATGATCCTTTGATAATTCCATTAATCCCCTAGCTTAACTTTGATTATCAATCATAATACACTTCTTGTAATCCTGAGAGAATTAAAACATAAAAAGGGTTGATCTTAGATGCTCTATAAGGATAACAATATAGAGGAAACATTCCTAAATAAGCATAAACATTTAACGCAATGTATAAGACTAAAACAAAAGCCTTTTTAAATTAAATTCAGCACAATAAGAAAAAAATACAATAAAATAATGTCATTTACTTATTCACATTGATATTATACTAGTCTAATAATCACATGCAATATAAATAACCACTTCCATAATGATAGAATGCATAATTATAGATTTCATAACCACATAGTCAAGGCCTTGTGCCAAGACTACAAATAAGATTTGGTCAATTCCTTGTTCCAAGACCCTATTTTGTCTCAAGAGACCTACCGATGAATCGAGGAGCTATAGCGGGCTCCACTCTCACTTACTAGGTCTAATGCATTCCTCATATGAAAAGGTTTCAACTTAACACAAAAATTCATATTAAAACCAGTATAGGAAATGTAAATACATTATCCATAAACAATGAATGGTATAAAAATAACACATCCATAGCCAAACATATCCCAAAAGCATCAATAAAATATAGAAGATTTGTATCATAATAAATAAACTTCAAACAAGTTTAAAATCCCATAAAGGATGTTGACATAGATGAAAATTATTTTTAAAACTCATTGAGAGAAATATCCTTTTTTCATGAAATCTTTTAAAAGTCCACAATTTTGAAATGAGGACATTTAAAGTCATTTTTGAATCAATGTGTCCCATACCACATTGTAACTTTTGAAAGGAATTAACATTTTAAAAACATTCATGTCCATATAAATAAATCCTTAAAACCCATTTTTAAAACATAGACAATAATCAGAATGATTTAGAAGAATAAATATTTAAAACATTTAAAATGATTTTTTAGTAAAAAAGACCCTTAAAAGTAATCCCTTTGAAAACTCTTTTAGGAAACATGGTCATGGATAATAAATATGTCCTAGTAGATACTTAGGTAAAAAAAACCTTGGATAATAAAGAGATTGTGAAATTAACCCTTACCTTGCACTTTAGTTTAGTTGAGGGTAAATTAACCTCATGTTTGACAGTTAAATAATTTTTATTATATTATAAAATAACTACATATATAAATATGATATCATATATGATAATCTAATATTTCTTTGTTAATAATATTTCAGTAGTATCATCTTTTCAGTTGTAAACTGATTAGTTTTTCTTTATAAGATTTATTACGTAAGCCATTCTAGTTATTGATAGGATGTATTTTATTCATATACAGAATGATATTAATTTCTTATAAATTATTTTTAATTATAAAATGAAAATTATTATTGAATTATTACGATGGGGAATGAATTTCATCACATTCGTGGAGACGGTAATCCGTACGTATGCAAGAGTGACAATATCAATATATCGTTGGTGAAATAATATGTAATTGGATAGTATATCATATATACCGAATCCTTAACATTTTATATTTTATATTTAAATATGTTATGTTAATTATTATACCCATCCAAAACAACGAAGTGATTTAATAACAAGCTACCCCACGACATAGAGATTGAAAGTCGTACATACACACATATGGTGAATTTGACATTTATAAGATGGATAGAATAAAGAATATGGTAGAACCATATTTAGAGTAATATATCATTATATATAAGATATTGGTGTTATTATTTTATAATGGAAACAACAAAGAGAGAGAAAGTGGAAGAAAAAATAACTTGAAAGAAGTGATGAAATGTTTACCTCTTCTTCGAGATCATCCTTTTGATTTGATCAAAAGGGATCCTTAGGATGGATTTATGACCAAAGTAAGGCCTATAAGTTGAAGGGAGGAAATTTGGTAGGATATTTGGTCAGGTTTTGGCGTAGCCAAATGAATTTGGAGGTGTGAAAATAAGAGAAGGGGAAGTACCCTTTTATAAGAGAGGTGACGGTAACTTTGGGAAAAGCTTGAAATATTATTTTATACTAAAATTATTTTCCATTAATAATGGTTCAAAAATGAATTATTTCAAGTCTAAGGTGTGGATGGGTCTAAATACTCTCTGCCAATAGGTTGTAGACATGTTTATGTCACTATATTAACCTTATATTTTATATTTAACTCTTAGTTAAATAGTTTGACATTTACCATGTCTTATTGTATTTTTATATTATATGGTTAATAAACATACTATAAACTTCCACGCGAACCCCATGTGGTTAATTATTAATATATATGACCTTATCTAAGTC
Source organism: Viscum album (assembly GCA_963277665.1). Classification (NCBI taxonomy): domain Eukaryota; kingdom Viridiplantae; phylum Streptophyta; class Magnoliopsida; order Santalales; family Viscaceae; genus Viscum; species Viscum album. The sequence continues at coordinate 1,404,169,501 of OY728125.1, forward strand.
ATTTGGCAGAAACATATATTTTTAGGCATATTATATGAATTAAAAATATAGTATTTGTTTTAGAAACCCAATTATGTCATTTTTGACATTGTTTAGTATTCGGTTTTTGTGAAAATAATAATAGCATAATTACTTCGAAAAAAATTATTTAATAAAACCTATCATTTCATATTAATCTATTAAATTAGTGAAATTCATCAAAAGTCTCAAATTACATTTATTTTAATATTTATAATATCAATTATTTTAGTCATTCGGTAATGAGGTAATTACTGCATCATCATTATATCATAAATAAATTAAATTATTTATGGTATAAAAATTATATATAAAATACCATTATATAAGAAATATTTTTATATTTCTAATGAATATTTACAGTCTAATTTATCTTATGTATACCCCTATATAAAAATAGTTTAGTTATTAAACATTCAATTTAACTCTTTTAACTCTTCTTTAAATAAAATCATATTAAATGTCCTAATATAATCCTTATGGACCAAAGGGGATCATATTTTATTCCAAAGGTTGTTTTGGGTATAATTAAACTTATCCTATTTAATTAGGACATGTTTTAGGGTAATAATAATATCATTTTTACCCTTACTTACCCCATTTACTTTTAACCGTGGTAAATAAAAGTAAATAGTCACTCTTCCCCAAATATTATTCTCATCTCATTTAACAAAATTTTAATTACTGATATTAACTGTGTCTCTCCAAATTTTTAAATTCAACTCACAGAAGCAGTAAAATTAAGTTTTATACAAATTTGTAAATGCTCATAGGAGGTTGGTAAAAGACAGTAAAAAGTTTGATAAAATTTTTATATATCTAAACATATTATAAAATGACTCCAATGAATTACATTGAACTTATATAGGTATTATATATATATTTTAACTTAAAATAAATTTAAATAAAATAAACAATTATTTAAATAAAAAGTCGATTTTAAGCAATAACATAGTGTTTTTAACTATTCATCAAAAATTGAATGCTTTCAGAAAAAACAAAAAATTCACTGTACGATAATTTTGACATTCTGAATTCAAAAATAAATTCTATTCTACCAAATTAAAATTATATAATTAAATTTTTTAATTTAAAATTAATTCCTATTGTAAATCCAAAAGGCGGGTTTTTAAAAAGTCAAAACTATCAAAATATTGGCATGTGCTTATGTCAAAGTTAAATTTGAAATTACTTATAATAATTTACATTATATTAAATGATAAAATTATAATCTAATTATACTTAAAAAACTTTTAAATGAAAAATTTAACACTATAAATAGTTTGATTAAAAAAGTTGTTTTCAATTAAAACATAGTATTTTTCACTATTTGTCTAAATATAAAAGTTATCAGAAAAGTACCAAAAAATTAACCAAAATAAATTTTTAGGTCCCTATTTTAAAGAAGAATTTAATTTCAGTTAATTGAATATATAAAAGTGTCAAATATTGTTTTTAAAAAGGGTTCTCTATTAAAAGGCGGTAAAATCGTTTTTTTGAAAAAAATACTTCTTTTATCTGAAAAAATGAACGTGATTTTATATTATGTCTAAGAAACACATAATTTGGATGTTAAAATTATATATAGTATATAATATTCCAATATATTCAATATTATTCATAATCGCTTTTTGAACGGCTAGTTCGGTAAGTTGTGGTGTGCTCGAACTCGGTGTTGCGTGTAGTGCAAGCTATTGAGTTACTTTAATGAGATAACATACTATAAAATCATGGGATGTTACAATAAAAATTATTAATATGTAATTAAAATATATTTATTATAATTATAGGATACATAGGTTACTTTAAGATAATATTAACAACATAGTGAATAATTTACTTAAAAATAAATGATAATTTTTTTTACCAAAATCGATATTTTTCACCATTCATAGAAAAATAAATCATTTGAGAAAAATACTAAAATTTAAAAATAATATAATAATTAAATGACGTTTTAAAAATGATATTATTTTCTGAAAATAATTTTATTAAAATTTTTTCAAATTAATTATAAATTTCACAATGAAAAAATGGGATAGAATCAATTTTTGAAGAAAATATATTTTTCAAGCATAAAATGACTTTAATATAAATTAATAACTTCGTTATTATGAATTTATAAATAAAATTGAATTAATAAAAAAATTTATAACTATTTATTATAAAGTGGATATTAATATTCAAATGCATCCTATTTAAGGACTATGTTATAATGGTTTAATATATCCCGGTTCGTATAGAGTCATGAATTCTTATAAGGAAATATATCAAATACCTCATGTTTTATTTTAACGAAAATACTTATAAAATATTAGGGTGTTATAGATTGATCTCAGTATAATTAATGTATGTATGCTTCTTTCTCAATATCTTCTTTAATTTTGAAAATATCATGATTCTTTACATGAACAAAAATATTCAACGGTTCATGAATGCAAACATTTTGGACATGAAGATTCAATATTTTGAATAGATTCTCCCTTATAAGTATATCTGAAGTACTCTACCAATACTTATTTATAGTGATCATTTTTTGGACTATTTCTATTGAAGATGAATCTTATATCCCATTTTAGGGAAGAAATTATGGTTCTTTGAGCCTTGTTATATTTTGTTTATGAATTGTGGGTGTATGGATTGTCAAATTTAAATCCTAAAATTATCATGTCTTGAAAGTATTTCACATGTAGTGTAAGGGGATTAATAGGTTAATAAGTCAATATGATCAGAGAACACAATGAAAGGGTCATATGGTGCTTCTTATATTATTTATTATCCATACATAGTTAAATATATATTTTAATTTTCAATTATAATGCATCATTTGAATTCTATAAATTAGTACTTGAAGAAAAAATATAGGGTGGATAAACATTTTGAGGATGGAAAAATGATGTTCCCTACAATTATTCTAATTCTATTAGAATTGTCATGTATTTCTATTGAAAATAATGAGTTTATATGATTTTTTATTTTTTTATATAATGTATCGATTTATGTTTCCACAAACCATGAAAACTTGATCCATTATATAATATATGATTTTGTTACTATGAGGCTAAAAAAATTTATACATGATTTTGGGAATTGGTTTTCGTAGAGATTTATCATGGGCAATGTTATTGGATTATCTTTGAAATCAATATTCCATGACTCAAATATACATATAATTTTTTTAAATGTGAAAAACATGTATATTGGTTTTAAAATACAAATTGGTTATTTGGTAAAAATATATAATATTTTTAAAATATTTTTTTGTGATGAAAAGAACATTATAACTATTTTTTTCTAGAAGAAATAATGTTAAAAAACATGGAATTTGACACTCAGATTCTCCATCCTATGCCTCCAATTTATTTGGATGGGGTAATTATGGACCATCTTAAAATAGAGTCGGTTCTATTCTTGGAACTCAAGTAGTATGATAGTGTGTAAAACTATCGATGTTTAATCCAAGGATAGGGATTTCCAGTGGGAGAAGTAACATGGGAGGATGAATTCAACCTTCAAATATAGTCCCTTAGATTTAGTCATTAGGTCAAGATTGTTTTACGGTATGATGATTAATAATGGCCATGATAGTATTGGTGCTTGGGAGGAATATTTTATAAGGGAATAAGAGTTATATATGAAAGTTTTAGAAAGATCATCAAACTTGGACCATGGGAAGGAGGGAGGGGAATCTGTTAGAAAAGGGAGTGGGGAAGATTGAGGGAGTAGATATGAATTTTCTAGTGAGTTCAGCTAGTTTTATCATGTAGGCCTTTGTGTAATTGATAAAAATTATAAAATTGTTATTTCGTAGATGTAAGCAAAGAGTAACCTCTAGAAAAGAATCAATTCTACTCAAGCTAACTAAGGACTCTGGTGTGATCCCTGTCAAACATACTCATATCTCTTTATAAACATATCCTCAAAAATATATATCATATACATCTTATGAATTATTATATAATCCCATTATCCATTACAGAAAGTGACCACCAAACACAGAACATGTAAATATATTATATAAAACCTAATATTTTATTGATCATCCAGAAAAGACTAATATGTTGACGAATATAACACAAGACATTAATCTAATATATGAGTTTGTCACATGCCCCCCATACACATATTTGAACACATTGTATGTGACTCAAAAAAGAATGACCACAAATTTCTTAAGAATATTTAAATAAATGGCCACATGTCATTAATTTCTATATATGTTTTAAAATCACATACCGGTTCCACTCCAACTGAGGATATGATAAAAATATTACCAAAGCGCCCCATGATATGCCATGTCGATATTTTGGAAAGAGAAAGTAAGATATTTAACAATGAAGTTCTGGGACAAGGTATATCACCATTCTCATGTGATAAGGATTGATTATAAGTATAGATCCCTCAGTATATTAATGCTTGTATAAATTCCATGGGATATACATCAGGAAATCAATCCATGTAATAAGTCTATACTTAGTACCAAAGGTGTTACATCCCAAGTAAATGAAGAATAAAACATTTCCTATTTATTAATATTTATGAATTAAATGTTAATTTTACTTTAAAGGGGTTTTTATGTTTGATAGCGTACCTGATACGCAACAAATAGTTTCTTTAAAATCTTACATTGCACAATAGTAATAAAATTATATTATTTTAAATGGTAGTTAACACATTGTTGTTGTATTGACGGGAATGAATAGAAATAACTAAAATATGATTATATATGTTTGTTAAATGTTTTTATATTTATCCAATAAAGGATAAATGTTTAATATATGAAAAGAGTTCAATTTTAGGCATATATACTCTAATTTTCACTAAAAGTCCACTTATCGCCTTTTGATTTTGAACCGTAATTAAATATAGTTTTGGTCACTCTTATAAATTATATTGGACCAAATAAAATTCTTCTTTAGAATTGGGACATCAAAATTTACTTTGTGTAAATTTTTGGTAATTTTCTGATAAAGTTTATTTTTTAATGAATAGTGAAAAATGTTGTATTTTATTTCAAAACCTCTTTTTAATCTAATTTATTTATATGATTAGATTATAGTTTGAATTGGTTTTAAAGTGAAATTAGAATATATTTTTACCATTTAATCCAATAGTGGTCGTTGGAATTAATTTCTCTTTGAAATTGGACTTAAACTAGTGTCAATATTTTGATATTTATTGTTTCATAAAAACACGCTATTTGTTCTGACAGAGGGAATTAATAATTAAATTAATTAATTAAAATTATATGATTTTAATTTTGTAAAATAGGAATCATTTTTGAATTCGGAATATCAAATATATCTTAGGGTGAAGTTTTGGTATTTTTCTGAAAAACATCAATTTTTGATGAATAGTGAAACCACTAAGTGGTACTTAAAAAACTGATTTTTTGATTAAATGAAATTTTACCAACTCTGTATTTTTTATTTAAAAAATACGACACACATGGTTTTCATTAAGAAGTAAAATGTGGTTCAATGGGATTAAAATAATTTTTGGTGAATAGTAACATTTATGTTTTAAATCGCGATTAGAGTTAATTAGTGTAATTTAAGGTAAAAATAATGTTTTAATAATATTAAATGAATTTGACACATGTCCTAACCTTATTGGATGTGTCATTTCCGAATAATAAAATCCATGGGTCAACATGGGGACCCCATGGAGCCACGTTTCTAGGAAAATGACATTAATATCTTTTTATTTAATGTTAAAATAAAAATGTCACAAACATGTGTTGTTTTACTAAAACAATTTTTAAATGGGGTTATACAAGTCATATTTTTGACTATAGATATTCATTATAAATCTAAAACGATTTCCTACATCATGATATTTTTTTAATAATTTTTAGAAATTAAATAAATTAAATTATTTATGACACAATGATGATGCAGTGATTACCTCATTATTTAATGATTTAAATAAAATGAAAAGATAATGTAAAATATAAGCCCTATACTTGTCAAATACCTATTGGATGGGTTTATTTCGAACTATTATCACCTTATCCTAGAAATATATAATTTTGGGACCTTTAAAATCCGAAAATCATTTTATAATAATGTAAACTTTTATAACTTTCCAAGAGTGCCCCTCCTCTCCACTTATAAAAGGCCCCCACCTCTAACACCTTACCCACACCTCTCAAGCCTTAGGAACGGCCAAACCCTTCCCATTTTGTCTCTACACACCCCTATCTTACTCCTAGAAGCCTCACGTTGGTTATAAGTTTTTCCAAGGAAGCCTTTGAGCTCAAATCAAAAAGAGTTACCCGATTTAAAGGTAGTGTCTTCTCTTGTGTTCTTATGTTTTATTTTGCTTCTCCAACCACCTAAACTCTTTTTATTACATTCTTTTGTAACAAAAACAGTATCTTCAATATACTAGGATGTTTTTATGATAAGTATTAGAGCTACACCTACACACACACATTCGTCTAATGGTTAAAGAACATACTGTTTCTGTGGTTGGCGATTTTCTGCCTCAGGAAACGATGATTGTTCAATCGTCTTTTAACACCTTTCATGGTGGCCATTAAGATGTCACTATATTTATATATGATTTATATTATGTTTATGTTTTACTTATGCTTCTATATTTTTCATTTATTTCATACCTTTATGGTTTCCATTATGGGTAAACACGATAATTTCATTTTAGGAAGTGCGGACTACCGCCCCCTCAAAGTGATTTGATTCGTTAATGCCATATGTGGAACGTATAAAGGATCGAGTTAATGTTATTATATATAATGTTATACCATAATTATAATATACCCTTATATCATTATTATTTCACTCCATTAAATACGAAATATAAATGAAAGTAGCGTTCATACGTACGTACGGCTTACCGTCTCCATGAACGGTTCATTTAATTTCTTACCACTAAATGTTATGTACAATTTTAAATACATGTATATGCTGGATATATATGATATATATGATATGAAAATCATGAATATCATTATGTATATAATGAACCTTTGACCACATAAACAACATGTAATTGTAAGAAGTCCATTTTTGACTTATGAACAAGATATAGACAAAACGAACATTATTAACTTAAATGATTACATAATGATTATAAAATGGAAATAATTGATATAAAATGAATAGTAAGCTTGAAAAAGGTTCTTAAGCAAATAGAAATTAACAGTAGTTTATTATTTAGAGATTAAAGAGCTATCGAGTCACGTCGGACACGAGGTAAGGGACTTTGTCTCAATCTCCATTCATTGAGGCATATTTTGTTCTAATACAAGGCTTTATTTTATACGGTGTATAAACAACTTTGACTTTTAATTTTATACAAAATGAATATTTTTCTATGAAGCGGTTTTACAAAACGACAATAAAGAATGTTTCTTTTAACGTACGCAGTGACAACGACCTTTTCCACCGCCGCGAGTATTATTTGGTCTTTGCCTTCCTCAACAAGCCGTAATGTTTTTAAAAGAAATAAATACCAAATAATATTTTATGTATTTTGGTATTGAAAATGGTTTTTATAATGGATTTGTTATCTCAATATATTTAAGTGATGTATTGTGATCAAAGTGTGGAAATGTTTTCTTTCCATTATATTTGTTTTATGTCTTATGATTTTATAATGGTACTTGGAAATTTCACGGGTGGTTACGCGATAAACCATATGACGGGTGGTGCCGTGAATACCAGGACGGGTGGTTATGTTATATCCTCCAATGCATTGGGTATGGAAGTTGGCCGTATGGCTATTCCATTAAGTGATATGTGTGGAAGTCGACCGGATGGTCATTCCATATAAGTATGTTTATGTCCCATGTTACCTTTATATGTTATGTGTTCTTTATATGGTTTTTATGGTAATATTTTGATTACAAAAGGGTAAGTAATGATCTTTTATTCAGTGAAGAGTTTTTACTACTTCATACAGGTGAAAATTATTACTTTGATAAAGTATACATGGTTTAATTTTGTTTAAAAAAACTAACAATTTTCATTATTTGTGTATCCCTTACTGAGGTTTTTATGCTCACCCCAAGTTTTTGAAATGTTTTTCATAGGACTTAATGTTGAATAGGGTCAAGGATGGGATCAAGGAAAATTCATTCTATCTAAAACATAGAACTAGACCTGTTTCTTTTTAAGAGTTTTTATTTTATGGAAACATAGTAGAAGTTTATACTTTGTAATCTTTTGAGATGTAATAGTTATGTCATAATTCTATAAAACTCTAATCCTGAAAAGATCCTCAATGTGAATTATTCATTTAATTCAATATTAAGTAAGGTTGAAGGCCGGAGCCTTATAGTTGGTATCAGAGGTCAGTTTAGACAACATTAAGAGTTAGAAAATTGTTAAACTTTTAAATTAATTTATGGTATGATTGAAATGATATATCATTAATAGACTACCATGTTGCTTCAACTAAGATATTTCTGTGTTAAGAATGGTTTTTCATAGAGGGAACAAAACAGATTCTCTGGGAAGGCATACAGAGGGAAATGACCTTTCAAATCAGTATCCTGAGATGGTTAGAATCAGAACTAAACAGTTTGTTGTACTGATGGCTCAGTTGACTCAGGTGAAAAATGTTGGTTGTGTTTATTGGTGATATTTTGGTGTTTTCTAAAAGTAAATAGAAAAATGAAAGTCATTTAAGGGTTATCTTTCAAACTTTAAAATAAAAGAAACTCTATTGGAAATTAAACAAGTGTGAGTTTTGGTTGCAAAAAATTTCTTTCCTTGGTCACATTGTTTCTAAAGATGGGATAACTGTGGATCCTGCTAAAACAAAAGTTGTTGAAGAATGGCAAAGAAACAAAAATGTAACTTAGGTTTGTAGTTTTCTTGGATTCGCAGGCTACTACCGAAGGATTGTTGGAAATTTTTCAATGTTATCTAGTCCAATGACAAAGATAACTCGGAAGGGTGTTAAGTTTATCTGGACAAAAGAATGTGATGATTGTTTTCAGGAGTTGAAAAGAAGATTGGTGAATGCTCCAGTTTTGGAACTTCCTTCCAGGAATGGTGAGTTTTTTATCTACAGTGATGATTTTTTGAAGGGACTTGGTTGTGTCCTTATGTAGAATGATAAGGTAATTGCATATTCTTCACGTCAGTTGAAAACTCATTAGGTAAATTACCCTACACATGATTTGGAATTAGATGCTATTGTTTTTTCTCTAAAAATATGGATGCATCATTTGTATGGAGTAAAGTGTGAAATATATACCGATCAAAAATGTTTAAAGTATATATTCACTAAAAAAGAATTGAACATGATACAGAGGATATGACTAGAATTAATCAAGGATTATGACTGTACAATTCATTACCATCAGGGAAAAGAAAATAAAGTGGCTAGTGCTTTGAGTCGAAAAAGTAATGCTTAATTAACCATGCTACATTTGGAATGAGATACTTTGGTTTTTGATTTGATGAACTTTGGAATAGAATTTGTTGGTGTAGGAATTTCTTCTTTTTTGTTTCAGGTATCAGTGAGATCATTCTTATCAGATAGAATTAAGAAAGGGCGGAAGAAAGACAGTGGGTTGCAAAAAAAGGTAGAGCTGGTTCAGAAGGTAAGTTGCCTGAATTTAACATTGATAATGATTGTGTTTTGAGGTTTGAGAAGAGATTATGTGTGCCTGGTTATTCATAGTTGAAGAATGAGTTGTTATGTGAGGCTCATAGTTCACCGTTTTCAGTTCATCCTGGCAGTACTAAGATGTACAGAGATCTACGGGAGTAAAACTGGTGGGATGTAATGAAAATAGATATTCCTGATTTTCCTGTGAAGTGTTTGACTTTTCAGTAGGTTAAAGCAGAGCAGCAGTTACTGAAAGGGATGCTTCAGCCTTTACCAGTGCCAGAGTGGAAATGGGAAAATATATCCACAGACATTGTTGTGGGATTACCGAAGACATCTTGAGGTAATAATGCAATATGGGTTATTATTGATCACTCGACTAAATCTTCTCATTTTCTTCCTATTCAAGATACTTTCTCTATAGATCAAATTTCTCGATTGTATCTTAAAGAGATAGTCAGGTTTCATGGAGTTCCCCTATCCATTGTATCTGATCGTGATCCCAGGTTTACTTCTAACTTTTGGAAAGGCCTTCAGAAGTTTTTGGGTACTGAATTAAATTTTAGTACAACTTTTTACCCTCAATCTGATGGGTAGTTAGAACGAAAAATTCAGACGTGGGAGGATATGCTACGTGATTGTTCGATGGATTATCAGGGAATTTGGGACCAACATCTTTCTTTGGTTGAATTTTCATATAATAACAGTTTTCGTTCCAGTATACAAATTTCTCCATTTGAGACATTATATGTGAAGCGGTGTCGAACTCCAGCTTTCTGGGATTAAGTGGGTGAAAGGAAGTTGATAGGACCAGAATTGGTAGAAGAGATGGCAGAAAAAGATCAGTTGATTTAGAAACACATGAGAACAGCTCAGAGCAGGCAGAAGAGTAATGTAGATAACCGGAGGAAGGATCTATCTTTCGAGGTAGGTGATCATGTTTTTCTCAAAGTTTCACCGTGGAAAAGTGTGACGCGATTTGGTAAGAAAGGAAAGCTGAGTCCAAGGTTCATTGGACCATATGAAATTCTGGAAAACATTGGATCAGTTGCTTTCCGAGTGGCTTTACCTCCGAGTTTATATCAGGTACACAATGTTTTTCATGTTACGATGTTGAGAAAGTATATGCCAGATCCATCTCATGTTTTGAGCCCAGAGGTAGTTCAGTTGGTAGAGAATATCTCTTATGAAGAACAACCAGTCCAGATTCTTGACTGAAGAGAGAAAGTGTTGCAAAATAAGGTAATTCACCAGGTAAAGGTTTTTGGAAAAACCATATGGTTGAAGAGGAAATGTGGGAATCTGAAAATGCTATGAGGGATAAATACCCCCACTTATTTTGATAAGTGAATAAAATTGTGAGGACGCAATTCCCAAAAGGGGAGAAGGATGTAACATCCCACGTAAATAAAGAATAAAACATTTTCATATTTATTAATATTTAGGAATTAAATATTAATTTCACTTTAAAGGGGTGCCTATGTTCTATAGCGTACCCGATATGCCAAAAAGAGTTTCTTTGAAATCTTACGATGCACACTAGTAATAAAATAATATTATTGTAAATGGTAGTTAACACGTAGCCATTGTATTGGCGGGAATGATTAGAAATAACTAAAATATGATTATATATGTTTGTTAAATGTTTTTACATTTATCCAATAAAGGATAAAGTCTTAAAATAAGAAAAACATTCATTTTTAGGCATATATACTCTAATTTTCACTAAAGGTCCATTAATCGCCTTTTGATGGTGAACCGTCATTAAATATAGTTTTGGTCACTATTATACATTACATTGGACCAAATAAAATTCTTATTTAGAATTGGGACATAAAAATTTACTTTGTGTACATTTTAAATATTTTTCCGATAAAGTTCATTTTTTAATGAATAGTGAAAAATGTTGTATTTTAATTCAAAACCTATTTTTAATCTAATTTATTTATATGATTATATTATCTTTTCTATTGGTTTTAATGTGAAATTAAAATATATTTTTACCATTTAATCAAATAGTGTCCGTTGGAATTAATTTCACTTTGAAATTGCACTTAAACTAGTTTTAATATTTTGATATATATATTGTTTCATAAAAACACGCTATTTGTTCTGACAGCGGGAATTAATTATTAAATTAATTAATGTAACATATATGATTTTAATTTCTTAAAATAGACATCATTTTTGAATTCAGAATATCAAATATTTCTTAGGGTGAAGTTTTGGTATTTTTCTGAAAAACTTCAATTTTTGATGAATAGTGAAACCACTAAGTGGTACTTAAAAAACTGATTTTTCGTTTAAATGAAATTTTACCACCTCTGTATTTTGAATTTCAAAAATCCGACATACATGGTTGTCATTAATAAGTAAAATGTGGTTCAATGGGATTAAAATATTTTTTGGTGAATAGTAACTTTTAAGTTTTTAATCGCGATTAGAGGTAATTAGTGCAATTTAAGGTAAAAATAATATTTTAATAATATGAAATGAACTTGAAACATGTCCTTACATTATTGAATGTGTCATGGACGACCAAGAAAATCCATGGGTCAACTTGGGGACCCCATGGAGCCACTTTGGTAGGAAAATGACATTAATATCTTTTTATTTAATGTTAAAAAAAATGTCACAAACATGTGTTGTTTTACTAAAATAATATTTAAATGGGGTTATACAAGTAATATTTTTGGCTATAAAATTTAATTATAAAAATAAAAATATTTCCTACATCATCATAGTTTTTTTAAAAATTTTAGAAATTAAATAAATAAAATTATTTATGACACCATGATGATGCATCGATTACCTCAATATTTAACGATTTAAATAAAATGAAAATATAATGTAAAATCTCAGTCCTATACATGTCAAAAACCTATTGGATGGGTGGATTTAGAACTCTTATCACCTTATTCTATAAATATATAATTTTGGGACCTTTAAAATCTGAAAATAATTTTATAATAAAGTAAACATTTATAACATTCCAAGAGTTCCCCTCTTCTCCTCTTATAAAAGGCCCCCACCTCTACCACCTTTCCCACACCACTAAAGCCTTTTACTCGGCCAACCCCAGCCCATTTTGTCTCTTCGCATCCCTCTCTTACTCCTAGAAGCCTCTCTTTGGGCAGAAGTTTTTCCAAGTAAGCCTTTGAGCTCAAATCAAAAATAGTTACCCGATATAAAGGTAGTGCCTTCTCTTGTGTTCTTAGGTTTTATTTTGCTTCTCCAACCCCCTAAACTATTTTTATTCCTTTAATTTGTAACAAAACCAATATCTTCAATATAATATGATGTTATTATGATAAGTATTATAGCTATACCTACACAAACCTTCGTCTAATGGTTACAGAACATACAGTTTCTGTGGTTGGCGATTTTCTGTCTCACAAAACGATGATTGTTCAATCTTCTTTTAACACCATTCATGGTGGCCATTAAGATGTCACTCTATTTATATATGATTTATATTATGTTTATTTTTTCCTTATTCTTCTTTATTTTTCATTTATGGAATACCTTTATGGTTTCCATTATGGGTAAACACGATAATATCATTTTAAGAAGTGCGGACTACCACCCCATCAAAGTGATTTGATTCGTTAATGCCATATGTGGAACGTATAAAGGATGGAGTTAATGTTATTATATATTATGTTATACTAGAATTATTATATACCTTTATATCATTATGATTTCCCTCCATTAAATACGAAATAGAAATGAAAGTAGCGTTCATGCGTACGGACGGCTTACCGTCTCCATGAACGGTGCATTTCATTTCTTACCTCTAAATGTTATGTACTATTATATATACATGTATATTCTGGATATATATGATATATATGATATACAAATCATTAATATAATTCTGGATATAATGAACCTTTTACCACATAAACAACATGTAATTGTAAGAAGTTCATTTTTGACTTTTGAACCAGATATCAACAAAACGAACATTATTAACTTAAATGATTAAATAATGATTATAACAAGGAAATGATTGATATAAAAGGAATATTAAGCTTGAAAAAGGTTCTTAATCAAGTAGAAATCGACACTAGTTTATTATTCAGTATATTAAAGTGCAATCGAGTCACGTCGGACATGAGGTAATGGACTTCGTCTCAATCTCCTTTCATTGAGGCATATTTTGTTCTAATACAAGGCTTTCTTTTATACGGTGTATAAACCCCTTTGTCTTTTATTTTTATACAAAAGGAATGTTTTTCTATGAAGCGTTTTTTAAAAACAACAATAAGGAATGTTTCTTTTAACATATGCAGGGACAACGACCTTTTCCGCCACCGTGAGTATTATTTCGTCTTTGCCTTCCTCAACAAGAAGTAATGTTTTTAAATGAAATAAATACCATATTATCTTTTATGTATTTTGGTATTGAAAATTGTTTTTATAATGGATTTTTTATGTCAATATATTTAAGTGATATATTGTGATCAATGAGTGGAAATGTTTTCTATCCATTATATTTGTTTTATGTCTTATGATTTTATAATGGTACTTGGACATTTGATGGGTGGTTACGTGATAAACCATATGACAGGTGGTGTTGTGAATACCAGGATGGGTGGTTACATTATAACATCCAATGCATTGGGTATGGAATTCGGCCGTATGGCTATACCAATAAGTGATATTTGTGGAAGTCGACCAGATGGTTATTCCACTTAAGTATGTTTATGTCCCATGTTACCTTTATATGTTATGTGTTTTTTATATGGGTTTTATGGAAATATTTTGGTTACAAAAGGGTAAGTAATGATATTTTATTCAGTGAAGAGTTTTTACTACTTCATAAAGGTGAAAGGTATTAATTTGATTATGTATACATGGTTTACTTGTTGTTTTGAAAAAGTAACAGTTTTATTTCTTTGTGTATCCCTTACTGAGATTATTATGCTCACCCCTATTTTTGAAATGTTTTTCACAGGACTTAATGTGGAATAGGTTCAAGGATGTGATCAAGGAAAATTCATGATATCTAAAACATGGAACTAAACATGTTTCTTTTTAAGAGTTTTTATATTATGGAAACTTAGTAGAAGTGTCTACTTTCTAATCTTTTGAGATGTAATATTTATGTCATAATTCTCTAAAACTCTAAACATGAAAAAATCCTCAATGTGAATTATTCATTTAATTCAATATTATGTAAGGTTTAAGGCTGGGGCCTTATAAAAGGAACCACATCTTCATATCCCAAATATAACATTTCAAACAGTGTAAAATAATATATTCAATATAAACTTATCATAACATCATAATCCATAATACACCATATTTATCCTTGGTTTGAGAAACTCAATGTTATACTTTTAGGGGATATTATCATTCAACCATTCATGAAAAATAAATTTTGGAAGGCATAAACGAATTATAAATGGATATTTCCTTTACTGTAATAAAATAATTCATTTAAAAACATTACAAAAAATATCTTATGCGTATAACACCTTGAAATACTCATGAACATAATGTTGTTGCTACAATAATGACTCCATTAATAGATCTACAACATTATATTGTGTAACCACCCACCTATTCTCTACATTACCACTCTCAATGATATCTAATATGAAATAGTATTTACATTTTATTTTTTGGTCCTTTGGTGATATGGGGTTACTTATCTCGATAAAAACCCACTATTGTAACAATATTGCTCAATTTATCTATTAATTTTAGGAACCACTCTATGATCAAAAACGATCTTCCTAATCTAAATGGATTCCTTCATAGAATCTGATGTAGTTATGTACTCTTCCTCTATTATTGATTCTCATATGGTGGTTTTTTGGAACTCTTCTAGCTGACGATCCACTATATAGGAAAAACACAAATCCAGACATATATTTCATGTCAACTTGGTATGGTTGAAAAAACCTACTAATGTTACATTTCATATAGAGCTAATATTATCCTCCAAAGACCAAGAATAAATCCTTTTCATTCTAAATCTCTTAACAATGTTCTTAATAGTAATAAAATGAATCTTACTGTTATTTTACCGGTATCTACTTGTTATGAACAAAGAATAAGAGACAATAGGTCATCTAAAAAACATGGAATACATGATAGATCCAATGGATGATTCAAAAGGAATTATATCCATCTTTTCAAAATCATTATAAGGGTCTTTTATCTTCTAAATAATTTCTCCATTAAACCACAATAAAGACCCCTTATTAGAGTTTTCTATTTTATAACTCTTTATCACATTAACAATACATTTCATTGGACTTAGTCCCAGAAAAATCTTACATATATCTCTATATATATTCATACAAAGTATGTAAAAAGATTCACCCATGTCTTTCACTGAGAAACATTTACCCAAACACATATTCATTAAATTAATAATTTGGATATAATTTTTGATGAGTAATATGTCATCTATATAAAATATTAGAAACACTATTACTCTCCCATTAACACACATATATACCAAAGAATCCAAAAAATATTCTATGAAACCAAAACCCTTGATCTAATCATCAAACCTGACATTTCAACATCGAGAATCATCCTTCATTCCATAAATATACTATAACAACTCTCAAACCATAACATACTCTTTTGGAACACAAAAATCATCAGAATGTATCATATAAAACAAATTATCTAATTTACCATTAATAATTTTTTTGACATACAATATATATATATATATCATTGTTATAATTAGTTACAATGGATAGAAAAATATAAATGAAATTTATTATCGCTATAGGTGAAAATGTTTCTTTATAGTCAAAATTATAAATTTTAATGTAACATTTTAAAATTGGATATAAGTTACTAGAATAAAGTTGGCCATCTTTTTATTTTTTTAAATATAAATCCTATATAAAACCGATGTGACCAATCCCTTTAGGTTCCTCCAACAAGAACCAAAATTTATAGTGTATATGGAGTCTATTTCAAATTACAAGGATTTTAAAAATTTCATAGAATTTAAACTCTAAATGACCTTATGGTATGTAGTAGTCTCATCTCATATAAACTATAATTCATCATAAATATCCATATTTAATATAAATCGCTTATGTTCCTAATTAATCTTACCAGAAATTAAAGGTTCTTTTGTAACTTGATTCATTTCTTCTTCTATAACTCTTTGCAGAACTAACACAATTTTAATAATATGAATACTTTCTGTTGTTGGTCTTGAACATATTTAATATCAAAATTATTCCAACTATCACCATTATTTATGGTTTCATTCCCAACTAAAAAACCACATCAAGAAACACAAAATAATTACCAGGATTATCAATGTAATACCCAAAAATTTCTTCAGGGTGACCTATCATAAGTTCATATTGGATTTTATAGTTAAGATTATCATAATCCAATCATTACAAAAATGAATAAAAATCCCAAATATTCAAGAATTATTTATTGTAAAATTTCTCGATCTATGTATCATGTGTATTTTTTATGAATTCAATTTATGGAACATGATTTAGTATAAAAATATCATTTTTATCGTATAACCCTTAGATAAGATAAAAAGGTAACATAAAATCATTATTTATCAAACCATGTAAACTAATTAAGATTAATCATATTGAATAAACCATTTCATTATGGTGTTTTAGAAGGACTTAGTTGAGATGAAATTTTATAAAATCTCAGATGATCTTTGAATTCCTAGCCTAATTATTCACCACCCAAACCAGATAAAATAATTGAATACTCCTTCGAGCTGATTATTTACTTTATTTTGAAAGTATTTTATCTTTAAAAAAATCATAATTTTGTTTCATCAAAATCATGTATCCATTCCAATTAAATTCATTAGTAAGAGTAAAAAATTACCTAAAACCATCACTCACTTGTGTTCTCATTAGTTTATATTCAACACTACATATGAGATCCAATACTCTAGTAACACTTTCACATTTTCTCCTAAAATTATCTTTGGTCATATTTACCAATAAAAACAACTAAAAATTTATAAATTATTCATTGCCTAATTTCTCCGATAATATATATATATCTAGAGTCTTTTAATGTGTTTGTCATTTATATGTATGATGAGACTATACTAAAGGTAGATGTGATTAAATTCAACCTTGAAATTATAATTAAAAATATTATAAATAGGATTATCCATATCTATAATATATAAAATTTTCATTATATTTCCAATTCCAAATAAAAATTCATTCTTATTTAGAGAAAAAATCATTTTTTAAAAAACTAATGAATAACAGATCTTGTCTAAACAAGATATAGAAATAAAATACATGTTTATGGAAGGAACATAATAACATTAATTTAATTGTATAAATAATCGACTAGGATGATTTAGATCATAAATATAAACTTCTAATTTAGAAACTATTACATCATTAGAAAAATAAATATCTACCACCCTTAATTAATTTTATCTTATATTTGAATATTTATTTGTAAAAAACATGTGTGACACACATTGTAATGCCTCGACCCCAGTTACCCAGAGTCAGTGCATTACTTCGTAGCATTGGCATGATCACAAAAGATCAAGTCTCGAAAGACCGATTAGTTTAGTAGCCTTGGAAACACTAAATACTTTCATAAATGTTATATTACATCACAAAGTGAAAAACTACAATAACATAGTCTCCATTTTCCACACTCATATCCCCTTCATACTATCCCTGTATGTCATTCCTATAATACTTCGTCACATCCTGGAAAAATTAAAACATTGAAAGGGGTGAGCTTAGATGCTCAGTAAGGATAACAATATTGTGGAAGCTTTCATAAATAAACATAAACATTTAAGGCAATGTACGAATAAAACAAAAGCCTTTTAAACTTGAACTTCAACATAAGATGGAAAAAGTAAAATGAGATACTGCCATTTAATTATTCACATGGATATTCTACTAGTTTAATAATCACATGAAATATCAATAACCACTTTCATAATGATGGAATGCATAATGCCATACTATCATAACCATGTAGCCAAGGCCTCATGGCAAGACTACAAATAATATTTTGTCAAGGCCTCGTGCCAAGACACTAGTTTGTCTCATGAGACCTGCCAATGCATCGAGGAGCTATAGCAGGCTCCACCCGTCACTTATTAAGTCCAATGAATTCCTCATATGAAAAGGTTTAAACATATCATAAACTATAACATAATTGTATCACATTAAACATGCATAAAGGAAACATAATATTTCCACTCTTCAATCACAATATATCAATACAGCACCTTGATATAATAAAAATTTTATCAAAACCATTTTCAATACCAAAATAAAATAAAATTAAAAGTTTGTATTTATTTTTCATTAAAAAAAAGTTATGGCTTGTAGAGGAAGACGAAACTCAAATAATGGTCACGGCGGCGTAGAAGTCGTTGTTGCCGTATAAGTACAAAAAGAAAAACATTCCTTTTTGTCGTTTAGTAAAATTCTTCATATAAAAATATTCCTTTTGAATAAACGTAAAAGTCAAAGGGGTTTATACACCGTATAAAGGAAATTTGTGTATAAAACAAAATATGCCTCAATGAGTGGAGATTGAGACGAAGTCCTTTAAAAGATCATTTTTTTTAAATAAAATAGATCTATTGTGTGTATTCACTATAAGTACACATAAAAAATGTACAAATACAAGATAGGACATAATAATATCATGACATAATTTGAATGTAGGAGATTAACCGAAAGAATAGAAATTGGGTTAATAAGTTCCCTTCCCTTGCGTCCTGTCTTGACTCGACCATTATTTAACCTCCTGGATAATAAACTAGAGTTAATTTATAATTTCATAAGAACCCTTTTCAAGTTTTTTTCCTTTTATATCACTTATTACCATGTTATGAACATTATGTAATTATTTAAGTTAATAACGGTCGTTTTGTCGATCTTTGGTACTTGAGTCAAAAATAAACTTCTTATAATTACAGGTTTTTCTTGTGGTGATATATCCATTATATCCAGAATTATATTCATTATATAGATATCATATATCTCATATATATCCAGTATATAGATGCATTTATAACATTCCAAAGCGTTTAGAGGTAAGAAATGAAATGCACCGTTCATGGAGATGGTAAGCCGTACGTACACATGAACGCTACTTTCATTTCTATTTCATATTTAATGAAATCATAATGATATAAAGGTATATTATAATTCCAGTATAATATCATATATAATATCATTTAATCCATCCTTTATACATCCAACATATGGGATTAACGATTCAAATCCCTTTCAGGGGGCGGTAGTCCGCACTTCCTAAAATGAAAATATCGCGTTTACCCATAATAGAAACAATAAAGGTATGACATAAATGAAAAATACAGAACCTTAAGTAAAACATAAACATATTATATATCATATACATATATAGTGACATCTTAATGGCAACCTTTGAAGGTGTTATATGAGTGTTGAACAATCATCGTTTTGTGAGGCAGAAATTCGCCATCCACAGAAATAGTATGTTATTTAACCATTAGATGTAGGTGTGTGTAAGTGTATCTAGAATACTACTTATAAAAACATCCTAGTATACTGAGGATACTGGTGTTGTTACAAAAGAAATTAATAAAAAGAGTTTAGGGGGATGGATAATCAAAATAAAACAAAATAACATAAGCGAAGACATTACCTTAAAATCGGGCAACTCTTTTGATTTGAGCCAAAGGCTTCCTTGGGAAGAATTCTGCCCAAAGTGAGGATTCTAGGAGTAAGGGAGCAAAGTTGGGAGTGTATTTGGGCTGATTTTGTCCGAGCCAAAAGGCTTTGAATGTGTGAGTAAGGTGGTAGTGGTGGGGGCCTTTTATAAGTGGAGAGGACGGGCACTCTTGGAATGTCCTGAAATGTTACTTTATTAAGAAATGATTTTCGGATTCTAAAGGTCCCACAGTGATATATTTCAAGGATAAGTTGATAATGGTTCTAAATCTCCTCATACAACATGTTTTTGACAAGTTTAGGCCTTAGATGTTACATTATCCTTTCATTTTATTTAAATCATTAATTAATGAGGTAATCACTGCATCATCATGGTGTCAAAAATAATTTAATTTATTTAATGTCTAAAAATTATATAAAAATTATCATGATGTCGTAAATCTTTTTAGCTTTCTAATTAATATTTATAGTAAAAAATATTACTTGTATAACACCATTTAAATTTTTTTAGTAAAAAAACTTATGTTTGTGAAATTTTTATTTTAACTTTAAATAAAAGTTATTTATGTCATTTTCCTACCAAAGTGGCTTCATGGGGTCCCCAAGTTGACCCATGTATTTTATTGGTCGGACATGACTCATCCAATAGGTTTAGGACAAGTGTCAAGGTCATTTCATATTTTTATAATATCATTTTTACCTTAAATCTCACTAATTACCTTTAATTGCGATTAATTAAACTTAAAAGTTACTATTCACCAAAAAAATATTTTAATCCCATTGAACCACATTTTACTTTCTAATAACAACCATGTATGTTGGATTTTTGAAAATCAAATCACAGAAGTGGTAATATTTCATTTAAATGAAAAAATCAGTTATTTAACTACCACTTAGTGGTTTCACTATTCATCAAAAATTTAAGTTTTTCAGAATAGTGCCAAAATTTCACCCTAAGCTATAATTGATATTCCAAATTCAAAAATGATGTCTATTTTATAAAATTCCAAAAATATAAGTTGCATTAATTAATTTTATAATTAATTCCCGCTGTCACAACAAATAGCGTGTTTTTAAGAAACAATATATATCAAAAGATTGACAATTGTTTATGTCTAATCTCAAAGTGAAATTAATTATAATGAACACCATTGGATAAAATGGTAAAAATATATTGTAATTATACTTTAAAACCACTCAATAGTATAATTTATCACTATTAATTATTTTGATTAAAAACGTTTTTTTAAGTATTCTTCACTATTCATAAAAAAATGGATGTTCTCAGAAAATTACAAAAAATTCAACATAGGATAACATCGATATTAAGAATACAAAACTGAAGTCCATTTTGAAATATAAAATTTCTATAATTTTAAAAGGTGAGTATTACTATTCATAACGGCTACTTTGATTAGTCGCGGTGTGTTAGAACTCGAAGTTGCATACAATGCAAGCTATTGCATTATTGAACGAGAAGCGTATCGTGGAAGATCGGGGTGTTATATTCTTCCCTTCTTCAAGAAATTGCATCCTCGCAATTTGAAATTTTTCTTTGAAAATAAAATGCTGAAAATAGAAAATACCTTTGTGGAAAACCCACATCGGAAATAATGTTAATAAAAATATAACATTAAAAGAAAGAAAGTGAAGTACAATGGTCACCCGAGATAGCCCATACTAGGTTTCTATGAAAATATGGATATGGAAGAAAAACAAACCATCAAGGTCTGATGGAGGGTTGTAGAAAACTTGATTACGAGAATGTTAACCATAAGAAAATCACAAACTTGTGATTGGTTAAACAGTCATTGAATCCCCTGTTGGAAAAGTTAACCGGCAACGTTTTTGTTTTATGTTTCCTTTTATAAAGTTGAGGAATTTATTTAGGTGATTTACTAAGAACGTAAGGGAATATACATACTTGTTATGTATACTTTCATTATTTAATAATTTGTTACCACAAACCCATATTTCACTCCAAATTGTAATAGAACTCAAAAATATTCTATTTATCCTAATTGTATAAGGTTCTAAATATTACCACATACCATTTAGATTAGGAAAAATATTTTGTAATAACTAGGGACTTCCTGTAGGCTAGTGGTAGGTAATAAAGGCCTGTCGTACTATGGTTGTGGGTTCGATTCCTGCAGCTTTTTCCAACGGGACAGGTTATCCCCGGACCTCCAGGTTGTCCTTTTCCTAAAAATATTGTATTATAATATTACAAAAGTAATCTTCAGAAATGTTTTAACCTTAAACAATACTATCCAAGGTTCAACTTAATCCACTCTAACCTTTATAGTTATCCAAAATACCTCTGTCCAGACCTTCTCTAAAAGGTATCTAAATTCAAAAATCAATTGTATCATCAGATTCCTAAGACAAGGTAAAGTTTCAATTATTGTCACACACAAAAATATGATTAACTTCATCATATTAAAACCTTAATGAAATCAACATGTACAGCAGTACAATCCTTAAATATATATCACATTATTCTAATAACCAGAATATAATCCATGAGTCCAAAAGCACCAATACATTAATTATTCCGCTTCAACTGTAGTCACAACATATGATTGACCTTGATCCCTTGGCCTTTTCTGAGATAAGTTTCTCTGATGCGTAGTACATTCATTTTCATAATGACCCATTTCTCTACAATTGTAGCATTCAACATTGATAACCTCTTTCTTTCCCTTGCAATCACGCTCCTGGTGACCTTTTTCTCCACATTTATACCAAACTCCCATTCCTTTTAGGCAAGTACCATGGTGATTCTTCCCACAATTATCACATAATGGACAATCCTTCTTTCCCTTATTCCCTTTATCCGTCTCTTGTTCCACCATTCTCTTCTTCTCTTTCTTTACTTTATTGTCATAAGACTTAGAGAATTCCTTTTCTGTCTTGATAGCACAAGAGACTATATCTTCGTATGTTGAGAAAGATTGTGAGACTAATGCTCGATGGAGAAATGGTTTTAACCCATCAAAGAAACGATCAATCTTACTTCTTGGGTTACGTATATAATCTGTAGCATGCCTTGCTAACCTTGTAAAGTTAGCCTCATACTTTGCGACATTCTCATCCTCCTTTGGTCTCAGACTCAGAAATTTCCTTTCCATATCTGCTCGATGGTCATGTGGAAAGTATTTTTCTAATAAAATCCCTTTAAACTATCTCCATTCCATACATGATACTTCTTCATTTTCCTTCATGTTTTGAATCAATGACCACCATTTATCGACATCTCCAGTGAGGCGGTAAACTACCATGATAACCTTCTCGCTTTCGCTACTCCCCAAGGTGTGGAATATTTTCTCTAAGGAGTTTATCCATCTCTCAGCTACTAATGGATTTGTACCCCCATTAAATGTTGGCGGTTGTTGCCTCATGAAGCGGTCTAACAGAGATCCTCCACGTTGCGGATCAGGGTGCTCCATACGAGTAAGGTTATTATTCATAACCTGAGTGAGTTGTCCCAGTATGGTAATAAGTTGATCATCACCAGTAGTATCTCCAGATCCACAATAATTATCTTGAGCAGGAGGGAAATCCCTACATGGAGTGCGTGCATTGATACAGTTTCCATTCCTTCCACTAGGCGCCATTTATAAACAATGTCATAAACTAGATTAGTTTATTAATCAAAATACATAATTCCATATTTATAAAATAGTTAACATAAATTGATCTATTTATGGATATAATCGATAATCATAAAAATGTTTTCTTTGAGGAAGTATATAATCATAACCATTCATAGTGGTTTGTAAAGAAAACGAGAATTATCCTAAGCATATCCCCCGGGAGTGTCGTAACCAAGAGTGCAGCAAGGCCCGTTGTCATGCACCAGTTCCCGTTTGAGTCTATCTCAAAGTGGTGTTCTCAGGTTTTACCCCTAGGTACATCTGTGCCAGAGCCGCCTCAACCTGCTCGTATCCAGACAAGGATGTATTGCTCGAAAAACTCACAAAATCTCTATAATACCAAAATTCAAGGAAGTTCTTCTATACTAATCCTCAAAGTTTATTTTTGGGATATTTGCTCTAGTCAGAGATTATCTAAATCTATATTCCAAGGTATGTAATAAACTTCCTCTGATACCAACTGTAACGCCCCGACCCCAGTTACCCAGAGTCGGTGCATTACTTCGTAGCATTGGCATGATCACAAAAGATCATGTCTCGAAAGACCAATTAGTTTAGTAGTCTTGGAAACACTAGATACTTTCATAAATTCTACATTACATCACAAAGTGAAAAACTAAAATAACATAGTCTCCATTTTCCATACTCATATCCCCTTCAGACTATCCCTACAGTTCATTCCTATAATACTTCATCACATCCAGGAAAAATTAAAACATTGAAAGGGGTGAGCTCAGATGCTCAGTAAGGATAACAATATAGCAGAAGCTTTCATAAATAAACATAAACATTTAAGGCAATGTACGACTAAAACAAAAGCCTTTTAAACTTGAACGTCAACATAATATGGTAAAAGTAAAATGAGATAATGCCATTTAATTATTCACATGGATATTCTACTGGTCGAATGATCACATGCAATATCAATAACCACTTTCATAATTATGGAATACATAATGCCAGACTATCATAACCATGTAGCCAAGGCCTCATGCCAAGACTACAAATAAGATTTTGTCAAGGCCTCGTTCCAAAACACTAGTTTGTCTCATGAGACCTGCCGATGCATCGAGGAGCAATAGCGGGCTCCACCCGTCACTTATTAAGTCCAATGCATTCATTATATGAACAGGTTTAAACATATCATAAACCATAACATAATTGTATCACATAAAACATGCATAAAGGAAACATAAGATTTCCACACTTCAATCACAAGATATCAATACAACACATCGATATAATAAAAATTTTATCAAAACCATTTTCAATACCAAAATAAAAGAAAATTAAATGTTTTTATTTATTTTTCATTAAAAAAAAGTTATGGCCTGTAGAGGAAGCCGAAACTCAAATAATGGCCACGGCGGTGGAAAAGTCATTGTCACCATATACGTACAACAAGAAAAACATTCCATTTTTTCGTTTAGTAAAACTCTTCATATAAAAATATTCCCTTTGAATAAACATAAAAGTCAAAGGGGTTTATACAACGTATAAAGGAAAATTGTGTATAAAACAAAATATGCCTCAATGAATGGAGATTGAGACGAAGTCCCTTAAAAGATCATTTTTTTAAATAAAATAGATCTATTATGTGTATTCACTACAACTACACAAAAAAAAGTACAAATACAAGATATGACATAATAATATCATGACATAATTTGAAAGTAAGAGATTAACCCGAAGAATAGAAATTGGGTTAAGAAGTTACCTTACCTTGCGTCATGTCTTGACTCGACCGTTCTTTAACCTCCTAGATAATAAACTAGAGTTAATTTATAATTTCTTAAGAACCTTTTTAAAGTTTTTATATTCCTTTTATATCACTTATTACCATGTTATTAACAATATGTAATTATTTAATTTAATAACGGTCGTTTTGTCGATCTTTGGTACTTGAGTCAAAAATAAACTTCTTATAAATACAAGTTGTTCTTGGGGTGATATATCCTTTATATCCAGAATTATATTCAAGATATAGATATCATATATCTCATATATATCCAGTATATACATGCATTTATAATATTCCATAATGTTTAGAGGTAAGAAATGAAATGCACCGTTCATGGAGACGGTAAGCCGTACGTACGCATGAACGCTACTTTCATTTCTATTTCGTATTTAATGAAATCATAATGATATAAAGTTATATTATAATTCCAGTATAATATCATATATAATATCACTTAATCCATCCTTTATACATCCCACATATGGGATTAACGATTCAAATCACTTTGAGGGGGCGGTAGTCCACACTTCCTAAAATGAAAATATCGCATTTACCCATAATAGAAACAATAATGGTATGCCATAAATGAAAAATACAGAACCTTAAGTAAATCATAAACATATTATATATCATATATATATATATATATTTACATCTTAATTTCCACCTTTGAAGGTGTTATATGAGTGTTGAACAATCATCGTTTCGTGAGGCAGAAATTCGCCATCCACAGAAACAGTATGTTCTTTAACCATTAGATGTAGGTGTGTGTAAGTGTAGCTCGAATAATTCTTATAAAAACATCCTAGTATATTGAGGATACTGGTTTTGTTACAAAATAAATGAATAAAAAGTGTTTAGGTGGTTGGATAAGCAAAATAAAACAAAATAACATAAGCGAAGACATTACCTTAAAATCAGGTAACTCTTTTGATTTGAGCCAAAGGCATCCTTGGGAAGAATTCAGCCCAATGTGAGGCTTCTAGGAGTAAGGGAGGGATGTTGGGAGAGTATTTGGGTAGAGTTTGTCTGAGCCAAAAGGCTTTGAAAATGTGAGTAAGGTGGTAGTGGTGGGGGACTTTTATAAGTGGAGAGGAGGGGCACTCTTGGAATGTCATGAAATGTTACTTTATTAAGAAATGATTTTCGGATTATAGAGGTCCCACAATGATATATTTCTTGGATAAGGTGATAAGGGTTCTAAATAGCTTCATACAATAGGTTTTTGACAAGTTTATGCCTTAGATTTTACATTATCCTTTCATTTTATTTAAATCATTAATTAATGAGCTAATCACGACATCATCATGGTGTCATAAATAATTTAATTTATTTAATTTCTAAAAATTATATAAAAATTATCATGATGTAGAAAATCTTTTCAGATTTCTAATTAATATTTATAGTCAAAAATATGACTTGTATTTCCCCATTTAAAAATTGTTTTCGTAAAACAACTTATGTTTGTGACATTTTTATTTTAACTTTAAATAAAAGTTATTTATGTCATTTTCCTACCAAAGTGGCTCCATGGGGTCCCCAAGTTGACCCATGTATTGTCTTGGTCGGCCATGACTCATCCAATAGGTTTAGGACAAGTGTCAAGGTCATTTCATATTTTTATAATATCATTTTTACCTTAAATATCACTAATTACCTTTAATCGCGATTAAGAATACAAAAATGAAGTCCATTTTGAAATATAAAATTTCTATAATTTTAAAAAGTTGGTATTACTATTCATAACGGCTAGTTCGATTAGTCGCGGTGTGTTAGAACTCGAAGTTGCGTACAATGCAAGCTATTGCATTATTGAATGAGAAGCGTATCGTGGATGCTCAGGGTGTTACACACATCCAGTATCCAACACCCAAGAGTTAGAGTTAGTGGAATTATTCTCTATAATATTCACAATAAAATTCTCATAATTTATCTGCTTGAGATTTCTTCTAAATAGTTGATACACCTTTTTAACTGTATTATATATCAAACAATTAATGATCTCAATGTTATTAATGTAAAAAATTCAATAATATATAACAAGGACATATCAATGGATGAATATAATTTTTTATATATTTTTATTTGGGACTATTAATGATAGTTCTTCTACTAAAATTGAAGAACACATGCATCATAAAATTTTAATATACCAAGTTCCATATTTTTTTATGACATAAATTAGTTTTTTCCCATAAATTATACATGATAATTTTTCCATAGAGTTATCCCAATTATAATTATTATGGTTGTTGAATTGTTGAGTGGATAACTATATCAAATCTATCATATGTATAAACAAAATCTTATTCCTCTAGTATCCTGACTATTAGGGTTCCCAACTAGTGTAACTCAAATTAAACACCATGAATAAGATAATTTAGGACAATCAAGGGATACTAGTATTGATATAGACCTACCAAATAAGAAAATACATAGTTACAAATAGCTTGATTTCCATATACAAGTTAATATTGGGGTACTAATTTTGATCTTGAAAATACCCATTTGAATGGTCACGGTTTTGAAAAGATTTGTTCTGCAAGGAATATACCAAATAGTATTAAAGGGGACTTTATTTTAAGTTCTCACACATTTAATTTACATCATATTCACATTAGATTCATAACTATTATATCTTAAATAATCCTCATCTTCGCACGTTTTATTCCATTTTGTGAATGAATTATTCTAACAAGTTAGTTTTGAAATAACTATTCGGAAAACCAAACTAATGCATTCAAAAAATATTATTATGTAACTCTTTATACCACTCACAAGTTTGTGTTACTCACCTAGAAAAAGAATCCAAGTATATTCATACATATTTAAATGAATCATATAAATAGATTACATGAGATTTTTATATCAAATCATATATTTATATAAAATTGATAATCTTCACATGAGTAATCCTAGAGAAACATATATAAAACCCCATACAACATTCCATATAAGGATTTATCCTCGACGCTAGTAGGTAGTATAACCAGAAGTCCCTCTCCCTTAAGAGAATTTACTTAATAGATAATTAAAAAAATAATATCTCTGACTCCTAATATGAAAAAACAATATCAATAACTACTCCTAATCTTATGACATCAAAAGAACTAAGATCCAGAAGGATGGAAAATAAATTAAATGGAGACTTACCTAAAATATAATGAAATTATTTATCTCATAGAAGTAATTCATCACATAAATTCTGTACAGAAAATATGGGAATTTTTTAAATTATTTTATAAACATGAATAATAATGAAATTAAGAAAATAAATAAACACTTTTATTTATTTTCCAAAACATGAGATACAAATAAGAAATTTTCATATTTCACATTATATGGAATTTATATATGATAATATTGGAATTATAGATTTTTTATATTTCAAATTATATAAACATTTCAAATAATTTAAATATAAAATACATTATATTTTTTAAACTTTTGAACATATCAAACATAAAAGATATTTTTGATGTGGTCTAGATAATATATTAAATATAGCACACATTTAATTTAAAATTTTCAAATTAAATCAATTATTTACATTTTATTATTATATATATAAATTCAATTATATTTTATTTTTTTATGTATTTTATATAATGTTTACAAATTACTCATTATTTTTTCAAAATAAACCCATTTTATATCTAGATCATTAAAGAATACATATTACATTAAAAAATATTATCTACATATTAAAATTTAATAATTTTGAATATACACATTTCATAAAAATTTGTATAATTTATTATAATACAACAATTATATTTTTATTTGATTATTCAAGTGAATATTTCTATGTATATCTATGGATTTATTCTTGGAGTCAATATTTTATTTTGGTTTCTCAATATCACAAAATTAATATTTAAAATATATTAATATATTTTAATTAATGTGTGAAACTTTTTTAGTTTTCATTGATTTTCGCATTTATAGAATCCATGAATGGAAAATACGATACCACAATTAATTCCAGAATGTGAGATTTACCCATGGAGAGAACTAAAGTATGGTGGCGTCGAACATTCGATTAAGAAAACTCTTTTTGGGTATATTAAGTGGATTAATTAATTTATTGAATTAATTAATTCATATAATAAACATAACAAAATTCCATTTGTATGAAAATAATTATGGTTAGATACATAACATATATAGGATTTGGGAGGAGGAGCATTTTTCATCATTAGAGGATCATGATCGGATGAATAACGATGATCGAATTGAGGTGGATCAAGAGGCAGAAAATGTAGAGGCTTATCCTCATTATTGGTGAACACATTATTCACCAATGGTCGATCCCAAATCGAGGAAGGTCTGGTTATTTTTGAATTTTCCATCTTTCTAATTTCATAATAATGGATTTATAATTATCTACTTATTTGATATGCATGTATTAGTTGTTTCATGATCCCATCATGAAAAATTTAATTTTTTAAATAAATTTAATATTATTATTCTTTGATACCAACATTCGATCTCGCATTCTATTATTTGTGGATGAAATCACATCAGACAATAGTATATTCACCTATTTATGTGTATTTCTCCCCACCATTCTTCGTGTTGTCTTCCATTATCCCTCGAGGTCATGGTTCATCTTTTTCAGGGAGGTAGTGAGTGTGGTAGAACCCCCAAAATCATGGTTGTTACATAAACGATGTATATGATGGTGATTTTGTTTTCCCAAATAGACCAAAAGAATTCTTTATTTTTATTTTTATTATGGATAATCCCCCTTTTAAGGGTTCAAGGGGAACCCATCCATGAATCGTAAGACAAAGTCACAACGCCCTACATGACCTGAAATACAGGACCCGATGGCCTAGAGGCATACCATACCCAATACATGACCTGTAGGCCCAACCCACTAATATTTCTCCTCCCCATCATCTGCATCATTGATCACATAGCTACCCACATTACATTTCTAATTGGATTCAATTCCCCGTATAAAGCTACACAGTGCATGGTCCAAATGGATATTTCCATAGCTTTTCATTCTTCTTATCTGGTTATCTGTGTTTCAGCTGACTACTACTCTTGTTTCTCTGATCCTCATCTAGGGCCTGCTCTGCATGAACTAGGTTACTCCATGGTCTCTCTTGCCCAAAGGACTCATGTCATGAAGAACTTTGATGGCCCGAAGGCTCTTGAGACCCATAGGCCCATACCGGTGGCCTGAAGGCCCAAATTGGGAGAACATTTCTAGCTTCTACAGTGATGAACAGTATCATATACAATAACTATTATAGTGCTAGCCATATTACCTGGTACAATACTTCTACAGTAACCCAAAAATTATCCTCCACCTAGTTTTGAACCGGGTTCTCTTCGATGCTAAGAAGGAGCCCTTACCACATTGGTACGGGCTTGTTGGCTAGGATGGTGATTTTTGGATGGATATATAGAGATTTTGGGTTTTGGGTGATGAATTTGAAGATTTGGGATCCATATAAAAAAATGAAAGTGGCATGGAGAAAAAGTTGTAGCTGAGTAGAGTATGGGTTGCTGAAATATGGTCATTGGAGATGGATCAAGAATAGAAGACCCAAGATCGTGAAACCATGGCATGAATAATAGAATAAGTGTTGGTGTAAGATGTTTGGAGAGATTCTTTCAATTATTTCTAGGTTTCTATGAAATACTAGACTATATGATGTGTAGAATAAGAAACACACCACGTAGTACCCTAGTTGTGGATGCGGGGGTTTTAGTGAAGATAAGGACCACTCACCTTGTAGATCCTACCACATTCCGTGTGATCCTATTCTAGAAATTTGGTGTGTACTCTATGGTTACATAATCATGGGAATTCCTAGACACATGGTAATGACCTAGAGTACAAGGTAATGACCTGGTTTTTGGACACATTTAGGTACATAGGCATGTTCTAATGTACATGATCATAATTTGATATACATGGACTTGACATAGAGCACATGGGCATACATTGGTTGGAATAGAAATTCAGTGTAGTACCATTACATGTCGTGTAATATTACATGTCTATATAAGTTGTGTTCATGAGAGGGAATGGCTAGGTTTCTAGGCGAGTACATACATTGTGTGACCCTATGTGCACGATGAGTACTTTTCTTGAGAGTTTCCACAAGATGTATCTTTTTCTTCTAGACAATGAATTTTTCCACAAGTATTCTATACTAATATGTTTTCCGTATATAACATGGTGACATGATTCATAGTTTCTTTCAAGATACGACGTGAGGTTTTGCAATTGTGATTCTTCTTTAAGAGGTTATTTATGTATTGTAGTGATCTGGTGCGACCATCAAATAGATATAGATCTTAGAAATCCCCCTTGTTGCATGATGGTATGTGTTTACTATATTTCACTATATACTTAATAGTACAAGCCCTGATATAGTAGGTAATAATTCCTCTATCCATTAAGTTGTACGTCCATGTCACTCTAGGGTCTGAGTCTTTTATCCACTGAGTGTTACCCCTAGGTCGCACCAAGATACCATTCCTCCATTAAATTATTAGTAACCCGTGTCACACTAGGGTGAAGGTCTTATATCTATTGAGTGTAACCCCCTATCATATTAGGTAATGGTTCCTCTATTTGAGATGGTGACCCATCGGTCTATGGAGTAGTGATGAAGTGTGAGTCCTCTGCTTGGCTTTCTTATATAGACACAGGAGATACTAGGTATCAAAGATGGTCCCTTAAAGATATACGAAGACTCATTATTCTTGGTTGGGACATATAGATGAATATCCCCTTTCTATCTTTTTTATATTTCCTTACGAGAATATATCTTGGGTTTTCCCCTATTTGATGGTTTGAGATTATTTATATGGTATATATCTATTTATCTCTTTATGGTTTTCATGGAATCCCACTAGGTATATATGTACTCACCCCTACGTGTCAATTCTTATGTAAATGACTGGTAGATCTTTGATGACATTAGTGGATCTTAGTTATACCTTGGTTCATTGACCATGTTTGGTGCTTAGACATAGAGATCAAGAGTTGGGATCTCACAGTTTTCCTTCTTTTACAATTTTTGTTAGCTTGGGAATTAATTTCTTATTGGGTGTTGATTTATTCACTTTATGATTTATTTTATAATTTCATACTCTTATTTATTCTCTATAGTTTATTTCATGAATGGATGTACTCAGTATTCCTTCGGTAATGGAAGACTTTATGGGCATCGTCCCTAAGGATGGTTCAGGACTACCTTTTAGGAAGTATATCAACTTCTACATTTACTTTCTAATAAGAAACACTCTAATATCTTCTGAATCATATTAGATGAACCTGTAGATCATAAGGAGCTGATGGTGAAGTTTGAATACTGTTAAGAAAATGGTTTCATCATACCCAGTGTGTCACTATGAGTAGCTCAAATGTTGTTTGTGCAAAATTTGGTTGAAATATTGTGTCTCTACATTGATTATTATATCTTGAACTAGGTAATGATATAGAACAATTACTCCTTGTTGAGGATTAATGACCACTTCAACTAGTTCATAGGTGTATGTTGGTTCTTGAATATTGATCTTAGGTCCGACTACCAACTGTTTAGGGTTCATGGGGAAGATATTCTGAAGAGTAAATTCAATTTTCACTCTGAACACTGTGAGTTCTTTGTGATGCCTTTTAGAATTAAGAATACCACCAATATGTTTAAGTATTTTACTAACTATGTCTTTCATCTACATCTGTAACTATTTTTAGTGGTATTTATTGATATCATACTCATTTACTTTGGGTAAGATAATGAGCATGAAGAGAATATGAGGATGGCCCTAGACTTACTCTGAGAACAACACCTTTATGGTAAGAACCCAAAGTGATAGATTTGAATATGTGAGGTTCACTTTTTGGGAATGTCATTTCTAATCATTGTTTAGCTATGGACTTGGAAAAATTTATGCAGTTCTTTCTTAGGAACCACATAAGAAGGTTTCAGTGGAGAGGTGTTTACATGGCTTGTAAGGGCACCATATTAGGTTTAGAGAAGTCTTCTCAATGACGGTAGCATCTTAAACTACCCTTATATAGAAATGGAATCTGTTTTTATTGATTTAGAAGTGTCATAGAGCCTTCAAGGAGTTGAGGCTATGGTTGACTGTTGCTCCAATGTTAAGACTACTGAAGGAGGATGTTGAGTATGTAGTGTTTTTTTATTCCACTAGATATAGGATCAGTTTCATTTTTATGCACAAGAATGTAGTGATATCAAATGGGTCGAGGAAGTGGATACCCTACAAGTATAACATCATTATTAATGAACTAGAGTTGGTATAATTAGTTATCTCTCAAATATGTGGATGTACTATCTTCTAGTTGAGAATTATTTTGTATAATCAAAGAACAAAAGTCTCAAGAACATATTCTCTCTGAGAGATATGAACCTAAGATAGAGGTATTGGTTGGATATCCTATAGTTTAATGGATTTCTGATAGTCAATACTACTATGAATTGAAATATGGTTGTAGATTCCCTTATCATTAATTCTCATACCTACCTGGTAGTGGAGAAGTTTCAACAGATGTATTCATTGCTGTCGAAGTTTGTAGATGAGAGATGTGATGCTTTTCTTTTGTTAATGGTGGTTAATCCTCCACCTTTTCAGCATGTGATAGAGGCTCATTTTTTAGGCCCTGAATGTGATGTTATACATGACTAAATATTGATATGAGATACACCATATGGTTTTTCTAATGACGGGGGAACATAATACTTTACCAAGGATGGAAAGTGGTTCTTGTTCCATTGTGTGAGAGGGCGATGAGGTAGCTTCACACTTCCCCATTGGCTGAACATCATGGCATGGTAAATATGTACAAGGACATTAAATAGTATTTTTGGTGTTTTGTACTATGGCGGAGTGTATAAATTGTTTTCCTTTGGTGTCTCACATGTCAGTAGGGTAAGGTGGATCACCATGTTTTGGTATGTTTAATAAAACATATTGAGACCTCAAATAAGAAATGGGATGAAATATGCATAGAATTTTTGATGGATATTCTATAGACAATGAGTGGCCATGATGTAATTTTGGTTATTATTTAACCACTAACCAAGTTATCATGACTTCTTAGCATCGAGTAGGTGAGTTCGGTAGAGAGTCTAGGGAAGTTTTACATAATGGAGATCATCCATATTCAAGGGATACCCTTGATTATTTTCTCTTACCATGATTCTTGGTTTATATCATGGTTGTGGAGAATCTTACAGGAGGCCTTTGGGATATAGTTAAGTATGAGAAAAATATTTCACCTCCTTACTGATGGGAAAACTGAGTAGACTATCTAGGTGTTGGAGGATATTCTGAGAGAGAGTTTGTTAAACTTTTATTGGAGCTAGGATGATCACTTTCAACTGGAATTGTTTTGTTATAATAATAGTTTTCACTATAATATCATCATGGTACCCTTTTAGTCCTTATATGAGAGTCCTTGTCGGTCACCCTTATAATTAATTACGGTTTGAAAGTGAGCTTTTTTTGGGACATAGATGGTTTAGGAGATGATGGAGAAGGTTCAGGTGATGAGAAAGCTCTTGGGGACAACCCAGAGGAGACAAAAATCTTACACAGATTAACATTGGAGGCCCTTAGAGTTCGAGAAAGTAGACTATGAAATCTTGAGTGGCTCCCCATGATGTGGTTTTTAGAGATTCAACTAGGGAACCATGATATCCCTATGGTTCGTTGGTTTATTTGAGATCTTATGGAGGGTTGGTGAGGTTTCTTACTTCCCATCATTTCCCCCCTAGTTAGACCAAGTTAATGATGTATTTCATGTGTCATATTTGTGGAGAAAAATGAATGATCCTATGAACCTTATTTAATGGGTTGAAATTGGAATCATGGATGGATCCAACATCATGGAAACCAAATGGGTTTCTAGCATCAGTGGTATAAGATCATACATGGACAGACTATCCATTTGGTTCATGTTCTTTAGTAGAACATGAGTATGTAGAAGATATCATGGGAGTGTGAGAGTTAGATGATGACTTTGTATCCCCACCATTATGTTAATCTTGTGATGTCAGGTATAACGACATTTAAGGAGGGGAAAATGTAATTAATATGGTTATATTGTATTTTTCATTCCAATATTTCTATGCACATATCGAGATTTATCGTCAATGTCATCTCTGTATTTGGGTGTCTTAGGACTCCAAAATAAATATATCAAAAACATTAATATATTTTCATACATGGTTTTTGTATCATTTTACTTTTAAATGGTTTACATATTGATAGAGACCTTAGATGGGATACCTGATACCACAATTGATTCTAGAACACATCGGTTTCCCTTGTAGTGACCTAAATTTGGTCAACATTGGATATTTAGTAAATGTAGTTTTTGGCAGGTATGTCAAGTTGATTAATTAATTTACTTCATTCATCAATTTAAAAACCATAACCCGATTCCTTATTTAAATACCATTTTATGGAAAATATCTTGGGATAGGAACCTAACCGTGGAGGGATTTTGGAGGAGGGTAATTGTTCTTCACTAGAGAATTGGGATCAGATGATGAATGGTGATCAGATCATGGTGGACCGAGTGGCATCTAACGTGTCATATCTTTATCATCACTAGTTGATGCATTCTTCACCAAATAATCATCCTAAATCAAGGTAGGGTTTTATTTTTCTTATTTATTTCCTTTCCAATTTTATATGCATGTATTTATAGTTATCTGCTTAGATCAACATTTATCCATTCTTCTCATGACCATGTTTGGATAAATTTAACCCTTTAAATAAATTTATTTTTATAATTCCATGATATCATCCTTGTATCATGAATTATGTGATTGGTGGTTGAAATTTCATTTTCCAATTGAAGATTCACTTGGTTTATGTGTATTTCTCCCCACTATTTTTTGTATTCTTCTTCGTTCCACACAGGGTCCTGTTTTGACATTTCTGAGGTTGGTTCAGGCATGATTGAGCCCCCCAATTCATGGCAGTTTCATGAAGGATGAAGGATATTGTAATTTTATGAATGATATAAATGGATTGTAGTTTTTTGGTGACACGTCAATGTATTTGGGATCTACAGTGGCAAATAAAGTGGCACAATGTGATTGTTAGTGCTGAGTGGGGTTTGGATGGCTGAAATCTGGCCATTGGAGACAGATTAGGCACATACGACCCCAGATTCAAAACTCCCATCATGAATCATGGTAGAAAATACAATGAATGTTGTGTGGTGTGACTCATGAATCATTCATGTGTTTCTACAAAAAACAAATCTACATTAAATGTATTGCAAGAAAAAATATCATGCAATTACCTAGCTACAATGGCTAGGGTTTCAAGGATGATAAGGATCACACATTATGTAGACCCCACCAGATACCATGTGAACTGGTGATGGCGTGTCGGCGTGTACTCCGAGTGTACATGGGTTTGGGAACATCAAGAATAAGGGAATAAATATGAGTATATGGTAATGACTCAGTACTCATACATGAATAGATATACAAGCACGGTCTAATGTACATGGGCACAAGATTATATATATGGGTATAGATAAGAGCACATGGGTAGCCCTCGGGCAGTAGATACATTCCCTATAGTACTATTACATATTGTGTAGTACTACCAGGATATTCAAATTGTGGGTAGGAGAGGACATGACCAGGTTTCTAGGTGAGTCCACACATCATGTGACCTTTGGTGAATAACTTGTATGTTTCTCAAGATTTTCCACCTTCTGTATATTCATCTTCTGGACTCAAAATTTGTCTCATGAGTAGCCTAACCATGGAGATTTTATGTTTATCGTTCGATGGTAGCCTACACTGTGGATTTCTAGAAACAAAATGAGTTGTTTTGAGCATGCTACTTCTTTTAGAGAAACTTGACTGATAACAAGGATACAATGGGATCGTCATATAGATACGAGGGTTGGAAACTACCCATACTCAATGGGGTATGGGTCCCCCATATTCCTCTATATACTAATTAATAATGACTTGAAACACTAGGAAACAGGTCCATTATCCACTGAGTGGTATGCCCTATCAATCTAGGGTGTGGGCCCTTTATACATTATGTGGTACCCCCTTGTCACACCAAGGTGTGAGTCCTCTATCCAGTGATCGGAACCACCATATTGTACCAAGGTTTGGGTCCTCTATTTATTGAGTGGAACCCATATATTACTAGGGCGCATGGCCTCTATTAGATATTCCCTCCCCTTGGACTATGGATTAATGGTGATTTTGGTGTCCCCCACATGTCTTTCATAGATAGACACTTGAGATGATGTGACTTATAGATGGACCACTGGAGTTGTTGGACAATTCATTATCCTTGGTTGGGATATGGATATGGATATCTCCTTTATTTATCTTATGGATTTCCGTAGGAAAATATATCATGAGTTTTATTTTCTCTCTCATTATGGATTAATATGACTTCTATAGTATATCTTTATTTATCCCTTTATGTTTTTCATGATGTCATACTAGGTATGTATATACTAACCATTGCATCGTATTTTCCAACATGTTTCATTACTTATGGAGATGAAAGGAAGTTCAGTAGTAAAATAATTGTCCCTTAGTGATAACTTAGTGGATGGACTTATCATGATGGTTGGACTTTGAAATTTTGAGCTGATATATCTTAGTTTTTACTCTATTCTAGTTGTTTTCAAGTTGGGACTTCATTTCTATTTGGGTGTGTATTTTTTCCCAAATGCATTTTTTATACTATCATAAATTGATATATTCTCTATAGTTTATTTCTTACATGGTTGTACTCTATATGTTCCAGTCTTTATTATATTCCTCTACACATTTATCTTGATAATATTTGTGTGCATGCATATAGGTACTTAGGCTAAGGCCTCCCATTTCATTATTCCTTCATGGAACTTGTTTCCAACTCATATCATATTACAGGTGGAATTGGGGTTGTAAACTATTAGTTGTCAGAAAAATAATTTTCAAACATTTTAATGTTTGACCTTGTGTAGAATCCATATTTTTCATGGGGATATAATATCATTACGCTTTCATAGGTAATATACATAAGGGTAATCTCTCTATGAATCTTACGTAGACACTATATGTAAGGGTAGTAGATGAGGACACTTATGTTGTGTAATTATTCTTAATGGTACTGCAGATTTACCTTTATGTGAAACCCATTTGATACATTTAATACATATATTACCTTTACATAAACCAGTCATGTAAAGTTAACTCTTAAACTACATTTACATGAACCATTCATGTAAATGTCGGCAGAGACTACCATTGTTTTCTCTATCCCATGATTCAAGAATTATTGTTGTTTTGAATGACTGTAGGGACTTCGATGCCATGGATATAGCTATGGTTCCTTGATAATACCAATGAATAAACCCCTTGTAAGTTCAACCTTGTGGAGTAATTAATTTTTTAACATGTTTTTAACATGATCAATCCTTGAATAAACTTGATTAGACACCACTTGTGGGTCTTATATGATCAACATATGACCATATTCAGTAGAAGTGAAACCAAACATTGAAGGATATATCTCTAATGAATTAAACATGTAACTAAATTAAAAAAAATAAAAAGGTAGTCTACCTTAAATTTTATAATATTAATAGCTTTCAACACCAACCAATGGATCCAAAAACATTTATCTGGGACACCCAAATGAAAAAGGTGTGATAATGCTTTCACTGTATATCAAAAAATGTTTCAAAAATCAGATAATATCAATTATGGTTCGATATTATTTCACGCACATAATAGAAGAGGATTATATAATTTTATATAACCATCCATGATGATCATAAATGAATGAAGAGAATCATCTATAACAAAATATATGGAGTTCCATCCAATGTAACCTAAATGTTATAATCTATTGGTGTTCATTCATTAATCATTTTAATAAATAAGGATATATATTACAAAACAATCCATCTCTTGAATCATAATCAAAGTAGAACCATGCAGGAGGGAACATGAAAACTATATATATTATATGAATGAAAACCATGATGTTATCAATATACTAGGACATCATATTCCCAACAATAACATATTTTTTCTTGTTTTAGTTCACTTCAAACCCCTTAATCCACCAAAGGATGTTAGAGTTTTTATAATTTAAATTTTTTAATGGGTTTTAATTTTCTTATTGGGATTGAGTGCCCAGTCCGATCTGGTGCTAGGGACCCAACCAATACCTTTACATCAATATCAAATGGTTCCTGTAAGGTAAAAAGAATTAAAAATTAGTCTAGAAAACAAAAAAGATAAAACATTCATTGTTGCTAGCATGTCCCAGTGGGCCCATAACCCATAGTTAAAATAACGGCTTTACTTGGAGGAGGTGTGTACTCATATTAGTGGATTTTGGTTAATAGAGGTGATATGGTGGGATCATTTCCCTCAAGTCACAAAGAGATGGGTATCCATATTTGGTAATATTTTTAGTGTCGGTTATAACACCTTGTCCCTATTTTATTCTCTTTTGGATTCCCATCCATTATTTTTATAATATGTATTATTGTTTTTTTATGAAATGATTGGATGATTATTATATATATATATATATGACTATTTTCAATTTAATGTTCTAAAATGTATTTTATTAATGGAATTTTTGGGGAAACCATTCCCAAGGTACATTCTTGTTTCCCATGTAAATGGTACCACCCCATGGGGATCATGAATATCTATTTGGACCTTCTATGGACTAGATTAAGTGAATAGGGTTAGGGAAAACCTATGTTGGTTTATGAAAAAATGGTATTAGATCCTAATTTTATATTTTATGATATTTGGTAAGTCAGGATATATATGATATAGGATTCATGGGGATTAAGATGTAGGGTGTGAGGAATTTTTTGGGCGACACTCATCTTGATGGTCCTCAAGACTTAATGGGACGATGTATTTTTTGTAAATTTATATTTTTAGATTGTTTTGATTTCTCTATTGGGCTGAGTGAGCAGGTTACAGACTGTGAACTCAAGATGATTATCAGGGAAAATTGTAATTTTTTTTATTGTTTTATTATTTATATAGAAATTTATATCAATATTATATGTTTGATTTATGATGGATAATTGTTTTTATAGGATTTCTCTTTATTTTTCTTGTGTAGTGATATGCTTCCTATAATACCCATGGTGAAACCACTAGAGGAGGTTGTGAAAAACATTATGTGAGAAAATAAACTGTAAATTTAATACTAGATTGAGTCAGTGGTCTATGTAATTTATGATATAGACCAAGTGGAGAGTTTGGGTCCCACAAAATTTAAGAAAGATGATTTAATTCCTAATAAGGAAAAATCTTAATAATTCATTAATCATAATCCTTCCTCTTTCTAACGAAGAAAAATATATTTGGGAGGCTATGGATTGGTTAAAGAAGACAGATTATATCATTTACTTCCATAAAAATCAATCCTTAGTTAATGGAATGTGTGTTACCTTCATGATTGAAGGCCATAATCAAAAGTGGTGGGAGTCATTTATTTAGTCAAGGATGCATGAGAATATATAGTGAATTTATTTTAAGGAAAAACTCACAATATTGTTTTACCCTGACACCTTGGAATTATCTAAATCTCACGAACTTGTTCATCTCTTATAAAGAAGCAAGTCATTCATAGAGTATATGAACTATTTTATTGAATTAGAGAACTTTTTTCATGAAATTTTCTATAATGAAGATTTGAAAGCATAATGTTCCTAGTTTCTCCTATAATTTTAAATTAAATCCAATGTCTTATTATTGAATTTAAGGACCTATAATGAGGTTATTGACCAAGAATTAATGGATTAGATTAACTAGGGAGGGATTTCTGTACTTTTTGGAGTTTCTTATACACATAGTAAATATGTATCTAGTTACTCAAATAAGAATAAGAACCAATGAAAATTATGGAAAATATGTGGAAGTAGTTTCAGTTATATATATCAATCTTAATATTTAGTGGCTACAGGTGGTGGGTGAGTTATTTTACACTAGTGTGGTAAGGGTGGTCATATGTAGTATTCATTAACTATAGTTATCATGTAATGTTGTTCATAACATTATCTGAGACCCCTATATAGATTTTCTTAAGAAACACTTCCTTATCAATGCAGTGTAGTCACTTTATCCCCTAGGGGATCAAAAGTATATTTTGATACCTCCTGGGCAGTAGGACCTCATCCTCATAAGCATGGGATATGGAATAGTTATCTTTATGGATAAAATAAGCTCTGGGATGAGGCTCATGAAAGTGGTAGAACTCAGGTCCATTCAGTGTTAATGCAATTCCATGCAGTGGATCATGAACCTGTGGAATCTGAGGTAGGGACCGCTATAGTGAGGGGGTAAAATGCTTATTAGTTTATCTATAATGATAACTTTTTTTTGATAAAGTCACGTTCAACTATTTACTAACTAACCATATTGTGGAATTATTAAACCTTGCTACTAATTTAATGCCCCATGATATAGAGATAATCAAACCTATTGGAATAAACAAAGAGAAAGGCTATGGGGTTTCTATTTTTTTCATCTCTATATTTGAAGTTGATATGATGTGTGAATTTATGTTCCTTTAAATAGACCTTTTTGATTTTATCCTCATAGTGGAATTAAGGATGGCCTATAGTTATCATATTTTTTATTACCATTAGAAAGTGACTTTCACTATCTCTGGTAGAAGCTCATGAGTGTTCCAAAGAGAGTGGGACTCAATATCCAGCTGGGAAGGAACCACCCTCAAGAACTAGGAAATCTCAGTTGTTATGTGTTTTAAATTTTTTTGGCTATGATGAGGTATGTACGAAGAGTGAGTTTCCTTTTATGGTAAGGTAATTTCATAAGGTGTTTCGAAATGATTTTTCAGGCTGACCCATTTGAGGGAAGTATAGTTTTCAATTGATATGGTGTTGGTGGACCAACCCAAATATCTCCCTTCATATCATATAGCTCGTACTGGTTTAAAATAATTAAAAATTCAGATGAATTATTTAGAAGCTAAAGGATTAACTTTACCTATAATATCCTTGTGGTTTCATAACCCATTGGTTAAATAAATGCATTACATCGAGGTAGTGGGTACTTGTGTTAGTGGATCATGGGTGATGGATTTGACAAGGTTCTATATTGGTCCTTATTTCATATAGAGGTGTGTAGAATTATTTTGTATTATTCTGAGTCATGGTTGTATCACCCTAACCCACTTGTATATTATTTTGTCTTACCAGCCAATCATTTTGGTATATATATTATTTATTCTTCTATTCCATGTTTATATGTTTATTTTTTATACAAATATCTATGATTTCATAAAATCTACAATCTATATCATTTTAAGAGACTTATTGGGAAAACTACTCCAAATAAAGATTCATAATTCCTAAACACCAATTTCCATCTACTGGGTATCGAATTCACCCTTCTGGACATATTGTAAGAAAAATAGAGTTCCTAGGTTTAGGGGAAGCCTGGTACGGTGTGTGATATGGTGTTTACAAGTCCCTGCATTGTCAAAATCAAAGGTGAAAATCTTGGGATGTTCGATAGAACAAGTATTGTTGGTATTTTTTTGGGTTATATTTCAAATTGAAGACAATAACAATGCTACCACAAGGATTTACAGAGGATTATTGATAATATTGATGTTAATTTTTTAGAACATGATAATAAAGAGTAATCACAGGAAACATAAAATTATAGAAGTGATGAATATGAATCAATTTTGATTAAATAACATGATGAAGTTATATAAAATGGAGTAAATGTTTGAATAAATTCAAGTTGAATATTTTGATTCAGTTAACTCATCTGAGGATAAGAATCCCAACTCATCTCATACAATGAAGGGAAGTAAAGTAAATATCTAGAAAATCATTAGATATCAATGTTATAAAGTGAAACCCAGATGGGATTTTTGGAAAATATCACTACTTAATTATTTTTAATGTTTGAACCAAGTGACATTGAAGAATACTTGGATCATAAATAATGATTTAATG
The DNA here is from genome assembly GCA_963277665.1 of Viscum album. Taxonomy (NCBI): domain Eukaryota; kingdom Viridiplantae; phylum Streptophyta; class Magnoliopsida; order Santalales; family Viscaceae; genus Viscum; species Viscum album. The sequence goes on from OY728125.1 coordinate 1,404,213,202, forward strand.
ATATATAAGAAGAATAATATTAGATAAAAATTATGATATATGGTATTTGGTAAAAAAACATAAAGATAGAAATATCATTGGATTTAAATAGGTATTTCAAAACATGTTGAATTAAAATGGAGAAGTAATTAAAAATAAAGAAAAACCTATATGTAAGGGTTACTCTTAAGTTAAGGGAGTTGATTTTTATGATACCATCACACCAGTTTCTATGGTTGAAACAATAAGAATGTTACATTCTATTTATTATCAATGAAAATATATGATCTTTCAAATGAATATTATGTTTTCCTTCCTCAATGGTGGGATGAAATATGAGGTTTATATTGAACTTACCTATCGTATCCTTCTTGGAGAAAATATAAGTAAAGATTGTAGGTTCAATAAGGAATTATATATGATGAAACAAGACTCAAGATCTTGGTATTCAAGGATGTACACCTATATGAATAAGATGAAATTTATAAAAGGAAGAGTGGAAAACAACATCTATATTAATTATGACATATGATTATATCTCGTTGTTATTAGTTTTTTATATAATATATTGTTTTATTAAATTATGATGTTTTATATGAAGGATTTACTAAGGACATGAAGAAGATTTTTGAAATTTCCAGGATTAGGGAGAATAAGACCTTTCTCAGCATACAAATTTCTCACGAGAAGTATCTCATATTTATTTCTCTATAGAGGTATGTAAGGGAAATTATTAAAAAAAATTATTGAAGTATTCAAGAGTAGGTTTTACACAAATATTAGTAGTAAACATGTTTTCTAACTATTATAATGGAATAAAAGTTGATCAAAGAGAATTTTACAGCTGGATGAAATTCTATTATAATTATAAACATCAAGGAAGATGTAGTATATGATGATTTCTTTTCCCCAAATTTCAAATTCTACAAAACAATAACCCATAATATGTATGTAAAACTCATTTTTAGATAAAAATTGATTTTGAAAAATTTTGGGTTGAAATATGATTCTAAAAAGATATAAATATGTTTGGGAATATAGATGAATATTGGGCATGGAGTGTTGATTAAAAAGACCCAAATCTAGTGGAGTATTCTTTCATAGTGTAGGTGTGTTTCTTAATACCTAGATAAGAATAATTTTGAAACCAATATCATTATTGAGGTAGAGTATATGACTGTTGGTCTAGAAACCACTCAATTAATGTGGACAAAAATTCAGATTGATTTTTTCAGAGTGGAAGTTAATCCCCCACAACTTTTGTGTTGTGATAATTAAAGTGATATAAAAAATTCATAAAATGAGGTTCAATATTCAATTTATAAGAACCATTACAAAAAATATCACTTCATAAAAGATATTATATAGTGAAATGAGATAAATTGTTAATTTTTTCTACTATATAGTAAATAGATGATGTGTTCACCAATCCATTATCAAAGGATGCATTAAAAAGGATGTGTTTGGAAAGGGGATTTAAATTTCACTTTTTATAGGGCTATGGTATGGTTTTATTTCCCTCATCACTAATTTTATTTGGATATTGTTATCAAAATGGGTGAAAAGAAAATAAATTTAAAAAAACATTTATATTTAGCATTCATTATTTGAAAAGGGGGGAATATTTATAGGGTGAGTATTCATTGATATATTTTTCTCCTAATAGATACCATATATTTAGAGATATTATTTATAGGAGGTAATATATAAATTAATAATATTAAACAAGTGAAATATTTTAATAATTTTATTGAATTTCATGAATGAATGAATTAATTTATAGGTTTACTGTAATTATTTAAGGTGATGATGAATAAATGATTGATTTTTTTTCACGTAAGTTTATTCTTTTGTGGTAACATTTCATCAATTCGATTAAAGGGAACCATATTTGAAGAGGATGGACATATATTGTAACACCCCGATATTTTATGAAAAATATTCTTTTAATTTCATTAATGTCTTATGTTGTATGCTACACCAAGATTACCTTGCGCTATACGCAACACCGTATGAGCTTGCAGTATACGCAACACTATTCTTGGATCATGTTACACACAATTTTGATAATAGTTATTCTACGCAAATTTTATTATATATATATATATTCAATGTATAAATGAAATATGGTTGGAATATGATATAAGAAACAACGAAGGATTCTTGCATAGCACACAACTCTGACTTGGCTTGCATTACACGCAATCACGACCTTCCTCGATAGCGTGTGTCGTAGGCAATACCAGGTTTTACTAAACAACGATTTATTATTATAATATTATTATGAACTAGCCATTTTGAATAGTATTAACTAAATTTTTAATCTTATAACATTATTATTCGTCTTACACATTTTCTAAAACATGGTTTAAGAACAAAATAAATTTTTCGGGTAAAATAAGTATTTTTAAAAAAATACAGTTTTGCCGCCTTTTGATGGCGCACCCACATTAAATATAGTTTTTGACATGTTTATAAGTTCAATTTGACAAAATAAAATTCTTCTTTTGAATCAGGATATAAAAATTTACATTAGATAACGTTTTGATATTTTTCCGATAACTGTCATATTTTAATGAATAGTTAAAACACCATATATTTTAATTAAAAACAACTTTTTTCATCGTAATATCTTATTTGAATAAATTATAATATTGAATGGTTGTAAATTATAAATAAAATATATTTTTACCATTTAATATAATGTATGTCATTATCATTGATTTTACCTTGAATTCGTAGGTTAAATCAATTCAATCTTTTGCAATGTTTTAAAGAAAACCCCGTTTTCTTTCGAACAATGGGATTAATTTTAATATAATTTCTGCATATTTTGTGTATTGAATTTGGAAAAATGGATTCCATATTTGGAATCAGTGGGTCCAAATTATGTTAATAAGCTACTTTTTATTTTTGGGCATTGTGAATAGTAACTACGGTAAATTGTATTTACTATAGTTAAAGGTAAATCGGGTAATTAAGGGTAAATATAAGATTATAAAATTACCCTAAAACTTGGAAAATCCTATTAGATGGCTAAAAGTAGACCCATATAACCTAAGGGTCGGATTAGATTCATTTTATGGACTTTTTTCCAAGAAAATAATTTAATTATTATTAAAACCAAAGAATGTGACAACATGCCACTTTCTTAAATCTTATAAGTATAATAATTTTAATTTAGTGATAAAAATCATGAAACATCGAACATGAATAGTCTCCAGAAAACTAATATAATTATCCACATTATAGTAATTTATTTATAATTTTTAGGGATTAAATAATAATCATTTATTATGACACAAAGATGATGTAGTAATTGTATTATTAATGAAATAGTGACAAAACGGATGTTATAAATGCCCAAATAAATGTAATTTGAGACTTCTTATGACTTAAATTAATTTTATAGGTTAATATGACATGTTATTGTAGATATAAGTAACTTGGTTTGAACCTATCATTCTGTTATGAATTTCATAAAAATTATGTACCAAATAGTGTCAAAATTTACATAAATTAGTTTTTAAAACAAATATTATATTATTAATTGTTATTTAATTCCTAAAAATCTATGGTTCGGAAAAATGACTTATCTAAGGATATATATATTAAAAATAAACAACTTGGGGTTAGTTTGTCTTGTTATGGTAAGTTTATTAACCATATAGTGTAAGAAAACAAAAAGACACGGTAAAAGATAAATTATTTAACTTAGAGTTAAATCTAATTGATAAGGTTAAAATAATAACCTAATCTTTTATAAATCCTATTTGATGAGATTATTGTGACCCATACCCACTTTATTTTAGAAATAATACCCTTTGGAACCATTATAAACCTAATTTGACCTTAATATAAAATAATATTTTGAGATTTTCCTAAGGTGACCCTCTCCTCCCTTATAAAAGGGCACCTCCTCCCTCTCCTCCTCACACCAATTTTTGCATTCAAGCTCGGCCAACCCCTAAACAAATATCTTCTCCACTTCCCTAGTATCATCCTAGAGGTCCTGGTCTTCTTCAAAGACCATCCTTAGTTCTTTAAGAGGAGGTTAAGTGAAGGCGCGTCAAAAAGAGGTAATATCCATTACCGATCTTTTTCAATTTCTTTCTTCTTAAACTTCTTCTTATTTAGTTGTTTCATGATAAAGTAATAACATCAGTATTTATTATATACTGATATGTTATTATAAATATGAAACAAATCTAATTAACCTTCTATCCATCCTACGGAAAAAGGAAATCACCGCGCGTGCGTACGTACGGAATACCGTCTCCACGCCGTGGTGTAATCTATTTTTCCTCCACCACCATAATTGGAGGGGTATAATGGTGTAATGAGTAAATATATATGATTATTATAGATTTATATTGATACTGAAATAGTATACATACACATCAACACAATTCCACGACCATGGGAACGATATCATCGCCCGTGCGTAGGTACGGACTACCATCTTCACGACGTGATGAGATTCATTATCCATGTTAACCATTCCAGAATGATTATAAAGTATATATAATTAATAATAATTATATATATGACAAGGTAAATCTACTGGATTTATGTATATATATATGTCATCTACTTACTTCCATTCAAGACAATAAGGAAAGGAAAACAGCGTTCATGCGTACGTACGGACTACCGTCTCCATGAACGGTGTGTTTCATTTCATTTATCTATCTATTATATATGTATATATATACTGAATATATATGATATATAAATAATATTTTATATTCTGGAAGTAAATAAATCATGATATAAGTAATAATAATGTAAAGAACAACAAGTCCAAACACCTACGATAAATGAAACGATTTTACCCAAAACGCTTCTTTAACATGGAATTTACAAAAGAACGGGTAATATAAAGTCATAAGTGAACCATATATGATATCATAACAATGAATATGATTCTTTAATAAGTTAATGACATTATTTAAATCATTATACATGAGGTTCGGATACGTACAAAGCATATCAGACATATGGTAAGGGAAATTTCACAATCTCATTTTTTTTCCGAGATTGTTTATACTTTAGTATTTACTGGGGTGTATTTTATCATCCACATCCATGTTTCCTCAATATTTAATATTTACATCATTATAAAATAGTTTATATCCAATTTTACCCTTTGGTGAGTTTTTAGTAAAGAATATGAAAGGAATCTTTTGTTGTTTTTCATACGAGGTACTTTTTGACTTTTCCGACAAAAGTACGAAGAATGTTTTTTTAACTTATACGGCATGAATGGATTTTTAAAACATTATTTCCAAGAAGCTTCCTTTACAAGTTTCCAAGTTTATTTTTAATCATCTTTTTTTATTTTAAAATTGTATGACATGTTAAGAAAGGAAAAATGTTTTGGATGTTGAAAGGATATTTTCCTAAATAATGGAGTTCAAGTGTTTTATCAAAATTATTTTCCATCTAAGATAATATAGGGTTCTGTTTATATCCCTATTATTACATTGATTTTATTATGTTGTGATGGAGTTATTTTTATGAATCCCTTTATCTTATATGAATTGTTTTATGATGTCATGTTGTTTAAGAATCCCATTTTTATTACATGGGTTATGCAATGATGTATGATATATGATTTTGTGGCACACATAAGAATGGTATCATTATGAGATGGGTGGGACCTATATCTCCCTCCAATACATTGGTTAAAGATTTTATATCTCATGAGATAGACATGGATGGAATGGTAGGTTATATCGGTTTAGTGAAACATGACTAAAACGAGGGCGACTCGGTTCAGAAATGGACTTTGTCCTCTAAGATAGTATTGGCAATGAGTCTTGACTAATAAGATATGATTCTCTATGATTATGTGTGTATGCCACAAAGTTTCATGTTTTAAGTTATGATTATTGGGATTTCATTTCACTACTATGATTTATCCCATGTTATGAAATTACGATCTCTTTTGCCGGTTAAGATTTCCAAAATGTTATGTTCTTATGAATATGATGTGATTGATATTTCTTTTGTTTACCCTTACTGAGCATTTGAGCTCACCCTTTTATGTTTTCTTTTCCCTAGGATATAAAGAATGTTTTTAGGTAAAAAAAGGAAGTTCTTTATTGGATATGTTGAAGATCTTTCACCACGATTAGAAGATTATATTCCGAGTTTCCAAAGACACTAAACTATTATGATCCCTGTGTGTGTGTTTTTGTTATGTACTAAATATTACGCAAAATTAATGTAATGTCCATGTACGTCAAGTTTTGGGTCTCTACAGTTGGTATCAGAGGAAAGGGTTAGTCAACCTTTGGAAACTAGGATGTGAGAACGTTAGTGAGATCCCTAGAGATATTTCTAAGGTATGTCTAGTGATGTCCCTAAGGATAAGTATACGTATAGGATATGGTCCTAGAACTACGGTGACGATCATATAATTTGACCTAAGATGTTAGATATTAAGGGTACTCCCCATTTACTATGTTGTTTTCCCTAGCATTATTTTCGCCTCTCACACTATTATTTTTGGGTTTTATACAATGGCTGGAACCTGAAGGAACCGTGTTGATCATTGTAATGGACAATGCAATGATTGTCCTCCTGAACAAACAAGTGTTATGGGATATGGAGTGAAAAATCTTATTGCTATACTTACACAAGCTATGAATCATTCTGGACTTTCAAATGTGCAGAAAAGGGAACCATATTCTATTGAGTCCTTCATGAGGGAACGTCCACCTTCTTTTAGTGGGTCTTCCAATCCACATGTTACTGAACAATGGATCAGTACCACTGAAAAGATATTTTCAGTTCTTCAATGTTGTGAACATGATAAAGTCATCTTAGCAGTATATCATTTGGAAGGTGAAGCTGATCAATGGTGGAATCTTATCAAGAATACGAGGCTAAGAGATGAAATTGAGTCCATGGAATGAGACGAGTTCAAGAACTTGTTTTTCAGTAAGTACTTCCCTCGTATTCTTCAAACAAAGATGGAAAAGGAGTTTCTTGAGCTAAAGCAGAAGGATGATGAATCTGTTGGTATATACGGAGTGAATTTTACAAGACTTGCAAGGTATGCATCTGGCATTATCATCCAACCTGAAAGTAAAGTTGATCTATTTTTCAGTGGCTTAAAACCAAGTCTTCGAAGGGCATTAGCTATAAGAGACTTCAGTAGCTATGAAGAAATTGTGCATTGTGATATCAAGGTAGAAATGGAAGTTGTTGTTACTTATCCATCTCATAGTTTTGACAAGAAATGAAAGATAGAGTTCAAGGAGAAATATCAGAATAATGGTGAAAAGAAGATGAATGTTTCCTTATGCTCAAAGTGTGGAAAGAATCATGGTGGAGATTGTCTTAAAGGGACAACTAAATGTTTCAAATGTGGAACGGAAGGTCATCGGGCATTTGAATGCCGCAATGATGGGAAGAAGATGTCTAATGATGCAAACAAAGTAAGGGATACACATAATGAACCTACTACACTTCAATGCTTCAAGTGCAAGGAAATGGGGCATTATGCTAATAAATTCCCTAATACAAGGGTTAGTGATGATCGACATGAGCAACTGCTTAGGGAAAAGGACAAGGGGATGTCACATGAGATCACTATTGGCGATGTTGAATATGACAACGATGTGGTGGAATGATTAAGTCTTTATGTAATGGGATTCCAAAATAATGTTTTATCATGGAGTATTGGAATATTTATGTATTGGTCTAATGTGGTTTTCAAAGTGATTGAGATAGTTTTGGAAATAAGATGATATGCGCATAATGAAGGGAAAACGAGAAAATGAAATGTTTAACAGTATTCATGAGCTCATGATTGATATAAGGACTAAGTGATATCATGGTTTGAGTATATAGAATTTTGGGGATTTTTGTATGTGGAAAGTGTTAACTTTTAACTGCATTCATGTTTTCACTATGGTTCAATGGGTATTCATTTTTTCAAGAGAATACATGATTAAGGTATTCACATGATTGGAATGTGACCAACAATATATATATATGGGGGATAAATGATGGTATTCACATGCCTGATTGATGAAATTTCGTGTAATTGTTTTCTTTATACTATGAACTTGGACCGAAGTATTTTAGATAAGCCTAAATATTGGAATGGATTATGTTGGACATATGCTATGTATTGTTTAAGGATAGAACTTTTTTCGATATTACTGATGGGATTTTATAGTAATGTAGTTTTAGAAAAAGGACAACCTGCAGGACGGGCGACATCCCATCGCGTCGGACAAGGCTGCGGGAATCGAACCCACAACCGAAGTGCGACTGGCCTTTATCACCTACCACTGGCCTACAAGAAGTCCATGTTTAGTAGAAACTAGTTTTATTATATTAAGCAGTATGATATATGAAGTATAAGTCCATTTTAGGAACCATATATGATTAATCTCACTATTGACCGACTTATATATATAACTGTTTCTAAACTTTTGTTTGAGACAGATGGAATGACCCGTCATTCTATCACATGATCTGCTAATACTTCACGAATAACAAATTCAACTTCATTTATTTAAGAGATGAAGTGGAAATTGTTCAAGGAACGAACAACAGTTATATTGTATCAAAATAAATTAAGTATTTATTCTAATTTAAATTCTTAAACTTTATGGAAATGATCTTGAAAACCAAAAATTTTGTCCTAGTGCCCTTATATCCGATGAATCAGATGGTACCATATATCGTCACAAATTTATGGCTTTGTGATTGCTGGCTTTTCCATAGCCATGTTCTCTACCACTCTCCATCAGAACAAGATTGTTAGATTTCTCTTCCATATCCATATTGTCACCTATGTGGAAACCCAGTGATTAGTTTATTTGGGTAACCGTTACGTTTCATACTTTTGTTTTTAAAGGTTGGTTTTGGTATTCCTTTTTACGATGCGGGTTACTATTAAAGAAACTTTCGAATAGTAAACCATTTATAACCCCGACGAATTTCGATTGCGAAATTCATTTTAAGGGGGGTAGAATGTAACACCCCAAGATTTTAGGAAAAATATTCTTTTAATTTCATTAATGTATTGTGTTTTATGCTACACCAAGATTACCTTGCGCTATACGCAACACCGTATTAGCTTGCAGTATACGCAACACTATTCTTGGATCGTGTTAAACACAATTTTGATAATAGTTATTCTACACAACATTGAGTATATATATATATTCAATGTATAAATGAAATATGGTTGGATTATGATATATCAAACAATGAAGGATTCTTTTACATCACGCAACTCTGACTTGGCTTGCATTACACGCAATCACGACCTTCCTCGATAGCGTGTGTTGTACGCAATACCGGGTTTTACTAAACAACGATATATTATTATAATATTATTATGAACTAGCCGTTATGAATGGTATTAAATAAATTTTGAATCTTAAAACATTATTATTCGTCTTAAACATTTTCTAAAACATGGTATAAGAACAAAATAAATTTTTCGGGTAAAATAAGTATTTATCAAAAAATACAGTTTTGTCGCCTTTTGATGGCGCGCCCACTTTAAATATAGTTTTGACATGTTTATAAGTTCAATTTGACAAAACAAAATTCTTATTTTGAATCAGGATATAAAAATTTACATTAGATGAAGTTTTGATATTTTTCCGATAACTTTCATATTTTAATGAATAGTAAAAACACGCTATATTTTAATTAAAAACAACTTTTTTCATCATAATATCTTATGTGGATAAATTATAATATTGAATGGTTTTAAAGTATAAATAGAATATATTTTACCATTTAATATAATGTATCTCATTAGCATTGATTTTAGCTTGAATTCGTAGGTTAAATCAATTCAATCTTTTGCAATGTTATAAAGAAAAACTCGTTTTCTTTCGAACAACAGGATTAATTTTAATTTAATTTCTGCATCTTTTGTGTATTGAATTTGGAAAAATGGATTCCATATTTGGAATTAGTGGGTCCAAATTATGTTAATAAGCTAATTTTTATTTTTGAGCATTGTGAATAGTAACTACGGTAAATTTTATTTACTATAGTTAAAGGTAAATCGGGTAATTAAGGGTAAATATAAGATTATAAAATTACCCTTACACTTGGAAAAATCCTATTGGATGGCTAAAGGTAGACCCATATAACTTACGGGTCGGATTAGATTCATTTTATGGACTTTTTTCAATGAAAATAATTTAATTATTATTAAAACCAAAGAATGTGACAACATGTCACTTTCTTAAATCTTATAAGTATAATAATTTTAATTTAGTGATAAACTTCATGAAACATAGAAAATTAATACTCTACATAAAGCTAATACAATTATCTACATTATAGGAATTTATTTAGAATTTTTAGGGATTATATAATTATCATTTATTATGACACAAAGATGATGGAGTAATTGTCTTATTAATAAAATATTCACATAATTGATGTTATAAATGCGCAAATAAATGTAATTTGAGACTTTTTATGACCTACATTAATTTTCTAGGTTAATATGACATGCTATTGTTGATATAAGTAACTTTGTTTGAACTTATCATTCTGTTATGAATTTCATAAAAATCATGTACCAAATAGTGTCAAAATTGATGTAAATTAGCTTTTAAAAAAATATTATATTATTAATTGTTATTTAATTCCTAAAAATCTAAGGTTCAGACAAATGACTTAGATAAGGATATATATATTAATAATAAACAACTTGGGGTTCTTTTTGCTTGTTATGGTAAATTTATTAACCATATAGTGTAAGAAAACAAAAAGACACGGTAAAAGTTAAATTATTTAGCTAAGAGTTAAATCTAATTGATAAGGTTAAAATAATAAACTAAAAATTTCTAAATCCTATTGGATGAGGCGATTTCGACCCATCCCCACTTTATCTTCGAAATAAGACACTTTTGAACCATTATAAACTGAATTTGACCTTAATATAAAATAATATTTTGAGATTTTCCTAAGGTGCCCCTCTCCTCCCTTATAAAAGGGCACCTCCTCCCTCTCCTACTAACACCAATTTGAGCATTCAAGCTCGGCCAACTCCTGAAAAAATCTCTTCTCCACTTCCCTAGTATCATCCTAGAGGTCCTGGTATTCTTCAAAGACCATACTTACTTCTTTAAGTGGTGGTTAACTGAAGGCGCGTCAAAATGAGGTAATATCCATTACCGATCTTTTTCTTTTTCTTTCTTTTTCTACTTATTATTATTTAGTTTTTTCATGATAAAGTAATAACATCAGTATTTCTTATATACTGATATGTTATTATAAATATGAAACAACTATAATTAACCTTCTATCCATCCTATGGAAAAGGAAATCACCGCGCGTGCGTACGTACGGAATACCGTCTCCACACCGTGGTGTAATCTATTTTTACGCCACCACCTTAATTGGATGGGTATAATGGTGTAATGAGTAACTATATATTATTATTATAGAGTGATATTGATACTGAAATAGTATGCATTCACTTCAAAACAATTCCATGACCATGGGAACGATATCATCGCTCGTGCGTACGTACGGACTAGCGTCTCCACGACGCGATGATAATCATTATCCATGTTAACCATTCCAGAATGATTATAAATTATATATAATGAATAATAATGAAATATATGACATGGTGAATCTACTGGATTTATGTATATATATATTTCATCTACTTACTTCCATTCAAGACAATAAGGAAAGGAAAACAACATTCATGCGTACGTACGGACTACCGTCTCCATGAACGGTGTGTTTCATTTCATTTATCTATCTATTATATATATATATATATATACTGAATATATATGATATATAAATAATATTTTATATTCTGGAAGTAAGTAAATCATGATATAAGTAATAATAATGTCAAGAACAACAAGTCCAAACATCTACGACAAATGAAACGATTTTACCCAAAACGCTTCTTTAACATGGAATTTACAAATGAACGGGTAATATAAAGTCATAAGTGAACCATATATGATATCATAACAATGAATATGATTCTGTAATAAGTTAATGAAATTATTTGAATCGTTATACAGGAGGTTCAGATACGTACAAAGCATATCGGACATAAGGTAAGGGAAATATCACAATCTCATTTTTATCTGAGATTGTTTATACTTTAGTATTTACTGGGGTGTATTTTATCATCCACATCCATGTTTCCTCAATATGAAATATTTACATCATTATAAAATAGTTTATATCCAATTTTACCCTTCGGTGAGTTTTTAGTAAAGAATATGAAAGGAATCTTTTGTCGTTTTTCGTATGAGGTACTTTTTGACTTTTCCGACAAAAGTACGAAGAATGTTTTTTTAACTTATACGGAATGAATGGATTTTTAAAACATTATTTCCAAGAAGATTCCTTTACAAGTTTTCAAGATTATTTTTAATCAACTTTTTTATTTTAAAATTTTATGACATGTTAAGAAAGGAAAAATGTTTTTGAAGTTGAAAGGATATTTACCTAAATAATGGAGTTCAAGTGTTTTATCAAAATTATTTTCCATCTAAGATAATATAGGGTTCTGTTTCTATCCCTATTATTACATTGATTTGATTATGTTGTGATGGAATTATTTTTTTGAATCCCTTTATCTTATATGAATTTTTTTATGATGTCATGTTGTTTAAGAATCCCATTTTTATTACATGGGTTATGCAATGATGTATGATTTATGATTTTGTGGCACACATAAGAATGGTATCATTATGAGATGGGTGGGACCTATATCTCCCTCCAATGAATTGGGTAACAATTTTATATCTCATGAGATAGACATGGCTGGAATGGTAGTTTATACCGGTTCAATGAAACATGACTGAAACGAGGGTGACTCGGTTTAGAAATGGACTTTGTCCACTAAGATAGTATTGGTAATGAGTCTTGACTAATAAGATATGATTCTCTATGATTATGTGTGTATGCCACAAAGTTTCATGTTTTAAGTTATGATTATTGGGATTTCATTTCACTACTATGATTTATCCCATGTTATGAAATTATGCTCTCTTTTGCAGGTTAAGATTTCCAAAATGTTATGTTCTTATGAATATGATGTGACTGATATTTCTTTTGTTTACCCTTACTGAGCATTTGATCTCACCCTTTTATGTTTTCTTTTTCCGATGATATAAAGACAGGTTTTAGTTAAAAAAGGAAGATCTTTATGGGAGATGTTGAAGATATTTCACCATGATTAGAAGATTATATTCCGAGTTTCCAAAGACACTAAACTATTACAATCCTTGTGTGTGTGTTTATGTTATGTACTAAGTATAACGCAAAAGTAATGTAATTTCCATGTACGTCAAGCTTCGGGTCTATACATCTATCACTATTGTTTTGGACAACATGTGATTTTTATTCAATATTCTTCTTTCCTACATGGAGAAATTGTACATAGGACTGGAATTATTTTGTTATGATTCAATGTTAAAAGGTTTAATGATTTAAAGTGATTCATGTTTTTTGGTCGACAAAAAAATGAAAATGAAAATATTTTTTAGACTTAGAGGAGTTCAAATTCTATTTAGGGATATTTTTGGGAATGTATGATGATAGGAAATGTTTGAAGTGAATATAATTAGTGTGATTTATTTCATTTTCAATACATAATTCATTCTCAAAATCACATTTACTATAATTTAATTTGCGATGATTTGTGTGATGAACATGAAGGAAATCAATGGTTGGTTTGGTGGATGTAAAAACACTATCTATAAAAATTTGGAAGTAATATTGGAGTGGATGATTTTCCCAGGAGATGAGGAGAATTAGTTTTGTTTTAGTTTTTGAAAACTAAAGAAAAAATAACAATACCCCTTCATCATATGATTCTTTTTTACTATGTGTATATTATATATCAATGGTGTGCCTGAAATTTTTCCAAAAAAATTGAAAATTTTAAAAGTACCTAGAAGTGTATGAATGATAGAGGGTCAATTTATGAGTTATTTGAGTTATGAATATGTGTCATTTCACACAAGTGTATGAGTAATGGAGGATATACTTACATGTAATACATAATTTTAGTGAAAATCTTACAAAACAGAATCTGCATAAGATATATTCCTTAATGGCATATATCTCATTGAATAATTAAAAAACCAAATATTATATAGATAAAAATTTTGTTTTTGAATTTTTGAATCCAATGAACTACATGAAATTAGACGTTACTTCGAGAACAATTATTTATTGAAATAAAAATCACAAAAACAGGTTCTGATTTCAAGATGATGTTTAAATATTCAATGATTTAAAGGGAAGAGGTTTGATTTGTTTTTCATATATTTATTCACATGTGGAGGATATTTTTTTAGAAAATATCATTGGTATTTATGGAATGTTGAGGATGGTATTTTGGTATGTTTTAAGAAAATATAAACATGGAATGGGATATAATTTCAAATTAAATATTTGAAATTCAAACATCATAAGGGAGCTAGTGGGGATTTCATGATTAGTTGACCTGAGTGTTTTAGAAGGATGAATTTCAGGGGATTTATATAATTAATTTTAGAAAATAAACTTCACCATTATTTAGTGAATATTAAAAAGGTGAAAAAACTTTAGTTGAGTAGTCTGTTGACTTTTATAAAACAGATAAGGGTGAAAAAGAATGAAAAATATACTCCATCAAAGGGATAGAGGGAGATGATAAAGGAAGAAGAAGAAAATTTTATTTATTATTGTAGTGACTGATATTAGGAATGAAGTACATACATATGAATATACAAGTTGGGATGGAGGAAGAGATATAATGACTTCACATTTTATTTCTGAGGAAGTGGATGTCTTTCTTCCACAAATAATGCAAAGATAATTTCTTTCACACACTTGAATCAACATTGCTATGTAGAATTCACACATACCACTTAGACATTATGATGAATTTTAATTTCATGGTTACCCTAACTTTATATAATTTATAAGATTGTTTTTAATCAACTCTATATTATCAGGTGGTTCTAGATCATTCTAGGAATTAACTACCCTTGTTGAGTAGTGAACCCTATAGATTATATCATTCCACACCTATGTGATGACATGGCTACGTTTTAACTGGAAAATAAATTACCATAACCAATTAAAACGTTTGTTTATAAAAATTAAATATAACAATTATTCAATAACCTGTTCACCCTCCATAGTGATTTCACTAGTCATGAGAGTTGATTTTTAGGTATCTTTCTTATATAATTAATTTTAGTATCCTTATTAATATTATTAAAAGGTAAAAATTTGAAATTATGAAAAAAGGGATATAAACCAACTTTAAATAATCAATTTAATAAGTTTTATGAATGTTAAAAAATATTATTAATTTGATAAGTACAACTATTTAATTTTCATTACATTATTATTTCCATAAAAAAGATTATTAGAACAACCAAGATCCTCTATTTCAAAAAAAATCATCTAAAGATATTTAATTTTTTTATCAGTTTCATATTATAAATATGATTAACATAAGATCAAAATATATAACCAGATAAATCAAGAAATTTTTATCAGATATCAAAATGGCCACATGCATATAATTTACTCCTAATTATTTTCTCAGCATGAATGAATCAAAATCTATATACTATTTTCATGATGATTGTGTTAAACCCTATAAATATGTATTAGTAAATAATGTTTCATGGATTTTAATTCATCAGTAAAACCATCAAAAGGATTAATGTACAATTGTTTTCCAGGTAACTATAAGGACTCAACCTTATTACATACATAATATTGAATTTATTCAAGAAAACACTTCCTTTAACATTGAATATATTTTCATGTTTATATCTTTGATATAGGACAGTAAATTCATGACATTACACATTATTAGAGAGTGGATACCATAAAAACAGTTTCCATTTTTTTCCAAAATATAAAACATTAAAACATAAACAAGACTCCTTGACAATTCTTCAACATTTAAGGTGTCTTCATTACATGTATTAAAAATCCAATAACCTGTGAAAAATCATTTAAAAACATGGGATGACCACAAAATCTCAGTAAGGGATGGAAAATAAGGAAAAATCACATTAGTCCATGAATACTCATAACGTAGGAAAACATTTTAAAAAGACATGATTTTCACCCATAAATACATACTTCGTGTAACATAATATTTACCTAAGATCCACAAAAACATAAGAACATAAATATAATCATATAGGTATCTTGGGTATTACTTAAATAATCTTGTAACCATCTTGGCAACCTTAAAATTTGACTCCCTCACGGCTACCTTACATTGTGTAACCATTGCAGTTACACTTGGAGTAACCATACGGCCGACCTCCAACTTACTCATAACCAATGAATTGGATGGAGATATAGGTCCTACCCTTAATCGTAAATAATTCCCAATAACCAAAACAAAATTATAAAACATGAATAATTCAATAAAATCATTTCTTTGGAATTTTGTAAAACCGAATTTCAAAAGAGGATTTTTAAAGAAAACCCCATTATAAATATCATATAATTGAAGAGAGACTTAATAGTGTGGATGGAGTATTTATATATACTGTAAATAAATATAATAAAACATAATATAAATATAATCCATCACACAAAAAAATTAAATAGAACATAAATAATGAAGTAGAAGGTTTACCCAAAGAATGGAAATCAGGTTATGAATTCCCTTACCTTTGGCTTTTCATACTTCAAACTTGTTTAAAACTCCTATATAATAATTAAAATAGTGTTATTAGTATTTTAAAGAAACATTTTCATGTTTATAACATCTTATATGGTCATTTCATTACATCATTTCACCAATTAATTGTTAGTATTTTGTTCCTTACACCGCTTTTTGGTGAGTTCTTCATATGATTTCCATGACTCGTTTATGATGGTTGTTCTTGTCGATTGGAAGTGAAACTATAGAATTGGAATGGAGTAGTATTTACATATTTCCAATACCATAAATTATGCCATTTATCACTTTGATGCTTTATATAAGGATGATTCACAAGTTAAAACATTAATTATGTTCGTTTAGATCATTTAAGTGGTTCTTTGATAATAAAAACCTCATTTAGTCTTATAAATTAGAACCATGAGTACAAAAGAATTCCATAACCATGGATGAGTAATAAAACAAATATTATAACATTTTTCAACCACATAAATAGTTTCATGAAAAGACTTATAAGAATTAATGTAAATTGAAATTACATTGTCCACGATGTCGGTAATTTGACACATCACGGACAATGTTTTTAATCATTAAATAACTCAGAGAGGAGAAGAATAGTGATGATAAATTTTCCATAAACATGAGAACTTCCAGAATATACCTGATTCTGGAGATTTTATGCCTCTTGGATATGAGGGGGTGAGAAAAGAAGAAAAAAGAATCATGAAATAAAAGGAAAACTTGAGAAATTTCTTAAGAAAATTTCATAGCCTAACGGTGTCTCTTAAAATTTCATAAAATCAAGACTGATGAGAGTTATGGAATATATCATCATTAATAAATAATATGGATAGTAAGGGGAAATATTTAATGAAATGTCCCAACACAAGACAAAGATAATGGAAGATAATAACATGAAATGAATGAAAAGAAAGAAAATAAAAGAGGTTGTTAACCTCTTGATCCCTTCCCCTCGAAATACTTCTTAAGGGATTTGATTTTGGTCTTTTGGTGATACCATCATATCTATGACGCGTGGAAGAATATTGGGGAGGGAATTGGGCAGAAATTTCACAATTCTCAAGGCTTTAGAGGTGTGGTAGAAAGAGGGGAGTGAGGGTGGTATTTATAGTGGAGGAGGGGAGGTATTTTAGATTATTTTAATCATTATTATAATAATTTTATCAGGACAATGAATAATCTCAATTCATGAGACCAAAAATAGTAAAAAGGCCATGTGAGTTAGAAATAAGTGGGCTTACATCATCCTTGCATTACCTATGATGCAATAAATCAATTATTTAGCATTTATCATATTTTATCAAATTTTACTATTCTTAAAAAAATCATGAATTTCATAAAAATCCCAAAAAATTAACCTAACCATTTTTCGACGTGTAGAATTTAAAAATGAAGTCCATTTTCAAAAATAATTTTCTAAATATTTTTAATTTATCTTTTAAATAAAATCATACTTAATTAAAAAATTAACAGTTTTAATTCTATAACTACTTCATTATCACAATGAAAAATTAACCAAGATGTTATTATCTTCTAGAATTAAGAAAATGAAATAATAATTAAATTCACTATTCATTGGGGTAATATTACTATTCATTTTACTATTCATAAGGGTATGTTACTATTCACAAAAAAACAAGTTGGTTTCATCAGACCCCAAATAACATACTGAACACAGTTGTAGATGACAATTTCTTGAAATTCAAAATATATAAGTAGAAAAGTTATGTTTTAATGGATAATTAAAAATATCTATTTAAAAAAAGTTCCATGAATTTATATTTATTTTTAGAAAAACCTGGGGTGTTACATTATCCCCACCTTTTTGAAATTGCGTCCTCACAATTTTATTTACTTATTAAACAACTGAGGGTATTTTTATCTCATAGCATTTTTAGACTCCAATGTTGCTTCTTCAACCATGTGGTTTCTCCACAAAGCCTTTACTTAGTGGATTACCTTATTCTTCAATACCTGTTCCCTTCGATCAAGAATCTGAACTGGTTTCTCTTCATAAGAAAGGTTCTCTTCCAACTAAATTGCTTATAGGCTCAAAATATGTGATGAATCTGGTGCATACTTACTCAACATAGAAATGTGAAAAAAAATTGTGTACCTAAAACAAGCTCGGAGGAAATGCTATGCGGTATGCAACTATTCCAAATTTCTCTAAGATTTCAAAAGGACCGATGAACCATGGACTTACATTTCCTTTTTTACCGAAATACATCACACTTTTCAAAGGAGAGACTTTAAGGAAACCATTTTCACCTACCTAGAAAGAGAAGTCTTTCCTTCTGTTATCTGCATAACGTTTCTGCTTGCTCTAAGCTGTCCTCAAGTGCTGCTGGATCATCCTCACTTTCTCAGCAACTTCTTCAACTAATTTTGGCCCCATCAACATTCTTTCACCGACTTCATTCCAAAACGCTGGAGTCTTACACCACTTCCCATACAAGGCCTCAAAAGGTTCCATCTAAATACTGGAATGAAAACTGTTATTATAAGAAAAATCAAATAAAGAATGATGCTAATCCCAACTTCCCTGATAATCCATTGAACAAGTTCGAAGCATATCTTCCAAAGTTTGAATCGTTCGTTCTGACTTCCCATCTGATTGAGGATGAAAAACTGTATTGAAATTTAACTCTGTTCCCAATGACTTCTAAAGTCCCCTTGAAAATTTAAATGTGAACCTGGGATCTCAGGCAGACACAATGGAAAGAGGAACTCCATGTATCCTACCAATATCCTTGAGGTACAATTGATAAAGCTGATCGAAAGTCATAGTATCTCAAATAGAAAGAAAATATGAAGATTTTGTCAGCCGATCAACAATAACCCAAATTGCATTGTTACCTCAAGAAGTTTTTGGTAGTCCCACCACAAAGTCCATGGATACATTCTCCCATTTCCACTCTAGCACGGGAAAAGGCTGAAGTATTCCCTTTGGTAACTACCGCTTTACTTTAACCTGTTTACATGTCAAAAATTTCATGGAAAAAATGCACAATATATCTTTTCATTCCATCCCACAAATAATACTGCCAATGGTCTCTGTACATCTTAGTATTTACAGGATAAAAAACAATATAGAACTATGAGCTTCACGAAACAATTCATCCTTTGACTAGGAATCACAAGGCACACACAACCTTTTTCTAAATATTAAAACTCAATCTTTATCAATATTAAATTCTAGCAACTTACCCATTTTAACCAATTCTACATTTTTCTATAGCTCACGGTCTTCCTTCTGCGCTTGCGTAATTCTGTCTGACAATAAAGACTGCACTGAAACCTGAAACAAAACTAATGTATTCCCTACACCAATAACATATAAGCCAATCTTCATCAAATCATTTATCAAAGTATCATGTTCCAAATGTAGCATGGTTATGATGCATGATGTTTCCGACTTAAGGAATCCGCTACTTTTTTTTCTTTTCCAGGAGGGTAATTGATCATGCAATCATATTACATTATCAGTTCTATCCATCTTTTCTGCCTCATGTTTAATTCCTTCTGAGTGAATATATACGTTAGAATTTTATGGTTAGTATATATTTGGAATTTGGTTCCGTATAGATGGTGCCTCCAAATTTTCAAATAAAAAACAATAGTTGTAACCCCCCCGACCCCAGTTACCTAGAGTCGGTGCATTATTACAAAACATTGGCATCATCACAAGAAAGATCAAATCTCGAAAGACTGATTGGTTTAGTAGCCTTGGAAACACTAGATATATTCATATAGTTTTACATTACATTATAAAGTGAAAAACTACTACAACAACATAGTCTCTATATCCCACACTCATATCCCCACATACTATCCCTGCAGGTCATTCATAAATTACTTCATCACATCCTGGGAAAAATAAAACATAGAAAAGGGGTGAGCTCAAATGCCCAGTAAGGATAACAATATAGCAGAAACTTTCATAAATAAGAATAAACATTTAAGGCAATGTATAACTTAAAACAAAGACTTTTAAACATGAATTTCATCATAGTATGGAAAAAATAAAATGAAATAATTCCATTTACTTATTCACATGGATATTCTACTAATCAAATAATTACATTATCAATTACCACTTTCATAATGATGGAATGCATAATGCCAGACTATCATAACCACATAGCCAAGGTCTCGTGCCAAGACTACAAATAAGATTTTTCCAAGGCCTTGTCCCAAGACACTGGTTTGTCTCATGAGAACTACCGATGCATTGAGGACCTATAACTGGATCCACTCGTCACATATTAAGTCCAATGCATTCCCATATGAAAATGTTTAAACATAACATAAACATCCGTATTAAAACTAGCTTACGAAATGTCAATACTTTCACCATAAACAATAAATGGTATAAAAATAGCACATCCATAGTCAAACATATCACAAAACCTTCAATACTATATAGAAGTTTTGTATCATAATAAATCAACTTCAAATAAGCGTAAAATCTATCAAAGGATGTTGACATATATGAAATCAAAACTCTTTTTAGAGAAATATCTTTTTCTATTTTCAATCATTTAAGAGTCATATATTTATAAAATAAAACATTTTCATTGAAAATATTCTTACAAGATTGTAAGGGATGCTTTGACTATTTTATAATGGCGGAAAATATCCGCACTTGCCGTATAAGTTAAAAAAACATTCTTACCTTAATTCTGTCGAAAAGTTTAAAAAACACCTTGTTTGTAAAAAGACGGAAAGATTCCTTTAAAAAAATATTATAAAAAGTCAAACAAGGGTATAAATGACTTTAAGCCATATTCTTTTAAATAGTAATTTTTTTTGAAATACATTTTTAAGATTCATGGATGTGGATGATAAAGAGATCCCAGTAGATTATTACGTATAAACAACCTTGGATAATGAAGAGATTGTGAAATAACCCTTACCTTGTACTTTTCTTTGGTTAAGGGTAGGCTAAACTCCTGTATAATGGTAAAATAATTGTTATTAAAGTATACAAGAATCATATACATTAATACGATATCATATATGATCTTTTAACATTGCTTTGTAAATAATATCTTAGTATTATCGTTGTTTCGGGTGTTAACTTACTCGTTTTCTTTTATATGTTTTGTTATGTAATACATGTTTGTAATAGATAGGTTTTATCTTAATCATATCCATAATGATATCAAGTCCTTAAACATTATTTTTAAATCATTAAATGATAATTATACTTGAATGGATACGATGGAGAATGAATCTCATCACGTTCGTGGAGATGGTAGTCCGTACGTACGCATGAGCGACAATATCATTCTTTTGATATTAAAATAATATATAATTGGATAGTATATCATATATACAGAATCATTATCATGTTATATTTATTATTTACATGAGTTACACATCATTATTATACTCATCCAAATATTAATATATTGAATAACAATTACACCACGACGTGGAGACGGTAAGCCGTACGTACGCACGTCTGGTGACATGTTATTCAAAGGGTGGATATAATAGTGAATATGGTTTTATCATATTTATAATAACATCACAGTATAATTAAGATATTGGAGTTATTATTTTAGATTGGTAATAACATAGGAAGAACAAGTGGAAGAAGAATGGAAATTTGAAAAAGTGTGGTGAAATCAATACCTCTTCTTTGGGTTCTTCCTTTTGATTTAATCAAAATGGCTCCTTAAGATCGCTTTCTGACTAAAGGAAGGTCCCTATGATTAAGTGAGGGAATTTGAGAGAGTATTTGTGCAGAGTTTGGCCAAACCAAAAGGCTTTGAAGGTGTGAGTTAATGAGAAGGTGGAGTGCCCTTTTATAAAAGTGGTGAGGGGCACCTTTGGAAAAGCTAGAAATATTAATTTATAATAAATTAAAATTTGGTTTCTAATGGATACAATGTTGATTATTCAAAGTTTAAGGTGGTTATAGGTCAAAAAACATTCAACCAATAGAATTTAGACAGGTTTGGGTTACTATATTAACCTTATCTTTTAGTTTTAACTCTTAGTTAATTAGTTTGGAAGATACAATGTCACTTTGTATTTTTATATTATATAGTTAATAAACTTACTATATACATCCAAAAGACCCCCAAGTGGTCCATTAATGATACACCTATCATGATATAAGTCTCTTGGATGAACCTTGTATTTTTAGGAATTTAATATCAATTAATAATATAATATTTGTTTTAAAAACTCTTTTATGTCAATTTTGACACTATTCAATAGTTGATTTTTGTGAAACTTATAACAGAATAATTACTTCGAAAAACATCAATTAAATCAATAATAATATGTCATATTATCCTATAAAATTACTTTAATTCATTAAAAGTCTCAAATTATATTTATTTGTGTATTTATAATATCAATTATTTTAATTTTTCACTATTATGGTAATTACTGTATCATCATTGTGTCATAAATAAATTAAATTATATAATGTCTAAAAATTATAAATAAAAAATAATTATGTATTAAATCGTTTTATCTTTCTAATAAATATTTACAATCGAAAATCCAACATATATAACCCTATGGAAATTTTTGTTTTCTAAAAGATATATGCCTGTGTAATTTTTGAATTCATTTTAACTTAATTAAAATAAAGTGTCCCTATCACTTACAAGTGGCACCATGGGGTCCCAAAATCGACCCAAAGATGACCATGGTCGAACATGTATCATCCAATAAGGTTAAGACACGTTTTAGGGTAATTTTGTTTTATTATAATATTATTTTGTAACCCTTATTTACCGGATTTTCCCTTTAACCATGGTAAATAAAATATTTATCGAAGTAATTATTCAAAATGTCTAAAAATAAAAGTTACCTATTTACACAATTTGGAAATCCTGATTCTAAATATGGAATCCATTTTTCCAAATTCAAAACAAAGAAGTGGCAGAAATTAATTTAAAATTAATTCCAGTTGTCAAAACAAAAACCGTGTTTTTAAGATATAATAACTATCAAAAGATTGATACTTGTTTATGTTCGGTTTAATTGTGAAATTATTTCCAATGACCAACATTGTATTAAATGGTAAAAATATATTCTAAAAATACTTTAAAACCACTCAAATTCATAATTTATCACTACTAATTATTAATATTAAAAAAGATGTTTTTAATTAAAATTTAGTAATTTTCACTATTCATCAAAATATTAATGTTATCCGAAAAGTACCAAAATTTCACCTTAGGATAAATTCGATAATCCAAATCCAAAAATGAAGTCCATTTTGAGAGATAAAATTTCAAAAAGTAGGTATTACTATTCATAACGGCTAGTTTGATCGGTTGTGGTGTGTGTTAGAACTCGATGTTGCGTACAACACACGCTATCACATTATTCAAAGAGAAGCATACCATAGAAGCTTGGGGTGTTACATTCTACCCTACTACAAATAATTTCGTCCTCAAAATTTCTAGAATACTGCAGCATGGAAAGACTTGGGTGGTTCTTCATCATAAGTTCCTCGGGTTCCCACGTTGCCTCTTCCATTTTACGGTTTCTTCACAAAACATTTATCAGACGCGTCGTCCGGTTTCTCAGTACTTGTTCTCTCGTATCAAGAATCCTGACGGGCTCTTCACAATAAGACAGATTGGGTTCCAGTTCTAATTCTTCATAGGTGAGTACTTTCATTGGGTTAGGCATGTATTTCTTCAACAGAGATACGTGGAACACATCGTGAACATTGGAAAGACTTGGCGGCATTGCCAATCGGTAAGCTACAACCCCAATTCGTTCTAGAAATTCGAAAGGTCCGATGTACCTGGGACTCAATTTACATTTCTTACCAAAACATATGACTCCCTTCCATAGAGATACCTTCAGGAAAAACATGATCACCGACATGAAATGACAAATCCCTCATTCGATTATCGTCATAGCTCTTTTGCCTACTTTGAGCTGGATTGATGTGATTTTGGATTACCATCACCTTTTCCATCATTTCCTCCACAAGTTCTGGACCTATAAGTTTTCATTCACCAACGTCATCCCAACAGGTTGGTGTGCGGCATATCTTTCCATATAATGCTTCATATGGTGCCATATGAATACTCGAATTGAAGCTATTGTTATAGGAAAATTCTACCAAAGGTAAATATTGATCCCACATACCCTGAAAGTCAAGTGAGAAAGATCTCAACATGTCTTCTAAGGTTTGAATAGTCCATTCTGATTGTCCGTCTTTCTGAAGGTGGTAGGCAGTTCTCAAATGAATTTCAGTATCCAAGGATTTCTAAAGACTCTTCCAGAATCTTGAAGAAACACGGGGATCACGATCAGAAACAATCGATAGGGGTACTCCATGAAGTCTCACAACTTCATTAATATATAGTCTTGCTAGATATTCCAGTTGTAGATCTTCTCTTATAGCAAGAAAATGTGCTGACTTGGTAAGACGATCAACAATAACCCATATTTCATCGTTCCTTCTAGGAGTCTTTGGCAGTCCCATGACAAAGTCCATCGTAATATTGTCCCATTTCCACTCCGGTATGGGAAGTGGTTGCAATACTCCACCAGGATTTTGCCTTCCAGCTTTCAGTTGTTGAAAAAACATACATCTTGACACAAAATCGGAAATCTCCCTCTTCATTTTGTCCCACCAAAAATGTTCCTTCAAATATCTATTCATTTTGGTGCTCCCATGGTGTATAGAGAAATTGGAACTATGAGCATCATCCAGCAATTCCCTTTTTAGATCAGGTATATCGGGAACACAAAGCCTCTTCCCGAACTTCAAAATTCCATCATGATACACAAATTCTCCCAATCTCCCATCATTCACAGCATTAATCTTCTTTGGAAATTTTCCATCATCAGTCTGAGAACTCTTAATCCTTTCTAGTAAAGATGTTTTGGCAACCATTTGAAAAACCATTGATGTTTCACGTTCCCTGGTTATTCCCATGCCCATCTTCACTAGATCTATGAAAATTGGATCCCTTTCAATTCTCATCATGTTCAAAACTCCATGGTATTTTCTACTCAAAGCATCTTCCACCTTGTTTTCTTTCCCCAGGTTGTAGTATATTGTACAATCATAATCCCGGAGTAATTCAAGCCATCTCCTTTGCCTCATGTTGAGTTATTTTTGTGATAAAATATACTTCAAACTCTTGTGATCAGTATAAATCTCACATTTTCACCATAGAGGAAGTGCCTCCATATCTTCAAAGAAAAGATCACAGCTGCTAACTCGAGATCATGAGTAGGATAGTTTTGTTCTTGAATTTTCAACTGTCTTGATGCATAGGAAATAAGCCTATCATTCTGCATAAGGACACAACCAAGTCCTTTCTTAGATGCATCACTATAAATAACGAACCCATCATTCCCCGATGGTAGAGTCAATATAGGAGCATTGACTAATCTTCTCTTCAGTTATTCAAAACATTATTCACACACTTTTGTCCAAACAAATTTAACCCCTTTACGTGTGAGATTTGTTAATGGGTTAGCCAATCGGGAAAAATTCTGGACGAAACGTCGATAATAACCTGCGAAACCAATAAAAATATATACCTCAGTTATATTCGTTGGTTCTTGCCATTCTTGGATTGCCTTGGTATTTGACGGATCAACAGAGATTCCATATTTAGAGACAATATGGCTAAGAAAAGAAATCTCTTGAAGCCAGAATTCACACTTGCTAAAATTTCCATATAATTCAAGTCTTCTCAGAGTCTTCTGAATAATGAGCAAGTGATTTTCATGATCTTCATAGTTTTTGGAGTATACAAATATATCATCAATAAATACCACCACAAATTCATCGTGATACTCCTTGAAAACTCTATTCATCAGATCCATGAATACATAGGGTGCATTCGTCAATCCAAAAGGCATTACAGTAAACTCGTAATGCCCGTACCTCATTTAAAATGCTGTCTTCGGACTGTCTTCCTTCTTCACACACAACTAATGGTATCCATATCGAAGGTCAATCTTTGAAAATTATTGAGCTGCATGCTGTTGGTCAAATAAATCATTAATGCGAGGTATGGGATACTTGTTATTTATTGTTATAGCATTGATCTCCCTGTAGTCAATACATAACCTCATAGATCCATCTTTCTTTTTAACAAAAAGAACAGGGGCTCCCCATGGAGAAACACTAGGGCGAATAAATCCTTTATTACTCAATTCCTCTAGTTGTTTCTTTATTTCGACTAATTCTACAGTGGCCATTCTATAAGGGGTCTTCGATATAGGCCTTGATCTAGGAATTAAATCAATGGAAAAATCAACTTCTCGTTCTGGAGGATGTCCAGGTAAATCTTCCGGAAACACATATACATATTCTTTAACAATGGGTACATATTATATTTGAGCATTCCTTTAATCACCCATAGTCATTTCATTCTCTTCCTCCCCAATAATTGAATTTATTTGAGCTACTGGGGGTGGATCTAGATAAGAATTAGGAGGTGAAAATTCTTCTCTAAAGATAAGGTGTTCCTTATCATCATCATCAAGAATCGTAACCTCTTTATTCTTACAATAAATCTTTGCATCATAGTCTAAAAGCCAGTCCATACCGAGGATTATGTCAAACTCAATCATAGGTATGACGATGAGATCAGTAGATAAAGAACATTTATGTGCTCTAATGGGGACTGATTCACAAAACGTTGTTGCAATGATACTTCACTTAGGAGTTTAAACTGACAACTCCCTTGTTAAATCAAATTGGAAATATCTAATTTTCTTAGAAAACTGGGAAGATATGAAACAATGCGATGATCCAAAATCAAATAATGCATTTTCTAAACTTGAGGAAACCATTAAATTAACTACCACCACGTCTTTTGGAGATTCTACCTCAATAGTAGTGATATCATAAGCTTGGCCTTTTCTGAGGTAAGTTCTCCTAACGCTTAGGACATTCATTTGCATAATTCCCCATCTCCCTACAATTGTATCACTGAGCATTGGTATCTTCCTTCTTCCCCTTGCAATCACTAGCTTGGTGGCCTTTTTCACCACACTTGTAACAGACTCATGTTCCCTTCAAGCAAGTACCGGGGTGTTTCTTACCACATTTACCACATGATGGATATTCAACCTTTCCCTTCTTCCCCTTATTTCAATTCCTATATTGATCAGAAGAACTATTCTTCTCTTTCTTTACTTTAAAGTTATAGGACTTAGAGAATTCTTTTTCAGTCTTGATAGCACATGAGACAATGTCTTTGTACGACGAGAAGGATTGTGATACTAATGTTCCATGGAGAAATGGTTTTAACCCATAAAAGAAACGATCAATCTTACTTCTTGTGTTATGTATATTATCTCCAGCATACCTTGCTAACCATGTAATGTTAGCCTCATACTTTGCGACATTCTCATCCTCCTTTTGTATCAGACTCATAAATTTCCTTTCCATATCTGCTCGATGGTCACGAGGAAAGTATTTTTCTAAAAACAAATCTTTGAACTACCTACATTCCATATTTGATACTTCATCATCTTCCTTCTTATTTTGAATCAATGACCACCATTGATCAACATCTCTAGTGTGTCGTTAAACGGCCATGATAACTTTTTCCCTTTCACTACTCCCCAAATCCTAAAATATTTTCTCTAGGGAATTTATCCATTGCTCAGCTACTAAGGGATTTGTAATCCCATTGAACGTTGGTGTTTGTTGCCTCATGAATCAATATAACATTGATCCTCCATGTTGTGGATCATGGAGCTCCATACGGGTAAGGTTATTGTTCATAACCTGTGTAAGTTGTCCTAGTATGGTGATTAGCTGATCGACACTAGTTGCATCACCAGCTCCACTATAATTATCATGAGCAGGAGGGAAATCCCTACATGGAGTGCGTGCATTGATACGGTTTCCATTTCTTCCACTAGGTGCCATTTCTAAACAATGGCATAAACTAGATCATTTTATGAATCAAAATACATAATCCCATACTTATAAAACACTTAACATAATTTGAACTATTTATGTATATAATCCATAATCATAAAAATGTTTTCTTTGATGAAGTATATACTCATAAACCCTTCAAAATGATTTGTAATGAAAATGAGAGTTATCCTAAACATATCCCCTCGAGAGTGTCGTAACCAAGAGTGCAGCAAGGCCCGTTGTCATGCACCAGTTCCCGTTCGAGTCTAGCTCAAAGCGGTGTTTTCGGGTTTTACCACTAGGTACATCGGTGCCAGAGATGCCTCTACCTGCTCGTATCCAGACAGGGATGTATTGCTCGGAAAACTCACAAAATCTCTACAATACCAAAATTCTAGGAAGTTGTTGTATACTAATCCTCAATGTTAATCTTAGGTCTACGTGCTCTAATCAGAGTTTATCTAAATATAGCTTACAAGGTTTGTACTAAACTTCTCCTGATACCAACTGTAACGCCACGACCCCAGTTACCTAGAGTCGGTGCATTGTTACATAACATTGACATGATCACAAGAAAGATCAAATCTCGAAAGACCGATTGGTTTAGTAGCCTTGGAAACACTAGATATATTCATAAAGTGTTACATTACATCATAAAGTGAAAAACTACAACAACAACATAGTCTCCATATCCCACACTCATATCCCCACATACTATCCCTGCAGGTCATTCCTAAATTACTTCTTCACATCCTGGGAAAAATAAAACATAGAAAAAGGGTGAGCTCAAATGCCCAGTAAGGATACCAATATAGCGGAAACTTTAATAAATAAGAATAAAGATTTAAGGCAATGTATAAATTAAAACAAAAGCCTTCTAAACTTGAACTTCAATATAGTATGGTAAAAATAAAATGAAATAATGCCATTTACTTATTCACATGGATATTCTACTAATAAAATAATCACATTCAATATCAATTACCACTTTCATAATGATGGAATGCATAATGCCATACTATCATAACTACATAGCCAAGGCCTCGTGACAAGACTACAAATAAGATTTTGCCAAGGCCTTGTTCCAAGACACTAGTTTGTCTCATGAGACCAACTGATGCATCGAGGAGCTATAGAGGGCTACACCCGTCAAATATTAAGTCCAATGCATTCCCATATGAAAAGGTTTAAACATAACATAAACATACGTATTAAAACTAGCATACGAAATGTCAATACTTTCACCATAAACTATGAGTGGTATAAAAATAGCACATCCGCAGTCAAACATACAAAAAACCTTCAATACAATATAGATGTTTTGTATCATAATAAATCAACTTCAAATAAGCATAAAATTCATCAAAGGATGTTGACATAGATGAAATCAAAACTCTTTTTAGGTAAATATCTCTTTCTATATTGAAATAATTTATGAGGCATACATTTATAAAATAAAAAATTTTCTTTGAAAATATTCTTATAAGATTATAAGGGAAGCTTCGACGATTTTATAACGGCGGAAAATAACCGCACTCGCCGTATAAGTTAAAAAAACATTCTTACCTTAATTCTGTCGAAAAGGTTAAAAAGCACCTTGTTTGGAAAACGACGGAAAGATTCCTTTATAAAACACTTATAAAAAGTAAAACAAGGGTATAAATGACTTTAAACCACATTCTTTTGAATAGTAAATTTTTTTTGAAATACATTTTTAAGAAACATGGATGTGGATGATAAAGAGATCCTCGTAGATTATTACGTATAAACAACCTCGGATAATGAAGGGATTGTGAAATAACCCCTACCTTGTACTTTTCCTTGGTTGAGGGTAGGTTAACCTCATGTATAATGGTTAAATAATTGTTATTAAATTATATAATAATCATATACATTAATATGATATCATATATGATCTTTTAACATTGCTTTGCGAATAATATCTTAGTATTATCGTTGTTTCGGGTGTTAACTTACTCGTTTTCTTTTATATGTTTTGTTACATAAGCCATGTTTGTAATGGATAGGTTGTATCTTAATCATATATAGAATTATATCATGTCCTTAAACATTATTTTTAAATCATTAAATGATAATTATTCTTGAATGGATACGATGGAGAATGAATCTCATCGCGTTCGTGGAGACGGTAGTCTGTACGTACGCACGAGCGACAATATCATTCTTTTGATATTAAAATAATATATAATTGGATAGTATATCAAATATACAGAATCATTATCATGTTATATTTATTATTTACATGAGTTACACTACATTATTATACTCATCCAAATAATAATATATTGAATAAAAATTACACCACGACGTGGAGATGGTAAGTCGTACGTACGCACGTATGGTGACATGTTATTCAAAGTGTTCATATAATACTGAATATGGTTGTACCATATTTATAATAACATCAAGGTATATATAAGATACTGGAGTTATTATTTTATAATGGTAATAACAAAGGAAGAAGAAGTGGAAGAAGAAAGGAACTTGGAAAAAGGGTGGTGAAATCATTACCTCTTCTTTGGGTTCTTCCTTTTGATTTGATCAAAAGGGATCATTAAGTTGGCTTTATGACTATAGGAAGGCCTCTATGATGAATTGAGGGATTTTTAGAGAGTATTTGGGCAGAGTTTGGATGAACCAAAAGGCTTTTAAGGTGTGAGTTAATGAGAAGGGGGAGTGCCCTTTTATAAGAGGGGTGAGGGGCACCTTTGGAAAAGCTAGAAATATTAATTTATAATAAATTAATATTCGGTTTCTAATGGCTCAAAAGTTGATTATTCAACGGTTATGGTTGGGATAGGTCTAAAACCATTCAATCAATAGAATTTAGACAGGTTTGGGTTACTATATTAACCTTATCTTTTAGATTTAACTCTTAGTTAATTACTTTGACATGTACCATGCCACTTTGTATTTTTATATTATATAGTTAATAAACATACTATATACATCCAAGATACCCCCATGTGGTCCTTTAATGATACACCTATCATGATATAAGTCTCTTGTCTGAACCTTAGATTTTTTAGAATTTAATATCAATTAATAATATAATATTTGTTTTAAAAACGCTTTTATGTCAATTTTGACACTATTCAATAGTTGATTTTTGTGAAACTTATAAAAGAATGATTACTTCTAAAAAAGTCAATTAACTCAATACTAATATGTCATATTATCCATGAAAATTAGTGTAATTCATTAAAAGGCTCAAATTATATTTATTTTGGTATTTATAATATCAATTATTTTTATTTTTCACTATTATGGTAATTACTTCATAATTATTGTGTCATAAATAAATTAAATTATTTAATGTCTAAAAATTATAAATAAAATACAATTATGTAGTAAATTTTTTTATATTTCTAATGAATATTTACAATCGAAAATCCATCATATATAACCCGATGTGAAAATTGTTTTTCTAAAAGATATATGCTTGTGTCATTTTTGTATTAATTTTAACTTAATTAAAATAAAGTGTCCCTATCACTTACAAGTGGCACCATGGGGTCCCAAAAATGACCCAAAGATGACCATAGTCGAACATGTATCAACCAATAAGTTTAAGACACGATTTGGGGTAATTTGTTATTATTATAATATTATTTTTAACCCTTATTTACCGGATTTACCTTTTAACCGTGGTAAATAAAATATTTACCGAAGTAATTATTCAAAATGTCTAAAAATAAAAGTTACATATTTACACAATTTGAACATCATGATTCCAAATATGGAATAGATTTTACCAAATTCAAAACACATAAGTGGCAGAAATTAAATTAAAATTAATTCCTATTGTCAAAACAAAAAGCGTGTTTTTAAGATATAATAACTATCAAAAGATTGATACTTGTTTATGTTCGGTTTAATTGTGAAATTATGTCCAATGACCAAAATTTTATTAAATATTAAAAATATATTCTAAACATACTTTAAAACCACTCAAATTCATAATTTATCACTATTAATTATTATTATTAAAAAAGTTGTTTTTAATTAAAATTTAGTAAATTTCACTATTCATAAAAATATTAAAGTTATCGGAAAAGTACCAAAATTTCACCTTAGGGTAAATTCGATACTCCAAAACCAAAAATTAAGTCCATTTTGAGAGATAAAATTTCAAAAAGTAGGTATTAATATTCATAACGGCTAGATTGATCGATTGTGGTGTGTGTTAGAACTCGATGTTGCGTACAATACGCGCAATCACATTATTCAAAGAGAAGCGTACCGTAGAAGGTTGGGGTGTTAGAACAGCTTCCAATTCCAAATCTTGTGTTGGATAATTTATCTCACGAGGTTTAAGTTGTCTCAAAGCATATGCAATTACCTGATCATTCTGTATGAAAACACAACCAAGTCCCTTTAAAGAAGCATCACTGTAGATGACATACTCACCATTTCAGGAAGGTAAGGCCAAAACCAGAGCATTCACCAATCTCTTCTTCAGTTCTTGAAATCAAACATCACATTCTTCTGTCCAAAAAAATTTAACCCTTTTCCATGTTATCATAGTTATCTGGACAGATAACAGTGCAATGTTCTTAACAAATTATCGGTAATAACTTGCTAATCCCAGAAAACTAAAAATCTCTGTAACATCTGGGGGTCTTGGACATTCATTAACTAATTTTATTTTGGAAGGATCAACTATTATTCCATCCTTATTTACAATGTTCCCAAGATAAGAAATCCACTGTAACAAAAAATCACACTTTCTGAATTTTCCATATAGTTTCTTTTCTTTTAAAGTTTTCAAAACAACACTTAGATATTTTTTATGCTCCTCTTTATTTTTAGAAAAAACTAGAATTTCATCAATAAATACAACCACAAACTTATCCAAGAACACATGAAATACTTTATTCATAAGCTTCACGAATATAGAAGATGAATTAGTTAATAGAAACGGCATAACAACAAATTCATAATGCCTATATCTAGTAAGAAAGGATGTTTTTGGGATGTCATCCTCCTTCACCTTCACCTGATGGTATCTGAATCTCATGTCATTCTTGGAGAAATACTAAGCTCGCTGGGGCTGATCAAACAAGTCATCAAGATGAGAAAAAGGATACTTGTTTTTAATAGTGATTTTATTCAAATATCTATAATCAATACAAAGTCTCATGGAACCACCTTTCTTCTTAACAAACAAAATAGGGGCTCCCTATGGTGAAGTGATAGGAAAAATGATGGTTTTGTCAAGAAAATCCTGTAACTGATTTTTCAATTCAAGAAGTTCTATTGGATCCATACGATATGGGGGTTTTGGAATTGGATTATCATCAGGAACTAAGTCAATTGTGAATTTGATTTCCTAATCAGGTATGACACATGGTAACTCATTAGAAAAAACATCAAGGTATTCATTTAACACTAGAACATCATTAATTTGAATTGTTCCCTTTTTTTCAACAATATGAGAAAGATAAATTTCAATTCCATCTTTCAATAGTTTCTCAGCTTGCTGATATGTTATCAATTGTATGGGTTCATTATTGTTTACAAACTGAAACTCTTGAAAAACAACTTCTTTATCTCTAAAATCAATCTTAGCACGATAATCAGAAAGCCAGTGCATCCCCAAAATAACATCAAACTCGACTAAGTGTAAAACAACAAGGTTTGTAAGTAAAGTATTTCCACATACCACAATAAAAAGATTATTATAAATCATATTTTCTATAATATTTCCCCCCTGGTGTTTCAACAACAAGTTCAGGTCTCATTTGTTAAGGTGATATTTCCAAATTACCAAAAAATTTCTCAGAGATGAAGGAATGTGTAAACCCCATATCAAACAAAACTTTAGAAAAATATGAGTGAAAAAACAATGTACCTGATAAAACTTCATTGGATGGCCCAACATCTGCTGACGTAGTCACAAAGGATCTCACAACACCTTTATGCTTGTAGTCCAACTTCTTTGCATAATTCAGATATCTCTTTGGGCAGACATTTTCATAATGACCCATTTCACCACATTTAAAACACTTTACAGTTTGCTTATGAGGATTATTCTTACGATCATTTTCATTGCAATCTCAGGTCATATGTCCAAACTTACCACATTTAAAACACTTCACAGATTTTCTAAGACATTCCCCATGGTGTTTCTTGCCACACTTTTCACAAACTGGAAATTGGATTTTCTTACCATATGATTTATTTACTTGATTATTACCCATTTCTTGCCAACTAGACCTCTTCTTTTATTTGTTTCCAAAATGCACATGATCAGCAAAAAAACTCCATCTCTACCCTCCCAGCACATCGGACAAGTTTCTTATAACTTTTTAATTCAAGGGAGTCCAACGCCCTTCGATACCTTGGGTTCAGTCCTGAGTAAAAGTGGTTGATTTTTCTATCAAGATTCATAATAATATTAGGGGTATACCTCACAATTCAGTTGAAGTTCGCTTCATACACAGCCACTGAATCTTCCTCCTTCCATTTAAAATCATGTAATTGCTTCTC
This sequence comes from Viscum album, assembly GCA_963277665.1. Lineage (NCBI taxonomy): Eukaryota > Viridiplantae > Streptophyta > Magnoliopsida > Santalales > Viscaceae > Viscum > Viscum album. Next base: position 1,404,248,274 of record OY728125.1, read on the forward strand.
CATTCTAAGTTTCACCACCTTAGGAAAATATTTTTCATGGAAAGGAATTTTAAATTCATCCCACTCTAAGGCATCAAAATCCTCTCTACACCTGATATTCCTTACTATAGACCACCAATGATCAGCTTCCCCTTCAAAACGATAAATGGAAAGAATTCCCTTTTGATTGTCTGAACATCCCATATCATCGAATATCTTTTCAAGGGCATTGATCCATCCTTCAGATGCTACTGGTTCAGAAGATCCATTGAATGTAGGAGGATGTTGTCTCATAAAATGTTCCATCACTGTCATGTTCCGTTGTGGTACCTCTATTGGTTATCTTGAATGGATGCCACCACCCTTTATATCCTACGTTAGCTGAGCCAGTACTATCACAAACTTCTCATTTCCAATCCCTACCATTCCGGGCTATAGTTCAGGAAGGATGTCATTCTGTCGGTGCCTTTCCTCTTCAGCATCTCTGTTCCTTCTGCGTACAACCATTCTGGACAAACATATCATAGATAAAGCAACATGGTAATCCTTATATTCTATAGCATTTCAAATTAAGCATAGAGTGAAATTCATTTATGGTATTCTATTAACATCAGCATAACCCCTAAAGTTATCTAAACCATCCTATCATACCAACTATAAGGACTTGGCCTTATTACATACATAATCTTGAATTTAGTCAAGAAAACACTTCCCTTTACATTGAATATATTTTCAAGTTTAGAGCTTTAGATAATTAGGATAGTACATTCATGACATTGCACATTATTACATAGTGGATACCATAAAAACAGTTTCCATTTTTTCCAAAATATAAAACATTAAAACATAAACAAGACTCCTTGACAATTCTTCATCAATTTACATGTCTTACTTCCTTGTATTACACATCCATTAACCGGTGAAAAATAATTTAAAAACATGGGATGAGCACAAAATCTCAGTAAGGGATGGAAAATAAGGAAAAATCACATTAGTCCATGAATACTCATAACGTATGAATACATTTTCAAAAGACATTGTTTTCACCCATAAATACTTACATCATGTAACATAAGATTTAAAAAAGATCCACATAAACATGATAAAATAAATATAATCATAGAGGTATCTTGGGTGATTACTTACATAATCTTTTAACCATATTGGCGACCTTAAAATTTGTAACCCTCACAGCTACCTTACTTTGTGTAACCATCGTAGTTACACTTGGAGTAACCATACGACCGATCTCCAAATTACTCATACCCAATGAATTTTATGGAGATATAGGTCCCACCCTTCATCATAAATAAATCCCAAGAACCAAAACATAATTATACAACATAAATAATTCCATAAAAACATCACTTTGGAATTTCGTAAAACTGAATTTTAAAAGAGAATTTTTAATAAAAACCCATTATAAATATCATAAAATTGAAGAGAGACATAATAGAGTGGATGAAGTATGTATATATACTATAAATAAACATAATAAAACAAAATATAAACATAAACTATTACACAAACAATTTAAATATCACACAAATAATGAAGTAGAAGGTTAACCTAAAGAAAGGAAATCGGGTTAAGAATTCCCTTACCTTAGTCTTTTCATACTTAAAACTTATTTAAACCTTCTGTATAATGGTTAAAAGAGTGTTATTAGTATTTTAAAGAAAAATTTTCATATTTATAACATCTTATATGGTAATTTCATTACATCATTTTACCCATTAATTGTTAGTATTTTGTTCCTTGCACCGCTTTTGGGTGAGTTCTTCACATGATATCCATGATTGGTTTATGATGGTTGTTCTTGTCGATTGGAAGTGAAACTAAAGAATTGGAATGGAGTAGTATTTAAATATTTTCAGTACTATAAAATATACCATTTATCACTTTAATACTTTATATGAGGATGATTCATAAGTTAAAACATTAATGATGTTCGTTTAGATCATTTAAGTGGTTCTTTAAATAATAACCATCTCATTTAGTCTTATAAATTAGAAACATGAGTAAAAACGAATTACAGAACCATTTATGAGTCATAAAACATATATTATAACATTTTTCAACCATATAAATGGTTTCATGACCAGAATTACATGAATTAATGTAAATTGAAATTACATCGTCCACGATGTCGGTAATTCGACACATCACAAGAAATGTTTTTATTCCTTAAATAAGTGGTGGAGGAGAAGAATAATGATTATTAATCTTCCATAAACATGAGAACATCCATAATATACATGATTATGGAGATTTCATGCCTCTTGGATAAGAGGGGTGAGGAAGGAAGAAAAAGGAATCACGATATAAATGAAAAACTTGAGAAATTTCTTACGAAAATTCGGCAGCCTAATGACGTCTCTTAAAATATCATAAAAACAAGATTTATTAGAGGAATGGAATATATCATCATTCATAAATAATATGAACAGTAAGACAAGACAAAGAGAATGGAATAGTATAACATAAAATTAAAGAAAAAAAGAAAATAAAAGAGGTTGTTTACCTCTTTCTCCCTTCCCCTCGAAATCCTTCTTAAGGGCTTTGATTTTTGTCTTTTGGTGAGACCAGCAGCTCTAGGATGTGGGAAGAATATTGGGGAGGTAATTTGGCAGAAATTAGACAATTCTCAAGGCTTGAGCGGTGTGGGATGAAGAGGGGAGTTAGGGTGGTATTTATAGTAGAGGAGGGGAGGTATTGTAGATAATTTTTATCATTATTATAATAATTTTATCAAGACTATGAATAATCTCAATTCATGTGACCCCGAATAGTAACAATGTCATGTGAGTTCGAACCACGTGGGATTACATCATCCTTTCATCACTAATGATCCAGTAAATCAAGTATTTAGCATCTATTGTATTTTATCGTATTTTACTATTCATAAAAAATTCTTGAATTTCAGAAAAATCCCAAAAATTTACCCTAACCATTTTTCGATGTGTAGAATTCAAAAATGAAGTACATTTTTCAAAAATAATTTTCTAAATATTACTAATTTAACTTTTAAATAAAAGAATAATTAATTCCCAAATTAACAGTTCCAATTCTATAACTACTTCTTTATCACAATGAAAAATTAACCCAGATGTTATTATCTTCTAGACTTAAGAAAATAAAATAATAATAAAATTTACTATTAATTAGGGTCATATTACTATTCTTTTTTACTATTCATAAGGGTATGTTACTATTCATAGAAAAACAAGTTGGTTTCATAAGACCCCAAATAACATACTGAACACAGTTGTAGATGATAGTTTCTTGAAATTCAATATATAGAAGTAGAAATGTTATGTTTTAAAGGCTAATTAAAAAAATCTATTTAAAACAAAGTTCCATGCATTTATATTTATTTTCAGAAAAACATGGGGTGTTACAGTATCTATGAAGTAAAGATATTTTGACATAAATTTTCTCTATATGAAGATCAAAGTAAGAAAAAAGGAAATAATTAACATGATTAAAAAATTAACCCTAAGAGAGGATATTTTATCATATTCAACACTTTTTACTTGAAGGAAACAAGTGGATACCAATCAATACTCAAATGTTAATTTAATTTATCTAATGTTGTCTTATTTAAATTTAAAACCCATTCAAAACAAATAACCTTATAAGCAAGTGTTCTGTCAATAGTAGACTAGGTATGGTTTTCCTTAAAAGAAATTATTTCTCATTTCATGAATGAATTCATAACATGGAATCACCAATATTAAAAACATGTTTACAAGTATTGGGGTCCTCATTACAATGTTCTTTCTAAATATACAATTAAAACGAAGCTATATTTGTATGGACTAATTAAGATAGATGTGTCATAACCCTCATTGCTTTATTATTGGTGATCCATTAAGCCCTTATATCATTGGAAGGTTCTCTATATGATCTTTTATCAAACATGAACTTACATTGAGCCAAGGGTTCAGGATTGGGTGGTGGATTATCAATAGGAAACTCAGTTTGAACTGGTGGGTCAATATTAATATTTTTTATTAAGGGTATATTAACAATATGTTCATTAATAATCATTAAGTTAGGTGTAGATGATTCATTAAACAACACATCATAACTAATTGTGAATTTATAAAATAATATTTTGTCAACCTAGAGGTTATATCCCATCACCCCCTTAGTATTTAATATAAATTTGAAATTAATAACTGCAGTTTTTATCTTTCTAGTCATTATTTTGAAAAGGAAACACACCAAAATAACTATCAAGTATGAAAAATGAGTAGGATTGTTATTTGATGGTTATTTTGGATTCATATACCAATTTAAAATAGGTGGGAACTAATTGGTGAGGTAAACTACAAAAATGGAATTGTTGACCGAAATGTACATGTTTAAGCCAAATAATGCAAGTATTCTTCAAATAGACTTGAAAATGGACTAGTTTATAGGATCCACTGGATCATTTAATTATGGTGTGTTATTGATCGTGTTGTGCCTAACGATACCCCTGGATTTTTAGAACCCGATAAACTTTCTCTATAGTTATTCTTATCCATTTTTAGTTCTTATAAACATAATTTTTATCCTTGTTCTTTTTTCCATAGATAACATGCAATTATTAAATAGGTTAAAAAATTAGACATATCTCTCAAAATATAGATCCTAAATGTTAGTAAAAATTTACCTATGAATGTGAGAAATTATGATCCTCCACCAAGGGAGGTGGAATAATAGATACCCAACAAACTAGAGTTCATATAATCTAGTGGGGGAATATCCATAAAACTAGATATATTGAAGAATAATCTCTTAGAATTAGTAATAACATAGTCCCTAAAAATGTTACTCATCTTAACTGGATATAGAATCCCTTATATACATAGCTTATTGAGACCCCTATCACTTAAATTCCCTAATAACTTATTCCAAATAATATTTATGTCCCGAAAAGGGCCATAGGTTCTACCCAACTACCTAGAATGAGTATTTATATTGAAAAAATAAATTCAATTAACTAAATATACCTTAATGGTCATATGAGAAACCTTAAAGTTTCTATAATAATATTATTTATAATTGAAGATAAATCACTTCATATTAAGAATACCTAATGAAATGGGATTTCTATGATGGTTGTGGACCCATATAACATCATAGAAGGTGAAAATATAATGGGTATCTAGATATAATAAAATAAGCCATCTTATGATGACCTTACCCCTCGAATTGTTTCTGAAAACAACATCACCTATTCCCCACTCATCTAACTCATAAAAATAGAATCTATTAGGGTACATGTGGAAAGAAAACTTGAGTATAATACCCATTAATCACAAAGAGTATGTTTAAACAAAGTAATACACTCAACAATATCCTCTCATAAATCAAAAAATAGCGAATTATTACTACATTCCTTCGAATTATAACTAGATTTTAGTTAAGGGAACTTAAATTTAACGGGTATAGGTTTTCCAAAAAAATATCGTGAATCCTCTTTATATAAAGACCAATATTGATTATACATATATTTTTTATAGTTATTTATATTTTTCTTCCCATTATCTTTCTTTTTTCTCATAATGTTCAATCTCACTGCCTTCACTTTAATATTAGTTTTACCATGTAATTAACGAGAAATTAGGAATGATTTCACTTCCTCGAATTTCCTTGAATCTTTACCATATATCAGATAATTAATATGATTATCATATGATATATACAAAGAAATTAAAAATATTATGGACTAGTCTTAAATATTTATTATAATATTAATATTTTCTAAATAAAGAATAATTGTGTTACACTCATCAAGATGTTCATGAATTGGGTTTCTTGGGAAGACATTGAAGTTATAATGGTTATGTTACTTATATATTTAACTGAAAAGAGAAGTATTCATAAAAACAATTCATGATTTGACCAAATATTGTTTGTAAGAACCCGGGTAAATAAAGAATATGACATTTTTATATTTATCCATATATGTGAATAAAATATTAATATGACTTTAAAGGGGACGCTATGCTCGATGGCGTACCCAACACGCAACAACGAGTTTCTTGGGAATCTTACGTTGCACTCTAATAATAAAATAATATTATTTTAAATGGCAGTTAACATGTAGCCGTTGTATTGGAAGGAATGGATAGAAATAACTAAAATATGATTATATATGTTTTCAAATGTTTTTACATTTATCCAATAAAAGATAAATGCTTAAAATACGGAAAGAATTCAATTTTAGGCGTATATGCCCTAGTTTTCACTAAAGGTTCACTTATCACCTTTTGATGGAGAACAGTCATTAAATATAGTTTTGTTCATTATTATACATTCTATTTGGACCAAATAAAACTTTTCTTTAGAATCGGGACATCAAAATTTACTTTGTGTAAATTTTTGGTATCTTTCTGATAAAGTTCATTTTTAATGAATAGTGTAAAATGTTGTATTTTAATTCAAACCCACTTTTTAATATTATTTATTTATATCATTATATTATCTTTTGAATTGGGTTTAAAGTAAAAATAGAATATATTTTTACCATTAAATCCAATAGTGGTCATTGGAATTAATTTCACTTTGAAATCAGACTTAAACTAGTGTCAATCTTTTGATACTTATTATTTCATAAAAACACACTATTTGATCTGACAGCGGGAGTTAATTATTAAATTAATTAATGTGACTTATATGTTTTGAATTTTGTAAAATAGACTTCATTTTTGAATTTGGAATATCAAATATAGCTTAGGGTGAATTTTTGGGATTTTTCTGAAAAACTTCAATTTTTGATGAATAGTGAAACCACTAAGTGGTACTTATAAAAACTGATTTTTCCGTTTAAATCAAATTTTTCATATTTGTTTTTTGAATTTCAAAAATCCGACATACATGGTTGTCATGAAGAAGTAAAATGTGGTTCCATGGGAAAAAATAATTTTTTGGTGAATAGTAACTTAATAGGTTTTAATCGCGATTAGAGGTAATTAGTGTAGTTTGAGGTAAAAATAATGTTTTAATAATATGAAATGAACATGAAACATGTCCTAACCTCATTGGATGTGTCATGGCCGACCAAGACAAGCCATGGGACAACTTGGGGACCCCATGGAGCCACTTTGGTTGGAAAATGACATAAATACCTTTTTATTGAATGTTAAAGTAAAAATGACACACACATGAGATGTTTTGCTAAAAAAAAATTTACATGGGGTTATACATGTCATATTTTTGACTATAAATATTCATTAGATACCTAAAAATATTTCCTACATCATAGTATTTTTTTTATAATTTGCAAACATTAAATAAATTAAATTATTTATGACATCATGATGATGTAGCGATTACCTCATTATTTAACGATTTAAATAAAATGGAAACATAATGTAATATCTAAGACCTACACATGTCCAAAACCTATTGGATGAGTGGATTTAGAACCCTTATCACCTTATCCCCGAAACAAATCAATTGGGAACTCTTAAATCCGAATAACATTTTAAAATAAAGTGACTTTTCTTTACCATCCAAGAGCTCCCCTCCTCTCCTCTTATAAAAGGCCCCCACATCTACCTCCTTACCCACACTCCCAAAGCCTTTTTCTCGGCCAACCCCTTCCCATTTTGCCTCTCCACTTCCCTCTCTTACTCCTTGAAGCCTCACTTTGGGCAGAAGTCTTCCCAAGGAAGCCTTTGAGCTCAAACCAAGGGGAGTTACCCGATTTTAAGGTAATGTCTTCTTTTGAGTCCTTTTGTTTTATTTTGCTTCTCTAACCCCCTAAAATCTTTTTATTCTTTTCTTTTGTAAAAACTCCTGTATCTTCAATATACTAGGATGTTGTTATAAGAAGGATTCGAGCTACACTTACACACACCTACATCTAATGGTTAACGAACATACTCTTTCCATGGATGGAGAATTTTTGCCTCCCGAAACGATGATTGTTCAACATTCTTTTAACACCTTCATAGGTGGCCATTATGATGTAAATATATTTATATATGATATAAAATATGTTTATGTTTTACTTAAGCTTCTTTATTTTTCATTTTTGGCTTACCTTTATGGCTTCCATTATGGGTATACGCGATATCTTCATTTTAGGAAGTGCGGACTACCGCCCCCTCAAAGTGATGTGATTCGTTAATGCCATACGTGGGACGTATAAAGGATGGATTTAATATTATTATATATGATGTTATACTGGAATTATTATATACCTATATATCATTATTATTTCTTTCCATTAAAGTATGAGATAGAAATGAAACTAGCGTTCATGCGTACGTACGGCTTACCATCTACATGAACGGTGCATTTCATTTCTTATCCCCAAATGTAATGTACTATTATAAGTACATGTATATAATGGATATATATGATGAATGATACATCTAAATGATGAATATAATTCTGGAATTAAAATATACATACCTCTCATTTAGTTTTAATTCCATTAATATGACAAAGAAATGAATGTTGCGTTCATGCGTACGTACGGCTTACTGTCTCCATGAACGGTGCATTTCATTTCTTACCTCTAAATGATTATGAAATATTATAAATACATGTATATTATGGATATATATGATATATATTCTATCCAAAGCATGAATATCATTCTGGATATAATGAACCTTTGACCACACGAACAACATGTAATTGTAAGAAGTCCACTTTCGACTTAAGAACCAAATATCGACAAAACAAACATTAATAACTTAAATGGTTACATAATGTTTATAACTTGGAAATAAGTGATATAAAAGGAATAATGAACTTGTAAAAGGTTCTTAAGCAAGTAGAAATTAACTCATGTTTATTATTCAGGACGTTAAAGAATGATCGAGTCAAGTTGGACCCGAGGTAAGGGATCGTACACCTCTCTTTCTTTTTAAGTACACTCTTTTATGTCATTACTTCTAAGCTCATCTTTCTTGTGATTGGGATGTTATTTTATATTACTCTTACTGTAATTTTTATGTTCATATGATGAGAGACCCTATTCTCTCCCATCAATTCATTTTGGAAGTTTTGAGTGGCGCCGTTAGGCTTCCGAATTTTCGTAAGAGATCCAACCTCTCTCTTTCTTTTTAAGTACTCTCCTTTATGGAACTTCTTTTAAACTCCTCGTTGTTATGTTGGGGGATGTTCTTTTATATTAATCTTTCTATAAACTTTATGTTAATATGATGAGATACCCTATTTGATCTCATCAATCCATTTTTTTAAGTTTTATGTGGCGCCGTTAGGCTGCCGAGTTTTCGTAAGGGATTTTTCATCTCACTTTTATTCCCCTGAGATTTATGCTACATTTTCCACAATTTCCTTTTAGTGGTGTATGTAATGCCCATTATTCTAATATATTTGTAATATACTTTTTTTATGATTATTTACATCAATTATTTATTGTCCTTCTTTCATGGGGTGTATGTTTTGAAAGATACCCAAGTCGGTAAGGGAACCTTTCACCCTCCTCTTTTTTTAAAAGACTTCTTTTGTTGGGTCTTTTAATTTACATATTGTTATATTGGGATATGTTCTCATATATCCTTATTGATGTAAATTTTATTTCCAAGTGATGAGATACACTTTTTATCTCTCATCAACTCATTTTGATGTGACGTCGTTAGGCTGTTAAGGGAACTTCTTAACCCAATTTCGATTTCTTTGGGTTCAACATGTAGTTATTGAATATGTCATCCTTTGAATATGTTTGAATGACCTTTGATTATTTTACACTTAATATCCACTTATATTTGGTGTATTCATTTGTCACACATAATTATGTAATTGATTTATCCTTAAACCAAGGATATCATCTTTGTTTGGGAATTTGTCTCAATCTCCTTTCATTGAGGCATATTCTGTTTTATACACAACCTTCTTTTATATGGTGTATAAACCCCTTTGACTTTTACATTTATTCAAAAGGAATCTTTTTTTATACAAAGCATTTACTAAAAGACAAAAGGGAATGTTTTTGTCATATGTATGCGGCGACAACGACTTCACCGCCGCCGTGACCATTATTTGAGTTTCAGCTTCCTCTACAAGCCATACCTTCTTTTTAAAAGAAAAATAAATACCATGTTTTACTTTTATTTTATCTTGGTATTGAAAATGGTTTTCATAATGTTTTTATATCAATGTGTCGTATTGATATCTTGTGATTGAAAGGTGTAAATGTTATGTTTCCTTTATTCATGATTTATGTGATACGATTATGTTATGGTTCATGGGAATTTTTATGAAGAACGGGTGGTTCCATGATAAAATAAGGACGGGTGATCCCGATATAGCTCTCCAATGCATTGGGTAACGCGAAGGAGTGAAACGTTAAGGTTTCTCCGAAGAGATTTAGGGAATATACTGTGATGGGTATTCCAAACGTAACCAAGAGGGTTACTCCCTACGTAAGAATGTTATGAATGCCTCAAGTTACCTTTATGTATTATGATTTCTATGATTTATTCATGGTTTTATGAGGTATGTTAAAGTGCCTATGTTTTATGGTTAAAGTATGATTTCATTCTTATGTATATATGAACTCATGTTTGACTGATTCTTTTTAGTTAGATTATTTTATAAATTAAGAGTAATTTTATTTGGGTTATCTATGGAAATGATAAACCTATCATCGAGGATATGTGATTAGGTTAATTACTTTTCAATATGAGAATTTAAGAGCAATTGATGTTATATGGAGATAAAAGTTAATTTGTACCTTGGAAGACTATGTGACTAAATCCTTCAAATAGTTGGGTTTCAATCTTAGTTTGGTTTACTTTGAAGAATTTTATGGACAAATTTTTTATCGGATGGTCCTCGTTGAACTTTGGGTTTTGTTAGACAAAATCTTGGAGATTAAGAATAGATTTTCTTTTTATAAAGGGTTATCCTTTTCTGGTTTATCTGATCTTGTACTAGCCTTTTTGGTTTTGGTTTTGGTTAAAGTCTAAAAACATCGGAAGTATATAGTTATCTTTTGTGGATTAGGTGATTCTCTAATGTTGATTATAGTACTCTTAATGTGAACAAGTCTTCCTAAATACTCGCCTTTTGGAGAAAATATCAGTGTGTGTAAGGAATCTAATAAAAGTTGAAAGTCAACATGATAAGTGATTATGTTTCCTTATGAATAAATTTCTCAATAAAAAGTAACTTAAAACAAAAATGTTGTCTATTACCTTTTCCTACTGGGGAATTGAATATCGTTTAACCCATCACAAGTTTGTGATTTTCTCATGGTTAAATTTCTCCTAAACATGTTTTCTATCACTCTCCATCATAACATGACCCATTGTTTTTTCCTCCATGTCCATATTTTCATACTTGGAATCCTAGTATGGGTTAACTCGGGTGACCTTTGTACTTATCATTCTTTATTTTAAAGTGATTGTTTTACCGACTCTTGTTCCGATGTGGGACTTTCAAGGATGTTTCCAAGCCCAATTTTAAAATTGCGAGGACGCAATTCCCAAAAGGGGGGAAGGATGTAACAACCCAGGTAAATAAATAATATGAAATTTTCATATTTATCCATATTTGTGAATAAAATATTAATATGACTTTAAAGGGGACGCTATGCTCGATGGCGTACCCAACACGCAACAACGAGTTTCTTGGAAATCTTACGTTTCACTCTAATAATAAAATAATATTATTTTAAATGGCAGTTAACATGTAGCCGTTGTATTGGGAGAATGGATAGAAATAACTAATATATGATTATATATGTTTTTAAATGTTTTTACATTTATCCAATAAAAGAAAAATGCTTAAAATACGGATAGAATTCAATTTTAGGCGTATATGCCCTAGTTTTCACTAAAGGTTCACTTATCGCCTTTTGATGGAGAACCATCATTAAATATAGTTTTGTTCACTTTTATAAATTCTATTTGGACCAAATAAAACTCTTCTTTAGAATCGGGACATCAAAATTTACTTTGTGTAAATTTTTGGTATCATTCTGATAAAGTTCATTTTTTAATGAATAGTGTAAAATGTTGTATTTTAATTCAAAACCTCTTGTTAATCTAATTTATTTATATTATTAGATTATATTTTGAATTGGTTTTGAAGTTAAATTAGAATATATTTTTACCATTAAATCCAATAGTGGTCATTGGAATTAATTTCACTTTGAAATCAGACTTAAACTAGTGTCAATCTTTTGATACTTATTGTTTCATAAAAACACGCTATTTGATCTGACAGTGGGAATTAATTATTAAATTAATTAATGTGAATTATATGTTTTGAATTTTGTAAAATATACTTCAATTTTGAATTCGGAATATCAAATATAGCTTAGGGTGAATTTTTGGGATTTTTCGGAAAAACTTCAATTTTTTATGAATAGTGAAACTACTAAGTGGTACTTATAAAAACTGATTTTTCCGTTTAAATAAAATTTTTCCATCTATGTGTTTTTAATTTCAAAAATCCTACATACATGGTTTTCATTAAGAAGTAAAATGTGGTTCAATGGGAAAAGAATAATTTTTTGGTGAATAGTAACTTATTAGGTTTTAATCGCGATTATAGGTAATTAGTGTAGTTTAAGGTAAAAATAATGTTTTAATAATATGAAATGAACATGACACATGTCCTAACCTCATTGGATGTGTCATGGCCGACCAAGAAAAGCCATGGGACAACTTGGAGACCCCATGGAGCCACTTTGGTTGGAAAATGACATAAATACCTTTTTATTTAATGTTAATGTAAAAAATGACACACAAATGAGATGTTTTGCTAAAACAATTTTTACATGGGGTTATACAAGTCATATTTTTTACTATAAATATTAATTGGAAAGCTAAAAATATTTCCTACATCATAGTATTTTTTTATTAATTTTTATACATTAAATAAATTAAATTATTTATGACATCATGATGATGCATCGATGACCTCGTTATTTAACAATTTAAATAAAATGGAAAGATAATGTAATATCTAAGACCAAAACATGTCCAAAACCTATTGGATGAGTGGATTTAGAACCCTTATCACCTTATCCTATAATCACATCAATGTGGGACCTCTTAAATCCGGATACCATTTTAAAATAAAGTGACTTTTCTTTACCTTCCAAGAGTGCCCCTCCCCTCCTCTTATAAAAGGCCCCCACCTCTACCTCCTTACCCACACTCCCAAAGCCTTGGGATCGGCCAACCCCTGCACATTTTGTCTCTACACTTCCCTATATTACTCCTTGAAGCCTCACTTTTGGCAGAAGTCTTCCCAAGGCAGCCTTTGAGGTCAAACCAAGGGGAGTTACCCAATTTTAAGGTATTGTCTTCTTTTGAGTCCTTTTGTTTTATTTTTCTTCTCCAACACCCTAAACTCTTTTTATTATTTTATTTTGTAACAACTACTGTATCCTCAATATACTAGGATATTGTTATAATTAGTATTCGATCTACACTAACACACACCTACATCTAATGGTTAACGAACATACTGTTTCCGTGGATGACGAATTTATGCCTCCCGAAATGATGATTGTTCAAAATTCTTTTAACACCTTCATAGGTGGCCATTAAGATGTAACTATATTTATATATGATATATAATATGTTTATGTTTTACTTAATCTTATTTATTTTTCATTTTTGTCTTACCTTTATGGCTTCCATTATGGGTATACGCGATATCTTCATTTTAGGAAGTGCGGACTACCGCCCCCTCAAAGTGATGTGATTCGTTAATGCCATACATGGGACGTAGAAAGGATGGATTTAATGTTATTATATATGATGTTATAATGGAAATATTATATACCTCTATATCATTATTATTTCATTCCATTAAAGTATGAGATAGAAATGAAAGTAGCGTTCATGCGTACGTACGGCTTACCGTCTCCATGAACGGTGCATTTCATTTCTTATCCCCAAATGTAATTCACTATTATAAGTACATGTATATAATGGATATATATGATGAATGATACATCTAAATGATTAATATAATTCAGGAATTAAAATATACATAGCTCAAATTTAGTTTTAATTCCATTAATATGACAAAGAAATGAAAGTAGCGGTCATGCGTACGTACGGCTTACCGTCTCCATGAACGGTGCATTTCATTTCTTACCTCTAAATGATTATGTAATATTATAAATACATGTATATGCGGGATATATACTATATATATGCTATCCAAATCATGAATATCATTCTGAATATAATGAACCTTTGACCACACGAACAACATGTAATTGTAAGAAGTCCACTTTCGACTTAAGAACCAAATATCGACAAAACAAACATTATTAACTTAAATGGTTACATAATGTTTATAACATGGCAATAAGTGATATAAAAGGAATAATGAACTTGGAAAAGGTTCTTAAGAATGTATAAATTAAGTCAAGTTTATTATTCAGGACTTTAAAGAACGATCGAGTCAAGTTGGACCCGAGGTAAGGGATCATACACCTCTCTTTATTTTTAAGTACACTCTTTTATGTCATTCCATATAAGCTCATCTTTCTTGTGATTGGGATGTTATTTTATACTAATCTTACTGTAATTTTATTGTTAATATGATGAGAGACCCTATTCTCTCTCATCAATTCATTTTGGATGTTTTGAGTGGCTCCGTTAGGCTGCCGAATTTTCGTAAGAGATCCAACCTCTCTCTTTCTTTTTAAGTACTCTCCTTTATGGCACTTCTTTTAAACTCCTCTTTGTTATTTTGGGGGATTTTCTTTTATATTACTCTTTATATAAACTTTATGTTAATATGATGAGATACCCTATTTTATCTCATCAATCCATTTTTGTAAGTTTTATGTGGCGTCGTTAGGCTGCCGAGTTTTCGTAAGGGATTTTTCATCTCACTTTTATTCCCATGAGATTTATGCTACATTTGCCACAATTTCCATTGAGTGGTGTATGTACTGACAATTATTCTAATATTTGTGTAATATACTTTCGTTTATGAGTATTTACATCAATGATTTATTGTCCTTCTTTCATGGGGTGTATGTTTTGAAAGATACCCAACTCGGTAAGGGAACCTTTCACCCTCCTCTTTTTTTTAAAAGACTTATTTTGTTGGGTCTTTTAATTTACATATTTTTATGTTGGGATATGTTCTCATATATCCTTATTGATGAAAATTTTGTGTTCAAGTGATGAGATACAATTTTTATCTCTCATCAACTCATTTTGATGTGACGTTGTTAGGCTGTCAAGGGAACTTCTTAACCCAATTTCGATTTCTTTGGGTTCAACATGTAGTTATTGAATATGTCATCCTTTGAATATGTGTGAATGACCTTTCATTATTTTACACTTAATATCCACTTATATTTGGTGTATTCATTTTTCACACATAATTATGTAATTGATTTATCCTTAAACCAAGGATACCGTCTTTGTATGGGACTTCGTCTCAATCTCCTTTCATTGAGGCATATTCTGTTTTATACACAACCTTATTTTATATGGTGTATAAACCCCTTTGACTTTTACGTTTATTCAAAAGGAATATTTTTTATACGACGTGTTTAAAAAATACAAAAGGGAATGTTTTTGTCGTACGTATGCGGCGACAACGACTTCTCCGCCACCGTGACCATTATTTGAGTTTCGACTTCCTCTACAAGCCATACCTTCTTTTTAAAAGAAAAATAAATACCATGTTTTAATTTTCTTTTATCTTGGTATTGAAATTGGTTTTCATAATGTTTTTATATCAATGTGTTGTATTGATATCTTGTGATTGAAAGGTGGAAATGTTATGTTTCCTTTATTCATGTTTTATGTGATACGATTATGTTATGGTTCTTGGGCATTGTTATGAAGAACGGGTGGTTCCGTGATAAACTAAGGGCGGGTGAGCCCGATATAGCTATCCAATGCATTGGGTAACTTGAAGGATTAAAATGTTAAGGTTTCTCCGAAAAGATTTAGGGAATATACTGTGATGGGTATTCCAAACGTAACCAAGAGGGTTACTCCCTACGTAAGAATGTGATGAATGCCTCATGTTACCTTTATGTCTTATGATTTCTATGATTTATTCATGTTTTGATGAGGTATGTTAAAGTGCCTATGTTTTATGGGTAAAGTATGATTTCATTCTTATGTATATATGAACTCTGGTTTCCTTTCCATATTTTTTATAACCCTTACTGAGCTTTTTATGCTCATCCCAAGTTTTCGAAATGTTTTTCACAGGTAAATGGAAAGGTACATGATGTGATGATAGTGTCAAGGATGTGTCGAGAAAAAATCCATGTTTTTATTTTCAATATGTTTCTGTTGATGGGAAGAATGAATACTGTCTTTTATGTAACCACTTTGTTTAAATGTGGAATGTAATGCAAGTTTCATGTTCTAATTTTCTAAAACTCTAAACCTGAAAAGATCTTCAATGTGTAATCTTGTAATAACTCAAGAATAAGTAAGGTTTAATGCAGGGGCCTTATATTGTTTGTATTGGTTTTATAGTAAATCGCATGCAATAATTTTTCACCCAGTGATAGTGTAAGAGAACCACAATCTTTCATTAATACATTGGATGATACATCTAAATAGAAGTTCATAGTTTCTATATAATTTGATCAATTAAATAAAGGTTTATTTGGTAAAAAACTACATCATAAATTCCATCTTATAAGAAAACTACTTTTACATTTATTCACTAAATATTAATGTAATTTTCTTCATCAAATTTGTCTATTTAATACATAGAAGATTTTTTTTATACACATGATTCTATAATACCAATTACCGAGTAAAAAATTAAGTATACACCCTAATTAAATATATCAAGGGAATAAAATATGTATGTTTTTTTAATATTAAAAACATTATACTAGAAAAAGAAAAACAATAAAGGCATAAGAGATCTTGGTGATTCAACAAGCATCTAATAGAAAATAGATTGAATAGGAGAATATAATATTTAATGTGCTTTAGAATAGTTTATTCCTACATGTACGATAATAACACCAACCAAAAAATTAATTTTATTAATCTAAATATAAAAAATCAATATAAGAGTGTAATAAAAAAATAATTTACAAATCACAAAAAATAAGCATGAGAACTAAAACACTAAATTTGAAAGGGAATAAGAAAAATTGAATTCCAGCCATCATTACCATTGATTTGATATGATTTTTTGAAATGAACAGTGAATTTTATATTCCAATATTCTATATATAGAGTACCACTACAAAAATTGAACATGGAGATCCTCGTAGGCATAAGAAACTAATATCCACTACACCACTACTCTAGGAATGAATATACGCATGAATAATGATGGAATAAGTCATCAACTTCTTGAGGAAGATGATCAAAGCCTACAATGCTTCTTTTCTATAGTTATATCTCCCTATCCCATTTTTTCTATGATATTTAGAATGAAGTAATAATTAAGAACCATGATAATAAAGCACCTAAGTGTGATAATGATGGCACATTTCTCAAGGTTCTGATGTACCTAATAAAGATATACCCTAAATCAAATATGCTAGTGACTTTTGAGGATATATCATACAATATGATATAAGAGATATCATATTATATGATATCCTTCAATAAAAATATTATTTATTCATAGTGGTTATATCATTAAATGTGGTATGTGGATATAACAATGTCACTAACTTGGAAAGCCGTACTTTGTGAAGAAAAAAATATTGTAATGCATTGATTCATAATTTAAAATTAATATGACATCATATGAATGATGAGGCATATAAATGATAAATTTTAACATTTAATTCTATATTTCATTTAAAAATTATTATTTACATGCACAAAATATATTTTTATTGTTATAAAGGAATAGTACAGTAACAATATAGGGGAAAACTAGAGAGATATCTTATTAAGTAGATCATTGGAGATTGAAATATTGAATTATAAGTAAATCATCCCTAACAAGGTTCATTTATACACAATTATTATTTAAATGATTCATAAGATGATTTTTGGGAGAAAAAAGATTACTTAATCATTAAGTACATCTCTGAGTGTTAATAAAGGTTGCAATGAGAGGCATTCACACATACATTTCATAAATTTTGCATAAATGTTATGTGGGTTTGACTATAAAAAACCCATGATTTCATACATAAATATCAAATATTTTCAGATGAACATTCTACATATTTCACAAATATATTCCAAAGGACCAAAATATTTTAGTGAATTTGGATAATAAGAATACAATTTTCGTATTTAATGAAAGATATTAAATATCCTCTATAAATATATTCCCCTTCTTTAATCTAAATAAACATACCCTACATAAAACCATTATTCATAACCTAGGGAAAGGAAACATATAAAAGGATGAACTGAAATGATCATAAAGGATAAAAATGGAAAATATTATTCTATAATCATATTAAAGGGTAAGATAAGAATAATGTATGATATCATGAAAATAATTTAAAAAGTTCATACCCAACATTTCATAGAACATTAACATGTGTAATGTCCTAAATCATTATTAATCAAGAAGGAATGATTCAAAAGTGTGAAATAATCCTAATTCACGAACCATAAGATCATTAAATAAAAGTGTGTCAACAAAATAGGTGTTTAAAACATCAAATTTTTCATATTTAACTACAAATACTATCAGACATAGTGGATAAATCCTCATCACATCGTTCCCATTGTGGATCAAGCTCATCGGCCAGTTTCCCATAGAGGATCTAGCCCATCGACTTGTTTACCATTTTTAACTAATTAGATATAAATATTCACCCAAAATAATAGATGGATATATAGGTCCCACCCAACACAAAATTAAATTTATACATATGTGTTCCACAAGATCATAAAACATTCATCATATGAGAACCCATGAAAAAAATGGGCTTCATAAAACATTTCATTACAGCATAACCTGAGGAAAAGAAATGAGTTTCATAAAAATATTTTCAATATAAAAATAAACTATCATGAAAATGAATAAATATGGTATAATTGAATAAAATAATTAGTAAATATTACGTAACATCATACGATGTTATATTATGTGAAAAATTTTTCTAAAAGAAAAATCACTTGGATCTTTTATTAATTAAAATAACCTTTCATTGAAAATAACATTATTGCTGAATGAAATTCATAAAATATTATTGATGTAATTTTCCTTGAAAATAATCTGAAAAAGATATAATGTATGTTTCAAATAAATTAATGTTCATGATTAGGGAATTTGTTTTCATGGAATACATGTTAAAACAATGATTCAATGGAAATTTTTTGTAAAAGCTAGACAAGCCTTGTTAGGAAAACTACATGAATATTTATTTTAAAAAAATTGAACAATAAAAAATGCGTAATAAGATATTTAATAAATAATTTCTATAATTTTAAAACATTTTTGAAAAAATTTATAGAAGATATGGATATGGATTAAAATTAGTTTTTGACTGAATATTACAATAAAGATGATTTTTCTTCAAAAGACTATTTCTGTATAATTAATCCTTAGAAAGTGTAAAATGAAGGAAAAACATTTATCCTAAAAAATAACCAATTTATATGAAATTTCATGAGTTTTTTGAGATGTATATCATAATATTTCATCATCAGAAACCTAATCATAAGCAATCCTGATAAAAAAATAAGATTGTAACATAAAATCTTTACCATTATGGTATCTTTTGAATCATAAGTCACATTACATAATAAAATAAAATAAATATTAAATATTATTTGATTAATTATATTCATTATATAAAATATAAAATTGGTATTATATACACATAATAAAGAAAGAAAGGCGAATAACATAACTTATGTCCCAAAAAGGCAATTTGAGACAAAAATATATTACATTAATTCTCTAATTCCTTCATACACATTTTAAATACAAGTATAATAAATATAGGTTTATTATAAATCTATTAAATTACTATACACATATGTATCATTCTATATATGATTTAATTATGACCTTTTATTATCCAATTATTATGAATTCTTTGTTAAAATCATGTTTTCTGTAATTACTACTTCATTTTTCAAGTATTTTTTTCCTTTGTTTCCTATGTAATTTAATTTTGAGCATGGTTACAACATATACAGAGTTTCAGCCATGATATAAATATCAGATATTTTTATTATATAATTATTTATAGTAATCAATTAAATATATATATATATAATGAATTGCAGCATTCTTGGAGATGGTAGGTTGTACGCCTGCATGAACATTATTTCAATTTTCTCAAAACAATGATATAAAAGAAATGTAAATATTGTATTAAATTTATAGATTATTTTTTATATGAATTAAAAACACATATTTTCATTAAAATTATGATTATTAACTTCCATATAAACTGTGAACGAATCACATCACTTCACAAGGTTATAGTTCATTGTATACACGAGCTGTGTTATTGTATTATCTCAGAATGGAAAATAATAATTTTATTTGATATTAATTTTAAATATTTATAATTATACTATAAATATCATATAAATATGTTAAATCAACAATTATATCTTTTCATCGTAGGTGTTTTTGGAAAATTTAAAACATTTATTCGTGAGGCGGTAGTCCACCGTATACACGATCAATAGTTTTGTTTCCCACTTGATGAAAGAGGAGATTGATTTAAGTCATTAAATTTTCAGAATAATATAATTTTATATGATAGGTAATAATTTTCTTATAAAATCATGTTTTAAATAGATTTTAAGGAGGTGTAAGAAGAAATAAAACAAAACAAAAACAAGTTTATGAATTTTACCTGTAACACCCCGAGCTTCCACAATACTCTTCTCTTTGAAAAATGCAATAGCTTTCATTGTACACAAGTTCGAGATTCTAACATACCGCAACTAATCAAAATAGACATTATGAATAGTAATACCTACTTTTGGAAATTATATATATTTTATATTTCAAAATTTACTTAATTTTTGAATTTGGAATATTAATTATAGCTTAGGGTGAAATTTTGGCATTGTTTTGAAAAACATCAATTTTTTATGAATAGTGAAACCACTAAGTGGTAGTTAAAAAACTGATTTTTGGTTTAAATGAAACATTACCACTTATGGGATTTTATTTTCAAAAATATGACATAAATGGTTGTCATTAGGAAGTAAAATGTGGTTTAATGGGATTAAAATAATTTTTTTGGTGAATAGTAACTTTTAAGTTTAATTAATCGTGATTAAAGGTAATTAGTGAAATTTAAGGTAAAAATGATATTATAAAAATATTAAAATACCTTTAAAATTGTCCTACCATTATTGGATGACTCATGTACGACCAATAAAATCCATGGGTCAACTTGGGGACCCCATGGAGCCTCTTGGGTAAGAAAATGACATTAATAACTTTTTATTTAAAGTAAAAATAAAATTGTCACAAACATGTGTTGTTTTACTAAAAAAAATTTTACATTGGATTATATAAGTTAACTTTTCGACTATAGATATTTATTGTAAAGATAAAACTATTTCCTAAAACATGGTATTTTTGTCTATAATTTTTATACATTAAATAAATTTAATTATTTATGACCCAATGATGATGGAGCGATTACCTCATTAATTAACGATTTAAATAAAATGAAACGATAATGTAAAATCTAAGACATAAACTTTTCAAAAACCTATTGGATGAGTATATTTTGAACCATTATCACATTATCCTTAAAATATATAAGTGTGGGACCTTTAAAATCCGAAACTAATTATATAATAATGTATCATTTCATGATTTTCCAAGAGTGCCCCTCCTCTCCTCTTATAAATGGCCCCCACCACTACCACCTTATTCACACCTTCCAAGCCATTTGGCTCTTCCAAAATCTGCCCAAATACTCTCTCAACTTCACTCTCTTACTCCTAGAATCCTCACTTTGGGAAGAAGTCTTCCCAAGGAAGCCTTTTGGCTCAAATCAAAAAGAGTTACCCGATTTTAACGTAATGTCTTCTCTTATGTTATTTTGTATTATTTTTCTTCTCCAACCCCTTAAACTGTTTTTCATACTTTCTTTTGTAACAAAACCATTATATTCAATATACTAGGTTGTTTTTATTAGAAATATTTTATTTACACTTACACACACTTTCGTCTAATGGTTAAAGAACATACTGTTTCTGTGGGTGGCGAATTACAGCCTCATGAAACGATGATTGTTCAATCTTCTTTTAACACCTCTCATAGTGGCCATTATGATGAAACTATTTTCATACATGATATATATATTATGTTTATGTTTTCCTTATGCTTCTTTATTTCTCATTTATGGAATAAATTTATGATTTCCATTATTGGTAAACGTGATAATTTCATTTTAGGAAGTGCGGTCTACTGCCCCCTCAAAGTGATTTGAATCGTTAATGCCATATGTGGGATGTATAAAGGATGGAGTAAATGGTATTATACATTATATTATACTGGAATTATAGTATAAATTTATATAATTATTATTTAATTCCATTAAATACGAAATATAAATGAAAGTAGCATTCATGCGTACGTACGGATTACCGTCTCCATGAACGGTGCATTTCATTTCATACCTCTAAATGTTATGTAATATTATAAATTCATGTATATACTGGATATATATTATATATATGATATCTACATCATGAATATAACTCTGTATATAATGGATATTTCACCACATGAACAACATGTAATTATAATAACTTTATTTTTGATTCAAGTACCAAAGATCGACAAAATGGCCGTCATTAACTTAAATAATTACATAATGTTCATAACATGGTAATAAGTGATATAAAAGGAATAATGAACATGAAAAAGGTTCTTAATCAAATAGAAATTAACTCTAGTTAATTATTCAGGAGATTAAAGAATGACCGAGTCAAGTCGGACACGAGGTAAGGGAACTTCTTAACCCAATTTCCATTCTTTGGGTTAATATCCTAATTTCAAATTATTTCATGATATTATTATGTCCTATATTGTATTTGTAATTTCTGTATGTGTACTTATAGTAAATACACATAATAGATATATTTTATTTAAAAAATGATCTTTTTAAAGGACTTCGTCTCAATCTCCTTTCATTGAAGAAATTTTTTTTTCTACACAACTTTCTTTTATACAGTGTATAAACCCCTGTGACATTTATATTTATTCAAAAGAAATCGTTTTATTCGAAGCGTTTTACTAAACGAAAAAATGGAATGTTTTTTTGTCATACGTATGCATCGAAAATGACTTCTCTGCTACCATGACCATTATTTGAGTTTCGACTTCCTCTACAAGACATAATTTTTTTTAATGATATAAAAAAAGAGAGAGACATTTCTCTCAAATGTATGAAAATCTAGTGAAAATGTATACGTATTTAATGCAAGCTTAATTTTTTTTCTTCAGAAAACCCAAATTTCGAGTGTGGTAGAGAGGAAGGGATTGGGAATGGACCCATAATGGCCTGTAATTAGTTGAGTAGTCTCAGAATTAGTTATTTGGTTTTCAGAAGATTGCATAATGTTTTCATAAAAACACTGGAGTATATTTGATCAATTTTAAACATAATTATATTCTAAATAAAAATTGCATCTGCAGGTCTCATGAGTCAAACTAGTGTCTTGGCATGAGGCCTTGACAAAATCTTATTTATAGTCTTGGCACGAGGCCTTGGATATGTGGTTATGATAGTCTGGCATTATGCATTCCATCATTGTGAAAGTGGTTATTGATATTGCATGTGATTATTCGACTAGTAGAATATCCATGTGAATAAGTAAATTGCATCATCTCATTTCACTTTTGCCATATTACGTTGAAGTTCAAGTTAAAAAATCTTTTTCTTTAGCCATACATTGCCTTAAATGTTTATGTTTATTTATGAAAGCTTCCGCTATATTGTTATCTTTACTGAGCATCTGAGGTCACCCCTTTCAATGTTTTATTTTTCCCAGGATGTGAAGAAATATTTTATGCCTGACCTATAGGGATAGTATGAAGGGGATAGAAGTGTTGAATATATAGACTATGTTATTGTGATTTTTCACTTTATGATGTAATGTAACATTTATGAATGTATCTAGTGTTTCCAAGGCTACTAAACTAATCGGTATTTCGAGACTTGATCTTTTGTGATAAAAACAATGTTACGCAATAACGCACCGACTCTGGGTAACTGGGGTCGGGGCGTTACAGTTGGTCTCAGAGACAGTTTAGTACTGAACTTGGAAGCTAGATTTACATAAACTCTGATTAGAGCACATATCCCTAAGATAGACTTAGAGGATTAGTATATAAGATCTTCCTAGAATTTTGGTATTATAGGGATTTTATGAGTTTTCCGAGAAATACATCCCTGTCTGGATACGAGCAGGTAGAGGCGGCTCGGGCACATATGTACCTAGGGGTAAAACCCGAAAACACCGCTTTGAGCTAGACTCGAATGAGAACTCGGCACGACAACAGGCCTTGCTGCACTCTTGGTTACGACACTCCCGTGGGATATGATTAGGATAATTCTCATTTTCATTACAAACCATTATGAAGGGTTTATGAGTATATACTTCCTCAATGAATTTTTTTTATGATTATGGATTATATACATAAATTATTCAATTTATGTTAAGTGTTTTACATGTATGGAATTATGTATTTTGATTCATAAACTGATCTAGTTTATGCCATTGTATAGAAATGATGCCCAGTAGAAGGAATGTGAACTCCATCAATACGTATGATCCAAAATGTAATAAGGATCATATCGTTCACGGTATTAAGCCATAATTTATAAGTGAAATGGTCTCCCATGTTTTCTCAACATATTAATAAATAGTTTCATGTGTTAATAAGATAAGTAAAGAATTCTCTGAGTCTTATGGCTTTGAAGGGAAGAAAGAGAAGAAAAGGGTGGAAGAGAGAATGATGGATAAAGGGATGAGGGAAAAGAAGAATTTTCCAATATGTGATAACTATGGGAAGAAACACCTTGGAACATGCATGAAGGGAATGAGAGTTTGTTATAAGTGTGGAGAAAAAGGACACCAAGTGTGTGACTACAAGGGTAAGAAAAAGGTTTTAAATGTACAATGCTTCATCTGTAAGGAGTGGGGACACTATGCAAACCAATGTACAAATCATCATAGTATGCCCCAAATGATGTTATTGGATAATAATAAAGTTATGATACTACCACAGATGATGAGTAATGATTATTGTTCTTTTGTTGTTATTATATAATTTTGTCATTTGTGTGTTGTATCAATGATGTACTGGTTATAATAATTATGGAGTATATAAGGATTTTACTGCAATACTATTTCATCAAGGACTTGAGATTGTGTGGAACCATGAAAAATGACTCCATAGCAGGTTAAAATTTGGGAAAATATATGGTTGTGAGAATGATAAACCATTATATGGTTCTGATATCGAGATAGTGATTTTGGAATAATACATAATTGACTTGGATAAATTATATTGGATATTATTAACTTCCTTGAAACTAATTAATGATTTGTATACAGTTTTTGATAGAAGGAGTATATCTAGAATTATATAAGAAACAAGGGATCATGTATGTAATCAATAAGGATTTATGGTAGTTCAGGATGTTGCAGTGTTTTAAAATAAAACATGATGAAGGTGTTCACATGTTGTTACGCGAAAAAAAGGATCTTCATTATGTTTACCTTCCTTATAAAAGTTGGACTATGAGTTGGACAAAAGTATTTTGGATAACTATAAAGGTTGGAATGGACTAAGCTGAACCTTGGATAGTATTGTTTAATGTTAAAATATATCTAAATATTATTTTTTGGAATATTATAATACTATAGTTTTAGGAAAAATACAACCTCTAGGTCGGGGGATAACCCATCACGTCGGAGAAAGTTGTAGGAATCGAACCCACAACTATAGTGCAACATTCCTATATTACCTAACACTAGCCTACAAGATTACCTTGGTTATTACAAAAGTGTTTTCCTAATATAAATGGCAAGTGTTAATATTTTGAACCTTGTACGATTAGGGTAAATATAATATTTTTGAGTTCTATTATCTTTTTTAGTGAAAGATGAGTTTGTGGGAGAAATTAGATAAAGGTTGAAACTCTACTTATCAAGCATAAATATATATATATAACTATCTCCTATTATATGAATAAATTAATTCTTAAACTTTAGTAAAGGGATATTAAAACAAAACATGTGTTATCCTAATACCTTATTTCTTGTTGAACTGATAATATTTTAAATCAACATAGTTTGAAGGCTTTAAGGCCCTAAATTTTACACTTGTTTGTGATTGATGACCTCAATCAATCCATACAAATATTTACGTTTTCTCTCCAATTATATGTCTCTAATTTCCACCAATGTTCTCCTTATCGAGATCATAATTTGGTGGTGACTTTTTCATTTCCTTTTCTCTCTTATTAAGGCTAAATTTTATTAACCTTATTTCCGATGTGGGTTTCCCACAAAGGTATTTTCTATTTTCAACCTTTTATTTTCAAAGAATAATTTCAAATTTTGAGGATGCAATTTATTGAAGGAGGGGAGAATGTAACACCTGGAGCTTCCATGATACGCTTCTCTTTCAATAATGCAATAGCTTGCATTGTACGCAAGTTCGAGATTCTAACACACCGCGACTAATCAAAATAGCCATTATGAATAGTAATACCCACCTTTTGAAATTATATATATTTTATATTTCTAAATGGACTTCATTTTTGAATTTGGAATATCAATTATAGCTTAGGGTGAAATTTTGGCATTGTTCTGAAAAAAATCAATTTTTGATGAATAGTGAAACCACTAAGTGGTAGTTAAAAAACTGATTTTTCGTTTAAATGAATCATTACCACATCTGTGATTTTATTTTCAAAAATCAGACATAAATGGTTTTCATTAAGAAGTAAAATGTGGTTCAATGGGATTAAAATAATTTTTTGGTGAATAGTAACTTTTAAGTTTAATTAATCACGATTAAAGGTAATTACTGAAATTTAAGGTAAAAATGATATTATAAAAATATGAAAATACCTTTACACTTGTCCTACCATTTTTGGACGAGTCATAGGAGACCAAGAAAATCCATGGGTCAACTTGGGGACCCCATGGATCCACTTGGGTATGAAAATGACATTAATAACTTTTTATTTAAAGTAAAAAAAAAATTGTCACAAACATGTGTTGTTTTACTAAAACAATTATTACATGGGGTCATATATGTTTACTTTTAGACTATAAATATTCATTGGAAATATAAAAATATTTCCTACATCATGGTATTTATTTTATAATTTTTATACATTAAATAAATTAAATTATTTATGACACAATGATGATGGAACGATTACCTCATTAATTAATGATTTAATTAAAATGAAAAGATAATGTAAAATATAAGACTTAAAATTGTAAAAAACTTATTCGATGAGTAGATTTATAACCCTTATCACCTTAGCCTCGAAATATAAAAGTGTGGGACCTTAAAAATATGAAACTCATTATATAATAAAGTTACATTTCATGACTTTCCAAGAGTGCCCCTCCTATCCTCTTATAAAAGGCCCCTAACACTACCACCTTATTCTCACCTTCCATGCCATTTGGCTCAGCCGACCTCTTCCCAAATACTCTCTAAAATTTTCTATCTTACTTCTAGAAGCCTCACTTTGGGCAGAAGTCTTCCCAAAGAAGCCTTTTGGCTCAAATCAAAAAGAGTTACCTCATTTTAAGGTAATGTCTTCTCTTATGTTATTTTGTATTATTTTTCTTCTCCAACCCCTTAAACTATTTTTATTAATTTATTTTTTAAAAACACCAGTATCTTCAATATACTAGGATGTTGTTATGAGAATTATTTTATTTACACTTACAAACACTTTCTTCTAATGGTTAAATAACGTATTGTTTCTGTGGGTGGTGAATTACTACCTCACGAAACGATGACTGTTCAATCTTCTTTTAACACCTCTCATGGTGGCCATTATGATGAAAATATTTTAATATATGATATATATATTTTGATTATGTTTTCCTTATGCTTCTTTATTTCTCATTTATGGAATATCTTTATGATTTTCATTATGGTTAAACTCGATAATTTCATTTTAGGAAGTGTGGACTACCACCCCCTCAAAGTGATTTGAATCGTTAATGCCATATGTGGGATGTATAAAGGATGGATTAAATGGTATTATAAATTATATTATATTGGAATTATAGTATACCTTTATATAATTATAATTTCTTTCCATTAAATATGAAATAGAAATGAAAGTAGCGTTCATGCGTACGTATGGCTTACTGTCTCCATGAACGGTGCATTTCATTTCTTACCTCTAAATGTTATGTAATATAATAAATGCATGTATATACTGGATATATATGATATATATGATATCTACATCATGAATGTAATTCTGGATATAATGGACATTTCACCACATGAACAACTTGTAATTATAAGAAGTTTATTTTTGACTCAAGTACCAAAGATCGACAAAATGACCGTTATTAACTTAAATAATTACATAATGTTCATAACATGGTAATAAGTGATATAAAAGGAATAATGAACATGAAAAAGGTTCTTAAGAAAATAGAAAATAACTCTAGTTTATTATTCAAGAGATTAAAGAACGATCGAGTCAAGTCGGACATGAGGTAAGGGAACTTCTTAACCCAATTTCTGTTCTTTGGGTTAATCTCCTAATTTCAAATTATTTCATTATTTTATTATGTCCTATCTTGTATTTGTACTTCCATTACATGTACTTATAGTGAATACACATAATATATCTATTTTATTTAAAAAATGGTCTTTGTAAGGGACTTCGTCTGAGTCTCCTTTCATTGAGGCATATTTTGTTTTCTACACAACTTTCTTTTATATAGTGTATAAACCCCTTTGACTTTTATGTTTATTCAAAAGGAATATTTTTATATGAAGCCTTTAAATAAATAAAAAAATGAAATGTTTTTTTGTCGTATGTTTGCAGCAACAACGACTTCTCCGCTGTCGTGACCATTATTTGTGTTTCGGCTTCGTCTACAAGCCATAACTTTTTTTAAATGATATATAAAAATAGAGAGATATATCTCTCAAATGTGTGAAAATCCAGTGAAAATGTACACGTATTTAATGAAAGCTTAAAAATGTTTTCAGAAAACCCGACTCTCGAGTGTGGTAGATAGGAAGGGATTGGGCGAGGACCCATCATGGCCTGTAATTAGTCAAGCAGTCTCAGAATTAGTTATTTTGTTTTCAGAAGCATGCATAATGTTTTCATAAAAACACTGGAGTACATTTGAGAAATTTTAAACGTAATTATATTCTAAATAAAAATTGCATCGGCAAGTCACATGAGACAAACTAGTGTCTTGGCACGAGGCCTTGAAAAAATCATATTTGTAGTCTTAGCACAACATCTTGGCTACGCGGTTATGATAGTCTGAAATTATGTATTCCATCATTGTAAAAGTGGTTATTAATATTGCATGTGATTATTCGACTAGTAGGATATCCATGTGAATAAGTAAATGGAATTATCACGTTTTACTTTTTCCATATTATGTCGAAGTTAAAGTTTAAATGTATTTTTTAAAAGGGATCAATTCCCCTTTTTTTAGAACAAAAAAAAGTGAAACAAGGAAAGTAACAAATGAAAGGACAAAACAACAAGGCTATACTCATCCAAGATTTGTCATGATTTTATCAGCAATCTCACGTTCATTGTTGTGCAAAGCAACCCAGTACATTCCTCGACTGCGCCCACGCCCACGCCCACATCCACATCCTCTTCTGTGAAGTGCTTCCAAATCTCTTGCTTGCTGCAGGAGAGTCTCAATATCTGTATCTGAGTCTGAAATTTCATACTTTGTTTCCATCCTTGCAACTAGTTCAGGTGTCTCCTACCCCTTCAGACGATCTTTAGCTTTCCTTCCACACTTCGTTTGCTTCCAAGAGTTCTCATCGTCTACTATAGGGTGCTGGTCCTCCTCCTTTGCAGTGGTCTGTTCTGCTGAAATAGTCTGCTTCACTGGGGGGATGTCCTGCTTTATCTGCAACTCATTGTTTGTATTTGGCCCTACATGAGAGGGAGGGGAATCTTGTGCAAGAATAATTTTTTTAGTGTCCTGTGATGAGCAAGTAGTGATGGATAAAGAGGCCAAATGAACCTCCTTAGTCCCACTGTCAAGTGAGTGCACTGAGGTTTGCATAACAGCCTGGACAGGAGGAAGGGGTTGAGCTTCTAACAATATTGTGCTGTCAGATTTCAATTTTTCAGTAGAAAACAAAACACAATCATGGGAAACATCCTTTTTAGGAGATGTTTCCTGTGTCACCTACGTTGACCTCTCAAGATTTGAGTGTGCTGTTACTAATACAGTAGGAAGGTTGTTGTCATCTCCCAATTTTTAAGAGGATAACAACGAACAGTCTAAGGAAGCAGTCTTCTGAGAAGATATATTATTTGTTACATGTGGAGACCCCTCAATGTCACAAGACATTGTGAAATTAAGGCTAACAGGAAGTGGTAGGGGTTCAACTGGGCATTTTTCCACAATGTCAACCCATGAAACACCATGGATAGAGGGGGCTGACCTAGTCAAAGAGTGTATATGGTCAGCAGGTCCCTTCTGGGAGGAATGGATGTCTAAAATTGGACCTTGAGGGAGAGCAAAATCAGAAGGTCTTCCAATTAAAATAGGCAGGCCTTGGTCTAATGAATCCTTTAAAGCAGAACCAAATTTTAGTTTCCCAAAACATGTTCAATGATCATGTCCATGTAAGGAACAAAAATTGCATGTCAAAGACTTCTTATAGGTATTTTGGTCAAGCCCAATGGTCCTACAGTCTGGACAGAACTGAGGTAAGTTCTCAAATTCAATCCTTAATTCATATTCTTCTTCATCAGTAGAAAGAATGACTTTATCAATCAATGTGGAGAAAAGGTCCACTTCAACTAAGAATATAGCAAAATGACCATATCTAGAAATTTATGTCTCCCTATCCATTTTGATCGGGACCCCAATTGTTAATGCAATTTTATAAATTATTCAGGGGTGCCAAAGTATCCATTTAAGTCTAAATACCTTCACCCAATCTTGGACTATTGAGTTTCCAATTTCCGGTGGGTTGAATTTGTGATCACATTCATGGATGTGTAGCACCCCTGGCTTGAAAGAGAGAGAACCATGGCCCCAAGAACACGTTTTGAGATCTTTAGAGGGGAAGAGTAAGTGGAAGTATCCTCTCCCTAAGGAGACACATTTCCAATTTTCAAAGCCTCATATCGCAGACAGCCTCTGGGTGAGTTGATCAATCTTCCATGGAACAACACCTTTAGGTAGGACGAGTCGAGAAATGATGGAATGAGCTCCAATTTCAATCCTCTCTGAGACAACAACCGGATCTGCTTTAATGTGCGCCAACGATCCCTTTAGACGGATTCCAACGTTCATACCCTTAAAAGTTTAGAATGAGTTATTAGGTGCACTGACCTCTTTTAGGTTAACTTCGGGGGGGGGGGGGGCTAAGCTTCATGGCGATTTAGTTATACATTGACTTAAATGTTTATGTTTATTTATGAATGCTTCCACTATATTTTTATCCTTACTGAGCATCTAAGCTCACCCCTTTCAATGTTTAATTTTTCATAGGATGTGAAGAAATATTTTATGACTGACCTACAGGGATTGTCTAATGGGGATAGAAGTGTGGACTATAGAGACTATGTTATTGTGATTTTTCACTTTATGATGCAATGTAACATTTATGAATGTATCTAGTTTTTCCAAGGATACTAAACTAATCGGTATTTTGAGACTTGAGCTTTTGTGATCATGCCAATGTTACGCAATAATGCACCGACTCTGGGTAACTGGGGTCGGGGAGTTACATTACCTCTTCTTCCGAGAACCTCTTCAGGTTTATACCTGAATCTTTCTTAGGAGGGGTTCCTAATAAAAAAGGTATACATGATGATTATAGGGAATTAATAAAGATATTTTGGTAGGTAAGTGAAAATCTAAATGGGTTTTTAATATTTAATATGAGAGGAGAGTGGGTGGCCCTTTATATGTGGGGAGAGGACCAATTTTGATGATTTGTAAATAAAAAAGCAGACCTACATTTTTTAAATGATAAAATGATTAAAAATGAATCATTATATATACTTAAATGTTATAAGGTCAAAATATGGCCATAAAATTGGTTCTTTAAATGTTTATAAATCATTTTACCACTTATCTTTTTTAGTTTACCCCTAGTTAACCAATTTTAACAATAACGATGATAATTATTATTTACCATATTTATTATTAATTCCGAGCAAAAACATTTTTAATTTATTATAAAATATAATTTATTCATATTAAAAATATAGAATACATTTTTAAGATTCCATTCAAAGAACTCATAAAATGTTGTTTAAAATTAAAACTAAAGACCTGATGAATAAATTATTTTCCAAAGAGAAAATTTCTATAACTAGGGAATGTTTTGATATCAAAATTCAATATGAAATTGATTCTAATAAACCAAACTGGGATAAAAAATTATTATTTAACTAATTATAGATTTAAATCTATATTAAAATAAAATATATCTTGAAAATAATTTTAAATGAAAAGACGGTGTTTAATAAAAAATAATTTTTACTATTCATCGAAAAACTAATCAATTTAGAAAATTCTCAAATATTAACTACAATATTATTTTAAAATGTAGAACAAAAAATGAAGATTTTTTCAAACAAATTTTATATAATATTGAAAAATTATTTTTTCAAAAAAATAAATAAAAAACATTTTTTTGAAAAAAAATATTGCTTTTAAAACATATAAGGAATTCACTATAAATCAGTTACATTTTTATCAATTTTTTTCATTATATAAAATTATTATACATAATATTTAAAAATTGTTTATTCCTATTCATACCTCCATTTTAAACATCTAGGTTATAACGATCTTTTTTAAATAATAATATTAACAATATATCATGTTTCTTCATAAACTCAATGTTGTGTTTAACACAAAATATAGAAGAGAATAATTTTTTTTGAAATTTTTTCTACATAAAATCTCAATGTGTTACACTCTTCCCCCATTAAAATTAATTTATAACTTGGAATTCCATGTATTTGGCATAGAAAACCTATCATACTTCTACCTCATTGCATTCTCAGGTTCCAACATAGCTTCCTCAAGCTAGTGGTTTCACAAGAAAACATTGACCATGTGAGAGGTCTTGTTTCATAGTATATTCTCTGTATGATCCAAAATCCCAAGCAATTGTTCCTAAAAAGTAATATCATTCTTAGGTGGTACAACCTATGAGATCAGTATATGTGATGCTTCATGTATGAACTTCTCTAAGAGTGATATGTGGAAGACATCAAGAACTTGAGAGGGGTTTGGTGGAAGCCTAAATTCATAAGCTACTGTCCTAATACGATACAAAACATCAAAGAAATAAATATACATAGGGATAAATTTTCACATATTTCCAAATCTCAATATATTTTTTCATAGAGACATTCTTAGAAACTCGTTCTCACCAAATTGAAATTCCAAATGAAATAAATTATTTTTTATCATAACTTCTATACCATATTTGTGCTTCCCTTACGCGTTTTTGAATTTCTCTAACCTCTTATACAATTTCTTCAGCCCTATTTTCATCCAATATCATTATTTCTCTACCTTAAACCTAGTACATTAGAGTTTTACACTATTTTATATATAATTATGCGTATGGATCCATCATAATTCTTGAGTGAAAGTTATTATTTAATTAAAATCTAACTAGAGTAAGGTGTTGATATAAACCACCATTTAAATACGTAAAACAAGATCTTAACTTATACTTTACTATTTTAATGGTTCTCATAGACAAGTCACCTATATAAGGATGATATGAAATGCTGAAACTCAACTCTGTATCAAGAGATTGCTGAATAATTTACCATAAATTCAAGGTAAACTCATATCCCAATAACATATAATGGAATGTAGTACTTCATGAAAACTTACAACATCATTAATATATATTCTCGAAAGATTATCCAAAAAGAAATATTCACTAATAGTGATGAAGTGTGATAAATTGGTAAGGATATCATCTATACCCCATATAGAATTATACACTTTAGACTATTTGGGGAGTCCAATGAAAAAAATCCTTGGTGATGTTTTCCCAATTACATTCTGTTATGGATAATGATTATAACATCTCATTAGACTTTTTTTAATCAGTCTTAACTTTCTAAAATACCAAGAACTAAGATACACACTGTTAAATATGTATCTTTATTCCTTAAAAAAAATTATTTCAAATCATTATAAATATTTATACTTTTAGGATGAATAATAAATAAAGAACTATGAGCCTCTTCTAATAGCTCATTTTTGAAATCTTGTATGAAAGAACAGATACATGGTTCTTGAATCTTATATTTATATCATATAAAATGTTGAAGATAGGAATATTTCTCACCTTCTTCTACAAATCCACATCATCATTATGTGCCTATTTAATATTTACCTGTATGGATAGTTGAACAATCCTTTGAGAAAGATAATATTTCTACACTTCCTTATTAATTTAAATATCCATCCTTTGAAAATCCATAAATATTGGATCTTTTTATATTTTCCTCACGGATAATATAGCACTATCCTTTTGAATTAAAGCTTCTTACACAGTGTTTTCTTTCCCTAATTGGTAATGTATTGAGTAGTCATAATATTTGATCACATATAATCATCTTCTATGGTGCATAATCAACTCCTTATATATGAATATATAATATAATATTTTTAAATAAGTTTTTATATAAAAATTTTATATGTAAGGATATTGTCTCTACATCTTTAATGAAAATATTACTGAAGCTAACTCCAAATCATGAGTTGGTTATTTTTTCACATGAACCTTCAATTTCTAAGAGGCATAAACTATAACCATTTCATTTTGCATGATAACACATCCCAATCCCTTCTGGGATGCATCATTATTCATTATAAAACCTTATCTATAGAAATGTAATTTAAGTACTAGTTTAATGAGTAATCTTCTCTTTATTTCTTTGAAATTTTCCTCACATTAATTCTTCCATAGGAATGTGGGCCCCTTATAAGTTAACATTGTAAGAAGATTAGATAGTCATGATAATTTCTCCATATACCATTAATAATATGTAGAAAATCCAATAAATATTCAAATCTTAGTTACCCTGGATGGTCGAGAAAAATGTTTAATAACTTCCATCTTGGATGGATCCACCGATATACCTTTACATGATTTTATATGTACCAAAAATGAAACCTTTTGTAGCCAAAATTCACACTTTGTAAATTTTTCATATAGTTATTCCTTCCATAGGGTATTAAGTACAATTACCAGGTGATCATCATGATTTAGGTTTCTCTTTTAATATATAGTAATATCATCTATAAATACTACCACAAAATGATGAATGTACTTTTTAAAGACACTATTTCTAGTACCCCCTGTTTCAGGTGCCTAACCCCCTTTCCTCACATTTATAATTGGTCTATATAAAATAGAGAGTTTCTATAAAATAGAGAGTTTCCATAAAGTGGGGTTTTTTCATAAAGTTGGGTGTTTCCATAATGTTGTTTGTTTCCGTAAAGTGGGTTGTTTCCATAGATTTGTGTGTTTCCATAAAGTGGGTTGTTTCCCTAAAGAGAGGTGTTTCCATAAAGTGGGAAGTTTCCTTAAAAAAATCTGTTTCCATAAAAAGGGTAAAGGTGAAGGATGGGAGAGTTTAGGTGTTTTATAATGAGTTTTGCGACTAAAAGGAAGGTCGAACGATCCATACACAGTTGTCCCAAACTGGGTGGTCAAACCATGGTTAGAGGTCAAATCTAGATCCCATTTTCTAGGAGCTTACTCATTTTTTCTCTATATATTTCTTTTGGCATTAAAACACCCCTATTTTGAGATTACCCTTCCAAGAATATTTTAGAACTCTCCCCACATGAGTTAGTGCCAACCTATAGCCTTCCCTTGGTGGTTTCGAGTCCTATTCCTGATGTATGTCACCATTCTTTCCAGATTTGTCATGTTTTATAAGATATGCTTATATATACTTCTCCGATCTCCATTATTCATTAGATATGAACCTATAGTGGGTATATCTACGTTTTTGGATTCCAAATAATTCATCGTTGAGTTGTGATCTTTCTAGGATAATAGAACTAAGGTCGTTCTTGGAGAATCGACCTACTTTCTTTTGCGTTCTTCATCTATTGTAAAATTTTCATCAAAACCTTCAAGGTAGGAGGATTCACTATAATATCCTCTTTCTAGAATTTATTGGATTATATTAAAATTATATTATTGATTGTGAAATGCATGGAAAATCTTTATTTGTGATGATTTATGGTTTTTTGTGAAATTACGTGATCATGGTGAATAATTGTGCAAATGGGGTTCTGTTTCATGAATTTAAAATGATGATTTTAAATTATAGATTTTCAACATTTTATAAAATGGTTTATGAAAAAGTTATTTTCAATAGAAATGGTTTTCAATAAAAATGAAGTTTTATTGAAATGGTTTGGCATTGAAATGTTTTGGCATTGAAATTGTATTGATGGAAATAGTTTTCAATAAAAAGGTGTTATTATTGAAAGGGTTGTTTTGGAATTATAATTGGGAATATTTGGTGTGTGTTCATGTTTCATTTATGTGTCATGGTTGAAATATGACCTTGTTCTCAGTTCAAAAATGTTTAATGATACATGGGAATTTTATACACAGGGCATAGTTGAAATATGACCTTGCGCTTGGTTCCAAAGGGTAAATGTCACATGGGAAATAATTACCTTGTGATGACTTGTTATATCAATGAGAAACTGCTCATGAGTATGGAACTTTCATAATGTTGCATGAATTGGTTGGTTTCATGGGATTGAAGAATTTTTGGGTATATCGATAAAGGGATATTTTTTAATGGTTGTAAATATTGTTTAGTTATTTTTCAGGAAAAATATGTTGCTGAGAAAATTTGTTTCAATTTCCCTCGTATGATTTTGTTAATGAGTGGTTTTGGGAAACTTGTTTATATTTAGTTATAAAGTGTTTTTGAGAAATTGTTTTATATAAACTATTTTATATAATTGTTTCTAACTCTTATATCCTTGTGGCGTGAGTAGGGAAGTCATTGGGGAAAAAATGCTGAGTTTTCTACCGACCACTACTTTTTCACATTGTTTATTTTAAAGATGCTATATTTTGGGACAAGGAAAAATGTAATATTTCACACGTGTTTAGCCCTACCTTGTGATGTTTGGACTGTTCGGAGATTTTGGAGCTTGGAGCTTGTTGAGCATGGAGTCTTGAGGTATTTAGAGAGTCTTGTGTGGTCTATCCATTGTGTACTTTGATACATTCTTATTCTTCTATTTTTTCTTACGTTGATGTAATATTGAGATTCATTGAGTTGTTGAGTTGTCTTCCATTTGTTCATGCATCATATAGTGAAAGTTTGGTTATGGTTGGTAGATTTATTGGTTTATTTCTTAAAGGGTAAATCGTCCCCCACTTATATTTGAAAACCTTCGGCACTTATTTCCAGACTTTGGCATATTGGGGATGATTCTTAATGCCCATTAATGACTAGTTTTACTCCTAAGACAATAAGAATTGGAAGTTCATTACTAATGGTATTAGCTTATTCGGTCCTTTCCTAATGAGTATTCATCTATGTTCCTAGTTTTGGAGATGAAATCCCTTCTTTTTTATTCCATGGGTTGGAATATTAGAAAGGAGTTGGATTTTTGGAACATGAAATGTATAGAATTACAGGCCATAGCTAACCCTTTCATGGTAAACTTCATGTTACCAGGGAGTTGGGTAAATAAGTGTTTGGAGAGACTTATAGATTTTTTTAATCTCATTGTCATGGGTTTAAACAATTAGATTAGCATGACATGAATTTTAGAAGAATGAATTCTCACTAGGAGTGCATATATCATTTCAGGGAATGATTTATGTTGTGAAAAAAGGGTTAGTTTTTAAAAAATAATGGATTTGATTTTCAAATTAAAGATTTTGAAAAAGATAATGCTTATCATATTTTGCTAATGGTTTAATTTTAAAAATCTTGTGAAGTGTTTTAAAAAATGGATGAACGATGAAAATAAATTGTTTTGGAAAAGAAATTTTGTGATAGTTGATGCAATTGAATTTGAAATGCTAAGCCAACAGTTGCAAGAGAGTGATATTAACAGTGTTTGTCGTTAGTTTAGAAAATGGCACCTGGTGGCCATCTTTGAAACCACCCTGTTGATTCTACATAGAATATGGTTTCACATGAACTACATGTGAATCAAGAGCTGGTTTAGAGTATTTTCCAATATTTTCAATCTGTGTACACATGAAATTGGAGGAATGAGCAACGATATGTGGATAATACCATCCTGTTCATGAAGAAATATCGACCTAACTTCTGAGGTGATTCTGAAACCGAGAAGGCGGAGGTGTGGCTGTGTAGGATGAATTGTATCTTCGACTTCATCGGCACACCAGTAGAGATTAAGGTCAAACTAATGATGTATATGATCGATGATCTTTCACATCCGTGGTGGTAATTAGCGGTGTATTCTAAATTGGATGAAAGACTTACATGAGAGGAATTTGAGTAATTTTTCAACAAACAATTCTATCCTCACATGTTCAATATCCAAAAAAATGATGAACATATTCAGCCTGAAATAAGAGAGTCTCTCTATCATAGAGTATGAGTCTATATTCATTAACATAGTATGCTTTACACCAGATGTTGGGGAAATTGCCTCTTTGGAAGCACACATCTTCAAATTAGGACTACGATAACAGATTCATTCAAAGATTGCAGTACTTTGTATTACCGACTACACATAGATGGTGAACTGAGAAACTGTGGCTGAATGTGATATCTCAGGATCTATGGGAGGAGGCATGGTGATACCTATAGGAAATGGTGGGAACTCAACCATTGGGAATAAGTAGAAAAGTGAAACCCATTTCCAAGGTGCAAGTGGAAATCATAAATAGATGGATGGATCAGCAAACCATCCTCCAAGACACCAGAGAAAAGAAGGTTGTTTTCAATGTGGTTTTCTTGACCATATAATGAAAGATTGTATGAAAAAACCTATGGCATTTCATAATTGTAACAATATGGTACATCTTCAGCGCTACTGTTGTAGTGATCCAAGATCATGTGCTCGAGATACTTCTGAGGTGTCGCAAACATCGTATGATTTGACTGGACGAGGAAATCAGAATTAGTCTCGTCAGTAGAGCAGAGCTAGCTATGGTGATTCTATAAATACCATGACACCTCAACCAAGGAAACCTCATCAAGGAAATAAGGAGAACAGTTTAGTGAAGAAGTAATTTTTAAGAGCTAAGTAGATGATTGTTGATGATCTGGCTGGACCATCTACTTTAAGAGGTACGATTCATTTGAATTATACATTTGTGCAAGTGTTGTTTGACACTGGTGGATCACATTCCTTAATTTCATCTCATTCTATTTACTTTCTATGTTTAAAACTGGAAATGATGCCTTTAATTTTGAAAATGCAAACTCCTCTCAATGAAAGAGAATGTCAAGACTTTGTGTATAGAGCATGCACTATAACAATTTTTGGATCTGAGCTAAAATTGGACTTCTCGATGTTGGATATGGATTTCAATTATTTAATCCTTGGTATAGATTTGGATGACAACATTCAATGCTCAAATCTACTGTTATAGTAGAATAGTTTGTGTCATGACTGAGTACGACATCAATCATCTCTTTAGAGGAGAAAGAATTACAAGAAAGGGTGCAAAGATCTTGTTAGCACCAATGGTGGGAAATATCTCTTACCAAATGGCAGTGTAGAATTTGGAATCAATGTAATAGATTGAGGAAAATTGTTTTTCAGATGTCTTGGATCAATTTCCATATTTCTTTCCCAAGAACTTCTCAGGGTTACTAACTTTATGGGAAGTGGATTTTACAATTGATCTCCTTCTAGGGATTATTCCTATTTCCCTTCCTTGTTATAGAATGGAACCTATAGAGTTATGGGAATTGAAAGTGAATTTAGAGGAGTTGGAAAGCTAGGGTTTCATTTGACCAAGTATGTCTCTATGGGCAACACTGGTTTTGTTCGTGAATAAGGTAGATTGAACTCTTTAGCTGTGTGTTGACTATCGTAAGCTTAACCATGTTACAATAAAGAACATATATCCACTTGAATGCATTTATTATCTATTCTATCAATTAAGGGTAGCTCAGTGGTTCTCCAAGATTGACATTCGATCAAGATATCACCATTTGAGAGTTTGAAAATAGGATATTCCAAAGACATCTTTCCGAAGTAGATACGACCACTATGAATATGTAGTCATGCCTTTCGGTTTAACGAATGAACCAACAGTCTTCATGGCATTGATGAATTAGATTTTCGACAATATCTGGATTATTTTTCTATCATGTTTGTTGATGAGATTTTGGTCCATTCAAAGACAAGGGTTGATCATGAGGTGTACCTAGAAATAGTGTTAGAAATCTTCATAGATCATAATTTTTATTCCAAATTATCTAAGTGTGATTTTTGGATATAGGAAGTACATTTTCATGGACATGTCATTTATGAGAAATGTATTTATATTGATCCTGAAAAGATGGAAGCCATTTCTATTGGAAGCCACTGAAGAATGTTTTCAAGACACAAAGTGTTCTAGGTATAGATGGTTTCTACCGACGCTTTGTGCATGATTAATCATAAATAGAATCACCAATTACAGCTCTGACAAATAATAATTCTCCATTCTAATGTTCAATGGAAAGTCAGAAGACTTTCCAGGGACTATAATTTCAGCTTTCATCAACACATATCTTGATCATTCTAGATTCAGGACAGGGGTATGTGGTGTATTGTGATGCTTTTGGATCAGGGTTGGGATGTTTTCTTTTGCAAAGAGATCATGTGGTTGCTAGTGGTTCAACCCAGATGAGGGTGCATGAGAATAATTACCCATCACATGATTTGGAGTTAGCTGTAGTCATCCATGCTTTGAAATCAGGGATATATTATCTCTTTGGTGAGAAATTTACTGTGTTTATAGATCAAAAAAGTTTGAAACACATTTTCACAAAATGATATTTGAATCTGAGGCAAATGAGATGGATGGAGTATCTCCAAATGTTTGAATTTGTCTTTATGTACACACTGGGGAAATGAAATTCGGTGGCAGTTTCATTGACGTGATGGTAATATGCTTAATTGGATAAAAAGGATTCATATGAATGGTCGTTGATGTCAGTCTTCACAGAGTTACATGAGTAATGTGTAGATAGAGGTGATGTTATAATTTTCTTTTCATCTACAATTGTTCCTGTTTTATTACAATTGATCAAAGAGGCACAAACTAATGATGCAGAATGTCTGGTTGTATGTTCAAACCACAATGGTGGGGAGACCATTGAGGGCTGGTAACTTGATGGGGGTTCCATTTTGTGTTTTATTGATCGGATGGTTTCACATATGGTATGTCAGGAACAAATCCTTCATACTTACCACCATTCAATATGGGCTGAACATCCAGGTACACAAAAGATGTATAAGGCATTGGAGGCACAGTTTTGGTGGAGCGGAATTAAAAGTAAAGTGGTCGAGTTCATCTCGCGGTGCTTAACATATCAGCCGGATAGAGAAAATTATTAGATACCAACTGGTATGTTACACTCTTTGACCACACTAGTGTGGAAATGGGATCAGATAATGATGGATTTTGTTATAGGTATTCCAAAAATGGTCCAGAAACATGATGCCATTTAGGTGATAGTGGATTGTCTAACCAAGTCAGCACATTTCATACCTATTCGTGAAACTCATATGGTGGAGGATCTTTCAAAAATCTATATCCGCGAAGTGGTAGAGGATTGGTGTAACAGTGTCAATAGTCTCAGATAGAGATCCAAGGTTCACGTCTCTTTTTTGGAAATCCATACAGTAATCCCTTGGGACTCAGTTGACTATGAGCACAGTGTATCATCCTCAGATGGATGGAAAATCTATGCGGACAATAAAAATGTTGGAGGAAATGTTGTGGGATTTTGTATTTGATTTTGGTGGCACATGGGAGGAGCATATACCTTTATTAGAGTTCTCATACAATAAAAGATATCAAGCCTCGATACACATGGCTCTGTTTGAATCATTATATGGGAATCCTTGTCATTCTCCACTATGCTAGGTGGAAATGGGAAAAACATCTCTTGTCGAGCCAAGCCTTTTCCGAGAAACAACAAAGAAGATCCATTTGATTTGAAAGAGGATGGAGACAGCTTAGAGTTGTTAGAAATATTATGCAGATCACCATCAAAGACCGTTTTTATTCACTATGGGTGATCATATATTCTTGAGGATCTCTCCAAGGATTGGACATCATCGCTTCGGCAAGTAGGGAAAGTTATATCCGAGATACATTTTCCCATTTGGGATACTTGAACAGGTTTGAGAGGCGGCATATCGGTTGGAATTACCACAACTATTTAGTTTGGTGCATAATGTGTTCTATGTATCCTTGTTGTAAAAGTATCACCATATTCCTGACCATGTGATCATATGGGATCATGTTGAGCTACAACCGGATGCATCATCGATACATATCCTAGTGTGGATCATGGATATACAAGAGAATGTTTTCTGTGGGAAAATAATCAGCATAGTGTGGGTTTTATGGTAACATAGTCAGATTCAGGAAGAGTGGAAACATGAGAAGGAAATGAAAGAGCAGTGCCTAAAACTCATTTTTCCAGTGAGGGTTTTCTAGTTTCCAAGGACGGAAAGACCAATGGTGGAGAGAATGTAGTACCCTCGATTTTGGGTACATAACCCCCTTTCCTCACATTTTTAATTAGTGTGTATAAAATAGAGAGTTTCCATAAAATAGAGAGTTTCCATAAAATAGAGAGTTTCCATAAAGTAGTGTGTTTCCATAATGTTGGGTGTTTCCATAATGTTGGTTGTTTCATTAAAGTGGGTTGTTTCCATAAAGTGGGGTGTGTCCATAAAGTGGGTTGTTTCCCTATAGTGGGAGTTTCTATAAAGTGGGATGTTTCTATAAAAAATGTGTTTCCAAAAAAAGGGTAAAGGTGAAGGATGGTAGAGTTTATGGGTTTTATAAGGAGTGTTTGGACTAAAAGTAAGGTTACATGATCCATACATGGTCAGCCCAAACAATGTGTTCAAACCTTGCATAGAGGTCAAATCTAGAACCTATTTTTTAAAAGATGACTCGTTTTTGATCTATATATTTCATTTTGGCATTAAAACACCACTATTTAGAGATTACACTCCCTAGAAGGCTGGAGAACCATCCCCACACGAGTTGTATCCAACCTAGATCTTTACCTTTGTGATTTAGAGTTTGATTCCTGAGGTATGTCACCATTCTTTCCCGATTTATCATGTTTTCTTAGATCTTATTAGATCTACTTCTCCGATTTCCATTCTTTATTTGATCTGAACCTATACTGTGTAGATCCAAATTTTTTTATTCCAAATAATTCAATGTGGAGTTGTGATCTTGTTAGGATATGATAAATAAGGCCGTTCTTGGATAATCAACCCACATTCTTGTGTGTTCTTCATCTATTTTCAAAGTTTCATCAAAACATTAAAGGTATGTGAATTCACTCTCTTCTCCTCCTGTTAGAATTGATTTTCTTATATTCAAATTGGATTATTGATTGAGATATTCATGAAAAAATC
Organism: Viscum album; assembly: GCA_963277665.1. Classification (NCBI taxonomy): domain Eukaryota; kingdom Viridiplantae; phylum Streptophyta; class Magnoliopsida; order Santalales; family Viscaceae; genus Viscum; species Viscum album. The sequence goes on from OY728125.1 coordinate 1,404,292,013, forward strand.
TTCATTTGTGATGATTTATGGTTTTTGTGAAATTGTGTGATCTTGGTGAATAGTTTTCCATAGGGGGTTTAGTTTCATGAATTTAAAATGATGATTTTAAATAACGGACTTTATGTAATTGATAAATGGTCTATGAAAAGTTGTTTTCAATAGAAATGTTTTTCAATTAAAATGGAGTTCTATTGAAATGGTATGGAGTTGAAATGGTTTGGCATTGAAATGATTTTGACAGAAATGGTTTTCAATAAAAATGTGTTTTTTTGAAAGGGTTTTTTGGCATAATCATTGGGAATATGTGGTGTGTGTTCATGTTTTATATACGGGGCTTGGTTAAAATATGACCTTTTGCTCAGTGCCAAAGGATTAATGGAACATGGGAATTTCATAGATGGGGATTGGTTGAAATATATCCTTATACTCAGTGCCAAAGGCTTAATGGCACATGGGAAACAATTACCTTGTGACAACTTGGTAGATCGAGGAGAAACCGATCATGGGTGTTGAACTGTCAAAACGTAACATGCATGGTTGGTTTCATGGGTTTGAGGATTGGATGGTTATGCCGATAAAGGGATATTATGAAATTTTTGAAATGATTGTTTAATTATTTTTCAGAAAAAATATCTTGCTGGTAATTTTGGTTTCAATTACTCTTTTATGCTTTTGGTAAAGAATGGTTTGGGGAAACTTGTTTATATTTAGTTATAAAATATTTTTGAGAAATTGTTTTATTTAAACGGTTTTATATAATTGTTTCTAACTATTCTATCCTAGTGGCGTGATTATGGAAGTCATTGTTGGAAAACCTACTGAGTTGTATACTCACCCTTGCTTTGGAACTTCAGTGCTTTTGTAGATGCTATCTTCTAGGACAAGGGATAAGGTAATGTTTGTTACATTTTTAGCATTTCCTTGTGATGTTTTTTCCGTTAAGAGATTTTGGAGCTTAGAGGATGTTGATCATGGAGTCTTGAAGACTTTGGAGTGTCTTGTGTAGTCTATCTGTTGTGTACATGGATACTTGGTTATTATTCTGATGTATTTTACATTGAAGTGATTTTGAGATACATGGAGTTTTTAAGTTGTCTTATATTTCATCATTCATCATATAGTGAATGTTTGGTTATAGTTGGCAGGTTTATTGGTTTATTGCTTATAGGTTAAATCATCCCCCACTTGTATTTGAAACCCTTCAAAATTTATTTCTAGCCTTTTCCATCATGGGGATGTTTCTTAATGCCTTGTAATGACTCGTTGTACTCTCAAGCCAATGAGAATTGGTGGGTCATTACACTATTCATTATATTGAAAAATATAGAATTGGAATTATAAAAATTGAAAGGAATCACTATATACACATTGTTTCCATATCTTGTACAGAATGTTATCATGGGTATATCATTATTCTGTACCCTCAATAGATGATATATATAAAGATGTAAAATTTTGGAAAATTATTTTGATCAATGTATTTGATCAAACAAGTCCTAAATATGGGGTAGAGGATACTTGTTCATGATTTTTATCATGTTCAACTTTAAATAATCAATGAAGAGTCACATTGATTGATATTTCTTCTTGAAAAATATAATAGGTGCACAACATGGTGATGCACTAGGGTATATAAATATTTTATCAATATTATCATGGAGTTCATTCTTCAATTCTTGAAACTAAAATTGTTCTATTCTATAAGTATTTTTTTATATGGGTAAAACACTATATATCGGTTTTACTGAGAACTCAACTTCATGATTTGGTTGAAGACTAGGAAACTCATACAAAAAGACATAAAAAAACTCCTGAAACATTAGAATGTATTTGATTTCATGTTTATAACCAACTATCAGAAATAAATATACCTCATGGTAAGGAATTAATACCCATAGAGTAGAATACATCCTCATTGTAATTTTTTATTCATCCTTAAACTGATAAATGATTATGGGTTCATTTTGAATAAGAAATGTGACATCCCTTCCTCATAAATAGATATGTGCTAAATAATTATAGATCCAATCCATTCTTAGAATCATATGAGATTAAAATAAATTAATAATCACAATATTTGAAGGAAACACATTCCATAAAACTGAAATGGGTAGAAACTACATACTTGTGATGGGAGTATATTACCATTATGATTTTTTACCGTTAACAAAAAATATAACTGTGGATCTGCAATTTTTAAACCATTTTAAAATTACATAGATATAAAAGTGTGTATAGAGAAATAATAAAATAATCCATTATCCATTATAGAGTGGATATAGGTATTCCATTCACCATTTTATTCTCGTTACCCACTTCTGAAGTCATGATCACATGAGATTTCCCTTTATCATTGGGATTAAGAGGATTTTGACATTGATCAGAACTAACCTAAATATTTATGCAATGGTTTTCATAATTACTATAATATTTTCATTTGAATTAGTGGAGAGTGGGTTTTTCATTAGTTGGTATCCTCTACTCCTCAATTTCATTAGCCAACCCATTTAACACCATTAGATATTCACAGGCTTTTGTACCCACCAATACATATATAAATCACCCCCAAATCCATTCAAATAGTTCCCTTGATGTTTCTTCCCAGATTTATGGCAGCTATATGGCTATAAATTCCTTCCACTATGTGATTTATTCAAGTTATCATGAGACTTGATCATTATTTTCTTATCAAACGCCTGGGAATGTGGGGAATCTATAATTTTCATTTCTTCGTTGAGTTCACATTGGGTAATTTTTTCATAGCTATTAATCTATCTTATAAAAAACTCCTTCGAAAGAATTAGTTTTATGACACTAAATAATCAAAAAAAATTTATTTTAGGGCAGCTAATTAGACTATATTCATACCTTTAAAGCCTTCTAAAATTAGTCTCATAGGCTCTAATATATTCATCCTTCTTTTTCATAAGATTAAGGAATTATTCTCTATATTTGTATACATAATATGAAGTATGTAAATAGTAATAAATATCCCCATGAAAGAATCCCATTCCTTAGATCTAATTTTATCCTCTTGGATCATATTCATAAAAATGATCCACCATTGATCTACTTCACCTTCTAAAAAATAAATATCTAGGACAACCCTTTCATGTTCCGAGCATTAGAGAATTGACAATATCTTCCCAATAGAGTTTTTCCATCACTCAACTACTAGTAGATTATAAGAAACCCTAAAAAATGGTGAATTATATCTTGTGAAGGATTCAATAAAATGTTGTCACCTACTTTCATTGTTTTTAATCTGATAATGATTCATTAATTTAGAATTTTATATGATAATAATAAAAAATATATGTCTTCTAGCACACATATAATGTGGTTTCCCATGTGCAGAACCATTTAATTTCCCATCACATTTAGCATTATCATTGTACCTTGAAGTTCTGACCATTGACTAAAAAAATAATAAAACGATCGACACTAATCATAGTGGGAAAACATGGTCATAAAAAATAATTTATAAGTTGTTAAAATAAGGACATAATTTTTTAAATACATGATACCTTAATATTAAATAATTCCATCTATAATAATCATCTATTCAAATCTGTCCTGGTGGTTAATAATAAAAATGTGAATAAGCCAAATCATATCCCACAAGGAGTGTGGGACCAAGTGTGTGGTAATCCTCATTATAATGTACCAACTAAATCTAAATTCAATGTTGACATTCCTTTTTTAGAGTTATTACCCCTAAAGGCATTTATGATAGAACCATTCCAAATTTTAGTATCTATATAGAGATGTATTTTTAGTTAAATGATAAGATATCTTCCTTACCAAAATATTAGGATGTTATCATATACTGAAGATAATACTAAGGGTTCTCACTAAATTTTTCTCATCATTATTTCCAAAGGTTAACTATCCATCCCTATGATATCAACTATAAAAACCCATTCTTTTCATATATAAATATAATATATTTCTAGATGAATATTCAATACATTTAAAATATACATTCTAGAGGACCATAATGGTTTAGAGACTTTTGATTCTATGTACACAATATTAAAATTTAATGAAAGGTTTTCAACATGTTCCACAAATATCTTCCCCTTTTTTAATCATCATATACATGCCCTAATTAAAACTTTTCTTCATAACATGGGTAATGGAATCATAATTAAAGGTGAACTGAGATTATGAATATGGTTAAACATGGGAGATATCATTCTATGATCATATTAAAGCATAATAAAATAATACGTTTATGTGACCATGAACCTAACATACAAAGTTCATACACAACTATTCATAGATCATAAACACAATTCATGGCCTAAATCATTATCATCTAAAAATACATGATTCATAAGAGTCTGAAATCGTCATAATTCCAAAACCATAATCTAGTCATAACAGTTTTACAATGAAATAGGTATATAAAAAATTTAATTTTGAAAGTTTAACTACCAAGACCATAAATCATAGTGGATCGATCATTATCTCGTGTTTCTCATTGTGGATCAAGCCCATCAGGTTGTTTCCCATTGAGGATCAAGCCTGTTGACATGTTTCCAATTATTATCTCATAAGATATTGAGATTCAACAAATTAATTTGAGGGAGATATATATACCACCCACCACATATTTAATTTCATACATATATGTGTCATATGATCATAAAACATTAATCATATAAGAACCCATGAAATGTAATGTGCTTCAGGAAATATTTCATCATAGCATAACCCATGGAAAAGAAATGGTTTTCAAAAACATATTATTATCATTAACATAAAAAATGTAGAGAAAAAAATATTGTATCATTGTATCAAATACCCATATAATATTATGTAACACCAAAGCATATCATCTTAAATGGAAAATAAAAATTAAATGGAACATTTATTGAGGAAAAGAAACATTCTTTGAAAATCACATTTTTTAAGTTATAAATTCTTAAAATGTTATATAAATAAATTTCATTGAAAATAAAATTTAAAAATAATAAATTAGTTTTCAAAAAAAATTAATGGTTATAATGCTGGTAAATTCATTTTATGTCATGGAAGTTATAATAGGGATTCCTTTCACATTTCTAGTAAAATCCAAACATGCCTTGTTAAGAAACAATCTTAAATATTTCTTTTAGAACATATATTTAAAAATTTAACATGGGAAATTATTTCATTAATAATTCCTTTGGATAATGGTATAACATTTTTAAAAAAAATTTCGAGAACATTGATATGGATGAAAAGGGGGTTTTGACCAACAATAGAAATAATGATGATTTTTATTAAAAATTATTTTTGTATTATTAATATGTTAGGAGAAGAAAATAATGGGGAAAATTATCCTTTATAAATAATCATATTATAATAAAATAAATTATTTTATTTAGAGCTATATCATAATATCTCATCATTGAAAACTTAATCTTAAACAATTCTGATAAATAATGAGATTGTAGTGTAAAACTTTTACCACTTTGGTGTCTTTGGAAACATAATCCATATTAAAAAATAAAATCAAGTGAAACAATAAATATCATGAAAATAATGATATTTAGGATATAAAATTAGAAATTATTAGTATATAACCCTCATAAAAAATAGGTTCATAACATTACTTATGTCCCAAAGATGGAAATTTGAGACAAAAATCACTTACATTGTGTCTCAACTTAATTTGTACACATTAAATAATAATATATAATAAATAAAAGTTTATTATAAATATATTAATTAAATTAAAATATTTATCATACCATATATGACTTACTTGTGACCTTTTAATACCCATTTATTAACAATTCCATGTTCAAATCACGTTTTGGATAATAATGGCTTCAATTTTCATGTATGTTTTGGTTTGGTATCTTCATTCCTTTAATTTTTAACAAGGTTCCATCATATTCCAAATTTAAAACATGATTTAAATACCATATATATATATTCATGATATAATTATTTATAGTAATATTTTAATGTTATAGATAGAAAATAAATTATACTATTCATAGAGACGACATGTAGTACATACACAAGAATGTTGTTTCCATTTTATTGATGGATGAAATGAAATAAAGTTAAAAAATATATTACCTTAAAAAAATATTCTTTGTTTATTATTTATGACATATTTTCATTAAACCAATAATTTTCAACTTCCATGAAAATCATGATTGAATCACATCACTTCATGAGGCGTTAGTTTGTCAAACATACGATAGATATTATCATATTCCCACAGAATGGAAAATTAGAAGTTATAGGTGATATTAGAATTAAAAAGTATAATAATACCATAAATATAAATTACATGTGGTAAATATAATTTATATCCATATGGGAGAGTTGGTGATGGAAAATCAACTACATAGGCTCGTGAGGTGGTAGTACATCATACACATGATCGACTATTTCGTTTCCCACTTGATGAAAGAGGAGATGAAAGCAAGTCCTTAAATTAACAAAATAACATTAAAGTATATTTTTGATACTTTTGATATTATATCATCATGGTTTAATATGTTTTAGGGAGTTGAAAGTATAAATAAACCAAAAATAGAAATTTTATAATTTTACCTATTCGTTAGAGAACCTCAATGGGTCTATACCTAAAACCTTATTATGAGGGGATAGTAAAAAAAAGGAATCAATGATTTTTTTAGGGAATTACTTATTATATTCTTTCATAAATTTTCCTAAATAAATGGGTTTATATGTGTGTATTAGAGTGGAGGGGGTGTCATTTTCTAAGTTGGGGAGAGGACACACATAGAATATCTTAAAAGAAAAAGCGTTCCCACATTTGTCACATGAAAAATGAATAAAAAAATTGATCATTAGTAAACCTTATAGATTATAAGGTCAAAATATATATACAAAAATTGTATTTTTATAAATTTTACATACCATTGTACCCTTTATGTTTTTAGTTTAACCCCTGGTAATCCCATTTTAACCTTAACCGTATGAATTAATTCGAAATATGTTTACTATTAATTCTGAAAAAAATATTATTTTGAACTTATATTTTAATATGAAATATTATGATTCAAAATATGAAATAATTTTTTTCAAATTCTATTCATAAAAGTGGAAAAAATTAATTTAAAATTAAAATCACTATTGTGATGAAAAAGAAATTTTCAAAAGAGAAACTTTTTATTCGAAGAGAATGTTTTAATATAAGAAAAATGTATGTAATTGATTAAAATATCATAAATTAGATTAATAAATATAATATTTAACTGATTATACTTATAAAAAATATTAAAATAAATTATATATTGTAAAAAATTTAAATAGAAAGGCATTTTTTTCCAAAAAATCAGTATTTGTACTATTCAATACAAAATTAGTTTTTTTAGAAAATTCAAAAACATTATTTCAAAGATATATGTAGATTCAAAACAAAGGTGTTCATTTTTTTCAAATAATTTTTATAAAAGTTTTAAATTTTATGTTTATTATTTTTTCACAAAAAGAAATAAAAATCATTTTTTGAAAAAATAGTGTTTTCAAAATATATACTTTAATAAAAATTTAGAAATTTATTTATCAATGTGTTTCATTTATATAAGACCATTGTGATTAATATTTAAAAAGTGGATATTTCTATTCATATCCCCTTGTTTAATGGTGAGGTTAAAGTGGTTTTATTTAAATAATAATATTAATATTATGTTGTGGTTTTTTAAAAACTTGGTGTTGCTTATAACACAAGATATTGAAGAAATTAAATTAATTTGAATATAATAATAATGAAATATCAGGGAGCGACATCGAGAAAATCCCCATGTATTATATATTAATTATAAGACATTAATATCAGTGTGTTAATTTATATGAACATCTCCCAAGCTCATGTTAATTCTACCCAAATCTCTCTCATCCTCTATCCTTTTCCACCCAATGTACATGATTGTAATAGTTGTGATGAGGGTGCATCCCTTGATTTTGTTGTGATTTAGATCATCCCATGAATATACCATAGAGGAATAAACCCACTGGTTTCTACTTATAGATATCCATCAAACATTACAACTGAAGAATATGTGTATAGGATATCAACAGTGAAAGGTACACATTTTTTATTTATATTAGGCATGTTTTCAATTTTTCATAGCATGGTGATCTTTGGAATGAGTTTTTTCATGTATAATTTTTATTTTAAAATGTATAATTTGATAATTATAAACCCATTATTAGTATCAAAACATTATCATGATTCCATAATTCTAATATCAATTAAAAATGATGAAAAATAAATGTTTTTTTATATATTATATTTGATATCATTAAAAAAGATTAAGATATTAAATTGTGGGTGGTATTATGATATTGTATATTATAAGATAAGAGATGATTGTTCTAAATTATTTGAGATATCATAGAGGGGGATTCATGAAAGTCCTTTGGTTATTTGATATATAATACTATATGATATAGAATGTTTTATGGGATGATAATGTTGTATGTATGTTCCAAATCAAAGCACCATATCACAAATATGATATTATTTCTATTGTAAAATATGAATCACTAGACATTAAAGGATATATATTAAAGTAATTTTTATATTGTATAATATAATAAATAATATTACCATGATGTGGATTATGACATATATTTGTCATTAAATCTAATATAAATGGTAAAATTTCAATTTTTATTATTTTGAATTATGAATTAAATTCTAAAATTTATAAATTCGTTATAAATTATGGAAAAAATATTTTAGGATATTTATTTAAATTATAAAATGTTTATAAATTAATTAATTAAAATTTTATAATATATAATCATTGAATATATATATTAAATGTTCAATATTTAAATATTCTATAATATTAAAAGTTAATATTAAATATCTTTTGATATTAGACATCATTACTTATAATTTAGAAATAAAATGTTCATTTATAAATTATAAGGGAAATTTATAGAGTACTAATAAATTCAAATATCATGAAAAATGTACGAAATTAAATTTTTAAAATTATGAATTGAACATGATTATTAAATTTCAGTTATTAAAATGAAAAATTCTTATTTGAGAAATTATTCAAACCTTGTAAAAATTAGTTTTAACAATTGATATGATCATGTTTTAAATAATATTAAATTTAAGATATTATAGATGTTTACATAATATGTGAATAATTCATATATATATTATTTATATTTCATATACCATATGTTTAAGTAAAATTCCAATTAAATTAGATTATGATGGATTTAATATTGGAAATATATACAAACAGTTAACATTTATTTAATTATGAAATTTCTATAATTCATGGATTAATTATAAATTGTATATTAATAATTTCTTTATGAACTGTTAATTATTGTTTTCTCTCATATGTAAATATAAGAATTGTTCATTTTATTAGTTTATTCTCTAATTTATTTGTGAATATAATTATTATGTAGTGAATTGATGTATGAAAAAACTAAATGTGATTCCAAAAAAAAAATAAAGTAAGAAACTTGTGTTCGATAGCGCGTATGACATATGGTAGCAAATACGTAAGGTAATATAACATATGTATACTTTATAAAATATTTACTATTTAAAATATATTCTATATATATCAACGCATGAAACACCAAGTTATATTTAAATGCATGTGAGAATGAGTTAAAATACATCATACACAACAGCAACCTTCCTCTATAGATTGTGTAAAAAGAAAAATCAACCTTCCTCGATGGCTTTCTCCATAGACAATATTGAGTCTTGCAAAGAAAAGTTTGTAATTAAAACATTATTATTTAATATAATAAGATATAATATAGCCATTATAAATAGTACTAAAAAACATATGAAAATATAACACTTAGAAAACTAATTCATTGGTTACAAATAATGTAGAAATGAATATAACAACCAATTGATTATTAAAATGATATTTTTATTTAGAGCTATTCCTATAATCACAAAGCTGTTTTACCCTAATAAATTAAATTAGTTACATTTACTGAGTGATATTATTGTAATGAAAATGTTACATATAAAATATTTATTTTTTATATTCATCCAAAAGATCTGGTAAGCATAAGATAAGAGGAAACCCAATATTTCACATAAAAGCCTTTATTTTTATTAAGGCATTTGTACATCCTTTTAGAAGAGAACAAATTATAAATATTAATTTTGACACACTAATGAATTTTATTTGATAAAATAAACTTTATTTTTTAATTATGAATGTAAAAATTTATCTTATATTGAATTTTTTGGGTTTTTTCTGAGAATCATTATTTTTATTGAATAGTGAAAAATTCAACATTTAAGTTAAAAACTGCCTTTTTGTTTACAAAATCATTAATGTTAAATTATATTATAAATTTTTTAAAAGAAAAATTGGATAAATTATACATATATTAATCTAATTTACTTCATTATAATCAATATAACATTTAAATTGAATATAAAAACATAATAATCTTTGGAACATTTTTTTACTAAAACAAGTTAGCCTATATCTTTGTGAGATTAGCTTTAATATTCAATTTTCCAAATATGTGATTTGGGTTTTGAAAATATAATATAAACAATTATAATAAATATAATATTTTTGTTTTGATAATATCAACATAATTTTTTACAAAAATTATTAACGAAAGTGATTAAAATTAATAAGAGGGATTATTGTGTAATTAGGTTTAAAAATAGACTAAGACCCTATGTTTAAGGGACCGATAACTTATAAGATATTCCAATACCCATTTATGGATATATTTTGTCCATGAACCTTCAATTAATTATTTTTGGTGGTATTTTTATTACTTTTATTATGTACAAACATGTGAAAACCTATCTTCTTCTAAAAAATACCTAGTGAGACATTTTCCTTCCATATGAAAGGACACCATCACTACCCATTCCTCACACCGCTCAAAACTATTAATTACGACAAATACCTAACAAAATAGTATCACATAATTCCTATCCTTTTCCAATAATAATCCCATTTAGATTAAACTCTTCCAACAAATCCTTTTGGTTCACAAGAAAAGACGTGTCTTGATTAAAAGGTAATGACTTTTCTCAATATCTCTAGTTTCATTACCATTCTCGGACCCCTAAAATCTCTCTATTCTATTCTTGTGTAACAAAACTAGTGTAATAAATATACTAGTATTTTTTTATTCCTATATTTTGACCTACACTTCCACAGACGACCATATAATTGGTAATGATTACAATGGTTCTGTGTACGGTGAACTGTTGCCTCACAAAATGTTGATGATTCAATTTTTTCCCTACCGCCTCTCATAGTGGCCATAATGATGGAAAATATATTTATATATATTATATACGAGCTTTATTTTGTATTAATACATCTTTAAACCCTTTTATTACACCTTCCTCTAATATATTCCATTTTACATTAACAGGATAACATTGTTAGATAAAGTGTGGACTACTGCCCCATCACAGCATTGTGATTCGTTCACTATAAACATGAATCATATAAAGGATGGTTTTAATTAAGCATATTATAAATACAAAAATCAATATTATATTCATGACATAATTATATTTCTGTAAATATAATCTTTGTATATATATATATATAAATCATTTTTTCAATACCCTTTCACTCACTAAAAAAGTGATAATGTTATTCGTGGACTCATGGACTACAGCGTCCTCGACATAATGTGATTCCTTTAAAAAAAATTATTTATATATGTATTTATGATTAAATAATTTTTTATTTATTATATAATTATCATTCTGTAATGATATGATGTTACTTACATTATTTACACAACGATAACTTAAAAATGGGAATGTTACTCATGCTAACTTAAAACCTACTGTATCCATGATTGTATCATATTATAATTTTCATAACCATATTTAATGATTTATTTTAAAAGTATAAATGATGTATAAATATGATAATTATTTCATGGTTATTAATCTTGAGATGTTATATAATGAACCCTATGACCATAGTTGACCAACAATAGTTTTTTTGACAGAAAAAAACATTTTATCAAAAAATACTGATGTAAGCTTAATTGGTTGGGTAGTTGTAAAAAAAATTTAATAATTGAAAAAGTAATTATAAACATGAAAAAGTTTATGAATAATGTATGACATTAACATAAATTTATTATAAATTAATTTAAATGACATTCAACTGAAAGGAAACCCAAGGTAAGAGATTATTGTCTCATTTTCATTTCATGAGGTATACATAATTTTAGTGCACCTTATTTTATATATGTTATGTTCATACTACAACATTGAAATATAATATCATGAAGCACCTTATCTTAATGGTATTTAAGAATTTAATTTAATATTATACTTTCACAAGTATTATTATTTAAAATTAAATCAAAGTAGTATGGGAAACATTGGAATATTTAAACGTTATTTTCCTCAACACAAATCCTAATGATCGTTCAATGGAATTTCCACTCTAGGAAATTATATAACCATTTTTTCAATAATACCTTTAATTATTCTCTAGTTATTCATGAACATTTCAAGTTTTAGTATCATTTTTTAAATAATACCTTTAAAATGATTTTAAAATGATTTGGTAATGAAATTGTTTTACTCTTTTTGTCTTTTACCAACGTTTCAAATGAATATTCTTATCAATTTATTAACGATTCCTTATCGAAAAAATTTCATACAAAAAGAATATTATTTTTACCTCATATGACATATAAGGATTCATCAGTAATCATTTCATTTAAACATCCTTTTCAAGAATTTTTTTTAAAGAAAAACATTTTCAACATTTTCTTCAAAAGTAATGAATATTTTTGGAAAAAATATTTTTGAAACATATTCTTTTATTCCATTAATGACAAAAACCCTCTATTTTTACTTCACATGGGATTTTTTGTATTGATATTATCGTCAATCTTTCTCTGGTTGGTTTCTGATTAATTTGGCCAAGGATAGTATTCACATTTTCTTAATTGATTTATTTAATAGTCCCCTTGAAATATATAATCTCTTATGACTATTGAACATTTAATTTCCACAAAATTATCGATTTCATTTATCATGGATTTTACTATTGCCTAAACTGTATACTATTTTACATACGATGTCCACTTTGACAGTTATTTAACTATCTAGGTTAATATTGATAAATATGTATCTCTTACCCCAAAAAATATTTGATGAGGTACATTATTAAAAAAAATTCTAGTTTTTTAATGTTTTGGACTAGTACAACAAGGGTGAGGCTCAATTATAGATAACTCGTCGATGAATCAGTAGTCTCATGGGACGAGTCATTTGTCTGGCTTCTTTAGATGGGATTTTACCATTATTTTGTAAATCGTCTTGTGAATGGTCATGATGGTAAAGGTACCATATACCAAGGAAAATTGACATCCAATAATTAGTAATTTCCTTCATTTAAATTTAGATATTATTCATCCATGAGATTTTACATTGACATATCTATGGATGTATTTCATTTTTCGGATTCAGTTATTATTGATCCATGAGATAATCCATTGACATATCTATGGATACATTTCATTTTTGGTTCATTTAATAAATGTCATGTGTTTAATTTTCCTGACCTTCTATATTGATATTAACTTACCTATTTATTTTAAAAGCATGTGCTTCTAGTTACTACCTTCCCATATTTCTTACGTACTTCAATCCATTTTATTGAGTATATTCCATGTTTTTTCAGTTATTCACCTTTCCATATTGACTATTCTCATTGATTCATTATTTATTCCTATATATTTCTCCCTTACTGATCATTTGAGCTCACCCTTATTAAATTTCATTCCCTAGGAATCCAAGAATCTTACTATGAAATATATTCATAGATTTACTAGATGGATTAGAGTTATTCATATAGTTACATATTAAAAATGTAGAAAAAAATCATGTTGTAATCAATAAATTAATTGGTAATACAATACTCATTTATGTATCTAGATTATCAAGATTGCTAAAATGATCTGTCCATTGGGGCTTGATTCCTTGTAATCATGCCAATTTAATTTGTAGCACACATCAGCTCGGGGCTATGTAGGTCTGGGTCGCTACATTAGGTATCATAGTAGGTTTAACAGCAATCATGGGAACTATATTTAGGAAAAAATAGGTCAGAGAACACAACCCTAATGTTAAATATGTCGATTAGTATATATGAAAACCCTATAACTTTGTAAAAGTTTAGATTATGTCTGTCTTTCTAGAAATACATTCTTGTCTGTATATTTTAAGTGGTTGTGGTTTTGGAACATATGTACCTAGGAGTAACAACTCCGAAAGGGTGTTTTCGGGCCTCACTTGGGGTAACCTGGTACATGACAACGAGACTTACTGCGCTCCTAGTTTGACACTCACGGGGCATTTGGATAGGATAATCCACTTTTTCTTTACAAAGAATTATGAAGTATTTGGACACATAATAATTAACCTAGGTTAATACTAAAGAGTTTTAGATTGAAGATAAGGTTTCATGATTTAGAAATCCTACTAATGATATTATAGATAAACCCTAGACCAAGGAATGAACTAGGTGGAAATAAAATGGATGAGGTATTCACGTATTACGGTTGAATTTAAAACCTTAGTTAAAATTATATTTACTAATTAAACTAATTCCAAGGATGTCCATCATATTTATATTTGGAAGTTATATTCGTATAGTTTTTGAAAAGGATAACCTGTATGTTGGGTGACAACTAATCAAACCCGGCAAGGCTATGAGACTTAAACCTATGACAGAAGGAAAATAAGGGTTTCACTCAAACCACTAACCTATTCAATTTCCTTCGTAATATTCATAATTTTTTGTTAAAAAATTTATTGAATAAATATTAAAGATGAATAAGTAGTATCACTTTTGTGAATTAGGGATTAATCTAAAATTCAAATTGGTTTTGAAGATAGTTAAGTACAAATAGTTATATTTGTTACTCTTTTATAGGCCTTACGATCCTTTAAATATTTGTTTTAGTTCTTTAAGCATAAAAAATTTCGTTAATGGAAATTAATTTTCGGGAGTGAAGGGATGAATTATAATTTGGTTGAAACATAAAAAAAAGTTATGATTGTTCATATGAGATTGAATCATATCATGTAAGAATATTTCATTATTTTATTGCTCAATAAAAGTATTACCCAACATTGGTAAAATGACATAGAAAAAATAATTTGGTCCTAATACCATAATTTCTTTTGAACTAATGGTATTCTAAATAATCATAGATTTATGGATTTGAGGTCGTCATATTTTCATTGATAATTCAATTTTTTTATAGATTTCTTCATTCACATCCTATAAATATGTACTCTTTTCCTCCATGTGTGTATATCTACCTTCCACAAATGTTATCCTAAAGAGAAACCTAGTTACATAGTAGTCTATGTGACCTTTGTACATTATATTTTATATTTTAAAGAGTACGACTTATGAACCATTATCACGATGTGGGATTTTATATATAGGGAGTATCAAACAATCTATCACCATGATTGATTTTAAATTTCAAGGAAGAAATTTAAATATGGTGGGGGGAATATGACTCCATGAAAAATAAAGTAAGAACCTGGTATTCGATAGCATGTATGACACACGACAACAAGCATGTAATGTAATATAAAATATATATATACTTTATAATATCTTTACTATTTAATATATATTATTTATATTTTTTAACGCCCCGACCTCATAAGCCCAGAGTAGATGCATTATTACACATAATTGGCAAGATCAGAAAAGATCATGTCTCGAAAGACCGATTAGTTTTGTAGCCTCAGAAGTAATAGATAATTCATAAAGATTACATTACATAATAAAATGGAAAAATATGACAATATTTTTTCCATATACAACACTGAGATCTCATAGACTATCCCTATAGGTTATTCATAATATACTTCTTCGCATCCTGGTAAAAATAAAAAATAGAAAGGGGAGAGCTCAGATGCTCCGTAAGGATAACAATATAGCAGAAACTTTCATAAATAAGAATACACCTTTAAGGAAATTTATAAAACTAAAACAAAATCCTTTTAAACATTAACTTCAACATAATATGGAAAAAATAGATCAATAGAATTCCATTTACTTAATCAAATGGATATTCTACTAGTCAAATAATCACATGCAATATCAATAGCCACTTTCATAATGATGGAATGCATAATGCTAGACTTTATAACCACATATTCAAGGACTTGTACCAAGACTACAAATAAGATTTTTTAAAGGTCATGTGCCAAGACATTAGTTTGTCTCATGAGACCTACTGATGCATCGAGGAGCTATTGCGGGCTCCACCTATCACCTAATAAGTAAAATGAATTCCTCATATAAACAGGATTAAACATAACATAAACATTTTTATTAAAACAAGTATAAGAAATGTCAATACTTTATCCATAAACCATGAATGGTATAAAAATAACACATCCACAGTCAAACATATAAAAAACCATTAATAAAATTTTGATTTTTTGTATCATAATAAATCAACTTCAAATAATCTTAAAATCCATCAATGGATGTTGACATAGATGAAATCAAAACCTTTTTTAGAGAAATATCTCTTTCTATTTTGAAATCATTTAAAAATAATTTAATTATAAAATAAAAAATTTATTTTGAAAATATTCTTATAATATTGTAAGGGAAGGTTCCATGATGTTATTACGGGGGAAAATAGCCTCACTCGTTGTATAGGTTAAAAAAATTCTTACCTTAATTTTTTCAAAAAGGTCATAAGGTACCTTGTTTAGAAAACGACGAAATGATTCTTTTCAAAAAATTTATAAAAATTAAAACAAGCGTATAAATTAATTTAACCCATAGTCTAGTAAATATTAAAAATGCTTTGAAATAAATTTTTATGAAACATGGATGTGGATGATAAAGAGGTCCTAGTAGATATTTACGTAAAAAACCTCTGATAATAAAGAGATTATGAAATTAACCCTTATCTTGTACATTTCCTTGGTCGAGGGTAGGTTAAATTTTTTTATAATGGTGAAATAATTATTATTAAATTATAAAAGAATCATATAAATTAATATGATATCATATATGGTTTTTTAACATTGGTTTGTTAATAATATCTTTATATTATCGTTGTTTTGGGTGTTTACTGATTCTTTTTCCTTTATATGATTTGTTAAATAAGTAATGTTTGTTATAGATAAGATATATATTATCCATATTGGGAATTATATTAAGTTTTTAAACCTTATTTTTAATCATCTAATGAAAATTATTCTTGAATGGATACTATGGGGAATGAATCGCATCGCGTTTGTGGAGACGGTAATCTGTATGTATGCACGAGAGACAATATCATTATTTTGATATTAAAATATTATATAATTGGATGATATATCATATATACAGAATCATTATCATGTTATATTTATTATTTACATCAATTACACATCATTATTATACCCATCCAAATAATAATATGTTGAATAACAATTACACCACGATGTGGAGACAGTAAACCGTACGTATACACGTATGGTGACATGTCATTTAAAGGATGGATAGAATAATGAATATGGCTGTAACATATTTATAATAACATCACAGTATATATAATATACTGGAGTTATTATTTTATAATTTAAACAACAAATAAAGTGGAAGTGGAAGAAGAAAGGAACTTGAAAGAGGTGATGAAACATTTACCTCTTCTTCGGGTTCTTCTATTTGATTTGATCAAAAGGGCTCCATAGGTTGACTATATGACTAATGGAAGACCTCTAGGATGATGGGAAGATTGTATAGAGGGTATATGTATAGGTTTTGGACGATCCAAAATGCTTTGAAGGTTTGATGTTGAGGGAAGGGGGAGTGCCCTTTTATAAGAGTGTTGAGGGGCACCATAGGAAAAACTGGAAATATTATTTTATAATAAAAATATTTTCAATTACTAATGACTCAAAAATTAATTATTTAAAGGCTATGGTTGGTATAGGTATAAAAATACTCAACCATTAGGTTGTAGACCGGTTTGGGTCACTATATTAACTTTATCATTTAAATTTAACTCTTAGTTAAATAGTTTGACATTCACCATGTATCATTGTATTTTTATATTATATGGTTAATAAACTTACTATAAATTTCTATGATTACCCCAAGTGATTAATTATTGATAAAAATATCATTATATAAGTCATTTTACCAATCCTTATATTTTTAAGAATATTACATAAATTAATAATATAATATTTGTTTTAAAAATTCATTTATGTCAATTTTGACACTATATAATAATTTAATTTTTCATGTCCTTATAACATTATTAATTCGAACTAAATTCGCTTAATCAATTTTAACATGTCATATGGAGCTAGAAAATTCTTGTATGGCATCAAAACATTCAAATTATAATTATTGTAACATTTATAATACCATTTATTTGATTCATTCATTAATAAAGAAAATACTATATCATTATTGTGTCATAAATAAATTTAATTATTCAAGATTTAAAAATTATAAATAAAATATTATTATTTAGGAAATGTTTTTATCTTTCAAATGAATATTTATAGTAGAAAATATAACATATACAATCCTATGTAAAAATTGTTTTACTAAAAGATATATGTTTATGTCATTTTTGTATGGACTTTATCTTAGTTAATATAAACTGTCATTGTCACTAACAAGTGGCTCCATGGGGTTCCAAAATCGACCCATGGATGCCCATAGTCGGAAATTTATCATTAAATAGGGTTAGGACACGTGTTAGGGTAATTATAATATTATTTGTTTACCCTTATTTACCAGATTTACCCCTTAACCATGGTAAATAAAATATTTACCGAAGTAATTATGTAAAATGTCTAAAAATAAAAGTTAACTATTTACACAATTTGGAACTCTTGATTATAAATATTAAACCAATTTTTATAAATTAAAAACATATAAGTGGCCAAAATTAATTTGAAATTAATTCTCGTTTTCAAAATAAAAAGCGTGTTTTTAAGAAATAATGACTATCCAAAGATTGACAATTACTTATGTACAGTTTAAATGTGAAATTACATCCAATTAAAAAAATTGGATTAAATGGTAAAAATATAATCTAATTATACTTAAAAACCACTCAATAGTATAATTTATCACTATAAATTATTTGAATTTAAAAAGTTTTTTTTAATTAAAATTTACTGTTTTTCACTATTCATCAAAAATTGAATGTTTTCAGAAAAATACCAAAAATTTACCCTATGCTAATTTCGATACTCTAAATCCAAATATGAAGTCCATTTTGAATGATAAAATTTATAAAATTTCAAAAAGTGGGTATTACTATTCATAACTTCTAGTTTGACTTGTTGTGGTTTGTTAGAACTCTAAGTTGCATACAACACTCGCTATTGAATTATTCAAAGAGAAGAGTACCATGAAAGCTAGTGGTGTTACATTATCTCGTCCTTCAAATAATATCATCCTCAAAATTTATAGAGTATTACTGCATAAAAATATTCGGGTGGTTCATCATCATAATTTCCATGGGTTCCCACGTTGCCTCTTCCATCTTATAGTTTCTCCATAGAACTTTGACCAGACGAGTCTTCCAGTTTCTCAGCACTTGTTTTATTATATCATGAATCTCGAGAGGAACTTCTATATCAGACAGATCGGGTTCTACTTCTAATTCCTCATGGGTGAGTACATGCGTTGGTTCGGACATATATTTTCTCAATAGTGATATGTGGAATACATCGTGAACTTTGGAGAGACTTGGCGGCATTACCAAACGGTAAGCTACAACCCTTATACTGTCTAGAATTTTAAAAGGTCTGATATACTTGGGACATAATTTTTCCCATCCTACTGAAAGATATAACTCCCTTCCATGGAGATACCTTCAAGAAAACATAATCACCTAATTGAAATTTGAAATCACTCCTTCAGTTATCAACATAGCTCTTTTGTGTACTTTAAGCTTCTTTGATGTGGTTTTGGATTACCTTAACCTTTTCTATTATTTCACCCACAAGTTCTGGGTCTACGAGTTTTCTTTCACCAACATCATTCCAATAGGTTGGTGTGCGACATCTCTTTCTGTATAACACTTCATATGGTGCCATCTGAATTCTTGAATGGAAGCTATTGTTAATGGAAAATTCTACCATAGGTAAATATTGATCACACATACCTTTAAAGTCAAGTGAGCAAGATCTCAACATGTCCTCTAAGGTTTGAATAGTCCATTGTAATTTTCCATCAGTTTGAGGGTGGAAGGAAGTGCTCAAACAAAGTTCAGTATCTAGGTATTTCTGAAGAATTTTCTAGAATCTTGATGTAAAACAGAGATCACGATCCGAAATAATCGATAGTGGTACTCCATGAAGTCTCACAAAAAACATTAATATATACTCTTACTAGATGTTAAAGTGGTAAATTTTCTATTATAGCAAGAAAATGTGCTGATATGGTATGTTGATAAACAATTACCCTTATTGCATCGTTCCTTCTTGGAGTCTTTGGTAGTCCCATGACAAAGTCCATCATAATATTATCCCATTTCCAAATCAGGCTTGGGAAGAGGTTGCATGACTCTTCCCAGCTGTTGCCTACCAGCTTTAACTTGGTGAAAAACCACACATCATGACACTAAATCAGCAATATCCCTCTTCATGTTGTCCCACCAAATATTTTCCTTCAAATATCTATACATCTTAGTGCTACCAGGGTGTATAGAAAAGTTGGAACTATGAGCATCATCCAACAAACCCCTTTTTGGATCAGTTATATTAGGAACACAAATCTCTTTCCAAATTTCAAAATCACTTATTCATATATAAATTCACTCAATCTCCTATAATTCACATCTTTATTGTTCTTTTGAAATTCATTATCATTGGTATAAAAACTCCTTATCCTTTCTAGTAAAGATGGTTTGAAAACCATTTAAAAAATCATTGATGTTTCACCTTCCATGGTTATTACCATATCCATCTTTACTAGATCCACGAAAATAGGATCCTTTTAAACTCTCGTCTTGTTCAAAACTCCATGATCCTTTCTGCTCAAAGCATCTTCCATCTTATTTTCCTTCTTCGTGTGGTTGTATATTGTGCAATCATAATCCTTGATTAGTTCAAGCCATCTCATTTTCCTCATGTTGAGTTCTTTTTGTGAGAAAATATACTTCAAACTCTTGTTATCATTATGAATATCACATTTTTCACCATATAGATATTGTATCCATATCTTCAAAGAAAATATTACATTTTCTAACTCAATATCATGATTAAGATAGTTTTTCTCATGAATGTTTAACTGTCATGATGCATAGGCAATAACCCTGTCATTCTGCATAAGGACACAACCAAGTCATTTCTTTTAAGCATAACTATACATAACAAACCTATCATTCCTAGATGGTAGAGTCAATATAGGATCATTGACTAATATTCTCTTCAGTTCTTCAAAACATTCTTCCCACTCTTTTTTCAAAACAAATTTAACACCTTTTCAGGTGAGCTTTGTTAATGGGTTAGCCAAACGGGAAAATTTATCGACGAAACGTTGATAATAACCATCTAAACCAATAAAACTAAGTACCTTAGTTATACTTGTCGGTGCTGTACATTCAAGGATTGCGTAGGTCTTAGAAGGATCAATAGAGATTCCATCCTTAGAGACAATATAGCCTAGAAAATAAATCTCATGAAGATAGAATTCACACTTACTATGTAACATCCCAAGTAAGTAATGAATAATAGATATTTTTATCTATGTTTATTAATGATTAAGATAGTGTTTTAGAGGCTTAAAATGAAAATAAATCCAATCTTAAGCCTGGAATACACTAATATTCTTAAAAGATTGTTTTACTGCCTTATGATGGAAAGCCCTTTTTCAATCTATCTTTTGACAATTTTAAAAACTATGTTTGTCAAAATAAACTTATTCTTTATGATTGGGACATCAAAATTTACTTTGTGTGAATTTTTGATATTTTTCTGACAATGTTCATTTCTTAATGAATAGTGAAAAATACTGCATTTTACATCAAAACTGCTTTTTAATCTAATTTATTTATATGATTAGATTATCTTTTGAATTGGTATTAATGTGTAATATGAATATATTTTTACCATTTAATCCAATTGTGGTCATTGGAATCAATTTCACTTTGAAATTGGACTCAAACTAGTGTCAATCTTTTGATACTTATTGTTTAATAAAAACACGCTATTTGCTCTGACAGCGGGAATTAATTATTAAATTAATTAATGTGACTTATATGTTTTTAATTTTGTAAAATATACTTCATTTTTGAATTCGGAATATCAAATATAGCTTAGGGTGAATTTTTGGTAATTTTCTGAAAAACATCAATTTTTGATGAATAGTGAAACCACTAAGTGGTACTTATAAAAACTGATTTTCTGTTTAAATGAAATTTTGCCATCATTCTGTTTTGAATTTCAAAAATCCGACATACATGGTTTTAATTAAGAAGTAAAATGTGGTTCAATGAGATTAAATTAATTTTTTGGTGAATAGTAACTTATTAAGTTCTTAATCGCGATTAGTGGTGATTAGGGTAGTTTAAGGTATAAATAATGCTTTAATAATATGAATTGACCTAGACACATGTCCCAATATTCTTGTTTGTGTCATGGCCAACCAAGACAAGCCATGGGTCAACTTGGGGACCCCATGGAGACAAATTGGTTGGGAAATGACAGAAATAACTTTTTATTAAATGTTAAAGTAAAAATGACACAAACATAATATGTCTTACGAAAAGAATTTTTACCCGAGGTTATAAAGATCAGACTCTTGATTATAAATAGTAATTGGAAAGATAAAAAGATTTACTACATCATATTTTTTTTTATAATTTTTAGACATTAAATAAGTTAAATTATTTATGACATCATGATGATGCTGCGATGAACTCATTATTTAACGATTTAAATAAAATGGATAGATAATGTAAAATCTATGAACTACACATGTCCAAAACCAATTGGATGAGTGTATTTCGAACCCTTATCACCTTATCCACGACATATATCAATGTGGGACCTTTTAAAACCGAAACACATTTTCCAATAAAGTAATATTTCTTTACTTTCCAAAAGTGCCCCTCCTCTCCTCTTATAAAAGGCCCCCACCTCTACCTCATTTCACACACTTATCAAGCCTTTTTCTCAGCCAAACCCTTCCCATTTACTCTCTCCACATCCCTATCCTCAACCTAGTGGATTCCCTTTGCGCATAATCCTTTCAAAGGAAGCCTTTAGGCTCAAATCAAAAGGAGTTACACTTTTAAAGGCAATTCATTCTCTCATGTTCATTTGTTTTATTTTGTTTCTCCAACCCCCTAAACTCTTTTTATTTACTTCTTTTTAACAACACCAGTATCTTCAATATACTAGTATGTTGTTATATGATTTATTTGAGCTACACTCTCACACAACTACATCAAATGGTTAAAGAACATACGGTTTCCGTGGATGGAAAAATTCTGCCTCCCGAAACGATGATTGTTCAATACTCATTTAACACCTTCAAAGGTGGCCATTATGATGTCACTATTTATATATATGATATATAATATGTTTATGTTTACCTTAAGCTTCTGTTTTTTTTTCATTTTGGGCATACCTTTGTGGTTCCCATTATGGGTAAACACGATATCTTCATTTTAGGAAGTGTGGACTACCGCCCCCTGAAAGTGATTTGATTCGTTAATACCATATGTGGGATGTGTAAAGGATAAAGTTAATGATATTATATATGTTATTATACTGGAATTATAATATACTCTTATATCATTATGATTCCATTCAAGAAAATACGAAATAGAAATGGAAGTAGCGTTAATGCGTACGTACGGCTTACCGTCTCCATGAACGGTGCATTTCATTTCTTACCTCTAAATGTGATGTAATATTATTAATACATGTATATGCTGAATATATATGTTATAAAAATCATTAGTATCATTTTGGATATAACGAACCTTTGACCAAATTAACAACATGTAAGTGTAAGAAGTCTATTTTTGACTTAAGAATGAAATACCGACAAAATGAACACTATTAACTTAAATGATTACATGACGTTCATAACATGGTATAAAAGGAATAATGAACTTGAAAAAGGTTAATAAGCATGTAGATATTAACTCAAGTTTATTATTCAGGAGATTAAAGAACGGTCGGGTCAAGTCGGATACGAGGTATGGGACTTCGTCTCAATCTCCTTTCGTTGAGGCATATTTTATTTTATACACAACATTCTTTTATACGGTGTATAAACCCCTATGAATTTTACGTTTATTCAAAAGGAATATTTTTTTATACTAATAGTTTACTAAATGACAAAAGGGAATGTTTTTGTCGTACGTATGCGGCGACAACGACTTCTCTGTCGTCGTGACCGTTATTTGAGTTTCGGCTTCCTCTACAAGCCATACCTTCTTTTTAAAAGAAAAATAAATACCATGTTTTACTTTTCTTTTATTTTGGTATTGTAAATGGTTTTCATAATGTTTTTATATCAATGTGTTGTATTGATATCTCGTGATTGAAATGTGGAAATTTTATGTTTCCTTTATGCATGTTTTATGTGATATGATTATGTTATGGTTCTTGGTCATTATTATGAAGACGGGTGGTTCCGTGATAAACTAAGGGCGGGTGAGCCCGTTATAGCTCTCCAATGCATTGGGTAATGCGAAGGAGTGAAACGTTAAGGTTTCTCCGAAGAGATTTAGGGAATATACTATAATGGGTATTCCAAACGTAACCAAGAGGGTTACTCCCTACGTAAGAATGTTATGGATGCCTCAAGTTACCTTTATGTCTTATGTTTTCTATGATTTACTCATGATTTGATGAGGTATATTAAAGTGCTTGTGTTTTATGGGTAATGTATGATTTCATTCTTATGTATATATGTACCTATGTTTCCTATCCATGTTTTTATAACCCATACTGAGCTTTTTATGCTCATCCCAAGTTTTTTTGAAATGTTTTTCACAGGTCAAGGGAAAGGTACATGATATGATGATAGTGTCAAGGAAGTGTCAAGAAATAATCCATGTTTTATTTTAAATGTGTTTCCATTGATGGGAATGAAGAATACTATCTTTATGTAACCACTTTGTTTATATGTGGAATGTAATGAAAGTTTTATGATCTAATTCTCTAAAACTCTAAACCCAAAAAGATCCTCAATGTGTAATCTTGTAATAACTCAAGATTAAGTAAGGTTTAAGGCTGGGGCATTATAGTTGGTATCAGAGGTCGATTTAGATAACTTTAGGAGTTATAATTATATTAAATGATTATCCAAAAATATTTTTTTTGAAGTGATATAGCATTTGAAGATTACCATGTTGCTTCATCTAAGACATGTTTGTTCAGAATGGTTTTCCGCAGAGGAAATAGGGAAGCAGTGCTAGGAAGGCATTCAAAGTAGAATGACTTTCCGAATCAGCAACTAGGGATGGTCAGAATCAGAACTAAACAGTTTGTTGCAGTAATGGATCAGTTGAATCAGGTGATAAATGGTGGTTGTTTTTATTGATGATATTTTGGTGTTTTCTAAAAGTAAAGAGGAGCATGAAAGACATTTAAGGGTTATCTTGCAAACCATAAAAGAAAAGAAACTGTATGGGAAATTCAGCAAGTGTGAGTCTTGGTTGCAACAAATTTCTTTCCTTGGTCACATTGTTTCTAAATATGGAATAACTGTTGATCCTGCAAAAACAAAAGTTGTGGAAGAATGGCCAAGACCCACAAATGTAACAGAGATTCGTAGCTTCCTTGGTTTGGCAGGCTATTACCAAAGGTTTGTTAGAAATTTTTCACGGTAATCTAGTCCAATGACTAAGATAACTTGGAAGGGTGTTAAGTTTATCTGGACAAAAGAATGTGATGATTGTTTTTAGGAATTGAAAAGAAGATTGGTGAATGCTCCAGTTTTGGCACTACCTTCGAGGAATGGTGAGTTTTTTATATACAGTGATGCTTCATTGAAAGGACTTCGTTGCGTCATAATGTAGAATGATCAGGTAATTTCTTATGCTTCACGACAGTTGAAAACTCATGAGGTAAATTACCCTACACATGATTTGGAGTTAGCTGCTATTGTTTTTGCTTAAAAAATTTGGAGGCAACATTGAATGGAGTAAAGTTTGAAATATATACCGATCATAAAAGTTTAAAGTATATATTCACTCAGAAAGAGATAAACATGAGATAGAGGATATGGCTAGAATTAATCAAGGATTATGATTGTACAGTTCATTACCATCCGGGAAAAAAAATAAAGTGGCTGATGCTTTGAGTCGAAAAAGTAATGCTTCATTAACAATGTTGCGTTTGGAACGTGATCCTTTGGTTGAGGATTTGATGAACTTTGGCATAGAAGTTGTTGGTGCAGGAAGTAATTCTGTTTTGTTTCAGGTATCAGTGAGATCATCTCTATCAGATAGAATCAAGCAAGCACAGAAGCAAGACAGTGAGTTGCAGAAAAAGGTAGAGCTGGTTCAGAAAGGTAAGTTGCCTGAATTCAACATTGATAATGATTGTTTTCTGAGATTTGGTAAGTGATTGTGTGTGACTTGTGATGCACAGTTGAAGATACAGTTGTTATGTGAAGCTCATAGTTCTCCGTTTTCAGTTCATCCAGGCACTACTAAGATGTATAGAGATCTGCGGGAGTATTACTCATGGGATGGAATGAAAAGAGACATTGCTGATTTTACAGTGAAGTGTTTCACTTGTCAGCAGGTTAAAGCAGAGTGGCAGTTACCGAAAGGGATGCTTCAGACTTTACCAGTGCCTGAGTGGAAATGGGAGAATATATCTATGGACATTGTTGTGGGATTACCGAAGAAATATCGAGGTAATAATGTAATCTGGGTTATTGTTGATCGCTTGACCAAATCTGCTCATTTCCTTGCTATACGAGATACTTTTTCCCTAGATCAACTTTCCCGTTTGTATCTTAAAGAGATAGTCAGGTTACATGGAGTTCCTCTCTCCATTGTATCGGATCTTGATCCCAGGTTTACTTCTAACTTTTGGAAAGGCCTTCAGAAGTCGTTGGGTACTGAATTAAATTTTAGCACAACTTTTCTTCCTCAATCAGATGGGCAGTCAGAACGAACAATTCAGACATTGGAGGATATGCTACAAGCTTGTTCTATGGATTATCAGGGAAGTTGGGACCAACATCTTTCTTTGGTTGAATTTTCATATAATAACAATTTTCATTCCAGTATACAGATGGCACCATTTCAGGAATTATATGGGAAGCGGTGTCAAACTCCACCTTTCTGGGATGAAGTGGGTGAAAGGAAGTTGATGGGACCAGAATTGGTAGAAGAGATGGCAGAAAAAGTTCAGCTGATTCAGAAACACATGAGAACAGCTCAGAGCAGGCAGAAGAGTTATGCGGAAAACCGGAGGAAGGATCTATCTTTCGAGGTAGGTGAACATGTTTTTCTCAAAGTATCACCATGGAAAAGTGTGATGAGATTTGGTAAGAAAGGAAAGCTGAGTCCAAGGTTTATTGGACCATATGAAATTTTGGAGAGAGTTGGATCAGTTGCATACCCAGTGGCTTTACCTCCAAGTTTATCTCAGGTACACAATGTCTTTCACGTTTCGATGTTGAGAAAGTATATGCCAGATCCATCTCATGTTTTGAGTCCAGTGGTAGTTCAGCTGGAAGAGAACATATCTTATGAGGAACAACCGGTATAGATTCTTGATCATAGTGAGCAAGTGTTATGGAATAAGGTGATTCACCAGGTTAAGGTTTTGTGGAAAAACCACATGATTGAAGAGGCAACATGGGAATCTGAAAATGCAATGAGGGATAAGTACCCCCATTTATTTGATAAGTAAATAAATTGCGGGGACACAATTTTCTTAAGGGGGAAGGATGTAACATCCCATGTAAGTAATGAATAATAGATATTTTTATCTATGTTTATTAATGATTAAGATAGTGTTTTAGAGGCTTAAAATGAAAATAAATCCAATCTTAAGCATGGAATACACTAATATTCTTAAAAGATTATTTTACTACCTTAAGATGGAAAACCCTTTTTAAATCTATCTTTTGACAATTTTATAATCTATGTTTATCAAAATAAACTTATTCTTTATGATTGGGACATAAAAATTTACTTTTTGTGAATTTTTGATATTTTTCTGACAATGTTCATTTTTTAATGAATATTGAAAAATACTGCATTTTACATCAAAACTGCTTTTTAATCTAATTTATTTATATGATTATATTATCCTTTGAATTGGTCTTAATGTGTAATATGAATATATGTTTACCATTTAATCCAATGGTGGTCATTGGAATCAATTTCACATTGAAATTGGACTCAAACTAGTGTCAATCTTTTGATACTTATTGTTTCATAAAAACATGCTATTTGGTCTGACAGCGGGAATTAATTATTAAATTTATTAATGTGACTTATATGTTTTTAATTTTGTAAAATATACTTCATTTTTGAAATTGTAATATCAAATATAGCTTAGGGTGAATTTTTGGTAATTTTCTGAAAAACTTCAATTTTTGATGAATAGTGAAACCACTAAGTGGTACTTATAAAAAATGATTTTCCTTTTAAATGAAATTTTGCCATCATTGTGTTTTGAATTTAAAAAATCCGACATACATGGTTGTCATTGAGAAGTAAAATTTGGTTCAATGAGATTAAAATAAATTTTTGGTGAATAGTAACTTATTAAGTTTTTAATCGCGATTAGTGGTAATTAGGGTAGTTTAAGTTATAAATAATGATTTAATAATATGAAATGACCTAGACACATGTCCCAACCTTATTGGTTGTGTCATGGCCGACCAAGAAAAGTCATGGGTCAACTTGGGGACCCCATGGAGACACTTTGGTTGGGAAATGACATAAATAACTTTTTATTAAATGTTAAAGTAAAAATGACACAAACATAATATGTCTTACAAAAAGAATTTTTACATGGGGTTATAAAGATCAGATTATTGATTATAAATAGTCATTGAAAATATAAAAAGATTTCCTACATCAAAGTATTTTTTTTATAATTTTTAGACATTAAATAAATTAAATTATTTATGACATCATGATGATGCAGCGACGACCTCATTATTCAACGATTTAAATAAAATGGAAAGATAATGTAAAATCTATGAACTACACATGTCCAAAACCAATTGGATGAGTGGATTTCGAACCCTTATCACCATATCCACTACTTATATCAATGTGGGTCCTTTTAAAACCGAAACACATGTTCAAATAAATTAATATTTCATTACTTTCCAAAAGTGCCCCTCCTCTCCTCTTATAAAAGGCCCCCACCTCTACCTCATTTCACACACTTCTCAAGCCTTTGGCTCGGCCAAACCCTGACCATTTACTCTCTCCACATCCCTCTCCTCATCCTAGAGGATTCCCTTTGGGAAGAATCCTTTCAAAGGA
The DNA here is from genome assembly GCA_963277665.1 of Viscum album. Taxonomy (NCBI): domain Eukaryota; kingdom Viridiplantae; phylum Streptophyta; class Magnoliopsida; order Santalales; family Viscaceae; genus Viscum; species Viscum album. The sequence continues at coordinate 1,404,321,485 of OY728125.1, forward strand.
AGCCTTTAATCTCAAATCAAAAGGAGTTACACTTTTAAAGGTAATTCATTCTCTCATGTTCATTTGTTTTATTTTGTTTCTCCAACCCCCTAAACTCTTTTTATTTACTTCTTTTGTAAAAAAAAAGTATCTTAAATACACTAGGATGTTGTTATAAGATTTATTTGAGCTACACTCTCACACAACTACATCAAATGGATAATGAACATACGGTTTCCGTGGATGGCGAAATTCTGCCTCCCGAAACGATGATTGTTCAATACTCATTTAACACCTTCAAAGGTGGCCATTATGATGTCACTATTTTTATATATGATATATAATATGTTTATGTTTTGCTTAAGCTTCTGTTTTTTTTCATTTTGGGCATAACTTTATGGTTCCCATTATGGGTAAACACGATATATTCATTTTTGGAAGTGCAGATTACCGCCCCCTGAAAGTGATTTGATTCGTTAATACCATATGTGGGATGTGTAAAGGATAAAGTTAATGATATTATATATGTTATTATAATGGAATTATAATCTACTCTTATATCATTAGGATTCCATTCTAGATAATACGAAATAGAAATGGAAGTAGCGTTTATGCGTACGTACGACTTACCGTCTCCATGAATGGTGCATTTCATTTCTTACCTCTATATGTGATGTAATATTATAAATACATGTATATTCTGAATATATATGTTATCCAAATCATTAATATAATTCTGGATATAACGATCCTTTGACCAAATTAACAACATGTAAGTGTAAGAAGTCTATTTTTGACTTAAGAACCAAATACCGACAAAATGAACACTATTAACTTAAATGATTACATGACGTTCATAACATGGTATAAAAGGAATAATGAACTTGAAAAAGGTTCATAAGAAAGTAGATATTAACTCAAGTTTATTATTCAGGAGATTAAAGAACGGTCGGGTCAAGTCGGATACGAGGTATGGGACTTCATCTCAATCTCCTTTCGTTGAGGAATATTTTATTTTATATACAATTTTCCATTATTCGGTGTATAAAACCCTTTCACTTTTACGTTTATTCAAAAGGAATATTTTTTTATATGAAGCATTTGCTAAACGACAAAAGGGGATGTTTTTGTCGTACGTATGCAGCGACAACGACTTCTCCGCCGTCGTGACCATTATTTGAGTTTCGTCTTCCTCTACAAGCCATACCTTCTTTTTAAAAGAAAAATAAATACAATGTTTTACTTTTCCTTTATTTTGGTATTGAAAATGGTTTTCATAATGTTTTGATATCAATGTGTTGTATTGATATCTCGTGATTGAAATGTGGAAATTTTATGTTTCCTTTATGCATGTTTTATGTGATATGAGTATGTTATGGTTCTTGGGAATTATTATGAAGACGGGTGGTTCCGTGATAAACTAAGGGCGGGTGAGCCCATTATAGATCTCTAATGCATTGGGTAACGCGAAGGAGTGAAACGTTATGGTTTCTCCGAAGAGATTTAGGGAATATACTGTGCTGGGTATTCCAAACGTAACCAAGAGGATTACTCCCAACATAAGAATGTTATGGATGCCTCAAGTTACCTTTATGTCTTATGTTTTCTATGATTTACTCAGGATTTGATGAGGTATGTTAAAGTTATTGTGTTTTATGGGTAAAGTATGATTTCATTCTTATGTATATATGTACCTGTGTTTCCTTTCCATGTTTTTATAACCCATACTGTGCTTTTTATGCTCATCCCAAGTTTTTTTGAAATGTTTTTCACAGGTCATGGGAAAGGTACATGATATGATGATAGTGTCAAGGATGTGTCAAGAAATAATCCATGTTTTATTTTAAATGCGTTTCCATTGATGGGAATGAATAATATTATCTTTATGTAACCACTTTGTTTATATGTGGAATGTAATGCAAGTTTTATGATTTAATTCTCTAAAACTCTAAACCCGAAAAGATCCTCAATGTGTAATCTTGTAATAACTCAAGATTAAGTAAGGTTTAAGGCTGGGGCCTTACATGCTAAACTTCCTATATAATTCATTTATTCTAAGAGACTTCAGGATAATGAGCAAGTGATTTTTATGATCTTAGTAGCTTTTGGAGTATACCAATATATCATCAAAAAATACCACTACAAATTCATCAAGACATTCCTTGAAAACTCCATTCATTTGATCCATGAAGAAAAAGGGTGCATTAGTCAATTGAAAATGCATTACTGTAAACTCGTAATGCCTGTACCTGGTTCAAAATGAAATTTTCGGAATTTCTTCCTTCATCACACACAACTGATGATAACCAAATTGAAGTTCAATATTTGAAAAGTATTGAGCTCCTTGAAGTTGGTTGAATAAATCATCAATGTGATGTAGGGGATACTTGTTCTTTATTGTTATAGCATTGATCACCCTCTAGTCAATGCACAACCTCATAGATCCATCTTTCTTCTAAACAAAAAGAACGTGGGCTCCCAATAGAGAAATTGTAGGGAGAATAAATCCCTTATTACTGAATTCCTCTTGTTGTTTCTTTAGTTCCACTAATTCTGCAGTGGCCATTCTATACGAGGTCTTCGATATGGGTCTTGAAAAAGAAATGAAATCAATAGAAAACGGAATTTCATGTTATAGAGGATGTCTAGGTAAATATTTTAGAAACAAATTAACATATTTTATCACAATAGGTACATCCTATATTTGATCATTCATTTCCTCACCCACAGTTAATTAATTCTCTTCCTCCCAAATATTTGAAAATAGTTGAGCTACAAGGGGTGGATCTAGATAAGAATTAGGTGGTGATGTTTATGCTCTATGGATAATGTACTCCTTATCATTATCAAAAATTGTAACCTCCTTATTTTTACAATAAATTTTAGAATCATGGCCCGAAACCCAATCCATAAAGAGGATTATATCAAATTAAATCCTCGGTATGATGACGCGATCAGTAGATAAATAATGTTTTTATGCTTTAATGGGAACTGATTCACAAAACTTGGTTCCAATGATACTTCCCTTATCAGTTTTGAATGAAAACTCCATTGTTAAATATAATTTGAAATATCTAATTTTCTTAGCAAACTGGGAAGATATGAAACAATATGACGATCTAGAATCAAATAAAGCATTTTCTAAACATGAGTAAACCATTAAATTACCTGACCCCATTTCTTTCGAAGCTTCAACCTCAGCAGTACTGATAGCATAAGCTTTTCCATGATCCCTTGGCCTTTTCTGTGGTATGTTTACCTTAAACTTAGGACATTAATTTGAATATTTCCCCCTTTCTCTACAATTGTAGCATTCAAAATCGATAACATCTTTCTTTCCCTTTCAATCATGAGCTTGGTGTCCTTTTCCACCACACTTGTAACAGACTCCCATTACCTTCAGGAAAGTATCGTGGTGTTTCTTCCCACATTTAATGCAGGATGGATATTCATATTTTCCCTTCTTCCCCATATTTCTATTTCCATAGTTTTCATCATATCTCTTCTTCTCTTGCTTTTCTTTAAAGTCGTAAGACATAGAGAATTTTTGTTTCTTTCTTGAAAGCGCATGAGGTAATGTTTTCTTCTGACGAGAAGGATTTTGAGACTAATGCTCGATGGAGAAATTGTTTTAAACCATCAAAGAAATGTTAAATATTACTTCTTGGGTTACGTATATAATCTGTGTCATGCCTCTCTAACCTTGTAAAGTTAGATTCATACTTTGTGACATTCTCATCTTCTTTTTGACTTAGACTCAAAAATTGTCTTTCCATATCCGCTCATTGGTCAAGAGGATTGTTATTTCCTAATAAAAGATCTTTAAACTCCCTCCATTATATATTTTATACTTCATAATCATATTTTGTGTTTTGATTCAATGACAACCATTGATCAACATCTCCAGTGAGGCGGTAAACTTCCATGACAACTTTTTCCCTTTCGCTACTCCCAAAGCATGAAATATTGTCTCTAAGGAACATATCCATTACATAGCTACCAATGGATTTGTACTCACATTGAATGTTGTTGGTTGTTTCCTAATTAATAAATCTAACATTAATACTCCACATTGTGGATCAGGGTGCTCCATACGGGTAAGGTTATTATTAATAAACTGAGTGAGTTTTCCAAGTATGGTGATAGGATGATCAGCATCAGTTGCTTCACCAGATCCACTATAATTATCTTGATTTTGAGGAAAATACCTACATGGATTACGTGCATTTATATGGTTTCTATTCCTTCCACTAGGCCCCATTTTTAAAAAATGGAATAAAATATATTAGTTTATTAATCAAAATACCTTATTTTAGACTTGTAAAAAAATTAACATAAATTGAACAGTTTATGGATATAATTCATAATCATAAAAATGTTTTCATTGAGAATGTATATACTCATAAACTCTTCATAATGTTTTGTAAAGAAAATGAGAATTATCTTAAGAATATCCCCCAGGAGTGTCATTACCAAGAGTGCAGCAAGGCCTGTTGTCGTGCACCGGCTCTCGTTCGAGTCTAGCTCAAATTGGTCTTTTTTGGATTTACCCCTAGGTACATCTGTTCTAGAGCCGCCTCTACCTGATCGTATCAAAAAAGGGATGTATTTCTTGGAAAACACACAAAATCTCTACAATAACAAAATTATAGGAAGTTCTTCTATACTAATCATCAAAGTCTATCTTAGGGCTATGTGCTCTCATCAGAGTTTATCTAAATATAGTTTCCATGGTTTGTACTAAACTTCTCTGATACCAACTGTAATTCCCCAACCATAGAAGCCTAGAGTTGGTGCATTATTACGTATAATTGGAAAGATAAAAAAAGATCATGTCTTGAAAGATCTATTAGTTTAGTAGCCTTGGAAGTACTAGATACATTCATATGGTTTACATTACATCATAAAATGGAAAACTACAACAACATTGTTTCCATATACAACATTGAGATCCCATAGACTATCCCTACAGGCCAGTCATAATATACTTCTTCTCATCCTAGAAAAAATAAAACATAGAAATGGGTAAGCTCGAATGCTCAGTAAGTATAACAATATAGCTAAAACTTTCATAAATAAGTATAAACATTTAAGGAAATGTATAAAACTATAACAAAAGACTTTTAAACATGAATTTCTGTATAATATGGAAAATATAGATAAAATCAATTACATTTACATACTCACATGGATATTATACTAGTCTAATATTCATATTCAATATCAATAGCCACTTTTATAATGATGGAATGCATAATGCCAAACTTTATAACAACATAGTCAAGACCTTGTGCCAAGACTACAAATAATATTCGGTCATGGACTTGTGCCAAGACACTAGTTTGACTGATGAGACATACTGATGCATAGAGGTGCTATAGAGGGTTCCACCCATCACTTTCTATGTCCAATTGATTCCGCGTATGAAAAGGTTTAAACATAACATAAACTTTTGAAATAAAACTATCATATGAAATGTCAATATATTATCCATAAACCATGAATGGTTTTAAAATAACACATCCACAATCAAACATATCACAAAACATTTAATAAAATTTGTGTGTTTTATATCATAATAAATCAACATCAAATAAAATTAAAATCCATCCAAGGATGTTGACATAGATGAAATAGAATACTTTTTTAGAGAAATATATCTTTATATTTTGAAATCATTTAAAATTAATATAATTATAAACAAAAACATTTATTTTTAAAATTTTCTTATAAGACTGTAAGGGAATCATTGATATTGTTATAACGGTGGAAAATATCCACACCAGCCATATAGGTTAAGAAACATTCTTACCTTAAATTTTTCAAAAAGGCCATAAGGTACCTTGTTTGGAAAATAATGGGAAGATTCCATTCAAACCATTTTATAAAAAGTCAAAAAATTGAATAAATGACATTAAATCATAGTCTAGTAAATAGTAAAAATGTCTTGAAATACATTTTTAAGAAACATGGATGTGGATGATAAAGTGGTCCTAGTAGATACTTATGTAAAAACAACCTCGGAATATAAAGAGATTATAAAATTAACCCTTACCTTGTACCTTTCCTTGGTCGAGGGTTGGTTAACCTCTTATATAATGGTGAAATAATTGTTATTAAATTATAAAATAATCATATACATTAATATGATATCATATATGATCTTTTAACATTTCTTTGTTAATAATATCTTAGTATTATCATCGTTTTGGGTGTTAACTGATTTGTTTTCCTTTATATGATTTGTTAAATAAGTAATGTTTGTTAGGGATATGATGTATCTTATTCATATTCATAATGATATTAAGTCTTTAAAAATTATTTTTAATCATCCAATAAGAATTAGTCTAGAATGGATACAATAGGGAATGAATCTCATCGCGTTCCTGGAGACGGTAATCCGTACGTACACATGATCGAAAATATCATTCTTTTGATATTAAAATAATATATAATTAGATTTTATATCATATATACAAAATCATTATCATTTTATATTTATTATTTACATAATTACACATCATTATTATACCAATCCAAATAAAAATGTATTGAATAACAATTACACCATGACGTAGATACCGTAAGCTGTACGTACGCATGTATGGTGACATGTCATTCAATTGATGGATAGAATAATGAATATGGTTGTAAAATATTTATAATAACATCACTGTATATATAAAATACTGTATTTATTATTTTTGAATGGAAACAACAAAGAAAGCGGAAGTGGAAGAAGAAAGGAACTTGAAAGAGGTGATAAAACATTAATCTATTCTTCGGGTTACTCCTTTTGATTTGATCAAAAGGGCTCTTTAGGTTGGATTTATGACTAAAGGAAAGACTATAGGATTAATAGAGGACATTTTAGAAGGTATTTTGGCATGTTTTGGCTAATACAAAATGCTTTGATGGTGTGAAATTGAGGGAAGGGGGAGTTCCTTTTTATAAGATGGGTGAGGGGTACCTAAAGAAAGGCTAGAAATATTATTTTATAATAAAATAATATTCAGTCTCTAATGGATACAAAATTAATTATTTAAATGATAAGGTAGGTATAGGTCGAAAACCACTCAACCAATAGTTTTTAGATAGGAATGGGTCACTATATTAACTTTATATTTTAGATTTAACTCTTAGTTAAATAGTTTGACATTTACCATATCTCTTTGTATTTTTATATTATATGGTTAATAAACATACTAAAAACTTCCAAGAGAACCCCAAGTGGTTTATTAATGATACACCTATCATTATAGAAGTCATTTGGCCAAACAATATATTTTTATGATTATTATATAAATTAATAATATAATATTTATTTTAAAAATTCATTTATGTCAATTTTGACACTATTTAATAATTTTTTATAGTCATAAAAACATTGTTAATAAGAAATAAATTAATTTAATCAATCCTAAAATGTGATATTAACCCATAAAATTCGTGTATAGAATAAAAAAATTTAAATTATATTTATTGTAACATTTATAATACCATTAATTTGATTCTTTCATTAATAAAGAAAATACAACATCATTTTTATGTCATAAATAAATTTAATTATTCAATATATAAAAATAATAAATAAACTACCAGTATGTATGAAATATTATTATATTTATAATTAATATTTATAGTCTAAACTATAACATATATAACCCAATGTAAAAATTGTTTTACTAAAAGATATATGCTAATGTCATTTTTGTATTTACAATAGCTTTATTAATATAAAGTGTCATTATCACTTAGAAGTGGCTCCACGGGGTCCCAAAATCGACCCAAGGATTTCCATGGTCAGACATGTATCATCCAATAGGGTTTGGGAATGTGTTAGGGTAATTATAATATTATTTTTTTACTGTTATTTACCAGATTTACCCTTTAACCGTTGTAAATAAAATATTTACCGAAGTAATTATTCAAAATGTCTAAAAATAAAAGTTAAGTATTTACAATATCTGGATCTCCTGATTATATATGGAATCAATTTCTCTAAATTCAAAACACATAAGTGGAAAAAAATAATTTAATGTTAATACCTGTTTTCAAAATAAAAAGCGTGTTTTTAAGAAATAATAATTATTAAAAGATTGACACTTACTTATGTCCACATTAGATGCGAAATTATGTCCATTTACCAACATTAGATGTAATGGTAAAAATATAATCTAATTATACTTAAAAACCACTCAATAGTATAATTTATCACTATAAATTATTTTGAATAAAAAATTTTTTTTAATTAAAAATTTATTTTTTTCACTATTTATCAAAAATTGAATGTTTTCTGAAAAATATCAAAAATTCACCCTAAGCTAATTTCGATACTCTGAATACAAAAATGAAGTCCATTTTGAAATATAAAATTTATAAAATTTCAAAAAGTGGGTATTACTATTCATAACGGCTAGTTTGATTGGTTGTGGTGTGTAAAAATTTGAAGTTGTGTATAACACACACTATTGTATTATTCAAAGAGTAGCGTATCGTCGATGCTTGGGGAGTTACATATTTCAATGCATGAAACACTGAATTAGGTTTCAATGAATTCGACACTAATTTAACATACATAATTTTCAAAAATAACCTTCCTCTATAGCATGTGTTACATGAAAAAGCGACCTTCTTCAATGGCATGCTCTATACACAATATTGAGTCCTACAAAGAAAATTAATGTAATTAAAACATTATTAACAAATTTAATAAGATATAAATTATATTTTATGAATAGTATTAACTAAATTATGAAAATATGTTCTTTAGACAACTAAATGATTTGTTAAAAATAAATTATAAATGAATATAAGAACCCATTGAATATTAAAAAGATATTTTTATAGAACTATTTTTATACTTAGAAAGATGTTTTACCCTGATATATTAAATTAATTATATTTATTGAGTTATATTAATGAAATAAATATGATAAATATAAAATAAATGATTTTTTATATTTATCCAAATGATTTGGTAAGCCTAAGATTAGATCAAACCCAATATTTATCATAAAAACCTATATTTTTATTAAGGCATTTTTACATCCCTTTTAACAGAAAACGTGTTTTAAATATAAATTACTACACAATTATGAATTTAATTTGATAAAATAAAATTTATTTTTTAATTCATAATTTCCAAATTATAATAGGGTGAATTTTAGTGATTTTTCTAAGAAACCTTATTTTTTTAGTGAATAGTGAAAATTACATTGTTTTAGTAAAAACTACATTTTCATTGAAATAATTTTTTATGTTAAATTATATTATTGATTTTTTTTAATGTAAAAATGTATAAATTATAAATCTATTAATATTACTTATTTCAATATAAATAATATATAATATAAATTTAATATAAAAACATAACAATCTTTTGAAAATGTTTCTACTAAAACTAGTTAATCCGTCTGTATACGTGATTAGCATTAATCTTCATTTTTCCACTTATATGAATTGAATTTTTAAAATATTATAAAAACCATTGATATAGAGATAATATTTTTTTTTCCTAACAAGGTCAAAATAATTTTTTTCCAAAAATTATTAGTGAATGTGATGAAAATAAATTATAGTGGTTATGGTGTAATTAGGATTAATTGGAATAAAACCATATGATTAAGATACCAAATGACCTAGAAAAATGACAACACTCATTTTATAGAAATATTTAGTCCATTAATATTCCATTATTGAGTTTTGATGGTTTTTTATAACTTTTATTAGGTAATAACATGTGCACACCAAACTTTTTTTCAAAAATACAAACCAAGTCCCTTTCCTTCCCTATAAAAGGACACCACCACTACCCATTCCTCACACCTCTCCAACCTGTTATGATCACCCAAAACCTACACAAATAGTCTCCCATCATTCATATCCTCTACCTATATGCATCTCTTTGTAAGGAAACCCTTCCAACAAATTCTTTTTTTTTCAAACCAAATGAAGTTACCCAATTAAAAGGTAATGTATTTTCTCAACTTTTCTAGTTTCATTTCCATTCTCCAAGCCCTAAAATATCATATCATATTATTGTGTAACAAAACAGGTATAATAAATATACTATTACATATTTATTTTTATATTTCTTTGTACACTTACACACAACACCATCTAATGGGTAATGAACATAATGTTTCTGTGTACGGTGAACTACTACCTCAGGAAATGACAATTGTTCATTTTTTCCATACCGCCTCTCATGTTGGCCATTATGATGGATACTCTATTTATATATATTATAAACAAAATTTATTGTGTCTTCATACGTATATAATCCCTTTTATAACACCTACCTTTAGTACTTTACATTTTATGTTAAAATGATAACATCATTTAAGGAAGTGTGGACTGTCGACCCCTCAAAGCGTTGTGATTAGTTGACGCTAAACATACAACTTATAAAGGATGGTTTTAATTTAAAATAAAAATCCCTAAAATATAAATATATTATTAATAAAAAATTATATTTCTGGAAATATAATATATATATATAGTCTTCTTTATTACCATTTCAAACAATTTAAAAGTGATAACAACGTTTGTGGATGTGTGGACTACCACCTCCTTGACATGATGTGATTACTTTTACACAAAATAATTACTTATATAAGTATTTATGATTAAATAATATGTTATTTATTATATAATTATCATTATTTAATGATATGGGGTTACTTTTTTATTCTACAATGATCACTTAAAAATGGGAAAGTTACTCCAGTGTACATACAACCTACCACCTCCATGTTTGTAACATATTATAATTTTTATATATATATATATATATAATTATTGATTTTAAAAGTTTAATTGATGTATAAATATGATAATTATGTCATGGTTATTATTAAGGAGATGTTATATAATGAACCCTATGACCATAGTTGACAAAAAATATTTTTCGTGACACATAAACCAAATATGGTCAGAAACACCGGATGTAAACATGATTGTTGGAGTAGTTTTACACAACATGGTAATAATTGATATAAATGTAATTATAAACATGATAAATTTTATAAATAAAGTATACAATTAATATTTTTTTATTATATAGTAATTTAGAGGGAATTCACCGGAAAGAAATTTAAAATTAAGGGATTCTGGTCTCATTTTCATTTAATGAGGAATACTTAATTATTGTGCCCCTAATTTCTTATATATAGTGTGTATAATTCCACATTGATATATAATATAATGAACCCCCTTTTATTCATGATATTTATTAATTTCATTTAATTCTATCCTTTCATGAGGATTATGATTTACAAATGTTTCAATGTGGTATGTGGCACATTGGAATGTTTAATGGTTATTTTCTTCAAGACTAATCCAAATGATCTTTCTATAGAATTTCTATTCGAGAAAATTATATCAATTTTTTTCAATAAACTATTTCATTTTTATCTAGTTATTCATGAAAATTTAAAAGTGTTAGTACAATTTTTCCACTATTTAGTTCAAACATCTTTTTAGAAAATGTTTTCCAAAAAAACAACATTATATCTATCTTTAGTCAGAGAACCTGTTTTATTATAAACAACATGTTTTTTTAAAAAGTTCTAATAAAAATTAAAATGGATTTTATAAATACATTTTTACCTTTTTTTATTTTACCAATGTTTCCAAGGAATCTTATTGTCTCTTTCCTAATTAGGCATTTTCCAACCATTTGTCACACATTATGAATATTATTGTTACCTCATATGATATTTATGGATTCATCCTATGTCATTTTTTGAAGCATCCTTTTAAAATGTTTTTTTAATGAAAAATGTTTTCAAAAGGGTTTTCAATAGAAAATGATATTTTCCACAATAATATTTTTAAAATAAATTTTTTTATTTCATCAATGACATCAAACCTCTATTTTTGCAACACATGGGATTTGTTGTATTAATACTATCCATAATATTGCTTTGAATGGTTTACGATTTATTTGGCCAAGGATAGTATTAAAATTCTTATCCTGGATTTAATTATTAGTCCCAGTGATATATTTAATCTCTTATGATCATTGAACATTGAATTTCCCTAAAATTATCCATTTCATTTAAGTTGGATATTATTATTTCCTAAACCATATACCATTTCACACACAGTGTCTACTCTAACAGTTATTTAACTATCTAGTTTTATATTGTCTAATGCATATCTCTTAACCCATATGGATATTTGATAAGGAACATTGTTAAATAAATTATTTTATAGATGAGGAATGTTTTGGAATGGTATGACATGGCCGGGGCCCGGTTATAGATAGCCCCTCGATGCATCAGTTGTCTTATGGGACAAGTCATTTGGCTAGCCTCCTTATATGTGGTTTTACCGTATATCTTGTAAATTGTCTTATGAATGGAATTGATGGTAAAGGTACCATGTACATTGGAAATATGATGTCCAATAATTAAGAATTTCCTTCATTTATATTTAGATATTATTCATCCATGATATTATTCATTCCCTTATCTATGGATGCATTTCATTTTTGGGATTAAGTTATAATTCATCCATGAGATAATTCATCGAAATATATACGAATACATATTATTTTTCTAACATCCCGAGTCCGGAGCCCCTCCACTGGTGCCCCGTACCCAGTTCTCCACATGAACTCAAGCGCATTTCCCCGAATTCCAGAGGTTGCCGACTAGCAGCGAGGGCCTTGGTGAGTCGGTGGGGAAACTATTCCCTCATTCGGTAAGGTATAAAAGGTAAGAAACAAAAATAAACAGCGGAGGCAACAACCAACATGCAGAACAACAGAAACCAAACAGCGGAATCAATGAAGATATATAACAATGATGATAATAATGCAGTAGGTACAAGTATCTATGGAAAGCAGCAATCACAAAAATGTGCTTGAACACAACTGAAACCAAGTGCAAAAGAAAAACAAAATAATCTCCTCAGCATCGCAAGCCACGGCTCGTTACCATGCTCCCCAACTCCTGGTGAAATCAAGATCATGAAGTATAAGGGCGCTTTCCCTGGTCTATACCTACAGCATCATTGTCTGCTTGGGCCCAAAAGCATGGCCCAAACAGTGTGTCAGAAACAATCCCAGTAGGAAATCACCCAATGATTTTTGCCTAACAGTCAATGAATACATGGAAGTACTAAAACAAGAAGCAGTAGACAGAAAAGCACAAACAGCTATAAACCACAGTTCTAACAAGTATAGCACACAAGTAAGAAGACAAAAACAAGAAGAAAACAGGTAACCCTATGGGTAGCTCTCTCATTCTAACCCCTATGGTTCAACCTCTAAGTACTAGAAACCCTCTGGTATGCACACACAGTCTCACCCCTCTGGTACAACTATGCAATTAAGAAGACTCTATGGGGAATCACTCACCGTCAATTCCCCCTATAGCCGCATATCGTGCTAAAGGTTTTCTAGGGAAGCACTCAACATCAATTCCCCCTGCGGCCCACATTGCAATTAAAAGACAATTTGGAGAAGCCCTTCCATAAATTCTCCACTTGGTATCACATCGTGATTAAAAGACACTCTGGAGAGGCCCTTCCGTCAATTACCCCTTTGGTATACTACTATAGGTTCTCACAGTCCTGAGTAACTAAACATTCTCAGCGCGTTTATACTGTCCATGTAAACCTCAAGAACTACTTTGCTGTCATCTAAGGCTCGGCAGCAATAATAAAACAACAGTTCCACTATCCCATGACTAGGCATGGCAACTGAAAAAATGCCAAACAGGAAGAACAATCATGGAAAAGAAATCTGAGCACAAAAAAATACTATAATCACAGGCAATAACCTATACTAAAGAAATCAAGATAAGCAAGCAAGAAACAAGGGAAAAACAGGAAACACGTAATACCCCGTTCAAGGGTATTGGTGGAATTTTCACAAAATACTCAAAGACATTCTACAGAAAGGAACAAACCACCTACCTCGATCCTAGGAGATCGAAATACATGAACCGCGCCGAATGATTCCCCATAGAACGACGTAGATCTGAGAAAACACTCAAAACATTAATCCCACGATAACTTGAAAACAAGGAGGAATCAAGAAACAAGGCTCAAGCAGAAGGAAGAACTCACCGATGGGATTCCAACACAATCGACCGTGCTCGAATCATAGAACAGATGACGAGACAGGACTCTGTCGAAGATCCATCCCTATGGTCACTCTTGGATGGTCGAAAACTTAAAAGAAGATCCGGGTACATTCAAACTTTCCCCCTTAATGAAATTCGTCTCCGAATTTCCCTAACGAGTCGGAGAAGAAGAAACCCCGAACAGCTCCGTCCACTGGGATCACACATCAGCATCCCTCTCCCAGGTCTCGTCATGTACTCGCTCATGCTTCCATAGCACTCGTACCAAAGGAACAGACCGCCTACGGAGAACCTTCGTACTGCGATCGACAATCCAGATAGGATGCTCTTCGAATGACACATCCGCTTCAAGGTTGACTTCCTTGGGATGAAAGACGTGAGAAGGGTCTGAAAAGTAATGTCGGAGTTGAGAGACGTGGAAGACGTCGTGCATGGCCTGATACCTCTGAGGTAGCTTCAACCGATAGGCGACCGGCCCCACTCTCTTCAAGACCTCAAATGGACCGACATACCATGGTGAAAGCTTACCCTGTCTCCGAATCCTTTTGTGTCCCAACCTCAGTGAAACACGTTGGAAAACCTGATCACCGACCTCGAACTCCATAGGTCGTCTCCGCTGATCCGGATAAGACTCATGTTGAGACTGCGCTGTAGCCATCCTCTTCCGAATCAGCTCTATCTGCTCTGAAGTCTCCAAAACAAGACGAGGTCCTAGCAAAGCTGCCTCTCCTGCCTCCAGCCAACATAAGGGTGATCAGCATGGCCTACCGTAACAAGGATCGTATGGTTCCATCTGAATGGTCGCCTGTAAACTGTTGTTTTAGGAAAACTCCACTAGAGGAATATTCTTCTCCCAAGAACCGCCAAAGTCAAGGATTCAAGCTCGGAGCATATCCTCAATCAACTAGATCATGCGCTCGGACTATCCATCAGTGTGGGGATGGTATGCTGTACTCAAAAGTACCGTTGTACCCAAGGCCTTCTAAAGTCCCTGCCAGAACCGAGAGGTAAAGCGCGCATCTCTGTCTGAAACAATAGAGCACGGAACTCCATGAAGATGCACAATCTCTCTGATGTAAAGTCAACCCAGATCATCAACACTAATGGTCTCCTTGATCGGCAAGAAGTGAGAAACCTTCGTATGTCTATCGACGACAACCCAAACAACATTGTTCCCTCACAGTGACCTCGGCAACCCAGTCATGATGTCTATCGCAACATCATTCCACTTCCACTCCAGAATGGGTAACTACTGTAAGAGCCCTGCTGGTCGCTGATGCTCTGCTTTCACATACTGACAAGTAGAACATCTCATAACAAAACCATCAACATCCTTCTTCATACCTGGCCACAAGTACTGGCGATGAAGATCCCGATAGATCTTGGTGATGCCAGGATGAACTGCCCAAATTGAGGAATGGAAATCCCACATCAGCTCCTCACATATGTATGCTGGCACCCATAGGCGTCCTTGGAAATGCCAGATCTCATCCTCTCCCACTGTCCATCCAGGAAGAGGGTCCTCTCCTGACACACTCTCCCGTAAGACCATGCCTTCCGAGTCTGATAGCTGCCTCATCCATACCCGATCAAGTAGTGTGGAGGTAACGACTACAGAAGATAGAAAATTCTGTCCCTGTCTGTCGTGCACCTCTAGATGCATCTCAGAGAACAGAGCCATCAGCTGCCACTCACTACTAGCCTCCTGAATTTCCTGAATCTGAGTTATCCTGCTCAACGCATCTACCACAATGTTGCCCTTTCCTGACATATAGGCAAGCTAGAAGTCAAAAGACTATAGATACTCAACCCACCTGCGCTGCCTCAGATTCAGATCACACTGAGTGAAGATATACTTGGGACTTTTATGGTCAGTGAAGACCAGAAATTGCTCTCCCAGAAGATAGTGTCTCCAACAGCGCAAGGCATAAACAAAAACTGCCAACTCCAGGTTGTGCGTAGGGTAGTTCTTCTCATGTGGCCTCAACTGCTGAGACCTGTACGCAACGAATCCATCTCCCTGCATAAGCACAGCTCCCTGCCCGATACCCAAAGCATCACAGTAAACAGTGTAGCTCTTGCCTAGCTCTAGAAATACTAGCATCGGTGGTGATGTCAACCTCTCTTTCAGCTCCTAAAAGGATGAATCACAAGAATCTGACCATAAGAACATCTCCCCCTTCTTGGTCAGATCTGTCAAGGGTGCTTCTACATCAGAAAAGTCATGAATGAAGCATTTGTAGTATCCAACCATCCTTAGGAAGCTCCGTACCTCAAAAACTGTCTTCTGCTGCTCCCAGGAAACTACAAATATCACTTTCACTAGGTCCACATATACTCCTACCTCTGAGATGACGTGACCTAAGAAGTGAATCTGATCCATCCAGAAGTGGCACTTCGAGAGTTTAGCATAAAGCTGATGCTCTCTCAGTGTACTCAGAACGATCTCAATATGTGTGGCATGGTCGTGTCGAGTGTGAGATTACACCAAGATATCGTCCACAAAGACCATGATGAAAGAGTCCAAGTAAGGATGGAACACTCGGTTCTTCAGTGCCATGAAAACTACAGGGGCAATCGTGAGACCAAATGGCATGAATGTATACTCATAAAGACCATACCTGGTCCAGAAGGCTGTCAGAGGTATATCTGATGGATTAATGCACAACTGATGGTAACCAGACCTCAATTCGATCTTCGAGAACAACTGGGATCCTCGAAGCTGATCGAAAAGTTCATCAATACTCGGCAAAGGATATCGGTTCTTGACCGTCAATTAGTTCAATTTCCAATAATCCACACAAAGCCGAAGGGTAACGTCTGCCTTCTTTGTAAACAGGACAGGCGAACCCCAAGGAGAAGTAATGGGTCAGATGAAACCCTTATCCTGTAGCTCCCCAACTACTTCTTGAGCTCCTGTAACTCAGGTGTGTCCATCCTCTAGGGAGGAATGGACACTGGTGCCACTCCTGGCATGATATCAATAGAGATGTCTACCTCATGCTCTGGGGGCAAACCCGGAATGTTCTCTAGAAAAACATCCCGGAAGTGATCCACCACTGGAGGAAATTCCAACTGTGGAGTCCCCTGGTCATCCAGGTAAAGGCTAGCAATCTGGACCGTCACTCCTCTTATCCCAAGATGCTCAAGTCCCGCCCGACTCGCCCGAACGTCCCATTCACCTCTATGAAGGAATGATTCACCCTCTGGTGAAATGAAACTGACTCTGAGACGATAATAGTCAATGACTGCCTGGAAGGGAATCAACCAGTCCATGCCAAGGATGACATCGTAGCCTGTCTTCTCTAGGACATAAAGATCCCATAAGAAGTGATACTCTGCAACCTTGAGAGGGAACTCTCTACACTGACGTACACTCAATTTCCTCATTCCCAAAGGTGTTTCTAGGGTCAATGATTCGGCAGAAGAAATATTGCAGAGTACAAGCCTGTCCACAACAGAAACATAGATAAAACTATGCGTAGGACCAGTATAGAAAAGGGCTGAAGATAAAACTGAGGCTATTGAAAGCGTACCTCGAACAGTAGAAGTGTCGGGATCCTGCTCATGATAAGTCTTCTCCACGGTGAAAGACTGGCCCGCGTCGCGGCCCTGCTCCCCTGGATGACCACTCTGACCTAAACCTCCCTGCTGGTGCTAAGGGACTGGTGGCTGACTGCCACGGCCTCGACCTCTACCTTGTCCCGAACGGCTGGAAGAACTCCAGTTCCCCGACTGGTGAGAGACTGGTGGGTCTGCTCCTGAATGAGGAGTCATAGAAGAACCCTGTTCACCAGCTTCTTGTGAGGAAACCGGGAAGAAACACTAAATATGACCCATCTTGCCCCAAGATCGGCACCCCATGGGTTCTCTCTGGCACTGCGGCCTCGTGTGCCATGTCCGGCCACACTGGTATCATGTCACCTGGATTCCTGATGATGCGTCTCACTTCCTCGAATCACCGCGCGTAGGCTCCCTATGGCACTTCTTGCTATCATCTAGAAGAAAGCTAACTTTGGAAGCAGAACAACCCTGGCTCGTAGCTACAGAGTCTCTCATATTGTGCTCCGCAATTAGTGCCTGGTTGACGATGGAAGTAAAGGAAGTCGGCTAGAAGATGTTGACTTGCGAGCGGATCTCCCGCCTTAGTCCATCCTCAATCTTCTTCGCCATGAACACCCCACTCCCATCCCGAAGGGGTGTAAAATACTATAGCTCAGTGAAACAAGAGGAATACTCCATGATAGATAGAGTACCCTGCTCTAAGCTCATGAACTCCCAGGCTCGATCAGCCCTCAGGGTCTCCGGGTAGAAGTAGTCGTAGAACACGTGCTGGAACTCCTCCCAAGCCATAGCCTGATGCTAACCCTCCTGTGAGATCACGTCCCACCACCTCTTGGAGGAGTCTCGGAGCATGTAGGTGGCGAGCTTGACCCACCTCTTCGGAGGCATCTCTAGATGCTTGAATATAGACAGCATGGATTCCAGCCATGACTCTACAGCCCGAGGTCCTCCCTCCCCCAAGAACGTGGGAGGATGCTGCTGCTGAAACACCCACGTCAAGTCTGCCATAAATGAGGCAGGAGGCGGTGCTCCCTGGAAGGCCTGCATCATCCTCATGAAACCCTCCCTGAACTATGCATCAGCGCCTGCAACTGGTACAACAACCGGTGCCAAGGCTGGCTCAGCTGGGGGATCGACAGGAAGTCCCTGATCAGCCCTGTCTGGCGTCCGATAACTGCCTGACGACATACGTATGACCAGAGGACGTCTCGGAGGAATAGCTCTAAAAGATCAAAAGCACACCTTGGATCAGGAAAACAAGGGCATAGAACAGAAGAGCACAAAATGAGAATAGGGGAAGAAAAACACACAAGATTGCAAAAACCTGACTACACGGTGTGTATAAAAGTACACGGCGTGTCTTCTTAAACCACTGACATGGTCATGTAATACTACCCTAAAAGTCGTGTACACTACAAACTACACGGTGTGTTGACCCCCACACACTACATGTACTTGAAAACTATTCCCCTGCCCGAGTCTCCTTACACTACTAACCCACATGGTCCAACTCAACCCGAGACTACATGGCATGTTCGAAACAAACACGGCTTGCACTAGACAAGGCTCTGGCTGTCCGTGTTGTTGAGTACACGGCTGTCTACATGGCTGGACCTTACACGGCGTGCATAGGTGAAGGTGACACCATCCCGTGTTGTTTGTGACACAGCCGCGTACCTGGGAAAGTCTACACGGCGTGTTCCGAATAAACACGGCATGTGGAATGGAAGGCAATTCTGAGCTGTGTTATTCGTGACACGGCCGGGTACCAGGACAAGACTACACGGCGTGTTCCCTATGGACACGGCGTGTGGAAAAGAAGGTCACGCTGGCCTATGTTTTTCGTGACATGGCCGGGTACCTGGATAGGACTACATGGTCTGTTCCCTATGGACACAGCGTGTTCTACCTGAGCTTCCCAGCCCATGTTGTTAGTGACACGGCTGGGTACACAGCGTGTTCCCGAATTTACTCCTACGACACCATGTTCTGCTCACACAGTCAGTGACATGGCCTGAAAACTACACGACATGTGCCCGAAAAGTACACGCCATGTATTCTGGGTTTTTCTGGGTAGTAGCTCAGAAATTGCACAAAATTCCAGAAACACTAAAAACAAGGGAAAAATTTGCCAAATTTTGATCCGTGAGGGCCCATAACACCTCAAGAACCAAACTTTGGCATTCAAATTAAGCAAAGAACGAAACAAACAGTTTTCTAACACAACAACAGAGAGTCTATCAAGCATATATCACAACAGCATGCATAATCAACACAGAGCCTAACACAACAGCATGCAATCGCTAATGCACCCTAGATGGCATGGCAAGAATGCATGACATTTGATTTCTACAAGTGACTATATGATGTATGAGATGTCATACCCTCATCTCATTGGGTTGCGATATAAATAAAACCAAAATATCAAAACAATAACCGCACAAGTCATACGAATCACTCTAGCTGAAAACATACCAACCATAAAATCTCAAAACCAGAAAACTACAATTAACGAGGTAGTATGGCATTTACCTGTACACGGGTTAGCTACTCCCGAGCATAACTTAATTCCAAGTACCGAATCCAACCAATTCCTGGATATGGTCTCTAAAAATTAAAGAAAGAGAAAAGAACTCCTCTGATACCACTTTGTAACGTCCCGAGTTTGGAGCACCTCCACTGGTGCCCCGTACCCGGTTCTCCACATGATCTCAAGCGTGTTTCCCCGAATGCCAGAGTCTACCGACTAGCAGCGAGGGCCTTGGTGAGTCGGTGGGGAAACTATGCCCCCATTCGATAAGGTATATATGGTAAGAAACAACAATAAACAGTGGAAGTAGCAAAAAACATGCATAAAAACAGAAACCAAATAGCGGAAGCAATGCATATATATAACAATGATTATAATAATACAGCAGGTACAAGTATCTATGGAAAGTAGCAAACATAATAACATGCTGGAATACAACTGAAACCAAGTGAAAATGAAAAACAAAATAATCTCCTCAGTATCGCGAGCCACGACTCGGTCCCATGCCCCCCAACTCCTGGTGCAATCAAGATCCTGAAGTCGAAGGTCACTTTCCCTTATCTATACCTACAACAACATAGTCTTCTTGGGCCCAAAAGCATGGCCCAAACACGGTTTGAGATACAATCCCAGTAGGAAATCACCCAAAGATTTGTGCCTAACAGTCAATGAATACATGGCAGTAATAAAACAAGAAGCAGCAAAATAGAAATGCAGAAATAGCTACAAACCACATTTCTAACAAATATAGCACACAAGTAAGCAGTCTACAAGGAGAAGAAAATAAGTAACACTATGGGTAGCTCTCTCATTCTAACCCCTATGATTCAACCTCTAAGTACTAAAACCCCTCTGGTAAGAACACACAGTCTCACCCCTCTGGTACAGCTACACAATTAAGCAGACTCTATGGGGAATCACTCACCGTCAATTCCCCCTATAGTCTCAAATCGTGCTAAAGGATCTCTGGGGAAGCAATCAATGTCAATTCCTACTGTGGCCCGCATCGTAATTAAAAGACACTCTGGAGAATCCCTTCCATCAATTGTCCACTTGGTCTCACATCGTGATTAAAAGACACTGTAGAGAATCCCTTCCGCCAATTCTTCCTTTGTTCTACTACTCTAGGTTCTCACAGTCCTGAGTAACTAAACATGCTCAGCGCATGTATACCGTCCAAGTAAACCTCAAGAACTAATTGGATATCAACTAAGGCTCAGTAGCAATAATAAAACAACAGTTCCATTATCCTACGACCAGGCATGGCAACTAGAAAAACGCCAAACAGGCAGAACAAGCATGGAAAAGCAATCTGAGCACAAACAAAATACTCTAATCACATGAAATAACCTCTACTAAAGAAATCAAGTAATGCAGGAAAGAAACAAGGGAAAAACAGGAAACACGGAGTACCTCGTTGAGAGGTATTGGTGGAATTTTCACAAAATACACAAAGAATTTCTACAGAAAGGCACAAACCACCTACCTTGATCCTAGGATATCGATATACGTGAACCGCGTGGACAGATTCCCCTTAGAATGACGTAGATCTGAGAAAACACACAAAACATTCATCCCACGATAACTTTAATTCAAGGAGGAATCAAGAAACAAGGCTCAAGCACAAGGAAGAACTCACAGATGCGCTTCCAACACAATCGACCGTGCTCAAATCGGAGAACAGACGATGAGGCAGGACTCCGTCGAATATCCAGTCGTACGGTTGCTCTCGGATGGTTGAAAATTAAAAAGAAGATCCGAGTTCTTACAATTTTAAGTTCATTGAATAATTGGCATGTGTTTCAGTTTTCCAACCTTTCATATTGATATTTACTTATCTAGTTATTCGAATTGAATGTGATTCAAGTTAATATATTTCCATATTTCATACGTACTTCATTTAAATTTATTGATTAAATTTCATGTGTGATCAATTACTCACCTCTACATATTGATTATTCTCATTAATTAATTAATTATTCCGATATATTTTTCACTTTCGGAGCATTTGATGCCACAATTATTTTTTTCTTTCCCCAGGAATCAAAAATGATTACTATGAAAGATATACGTGGATTTAATAGATAGAATAGATTTATCCTCATTGTTAATTATTTATAAATAATAAAAATATATGCCATTATCAATGTATTAATTTGTAACAAAATACTCATTAATATATATGGTTTACCAAGACTACAAAACTGATCGATCATATGGAGATTGATTCCTTATTATCATGCCAATTTAATTTGTAGAAGACATCATTTCTAGGCTATCTGGATCTGGTTCACTACATTAAACCACTTATATAAATTAGTATTCTTGCATTTAAAGAGGTACATGCTAGATATAGTAATTGATTTTGTTTATTTATACCTCATATTTATCTTATATTAGCTTATTAACATGAATTAAATGCTTTATACTAGTTTATAAACATTAGGTGTTAGAATTGTGATATAATTGATGTACCTATTGAGTAAAGTGTTCCTGGGTGGGTGGAGTTTGGGTCTGACTTCTCACTCAATTTGAGGCATATAACTTTCCTATAAAATTGGGATATGGATATATATTTCTATGAGCCTAATATTATAGAGATTGTTGATTTCATTTACTTATAGGACATTACATGACGGTTTCATATAAATTATGTATAGGATGCATATGGATATGTTTGAATATAGTTGAGTTTTTAATTTCAGTTAGTAACACAGGATACAAGTTTTATATAGGGATTCACATAAATATTCATAGAACATGTTGATTTAGTGGAAGGATTAAATATTATAAACTAAATCATTTGAAGAATGCATAGATAAATGTGTGTAACATGAAATAATATGGTGTGATTAAATAAATATTCAAACGGTAATTGTTCGATAACTTCCAAAGATGACACTTACCAATATATTAATAAACAAATTAGGAATATTCTTCCGAAGTCGGGTACCTATGGATTATATTGTATAAGGAAACAAAGTAATGAGGTGAACCTAAGAGTTAGGTGCCTCATTTTTTATATTTTTAATTTGGTTTCACGTAGCTAGGAAATGCTTAAGAAAGATAACCAAGGAATAATGTTGAGTTTATCCATATTATGGACTGGGAAAAGTGTTTTTCTAATAAATTATCCAAGGGAAATATATGATATAATTGGAATTATGGACTCTCTATATAGATAAGTGGTGACAAGAACTCCATAGATATTTAATTTATTAATTAAATATAGATCATGAACCATTAATTGTTATAGTATATTTTAAAAGGAGCCGTTATTTCAGTGACAGAACATTTAATAAAAGTCCTTATTAAATGAATGTAACGCATAATACAAATCTAATAGTATATTATATTTCAGATAAATTTATTCATCATTATAAAAAATTAATTTGAGATAAATCCTAGGGGGAGAAGAAACAAAAAGTAAAAAACTTCTTAGACTGGTAAATAATTTAAAAGTTTCTCTTAACCAATAGAGAAAAATTCTATTTGTTAAGGATAAGCCTTACCTTAACAACCAATAGTTGAAAATTTTCAATATGATTATGATAACCATATAATGTTTCACATAAGGTTTTAAATTACTGAGAACATATATGAATAAAGTTAATTTAATCTCTACTAGCATACTTACTGTGATCGAGTACAATAATAACTTGGAGAGACTAGAGATTTCCTTAAAGTATTGATCCATCCATGTAATATATTTTTTTAATTATCAATAAAAATGTTTTGAAAATTTAATGGGTTTCCTAAAATTTTACCTATATTCTTAAAGTGTTGCGGATAATGAGAAATCATGTGATTTATTGGCTTAGGATTTTAGCTAGCAATACAAATGGATAAGATTTTAAGACAAAAGATGAATATGGTTGTATTTTTTCAATAGTCATCCTTGTTCAACAAAAAATAAATGTGGTGATAGGAATGAGGGATATGTTTCCATGGGAAATAAATGTTATGATTATCTGACGGGGTTTCAGGGACTCTGTGGAATGTCCACACCAGGTATTAGTGTTATAGAAAAAAATATTAAATTCAGAAGGGTATATGACAACAAATGTATAAATTAATTTTTTTTAAATGTAAAGTATTTTAATATCAGTGAAATAATTTTTGAAACTTATATTTTTCATTCAAATAATGTTGTAAAGGTTTTTTGAATCATGTATTTAAATGAAAATTTATATATAAAGAATATATAGATCTAAATAAATGGTGTTTTTTTTCATATTATATCTTTCAAAATATAAGAGATGTTTTTTATTAATAGAAATTTGCTATAGAAAATATATATTAATGATTTCAATAAATATGGATTATAATTCATCAGATTCAATAACATACATGAATGGAAGATAAGGATATTTTTTTATTTTTCATAAAATATTTTATCAAAAAAGTTATTAAAACACAATGGATATGACCCACCACCAATCAATGGAATATTTTAAATAATTGTTTTATAAAATGATCCAAACCCATATAATACCGTAATTCATATAAAAATAGTTTTTTATTTTCCAAAAATTCCAACTAAATGAAATTAGTTTTATTTCATTAATATAAATGATTATATGTATCTTAGAATGATATTATGAATGTAATATAGTTTCTAAGAGACTGGTGGGAGTATATTTGAACTTTAAGAAGTTTAAAGTGGAAAAAATAAAATACAATGCCTATAATGATTTAAAGTGAATTTAAATTGATCCCTAACGGGTTTCTGGGTGTATCAGTAATGAAAAATGAAAAAATGACACATTTATTTACCCCCAAAAAGTGAATATCACTTTATATTCTAATATATTTTAATGTATATTATTAATGAAAAAAGTAATGAATTTAATGTTCGGCCTCAATTTAAATACTTAATTGAATTTTTCTAGTAAATATGATAATAATGAACTTATAAGGTGTTATAATTAGACAAAAAAGTTTATAACATTATAAATTTTGATTTTGTGAAGGTAAGAAGTGTTTATATTTGTTAAAAGAGCTGAACATAAGGTATATGATTCTAATGTTTCAAAATTATTCAATCTACATTTCTTCATTGATGATAGTCACTAAAACATTTTATCAGGATATTTTAATCTGATTCCCTTATAGAGATGTGACTGTTTTGACAAAGAGATGGAATGTTTTAAAAAACCCTAAAAGTGCAGCAAACATAAGGAATCTATAGTGGTCTATCACATGTGATTTTCTCATTTGAGTTCTTATGTTTGGTTTTTAGTATTCTTATAATATGTAAGGAATATAAAATGAATCATATTATAAAAAAGGTAGCTCCACTTTTTCATTATTTCATGTTGGATTTATATATTGGGTAAAGTGAAACTCGAATTGAACTCACCATGAATGAATTTGAGTTATCCCATACTAATGATTTTTCATAGAGTATTAGAGGGAATGAAAATTTTTGAAGGTTATCTACAGTAACATTGGATTTGGCATGTAATACATTTCAGTATTTCAAAAAATGTTTTTAGAGCCAAACACTAAGTGAGTGAAAGATTATGAGGCCTCGCGTAGTGACCCCAAACCCAATAGCATATATTTGATATATACCTTATTACATTGGACTAAGATATAAGTAATTTAATCCCAAAATATTTAATAGTTTAAAATACTTGGTAAGGTAGATACATACGTGATAGTTTCATTACATTTAAAAACACTAATTACAACATAATTTTTTCAAGTATAACATTATTCTATATGGAATATCCTTTCATATCAACCGTAGGAATCATCATGGACGACTAGGAAATAATTAACAATAATTGTGAACTCAAATTCTTAAAAAAGGTTACGTAAAATGGACTCTATCAAGAATAAAAAAGAACAATCCTCTTGGAAGGGTAAATAACTGAACACACATGCCATAACATCTACAAACTGATATGTAAGTAAATTTAGATACGATATCAATGTGAAAATCACATGGATACTAATAAATATGGAAATGTAAATAAATAAAAAAAATTCAGTTAATCAATATCACGAATATAATTATTGGATAAGGCATAATCAATATGACAAGGTAAATTACTAAAAAAACAAGTCATTTTATCAATAAAATAAAAATAAAATTCATCAAGATGTAATATGATTGTGAAAATATCATTCATAATTATAAATAAATTCATAATGAAGTCAATTCATAAATATTTGATGTCATGTATCATGCACATGGTACCTCTACTATCATGGCCTTTCTCCAGGTGGTTTTAACTATTGGTAAAAACCCATTTAATGCAAGCTTATTGATTTGTCTCATGATACTACCAATGCATCAACGGTATATTTAATAATGGTACCCATATTTCAATATAGGTCCAAATAATTACTCATGTATCGAATAATTTATTTAATTCATGAAAAATGATTCTTAACAATGAATATATGTATTGAGTTAGGAAATTGGATTTATCAACATTTTCCAAGATAAAAAATAACCTTCAATGTAGAACACTGTATGTAGAATTGATATATAGATTAGGTAAGAAATATATCCATGATAAATAATATGTATAATTATGTGAAATTTAATTCTAAATGATCATAGGAATGTTAAAAATTCATGTAGGAGTTAATGACTACAAAAAGGAATGAAACATGTGAATGAAAATACAATCTTTCGTTAAATAATCATAATACACTCAGAGAAATAATAATGATGGTATCAATACAACATATATCCATTGGAGTAATAATAAAGGTTTGTTATCGTTGATAAATATAAATACAATAAAAACATATTTAAAAATAATTATTGAAGAGAATACCAATTTTAATGTGAAAATAAATTTATAAATCATAAAACATTTTTAAAATAATTTTCCTTGAAAATAATTTTTTTAAAACACATATTTACCAAAATTTTAGAAAACAAATTTCCTTTTAAAAACCCTATAATTTTTAAAAGGAGTCTTTAAATGATTTTCCTAACATTTGGTAATTCTATACATGTCATAATAGATAAAAGGAACATTCCTTTTTAACTGTAAAAAGGATAGAAAAATGTCTTATTTTGAAATTGAAAATACTAATCATTTAAAAAAAATTAAAAAGTGAAAATTGGTTATTTTTTTATTATAAAATCCTTTCTATGAGGTTAAAATTTTATTGAAAACATTTTTATAAAACATGGTTTTGGATGAAATAAATTTTTGACCGAAATCGGAAATGAAGTTTTATTTTCTTAGAAAATATTCTCAACAATTTTTCGTACCAAAGAAAGAAAAAAATGGAACTAATACATGAAAATATATTGAATAAACCAAGGTTGATAAAATTAAACGGTTTTCTTATATAATTATAAAACAATTTTCTTTAAATAGAAATAAAATTTTTAATAGTCTTTATTAGAATGAGATTATGAAATAAACTCTCACAATTATCCTAAATCTGATACAATAATCAATCAATGAAACAATTTTTTAGTGTAAAATATAAATACAGATAAACCAAGTGTAAATAATACATAATATGGTAAAAATTAACTAAACATAATATAATAATAACAATGACAATGAATAAATAATATAACTTAATGAAAATAAAATGAATTATTAAATTCATTACCACTTTGTAATTTTTATGTCAACATTAGAGGAAATAATTAAAATTAAGACATAAAATACCATGATGAATGAATTATTCAAGATATTTCATGTCAATGAGGAACTATAAAAACCAGATAAAATGTACTAGATTTATAACAATACAATATTCCTCATTTAAATTATATTAAGATAAATTTCATTACTATACACTTCCTTTTAGTTGAATGTACATTAATCTACAATATAGTGTTCTAAAACAAGTTATTAACTTCTAAGACACCAATATTAATAATTTTCTCATCTTATATGATCTTTTAAAAACATTGAATCACATTTTCATTAATAATATTTCATTATTTTAATTTGTTTGGGTGTTAACGAATGACATCAGTTCACGAGGCCGTAGTGTTCCATACACACGAATGATTATTTTGTAACAAATTTTATAGAATCAGAGTTGTTTTTATATAAGGCCCCACCCTTAAACCTTACTTAAACATGAGTTATTACAAGATTACACATTGAGGATCTTTTCAGGTTTAGAGTTTTAGAGAATTAGATCATGAAACTTGCATTACATTCCACATTTAAACAAGGTGGTTACATAAAAGACAATATTCATTCTTCCCATCAATGGAAACCTATTTAAAATAAAACACGGATTCTTTCTTGACACATCCTTGACACTATCGTCACATCATGTACCTTTCCCTTGACCTGTGAAAAGCATTTCAAAAACTTGGGATGAGCTTAAAAAGATCAGTAAGGGTTATAAAAATATGGAAAGGAAACATGAGTTCATATATACATAAGAATGAAATCATACTTTACCCATAAAACATAGGCATATCAAATCATGAATAAATCATAGAAAACATGAGACATAAAGGTAACTTGATGCATTCATAACATTCTTACGTAGGGAGTAACCCTCTTGGTTACGTTTGGAATACCCATCACAGTATATTCCCTAAATCTCTTCGGAGAAACCTTAACGTTTCACTCCTTCGCGTTACCCAATGCATTGGAGAGCTATATCGGGCTCACCCGCCCTTAGTTTATCACGGAACCACCCATTCTTCATAACAATGCCCAAGAACCATAACATAATCTTATCACATAAACATGAATAAAGGAAACATAACATTTCCACATTTCAATCACAATATAACATTTTAGGATATTGAAATAATGAATCAATTCAAAAAGAAACCATTTCCAAAACCATTTAAATCATTTAATAAAGCGATTTTTGAATCAAAGAGTCCCATACCACCTTGAATCTTATAACATTTTAAAACATTAATATCCATATAAATAAATCCTTAAAACCATTTGGAAAACATGGATATTAATAAGAACAAATAATTAAAACATTTAAAACGATATTTTGATTAAAGGGGTTTTACCAAAATTAGAGACACTTGAATACAATAATCAAGGAATAACATTTAGTCAGAACATTATAATATCATGAAAATAAAAGGATTCATGATATAATACTCCAAAGGACAGTATATACACCATATAAGAGTGAATTGGTGCATAACAACAATGAACCCTCAATAGAAATGTCAAATGTGATGAAATCCATTATAAAGAAGGTATCCTTAAATTAAGGACAAATAAATCTCAAAAATATGTGTGACAAATATATATACACCCAATATAAGTGGATATTAAGTGTAAAAAAATAAAAGGTCATTCACACATATTCAATGGATGACATATTCAATGACTACAAGTTGGACCCAAAGAAATCGAAATTGGGTTAAAAAGTTCCCTTAACAGCCTAACGGCATCACATCAAAATGAGTTGATGAGAGATAAAAAGTGTATATCATCACTTGGACATAAAATTTAAATCAATAAGGATGTATGAGAACATATCCCAACATAAAAATATGTAAATTAAAAGACCCAATAAAAGAAGTCTTTTAAAAAAGTGGAGGGTGAAAGGTTCCCTTACCGACTTGGGTATCTTTCAAAACATACACCCCATGAAAGAAAGACAATAGGTCATTGATGTAAATACTCATAAACGAAATTATATTACACAAATAGTATAATAATGGGCAGTACATACACCACTCAATGGAATTTGTGGAAAATGTAGCATAAATCTCACGGGAATAAAAGTGAGATGAAAAATCCCTTACGAAAACTCGGCAGCCTAACGACGCCACATAAAACATTCGAATATGGATTTATGAGGTCAAATAGAGTATCCCATCATATTAAAATAGAATTTACAGCAAGTGGAATATAAAAAAAATCCCCCAACATTTCAAGGAGGAGTTTAAAAGAAGTGACATAAAGGAGAGTACTTAAAAAGAAAGAGAGAGGTTAGATCTCTTACGAAAGTTCGGCAGCCTAATGGCGCCACTCAAAACTTCCAAAATGGATTGATGAGAGAGAATAGGGTCTCTCATCACATGAACATAAAAATTACAGTAAATGTAATATCAAATAACATCCCCATCATAAGAAAGATGAGCTTCAAATAAATGACATAAAAGAGTGTACTTAAAAAGAAAGAGAGTTGTAGGATCCCTTACCTCGGGTCCGACTTGACTCGATCGTTCTTTAATCTCCTGAATAATAAACTTGAGTTAATTTATAATTCCTTAAGAACATTTTTAAAGTTAATTATTACTTTTATACCACTTATTACCATGTCATAAACATTATGTAATCATTTAAGTTAATAATATTTGTTTTGCCGATATTTGGTTCTTAAGTCGAAAGTGGACTTCTTACAATTACATGTTGTTCGTGTGGCCAAATGTTTATTATATCCAGAATTGTATTCATTATTTAGATATCATATATGTCATATATATCCAGTACATTAATGAATTTATAACATTACATAATCATTTAGAGGTAAGAAATGAAATGCACCGTTCATGGAGACGGTAAGCCATACGTACGCATGAACGCTACTTTCATTTCTATTTCGTATTTTATAGAATTGAATAATAATGATATAAAGGTATATTATAATTCCATTATAATATCATATATAATATCATATTTCCATCCTTTATACATCCCACATATGGTATTTAACAAATCAAATCACTTTGAGGGGGCGGTAGTCCGCATTTCCTTAAATGAAGATATCGCGTATACCCATAATGGAAGCCATAAAGGTAAGACAAAAATGAAAAATACAGAAGAATAAATAAAACATAAACATATTATATATCATATATAAAAATATTGACATCATAATGGCCACCGTTGAAGGTGTTAAATGAGTATTGAACAATCATCGTTTCGGGAGGCAGAATTTCACCATCCACGGAAACCGTATGTTCTTTAACCATTTGATGTAGTTGTGTGAGAGTGTATCTCGAATAAATATTATAAAAACATCCTAATATATTTAAGATACAGGTGTTGTTACAAAATAAGTAAATAAAAAGAGTTTAGGGGGTTGGAGAAGCAAAATAAAACAAATGAACATGAGAGAGTGAATTACCTTTAAAAGTGTAACTACTTTTGATTTGAGCCTAAAGGCTTCCATTGAAAAGATTATGCCCAAAGGGAATCCTCTAGGATTAGGAGAGCGATGTGGAGAGAGTAAATGGGCAGGGGTTGGCCGAGCCAAAGGCTTGAGGAGTGTGTTAAATGATGTAGAGGTGGGGGCCTTTTATAAGAGGAGAGGAGTTGCACTTTTGGAAAGTAAAGAAATATTACTTTATTTGAAAATGTGTTTCGGTTTCAAAAGGTCCCACATTGATATAATTCGTGGATAAGGTGATAAGTCTTTGAAATCCACTTATACAATAAGTTTTGGACATGTGTATGTCATAGATTTTACATTATCTTTCCATTTTATTTAAATCGTCAAATAATGATGTCATCACTACATCATTATTATGTCATAAATAATTTAATTTATTTAATGTCAAAAAATTATAAAAAAAATACTATGGTGTAGGAAATATTTTTATCTTTCCAATTACTATTTATAATAAAAATTTGGACTTGTGTAACCCTACTTAAAAACTATTTTAGTAAAATAACTCATGTTTGGGTCAATTTAATTTTAACATTAAATAAAAATATATTATTGTCATTTTCCAACTAAAGTGGCTCCATGGGGTCCCCAAGTTGTCCCATGTCTTGTCTTGGTCGGCCATGACTCACCCAATAGGTGTAGGACATGTTTCATGGTGTTTTCACATTCTTATAATATCATTTTTACCTTAAACTACACTAATTACCACTAATCGCGATTAAAAACTTAATAAGTTACTATTCACCAAAAAAATAATTTTATCCCATTGAACCACATTTTACATCTTAATGACAACCATTTATGTCGGATTTTTGAAATTCAAAACACAAAGATGGCAAAATTCCATTTAAACGGAAAAATCAGTTTTTATAAGTACCACTTAGTGGTTTCACTATTCATCCAAAATTGAAGTTTTTTTAGAAAAATCCCAAAAATTCACCCTAAGCTATATTTGATATTCTGAATTCAAAAATGAAGTCCGTTTTACAAAATTCATAACATATAAGTCACATTAATTAATTTAATAATTAATTCCCGTTGTCATGACAAATAGCTTGTTTTTATGAAACAATAAGTATCAAAAGATTGACACTAGTTTATGTCCGATTTCAAAGTGAAATTAATTCCAATGACCACTATTGGAATTAATGGTAAAAATATTTTCTAATTTCACTTTAAAACCAATTAAAAATATTATGTAATCATATAAATAAATTAGATTAAAAAGAGGTTTTGAATTAAAACACAACATTTTACACTATTCATTAAAAAATGAACTTTATCAGAAAAAAATACCAAAAAATTACACAAAGTAAAATTTGATGTCCCGATTCTTAATAAGAGTTTTATTTGGTCCAAAATAATGTATAAGAGTGATAAAAACTATATTTAATGACGTTTCGCCATCAAATGGCGAAAAGTGAACCTTTAGGGAAAACTAGGGCATATACGCCTAAAATTGAATTCTTTCCGTATTTTAAGCCTTTATCTTTTATTGTATAAATGTAAAAACATTTAAAAACATATATAATCATATTTTAGTTATTTCTATCCATTCCCTCCATTACAACGGCTACATGTTAACTACCATTTAAAATAATATTATTTTATCATTAGAGTGCAACGTAAGATTCCCAAGAAACTCGTTGTTGCGTGTTAGGTACGCCATCGAGCATTGAGTACCCTTTAAATTCATATCAATATTTTATTCACAAATAGGGATAAATATGAAAATGTCATATTCTTTATTTACCTGGGGTGTTACATCCTTCCCCCCTTTTGGGAATTGCGTCCTCGCAATTTTAAAATTCCGCTTGGAAACATCCTTGAACGTCCCACATCGGAACAAGAGTCGGTAAAACAATCACTTTAAAATAAAGAAAGATAAGCACAGAGGTCACCCGAGTTAACCCATACTAGGATTACAAGTATGAAAATATGGACATGGAGGAGAAAACATAGGGTCATGTTCTGATGGAGAGTGATAGAAAACATGTTTAGGAGAAAGTTAACAATATGAAAATCAAAAACTTGTGATGGGTTAAAAGGTGTTGGGTTCCCCAGTAGGAAAATTTAATAGAAAACATTTTTGTATTAAGTTACTTTTTATTGAGGAATTTATTCATAAGGAAGCATAATCACTTTTCATGTTGACTTTCAACTTTTACTAGATTCCTTAGTCAAACTCATATTTTTTCCAAAAGACGAGTATTTAGGGAGACTTTTTCGCATTAAGAGTACTATAATCAACTTCTAGAGAATCACCTAATCCCAAAAAGAGAACTATATAAATCCCATATATTTAGGCTTTAACCAAAACCAAAACCAAAAAAGTTAGTACAAGATCAGATAATCTAGAAAAGGATAACCCCTTATAAAAAGAAAATCTATTCTTAATCTCCAAAATTTGTCCAACAAAACCCAAAGTTCAACGAGGACCATCCGATAAACAATTTGTCCATAAAATTCTTCAAAGTAAACCAATATAATATTGAAACCCAAATATTTGAAGGATTTAGTCACATAGTCTTCCAAGTTAAATCGTAACATTTATCTCCAAACAACATCAGTTGCTCCTAATGTCTCACATTGAAAAGTAATTATCCTAATCACATATCCTCCAAAATAAACTTACTCTTAATTCATAAAATCATATAACTAAAAAGAATCAGTCAAACTAACCAGGGACTTCACGTAGTCCAGTGGTAGGCGATAAATACCAGTCGCACTTTGGTTGTGGGTTCGATTCCCGCAGCATTGTCCGACGCGACGGGTTGCCACACGGTCTGCGTGTTGTCCTTTTTCCAAAACTATATAATTCTCAAATCATTACCCAAAAAGGGATAATATCATCAAAAATTACCATAACATAATTTAACATCAATTCTATCTCATGCCTTTCACTTCAATCATAACATATGGTAACCCATAATTACCTCAAAAGTAAGGATCATAGAAACCCAAATGGTTCTTTATAACTATGTCCACAAAAGAAAAGATAACTATTACTTGAATAAAATTTTCCTATATTAAACATCAGGGTTACACATAATATAAAAAGTCTTCTAATGTAACCCCATCATCAAAAGAGACTTAATACTATTAAGAATTTCACCCTAACTCTTGAAGCCCTTATATGTTGACATCTTACTCATTCAACATTCTTCATGATCCATTATCCATTCATTTCCAACTTATTCCGAAATACCTCTTTCCTACAAACAAAATCATGAATCATATCCTATGATTCCAAAATAAGAAAACAATAGTCATGAAATAGTACATACCTTTGATTGGTCATTGTCAGTTTCTTCATCCTCAATCGGAATGGCATTAGGTATTGGTAAACGAATATTGGTACGCTCTTGGTGACCCCATTCACGAAACTTCTTCATAGGACATGTGTTTTCATAATGACCATGCACACCACATTTAAAACATTCAATTGATCCCTCAGAAAGAACTTCTTTCCCTTTCCTCGAGTTAACTGGATGCTTCCTTTTTCCATGGCAGGTTCTTGCTTTATGACCTTCATTTCCACATCTATAGCATATTTTTGTCCCTTTGAAACATTTTCCTAGGTGTTTCTTTCCACATCTTTGACACATAGGTTTTTGAACACACTTACCTTTATGATTATTACCTGTAGTTCCGTAGGGATTTGTTTCTTGCCTATATGATGCCTTAGAGAAATCTCCAAGGTTTAGGTGGACAATCATGACTCCAGATAGTTGGTTAAGGATAATCAAAAGAGTTCTCATTGCAGCTCCCATATCATTCAGTTGCTTTCTCAAAAAACTATCACAGTTTCCTTCACATCCACTGTTACTTTGGTGCCTGCTAGATCCATCCATTTACTAAATCCAAAAAGGTCAGTGTGAGTATATCAACAAAACCATCATGTACTAATGAGTAAGATAAACAATAAGATATACTTACTCATTAACTTTATCTAAAACTAAGACTCTTTCTAAAATCCTAACCATTATGGTAATGTCACTTATGCTTAAAGAATACCCTAACCTCTAATGTTATCCAAACCGACCTTTCATACCAACTATAAGGCCCCATCCTTAAACCTTACTTAAACTTGATTTATTTCAAGATTGCACATTGAGGATCTTTTCAGGTTTAGAGTTTTAGAGAATTAGATCATGAAACTTGCATTACATTCCACATTTAAACAAGGTGGTTACATAAAAGACAATATTCATTCTTCCCATCATTGGAAACCTATTTAAAATAAAACACGGATTCTTTCTTGACACATCCTTGACACTATCGTCACATCATGTACCTTTCCCTTGACCTGTGAAAAGCATTTCAAAAACTTGGGATGAGCATAAAAATCTCAGTAAGGGTTATAAAAATATGGAAAGGAAACATGAGTTCATATATACATAAGAATGAAATCATACTTTACCCATAAAACATAGGCATATCAAATCATGAATAAATCATAGAAAACATGAGACATAAAGGTAACTTGAGGCATTCATAACATTCTTACGTAGGGAGTAACCCTCTTGGTTACGTTTGGAATACCCATCACAGTATATTCCCTAAATCTCTTCGGAGAAACCTTAACGTTTCACTGCTTCGCGTTACCCAATGCATTGGAGAGCAATTTCGGGCTCACCCGCCCTTAGTTTATCACGGAACCACCCGTTCCTCATAACAATGCCCAAGAACCATAACATAATCATATCACATAAACATGAATAAAGGAAACATAACATTTCCACATTTCAATCACAATATAACATTTTAGGATATTGAAATAATGAATCCATTCAAAAAGAAACCATTTCCAAAACCATTTAAAACATTTAATAAAGAGATTTTTGAATCAAAGAGTCCCATACCACCTTGAAGCTTTTAAAATTTTAAACCATTAATATCCATATAAATAAATCTTTAAAACCATTTTGAAAACATGGATATTAATAAGAACAAATAATTAAAACATTTAAAACGATATTTTGGTTAAAGGGGTTTTACCAAAATTAGAGACACTTGAATACAATAATTGAGTAATAACATTTAGTCAGAACTTTATAATATCATGAGAATAAAAGTATTCATGATATAATACTCCATAGGACAGTATATACACCATATAAGAGTGAATTGGTGCATAACAACAATGAACCCTCAATAGAAATGTCAAATGTGATGAAATCCCTTATAAAGAATTTATCATTAAATTAAGGACAAATAAATCTCAAAAATATGTGTGAAAAATATATATACACCCAATATAAGTGGATATTAAGTGTAAAAAAATAAAAGGTCATTCACACATATTCAATGGATGACATATTCAATGACTACAAGTTGGACCCAAAGAAATCGAAATTGGGTTAAAAAGTTCCCTTGACAGCCTAACGGCATCACATAAAAATGAGTTGATGAGAGATAAAAAGTGTATCTCATCACGTGGACATAAAATTTACATCAATATGGATGTATGAGAACATATCCCAACATAAAAATATGTAAATTAAAAGACCCAATAAAAGAAGTCTTTTAAAAAAGAGGAGGGTGAAAGGTTCCCTTACCGACTTGGGTATCTTTCAAAACATACACCCCATGAAAGAAATACAATAGGTCTTTGATGTAAATACTCATAAAAGAAAGTATATTACACAAATAGTAGAATAATGGGCAGTAAATACACCACTCAATGGAATTTTTGGCAAATGTAGCATAAATCTCACGGGAATAAAAGTGAGATGAAAAATCCCTTACGAAAACTCGGCAGCCTAACGGCGCCACATAAAACAACCGAATATGGATTGATGATATCAAATAGAGTATCCCATCATATTACAATAGAATTTACAGAAAGTGGAATATAAAAAAAATCCCCCAACATTGCAAGGAGGAGTTTAAAAGAAGTGACATAAAGGAGAGTACTTAAAAAGAAAGAGAAAGGTTAGATCTCTTACGAAAGTTCGGCAGCCTAACGGTGCCACTCAAAACTTCCAAAATGGATTGATGAGAGAGAATAGGGTCTCTCATCACATGAACATAAAAATTACAGTAAATTTAATATAAAATAACATCCCAATCATAAGAAATATGAGCTTAAAATAAATGACATAAAAGAGTGTACTTAAAAAAGAAAGAGAGTTGTAGGATCCCTTACCTCGGGTCCAACTTGACTCGATCGTTCTTTAATCTCCTGAATAATAAACTTGAGTTAATTTCTAATTCCCTAAGAACCTTTTTAAAGTTCATTATTACTTTTATACCACTTATTACCATGTCATAAACATTATTTAATCATTTAAGTTAATAATATTTGTTTTGTCGATATTTGGTTCTTAAGTCGAAAGTGGACTTCTTATAATTACATGTTGTTCGTGTGGCCAAATGTTTATTATATCCAGAATTGTATTAATTATTTAGATATCATAAATTTAATATATATCAAGTACATGCATTCATTTATAACATTACATAATCATTTAGAGGTAAGAAATGAAATGCACCGTTCATGGAGACGGTAAGCCGTACGTACGCATGAACGCTACTTTCATTTCTTTTTCGTATTTTATAGAATGGAATAATAATGATATAAAGGTATATTATAATTCCATTATAATATCATATATAATATCATATTTCCATCCTTTATACATCCCACATATGGTATTTAACGAATCAAATCACTTTGAGGGGGCGGTAGTCCGCACTTCCTTAAATGAAGATATCGCGTATACCCATAATGGAAGCAATAAAGGTAAGACAAAAATGAAAAATACAGAAGCATAAATAAAACATAAACATATTATATATCATATATAAAAATAGTGACATCATAATGGCCACCTTTGAAGGTGTTAAATGAGTATTGAACAATCATCGTTTCGGGAGGCAGAATTTCACCATCCACGGAAACCGTATGTTCTTTAACCATTTGATGTAGTTGTGTGAGAGTGTAGCTCGAATAAATATTATAACAACATCCTAGTATATTGAAGATACTGGTGTTGTTACAAAAGAAATAAATAAAAAGAGTTTAGGGGGTTGGAGAAGAAAAATAAAACAAATGAACATGAGAGAGTGAATTACCTTTAAAAGTGTAACTCCTTTTGATTTGAGCCTAAAGGCTTCCATTGAAAGGCTTCTGCCCAAAGGGAATCCTATAGGATGAGGAGAGGGATGTGGAGAGAGTAAATGGGCAGGGGTTGGCCGAGCCAAAGGCTTTAGGAGTGTGTTAAATGAGGTAGAGGTGGGGGCCTTTTATAAGAGGAGAGGAGGGGCACTTTTGGAAAGTAAAGAAATATTACTTTATTTGAAAATGTGTTTCGGTTTCAAAAGGTCCCACATTTATATAATTCGTGGATAAGGTGATAAGGCTTCGAAATCCACTCATCCAATAAGTTTTGGACATGTTTAGTTCATAGATTTTACATTATCTTTCCATTTTATTTAAATCGTCAAATAATGATGTCATCACTGCATCATTATTATGTCAGAAATAATTTAATTTTTTTAATGTCTAAATATTATAGAAAAACTGATATGGTGTATGAAATCTTTTTATATTTCCAATGAATATTTATAATCAAAATTTGGACTTGTGTAACCCTACTTAAAAACTGTTTTAGTAAAACAACTCATGTTTGTGTCAATTTAATTTTAACATTAAATAAAAATATATTATTGTCATTTTCCAACTAATGTGGCTCCATGGGGTCCCCAAGTTGGACCATGGCTTGTCATGGTCGGGCATGACTCACCCAATAGGTTTATGACAAGTGTCATGGTGTTTTCACATTCTTATAATATCATTTTTACCTTAAACTACACTAATTACCACTAATCGCGATTAAAAACTTAATAAGTTACTATTCACCAAAAAAATATTTTTATCCCTTTGAACCACATTTTACTTCTTAATGACAACCATGTATGTCGGATTTTTGAAATTCAAAACAAAAAGATGGCAAAATTCCATTTAAACGGAAAAATCAGTTTTTATAAGTACCACTTAGTGGTTTCACTATTCATCCAAAATTGAAGTTTTTTTAGAAAAATCCCAAAAATTCACCCTAAGCTATATTTGATATTCTGTTTTCAAAAATGAAGTCCGTTTTACAAAATTCAAAACATATAAGTCACATTAATTAATTTAATAATTAATTCCCGCTGTCATGACAAATAGCGTGTTTTTATGAAACAATAAGTATCAAAAGATTGACACTAGTTTATGTCCGATTTCAAAGTGAAATTAATTTCAACGAACACTATTGTATTTAATGGTAAAAATATTTTCTAATTTCACTTTAAAACCAATTCAAAATATTATCTAATCATATAAATAAATTAGATTAAAAAGATTTTTTGAATTAAAACACAACATTTTACACTATTCATTAAAAAATGAACTTTATCGGAAAAAAAATACCAAAAAATTACACAAAGTAAAATTTGATGTCCCGATTCTTAATAATAGTTTTATTTGGTCAAAAATAATGTATAAGAGTGATCAAATCTATATTTAATGACGGTTCTCCATCAAAAGGCGACAAGTGAACCTTTAGGGAAAACTAGGGCATATGCGCCTAAAATTGAATTCTTTCCATATTTTAAGCCTTTATCTTTTATTGTATAAATGTAAAAACACTTAAAAACATATATAATCATATTTTAGTTATTTCTATCCATTCCCGCCATTACAACGGCTACATGTTAACTACCATTTAAAATAATATTATTTTATCATTAGAGTGCAATGTAAGATTCCCAAGAAACTCGTTGTTGCGTGTTGGGTACGCCATCGAGCATAGAGTCCCCTTTAAAGTCATATCAATATTTTATTCACAAATAGGGATAAATATGAAAATGTCATATTCTTTATTTACCTGGGGTGTTACATTTTATGACATAAATATATCATTAAAAAACATAGTATATTTAACATACTTATGTTACTATATCAACACGTTTTAATATAAATTTTAGTAGGTGTAGGATGAAATAAAATAAAAACTCTCGATGAAGAATGTGTACTCTACTTCGTGTATCATCCTTAGGTCTAAAAAATGGACATCCTAGGTTAGATTTATACCCAAAATAATATTTCTAGGATGAGAGGAGTTATTATGGGAAGTTAGTTTTGTTGTTATTGGCCTAAAAAAATGGTTTCATGGTGTGAATAACAGAGGATATGGTGTAGCCTTTTATAAGTGAGTTGAGTGACACACTTGTAATTATTAGAAAAGATTCAATCATACACAAGTTTTTCTCCGGAATAATTCCTCAACAAATGTCCATTATAGAACCTCATGGAGTAAAATTTTAAATATGATAATTAAATGGGTTTTATAAAAGGTTATAGTTCAATTTAACCATTGTATCTTTAGTTTAACCTCCCGGTAAACCCATTTTTACCATAACCACTGTAAATAATTTTTCATTTTTTTTACTTTTAATTTTCGTAAAACATTATGTTGAATGTACTAAAAATTTTATATTTTTATTATTCCAAATATGGATCTATTTTTTAAACTTCAATTCAACTAATATTTAAAAAAATTATTTTAAAATTATTCTCATAGATGAGATGAGAAAAGAAATTCTTAATGATAAAATGATCAAAAGTTTACAACGTGTTTATATAAAATTTAAATATGAAAATAATTAAAATTACATAAATTGTATTAATTTATATATAAATGAATTAATTTCACTTTAAAACCAATTAAAAATTTAATTTATCATTAAAAATTATTTTAATGGGAATGTATTTTTCAATTAAAATTCAGTATTTTTCAATTTTCATCAAAAAATGAAACTTTTCAAAAAAATAACCAAAATTCACCCAAATATAAGTTTTATATGATGATTAAAAAAATTGATTTATTTTTATAAAATATATTTTCCAAAATAGATAAAAATAAATTTTAAATTATTTTTGAAAATCATGATTAAGTGGTCTTTTAAAAAAATATAGTTTTTTAGAAAACATTTCTTTTTCTTTTTAATGATCCTTATTTTTTATAATAAATATATAACTGTTAAAATTGTAAAAAATATGTTTTTTCATAATTTATTTAATCATATTAATACTTGGTATTATAGAAACTAGAAGATAAATGTCATATTAAATAATAATATTGACAATATATTGTTGTTCGGTAAAACTAGATCTTGCATTTAACCCAAGATATCGAAGAAAAACATTATTACATGTAACATAAGTAAAAATAAGTTTTTCTGTAATTAAATTTATTACAACGATTTAATTTATTTAAAAAATAAATATATTATATAGTCTCGTGGTGTTATATTTTCTTATAATTTCGGTGTTTCATCTCATATATGCTATTGAATACAATGTTATAATTTTATTATTTTAGAATGTTATATTCTCCCACCTTAAATAAATGTTATTCTCTTTATTTAAACATAATATTTGAAATAAAGGATTTTACATTTGGAAGTACCATTTTTGAAATACCCACATTGTAAAGGAGATAATAAAATATCCTCTTAATAAGAGAGAAAGTGAAGTATAAAGGTCATATGGATGAAAACATAACTAGGATTCTATGTGTGAGAACATTGGTGGAAATTGAAAATTTGGAAATGGAATAAATTTATAAATAGTTATAGAGAGTGATTGTGTTCATTTATCACAAGCAAATAAATTATCAATGTAATGTAATGAGCCTCAAAACCATAAATCATTGATTATTTAAAAGACCTTTTGATTCATCAGGTCTGATGGTAATAGGAAACAATATTTTTGGAAAGATAATTTTCCTAATGTTTTTTAATCATTTTCCTATATAAGAGTAATAGAGATATACATACTTGATATGTTTTAATTTTATAAGAATAAGTTCATCCATGGGTTGTGTATTGATCAATTTCTAATTTATTCTTTCATCAAAAAAATAATATCCAAATAATGAAAGGTTGATTCCTGGAGAACTAAAATTTTCTTTTAATAGACTGTAAGATTCAAAAAATAGTTATAACTCTTTCTTCTTGGTATATAAATATGTTAAAAAACCAAAATGGATAGAACAAGTTAACCAATATAATAAATTAATCTCTAAACCTCAAAAGTAACACCACTGGTTCATCATTAATATTTATTTTTCAAATTATTTAACTAAAACCAATTATATATTAATCAGAACATTATATAAGCCCATGGTAAGTGCTAAATCCTTATCGTTCTTTAGTAATAGGTTCAATCCCCATGGCCTTTCCAGATGCGACTGGTTTTCGGACATCATACAGATTTTCCTTTTTCGAAACTATTTTAGTATAATTCATATGATGTTTCCAAAAAATATTATGTATATCCTTGAAATAAAATTAACCAGTAAATAATTATTTTACTATGTTTTTCAATTAAACCATTTTTTCACAGAATCTAATAATCATATTTGACTTTTATTACAATGTCACTAAGGATCATATAAAACATAATGGTTATCAATACCTTTACAATTATGTCTATAAAATGGAAAGGAATTATTCCTCTAATAACTTTTTCACGAAAACATATACTAAATCAATGGGTTTTTTTCACATAAATGTTTTCCAAAAGTATCCATAATCATGTTATATCCTAACCACATGAATTTTTAAAAAGGGGGTGTTTAAGAATTTGAACTTTTTATCAACATTTAACTCATAATCCCAATTATGGTATACCTAACTCTTAAGTTAGTAAAGACATGTATGCTTCTAAAAGTAAATATAATAATTACATATTTCATGATTCTTATACCAAAATACCATTAGTAGAAAAACATTTATAATATAATTTTGTAATATAATAAATACTTCAACAATTTTATTTAATCATATGTCATTATTTGGTATAGTATTTAAAAATTAAAAGATTTCATTAACATAGAAAACATCACGGTACCCCGTACTAATAATGAACTATAAATGGATGTATTGGATGAGATTTATTTTCATCCATTGTACTCTTCAATTTACCTCTGTAATTTTTTAATTCATTCACTTCTTTTGCATAATTAAACCATTTTCCTATTTCGTTGAGATGATTTATTTTCAATAAAAAAAGTAGGGTTAACCTTAGTCATTCATTTTCATCATCTATTAAAATCCTTCATAATGGTTTGTAAATAATATGTAAATTATCCTAAACATATTAACTAGGAGTGTCAAACCAGGTGTGCAATAAGGCATATTATCATAGACCAAGTGGCAATTTGGTCATGACCAATACTCCATTTTTTTATTTATTACACATAGGTACATATATTCCCTAACCATGTACACTTATATTTTCCAGAAAAGGAATTTTTTACTGAAAGAACACATAATATTTACATTATAAAAACATTAGGTTGTTTTTATATACTTATCCACAAAGAATATAATTGTGTTATATTCCCTAACATATGATTTTATTAATATAGTTCCCAAGGATTCTACTAAAACTAATTTGATACCAACTATAGATACCCCAGCCCAAGTAGCTCAAAGTTTATTTACACTTTATTACATTGGCATAGGACATATGAAATCACATCCAAAATGTAGTAATAGATTAGTAGTCTTAGAAAACACGAAACATATATGGTACTTTAAATTCATTTGAAAAAAATACAACATTTTTCTGTAATAAATGTATTCCATAACATATCCTAGAGTATAAATCATTGTAAACTTCATGGATTCTTGAGAAAGGAAACAATAAGTGTGAGATGAAATTATCAGTAATGGTTAAGTATAGAATAATCTATCATTAATCAATAACTATAATCAATATTTAAAGGTAAATAACTAAACACACATTCCATATAATCAATAAAATTATATTAAAGTGCATCTAGAGCTAACATAAATGTTGAAATCTCATTGATAATAACAAATATTGAAATGTTAATAACTTAAAATTAACAAATTTTTATCAATAACGTTATTATAATAATTTGATAAGGTAAAATCAATATGGAAATGAAAATAAGTGAAAACTGATTCCATATAATAAGTAAACTAAAAATGAAATTCATCTATAGATAATATCATAGTGAAAATATCAAGGATAATAATAACTAAATTCTTAATGTTGGAAATACATAATTATTGGACTCCATGTGTCCGTCACATGACACCTACACTTTTAATAACTTTCATAATATGGTTTAAACTATAGGTATAAGCTCATTTAAAGATATCTTACTAATTATTATCACGAGAGTATAAATACATTGAAGAGATATATAATATCAGGTCCCACCCTTGATTGTATGTCCAATGAATTCCTTATATATTGAATAGTTGATTTAATTCAGGAACAATATGTCTAATCATCTAATATCTGTATTGAATAAGGAATACATATTTATAAATATTTCCATAGATAAAAAATAACTTTT
This sequence comes from Viscum album, assembly GCA_963277665.1. Classification (NCBI taxonomy): domain Eukaryota; kingdom Viridiplantae; phylum Streptophyta; class Magnoliopsida; order Santalales; family Viscaceae; genus Viscum; species Viscum album. The sequence goes on from OY728125.1 coordinate 1,404,366,151, forward strand.
AAATGTAGAACATCGTTTGTAGTAATTATATACTATTTAACTAGTAAATATATCCATGATTAAAAATATTGAAATTGAGGTGAAATTTAATGTTCTATGCTCATAAGAAAGTGAATAATTAAAGGGGAAGTTAATGAATACAATAATGAATTAAGGATGTGGGTTTCAATACAATCCTTGGTAAAAATAATCACAACCCATCTAAAGAATGAATAAGGATGTCAACAATACAACATATGCCCATTGGAATAATAATAAAAGGATTATTTTCATTGATTAATAGAAGTTTCATAAAAATATATTTTAAAAAAATCATGTGAAAAAAATCCTTTTCATTTTTGAAATCACTCTTTAGCACAAAAAACATTTGAAAAAACCATTTTTAGAAAATCAATTTTAAAAAACAAGAATTTCCAAAATTTTAGGAAAAATTTTTATTTAAAAATGACCTTTTAAAAATGAAAATTAATATTCAAAGAAATTATAGTCATCAAGATTGGTAATAATATACATTTCATAAATGTTAAGAATAACATTCCTCTTGCATTATATATTGGTTAGAAAACTATCTCATTTTGAAAAAAACAAGAATATTCCACTAAAAACATTCCAAAAATATAGATATTGGTAAAATTCCATTAATAAATCATTTTTAAGTGGTTAAAAACATTTTTGAATATTTTTTATAAAACAAGGATTTGGAAGAAAAAGGATTTCCAACCGAAGAGAGAAATGTAGTTGGGTTTCCCTAAAAACACATTCTCAATAATTTTAAGTTAAAAAGAGTAGAAAATAGTACAATTAATTAAAAATAAAATTAATTATAAGAGGCGGAGAAATTTTAATTTTTTATTATAAATTGATCAAATAATTTAATTCAATGAAAATTCATGTATAAACAGACTTGATTAGAATGAGATTTTGAAATAAATCCTCACAAAGATGATAGATTTGAATTGACAACTAATCAATGAAATAATTATTTAGATCAAATATAAATCCATATAAGAAATTTTAAATACTACATTATATTATCAAAATTCAATGCACATAGTCTAATAATATCAGTGACAATGAAGAAGTAATAAAATATCATAAAATGAAATTGAGATATGAAATACATTTCAACTTGGTACCTTTTATATAAAATCCCATTAGATAAATTAATTCAAATTGATACATAAAATACCTTGATTAATAAAATATTCATGATATTAAATTTCAATGTGAATGTATATACACCGTATAAAAGAAACTAGTTTAATAACATTAGAATATGCCTCAATGAAATGAAATTGAGATGAAGACCCTTACCTTACACTTCCATTTGGTTGAACATGATATAAGCACATATGAATTTTTTTAAAACATGTTATCATTGTATCATAGAATAATATTAATATTTATAATATGATATATCATATTTTTATTACATCTCATCTCTCAGTCGTTAATAAACATTCATTATTTTCATTATTTTGGGTGTTAACTGTAATGTTTTCTCATAAATGTTTTTTTATGAAAGTTGTAATTTTTTCACATATTATATAGTTACATCATATACATAAAATTAATCATGAAATAATTATCATATTTATAGATAAATTAGAACATTAAACCCAATAATAAATATGGTTTTGAAAAATGGACAATTTTATAATCATTTAGATGGTAGGTCGTACGTACGTATGAGTAATGTTTTCATTTTTTAATGATTGTCATGGAAATTAGGTAATTAATATATTTGAATTAAAAAAGGGAAATAATATCATGAATACCATATTATCTAATTGAATATATATATATATATATCATATTTTTGATGTGGTGATGAAAAGAGAGTCTCAAATTTTTTGGAAGGTGTTGGTCCACACATACACGAACAACTTTATACTATTTCATTGAGTGATAAGGTATGAAAAAATTTAATACATATATAAGATTACCAAAATGATAATTATGTCACATATATAATAATTATTTCATTTATATCACTTAAAATTATTAAATTTATCCATATTTCATTCCATGTAAAGCATTATTGAAAAATAAATCAAATTTTTTCCTGAGGTGGTATTATGTCTTGCACATGAACAACATTATCATATACCCTATGTAATGTAAAGTATGTATATATATATATATATATGAAATAATGAATATAGAGTTATAATTTTCTTATAAATATCAAATATATATATTATCAATCATCACACGCAATTGTGAAACATGGTAATGAAAAAATGAATGATATCAGTCCACAAGATGGTGGCATGTCGTACAAACAAATGATCATTTCATAACCAATTTGATGGATGTGAAGGTGGTTATAGGTAAATAACTTATAATAAAAACATATAAGTATAAAGAATATAATTATTTTTTTATATCATCATGGTTTAATAATAATTTAAGGGGGTGGAGGAAGAAATAAAATAAAAAACACTCATTGAAGAACATTACCTATTCTTCAAGTATCTTCATTTGGTTTTCACCAAAGGCCATACTAGGTCATCTCTATGCCCAAAATAGGGATTCTAGGATGAGATTAAAGAATTTGGGATGTGATTTTGGTAGGTTTTTACTAATCCAAAACGTTTTAAAGGTGTGAAGAGGAGATGATAGGGGTGTCCTTTTATGAGTGAGGGGAGTGTCACATTAGCAATGTTTTTAAAAGATTCAATAATACCCGTGATTTTATCATCCATATTCCTTTAAAATAGTATATTATATAAAATAGAATATTTAAGGTCCAAATATGTCCATTCAGTGGGTTTTGGACTAGTTTATAGGTAAATTTAACCCTAATAATTCTAGTTTAACCTCCTTGTGAACTCATTTTTACCTTAACTTTGTTAAATAATATTTATGGATTTTACAATTAATATTGGTAAAAAATTATGTTTACAATATTAAAAATTATTATTTTTGTATTACAAATATAAAATAAATTTTTAGAAATTAAATTAACATAATTAGCAAATTCTAATTCCAAATTAACCCCATAGAAACGAGGAGAAAACGAGTTTTTAAAGAGAAAATGTTGAAAAGTTTTTCTAGATTTTATACCAAAATTAAATATTGATATGATTAAAATGAAATAAATATGATTAATTAATATATAACTTAACTATGTTTTTCTTTCATAAATCAATATATAATTTAAAAATATAAATTATTTAAATGAAAATGTATTTTTCAGTTAAAATGCAGTATTTGTCATTTTTTTTAAAAGACACATTTCAAAAAATCCCACAAATTCACCTGGAATTAATTATGAATTTATAATTTCTAAAATTAAGTTAATTTTATAAAATATATTTTATAAAAGAGGTAAATTATAATTTTAAATTATGTTTTTAAAGCACTAATAAGAAATCTTTTTGGGCAAACAATGTTTTTTCGGAGAACATTTCTTTTTTCTTTTAAATGATCCTTTTTTTATTTCTAAAAATTAAATAACAAATAAATTTTTTTAATATATATATTCATAAGTTATTTATTCCTATTCATACCTTATATTCCAATTTCTAGGTGATAACTATCATAAAAAAGAATAATATTATTAGTATGTTGTCATTTAGTAAAACTCAGTCTGGCATGTAACGCGAGCTATCAAAGAAACTCATTGTTATGTATAAAAAAATTAAACTCAATGTTTCATGTAATGTGTGATATTTAAGTTATTAAATTTAATTTAAAATAAATATATCATAAAGAACCATGAGAAATATTTTCTTCTATTCTCGGTGCTTCATGTCATATATTATACTGAATACAATGTTCTTATTTTATAATTTCAGGGTGTTACACCCAGTGAGATCAGAATTGATATTGCTAAAATATTTAATATATTAATACCATTCATTCATAATTTTCCATAATAAGTGTAATATATCATGAACATAGCCTTGGATGGGAAATATGAGGCCATTGTTGATTCTAGGATATAGGTTTTACCCTAGGTGTGACCTAAGGTAGGTCATTTTTGAACGTCTGGTTGAGGTAGTTGTTGGCAGAACATTTAATTATGTTAAATAATTAAATTTATTTATTTATTTTAAATAACCTAAATATAAATACTATATATATTCATAGTTAACAAAAATCTTCAAGGTTATCCACATAACCCATAGAGTATTTGATATGAGATCTACTGTTCTTCATTGGCAGATATAGACCAAAGAAGGTCGGATGATTAGATCGAGGTCGATCAATAGGTAGTGAATGTAGTGTGAATTATTCATTACTAGAAAACAAAATCTTCATCAAGGATCTATCCTAAATCGAGGTAGGATATTTTATTTTTTTGGGCTTAACCATCTTTAATAGTTTGAGATGAACTCAAATTTATCCCTCCTAAATTAATTCATGAACAAATTTTTATTTATTTTCCAATTATTGATTTTATTATCCTATATATATGAATTTGATAATGATTTATCCTTTTTTAATTATATTATTTAACAATCCCCATTTCATTGTATTGCATTAGAAATAGCCTAAAAATGGCCATCCATTGAGCATCACGTTGTGTTGTGTTTCTTTCCTCTCCCATTATTGTCGTTCCTTATCGATATTTAGTTGGCTAGTGATTCGATGATTTCTAATAATTCTGATCATTGTGGATTAATTATTTTACACAATGGATCAGAGTTAGAGGTTCAGATTTATATTTTAAATAAACGATGGAGGTGCGGTGATGATAACGAGATACCAACAATAAGTCAGGTGACAATGGATTTTCTATAAATACCCAACCATTCATCAATGAAATTTATCCCTTATTATAGTAATGTCATATATATTATAAATTACATAAAATCAACTAGAGACCTTGGAAAAATAATTATAAATAAATAATCAATAAAATAAGAATTATTTATATAAGCTAGGTTACCAATACTGATGAAATAGTAACTTGACCTTCAGAATAGTAATATAGCCCCTATGAATAGTAAACTAGCCAATGAATAGTAGACTCACCACTGAAAGTAAAAATTAAATTTAGGCATCTTAAAAGTAAAAAATATGATATAATTATATCATATTACAAGTTTGTAAATATTTTATAAATTATTTATTAAGTGTTGTAATTTTTATAAGTCATAAGTATTAAATTACAATTTTTTGATTTATTATATAATTTAAAAGAAATTTTATTTTCATAAAATTTATTCATAAATTAATATTTTTATGTCTTATGATTTAAGATTATTTTATGAGACCATAATTAGTTTTTTATTGTTTTATAAAATTAGGTATAATTTCTAAAATCTGTATTTTCCAAGAAAATAATGATTTTATTCAAAAACTAAATTATGCATAATTTAAAAATTATTTTCATAATATAGAGTTAATTTTTTAATTATACACATCAAAACAATGATAGGGTGAAGTTTTGGTATTTTTATAAAATTATTGAATTCTATGAATATAAAAATATGATAATTTAGGATAAATACTATAAACCTTGATTTTTGAGACATGTTTGTGTAATTGATGATGTAAGTTACCATTGTTTCAAAATCCGATGAAATAATAACAATAGTTATTACCAATAATCCTCACTATTTATTGTCTTGATAAATATAATAAACTACTTATTAAAAAAGTGCCAACGAGCCCGTACCTGAGTGGTAAGGGCTCCTACCTGGAATCCAAGAGACCCTTGCTCAAATCCAGGTAGAGGAAAATTTTTGGTGGGTACTATAGCATGAACTATAACAGGTACTGTAGTAGGTACTGTTCTGTACTGTAGCATCCAAAACTATTCAACCGATCTGGACTTTCGGGCCACCGGTTTGGGCCTACGGGTCTCAAGGGTCTTCGGGATATCAATGGCCTTCAGGCCACATGGCCTCGGGGCCATTGATGACCATGAAGTAGCCCATTTCACATAGAGCAGGCCCTAGAAGAGGATCAGAGCCACAGTAGCAGTCACCAGAAGCATAGCTTACTGGATTAGAAGAAGGAGAAGGTATGGCAACCGCCATCAGGAGTAGGCACCCTGCAGCTTTGTACAGGGAAATGCTAGCCGATCAGCAATGCAGTAGGGAAGCTAAAGGTGATCAATGATCTAGAAGCTAGGGAGGTTATGTTCTAGTGGGTTGGGCCTATGGGTCATTTTATTGGCATAGTATGCCTTTGGGCCTTCAGGTCATGTTTTATGGGTCATGTTGGGCCTTGTGCCTTGGGCCTTCAGGGTCATGTTCGGGTTCCCCTTCAACCCTGAAAAGGGGGATTATTCTTAATAAAATAAAATAAAACAAGGCCTTCGCCCATTTGGAGGTATAATTAATAAAACAGTGAGAAAATACCCCTCTAATCCACTAGAAATACAACCCCACACACCCATTCTATACACACCTCTCAAGCTTTGGGACCTATCCGAATTCTACAAAACACCTTTCTAATCCCCTCCCCCATATTTATGAGCTCATGGTATCATTAAAATGCAAATCAAAGGTGACATTAGGAGGATCTCAAAAGGATAATTCAAGAGGTAAGTCAGCTTCCTTTCTCTTTTAATTTCCTCTGAATTTCATTTATTTTCTTATTATCTCATCACCTAACGTCATCAAAATATAAGTATAATTCCATGAAATTACATATATTATAATTATATCATTTTAATTCAATATCCAACATTACTATTCTCCCTCTCACTCTTTTTTTATAAAAATGATATCGTCACCCGTGATGTGTTAATTTACCGACATCATGGGTGGTGCACTTTCGTTTTCCATAAACATCATCAAGGATGTTAATAAAACCACTAAATTGTTAAAAAATGATGTTATTGTGTATTATGAAACCCTCTTATTGTTCTTTAATATACATTTATACATAATACAAATTGATAAATCAAACTGAGTTCATTGGGATTGAAAACCCACAAAAATTAACCTAAAATGATAATTATTAACTTTTATCTAATGATTCAACCTCATGATATATTAACAAATAATTTATAAGATCATTTAATATTTTTTATTATCATTAATAAAATATAATAACAATTCTAGATATTTTTTTCACATTTTTCATGAACTTCCATTCATGTATACAAGAAAACCAATCTTAAAAACCATGAAAATGAATGCTCTCGAACAATGAAATTAAACTCTATTACCCATATAAAGGACCATAAATGAACTTAATAAAACCATAATGAATCATATTCATGTATAAAAGGTTATTTAATATTTAATTAATTAATATAATGTGATTATATTGTATATTAAAGTGAAAAATTTTCAGGAACAAAGTAAAGATAATTCCTTACCCGAACTCCTTTTCATTGGGTTTTCCCTTTTTCACCACATTGTCAGTACGTATATCCCATAAATTTCATTTATTAATCATTATATTACATATTTTTAGATATAAATTTTATTTTTATGATAATTTTTTTTTTCAATAGAACACTTCTTTAAAAAAATAGACCTTTTACTTCTCGAGATTGTTTCTTCTTCACTCATGGTTGGTGATTCAAGTATTTTATTACCTCTTTAATTTGGGAGACTAATGTTTATGAATTTATTGTTATTAAATGAAACAAATTCTTTTCTTTGGTTTAATTTTTTTATGAATGATATATGTTTTATTTGTCATGTATAACATGTAAATATTGTGATGTGACGGGTGTGCCCAGAATTATATAGCTCAATGTAAATGTTATGATGTGACGGGTGCACCCAAAATTATATATAACTAAAATTCATTGTGTGATGTTTTTTATAACTTGATAAAAGTGAAATATTCGTGATCATGACTCTATATTTCATCACAACTATGTGTGGTAGTTTACCACTAAGACGTGATGTTTCATTTTTATACATGACTACATTTCATGAGTTTTCTCAATTCTTACCCTCAAGAATATGATCATATTACTATGTTAGGATGATAATTGTTATTATTACTTCATTTTATATTTCTTAATGTTCTTATCTATCCTCTTACTGGGCTTTTAGCTCAACCCTTTTTGATGTATATCATCAGGTGATTACTTGTACTAAAGAGAAATCAAGGGCCAATAAGAAACTAGAGAATAAGGAATTAAATAAATTTGTATATTTTATTTTGTAAAACATATGTATGGTTATAGTTTTTTTCAAGGATATAAACCTTTAAACCCTACTTAGGTAATTATTTTATATTTTTTATAATTAAAATGACGTAATAGTAATGAAATAAAATGTAGAGTCACTATAGTTTTTATTAGAGCATGGTTTAGTTAATTTGAAAATTATTATTAGAGATCCTTGGATAAAACGTATATTATGAGACTAAGTATAATTAATCACCAAAGAAGACTTATTTTTAAAAATTCTACAAATTGTGATCCTATAAGATATTATTATAGGGTTAATTTTTTACCTAGGGATAAATTATTGATGACTTGTTGACTTATGTTTTGTTATACCATTTTCTATTTTAGAAAATACTGGGAACTAGAAGAAACCTATCTAAGAAAATATGTGAGGTAAAATATAGTGATTACCCAAATGAGATCCCTAATGCCTTAGTAAGTGTAGTTACAAATTTTAGGGAAATACTTACCTAGTTTTCTCAAGTTATGACCAATAAACTGAATAATTTTGTAGGTCTGGCTTCACCTAAGAGTGAGAAAATTGTTATCGAGTGTTTTATGTTGTAGTGACCACCTAAATTTAGTGGATATTTGAATCCAATAGTTTCATAACATGGTGTCATCATGAGAGAGAATATATATTCTATTCGTCACTATTCTAAGATGAAGAAGGTGAATATGACTATTTAACATCGATATAGAGAGGCCGATAAATAGTGGGATTTGATTGAGAACACCAATCCAAAGGATGATATTGAATATATGGGGTGAGATGACTTTAAGATAATGATTCATAATAAGTATCTCTATATTACTCTTCATACAAATATGGATAGAGAATTCACAGAGTTGATGAAAAATGAAGGAGAATAGGTCACGAAATACGATGAAAATTTTACAAGGATTTCATGGTACGAATCAGGTTTTTTATCTACAATTATATAAAATAGGTAAACTATTTAATGGTTTAAAACCACGTCATTGAAATAATATAGAAATTCAGGAATTTGGGAGTTATGTAGAAGTTTTTTTGTACTTTCAAAGTGGATATGGAGGTCAATGAATTTTCCCATGGATATGGTGATATGAAATGGAAGATGGAGTTTGAAGCATGAGGATCTAATGTGAAATGTGGAATGAAAACTCAACCACCCACATTTAAAAAATGATGGAAGTGTAATAATGGGAACAACCTTAATGGGATGTGGAAATGCTTCATGTGTGGGAGAGAAGTCCCCCAAGCTCCTGAATTTCAAAAGGATACGAGGAAGAAGGAAAATGTTGTCAAGTAAATGAGGGAACCACCCATGGTCCAATGCTACGATTGTATAGAGAAAGGGAACTATATAAGGAAATTCACTAAGCCAAAACATCTCAAGGTTAATCAGCATCATCAGTCACCAATAGTAAAGGATCAAGGGAAGTCTTATGTCATCACTACTATGGATTTTGAGTAATAAAACAAAGTCATACAATGTACAATTTCTAATCACTCAATAATGGAAAAGGTGTTATTTGATTCTAATTCTACTCATTCCTTTAAATCTTACTAGTTTGATTGAACTATTGAATTGATGCTCTGAAACCTTGAAGTATGTATATCTTTAAAAACACTTAGTAGTGAAATCATCGCAACCCATGTGTTATATATTATCCTATTGGAATATGTGGGAAGATTATTCCATTGAATATCATGATACTTCCATTTGTGGAATTCAATGCTATAATGTGAATGGATTGTCTGTTGTTATATAGAAAGCATATAAACTATCGGTAAAAAGAAATATCGTTTCATATTCTAAACCGAACCATGCTTCTCTACAAATTCAAGGAAGATCATGAATATAATTATGAAAATAATTCAATGGTGTGGGTGCTAATATTTATGAATAGGAATACCTCACTCAAATGGTTGGGTCAAATGAATTTATCAACCTAGGGGAAATTCCCATCATGAAGGTATAAAATAATGTATTTCTTGAAGAGTTACTGGAAATCTCCTTAGATTGTGAGGTAAAGTTATAAATAAAACACATACCATGTACTAATAATATCTAAAAGTGTCACTATATGATTGATACAATTGAATAAGAGGATTTAACGAAGAAAATACAAGAGATTTTGGAAAAAGGATTCATACACCCAAGTACATCACCTTGGGGTACGTCGATGCTCTTATTCAATAAGAAATATGGATCAATGCGGTTTTGTATCAATTATTTAGAATCATTAAGATAACAATAAATATCATGTATCCTCTTCTAAGGATTTATGAATTGACTAATCAGCTGCGAGGAGCACAATAATTCTCAAAGGTGGATCTTCATTCTGAATATCAGCATCTAAAGGTGAAGAAGGAATATCATCAGAACACTGCCTTCCATACATGGTAAGTGAACTGTGAATGTTTTGTGATTCCCATCAAAATTACTAATTTTCCTTCAATTTTTACTAATTTGATGAATATTCTTTTGATATTACCTCAAAAAATTGGTAGGTTTTATTAATGATATCTTTATCTACTCCAATATAATATAGGAACATGATGAACATCTTCGGCATGTGTTGGAAACATTAAGGAAGGATAAGTTGTATGAAGAATTCAGAAAGTGTGACTTTTGGATGAATAAAGTCACATTATTAGGCCATAGGATCACAAGTGAGGGGATTTCTATAGACCTCTAAAAAAGAAAGGTGATTGAAAAAGTTCATAGACCCTATAGTGTAACAAAAATACATAGTTATCATGAAATAGTAGGGTACTATTGACATTTTGTGAGAAAATTCTCACGATTATCCATCCCACTAAGTAAGTTAATAAGAAATAAGGTGAAGAATTTCTGGATAGAAGAATGTGAGGAAAGATTTATGGATCTAAATAAGATCCTGATCACTATACCTGTACTCACATTACAAAAAAATTGGATTATTTTTTGTTATATACAGTGATGATTCCAAGAAAGGATTTTGTTTTGTACAAATGAATAATAATAATTTGGTAGAATATTCCTCATGTTAGTTGAAGATCTATGAGAATAACTATCTGATGCCTGATTTGGAGTTAGCAATTGTGATTTTTTTCATGAAAATCTTACGGCACTACCTCTATGGTGAGAAATTTGACATATATACCGATATAAATATTTTAAAGTATATATTCACAGAAAATTATCTCAACATACATCAAATTAGATTTTTAGAACTAATCATTGACTAAAATTTCTCTATCCACTTCATCCTAGAAAGGAAAAAAAGGTAGCTAATTCTATTAGCAAAAAATAACCTGCTACTATATCCATGTCACAATTGAGAAAGACCCTCTCTTCATAGATATGAAAATGATGGATTTGGATGTCATTATAATAGGGAATTCATTATACCATTCCAAAATTATTTCCCAACCATCTATCCAAGATATAATTAAAGGGGCATAATGGGATGATCTAGAGTTTCAAAAGATGGTAAATGTAGTAAAGGATGGTAAGATATAATAATTACATACCAACGATGAAGGATTGATTCAGTTTAGAATGAGGATGTGTGTGCCTTCATTACCTAACATAAAAAATATATATTATATAGTGCACACAAATAAACTTTTGCTATCAATCCTAGGAGTACCAAGATGTACTGTGATCTCCGAGGACACTTCTGGTGGGACAACATGAAGAAATAGATTGCGTAGTATATCTCAAGGTTCTTGATATGTCATTATGTTAGAGATGAGCGATAGATTTCTAGAGGAATGATGCAACCATTTCCTACACTCATATGGAAATGGGAGAATGTCACTAGGGAATTTTTCACTAGTCTCCTGAATACATCCAAAGGAAATAATGAGCAATGGGTTGTGGAGGACCAATTCACCAAGGATTCCCACTTTATCACTATTCTGAAATATATGTTACTTTAACAAAATTCTAAAATATATGTGTATGAAATGGTGATACTTTATAAATTCCCACTATCAATTGTCTCTCATCATAATCCCAAGTTCACATAAAAATTATAGAGGATTATTAGACATTATTTAAGTAATGAATTAAATTTCAGAAAGGTATATCACCCCAAACTAACGGCCAATATAAAAGGACTACTCAATTTCTCAAAGAAATTCTACGATTATACACATTATAATTCAAAGGATGATGGTATCAACATCTTACATTAGTTAAGTTCACATACAAAAATAGCTTCCACTCGAGTGTTTAGATGGATCCAAGTGATTATCTGTAGAAAAATCACTGTAGAACTCCAACCTATTGGAATGAAGTTGAAAAAAGGAATATACTTGGACCTGATCTAGTGAATGAAATTATAGAGAAGGTTCAAGCCCTGACAAAACATATGAAAGATGATTAGATTCATAAAAAATACATGATGAAAATAGTCAAAGGGACATGGAGTTTGATGTTGGAGATAAATTCTTCCTTTGAAAATCACCATGGAATAGAATCATGTGGTTTGAAATGAAAGGGAATCTAATCCCAACAAACATTGGGCTTTTTCAGATCCATGATCACACAAGAGATGTGGACTATCTTCTATCACTTCCATCTAATATGTCTCAGGATCTTGATCTGCTCCAGATATCTCATTTGAGGAAGTACATACCAGATCACTCTAATTTACTGAACCCAGAGGTGGTATAGCTAGATGATGATCTCTCTTATGAGGAGAAAATATTAATGATTATGGTTTGAAGAGATAAGTTTCTATGAAATAATACAACCCACCTTATCAAAGTGTTGTGGAGGAACCATAATTATGAAGAATCAGCTTGGGAATCGGAGGAGGCAATGAAGGGGAAGTACCCTCACCTGTTTATGTAAACCAAAAATTCAAGGGTGAAATTTGAGAAGGGGGAAGAATGTAACGACCCAAACCTTCATCAATGGAATTTATCCCTTCTTATAGTAATTTCAAATATATTATAAATCAAATAAAATAACTTAGAGAAAATATTAAAATCACTATAAATGAAGAATTAATCAAATAAGAAGTATTTCTAAAAGTTAAGGAACTAATAGTTATGGAATAGAAACATGACCTTAAGAATAGTAATATGACACTTATGAATAGAAAATTGGACAAATGAATAGTATCCTCATCTTTTAAAGTACAAATAATTTTTTTGAATCTTATAAGTGAAGATATGAAATAATTATATCATAATATAAGTAATTAAACGTTTTCAAAATTATTAATTAAGTTTTGGAATTTTTATAAGTCATAGACATTTAATTACAATTTTATTATTATTTTTATAATTTAAAAGAAAATTAATTTTTTTATAAAAATTATTTATAAAGAAATAATTTTATTTCATATTATTTAAGATAATATTTTAAGACCTTAATAAAATTTTCAAAGTGTTATAAAATCATGTTTAATTTTTAAAATATGTATTTTTTAGGTAAATGATGATTTTAATTAAAAATTAAATTACAGATATTCAAAAAATTATTTTCTTAAAATGGGGAAAATATTTTATTTCTACACATCTAAATATGTTTAGGGATATTTTTTGAATTTTTGTAAAATACATTAATTTTTGTGAATAGTAAAATACAATAATTTACGATCAATGCTAAAAACCTAAATTTTTGAGCTGTGCCTATGAAATGGATAATGTAAGTTACCAATGGATAAAACTAACCTATACTAATTACTATTTTTGGTCCCATGAATCCTCACTATTTATTTTATTGGGAAAATAGTAAAATAATGGTTAAAATAATGAGAAAACACCCCCTCTCTTCCACAATAAATACCACCCCTCACACCCTCTTCTCTACAAACCTATCAATATTTGAGCCTTGTCAAAAATTTCCCAAAAACCCTTACCTAGACCCTTCCCCATGACTAGAAGCTCTTTCTCGCTTCAAAATACCAAGCCTAGGTGCCTTGTGGAGGATCTGAAAAGGAGAATTCAAGAGGTAAATCCTCTCTCTTTTTCTTTTAATTTCCTTTCAATTTCATTTCGTTTCTTATTCCATCATAACCTACATTCATAAAAATAGTATGATATCTTCAATAAATTACATATACTGAAATTATATTATGTTAACAGAATATATAACATTAAACTTATCCTTCCCAATATTTTAATATAAAAATGAAATTGTCACCTGTGATGAGTCACTTTACTGACATAGTGGGCGATTCAATTTCATTTTCCATAAATGACATAAATGATGTGAATAAAACAATTAAATGGTTGAAAAAATATTTTAATGTGTTGTAAATAACATTTATAAATAATATTAAATTATAAAACAAAACAAGTTTGTTGAGATCAAGAAAAGTGCCAAAATTATCCTGAAACGATCATCAATAAATTTTATCTAATGATACATACTCGTGATATTTTAAAAAAATTATTTATAAGATCATTTAAACTTATAAAAGATCATTAGAAACATAGAATAACAGTTCTAGATATTTATCTGAATTTTACATGAACTTCCATTCATGTATATAAGATAATCAATCATGAAAACCATTAAAATGAATGCTCTCAAACGATGAAATTAAAATCTATAAATCATTGAAAGTCCCATAAATAAACATATAAAAAATAATGAATCATATTCATGTATAAAAGGTTATATAATATTTAATTAATGAATATAACATGATTGTACATGACATTAATGTGTAGAAAGCATATGTACACAAGGTAAAGGAAATTCTTGAACCTAACTCTCTTTCTTTGCGTCTTCCCTCTTTCACCCCATTTTATGTATGGACACACCTTAAATATAATTTATTCATCATTATCTTATGTCTTATGTGATAGAAATTTTGATTTTATGACAAAAAGAATGTTTTCCTAAAGAAACCTTCTTTTAGAAAACACAACTTTTACTTCTCCATATATTCTCTTCTTTACTCAAGGTTGATTATTCAAGTATAATATTCCCTCTATCAATTTGGAACCCAAATTTTATGAAATTATTATTATAAAATGAAACTCATTCCACTATGTGGGTTATTTTATTCAATATTGATTTATGTTCATTATGGAATTCATGATAATGTAAATGTTGTGATGTGATGGGTGCCCCAAAATTATATAGTGTAATGTAAATGTTATGATGGGATGGGTGTGACCAGAATTTTATAGAACTACAATGAATTAATTTATGCGATGTATCTAATGTGAAAATTCAAATTTATGATAACATATTGATATCTTTGTTCACAACTATGTGTGGTAGTTTACCTCTAAGACATGATGTCCAATTTTAATCAATTTAACTGTTCAAGCCTTTTATTAATGCTTCATCTCATTATTATGATCCTATGACTATATTATGATGATAATAATTATGATCATCCCATGTTATTTTGTTTCATGTTCTTATTTTTCCTATTATTAGGATATTATCACATGCCTTTTGGATGTATATACTTAGGTGATTACTCGTAGTATGGATAATTCAAGGACCAATAAGAAGCTAGAGAAGAAGGAATTAAATAAATGTTTAGTATTTATTTTGTAAATGTTATGTATAGTCCTAGTTTTCCTAAGAACCTAAAACATTGTATCCTTGTAATTTAAGGATTTTATGTTTTTATCATTAATATGATGTAATATTAATATATGAAAAAGAAGGGTCTCTATATTTCTGACCCAGATTGAGGTGTCTCACAATTTCCCAGGCTCATCAGCACATGGAGAATGGGGTAAAACGATCAAAACAATTTATATTTTTAGCTGAAGGAACTGTGATAATTTTCTTCTGGTGATAAGAGGATGGTGTCCGGGTACCCTGGAGTTCCACATATGAAGGGTGGAACATAAGTTCATGATAATTAAATGAAATTTCATGATGACATGTTTTAAATTTACTACACTACATGAAAAATTGAGAATTGTCACTCATGTTGGTCATGGTCATGATTTCTTCTATGAACTAGAATGGGGAGAGTTATGTTTCATTATTTTTATCATTATTTTTATTATTATTATTAGTATAAATGATAACAAAAATGTAAATGAAAAAATTATGTGAATAAATAAATAATAGAACTCAAGGGTATGAGCCTCGTTTTGGTCATAACTTCTTTGTGGGATGCCATATTGATGAAACATTTATTCCAACATGACCCTGACATCAGGAATGACTATTGAAGACTAGTGTGGTATATTTTTTTGACTCATTGATTGATCCACCAAATAGATGTACATTGGTGTTATGACAAAATGCACTTTTATTTTTCACTGGGTGTCTATTTTGAGAAATTAAATAGTCTATCCTATGAATTTTTACATATGGATCCCCACATAATGATCAATTTGGACATTTAGGTACATTTTTATGAAATATTAAAGGAATTTTGTTCTATATCATATGTCATATAATGATCCTCATGTGTTCATTTCTATTTTATCCACACACACTATATACTCCTGCAGTACATGGGAATGAGCCAACACCAATGTACAATCATGTACATGGCCACGTATGAAGACAAAGCCAAAACTACACTAGAATGACTATCATTAAATGGAAATGACCTGATTAGCTGAGACCAAACATGTAATTCCTATACATACCATGTATAATGACATATATTCAATTTTTTGTTCATAGAATAATACAACTAGGGAATAAGGTGAGGCCACACACAATGTAGACCTTGTATACATCATGTATTCCCATCTTTGATTTCTTCCTCTCATATCTATGGACTCATTTTTTAAAAAATTCAATATATTATAAATTGTTTTTGAATTATTTTACTGATTATTTCCATATTTTATAATATTTTATTTAGATATTGGAATATGTATTTAAAATAATGAAAATGTTGTTAAAAGTGTAATAGAACGTTCATTTTGAATTTGAAATTCGATATATGATTTTTTTATTATATTTTTCTAAGTGAGTTAATTTTTTTTCCAAAAAGTTTTTAATTAAAAAAATAATCTAATGAAGGAAAATCTCTTAAACATGGTCTCACTCTGCATAGCTATCCCATGGGTTCAGCCAGCTATAAATCCCACAAGAGGGCCAACCCATGCTATAAGTGGTACATGAGGGGAATCAAGACTTTTCATAGGGACCCATGATAGTGAAAACCATGGGTGGTTCAATTGGTCATAGCAATCATCACTAGAACATGGGGCATGTACATGCAATGGTGGGAAAAACAAATCACTAGTACGGGGTGGTACATTGTAACAGGTGAGGGTCGGTCAGCCCCTGCATGACTTCATTGTTGAGGTGAATCAAGGGATTGTTATTTAAACCATTGTTCCCCCAAGCATCTGTTTCAATGGAAGATTGAAAAAAACATGGTATACTGTTCAAATATTACAATAAAAGATTTGTTTCACATTAGTTTGTGTTCCTTTTCCTCAGACACTTGAGCCTCACTCGTGCAACTACAACATCGCCACTAGACATCGTAGACCACAACTGTTAATCAAAAAAAAATCTTCCAAGTCCTCCCCTGGGAACTGCAAACCAAGTTCGTCATCTACATACTCATCTCGAAACAACCATGGTTTCCTTCAAAGGCATCAGACAACCACCACTACACTATATTGAGCTTCATTTAGCCACTTCGACGGTTGGGTGAAAGAGAAGCTTCACTGACACGACTCACCATGCTTCTATGCACCATCCATGTGGAACAACCTATGTTTCTCATACATATATCCCATTTACACCTCAAATAATCCTCTTCCCCATGTGTATCTCATCCATGCTACAATATTTTGAAAACCCGATTTGATCAGGAGTGTTCTAATTATAATATTGTGTTTCGTGGCATTTATTAATGGATTTTGTGTTTGATGATACTCCATGACCACCATAGTTGAAGTGGATGTTGTTATGTCCTCCTTATCTACCTATAAAATGAAATTCATTACCCACATCCAAGGGGTATCGAAGATACGAGGATAAAATCCACCAAATAGTCTTTTCTATTATTGCATAATTTTCATCCGGTTTTTAATTTATATTTTCATTATTATTTATTTATTTTTTATGTTTTATTTGAACTATAATTTAAATTCTATTTTATAAATTAATATTATCCAAGCATTTTTTTATCCAAGGTATTCATCCACCCTCAATTATTTTTCTTTTTATCATTTTAATAATCTCCATATAATATAAATATATATATCTTTTCTTTTATTTTTTATTCTTTCTTATTATCCTCTCATTCAATTTGTATTTTATAATTTGACATGTTTAAATTCGATTATTTTTTATTTTATATTTTATTTTATTACACAGTCTTTCAAATCCTAATTTTTTTATTTTTACCTTTTTTATTTTATTTCTATCATCCATAAATTTTTATTTTCTATTTTTTATTATTAATTTATTTCTCATTTATTCATTTCTTCCTACTCCACTAAAGTGATATCTTTCCTTAGAAAATGATGGGGTGACCCCAGGAGTGGTCGTACGAAGGCCAAGGAGTTCTTGAATATTTATTAAATTTTATTTTACGTTTTTAGTAGATATGAGTGTCATGCATCAGTTTGGAGAATATTAATGTTGTGGTGACTTTCCCCAATGACAAGCAACTCAATGAATTTCATTTATTTTGTTTAACATATTTCTCTCTTCTTCATGGGATATATCATATCATGATGGAGTTTAGAAAATCAATGGATGAAATGGTATTGATAGTTCCAAGTCCAATATGATGGTACACCCACTACCAAGGCGTGTCATCAACCTTGATTATTATAGGAGATAGAATTGAGATTTATGAGGCATTAAATGATTCAAAAATCTCTAAATAAAGATAATTTTAATTTATTAAGATATTATATGTATTTATAATCAATCTAAAATCAATCAAATAAATGATAATAATTATTGAACCCAAAAACGTTCTTTCATAAAACATTCAGTTTAGAATTGTATGTTAGTTTAGTTTAATTTCTTGTATTTAAAGTCATTTCATTATATTATAAAATAAACAAAAAGGCCCAAAAAAGACTTATCATTACATTAATAAAATAACTAAAACAAAAAAAATTGCTTAGGTGAATTAGATTATGTAGGTGAACGAATTGAGATGCTCTTCAAGTGAGATGACCCCAGTCATCCACTATGCTGCACCAATAAAATAAATTTTCTTTTTCCATGTATAATAACAGGAGTGTGTCAAAAATTAAAATGCTTCTAGAGATCCAATTAGTTATTTTCGTAACTTTTTTATTTTCAAATTTAGATATATTTTATTGTGAAAAAACAATAAAAAATTAATTTTCCATGATGTTTTCAAAAGACCATTTTTTCAATTCATGGAACAACTACTCTAAAGTAAAAGAACTAGTATTTAAAAATTCTATATAGGTGGCTCTCTTACAAAATGATGATGAACTCACTAAACAAGACAAACTGAAGATAAGTTGGCATAACACTGGAATTTTATTTCTTGAACTATAAGATATGATTAATGGATTCAAAGATGATTATCAAGTACTAAAGCTCAAAAAAGAAGTTCCACTTGAGATGCATAATTTAATTAAAGACATCAAATAGGTTGAGTCCCAATTTAAGTAGTATCCACAACCCAATCATTTAAATATCCAAATCCAAGTTGACCGTGAAAAGAGAGAGTGGATCCATGATAATGAAGAATTAATTACTGAGATGGATATGGGAGATCTATAGGATATAAAAAGATTATGGAATGAATATGAAGTAAAAATTTATATCCATGATCCCTATAATGTAGAATATCTAGTACCATTGCATGTCACTCAAGCAATAGACGAGGGGGAATCCACATCAGTGATGGAATGAGAATAATGGATGGAGGAGACCAACTACCTACCTCCATCCATTGAGATCCAACATAAAAAGGAACAAACCACTGAGGTAGTGATTCAAACAAAACCTATTCAAGGTGATGAAAATTCTTAGATCATTTCTAAATTTATTCATTCTGATTTTTTTATCAATCCTTACTGTTTTGAATTTTAAAATTCGGTCAATTATTTCTATTCCTTAGAGGCAGATGATCAAAAAGAAAATACACATGTCTGGGAACACATATAGGTTCATAATTTTGATGAAGATACTATTTTCCCCAAAACACGTGTTCTGGTAAGGGATTACTATTTCTAGATGGTTTCAATGGGATTTTTTATGGAACTGGAAACACAAAATGATTATATATCTAAATGGGGCCTACATTACAATGGAATACATCTATTAGGTTTTTTTACCCTTGATACTAAGAACTCACATTGGTCAAGAGGATGGATGGTCGGGCTCGTTGCACCCATTTGGGGGGAATTATTGCATAATACATGACTCTCTTATAGATTTATGATATGTTCATGAATCCTTATTAATTAACCAAGAATAATGTAGGTACCTTTGATATTTTAAATCAATTATTATCACGTGTGGAATTCTGAATCATCCATATGTATTCAGGGATCTTTATCAATGGAGATAACTTTATGTATTATAGGTTCTCCATCAATGGTATCCTCTCATATACTACTTAGAAAATCTTTAGTCATTGTTATGATGATGCTCATTTTTAAGCCACTCGGTGGGGAAGTCTGTAATTTATCGTCATACAAGGTGATGCATGTTTTTTTGATGTTTGGATCTTACCCATAAATGGGATAACTACGTAACCTTATAAAAGGAATCAAAACACTCATAGTTCAGTGAAACTTAATGGGACAAATCATATCTTTTAAGGTCGTATGATAAGGACCTAATTAGATATTTTAATGTAATGTGGTAAGGACATCTAGGCAGAAGGTTCCTTGTCAATGTTTGGTTTGAGACATAGGAATAAGCAACCAAATGAACCTGGAAAGGATATGAAATTCCAAGATGGATTAGACACTGTTAGGAATATGGGATAAAAAGAACAGGGTTGATTTGGAGTGCTGGGTTTGAACCTTAGGGAGGTTTACTACGTATCCCACTTGGATGGGAATCAAATACCACGTAGTTCAGTAAGTCTCATAGATAAGTATGGTCCTTTGAGAAAAAAATAGGACTTATTGTTGAAGAGGATGCCCATGAGATCGGTTCCATGAGATATTTTTTTAAATCATGGAGATTCAAGGGAGACATAATTAAGGGCTTAATCTTAACGATAATTTCCGAACTAAGGGAGTTAGGGTTGGACTTCTGAAGGTGATGTCTATTGAGCTTAGGCCCTGTGTGAAGGCTTCCTATATATCCCAATTATATTTGGAATTATAGTTCTCATAGTTCAAGACTTTATTAGTATTTTTAGATGTTTTGATCATCACAAATATTTAAAACCATGTAATTCATGATCAGTTTTAGGAACAATATAATGTGAAAGATTCAAAAAACCACACACTTTATCCTCCTATGATGGAAGAAGTAGGCCCTATGGTGAATGAAGCTGAGGCAATGGTTGGTGAGGGAGAAGAGTAATGAACCCTTCAATGTTAAATGAAATTGAAGGTCATTGGGTCCACACTGAAATACTCTGGGCTTACTCTACGAGAGATGCTCTTAGATGGGTCCCAAGAGAGGAGGGAAAGTTTTTTTTATTGAAGGGAAAATCAAGGGTGATCCTATCTATTTCTATTTACAATCGGAGGCTTAGGGACTTAGGGATGAGAAGGGGAGGCCAAAGTAATATCCCTTGAATCCAATACTAGGAAGTTCCCACCATTGTCTCTAGGTCTGGGGTTTATGTGACTGTAGATATAGATACCTATAGACACCCCAAGGATTGTGACTCCTTTAAAAGGAAAATGTGGGAATCATCTTGCTGTAGAAATAAAAAATCAAATGGGAGGCATGCTATTGTGTATTTTACAAAGGTTTTATAAGTTCAGAGGCTTTGGTAGAGGCTTAAACTTAGTCCAATTAAGATAAGGGAACCAAGGAAGGAGTTACCCTTTCATGAATGTATATTAAGAGGGTTTACAAGGCGATATTCATAGTTCATGGATGTAGCTATACAACATAGGTATACCAAATAGGTTTTCCTGATAGGTGTTATATGCATGTGCTAGGAAAGAATGAAAAATTCTTAACATGGTAGAACTAAGCCTATGAATGATTTAAAAAATAAATAACAGGAGGACAACTGTTGGGTGATATTTCAATCTATGATCCTTGGGTCTTCATTGGTGTTTTTAGAATATACATGCATAGGTCCTTAGGGAATATGCCTTGCATAGGTAGCATCCTCTGTATAGAAGAAGGGTCCTTAATCGAATTTTTTGTTTTTCAGACACAAAAAGGACTTCAATCACTATTATCCCATCTAATTATCTCTTCTCTCTTCTTTTAGAGAGCAACCTAAGAATGTTTGGGGGACCCAGGTGAAAGAGCTATGCAATGGGAGCTTCAAGAGTTCTTCCAACTTTTCCAGTTACCAAAATGGAATTACCAAGGTTCATGTATATATTAATGTAGGGGGTTGGTCGAATGTAGGTTGTTCATGGAGGTCATCGGCATAGCTCCAAAGTGTAGGATAGTCATGCAGGGGTAGAGAACGTATATTCTCGTGAAGGTCCTCCACATAGATTTACCACGTAGGTCCTCTGCGTAGGTGATACGCATTGGGATGCATGGGCAGAACATGAATTTTTATTCTTGATGTGTAGATATGAGGTGTATCTCCCTTGAACTATTTTTATTTACTTCTTTTAAATTTCATTGATAATTTGAAATAACCAAAGTGCTCCTTCATAATCATTTTTCATTCCTAAGGTGTGTCAAAAAAATCCACCCCATCCAACCTTAGGATTGGATCCAATTGAAAAGCAGGTCTTGTCATGAGGTAAGATTATGGGAAAGTGATTTTGGAGAGTTTATTCTACAATTTACAGGTCTATTTCCTAACTATGCCTCTTAGGTTGGGGCACGTATATATACCCCTATTCCTTTTTTCATTTTCTACATCCGTGTTCTTAGATTTTTTCTCTCATTTTATAGCTCGTACATTCAGTTCTTCCGTGTTGTGCTATCACGTAGGTCCCTTGAAAATTTCTCAAGGTATAATCATTTGACTGATAGAGCTAGGAGGAGTTACTTAATCAAAGGATCTTCATAGAAATTCTTTGTCAATGGACCTGCACTGGGTACCTTTTCGAAGAACCAATGTGAGTGACCTCGTCGAAGGAGCCACACCAAAATTTTCCTTTGCAAATTTTTGAATTCCTTAAGTTTAAATTTTGAACTACCATAATTCAATATTCCAATTTAATGAGTAAAATTTTGTAATTATATTTTTAAAAAAATGGTTCATTAGATGACTTCAACTAAAAAAGATTTTTTTTCGAACTAAAATGATGAAATCATTGGACAAGATTATTATGATGTTGTTGAAAGTACCCTTCATAAGTTGTAGAAAGCTTGATTTCATACCAATGTGAATATCTATGAAGCCATTATTTACCTTTGTATGGGCATAAGGTTTTTCAAGATTACCACCTTACAGCTTATAATAAATATTTTCAAACAAATTTGTTTGTCCAACACATCAACTGTCAGTATATGAATATTACTACAAGGGGGATACCTATTAATGAGGGAAAACCCATATTAGATTCATCTTTAATCATAGTGGTTGTAATCTTGATATGTAGAATCTTGTTGTAGATCCATTGCTACATAGATAGGATTCAACCTTTTGTACATTAAAAATATAATAGTCTAACATCTGGAAAGGAGAATGGGAACTTCGTTCTAAAGGAGGATTCAAACCTAAATGGATGTGGGAATTTTGGGTACGTCAGAATTTTGTAGAATTTAGTATAGAAATGTGGGATTTTCACATTTATGAATGTGTTTTGATAGGAAGAACTTATGTTTACAAAAATGACTTCATTCCTGAATTATTGAGTCAATGGAGTCTGCAAAAATGTTATTTCCACTTGAAGCACAACGAGGTTGGCATTAGTCTTTGGGATATAAACCAAATATCTAGGGCTCCCATTCTCAAGGAGATGTATTATGAATTCATTAAACCAATAATAACATGGGGTGATTATAAGAGGATGCCACCATTGGCTCATGAATTATTCAAAATAGAAAATAAATCGCTGAAAGAAAAGAATGATATTCACAATAGGGTTAATAGTCATGAAAAACTATAGATGGATGATTTTCCAAAACCAACAAAAGAGAAGTGCCCTACTTGCGGACATACTACTGTTTTCCCAAATGAAGATAATCTGTGTGATTTAGGCATGTACTTCACCAAATTAGAGAAAGGTGACTACAAACATTGGGCTTATAAGGTCATGTCTGATATTGATGCAAAGGTATAATTAGCCATCTTCCATGCCATTTTTATAATCATTTATTTTCTTCCATATCGGGAATTCGGTGGTCGTGTACGACCATGGACTTTAGTTATTTTATCCAAGTTGGTAGAGGGGAAATATATTCGGTTGGCTACCCCTGTATTAGAATGATTATATCACAAAAAGTAGCATTTATATAATGGGAAGGATCCATCGTGATTGTAAGGACCTTTACCAGTATTATAGTGCAGGATTGAGACACACGTTTGTTCATATTAAATGTGGGATTTATTTAGAGTCCCTAATGGTTGACTTATCCCATTTTTATAAAAAGTATATAAGAATCATCCTTTGAACTAGAAGATTGATGAAGTGCTAAGGGCACTGAATGCATTAGGAGAATTCAGTTTCTTTCCTTTTAGTAACCCACCAACTGGAACATTTATTTATTATGGTAAGGAAGAAAATTATGATTTGGTGGCTTATATGATGGTATTAATAGATAGAGTGATATCAATAGGGTTTTATGGTGAAATAATTTGTGAGGATTATGTCCCGTATAGGTTTGATCTCCAGTTTAAATGTCTTTAATAATCATGAATTTTTCCTCCCACATATGTTATATATGAGAAAAATCCAATGGTATCCTGAAAATTGTTGATTCAGATGGCTATAGAGTCATCCAAAATGTCAATTATGCTACCTACATCAGATGGATCAATTAGATTAGATTTCAGATATGAGAAATCTTGGGATTCTTCACACACTCAGAAGGGATTTAACAAAAGGAATATATAAGGTAACAACCATGAAAATTGTTTTTCTTAGATACTATGGTAAAAGGTCCAAATCCAATGATGATGAAAAGGCTTCAGAAGCTTCAAAAGCTTAAAAACTTTCAAAACAGCGTCGCAGAAAATCCACCATGAATACTAAAGGAAAATAATCAATGACTCCAAATAGACCCTTGGTTGGCTCTTATTTTGATGTTTGTTTCTCATTTGGATGTTGGGTTCATCTAAGGCCTTTGTGCCCTATTGGTGTTTTTTTCTTAAAAAAAGGAAACAATTCCTCTATCACCAAGGTAAAAAATGCATCCATCTGCTGATTCTTCTGATGAAAAAGGAAGGCTTGAAGATGTATTCCAAAAAAAGGTGTCCATTTTTCTCGACACCCAACTATATCAAAATCGAATTATGTGCAACCATTAGAAATCCAATACTGGGAAATCCTAACTCATGAACATAGGGATGCATGGGAGTTTCTCTAATCTGGCATTCAAATAACAGATGTGGGTGATATTAAAGTGCCTTCTAATTGTCATCAGTATAATAATCTAGCTGCTGTAAAGAAAATATTGCAGAGCTAGAGACCTTCAAAAATGAAATCATTGACCAAAACCAACCTAGAATTGAGTATATGATATTATGGATCGGGGAATATATGAAGGTGAAATTGTTCACCCTGAAGAAGAATGAGACATTTTTGTTAATACTGAGAATGTATTTTTCGTTTCTTTTGTTTCAATTAATCCATGTCGTGCACCATTATTAATGTTGATGGGATTTCATTTTGTAACTTGAAATTAGAGAGGGAAACTCGTGAATGGTTCTTATGTCTCCAAAAAACAGCCCCACAGGCACCCCCATTGAAAAATTGGATGATATACTCAGGTCCCCATGACTTTTCCAAAGATAGAAGGACATGATGGAAGTAATGGTGATAGAAAATCCGCACCCATTACCACAAGTATTTGATTCCAAGATGATTATTTCAATTTATCCATTGTCTTATGAAAAGAAACACAATAGATAATTGGGATTGATTCAAAGTGTACGTCGAAAAAGTGAGTATTCACACTATAATCTAGTGTTATGATTTTAAGGATAAAACCTGGTGACCATGTTCATATTTTCATAGGATATTCATCCCTTACTTCTCTTAAGGGGTGAAAAACTGGTCCTTCTAGAATAGAGAATGAATCTCGAGGGGAAGTAAAAAATTATTATTGATGAATCTATTACCTCAACAGATGAACTATCAAGGGATGTGGATGCATCAGATCATGTTTCTAAAGAGAGAGGAAAGTGTCAATGTAATATCATATTCATTTCTTAATGGTATGAAAAAAAATTTCTAACATTATTTTCTCCATAATATTTCAGATTCATTTTCTATACAGAAGGACTATGTTACAATAAATGTTGATATTATTGTAGATCTAGAAGGAAGGAGCGAGGATCCTAGAAACCCTAAGATAGGTATTGGGGATGACCCCGATTCATCAAAGCCTAATAATATTACACCAATTGTTGTTATAATGGAATAAAATGGCAGAGGAGCCAATTTTGTCATCGATCTATATTTGTTGGATACCATAAATGGTGAGGATTTTGTAACATATAGAGTCTTATACACTGAAATGATGGATGTTATTAATATATGTATTGATATTATAGGTTTCATCAAGGATGTTTTGGATTTCAATGAGGATCTGAATTGACATAAGTTCTCATTTTTACATCTTCTATACATAATTGTACTTAAATCGTAGATTTCATATTAAAACCGAATTATAATAGCTTTGTCTACAAATTATGTTTCAAAGGCCCTTCAAAAATAGGGCATCCCACATCATCCTTGTTTTGTTGACATCGAAGAAGTACCAACCAAGAGTCCAGTGTTTGGGGACTCTCTAGAGCCCTTGGTTATGATAACTAGGCAAGCTCATGAGAATGACCAACCCCTAGAAGTATATGATCAAACTACTAAATCAGAGAATATTGGGGAGGATTCTTCTCAAGTAAGGAAATTATTACAGGGTAAATGCCATTGAATTTCCTATTAATGTTTTTTTCAATACTTTTGGAGCTAAAACTAATTCAAATTCACCATTTAGGGATCTCAGATCCCATGGTTCGGTCCACAGTTGAATCACCTATGCTGGCTCAACCAACAATGGAAGATGAAGAACATGCTGTTTTGAAAGGAGCATATCCTAGAACCACATTTAGTGGTCTAATTTTAGAATATGTTATGCCTTAGGGTAGGGATTATGATTCATATTATGAGTTGTAATGTAATCTAGGTATTACACAAAAGAAAAAATGGGAAATTTTTTTGGGATATAATATATGATAAACCTTTGGAGGTGGTGCCTTCTTATTTTGGCCATCTTCTAGAATAGTTTAATATTCTGGGATTTTCTGGATTTGATTATCACCCGATTTATAATGTTTTAAAACAGACCACTCTCCTAATAGAGAAAGAGAAAAACTATAAAATGAACTAGTAAAGGCCAAACTACTCAGAAACATTGAGATATTTTGAGCTAAAGAATCCAAAGTAGAATCCAACCATAGGAAAAATTCAGTAAAATTTAATTAGAAAATTAAGGAGTAGAAAAAGGATATGGAAGATCTTCACCAACAAATCAATGTTGTTAAAAATTATATTCAAGAAACTTAACCAATTATAGGAACAAACCCAACTAGAAATAATAAATTCCATTTGAATTTCCAATGATTCACTTCGTCAGGATGAGGAGGCTAAAGCTGCTAAATTACTATGCTTTAGAAATGGTTGATAGGACCTAGGAGGTTGTTCAATAAATAAAGAGTCAAGCAGAACCCTTTCTGTAATATCTAACATGGAGACTCCAAATTGTGGATATTCCTATGATTTTTCAATATAAATGAAAAAGTATTTTTTATCTAATAATATATATTTATTTATCATTTTTTCATTATGCAATTACAATATCAATGTTTATTTTCATATCATGGCATATTAATGTAAAATAATCATAATTACAATAAAAAGGATGGGGTTTCATCAACTTTTACCTAAACCAAGACCCTAGAGAGCATAGTTTGACTATTACTGGGGTCATTTGTATAACCCTACAAACATTTTGTGTTTTTTATTACTCAATATTAACTAAAATATACAAAGTGTTGGTCTTGAGAGATGAGACTCACCTTTTTTTGTCCAAATTTCCCTTTTGGGTTTTCAACCTTGTGAGTTCCATGTCTCTTTTAATGTGTAGTTTAAAGTCATGCATGTTAGAATATTAAATTTAATGTCTTAGGTCGAATAGCTTTGACCATAAATTTTGAAATTATATCCCAAAAAGGCTAGAATGTAGGGAAGGTCCATGTATTTTGTAGATAATTCCACGTGGAATATTGAGTCATGATTTTTTATGGTCACCAATCTAGATTGTGAAATATAGAAATAAATGGGTTCTCTTCCAAGAACAATGTTACCATTTCTTAAAAAACTGGTTATGGGGGATGTATTATGCAGGGCCAACTAGGGAATATAATGCATTTCCAAACAACGAAATTCTTTGACTAATAGGTTCGTTACATAAGTGAATTTTATGCAAGGCCAATTGGGGAATGTGCTACATAGGCAGGTAAATTAAATTGTAAGAATTATTAAATTATATTTCTGATAAACAAAGGGATTTAGGATTTGGATGCCTCAAGGCCATAATGGATGGATTTTCTAAGGAAATATATCTGAGAATAAAGGGCATATCCATACCGACATATGATATGAATGAAAACCAAATCCTAATAATATATTGTATTTGAAGAAAGGTAAATTTTTTCAGAAATGAGTTTTCTAATATGAAATTTTATTTAATACATTAAGGATATTATTTTGTTCCATTTCAAGTCATTGAGTAAGGACATTAAGGGGATTTAATTAAATGGTCCTTTGCTCTGGCTAGAGATTTGATGGTTCTCCAAATCTAGGTATAATTTCTGTAAATGAACTACTATATTCAGATATGGAAATGGAGAATTATACGCTATGACATGGAAATTTATGAATATGAAAAGTGATATCATAAAAGGGATAATGGAATTATAGGATTTCTTTTCCAAGAATGAAGTTACCATTTCTTGATAAAACCCATTATGGGGGATGTATTATCCAAGGCCAACTATGGAATGTGTTGCATATCCAAACAATGATATCTTTGGGATAACATGCCATCTAAATAGGTGACTCATGCAAGTCCACCTAGGGGAACATACTGCATAGTCAGACAAAATATCTCTTGGGTATCATACAATATATTTCTAAAGGCTGAAAGAAATTTATGGGGAATCATATTTTCTAAATCACGGAGTTTGGTTTATGGATAAAAAATCCTGAAAATTGAAATAATATTTCCAATAATTATATCCAAATAAAAGGGGGAATTGGTTCTCTACAACGGTCTGTCCCAAACATAGGAGATATGGTGAATGTAGTTTTTGGTAATACAACTAGGGCCATAATTTCATGAAAATAGTAGATGATATGTATTCAAATCAACCAAGGATAATTCAATACGATTTGATCACACAGAGAGGGAAAATGTGTAAACTATGGTCTTTGAGGCATTTAGGTTGAGATAAAGGATATGTGACAAATATAAAACAAATAACCGCTTTAAAATACGAGTTCATGTATATCATCATCACAGTTTGAAGGAGATAGAGGAATATTTTACCAAGAACGAAGATACCATTGTTTGAGAAACTCATTATGGGGGATACATTATGCAAGGCCAACTTGGGTGTGTGTTTCATAGAAAAATAATTACATTCTTTGAATAACAAGCCCATTATATAGGCAAATTTTATGCAAGGCCAACTGGAGCCATGTACTACTTAGTTAGTAAAAAGAGTTATCAAGTATCTGAAACACTACCACCAAAAAAAAAGAATTATTATAAAAATCTCAATGTTTTCCATATTAAGAGTGTTAAATGAGAAAGGAATGATGGTCAATGAACATGATAAGTATTTGAATCAATATTGGCCCCGAGTTTGGAATCCCTTACATAGATTTGACTCATATGTATAATGGGAATATCTTCTGTTTCCTTAGTTCATGTATTTCTAATTGTATGCGGGAGATGGGAAATTTTTTTTATCCCATAGATGGAAATAATATCTATGTCATAGTTTCCACTACATATCTAAACTGTATGAGAATCAATCAATACATAGATCATTGGGTATCATGCAGTTTAATGTCATGTGGCAAAGACATTGGGGGATTTTATAAAAATATAATTTGAATCTCTTCATGTAGATATAACTTGTAAATGGGAGAAAAGAGGCTTTTTACATCATTTCTTAGCTAGGATGGGGATTGAAAATTTGGACATCACTACGTATCTTATATGGATGAGAATCAATCCAATTACCAGGCAGTTTAACATCAACCAGTGAGGTCGAAGGTGAACTGGCATTAAATGACTACATATATCATAAAAATTAGAATTGAAATAGATATAGTTTTTATTAAAGGGAACATGAATTGTATTATTATACGATTAGGACAGATAACCCAAAATAGGAATTGAAATACCTTATTTATGCAGATAAGTTTGTTAAACAGTTCCTAAGCCCATGTGTGCTCCGATTAGTGTGAGCAACAAGGAATGTTGAAATGTCTATTTTTCAACACAAAGGTATAACTTGTGAAAAATATGGGTTTTAGAATTATATGAAGGCTAAACCAAGTTATATGACATATACATCATTATGTATCTTTCGGAAATAAGAATCAAGCCACATGTAGTTCTTATGATCATTCCCCATATCAATTATGTTTTGATGTGGGGATGAGGGATTTTTATAATTTCTAGGATGATGGTTGGGCCTAAAGCAGGATGTCTAGGAATCACCAAGTATCCCATTAAAACAAGATTTAATATACAAGTCTTGGAAGGAGTCCCTATTAAAATTTTATTTGTTCATAGTTAAAATAAAAAACATTTCCTTCATGAATTTTCCACTGGTCCCAAGTTTGAAGATTTAGGTGTTATAATGTATCTCATATTATTGAGAATCAAGCCACACATAGTTCATGATATCAATCCCTATATCAATTAAGTTTTAATGTTAAGACGGGTGTTTTTAATACATTTTGGAATAATGGTTAAATTTAAGACACAAGATGGTGTGAAAATAAAACCATGTATTCTAGAAAAGTACTTTGTATATATTTTGTTCATATATAAGAGTAATAAGGGAATAAATTTCCTTATGCTTGTGGTTGGGACAATGATTGGAGATCTAAGCATCCATACATATTCCATTAGATTGAGAATCAAGAAACATGTAGTTCTGGAAAAGGGTATCCCCTGTGCATATCAGACTCATAAACATAATGAATAGATAATTATTATTTTGTTGTGGCTGGGAATAAAAATTGATATATATGCATCTCTATGTATCCTATTGAAATGAGAGTCAATCAATATTTAGTTCTTAAAAATGGATACCTATACAGATCTGATTCAAATATAGGGATAAATGGGACACATGATCCACTATGGAGTATCAATAATGTGAGTAATTCTTGTGCATTGAAACTAATCATTTTTTAAAGAAATGGAAGGAATTCCAATTTGTGGTATTTTAGAGGATTTCTTAATTTCAGGTGAAGGAAACATTAAACATATAGTTTAATGCCATTAACCAAGAACAAATTATGTTGTGCAGTTTAACATCATGAAACAAGCCAAAAGTTGCTACACGTTTTAATTTCCTGTTGCATGGATGCATATGGTTGTTATGTAGTTTAATTTCTTAAAACTAGGACATAAGGTTGTGTGATTACACTATGTATTTCATCAATAATCATTCATTTGATAGAGTTGTAATACGTTCTCCATCCATTGAGATTAGGGAATAAGATTCATTAGAGTGAACCTTATGTAGGGTATATGGTCATTCCAACTTTGGATCAATATTTTGAGGATTCTTTCTTGGTACATTAGAGTCTTGAGGACTAATACCAATTCTCATTGAAGAAATTTGCAGAGGCATACTTTCTTGTTAAAATATAATGCTATTCTATTCTAATATACTTCCAAATAATTCAAAGTATGCAATCTCTTTTCATCTAATCATTACAATTCATAAAATCTCTTCTGATACCATTCATCTATAAAAAACTGATCTCAGGAGTAATCTCGATGTGAAGGAAATTTAATGTCAATAGGAATGACTTCTCTTTTATGTACATCATTGAATATATGGTTGAACAATTTTCATTAGGATTATTAGTCCAATAATCCAACAAAGCATGCAACAAATTATTAGGACAAGAATTTTTATCTTTATCCACCGTCTTCTGGAGTATATTCGAGAGAGTCTTGTTATAAGCCTCTATTATTCCATTGGATGTTGCATGGTAGTGAGATGAACGGTTGGATTTGATATTTTACTAGGGATATAGTTTCATAAACTTAGCAGAACAGAAATTAGTTCCATTGTCTGTCAATATAGTATGAGGGACACCAAATATGGAAATGATATTATCTTTGACAAAACTAAAAATGATTTTTTCCCTGACTTCATTGAGAGGTATTTTCTCAGCCCATTTGGAGAAGAAATTGGTAGTGGTAGGAATATACTTGAACTACATAGGTGTATCTAGATCATAGGGTCCTACTACATCCATTCCCCCTGTAAAAAATGGCCAAAAGTATATAGATTTATATAGAAACTCCAAAGGTATATAAATGAAGATGACATACATCAGGTAGGGATAAAATTTCATAGTCAAATATGTTCAATAATGCATCATTGAAGGATAAAAGTATCCAAGACTTTATATTTGATTAGAAATATTACGCCCATACTAGTGAGCACCATAGGTTCTTATATGTGCTTCTTTCATGATAGTCGTAGTTTTATCCCCGCCAATCCATCTTAGTGGAATTCACCCGATTCCTCATCTTTGAAGTCTCTATTGGTGATCTGGGACATTATAAAGTGTAAAATTAACTACTTTCCACCGAATCAATTCTATTTTAATTCTGTATGCGGGAAGTACACCATTTCTAAGATATTCCATGATGCCTTTTATTCATTCTATTATATGACCATATGGCTCCAAAATGGTACTAATTTCATTGGTTTCCTTTATATTGATTTGACAAAAAGGTGAAATCACTCAACAATGAGTAATGATAATGATTATTTTGTCCTGATTTGGATCTTCCAAGGATGTGGGTACTTTTTCCAACAAATCAGCTTGAAAATTTAGTCACCGTGGGATGTAAGACAATGTTGGATCTGAGAGATATTTTTTCATTAACCCTTGATGATAATCACACATGGGGATTAGTTCTTCTTTTACAACGGCAGAATACCCGTTGATTTGTTTGAATAATAACTCCGAATCACCTTTCACCTCTAGGTAATCCACTGGTACATGGACATCTAATTCTAGGTCTACAATGAGAGCTTGACATTTTACCACATAGTTGGTACTATCATCTCATAAAAGAAAGGAATATGAATATACTACCTTTTCTTGAGAGATATGCTCAATTCCAAACCCAAATTTGTTGAGTTTAGGGTGTTCCCTTCTCTTCCCATTGGACTTCCAGAAGCACCAACAAATTAAATTTCCTATATTTGGGGACTTTCTTAAATATAGAAAAAAATACTTCACAAAATTCAGTATTAAATGATTTCTTTTCTATATATGGGTTCTTGTAAAGAATTTCTTCTAATTTTGGTCCTTTTACTTCTTTTTACGGAAAAAATGTTTATCAAACTATTGAAAAATAACTACCCACTGAGCTATATGTCTTATAAACATAGGATTACTGAGGAAGAATTTTATGTAATTGTTATGAGATACTAAGTGGACCTCATGATGATGAAAATAGTGTCTAACTTTCAAAACTAAAAGAATTAATGTTAAAAAGAATTTCTCTATATCTGAATAATGATTCTCTATATCGAACAAGGTTAAAATGAGATTGTGAAGGTTGTTTTCTTTCCCAGTATTATTATTTTGTCCAAGGAAGGAATCTAGTGATTTCTCTAAAGATATCACATAAAGAATTAGAAGATTTCCTTCAAAAAGTGGCATCAGTACTGGTGGTATCAAGATATATTTCATGAGAGTATCAAATGCTTATTGGCATTCATTGTTCCATTGATATGTGACCCCATTATTCATCAATTTGTTTAATGGAAAACACTTGATTTATAAATTTTCTATGAAGAAACCCATATATGCAAAGGGTCCTTGAGTTCCTTTCAACTATTTCATGTTTGAGGAAGTGACATGCCAAGAATGGACTAATTCTTCTCAGGATCGACTTCGATGTCATGATGGAGTACAAAAAAACTATGAAATTTTACCAAAATTCCCCCAAAATCACATTTCAAGAGGTTCATCTTCAAATTATATTTCCATATCTTACTGAAAATGGTCTTCAGATTAGCCATGTGATCATAACATTATCTGTACATAACCACTAGATCATCAATATATCATTAAATTAATTTTCACAAGAATGTTTTGAAAATTTGGTGCATTTTATATTGATATGTTGCACCATCATTATTCAAGCCACTGCGAATTGCCCGATAGAAAAATATTCAATGAGGGGATATAAAATTTTTATATTCCTCATCTTTGGGGCCATTTGGATTTGGTAATACCCAGAATATACATCAATTAATGAGATATCTTCATAGATAGTTGTTGCATCAATCAAAAGTTCTATGATTGGAACTGGAAATTCATATTTGGGAAAATTCCAGTCAAGATCTCTAAAATCAAAGAAAAATCCAATTTTACCATTTTTTCATTAGGACAATATTGGACATCCATTTGGGATATTTCACTTCCCCTATAAAGTCATCTTTGGTATGCTTGTTAAATTCAAACTCAATTTTGGAGGCATGAGTTTTGTGTGTTCTTCTTTCAATATGCTTAAATCCTCGATGCTCTTCTGGAAAACCCAAATGACGAGTGTCCATGTTGGGGTCAAGACCTAGAATTTATATATAATTCCAAGAATATACATCTTGGTGTTTCTTCATAAATTATGTATACACCTCTTTATCATTGAATTTCATGGACACACTAATTAGAGAGGGGTGTGGATTTTCTTCTATACCCGAACTGATTTCTCTGAGATCACCCACATCGGTAGATATTCCTTCCTAAAATGTTTTAGGGTCATACTTATGGTCTTCCTATTCTTCATCCACTTCCTCTTATTCATGTGTCACTTATTTTTATTCTACATGAAGGATTGGTGGTGAATCAAATCTTTCAAAGCTAAGGGAGGAGTTAGTATTTGGACATCCTGAAGAAGAGGTAACCATTTTAGACCCTACTTATGATGAATGGTCTACCAGGAGTATTAAAGGGAAAATAATGGGTCTTGTAATAATAATTCATATTTCTCTCCGTTAATGTGACAACTTCTTGTATCCTAATTTATGAAATAAAGACTTATCGATGTTCAGTAGATGGAATGAATACATCATCATTTAGGATTCAATCATTATTTGGTGAATTAATAATTTCTCTCATGATGTATGATTCAGATTCCATAATTAACATTATGGAAGCCACTAAATAAATGTGGGGATTTAGTTATACCCTTTTGAAATTATTAATAGGTATCACGTAATCTTCACTGGGATGCATGAATGGGTGAGTTGGCATATTTTCAAAAAACATTGGAGCATTGATTCTTGTTATATCTTTTTCCACGGCCCTTGTTCCATTTTTGTGATATAAACCTACCTAAATATAATGAGATTCACATGTTTTGAGTGAGGAATGTTCACCATGAAATATACCAATTTGATCATTGAATAAATACATGAGACATTGGTGGTTTGATGAAGGAATTACCACATGTTGATGTAACCAAGGCCTTCCAAGATGAATGTTGAAAGATGTGTCCTACCGAACGACCATGAAATTTGAATTAGATACAAGATCCCCAAATTGATTTCTGAGTTTAATCTCTCTTAGAGGTTCTTGTTTATTCTTTCCATAGCCTTGAAACATCAATGTGGAGGGAGATAAGTCAGATTCAGTGAGACATACTGATGATGTTTATGGATGTTAATGAGGTTGACTCCTGAACCATTTTTAATGAAGACTTTTCATATTTCCATATCATTAAAATTTCTAGATAAATACAAGGGACTGATGTGTCTATGTACAACATTGTCCTCATCTTGGTCTTTTAATGATATTACTGCATGAAATTATACATGATTACTATCCAAATAGTAGACCTCATCAGCAACAACCTTTTTTTATAAACACTTACGGACTTGAAAAATCCTCAATAAGTGATTATTGAAGATGTTTTGACAGATTTAAAGAAACCAGGATTGACAACTTGGTTAGTATTATGGCAATTTTTACAAAATATTAAACATCTGGTCCAAAGTTCAACATTTTCTATAATGTAAATACTGTTTTGTAGGCTCCTTAGAAGTAGATGGTCATGATTTACATCAGCCATTTATCGTGGTGGAAGATGGAAACACCTCTAATCATTGTGGATTAGGCCAACTAGGTTTTTCCACCTACCAAGAAAGTGGCGGTATAACCTCTAATTAGTCTTCTAATATGATCATGTTAGGGTTGACCCAGTCTTGGGTGGGAGAATTTACATGTTCTATTTGAGCCTCCTAAAACGATCTTCCATGAGTATTTTCTTTATAAACGATTCGAGTACGAATGAAATTAAAATAGTGTCTTCTAACATATCTATGTCTTCCCCTAGATCATTTACCTTGACTTCTTCCCATATTTCCCCAATCAAGTATAAGGAATTGAGGTTCATAATCAAAATCATCATTTTCATATGGGTCCATTAAGGGAATAACATTTACTGGACAGATGATCAATTCCTCATCCAATGATGATTATGCATAACAGGTTGATTCTTGTGGATATATTTGACAGGATGGTGCCCATTTTTTTGAGGCATTTGGCATGAAATCTACTAAAGTCAAGGAAAAACTTATCCTTGACATGAGATAATCTTCTTCTAACAACTCTTTAACTATTTGAATATGTTTTTTCTTTTAGGATTGGGTATTGGAGAATTGTCTTTTAGATGAAGATGGATTTTCTACAATGGAAGTGGTAGTGAATAGGGTTGGTTGTTTCAACTATGTTCATAGAATGGAATATGTTTGATTGATTGTTTTCCTTACCATCCAATCATGATACATGTACACATTTTTTCTTTTCAATTACTTCTATCATCTTTCATCCTATGGATCAGTAGTGGTTATAA
Organism: Viscum album; assembly: GCA_963277665.1. Taxonomy (NCBI): domain Eukaryota; kingdom Viridiplantae; phylum Streptophyta; class Magnoliopsida; order Santalales; family Viscaceae; genus Viscum; species Viscum album. Next base: position 1,404,403,606 of record OY728125.1, read on the forward strand.
AAGCTACATATGCTGATGAACATTTTAGTTTCACTTATCTAGAGACCACCAAATTTTTTAGGAGATCATTGAAAAAAAGAAACTCATGAATTGGGTGCCCAAGCATTTGATGAAAGGTGAAATAATTTAGGTGGTCTTCATCTCTTCCTTGGTTTGATTTATTGGGAATTGGGAGCTAGAATACGTGGTTTCCCATGACTGAAATGAAGTAATTGAGGTCCTTTTAATTCTGTAATGAATTAACCATGTTCTTCAACTCCTCAGACTATCTTCTCCTCTAATCTTTTTAGTCACATTGAAAATGTGGTCTTTTTTGTTGATGATCAGGAGGTGGAGCCTTATGATGTGATGAAGGATTTGAAGTATAAAGGCGTACATGTTCTTTTTTTAGTGCAACAATAACAAGATATGCATTTCATGTTGTCCTTCCTAGAGTTTATGGAATTACACAAGACATAGCTTTGGTTTCTATGATGGAATTTTCCACTTGTTGCGAAATTGAAGGAATGTATCAAAACCATCATGTTTATTTCACATTGATTAGTGGTGTGCCTAACTCATCATGGAGATTTTCTAAACATATTGGTATAATCTATTCTTGATGTAGTGGTTGGTCTAAAGAACTTGTTAATGCTATCAATTGAGAAATGAAATATGAAACTCTTTAATTATTCCTTTGTTGGCAGTTTTCAAAATGAAATATTGTTGTCTTCTACAGTGTTGAGCTGAACTATGAGTGGAATTTTTGACGGAGGTCTTCCCGTCTAGAAATCTATCAAGACTACAAATCATTGTACCATATAAAGGTCGGACCATATAGTGATTTCACAAAATATCAGAGCTTTACGTCTTCATGTTTTTTAGTTGTTCGTATCATGGGATCACAGTGATAAATTAAATGCCTTTAGTGCTTCTCTGAATCTATTAAACCATTAAAGATTAGAAATGTGGTATTCACAATGTTTGGGGGGGGGGATCGAATCTACCTATTTAGGGTATGACTTATTTTTTGGTTGCATCAGTGCACACAATACTTTCATATCATAAAATCCAGTAATTAAGGACTTAATGGTATTTATAAGAATTTGCGAAATATATGGATGATCTAGGACCTATATTGGTACTGCAGATTGTGTCTATATTGGAGAAATGACTGAAAAAACTACTAATTGAGGTGTTTCTTGTATTTGTCTTGGATAAACCATAGGGAGATGCTTGTAACGATGCGTTTGAACCTCATCTGATTGTATAACTAATTAAGGGAATTAATTATTCACATATATAGTTTCAACCACTCATATAGGATGTGAATGTTGTGGATCAGCTTGTGGAGCATGTCTGGTAGGGATTCAAATTTTCAGTAAATCATCATTGAGTTTTCTCAACTCCTACGTTTCCTCCTCTTGTTGAGAAAATTTTCTTTAAGATAAAGTTACTGACCTTATTTAGTGGAAATGTGAGACATGATCTAACATTTAATTTTTCACTTGTTAAGATCCTTTCAAAGAGGTGGAAGTTAATTATTTGAGGCAATACTTAGATTATTTGTAATCCTTTGATTTCAAGTATGAACACCTCCTTCATTTTCTTCAGTGTGTAATGTATTATGAATAAGAACTTCATCTTCCAACTCCCCTGAAATGGACTCATTTTCTGTAGGATCTTCCATGATGGTATTAATGACATTTTATGATGCATAACACACTAATGACATTCTATTCGTATCTTTGTAAGGTCATATCCTTTTGTTACCTCCATGATACATTGTTCTCCTACATGCTGATTTCACAGGAATTGTTTGATAGACAATAATTAGAATAGAATCCTTGGATATCTCAGTTGTCTATTCACTTTGTGGTTTCTTCCCTAATTGGGAGAAAACTGACCTCCTTTGAGGAGGTGATTGTGGACGTGAAAAAGAACTCAGCCCTGTGGGTTGGGGATGTTCACATTCATCTTTTTCAACCCTTCAGACTATGCTCATTGACTCTGAAGGTTCGGTTAAGAAATACCCCATCCATGTGGGATGAGGAGGTTATTGAATAGCTTTGGATGATATTCGCATAGATGATCTCTAGATTTCATGAATTCTACTCTGAACATTGTTTGGGTTCATTATACCGAACCCACATAAATCACCTGTTTTGGAAGACCATTGTACTATTTTAGACATTTGTTCGATATGATGGCTGACATCATCTATGTTGGAAGAATGCTAAATTTTTTCTATTGCTTGATGTAGAAACATCTCATTATATTGATCTCTGTGCACCTAGAATTGGTGAAAACTTATTGAGGACAATTTTTACAGAGCATTTCTTCTGTCACGAACAGAATTTATTTTTTGTAGTCGGCCAGGGGAAACAACATTGCATGAGACCACTTTTTGAGGTGTTTTCTAATTTTACAGTGGGGAAATAAAATGCTCCATGTGAACCACATCCTATGATATGAACACCAAATTGGGTTTCTGTGATCAATTTTCATAATATATTTAATGCATTGAGGCATGCACGTTGTAGGGTCTCATGCTTCTTCTTAATCTTTGGTGGTTGGGAAACATAGATAAATTCCAGAACAATTTGCACTAAAACCCATCTATTACCTTGACATGAATTTTATATCCATCATATGGTAATAATTTGATTTATATATGATCACCAGTCTTCTATATATTGATGTGGACATCATGAATGGAATCTTCATCCAACATCTCTGGAATGTTATACTGAGACGTTTCTAAAGGGAAAAACATGAACAATATTTCACCCTTAGCCAGTTGTTTCCACATAACCAACATATCCTATTAATCATTTTCTAGTGGTTTCTCAACTTGATCATAGCAATGTAGACTCTTCTTGACTTCTTTACTATATGAAATGGGATCAATTGATGCTTATTCTTCTATACTAGAAGGAAAATGACCTAAGGGAGGGTCAGAGAATGACCATTGTCTTGGGATATCTTCTGTCTAAGAAAGTATTTCACCTACCTCTAACAAGGAATCAAACATGGTTGGCCTTCTGTTTTCAAGTTCCTAAAGATATGAGGGCATTCTCATCACTAAATATTCAGTTAGAGAATTGTCATGACAACACAAAACACTATTATAGAGAGGACTTTTGTTGAGAATTACATCATGGGAAGGACCATTGTAGTGAATTATAGATAGGGATAAATTCTATTGCTCTATGTTTTTTTATCCACATGGAGGGTTTTCATGGATCTCATTCAGAGATAGGTTCTCTAGATTAATAGACTTGACATAAATCAGGCCTTCATGATGAAGTATCTGATGAAGAACTTCAGAATTACTACTACTACTCCAATAATTTAGTAATGGGAGTGAGGGATCTTGAGTTGTAATAGATAAATGTCATAGGGATTCAATAACTCCAACATTTAGGGATCCATATCATATATTGACTATTTATTTTCCAACTGCACTTAGTGAGACTTCTTTTTATATGATCTTGTTACAACCCGGATTCTTCAACATGCTGGAAGGGACATAAAAGTGTCACGCCCTTCCTTCCTCAAGATGAAGGAGACATAATTACCCTCATGTATCATCTTCAATAGGCCCTTGAGTGGAGACTAGCACCAAAGGGTATAGAATCTCACATAATATGAAATGAAATTCCCATTATATAGAACAAATATCAGGAGATAAAATAATAAATCCTAAGATAATATAAATACTAAAATTAAAAGTAAATCCAAAATCCATTCCCACATGCGTGTTGAAAAGTAAATATGATACAAGGTACAAACAAAATATAAAGTAAAGTACTAAAAGAAAAGAGACTAGGAAGCAATGTCAACTAATCCTGACGCTTGAGCTAGTAAAGTCCAGTACAGTCCTCCTGAAACCTAAAAACAATTTTATATACGTAGGGTGAGAATACGAGTATACATAGTAGGGGACCTAAATCTACCCATGAACATTTGGGGGAAACATACTAGTTTCCCTGTGAGAAAATAGTAGAACCTCAAATCACCTAACACGAAATACGAACCAACCCATCCTCACAAAGGAATGCTCCCCAAATAATGCAATCAAAGTAAGGTAGTATTATAAAAAATTAAAATTTGGGTACCACACACCACTTTACCATTGGTAAACTACTCATCCCTAATGGATAATTTATTGACACTACCACTCTTCCCATACACAGTCCCACTTCCACAACCTACCGAGACACACATGGGCCTCAAACCACAGACAATCCCACCCACAGACACCTGGGCCAAAACAACCACGACTCCCTCCTGAAGACACCTGGGTCTCATCCAAAAGACACTTGGGAAAAAAATATTGGCCTAGAAACACCTATGACTCTCATCCCCAACAAACAGATCTGAAGGATATGGGACTATGGTAAGGCCCCACCAATTATAGCCTGACCAAATACAATCGAGTGGTAAAAACCTAGAAGATGTTGATTGGGAGAATGTCTTTAACCATGCATCCATCCTCCCACCAGAATGTTGGGAAAGAGAAACTCCCCTATGAAATTGGGGTGTTTAACACATGGTGCTCAACAAGGGTGGGGTGCCTATAAAAATCACAAGGAACTAAAATTTATAAATATAGGTAATCAAACACTCGTCCCAACCTATAGGTTTCAAACAACCAAATAAATGATCCCACCAGTACTACTTTTTCTAATACCCCTATATGAACTACCACACAACACCCACTTCCAAGAATAAACCCAAACCTTTTTCATTTAACAACTTTACATTTATTAATTAAATGGATTCATATTAAATTATTTTTCCTCTACCAGGAAACTATTAACCATAACCATATATCAAAAAAATAGATTTTCAGTTCCACATCACACACCTATTCAACCACTCCCAACTATCATTCTCTAAAGTTATACAGCACAATACATCTCTCACAACCCAAAACTTTGGACCCACTACCAAAAAAATTTCCAGATGTAGTCCCACTGCATAACATGTTCATAACTACACTGCATTCCTACTTCCCTACATCACTCCCCACCCACAACACAAACAAATGAAGTCCCACTGACTACATGTCCATCTATTACCCAATAAATAAGTATGTTAATATGAGACTCCAACACACAACATGTACCACCACAAACACCAAAACCATAACAACTATCATTGACCATATCCTCATTGTACACATGTCCCACACCCTTCCCACTGAACCAAATACCCCATCCACCCATGTACAAATAATCGTGCCCCCAACAGTAGCACCAGACAACTCACACAAGGGTACATACCAAACAGAACCTAGTACTCAGTGAAAACTATTAAATAGGATATATACAAATTAGATACACACTATTATTTAATTACACTTTATAAATAGGGGTGATCACATAAGGGTTTTCATCCTGGGGAATCCATTTCAATTTACCCAGTGTACATGATTATGTAGCTTTCATGTTACAAACATTCATTAAAAATCTCAACAAAATAGAACATCACCAGTGTGCAAGAAAAGACCACCAACGAACAAGATTTTTAGAATTCATATAGCCATAAAAATCATAAATGAACCAAATATAAAAAATAAAACAAGTGATCAACATCAACCCATTTTCAACTTCCTTCTAGTTATTATAACAGGTATTGTTTTCTTTTTATCATTATCTTCCCCATCACTTATTTATTACTTCATAAGAAAAGTATTATACTATTTTACTGAAGTAATCATTAGTATACCTACCACTCATGATTTCTAAATAAATAGAGGAAGAATAAATCTCTACTTAGATGATCAATGGATCTAAGTTCCTCCTTACACCAATAACAGGGGATCGCACGAGCAGTAGGAAACTCTCAGAAAACAAAGAAGGAGGGGATCTAGAATAGGAACATGACTCATCTTGGGAGGATGTCTCTAAATGCACCAATGGGAAATGGAAAATACCCTAAGAAGGGAATATACCAACTTTGAAGATCCATATCCTATATTAATGGAAGAACAGTTTCCAAAAGTCATTAATTTGGGATCGTGGTCAAGATCACATGGTTTGAGTATCTAAAATCCACCAGGATGTTATTATATTAAAGATATAACTAAGATCCTTCAAGATTCCTAATAAATTCCAAATAAAGGAATGAAACTCGGTTTACATCAAATAAGATGTAAGAGGGGAGAAACGAGAAAAACCTAGGAAATTGGAAAATTAACAAACAGTGAGACACTATTTGGTGTTCCACCATTTTGGTGTTCCACTATTATGGTGCCACCATTTCATTGTGTAACTGTTATGGTGTGCCACCATTTTAGTGAAACTATTTGGTGAAATGAGATTTTTGGAAAACACCCAAAATGAACCACTACAACCCCCAAGAACACCATAGGAACTGGAGTTTCACAACGGAAAGTATCGTGAAATCTAGTTTATTATATTAGATACCTCTCAAACAATTCTTGTACTAAGAATTTAAAACCAAACTCAGAAGGAAGAGGGGTCTGAACAACCACCCCGTATTATACCTCTCAGAGACAAACTACCACATGTTGTTTGAAAATTAGAGGTAAAACCATTACATTCATTAACACCTCATTGAAATCAATATCGTGAAATTATATAGAATCATTAAGGCCAAAATTCACCATGAAATCATGAAAACACCAAAGGAGCATTATCCAGACAAATGGATTGGGGACCTCTTTCACCCATGTCAAGATACTATCTTAGTTCGGCATCACAGACTTGTCGCACGAGTTTATTCACATCCCCATTAATGCCTCTCTATTAGGTATTATGTCCTCCCTTCTCCACATATCATGATTCTTCACACACATTTGTAGAATAGTTAAACAACACATCTCATAGAAAATGAGTTCAGGCATTACATCACAAGGAAATGTACAAATGTAAAAACATATAAAAAAAATCATAACATATCTGGGTTTGGGGAAAAAATCAATTCCTCCTACTCCAAAGTACTCTCCTCGAGGAAACCATTCATCTAGATCACACAAACCAATGAAGAACCTTCTCCTCATGAACCTCAATTGTTACTGGATACTCCACAAATGTTGAATCGGTGTCGAAATCCAACTATCCACAGTCAATGACATAGGATTCATCTTGTGGATACCAACGGAGCCAAGAGACATGGAATGCCTTGTGGATCCTCTCCAACCATGGTGGAAATTCCAATAGATATGCCACCCTGCCAAATCATCCCAACTCCTCAAAAGGTTGGATGAACCTGGGAGCAATCATGCTTCCTATTACAAACCTCTACTTCCCACTTCGATGAGAAACCATCAAGAAAACATGGTTCCTAACCCCGAACTCTGAGGACCTCCTCCTATGACTGACAGAAAATATTTATCTGTCCTAAGATTACTTTATCCTCTCACATATAAGCGAATCCTTCTCTTTTATGATCTGCACTACCTCTAGGCCAAAAACACTTGTATCCCCAAACTCTATCCTACATACAGGTGAACCACACGGTCTTCCGTACAAGGAATAAAATTGTGCCATGCCAATTGTAGACTGATTGCTATCATTGTAAGAAAACTATACAAGAGGCAGGTGTCATACTGATGATACATGGAAGTCTATAATAGATTCTCACAAAATATCCTCCATCATCGGGATGTTCCTATCAGTATTTACATCCATTCAAGGGTGGAAAGATGTGCTGATGCATTTTTGGGAACCAAAATCATGTCGTAATACCCTCTAGACTCATGAGGGAAACTGTGTGTCTCGATCTGAGAAAAATGATCATGGAACTCCATGTAGCCGCACCACTTCACCTACATACCTCAATTATAAGCTATCCATTGCACTCGAATCCTTTATTTCTATGAAGGTAGATGATTTCATCAATCCAACCACCACTACCCTGATAGATTCACAGCCTCCCAGATCCCTGGGAGTCCTATGAATAAATCCATCGAGATGTCATCCCATTTCCACTCGAGCAAGTCAAAGGGTGGCAACAGAACATCCAAAACATGGTGCTCAGTCTTCACCTACTGAAACACTCGGGACCTTACCACAAACTCTTCCACTTCCCGCTCCAACATGAGACACAAATACGGTTCCCTCGAGCCTCGGTACATCATGAAAACTCCAAGGTGTACTTCCAGAGGTGAGCTATGGAAATCACAAAGAAGTCCCTTGTGTATTTCTAATGGTAAAAATAAATTCCCATGAAACAAAATTTAATTCTAACTATCCCTAAACAATCCTTCTAAAGCATCACCCTGGAGAACACGATCACGCATCACTTCAGCCTATGAGTCTCTCTACTAAGACTCCTCCACCTACCACATCACGGAAGATCGCATTGTCATATGAAATAGATAACCACTCCCTCTATCCTCCCCAACATCAATGCAAAAATGGTCCAATTGCTTCATTTCCTTCCATGAATTTTTGGAACTTTAAACTACTTCATTCTACAACTTCCCACTCAAAACATTATCCACAACATTCCACTTTATCAAGGTGTAAGAGTTATCAAAGTTGTAGTCCTTGAGGAACCCAATCATCATTTACTACCACAAGTTCATGTATCTCTGGTTGAAGATATACCTCATGCTCTTGTGATCCTTGACGACCATAATGCACTCCCTGATGAGGTAATTTTTCCATAAATTCTTCGCAACCAATATCGATAAAGCTTTAATTCATGTGTGGAAATGTTCTATTTTGAGGATGAAACTACCTATAACCATAAGAGATCATCCCCCCTACAGCATCAAAACACACACCAATCCTAGAACAGAAGCCTCAAAACCCACCATAGAAAACCCCTTCATCTAGAAACCTGAGCACTAGAGCACTGACCAGCAACCCCTTGAGGTAGCCGAAGGATGCTCGACACTTATCACTCCATACAAAGGCTAGTCCCTTTCTGTTAAATGTCGTCAATAGAGATAAAACTCCAGAGAAGTTGGGTATGAAACACCAGTAGTATCCTTCTATACCCACGAAACTACGAACCTTTACAACATTCTTGGGTGTTTCCCAAGAAACATCCTCTTTGACCATTGATGGTTCTACTTATTTCCCCTACTAGGACACCACATGTAAAAGGAAGTGAAAATATCGTGTCCATAACATTCACTTGGACAACTTTCCGTAGATCTGGTGGTCTCGGAGGACCTCCAAGACTATCCTTAGATACTCGGCGTGCTCCGCCTATGACCTTGAGTTGATCAGGATGGTTTTGATGAAAATGAAATTGAAATTATCTAATAATTCATGAAAAATAGATTCATGAGCCCCATGAACATAGATGGCATATTTATAACACAAAATGGAATGAAAACAAACACAAAGATCTCCTATCTTCACCTACAAGTAGTATTTAGGATTTCTCCCTCTTTCACCCTCAAATGGTGATACCCAGACCATAGATCTTTCTTAGAGAACCAACCTTCTTCATTAAACTTGTTCAAAAGACCATCTATCCTCGGAAGGGGTTAACAGTTCTTTACTGTCACCTAGTTCCGTCTTCGGTAGTCTATGCACAGTCTTACGCCACCTCCTGGCTTCATCGCGAACAAGTCTAGAGCATCCCACAATAGCACACTTGGCTAGATAAAACCGTTCTTCATCAGGTCTTAAACCTGAATCCACAAATCCCACTACTCAAGAAGGATCCATAAGATAGGGATCCATCGAAAATGTATGGGCACCGGGATGCAAGTCTATCCCGAACTCAACTTCACATTGGGGGTAGAGTCGAAACCTCTTAAAGGAAAAAATTCCAGAACTCACTGACAACCCTATGAACATCCACCATAGCTATGTATGTTGGTTACACTGACAACTTGACAAACCAAAAAAGAAGATGCTACACACAATGGCTACCCACCTAACAACTCTTATCACCAATAAATGCTATGAGCTGGATTCCCGTATCCGAGAACAAGACCCATCTATGGAAGTAGTCGATAACAGAATGCACAATGAATAACCATTCAATTCAAAGGATGACATCATATGGATACATCTATAGCATAAGAAATTCTCCATTGGATTGATGTGGTCCAAACATCAGTTCACATCCCCAAAAAACATCTAACAGAGCTGTCTGACATCTAACCGGCATAATCAACACCAAGGACACAGAAAGTATCTCTACATATTACCCCATGGAATGTGATATTATGTTTGAAATAAAGGACTGTGAAGCACCTAAATTAATCTAATCACTTGTAAGGTTACTAAATAGACCAATCATATCGAGAACAACCTTCTTCCCTACTAGAACTGCTTCTTTTGCGGCATGAAACTGCCCACACCCAGCTCCTCTACACCTCGACTGTCGACAGCCTCCCTGAACATGCCCTGGTCATGGTCCTTGAGGATTTCCCTAAGGTCAGCCTCCTTTATAATATTCTACCCTTATTGGAGTGTGATCTTGCTTCCCCTATTGCGGGAAAGGCCTGAATGAAAACTGCTACAACTGAGTGGGGTACTGAACCTACCTACCCGCAATGTTCTGAGTTCAAACTGGGAACTGGTTCTGAATATTTTCACATCCTCCATAGAAAAATAACATTGTTCTCAGTCCCATGAGGAAAGGTCAAGGACCATGAGATTGAAACTTGAACAGTTGAGGCCTACTCCCCACAGACTGAATCTTGGAAGACCCGGATTCTATAGACCTATTACTGACTTCATTTGCGTTTTATGAACTCGGATGGAACCCCTCTTGTGTTACACATCCTTATGATTTCATTCTCTCCACTACTTCAACCATCTTCTAAACATCCAAGTATGTCGACAGAGTAAAGGGATTGAAGACATACTGAAGATATGATCATAGTGCCTCCTCCAAGTGTCTCTCCTGTGAATCCTCATCTAGAAAAAGACTTGAAGCAAAGTGTAGTATTTCCTTGAACTTGATCCCAAGTTCCCTAACTGACATACTCCCCTTCTGGAGGGAGAGAAGCCCCTTCCTCTTTTCATCCATCATCATGGAAGAAAGGTTTTCCACCAAGAACTCCTTCTCATTGTCAGCTCATCAGACATTGGTCTCCTTCCTCTCCCCAAGGTAAATCATCCTTCACTGATTCACACCTACTCGCATTTGCCTCACTTCCAAAGACAACTAGTACTCTATAAGATCTGGTATGAGGTTGAAAGTGTTAACGAGCCTTCAAGCCAACTCTCTATCTCTATGTCTGAGACAGTACCCTCATACATTCTTAGAGTCTGCTACTGGAAGCTATGAACTGTCTTCTGCCATTGGTCATCCTCCTCATCTCGATTGGCCCTCCGCTGATCAACCAGGTCAACTTAATGGCCACCAACATTTCATTCCACATGTGGGAAACATTTGAGTGCCCGAGCTAGAAATATACAAGGAACTCCTAAACCTAGGTATTATAAAATTTTTTATTTAAATTCATTTCAACACTTCATTTTTATTTAATTTCCCAAAACACCCAACTCAAATAAGAACACAAGTCATTTTAATGCGTGTACTTTTCCTAGGTTCTCTACCATGAAATCAGTGTAGCCTCACTTGGTCATTCACCAATGTCCTTGCATCAGATCATGAGGGGGAAAAATCTCATGTCCTAGATGGTCTTCCCTGGTCTATTTCATGCACCAAGTCACATAATACTATTTACCTACCATCCCTTGTAATTCATAATGTGCTAAAATCAAAACTCAACCCTATCACTAAACTTCAAATCTGATATTACTTTGTCAAAACCCACCTTCTTTAAGATGAGGAAAGGGACAAAAATGTCTCATGCCCTACCTTCCTCGTGATGAATGAGAGATAATGACCCCCCCAGGTCCCACATTCAATAGGCCATGGAGTAGTGAATATCACCAAAGGGTATATAATATCACATAATATTTAAGGAATTACAAATTATATAGAACAAGATCAGGAGATAAGATGGTAAATCCGAAGAAACTCCAAATAATAAAAGTAAAAGTAAATAAAAAATACATTCCCACATACGTGTTCAAAAGTAAATCTGATTCAAGTTACAAAAAAACTAAAAAGTAAAGTAACAAGAGAAAAGATACTAAGAAACAAAAACAAATAACCTAGATGATTGAGCAAGTAAAGTCCATCACAGTCATCAATGTCCTCCTGGGGACCAAAAAAATAGTTTTATATACGTTGGGTGAGCATCTGAGTACACTCAAAAGGGAAAATAAATCAACCCATGCATAAGTGGGGGAATCATACTAAAGTACCAATGAAAAAATAGTTTAACCTCAAAAAACCTACCAAGGAATACTAAACATACCATCATCACCAAGAAATGCTCACCAAATAATGAAAGTCTAGTAAGGTAGTAGTATAAGAACATCAACATTTGGGTACCCCATACTAATTTTTCCCTCGTTAACTACTCATCCCTAATAGATAACATCTTGATGAAACCAATCTTCCAATATGAAATCCCACTTCCACAACTTTCCCTGTAGACACTTGGGGCACAACAACCATGCGTATCACCCAAACACACATGGACCACATCCCGAAGACACTTTTTAAAACAATCTTGGCGCGCAAACATATAGCCATATCATCCCCAATAAACCTTCAAGAAAGAATTGGGAAAATGGAAAGTCTCATTCAATTACATCAATCCTAAATATGCTCAAGTTGTAAGAACCCAAAAGCGAGTGTGAGGGAGAAAGTAAGCAACCATTCATCGATCCTCCCAACAGAATGTTGGGAAGGACACCCTCCCCCATGAAATGGGGGTGTTCGGTACATAGTGCTAAAAAGGGTGGGGTGCATATAGAACTCACAAGGAACTAAATTTTATACATATAGGAAATAGAAAACATATCTCAACCTATGGGTTTCAAACAACCAAACAAACGATCCAACCTATACCACTTTTTTTTCTACCCCCATATACACAACCACACAACACCCACGTTTAAGCATAAACCCAATTCCTTTTCATTTAACCACTATCCATCTATTCATTTAAGTGGAATCACGTTAATTTATTCCAATACTACCTGGAAACAACAAAACATAACCATACAACAACAAAACTAGATCTACAGTCCCAGTGCACACCCCCATTCAATAATTCCAAACATTAATTCTTCAATGTCATACCGCAAAATCCCACTGTCACAACCCAACCCTGCTGCCAAAAAAATTCCCAGATGCAGTTAGACTGTATAAAAAGTTCATAAACACAGCATATTCTTACTTCCCAATGTTGATCTCCGTCCATAACACAAACAAAGGTAGTCCCATTGCTTGCAGGTACATCCATTCCATAGTCAATCTGTCTCTCAACCTGAGACTACAACACACCACACGTATTGACCCACAAAAAAAACACACAAAAACAATAATTTAACCACATCACCACTACACACATGTCTCACACCATCCTCAAATAACCAAATCCTCCACCCACCCTTCTACCCATAATCGTGCTACCAATAGTAGCACCACATAACTCACAGACGGGAACAAACCCAGCACAATGGAGCACTCAGCCACACCTATTAAATAGGATATATTCAAATTTGATACACACTATTATTTATGTCCACATGATAAATTGGGGTGAACAAAGAGATATTTTTATCCCGGGGTATCCATTTCAATTAACCCAGTGTTCCTGATTAAGAAGATTTCATATTACAGCTATTTATTAAGCATCTAAAAAAACAAAAAATCACTGGTGTGAAAGAAAAGACCACAAAATACCATGTTTTTTAGAATTAATACATCCATCACAACTGTAAAACAATGAACTAGAATAAATACGACAAGTGATCAATATAAAACCATCTTAAATTTCCTGCTCGTTGTTAGAAAATGTCTTGTTATATTTTTATCATCAACTTCCCTGTTCCTTATTCTTAATTATTACAGAAAAGGATTCAACTGTGATTCACAAGGACTAATTAGTACACACACACCACATGATTAAAAAATAAAGAGAGGTAGAACAAATTCCAACATGGAAGACTAAAGGATCCAAGTTCATCCTTGTGCAAAAAATAGGGGATAGCGTGAGCAGCATGAAACTCCAAGAAAACTGATCAGGAGGTACTCTAGAACATGAACATGACTTTTATAGGGAGGAATGATCCAAATTCATTCTGGGGAAACAAAAAACACACTAGGAAGGAATGATCCTGGTTTTGAAGAGCCATATCCAATATTAAATCAAGAAGGGTTTCCAAAAGCCATTAACGCAGGATCGTGGTCAGGATAACATGGTTGGAGTATTTCAAAACTCATGGGATGTTAGGATATTAAATATTTAGTTAATATCCTTATAAATGACCTCAAAATGCTCATTTAAGGCTTGAAAATCAGTTTATATCTAATAAGATGTAAAAGTGGTGAAACTGGGAATACATGGGAAACTGGAAATTCAGAAAAGGGTGAGACACAATTTTGTGTGCCACCATTTTAGTGTGGCACCTTCATGGTGCCCCCATTAAAGTTCCTTCATTTCTATGATAGACCATTAAAGTTACACTTTTACAGTGCCACTGTTTCAGTGCCACCGTTTCCATGAAACCGTTTAGTGAAACCATATTTTTGTAAAACCCCCATAAAAACCCACTACAACCCCCATGAACACCACATGCATTGGATTTTCACAAAGGATAGTTTATGGGAAATTTGGGTTATTACATCTCCCTTACACATAGTTGGGGCCACTAGCGAGGATAAGTGGTTATCATGGGAAGTTATATGTGCCTTCTTTGAAGTGGACATCATAATAGGATGATTATATCCAATTAGAATAAGATTATGTCCATGATATGGTTGTCCAAATGATATAGGAGATTATTCCCCTAAACCCTCTTGGACTGGAACATATGTATGTATCTGCTTCGTGAGGTCATGTTGATGTGTCATCCCATGTGTGGGGATAGAATTATGTGTCTATCCCTTTGGTACTACTGATGTTTTGATTATGATGTTATTGAAGGATTATAGGCTATGAGAATGAATTTGTGTCTACCCTTTTACCATTTCCAAAATGTGTTTGGTTACTTAGTTGGTCGGAAAGATAATATATGTCCATTCCATATATAGAGTAGTTGTATAGACCTACCCCAATCATCCCTTTCCTGTCAGTGGATACTGACAGTACTCATGGATAGGGGATGAGAGTTGAGTCTTCCCCAGGTTTTTCGTCAGAGATTTCCAACTCACTTCCCCAGGTTCTACAAAACGAGACTGCTGGAAGGCTTTTTGAGTTTAGGTAGGTGTGCATTACTACTTTCAAGTTTTCACCACATTTGATTGATGGTATTACTTGAATTCATCCAAAGGATTCCACTCACTAGCTGATAGATTGTAGGTAGGTGTATGTGCCTACTCACAATTCTCCACTAAAAATGAATTGCCGGATTGGTTTGGTATTGCCGGAAAAGTCTGTTAGCTTGAAGAATTATAGTGTACTAGTTAATGTTCATGTTCTCTATTTTCCTCGATTTCACAGGAGGGGGAAAATGTAAGAACCTATTCCCTATTGGCCGGTTGTTGTCCTCAGTGTTTCATCTTGTATTCCCATGTCTGAGGGACATTGGTCGGACAACCGAATATAACACCCTCATTAAGTAGAGGGTTTGCTCCCGCACGACATTGGTGGATGTGACCATTGGTAGGTTCCCTTGGAATGGAACCTTTTTTCTTCAAGATGACGGAATAACTGGACTCTTAGTCAACCTACCCCGAATAGGGGAAGGATTGGTGATTTCATTCTGGGTAAAATCTCCCAAAAAGGTTGAATATGGTGGTTGAAACCATATTTTTCTAGACCACTGGTATTCATTGAAAAGAGGACTGGGGGTTATTCTTGATTTGGTGGGATTGTCTGTTATCCTCTAAGGATCGGATAGTACCGTGTTGACAGTATTGTCAGACCAATTCATTGGAGACCCAGCATTGGTCTGACAATACCATCAACACGGTACTATCCCAGCCTTAGAGGCTACTAGAAAATCCCACCAAATTAAGAATAACCCACAGTCCACTTTTTAATGAAGACCAGTGGTCCAAAAAAAGATGGTGTCAACCACTATATTCAACCTTTTTGGGATCTTTTCCCTAGCATGAAATCACCAATCCTTCCCCTATTCGGGGTAGGTTGACTAAGAGTCCACTCATTTCGTCATCTAGAAGACAAAAGGTTCCTTTCCAAGGGAACCTACCAATGGTCACATACACCAATGTCGTGCGGAAGAAAACCCTCAACTTGATGATGGTGTTATATTCGGTTGTCCGACCTAGGTCCCTCAGACATGGGAATACAACATGAACCCCTGAGAACAACAACCGGCCAACATGGATCATGTTCTTACATTTTCCCCCTCCGATGAATTCAATCAACCCAAATTGGTGGAAAATAGAGAACATGAACATACACTAGTACATCGTAATTCTTCCAACTAACAGACTCGGCTGGCTATACCCAACCAATCCGGCAATTCATTTTTGGTGGAGAATTGTGAGTAGGCACATACACCTACCTACAATCTATCAGCTATTGAGTGGAATACTTTGGATGAATTAAAGTAATACCATCAATCAAATGTGGTGAAAACTTGAAAGTAGTAATGTACACCTACCTACACTCAAAAAGCCTTCTAGCAGTCTCGTTTTGTAGAACCTAGGGAAGTGAGTTGGAAATCTCTGACGAAAAACCTGTGGAAGACTCAACTCTCATCCCATATCCATGAGTACTGTCTGTATCCACTGACAGGAAAGGGATGATTGGGGTAGGTCTATACAACTACTCTAGATATGGAATGGACATATATTATCTTTCCGACCAACTAAGTAACCAAACACATTTTGGAAATGGTAAAAGGGTGGACACAAATTCATTCTCATATCCTATAATCCTTCAATAACATCATAATCAAAACATCAGTAGTACTAAAGGGATAGACACATAATTCTATCCCCACACAGGGTATGACACATCAGCATGACCTCACGAAGCAGATACATACCTATGTTCCAGTACAAGAGGGTTTAGGGGAATAATCTCCTATATCATTTGGACAACCAGATCATGTACATAATCTTATTCTAATTGGATATAATCATCCTATTATGATGGCCACTTCAAAGAAGGCACATATAACTTCCCATGATAACCACTTATCCTCGCTAGTGGCCCCAACTATGTGTAAGGGAGATGTAATAACCCAAATTTCCCATAAACTATCCTTTCTGAAAATCCAATGCATGTGGTGTTCTTGGGGGTTGTAGTGGGTTTTTACGGGGGTTTTACAAAAATCTGGTTTCACTAAACGGTTTCATGGAAACGGTGGCACTGAAACAGTGGAACTGTAAAAGTGTAACTTTAATGGTCTATCATAGAAATTAAGGAACTTTAATGGGGGCACCATGAAGGTTCCACACTAAAATGGTGGCACACAAAATTGTGTCTCACCCTTTTCTGAATTTCCAGTTTCCCATGTATTCCCAGTTTCACCCCTTTTACATCTTATTATATATAAACTGAGTTTCAAGCATTACATGGGTATTTTGAGATCATTTATAAGTATATTAACTAAATATTTAATATCCTAAAATCCCAAGAGTTTTGAGATACTCCAACCATGTTATCCTAACGACGATCCTGCGTTAATGGAGTTTGGAAACCCTTCATGCTTTAATATTGGATATGGCTCTTCAAAACCATGATCATTCCTTCCTAGTCTGTTTTTTGTTTCCCCAAGGTGAATTTGGATCCTTCCTCACTAGAAGAGTCATGTTCATGTTCTTGAGTACCTTCTCATCAGTTTTCTTGGTGTTTCATGCTGGTCACGCTATCCCCTGTTTTTTGCACAAGGATGAACATAGATCCTTTAGTCTTCTATGTTGGAATTTCTTCTACCTCTGAGTTAGTGATGACATCATTAGAGAAGACAAGAATCCAACTTGAATAGAAGTCGGGGAATTCATGGGTGTAAACATTAAAGAATCTATTTGGAATGAAGGGTGTTCTTAGAAATAAAGTGCATTTATATATGAAAAATTGAAACAATTAACACCATCAAAGATATATCTTTTAGATGAAAAATTCCTGATTTATTCCCTTATCTGGACCACTTTTATTAATTTATGGGACCTTAACAGAAGGGTAACGTTATCAACTTGGTTAAGGATTCACATAGTGTTAACTGTTCGTTGTTCCCCTAGAAAAATGTGTTCTGGTAAGGAATAAGTATTTTTGGTTGGTTTCCAAATTATTTATTTATAGAACTAGAAACACCCAAAGGTTATATATACAAAGGGGACATTTCTTCCAAAGGTATAAATTTGATAAGTTTTTTGACCTATGATACTAAAAAACTCACATTGGTTGAGATGATGGGAGGTTGGGATCATTGCACCCTTTTGGGGGGAATTGTTATATGTTCTAGGAATCTCAAATAGATTTATGATATGTTCATAAATCCTTATTAATTTAGGAAAAAATATATAGGTTCCATTTGAACGTTGCAATCGATTATTATCATCTGTGGAATTTAAAATCATCTATATGTATTTGGGGTTCTTTATCAATAGAGATATCTATATGTATTTGAGGTTCTCTATGAATGGTATCCTCTCATATAATAGATAGATATTATTTATCTGTTGTTATGATGATGCTAGTTTTTAATCCACTTAGTGGGGCACTCAAGAATTTATCATCATCTAGGGAGACTAGTGATTGTTTTGATGTTGGAATCACACCCACAAATGGGAAACCTACATATCCTTTTGAAAGAAATCAAAACCATCATTTTCTGGTGCCTCTTAATGGAACACATCATAACTTTTAAGGTCATTTCATAAGGACCTAACTGTAAGGTTTAATGTCACGTGCTAATGACCTCAAGACAGAAGGTTCCTAGACAAAGTTTTCTATGGGACTTATGACTATGAATCATAAGGAACCTTGAAAGGATATGAGTTTCCATGTTGGGTTGGACCCTACTGGAAATGTGTCCTAGAAATAATTTGGTTGATTTTGAGTGTTGCGTTTGAACCTCAGGGTGGATACATACATATCACACTTGTATGGGAAAAAATCTGACGTAGTTTAGTAAGTCTCATAGGGGAGTATGGCCCTTTGATAATGAAATTTGGGGCTTATTCCTAAAGAGGATGCTCATGTGACAGGGTCCATAAGAAAGTTTTTGATCTCATGGAGATTAAAGGGAGACTTAAGTTGGGCACTATTCTTATGGAGAATGTCCAAACTAATGGAATTAGGGTTGGACTCCTAAAGGGGATTCCCATTGAACATAGGCCCTAGGTGAAGGCTTACCACATATCCCAATTTTGGTGGGAATCATAGTTCTCATAGTTCAGTACATGACGTGGATTGTGAATATATTGTGATTATCTCAAATCTATAAGCCCACATGAGTCTTGATCAGTGTGAGAAACAATAGAATTTAAAAGATTAAAAAACCATACAATTTCTCATCCCCTGATGGAAGAAGTCGAGCCTTTGATGAAACAAGACATGGTGATGGTAGGTGAAGGTGTAGAGAAATTAACCCTTCAATGTGAAATTAAATTCAGGTTCATTGGGTCTAGCCCAAAATACTAGGGGCTTAGTCCATGAGGGATTCCATAGAATGGTTCCTAGGAGAGGAGAAAAACATTTCCTTTATTGAATGGAAAATGAAGTGTGATCTCCACTCTTTCTATTGGGAACTAGAGGCTCTATGTCATAGATATGAGAAAGAGAGGATATAGTCCTATCCCCAAAATCCAATATTGGAAACATCCAAACATTTTATCTATGGTTGGGGTCCATGGGACTATAGATATAAAGAACTATCGACACCCCAAGGATCATGAATCCCATATTAGACAAATGTGGGAAACCTATAACTATAGAAATACAAACCCAAATGGGAGACACGATGATGTATCATTCCCAAGGGTTTGATAAGTTAGGATGTTTTGGTGGAGGCTTCAACATATTCCCTTTCAAGTAAGGGAACCATAGAAGGAGATACCTTTTTATGAATAATATTGAATATGGTTTAAAAGGTGATATGTGTATGTCTTTTTTGTTTCTTTATAGAGTAGGTCTACTGTGTAGGCATGCTACATAGGTGATCCACATAGGTCCTAGGAATGACTTAAAAGTGCTTCGCATATGGGAAATAAGCCTATGCAAGATTAAAAAACTACTAGGAAGAAAAAACTTGGGTGATATTTAAATCTATACACCACGTGTCTTCATTGGTGTTTTTGGAAGTGCCTTGCGTAGGTCCATTGGGAATAGGGCTTTCATAGGTAACTTCTTCATTATAGAAGAAGGGTACGTAATCAGATGTTTTCTATCTCAAACATTGAAATGACTTTAATCTTGTCTATCCCATCTAATTCTCTTCTTCTCTCATTATTTAGAGAGCTACCATAGAATATTTTGGGGAACTGGGAAAACTAATAAGTAGTGGGAGATTAAAGAGTTGTTCTATCTATTTTATTTACCAAAATAGGGAGCCCAAGTATCCTATTTATATGTAATTAGGGAGTCTGTTTAGAAGAAGGTTGCTCATGAAGGTCGTTATCATAGCTCCAATGTGTAGTTTCTTCAAGCAGGGGTGAAGAAAGTATATTTTCACATCGTTCCTCCGAATATTTTTACAACGTAGGTCCTCTATAATGGTGCTTCACATTGGGCTACATGGGTAGAACATGTATTAGTCTTCTTAATGCGTAGTTGTGTCGTGTATCTCCCTTGAACTATAGTTATTCACTTTGTTTAATATTCTTCAATACTTTGAAATAATGAAAGTGTTACTTGATAATCATTTTTTCTTCCTAATAAGTGTCAAAACTTATGTCTGAGGAGTCCTATAATGAAGTCCATGTTGATGAGCCTAAGGAAATAAAGACCAAGGATGCTCATATTAAAAGTGAGAAATTACTTATTAAAAATTCAAATTCAAATTTTATTTATGTTAAAATGCGTGCTTATTCTCCCTTTGATCATTAAATTAACGAAACAAATGTTAAACCAGTACTAGAAAAGAAGGATAATTTTGTGTAAGTAGAAACCAAGAAGGATATGATTCAGACTTCATCGTACCCCTACCTTGAAAGTTATTCCTAATTGTGAAGGGGGAGGATTTGGTATACTCTATCAATGGGTCATTCTTCACCCCCAACGAATCGGTGGAAGATAGAAAATCCCCTTATAGTGGTTAAAATCCAAGAACGTCCTCCCACCATCAAATTATGGAAAACATCCAGTCCTGATATCTATAGGTAGTAAACTTTTATGGTCCACTTTGCGATCATACCAAGATTTATCTTCAATTGATTTATATGATTTCAATTTTATTATTTCAACATGCAGTCTCATTCACTCTTATCCTTTTGAGTTTAATTTAAATAATAATTGTTCTTAATTGAGTAATTTTATTTTTTAGGTTCAAAATAGAAGATGGAATCCCAAATTAGTTGAGAATAAAGACTAATCTTCATGTGAAAGGGAGTTCACTTTTTATGTTTGTCTTTTAAACTCTATATTTTTTTCACGTAATATTATTTTAGCTTTGAACTAAAAATCTTAAGCCCGTGATTGGATTTATGCTTTACTTGACTTATCTAGGAGACACATGTTTCATAGAAATCATGTGATACCATGTTTTTATATTTCAATTTCAATAAAATTGAATGAGTAAAATGGATAACTGGATGATTAAAGAGAAGCGTGGATATTAAAATTAAGACTCATGATATAATGGAATTTATTAAATAATTTAAATTAATTTTCCCTAACATCATTCATAATTCAAATTTTTGTAATTCATTTGACATAATTCTTTATTATTATACTTTCCATGAGTTAATGTTCCAAATCATATTTCCTATTCTTAATAAAAATTATAGACAAATTACATCTTATTTTAATCATGATCATATTTCTTGAGAAATCTTGGGACACTCCACCTGCTATAACTTTCACTTGAAATTTTCAAAGTGATGGATATAAAAAAATACATTTATTATGATTGAGGAATCTTTTCAAAATCCCATATGATTAAAATAACACATTTACATCAATCATTGATTATCCCATAGAAACAAATTAATGACCTTTATTGATATGAGACATGTTTCATTCCATTTTTATCCATTCCTACCCTCCTCTTAGTATTTTCATGATATTTTAAATTAGAAGTGTGGGGGTGATGGCCATCATGATGGAAGGGATGATTTTCATTTCATAGAAGAAGTGTGAGGGTGCTAAGAGAGGTTTTTGAATCATTCATTATACTCATTATTGTTTTACCCTCATGAATAAAATAGATAAAAATGATAAAAAGAACTAAAAAACGTGAAAATGGGTTGTGATTTGGGAAAATCAAAAACAAAAATTACCAGAACAATGATTTTTATTTTATGTTGTTAGGTGGAGGTTGTGGGATTTATTCTAATCATAATTTTCAAAAAATAAAAAAATATAAAAAACTTCTCTGAATAAAAGTATAAAAGTAATGGAAAACATTTAAGAGGATTTACAATTCATTAATTATGATTTATTTGATAATAACCTTTACATTGAGTTTTGGGTGGAAACAGAGTTTCTATGTTGGAGGATAAAAATCCATTAAACATTCATTTTTGATAACATGCACTATACTAAAGAGATAAGCCTCTTATTTGAGCCTTAACTTTTAAACATCAATTCATAATGACTTTAAGATTCAGATTCATTTAAAACATTAATTAAATCCCTCTTTATTTTATGTTTCATTTTTCTTTTTAGACTGGATAAAGTATTTAATTTACAATGTTATGGATAAAGAGGATGTATTCATGATATGAGCATAACTCTATTGGATATAATATCATGAATGATGAGTGAAAAGATAAAAAATGAGGCAAATCATGATTTGGCATAATTAATAATTATGAATTGAGGAACTAAAATGAATGAATGGATAAGTTACAAAATATTTCTAATGGCAAATGTAAAATTATTGAATTGATTTTTTCTTTGAAAATTTGGAAAATAAATTGATATTTTATGTGGATTTTTGAAAACAAAATTGACATTTAAAATTATGTTATTTTATTACTTTTTAATTTCAATTTTGGTAGAATTTGTGACCTCTTCTATTCTATGTTTACATTTTATTAATTAGTACAAACATGGTTTGGGTGTGGGAAAATTTGAAAAACTCAATTTTGGTGAAAATATTTATCATTTTTCAATGGTTTTGAAGATTTTTTAATAATTATTTACATATATTTCATTTTTTTATCGGATTTAGGAATTTATATTTAATGAAATGATAATGGTGTTAAACGAGTAAAAGAAGGTTCGTTTTGAATTTGAAAGTTTATATATGAATTTTTAGTCATATTTATTAATGTGAGTTAAATTTTCTTTTTGAACAAGTGATTACTAAAATAATTGGTTAAGGAAGGTCAAACCATCAACCATGGGCTTACTCCACATAGCCATCCCAAGGGTCTGGCCAGCTGTGAAGCCCAAAGGGGGGCCAACCCAAACTTTTAGGGGTGCACAAGGGCATCAGGCCTGTGCACAGGGGCCCTTGGATGTACAATTTGTGTTTAGTTCGATCAAATGCAACCGAGAGTATTAGTGTATGGGTAAAGACCATATGGTAGTGGGAGGAGCACATCACCAGGACAAGGTGGGCTACGGTGGTGGGTGGGGGTCCCCTGTCCCACTTGAGACTTCATTTTTATTGTAAATAGGGGGATCTTTATTTAATCCATTACATCCTCACACATCAAATTCGATGTAAAACATAAAAACATGGGATAATGATCAATTTTTTAAAAAAATTAGTAATGTTTCGCCCTAGTTTTGGTGCCTCTTCCATGGACACTTGAGCTCTACTAAGCATAGTTCACATCTCAGTGGCTTCACTGCCACCACTTCACCACTTAACATCACCGACCACTATTGTTGATCAATTTTAATATGTCATGATCACCCCTAGTAACCTTGAACCCGAGACCCACCTCTATATCCGCCACTCCAAACCACCTTGGATGCCTTCAAATTCCCCATATAACCACCCTAACACCACCTTGTTCTTCTTTTGACCAATGTGATGGGTGAATGAAGGAGGATACAATAGGAGATTCAATGTCACCAATCACCACAAATCCATGTACTATCCACATGGAACAACCCACAATTCCTGTACATTCATCCGATGCACACTCTAAAAATGATTCTTCTTTACGTAGATCTCGTCCATGCTATAATATATTAAACACTCAATTTTATCGGGTGTTTTAAAAATATAATACCTGGTCTCATTGCCATTTAATAATGGATATTTTTTGTTAATATACTCCTTTGACAGTTGAGATGAGCAGGTTAATGATATATCCTCCTTTAATGCCTATAAAGGCCATCCATCACCCACTTCCAAGGGTTATCAAAGACTTGACGATGGAATCCACTAAGGAGACATTTCCCATTTTGATTAATTTTATTCTAATTTTATTTTTATTTTTTATTTTTATTTTTATTTCAATTTATTATAGTTTTATTTAAATATAAATATAAATTAAGTTTTATTTAACACTTAGAATTCATGAGTTTTTTTCATCTATGTTTTTCATCCACCCTCAATTTGTCTTATTATCATTTTAACAATATATATATATATTATAAATATTTAATTAATTTTCATATATAATTATTTCTTATTCAATTATCCTTATATTAATATTTAATAATTTCATGTGTTTAACTTCTCTTCTTATTTGTTTTCCTATTTTATTTATTAATCCCTCTCTCCCCCTTTCTATTATCCCAATTTTTTTTAAAAAAATTATCTCATACAAATTTTTTTCTATTTTTTTGTCTTCTATATGTATTATATTTCTATTTTATTTTCTTCTTCATACTCCACTGAAGTGATATATTTCCCTAGATAATGAGGGGATGACCTAAGGATCGGTCTGGGGGAGCAAAATGTGTTCATGAATTTTTCATAAAGTTTATTTTACGTTTATAGTACATATGGGTATAATGTATGTGTGTAGCTAATGTCACAGGTGTGGAAAATGTCCCTCATGACATGAAACATAACCTATTTATTTTATTTTGTTTAATATTTCCCCTATATTCATTTGATAGATCTTCAGATGATGGACTTAATAAATCCAATTTATAAAATGACATCAATAGAGTTAGGTCATGAATGATGGAACACCCTCAACCAGGTGTGTCATTAACCATGATTAATGGAGGAGGTGGAATTGTAATCATTTAGTAATTCAACGATTCCATAATTTCTAAAAAAATATAGAAATTAGTATTTATATTTTATGTTTGGATTATCAATCTAAAATTAAAAACTTGAATAATGATTAAATCCAAAACCAAACCCAAAACCATGTACTTTATTAACTCCTTCTATTTAAAATTTGATGTTAGTTAAGTTTAAATTCTATTATTTCGTGTAAATTCATAATGTTAAAAAATGAACAACAAATACCCAAAAATATTTATCAATTATTTCATAAAATAATCAAAACAACAGAAAGAAATAGTTTAGGTGACATAGATTAATTCATTGAAAAAAATGTGAATCTCCTCAAGTGAGATGACCCTGGTAATCAATTATGTTGTACTGGGAAAATAAATTTTCTATTATCATTCCCTATAATAGGATTTCATAAATCACTTTTGTTTTGACTCTAATTTTAGCACGGGAGTACCCTATCCTAAGTAGTTTTCCATGCAGAACATGACAGTTAACTTCATTGTTGATTATAAGATACTATGTGAGTTTTTATGAGTGTGACTTTTCATCAGGTGATTCCAGACAATGGTAGTGATTTAGTGTGATCATTAGAGAGATTTCAGGGCCAGTACTACCCTATAATACCATGGAATGAGTTATTCATTTTCATTATTCAAATGGGGTTATTATACCCCTTTTATACTAGGGTGCAGGTCACCAATTCGATTAGAGAGATGTTCGGGTTAGTACTCCCTTGTCGTACTAAGGCATGGGTTCCCCATTCTATCATAGAGCTATCTGGGTCAGTACCCCCTGTTGTACTAGGGAATTAGTTTCCCATATTCCTTGCATAGATGTTACTGAGGTCAACACACCCATATTTTACCAGGGTGTGGGTTACCAATATTCGTTACATAGGTAGACTCTGTAATCATCATAATACAATAGGCCATGGGTTGTCTACCTACGGAGTGGTACTATAACACCCTGAGATTTTATGAGAAATAATTTTTTTCCTTTGATGTCTTGTGTTGTACGGTACACCAATATTATCTTGTGTTATATGAAACACCGTATTAGCTTTTAGTATATGCAAACAATATTCTTGGCATGTGTTTCATGCCAGGGAGACCTTCCTCGATAGCGTGTGTTGTACGCAATACTGAGTTTCACTAAATAATGATATATTACTATAATATAATGAACTAGTTGTTATGAATATTATTAACCTAATTTTTAATTTTATAACATTATAATTCATCTTACACATTTTCAAGAATGATATATGAAAACAAAAACAATTTTTCGATAAAAGAAGTATTTTTCAAAAAATGCTGTTTTACCACCTTTTGATGGAGCACCCATTTTAAATATAATTTTTTACAAGTTTATAAGTTCAATTTTACAAAATGAACTTCTTATTTTGAACCAGGATATAAAAATATACATTGGATAAATTTTTGATACTTTTCTGATAACTTTCATATTTTGATGAAAAGTAAAAATCCGCTAAATTTTAATTAAAAACATCTTTTTCATCAAGATAATTTATATGGTTAAATTATAATATTTAATGTTTTTAAAGTTTAAATAGAATATTTTTTATGATTTAATATAATTCAAGTCATTATCATTAATTTTACATTGAATTCATTTGTAAAAACTTTTCAATCTTTAACAATGTTTTAACTTTTATAAACTGGTTTTCTTAACAACGAGATTAATTTTAAATTAATTACTACAACTTATGTGTTTTTAATTTTGAAAAATTTATTCCATATTTGGATTCATTGGGTCCAAATTATGTTATTCGGTTACTTAATTATTTTAATTTTATGAATAGTAACTACAGTAACTTTTATTTACTAAAGTTAAATGTAAATCGGGTAATTAAGTGTAAAAATAAGATTATAAAATTATCCTAAGACTTGAAACAATTATATTGGATGAATAAAATTATACCCATATCATTTAAGTGTCTTAATAGATACTTTTCATGGAATTTTTACCAAGAAGATGATATAAATATTATTAAAACCAAAGTAAGTGACAACAATTCATTCTCTTATATCTTATAAGTGTAATAAATTTAATTTAGTGATAAACCTCATTAAATATCGAATATAAATATTCTCTAGAATGATAATAAAATTATATACATCATGAGAATTTATTTATAATTTTTATGGATTAAATAATTATCATTAAGGATGACACAATAGTAATGTAGAAGTTATTTTATTGATTCAAATATCAAATAAATGGTTTTGACAATATTAAAATTAATATTATATAAACTAATTAATGTTCTCCAAAATATTTCTAGATCCATATGAAATTCTAGGAGTATATTAAATATTTTGGTTCGAATATATCCTCTATGATGATTTTATTAAAATTCAAATAAATGAATAGTGTCAATATTGACACTATTGTTATTTTATAAAAATAACATATTTTAAAATTGTTTAAAAATAAAAAAAATATTTAAAAAATATAAATTGGAATTTATATGGTAATGTAATAAGGTTTACATTATGGACAATTTACAACAAATAATTAATTATTTATAACAATTTCAAATTTAGAATATTATTAACACAAATAAAATTAAATAGATTGAATAAGGATAAATCATGTTGATAAGGTTTAAAATAAATTACCAACATGTCTAAATATTATTTGTTCATGATATTAAAACACAATATCATCTATGCTTCGGATTGGATAAATGTTTGGATATTTTTAAGTGGTGTTTGAGTTCCTTATAAATTAATATTTTAGAGGTTTCCAAAAGTGCCCCTCTCTAGTCTTATAAAAGGGCACCTCCTACCTCTCCTACTCACACCACTTTGGGACTTCAATATTAGCTAAAACGTACCGTTTTCTATTCTCAAATTTCCTAGAAACATTCTCGAGGTCATGATATTCTTCAATGACCAAATATACTGCCCTAAGATGAGGTTTAGAAGTGGCGCGTCGAATAAGAGGTAATATCCTTTACCGATTCTTTCAAGTTCATTTCTTCTTCTACTTAATCTTCTTTTGCTGTATACTAATAAAGTAATAACATCAGTATAACTCATATAATTATATGTTATTATAAATATGAACCAAAACTATTTCACCTTATATCCATTCTATGGAATACAAAATCACCACACGTGCGTACGTACGTAATACCGTCTCCACGTCATGGTGTAATATGTTTTTCCACCACCACCTTACTTGGATGGGTATAATAGTGTAAAGAATTAATATATATGGTTATTATAACATGAAAATAATTATGAGATATTATATCTTCCACTCTAATTCAATTCAATATTTATGGGAATGATATCATCGCTTGTGCGTACGTACGGATTACCGTCTCCACGACGCCATGAGATTCATTCTCCATGTTAACCATACAAGAATGATTATAAAGTATATATATTAAATAATCATTAAGTATATGAAATATTAATGATACTAGATTTTTGTATATGTTATTATATTTCTTCCATTCAATTTAATAAGGAAATGAAAACAGCGTTCATGCGTACGTACGACCTATCGTCTCCATGAATGGTGTATTTCATTCCATTTATCGATCTGTTATATATATGTATATTCTGAATATATAATATATATATATATATATATATATATATATATATATCATATTTTATATTTTGTAAGTAATTTATCATGATTTAAGTAATCATATGAATAATTACAAGTCAAAACACAGACGATTAATGAAATGATTTTACCTAAAATGCTGCTTTAACATGGAATTGACAAATGAACGGGTAATATGAAGTCTTAAGTGAATCATATATGATATCATAAATATTATTATGGTTATGTTACAAGTTAAAAATATTTTTTAACCCACTATGCGGGAATCTTGGACACACACAAGAGAAAATGAACATAAGGTAAGGAAAAATTTTGCAAATCTCATTTTTATCCAAGATTGTTTAAATGTAAGTATTTAATGGGGTTATATTTTTCATCCATGTCCATAAAAATGTTTTTCATAAAGTGTTTAATATTATTCCCGGTATTTTTAAATTCATTTTTACCACTTTTGACTTCTACATTCTGTTATGGAAGGAATCTTTATTTTGTTTACCATACGAGGAACTTTTTGACTTTTCCGGAAAAAGTACGAGGAGAATGTTTCTTTAAATTATACAGCATGAATGGTTTTTTAAAGTTTCATACCGTCTAATTTTCATTAAGATTCTTCTACAAGATTTCATGATTATTTTCAATAAAATATATTTTTTAAAATTGCATGGCATTTTCTGAAAAGAAAATGATTTTGAAGAAGTAATGATATTTTCCTTAAGAATTCATTTCAAGTGTTTTTTAAAAACTATTTTACATCTAAGATGACATTATTTAGTATCATTATATTTCAAATATAATGTATCTAATTATTTACATGGTTTGATTCATATTATGATGAAATGATATCCACTTGTTTTATATGGATTATGTTATGATATGATGATGTTTATGAACGGCATTTTATTCTATGGGTTATGATGACTGATTTATGTTTATTTTTTCACACAAGTAAGAATGATTTCTTTATGAGATGGGTGGGACCTATATCCCCTCCAATGCATTTGGTAAAGATTTATATCTCCTGAGATAAATATTTCTAGCATGGTATGTGAAATTGGTTCAGTAATATACGGCTAGAACGACATATAAACCCGGTTCAGTAATGGACTTTGTCCACTATGATGGTATTGGAAATAATGCCTTGGATAATATGGAAATAATAACATGTTATTAATAGTTTTCCCCAATTACTAGTTTTATTCCCATTCTATTTTATCACAATTAATGTTCCTTTATGATCTATTCCATATGTACTACCAAGATTTATGTCATTTACTCACGATTTTGATGATTTATGTTCATGTATTAATGTTAAAATGTTTATGGATTGTTTTTTCCATGTTTACCCTTAATGAGAATACAAGCTCACCCTTTTTAAGTTTTCTATTACCTAGAATATAAAAAAAGGTTTTAGGTAAGAAAACCAAAGGGGAAGATATTTACTGGAGATGTTGAAGATCTTTCACTATGATCCGAAGATTATGTTCCAATTTTCCAAAGACACTAATATAATACAGTCATTGGGCATATGTTTTTGTTCTCTATTAAGTATTTTGAAAAATCAATGTAATGTTGATGTACATCAAGTTTGGTTCTCTGCAGTTGGTATTAGAGAGAAGGTTTAGTTAAGCTTTGGAAACTAGGATGGAAAAACATTAGTGAAATCCTAGAGATATTTCCATGGTATTTCCAGGGATGCCTCAAGGTTAAGTATAAGTATAGGTTATATTCCTAGAATTACAGTAACTATATTATAAATAAACCTAATACGTTATATATTGAAGGTACTCCCTCTTTATTATGTTGTTTTTCGAGCATTATTTTTTCTTCACAAACTATTATTTTTGGGTTTTAGATGATGGCTGGAACCCAAAGGAACCATGTCGATCAATGTAATGGAAAATGCAATGATTTTCCTCCAGAAAAAACCAATGTTATGAGATATGGAGTGAAAAATCATATTTCTATACATACAGAAGCTATGAATCATTCTGGACTTCCATATATACAGAGAAGGGAACAATATTCTATAGAGTCCTTCATGAGGCAATGTCCACCTTCTATCAGTGGCTATTCTAATCCACTTGTTGGTGAACAATGAATCAGTACCATTGAAAATATATTTTCTATACTTCGTTTTTTGGAACATAAAAAATTCATTCTGGCTATTTACCATTTAGAATGTGAAGCAGACCAGTGGTGGACTCTAATTAAGAATATGATGCCCCCATATAAAATTGAATCCAGGGAATGGGATGAGTTCAAGAACTTATTTTTCCAAATGTACTTCCCTCTTATTCCTCAAACAAAGATGGAAAAGGAGTTCCTTGAGCTTAATTAATTGGATTATGTATCTGTTGGTATATATGAGGTGAATTTTACAAGGCTTGCAAGGTATTTATCTGGATTTATCATCGAACTTGAAAGTAAAATTGATCAATTATTCAGTGACATAAAACCAAGTCTTCGAAGGGCATTAGATATTAGAGACATCAATAGCTGTGAATAAATTGTGAGTTGTGATATCAAGGTAGAACTGGAAGTTGGTGTTACATATCCATCTCATGGTTTTGATAAAACACGAAAGATGGAGTTCAAGGAATAATCTCATAACAGTGGTGAAAATAAGGTGAATGTTTTTGTATACTCAGTGTGTGGAAATAAGCATAGTGGAGATTATGTAAAAGGTACTAGAAAAATGTTCATGTATGGAAAATAAGGTCATTGAGAAGCTGAGAGCTGAATTAATGGGAAAAAAGTTTCTAATGATGTCAATAGAGATAAGACTACAGAGAACACTCCACCAACACTTCAATGCTTCAAGTGAAAGTCAATGGGGGCATTATGCTAATCAATTTCCTCATCCAAGGGATAATGATGATAAATGTGAGCAACCTCTTATGGCAATGGACAAAGGGAAGTCACATGTGGTCACTATTTGTGATGTTGAGTACGAAAATGATGTTTTGGGATGATTAAGTGTTTATGTAATGGGATTTAAAAATAGTATCATGGAATCTCATTTATAGTATCGTGGGATTTTGGAATATCTATGTATTTGTTTTCAATAATTGTATGGTACTAGTTACCATGAAAAGTGCTTGAAATATTTTTTTGAAAGAAGATGATATGCACATAAGGAAGGGATTAAGAGAAAATAATATGTTTGATATTATTAATGAGCTCATGACAGATATAAGGACAAGGTGACATCTTGGTTTGAGTATAAATATTTTTTTGATTTTGGTATGTGGAAAGAGTTATCTCTTGACCTTATTTATGTTTTCAATAAGGTTCTATGGTAATTCATGTTGCATGAGAATACAATATTACAGAATTAACATGTTTGGAATGAGATCAATAAGATATATCTTATGATATATGGGGGATAAATGATGGTATTCACATGATTGGTTAATGAAATTTCTAGAAATAAGTTTCTTTATACTATGAGATTGGATAAATATATTTTGGATAAGACTGAAGATTTGAAATGGATTAAGTTAGACATAAAAAATTATTGTTTAAGGCTAGAACATTTTGTTATTATTTCTAAAATTTTATAATAGTTTATTTTTAGAAAAAGGACAACCCGTAGGACGTGCGACAACCCATCGAGTCAGACAAGGTTGTGGGAATCAAAACCGAAGTGTGATAGGCCTTTATCACCTACCACTAGCCTGCAGGAAGTCCCTGGTTAGTAGAAATTAGTCTTATTTTATTAAGCGGTATGATATTTAGAGTCTAAGTCCATTTTTGGAATCATATACGATTAAACTCACCATAGATGTACTTATATATATTTGTCAAACTTTTCTAACCTTTTTTTTAGATAGATGGAATGACTCATCATTATATCACATGATCTTCTAACACTTCATGAATGAAAAATTCAACTTCGTTTCATTATGATATGAAGTGTAAATTGTTCATGGAACAACCAACGACGAGATTGTACCAAAATCAAGTAAGTATTTCATCTAATTTAAAATTTTCAACTTTAGGGAAATGATATTGAAAACCAAAAATGTTGTCCTAGTACCGTCATATCCAATGAATCAGATGGTATCATAGGTCATAACAAATTTATGGCTTTCTGATTGTTGGATATTTCATATCCATGTTCTCTACCACTCATAATTAGAACTTGATGGTCAGATTTCTCTTCCATATCCATGTTTTCACCAATGTTCTCCTATGTGGAATCCCAATGATGAGTTACTTTGGGTATCCATTATGTTTATAATGTTACTTTTTAAAATAAAGTTTTAGGGTTCCTTTTTATGATGTGGATTTCTATTGAAGAATGTTTCATGTAGTAAACAATTTATAACCCCGACGAATTTCGAAGGTGAAATCAATTTTAAGGGGGGTAGAATGTAACCCCCGGTATTTTATGAGAAATAAATTTTTTATTTGAACTATTTTGTTGTACGCTACACCAAGATTATCTTATGTTATATGCTACACCGTATTAGCTTGAAGTAAAACCAAACACTATTATTGGTTTGTGTTTCACACAAGAGAGACATTCCTCTATAGCATGTGTTGTACGCAATACCGAGTTTCACTAAATAAAGATATATTATTATAATTTTATGAACTAGATGTTATGAATATTATTAACTTAATTTTTAATTTTATAACATTATAATTCATCTTACACATTTTATGGAATGAGATATGAAAACAAAATCAATTTTTCGATAAAAGAATAATTTTTTCAAAAAATGTAGTTTTACCGCCATTTGATGGTGCACCCCTTTTAAATATAATTTTTGATAATTTTATATGATAAATTTTAAAAAATGAACTTCTTCTGTTGAATCATGATATAATAATTTACATTGGATAAATGTTTTTATACTTTTTTGATAAATTTCACATTTTGATGAATAATAAAAATAAGTTAAATTTTAATTAAAAACCACTTTTTTCATCAAGAAAATTTATATGGATAAATTATAATATTGAATGGTTTTAAAATATAAATAGAATATATTTTTACTATTTACTATAATGCAATTCATTATCAATAATTTTACATTGAATTCATAGGTAAAAACATTTCAATCTTTGACAATGTTTTAACTTTTAAAAACCTATTTTCATAAAAATGTGATTAATTTTAAATTCATCATTTCAACTTCTATATTTTGAATTTTGAAAAATGGATTCTATATTTGGATTCAGTGGGTCTAAATTATGTTAATATGTTACTTTTTTTATGTTATTAATAGTAACTACATTAATTTTTATTTACTATAGTTAAAGGTAAATTGGGTAACTAAGGGTAATCATAAGATTATAAAATTACCCTAAGTCCTTCCAAAATCTTATTTGATGAATAAAAGTAGACCAATATCATTGATCGGTATGAATAGATTCATTTCATGGACTTTTTACCATGAAAATGATATACTTATTATTAAAACCAAAGAAAGTGACAACATGTCACTCTCTTATATATTATAAGTGTAATAATTTTAATTTCGTGATAAACCTCATAAAACATAGAATATAAATATTCTCCCAAAATATAATTAAATTATCTACATCATGAGAATTTATTTATAATTTTTAGGTATTAAATAATTATCATTAATAATGACACAATAGTGATGTCAAAATTATTTTATTGATTCAAATATCAAATAAATGGTTTTAAAAATATTAAAATAATTATTATATGATAGAATTAATGTTTTCCACAAATTCTCTATATGAATATGACATGTTATGAGTCTATTGAATATTTTTTTTCGAATATATCCTTTGTGATGATTTTATTTAAATTCAAATAAATGAATAGTGTCAAAATTAAGACTATTGTTATTTTATAAAAATATCATATTATAAAATTGTTTAAAAATAAAAAAAATATTTAAAAATTATAAATTGAAATATATATGGTCTAAAATGTCATAAAGTATTCAATTATGGACAATTAATAACAGATACCTAAATATTTTTAACAATTTAAAATTTAGAATATTATTACCACAAATACAATTAAATAGATTAAATAAGGATAAATCAAGTTGATAAGGTTTACAATAAATTACCAGCATGTCTACATCTTATTGGTTGATGAGATTACAACCCTATCTCATCTAAGATTTGTATTTGAGTCATTTTTGGACATTTTTAAGTGGGTTTTGAGTTTATTATAAATTAATATTTTAGAGGTTTCCATAAGTGCCCCTTTCCTCTCCTATAAAAGGGAACCTCCTCCCTCTACTCCTCACACCACTTTGAGCCCTCAAGATCTTCCAAAACCTGAACATTTATCTTCTACACTTTCCTAGAATCATTCTAGAGGTCTTTTTCTTCTTCAAAGACCAACTTTAGTTCCCTAATAGGAGGTTTTGAAGAGGAGCGTCGAAGAAGAGGTAATATCCTTTACAGATTCTTTCATGTTCATTTCTTATTATACATCCTCTTATTCTATTGTTTCATAATAAATTAATAACATAAGTATCACTAATATACATATATGTTATAATAAATATAAACCAACCATATTTTACCTTCTATCCATCATAAGTAAAACGAAATCTTCACGCGTGTGTACGTACGGAATAACGTCTCCACACCGTGGTGTAATCTGTTTTTTCACCACGACCTTACTTGGATGGGTATAATGGTGTAAAGAATAACTATATATGGTTATTATAACCTAATACTAATTCTGAGATATTATATCATCCACTCTAATTCCATTCAATAATTATGGGAACGATATCATCGCTTGTGCGTACGTACGGATTACCGTCTCCACGACGCAATGAGATTCATTCTCCAAGTTAACCATTCCAGAATGCTTATAATGTATATATATTAAATAATAATGAAATATATGAAATATTAATGATACTATATTTATTTATATGTTATTTACTTACTTCTATTCAATTTAATAAGGAAACTAAAATAACATTCATGCGTACATACAACCTACCGTCTCCATGAACGGTGCATTTCTTTCCATTTATCGATCTATTTTATATATGTATATTTGGAATATATATTATATATAAATCGTGTTCCACATTATGGAAGTAAGTAATCATTATCAAATTAATCATATTAATAATTACAAGTCACAACACGGACGATAAATGAAACGATTTTACCCAAAACTCTGCTTTAACATGGAATTGACAAATGAACGAGTAATATAAAGTCTTAAGTGAATCATATATGACATAATAAATATTATTATGGGCTTTTTAAAAGTTAATAATATGTTTAAACCCAATATATAGTAGTATCAGATACAGATGGAAGAAATTGGATATATGGTAAGGGAAAATTTTCCAAATCTCATTTTTATCCGAGGTTTCTTATACCTAAGTATTTACTGGGGTTATATTTTTCATCCATGTCCATTAAAATGTTTTTTCATAAAGTGTTTAGTATTCTTGCTTGTATTTTTAAAGTCATGTTTAACCCTCCTTGACTTTTACATTGTGTTATGGAAGGAATCTTTCTTTTGTTTACCATACGAGGAACTTTTTGACTTTTCCGGAAAAAGTATGAGGATAATTTTTTTTAACATATAATGCATGAATAGATTTTTATGGATTCATATTTCCTATTTTTCATGAAGACTCTTCTACAATATTTAATTATTATTTTCAAGAAAATCCTTTTTCTTGAAATTGCATGGCATTTTTTGAAAGGAAAATATTTTTGAAGAAGGAAGGATATTTTAATCAAGAATTCATTTCAAGTGTTTTGTAAAAACTATTTTACATCTAAGATGACATTATTTAGTATGACTGTGTTTCAAGTATAATATATCTAATTATTTACATGGCTTGATTCTTCTTATGATGAAATTATATCCATTTATTTTATATGGATTATGTTATGATGGGATGATTTTTATGAAACCCATTTTATTTTTTGGGTTATGATGAATGTTTTTTGTTTATTTTGTGGAACAAGTAAGAATGATTTCATTATGAGATGGGTGTGACCTATACCTCCCTCCAATTCATTGGGTAATTATTAATATCTCAGGAGATAGACATGACTGGAATGGTAAGTGAACCCGGTTTAGTAATACAGGGCTGGAACGACATGTAAACCCGATTTAGTAATGGACTTTTACCATTATGATGGTCTTTGAAACAATGCCTTGGAAAATATGGAAATCATAACATGTGATTAATGGTTTTCACTAATTACATGTTTTATTTCCATGCTATTTTATCATGATTAATGTTCCTTTATTATCTATGCCTTATGTACTGCCACGATTTATGTCATTTCTCAAGACATTGATGTTTTATGTTCATGTTTTTACATTCAAATGTTTATGGATTGTTTTTATGTTCTCTATGTTTACCCTTACTGAGCATTTGAGGTCACCCATTTTGTTTTTTATTTTCCCCAGGATATAAATAAAGGATTTAGGTAAGAAAACAAAAGGGGAAGATATTTATGGGAGATTTTGAAGATCTTTCACCATGATTAGAAGATTATGTTCCGAGTTTCCAATGCCACTAAACTAATATGGTCGTTGGTCGTCTATTTTTGTTATGTATTAAGTATTCCATAAAAGTAATGTAATGTATATGTACATTAATTTTGGGTCTCTACAGGTACTCCCCGGTCATTGAGCTCTGGGGGTGTGTAGGGCCTCCATGGGAGTGGTGGATTCCTCGGTTGTTGAGATGATATGATCAAGCCCCTCTACTCTTACATTGTTGAGGTTATGAGGGTAAATAGTTCAAATTTTGGCCCCCTCAGTTATAGTTCATAGTAGAGAGTTGTGGGACATTCCACATGGTTTTTTATATTGTTGTGCAAAATTTTTGGTATCAGATATGGACCATTAGAGATGTAGAAGGATTCATTGTTTTCAGTTGGTCTGTGGAGATTGAGATCCCCTTTCTCTATCATTTTTGATTGTTTTTGGACATATATTTTTGTTTATGGTTGTTGTCTTATTTTCTTATTGAGATGCCTTTATTGGATCGAGAAAAACTTTTGTTTTATCTATCTACCACTCCTTTTTTTGTTTATTATGAATCCTACAAGGTATGTATATACTCACCCCTAAATGTATTTTCCCTCATATGTCATGTTTTAAAAAGATGGAATACAAGTTAGTGTGGATTTCTGTGGAGCAATGGGATACTCGAGTAAAGTGTCCATGTACTGTGGTCGGAATTTGAGATTAAGACATGGGATCTCTCAGCTATTTTCTACTCTAGAATTTCTGAAGTTAAGACTTTATTTCCAATTGGGAATTTGTTTTTTCCCTTTATATTTTCGTTGTAATATATTTTACTCTATTTTATATCTAAGAGTTTTTTTCATGTTTCGTTTATATCTTGATGATACTTTATTTTCATTATATTACACTAAACAACTACACAGAGAAGGTTGGTTGTGTGTATATGGGTAAATTAGTCAGGGGACTCACATTTCAGTTATAACTTTTTTCTGATTTTTACATGCCCCTAGTAAATTAGAGGAGGTCACATGGTTAAGGTGGCCTAGCCTTTCACTGTTTAGGCAGGCCCTGATGGGTTAGGTCATTACAGAGTTGTATCAGAGTCAGTTCATCATTAGGAGGGAGTTTGAAGGTGTAACCTTAAGAGGATTTGTTGGGACTTATGGAAATGATGTCAGAGTTTCTTGGGTGAAGAATTTTAGCCTAGACATCTAGTGTTGGTATAGAATTTAACATATTTATATTATAGGACTTTGACTACCATCTTGTCGACACTGCATACCAAGACATTATTTTCATGAAACTTGGTATATGGATCATATAAGATTGAGACCTTTGACTTTAATTCTCGAGTCAACTCCCTATATATTCTCTATGATTGTGGTATATATTTATAAATTTCATGAATACTCTACAATGATAGTCATATTATATTTCCAGATAGATTCATGACCAGAAATAGTTGAGATTTGGGGCCTCGGATTGGGGACACACCTATGAGATGTTTTCTTTTGGCAGGCACCGATTAGTGCTACTACCTATTCAGTGTCATAGGTATCCCTCTAAGGATCAGGCTGATGTCCATATGCATATTCACCATTTGATAGCTCCAACAGGACTAGACGATGATATTCACATGTTTATAACATTTCACAAGTTTCAACAACAATGCCCAAAATTTTTCACAATGTCATAGGCCCTCAAATAGAAAATATTTGACTCGAGGAAGTGGTCTAGGTTTTTCATAAAATGTAAACCCTGGCTGACAAAATGGTTTTGATAGCAACAAATATCCCCCTTAAATCATTTGTCAGATTCTAAGGTATCGACATATGATGTACCTTTGTTGAGTGTGCATCATGGGTTTCATAGATAGAGAACTCCATGGTTTCATAGTGAGGTAGACTCCCCCTTCCCATGTTATAGACGACTTGCATGAGCCTATGGTAAATGTCCCACTTTGATAGGACCCCTCTTTATTATGGTCAATGGGGGAGATACTTCTTTAGGGTGACATAGAAAGTCTATAGATCATTGTGTTCGTAGATTCAAACATATAATAATGAGGAAAATTTCCCCCACCGTGATTCGTTTTGTATCGTGATTCAAAAACTATAAGGGAAATTCAATTCCACCCATATGAGATAGTGTTGAGGTGCCGAAGATTAGTTTATTGGAATTGTATTTTTATGGTTGTTTTTATTATACATGGTTTCAGATTGATCCATAGTTATGGAGAACGTGTGGGAAAGGGAATGGGGAGCTTCATGTGATATGATATTGTGGTTTATCGGCTTCTAGTGTGGTTTAGGGCACGAAATGTTTCAAAATTTCTCCAACTAGAGTTATAACATAGAGTCATACAAAAAAATGACTCATAATTATCTCTATTTAGAGACCTAACAGTTATGGTGGAGTCATTTTTAGTTGAACCATGTGCTTCAGGGTCCAACCGAAAGGATTGGTGATTAATCTTCTCTTTCGACTGTGTGACCCAAATATAAAGATAAAGAGACTCACATGAAATATTTCCATAGCGGCAGTGGGACCCTAGAATCTTTTACTCTATATGGATTTTTTGTTTACCTTTCATTCCCAGATCATTACTTCTATTGAGTTTAGACGTTCTTTCGATTATTGGAATGTAATTTTCATCTATTAATAATGACTGATCCCCAAGCAGTGAATGATTCACTTATTAATTGAAGGTTACAATTGATTCATTATCATCTTGATAGTTTAAATGTTTGAGTAATATATTCTATGATAATTTATTTTCCTGTGATTGTGGATGAGGTTAAGGGATTTTATCATTATGATGTGTTGAGTTTACCACACAATTGAGAGTTAGTTTCACGTATGGGCTTGAACCAAGTATGAACAGATGTTTTTGTTAGCATATCAGATTAACCAATGTTGTTATGATATATGTAGGTGAGGTTGGAGGAGTCTATAAAGTAGTGGATTCATAAGTCCTAGTTTTTTTTCTAGTAATCCCTTGGTTTTTTGACTTTGGGACAGATGGGATCTTGAGTTCATGTGTGTATTGCAGTCACCTGATTTAGGTGACTATCAAGGAGGAGTATTCACCCTTGAGAATCTATTTTATTTTCACCTAGTGGATAGAGGAGAAGTTGATCATAGAGTTTTTACCAGGGATGGGTTGTCACCAGCTCCAGGTTTGAGAGGTAGATTTACAGAGAGTGGAATACTACATCCATTATTGTTATTTTGATTTTTTGATGAATCCCTTAGGCATGCAGAATGATCTAGAAGAGTCCATGAGACACATGATCCAAATCCTAAACCCTTCTAGGATTAGTTTATCATAGTCTTTTTTGATGGTTCCCTTATGTCCTTAGTTTCAGAGTTGAAGAATGTGAGGCACTATAGCATAGTTATATACATACTCTAAGAGTGATAATCCTATGGAATCTATCATAGATTAAGTTCTAAATGAAAAGCCTCACTTCTCATGATATGATTTTCTATGACAAGGGAGTAGAAGTAGACCCTGCAGAGGTTGAGGTAGTGTGACCTTGGGGTACACCCATGGTGTAGCCTTCGTAGAAGATGCTCAGAGTGAGGTTTTTTATCCATTTTTGTTGACTGAGGTGACATAGTAGTTTGCCTCTTTCTAGATGACCCTTGTGGTTAATGATGGTGTAGAATTCCTCTAGTTTATGATTGTTACCCACTCGCTTCTTTTATGAGTTTAGGAGGAAAATATTGGCGATATTGATTGCAAGATATTGTGTGACTAGACAATAAATAGATATGTTACTGATGGATTCTCTAAATGTGGGGATCATGATATCCTTGTTTAAGGATGGTCAATGGATATGGTCATTATGTGGTAAAAGGTGTTGAGGTGGTTGTTTTCCCTCAGTAGTACACCCAAAAGGGTGGTTGTACTGAGATCCCTTATACATGAGTTTGGTGCCCATTTATGTTTTATATTATTACTGGGTTTAACTCAACGTCTCACATGCCTATTGGTGGAGATCAAGGTACTGGGTGGAAGTAGAAATCCAAAGGTGTTTTTTTGGTTCACCCAATGAGGATTCCATGTTTGATGAGAGTTCATGAGGTTTCTTGATGGATCATTGACATACTAATTTGGTTAAATTACATCCTACACATCTGAAAGTAGATATTAGTGGATATATTTGGATTCATTTTCATACATAAGGTTTTCTGACTTCATGGAATTCCCTCAATGATCATTTAGATCATGATGCTCGCTTCACTTCACAATTATATAGGTGTTGTTGGAGGCCTTTGGGGATCAGCTAAAAATGAGAATTGTGTTTCTACCCTAGACATATTTCCATGAAGAGTGGACCATTAAGATTCTAGATAACATTATTTGGGACTACCTGATAGCTTTTGTCAATATCTAGGAAGATTTCCAACAATCATTGGAGTGGGTATCATAACATTTATCACAACACCATCCGCATAACACTATTTGTTTCCTTGTATGGGATACCTTTCTGGTCACTACTACATAGTTTATAACTAGTGCGATTTGTTGGATGGGGGCCTATGGTTGTTTCTATGGATGGTTTTGAAAACGGTGCAGTTCGTCCAGTGGCAGATGAGGACTATAGAAAAAAATTTAGGAGTCCATCATGGGCTAATGCTAGTTTCCATTGGACTTTGATAGAGAGATCATCTATTCTTAGATATCTAAAAATAACAAGGATCACATGTATTTGTCTAATAAATTAGGTTATATCTATGGATAATAGGCCATTTTTTCCAATTACGGTGTCTGGTTTGTGAGGTGGTGTACAGATTGACCCCATTTTTTACCAATTGACCCATGTGTTTGTAGTTTGACACATTAGACTACGCTCACAAGTTAGGATTAAGATTTTGGACATGTGAAAAGGTGTGGTAATG
Organism: Viscum album; assembly: GCA_963277665.1. NCBI lineage: Eukaryota > Viridiplantae > Streptophyta > Magnoliopsida > Santalales > Viscaceae > Viscum > Viscum album. The sequence continues at coordinate 1,404,445,837 of OY728125.1, forward strand.
ACAATATTATCCCAATAAAATTTTTTTAATGGTGGATTTATAAGATGGATTGAGTAGGTCTTGTGATTTCTCAGTCTCATTAGCGCATAGTGAATGGGGTGGACCGGGTGAGAGAGGTTATCTTTATGGTTGACACAACATTTATTAGGTTCTTATGGTGATTAAAGGATGGTTTTTTGGCACTCAAAATAGGCACATGAGAGGGGTGTCTGGTATGCACATGATAATTAACTGAAATTTAATAAAAATATAATTTAAATTTAATATACCAAAAGGAAAAATGAGATTGGTGAATCATTTTGGGCTTGGTATTGATTTCCCCTAGGCGCTTGAATGGGGAGAGTTATGTTTCATTTTTTATTATCATCAATGATAATATTAATTGAAATTAAAATTAAATATCCGAACCCAGTGGGCATGATCCACATTGAAATTATAATGGATGGGTAGGAAAGTTACAATGTGTTCCCTTTTTGTATATATTAATTATATAAGTTTTAAATTAATAATTATAATGTTATTATTATTATTACATAGTTTCAGTTGTAAATTATCTGTGTGATGTCAAATTGAAAAATACCCTATTGATTTTTGACCTTGACATCTAGAAGGATGATTCAAGACTAGTGGTAGATATTATATTCAAACAAATGGCTAGGGACCATAATGTGATGTACATACATGTTATGATGAAATTCATTTTTTTTTCGTCAGGTCTCCATTTTAGACTATTAAATGGTCCATCCGGTATATTTTTCCAAAAGGATGGAAGGAATGTGGTCTATTTAGGAAATCATGTTCATTTTTATAACATATTTGTTGAATTATTTTTTATCTCATCATATCGATGATGAGTCTCAGGCATTCATCGTGATTTATGATAGAAAATTTGTGTACTCTTAGATTAAACAAACATGATCCATCACCCAAACATTACAAAGTACATAGTTTGGTACATGAGGATAACCCAAAATACACGAGCATGATCTGCTACACATGGTAATGATTTGAGTGGTCTAGAAATTACATTTACCATTTATAAACATTGTATATAATGAAATAGATATAAAAATGGGTGTGGATTAAAACAAGACTGAGAAATGAGGTAGTACCACATATAGTGTGGATCCCTAAAATGCTATATATTCCCTCGTTCAATTTATTCCTCTCATATGTCTTTAGTTTTGACTCAGATTTTGTCCTAAAAGTAGCCTATCCTAATTAGTTTTCTATATATAACATGATGATGACCTTCATTTTGGAATATGAGATAATATTTCCAATGTTCTGAAAAATACGGATCTTTAGGATATACTTGACGATGATAGTGATTTGTTGTGATCCTCAAAAAAATTTTAGGCTCAGTACTCTATGTACCTCCCATAAACAGCTTATAGAATGAGATAGCATCAATGATTTTTCTATAGGAGAAAACCAAAATAAAATGAGGTAGGTACACAAAACTTGTGGACTTCAAACACACTATGTATTCCTTCCAATTATTTCTTCCTCTCACATCCCTTTCATTTGGACTCATGTTTTTTCTAGGAGTGGACTATCCTATTTATTTTCCTACATATAACATGATGATGAATTTTATTGTGGAATAAATGTTAATATGAATTATTTTATGAGCATGATTCTTATTCAGGATATTCTTGACAATTGTAGTGATTAGATGTGATTATCAGAGAGATGTTAGGGTCAGTAATCCCTTGTCACACATGGGCATGAGTTCCCTATATTCTTTATACAAAAGGGGTTAGTATCCCCTATCACACCAGGTCATGGGTTCCCCATTCAATCAGATATATGTCATGGTCATAACACCCCTATCACACTACAGTGAGAGTTCCCCATTATATCAGAGAGATGTCAGGGTTAGTACTCCCTTATTTGACTAGGGAACCAGTTCTATATATTCCCTACAAAGATGTTACCAGGGTTAGTACACCCCTGCCTCGCCAAGGTGAAAGCTCCCCATATTTTTTACACAGGTAGAGTCATTACTCCCCTTACTACTAGAGGGAATGTGTTCACTACCCATGGAGTGGTACCCTCCATTACTAGATCTCCAATGGTGTGTGGTTCCTTTAGGATATTTATGTATCCCTCAGTTGTGGAGCAAAGTTGTGAGGAGTGTGACCCTCCAGTATTACTATGGTGAGGTTATGTAGGATACATGGTTTTGAGTTCTGGATTACTTAGGTATATTGCATAGTAGAGAGGAGTGGGTCCCTCCATGTGGTTTATTATATGGCTTCACAAGATGTTAGGCACCAAAGATAGACCTTTAGAGCTTCAGCCAGACTCATTGTTCTTAGTTGGGGTATACAGATTGAGATACCCCTTATCTCTAGATTAGGATTTTTATTGAGTATATATGGATGTTTATGGTTTTTATCTCAATTAATTATTAGCATGCCTTATTTGGTTTTATATGGCCTTTTATTGTATCTTTTTATCACTCCCTTTTTTATTAGAAGGAATCCTACAGGGTATGTATATACTCACCCCTGTATGGGATTTTCGTACACATGTAATCTATTATACATATGATGGATATGTCAATATTGATTTTGGTGGATCATGGGTATACTCATGTGCATTGGCCCCATATGGTGGAGGGATGTATATATCAGGATTTGGGATCTCTCAGCTATTTATAATCTAGTTGTTGTCATGTTGGAACTTCACTTATTGTTGGGCGTGTATCTTTTCCCTTTACACATTGGATGTATTCTATTATACTTTAATATATTCCCTATAGTTTATTTCATGCATAGTTTATCTCTAGATGTTATATTCTTTAAATTATATTCATCTTTACTACAACATAAATATGGTTGGGTACGTGGATAAAGGTACATTTACAAAAAGACTCACATTTTACTTATGTCTTCTCAACATTTGTCACTATCCCCTGGCATATTATAGGTGGGCTTGGGGATGTTGTGGTCTGGCCTTCCACAGTCCGAGTGGGCCCTAGTGGGCCGGTTCGTTACATTATGAGGGATAATATTTCATAAAGAGATAAGAAATAATAGCATGGGACATAAAAGGTGTTTTGTGCACTGGATGGAATAGTAAGCATACCGCATGGAGTGTCATACACTATATATTTTCAATATTATAGATGTATGTTTTATATTTAGATTACATAAATACTTGAGGGTTATATGATACCTTGTAGTAGAGCCTCTACTAATTGATATCATTTCTATGAAATCCTTGTGTTTTAGATAAAAATATGGTGGTTGTGTTAATTGATAACCATGTCATCAGTTGATTCAGAACTAATAATGGATTTATACTCTCATGTGTTGAGTATGATATATGGGTCCTCAATTTAGATAAACTAATGGAGTGAATAGTAATACATAGAAAATTCATGTGATGTGATTTTCTATTTGGGTGAGGGGAATATGATGTTCTCATGCACTTAGATGAATGAGTTGTGATGTAATCATCAACCTAGTCAGTCTATACTACGATAATTAAGATTTTATGAGTAACTATATAGGATCTAAATACCCAACATCCTATGTCTACATAGTGTCTTGAAAAAGTGGATTGTATAACAATTCATTTTTTAATATGATACAACTGGTGAATTCAATTATTGAGATATATGTGGTTAATACAGATTATTCCATATCACTTTATAGATTTAGTAGAATTAATGCTTTTCTGGAGGATTCTCTTTTATTACATTTATGAATTTAGTGATTCATATTTTTTAGTGATACAATGGCCCATGAGATTACACTTTATGGTTGACTGAATGTGGATTTTGTTTTATGAAACTCATAGATCAACTATAAAAGTACATTAAACATTATTGAAAAGGGGTTTTGGTTATATATTCACATGGTATTTTATATGATGTTATAGATTGTGAATTTGATGATGTCCTTCCAAAAGTTCCTTGAAATATCTCCAAAAATAGTTTTGGATATGATTTCACAAGTTATTTTTTATGATAATACATATGGTGAAATAAAACAAAGTATATGATGCTTTAGTGTAAGTGGTATATTGATAGAGATATTACTTGAATCCTATATACATGTGATATATTAGGATATATCATAAGATATGATATAAGGGATATCATATTGTATAATATCTATTAATCAATGGCTTGTCTTATAGATTTTGAGAATATTGTTACTTCTGATACATGGGTAATGCAATGTCATTGCTATGGCTAACACTATTCTGTGAAAAAGGAATATATAAAGCATTGAATCATAGTATAAGATTCATGTGTAATATTTTGATTGATGTGGTAACTGAATTTTAAATGTTTATGTTATATATATACCTTCCAAGTAAAATTTATCATTGATTAAATGTATCATAAGTTGTGAAATATAGAATAATTGAGTCTCCATAACTGGTAAGTACATGGTTGAGGGTACAAATAGATTTCATCATAGGAATTTAATAATATGTTTTATAAAATATCAGTAAATTATAAAAAGGACCATGAACATCATTAAGGTCTATATAAGAATGAAACGACATTGAGATCGGTGTGTTCATTTATGCCGTCTTTACCCAACCATATTACTTTTCTCCCAGAAGTTCTATCTAATTCCACCCAATGTATCATCATACTATGGTTATGAGGAGGGTCTTTAAAAATATTTTTGGTTATTCAATTAGTATTGTTGATAAATCATGGGGGAAGAACACATTCTTCACTTATTAGGGATCTTCAACAACTGCTGTGATTTAAGAACTAGGGAAACGCCTATAAATGATGAAAGGTATACATTATTCAAATATATTAAACATGAATTGATAATTTTATAACATGGTGAACTCTGTAATTATGTTTCTAATGTATTTCAATACTTTAAACAAATGTTTTTCAATCCTTATAAATCTATCAATAACAACCCATATATATATAGGAATAGGTGGGTGTTTGTTTTATTTGTTGTGTTTGTGTCTTGTTTTATTAAATTTTACTCACATGATGATCTTAACAATTTAGAAAGTTCATGAATTGATTCTATCACACATAAACCACTCAACAGTAGCAAGGGTTAGTAGTTTGATAGTAATAAACGTCAATTAGTGGAAGTTGGAACTTCTTCCTTTGATTATAGAACTTCTTAGTGGATATATAAATCCACTTATAAGGTAGCACAAAATAAGATCAATGGTATAAATCCTTTAGTAATTGTAGAAAAATCATGCCTCTATCATATGTCATTTGTAGTGGTATTAGTGACCTCCCTCATTTGTAGTGAATGCACAACGCCACCTCAGAGGGTAGTGATTCACCAGTAGTGAAATCACTTAGCTTGAAAGTATAATCCCTAGTTTTGGATTCACAACCATATAACTTCCCTTCTATTATGTATAACAGAAGCATATTCAATCTCTTCCTATGTATCAATAGTAACACCACACGTCAACAATAGAATATCCCCTATTTCCTCTCCAATGTAGCATATATCTATGATCGTTGAGCAGTATTGTAAGTGTTAGTGGAAACCACACCTTAGTGGAGCTAACTTCTCATATTTTACTGGTAGAATATCTCTTATTAAAATAGTATCAGTAGTGGGTTCTCCCTCATTAGTGTTATCACATCTTCAACGTTAGCAATAATAAATGTATTCTACAAATTTTCACTTCACATCAGGTTTTAAATTTTTCTATCATTAGTATGTTACAATCAGTTGTATGACCAATGGCTATAAGTATTTTCAATCATTAGTATGATACCATCATCTATGAAATCATTTGTTAAAAAATTCTTATGAGAATCAGTTCTAAAAAATATTTTACCACTAGTTATAAAATTCTACAACCACTAGTTTCCTTTTTTTTCTACTTCCATCCATAAATTTCATTTTTATTTTATGAAAACATTTTTATACTATTTTTAAAGTATTTTTTCATTTTATTTGAAGCATTATTATAATAATTAATTTTATTAGGTCATTCCTTATATAAATAATTTCAAATCGTGTTTAATATTTGAATTATTATTTTTAAATATTTTTAACAAGTTTTAGATATAATTTTTTTCTTTAAGTTTCATAGAAGAATACAAACTATTCTATAATTATTTATTTATAACTTTGTATTATTTCATAAATTGTCTATTTTAGTAATTCTGAAATTATTTGATAACATTTTTAAATGTTTTAATTTTTTTAATATATTAAATACATGAAAAAAATGTTTTTATAATTTATTCATAAATACAAAATTTATTTCAATGTTTTTATCTATAGTTATCTTTCTTAATAATTTTGGGGAATTATTTGACTTATTATTTTATAATTAGTTTGATCAATATATTTAATTTTTTTCAATCATTTAAATTTATTCAAACCAAATCTTTAAATTAATTGGAATTTATATAATTCATTTTCTCTGTGTGATATTTTATTTGACTATTAAATTATTAAATTGAATTGTTATAATGGATATTCAAGTGTGAAGAATAAATAGTTTTCTATATAAAGGGCTCAAGTATTATTGGAAGTGATACAATGATTATGATGATGGGTGATACAAAGAGTTTATATTTTTATAATGATCATCTCTCTACATCATTTGTGATGAAATATTAAGGGATGGAGTAATATTTTTTAAATTTATAACAGCTTGGAGAGTTGATTTGTACCATTACTAGAAAAACCATATTACACTTTCTTATTAATTAAAAAGGGATTATATTAAATGTTTCATCATTAAAAATATTCCAACTTCTATCTAATTATAATATTTATTCAATATTTTCTATCTTGATATAGGTCGTCACTTAAATTTTTTCTCACATAGTTTATACTTCCAATACAAGGTATTCCTCTCTTTATATTTACTTAAACAAAAAGTAGTATACTTAGGATGAGGCTTCACATTATAGAAAATTATATGTTTTTTCTACCCCCAAAAAATATTGTGTGTGTGGTTAGGTTTGTGGTTTCTCCTAAAAAACCGGTGTTTGGATTCAACCCATTATAAAAGTCTAGGTTTAAATAAATCCCATTTTATATGTCTCTCTAACTTTCATATTTCGTGATATAATCCCTTAGTTTGGGTGTGAAGAGTGTACTAGGTTAATTAGACTGAACCACTAAAAATTCTATTTTTTCCCTATCATTTTTATTGTTAAAATATTTATTGCATATTTTTAAAATCATTGGTAATTTTAATAAAGGCATATTCAAACCCCTCTATACCATCAATCATTAGATTTTTGACCTAAAACTTGGTATCAAAGGAGAAACCCTCAAGTATTTCTTATCTCTGTTATTCATTATCCTAATACCAAAAACTGATATCAAAAGGGTGACCCTTTTATGAAGTATAAATTTAGCTCTATTGTGATTTTGATGATACCATTAACTCACATTAAAATTTCTCCATAAAATGATAGTTTTAAATTTGTTTATATTTCTATGATTATTTGAGCCACCCTATATCATAGTTCTTAAAAAAATACCATAGAATTATCTATTTCACTAATGGTCATTCAAGAGATTAATTTCTTGAATCTTCTTAGACCAAGTCATTTCAATGGAAGTGATTACTGAAATTGGAAAGATCAAATGGAGGTATTTTTTATGAATATTTATATTGAATATTAGATCATCAAAATACATGAGGTTGAAATTGATACATTGACTGGAAATTATGCTATGAACTGTGTCTTGAATTAAAAATTGATAAATTATCTTTATTTATATCTTATTTTATTTGTATTTAGTAATATAACATCTTGTAAAACATATTTTTACATTTGAAGCATTTCGATATTCACTCATCAAGGAACTAAAAACTTTTGAAAAACTATGATTTCTATTCACATAGTCATATTTCAATAATTTAGAATGTCTGATAATGAAAGTGTAAATTATATTTTGAAAAAAATTAAAAATATTTTCTACAACATGGTTACACTTAGAGAAACAATGAAAAATGAAGTACTAATTTAAAGTATTATTTGAGTCTTCCTAAATAAGTGGAATTCAAAGAATGTATCTATTGAATGAAGAAAATATTTTTCATAATATTCTCTATATGGGTTGATTGGATATCTATTACAATATGAGATTGAATTAAAGAACAATGATGTTGATTTATTTATAAAAATAAAAGGAGTTGATTTTTTATCTATATATATATATTTTATAACTCTTTGAGAGATTTATTCGATTCTTCTAGCTTATAGAAGGATGTGGATCTAAATTAAGTTGAAAAATGTATTCAATCACTCATAAACATATTATTCTACCAAAAAGGATTAAGGGAAAATATTGATATAATAATTATATTAAAGTAAAAGTTATGAAAGTTAAAACCACTAGAATTGTTTTGATGGTAGAAAACTCAACCATACCAAATGTATCTATCCAAGATTAAAATATCAAGTGAAAAATGTAATAATGTGAAAAATAATTCTTATCATATTAGTTGAAGTTGTAGTAAATAATTAGAATATAATGAAGACCTATTAATTGAAAATGACACTAGTAACCTTTATCTGAAGGAAAAATTATCACATGTAACAAATCACTTCGATGATATATTAATGCCAGAATCCTTTTGTTTGATGGATGCATCTTGTAATGTTAGTAATGATTCTAATTATGATTCTGATTCAGAATCTTATTCTAGTTTTAATTATGAGAAATACAATGTTAAAAAATTAAGTAAATTATGTGATGATTTTCAAGAGTAAATTGAAAGTATTTATAAAATGTATGAAAATATGATTATTGATAACAATAATGTTACTAAAGTAAATAAAAATATTATTTTGAAAAAAGAAAATTAAAAAAATTATACTTTTAAGAGTGATAATGAAAAGAAGTAAATGAATATTATGGATAATAATATTTATAAACTCAAAAAAATAAAATTAAAATTTGATAACTGTTTTTTTACCTATAAAAGATATTATATAAGACTATTTTGATATTAAATTAAGGGTAATGTTTATCTAGAAAAGAAAGTCATTAATTTAAAGGAAAATCTATCTTACTTTGTTCAAGGAAAATAAAAATATGATAATATGGTATATATGATGAAACAAAATAGAGATAAGATTTTTATTTATAACAATTATATTTTGAAGATATATTAGAATTATTTTGGTAAGAGTTATACATGGGATATTTCAACAATTATATGCTTTAAATGCTGATTATGTAAGAACCTAGGTTTTCACTTAGGAATGGATCCTTCTAAATTTTGTGTAATTATTTATTTCGAACTTGATTCGGATGCCTACAGACTTAATGGGCGTCTATAGAGTTCATAAGTATTTTTAGAAGGCCGTAACCCAACTTTTTGGGAGAAATAGGATGGATTTATGGTCAGTAGAAACTGTGTAGGGGTAGGTCAGACTGTCTCTTCTAACCATGCAGTGTTGGATAGTGTGGTGGTGTAGGGCACAAAGATTTCCCTAACTATACGCTAGGGTCCGAATACCAATGAAAAACTAATGACATGTTTCATAGGTGTTACTCATAGTTGGATCATGGTTTCTATAACATTTTGGATTAACCATGATAAATTCCCCTCCATACATCATATGGTGCATGGTTAGCGCACGGTTTGGCCATCCATGTGGCCAAACAATGTGATCCTTTTGGGTGATTTTAAGAAAATTCTCTTAAATGAAATGTTTTAACACATAATTCTTTCTTATTTGTATCTAGATGATGAAAAACCCTATATTCTACCTTTCTTGAGCTCCCAATCAATCTTCTGTTGTAATTGATCCCATTCATCCATTCAGAGTCTGATCGAAGTACCATTAATCTTGTTGGATCCATGCCAGTAAGAACTCGATTCCTTTTTATTCATTCATCATTATTATTTATATTGATGAAGTTATTTAGATGAAGTCTCATGTGCCTCATTTTAACGTAATTGATATTTTCTTCAGATATATTCCAATCCAATACAAAGTAGATTATTCTACTGAAGGAGGAGAGTCATGCGAGCACGAGGTATCAGGTCTTTAACTCAACCCTTAGGATTCTGTATTTTAAAAATTGTTGTCTGTGCATGATGGTTTCTTCAGTGGTGATTTATTAAATTTTTTATTGATTATAGTGGTAAGATTTATTTATAAGACTCTTTTTAAATATATTATCCATCATTAGAGGTTACTTCCTCAACACTGACCACCCCAAGTAGGGTGTTTTCCATAATTATGAATTTCGAGGATTGTAATGTGAATCTAAACCAATGTTCAAGTGTTTTTTTGTATTGTAACTTCTAATAGTAAGACCTTACTTATTAAATAACAATTTATTTTCGTTTTCTACTAGCTCATGATTTTTTTAGTGTCCCTTAGCCCTTCTATTGAATTTGTTCTAAATAACTAACAAATATTTAAATGGTAATTGTAATGTATATTATATATACAACTAGGATTAAATATGTGTAATTGAATGGAATGGTTGAACTAATGTATCAACCCATTCCATGTTCCTTGTAATATATTGGAGTGAACCTTATTAAATGATTATGACTTAAATGAGCTAATAAATGGTTGCCAATATTGTTATCCTTGTCACAGTGTTGAAAGGAAATGGCTTCAAATGAATGAATTATTAAATGGAACTATCAATACATGGAATAACATATTAAATTAATTGATAATATGATGCCTAGTTCATAAATACCTAGAAATTATGTTAGGAGTTCTCTGACTCGTTCTAGCCTAGGATTCCTGATGGAATACCGTGATCACTCATGGACACCATTCTGATTCAAAGATGTCGGTTTACAAGGGTGATACCAACCTTGGAACCTGATATTTTTCTACTTGTGGATTCATAGTATGACACCATAGGATCCCTCCATTATCATTTGATGTTAGGATACATTTCATAAATTTTTTGGATTCATCATGATGTATGTGGACATGAGGTGACATGGTGACATCCATCAGGCCCAGTCATATGTTACCCATTTTACCTAGGATTAGATCCTTGGACTCAGATTGAATTAATATTATGGAATGGCTTGGATGATTATCTTTTGATTAAACTCTTACCCATTTAGAAAAACTTTAGATTACAACTGAGTGGGCTTGGCCCTTGAGGTAATGTATTCCATGGTGAATACCTTGGATCCCATTAATTATTAATATCATTACATGATTCCTTGATATATCATGGATATTTCTCTATTATTATCATGACAGGATTTAAATTATGGTTTTAACTAACATGGATTAAAATATAAATGGAAACATAATTAATTAATGAACTAATTACATATTCAGACACTAGATGAGGGATGGATAAAGTAATTTGGTATTTATATTACTATAATAGATTCATTATATATATTCATTCCAACAAACTATTTATGTTTATATTACAAAGAATGGAAGTAATAGAATCAATCGGTGTTGGACTACTATGATTTATCTCACAACCTATCTATGCCACAATTGGCACTCGAGCATATTACATGAATGAAGGTGTTGATATAGGGAAGAGTACAAATCTAGGAAATTGATTTGTTTCATTAATTAGGTTGGAGCTTGGTAGAAGATGAATCACCTGGAACATGTGATTCTTAGGATAGTTTTCATATTACTTTTTGATATTATTTATAGAATTTATTATCTGTGATATTGTATCCATTTTTTTCCTTCATTATAGTTTCATGACATATGTCATCATCATCTTTTGAGTACTATTCCAGTTTCTTTAGTTGTTTACTATTCTTATAGGCTTATGTTGTTCCTTATATTTATTCTATATTTATTAAGTTGTTTACCTTCCATTATATTTATCTAATGTTCTACACTCTGGTAATAAGGGAATATTCTCCCCACAGACACACCCTAGTCCCTCTCTGGTAGAAAATATCTTCTAGCATTAGGGGAGATACGCTTGATGCAATGGGGACAACTGGCCTCAAGGAACCTCTGAGTGGAACTCGAGTTTGGGATGTCACAAATTGTTATCAATAGTTTCCTTTCATGGTTTACTATTTTATGAAAATAGATTAGATATTAGGAACATTTTTAACAACTTCATAGGTAGTTCATTGGTGTAATAGCCATTGTTTGGGGTAATTCTGAGTTTCATAAAATAATGATTGTTTTTCTACTCTATATTTTTTTTGATCTTATCATTTCACTGGTGGGTGATGCAAATGATGTGTTGTGGTTATTATTATTTTTATGATCAGTGATTTATTTTCATCCTTAGACCAATGATATGAGGTCAAGGATCATTGTTACATGCATCGTTCTAGGAACCTAGTATTCACATTCCGTGTATATTTCATCGAATATAGGTTAATTTCACTACATTCATTTCTTGTTTTAATATTATTATTGAGTAATTATATGGTAGTTATATATATAAATGTTCTTACCTTCACTAAAATTAAGTGATTTCCTGTTTCAATTCATGAGGCGTATGGCCCCTTATGGGTTAAAATTGGCAATCAACTGATTCAAGACATTAGAATGAAAGTAAATGGGTATTCATTTAAGTGACAAGGTGTGATTTCCCTAATTCACTAGGAATGGTTATCCATTTTAAATGGACATTTATATATAAAAAATGAAAATTATAATAGTGAAACTCATCTTATATGTATAAATGGGTTCTAGTAAATGATGAGGCAACTTTCTATTTACCCTTCATCTGTTAGAACCCTTTTAATTTATATTTTATCACATAACAATACTTGGATCTATAATTGGGTAGTTGGGGTAGTATACCATGTGTTGTGAGACTTTTCTTATGTTCATATTCTTCTAATGATATATATCTATTTAATTCTTTCTCTAAGTTGTGTGCGTGAAATTTGTAGACCAATTCCACCTTTATGTCATCATGTCATTCACCAGGGGGGGGGGGTGATGACCATTCTCCCGAAATGGTGGCCCCTAATCCACCAATAATACAACCAGGAGTTACAATTAAGGAATCACCTATTGTACCTAATCTGGTAAATGACTCTCAACTTGAAGATAGTTTCTGATGTCTAATGCATTGCATGAAAGGTGCTCCAGGACATTCATATATAAAGGATGATCTCACACGTGAATTCTAGAATTAATATCCTAGGACATTAATGTGGGATAGAGGTTCACATGAAATAGTGTCTTGGCTAGAGTTCCCTCTTTCTATCTTTGATCTTCTATAGACACCTCTAGAGAAGGGGGTTAACCTTGATGTGTGATTTGGCTAGGCACTGGTGGGATGTAATTACCCAGGGTTGTCACCATCATGGAATGGTATATACTACATTCCAGATAGCCTTCTATGATTAGTTATTTCCTTATATGTTTAGGGTTTATTGAGCTTGAGTTTTCATGCATCTCGAGTAGGGTGTTATGTCAGTTTTGGAGTATTTAGTGAGTTTTACTGAGTTATATCATTTTTTGCCACTTCTATCCAGTGATGAGATTTACCATGATAGACACATCAAGGATTGGATCTAGTATGCCATATATTATATGGTCAATATCCTTCTTCTACCTACCTTTTCTGAAATATTCTATCAAGCTCTAATCATTGAGTGCAACCTAAGAGAAGTGGAGATTACCTTACATAGAGGGTCAGTATCGAGGAAGGCCAATAGTTCTTCTCCTATCAAGAAATGTTCCATCAAGGTTTATATTCATATAAGTGGAATCCATAGTACCCATAAAAGCAGCTATATGATATCCCATTAATGATGAAGATATGTGAATTTAAAGCCTCTGTGTGGTAGAGACCCTCTAGAGTGTCGGCCCTAAGACCTTATAAGGAAACTTCAGATATTATGTTGGACATGTCCATTAAATTATATTGGAAGAGGATCCATAAAAGATCCACCTTCAATGGAGGGTAATTTTACACCACCTAAGGCATGGAGTTGGAGTAGCATCGAAAGGACTGGTTGAGGAGGATGTCATTGATATAATAGCCAGATTTCAGATTATCAGCAGTAGTATCAGAGAAATATTGATCATGGTAGTCTAGTTGTTGCACATGGTTAAGGATCAAGTCAATTTCATGCACTACTTCCTATACCCAAGGATGAGTATACATGAACATCTACAATATAAGGTACAATTATAGTATCCTCCACTATAGTTTCTTATTTGTTTGATATTGGTGATTCACACTCCATCTCTACCTTATCTATCATGGAAAGTCTCAGGCTAAAAATAATGTATTACTTTGGTATAATGACCCCAGATACATAATTTAGGGTATTTTTAGAGGGTATATATCAATACCATGAATGTCCACATGAGGTTGGAATTTACCATTTCTTATGAGACCTCTGTTTTCTCCTGATGATAGGCTTCAATTTTATTCTTGGAATGGATTGGTTGGTCCCATTTGACACCTTGGAAAATTTGAATCACCACAGGGTATCATTTACATCACCAGATGGAAAAATTTATCTACACATAGTTGAGTGGGATATCTAGGCTAGTATAGATGGACCACATCATCACGGGCTTGGTGGAATGACAAGACATATATCTAATCTCATTGTGGAGGATCATGGTTTTTATCAGTTTGAATTCCCTCTGATAGTATATCATTTTAGGGACTGTTTTTCAAACTACTTTTCTATCTTTCCACCTAAGATAGTGGTATATTTTATTACTGATATCATTTCATGAGTAGATCTAATTCCCATTACTCCATATAGGATGGCACCTACTATGTTTCAGGATCTCAAATGGTATTTTGAGGATCTAGAGGAAATTGTCTTATATAGATTAACACTACTTCTTGGGATTCTCCCTTGATTTCCACCAAGAAGGTGGATATGACCGTTAATTTAAGCATGTATTATAAACATTTGAATGATATTATGATCAATAACCATTATCCACTACCTCAGATAAATGATCACTTTTACTAGCTCAGAGTAGCCACGGTGTTTTCTAAGATCGACCTAAGATCAGGTAATCATCATGTGTGAGTGAAACCTTCATAGACACATTGTAGAACATAAGATAGAAGGTGTGGTATATATGAGTATCAAATTATGTTTTTCATTCTTACAAACCCACCCACCATTTTCTTGTATTAGATAAATAGGGTGTTCCACCCCTATTTGGATTCATTTTTTCATGTTATTTGTGGATGAAATCTTAGTGTATTCTCAAACTCATATTGACCTTGTTAAAAACCTTGATATTTTTTATGATACACTGACAGAGAATCAAATTTATGCCATGATTTCTAAGTGAGACTTCTTTATTGAAATAGTTCACTTCATAAGAGATATTATCTTAGATAAATGAGAATATATTTACATAGAAAAGGTGAGTGTTGTATTTTTATGGGAGAATACCAAGAAAGTGTTTGACATATGATGTTTCTTGGGGAAGGATGGATATTACAAAAATTTCATAGAGGAATTATCATGACTTATTACCTATTATTAGACTTAAAAAGAAGGTTGTCGGGTTCATGTGGTATGAAGAGATAATGAAATCATTTTAGGGGCAGAAATGGATGATTGTTTCCGCAACAATTATGATTTATCCAGAGCCTGGTAGTGGATATACCATGTGCTATGATGAAATGGGAATTATCCTAGGAGTAGTTATGAAATAAGATGAAATATATGTTTTGTATTTTTTTGGTAGTTTAGGCCTCATGTGAGAAACTATTTGATGCAGGACCTCAGGCTTGTAGCAGTTTTCCATGCCATACATTGCTGCAAACATTATCTATTGGGTGAGAACTTTTTGGTTTATAAATACCCCAAGAGTATAAAATATATATTTATATAGTGTAAATTGAACCTTAGATAGTGAATATGGTTCAAATATCTTTAGTACATTGACATTCATCTTTTCTATATACCTAGAAAATGAAATGTTATAGCAGATGCACAAAGTCAAAAAACTCAGGCACATGATGTCTGTGAAGTTAGTGAATATAGGAAATTGATAGACATATTCTCTATGATGCATCCCAAGTTTCATGAAATTAATGAGCAGTATTATATCTCATCGTTTATAGTTACCTCTTCCTTCCTCGATAAAGTGAAGAGTAGGAAATTTTCAGATATTGAAGTCTTGGTTCTCCATGAGAGAATTTCTATAGAGGACTCACCTCTAGAATGGTTTGATGATATAACAAACATCCTACATATACATGGAAATGTCTGTATTGCTACTGATATGAGAGATGAAATGATGTGGTGGCCCAATACTTAATAGTGGGTAGTTAATTTGGAATATCCAAGATTTATTGAGATATGTGATCCCATTATTGGTGTCCTGGGAGGAAACTTTAGATAACATGCTTTATTACTATGTGTTCAACCTTTCAAATGGTGAATGAGGATAACCGGTGACCTGATAGCTTGTGAAAACTGCTTCTAGTACTACAATGGAAATTAGAATATTTTTTTATGGATTTTGATGCTATCTTAACAAGGTCATCTATGTGTAGCAACGTTGTGTGGTTTTTCATTGACCAACTAAAAAAGTATCCCAAATCCTTCCTATCTTGGAGACTTTCTTAGTTGATGATTTGGGATTATTGAATGTTTGTGAGATAATTAAACTACATGGATTCCCTCATATTATTATTTCAGATAGAGATTCTCACTTCACGTTGAGGTTCTGGTAGGGGATTTCATAAGATATGGGTATCGGGGTGCATCTGAGTGAAACGTTTCACCCTAAGACTGATGGAAAGTTGGAATAGATGATACAAGCAGAAGGGAAAATTCTTCGAGCATGTTTCCTTAATTTTAGTGATTAATAGGTGAAACATATCCCTCTCATCATGTTCACCTAAAAAATAGCATTCAAGAAACAAAAATCATATGAATATTTTTGGGGCTTTTATGTAAGGTCATTATTTTCATCCCATTGATGGATAGAGATATGAGAGGTATCCCTACAAGGTTTTTATCTCATGTTAAAGAATTTGGAAGATGTTCTTCTGAGTGGGAAGTGTATGTATACATATCAATCTAGACATAAATCTTATGTCGACCATCATTGATGCCCTCTATATTTCAATGTCAGGGATTGTGTTTTCCTACGGGTATCACCTAGGCTAGAGATTATATAGATACATAGGAAATGTATGTTTCTACCTCGTTGTGTAGGGTTGTTTCTGATTTTGGAGAGATTTAGGATGGTATCCTTTCAATTTTTACTTCCTTAGAGGTATCATTCAATGCACATAATCTTCCATATTTCACATCTTCACCATTATTATGTCAACTCGTCCAATATTATTTATCCTAACAATGTTCTGTTGGATATTGGTGATAACTTTGAGGAGTGTCCTATATTCATCATTGAAAAGAGAATAAGTCTCTCTGAAGTCTATTCTTCCTTTTAGTATCAGTGATACAAAATCATGACGATTTACACGAAGAGTCTTGGGAGCAAGAGGCTGACTTATTTGCCCAGTGCCCAGAGTTTTTCCCAGACAATGTTTCTATACCCTTATAAGGCGAGCTCAAGGATGAGTTTCTTTAAGAGGGAGAGACTATAAGAACTAAATTTTTCACACAGGTAAGGTTTATTTTAAATTTAGTATAATTCACTATTTTGGACCTATTTCTGATTCATAATGAGTTTACGGAACAAGAGCCTTATACCATTTGTTAAGGACTTGACAAGTGCATCCAAGAGACCCATGTTCAATACTGGGTGGAGACATATTTCTGAGGGTACTGTAGCCATACTGTAGTAGGCACTGTAGAAAGAACTTCTTGGTACTATAAAAACTATAACTAATCATCCATTTGTAACTTCAGGCCCCCGGTTTGGTCCTCGAGTCCTTTAAGGCCTTTGGCCTACCCAAGGTCTTCAGGATAGTAAGGATTTCTGGCCACCTCAAGGCCTTAAGGCTACCTCAAGGCCTTTAGGCCACCTCAAGGCCTTCATGCCACATGAAATTTGTGCTTAATAATTAGACAGACTCTACAAGGAGCTGACACCAGATAGGGATCAGAGCAGGCACATTCACCAGAGCAAAATATTAGAGGATTTGTTAAAAAGAGAGGGCATGACAATGCTATCGAGACTAGCCTATGCTTGCATGGGAAGCCTATACAATTAGCCACGTGAAAGGTGGAGAGATGATATCACAATGAAGAAGCTGGGAGGTGGAGTTCCATTTATATTCTGTATAATTACTAAGGCCTACAGGTCATGTAATCTCTAAGCCGATGGTTCTTGTATGGGTTCTCCCTCATCCATTGAATGGGGGTTATCAAAAATCAATAACAAAGAAGGCCTTAGGGAAATTTTGGGTTAATGATTGTACGGGTTTCTATAGGTAATCTGGGTCTTGTTCAGATCATGGAACCCAACTTTTTGGGGGAAATATTTTAGTCGAATGGTTAGTAAAAATGGTGTGAGACCGGATACATGGTCTCTTTTAACTATGTGATGTTGGATAGTGGGGTGGTGTAGATGCACGATTTCCCCTAACTGTACTCAAGGGGCTACACACTAATGAAAAACTACATAAATGTTATATATGATTTTTTCATAGTTGTAACATAGTTTCTCTTACCATGTGTCCTAACCGTATGAAATAACCCTCACTACAACTGAAGGTACGTCATTGGCGCATGGTTTGTCCAACCGTGTTATGTTTATATTTGGTTGATTTTATGAAAATTACCTTAAATAAAATGTTTTAAAACATACTTATTTATTATTTTTCAACAATATAATGAAAAACTCCATTTCTCCCTATTTGGATCTTTCTATCCCTCTTCTATAGGAATTTATTTCATTCATCAATATAGAGACAAATTGAAGCACCTTTTATCTAGTTAGATCCACCCAGGTATGATCTCAATTCCATTTTATACTTTTTTCATTGTAATTTCTATCAATGATTCCATTTATATGTGGGTTCATATTCACTATTTTTATGGAATATATCCATTCTTTAAATCTCTTCCTATACAAGAAAAAATAGATACAGATACTGGACGAGGAGAGTCGTGCGAGTAAGATGTAGGTGTTATATAAATCATACCTTGGTACTCATTATTTTATAAATTGTTGTGTGTGTCCACCGATTTCAAAGGGCGTGATTTAGTAAATTTTTTTCTTTCCATTATAGTCATTATAACTATATTCTATGATTCTTGTTAAATATGTTATCCATCATTGGAGGTTACGTCTTCAACACCACCTACACGAAGTAGGGTGTTTTCTATAATTATGCTTTTTTAGGATTGTAGTGTTTATCTATGCCACTATTTGGGTTTCTTTTGGATTGAACATTCTAATGATAACAACTTCTTTATTAAATGATTTTTTTTGGTTTTGGAAAATCTATTGAATATGTTAGTGTCACTTGGCCCTTTTAAGATAAGTTTTCTAAATAAGTAAAGAAGCATAAAATGGTAATTGGAACCTATATTATATATATTACATGGCTTAAATAAATGAAATTGAATGTCATGGATGCATGTCTATATCACCCCTTTCCATGTTATATGGAAAATAGTAGAGTGCACCATTTTAAATTGATTATGACTTAATTTAACTAATAAATGGTTGCACCCCAAATTAGCCTTGTCACACTAATGAATGGAACTGTCTTGAACCAAATGAATTATTAAATAGAATGATTAATAAATTGCATAATTTGTTAAATGAATTGATTATATGGTTCCTAGTGAATAGGTACATTGACATTATTACAGGAGTTTTCAGACTTGATCTAGAATTGGATTCTTAAGGGAATTCCTTGAGCACTCACGACATCCATTCTGATTTAGAGATGTTAGTTACCAAGGGTGAGATGAACATTGGAAACCGATATTTTTCTACCTATGGATGCCCAGTATGACATAATAGGATCCCTCCATTATCATTCATATATTATGATTACTTGTATACACTCCTTGGAGTCACCATGACATTGATAGACATGAGGATCCATGGTTACATTCATCGGGCCCAGTCATCGCTTATCTATTTTACCTTGGATGAGATCCTTAGAATCATATATAATTAATATTATGGAATGACTTGGATTATTCTCCTTGGATTACACTTTTAACCATTAATACAGGCTTTATAATACAGCTGAGTTGGTTCAACCCCTAAATTCACAAATTAATTTCTGACTACCTGGGATCACTTTCATTTTTAATATCAATACAGAATGACTTACTATATCTTGGACCCCTTCTCTATTTTTATCATTTCAGGATTTAATTATTTTAGACACACCACATGACTTATAATACAAACTACAACATAGTTAATTAATCAACTAGTTATACGTTCTGACACCACCCAAGGGCTTAAAACGGTATATTGGCATTTACATTATTGTACTGCATTACTTTTAATTCTAATTCTAGTACAATATATAATTTTATATTACACATATTGGATTTTATAGACACCATTTCTGGTGGACTACTGAGATTTATCCCACACCCTATCTAGGCATCCATTGTCACCCAAGAATATTCCATTTAAATATGAATTTAGAGAGGGAAGTATATCACTTTAGACACTTGATTGATTTCTTGCATTATGATAGAGCTTCGTAGTAGATGACCAAGCTTGAGATAGGGATTCTTGGGATATTATTTGGATTCCCTTTTTCTAATTTTGTTTATAATGTACTTTATGAAACGTTGTATCTGTTTTTTCAGCATTATCGATACATGAAATATATCATCATCAGATTTTGAGTATTTTTCTAGTTGCTTCTGTTGTTTAATATTAATGTCTACTTCTGCCATTCAATCTATTTATTCTATAATAATTCTGATATTTAGTTATAATTATATTTATGTGTTGTGAAAACTATGATAATGATGGAATAACCTCCCCATGAACACACCCTAGGCCCTCAATACTAGTCGGTAGCCTCTGGAAATCATGGAGATGTGCATGAGGCCTTGTGGTCAACCGGGATAAGGAACCTCTTACTGGAACTTGGGTTCAGGACATCACAAATTATGAGGACATTATGCGGATGGATGTTCTCTTAGTATTCTTCAATATCTTATTTTCACTACAGTTTATATCTCTAAATATTTATCTTTTAATGTGCCTTAAAAATGTATTATATCTGATTTGGTACCAAAAAATTATATTACAATCCTTATTAGAACCATCATAAAATGGGTACAACGAAGCAGTTTTGTTTTTTATAGGAAATTTCCATTGGTACATTAATGTTAAAACAAGTTGTGCTTTCTCTTCAAATAAAATAACATTTCTATGAAATGGAATATTTCAATAGATATTGTATCTAAATTTTTTATATTCTCTAAAATGTTTGTACATATTTAAATCCTATTGTGAATCATATCATAATTTTAGGGGGAGATCTTATAAATTCGATTTTTCATCAATTCATCTTTTTAGAGAGATATTTATCTTATAATTATTTTATTTTGAATGTGATAATTTGTTATGTATTCCCATGTTTTTATGGTCATTTTGATCTTGATATTCTATTATTAGAGTTAATTTGTTCTTCATTGTTTTAATATGATTAAAGTGATAAAGGGAGGAAATTTAGTAAATCAATTTAAAAATATTCTATATTTTATATTTTTTACCTTATAAAAGTGTGATATAAATCTCATCTTTAAATTATTAAATTTTCTAATAAAAAAAAGGGGGATAATGTTTTATTTAGTTTTTGTTTTTTTTCAATTATTTTTTCCAAACATTTTGATCCTTACTATATAGAATGTTTTTGTATGAAAAGTAGTGCTCCATAACCACTCCATGATATCATAGGTTGGAAATATGATGGTATCGTGTAACTTTTATTGAAATCCTTCCCTTATTACTCTAATGGTAGAATCATGACATATTAGCACAACTTCACTTTGAAAACATCACAAATTATTCTCAACAGTAGAATTCATCTACTAATAGTATTGGAATCATGCCTTTTTATCCCAACACATGAAGCCAAAGTAGAGTCCTCCCTCACCAGTAGAGGAAGAACAATGCCTCCTCCAATGTTAATGCTTCATCAGTTGTGGAAGCAACTGGATCGATGGTAGCATCCCCTATCATGGATTCCTAATATTTTAAGATCCCTCATATTTGTTCTAGCAGAAGCATTTTCACTCTATTCATCTGTTTCACTAATAGAAATAAATAACAATAGTAGTATATCCCTTATTCCCTCTCCATGGTAGTGAACACCTATAACCATTTAGTAGTGATGGTTTTGGTAGTGTTAGAACACCATTAGAGAAAACCATCACCTATGACTTTAGTGGTAACATCTCCCTTGTTGAAATAGTTTAAGTAAGGGTTACCCTTCCTTAACAGTATCACATCCTCAATGATAGAAGTAGCATATGTCTACTACCATCAGTTGTAGAAACTCCGGTTTTAAATTATGATACCATTAGTATGAAGCCATCAGTTGTTCCACCACCAGTTACAATTTTTTTATACCATCATTCTGATAACATTACTTGTGAAAACATTAGTTAAACAATTCATGTGCCCATCTGTTCTAAAAAATACATTACCGTGAGTTATAAAAATCTCTAATAATTAGGTTATTTCCTTTTCTTATACATCCCTAAATGTAATATATATTTTACAAAAATATTTATTTCTATTTTTTCTTGATTTTAAAATTAAATTTTCATTATGTTTATAATAATTATTTTAACTTAGATCATTTTTCTATAATTAATTTAAAACCATGTATAATATTTGAAAATTTTTAAGAAATATTTTATGAAATTTTTAGACATTATTTTATTCATCGAGTTTTAGAAAAATATACATTTTATGTATTTATATTTTTTTGGAATTATTTATTATTGCACAAATTCTCTATTTTCAATTGTTCATAAATTATTTTTTATATCATTAAATGTTTTCAATGTGTTTTCAACATATTAAATTCGAAATAAGTGTGTTTTTATAATTTATATAGAAACAAAAATTGTATTTTTATATTTTTATTTATAGTTAATTTTCATGAAACTTCTTTTAATTATTTGAAAAAATATTATGGAATTAGTTTGAAAAATAAATTTGTTTTCATTGAATTGATTGAATTTATTAAAAAATTATTTTAAAAGTAGTTAAATGTATAGAATCTACTTATCTCTAAGAGATTTATAATTGAATCTATAATTAATAATTTAATTTTTTTAATAATATATTCAAGTTTTCAACATAAATAGGTTTATATATAAAGAACTCGAGGAATCTTTGAATTGATACATTGATTGTTATCACATGTGATAAAAAAATTTTACACTCTTATGATGCATAACTATTTGCATCATTTGTTATGAAATATCAAGAGAGGAACTAATATTCATCAACTTCATACATCCTCAGATATTTGATCTATACTATTATTGTAATGTCTATAGTACATTGTCTTCTTCTTTCAAAATGGAATTCTGTAACTCTTTCGTCATCTGCAATCTTTCAGCATCTATCCATTTGTAATATTTATTCTATGTTTTCTATTTGGGTAGAGAAATGAAATTAAATATTGTGTCACATATGTTATACTATATATAAAATGTATTAATTTGGTTATGATTACATGAAAATCAAGAAATAAACTTATGTTAGGGATTCTCCTTTTAAAAAATATTATCTTTTGTCCACTCCTTTAATACAAATAATGTGTGGTTTGTTTTGGGGAATCTACTCATGATTTCTTACGTTGAGATTCATCCGATTATAAAATTTTGGGTTTTTATTTATCCCATTGTAAAAGTCTATCTCTCTCTTTCATAGTGTGTTCCATGCTCCATCCTTAGGGGTGTAAATAATGGTTTAGGCCAATTATATTGAACCACTATAAAAATTATATGTGTTCTCTAATTTTTTTTATTTTAAAATATTTTTTTACTTATTTTTAATAACTTTTATAATTTCAATAAAGGATTATTAACCCCTATAGATCATCTTCCATTACCTTTCTATCTAAATAGATGGTCCCCTGAAATGTGGAAACACCCAACTCAACTGAAATCTATCTAGAACGAATACGTAGAGGTTTACAATAATATATATAGTTCACTTATAGATCAACCCTAAAAAAACACAAGTGGGGGAAGCTGTTACCATAGGATTAAGAGTTATCAATGAATCAAATAATTCCTCATAATTTAAATTGTGTGAATGGTCCAAGAGGTAATGGGCCAACACTCCGTTTTTCTTAAACACCCATGAACTGAAAGACACCATTCAGAATCTAAAATATGAATGAAGAACTTTAAATTTTAGAACATAGATATGAATGAACTCAATTAATTATAACTAAGAAGATAATTCACCAATACACCATACAAGAATGCCTCATAATTAGTCCCAAAAAACTCATAGAATAACCACAAAAGTGAAATATAAACATATAAGGCTTAGATATACCAAATTGTAGAAAAATACATATTTATTAATTAATAGGAAAATAGTTATATAATTATATAACATCACATTCCATTCGAAATTTAACCAACCCCATCTATTTGTAATAGGGATCATTCAGTGAAACTAGTGACACTAACTTCCAATATTCAAGGACATCCCACCATTGATCCTAAAAACTATTGGATGATTATATATTACACTTCCTTAACCACTATCCTCTTTTGAATATTGTGCTCTTCAAAATTCTATAGCATCATATTGAAACAATCACTTACTAAATACATTCAAAACATTATTTCCCAAACCATACTTAACTCTATCAGTCTTTCACTACCATTTTCATAATTGATTTGTAGAAACACTTCTTATAAACATAAATAAAAAAACATGAAAGGACTATTCACACTCTCTATCAATATCCCACTTAAAGTCTTATTTTTAGGATTCTATCCATCCCTTGAAATGTAGTAAAAAATTAACAATTCGTCTTCTGTCAAAATACTCAGAATTTCTCCATTTCTTCTTTGGGTCATACAAGTCCCAATCAGGTGAAAAGAATCCTTAAACATTTTAGACTATGATTTTTTTAACATTCATGTAATATTATGACTTCTATTTAACTTATATATTTCAATGAATCTATTAATCAATATCTTCTAGTTGAAATTATAATTTAGCTCTATGTGCCTCATTAGTGAATGAAAAATTATATTCCTTTCCAGATGAATCATGACCTGAACATACTAGAAGAAGAACACATTTTTGGACTCCTCTATTGTTCTTAAAATAATAACCTCATATATAACAATTCCCAAAGAAATTATTTAATAGTTTCATCCTTAGCTTCTGTTGTTGAGATTTTAACAACAATACAATGTCTTGACATCCAATTTACTGATCTCCTTCAAAAGGTGAACAAAAAAACCATGGCCCTAATTCAAGAATATATATCTCATATATAATATTTATCAATATATCCCAGTAATATATTATTTGATTCGAATCATAAGGAATATTATTCTAAACATTTACGATTTTGTTGAATCCACTTCATTGATTACTAATGATCCTTTCATAGATTCACCATATACTTTCTAAAAACTACCATTGCAAGAGAAATGTATAACCTCATATAATCCATGAAATAAATCAATTTTCCAACTATAGATATTCATGAATGTTTATTTATTTATATAGTATCATATTTAATTCTAGGTTCTTTCTCTTTTGATAACTTGAAATGTATAACCAATGTTGTGCACAAGTGGTTACATTTGGTCATTATGAATCTTTCAATAATATTTAGGATGTATTACTTTTGAGATATCACCAATTTTTTAGTATTCATAACCCTATAAACTTATATACTAAAAACTATATTGGCTTCATTGAGATAATTCATCCCCAACCTTCTGTAAAATTCTCCCTTTAACTCATAAATCTAATCTATATTCGGTATCAGCATGAGAATAGCATCCACATACAAGATAAGAATAATTTAAATTATTTTATTAAATACTTTATAGTAAAAGATATCATTATTATTTCTCTAAAACCCCTCTTCTCATACAAAAAGGCATCAAAATTCTGGTCCCATTGACTAAGCGATTTATTCAAACCATACAGGATCCATTTCAACTTGTAAACTATACCTTTATTCTCCTTTTTAATGAAAACCTTTATATGATTCAAAAATATCACCTATATTAAATCATCATTAGAGAATTTTTTTTTACCTATAATAGTTCATGATGTTATCATTCTATAGATACACGACTTAACACCATCCATATTACTATATTTTGAAAAATCTATGAGAAATTCTCTTCGACATCCACTCATATTTTCTCAAACACTTGAATAAATAATCTTGCCTTGTATGATTTCCTACCATCCACTTCATCCTTTAAGCAATAAAACAATTTTTTTCTTCAGTGACTTCTTTCCCTAGAGTAGTTCCATAAGATCACTTGTTCAGTTTTTATGAAAAAAGTTCATTTCCAATTTTATAGTTAATTCCAAATGCTCTAAATCACTGAGATTCACTATTTAATCTAGGATTTTATCCTTTCCAAAATTGATTATAATATATAAAAATATAACATTTGTATTCATAGAAATGGTAATACAATCCAATTAGATATATTAAATGTCATTCTTGGTTTAATCCTTATAAAACTAAATATTTCGAAACAATTCCATGTAATTCCATAGTTGTAGGCATTTTAGAAACTTATATACTTCATCGATATTTTAGAAGTTTTTTTCTTTTTAAACATTACCAAACATTTAAAAGTTATGGATTTCCATTTAGGTCAACTAAGACATGATTTGTTGATTCTTTGTTACCAATGGAGTCTTCCACCATGATTTTTTATTTCTATATGATTTTCTCATTAAAGGTAAAAACTTATATTATAATGATATTTTAATTTCAATAATCACCAAGTTGGAACCTACCTAGTTTTTTATACCACATATAGAAAAATTCAATAGAATTTTTTTATGATTGTCCTCTTCCTTGGTATTAACATGGATGTATGTGAGTGATATAAAAAAATTATTGGGAGAAACATACATCATTTATTGGTCTATACATGTTCCAAAATATCCTTCAATAATGGTGTATCCTATTAAAATTCTTAGAGAAATCTGGAAAACCTAAAAAAAATTAATGTCCTTGAAAAACTCTAAAATACCCTTAAACACCATCAAAAAAATTTAAAACCCTGAAAACCCTTGATAAAGAACGAAAAAAATAAAAAATAAAAAACCCTAAAACCAACAAAAAAATAAATCACTTAAACGTAAAAATAATAAAAACCATACAAATATTGAAAAACTAAGGGAAACCCTAAAAACCCATGAAAATACTAAAAATATCTAGAATTTAGTTGGTTTTAGGACATTGTTATAGTGTTTTGTGGTTTTATGGATTTTTTATTGTTTACATTTCATTTCATGGTTCTCAAAAAAAATTGGGTTGACCTATTGATTCATTTGGTGTGAGACATAAGAATATATGTTCATTTTTATTTATGTTTAATGTATTATTTTGAATGATATTTCAAAATATCCTATTAATGAGATAAGTGAAATGGTTAATAACTTACACCAAAAAACCCTTTGGTAAACCAATATATAACACTCTACGAACCTTCCAAATCAGTATCTGGTTTATCTTCTCTAACACTCCATTTTTCAATGATGTTCTACATATAATCTTCCCAAACCTGATTCTTTTCTTCTGTCAAAAAGTCAAAAAATTTCAACTATTATACTCACCTATATTGTTTTTCCTAAAAAACGTATGTTTATTTCCAGGATGTTTCTCCACCATTGTTATTCATTGGGAAAAAATTCTAAAAACATTTCTTTCATAATCAAGTATACACATATATTATGTGTTGCACCATCTGTGATGGTAACATAATATAATGACCCTCTATGAGAAGAGACTGTAGAAATCACCCAAACATCTAGATGTATATGTTCCAACTTATGAGATTTAGGAATCCTTACATTTGTAAAAATTAACACCTTTCAATTTTTTCCCATAATAAAACTATCACATGATCTAAATTCTATGTGACTGAGCTTTTGTAAACTTTTACTCTCTAAGAATCACTATCTATCTCACTTATGTTCCCAAGATGGTAATTCCAAAACCCTAGACATTCAAATACTAATGATTTAATAATCATTACTTAATAATTATTTCCCTTCATATATAATATTTTGTATTCAATAATATTATCCGCCACTATGGATAAACATGTAATCTACCACACTACTTACACAAAGTCTATAGAAAGGGATTCTTTGTCCCAAGGACTTATAGAAATTCGGTTATTCCATAATACTAGTATTTTATAAACGTTATATAAATCTAGTATGATTCAATTTGAGATTTAGAATTTATCATCGCCTTTTTCTATGATCATAAAATATTAATAACCAACAATATGTACCTTAATTAATTATCTTAAAAAATATTTAGTCATTCTTCCTATCATTGATAAAGAATAAAATCAATCTTTCTAGTCAATGATCTATGATTCTAATGGAATATTGAAACTTATTAATAAAATACATTCAAGATTATCTATAGTATTTATAATAAATTTATATGTTTCCCTTCTATAATTAACATTGGGATCAATGTAATACTTATTCAGGTTCCCAATCTTCCTACAATGCCAACATAGGAGCCTCGGAATGGTCAATTTATTTTGAATTTATTCTATATTTTCTCCCGCTTTCTTCCAACAATTCTATTAAATGAAACATCCACGAAATTCTATATTGAATGATGTTTTCTAAGGTACATGTAATTTCCCCCACCCAATATACTCATTCAGAATAAGATGACATACATACTCAAACACACGATTAGTCTTACAATAATTATTTCTAATAGTTGTAACCACCGCATCGTTAAATTATTGAAGTGAAGCTCACAATAACAAATTTTACACTAGATCTGAAAACTATACTCTTACCAATTGTATCTAACTTTGAACCATGTTGAATTCATTGACCTAATCATCCATTGGCCTCACCCATGATATTCTCATGTCAATTTATTTTATATCATAAACACTTTATTCATTATTGTTTATTTCACATACATGTTGGCTAAAGCCTTCATAAATTAACCATTGGTCTTCACCTCCCTAATAATTTATTGAACATTCTATACCAACATATTCATCACATTTTGTGCATTTCTATCAATCCTTTTCCATTCCTTTTTTTATATTGAATTCAATATTACTTTTTAATACCATATGTCTGAAAATGTTATTAAATTCAACGGGAATTTAAAAATTTGGATTTTTGGAGTAGGGGTAATTTTAAAGATTAAAATTTGGATAAAAATATAATAGTTGGTACATATAAAGGGATGATTTGGAGATATATTGAGGTTATTGAAGTTCATTTGGGGGTCAATAGAGTCTTAATAGATTCAGGTTATGTACCAAAATTTTAGGAGTATTTTTTACCTGATGCATGGTTCACTGTGCACAATGTATGGGAAACCATGAAACCCCCAAAGCATAGGAATGTTTTTATTTTATTTTTCCTAGATAATGGTGGGAATTCATGTTTAGTGCATGGTTAAGGGTAAACTGTACATAGCTTTAAGGAAACTATTAATCTTTTTTTCTTGGGGGTGAGGTCCTCGACCACCACATGGTTGTAGAAAAACTGTGTGGGATCTTAAATGATGTTTTAGTTGTGATCTTCATGGTTCACATATGATTTAGAAAACAATTTAGTCAAACCATGAAATGCATGTGGCCTTAGTCAATAGTATTCACATAGTTAGTGCATGATTTGGAAAACACAGTGGAAAAACCATTCCACTTTTCATATATTAAAAATAAATAAATAACTCATTTATCCCTTTAATATTTTTATCCCTCACCCTCCAACTTCTCTTACTTTCTGAGCCAAAGCATTGTAGTCTCCTCCCAATTTCCTTTATTTATTACCCATGATTTAAGGGAGATTTAATGCCAATTTTCTTTGGTGTTTAAGGTTAGTTGTCTTCCCCCCTTATACCTTTATTTTTTCTTCCATTCTTTCCTCTTGATTTGGGTTCTCTGAATTAGTGATTTGATAGAATAATCAACTGGGTGACGGTGGATTCAACTCATTATGATAACGATTTAATTTGGATTGGTGATATAATGTCTTCAGATGGTGTCCTCATAACATCCCACATTGTTTCAATAGTGGAATGTCACCTAATGAATTTATTTAATGTTTTTAAATAAATTAGCTGAAATTTATTATCAAACCAGTTATGTTATGTTGTGTTTTTCCTTTAATGGTATCATATGTAAGTCAAAGACCTTCTGCATATGGTTGGTTGAAGTTTCAGTGCAATGACGTTTTTTGTTGAGTAATTTTATTATTAGTCCAAATTAATTTTGTAAGAACCAAGTATTTCCAAAGAGTTATGGATCTAATTAAATATATTTGAAATATTTTTTATAGCCTAATCTGAATTAACTTGGAGGATATTGGAATATTGTGGGTATTTATAGATATTTAAAAACATTAAACCTTTCAATTTGGGAGAATAATGTGGGTTATTCAATTAGTGGAAACCATGCAGGATAGGTCACATGGTTAGTAGAAACCATGCAGGATAGGCTGTATGATTACTACTAACTATGTGAGACTAGGGAAGTGGGAAAGAGGAACCTAAACTATCTTTAAACAATACTGATAGAGGAACATTCCCATGTAACATTTTTGGAACCTAAGAATCATTTTTCTAAAATTTCCATGTTTTCCCAAAAAATGAGAATCTAGGGCATCTTGGATGCTGTTTATCAGAATCAATAGATTTAGATTTTCAAGAAGTTGAGTGTTAGAGTGGATCAAGTCTCAGATTTGGATTATTTTATCACAACTAATTTAACCATGGGTTTACAGTTCATCTTCATTTCCTTCATCAATTCTAAATGTGACATGAATGAATGATAACTCTTATGTGATAATTTGTTTACTTTTCAACTAGGAGATATACTTGGATTGATGGAGGTGAATCTAATGTGGTCCTGGGTAGCAATGAAATGTATGGACTGTTGTCCATTCTCGCAAGTTGTACCCAGACTTCAGTTCATTCGTGTCTTCGTCAGGTGTGTATGACATGGGTTTTTTGGGTAACTGTTACACATTTTACAACAACGGGAAGGGAAGGAGTCAAATGTGGTTCCACAAGGATAGGTTCCTTACAAATCTATATTCCATTGTTGCTTTTTATAATTCTATGGAGACTCACCTTCCAATAGTTTCTTCAGATCACTCCCTGATCATTGTTTATCTATCCTCAGGGTTCGGTAGTGAGGACCGCTTCTTCTTCTCCAATATGTGTTCTTCAGCTATAGGCTATCATCAGGTGGTCCATTCTTCTTAGATTAAATAGGTCAAGGGCTACCCCTGTAATTGGTTACGCGAGAAGAATAAATGACTCAAAGTATATTTGGTCTCTTGTATTAACAATAATCCTTCTCGGTTCTAGGATTTTAACACCCTTACTTCTAAGATCAACCAGTTGTAATACATGTTGGGGAATAACTAAGATTATTCTAAATTTGGTGAATTATCCATTGATAATTCCTCATTACCATAGTTTCTATTGGCACAAGAGAGTATGTTACGTGAACAAGCCATAATCAAGTGGCTCAGAGAAGGACCTAGGAACACAATGTTCTTTCATGCGTGCATCAAAGAAAAGAAAAGGTATGGGATTCTGAATATTAAAATGGATGATGGATCTTACATGAATCATAGTGATGTTGTGGGAAATATGGTTGCAACACACTTTAAATCCTTATGGGATGTTCCAAATCAGAGTATGCAATGTGGCTATTCAAGGGGAGTGCATAAATTTTTAAGGATATGTCGATCATAGTTTCCTCTGAAGATAATCGCATATTGAAGTAAAATATAGATGACCAAGATATCATCACTTCTACAAAGGCTCTCAACCCTAACATTTCACCATGTCCACATAGTTTCCATTGTTCCTTTTATGTCTCCTCCTGGGACTTCCTGGGATGTGATCTTGTCTAGGCTGTGCAGGGATTTTTTAGAGGCGGTTACCTCCCTCGTTTGTCGTGTTCCACGAAATTGATCTTAATTACTAAGGTTAAGGACCCTACATTTCTAAAATAGTATATAACCATTAGTATGATCAGATTATCTTACAATGTCCTATACACCATCATCCACAGGCAGTTAACAGACTCTTCATAGAATTGGGTTGGTGAAGAGCAATGTAGGTTTATCATAGGGATGTCTATTCAAGTGGCCATAGGCCTATTATAGAATATTATTAGGGACATTAAAATCATTTATGTGGGTTTTAATTCCATTATGAAACTTGATATAGACAAATAATATGATATGAATGAATGGAATTTCATTCTCAAAATCTTAACACGCATGAGTTTCTTTTCATGGATCCTGGATCTTTTGTTCATATGTTTTGACTTCTCCTAGTTGGTCTTATCCTTTAAGGGTAGAAACTGTGGCTTCTTCAAAATGGTTTTGGGCCTGCGCCATGGAGACCCATTCTCTCCCAACCTTTTATTTCTTATGAAAAAATCCCTTAGTAGATTCATTAACAAAAGATTTAAGGATGGAATTATTTCTCATTTCAGGTGCAGGAAATAGTTTTGTGGGGTCTCCAACCACATTTATGTGTATGACACCATCATCTTTCTCAAAAATGTTAGAATATATATTTTTAATATAAATAAAATCTTGATATAATAATGAAAATGGATTGGGTGGAATGTCAACCGTAATAAGAGTAGCCTCTACCTATCCTCTCAGTGATCAGAAAGGCATAACAGCACAATAGAAAGAATCCTTAGAATATCCAAGAGGTTATTTACAATGGAATATATTGGTCTCTCAATATCATATGTAGAAAAAATATTAATTACTTTTAAATGATGGTGGATATTATATCTTCCCGTATAAATAATTGGAAAAATCATTTCTAATCTTTTGGGTGTCGTATTGCATTTATTAATAGTGTCCTCACATACATACCAATATATATTCTCCCATCTCTCAATGTGACTAAGAGGGTCATTTATGTTATTTAAAACATCATTCTTGGATATATTTGGTATTGAAACATTGAAGATAAATGGTACTGAATGACATGGTCTCTCCTGGCTCAGCTATTTAGTGATAGAATTATCAATTTTAGGAGTGTCTCAGATGAGATGCTCTAGTTTCATGTGAAACTACCATTTTAGGTAATTTATGGTGGAACTATGTGTGGTAAAATCATTTTTATCAAATAGTTAATTAATACTGATGTACCAAACAAGCATTCCTCACCTTTGTGGTCTGCTGTTCACCACAATTTGCTACAATTTCACCACATTTCTTATTAGATTGTCGGGAGAGGATATTTTTCCTTCTGGTATCACAACTGGTCAAGTTTAACTCTAATATTTCCTGGATACCCTATGCCCAACATGCCTTTAAATCGAGTCAAAAATCACTCTCTTTTTACACAACTGGTATTGGATGATAACCAATGCACTCTGTTAGTGATGACCAAGCATTCTTTGGATCCCGACATTTGTATTTTTACTATTACTTCCTCAGGAATTTTTTATTTGAAATAGTATAAGCATCTTTGTCCCCCCCCCCATGATGCATGGTACATACGGGGAAACTATCTCTATCAAAAATAAATCCATGTGAAGATGAATTTTCTAGTTTGGCACATTCGGAATGATGCAGTTCCATCCGATGATAGAGTTAAACATACATGAATTTATCGTTCTTCCATATTTTCATGTTGTGTGAGCCCATAGGAAGACTCTATTAGGCATATATATCATGAGTGCGACTAGGCCCATTAGGTGTAGTTTTTGTTTGGTCAAAAAACAGGGATCTTCTCATAGGTGGGTTCGAATGTCCCATTCTTAACCAAGTCGCTCCATGGATTGGAGAACAAAATGGTAGAAAGGAAAGAAGGATCCTGCAT
This sequence comes from Viscum album, assembly GCA_963277665.1. Classification (NCBI taxonomy): domain Eukaryota; kingdom Viridiplantae; phylum Streptophyta; class Magnoliopsida; order Santalales; family Viscaceae; genus Viscum; species Viscum album. The sequence goes on from OY728125.1 coordinate 1,404,479,745, forward strand.
TCTTTTTGTTGGATGATGGTGCATCTAGGAGGCCATAAATAAGGCTCGATATGAATGAGTTACAAGATCAAATACTGAAGTGTCCTTAAGAACCAATAGATTTCTTTCCTATGTGTCATGTCTCATTCCCAACTTGTCATATGCTCCCTCATTCAGGAACTTTATGTGGGGTAGATTGAGTCCTTCTCCTAAAATCACTCCTTATATTTAGTGGATTCATTGGCTCCCCAATAGTCATGGTAAAAAAAATTACACATGTGGCTCTAGCTCCCTGGAAAAAATTTCTGGTGGTGGTGTGGTTCACGATTTCAATGGCTTTGATCACTTATCCTTTACCACAACCTTCAGTCATGGTTATTCATTTATTTCTAAAATTTGGGATTTGATGTTGGGTCTCGACATTTTCACGAAGAATAATATTTCTCTAGCTACTGTAGAAACTGAATCTAAAATTCTCTAAGACTCACTTCTAAAGAAAGGTAACATTCCATGTAATACCACCTACTATATCCATAAGTGAAATATAGTCATAATAAATGGTGTGGAAATTTTTCACACTCAGATAGAAGGTAATTATGTTGTGGACTTATAACCATCTAGAGCTCCTCAATGTGGTATGGTAACTTATTTTTATTTGGATTATTTCCTTAGGAAGGTGTGGATCATGTCTGAGGGGATTCCCTCAGGATTCATTGTTTTAGGTCTGCATAAATTCTTTTCAGTTTCTTCAAAGTCATTTTTTACACCATGATCAATAAAAAATAATTTTGGTTGAGTGAGGAACATGCCCATGTGGGAGTACATTAAATTATTAGAAGATTATTTTTGTACAGTTTATGCACGGTTTGTCAAAATTTGTGCAATGACCATATGAGTTACACCTTATCACAATTAAGGGAAAAAGGTTTTTCCAACCATGAATCAAAACCATGTGACACAGTGTTTTGAGGGAAAATGAAAATTTTGATAATAAAACCATTATAAATATAAACCACTTTTCATTACTCTCTTTATGGATAAGACATATGTGAGGCAGCTCTTCTAGAAACACCTTCCTAGAATTAGCTACTCTTTCTCCATATTATCTTTTAATCAAACCTCATCAGTGTCTTTGGATTGGTTTTGATGAGTACTCCATTCCTTTTGGGCCATTATTAATTCTTCTTTGTGTTGAATGAGTTATTTAGGTGATATCTACTATTCCCTATTTTCAGGTTCTTCATTTTTTCTTAATTTTTCTCCCAATTTAAGTCAAATCAAAATCTAATATCATTTGATCATTCCACTATAGACCTAAGATATGTGTTCTATAATTTGGTCATGTTTATTGGTTCTTTATTGGGCTTTTTATGGTTGTTTCACCCTTTATTTTTTCCAACATGGTCCCAAAAAATGAATTGAATGTTTAAATAGAACATAATTTTACCTATTAGGGATTCACAATTGTTCATTGAGAATTTTTTGAGATTGTTTCTATAACCAAGGTCACCAATGTGGTGTTCCATTGAGTTGTTTACTTTATTATACCACCAATGTGGTGAGTGTTGTTCTTTCATAGTTAATTGATTCTCATAATGAACTGAATTTAATTTAATTTCTCTAATTAATTAAAAAATGGTGATGCATCATTATCCTTGCGCTGAAAAGAAATTCTTTTCATGATTTGATTGAATGGTTTATATAGATTATTATATGAGGTGGTATACTTATGGAACTTGAATGATTATGAATTTATAATTGGAATGAGATGTGAATTAAAATTGTAGTGTATTTCTTGGTTGGTATACCATGGATCTTGATACCATTTATATGACATAGAAATTTACCACATGGGTCTTTATTTATGGTAAAAAAATTCATGGACCTGTATGGTCCTTGTATCTTGATTCTATAGGATTCCAATGGAAATTTTACCCCTTTGATTCAACTTATAGGACACACATTTGACATGCTCTGTTGGCATGATCCTTAGACTCCACCCGTTCCATCACTGGGTTTTTGTCAGGATGCTCTAGGGACTAGACGAGTATGTATTGGTCTTATATACCTTGGATCCAACCCTATAGGGTCTGAAATTTCTTATTATACTACATGACCATGGTATATGTGAGATGCTTGATTATACAGCTTGAATGTGGTATTTTTTTATACTTATTGTTACATGGTGTGACCATGATGGATATCATATACAAGTTTTACGGCAAGGACATAATTTTGAGATATATTGTGTATGAGATAAGGATATGGTGTTTAATTACATTCTTTTTTACTAATAACTTTTTATAGGATCTTGAAAACTGTTTTTAGGGAACCTTTTATGGCTTTATAGGATCACATTCTTTGTTAAATTTACCACGACCACATACATGAACTATATCCATACTTGTTATTTTATGATCTTTTCTTTAGCTTGTATTTCATATCCAGAAATTTTTATAGACACTTTGTTTGGTCACCTACAATGATTGTATCTCAATCCCCGTATGTGCCACCATTGGGTACCCAAATAGTCTATATTGTGTCAGGTATAGAGTGGGGAGAGCTCCCATAGTTCGATGACTGACTTAGTTCCATGATTAGGAGCAAGGGAGCATGCGACTATGCCGAGGCTCAGGGTACTATATTGACATAGTTATTTTGGGTATTTTGGTATTTTTTACATGTATTTAACCATTTATTGAATACATTTTTTGGACTATTTTTAGATACATGACATTATCTCCATTTCATATGAGATTACTTCTAGAATTATTATAATATATAACTATTTTGTATATTGTCTTCTATCAGAATAGTCTACTGCTTCTCTATTTGGATATTTTTATTATTATTCCATTTTAAACTTTAGTAATAGAGAATTGTCTCCCCATGTACTCACCCTAGGACCTAATATCTAGTCAGCATCCTCTAAGGATTGGAAATATGTACTTGATTCCATGTTTCCAACTGGTCACAGGGAACCATTCAGTGGAATCCCAGTCCAGAATGTTACAATGTGGTATCATAGGGATTTTATTTTCTAGATTATTATTTGGCATCAATAGACCAGGATAGGAAGATATTGAAATTTGGTAATAATATATTCCTAGGTGCAGCTAACTCATATAGAGGAAAAAACCAAATTTTCATGAATGAAATTGCTGTTATCTAGGTTTATACTGTTACAATATATTTGATTCCACTGTTGGGTGATACACTTTAATTATTATGTGCTTATTGATATGATCGTGTGTTATATTATGTTACAACTAGATGAGATGAGCATATTCCATGTCATGAATTAGCTAATGACTTATTAGAATCACATGACACGAATTATTTCATGTTATATATGATTCATTTCTTGATTTCATGATATTGTGATAGGTGTCATGATAGATATACCTCCTCTAATGACAAATATATTCTATAGGAATTGAGAAACATTGTTGGTACATAAAGTTTCTATTGTTACTTAAGTATTGTTTTCTAGGTTAGCCTACAACAAACACCTTAAAGAATCTAATTATGGCATGTTCAGTCATGGACTATGAGTTTTATGGACTAGAATGTGTTATGGTATGGATTAAGTGGATCCCATATTTTGGTTTATGTGGAGTATGTGGTCTTATGGATTTAGAATTTTCAACCATTTGGTTCAACAATTTAAAATGAAATTTTAAATGGTTATGAAATAAAATGGAAATTGAATTTGAGAAATAGAGAACATGACCTAGACATGGCTTTTGAGTGGGTAGTAGATAGTTTATTTAGTGATTTTTTTGACTATTTATTTTACCAGTCTTGGATTTAGGAGTAGGATTTGTGGAATGACCTATTTATAGGAAGGTTTTGACATATACTACACTTTAAGGATTGAACATTAACATCAAATATTTTCTATGCATGTGTAAGTAATTATTGATACATTCCACTATGATAGACTCCATTCGCATGCCAGAAGTGTAGTGATAAACTTTCTCTAAAGGTGGTTGGACATGGGCTACTGCTGGATCCTCCATTACCTGCAGCTAAGGCATACTATGTTTTACTATACATATGTACTGAGGCACAATCATGTGAGGGGGTTTTCTACTATATGTGGACATTTTAGGGAGCACTATATCCTGTCTCGTCTATGGATGAGTTGATGTGTGTGGTCGAGGAGTAGAATCGTGGAATGTTTTCTGAAGATGGTGGTTAATAAGATACTTAGCTAGGGCTTCATAATACTCTATAGGTATTCAAGAATCTAGAGACAATTCTTTAGATGAGAGTGAAGTGTATGAATTATGTTCTTTATGGGAAACAAAGCACTTGTTGGATGTTTATAACCCATCTAATGTGCTTTATGATATGGTTTTGAGGGATTTCCAATCCAGATTATATGTTTACTCTGTCCTTGAGACTTTAGGAGAAAATAAGGCTAGTGAGTTCATACGTCTATAGCAGGGAACTATGAAAATTATTAAGTATTTTTAATGATTTATAAATGTTCATCATTTTATAGTGATATATCAATCTGACGAGGCTTCAAAGGTGAGATTCCAGGAGGAAGGTCTCCGAAATTCCATTCAATCTCAAGTCAACATGTTTAGGTTCATGACTAGTACAAATATGGTGAATTGGGAACTAAATATAGAGAAGAACTTGAGAGATGTTGGGGGGTGAAGAGAAGGGTAGTGAAGTCTCTCAACCCAGCAATTCTGAATTTTTAGGTAGGAAGTTCTATTTTGAGGCTTCCTATGAGATGAGTACCAACTATGTTGTGATTAATGGTATCTCAGTTTTCTTTCATCAATGTGGAAGATGTGGATATATGATAAATCAGTGTTATCGTGACTTAATCGAGTGATGACCTTTCAACATAATGGACCGTGTGTGTCATTGTTGTAGGACCTTCCCTCTAGTAGTTAGTGAGAGGGGGTCAACTCTGACACCAGGTTTGGGAGTGGGTTTCCTATCTCTGTGACACAAATTGAGCTAGAGTAGTGTCAGTCAATCTTGTCGAGGTGGTGGTCATGGATTAGGCATCCAAATACCAGTTGTACTGAGACAAGAGAGTGGGACTAATCTGGGTAATGAAGTTGTGTCATCGGTTCGTGGTACTGATTAGATATATTATGTACAAATTTCCCTTTATGAGAAGGGTTATAGACCTTCTCTGGTAAAGGTTATGATCTTAGTACCCTCTATCATTGAATATTCTCTTTTTGACATTGTCGTATTTCATAGTTTCATATATGAACATATTGTGGAGCGCCTTGGGATTATGATTCTGTTTTTTGATGGTTTGAGGATTCTTGACACTCCATTAGGGATTATAATCGAGGATATACATCAATGCATGGAGTTCTCCCATGAGGTTGGTGGGTGTATCTTCATTTGGAATATATTTTTCTTCGAGATGACTGGTTTTGACATTATAATTGCGATGTACTGGATAGTGTCTTATCGATACATTGTTTATTAATATCAAGGGATGGTGACTTTCACATCACCAAAGGGCTTGGTTTTTATTCACAAGGGTAATTTCGATGTCCATTTGATCTAAGATGATTCAAATTATCAGATGCTGGGTGGGATGAAAGTTTGGATACATTGTAAGAGAATAAATTATATGATAGTCTCACAAATTTCTACTTTTGGATGGATAATATTACCTTCTATGATCATATTATCTCAGAGACAAGAGTATGAGTAGATCAATAGAAGGTGATATTTGTACTTTTCTAAGATAATCCCAAAAATGTATTTGATATGTGATGTTCTTGGGGATAACTGGATATTACATGAAATTTATTCAAGAATTATCATGCCTTGAAGTTCCACATGTGGGCTTGAATAATAAGGGTTTTAAGGCTATATATATAGATACATGCGATACAACCTTTCAGGAGGTGAAAGGTATATTTACTTCATCACTAGTCCATATTTTTCAATAGCAAGGCAGGAGTTACAAAAATTATTATGACTCATTAAGAATTGGGATAGGAGTAGTTATAATGTAGAGGGATAGAGTCATGGCATACAGGTCTTGGCAGTTTAGGCCACATATCATGAATTACCCATCGCAAGATCATGAGTTAGATGTAGTTTTTCATGATTTTCATTGTTGAATAAATTATTTAATACTCATGATTTTTTTGGTCTACATGAACCAAAAATCCTAAAGTATATTTTTACAACTCATGATCCAAATCAAAGGCTCTAATGATGGGTTGAGTACATACAATATTTTGACTTTTAGAATTCTTATACGCCTCAAAAGGGAAATACAATGGGTGATGATTTGAGTAGGATGACTCAGGTACATGATTAACAGGACACCGGTAGTGAGTGATATCTTATGTCTTTGTTCTCTGAGATTCACTTGCAGGTGTAGGATAGTTAGCTTTAGTCTTTTATTTCACCCTTAACTAGGACATCTACCCTATTGGATAGAGTGAGGATGAGGTAGCTACCATATTTAGAGGGCTTAGTCCGACAGGAAAGTGTCTGAGGTGAGGATCTACCTCTTTATTGGACTATGGGTGAGTATGAGATCCTATGTATGAATGGTCACATTTGGGTTCCATTGGGAATATACAAGGATCATATTCTAGTGCTTCATTTCTCAGTTTGGGTAGTGCATCCCTAAATTTCGATGATATATCAGGATTTATTCCATCTTTAGTAGTGGATAGGTATGAAATTTGATGTAGATATGTTTGTTATGAGGTGTTCCACCTAAATGTAAGTTAAGTCATAACATTAGTGACCAACTAGACATTTACAACAGTTACCTATTCTTGAGTAGAAATGGGATGATGTCGCGATGGATTTAATGATTTTTTTGAGTTTTCCTTGGGGAAGTGATCTTGTTTTGTTATTATTGATAGGATCATGAAGGATTATCATTAAAATATAACCATGGAAACATACAGTGTACATGATGTTGGGAAGTTTGATATCTATGAGATTTTATGTCTTCATAGGGTCCCACACATTATCATTTCAAATAGGGTTTATGTCCCATTTCTGGAAGCGTTTTCAGACTACATCGGGTGCACAAGTTCTCCTGATCATAACATACCACCCACACAATGATGGCCAGTCAATGAATATTATATAGGTGCATGAGGACATGATGTATGCATGCATTTTGGATTTTGGGGGATCTTTTAATAGGCATATTCCCCTAGTTGAGTTCACCTATAATAACATTTAGCAAGAGACTATATTGATGGAATATTATGAGGATTTGTAAGGTAGGATGTGTTGATCACCCCTGTGTTGGATAAAAATAGGCGAGGAAGCTTTATTGGGACAGTGTCTCATTCCTGAGACTTTTAAGTAGGACTAGTTAATCAAGAAATAGATTACTACTATACAGTCTTGAAAAAAAAACCAATTACCATATAAAAACTCTAGAGTTGCAGGCCAGGGATTAAGGCATTTTACATATCTCTCTATGGATGGGACACAAACTGATCAGGAGATAGAGTAAGTTTCACCATGATATGTTGGTCTTTTCTAGATTCTAGAGATGGATAGGACATTATCCTATCAGTTATAGTTGTCTTAGAGGTATCAATTCATGCATGTTGTCTTCCATGTGTCTCATCTACACCATAATCACTCAGAACCATCTCCCACCCTACATCATGAGGAGATGGAGGTGCATGCTGCTGCACCCTTTGAGTAGCATCTAATTCGTATAGTTTATAGGAGCAAAGAGGTCTTTGAGGTCATTCAGTTCCTCTAGTTTGTGTGTTATAGAATCATGACCATTTATAGGATGCGACTTGGGAGCAGGGGGTCGATGTATCTACTTAGTGGCCAGAGTTCTTCTTTGAATATTCTCGACCACCATTGAGAGGGAAATTCAGGTATGAATTGCTTTAATGGGGAATATTATAAGGAATTGGGTTTTTGTATAAGGTAACAGTCTCTTTAATTTTTGTTTAAATTATATGTACAGAATAATGTGAAAAACATTAGAGGTTATGGTGGTTTTGTGGGTTTCCAAGTCTTGTTAAAAGCCAAAAACGAAGAATTGTTTGAGAATAATACAGGTTCCATGGTTAGTAGAAACCATACGAGACATGCCACATAGTTACTACTAATCGTGTGAGACCTGGGTAGTGGTAAATATGAGCCTGCATAGTTTTTCAAACCATACGGATGGAGGTACACACATGTGTGGGAGAACCTACTATTTTTACCAATGGTTTTTTACATAGTTTCTACATGGTTAGTCAAACATCTCACAGTCACCATACGGGGACCCTTAGCATAGTAGAGGGAGAAACCTTTGTGCATGGTTTGTCCAACCATGCATCCAAACCATGAGACCCAATGTTTTCAGGCCAAATGACCATTTTATAATTAAAATATTATTAACCCTAAACAACTTTTCATTCTTCTCCCGGTGGATAGAACCTAGATGAGGGAGACCCTCTTGAAACCCATTCCTAGGCGTATCTACCATCTCTTCATCCGATCTCAGAATTGAGTGATTTCAGTTTTGTGGGATTCATGTCAGCGAGTACTCATTTTTTTCGTTCCTTATTCTTATTAGTATTGATGAAGCCATTTAGGTACAAGAAAATATCCCATATTTTTAGGTTCTTCATCTATTCTTATTTTTTATCCAGATCTAAGTTGAATCATGTGATGATAATGGATGATTACTCTACTACATACCTAAATTATGTGGTAAATACATTTCCCAAGTGGTTTGTTTCTTTATAGATATAGTTAACATTCCGAATCTATCCAAAATTTCCATTGTGGCCCTGAAAGTGAATTGATTGTTTAAATTGCAGGTAATGGAACCTGTTAAGGATTCACATAAGTTCCTTGAGACATTTTAGAGGGTTTTCCCCAACCAAGGACACCCATGGGGTGTGAATTTTATTTTTTACCTTTTCTATACCACCAATGGGTTGAGTGTGGGGATTTCCTAGTTAGAGAAAGCTCATAGTAAACTGAATTGAATTCAATTTATTTGATTAAATAGGGGATGGTGATGCCTCCTTTTCCATGTCTTGACATTATATGATTTTCATGGTTTGATTGGATAGTTTATGTGGATATGTATTTTATTAGGTATACATATGGATATTCAATGATTTTGAATTTTTAAATGGAATGATATGTGAATTGAAATGGTACTGAATGAATTGGTTGATATACCATGGATATTGATTTCATTTATATTGCATGGATGTTTCACCCATAGGTCTCTATTTAATGTAGAAGATACCTTGAACGTGTATTAACCTAGGATCTTGATTCTGTAGGATGGTAAGGTAATTTATACCCCTTATATCTGGCTTGATGAAATCATATTGGACATGCTCTGTTGACATGATCTTTGGACTCCACCAGTGTTGTTACCGAGTTTCCATTGAGATTCTCCTAGGACTCGGCAAGCATTCCTTGGTATTTTATACCTTGGATCCAGCCTTGTGAGATATGAAATTTATGATTATATGGAACATCCATGATAAATGTGACATGATTTATTATAATGATTGTTCATGGTATTTTTTGATACTTCATGTTATATGGTGTGGCCATAATGGAAATGTTATACCAATTATATGAAAAAACCACGGTGATATGATATATTTTGTATATGGCATGGCCATAATATTTTCTTCCTTTAATTTTACAGGTACCTTGTTATAGATTCTTGACACTTTTTTATGGAGACTTGTATGGATGTACAAGATCACTTTCTTGGTTAGTTTTTCATGCAACACATTAGTTGAACTAACACCATACTTGTTATATTATACAATTTTCGTTAGATTGTATTGAATATCTAGGGATTTTTAGGGAAATTTTTGATGGTAACCTACTGGTAATGTATCTCAAACCATGTTAAGTCCACCATTGTGTACACATATGGACTATATCAATGTAGGTTGGGAATAGGGTGAGTTCCCACAGTTAAATGCATGACTATTTTACATGCTTTGGAGAAGGGGAGACCATGTCCAAAATAAGGAATGTGATGCTATATATAGATAATTCTTTCAGGTATTTTTGGTATTTTCTTACATGTAGTGTACCATTTCATGTATATCTATTTTGGATACCTTACGGACACATGACATGATCTTCATTATATATGAGATTACATCTAACTCCATTGTTATATATAACTGTAATGGTTATTCTCTTCTCTCTAAATGATTCACTTCTTCATCTATTTAAATGTTATTTTTATTAAACTATGTTACACTCTGGTAAAAGGTAATATTATAAAAAAAACTCATCATAGGACCTCACAGCTAGTTGGAAGCCTCTAGCGTCTAAGGATATGAGGTTGAGATAATGTGGTCAACCCGGCTCAATGCACTATTAAATGGAATCCTGGTCAGGGAAGTTACAAATTAAAATATAATGTAAACTATAATAGTTTAAATTATTAAAATTTCATTATACATAATTAATTTGGATGTTATGGAACGATTTTGGGACTGACGTTGGTGGAAGATGGTCATTTGATCTTAGACGTGTCTTGTCGAGGATGGATAATCATGCTTTTAAAATAGGAAATGGATTCTGTTGAAGTAAGTGGCCCCTTTAATGTAATACTTTTGTATTATGAATTATATTTATATGAAATATGATATGTGGTCTCACCATCAAGTCTGGTTAACCATTTCTAAATTAAAAGAATTATTTCATTTAAATGGATTCCCTGGAAATGGATAAAGTTATAATGCCATGAGAAACCTTGGTAACTTGCATAATTCCTCATCCACTGATAGTCAAGACCCCAACTATAAGTTAAATTCATTATTAATATATAGTACATGAAATTGATATTTAATTGAATACATTGATTATATTGGAATAGTATAGGCACCTTAGACCCCTTGATTAAGGTTGGGTAATGAATTGAGATTATTTGGCCAAAGTAGACCATGTGGGAACCTTGAGATGCATTAGAACCATTGTTATATTTGAGATGAGCATGGTATGAGTGTTACTTTCCCCTTGGGATGTGATTACCTAGGAGGGAATTCCCTAGGAAGATTTTTGATAGTTCAAATTCATGAGGATGAACCCATTACTTGAGATATGAGTTATTAATGTACCATCTTTTTAAAGTGATACTAGTGGGGATTTCACTATGAGAACAATGATTCCATAAAAAAATATTACTAAACTGATTTCTTATAATATTTTGATGGATGTGATCCCTGTGAGTAATTGGTGATGGGTTGATAATTAATATTATGATCGATGAGCCAATGTCGATTTACTATGCTTGATGTGATCTAGGGGACTTCATAGGTTCCCCAATAAGATATTGAACTTTGAGGGGGTGTGCATGGGTAATAGTTAGCGATAATAGTGGGTGTCACATTAGAACATAAATAGAAGATGTTTTCCTTATTTGGAATTAGTGATGATGTTAGTTCATTCCCATTGGAGGTTGATCGCTCTTATATGAGAAGAGTTTAAGTGGGTTTCCAAAATACTTTTTATTTTCATCATAATGCAATATTATAGCAGTGATGTAGTACCCCTATAAGTTGAATATATATGTTGAGATTCCTAGGATCCCAATTATTTGTGTGAGGATATATGTTTCTCCTACGGTCACCCCTAAAAAGTAGTGATGATTCCTGTTGACTATTTATCACCTATGATTAGCTCATAGGGATAGACATGCTCACTGATAATTACAGATATCATTGGGACACCCCAAGGAATTATGAAAGACACCAGATGACTACTAATCATAGAAAATTACCACCAAGGGTTCATCTTACATCCAGATGACTATGGATTTCCTAGGATCATCTTCTTGGAATTGGAGATGATTCCTGATGACTATTGATTTCTGAAGGTAACCTTATAGAAATCAATGATAATACCTACTATTTATTCCCCGAGATTACCTTATAGGTATGAAAAATATGCTTGATACTATTGTGATTCCTTTAGATGTTTCATAGAAACTAAAATTTATGTATGATATAATATTAATATTGTGTTTTATACTAGTTGTCTTAGTTGTGTGGCATTCTTAGAAAGACTCCAGTACTATCCTAAGTAGGATATGGTTTATCCTATGTGTCATTCCTGATGAATATTGATTTCTAAAGGTAAACTTATAGGAATCAGTGATAATACCTACTATTTATCCCCCCGAGATTACCTCCTAGGTATAAACATTTTGCATCATACTATTGGGGTTCCTTTAGATGTTTCCATGAATCTAGAATTAATTTATGATATAATATTTATTTTGGGTTCGGTACTAGTTGTCACGGGTGTGAAGCATTCTTAGAGTGACTCCAGTACTATACTATGTAGGATAGGGATGATCGTATGTTTCATTTTAGAACTCAATGATCTATAGTGGTAATTTATTTACTCTTCTATGGTTTTTAAATTACATTTAGATCATTTCACATTCACATAGAATACATTTACTAGCAATTTTTGAGGCTTGATTTGTGGTTTCCCACTGAGTTGTGTTCACACCCTACTATAGAAACCATAGAACATGGGTATAAGAATCGATCATCATTGATCATAGTGTTATGTTATGTAAAGTCCCAATATTGATCATTTTCCGGATAACATAGATGAAGTCAGGTGATGGATGGTATGAGGCTCATGAATGACATTAGAGACTCAGTGTATTTGGATTTTTTTATTTTTAATAGATATATTATTGGCCCTATGGGAGATAAGTGGGTGTGAAATAACATCACAATGAGTTTTTATGACTATGTACTATATTTCATTTTATAATAGAATGATATTTTTTATCATTCCATGTACTATAATTGTTAATTATTATAGATATTTATTTATTTACTTATTGTTTGGAACTCTAATATAGTGGTATAGTCTCTCCATAATATCACCATAGGCCCATAATACTTTTCTTTAGCCTAAGGAATATAGATAGGTGTTCCTGAGGTTCGAATATAATCTATGTTATAGAAATAGATGAGTATTTGTAGTTCATGGAGGTTAAAAATTTTCATTAGCGATTTTAGGAATTATATAAAATAGTATATTTAAATTTTTATTTCATCTTATTATATGATATGATATTTGATAATTTATATAAGAATCTATTAGAGCTTGTGATGGTTATTAGAGTCATGCATCGTGAACACATCTTCTTCAAGTATGTTTATGTGGGAAAGGTTATTGAATTGTTGCTCTTGGAATTATCATTTATGATTGGATGATTTCTCCTCATTTGATGTTCTTTAGTTTTTCGATTTATAATTTATGTGTTTTTTGATCTTTAAAAATTCTCAAGAGTCTAATAAACATTAATTGTATTTGGAATATAGAATTAATGTGGAATTTTAATGTATTTTTTTGATTAATATCACTGATGATAGAGGGTTCAACTGTTTAAGGTGGAAGAAACAACATATATAGAATTTTCTCATATAACTAGTAATGGAATTCTACTCTAATAGATTGTAGTATTTGTTTCTTCTAAGGATAGGTCACTTGGATCTATGGTTATAGGATCCCTCATGACAACTATTTAGTACCTAGATGTAATGGAAGTATAGTGACCCAATTAGGATTGTAAAAGCATTTAATATTATAGTGATAGGCCCCTTGAGGGTGAATGGAAATGTGTTCAATTATTCCAAGTGTTGAATGAAACCTATATTATTTTTTCCCATATATCAACTTGATGGAATTTTGGTTAGCTGAAAAATATGACCATGGTTTACTTGATATAGATCATGGTAGAGAGATGTTGTTATGTATATGTATTCATCTAGATGGGATGATGATTCTCTAGGGGTAGTATAATATGTAAATTCCTTGTGAGAATCAGTTCCCTTTGAGGCTAATGTATTGGTTTATAAATCATGTTACATTTATTTAGGCCCATTGAGTTCATAGTTTAACATGTGTGTTGGTTTGTGATATTAGGAATGATAATATATATTTATTTCCTACGATATGTGGCTTTTTTGAGATATAACCTATGGTTTATGTGGGATATCCCATCACGTTTGATTTATGGCATAGGATATTGTATCAGGGAGGGTATTAAAGGGTGGGACTAGTTGTGTTCCTAATCCTATTCAATTAGATTGAGCTTTTGGGAACATGATGATAGTGTGGTAGAATCATATAGTTTTAGTAATTTATCATAGTATTGTGGGTGATTTTATAGTATACCAAAATATGAGTGAGATGCCTTATTTTTTATGATGACATCCAAGGGTTCTTTTGGTAGATAAGATTGACATGATGTAGAGTATGGTTAGTTATTTATACACATAAGCCTAGAATCAATGACATGTTACTCATGGGAGAATGATTCATGATTTTTGATTGAGTGGCAAGAGAGTTTACACCCATTTAGATTAGATGATATCATTCTATAGATATTTGGTTACATTTTTTACTATTATAATTTTGAATTTTTGAGTAGCTGTATACTTGATGAGGATATCAATATTTATGATAAACTCATTGTCAAGGTTTCTTGTAGCTTTGATGATAATTTGAGGTGTCCAAACTCTGAGGGGTAATGTTAAAAATTAATAGGGTATCATATAATGGTAAACTCAATAATGATCCCTAGAATGAAATAATATATAGGTTCTATTTCTTAGGTTGATGGGAGATGAGCAAGGCTTGGGAGGAGAAACAAACGTACAACAGTAAATCCTATTGAGGTTATGCTTGGGGAGTGGTATAACAAATACCATATGGTGGGGAAAATTTCTATTTGAGGGAGTGATTCTCATTAATTATGGAATTTCAATGAATTCTGAGGATGAAATTCCAAGTGTGACATGAACAAGAAGTAATTTTAATTTCAAGTTGATGCTTAGGTATGAGAAGGAAAAAACATCCATTCTTTATGTGTAGTGATAGATGGAGTATAAAATGCGAAAGTGTATACCTATGATGGTGGTTTCATTGATATGATGATACTATTCATTGGATAGTCAAGGTCCTTCTAAGTAGATGAATTCTATTTTTAACTATTTCCTTGGTATATACTATATTTGTGATTTTGTTATATTATTTGATGGAGTTCATGCATTGATATTGAACATTGTAGATTTTGGATTTCATCTGAGTGTAAGTCATAATTATTATGTTTCTATTCTTTTGGTCAGATAATGATCGTTTATGTGAGTTTCTGGGGATCTAATTAAGGAATTACACTAAAATTCGAGTTTAGACTTGACGTGGGAAGTTTAGATGATCTCATGATGCCTCTGTTGATTTATCCATCATGATAAAAAAATTTGAAATTGCATATATAATGTTACTTACTTTTAATACATATATTTTACATATAAATAGAATAATATTAATTATATAACATTAAAAACCCACTCCATAATCTTATAGGATTGGTGTCTATAGAAACACGGAAACAAAAAAACTGATTCCTAAAACATTTACACGGTCTCCTACTTATTCCATAAATACTAAAACCCTTTTTGAAACATCTTACTTAATACCTTTCATCATATCATGATAAAACAAAAAGATGAATGGGGTGATCTCAAATTCTCTTTAAGTGTAATCAAGAAAGATAACATAAGCATAAGGGAATAAGAACATGAAAATAACATCTGAAATTTTTTTCTTGCATGTCATGGATTGTGATATTGATTCATGGATTAAATCCTACATGTTAATAAGATGTGAAGTATAAAAAATTCAAGAACATAAATTTTTGAAGTATAATATAAGTAACAAAATTTTTCCATACACATATAGAAAATCATTTTCGTATTAGTCAAGTCTCATTGCTAAGACCACTATTGCAGACAAAGTACTTTACTGAACCCAGTTCACTCTTCGATCCAGCCATATATTTCTGAATTGGGTTCACATAAAATATTCGTTATGTTTATCTAATGAGATATAAATTCTTGACCAATGCATAGTATGTGGATATAGGTCTCACCCTTCACATAATAAAAACCATACATATTTGTTCCACAAGAACATAAATCATCCATCATATCAGAACCTGTGAAATTAAACGGGTTTCCAAAATATCATTCCATAATAACCATAAATCAACCATAAGAAGAATAGGGATAATATACTTGAAAAATATCCCCACTAAATAATAGGTAACATCAAATTATGTTATCCTAAATGGAAAATAATTCTAATAGATCGCATGAAAATAAATCACGAGGAGAATATCTTTTATTCATTGAAGTCATTTTCCTTTCATAATATGTAGTGGTATTTTAAAAGAAAAAAATTATTTAAAAATAACCCTGTATGATTTTAAGGTTAAAATCAATTCATTAAGGCATCATGAAATAAAAAAATAAGTTCATTCACAATAAGTTAAAGAACATTCCTTTTATGCTTTTTCTGAAAAAATGACAAATTTCCTTATTTGGAAAAAGAAAAAATCATTCCTTTCAACCCATTTAGTAAAACTAACACATTGGTAAAAATGAATTTAAATAATTTATGATTTATATAAAAAATATTTCGTAAAATATTTTTAATAAACATGAACATAGAAGATACATATTCTTCACTAGATACTTATGAATAAACAATCCCGAATAATAATGAGATTGTGAAATTGACCCATACATTTGGTATGATGTCCATAATTCTTATATAATTATCTTTTATAATGGCTTAAATAATGTAATTAATTTATACCATAATCACATTAATACTAATGATATCATATATGATGATATCATATCATTTTTCACCTGTTTGTTAAAAATATCTCATTATTACCCTTCTTTTTGGTGTTAACTGCTTCATTTTCCTATGCTTGTTTTTTCGTACAAGTTCACGGTCTTGTACATATGATATAGTTACTTCATATACATAATTATATTAAGGTACTAAATATAAAATTTATTCATTTTATAGATTTATATAAACATTCTTGAATGGTGGACATGGAAAATGAATCGCATCACATCGTGGAGATGATAGGTCATACCTACGGACTAGCAATGGTATAATTCCCTTAATGGTAAATGGGTAAGGAAGTGGATGGTATATGTTTTTTTAAGAATAAATATAGTGATATAATTTTTATATATATCAATTATTTCCATCATATACCTATCTAAATAAAGTGGCTCTGAAAAGAAGATTGCACCACGGCGTGGAGACAACAAGTCGTAAGAATGCATGAGAGGTGCTTTTGTTTTATTTGTAGGATATATAAAAGGTAAAATATGGTTGTCCTATTATAATAATAACATATAATAGTCTATTTTATACTATATTTATTACTTTATAATGCAAACATCACATGAAGAGGATGTTGAAGAAGAAATAATCATGAATAGGTCGATAAAGAGGATTTCCTCTTCTTTGGTGAGCTCCCATTAGATATCCTCTTAGGGACACTAGGGTAGGTATTATAAGAATAAAAAAACCTATATAATGTGTCACGGGATGTTCATAAAAGAACTTGGATGGGTATTTTTTATATTAAACGCTCAATGTGATGTGTTCAAGTGAGGAAGGAGCACACCTTCTATAATTGATTCGAGGGGAACTTTTGGGATTTCCAAAAATATTAATTTATAATAAAATAATATCAATAGAAATACCTATAATATTACATGGATTCAAATGAAATATTATATAAGTCTGTAATATCATCAAGAAAATATATTTTAGACAAGTTTTGTTATTCTTTTAAACTTTGTAATTTTAATTAACCCCTAGTTTACCTATTTTAATTTTAACTAAGATAACAAATATTTTAATATTAAAATGTTTTATTTTTTTATTATGTGATATAAATTATACCATAAATTAGCAAATTGTAACACATCAGACTGAATTATAATTTTTTTTTATTTTTTTTTTTTGTGTTTTTAAAACAATTTAATAAAATATTTTTTTGATAAAATATCATTAGTTTGAATTTTGAAAATATTCATTAGGAGGAATTTTAAAAATATCATTTAACAACTTAAATTTGAACCAAATATTTTATTATATCCCAATAGGTTAAGATAATCTATAAAATTCTTTTATTAGACTAGTTATTTAAAATTATATTTATTTTAATATTTTGAATAACCATTATTTTATATGTATATTAATAATATAATTACCACATCATAATTGTTTAATTATTTAATATACATATTTAATCACTAATAATTTAAAATAAAATATAATTATGTAGGTAAAAATTATATATTTTAGAAGAATATATATTTTCAAATATATCATTTTGGTAACCTTATATTAAAAATTATATAGTATTTAAAACATTAATGTGACATCTTTAAATTTTTATTAAATAAAATATTATAAATATCATAATTTCAACTATGTTGCCTGAAAAATAAAAAATATATATCTTGAAAATATTTTTATTAATTTAAACCTTTACATTTATATTCATCCATAAAATATCTTTCTCTCCATGTGGACACATAAGGGATATTTATGAGAAAGAAAGTGACATTTTTTGACATTCTTTTATTTAAAAATTATAAAAGCCATTTTCATGGACAAGTTTCCATTAAAAAACATAATTTTGTTACTTATGTTTTAAGGATCAAATTAGATTCATCTGAAAATATTTTGGAAATTTTTAGAGTTATTTTATAGCCTTTATCATTCTATTTTTATCCTAAATTGCTGAATTAACTCTTTACTGTGGTAATTTTTTTTACAAAGGTTACTATTAATTTTATAAAATAAAAAAGAACATATTCACTAAATCTGGACAAATAATGTAGGTCTATATAGGACACTCAAGAGGGGGTGAATTGAGTTCCTATAAAAATTTATATATATAATTCTTATTTAAGAATTACGGAATTTAAAACAAAACTCCCCAGTTAACTGAAGTATTAGATTTACAAAATATTTGATTGTTCAAAATATTTATCAAACATTGATTAGTTATTAGTTATAATAATGTACATTATTACTCTATAATTTGGAATTAGTAAACTAAATAATTATAATATAATCACTATCTAAGAATAAATATCAAATCAAAATTTTGTTTTCTTAAATAATTAAAATGACAGTGAACAAAACATGAAAATGTGTATAGAAGATAAATAAGTGGTTTGGCCTCAATAAGAGACCTAATACTCTCCACTTTGTTATTATTTGTCACCATGTAGTTTATATTAAATAATATTTATCCACATCATCGATTGGTGATATAATAGTATACAAACTATCTAGGTCACTAGACCTCTTCCACAGTTTTTCTGGGAGTACAAAACAAAAAAAACAAGTAGGTCACAAAGGGAACTCTTCCATTGGTATTTGTGGGAGTGTAAAGGATAAAAATATTATTTTGGAGATGATATATTTTATTCATCCAATTTGAAAAATATTCAACGTGTGTTTATAATATAAAGATACACACACTTCTCAAAATGAAAATAATATGCACCAGAAGAGAAAATCAATGAGTATAGGGAGTATAATTTCATGTGTGATGTTCTATGAGGCTTATGGTCTTTTTTTTAAAGATAGAATCGATGATTAAATCATCTTTCAAAAATATATTGAAAAACATATAGTCATTGTTTTCTTATATATTCTATTACTAGGGAGCTTAAAAGTGTTATTTTCTTCTAAGTTTTTAATTTAGAGATTTTCATTATTTTGGTTTATAGTGGTTTTTTATATATGCATACTCTTGTGTTTTTCTTTAAGGTTCATGAACATATCTGTTTATTTCTTCCAGGTCACCTCTTTCCCAATTTCTTTCTCATTGATCTAGATATTCCTTTAATACAGACAAGTAGCAAGTTCTCTGGTACCTCATACCTCATACCTCGTACATGTTTTTTACATAATTAAATGTTTTTTGCAAAGGATAGAACAAATCATTAAGAAAATAAAAAGTACTAAATTTCATAAATACGATAGTTAGAGGTTAGTTTGATTTTAATAGACAGGTCATTGGTGACTCAACCTGTCGGTAGCTCAAACTTTCTGTGGCTTATGATGTCGGTATATCATTCTATCGATAGCTCATCCTATCAGTAAATGATTTATTGTTAGATCAATTTTCGAAGGTGATACATTGGTAGCTTGAATGTCGGTAGGTGATGTGTCAATATCCGGAATATTAGTATCTCATATTTATCAAAATTTGGAGTGTCTTTTAGTCACTCTGTTGGTAGGACATGAGTCGGTAGGTCAAGCATATGTAGATCAAGTTTTCAGGGGATCATACATTGCAAAACATATAATTCTCTATATCGGTGACTCGGTTTATTGATAGCTTAGGTCAGTAGTAATTCATATATTAATGACTTTTCTATCAGTAGGACCCGTATTATTAGATCTTACTTAATCAATATTTTTAATTCATTCTTATGATGTAAACAATAAAACCAGAGGTTTAATTCATAATTGAACATGATTAAACACACTATATCTTAATAAATCCTAGTTATTATACATCAGCATGATATGTGAAAATTAAAACTATTGGATGCCAATTATACACCCCCTGTGAAGATAAAAAATCATGGAATTATATATCACAATAATTGAATTACTTTATGACATTCAGATAAAAAAATATACTTAACTTATTGAAGAGATTATTTAGATGAATTTTTAAAAGAAACACATGTTCAAATTACAAGTTAAACGGTCTTTTAAAATTATATTTTCCATTTTAATCTCAATATAAAACTCAAGCTCCCCCTAATAGAGATTCTATATTATTTATCCCCCTTTCGGGATTGTCAGGAAGGAAGCAAAGAAAGAAGAAATAAATTATAGATAATGCACTAACAATAAGATAAAATCGCAGAAGTTATTTCATTAATCAAGTCGAACAATGGAAAATAAAAATAGTACAAGAAAAAGAGTACATAAAATCCCTTTCAAAAAGGTGATCCAACTATTTCTGGGGAACAAAAGAGTCTTCCAATTCCTTTGATTTATTTGATGAAAAGGATATAGGATCATAAGGTTTAGTATTACGAGTTGATGAAGGCACATATTAAATACTAAGGGAAGGAATAGAAACTCAAGTAAAGATTTATGGATATAGGCTGGGTCTAGTTGATAAATTAGAACTTGTGATTTCTTATTAGATAACATTTCTAATCTGGATAAGAGCTTCAGAATGTGTAATGTTTAAAGGTACCAAGGGTACAGAAGAAGAGGTAGACACAGGAAAGGCTGGTCTGATAGGAGTAGCAGGAGGAGCAACAGTAACTATGTTGTGATTGTGCAGGTAAGGTTTGATAAAATTTATGAGGTCATTAATGACTTCAAAACCATATTCTATTGCCTTATTAAAATCATCTTTACATTCCATAAACTTCTAAAGGGTTGGATTAAACTCTTTCAACTACCTAACTTGCTCTTTGAATTCCAGAGTAATTGGAGGTAGCATCAAATTTTTCAGCAAATATTTGAAGTGACTAGTTAGCTGATTCTTGGAGTAAATTCACTTAAAATATAAATCTAATTTCATTGTAATTTATTCTTGATCCTTTGTAGCACTAGTGGAATTAAACAAAACTATATCATTAATATGATCATAATTTTGTCTGATTTTTTAGATACTCTCATGGTCAGTGCTACCAATAATAGTATGAAGTTATCTATAATAAATTTTTTTACCATCTCAAAATTAGTTGAGTGAGAAATAGGAGAAAATAAGCTGGAGAAACCTTGCACAATATCTCATATATCAAATATCAACCGAGTTAGATCAAGGGTTGATGTCTGAGAAAGAGTATCTTCCTTAGATGATATAGAAGTGGTGTCTCCAAGAATTTTCACAACTATTTCCAAAGGTGTTCTATATTCAATTATTAAGCCATTAATGGTAGAAAACATAGTAGATTACTCAATCCTCATATTATTATTATCTGAAACAATAACTTCTTAAACAGTAATCAATATTGGATCAACCTGAGATAAAACTCTCTCAATAAATAACTCAGTATCTATTTAACTAATTCGTGGAAATAAAGTAGGTTACCTGGGAGGAACAGATCAAATAGAAACCAACAACACTTATTTGAGGGCATTGATATCAGATTTGGTGACATATTCAATAGGTTTCAAACTAACATCATGAGTTTTAGTAGTCCTCTCTTATAAAACATGATAATCCAATCCAAGAGTCACATACCCCTGGTCCTTCCTCCATAAAGATACTACAATATCACCCAAGGGAGAAAGCACATCCCATTGATCTTTTATCTTGTATCTCTACAACAGTTGATGGAATATTTCTTGAATAAATCGGCTCACCAACAAGTGTCATAGATACATACATTGAAGCCATAACTTCATTTGTAACATGTACAATATGAGCTCTCTCTACAACCATAGTTGGTTCAACATGAGCCATAATATCCATTTCCTCAGCCAAAACCTGTTTAGAAGAACACGAGATTCCACGATAGGTTTTTATAATACCAAGGTAGGAGAAGTATGATTTTCATGTTCCACACCATCTATACTTAGATCAATAATATATCCACCAATACCATGGGCTTTCTCACCATGGTCTGATACACTATATGAATCATCTGTTTATGTATCTTCTCTATCATTTCTATATTCTATATTATCCTCTCGAGATTCTCCATCATCGTCCTCTAATTTATCATCATTCTTGGATTCATGTCCTTCTTCACTGCCACTTCCTTCTTCTTCACTATCTGATCTGATTTCATACTAATCATTTTCTGACTCTTCTGTCTAATCAGTATAATTCTCATATATAAGTGGTACCTTAGAATTTATTGGTCTAGGTGGACATGTAAGATCATAATACATCATTTCTAGATGGTGAACAATGTCAAGTTTACTCTTGTCATCTATAAGACACTAATTTTATTGACTTTCATAAGCCACATCCTCAAGAGAATACTGACCATATTAATCTGGTCCTAGGATAAGATCAATAAAATTCTTCAACCATGCGGGATGCCCAATGGGATTGAATTTCTTATATATATTGTCATTAACCTCAAAACCACATCTTCTTCTAGGGATTCCAATTAATTTTCATCCACTTATATATAGTTGTGTTGAGAAAAAATATATCAGAAACAAATATTCTATCTTCACCATCTTTTAAAAATGCTTTATCTGTCAACATGGAAGAGATAACTCTAGGATAAAATCATGATTTTTTCTAATAGTATGGATTGATTGTATCACTTTTATGAACCCTCAAATATTTTAAAAATCATCCCTTAAATCCTTTTTTCAATAGATACAACAAATAAACATAAAAAACTTAACAAAATCCAAGTCCCATATCATGAGACATAACTGATACTGGATGATTTAAAAAAAATCATACACTCACCATTGAGCTCTGTAGAAATAGGCCTCATATTCTGTCCATTGCCTATCAATTCCACCAAAGCTGAATCGTAACTAAAGAGGTCACTTGTTGGGGGATCACTTCCCTAATGGTCATCACAAATACCCTCATGGGGTAGCTTTAAGAATTCTTCCCAATTATTAGATGAAAAATAAACTCTCCATCCACCCACTATCAACTTTATCTGAAACACCTTATATCCTCTTATTAGGAACTCAACATTCTAGTAAAACAAATGTTCTGACCTCAGATAATAATGTCGTTCATTATTGAAGAACCACTCCAAAAACCCTTGGGTTTGAAACATATTCAGAAATAGGTACTTACTAGATAACAAAAATTATGAATGCACTTCCTTCCCTAGGGTTACGATATAGTTTGTGAGTTCTGGATGAATAGGTTTAGTCTTGGGCTTAGCTTGACTACAGTCACCTATTTACTTCTTTGATGGTACCGACTCAAACTCAGATCTTTCAAACAAAAATGTTTGAGATGATCCATTGAAAGGTGTTCGATAGTTTTGGTTTGAGATAGAAATGTAGCTTCTTGGGAGGGAAATGTTTGAGGTTATGGTTCTGAGAGTAAGAGTTTGAGGGTAAAAATTATTGGATCGACCCATAATTTTATCACATAGGGATTTAAAAAACAATAATACAAAATGCTGGTTAAAATAAAAGAAAACAAATAGAACAGTGACATTTCAAATTCAAGACACACAACTAATTAAATATTGATTAATGAGACACATGGGTGAGAGCTATCGATATGTCAACACTAATGATTTTTGTTGGTGAGGCATCATCTTTGAGTCACATCGATGATACATCATCAGTGAGTCATGTCGGTGAGACATCATTGGTGAGTCACGACAGTGAGACATCATCGGTGAGTCACGTTAGTGAGATATCATCATTGAGTCCCGTCGATAGGTTCTCAATAATTGATAATCCCTAGCTCATGTCTAGTATATCTCACCATCTCAGAATATAAATTATTATTAAAAATATTAGCAAGTTGACGTTCTATAATAATGAATTCAAGAGTTATACCACCTTTTTTATAATGATATCTTAAAAATTGATGTCTTACAACAATATGTTTTGTTATATAATGAAAAACTAGATTTTTAGATACTATAATAGAAATTGTGTTGTCACAGTTTGTAGGGACATATCTAAAATGATATCTATAATCTAGTAACGTGTGTTTCATCCAAAAAATCTGAGCACAATAGCTACTAGCAGCTTTGTATTCATCTTCGGTAGAAGACAATGCAACAAATTTTTTTACTTTAGCAGGATACAATATAATTTCCCAAAAAATTAAATGTTCTAGAGGTTATTTTTCTATCTAAAATCAAACCACCAAATTTAGAATTTGAATAACTAATTAAAAAATATATTTGCCTCTAGGATAGATCAATCTCAATTTGGTAGTACACTTGAGGTATTTGAAAATTATTTTAACATTGCATAAATGAGGTTTTTTAGGTTTTTATTGAAAATGTTCACACGGATGAAAAAGAAACATAATATCAGGCCACCTAGCAATCAAGTAGAGTAGAATTCGAATTTTACCTTTGTAATTGGTTTGATCAGCATATTTTCCATTTTTATCTAGATCCATTTTACCGGTGGAAATCATTAGATTATCATTACTTTTTATACTATCAAAGCCACAAAATTCCAAAATATCTTTAGTGTACATACTTTTATTTTAAAAAATATTCTTTATATTGAAAAATTAGAAATCCAGGAAAGAATTTAAGTTTATCCATTAAACAGATTTCAAATTAACTTTTCCACATTTTTTAAAACTCAATACATAAATAATTTTTAGAAGATCAGAAAATAATATCATCAACATAGATTTGAAAAAATAAAATGTCATTAAAATTTATATTTATAAAAAGAGTAGCACCGACTATAACTTTTGTAAAACCTTTTGAAATAAAAAAGAGCTAATCCTATCATACTATGCTCTTGGAGCCTATTTTAAACCATACAATGATTTTAAAAATTTTATTATATTATTTGGAATATGAGGGTTTGTAAAACTAAGGGTTGTTCAAAAAACATCCTCAACTATATACCCATTTAGGAATTCAATTTTAGCATCCATTTCATAGAGTGTAAAATTGAGATGTGCTTCATATGCTAAAAGAATTATAATTTCTTCAAGTCTAGATAATAGTGAAAAAGTTTCTTCATTGTCAATTCCTTATTATTGACTATATCATTGGGCAACCAGTATGGCCTTATTTCTCACAATGATACCCTATTAATCTACTTTATTTCTAAACACCCACTTAGTTACTCTAGTTAAGATGTCTTTGGGTCTATCAACAAGTTTCCAACCATCATCTATTTTAAACTAATTCAATTATTCATGCATATTAATTACCCAAAATTCATCATTGATAGCATCATTGATATTCTTAGGTTTAAGTTCTGATATGGAGGATCAATGATCAACTTGGTTCCTTATAAAATCTATAGTCAATTTTCCCTTATCTAAAACTTCAACTACAAATTCTAAAATATTATTCTTATGGTTCTATACAGATCTTGAAAAATAAGGACTAGTTACTTAATGTTCAAGTAAAGATTCAGGTTTACTATGAATAGAGTCTGATGATTTTTCGGTACTGGAGGATTTTTATAAATGCTTAATAGATGAGTTAGAAGGTTTCGCATTTATGTCCAGATTGGGCAGATCATCCACAATATTTTCTTGAGAGGTATTAGGTTCATGTGGATCTATTTCATCAAATTTGATATGTATAGATTCTTCCACACACTTGGTTCTTTTATTTATGACTCTATATTATTTTCTAGTGTTTAAATAACCTAGGAGAATCCCATCAACACTTTTGGAGGAAAACTTGTCAAGATTATCTTTTGTATTAAGGATAAGGACTTTGCAACCAAAACCATTAATGTAATTAACCTTAGGATTCTTATTGTTCTAAAAATAATATGGATTTTTCTTAAAAATAAGTCTAATTAAAATAATATTAATTATGTAACATACTATATTCACACCCTTTTACCAAAAATAAATAGGCATGTCATACTAATTGATAATTGTTTAAGAAATATTTTGTAATATTTTATTTATCTTTTTTACAACACCATTCTTCTGAAGGTTCTAGGAGTAGAGAGGTTATTACTATAGCCATTTGTGAGAAAAAATATTTAAACTCTATGTTTTCAAACTCGCAGTCGTCGTCACTTTTTATGGATTAAATTCTAAGATCACTTAAGTTCTCAACACTTCTAGAATACGTTTTGAAGTAAGAAAGTGCTTCACTCTTATGAGATAAAAATAAGGTCTATGTATATCTAGAAAAGGTACCTACTAGAACATAGATATAATGCTTACCATTTAAACAAGAGACTCTTGACGGTCTAAAAAAATCCATGTGAACCAACTCAAGTGGTTGAGAAGTTAATAATTCTTTATTTGGTTTGAAAGATATTTTATATTTTTTTGACAAATATTACAAACTTTTTCATTTGGAAACTCAAGTTTATGAAGATACTTGACTAGTACTTTTATAGTAATATTTTTAAGGGAGTGAATATTAATGTGGACTAATCTCTTATGCCAGAGCTAATAATCTTTTTAAAAATCACTCAAGAAAAAAACTCTTTGAGAAACAAAAGAATCTAAATCCATAGCATAAAAATTTTCATTTCTAAAAGAAGTTAATGAAAAATAATTCTTAAAATTAAAAACATCACACACATAATTTTGAAATTTAACGTTAAATCCATCATCCCATAATTGTGAAATTCTAAGAATAATGTATTTAGTTACATCAACAAAAAGAACTTTAGAATTGAAAATTGAGTTAGTGTTACCGATTTAGACAAGGCTAATTATTTTTATTTTTGAATTTTCACAAAAGGTTACATTCCCAACATCATTCTTGATAAGATTATTGATGCCAGAATTGTCCCGTATCATATTTCTTGAACACCCATAGTCCATATAATATAAAGATTTATTGAAACCTTTCAAATATTGTTCCTATGAAAACAGATCAAACATGGAATTATTTTGGTACCCAAAATTACATTGATCTTGTAACATTAGTAATTATGGCTTTGGGAACCCACATTTTATTCATGGTTCTACTATATAAATTTTTTCATGACTTAGAAAATAAACTATATTTGTTCCATAAAATGTTAAAGCAGTAGAAGATGTTCGAACACAAGAACTTTCAGTAAATTTTCCAAAAATATGAATAAAACTAGATTTTCTATATTTTATAAAAACTTGTTTTAATTTTTTTATATGTTTCTAGGTTGATAGCCAATAAAAGTAGTCTTATTTGGAGAAACTTGTTTTTCAATAATTTGGATTAATTTATCTATAACATTTATGAATATCTCTAAATAATTACATAATTCCTCATTAGATAGTTTATGTAAATTATTCCCATTTAGAAACTGAGCATTATTTTCCTTTTCAATAGTCAGATCAGGGTCAACAGAAATAGTAAGAGCATGTTGTTTCTTGAGAGATTTATATTTATACTTCAATTAATTTCATGTATCCTCATGAATTTTATAAAATTAAAAAAATTTCTTCATTTTTAATATTTTCATAATTATATTCATATCCAGAATAATAATAATTATGTGAAATAGATTCCAAGGTTACCTAAGAAGTGTGTGTCTTGAAACACATATTGTCATTTTCAGCCTTCTCATCATGTGAAGATTCAGATTCACTAGGGATGTCTTTAGAATCACTCTTGGAGGATTTTATTTCCCTTTTTTACTTTCTATATTTATCTTCATATTTACTTTTAAAATTTAATTTTGGAAAATCATTTGTTACATGTCTTCTTCACTCATACTCATAGCAGACTATTTCATTTGTATGTTCATTTCTCTTCCAATCTGTTTTCCAATTACAATTGTTGTCATACATAACATTTTAAATGGGTCTTCTAAAAACATATTCATTGTATATAACTTCTTAAATCTCCCATCTAACTTATCCATCTCCTCATCATTATCAATTGGTAGTTCTTAATTTCTTGAAACTTTTAGATAAACTTTTAAATTCTGTTTTTGTATGGAAGTAGTTGTTTTGAAATCCACTGACTTTATTTTTGGATCTTAATATTCTTCCCTGTTTACCTTCAAATCATTTTCATACATCATCAACATACCTATCAGCGAATTTATAGGTAAAATATTGATATCACAAGATCCCCTTATTAATACCGAGGTTCCATTCCATCTTTCGGGTAGGCATCTAAGAATTCTCTTTACTTGTTCCTTGGATGTGATGGTCTTTCCCAAAGAGAACATCATATTTACTATCTCATTGAACATGAGATACATGTAAGAAATGGTTTCAAACGGCATCATCTTAATGTTTTCTTATTTAATAGTATATGCATTAAGTCTCCTTTCTTTAACACTAGTGGTTCCTTTATGTGAAATAGCTAGTGTATCCCAAATATCATGTGTTGTTTTACATGAAGAAATACTATTAAATTATTCATCCCCTAAATATCAACATAAGTAATTCATAGATTTAGAGTTATTATTAAATGATTTCATAGTGGATTCATCTCAAGTGTTCCTTGTTGAAACATGACTATTATATTCATCTACAATAGAAGACCAGATTTCCAAACCCATTCATTCCAAATGCATTTTAATTTTAATTTTCCACTTATAATAATTTGTTCCAATAATGTACAGAGGTCTATTTGTAGTAGCACCTTCTATCCTATTTTCAATACTAAAATAATATAATCGTGTTTTAAAGAACAAAAAATTTTGAACTGAAATAAATTTATAGATTGTTAAAACATAACTAAAACTACAGTTGAAAAGGATTAGAAAATATTAAAACATTGAAACATAAGATTAAACACTACATCTAATACAAAATTTTGGTTGGAGTAGGACACTCAAGATGGGGTGAATTGAGTACCTATAAATATATATATCTAAAATTCTTATTTAAAAATCCCGCAAATTAAATGAAAATATCCTAGTTTTCCAATGTACCAGATTTACAAATGTTTTTTTGTTAAAAATATATCTCAAAGATTGATTAGTTCTGAGTTAAAACAGATTACATTAATATTCTATATTTTAAAATCTGCCTTAAAAACCAAATTTTAATATAAACACTATCTAAGATTAACTATCAATGAAATTTTTTGTTTTCTAAATTAATTAAAAAGAAGTGAAAAAAAACATGATAACGCACAACAATGATAAACAATAGGTCCAGTCTCAAGATGAGGCCTAATTCTCTCCACTTGGTGATCACCTGTCACCAGTAAGATTATATCAGGTAAACTATATCCTCATCCTAGAACTGGGTAAAAATAGTATACAAACATTCTAGGTCACTAAACCCCTTCCACATTTTTTGTGGGAGTACAAAACAAAAAAAATAGATAGGTCACATAGGGACCTCTTCCACTATTATTTGATGGAGTATAAAGGGTAAAAATATGAGTTGGTGAAGATATCTTTGTATCTATCAGTTTATCCAAGGAGTCAGAGTGAGTTTATAAAACAGACATACACACTAATCAAAATTTAAATAATATGCACGTCTAGAGTAATGTAATGTGTATATGGTTTAGGATTCTCTATGTGATGTTATATGCTGCTTTTAGACTCTTTTAGAATGATTGAAGTGAAGATCCATCAACTTTCAAAAATATATAGAGAAATAGAGAGTCATTTATTGATTCTATATTATATTCTTAGTTACATTCATAGTGTTCTTTTTTTCTAAGTTGTTGCTATAGAGATTTACGTTCTTTTGGTTCTTAGAAGTGACTTTGTATAGTCACAGTGGTAAGATTTTTTTTTTCACTAAGGTTCATGAACATATCTGCTTATTTATTCTAGGTCTCCTTTTTCAATGTTGCTTTCTTGTAGATCCATATATTCCGTTTATACAAACAATAATCATGTTATCTTGTACAACATAACTCGTACTGATCTCTGACGTCATTAAATTTTTACTACAAATGATAGACAAGATGATTAAGATAACAAGAAGTACTAAATTTCATAAATATGGCCATTAGAGGTAAGTTTGAATTTTATAGAAGGATTATCAGTGAATCAGTATGTCATTAGCTCAGAATATTGGTGTCTCATGTTGTCAGTAGATCATTCTATCAGTAGCTCATTCAATCGGTAGATAATGTGTCAATAGCTCAACTATTGGTAGGTGATATGTTGGTAGCTCGACTCTTGGTAGGTGATGCATCAGTAGATCAACTATTAGTATCTAATAATGGGAAAAATGGGATTTTATTCACTCTATTGCTAGGTCGGACATTGATAGATCATGAATCAGTAGGTCAAGTTGTTGGTGATTCATATATCGTGAAATTTCTAAGTCGCTCTATCGGTGACTCAGCTTAGAGGTAGCTTATGTCATCAGAAGCTCATGTATCAGTGAATTTTCTATTAGTATGACAAGTATCCTTATCTCATACATAACCAAAATCTATAATTCAATCTTACGATGGAAGCACTAACATCATAGGTTAAATTCATAATTGAACATGATTAAACACATTGTATCTTAATAAATCATAATTATCATAGTTATTCCTGATTTGGAGAATTAAAACTAGACAATTCCAAAACATATCAATATAAATTTGGTATCCATTTTTCAAAATTGAAAACATATAATTTTAAGAATTTAATTTTAAATATAACCGGTAAAGCCCCATGAAAATAGTTTTTTTGAAAAAGGCCCTTTCAAAACATAAAATGTTTATATTATAAATCCATGTATTAAATACTTTTAAAAAGTCATAATTTTATTATTTAATATTAAAATGATTTAATCAAAATTTAAAACAATTCGAAAAAATAATTTTACCATGAACAGACTTTAAAATAAAATAAATGTTTCAATAAAATTAGTATTTTAACTATTCCTTAAAATATACATATATTTTAGAAATTATAAAAATATAATTCTAAGATAATTTGTACATGATGAATTCACAAAATGAAATTATTTTTTTCAAATCCATTTTCTATAAATTATAAAAATTAATATTCATTCATAAAAATAATAGAAACTCATTTTTTAATAGAACATGTTTTTAATGAATAATATGTTTTTTCTATAATTTTGTGACTATTTTATACGAAATTACCAATAAATTAATATTTAGTTAGAGATTAATATATATTTCAAAAATTAGTTACTCATGTTTATTTCCACTAATTTATTAATTAGATAATATTAATATGGTCTCACTATTTTTTTAAACTCACAGTTTTGTGCAACACAAGCTATTGAATAATTAAATTTATTAAAAAACAAATCTTTCCTAAAAATATCCGAGTGTTACATTATAACCACATTAAAATTTATTTTTCTCTAGAAATTATTCAATCTAACAGAAACATAGGAGGGTATATCTACCTCATCACATCCTCAGGTTCCTACATAGCCTCCTCAAATTAATGGTTTCTGCATAGAACATTAACCAAGCGAGTGGTCTTGCTTCGTAAAACTATTCCTATACGATTCAAAATATCTATATAATTTTATTAGTAAGAAATTTATTTATATAATAGTATGAATATAGATTTTATAACATGAGAAGTATCAATCATATAATTTTTCTGGAGAGATACATGAAAAATATCATGAACTTGAGAAAGATTCAGTGGAAGTTCCAATATAATATACCTACCAAAAAAGATCTAGAATTTAGAAAGGACCAATATACTAAGGTCATCGATTTAAATTCTTTACAAATATCATCAGTCTCTTATAGGGAGATATTTTTAGTAATATATAATCACACACATTAATCTCAATGTCTTTTCATTGATTAATAGGATAACTTTTTTTTACTCCGGGATGATCTTATGTGTTGTTGAATCGATCAAACATTCTCTACCATTTCTTCGACTAGATCAGGTACAAATAAATTTATTTCCCCAACTTCATTCTAGCATGTTGGATTTATACACATATTACAATAGATGGATTCATAATCATCCATTTCAATAATATATTGAAAGCTGTCATTGGATAAAAATTCTACCAAATGTAGGTGTTGATCCCAATCAACCTGGAAATCTGTAGTGAATGCAGTCAAAATGAATTCTATAGATTGAATTTTTCTCTTAGATTGACCATATGTACGAGGGTGATAAGCAGGGTTGAAACATAACTTTTTTATCTAGAGCCTACTGAATACTTTTCCAAAACATCAAGGTAAACTTCAGATCCTGATCAGATATAATGGAATGTGGTACACCAGGAAATCTCCCAACTTCATTACTGTATATTCTCAAAATATGATCAAGATATACATCATCATTAATATAAATGAAGTGTGTTAACTTCATAAGATGATAAACTAAACCCCATATATCATTATGGTTTTTAGATGTTTTGGGAAGTCTGATTAAAAAATCCATGGAGATGATTTCCCATATCATTCTGGTATGGGTAATGGTTGTAACACCCCATTAGAATTCTATCCATCAACCTTAATTTGATGATAAACAAAGCACTAACAAATATACTCTTTGATATCTCTCTTCATTCCATCCGACCATAAATACTATTTCATGTCCTTGTAAATATTTTTGATTACATTATGAATAGTGAATGATGAACTATGAGAATAATAAAACAACTCCTTATTAAATTCTTGTATGGGATAGATACAAACACGATTCCTAAACCTTATTATTCAGTGACAATCAATGTTGAACTCTGGAACATTTCACACATTCTTTTGTAGCTCTACATCTTTCTTCTATACCTATTTAATCTTTATTTGTATATATGGTTGAAAAATCATTTGATTCTGATAACATTTCTCCCCTTTATTTGAAATTGACAATTACATCCTTTTCAAATCCTTAAATATTGGATCTTTTGTGATCCTCATCATAGATATTCTAACATGGTATTTTTGACTAAAATCTTCTGAACCTCTATTATGGTTAAAATAATTTTATTAATTTATATAATAATCAAATTCATAATTATTATATCATAGATGATCCTAATATATCATATTATCAATCGTTTTTAGATAACATTTCATTATTACCCATCTTTCAAGTGTTAACTACTTCATTTTCCATTTCATGATTTGTCATATAAGTCCATGTTCTTGTGCATAAAATATAGTTTCATCATATTAGTAATGATATTGAGGTAGTCTATATCATATTTATTAATTTTATTATTTTTTATAACCATTATTTAATGGTGAACCAAGAAAATGAATCACATCACATCATGGAGAGGGTAGGTCGTACATATACACAAGCGATGTTATCATTCCCTTAACAATAAAATAATAAGGAAGTTGATTGTGTATATATATTTACAGAATAAATATCATGTTATATATATATATACTATTTACATCATTATACCCATCCAAATAATGTGGTTATGAAAAACATATTGCACCACGACCTGGAGATGGTAAGATATACATACGAACATGAGGTGATTTTGTTATTTTGTATGACAGATAAAAGGTAGAAGGGGGGTTTTCAACAATAATAAAAACATTTCAAAATATATGTGATACTAGATTTATTACATTACAATGTAAAAAACACATTAATATTTGGTATAAGAAGAAATAATCTTGAAATAGTCGGTAAAGATGATTACAACTTCTTCAGTGAAATCCCTTTAAATCACCTGTTAGGGACACTAGGGTTGGTATTTCGAGAAGGCAAAAACCTATATATGTGTATAAGTAATTAATGAATATAAACTGGTAGGGTACTGTCTAGATATAAGGCCCAAAGTTATGTGAATTTGTGAGGGAGGAGGTTCCCTTATACTATTAAGGTTAGACCAACTTCTGGAATTTAAAAATAAATATTAATATATAATAAATTAAATCTCAATATTAATACCTCCAAAATTTCATATATTCAAATATAAGAGGTAATAAGGATTTAATATCATCATCTAATAGATTTTAGACAAGTTTTGGTGTTATTTTAAACTTTATCATTTTAATTAACCCTTACTTAGCCTATATTAATTTTAACAATGATAACAAATTTTTCTATATTAAAAGGATGTAATTTTTTACTTATGTGATTTCAATTAGACCATAAATGAAACATTTATATCATTTATGTCCAAATTATAATTAATTTTTATTTTTAATGAATATTTATGATTTTTTAATAATTGAATAAAATATTATTTTGATGAAATATTTTTTGTGCCAACTTTGACAATATTCAGTAATTGGAATTTCAAAAATATCACAATAAAAAGGTAACATTGAACCAAATATTTTATTATAACCCAAAGTGTCCAATTATATCTAGAATGTTTTTTGGAAAACATTAAGGATTCCATACTATATTTTTTATAATATTTTTAATAAAAAATATTTGATATTTCTATTAATAAAATAATTATCATGTCAGTGTTGTGTAATTATTCAATATACATATATCTTCACTAAAACATAAAAATAAAATACCATGATGAAGAAATATCTTCATTATTGCAAAATAATATTTTCTGTCGAATATATGTTTTGGGTAGCCCTACATTAATAATGATATATTATCTAAAACATAAATGTGACATCTTAGTTTTTATTAAATAAAATATTATAAATATCATAATGTGATCTAAGAGGCATGAAAAGTCAAACATAAAGTGATTTTACTAAATATTTGTGATTATTTTATAATAAATTTTGAATAAATTTATATTAATTTGGAGATTTATATTTATCTCACAATTTAGTTACCCATATTTATTCGTTTTAATTTAACATCTAGGTTATAATAATAATGTCTCATGGTTTATTTATCGTCACAACATGGAATGCAAGATTTTGAATAATTAATATTATATAAATAGGAATATTTTAAAAAAATATCTGGGTGGTACACCATCAACGAGTGAAAATGATTATCTTTGAGAATTGTTAAATAGAGCAGGACTAACCAGTATTTTTCATGAAATTGGGTGCATTGGGATGGGAGACCACTCCGAGTAGATGGAATGAACAAAAAAAATTCGTTTACATAAGCAATTCTCATTTTGAGGAGCACCATGGACTAAGAATATAACATTATGAGTTGAGTCTTATAGAGGGGAGTTCCATAATCCTATATATTAACTGATTAGTAATGTAATGGTTTCTTTGGCTAGATGAGAATCAGTAAATGTTGTCTTGGTATTTTAGTGAAAGTAACAATTGGTGTATTAGGTTCCATTGAATTGTACACCTTGTGTTTAGAGTTGTGTAGTAGAAGATTGATTTTCATTCAAGAGTATAATGTGATTAGGTGTTTATGACTTGATGACCATTTTATTCCAAGGTTTATGGTTTCAATATCAATGATACTTCTAGTGGATTATAAGTTTTATAGTGGTAATATTATATTAACACATGTCTAAATGATTTATGAAATCCCAGATAAATGTTGCATTTATGACATTTACAGAAGGGGTAAATTGAAAATTTTAAATTTGGATTGTAATTATAGAACAGGTTCATCCCAAGGGGATGCTTTTGATATATAGTGTGTCTTGGGAGGTGCCGTAGGTGATTGGGAATGTCATGGGAGATTTGTATTATGTTTTATAAGTTTGTGAGGAATATTTTCATTATGTTAGATTTGATGATCGTTGTTAATGGAGAAATGTGGAACACATTAATAAAATGGATGTTTTCAATTTATTTTTTATAGAAAAAGACTGGATAGCATGGTTAATGATGGTTAATGTTAAAACATGTATCTTGTTTTAGCTTAGGGGTGAGGTTCACAACCACTACATGGTAGCCTAAAAAATGATCCGGATCTCAAATTGAGTTATATATGAGATCTTCATGGTTGATCATGGTTTGGAAACCCATATAAACAAAATATATAAGGTGTTTGTCATTGTTCAATGGGGGTCATAAGGGTGGGATATGGTTTGAAAAATTGTGCTGTCCAATCTTGTAATTTTATATATTTAATAAAAAATGAGAAATGACCTATTTATCCATGTAATATTTTAACCCCCACCCCCTTCATCCCCTCGTGTTCATAGAATAGGGGTTATACATCCCTCTATTATTTCTTCATTCGTATTGATTTATGGGGTTTTAGTGAATTCTTTACTGTTTAATGTGATTTCTACTCCACTATTATTTATGTATTCTTCCTCCATGGTTTCCTCTTGATTATGGTTACCTTACTTAGGGATTTGAGAGATCATTCCTCTAGCGCATGCTATAACCATCCCTTGTTTATGGGTACTCTATATGGATTGGAAATTGGGAACCTCAATATGGTATATACATTCCATTACACAACATTTATATTTATTTATATTATCATATGATTTTATTTTTGTGCTTTTAAAAAAGTTTAATGAAATTTCTTATTTAATGGGTTCTAGTTTATAGGTATTTTTTCCTAAATGAATTCAAAAACTCATTATGGAAATTTGGTATATGGTGGGTCATGGTTTTAGTATGACAAGATCACTCAGTGAGTTGTTCAAAAATTATAAAAAATAAATTTAAATATAAAGTTAATTATAATTATTTACTTAATTATTATTTGATAATAAATAATTGATATGGAAATTATGGCATGAGTTAGGGATTTTTTTGGTAGACGATGGCCGGTTGTTCTTGGATGAGTCTCTGTGATGATTGAAAATCATGATTTTAAAAATAGGGTAGGGATTCAGTTTAGGATGGTGGTCCCTATAGCGCCCCGACTCAAAACACATGTAACCAGTTTTATAGGATAGAGGTCCACTTTCCCTTCGGCAGACCTCCCCATACTCAGAATTTTTTGACTAGAATCAAGGGTATATAAATGATTATAGAGAGACTATACACTCTGATGATGATAATAACACTAAAAATGTGGTATTAATAACTAAATTAATAAGAAAGCATGTAATCAATCTCAATGGAAGAAATATATACAAAATTAATAAAGATACAAATCATATATCCATACATAGAAGATAATGTTTACATGTCCTGATAGACATACAATAATAGACCTGCAATATTACCAATGGCCAATCATATAAGAATGTAGTGAACATACCCAAAATAATCTCCATCTCAATGAAAAGAATCCCTTGGCCCATTTACCATTCATCCCATGCACACAGGGAACATTATAGGTCACTATGCACTAACCCATATCTCAGATCCCTTACCCAATCATAAATCCATATAATCTACATGTATCGTGAGGGTCCTGTAAATGGTGGGAGTATGAAGTCGGTTGGCCACCATCAATGTGTTCCTATATTACATCCATATTTATACTAGTGTATACATATGTAAAATAAATATAAATACTATCACACATAAAATATATAACCTATATTACACACTCTTAGTAGCCATGAGGAATTTTATCCTGTGTCATCCTTTTTCAGACTGGAACAATATATCCATGGTAGGTAATTCTATAATAACCTCAGTAGCTTATCCATATGCATGTCACCATGAACCTTGTTCCATATTATACGACATACGATTCATATAGAGTCATCCTCAATTCGCATTAGCACGTCCAATAAGTGTACCATGAGTCCCTCAGAATTCCATTTGAACAAAAAACTGTTGACTCAACAACCCAACATTCAACAGAATGGAAAGATCCATCCCTCAATGTATAATAAACCACTATAGTCTCAACATCCTGAAATATTAAGTAATGGTGAGATCCATCCTCCATTCATCCTGACCCATTAGACATCATTGTCATGGTGATCCTCATCCCCCATCTAATGATCTCACTCATCATCAACTGTGGATTTCTATAGTGATCACCTCTTCTATAACTTATTTTCAACACAATACCCTAATCTTCTATATCGATGGAGGTCACTTCCCACAATGAGTGGTTAAAAACACCTCAAATGAGTCCCCATTTATGTACAAACAACTCTAAAGGTTCTATCACCCAACCAGAGTGAGTGAATGTCACCAAAATGTACATAGATACACCAATTAAAAGCCCGATTTCATCATGATAGCCTTGTCTCCCATTAGTATATCTTTCATAACCATTCACTTCAACCTGATGATCACATATTCTCAATTCTGATAGTCAACACCATCCCACATTTCATAGACCATTCCCTTATCTTATCAAATCTCATCATCTTTGTCTGGGTGATCATATCACCACATGTATCCTAGGCCATTCCCAAAAGTTACCAAATAACCGATTGAAACATATCACAATTCAATTAAATTAAATAATTAAAACAATTTTCATAATCATAAAAACAAAAATAAATTCCCAAACCCATCATACAACATTTACAGAGAAACAACCATTCCCATTAACATATCACAACATAAATTAAATTATTTTCAATAATGATTTAATTATTAATGGTTTCACTCAGACAACCCGGATACACCCATATTAAAATAAACATCCCATAAAATGTGTATATACATAGATAAATCTAGGAACTAGCTACATTATTCTATTTGGTATTCAGTCATCAAATATTTTCCTCTACTCTGAGGTGAAATGGAAGGAATTGAATATTACAACAAAGACTATAAAAATATGATAAATGAGATCAGATGGAAATATAATTCGAAACATTGAGATAAAATAATAATTTAAGGAATATGATTTTAATCCTTAATAATAGATATCAATACTCGTTGATGGATTTACAATTAGAGCTAAAATGAAGAAGATATACCAAAACCTATAAGAGATGAGAAATACAAGAACCCTTATCACACGTGTGATTGACTGTGCACCATGTGTTGTACCTACCAAACAGTTTGGGATACATTTTTTGGGATATAATGTTAGAATTAACTGTGCACCATGTGTTGTTCCTACAAAATATTGGTTCTCAAAACCAATCACTATTGAAACCAATTCAGTCCTCCAAGACACGTTCTGGGACTTATTACCCATCCAGAAAACAACAAAATAACACGTATTATTTTTCAAAAATATTCAATGATTCCCAATTTAAAATGTGACCCATATACTAAACATTAAATTCAAACTTACCTAGAAGTCTAGCTCATTCAAAAATGTAAGACATTACAATATCCCCACCTTAAAATAACTCATCCTCATGCTATTTGTTCTTGCACTGAGATTGTACCAAACATTCCCATAACCTAGGCATCACACCAATCTACATATATTACTCATTCATATGTTAATTACTCTCATGGATCCCCACCTTAGTAATTCCCTACCCCATATCTTCCATCACCAATACCACATTTTTATATTTTCTCAGTCATTACTCGAACATACATGTCTCTAGGTGACATAACATTATTCTTACACCTTATAAAGCTCTCATTAATTCAATTTTAACTATGTACAACCACTATACAACATAGAAAACGATTCCCATGACTTCTCACTTCACATATAATGCTCAAATCCTTCTTGTTTCATCCATGTTGCCTGCATGGTCCTACATGGCAACCGATGCTAGAAAAGTATGCATCACATATGATTCCAAAAGATATCTGACATCATATATATATATATATACATACCCAAAAAACACATTTATGCATACCCATAGCATAAATATCTCACACCATATCTAATGCCAACAAATTAACCCATATCTTCTTAATTTTGCTAACACACATGCACCTCATGAACCAAAACCAGTCATATCAAAAAAAAGGACACACCCTAAATCATGGTGTACATCTAACTATATTATACTCCATGGCCTACTTTAACCCTGCTAGAACAATAGTATTCCCCTTGCATGAAGCTCGCATGCCTAAGGCCTAGCCACCAAGTGGAGATGTACTAGCTACATACCCCTGACCCCACTTCTATGTCTCTCTGTACCATGAACTATTAGTGAATTAGTATCCCAACTACCATAACCTCTCTCGGTCCTACTATAGATCGTTGAGTCTAACCTATTCCATAAATCCCAACTTTTTAACAATTCATTTAAAATTTCCTCTCAAAGTTCCCAATCTAGCAGCACACTCATCTCTCTTTTGGAGGCCTCTCACACTGGGTATGAACATGACCCAACTACCCACAATGAAAGAACACCGGAAATGGCCCACTCTTTGGTGGGTTTCCCATGTCTATGTACTAACATCCCTTCTAGGAACCTCATACTCTAACTTCTGGATACCTAAATAATCAATGTTTAGATCACATGGCATCGTCTTCCATCTTGAATGGGTCCTATTTTTTAGACTCCCCCTAAGCTATCAAATCTTTGGTTACCACCTATGAGAATGATTTCAAAATGTCTATATTTACCTAAATCCTAATTTCATGCCTCAATCCTTCCTTGAAATGCCTCACCCTATAAATTTCTACACCTTCTATATAATTTGAAACATAGGATAGGTATATGAACCTTAAATCATAATCTTTAATGGATGTATCACAATACTTCATGTTCATGAACACATGGGCTGGGTCTACCCTCAACAAGTATGGGAAGAAATGATCAATTAAACTTGTCTCAAAATCCTTACATATCTGTCCCTCATGTGTACTAACCAATACCTGTACATCCCACTAGTGATTTTCTTGTCCACTGAGAATATAAGTACCAATCATAACCATATGAGCTTCGGGTGTCTCATGCTAGTCAAATATCATCTGTATAGACTCGATCCATTTCTATACTTCTTTTGGACCACCCTCATCCTAAGATAATGGTGGGTGTGGAAACTATAACTATCATGTTAGAAAAACATGGATGGATCATCTCCATAAGATACCCTTCCAATACTATGTCTGAATCATACCAAGCTCTCCCTGAGTTGATCATCTAGCCATGGAACAAAATATTCCATCTGTTGCAGCTACCTGACCTATAACAAAGCCACTACTTGTGGATCATGATCATCCTGACACTTAGTGGCCTCAACCCATTCATTCCCTTGAGGCACCACATCTTCTCCATCCTAACGCTATTCCGGAGCCCATCTAAGTGGAATCATGATGAATACCAATTACCATGGTCAATAATAGCAATAATATTATATATATTTCAAATAGAGAAATAAGTAACATGCATCATATCTCTCCACCCTCACACATCACTACCACACCCATATCACTTGTTATCTAGACTCATGGCTCCCTACCTACCCATATTAGTGTTAGGTATCACTTATCATAAATATTAAAAATCACATTTTTAGGGTGGATAAGTATAATGATGCAAAGAAGCTATATAAGAAAACACTTTTTATCTTTTTGTTGACAATTTAAATAGATCTCCTAGTTCTTTATTCAAGTCATATCGTATAATAGTTGGGCCTATAAATACTATATTCAACTAGGATCACATATCAACACATTTGGAACCATATACATTGGATGGATAAGTAGATTTCCACAAAAAAATATATGCAGCAAAACAATGATTATATTTTTATTAACATAACAAACACCCAAAAACATTTTCATGTATTCTATGTTCTTGAAAACAACTACAGGTGCATGTACATACCATATGATCCTAAATGCCAACCAAGATTCAAAAAAACTCATCCATTTCCACACCAGGTCAAGGATAAAAATATTTTAATCCTATAACATCACAGACAAGTGCACCACTTGATTCGGGAATCAATCATCAATAAAATGAAAAAGCATAACATCATTTTTCCACCCCTGCAAAACTCGGGTTGTCCCTCATCTATGGGGCTGCAGGCACCGAAGAATGATCTATCACCCAGTTTTGACTAGATTATGGTATAACATTTACCATAATACAAATAATAATATATTAGAAAAAGGAAAGGCTCTGATTAAATTTTTATCACACAAACCCCTGAGCCACCAAATAAACGATTTGGGTTAGAGGGACAATGGGCCTTAGGAAGGCCACCCAATTTGAAAAGGCTACCAACTGTTAGTGAGGGTATATAGGTTGTTGTGGAGAGACTATACCCTTTGATAATTTTAATAATAATAATAATAAAATAGCTCATAATAATTAAAGAATCATGGATGCATATAATCAATCTTTTCAAAATCAAAATATACAACTGAAATGAAGAGACAAAGAATACAACTATACATAGAAGATAATATATACATGTCATGACATCTTTAAAGGAATAGACATTTGACATCTCCAATATCCAATCATATAAGAACATACTAAAAATCTTAAAAATAAACTCTATCTTGATGAAAATAACCTTATGGTCCATTTTCCATCTATCCCATGCCATCACGAGAGAGCCCAAGTCCATATAGTCCATCCCCTTTGTCTAATCGATTACCTGACAAAAAGACATAAAATCATCACACATACCACAGGGCACATTCAGGTTGTGAGTATGAACTTAGTAGGCCCCCACCAATGTGTTTGTATTTCACATCCATGTTCATACTAGTGTATGAATATGTATAATAAGCAACCACTGCACCCATGAATAAAATTCATAATCCACGTTACTTGTAATTAATATCCATGAGGAATAATTTACCATTTTTGGACAATAATGAAGTTTAAATATGTATCCATGGTCAATTATACTAGAATAACATTAATATATTATCCACAAACATGTCACCTAAAACCTCATGCCATCCTATACCACATATGTCACATATTGACTCATCATGACATCCCATCGACATGACTAGTCAGTGTATCATGAGTCCAACCAACTTCAATTTAAAAAAACACCATTTGAAAACACATGCCAACATCTCGAGTCACTATTAGATATATCCTTCAATGAATAATAAACTATTTTCATCTCAACACCTCTATGTCCCAAGGATCATCGACATCCATTCTCCCATCATCCCAGACCATCGACCATCAATTCCATGGTGAGCCTCATCCCTCATATGATGGTCTCACTCACCATAAACCATGGATTTCTATGGTGTTCACCTAGTTTATAACTAATGGTGAACACCATCCCATAAGTCACTAAATCTCTACGGGGCCCCACCTATAATGAGTGGTCAACATTGTCTCAATGGAATACTCATATGCGTGCACACAACAACAATAATGCTATCATACAATCATTGTGAGAGACAATCACCATCATTTCCTAATACATTGCAACATGAATCCTCATTTCCACATGCAAACCTATTCACCCTTCCATAGTATGCTCATCACCACCCATTTCAACCTGTAAATCACATCACCTCAATTATAATGTTCAACACCATCCCAAACA
This sequence comes from Viscum album, assembly GCA_963277665.1. Lineage (NCBI taxonomy): Eukaryota > Viridiplantae > Streptophyta > Magnoliopsida > Santalales > Viscaceae > Viscum > Viscum album. The sequence continues at coordinate 1,404,523,283 of OY728125.1, forward strand.
TCTCGATCCATGACATCAAACTAATGAATCTACACATATTAATCTCAGTGATCATGACACCCAATCTATCTCAAGATATTCCCAACACATTCCAAATGGAAATAATTTATATATATTAGGATTATATTAAATTAAAAAATTTAAAAAACCAACATAACCTTCCAAACCCACCAAAGGTCCCAAACTCAACATAAAACATTTTTAGAGAAAATAGCATGCCCATCAACATCTAACAATGTCAATTAAATGATATAATATCAATTTTTAATTAATAATGGTTTAACCAAGACAACCCCCACTCAGCTGTATTAAAATATGCATCACATAGCCTGCATATATGCATGGATAATCCTAATAACCAACTAACTTATTCTAGTAGGTGCTCACTCATCAAATATCAACACCTAATATGAGCCGAAATAGAGGAAATTAATAGTCTAACGAAGTCTTTGGAAAATGTTAAATGATATTATATGTAAATAACATTCCAAATAGAAAGATAAAATAACAATAGATGGAATAGGATTCATATCCTTGCCTCTATCTGTCCAATTAATATAACAATGATCAAATCAGAGCACAAATGGGAATGATATAAAAAATAGTATAGGAGAAGAGAAATGAGAGAACCCCTACTATGCATGTGAGTGTGAAGGAGGAGGATGAGAAATAAATATGAAGGGATGGTAGAATATCAAACTCACCCTCTTTAATGATCCAAGATATTAGGCCGAATGGTTTTGATAATCATATGCCAACCATGTGGTGTCATTGTCCAATGGGAACACCACCTCACATGGCTTGGAAAATAGTTTAGCAACTAATACAGATCTGGTGTGATCCAACTGAAATTTATTGTAGGTTTCTCACATAGTTTCTAGTTATCTCATATAGTTTTTTCTAGCCATTATTTATTCCAAATGGGACATAGTGTTTGAGCCACATGGTTATCACTAACAAAGCGTCAACAATGCACCTAGTGTTGTGTTTCCCAAACATTTGTTCTCAGATTCTATCTCTCTCATAACCAAAATAATCCTCTATGAAACTTACCAATCTATAAACCCCTTCCACCAAAAAACTACTAACATGTTTTAATTTTAAAATTAAAGCATGACGACCAGTTTAAAATTACTCATATCCACTAAACTTATAATTCATAATTACCTAAAAATTTGACCTGTTCAAATTCCTGGGATGTAACATTCCCTCATACATAACCATTTTTTATTCTATATTCTATTTATATTTCATGTGATTTGAGGTCTATATAATGAGTGAGATTGAATTATTTTTTTAAAAATAACTTTTTTTTGTTTAAATTAATTTCTTAGAAATGAAAATTGGCAAGGCCTTTAGGGAACATGGGTGCTGGCTTGATGCATCAACTGCCAATGATCAATGACCCAACTATAATTTAAATTATTTATGAAAATATAGACCTATATTTCTAAGACGTAAATGAACTTAGTGATTTTATAAGACCTATATAGGTTCCCTAGACCCCTTTAGCATGGATGAGTGATGAATTAATATCATTTGACATGATTAGGATGCATGAGATCATTTATAGTCTTTAAATCCATTGAAATAATTTTGTTGAGTATGGTAAGAGTAGAAGTTTCCCATCCGATGTAATTACCTAGATAGTTCTTCCTTTATTATCCTTTAGATATGTTTTGTGCATGAGGACTGACATGTGACATGAAATATGAGATTATAATTGTTCCATATCTTGATACTCAAAGAAGTAAGGCTATCCTATGAAGAAATTGAGGCCATAATTTAATTATTACCGTGAAATCTATTTTCCTATGTCTACGGACATGATTACATTTTAGTGATGGATGATATTTTGGAAAATTATAATGAGATTCCGGATCCAATGTGGGGTTTCCATCCTTGATGTGACATTGGGGACATTAGTGAGTGTCATGGTGAGATATAGACCATATAGAGGGTGTGTATGGGTTAACGGTAGATATGTTTTCATATTTTACCTTATAATCTAAATTTATTATTTTATCCTTATATAGAGTAAGGGATGTTGTTAGATTGTTCCCCTGTGAGACCAATCCCTATTATGTTGGATAGGTTCGAGTGGATAGCCAAACCTAATGTTATTTTTATAATGATGAGATATTATAAAAGGAACATAGTACTCCACTGAGTTGAATAAATATGTATGAGATGCCAAGTATACATAGGATATAACTTGTATGCATGGGGTTATATGGATTCCTTAGGGTCACCACCTTGGAGTCAATGATGATGCGTAATTATTATTAACCTTCTAGGATTTACTCATAGGTATCGACAACTATCCAAATAACTAGAGATTACTTAGGGTTTCCCCTAGTAACTATTGATGGCCTTTGATGACTATTGATTAACAAGGATTACCCCATAAAGATATTCTTTTAGTGTGATGAATATGGATTTCCATGTACTATCTTCTAAGAATGGATAATGATACCTAATGACTATGTATTTCCTAGGGTTATAACCTAGGAATGAAATATGAAATATGATGAGTATTTATGTCCTAGGATTACCTTATAAGAATAAAAAAAATCCTTCTACTTCAAGAATGCCTTAAAATATTTCCATGGATCTCATGGTTATGTCAACTACTATATAGTGGTATGGATCGGTATTCGTTGGAATGGTTGTGTGATGTGATAAGAGATACTCTAACAATGGCCAAAGATAGTTTGGGTTGTTCCCAAGTGTCATGTTAGAATTTTATGATTGACTATGGTAATTATGGATGATTCCAAAATTATTATTTTTTTATAAGCATGTAACATGAACATACACTACATTTAATAGTTATGTATGAGGTTATGATGTTGGTTCCCACCCACACTCTCCTCTGGTATCCATGAATCATGATTACTTGCAAAAATATTCCCACTCACAAGCTACATTTACCTATTATTGTTGCACTTAAGTAGATATACATCAATACACACAAACACACACACGCACACAGATATATATATATATATAATAAACAGCCTCACATATAAATATAAATATATAAATATACATATACATATATATGTATAAATATATGTATAAATATATATATAAATATATATATAAATATATATAAATACATATAAATATATATAAACACAAACACACACTAGTCCTATACATGGGTCATATTACTCACCCAACCCAATAAAAAGGACTTGTTATGCCAATTTTTTTGGATGGAATATTAAACATGTCTATTTTGAATCCCATTTAATAATTGGTTCATGTTTGGACTTTAGTAAATGTCCATGTACCCGAACAACTCATCCTTTTTATGCTATATTATAATGACTGAAAAATTATAATAATAATCATTTATTCATTTAAAATAGAGATAATTATATATAAATTTTATTTAATTTAAAAATATTTTAAAACATGATTGATAAATGGGTTGAAAAATTTTAAATGGGTTAGGCATATGTTGTTTCAACCAGCACTCATTAATAAATGTGTGGATTATTTTATAGCCCAAACCCGAAAGGACCGACTCATATAGAGGTCCATTACGAACACATATACTATATAAAATATAAATAATTATATATATATGTCTGTGTGTGTGTTTACAAACACACAAAATATATATAAATATATCTATAAATATATATATATATATATATAAATATAGGTAAATATATAAAAATAAATATAAGTACTTATATATATAAACACACAATCACATAAAAATAATATATATAATTATATAAAAATATATGTAAATATATATAAAATATAAATTTCAATATTTTTTTTGTAAATGGATTCCAATATATATTAATACATATTTTAAATTAGTAAGTATTAATTTTTAATTATATTTAATATTTAAACATTATATATAAATTAAAATTACTTTTAAATTTAAAATGAGTAATATGTTTATATATTTTTATTCTTATATATTTGTATAAAATTTTATATAGTTATATATATATATATCTAAAATTATGCATATCAATTTGTATTTGTATATACTTGTATATATTTCTATATAATATTATAAATATTTAATGATTTGTATACATTCATAGATATTTATATGAATATATATATATATATATGAATTTTTATATTATATTAAATAATAAGTTTTATTTATTAATTAAGATTTATATATTAAGAAATAATTAATATGAAACGTTGTTTACAGATTAATTATTACTTTTTATTAATCAACAATATCAATTATTAAAATAATAATAATTTTTTATTTATATGTTTTTACATATTAATCATTAATTAATTAATATATATATATATATACATGCACAAACACAGACAGTCTCACACAAACATTTTATTAAATATTAATTAATTAGTTATTATTATTATTATTGTTAATACATTTAGAGGTGTTTTTAAAAAATACTTCTAAATTTTTTTATAAATATATAAAAATTAACATTTAGCATCAATCTAAACTGCTGATAAAAAAGCTCCACTAAATGATGATTATTTTTTAAAAAATGTCCAAAAAATTAATTGTCGATTTTAAAAAAACACCACTAAAAACATTTAGAATTTAGTAGATGTTTTTAAATTTTGATAGTGAATTAGTTTTTCCTTATAGTTCTTACAAAATCATTAACATCCATAACAATACCATCTCAATCTATAAATTATACACAAGATTGTAGCTAATCCTGCATAATACATGAAGCTAACCCGCGTACACAAGAACCTATTCCATGTATGTGGGTAAAAGGTAAATCCAACAACCTAGTAGGTTTCATTTTTTATCCTCAACTCACTAAGTGATACTGATAAAGTGAATTCATGTGAAAGTATGTGGTGAGTTCTAATCGGCCCATCTAAAACATATATCTCATGGATGATCAAGAAATATCAGCATACATTCATTTCAATAGGTCATGAATGAATCAAACATGCCCGCACTCACTGAATATAGTGTATTTACAACTTTCTATGAACCGAAGGAAAACAAGTATAATTACCACCATCAGAATACCATAATAACATACTCCCATCACATCACACATCATTAATTTATCTTATCTAGAATCAAAAATATTTTTTCTCAATCTTCTCAATATAGTCTGAACTAACATACCAATCATCACACAATTATTTATAAAACAGAACCCAAAATATCATGATAAATAATGATCATCAGAAGAATCCCAAATAAGGGAAATCAAAGGGATTCCCCCCATCACAATCCAGTCTTCAATTGATAATAAAAACAAAGTGGTCTATTGAAGAGGTTTTGAACTAGAATATAATGATATCATAATAATCCCAATACAAAACAAATGAGTTATGAAAAGAAAGTTCTTAATCCTAATGAAATTAATAATATATCATCTCTTACACCACACCCAATATTTCATCACCGACCCTCATGATAATTATATATTAAAGGGTACCTATACAGTATACCTTACTCTATCCCATATATTTCATGTTTCATAACGGTTGGATCCCATTACATGTTATTATAGAACTACAACTACATGCTAATCACTTGGATCGAACATCTGAAGCATCACTAACAACATATAACATGTCAATTACATGGACCTAGAATTGATGGATATCTATAGAAATGTTGGTTACATCATAAACATGAATGTTTGATTCTCATAAAATCCCCCACCCCACCCAATAAAAGTCAAATCAACTATCATGTTGCATTCAAAAAACCTAAAATGATAATAATTATATTATATATCATATTATTTAGGTATGCAACCAATTTAAATTTTACAAAACCTACCTTATATTAGTTAATTTTTAATGTTAAATGTATTTGTTGTGTCCTGAAAGGTTGTTTCGGGAATTCAAGTGTATTGATGGGAATTATGTCACTATAAGAGAAGCCACTGGGTACCACATTGGTCAGCATCAGGTATCTAGTAGATCCCCTGGGTGGGAGGGTGTCTCTTCCCATCCCACCAAGTGACCAGTTGGTAGATGGTGGGTACTCAGAACTGATTGGGTGAGTACCCGATGAAGTGAATTAAGAATTAAATAAAAAAAGTTCACATCATTTTAGTTGAATATTTTATACATATAATATTAATAAATGTCCTATAACCATAAAGGTTTAGTGTATATGGATATTTGATACACAATCAAATTATTTCTTGAAATATGTTCAACATCTTTGACAGTGTTTTTCATATGAAGTACCTTTATTAGATATACCAAACATAAAACATTTCTTCATGACCTGGGAAAATAGAAAGATAAAAAATTGTCAGCTCAGATACTTAGTAAGGAAAAACATATGATATCTCAAAAACAATCATAGGTGACCATAATATTACATTAATATTATGATATAATGATCACAAATTATTAATGTCAAACCCAATCAGTAAAACATCATTAACCACGAGTCATGGATTAATGAATTTTCATAAAAAAATACATAAGTCTTAATAGTGAAAAATCATCAATAATCAACCATGAGCCATGAAAAAAATAAAAATCTCAAGATATATGTTTTTTTAATACACATAATCATAAAAAAATTATTTACTTAGTCAAGTATAATTTCCAAGAATAAAACAATGGATAAATTACCATAGTGGATTGGGATCACTATAACACCCCGATATTTTTTGAAATATTATTTTTCAAATAAATTTAATCTATTAAAAATTTTATGTTACACTCAACACTGAGTTTAATTTGGGTCACATGTGATAATGATTTTAGCATCCATTACATGAAAAACTGAGTTTGACATATAATACATGCTACATCGAGTTTAAACAAAACATAACATACTATTAAAATATTATTTTTTAATATGATAGTCATAAAATATCCATTATAATTAAGTGTATGAATATGATTAAATAAATTATGAAAATATATGGTTTACAAATTTATATGAAATAAAAAATTTTGTGACTAAATAATTAAAATTGAAAATGAATAACTATTTGAAAATAAAGGAAATATTTTTCTAAAAAACTATTTTTATACAAACATACATGTATTAACTAAATAAATTAAACAAAAAAAATTTGGTGAATTTTTTTAATTAAATTTATATATTAAATAAAATTTTAACATTCATATTATGTGGTTTATAGATAATAGATAATAATAAACGCAATTTTACGATTAAACAAATGTATTTTTCTAAAAAGCAGTATTGATTCCTTTTGCGCACTTTTTTTAAAATTTATTTTTGAAACTTTTAGAAATTTTCTTTGAAAATATAAATCTCAATTTTGAATTCATAATGTTGAAATTATCATAGGGTGAATTTTTGATAATTTTAATAGGAGATATGTATTTTGATGAATACTGAAATATAATGTTTTTATAAGTATTTTCCATTTCATTTAAATATTTTTATAAAATAAAAAATATTTATGGTTTTAGAAGAAAAATTAGTTCAATTGTAAATATATTTATCCAATTTAGGTCATATTAATCATTTTTATATTGAAATTTGATATAAAACCTTGTAATCTTTTGAGCTTTTTCTCCTTGAGACCTCGTTTTCTAGTCGCGTCTACAATATTATTTTTAAATTAAATTTTCTAACGTTTCAGATTTAAATTCTCAAAAAAAGATTAAATATTTTGAATAATAATCATTAATGTTATTCAATAATGTCAACATAATTTTTTACAAAAAATTAATGAAAAAAAGTAAAAAACAATTAAAACTTTTATGGTAAAAATGGGGTTATCGGGGGTTAACCTTAAATGATAAAGGATAAAATGAACTAAAACATGTAAAATATATATTTTATCCCTCAATTTTGAACCTATAATTTCTAGTTATTAATAATATTCCATTTCTCATCCTTTTTTAATGTGAAAGACGTGGGTACAACTTTTTCTTGTCATAAATTAGAAGTGTGTCACTCACATAACTTATAAAAGGTCACCCCTATCCTCTCTTCGTTACACCTTGAAAAACTTTTTGGTTTCTCCAAGTCCTACCAAAATCACTTCAAAATTATATCCTTGTATCATAGTAGCCTTATTTTAGAAATAATTCCACCCTCTGAATTATTTTGATGCAAACCTAAGGATGTTACCCGAAAAAGAGGTTATGTTATTCAATGAGTATTTTTATTTTATTTCATAATATGCCTATTAAAATTCATATTAAACCATGATGATATAATAAAAAAGTATAATAAATATAATAATATGTTTTTTTTATTAATTTAATGACATAAAACCATCCACACATCTATTATGTGGGTTACAAAATCATCACTCATGTGTTTGAAGGATTTCCACCTCACGAACTGATGTCATTGATTTTTCCATTACCACATCTAATGGTTGGGTATATTGATAAATCAAAGAATATATATGATATCAATAACCTAAATATAAATATAAATTAATTATATAATATACTCCTTTCTATTTCTTGTTTTTTGGGGATACAATAATGTTGTTCATGTGTGCGGTGGACTATCGTCTCGCGCAGTAATGTGATTTACTATTCACCAATGGTTTACATGGAAGACAATAAGGATAAATTTAATGAATATATGTGATATGAATGAAATAATTAAAATATTAATGAAATATGTTTCATTCTATAAAGAAAATATATCATTTTATTTCTCAACGTTACTCTCACTTAAATATAATATCGTCATTCGTGTACGTGTGGACTGCCACCTTCATAAAGCGATGTGACTCTCTCTTTTAATAAGAAAAAATGAATGATATAAATATGTATATTTAAAGTAATAATATTTTATTTGTGATATTATTTTCATTATAAAAAAATGTAAAATAACCTTTAACTCCTATTTATAATGACTATTGAAAAATATAAACATTGTTCCTACTTAAGTACGACCTACCGTCTTTATGGTTGTAACATACTTCATTTATTAATCTTGTATTTCACGATTAGAATTAAAATTATAATTTATGAATAATTATTATAATTATTTCATCATTATTATTCTAGATATTATGTAATAAATGATCAAAGTTCAATGTAATATGACCAAAAATTAAAAATCAAAAAATATATGAAAAATAATGCAGTTATTACAAAAAACATGATTCTAATAAAGAAATATTAATAAACAGGTAATAAATGGTCACAATATAATATAATATAATATAATATATATAATTACTGTTATATAATATATGTATAATAATATTATATTTATTATATTTTAGGTTCGAATGTGTATTAAGGAAGTTGATTCTTATAGTATGGGATTTCTAGTCTCTCTTTTATTTATCGAAGACATATAAATCTTCACCACTCAATTCTTTTGTGGGGTTTATATAATTATACTTTGAAATTTTATATCATTAATATCTTGTTTAATGATATTTTAATTTTTACTTGTTTTATTCTTTATTCGGGATGAGGATTCAAAAGATTGCTAAAGTTGTAAGGGATGTTTTTCTTGATTTTCCTTCTTTGAGACTTATGTAATGTTATGCACCTAAATTGTTATATAAGGTGTATAAACATCCCATTTGAAAAATAATATCATCAATTTATTAATTCTTCTAATAGTTTAGGTTTCATTTATTTTTATTATTTCATGGGGCTTATTATTCAGATTCACCAAATTATTAGGGGTTATATATTAAGATCTCATCATTTATTGGGATTGATTATGATTATTCTTAAAATGATAAAATATTACGATCTATATCTCGGTAAAGTAATTAATTAATTTATCATTATGTTATGTCATTTGAACACATTTTCCTATCATTTAACACTATATATGTACTTAAGATTCCAAAATAATATTTTTTAAGAAATCATCTTTATATCTATCTTCATTCCAAAACCATTTTTCATCCAAAACTATTTTTTAAAAAATATCTTTAAACATATTTTTAAAATTATTTAAACAATTTTGAATAATATTTTTCCCATCTTATAATTTTTGTTAAAAAATGATATTATATTCATTACATTTTCCAAACAATTTATATTTGGATTTTACAAAAAATGTGAAAATAATATTTGTTTTTAACATGCATGTCATGAATAGTATTTCTCTCTATCATGACCTCTCAATGATTTAAATCATACCTTAAAATTTTTTAATGTTATTTTGAAAAAAAAATGTCCTTAACATTTTGTAAATTCTTAATTTTTGATAAATATTTTCAAATAAGAAAAGGATTTTCAATATATATTTTATTTTAAAAAGATTATTTTTTAAAAGAAGAAATTATACATTTATCAAGAAATATTTTGAATGATTTTTAAAATATCCTTTATAAATTTTTAGTATTATTTTAAAAGAAAATTACATCAAAAATATTTTAAGATATTATATTTTTTAAAAGTTAATTTCAATGATAACTTTTATTCCTCAATAAATGATCAATGTGGTTTATATTTCAAAAAAATATTCCATGTAAGATGACATACTTTCATGTGCCATATTATTTTCTTGGTATATAAAATATAGAAACCATTATTATTATTTTCATAAATTGTTTATGATGACACGATTTTTTTGAAACACATTTCTCTTCCATCAGTTATACTATGATAAATGTTTATGAAACCCACTTTTTCCAGTCATTATGCTATGATTAAATGAATAAATTATTATAAAACATTACTATTTTTTATAGGCTAAGATATGTTGAAATGTTTATAAAACCCATTTCATTATATGTATTATGATATGGTTAATGATTTATGATATTATGGTGCACACATGTATGATTCAAATTATTTGATGGGTGGGAGATATATATTCCTCCAATGCATTCATATAATATTTAAATCTCATTAGAAATTTAAGACACAGATAGGGAGTGAATCTAGTTTAGTAAGGGACATTGTGTGCTATGGTGTTCTATGATGTGAGCCTTGACAACTATTATGGTTTGCATATTGAACCCATTCCACTATGATAGTTTTTAAATTATACTTGTATATAATAGAAATTATTTTATATTCTTATTTTTATTTTACAATATTATGTATTATGCAAATGTTTTTCTCGCATGGGTAATATTTTTTTATTTTTTTATGATTCATTTTATCTGAACAACCAATATTTATTCCATGACTAAATATTCAGAAATTCAATAAGAAGGGTTTGATTTTAAAATGTTATGATCCTTTTATCATACCCTTATTGTCATGTCATTATTTTGTATCTCCCTTGTTTACACATAACGTTTAACTGATCTCACCCTTTCTTTTGTTTACATTCCCCAGTTCATGAATAAAGGTTTAAATTATAATATGCCTATGAATAGTACATAATGGGAAGCCCTTTTTGGTAGAAAATTAATACCTTTCTTAAAATAATAATATTTTGTAGATAGTATTCGTAGAAACTAAACTATTACAGTCCTGAGGTGTGTGTTTCTGCAATATAATGAATATTCATTTATAAATATATAATATCCATGTATGAAAATTCTGGGTTACTATCTTTGTTATGATAGTATGGTTCTAGTAAGCTTTGGAAACTATGATTATTATAATTTAGTGATATACCTAATGATATTTCAAAATAATATTTTTAGTGATGTATCTATGGAAAATGCCCATGCAATTTGTTAAAGAATAGAATAAAAGCCTTCCATGAAATTACATCCTTATCTACAAAAAACAAGTAGATGTGGATATGGAATAAAGGTACCTATGGGAAATAACTCTAAAAGTATTCATTGACTTGGACTTGATCATAACCTTTTTTACAAAAGCATGCCATGTTTTTCACTGTGTTTGACACTTTCCGGGAAAATGCATTGAAAATTTACAAACTCTTTATGAACCACCATGAGGGATTTGAATAATGACCACGAATGACCAAGTATAATCATAACGTTTCATATATTTTAAAATAATATATCATTATTGAGAAATACTATAAGAGGTTTTTCTTGATAAGTTGGTTTTCTACTATGATTAGTGTTCCTCACACTATGTTTTTTGGTTAATGCAAATGGATCAAACTAGAAGAAATCATGTTCACACTAAATATGATTGAAAATTTAGTGAATAAGAGAAAAATAACTAGATTATTACTATAGAGTTATATATTATGACTATTCTTAACAATATATCACAATATATGTTTAACAATGTGAACTTAGGTGTGATTCCTAAAGCGTAAAATAAGAGGAAGATGAAATTTCAAGAACATTTGTATAGAAATGAATAAAGATGATATAAGATTAATCTTCCTACACATCAATAATTTTGGATTAATAACCTATAATAATAACTAAAATCTAGGTGAAGATATTATTTTTGAGGAAACAAATGTCATAGAGTGAACAATTATTGAGTTTTTCAATGTATTATATGTGGGGAACTTGGGAATTATCTATGTCAATGCTCTAAACAAAGTGTTAAAACCAATAAAATAAAAACTAAAATTTAATTACAGCCAATTAAGTAAAATTATTAAGGTGTGTATGTATTTTGATATATGAATTGTTATGTGTAAGTATTTAAGTACTAGTATTTTAGTTATTAGAATCTGAAAACATCAATGAATTGTGTTAAATTTGGAAGTATATAAGTATTTATGTAAGTCTAACATAAGAGTTATCGATACCATTATTTGTTTATGATTTTAATTTTTATCATAAGTTCAAACTCATTGAAACCCCTTTTTAGGATTACTTTTATGGGTGTTTATCAAAATCAATGATGTTTTAATTGAAATGTTTAGAAATAAAAACCATTGGTTTTTTATTTGATTAAATTACAAATATATTTATGGAATGATTACCATAAACTCTATAGATATATGATTAATGGTACTATTAACCTTTATGGTTAATCTTATCTATCATGTTGATGTAATTATGGTCTGTAGTTGATCACCTTATGAAGTTAGCACACAATATTTCTATTAGAGACGATTTATCTCTTGATCCTCTTTCTATAATATACATTATGGATGTGGTAATGTTTTATGGGGTGTGACGTTCAATGGAAAAAAATTCGGATACGATGTTTAAGTTGAGGTTTTGTAAATTTATTCGGTCAAATCTTGTTATAGAGTTGAGTTTTATCATTGTGCATCATCCTTATACAAACGATCAGCCTGAGAGAATAATTCATACTGTAGTGGATATGTTAAATCTTGTTTTATAGATTTCAAAGATGGTTGGGATCAAAACCATAATCTATATGAGTTTTCTTCCAATAATATCAGTTACTTGAGTAGTCATATGTCTCCTTATAGATCCTTTATTTTTATAATTATATAACTCTAATATAATAGAATAATTTTTTAGAAAGAAACCTATTAGGACCTGAGCTAGCTTGTGAAATGGAAAAGTTGGTTATAGTAATTCAACAACGCATAAGGGAAGCACAAATTCAATGGAAATGTTATAATTATAATTATCAATTCCATCTATAATTGTAATTTGGTGAGAATTAGTTTCTATGTATTTATTTATGGAAAAAATAATGTTTAATGAATCCCTGGTTTTATTAATGCCTTTGAAATTATTAATCATATGAGGATTTTGACTTATTGAATGATTCTTCCAATAAACATATAACAAGATCATGATGTGTTCCATGTTTCCATATTATCTTTTTAGATACCATATCAATCATAAGAATTAAACTAGGATTTAATACTTCTAGATCATGATATTTTTTGTGAGGAACAACAGGTATTGAGTATTGGTTGAATAGATAAATTTCTAAGAAACAGGACCACTAACCTAGTAAATGTTTTGGGGTTTCATCTGTAATGACCATAGATTTTTATACATAGATATTACATATTTTTAAATAAACATGAAATATACTACAAAAACACATTCATAAAGATCATAATAGTTTAGTGTGTTTGGTGATTATGTGCACAATCATCTAATTTAGTGAAATATCTTCAACACCTCCCATGAAGATCTCACCAATCAGTAATATTCAAAATGCATACTCTACTTAAAACCTTTATTTATAACCTAGTTAAAGTAATCATAAAAAATATTGATCTTAGATGCTCAGTAAGGGTGAAAAAGGGAGATATGTAAGCATAACATGAACCTAAGGGCATGAAAAATAACATTTGAAAACCATATGATATATATCAAAGATCATATCAATGAGTCTTGAAAAATATATTTGTAGTTCGTAATACATGAATGATAAGGAAATCAATGAAAATTATCCAATAGAAAATAACATTGGAATAAGACATGGGATTGTGGTATACACATAAGCATAGAAAATAATATGTCAATCCTACCCATGAATATATTAATAACATGTTTGATTTGGGATAAACACCCATTTACCTAATTTAGGATTGGGATAACCTATCATGTTCCATATTTCAGGCTTGGGATAACCTCATGTGTACTCATTGTGCTCATATAATATTAATCATTACCTAATTCATTAGAGGAAGATATATGTCCCACTTATCACATAATGACTGACTGAATGGGCCGAATGCTGAATTTTTTTATTGATTTTAGGATAACCCCACTTTTAAGGGTAAAATGGTAAACCTTACATGTCTTCAAGACATAGAGAGAAAAAAATGATTTCTAATAAACAAAACCCATCACATAATGAAAACCATAAATATGTGTTATATAATATCATAAAATATACATTATATCATAACCCATGAAAGGAATGTGGGTTTCCCAAATATTTCATCATATTTAAACCTATAGAAAATAGAAAGGTTTTATAATCATTTTATCATTTCATAAGAGCATAACCCCTAAAATTAAGTAGTATTTCTAATTATTTCATCATGAAATAACTTATAGAAGAGAAATGGGTTTCATATACATATTATCATCATAAACATAAACCAATTAGATAAATTACATGAGTGTTATCCTAGGATCATAATCCTATTCAATTATAATTCACATAAATTGATGTCATCTATTGTAGAAAATGATTTTGAACGATCACTTTCAAATTATCTTTGAGGAAAAATAACATATTTTCTTTGAAAAACACTTTTAAAATTATACAAAAATTAAAATCATTTTATTTGAATATAGCATGAAAAACTATAAAAAATATCCAAATGAAATAATTTTCATGGTCTTAAGAATCTCAATTCATGTCATACACGTTAAAATTAAGTCTCCTTTTACATTTTTGGTAAAATCCAAATAGTCATTTTTTTTGGAAAATAACATGAATATTCCTTCCAATGTTTTTTTAAAATGTAAAAATTGGGAAAATTTATTTAATTGATCATTTAGAGTCTTCTAAAATAGTTTGAAAACATTTATAGAAAACATGGTTTTAGAATAAAAATGTTTTTTTTGACAAAAAAGTTGATTTTTCTTAAAATAATTATTTTGGAACTATTGAGTAAATAAGGAGAGGAAAATGTAGGGAAAACATTTTTTCTAATGAAATAAATATTTTGGAAGAAAAATAATTATTTTCATGAGATATTTATGATATTATTTGACCATCTAAAACATAATCACTATCAATCCCGATAAGAATTGTGATTTTGGAATAAATTTATTTTTAATTTTGTAATATTGAATTTTAAGACCCAATAAATAATAAAAATAAATTAATCATTAAATAACATTAGAATAGATAAATTCATGATATTAAATTTCAAATGGTTTGTGTATAAAAATAAAAAAAATATACGTTCACAACATAACATATGTCTCCAGGAAAGAAAATTGGGACAAAAATATATTATTACTTTAGAAAACTTTTGAATTGTAAGCCCAATATATAATGACCACAAATGAGACTTTAAATATCATGAAAATAATAATAATATAATATTTCGAATAGATATTATATATACCCACAGAATAAATGAGCGATGAATTGGCATGTGTCCTAGAAATAAAAGAGATAATAGAAATATCCTATCTTAACTCTCTATTTCCTTCATACACGTTCAAACCTATGGTATAATAAATATAAGTTAATTATCCATATATTATGGAACCATAATTATATATATTATACCATATATAGTTTAATTGTGACCATTTGTTACATTTTTATTACCAATTCCATATTAAAATCATGTTTGGGGTAATGACTGCTTCCTTTTTTTTATATATTTTGATCTAGTATTTTTGGTATTATTATATTGATCATGGTCCCATAATTTCCATAATAAAAACATGAAATAATTATCATATTTTTACATCAATTATAATCTTAATACCAATTAGTAAATATTGTTTTGATAAATTAACTATTTTATGATCATAGAGACGGTATACAGTACATACACATGAGTAACATTTCCATTTGTCAATGATCTTTGTGGAAAGGATGTAAGTAATATTTTATATTTTTATAACAATAAAAATATCAAATATAATATTTTTTTTTACTTTAAATATACTTATACATGTCACCCATGTGGCGTGGTGATGAAACAATAGAGTCATGTCGCTTCATGAAGGCAGTAGTCCACATGTACATGAGCAATGTAATAATATTTCAATGATAGAAAATATAAGAAATAAAATTATAAATTTTAATTTTAAAATGAAAAATATATCTTTAAAATCACAATTCTATACTTTATACAATATATATTAATTTAATTTATCCTTATTGTCTTCCATGTAAATCATTTGTGAAAAAAGGAATCACATCACTTTGTGAGGAGATAGTCTACCATACACACGATGACTGCCACAAACCAACTCGTGTTGACCCTACACCGGTCACCTGTGATGGTCTGTGACATTGCCCGAGAGTCATTACCTATCCTCCCGGGCTGGTGATGTGTGCCAGGGCATCAATAGAGAGCAAGTGGGTATGATTTCACCCAATAAAAAAAGGTATCAGAAATAAATTAGAACCACAAAAGATAGATAAAAGATAGGAAAGGAAGAGCACAACCAACAATAACACACTAACCTCACCACAACAAAAAATCCTCGTGACCCTAACAGAATCTCAGTAAACCAAAACTAACTCTCACCCCTGGAGAGAAAGCTCGAGTCAAACCTGCAACATAAACTAAAAATAGGAAAACACTTTAGGCGTGAGTATTAAAACATAGTAGGCATACCCAACAAACTATCCACATAACACTACCTTTAAATAGATAATTTACTAATTATAGGTTTGAATTGAATTATATAAAATATTGGTTACCACACACTTTCATGTATAAAACAAGTGATGATCCATTTCCCATTTTAATTTAAAAACAAGTTTAATGTTTGAAAAAAATAGGTTCATTGGATTTTAAAATTTTTTTATTGCAAAGAAATCAGATATACAAATTCTAGTTGTTAGTAAAAAAGGAAAACCACACTAACAACAAAAAAACACACTAAGGGAAATTGAAAAAGTGGCACACAAAGGCTAATAATCGAAATAGACTTCTCAGTCGTCTGCCACAAAAAATCAAACACTAAAAGAAACATGGGTCCAACCTAGGAGCTCGTGAAAAATCCAGAACGTACTATACCTATGACTCATCCTTGAGGAATGAATACTCTCGATGACGTATTAACACCCTAATTCCCGCTGTTTCTCTACACGGACTAACCAAGCGGCCCAATCCCCTAGAAGAGTATAATCTATTATAAGATCCACTTGCAAGTGTGTAATCTATACTAGTGCAACAATCGTTCTCAGAAAATTTACATAGTATGACAGGTTCCCATGTCAACATGTATAATAAAAAGAAAAGGGATGATTCAATAAAGTCAATCAAGTAGAACAAACATCACACAAAACTCAAGTAGTCAACGTAAATCAAAGATAACCCCTATGTCACCCCAAAGAGAGTTTTACAAAATAATTTCTTTATTAATATTCCAAACGGGCCTTCACCAATTTTAAAGAAAATCCTAATTTCTCAAGGGAACAAAAACACATGCTCATCCTTCAAAAGAAATTATTTATCAATAAACCAGAAATACATTTGAAATTCTATGAATTATGTTTAAATTCCAAAAATATATTTTTTCACTACTGGCTATCCGTTCATCAAGAAATTTTTTCAAGTGTCGTGTGTGAAATAAAAATCTCTTTTTACAATAAAATATCATTTAAAAATTAATTATCATACCTTATTTCCCATTTATTAAAATTATTAAAATATCTATCAATTAATAAATTCTGTATTTAACGGAGAGTGCAGTGGGGGACCTACCTCGGCTTGTTGCTCGGTTACGACGACACGATACATCTCACAATTAAGCACAAGTACGTGTAACTTTTTGAAGACCACAATATCACGGAAAATCCTTGCTAATGCGCTCACCTCAATGCAGAGATGCACTTGAACAATGGGGTTGCAGGGAACTATGAAATAACACATGAACATAAAAGGGGTCACGCATGGACTGCATTGCTGGAAATCAGGTCTGTGGGGCGACGCACCGCAGAGAAAGACGTGCATTGGGCTGGAGATGTGTTCGGTGACCTGAAAGGTGTCCGGATAGAGGTGTGCATGGCTGAAACAACTAGTGGGATCTGGTGAGAGGTGCCTACCACTGTTTTAGTGAAGGGGGAGGGTGTCAGGCGTCGTGCCGCTGATGATTGGTGGACGCAGGGGCGCTACGCCACTGCTAGTCGGCCAGAACCGGTAAAGGGGGGTGGCTAGGCAGTCGGCCAGGATAGGGGGCACACTACCAGTGAAACCAAGAGGTGGTATGGTGCGTCCGGGGTGCCCTGCAGGTAGAGGGGAACTGGGATTGAGGGGGGTCATGATACATGAGGTTGGCAGGGTAGGATAAATGACTGCAAACAAGAGGAGATCCGAAGCTGGTATGTGGCAGGTCGTGAGGGAGGCCGGGGTGTTGCCTAGGGAACACTGAGAGTGAGGGCTGAACAAGGATGGCGTCTGGCATCGATGACCGGTGGAGAGTGGGGGAAAATGGCTAGGAGGGGCTTTCTCGGACCAGATCGCAAGGGAGGATGAGCCTAGAGGATGAGGGTGGATGGGGTGTAGTGGAGGAGGCAGGTTTTGCGGGATAACATGAAGTTTCTAGGTGGTGTTGCGCTGCTGAATGGATAGTGCATGCACTGCATGGGGCCGATAGGAGGTGTGACTGGAGGGGATGAGGTGATGTGTTGGATGAGATCTGGGTCTGGGGGCGCTGGGCTGCAATGAAAGAGGGGGGGGGGGGGTTCCGTGTAGGAGGTGCGTCTGGATGGGGGAGTTGGGTAGTTCTAGACAGGCTAATGGGGGAGCTGGAGTAGGCTTGTGGGGCATTGGGAGAGGAACAAGGCATGAGAAGAGGGAAGTTGGAAGCATGCAGTACGAGGTTGCTGAGGGTGCATGACAATAGCACGGGAGGTCTGCTAGCGACGGGGAAGGAGGAAGTCTAGGGTTGTTGGTGCTGCATGTGCCGGGTGAGAAAAAAAATATAAGGTTAGGGCACTAGGGTTAGAAAAAAAGTGAAATGAAAAAAATAATGAAAATAAAAATATATCAAATAATAAAAAAAACTATAACAATAATAATAATAAATAACAGTAACTCTAATCTATACTAATGATAATACTAATATTAATAATATTCCAAATAATAATAAAAATTTCAATAATAATACAGAAATGATAAAAAATAATAAGTTAAATAATAATTCTTTAATGATAATCCAATATTATTATTCATGAAAAATAGTATTATCATTACCCCATAAGATGTTTATTTAACCAAATTTTTAACATGAAACTCATCCAATTTATTTTTATTTTCTCACTTCAAATACTAAAACCATACGGTACCCGGACTAACTGGATGACTTTCGGTAGTCATGTGGTTCCCACACACCGACCTAAAATAATTATAATATTTATGATAATAATAATAGTAATAATTATTAATATTATTATAATTTCAACATTAAGAATGATGATCAAATTATTAACAACAAAAAATTTAAAATAACACAATTAATCACAACTTTACCCATCTTAATTTTCTAAAGGTAGGTGGATCGTGCCGATGTCAAAGCAGCGCCGTATGTGGTATCCAAAATGCACTTTTCCAGGGCACTCAACAATGTCCACTGAAAGCACACGTTTTTTGACACAACTCAAAAGACATTCATCCAGGACTCAACCCGAACGCCAAAAAAAGTTTAAAATTAAATGAAAATTATAAATTTAGATAAATGATAGGTAGGGCTGTTTCAATTCTCCCCACCATAACGCTTTCCTCCCTCGGAAATCCATGATAAGATAATGACCCAAAGATGAAATTCATTAAGTGTCACTCACCCCCAAAAGTTTATGCTCTCTAGTTGGTCAACACAAAAAAACACTGAACTCCCATGACATGGAACTTGTCGTTAAAACACAAACACATTAAACACCACCAAACCAAAACATGAAACGAAACTCTTATACTCACACAGGGAGGCCGGAACTGACTCGCCACCATAGGAATCAAGCCAAACTGAGTTCAACAAAATCCATGATGGGTCTCCCAAAAAAATGGACAAATGAGATTAACCAAACATGAAAGATTTCCATATGGACCAGAAACCCCACCACAAGGGTAGGGGAGGGAAGGGCCGAACCAATCGAACTTCAAAACTACCATCACCGCTTACTCAATGACCTCACAACCATAGAACAACATAAACCATGCCACACCTAAGACCGAGATTAAACCAAGACCCTTCTTCACCGTTGGGGTTCCTCTAACTATGCGCCAGCTTCACTCCAAGGCTTATGACTGGAGTACCGATGATAGAAGAGTCTCATGCCTCGTAGTCAGGCTTCATAAATTCCCAAACATAACACACAAACACGAATTTCACCAAACACACATCCAATAAAGTAAATGTTTCAAAGATGTTTGATAATAACCATTCGTACAACTAAAGGACAATACACAGGAATACGCCACAAGAGACAACCACTACATCCAGGGAACAATAAATAGAGAAAACCTCAAACTAATCCCCAAACATCTCCCTACTCTTACTAACAGGCTAAGGTTACCCTCAATGAGCCAGGTCTAGCTTAAGCGATCTTCATGGAAACAAATTGGTATAATCTCTACAAGTGACCCAAACGTCCACAGGTGCGGCAGGGTCTCAAAGCACTCGGACACGTCGGCCTCTTGTGACCACTGTTGCCACACTGAAGACAAATCATGACATTGTGCTGTGAAGAAGATGACTGGAGGTCTGAAGGACTCTTTATTAATCTAGTAGACCTACCAGCATCAGGGTTCTTCTCATTCTTCCTCTCACCATCCTCTGCACTGCTTCCCAAGGCTGAGAAAGTATTCACCACCTCATGACCCTCTGCTAACTTAGCTTCAGTAAGAAAGTCTTTCACCACAACATCTGAGAAGGTGGTTAGGTTGAGCTCTACCACTTTCAATCGTAGTTTAGGTCAGAGTTAAAACAAAAAATTTCAAGCCTTTTTTGGGATCATTCACAACAAACCTCTGATCATACAGAACTAGGTCTATGAAACGTCGATAGAATTCCAGTACAGATTCAACACCCATCTAAAGACAACGTAACTCCATCATCATCCTCAGCTTCGTCAACTCATAGAAGTGTTGATGGATGAAATATTACTTGAAAAAAATACATGTTATATATTTCTAAGGTTTATTCCGAGACACGGACTTCCACCACTTCCAGTTTGGACCTTCAAGCATAAAGGTAGACAACATCATCATTAAAGACTCAGAAAACCCAATGAAACTAAACTTCCTCTCAATCTTCTATAACCACTCCTCTGCCTCAAGTGAATCTGCTTGACCATAAAATGAGGGAGGGTTCATCTTCCAGAATTCCAGAACATAATCTATGGGCTGATCAACTAAAGGATTTTCTAGGGGCTCACCTCCTGAAGCTGCACCTTGGGCATCCATCAAACCATCATGGGGATGAACACAAAGGAACAAGGAAACAAAGAACATAATAAAAACATGGTCATTGCAATTTAAATTTCAATTTTTCAAAATTTCTAAAATAAATCCTCGCAAAACAATTCTTAGTAATAAAGAAAATCACAATCGATCCACAAGGAGAAACTAGTATCGATGGGTGACTCGAACATATAGTTGGCGGCCAGACACCAGCCACACCATAGTTACAAGGAGCAATCAAGGGTAATGTCTTTGGTTCCACATGGATTTCCAGACCATGTGATCTCATGAAGGTCACTTTCCTGGCATCTATTTCATTTCCCAACATGAAACAATTCAAAAGAACCAAAAGACACTAACAACCTGAACATACCATGGTAACCCGGTGTTCAGAACCAGCAAGGGTTCATGACATCCTTCTCATTCGTACACCTTAAGTCCCAAAAATTATACTTCTTATACCATGGAAACCACAAATAACAATGGGAACTCTGAAAAACAAAGTCCACTCAGGATTCGACCCCCCTCTGATACCATTTTTTCACGAACCAACCCTGGATGACACTGAATCAGTCACCTGAGTCGGTCCGCAACACGGCCAAAGAGGCATTCCCGATCCTCCCTGGCTAGCAAAAAGTGCCAGGGCATAATGAGTGAGAATGTGGGAATGATTTTCCCAATAAAAAAAGGAAACCGAAAAAAATAGAACAACACAAGATAGATAAACGACATGAATTGAAGTGAACACCATAAAATAACACACTAACCAGACCACAACCAAAAATCCTCACGACCCTGAGAGTCTCTCAGCAAACCACAACCAATTCTCTCCCCCGAAGAGAAAGCTCGAGTCAAACCTCCAACAGAAAATAAAAATATGAAATCACTATAGTTGTGATTTTTAAAACTCAGTAGGAGTTCCCAACAAACTATCCCCATAACAATACCTTTAAATAGAGAATTTACTAATTAAATGTTTGAACTAAATTATATAAAATATGGGTGTCAACAGACTTTCTTTTATAAAACAAGTAACAATTAATTTACCTTTTTTATTTTGAAACAAGTTTAATGTCTGAGAAAAACAGGTGCATTGCATTTTAAAACATTTTTTTTGGAACAATTCAAAAATCCAAATACTAGATGTTAGTAAAAAGAAAAAACACACACACCCCACACAAAAAAAACTAGGGGAGATGGAAAAAGTGGAACACATGGGCCAAAAACCAAACTAGACCTCTCAATCATCCTCCAAATAAAAACAAACACTAAAAGAAACATGGGTAGAACCTAGGAGCTCGTGAACTATCCAAGACATACTACACACGTGTCTCATCTTGAAGACATTCCTTCTCTCGATTACATCATAACGCCCTAACGCCTGGTGTTTCCCTACATGGACTAACCATGGGGCCTAATCTCCTAGCATAGAATAATCCGTACAAAGGGCCACTAGCCATCGCGTAATCTAAACTAGTGAAGAAACCATTCTTATAAAATTCACATACTCTATCAGGTTCCCATGTCAGCATGTATAATAAAAAGAAAAGGGGTAAGTCTACAATGTAAATCAAGTAGCACAAACAACACGCACAATTCATGTAGTCAACATACATCATATATCACCCCTGAATCCCCCCAAATATATTTTTCCAAAATAATTTATTTTATTAAAGTGAAAATGGGCCTTCACCAATTATAAAAAAAGTCCTCATTTTCATGGAACCAAAACACATGTTCAAGCTTCAAAATAAATCATTTATCAATAAACTGAAACTACATTTGAGATTCTGTGAATTATATCTAATGGAAGAACATGCATTCTTTCACTACTGGATTTTCATTCATAATGAAAATATTTCAAGTGACGTGTATAAAATAAACAAATCCTTTTTAACTAAATAATAATTTAAAAATTAATTATCTTATATTATTTCATTATTATTAAAATTAATAAAATATCAAGAAATTCATAAATTCTGAATTTAATGGCGAGTGCAGTGGGGGACATACCTCGACTTGAAGCTCAGTTACGACGACGCAACACGTCTCACACTAGCGCACAAGTACGCGCAACTTGTTGATGACCGAAATATTACCGAAAATCCTCGATAATGAGCTCACCTCGACGCGGACGCGTTTGAACACCAGGGTTGTGGGGAACCACGCAATGACCTGGGAACAACAAAGGGGTTGTGCAAGGACAACATGGCTGGAAAGTAGGTCTGTGGGGTGATGCACCACTGAGATGGAGCCGTGTCGGGATGGAGATGCGTTCGACGACCATAAAACAGTCTAGATGGAGGTGCGCGTGGCCGATACAGATGGTGGGAGATGGTGGGAGGAGCTTATGACTGTTTTAGCAAAGGGTAAGGGTGTTGGGTGTTACTTCAAACTGGCTGGAGGACACAGGGGCACTGTGTTGCTGCTGGTTGGATGGAACAGGGAAAAGGGTGTCGCCAAGCAGTCGGCTGGGATAGGGGGCACACTGCCAGTGAAACCAAGAGGAGGTATGGCACGTCCGGCGTGCGCTGTCGGTAGAGGGGAACTAGGCTGAAGGGGGAGGTCACTCTATAGGAGGATGGCAGGGCAAGAGCGGTGGCTGAAAATAAGAGGAGATCCAGAGAAGATAGGGGGAAAGTCATGCGGGTGGTCCGGGTGCCGTCGAGGGAACACCGAGAGTGAGGGATGTATGAGGATGGTTTCAGGCATCGAAGTACGGTGGTGAGTGAGGGAAACCGGTTGGTAGGGGATCACCCAGACCAGATCACAAGGGACAAGGAACTGGTAGGCTGAGGTTGGCTGGGGCATAGTGTATGAGGCAGGTTATGCGGGAGAACCTCATGTTGGTAGGGGGAGTTGTGCTGCTAAATAGGCCGGTGCGTGCACTTCAAGGGGACGGTAGGAGCCACAGTTGGAGGGTAGATGTTGTTGTGTCAGACAGGATCCGGGGCTAGGGGCGCTAGGTAGCAAAGCCGGAGGGGGGTTCTGTGTAGGAGGTGCGGCTAGATGGAAGAGCTGGGCAGTGCTAGGCATGCCAACAGGGGGAGATAGAGTAGGCTGGTGCAGCATTGGGAGAGGAGCAGGGTAGGAGCATAGGACAACTAGAAGAGCGCAGGATGGGGTCACCGATGGTGTAGGACAAGAGCGCGGGAGGTCTGCTCATGATGGAGAAGGAGGAAGTTCAGGGGTGGCAGCGCTGCATGGTCCTGGTGAGAAGGAAAAAAATAAAAGGGTGGGGCGCTAGGGTTAGAAAAAAATTTGAAGGAAAAAAATAATGAAACAAAAATAATATAAAATAAAAAAACAAAAACAAAAACAATAATAAGTATCAATAACTCTAATCTATACTAATGATTACACTAATATTAATAATACACCAAATAATAATAATAACTTCAATAATAATATAGATATGAAAAAATAATAATAATAACTTTAATAATAATTCTTTAATGATTATCCAATATTATTATTCATAACAAATAGTATTATCATTACCTCGTAAGTTGTTTATTTAACCATATTTTTAACATGTAACTCATCCAATTTTTTTTCTCACTTCAAATACCGAAACAGTACGGTACCCAGAAAAACTGCCTGACTTTTAGTAGTCATGCGGTGCCCACTCACCGACATAAAAAATAATAATAACAATAATAATAATAATAGTAATAGTAATAATACTTATTATCATTTCATCTTGAATAATTATAAAATTATTTACCAACATAAAAATTTTAAATAACACAATTAATCCCGACTTTACCCATCATAATTTTCCGAAGGTAGGTGGATCGTGCCAATGTCTAAGCACTATCATGTGAGGTATCCAAAATGTGCTCTGCCCGAGCGCTCAGCAACGTCAACTCAAAACATGCATTTTTTGACATAACTCAAATTCTTTTTGTCCGGGACACAACCTGGACCCCAAAAAAAAATTAAAAGTCAAAGATAATTGTAAAATAAAATAAAAGATAAGTCAGGGTGTGACAATGAAGTTATCATACACCATATGAAATGAAAAGTAAAAAAGTTATATATGATATAATGACTCAAAAGTATAATTTTCTTATAAATAACGTATTTATATTTTATTTTTATCATTATACACAACCGTGATAGGTGGTAATTGAAAACAAAATTGACATCGGTTCAAGAGGCGGGAGTCCTCCGTACACACAAATAGTGATTTTGTAACCCATTTTTTGGAAGTGGAGATAATTTTATGTCATTAAATTAATATAAAAATGTATAATTATATTTAATATGAATATTTAATTATATCATAATGTTTTAGTAATAATTTAGGTAGTTTTACAAAGAAATAATATAAAAACACTCATTGAAGTATGTTACCTCTTCTTTGGGTAACCTTCTCACTTCTGCACCAAAATCCTTCTTATGTTGGATTAATGACAAAAAAGGCCTCTATGATGATATTAAGTAACTTGGGAATCGATTTGGGTAGTTAGTTTTTGAACCAAATGGGTTTTTTGGTTGGTAGGGGAGAGGAGGATGGGTGGCCTATAATAAGTGACTTGAGTGGAATACTTGTTATTCTTGAAATTAAAAAGGTGTACCCACATTTTTCACCTAAAAATGGTAAAAATGAATTATTATAAAGAATTATAAATTATCTGGTAAAACTATTACTATATAAAATATTTTATGCATGTTTTTATATACTTTTAAAACTTATATTTTTATTTTAACCCTCTCGTAAACCCATTATTATCTTAACTATGATAAATAATTTTAACTTATATACTATTCATTATGTTAAAAAAATAATTTAGGCTTATTATAAAATATAAATTATTTTTATTAAAAAAATTATCCATTTATTCAAATTCCATTCACTGAAGTATAAAAAATTTAATTAAAAATTAATCATCCAAACGTGACGAGAAAAGCGAGTTTTCAATCAATAATGTCCAAAAGATTACAATTTTTTTATATCCAAATTATGTATTAAAATTATCAAAAAACTAAATTGGATAAATATATATATATATATATATATAATTAAACGAATTTTAATTTAGAATCAATTTCAAATATAATTTACAATCATAAATATTTTAAACAAAAATGAAATTTTCAATTAAAATTTGGTATTTTCACAATTTATCATAAAAATAATCTTTTTAGAATATTATAAAAAATTAACCCTAAGAAAAATTTTAAATGATTGTTTCAATAATGAAATTTATTTTTTAAAATAAAATTTCTAAAAGTGTGAAAAAAATTAAAGTAAGGGCGTGAAATGGTGACAAAAATATTTTTATGAAAAATACAGTTTTTAAGTGTAAATTTTGAATTATTCTTATAAATTTTCATGAAAACACAAAAGGGAAATGTTAAATTTATCTTTTAATATATAGTATATAAAATTATTTAAAATAATTTCTTAAAGTGGTTTTTAAAATTTAATAAGGTAAAATGAGTTATTTTCACACAAAAAATTCAGAAAAAGATTTTCTTTTATTTTAAAATAGATTTTATTTTCAATTTAAATTAATCGTCACTAAATAATATATTTCATATAAATATTTAAACCATATATCATCATAATTTATTTAATATTTGTTTTACCCTTTATTCCAATAGTGGTGATAACTATCATATACTAATATTTTAATAATATGAGTTATTTCTTTTAAACCCCGTGTTGCTTGTAACGCAAGATATACCTATTGTTTTGTGTGACATAAAATGTCAAAAATATTAAATAAATTAGAAAAAAAATATTTCAAAAAATCTCATAATGTTACATTTTATGCCCTTTATAATGAATTTCTCCCTTAAAATTCATCTCGGTCATCAAAGGTTTGACATTTAAAAATTCCATCATAAAATTCAACATTGTTGAAAAATTTAATAAATTATACTCTTGAAAAATAGAAAGGGATGGGATAACATCATCTAGAATAACACATACTAGGTTTCCAAATATGATAATATACGTGGTAAGTGAAAACATTACCATAGAAGAGAAAACTCACACCCATATACTATTGGATAGTGATAAAAAAATGGTCAGAAGAAAGTTAATGACAAAAAATCCATAAAAAATTTGGGACTGAGAGGATTGAGAGGATCCTGATGAGGACCAATACTTATTGGGGATAATTTTCTTACCATGTCGACATCATACTCTCCCTTGGTCCTCCTCACCAAATACCAAACTCAAATGATTATTCGTCCTGAAGTTTTCATCTTCTTTATCATAAAGGACCTTATGGGAATACGGTTGAAAATATACACAATATATTTAATTATGAATTTGAAATAAATATTTTAAATATAAATTATAAACTTATTATATTTTCTTGCATTTTTTAATTTACTGCACATCCATCATTTTTCTTCCTACTCGAGAAAAAAAATTTTATTGAGGCAGATGGTATTCAAGGCTCAATAAATCTTATTTCAAATAAAATTTATTTTTATACACATATTCAAAATAGAAAAATTTTATAATCTTGAATAATAATAAAAGGGATTAAATTTTAAATGAATGAACAATTCAAAAATTTCAACACGTGGTAAACATAGATGAAATATTCATAAATAAAAGCTACTCATAAACACATTAAAATTTTAGCTAATCATTATCAACATTCAATAATAATTTAAGATGAATGATTTATATTCATTTCAAAATAAGAACTCTATATTATTCATTCTCTGGAATTTACATTATATTTTTGACATTTTTATTAAATATAATGATTTTATATTCCAATTTATTATACAACTTTATTAGAATAATATAAATTTGATATAGTTAATAATTTTTAATCATTGATCAATTAAATCATAAAAAATATTTTATATTGGTTTTAATAATAACCAAATAAGGCCCCAAATTTTAGTAATTGAAATTAATTATTTACGAAAAAAATTAATCATTAAAAATTAATACATTATTTCTAAGTTATAAGGAAGGGCAATTGGCTAACGACCTAATGGTCCTTAGGCCAATTGTCTAGTTGGAAATTAGGCTATTAGATCAAATGTTTATTAGGCCATTATTCCAGTAGGTCAATTATACATTAATACATTAGGCCAATTAGAAAATTGGAAATTAATCCATTAGGACATTAGGCCAATATGTCACCTGGCTATCATTAGGCCAATTGGTCAATTGGCTGTTAGGAATTTAGGTAAATAATCAATTAATCCAATTGTCCAAATGGTAGTTCGACCTTTTGGACATTATTACAATAGATCATTTGTCCATTAGGAGATTAGTTCCATTGTCCAATTGGTCATAAGACCATTTGGCCTTTAGGAAATTAGGCTTTTAGCCAAATTGGTCATTTGGTCGTTAGTAAAATTGGGCAATTGGGAAATTGACCATTAGGCCATTATACCAGTTGGGAAATTGGACATTTGTCCATTATAACAATTGTTCAATTTTTTATTAGGCCATTAAGCCAATAATATAATAGGCCAATTGGCGGTTAGGCCATTAGGAAATTAGTCTTTTAGGCCAATTGGCCATTAGTCCAATTGTCAATTAGGAAAATTTTATATTATGATGTTAGGACGTCAGGCCAATTGGTCACTATTCCATTAATCAATTAGTCCGATTAACCATAAGGAAAATTGGCACTAAGTCTATTAGTCCAATTGTACATTAGGGGATTAGTAAAATTGTCCAATTGAAATTTATGCCATTTTGTCAACAAGCTAATTGGTGGATAAGTCTCTAGGCAATTTTTCCATTTTTGTTTTAGTACAATTGGCCAATTTATCTTTATGCCTTTAATCCATTAGACCATTTGGACAATTGGATGTTAGGATATTAGGGAAATTGGTTGTTGGCCCATTGGTCCAATTATCCAATTGGCTATTAGGCCATTAGGCCAATTGTCCAATAGGTTATGACGCCATTATGCCATTATACAAATTGGCCAATTGGTCATTATGCCAATTGCCTATTATTACATTAGTTAGTTAGGTCAATTTTCCAATTGGTAATTAGGACTTTCGTCCGTTAATCCATTTTTACAATTTTCTAATAGTCCAATAGGCCAATTGGGCAATTGGTTGTTAGGCCTTTAGGCCAATTATCCATTTGGACACTAGGCCATTAGGCCAAATATCCAATTAAACATTATGTCTGTAAGCCAATTGTCCATTACACTATTAATCCATTATCCATTTTAACAGTAGGCCAATTTCCCAATTACTCGTAAGGAAATTATGCATTGGACAAATGGTTGTTTTCCCTTTAGGCCAACTTACTATTGGGTATTTATGAAAATTGGACAAATGGATGTCAATCCATTAGGCCTTTAGGTCCTTATGAATAAAACCCAATTTGTCATTAGGCCATTATTCCAATTGGGAATTATGCCATGAGTTCATTAGTCCAATTAGGCCATTACACTCTTATTCCAATTGGATATTTGGTTAATAGGCCATTAGGCTAATTATCCATTAGCGTCTTTGGATAATTGTCCATTTGGCCATTTTGGAAGGTGTATTTTCAACCTTATATCAAAGGGATTAATAATAATAAAACATAATTTTAATCATGAGAATCTTACTATGTAACAATATAAATTTACATATTATTTCTAATCATATTAAATTACATTGTGCTTCTCATTATTATGCATTATAGTGCAATCCAATGTGAGCATATACATTACTGAATCTTTGTTCTTTTTCTCGAGGAATCCAAATATATATATTCAATAATAGTAAAAAAATTAAATTTCATATGAAAACTGTGAAAGATTTGGAAAACCATAAACTCATTACTCATCCAATATGCTACAATTCTTGATATTATGTTCTTGGACAATTAGGGAATATGGGTAGACTCTATATATCATAACTAAATCCTCTACTCTAACAAATATCTAACTCATGCTTTTATGATCTCCAAAACCCCCTAAGATCGATCAACCTTGAAACATTTGATGCTTTCCCATCGGTAATGTTAAACTGATGATTTAACAAACATGTTATTTTATATAAAAACAATTATAATATAGATATAAATTTATCAAACATTATAAACCATATCTCCTAACATGATTTTTACATGATGACATTACCAATATGTCTCTATAAGACTCATTCCACGAGAATGTTATTGTGGTATTTGGCTAATGTATACATGAATCATCTACACTACCTAGAAATTTTACAAATAATATGGATTTTCATCGTTTTAATCCACCATTATTTGTGTTTTGAAACTCTAGGATTCCATAATATGGGTGTGCCCACATTGCCTACAAGAAGATCCCACTGAAAAAGATAAAAGGGGAAAAAGAATAGTACACTCTTGTAACAACATAATAAAAATGATGTGGTATAATTCAACATAGTGATAATAAAAAAACATAATATAGGCTTCTCAATAGGCTATGATGGATATGTGGGATGTCTTAGATCAGTAGCCTCTGAAAGATGTTTCTATTCAAATTCATCCTCTTACTGATATATATGCATTGGAGTGTAAGATGAAGAAAATAAATCATTCAATCCTAGAAGGGTATTAGGAAATGGAGGTGGCATGGACAAGATTGGATATGTGTAGCACCGTGGGGGATATATCAAAGGATATAGATATGGTAATGGTTGTAACATCCATATATGTGGCATAGACATTGTATGTGAAGAAGAGGTTAAATGAGATGATGATGGATACATTGATGGGGACATCCCTAGAGGATCAAGAGTAGGATAGAAAGGTATAGAGGATGGGGTTCCCGATGGTGGGTTAGGGTGGGAACTTGTGTGATGGGTGCTCTATCTAGGTCTAGCAACATCCCTGTTTGGGCCCATATTGTTGGGATGAAGATAAATAAACTATGGTGAAATTATATATCCATAAAAAGATTACAAATTTTATGATATTAACATTACATGTAATGTAGAAGAAAAATATCACAACTATTGTACTATTTAAGGGAAGAAAATGAGGCAACCCACACTCGCACATCTCTCGATCAACATAAAAAAATCACTTCTTTGGAACATATGTAGTATTTTTTATAATCTTTATAAGAATGAAATGTAAATTTTTTAGAGAAATTTTAAAAAAATTCATGCATAAAAATTAAAGTTAAATAATTCCTAGAAAATTTCATAACATGTTTTAGTAATAATAATTTAAAACCAAGTAATAAATTTTAAAAAAATAATTTTAAACCTATTTTTCTAAGTGTAAATAAAAATAACTAAATAAAAAAACTCCAAAAAATAATAAAACAATCTTATTATTCCAAAATAAAATTACATTAAGTTAATTAATGTAATACCAAGCTGAGAAAACTAGGTCATGTTAAACTAAATGAACTTTTAAAATATTAGGATGCAAATATATATTACCCACCACCACTTCAGGTTTAACATAAACTCTCACAATTGAACAATTTGGGTCATCAAAATTAATATTTTGGTTAAAACCAATGGGGGAATCAATGGATTCAATTTTTTTCCCAGCATCAAAAAAACATGACTTGGTATTACTTAATTAAGGACACCGTAATGAAGTTGCAGATGATGTTTCTCATAAAACACTTGTTCTTTCATTGATTCCAAAATTTATGGTTAATCAGTAGTCATGAATTGACTTATGTAAATTTATCTGAATCCAAAATCATCAATTAATATAACAAGTTACATCATTGAATCAAATAATTTATATTTCATCATAGTTACCTAGCCCAGAGAGTGGTAATCCAATACTAATACTTTCTCAAGAACTCTATAACAAGACAAATTTTCATATTAGGGATGAAAATTTGATGCACTGTAATAACAGTATGTTGGAGTAGTCAACATAGCAGCATATTTTCTATTCTTATTTTCACCACTCAAAAATTTATAATAGATTTATACCCATTTATTATTAAATATTTTCATTAACAAACCAATGAATTGGGACCAAAATAAAATGGTCAAAATTAGTGATAAATTGAGTCAATAGATAAACTCATTACCTAAAATATATATGAATAACAATATGAATAGAATATCTATATATTAATTTTATTGAATTAATGGTCATACATTTTATTTCAACCAAGCTATAAACTCTTGGCTATGAAAATCTTCTCTCAATCTAAAAGGTAAAGACAAATAAACTCTACTTAAAAAATTTTATGTTCCCTAAGTAAAATGATAATAAAAGGATAAGGTATATGAGAAATTACATAGTATGAGATAACATATAAATATTCAAATTGCGCAGTTTATATATTCATTGAACAAACCACATTAAAAAAAGACTGGGTGATGTTCCATATCCCACACTTTAAGGATCAATGTAGCCAATATATATGACCCATAAATTCATCCTATTTTGGGATGAGATGGAAATAAGGGATCAATTTCCCCATTCTTCTTATATTTATTTATCCTTGATTTGTTATGTCTTGTGTTCACAGTAGACAAATACAATGAATAAAAATCCATACATTCTTGGGCTAGCTAACCTCTCAAAATGGAACATTCAAGATGATTCTTATTTCAAACATAATATTTCATTGTGCACATATTTTGTTCACTAGGATACATCCATCGAATTGATATGGTACCCCTAAGAAGTGTTTCAGTTGGAAGATTAACTGTAAAATGTATTATTCAGGTGAAAAATGATTGATGATTTTTTTCTAACTGACACAAATTTAATAATGCCACTTTCTTAAATTTTATCAAGAAATACTTTTATAACCTTTTAGCACAAAGGTATCTAAAAAAATTTCAATAGTGAATCACAGTAACTCTAAAATTATTAGATAGAAAATGTTGTATTTCTATTGGTTCTTTTGACACATTTTGATATGATGTTGGAATAGCCATCAGGATCATTGATATACTTCAATAATTCCAAAAATTGTTTTTTTCTAAAAAGTATTTATCATATAAGAAGAAAATGGAACATTCCAATAGTTTTCACTAATACAAACATGATGTATTTCTGGTCGAATACCCCAATGTAACATGTCTCGACAAGATTGAAATCCATATTTGGTCTTAACCCTAATATTATAGTAATATAATGAAACATTTCCCATATATTTTTTTAAATGTGCATGAATTCTAAAAAATTATGTAACTAATTGGTAGGCTAATATGAAAACTTAAAAAATTTTCTTCTACTTATTCAATTGAATGTCCCTACAATGTCGATTTTTTTTTCTATTTTTACATTTCATCTGACCATTCCCTAATGAAAAACTAAAACATTTCAATTCATTTAGAACATCAGTTCATGACATTCATTGAGGTGGTTTTCTAGTGTCTACAAAATTAACAAACCTCTAGTGATTAATCCAATAATTATTATTCATCCATAAGAATCATCAATTCCCCATGAAACTAAATCTACGATGATATTTAAACCTTCTCGATTATGTATTCTTTATAAAAATAGAACATGATATTCTTCCACTCATGTTACAACCAGAAATCATTACATAAAAGGGGAAAACCCTTATATTCTAGAGAATTGAAGCATTAATCTTAAATAATTTTTTGGATGAAGCATCGAATGTGCACACACGCATTTCCCAAAGCTGCTTCAAATCACTTATTAAAGTTTAAATGTATACTATTGTATCATTTTTAGTATCAGAAGTTATATATATTTGAATACATAATAAATTGAAAGTGGTTTTCTTAGATATCCATGAAGGAGGATTATAAATGAGAATAATCATTGACTACATGATGTGAGCAGTATATATCTAACCAAATTGATTAAATACATCATAGGATATACCCAGCTTAACATTACGCACTTCAGCTGAAAAATTGGGATGTTTTACATCAAATGTCTTCCATTCTAGTTTATATATAGGATAAACCAACTCAACATTTCTTTTAATTTTCTATTTATCATTCCATCATATATTGGTTGATATTTCTACAGAAATGAATAGATTTTGATACCTTGGCATCAATGAAACGTTCCACATTACTTTATATGGAACATGAGATTGGGTTCCATATTTATTTTCCCTTGATTATTTTGCCACATTCATTAATTTCATCTATTTTCTCCCAAAATAAACTTCAATATTTTGAACAATCATGAATTTTATATGTAGAAAATCAAATATTCTTACTTAATTCTATGCGTTATAATTATTTGAGGTAATATCTTCACCATTAGGGAGAAATTACTTCAATAAAGAGAGATTATATAATCAATGGAGGTATTAGAAATTCCATACATTGTTTTCTCATTATATAAAGATATTATAAATTTCAACTTTGTCATTTTAGTACATTCATGATATACATGTGTTCTGGCATCATCCTATTAATTTTTCACTCTCTCAACTTCATCATCTTCAATATTTTCCACATGTGTATTGATATCATTGTGTTATTTTACTTGTATACTATCTATATTGTTATGATGAACAAATGGAAACCAAACCAATATCAAATTCTTCCTTCTACATCATTCTCTCTTCTCATAAATTATAAAATGTTGTATCATCTCTCTATTGGGATACCAAACATAAGAGTATGTTTTAAATCAAACTTTGTTATGTGGTAGCTAACTTCTTGTCAACTTAACTATGGTCATTTAACAAAATTATAACATTAAAATTGTATATAACCTCCATCTGAACCATTGTTAAATAAAAAATATTACAATGTTTCCAAATTCTATTAAAACTCAGTTTAAATCCAATCAGTATGGTTCATCTAGCTTATATTCATTCTATTATAAGTAAAAACATGTTATGTTCAAATCAAAAATGTAAATCATTATTACAATGATATCCATATTCATATAGATATTAAAATTATGTTGTAGAAGACATTAAATAATACTAATAGGAAAACAAATTGAATATAATACACACAGTAATTGAACACTATAAAATACTATAATATTCATAAAATTAAAATAATAAGGCATGTCATGTGAGAAAACCAAGGCATACTCATTGAATTTATACCAAAACTCTTGCAGACATTGAAGTATCAATAAAAAACATCCCTCACTAATCCAAAAATATATACTATAGTTATGTTTTAAACCACATTAACTATATAAAATATATACATGATCACAAGTATCTTACATATAGAAATATCCATGATACCTGAAAAAGAAGAGAAGATAACACAAGAAACATTATTTAAATCTAGGGAAGTGTTAACAATAGAAGGGGGACCCCCAAAGATAAGTAATTTATCATTGTATTAGACCATTCGTGGAGGCATTTGTTAAATCAGTACGAGAAATCAACCTAAAATGTCCATTCCCCCTAAATAAAAACAATCTCTAAAATAATCTAAATGATTCAAACACCCACTCTTTTTAAAACAATTGATCCCTTTATTTAACATGTTTCAAAACAAAATGTGTGATAAATAACAATAATAAAACAAAAAAATAGGTATTTTCGTTGAAACAAAATTTAAAAAATAACCACTATTTTTATTTATAAATCATTACCATTTTAAAATAATATTAAACCACCTGCTAATGTGATAAATCCCCATCATACTAAAAAATATAAATTTCAAATAACCAAATTTTATATAAATATTAATTCCACCATTATTGTTTTTGAAAATGCCATTGTATCATAATTATGAAACTAATTACCATTATGAAATCTCTTATAATAATATATTTCTATTTCATAACATTTTCAACTAGTTTAATACCAAAACAGCCCACACACCTTACAAGTCAAAAATAAACAGTCTTGAAATACCCTTCAAGATGGTATAATTTCTTTTAATAGAAAACATTGAATTGTATTAAAAAATATTTCATTTCACAAATAACACCTAAGGAATCACATCAAATAATAACCATTTATTCCATGGAATCCATTTTTTCACACAAAAAGTGTTTTTTTCATCATTGGAATAATCATAACACACCACAACCTTTATTGAGGAATTATTAGAGAAACAAAACCTAGATGATGGAGAATGAAATAGAATAAATAAGAGGAGGTAATGAAATGTCACCTCCCAAATATCACAATAAAAATTTCTAGAAACTAGGGAAGAACTATAGGTTGAATGTGTAATGTCTCCTGAGTTGTGGAGGGGGATGCCAAAATCGCCTGAGGAGGGGAGGGGTGATGCAAAAATTTCCTAATGATCAGAGGGAGATGCCTAAATCACATGACATGAGAGGGGGTATCAGGGATCAAATGAGGGGGATGAGAGGGGGATCCCGAGTGAGCTTTCCTATGTGAAAGGTTATACAGATGATTTTTAAAGAACTTTTGGTATATTTCATCCTTTACTATCAGTTTTATAAAAACATGGGTATAGGTTTGGGATGAAATTATGTACCCATGAATTCTATAAACCATGGGTATAGATCAATAAGGATAGGGTTAGTTTCTAAAAGTGATTTCATCTTTAACTCTTACTCTAAGTGGTTAAGTTATCATTTTCGAAGAACTAAATAAGAACTATAAAATAATGATAAGTAATTACATTTATCTCTAGTAAAAAATTTATAACACATGTCATTCAATATGGATAAATATTCATTTTCTGAAGTAATATGTTAATCTCTAAAACCTCATACAATTTTTAGATTAAACCAATCCTAAAATGGATAACCTTATAAACCTTAAATTACAATTTATAATAAAGGCCTCTAAATTTCCCAAAATCAACTTAATATTAATCCCCTTTATAGTATATGGTGGATCTTGATTATAAAATACCTAACATGTTAATACATTCATCATTTATTCTATAAATATAGGTCAATAACCTTAATTTCAATAAAACATTACTTAAAATATACATTATTCAATATTCCCTACATAAGACACAAATTATTGGATATATTCCTTAAATCCAAAAAATGGTGTAACCTCTATCTATGATAACGTAAAACTCTTTTCCATTATACAAATAAGGTAATAAAAATTATACCATTTAAAGGTCTATATATAGTATGTATTTATCAAAAAATCATTATATCAAAATCAGAAACATATTAAGGGTTATGTTCCCTTAATGAAAAAAATCATCTTTTCATTAAATAACTTTTCTAGTCTGTTAGTACCATTTAATTTTTTTTTTTAAATCCTTAAGGAAAAACATATAGCAAAAAATACATAATTTTTTCATAATTTATATAACATACTCCTTTAATTCCAATACCTTAATAGTTGAACTATCCCATTCCCTTATCATACCTTTAACTAGAATTCAACATATTATTCCTTAATACCTCATCCGATTCATATGTCATTCATAATCTCTTCATCATGAATAGTAAAACCATTACTTATATAACCCTACTGATTCTTTTCATGATATTTCCCCTTAGGATATTAATTTTCATAATTACTATAGTTTCCAACTTTAAAACATTCAAAAGTAGATGAAACCTTATGTAGAGTATTATTCTCATCTATTTCATTAATTGAATTTTTCATTTTTCCTTTGTAGTTACTTAATTTTTTCCCTTTATACTCCCAAAACACCTTCTTATCCCTCTAATACATTTCCGTGAGTGATTATTCCCACATTCTCAACATATTGGAAACTAAATAGTCCTTCCTCCATGGTATCCAATACTCTAAATCATAGTGACATAAATTTATCTTTTTATTAAAATATAAATTCATAAAAAACAACAAAAAAAAAGTGAAGAATGTCATAGAGGCATGTAGTGATGCATCCCTAAAGAATCTCCTTTGAAAGTCTTCTTGAATTAAAAAGTAAGGATCCAACACTATTATAAATAATAAGATCCTAATCCACTATACTAGCTTGAGCAAACCCAACAACCCGAAAGATCATCTTTTCACACATTCCCCATAGTGTTGTCCTGCCCGATAAGTAATTTAATGTTCCTAACATAGGACTCTAAATCACAAGATATGTATGTTTTCCCTTTGGGGATCTGAACCAGAGCATCATTGTGTGATTAAATTTCACCAAACATGATATTAAACCTTTCGTAAAGATAATTTCCTGTGAGAATAGATCTTTCATCTCCACCCATGGAATTGACAAATAAATTGAAGGAAATAAAACCAATACGAACTGAATTATTACAATTTCTCGCAAGTAAATCTCCCCTCATGATCGTAGAAATGGAGGATCTATCAACATTTCGTTTCAGAACCTTGTATTATAGAATCCATCAGACCCATCGGCCCTACAATTACCGAGGAACTCCCTCAGTCACCTATAACGTGGGATCAAATTTGGATAATAGAGCATATTTTTCTCACCTATAATAAGAAGAAGCAATTCCACCACCAGTGACTTCATTCAGATCTGGATGTTAATATAGGATCAACGATCACCCTCCCTTACTATGTTTTGGGCTTCATAGAGGGACCAAAAAGATATCACTTACATGAGGGTACATACCCAAATTTTCAAATCATGAGAACCCACACATTGAATCCATTTTGAGATAAAATCATAAATATAATGCCCATAAACCATGATTTGAAACCCTGATAACACCTAGAACCCTCATTTCCATCCACTCAATAAAAATATATGCACCATCAATTCCCTTTGAGAGACGATGTAATAGAATCATCAAGAGACCAAGTTGAAACCTTTGCACTATTGGTTTTCATCTGTGGGAATATCATGGTTCCTAATGTGCCATATGATAATGTTGATTTTGGTTGGGATTTATTTGCACCACATTTTTAATTCCCAAAAATCTAGAGAGCTTTGTTTTTGATAAATGAATTTGTAATCATGGCTGGAGGAATGAATAGAATATAAACTTGTATGAAAGCACCGGTTTGGGGCATCAACCAAGAATATGATTTCAAAAATAACCATTTGATCCTCATTAAGGATAGCCTCCATAATGGTTAAACTCATACTGTCCTTTAGAAAATAAATTTCAGCAATTTGACACCATAAGAAAAAATTTTATCCACACACATTTTTCATTCAAAAGACAGATATACCCTATTCCAATCACCCAAAAAGAATAGTAATACAAGTATTTCCAATGATTTAGCATGACTTTAGAAATTCGAGATAGCAACCTATTTCATGTCCAGTCCTCCCAAAATTTTGTATTTTTATATTGCATGAATCTGGATAATAGTTATTTTCCTTTAACCACTTCCCATGCAAGATCAGCTTACATAGAGTTCATAGTTTCAAATATATTATGAATACTAACACCTCCTTCTTAAATATGTTTATCCATAAGATTCCATGAATCCTACTAACATTTTCCCTCCCACTTTCCATCATTTTGAAAAGAATTATTGATACTTTACACCTTAAAATTTTCCCACTTAGGAGGATTTATTATTGATAGGACATGCGTTGGGATAGAATTTAACACACTATTAATCAAGGTAACCCTCCTTCTAAAGGGTATTAACTTGTTCATACAATTTCTAATTCTTCCTGTAATTTGGATGATGATATAATAAACTAAAACCTTCTTAATACAACCTTTTGAAATTGGAACTCCAAGGTAGGCCATTGGAAGAGATCTCTAGTGAACCACCAACATCACGTGAATTGCTCCACATCATCAAACCGAGAATTAATTTGTTATGGAAACTTTAATCTTTTATAAATTTATTGTTTGACAACTAAATTTTCCATAAATTGACATGATGTACATGAATTGGATTAATGATCGTATCCTACCATTTCAAAACACTCTCACATCATCAGAAAAAATAAGGTGCGAGACAAGATTACCACCATATCTATTGATAAATGGGGACATCCTACCATCCACCAAGTAATGATTGATGTTCGTGAAAAGGTCCTCTAGAGGCAATAAGATAATTAATGGAGATATGGTGTATCCATGTTTGAAACCATGAACATTATTGAAGAATCAAAATCCCTTCCCCATAAGAAAAATAGTGGTCCATGGAGAAGAGTAACAGTTATAACAAAAATCATAGAACCATTTATGGAATATAAATCTTCTAATCACACAGATGATAAATCCCCACTCAATTATATCATAGGATATATCCATATCTAATTGGATGATAATGTTAGAAGTAATGGATCAATTTCTAGTATCCCAAACCATTTATTGGTCAATACTAATTTCCCCCTAAATTCCAAATCCCTTAAAAATAATTCTGGTCTTCTATGGAATGTATTGGGATGATTCCTCTCAACCTTCTACAAATAAGACTAGTAAGAATCATATAAGAAATGATACACATGTATATTTTCTCTAAACTGATTACTCGTAGTGGAATCTTTATCCATTTGGATTAAGACGACCCTTGATACACACACCCTTCTCAGTAGTGGACCTCATATGAAAATGTCATGAATTTCACAAACAACTTGAACCTTCAGAATGTCCCAAGCCATAAAACAGAAAGGACCCAGAAAGTCATCTGGTCTTGGTGCACTATATTATTTCAAGATAATAATAGTCTCTTTCACCCCCTCTTCCTCAGTTATTTCTACCAAATAATTGTTTCCATTGTCGGTGACAAGCTTATCAATGAAACTCATAAAACCATCTTCTTCATTACAGCTATTTGGACCATCTCTCCTGATGATACTGGGTCCATCAAATATTTTTTCAAAGTGATTAAGATATAATTTATTTGAAACCTTCACATATGAGTTAAAAGAACAATCTTTCAATTCTAGATTTATATTCATATTTATTTTTTTCTCTTAAAGGAAATCATTGAAAAAGACGTTTTTTTATCCCCATCCTTCATTTAAAAAGCCCCCAATTTTTTCCTCCAGTTCCTCTAAACCTCTAAAAGATTCTCAGCCAATAAAATGCATTTTCTATTGAGGGTAGAGAAATAATCATCATCCCAACGATCCTAAAGACCCACCCCCAAATTCTCAATTTCACCTTTAATATATTTTATGTTAACATCCTACTCTATATTCACCCTTATCCAACCCTGAATGAATTTATTGAGTATCCTAAGATGGTTAGACTGACCAGACCAATTTCTCACAAAATATTCACTTTTGGAATAAGATCTCATAATTTTCTTGAATCTATCCATTTTTTTCAGCAAGATGAATAGAAAAAACAACATTAACTTGAAATTATCTTTTTCAACTCCACCAAAAGAGTGATGTCAAAAGAAAGGGGCCTTGCTAGATATGTCATTGAATCCAACCCAAAGGAATCCAATTTATGAATATTAGAGAGGCATCGATCAATATGACTCAAAATTCGTCTCATCCCTTTTTGATTATTATACCATGTGTATTTGTTGCCAATAAAGCCCATATCCATGAGCCCATAGGTAGCCATGGAATTTTGGATGTCCTACTTACCAAAATTGGAACCTCCAACCCCTCATGTCTTCTCCAAGATATCTTCAATTGAATTAAATGCCCCCCACAATCCATGCTTTGTTCCCTACTTGAAATAGTTCCAGATATTTTTAATGTGACTTTATATCTATAGCTTCATAGCTAGATTAAACAATGGAAACAATTATATCAATATATCTGGTAAAAACATTAGTAG
The DNA here is from genome assembly GCA_963277665.1 of Viscum album. Taxonomy (NCBI): domain Eukaryota; kingdom Viridiplantae; phylum Streptophyta; class Magnoliopsida; order Santalales; family Viscaceae; genus Viscum; species Viscum album. Next base: position 1,404,565,570 of record OY728125.1, read on the forward strand.
TTAATCCATGTGAATTATCATCCACGAGTTGAAGATATAAATTTGGTCTCCATTAGACCTAAATGTGATTGTTATAGGGAGTGACATGTATGTAATGTGTAAAACCAATTGTTTTGGCAGAGAAATAAATTTTACCCACCTCCTATTTATGTTCTATAAAAGCCACAATAGAAGATTGATGACACATATTTTTTGAATAAATTAATGGACATTTAGCATGTTCCCCAAATCCCCTAACATTCCTAACTAAAAATGAACACATTAAAACAACAGGGAGGTGACCTCAGGACTAGTGGTACCTGATCATAATGTCGAGCCCTCATTTTTTGGCTTCTTTGGATTTTTATCTAGTTACAAATCCAATTGAATAAATCACATTCAACTTGATAGGTCTAGGATTTTCCGAATATGGAGCATCAATCTAGTGATTCTCTAGTTCTTATGATTCACCAAGAGATAAAAAAATCGATAAAAGAAATGGGAGATTTCCATGACCATAACTACAATCAATATAGATAAATATAAATAAGAAAATTCTTCTAAGGAACACACCAAGACTCTCGAATTTCTTTCAACACCCCCTCCAACATGATTATGCAACATGACATTCCCTTAGTATCAGAAGGCTCATCATAATTATATACAACCGCAAGGTAGACTCCTCAAAGAATGATAATATTGGAAAGGGGCTTATGGAGATATTAAATCCAAATAAAGAGAAACATCATATATGTCCCCAACCGCCCTTCCATCAGAAGAAGAAATGTCATGGTCCCATGAAAATGAAGGTGGGGTGAATTAACCATGTGTAGGTGTTGAAAAGTTCATCACCAGAGTGCCAAGAGAAGTATTTGAGCAGAAACAACCATTATGATCTCCAAAAACCTCAGATTCTATCCATGAATGACCGAAAATATTGTTGGGGTTAGACTCTAAGGAGAAAAAATTTGGAACTCAAGGGTCCACCTTATTGATTCTTTTATATTCCAGAGAAGAAGAATCCACTAGTGCAATTGCTAGAAAATCTGAAACCGTAGTCCCCACTAGAGAAACAGAAGAACCACCCCCTAAAAAACCCCCAGAGATGCATTCCAAGTCCTAATGAGATCTTTAAGAGCAAACCTATACCTAAAAGAAACTTTTGAGTGACAATGAAAGCTGAAAACAACACAGAAGCGAGTACTCACAAGAAAAGAAAAATCTATAACCACAACATGAATATGTCACCTACTCGAACAAGGATCTCTGTAGGGAATTCTGTAGATAAGTTCATCTCAAAAAAATGCTAGGTCATGACGCTGACCGAAGGTTTAATTTCCCTCACACAGGTGCACTAAATCAGTTCCCCAAGTCAGGTCATATCGTGATCTCAAGCATTCCTCCCCATCTTTCAGTGGTTTCCAACTATTAACAAAGGTCTAATAGATCACATGAGGATACTATACCATATTTTCCATAGTAATACATAGAAGAAAACAATATAAATAACAGAAACAATAAGAAACGATAATTAACATGAATAGTCAAACATTTTCTGAATGGGATAAAAACCACAAAGAGTAAACATGTCATTAAATGCTACAAGGCCAAGTGAAAAAAACCAAAAAAGAAAGGAAAAAATAGATTCCCCAAAACAGTCTTGGCTCCAACTCTCAGACCTCATCTCTGCACATAACAAACCCAACTCCCTTCTCAAGCATAAGGCCCTTACCTATTTCTTAATCGACAACCATGAAATATGCTCGGGTACCTAATGGAGGCCCAAGTAGGGTGTTATTACAACTCATTAGGCCTCCACAAATGATGTCTACAATGTTTTATGTAAATGTAGACAATGTATGCAACTGGTATATAATGGCATGAAAAGGATAAAAGTTCAATAATATATACTAGTTTATATTCATTTAATTTATTTTGCCCATAAATCCAGCTTCCCTACTTAAGAATAGCATGGTTTAGTTCACTATTTTTCATGTTTTCAATGGATTAGGAATGATTAATGTTCTTAAGGACAATAAAAATAAATCAGGTCCTATCTCACTAGGCATTACATCACAATATCCTCATTACCCTCTCTTCAAAGCCTTATTCCATGTGGAGTGAAACTATTATGGGAATAGAACTCTATCCCCTTCACAAACCCATGCATTTAGAGGGTAGAGATTAGAACTTCTATTAATTTGGAATCATGGGTGTAGAACCTCTTGTCTATATCCCACTCTACCAAGCCATGTGGACATGATTATTTATCATAATCATAATTAACCACATTACAACCGAGAATATACAATATCATTATAAACATCAGAAAAATATCAATAAATGGGAGTTTAAAATTATTACACAATCCATTAACACATTAATCAATTATAAAACATAACCATATAACCCTAATTCCCATTTCCCATGCCTATATCACTAAGAATATTCAAGTGTATACACAATTCTCTATCATATTATCATTAATCCCATTTAACCTACTTACACGGAAACTAAACAATACCTTAACCATTAAATTCATTTGACACAACGAAGAAAAATCCATTCTAAATCATTGCATAAATCAATTAGGATACAATCTAAGCCTTTATATCCTCATGAGTTAATTTCACACCTTTATTTCTATTTACACATTCAGAAGGGTCTTCACACCACATGAGGGCCCTAAAAATAGTCACGACATCCTCCATGAATCCCATTGGGACCATGAGGGGGTGATTTGGTTATTTAGACACTCATTATACAACATATTAACAACAGAACCAATAACACATCAATATGAGAATAAGAATAAATCCCCACATGTTGAAATATAAATATAAACTATTTGATGTAACTGGTAGACCACTAAACTCAATAACATTGGTGGATGCACTCTTAATCAAGGTCATAGATCCCAATTCAGCCACCCATTAAAGTCTCAAACTAGATATAACTAGAAAAAAGAGTTTGTAGATCTTCATATGGATAGGAGATAAAGATATCATCCCTAACGAAGAAAAAGAAGCAAGGGGGAAATTATAGTTTCCCAGATCCTCAATCCACAACTTATGGAACTCCAAATGACTTTGGGATGATATAGAACCACCCTAACGAGTTCTTGGGAGCTTTGGTTCGACACTGGTGTTTAGGGGAGAAGAAAATAGGAAAATCCAGGGTGGGTATTAAAATCTCATAATGGCATTTTTTTAAATTTCCTAACATTTATTGGTTGTACAGTTTACCCTCATGGGTTTTCAAAAAGTGTGCAAACCTTGCAGATGCTGCTTCCCAAAAACAAGCCCCATGCCCAATTACACGGGAATTCTGTATGGTTATCCCTAACCGTGACCAAACCATGCGACATTCCTAGACACTCGTTTTTCATCCTTTTTCATGTCTCAAACCCCTATAGTATCCCCAAATCTTCACATGAAATTGGAGAAGCACTTACTTAATCAAAAATAAGAGACCTAAACTAAAACATAAACAACAAATACATTAAGGGAAATGCAGGATCATACAACCTCCCCACCTTATTATGGTTCTTCCTCAAGTTGCTCTTTCTGAGAATCATTGAGTTCCCAAAGAAAATAGATCGGGCCATAGAGCCTGTATATCTGATTCTCACTCCCAGGTTTCTTCCTAAACATTTCTATGCTTCCATATAAAATGAAATAATGGTGCATCCATGTCCCAAAAAACCTTCTCACTATGATCCACAATACGAACCAGATTATCCTTAGAGGTCATGTCATGATTAAGATCAAAATCATCAACATTTAACACATGGGTTGGATCAGGATGATACTACTGAATTTTCAAAACATGAAAAAAAATCATGTATGACATTATAATTCTATGGAAGATCTATTCAGTAATCGAATGATCCAATCCTCTCAAAAATCTTGAATGGCCTCACATACCTAGGTGTCTATCTCTATTTAAAAATTCAATGGTGGCCAAACCTTGGTGACACCTGAAGAAACACACTATCTCCCACACTGAACAGGAGGGGTCTAAAACACTAATCTTCATATGACTTATATTTTCATTGTTCAATTCTGTATTTTTTGAACCCAAAAAAATATCTCTGATGTCTCATACCTGAGACTCGGTCCTAACATCATAGATTCCCCATCATCTATCCAACACAATGGATATATACAAGATCTCCCATATAGTTCCTCAAAAAGAGCCATCTAAATTTTATCATAATAACTACTGTTGTATGAAAACTCAACGAGTGACAAGTGACTTTCCCATAATCAATCAAAATCATGAACATAGTCTCTCATTATGTCTTCTAATACTAGGATCATATGTTCTGACTACAAGTTAGTCTGTGGGTGATAATCCGTACTGAAAAATAACTGGGTAGCAAATTCCTTCTGTAATCCCTACCATAAGTGTGAGGTGAAATAAGGATCATGATCCAAGACTATGGTTTTTGTCACACCATGAAACTGTAATATCTCTCAAACATATAAATCACCCACTTCAATGCATGAAACTCTAACACTTATTCCTCCAGTACACCTTCCAGCACCACAACAAAATTATGAACACAAGCAACTCCATCAGCATGAAAAGACCAACTATAAGGCGACTCCCCACCTTTAATACATTCCTTTACATCCAAAAACTCTGGATGCATAAAATAACTCTCCCTGACCTAGCTCAAAAGGGTTGAATCAACTGCTATGGATGAGAGAGTCATCCGCTCGTTCCCATCATGTACCTCCAAATGCATCCTAGAAAACAAGTCCATCATATTCCACTCTAAACTGGATTCCTAAACCAATGGATTCTGATTCATCCGAATCAGAGCATCAAAAACACTATTCCATTTCTGTGGTGTATAGACCAACTCGAAATTGATGGATTGTAGGTTCTTGACCCACCATCACAGTTTAATATTTAAATCATGCTAAGATAATATGTACTTAAGAATTTTATGGTTGGTAAACACCGTGATGGGTTCCCCAATAAGTAATTCCTCCAATACATCATGGCATGTAAAACAACAACTAGCTCAAGGTCATGAGTATGATAATTTATTTCATGTGGTCTCAATGATCTTAAACCATAAGATACATCCCAATCTTCATGACTCAACACTACCACAATTACAACACCGGATGCATCACATAACAAGGTGTAACTCTTACCAATTTTAGGTATGATCAAAATCAGTGTGGTAGTAAACAACTTCTTTAGATTCTAAAAATCATTCTCACAATCCACTGACCATTAAAAATTAACCCCCTTATTTGTTAATCCAGACAGTGGATCCATTAATTGAGATAAATCTAAAATAAACCTTCAGTAATAACTAGCCAAACAAAGAAAAATAATAACATCATAAATGTTCTTATGCAGCTCCCAAGACACCACATCTTGCACCATCTCTTGATCCTCTAACAAAACTAACTCAAAAATGAAGTGTCCCAAGAAGTGAACCTCATCAATCAAAAACTAACAATTTGATTGATTTGCATAATGAATATTCCCACTTAGAATACACAAGATGTTTTCAAGGTGTTTGTTATGATCATCATGAGATCAGGAGTACTCCAAGATAACATCAATGAAGAGAAAAAAAACTGCTCTAAATATGGGTGAAATATCTGGTTCATCAAATACATGGACATTGTCGGCACAAAATAATCCCCAAATGGCATCACCAATAATTCATGAAACCAATACCGACTTCAAAAAGCTATCTGGGGTATATATGAAGGTCTCACCATCAAATGATGGTATCCCTATCACAATTCAATATTAGTAAAAAATGATGAACCTCTAAGATGGAAAAACATGTCATTGATTCTAGGAATAGGTAATCGTTTCTTAACTATCATCTAGTTTAGCTTACTATAATCAGCACATAACCTCAGTGATACTTTATCCTTCTTAGAGAATAGTACACTAGATCCCCAGGGTGATGTACTTTGACGAATAAACCAAATATTCTCTAAGTCATCTTGCTTAACCTTATGTTTTGGAGATCTAATGGTGCTATTCTATATGGCAGAATGGAAACTGGCTCCACTCCCTACAGAAACTCAATCGTAAACTCGTTATCTCTCTTGGGTGGTATCCTTTAGAAGTCCTTAGGAAACACGTCTTGAAATCGATCCACCAATGTAGGGAAGACATCTCATTCCAATCCTCCATTATTGAGAAAAATGCATGAATATTAGGTCATATGCTATAAGAACAATACCTCAAAAAGTAGACAGTCTTGCCTCACCACCTTCAGGTGTAGTCTGAACTGCATAGAGATGACCTTGCCCACTACCCTAGTCTTCGGCCCAAATACTCTGCACTGTACTTCCCTGTTGGTGTCGGTGATCTCGCCCTAGACATCCATGTCTAGTACCTCTACCAGTACCACCCGTGGAGCTCCAACTGCCTACATGATACGAGGAAACTAGTCCGGTGCCTACAGTCGACATCTGCCTCTGACATCCCTCATTTCTTGAATGTCGTGGGTTACTAAGGATCCTCTGAACATGTACTAGCTTACCTCACACTCACCACTTGACTAGTGGTAGGGGACACTAGCCATGAATGTACCCTGACCTATCAAACTGATCAAAAAATATCTTTTCATAACTCGAAGAGGTCGGTCCCCTATTCTGTTTGCTATGGGAACATCCACCCTGCTATAAGTTTCCTAAATGGTGGTTCCTACTCTCAAAATTCACACCACATGATCGACCACCTAGAACCACAAGATCACTACTTTAATCTCCCTTTAGGATCCCATCTAAAAATAGGGCTTGATCCACAACTTCAGAAAACGTTTTCAAATAAAAATTATTCACTTCAGATCTGATCTTGTGTCTCAGCCCATCCCGGTAGCATTTCACCATAGATGCCTCATCACCTGTCAATGTCGTAACGAAGCATCTCAAGTTAGTAAAATGAATAGCATAGTCTATTATTGAAATTTTCTCTTTGGTCAAGTTCATAAAGTCCCCATCCTTCTTATGCTTCAACTTTCTGTGGTAATGGTGTTCAAGAAACTCATCCTTAAAATTATTCTACATCATTCCTTCGATATACTCTGTTTGAATCGTGATGTCCCACCAACTCTTTTCTATGAATCTCAGAATATAGGGCACTAACTTGACTCTCCTATTAAGAGGAGTCTCTATGTTTTCTAGAATAGTCTAGATAGACTCTATCCAGAAATCTAATGCCTCTGGCCAACTCTTTCTTGTAATTGTCGAAGGGTGTTGTAGTTGTAACTCCCTAGTCAGCTCAAATAAACAGGGTGCAACCATCCCTGGGTCTCATTTCATCATCTATGTAAAACAAGAAAAGTTATCACAAAACTTCTATCCCCTATCATCCTGAATCATCATGTTCTCTTGTTCTACCACTGGAGGAGAGTTCTCAAAAATATCCTCTTATATCCCTACCAGCACACGTCTTTGTGATGCTATCACCCTACAATTCCAAACACGATCTTTAAAACACATTCCAAAAAACATTCATGAATATATAAAGCAATGATCATCACTAAAAATAAATAAATAATTTCTCATACACTACCCAAACAAAGCTGATCACAACCAGGACACTACCCTTGACCACCCCACCAAGGAAATGGCTAACATGGGTAACCAACTCACATAGTTAGAAACATCACACTTTAAACCATTTCAAGACTATTAAAATATTACTACTCACTTGGGCCACATTTATCAACATACTCCCAAATTATCAAGAACAATTATTTAATTCTTATCCCATATTTTATTTCCCCTTTTTCACAAATTCACCATTTTATTAGTCTCAATTTGAATCATCTTCAATAAATCAAATGCATCATACTCTCTATGTCCCACACACCCATCATGTGGTTGTACCTACTATGATGTATATAGGTGACTAGAATAAAGCATGAATGCACAACCTCCTTCCAGTCCATCCATGTAATAAAATATCATAAAACTATCAGATCACACCACATGTGCGTCACCCAATAGTAAATTATCATGAAATTTAACAACAGACAATAATAACAACAATTCCTGCCTAGGGTGACATGTGTTTCCCCCCATAATTAGGTTAGTTACTAACTTACATGATCTCATTACCATGTCCTGACACTGTCGTAATCTATTGTCTACCATCACCCAATTACAAGTAAAAGAAAATAACTCCTATGATACTACAATGAAATGTCCCTGAGTTGGGTTCCACTAAATCAGTGCCTTGAGTTGGGTCGTCACATGAACTCAAGTGCACCTCCCTATATTCCAGAGGTTACAGACTAGCAGTGAGGGTATAATTGGTCATGTGGGGGAGACTATACAGTCATTGTCATAGTAAGACATAGTAGAACACAATATAAATAACATAAAAAATATGAAACAACTGCTAACATGAATAGTAACACATTTTTCAAACGGGATACAAACAACAAGAAATAATAAATATGTCATGCCTTGCTACCGTTCCATGTGAAAAAACACACAAAAAGAAAGACTAATTGCAGAATCCCAAATATAATCATAGCTCATAGTCCCAGACCTCATCTGTGCACACAGTAAAACTGACTCGCTTTTCCAGCATTATTCCCTTGCCAAATTGCTGACCTGAAAACAGAAATCTGCTCGGGTACACAATGGCAACCTGAGAAGGGTGTGAGTACAACTCTTTTGGAAACCACCAACGGTGTCTATAAAATATCCATTGAATTTAGATAGTTTATGAAAGTAAAAAATAATGGAATGTAAAGGAAAATAGTTCAATAATCAATTATAGATTATGTACCTTTATGTTCGGGTACCCTTAAATCTAGGTTCACTACATAAGAATATCATTGTTTAGTTCACCCATTTTCATGTGTTCAATGGAAGGAAAGATCAATGTTTATAAGGGATATAGAAATAATTTTTGTCCTATCTCACTAGGCATCAAATCACAATAACCTCATTATCCTCACCTCGAATCCTCATTCTAGGTGGAATGATACAGTTAGGTGAATAGAAATTTATCCACTTCCCTAACCCATGAATTTAGAGGGTGGAGTTTAGAACCTCAGTCAAGCTCGACCTGTGGTCAAAGAACATCATGTCTACGCCACACTCTACCAATCCATGTGCATATGCTTATTTATCATTATCCACATCTAACCACATTATAATCAAGAATTTCTATTATTCTTAGAAACCACACAAAAATATAAATAAATGGTAATTTAACATTATTTCTCAATTCATTAACACATTAATTATTTATGACACATAACAACTTAACCCCAATTCACATTCCCCATTCCTATCTCACTAAGCATATTCAAGTGTAAACATAATTCTGTATCATACTCCTATTAATCCCATTTAACCCATTTACATGCCAACCAATCAATCCATTAACCTTTAACCACATTAGATATGAATAAAAACACTCCATTCTAACAAATTTCAAAAAGAAATTAACATAATCGATAAGGATCTACATCATCTTGGGTCAATCTCACACCTTATATTTCTATTAGCCCATTTGGAAGGGTCACCTCACCCCATGGGTGTCCTTAAAAATATTCATTACATCCTCCAAGAATATCAGGGGGGTCTTTAGGGGTTTATTTGGTTATTTAGATACTCAATATAACACATCTTACCAACGACACCAAGAACACATCAATATGAGAACAAGAATAAAATCCCAAATAAAAAAATCTAAATATACACTATGGAATATAACTTATAGACCACCTACCTCAAATATGTTGGTGGAACACACTCTTAATCGAGTCATTAGATCTCAATTAAACAACCCTTTTAAGCCTTAAACCAGATCTCACTAGAAAAGAGAGGTTTTAGAACTTCTAATGGAGAGGGGTGAAATATGAAATCCATAACCAAGAAAAGGAATAAAGAAAGAGATTAGACTTAGAAGTATCTTCAATCAATCACTGAAAGCACTTCAAACTGCATAGGGATGAAGGAAAAAAACCTTAGTAGCTCTTGGGATCTTTGGTTAATAACTAGAGTTTATGGGACTAGAAATGAGGAAAATCCCCTGTGATCTATAAAATAATATAATAGAATTTTTGTAAATTTTCATAAATTTCCCTTGGCCAAACGGTTTATCTACAAGGTATGCCAAACCGTGTGAGAAAAATGCGTATGATACTTCCCAAAAAACAATACCCTTGCATGGTTACCTAGGATTTCCGCATGGTTTTTTCTAACAGTGCACAAACCATGCAATAACCGGAAACTCCTTTTTCTTCATCTTTCGTGTACCAAAAAAATGGAAATCCCATATTCTTTACATGAAAATGGTGAAACACTTACACAAACCAAAATAAGGGACTTGATCAAAAAGTTAAAAAACACACACCTTAAGTGAAATTAGGGATCTTACATAAGTCGTTTTTTTTTCTCATCCACACAGAAAAAGAATCTAAGTGCATTACTAATATACTGAAGAATAGATGGATTATGAAATTAAAGGGTAGAATGGGTAGTCAAATCCATAATATATCAATGATAGACACCCTACCAAACTACACATCCCAAGAATAACAAGATAGTGAAAAATTCTATTTTCCATTATTCCTTCCTTCCCTGGACAAAGCCTAAGAAAAATCCTCTATATTGAGAAGATTGATACAAAAATCATATCTTGAGTGCTCTAAGACCTCCTCTAGATGCATGAGACCCCAAGAGAAAAAAGAACTAAAACCATCCAATATATGGTTTTTATGACCAAAATAGGAAACCAAAGTGATCTCATTAAAATCCACCATATAAATCACTCCCTCATATAGATCAACCAACAAAAAACCATCCACATTTTTAGTAAAACTGGGAGCATGATTAATAGCCATGATTTGATCCATCCAAGGATGAATATCTAACTTTGTATCGCTATTTAGAGCCTCATTGAAGGATTTCGAGTAATTTACACCCATATTAGAGACCCTATCCACACCGCATGGAGAATATTCATCCGCTACTAAAGTATCGGTAGTAGAAATCCCTGAATTTTAGGAAGAATCATCAATGGAACAGAACGTGTAGGGATAACTGTTGAGATCCATTCACACATCTCATTTAACTCTATCCCAATCTTATTTGGTGAGATCTAGAGTTGGTTAATGTTTAAATTGTTAATCATGTTCTTTGATAACTAATTAGGCAGAATCACAACATCCTTTACTCCACTCATCAGCCCATTTGGATGCTAATCAAAAAATTATCCATTACATTCAATGATAAAATAGTTCCTCCTGGTTCCCTCTCTTGAATAAAACCAAAAATTATAATGTGAGAAACAGTAATCATTGTGAGATACCACACAATCATGAAAATTTACAAATATTATTTTTAAATCATGACACCTTATTTTAATTATATGACACCTTACGATAATCCATGCTCATCCATGATCATAATTTATTTAAATATTTCATGATGGTTAATTTTGTTTTTTTGAATTTACAAAGAATGTCTCCTAAGAGTGTCAAATCAATTGTTCAGAAATTCCTGTTTTGATGAACAAGTTGACGATCGAGTCTAACTTAATGTTTTTTTAATGTTTTTACCCCCTCTATTATAGAGAAACATCCAATTGTAGTATCCATGCAAGGATGTAATTTCATAGAAAAAACATTCTTTATCCATTAAACAAATCTAGGACATTTTCCTACATTTTTAATCATCCTTGTATATATACTAAAAAACATCCCAAAACATATTCTTAGAAATAACTCTAGGTATCTCACTAATGTTTTTACATCATATTTTCTAAATTTTATCTAAAACTTCATTATGATTCCAACAATAGATAATCAGACATACCATACATAGATATTACGTTTTTTAGATGGTTATTCAATATATTACAAAAATAAATACTTAAGGTCCATAGTAGTTCTGGGTCATTAGTGTCTAGGTACACAATATTATAATTTTAGGAACGATATTCAACATCTCCCATAATGATCTTCCCATATAATATTATTCAAAGAAATAACCAACATAAAAACTTTATTTAAAACCTGGGTAAAGTAAAAACAAAAAATGTCGAGCTTAGATTCTTATTATGGGTAAAAAAAGTCATATACGTAAGAATAACATGAACATATGGGTATTAGGACATGCAGATAACATTTTAAAACCACACCCTTCATAGGAAAGGTAATAATATTGATTCATGACATAAATATTGGTATTTTATAGTACAGAAATCATATATAGATAAATTAACATTATCCAATATAACATAACATTGTTATAATACATGTAATTTTTACACACACATAATCATAGAAAATATTATTTCATGGATACCCGACTTGACATTCCTAAAATTTTAGGTCTGGGTTAACCACCTGTTTACCTAATTTGGGCTAGGGATGACCTCTTTTGTACCCTCAGTTGGGCTTGGAAGAACCTGACACGTACTCTTTGAGTTAATATAACATTAATCATTACCTAATTAATTTAATGGGGATATAAGTCCCACCAATCACATAATCCAAATAACACATATGTGTGCCAAAGGATCATAAAACAATCATCATTTTACAACCCAAAAAAATAAAAATGGGTTTCATATGTATTTCATTATATCTTAACTTTGGGATATTCTAAGTGTTTCATAATCATTTCATTATTTCATCATAGAATAACCCACGAGAAGAAGTGGGATTCATAAGCATTTCATCATAAAAAACACTTGGAAGAAAAATGAGTTTCATAAAAATATTTTCATCATAAATAAAGAATATTCAGATAGAACCAATAATTTTATCCCCATATTATAACCTTATTAAAATATTATTCACATTAAACGATGTCATATTATAAGAAAAATTACTTCTAATGATCACTTGGAATGTTTCATTGAGGTAAAATCACATTTTCACTTCAAAACTGATTTTTAAAACCTTAAAATTAGAAAAACCATTCATTTGAAAATAACATTGAGAAATTATAAAATAATATTTAAATAAAATAAGGTCAATTATGGTATGAAATTATATTCTTGTTGTACATGTTGAAACAAATATTCCTTTTACACTTCTAGCGTATTTTATATAAGACGACAAGAAGATTCCAATAAAAAGCATTTAAATAATTATAAAATGGGAAATAATGTATTTAATAAATCATTTTGAGTATGCTAAAAAAATTAAAACATATTTACAAAAAAATGATTACATTATAAACTTTTAAAAAATTTCTCTTTGAAAACTCTCATTCTTATTGGGTATGTGCGATTGTTTTTAAATTAAAATTTCTCATTTATGTTATTTAATGTTATGAAATAAAATCCCCTATTTTGAATCAGAATAATTTATATTATATAATTAGGTAAGATAAATTTTTTTGACAAAAATGAATAGCAAAAACACAAAAAATTAATTATTGTTGTTAAGGTAGAAATCATGATATCAGAGGTTAAACTAAAAATTTAAGAGCTAAAATGTTCTAATATTATGTATAAAATATATTGGATGGAAATATTTAAACAATATGATGTATATATCCTTGTAGTACTCTATTTTTAACCATTTTCATATGAAAAATGTTGGTACACCTCTTTATATTCAAAATTGATAAGTGTGACACATACATCAATTATAAAAGTTCACCACCTCTCATCTATTATTCACACCTGCATTTGGAAAATAACTACTATGATCACTTAACTAATTCTATAATCTCATATTAGAAGCCTATTTATGGGTGTAAATATTTCCTCATATGAATTTTGGTGCAATCCTAATATGGTTACCTAAAGAATAGGTAACATTCTTCAATGAACATTTTTATTTTATTTCTTCCTCCACCTCCTACAATTCTAATAGAATCGCAATGATATAATAAAATAAGTATATATAAAATAATTATTTGTTTTTATTTTATAATTATAACAAAAAACCATCCAAATTTCCATCAAATGGGTTACAAAATCATAATTTGTGTTTATGGAGGACTACCACCTCACGAACCGATGTTATTAGTTTTTTCATTACAACAAATAATGGTTGGGTGCGATGATGGATATAAATTATAATATTATATTTATATCATAATTATACATATTTATTATTTATATAATATATAAAATTCAACTTTCCATTTCTTAAGGGCTATGATAACTTCACTTGTGTGTATGACATACTACCACCTCGTGATGTCCTGTCATTCTTTTTTCACTAACGCTTTACATGGAAGATAATAAGTATAGAAGTGATAAATATATGTTATATAAATGATGTAATTGTGATATTAATTACATATTTATAATTTCTATATGATAATATATCACTTTTATTATTAAATTTTCATTCATTGAACGATAATAATGTCGTCTGTTTATCTGTAGACTATCACCTACAAGAAGTGGTGTGACTCACTTTTTTCAACACCGCACAACATGTATGTAATGTGAAAGTATGTTTAAATTAATAATATTTTATTTATTATATTTTTATAATTAAATAATTATAAAATATTACTTACCTATTTTTGAAAATGATCATTGAAAAAGTGAAACGTTAATCATGTGTATGTGCGGCATACCGTCTTTATGATTGTAATGTACTTAATTTAATAAAAACTACTTTCATGATTCATATTAAAAGTTTAATTGATGTATAAATAAAATAATTATTTCATGATTATTATTTCTTATATTATAGAAAAATTCTCAAACTATGTGGATCAAATATAAGAAATCAAAACATATATGAAAAACAAAGAGAATATTACTCGAAATGTGATTTTAAAAAGGAATTGTTAATTAAAAGATATTTAATGGTCATAAGTGAATCATATATGATATTATATATATAAATATGTTCTATAGTATATGTATAATAATCTTATATTTATTATACATTATGTTCAAATGTGTATAATGGAAGTTGGTACTTAATGTAAGGGATTTCTAGTCTCGCTTTTATTTTATAGAGACATGAAAATAAACCACTAATTTATTTTTTTTGGTTTATGTAATTAAAATTTGTCATGTTATATCATGTATATAATTATTTTAATTCTATTTAATGTTTCATTTAATTTTATTTCTTATTGGGGATTACAATTCAAAATATTACTAAATCAGTGAAGGATTTTTTTCTTAATTTAACTTCATTGAGACTTATTTCATGTTATGCACCTATCTTATTTTATGAGGTGTATATAAAGACCATTTGAAATATAATATCATGAATTTATTTATTCTCATGATATTTTATGTTTCATTTAATGTTATCTTCTCAGGGTTTCACAATTCATTTACCAAATTGGTAATGGTTTTAGGTTAAAATCTCAGCGTTTATCATGATGGTTTATGATTATGTTTCCCATGATGAAATATAATGATTTATCTCTAAAGAAACTCATAAAACATATTCTATTTTGTTATTTCATGATAATACATGGGTTCCATTCAATTTTCAATATTTATGTACTCAATAGTTAAAAATAGTGTTTTTAAGAAAAATCATGATTATTTCTCTCTTCAGTCAAAAACATGTTTTCATACAAAACAATGTTTTCTAGAAATTAATTCAAAAATGATTTTCAAAATTTTTAATTTAGTTTTTTCGTAAATTTTTACCCACTTTTTAATTTTTTTAAAAAAATTAAAATTAATATTCATATCAATTTCCAAAAAATACCTGTTTGGAATATACTAAAAATGTTAAAAGAATCATTTTTTTACATGTATGAAATGAATAGTATTTCCTACTTTCCTGACCAATAAATTATTTCATGTTTACCATGATATTTATACTATTTATTATAAAAAATCACTTAATAATTTGGATAATTTAATATTTTAGATAAATAATTTTAAAATGAAAATTATTTTCAATATTTTTTCTGTTTGAAAATATTTTTATTTAAAATTAGATAATATATTTCCCTAAATAAAATTTTTAAATTATCTTTTAAACCTCATTTCTAAATATTAAATTTTATTTTAAAGGAAAATGATTTCCATAATGTTTTATAAATCGTTTGTTTTTAAAAAGTGATATTCAATGAAAATTTATATCCCTCAAGAAAAATTCCAATTGATTTATCTTTCAAAATAATTATACATATAAGAAGACATAGTTTAATGTAAATTATTGTTAAAGATGTATATTAACTAAGGATACCATTATTATTTTTTATTTTAATTGTCGGCGGTGAAAAGATGTTTACGAAACCCATTTGTCTTCAATGGGTTATACCATGATAAAATTATTATGAAACCCACTTCTTTTCACACAGGTAATGCTATGATGAAATGATGAAATGATAATGAAATATTCAACTATTTCTAAAGGTTATGATTTGTTGAAATTTTTAAGAAACCAATTTCATTTCATGGGTTTTGATATGATAAACATTTTATGATCTTTTGGAACACTTATCACTTCTAAAAACCATATCTATCGACATGGCTTTATAGAAACCATGGATATATGTGTTTTTTCCTAAGATATAGTCATGATTATCTAAAAATAAGACTATATAGTTTAATTATATCCATGGTTCATGATAACAATGGCTATATGTTTCCCACACAACTACAGGGAAATAATTTCTCATGATATGAGTGTGAGAAGAATTATTGCCACAATTTCTATATATATATATAAGAATATATATATATGTCATAAATGGTCTTTAGTGTCGTGGTTATATTCTTGGTTACAAAGAGTGGAGGTTTTGGGTTCAAATATGACTGATGAAAATTTATTTTTACACTATAGCCATATTTGAAGGATTTTATTGCCATGGTAGAAAAACTATAGAAATTAGGATATAGAAAACGTTCAAAAATAGTGGAAACA
The DNA here is from genome assembly GCA_963277665.1 of Viscum album. NCBI lineage: Eukaryota > Viridiplantae > Streptophyta > Magnoliopsida > Santalales > Viscaceae > Viscum > Viscum album. Next base: position 1,404,582,386 of record OY728125.1, read on the forward strand.
AACCTATAGACACTATGGATTACCATGGATATCTCCCTTAAATCTATAGCTATATATTTGGCCCTATATCCAAGCCAATTGGAGCATTGCCTATAAGTACCATGGATATAAGCTATATCCCTGATTCATTCTCTCTATAGACATGGTTTTTTACCATGAATATAGGATAATTTTCTTATTGTGTATGTATGATTTTCATTATGTGATGGGTGGTACCTATATCTCCCTCAAATTCATTAGGTAACAATTTATATCCCATGTGATAGATAAGACTATAAGGCGGAGTAAACCAGGATCATTAAGGAAATATTTCTTCCATGATGGTCTTAGGAGTGAAACATGACTATTATGATGTTTTGGGAAGTGAATAAATTCAACTCTGATGGTTTTTTAAATGAAACATGACTACTGTGGAAATGATTTTCTATGATTATGTGTATACCATAATTATTTTCCTTATTCAGATGTTATGTCTTAATGGCTCATGTTCTTTTATTTCATTATGATTCATGTCTTATAAACTTTAATCTTTATTCCATGACTCAATAAAATTATATTTTACATGAAGGGTATGGTTTTCAAATGTTATTCTCATGTTCTCATACCCTTATACTCATGTTATACTTTACATCTCAATTTTTTTACCCATACAGAGCATTTGAGTTCACCCATTCATATTTTTCCTCTTCCAATGTCATGAATAAGGGTTTTAAGTTGGTTAAATCTATGAATACTTCGTAATGGTATGATCATTATACAATATATTAAAGATATTTCATGAATTAGGAATATTGTTTATCTGTTATCTAAAGTCACTAAAATATTATGTTCCTTAGTTTTATATTTGTGTAATATAATGAATATTAATCTATAGAATGTTACATACATGTATAAAAATCCCATTTCACTATCATAACTCCCCATTAACATCATTTCCTTTAGAAAGTCTCACTACCACGACTATCATAGTGGACATAGTCCGTTAATAAATTTGGTTCTCTACCTATTTGAGTACTTATTATCTCATGAGATATAAATATTTACCTAATGAATTACAGGTATATATAATTTCAGGGTCACTCATTTCATAATTTAAACCATTAATAAGTGTTCCAAAATATCATAAAATCCTTCATTATTTGATCATAGCAAAACCCATGGAAACTAAATTGGGTTTGTAAGGATTTCATCACAACATAATTAACCCATAGAATAAAATGGGATTCATAAAAACATAATTAAAACATAATCATCACAATAAGTCAAAAAGATAAAGTAATTGGATGGTATCACAATAAAATATACCCAATTAAACATAATAATCCTTAAAATATATTTATATAGATTCCAAATACCTTCAAAATAGAACTTGATCATTTATTTGAAAAAATGTAAACTTTTATTTTATTTCAATATCATTAAAAATTTAAAATTCACCAAATATTGGGAAAATGTTTTCATTTAAAATAAACATAGAAACATTTAATGGAATATTCAATGTGAATAACAACCATGATAATAAGAAAAAAATTTATTGTCATATATGTTAAAAGAGAACATTCTTTTCACATTTTGGAGAAAAGTAAAAAGTTTGTTGTATATAAATCATTTCAAAATATTCCTTTAAATAATTATTAAATAAGGTAATATTTAGTAAAAAATATTTCTCAAACATTTATGTATATATAAAAAACTTCTATAAAACTTTTCTGAAGAACATGCGCATGGAGGAGAAATATTTCTTACCCGAAAAGAAGAAAAAAGATTAGGTTTTATTAAATAATTAAACCAAACTTTTTTAGTTACAAAGAGAGGTAATTGAAAATAATACATTAAAATTATATAAATAAAACATTTAGAACAAAATTTATTTCTTTTAATAGATTAAGTTTATATTATTTACCTTAATATAAATTTAATATAGATAATCATGAAAGGAAATGAGATTGTAACATAAACCCTTACCACTTTAATAACTTTTGAATCATAATCCCCATAAAGAAACAACATCAAATGAATCCATAAATAAATTTAATATAAATAGATTAATGATATAACATATCATATGGGAAGTATATAAAATATATAAATACAAACAGATTCGAAACATGAATCTTGTCTCAACAAAACGGTATTGAGAAGAAGAATACTTAATATTGTGGTAGTATAACAATCAAAATTTCATGAAGAGAGAACCACATATGTTATTAAATATATAATATTTTGGTGAAATTATTCATTAAATACATTCATGAGTATTATATAAACTACACAAAGTAAAAAAGTTGTGAATATGGTGTATGTCTAATGGAAATAATGGCGACATGAGAAACCCTTACCTTTGGGCCTGACTTTCGTTGTACATGCTCTTAGCCTCCTGTATAATAAATTGATATTTACTGTAAATTTAAAAAACTATATTTAAAATTATATTACTATATATTATTCATATAAAATAACTAATTACATCTTTATTAATAATTCATCCTTAAAATCATTATTAGGGGTTGTCACTATTACATTTCTTAAGTATGTTTCATTTTGGTGGTTCTAGTCCACGCACCATGTTCATTATTTCATCATTTAAAAAATAATATTAAGATAATAAGTATAATATTTAATCAATAGATAAAATTTTATATCCATTAATATATTGGGGTGAGGAAAAATGAATCATATCACTTTGTGGAGACAATAGTTTGTATGTACCCAAATGTGATATTTTCACTAATCGGTGGATGAAATAAAATAATGGTAAATAATAATACAACTAAATAAAATTATAATTATATCAACAATATTATATATATTCATTAAATATTTTCTTATTAATACCCATGAAATGTGGAAATGAAAAACGAATCACATTGTTTCTTGGAGGTGGTATTCTGCACATACACATAAGGGACATTATAATATTCCCATGGGTGGGAATGAGGTAGATAATAAATATAAAATTAACATAAAAATATAATTATATAAATATATTTATAAAATCATTTTAATATGCTTATAAAACATTTTTATTAAGTTTATAATGAATAAAAAACAGAAAATATTGGTGGGAACATATACCACTTTTTTGGGAATCATCCATTAAAAAACATAGAGGATTATATAATGGGGATTTTGGGAAGATAAAAATATTTTGGTAATATATTTGTATATTGGGAGAGTATTCGAGTATATATGTTTTGATACAGATGGCTCAAGTGGTGTTTATAATTAAGAAGATGAGATTCTTTATTATAAGTGAGGTGAGTGGGAAAATTATTAATTTTTAGAACATTCATATATAATAATGTCACTATCCTGGTAAAGTTTATAAAAATTGAAAAATATTATAACATAAAAAGGTTATAATTTAAATAAAATAAAATATTAAAATTAAATTAAATGTTATTTGATATTTTAAACCTTATCTCTTAGGTTAACACCTCTTTTTACACATCTAACCCATACTCTACTGAAAATATTCTTACCATGTTTACTATTAATTATGAAACAATTTATGTAAGCCCTATAAAAAATATTATTTATGATAAATCAAAATATTTAATCCAATTTAAAATATGTTATTCCAATAAGTGTAGTGAATTAATTCTAGTATCCACTCATAAAATGCATAAAGACCATTTTTAGAGAAAAATATTTTTAAGTATGAAAAGTATTTTATTTTCATTCCTTACCTAGTAAAAAATTATATGAATCTTAATATATTTTATTTAAATAATTATATAATCATTTCATTATTATAATTTATAAATATGGATAAATTTATTATTTTTAGATAAAAATACATTATGCACATAAAAATGAATTTATGAAAAATAACCCTTTTCATCTTCAAATGATATTATCTTCAATTAAAACTTATTGATAATAAATGTAGTAATAATTATTATATAAATTTTTATTTGATCAAAATTACAGTTTATTAGTTGTAAAAATACGTAACATATAGAAATTTAAAATAATTAAAAAAATATCTTATAACATAAACAGATATAATTTTTAACCTTTAAAATTAAGTATTTAATTCATCGGAATGAATCAATGTATTTTCATTTAAAAACATTATAAATATTTTTCATAACATAGTTATCTATATTCATACCTTATAGTCTAGTGAATTGGTGGAAAAACTAATATATAATAAAAATATTTCAATTATATATCATCGTTTGTTTTAGCACAGTGTTAAGTGTAAAGAAAACCATCAAACACACACGATTTATTAAAAAATAAATATATCATAAAATATTATGGTGTTACTTTCTACCCCCTTATAATAATTGTTCCTTGAAATTTTTTTACATTGATATAAACCAATGATGAATCCTTTTCTTCATCACATCATTCATTTACTATATTGATTCCTCGTGTTTATGGTATCACTCAAAACATTGACTAGGTGAATGATGTTGTTTGGAAAAACATATTATATTCAATTCGGAATATCCACTAGTTGTTCCTCGTTAAATAGATCATTCTCTAGTGGTATAAACTCTTTGTCAAGTACATGTGAAGGATGTTATGTACTTCCTCAGGAGAGATACATGGAGCATATCATAAAATTGGGAGAGGATTGGGGGAAGTACCAAAAGATAAGCTAACATCTCGAAATGACCAGGAATCTAAAATGAACGAATATATATAGGGATTAACCTTATATTTTTTCCAAATCTAACAAAATTATTCCAAGGAGATATTTATAAGAATACCTTATCACTAAATAATAACTCTAAATCTCATGGAAGATTGCAAGCATAACTTTTTTATCTATGGTATTACCTAATGTGTTACAGAATACCTATAACCATGTTTTCTATTTCATTATCTATCTCACGTTTCAGTTTATTTTGTTCTATAACATCACACCAATAAATTGAAGTTCTGTTCCTCTTCCCATAGAGGGATTCATAAGGATCTATTTGAATACTTGAGTGATATATACTATTATAAGAATACCTTCCCAATGGAAGGTGTTCATCCCAACCACCTTTTCAATCCATATAAAAATCTCCCAAAATAACTTATAGGATTTTCATAGTCCTATTAGACCATAAATCAATATAAGGATGATATACAGATCTAAATTTCAACTTTTTATTTAAATTTTTTTGAAGACATTATGATAAATTCAATGTAAACCTCGTATCATGATTAAATACAATAGAATGTAGTACCCCATGAAACATTCTAACTTAATTAGTGTATATAATAGAAATATTATCAAGAAAATAATATTCTCTAATAGAAATGAAATTTGATTTCTTCTTATGTTGATCAAATACATCCCGAATTTCATTATTACTTTTATATATTTTGGGGTTTCAAACACTAGAATCCATGGTGAGGAGTTCACATTTGCATTATTATATGGGTAATGGTTGTATAATTCCCTTAAAATTATGTCTCTCAATTTTAACAAGATTACATACCAAGAATAAGACACACACCCCATAATATTCCATTTTATGTTTACATATCCAAAATAAAATTTGATATTTATATATATATTTTTATATCCCAGATGAATATATAATGATGAAATATACGTATCATAAAATAGATCCTTCTACAGATCTAGTATTGATGTTAAACATACTCAGTTACAAATCCTTATTGTTAAATTAAATAATGGTTCAACTCAAGAACATCCCTTTCTTAATTTTGTAGTTCCAAGTCTTCAATCTATGCCTCTTTAATCATCAAATGGATGGATAGTTGATTATTTATTTGATAAAGTTATGATCTCTCCCCATTCCTCATTATTCCAAGATCCATATTATAAGTAGCTATAAGTATTGGATCTCTTTCAATCCTCATCATAAAAAACTGGCATGGTTCTTCCAACTTAGTTCAATATCCACCTTCTCTCCTTCCTACGATGTTAATGTTTTGAGAAATATTAATTATTAATTAAATCCATCAGTCTCCTTTGGAACATATTCAACTATTTCAGTGTGAATAAATACTTAAAATTTTTATGATTGGTATATATATCACATATTTGAATATAAATAAAATCATCTATATTTTCAATGAAAATATTACTGATACCAACTTCTAATCATGAGATCAGTAATTTTTATGAGGAATTATTAATTAGAATGGAGAATAATTTATCATCATATAATTATACGTAAATATGTATCCCATTACATTCTTTGATGCATAAATATAAATAATAAACCAATCTCTATTTTTTGGCTGTGTGAGAACAAGGTGTACTGACCTAATTTCTTCTCATCTCCATGAAATTCTCCTCATATTAATTTATCTAATGGAACATGGATCCTTTCCACATCATCTTGGTTAGTGAATTATATAGCAATGATAAATTTCTCATGATTAAATGATAATATATATAAAAACTAGTAAAACTATAGATCTCAGTCACTATGGTTGATCTAACCCGTTTTTCAATAAATTCCATAATTGAAGGATCCATTGATATACCCTCACTTGAGATTATATAAACTATGAATGATAATTTATATATTCAAAATTTAAACATGATAAATTTGGAATAATAATTTTCCTAACAAAATATATTGAACACAATACTAAAATGATCTTTATGATCTTAATTTCGCTTGAAATAGATCTGAATATTGTCTATAAAGACCACCACTAACAAATCATGATAATCTCTAAAGACACTGTTCATTAAATATGTGAATATTAAAGGGTAATTAGTAATTCCAAATGAAATCACTATAAATTATCAGTCTCTATACATAATAAAGAAGGATTTCATGGCTATATATTCTATTTTGAACCTTATATGATTCTATTAAAATTTATGATTATTCATCTAAAAATATTTATCTCCTCATAATTGATCAAATGGATCTTTGATATGGGGTATAAGATACATGTTTTTGATTGTGATCTTTTTATGTTCTGAATAATCAACATAAATGTAAATTGAATCATCATTCTTGTTAATAAAAAAATATGTCCACCCTATGTGGTCTAACTATAGAATATGAATATATTATCTATATTATTTTATATTTTATTCTATATTTCCTAAAACTTAATCAGGGTCATTTTATAATGTGTCTTTGAAGTAAATTTATCCCAAATTATGAGTTCTGTTAAAAAATAATTATCATGATTTGGAGAAGGACTCGTAAAATCATTGTAAAAGAGTCAAAAATATTAATGAACTATAGGAATATCATAAATTTTTATATTCTCCCCAATTATTTTAGATAAATATCCCGTATAAATATGTTGTAAGAACCATCCAATGGAAAATATTTCCATTGGAAGTTCAAATTTATCATCACACCTAAATATATTCATATAATAATTCATAATATAAAATGTTACATAAATTCCTTATAAATTGATATTGTATCTATATAAACATAGACAATATATTCCCAAATTAATAGAAAATTAAAATATAAGGAGAATTATAATATTTTTATGAAGCAAATTCCAACAAACCTCTATCAGAGTGGATCTATAGACATGATATGTGTTCATCACACAACTATTTTATTTTAATAATAAATCAGCATCTAATCATGGAGGAATTGATTTTATTTATTTAAAAATTATTTAAATATAAAAAATTTGGTTAATATAGGATTAGATAAGACATTATCAGTTCTAGAGTAAATGGTATGTGCACCTTTCACCACTTTGTTCTCATGACCCAATTTAGTAGTTATGAAAACATGATATTTCTATTTTTATCTTGTATTATGCGGTTAATCATGATGATCATCATCATTATTCCCAAGATTCGTTAAATTATTAGCGTAGTTTCCATAGTCCTTATAATTATTTTAGTAGAGTTTAGGTGGAACATACAGTTGATCTTTCCCACCATTCATTTAATTGTCTGTACTCTTGAAAAAAATGTAAATTATTTTTCTCTATGAACTTATTTTCCACACCTAAAATATTTATCATACCCTTTAATTTAATTTCCCCATTATTGAATCTATAATTATTTCATGATGTAATATTAATTTTCTTTCCCTCTATGGTTCTCATTATTAGAATTTCCTCAAAATCCCGAATTTTTGATCTTGTACCCAAACCCATGATAAAAATGAGAGTCTCTAATCTATATTTATATCTTGAGAACACATAAAATGGTTTATTTTTAACTATAAAATTATCTTATATATGATTTTTTAACCTTTAATTTTTCTACAATAAAACAGTGTCTAATAATGTATAAGACACACAACATTAATCCTAAACGAACAATGAAATATTATTATTTAAACATGATATTCATAACCTATCCATTAATTTGGTGATTATGAATAGGATTAACTTATTTATTATATCTATAAAAAACTACTTATCAATATAAATTTATTAATAAACTCTTAGACAATAATCATTCCATTATTAATGAAGATATTTTACTCTTTGAAAAATGTGTTTTCATCAAAAAATTCTTTCATTTCTTTTTGGGAGAAAATATTACAATATATTTTGAGAACTTTTATAATATTTCTTTTATAAAATTATATTAATTTTTAAATCATCATATCAAAATTAACTTAGGGTAAAATTGTGGTATTTATTTGAAGTGATTGATTTTTTTGTGAAAAGAAAAAATTCCTAATTTTTCAAATACATTGATTTATTTAAATTAAATAAGATGATTTTAAAGTCCCATTTATTTTTTATTTGGTAAAAAGGTGACTTAAGGATAATTTGAAATAGAATAATATAATTAATTAAATTTTAATTATCAAATTTTCATTATTTTGGTATAAGTTAATTTTTATGCTTAAAAACAATGTTCTGTGAGGACTTTTTTAAGTGCATAAAGTTTGTCCATAACAATTAATTAAAATAGAAAATGATGAGGAATAGTTTATGTTAAAATTAAAAATTATATGTCTTAATATATGATTTTAAATTCATATAATTGACATTATTAGTCATCGATTTAATGTAAAATAATTTTTAATTAAAAATTGCATTTTTCAAAAAACCATATTTCGTCAGACATGAGAGTGAATTTTTAAATTAAATTCTACCAGCTACATGAATTGAATTTTATAATATGTATTCAATATTTTAAATATTCTTTATTAATATTAGGTAATAAGTAGAAATTAATTTTTGGTCATAATGATTAGTAAAAATAGTAAAAATCTATTACCATAGTTAAGGGTAAAATTGGCATACTAGATGTTAAACATAAGATATAAGGTTTATAATTACCTTAAAAAGTGTATACTTTATATTTTATGTCTATATTTTGAACATATATCATATAATAATTGTGAATTTCCCATTTTCTAGCCATATGTCCATTATTATGATCGTTATAATAATTTAACTAAAGGAAAGGGATAAATGTAACTCTCTTTCAAAAATATATCATGTGATAAAAAGGTATAAATATGATAAATGTTAGGTTGTAAATATTAATCTGAAATATAAAATAATTTATTTATCATGTTAATTTATATATAATTTTTAGTGATTAAATAATTACCTTAAATGCTTACACAACATTGGAAAAAAATTAATTAATTAAAAGGAAAATAAAATTTGTGGTTTTGAAAATATTAAAAGTAACATAATTTTAAGAAATTATTTTATTCCAAAAAAATATTTAAACTATTATATATTTTTAGGGATTTTTTAAAGTTATAAATGTAAGTTATATCTTTATATTGATGTTATTTATGTCATATTTAAAGAATGATTTCGAAATTGAAATTAATGATATTTTATAATAAATAATGTCTTATTAAATTATTTAAATTACTAAAAAAATATTTCAAAAATATAATATGAAATGGTTGAAAGTATCATATGTGATCCATTTATTGGATGTTTATATTTTTTTAATAAGATTCTTGGAACCTCATTATTACTGAAGTAATTGTCAAAATGGGTAAAAGGGGTTAAAATAAGGGTGAAAACATAACCTAAACATGTACAATTTTTATTGGATGAGAGTTTAAAACCACTGAATTTTTTTAAAATAATAATCTCTTTTTTGATACATTTTAATATGATAATTAATTTATATTTATTTAATACATAATGAAATCCCAAAAGTTCCCCTCCCCGCATTTATAAAAGGGAACCTCCTATCCCCTTTTCCTAACACATAAAAGGAATTTTGGTTCTGTTAAACCATTCCAAGATCACTTAATAACTTCCAATAACACATTTTAAATTCGTTATTTTAAAAATTAAACCTTCTTTATAATGATTTTGGATAAAATATAAAGAGTTTGTCCAAAAAACATGTATCGTTCTTAACCATGAATTTTAATTATATTTTTTATTACAACTCATAAAAACATTATTTGGCTTAGATGAAATTGTTACACCAATATATTACATACACTAAGGTTTTATAATTTTAATTTGATAACCAATATCCATCTCTTCTTGAATCAAATTGAAAAAAAGAGTATTGATCGTTTGTATAGCAGACTACCGCCTTGTGTACCAATGTAATTCATTTTCCATCACCGCCTATCACTAATTGATATAATGATGATTTTAATATATATTTTAATATAATATTTATTAAATAATTATTATTCTATAATTATAATATCATATCCACCTTCTTACCTTCTATTCCATTAGAAAATGACAACGTCACTCATATATACCTGTGGAATACCACCTCCACGAAGCGATGTAATTCATCTTTTACATTTTTAAATGGATAGTAATAATAATATATTTAATGAATATGTAATATATGTATAATATAATAATTATATTTAAAATTTCAATTAATATTTATCTTTCTTTAATTCCACCCTTCAAAAAATAGAAATTGTATTCATCTGTATGTACGAGCTATTGTCTCCATGAACAATGTAATTCATTTTTCTATATTTAAATTTCATGGATGAATCTATGTATGTATGAAAAGAATATATATTATATTTATTAAATTATTAAAATTATACAAATTATCGAACTAATATCAATGTTAAAATACAAAAAACACATAACCAAAATATTCATGAAACCTCAAGTAGTTATCACCTTAAACAATGATATTAATAAGAGTTGTTTATAAATAGGAAATATATGGGGTTTAAGTAATAATATATGGTATTATATATATTTTTATGGATATATAATATTTTTATAATAATATTTTTATATTATATATTAGTTTGAAAGATGTATGAAGGAATTCAAGACTTGAGGTTATTGATTCTCATCCCACATTTAATTATTCGAAAAAATGGAATATTTTCTTCTTATTTCCTTCATGTTGTATATATACTACAATTGAATATATTATATGAATATTCATATTAAAATTACTTTTCTTAAACATTCCTCTAGAAAAATTTCTATCATGGGTCTTATGATTCAAAAATCACTACAAGTGATAAGGGTTTTATGTTACTATCTCTTTTCTTATCAGGATTACTTATGATTATGCTTCTAATGATGAAATATCTTGATCTACCACTCAAGAATCTCAGGAATTTTATTCTCTTATGTTAATTTATATTAATTAATTTTTTTCATTTCATTTACACCTCTTCAGTCACTTAAGATACCAAAATAATATTTTTAAGGGAAAATGACTTTATTTATCTCTTTAATTAGAAATCATTTATCTTCCATGTCCATGATTTCTAAAAAAAATTTAAATAATGTTTTTAATATTATAAAAATATTATTTAATGACATATTTATCCAATTTCAATTTTTGTACAAAATAGTTTAAAAGTAATATTATTTTCATTTTTGGAACATGGTACCTTTAAATTTTTACTATTAATATGAAAGAAATAATTATTTTAAGATATATGGAATGAACAAAATATCATACCAACTTAACCACTAATTGATTTGAAGTATCCTTTACATGTTTAAATTGTTTTTTTTCAATTTCAATTTTTTCCAAAAAAATTTCAAACAAAATTTGAGTTTCAAAAATTATTTTCAAAATAGAAATGTTATTTTCCTAAAGATTGTAGTTAATTATATTTTTATTTTATTTATATACATCAACCGAAAAACCATTGGTCATGGTTATGTTTTTAATAGGATATGTGCCAATGGTACCATATTTATTATTTCTCTAGATTATTTATGATTATGATTTTGTTATTTTTATAAAAACCATTTATTTTACATGGGTTATGCTATGATGGATTTATTAACTATTAATGAAACCCTTTTTCATTACATGTGTTATGATATGATTATATCGTTAATGTTTAATGATCATATGGAAAACATATGTTTGGTTTTCATTATATGTTGGGTGGTCCTAAAAATATATAGCTCTACAATTAATAGGGTTATGTTTTTATATCGTGATATAATTACGGGAAGCAAGACAGTGTTCTTGATCTGTTAGGGGAAACAAGTCTATGGGTTTGATCTGCTAATTGAAAAAAGTTGATATGCTTGATCTGTATTGGGAAACATGTCATTGTTCTTAATACCATATAGGAAACATTATTGAGGGGTAGTCCATTTAGATTTGATGGTCTCAATATTTAACCTTGACATATAAATTTTTTATATACTTATGATTATTCCACACTTATATGACATGATATTATGGTCCATGATAGATTTATAAATATTTCTCACTCTAATGAATCATGTATTTATAAATTATAATTATTATCCTAGGAATAATACTTATGATCCCTGACATTTTGGGTGTGAACTTTACATGTTATTATCATTATCTCATACTATTATACATATCATATTCTTTCATGTGATCAATGAACAATTTATCACATGTTTACCCTTACTGAGCATCTGATCTCACCCTTTCATATCTGACACATCCCTGGTAATTATAGAATAATAAATATTCATATATATTAATATTTAGAAATTATAATTTAATTTACTTTAAAATGGATTCTTTTTATGATAGTGTAAATGACATGAAACAATGGGTATCTCCAAAATCTTGTGTTGCACACAAGATTGAGATATATCAAAAAATAATACATTATTGATATTATTATTTTAAATGGTAGTTAACGCCTAATAATTTTATTTGAAAGAATTAAAAAAACTACCTATATTAGTTTTACACATGTTTATTAAATGTTTTCGATTACTTCTAATAACTTTTATAGGATTGAAATGAGAATAAATCCAATTTTAGGCATAAAAAACTCTACTATTTTCTATAGGACGTTTTACAGCCTTTTGATAGAGAACCCTTTTTAAATCGTATTTTATTCACTTTTATATGTTTTTATTTGTCAAAATAAACTTCTTATTTAGAATTATTACACAAAAATTCACTTTTGTTGATTTTCGTGTATTTTGCTGATAAAATTTATTTTTTAATTAATAGCGAAAAATACTGCATTTTAATTCAAAACTACCTATTCATCTAATTTAAATACGTTGTTAAATTATCATTTTACAGGGATTTAAGGTATAATTAGATTCATTTTTATCATTTAATCCAATGTAAGCCATTTTTAGTAATTTTACATTTAAATTACATATTAAGACATGTTAATATTTTGATGGTTTTTACTTCTAAAAACCCCGTTTTCTCAATCCATCGATGGGATTAACATTAAATTATTTTTAGTCAATTTTATTAATTGTATTTTCAAAAATTTACTTTCATGGTTTTAATCAGTATGAAAAATGTGGTATAATATGTTCAAAATAATTTTTTGGTGAATAGTAACTTTAGTATTTTATTTACCACCATTAAAGGTACATCATGTAATTAAAGTTAAAAATAATATTATAATTATATAAAATTACCCTAACACTTGTAATAATCTTGTTGGGTGATTTATGGATGAACAAAACAATATTTGGGTTTAAATTTTGGTATTTGGAACCACATGGGTATGATTATGACATTTATAACGTTTATTTTAAATTAAATGCAAAAATATTAAAATCTTGTCACTTCTTACTAATTTCTTTTAATATGGTTTCATATAAGTGATATAAATGTATATAAATAATAATTATAAATCTAAATATATTTCTTACAACATGGTAATATCTTTAAAAAAATTATGAAATAAATAATTAATTTGAATTATGGAAAAATAATGATCCAATAATATATTTATTAAATAAAGAATCAAATAAATGATATTATAAATATTTGAATAAAAATTATTTGACATAATTTATTCAATCAAAGACATTTATAGGTGACTATTAGATGTTAAAATACTATTAAATGGGTTTTTATGTTATCTATCTATTTTTATTTTATTTAAAATCAACGAAATGAATAGTGTAAAAATTGACATAATTGATATTTTATAATAGTAATAATTTATTAGATTATTTAAAAATCCTAAAAATATTTCAAAAATTAAAAATTGATTATGATAAGGTCTAAAAGTTTATTAAGTGTCCAATTATTGGAAATTTACCCCTTATAAGTAAAATATAAAGCCTCTTAATATTTAAAATGTTATTACCACAATTAGAATTAAAACTGAATAATTAAGGTTAAACTAAAAAATAAGGTTTAAAATAAACACAAAACATTTCTAAAAAGTTTTGTTTGAGAGTATTTATAACTATAATCATCTTATTTTTTATATATCTCATGTTGGATTCATTTGGATAAAAAAAATTAATTTATATTATTTTAATATTTTAAGAGTTTCGAAGGGTAACCCTCCCCTCTTTTATGAAAAGGTACCCACTCTTCTATAAGACTCACACATAAATAACCATTTGGATCATCCAATATCTACTCAAAACCCTTCAAAGAATCCTTTCCCACTTTATTGAGGCCTATGTTTTGGCAGAACACCCATCTTAGAGGTTTTAAGGTGTTCTTCAATGGTGATCAACGGAAGAATAGGTTTTGTTTTTTTAGGTGTTTCTATTTTATTCCTTCTTCCTCTTCATTTAAATATTATAATTCTACGATGAAGTAAAAACTCCAGTATCATCAATATATGTATATTTTTTTATGTTAATATCAACAAGTAAATCCATCTCCAATTTCATCAAATGGGAAATTAATGTTTTGATCATGTGTATGGTAGACTTCCACCTTGAGAACTGATATAGTTCTTTTTTCATTGTCATCTACCAAGACTATTTATAATGATGAAATAAATTTTTATATTAGATATTAATTTCATATTTATCATTGTAAAATAATAATTTTTCAATTATTTTTTACCATCCATGATCATAACAACGATGATGTCATTCATTCAAACGTACGTCCTACTGTCTCCTTGATTATAATGTTGTTCATTTGTCATAACTACACTTAATTATTTTATTTAAAAATTATGATTAATCTTTAAAATTGATGATTGTTTCAGGAATTATATTTTATAGATTATTGAATTATGACTAAATGGACAATTTATATCATGATAAATTCATTTTTGACTCAGGTACCGAATATAGAAAAAACGTCTGATATGTATTTAAATAATTCTTCATGTTTTATAAAATTCTAATAAGATATAAAAAATGAATAATAAACATGAAAACGGTTATCACAAAATTATAAATTGTCCTATTATTATTATTCATGAATATAATGATTGTACGTGATATGTCAGACTCCAGTTAATGAACTTTGTCTCAATATCCTTTCATTAAGGCATATTTTTATATTATACACCACTTTCTTTTATACAATGTATATTAAAACCCTTTGACTATTAATTTCATTAAAATGTTTTGAAATGGAATATTTTTCTATGAAACATTCTAAAAATGATAAAAAGAATATTTTTTAACATGCGTGGAGACAATGACCTTTTTGTTGCCATGTCCGTTATTTTATATTTGGCTTCTTCAGCATGTTGTAATGTTTTTAAAAGGAAAGCAAATACCATATTCTATTTTCATGTATTTTTGTATTGAAAATGGTTTTGAGAAGGGATTTATTATTTCATTATCATGAAATGATATATTCTGATTGAAAATTGAAAATGTTATTTTCCCTTTATCCATGTCTTATGTGTTATGATTATGCTATAGTTCATGAGCATTGTTTATGTATCTTTGTGGTTACGTGTTAAACTGTAACGAACTGAACATTTGTGAATAAAAATACCCTTAATTTGATTAAATTAAATCTATTATGGATATAGAAGGCACATGTGATTCTTTTTTTATTATATCTAATTGTATTTAAAACACTATTAAGTTTCATTATTGTTGATAATATAGTCTTTGAACAGTAATCACATGCCTATTATAAATATAGGGTTTTAACAAATCCTTTTGACACATAAAAAGAAGGTGACAACCTCAACATGTAGGATCATTCCCTATAATGCCCATTTATCAAATATATCGACGAAGATAAAATTTCTAGAGATCTGAATATACCAATCCCAATATGAGATCCGACAACTTAAGCATGAGTGAAACTGTTTATGGGAGAAGTTAAAGCTCCTCGTGATCACGGACCAAATAATATTAAATGGACGGTCCCATGAAAGCCCCACCATCATGGACCTTACACATAGGGTGTATTATAGTGTAATAAAGTGATATGTATCAATACCATCGTAATGGGAATATTTATATTATTTTTTTAATAAAACAATGAATATATTTTTATCCTATTGTTGATACTTTTTAAATTAATTTTAAATCATAAATAAAACTTTTGGTTCATGTTCAAACTCAATTAAAAAATATATTATGATGATTTATTGGATTTTTGAAATAAATAATATTTCAATAAAATATTATTACTAAATAACTTTTATTAAATATCAATGATCAAATAATTTTTATGAAGTGAACATTAAATTTTATTATGGTTTGAAAAGTGATTTGTCCAAAAACCATCAATATTCATTAATTGGTGGTTCTAATTTTAAAATTTAAAATACACATTTTTAGAAAATTATTTAGATAGAATTTATATTATTTTTGGAATCTTGATTTTAAAATTATCTAATGGTTAATTTTTCATAATTTTATGAGGAAGTCAAATTTTTGGTTAGAAAATAAATATCGTATAAATATATTGCATATTTTATAACATCATAATGGCCCAATAATGATGTAATAAATGCTATAAAAATTATATCAAGACAAATATATTTTCTCCCATTAAAATAATTTAATTTTAAGTTAGTTGATTTATTTTATCAAGACTTAGTGAATCCTTCAAGACATAAAATATATTTTAAGATTTTAAATTCATTTATCTAAGAGTGTGACTCTACTCCATTTAAGAAACTGAAATATTATAATAATATAGGACGTTGACCTTATAAAACAATATATTCCAATCCCATTTTCTATAAATCACGGGAAAAACTGTGTGATTTTTTTCAGTTTTTAATATTTTATTGTGTAGTGTCAAAAACCAAAATAATAAAGAAACCCCCCCCCCCAATTACTATATAAACCAATCCAATATTCCATTTCTCTTCACTCAAACTCTTTAAATAATGACCACCCTATACACCTTGATCTCTGTGGTCCTCCCAATGCGCCCCAAACCTCTTAAGAAGAATATCACAATCCTTTGGAGTCACACATCAATGTATGGGATCTTCCACTCTCTTATTTTATCAAGCAATCCATTTATGATATGTATTTTAATTTCAATTTTCATACATTAGGATATGTTTATACATAATCCCCTTACATTAAATTTGATTTATATATAATGATATCTTCCATTACACTCTCATTAATACATCCATGATCTTTTATATACAATCGTTACCATGCCAAAATTTCATAAGGGATCCTCACCTTCCTCTCCTCTTTTCATTTCAAGAACCTTGTTCGAAATTAGTCTTTTTAGATTAAATAGATTATATTTTCATCATCTTATAATCAATTACATACTATAAATTTTATTTTATATTATTGATTTATCATTTATTCTCCACCATTTGGGCCCTTACCTAAGTTGTTACTGTGCTGAAATTCCCTAAGGGGTTTCTCTATCTCCACTTTTTAACAACCACATTGTTTAAGATATTCCATTTAATTTCCAATTTCTTATGTTGGGATAAATTATTACCTATACCCCTAAAATTCCATTTTATTTATAAATGATTAGAGACCCATCAATCTCTCATCAAACCATTTTATGAATTTCAATTTGATGTTGTTATTTTACCAAAATTGCATTATGATTTCCATGCCAAAAATATTCATGTAGTGAACACCATAATCACTTCTCTATTAAGGGTATTCAACTTATAATCATGTACCTATGTATTGAGTAATTACATGTATGTGTTACACATTCCTTGATCATGGAATAACATACTATTTTTAATTAATCCATGTTATATGATCTATGTGGCACACTTAAACATGAAAAGGAAATGATTATGAAGGGTGCACCCGGATAGCACTCCAATGCATTGGGTAATGTTTAGTATCATGACTTGTCATTTAAATAAGGCATTAATATGGATAATTCATGTTCAATATGGGTTTAATCATCTTAATTCATCTGCAATGTGGGTTTACTCATACTAATTCATGTGCATCGTGCCTTGAATCATGCTAACATAATATCGCAAGTTGTTTCCATGTTTCCATATTATAATGATCACAATATATCATGCCTTTATGTTAATGTTTCTTTTATGATACATTGATATTACTATTTTCTAAAATATATTATCTCCCTTATGTTCTACCATGTTTATTACTTTAGTGTGCTTTATAGCTAACCATTTTCTTATGTGTGTCCTCATGTTATCCCAAGCACTGTTAAGAACGAAGGAATTTTGTGGTCATGTGAAACAAGTTTCTAGTAAAGATGTTGCATTTTATGTTTTATGTTTTTATGGAATATTACTAATCCCGTAAGAAAAAATAACTATAAATCGTCTTAGTTTTATTAAGTTAAATTTATGTAATTAATCATGCAAAAATGTGTAATAAAAATCAAGGTTGGTATTGTTGGTAATATAAGATAGATTTAGTTGTTTTGGGATTAGGATTAGAAAACCCTAGTTAAAACATTTATAGATAATAATAAGTGTAAAAAACACACCAAACATTTGGTATGTATAGAGTAATTAGATTATCAATAAAATTCATCCTTGTCAGAATACTAGAAGTGGGCGTGGTTTTGACAGAGATTTGACTAAGGGTAACAACTCCAACAAGGTGTTCTAGGCTTAACTCCGGATAACCTAGTACATGACAATGGGCCATAATGCACCCTAGGACTAACACTATTCAGGGATATTCTTTGGTAAATTCATAAGATCATTAAAATCAATTATTAATGGAATAAAAAATCCCATATATATATATATATATGTGTGTGTGTTAAGAAGTATAACATGGATAATATAGAATGAAGCCTATAAAATCATAAGTTAAGGAGATAATTATAATGTATATATTATCCCTTTAATGTCATTGGATTCCCATTTATGTGTTCAAATACATAATATACTCATCCCTAATTTTCCTTTTATTTTATCTAATGGTAAAAAATATGGGGAATCATTCTAACAACAGATGCGAAGGGCGGTATGTGGATTTCTGTAATGAGATTCCGAACCCGCGGGGAGAGGGAATTATGAACTTTTCCAAGATACACTATCTGTGAACTCATGTTTTGAATAAAAACATGGAGCAAGGGGAGATTTCGACCCCCCCCCCCCAAAGAAAGAACAAATCACAGTCGAGAGCTTTGTGAGATAAAGGCCTTTTAAGTTCAATGGATCATTTGAGCCTTTAATCACAAAGCAATAGATAAATTCCATATGAAAGATAATATCTATCCTTCAATGTTCTGAAAAAAGAGAAGTTTCTTATGTTTTTTTATCGTATGGAGGGTGAAGCTGATCAGTGGTGGATATTGATCAAGAATATGAAGCCTGATGAAGAGATCAGAGAAATTGATTGTAAGGAATTTTGGAAAATGTTTTTCGATAAATATTTTCCCCATACACTCCATCTTAAAGTTGAAAAATATTTCCTTGCACTCAAGAAAAAGAACGATGGACCTATTTGGGTGTATGGGGAAAAATTCATATGGATTTCACTACACAACTATAGTTTTTTCATTACCTCTGAGTGCTTGTTTGACTACTCATTTGGTTGGATGAAGCCTAGCCTATGAAAATCCCCATCAATATGTGACTTTGATAGTTATGAAAAAAATTTATAGTGTTCCCTCAAAGTAGAGATGGATAATTTTTAATCCTAGGGGTGTTATGGGTATAATAAGTGGAAAGTGGAGATCAGTTCTAACAGACCAATTGATAGATCAAATGATGACAAGAAATTATAGCACACAACAAGTAAAATGTATAGAAAGAAGAACCCTAAAAATGCCTAATGGGATCGAGGAAATTATTTATGTGTGTAAGAGATGGGAACCTAGAAAATAACTTTCAATAGGAGAAACTCATCAATGTGATAGAGGAAAGGAGAACTCTGGTCAACCCTCAACACATCGTTCATTTCTAAAACTACAAGGAACCAAGGGCACTTTTTGAACCAGTTCCCTATGATTGGGGTTTTCGGAGGCAACCAACAACTTCCAAGGCAATAAAATATAGCCATTCCATCACCACTACCAAGGTGGATCCCAAAGATGAAGTGGTGATAGGCACACTAGTTGTTAATTTAAGAATAGAGAACATGATTTTTTATTTTGGTTCTACACATTTTTTTATGTCCCGAATGGTTAATAGAACTATTCAAATAACACAAAAAATAATAGAAGTAGAGATGTTAGTGAATATAGAAAATGGGTAAATTATATCATCCCATGTATATAACACCTCCCTTGTCATAATTTGAGGATTGAACTTCCTAGTGAACCTTCTCATACATTACTTGGTGGAATTTTATGCAATTCTAGGTATGGATGGGTTTTCACAATATAGAGCAAACATATATTTCCACAAGAGGGAAATCACTCTCCATATAGGGAATTGACCCTCGATTATATACAAATGCAAGGAGGAGGATTAATCTCCTTAAGCGGCATCATTTCAAGCATTGATATTATTATTATACGAGAAACAATATCTAGCTCAATTGATTGTGTTTATGGAACAAAAAATTATCAAAGTCATATCTATTATGATTGAATTCATTAATGTGTTTCCCAAGGAATTTCTTAGTCTTCCTCCTATCTGAGAGGTAAAATTTGTGATCGATCTTATACCGATATCATTTCCAATATCCAAGACTCCTTATAGGATGGATTTTTTGTAACTTGAAAAACTGAATAAAAACTGTAGGAGAATCTAGATAAAGTGTTTTACACCCCAAGTGATTCACCATGGGGTGCACCAATACTCTTCATTTAGAAGAACTATGGGTCAATGTAGCTTTTCATTAATTATCAAGAGCTCAACAAAATCACATGAAAGAAAATGTTTCCATTTCAATGAATTGATGACTTTTCAGTCATCTATGTGGAGAATAATACTTCCCCAAGGTGGTTCTGTAGTTAGGATCTTACCAATTAATGTTGAATAAGGAGGATATCCTTAATACTACTTTTTGTACAAGGTACGAGCATTATGAGTTCATATTGATGCTATAAGGTCTCACAGATTCTCCAGAAATCTTCATGGACTTAATAAATAGAGTCTTTAGAGATTACCTTGAAAACATTTTGGTAGTATTTAAATATGATAATATAATATACTACAAAACCAAGGAGGATCATGAGGAGCATCTGGGAACTATTCAAATGACCTTGTGAAATGAGAAGATATATGAAATATATATAATGTTTAGGTTCTTGTTGAAATAAGTATCACTCATAAAGAATATCATCATATAAAGTGAGATATATGTGGATCCTTCTATGATTAAAGAAATATAGAGATGGTCAATTAAAACATATGTGATGGATATTCATAGCTTCCATTGATTTTTTGGATATTAACGCAGATTTGTGAGAACATTCTCCTAATTTTCAATCCATATTACCAATATAACTAGAAATAGAGTCATGTTTTCTTGGAATGATGAATTTGAAGAAATATTCATGGAGTTGAAAAAGTGGATTATAAATTCCCTTATTCTCACACAACGCATAAGTGTGGAGATTTTCATAATTTTCAGTGATGCATTGAATAGGGGATTGATATGTTAGTTGATGAAAAATGAAAAAAAATAATTTCATACACCTCAAGAATGTTGAAAGTACAAGAGAAAAAATTTCCCAAACATGATCTGGACTTTACATCTGTGATATTTGGGTTAAATATCTAGATTTATTACCTCTTTGGATAGAAGTGTGAAATATATATGAATCAAAAATGTCTAAAATATATGTACATAGATAAAGAGATAAATATGGTCCAATGAAGATAGTTAGAGATCATCAAGGATTATGACTGCTCAATTAACTACCATCCTGGGAATGTGAACAAGCTTCCAAATTCTCTAAGTAGAAAGGACCCAAAAATTATATCATTGATTAGAAATGAAAATTATCTAATATTATTGGATTTGAAAATGATGTGCATGGGAATCCTAAAGAAAGGAACATCATCAATCCTTTCCCAAATTATTTCTCAATAGTATCTTTTTAAAACAATAAAAGATGATCAAAAAGATGTTTTGGGAATTAGGAAGAAATTAGAAACTACATGAAAAGGTAAATCCTCAGAGTTATATGTTAATGAGAAATAATTATGAGATTTGGGTCAAAAATATATGTTCCATCAATTCCTTAGTTAATGAAATAACTTTTATATGATTCACATAGTCTGAATTTCTATATTTTCCTAGGAAACACAAAGATGTATCATGATCTTAGAGAGCACTACTGGTGGGATAACATGAAAAAGGAGATGATTGTGTATACATAAATGTTACTATAATGTCAGTAAGTGAAGCCTGGGAGGCATAATTCTAAGTGGATGATGAAACCATTACCCATACCCACATTAAAAAGTGAAAACATCACCGTAGACATTGTCATTGGACTTCCAAAGACATCCAAAGGAAATCATGGTATCTGGGTTATTGTGGATCATCTTATAATGACTGAACATGCTATTGTGATTTGAGAGGATTTCACGTTGGATCAAATGGAATACATATACATAGAAAAGTGGTAAGACATCCTGTATTACGACTATCAATTGTATCTGATCAAGATCTAATAATCAACTCTATGTTTAGGAAAAGTTTCCAACATGATCTAAACATAGAACTGAACATCAGTACATATTATCACCCTCAAAATAATGTCCAATCCGAGTGAACTATCCAAACATTCAAGGACATACTGAGAGAATTCTCATTGGAATTTAAATGATGATGGGGCCAACATTTTCCTTTGGTGGAGTTCCCTTATAGAAAAAGTTTCCACTAAGGAATCCAAATGGATCCTTATAATGCCCTTTATGGGTAGAGGTTCAAAACATAGGCATGTTGGATGATGTTGGTGAATTAAAACTTTTAGGTCCTAAAATGGTTGAAGAAAATTTGGAGAATGAAGACCATATAGTAGAACATCAATGATACTTAGAGTTGAAAAAAGAGCTATGCTGACAATCATCGACGTGGCTAAGAGTTCAATGTTGGAGACATGGTATTCCTCCACATATATACCTGTAAGAGATTCATGATATATGGGATGAAAGGAAAGCTTATTACAATGTAAATCATCCCTTTTTATATCCTTGATCACATTTGAGTACTGGTCTATCAACTAACACTCCCACCGAGCATGTCTCATGTACATGATGTATTCCATTTATACCTATTGAGAAGGTACATACCAAACCCCTCACATGTACTGAATCTAGAGGTAGTACCATTAGATAATGACCTTTACTATGAGGAGCAGCTGGTGAAGATCTTAGAACATAGAAAAAAATTTCTAGGAAATAAGATGATGCCCTTGTCAAGCTGTTGTGGAGAAACAATAAGTTAGAAGAAGAAATGTGGGAACCATAGGAGGTGATGAAGCAGAGTTACCCTCGTCTAATTTTATGTTGTAGAAGTAAATTTTGATGGTGAAATTTCTTAATGGGGGATGGTTATAACAACCCAAACATTTATAAATAAAATTCCCTTTCTTCTGATTTAATTAAATGTTTTGTGGATATAAAAGAAACATCAACTTATTTTTATTATTATATACAATTAGATTTCAATGAACTTTATCTACAATTAATGTTGATAATATAATTTTTGAAAAGTGATCCCATGACTAGTATAGATATAGGGTTTAAATAAATCCTTTTAATACGGACAAAGGACGTGATGCCCTCAACCCGTAAGGGCATACCCTATGAAGCCCATTTATCAAAGATTCTGAGGGAGATAGAATTTATTTTATTTTCTCTAGACCAAGAAAAATATGAGATCTAAAAACTTAAGCATGAGTGACCCTTTTTAGGAGAATTTCAAGCTCATCGTGTTCATGGCCCAAACCATGTTCACCAAATGGCCCCATGAATGCCTCACCATTGTGCACCTTACTCTTAGAGTGTATACTAGTGTAATAAAGGTATATGTATCAAGACCCTAAAATTCATATATGTACTATATTTTTTTTATAATATAATTAATATATTTTTATCATATTATTGTTACTTTTTAAATGGTTTTTTAAGAAAAAAATATTATTTTTGGTTAATATTCAAATTCAATTAAGAAATCTATTTTGATGAGATAATGTATTCATGAAATAAATAATATTTTTTTATAAAATATTATTATTTAATAAATTTTATTAAATATTAATGATCATATAATTTTTATGAAGTTAGAATTAGTTTTTAATAAGGTTTGAAAACTGTTTTTATCAAAATCGATCAATTTTCATAAATTTCGTTTTCTATATTAAAAGTAAAAAATACTTATATTTAGATAATTACATAGATAAAATTAATATTATATTTGGAATTAGGATGTTGAAATTATCAAATGGGTATTTTTTCAATCTTTTCCGAGAAAGTCGATTTTTTTTTTACACATTAAATACCATATAAATATAAGTTGTGTTTTATAACATCATAATGGCTCAATAATGATGTAATAAATACTATAAAAGTTATATTAATCGAATTATATGTTTTTAATTTAATATAATGTAAATATAAGTTTATTTTACATATTTTATAAAGCCTAAGTGAATCCATTAAAATATATAATATATTTTATTATTCTGAATTCATTTCGTTAAGAGTGTGAATCACCTCTACATCAGAAAAGGGAATATTTTATTAAGATCATCTCTGTAAATTATTAACTAATGTCTTCCACTCCCCTTTCCCAAAAACGATGGTCAAAAACCATGGTATGGTTTGTGGTTTTGAATATTTTATTATGTAGTGTCCGAAACCAAAACAATAAAGAAATCCCCCTCATTTCCTATATAACCCCACCCAGGCTCCCATTTCTCTTCACTAAAACTATTTGAAGCTCAATCACCGTCTACCCCCTACTCCATAAAGTCATCAAAAGTAACCCCAAATCTTTTAAAAAGCCTATCCCAACTTTGGAGTCCCACATCCATGTAAGGGATCTTCAACTTTCCTCTTTTGTCTAACACTCCTTTTATGAGACGTCGTTTAATTTCAATTTTCATATATTGGTATAAGTTTATACTATAACGACCCATAATTTACATACATTTTTATTACATTAGAATTGATGCATATTTATTACAATATATAACAGAACCATGATAAGACCGTATAGGTATAGTGTCCTTAGAAACTGGGAAACATAAACAACCTGTTCATAAATCGTCTACATTGTCTCCCATTTATTTCATCATATCTGGAGTCCCTTTTGGAATATCCCACTTAATAACCTTCTTCCTGTCCTGGGGAAAAGAAAACCTGCAAAAGTGATCATAATATCATGACATGGGATAAGTCATAGTAGTAAAATGTAATCCCAATAATCATAACATTAGACAGGATACTTTTTGGAATACACACATAATGATATAAAATCATTTTATATTAGTCAAGACTCATTAACAAGACCATCATAGCGGACAATGTCCAATAATGAACCTAGTTCTCTCCACGTTTGAGTCTTGTATCACTAAAACATATTAACATTCCATTCCGACCATGTCTATCTCATGAGATATAAATCATTACTCAATGCATTGGAGGAAGATATAGGTACCACCCATCTCATAATGAAACCATTCTTATGTGTTCCAAAAAATCATAAATCACACATCATATCATAACCCTTCTAATAAAAATGGGATTCTTAAACATAATTCCATCATAACATAATCCATATAAGATAAATGAATTAATATAAATAATTCCATCATAACATAATCAAATAAATGTAATAATAGGGATATAAACCTAACCCTATATCATCATATATGGAAAATAATTTTGATTAAACACTTGAACTCAGTTCTTGAGGAAAATATCATTTCTTCTTCAAAATTATTTTCTTTTATCAAAATGACATAAAATTTTAAAAGTTATTAATTTTTTTAATCATGAAATAATGCATAGGAAGCTTTATGTAAATAATGCATTATGAAACTGTAAAAATCCATTCATGCCGTATAAGTTAAAAAAACATAATCCTCCTTACATTAGACAGAAAAGTCAAAATATACATCTTGTGGTAAACAAAAGAAATATTCCTTAAATACCATGTTGTAAAAGTCAAAAAATTGTAAAAAGTAATTTAAACTTACCTGAAAACATTTTTAGAAAACATGGACATAGATGATAAATATAACCCCAGTAAATACTTATGAATAAACAATCATGGTTATGAATGAGATTGGAATAATTATACCCTAACATAGGTCTGATATACTTCTTGTGTAGCTGAAACTTATGTATAATGATTTAATTATTGTTACAGATCAATTAAATAATTATTTTTATTTTTATGATAACATTTATGATTATATTTTCATCTGTTTGTTAGTAACATTTCATTGTTACTCATTGTTTGGGTATTAAATGCATTATTTTCATACGTATGTTTTTTCAGATAAGTTCATATTCCTATTTTTAGGTTATATTCATATAATTTACATAATTATATTAGTATAATATATATCATATTTATTCATTCAATTCAATTATATAATCATGTTTTAATGAAGATAATATAAAACAAATCTCACCGCACCGTTGAAATGGTAAGCTGTATGTATGCACGAGTGACAATATCATTCCCATAATTACTGAATGATATTGGAGTGGATGATATAATATCATAGAATTATTATCATGATATAATAATCATATATAGTTATTATTTACACCATTATACCCATCCATGTAAGGTGGTGATGGAAAAAATATTACACCATGACGCAGAGACGATATTTTGTACGTACGAATGCGTGGTGATTTAATTTTTTGTAGGATTGAAAGATGGTGAAATGGGGATGTTTTATATTTATAATACCATATCATTATATTATTCATACTGATGTTATTACTTTATAATGAAACAAATAATGAATAGTATGTATAAGAAGAAATAAATTTGAAATAATTTGTAAAGGATATTACATCTTCTTTGACGCGCCTATTCTAAACCTCCTCTTAGGGCACTGAATTTGGTCTTTGAAGAATACCAAGACTTCTAGTATGTTTCTAGGGATGTTTAAAAGGGAAATAGACAGGGTTTGGACGATTTTTAAGTCTCAAAATGTTGTGAATATGAGAGGGAGGAGGTGCCCTTTTATAAGAGAGGACAGGGGCACTTTTGGAGACCTCTAAAATATTAATTTATAATAAACCCCAAAAACACATAAAAACTTCCATAATGACTCAAATTAGAAGATGATATAAGATAGGGTTGTAATCCCATCAGATAATAAAATTTAGACATGCTGTGAATTTATTTTAAACCTTGTCGACATGATTTATCTTTATTTAATCTAATTAATTTTATATGTGGTAATAATATTCTAAATTTTAAATTTTTATAAATAGTTACTTATGTGTTGTAAATTTCCCACAATTGGATACTTTATGACATTTTCAACCATATATATTTCAATTTATAATTTTTAAATGTTTTTGTGATTTTTATACTATTTAATAATATGTTATTTATATAAAATAATAATAGTTTCAATTTTGAAACTATTAATTTATTTGAATTTAAATGAATTCCACACAGAGGATATATTCGAAATAAAAATTATATATATTCCTAACATGTAATATATATCCAGAATACTTTTGGAACACATTAAATCGTTCATATAATATTTATTTTAATATTTTTAAACCATTTATTTTATTTTTCAATAAATAAAATAATTTCTACATCACTATTCTGTCATCATTAATGATAATTATTTAATACGTAAAAATCCTAAATAAATTCTCATAATTTAGATAATTTATTTTTATTTCTTGAGACTATAAATATTTGATGTTACATGATGTTTATCACCAAATTAAAATTAGTACACTTATAAGATATAAGAGAGTGACATGTTGTCACATTCTTTGATTTTAATAATAATTACATCATTTTAGTGGTCCAATGTCCATGAAATGAATTTATTCTGACCCTTATTGGATATGGTTCTACTTCAATTCATCCAATTAAATTTTGGTAGTTGTTAGGATAGTTTTATAATATTATTATTACAATTAATTTTTTGATTTACTTTTAACTTTGGTTAATAAAATTTATTGTAGTTACAATTAATAATGCCCAAAAATAAAAAAGTATCCTATTAACATAATTTTGACCTACTGATTCCAAATATAGAATCCATTTTTTAAAATTAAATACACCAAAGTTGTAGATATTAATTTAAAAATTAATCCCCTTATTGAGAAAATGAATTTCAATATTTAAAACATTGCGAAAGATTGAAATGTTTATACCTATGAATTCAATGTAAAATTAATGCTAATGACATACATAATATTGAATGGTAAAAATATATTCATTTTTTACATTAAAACCATTAAATTTTATAATTTAACCATATAAATTATCCTGATGTAAAAAGTTGTTTCTAAGAAACATTTATCATATTTTTACAATTCATTGAAATATGAAATTTATCAGAAAAGTATCCAAAATTTATCCAATGTAAATTTTTATATCATGATTAAAAATAAAAAGTTTATTTTGTCAAATTTAAATCACAAACATTATAAAAATTAGATTTAAAATGGGTGTGCCCTCAAAAGGCGGAAACACTATATTTTTTTCAAAAATAATTCTTTTATCCGAAAAATTGATTTTTTCTCATATCATATGTAAGATGAATTATAATGTTATATAAAATTCAAAACGTGGTTAATAATATTTATAACGGATAGTTTATATAATATTTTAATAACATATTCTTGTTTAGTGAAACTCGGTATTGCATACAATGTAAGTTATTGAGGAAGTTTTCTCTTGC
Organism: Viscum album; assembly: GCA_963277665.1. NCBI lineage: Eukaryota > Viridiplantae > Streptophyta > Magnoliopsida > Santalales > Viscaceae > Viscum > Viscum album. The sequence continues at coordinate 1,404,611,700 of OY728125.1, forward strand.
GTGTAACGAAATCCAAGCTAGTGGTGTGTGTAGTGAAAGCTTCCTTTGGTTTTGTGTATAACATAACACATAAGAAAATATTTCTCATAAAATCTCAGGGTTTTATATATACATACTCCCCTTACATTCCAATTAATTTATAAATAATAATATCTTTTTTTCACTCTCATTCATCCATCCATGATTCTTTATATTCACCTATTACCATGCCAGGATTTCGTAAGGGATCCTCAACTTCCTCTCCACTTTTTAATTCAAGAACCTTGTTTTAAATTTGAATTTTCAGTTTTAATTAGTTATATTTTCATCTAATTTTAAATATTTCCATACTATCCATTTGATTTTATTTCAATGAGGGATCATTTATCCTCCACCATTTTCACCCTTACCAACGTTGTTACTATGCCAAAATTTTATAATGCATTTCTCTCTCCTTTTTTTATCAAGAACCTCGATTATGATATGCCCTTTAATTTATAATTTCTTAATTTGGGATAAAATTATTACTTATACCCTTTACTGTCCATTTCATGCCTATATAATGAGAGACCCATTTCTCTCTCCTCAACCCATTTTACTATTTTCAATTTTACATCATTACACTCTCGAAATTGCAATAAGATTTTAATGCCAAAATCCTCATAGAGTGAACACCATACTCATTTCTCTATCAATGGTATTCACCTTATACTTATTTAATTAATGATTAGGTACTTACATGTATGTGTTTTACATTCCTTGATCATGTAATAATGTATGCTATTGAATTAATCCAAGTTATACGATCTATGTGGCACACTTATACATGAAAACCAAATAATTATGAAGGGTGCATACCGATAACACTCCAATGCATTTGGTAACGTTTAGAATCATGATATGTCATGTGAAATATGGGATTAATCATTCTAATTAATTTTCAATGTGGTTTTACTCAAGCTAATTCATGTGTAATGAGGGTTTAATCATACTAATATATGTTCAAGGATCCTTGACTCATGCTAATATCATGTTGTATGTTGTTTCCACATTTCCATTTTATGTTTATCACACTATAACATGACTTTATATTCATATTTATGTTATTCTCCATTGATATAACTATGGTCTAACATGTATTGTCTCCCTCATGTTATTCCATGTTTATTCCCATACATGGTTTTATAGATCACTCTTTTCTTATGTATGTCCTCAGTTTATCCCATGCAGTGTTATGTTCAAAGGAATATTGTGGTCATGTAAAAGAATTTTTTAGTAAATATGTTTTCTTTTATGTTTTATTATTTCATGTAATGTACCTAATTTTAAAAGACACTAGAACTCTCGATATTCTGAGTTGTATTAAGTGTAATGTATATAATAAATCACGCTTTCAGGTGTAATAAAGATCATGGTTGTTATATAAACCAAGGGTGGGTGAGACCATGATAGCTCTTCAGTTCATAAAGAAATGAGACATAGTTAAATAGTAGGGATTCTTCAAAGAGATTTTTTGAAAATAATTTAATGGGTATTCCAAATGTGACCATGAAGGTTACTCCTTATGTATCTATGAAATATACATTGTAATTATGATACGGATGCCACAAGTTATCTTTATGGTTTATGATTGATATGATGATTTTTTAGGAATATTATGATTTTATGAGGTATTCTAAAGAGATTACGTTTTTTGGGTGAAATATATGATTTTTTGAAATAAATAATTTGTTTAAAATATTCATGGAATAATAGTTTCATTACTCATTTCATATCCCTTACTGATAGTTTTATGCTCATTCCATGGTTTTTAAATGTTTTCCATAGAGTAAAAGGATGTGTAAAAGGAAGGAAGAAATCAAGATTAATTTTATGAAGATTTTTATCAAGAAAAATATATCATGTTTTCTTTTTAATCGTTTCATATTTAAAAAAAAATCTATATTGAGAAGAAGTGCTCACTTTTTAATATTTTCATTTTTATTTAATAGTTATGGACTAATTCTCTAAAACTCTAAGCTTGAAAATATCATCAATTTTAATTCTTTATATAACTCAAGATTGTGTAAGGGTTAAGGATGGGGCATTATAGATGGTATCAGGGTCAGTTTAGATAACATTAGTGGTTAGGATATAGTTAATGGTATATCCATATATTATTTTTACTTTATGGTCAAATTAAAATGATATTTAAATTAAAATTTACTACATTTGTTCATCTATGATATGTTTTTACAGAATAGTTTTCCAAAACGGAAATAGGGAAGCTATGCTGGGATGACATGAAGAGGAAAACTACCTTCAAAATCAATAACCTATGATAGTAAAAATCAAAATTGAACAGTTTAGTGTAGTAATAGTACAGTTGACTTAGTCCCTAAATGGAGGTGGTATCTATCCATGAGATCATAAAAATCAACCACATAGTAACATGCCTATAGTGTATCATTTCATGAGTCAACATCCCCCATATTTCAAAGGACCATCTAACCCCGTGCTAGATGATGGGTGGATTAATGCTCCAGAAATGATTTTTTATGTAACAGGGTTTTTATATAATCAAAAGGATAGTCTTGTTGTTTACTGTTTTGTAGTTGAATTTGATCAGTGGTGGTCAATGGTAAAGAATATCATGGATTATGAGAAGATTGGTGCTCTTGATTTAGATTAATTAAAAGGTATGTTTCTTGATAAATATTTTCCTAAGGCGGTTCGACTTAGGATAGAAAAATAATTCTTAGAATTGAGGCTATTGGAAGAGTAAATTGCTGCTTGTGAAGAAGCATTCACTCGACGAGCAAGGTATGTTACAAATTTCATCCAAGATATTTATATTAAAATCATATGCTTTTACTCATGATTAAAGCCAATGTACCGAAGGGAATTGGATTCTCATGAGTTCAACAGTTATGAAAAACTTGTTTGATGTGTAGAAAAGATAAATATACATTTTGTCGATGATAAATTGTTCTTTTAAATAATAGGATAATAAGAGGTCATGGTGGCAGGAAAATAGATAAAAATTCATCAAGAAGCCTAATTTTATGAAAATTAAATTTACAGCTTATGAAAATTGTGGTAAAAAGAACACTATAGAATTCCTTTTAAATTTTTATAAGTGATTTCATTGTGGAAAGATGGGACATACGTCTAGTAATTCCACTAAATATATCAAGGTAGTTGTATGAAAAAAATCTAATTTACAATGAGTAAAATGTTTTAAGTGAAATTTGATGGGTCATTATGTGAACGAGTGTTCGATGAAAGACTCAAATGATAGGAAGAAACCAGAATATAAGAATAATGTTGTTGTGAAATCCATTGCAACTACTTCAAAAGATGTTGTTCCATAAAATTAAGTGTTATCCGGTACATTGGTTTTTTATTCAGATTATGCCAATGTTTTTTTTATTCAGGGTCTACACATTCATTCGTTTTTTAGAAATTTTGTAAAATATTTGGAATTCCAACTCAATAATTGAATTCTGAACTTATGGAAAAAAACTTGGGGAAATTTTGAGGCAAAAATAAATTATTAGAATATTTCTATCTTTTTATATAGAAAAAATATACCTTTAATCCTTTTTGTTTTTCCTCTTTTAAAGTTGGATGGTATTTTTGGTATGTATTGGCTTTCTATTTACAATTATAAATTTACTTTAGAGCTAAAGAGGTGTTATTTTAAGAACAAGTTTTAGTTTGTATCTAATATTGAACTATTTCCTTTGATTATATATTAATAAGCTGAGAAACTATTGAAATATGGAAGTTAATGTTATCTTGAACATATTATTGAAAATAAAAGAACTGTTTAGATTAATGATGTGCCAGTTGTAAATGAGCATCTTGATGATTTTTATAAATATTTTCCTATTATTATACATAATTGGGAATTTGAATTTATAGATGACATTAATCTTGATGATAATCAAATTTCAATACCCCATTATCTAATGGATCAACATGAAATTTTAGACTTGAAGCATCAATTGTAGGAGTTTTTATATTAAGGTTTGATTCGAACTAAAACATCACCATGGGGTGCTCCTATCATTTTTGCTAAAAAGAAACATGGTTAAATGATTCTTTTCATTGATTATAGATCCTTGAATAACATCCCCATTATGAATAAGTATCCTTTTCCTCATATCGATGATTTGTCTGATCAGCTCTAGGGAGCACAATATTTTTTGAAGGTTGAACTGAGGTTAAGGTGCCGTTAGTTTAATGTAAATGAAGTAGACATTTTGAATACTATGTTTCGTATTAGATATGTCCATTATGATTTTTTAGTTAGGAATTTTTGGTTAAAAAATGCACCATTTGTATTCATGGATCTTCTAAATAGAATATTCTATGAGTTTTTGATTATTTTGTGGTTGTGTTTATTGATGTCATTTTTTATATTCTAAATGTAAATAGGAGAATTAATGTAATCTAAGGGTTGTTTTGAAATCACTAAAGGAAATGAAACTATATGGAAATTTTAGAAAGTGTGATTTTTGGTTAGAAAAAATTTCATTTCATGGTCACATTCTTTGTAAAGATTGTATAACTTTAGATCTTTTAAAAACAACAGTTTTTGAGGAATGGCCAAGATCCCAAAATATAACTAAGATTCATAGTTTTGATGGTTTAGTAGGTCATTACCAGAGGTGTTTTGAAACCTTTTCAGGGTTATTGGGCCCACTGACTATGTTAACTCGAAAATGTGTTAAGGTCGTCTAGACGAAAGAATGTAAATATTTTTTTAGGAATATAAATGAATATTGGGGAATGATCTAGTTTTGGAATTACCTTCCATAAATGGTAAAAAAATTTTCTACAATGATGCTTAATTGAATGAACTTGGTTGTGTCCTAATGAAAAATGAATATGTAATTGCTTATGCTTCGTATTATTTGAAAAATCATGATTTAAAGTATCCTGCATTTGATTGGAAATTATCTAATGTTGTTTTTTGCTTTACAAATTTAGAGGCATCATATTTATGGATTAAAGTGTAAAATATATACTGACCAGAAAATTTTGAATTGTATATTCACTCGAAAATAATTGGTCATGATATAGTTAATATTTTCAAAACTAATCAAAGATTATGATTTCACAATTCTTTACCATCTATATAAATAAAATATGGTTTCAGATGTTTTGATTCGAAAAATTAATGCTATGTTAACCATGTTATGTTTGGAACAATATAATTTTGTTAATGATTTATTAAACTTGGGAATGAAATTTATTGGTGTAGGAAATTCCTTTTTTGTTTCAGTTTTCAGTGAAATCATCTCTATCTGACATAATTAATGAAGCACCAAAAAAAGATAGTAAATTATAGAAAATGGTAGATTTTGTTCAGAAATGTAAGTTTCTAAAATTTAACCTTCATAAATATTTTGTTTTGAGATTTTTGGAGAGGTTATGCATGCCTTGTGATTCAGGAGATGAATAAATAGTTGTTATAGGAATCTCAAAGATCTCTATTTTCAGTTAATCATGGTAGTAATAAGATGTAAAAATACCTTCGAAAGTAATACCATTGGGAAGGAATGAAATGATATATTTTTAACATTACTATGAAGTGTTTTACTTTCCATTATGTTAAAGTAGAGTGACATTTTACAAAAGGGATGCTTCATATTTTTTCTAGTGCCAGAGTGGAAATGGAAAAATGTATCCATGGATTTCATAGTGGTATTAGCAAATACCATTCACGTTAACAAAGTAATTAGGGTTATTATTGATAGATTGACTAAATATTATCATTTTCTTTAAATTCATGATACACTATCTCTAGATAAAAATTCATGGTTGAATCTTAAATATATATTTATGATACATGGAGTTCATCTAATCATTATATCTTATCATGATCCCATGTTTATTTATTTCTTTTGGAAAGTTCTTTAGAAGTCATTAGGTACTGAATTAATTTTTTGTACAAATTTTTCATCCTCAATCAAATGGAAAAATAGAATGATGAAATCAATAATTGGAGGATATGTTATGTGATTGTTCAATGGATTACCATATAATTTGGGACCAACATCTTCCTTTGGTTGAGTTTTCATATAACAACTGTTTTCATTATACTATATTGATGGAGCCATTTGAGTTATTATATGTATACTGGTGTCAAACTCATGCATTTTGGGAGGAAGTAGGTGAAATTAAATTGATGGGAACAAAATTGGTTGAAGAGATGGAAGAAAAATATTACCAGGAAAGTTTAGTCAGAGGAAAACCTCTGACCATTTATTAAATAGAAATAAAAAGTGCAGTAAACAAGGAAATGGATGAGGGCGAACATCTTGCCCAAACCCAATCAAGAGTCCCCACCATATTACCACAAAACCAAAAAACCATTCAACTGAGTCAACACATTCAAAAAAAACCATTCAACAGAGTCAACACATTCAACCAACAGCTCCCGCTTCATCAAAAAGTCACCATTGCATCCAGCTTTCAACAACACGTTACCACCATCATGGGAGAGTACCATCGTACTCCATGAGAAATCACACCATCACCGGTGCATAAGCTCAGAAGACATTCCAAGGGACACACGATAACGCCATCATCACCAAGACTGGATAGTCCAACATTATACCAAAGGAAAGCCACCGATGGGAGGATCCGAGTCATCATGAACCAGAAACGCCACCAAGGGCATAGATCTGTTCCAATCAGTCCACGGATGAACCCTAACCGGGTTCCGAAGCAGGCCATTCGTGATGTTGATAAAATCAGCATGAAAATGGAGGGACCAGCGACAGAAATCAGCAAAAATCCACCAGATTCAAAACCAATCGACGAAAACCCAAATCACTATAAATATCCAAAACAACCAAAACGAAGAACCTGCAAAAGCTCATCGAATCCGAAGGCCAAATCCTCCCACTCCGGGAACACGGAATCGACGTCGAGCAACACAAGGAGCCTGCCGAAAGTGAGGCAAGGTCACAAAGGACTCACCGAACCGAATCCACCTTCGGCCCTCGTTTGGAAGCGACACGTCGAACTGAGCGACGACACTGAGAACGGGAGCCGGAGAACCACCAGATGCCGATGCACACCCCCGATGCCAAGCCACACCTACGACGAGCTGAGGCCAGATGGAGCGGCGAGTCGATCCAAGCCGGAGGGGGAAGAAGACGGAGAAACGAAGGGAAACCCTAGCTTCCGCGAAGGTGAAGGAAGACGCCGCTCAGAGGCCCAATCTCTATCCATAAACAAATTATATATTATATATCGAGATGGAAGAAAAATATTAGATGATTCAGAAACACATGAGGACATCCCAGAGCAGGCAGAAAGGTTCTTTGGATAACCGAAGGAAGGATCTTTATTTCGAGGAAGGTGATAATATCTTTCTTAAAGTTTCACCATGTAAATGTGTGATTCATTTTGGTAAGAAGGGAAAGAAAAGTCCATGGTTTATTAGACCCTATGAAATCTTGGAGAATTTTGGATTAGTTTCCTGTCAAGTGGATTTACACACAATTTTATCCCTAGTACACAATTTCCTTCATGTTTCAATGTTAATAATGTTTATGCTAGATTCATCTCTTTTTTTGGTTAACATCACACATTTTGAACAAGGCGATAATGTTCAAGGGATTTTAAAATTTTTCATTAATTCAATTATCCATTTTTAAAACCCAGTGTCAGAACGAAATTTCAGAGGTTGGAACCCCTGAATATGATATGTTATTTTTATAGAAATTAAAATTAAATAGTTTCAATTAAAATTTAAATTTAAAAGAGAAAATTAAAAAAATTAAAATAAAATAAACTAATTTTCTAATAACAAAAATAACAATAATAATAATAATAATATAGTTTATTATTATCATTGTGGTTTATTATTTTTATTATTATAATTATAAGTTTTATTTAGGTTTTTAAATTAACCAAAAAGGGGTCTCTCCCCCTTCCTTCTATACCCATCATTCACCCCCATCTCTACACACCTCCCTGGTTGACCCTTGTAGTGTGATTCCCTCCGCACCTCACGACATCCCTCTGTCGATACTTATTCTGGACGTGAGACATCCCTCAACCGGACCCCTATGGAACGAACCTTCTTAACCACGACTCTATGAAATGAACCCCTTAACAAGACCCCTTAAGGCATGATGCACCTTGCATTTCATGACCCCCCCATTCTTCGAGATCCCTCTGCATATGTCAGTTCAGTATGATTAATTCGTGTTTTTTCATTAAATATTTGAGGTAAATTGTTATCACATGTTATCCTAGATCACTTGTGCTGATTTTATCATATATGTATATCTAGTAAATTCGGCCAAAACCCTAAGTTATGGTTTGATTTGGGTTTTTTTATTCTAGATTAATGGAATGGGAATGGCCTCTCAGGTCATGTTCATTCATATTGTAGTAATTGCTTCTAAAGCCAATGTTTTTTGTGGTGTTTTGGTTCGCCACCACTATCCGAGGTGAGGTATTTTTTTTTCTTGGTATTGCACCATCTAAATCTGTGTCTATTATTTCATGAAAGTTATTTGTAATTTACATCAGGTACATTGGTCCTTTTGTCATTAATTTTGGGTCCTTCGATGATTCATGATGTCTAGATTTCCTTTTAGGATGTTTTGATTAGCTTTGGAGATCCACGCACGCATGTATCTATGTATACATATATATACACACATATATATATATCCATCATGCATGTATTCCATAATTTCATGGGGAATAAGTGCACTAGGTTAATAAATATATATATATATATACATATATATATATATGAAGTTTTGTGTGTGTGTGGAGAAGTTCCGAGTGGTCGCTGATAAATCATTCAAGTTCTGAAGGTTAAATTGGATCTTCTTTTGAGTTAGGGTCCCTTTCCGTTCCCATTTAATTTTAGTAATGCATTAATTAAATTTTTTTCGCTCCATTAATAGGTTTTAAATTAATGTAGTATTGTTTTTAGATTAAATCTTTCCTTTGATAATGTTGATGAACTGATTAAATGTGATAAATGATTGTTTTATATGAAATGTCATGATTTTATAATAAAACCCCTCTATTGAGGTTTTCTTCCTTCAATCTAAAAAATTACTGATAGACTTTTCAACTTTCCTTCATTAATGCATTAGTGTCTCTTTATTATTGAGATTATAATTATTTTATGACAATATTGTACATGACCATTCTTGGTTGTTTCTAAATAATGTTTCATCCCTGAAAAATGATAGTTAAGACAACACACCTCTTATGTTTGTGGCTCAAAGAGTAATTAAAATTCCCAGTGTGGGGTGTCTACCATCATCCCTTTACTTCTTCACTTATGGAATGTCACACATTTTTTCCACTCACTGCAACCTTCTACTAAGGTATTCCCATCACTTATTAAATTTTATTGTTTGTTCTATGGTGTAGTTTTAGCCTTTTCTTATGGTGAACCCTTTTTGGGGTGTTATCCTTTCCTATTGTACAACCCTTTGGGTCTACCCAGCCTAAATGAACTTTTTCCTTATGCATTATCATATAAATGTAATGTGATGGTTTTATTTAATGACATTATGGAACATGATTGTTAGCTTGTACCATTTAATGTCATAGATAACCAATCTATCGAGGCATGTTGATGCCATGTGATTTTGTTTATATTTTATTGCTCAAGAAAGTTCCTAATTTTTATTCCCTATTTTAGTGGCTTGATTTTCATTCTATCCTAGTTTTCTTGAGATATTAAAATGCTAACATTTTTGGGTAATTTTTTATTCTTACTTTTGTGCTAAATTACTTATTCCATTTTTATGGCATAGATTTTTTTACATGAAGGCTTGAATAGCTTGTTGCTCATAGTGCCTATTTGATTAGAATGATTTATGAATATACTTTCCATGTGATATACGTGTTGTGGTTTTCCTTGAATTTTTTTTGGCTATTATGTTTCACATGATTTGGTTTTGGAGGGAACATGGCTTCTATATTATGGAATCATGGATCAACTCCCGTGCATGGGTGGTTATACCACAACACGTCGGGGGAAATGCTTTGGCTTTCTAGGTGAGGGATTCTTGAATAGTTTAATATATTCATAATTGATATCGGTTCCCTAGAGTAACAACCATGGATGTAACCATTGTAAATATAGCCACACCATTCCATGGGTGATACTCTATCCTATAGAGATATACATGGGACAAACTCAAAGTCACCATTCCTTAACTGACACTTTTTCATTCGTAAAATTTTCATGGATGGGATCAGTTGTATTTTATAAATTGAAGGATGTACCGTAGTGATACCTTTTTGATGGGTTTGGAATAAAACAATAGATTTGATTGAATTGCATTGAATGACTAATTTGGTTGAATTTTTTATGTTGTGCTTCTTGCTTCTATTTAAATTATAGCATGCACTTATGAATTTTTATCTTACTTATTAGAATAATTATGTGATGACATGGTAATTAGACCCCAAGCCTAATCACAAACTTGGGGGTGCACCTTTTTCAGTTTCCTTATTACTTTTGGCATTAGTACACATATTAAGCTTGCATAAGTACCTTCTGATAAATTCAGCTTAGGCTGAAGTAGGTGGTATGGTAAGGGTATCTGTTTCGGAACATGGAAATTTTTTTTATTAAAAACTAATTATTAGCCACCATTTATTCTATATGGTGAAATTCTTAAATTATATTTTATTTTATTGATTGGTCTCAACACAGATGGTGCTGGACTTCATAATTAATATCACACACCCTACATGGGCCTCAATTGCAATGGGGTACCCGAGTAGACCTTTCTTAGTCACTAGACTGTGAACTGTGATTGATTGCTTATGATGTGAAATTTTTTCCTAGAAGATAAGAGAACGGGGTTGATCTGGAGCTTAGGATGCTCATCGAGATCTCCCTTGGGGATTTGGTGCCTTCTATTTATTATTGACATGATGTATTTTTTACTTATTTATGTTACGTATCATCAACATAACATGCATTAATATGTTGTATAATATGGTGTTAGACACTTTTATTAAATTTCTAATTATGGTCTTCCACTATATTTTCAATTACTGATTACTATTTCTGATTCATTCTATTCTTGTTATGCTTATGTTGTCTAATATGTTTTCAATCTCTACGCATACTCTGATCTATGAGGGAATAGTCTCCCCACTGACACACTCTAGGCCCTCTCAATAGTCAGTAGCCCCTCGTATTCCTAAAGATGCGCTTGTGGTCATGTGACCCACTCGTCTAGCCACCATCTTAGAGGTGAAGCAGATCAAGACATTACAAACTGGTATGTTAGATGTTTTAATATCATTTGTCTTACTATTTTTGGTTGGTATATAGGATACCAGGAATATGCATGTGATTTGTTAGTATTCATGCAACGGATGGATAACCCCATGTTTTGGAAATGACCGAGTGGTTAAGGATAAGAATTAATATTCATGATTTTTGATATTACTGTTGAAATGATTTCTCCTCAAGTGATTGTTATAATTTCTGTATATCATGATTTATGGAATTTATAGATATTTACCTTTGTCCTGGTTCGATGAGGATGAAACATAGCATGCATCATATTAGGAAAAGAGAAATTAACATTCCATGAATAATTTCATGCCAAGGAGTTGCGTTATAGGTTTCCTAATGATATGATTGAGTGAATTTAATTCTTCTCAATGTCTTGTACTTATGTAGTGTTCCTATTAGATACCATGTTTCAATGATGTATCTATAAATCTATCCTATTTTGATATTTACTACTCACTATCACATTTTCTTTCAATCATAATTATATTCTTATTAACACGTATCTATTATTAAAATGTCATTATTCATTGATTACATCATTTTAATGTATGTTTTCTACTTTTAGTGACATTCTAATTTCATTGATATGTAATTGGCCTCTTTTGATAATATTTATTAGTGAAAATTAAATGGGGGCCAAATGCCACCTGTAAAGTGTATGGGAGATTTATGGATTGGTAGATGGACACACACATGAATAGACTATTTAAAATTTGTATGTTGTATTAAGAAATGGTTTTAAATATAATGGGCTATGAAATAAAACCTTTAGTGGTGTCCTCTTTTTAAGACCCTCATGTAAGGGAAGATAAATCTTCTTTTAGTTGGATTGGAATGTATGTGTGATTTGTTTTTGTAGCCACTCTTTATTTTAGAAATGACTTGGATGATTGGATTTTGAGCCCAGTTACTTCTTTTAGAATGGAATGGTGTTAGGATCAATGCTTTTTCTTAAAAAGGGGATAACCTGTGGAAGGTAGAACCCTTAGAACATAAAATCTTTCCTAATTCTAGGGCGTTTTATTCATTTTGGGTACCATTATCTTGTCATTGAACCTATTAAGACTTTTACTTTATAAATGACCCCTTGTTTAGATGGGTGTTCATTGTTTCCTTTACTTTTGTTTCAGTATTGAGCATCAGGTAATACTAATTTTTAGTAGGTTGGATATACCAGATTCATGGTTAGCTCCATCATAAGTCATTCGACCCTCTCTTATATGTAGTGATGGATGACTTAGTAAATTATCATCTGAGATAAAAGTCATCTTACTTATGTATCACCCCAAGGTAGTATGTGTTCACGTACGTAGTTCCCATTGAGTTCTTAATGTTTTTACGAATAGGACGAGTTCAGAGTAATCGTTTCTCATTGTACTGTAAAATATGTTTTGGGTCATATTTATAGTAGAGTGACTTGTGCGATAAATGAATCAAGTTCATCCCAATGATTGAGATGAATTCTATTGACTTGGGTGTTTTAACATTTTGGTTAGTTTGGTTTGGTTTTCATTCCAACTGTTTGGACATTTTCATTTATGGAAGTTCTAAAGAAGAATTATTTTGAGTGGTTATTCTATTTGTATTTTTTATAGTTAGGACACTCATAAGGTTGTGAGTGTAATGTTAATTCTATTAATTACATTTCCTTCCGGCTATAAGGAACACAAATAAATATAACCATTAGATAATGTTCGGGATCACATAAATGTTGGGAGAAATTTGAACTTTAAATCATGTTGATTCTTTCTAGGCAACATTATTTCTGTATGGCTGGTGGTTTGTACAACCTTTTATTAACACTTTTGGAAGTGGATGGACTATGTTGGTTAAGCTTGAATGATCATTGGTGGCCTCGGGTGGTAATGGATCAGTGATCGGTTAATGATGATGCATTTATAGGTGAAGCCGAGTTTATTCTAAGGAATCAACTAGTAGTGGTTTGATATTTTTCCTTTTGGTAATCATTTAATACTCGTACTGAACTCATCCTTAAGAAACGATCATGTCCCCTATCATGCCTTCATCCTTGATTCACTATGAGAGTGTCGGTCTTAAGCCTCTCTAAAGATATAAAAGATTATAAGATTTTTGGGATGTTTTTCTCAATGTTTCACACTGATGTCTGGTTCTTATCGAGGATTGGTTAGTCATGAGTGACCCTTGGATTCTTGGGTAAGAATTCCTTGTAATAACACTTGTACTACATTTGTTTCATATAACTTGACAACAAGGATGATGCCACTATGGTATCCTTTAATGTTCTGATGTGGGTGTCATGTCCTTGATCCAATATAAAACTCATAAACATGGAGTATAGACTACCCTTAGTTAGATTCTTTCACTCTAATCGTGAAATTATGGGGTTACCCGAGACATTTTATTGGGCTCAGTGATACTTATATCAAGGAACATCACATGATGTTCTGTATGGACTTCTATAGACATGTTCATGGTAAATGTGAGATACCATTAAAGATGAAATCACAATTCAGTTTGTAAAACACATACCATCTAAGATGAGTGTCTTCAGAAATGGTCAACCGTAGTGTCTCAACAATATTCATTTTTTATTGATGTAATTATTAGTGAAGGAACAGTTTTTGGAATTTCATCTGGTGGAGATGGGTGTGGTTTCTGTCATCAAATTCTTTTCATGAAAATATGGCTCAACTTGGTCCTTGTTGTCAATGGGGAACATTTTTTAAATCACATGAGAAGCAACGCTATAACTCTAAACGGCGAGTCTTAGAGGAAATTTTGACAATGGAAGGTGTCGGGACTCAGATGTTTCCCTTTCAAACATTAAAGACTAATGTGGGAAGTAACTTTAGAAAGATTTTTTATTAGATGATGACATGGTCGTGTCTGTACCTAAATGGGTTTGGATAAGAACCATATCGATGTTTTAGTTTTAAATTTTGTGTTGGACCCGGTCAAAATTGATTATCCTCCTCTTTCCTAATCAATGCTTGAAGGTGCATGTAGTGATTTGAAATGCAACGGGACCTTTTGTGAGAGGCTTCACAACCCTTGTAGATCAAATTAGGGTTATGTAGTTCTCAAAGGACTCTCAGGGAAGAGAAGTTATAAGGTGGAAGTTTGTAACATCTTGTTTTATTATCCAAACAAAAAAGTTCAAGGATTTTTAAAATTTTGTGTTTAATGCACCGACCATTTTTAAAACCCAGTTTCAGTACAAAATTTCAGAGGTTGTATCCCTTGAATGTGATGAGTTCATTGTAAAGAAATTTAAAATAATTATTTTCAATTAAAATAAAAATGAAATGAGAAAAATGAAAAAAAATAATAAAAAATAAAATAAACTAATTTTTAATAACAATAATAATATTATTATTATTAAAAAAATTATTATTTGTTATTATTATCATTGTAGTTTATTATTATTATTAGTTTTATTATTATTAAATGTTTTATTTAGGATTTTAATTTAACCCAAATGGGGACTCTCCCCTTTCCTCCAACTTCTAGCACGCACCCCCATCTCCACACACCTCCCTAGTTGAACATTATAGTGTGAAGCCCTCCTATCCTCTTGATAACCCTCTCCTAATACTCCCTACATTGTGCGAGTTCTCCCTCCACTAGACCCCTATAGTGCAACCCTACTAGGCTGCAAATCCATAATGGAAACCCTCTAGCTGAAATCCCCTGAGGTGCGGCACACCATACAAAATGAAACCACCCTTCTCTATGATCCATCTCCATTTATCCGTTTGACATGATTCATTCATGATTCATGGTTGGTTTAATATAATCTCGAGTGATACCAGTTCCCTAGGAGAGTAATCGTTGATGGAACCACTGGAAAAATGGATAATCCATGACTTGTGTGATACTCAGTCCTCTAGTGAGATACCTGGGATGGAATCAAAGTCTCCATGCCTTGAGTGATACATTGTCTTTCAGAAGATTTCCAGGGATAGACTATGTGGTATTTGAATAATATAAGGTTGTACAGAAGTGATACCATCGAGATGGGTTGGGACTCCAACAATATATTTGATTTAATTGCACTAAATTACTTCTTTGGTTGAATTTCTTGTTCTATAATTGTGGGTTCTATTTATATTAGAGAATGCACTTGGGAATTTTCTCTATATCTTGTTAGCATTCTTATGCGATAACATTGAAATTAGACCCCAAGCCTAAGAACAAGCTTAGGGGGTGCACCTTTTTGATTTTCCTTGTTACATATGGATCTAGTAAACATATTGTTCTAGCAAAGATACACTCTTCTAAATTCCCTCTTAGGCCAAAGCAGGTGGTATGGGAAGGGTGTCCGTGTAGGAATTCGAACCAAGTTTCTATTACTAACTTGTTATCACTCACCATTTATTTTATATGTCACACTTCTTAATTTATATTTCAATGTATTGATTTGGATATACACTAGTGGTGTCTCCCTACTGAGATTTATATTTCACACCCTACTCAAGACACCATTGCACCAGGGAACCTGAGCAGACCTTTATTATTGAGAGGACTGTGGGCCATGATAGATTGATTATGCTCTTCTATTTTTATTTGGATATTTGGAGAAATGGACTAAGCTGATACTCAAGATTCTCGTAGAGATTTCCCTTTGGGATTTGGTATCTTTTCATTATTTTGGGCATGTTTTATTGTTTAATGCTTTTAGTTATGTATCATCACCATGGAATGTATTCATATGTTGAATAATCAGGCAACGACCCTTTTTATTAAATTGTTAATTATTGTCTTTGGAATCTGAGTCAGTTATTTCTTATTGTTTCTTCTATTATATGTTTTTTTGTGCTTCATCTATCAAATATATTGTTAATCCGTATGTATACTCTAATCTATGATGGAATAGTCTCCCTAGAGACACACTTTAGGCCCTAATTGAAAGTCAGTAGCCTCTAGAGTTCGGGGAGATATGCTCGAGATCATGTGACCCACAGGTCTAACCATGATCTTAGAGGTTATCATGTTCGGGATGTTACGTTTTGAGTCCATAAGTAGTTCAATTGGAAGATAATCTTTCTTATAAGGAACAACCATTCGAGATTCTAGACCATAAAGAGTATGTGTTGTTGAATAAGGTGATACATCCGATCATGATTTTTTGAAAAATCCTTATGGTTGAAAGGCAATATGGAAATCTAAAAACTATTTGTGGGAGAAATAACCCCACTTATTTGATAGGTGAATAAAATTACGAGGATGCAATTTCCAAAAGGGGTAGGAGGTAACATCCTAGGTAATTATAAAATATTGAATTTTCATATATATATACATATTTATAAATTAGATAATGATTTTAATTTAAATGGGATTATTTTTCCGATAGGGTACCCGACACGTAATAATGTGTTTCAACAAAATCTTATGCAACACACAAGACTGAGATATGCTGAAAAATAATTCATTATTACAATTATTATTTTAAATTGCAGTTAATACCTAGTCATTGTATTGCAGGGAATGAAAAGAACTACCTATATTATGTTTTGACATATTTATTAAAAAAATACTTTCTTATAATAAATTTCAGAGGCTTAAGATAAATATAAATTCAATTTTATGCATAAAAAACTCTAATATATTTAATTGTATTTTTACTTCCTTTTGACAGTGAACCATTTTTAAATCTGGTTTTTGTCACTTGTATATGTTAAATCTGACAAAATAAACTTCTTATTAAGAATCATATAATTAAAATTCACTTTGTTTTCGTTTTTGGTACTTTTCTGATAAAATTCTGTTTTTTAATGAATATTGAAAAAATAATGCATTTTAATTAAAAACTACATTTTCATGTAAATTATTTATATTGTTAGATTATCATTTTACATTTTTTACTGTATAATCAGATTATTTTTTTATAATTTAATAAAATATTTTTCACTGTATGTAATTTGACATTTAAATTGGACATAAATGCATGTCAATTTTTTGATGGTTTTTACTTTTAAAAAACTTGTTTCCTAAATCCGTCAATGAGATTACCTTTATATTAATTTTAGTAAATTTTGTTAATTGAATTTTTAAACATGTAAATTTGTGGTTATATTCTCTATGAAAAATGTAATCTAATGGGATCAAAATATTTTTTGGTGACTTGTAACATTAGTATTTTATTTACCATAGTTAATGGTAAATCAGGTAATTAAAGGATAAAAAATATTATAATAATATAAAACCATCACAACATTTGCCCTAATCCTATTGGAAGAGTTATGTCTGACCAAAAAAATTCTTCGGTCTAATTGGTGGCCTTTTTAATCCACTTGTGTGTGATTATGACATTTATAACATTCAATTTAAAGTGATGGAAAAAATGTCATATTCATGTCTCTTCTTAAAAAAACAATTTTAATATGGGGTTATATAACTAAAATCTTCTATTATAATTATTCATTATTAATATAAAAATATTACATAAATCATGGTCTTTTATTTAAGAAATTTAGGAAATAAATAATAATATTCAATTGTGACACAACGCTGATGCAATAATTGATTTATTAATTAATGAATCAAATAAATGATATTATAAATATTAAGATAAATATTATTTTACATAATTTATGACATAAATGAATTTTATAGGTTAATATGATATGTTATAAGACTATTTTACTGTTTTTTCTATGTTATATTTTTTGTTGCATTTTATTTAAATTCAATGATATAAATATTCTAAATATTGAAATAATTGATATTTTATAACAATAATAATTTATAACATTATATAAAAATTATAAAAATATTTTAAAATCTAAAAGATAATATGATAAGGTTTAAAATTTCATTAAGTGTAAAATTATTGGAAATTTACTTCATATAAGTAAAATTTGTAGCATCTTAATATTTAAAATGTTGTTACTATAGTTTAAATTAAAAGAGAATTATTAAGAGAAAACCAAAAAGATAAGGATTAAAATAAAATAAATACCTGTATAAAATTTTTTATAAGAGTATTTTGATATATCCTCATATTATATTGAACATTTCTCAATTTGGAAGCATTTGGACTAAATGATTATTTAATAATAATTTAATATTTTAGGTGTTTCCAACAGTGCCCCTACCATCTTTTGTAAAAAAGGTACCAAATATACTCTAATAATAAACACTTAAAGAACAATTTAGTTCCAAAAATATCTACTCAAAACCCTTATTATAATCCCTCCTCACTTTCTTGGGGCATTATTTAAGTTTGAACACCCTTCTTAGAGGTGTTAAGGTGTTCTTTAAAGGCGATTAACCGAAGAAGGGGTATTGTTTTATAAAGTGTTTCTATTATATCTCTTCATCCAATTCCTTTAAATAATATTATTATAATATGAAATAATTACTTCAATATACTAAATATACTTATATTTTATTTTTAAATATCATATCCTAAATCTATCTCCAATTTTATCAAATGGGAAATGAACATTCCTTCGTGCGTACGACTAACTACTGACTCATGAATTGATATACTTTGTTTTTCATTTCCATATATTACGAATAGATATAATTATTGAATAAAAGTTTATTTATTATATAAATTAAATATTTATCATTTTATATGAATAATATTTCAATTATGTTCTTACCTTCCATGCACATAAACATGATAACCACGTTTGTGTGTATGTGTGAACTATCACCTCCACGAAGCGATGTGAATCATTTTTATTAACCACATCACTTGTATGATATATATAAGTATATTTAAATTATTATTATAATTTTAATAATATTATGATAATTCTATAATCATAAAATAATAATTACTTTAATTATATAATGATCAATGAAAAATGGATAATGTCACCCATGCGTACGTATGGCCTACCATCTACAAGATTATAACGCTGTTCATTTTTCATAACTATAATTAATGGTTTGCTTTAAAAGTTATCATTAATGTATAAAATTTTTAATTACGTAGTGACTAGTATTCAAGACACTGTTGGGATATGATTACATAGACAATATACATCATAATAAGTTCATTTTGGACTCAAGTACCGAATATCGACAAAACGACCGATATGAACATAAATAATTTTTTATGTTTTATAAAAATGTTAAAAGTAAGAAAAACGTAATAATAAAATTGAAAGGGTTATAAATAAAGTATACATTAACCTAATTTTATTATTTTGGAATATAACAATTGTACCTGGGGAGTCAGACTCAAGGTAAGGGACATCGTCTCAATCTTCTTTCATTGAAGCATATTTTGATATTATACACCACATTATTTTATACGGTTTGTATTAAAAAACATTTAATATTAATTTCATTAAAATTCTTTCAAAAGTAATATTTTTCAATGAATCATTTTACTAAATGAAAAATGATCTTTTTAATGTTCAGAGCGACAACGACCATTCCGCCGTTGTGATCCTTATTTGACATTTAAATTTTTCTACAAGAAGTAACATTTCAAATAAGAAAATAAACACCATATTCCATTTTCATTTATTTTTATATTGAAAATATTTTTGATAAGGGATTGATTATGTCAATATCTTGAAATGATATCTTCTCATTGTAATGTGAAAATGTTATTTTTCCATTATCCTTGTGTTATATGTTATGATTATGTGATGGTTCATGGGAATTGTTTATGTATATGGGTGGTTCCATGATAAACTGAGGGTAGGTGATCCTGTGACAGATCTCCAGTGCATTGGGTAATGATATAGAGCTAAATTTTAGTGTTTATCCTAAAAGATTTAGTGAATATACTATGATGGTTATTCCAAAAGTAACAATTAAGGCTACTCCCTATTTAGCTTTCAAAGTTAAAATGTATGTTTGATATGGATTCCAAAAGATACAGTTATAATTTATGATTGAAAAGGTGTTTTTTAAGAATATTATGATTTCATGTTTTATGCTAATGTGTTTATGTTTTATGGGTGAAATGAATGATTTTGTGAAAATTTCTTTACAGGTTTAAAATATGCATGGTCTAAGAGTTTCATTCATTATATTATAGACCATATTGAACATTTTATGATCATCCAATGTTTTTGAAATGTTTTTCAGTATGTAAAAGGATGTTTTAGAGGAAGCAATAAATCAAGATGAATGTTAGGAAAATTTTTATCAATACAAAAAAAATCCCATTTCATTTTAAAGTGTTTAATTTTGTAAAAAAATGGATACTGAGTATAAGTGTTTACTTTGTAATATTTGAGTTGTTATGTAATACTTATGACCTAATTATCTAAAACATCAAACATGAATATATTCTCATTGGGAATTCTTGATCTAACTCAAGATTATGTAAGGGTCACATTTGGGGCCTTATATAATGTATTTTTTCCCTAGATTATGAAAACTGGTTTTAAGTAATGGATGTATATAAAGAGCACTAAATTGTATTATCATTATTATATATGTTAAAGATCAATCAGGAAATAATAATGTTGTGTATCTACTCCCCAAGTTCATTAAACCATTATGGGCCTTAGGTGAGTATTTTTTAAATTTATTGAATATTCATCTAAAAAGATATAATATTTAAGTCTGAAAATACAGGGTCATAATATTTGGTATCATAAAAAGGATTAGTTAACCATTGTACACTAGGATGAGAAAGAATAAGTGAGAAATGTTAGGATAATCCTAATTATATGAGGGGGTCCTATGTTTTGATAAAAAAGTAGTGTGAATTGTTTTAAAAAAAATCAATGTCTTGATAACTCAAGTGTATATGGATCTTGAACAGTTTTACAAAGGGATAAACACCCCGAAAAGGGAACATTGTGCATTGAATCAATCATAACACAGTTCACTACAAATAGGCCTTGTTGCACACATGGTTTGAAAATCCTAAGAGATATGATTGGGTTAATTCTCCTTAAATTTTTGAACAATTGTGATTTATTTGAATAGATTATTATAATAAATGGTCTAGGTTAACCCTAAGGAGACATATATTTAGAACAAAGTGTCATGATATAGACATGAAATAAATGATTTTCATGATTATATTATTTCCCAATATGATTATTATTTCTCGCAATTTGTTTTTTATTTTTGGAAAATGTATATAACTAGAATGATTCATGTAAATGGTGAATGTGGTGGACAATGGAGTGATTTTCCTCATGAGAAACTAAATGAAATAGGATCTCGAAGGAAAAAAATATGAATGTAACTAACTAACTATCCTGATATATGAGTAAAAACATTAACTTTGGTGAGATTTATAACATGTAAAATATGTGGAAAGTTGGATTTTATGAGATTTTGTGTGCTAATGAACATAGAGAAAGGAAGGATCAATTTACTTTATGTCAGTAATTTTGAATAATACATGCAAGATAATTTCTTAAAATAATGGGAAGATGGTTTATGTAAAGAAAAAATGGCATATAGCAATAAATTACCGAGTAGTTAAATGTATTAGGTGTGGGGAACATGGGGACTATCAAATTCAAATACCCAATCAAAGAGTCGACTCCTAGGACAAGGAAGGAACTATGACATGACAATAATTGAAGAGGAAAGATTTAAGTGTATATGTGTAAGGATTTTATAATTAAATTGTAGATGTGTTGCATCAACAATATTTTGGTTATACAAATCATGATACATCTAAATACTATTCCAAATTTGTTTTCATTATGGATTTTAAACCATATGATTATTGGTACTATTGAACTAGAAAATTGATTTAATGCTAAGGTGATATTTTATGAAAAAAATGATTGTATGAAAGGTAACCATTAATATGTTCATTATTTTATGGTAATAATGATCAAAGGGATTTTTTAATTTTAATAAGTAAGTCAGATTGTATTGGTGACCTTGAAAATAATTAGCGATTTAGTATTAAGGTAATTTATTATAGATTCTACTGAATTTTGTATTTAATGGAATATATTTGATAATATGTGATTTTATTTATGAAATACAGATATAATTAATTTTGGAGGAATTTATTTCCATTGAGGTTTTATGGTGTTTTAGGTTATTAGAACATTTTAGGAGAATATATTATCTTGGTATTCATAAGTTTGGTTTGTGAAATTTGGAGAAATGTTATGTTGTTTTTGGATATGTGTTAGTGTCTATATTGAAAAAATATGTTATTTTTCAAGTACTGTTTCAAACATACTCTATAAATATTATTGATATTTATGCTCACAGATACCCTCATTTTACTACTAAAATTAATTTAGATGTTTTCCAATGTTTTATTTCTAATGAATTTATCTTATTTATGGGTTGGAGTTTTTGTTTAAGTATTCTGGATGTTTTTATAAGTAATTTGTAAATATTTTCAATACCCTACATTTTTTAGCAGGATGTATGGTTTGGGAAAACTATGTTGGAAATTAGAACATATGGTTTGGGAACCCTATCTTTGGAATAAACATATAAATCATGTAAACTACATTGTTAGAAATGTAAGGATTATCAACCTAACTTTTAGAAGAAACCCTATGTTTGATGAATAATCATATGGTTTATCAATCCTACTTTTGTAATCAACCATTTGTCATCAACCATACTTTTGGAGTTTACATAAATATAAAGAAACCCTATATTTGAATTGGTCCATGACGGAGTTTTAAATTCAAGATATTATTTGCATTTTCATTAGTGTTACCTTTAGAAGTAAACAACTCATTAATGTTTTTTAAAATGACTAAAAGGCTATTATTCAAAGGAATAAATCATTGCTATTTTTAAGGGTAGTTATGAATTTGATTTAAACATTAAAAATTAAAATGATCTTGATTTATCAAGAGATATTCTTAGATATGTTCAAATTGAAAGAAATTAAATTTTCTCTTATTAAATATAAATAGTTATATAGCTCACAAATATAGTATTAATACCAAAATAAAATAAAAAATGCCAATATTATTCAAAATGATCCAAAATTCAGATAAATAAATGTTTTAATATGGAATTTTGTAAACTGTTGATCTATTATTACTAATCTTATTTTTATATTTTTTAATGAAGATCATTTGCAACCAAGGTATCTTCAAAGATATTCTTTAAAGAAGTATCTTATCTACAAAGAAGAAGATCCATTTTTCAGTATTTTCTCAAACTATGTGTTAAATAAATGACTATTTATTTGACACTTTATGATAAATATGTTTTTCATTTAAATAAATTAATATTTATTTATTGAATTATCAGATACTTGGGATCAGTCATGGTGGAGTGATAGATTCTTAGACTAAGTTTGGGATATTTTCAATTACATATAAAATAACAAGAAGGCCCTGTAAAATCCTTATAATAAATGTGTCAAATACCTATACTCAGTTTTTATAGTATTGTTATAAGGGATACTATCTAGTGAAAATAAACAAGTTCACTCAAAGAGAGTTAGTGGAGTGGTACATGGGATCTTTGTTCCCTGAACCATTATAAAAATCATTGTGTTCTTCTTTCTTATTTTTATGCCATCACATTACATAAATAATTAAATGAGTCTTATCATCATAAGTCATGAAGAGGGATAATTTCTTAATTATTCTAGATTATTGAAATTCCATAGTTACCCCCCCCCTCTTGTGTATCTTTTTATTATTCAGACATAATAATTGGTGCCAAATGAGTTATTTTTTAAGAAGTTAGATAAGATCTAGAAAGCTCAAATGAACAAACCTATAGAATGATAGATGTAAATGATTGATGTAAAGGAATATTTGCCAATGATCTATTATGATAAATTTGATGGTGATAATTATGGATATTGGAATGATCTCATGGTTATCTTCTTCAAAAAACTTGTATTCTAAGAGTACATGAAGATTTTCAATCAGTATGAAATCCCTATAAAAAAGGATAATTATAAGGCCCCAGCCTTAAACCTTACTTAATTATTGAATTAAATGAATAATTCACATTGAGGATCTTTTCAGGTTAAGAGTTTTAGATAATTAGGTCAAAACTATTACATCTCAAAAGATTACATAGTAGACACTTCTACTATGTTTCCATAACATAAAAAAAATTAGAAAGAAACATGTCTAGTTTCATGTTTTAGATAGCATGTCTTTCCTTGATCCCATCCTTGACCCTATTCATATTTAATTCCAGTGGAAAAAATTTCAAAAACTTGGTATGAGCAAAAAAACCCAGTAAAGGATACACAAAGAAGGAAAACTGTTAGTTTTTCCAAAACAACAAGTAAACCATGAGTACTTTACCAAAGTAATACTTTTCACCTTTATGAAGTAGTAAAAACTCTTCACTGAATAAAATACCATTACGTACCCTTTTGTAACCAAAATATTGCCATAAAACCCATGTGAGGAACACATAACATATAAAGGTAACTTGGGACATAAACATAATTAAATGGAATAACCATAAGGTCAACTTCCACACATACTTAATGGAATAGCCATACGGCCGACTTCCATACCCAATGCATTGGAGGATATAACGTAACCACACGTCCTAGTATTCACGGCACCACCCGTCATATGGTTTATCACGTAACCACCCGTAAACTGTCCAAGTACCATCATTACACAAAAAATATTGAAAATATAAACATTTCAATAACAACATTTCATTTTCAATCACAATAAGTAATTCCCAGATATTGAATTAATCAATCTACTTTCAAAAACCATTCAAAATAGATTTTTAAATCTAAGTGTCCAATACCACTTTGATGATTTTAATGGAATTATAATTTTAAAACATTAATGTACATATAAATAAATACTGAAAACTATTTTGAAAACATGGACATTAAAGATAATGATTTAGAATAATGAATATTTAAAATGATATTTTTGTTAAAGAGTTTTTAACAAAATAAGAGACACTTGAATACAAATAATCGAGGAATAACATTTAATATGAGAATTATAATATCATTAGAATAAAGGTATTCATGATATAATATGTCAAAGGACATTATACACACCAAATAATAGTGAATTGGTGCATAACAACAATGAAGACTCAATGGAAATGTAAATTGAGATGAAATCCATTATAAAGAGGTTATTCTTAAACTAAGGTTAAATCTATCACATAATTATGTGTGAGAAATAAAAATACACCCAATATAAGTGGATATGAAGTGTGAAACAATATAAGGTCATTCACACATATTCATAGGATTACATGTTGAAGAAGTACAAGTTGAACCCAAAGAAATAGAAATTGGGTTAAGATGATCCCTTGTAAAAATTAGACAGCCTAACAGCATCACTTCAAAATTCAGAAAATTAGTCGATGAGATAGTGAATGGTATCTCATAACTTGTACATAAACTTTAAATAAATAAGGATATATAAGAACATATCCAAACATAATAAGATGTAAATTAAAAGACTTGACAAAAGAAGTCTTTTAAGAAGAGGAGGGTGAAAGGTCCCCTTACCGAGTTGGGTAACTTTCGAAACGTACACCCCATGGAAGAAGGGTCATACAATGAAGATGTAAATACCCATAAATGAAATTATACTACAAAAAGTGTATAATAATGGGAAGTACATACACCACTCAAAGGAAATAGTGGAAAACGTAGCATAAATGTCATGAGAATAAAAGTGGGATGGAAAATCCCTTACGAAAACTCGGCATCCTAACGATGCCACATAAATCTTTAAAAAATGGATTGATGAGATCAAATATGGTCTCTCATTATATGAACATAAAAGTACAGAATGAGGAATATAAAATAACATCCCCAAATGTATGAAATATGAGCTTAAAAGAAATGACATAAAAGATAGTACTTAAAAAGAAAGAGAGAGGTTGGATCTCTTACGAAAATTCAGCAGCCTAACGGCGCCACTAAAAACTTCCAAAATGGATTGATTAGAGAGAATAGGGTCTCTCATCATATGAATATAAAAATTACAGTAAGATTAAAATAAAATAACATCCCAATAACAAGAAATATGATATTTAAAAGGAGCGACATAAAAGAGTGTACTTAAAAAGAAAGAGAGGAGTAGGATCCCTTACCTCGGGTCCGACTTGACTCGATCGTTCTTTAACATATTGAATAATAAACATGAGTTAATTTCTATTTAATTAATAACCTTATTAAATTTCATTATTCCTTTTATATCACTTATTTCCATTTTATAAACATTATGTAATCATTTAAGTTAACAATGTTTGTTTTGTCGATATTTGGTTCTTAAGTCGAAAGTGAACTTCTTACAATAACATGTTGTACATGTGGTCAATGGTTCATTATATCCAGAATGATATTCATGATTTGGATATCATATATATCCAGCATTTATTCATTTTATACTATTCAATACCATTTGGAGTTAAAAAAAATTAAAATCACTGTTCATGGAGACGGTAGGCCGTACGTACGCATGAACGCTACTTTCATTTTTTTTCATATTAATGAAATTAAAACAAAATGAGATATATATATATATATATATATTATAATTCCAGAATTATATCCATAATTTAGATGTAATATATTACATATATATCCATTATATATATATACATATCATAGTACATAACATTTTGAGATAAGAAATGAAATGTACCGTTCATGGAGACGGTAAGCCGTATGTACGCATGAAGGCTACTTCCATTTCTATTTCATATTTAATGGAATTAAAACATAATTATAAATAATAGTATTTTAATTAAAGTATGGTATCATATATAATATCATTAAATATATCCTTTATATGTACCACAAATGGTATTAACGAATCAAATCACTTTAAGGGGGCAGTAGTCCCCACTTCCTTAAATGAAGATATCGTGTTGACCCATAATTGAAACCATAAAGGTATTCCATAAATGAAAAATACATAAGCTTAAGTAAAACATAAAAATATCATATATTATATATAAATATAGTGTCATATTAATGGCCATCTTTGAAGGTGTTAGAATAATGTTGAACAATCATCGTTTCGTGAGGCAGAAATTCGCCATCCACAGAAACAGTATGTTCTTTGACCATTATTTGTAGGTGTGTGTAAGTGTAGCTCGAATACTTCTTAAAAAAACATCCTAGTATATTTAAGATACTGGATTTGTTACAAAATAAATGTATAAAAAGATTTTAGGTAGTTGGAGAAGCAAAATAAAACAAAAGGACACAAGTGAAGACATTACCTTAAAATCGGGTAACTCTCGTAAATTTGAGCTCATAGGCATCTTTGCGAAGACTTCTGCCCAAAGTGAGGCTTCAAGGAGTAATAGAGGGATTTGTAGAGACAAAATGGGCAGGGTTTGGCTGATCCAAAGGCTTTGGAAGTGTGGGTAAGGTGGTAGAGTTGGGGGCCTTTTATAAGAGGAGAGGAGGGGCACTCTTGGAAAGTAAGGAAATGTTACTTTATTTTAGAATGAGTTTCGGATTTTAATGGTCCAACATTGATTTGTTTTGGGGATAATTTGATAAGGGTTATAAATCCACCAATCCAATAGGTTTTGGACACGTGTAGGTCATAGATTTTACATTTTCATTTCATTTTATTTAAATCCTTTATTAATGAGGTAATCGCTGCATCATCATGATGTCATAAATAATTTAATTTATTTAATGTCTAAAAATTATAAAAAAACAATCATGATGTAGGAAATCGTTTTATCTTTCCAATGACTATTTATAGTAAAAAATCTTACTTGTATAACCCCATGTAAAAATTGTTTATTAAAATAACTCAGGTTTGTGTCCTTTTTAATTTTACATTAAATAAAAAGTAATTTTGTCATTTCCCAAACAAAGTGGCTCCATGGGGTCCCCAAGTTGAACAATGGATTTTCTGGGTCGGCCATGACACATCCAGTAAGAGTAGGACATGTTTCAAGCTCATCTCATATTATTAAAACATTATTCTTACCTTAAACTATACTAATTACCTCTAATCGCGATTAAAAACTTAATAAGTTACTATTCACCAAATATAATTTTAATCCCATTGAACCAAATTTTAATTATTATTGACAACCATGTATGTCGGATTTTTGAACTTCAAAACACAGAGGTGGCAATGTTTAATTTAAATGGAAAATCAGTTTCTTTGACTACCACTTAGTGGTTTCACTATTCATCAAAAATTGAAGTTTTCGAGAAAAAAACCAAAACTTCACCCTAGGCGATATTTTATATTCCGAATTAAAAAATAAAGTCTATTTTAAAAAATTCAAAACATATAAGTTGCCTTAATTAATTTAATAATTAATTCCCACTGTCAGGGTAAATACCGTGTTTTTATGAAACAATATGTATCAAAAGATTTTCACTAGTTTAAGTCCGATTTCAAAGTGAAATTAATTCAATGACCACTATTGGATTAAATGGTAAAAATATATTCTAATTTTAAATTAAAAACAATTAAAAAGATAATCTAATAATATAAATAAATTAGATTAAAAAGAGGATTTGAATTAAAATACAACATTTTTCACTATTCATTAAAAAATGAACTTTTTCGGAAAAATACCAAAAAATTACACAATGTAAATTTTGATGTCCTGAATCTAAAGAATAATTTAATTTTGTCATATATAACACATAAAATTGTCAAAAGAGGATTTAAAAGAGGATATACATTAAATGGTGGTTAATCGACCTTTTAAATAATATTAGAATGTTTATGCTTAAAAATTGGATTCATTCGCATTTTCAATCCTTTAACATTTATTGTAAATAGTAAAAATATTTGACAAACATACATAATCATTTTTTAGTTAGTTCCGTTCTTTTCCGCCATTACAATGGCTAAGCGTTTAACGACCATTTAAAATAATATTAATTGATTATTAGAGTGCACCGTAAGATTCCCAAGAAACTCGTTGTTGAGTATTGGGTACACCATCAAGAATAGAATCCCATTTAATGTAATATTAATATTTTATTCACAAATATGGATAAATATAAAAATTTAACATTATTTATTTACCTAGGGTGTTACATCCTTCCCCCTTTTGGGAATTGCATCCTCGCAATTTTAAAATTGGGCTCGGAAACATCCTTCAAAGTCCCACATCAGAACAAGAGTCTGTAAAACAATCACTTTAAAATAAAGAAAGAGAAGTACAGAGGTCACCCGAGTTAAGCCATACTAGGATTCCAAGTATGAAAATATGGACATGGAGGAAAAAACAAAGGGTCATGCTCTGATGGAGAGTGATAGTAAACATGTCTAGGAGAAAGTTAACCACAAAAAAATCACAAACCTGTGATGGGTTAAACGGTATTCGATTCCCCAGTAGGAAAGGTTAATAGACAACATTTTTGTTTTAATTTACTTTTTATTGAAGAATTTATTCATAAGGAAACATAATCACTTATCATGTTTACATTCAAATTTTATTATATTCCTTACACAAACTCATATTTTCTCCAAAATAAGAGTATTTGGGAAGACTTGGTCACATTAAGAGTACTATAATAAACATCTAGAGAATCACATAATCCACAAAAGAGAACTATATACTTCCCATATCTTTAGACTTTAACCAAAACCAAAACCAAAAAAGGTTAGTACAAGATCAGATAATCCAGAAAAGGATAACCCTTTATAAAAAGAAAATCTAATCTTAATCTCAAAAATTTGTCAAACAAAACCCAAAGTTCAACGAGGACCATTTGATGAACAATTTTTCCATAGAATTCTTCAATGTAAACCAAACTAAGTTTAAAACCCAAATATTTGAAGGACTTAGTCACATAGTCTTCCAAGGTACAAATTAACTTTTATCTCCAAAAAACTTTAGTTGCTCTTAAATTCTCACATTGAAAAGTAATTAACCTAATCACATATCCTCGATGATAGGTTAATCATTTCCATAGATAACCCAAAATAAACTTACTCTTGATTCCTAAAATAATCTAACTAAAAAGAATCAATCAAATACTAGGGACTTCACGTAGTCTAGTGGTAGGTGATAAATACCAGTCACACTTTGGTTGTGGGTTCGATTCCCACATCTTTGTCCAACACGACAGGTTGTCACACGGTCTGTGTGTTGTCCTTCTTCCAAAACTACATAATTCTTAAAATATTCCCAAAAATGAGATAAAATCATCAAAAATAATCATAACATATTTTAACCTCAATTTTATCTCATGCCTTTCAGTTTCCATCATTACATATAATAACCCATAATTACCACAAAAGTAAGGATCATATAAACTCTAATGGTTAGCTTTATAATTATTACCTAAACATCCACATCGATTGGTCATATTGTACATGATGTATTACAGATCATACCAAGGTTCAAGTGGTTGATCATGACTCCTTGATAGTTGGTTTAGAACAACCACAAGTTTTCTCATTGAATCCCCCATTTTATCTAGTATCTTAATCAGAGAACCACCACAGTTCCCTTCAAACCTGTTGTCTCTTTGGTGCCTGCTAGATCCATCCATTCACTAAAAACAGAAAAGTCAGTGTGAGTAAATCAACAAAAACATCATGATCTAATGAGGAAGGTAAACACTAAGATATACTTAATCATTCACTTTATCAAAAACCGGGACTCTTTCTGAAATCCTAACCATTATGGTAATGTCACTTATGCTTATAGGACACCCTAACCTCTAAAGTTATCTAAACTGACCTTTGATACCAACTATAAGGCCCCAGCCTTAAACCTTACTTAATTATTGAATTAAATGAATAATTCACATTGAGGATCTTTTCAGGTTTAGAGTTTTAGAGAATTAGGTCAAAACTATCACATCTCAAAAGATTACATAGTAGAAACTTCTACTAAGTTTCCATAACATAAAAAAAACTTAAAAAGAAACATGTCTAGTTCGATGTTTTAGATAGCATGTATTTCCTTGATCCCATCCTTGACCCTATTCATCTTTAAGTCCTGTGGAAGACATTTCAAAAACATGGGATGAGCATAAAAATCCCAGTAAAGGATACACAAAGAAGGAAAAATGTTAGTTTTTCCAAAACAACAAGTAAACCATGAGTACTTTACCAAAGTAATACTTTTCACCTTTATGAAGTAGTAAAAACTCTTCACGGAATAAAAGACCATTACTTACCCTTTTGTAACAAAAATATTACCATAAAACCCATGTAAAGAACACATAACATATAAAGGTAACTTGGGACATAAACATACTTAAATGGAATAACCATATGGTCGACTTCCACACATACTTAATGGAATAGCCATACGGCCGACTTCCATACACAATGCATTGGAGGTTATAACGTAACCACCTGTCCTGGTATTCACGGCACCACCCATCATATGGTTTATCACGTAACCACCCATAAAATGTCCAAGTACCATCATTACACATAAAATATTGAAAATATAAACATTTCAATAACAAAATTTCATTTTCAATCACAATAAGTAATTCCAAGATATTGAATTAATCAATCTACTTTCAAAAACCATTCAAAAGATATTTTTGAATCAAAGTGTCTCATACCACATTGAATCATTTAATGGGATTATAATTTTAAAACATTAATGTCCACATAAATAAATACTAAAAACCATTTTGAAAACATGGACATTAAAGATAAATATTTAGAATAACGAATATTTAAAACGATATTTTTGTTATAGGGGTTTTAACAAAATGAGAGACTCTTGAATACAAATAATCGTGGAATAACATTTAATATGAGGTTTATAATATCATGAGAATAAAGGGATTCATGATATAATATGTCAAAGGACAGTATACACACCAAATAAGAATGAATTGGTGCATAACAACAATGAAGTCTCAATAGAAATGAAAATTGAGATGAAATCCATTATAAAGAGGGTATCCTTAAACTAAAGATAAATCTATCACATAATTATGTGTGAGAAATAAAAATACACCCAATACAAGTGGATATTAAGTGTGAAACAATCTAAGTTCATTCACACATATACATAGTATTACATGTTCAATAAGTACAAGTTGAACCCAAAGAAATCGAAATTGGGTTAAGATGTTCCCTTGTAAAAATTCGACAGCCTAATGGTGTCACTTCAAAATTCAGAAAATTAGTCGATGAGAGAGTGAATGGTATATCATAACTTGGATATAAACTTTACATCAATAAGGATATATAAGAACATATCCCAACTTAATAAGATGTAAATTAAAAGACTATACAAAAGAAGTCTTTTAAGAAGAGGAGGGTGAAAGGTCCCCTTACCGAGTTGGGTAACTTTCGGAACATATACCACATGGAAGAAGGGTCATACAATGAAGATGTAAATACACATAAATGAAATTATACTACACAAAGTGTAAAATAATTTGCAGTACATACACCACTCAAAGGAAATAGTGGCAAACGTATCATAAATGTCACGAGAATAAAAGGGGGATGGAAAATCCCTTACGAAAACTCGGCAGCCTAACGGCGCCACATAAATCTTCCAGAAATTGATTGATGAGATCAAATATGGTATCTCATTAAATGAACATAAAATTACAGAATGTGGAATATAAAATAACATCCCAAAACATATGAAATATGAGCTTAAAATAAATGACATAAAAGAGAGTACTTAAAAAGAAAGAGAGAGGTTGGATCTCTTACGAAAATTCAACAGCCTAACGGCGCCACTCAAAACTTCCAAAATATATTGATGAGAGAGAATATGGTCTCTCTCATATAAACATAAAAATTACAGTAAGATTAATATAAAAGAACATCCCAATAACAAGAAATATGAGATTTAAAAGGAGCGACATAAAAGAGTGTACTTAAAAAGAAAGAGAGGAGTAGGATCCCTTACCTCGGGTCCGACTTGACTCGATCGTTCTTTAACGTCCTGAATAATAAACTTGAGTTAATTTATAATTGTTTAATAACATTTTCAAGTTCATTATTCCTTTTATATCACTTAGTTATATTTTATAAACATTATGTAATCATTTAAGTTAATAATGTTTGTTTTGTGGATATTTGGTTCTTAAGTCGAAAGTGAACTTCTTACAATTACATGTTGTACGTGTGGTCAAAGGTTCATTATATCCAGAATGATATTCATGATTTGGATATCATATATATCCAGAATATATTCAGTTTATACTATTCAATAGCTTTTGGAGTTAAAAAAAATTAAAAGCACCGTTCATGGAGACGGTAGGTCGTACGTACGCATGAACGCTACTTTCATTTTTTTGTCATATTAATGGAATTAAAACAAAATGTTATATATTTATATATATATGTATATGTAATAATTACTTAATTATATCAATGATTTAGATGTAATATATTACATATATATCCATTATATATTTGTACTTATAATAGTACATAACATTTTTAGATAAGAAATGAAATATACCGTTCATGGAGACAGTAAGTCGTACGTACGCATGAACGCTACTTCCATTTCTATTTCATATTTAATGGAATTAAAAAATAGTGATACATAATAGTATTTTAATTCCAGTATGTTATCATATATAATATCATTAAATATATCCTTTATACGTACCACATATGGTATTAACGAATCAAATCACTTTGAGGGGGCGGTAGTCCGCACTTCCTTAAATGAAGATATCGCGTTGACCCATAATGGAAACCATAAAGGTATGCCAAAAATGAAAAATACAGAAGCTTAAGTGAAACATAATCATATTATATATTATATTTAAATATATTGTCATCTTAATGGCCACCTTTGAAGGAGTTAGAAGAATTTTGAACAATCATCGTTTCGTGAGGCAGAAATTCGCCATCCACAGAAACAGTATGTTCTTTAACCATTAGATGTAGTTGTGTGTATTTGTATCTAGAATACTTATTATAACAACATACTAGTATATTTAATATACTGTATTTGTTACAAAATAAATGAATAAAAAGATTTTAGGGGGGTGGAAATGCAAAATATAACAAAAGAACACAAGTGAAGACATTACCTTAAAATCAGGTAACTCTCATAGATTTGAGCTCAAAGGCATCCTTGGTAAGACTTATGCCCAAAGTGAGGCTTCAAGGAGTTATATAAGAATGTTTAGAGACAAAATGGGAAGTGTTTGGCCGAGCCAAAGGCCTTGGAAGTGTGGGTAAGGTGGTAGAGGTGGGAGCCTTTTATAAGAGGAGAGGAGAGGCACTCTTGGAAAGTAAGGAAATGTTACTTTATTTTAGATTGAGTTTCGGATTTTAAAGGTCCCACATTGATGTGTTTCGAGGATAAGGTGATAAGGGTTGAAAATCCACCCATCCAATAGGTTTTGGACATGTTTAGGTCGTATATTATACATTATCATTTCATTTAATTTAAATCTTTTATTAATGAGGTATTCGCTCCATCATCATGATGTCATAAATAATTTAATTTATTTAATGTATAAAAATTATTAAAAACTATCATGATGTAGGAAATCGTTTTAGCTTTCCAATGAATATTTATAGTCAAAAATCGGACTTCTATAACCCCATGTAAAAATTGTTTTAGTAAAACAACTTATGTTTGTGTCATTTTTAATTTTACATTAAATAAAAAGTTATTTATGTCATTTCCCAACCAATGTGGATCCATTGGGTCCCCATGTTGACCAATGTATTGTCTTGGTCGGACATGACACATCCAATATGGGTAGGACATGCGTCAAGCTCATTTCATATTATTAACACATTATTTTTTCCTTAAACTACACTAATTACCTCTAATCGCGATTAAAAACATAATAAGTTACTATTCACAAAAAAATTATATTAATCTCATTGAACCACATTTTACTTCTTAATGACAACCATGTATGTTGTATTTTTGAACTTCAAAACACAGAGGTGGAAAAGTTTCATTTAAATGAAAAATCAGTTTCTTTAACTACAACTTAGTGGTTTTACTATTCATCAAAAATTGAAGTTTTCCAGAAAAAAACAAAAACTTCACCCTAGGATATATTTGATATTCTGAATTCAAAAATGAAGTCTACTTTACAAAAGTCAAAACATATAAGTTGCATTAATTAATTTAATAATTAATTCCCGCTGTCAGAGCAAATAGCGTGTTTTTATGAAAAAATAAGTATCAAAAGATTGACACTAGTTTAAGTCCGATTTCAAAGTGAAATTAATTCCAATGTCCACTATTGGATTAAAAGGTAAAAATATATTCTAATTTTACTTTAAAAACAATTCATAAGATAATCTAATAATATAAATAAATTAGATTAAAAAGTGGTTTTGAATTAAAATACAACATTTTCATTATTCATTAATAAATGAACTTTTTCGGAAAAATACCAAAAAATTACACAATGTAAATTTTGATGTCCCGACTCTAAAGAAGATTTTTTTTTTCAAATACAACACATATAATTGTTAAAAGGTGAATTTAAAATAGGTTCACCATCAAAAGGTGGTTAATCGACCTTTTAAATAATATTAGAATGTTTATGCATAAAAATTGGATTCATTCGCATTTTCAATCCTCTAACATTTATTGTAAATAGTAAAAATATTTGACAAACATACATAATCATTTTTTAGTTAGTTATGTTCTTTCCCGCCATTATAATGGCTAGGCGTTTAACTACCATTTAAAATAATATTATTTTATTATTAAAGTGCAACGTAAGATTCCCAAAAAACTCGTTGTTGCGTATTGGGTACACCATCGAGCATAGCGTCCCCTTTAAAGTAATATTAATATTTTATTCAAAAATATGGATAAATATAAAAATGTCATATTCTTTATGTACCTGAGGTGTTACAATAATACTAAAGATGCTAATTATAATGTTAATTAAAATCAATGAATGTTATTATTTATGGACATGGTCTAGATGAATTATATCAACTTTCTTCATGTTCTACTACCAATGAGATATGGAAAACTATTTTTTTTTCCTATAAAAGAACTGACAATGTCAAACAATTAATAAACACTACTGTAATGCTGCAATTTGATACATCAGAATATATGATGGTGAAATAATCATGATGATTAATTGAATATTGACTGAAATAGTCAACAGTGTTTCTACAATAGAAACATAAAT
Source organism: Viscum album (assembly GCA_963277665.1). NCBI lineage: Eukaryota > Viridiplantae > Streptophyta > Magnoliopsida > Santalales > Viscaceae > Viscum > Viscum album. The sequence goes on from OY728125.1 coordinate 1,404,647,921, forward strand.
TTCACAACTAGATCAGACGTTAAAAGTACTTAATGTTCTACCCTTTATGTGTAATAGAATATATTCTGATATTCATCAATGCATGATAGTTAAAAATTTGACAATAAAATAACTAATTGGTACTATAATGATGTATTAAGAAAAAAATTAAATATGAATATAAAGACCATAAGTTGATAAAAAGGGAAGATAACTCCATTAAATTTACAACTCAAAAAAATGAGAAGAAATCAAAATAAGATGTTATATAATCAAATGAATCAGAATGTTCAGATTTTGAAATGTAACATGATCACTTAGACATAAGATTCAGTATATATATTTAGAATAATAAAAAATTAAGAAGTAATTTTAGAGTGAATATAAACAATATTAAGAAGATTGTAAGAAAATAGTTCATAGAAGACATGATTTCCCAAAGTTAAAGGAATAAAATATAAATATGGATAAGAGAGAAAAGAAAAATCAGATAATAACTTATTATGATAAAAAATGAAAAAAAGATATTAATGTTACATGGAGTGTGTATAATGTATCTAATAGTTCTTATAAAACAAACTCTAAATAAGATCAAAAAAATATAAAATAAAATATATTGTTTATGCCTAGGAAGAAGATGAGGTATAATCTTACCATTATTCCAAATCTGGTTCTAAAAGATACTCTAATAGAAAATTCGCTTCTTAATACTCCATGATGGAAGAAATATATGATAATTTAGTAAAAAATAAAAATCTCTAAATAATACTCTTGATGTTATTTAAATAGAAAAATATTCTATGCTAAAACAACACCAATAATTATCATATAATTTTAATAAATCCTTCTCAAGATATGTTGTTCATAAAAATAGAATAAAATAATTACAATATGATGTGGATTCATTAAAATGTGAATCTAGAATATTAACTAAATGGGAAGAATATTTAAATAATATTATTGTAAAAAATTTATGTAAAAAGGAAAAATATAGAATATAATGTAATGGAGAAAAAGAAAAATTATATAGAAATTATTTTTTATCAAGATCTAAAAATAATTATATATTAAGATAGACCAATTTTTATTTTTTAATTAAGGGAAATTATTCTATTGACTACTGGTTAAGAAATCCACAGATTAGTGTAATTAAAACGTTTTTTATCTCAAGAAATATATATGAATAAATTACTACAAATTTTGAAAAATTATGGAAACTCGGGTTGCCCAAATATTTGCTTGCTGATATAACTACAGCCTAGATAATATTGGTACCAAACATCACTATTGTTTGAATTCTTTGTAGTAAAAGGTAATAGGAACAAAAATATTGTATAGTATATGGATAATGGCTACTCAATAAATATGAGTGGAGACTCTTCTAATTTTCATACATTAACAAAATAAGATGGAGGGTTGGTTACCTTCAATGAAAATTCTAAAGAAAAATAGTTTGAGTTTGATTAATTATATAACCAAAATCAACTTTGATCATGAAAGTTATATATGTTCATGGGTTGAGGAAAAATATAATAATTATTTTTCTACTATGTGATGAGGGATTTTATGTTCATTTCTCAAAAAATTATTCCTCTAATTTTAAAAAAAAAATCTTAAATTTTGAGCACTCAAAACAGAAAATTGTTATTCATTGGATCTTAATTCCTTATGTAAACCAAAATTAAATTGTTTAACTGCTGATACAAATGATTCATTGATTTGTAATAATATACGTTGACATTGTAATTTATTTTCTTTATATAAACGTTCTAAGAAACACGTTTTTTATTTTACTGGTCTTATATTTGTTAAATATAAATTATATTATGCATTCTAAATTAGAAATTAAAATAATTCATCTTTTTATTCTATTAAAAAATTTATATATACATTCCACTAAAAATTATCCACCTGGATTTTTTTGGATCATCTAGTGCAACAAGATTTGATGGAAGATTATATGTTTTTTATAATTCATAACATTTCAATATTTACATGGAATTATTTTCTAAATATTAAAAGTGAGGTTTTCCACATTATTGTAACATTTTGTAAAATTGTTCGAAATGAAAAATATTTTAAAATAATTTCACTAAGAAGTTATTTTGGTGGAGAATTTTAGAATAGATAGTTTAATTATTATTTTTCAGACCTAGGTATTAAAAATACCATCTTTCCACCAAGATCACCTCAAAAAAATGGAATTATAGAAAGAATAAATATATCTATTAATGAAATGAAAAGAAAAATGTTATATTAAAATAGTCATCCTTCTAAATTTTTTGGGGGATATATGAACACATATTGTCGAATTTTGAATAAAGTATTAATTATACCCTTTCTTAAAATTAGACCATATGAAATATGTAATTATTGAAAAACTAAGTCTAGATACTTTAATGTGTTTGGATAGAATGAGTATATCTTGAAAATTAAGTAAAACCATAGTAAATTTGATCCAAAGGATGATGATGGAATATTTGTAGTATATCCTGGTACCTCTAAATCATATAGAACATGTGATAAAAATTTAATGATTATTAAAGAATCTATTCATTTGAATTTTTTTGAATGTGGCCCATTTGATCACATAAAAAAATAAAATTGATGAATTTGTGGAATTTTGGGATCATTATATAATATGATACTTGAATAGATTAAAATTATTTTTAAAATAAACTAGAATAAATAAAATCTAGTTTAAAAAAACATAAAATTGGTGAACTAGATAGTTCACTTCCAGGATAATATATAACATTAAAAGATCATCTGCTAGAATCCATAATAATAGTTCTAGATATAGGAATACGGATTAGAAGGAATTTAGGAAAATAAGGATAATTTTATTCTTTCATATCCCAATTAGAACCTGAAATAGTATAAGAATAATTTGAAGGTGAAAGATGGATAATAGATATGCAAGAAGAATTTAACCAATTTAGAAGAAACTGAGTTTTGGAATTAGTTGATAACCCATATAGTCATCCAGTAAAAGGAACCAAATTGGGTTTTAGAAATAAACAAGATGATAAATTGATAATTACTAGAAATAAAGACATATTATTACCTAAACGATACAATCTAGAAGAAGTAATGGAATATGATGAAACTGTTGCACATGTTTCTAGATTAGAAACCATTAGAATCATTCTAGATTATACAACATATATTTATTTTAAATTATATAACATGGATATAAAACCATATTTTTTAAATTAATATTTAATTGTGGATGTTTATATTGAATAACCACTAGGTTTCAAAAATCCTCATCTACCAAATCCGATTATGAATAATATTGAAGCTCTTTATGGCCGTAAACAAGAACCTAGTGCTTATTATTAGTGATTAAGATCTTTTATATTGAAAAATTCATTTTCTTTAACATTTTATGATCATTATTTCATTATAAAATATTTTTCTCAAATATATTATTATATATTTATGTCGATGATGTTACTTTTCGTTTAAAAAAATTATTTGTAATACTTTTTTAATTATTATTCAAAAGGAATTTTAAATGACAATTATGTTCTAATTATATTTAATTCATTGTTTTCAAAAATACAAAAAATATTATAGAGATTTTTTAAATTAAAGTATACTGATTACATGTTTATTCAATAAGATGGGACCCAAAAATAGTAATACTTTTGAAACTCCCTTATGTACCATTATAAAACATGATTTAGATAATGTTGGAAAACAAGATGATAGTAATTTATATATAGGTATGATTACAATTTATCTACATATTACAACTTATATACCTGACATTATGTTCTCTATTTTTCAGTGTGATAGATTTCAGTCAAATCTTAAAGAATATCATCCTAGTTCTGTTAAAATAATATATTGATATTTAAGAGAAAATATTTTTCAATATTTAATTTTCCGAAAAAAAATATTTTAATTTGATCTCATATTCAAATGTTTGTTTTTGTGGTTGAATTTAATATAGAAAAATTACATCATAAAACTATCAATTTTTAGGGATTTCCTTAGATTCATGGTCAATTAATAAACAATATTAAGTTTCTGAATCAATAGTTGAGGTAAAATATATTTCTACATGTAGTTTCTATGCATAAGTGTTTCATATGAAACACACACAACTAGACTATAGAAGTAATTTTAATAATTTTTTTATTTTATGATACAATACAAGAATAATTAATAATTTTTTAAAACCAGTAAGTCATTTTTGAAGTAAGAATGCTGATATAGTGCATCATCATATAAGAGATAATTTTCTATAAAAGTATATAATATTATAATTATGATCTATTGAATATCAATTTACAAATATTTTCACTAAACCATTTCCTAATACTTTTGGTGAATTTATTAAGGAGGAGTTAAGTATATTTAATTGTGAATATAAATTTTATGAATTCTTTTTCTTTAGTTTTGTATTTTATTATTTATATTTGGTTATTTATTTTAATATTTATCTATTAATTTTTGGATTTAATACTTTTTAAAAAATACATATATTTAAAATTAAAAATAAATAATGATTACTTGAAGTATTTGGCTCATGAAACCAAACTTACGTTAAAATATTTGTAATGAAACTCGATATATTAATCTCTCTCTCACTCTTACCCTCATTTTTAACCCTTTTTACTTCTACATCTCTCATAGTTCTTTCAAAACCCTAAAATATTAACCTCAAACCTTCATATTTTATGTAAATTCAAAGATCGAGTGTAAATATGAAGGTGTATTGAGAGAATCAAAGAACCAATTCTCTACATTAATTGATAAATGAGTTCTCTAAGGGAATATTGTTGATTTGGAATTGTTATTTGAGATTAATATTCTGTTGAAGAATGATCTAGCCTTTCATGGGATAATAAATATCTTCAATGGATAAAATTTTGAGTATGTGATCGATAGATAAGAAATGGAGTTTATGAAAATTACTATTATAGTTCTAGTGAAAATTTGGGTGTTATAGTTCCAAAGGTATATGGTATGGAGTTTTTTGTATCGTTAATAGAGGTAGAAAATATCATTGAGCTTACCTATGAATGGGTTATTCACTTTGATTTGTGATCTATTATATATACATACCATAAATCTAAAGAAATTATAAATTATCTTTTTGGATTTCCCCTAGTTAAGAAGATGTTTGCGAAGGATCTTAATGATGACCATAAGGTGATGATCAAATTCATCCAGTCTACAATTGTTTTGAAAATTTATGAGTTAGAGAATATTCCATTTCGAAATATGGGCATAATATTTTTGATGTTATGTTACATCAATATTAATTTACGTATACATATGTTACTGTATATGCATCATTGTTGTCATAAATTTGAAATGATCAATTTTTATCCATATGAAAGGAATTTTTAAAAGGTTTTATTTATATATAATATTCTTTCATAAAAACATTTAGTAGTTAAGTGTCATCATATTAAATTTATTAATGTTGTAACATTATGAAAATTAGTCTTGACATGGAGAAAATTAAAATGAATGTTGATGTTTGTTGGTGCTAAGGACTAACAAGGATCCGGTGATAATGCTCATTGGGATCATGAAAATATTAAATCAGATGGTTTTGTACATATTATAGTAGAATAATCTAGAGAATCCTTAATAGATAATTTTTTTTAGACAAAGAGAAGAAGACTTGGGGTTGACGTCTCTAATCCTTCTGTATCAAGAAATGTTCATCATATTTCTGAAGATACCCTTAAAGAAGCTAAAATTGAGTCCCTTACCCCACAACCCAAACAAATAGAAGATCCTAAAGTTTAGGATCCATAATTTGAAGTTACTTAATTTGAGGAATGTTAATATCCAATGTTTCTAGGAGTTCCAACTACTCTTGTGGGAATGAAATCGTAGAATAAATATGAAAAAGAAGCTCAAACATAATAATAGGTTGAAAATAATGATAAAGATAGTGAGAAAGTGAAACGATCATTGGTTGATAAAAATAAAATAATTGAAAATAAAATAGTACATAATAATTTAAAATATTTGTAAAAATATTCTTCTGAATTTTAAGAGTAGGAAGATGATATTGGAACTGTGGAATCATATTCCAGTGAGAAAGATAAAGGCAATTCCTTAGATATAGTTGAAATAAGAAAAAAATTAAAATTTAAAGAAGAAAAATATTTTTGTTTTCTTAATGATAAAATTTAATAATTATTTTTCAAGTTTAATTAGACAAAATAATAAAATTCTTCTTTGAAAATGGATTTAGAAGTTACTAAGAAATCATTGGAGTATTTGAAAAGCTCAATTTCTCTAATAGGAAAATTGGAATGAGTTCAAGTTCAATTTCGAAATCATTGATAAGATTTTATGTATAAATGAGCCTTTTATGCCTTTAAAAGAGAAATTAATATTAATATTCAGAAACTAAATTATGATTCAGTTTCAAATACATAGTTTTTCTATTTAAATAAATACTTTGGAAGTCAATTTGAATCTATAAGAAGTATCCCTAGTCAATCAAAAACTTTAAAATTTGTAAATCCAAATTCTCCAGATTCATTAAATATATTTGAATATATTACTAAATTTTATCTAAATTGAATGATCAGCTTCGTAATATTCAGTGTTATAGTTATCCTTTTCATTTTTTGGACTATAAAAATGATATTATAGAGAAATTAATATATAATGATCCTAGTTCTATAAATACACTCAAACTGTTATGTGAAATGTTGTCAAAAGCTTTTTGTCTGATAAAAATGTTTGTGAATATTTGAAATTATATTTTGTTAAAAATTTTAATGTGGGTCAGGACTCAATGACTTTGATGAAAAGGGGGTTGATATTTTTAATCAATGTTTTATTGAAATGTTAGAAAAGATCAAGGATTTTCATCAGGATGTTAAAGATTCTCTTAGACATTCAACCTCATTAGAATAAGAACCATCACCCGCATCCAATGATTCATGTAAAACATTCTTATTTAAATTACTATTTTATTCAAAAAAATATTTTAGTGAAATTATTTTCTTTATTACATTTTTTTCTATTATTACTTTCCATCTGTAATTCTTGTACATGATATCATTTTTACCTTACAATTTCATAACATTCATTGAAATTTATTTCCTAAATTAAATGTGTTAAAAAAAATTTTATATAAATTTATTTTTGATATCATATAATGGGTCACAAAATTGAAAAAACACAACATTATTAATATATTAACAATGGATAAAATAGAATACTAAATAATCACTGATCGCATATTTTATTTGTTTAATTCATGGTTTATACAACATCATATGACAACTATAATTTCTATTATATATATTTTAATAATTTTTCCATTTTAGTTTACATTTAATTTATTTTATATAAATTTAGATATATGGGTTTTTTAATCAGCAAAAGGAGGAGATTTTTGGGAATGTATTGATTTAATAATACTCTATGAATCTTGTTTATTTTGATGGTCACAAATACTCTTTTTTTCCTAATGAAATTACATTAAGTGTTTTTCAAGAATATATTTCTTGAGAAATTATTGTTATTTATCGATTAAATTTCTGGTCTATATATTCTAAATGTGTTTGTATGTAATATAGAAACACTATTATACCCTATGTTTTTGAGAAGAAAGTATGGTTAGGGAACCATATGTTTGTTAGTGGAATATATAGTTTGGGAACCCTTTGTTTTGAATGAATATATAGATCATAAAACCTATGTTTTTATAAAAGTATTGATAATCAAACCAACTTTTGGATGAAACAAAAAGTTTAAATAGTAATCATATTGTCCATCATCACTTCTTTTGTAATCAATTATACGTTATCAACCGTAATTTCAGAGTTCATTGCTACACCAAGAACCCATTTGTTTGACTTGGTCAGTGATAGAGTTTTAAAGTAAATATATTATCCATCTTTTCTACAATTGTTTCACCCAATGTAAATATGTCTTTAAAATTGTTTTAAAACTGATTCTGAACTCTCATATTCAAAAGATTAAATCATTCATATTTATAAGTTCAGTTATGGATTTCTTTAGAATGTTTAAAATTTAAATTATTGTGATTTATCAAGAAAAATTATTGGATCCAATCAAACTAAAATTCAGTCAAGTTACACTTGTTAAATATCAATAGTTATATCATTAAGAGATATAGTATTTCATCCAAAAAATGGAACAAATTTTTCTATTATTACAAAATATCTACACTTTGTATACACACATGTTTCAATATTTCATTGTGTAAATTAGGGATGTATTCTTATATTGGATACATGTCCATTAATTTTTTAAAGATCATTTTCAATCACGGTCTACTCGAAGCTATTATTTCTTGAAGATTCTTTTTTATTGATAAGAAGATCCATTTTCTATCATTTTCTACTATAAAAATGAGTTATTGTTTTTAATTAAATCAATTACTACTTATTTAATGGAGTATCAGCTGCTCGGGCTCAGTTATGGTGGAGTGTTAGATTCATTTACTAAGATGTGGATATTTTTGGTTCCATATAAAATAACTATAAGACCATATAAAATTATTATTTAAAAGGTCTCAACTACCTATACTTTTTAAGGTATTTTTGTAAGATGACATATCTCATGAAAATCACAAAGCTTGATGAGAGAGTAGTGGTGGAGTGCACTAGGGTTCTTTGTTCCATCAACCACTAACTAAAACACTATTATCATATTCATTTTTTTTCAAAAATAATCTTACTTAAATAATAGAACACTACGTATATTCACAATTCATTAAGTGGGACAAAAGTTTAAATCTATATATATTATTGAGAAGACGTGATTCGACCCCTCCTCTTATGCATCTCTATATTATTCTGACTTTACACATGTTACCAAATGATTTAAATTTGTAGGTTATGAATTTGGTAAGATGTATTTTGGAATGGTTTTAAGGATAAATACTTATGGAAAGGAATATGTTCCCCTTTTGGTGTTTTTATTCAGGTTTTAAATATTAATGTGTTATATTTGATAATGTGTGATAATCATTTTTATTTTTGGTAATTATTTACAGACATATAAAAAGAAATTTCACTATTTTATGGATCTTATGATCCATAAAAAGTTATTTTTAATTCCATAGGCATATGAAATTCATCTTTTGAGTTCATTTATTGGAGTAATAAAGGAAGTGGAAATTCATCTAATCACAACAAAAGGATGAATTTATTTTTATGATATAGTAATAAATCAAGTAATAATAATTTTATTTTATCACGATATTGATACTAAAATAATCCCCCGACTTTATGAAAATGATCTTGAAATAAGATGTTATACTTTTAGCTCCATTTTTGATGAATCAATGGTCCTTTAAACTATCACATATTTTTGGCTTTGTGGTCGTTAGATTTCATCTGAAAATGTTCTATATCACTCGCTAGTCTTCCTTTAGAATTATTTTTATCCTCAATGTCCATATTTTCAAACACAAATAATGTTTTACTACATTGAAAAATATTTATGTGTTACTATATATGACCTTCATACTTCTCTTTATCTCTCATCTTGAGGAAGATTTTTTAACAATTTACCAATGTGAGATTAAAAAAACGTATTTTTAGATGAAAAAACATTTGTTATCAAGATCATGTTCAAATTGAGAGGATATAATTTATTAAATTAGGGGAAAGGGACGTCCTAAAATCTATTTAGAAGGAAAACTATGTCCGATAGCATATACAACATGGAACACTGAGAAAAAATGAACAATGAAATATTATTGTTTAAATATAATAATTATAAATAAGATGATAAATTAAAGGGTATGAATAAGATTATATTAATTATTTAATATAAATAATTATCCTAAAAAATATAAATTTATGAATAAATATTTAGAAAATCGGCACACAATTTTTAATGAGGACATTATATTCTTCAAATAATAAGTTTTCTTCAAAAATGATTTTTATTGATTTTTATGCTAAAATATTATAAATAATTTATAAAAAATTTTAAAAAAATTATGTAATAAAATTAAATTTATTTTTTAAATCATCATATCAATATTAAATTGTGTTAAAATGTTGGATTTTTTTTGAAACTAATGATTTTTAGTGAATAGTGAAAGTTACAGAATTTTCAAATACTTTAATTACTTTTCATTAGATTAGGTAATTTTAAATTCACATTATATTTTATATTTAGTATTAAACTGAAATATGAACCATTTTATTTATATTAATATAATTTATTTCATTTGAATCAACAAATTACAAAACATTGGTATAAGTTTATTTTTATACTTAAAAATGTTGTTTTTTGAAATGTGTATTTTTAACTTCTAAAAGTTTATCCATAATAATTAATTAATATAACCCCAAAATATGAATTATTTAAATTATTTGATTAGATTATAAACCTATATATATTATTATAAATTCAATTAATAAATCTTACAAGTCATACATTTAATGTAAAATCAAAATTTTCATTGAAATATATATTTTTCTGAAAACCAATTTTCATCATGCTTGTGGGTTTATTTTTAAATAATATTCTACAAAATCTATGAAAAAAATTAGTTAAAAAATTACAATGTTTTAATATTAAAAATTAATATTAGGTAACAAGTTCAACTTATTTTTTCAAGGTAAATAATATTAAAATCGTAAATATATGTTACCATAATTAAGGGTGAAAAAGGATTACCCGGGGTTATACTAAAGAGAAGGTGTATCAAGACCTAAATACTTGTATAATTCCTATTTTAAGGAAATAATTTGACCTTATATCATCTATTACCTTGAAATTTTCCATTTTTGAGTCACATGTCCATTAGTAGGACCTTATAATAGTTTAATTAAAGTAAATGACAAAATTTAATTCTCTTACTTTTAAATATCTTTTATGGGTTCACATATGGATAAAAAGAAGGTATGTTCAATTATAAATATTAATTTATAGGATAATTTATTTTCTTTATCATGGTAATTTATTTCTCATTTTTTGTGATTATATAATTACCCCAAATTATTATTTAATTCTGACACAGAAATTATTTAAATAAAAGTAATTTAAATTAATGATTTTAAAAATTTTTACATGTAATAAAATTTGAATAAATTGTTTAATTCCTCAAATTTTATATATAATTATAACATTTTAGGTATTTTTTAAAGGTATATATTTTATTTCATTCTTTTTATGAATGTTTTTAATGTCAAATTAAATGAATATTTTTGAAATTATCATTAATGATATTTTATAATAAATAAAGTTTCATTAAAAAATATTAAAATCATATAATTATTATATTCACTAATGTGAATATGAAATGATATAAAATATCAAAAATTATCCTTTAATGGGTTCCATATAAATTTAAAAGAATTTTCTTGTACCCAAAATGGTAAAAAAAATATTACTGCAATAATGGTCAAAAGGGTTTAAAAGGGGTTAAATCTAAAAAAGATATTGGTGAAAAAAATTCTAAATGTCTCAATTTTTATTTTCTGTGAGGATTTAAAATTAAAATCATTTTTATAATAATATTATCATTTTGTATCCATTTTAATATAGAAATTATCATATATTAATTTAATTCTTTAAGAAATTCCAAAAGCTCCTCTCCCGATTATAAAAGGTCACCTCCTATCCTCTATTAGTCCCATTTAAAATAACATTTTATTCATGAATTTTGTAATCCAATACCATATTTAATTCTATTACCACTTCCTATAGGACTTTATTTTATTATTAAAGCCTCCTAAAAAGGATTTTGGTGTGATACTAAAGAGGATGTTCAAATAATACATATCCTTATAAACCAAGGATTTTGTTTTATTTCTTCTTCCATCCCATTCAAATATTATTCAACTATACTAAAATATAAACAACAATATGTTTTATATAATTATCTACTTCTATAAAATGGGAAACAGAATCGTCGATTGTGTGTACGACGTACTACCACCTCTTGAACCAATGTAATTCATATTTCATCACCGCCTATCATAGATATATATAATGATGTATATAATTTATATACATGATATTTATGAAATAATTATACTTACTTATTTATAATATCACATCTATATCCTAAAATTTAAATCTGTTTGAAAATGATAATGTCGCTCGTGCATACGTGTGGACTACCGCCTCCAAGAAGTGATATTATTCATTTTTCATTTAGGTTTTAATTGGATGGTTCTAAGAGTATATTAATAAATTGGAATGATATATATGATATAATAAATATTATTTATGTTTTATTTAATATTTTTCTTTTTGTTGTTCCATCCGTCGAAAAATAAAAATCGTGTTCATGCGTACGTACGACCTATTATCTCCCTGAACAGTGTAATACATTTTTTATCTCATAATTTTATGGATGAATATAAGTATTTTTATAATGAATTAATATTATATTTATATGATTATTAGCATTATATGATTTATTTAACCATTATCAACTTACGAGCACCAAAATCATTTATCCAAAACAAACATGAAAAACAAAGCAATTATCACCAAGAATAGTTTTTTTATAATGAATTATTTTTAATTGGTTGATAAAAGGGTTATAATTAATCATATAAGGTATTATATATATGTTTATTATTCTATAATATATTTAAAATAGACATATATTTATAATATATTAGGTTCTAATGTGTACAATGAAAGTTGGGCCTTGAGGTAAGAGATTTTCATATAATTTTTATTTTTATGAAACACATTCCATATTCACTACTTCATTATTTTATGTGGAGTATATACTAAACTATACTGTATTTTATGACTCCTATTACTAAAATTATAAGTATTTACATATCCATATAAGGTTATTTATTTTATGGGGCTTATTATTCAAAAATTACAAAAGTGTGAAGGGTTTAATGTTATAAATCATTTTCATTAGGATTGTCTATCATCATGCACCTAATGATGAAATTTTATGATCTAACAGTCCAAAAACTCATGAATTTTATTTTACTATAGTTATTTAGAGAATTAAATGTTTTAATTTAATTTTTCCCTCTTAAATAACTCAAGATACTAATATAATATTTTTTAGAAAAAATGAATGTATTTCTCACTTTAGTGGAAAATCATTTCCCTGAAATTCACAGGTTTTCTAAAAATGTTTCATAGAATAATTTTAATATATAAAATTAAAAATAAAAAAAAATTTACCTATAATTTAATATTTAAAAAATGTTATAATGGTAATCTTCCTATCATTTTTAATCAAGGTACTTGTGACTTTTTACTCAAAATGTGAAAGGGTTGTTTTTTAATGTAGACAACATGAAAAGAATTTTCTAACATCATGAAAACTAAATGATTTGAAATTTTATTTAAAAGATTTTATATTTATCTAAAAACAAAATTTATTTCATGTTATTTTTTAATTTTAGTGATTTTAATGAATTATTCAAAAAATGGAATGTTTACTATTCTAAAGAATATTTTAATGGTTTTTATGGTATTTAACTTAAAAAACATCATCAACCATTTTTTTTCTTTTTCTTTACTATGATATGATCCAATGGTTAAATACATTTTATTTATCTAAATGATTATGATTATGATTTTGAAATGTTTATGAAACCCTTTATTTTTTTATTGTTTATGCAATGATGGATTAATGAATTGTTTTTGAAACCCATTTTCTATGCATGAGTAATAATATGATGATATGATGAATATTTAATATCTTAGGGGGAAAATATATATATGGTATCAATTACGTGATTGGTGGGTCCATAATTATATATCCCTCTAAATAATTGTATAATTTATTATATGTCATAAGAGAATTATGAGAAATAAGTCAGTGTGCTTGATCTATTCTGTGAAATAAGTCATGTGAATTACCCACTATGGGAAAAAAGTAGATGTTCTTGATCTATTATTGCAAAAAAAAGTATACGTTATTTATCCACTTTGAAAAATATGTGTTGATTCCAAATCCATTATTATTTTATGGTATCAATAGTTACCCTTGATATATCAAATTTTTTCTATAATAATGATGGTGAATCATATATATGACATTAAATTATAATTCATGTTTTATTTATGATGATTTCTCACTATTATGAATCATGTATTTTTAAATTATAATGTTTTATTCCGTGACTCATGTTTATGGTCTATGATAGATTGGGTATTAACTTTTTAAGTTTTATTCAAGATCTCAAAATCATATGTTAATCTTATTCATTCATATGATCTATAACTAATATCTCCCATGTTTACCCTTATTGGGCATCTGAAATCACCCTTTATTATGTTTACCTTCCCCAAGTAATAAATATTGTATTTATGTTGGTTATAAGGCCTCATCCATAAACCTCACTTAATATTGAATAAAATGAATAATTCACATTGAGGATCTTTTTAGGTTTTGAGTTTTAGAGAATTAGGACATGACTATTACATCTCAAAAGATTACAAATTAGAAACTTCTACTAAGTTTCCATAATATAAAAACACTTAAAAAAACATGTCTATTCATGGGTTTTAGGTAGCATGACTTTCCCTTGATCCCATCCTTGAACCTATTCCGCATTAAGTCCTGTGAAAAACTTTTCAAAAACTTGGGATGAGCATAAAAAGCTCAGTAAGGGATACACAAAGAATGAAAACTGTTAGTTTTTCAAAACAACAAGTAAACCATGTATACTTTATCAATGTAATACCTTTCACATTTTATAAGTAGTAAAAAAATCTTCAATGAATAAAACATCATTACTTACCCTTTTATAACCCAAAGATTATCATAAACCACATATAAAGAACACATAACATAAAAAGGTAACTTGGGACATAAGCATACTTAAATGGAATAACCATACGGTTGACTTCCACACATACTTAATGGAATAGCCATATGGCCAACTTCCACACATACCTAATGGAATAGCCATGCGGCCAACTTCCATACGCAATGCATTGAAGGTTATATCGTAACCACCCATCCTAGAATTCACGACACCACCCGTCATAATGTCCAAGTACCGTTATAAAATCATAAGACAATAAACAAATATAATGGAAACAAAACATTTCCACATTTCGATCACAATATATCACTTAAATATATCTACATAACAATTCCTTTATAAAAACCATTTTCAATACCAACATACATAAAATAGTATATGGTATTTATTTCATTTTAAAAAACATTACGGCTTGTTGAGGAAGCCAAAGACCAAATAATACTCATAGCGGCGGAAAAGGTTGTTGTCACCGCGTACGTTAAAAGAATCATTAATTTTTTTTGTTTAGTAAAATTCTTCATATAAAAAAATTCATTTTGAATAAAATTAAAAGTCAAAGAGGTTTATACACCGTATAAATGAAAGTTGTGTTTAAAAACAAATATGCCTCAATGAAAAGAGATTGAGATGAAGTCTCTTACAAAGTCGGTATCAATAGATTAAGGATAAATCAATTTCATGATTAAGTGTGAAAAATACAAACACACAAAATATAAGTGGATATAAAGTGTAAAACAATCATAGGTCATTCACACATAATCATGGGAAAAAAACCAATGATATATATATTTAACTCAATGAAATGAGATTGAGTTATTATTTCTGATACAAGTCCGTCTAAATGACATAAGAATTTATCAATGAGATTATTATGTGTAGAAATAGTATATCCACACAATGTTTTGTGTAAACTACAACATAGAGATTCCACACATAATCTTGGCATAATAAAATCACGAATCAGAGGTTTAACCCAAAGAATTGAAAGTGGGTTAAGAAGTTCCCTTACAGAAATTCGACAGCCTAACGGCGTCACTTCAAAACTCATAAAATGAGTTGATGAGAGATAAAAAGGGTATATTGTCACTTGGACATAAAATTTATGTTAATAATGATATATAAGAACATATCTCAAAATAATAGTATGGGAATTAAAAGACATAACAAAATAAGTCTTTTAAAAAGAGGAGGGTGAAAGGTTCCCTTACCGACTTGGGTAACTTTCGAAACGTACACCCCATTGAAGAAGGGTCATACAATTAATATGTAAGTACCAATAAATGAAATTATATTACACAAAGAGTATAATAATGGGAAGTACATACACCACTCAATGTAAATGGTGGAAAATGTAGCATAAATCTCACGTGAATAAAACTGAGATGAAAAATACCTTACGAAAACTCGGTAGCCTAACTACTCCACTTAAAACTTCCAAAAACAAATTGATGAGATCAAATAGAGTATCTCATCATATTAAAATAAAATGTACAGAAAGATGAATATAAAATAACATCCCCCATCATAACAAAGAGGACCTTAAATGAAGTGACATAAATGAGAGTACTTAAAAAGAATGAGAGAGGTTAGATCTCTTATGAGAATTCGGCAGCCTAACGGCGCCACTCAAAACTTCCAAAATGGATTGATGAGAGAAAATAGGGTCTCTCACCATTTGAACATAAAACGTACAGTAAGAGTAATATAAAATAACATCCCAATAATAATAAAGATGAGCTTAAAAGTATTGACATAAAAGAGTGTACTTAAAAAGAAAGAGAGGAGTATGATCCCTTACGAAAATTCGGAAGCCTAACGGCGCCACTCAAAACATCCAAAATGGATTGATGAGAGAAAATAGGGTCTCTCATCATATGAACATAAAAAATACAATAGTATTAATTTAAAATAATATCCCAATCATAAAAATATGAGCTTAAAAGGAATGACATAAAAGAGTGTACTTAAAAGGAAAGAGAGGGGTAGGATCCCTTACCTCGTGTCCGACATGACTCAATCGTTCATTAATCTCCTGAATAATAAAATTTGGTAAATTTATAATTTCTTAAGGACCTACTTTAAATATTATTATTCAGCTCATATCAAATATTATAATGTTATAATAATTGGTTAATAAATTGAGTTCATATCAGATGTTTTTGTCGATGTTCAGTACATGAGTAAAAATTGAACTTGGTGGAAAAATAATTTTCCATGTAGTTATAGGTACATAATCTCCAGAATAGTATTTATGTTTTAAATATCATATATATCCAGTATATATTAATTTTATACTATTCCATAGAATTTGGAGATAAAAAATTAAAAGCATCGTTCATGGAGACGGTAGGCCGTACGTACGCATGAACGCTACTTTCATTTTTTTTGCCATATTAATGGAATTAATAAAAAATGAGAGATATATATATTATAATTCCAGAATGATACCCATCATTTAGATGTAATATATTACATATATATCCATTATATATATTTAATTATAATAGTACATAACATTTGAGATAAGAAATGAAATGTACCGTTCATGGAGAAGGTAAGCCGTACGTACGCATGAATGATACTTTCATTTCTTTTTTTTCTTGTATTCAATTGAATTAAACAATAAATATATAAAGGTATATTATAATTACAGTAGTATAACATATTTAATACCATTAATTACATCCTTTATACGTCCCACATATGGCATTAACGAATCCAATCACTTTGAGGGGGCGGTAGTCCGCACTTCCTAAAATGAAGATATCGCGTTTACCCATAATGGAATCCATAATGTTATGACATAAATGAAAAATAAAGAAGAATAAGGAAAACATAAACATATCATATATCATATATAAATATAGTTACATGTTAAGGGACACCGTTGAAGGTGTTAAAAGAATATTGAACAATCATCGTTTCGCGAGGAAGTAATTCGCCATCCATAGAAACAGTATGTTCTTTAACCATTAGACGAAGGTGTGTGTAAGTGTAGATCTAATACATCACATAGAAACATCCTATTTTTTTATTATACTGTTTTTTGTACAAAAGAAATGAATAAAAAGGGTTTAGGGGGTTGGATAAGAAAAATAAAACAAAAGAACACAAGGGAAGACATCACCTTTAAATCGGGTAACATCCTTTGATTTGATCTAAAAGGCTTCCTTGGAAAGGATTCTGCCCAAAGTGAGGCTTCGATGATGAATATAGGGATACAGATAGATGAAATGGGAAGTTTGTGGCTGAGCGAAAGTCTTGAGAGGTGTGTGTAAGGTGGTAGAGGTGGGGGCCTTTTATAAGAGGAGAGGAGGGGCACTCTTGGAAAGTTACAAAATGTTACTTCATTTTCAAATGATATTGGGATTTTAAAGGTCCTAAATTGATTTATTTCTAGGATAAGGTGATAAGGTTTATAAATCCACCCATCCAATAGGTTTGTGGCAAGTGTAGGTCTTAGATATTACGTTATCATTTCATTTTATTTAAATCGTTAAATCATGAGGTAATCGATGCATCATCATTCTATCATAAATAATTTACTTTATTTAGTGTCTGAAAATTATAAAAAAATATAATGAGGTAGGAAATATTTTTAGCTTTCTAATTAATATTTATAGTAAAAAATATGACTTTTATATCCCCATATAAAAAGTGTTTTCGTAAAATAACTCATGTTTGTGACATATTAATTTTAACATTAAATAAAAAGTTATTAATGTCATTTTCCGACCAAAGTGGCTCCATGGGGTCCCCAAGTTGACCCATGGATTTTCTTGGTCGGCCATGACACATCCAATGAGGGTAGGACACGTGTCTAGGAAATTTCATATTATTAACACTTTATTTTTTCCTTAAATTACACTAATTACCTCTAATCGCGATAAAGAACTTAAAAGTTAATATTCACCAAAAAATTATTTTAAACTCATTGAACCACATTTTACTTCTTAATCACAACCATTTATGTCGGATTTTTGAAAATCAAAACACAGAGGTGGTAAAATTTCATTTAAACGAAAAATCAGTTTTTTATGTACCACTTAGTGGTTTCACTATTCATCAAAATTGATGTTTTTCAAAAAAATAAAAAAACTTCACCCTAATCTATATTTGAAATTTCGAATTCAAAAATGAAGTCCATTTTAAAAAATTCAAAACATATAAGTTGCATTAATCAATTTAATAATTAATTCCCGTAGTCAGAGCAAATAGCGTGTTTTTATGAAACAATGTGTATCAAAAGATTGACACTACTTTATGTCCAATTTCAAGATGAAATTAATTCCAACAACCAGTATTGGATTAAATGGTAAAAATATATTTAAATTTCACTTTGAAACCAATTAAAAAGTTAATCTAATCATATAAATAAATTATATTAAAAAGTGGTTTTGAATTAAAATACAACATTTTTCACTATTCATTAAAAATGAACTTTATCGGAAAGATACAAAAATTTACACAAAGTAAATTTTGATGTCTCTATTCTAAAGAAGAATTTTATTTTGTCAAATATAACACATAAAATTTTCAAAAAATGGATTTAAAAGAGGTTCTCCATCAAAAGGCGGTTAATCGACCTTCTAAAGAACATTAGAATGTTTACGCTTGAAAATTGAATTCATTCACATTTTTAATCCTCTAACATTTATTGTAAAAAGTAAAATTATTTGACAAACATATATAATAATTTTGTAGTTAGTTCTGTTCATTCCCACCATTACAACGGCTAGGCGTTAACTACCATTTAAAGTAATATTATTTTATTATTAGTGTGCAACGTAAGATTCCCAAGAAAATCGTTGTTGCGTATTGGGTACGCCATCGAGCATAGCATCCCCTTTAAAGTAATAATAATATTTTATTCAAAAATATGGATAAATATAAAAATGTCATATTTTTTATTTACTTTGGGTGTTACATCCTTCCCCCTTTTGGTAATTGCGTCCTCGCAATTTTAAAATTGGGCTCGGAAACATCCATAAAAGTCCCACATCGGAACAAGAGTCGGTAAAACAATAACTTTAAAATAAAGAATGATAAGTACAGAGGTCACCTGAGCTAACCCATACTAGGATTCCATGTAGGAAAACATGGACATGGAGGAGAAAACATAGGGTCATCTTCTGATGGAGAGTGATAGAACATATGTTTAGGAGAAAGTTAACCACAAGAAAATCACAAACTTGTGATGGGTTAAACAGTATTCGATTCCCCAGTAGGAAAAATTAATAGACAACATTTTTGTTTTTTTATTGAGGGATTTATTCATAAGGGAACATAATTACTTATCATGCTGACTTTCATCTTTTATAAGATTTCTTAAACAAACTCATATTTTCTTCAAAAGACGAGTATTTAGGAAGACTTGTTCACTATAATCAACTTCTAGAGAATCACCTAATCCACAAAAGAGAACTATATACTTCCCATGTATTTAGAAATTAACCAAAACCAAAACCAAAACCAAAACCAAAATGGTTAGTTCAAGATCAGATAATCCAGAAAAGGATAACCCTTTATAAAAAGAAAATATATTCTTAATCTCCAAAATTTGTCCAACAAAACCCGAAGTTCAACGAGGACCATTTGATAAAAAATTTGTACATAATATTCTTCAAAGTAAACCAAACTATGATTGAAACCCAAATATTTTAAGGATTTAGTCACATAGTCTTACAAGGTACAAATTATCTTTTATCTCTAAATAACATCAGTTGCTATTAAATTCTCATATTGAAAAGTAATTAACCTAATCACATATCCTCGATGATAGGTTAATCATTTCCATAGATAACCCAAATTAAACTCACTCTTGATTCTAAAAATAATTAGTCAAACTAACCAGGGACTTCACATAGTCCAGTGGTAGGCGATAAATACCAGTCGCACTTTGGTTGTTGGTTCGATTCTCGTAGCTTTGTTCGACGCGACGGGTTGTCACACGGTCTGCGTGTTGTCCTTTTTCCAAAACTATATAATTCTTAAAACATTGCCAAAACGAGATAAAATTTTCAAAAATGATCATAACATATTTTGACCTCAATTTTATCTCATGCCTTTCATTTTCCATCATAACATATAATTACCTATAATTACCTCAAAAGTAAGGATCATATAAAATCTAAAGGTTACCTTTATAATTATTACCTGAACATCCACATCAACTGGTCATCTCGTACATGATGCATTACAGATCATACCAAGGTTAAAGTGGTTGATCATGACTCCTTGATAGTTGGTTTAGAACAACCATGAGTTTCCTCATTGAATCCCCCATTTTATCTAGTATCTTAATCAGAGAACTACTACAGTTTCCTTCAAACCTGTTGTCTCTTTGGTGCCTGCTAGATCAATCCATTCACTAAAAACAGAAATGTCAGTGTAGGTATATCAACAATACCATCAGTTACTAATGAGGAAGGTAAACACTAAGATATACTTACTCATTCACTTTATCTAAAACTAGTAATCTTTCTGAAATCCTAACCATTATGGTAATGTCACTTGTGCTTAGAGAATACCCTAACCTATAAAGTTATCTAAACCGAACTTTGATACCAACTATAAGGCCCCAACCATAAACCTTACTTAATATTGAATAAAATGAATAATTCACATTGAGGATATTTTTAGGTTTAGAGTTTTAGATAATTAGTACATGACTATTACATCTAAAATGATTACAAAGTAGAAACATCTACTAAGTTTCCATAAAATAAAAACTCAAAAAAAAACATTTCTAGTTTCGTGTTTTAGGTAGAATGACTTTCCCTTGATCCCATCCTTGACCCTATTCTGCGTTAAGTCCCGTGAAAAACATTTCAAAAACATGGGATGAGCATAAAAAGCTCAGTAAGGGATACACAAAGAATGAAAACTGTTAGATTTTCAAAACAACAAGTAAACCATGCATACTTTATCAAAGCAATACCTTTCACCTTTTAGAAGTAGTAAAAAAACTCTTCAATGAATAAAAGATCATTAATTACCCTTTTGTAACCCAAATATTACCATAAAACCCATATAAAGAACACATAACATAAAAAGGTAACTTGGGACATAAACATACTTAAATGGAATAACCATACGGTCGACTTCCACACAAACTTAATGGAATAGCCATACGGCCAACTTCCACACATACTTAATGGAATAGCCATGCGGACAACTTCCATACCCAATGCATTGGAGGTTATAACGTAACCAACCCTTCCTGGTATTCATGGCACCACACGTCATAATGTCCAAGTACCATTATAAAATCATAAGACAATAAACAAATATAATGGAAAGAAAACATTTCCACAATTCGATCACAATATATCACTTAAATATACCAACATAACAAATCCTTTATAAAAACCATTTTCAATACCAACATACATAAAAGAGTATATGGTATTTATTTAATTTTAAAAAACATTACGGCTTGTTGAGGAAGCCAAAGTCCAAATAATACTCGCGGCGGCGAAAAAGGTCGTTGTCACTGCATACGTTGAAAGAAACATTCCTTTTTTATTTTTTTAGTAAAAAGCTTCGTATAAAAATATTCCTTTTGAATAACATTAAAATTCAAAGGGGTTTACAAACCGTATAAAATAAAGTTGTGTGTAAAACCAAATATGCCTCAATGAAAGGAGATTGAGACGAAGTCTCTTACAAAGTCTGTATCCTTAGATTAAGGATAAATCAGTTACATGATTATGTGTGACAAATACGAATAAAAAAATATAAGTGGATATTATGTGTAAAACAATCAGAGGTCATTCACACATAATCATGGAAAAACAAAACCAATGACATAGATATTTAACTCAATGAAACGAGATTGAGTTATGATTTCCGATACAAGTCCGTCTAAATGACATAGGAATTTATCAATGAGATTATTATGTGTAGAAATAGTATATCCACACAAGGGTTTGTGGAAAATACAACATAGAGATTCCACACATAATCTTGGAATAATAAAATCAATAATTAGTGGTTTAACCCAAAGAATTGAAAGTGGGTTAAGAAGTTCCCTTACAGAAATTCGACAGCCGAATGACGTCACTTAAAAACTCATAAAATGAGTTGATGATAGATAAAAAGGGTATCTCATCACTTGGAAATAAAATTTAAGTTAATAATGATATTGAAGAATATATCCCAATATAATAGTATGTGAATTAATAGACATAACAAAATAAGTCTTTTAAAAAAGAGGAGGGTGAAAGGATCCCTTACCGACTTGGGTAACTTTCGAAACGTACACCCCATTGAAGAAGGGTCATACAATGAATATGTAAGTACCCATAAATGAAATTATATTTCACAAAGAGTATAATAATGGTAATTACATACAACACTCAATAGAAATGGTGTAAAATGTAGCATAAATCTCATGGGAATAAAAGTGAGATGAAAAATCCATTACATAAACTCGGCAGCCTAAAGACGCCACTTAAAACATCCAAAAATGGATTGATGAGATAAAATAGAGTATCTCATCATATTACACTAAAATTTACAGAATGATGAATATAAATGGACATCCCCAATCATAACAAAGTGTAGATTAAAATAAGTGACATAAATGAGAGTACATAAAAAGAAAGATAGAGGTTAGATCTCTTACGAAAATTCGGCAACCTAACGACGCCACTCAAATCTTCCAAAATGGATTGATGAGGGAAAATAGTGTCTCTCACCATATGAACATAAAAAGTACAGTAGGAGTAATATAATATAACATCCCAATCATAATAAAGATGATCTTAAAAGGATTTACATAAAATAGTTCACTTAAAAAGAAAGAGAAGAGTATGATCCCTTACGAAAATTCGGCAGCCTAACGGCGCCACTCAAAACTTCTAAAATGGATTGATGAGAGAAAATAGGGTCTCTCATCAAATGAACATAAAAAATACAGTAGTATTAATATAAAAGAATATCCCAATCATAATAAATATGAGCTTAAAATGAATGACATAAAAGAGTGTACTTAAAAGGAAAGAGAGGGGTAGGATCCCTTACCTCGTGTCCGACATGACTCGATCGTTCTTTAATCTCCTGAATAATAAAATTTGGTCAATTTATAATTTCTTAAGGACCTGCTATAAATATTATTATTCAGTTCATATCAAATATTATAATGTTATAATAATTGGTTAATAAAGTGAGTTCATATCAGACGTTTTTGTCGATGTTCAATACATGAGTAAAAATTGAACTTGTTGGAAAATAATTTTCCATGTAGTTATAGGTAAATCATCTCTAGAATAGTATTTATGTTTTAAATATCATATATATCCAGTATATATTCATTTTATACTATTCCATAGCATTTGGAGATAAAAAATTAAAAGCACCGTTCATGGAGACGATAGGTCGTACGTACGCATGATCGCTACTTTGATTTTTTTCCCATATTAATGGAATTAAAAAAATGAGATATATATATATTATAATTCCAGAATGATACCCATAATTTAGATTTAATATAATATATATATATCCATTATATATATGTAACTATAATAGTACATAACATTTGGATATAAGAAATGAAATGTACCGTTCATGGAGACGGTAAGCCGTAAGTACGCATGAACGCTACTTTAATTTCTTTTTTTTCTTGTATTAATTAGAATGAAATAATAAAGATATAAAGGTACATTATAATTACAGTAGGATAAAAAAATTTATACCATTAATTCCATCCTTTATACGTCCCACATATGGCATTAACGAATCAAATCACTTTGTGGGGGCGGTAGTCCGCACTTCCTAAAATGAAGATATCACGTTTACCCTTAATTGAAACCATAAAGGTATTCCATAAATGAAAAATAAAGAAGCTTAAGGAAAACAAAAACATATTATATATCATATATAAATATAGTGTCATCTTACCGGCCACCTTTGAAGGTGTTAAAAGAATATTGAACAATCATCGTTTCGTGAGGCAGTAATTCGCCATCCACAGAAACCTTTTCTTTAACCATTAGACGAAGGTGTGTGTAAGTGTAGCTCGAATACTTCAAATAAAAACATCCTAGTATATTTATGAAAATTTTTTTGTTACAAAAGAAAAGAATAAAAAGGGTTTATGGGGTTGGATAAGCAAAATAAAACAAAAGAACACAAGGGAAGACATTACCTTTAAATCGGGTAACTTCCTTTGATTTGAGTTCAAAGGCTTCCTTGGAAATGATTATGCCCAAATTGAGGCCTCAATGTTGAATATAGGGATGTGGAGAGATGAAATGGTCAGGGTTCGGCCGAGCCAAAGGCTTGAGAGGTGTGTGTAAGGTGGTAGAGGTGGGGGCCTTTTACAAGAGGAGAGGAGGGGCACTCTTGGAATGTTACAAAATGTTACTTTATTTTCAAAATGATTTTCGGATTTTAAAGGTCCCACATTGATATATTTCTAGGATAAGGTGATAAGGTTTTTAAATCCAACCATCCAATAGGTTTGTAACAAGTTTAGGTCTTAGATTTTACATTATCATTTCATTTTATTTAAATCGTTAAATAATGAGGTAATCGATGCATCATCATGGTGTCATATATAATTTAATTTTTTAGTGTCTCAAATTTATAAAAAAAACTATCATGATGTAGGAAATCTTTTTATATTTCTAATGAATATTTATAGTCAAAAATATGACTTGTATATCCCCATATAAAAAGTGTTTTAGTAAAATAACTCATGTTTTTACGTTTTAATTTTAACATTAAATAAAAAGGTATTATTGTCATTTTCCAACCAAAGTGGCACCATGGGGTACCCAAGTTGACCAATGGATTGCATTGGTCGGCCATGACACATCCAATGAGGGTAGGACATGTGTCTAGGTCATTTCATATAATGAAAACATTATTTTTACCTTAAATTACACTAATTACCTCTAATCACGATTAAGAATTTAAAAGTTACTATTCACCAAAAAATTATTTTAATCTCATTGAACCACATTTTACTTCTTAATGACAACCACGTATGTCGGTTTTTTGAAAATCAAAACACAGAGGTGGTAAAATTTCATTTAAACGAAAAATCAGTTTTTTTAAGCACACTTAGTGGTTTCACTATTTATCAAAATTGAAGTTTTTCAAAAAAAATACCCAAAATTCACCCTAAGCTATATTTGAAATTTTGAATTCAAAAATGAAGTCCATTTTACAAAATTCAAAACATATAAGTTGAATTAATTAATTTAATAATTAATTCCAACTGTCAGAGAAAATAGCGTGTTTTGATGAAATAATTAGTATCAAAAGATTGACACTAGTTTAAGTCCAATTTCAAGATGAAATTAATTCCAACGACCACTATTGAATTAAATGATAAAAATATATTCTAATTTCACTTTGAAACAAATTAAAAAGATAATCTAATCATATAAATAAATTATATTATAAAGAGGTTTTGAATTAAAATACAACATTTTTCACTATTCATTAAAAATGAACTTTATCGGAAAGATACCAAAAATTTACACAAAGTAAATTTTGATGTCTCTATTCTAAAGAAGAATTTTATTTTGTCAAATATAACACATAAAATTGTCAAAAAACTGGATTTAAAAGAGGTTCTCCATCAAAAGGCAGTTAATCGACCATCTAAAGAACATTAGAATGTTTACGCTTGAAAATTGAATTCATTCACATTTTTAATCCTCTAACAATTATTGTAAAAAGTATAAATACTTGACAAACATATATAATCATTTCATAGTTATTTCTATTCATTCCCGCCATTACAATGGCTAGGCGTTAACTACCATTTAAAGTAATATTATTTTATTATTAGAGTGAATCATAAGATTCCCAAGAAACTCGTTGTTGCGTATTGGGTACACCATCGAGCATAGCGTCCCCTTTAAAGTAATATTAATATTTTATTCACAAATATGGATAAAAATAAAAATTTCATATTCTTTATTTACCTGGGGTGTTACATAGGTAATGTCTATAAGGAGTACTAAATGGGATGATATTTATGGGATCTGTTTAAGATCCATCGTTAAAGTAAATTTTTGTGTGACTAGTCACCAATGACAGTAAACCTTTATAATCCTTGGGTTATTATTTGTGAAATATATTTAATATTAATCTAAAAATAACTTATATTTATGTATAAAAATATTCTTTTATTAGACAATTACATTTTAAGGATTGGTCTTATGAAACCAAAGAATAATTCAACTTTTGTTTGAGGGGAAATGATAAAACCGTAAGTGTACCTTGCAAACTGGGTGAAAATTTCAACAGAGTTACTTACCAATTCATTATCCCTCTACTTATGTTTGATAAATTTACCACTCAATTTTAGTGTAAAGAGTTTGAGAAAAATACATATTGAAATATACCTTTTAAAAATATTATAATGTCATGAATTATATTTTCTTTTATTTTCTTATATTATTGATAATATTACACAACCAATCTGTTCTACCATGAAAATGATTCACGGCCAGAATAACATTATCATTGTTTGAGAACTTGATAATGGATATTATATTTTCCATAGAATTGATCAATTTTTCATAAATAAGTGGATTAATAGAACCAATAAAAGATAGTGGAGTTTTCAGATAAAATTATCAACGATGAGTTTTTCCTTCCTCTATGTGTTTGAAAGTTCATCTTGATTCATGTTACCATTCAAAGCTTAAGAATGTGGGGTGTGAATTTCCATGAGATTTTGTAACCAAGCTCCAATTTCTTTTGGTTACTCCTGAGGATGGTGATTTCATTAGTCATCACATTCATTATTCACATTATTCCTCATGGTTCCAGTGATTGAATAAAACAAAAAATCATAGTGTGAGTGTCAAAAATAAATAATTAGCATAATAAATCATATGATTATAAAAATCATTATTTTGAGGTCCTAAATTGTGAAACATACATTTTACCAAATTCAATTTAAGTTCATTTCATTTCAATATATATTTTCAATGGTTTTCTTAGAAACTATCTACTAATTCATCATAATGGTTCATAAAGATAATAATAATTAACAAAGAATTTACCTCAATAGTGTCAAACCAAGTGTATAGTTATGCCTCTTTTTCAAGAAATAGGTGAATAATGAGTTGATATCCAATATTAATTTTTAGGATTTTTACCCAATGTTTTATTTGTTACATATCCTACATCCACCTATTGAATCTATATAAGGATTTAATTTCTATAAACCCGTATAATATTTAATTTACCAAAACATCAGAATTTTATCCTTTACATAGACTTATAGAGAAGGTTTTCACTAATTTTTTTGATTCCTATTATTAAAAAATAACTAATCCCTAGTCTAATACCAACTCTGGTTACCCAAGTGTTTCATATATAAATATTACATCCATTATAGGTTTACTATCTTTGGATACTAGATACATAATTAACTTATTTCATGAAATATCATCAGCATGTTCCATAAATTTATTCTAAAAAATCACAATTCTTAGATATACCCTAGTTAAAACTATTCTTCATAAACTTGTAAAATGGTCACATAAGAAAGGGTGAGCTCATATTCATTGTAATAGAAAATATAAAAGCTACTAAATGATAATAATTGAGAATAATATATTCATAACTGTATGAGAGATTAATCATAATTTTCAAAATTCATACATAATATGAAAGAGAAATTTAATAACGATTCATTCCATATGTATTTTTCATAACAAAATATATAAGTTATAAGAGTGTAGAATCATTAATAATCAATAATTATCCTAAGATAAAATCATATGCACAAGACAAAAGTTTTTTTCATACACATAAAAATAGAATGATATTTCTTTAGTCATGTCTCACTTCCAATTCTATCATTGTTGGAAAAATCAAATAGTGGATTAGGATCACTAGAAATTCAAATCATTTCATTAGTCAAGTATTACTTCCAATACTATCATGTTGAACAAACACCATTACTAATATATGTTTGTTAACCATTATAATCTATATTATCTAATGAGATATCAGTATTTTCCCAATAAATTGGATGGATTTATAATTATGGGACCACAAATCACATAAAAGGAACTCTATATAACTATGTCATAATATCAGAAAAACATTCATAAATTAATCATAACATAACCAATTGAAAAGAAATATTTTTCACATATATTTCATCATAATTTAATTAATATATGGAAAGAAATAGGTTTTATAAAAACATTCTCAAAACATCATCATCATAATCCATACATTAAAATTAATTTGATGTTATCATAACAACATAACCCTATTTAATAATATCATTCCTTAAATAATGTTGATATAGATGAAAAAATTATTTAAAATATAATATGAACATTTCTTTGAAAATAAGGAAAATATAATTTCTATTATTATCTTTAAATACATAAAATCTCAAGAATATTTATAAAAATTATTTCTTTACAAATAAGTATGAAATCATTTATTGTAATATTCAATTAAAATAAAAGTTATCATTGTGATAAAATCTATTTATGTTTTATATATTAAAAGAGAACATTATTTTCAAACTTTTGAAAAAAAGTTAATGTAATGTAAAACATTTGAAAATATTCATATAAAAAATTTGTGATGAAATTAAATTGTATTAAGAATAATCTTTTTCAAACACCAAGGTATAGATAAAAACATATATTTTTTTTTTAAAATTACATAGATATGGATGAGAATGTTTCCCTTTCAAAAAAAAATAATCTTAAACTTTCATAAAAAATAAATAGTTTTCAATACCAAATAAAGGAATGTAGATAATTGTTAAAAATTATATAAATAATTATATGAAAATTAATTGAGTATTATTTAAAGGAAAAATATGAGATAATTTTCCATTAATGTAATGTTAACATTGATAGTCCCAAAAAGAAACAAGATTGTAACATAAACCCTTACTGATTTCATAACATTTGGATGAAAATCCCCTTGAAGTAGATAACCTAAAATGAAACATTAAATACCATGAACATATCAAATTGGTAGTATATAAACCATATAAAAACGAATAGTTTCTATAACATTTATCATGTCTCAATGAAATAATATTGAGATAAAGAACCCTTATAGTTTTGGTAATCTCTAAATATAAAACCTCATTAAAGATATAGTCTTATATAGATTATTAAACCACTAGAAGTTTTTTTAAAATAAAAATAAAATAAATTTTTAATTATTATATACACTTCACAAAATAAAAAGGTTGTGAATATGTCATATGTCTCATAGAAATAAAAGTGTTAGGAGAAACCCTTACCTCAGGTCTGGACATTATTTGTAAATTATATTAACACATTATATATTAATTTTAGATTTATTATAAATTTATTATATAAAAACATTAAATATAATATTAATATATATCATTCACTTATTACATTTAATAACACCTTTATTTATAATTCATTCTTAAAAATATCATTCTGCGTGTTCACTGTTCCATTTTTCATGCATGTTTGGGTTTGGTGGTTTAATACTTACAGCTTGTTCATGGTTTAATCCTTTGAAAATTCATAATCATATCATAAGTATCATATATATTCATTATATAAAATTTTATTACCATTCATAAAATGTGGTAATGAAAAATTAATTACAACACTTTGTGGAGACGGTAGTCCATACGTACGCACAGGTGGTGTTTAATATTTGGTGGATGGAACGAAAGAATGGTACATAATTATTCACAATTAAAAATACTAATTGTAATTATAAATATCATATATATTAATTAAATCTATCCTTATTACCATCTATGTAAATACTAAATGAAAAACAAATTACATTGCTTTATCAAGGTGGTAGTCCACATGTACATATGAGTGACATTATCATTTTCCAATGGATTTGAAGGAGAAAAAATGGATATAAAATTAAAATAAAAACATATAATTATAGTAATTATAAATATTAAATAATATATATATGGTTATAGAAAATTTTTAGGAGTTTTATGAAGAATGAATCATGAAAATGATCAGTAAGAACGTATACCTATTCTTCTGGTATCCTCCATTCAAATGAACATTAAAGAGTCTTGGATTGATGTTTGGAAAACCAGGTACCTCAAGGTAATTGATAAGGACTCGTTTAGTGTATTTTTGTAGACATTGGTTGATCTAAATGTCTCAAGCAGTGTGGATAATGGAGAAGAGGAGGTTCCCTTCTATAAGTGAGGTGGGTAGAAAACATGTAAATATTTAGAACATTAAAATATTAAAATGTATATCTGATAGAAACGGTTCTCAAAATTAAAAAATATTAAATTATAATAAGTTTAAGTTCTAAATATATTAAATTAATAAAATTAAATAATGCTTATTATTTTATTTTAAGCCTCATATGTTATGTTAACCCATCTATAACGATTTTAACCCTTACTATGGTAAGAATATTTTTACCATGGTTTCTATTCATTATAAAAAAAATAATAGAAATTCTTACATAATATTAATTATTATAATTCCAAATATTGAATACATTTTACTATTTTAAATTCCTATAAGTGGCTATAATTAATTTTAATACCCGCGAATAAAACACATAAAACCCATTTTTAGAGGAAAATATTTTTTAGCATAACAACGATTTTATTATCATCCCATGACTAGTAACAACAATTAGATAAATAATGAAATATTTTTTCTGAATACATAATCTAAAAATTAAATTAATGCCATAATGAATAGTTGTTAATTTAATTTACTGAAACAAAAATATATAGTTCACATAAAAATAGTTTTATAAAAAATAACTATTTTTACCCTCAAATGATTTTATATTACCTTATAACCAATTATTAATAATTATATGAATAACTATTTAATCCCCATATATTTAAACCAAATAAAGGTGTATTATTTTTCAAAATACATATTATATAGAATAATATTGTAATTTAAAAATTTTAACTTTTAACCCTAAATGAAATCATTTTTTACCTTTAAAAATGATTTCTTATTTCTGAGTTATTAGGAATATTTATTAAGGAAAGGTTTTGTTCATATTTCTCATAATTGTTTTACCCCTATTAATGACTTACAATTGAAAATTTAGGTGATAATTGTAAACTTTTATAATAATATTATAATAATATATCATAGCCCATTTTATCTAATTATTGTGTGTAAAGAAAGCTATCAAGAACATCAAAATTTATTTAAATATAAATATTTATTAAAATATTTTGGTGTTACACTCTATGGATACATTCTTGTTTTTTTTAGTTTTTTATTAAATTAGTTAATTAATTACTATAAAAACTTAAAATTGAGGGGGTATTTTTTGTATATTCTCCCGAGGAAAGATCAACCCCACTCCCTGTAATCTCATCTACCTCTTTTCTTAAAGTGAGCAATCCTTCTTCCATTGACTTTTGTAGGTTCTGTATTTTGTAGGATTCCACCATCATTGAGTCCTTTAATTACTAATTTCCTTCGTTTCCTTCTTTGTTTCATAGTATGATATCAATTATTGTGGTATATGCCTAATTCAATGTATTTTCTTAAATAATTTGATTTAAATCATTTGTGCACAAATATATTGGTGATACTTACTAATAAGGCTTCTGTCATTTTGAGTTTGGTGGTATCAAGCTTATCATTATGTTCTATGTTTTATTCCAAGTGTATGTGATATCATAAACCTTGAGTTATTTACATAAAATAATTATATATAAATGGTTCTACCATTTTCTATAATTAGATTTCTTATTTTGGTATATAGGTTATCTATAGTGAATTTTTATGTTTAAAACATGTTTTCTAAGGAATGCATGATTGTCCTTATTGTGTTGTGATATGTTGGTGGAAAATAAATGGTTTTTCATATTTTGAACTATAACTTGATGGATTTAATATAGATTTCCTAGAGTGTAGCCATAGTAAACGAGGTATGGTAAAGTGATTCTTTCATAGTGATAGCCTTTTATAATGAAGGGTATTCATTAAAGATTATGTAAATGGGTGACCTGCCTCATTTAAGATATATATTTATTAGTGATTGGTTATTTACTAACCATTGGGATCTATTTTACTTTTTGTTCACATTTACATTTAATGTTTACCATTTCAAATATGAAATTTTTATAATACCTTACGTCTGATTATGATTATATTGTATATAAGTTATGTGATATTGATTAAGAGAGCATGTCGACCCTTCGAATGTGGAATTATGGAGTGGTTATGTGGTTATGAGTTAGTCGATCATTCCAAACATGTTGTGAGATGTGATGGAAAGGTGGGTTGGGTATTCATTTCAACCACAAACATACAAAATGTGACAGTATAGGTTATGTTGAATGGGTTTGGAGATCATTCAAATCATGGTAATCCTTGATGATATGGGATTGAGTATGTAGAATGGGTTGTGAGATTATTATAACCATATATATACATGTTATTATGATGTTTACATGTGTCATTGGTCGTATTTGATGCCAACCTTTGAGGGATCATGATATAGGTTTGGCTATCATTCCAACCTTTGTAGTGTAAATAGATTGTGTTGTGAGTCCTTTAAATTTTTTATAGTGAATGGATTGGGTTCAGTATCACGGCCTCCAAGAGGATTTTATTATCAAATGTGATGGTTGTGTTTCTTTACTGTCATGATAGAACTTGGGGATCAATAGTGGATTGTTTTATTATTATTTTTATTTTATTGACCATCCCACATCAACATACACATGTTTAAACTGAATATGTTTAGGGACAATCTTCATAGTTTCCTATTGGATTTTATAATTACCATACCTATGTTTCAATGGTTCCTGGAAAGGCTTCATGGTTATAGGTATAAATATGGGAAGGGGAACGCGATTATAGTAGAGCTGTTGAGTTAGAGTTAACATATGGGATGAGGATGGACTTGGGACCCATATTGAAACTATCTATAGTTTTATTCTCTTTTTATATAACCTTTACTTAAGAGATCTTATTTTTGTATTTATGAGTTGTATGGAGTATAAAGTTGGTTGTATTTTTATTATTTGGGTTATGGTATTTTCCTTTACTAGTTTATAACTATGATTTTTGTTTTTGTACATCTTATTATATGATGACCTTTTACATTGTTGCCTCCACTGATATTTTTAGTTATCTATGCTAGAGGTTATAGTCTCCACATACTTATACATATACCCTAGCAAATATTCAATTGCCCCTCTAATTTAGGGAGTCATTCTTGAGGTATGCAGTACTCTGATTAGGTCATGTTGGAGTGTAGTCAAGCCTAAGATGTTATAAAGTTGTATCAGATACTTGATTTGTTTATTTAATCTTTCTATATGGTCATGATAAATAGGATATATTGTTTTTTTTTGTATTTTTTTAAAACATTTCACCTAAGAGTATCAAACCGATGTATAAATAATGTCCATGATACCAGGGATGATATTATTATTCATTGTTTTTTAGTTGTATAATTTTGTCATTTACTAAGAATTTGTTTTTTTTTTATTTATAGAATATTGGTTTTTAATCATGGATGTGAGTGGAAATTAGGATTGTGTACATGAATCACATATGAAATTTAGGACTTTACGGACATTAATGTGATTTCTTGTGATTGGTCATTTTTATTATGATATTGGGTTAGGTTATTTAAATTGTCATCAATAACTCAGAATGTTTTTTCATATATCACATGATGATGTAATCTTATCTAACCAATTACATTTATAAATATATTTAATATTAACTATTGATTGAAAATTCCGATCATCTATATTTTTTTACTATGATTGGAGGTAGATTTGTCTTCAGAGAGTTACTAGACTATGAGATGTTTTTTAAGGTGAAATGTATATTGTGTTTCAAGATTCCATGAATGTCACAACTTTCCCTAAATCCTGATATCATGAATTTTGATAAATGTGTTATATGTAATGTGTTTTTAATTTTAGATACATGACACCATTATTTAATTTAGTGGAGTTCCAAGATGGTGGGAATGAACATTTTTTGAATGATGGTTCAGAAAAAATATCTTGTTTTACCAGTACTGACTATGGTTGTGTTCCTTTGAGAGAGAAATTATAGGTGGTACTATCAATGGATATGGAATTACTGAGAGATTCTACGTATTTTTTAAACTCATCACATTTGTTAAAAATCATCATCAACCCATGTTTAGAAGTTAGGGAAGACCCCATACTACTGCTAATTGGGTGGATTTGATGCATACATTATTTGTCCATGTTAAGACACCCTCTAAGAGGAGGGCAATGCTAGTGACTTCTATGTTTTAAAAACTAGATAAATATTTGTGGGATGTCCTAATTTAAACATAAAAGTATTTTTGGTTATCTTGGAAAGTTATTTACACCCTTTTCTAAGATCATTTATACCTAAAGACACTGAGGGTGGTTAGGGATTGAGAGTTTATGCATATAAACTAGAGTGGGATTCCATTTATAGAATACGTGACCCACTTTACAAAGATATATCACTTTTCCCCAAATCTAGAGGGGGGTGATGAATTCATTTATATGTGATAAAATGATGATATCAGGTATGCTATACAAGTATAGGTGAATTAGTTTTTTTCATCATCTTTTTTAAGGTCCATTAATTAGGACCTCGTATCTAAGAGGAACCTTAATGAGTTCTAAGGATCCATGGAATTAGTTCATAAAAAGGTGATTAAATGTGGGTATTTAAGAATTCAGAAGCATTGATTGGATGTTTTACTCTAGGGTGAAGATGGATGGAGCATCCATAGTAGTGGTCCATATCTTCTTCCTCAGGTTGGTGTGTCTAAGGAGGGTTTGTAGTATTATAATTTGGGTTATTTTAGAGCTCGGTTCCAAATGTATGAGGTGGAGTTTCAAACAGGTGGGAATATGGGACACTTGGGATGGTTTTGAAGGATCACCTAATAGTTTGATAGTGGTAGATGGTCCGTTTAGTCTTTGGGTTTAAGGGATGTTTTGGGATTGTAAGAATAAAGTGTCAGTTGTGGTACTACATTCCATTTTGTTTGTGGTGGAAGATTCATTAACCAAGGGAACGAGTAATAGAATCAATAGGGGGATTCTTATCCGGAGACACGGGAAGGTAAAAAAATATGATTCTATATCCAATTATACTCTTTTGATCTTAATTTTATAGATAATGGTTTTGGTCTATTAATAGTTTGAGGTATAATTTTAGTAGCTTCTTTTCTACCATTATCTCTATTTGATAGGGTTGCATCACATTAAATTATACATTCTAAACTCACTGATTGATTCTGTTTGTCCTAATATTACATGTATGGAGTTGTAAAAATGTATATTCCTTTAGGGGTGTGATCATAAGGTATTTGGGGATGTTGCGAGTGTTTTATCATTATCAGTGGTTATAAATTTCATTAGTATTACGTTATGTTGGAGATATGAAACTTTAATGAAAGCATCATAATGGGTTGGTTGGTTTAGTATCAATCCCGAATTTATTTTACGTATTGATAGTTATCTTTAACATCTTATAAAGATGATAGCTATACCTATTCAATGGAGTGGGATATTTAAGAAGGCCATTTGGGACTTGACATTCAATAAATGGGTGGAATCATAACTTAGTATTCTAGTTTCATTATTGATGAATAATGGACCTTATAGATGGGTTTTAGTCCCCTAGTTGATCAGTTTTTAGGAATACTTCTAGGTAATTTCATGGGGATTCCACCCCAGAGGTATATTGAGTTTATGATTGAGCTAATTCCATGTACAATTCCATTTCTATACTACCATATAGGATAACTCTTATAGATCTTCAAGAGTTAAAGGATCAACTAGTGGGCCTGTCGGTGAAGTGTTTTACTCCCCTTGGCATACCCTGATGGAGTTCTCTAGTCTGGTTCTCCAAGATGTCAGGTGATTTATTACATTTATATATGAATTATTGTAGCTTGAACTAGGTGAAGATCAAGAAACGTTATCCTTTACCTCATATCAATGAACTCTTTGATTACTTTATAGGATCTAAGATGTTTTCTATGACTGAATTGAGGTCTGGTTATCGTTATTTATGGTAATGGTCTTTTAATATCCTATGTACTACTTTTAAAACGTGGAACAACCTATATGATTACCTTGTGGTTTCATTCAGTTTAAAAAACATGTAATCAATATGACCCTAATAAATAAAGTATTATATCCTTATTTTTATTCATTCATGTTCTTTTTTTAGATCATAGCCTTGTATATTATCAATCACGGGAGGACCATTACAAATATATAGAGGCCATATTAGGCACCCTGAGGGATCATCAAATTTATTCCATGATCTTGAAGGGTATGTTCTAGATTAATGTGGTGCATTTATTTGGGAATGTGATATCAGTGAAGTCAAGGAAGGTTTGAGGTAGTATTTTCTTTGTATTCAAGAACCAAATTTTAAGGGGATTGGTATGATACTATTGGAAGTTTATATAATAATTCTATTAATTGGTAGTGTTGATTATGATCTTGACCAATAAGTGGAAAAAATATGAGTGTTTGGAACCTTGTGATAGGGACTTCAATGAGTTGAAAGACAAATTGATGACTACACATATATATACAATATTTTATCTGGGTAAAGGTATATGTTTTATTATATTACCTCAAGAGTCAGTGCTAGAGTTCTCTTAATCAAATATGGGCATGTAGTTAGCTATTGGTCCAAGATCTTGAGGATACTTGAGAAGAATTATTCAACTCATGATTTGGAGTTAGCAGTGATGGTGTATTCTTTGAAGAGTTGGAATCATTACCTTATAAGAGAGAGGTTCATGGGGTATATAGACCATAGTACCCTGATGTATTTTTTTTAAAACATGACCTAAATCTTCAAAACTGGAGGTGGTTTAAGTATCGCTAGTCATTTGAATATGACATAGAATAGAACCTTGGTTAGGAAAACATTGTTTTTGACACAATGAGTATGAATATATTATCTCATGAGGTGTAGCAATTGCAAATTCGTGGAAGATGACATGCCTCATCACTATGACACATTTTTCTATTTGAGAGTTTAAAGGTTAAGAAATTATTATATACATAAATATTTCATCCCCAATACAATTAAGGGTTAAGAATATTTATCTATAATTTTCAAATTTTATAGGGTTTAAGAACACCATATATCATGTAGAGCAGCTTCTTGATCAGTCCTTAGATTCCAATGATATCCTTCATGTTAGGGGTCATGTGGTTGTCCCTATGCAAATGTGTGAGGAGTTGATGTGGGAATCCCACACTATGACATGGAGTATTCACCCAAGATTACCAATATGTGTCATGACATTCATTGATAAAACTGTTATCTTAAGTTGAAGAAGGATATATTGACTTTGTTCACAAGAATCTCGAGCTATTAGTGAGTTATGGTTAAACACATATGGCCTATAGTACTGTTTCCAGTATACCCCATTCTTGATTGGAATTGGGATAATGTGACCATGTAATTTGTGACAAGTTTACTTAGGATGCCTTGATGAAGTAGTGTAGTATGGGATTTATAGATCATTTAACTATGATTTCATATATTCTTATAAACTAAGGGACCTTATCATTTCATGAGATGAGAAATGTCTATGATTGGGAGATATTTAATCTACATGGAGTGAAAAGAGGGATTTTCTTAGACTGAGGTAATCATTTCACATCATTATTCTTACAATCTTTGTATAAAGATCTTAACACATGGGTTCACCTGAGAACAACCAACCATCAACATATAGGCGAACATTCAACATGTTCAATCAAAAAATTAGATGATATAATGTAAGGATGCATCCTCGACTTCCAGGGTTTATGAGAGAGTAATAATTACTTATTAATGTTTTTATCTAAAAATAATTATCATGATTCATTTAAATGATTCACTTCAAGGATTTATATTATAGGACACATTGACCATATTTATACTAGTTAGAAATAAGGGAAACTTCTATATAAGGATGAGCCTTTTTCCAAAGATGTCATAACATGTCTAATTGATTACTAAATAGTTAGAAACCACTCTGTGTAGGAAAATATGATATTTTAACCGGCCAAACATTCCTCTATAGTTTCCAATGGAAACTGGGTATTATTAAATGTGTTTCCAAGATTATAGAATCATTGTATTTACAGGTGTGTTCCAAATTGTTTTTTGGGTGGGATACCATTTGATGGTATCATTGGATGATCACTATAAACCCAATTAGTGGAATCAAAGCCCTAGGTTGGAGTATTTTATATGGAAAATCCCTAGTGAAGGTGATTTAGAGACCGATTATGTAGCAAAATTATTCCATTTTCAATATTGGAGAATGTAACACCTTGATATTATGAAAAAGGTCAAGAAAATTTAATCTCTTAAATATTTTTCATTATAAATAACTCCAAAATTATCTTTTGTTATATTATTCAATGAGTTTATCTTGTTCTATATGAAACATCAAGTTCAAACAAAACATGTCATACTATTAAAATATTTTTGATGTTATCACCTAGACATTGGAATATTGGGTGTGAATTGGATTAACTAAAATATAAAAATATATGGTTTCAAATGTATATAAAATGAATTCTTTTTTGAACAATTATGTAAAAATGAAAATATGAACTATTTGAAAATAAAGAAAATTGTGTTCTAAAAAATGATTTTTATGAAAACAAACATAATTTAACTCAAAAAAATAAACAAAATAATTTTGGTGAATTATTAAAATGAAATGTATATTTTATATATTCAATCAAATATTTAACATTCATTTTATTAGTTTTCTATAAAA
The DNA here is from genome assembly GCA_963277665.1 of Viscum album. NCBI lineage: Eukaryota > Viridiplantae > Streptophyta > Magnoliopsida > Santalales > Viscaceae > Viscum > Viscum album. The sequence continues at coordinate 1,404,687,391 of OY728125.1, forward strand.
TATATAAGAGTAAATCCAATTTTTTGCTTAAAATTTGTATTATTCTAAATAGCTATTTTGTTACATTTTTGCGCACATATTTTTAAAAATAATTTTTTGGAATTTTTAAAAAATTATCTTAAAAAATAAAGTTCAATTTTTAAATAATAATTTCAAAATTATTTTATGGTGAATATTTGAGAATTTATTGAAATGATTAATTTTTTATGAATAATGAAAATACTGTATTTTAATTGCAAATTTTCTTTTCATTTAAATTATTTATAAAGATTAATTATATATTAAATTGGTATTAAAATAAAATTAAATCAATTAAATGTTTACTAATACAATTTATGTCATTGGAATCATTTTTATATTTAATTTTGATATAAAACCTTTAATATTTTGAACATTTTCTCTTTGAAAACCAACTTTCTCGTTGCATCTACGGGATTAATTTTTAATTAAAAAATTTAACTTATTTGAATTTATTTTTTTTAAATGGATTAAATATTATAAAAAAACCATTTATATTATCTAATATGTTTAAATTATATTTTGACAAAAATGAATGGTGAAAATAAAAAAAATTATTCCTCGCGGTTTAGAAAAATATGGGTTCACCAAGGATCTAACTTAAAAGATAAGGATTAAAATGATATAAAAACTACTATATAATATATTTTATGGAAACATTTATACTGTATCTTGTCTAAGTGTCTATAATAGTCGATTTATCATCATTTTTTCATGATAGAAACATTAGAACACATGTTTATTCTCAAAACATTAAAAGTGTATCACTCACCTAACTTACAAAAGGTTACCTCATCTCCTATCCTATTCAGACCTTAAAACCATATTGTTCAGCCCTGACCTTCCCAAATAACATAAAAATTTATTCTTCTCAAAATATAATTCTTATTTTCGTATAAATACAACCTAAGAAGGGTTTGGGTGCAAACCTAAGGATTTTACCCAAAGAATACGTAATGTTCTTCAACTATCATTTTTATATTATTTATTCATCCACCTATATAAATTATTATTAAAACATTATGAAATAAAAACATCTGTATATTGAATATACATAGATTTTTTATTTTAACATAATTATTTACAACCATACACACTTCCATCAAATGGGTTATGAAATCATTATTCGTTTGTACGACAGACAACCACCTCGCAAACCGATGTCATTAGTTTTTCCATTAACACCTCTCATGGTTGGAAATAATGATGGATATAAAGTACATATATATATATATAATATTTATAACATAAATATATCTCTTTAGTCATTATTTCATATTTAAATTTTTACCATCAATTTTGTAGGGGATATAATAACTCGTTCGTGTGCACAACAGACTACCACCTCATGAAACGATGTGATTTGGTTTTTACTAACGCATTACATAGAAGATAATAAAGCTAAGGTAAATTAATATATGTTATATAATTGAAATAATTATTATATTCCTGAAATATTCATCATTTTGAAAATATAATATATAATTTTATTTCATATATTTTCACTCATTGAATTATGATAATGTCGTTCATGTATGTGTGTGTTGTTGCCTTCACGAAGTGATGTGACTCTCTCTTTTTTTCACCACACCAAATAAATGATATTTATAAGAATATTCACAGAAATAATATTTTATTTATGATATTATTTTAATTATTGATTTATAACATATTATTTACCTATTTTCCATAGTGTTCATTTGAAAATGAAAACTATATTCATGCATACGTACAACCTATCATCTCCATGATTTTAACATACTTCATTTATCAAAAAAATCATTCAAGTTCGGTCTTTAAATTATCATTGATGTATAAATATGATAATTATTTCATTATTATTATTAATTTTATTACATAATAATAATAAAAGTAGGAGGTCCAAAAATAACAAATCAAAACATGCTTCAAAAGCAAATAAGTTATTTGTTGAAATCTGACTTGGAGATGGAATTGTTATTATATAGGTAATAAAATGTCATGTGTAAATAATATATTGTATTAGATACATGTTTATTTTTTGGTAATATATTTATAAAAACATTATATTTATTATAAAAGAGGTTTAATTTTTTTTAAGGAATTCAAGACTTATTATACAGAATTTATAGTCTCTCTTTTATTTTTAGGAGACAAAAGAAAATTTAACACTTGTTAATTTTGTCTCACATATATACATACCATTTGAAATTTTATATCATAAATCCCAATATATAGATTATATTTAATGTTTTATTAACTTTTATTATTGAATGGGGATTATGATTCAAAATATTACTAAAGCGATAATGGATTTCTAGTCACTCTTTCCTTTTGAGGATTCATATGAAAATTCATCACTAGTTTATTTTTTTAGTGTATATAATTCCCATTTGTCTTGTTATATAATGAATAACACTCTTTTTCTGATCTTTAATATAATATCCCTGGTTTTGTGTGATCAAAATGTTTCAATATCATTTTAATTTTCAATACTAGATCGGTCAAATCTTAAATTAAGACTCGAAATCATATTCTGAGAGTTGGAATGCCACAAAGTGTTGTTTTGGGATGAGGAATGGTTTTTGGAGGCATCCTGTGTTTCTGGATGATATTTATAGGCTTCAAGTAATGTTTTTAATATTTTTGTTGTTTTCTGGATAGGGTTCACAGTTTTGTGTGCAAAATCTAGGATAAATCGTACGACACCTAGAGGATCATGGGGTTTTTAGTTCATTATTAACAATTATTGGTTGGGTTTCAATATTAAAGAATGGTTTTGGGAAAACCATTTGAGGAAAAAGGAGGAACCATTCGAGGCTGATAATTTTATGAGACATGGTTCATGGGCTGCACATGATTTTAGATAAATTGTGTACCTTTCTGTAAAGGGGAGGCAGTGCTTACAGCACAGTTGGAACAGGGTTTATCAAACCATGAAGAACAACCATGAAATTTTGGGGTTATTTTATACTAGGTTTTTTCATATTTTTCACATTGTTTTTTCAACCTTTAGTCCAAACTATCTGAGTGGTTTCCTTAGACATAACTAGCAGCACTATTGGTGCATGGTTTGGAAACATGTGTGTCAACTTAGATTTCATTAAAATAGGATATTTTACCAAAATTTCCCATTTATTTTTCTATCCCCTCCACCTCCATTATCCTCCCATTGGTTCACATGGACTAGTGAGTTCCCAAACCCTTCCCCTCTTCTCTAAATTGATTTTGAGGGTGTCTTAATAGTGTTTCGTAGTGTCTAAGGTGACTTATACTCCTCTAGTGGATTAATTTCTTCCTATTCTTATTTCTCTCGAATTATTTAGTTATTTAGTGTATTTATTTTTGATGATTTCACCTGATCATGGTGGAATCATCAGTTCCCCCTAAGTATTTTTGTCAACTTGGATAGAAGAGATCCTCATACATATTCTTCACTTTGTTGCTTGGAATATCATCAAGGTATATTTATGTGGTCAATTCTATTAGGTTTGTATGAATTATTTAATTTAATTAGTTATCTATTTTGTTCATCCTCTTATGGGTGTTCCTAGTAATAGTTTCAAGGATCTATTGTGGACCTCCCATGGCGGTTTCTTGGAGTTTTCATGACAGATGACCACCCAGTGATATTTCTAACATTATTCCAAGTTGGGTTTTGGTTAATTAATTAATTATAATTGTTTAAATTAATTTATTTCCATTTACTGGTGTAATAAAATATCTTGGGTGATTATGATGGCCTATATTGAATGTTGAGGGGTTTGGATGATGCTTGTATGGGCCTTGGCAAGGTTGCCGATCTTTAGTAGTGTATTTGAATTTTTTTGAGTTTGGTGGTTTGAGTGATTTACACAGAATCTTAATAATTTTTTAATATGTGAATATTGGTATATTTCATAGATCCATTTGTGTTATACTTTCTACCATACTTTAAGAAACTGGGTTGGGCTTAGATTGATACCTTAGAACATCCACAAATCCTTTTGAATCTATGATAATGAGAAAATAGACATAGGGATACCCATGGGTCATGAAAACCAATAGAGGTATAATTTTTTATGTGTTAAGTGTTCATGAAAATACCTATGAGAAATTTGAAATGGTATAAACATGTTCATTGGGTTTAATTGGTTTTGGTTGAAAATTAGGGGAATGGTTTTTTTCAAATGGATCTTTTTTTAAATGAGTTGTTGAACTCAAAGTGATTTTAAATGGGTTTTAAATGGATTTCAAATATTTATGTGAGATGGGTGTGCAGTGACCACTTTGATGAAAATGGGTTGATACTACCATTTTGGTTTAATGGGAATGTGGTGATGGACCAATTTTGGTTTATCAAATAGGAAGACCCATGTTTTGAGGGGGGGTTCTAAAAATTGAAAATTATGTTGGTATTATTTTTTATGACATGTGAAAAGGGGTTAGGTTTAATTTGATACATGTTTTGATCTAAGAGTATGTTGATACCATGATGCCTGTTTGGATTAATAAAGGAAGTATTGGATTAATTATGATTTTGCATAATAAGATGAAAGTAATGGAATGTGTAAATTTTGAATGAAATGGTAATGAATAATAATGAAATTAATCGGTGATATTTAGACATGACATGTTGAATTTTGGTTGGATTCATGGATTGATGATCCATGTTTTTTGACCTATTACTATTGGTTTTGGGGATGTTCAGACATGGTGTTCTAAATCATTGTTGGATTCATGGACCGATGATTCATGTTTTCCAACCGACGACTAATGTTTTTGGGATGTTGGACTGGATCTCCACTCCCCAATGCACTGTAGTTTTTCATTGGAAGTACTGACGCTCCTAAACCCAATGGTTAGGACATATCATTCCATATTAAGGATGTTATGGGAATACATGGAATTAGAAGCCCCAATTGGATTCATGGAATGTTAATCCATGTTTTTGGACTTGTGAACTAATGGATAGGATGGTCATATATTTTATTCCATGTCCCATTCGGGTTCACAGACTAATGATGTGTGTTTTCCGACTTGTGACCTAGTCGTTGGGATGGCTAGACTAGGCATACTGGATCCCCAGTTGGAAACTTATACTGAAAGTCATTGTTTTCCAACTAGTTACCCATATGGTATATGGATTGGATGATCGTATTTGGTTGAATATGATTTCATTTAAATGGGTATCTTTTTTAACAAAGAATTAAATTTGTTAAATTAAATAATTCTTAAATAATGAGCGTTTTATATTTACCTAATTAATTAAAAATATTCCATTCCTTATTGCATTATTGTATGGACTTGTATATATTAAAACAACATTGGTGGTAGCCTACTGAGTTTTACTCCCACCCTGATTAGGCCTCTATTACACATGGGTACCCAGGTAGGTCAAGCATGTTTATTATAGTAATAGGTTTGGAATGTTGCTTGTGTTGAGTATTACATTATCAAGAAGGATTTATCAAGTTGTATCATGTGACTTGATGGGTTCACCTCAGTTATTATCTGGATTCTTTATATTGTATTTTTTTCATATTGGTACATTATTTAGTTGGCCTAGTGGGTGGATGGTTGTATGTATGATGTAGTCATTCATGCCTTTATTTCATTTCATTTTATTACAGTAAATTTCATATTTAGTTCAATTATTATTTTTATATACTCTAATGTGTTTGTTGTTTGGTTACTTACTTCTATTTTATCACTATGGTATGCTGGTATAGTCTCATCACGATTCCACTTTAGATGCCTTATACTAGTCAAAAGTCTTTGGCATATGATGAGTTGTGCTTGAGTTCTTGTGGAAATCTATATTGGGGCACCAATTCAACATCTTCTGGGTTAAGGAATTACAAAGTGATATTAGAGGGATTTACTTTATATTTGTTTTATTATTTGGGACTTCATAGACAAGAGATATAGGAATGTGTTAGAGCTTGTGATGGATATTAGGTTGGTGCATCGTGATCATCAAATCTATACGGAAGCCCATGTTACTATGGTTTGGGATTGGTATTTTGTATTTTTGATGTTATAGATGAATATGATTTTCACTTCAAGTGATGCACTGGTTGTTTGGATTTTATGATTTATATTGGAATTCAAGCTCTTGGCCAACTATAAAGAGGGTTGTACCTTGGTTTTCAACCTTAGACTACAAATGTAGGAATCTAATCATGGAACATGTTGGGAACAAAGGATCCATCTTTTATAGAACTTGTAGTGTGTGATTTCATGATTTTTATTATGGTAGGCTATGTGGATCTATTGTGAGATGATCGATGATTAGGATGTTGGTGTGGACCTTGGAAATACTGGGGATAATGACGATAGTTGGTCATTATGATATGATTTTGTGACATTTGGACTTGTGTGGGTTGTTTGATTACATGGTTGGTGGTATGTTTGGGTCCTTTATAGAGCGGTCTAATGTGAAAATTCTTAGAGTGGTCGTGTGCTCAAGTTTTCTGTAGTTGGTTATTATGTGACACAAGAATTGTGTCAAGACCTAGAATAATATTTTTTTTCTTTTTGGTGTTGTATGATGATTATATAGAGACATGTTTGGTTCCCCATGGTTTTTGGCCTTCTTGACATATCTCTTGTTTTGGGAGTTGATTTCTTGGGGATTTTGTGGATGACCCATGAGAGTGTTCGGCCGAGTTGGGGGTGATTTGGGTCTGTGGGGTATAAATGGATATTTTAGATAGTTAACAATAGTGTACAAAATTTGAAATCTTGTATAGGGTTTTTCACATAGGATGTCATTGGATTTGAGATAGACAACTTGGATGATGGTGGTTTAGCCTTGTGGTTGGCCTCTAGAGGGGAAGGCATGTGTTTGTGGCTTTCTTAGTTAATGTATTTATAGATGAGTGTGCCTTGTGGTTATGATATCGATTAGGAGTTAAATGGTTGCTCAACGGAATGTGGTTTTATGTTCACACATATGATTTGGGTGGCGATTATACTTGAGATTTTCTTGGGTAAGTGGAACATGGAGGTATCGGGTGTTCTTGAGAGGGGAAGCTTTTGGGGTGTTGGTGTTTTGGATGTGCATGAGGTTTTTGAGGGTATTAATGATTAAGTTCATAGCCTGGTTAGCTTGGTATTAATCTCTCGGAATGTGGTGAGAGTATGATTGAACATATAGGTCATTTTTATTGATGCTCAAGATTCATGTGGTTGTATAAGTGGTTGTGGTTCAGTGAGTTTTTTTGGTTTTAGAGACCACCAAGGGTGATCTGTGCTGGGTGAGATAGAAAGGAAAGGTAGGCATGTAAATCGTATACGACATGTGAAATGAATTTTTTTGTGATGTGACTCGCTAAAGTTGTAAACAAGTTCTGTTGTTGGGTTACCCAATGGGGTGTCATGGATAAGTGTTAAAGGGATCTTGAATGCATAAGTTTGAGGTAATGAATGATATATTTTAGTTTACAGTTTGGATGTTATATGATTATTCACCTGAGGTTCCTATATAAGGCAGGTAGCTTCGAGCAGGATGATGACTAGTGGGGTTGTGATGAGACACTTACGGGTAGGGACGCATAGGACTATTTATGGGTTGACATTTCCCTAAAGATAGAGTTGACACTTTAAATGTATGTATTAATGAGAAACTAGGTATTTTTATGAGGTATAGATCCCCTATTTTCATTTTGAATGCTTAAATATAGCCTTACGTGCGTTCCCAACTTGATCATGAGTGTTTCTTGGTTGATCGGGGCATGTTTGGACCACATAACCCATAGTTGGGTTGATTTTGGCCAGGTGAACAATTAGTGAAAATAGTGCGGGGAAGGCCACATGGTTTGAATAAATCGTGTGAGTCTAGAAAGAGGGGTGGTGCTGGCCAAAATTTTTTTCCAAATCATGTTGAATGGACTGAAGGTTCGTGCATCCATTTATGTTATTTTTTCAGAACATGACAGAGGCTTGGCACACAGTTTCCACATGGTTTGTAAATTTTTTAGTTAATCTATGTGGGATCCCATTGACCTATATGAACCATGAATGATCAACTCATGGTTTGAAAAAGTGTGTTCCTAAAGCATGAGACCCTATATATTTAAAATTTTAAAAATTTTAATTAAATTAACTATTATTTTGATAACCTAAATTATATTTCACCCTACAAACAACAGTGGATCGTGATTTTGAGCTCCCTCTTGATCATAAACTAGTATTTCATATCGCTTTTCCAACCGGACTCTGATTCATGTGTGTTTCATATCCTTGGACCCACAATAGAGAGATATACATTCCTTTTTAACCTTCATAGACTCTTCTTCATGTCATTTGCGATATTTTGATTTAGGATCATATGCCCTATTTTATTGATCTTAATCCATTATTCATATTTATTCTAAACTGATTTAGAACAAGACTTGGTACTAGAAGATCAGTCCAATACCAGGATGAGGTAGGTAGTATATAATTTTACATTATATTTTGGTGCATTATAGATCTATCAGATTTTATTATGTATGCCGTGCTTTCGGGCATGACCTTGAAATTGAACCACCTAATTGAATTAAATTAAATAAGACCTGTTTGGGAAGTCCATAGAATCATTGAGATGATATTGCAGTTGTTTCCCCAAACCAGGGTCATCCATGGGGTGAACCTTATAATTTTACCTTTGTTATGGAATGTCAAACCACCCAAGGGGTGTGTTTTTACCTTTCCTTATTCTAGGAAGGAAATTATAAATGGATCAAGTTGAATGGGTAGATTAAGAGATCATTTTCCATCCTTTACCTTGTTATAAAATGTCAAAATTGAATTATTTCACTGTGGATTTAATCAAACGGGTTATGCAAAATGTTTAAATGAATATCTGAGTGAGTATAATCATTGAATTCCATGCATATAAATTGTGATTTTTGGGTGGGTGTACCCATGTGTCGGGTTTAATGGAAAATATTGATATATAGATTGGTATACACATGTGACTTGACTAAATGGGAATTGAATACATGAATGGGTATAATCATGAGATGTAATTGATTATAATTGATTAAATGAGTGGGTATACTCATTTAATAGATTTAAATGAATTTGATTATATGAGTAGGTAGACTCATATGGAATAAAATTGATAAATGGTATGAAATGGATGATTGGTTTAACATAATACATGGATAGATCTCCATGGATCTCGAATATGGTAGTGGATTCCTTGATTATTGATGCTTTATATGTATTGGTTTTAGGGGATTCCTTGGGACTTGCTACCCCTTGCATCTATCATTCATGGACTCGCATAGGACATGTTGGTACACATGATCCTAGGAATCCAACCACTACATATACGAAGTGTCCATCGAGATGCTCCTAGTACATGATGGTGATACCATGTTCTTTGACACCACGTATCTAGCAATCCATGGTTTACACTTCACAATATGGTTTTGTCCTGGGAAATATGATGCCTTGTATGTACATCAAGGACATGGGATTTTGATATGGATTCGTTATATGGAATGGTTGTGTAGACAATATGTGGATGGATCAATGGTGATGTATTTTTCTTATTTATATTTCTTATAGATACCTTTTTGGGAAATGAATCTTTTTTAGGGAGCCTTAAGATCCTGTTTGGTGTTACTTTTTTTAGTATATATATGCCTTTGGCATTCATACTTACAATACTAATTATATACACTTGTTTAGAATATTGCATCGTGCCTCTTAGAACTGTTTAGACTTCTAGGTGGTTACCTACTAGGATGTTATCTCACAGCCTATTTGGGAATCCATGGGACCCAAATAAATTATATTGTTTTAGGTGTTGAAAGGGTAATCTCTTTCTAACAAAATTTTTTTATTGTGGATTTGGAACAAGAGAGCACGGGACAAAGCTACGACTTGCGATGCTATTGGGAATTTTTTTACCTTTTCTTGTCTTTTTGTAGACTTATTTTGTATTGAATTATCATTTACCTATTTTAGATGTTATATAGGTACACGTACCATATGCATCATTTCATATCTGATAGTTCTAGATTTTTTGTTTATTCTAATCTTCTTTACTTTCTAATTTTCACGTAGTTTCTCTACTTCCACTATTGAATGTGTTTGGCTTCCTCTGTGATATACTCTAGTAATAATGGAATATTATCCCCAACGACTCACCTTGGCCCTTGCTTCTAGTCTAAATCCACTAGCATTTGGGGAGATACATTTGAGGCCATGTGGGCAACTATGATTGGGTATCTATTGAGTGGAATCCAGTTTCAGGACATTACAGAGTGGTATTAAGGGATTTTTTTAAGATTTGACTTACTATTTGGAGAAAATAGGATGGGATATGAAGGAAATATAACTTGGAAATAAGTTTTTCCAAGGATTAACTAACCTAAAAATAAGAAAAATCAAAATTTCCCTGAATTTAATTGTTATTTCATAGATTTTGAATATTATTGTTGATTTGATTTTTCTATTGGGTGACACACGTGATTTATGTTTTTACTATTGATGAAATTGGTTGTTGTATTTAAATTTCAACCCAATGATATGAGGTATAACATCTCATGAATCATATTGGAACTTGTTATAAATCAAAAATCCTTGAATTATGTCATGCCATTTGGGATTCATTACTTATAACATGTTGTTGTGATAACTATATCTTCTACTCTGATAGATTTTTTGTAGTTGATAGAGGTGTGATGTAATCATTCGTTTCTTAAGGTGTATAGTTCCCTATAGAATAGGAAATGGATTATTAGTGAAATTCAATTCTTAGAGTGAATTTGATATGTATGGATAGAATTGGAACCATGTTCTGGGTTAATGAGGTGTTATGGGACCTCACGAATTTGGAATTTTTCAACCATTGGTTGAACATCTTGAATAATTGAATATAGGGAACAAAATGTAGAATGAATGTGAGTTTAAGTTGAATCAAAATGGAAACATAAAATGTTGAACAAAAACCTAACCTGGACCTCGATTTTGAGTGGGAAAGAGGTACTGTTTCTAGTTTTGTTGTGACTGCTCCATTTTATGGTCCATGATTTTGGAAGAGAATATGGGGTATGAATTGTTTTTTGATGGTTTTGAACTGTCTGATGCATTTGACTTGTGAGCATCAAACTCATTATTTTCTAAGGCATTTGTTTGGAATTACAAAGGCATTCCACCATGACAACCTCAAGTCAAACACTAGGAGGGAGGCAATGACCACACTTTGGAGATGGTGGGCCATGGGCTACTATTTGGTCCACATTTAATGATTATTGTAGCACAAGAGGCTATTCTGGACACTAGTGTTGAGAAAACATTCCTTGATGGTTGATTTCACTATATGCATACTTTTTAGGGAGCACCACATCTTTCCTTGTTATTGGCCGAGCAGACGCAGGTGTCTGGCAGCAACAACCACCCACATTTTTGGGAGATGCTGGTCCACATGCAGAAAATATGTGTCTTAAGACCATGTTAAGAATTTTCAATCATCCTAAGATGCCTCCTGAGGGGAGGGTCTTGTTATCCACATATATATTGTGTGGAGATGAAAAGAGATGGTGGGATGTTTTGAACCATGATGACATAATGTGAGATATATTTTGGGAAAATTTTCAAACCAGATACTATGTCCAATTTTACCAAAAGACATTTCAGGCAAAGAATTCTAGTGAATTTACTCATCCGAATCAGGGCATGATGATGGTTATGGAGTACTCAGCTTGCTTTATAGAGTTGCAGTGTGTTTCACTGATATACCATAATTATTATCTATTGAGAGAGATATGATTCGAGGAAGGTCTTTGACATTCTATCAAATATCAAGTCAACGTGTTCAGGATGACCTCTGTCATTGAAATCATGAATCAATAGCTGATTATAGGGAGGAACCTGAGAGAGGTTGGGGGTGCATAGTAGGGATGTGTTTTCCCTCAACATAGTGGTTCTACATCTTCAGGAAAGAAGCGCTATATTTAGGCTTCCTATGAGATGAGTTCCAGATAGGATGTGAGTACTAGAAGCTCAATGTTTTTTCACTAGTGTTGAAAGTGAGGATATATAAAGAGTTAGTGTGACCGTGACTGAGTCAAGTGTTGATATTGTTGCAGAATGTTCCACATACAATGTTTCTGCAAGAATTTACCTCCATCTATGAGTCATAAAAGGTCATCTTTGAAACCGGATTCAAAACCAGGTTCCTCAGATCCACATTAGGTAGGGAGGTAGATTAGTGTTGGTCGATTAGTCCAAGGCAGTGGTGGTCATGGAAGAGGCATCTAGAAACCAGTTACACTGATACATTAGAGTGGTCCAACCCAGGGTTGGGAGGTTGTGTAACAAGGTTGTGGTGCATGGAGGTTCTATTTTGTACATCGTGCCTCTGAGGACTGGGGTGATGGACAATCTATGGTGATATGTATGATCCTAGTAGCCTCTAATATTAAATCCTCTCTTTTTGATATAGGTGCATCAAATAGTTTTATATTTTAACCAGTGGTAAAAATCCTTGGGATTATTGTTTTTATTTAAGATGGTGTTATGACATTATACACAACATTGGGAATTAGAACCAAAGATGTGAGCATATGTCGGTAGTTCCCCCTTGAGGTTGGTCGGTTTCCCATTTTCCAGACTTCATATGCCCTCAAGATGATAGGATTTGAAGTCATAATCAAAATGGATTTGATAGTATATTATCAATCTTATGTTGACTGCTATAGCCATAGGGTGAATTTTACATCACCATGGGGTGCAGTGTATACTCACAAGGTTGAATGGGATGTCTCGGTGAGCTGATCTAGACCCAATCATGATAGGCTAGGCGTAATGACATATCATATTGGTATATTTTATCTTGGTTATCAAGGAGTGATCCTGGATGAATTTTCTCCAATGGTTGAGTGATTCAAGGATGTATTTCCAGATGAGTTCTCTAGTTTAGTGCCTGAGAGAGAGGTGTATTTATCCATAGAGCTAGTTTTTGGAGTAGTACTGGTATCCATTACTCCTTACAGGATGGTTACAATGGAGTTACAGATGACCAAGAGGTAGCTAGAGGATTCAAAGGAGAAGGGTCTCAATCAAGCCATTACATCTCTGTGGAGTCCTCGAGTCCTTTTTAGAAAAAAAGCCTGGTGGAAATCATAGGCTATGTGTGGATGATAGGAAACTAAACTACCTAACAGTTAAAAGATGATATCCCATTCCATGGATAGATGACTTGTATGATAATCTTTGATGAGAGTAAGTGTAATAAAAGGTATATTTGAGATCTGGATACCACCATTTGTGTGTTCTACATGAATACATATTTTTTACAATCTTTCAAAGTGGGTCTAGTCAATATGAATATATGGTTATGTAGTTCTGTCTCAAAAACATGCTATTAGAGTTCTTAGATTTGATGAACTAAGTTTTCCATCCTTACCTTGATTATTTTTTGGTAGTATCATGAACGATATCGTAGTGTATTCTCATAATAGACACGATAATTATATATATCTTAGGACCATTTGGAATACACTGAGATAAAATTAGTTATATGCTAATATCATAGAGTTCCATTTTTGGATGGATCAGAATCACTTCTTGGGTCATATCATCATAGAGACAAGAGTGTCAGTAGACCCGAAGAAGGTGAGATATATAGTTATCTGGGAATATAGAATGTTTTTTTTTGACAAATTATGTGTCTTGGGGATAAATGGTTACAATATTAATTTCATATAGGACTTCTCACACTTTTCAATGTAATTAATTGGCATGACTAATAATGGTGTGATGATTGTATGGTAAGATTCATGCAAGATATACTTTCTGGAACTGAAATGAAGGTTGACATCAACTCCGGTCTTGATACTGCCAAATCAGGGTAGGAGTTGCAATATGTAATTTTGATACATTAGATATTGAGACAGGAGTAGTGGAGATGTAGTGGGTAGGATCATATCGTATGTGTATTTTAAGCTAAGGCCACATCAGAGAAATTACCTAATGCATGATGTTGAGTTAATTGGATTTGTTCACGCATTGCACTGTGGGATACATTTATTATCAGGAGAAATTTTTTTGGCGTACATGGAACACAAAATCATCATGTATATTTTTAAACATCATGATTTGAATATAAGGCAGCGATGGTAGGCATAGTATCGGTAGTCATTTCACTTTGAGATTTCCTACATGCTTGTTAAAGGAAATGCAATGGCTGATGAAATGATCTTGAGGACTAAGATATTGAAAGTGAAGTAGGCTGGTACCAAGTTGAATCATGTGGAATTGTTATCTGAGAGACACTTGGAGGTTCATGAATGTTAAGGAAAAAATTATGTTTCATCATTATTTGTGTCATCTATCCCTCTAGACAAAATTAATATGAGGCAACTATTTGATTCTGAAGGCCTAGTTCTAAGAGAGAGCATGGAAAGTGAGGACCCACCTCTAGGTTGGAATATGGGTTAACATGAGATCTTGAGTATTCATTGAAATTTTTAGGTTCCTATAGATATATGTGAGGAGTTTATGTGGGAGTTTCATGCTTTATCTTGGGTAGTAAATCCCAGAGTCACCAAGATGTATTGTTAATTGCATCGTCAGTACTAGTTGTTTAGTATGAAGCATGAGGTAGTTGTTTTTTACAAGGTGTTCCACCAAACAGATGCTGAATGCTGAACATATGTGAAGATAAAGTCATTTATATAAATTACCTATTATGAAGTGGAAATTGGGTGGTTTCACAATGTATTTCATGACCATTTTTCTGAGGTGTCCTCAAGTTAACGATGTTGTGTGGGTTTTTTGATATTCTCACCAAGGATTCTCATTTATTTAAAATCATGGAGACCTTCACTGAGGAAGATCTTGGATGTTTGTACATATGTGAGATATTATGAATCAATGGGGTATCATTAAATATCAATTCATACAGGGATTATTTCTTTATGACTCATTTCTAGTAGTGTTTTCAGAGTTTTCAGTGTTCTTTGGGTACATAGTTGCTTCTAAGAATAGCATGCCACCAATAGACTGATGGCCATTTAGAGCGTATGATATAGGTGCTAGAAGACATGTTTCATGCATGTGCCCTGAATTTTCAAGGCTCTTGGGAGAGGCACTTTCCACTTGTTGAGTTCACCTCCAACAACAGTTGTTGGGAGACTATACAAATCCAAAATTATGATGATTTGTAGGGTAGGAAAATCTGATCATCCATGTACTAGTTATAGGTAATTGAGGCAGAATTACTAGGTCTACATCTTATGTAGGATACTTCTATGTAGGTCTCGTTGATTCAGAAGGGGATGACTACGATACAGTCTCATAAAAAATCTTTTGTTGATCACAACATAAAACCTATATAGATCAAATTTGGGAATGGGTTTTCTTGAGTGTTTCACCAAGTTTGGGACATAGATGGATTAGGAGACAGGGTAATATTTTACCTACATATGTTGGTCCATTTGAGGTTCTAGAGGGAATCGGTTTACTAACCAATTAGTTGTGGTTACCTCAGAGGTATCAAACCAAGAATGAAGTATTCCATTAATCTTAGCTAAATTAATATCATTTAAATAAGTCTCATGATTTTCCATCTTAGGAGGTTGAGTTTTATAAAGATAAAACTTTTGAGGAGCATCTGATTTGTAGCGTTGACAAGAGAATAAAGGATCTATGGGGCTGGTAAGTTCCTCTAGTATGGGTGTTGTGTTAGCACATATATTTATTAAATGAGACATGGGAGTGGGATGTTGATGTATGTGATCAATGGCCATATTTGTTCTCATAAGAATCTTGAACACCCTTTAGAAAGAAATTTTGGGACGAATTTCTATAAAGGGGGAATATTGTTGGAACCCTGTCTTTCTTATGAGTTATGAATCCCTCCTTTTTCATTTTGAATGATTAATTTTGGCCATATGTGAGTAACCAACATGATCACTGGTGTTTCGGGGATGACCAGGGCTTGTTTGGATCCCAAAACCCAAATTTTTGGTTATTTTTGATTGGAGAATAGTTAGTGAAGACCTTGTCGGGAAGGCCACATGGTTTGACAAAATCATACGATGATAGATATAGGGGTAGTATTGGCTGAATGGGTTGGTCAAACCATACAGAATGGGCTGAACATTCATGCAGCCAAGTCTGTTGTTTCGAAAAAACATCACAGATACATAGTGCATTGTTTCTACACGATTTTTAAACCATGTGGGTGACCTTTGGCCTACAAGAACCATACTCGATTAGTGCAAGGTTTTCCAAATCATGTGACCCCTATATTTTTTGGAATTTTCTAATTTTTTATTAAAATAAAAACTCTTTTTATAACCTCAATTCTATTGCACCCTACGCACAATAGTGGCTATTGATTTTGATCTCCCTATTAATCCTAAAATAGGGAACCCAATTCTCCATTCAGACTCCAATTTAGATGTGGTTTGTCTCCTTGGATCTACAACGGTAATATCTACATCCTATTTTAACCTTTCTCAATTATTCTTCCAAACATTTGTGGTATTTGGATTGTGATTTATATTACCTATTTTCTCATTCTTCATATATATTTTAGATTTATCCTAAAATGAGTTGAATCAAAACTTGATACTAGAAGACAAAACTCATACCAAGATGAGGTAGATGTTATCTACATTTATTTTGAATTTTGGTTCTTTATAGAGCTATCGGTCGTTATTCCGCCAATCAGACTTTCTAACACATCCCCATAATTGAACCACCTAATTTAATTAAATGAAATAGAAACTATTAGGGATGAATATAGGTTCTTTGAGATGCATTGTTATTGTTTTCCCCAACCCAAGGTCTCCCATGGGGTGAACCTTATACGTTTACCTTGGTTATGCAATTTCAATCAACCCAAGGGGTGTGTTTTGAGGATTCCTTGTTCTAGGAATCCAATTATCAATGGAATTAGTTTAATTGGTTGATTGGGATATGGTTTTTCCTCCTTTACCTCCTTATAAAATGTCAAACATGAATTATTTAATTTTTGAATTGATCAACTAGGTTATGCTAAATGTCTAAGTGGATATGTTAGTGGGTGTACTGATGAAATTCCATACTTTTGAATTTTTATATATGGGTGGGTATAGCCATGTGATTTACTGAATGGAAAATAATAATAAATGGTTGGTTATACACATGTGACATGATTTAATGGGAATGGAATACAAGATTGGGTATACTCATGAGTTGGAATTCAATGTAATTCATTATATGAGTAGGTGTACTCATTTAATGGAATTAATTGAATTTGATTATATGAGTGGGTAGATTAATATGGAATTAAATTATTAAATTTTATGAAAATGATTATTGGATGTATTGATGCCATGGATGGCTCTCTATGGATCTGGAACACGATAGTTGATGCATTGAGTAGTGACGATTCATTTGTCTTGAATATGTGGGATTCCTCAAGCCTTTCTAACCCTTGGATCCATCTTTTTTGGAATCACATATGACATGTTGGTACGCATACTCATATGACTCCAACAAATTCCTATATTGAGTTGCAATCGAGATTCTCTTAGGACACAATGAGGATGCCTTGGTCTTGGACACATTGGATCTGTACCTTAATGGTCTACACTTCACTATATGGAAGAACTATGGGATATATGACTCTTGTGAAGTACGACATGGTCATGGGATTTGGATATAGTTTCATTATATGGGAAGGTCATGTGCACAGGATGTGGATGGAAATATGGTGAGGCCATGTTGCCTGTTTATATTGCATATAGTTTCCTTGTTAAGAGATAACAATTGTTGAAGGGGGACTTGAGAGTTTTTTGGGTTTTACTGGTTTTCAGTAGTTATATGCCTTGGGAATTCACATATACATTATTTCTTACTTACACTTGTTTATCATATTTCATTGTGATTATTAGAACTTTGTAGACATATGGGTGGTTACCCACTATGATGTTATCTTACATGCTATTTGGGACACTAGGGTTACCGAAAATGATTATATGGTTGTATGTGCTGAAGGGGGAATCACCCGAACACAGGTTGTTAATTGTGACTTTGTAGAAGGAGAGCATGGGACCGTGATGAGGCTAACGACGCTATCGGGAAACTTTTTGGCATTTTTATCTTTTTGTAGACTTGTATGGTATTGTATTTCCATGTACCTATTTTGGATATTTAGAGATACATGTATCATATGTATCATTGTATATGAGATATTTCAATATTTTTTATATATTCCTCTCTTGTTTACTTTCTAGTTGTCTTCTTAATTATCTGTAACCACTGTTGAGTGTGTTTGACTTCCACTGTGTTATACTCATGTAATGAGGTAATATCCTTCCTAATGACTCACCTAGGACCTCGATGTTAGTTTAATGCCTTAATAATTTGGTTAGATTCACTTGTTTCCATGTGTCCAACCAAGATCGGGGAATTTTGAGTTGAATCTGGGTCGTAGATGTTATAGTATGGCAATGTTGTTCATCGATGGCACTTAGAATACTCTTATTCCATATACGGTCATGTCCAGTTCCTTGAAATAATCCTCAGTTCATTACAACGTAATGTATATATTCCTAACTATCCTATTTTCTATTTTTAATGTTTTTTCTCTTTGAGGTTATGTTCATTGAGCGGTGAATGAAGGGTCATATATTGGGAATTACATCATCGACCATTTGCGGGTGAGGTTCTTGGGATGGACCGGATGTCAGTGAATACCATTGGATGTAATTTTTGGTGACAGGGAGAGGTGGTGATCGACATTTTGTTTTCTCACGCAATTGAGGGAATGATGAAAAAAATGCAATTCACAGGCTATTAGGGGTTTGAATGTGGTCCAAAAATGTTGAGGTTTTTTGGGTGATTCAGTATAGAATACACTTCTATGTTGGGGAGTGACGTATTAGTTGTAAAGGGTATGACCTTCATCCTGGGAGGTTTAAAAACATGTGGAGCTAGTTGTGGATTGGTCATTCTAGTACTTTGATTCTAGAAATGAATAGTTGAGGAGCATTTTAAAATTCTAATGGGGATGAAAATAGGAAATTAGTTATGTTTGATAATCAATATGAATGTTTAATTTAAGCTTGAGGTGACTCTAAAAATTATTTTGGGTATAGACTATGTGGGTAGGTTTATGTGGTTATGGAATTCCTATGAGTGAGAGGGAATAATGGTCAAATGGTTTGGTGATAGTCCAAAAGTTAAAGTCTGGTTTTCATGGTTCGAGTCAGCTGGGGATAATCTAACACAGTTTAGCACATGATGTGTGTGTGAATGGATGAAAGATATGTTTGGTGTGTCATTTTGGGAAATACAGCTATGTTTAGTTTTTGAGTTGATTTTTCCCTGATAGATAGGGTATTAAGTATTGGGAGTTAGTGGTTATAAGATGATGCTTATGGTGGGGATCATTATTTCCATGTGATTGTTTAAGCAATTTTCTAGTAAATGTTTCATATGGATGGGCTCTAGTAAGTTCCATCACGGTGTTTTGTCTTAGTAATGGGTGGTAGCTTGAGGTTTAGACCAGTTAAGGGCCTTGAGTTGGAGTTTGTGCCTAATAATTATTTTAGTATATTTGAAGCTATATCAGGATGTTAGTTGAAATGGGGTGAAAAAAATGGATTGGTTAGAGTAGATGGATGACCATTAATACTTCTTGAAAATGATAATGTTTATGGTGGTGAGGTTTTAAGATTCTACTTCTGGTTGGATTAAAAAATTTCCAATGGAATTTTAATTTTTAATATTGGATAGGTTAAATAATGAATTAAGGCTCGAAATGAGACTCTGAGATTTAGAATTCCCCAAATTGTTGTTTATGGTTAAGGAATGATTCTTGGTAGGTTTCCCTAGTGTTTTCGATGAGATTCAGAGGATTCGGGTTATGTTCCAAATGTTTTGGGGTTTTTTTAGAGAGAGTGTATAGTTTGGTGTGCCTGGTCTAGGAAAAACCTAAGGATACCGTGAGGCTCAGGGGTTTTAGTTCTTTTTGAAGTAAGCATGGTGGGTTTAATTGTTAGATCATATATTGGGGTAAATAATTGAAGGAAAATTTAGGAATCATGTTTGGATGAAGAGGTTATAATATATGGTTCATTGGCTGCATACAGTTTCAAATAAATCGTGTACCTTTCTGTAGAGGGTAAGCAGTGATGATAGCACGGTTGGTGCATGGCTTTTCAAATCTTGTGGAATAACCATGTAAATATGGGGGTGTTTGATAGTAGGGTTTCACACTATTGGTTAACGATTTTTCAAACCATGCTTATAAATTTTATGGCATCCCATATCCCATCAAAATGGTGAATTTTAACAATTTTCCCCATGGGTTTTTCTGTTCCTCCACCCATATTCTCCTCCCTTTGCTGTACATAGACCTAGGGGTTCCCACTTCTCCTCTTTTCCTCTGATGGTTTCCTTTATTCATCCTATTTTCTCTATCTATTATTATACTTCTCTAGTTTAGGTATTTTTAATGATTCCACTATAGAATTGTGTAATCTATTATTTATCATGGGGATGTTTTTTCATCTTTTTTAACAGTGAACATGATTCAGATTGTACATTTTTTTCTCTACGTTTCATCAAGGTATGTGTGCGTGGTAAATATTATTAGGGTTTTTCTAATGATTTAATATAATTAATTTTTTATTTGGTATCACCTCTAAGGGATTTTCCTAGAAATAGTGTTGGGGATTTGTTGTGGATCTCCCATAGATGATACATGGATTTTTTATGAGAGGTGACCACTCAGTGATATTTCTAGCAATATTCCACTATGGGTTGTTGTTAATTAGTTAATTTTAATTGTAATAATTAATTAATTGTGATTTTATGGTGTAATACTAGATCTTGGATGATCTTTATGGGATATGTTTAATGTTAGGGGGTTTATATGATTCTTGAATAGACCTTGGGAATGTTGTCATTCTTTGGAAGTGTTTTGGAAATCTTATTTAATGAGGGAGGTGGTATAAGATCTTTACCTATAGCCTTAATAATTCTTTATATATAAATTGAAGTATATTCCATAAATTAATGTACATTTTTCTTGATCCCATACTATAATAAATTGTTTTGGCCTTGGATTGATACCTTGGACCTTCCTTGTATCCCATTATATCCTTGGTGATGTGAGAGTAAAATTATGGACAACAATGGGGTGTGCCAAACTTTAACAATAGAATGTTTTGTGTGTATGAAAATTCCTATGATTCTTTTGAAATGGTTTAAGTGTGGTATTTTGGTTTGATTTGATTTGGATGAAAATGTGAAAAAAGATATGTTTTGAAAATAATCTAGTTTTAAAATTAGGTGTCAAAATCAAGGTCATTTTAAATGGGTTTTAAATGGATTTCGAGTATTGATTTGAGATGGGCTTGTGGTGATACCTTTTAATTAAAATGGTTTGATAAAACCTATTTAGTTTTTAAACAAAAATGGTTTATGGAACTTTTTAGGTTTATCAAATAGTGTGTCCCATATTTTGAGGGGTGTACCAAACAATACTAATGATATGGGGTTGATGTTTTATGACATTTGAAAAATATTTAGGTTTTATTTAACCCATGTGTTGATATAAGGGTCCATTGGGAACATGATGAAAATATTGATTTAGAATGGAAGAAATGGTTTAATTATGATTTTGGTTTCTATGTTGAAATTAATGGAATTTAATTTTTTTAATGAAACGTTAATTATTATTAATGTAATTGATTAGTGATGGTTAATCAAGGAGTTCCAAAACCCAGTTGGATTCATGGATTGATTCTAAATGTTTTCTGACCTGTGGCTATTAGGTTTGGGGATGGTCATACATTGTGTTATGAATCCTGGTTGGATTCATGGACTGATTCTACATGTCTTCTAACCTTATACTAATGGTTTTGGGATATTGTACTAACACTCCACTCCCCAGTTCAATATAGTTTTTTGTGGGAACGATTAAAACTGCTAAACCAAAGGGTTTGGAAATGAATTTTCATATCATGTTTGGGATGGTCATAAATGGAATTCTAAGTCATATATGGATTCATGGACTGATGATTCTTGTTTTTGGACATGTGAACTAATGTATAGGATTGTCATATATGGAGTTACGTGTCCCAGTAGGATTCATGGACTGATGGTCTATGTTTTATTTCTTGTGACCTAGTGGTTGGGATTTCCATACATGGTGTACATGTTCTCGGTTAGATACATGGACTATGACTCCTTCTTTTCCTACCAATGAACCCCTATGATATATGGCTCAGAAGACCAAATTTGGATGAGTGTTATTTTATGGAAATGGGTTACTTTTGGAAGAATTAATAAAGATGATTAAATTAAATAATTCTTAATCAAGGAACCTATTTTAATTACCTAATTGATCATAATTATTCTTCTCCTACATGTCTTATTCTACTGATTAGTATAACTTAAGAAACTATT
Organism: Viscum album; assembly: GCA_963277665.1. Lineage (NCBI taxonomy): Eukaryota > Viridiplantae > Streptophyta > Magnoliopsida > Santalales > Viscaceae > Viscum > Viscum album. The sequence continues at coordinate 1,404,709,783 of OY728125.1, forward strand.
GGTGGCATCCTATTATGTTTTTTTCACACCATACAAGGGTCTCAAATTCACATTGGTACCTGAGTAGCTCTCACATATTTATTGCAGGCACATGTTTGGGTTGATGCCCATTTTGAGAATTGGTTTATTGAGCCGGATTTCTCAATTGGTATCGGGTGATTGGATGGGATCGTCTTAGTGGAGTTGTGGTCCCTTATGTTATTTATTTTTTTATTATGTTATTCAGTCATCCTAGTGGGAATATGGTTGTATGTATAACATGGCTATTCTTTCCTTTATTTCATTTCATCTTATTGCAATATATTTAAGATTCATTTTATTTATTCTTTTAATGTACTCTGAATGGTATTATGCTTTGTTACTTACTTTTGGTTTTCCATGCTAATATAGGGGAATAGTATCCTCATCGTTCCACTTTATAACCCCACAGCTAGTTGGAAACATTTGGCATACGAGGAGGAATTATTACAGTCTTATGGTGAACTATGTCGATGCATCGATTCAGTATATTCTATTAAAATTCATTACAATTAATGATTCATTTGATGTTATTATTTATTTTGTATTATGATTGAAAATATTACTAAAGTGGTAAGGGATTTGTAGTCTCTATTTTAGTTCTGGGAGAAATATAAAAATTCAACACTCATTTATTTTATATGGTATATATACTACCCCTTATACATGTTACATCTTTAATACCACTCTTTTAATGATATTTAATGTTTGATTTTATGTTATTATTTATTTATAATTACAATTCAAAAGATTTCTAAAGTAATAATTGATTTCTAGTCTCTCTTGTATTTCTAGAAGACATAAAAATTCTCTCCTCTTTTATTTTTTGTGGTGTATAAACTACCCCTTTGATATATTATATCATTAATTCCATTATTTTCATGATATTTAATGTTTAATTAATGCGATTATTTATTAGGTATTATTATTAAAATGATTACTAAAGTGGTAAGGGATTTCATGTATCTATTTTAATTATAGGAGATATATGAATATTCCCCACTCCATTCATTTGTGTGGTGTATATACTACCCATTTTTCATGTTATATCATAAATATACTCCTTTTAATTCTATTTAGAGTATTATGATTCAAAATATTACTAAAGTGTTAATGGATTTTTCTCTCAAATTTAATTTCTTTGAGAGAAATGATATATTCACCACATGTTTCTTACATGTTGTTTATATTCTACTCATTAATGTATTTTATTATTATTATCCTTAAAATAATTTTTATTTACATATATATTTGAGGATCCCAATTTCATCGGGTTTATAGTTAAAACGTTAATAAATCACTATGGGGTTTTTATATCAATTTGTCTTATTTGAGACATATGATTATGTAATGTACATATATTTTTTATGAGGTGTATATAAAACCATTTTGACATGTAATATAATGAATTTATTTATCCTAAGGATATATTATGTTTCATTTAGTAATTATCTTTCATGGGGATTATGTTTTAATTTTACTAAAGTAGTAAATATTTTATGTTATAATATCATCATTTATCGTGTTTTTTTATTACCTTTTCAAAGAATAAATATTATGATTAATCTATCAAGAAACTAATGAAATTTATTCTTATATGGGTATGTCTTGAGGAAACATTTTTTCATTAATTTCCCTATATTTATTTACTCATGAGTTCAAACATAATGTTTTTAAGAAAAATCAACTTTTTTGTTGAAAACCCTTTTTCTTCCAAAATCATGTTTTCTAAAAAAGTTCAAAAATATATTTTATCATACTCAAAATTATTTATTATATAAAATTTAACCATTTATAAATTTATATAAAATATTTTAAAGGAAGATTTATTTAATTTTCTAAAAAATTCATGTTTGTCTTTTTCTAAAAATGTGAAAAGAATATTTGTTGAAAGTGTTGGTTAAGGACAGGAATTACTACCATCATGACCATTATTTTATTTGAAGAGTACCTTATAATGTTTCAAGGATATTTTCAAATAAATTTACTTTTAAAAACTATGTTTTAAAATGTTTCTTTGAATGTGGAAAGCTTATTTTCCTCATGAAATGTTATAAATGATCCTTAAAGATTCCTTTATAAGATACCAAGAGGATTCTATCACTATCCCCACTATATTTTCTCTATCCGATCAACAAAATATTCTAATCCAGGAGGCTTAAACTGATTCGTTTACAATTTATAAAGATTTATCTATCCAAGGACTCATTCTTTTGCCTATTGAGTACTCCATAAAAATGTGAAAGTGTCTTATGAACAATCAGATATATATCCTATATACATGGAGTGAGGCAAATGTTTTTTATGAATTTCTTGATTTTAATCTGTCTTTGATGATCATCTTGTATTTTTTATAGTGTCAGTCCCCCCCCCTCAGAGGGTTTTCACACCATTAGGGATGACACACATGGGTTGTGCTATTTTAGTCCCCCTTAACTGTATTTGTATAGTATTTTTTGCTTTTGGTTTTTTTAAGAAAATAAAAATTATTTTAGTGGTGGCTTATGATACCTATATCTTTCCCATAAGTTGTGATATGATGAAATTTTTATGAAACCCATTTCATATCATATTCTATGATATGATAAATGTTTTATAATCTTGTGGAACACATAAATATGATTATCATTATGTGATGGGAGGTACCTATATCTCCCTCTAATTAATTAAGTAATGATTAATGATGTATAAGCAAAAATGGAACATGTGAGGTTATCCCAATCCCTAAGGAGGGTACACGAGAGGTCAATATAATCTCGAAGTAGGTACACAGGTGGTTATCCCAAGGCAAACATGTTATGAATGTATTGGTCGATAGACATTACATAATATTTTCAATAATTATGTGTTTTCTATAAATCAATGTCGTATTCCAATGTTATGCTCTCATAGATCATGTTCTTTGATTCATTATGATTATGGTCTTATAAACAACCAATCATTATGGTATCACTAATTATTATGATCTTTGATCTGCAGGGTGTGATTTAAAAATGTTATATACATGTTACCATACCGTTATGTTATTATTGTTCTTATGTGTCCCCCTTGTTTACAGTTACTAGTAACTTATGATCACCCTTTCTTATGTTTCATTTCTCAGGTTAGGAAGAACGGTTGTAAGTAGGTTATGTTTGTAAAGAGTATTAAAAGTGAACAAATTAATGGTAAATACTTAATATCTTTCACCAAATAAAAATATTGTGTACTTATATTACAAATACACAAAATTATTATAGTTCCCATATGTGTGTTTGTGTAATATATTCAATATTCATCGAAGAATATGTAATATCTATGTATGAAAAGGATGGGTTTATATAGTTGGTATTAGGGGAAATAATTAGTAAACCTTTAGAAACGAGGATGAGAAAACATTATTGAGATACCTAGGGATATCTTTAAGGATATTTCTAGGGATAAATCTATGGAATAATCTAAAGACGACACAATGTATAGGAAAATCCCCTACAATTTTGGAAAAGGATAGAGAAAGTGGTTTCTAAGAAATTACATCCCTATTAAGATATTGATAGTAGATGTGTATCTAGAATATAGATTCCAAGGGGTAATAACTCAGATAATTGCACATTGAGTAGTACTCAATCATCACCTAGTGCACAAAAATTGGCATTGTTTCCCACCTAGTTTGAAACTGCTTGGGATGATGCATAGGAAATACACAAACTATTTATAAACCATCATGAAGAATTTAAGTAGATTATGACTATAAATGACCTAGGATAAACCTATAGTTTCATTGATTCAAAATAAGGTGTCGTGATTTAGAAATTCTATATGTGATTTTTAATGGCTATGTGGTTTTAAACTATGATTAGTTTTTCTCACACTAGGATTTTTTATTTTAGTCATTGTTGGGAACTAGAAAGAGATGGGTTAACATTGAATGTTACATCCAATTTAGTGATGAGAAGACAAATGGGATTATTATTAGAGTAAATGATGTTGTTATTATGCCTTATCAATCATCATGAAATAGATCTACAATGTTTACCTTGACTAACTCATGGACTAAAAAAAGAAGTGAAGTATAGAGTTCACTGAGTGTTCGGGTTGTAGAGACCTTGGAGGAATTAACATTTGGTTACCAATATATAGATAATTTGGGACGAAGTACTGAAGAGAATGTCTTAGAGGGATGAAAAGTTGTATTTGGTGTGGAAAATAAGAACACAAAATAACTAATAGAAAGGGAAAAATGAAAATTTTAGATAACGCAATGGATGAGAATAATGGTCTCACTAAGGTATCACTGACTATCTAATTTTTTAAATATGAAAATTATTGGAATTATGAAAATCTATTTTTAAAATGTAAATCTTATGATGATAATTAATAAGGTTGTATGAGTAATGGTTTTGTTATTGATGATAAATATTTTACAAATTACATGTGAAAAGAATTTGGTATTAAGGAATAAGATGATAAATCCTAGTTAATGGTATAAAAATTACATAAAATGATTTATTTGTTTTGGTATTATAATTAAAGAATCATTAAATATATAAGGATTATTCAGTATGAGTTTTTCATTAAGAATTTCCAAGAAAATGTTGTGGGGATGATTATCAATAAAAGTTATTTAATGGAAGTGAGCTATTCTTGTAAAACATGTAATTAAGGGAAATATAACACCTAATATGTTTAAAATGTTGAGATAATGACTTTGAGACAAAAGAATATTGATATGGATAACGTAAATATTATTGTATGGATTTACTTGCAATTGATTAATGAATTGTTGACAATGTATTTTATGATTTCATTGATTTAGTTTATAACATTTATGGGATTAACAAATATATCCAACATTTTTTTCGTTTAATAAATAATAATGTATGTAATTTTTAGATAATAGTTTGTAATAATTTAGGTTATTACCATGTTTAAAGAGAATACATGATAACGGTATTCACATGTTTTGTATGTGATAATAAAGAGACACATTATGACATACATGAGATCAATGTTATGTTTATTTTGTGAAATTTTTGGTAATTTTTAATAATATTTTAATTTTTTAAAGTTTATATGGTTTAAAATTTATAAAATGGTATAAGTTGAAATTTTGATGAGGTTTTAGAGATTAATGTATTACATAATCAGGTAAATGTTTATCATTAATAGATAACTTGTGCTAACAGTTGTTTATGATAACAAGAGACGAACGAAGTGAGATATCATTATTTTAAGGATCATATGATCATCTAGGAAATTAATAATTAAAAAAATCATCTACATTTATTGGACTAAGATATGAAGATGAAACTAATCAAGTCACATCCAATAGATATAATAGTTCCTATAAAATAAAAAATATATCAAGAATTTACATTTTCATATTTTCTCATTCCAAATAGAAAAGGAATTACCTAACATTATGAAAAGATTACTGAAATACAATATTTTCCTATTATAATTATTTTCCAAGAAATCAATTACAATTTTGACACCTATTTGGTAATGGATTTGTGGTCATTAACCATCTCCTGACTAAGTTCAATATCACTCTCAATCGGTGTTTGGGTGTTAGTTTTCCCTTTTTTGTCAATGTTTTCACTACCCACCTATGTTCTCCTATTTGGATACCTAATATGTCTTATTCTGGATGACTTTTTAACATCTATTTAGGATTTTAAATTTAATTTTTTATTATCAATTTTTTTATGTGGGTTTATATAAATTAATATTCTAATATTAAAACTTTGATGATCGAGATGAATTTTGGGGGAAAATTCATTTTTAGGGGGTCGAATGTAACAACTCAAGATTTTCTAAAACATATTTTTTTTCAATTTAAATAAATATATTTGATATTTTTCATTATAAACAACATCTAATTTATCTTTTGTTACACACAACTCTGATTTTAGCTTTCATTACATGCAACATCGAGTTTAAATAAAATGTGACATACTATTAAAATACTATTATATTTATCACATAGTTTTTGAAATGGAGGTTATGAATTGTAATAACTGAATTATGAAAATATATGGTTTTAAAATTTATATAAAAAGAATATTTTTGTGAAAATTTAATTATAAATTAAAATAAAATCTATTTAAAAATAATAGAAATATTATTTTTGAGAAACTACTTTTATGAAGTCAAACACGGTTTACATAAAAAATAAAAAAAGGAATGTTGGTGATTTATTAATTAAATTTATATATTATATATTCAATAAATTATTTAACGTTTATTTTATTTTCTATGTACATAATAGATATGAATAAATCCAATTTTACACTTAAAACTGTATTTTTATAAAAAGTGGTTTTATCGCATTTTTTGCATTTATTTTTAAAACACATTTTTTTCAATTTTAGAAAATATATTTTGGAAAATAGAGTTATTTATTTTAATCATTATTTCAAAATTATATTAGAGAAAATTTTTCATTGTTTTTTGAAAAGATTAATCTTTTAATGAATAGTGAATAATACTTAATTTTGAACTGAAACAAATTCTTTATATTATTTGTGAAGTTAAAATATATTTTAAATTCGTTTTTAATTAAAATTAGATGTATTATATAAATAATAATCCAATTTAGGTCATTTTAATAATTTCTATATGTAATTTTTATAGAAAATATTTTTAATATTATGAAAATTATCTCTTGGAAAACCCATTTTCTCGTTGCATCTGTGGAATTAATTTTAAATTAAAAAATTTGTATTAAATTTATGGAAATTTTTAAAATGATTAAATATTTAAAATATTAATAATTTATTTTATATAATTAATAAAATTAATATTTGGAAAAAATTAATAGTGGAACCATTAAAAATTAATTTTCATGGTTAATGTAAAAAAGGGTTGACCATGGGGTTAAATTAAAAATATACAGGTTAAAATGAACTAAAAACATTTCTAAAATATATTTAATGGACCTATTAGACCCTATAATGTATAATTATCATTAATAATTAATTTTTTATCCTTCATCCAAGATGAAAACGTTGGTACATATTTTCTTTTCAAAAAATTATAAGTGTGTCATTCACCTCACTTATAAAAGGAATCCCCCTCTCCACTCTTATTCACATAAGAAAACCCTTTTGGATTTTCTAATCCCTAACCAAATAACTTTTAAAATTCCCACTTATCATAATATAATCCTGATTTTATTCATAAATCCAACCTATTAATGCTTTTGGATCAATCCTAAGGTGGTTACCTGAAGAACAGGTAATGCTCTTTAATGAGCATTTTTATTTTATTTCCCCATCCACCTCAAAAAATTATTTCATAACCTTGATGATATAATAAAATAATTATATTACATATAATTATATTTTTTTATGTTAACTAAATTAATTTAAACCATACCACCTTCCAACAATTGTTTTACGAAATCATCATTTGTGTGTACGACAAACTACCACATCACAAACCAATGTCATTCGTTTCTACATTACAACATATAACGGATGGGTATAATAATGAATATTAATAATATATATATATATATATTATATTTGTAGAGTAAATATACCTTTTGAGTCATTATATCATATATATATTTTTACCTTACATTTTTAGGGGATAAGATAATGTCTCTCCTTTGTACTTTGGACCACCACCTAGCTAAGTGATGTGATTCTTTTTTTCACTAACAAGTTACATGGAACATAATAAGTATATAGTTAATGAATATATGTTTTATAAATTAAATAATTATTATATATATTAAATATTTCTATTATTAATAGATAATATATTATTTTATTTCTTACCTTTTAACTCATTGAAAGATGATAACGACATTCGTGTATGTGTGGACAACTGCCTTCACGAATCGACATAACTCTCAATTTTCATCACCACAACACATGAATTATATATATAAGTGTATTAAAATAAATAATATTTAATTTGTAATATTATTATTATTTATATATATAATATTACTTTCCTCCTTCCATAATGATCATTGAAAAATGGAAATGTTACCAATGTGTATGCATGGCCTATCATCTCCATGATTGTAATATACTTAATTTCTCAAAAACCATCATTAATTATTGGAATTAAATGTATAGTTTTTGTATAAATATGATAATTATTTTATTATTTTTATTATTAATATTATTTAACCATGATCTATGTAATAGGAGAAAAAATAACAAACCAAACATACATGAAAAACAAAGCATTTATTTCCTAAAATGTAACTTTAAGATAGAATTTTTAATAAAGTTGTAATAAAATATCATATGTAAATAATATATGGTATGATATATATATACATATATATATATATCTATATCTATGTTTATGTGTGTGTGTGTTTAATATATTTATAATAAACATATATTAATGGTATAGGAGGTTCGAACGTGTGTGATGGAAGTCAAGACTTACGATAATGGATTTCTAGAATCCCTTTTATTTTTTGGAGAAATGAAATTTCACTACTTGTTTATTTTTTGTTATTTATATAATAGAAATATGATATGTTATATCATGAATGCCACAATTTTATTGATATTTAATGTTTATTTTTATTTTATTCTTTTTTTATTATTATTCAAAATATTATAATAGTGGTAATGGATTTGTAGTCTCTCTTTTATTTCTAGGATACATATGAAAACTCACCACTGGTTCCTTTTTTTGTGGTGTATACACTTACTAAGTGATATTTTATACCAAAAATGTCACTATTTTAATGATATTTAAATTTTCATTTTATGTTATTATTTTTTTGGTACTACAATTCAAAAGATTACTATAGTAGTAAGTGATTTCTAGTCTCTCTTTTATTTTTTGGAGAGATATGAAAAATCACAACTAATTTCATTTATGTGATGTATATACTACCATTTTACAATTTTACATCATTAATAATAATACTTTAATGATATATAAAGTTTTAATTTATTTCATTATTAATTAGGAATAACAAGTCAAAAAATTACTAAAGTGGTAATGGATTTATTGTATATCTTATATTTATAGGATACATATAAAAATTCTCCACTCGTTTCATTTTTTTAGGCGTATATAATAATCATTTAAAATTTTATATCATTAATAAAATTATTTAAATGATATATAATGTGTCCTTTTATGTTTCTATTTAGTGGAGATTATGATTCTAAATATTACTAAAGTGGTAAGAGATTTATAGTCTCTATTTTATTTTTAGGAGATATATGAATAGTAACCACTCATTTAATTTTTCTGGTGTATATTATTCCACATTGACTTTTTTATATCATTAATTTATTTATATTAAGGATATTTTATATTTCATTTAATGTTATTCATTTTTGGGGATTACTATTCAAATGATTACTAAAATGGTAAGGAATTTTTATATCACCTCTATTTTCTGTACGACAAATTACAAAATTCACAGCATGCTTGTTTTATGTGTTGTATATACTAAAAATGAATATAATTAGGATTATTCTCCTTAAAATTATTTTTATTAACATATCCATTTTTTATTCATCGTTTATGGGGTTTACAGTTCAAATTTTAACAAAATAGAAAGTGATTTATGTAACAATATGTCTTCTTTGAGAAATATTATTATTGTATTTAACTATATTCCTTGAAAATGTGTATATACATAAAATTTTACATGTATTAACATGAATAAATTTATCCTTGAAAAATTTTACTTCTCTTTTAATGATGTCTCTTGATGGGGCTTACGTTTCAAAGTTACTAAAGTGGTAAATATTTTTTGATATAATATCATTGGTTATCGGGAATGTTTATGACTATGTTTATGATATAAAATTTTTATGATCCATCTCTCAAAAAACATATGAATTTTCATCTCTTATAGTTATGAAATAAGAATAATTTTTCCCATCACATTCTCTGTTTGTGTACTGAACAGTACAAAAGGATTTTTTAGAAACAACATATTTTCAATAGAAAACCATTTGTTTACAAAATCATTTTTTATAACAAAATTAATTTTTTTAGTATAATCATGATGATTTATTAAATAAATTTTTACCCATTATTATTGTTTTTAAAAAATGAAAGGAGTATTCATTTCATATTCCAAACAATGCGTCTTGGGATATTATTGAAAATATAAAAGGAGAACTTTGTTTTTATGTATACATCATGAAATGAATTTTCCTCCATCTTGACCATTATATTAAGTAAATAATTATTTAAATGTTTTCATGTTTATTTTCAATGCAAAGTACATTCAAATTTTTTTATGTTTTAAAATGTTTTTCTCAATATAGAAAGGTTGTTTAAGAAATGTTGTGAATGATTCTTATGTATTCCATTATAAGATATCAAGGTTATTTTAAAAAAATTGATTTAGAAAACGTATTAATTTTAAAAAAAGTAAATTTCAATGAAAATTTATTTTCATTAAGAAATGTTCTATATGAACATTCAATATTATCCTCCATCTAAGATGGAATAATTTGATGTATCTTATGATTTTCTGGGTATACGAACCAATGATGAAATTATTATTCTTTCTCTGGAAGGTTTATGATAATATGGTGTTTATGAAACTTGTGTATGTTTTTTGTGGGTTATACCATGATAAAAATTTATGAAACCCACCAATGTTTCCATGGGTTATGCTACGATGATATTGAAAAATGATTGTGAGACCTATCTCTTTTTATAGGTTATGACATAATGAAATGGTTACAAAACCTATTTCATTTCATGGGTTATGATATGATGATTTTTTTGATCTTGTGGTATATATGCGTATGATTTCCATTATGTAAAAAGTGGTACCTATATCTCTCTCCAATTCATTGGGTAATGATTAATTTTATATGAGCTCAAAGGTTACATGGGAGGCTATGCAAACCCCTAAATATGGTATATGAGAGATCATCCCAAGCCTGAGGTAAGTACATAGGTGGTTATCCCAACATGAACATGTTATAAATGTATTGGTGGGTAACCATGATATAATATTTCTTATGCTTATGTGTACACCACAAATATATCTTATGTTGATTTTATTCTTTCTGATATCATGTTAGTTGATCCCCAAATGATTAATGGATTTTGAAAAGTCAATATTTATTCTCTGACTCAATATTGTGACCTTTAATATGTAGGGAATGATTTTGAAATGTTTTTCTCACGTTATCATACTCTTATCTCCCATTTTTATCCTTAATAAGAACTTGATCTCACCCTTTCTTATGCTTACCTTCCCTAGGTTATGAAGAATAGTTTTAACTAGGGTATGTTTTTGAAGAGTTAGTAGTGAAAAAACAGTATTTTATATCATTTTTTCGAATTTTAACGTCCGTTTTTAATTGATGTCTATAAAGTAAATATTGAAACCAAGGTTTTTGAATTCATTTATTCAAAAACCAATGCCAAAAATGTGATTTGGTTTCAATTTCAGCATCATTTTTCTAAAAACCAACACCAAAAATTATAATATACTCTATTTCTCTTGTCGGTTTTTATAAAAATTGATGCAAAAAATTAGAATTTTTTCTAATGTTTCGGCATCAGTTTTTATGAAAACTGACGCCGAAATTTAAAAAAATAAAATTTTTAATCTTATATCTCTAAATAACTTAGAATCCCTGTAATAGAAAAAACAGAATACATACATCAAACAACATGTATCATTGACTAAAAATCTATAAAATAAACAATATTTAACCAATATACTAAAAATATTATATATGCATTTGTATTATAAAAAATAATTAAAAAACACATACATGACATTTATAACATGATCATTGTCAGTTGATGTTGAATAATTGTTTTGAGATCATTATGTTGATGTACCTTTTATAAAAAAATAATTAGTTTTTGAACACCAGTTTTTAGGAAAATATAATATTACTAATCATAAACAATAGAGTATAAATACCATAAATCGTAATCTTACATAACAAATAGTTATCAAACAAATATTGAAGATGGTTACGTTTTTATTTCATATAATAATCAGCATAATTGAATGTTTTTAATAACATAGAATGATATCAGATTAAAAAATAAGAAACTATGTCAAAAATTATAAAGTAATTAATATAACAAACACTGTCAAATTCAGTAGTTACCCCATTTTTTATTATCTCATTCTTGAATTATAGAATATAATAAATGCATTCAAAATATCCCCGTTAACAATAAAACTATAGTTATAAAACAATAACTTGATAATAAAACCAATATATATATATATATGAAAAAACAAATTAATATCTAATATAAAAATTAATTACCATTACATTCATATATGGGGTTTTCTTTGGGAACTTTATCTATAAGTTAGCTTTGTAGTATGTTTCCCATGACCTTCATTTTCATATATATCATCTAATAATACATGTATCTACAATAAGAATTAAATATAATGAACTTATTAAAAAGAATAAAACATACTTTTCTAACAAGGTGGTAATTTTTTTCGGAACATTACCTCATATAGTGAAAAGCCAATATATTGTGAATTTACCTGGGAAGAATATTCCCAACAAATAATACCCCCTAAAATATAAAAAGTTCCCAATTAATTAAATTATAATAAACATTGTTTCATAATTTTTTTTGTTTTCTTACACATTAAGAAATGGAAAAAACCAACACCAAATCTCTGTCTCTAATAATATCTCACATATATATGTAAATCCATCAACAGTCTTCACATATTCCATAGCTAAGGAAATGAATTTTGGATCTATAAAACCATAAACTTATATGGCCTCATTTTGAATAACAAGCATGTGTAGATAAATTTTTAAAAAAGTAATGTAGTTAGTCAAATTAATCCATCTTTAATTATAAAAATAAAAACTGACAAGCCATTTTAGTTACATGGAAAACAACTGGAACAAAGTCATGATGAGTTCTTTAAAATCAATTATATCCATGATATCATTTCTGAATATTCTCAGTTGATAAGATCTTCAACATATATCAAATATCATCTGAAACTCTTAGATATTATCCAAGGAAGAATAATCCTGATATAATATTTGTATCCCATGATAAATATCAGAAGTATTTACAGATGTTTGTTCCAAAAACATTTGTTTCATTTCTTCCATTTAATTTGATATTAAATACTATTATATAAGTCAATTTAAAAAAAAACTATAGGTAATTTTCAATAAGATTTAACTAATATTTCTAAAAAATGCATACCTCGTATAAAAGATAACGAATAAGGATAGAAGATAAAATTAAAAAATAACTCACACAATCCCCAAATCTGGTAACATGCTCAATTGGAAATGTAAGTAGAGTAGTATGATCAATAATATCATGTATTGATACTCTAACCTCACCCATCTACATAAGATGGTGATGCACAAAATCCAAAAAAATGTATACCTATGAATTTTAAAATATATATATGAGGATATATATAATATAACTCAATATATAAGGTTTGATCCAAGCGAGGAGGTGGATGATCTGAGAAAATATATTGGGATGGCAGGTCTGTCTAGGAGGGTTGTATAGGCTACGTAGTAAGTTGAAAAGGTTGGACATGCTAGGAAGACTATGAAGACTGTGATTGTTTCATTAATTGTTCAAATATAGCCTCCAAAGTTGATTTAATTTGATCTCATATGGATTTTTTCATTTATTTTATCTCAATTTTTAAGGATTTTATTTCTATATATCATGATTTCTTATATTGACCACCAAAACTATCCAAATACTAACACCTACCACATATCCTCTAATGCGTCTGGGGGGTTCTGGCTTTCCTAATGCAGAGGCTAGGATGTCCATCAAACCCTATGGGATAAATGTTCCCTATGAGTATTTCTCTTGAAGTTCATCCATAAATGAAAAATGAAAATGGTTTATTAGTGTCATTAATTTATAAAATATAATAATTCATGAAAAATAAAAAATATTTAGGGACAATTCCATCAGATACTTCCTTATCTTTCTCTGCATGATACTTTTCATTTTTCATATTCTTTATCTTTTCTATTATTCATTGTGATTATGGGGAGATGGAGGACTGAATTGGACCACATAAAAACTATTTACAGACTTATCTCTTAATGGTTCAAACTTTTCCTCAATCTTTTTTTTCCACAATAAATTATACCCTACACATGATAAAGTATGAGGGTATAAATACTAAAACTGGATGTCTTTATCAGATTCCTTGGAGTATGGTTATATAAAAAGTAATCTAATAATTAATAAGGTACATATATAATAAATTTTACAATGGAATATATTTATTATACCAAAACGGATTCATCCTGTATGGTGGAAACAAATTTCATCCATGTATCTAAATCTAAAAACTCATACACGAGGAATTGGTTTTCATTTTGTCTCTTTACAAAAACAAAATTTGTTTTCATATTTGTTTTAAATATATCAATTTAACTACCACTAATGAAATAGATATTTTCTTAATTTCATTTGTTTCATCAAAATTTAATGTAATCAATAATTAAAAAAAAAATATATGTCATTTAAAATATATCATATTCGAAAATTGAGATAAAATAAATCAATAGAAATATTTTACCATTACTGCCTCTCAAAGATGATTTATCACAATCTTGTAGAAAAAATTCCAATTATGATATAAAATATTAACCCCACAACCACTCTACGTAGATAAATAACTAATAAACTACGTTGCATTTGCACAACTTGGACTATTATCCTCGAAACTAATATGAAATCCCTCATCTACATGAAAAAGGGGCATTTTTTTAAATGTTTTATGCCACATTTACCAACTTGATAACATGATTTCTGAATAATAAAATCAGAATACCCCACTACTGAAGTATGATCATTAGTTGTTTTATTATTTTTTTGAAAATAATTTTTTTTCAATAAATATTTATATAACTTTCTATTTAATAATATGAAAAAAGGCAAATATCTCAGTACAAGTTCCTATGCATTTGAATCTATATCCCTAAGTGAAACAATACAATTTAATGAAATTCTTTTGTAGTTGTATATTATTAGAATACTAAATAATTAGAAAACTGTAAAATTAAAAAATGTAAGTAAAAAATGTGGCACACATGTGAAAGTTAAAAAAATAATGATTTTGTGATTCTTGACCATAATATATACAAGTTAAACTATTAAATATAAATATTACCTATTAAATCATAGAATCATTTATAAATTTAAATATTAAAGTTCAAAAAATTATTCTCATATGTGTAACTATTACCCAAATATAGTACTGTAAACTTGGTATTTCAATGAAGAAATGTTTAACAATTATCGTAGAATATGAAAATTAAACAAAACAATCATTTAAATAATCTAATATATATAATTAAATTTCAAATAGTTATTAAATAATACAGTTTATATGCATTAAAATTTTAAAAAAATATTATGTAAGTAATTACCCGATTAATTAGGATATTAAATTATTGTTTTCCCTTATCCCTTTATCATGAACATTTTGTAATGTAGACATTATGCATGTGTTATAGTCATTGTTATCTAGAAACTGTGCAATAGATGAAGAAGCCTCATATAAATCAAAAACATCATCATCATCCTCATCATCCAAATTGATTATTTTTTCATGAAAAATGATAGAATATTGATCATTCAATGGATGAATGACATAAAATATTTTCTTTTCATGCTTGACAATGATAAATGGTTCTTCAATGAAACTAAATATTTTCAAATCAACCAGTTTCAACCCATTTTCATCTTAATTCACAAAACTATTACATTCAACCCAATAAAACTTAAACATGGTGACTCGATATTTAATATAATAAATTTACCATATGTCTTAAAAAACTATAAAATATAGTGTTTATGTAGAAATTGGATTATTTTTCTTTTTCACTGAAAAATGACGTGCTTCAGTGTCGACCATTAAATAACTATTTGGAATGGTACTCTTATCATCCAATCTTTTTGTATAAAAATTGTACCCATTAATATCAAAACTATATTGTGTGTTTACATTAAGAGATGGTCACCCTACCAACTATTTCAATTCTTCTGATAATGATATATCTATGATGACTTCTTATTTAAACCTTGAATCAAATATATTTTTATGCCTAATCATTTTCCACTTATCATTTGTTTTTGGATACCATAACATTAATTCAGCAATATGTGATGATATATATGATTTAACCTCATCTATGTTGTTCAAAATGTAAATGTGCCTAGACCTCTTCATCATGTGGAATAAACTTTACCTTTAATAATCTAATCCCTCTACCTTCACTATCACCTATAATATTTTAAGTTATAAGGAGACCAATATAATCTACATCATAGAAATAATCATTACAGAAATCAATCATCTCTTTTGATGCATGTCTTTTTAACTAAATAGGCCTATATTCGATAATGATTTTTAACATATCCCTTCAAAAATTCCATATATATTTCAAAAGGAGACAACCATCATAAACAAATAGGCCCACAAATTCTTATCTCATACACCAAATGAATCACCAAAAAACCCATTATATCCAAAAAAATTGGTGGCAAATACATTTATTGTTGAAAAGGAATAAGAGTATATTTATTCTCCAACAAATATAATAAATTTGGATCAACCATTTTTCTAAAAATAGATTTGAAAAATATAATAACCAGATGGTAGTCTTTCTGATAGCTTTCGGTAATATACCACATAGTGTGACTGGTAGAAGTTGTTGCATCAATACATGACAATCATGATATTTCATACCTATTAATTTAAAATCCTTTAATGACACAAAATTCTTCTCACTTTATGAATAACCACTGGGTAATTTAATACCATGAAGGCACTGACAAAAATTCATCTTCTTAATCTTTCATAATGTGTGACAAGATACAGGTAAATATACATTGTTTCCTTTTAACGTGGGAGATAACTCTAAAAGTATTTCCATCGATATCAAGTATAATACAATATGAAATCCATATTTTGTCTTTACATTTATGTCTAACAACGTTCCAATAAAATTACCACATATTGTTTTCTCAAAATTCACAACATCAATGTAATGTTTTATATCAAAAAATATCCAATAAGGTATTTTGAAAACAATTGACTATTTATTCCAGATAATATTTTTAAGGCCATAAATTATTTTATTTCGAAATTTCAAATAAATATTTTTAACTCTGTCATAAGATTATTCAACTGATAATGTTCATTGGGTAATCTTTTACTTTGGTAAACTATTAAATACATTCTTCAATCTATGATAAGAATGATCAATTCGTAAAAAAATATTTGATGTTCTATGTACATTGTCTTTCCACCATACCAAAATTGAAAATATGAAGTCTCTTGTTAACAAATTTGACACGAATTGTGTCCCTTAACAATGTAAAATGATAATTTTCAATATGTAGGAATGACATTTATAATGAATATTACCATAGCAAAAAGAAGAAAATACTCTTTCTTGTATGAATCAAAAACATGAACACATGTCACCCATAGAAGTTTCAAATCATCAATAAATGGTAAAATATAAAAATCAATATCATATCCTGACTATTTTGGTCCAAAAATAATCAACCTCATCAAAACATATTTTCTCTACAAACATATAAGTGGTGATAATTTCTAAACTACCAAAAAATAGGCCAAGAACTATGTTGGTTACTTAATCTCCAATATGGATTCATTCCATCATTACATAGACCCATTCTGATATTTCTAACTTTTCATCCAAAATCAAATTTTTTTATCAAATCTCTTCAAATTTCGTGAATCAACAGGGTGACATAAGTTACTATCAGATATACAAAAATTTTAATTCCATCATTACATTTTTGCATTAATTGAAGTTGAAAATTGATTTTTCAACGGAGTAATTATAAGAAGGTAACAAATTTCTTTAGCACGAGCTTTGATTTTGGTTCCTCAAAAATAAATCATAGTTGAATTGTCAAAATTATATGAATTAATTATTGGATGTAATTATTATAAATTATTTAAAATTTATTTTTCATGTGTTTAGAATCCAGTACCTGATAATAAATATAAGTTAACTCTTTAATCCATCTAATAGCACGATGTCCCGCCTGTAGGATAGTTTGATAAATATTTATATATTTTTCTATAAAAAACATAGTTATTTGTGTATGAATTTATCTTTTTATACCCCAATCCCATTGGACATAATATTTTTTTCTCTGCATAAATTGAATCTGTAAGCTTGTTACCTTTTGGAAGTAACTATTTCAAAAGCTCAAGTTTGTTAGAGGAACTTTTATCACTCCACTTATTTAATGTATTTATGTTAACTAATTTCAAAACTACACATAAAACTATATATCTACTACAACATGGGAATAATGGATTATCATAATATTCAAACAATTGTTCTACATTTGATGTTTTAATGGTTTAAACACCTAAATCATGATTTAATTCTTTAATACAATACACAACCTCATTATAAATATTGTCATTAACATTAGATATTGAATTTTTTGTTCTTCGCCATATGAGATCTAACTTGTATAATTAAGTATAAAACCATAGATAATGATATGATCCTCTATTTCTTAGGATTATAACATCTCATATTCAAACACTTCACAAATGGATAGAAAATAAAATCTATGTTTTGAATAATTCATTTAGAAAATTACAAGAAATCATCAACTCTTTTCTATATTCACTTGTTGTTCTTCATAAATTTATCCAATTTTGATTCATTAAATACATGATATCACAATATAATGAATGAATATATTAAAAAAAAATAAACCTTTAAATAAATATATATATATATAAAGATAAATTTTGAACATAAACACATTCAATAAAAATGATTGGTAATCAGATAGGAAACATAAATTATTATTAGTAATAAAACAAAAACTAATCTACTAACAATATTTATTTTTCATGATGTGTTTCATGTTAATCTAAAGGACATCAAACGAAGTGAGCCATGTAGAAATTACAAGTAGAAAATCATGATTTTATAAACTAATCTATTGTATGGTTTTAATATATTTACATTTATTTCATTATAAATATGTGATATTTATAGTATAAAATCATTATTTTATCACTATGTGTATGTCCAACACACTACATATAATAATATTAGTATGTTTATTTAATTTCGTACCAAAATATTTATCGATTTGTGTGATAAATGATAACATTGTTTACTAATTAACATCCAAATATAGGGGGTAAAATCGCACCATGGTAACTCTTTAGACCCCCACTGCTATCCAAAACCTATTTTTGGTAAAAAAAATAGTAATAATCATTATTTACACAAAAATACCATATTTCCAAAAAACAGAAAAACATATACTATAATAATATTGAAATTATAAATCAATAACTGATGTTATTTTTAACAAATTAAATTTATACAATTATAAATTTTAAATAATGTACTATATATAAATTTTTTTAATAAAATATGATCATTTGAAAATTTATAGTTTTGTAATATTTTTTCAAAAAAAAATGAAAATTAATTAATCCTAATATATTATTTCACATATAGAAATATCATTAATTTTGTCAATCATTTAAAAGTGTTCAAATTAATTTATTATGTTTAATTACAATAAATTTTAACATGTTTATTTAAAAAATCTTAATTGAATATAAATTATATATCTTCTGAATTTAAAAATTATAATTTTATTATATTCATACTATATACATGTAGTTGATTGATATTATAATTTATTTATTTTAAATTATCTAACATGTATAATTACATTTTACATAATTGTTAAATTAGTTTCGTGTCGCGTGTGTTAAAAGTTATTGAAAATTGTATTAATTTAATGGGTGAATAATATGGATTCATTATATTCAATGTATGTTATATTAATGAACGGTGAAACCATATATCATTTTTTATTACATAATATCATCAATATCATTTCATAATTTCATTAAATATAAAATTTATCAAAATAAAAAAACTTTAACGACATCATTTATAAATAACAACAAACTACATACAAATAATTGAATCAATAACTGAAAAATAGAACTAAATGATAAATAATTTTAATTCAAAACATAAGAAAATTACAAAATTTAGAGTTCAATAAGGAAAATGGATTATAAATCAGAACATTATCCCTCAAATTCAATGAAAGAATAAATAATTCATGATCTAAAAAAATCTATATAGAATTTAACAATAAACAAGAAAATATAAATAAAATCAAATTGTGGTTAATGTTCTGCTGTAAAATGGTTTTTGAAGAGAAATATTTCTGTGGATTGTGAAACAATAATAGAGAATGAATAATTTAGACCACTGAACATTAAATGATGATAAAATTCATTGAAAATCAATAATAATGGTTGTTGAGGATTAGTGGGTCACTATCAGAGGTTTTGTGAGTCGAGAACAACGTTTTGAATATCAAAAAATGGGCGTTTGACAATCGTGGGGGGTTTTTTAAATGTTTTATATATATGTTTTTATAGAAACTAACCCTAAAAACTAATTTCCACATTCTTTTTTGTTAAAAGTAACATTGGAAATTATTATTATTTATTTATAGTCCAGTTTTTTTGTAAAAAACCGATGCCATAAATCTTTTCATTAGTGTTTCTTGCATCATTTTTGTTAAAAAACGATGTAAAAAAGTAAATATAAAAAATTGGGGTCCGTTTATGTTAAAATTGATTCCAAAATGTTATTGCCGATACATTTTTCATCGTTTTATAAAAAAGAGATGATGTTGCTTCAATGTTAAAGCCACTATTTCTACTAGTGAGTACTAAAGAGTAATATCATTATGGTATATGCTGAAGATCATTCCCCAAATTAGAATATTTCTTACCTAGTCTCTAATGACTCTAAACTATTATGGTATCTAGCCATGTGTTTTTGTAATGTTATGAATATTATTTGAAAAATATGTAACATCTATGTATGAGAAGCATGGGTCACTATAAAAAATATCAATAACAAGTTTCTAATTTCTCAATCAGTATTTTCCAAAAGTACTTGGAGTTGAAAATATGTAGATCAATGCCATCTGATAAGAGTAATTTCAATATATAGAAGTTTTATGCAATCGATTTTTTGTTTTGGATATTATAGTTAAGACATTTCTTATTTTGGATGGACCTTGATCTTATATATCCAAGAGAAAAACCAAAAGAGATGAATATTGAATAATTAGAGTGTCTAGATAAGAAAGCATTGGGTTGATTTTGATATCATTTGTCCAAAACATGAAATTTGACATTTATGAGGTAAAAATAACTTCAGAACTCAATAAGGACCTCATAGTCATTTATATGAATCCCTAGATTATGAACAGAGTGTTCTTTATAAGGAGACTAATAAATAAGAAAATTTTAGAAGTATATTCAGATTCTAATCACATTAACAACTTCAATATGATCTAGAATTACTGAGGGTTAGTAATGGTAAAATTCAATGATCTGGAATGGGAATTATTGTTACTTTCCATGCTCCCAATTCTTTGGATGTGTCGGTGACTACGAAGAGTAATTCTAGTGGAATGACATACTTAAATTTTATTTACGTTAATAAGCTGGTCATGAACAAGGATATTCACTAGAAGGAGAACCAGGTTTCATCTACAAATTCATACAATTTATAAGGAAGCGGATCTATCACTGTCTAAAATTGTCACTATAGGTGAAATTGAAGGATGTGTTATAATAGGAGTATCTCGGATAATAGTCTTCCCATGTGCTGGAATTGTGGGAGAAAGGGCCACCATAAGAATGAAGGGAGTGTATAGAGGTAAAGTTTTTAAATGTATTCTTGTGTATGTGGGTCATTGAACCCTATGTTGGAAAATAAGAGTGTCTTATTCATAAGATTCAATAGTTCATTGGTGTCTTATTGATAGACTCCATAGCATTATTCCATTCTATATCCAACAATGTAACCATGAAAATTATACATTTGGAAGCTTTGTCAAGGATTATCTTACATATGATAAGGATCTCATGATTGTGGATAAAAGTGATGTTTCAACTCAGGAAATGAAAAAAATGCTAAAGTTAAAGGATGTGTGACAGGTTCTAGGGTTACGTAAAAAAATAATCTTAATGGGACAACTTGATGAAGTCGGTTTTTTTATATTGTTTTTAAATGGTACGTGGAATTTTTTTGTAGTTCCATTGTTGTTGAAAAAAGAGTGAAGGATGGGAAACTGTAACTTATAGGGCTATTAGAATGATAATAATATATCATATAGTTAAATCTCACTAATATTATACATAATCATTTATGTCATCTCCCAGAGATTGGGTCGAAAATCCTCACTGAAAAAGTTATGTTTATAGTTGATATCATGTATTTTGGAACATGTGAAGACTGTATCTTTTATAAGTAGTGAAAGGTAACCTTATAGATAAAAGGGAAAGATCCAAATCGCTGAATGTTTCATTTGTTCACAAGTATTTTTAGGGGCCAAATCTCGTGTATTATAACTGAGGATCACTCCTCTATGATACTTTCATCAAAAATTCCAAATAAAATGTGTGGGTGTAATTTTTAAGTTCATTGTATGATATTCTCATTACATAAAATTGATGGAGATCCATGGTGGGGAAAGAGGAAAAAATGAATTTGAAGTACTTATGGTCAGTCAATGGTAGGGAGTATATAAGTAGAGAGTTATTGAAGTTTAACTACAAGATATTGGTATAGAAATATAGAATCATGAGGATTCACAGGGGTTTCTAGATCATTCTAAGTTCAATGGATGTTATTATTAGTGATAATCCAAACCCAACAATTTTTTGATTTGATGGATCATTTGCATATTGAATAATATTTCAGTATCAAAACCAAAAAAAATCCTATGAATATTGATAAGGAGGGTTTCCATAACCAAAAGATGAACATTTCATGTTAAGTGTAAAGTTAATTTAATTAGACGAGAAAAAATAATACATCATTCTTGAGACCTTTCTTATAAGAAGGATTTGATAGTCAAAAATACTTTCTGGCCAAATACTATTGTTCTTGTATGATCCAAGGGTATTATCCACCTAGCAGTGATCCACACATTCTTCTATGATCTTCAAAAAAAACACTAAAATATTTTTTTGGTTCTACTGTGGGAGATCAATAATTTTGTGTTGTTTATCTTGATCACAATAATGATTCCTTTGGTAATGAACAATCATGCTAAAAAATTCATTCATCAAATGATAGAGGTGGAAAGTGAATATATAGATCATTTTTCAGTCTTGAGAGAGAGCTCTAGATTTCATTTTTCACAACAATTATTAATTTTTTTTCAATCTTGTTCCACCTATTCAAAATAGACATAATATTCTATTTATAGAGACAATGTTGGGGTTAAAATGTTTTTTAATTTAATAATGGAACATAAATAATATTTTAATCCACATTTTAACCCATTCAATTTAATAATAAGTGTAATAATATTTTTTATCATGCACAAAAACATGCGCAACTATAAATATTATTTTTTAAAAATTAAAATCAATATTCATCGATAGGCATAAAAATGGTTCACTCATCCTCCTCAATATTTATCGAATTCATGATTAAATATTTAATTAAATATTTATTCATAAATAAAATAAATATATTATTCATAGTCTGAAGAATAAATATTTATTAAATATTCAATAAACAAAATAAATATTATATTCATAGTATAATTAATAAATATTTATTAAATATTTAGACAATTAAATAAATTATTTTTTTGTGAATAAATAATTATTTATTAACTTGAAAATAATTATAAATAAATATTATAAAATATATTCACACAATTAAATAATAACCTTGAAAATAGATATTCATTAAATATTTTTGAACAAAAAATACTGAACAAAATTTTTCCTCAATCCTGATAGTAATATTTATTCCAATAATTTAATTCAAGTACAATTTAATTGATATCAATGTAAAACACTGAGTGTGTGACCCTCTATACTTCATCCACATTGTATTAGGTGATCTTTCCTAAAGTACAAGATTACTATCTTGCAATGGGTCAAGAAACCCAAGATAACAAATTTAATGTCACAACGTTGGCAACCACATATAAGCACACACTATATAATATAATACTTTGGTCGCAATATCTCATAAAGCTGGTGACATAGTAGTTTCATCAACCTATCTTCTTTCCATGTATTTCTTTGTCTATATAAAATAAAACTATCATTACACTTTCTCCATGGAATTTAATATGGTTGTTTCATTTTAATCAAATCGATAGGATATCAACATTAATAAAGATAGATGGGTAATATCCATTATTGACTTATTAATTAATAACATGTCATTCATGATGCACCCAATGTACCCAAATTCTTGAAAACATACAGTTTTATTGTTTTGGATAGTAAATCAACTGTCATGAATCATGATATGAATTAATAACAATATTAAATTGTAAAAACCATTACAAATACTCATAGAGAGCAATATCTGAGGACAAATAAACATGCAGAATTCTGATAGGGTGTTATATTCTCATAATCACCCATCACAAATATTACAATGTGTGAAATTCATGAGAACACATATCATTTATTGATGAGTACTCACACCTAATAGTAAAAATACTATATTCCTAATTATAGAATGTGATCTAATCATAGAACTAGGTTTAAGAATATTTTCGTTACATTTCATGGTTCTCATCATAGTGGGGACCTTCTATGACCTTTTCAATATGACAGATACTCTAGGACATTTTAACATTAATTTTTTATAGAATAAAAATCAATATGTGATAAGGTATTTAAATAAATATTAACTTATTTTAATTTAAAAGTAATATAAATCAAAATGTTGTTTATTATAGGGAAATAAATCCAATATACTTCTACGTACACTAGATGCAAAATGACACATGACTGGTAAGTTATCACATATTAAATATGCTTCTACTTATTATGGATATAGCTATTGGGCCTACCATGTTTTTTTGATAAGGGTTGGAAAATCCACATGTCTATGTGGATAATCTACTTTATGTAACATTAATACCTTGATAAAATCCCTTAGCTGGTGACATAATTGATTGTATATCTCTTATTCCCATGTTAGAAACCTAAAAAACTAAATAAGTACACTTTCCAAGATTATCATGATAATGATAAAACTCTATCTATTTCTATAACCCAAAATAGGAACATGATATTGCTAAACTACATCCTAAGCTGCATCAGAAGCTTAAAAAACATAGATATTGTAGATATAGAAACCATAGTTTGAAATTAAGTTTTATTATATATTAATTTAGTGTTACTTATGATACTAGATCAAATTTATATAATTGAAGAAGGGTTTTTAATTTTCTTGAGTTCTAGTATTTTATCTTCTCCATATACAAGGAACTCATCTAGTTCTACTTTTCAGATTAAAATTAGTTTGTTTTAACAACAGGTTTCTGTAGTTATATTGGATTTGTTTCACATTCAACTATTACTTGTCAGTAATAATAAAATGTAGAACATATGAAGGAATATGAGGTAAATTCATATAACTTATGTTTGTGAAATTATTTCAATTTGAAAAACCAATTCTTTTTTCCTTTGAATATTCTACCGGAAGGATTATATGCCACAAAAATTCAGTATTTAATTTTATCATCTTTTATTTTTCAATACATTAATATATGTACTATGAAAAGATTTAACAAACCCCTGGATATATTTTTGAATATCTTTCTCCCTAGAAGAGTGTTTCTCATTTGAGTCATACTTGGTGAAATTTCAATCCTTAGTATTATCAAACTAATAAGATACATATTTTTGTTTCATATGTTATCTACATATTTATCTTGATAATTAATAACACTCCCACTAACTAGTTAGAGACACATTTGACTCATTAATTTCCAAATAAATATTCTATGCTCTTTATGCATGATTTTTTCATAAATAAATTTAAGTAATATTTATATCTCTTTTTAGTTTATAAATGAAACTAAATTTTTCTTGTTATGCTTTATAGACATATACTAGAGGGTCTTATTTTGGTCATTTCATATAGATATCATTGAGAATGAATCCTTCAATTGAGTTTTCCTTGATGAGAAATATAAAAATATTATGATCATATAAGATTTCTTTTGATAAGTAGAATTAAAAATTATTTTAGTCAAGAGGGTTGGTATAGGTTTTTTCATTGACTAAACCTTTTAGTAATCAATCATGATTTATTGGTATTATCATGTACCATCCATGTCTAGTTTCTCTTGAATACTCACTAGAAATATCAATTCATTGAAAAATATAACATATATCGTCATTGAATCTTGATATATTGTGTCTATTACATGAATTATACACTCTTTTAAACATTGTCGTGTGTTTATTTACCGATACATTATAGGAATAATAATTCTGGAAGAATAATATATGTATCACTCATTATTAATAATATAAAACACCTCTTTTGGTATGAATTCTTATGCAATATGTGTCTCTATAAATACTCCTCCTACTATGCATAGTGGAGTTCATCATTACTATTCCAACCAATGTTCATCCAAATCCGTAACCCATATATGATTATTTTTCACCCACATTCCATAAATATATCATACCTATTTATTTAAATCTATTCAGTCTTGGCAATTTTTTAATATATTATGTTCTTATAGGATCTTTAACTTCGATGAGCCTTATTGTTTGTTGTTCATTTATATCTAAATCTATAAATTAACAAACTATTTTCAATAATAACTTGTATTAGTGTCCTAATATATTTTTATCATATAACAATTGATATGATATTTAATAGTAAATATTTTAATTATATTGTTAGTTGTATTATTATGATTTATCAAACGTATCTTGGAAAAAATATGGAATATTTTAAAAAAATGTACGTCTCATCATTGATATATTATGTTTCTGATGAGAATGTTGAACTAAATCCAAAATATTTGTGGTGTAACTTTCTTTTAATGGTTGTTTTATAAATATGATATGTATTTTTTGTATACCTAGTATGTTAGCTCAATTGTGACTAAAACAATTTTATGGGTATAATAAAGTCGGATACTTTTAGTTTCATTTTAAAAATAATTATCTTTACAAAATCAGGTAATATTCATATATGTTATATTCATCATTCATTGTAATGGATATTTTTTATTCAAGAGTTATTGATCCATTAGTTTAGTATTTAATTACTAAAATAAGATTTATTCTAAATGTTAAAAAAAATATCTCATTCTTTCTATATATACACTAAGATAAATTTTTTGGTAACACTTATTACAAACTTGAATTCATACATTTCAACAATTAGATATAGTGATATCCCCTTAGTTGATATTAGAATATCCCTTTCATGGATGCTTATAAATTCACTCTATAAAAATTCTATTATGGATCATTTCCTATATTTAAACACAAGTATATTATAATAATATTATATTTTAATGAAAAAGTAGTGAATAGAAAGATGATGAATACTCTATAAGTGGATGTAATAATTTTATTCTTCAAATAATTGATTTTTTTCAAGTGTCCAATATTTCCATTTATGAAGAAAATAACTTCTTATTTATTATTATTATTATGAATCCTTTGTATCATTGAAGGAATTTATAAAGGATATTTTTTATTTATATTATCCAAGGGATGACCAGCCTTGTCTATAAATATTTTCATTATAAGGTGTGGATAAACATGTTTCAACGAATCCATATCCTCATGGCGATGTATGATCAAAATATTCTATGTGGATTTGTTAATTTTGTTTATCTAGGCTTAGACAAATAAAGATATCCTTTGTAGTAAGGACGAAAATAATAATAATAATTTATAGATTCTTTCCCATGTGTAGAAAAATTTTTCTAGTTGGAATGCCCATGAAAAGTGACGGAATCGGGATCTCTGCAAGAGGCCATGGCGTCGATGGCATAGGTCATGGTCATGCCCTCTCCTCCCCTCCTCGGCACGCTCAAGCCGAGGAGTGGGTTTGACGCTCCTCCCTCGATCCGTCTTCCCACTCGTGATCATTCCTTTCCCCCCTCACTGATCTTCCTTCTCTCCCTCGTTTTCCTCCTATAGAATTGTTCCCTAAAGTCCAGTCTTGTGCGAATGTTGTTCCTTTAGTTACGAGTTCTCCCTTGGAGTTCACGAATGCTTCATAAATGCTGGATCTTACCCTGGTCTCTCGTTTTGGGAAGTAGTGGACATCAGTTGACCCCTTCGATATGTTTTTTTCTCTTCATGGAAGCTTAAGGATCGTGTGGTTGTTGGTATTTTATATTCAAAGCATATTCAGATTCATTTTTCATATAAGGAAGATCCGATTTACGCTTGGGCCTCTGCTCCATGAGCTTTTTATGGATTCTAGTTTAATGTTTTCTGGTGGTCCTTTGATTTTCATCTGATGCGCGACTCCCCATTTATGGAGCTATGGATTTTGCTTCCTGGTCTTCCACTTCATTTCCAGAATCTGGTAATTCATCCGTTAATCGGAAATATGATCGGCCTCTACCTCTGTTCGGATGCCCGCACTAGGAACGTGTGTCATCTAGTCTCCCCGATAATTTGTGTAGAAGTTTATGTCTCAAAGGGCCCGTTGGAATTCTTTGTCATTGAGATTGAATGAGAGATCAGCTAGAATCAAAAGGTGTGTTACAACTCTTGGGTTCCTTTCTATTTTGGTTGTCGTCATCTAGGTCATGATTCTCATATATGTCGTCGAAGTTGTTCTGGTGGCATGGCTGTTGTGTCCTATGACAACAAGTTGAACCAGGAGGATAGCGGTGGGGATGGCCTCTCATCCTTTTTTCAGAATTAATTGATTACGTGTAATACAGAAGTCAGAGAGGTTGAAGAGCATGGTGATTCAGGTTTCATTAAGAATGTTCAGGACCAATGCCTAGCTAGGACTGTTGAAGGTTATGGAGATGGTTGTGCTAGTTCTGGCAAGGGGACTAGCAAGGCTGAGGATATCCAGTGTTCAAATGGAGAAATAAAGAAGAAACCATTGAATAGATTTCCTAATGAACCCTGGGTATCAGAGATCTTCAAAAAGATACAGAGTGATCTTGAGAGTCCTCCTAACACCAAATTGTTTACTCAGGTTTCCCAGACCTGTGTGGTGGTCGAGGCTTCTACAGACAATGCACAATCTCAGGACCTGGGGCACTCTGGAGTTTCTGGTCTAATTTCCAAAGGTGCAAAGATTCTTAATCCTTGTACCTATGCGAAGGTAGGGACTGTGGGTGATTTCAACAACTGTGACAGAGTGGTGCTTTCTACTGGAAAGGGTATGCTCAAGGACAAACAAGAGTGGGAGAAGCTTGCACCTGTTGTAGGCAAGAAGTTGATTTCTGGACAGAGAATCAACCCGGAGAGAACGTTTTCCTGCCTCAACTTAAAAAATCAATTAGAGGGTTTAATTTTCCAGGGAGAGCTTGAAAAAAACTCCAACAATCCCTATGAGGCCGAGTCTGATAGAGATGAACAGCCCAGAGATGACACTGATTTGGGAAAAGTTAGTAAAGGTCTTAAAAACCAAAGGAGAAAGAAGGAAAATAAGGAAAATAGGGACCCTAGGAGCTATATAGTTTCCATGAAGCTGAAACCTAACGGTCGTAAGCATTACTCATATCCTTCTAAACCGATGGACACACGGTCGACCAAAAAAGAAGGTAAACTCATGGGTCATGGGATCCAGTTAGAGGTCAGAGATGAGGCTCAACAGGTTGACGCCGCAGAGCCTCAATTACAGGTGGAAGGAGCCTCAAAGTCAGATGACCAACAAGTTGAGGCTCATCTTCATTTTGAGGATATGAGGCTGGTAAAGGGGGATTCTATTTCCCCTGGACAACTATATGAGGTAGGTTCTTCAGATGGATTTCAGTGCCTGAAGGACGAGGATACGTAAACTCAGATGATACTACTCATGCATTATGGAGAAGAAATGATGGAGGATGTCCTGGTGATCAATACGAAGAGGGAAGACATAGATGGAATGATGGAAAGATTGATTCAAGTGGAAGTTTCCAGGGAGCAACCAGAATGGATTGACAAGAAAGATCGTATATTGATTAAAGGCTTCAATATGAAGAAGATCACTAAAGCAGAATATATGAAAGCTTGGGAATACCTTTCAAGGAACTATGAAGACGACATAGAGAATGATCTGGGCTGTTAGGTAATTTCCCTCCCTTGGAAACTGTTGAGGGAAAGAGATTCTAATCGCCTTAATCTTTGGTTTAATAAGTTAGTAGTTTCCTTTGTTGTTTGAGATTTTTGAGAGGGTTCTCACTATCCCATTAAAAGTGTTTGAAAATTAGAAAAAAGTAAAATTGGGACTTTTAGACTAATTTTTCTAATTGATTAGTATACCCTAACATTTTGAAACCATGACCAGAAGCTAGATTACCTTATTATTTTTTACACTAATATATTTCATTGAAAATCTTATTTATTTCAAGAATTTACTTCTCTTTATCAAGAAAAAGAAGTTGATATATTATGGTGTATGAATCCATTTCATTAGGTTGTATCATAAAATCTCTAAAAATAAGTGATAATATCAAAAAATGGAAATATGAATCATCCTCTACATATCTTTAGTAGTTATCATTTTTACATTTTCTCACTTGTTAGGGTGGGAGAACTACAATTAGGGATCCCAATACATTATATAAATTTCATAATAATAATGAATCACATTAATAATTATTCCATATTAGATAATATTTATTTGAAACTAAATACCATGTGTTATGGAATGATCTTAGTGTTTTCCGGATTTTCATGACATTCTTCGGCTAAAATAATTAAAATAAAATATTAGAAATTTAATAGATTACAAATTATATTATACGTAATAATTTAAATTTTATTAAGTCCCCTAATATTTTATCAAGTCTCAACACCCCCCACCATTAAGCTTGGAATATATAGTTTCTAGTACAAACTAGTGGAAATGATCCATATGCCCATTCTTATAACCCAAGCAATGGATTGGTTAATTATTTGACGTTATTTATGTAGGTAACACTTTCCAAATGCAGGCCTATATCTCCTTGATATGTTTAATGGACTCCCCAACCTAGAAACCCTTACTCATATTTCCTTAACAATTGCCTCTATGTGACATCATGTCCAGCGAGGGATAGATCTATTGATATAAATTGGTTAATTCAACACAAAAATTCATAATAAGTCCATGAAGAAATTATGTTTCCCATTTATGGTTGGTGAAACACTTAGTTCTATAGTTCCATTCCAAATAATGTAATTTAAGGCTTAGTCAAACATAATATTATGTTGATGGATTTTATTTATAATGTGTAAAGATGTATTTTTTTTGTATTTTACATGTCTTTTAAATAATAAGTGAATTTTTCATAAGTGATTTAATATATTCTGCTAAAATATTTACATATAATACATTTATTTTAATTTTATCATTTCACATTAGTTTATTTATTTATGTGATCACGGTCTTCCATTCATAAAATAAAGAATATTAAATAAAGAGTTAAAATAAATAAATAAATGACATAATCATGAGCTTTATCTAATAGTTGATTTGTTGGGAGGACAATAAATCAACCAGTGAACCAAAGAATAAACTCCTTATGACAGTCTTAGAATTAGTTGAGGTATCCAACCTATCCACCTATAAATCTTTTATGTTGGTTTCATGTCAATTATATGTTGAACCGCCTCTATATTGGATCCTTCTTGAAATGAATATGCCTTTGGAGACTCCTTTTATTACCAAGGTTTTACAACTCATGTGCAGATTATGGGAGCCAAATGATTGGTTAATGTGAATTACATAAATTAACCTTGGACTAATAGGTCATATATAATAAAAGAGGGAGGGATGACTCACAAGACAATATATTTAATTTAATAATAATTAATTTAAAGAACCATGAAATTAAATTAAATTAAATTAAAAAACAAATATAGGTCTTGTCAAGATCATGATTGTTCATACACATGCAATGATTATGCATTTAATGCAACTAGCTAATATTTATTTCAATTTGTTCTTCGATAAGATAAAACACACTCAAATTAGTTTGATTAATTTTTTTGTTAATAAATTAATTTATTTTATCTCATTACATCCAATCTTCCTAAAACAACTATCTTCTATGATTTGAAGTAAAATAAATAAATTATTTTAATTCAAAAACTCAAATTGTACAAAAAAATTTAATTTTAAGAAAATCTTTAAGTGAACATCTGATCCATTTAGTATAGTTTTAATTATAAACAATGCACTCATAAAACATATTTTGTACATTCCAAGTGTCATGATAATATGGTGTGTATTATAACAT
Source organism: Viscum album (assembly GCA_963277665.1). NCBI lineage: Eukaryota > Viridiplantae > Streptophyta > Magnoliopsida > Santalales > Viscaceae > Viscum > Viscum album. The sequence continues at coordinate 1,404,742,069 of OY728125.1, forward strand.
TAAATCAACAAGAAACACGTGAAAATTACACATCCTATACAATTTAATGTGTAGAACCTTTAGTATAAAATAACCATACATGATTCATAATTTCAAATATTATGGAAAATTAATTAATAAATCAATACAATATAAATCCTAGTGATGATTTTGAACTTCCAATTTAATTCCAAAAGGAACATTGGTCAATGATGTTTAATTAATTAATTAATTAAATTTAATATTTCCACGTCAAAAAGTAAAGTACACTATGTGTTCAAGCCATCCAATTCACGTATACTTCACATAAACAGAGATCTACAGTACACATCATGGGACTCGACATATACTTATCATAAACATTTATGAGGTAAAAGATGTGTATAAAGGATAATAGATTCACACTTTGAGTTACATGGATTCCATCTTTCACGGTGTGTATTTATTAGACGACATGGCTGGACCCTATGTTTTCCACCTAGAAAACATGTAGAATACATGGTGTGTAATAAATACAAATTTCTTATGGTATGAAAAAAGGATATTCCACACTGGTTTTTCAACATGTTCTTTATTTAATCTATGAGCCATTTATTACTTACACGATGACCAGGGGTCCACACGGGTGTTCTTGTAAAATGAATAATGAGGTATAATGTGTAAAAAAAATTAAACACCATTTAACCCTATATTATTTAGACATAATTCTTGGAACTTATGGATTGGTTTTTTGGATGATATCTACATTAATTATTAATTGACATTTGTTATATGAGTGAGAAATGAAAAAGATGTGGATGAGATTTTGACACAGAATTTAGAATGAATTAGGACTTGAAAGGAGTTTTAAATTTTAAATTCCTAATGATCCATAATAAAATAAATAATTAAAATTTTTAAGAGGACGCCTTTCATACCACTTTATGGTTTTGGGAATATTTGAAGTACATATAGAGGTAGATCCGGACTAAAAAATTATTCAATTTTATGGGTCATTTTTATAATGTAGAAGACATAACCATCCTGAAAAACAAATATTTTTCAATGAATATTGACATGGAAGGTTTCTGAAACCAAGAGAAGATATTTTCATAATAAATTTATAATTAATTTAAATATATTAGAAGAAATAATTCATTAGTGTTGAGATATTTCCTTAATTAAAGTGTTAATAATTAATAACATTTTTCATTAGATTGTCGCTCCCTTTGTAGGATCCAAGTGTATAATCCATTTATTGGAGACCCATACATGATCCTTTGATAACTCAATAATAAATATGGATTTCTAGGACATGGAAGAGTGGATCAATCATCTTGTTGTGTTTTTATATATCATTGGGATGATTTATTCGGCCATGAAGAATCATCCTGTCAAACATGTTCTTAAGATGATAAAGGGGGAAGGGGAATATCAATAGCATTCATTGGTCTTGAGAGAGTACTCATGATATCATTATTCACAAAATTGTAAATTTTTATCAATTTTGATCATCCTTTACACAATATACATAATCGTTAATTAATAGAGATAAGGATAAGGATATAATATTATTTAATTTCACAATATCTATTAAAATATATATTTATTCTCATTTGACCCAATGTCATGTAATAAAAACAAATATTTTTTATGTTGTGTGGAAACCAATGCATTGAAAAATATTATTTTAAGCGATTACAAATTAATATTTACCACAAGTCACAATCGTGTTCTTCACATCCTCCTCTATATTAATCGAATACCCAAAAAATTATTTATTTAAATATTTATTCATAAATAAAATAAATATTATATTCACATTTTGGTGGATAAATATTTATTAACATTTCAATAAATAAAATAAATATTATATTCATTTTCTAGAAAGTAAATCTTGATTAAACATTCATGTAATTAATTAATTTTTTTTTTGATGAATAAATATGGTTTATTACCCATTGAATAATAAGAAATCAATAAATATTATATATTCACGTGATTAAACAATTTCTTTTTGAATAAATATTTACTTAATATTTTTAATCAATAAAACATGAAAAAATTTATTACTTCTTCTTAAGAATAGTATTTATCTAGTAATTAAATGCAAATAGAATTTAATTAAGTTCATTTATAATACTCTGTGTGTGACTCTCTGTGATTTCTTAATGTTAACATTAGTTGTGCTTGCCTTTATTACAAGAGTAATATATATAAATAAGTCAAGGTACCTAAGAGAATGAAGTTAATGTAACACCATAAAGAACCACATATGAGTGCTCTCTATATAATATAATCCCTCTGTCACAATATCTCATCATGAAGGCTATACACATTTTTCTTTAACCTATATGATTTATACATATTTCTTTGTATATATGAAATAAACTCTTCATTACACCATGTCCATGTAATTTAATGTGACAGTTCCATTTCAATCAATGGGATGAGATATCAAATTCCATAAATATGGAATTGAAAATCCTTCCTCAACTTATTAATTAATAACATGAAATTTTTGAATCACCCAATGTACGCTACTTACCACAAATATAAGTTGCTATAGTTATGGTCATTGAATAAAATTGTACAAATCATGATATGAATTAATAATAATGTTAATGTCTAAATACCATTATACACACTCACATACAGTAATATACGAAAACACATAAACATGTGTAATTCATATGAGTGGTACTTTTATCATAAAATTTCGTCTTATATATTACCAAGTGAATCCTTTATTATAAGAAGTCCCATATTCTTATGAGTACTTGCACATGAAAATATACATACTATGTGCACTCTATAACTATTATTAAGAATATCATCATTTCATTTTAAGGTTCTCATCATAGGGGGGACTTTTACTTCCTTTCAAATATGATGGATTCTCTAAGACATTCTCAAATTTATTTTATGTAGAAGAACAATCAATATGTGATAAATTATTTAAATTATTGTTCACTTATTTTAATATACATGTAATATAATGTAAAAAGTAGTTGATTTAATTAAACCAACTATAACAGTTCGCCAATGTTTTTTTGAGTGTATGTAGTGACTTGTGTGAATGACTTAATCAACTAGATTCCCTATTCTCCAATCGATTAGAAACTTACAATGATCTATTGGTTTGGACAAGAGGTAAATTTCAACCACATATAAGTATTCATGGAACTCTCTTATTCCCTTGTTGATACTAAGGAATGTTAAAATTTTATGGATGAGCCCAAAGTATTTCACCATTTTTTTCTATGGAATGAAAGAGTTATTATTTTTTCTTTGAGATAATGACACTCAGAATGTCATCGATTGATGAAATAAAATATTAAATAATGATATCATGTGGAAGGACCAGAACATATTGGAAAGTTTTTCTGAAAGAAATATCACTAAAAAAGACGATTCTATTGAATTAAAATCTAAAATATATTTTCTATGAGAATTCAGGATGGATAATAGTTTCAATAAAATATCATTCATATGAAATACTATAATTATGTCATTATCTATTTGTTTTTTCTTGATTGGATGCATCATAAAGCATATGAAATGAAGAGTATTGGTAAAAATCTTTGAATATAAGAACATAAAAGGTATCAATATCAAAATAATATTAGCTACATGGACTATAATTAATATTTACTAGAGAGAGGCTCTCGATACAAAGGCATGAATGAATTTTTTACTACCTTCTACTAACAAATGATGGAGATCCTGAATTCCTAGAAGAGGTAAGATGTTTGAAATAATTCAAAGAGTGGGATTTATCCATGGTGGATGAGATTGATTACCTCTAAGTTTTTAGAGTATTAGAGCTGGAAGAGAGTTCCACTAGGGAGAATTTATTAAAAAAAATGGGTTTATTAATTAAACGAATAAGTTAATGGAAGATATAGATACAAGGGATGGCTAGTCATGAATGGTTTTCAATAAATTGAAGTAGTGGATATTTTGAAATGTTTTTCTATGTTAGTTAATGACATGAATATACAAACATTTATAATTATATTTTTGTTTGAAGGAATTCATATTGAGTAGATAGATATTAAGATGAAATTTCATCATGGGTATATGGATGAGTAAATTTACAATGAAAAACTAGTGAGTTTTAATGATCAAAAAAACTAGAAACATGTTTCTAGATGCAAATGTTGACTTTATGGTTTGAAGCAATAATGAAGAAATTAGAATTGTACGTTCAATGAATTAATGATAGAGTTTATGTTCATCCAATGAAATTCATGGAATTACTATTACGAGAATATGATTGTTAATGATAGATTCATCATTACCTATGTTCACATCGATGACATACCGACTATAGTACTAATAAAGGAAAAAATTGATGGTTTAATGGATGAGTTATGTGGAAGATTTCAGATGAAGTATATTGTTCAATAGAAATGTATTTTGAGGATTTATATAGTGACAAAACTATTTTTTAATGATTTATAGTTTACTTGGTATAATTAAATATAAAGGATGAATGAATTCTTTAGAATGTGCATAGAAAACAACAAAACAAACCCCTAGCTAGACATGAAAATAATAGCATAGATAAATAACTATAAATGGAATATAAGGTTGAGTACATGGTGAATGTAATAGATTCATCGAATATTATAAGTTTGATATAAACCTTGGTTTTTTCTCAATTAGACATTGTGTAAGAAGTGGGGATTATATTTCGGTTTATATAGAACCTGGGGAGAGAGAATTGGGTGGAAATGAAGTGGATTCCGTGTCAATTAAATGGTTCAAGACTTATGTAGTGTTTCTATGGAATCGATGATCCTTTTAAGGTTTTGTACACTCGGGTTTTGGTGGAGATTTAGAAGTATAATTGAGAACCTTTGATAATAGGTTTAATTTCAGTGGAATGATGATGAGATAAATGTTGAATCTTAAACTAATAATTACAATATCAGTAATAGAAGTTCTATAAATTGACTTGATTGAATAATTGAAGTACTTAGTATGGTTTACTGTGTTTATGGAGGATCTCTGAAGGGGAAAATAAATTATAGTGTTATTCATTTAGAACATTTTGGAGGATGAATTATTAGACCTATATAATATAGGAGTAACTTCAAATCTATAGAATATACTGAAAACTTTCATGACATGAGAAGTACTTATTCAGTAATGCATCTCATTCTATTTGAGATACATGGAAGAGCATGGTAGGGGAAAGATGTAAAGATAGAATTTCTTTTTGATAATAGATTTATGTCCGATAAGAGTATAGGGGACTTGGTTGGAAATGTTGAGAAATTAATTTTAGAATTGGAGATTTACTTTTCAATTAACTATCTTTTTCTAGTTGAATCTTCTGAAAACCTTAGTCTACATAAATTTTGTTCATCATGTAGTTGGAATTATGGACCTATTATTTCTATGGACACTATCATCATATAGACATTATGATAAAAATTATTTTACTTATATTAGTAATAAAATTTTTAGCTCGAAATTTATTTCCACTACTGAAACTCAACAGTATTGGGTACCAAGGGTGGTCCTCGGGCAAGGGGGTGGCTCTTCCTATCCCTCCAAGCATCTGGTGGGAATAAGGAAGGTACTCAATGGTAATCAGGCACCTGATGGTGGCCATTTGGGTACCCTATGGGTACTTACTTGTTTTTTCTAAATTTTAATTAAATTAATTATTTTATAAACCTAAAATGAGAATGAGGAAATCATTCAATTATTTTATCATGGCCATATGACCCCTCTCCCTTCCCTATCATATTTTTATCTTCATCAAGTGCAATATCCATTATCTCATATATATTCCAGGCTTAATCTATCATAGGATATCACTAGTAGTGTGTCGATCTCTTCTCTTGAGGACTTCCAATGTTTCCTTCAATGTTTCATCATCTTATGTTATATATTATCGTATATTCATATTTTAAAGGGTTTTCTCTAATTAATTTATTTAAATCATTTGGGTATGAATCATTGGGTGATACTCAATGATAAGGATTCGATCATTTTGAGTTAGTTGGTCAAAATATTATCCCTAATGTTTATGTTTAATTCCATCTGCGTATGATGTGAAGTCACACAGACCTTCTGTTATTAACAAAGAATAATTAAATATAAATGGTCATACTATTTTTTAGAAAAAAATCCTATTCAATCCTTTTATGGTCTATAGTGAATTGGTATTTTTAAATAATGTAATTAAAGGGAGGTATGCCTAACCTTATAATGTATCGAGATATGGGTGGAAACCTGAAGAGGTGTACTAGTGGAAAATGAAACCTTGTAGAATTAATATGGGTTTGTTATAGTGTTTCCTTAGTAATAGAGGTGTATTAAAGTGAGGATAGCATGGAGGTAGCCTTAGATAAGCATGGATATGTGTAAAAGATCACATGAGTATGTGAATAACCTAGTGTTATATATAGAATGAATGGAATTGGATATGTTTCCTATAACATCCTGACTTGGATCACTTGGTCAGTTACATGACCAAATCACTGTGTGGCCTCAAGGATTCCTCCCTATATGCTAAATTCTTCCAAATATATGTGATTATATATAGTGATACCATGGGGATATTATACGCTCTAGTACACACAACCATAAAACATAGCTAAATTGAGATACAATTAGTTAACTCAAAATAAATATAAATACATATACAATATAATTTAAGTAGACAATAAATAGTATATATCATACAAATTATAAAAAATATGATCTAGATAAAATTAATATGAGTCATAAATACACTAATAAGATCTCTTATGGAAGGATCATATACAACCCATACTAAAATAAACAAAACTAAAAATAACCCCAACATTTTCCTAAGTCCTAACCTGATCCCATATAAAAACACTAACCAATCTTATCCAGCTCAATATACAACATCTTGACTCTACCCTACCCATAAATACTATCATGAGTATTCTTGGGTACCAATGATATAGTGCTAACTGAGTAGGGTGAGTCCAACTAAGTATCCCACAAATAATAGTTACCCTAACATATACAGTATAATATAGTTCATTCTAAATATGATCTTCCAATAGAAAAAGTACATAAATAACTAGTTACGACACTAAATTATCATTGGTAAAATCAAGCATGACCATACCTCCCCTGACCAATGTTATAAATAGGATGATTAACTCAATAATTTAACATGATTTATGGATTAATGATATATTAGTCTTTGTATAATTATCAAGGTTAACGATCCATCACCATAATATATAACCTCACTAATTGATTTATTACCAATTCACATCTCATTATAGAAAATTATCCATCACCATTTCATCAGTAATGGTAAATAAAGTATCTTAAAGTGAATGAGGTATCAACAAGTCCATGTGTACAATATACCACCATTAAATCCCATATTGGGAGAGATACAACTAGGTGAATGATATATCACTATACCAATATCAATGGGGAGAATGTAACAGCCCAAAATTTTATCAATGGAATTTCTCCCTTATTATAGTAATGTCGAAATAAAATATATTCACTTATGGACCATAATAAAATCATTATAAAAATGTAAATAATGAGATGATAAGTATTTCAATATGTTAAGGAACTAATGAAGATGAAATAGAAACTTGACCACATAAATAGTGATTTGAACATTATGAATAGTAAACTGGAGAAATAAATTGTAGCCTCACCACTGAAATTATAAATAAATTGTGGGAATAATATAAGTTAAAATATGACATAATCATTGTACATGTAAGAAACTATTTTAAAAATTATTAATCAACTATTGGTATTTTTATAAGTAATAAATAGTTAATTATAATTTTATGAAAAATTTAATAATTTAAAAAAAATTAATTTTCATAAAATGTATTCATAAATTAATATTTTAATGTATAATGATTTTATGATAATTTTATGACACCGTATGTAATTATTCAAAGTGTTATAAAATCATTTATAATTTTAAAATATGTATTTCCAAGTAAATGGCAGTTTTAATTAATAAATAAATTACTCATTTATATATTGTTCTTCACAAAATGAATTCAAATTTTTAATTATACATATCAAAAAATAATTTGGTTGAATATTTTTCTATTTTTTGTAATTACATGAATTTTTTGTGAATAGTGAACTACAGTAATTTATGGTATATATACATTATAAGCTAAATACACTTTTCATTGAGTCATCATTGATTTAATCCACATTTATTATAACCCACATGATTCCATTACTATATATAGTCTCAATAATCAATATTATTTCTTGTCTTCGGTGAAAAAATAAACTAATGAATGTAATAATGAGAAAAAACCCCTCTCCCCCACTATAAATACCACCACTCACACCCTCTTCTTCTCACACCTCTCAAGATTTGAACCTTGTAAAAATTATTCCCAAACCTATCCCCAATACCCTATACCATTTTCATTATATATTTGTCTCATCAAAATACCAAATCCATTTCCCTATGGAGGTTCTCAATGAGGAGATATTTAAGAGGTAAAATCCACTTCTTCTTCTTTCAATATCTTTTCAATTTCATAAATTTTTTCTCTTATCCTCACCTTACTTTATAAAAATTTAATTTTCACTCCAATAACTTAAATATATTGTAATTATATAATTTTAATTCAATATTAATCATTAAACTCACCCCTATCACAATTTTATTCTAAAATGAAATCGATGCTTGTGTTTTTTCAATTGACTGACATTGAGGGCGATACACATTCATTTTCCATTTATACCTTAATGGATTGTAATAAAACTATTATAATGGTTGAATAGTATTATAATGTTCATTTTAGGTCCCTATTAATGTTCTCTAACTAGTTTATATACATAATACTAACTAATAAAACAAAATCGCTTCGTTGTGATAAAAAACTACAAAAATTAACACAAAATGATTGTCATTAACTTTTATCTATTGATTCATCCTCATATAATATAATAAAATATATTATAAGATCATTTAAAATTATGTAATATTATTAATAAAATGTAATAAAAATTCTTAATTTTTATCCTCATTTTACACGAACTTCTATTCATGTATAAAAGTGAACTGATCATGAAAACCATGAAAATAAATGCTCTCAAACGATGATATAACTCATAAAAATTCCAATAAATGACACTAATAAAAAAATAATTAATAAAATACATATATTAAAGGTTATATATTTGTAATTAATTAATCTAAAAAGATTATATAGGATATTAATGTGAAGGAATCTCTTTGACACATGGTAACAGGAATTCTCTAACCCAACTCTCTTTCTTTGGGTTGTCCCTCTTTCACCCAATTATTAGTATCATTATTATGTAAATAGTACTTATTAATCATTATATTACCTTTTTTGGGATATAAGTGTTTTCTAATAGATTTTATGATAAACATAACTTTTTTCCAAAAGAACTCTTCTTTCAAAACACACACCTTTTACTTCTCGAGGTTGTTTCTTCTTCACCCAAGGATGATGATTCGAATAAGTTATTCCCTATTTAATTTTAGAACCAAATATTTATTAATGTATGCTTAATAAATGTAAACCATTCCTTTATATGAGTTATTTTATATTCAATATTGATATATGTCCTATGTGGCATGCATGATAATGTAAATGTTAGAATTTGATAGGTTCACCGGGAATTTTATGCCGAAATGTAAACATTATAATGTAATGGGTGTGCCCATAATTATATAGCACTGAAATTCATTATTTAATGTGTTTTATCTCATGAGATAATTGAAATACACATGAAAATGATGCTATATTTATTCAAAACTATGTGTGGTATTTGAAAACTAAGGCATGATGTTTCATTTTTATGAATTACAACATTCCATACCTTTTATTAATTATTTCTATCATGATTATGATGTTATTATTATGTAATTATGATAATTATTATTCCCAAACATTGTTATATTATTTCATGTTATTATCTATTATCTTACTAGGATTTTATCTCACCCTTATTGATGTATATTCCCATGTGATTACATGTACTAAGGAGAATTCAAGTGCCAATAAGAATCTATAGAAGGCGGAATTAATATATAAATATATATATATTTTTCTTTAAATATTTTATGTGTGGTCCTAATTTTACCAATACACTAAGCATTTATATCCTCGTTGGGTAATTATTTTATGTTTTTTGTCTTTAAAATGGTTTAATAAGATATGTAAGAAAAATATGGGTCTCTATAGTTGTTATTCGAGGATGGTTTAGTTAATTTTTGAATTAGGTTTAGGGAAAGGTGGTGAAAATGCATAGTATGAGGCTATGTATACATAATAACCCAATAATATTTGTTTTATAAAATTTCAAACATATGGATCCCACATGAAATTCCTTCAAAGTTAAATGCATAAAGGAATGCATTATTTATCCATGACATGTTGACATATGTTTTGTTATAACCTTTTCTATATTATAAAATAGTGGGATCCAGGAGAAATCATGCCAACAACCCATGCAAGGGACAATGCATCAATTTATGAAAAGACATCCTCAATTCATTGTGAGGTGGAGTTCCAAATTTCATGGTGATACTTACCCAGCTATCTTGGGTTATGAGCAATAACTTGAATAATGTGGAACTTCCACCTTCAACTAAGAGTGTGAAACTAGGTATGAAGTGTTTTACATGGAAATGGTCATAGATTTTTAGTGGATTTCCTATCCCCTAGTCAAGGAATAGTTGGTCAAATCAATGGACATGATATTTTCTATACTTCAATTTTTCAAGAAAGACAATATGAATCTGGATTTTTATTATCCAGATGGGGAGGCCAATAAATGGTGGGGTTTGATTAAGAACACCAAGTCAAAGGATGAAATTAATGATATGGAGTGGGAAAACATTATGATAAAGTTTCATAAAATGTATTTCACTCAAACTCTTCATACAAATATGGAGAGAGAATTCATAGATCTGAAGAAAAATGAAGGGGAATCTATCACGAAATACGAAGAAAATTTCACAAGTATTTCAATGTTTTCTTCAGGTTTTTTTATAAAAATCATAGAAAAATTAATATATTATTTAGTTGTTCAAAACCATATCTTTTAAAGGATCCATAAATTTGATACTTTTGGATTTTTGAATAATTTTTTCGATGTTCTCTAAAAGTGTAGGTGGAGTTTGTAGAATTTTCCCATGGCTATGGTGATAAGAAAATAAAGTTGGAGTTGCAAGTTGTAGGATCTCCTGAAAAAGGTGGAAATAAATCTAAACCACCCACATGTCGAAAATGTGGAAAGAATACTTATGGGAACAATGTCAAAGGGATGTGGAAATGCTTCATGTGTCGGATAGAAGGCCCCCACGACCAGGAATGTAGAAAATACATGAGGAATCAGGAAAATGTGGTGTAAGAAAGGAGAGAACAATCCTTGTTCATATTCTATAACTATAGGGGGAAAGGGTACTATGTAAGCAAGTTTTAAGGACATGAACCCGAATCCTGAGTCCTTCCCTTCGTAATTCTGTGTAATTTATTTTATAAAAGGCAATTAAACCAATACACAACATTAAATAAAATAGAGGATATGCTAAGGGCCATGGTTTTATAGAATTAGAATCCAATATTACATTAAAATATATATGTACAAATTCTAGTAAAATTTATGCTAAGTAACATCAGATCAATGGTTCCACATTAGAAATTACTCATATCACTTCCACTAAACTTGTAAGAATAATTTAAATCACATGGGTTGAGAAAAAATATTATTAGTAAGTGGTTTTAAAATAAGACCATTTGGAAATAAGTTGTCTTTAAAAAAATCATTAAAATAAATTCAATAAATCATGAAATTAACATTTCTCATAACATGTAATCATTATTTTCTTGATTTATTTTGAAAATGCTTCTAAGATAAACTTATGCTAAAAAATTTTAGACTTATTTAAGAGTTACAAAAAAATGCATTATAAAAATATGAACTAACATGAATATAAATGAATTAAATTCCACCTATAAGTAATATATAGACTATACGTATATCATTCTATGACATCCCATGTGTGTGGATAAAACATTTCCCTTGAAATAATATTTATTTATAATTTCACATAAAATAATGTTATTTATCATTCAACACATTGATGAAATTTAGGTAATGATGGATAAATTTGAAACCGTTGTTTTATAGTTTGGAAACTAAGTATAAATTCTTTATATAAAAATATATACATTAGTATAAAAATTTATACCATGTTATTTTGAAAATTTATACCTGATTAATACCTATTTATAAGAGAATGATTAACCATGGTTATTATACTACTAGAATAATCATATGGACTTTAGCTTACTAGATTCATAATGAGGAAATTCATAATATGGGACCTCATAAACATTTTTTCGAAGACTTATTCTAAGACCCTTCATAACAATTTTTTCAAGGCCTTCTGCCAAGACATAGTTTGTCTCATGAGACCTATCAATGCACCAAGGGGATATATCAGGACCCACAAAACACATTCTATGTCCAAATCATTCATTATATGTATAATAAAAATATATCTTTAAATAAAAGTGTCTCTTACCACTATGATATATTTTAATATTAATCATAGATGAAAATAAGTTCATTGATAAATCCTTGAAGTACATTATCTTTACACAATCCAAAGTGTCCCATACCACATTGAAAAGTTTAATTCTAAATCCATATATTATCATAAAAATATTTTTCTCATACCTAAATTAATTATATTTAATTTTATGTAATAAATAGATGATTAATTAAATATATGAAAAATAAATTAAAAATGAACATATTTAATTTCCCTCTCAAAATAATCTTGAATAATAAATAAATAGATATTTCACATGAATTGTGTTTTTTCTATTCTGATATCTCCTGTAGAGTTTACGAGAGCCTCGATACTACTGGATCTCGCTCTATTTTCTCGCTCTGGGAAGTAATGTCAGTCAGTCTATGATTTTGACAGGTATGTCTACTCATCTTGGAAGTTGCGGGATTATGTAGTTCTTGGTATTTTGGACTCGTGGCACTTTCAGGTTCATTTTTCAAATGAACATGCCTTGATCTATGCCTACGATACTGCTCCAAAAAATGTTTTTGGTTTTAAATTTTCACTATTTCAGTGGACTTTTGATTTCCACCTTAGGATTGATTCCCCGGTCATGACGATATGGTTATCCCTTCCAGGTCTTATGTTTCCATTTCAGAATCAGAAGATCCACAGGTTGATCGATAACATAGTAGGTCGTAATCTATGCTCATATTCTAAAACCCGAGCATTTTTTCAGAAGATTTCTCCTAGAATATTTGTGTAATTAGATTCTTTGAAGGAACCACTAGACTAAATCAGCATTGAGGTCTAAGAGGAACTTCATTTGCATCAAAAGGTATGCTACCAGTCATGGATTCCCTTCTGTTATTGTTGTATCTGCTTGTGTCATGATGCTTGCAGATACTAACAAGGATCCTCTTTTTATTCCTAGTGAGGTCTTTTTCCTCAAGAATATAATTCTATATTTTAGTGCAATGCTATAGTTAGATTCCAGTTGGGTTCTATATATGTTGGAACTTCAACAACCCTTCCAAAAGCGTTGAAACGAAAGATTTCAAAGATGATATTTGTGGAAGTGTTTGATAGAATGCGAAGTGATTTGGATATAAGTAACTCTTCCACGATTGATGAATATGAGGAAGGTTTGGATCTGAAAATATGTTCGAGGACTCCAACAACATTTGTTGATTTCATGAAATCTATTGTTATTCTTCCTCAGTAAGAGGTTGTTGTGGATTAGGGGGATAGGTTGGGGACAGTGGGAAATGAATGTTGTATAAGGGCTAAATAGAATCTTAGGGAGGCGAGAAACCTCATTATTCTAATGTTATAGACAATGTAGATGTCATTGGTAATGGATCTCACAATAATTTTGCAGTGCTAGGAGAATTTGATTATCATAATTCTATTGAAGGTGATGAAGTGGAAGTGGATCATCGAGAATACCCCAGTTTGATGCGGGATGCAAATGGTGTGGTATATTATTCTGCTTCATAATATTCATCTGCTGAGCCCATGGAAGCTAAACTCGAAAAATATAATCTGAGTTCTTCCTCTATGAAAGGGAAGAACACTCACATGGATTCAAATGGTTTTATTATGTATTCACGGAGACCATGGAGATTAAATAACTATTCTAATCTACCAAGACCTCATGTTACTTCATATTCTAGAAAAGGTAAACTCCCCCAAAAATGTTTGACTGATGTCGATGATCATTCAATGTCTAATTGAAAATGATATTCAAATAATGTGGAGTTAGCGGCTAATGAAGTACATGAATGAAAAGAAGTGGATCCAAATGGCCATGTGCCAGTGAATGACAACAATGTGGCTGAGGGATCAGATATCTCCCTAGAGATCTTCATGCACTCCAATGAGGAAATGATATAATATTTCCGTTTGATCATGATTTCATAGAATGATGTTCACCATATGTTTGAAAGACCTCTCTTTATTGATTTTAATGACGAAAAATCTTCTTGGATTGATAAATAGAATATTATTCTAATATGTGGCTTCAATGAGGGGAAACCATGTTTGGAGGAGCATGTGCATGCTTTGGACAAGATGGCTCTCTACTTTGAAGATCTCATAAAGGAAAATCAGAAAATATAGGTTACCTAAATTGAATGTCGTCTATTTAAGATACAAAATTCTAATGGACTTATATTTTTATAGAATGTCACAACCTTTTCTTATGAGGTTTGATTTTCTGCATTTTGAAAATTGTTGGTTTCCCACTTTTCCTTAAAAGTGATTTTAGAATAAAAAAATATATTTGGTGGTGTTTACTTGAATGGAAGATTATACATATACTCATATATATGCATATACCATTTATAAATTTTGAAAAGTAGGATAATACATGAGTTATTAGATAGAAGATTCAGGGAAAAGAAACCCTTAAGATATATATATACTAAAAATATTATGTTTTATATGTGTTTATAAACATGTATGCACACACACACACACACATATATATATATATATATATATATATATTCAAAAAATATCACATCATTGTAGTCAAATTAAAAATGATAATTCTTTAGAAATAGATCCTTGAAAATGGATAATGTATATCATATATACAATTCGGATTAGAATAAAAAACATGATTATATATATGTGTGTGTGTGTGTGTGATTACAATTTCAAACAGAAACAACAAAAATTCACATACATGTTTATGATTAGTAGTGTTATGGGTTCGTGGATCTGAGAGAGAGAGAGTGGCTTGGAAGAGAGAATTTTCAAGTAGCCTTAGCAAGTGAAAAGTCTGGTTTTTTAAAAATAATACAAAAGCATCAAATTATTGATCCAAAAAGACTAAATCTAATCAAACAAAAACGTTGATTGGAATAAACAAAACATGCAACAGGGTTAATTGACACCCTACAATATGAAATTGAATTAATGAATAGGATCTGAGTCATGGATGGAGATGTTTGGATTAAAATACCACCTTTTTAAATAAATCAAAGAGGTTAAGACTTATAGAAACATGTCAAGAATAATAACAAGAACGAGGAGTTGGAGAGGTTTTAGTGGATACAAGGTCATATGGGGATTGGTGTGGCTCCATAAGAAAGATGATGCAAGAATGAAATAGATGACCTAGATCTATTAGATCCCATATAGGGGATTAAATTAACCATAAAAAATTTAACATGTGGGGTTATGCAGCTGATAATTGGACGATTGGGATGAATTTGAGGATCTGATCGGATGGCCTATATTGTTTTCGTGTTTAAAGAAAAGATGGTCGGATATTATTTGAATGTGAATAAATCATACTTCCTAGAGCATTTGTGTGGTTTTAAATAGGTTGAGTGTCCCAAATCTAACACGGTCAGATCAGTTGGTTGAGAAAAATGCAGTAATGAAATAGTGGTGATGGGGGTTTGAACGGTGAACCAGTGTGGACGGTCAGGATCTCAAGTAGTATGATCCGTTGTATTAGATCGTGTACTGCAAAAAATCATTTGTCCCACATTGAAACCTCACCAGTTTCAGGATTTCCATATAAGGATCACTATGAAGTTCTATCTCTTAATGACTTAATCACACACACGTTGGAGTCCTTACACATGGGACTCCACCCACGTGCAGTTAGCCCACCCTATATTCTTCCTTGACCAGGCCCTATACATGGGCGCGTGCATGGCTCACCTCCACTATGTTCACTTAGTCTTACAAGCCTACTTCTCGAGCCTCCCTGGGCATTAGTATATGCCTCTTTACTGGGGTTGACAAAGTCTCCCTACATAGTTGAGGTGTCCCTTTTCCAAGGAATGGAACCCCTTTTTTAGAAATACCATTTTAATATATAATTATATATTATAACTAAAATTTTAGAGAAAAAAACAATCAACTAATACAGATTATTGTTTTAAAAAATGTATCTTTAAAACCACACCATTCTAAAATACTAAAGACTCATGATTAATATTAATACCCATGTCATATTAAACAACTTAATTTTTTCATAACGTTTAAAATAATTAACATAATTAAACACATAGAATACTAATGTGTAATACCAATGTTGTTAATTTAAAACCATAATTTCTTTTAACTGAAAATATTATTTTAAAACATTTAAACACACCCAACGGCTTAGAAAAAACAATGGTAATTTTAAACCCCAATGATTGCTTCTAACAATCACATTAACCCATATAAATAACCTTTCACGATATTCTAATGATTCAGATCATTTCTAATTTTAAGCGGATGGTGATCTAAATTCCTTTAACTTTATCCATTTTTTCTATTCTTTACTCAATTTACATTTTTAGTTTGGTGGTTTCAAGGGACGAATTCTACTTAATTGGTCTTATTTTGATGTTGGGTAGTCCTTCGTTTATTCTATTGGGTCTTGCAATGATTTTTCTTGAGTATTTAAAATCCCTTGTACAATTGTAATATCTCAGTGTTTGAACAAAATCTTTCTCTTTCACTTTAATATATTATAAATAAAACACACCAATTCTGATTATATTAAGAATAGTAATTGATAATGACTTAAATTTTTATTATTATATTTACAATTATGTTTGGGGAGTTACATTTTACCCCATTAACATAATTGAATCCTATCAATTCTATTGCACTCGTAAATTCCGACAAGCACCAACCTTCTTACATAATCCTTGATGTCGCTACAAAATATTCTTTAATTATTATTAATTAATTAAAAAAATGAATTAAAAACATTTAATTTATACCTTTACCCGGTCCACCACTGTGGATAATTTTTTGATGTTCTCGGGTTGATTCCTAGGGTAGTTTTTACATCCACAATTTCATTGTCCTAGATACACAATCAGTAGTTAGGATCAAACCTAAGCGTAAAACACTCAGGTTTCCAAAGTGGGGAATGGGAGGTGTAGAGCTGAGAGATTTTAGAATAGACTAGTTCTTTATAGATCTATCGAACTATCTCATTCCTGAAAGTTTAGATATCATAGATTCTCCCATACATACTAAAACGTAGAACATGGAAGAAATAGGTATCACGAATGTCACCCTATATTACAGATTCCTGGAATCATCCTAACGCTAGGTAATTACCAAAAAGAGTGAAACATCATAAGGGACCTTCATAGTAATTTAATTTATGAATATATTTTGAAAATTATGAATTTCCTATATAGTGATAGAAAAAACAATATCCTTAGCAGAATCGATGGATATTTGGGTTGGTTGACACCTGGTAGAGGTGTTTTCATGAAAGATGCTGGTTTCTAAAAAGATGATATTTTTCTGAATTTTTTTTACAATTATTGTCTCAAGAAGCTCAGTAGGATGTGACAATAAGTTAGTTGGTGAACACTAAAATTCCATCTAAAATTTTATGAAAGGGATTTCACTTAAGAATACATACTTAAATTATCATTTTTAATCTAATTTTACAATGCTAACTATGTCGTTCCTCTAATACCAACTGTAAGGACCCGAACCCAAATCTCGATTTTATCCCTTTACAAATGTTGTGTAATTTTTTTATAAAATATAATTGAACCAATAAACAACACTAAATAAAATATAAGATCATTTACCAACCCATGTTTTGGAGAATTAAATACAATATTACATTAAAATATAAATGTACAAATTCTAGTAAACAATAAGCAAAGTAACATCAAAGAAATGCTTCCATATTAGAAATTCATTGTAACCCTTCCACTAAACCTGTAAGAATAATTTAAAATACATGGGGTGAGCAAAAAAATTCTCAATAAGGGGTTTTAAAATAAGACCATTTATATATAATTTTTCTTTATAACATTTCATTAAAATACATGATTTTAGTCATGAAACTAACAGTTATGATAACATGTCATCTGTATTTTCATGGGTGATTCTGAAACATCTTTTTGGAAAAATGTTTTCTCAAAATTACTAAATATATATAATAATTAAAAACAAAATTCATTATAAAACTATGCACTCACATGAAAATAAATGCATGTAATTAGACATAGAAGTTAGAATAGACCACAAGTAAATCTTTCTATGACGTTTCGAGGGTGCGGATAAAAATGTACAACTGAAATAATATTTATTCAAAACATCACATGACACTATTTCTTTTATCATTCAACACATTGATGCAAATCACGTAACGATAGATAAATTCGTAATCTTTGTTTTATGGTTTGGAAACTAAGTATTGATCCTTTCTATATAAATTTATTAATAAGTCTAAAAAATTATATCACTTGATTTGGAAATGTATAATAGATTAATACTTGTTCATAACAGAATGATTCTTATCCCTTATTATTCTACTAGTCGAATAATCCCATGGAATTTCATATACTAGATTCATAATAAGTAAATTCATAATGTGGGACCTCATAAACTTTATATCAATGCCTCATTCAAAGACCATACATAACCATTTTTCAAGGCTTCGTGCCATGACCTAGTTTATCTAATGAGACCTACCAATGCACAGAGGAGATATAGAGAGCCCCACCCGACACTTACTAAGTTGAAAGCATTTTTCATATCTCTAATAAAATGTTTTTTTAAAATCAATGTGTCCCATACCACTTTGATTTCTTTGAATATTAATGATATATGTAAATAAGTTCATTGAAAAACCATTGAGGTATATAATCTTTAAAAAATTCAATTTGTCCCATAAAAAATTGAAAAGTTTAATTCATAATCTATATATTATCCTAAAAAGATTCATATAATACTAAATTAATTTTATTTAGTTATAAGTATTCAGTAAAATAATTAATGAAATAAATGCACAATAAATAAAAAATTAATATATTGATTTTTTTTTCTAAAAATAATCTTAAACAATAAATAAATAGATCTCGCACATGAAATGATAACTTGTTTCGCAATTCCACATAAAATTTTAATGTTTATCTCGTACAAAAGGGAAAACAAATGATACAATACATAAATAGGTTTTTCACATGTAATGATAACTTGTCTTATAATTTCACATGAAATGACAAGGTTTATCTCATGTAGTCGAAGAAAAAAAGTGGTTATAAGAATATAAAATCATAGGTTGGGAGATTGACAAAAAAAATTTATAATTTCTAAATAAAAGAGTGAGAATAACTATACATAATTATTTTATACATAAATTCATATATATGTATATATATATACTTTTATATGTGTATGTGATTTTATGCATAAAACCCCTTCAAAATTTTAAAGCAACAACCCTCACATATGAACACACACCATGAAATAAATTGTAAATAAATGAAAATTGGCTTCCTTTCAGGGAAGATTATGCATATATTCATTTATATGCATAATAGGTTTATAAATTTTTAAGTGTAGGTTAACATATAAGTTTTTAGATAGAATATTCTTGGAAATGAATCCCTTTACATATATATATATATATTGAAAAACTTTAGTTGTATATGTGTATATACACATGTATATAAAATATATATACATTTTTCTAGTAAAAGATCACAACATGGTATTGAAATTAAAAACATTAATTCCTTAGAAATAAGTCCATGAAAATGGAGAATGTGTATCTTATATCCAATTCAAATTAGAATAAAAACATGGTTATATATATGTGTATCTGTCTGTGTGTTTTTGTAAATAAATATATATACATGATTACAATTTCAGATGAAAATAATAAAAATTCCCTTACATGTTTCAGATTAGCAGGGTTAAGGATTCGTGGATTAGAGAGAGATAGAGACTTGGAATAGAGAATTTTTTAGTAGCCCTAGTGTGTGAAAAGTGAGGTTTTAAAAAATAATCCATGTTTCAAATTATTGATCGGAAAAGAATAAATCCATTCAAAACAATGTTTATTAGTGAAAAATCAACTTGTAACAGGGTCAATTTACACCCTACAATATAAAATTGCATCATTGAAGAGGATATGTATCAAGAATTGAAATGTTTGGTTTAAAAAAACAACACCATTGGAAATAAGGAAATGGGGTTGAGATTAATGGAAACATGTTGAGAATCATCACAAGAAAGAGGTTATGGAGAGGATCTAGTGGCTACAAAGTTCGGAAGGGAACTGGTGTGGATCCACAAGGAAAAAGAAGTAATAAGGGAATGGATGGATCAGATATATATGAAATGTTCCAAGGGTTAACATTAACCTAAAAAAATTTACAAGGGTTTTATGAAGTTGGTAAATGGATGGTTAGGATGCATTCGCAGATCTGATTGGATGGCCTAGATCAGTATGGAATTTAAAAAAAGTTTGGATGTTACAATTAGATCGCAGCTGATTTTCATGAACATGAGTGGTTGCATGACTTTAAATAGGTTGAGCGGCCCAGATTTAACATGGTCAGATCAGATGGTTGAGAAAAAAAGCGGCGTTGAAATCATGGAGATGCGGGGTTTTAACTGTGAACTGGTGTGGATGGTCGAGATCTCATGGAGAAAGATCGGATGTCTTAGATCGCGTACTATGGAAAATCCTTCAAACCACATTGAAAACTCACTAGTTTTGGGATTTATATATAATGCTCAGTGTGTGGTTCAATATCTCGACGACACAAACACACACATAGGAGTCATTACACGGGGGACTCTATCTGCATTCACTTTTACCACCCCTACCTTGCCCCTGACCAGGCCCTATACAGAGGGACGTGAATGTCTTGACTCCACTATGCACACCTAGTTTCAAAAGCCTGCTACTCGAGCCTCCCATGGAGAAGGTAGACACTTGTTTTCTATGGCTGAACTAGTCCCATAGAATATTGGAGGTGTCCCTCAACCAAGGAATGGCACAACTTTTTAAAAAATAAAATTTAAAAATAAAATTAGATTTTATAACTAAATTTTTTGAAGAAAAAAACAATTAACTAATACACATTATTGTTTTAAAAAAAGAAATCTTTAAAACCATACCGTTATAAAATACTAAAGACCCATTCTTAATATGAATACCCATATCATAT
Source organism: Viscum album (assembly GCA_963277665.1). Classification (NCBI taxonomy): domain Eukaryota; kingdom Viridiplantae; phylum Streptophyta; class Magnoliopsida; order Santalales; family Viscaceae; genus Viscum; species Viscum album. Next base: position 1,404,763,540 of record OY728125.1, read on the forward strand.
TAAATGATTGTATTGTTTCTAGACATTTAAAAAAATTAACAAAATTAAACATATAGAATACTAATGTTTAATAAATATGATTTTAATTTAAAACCATTATTTCATTTAATGTAATAAAATTATTTTAAAACATTTAAAACACACCCAACGACATAGAATAACCAATGGTCATTTTAAAACCCAATGGATTCTTATAATGGTCATATTAAACAATATAAATTCATATTCAAGGTATTCCAAGGATCAATATCATTTCTTATTTTAAGAGGATAGTTCTCTACATTCCTTTTAATATGTTCATTTTTTCTATTCTTCACACTATTTATTTATTAATTTTGGTGGATTCAATGGACGAAGGCTACTTAATCGGTCTTATTGTGGTGGTGGGTGGACATCTGTTTATTCTATTGGGTCTTGCAATGAGTTTTCTTGATTAGTTGTAATCCATTATACTAATGTAATATCTCTGTGTTTGAATAAAATACTTCCCTTTGTATTTATTGTTTTTTATATAAAACATACCAATTTTCATTAAAGAAATAATATTATTGATAATAAATAAAATTATTATTATTATATTTATAATTAAGTTTGGGGCATTACACTAGTGAAGTAAACCTAGATTCCTCGAGAGTAACCAGCATCACCAACTACCCAAGGAAAAGGAGAAAGGGAAGGCTTATTTCATCAATACTGTGGAAGTGGCTCAAGAAAATGAATTTGTACAAGGTACACTTCCTATTCACTCAAGAATGGAAAAATTATTAGTTGATTCTAGATATGTGCATTCCTTTATATCTTTCATGTTTTCTATTACTATTTAACAAAATCTATAAGACCTTGAAGTAGAGATATCTGTAAAAACACCAAGTGGTGCAATAATTGAAAACCAAGTTCTAGACTCTTATCTTATTGGTTTGTGTGGAAATATTATTCCATATAATCTCATAATACTTCCTTTGGGGGACTTCTATGATATAATGTGGATGGATTGGAAGTTGTTATATAGAACACACATAAAATTTTGGGAAATGGAAATATATTTTCATATTCTGAATGCACCTATGCTCCTCTACAAATTATAGGAAGATCGTGAGTATCCTTTTGAAAATACTTTAATGGTGTGGATGTTGAATCCCTACAAAGAAGAATACCTATCTCAAATTGATGATTCAATTGATGTTATCAACCTAGGTGGAAGTCCCATTGTGGGGGAATATAGTGATGTATTTTTTAAAGGGTTACCCAGACTCCCCTCAGATCTTGCGGTAGAGTTACCAATAGAACTCAAATTTGGAGCTAATTATATCTCAAAGTGTCCTTATAAGATTCCTCCTATCAAATTGAAAGAGTTATAGAAGTATCTATAAGAGAATTTGGCAGAAGGGTTCATACTCCCTAGTGCATCACCATGGGGTGTGCCAATGCACTTTGTAATGAAGAATGATGGTTCAATTGAACAGTGTATTGATTACTGGTGATACAATAAGATATTCATTAGGAGAAGTATCATATTTTAAGGATTTATTACATGTTCAATCAGTTTTTAAGTGCTAAGTACCTCTCAAAGGTGGATCTTCATTCTAGATATCATCTACTAGAAGTGAAGAAGGATGGTATCCATAAGACCGCCTTCTATACAAGGTATGGGCAGTATGAGTTTTTGTTGATTCCCTTTAGACTTACTAATGCCCCTAAAATCATCATGGATTTTAGGACTATAGTATTTATCAATTTCCTTGACAAATATTTGGTAGTTTTTATCAATGATATTCTCAACTAATATAAGTGAAATGAGGAACATGAAGAACATATAAGTCTTGTTTTGGAGACATTATGGAAAGAGAAGCTGTACGCTAAGTTTATCAAGCGTGACTATTTAATGCATCAAGTTCCATTCTTGAGACATGTGATCACAAGTGAGTGAATTTATATGGAATCATCAAAATTAAAGGAAATTTAGGAATTCCCCAGACCCTATAGTGTCATAAAAATTCATAGTTTTCTTTTCTTGAAGGGTATTATTAACGTTTTGTGAGAAAATTCTCACAATTTTCAAGCATGAAAATTCTTTTTACAAGGAAAAGGGTAAAGTATGTCTTGATGGAAGAATGTGAGGAATGATTTAAGAAGAAAAATAATATAATGATATCTACACTTCTAATATTACTGAATATTGGATAATTATTTTTGATATATAGTGATATTTCTAAGAAAGGATGGGGTTGTGTACTCTAGAAAAATGATGATGTGATAGAATATTACTAATAGTATTTGAAGATCCGTGAGCAGAACTACCCAACACATGACCTAGTGCTATTAGCTATGTTTTTTTCTTGAAAATATATTGGCACTACCTCTATGGTGAGAATTGATGCATATATAATGATAACAAGATTCAAACTTATATATTCACACAAAAAGATATAAACATTCATCAAAGGATATGGTTAGAGCTAATCAAATACTATGATTTCTCTATTCACTATCATCCTAGAAAGTAAAACAATGTTGGAGATGCTCTTAGTAGAAAATAACTTTCTAATCAATCCTTATTGTTGATTAAGAAAGACCCAATATTCTTGGTTATGAAAATGAGGATTTGGGAATCATAACCACAAAGAATTCATCCTACCTTTCCCAAATAATTTCCCAACCATCTATCCCAAAGAAGATTAAAGAGGCACAAAGGGATGATCCAAATTTATAAAAGAATGTAATTTTAGTAATGGAAGGGAAACAATAGGTGTTCAATATCAATGATCATTTTTTGATTTGGTTTGGAATGAGGATCTGTGTTCCTTCATCACCTACGATAAAGGATATATTGGAAAATGTTCATACCTCATCTTTTCCTATCCATTCTAGGAGTACCAAGATGTATTATGATCTCTGATAACAATTCTTATGGGACAACATAAAGAAGGAGATTGCAGAGTGTATCTTAAGGTGATTGATATGTACCAAAGTTAAATCCTAGTGAGATATTTCTAAATGGATAAAGAATATATTTCCTATACCCATGTAGAAATGATAGAATGTCACTATGGACTTTGTCAAGGGTCTCTGAAAGACATCCAAATGAAGTAATGTGATATGGGTTTTGGTGGACTGACTCACCAAGATTACCCAATTTATCTTTATTTGGGAAAATCTCTTACAAGATCAACTTTCTATTATATATGTGAAGTTGTGAGACTGCATGGAGTTATAATATTGATTGTCATTGATCATGAACCCGGGTGCACATCTAAATTCTAGAGAAGTCTCCAACATGCCTTGAGTTCGGAATTGAATTTTAGTAAGGGCCATGACCCCAAAAAATATGCACAATCTTAAAGGACTAATCAAATTCTTGAAGATATGATAAGAGATTTATATTTAGAATTACCAGGTGGAGGGGATCGATATCTCCCATTGGTTTATTTCTCATAAAAAAATAGCTTCCACTTGAATATTCAGATGGATATATTTGAAAATATGTATGGAAGTGTTGTATAACTCCAACCTATTGGGATGAAGTTGGTGAAAGAATGGTACTTGGACATGATCTTGTTAAATAAATGACATAAAAGGTTTAAACATTCCTGAAACATATCAAAGATAATCAGATTCAGAAAAATATCTATACTGACAACATCTGAAGGGGCATGAAGTTCGATGTAATAGATAAAGCTTCCTTTGAATATTACCAGGGATGAGAGTCATGAAGTTTGGAAGGAAAGGGAAGCTAAGCCCATGAAACATTGGCCCCATTGAAATCCATAATCGCATAGAATCCATGGACCATCAGCTTGACCTTACACAGAATATGGCTAATATTTATCATGTGTTCCATATGTAACTCCCAATGATGTACAAACCAAATCCCTCACATGTACTAAACTTGAAGTTAGTACACCTGGAAGATGATCTCTATTATGAGGAGAAGCCAGTGAAGATTCTATACAAGAGATATAAGGTTCTATTAAATAAGGCAACCCACCTTTTAAAAGTGTTGTAGAGGAACCATAATTGTTAAAAAGCAACTTGTGAACCAGAGGTGGTGATGAAGCAGAAGATCCATCAGCTGTTTATAGAAAATAAAATTTTGAGGGAGAAATTTCAAAGGGGGGAAGAATGTAATGACCAAAAAATTTATCAATGGAAATTTTTCCTTCATATAGTAATGTCATAATCACATACAATCACTTATCGATCATAATAAAAACTTTATAAAATAATAATTAATGAAATAAGAAGTATTTATAGAAGCCAAATAACCAATACTGATGAAATAGTAACTTGACGTTAGGAATAGAAATATGACCCTTAGGAATTGTAAAACAAAAAAAATGAATAGTATAATCAATCATGAAAGTATAAATAAAATTTAGGAATTTTATAAGTGAAAATATGATATAATCATATTATAGTAAAGTAAATATTTTAAAAATGATTAATTAAGTGTTGTTATTTTTATAAGTCATCAATATTTAATTACAATTCTATGAATAATTTAATAATATAAAAGAAAAATTATTTTCATAAACATTATTTATAAATTAATATTTTTATTTCTTATGATTTTAAGATAATTTTATGATACCTTAATTAATTTTCCAAAGTCTTATAAAATCAGTTATAATTTTAAAATATGTATTTTCCAATTAAATGATGATTTGAATTAAAAATTAAATTGCTCCAATTGAGATAATTATTTTCATAAAATTGATTTCATTTTTGAATTCTAGATGGAATAAAATGGTTAGGTTGATTTTTTGGTATTTTTCAGAATTAAATGATTTTTTTTGTGAATAGTGATATACAGTAATTTACGATATACATGCATTATAAGCTAAATAAAATATTCATTAGGTCATCACTGATCTGAGAACCATTGGATATAAATCACATGACATAATTACTATATTTATTCTCAATAATAAATATTATTTCAAGTCTTGAGAAAAATAATAAACTAATGAATTCAATAATGAGTTAACACCCATCCCCTCCAATAAAAATACCACACATCACACCCTCTTCTCCAACACCTCTCAAAATTGTATCCCTGTAAATATTATTCTCAAACTTCTCCCCAAGACTCAATCCAACTTCTGGTATCTCTTTGTCTCATCAAATTACAAAACCCTTTTCTTTAAGGAGGTTCTCAAGGAGGAGAGATTTAAAAGATAAAATCCACTTCTTTTTTCTTCTAATCCCTTTTCAATTTCAGTTCATACTTCCCTTCTCCTCACCTTCCATCTTAAAAATGGAATGATAACTTAATTAACTTACATATTATATATTTTTATCATTTTAATGGAATATGAATCATTAACCTCATCCATGTCCCTCTTTTATTCTAAAAAATAAAATCGCTGTTCATGATGTTTCAATTTACCGAAATCATGAGTGATGCACTAACATATTGATTTTATGACTTCAAGGATGTTAATAAAACCATTATAAGGGTTCAAACAGATTATAAAGATTATTTTTAAATCTTATTAATTCACTTTAAATAATTTACACACTTAATACTCAATGATAAAACAAAACGATTTTGTTGTGATAAAAAACCACAAAAATTTACCTAAAAAAATTATCATTAACTTTTATCTAATGATTCATACTCATAGCATATAACCAAATTATTTATAAGATCACATAAACTTCTGTAATTTTATTTATAACATTTACTAAAAATTCAGGATTTTTATCGCCATTTTACATGAACATTTATTCATGTATTCATGTGCACTGATAATGAAATCAATGAAAACAAATGCTCTCGAATGATGAAATTAAACTCTATAACTCATAGAAAATCCCATAAATGAACCTAATAAAACATTAACTAATGAAATACATTAATTAATGGTTATTTAATTTTAATTAATTAATATAATGTGATTATTCATGATATTAACCTAATGGATGCTTTCATAAACATGGTAAGGGGAATTCTCGAACCTAACTCTATTTCTTTAGGTTTTACCTCTTTCACCGCATTTTCAGTATGAATATTCTTTAAATATCATTTATTAATCATTATATTACATATTATAGATATAAATGTTTTATACATGATTTTGTGACAAACAAAATGTTTTCCAAAAGAACTCTTCTTTCAAAAAAAACATACCTTTTACTTCTTGATATTTCTTATTATTCACTCAAGGTAGATGAATCAAGTAAGTTATTCCAAATTCCCTTTGGGAACCTAATTTTTATTAGTTGATTATTATGAAACTAAACCCATTCCTTTCCATGGGTTAATTTATTTTCAAAATTGATATATGTTCTATGTTTCATGCAGGATAATGTAAATGTCATGATACAACGGGTGAGCCCAAAATAATATAGCGTAATCTAAATATTATGATGTGATGAGTGTGTCCAGAATTATATTGCACTCCAATGGATTGGGAATTGTGATTTATCTAAGAAGGAAAGTGAAATATGTTTGAACAGGATTCTATATTTGTTCAAAACAATGTATGGTGGTTGAACACTAAGACATGATGTTTTTTATGCACTGCCACATTCCGTGACATTTCTTAATTCTTATTTGCATGATTATGATCCCCTGAAAATGTAATGATGATGATAATTATTCTCGTCACATGTTATATTGATTCATGTTTTGATCTATCCTCTTATTGGGATTTTATCTCACCCCTTTTTTATGTATATCCTCGAGTGATTACTTGTACTAAGGATATTTCAAGAGATAATGGGAAGCTAGAGATGATGGAATTAAATAAATTTTAATATTTTATTTTGAAAAGGTTTTTGTATGGTAATAATTTTTCCAAGACACTACACATTTGGATCCTCATTGTATAATTATTTTATATTTTTTTCTTTAAAATTATTTAATAAGATATGTATGAAAAATGATGGTCACTATAGTGAATGTGGTATCTCCTGGTGAATGATGAATTTCCACATAACTATCAATAACAGTGACCTAAAAATTACTGACTCAAGCCATTGGTGAATGAGGTGGAACTATACAAACTAGGGTAAATTAAACACCACCAATCAATAATATAGGGAATGTTTTATCACCATTATACATCAGGTGAATTATGTCACTAGTAACACCACACTATGTGAATGGTACATCATCCATTAATAAATTAGGGTGTATGATATATTATTAGAATAGAATGAGAAGTGGATATAATATAATATAAAAATAATAGTTTCGTAATAATATATAAACAAGGTGGATGAGATGATACTCTATACACTAGACCAAATAAACCCTAATTCGTCCACTAAGTTAGACAAACCAATGATTTTTTAAAGCTATAATATGTAATTCAGGAACTACCCTTCCTCGACATGGATATAAATCACAATTAACCACCCATATATCATGAGTTATTCCATAAAAAACATTTAGTCATCTCTAGTAAAACTAGTTTGGATGATCCACCACTATCCAAAATCATAGATAGCATTATACAATCAAGGAAAACACAAGGAAACCTATCAAGGATATGTAAATCAATATAGGACTAGGGTCTCCACTCATGAATCCACTTCCTAATCATTTCACTACACACTTATGTAATAATACAATCAATGGACTGACTGAAAATTAAATTTTTAATATTCAAAAAATTTGGGGAAAAATTGAGAAACCATACAGGACTCCACAACATAAAACAAAAATATCACCATAGAATAACAGTTTTAATCCAAACAACCCCAAGACATCATATAAGTTCCCCTACCGAGTATAAAATAAAATAAAATAATATTCCTCCTACTCCTCACTATCGGAATACTGTTTCGTGAATGAGTGCATGGGCCTAGAACATATGGCAAAGCCATACCCTCTCAAACATCAAAATTAAAATTGAAGACTAGGATAAACCCTCTTCTATAAACCCCATCTAGAGCAACTCTTGTTGAGACAGATACAATGACCCACAAATCACGAACCAACAGAGACCCAATGATTACAAAACTAGAGTTCCATTCCACTGATTCAATACATCATCTAGCCACTCCACCATTTCCATGACTTTAACACAATAGAAAAAACACCAAAATCATATATGCATGATGTTTATTTTCATAACCACAATACATTCGTAGCTCTCCATTGCCATAGAGAAATAAAACCATCAACATTTTTAGGTCCAAATCTCCACTTTCTTACCCATAGAACAAATCAACAGTCAAGGGGTTCAAGAACCACAAACCAAATATGAAAAATAAAAAACCATAATATGAGAATAATCAAACATAAAAACCACAAAGCACACTGCGAGAACCACCAAAAAATTGTCCAAAACCATAAAACTATCCAAGAAATCCAATATAAAATATTGTCACCTAGTCATCGACCAAACTCCATCAAGATGGAAAAAGGTCCCAGTCAATAGCCAGATCAGCAATCTTGTCTCCACCTCCGCAATCGTACTCAAATCCCACAAAGAACCTCCCTTCATATCCATCATTGACTGAAACCAAGGCTACGAGAGAAAGGACTCGACCAAAAACATTCACCATTCCGCTGTGAAACACCCTAACATATTTAGGGTAGGTAAAAAAAGAAGCATCCAGTAGTGAAAAAATCGTGTCAAGTCCATAAAGTCGCAAGCTGTGCTCTACATATTTCTGAATAGGACAGTCGAAGAGGAGGCACTGCTGAACTGAGATAGGTAGGATGAAGGTGGCGATTGGGGAAAACCCTAATGCCATAGAGCCCTTTATGGGATCATTGTTCTATTGAGACCATCAATGGATATATATTAAGTACCAAGCGTATAGTGCCTTTCACAATTTTGAAAATAATTACCCATCAATATAAAAGAAAAGATTATGGTCTCATAGTTATTAAACCCTAAAAGATTTTATCCATAGGCTAATCCACCCATACCCAAACATGTTTAGAAGATAAGCATCACCATGGATTTTTACTAAGACACCATATAAGGTACCAAGGGTCAAGTCTCAAAATTATTGACCCATAATTAACAAAACAATCGTTGTTCCATCACATATCGCTCAAAGTGAATGATCATCTATCACCAAGGTGTTGATACACACCTCTCATGGGCTACTCCCAGACTAATCGACCTCTATCACCATAAAATAAGGGAAAGTAAAAACTACATTTAAGTATTAGGTTTTTCACGCATGATTAACACTTCAATAATTTCAAATAAAACATTCGATAAATTTAAATACCTTAGGGAATAATTTAAGACCACCTACCTCAACCATGGAGTTAATCCCTTAAGAGATGCTTGACCACTATCCTTGAAAAATTCTATACTAGCCATCAATAATACTTATGAGGACCAACCTCCATCAAGAACATTTTAAAATAATTATAAAAATATTTTAATTAATTAAAAAAATTAATTATATAAGTATATTAATAGTTATAATAGAAGAACCACTCGCCGGGTTACCTCCCATGGCTTATGCCTCAAACAATAGTGTGTGCATGGCCCATGACATACACTTGGACCTCTAGAACAAAAAATACCCAAAATCTCAGTTTAACTCACCCATGAATTTTATTAAATTAAATATATATTCATTAAAAATTAAAGGTAGATAAATAAATTAAGAGAAATGGTATTAAACCTTTTATAGTCATTCTTCCATGACTCCGCTATCCATGCTTAATGGAAGCCAAATAATTTAGAGTAAATTCAACCATGATCTAGATGAATCAGTATTAAATTCCTATCCCCAATCAACCAACATTGGATGAAAGTTATATGAAGGAATATAATAAAATAAATAACTATTGAATCACCTTAAACAAAAAGTAATAATCCTCCTGTTTCCATGAAACAATGGTAAACAAAGATTAAATGAAGGTATGATAATTTGATAATCAACCTTATCCAATTTCAAATGAATCTAAAGAGCTCTATATTTGGGTTTTTAGTTTTAAAACCATAAAATTACATAATGTTATTGGTTTTAAAAAAACCCAAAATTGGGAACCAATGAGTGCCTAATGGCTCATCATAATCTCGTTACCTGATATCATCAACTCAGTGGCCTAGAAAACACACCTTTTCTCCTGCCACATTCTCTAGAAACTTAGTTCCTCTTAACAAAGTACCTGATGGACAGATATAGTAGCTAATATGTGTTTTTTTATCTCTAAAACCCCTAAAACTTGTTACAAGATTCATTTACCAAATTTGCTTCCTTATAAAGCCCTATTAAATAATTTACAATGTGTTCCCAAACTCTAATTACTGATCCAACATAAATAATCCAAAACTAATTTATCTATAATCACTTTAGAATATGATTCACTTCCCACCCCTTTAACACTAACTATTGTGAATTTTTACATTTCCATCCCTTTATATATCTTGTTCTTCTATTTATGTTCTCTTCATGTTTAATTTTTTTCATTTAAATTTTTAAATGGGAATTATTCATTAATATTGTTTATACATTAATTATATATATAGGTTATATGATATGGATTGGGAGAGTAAGATATCCATTTGAATTAGGTGTTTTTGAAAGATTATGTGGTTTTGTTTTTGGAGATCATGCCAATCATATCATGAGAGGTGATCTAAAGGTGGGTTGGGAATTCTTATCAACCACATACATGCATAATATGATGTAATGGGTTATGTATAATTGGTTTAAAGATCATTAAAACCATATAATTTATTGATGATATGTTATGGAATATGTGGAATGGGTTGAGATATCAGGAAATAGAATTATTTGGGAGTCATGAAAACTATTTATACTGAAGGAATTGGGTTGGGTGTCATGAAAACTAAAGATGGTATTATTATGTAATGTGTTTTCTATAATTCATATTGTGTTTTTTATCTTTATGAGATGGTATTATGGGAGGATTCCACACTAAAATATAGGTATGATTTGGGGCATATTCATACATGACACCGAAACTAGATAAATTAGGAATGGTCATTCCTAATTGACATAGTGGAACATAAGGATTGATAATGTCTTATTTTAGTTTTAATTTATGTTATATATCATTCCACATTAGCATTAATATTTTTAGATAGTATATGTTTTGGGACATGATTGGTGGTGGAATACATTTTTGTTATCATACTTTGTCTGGGCACCATGGGTACCTGGAAATACTTATTGGTTGTAGGTGAAGATAAAGGAAAGGAAACTATGCTTTATGTGTAATTTGGGTATCTAAGTTATTGTTGGGATATCATACTGAACTATAACCCATGACCAATGTTGTAATTATCTAATGATTGGATATATTTTGGTTTATTTTGGGTTTTTTTGTCAATGACCTATCTTTGTGATGTTTTATTTATTTCTATATGACTTGTATGGAATAGAAATTATTTTTTATTCTTATATCTTGGGTTATGGTGATTACTTTTAGTAGGATATCACTATGATTATTTTCTTTACACTTCATATTTTTTATGACCATTGTTATTATTTCATTCTTTGATATTAATGGTTATATGTATTAGAGGGTATTATCTCCCCATGCTTACACGTAGATCATCACTACTAGTCAGTAGCCTTTGGAATTTGGGGATGTGCACTTGAGGTACATAGATCTTCAGTTTGGTCACAATAGTGGTTAATTGGGTTGGAGATTTTATAGTAGTACAATCATGATGAGCTTCATCGTCGATTGGGTAGGTCATCATCCATACACATGACCTAAAAATGAAATAAATCATATAGAAATCAAACTCAATCTCAATCCCTCAAATCATCCTTGATGTCAACTATGTGACAAATGGTTTTCCTATAAAAAACCACACTACATGGGATAAATTCCTAGACAATCTATCTAATATAAGGAATAATCCATCCATAACATGATGGGAACCCACATTTCTCCTATTCCTTGATCTCGATTAGCATAACTGATTATAAAAAAATAGGACTATATACCCAAACCAGACCACATACATTTATAAAAAACTCTTGGACTATCCCACAACATGGAAAACACTACCCCGAAGGTAGATGGTGATTATCCTCCCCCATATATTGGTCTTATACAAGGTTCATTACACCATCCCTAAAGGATATCAAAAAACAAAATTATACCCACATTTTATAAATAATATATGTATCCCCAATATCACATGACTTATCTCAAAAAAATTATGAAAGAAAATGATTAATAGACTCTGTAAAAATATCGAATTGAGTATCTAACTGTCCCATGGAAATATAATCATCTAGGGACTGATTATTATACCAAACCCAAATCAACCCATCACATGAGGGAAGGTTCCTTTGAAAATAAAAAAACATCATCATGAGTTGTTATGAAATTAGGAAAATCCATAAAGGGAAACCATTAAATTTAAAGAGAACTGAATCTCAAAATACATTCAAAATGGGTCATTTCTTATACAATATCAATTGAAACAATTAATTTCTCAAATCATTATCTCTTTATTATTTTAAACATAACTCAAATACACATTAAAAATACTTTTTAAATCCATTTTAAAAGGAATATTATTCCATCATTAAATAACTGGTTTCTCTAGCTCTAATTTAAAAATCCATCCTTTGAAATCATTCACTTCAAACAACCTTCATATTTTATTTGGAATCTCATTAAAACTCATCCATTTGAAAACCATTTTAATTTCATTTTAAATACCATTTCAAATTAATAATTTATCTTAAAATATCCTTTCAAATTTACAACTATTTATATAATAAAAACCATCAAAATCTACAACCCACACAACCTATTAAAACTATATATTCTATCATGGAAATTTATTCAACTAGGGATCCATTATACAAGCTGTTTAGTTTAATTTTTTTATTCCTTATTGACTACCAATTTTACCTAAGGTCCATCTTACTTTAAGAGTTTTATGGTGATATAAAATCATTTTTATTATTATAATACCCACCCATAAACATAATATAACCACTACAAAATCCAATATATCCCATAACATTAAAATAATTAGATAAGTAAAGTTAATTTGCATCATAAACCATTCTATTTATTTATCTATGCTCGCATCACAAATCCTCAATGCCGCTGAGCCCCTACTAAATCATGATTCCAAAAAATTCAATAAGGAGAACAATAAATATTAAATATAAACATGAAACTATATTCTTCAGTCTATATGATTTATGAGAAAGCCCAGGCATATAGTGTGGGTTAGGCATAATTTATTCCAATTTTTAAAACAAGCATAAATGAATATATTATAATCAAAATTCATCCATGAATGAATGTTTTATGATCATAGACCATCCCATGAGCCCATGAGGGGTGTCACCAACTAACATTTTATTTAGTTATTAACATTACCAAAGGGATAGAATTTTATTTATTATTATATTCAACTTCATCCAGATCCAAGCCATTAATCATTAAAAGGGAATCAGATTAGCACATACACATCTATTTTTTATAAATTTTATTTTAATTATAGTATTTCAATTCATTGAAGGATTGGAATTTTTTTATTGAAAATTATGGTTATCTTGATTTGAAGATTGTTTGGTAAGTATATCAAGGAGAAGTTTTGCCACTCTACCCATTACATCATTTTGTTCAATATAGACTTAAGTATGTATGTGTTTGTCTCCCTATCTATAATATTTTTAGGAATATAAATAAAAAATATTATCTGAAGGCACTCTGACCCATAAGAAAAAATGACTGGTCCTATATTTTTTTATGAAAAATAGATCAAGATATGACTAATGTATTTGGATTAAAATGAGAGTGAAATTTAGAAATATAATACATCACTATATGTTTCGAAGGATTAGAACCTAAATTTATAAATCATGTTTTATATATATTAATTCTCATTTAACAATTATTACATTAACATAAGATTCATGTAAAAATAAATTACATTTCCATTGATATTATGAAGAGAATATTTAATACCTTTTTCTATAATTTTGAGAAATAAATTTATCCACGAAGGATTATTTTTTAATCATATATTTTCAAACACACCATAAGAGGGGGAGTGGTGAACTAGTGTGTGAATTATTTTCCTTCAACTTTTTAAGGAACTTTTACATATTTTTCCTTGAAAATTACAATTCCATCAATCTTTTGCATGGATCAAAAATTACCAGATAATGAAAATAAATATAGAGACATTAGAATTTTACTTAGTTCTCCCCTAAGAGGAACTCCATGGGGAATTCCCATATTATCTGTTAATGAACTAGATGTATCAATAAACACTGTATGTGATTCGAATTATTAAAAAAGTTCACCACTAATCCAAGGTTCACTTTATCTTCTTATCTCTCCATCCACTACTTTTAGATAATGAAAGCAAAAAATTATGACACAAAGTTTTATTAATGCTATCTCATAAAAAACAACCAACAAAAAACAAGGATGGTGTCTTTGTTTTCCCTCAATTTTCCTCTATAATGGGTTAGACAGCTTATAAATTTCATTACATTCCCCTTCATTCAGCTTACTATATGCAACCATTCTTAACTAAATAGTTTTTCTCCAAACTCTCCATATATTCAAAAAATCAATACTTCTCTTATTAAAATACCATTCATTTTAACTATAAAAAACATCCATTTTTTTAAATTTTTTTGGTTATACCATATTTTTTCTAAAAAAATCATTTTAAATGAATTAAAATCAATAATTAAATCCATTTAAATCCCAAAACCATAATTATACCAAATCATTAAATTTATCAATTCATTAATCCACCATGACATATGAATATATAACAAAGACAATGGGATATATATTTCAACCCTCTACTCTAAAAAACCCTGACATTAAATTTTTTACATCAAAATAAATCTGACTATTTTGAATTTAAAACTATTCATATCTCAAACCATGAAGATTTAATCATCTGATGAACATAAAATGCTCTATTTATATGTTAAATGAATTGCATCATGGAATATTATACAACAATTTTACCATTTTAATTCAGTATCATATAATATATAGACACCCAAACATCTAATATGATATAACCAACTCTGTATCTCCATTTTGGTTTAATACACATGAATCCATTCATGATATCAATTGCACCCATAATGTTATATATTATTTATTATAGTGTTTTTCCAATCCACCTTGTCTTGATTTGTGACATGGTCATATGAGTATTCCCATTTTATATTATTCATTAAAGACCAAAATATCATAAACTCGTTTAAAATGGCATAAAAATAATCATCTCACAATTTCTGTCTTCATAATAACCTATACAATGGAATAAACTATCAAGAAGTTGTCAAAAAAAATCAAAATAAAAATACTACCACCAAGAATATGAACTCGTTTTCTTATTCTTGGTTAGATTTATCATGGGATAGGGCGAACTATTAGACTTTTGTGAGATAACCATTATCAAAAATATATTTAAATATTTACCATTCATATTTGACCATATATAATCCTCAAACCAATTCAGATACCCCATAAACTCAATTTTCAAATTATTAACAAAAAATACAAGACTAATTCATCTTTTATGTCAAGTTTCCAACATTCTCTAAAAATGAAACATTCTAACATTTAAATAACATAGGTATATTATTGGATTATCATTACAATAATATAACATACCATAACATAAATAATTATTAAATTAATCTACTGATAAAATATTTTTATTAATTTAATGATTTTATTATAATTTTTTGAAGAGAGAAGTTTTAATGGTATTTACATTATCTTGATATTTTGGAGCATAATTATTTATAATTAAAAAGATAAAATTTATATTTATATGATCTTAATGATGAGATGAGGCTATTATATATATTAGGAATAATTTATAGAACTTTTCCTTTATAGTAACAACTTCATGCTATTGTGGGTGGAGAAGATTGTAAGAAATATGAAGACATGTGGTGGTGGAATATAAACTACTCATTTTTTCCCATCAAATGATCATTTTAATTAAATGTGTCCCTATTTAGATCCTTTGGGTATAAATCCTTGTAATTTCATATATATTCTACAAAACTATTTCATTTAATGATCAGATGACACAAAACATTAAATTTCAACCCCACTTAGGGTGACAAAATGGGTTACACATACTCTGAATGATCATTCAATCAATGTAATCAGAAGACACCCCAGGGGGACAAATTGTCCACAAGTCCAAAAAGCCTACTCTATTAGGTCCATCTAATGGATTTTATCGAATGACAATACATATTCACATAATTATATTTAGGTAGAATATTAATTGGAGTTGTTTTAATCCATTTGGGTTGACAAATAAAAGATTATACAACTATAAATCATTATTATAGTGATGTATCATATAGGATAGAAAAAAATCATTGGTGGCATGTAGGGGGTTTCATATAGAACTCATGCTCAATTATAACCCTTTTAAGGAATGTGGGTGTGTGTGGAAGTGGAATTATAGACACCAAAATTTTTTGAGGACTCATATAATGATTGTAGACACATTGTTATTTAGTTTAAATATTCTTTGTAAATTTTGTAATTTCAATATAACTATAAATCATATAAAAATTGTGTATATAATTTAAAGAAATGTTTTTAATGAATAAATTCAATGCGATAATTTTTAAATGATATTTATAAACATGGAATTTTATTTAGTTGTCTTTAATGATGATGTTATGTGTAACAACCCAATTAATTTTATGATAAGTAATTTTAATGTCTTATTTACATTAATTAATTATGTTATATAGAGTTATATACATTATAATAATATTAGATAAAATTTTGGTCAAAATGAAAAATTATTTATTTCTAAAAATGTTGGGTTTTCAAGCATTATATGGTTTTATTTATAATTTAAATTAAAAAATAAAATAATTTAATTTGAAAAAATGAAATTTATTTTTGAATTCCCCAAGTCAAAATTATCTTAGGGTGAAATTTAAAAAATGAAATTCATTTATTGGAAACTATATTCCATTTTCATCTTTTTATAAATTTCAATTTCAATTTTTTATTTGTTTTATAATTTAATTGGTTTATTTTTATGGAAAAATCCAATTATATCTTTTTTAATTAATTTCATACTTTAAGTTTTTATGAATACTTTTTTATACTTAAATAGAAAGTTTTCTGAAAAATAATTTTTCATCACATTTTGAGGGTTTAATTTTAAATTATACTCTATAATTTCAATGAACTAAATTTGGTAAAATCATTTCCATATTTTTAATTATAAAAATTCATATTATTTACTAAGGATAAATTTATTTTTTTCTTAAGGAATAGTAAAAAATGGAAAAATTTGTTACTATGGTTAAAGTTAAAATAGGTTTACCGTAGGGTTCAAAATACATATAAAAATATATAGATTTAATTTTATAGACATATTTATACCGTATAAAATACCATATTTAAAATTTTCTATTTTGGATCCATTTATCTTTTGTAATACATTAAAATATTTTAATCTTGATAATAATTCCAAGTGTGTCCTCTCCCACACTTATAAAATGACACCACTTCTCTTCTCCTCTCAAAACATACAGAGGATTTTTTTCGAAAATAAAAACCAAAAAAACTTCCTTAAATCCCTCCCCATATTATAAAGGCCCTTTTTTACTATAAAACTATCCTAGGAAGTCCTTAAGTATAATTCTCTACTAGTTGTCTGAAGAAGTGGTAATGTTAATAATAATGAATTTCCATTTTATTTATTGTTCTACCTCTTTTATATGTTCCTCAACCAAGATGAAATAATAAAATTATTATCTAATATATATTGAGATTTTATTATGTTAATTTTATCACTCTTACGCATTTTATCTTTTATCAAATGTGATACAAAATCATTGTTCCTTTGTACGGTAGACTACCGCTACCGGAATTGCTGTAATTAGTCATCCATCACTACCTATTAAGGATGGTTATATTTATGTATTTAATGTATATATATGATATTTATTAAATATTAATGATTTTCTAAATATAATATTTCTTATACTTTCTTACCTTTCCATCCATTGAAAAATGATTTCGCCATTTAGGCGTACTTGTGGATTACTACCTCTATGAAGTGATGTGATTCCTTCTTCATGACCACATAAAGTGGATTGAAAATATAAGTGTATTTAAAGTAATAATATAATATTTATTATATAAAAAATAATTTAAATTTAAAATTACACCAATATTCTTTCCATCATGTTTGTTAAAAATTGGAAAAGTTTTACATATGAACATACGACCAACAATCTCTCTAATTGTAACACAACTCATTTTTCATAACCATATTTCAGGGTTTCTTTTAAAAGAATAATTAATGTAAAAAAATATAATTATTTCATGATTTTTATTGTATATATGATATAATAAAGACATATTTGACCAAATTCAACCAAATGAAGTCATTTTGGACGTATGAGATGAATATCAACAAAACATCCAAACTAACATAAATTGATTAGATAATATATTATAAAATTCTAATAAATAAAATAAAATAAATAATAATATTTAAAAATATTCTTAATAAATTAAATAATTAATATAATTTTATTTTTTAGGAATATAAATAATTTACATAATGAGTCAGACTCAAGGTAAAGGACACATTACCTTTAAAACCACATTTTAATTATTTTTAAATATTATTTTTAAAAAATTTTCTTCCATGGAAATATTCTCAAAAATACTTTATATATATTTATATATACATAAATGAATTATAAAAAATTTATATCACTTTTTACTTTATTTCATATTTGTTCAAAAGAAATCATTTTACATATTCTCTATGAAACGTTTTGTCTTTCGTTATAAAAGGAAAAAATGAATGTTCTATTTTAATTCATACACAACATCAATGGATTTTCCCACCCGCATAACAATTATGTAATGTTTTAAATCTTTTATAATCTTTTATTTTTTTTCTTTAAATAGAAACTATCCATCACATTGTTCTAGGAATTTTAGTTTTGGAAAATAATGTTTTTAAGGATAGTGGTATACCAAAATCCAAAAAAAAATCGCTTATGGGTAGAAAAGGTATATTTTTATAAGGTATTTGATATAAATAAAACATTATATTTGTTTGATATATTTTCTGTTGATTGTTAATTCATTATTTTTTTGTTAGCCTAATATATCTCTCCAATGAATCAGGTATTGATTATTTTCTATGGATAATTATATTGGAGGTTGGCAGTATTGGTTATTCCACTTGTAAGGGTTGTTGAAAGGGTTATATAAAGATGAAGTTACAAGGAACCTACATACTTTTCTATTCATTATAGACAGTTTTCATATAAATAATTATGTTTCAAAAGGTAATCTAATGGCTTTTTTATGAAATGATTATCCCATTTTGGGTATTATTGATTTGTTATTTTGGAAAAAGGTTTTCTTAGGTTCTTATGTTTTTATAGAAAAAATACTAATTATGATTTTTTCCTTATGTAATATTATAATGTTTTATAAAAAAATTGGCTAGTAAATTAATTTTAATGTGTAATTAAATGATTATTTGATCTAACACTTTATTATATTAAATGAAAACTCTCTTTTACGGTCTTACAGTTTAGAAAATGAATATTGGTTTTCTTTATTATATTTTTAATGTTTACGGGGATTTTTTTCTCATCCCACATTTTTAAAATTTCTTCATAGGTTTCAGGGATGATAAGGAATAAATAATAATTAATGTTGTAAATTTTATACATTTTCCAAGAAAAGAAAACGTGTTTTATTTTTATATTCATGTAATATGGGTAAAATTGTTATAAAGAAGTGTAAAAAATAATATTTATTAGTGTTTTATATAAGAGTTGTGAATTAATTCTCTAAATATACTAAAAAAATATTCAATAATGAAATAGAATTAATTAATATTTTAAAAAATAAAATTACAGTTTGAAGAAGGGCCAGGTACCTATAGTTGGTTTGAAATGAAATGTTTAGATTATTTTATAGGTTAAGATAATGAAACTAAATACTCTTAAGAGTTTATAATTTAATGTTATCATGATATATAATTTAAATATTATAATGTTTCTTCATCAATACTATGTCTATTTAAAATGGTTTTCCACATAAAAAATAGGGTAGAAAGATTATAGGAGGATAATATCCTTCTAAATCGTCAATATGGAATGTTTGGAATTGGAGTAGAGAAATTTGTTTCATTATTGGATTAGTTGAGAAAGGCTATAAAGTTTGTTGTAATCCATGAGAGAGAGAAAACACATTCACCAAAAAATAAAAAGTAAATAGTGGATCATTTCATGAAATAAAACCCTTCAGCATTTAGTGGATCATCCTAACATGTCATAAGTGAGGGATGGGTTAAATCCTTTGATAATGTATTTGAATTCATGGTTTGTTCATATCATAAAATTGTAAATCTTTCTATTTAAGAATTTTAATGTGAATTCTAAGAATGTTTTTTGATGGTTAATAGTTCTAGAGAAATAAAATATATTTTATTCATGGAATAGGAAAAATTTTATGATATTTACCATGAAAATAATTTCCTAAGGAAGTTCTATATAGGATGGAAATTAATTCTTATAATTGCGGCAATAGAATTATTTAATGGATATTTATGAAGTAAAATTTACCTGAATCGTAGGGTATGGACCAAATTATTTATAGGAACATGATAGTAAAATAAATTGGTTTTACTTGGAATTGATGCTAAGATATCGAAAGGCCCTGGATTCCTAAAAAATTAATACTTATGAAAAACATGTTCGATGTACCGAGAAGGTTGAAATGAATTTTTTTTATGATCATTTATTCCATGGAAACATATAGAAGAAAAATTGTAGATGGACTTAAATTGGGAATTGTCCTTCAAAGAATGTCAATGGTATAACATTCACATTTCCATCTTTTGATAAATATTGTAAAAATCACCTTATAGAATGTCTTATAAAATATGGGAAGTGTTTCGAAGGTGGAATGTTTAGAAATATGGCTCAGGAATAAAAATAATTTGATCATAAAAATAATTAAAATAAGATTATATGATACCTTGACTATAATTTTATGGTTCATTATTTGAGTAGTTGTCCAAATATTGGAACAAATAATGGAAATCATCAAGATCATAAACATAATGGTGTGGATAAATCCTTTGTGACTACTTCAAAAGATTTTAGAAAATACAAAAATGTGGTTTACGATCTAGGGATCACAATATATTTCAATGATTGATCCCATGTTATGATAACATCAGTCAAAAGTGATGTAGGAAGATATTCTGAAGACAGTGTTTAAAACTAGACACATGAATTTTGAATTTGTAGTTATACCATTTTAGTTGTTTAATATACTAGTTCTATCCACATATATTTTCAATATTGTTTTCTATAACTATTTAGATTAGTTTGTATTTTTTTATTAATGATATATTGTTATAATCTAAAATTTGGAGGATCACTAATTGTATCTACATAATTTCTTAGAAACCTTAAAAAAATAAATTATATGGAATATTTAGGAAGTGTGAATTTCTGTTGAAAAATATTTCTTTCCTTGAGAATATTTTTTATAAATATGTAATGCCTATTAATGCTTTTGAAACTAGGGTTTTTCAATAAATGAAGATGCCTAAAATTTTCATGAAGATTCATAGTTTTCTGGGATCATTGGTTTACTACAAGTGGTTTTTTGAAAACATTTCCCGGTTAACCATCATACTAAATATATTAACTCAAAAGGCGGTTAAATTCATCTAAAAAAATAATATCATGATTTTTTATAGAAACTAAATATAATATTAGTAATTTTTCTATTTTTCCTTACCTTTATAAATAATTAATTTTTCATCTAAAATGATTATCATTAAAGAGACATAATTTCATTCTAATGCAGAATAATTAGATAATTTCATATGTTTTAAGTCAACTAAATCCTCATGAGTTATATTATCCTATAAATAATTTGGAATTAGTTACTATTCTTTTTTTATTGAAAAGTATTAGAGAAATAATTTATATGCAGAAAAGTGTGAAATATATACTAATCATAAAATTGTGAAGTATATATTCACTTATAAAGAGTTTAAAATTAGGCGGAGAAGATGGATGGAACTGATTAAGGATTATGACCAAATGATTCATTTCCATCCTGGAAAAGAAATCAAAATAGCTGATACATTGACTCATAAAGATAATCATACATAATCCATGTAATATCTGGAACATAACCCCTTAGTTAATGATTTGACGAATTTTGGACTAGAAATTCTTCAGGTACAGAAATTCTATATTTTTTCTATTGTGAGTAAGATAAACACTATTATAAAGAACTAGAAAATCTCAATAGTATGATCATATTTCATAGGAAATGGTAGAATTTGTTATTAATTATTAGTGTCTAGAGATTATTATTAATTAATAAGGTTTTATGGGGTTTGGAGAAGGGTTTTTTGTTCCTTTTATTTACCATTTTTAGAGAGAATTGTTTTGTAACGTTCATAGTTACCCATTTTTGTTCATCATGGAAGTAGTAAGATGTACATATATCTTTAGGATTATATGTGGTGTGATGAAATGAAAAAATATATTTTTGACATTACCATGAAATTTTTCAATTATAAATGTGTTAAAATAGAATGAAAATTACAGAATATGATGCTCCATCGTTTTCATGTTATATAATCGAAATGAGAGAATTTATATGCGAATTTCATCATGTGATTGAAAAAGGCATCTCAAGTAATAATGATATTTTCAATATTATTGATAATATAAATAAATATATATATTTCATTCCCATTTAAGAAACTATGTATTTGTATAAGTTTAAGATATTATAACTCAAGGAGATAGTTTGTTTATATATATTTCCTCACTCTATTGTTTATCAATACGATCCCAAATTTACCTTTGATTTTTTGAAGGGCATTTATAATTCATTCGGTACTGAATAACATTTTAGTAAAAATTATCATCCTTAATCATATGCATAGTCCAAGAAAACGATTACTACCATAGAACAGATTCCTTGATCTTGTTCAAATGGATTGCCATTGATTTTTTTAAATAATTCCTTAGTTAATATTTTTAACATAATATTTTTCATTCTAGAAAACAGATGGTCACTTTTGATGCATTATATGAAAAGAAGTGTCAAAATATATATTTTTGGGACGAATTAGGTTAAAGAATGTTTTTGGGATAATATTTAGTAGAAGAAATGGTTGAGAAGGAGAGGATTCTTTAAAAGTATATGAGGATGGGTCAAATTAGGTAGAAATGTATTTAGATAACAAAAGGGAGGATCATTCATTTGAGGTAGGCAATCAAGTTTTTCTAAAATTATCTCCATTGAAAGGTGGCATGAGTTTTAGTAAAAAATGATACTAAATCCATGAATCATTTCACCATATGAAATCTTGGATAAATTTGGATTAGTACTTAAATAAGTTTTCATTCCAATGAGTTTGTATTCTGTATATAGAATATTTCAGGTTTTTTTGTTAATAAAATATGTTCCAGATGTAGCTCATGTTTCTATCCATGATGTAGTCTAGTTGGAAGAGAACCTATCATTTGAGGAATTTCCTATTAAAATTAATGACTGTATATATTAGAAGTTATATTAAAAATTGATTCACTAAGTCAATGGTTTTTGGAGAAAGAATATGTTTCAAGAATTAATGGAGGAATTATTAAATTATATAGGATATCTTCACTTTTCTAAATAGAGAATAAAATTGTGAGAATAAAATTTAAAAAGGGTAGCATGAATAAAAAAAACCAAGTAATATTAAGATAAATCATTTTCTGGTCTTACTGAAACTAATTAATTATATTTTATAGATTTATTTCTATTATAAGAATATTCTATAATTTTTTTAGTCAAAAGGAAAAAATAATTATTTCTAACCAAATTGGTTTTTCATGCATTATTATTTTTTGTTTAAAATCCTAATTACATATTTAAAATGCTTTAATTTGATAAAATGAACTTCATTTGAGAACTCGAAAATGTAAAAATTATATTATGATGTTTTTTTGGGAATTTTATGATAAGTTTTATATTTCAATGAGTATTGAAAAATAATTATTTTTATTAGAAACATTATTTTCATTTCAATATTTTAAAAAACTTCATTATATTTTGGATTAATATTAAAAAATCATTAGTTCCTTTTGATTAATTGAATTTTAATTATGGTATTTTGAATTAATTTAATACTTGATTTTCTATAAAAACATTTTTTTTAAAAAAATGATTTTTTATGAAAAACTGTTTTTCGACATATTTTGTATATTTATTTTAAAATATAATAATTAAACTTATTTGAATTGAATATGATAAAATTAAATCAATAGTTAGAATAAGAATAATTAATATTATGTAATTAGGTTACCTTAATTTTTTTTATAATGAATATTTAAAATGCTAAGAATATATTACATGGTTAAGGTTGAAATGAGTTTTTTAGGGGTTAAACGTAAGTGAAAATGGTTAAACAGACTTAGAAACATGTGTAAATTCAATGTTAAATATATAATCTTATCTTTGGAAATTTTCAATTTTTATATAATTTAGTATGAGTAATACATTAATATATTTTAATCATTATAAAAAAATCCATGATGGTCTTCCCCCCTCTTATAAAGTAACACCTCTTGTCCTCTTACAACCACACTTTAAGATATTTTTATTGTCCAATAACTATCCAAATACCTTATTTAAATCCTTTTTTCACATCATAGAGTCATTGGTTTTATCATAAAACAAACCTAGGAAGTCTTTAGTTATAAACAGAATGTGGTTCTCTGTAGAAGAGGTAAAGATATTAACTAATAATTTCAATTTTATTTGTTATTATACACCCTTCTTATATACATAAACAAGATGAAATAATAACATCATTATCTTTTATATACTAAGATGTTAATATGTTAATGGAATAACCTATAGCCATCTCCTCTTATAGGTAAGCTTGTGTCTTCTAGAGACATTAATTCATGATTTATTACATTAAGACTAACATAATACAATACCATAAGATCAATAGGTTTAGTGTCATTTCGAAATCAGATACATCGAACAATAACTTAAGGGATACAAAAACATTAATAAATACTCCTTAACATTCACTTGAAATTCCATCACCCTTCAAAAACTGCACATGTCAACCTATGGACATACATAAGAAAGGGGTAAGATATAAAGTCCAATAATGGATTAACAAATAATAAAATTAGGAAACTAAATACATGTGAGTCAATAGGAAAATCAAGATTACATAAAAGTGGTTATAATCATAAAAATGAACATTGAATCACGATATAATATGATAACATCAACAAAATATATGAATATCGAAAAAAGTTAAAACATGAAAACATAAACACGAGTCATGGATAACTATGGATATGTCATAAAAAGTGTATTTAGGATAAACTACCATGCATAATACAATTTATGAGATAAAACCTTTCTCAATTCATTGGATGGATATATAATTATGGTCCCTCCCCACACATTCATATCATGTGCATGCATTTCTATGAAATGTAAATCATACAACATAAGAACATATGTAATCTATTTTAACCCCATGATTTATGAGTTTATTTTATATACAATTAATTTCCAAATAAATGAAGGATGTGTTCAACTATGTAAATACCCTTGAGTTTAAATGGTGACGGATATTGACAACCCATCTGTTTTGTATAGAAAATTGTTTGATGATTTTGGCAGCATAACATGTATATAAAAATAATCATGGATGTTTTTAACGAGAGTGAAAAAGGATATATAATTACATTTATATCATAAGTATAGTAAAAGGGATGTGTAATAACATTTTCCATCTTGAATAATTTGATATTATAAGGCATAAAATAAATAAAGTGTTTGAATAAAGAGAAGGACGGGGAGATCCTTTACCTTCGGTGGGAGCTTATTAAAACTTGTGAAGAGGTTCATAAGATATTGGGAAAACCTTGGGAGATATATATAGAGTTAGAGGGAGATTAAATTCATTATCAACTGTTTATTAGTGAATATGAGAGAGATTTTGCATGGGTATTTATAGAAAAGAAGAGGGGGGGTTCTAATTTCTAAAATTTGTTTTTGGACTCTATACACATGGTATCTACCAATATATAGTGGTTTTAAATATTTATAATGATAAAAACTGAAATAATTTAGATAATTCCACTGGTGATGTGGAAGTGATTCAAGTTCATAAATAATTGATTTAAAAAACATAACATATAATATAGGGTGTGGAGGATTTAGTTAATGTTTATAAAAGTGATCAAATGACACCAAGAACACATTATTTTAAAGGATAAATATTTATTTGGTTATTTATTCGTTATATGGTATTTATGACATCATTTTTTTGATTTTATGATGTCATAATATATAACGTATATTTAAATCATATTAATGTTTTACCAAAAAATTGACTATCTGAAAAAATATAAAAAAATTACCCATTAAATAATTTTTATGTGTTGGTTTTAAAAATGACATTTATTTTACATATATCATTTTAAACATATGGTAATATATAATTTTAAATAAAAAAACTTATTTACTTTAAAATACTATTTTTATGATAGTAACCACTTATTATCCATTGTAAAAATTAAATTGGATTTAATTAAATTATATTATCATTTATATTCAAATAAATACTTATTAATATAATTATTTTATTAAACAAATTATTTAAAAAATATTTAATTTATCAGAAGAGTGTCCTAATTGAAGCAGTATATTTCAAAAAAAATAAAATCTTGACTTTTTCATATAAAAATATGATATTTATTAAACTCATTATATAGCCATTTATAATGTAATAATAAAACGGGATAAAAATAATATGTATTTTATTTAAAATATAATATAATAATTCATACTACTAGGATATAGATACATAACCCCTTATTAAACTATTGTATTCCCTAAGGGTAAGGTGTGTTATGTTGACATTCTCGAGGTGGTTTGATGAAATAAAATTTGGTCATTATCTCGATAAGAATGTACTTACCCATAAATGGTTTCATTCATTCTTTAGTTGTTGACTATCATATTGGGTTTCATCATGGGAAAATCCCAATGATTCCATCTCCCCCAGAAACATTGATAAATGGTCTTTATAGAGAATGATTCTAATGGCCAAGGTTAACACTTCTTCAGTATGTGTCAATTGGATTTTACCTTCGCCCTTAATTTATACTCATCATAATGGTTATTTTATAATGCCTCTATCATCAGTGGTTATAATTGTTAATGGTATTTTAAATTGAACTGGATATATCAGTACAAAATATCCAAAGTAGTGAATGTGTTTCCAATAACTATATTACGTAATACAATAATTATTTATTTAAAAAGGGAAATTCATTTATAAATTTTTGGGTGATT
This sequence comes from Viscum album, assembly GCA_963277665.1. Classification (NCBI taxonomy): domain Eukaryota; kingdom Viridiplantae; phylum Streptophyta; class Magnoliopsida; order Santalales; family Viscaceae; genus Viscum; species Viscum album. The sequence continues at coordinate 1,404,790,892 of OY728125.1, forward strand.
ACATTCTTCCCCCATTCATTAAATATTCTAATTCCTATATTTCTTCCTCAACATGTGATTATGACATTGTACATTGACCAGGTGAGTCTTCTTATTTCATAGAACATGGTATTTGTGATTTAAGATCTTCATCAACTTCTCCACATATGAAATATCGTTGCCTAATGGTTTCAACTCTAGATATAGTACATGTGAGGGGTATGGTATGTAATTTCTTAATAAGAATATATAGAACAGATCAGATTTTCGAGATATGTTAAGTGGGAGTGTTATTTGATGGTCCACCACTCTGACATGATCAAGGATCTCAAATGGGTCAACATATCATTGGATAAGTCTCCCCTTCTTCCCAATCCTCATGATTTTCTTCCTTAGTGATATATGAAGGAAAACATTATCTCTAGCCTCAGACACCAGGCCCTATTTATGATGACACATATAACTTTTTTATTGACTTTTCATAGATTTCATATGATGTTGAATGTTTTTAACCTTCTTTTTATCTCTTGGATAAGACCAGGTCCCATCAAATTTATCTCTCCAATTTCATCATATTATATTAGTGTCCAACACATCTACCTATAAAAATCTGTATAAGGTTTAATTTGAACTCTCGAATAGAAATTATTGTTATATGAGAACATCACCTGTGGAATGTGCTAATACCAATATCAATGAAAATCCATTGAACATGATCTCAGTATATCCTCGGGAGTTTGAATGGTTGTTTTATGCTAGAAATTTTTTTGTGGGTGAGAAGTTGTATTGAAACATGGCATTATATCTAACTTTTACTAAAGGATTCTCCAAAACCTTGAGGTAAACATCATATTTCAGTCTGATACAATGGATAGTGTAACTCAATAAATTCTAACCACATATCTTATATATATAGATATTAAATTTGTACAAGAGATAAATATTCCTTGGGGAGTCCTATAAAGAAATACTGAGTCAGATTTTCCTATATTCATACTCATATGCGAAATGGTTGCATCATACACTTATATTTCTGTCATTATTCCTTATGTTATTGGAATTCCATGAATTGAGATATAAATTTTTCAATCATCCTATATATATTATCCCACTATATATTTTTCTTCAGATATCTATATATATTAGTCATCCATGGATGAATATAGAAGGATGATCTATTCACATCATCCAAAACATCACTCTTTAGTTGTGGGTTTGATGGGATATGTATTTGTGATCTAAAACATATAACTCCTTCTTGATAAAGGTTGAACTAAAAAATAATTGATACTTTTTTTTGTAGCCCCGAATCATTTATAGGGTTACTTGATCCTTCCAATGATTGAAGATTAAGCATTTATTTGAATAATTTACGATGCTGTTTCTTTTATTATTTATTTTTCATTATTTTCATGTCTAAGAAGTTTGGATCCCTTTCAATCCTTATCATAGATAGGGTAACATTATCCTTTCTACTCTGATCATCACCCACATTGGTCTCCTTCTTTGGATGGTAATGGATTAAAAAATTATAATTCTAGATCATATTTGACCACCTCCATTAGTGCATATTGATCTCTTTTTAGTGAATATATACGTTAGGATGTACTGATCCATATATATGTCAAACTTCTCCCATTGAGATAATTCCACCAAATTTCTTTTGAAATTGTCATCGAATCCAATTCTAGATCATGGTATGGGATGTTTTTATCATGGATATTTAATTATAAAGACGCATAGGCTATCACCTTATCATCTTTATTGAGTAAAAACCCAATCCTTTTTTGTATGAATTATTGTATTCCACAAAGCCTTCTCTACTAGTGGGTAACATGAGTAAAGTTGCAGTGATTAGCCTCTATATTAACATTTAAATGATCTCGCCACATTCATCAATCCAGAAAAAATTCACTCCCTTATAAATTATCTTGGATAGTGGGATTGATAATTGGGAAATATTTTTCACAATTTGACTATAGTACCTATATTATCCAAGGAAACTACAAATTTGTTTCACATATATTAGATTGGTCCATCCTTTAATTGAATCTATTTTTTATGGATCTACATATATCCCTTTTTTGGTGAAGAAATATCCATAAATGTTACTTTATCACTAAAAATCAAGCATTTTCTATACTTTTCAAAAAAAATCATTCCTCATGTTTTTCAGTACATCATCCAAATTCTCCTCATGATCATCTATACTTTTGAAGTAGATAAGAATATTTTCTATAAAGGCTTCCACAAATTTATTAAGGTAATCCCTAATGTCACTATTCCCTGTGTACATGAATATATATTGTGCATTAGTGAGAACAAATGAAATCACAATGAACACATAGTGATTGTACCTTATATGAAAATAAATTTTCGAGATGTCATCCTTATCCACCTTTACTTGATAATGTCTCGATTGATGATTTTTCGTAGAGAATTACTCGGATCCATGTATCTGATCGAACAATTCATTAAAACATAGTAGTGTATATGTAGACCCCGGAAAACCCATCCCCAGAATTTTCCAAATGCTTCCATACATGATCCAAGATCGTAGTCCATTTCGCAAGCTTCGATTTGGTAGGTTGTAGGGCCCGAACGGAGCTACGGATTATGAGTTATGGACGTTTGAAGATTGGATGGAAATCTGGTTCACGAAGCCCATTCGCGACGCCCCCCTCCATGATCGCGGAGCGCCGCCGCGAAGTAATGAGGTGAGAGGCTCCGCGAACCCGTTTGACGTTTGCGATGCGCCGCGAAGACCCCTCGCGAAGCACTAATGCGAAGCACCGATGCGAAGCACCCGTGCAGCGCGATCCCGCGAAGCCCCGCCGCGAAGCGCCCTGACCATCGCGGCCTCGCGAAGCTCCAGAGGCGGTGATGCTCCGCGAACGCATTTGACGTTCGCGAGCCGCCGCGAAGCACCAAAGGCAGTGATGCTCCGCGAACGCATTTGACATTCGTGAGCGCGCCGCAAAGCTCCTGAGGCGGCGCGGAAGTTATGCTTCGCGGCGCCCCTTCCTATAAATACCCATCTCACCCCCCTTCTCGGAGAGGACAGCCACGGCCACTTCGCCCCTTGGGCGGCCGAGCGGAGCTCCGCATTGCGGCTCCGTGAAGCCATGCTCCGCGAGCAGCTTCCTTCGCGTTGCTACTCCGCGAGCCGAGACTCCAGGAGTCCATGCTCTGCGAGCCCATGCTCCGCGATACTGCTCCACGAGACCAAGCTCCGCGAGAGCCCTTTGCTCTGCAAGCCCATGCTCCGCGATGCTGCTCCGCGAGACCAAGCTCTGCGAGACGCCTTTGCTCCGCAAAGCTACTTCGCGAGACCTTTTCTCCGCGAGAGACTATTGCTCCGCGAGGCCATGCTTCGCGAAGCTGCTTCGTGAAGACCTATCCTTCGCGAGGATCCCACCTTCGCGCGCACCTGTCCATACCGCGGGGGCTGTGCCCCCACACCCCCGGGCCGGGACCGCAGCCCGGCACTGACCCCCATGAAAAATGGAGAGTCGCACCACGAACTTTTCGGGCCGGGATGCCGGGATTTTTCCATTGCGCCCTTCTGCGCTCCCACCTTCAACCGATGGAATTCCATGATTTCATACACTCCTCCACACACCATGAAACACCTTGAGTTGATGTATTCCTCTTCGTTTGTTTCCTATGTCGTGAATTGAGGTTCTCATCATCAATTCCCCAAGTACCTTGAGTCGAACCATTCCTCAGGAAACTCCTCCAAATCCTATCACTTGGCTCCTATGCTAGGTTGAACCAGAAAGGGCCGCCCTTGCGTAAGTCCCAACACCAACCATTTCTAGGAACCTTCTGCCCAATAGTCCTTTCTACATGACTCTAAACTGTAGTAATCCTTATGTTCCAAACATAGGATGCCTCTCGCCCTATACGAGAGATGCCTTATGCTCCTAGCATGAGATTCCAATAGTCCTACCTATAAGACTATAAACTGTAGTATTCTCCCTATGTTCCAAACATAGGATACCTCTTTCCATATACGAGAGATGCCTTATGCTCCAAGCATGAGATGCTAATAGTCCTATCTACATGACTATAAACTGTAGTAATCCTTATGTTCCAAACATAGGATGCCTCTTGCCCTAAATGAGAGATGCCTTATGCTCCTAGCATATGATGCCTAATGCCATGTTTACAGTGGAATAGTTTCAAGAGCGTTGGAATCCGTTCAAACATTCCAGCACTCCACCCCAAGCTTTGTGTGTCCTTCGTTTGGATCGTCAATCACTTCCAAGTCTGGAGGGACCCCCTAACAGTATGGATGCTCGACCTATGGTCCGCCTGCTGTCCTGGACCAACGCCCCGGAAGACTGATCACGTCTGGAGGGACCCCCTAACAGTATGGATGCTCGACCCATGGTCCGCCTGCTGTCCTGGGCCAACGTCCCGAAGGATCGATCGACAACACTTGTGACATGGTCCCGTGATTCGAACATGGTCAACGGTCGACCCTCATTTGTTGTCCTCATTTCTGGATAACGTGATATGGATGCTACGTTGCGATCATGGTCAGTAGTAATCCTCCATCACCACGCCAATCTCACGACGTTCTGAATATTGGGCATGTGATACACACTTTTCAACTCCCTTTGTTGGGATAGATTCCAATGCCCTTGGCATTATCCCGCTTGTGCACTAGCTCATAGGTGAAGGCCTCAACCCGCCAGTGAGTTGGGATGCCCCCATGGCCAGATATGAGGAAGTCACCCAGGCAACTTCCTAGCGTAAGCCCCATTCACTAGTGCCACTTCATAGCGGCACCCGGGAAGCTTCTTGCATAATCCCCATTCACCAGTGCCGCTCCATAGCGGCACCCGGGCAGCTTCCTAGCGTAAGCCCCATTCACCAGTGCCACTCCTTAGTGGCACCCGGGCAGCTTCCTAGCATAATCCCCATTCACCAGTGTCGCTCCTTAGCGGCACCTGGGCAGCTTCCTAGCGTAAGCCCCATTCAGCTGTGCCACTCCATAGCGGCACCCGGGCAGCTTCCTAGCATAAGCCCCATTCACCGTTGACAACCCTATCCAGCAGTAAGCCGTTGAGACCCAATTTAGCGGTAAGCCGTTCACACCCAATCCAGCGGTAAGCTATTGAAACCAACCAATTGGCGGTAAGCCGTCATCAGAAGAACTACGTGGTCTTTGATCCAGGTCAAGGCATGGTACGTAGGAAGCCTCTTCAAGGCTCAAGCCTGAAATCATCATCATCCTTTTCTTTGGGCCTCCATCCTGGAGTAAGTCCCAACACCATGGGCCGCCCAACGCGTAAGCCCCTTTTCACTTCTCACAGACACACCCCTCGCGACGTGATCGTCATGTCCTTGCAACCTCTTGTTTCTCACACCGAGCATGACTCACGTGGGCTTAGAGTGAGCACCGACCCTGACCCCGAATCCATTGTGAACTACGAAGTCTTTGATCCATGTCAAGGCATGGTACGGAGGAAGCCTCCATGAGGTTCAAGCCACATTTCTCAGTCGTTCATTTCACGTCGAGTTTCGCCCACGTCCAGCATGACATTAAACTGTACCACCCACTCATTGGACCAAGGTCCACCTTCACGTTGGTTCGCTGACGACGTTCATCAGGCCAAGGTCCAGCTTCACGTCGGTTTACCGGCACCATCCCGAACTACGCGGACTTTGATTCCCTACCATGGGGATACGTAGGAAGCCTCTTCAAGGCTCAAGCCCAACTTCACTGTCGCCCCCTGCGATGGTCCCATTTCATTCCCCCTCCACTTCATTCATCCATCTATCACCCATCCTGATTCTCACCCGGGCTGCCACATCCCGGTGGGATCATGCCATCCACCTCCTCGCTGCTCCTAGCGGCGCATGGGCCGCTTTCTACATGTAAGCCCCATCATATCATTGGGTCGTTGTCCTCTGTGTACACCCCGATTCATCACCCATTCGAACTACGTGGGTTTTGATCCCTGTCCTCTACACAGGGTACGTAGGAAACCTCTAAGAGGTTCAATCCCAACCAATGGAAATGTACCCCACCCGGGGGTGCACTTCCCCTGATCCGCCCTCAGTGGTGTTCAGATCAGCCATTACGGTGTGACATCTCCCCTCCATGGGGCGTACCACATCAGATCCGTCCTCATTGGGCGCCCTGATCCATCCCCTTGGTAAATCGTCCAGGTGTTCCCTCCTAGGGATATACCAATCTGATCCGTCTCTATGGGACATTATGATCACCCTCATTCCGTCTCTGCAAGACGTTAAACACGCAGCCTACCACGTGATAAACATGAGATGCCTGAGGAAAACCTCGGATGACACGCCTTTTGCATAACTGTCTCCGTAAGACGTTAAACTCACGGAACACCCTGTGTTAAACATAGGAAGCTGAGGAAAACCTCAGATGCACGCCTCGGGTCATGCACCCTTGAGATGCCCTCTTATGAGGAAGAATACAGGTTCCCCTATGTCCACGCACCCAGAGATGCCCTGACATTCCTGATGTTGCCGTCTACTCCGACCGAAGGTCGCTACCATGTCAAGACCCTATGGAAAGTCTTTAAGGAAGTAGTGTAATTAACCGGAGTCCATGAAGATATGGCACCGGGAATGAGATTCGCGAACAACGTTTTAAATCTTTGAGGGAGACCCGGACTAGGTGATGAGTTCTGAGGAGGAATCCACGGAAGGAAGAACCGACATCCCATCATCCTGTTTCGATCAAGGAGTAGACGTCCTTGAATAAGGAGCGAATGTCGCCCGCCTTTGGAAAGTGGGAATGCGGGGCAACAGCTGCGCGTCCTCCATGGACGGATGCGCGCGCCCCGACGAAACCGTCGGAAACAGAAATGGTGAACCCGACGTGAATCTCTTCTCCTTCAATAGTGAGTACACCAAATGTGTTGGGAAGATTGAGGCATCATCCATGTGAATTCCCTCTCCATTATATAGGAGAGGATGAGTAACATTCGGTGTTTGAAGACCCGACTCCATCGGCTCCTCGCCAACTCCGCCGCCTCAAGAGGCCGCGCAGGTGGCTCCACCACCCGACTCCATCAGCTCCTCGCCGACTTCGCCGCCTCAAGAGGCCGCGCAGGTGGCTCCGCCACCCGACTGCATCGGCTCCTCGCCGACTCCGCCGCCTCAAGAGGCCGCGCAGGTGGCTCCGCCACCCGACTCCATCGGCTCCTCACCGACTCCGCCTCCTCAAGAGGCCGCGCAGGTGGCTCCGCCACCCAACTCCATCGGCTCCTTGCCGACTCCGCCGCCTCACGAGGCCGCGCAGGGGGAATCCTTCCCCAACTCTATCGACACTTTGTCGACCCCGATCTATTTTCACCGGAAACTACGGAGGTGCTCCTCATACCACGCCCCGTCGTGCCGACGTCCAGGCTTCCACGCCTTCCGGACTCCATCGCCCCGTCGTGCCGACGTCCAGGCTTCCACGCCTCTCGGGATCCATCGACCCGTCGTGCCGACGTCCAGGCTTCCATGCCTTCTAGGCTCCTTCGCCCCGTCGTACCGACGTCCAGGCTTCCATGCCTTCTGGGCTCCTTCGCCCCGTCGTACCGACGTCCAGGCTTCCATGACTTCTGGGCTCCGTCGCCACGTCGCGCCGACGTCCACGCTTCCATTCCTTCTGGGCTCATTCGCCCCGTCGTACCGACGTCCAGGCTTCCATGCCTTTTGGGCTACGTCGCCATGTCGCGCTGACGTCCAGGCTTCCATGCCTTCTGGGCTCCTTCGCCCACATCGCGCCGAAGTCTAGGCTTCCACGCCTTCCGGGATCCATCGCCCCGTCGTGCCGACGTCCAGGCTTCCACGCCTTCCGGGCTCCATCGCCCCGTCGTGACGACGTCCAGGCTTCCACACCTCCCGGGATCCATCGACCCGTCATGCCGACGTCCAGGCTTCCACGCCTTCTAGGCTCCTTCGCCCCGTAGTACCGACGTCCAGGATTCCATACCTTCTGGGCTCCTTCGCCCCGTCGTACCGACGTCCAGGCCTCCATGCCTTCTGGGCTCCGTCGCCACGTCGCGCCGACGTCTAGGCTTTCATGCCTTCTGGGCTCCTTCGCCCCCGTCGCACCGATGTCCAGGCTTCCACACCTTGCGGGCTCCATCGCCCCGTCGTACCGACGATCTTGGCTTCTTCGCCCCTATAGGTCAAGGTAATGTAGTCATCCCTACTACCCTTGAAACACTCTGTGTAATCCCAACTACCACATTGCATCAACCACAGATGTCCTCCCTGTGGCCTTGAAACCAGCTTGTGGAAGGATCTTCATGATTAGGGGGTTTTAAGGAATTCCCCTCATATATATCCCCTCTCATCTCAAACCACTAGAATGGAGTAGAGATGACCATTCCTCTACTGACACAATTCGCGTGGTTTATCGTCCCAGTTGCATGACGTTAAACTGCGTAACAACCATGTCCTAGTTGCACGACATTAAACTGCATAACAATCATCGTCCTGCATGACGTAAAACTGCTCATCTTCGTCCGTCATGACGTAAAACTGATCACCATCATCCTGCATGACGTAAAACTGCTCATCTTCGTCCGTCATGACATAAAACTGATCACCATCGTCCTGCATGACGTAAAACTGCTCATCTTCGTTCGTCATGATGTAAAACTGATCACCATCGTTCTGCATGACGTTAAAATGCTCATCTTCGTCCGTCATGACGTAAAACTGATCATCATCGTCCTGCATGACATTAAACTACTCATATTCATCCGTCATGACGTAAAACTGATCACCATCGTCCTGCATGACGTTAAACTGCTCATCTTCGTCCTGCAAGACGTTAAACTGCTCACCATCGTCCGACAAGACTTTAAACTGCACCATCGTCCTTCATGACGTAAAACTGCTCATCATCGTCCGTCATGATGTAAAACTGATCATTATCGTCCTGCAAGACTTTAAACTGCACCATCGTCCTGCATGACGTATAACTACTCATCTTCGTCCATCATGACGTAAAACTGATCATTATCGTCCTGCACGACATTAAACTGCATCATCGTCCTGCATGACTTAAAACTTCTCATCTTCGTCTGTCATGACGTAAAACTACACATTATCGTCCAGCAAGACTTTAAACTGCACCATCATCCAACAAGACTTTAAACTGCACCATCGTCCTGCATGACATAAAACTGCTCATCTTCGTCCGTCATGACGTAAAACTGATCATTATCGTCATGCACGACATTAAACTGCATCATCGTCCTGTATGACGTAAAACTGCTCATCTTCGTCCGTCATGACGTAAAACTGCACATTATCATCCAGCAAGACTTTAAACTGCACCATCGTCCTGCATGACGTAAAACTGCTCATCTTCGTCCGTAATGACGTAAAACTGATCATTATCGTCCTGCAAGACTTTAAACTGCACCATCGTCCTGCATGACGTAAAACTGCTCATCTTCGTCCATCATGACGTAAAACTGATCATTATCGTCCTGCACGACATTAAACTGCATCATCGTCCTGCATGATGTAAAACTGCTCATCTTCGTCCTTCATGATGTAAAACTGCACATTATCGTCCAGCAAGACTTTAAACTGCACCATCGTCCAGTAAGACTTTAAACTGCACCATCGTCCTGCATGATGTAAAACTGCTCATCTTCGTCTGCCATGACGTAAAACTTATCATTATCGTCCTGCAAGACTTTAAACTGCACCATCGTCCGGCATGACGTAAAACTGCTCATCTTCGTCCGTCATGACGTAAAACTGATCATTATCGTCATGCACGACATTAAACTACATCATCGTCCTGCATGACGTAAAACTGCTCATCTTCATCCGTCATGACGTAAAACTGCACATTATCGTCCAGCAAGACTTTAAACTGCACCATCACCCAGCAAGACTTTAAACTGCACCATCGTCCTGCATGACGTAAAACTGCTCATCTTCGTCCGTCATGACGTAAAACTGATCATTATCGTCCTACACGACATTAAGCTGCATCATCGTCCTGCATGACGTAAAGCTGCTCATCTTCGTCCGTCATGACGTTAAACTGATCATTATCGTCCTACATGACATTAAACTGCATCATCGTCCTGCATGACGTAAAACTGCTCATCTTCGTCCGTCATGACGTTAAACTGATCATTATCGTCCTGCAAGACTTTAAACTGCATCTTCGTCCTGCATGACGTAAAACTGCTCATCTTCATCCTGCATGACATAAAACTATTCATCTTCATCCGTTATGACGTTAAACTGATCATTATCGTCCTGCATGACATTAAACTGCATCATCGTCCTGCATGACGTAAAACTGCTCATCTTCGTCCATCATGACGTAAAACTGATCATTATCGTCCTGCAAGACTTTAAACTGCACCATCGTCCTGCATGACGTAAAACTGCTCATCTTCGTCCGTCATGACGTAAAACTGATCATTATCGTCATGCACGACATTAAACTGCATCATCGTCCTGCATGATGTAAAACTACTCATCTTCGTCCGTCATGACGTAAAACTGCACATTATCGTCCACCAAGACTTTAAACTGCACCATCGTCCAGCAAGACTTTAAACTGCACCATCGTCCTGCATGACGTAAAACTGCTCATCTTCGTCCGTCATGACGTAAAACTGATCATTATCGTCCTACAAGACATTAAACTGCATCATCGTCCTGCATGATGTAAAACTGCTCATCTTCGTCCGTCATGACGTAAAACTGCACATTATCGTCTAGCAAAACTTTAAACTGCACCATCGTCCTGCATGACGTAAAACTGCTCATCTTCGTCCGTCATGACGTAAAAATGATCATTATCGTCATGCACGACATTAAACTGCATCATCGTCCTGTATGACGTAAAACTGCTCATCTTCGTCCATCATGACGTAAAACTGCACATTATCATCCAGCAAGACTTTAAACTGCACCATCATCCTGCATGACGTAAAACTGCTCATCTTCGACCGTCATGACGTAAAAATGCACATTATTGTCCAGCAAGACTTTAAACTGCACCATCGTCCTGCATGACGTAAAACTGCTCATATTCGTCCGTCATGATGTAAAACTGATCATTATCATCCTACCTTACGTAAAACTGCTCATCTTTGTCCGTCATGACGTAAAACTGCACATTATCGTCCAACAAGACTTTAAACTACATCATCGTCCTGCATGACGTTAAACTGCTCATCTTCATCCATCATGACGTAAAACTGCTCATCTTCATCCGTCATGATGTAAAACTGATCATCATCGTCCTGCATGACGTTAAACTGCTCATCTTCGTCCGTCATGACGTAAAAATGCACATTATCGTCCAGCAAGACTTTAAACTGCACCATAGTCCTGCATGACGTAAAACTGCTCATCTTCGTCCGTCATGACGTAAAACTGATCATTATGGTCCTGCATGACCCTAAACTGCGAGAAGGTCCAGCACGACCCTAAAATGTGAGATGGTCCTGCACGACCCTAAACTGCGAGAAGGTCCAGCATGACCCTAAACTGTGAGATGGTCATGCACGACCCTAAACTGCGAGAAGGTCCAGCACGACCCTAAACTGTGAGATGGTCCTGCATGACCCTAAACTGCGAGAAGGTCCAGCACGACCCTAAACTGTGAGATGGTCCTGCATGACCCTAAACTGTGAGAAGGTCCAGAACGACTCTAAACTGTGAGATGGTCCTGCACGACCCTAAACTGCGAGAAGGTCCAGCACAACCCTAAACTGTGAGATGGTCCTGAACGACCCTAAACTGCGAGAAGGTGCAGCACGACCCTAAACTGTGAGATGGTCTTGCACGACCCTAAACTGCGAGAAGGTCCATCACGACCCTAAACTGTGAGATAGTCTTGCACGACCCTAAACTGCGAGAAGGTCCAGCACAACCCTAAACTGTGAGATGGTCCTACACGACCCTATACTGCGAGAAGGTCCAGCACGACCCTAAACTGTGAGATGGTCATGCACGACCCTAAACTGTGAGAAGGTCCTGCCCGACCCTAAACTGTGAGACAGTCCTGCACGACCCTAAACTGTGAGACGGTCTTGCACGACCCTAAACTGTGAGATAGTCCTGCACAACCCTAAACTGCGAGAAGGTCCAGCACGACAATAAATTGTGAGATGGTCCTGCACGACCCTAAACTGCGAGAAGGTCCAGCACGACCCTAAACTGTGAGATGGTCCTGCACGACCCTAAACTGCGAGAAGGTCCAGCACGACCCTAAACTGTGAGATGGTCCTGCATGACCCTAAAATGCGAGAAGGTCCAGCACGACCCTAAACTGTGAGATGGTCCTGCACGACCCTAAATTGCGAGAAGGTCCAGCACGACCCTAAACTGTGAGAAAGTCATGCACGACCCTAAACTGTGAGACGGTCCTGCACGACCCTAAACTGTGAGACAGTCCTGCACGACCCTAAACTGTGAGACGGTCCTGCACGACCCTAAACTGTGAGACGGTCCTGCACGACCCTAAACTGTGAGACGGTCCTGCACGACCCAAAAATTTGAGATGGTCCTGCACGACCCTAAACTGTGAGAAGGTCCTGCACGACCCTAAACTGTGAGACGGTCCTGCACTACCCTAAACTGTGAGACGGTCCTGCACGACCATAAACTGTGAGACGGTCCTGCACGACCCTAAACTGTGAGACGGTCCTGCACGACCCTAAACTCTGAGACGGTCCTGCACGAACCTAAACTGTGAGACGGTCCTGCACGACCCTAAACTGTGAGACGGCCCTGCACGACCCTAAACTGAGAGACGGTCCTCCACGACCCTAAACTGCGAGAAGGTCCTGCACGACCCTAAACTGCGAGAAGGTCCTCCACGACCCTAAACTGTGAGATGGTCCTGCACGACCCTAAACTGTGAAATGGTCCTGCACGACCCTAAACTATGAGACGGTCCTGCACGACCCTAAACTGCGAAAGGTCCAGCACGACCCTAAACTGTGAGATGGTCCCGCACGACCCTAAAATGCATCCATGTCTTTACCGCAAGATGTTAAACTGCAAGCCAGTCAGGCCTTCTTGACGGATACCTAACTTTAGGCCCCCTGGCCTTCTCGGACCTCTCCACCCAATCTCATACCCGGGGTGTACGATATGGTGTAGGACTACGTCCTCATTCATGTTGGATTACTTGTCGTACCGTACATATCCCCAAATGAGGTTCTTCTCGTCGTCCCGCATGACGTTAAACTGCACTTCTAGAACTACGTGTGGCTTCATTCTCATCCTTATGAGATACGTAGGAACGCTCGGACACCTCGTCTTGAGCCCAGCCCCAAAATTTTCCCTTCCACTATCCCCCCTAGGAATAGTTTTCTTGGAGGATCTTTGTGTAGCAGGGAGTAGGCTTTCTTGGCCCCGCTTACGTAACCCCGCTCGCACAAAGATGGTAATGGTCGCACCATGTGCCCACTCTCGTTCTTCTATCCTCCCACGTCTTCACCGCATGACGCTAAACTGCATGGCCATCAAGAACTACGTATGGCTTGATTCTCATCCTCTTGAGATATGTAGGAACGCCCGGACACATCGTCCATTGGCCCAGCCCAAAAGCCAAAATCTTCCTCTCAGGTCAAGACATGGCAGGGTGCACACTTTTTCCCCGACCCACATTGAGAAATCCTCGACCCGGCTGCACATTCCCCCTGGAGGTGTTTACCCATTTCGTGGATGGATACAACTATGATTCACCTACTCCTTGACTGGGATCCCGTCATTTTTCGCAACCAGAGGGACCCCCAAGAACGGCATGGATATGACGCCCAAGGGCTCTCCTACCGATACGGGCCAACGCCCCCGAGGGTTTTCGAGCAACAAGCCGAGACAAGTCCCGCGCCGCGAATTTGGTCAGCGGTCGACGCTCATTTGTTGCCCCCATACGGGTCACCATAGGAACGCTGTGTTTCGAACATGGTCAACAGTGTCCTGGATTTTCGGGTCCACCCCGAGATGTCCCAGGAATCAGAAACAGTGATTCATTCTGCCCCATCCCGAGGTGACAATCTTCCCCCAGGTGGTGCTAGCGATCGGGCCCATGACCCAGGATTCCTCATAAGGGTGTACGGTGTGATGTGGGACCTTGTCCTCGTTCACGTCAGGATCATGTACCATGCCGTACGCCCTCCCTTTATGAGGCCCAGCCTCAGGCCCCTTGGCCTTCTCGGGTCCCCGACCCTCGTCCTCATGTAAGACGTTAAACTGCAAACCAGTCAGGCCTTCCTGACTGGTGCCTGACCTTAGGCCCCTCGGCCTTTCCGGTCCATGACCCAGGTCCCCTCTTATAGGAGTATATGGTGTGGTGTGGGACTATGTCCTCATTCGTGTCGTCTTCTTCACCATACCGTACATCTCCCTTGTTTAGAGGTATATTACTCCCTTTCTCGTCCTGTATGACGTTAAAATACACCTTCAGAACTACGTGTGGCTTGATTCCCATCCTCATGGGATACGTAGGACTGCCTGAATGTCCCAGATTTGGGTCCAGCCCCATCTCTCGGGAATCCTCATCCCATCCCGGCCCCTTGGCCTGTCCGTCCTCCATGAGAGGATCATATGGTGTGGTGTGGGATTATATCCTCATTTACGACGGTCTCGTAATGACCACTCCGTGCTCCCCCCTACTGATCTGTTTCGTCGATCCCTTTTTCGGCGGTTCAACAATGTGCTTAAGGGTACTCTGGTTTATTACCTGGAATGCCAAGCTTTACCCGGACACGTCCGCACCCGATTTCCAGGCTTTGCGTATCCCCGCATCAGGGCTTTCATCATCTTTCACACCCGGAGGGACCCCCATGAACGGCCTAGATACTATGCCCAAGGGCTCTCCTACCGATATGGGCCAATGCCCCCCAGGGTTTCGGACAACAAATCGATAAAATCCCGCGTTGCGAATATGGTCAGTGGTCGATGCTCGTTTGTTGTTCCCACCTCAGGCTAACGCGATACGGACGATGTGTTTCCAACATGGTTAACAGTTTTCCTCTATCGCCACATCAACCCATTAAGCCCAAATGTCGGGTACACGATTCACACCCTTCATCACTTCATCATATCTAAGTAGAGTCTCGGGATTCTTGGTACTTTCCCTCCGTGCACGTCTGCACGTTGGGAGAACAATCTGCATCAAAGGTGTCCTTCGAAACTCTCCGCCAACTCCCCTTTGATGGATGCCCCAAGTATTGCGATGAGGATACCCCCCTTGTTTCCCACACTGAGTTTATCTCACGTGGGCTTAGGGATTGGGTTGACATTTGTGCTTACTCGGGAGTTGTCACCACCCATGGTCTGAGCTCTAAGACCATAAACTAAGATTCTCATCTGGAACTACGTTCAGTGTGATTCCTATCTTGATAGGATACGTAGGAATGCTCGGACCCCTTGTCTCTGGGCCCAGCTTGAGTTCAGCAAATTTACCTATGTAATCCAGCCTTCGGGACCCTGATTACAAGGCTGCGTGGCACAGTGATGGACTACGTCCTCATTCACGTCGGGTTTTCAATAGTTGCACCACGCACGCCCCCATTCTGAGGTTCATCACTCATATTTCCTGTCCTGCATGACATTAAAAGGCACAATTTAGAACTACGTGTAGCTTGATTCCCATCCTCATGGGATACGTAGGACCACCTGGATGTTTAAGATTCGGGTCCAGCCCCACCTCCTAGTGATCTCCTGATCTCCCGGTCACCTAGGCCACTTGGCCTATCCCTCTCCAGGAGGGGGAGGTGTAGGTATGATACAAGGTTTTGGGCACCATGCCCCTTCCCCCGGGAACCTGCCATCTCTCGATCACCCTCAAAGTTGAGTCCATTGACTCCTTGCAGTGGTTCACCCATGTATTAAGAGCACTCTAGTCTAGGGACAAGAGTGTCAGATTCAACTTGATCAAGTTCCTTCCACGTGTCAAGATTCTTGTTCCCCTCTATTCGGACTTCCATCACCTTTCACACCCAGAGGGACCCCCAAGAACGGCATGGATACTACGCCCAAGGGCTCTCCTACCGATATGGGCCAACGCCCCCGAGGGTTTTGGACAAAAAATCGATAAAATCCCGCATTGCGAATATGGTCAGCGGTCGATGCTCGTTTGTTAGTCCTCATTTCTGGCTAACGCGACAGGATGCTGTGTTGCGAACATGGTCAACAGTAATCCTTTGTCGTCACGCCAGCCCCTTCAGTCCTTGAATTTTGGTTGCATGATTCACATCATTTTCCACCCCATCATGTCCAGGTGGAATCTCGACACTTTTGGCGTTATCCCTCAGTGCACCTTTGCATGCTAGGGGGACAAAGCTGCAATCTGGCGTCCTTTGGGGCTCCCATGGTCCGAGCTCTAAGACCATAAACTAAGATGCATTTGGGACAACGTTCAACTTGATTTCCATCCTCATGGGATACGTAGGACCGCCCAGATGCCCTGTCTCCAGGTACAACCCATTCAGGAAGCCCGTCTCTCTCCCTGTTTCACCTCTGTATAGGCCCCTCGGCCTAAGGTTTCCCTCTCCGGATGGCGTACAATCTGATGTGGGATCATGTCTCTGTCAATTGTGTTTTATAACACTGCGCACATTTCCCTCCTAGCATCGTCTCTGCTACGTCTGCACTGCATGAAGATAAAATGCATGCTTGGTCCTATCATACGACCCCTAAACTGTGACATTATTGTGCTGGCCGCACGACGAAAAATGGCACTGAATTGTGGTGACCTCGTTGTAGAGGACATCATGTTGGGTATTGGTCACGTGCCATGCCATTTGTCAATGCCCATCACGGCTTGATTCTTGTGGCGACATCACGACCTACTATTCTAGGTCTGTCGCTTCACAAAAAAAACCATTCCCCTCAAAGAACAAAAAAGAGTTATCAAATTCCGCTTCTTTTAGTGCAAGGGCCATGCCAACACTTCCCTTTTCCCCTGGCACTGGTACCTTACCGTGCCACATTCCAGAACTACGTATGGCTTGATTCTCATCCTTATGAGATACGTAGGAGCGCCCGGGTACTTCCCCGCGGGCCCAGCCTAACCCTCGTGTTTGGTCCCTCAACTCGAGCATTTCCTCAGAGAACGCATGGTAAGTAGGACTATGTCCTCATTCACGTCATGTTTTGATGCCATGCGTCCCCTGATCCCTTTACCCATCCATGGTCCAAATTCTATGACCCTAAACTAAGATCTCCCTAAGGGAAAGGAATCTGCTCCCTCTCTCTAATATGTTTCTTTGCCGTATTCAGATGTGTTTTGACAAAGAGCCCGAAGCGTGGGATCTTCTTAGGGACATTCCCCTCATCCCATGACCAAGCTTCGTGAGCTCTCTATTTGGATCCTTATCCTCTTCCACATCCAAAAGGACCCTCAGATGACGTGGATACTAAGCTTAAGGGCTCTCCATGAATGCTGGACCTAAGGGCCCTTCAATCGTTTCGGGCCAACGTCCCTACAGATATCTAACAACATTTGTGACATGGTCCCGTGTTTTGAACATGGTCAACAGTCGACCCTCATTTGATTGTCCCCATTTTAGGCTAACGCGACAGGATGCTGTGTTTTGAACATGGTCAACGGGACCAATATTCAGAACATCGTGAGATTGGCGTGGTGATGGAGGATTACTGCTGACCGTGTTCGCAACGCAGCATCCATATCACGTTATCCAGAAATGAGGAAACAAATGAGGGTCGACCGTTGACCATGTTCGAAATAAGGGACCATGTCACAAGTGTTGTCAATCGATCCTTCGGGACGTTGGCCCCGGACAGCAGGCGGACCATGGGTCGAGCATCCATACTGTTAGGGGGTCCCTCCAGACATGATCAGTCTTCCGGGGCGTTGGCCCAGGACAGCAGGCGGACCATAGGTCAAGCATCCATACTGTTAGGGGGTCCCTCCAGACTTGGAAGTGAATGACGATCCAAACGAAGGACACGCAAAGCGTGGGGTGGAGTGCTGGAATGTTTGAACGGATTCCTACGCTCTTGAAACTATGCCACTGTAAACATGGCATTAGGCATCTTATTCTAGGAGCATAAGGAATCTCTCGTTTAGGGAAAGAGGCATCCTATGTTTGGAACATAAGGATTACTACAGTTTATAGTCATGTAGATAGGACTATTAACATCTCATGCTTGGAGAATAAGGCATCTCTAGAATATGGAAAGAGGCATCCTATGTTTGGAACATAGGGAGAATACTAAAGTTTATAGTCTTGTAGGTAGGACTATTGGCATCTCATGCTAGGAGCATAAGTCATCTCTCGTATAGGGAGAGAGGCATCCTATGTTTGGAACATAAGGATTACTACAGTTTAGAGTCATTTAGAAAGGACTATTGGAAAGAAGGTGCCTAGAAATAGTTGGTGTTGGGACTTACGAAAGGGCGGCCCTTTCTGGTTCAACCTAGCATAGGAGCCAAGTGATAGGATTTGGAGGAGTTTCCTAAGGAATGGTTCGACTCAAGGTACTTGGGGAATTGATGATGAGAACCTCAACTCACGACATAGGAAACAAACGAAGAGGAATACATCAACTCAAGGTGTTTCATGGTGTGTGGAGGAGTGTATGAAATCATGGAATTCCATAGGTTGAAGGTGGGAGCACAGAAGGGCGCAATGGAAAAATCCCGGCATCCCGGCCTGAAAAGTTCGTGGTGCGACTGTCCATTTTTCATGGGGGTCAGTGCCGGGCTGCGGTCCCGGCCCGGGGGTGTAGGGGCGCAACCCCCGCGGTATGGACCGGTGGGTGCGAAGGTGGGATCCTCGCGAAGGATAGGTCTTCGCGAAGCCACTTCGCGATGCATGGACTCACGGAGCAATAGTCTCTCGCGGAGCAAAGATCTCGCGAAGTAGCTTCGCGGAGCAAAGGTGTCTCGCGGAGCTTGGTCTCACGGAGCAGCATCGCGGAGCATGGGCTCGCGGAGCAAAGGGCTCTCGCGGAGCTTGGTCTCGTGGAGCAGCATCGCGGAGCATGGGCTTGCGGAGCATGGACTTCTAGAGTCTCGGCTCGCGGAGCAACAACGCGAAGGAATCTGCTCGCGGAGCATGGCTTCGCGGAGCCGCAATGCGGAGCTCCGCTCGGCCGCCCAAGGGGCGAAGTGGCCATGGCCGTCCTCTCCGAGAAGGGGGGTGAGCTGGGTATTTATAGGAAGGGGCGCCGTGAAGAAGAACTTCTGCACCGCCTCAGGAGCTTCGCGGCACGCTCACGAACGTCAAATGCGTTCGCGGAGCATCACCGCCTCTGGTGCTTTGCGGCGGCTCGTGAACGTCAAATGCGTTCGTGGAGCATCACCGCCTTTGGAGCTTCGCGAGGCCGTGATGGTCGGGGCGCTTCACGGCGGGGCTTCGCGGGACCGCGCTGCACGGGTGCTTCGCATCGGTGCTTCGCATTAGTGCTTCACGAGGGGTCTTCGCGGCGCATCGCAAACGTCAAACGGGTTCGCGGAGCCTCTCGCCTCATTACTTTGCGGCGGCGCTCCGCGATCACGAAGGGGGGCTTCACGAATGGGCTTCGTGAACCAGATTTCCAGCCAAATCTTCAAACGTCCATAACTTGTAATCCGTAGCCCCGTTCGGGCCCTACGACCTACCAAATCGAAGCTTTCGAAATGGACTACGATCTTGGATCATGTATGGAAGCATTTGGAAAATTTTGGGGACGCGTTTTCCGGGGTCTACAGTATACTTATTATTTATCATGAAATTTTTTATTTCATGATAGATAATATCGATGTGCATTGAACTATCCTTCTTCATGATGAAATGGACTAGTGCACCACATAGTGATGAACATGGGCATATAAAACATGAATCTAGATTCTCTTGTAGTTTCTTCTTCTTCTCTTCAAGTTAAACAGTGGCCATTCTATATAGAGTATTGGGTATTGTCAATGATATAGGTATATGTTTTATTGATAAATCAATCTATCCACTAGATGGAATAATATGCAATTCATAGAGAAACACATTAGTGTATTCCATCATAATGGGGATGTCAAAACTAATGATATTTTCCGTAGTATCAATTATTTGAGAAAGAGATGATTTATCGTAAGGCAATAATATCTATTCTTGATAAGATGATTCCAAAGGATATTCACCATCCTCCATTAAATTATATATAATTATAGGTATATTTTTTATATATAGGGTGATTCACTTCTCTCAATAATTTATGAAGGCTCTATTCAAAGAAACTCAATCCATACCCAGAATAACATTGAATTACTATAAAGGATATATTATATATTTCTCTAGGAAGTTAAGACCAATAATATTGACAGGGGATGAGTTATATTCATAGGATGGAAAGCTTTACCCATTTCCCATCTTTACCATTTACTCGACTTCCATGTTTTGAGGTGGTGTTTGAATAGTTCTACTCAACTCACATGATATGAAATAATTCATAGAACCATAGATGATAAACCTTATTTTCATTATTTTATTCCAGTTCTAATCATTTACTACATCCAAAATAAACATATGGATAATAATTTTAAAATGGTTATACACATAAAAGGGAATCTTATATATACCTAAGGGGTAAATCATAGATGGTATATATTTCATAACCTATACATTTCAAGGTTTTAATCTAAGTTATCCACTGTCTATTTCCTAATATAGAATTTCATATTCATTTTATTTCCTTGAAAAATGGTTCATAAAGATCTTGTGAATTTAAAAAACCATATCCCATGTATGTTTCAAACCATGTGTGAAACAAGACCACTTTATCGTGCACGAAGTGATGATTTAGTTAATATCAAATTCACCCTTTTCGAAGTTATTACCTCTATGTACAGTTGTTCTATATCCACCTCTAGTTGTTTTATCTATAAATAGATTGAGTTTCTTAGAAACCCTTAATATATTCTTTACCCTAACATAGGGACATTTTCCTATGTTTATTCAAATCCCAATGGATTTCACTTTTTTTTAATCATAATTCATAAAAATAATTATACTTTTTATTGATACGGACTATGAAAACCCATGTATTTTATACACATTAATTCATTATTTATAACAAAAAACCACATAATAAAATTCCAAAAGAACAAGGGGATTTTTTCCCCTGGGAAATAAGAAACCTATAAAAATAACATAAAATAGGTATAAAATGAAATCATTTAAACCTCTTTAACAAGAATTTAAAATTTTATCACCCATCCAAAACAACAAGTGACTACCTGGGGATGTACCTATGAAAGGGGTGATATATAAGGACCATTAAGGAACTAATACAATCATAAGATGATGAAATTGAATACATGTGATTCAATATTCATATCAATATGACATAAAATTATTGATAATCATAATCATGAACATGGAAGCATGATATAATATGATAGCATCAAGGCAACATAGGAATGTGGAAACAACATAAAACAAAACATCATAAATATATGTTATGGATCACATGAGAGAAATCATAAAATAGCATGGTTAGGATAACAACCTATTCCCCATACATGGTATCTTAGTAGATAAGAACAGTAACGAACATATCATGGGATATAAAATTTTACGCCTACCCATAACATTGATATGAAGTACATGCATTTGTTTTTCACATTGATCATACAAAATAAGAACATTTTTCAACAATTTGATCCCCGTGAATAAGGAGTGTGGGATACATATATTTAATTACAAAATCAATTAAGTAGTGGTACAACTAGTTTAATACCCTTGAGTGTAAATGGGGATGGTTATTCATGACACACATTTCTGGCATAAAAACACACAGGATAATTTCGTTAGAATAATTAGTGTAACAAATATCCATATAATTATTATAGAAAGTGAAAATGGGTTTTTAATTAAATGGATATCATACGTTTAGTAAAATATGTGTGTAAAAATATATTCCAACAAGAACCATTTGAAATAAAAGGAATAATACAACGAAGGTGAATGAATAAAGGGGAGAAGGATATGATTCATTACCATGAGAGGGTGCTTATAAAAGCTTGTGAGGATATTATTAAGAGATTTATAACACCATGGGAGGGATTTAGAGAGGGATATTGGGAAAAAAATTATCAATGGGTTTTTAGTGAAGATGGGTGGGAGATTGGGTTGGTATTTATAGAAAAAGGAAGGGGAATTCGTAATTAATTATTAAACATAGGTTTTGGAATCTATATAATAAATTAATCAAAACCGAAAACCATACCATGGTTTTTTCAATAATTTTATGCCAATGTTTAGTGGTTTTGAATATTTTTTAATAGTAAGAAACTAAATCATTAATATAATAAAATTATTGATGTAGAAGTGATTCATATTCATAAATAATTGTTTTTAAAACCTTAAAATATAATATAGGGGTTGTGAGGATTCATTAATGGTTAATAATATTTATAAAATAAGATAAAAATACATTATTTTAAAGGGGAACTATTTATTTGTTCTTGTATTCCATATATTGTTTTTGTTACATCTTTTTTGTGTTTTTATGATGTCATAATAAATACAATATATTTATACTGTATTTAATTTTTTACAAAAATTTTGACTATCTTAGTAAATTATAAAAAAATCCCAATTTCTTAATTTTTATGTGGTAACTTGAAAAATTATATTTATTTTAGAAATATAGTTTCCTAAATGTTATAATTTACACTTTTAAATAAAAATACTTATTTACTGAAAAATACTAGTGTTTACGACCCTAACAACTTTTTGACCTTTATATAAATTATATTGGAATTTATTGAATTTTTAATTATATATTTTAGAATAATTATTTTTTATGAATATTATTTTATTAAAATAACATTTATTTCAAAAATTATTAAATTTTACAAATTAGTTTTTTAATTGAAGTAATATATTACCCAAAAATAAAATTATGATTTCTTCATATAAAAATATGATTATTATCAAACTCATTATATAATCATTTATACAGTAAAAATAAAGATATAATTATTTTATTTAAAAAAATATATAAAATAAAATTGTTAGGATCTAGATATATATCACTTTATTACACTCGTATACTCACTAAGGGAAAGGTTTATAATGATGAAACTTTATTTGGGTGGTTTAGTGGGTATTGTTTGGGCCACGATCTTGATACGATTTAACTTAATCCAAAATTGGATTCAATCCTACTTTAGTTATTAACTCTCATCTTAGGTTTGGTAAAAGTAAATCCAAATGATTTCATCTCTATCAGAAGGTTTGATAAATGAGTTTAATAGGGTATGATCGTATTGGTTGATTCCATCACATCATATGTTTATGTCAATTGGATTTTATCATAACCCTTATATATAATAATCATAATAATAATTTTACAATGACTATATCATAAATAGTTATGGTGTTTAATGGAATCTTAAATCCAACAAGTTATATCAGTTCAAAATAACCAAAGTAGTGAAGGTTTTTTCTATAAATTAATTACTTAATTTATTTATTTTATAATAGAAATTAATTTATTAATGTTTAGTTAATTACATATTTGATCAAATGGGAATCAAAACTCTTGTTCGTGTGTGTGACCAACAACCACCTCACAAATCAATTAATTCATTTTCCGTCACAGCCTCTCATGTATAGTTATAATGACAGAATTAATGTGTATATATATAATTTTGATGAAATATTTATCATTAAATAAATATACTATATAATATACTTTCTTATATTTCCATCAATTTAAAAATGATAATTTACTTTGTGTGTACATGTGGATTACCACCTCTACGTTGGGATGTGATTCATATTTCATTATCACATCACATGGATGTTATATATAAGTGTATTTAATGAAATAATATGGTATTTATGATATAATAAACAATCTAGAAAGATAAAATAATACTTAATTTATTTCTATCATTTTTATTTAAAAATGGAAATGTAAAACATTTGTACGTACAACATACCATCTTTATGATTGTAACCTAGTTCAATTTTCAAAACCAGATTTCATGGTAAGTTTTAAAAGTATAATTGATATATAAAAATGACTATTATTTCATGATTATTATTTAACATATAATTTAATAATAATCTATTTGACCATAGTCAACCTACCGAAGTCATTTTGGACATCGGAGTCAAATATCGTAAAACTTTTACACTTAAAAAATATTGAATATGTAATTTTATATAACAGAGTAATAAGTAAAGAAATGACTAATAAACAAGAAATTGGTTCTTAAGGATGTAAGTAATAATCATATGTTTATTTTTTGAGAAGATAAATAATGTATGTGATGAGTCAGACTTAAGGTAAGGGGCAGTTTACATTGAAACTTTCATTTTAGATGTTTTAAATATTTATTTTCTAAATATTTTTCATCCATGTCCATATTCTTAAATTTTTTTTGAATGAATTTATATGTACATAAATTAGTTATAGATGATATTTTAGGTCCCTTTTTTTACTTTCTTTCATAGATTTTTAAAAGTAATATTTTTATTTATTTTATAAGAAATGTTTTAACTTTCATTAAAAATTGAAAAAGGAATGTTCTATTTTTAATGCATATAGTGACAATGAATTTTCCTTCCACTAAAAAAATTATTTTAAGTTTGTGTTCATTTATAATATTCAATGTTTTCATCAAAGAAAACCCTCCTTCCCATTGTTTTAAAAAATTTATTATTAAAAATTGGTTTTTAAGGAAATGGATATACCACTATATAAAAATGTTTTTCTTATGGGTTTAAAAGTATGTTTTTATGAGTTTTAGAATGGACATGAATCATTTAATTGGTTTTATAAATTTTATTATACTTGTACAATATTTTTGATCGGGATATATGGATATATAACTCTAATGGATTGGGAAATGATTATGTTCCCTGAATAATTATTTTTGCAGTTGTTTGTAAGGGTTTTTCCATTTATATGAATTCTTTTAATGGTTATATGAAGATGATTTACGAAGGAAACTAAATGGATTTTATAATCTTGATAATTACTTTTCATGGAAAACATTTTATTTCAAAAATTATTGCAATGATCTTTTATTTTAAGGTAATAATTATGCCCTATTAAGGTAAATAATTATGCTTTTAAGAAAACATTTTTCAGGGGTTATCATGTTTTCTAAGAAACCTTAATGATTATCTTCTTGCCTTTATGTTTTCTTATAATATTTTTTTGGAAGAAAATTTGTAGTAATTTTTTTTCATGTGTACATAAATTATTATTTGAGATAAAAGATCATTGTGTTAAATAAAAACTTCCCTTTAAAATATCATGGTATTAAATGGGATATTGTGTTTATTTATTCTTTTTTGTTTCCTTTACCGAGACATTATTTCTCAAACAAAACTTTTAAATATTTTTCAAATGTTTTGTGTATTATTAGGAACACATCAAAAGTCAATTTTAAAATATTACTGATTTATCATGTTAATTATACTTATGTCATTTTAAAAGTATTGTATTATAAGATAATATATATTAAAATGAATTATCGAACATCAATTATATGGTTTTATTATGTAATGAATGACCTAATTCTCTAAAACTCCAATCTTGAAAAGATATTCAGGCTAAAATAAATTTAATTCTTGTTTTAAAAATATAATTATTGTTTTTTAAGGTTCTGGGACATATACTTTGGGATCAGATGATATATAGACCTTAATATAATAATTATACTAGAATTATTTTAATTAAAATATAATATTGGATGAATAAATTTTAATTGAATAAATTGAACATCATGAATATGATAAATACTATATTATTTGATGCGTTATTTTTCTGGAGAATACATGGAATCATTAGGCTTTTGAAAATCATACAAGAACTATGGAATGAACTATTCATTAATAAAATAAGTGTATCATCTTAAGTGGGAGTTCAAAAACTTATTATATGATGTGAAAATTATAATGACCCCTTGTGATATTGCATATCTGTATTGCCTCATATTTTTTTGTTGAAACCTTTTGAATATTGGATATCATTGATGTTAGGAATTGGTGATTCACTTTTTACTCACCCATTGGATTAAGATGGATTCAAATAATGCCAACCGAGGTTATTCTCCTTTTCACGCACTATTATAGGATTAGTCTATTGATAATACATATGAAATAAATTTAATCATAACTATTGATAACATTTTTATATTAACAATATCTCACCCATGTGTTTACCCCCATTCTCTTATAAATCTTTGGGATTAAGGTGGTTGATGATACATTTTGTATTTACTCCTCTCTACCCATAACATTAGGATTGAAGAAAACAAAATATTCAATAATATCTTTGGTTAGAGATTTTTGTGGATGTTTATTCCTTTAGTAACTCCTGGATAAGTGGTGACTTGTATTTCACCAACATCCATGAATTTTACATCTAGAATGAATTATTTAATATGAAAACTTATGAAAGGGTGTAAGAAATTGTTATTATTTCTGAGATGTTATTTTCTATTCATTACCACCATACACATGGGGGTTTATTTGATATAACATCCAAAATGTAATAAGAATGGATATTTAGATTTATATATAGGTCTCCACTCTAATGAGAGGGATATCAAATTGAGATATGGGAACTTGATGATTCTTTAATATACAAGCCTATAAGATCAATTTCATACTCTTATATTTATACATGAAATTATATATAGATATATAATTAAAATTATCATAAGTGATGTTATTTTATATGTATAAATAAATGACAAAATGGGTAGCTTAAAAAAATTTGATCATACAATATTGGTTTGTCTAGTGTATATTAAGAATGGATTTCTTCTACCCCATGTTAATTGATATTTCATGGACACATATTTATTATTCATAGATAATTCCATTACATAGGATGACTTTAATAAGTATTATGTGTCACCCATGTATGTATAGTTTCACGCTTTTTCCTTATGCTCATTTTGACCAATAAGTGCACATTGGATTTCATTGCGAACATTAATAGATTTGTAGTTATGGATTGTAGTTATATCAAAATTAATTTTTTGGATTTTTTTATCTTCCATAGATTTAGTTGTTAGGAAAATACATATCATTAGAGTATTCTTGTGGGTGTTTCATGGTTTTAATGACTTCAATTTCATACTTCATATAATTTGATTCTCTATATTATATATTTTACTAATATGATGTTATTTTACTAGGATACATGTTGTTCATAATGCCTTTCATATTTTTGTGTATGCCTCAAAAAAATTCCCGTTCTTCTAACCCAGTAGAAGTGGGTATGAGAGT
Source organism: Viscum album (assembly GCA_963277665.1). Classification (NCBI taxonomy): domain Eukaryota; kingdom Viridiplantae; phylum Streptophyta; class Magnoliopsida; order Santalales; family Viscaceae; genus Viscum; species Viscum album. Next base: position 1,404,818,113 of record OY728125.1, read on the forward strand.
CTCACTTACTCACAATCCAGGATGTGATAGATTGGTATCAATGCATAGGATATAGATTTGTTTAATAACTACATTAATATTGAGTAGAATGAATTAAATAAATAATACTAATGAAACAATATATTTTTCTATCAAAATATGGGACTTATCATGTGATGAAATGAAAAAAAGTATTATTGAGTGGTACTCTTATTAATGAAAAATTAATGACAATATTTTATGCCATATACCTTGGGTAAATATAGGTTGGAGGCATGCTTCATCTAAAAACCTAATATTAAATTATTTTTTATGTGTGGTGAATTAGGATGAACAATTTTAATGATAGAATATCATATTTCTCATTATATAAAATGATATTAAAGGCGCTGAATATTTCATAATTTTTCAATGAAGAGAAATTACTATACTTACTCAAAGATTGATAGTTATTATAGAGGAGTTTGAGAGTATACACTAGTATTCATTTGTAGTGACACAAGATGATTTTGAGGGTACTTTGGCTTAAGGAGCTATAATTTAAGAATGATATATTAAGATACCTCAAGCGCTAGAGGCTTGAGGTGAGAGGGAAAGGATGGGATTCCTAATGCTCTTAAGTGGTATTTACCATGTGCTGAGATATTATTCTATGATGGGAGTATATGGGGTGTAACGATTAATAATTTTAAAATATAGATACTCCATATAATTTAGGGAATATATTATTACAATGCAGTTGAGAATTTGATAATAGAGTTGGATATAGATTTTTACCTACAACATGTAGTACCATGTAAGTATTTTGACTATCTTACTTTAAGATATAGTTTCATAGTGGTGAATTATTTTGTTTGTAGACCATGATGAAACTATCTCTGTATAAGATTAATTTCATACCCTCTCCCATTGAGTGTGTTTATCAATATCATTGAAAACAATGTGGTAGAAGAAGCTTCTGAATTTCTATCAATGGGGTTATAACATATGATATTTTTCCTCATGATTCACATAATTAGTTTAATATTCACTTTATATTATGAAAAATGAAGAACTAAAAGTGATAAACATTAAGGTAGCCTTATATTAAGTGATATAGTTTTATATTGGAGTATTACACTTAAATACTTAATCTACGGTTATAGAGAGTGTTTTAATAGCTAATAGGGTACTCTAGAGGATTAAATGTCTTCAGAGAAATGATGAAAGGGATATTAGTATTAAGAGTGGACATGTTTTCTCTTGGAATAGAGGTATAAATAATTATTTAATAGGACTAGTCTGACATAGATAGATACATGGTTTCTAGTCTCATTCTAGAACCTTTCTTATAGATTGTGTTTTTAAATATGTAAAAGTATGTGATAATTTTTACTATAATTTCCATTGAATAGTTGGAACTCTAGTTTATCTCCTAATAAATATAGAGATAATTAATTCTACGAAAATATTTAAATTTTATAAAATAATTTTTTTTAATTAAATGGTTGTTTGAGTTCATGCAGTAGTCATGTATATAAAATGAAATAAAAAAGAAGTAGAAATTAATTATTATCACTGAATGTTACTACTCATGGGAAATCACTAGATTCTCATTCATAATTTTTTTATGATAAATGGTTTTGATAATTTAATCCTTCATTTTTAACTCATAAATTATAATTCTATTGATTTTATGCTACGATGCCTCCTTGTGTTTCGTAGGAAACTCAATGTGATTCACCTACTACCACCAATGATCAGGTGACTTGTGTATAACATTATAACCATTACACACTGAGGAAAAACTAGAGTAACTTAATGTATTTTTTAGGTTTTTATGTTTTTTTAGAATGATAACATGAATTATTTTTTAGTTTTAATTAGTGTGGTCATGTGGAATTTATAAACCAAAATGATATACAAAAACATCACAGTTTCTATTGGGCCCCCACACCCATGAAGATTTGAGTCGGTGTTGAACTATTTTCTTGAGAAAAGTAATTACTGGTGCATGAAAGTGATTCTTTAGGTGCACAATGGTCCGGATAGTGGGAGGTTGGAAAATATACTAATAGTCTTGATTCCTAGTTCACAATTGTCTTAATGATTTAATGCATATTTTTAAACCATACCGGTAATAATTTTACTACTGGTTTCCTTAGTGAGAATCATCGATTGGAACCATGCGCACTACTAGTTAGATATAAGATCATTTAAATATGGGCAATCGGGTGCTCCAAACATTATCACCATTGATAAAGTAAGAAAGTATTGTGGTGTTGGGATTTAGATCATGGTTTTTATATATACCTATAAAGGTAATCCTAACCCATGTAGTATGGATCCATTAAAGTGGACACATCATGCCATTTAAGGTTGTGTGACAAAGACTAATGTTGTGCATTTTAAGACCATGAAACTATAACCAATTGAATTTTCTTTTAATTTTGTTTGTTCATGGACAATAGATATAATGATTGAAACTTAAATAAGAATAATTTGAATTATTAATATCAAAAATAAAACCCCATAAAGTTCAAGATTCATATTTTATGGTCATCTATCATGGCCAATCCATACAATTAAACATCATGAGGTAAATAATAATGTGTCATAAAATTGGTGAAAATAGGAGATCTAGTTGGGATTACACATAGGAAACCCTTTTTGGATTGTTTTGTATGTTTTAAAATATAAATGAGAGTGTATGATTGGGAATTACACCAATTATGAATCCCATATATAGATGTAATCCTTCGATTTGATGGTAACTAGATGAGGAAGAAGGACATGAATCATGGAAAATAGAGCCCAATGAGGAAGGATTTAGGCTTAAAATTAAACGGAGTCCCGTGTAGGTATGTTCTATTGATGGGATATAAGGATGAAAAGATTAATAATTATACTACTATGGATTACACCTAGTATGATGTCCATTTATGGACATCCACTTCCAACCTATTAGTAAAGATACAAGGAAAGAAGACTGGAATCATATGTATTATGGCTCAATGAGGAATGGATGTGGATTATACCTAGTAGGTGGAACGTATGGAGGTATATGACTCATTGAGTGGACCAGGTAAGCTAACTAGATTCTTGGGGATCCATTATGAGCATCACAAGACAAAGGAGGTTTCTTCGATATCATAATGATTTGGAGCCTCATTATTAGGGGAGTAAAAAATTATAAACACATTGATGTTACAGTTAGTTAGTGAAAAAAAATGATGAATCTTTCTCATAGTATTAACATTCACCATTATTAGGACTTATGGAGAATATGTACTAATGGGGAAGGGTTGGGTAGTATTCCTAGTATGATGTCTATATATAGGTATATGTCTCATTGAGTGCTCCAGTGCGGTAAATTACATGCTTGGATATCCAAGATGAGAATCTTGAGCTAAGGGAGGTTCCATTTATATCTTAATTATAGGTTCTATTTTTATTAAGGGAATATTTTATTTTAAGCATCCTGATGTTCTTTTTGTTTAGGTACATAAACATTAAGAATCATTCTATAATGATGATTGATCCTCATTATCAAAGGAAGGCTTGATCAAAGGTGGGGTACTATAATGTTCATAACAACATGATCATTTATATCTAATTGATTTAGAGGAGTCCTGGGTTTATAGGCACCCATGGTGTGGGACATGGGTGATGTTTAACCCAATTATGGTACTTGTGTGAAGTGCCAACAAGGTATGAAAGCTGGATAAAGCGGTGCTCAGGTTTGGGACTAGGGTGAAGTGTCACCAGAGTATGAGACATAGGAATATTGTCTCTCATGTATGAGATCGGGGTGAATTGGTATATATGTGTGAGATTTGGGTGAAGTGTCACCCAGGTATGCAACCATTGTGATGTTTCTCCCATGTGTGAGACCTAAGTAAATTTTATATTAGGTACGATATTAGGGTTTATTAACACCCAAGTATGAGACATGGAAAAAGTGGAACATGAGTATGGGTCCAAGAAAAATTGGTACTTATGTATGGTACTGAGAAGAACTGAAACCCATGTACGAGACTTGGGGGTATTGGTTTACTAATTGAATCCTAAGGGTGAATTATTTCTTTAGTTGGATGGCTCTAGGATAAACCAGTTTCATGGTTCCCAAATATGATTTTTTTAGGATAATATGGGTGTTTGGATCCTTGGTATGGTGCTTCCTAGATGACCTAGAATCCTTCACTCTATTCTTATAAGAAAAATGTAATTTCTTGAAGGTTTTAGATAAAACCAATAAATGACACAAATACCCTTAGTTCCCATATTATTTTCATTATAGTGGTACCAATAAATACATTTTAGGGGAAAAGGTTGGAGGCTAGGTGTGTCTAAAAGTGGGATTTGTCTCTATCTCCTCCACTTTTAACTCTCCCCAAAAATAGAATCCATGGTGTCTATTTATATGAAATTGTAGAGTAGATAGTAGATCAATGTAATAACAAATCTTTTTACATTAGTGAGTGGTTTGCATAAGGGGCTTTTCCATACACAAAGGGAGGCATGTGGATGATAAATGTAAGGAGGATAGGGTATTGTGGGATGAATATATAAGTGGTTATGATATTACATTTATAAAAGGAAACTATGACACGAATAAAGAGAATAATGCACAAGCATTTGTGTTCATGCATGGAAAATGGGTCTCGGTGTAAATACATGGGTGTGAGTTAAGAAACTTGGGTGTTGTTGATTTTTCATTTCCTAAAAAATTATCTCTACCTAAAAAACTCTCCATTATTAAAAAAGAATGTTCCAAAAATGTACCCCCTTAGAATTGGATTTGATTATGATATGTTGGATATCATTATAATGTCAACTTGAGTTTGGAAGTAATTTACTTTAATGATGGGTGTGAGAAAGATCATGCCAGGGACTAGGGTATGAGATATAAAAATTGAGAACTTGGTGATAACTACTTCTCTAGTTGGACATTCAAATAATTTGGGGGGGGGGACCACTTCCTTTTAAAACATAATATGACCTAGGATAAAACATAATCTCTCTCACTCTTTTTTGGTCATGTGTTTCACCTATGTCTAAGCGATTTTGATTGATAACATCATTCTGGTGATGGGTGTGAGATACATAACAGGGCATAATCTTTATTGTGTGGAGAACTCAGCATGAACTTTCTATTATGAAAGAATTAAAGGGAAAATATTTAAAATTAGTCTACATTTAATATAATTTTTTAAGTCGCACAATATTTTTATTGAAATAGAAATTTTCACATTTTATTGTTTTTTGCAGCATTTTTAGAATAATTGCAAAACATTTCTAATTTTGGATTTAAATTATTTTAATATATTTAATTATTTTGACAATAATATTTTATAAATAGATCCAAGTTGAAAAAGTATTATTTTTAGGTTTCTATATTCATTAATATTATATTAATTTTTCTGGATCCAAAGCTCAATAAATCATTTGAAGGACCAAACTAGCTCACAAGTCGGGCCTCGAAATCATTGCACAAATCTGGATACATTTTTATGATGGAACCATATATCCAAAAAAAAGTCTAAAAAGGCATAAATTCGAGATAGAAATATAAAATAATCTAATTAAGAACATTAAAAATGGTTACCATTCATATTATTTCGTATTTTATGTCCATAAATTCATGGAAAAACATATTTGTTGTATACAAAGTGTTTTCCTAGTCCGATTAATATTACATAGTAAATCAATCATAACTCATGAATTAATTGGACATGAAAGCCAACGTTTTGTGGTAAGACATAAGATATATATACATATATATATATATATATATATATGAAAATCATTCCACACTACCAATTTTCGAAATTAGGTCATTAAATTCATCTTACATGTACATAATATTGTTGGATGGATTTGGAGTGAAATGTTTATCCCTTTTTTTCTGTAAACATGTATCTAATCTTCTTATCACATGGTAAGAAACATTTTTTGGTAATATTTTTTAGTTTTATATTTTATATTATATTGTAATAGTATTATTCATTATTTATATATATTATCCTTCCTCATTCTCTCATTCGTTCATTTTTTATCTTTCTTGTTTCCACCTCATTATTCTCCACTATGATCTATAATACTTATTATCATGAGTAACTAACCTAAGGACGTTCCTAGGGGAGAAAAACAGTGTTCAACCCAATTCATCTTACATTTATTTTTTATGTTTCTTATTTTTTTATAGTTAGGCCAAGAGGGATATTTGTGTGTAAGGAACCTTTGTGTCTCTACTTGCCACCCGAGGTATAGCATTCTCTTCTGAAAAATTCTCCATCAATCAGGGAGGTGGATTTGTAATATCTCAATTATTGTTGAGTGCACCATATATTCTCAATAAGAGAATTTTTTATGTTAATTCATATGAGGGATTATATTAAATATGGTTGTTTTGATTGAATAAATATAAGATGAATGTTCACCCTGGGTGTTCTCCTAAGAGGATATCCTTTCTATGTAACATCATATAGTGTTCATTCATTCTATTAGCATTTCATTATATTTATATATGGTTATATATTAATATTATATTCATATTTCGTACCCATCACATTATTTTATTTAGTTTTAAATTAGATATAATTTAAATGGTAACAATAGGATGTCAATGTTTTATGAGCCGCCTTCTCACGACTGACCCTAGGTGTGCACTATATTACGTGCTTATGAAAATAAATTATAGAATATGCATCTGTGAAAAATTCCCATTCCATTTTTGGGTAGTAAAATCAATTTGAAATGAAATTTTTCATAAAAATAGTATGAAAAACATAAATCTCAAAAACTAAAAAAATAATATTTATTCACGATGTATTTAAAATGAGATTATTCTGTATAGACTGACCAATATTATGTAATATAATAATTTCACAATCATGTTGAATCTCGTTTGGAAAGGATTATTGATTACATTCGTAAAAATATATAGAAAAATAGAGTGGATAACTGAATATATACATGTATCCCTAGATAAATATCTTGATTTTGAACCTGAACCCGAACAAGTGGTGGTAAAGATTTCACCAATAATTTTATATATTAAAGAACATGAGGTGGTTGAGATAGAGCTACTAATGGAATTAATAACTTCATTCTGAAATAAACCATTACTCAATGATATCTTTTATGAAAACATTATTTCTAACATATTAAAGGGAGAACAACATTTTTTTAAGAATCGTGAAATATCATTATTGAATATAACATTAACCTTGATCTTCCCATCCTTTATAATAAGAAATCAACTCCTTAATACCTCCTCTTGTTATGGAAGATTGTGATGAATATGTAACTATTGCGATTAATTTCCAATGGTCCTTCAAGAAAAGATCAATTTCCTATCTAACATACTTGAAAGGAAAATTTTCATTATTGATTCATCATGTTTCAATCATATTCAAGATGAATTGTTTTCTAAATTCTATTTTTATAAAATTTATAACACATTAAAAAAGGAGAAGGACATTAATATAAAGTAATTAAACACACAATTGTTTTTTTAAAATAAGATCTAAAAAATTGTGTGGTGATTCAAATTCCTCCTCTACAACTAATTGTAAACCATATAGAGAATAACACCAATGAAGTCAGTAGTGAGCACACCTATCTTATTTTTCATCCTCATCTGGACCTCAAATTATATCATTATTATTTCTTGAGGTTGTTAATTTTATTATATTATTTGGGGTTCTCTATTCTTGGTGTATACTAAAGGAAACCAAGAAAATTAACATGTGGTGGTTCATATCAAAGAAACCAAAACCACCTTCTGATTGAGGATAGTCTACGACAACTTCTGAACTAGGGGAAGTAGAAACCTAGTACCTACTTAGGGGTCTAAACTAAGAATAATACATTTTATTTCCCCTTTATATTTGTCTTTTTTTATTTTTATTATGTTTTTCCTCTATTTATTTTAGTTTTAAAGTGGAAGTATCTAGGATATTAATGAAATGATGCCACTGAAAAATAAATCAGGTTGTGCCTTTCCTTTTATTTATTTTATTTTCTTCCAAATTTTAATTTTATATTAAAACGTTTCTTTTTCTAATTTTAACTAAAAAAGTGGGTAGTAAATGAAATAATTGTGGGGTGAGTATCTTATTCCCTTTTAGTTATTTTTTGTGTGCTTCTATTTAATTTTTCATGTATTTTTGTACTTTATCATGATTTTATTTTTATTTTTTAGGTTTTGTTTTAGGATTCTTGAGCTAAATTCAATACATTGGGAACTCCAAACAATCTTAGTATTTTTGAAAAACATATTGATTTAGATTTTTGAGTATTTAAATGATTTATGAAGGTTTTTTTTCTTGATTTATGATCTTTTCATTTGATTTAGTTTGATTTATTGGGAAACTCATGTGTCGCAGTACAATCCAAATTAAAAATCAAGCCCAACCCGAGATGTTTCTAAACCTTTTTCACATATTCTTTACATTTCTATTTTTCTTGAATATTGAGACAAATTTTATGATCCATAAATTTTTGTTTTTATATTTTTAAATGTTATTTTATTTCATTGAACATGTCAAGTGTGATTGAGGGACCACTTTGAATGTCAATTTTTAAATTCAACTCCTATTTTTGACCACCTTTTCATATGAACTTTATTAGTAACCCAGTAGCCATGAAAAACCTTGTTATGAATAAACATTACAATCCATTTATCCCTTTTAAACATTTCCTAGAAGTTAAATGCAAGATTATTTTTTAACTCAAGTGTGGGTGAGTGGGAAGATGTTTTGTATTTCTCTTTCCTAAAGAATATTATTGAGCTAAAATGAAAAAATGTATTTCCATATTTATTACTTATTTGGAAGAGTAAATTTCAAGATGTAAAGATAGATGGGTGAATCACATATTATTAAAAATATGGTCCAGGTTTTCATGAATATTTTATGATCAAAATTTACTTATCTTTTCCACAAAAATATGATTATGAACTGAAATGCAGAAATAAATTCATGATGAAATAATGCGAAAAATTAGGGCAAATAGAGAAAAAAATTTATCATTTATTCTAAACTGTAATGTGTGAAATTACCCTATATTGAAATAGGTGTTTAGAGGTGATTCAGTTTTGAGATGATTAAGGAGAACACCATTCCTGAGGAAGACTGTTTTCATGTACTTACTACACATTAGATATTGAACCTCCACATTCTGCCTCCTATTTTGTTACATTTAAAACTTTTCAACCCTTATCCATAGAAAATCCAACGAAAAAGACCTTAATATTTACAGATTTATTGACTATGTGAAGTTGATTTACTAGGAGTATATCAAGCCTATTGAGATCATACATGTTTTGGGGAAAGAAAAAACCATACATAAAAAATCCTTGATTGAAGAGATAAAACTTTTTCTGTGCCAGTTGGTAAGACATGCATGTGAGGAATAACATGATATTGAATGTATTTTTATTATTTTCTTGGATTTTGGTAATTTTAATCCACTTATGATTCATGATATTTTATTTCATATGACAATTGAGTATTTTCATCATTTATGCTTTGGAAATGTTTTTTGGACAATGGTATTATATAATTTCCTTGTAGTGAAAATAATATGTATAGAGGATTTGATTGATAAAATATTTTAAATTATTTCACTTTTAATTTCAATTTTTTTATCCCACGAAAATTAATTTCATGTGAAATTATCATAATTTCGGGTTTTAGAATCATTTTGAGCTTAATTGAAAAAATGGACTAATTTTGGATTTTAACTATTTTTATTTATTTATTTATTTTTGACATAAAATTTAATAAAATAATTTTTAATTTTAAAAATTATTATTTTTTAGGTTTATGTGTTCGTTGGGAATCATTTCATTCTTTTGGATCCAAAGCATAACCCATGATTTGAAGGAGCAAACCCATCTCACAAGCTGGGCCATGAAATATGGGCATAGATTTGGATACTTTTAATAAGAAGTCCATTCTCCTAAAATACTAGTGCAATTGAGATTAATTTCGACAAATATCTTGATAAGATAATAAAAAAACATTCATAAAGGTTACCATTCCTGATTTTTCATATTTCAAGGCAAAAAACACATGAGAAATCGAATTTGGGGAATACAAATAGTCTTCTTGGCCATATTAATTTTTGAGAGTAAATAGGTTATAAATTATACAATACATTTCAAAAAAAATTATATATAGTTTGTTGATAGAGGAGTGATATAGGAACAACTTTCTGGAAGAAAAATTTCCCTAATTAGGTTATTAAATGGGTCTACCAAGTGTATAATTTAGGTGGGTATATTTGGAGGGATAGTGTTCACCCCTTTCTCCATAAAAATGTATCTCATATGCTATTCAAAGGGTTGGAAAAATATTTTGCACATTTTTTCCCTTTCTATTTTAATAGAATTATAAATTTTTTATATATTTTATACGTATTCTTTCTCTCATTCTGTAATTTTGTATACTTTTGTTTTCACCCTGGTAGCCTCCATTGTGATATCTAATACTCATGATCATAAATAAATAGCTTGATGAATATCATGGGGATAAATATCAGGTTAAATCCACATAATTTCACATTAATGTATTATTTTTCATATTTTCTTAGAGTTAGTATAAGGTGGATATTTCTGTGTAATTCACTTTTTTGTCTCCACTACCACTCTAGGATTAGATTTCTCATCATTGATATTCTCCCCCGATTGAGGATGTAGATGTACGGTCTCTCAGAGATCATAGAGTGCACTGTATATTCACAACATGTATAGGAGAGTATGTTCATTAATATAATGAATAATGTTAATTATGTTGATTTGGAACTAATAAATAGACAATGAAGGTTCACTTTTGGTGTTCACCTGGGAGGATCTCCTATCTATCTACCATCATTCTACGAGCATTGATTATATTAGAATTGAATTGAATTTATATATGGTTATATATTAAAATTACATGAATCTATCAAACCCTTATCATTATATTATTGAGTTTTATATTAGTTGAAGGTAAATGGTGATAATAAAAAATTAGTTTTGTGTGAGCTGCCTCCTCCAGACCGACCATGAGTGCCCACTATATTTATAAAAAACCGTTCTTTACATACATTTATATTATTTTAAAGTTGAATAATATTCATTAAAAAATATAAAAAAATATATTATAGAACTATATAGGTAATTTGTCTTTAGAAACAAGGATACATAAACAACAGGTTCTTAAGACGCCTTCATTGTCTCCGACACATTTCATCATAACTAGACCCCTTTTTGAAATATATTACTTAATACCCTTCTTCATGACTTGGGGAAAGAATCATATGAAAGGGTGATATAAAATTATTTTCATGGGTAAACAAGAGAAATATCAATCATATCATAAACATAATTCAAAAAAACATAAAATTTAAAAATCTTACCTGGTATATGAAAGACTATGATGTCATGCCATGTGATAAATCATATTTTTCCATAAGAATCAATGAACATAATCCCAAAATTCATAAAATAAGAAATGATGTTTTTTTCATACACATAATCATATATAATTATTTCATATTAGTCAAGGCTCATTTCCAAGACCATCTTAGTGGAAAAATCCTATTATTGAATCAGGATTACTTGTCGTTCCATCCATGTATTACATAACTAGATTTACTTTCCATTCCATTCATGTTTGTATCATGAGATATAAATATTTACCCAATTAATTGGATATAGATATAGGTCTCACCCATATTATAATGAAATCATTATTACATGTTCCACAAAAACATAAATAATTCATCATAGCATATACCAAGTAATAAAATGGGTTTCTTAAACATATTCCATCATAATCCACATAAAAAGAATGGATTTCAAAAATAGAATTTCTTCATAAAAAAATAAAACAGTATGATTAATAGGGATAGTATAATTGGAAACACAACACTATTAAATAATTACATCTTTTATCGAAAATATTTTTGATATAACACTTGAACCAAATTCCTGAAAAAAACATCCTTTCTTCTCCAAAAACGTTTTAATTTACCAAAATGACACACAATTTAAAAATTATTATTTTAAAATCAACATTAAATCATTTGGATTATTCTTTATGTAAACAAACTTTTTATGAATATTTAAAAATCTGTTTATGTCATATAATATAAAAAACATTCCCCTCATACTTTTTTTTGGAAAAGTCATAAAGTACCTCGTATCAAGTAACAAAAATAAGATTCCATTCATGCTGTTTAATAAAAATTAATCAATGGGTAAAATTTAAATTAAATAACATTACAATAATAGAAATAATATTAATAATTTATAAAAATAAGGGCGTGGATGATAAATATACCTCAGTCAATACTTACGTATAATCAATCTGAGATAATAATGATATTGTGAAATTATCCCTTACCTTAGGTCTGATATCCTTTGTATTTATCTAAACCTCATTTATAATAATTTAAATAATGTTGCTGACTTATTAAATAATCAAAGTCATTTTTATGAAACCATATATGATCATATTATCATCCATATGTTAATAACCTTTCATTGTTACTCATTATTCGAATATTAACTGTTTTATGTTATTATGCATATTTTGTTGAATTAGTTCTAGTTATCCTTATTAGGTCACAGTTATATCATTAAAAAATGATATTAACATAATATATACCGTATTTATTAATTATTAACATTTATATAATAATTATTTAATTAATATTGTGTATAATTAATCGAATCGCATCGTGGAGATAGTAGGTCGTACGAACGCACAGACGCCGATATCATTCCCATATATATTGAGTGGAATTGAATTGGATGGTGTAAAATATTTCAGAAGTAATATCATGTTATAATAATCATATATATTCATTATTTACATCATTATACTCATCTATGTAATGTGGTCGGAGAAAACATATTACACCACAGCGTGGAAACGGTAAGTCGTACTTACGCACACGTGGTGATTTCATTTTTCAAAGGAAGGATAGATGGTGTAATATTGTTGTTTCATAATTATAATAAAATATTAGTATATAATTTATAATGGATTTATTAGTTTATAATGAAAAAACTCATTATTATGAATATGAATAAGAATGAAGTATGAACGAATCAGTAGAGGAGATTGCCTATTCATCGACATTATTCCTCTAAATCTCCACTTATATAACTATTGTTTGTCATTGAAGAATAAAAGAAACTCTAGAATGTATATAGGGATATTGATAAGGGAAAAGTTCTTGGGATGGATGAGATTTATGGATCGAAGTGAAGTAAAGAGGGGAGGGAGGAGGTGCCCTTTTAAAATTCAGTTGAGAAGTACTATTGGAAGATCCAAAAATATTAATTTTTAATAAAATTGAACCCTACAAAAAAACATACAAAATGTTCTAATTTCTATGATGAAATTATATATGGTTTTAATCTCATATACCAATAAATTTTATACATTTTTTTATTTCAATTTAAATGTTTTCATTTTATTTAACACTTAGTTGTTCTATTAAATTTTAATTAAGATAACTAATATTTAAATATTAGAAATGTTCAATATTTACTTATTTGTTTTCAGTTAAACCAATAATAATTACCTAATAAAATTTTATTCCATATAATAATTAATATATTTTTTTATAAATATTTTATTATTTTTACATAATATTAAAAAACATTATTTTGATAAAGAATAAATAGTGTCAATTTTGACACTATTCAATTCAATGATTTTTTAAAATGTTAAGATATGAATTCATCATCAAACCACCTATTTTATTATATTCATAATAGTTCAATGTAATATATAAAATTAATTGAACTTTTTAAGTAACCTAAATTATATTTATTTTAATATTTTTAATAACATTTATTTGATATCTCCATCATTAAAATAAGTACTACATCACTTTTGTGTAATTATTTAGTATACTTATTTTTTGAATAAAAAAACTTAATTACTTCGATGAAGATAAATCTACTATATTTCAGAATAATATATTTAGTTGAATTTAACTTTTGTAAAATCAAATATTTAAAAACATTTACTTATTAAATTATGAATGTGACAACTTTAACATCACATTAAATAAATTAATACAAGTGTCACAATCTCTTATATAAGGGTTCAAATGGTAACTAACTTTTACCCTTTATTTTTATGGTTTAAATATACATGAACAACAATATTTAGTCATGTTTTTGTGTCTTTTATGGTTATTAATATTTTAATAAAAAATATTATTGATTCTTAATCAATTAATTAATATTTACATCATCAAAGTATATTTCTTTAAGGAAATTACATGTTTTCCAAAAATTAAAAATAGATTTCCATGAAATATAAAAATATATTATATTTATAATTTGTATTTGTAATTAGAATTTTACTTCTGTATAAAATTAAATAAAACTAATTTAGTTATTAAGATTTGAGTGAGACATATTTATCTTTTCTTTAAATAAAATAAATTCTATTTCCTAATATCATCCATGTGGCCTCTAAAGGATATCATTTCAACCTGAGGATGATTTAGGTATAACAAATCATCCAATGATATTAAGAAAAGTGTTATAGTAATTTCATAACAATATTCTTACCCTTAATTACCTTATTTAATCTTTTACAGTATTAGTAAAAATTACTGAAATAACTATTCATAAAGCACAAAATATAATAAATCTATTAAAATAATTTGGAAGAACTCATTATAAATTTTGATAAATTTTTTAAAATTTAAAATATAAAATTTTAAGTAATTAATTTAAAATTAAACACACTGTCAGAAAGAGAGAATGAGTTTTAAAAGTTAAACCATTACAGATGATTGAAATGTTTTTACATATGAATTCAAGGTAAAATTAATGCTAATAATATACATTATATTGAATTATAAAAATATATTATATTTATACAATAAAAATATTCAATAGTATAATGTATCCATATAAATTATTTTGATTAAAAAAGTTGTTTTCAATTAAAAGTTAGTGTATTTTGACTATTCTTTAAAATTTGAATGTTATCAGAAAATGTTAAAATTTATTCCTAATTAAATTTTTATATACCTATTCCAAATAAAATGTTTTTATTTTCAAATAAAAATTATTAATGTATCAAAATAATAATTAAAAAGTGGTTCTCCATTAAAAGGTGGAAAATTAACCTTTAAAAATATAGTTTTTATACATCAAATAGGGTTTATTCATTCCCCATAACAAAAATATATACTGGATAATTATTTTAAAATGTATATAACATATATATTTCATTAATTTCATTTAATAATAGTAATTATATGAATTTATTATTACAAAAAATGAAAATATATAATTGATTTATATTGTTTTATAAATAATTGGTAGTGAATGACTTCACAATACATTTTCATAATTTTGTTATATTTATTCCCTCTAACCTAACGAAATAGTTAAAATGGCCATTTTATACTATGGTAATCTTACGGATCATGTATACTCAGGATTGTGTGCAAAAGAAGCTATTGAAGAACTCAAATTATTTTGAGAGAATACTTCATAACAAATATGTGTATTATATTCTGCCACCGTTAAACTAATTTTCTCCCTCAAAATTCATCACATGGATTCAAAAAGGTGAGGATATAACTCTTTCACTATATCCTCATGTTCCCATGTAGATTTATCAAATTGGCCATTCCACCACAAAACCATAAACCAAGTGAGTGGTTTTTTTTCATAGAACATTTTCACAATGATCTAGAATCTCTATCGGTTGTTCTTCATAAGAATTATTTCAATAGCAGTACAACATATGAGTTTAGTACATGTGAAGTATCTGGAATGATCTTTATCTAGAGAGATACCTGTAACAAATCATGAACATGAGATAGATTTGGTGGAATCTCTAATTAGAAAGCAAACTTCCCAACATTATATAATTTCAAAATGGCTGATATACCGGGGGCTTAGCATTCCATTATTTCCAAATCACATTACTCTCTTTTAGGTAGATATTAGTATAAAAACATTGTAACCCACTTCAAAATGTAGGTCTTTTCTTTTGTTGTCAGCATAACATTTTTTGACTCTGATCTACTCTTATGTGATGTTGAATATATTTAACCTTTTCTACCATTTCATCATCAATTTCATGTCTTAATAGCTTTCTTTACCCAACTTCATCTTAGTAAGTTGGAGTTCTACAACTCTTTCCATAGAAGGATTAATAAAAATCCATCTAAATACTATAGTGAAAGCCATTATTTTAATAAAATTCTAAATAAGTTAGGTGTTTATCCCAACAACCTTTGAAATATTTAAATAAATCTCTCAACATGTCTTATCAAGTTTGAATTTTTTCTTAGACTGACCATATGTTTGAGAATAATAAGTAGTACTGAATATTAACTATGTAACTAGAGCCTACTGGAGACTTCTTTAAAACATGAACGTAAAACATGGATCCCGATCAGATATAATATAAAGTGGTAATCCATAAAATATTACCACTTCCTTTACATATATCCTCGAAAACTGATCGAGAGTGAAATCCTCTCTAATAGCAATGTAGTGTACTTACTTTATAAGGTGATCAACTATAACCCATATAGTATTAAGGCCATTATTTTTTTTGGGAAGCCTGACAACAATGTCTATAATGATGTTTTTCCATTTCAATTATACTATGGATAATGTTTGTAACATCCATTTAGACTTCTTTCTATTATCCTTAACTTGCTGAAAAACCAAGCACCAAGAGATATATTCGGCAACATATCTTTTCATGCCATCCCACCATAAATACAGATTCAGATCTCTGTACATATTTATGTTTCCAGGTTGAATAGAGAATGAAAAACATTGAACCTCATCCAATATATCATTCTTTGATTCTCATATGGGAGGAATACAAAGCTTATTCCTGAACCTTATTATTCAATCACTATCAAGATTGAATTCCGGAACATTTCTTACCTTCTTTTGTAGCTCTAAATCTTCATTCTGGACCTCATTAATCTTTACTTGTATAGATAGTTGAACATTAAATTGAGAAAAATTAGATTTCACCCCTCACATTAAAATTTCATGATCCATCACTTGAAAATCAATAAATATTTGACCTTTTGTGATCCTCATCATGGATATGCTAGCATGGTCTTTTTGACATAAATCATTTGCCACGTTGTCTGTTTTCTTAGGGTGGTAATGTATTGGGAATTCATAATCTTTAATCATATCCAACCATATTATTTGACACATATTTATATTATTTCTGTGAAAAATATACTTTAATATTTTATGATTAGTATATATATCACACCTTTCACCATAAAGACAATACCTCCATATCTTTAGGGAAAAGACAACCGCAGCTGAAACCAAATCATGAGTTGGGTAATTTTTCTCATGGATTTTCAATTTTCACGAGGCATAACCTATCACCATATCATTTTTTATGAGGACATAACCCATAAAAGTTTTTGATGCATCATTGTAGATCACAAACCATTCTCCACTACAAGACAGTGTGAGAATAGGTGCACTGGCTAACGTTCTATTGAACTCTTTAAAATTCTCTTCAAATTATATCTTCCACATAATCATAACATCTTTTTGATTCAATATGATATGTGGATTATATAATCATGAAAAACATTTCAAAATTAATCGAGAATATCAATCCAAACCATGAAAGCTTCATATATCAGTGACCATTTTTTGGGCCCCAGCCAACATCAATAACTTCTATTTTTGATGGATCCATAGATATCCCATATTTTGATATTATGTGCCCAAAAAATGAAATATTATGAACCCAAAATTCACACTAGTAAAATTTTTTATATAGATTCCCATTTCATAGGGTCTTCAGAAAAATTATCAATTGATCTTCATGCTCATACTTCCTCTCTAAAAATATTAGAATATCGTCTATAAATACCACCAAAAACTCGTCAAGAGAGTCTTTAAAGACTATATTAATTAGATTAGAGAATATAGTGGAGTAATTAGTAAGACCAAAAGGCATTACTATAAATTCATTGTGTCCATACTGTGTACAGAATACCATATTTGGTATATCTTCCTTCTTGACCCTTAATTTATGATATCTTAATTAAACATAAATCATGGAAAAGTATTCATCTCAACATACATGGTCGAATAAGTCTCATTGATCCATATCTCTTCTTAACAAATAGAATAGGTGCTACCCAAGGTTACCCAATAGGGAATATGAACCCCTTATCAATATTCTCTTGGAGTTTCATCTTCAATTCCTACAACTAAATTGGGTCCATTATATAAGGTGTCTTCAAAATAGGAATAAAACACGGTATGAGTTATATTGAAAACTCAACCACATGATTCAGCGGAAGACCTAAAAATTCTTCAGGAAAGACATCATAAATATACCATATAATTGGTGTATTCTAAATGTTTTATTTATTCCCAATCATTTGAGATAAATAACATTAATTTATTGAAATCAAGACCCATAAGATTGATGAAATTTCGTCCAAAAGGTTATATTCATCTCTGCACCAATAGATGATCATAGGCTGATCTAGAATATAAAATGTAACGTCCCTTTTGAGGAAATAGAAATGATCCCCATAGAGAGAAAATCAATCCTTGCTATGAATCATATCTAATTCCACTATATGAAGGATCACATTATTTTTAGAAATCACTTTCCCACAAAAATCAACAAGAGAATAATTATAAACTTTTGATGTGACTAGTATGCCATTAGAAGTTGTCACAACCACCTCAACATCTAATTGTTCAGGTAATACATTGATACCCCTATAAAATTCTTCAGAAAAAAGAGTTGGTGGATCAATAATAAAAACAAATTCTACTTCAGAGTGGATGGTAAGTGTACCTTTCACCACTTAATTATTTAATTATACATCACCGATAATGATAGAATGTGAATTTCCAATTTCTATAGCCTTAAGAGTTTTCTAACATAGAAAATTACTATTAACCCTTGGGTTAGGGAATTGATTGACATAATTCCCCATTTCCTTAAACTTGTAACATTGAAGTGTACGAGGTGAATTAGGTGAATATATTTATACATTTTCATCATTATATTTCCTTTTCCCAACACTTCGACATCCATCTTCCTAATGACATTCTTTTCCACATTTAAAACATATAATAGTACCTTTAAGACAATTTCCAGCAATTTTCATTCCAATATTTGAGCAAAAGGGAAAACTCATCTTCATTTCAGTGTGGTATGTAGATTTACTTTGAATTCCATTTTTATCTTCTTATCAAACCCATAAGACTGATGGGTTACTCTAATATCTATATCAACCATGACATTACATCAAACAATTTTCTCAAAGTTATTGAAGTCCTTTATGCCTAATTATTTTCAGAGACATAGTTTTATGCCATTAAAGAATAGATCAATTTTAATCTCATGTTGGATAATAATTATAGAAACATACTTTACATGTCTTATAAAATTTTCTTTGTAGGTACCATAAGATTCATCATCCTTTTCCATAAGTTCAAGTAACTCCATATCCATATTTGTTCAAAGAATATGATGAACCAACTTCTTGAAAATAACTTCTTGAACCCATATCATTCTATGTATTCGATTTCCTCTCCTACCCATGTATTCATGATAATGTACCACCATTTATCATCTTCACCTTCAAATGATAGACTATTATTATGAATTTATCATGTTCTGAACATTAGATAACTAAAAAAATCATTTCAGTATTACCAATCCAATTTTCAGCCATTAATGGATAGAAAGACATGTTGAAAAAGGTTCAAGCTGTCTCATTAAGGACTCAATATAATTTTTTCCCCTCCATTCCTCATTTCGATTCCCTCTTTGATTTAAAACTTGAGATAGTTGTGTGAGAATAGCTAAAATATTTTTCATTTCCACTCTTATAACATTTGGTTACTAAAGAGTAAAATCATTGCACTTCCCATCACATTCAGCATTCACGCGGTTCCTTTGGGTTCCATCCATTGACTAAAACCAAGAATCATAGTGCGAGTAACACTAATAATAACGTGAAAACCAAAAAATCAGGGGAAAATTCATTTTACGACACTTTTGGTTTTATCCAAGGTTATTCATGATCATTTAAAAAACACTAGGATTGTAACCTACACCAAGACATATCCTTAGGGTTCTTCCTAAGGTTTTCTCATCCTATATTCCAAAGGATAACTATACCTTTCCTCTGTTACAAACTATAACAACCCATACATTACGTACATTGATATTACTTCAAATTTGATGAATATTAATTACAAAATATAATAAATCCATGATAGGACCATATAAGTATATTGTCTTTAGATTCTATGAAACATAAAAAATTGTTTCATAAGACATATTCATTGTCTCCCACTAATTTCATCATAACTAGAACCCCTTTTGACATATCTTACTTAATACTCATCATCATGACCTGGGTAAAATAAACACATGAAAGGGTGGGATCAGATGCTCAGTAAGGGTAAACAAGGTAAATATCATTCATGTCATAAACATAAGACATAAGAACACAACTTTAGAAAAACATATCATTTATAAGAAATATTGTAATATCATGCCATAGGATAAATCATAAATTTTCATAAGAATCAATGAACATAATAAAAAAAATCATAACATAATACATGATTTTTTTTGAATACACATAGGAATATAAAATCATTTCATATTAGTTGAGGCTCATTTCCAAGACCATCATTGCTGACAAAGTCTATTACAAAATCGGGTTTACTTATTGTTCCAGCCTTGTATTACGGAACCATATTCACATTAATTCCCAATAATGTCTATCTGATGTGATATAAATATTTACCCAATTAATTATAGGGAGAAATAGTTTACACCCATCACATAATGAAAACATTTTTATGTGTTCCAGAAAAACATAAATCATTAATCAATGCATATATGAAGGAATAAAATGGATTTCTTAAGCATTATTCCATCATAATCCATAAAAAAATGGATTTCATAAATTTAAGGTCGTCATAAACAAAATGAAACCATAGTAATAATAGTAATATTATACTTGGAAACATAAACTTATTAAATAATTCCATCATAGATGGAAAATAATCTTGATATAACACTTTAACATAATTCTTAATAAAAAATAAAATTTCTTTTAAAAATGTTTTCTTACCTAATAATGCCACTAAATATTAAAAGATATGAATTTATTTGAAAATAAAATTGAAATAGTTTACAGAAACCATCATTGAAATAAGGCCTTATGAAACATAAAAATCTATTAATGTTGTATAAGTAAAAAAACAATCTCCTCGTACTTTTCTGGAAAAGATAAAAAGTACCTTGTATCAAATAATGATAAATGATTCCTTTAATAATGCTAAATAAAAATTCAGAAATGGGTAAAATTGAATTTTATAATTTTTATAATAATAGAAATAACATTACATGTAACACCCCATGCTTCCATAGTATATTTCCCTTTAAATAATACAATAGCTTGTGTTGTACGCAACCTTGAGTTCAAACACACCACAACCATCAAAATAGCCAATACGAATAGTAATACCCAATGTTTTGAATTTTTAAAATTTTATCTTTTAAAATGGACTTCATTTTTGGATTCGGAATATTGTAATTAGATTAGGGTGAATTTTTGGTCTTTTTTTGATTTTTTTTTACTTTTTGACAAATAGTAAAAAAACCACTCTGTTATTGGTTAAAACCGACATTAATATAAAAAATAAGTTATTTTATATTAATTTATATTAGGTAAAAATAGAAAAATAATACATATATATGTTCAATGTAAATCATTGGAGTCATTTTATAATATGTTTAGATATATAAAATTTTATTGAACTATTTGTCGTCTTTTACCCACATCCAAGGAGCATTTTCAAATTTAAATAAAATTTAATTTTATTACTTCTGTGAGTTGAATTTCAAATATACAAGAGACATACTTAATATCAGTAAGTAAAATTTAGTTCAATAATATGAAAATAATTTTGGGTGAATAATAACTTTTTACTTTTATTTACCACGGTTAAAGAAAAATAGGGTAATTAAGGATAAAAATGATGTCATAATTACTTTAACACATGTTATAATTCTATTGGATAAGTTTAGTTCAACCAAAAACAACCTAAAAATTAAAATATATTACTTTATGGACACATGGATTGGATTGGGACATTTATCATTATTTTATTTAATGAGTAGTTTAAAGAGTTAAAATCAATGTTTAATAACGAAACAATTTTTAATATAGGGTTATTCATAATATAAATTCAACTATAAATATTTATTAGAAATATATAAATATTTCTTACATAATGGAATTTTATTTATAAATTTTGGAAGTTAAATAATTAAATTTAGTTACGACCCAATGATGATACAGTAATTACCTTATTAATGAATGATGAAAATAATTGATATTATAAATATCCAAATAAATACAATTTGAGGATTTTAATAAATTAAAATAATTTTAGAGGTTAATATAACATGTTAGGATTGATTAAAGGCTTTTTTTGAAGTAATAATTCTGTTATAAATTTACCAAAAACAAAATACCAAAAAGTGTCAAAATTGACAAAAAAGAGTTTTTAAAACAAATATTATATTATTAGTTGATATCATATTCCTAAAAATATTTGGTTCAACAAAAGGTCATAAATAATATTATATATTTCATTAATTAACAACTTGAGGTTCTCCTGGATGTTTATACAATGTTCATTATCCATATAATATGTAAATACTTAGAGACATGGTAAATGTCAAACTATTTAACTAACAGTTAAATCTAAAATATATGGTTAATATAGATAACCAAACCTATCTAAAATATATTTTCTGAGTGTAATTTGACCCCTATCCACCTTATCCTTTAAATGATTCATTTTTTCGCCATTAAAAACCTAAAATCAATTGATTATAAAATAATATATCAATCTTTTCATAATGTGCCCCTCACCCCTCTTATAAAAGGACACTTCCCCTTTTATCAAATTGAAACCTTAAAATCGATTTGGCTTGGCCCAAACCTGACCAAATATCCCCTAAACTATCCTAACATAATATTTGATTCCTTTATTTAGTCATAAAGCCAACCTAAAGATCCCTTCTGATCAAATCAAAAGGAACAACCCGAAGAAGAGTTAAATATTGCATCACCACTTTCAAGTTCCTTTCATCATCCACTTCCTATTTCTTTGTTGTTTACATTCTAAAATAATATCTCCAGAATCTTATATATACTTTGATGTTATTTTAAAAATGGTATAACCATATTTATTATTTTATCCATCCTTTAAATGAAAAAACCACCATACGTGCATACATACGGATTACCGTCCCAGCGTCAGGGTGTAGTTGGTTATTCAAACACATCATCATTTGGATGGGTATAAAAATGAGTATAAATTATGTAAATAATAAATATAACGTGATAATGATTCTATATATATGATATACCATCCAATTATATAGGATTTTAATATCAAAATAATGATATTGTCGCTCGTGCGTACGTACGGATTACCGTCTCCACGAACGCGATGAGATTCATCCTCCATCGTATGGATTCAAGATTAATTTCTATTTGATGATTAAAAATAATTTTAATGACATAATATCAATCTGAATATAAATAAGATACATTCTCTCCATAATAAACATTATTTATGTAACAAATAATATAATGTAAAACAAATCAGTTAACACCTTAAACGATGATAAAACTGAAATATCATTAACAAAGCAATATTATAAGATCATATATGATATCTTTTTAATGTGTATGGTTTTTGTATAATTTAATAACAATTATTTCACCATTATATAGGAGGATAACCTACCTTCGACTAAGGAAATGTACAATGTAAGGGGTAATTTCACAATCTCATTATTATCTGAGGTTGTTTTTATATATGTACTAACATGATATATTTATTATCCATGTACATGTTTCATAAAATAGTTTTTGGAAGGATTGTTTTTAAGGGAATATTTTAATAAAACATCATTTTAAATTTTTTAAATATTTTTTCTTCTAAGTCGTTATCATTAATGTTCATGTTTTCAAAATGGTTTTTAAGGATTTATTTATAAGGGAATGAATGTTTTTAAAATGATAATTCCATTAAAAAGATTCAAAATTTTATGAGACACTTTGATTCAAAAATGTCTTTTAATGTATTCCTTTCTAAATTGTGTGAATTTTAAATGTTTGCATGAAAAAGGGATATTTCTCTCAAGGAGTTTGACAAATAATTTTCATCTATGTTAACATCTTTTGATGGATTTAAAACTTCTTTGATGTTGACTTATTATGGTACAAATCTTCCATACATTATTGAAGGTTTTGTGATATGTTTGACTGTGGATGTGTTATTTTTATTCAACTCATGGTTTATGGCTAAATTATTGAAATTTATTATGCTAGTTTTAATATGAATGTATATATTTTGTTGAAACCTTTTCATATGAGGAATGTATTCAACTTAGTAAGTGATGGGTGGATCCCGCTATAGCTCCTTGATGCATCAGTAGGTCTCAAGGGACAAACTAGTGTCAAGTCACAAGGCATTGACAAAATCTTATTTGTTGTCTTGGCACAAGGCCTTGACTATGTGATTTTGTAGTCTAGAATTATGTATTCCATCATTATGAAAGTGGCTATTGACATTGCATGTGATTATTTGAGTAGTAGAATATTCATGTGAATAAGTATGTGGAATTATTTGAATTTATCTTTTCCATATTATGTTTATGTTCAATTTTAAAAGGATTTTGTTTTAGTCTTACAATGCCATAATGTTTTTGCTTACTTATGGATGATTTTTCTATATTTTTATGCTTAATGTGCATCTGATCTCACACCTTTCTATGTTTTATTTTTTCCAGGATGTGAAAAGGTGTATTATGATTGATAAGAAGGGTTACGCTAGGGGATCAATGGCATTCTCAAAGGATCATTTTTGATGTCTTTCTTTTTTATTGTCTAATATAACATTCATGTGTGTAATCTATTTTACATGACTGCTAAATTGATCGGTCATTGGGGACTTCATTCCTTGTAATCATTCCAATGTAATAAAATAATGCACTTACTCCGAGTAACTAGGGTCGGGGCATTATAGTTGGTATCAGAGGATGTTTAGTAGAAACCTTGTAAACTAGATTTCCATAAACATTGATTAGAGGACATTACCCTAAGATTTACTTTGATTATTTTTATAGGAGAACAAACTAGAATTTTAGTACTATAGAGATTTTGTGAGTTTTCCAAGAAATACATCCCAATCTAGATATGAGTAGGTAGATGAGGCTCTGGTACAGATGTACCTTGGGGTAAAACATGAAAACACCACTTTGAGATAGACTTGAATGAGAACTGGTGCACAACAACGGGCCTTGATGCACTCTTTGTTTCGACACTCCCAGGGGATATTATTTGGATAATTCTCATTTTTGTGACAAACAATAACGTAGGGTTTATGAGTATATACTTCCTAAATGAAAACATTTTTATTATTATGGATTGAATCCATAAATTTTTCAATTTATGTTAAGTGTTTAACATGTTTGGAGTTATGTATTGTGATTCATAAAATAATCTATTATATTACATTGTTTTGAAATGGTGCATAGTGGAATGAATGTAAACCATATCAACGCATGTAATCCATGAAGGGAGTTCCCTCTTAGTCAAGATAATTAAAGGGGAGATGGTGAGGCAACTGGTACTGATTGTATTATCACCATATTGGGACAACTCAATGAGGTTATGAATTATACAATTACCCATATGGAGCACCCTGATCCACAAAGCGAAGGATCAATGTTAGAAATCTACATGAAGCAACAACCACCAACATTCAATGGGAGTAAAAATAATTTAGTAGCTAATCAATGGATAAATTTCTTAGAGAAAACAATTTCATGCTTTGGGGAGTAGTTAAAGGGAAAAAGTTGTCATCGCAGTTGATCACCTTATGGGAGATACAGATCAATGGTGGTCATTGGTACAAAAAAAGGAATATGATGAAGTATAAAATATGGAATTGATGGAGTTTAAAGATCTTATCGTAGAAAAATACATTCCTCGTTTCCATCGAGTGGACAAGGAAACAAGATTTCTAAGTCTAAGAAAAATGGAGGATGAGAATGTCGCAAAATATGAGGCTAACTTTACAAGGTTAGTAAGACATGATATAGATTTTATAAATAACCCAAGAAGTAATACTGATCATTTCATTGATGGGATAAAACCATTTCTCTTTCGACCATTAGTCTCACAATCCTTCTCGTCGTACGAAGATATTGTCTCAGGTTCTATTAAGACTGAAAAGGAATTATCTATGTAATACTAATTTAAAGAAAAGTAAGAGAAGAAGGGATCTACTAAACACTCTAGAAATTGAAATAAGGGGAAGAAGGGAAAAGGTGAATTTCTATCCCGCGGTAAATGTGGGAAGAATCCCCCCTATACTTTCCTGAAAAGAATGAGAGTCTATTAAAAGTGTGGTGAAAAAGGCCACCAAGCCCATGATTGTAAGGGGAAGAAAGAGGCTATCAATATCGAATGCTAGAATTGTAGAGAAAAAGGGAATTATGAAAATGAATGTCCTTAGTTCCAAAGGAACTTAACTTAGAAAATGACAAGGGGTCAAGGCCAAGCTTATACGATCACTACTACTGAGGTTGAAGCATTGAAAGACATGGTGATTGGTAATTTAATGGTTTACTCAGGTTTAGCCAATGCTTTATTGGATCCTGGTTCATCACATTGTTTCATATCTTCCTAGTTTTTTTTATGAAAATTAGGTATTTTCAATTTGACTTAACAAGGGAGATGTTAATCAAGACACCTAAGGGAAGTATCATCACAACAAAGTTTTTTTAATCAGTTCCCATTAGGGAATATAAATGTTATTTATCTACTGATCTCATTTTTATACCCATGATTGAATTTTATATAATCCTTATTATGGATTCGATTTCAGACTATGATGTGAAATTTTATTTTACAAAGTAGGAGGATACAATTTATGATGATGATAAGGAGTACCTTATCTTTAGAGTAGAAACATCACCTCCAGATTCTTATCTATATCCACCCCTAGTTGCTCAACTAAATTCAATTATTAGGGAGGATGAGAATTAAATAACTATGGGAGAGGAAAACAATGTTCAAACAGAAGATGTACCTATTGTGCAAAAAAAAATTGACGTGTTTCCAGAGGATTTACCTAGACATCCTCTAGAATGAGAAATTGAGTTTTCCATTGATTTAATTCCTCGTTTAAGGCCCATATCGAATACCCCTTATAGAATCGCCATTATGGAATTATTGGAAATAAAGAAACAACTAGAGGTATTCGATAATAAGGGATTTATTCTCCCTAGTGTTTCCTCATGGGTAGCCCATGTCCTTTTTGTTAAGAAGAAAGATGGATCTATGAGGCAGTGCATTGACAACAGGGATATCAATGCTATAAGAATAATGAATGAGTATCCCATACCTCGCATTGATGATTTATTTGATAAACTTCATGGAGCTCAATAATTTTCAAATATTGACCTTTGATCTGGATATCATTAGTTGTGTGTGATGATGGAAGACATTCCAAAATCAACATTTGAAACTAGGTACGGGAATTATGAGTTTATAGTAATTCATTTCGGGCAGACTAATGTACCATCTATTTTCATATATCTAATGAATAAAGTTTTCAATAAATATCATGATGAATTTTTAGTGTTATTCATTGATGATATCCTGGTATACACCAAAATCTATGAAGATCATGAAAATCACATGCGCACAATTCCGAAAACCCTCAAAAGAAATGAATTATACGAGATGTTTAATAATTGTGAATTCTAGCTTCAAGATATTTCATTTCATGTCCATATTGTCTCTAAGGATGGAAATTATATTGAACCTTCAATGACCATGGAAATACCAGAATTTCCAGCATCGACGAGTATAACTGAGGTACGTAGTTTTATTGGTTTAGCAGGTTATTATCATCATTTTTTCCAGAATGTTGCCCGATTGGAAAACCCATTAACCATGTTCACACATAAAGGGGTTAAATTTGTTTTTACAAGAGAGTGTGAATAATGTTTTGAAGAATTCAAGAGAAGATCAGTCAATTCTCTTTTCTTAACTCTACCATCAAAGAATGATGTGTTTGTTATATATAGTGATGCTTTAAATAAAGGACTTGGTTGTGTCCTTATAGAGAATGATAGAGTTATTTCCTATACACGACGACCGCAAAAAATTCATGAAAAAAACTATTCAACTCATGATCTTATATTAGCAACAGTAATCATTTCTCTAAAATTATGGAGACAATGTATCTATGTTGAAAATTATTATATTTATACTGATCACAATATTTTGATGTATATTTTCTCACAAAATGAGCTCAACATGAGGAAACAACGATGTCTTGAACTACATAAGGATTATGATTTCACAATACACCACCTTCTAGGGAAGGAAAATAAGGTGGAAGATTCTTTGAGCAGAAAGTATCATGGAGTTTTGAACAAGATGAGAGTTGAAAGGGATCCTATTTTCATGGATCTAGTGAAAATAGATATGGGAATAATCATGGAAGTTGAAACATCAATACATTTTCATATGGTTTCCAAACCATCTTTACTAGAAAGGAAAAAAAATTCTCAGGCTGATGGTGAGGAGTTTCAAATGACTATTAACACTATAAATGATTGGACATTGAGTGAATTCATATATAAAGATGGAATTTTGAAATTTGGGAAGAGTCTTCGTGTTCCTGACATAGCTAATTTAAAAATGGAATTATTGGATGATGTATAAACCTTGGTAGCACAACGATGTATAGAGATTTAAAGGAAAATTTTTGGTGGGACAATATGAAGATGGAAATTTCTGATTGTGTGTCAAGATGTATGATTTTTCAACATGTCAAAACTGGAAGGAAATACCCTAGATGAGTCATGCAACCTATTTCCAAACCTAATTATAAATGGGTTAATATTACGATGCAATTTTTCATGGGGCTACCAAATACTCCTAGAAGGAATGATGCTATGTGGGTTATTGTTGATTTTCATACCAAGTTAGCTTATATTCTTGTTATAAGAGAAGTTTTTAAACTTAAACATATAGCAGGACTATATATTAATGAAGTTGTAATACTTCAGGGAGTACCCTTATCGATTTTTTCTGATCGTGATCCCCATTTTACATCAAGATTCGGAAAACGACTTCAGAAAGCCCTGGATATTGAACATCATTAGAGCATTTCCTACCCCCCTTAAACTGATAAACATTCAAAATAGACTATTCAGACCTTATAAGACATGTTGAATTCTGGCTCACTTGACTTTCAAGGTATGTGGGATGAAATTTTAACCTCTGTGAGAATTTTCCTATAACAATAGCTTCCATTCAAGTACATAGATGGAACCATATGAAACATTATATAGAAAGAGATGTCGCACACCAACTTGTTGGGATGATGTTGGTGAAAGATTACTTGTAGGCCTAGAACTTTTTGAGGAAACGATGGAAAAGGTTAAGATTATCCAAACCCACATCAAAGCAGCTCAAAGTAGGAAAAAGAGCTATGCCGATTACTGAATGAAGGATTTAGAATTTCAGGTAAAAGGTCATGTTTTCTTAAAGGTATGTCCATGGAAGGGAGTCATATTATTCAGTTAGAGGGGTAAATTGAGTCCCAGGTACATCGGATCTTTAAATTTTTTTGAAGAAACTGGGGTTGCGGCTTACCATTTGGCAATGTCGCCAAGTCTCTCCAAAGTTCACGATGTCTTCCAGGTATCACTATTGAGAAAATACATGCCTGACCCAACGCATGTACTCAACTATTAGGAAATTGAACTAGGACCTGATATCTCTAATTTTGAAGAGCTTATTAAGATTCTTGATACAATAGAACAAGTGCTGAGAAACCAGGCAACTAATCTGGTAAAAGTTCTATGGAGAAACAATAAGATGGAAGAGGCAATGTGGGAACTAGAGGAACTTAGGATGAAAAACCACACAAATATTTTGATGCATTAGTATTATAGAAATTTCTAGGACAAACTTATTTGAAGGAGGGAATAATGTGACACCCCATTCTTCCACGATATGTTTCCCTTTGAATAATACAATATCTTGTGTTGTACGCAACATCGAGTTCAAACACACCACAACCAACCAAAGTAGCCGTTATGAATAGTAATACCCACTTTTTAAAATTTTAAAAATTTTATCTATCAAAATGTGCTTCATTTTTGGATTCGGAATATCGAAATTAGCTTAAGGTGAATTTTTGGAATTTTTCTAAAAACTTTTATTTTTTGATGAATACTGAAAAAACACTAGGTTATTGGCTAAAAACACTTTTATTTAAATAATTATTAATTCTATATTAATTTAGTTTAGTTAAAAATATATAAATAATACATATTTCTGTTCAACATAAATCATTGGAGGTATTTTATAATAAGTTAAGATATATAAAATTTTATCGAACAATTTACCCACTTTTACCCACCTCCTAGTAGCATATTCAAGTTTGTATAAAACGCAATTTTACCGCATCTAGGAATTGAATTTCAAAATTTTTAGAGACATGGTAAATATTAGTAATTAAAATGTGGTTCAATAAGATGAAAATAAGTTATGGTGAATAGAAACTTTTTACTTTTATTTACCACTGTTAAAAGTAAATAGGGTAATTAAGGGTAAAAATGATATCATAATTACCATAAAACATGTTCTAATTCAATTGGATAAGTGTAATTTGACCAAAAAAATATAGAAATAAAATATGATCCTTTAGTTCCACTTGGATTAGATTAGGACATTTATAATTATTTTATTTAAAGAATTGTTAAAAGAGTTAAAATCAAAGGTTAATAACTAAACCATTTTTTATAGGGTTATATATAAGATAAATTCGACTATAAATATTCATTATAAAGAAAAAAATATTTCCTACATAATGGTATTTTATTTATAATTTTTAGACATTATATAATTAAATTTATTTTTGACACAATGATGATACAATAATTACCTTATTAATAATTGATTAAAATAATTGACATTACAAATATCCAAACAAATCGAATTTGAGACTTTTAATGAATTTCATTAATTTTTATGGTTAACATAACATGTTAGGGTTGATTAAAAGAATTTTTTTTACGTAGTAATGCTGTTATGAATTAATGAAAAAAAACAAATATTTATAAAATTGACATAAATGAGTTTTTAAAACAAATATTATATTAATAATTGATATTATATTCTTAAAAATATATGGTTCTGCCAAAGGGAATAAATAATATTATATATGTCATTAATGAACTACTTCAGGTTCTCTTGGATGTTTATAGTATTTTTTTAGCCATATAATCTAAAAATACAAAGAAACATGGTAAATGTGAAACTATTTAACTATGAGTTAAATCTAAATGATAAGGTTAATATATTATTCCAAACCTACATAAAACCTATTGGTTGGGTGGTATTCGACCCATCCCCACCTTATCCTTTAAATAATTCATATTGGTGCCATTAGAAACCAAAAAGGAGTTTATTATAAAAAACTATTTTAATCTTTTCCTAAGGTTCCCCTCACCCCTTTATAAAAGGGCACTTCCTCTTCTCTCAAATTCACACCTTAAATGCCATCTTGATCGGACAAAACCAGCCCAAATATCCTCTATACTATCCCCAATTAATCCTATAGTCCTTTATTTGGTCATAAAGCCAACCTAATGAGCACTTTTGATCAACTCAAAAGGAAGAATCCGAAGAAGAGGTAAATATTTCATCAACACTTTCAAGTTATTTTCTTTTTTTACTACCTCTTTCTTTGATGTTTCAATTATAAAATAATAACTATAGTATCATCTATATACTGAGATTTTATTATAAAAATGGTACAACTATATTCATTATTCTATCCATCCTATAAATGACAATGTCTTCATACTTGTGTACATACGGATTACCATCTCCACGTTGTGGTGTAGTTTGTTATTCAAACAGTTCATTATTTTGATGGGTATAATAATTAGTATAAATTATGTAAATAATAAATA
The DNA here is from genome assembly GCA_963277665.1 of Viscum album. Lineage (NCBI taxonomy): Eukaryota > Viridiplantae > Streptophyta > Magnoliopsida > Santalales > Viscaceae > Viscum > Viscum album. The sequence goes on from OY728125.1 coordinate 1,404,850,191, forward strand.
TAACATGATAATGATTCATGTATATATTATATACCATTCAATTATATATGATTTTAACATCATAATAATGATATTGTCGCTTATGTGTACGTATGGATTACAGTTTCCACGAACGTGATGAGATTCATTCCCCGTCGTATCCATTCAAGAAAAATTTTCATTTGATGATTAAAAATAATTACTAAATACTTAATATTATTATGAATTTGAATAAGATACATCCTTCCTATAAAAATAATTACATACATAACAATGAATATAAACGAAAACGAATCCGTTAAAACCTGAAATGATGATAATACTTAAATATCATTAACAAAGCAATATTAAAAGATTATATATGATATAATATTAATGTATATAGTTCTTGAATAATTTAATAACAATTATTTCACCACTATAAAAGATGTTAAACTACCATCAACCTTGGAAAAGATCAAGGTAATGGTTAATTTGACAATCTCTTTATTATTCGGGGTTGTTTTTATGTAAGTATCTGCTGGGAAATATTTATTATGCATGTCTATGTTTCATAAAATAGTTTTCATAGGGATTTTTTTAAGTTAATTTTTTTCTAAAACATAATTTTAAATGTTTTAAATATTTATTTTTCCTAATCGTTCTCATTAATGGCTATGTATTCAAAATGGGTTTTAAGGATTTATTTATATGGGAATGAATGTTTTTAAAATGTTAATTCCTTTAAAAAGTTTCCAAGTGGTATGGGACACATTGATTAAAATATGTCTTTAAATGTATTACTTTCTAAATTGTGTGAAATTTTAATGTTTTCATGAAAAGGGGTATTTTTCTCAAGGATTTTTACAAATCATTTTCATCTCTATCAATATCCTATGATGGATTGTAAACTTGTTTGAAGTTCATTTATTATGAAACAAATCTTCCATACTATATTGAAGGTTTTGTGATATGTTTTATTTTTGATGTGTTATTTTTATACCATTCATGGTTTATGGATAATTTATTGACATTTTGTATGCTAGTTTTAATACGAATGATTACATTATGTTCAAACATTTTCATATGAGGAATTCATTATACTTAGTAAGTGAGAGATGATTCCCACTATAACTCCTTGATGCATCGGTAGGTATCATGATACAAACTAGTTTCTTGGAACAAGGACTTAAAAAAATATTATTTTTATTCTTGGAACAATGCCTTGACTATGTGATTATGCAGTCTGGCATTATGAATTCCATCATTATAAAAGTCGATATTGATGTTTAATGTGATTATTCTACAATAGAATATCCATGTGAATAAGTAAATGACATTATTTGATTTTATCATTTTCATATTATGATGAAGTTCATGATTAAAAGGCTTTTGTTTTAGTCTTACAATGACATAAATGATTATGTTTATTTATGAATTTTTCCGCTATATTGTTATCATTACTGAGCATCTGAGCTCACTCTTTTCTATGATTTATTTTTCCAAGATTAAAAAAATTATATTATGATTGATAAGAAGGGTTATACTAGGGGAGTAATGGAATTCTCAAAGGATCATTTTTTTGTGTTTTATTTTCTAATGTGTAATGTTACATTCATGCATGTAATAAGTTTTCCAAGACTGCTAAACTGATATGTCCTTCGGGACTTGATTCCTTATAATCATGCTATTGTATTAAAATAATGCACTGACTTAGGGTAAATGGGGTTGGGGAATTACATTACATATTTAGGAAACATGGATGTGGATGATAATTATACCCCAAAAAATGCTTACATATAAACAATCTAGAATAATAATGAGATTGAGAAAATATCTCTTACCTTAAATCTGATATCCTTCGTTTGTATCCAAACCTTCTCTATAATGATTTAAATAATTTGATTGACTTATTAAAGAATAATATTCATTTTTAGGATATCATTAATGATCATATTATAATTCATTTGTTAATAACATTTTATTGTTACTTGATTTTTAATGGTAAAGTGGGACCTTTACTAGAAAGACAAGACCCTTTTATTAAATAAAAACATAACACATGTCAGAAAATGGGAGATTTACATTGATCGATCTTAAGAAGGGGAAGAAGATTTTCCAGAAACGGATTATCGCATTGAAAAACTAGACCTTTGATGCCTTTTTTGGAATAATATCTACAAGTGAATTATCCTATCAATATATATGGGTTACAATATGATCCATAATGTAAATAAAATCCAATCCAATAATCTATCTGTTGGTGAGAATCCATGAAAGATGAATAGAACCTGATAAAATTGCGAGGACAAAAGTTGTAGAATCGTATTCAAGCCAATAATTTTTCCAATAGTGTTGTTCAGTATTCTCAACCACTATAATCCCACTATGAATTTCTAGTTTATATGCATAGGCATGTCCACAAGATCCATGAAAACAAACAATAACACCTCCATGATGATCTGTATAAAAATAAAAAAAACAGATGGTCCTGAATTACTTCTTGACGCACCATCATAATTGATTTTAATCTAACCATAAAATAGTGCTTGCCAAAGAACTTCAATCATGCCAAATGGAGGTCCGAAATTTCATTTGACCCTAAACCGAGTCAAAACTGAGAGGTCATGAAAGGAGTCTGAACAACTGATGTTTTTCAAAAAAAAATATTCACTCATTCTTTAAATAATGTCTACCATATTTCTTCATTCTATACATTTATATAATAATTCTTTAATGAAGATCATGTATAATTATTTGCATCACATCGTGGAGATGGTAGGTCATACGTATGAATGAGTGATGATGTCATTCCCATATTTGTGGAATTGTATTGAATTGGATGGTGTATAATATTTAAGATTTTATATAATGTTATTATAATCATATATAGTTATTATTTAAATCGTTATACCCATCCATGTAAGGTGGTGGTGAAAAACAGATTACACCACGTCGTGTAGATGGTATGTCGTATGTACCCACATGTGGTGATTTCATTTTTTGTAGGATGGATAGAAGTTAAAATATGGTTGTTTCATAATTATAATAATATCTTAATACATAATTGATACTGGAGTTAGTACTTTATTATGAAACATATCCTGAATAGTATGTATAATAAGAATAAAATTCGAAGCATTCGTTAGGGGAGATTACCTCTTCTTCGACGTGCTTCCTCTAAATATCCTCATATAGCACTGGATTTGGACTTTAATAAATTCAAAAACCTCAATAATGTTACTAGGGATGTTGATAATGGAAAAGGGCAGGGTATGTATGAACATGATAGCTCAAAATGAAGTCGATACGTGACGGAGGAGGTTCCCTTCTATTATTTAGGTGAGGGTCACTTTTGAGATCTCCAAAAATATTAATTTATAATAAAATGAATCCCTACCTAAAAACCACCAAAATGTCCCAATTTATAAGTTGAGATGGTATAGGGTTATAATATCATCAACCAATAAATTTTATACATGTTTTTATATCAATTTAGACATTATCATTTTAATTAACACTTAATTATTCAATTTAATTTTGATTTAGATAATAAATATTTCAGTATTAAAATGTTGAAATGCATACTTATTTGATTTCAATTATACCATAAATAATTACCTTATAAAATTTAAGACTATATCATAATTATTATATATTTTAAAAAAAATATGATTTTTAAAAAAATTATTAAAACAGTATTTTGATAAACAATCAATAGTGTCAATTTTTACACTATTCAATTCCTTGATTTTTATAAATATTAAGATAACAAGTTAACTTACAGCCAACTATTTTACTATATTCCTAAGAGATCATGGAAATATCTAAAATTCATTTGACAAGTTATTTTAACCTAGATTATATTTTTCTAATGTTTTTAATTACACTTATTTGATATCCATATTAATAAAATAATTACCACATTAGTTTTTTGTAATTATATAGTGTACTTATTTGTGGAATAAAAATTAAATATAAAAAAAATTATAAATCAAAAGATACTGTCTTTCATAATAATATTTTTATTTGAATTTATCTTCTAGAAAATCCAATATTTAAAATGTTTAACTTAATAAATTACGAATTTGGAAAATTTAAAATCACTTTAAATAAAATCATACAAGGTTCAAAATCTCTTATATAAGGCTTAAAATGGTCACTAATGCATCCCTTGGATGGTTAATGGCAGAAATATACCCAACCAGTAATATCTGGTCTAGTTTTTATGACTTTCTATTGTTATTAATATTTTAATAATTTTTTTATTGATTTCTCATTAATTAAATATTTTTTACATCATCAAAGTATAAGTATTTAAGGTAATTATTTAGTTTTTAATAAATATTAATAAATAAACCTTGTAAATATAAATATTTTATATTTCAAATGAGTTTTTATAATGGAATTTATCTTCTTATATAACCTTATATAAAAATGATTTAGTTATTAAAATTTGAGTGATACGTATTTAACTTTTCTTTATAAAAAATAAATTATGTATCTTAATCTCATCCAAGTGGCTTCCAAAGGACAAAATTTCAACCCAATAATTATTTATGTTATGAAAAACTCATCCAATTATATTAAAATAAGTTTTAGGGTAATTTTATAATATTATTCTTAACCTTAGTTACTTGATTTACCCTTTTACAGTATTAATAAAAATTAATGATGTTACTATTCATAGTGCCCCAAAAAATAAAGCTATTTTTATAATTTGGACTTATTGATTTTAAATATGGAATCCATTTTTCAAAATTCAAAACACATAAGTTTCATTAATTAATTAAAAATTAATCACATTGTTGGAAAGTGAGAACGAGTTTTTAAAGTTAATACATTGCAAAAGATTAAAAAAATTTAACATCTGAATTTTATGTAAAAATAAAGATAATGACATAAATTATATTGAATGATAAAAATATATTATAATTATTATTTAAAAATGATAAATTCTATAATTTAACCTTATAAATTATTCCGAGGAGAATAGTTTCTTTCAATTAAAATTTGGTGTATTTTTACTATTCATGAAAATTTGAAAGTTATCAGAAAATATTAAAATAGAATCCAAAGTAATTTTTTTACCTTTATTCAAATTAATAGGTTTATTCTATCATATAAAAACTATTAATGTCTTAAAATCATTATTTAAAATGAGGTTCTTCATTAAAAGGCAAAAAATTACCCTTTTGAAAATATAGGCTTTTATACATCAAATAAGGTTTATTAAAACCATATAACCAATATATCTATTGTATGCATATTTTATTAAGTATATAACATATATTTTTTATTAATTTCATTTACTAAAGATTATTCACTCAATTTCTTAATAAAAAAATAAAAAACTATAATTGATTTATATTGTTTTCATAAATAATTTGTAGTGAATGCCTTCACAGTACATTTTTATAAGTTAGTTATATTTATTCTTGCTAAACTAACAACTAGGTTAACTTGGTAATTTTATACTAAGGAAATATCATAATTCATTTAAACTCATGAATTCATGCATTTAATGCTATTGAAGAATTAAAATTATTTAGAGAAAATAAGTTATAAAAACATCCTAGTATAACAATATTTCATGCTTAGGTAAACAAAATATTCCTTGGGGTTTTGTAAAAAATCTCCACACATCAATGAAATAAGAATGATTGAATGGTAATGGTTTCTAGGTGAATGTATCTGGGCTTGAACAATATGGTGTCTCTAATATTGAATTGTTTCATTTGTACAAATATTAGGGTGTAAGGAGTTGGGTGAAAAATATTAATTAGTGAAATTTTTTCTCACTCAAATTATGTTCCTAGATTTATGAGTTTTACATACACATATATTCCTAATATTCAAATTTATATATGAATTAATTTATAAAATTCTCATATATGTAATGGTTATCTTTTTGAACAATAATTTTATTGTTATATCGATAACTCGTATATAAGAAGTAGTTTACAGCATCAAGGTCAGTTTATAAAAAATCATCCGGCCAAACCAACAAAAACTCTCAAGTTTTCATAGATAATCTATTATTAATTATCGACTAGTAGAAAAAATTCCTTTATTTTTTTCCTTCTGATCGACACACCACTTATGATATCTGACACAGATTTTCCCACTGTAAGAATATTATCATCATGGGGTATTTTTGGGAAGAACATATCCCTTATGTAACATTTCATCCTCAATGTTTTATAGAATGAGTCATATATCTTGTTCCATTCCTAGTCGATGATAGTAAATAATCCCTAATCATACCTAACCATCAAATATTTCTCCTTATATATCCAGTAGAAAAGGTGGATCCTTCAATGGGACCACCACCCCTAAGGTAAATTTATTGTAAGAATTATCATATTCATATTGGGTAAACAATAGAGGTATTTAGTTTTATGGATTCATGATATTTTTTATTCTCTATAGAGCCATCCATACACTGAAATTATCATTTTATCATCATATCAACCCTGTCCCATAGTTTTCTAGTCAATTATTCCCTAAAAACCCTTTTCACCTACCATATTGAGAATTGAGTATCACTCTATGGTTAATTTAAATGATTCTATAAGTCCCTATCTTCAGTGATATGTAATATGAGTTACTTCTAACTCAAAATTATAGAAAAATAAAATGTAGACCTCTTTCATAGAGAGTGATGTTTTGAAAATCATTGAAGCTAATCCAAATAGATAAGTGTATATGTCCCTGTAAATCTCTTTTAAAACATTAATCTTGTTATTCCTACACTATCATTGATTAGGACCCAAAAAAAGAGACTGATGACATACAAATATTAAAACTCTAGTGGGACTTGTGATATATATGGGTCCATTCCAAATGAATGTAAATATATCACATGGGGTAACCAAGTCATGAAAAAGTTAGGCTTAGATCTTCAGTTGGATAGAATTTAAGAAATATTTCTAAGTTGGTAGCTATTACTAACCAAATATGATCATATTAGGGTGAGGGGTACCAACATTATAATGGTTCTAAAATTATCCTTAGGATTACTAGTGAACCTTGTCATACCAACCATGGGGAGACTCTACTAGGTGTTGGGTCAAGTTCAATGGGATAAAACACCCCATAGGTTGTACAGTCAAATACAGTTCTTGCATTGTTGGATAATGGAACATATCATCAGCTATGTCCTAATAAAATTGATTTATCACATAAATTTCCATGTTGGATCACATTGTTAGAAATTAGGGCAAAATTAATACTAAATATAAATCTCAAAGTTCAAGACCTTATCTTAGAGTGTTATTTGAAATTCATGATCACTCCCTGATAGGATCCTATTGGGACATTATAAACTAACATCATTGTCTTGGAGAATGTCCATTCATATATAATCATGCTTTAAGATGGGGTGCTCATAACTATATTTGAAGATTTTTCCATCTGTAATCCATAAATTCCATCCATGTTTGGATACCAATTTTAGTTCATATAGGATGTGATCTTATCTCCCAACCATGTATTTCGTGGTGACAAACACCCTATGATTTTGCATTAATAATAATTTATGTTAATGTGTTCTCAATGATTAAATTGACCTACATCAAGATGAATCTTCAATTACTTTTTCCTTTTAGTATTAATTATCATGGATATAACATTATCATGGTGTGGTAAAGACTGGAGTCACCTTATGAAATCACATGCCACCCTTCCATGTAAAGGGAGAAGTTTGGGAAGAACCAGTATTGGGAGTTTATATCATTGAGATTGGTTACACAACCAAATAAGGGGATACCTCAACTATTTAATTTGTAATTGTAGTCTATGATCATCTAGAGTGAGATTCACATATCACACTACCTGAGGTATTTTTCACCGTATATTTCTCTAGAGACTTTTTCAATTGGAATTCTATAGAGTGAGACCCCCCATGATGTAGAATTTCATGATTTTTTATTGGTCACATCTTCGTCAATTTAATAGACTATACCAATAAGAAACTATATAACAAGTCAATTGATGTAATATATGAATCAATCTCTTATATTGTTGTTTCTTCCATGAAACGAATGAATCATGGAAGGGAGGGGAAAAACATCCATGCTTTGATCATTTAGACTCCACTAGCCCAGATGGGGAGTAAATTGGAACACCTGTAATAGCTATATGTGTCCCTAGGGATAGTATAATTCAAATATTAGGACCTATATTCTATCATCCATAGAATCCAAGTTGTTTTATAGGATTTATATATCCAAGTGAGGGTCATCCACACTATTAAAGGCACAAGCTGATTTAAAAAATATACTGAGTGGGATTCTCAATAAATTACTTGTATAACTATTGAATATTAATTTACTCATGACTAAGTGGATCATAGACTAAAAAATAGAAGAATTGTTGGTTCATGTATTAATAATCAAATCATGATTTTCATAAGTGTTGTCCATAATGGAAACCATATTGCATATATATTAAGATCTAGCTATAGAAATCAAATAGGTGTGTCTGTTAGCTGAAGTGGAAGCTATCAGGAAATTATATCTCTTAAAATTATTCAATGTTTCCTATCAGATGTTTACTAACTTTCAGTTCACAGTTGATCAAATTTCTCCATATCCTTCTTTTATTATTCTTTTATTATTTCCTTTGTTATATTTTCATATGAAGGATTTGTCTTTTGGATTCTGCTATTTTAAATTTTTTAATCAATTGTGTAGAGGCTCCAAATATGTGTATTTTCATCCCATTTGATAAGTAATTGAAAATTATTTATCAACAATAATTTTCAATTTCTCAATCTCCCATGATTCATTGACTACATATATATGATAATCTATAAATATAAAAATGATTTATATCATAATAACCAAATTAAAATAAATATTGTATGGGTAGGGATCAGGTAAATTAAAACTCCCAATTACTATATCTAATGGTGAAATTTGTAAAATAGTACATTATCTTTCAAACATGTAACCATAGATGAATATAGGTGGGCCGAATATGAGAGAATATATACTAACATTTCCATCTTAGAAAATTCCCTATGACAACGAACTATTTAATTTGTTTTCCTCCTGAAAGTGTACTTTTAGATGGATATAAGCAAGCAAGATTTGGTTCACTATTTATAATCACCCTGAGCTAAGGCTAGTCCATTCAGATATATGGTTTATTACTCAACATATAAAAAATTATGATGAAATATTTTGGAATGATGATTTTGATCGCACCGCAATTCCTTGTTTCTTTTTCACCTTTACACCACTATGCTAAACTCATTTCCTATTAAACATTATAAAAATAATAACAAATTTAACATCAATTTTGATTCAATTATTTTGTGTTTATTTCTTTAAAAAAGGTAAATTTTACCTGTTTTGATAATTATACTATAGGTGGAAGTGATTTAGAGGGACCATGATGATTTCTAAGATAAATGGGTCAAACTGCGTAGGATCCATGCACACTAGTGGACTCATCCACACACTTCTACTAAATCGTGCATCCAAATGACTTAATTTTTTTGTTATGGTCCAAAATGCATTGGGATACATTTCAAAATAAGGAACACAATATTAATTTTCCCATCAGGTCGCCCAACCGCACTGATTTGTCCTGAACACTTAATCTGCATGAAGTCAAAAGTGTGTGTTGTGTTATGTCAATATCTCAAGATGTGATTGTTAAAATGGTGCCAAAATTTCATTGGAGATATTCATAAGGTGGGGATTAGACTTTTTTTTTATAAAAATTTAGATAAAAATTTATGGACATCGAATGCCATGGTACAAATGGTTTCATGAAATTAAGGTGCTCAAAACCACCTTCTAATTTTCCTATAAAATAGGAACTTCAGCTTTCCTTTTGTATGTTCGTCCATGAGGAAAATATCTGGTGTTTTGGACACCCAAAGGATTCATATCCTCATCCATTAAGTTATGGAGGCCCCTATCCTCATAGGGGGGTCAATAATTAATATGTAGTTTGACCCGAGCATCCTCCTCCTCACGAAGTAAAGATAAACGGTGGGAGTTCATTGTGAGGGATCTGTACACATTTCAAGGGAGTTCAGATGAATATATTAGCTACCAGTTTTGTTTTATTTGGGTGATAAAACATTTCTTTATATATATCTTAAATTATTGCTTCTTTTGAAGCTTCTTTTGATGCATGTGATTGATTTTATCTTAATTTCTAACTAATCGGTATGAGGTTTTCAGTGTGTGACTTGTGTTGTTCCGATTGGACAACACAATAATAATTTTCATACCCACATACTTTAGATTTCAATCTTCATTATATGATCTTATTCCATGCATATGTTCTGGACCTTGAAAATATTATTGTTATGTCAAGGTTTGGTTCTTCAAGCAATGAAATAAAGGATTAGGAATTATTCGGGATTCTAATTAATTTCAAGAAAATAATTACTCCAATCCTAAATGAATCACTAAGTAAAATGAAATTGAAATGTGTATAGTGAAATCAAAATGACCTCTTTCTCACATAATTCTTAAAACTCCACCTCTATTTATCAACTATTAAACTCTTTATGTTTTGTTATTTTCTTTAAACTATTTTCAAACCGCCCCCTTAGTAATCCTCACTAAAAATACAGATAATAAAATATGAATTCTCCTTGAGAGAAAACCTAGGGTATTCCCTATACAATAAATCAACTTTAAAACATAATTAATTTTACATTTCATGACAACATGGAAAACTTTTGGAACCATTACTGGGGAGAACTTTGGTTTTTAGTGCGTGTTTTTGGTAATATTTTTGTAAATGTTATGAATATTTATCTGTTTTATTTTATAACATTACCTATATTTTTTAGTTTTGATTTATTTCTTTTGTAGGTTCGGTGCATGATGAATTCTACATCAGGAGACTTACCACATTTCATACCTGAACCTAAGAGATCGTACTTCAGTGACACCGAGACACACAAGAGAACCCTTTGAAGGAGGACAAACAAAACATAGACACACTTCTTGATCATTCTACTTATTCCATTGAAACTAAAATTAAAACTGAAATAAACTTCCATAACATGGTAGAAAATAACAAGAAATTAAATGAACTAACCTCACCTGATATTAATATCCAACCCACCTATATTCAACTACAAGGTGAGGGACCCAATTGTGAACTAAAATCTAGTTCAATTCACTTATTTCTAAGATTTCAAGGACTCACTTTAGAAGATCCACTTGAGCATTTAATGAAATTTCATATAGTGTGTTCAACATTAAAACCTTATAATGTGTATGAATAACATGTACTTCTTAGAGAATATCTTTTTTCATTAGAAGACACTAAAAAAGAATAGATTTAATATATTTTAATTCACTAATTAGAGGCTGGGTGGACATGAAATATCATTATATTGAAAAATATTTCCCACCCTCTCGAACTAAAAATATAAGGAAATAAATCTGTGGTATATGAAAATCATAAAGGGAAACACTACATCAATATTAAAAATTATTCAAAAGGTTATCTTCAACACTCCCACACTACCAAATAAGTGATAAACATTTAATTTAGTATTTTTATAATGGTTTAATCCTTATTGATCGAAATATGATTGATGATACTGCAGGTGTTGCACCAGTGGATAAGATACAAATTTCTATAAGAAACCTAATTTAGAACCTGGAATAGGACACTCAATAATTCAGTACAAGGTCTATTTTACCAATTTGAGGAGTCCATAAGTTGTAAAGTACTGAATTTTAGAAGAATGTGGATACAAATTTTGAAGATGTAAGTACCCTTATTTTATAACTTTCTATTTACAAATGGAAATCACAATATCCTCCTCCAATCCATTGTGGAATATGTTTTTATGACACCCACATCTATGACTAATTCCCCCAATTGAGAGGAAATTCTTAGATTTGTTATGTAATATTTCCAAGATGCACTTAAAACTATCCCTTTAGGAAGGAGCCATACTATACATCCCACCCTAGATGAATATACAATGACTCATATATTAATTGGGGAACTCAAACCATCCTCAACAACAATGGAACCAAACGGGGTAGAGTAATAATCCCCCACCACCCAGAAATCCTCAACCATAACAATGGAATTTCAAACAACCCCCTTTCAAATCCAAGCCTAGCCTAGAATATATGTTGAAAAAAATGGATACCAATAATCTAAAATTCCAACAAACCACCCAAGATACCATATAATACCTAAAACCCCCATTAGGCCAACTAACTGACTCGTTGGGGTAAATCCAATGTCTTGGGTCAAGTAATGTACCCTCTCAACTAGTAGTTAACCCTAAGGATAAAGGAAATGTTAGTGTTGTCACCCATAGGAGTGTAACTCATCTTAAAACCCAAATGACCCCTCAAATAGAGTCATCCCTTCCTGAGGAACCCTCCAACCCATATACTGAAAATGGTCCCAGAGAAAAAAAACATATCATGAGATTACCCATTCCAAAGGAAAGACTATGTATGTTGATGAGTTGCTTGTCCCAAACATTCCCCTTCCATTTACCCAAAGATGCACCCAAAAAAGAAAACAAAAGGAAACAAAACTTGATAAGGAAATATTGGAAACATTTAAAAAAGTGCAGGTTAACATTCCTTTAGATGATTTCATGATGAAAATTATATGATACGCCATGTTTTTGAAAGAGATGTGTACACACTGAAGGAAACATCCAAGTGATGAGAAGGTGAGATTGGAGAGAAACACCTCAGCATAGATGGAGACATCACTTCCTACCAAATTCAATGATCAGGGAACATTCACGATTCCATGCACCATAATGGATTATTCATTTTCCCATTCTAGGATTGAATTGGGTGATTCAATAAATTTTATGCCTCACAACATTTTCTCTACACTGTAGGTTGGAAAACTATATCCCACTATAAATGTTGTTCAACTAGCTAACCAGAGTACTTCACACCCCTCTGGTGTGTTAGAGGATGTAATTGTGAGGGTGAAAATTTTAATTTTTCATGATGATTTTTATGTGCTTGAAATGAATATGATATGATGAATAGACATGACCCAATTATTTTTGGGAGTCCCTTATTGAAAACCTCCCAAACCATAATTAATGTTCTCAATGGTACATTATAAATGGAGTTTTGTGGTGACATTTTTCTCTTCAATATCCTTAATTCCATGAAGCACCTCTCAGAATAACATTCCTCTCTCTATATTAGTTTAATTGATGTACTCCCTTCCCCTAAAAATAATTTTTTCTTTCCCTTGATCTCCTTTTTGAGATTTCATCATAGATTGAAATTCTAGGAAATGAATAATGCATTTACTATTGTATTGTTCTATGAAAATTTAATGCGTGTTTATTAATTGAAAATTTCTTGAACATTGAAGATCACATGACTATCAATGATACTGCTAATCGTGTAGAAGCTCAATCCTCATATGAGGATGATACCATTGAGAAGTTAGATGAAAATAGTGTCCTCTCACTTTCACACACATTACAAATAAATCCAATAGAAAATATTGTAGTCTCAGACTTGATTATTCATTATTTGATTACTGTACTTCCTTTGAAACTACCATTGTAATTTCACCCTATCAGCTTGTATTTGATAGGAGTAGTCACCTCCATGTTGAGATTGATCACCGGTCATACTGGGACATCAAATAATGCAATTATAATATTTTTGGTGAAGTTTCTCAAGGTATGTTGCATATTCAAGAGCTAGAGGAAATGAGAAGAAATTCATATGAGAACTAGTAGATTTATAAGGAGTAAACCAAGGCTGAACATGACAATGTTATCCTTCATCGTCAATTTCACATTGGGCATATGGTCTTCCTATATAATGCAAGGTTGATGTTGCATATAGGTAAGCTTTATCCCCACTAGTTTGTGCAATACACATTTTCTAATGTATGTCCATTTGGTATTGTTCAGTTTCAAAATGATGAAACCAAGAAAACCTTCACTGTCAATGGGAAGCAGCTGAATCACTTCCAAGAATCCCTTTAGGAGTTCCTGGTGGAGGAACTCTTTTTTTAAGAAGCAACATACCAATGAAACCCACCAGTTTTTATACCTCCTTCCCACATTCTATTTTATTATAGTGAGGACACTACATGTTCTTGGTGTGGGGAGATGGGTATATTCCTGGGTTAGTTAAAAATTTGCATCATTTTTTTCATTCTTTTATTCTAGTTGAATAGTATTTTCACTTGACCCCTATTTTATCCCTCCATTTTATACTGGAATGTTAATTTATCATGGAAAAAGATTCCCACATTAAAATAATTCCAAATCATTTTTCATACTTGAGTAGATTGTGTGAAAAATTCCATTTTTTTGGTAAAATGTATTTCAAATGAATGTTGATATGGAATATTTTTCTAGCATTTATATTTTCAAATAATTATTAGTTTTTAAGGGATTTATGAAACCCATGCCTCCTTATCACTGAATAATATTTTAATCCCTTACCTGAGAGATATTATAATCCATTTGTTGCATATTATTCCTTTTAATCACTTTCTTAAGACTCTTGGGTCATGTAGAGAAAATAAAACAGTGCTTGATTCTTTTTGAACCCATAAGATTCAAGTGTTCTACATTCATGATAGATTCTAACATTTACTGAAAATCCATTGGTACAATTAACCTATATTTTTGACCACCTTGACAATATACCCTTTTTAAGCCTTAGAGACTATGAAATGTCTATTTGGTATCCACATTACATGACTATTTATCCCTTCCTACCCATCTCTTTTGTGAATTCATTTTTTTCATTTAGCAATTGTGGTGGAGACGGTGTTTTATGGGAATTTTTAGGAATTACACACTATTATTGGATGATATAAAGGGTTTCAACTTTTTCCTTGCGTAGTGGGTTCACAAGCCATATTGTATCATTATTTTAAAACTTTTTCCTGATTATCTCTAATTAAAATTGTAAAAAAATAAATAAGACTTGTACATTGAAGAAAAAGAAAAAGAAAAAAACTAATGGAGAAAAGATGAAGTTTATTAACTATTATTCACTCATCAGTTGTGACCCACAGAAATGGGCAATAAGGATAGTTATTTGGATGTGATACACATTATGAGGGGATGTGTTTGTAAATTCATTGTAAAAACTTGATGAATTTTGACATGTTTTGTACATAAGAGATTAAACACTACTCTTCTACCATAGATTTTTTATACACTAATTCCTACCAACCCTTGAACCTTAGAACAACATGTTGGAAGTCATCTTGCATAGCACACATGTTTATTTGGTTATAGAACTCACAATGTTGGAAAGCATATAGTAATATCACATGATCTTTGGGAAAATATAATAACTCCACTTTCATATGGTCTTTAAGTGAAGAGGGAACATTTCTGTGTGAGACGGGTTGTAACATGTTTCATGGGTGAACAAATGAAACCAAAAAAATATGAATGTGAGGGAAGAAAAATGATAGGAAAATTGATTTCATCACTCATACATGATGAATATCATTTCAAAACAATCTTGTAACATTTATGACCATTGAATTAGGAATGGTTCTTAGTTATGATATAATACTTTTCCTATGAGTACAAATGATTAGGTGTGGGTGTGTTATCACACCACTATTCACTATTTCATTTTCACCCTCACACCACTATGATAAACTATTTTTTTATTGAAATTTATAAAAATAGTACCAAATTGAATTTCATTTTTGATTACATTATTTTTTGTTTATTACTATTAAAAATGGAAATGTTACTTGTTTGGTAATTACATTGTTGTTGGAGGTAATTTGGTGGAACCATGATGATGTCTAAGAAAAATGGTCCAAACAGCGCAGGATCCATGTACACTAGTGGACTCTTCAACACACTTATACCGACTATGCATCAAAATGGGATGATATTTTATGGGATAGTCCAAAATTAATTGGAATAAATTTCATCTGGGGGAACACAATACTCATTCGGCCATCTTGTGGCCTAACCAACCCAATCATTCCAAAACACATAATCCACACGAAGTCAAATGTGGTGTGTGGTGTTCTCTCAATATATCATGTTTTGATTGTCCAAATGGCTAAAAAATTTTGTTTATGATATTCTTGAGGTGGCGATACAACATTTTATTTTTTTAATGTGATAATATTTTCTGGCCATATAAAACCAGGGTCCATGTGGTTTCTTGAAATCCTAGTGCTCAAAACCACCTTCCAATTTTCCTATAAAATTGCACTTTGGGATCTCCATTTGTTAGTTCATCCATGAAGAAAAGATCATGCTTTTTAGATACCCAAAATAGTATTATCCTCATAAAAAAAATTATGGAGGAAACTATCCTCATAGGGGGATCAAGAATGATGTAAGAGTTCCACCAGAGATTCCTCCTTCTCATGACGTCGAGCTAAATGGTGGGAATTCATTGTGAGGGAGCTAAAAACATGTCAAGGGAGTTTGAAACATATATTAGTGACTTGTTTAATGTTATTTGGGTTTTAAAAAATTTATTTCCATGTATCTTAAATTATTTCTTATTTGAATGCTTGTTTTGATGCATGTGATTGATTTTCTCTTAATTTCAAACTGATCGGTGTGAGTTTTTGAGTCTGTGACTTGTGTTGTTCTAATTGAAAAAACATGAATCCTTATCATACACAATTTATTGAGATTTAAATAAAAATTGGAGTATCTTATTCCATTCACACGTTCTGGACCTTGAGAGTATGATTGTTATGTCAAGGTTTGGTTTTTCAAGCAATGAAATAAAGAATAAAGAAATAATAGGGATTCCAATTAATTTCATCAAAAGGATTACTCCAAAACTAAATAAATCTATAAGAACAATGAACTTGAAATTTTTGTAGTGAAATCACAGTGAAATATTTCTCTCATAATTCTTAAAACACCGCATTTATTTATCAACTATTAAACTCTTTAAATTAAGTTATTTTCATTAAACTATTTTCAATATCACCTCACCCCTCTTTTAGTAATCATTATTAGAAATACATACTATAAACTGCAAAATCTCATTGATAGATGACCTAGGTTATTCCTTATAATATAAATAAACCATAAAAACATAATAAATTTGACATTTCATAACTAAGTGGTCCTATTCCAATGCTCAAAAGGGATAAAATACGCTGAAATTATACATTCATAAATATCACACAAATCATCGAAACCAATATACATAAAGAACATATTAATTACATAACCTTTTATTTGATTGATAAACCCCACAAACATGTATTGAGTTTTTATATGGTTGAATTGTATACCCTGCAATATTTTTTCTTTTTTATATTTACCAAATATTTTTCCTAATCCATAAATAAGAAATTGTAAATGTGAATAAAATTGTATTTTTCATAAGCTTTCTTTTGTGGATTTTTTACCTGATTTGTTTTAAAATATTTACATCATTAAAATATCAATATTATTCCTCGGTTATTAATGGATAATACTTAGTGAGTAGAGAATCAAATTTTTCCTTGGATTACCTTTTTTTGTGTATTAACATAGTGAGTTTAATATCTCTTTCCTTTGGTATTTTAATGTATCATACGTTATACCAATTAGGGTGGATGTTTAAGTTCAAATGACATTGAACGACATGATAAGGTTCTTTAAATAAAATATGTGAGTTAATCCCAATATAAATTGTGATCCCTATCCTAGTATAGACATCATCACGAGGAGTTGCATGTAATTTTTGGTTATAATGCTAAGAATAAAATTAGTAGGTGTTTAAGGTCATACAAAATTGAACAAAGGTTGAGGTAGTATATATACAACTTTTATGATAATTGTTTTTGACTGAGATCCCAATACTAATATAGACTTACTCAAAGAGTGGTTCATGCAGTTTGAGGATATAGTGCTCAGACCAAAAATTTGGTGGGCTTTAAGGTCACATAAATTTTACCCACAATGAGGGGTACTGTTGTGAGTATGATAGAGAGAAAAGGTTTAACCAAAATGAATGGTTTATTTCCACCATGAGTAAAAACATTATCATAAAGGGTGAACATTTTTTTGTTCATAGAACTCAGTCCAATAGTGAGAGGGTGTGACAACCGAAATAGGGATCAAGAGTCAAGAGTTACCTAACACCATTAATTTGGGAATAATAATGATTTAAATCATTACCTAAGGTAGTTGAGTTTAGAAGTTATGAAATGGAAGAATAATTCCAAGTATGAATGCTGAATATATTTTATTACTGGATGCATTGAAATGTTGTTAAGGGAATATGTAGTTATAGGAACTTCACATTAGTATGGAACATTCCTCTTGTTTGTAGGTTGGATGTCAAAAAGATTATATCATTACCAAGAAAAGGTGTAAATTTTTTGTATATTCCACTCATTACCAATAGCCAAGAAATATTTATGGTGATTAAAAATGGAAAGGTACGAGGAAAGAGGATATTCAAAATATAATGGAACACCCCAGTCCCAAACTAACCATGATTGTTTTATTATGGAATGTTAAAAGTGGGTGGGAATATATTATGAAATATGAATTATTATAATATATTTATCTTAGATGTCAATATATATCCTAAAATATTATGATTAAATCCACATGTAGTTCTTATCAAAGTCATGTTACCCTATCATAGATCAAATTGTGAAAATTCCTACTGTGAATGAGAAGACCATACACTAAAAAGGGTTTTCAAATTGATAGAATTTATGGATTGTATTAAGATAGAATATTAGGCATCACTATGTATCCTAATGTAATTGCAGTCAAGGATCACCAAGTTCTTATATGGGGTGTTTCCATCATATTTTTGTGTATGGTTAAAACCAAAAAATGATTTATGCTTTTACTTGGGATATGAGATCTGGGTTTCTACACATAATGTTCAAGTGTACGGTTAGGGTATAAAACCTAATGTAAATATTGGAATACTGAACACTATTATATAATTCTTTGGAGTGGGGAGATTTTATCCTAGCATAGTCTTATGGATATAAATAATATATCATGTACCCATATATGGACTTTTCTCTTATTAGAAGAAAATAATGTCCTATAGGATAAACAATTGTAATTAGTTTAAGGTTATGAAAGGTGGACCATATGTCAAATAGTTAAATGTCATGTGAACATGACTCATATTTATCATAGTTTAAGGTCATATGATGAGGAACTCAATGCCAAAATCTTTTCACAAATATGGCTAAAACATAGAGAAAGATGAAATTGAATGAATTAATACCCTAGAGTCAAAGGGGAGAATAAAATCGGATGCAAATGAGGAAGTTTATCAACACTAGATATACAGTACAAATGATATATTTAATGATTCTAATTTTATTTTCCTATTAATTGATTGAATGTATGAATATTTTTAATTCTAAGTATATTTTTCCAATAATTGGTTAATTTTATTCCGTTAAATTTATTAATTTATTATGTTCTTAAGGGTTTTGAAATTAATGATATATTTCAATGGATTTTGAAAATATTTATTAAAATGTCTTTAAATTTAATTTCAAACATATTTTTTGTTATTATGTTATTAATAAATATAATGACAATATATTTATACCAAACTATCTTTACACATTAAAGGTAAAGTCTAGTGGTAGTGAAATTCCCATAAGTGTTACTTAAGAAGAGTTATTACCAGTTTTTAGATGAGTAAACCTTGAGTTTATAAGAGTAATTTCAATTCCTACATGAAATATTGGAAAAGTGAATTGGACTTCATAGGAGTAAATATCAACTTTAGAAAAGTAACCATACACTTCAAAACAATAAAATACAACATTTTAAGAGGTATTTTTGAATTTAGAAGAGTCATGGAAGGCTCTATAAGTGTAAAATCCACTTAAAACGATTAAATCATATTTTGGAAGATTCATGTCCAATGAAAATATAGGTTATTTGAAGGAAAACTTAGGGGATGAAAAAAACGTAAAACCTAGATTATTTAATAATCATTTCAACCTTTTTTAGGTGATTTAACTTTAAATATGAGTCAATAATGATGTGTGTATGGGTAATTACATTGATGCATATGATTCATGCCTTAATAAATGTACTAAAATAAGAATGGTTCAGGGGTGAGTATATAAGGATCATAAGTGTTGTAAACAAAAATTATTTAGCCACCATAGCATGAATGTATTCGAATTATAGTGGGAAATATTGATTATAATGTATAATATCAATTTTAATAACTAATTTATGACCCATTCAATATAAATAGAGAAAAGGTACTAAATTTTTTGGGAGAATATACCATTCCATGAAATGGAAGATATGAAGAAGGAAAAATTTCAAAATTTAAGAATACAAGATCGTAGAAGGATATTACTAGATAAATAATAAGGGGATGAAGAAGTTATAAATATGAAATAATACCTATGGGATAAGGGACTTATGGGGTGTTCAGGTTGTACTTCTATTGTCTGTGTTTTCAATTTATATATTTTCAATCATTAAAAGTTTTTAATGCTTTTATATCATTCTTTAACCACTCTTATCCCTCAAAATGGGGGTATGTAAAACCTTGGGTTCTTAGGTAAGGGAAGGAAATTCAATTTCAATTCTTGTGTTTCTACTCTTATATGAATAAAATATATTTCTTTGGTTAACTAATTTTAGTATTTAGTAGAAGTTTTCAAATTATATTGTGTGTGATTTATTTATGATCATTGTTTGATGCCTTTTTCAATGATTATATCTCCCACTATAATCAGTTTAAAAATATATATATATATAATGTAATATACTAATTTGAGTGGTTTAGTTATTTTCCATTGTTGGCATGTGTCTAAGTCAATGGATCAATCTTAAGTTTCTTAAGAACACAAAACCCTAATTAGGTATTAACCAATTAAACGAGGTTTTGATCATAATTTGGGTGTCACAAATTCCATTTCACTTAGATAAAATTGATGATATACCAAGAATAGATTTTTGTTATGTTCTACCTCAAAGAAAAGCATTCAACTGTGGGTGATATGAGAAGAGATTTTTGAACTTCTCATTCGTATCTTGGAAAAGATAAGATCCAACTTCTTTAAGAACAATGATAGAATTATAAATGGATAACCCACCTTGAACCATCACTTCTCATTCTATTTATTTCAATATCTAGTTTTAATTACTTTTTTTCACTTTCAAGATCAAACAATTCAAATAACCCTTTTTCTAACTAAAAGTGACAACTAATTTTGAGTACCCATCTCAAGACACAACCCTATGTTGCCACATTATTATATTTTTAACCTCCGTTTTAAATATATTTTTTCACAACCATGATAATTATTCCCAAACTAGACATTGTTTTGTGGAGGTGGTATTGGAAATTCAAACTCTCATAATTGTACGACTAGTTCTACATCTGGCAAATATTTATCGTGGCCATGAAATATAAATAACCTTATTCAAAAAATAAGAAATTGAAATATGAAAATTAAACTTAAAGAAACTTCCTTAACAAAATTTAATGACACTTTAAGTAATCATTGTGAGATTGACATCAAGAAATAAAATCCATCCTAAACATTTTGGGACCCATGTGAACCTAGTTTAATCCACAAAACTAATCATGTCACCATTCCTACTATAAAAAATTGATATGAACTAAAAACTAAGTTAATAAAATTGTTACAAATATTTCATGGGATTATAAGTGAGGATCCCAACAAGAATAATAATAATTATACTCTAGTCTATATAATATTAAAGACATGTGGAGTGTCATAAAATTAAGTGAAATGGATATCATTCCAATTTTATCCAGGAGGAGAAAAAAAGGAGTGGCTATTTAGCTTTCACCAAAGAGAAGAAAATAAATTTAATGGTCTTCACATGAGTTTTACTCCAATATTATTCCCCACCTCCAAAAGTACATCAATTAAGAAGGATATATATTCTATCCTAACAGCATCAGGATGGTCTTTCTATGTGTACTAGAAAATATTTACGAAACATTGTACCAATTTACCACATCAATCCATAAAATAACACCATGTTGTAGTCTTTTTATAACATGGAGTTCTTGACAGTTATAAGAATTTTTTGGATTCTTCCTCATGATGAACTGTCACGACCCGTCCTCGGGGCCCGTGCGGTGACTACCCCAAGCCCGCCTTCCACAGGACAGGGGCTGGCGACTAGCACCAAGGCATAAATCTCAGAAAAAGGGAAGGCATTGCCTTTGAAAAGTAAACAAGCACCACAAAGTAAGAAAGCGGAAAAGTAAACACTAAGCAAAAACTGTAACAAGCTGTGCTGAAAGAAAAAGGTGCCGGAAATACAAGCCCAACTGTAAAGTACAACTGAAAGGGGAAAACAGAAACTGAAAAGAAAAGCCGCAGCATCGAGCCGTCATCTGGAAGTCCCACCTGAAGGGTGGGTGTAGATAGCCTCCACTGCTCCTCGGGTCCACCTGACCGCTCCGAGTACGTCCCGCCAAGTTGTCCACCTCGAGGTACCGTCCTGCTCCGCAAGCCTCCACCATGATCAGCGTTGTCCGTTGTCTCCAACCAACACAACGTAGTTCGGGCATAAACCGTGAAGGGGTGGGTATAATCTACTCAGTAGGGACCCCGAGACCCTCAAGGTCTCACTAAAACCAACAAGTATAACCACAAAGAAGATCTCAATAGAAAACCTCTACTTAGGTATATGACCATACATATACCTTAGTTATTAAGTAACCCATCTCAATCATGAGGAAAAACAAGGGTTATGAAACCAACGGATAACCACTACCTAGTTATATGCCCATACATATACCTAAGTTATCAAGTAATCCATCTCAATCATTAGGAAACACAGGGGTCGTAGACTCAGCTCAAACCAGGATTTTCATTATCAAAATCGTAACTGCTTCAGAGCCCCATCTCTGGAGTGTACAGCGGTTCTACCACGACTCCGAAGTACTGCTCACTAACCTAAGACTGCTGAGGTACTCCTCCTGTCGAGTACTGTGGGCCTGATGCTACAACCAAGTGCTCCCCCGTGCCACTACAACCAAGCGCTCCTCCGTCGTGGGTTTGCCGCTACAACCAAGCGCTCCCCTGTGCCGCTACAACCAAGCGCACCTCTGTCATGTGTCTGCCGCTACAACCACGCGCTCCCCTGTGCCACTACAACCAAGCGCACCTCTATCGTGGGTCTGCCGCTACAACCAAGCGCTCCCATATGCCGCTAAAACCAAGCACACATCTGTCGTGGGTCTGCCGCTACAACCAAGTGATCCCCTGTGCCACTACAACCAAGCGCACCTCTGTCATGGATCTGCTGCTACAACCAAGCGCTCCCCACTGGGCTATCTGAAACACACCGAGTCGTTCGATCAGTAGTCGTCAAATCTCAACCTGTCACTAGGGTTTCCGCACACAGTATGCTCGTTCCGGGAGGGTCCACTCCACGAGCTAAGAGGATGATACATAAACTGCCACCTAGTCCATAGTTGATGTATCCAAAAGTTCTGTATCGCCAACAGGAACTCAACGTCGCAGACGGCGCGTCAATCGGACGCCCGGTCTGAGAGTTATTGGCTTTTTCGTTCCAGGGGCCCGGTTGGTTTTTAAGGAAAAACCAACCCGACTGTACTCCACCTGCATCCAAACCTAGGGAGGAGTAATCCAAAAGATCCGTCTCACTTAGAGTAATTCAACAAAGTCGACGGCAAGTCAATCGGATGTCCGGAACTCAAAATATGAGCGTTTCCGCTCCGAGAGCCTGGTTGGTTTCGTGTACGAACCAACTCGGCTGAACCCCATGTTCTCCGAAACCTTGAGTGTAATATACCGAAACGACCGTCTCGATCCATGGATCGCATTTCCACTGACGGCGCGTCCATCGGAGGTTTACAGATCAAGATATGAGCATTTGACCAAAGTGGCCCGAAAAATGGGGGGTCTGCGCCCGGGCCGACCCGGCCCGACCCCCCTGGGACGGCCCGAACCGGGTCGACCCAGCTCGGGTCAGACCTGGCGGGGCCCAGCCCGACCCGGCCGCGGCTCGACCAGCGTAGCCAAGCGGACACCGCAGGCGGGGTGCGCGGCTCCCCCGCCCTTCGCCGCTAATTGATGCCGGCGGAAACCGCCACCGGCAGACTTCCAGCGGCGCGCCGCCGCCGCCATCCGCGGACCACTGGATGTGCTCCGGTGGTCCGTTTATCCTACCGTCTTCACCTATGGTCCTCCCGGGACCCGACCTTCACTGCGAAGGCCTCAAAATTACCTTGTGGCCTCGTTTGTCGTCGCCCGTCAATCTGCACGTCAAAACATAATGCGCCGTCTTTGTGGTTTTTCCGGAGCGGCGTGACGACGCCGTGACCTTCCGGCGCGGCCCGACTCTGGCCGCGGCCTCGTTCGTACCCTCGACGCGGCGCGACGGCATCACGTTTCTTCATCGTGGCCCGCATCGTTCACGTCTCCTTTCGCTCTTGTGCGGTGCAACGATGCATTACCGTCTTCGCTAATCATAACTGAAGAATAGCGAAGGGGAGAGGGGTATCGGTCGTGTTTGTGCAGACCGATCCCCTCCCATTATATCGATAGCTGTTGGCCGAAACGTAAAACATTTAACCTTCACAATTTTTAATTTAAATAAAAATTGGAACATGGTCGTCAGATTTATCTTTCATATACGAAGGAAAGAATCACCATCTTAAAATAGTCAAACCCCTACGTTCTTTCCATAAACAAAGGTAAACTTCCAACCTGCAATTAAATACCTACGCGGATCAACATAATAAGGAGTAGATCAGAGTTCTTCGTTTAGAAAGAAACATTATGGAAAAAGAAATATTCCCAACTTAAATCCCTACCTCGGAATCGAAGTTCGTCGATCGATGAAAAAGTTGTGGAAAGAAGATGAAGAGGTTCATCGTTCTTTGCGTCCACCAAGCTCTTCCAAACCATGTTGCGTCGTCTGGTGGAAGACGTTCCACATTGGTAGGTGTCCGGGGAAGAAGTTGAAGAGGATATGCATTCTTCGTCGGTGGAGCGTTCTTCGTTCGCGAAGATAAGCTTCTTCCCAAGTGTTGGGCGTCGCGGTATTTTACCAGCGCTCCGTCTCTTGGTGAAGCCCGTCCCCAAACCCTCTCCCAAGATCCCTATATATAGGAGAGGGGGAGAGGTATGTAACCATTGTGGTTACATAATTTTTTTTTAAAAAAAGGGGTCGGGTGAATTAAATTGCTTTGACACAATTTATGAGGTCCGTTGGGACCACTTAAGAGGGGATGGTGCCAAGGAGTTTCTCTCCATTTAATGGGGAGTTGAGGAATTAATAGGCTCTCCCTCATTAATGAGGGAGAGTTGAGAGGTTTCCTCTCCTTCCATAAATAGGGGGGTTAAGCCCCGTGTGGTCCCTACCATAATAAACCACCCACGGGAGGTTTAGTTCAGGTGGGCCCCACCACCATAACCTCTCAAGGGAGGTTAAGGTGTGGTGGACCCACCCCCAACCTCCATGAGGAGGTTTCAACCACCACACTCCCAATGGCGGCTAAAATAAAATAAAGTGCATGACGCGTTATTTTATTATTACTCTTTTTTAAAGAAAACCCAAAAACTAACTTCCGCTCTTGATTAAACGCAATTGTGGAAAAAGACTCTTTAAGAAAATACCGGCGTTGCGAGTTCATCGGTGCCCTCAGATTTCAATTCCGAGCAACGGTTCAAAAGATAGAAAAACCCACTCGTTCGTTCACTGAACGTACCCATGCCAAACTTTGGAAATTAATTCCGAGCACACCGGGCCTCGGAATCAGGCGCCGTCAAAAACTACGTTCTTGTAAAATTCCAAAGAAAATTAAGAAAAAAATTTCCTTTAAATTTCCGGGTCTTTACATGAACGGTCATTGGAAATTCATAGGTGGGGGTATGAAGATGAATAGAAAATACAGGAAAAAATTAATAATAGTTTTTCCAAATAAATATTAGTACTGTAGAACTAATTGAGGTGAGTTATTTTGAATCATCTCTTGTATTAAAATCCAATAATTATGAATTAATTACACTGGTAATACAAAAAGATTTTAAATAATCTAGTGGAAAATAATCACCAGTGAAGGTATATGGTTTATTTTAATCTAAAAATATTTTTACTGACCAATGTTTTGAAGTGAAAGGACTTGATATTTGTATAGATTTTTATCAACCAATTAAATTAAAATATTCTTACTCAAGGATATATATACAATTCCCAAGAATAGTATGGATTTAGTAACTAAAAAACCAATAAGAACCTCTAACTAGAAGAAATATCAAAAACCAATAGCCTTCAATTAACTATTTCAATAGACAGATAACAAAATTTACAATCGACTAGACTACTAATAATAAAACCCAATATAATAAAATAAAACCTATTATAAACACTAAATTAGTGTACAAATAACATTATGATGACAATAAACATCAGAATTTTTGAATCTGAGGAATGAAGTAAAAGAGATAAGGAACAAAATTAGAAGTCATTTACATATTTTATCTACTAAATTATGGAAACTACCTAACTATAAAATTCGAAAAACCAATGGTGATGTAAGTCTAATCACAGCTAGATGTGTATATTAAATCCATATTATGGAAATCCTTGGTACCAAGTAAAATCAGTCCATCACTGGCAAGGATCAAGGGAACCCAATTAACAGGAATCCTATGTAGTCCGAATAATAATAAGGAAATAGAGAGGAATAAGAATATAGTGGCTGAAAAAATATAAAACACCCTAATACAAGAATTAAAGGGTGAATATGGATCTTATACTTCCATTCCTATCAAGGGTGATTCAATTAAAGAATTTGTAAGAGGAGTAATTTTAAAGATAAATTCTATAAAACATACAAAAGGCAGACATCAACATTCTATTTATTTAATACATCAATAAAATATCAAAATATAGTAAATAAAATAATGAAATTTTCATTAAAAAATGCGTAATTAAAGTTATATAAATAATAAAATTTCAAACTTTTATTTCAATGCTAATTACCCCACAATGTCCTACTAAATTTCATGTTCTTATGACATTTTCTACCCATTGTACCAGTGGATCCATGGAGTTTTTATATTTTCTATGTGATTAATTATTTTCTGTAAATTAAGTTATTTTTTCAATCCTTACATCTTTGTATAAGGTAGAATTTAATTCCATGAGAGTAATAATATAGCCTATAAAATGGTTCACTTCTTTTCTAGTTGGTGATCATGAGGATTTCTGTGTAAGAGTAACAAAACTGATCTATCTGCAAAACATCTATGTATTGACCATGGAGAATGACATGAACAGAGTATAGTCACCCATAATTATGGTTAGACCATTCTTGATGATAGATAAATCCATTATACTTGTGAATGTAGGAACTCTCGTAATTTATTTTAGAGAGGCCACTATACATTTTAATATCATTGACTCAATGAAGAACCGTCAAGGTGACAATACACTCCTTGCAATGACACACACTAAGGGGGATGATCCTAGTGAATGTCTAGTTTTTTTAGGAAATTTAATCCTTAATAAAACAATTAATGATTGAATGTTTATTGAAAAAATAATGTAAATCAATTTGGACAATCATTATAATGAATAGAGGAATAGGTAGCATAGGATTTAGATGATTTATTTGAAACTTTATTCAACGATGAAGAATATCACAAGTTATATATTGTGTACTAATTTCAATAATTTGTGATAAGGAACTGAATTTTGATTTCATCTTATGATCTGCCCTCAAATTTGGAATTAAAACCATTATACACAAACCTTATGTATTTGTACCTAATATAAGGGTATAAGTTTATAATAATTATTATTTAAAACCTATCCCTATATTAAGAATAATATATGATTGAACGTTTAAGAGAAATTTGAAATAAATATGTTGGATTTAGGAGATATTCATGGACTAAATAAAAAAAATCCACATGCATATAATTCTACTTGAAAAATATTGAAATCTTGTTTGGAGTCCCAAAATATTGATGAAACCAACCAGGATAAAGGTAGTGAATAAAAACATATAGAATATTTTATATGAAAGCATAATCAACCCCAACTTTGAAACATAATTTACCAACCCTATTCAAATATTTACTAAATAACATGACTTACTATAATAAGACATGAACAAAATGAATTAATAACTATTATAATTCAGAATATATATAGAGTGTGTATGGACTACAGGAAGTTCATAGAAGGTTCATTTCCCCATTTCTTTTATTGACCAAATTATATAAATATTGAAAGGAGTCAATAATTCTTCTTAGATTGATTTTAATGTTACTTTTTTATGCCTGTATCCCCTAAATCTGAATAGAAAACAAAGTTTACATGTCATTATGGTACCTTTGAGTACATATGTATTCCATTTGAATTGTGTAATTCCATAGTTACAATCTATATATACATGGTAATTATATATTTTTTATCACATTAAAGTCTGTTTGGATGTTTTTTTGTATGAATTCACTATTTGTTTAAGCTCATTTGATCATTGTTAGAAAAATTTAAGAAATTTTATAAAAACATTAATTTAAATGAAACTTATTTTGAATTTTAAAAATAGACATTTACAGTGGAAATATGGATATTATTTGGGTATTTTATTTCATAAAAAAATAATTTCGAGGGATAAGTCTAAAATTGGTGTGATAAATTCATTTCTCTATCCAACCCAGGTGAAACGAGTTATAAAGTTTCTAGAATATGCATGGTTTTATGCAAGATTCACTAAGGACATTAGTAAGATTTTAATTCCCTTATTTAGACTACTATTTAAAATTGATAAATTTATTTTTTAGGATGTTTTTAAAGAAGAGTTTGATGAACTGAAGAATACGGTGATTACACCACCAAATATGTATCGACCAATATGGGAGTACACTTTTGAAAATATTTGTGTTCAATCCTTTAATATTGTTCGATTAGTGACATCCCAAATGATTGATGGGGAACCTCAAGTCATTGAATATGATTCAAGAAAATTTTATATTTCAAACACTCTTTACAAAACACCAAAATATAATTCTTAGTAGTTTTTTTCCTTGGATAAATTTGAATCAAATTTTATTTGGAATAATGTATTTTTTATCATGTATCTATTAAGTAATTCATGAAGAAGTTTTAAGTAAAGACTTGGCTTGTGAGATATATAGTACTACTTGAAGAGTTTAATTTAAAGATCAAATATAATTTGGGATCTAAAACCCATGTAACATATCTTCTAAGAATACATTTCAATATATCTAAAATATAAATTCCATTCAAATTACACTTAAATGAAATAATTCAAGGAGGGAGCTTATATTTAAATAAATATAGGTTACCTTAGTATAATGATATGGTAGTAGTTTTGGAAATATCTCAAGTACCATTTCCCTGAAACCACTAAAAGGTTATTAGGCTCAAATTTGACTCATAATTTCAATTTTCGAATATCCATTTATTTAGAAAATTTTAAATGATAAAATTATAAGAAGATATTAACCTGGGAATGAGATATAATCCATCATTGAGTTTTTCCATACGTTAGATAGTGGTCACCACTTTGTGAGTCAAATTAATTTTAAGAAAATTTTTGAGTCACAAATATATTTTTATATTTTTTTGAATGATACCCATGAGATTTATAAAATATGGTAGTGATACTAATTTACTAGGAACATCACTAATAACCAAGAAATTACTCAAAATCCCATATGATATTGTGGTATTTATTATTTTTAGGGAATATAATTCTTGGGGACTTTTCTCGTATTAATTGTGAACTCCTATATTCTATTAGTATCTAATTATGATTCAAATCAGTGGAATATAAGGTCTCAGAAACTAATTATAATAGTGTTTCTTATGATTTTGTTTGGGAAAAAATTATATATTTGGTGGTCTAAGGGAAACCATTAGTGATAAAGGGACTCATTTCTAAAATAATACCATGAAATATTTGACGAGGAGGTATAGAGTAAATTAAAAAACCTAAAAACCCTATCACCCATAAACTAATGGTCATATTGAAGTCTCGAATAGATTAATTAATGGAATCATGGAGAAAACACTAAATCCAAATAAAATTTATTGGATTCAAAGTTTATAGTACACTTTATGGGGTTATCAATTCGCCTATAGAACTACCATTGAAATGGGACCATATAGGTTGATGTTTTGGAAGATTTTATATTTACCTATATAGATGAACCTTGAGGATTTATGCGTATTTGGGATGATGAATCTAGACCTAGATATAGCTAAAAGTAAAATAATATTGTATCTATATGAGTTTGAATAAATCATAAGGGAATATTTTGAGAACTCAAAGATATGTAAGGAAATAATTTGAGTTTCTCATGGATAGTTAATTCAATAAAATGAATTCAATATATAGTAAAAAGTTTTACATTACAATTCAGGACATAAGTTAATGATATAATTTTTTCAATATGGGAAATAAATTTTACTATCACTAATATACATCTCTTTGGTTGCCTATATATATTTAAAGAATAAAAAAACCTGTTTATTTTTAATTGGAATAGACAGAATAAATTGTATGGGACTTATTACAAACTGCCCCAGATTAATAAACTATATAGAACCCTTTCCAATATAAAACATGGTCCGAAGGGAATTCCCAATCCTCATATGCTGGAATCATGCACCTATGAATTGAGAAAACCCTTAGGGAATTATTTTTCCATAAATAACATAAAAATGATAACATGTGTAAAATATATATCAGTATGTGAATACAAATCCAAAATGGAAAATTGAAAGGAGTAAAACAATCCATGTTCATAAAAACCAAAATGAATAACCAATGTACAATGTACTATAATGAACCACAACACCATGTGTGAAACCCTAGACCCACACTCTTGGATCTGCTTCAATAAACACATGCATTACACACTTTCTTTGATTCCAATTGTAAAATCCTTAATTGAACAATCCTTAATTACAAAATTAATAATGATGATTCATTTATTACATCCCAAACATACTTTCTTATTTGGAACTTTTGATAATTTTTAGAAAAAATAGAATAATAAATCTCATGCCTTTCTCAAATAATAGAAATGGTTTACACTGTATAATTGAATAATTAATTCTAGATAAGTCTTTAATATCTACCAAAAATTATTCTAAATATGCAATCCTTCTAAATATTTCATGTTTACTACTATCATTCATAACCCAAGGAATGAAAATATAAGAAATATGGTACCTCAAATGCTTTGTATGGGGAAAATTTAACTAAAACTATAAAAACATAAGAATGGAATACAAATTATGGTTGGAATAAATAATAAGAATAATTCAATAATTAGTTGAAACATAGAGCATGCTATATTCAGGTTAATATTTGAAAATATGTATAATAAAAATTACTTATCTGATTCTAATAGATTGTAAAATTTTGGACATCAAAAATATCTTATCAATGCCTTATTTCCAAGACACTATAATGATATGGGGATATGGATACAATGAAACCAAAGTGCTTTTAGCTGATTATACATGTCAATGCATCAAGGAGTTATATAATGTTGGGTCCCACCTGTCTCATATTTAATTATAATTCATTATCCATAAGAGTCAACAAGGAATTTCATACACTTCCCTGAGGAATTTTGGATGAATAAAAATAAAGATATCCATAAAATGTAAAATATTGAATTTAAATACATAATAAATATGAGTAATATAACATCCCCAACCCAGGTGACAATAAATCTAGTTCACTACGTTGGGTCTCCACATGACCTCATGCGTACATCCTAATAAGCCGGAGGTAGTGGACTGGCATTGAGGGTCTCATGTGAAACATGGAGATACTATACCATATTTTTAAGAGTAATACATAGATGATAATAATGAGAAATGAAGGAAACATTATCACCAAAAAACATGCATCATAGTCTATTTCTCAAAAGTAGGTATACGACTACAACTATATAGGAAACCAGCTATGTAATTTCATACATTTCCAAGTGTAAGGAAATCCAAAATAATGAAAAATTGAAGAATCCCCAAAGATATTCACAAATCCATGTCTGGATCCCTCATTACATGCACTTCCAAGGATCAATTCAACTATATGGTATATAAACCATTTCCCTTATCTAAACTATATGCATGATTTCTATATGGTATCAAACAACAGACTGATCAGGGAGTGACATCCACTCAGTATGCCACCACCAATTATTTCTACAAAATATCAAGAATAAAAATATAGTTTATTCAATTAATCAATAAACAACATGATAAAATAAGGTAAATATGGTACAATTAGTAGACAATGTTCACTTAAACCATTCTCATCATTTATCCCATTGGTTATGAATTTTGATCAATTTCACTTCATTATAAGCTGTAAAATAAACAATTCAAATGGGGAAGAATCAAGTTCCCAACATCACTAGGTAATTACATTACACAATCACTTCATAACAGCTGGATCCTCGGTCCATGTAGTATCATCACATGTAATCGTTAGTGGCATAGAGCCTCAGCCTAACTCCCTAAACTATAAAGAAAATGGTGTAGGTTTTAGAGTCTCTATATAACCCTGCCTATGGGAATATATCCTCACGTCCAAAACCCCACACATACCACTAATCCATGTGTACATTATTCTTAAAAAATTTACAACATATACCATTTCACAAATGAGACTCAGTTAATACACATAAAATTCAAAATTCATACTTTATTCAATACATAAATAATCTTCATGCCTTCACCCATTAACACATTCACTATTTATAATTTATAACTCATTTAACCATTAACATTATACCAACACCCCCTTATTCCATGTTATCAATTAAACACAATTGTACCAATTTAATTTCAAAATTCTCTTTAACAAATGAAATACATATATCATATATTTTCTTCAATAAAGCCATGTTAACATGATAATCATAACTATCATTGGTTTTTATCTCATAAACCCTTAAAATTCACATTTGTTTACCAAACCCCATGTTCAATAATATGGAACACCCCATGGGTGACCTCTTTCCAGTCAATTCATCCCCAATGCATCCCATAGGAATTATGAGGGGTTTAATTTATAATTTAAACGAGTAATTTTTCATTTCTCAGTATCGGAATCAAAATAACAACAATAAGAAACAAATAAAACAATTTAATACACATAATACAACATCAAGACTATAAGTTATAACTTTTAGACCACCTACATCGATTCTAAAGTCAACCACATAGTCAACATTATCTCTTGATTCGGATTCGAGCACCCTTCGATTAACCAACTTAATATCCACATAAAAAAGATGTTTTTAGGGATTTAGAAGAAGAAAAATAACTACACAATCCATAATCTAGAAAAAGGAAGTAATGGGAGTGTTAAAATCACTCAATGCATCGAATCACAACCAACGACACTCCAAACAGATTAGAAACAAAGGAGATCGATCCTTGGGATGCCTATGACCATTTTTTCATAACACTTTCTACTAGAGGTGAAATAGAAGATAAATCAGTTGATGTTTCCTAATTCCTAACATGATAAAAATTTAAAAATCCACTTCTAAAGGGAGAATAGTTTGTCTGCATGGTTGGCCAAACTATACGCCAACTATGTACCACCCTATATCTGAAACGGGAGCCATGTTGCATGGTTTTTTAGGGAGGTGACATAGTTTGAATGACATTGCAGTGATCGTGTGTGATGGATCTATCCAATATCGCTTGATTTAGTCTCCCCCTCATGGTTTCCTAAATCGTTCACCCATTCTCCATGCAATCACTGCTAGGGAGCACAGTTACTACTAATTGTGCGCCAACCGTTCAAAATGCACAAGATGGCCATTCTTCCCCTTTTTCATGTCCCAAACCCTAGGGACACCCCTGAGACTCCTAATACTCCCAAAAACCATTCCTCTAACCAAAATAAATACAATTAAACCAAAAAATAAAAAAGAGTGTACCTAAAAGGAATCTAGTTTTGTACTTGTTATTATTCAATAATCATCAAGAATGTTAATAATTTTATACATTTCAATAACAGGAATGAAGTGGTCATAACCCATCCATAAAAATAAGGTGTATGGATAATTTATACAGATCTAACATTATAATAATAATTTTTATTAGAACATCAATATTTACCCCCTGTTAATAGAATAACAGTATTTCTAGATGAACATCAACCAATATTAATTATGTAGAATGTGATGGTCACAACATATAGATAAATGAGTATACAACTAACTCAATATTAGAATAACATGATTATAATTCATTAATTTAAATAAGGTACATGGTTTTCAAAAAATATCCTCAGTGTAACAATGTAAACCTAGAAGGATATTGGTATAGATGAATAGAATCCTTGTAAAATAAAGATTGACTGATACCACCCAATAAGGGATTGTAAAGTGGATTTTTATGGTATTGTGATCTCATAGCCCCAAATAATAAATATATATTTAAATATAAATACTGAATGATATAATCTATTATGTAAATACTATTGAAAATGAAAAGGGAAATATATGTTAAAACTTAAAATATCTTTTATAAAACATTTTAAATATTAATCTAAAAATAATGTTACTAGCCACTTCAAATAATAATATTTTTCAAAATATTAACTGAAAAATCATTGAAAAAAATTACTTTTAAAAAATAATGTTTAATAATAGGTTCTCTAAAAGACATAATTTTTATCTTGGATAAATGATATGATGAAGATAAAACATATGAAAGGGAAATGGAAACCCATTTATTATATCTTGAAAAATACCCTTGTTCAAAAATTCACATTTTAAAAAGTGTAACAAAACATTATTTTGAATAAAAATATATTTTTACCCTAGATGTAGAAATATTACCATAGAATAAAATATTATCATGGTATAAGTGAATCACTGAAGAAATACTTTCATGATGAAATAATATATCTCGATGAAAGGAGACTTGATTTATTACTATCCGTTACAGGCAACATAGTCCTTGAAGTAAGAAATTTTCCAAAAAAAATTTATTATGCGGTAATAATGCAAATTCATAGAAATAAAAAATAATTTCACATAATATAATAAATTGGTATAATATACCTAACTTTTAAGACCAAGAGGATGATCTTAACTAAAAAATGAAAATTGGGTTACCAAAATCCTTACAACTGCAGTAACAATTTAGTAAATCCCATTGGATGAAAACAAACTATTTTTGTATTAATTATCAATTATAAAAATATATATATGATAAATATGAATCTGTGGGTATTGATTACACCATTAAATTTAAAACATGGTTCAAAACATAAACATGTCTTAAAGAATTATTTTCTAAGACAAATAATGATTGTGTCTTGAGTAACATTTTTATCAAAACCCCTTGAAAGTGATGGCCTGTAATTGAACTTAAAATACAATTATTAAAAAATAATTCATTATTTGATATATAAAATAGGATGTATACACACCATATAAATAAAATAAAGTGCATAATACCAGAAATGTCTCACGGAAGAGAATATGAGATGAAAACCTTTACCTTGTTCTAGATTCATTCAGCGCATGTGCATAACATCATGAATAATAAAATTGAGTTTATTATATAAATTATTATGAACCTTACTCAACAATATTTTTTTCTTATTGAACATTTATTATCATATTCTGTATATTATTATATTTTTCTTGCCTATGTTGGTTATTGGAGGTTGTTTGGTCAATTTTTCAATAATTCTTTATATACATAGACCATGGTAGAAAGAATCATAAAATAGTTTCATACTGTATAAAATATTAATAGTTTTTTGTAAAAAAATTTATATTAAATATGTTTTTAAATATATCCATGAAGGGTGGTGATGAAAAATGAAACTCATTTCCTATGGAGGTGGTAGTCTAAACATACTCACAATTAATGTTTCCATTTCCTAAAAATGAGATAAAAATGAAGTATATGATAAATTTAAATTTAATAATAATATTTATATTATATATATATTATTTATTCATAAACAACATCATAAAAAGCCCCATGATAGGCTGATATGAGAATAGGAGCACATCATTTCGTAGAGGTGGTAGTCCGGGCAAACACACCAATAATAGTGTTGTTTTCTTAAGAGTATGAAAATTAATAAATAATTTTTTTTAATAAATATAATAACAATTCATTATAAAAAATATATTTATTTTATCATATTGATGTCGTATTTATAGGTCTTGAATATAATGATTTGAATGATAATGTTGTGGATTATGTAATGATCACTTGGGGACTTTGAACGTTCTCTTAAAAGTCTCCTTCGAATTAAAGGGTTTCGGATAACTAATTGAGACCATAGGATTATGAACATGAGAGTTGATTTTATATAGAGAAGAATGGAATATTTTATATAAGTAATTAAAATCCATTTGTGTGGCATGAAGGGATTAGATGTCCCATTTTATAAGTGAAGAAAATGGAGCTTTTGAGAACACCAATTAATTTTCAATGAAATCATTACACTATTAATGGTAAAAGAAAACATAAGTTATATATAAGGGATTTTTGGGAGAAATATGGTCGATAAAATCTCCAATAAATATATTCACACATGTTTTAAACATGATTGAAGTCATTTTTTTCTTTGATTTTTGAATTTTTATCTTTAATGTTTTTACCTTGGTAACTAGTTTTTATTTAAGTAATTTATGTTTTAAAAAACATAAAATTACCCAACTTACAAAAATAAGGAATCATAAACATTAATTTTATTTATAATTAATCTACTTTAATTTTAGAATAATAGAGAAATAAATTTTATTTTAAAGGATTTTATATATAGAAATACATTTTTTTGTAGAAAAAATGATGTTTTAAAAATTATGTGTTCTTAATATTGTTTACCATTGTTAATAAATTAATTTTTATTTAATATAATAGTATATATATTTAAAAATAATATTATATTTATCATCTAATGTAGTATAATTTAATTAATTATATAAAAATTATCCAACATTAATAAACTAATATTTTGAAAATAATAGTTTTTTCATTATAAAGGTTGTTAACATTAATCTTAGTAATCATAATTTTATTCTAAAATTTTAAATTGGACATTATATATAATATTATCATGTTGATCAAAATTTTGAATTCCATTTTTAAATATTTTATTACTAAAAGTGATGAGAATTAATTTTTCCTATAAGAAAATAAAAATAGTTTTTGGAGTAAAATATTACTTATGTTTCCAAAAATTATATTCAAGGGAATTATAAAGACTACACAGTATTTTAATTATGAATGTATATATTATATCAAAATTTTTTAAAAAACATTTAATACATTTTTTATAGTCTCATAAAAGTGATTGTTTTTAAAAAAATCAACAATTTTTAACTATTTAACCGAGAATAAGTAACATAGATAAATAAAGAAACATTATGTTAATATTAATATGATAAATAAAAAAAAATTATTTACTTTCCACAACTTAAAATTCAATAATTTATAAATTCTTTTTTCTAATAAAGGCTTAAAATATAATAAAAACACGTTTTAATTGGAAAGTGATATTTTCAATATAATTGTTAGTTTTCATATTTCATATCATTCACCAAAAGATTTATTTTATCCCATTATCAATATTAAACATAATTCTTCATCATTATTTATACAATTTATAAAATAGAAATTCATATCTCATACAAAGAAAATTTTTATACAAAAAAATATTTTCTAAACAATAAAAAATCATATTAATAATTTTAGGTAGAATAATTTAATGTAATACATATTACAAGAATCCTTTATTTTTAATATAAATATTTCATAGAGTAGTTACTCCTATTATTTCTTGTTCATTCAATAACCAGGTATTAATAATCATAATTTATATATCATAGATTCATTTAATTTTAGTGTTGTGTGCGGATAAATCTATAAAACACATTGAATTATTTATAGTAAGTCATGTATTAAAATATTGAGGTATTTCATTCTCCGCCTTTAATAAATTTCATCTTAAAATTTTAATTACCACTCACTAAGGAAAATTAGTAAAGATATTATTAACAATATTCATCATTTAGGATATAACTTCTAATATGACATCTTCCTTACTCTTTTAAGGTATATTAAGTTACTTATCATTCCACAAAAAACATTATTCATTAAAATGGTCATATACTCAAGTATGTATATAAACTAATCCTATATTCTCAATAACATAATTTTCCAAAAATCATTTTGATATCCACGACATTAAACCACTAAGAAACAATATATTCTTCCAAAAATTAACTCTATATTTCATCCCTAAAATTTAATAACCACTAGTTCAGAAAATCACAAAATAGTAATTATATATAAAAATACTAACAATGCAAATAACTTCACCAAAAAAATAACTTGGATCACTTTTTCATTAAATCAAGAATTAATTCTAATTATATCAACACTATCTAAATCACATTTATCAAAATCAATCAACCTTTTATTACCTTTACATAAATCATTATATTTAACCTAAGAGTTTTTAATACCTTAATCATGTGTTCTTTAATAGTTATCCCCAAAAATATAACCTTTTTTAATAAATAAATTTTCAAGGTTATTGATTTAATTTAATATACATATCTAAACCATTAAATTATAACTACTGAAGAAAAATCATTCTTTGTTTCACATAAAACTCATAACATATTGAATATATGAGAAAATAATTGATAAATAATACTCTCTAATGAAAATATATAAGAGTATCAAGTGATAATTTATATTGAAATATCATCCTTGCTGACATTCGTAAGACTAGGAAACTAACAATTTCCATCACAAAAAATATCTATATATATATATAATAAGATTCTCAGTCATTTAATTATGCTCCCTTTTTTTGTTATAATACATACTAATTTATAGAAAAATACCTTTCTCAACATCAATTTTGTGATCCTATTTCATCCAAATATTAAAACACATAATTTTTGTAAATAAAATTTGAGTAAATGATCATATAAATATAAAAACTCAATCCTAATATGTCATCTATATTGAAATGTTCATTTCATCCTTTGATACTTCTAGTTCAATTTATTTTGCCTAAATATAGGCTCCCTTTTACTTCCAAACCTAATACCTTAATGTAATTAGGAAATAAATCATTCATAATGGTTGTTAAATAGAATGTTATAGACCAAATAATTTCCCCTACAAGTTTCTATAAAAGTGTGTTGTCTAAGGCACATTTACCGTGCACCAGAGTGAAGATCGAGTCAATACACATCAGCCCTTTTCAGAGTGATTAACCATAGATGCATTCATCTTAGATACACATCCACTATCCAGAATCTTTAAAAGTATGTAATTTATATAAAATAAACATATTTATTATATTAAAAAATATTTAGGATGTCATACTATACTTATAATTAATCCTATTATTTCCATTGACGTTCAGTCATCCTAATCCCCAAATAAAATGTACATTGTTTCCTTATAATTAAATCATATACTGTTTTTGACATCATGAAGTGTGGTCTATGTACTTTAACATATAATTTATGATGTGAACCTCACCTGTACATAAAATGTTTAGTTTTAGTATAAATACATATTTATGATGGGAGGAGCATTTTTTTTCTTAGCATCATGACCAAAAACGACTTCGAACCTTCTCAAAATGTTCACGGTGTGAATCTCAATATTTCATGGGGTTTAATGATGGTAGAGAAGGTACCAGCCTGAAGCGATAGAATAGAAGCACCGAACCAATCCCAAACAAGATTTTGGGGGATCATCCCCTATATTATGGAGAAATTGGTTCACCTTAGTGGATCTATGTGCACCACCCCTACGGACTAAGAGACTTGTCTCAGCCCGTCCCACAAAGCCCCAAAAGCACAACCTCCCCTACAAAATGAATTTATTCACACCATCTATGTGGCATAAATGTTTCTCCAACCCTTCATGGGACACATGATCTAAGACCCTACACTCTGTACCAGTGTAGACAACCTCATTCGATTAGGTTTCCCTATTTACCTATAAATAAGACCCTTGGGATCCTCCATTGCATAACTAGAAAATCGGATCAAGCCCCCAAAATAGGGCTACACATCCCCTTTATCTAGGTCTCCTGGAATTCCTTAGGTATCTCTACAAAACCTTAGGGAAGAAAACATTAAAATAAATTAGAGAGATTGAAGTTCCTTTAGGGTCTAAAATACAAGACTCATGCATGAGGACCCATTCTACCCTAGCGAAAAACCAAATGCACGAGGCCCCTTACATAACCTGGGACCTAGGTGAGCCTCGTCTAGGACCGCCTATGGAGACCCCTGGTTTATCGGATAAAGCCACTCCCATGTATTTTTTCCAAGGTGTCTCATTTCCTAAGTCATATAAAACTCATGAAGGCCTACACCCCCATTCCTAAAGTATTTATAGTTCCTCCCATGTCCTATGTGAGGCACCTCTTCAATATAAACTAGGACCTTTTCAATGAAACCTTTTATCCCTCTTACAGGGCACCAAAAATACATCTCTTCTTCCTTTCCATCCCTATTTAGATAAGGTCAAAGTTGAAACCTAATCATAAGCCACTAAAAATTAAAAACCATGAATAGGGGCACACCAGCATGACTTCCATTTAGATTTTCATTCCTATGTTTATAGGTTTCCCACACTTGTCCAACCTGACAATTAGGGTACATGGGGTGCATGTGGATTTTCATTCCCATGGTCACGAGGACCTTGACCCCTGGGGGAGGTGTTAGGGAATTCCTAGTCTTTGTAATTGGGGCTAGGACCATGTCCTTCCTTGGTTGTCTCTACGATCTTGAGCCTCCAGTTCCATATAGGGATGGTAATGATCACACTTCATTTTCAATTCAATAGGAAATATGATCATCCTATCCCACTATGGAAACAATTTTAGGGAATCCCATTGAGAGTAAGCCCGTAGGCTTTCTTGTATGAAGTTTCACTCTTTCTCCTCCTCACTCCCCGATGGCTGTGTCTATGTGGGTAGTCAGATCTGACTATCCAGAATACAAAACAGGAGAGAAAATGGGTGCATCCTAGCCCCCTTATTTCTTCTCTCATCTCCTCGTTTTCTTCGATCATCATAAGAGGACAATTTTGGTTTTCCAGATCTTCCAATTCCTCTTGTTTATCACATTAAATCATGGATTATAATGACTTGTAGTAGGATATCCATGATCATGGAATACACACAGTCGGATGCATGTTTTGGCATATAATATTCTCTCAGATCTTTCTCTTTCCTTCATTTAGAGTACCTCTATAGGTATGGGTCATCAAGGCCAAGTATGCATCCTCTGGGAAAATAAAATCATATTGTTTCGAAAATATTTTGTTTCCTCTTGATTCTCATGCTGATCATGACTCACATTGGCTTGGTGGTTGATGGTGGTCATGACATCCACTGGATCCCCAAACCATATGGGCATCGTCTTCATGAATAATCCCCCAATCATAACAAAACCATGGAATCCTCCTTGGGATTAATCCCCAAGAGAAATTCCATTCACCCAAATCACCTCTTCTAGAATAATCCCCGATAAAAACAAAACCATGGAATCCAACCCAGGAGTTAGACCCAACCAATCGTACGTTTACCTGATCCTCAACTTCAAGAATAATCCTAGATCATCACTAAACTAGGGAATACAACCCATAAGTAATCCCCAACTAAACATATTTTGATCGGGGTATCCTCTTTTGAAACATGCCACAAAACCCACCCTCTAGGCCTCCTACTTGGTATAAGCCCCCACAATGTCACCATACTCATCAATGGGATTCCCCTTTAGGTAAAATCCCCAAACAAGCCACCATGTCACCATGAGTCAAGATATCCCCCATTGACCCATTAATAGGTAATTTTACATAGGATTAATCTCTAACTCAATATTATTACAGGGTAATACTCCCCTACAAGAAAAACATTCTCTATAATTGTGGGTCCTTGTTACCGAACTATGTGGGATTTTATTCCAATCCAAATGGGATACATAGGAATTCTCCCTAAGGTCCAAAACCAACATACCAAATAATAAATAATCTCTATAGACTAAATTATAAATAGGGACAAATTCAACCGAGAAATTCATATCCCTTCCAGGTTACCTAGTCCACTTTGTCATAAGTCGCACAAAAAAAATGTGACTAGGACCATTTCACCCAGACTTCCTTTCCATATGATGCTAAACTACATAGTTTGGTCCTTATCACATGACCTTAAAAGGTATTATGTGTCCCATTAAGTAGCCCTAATGTAACACCCCAAGCTTCCACGGTATGCTTCTCTTTGAAAAATACAGTAGTGTGTGTTGTACGTAACTTCGAGTTCTAACACACACCACAACCAATCAAACTAACCGTTATGAATAGTAATACCCACTTTTAAAAATATTATAAATTTTATCCTTCAAAATGGAATTCATTTTCGGATTTGGAATATCAAAATTAACTTTGGGTGAATTTTTGGTACTTTTCGGATAAAATTCATATTTTGGTGAGTAGTGAAAATTACTAAATTTTTATTTAAAACAACTTTTTAAATCGAAATAATTAATAGTGATAAATTATGAATATGAGTGATTTTAAAAAATAATTAGATTATATTTTTTCCATTTAAACCAATGTTGGTCATTGGACATAATTTCACATTTAAACCGGACATAATCAAGTTCTAATCTTTTGATAGTTATTATATCTTCAAAACACGCTTTTTATTTTAACAACAGGAAATAATTTTAAATTAAATTTTGACACTTCAGTGTTTTGAATTTATAAAAATGGATTCCATATTTATAATTAGGAGGTCCAAATTTTGTAAATAGGTAACTTTTATTTTTAGACATTTTGAATTATTACTTCGGTAAATATTTTATTTACCATGGTTAAAGTGTAAATTTGGTAAATAAGGGTAAAAAATAATGTTATAATAATATTAATTTACCCTAAAACGTGTCCTAACCCTATTGGATGATACATTTCTGACCATGGTAATCTTTGGGTTGATTTTGGGATCCCATGGATCAACTTGTAAGTGATAATGACACTTCATATTAATTAAGTTAAAGTAAATACAAAAATGACGTAAGCATATATCATTTAGAAAAACAATTTTTACATAGGGTTATATATGATATATTTCAGACTATAAATATTAATTTTAAATATAAAAATATTTCCTACATAATGGTATTTTATTTATAGTTTTTAGATATAGAATAATTAAATTTATTTATGACACAATAATGATGCAGTATTTTCCTTATCTATGAAAGAATCAAATAATTGGTATTATATATGTTAAAATAAATATAATTTGAACTTTTTGTGACATCCACGAATTTTATTGGTCAATATGACATGTTAGGATTCCTTAAATGAATTTTTATCGAATTAATAATGTTTTTATGACTTTAACATAAATTAATTATTGAATAGTGTTAAAATTTACATTAATGTGTTTTTAAAACAAATATTATATTATTAATTGATATTCTATTTCAAAAACTCTAAGGTTTGGAAAAAAGACTTATATAATGATATTGTTATAATTAATAGACCACTTGGGGTCTCTTGGAAGTTTATTGCATGTTTATTGACTATATAATATAAAAATACAAAGAGACATGGTAAATGTCAAAATATTTAACTAAGAGTTAAATAAAAAAGATAAAG
The DNA here is from genome assembly GCA_963277665.1 of Viscum album. Classification (NCBI taxonomy): domain Eukaryota; kingdom Viridiplantae; phylum Streptophyta; class Magnoliopsida; order Santalales; family Viscaceae; genus Viscum; species Viscum album. Next base: position 1,404,893,818 of record OY728125.1, read on the forward strand.
TTAATATAGTGGCCCAAACCTGTCTAAATACTATGGGTTGAGTGGTTTTCGACCTATACCCATCTTAACATTTAAATAATGCACTTTAGATCCATTTCAAACAAAATATTAATTAATTATAAAATACTATTTCTAGCATTTCCAAAGGTACCCCTCACCCCTCTTATAAAAGGGGACTCAACCATCTCACTAATTCACACCTTCAAAGCCTTTTGGATCAGCCAACCCCAGCCCAAATATCCTCCCATCTTTTCTCACTTCAACAAAGAGGCATTAGTTTGATCAGAAAGCCATCCTATGGAGTCCTTTTGATCAAGTCAAAAGGAAGAACCCGAAGAAGAGGTAATGTTTTCACCACCCCTTTTCAAGTTCCTTTGTTCATCAACTTCTTATTTCTTTATTATTTCCATTCCAAAATAATCAATCCAGAATATTCTATATACTGTGATGTTATTATGAACAAGGTACGACCATATTCAGTATTCAATCCATCCTTTGAATGACATTTCACCATACGTGTGTACGTACGGCTTACCGTCTCCACGTTGTGGTGTAATTGTTATTCAAAACATTATTATTTAAATGGGTATGATAATGATGTGTAATTGATTTAATTAATAAATATAACAGGATAATTATTATTTATATATGATATACCATCCAATTATATATTATTTTAATATCAAAATAATGATATTGTCGCTCGTGCGTACGTACAGACTACCGTCTCCACGAATGCGATGGGATTCATTCCCTATCATATCCATTAAAGTATAATTGTTCTTTCATGATTAAAAATAATGTTTAAGGACTTAATATCATTCTATATATGAATAAGATACAACCAATCCATAAAAAACAATAATTACATAACAAAACATATAAAAGAAAACAAGTAAGTTAACACCCGAAACGATGATAATACTATGATATTATTAACAAGTAATTCTTTAAAGATCATATATGATATCATATTAATGTATATGATTCTTGTATAATTTAATAAAAATTATTTCACCATTATATATGAGGTTAACTTACCCTCAACCAAGGAAAAGTACAAGTTAAGGGTTTGTTTCACAATCTCATCATTATCCGAGGTTGTTTATACGTAGTTATCTACTGGGACCTCTTTATCATCCACATCCATGTTTCTTAAAAATTTATTTCATATCATTCTTACTGTTTTATAGACTATGGGTTAAAGTCATTTATACCCTTGTTTTACTTTTTATAAAGGAATATTTCTGTTGTTTTCCAAACAAGGTCCTTTTAAACTTTTTCGACAGAATTAAGGTAAGAATGTATTTTTTAACATATACGGTAGGTGCGACTATTTTCTACCATTATAAAATAATTGAAGATTCCCTTAAAATATTATACAATTTTTTTCATAGTAGATTTTTTCTTTTATAATTATGTGTCTTTTAAATTATTTTAAAAAAAGATATATTTCTCTCAAATAGTTTTTATTTCATCTATATCAACATCCTATGATGGATATTAAACTTATTTGAAGTAGATTTATTATGATAAAAAACTTCCATATTGTATTGAAGTTTTTGTTATATGTTTGACTGTGGATGTGTTATTTTTATACCATTCATGGTTTATATAAAAGTATTGACATTTCGTATTCTAGTTTTAATACGAATGTTTATGTTATGTTTAAACCTGTTCATATGAGGAATGAAATGGACTTAATAAGTGACGGGTGGAGCCCGATATAGCTCCTCAATGCATCGGTAGGTCTCATGAGACAAACTACTATCTTGGCACAAGGCCTTGACAAAATCTTATATGTAGTCTTGGCACAAGGCCTTAACTATGTGGTTATGATAGTCTGTCATTATGCATTCCATCATTATGAAAGTGGTTATTGATATTGCATGTGATTATCCTACTAGTAGAATATCAATGTGAAGAAGTAAACGACATTATTTCATTTTATTTTTTCCATATTATGAAAATGTTCAAGTGTCAAAGGGTTTTGTTTTAGTTACACATTTCCTTAAATGTTTATTCTTATTTATGATAGTTTTTGCTATATAGTTATCCTTACTCGGCATCTGAGCTCAGCCCTTTCTATGTTTTATTTCTCCCAGGATGTGAAGAAGTATTTTATGAATGACCTACAGGGATTTTATGACGGGATATGAAGACAATATGTTGTTGTAGTTTTTTTCCTCTAATTATGATATAATGAAAGACTTATGAATATATCTAGTGATTCCAAGGATACTAAAAAAATCAGTATTTCGAGACATGATCTTTTGTGATCATTCCAATGTTATGTAATAACGCACCGAAATTGGGTAACTGGGGTCAGGGCATTGCAGTTGGTATCAGAGGAAGTTTAATATAAACCATGAAAGCTATATTTAGATAAGCTCTGATTAGAGCACATAGCCCTTTGATAGTCATTGATTATTAGTATAGAATAACTTCCTATAATTTTGTTATTGTAGATATTTTGTGAGTTTTGTGAGAAATAAATCCCTATATGGATACAAGAAATTATAGGCGGCTCTGGAACGGATGTACCTAGGGGAAAAACATGAAAACACCGCTTTGATCTAGACTCGAATGGGAACTGGTGCACGAAAACGGGCCTTGCTACATTCTTGGTTACCACACTCCTGGGGGATATGGTTAGGATAATTATCATTTTCTTTAAAAACCATTATGAAGGGTTTATGAGTATATAAATTCTCAAAGGAAAAAATTTTATGATTATGAATTATATCCACAAAATGTTCAGTTTATGTTAATTTTTTTACAATTTTGTAATTTTGTATTACAATTCATAAACTAATCTAGTTTATGACATTGTTTAGAAATGGCACCAAGTGGAAGAAATGGAAACTGTATCAATGCACGCACTCCATGTAGGGATTTACCTCCTTCTCGTGATAATTATAGTGGAGCTAGTGATGCAACTGCTACTGATCATCTAATCACCATACTGTGACAACTCACTCAGGTTATGAATAATAACCTTACCCATACGGAGCACCCAAATTCGCTTTGTGGAGGATCAATGTTAGACCGCTTCATGAGGAAACAACCTCCAACATTAAATCGGAGTAAAAATCCCTTAGTAGCTGAACAATGGATAAATTCCTTAGAGAAAATATTCCATGTCTTGGGGTGTAGTGAAAGGGGAAAAGTTGTCATGGTAGATTACCGCCTCACTGGAGATGCTGATCAATGGTGGCCATTGATTCAAAATACAATGGAAGATGATGAAGTATCAAATATGTAATGGAGGTAGTTCAAATATATTTTCTTAGAAAAATACTTTCCTTGTGACCATCGAGCAGATATGGAAAGGCGATTTCTGAGTCTTAGACAAAAGGAGGATGAGAATATCACAAATTATGAGGCTAAATTTACAAGGTTATCACGGTATGGTGGAGATTATATACGTAACATAAGAAGTAAGATTTATCATTTATTTTATGGGTTGAAACCATTTCTGCATTGAGCATTCATGTCATAATCCTTCTCTTCATACGATGATATTGGCTCCTATTCTATGGAGACAGAATAATAATTCTCCGATTCTTACGACATTAAAGAAAAGCAAGAGAAGAAGAGATCTAATGATAACTCTGGAAATGGAAATAAAGGGAAGAAGGGAAAATTTGATTATCCATCCTACAGTAATGGTGTGAAGAAACACCCCAGTACATGCTTGAATGTAATGGGGGTCTGTTACAAGTGTGGTGAAAAAGGCCACCAAGATCGTGATTGCAAAGGGATGAAATAAGCTACCGATGTTCAGTGCTACAATTTCATGGATATGGGAAATTATGCTAATGAATGTCCAACGTGTTAGGGAAACGTACCTCATAAAAGGCCAAGGGATCAAATCCATGTTTATGGTATCACTACTGCTATGGTAGAAGCTCTGAAAGATGGGGTGGGAGGTAATTTAATGGTTTCCTCAAGTTTAGAAAATGCATTATTTAATTCTAGATCGTCACATTATTTTATATCTTCCTAGTTTGCTATGAAAATTATATATTTCCAATTTTATTTAACACGGTATTTTTCAGTTAAAACTCTTAAGGTAAGTATCATTACTATAAATTTCTGTGGATCTGTTCCCATTAGGGAATATAAATGTTTTTTATCCGCTGATCTCATCATCATACTTATGATTGAGTTTGATATAATCCTTGGTATAGATTGGATTTTTGCCCTTGATACAATTATTTATTATAAGAATAAGGAGGTTACAATATTTGATGATGATAATTAATAACACCTTATATTTAGAGTAGAATCGTCACCACCTGATTCTTACCTAGATCTACCCCTAGTTGCTCAACTAAATTCAATTGTTGGGGAGGAAGATAATGAAATAACTGTGGGTAATGAAAGGAATGTCCAAATAGAGGATGTACCTATTGTGATAGAATGAATATGTTGATGTGTTTCCAAAATATTTACCAGGAAATCCTCCAAAATTAGAAATTGAGTTTTCCATTGATTTAATTTCTGGATCAAGGCCCATATCGAAGACCCCTTATAGAATGGCCACTATTGAAGTTTTGGAACTAAAGAAACAACTATAGGAATTGAGTAATAAGGGATTTATTCTCCGTAGTGTTTCTCCATTGGGAGCCCCTACCCATTTTGTTAAGAAGAAAGATGGATCTATGAGGTTATGTATCGACTACAGGGAGATCAATGCTATAACATTAAAGAACAAGTATCTGCTACCTCACATTGATGATTTATTTGACCAACTGCATGGAGATAAATAATTTGAAAAGATTGACCTTTGATCTGGATACCATCAGTTGTGTGTGAAGAAGGATTACATTACGAAAACCACATTTCGAACTAGGTACGGACATTACGAGTTTAGAGTAATGCCTTTTGGGATGAATAATGCACCCTTTATTTTCATAGATCTAATTAACAGAGTTTCCAAGGAATATCTCTAGGATTTTTTAGTGGTATTCATTGATGATATATTTTTATACTCAAAAAGTTACAAAGATCATGAAAATAAATTGTGCATTATCCGGAAGACTCTTAGAAGACTTGAATTATATGGGATTTTTAGCAAATGTGAATTCTGGCTTCGAGATATTTCTTTTCTTGGCCATAATGTCTTCAAAGCTGAAATCTCTGTTGATCCTTCTATGACCAAGGCAATCCAAGAATGGCTAGTACCGACGAGTATAACTGAGGAACGCAGTTTTATTGGTTTAGCAGGTTATTATCGACGTTTCATCCAGAATTTTTCACAGTTGGCTAACCCATTAACGAAGCTCACACGTAAAGGGGTTAAATTTGTTTGGACAAAAGATTGTGAAGAATGTTTTGAAGAACTTAAGATAAGATTAGTCAATGCTCCTATATTGAATCTACCATCGGGGAATTATGGGTTCGTTATTTATATTGATGCATCAAAGAAAGGACTTGGTTGTGTCCTTATGTAGAATGGTAGAGTTATTGACTATGCATCACGACAGCTGAAAATTCCTGAGAAAAAATATTGTACTAATCATGTTGAGTTAGATGCTGTAATATTTTCTTCGAAGATAAGGATACATTATCTCTATGGTGGAAAATTTGAGATTCATACTGATCACAATATTTTGACGTATATCTTCTCACAGAAAGAACTCAACATGAGGCAAAGGAGATGTATTGAACTACTCAAGTATTATGATTGCACGATACACTACCACCTGGGGAAGGCAAATAAGCTGGCAGATGATTTCAGCAGAAAAGATCATGGAGTTTTGAACAAGATGAGAATTGAGAAGGATCCTATTTTCGTGGATCTAGTAAATTTGGATATGGGAATAACCATGGAATGTGAAACATCAATGATTTTTCTAATGGTTGCCAAACCTTCTTTACTAGAAAGGTTAAACAGTTCTGAGACCGATGATGAAGAGTTTCAAAAGAAGAATAAAGCTGTGAATTGTGGTAGATTGAGAGACTTTGTGTATGAAGATGGAATTTTGAAATTTGGGAAGATTATTTGTGTTCCCAATATACCTGATCTAAAAATGGAATTTTTGGACTATGCTCATAGTTCCAATTTCTCTATACACCCTGGGAGCTCCAAAATATATAGCTATTTCAAGGAACATTTATGGTGGGACAACATGAAGAGGGAGATTGCTGATTTTGTGTCAAGATGTATGGTTTGTCAACAAGTGAAAGCTCGAAGGCAGCAGCCTAGAGGAGTCATGCAACCTCTTCCCATACCTGAGTGGAAATGGGATAATATCATGATGGACTTTGTCATGGGTCTACCAAAGACTCCTTGAAGGAACGATGCAATATGGGTCATTGTTGATCATATTACCAATTATGCACATTTTCTTGCTATATGGGAAGATTTACCACTTTAAAGTATAGCAAGGCTATATATTAATGATGTTGTGAGACATCATGGAGTACCCCTATCGATTGTTTCTGATCGTGATCCCAATTTTACTTTAAGATTCTGGAAGAGTTTTCAGAAGGCCTTGGGTACTAAACTTTGTTTGAGCACTGCCTACCACCCTCAAATAGATGGACAATCAGAACGGACTATTCAAACCTTAGCAGACACGTTGATATCATTATCACCTAACTTTTAGGGTATGTGGGATCAATATTTACCTCTGGTGTAATTTTCCTATAACAATAGCTTCCATTAAAGTATTCATATGGCACCATATGAAGAGTTATATGGAATGACATGTCGAAGACCAACCTTTTTGGATGTTGTTGGGGAATGAAAACTCGTAGGACCAGAACTGGTGGAGAAAACATGGATAAGGTAAAGTTAATGTAAAACCACATGAAAGCATCTCAATGTAGGAAGAAGAGCTATGCCAATAACTGAAGGAAGGATTTGGAATTTCAGGTAGGAGATCATATTTTCTTGAAGGTATCTCTATGGTAGTGAGTTATAAGATTCAGTAAGAAAGGAAAATTGAGTCCCTGGTACTTAGAAACTTTTGAAATTATAGAATGAATTCGGGTTGTAGCTTACCGTTTGGCAATTCCGCCAAGTCTCTCCAAATTTCATGATGTGTTCCACGTATCACTATTGAGAAAATACATGCATGGGCAAATTCATGTACTTACATATGAGGAATTTGAACTGGAACATGATCTTTCTTATTCCAAAGAGCCCGTTAGGATTCTTGATACAAGAGAGCAAGTTCTGAGAAACCGAACGAATCATCTGGTAAAAATTCTATGGAGAAACCATAAAATGGACGAGGAAACATGGGAACCCGAGGAACATATAATGAAGAACCACCCGAGTCTTTTCATGTGGTAGTATTCTAGAAATTTTGAGGATGAAATTACTTGAAGTAGGGGATAATGTAACACCCCAAGCTTCCACAGTGTGCTTCTATTTGAATAATACAGTAGCGTGTGTTGTACACAACTTCATGTTCTAACACACACCACAACCAATCAAACTAGACATTATGAATAATAATACCCACTTTTTGAAATTTTATAAATTTTATTTTCAAAATAGACTTCATTTTTTGATTTGGAATATCAAAATTAGCTTAGGGTGAATTTTTGGTACTTTTCAGATAACTTTCATATTTGATGAATAGTGAAAATTAATAAATTTAAATTAAAAACAATTATTTAAATCAAAATAATTCATCATGATAAATTATGAATTTGAGTGATTTTAAAGTATAATTAGATTATATTTTTACCATTTATCCAATGTTTTTCATTGTACATAATTTCAAATTTAAACTGGATATAAGCAAGTGCCAATATTTTTATAGTTATTATTTCTTAAAAACACGCTTTTTGTTTTAATGACGGGAAGTAATATTAAATAAATTTCTGCCACTTCTATGTTTTGAATTTAGAAAAATGAATTGAATATTTATAATTATGAGACCCAATGTGTGTAAATAGATAACTTTTTTTATAAATTTTGAAAATTACTTTGGTAAATATTTTATTTACCATTGTTAAATGGTAAATCTGGTAAATAAGGGTAAAAAATAATATTATAATAAATTTAATTTACCCTCAAACGTGCCCTAACTCAATTGGTTGATACATGTCCGACCATGGGCATCTTTGGGTCGATTTTGGGACCCCCTGGATCTACTTATAAGTGATAATGACACTTTATATTAATTAAGATAAAGTAAATACAAAAATGACATAGGCATATATCTTTTAGAAAAATAATTTTTACATAGGGTTATATATGTTATATTTTCGAATATAAATATTAATTATAAAGATAAAAATATTTAATATATAATTGTATTTTAATTATAATTTTTAGACATGGAATAATTAAATTTATTTATGACGCAATAATGATGCAGTATTTTCCTTATTAATGAAAGAATCAAATAATTGGTATTATAAATGTAAAAATAAATATAATTTGAAGTATTTGATGATATAAAAAAAATTATTGGTTAATATGACATGTTAGGATAGCTTAAATGAATTTGGTTTGAATTAATTAAGTTTTTAAAACTTAAAAAAAATCAATTATTGAATAGTGTCAAAATTTACATAAATGAGTTTTTAAAACAAATATTATATTATTAACTGATATTCTATTTCTAATATTCCACGGTTAGGCCTATGAGAGTTATATAATTATAGGTGTATCATTAATGTACCACTTGAGGGATTATTGGAAGTTTATAGTAAGTTTATTGACTATATAATATAAAAATACCAAGAGACATGTAGATGTCAAACTATTTAACTAAGAATAAAATCAAAAAGATAAAGATTATATAGTGACTCAAACCTGTCTAAAACCTATTGGTTGAGTGTTTTTAGACATATATCCACCATAAACTTTAAATAATCCACTTTGGATCCATTATAAACTGAATATTAATTTATTATAAAATAATATTTCTATGTTTTCCAAAGGTTCCCCTCACCCCTCTTGTAAAAGGGCACTCCCCCTTAACACTAATTCACACATTCAAAGCATTTTGGATCAGCCAAACCCTTCCCAAATATCTTCCCAACTTCCATCATTTCAATTTAGAGGCCTTATTTTGACCATAAAGCCAACGTATGGAGTCCTTTTGATCAAATCAAAAGGAAGAACCCGAAGAAGAGGTAATGTTTTCACCACCCTCTTTCAAGTTCCTTTCTTTTTAAAATTCTTGTTTCTATGTTATTTCCATTATAAAATAATAAATCCGGTATATTCTATATACTATGATGTTATTATAAATATGTTACAACCATATTCTGTTTTCTATCCATCCTTTGAAGGACATGTCACCGTACGTGCGTACCTACGGCTTACCATCTCCACGTCGTGGTGGAATTGTTATTCAAAACATTATTATTTAGATGGGTATGATAATGATGTGTAATTGATGTAAATAATAAATATAACATGATAATTATTCTTTATATATGATATTCCATCCAATTATATGTTATTTTAATATCAAAAGAATGATATTGTCACTCATGCGTACGTACGGACTACCGTCTCCACGAACGCAGTGAGATTCATTCCCCATCGTATCCATTCAAGTCTAATTGTAATTTGATGATTAAAAATAATGTTTACATACTTGTTATCAATCTGTATATGAATAATATACAACCTATCCATAACAAACACGGCTTACCTAACAAAACATATAAAAGAAAACGATTAAGTTAACACCTAAAACGACGATAATACTAAGATATTAAGAAAAAGTCAATGTTTAATGATCATATATGATATCATATTAATGTATATGATTCTTATATAATTTAATAACAATTATTTCACCATTATAGAGGAGTATAACCTACCCTCAACCATGGAAATGTACAATTTAAGTGTATATTTCACAATCTCTTCATTATCCGAGGTTGTTTATACGTAATTATCTACTGGGACCTCTTTATCATACACATCCATGTTTCTTAAAAATGTATTTCAAATCATTCTTACTATTTTATAGACTGTGGGTTAAAGTCATTTATACCCTTGTTTGACTTTTTATAAAGCAATCTTTCCGTCATTTTCCAAACTTGGTCCTTTTTAACCTTTTTGGCAGAATTAAGGTAAGAATGTCTTTTTTAACTTATACAGAGGGTGTGGCTATTTTCTGCTATTATAAAATTGTCAAAAATTCTCTTACAAGCTTATAAAATTATTTTCAAAGTTAATGTTTTCTTTTATAATTATGTGTCTTTTAAATGATTTCAAATAAGAGATATTTATCTAAAATAGTTTTGATTTCATCTATATCAACATCCTTTGATGGATTTTTAAGCTTATTTGAAGTTGATTTATTATGATACAAAACATCCATATTATATTGAAGGTTTTTTTATATGTTTGAAAATGGATGAGTTATTTTTTTACCATTCATGGTTTATGAAAAAAGTATTGAAATTTCGTTTGCTAGATTTAATACGAATGTTTATGTTATGTTTAAACCTGTTCATGTGAAGAATGAATAGGACTTAATAAGTGACGGGTGGAGCTCGCTATAGCTCCACAATGCATCGGTAGGTCTCATGAGACAGACTAGTGTCTTGGCACATGGATTTGGAAAAATCTTATTTGTAGTCTTGGCACAAGGCCTTGACTATGTGGTTATGATTGTCTGGAATTATGCATTCCATCATTTTGAAAGTGGTTATTGATATTTCATGTGATTATTCAATTAGTTGTATTTTCATGTGAATATGTAAATGGAAGTATTTCATTTTATTTTTGACATATTATGCTGATGTTCATGTTTAAAAGGCTTTCGTTTTAGTTATACATTGCCTTAAATGTTTATGCTTATTTTTGACAGTTTCTGTTATATTTTTATCCTTAGTGTGAATCTGAGCTCACCCCTTTCTATGTTTTATTTTTCCCCGGATGTGAAAAATTATTTTATGAATGACATGTTGGGATATTATGAGGAGATATAAAGACAAGATGTTGTTTTAGTTTTTTTTTACTTTATAATGTAATGAATGACTTGTGAATAAACATAGTGATTCCAAGGCTAATAAACTAATCTGTCTTTAGAGACTTGGTCTTTTTTGTTCTTGCTAATGTTATGTAATAATGCACTAACTCTGGGTAACTGGGGATAGGGCGTTACACCTGAACTATATGGGATTTGATTCCATACACTAGTATACATAAAAAACATATTTATAGGTCATATATTTACATCAAAAAAACTCTTGTATCCCTTGATGATAAAACACTCCAGAGCACCCCACTATATGGATAGAATGCCAGAATCATCATCATAATGACCAAATATTATCTAATATTTAAATAAGAGGATACCATTTATGAATAACCTTAGATATATAGAGATGACTCTAAACTCCATAGAAAATAATAATTTATTTTTAATTCAAAATTTATCCACATCATACTTGGGAATTAATGAAGTATTAAAGAACATATATTAAATATATAAGAGAGTCCCATATTAGGAAATAATTCCCCCAAAAAGGGTGTGGTGAGCCTGACCTCTCATCCTCTCAACCAATGTGAGTTCTTATGTATCGTCGTAAAAACTCCCCAATGAGCGCCTATCTTTGGAATGTTGGTCCCTCATGGATATTGAATTTTTTTGTGTTTCTGATTCCATGAATAAACCCACTATAACTAATTTGAAAATAGTGAACCTGACTTCTATGATTACACAAAACTCACTCCCCCTGCTATTGATCGTCAGGTGATACGTTTCCATAAAAAAAATGGTGAACCCGAAAGGGATCCTTAACAAAGGTTATGGTGCCACCGACCTATCATGTCCATTTCTCTCTCAAAACAAAAAAGGGGCAGACAAGAAAATCAATCATGATTGTGTTCGTTCAAATGAGATGATACATTTATTGGGTTTTCCTATTTTGAATTATATTCAAGAACTTTCTCTCATAACTCACTTCAATCTGATGGTGTACTTCTGGTTTCTTAATGTTTATGCCCTAGCTATTATTTAGGTTGGATATTCATTCAATAAGAGGAAGATTCAAAAAAATATATCATATTCATTAGTGGGTCTCAAATGCATTGGTTTGGGTATACCACTAAAAATGTACAATCCCAACCCTCGAGGCTGCTCGATAGGCCCTCCATCTCATGAAACCCCACCGATTACCCAACCAGCAACATCTAATGGACTAAAAACAAGTACTACCAATCGTCTCATTCATCCAATTTCAGATGTCTATCCCTAGAATGCTACATCTGTTCCCTCCCTTATCTTAGGGCAGTGGACCAAGAGGCCACGTACAACCTCATCTATAAGGCACATGGGTCCTTCCAAAGGGAACCTTCCAAAAATCTGCAGTACCAATGTTTCATGGTAGTGGCCCCTCAATATGATTAGGGTATCATCCTCAGCCATCAGACTTAGGTCATTTAGACCTGGCATTCAAGAAGGACCACAAGGGAAACAAAATGTCAATTGGTAACAGGGTCACACCCATTTCCCCTCTAGAGAATCCCTCCAATCAAATTTTGAGGATAACTATGTACATGAATATACAAGAATTTTTCTTAATTCAGCTGACCATCAGAGACATCTTGAAACAATCAAGGAATCCCATTGTTCAAATCTAGTGGAAACCCAATATCAGAAACATACACCAACCTACACTAATAAATCCTACCAACATAATCATTTGGAAGAACTCAAACAATTCCACCAACCAAAATTTTCAAAAATCTATAGGGAGGTGCACACACCTCCCTACATCAACCAAGCCTTCCAACAGTCTCATCCGGAAGTAGCTAGATAAGTTAGATGCAAAATTTGCATGATTAATAGGGGGAATAATCAACTCTCTTCCCTCACATACAATTATATTCATTATTCATGTATAATAAAGGGAGTTCATGAGTAGGAACTACCCCTTCCCCATGAATTTAATGGGCATATATCCCCATTCCAATTACTGAAGTCACCCAGAATATCCTAAAATAGTGAAAGGATTAATAAAAATCCATTCCCACATTCTATAGACCTTCTAGGACCTCATAAAAACGATGATAGTAGTATCAAAGGGATGGAAACACAGATTCACCCAAATAAATAAGGGGTGGCTAATTAGCATGAAACCCCATAGAAGATACACACCTATGCTCACGTCTAGGAGGTTTCTGGGGTAAACACTCCCATGATATATATATAACCAGATCAGAATCATAAACCTACCCCAATCAGAGGAAATTGGCACATTCCAATGGCCACATTGAGGTAGAAATAAACCCCTACCAAAATTTCAAATGTTTTTCAGAAAATTCATGCAGAACATACTTTTCATCCCATAAGAAAAACTCTTATGTTATCCCATAAAAAATTATTTTAAAATTATGGATTACCAGAATTCATGAGAATGAAATTCCATAGAGAATATTATTTATAGTGAGTTGAGAAAAAGACTTCAAAACATTTAATTTAAAAGTTTAAAAGATAACCCCTCACCTCAAGTCTTGACTCACATCAAATGTTTTTTATAACCTGAATAATAAAGTTATATTAATAATTTATATACTTTATAACTTTTAAAATATTATATCTCTATTATTATTCTTTTTAATTCACTTATTATCATATTTTATTCATTTACTAAATTAGTATTCTCATAATCAGTCATTTTCAGGTCTTTCAGATTGTAATTGCAAAAAATGATGCATTAAAGTCTTAATGGACAAATATCATTTTATTTTTGTACCATAATCATTGTAAGTGTCAATTTATTGTTCACAAATCATTAAAAAAGAATGGGAGTTCAATAGGTTATGATATAGTTACCATTTAGGAAATATTCCTTGAAAAGATATCATTTGATGGTTAAAAATTACTATGATTGTTTAATTTTAATTTCATTATTATGATAGATAATTTAACATTATAGAATCATAATCATAAAATTAATTAAATTATTATTAGTAAATTCAATAATTAAATTAATTTTAATGAGTATCAATGGAGGTTGTAACATTACAAAAACAACATCACAACATAACTCACCGTGAAAATAGATGTTTTTCAAAATTGAATAAAAGAAGGGAATAACTGATAAATTATTGAGTTTTATAGAAATGTTATATTATAATAAATATATTATTTTATGATTATTTTTAAATATTACATATGTTATAGGAATGGATAAAATTAGAAATGAAACAAAAATAAATCAATTTTGGAATACCCATATTTAGACATAAAATCTAATTATGAAAATTTTTTTGGTGAGGTATAATGGACGATATACAAAAATTGTTTATAAAATATATGTAAATAACATAGTAATAAAATTATTTAATCATAATAATATATGGGTAAAATCATTTTTATGTTAACGAATCATAAATATGAAAGGAGATAGAGGCTTGGAAACTCTTACCTTGACATTCAAACCACATCCTTTGGATTAGGTATAGATACTTAGGTCAGTGGTATTTTAGAAATATAAAATCCTTAAAAAGGTATAAATATACATTTTTAGTGTTAATTGGGAATAATTTAGTGTAAAAATCAAAATTTATATGTGTTTTAGAAATATTATAAAAGCCCCATTTATTGGTAGAATTCGGTGATGTTTTCACAAAAATTAAGTCAAAAATGGTTAAGAATGATTTTTTTTAAAAAAAAGTGGCCCATAAATTGACAATAGATTATATTAAAGACAAATATACAACCATGTTGAACTAAATATATATTTCTATGTTTTTTATATACCTTTTAATTTATTTTTAAGATTAAATACTATTTAATCCCATTTTGTGGTTCTTCATGTAATTTGATATTAAAATTAATACGATATATATGGTATGTTGATGAAAACAATAAAATAATTTAATAATTGTATTATATATCCTCTAAAAATCAGAATAAATCATAATTCACCCAAAACATATTACATTAAATATTTATGAAAACCATTTGTTTGATTTTTGTCCAGCCTACACAAGCGTTACGTCGACACTGTCATAGAATTTTGTATCATTATTATTTATTTAAATTAAAAAAATAAAATCTATTAATCATAATAATTATTATATAAATATATTTATAATTATTTTCTATTCACTTTTGTATCTTTATAACCTGGTTAATAAAATAATTTTTACTTTTTTACCTTGCACAAGAAATAGGTTACCATTGGATTATTAACTTGTTGTATAATTTTAAAATTTATAAATATACATTATAATAATTTATTATTCATTATATTTATCATTATTGTCAATAATAAATGTATATCATCTCAAATATTATATCCAAGAATCTAATTATTACTTTTCCATTATTGTACAAGCACTACGCAAACACCAATAAATGTTTCAATATTTATTTTGCTAGAAAAATTAATTTATATTAATTAGATAATATTTACATGATATTATAAATTTTGAATCAGTGATTCACTTTAAATACTACTCATAAATTTATATGTTATATTTATATCATGATGATATCATAAAATACATAGTATTTGTAAAAACATATATTTTTTATTATTCATCGTAAGATCAACTTGTTTGAAAAAACCAAAAAACCCATTCTAATCTAATTTTTAAATAATGAAACCCCAAATGAATTAAATTTTATCATATTCATATCATAAAATTTATAAATATGACTTTAAATGAAAAACATACAGTACATGGATTAACAATTTTTAATGAAAAATACTTAAACATTAAAAAATTAATCTATTAAAGGATAAAGTGAACATAATAATATTAAATGTATATTTTGTGACTAAACGTTTGTATAAAATCATTTTAAATATAATATATAAATATATACATGTTTAATGTAAATGCATAAATTCATAATTATAAATATTAATAAAATGTAAAAGTTGTATATTATTAAAAATACCTAGGTTGTCATATTCTCCCCCATTAAATAAAATATCCCCTCACAATTTAAATTTATTATTAAATAGGAAAGGATAATTTTAATTCATATATTTTTTAGTTTTCTAAGTTTCTTCATTAAAGCATTTTACTTTTCCATAATATAATAACCAATCAAATTACATTTTTTTGCAACACCTACGCTCCATGATCAATTTTGTAAACTAGTTTCTACCAATAGGAAAAAGTCTCTTCCAACTGTTGTACTTTAGGGGTCAATATATGAGATGCACCAAGTACATATTTCCTTAATAGAGAATCATAAATTTCATTTTGTACCTGAGATAAACATGGAGGCAAAACTATTTTATAAGAAACCAATCCCACTTTCTCTAGGATTTCATATAGACCAATAATTCATAAACTTAATATTTTTTTACAAAAAAAATCATAGATTTCCATGAAAATATAAAAAATAACAAGATATTATTCCTAAAAGGAAATATATTTTCTTTAAATATCTTTATATCTATTTTCCATCTTCGAGCTTCCCTCATATGATGTTTAATCATTTTTACCTTTTCAACCATCTCATTCACTAATTCTAGTTCCAACAACTTTCTCTCACCAGCTTCATCCCAATAAAAAGCAATTCAATACCACTTTAAATTCAATTCTTCAAAAGGATCCATTGGAATGATTTAATGAAAATTATTTTTATAATAAAAAAACCAATAAAATGTGTTGATCCAAAACTCTTTCATAATCTAATGAATATCCTAAATTTTTTTTATCTTTACACTCTAATTTTCCATTAGTCTAATGATAAAAAGTTGTACTAAAGCCCAATTTAGTAGATAATTATTTTTGAAGTACCTTCCAACAGTCTCATATAAACCTTGGATCTGGATCAGATATAATTTTAAGAGTTACTATATGTAATTTTCCTATCTCTTCAAGATAGTGTCAAGAAATCTCATCAGTGGGCATATTATCTCAAATAGGATGAAATTTAGTAATCTGAGATAGAATATTAAAAAAAACACATGTCACATAATTAGATTGAGATATATTTAGTTATCTAATGATGAAATATAAGAAAATATGCACCAAATTCCATGTTTTTATATATTATGGAAAAATCATCCCTTTAAATTGCTATCAAACAGCATTAACGTGTTGGTAAACAAAAAAATAAAGGAAAAACCAAAATGATCATTCTTCATCCGTTCCCACAAAAAATATTTTCAAACATCTATATTCATCATTTTTTTCATATATTAATAAAATATAGATATTTTTTATCCTCACTCAATAATTCCCATTTCAAATGAGAATCATTTCAAACACATAAACTCTTTCTATGTCACATAACAAATATCTCATGAATATTAAACTCATTTAACATCACTTCCCTTATCAATTTAATCATCTCTTTCAAAGTATGATCATTTTTATTAGCATAAATTATGCTTTCAAAAAAGGATTATTGTAATGATAATTGATCTAAAAGAGAAGGTTTTTTTACATGAAATAATTCCAACCAAATATTCATTAAATAATTAACAAATGTATCATGCTCTAAACCTAGCATGGTTAACGATGAATTTTCATTTCAACTCATAGTGTCTTTCAACATTTTTTTCCTAAATGATAATGAATATTGATATTATATCCTTTTTTTAATTCTAACCACATATTTTTCCTCATGTTCAATTATTTTTGAGTTAATATACACCTCAAACATTAATGATTCATATATATATATATATATAATTTTTCCTATATAATTTATGCCTCCAAATTTTGTAATAAAAATTATTATTGTAGGTGCATTAGATTATTTTGATCATGAATTATCAAATATTGCGATGGATATGAAATTACCTGATCATTTTTCAGTAAAAAACAACCAAGACTCTTTGATTATGAGTAACTATAAATAAAAAATTCCCAATTTTTGATGGAATGTATAATACTGGTACATCAAAAAAATCTTCTTTTTTAGTTCTTATAAAATGCTTCATGTTCATTTGTCTGGATGAATTTTACAGCCTTCTGAGGTAACTTGGATAATGGGTTTCCTAACCAAGAAATTTTTTCACAAAAACCATATATAATAACCATATAGACTAAGAAAACTATGAATCAAAATGGTATTAGTTAGCCTTATCCATTCTTACACTACATAAGTCATAAAATGATTTACTTATATATTATTATTAATTAAAATATTCTGATGGAATAAAATATTTTGTAACAAAAAGTCACATTTACTAAATTTTCCATATGAATTATTCTATCCTGAGGTCTATAGATAAATTTTAAAATTTTTCAAAGGATCCTCATCACATTTATAATATACAATGATATAAAAAATAAATACTTGGACAATTTTTTTGTAATAATCTATAAATAATCTATTCATAAAATTGATAATTTCAATAGGTGACTTCGTTAAACCAATGGGAATAACTACAAATATATAATGTAAATACCTATGTCGAAACACCTTCATAGGAATATATTCTTCTATTATCTTCATCTAATAATATCTTAGTCAAAACTCTTTGGATATTAGGGATTTTAGCCCTATGTCCATTGGGAATTATATTCCAAATTTTATTAGTAAAATCATGCCTTACAGGCTAGGTGTGGGGACCAAGGACCTTATTTCATTCAATCAGTTTGTGTTTGTCAATGGAAGAAACATTAATAATTGCCTTTTCACTACATCTGAATGAGTTAATTTCATAAATAGGAAGGTCAAATATGGTAATATGGCCTTGAAATTTGACATTTCGATATCTTTTGACACAATAATGTTGGATTTCATCTTTACAATCGTTAAAATGCATTGGTTCCATGCAAGGTTTATCAGTATGGTCTGATCAATAAGGGAGAGTTCCAGAATTTCTACACTTGTTAATGGGTCCCCAAGGGTTTTAATCTAGTGTTCAAGATGAGTCTCATAGGGTGACCCTTTATTAGGATTGTTATTTTATATTATTGAGGACTATCTCAGTTGGTGCCTTCATGATCTTGTCCATAGTATTTTGTATCAAAGAATGGGAGACGGAAAGAATTGCTTTGAACTCTCATACTTCTTCTATACAAATGTTATCTTGCTATTCTGCAAGGCTGATAGAAAAACCATATCTTTCCCGAAGAACATTTTATCACACTATGAAGAGGTTGCAGGTCATGTAATTAGTTGGATGAAGTCCTTTTTTTGACTCTAGAGAATGAATTTGCATCCCGAAGTAGAAAAAGACTGCATGGGGACTTGGTGTGAAGAGGGGCTCCTTGACCTTCACTTATCTTGGACTTCCTTTATTTTGGGGTATGGTGAAATGCGTACACTTGGAGATAATTTCTTTGAAAATCACCAATCAACTGACATGTTGGAAAGGGAAGACAATGTCTCGGGTGGGTAGAGTTTGTATGGTCAATTCTGTTTTACCTCAATGTTTGTGAACTCCTTATCATTGTACAGATGGGCTAGGGCACTTGTCAAGGAACTGAGTGGTAGGATACAAAACTTTATTTGGACTGGTTCGATCTATGAAAGGAATCTTTTCATGGTTTTCTGGAAGGATTTTATTAAACCAGTAGGTTTTGGTGGAATGGGGCATAAAGACAATAGGATTTTTAATGATTCTTTGCTTCAAAACATTATGTGGAGGATTATTTCCCTACCTGATTTCTCAATAGTGTTTCTAGTTACCATATTTGTTGATATTCTACATAGAGGGCATGTTATGTACCTCAAATCCTACATTTGGCCATCGATCATGATGAATTACTCAAAGATCATGAAACACTCCAAATGGATGGTCTGTATGGATTATCATTTGAAATGTTGGATGAACCATTGGATTTATTGTCCCATTTAGCATAGTATTATTATCCTATCAACCTTGAGGAACCTTTCTATTTCAGACATGTAAGGTAACTTGAATACTCATTATATTCTTCCCAGTCATCTTCGCATGGAGATCTCCAAATCTGATTATGATGACTATGACACATAGGTCTGGAATACTGCTCTTGAAGGGATGTGTTCATGTTGTGAATGTTATATGTTTCAATGTGTTCTCTCATCTAGTATCCCTTCAGGGTTTTTTAGATTTTTCATGTCGTTCATTCTGTCAATTGATGCTCTTATATTTTGGAAAATATAGAAGCAGCTGCTGCCTATCCAACGTCTCCTCCCATAGATTGGCTGCATCTTGCCTCGGGTTTCCACATCTATTTGGGTTCCATGGAGTCCCTCCTATGTATTTTTTCTTTTTGTGGGTCTACAAGTATGTTGTGGAGCTTTGTGTGGGCCCTGTTTCGGTGTTTCCTCAGCTTCGTGTCTATTGAAATGCTGCTAATCTCAATTTTCCAGGTGGACTACAGTGACCAGGCATAAGCCCTCATGCTTTAGGCAGCTATCACTATTTTTTCTTATACATGGAAGGCACAGAATGATCATATTTTTAACAACTAAAAACCCTCCTTCCATGATGTTGTCTTGGACATTCATTGTAGCATCTGACTTGCCTCTAAAATTCAAACTGGATCAATACGTAATGATGTATCAGACCTTACTCTCTTGAGGAAACTTGGTGTTAGTGTAAGGGAAATGAAACCACTTATTGTGAAATACAACCAATAGATTCCACCGATATTAGATTTTCTTAATGTAAATGTTGATGGGGCAGCATCTGGTGCACTAGGTTTTGTTGGTTATGGTGGTGGTTTTTGCACCCATCGGGGCTTTGTGAAGGGATGTTTTTTCCACATAAATGGAAATGTATTTTCAATTGATGTAGAGCTGTAGGATATGATAAAGGTGGTAAGTTATGTTGTCCATTATGGTTGGCATAGATTATGTCTTGATTAGGATTCATTTGTTGCTGTGAGAAATCTCAAAAATAGTTTGAGGAATGTTCTGGAGAGGATGTTGTCTCAATGGATTTCTTTTCTGCATCTTGCGGAGTAAATCTCTCTTGATGTATCCCATGTTTACAGAGAGGCAAATAAGGTTGTTGATGGCCTTTCTAAAATATCAATTATGGATGTTAGTTCAAGTTGGTATTTTCTTATTCTAATCTATTGTTCTAGTACGGCACAGATGGTCTGTAGTGGTGAGGTGCACACTCAGCTTTTTAATTCTCCTCTATTCTGAATTACATTGTAATGTTTATTTTTATAATAATTTTTCATGAGTATTCTTTCCTATATCCAGATCCATTTGGCTAATATTATTCAATTCTCTATATTCAATTAAAATTCTCATAATATCATCTTTTATCATAACAAACACAAAGTTTCATCGTAAGGTAAAGTGCTGGGATGAATGAAATGCTTATCAAGAAAATCATGTAATTTATTTTTCAATCTAAATACCTCTACCAAAGTTATTTAATAATTGGGGTTTGAAATTTTCTATGAATTAGAAATGAATTCAACATTGAATTTCACCTCTCAATCACAATTAACACTATGAAAATCATCTATAAATACATCTTGGTATACCATTTCCATTGAAACATAATAAATTTGGAAACATTTCTTCTTTTAAATGATATATGAAATATAACATTCACTACTATATTCAATAAATTTTTTAGATTCATAATATTATATCACATGTAGAAATTCATTCATTAATATAAATAGAAACTCATACTGAAAATAAAGTATAACATCATTTTCTATGAAATCCATTGTATCATGATAACCTAAAATCTAGTCCATGCCAAAATAATATTAAACAATTATAGATGTATAATGGTATTAAATTTAGGAAAAAAATTTATAGTTATTTATAGGAAAATTTTTATAAATCCTTATTACTTTAAGACCTCCACCATGAGTTTTTCCAAAATTTTAATTTCCATTTCCTAAGAGTAAATTTATTTATTACTAGAAACTATCATAGAAATAAAAGAATATGCAAATCCTTAATGTAATAATACATTAGTTTATTTTGATTAATCAAATAAGGTACCCATGACCACTTCATTTTATATACCAAATTTTATCATAATAGAATAAAGTGAGTTACCGACAATATTTTTCATTTGATGTGATAATTTAATCATTATGTAACTAAAATTAGACACATATTTATATTTATCCATCTCATTACAATTATAAAATTTCTCTATCAACTAAGAACCTAGATAAGTCTTTGGTCTTACATTTTTTCTATTACTAGTTGGATGAAAACTCATTTATTTGAAATGAATGACCATATGTCCATATTTATTGTACTGATACATTTTACTTACCTTTTTATATACCAAAATTACACTTACAACATTTAGTATATATAAGAATATTACATCAATATTTCCTTTTCAATTGATTCCCAATTTCTTTCTACCTTGTCCGCTTCTTATCATTGATGCTTTGAGATCCATAAGTGTAAACAAACACCATATCCACCTTTTTAGCACTTCAAAAAATGTCTTCATAACTCCCAAATTCATTGGTATCCAAATCCCTTAATAAACGCAGTTTCAAAACTATGTAAAATATATCAATTTTATGGTTATAGTCTCGAATAAAATTTGGTCCATGTCATTACAATATGCTAAATTTTATTCTAAAGAAGAAACCAAGTCATTTTCGTTCCACTTCAACTCTAGATATTTCAATTCTATTCTAATTCGAATCACTTTAGGAAAAAAATCCCAAATATATATTTAAATACCTTAAACTATATAATGTTAATAACATTATATTCCATGGTATTCTTACTTATACAATTGCTGATCGAATTAACCTTATGATAAATTTTCAAGATTAAACTTTTGATTCCCTAAAAAACTAAGACATCAATTATCTTCTGCAAATAATTTATCCATCCTTTAGGAATGACTATGTCAGATGTCCCACCAAATGTTGGAGGATGTTGTCACATAAAATTCTATACTTTTAAAATATTCCTTGGGGGAAAACTTGGTCACTCCCTTACATTGGTATCACTATTTATAGCCTCTGTTTGTTGAGTTAAAAAATCAAAAAATTTACTCGCTCCTACTATCTCAAATTGAGGATTCCAATTTGGAAGGGTATTTTCCTCTTGTTTCCTTGATACTTTATTCATGCTATTACCTATTTGGAAAACCATTCTAAAATAGACATAGGTCAGATGAAGAAAATTGGAAACTCTAATGATAATAAAAATAGGTCTATTGTTAATATAACCATAACCTAATGTTTTATCCATATAAAACCTCATTAACACCAATAAATTGTCACTAATTTTTTTCCATTCCAACATCCTAATATAAAAAGTTATTTAAACGCTAATCAAATACGAATTGTAATATCTTAGATAGAATTATTCCATAATTACATGATTTAAAACAATATTTCATCACTTTCATCCCCAAAACCTTTATGTATAATTCTAGATTATTACAAAACCCATTACATTACAAAATCCACACCACCACTCATTGAATATTTTTCCCTTAAAATTTATTTTAGAATGTTTCACTTGCTTCAAATAAGAAAAATCACTATAAAAGTAAAATTAAATAAGTTATTGTTCATACACAACCTTAAACCCTATAAAATAATTTATGAATATGAGTGAGAATATAAAATTCAATAAGGGGAATAAAAATAATGAAAACTTATTTGGACATTGAAAAATATAAAAACCCATGAAAAACATTCTTATTTAGTTAAAAAACTTTGAACATGTAAAAATAGAAAATAACTCATAAAATGAACTTATTTTCCCAAATAACAAAATGATTTTATAACAAATCCTAAAGATAATAGAATAATCATCAGGGATTCTTGGATCATCATATTAATATCATTTGTAATAACTCATAATCACCCAAAATGGAATAACGTATAGGCAGTTAATTCCAACATCATTTTTCTAGTGAATAGTTTATTACCCAATGCATTGGGGGATATATCCTAGGCCCATCCATAATCATATTTAATTTTAAAGAAAATTAATATAAATAAAACACACAAGATATTTCACTTCACTATCGAATGAATAAAACTCCTAAAAACATACTTTTTAACCCATAAATATAAAATCTTAAATTAACCCCACAAAGTAAAATGATTTTAAAATAATGGTCTATTAATTCCCTATTTAGAGAAAAATTAATGTAACACATAAAATATTGATAATGATAAATAATAAGATGAAAAATAAATTGGTTATAAAACATTATATTGAGTGAGTTAATAAAATGACTTAAAAACTTTTAAAGTAATAGTTTAAAAAACCCCCTTAACTTGAATCATGGATCGCCTTAAACATTATATAATTCTTAAATAATAAAGACACATATATTATTTACTCACCATAAAACATTTTTCATGTTTATTTCATTATTATTATTCCTTTTAATTCACTTATTATCATATTTTATATATTTACTAAATTGGTTTTATCAAATTGGACATTTTAATGTTGTTTAGATTATAATCAATAAAAATGATGTGGTGTAATAGTAATAATCAATGTTCTATTCACATTTTTTAGAAAATATTTAGAATGTCCATGGTAATGTGACCATATAATTTTAGAAATAAAATAGTTTAATAGGACATGAAAATAGTTTCCATTTTAACAATCTTCCTCGAAAATATTATTTATGACTATTAGAAATAAATATTCTTTTTTGTTTTAATAAAATTATTAGGATAGGTACTTTACCATCATATAATCATTATAAGTAAATTACTTGATTATTATTTTTATATTTGATCATGAAATATATTTTCAAGAATATGTATGAAAGTCTTTATGAAAACACCATCATAGTGTAAAGTCGTTGCGGTAAGTGAGGTTTTTCAATAGTTTAAAGGAAAATCCAAATAAATATTTGAGTTTTAAAAAAGAATTATATTATAAATAATCTATTGTTTTAGTGTTACTTTCAAGGATTACTAATGTTACAGAAATGTGTATGAGAAGAATCAAATTGAAAAGACATTTTTTTTTGAAAAACAAGTATTTTGACGTTGTAACAAATTATGAAAAAGAGTTCAACAAGGGTTAATTGATGATATAACATCATTGATGGTTAAAATAGATTCCAATACAATAATAATTTAATCATGGAATCCAAATAAGAGAAGGTTCAAAAATGCGGAAAAGGAATCCTAGATAATAATAGTGAAAGAGTCTTGGAAACCCTTATGTTGCTCTTCGAACCACCTCCTTCAAATTTAGTATAAAGCCTTTATAGAAAGTACTTTTGATGTGGAAAGAGAAATATGAACACATAAATGGATGTTTATAACAGTATTTTGGTATAATATATAGAGAGAGAAAATTAGAGGTGTTTTGAAAAGGATAGAATGATACCACTTTTGTAGGAATATTTGATGGATTTTTTGAAAATATTTTGTCTTTAAGGGTTAGGAATGAGATCTTTAAATGACACATGGATAAAAAATTGACCATATTGACCATTAGAAAATTAAAAAATTATTGAATATATGCTTTTATTAATTTTTTTATAATGTTATAATTATTTTTAATGATAGATACTATTTAAAATTCATTGTTGTGGCTATTCATATAATAATACATTAAAAATATCAATATATTAGGAAATCAAATTTAAACATTTAAATAATTTTTTATTATAAATAAACACCATATTTCATCTATAAAATATCACTTTAAATATTTCTAAAAACCATTTATTTGACATTTATTCACCCTACACAAGGGTTCTGTCAACATTGCTTAAGCGTTTTGGATAATTATTATTTTATTTAAATTTTAAAAAAAAATATATATAATTTTATAATAATAATTATTATCATATATAACAATTCATAAGAAGATTTATTTTCATTTACATTGTGATAAAAAATTTAATATAGAATATTGACTTTTCTTGCCCTGCACAAGCACTAGGTAAGAATTTGGATAATTAACTTGTTGTATAATTTTAAAATTCATAAATATATATATAAAAAGCAGTGTTTAGTCAAAATATTTATCATTAATGTCAAGAATAACCATGTATCCCCTTAAATATAATCTAATAATGTCAATTTTATCTTTTTCAATGTTGTGCAAGTACTGCATCA
The DNA here is from genome assembly GCA_963277665.1 of Viscum album. Classification (NCBI taxonomy): domain Eukaryota; kingdom Viridiplantae; phylum Streptophyta; class Magnoliopsida; order Santalales; family Viscaceae; genus Viscum; species Viscum album. The sequence continues at coordinate 1,404,919,739 of OY728125.1, forward strand.
ATGATGATAAATGTTTTCATATTTATTCTATCATAAAAATTAATTTATGTTAGATGGATAAAATTGATATTATATTTCAATTATATTATCATATAAGACACATTACATAGGTTTCATAAAATTCTATGTGTAATTTATATAAGGATGATATCAAAAATGATATGGTGTCCATAAAAATTGTATTTTAATACTATACATCATAAATGATATTGTTCAAAAAAATCCAAAAAAATCAACATGTGCTAATTTTGACATATTGATATAAAGTTCATTTTATCAAATTAAAATTCCAAAATTTAGAAATTCAATTTATTTGAAAACAATATAGCATAAGGAAAAACGTTTTTTAAGGAAATTTATTTATCCTTTCAAAAAACCGTACATTATGAGATAAAGTAAAAATAATAATTTTAAATGCATAATTGGTATCTAATTGATTATATAACATATTTTTAAGACATGATATAAACATTAATAAAGAGTTATATTATTAAAAATACTTGAATTTAAGTAAAAATACTAAATTTAAATGCATAATTGGTATCTAATTGATTATATAACATCTTTTTAAGGCATGATATAAACATCAATAAAGAGATATATTAGTAAAAACACTTGAATTGTCGTATGTAATTCCTTACATAAAATTAATACCCAAATATTAAATGTTATAGTAATAGGATTACATGATAACTTTTTGAAAACGGGCATGATGCACAAATGTGTAATTGTGAGATCGGGCTACCGGTCACCCAACCATCTGTGAACCTTTCCTTTGACTGAGACTCTTCCATCTTCCACAGGACCACCACACAAATATCAACATCCATATATCCATTGAAGCATCAAGACACACCAATTTAAGAAGACGACCGTTTCTTATTGAATTCTCTCATGGACACAGCTCGAGCACCGATTGGTCAAGTCCATTGATCACTGAGCCAAAACACCGAATGTTAGGAGATGCTGGTGCTGATGAAACTGAAAATCCAAGATTGATTCACATTAGAACATTAGAAATTTTTTAGCTGAAATTAACTCACGAAGGAATCGGAATAGTATTACAGTTAAGTTGAACCAGTTCTGAGTCACATAATTGATGAATGATATCTGAGAAACCTTTCCAAGCTCTTGACCAAGGATATGATGAGGTCTAACTAAGGTCAAGACAACTATGAAATTTCAGTCTATGGATTGAGTTCACTCAATAAGATTGACTTAATTATCATGTAGAGTTTTTACTACCTTTTTTTGATCTCTTTGAAGATCATGCCAATAAGGATTGAAAGAGATGTGCTTGACTCGATCTGCATTCGACTGAACAATTGGATTAAGGAGGTAGAAGATATGTGGAGGAACCTAAATATCCCCATTATTGTAACTGCATGATCAATAATCTTTGAGGACTCGGTATTTGTTGCAATGACCTAATGTAACTGGAAATTCAAGATCGTGTCACATTAGAAAAACTAAAATTGGGTAGCTGGATTTTACTCATGAAGGAAGCTGAATAGTATTCCAGTTAAGTTGAACCAATTCTGATTCACACCATTGATGAATGATATTTAGGGAAAAATTCCATGAATTAAACTAGTTAGATGATGAGGTTGAACTATCGTCATGATGACTCTGTATTTCTAGTCTAGGGATTGATTTCACTCTATAAGCATGACTTAATTCTCATTTAGAGTTATAACTACCTTTTTTGATCTGTTTAAAGATCATGACAAACTTGATTGAAGGAGACGACCTTGACTTGATCTGTATTCAACTGAAATACTGGATTGAGAAGGAACAAGATGTGTGGAGGAGCTTAAATATCCCCAATGTTGTGACTGCATGATCAATATTCATTTCACAGTAGTTGTTTTTTGCAATGACCTAATTTAATTGGAAATACATGGTCGAGTCACATTAGAATATCAAAAACCCGGTAGCTATCTTTAACTCACGAAGGAAGCCAAACAGTATTCCAGTTATGTTGAACCAGTTCTGAGTCACACCATTGATAAATGATATCCGGGGAATCATTCCATGCTTTAAACCAGGGAGATGATGAGGTCGAACTAAGGTCAAGATGACTCTGAAATTTCTATATAGGGATTGAGTTCACTCTTTAATATTGACTTAATTCTCATGTGGAGTTTTAACTACCTTTTTTTTATCTGTATGAAGATCATGCCAAACCTGATTGAAGGAGACGACCTTGACTTGGTCTGCATTCGACTAAAAGAATGTATTCAGGAGGAAGAGGAGATGTGGAGGAACCTAAATATACCCAATGATGCGACTTCATGATCAACAATAATTTCACATAAGGTGTTTTTTGAAATGAACTAATGTAACTTGAAATCCATGCTTGATTCACATTAGAAAATAAAAAATCGGGTAGCTAACATTAACTCACGAAGGAAGCTGAACAGTATTCCGGTTAAGTTGAACTAGTTTCGAGCCACACCATTGATGAATGATATCTGTGGAAGCATTACAAGAATTAAACAAGGAAGATGATGGGGTAAAACTATTGTTATGACGAATCTGTAATTTCATCCTTGGGATTGAGCGCACTCTGTAATCTTGACTTAATGATCATGTGAAGTTTTAACTGCCTTTTTTTGATCAGTTTTATGATCATGGCAACCTGATTGAAGGAGATGAACTTGACACAATCTGCATTCTACTGAAATATAGGATTGAGCATGAAGAATATGTATGGATGAACCTAAATATCCCTAATTTTGTGGCTGAATGATCAAAAAAAATTCACAATAGGTGTTTGTTGCAATGGCCTAATGTAATTAAGCCAATGTATGTATTGAGTTTGTGGCCAAGACAGCTCCAGATCCAGATTGAGGTAGAGAACCCTTTTTACCAAATTAAATGAGCAGATAAGTTGTAATGAATTGAAATTCATGAAGAAGATTATAATTTCATCCCAATGTATGATATGGACTTGAGTTGGATGTGGTTGGATGAGATGATGAACTTTAGTCATCATTCACTCAGAGAGGAAGGTCGATTTGGGCTATGATTTGTAGAGATCTAGTCAATACTATAGAAAGAGAGGAGAGTCATGAACTTTTAGAAAGGTGACAAGTAGGTGACTTCTAATTAACAGAGGATACGTAATTATTTTTGAATTATTTTGAATTCTGTGGAAGGGTAATTTGGTAATTTTTGCACAATAGGGCATCATTAAGACTATAAAATTTTGTTATGGATATGACCTAAAATTCACAAATTGGAAAGTGGGTGGGGTGGAGCCAAGCTTGGTGATGTATAAAGTTCATGAGAACCTTTTTTAGATTACTAGAGATGTACTAAGGGTTTGTATGGATTTGAGGAATCATCTGTGGAGATACTTCCTGGGGGAGAATGATGACATGTTGGGAGCACAATTTTTTAAGGGATCTTCACTCGAGTCACACAAGGAAGATATTCCACAATGATAGAAACACCATTTAGATTCCTAGAAGATGTATTATTGGATATTATGGTTCTCACAATGTAGAGGTTTATATCAAAATTTAATTAATAGAAGATTCATGTGAAGATGTGGAGGCCCTAAAGAAGAGAAGGGGTGAAAAATCACCATTCACTTACCATTCGACAACATTTTTTCTTGGATCATCGATCATCCATCCAAAACACTATTGAGAGTGGAGCTGGATCATGGGTAAGAGGAAATGATCGGGGAAATTCACAAAAATATAGAGGTAGAGGAAGAGGTCGTTCACACTAAAGAATATTTCTTCTCTTATATTTACTTCTTGTACCGTTGTTTCAATATAATTTAAATAAATTATGTCATTGATTCTTCTGCAACGAGTATCTAATTAGTTTAGGGGGTTAGATCAGATGGATTGAAATTCATTTTTCTTGAATTCAAATTGATTAAAGAGTGTTGATGTGTTCCATCTAGGTATCTCATTTTCACTTTCTCGTGAGCACCTTTTCACTCTACCCCATGCATAGATAAGAGAAATGTAGCGTATATTTTCCATTGAAACAATGGATTAAGTAAATTCACAAAAAGGTTGGGGTATTATCTTCTCCATAAGTACACATCATCATCATGGGTTAGGTTAGAAATAACAGTTCTCATAATAGATCTCTAGAGACAATTACTTATCTCTTGATAGTTAGACATTTCATTCCTCTGCACACTGCTTTAGTTCCTCTATGGATGATTTGATGCAGGTAGTGAAATTTCTATGAATTTTATCTGGTCATGTTCCATTTAAAAAACATGTGTTTGTTCCCTCTATCTTTTTCTACTTCACCTTTGTTGCCACACATTTCTCCATCACTCCATATTCACTTTCCACTATGTTTGTCCATGTATTATGTTTTTTTAATTGTTCTATATTTATCTTGTTCCCAAATATTCATCATTTTCTATGTTTTGACCATTATTACTACAATATGAGTAGTAAGGAGGTTTTAAAAACGATTAATTTTACCATCATTATAACAAAAATTTCCTCAAATTTTGACATCATTGCGGGGGAAGACATGTGTGGAAAAGTAAAAAACACACCAAAAGGCATTCAAAAAATTAGTAGAAAACCTATAATTCTAAAATAAATTAAAAAATGTAAAAAAATTCAAAATCTATTGCATTTTTTATTAAAATAGTGAATTTTGTTATTCTAGTAGTAAAAAATTCAAATCAATATTTGAATCATCCACAAACTCAAAATCAAGTCTCTCAAATGACAAGGAGACCATGATTTCGTAAGAGTCTCCCCATGACGAGGATTTTAGATGTTTGGATGGAGAGGAAAGTTATCCCCAAGGTTCATCGGTCCATTCGAGGTCATGTAGAGGGTTCAAAAGTTTTCTCACCACCTCTCCCTACACCGACAACTATAATGGGTGAACGAATTCTTCCACATGTCACAACTAAGGAGATATATTCATGAACCCACACACACAATCGACTAGGTCGAGCTAGACATCGAGGGTGTAACCACCTTTGCAGACCACCTGGTGTCAATTAATGATTGGCAAGAGAGGAATAAGCATGGACAGGGCATCCCCTTGGTTTGCATGTTTTGGAAGCATGAAAATGAGAAGAAAAGATTCTAGGAGCTAGAGATCCAAGTTCAGTCTTAGTATCCCATGTTTTTTGTTTAGTTTTCTTTTCAGGGATAAAAATCTTAATGTAGGGAATGATGAAGAGACTCAGTTTTTTCCATTAATACTTTGAAATATTTGTATATATATTTACAAAGCTATGAAGTATGATGAAAAGTGAATCAGAGGCCCCATGTGCCCCAAATTAGTTTTATATGTATTGGGTTCATGGGGGTATAATTACATCAAACACACACACACACATAGGCCTGAATGAAAATTCATATCCCCCCAAAGGGATAAAAACCCAAACCAACTTCTTAAATTACATCATATATATTGTCCCAAAGTCCATGTGGTCATGTAGCACATTAAATGGCCCATAGACCTGAAATTTTTAGCCAAAGGCCTATTCTGTGAATAGTGCTGCTATAGTACTCCATGCTACTATAGTACCCACCGTTGCTACAATGCCCGCCATTGCACCAACTATAGTTCCTGCTGTCACTACAGTGTTTCCACCACTACAGTGTCACCACTTCTATAGTACTCCTATAGTACTTATACCCAATGGGTTTTGAAACACTATTTTTCACGTAGGATTAGAGGTTTCTTACCACTAAGGAAAACCCCAACTACTTGAAATTAATTTAATAAACATGATAAATATATTTTAAATTGTTCACAATTATGTTTTTAAATAAAATGGTATAATATTAAATGGTTGATCGGATCGGAAATCGGAGACAATGGTTGAATCTAGAATACATTTTTTACCCTAGACACGACCTAAAAAGGTGGCATGGGGCGTTCAGACATCTTGCTCATCAAAAGTATGTTCAATGGAGTAATTAATTAATAAATGTTAATATAAAAAATCATATAAGTATAATTATATGGATAATTTCCTAGGATTAGGCTCATAATCCAGGGATTTGTCGAGATCTTCTCTTCCTCCATCCATTGGTTAATCAAATTACACGATGAGGAAAATCCAAATCAATGCAGATCAGGATGCAACAAAATCAATGACGCCATTAGATCATTATTGGGCACATTATTTGAATAATAATAGTACAATCTATAGGTAGGACTCATAAATTTTTGATTTTTTCCCTTTTTTATTAAATTGATTGAGTATATCAATCCCTTTCATGGATCTGTGCTAATTTCAGCCTTTATATAAACCCTTTTATTGATTAAATTGATTTATTCAATGTTTTTAACCTGAATATCTTCCATTCTTGATCGTTGCCAATAAATCATGGCCCACACTGGTTAAACCATTGTTCTTGTGCCTTTCTCCCTCAATAACTTCGCATTCTTCACCAGTAGGACCTCGTAGTCCCCGTTTGACATTTCTGGGTGGTACCAAGCCCATTTGGACCACCAAAATCCTGAATAATTTATGAGTGATGGGTGAATCAATGAATCAATCACTGATCTGGAACTGTTTTCAGGTTGTGGATGTTTCTTTAAATGATTAATGGATGAATCTTCAAGGCTGGAGGAACCTGTGGCGTGTAAAAAGTGTGATAAACCAACGATGAACTAGGAAATCCAATTTACAAAGACAAAAGGAATGAAACATCCATCCATGACTAGATACACTGATTTTGGGTGGATACAAGGTGAGATCTACGGCAAAACAACCATATTCATGGCGTGAATCACATATCTAAATTTCTATGAAAAACCCGACTCCACACGATGTACTATGAAGAACATATGGTACATATCCCCTTGGATGTGATGGATAGGGTTTCATAAATTAAAATTATGGAATCAAATTTAGCCTCCTACACTCCATGTACCACCTTACCTATGTGTTTAATACATGTGATAGAGAACACGACCATGAACATGCCATGCACCCGAGTACATGAACATGGAGTCTATTACACGACCATGACCAGAAAGGAACAACCTAGTCCTGGATTTTTTTCACATGATGTGTAGTCCAACTGCACTATAACACCACAAGCTTCCACTATATGATTCTCTTTGAATAATACAATAGCATGCGTTGTACGCAACTTCGAGTTCTAAAACCCCACAACCAATCAAAATAGTCGTTATGAATAGTATTACCCACTTATTGGAATTTTATAAATTTTATCATTCAAAAGGGACTTCATTTTTGGATTCAGATTATCGAAATTAACTTAGGGTGAATTTTTTGTATTTTTTAGAAAACATTACATTTTTAATGAATAGTGAAAAATACTAAATTTAAATTAAAAAAAACTTTTTTAATAAAAATAATTTATAGTTCTAAATTATAATATTTATTGGGTTATATATATATAATTCGATTATATTTTTACCATTTAATCCAATGTTGGTAATTGGACGTAATTTCAAATTTAAACTGGACATAAGTAAGTGTCAATCTTTTGATAGTTATTATTTCTTAAAAACATGCTTTTTGTTTTGACAAAGGGAATTAATTATAATTTAATTTCTGTCACATCTGTGTTTTGAATTTTGAAAATGGATTCCATATTTAGAATCATTATTTCTAGATTGTGTACATAGGTAACTTTTATTTTTAGGCATTTTGAATAATTACTTCGGTAAATATTCTATTTACCATGGTTAAAGAGTAAATCCCCTAAATAAGGGCAAAACAATAATATTATAATTAGCCTAACATGTCTCCTAACCCAATTGCATGATACATGTCCGACCATGGGCATCCTTGGGTCTATTTTGGGACCCCATGGAGCCAGTTGTAAGTGATAATGACACTTTATATTAATTATGTTAAAGTAAATACAAAAATGACACAAGCATATATCTTTTAGTAAAACATTTATTACAAAGGGTTATATATGTTATCATCTCGACTATAAATATTCATTAGAAATAATAAATGATTTCCTAAATAATGGTATTTTATTTATAATTTTTATACATTGAATATTTTTATTTATTTATGACACAATAATGATGCAGTATTTTCCTTATTAATGAAAGAATCAAATAAATGGAATTATAAATGTTACAATAAATATAATTTTACTGTTGTCATTCCATAAAAAAATTCTATAGGTTAATATGAAATTTTAGGATTGATTAAAACAATTTATTTCGAATTAATACATTTTTATGAATTTAACAAAAATAAATTATTAAATAGTGTGAAAATTGACAAACAGGAATTTTTAAAATAAATATTATATTATTAATTTATATAATATTACTAAAAATATAAGGTTCAGAAAAATGACTTATATAATGATATGTGTATCATTAATTAACCACTTGGTTTTCTCTTGGATGTTTATTGTAAGATTTTTAACCATATAATATAAAAATACAATGAGACATGGTAAATGTCAAACTATTTAACTTAGAGTTAAATCTAAAAGATAAAGTTAATATGGTGACCCGAACCTGTCTAAAAAGTATTGGTAGAGTGGATTTAGAACTATCCACACCTTATCCATTAAATAATTCATTTTTGAACCATTATAAAGTAGAAAATATTTTATTATAAAATAATATTTCTTGCTTTTCCTAAGGTGCTCCTCACCCCTCTTATAAAAGGGCACCCCCCTTCCCACAAATTCACACCTTAAAAGTCATTTGGATCTTCCAAAACTTACCCAAATACCCTCTAAAGTTTCCTCCCTTCATCCTAGAGGCCTTCCTTTATCCATTAAGTAATCTTAAAGAGACATTTTGGTCAAATCAAAAAGAAGAACCTGAAGAAGAGGTAAATGTTTCATCACCTCTTTCAAGTTCCCTTCTTCTTCCACTTCCTCTTTATTTTTTTTTAATTATAAAATAATAACTCCATTATCTTATATATACCATGATTTTATTGTAAATATGGTACACCATTTTCATTATTCTATCCATTCTTTGAAGGACATGTCCCCATATACGCGTTCATACGGCTTACAGTGTCCCCGACGTGTTGTAATTGTTATTCAATACATTATTATTTGGATGGGTTTAATAATGATGTGTAATTGATGTAAATAATAAATATAAAATTATAATTATTCTTTATATATGATATTACATCCCATTATATATTATTTTAACATCAAAATAATGATATTTTCACTCTCGTGTACGTACAGATTACCGTCTCCATGAACGCGATGAGATTCATTCCTCATCGTATCCATTCAATACTAATTTTCATTAGATGATTAAAAATAATTTTTAAAGACTTAATATCATTCAGAATTTTAATAAGATACATCTTATCTATAACAAACATTACTTATGTAACATAGCATATAAAGTAAAATGAATCAGTTAACACCCAAAACGATGATAATACAAAGATATTATTAAAAAGGCAAAGTGAAAATATCATATATGATATCATATTAATGTATATGATTATTGTAAAATTTAATAACAATTATTTTACCTTTATACAAGAGGTTAACCTACCCTCAACCAAGGAAATGTACAAGGTAAGGGTCAATTTCACAATCTCTTTATTATCTGAGGTTGTTTTTATGTAATTATCTACTGGAAAATATTTATCATCCACATATATGTTTCATAAAAATGTATTTAAATTTTTTTTCAATTTACTAGAGTATCGGTTAATGTAATTTATACCACTATTTGACTTTTTATAAAATGGATTGAATGGAATATTTCCTTCATTTTCCAAACAAGGTACCTTATGACCTTTTTGTCAAAATTAAGGTAAGAATGATTTTTCAACCTATACGGCGGGTGTGGCTATTCTCCACCATTATAACATCATCGAATCTTCCCTTACAATCTTATAAGAATATTCAAAAATTAAATGTTTTCTTTTATAATTATATGTCTTTTAAATGATTTCAAAATTGAAATAGATATTTATCTAAAAAAGGTTTTGATTTCATCTATTTCAACATCCTTTGATGGATTTTAAGTTCATTTGAAGTTGATTTATTATGATACAAAACATCCAAATTATATTGATGTTTTTGTGATATGTTTGATTGTGGATGTGTTATTTTTATACCAACCATGGTTTATGGATAATGTATTCACATTTGGTATGCTAGTTTTAATATGAATGCTTATGTTATGTTTAAAAATTTTCATATGAGGAATGAATTTGACTTAGTAAGTGATGGGTGGAGCCCGCTATAGCTTCTTGATGCATCAATAGATATCATTAGACAAACTAATTCCTTGGTACAATGCCTTGAAAAAATATAATTTGTAGTCTTGGCACCAGGAGTTGACTATTTGGCCATGAAATTGGCATTATGCATTCCATCATTATAAATGTGGCTATTTATATTTCATGTGATAATTCGACTAGTAGAATATCCATGTGAGTGAGTAAATGACATTATTTTGATCTTTATTTTCCATATTATGCTGAATATCAAGTTTAAAAGGCTTTGGTTTTAATTTTATACATTTCCTTAATTGTTTATGCTTATTTACGAAATTTTATGCTATATTGTTATCCTTACTGAGCATCTGAGCTCACCCGTTTCTATGTTTTATTTTTCTGAGGATGCGAAGAAGTATATTATGACTGAATTTTATGGATATTCTATGAGATTTCAATTTTGTATATAGAAACAATGTTGTTGTTGTTTTCAATTTTATGATGTAATATAAACCTTATGAATGTATCTAGTACTTTCAAGGCTACTAAACCAATCGGTCTTTCGAGACATGATCTTTTGTGATCTAGACAATTATACATAATATGCACTGACTCTGGGATTTTGGGGTTGTGGCATTATAGTAGGTATCTGAGGATGTTTATTACAAACCTTGGAAACTAGATTTAGGTAAACTCTGTTTAGAGAACATAGCCCTAAGATAGACATTGAGGATTAATATAGAAGAACATCCTAGAATATTGGTGTAGTATAGATTTTTTGAGTTTTCCAAGAAATATATCCCTCTCTGTATATGAGCAGGTAGAGGTGGATCTGGAACAGATGTACATATGGGTAAAACCCGAAATCACTGCGTTGAGCTAGACTCGAATGGGAACTAGTGTATGACAACAGGCCTTGTTGAACTCTTGGTTATGACACGCCCGGGGATATACTTAGGATAATTATCATTTTATTTAAAAACCATTATGTAGGGTTTATTAGTATATATTTCCTCAAAGAAAACATTTTTATGAATATGGATTATATTAATAAATTGGTCAATTTTTGTTAAGTGTTTTACAAGTATGAAATAAGTTATTTTAATTCATAATCTAATCTAGTTTATTCCATTGATTATAAATGGCGCCTAGTGGAAGGAATGGAAACCATATCAACACATGCAATCCATGGAGGGATTTCCCTCCTACTTAATATAATTATAGTGGATCTAGTGAAGAAAATGGTGCTAATTATCTTATCACAATGCTGGGACAACTCACTCATGTTATGAATAATAACCATACTTGTATGGATCACCTTGATCCACAGCATGGTGGATCAATGTTAGATCGATTCATGAGGGAAAAAACACTAACATTCAATTGGAGTACAAATCCATTGGTAGATCAGCAATTTATAAGTTCCATAGAGAAAATATTTCATGCTTTGGGGTGTAGCGAAAGGGAAAAAGTTGTCATGATAGTTTACCGGCTCACTAGAGATGCGGATCAATGGTGGTCATTGATTCAAAACAAAAAGGAAGATGATGAAGTATCAAATATGGAATGGAGGGAGTTTAAATATATTTTCTTAGAAAAATACTTTCCTCATGACCATCAAGCAGATATGGACAGACAATTTCTGAGTCTAAGGAAAAAGAAGTAAGAGAATGTCGCAAAGTATGAAGTTAACATTACAAGGATAGCGAGGCATGCAGCAAATTATATATGTAACACAAGAAGTAATATTGTTTGTTTCTCTGATGGGTTAAAACCTTTCTCCATCGAGCATTAGTCTCACAATCATTCTCTTCATACGAAGACATTGTCTCATGCACTATCAAGATAGAAAAGGAATTCTCTATGTCTTATGACTTTAAAGCAAAGTAAGAGAATAAGAGATCTGCTGAAAACTATGGAAATGGAAATAAGGGTAAGAAAGGGAAAGTTTAATATCCATCCTATAGTAAATGTGGGAATAAAAACCCTGGTACATGCATGTAGGGAATGTGAGTCTATTAAAAGTGTGATGAAAAAGGCCACCGAGCTCGTGATTGTAAGGGGAAGAAGGAGATTGTATATGTTGAATGCAACAATTTTAGAGAAAGGGGGAATTATGCGAATGAATGTCCTAAGCATAAGGGGAACATACCAAAAAAAGGAAATGGGATCAAGGGCAAAATTATGCTATCACCACTGGGGAGGTGGGAGCTCTGAAAGACATGGTGGAAGGTAATTTAATGGTTTCCTCAAGTTTAGCAATTTATTTATTTGATTCTATATCATCACATTGTTTCATATCTAGTTTGCTACGAAAATTACATATTTAAAATTTGATCTAACAAGGGAGTTTTCAGTCAAAACTCTTAAGGGAAGTATCATTGCAACAATGTTTAGTGTATCAGTTCCCATTAAGGCATATAAACATTATTTATCTTTTGACCTCATCGTCATTCCCAATATTGAATTTGATATAATCCTCAGTATGGATTGGATTTTGGACCATGATGCGAAAATTTATTGTAAGAAGAAGGAGGTTACAATTTTTGATGAGGATAAGGATTACCTTATCTTTAGATCTGAAACATCACCACCTAATTCTTATCAAGATCCACCTCCATTAGCTCAACTAAATTCAACAATTGGGGGGGGAGAGAATGAAATAATATTGGGTGAGGAAAGGAATGTTAAAATAGAGGATGTACCTGATGTGAAAGGAATATGTTTATGTGTTTCTAGAAGATTTATATGGACATCCTCCAGAACAAGAAATTGATTTTTTTTCATTGATTTAATTCTTGGTTCAAGGCTCATATCGAAGACCCATTATAGAATTTCCATTGTGTAATTAGTGGAACTAAAGAAGCCACTAGAGGAATTGAGTAATTGGGGGTTTATTCGCCATAGTGTTTCTCGATGGGGATCCCCTGTCCTTTTTGTTAAAAAAATATATGGATCTATGAGGTTGTGCATTGATTATAGGGAGATCAATGTAATAACAATAAAGATCACGTATCTCATACCAAACATTGATTATTTATTCGACCAACTTCATAGAGCTCAGTACATTTAGAAGACTGACGTTCGATATGGATATCATTAGTTATGTGTGAAGAAGGAGGACATTTCGAAAACAGCATTTCGAACTAGGTACGAGAATTACGAGTTTACATTATTTCCTTTTTGATTGACTAATGCACCCTCTGTCTTCAAGGCTCTAATGAATAGAGTTTTTAAGGAATACCTTGATTACTTTTTACTGGTATTTATTGATGATATCTTACTATACTCTAAAAGCAACGAAGATCATGAAAATAACATGGGCATTATCCTAAAGACCCTTAGAAGAAATGAATTATAAGGGATGTTTAGAAAGTGTGAGTTCTGGTTTGAGGTTATTTCGTTTCCTGGCCATATTGTCTCTAAGGATGGAATCTCTGTTGATCCTTCTCTGACCAGGGAAATCCTAGAATGGCCAGCACTGACAAGTATAACTGAGGTACACAGTTTTATTGGTTTAGCTGGTTATTATCGACCTTTCGTCCAGAATTTTTCCCGATTGGCTAACCCATTAACAAAGGTCACAAGAAAAGGGGTTAAACTTTCTAGGAAAAAATATTGTGAAAAATGTTTTGAAGAACTGAAGAGAATATTAGTCAACGAACCAATATTGACTCTACCATCAGGTAATGATGGGATTGTTATTTATATTGATGCTTCAATGAAAGGACTTGGTTTTGTCCCCATGCAGAATGATAGGGTAATTTCCTAAGAATCATGATAGCAAAAAATTAATGATCAAAACTATCCTACTAATAATCTTGAGTTGGCAGCTGTAATCTTTTTTTGAAGGTATGAAGACACTATCTATATGGTAAAAAATGTGAGATTTATACTAATCACAGGAGTTTGTAGTATATTTTATCAGAAAAAGAACTCAACATAAGGCAAAGGAGATGGCTTCAACTACTCAAAACTTATGATTGGAAGGTACACTACCACCTAGAGAAGGAATATATGGTGGAAGATGCATTGAGTAGAAAGGATCATGGAGTTTTGAACAAGATGAGAGTTCAAAGGTATCCTATTTTCATGTATCTAGTAAATATGAATATGTAAATAACCATAGAAGGTGAAACATCAATGCTTTCTCAAATGGTTTCCAAACAATCTTTACTAGAATAGATAAAGAGTTCTCAGACCGATGATGAAGAGTTTCAAAAGAATAGTAAAGCATTGAATGATGGGAGATTTAGTTACTTCATATATGAAGACAAAATTTTGAAATTTAGGAAGATACATTGTGTTACAGATATACCTGATCTAAAAAGGGAATTGTTGGATGATTCTCATAGTTACAGCTTATCTATACACCCTGGTAGCACTAAGATGTAAAGATATTTTATGGAACATTTTTTGTGAGACAACATGAAGAGGGAGATTGATAATTTTGTGTCAAGATGTATGGTTTGTCAAAATGAGAAAGCTGGAAGGAAACATCCTGGAGGAGTCATGCAACCTCTTCCCATAACTAAGTGGAAATGGGATAATATCACGATGGACTTTGTCATGGGTCTGCCAAAGACTCCTAGATGGAATGATGCAGTATGGGTCATTGTTGATCGTCTTACCAAGTAAACTCCTTTTCTTGCTATAAGAGAAGATTTACCACTTGAACGTCTAGAAAGACAATATATTAATGATGTTTTGAGACTTCATGGAGTACCACTATCAGTTGTTTTGGATCGTGATCCCCGTATTACATCATGATTCTGGAAAACCCGTTAGAATTCCTTGGATACAGAACATTGTTTAAGCACTGCCTACCACCATCAAACTGATGGACAATCAGAACAGACTATTCAAACCATAGAAGACATGATGGGATCTTTCTCACTTGGTGTTCAATGTATGTGGGATCAATATTTACCTCTATTAGAATTTTTCTATAATAATAGCTTCTATTCAAGAACTGATATGGAACCATATGAAGAGTTATATGAAAAGAGATGTCGCACACCAACCTGTTGGGATGATGTTGGTGAAATAAAACTCATATGCCCATAACATATGGATGAAATGATAGAAAGGGTGAAGGTAATTTTTTCCGACACCTTCACCGGGGCACGCGCGTCCGTCTTCTAGGGCGTGACAGGAGTGGATTTTGTGTTGCCCCGCATTCCCGCTTTCCAATGGTGGGTGTCATCCGCTCCTTATTCAGAGACATCTAATCCTTGATTGAAACTGGGATGATGGGATGTCAGTTCTCCCTTCTATGGATTCCTCCTCAGCACTCATCACCTAGTTCAGGTATCCATCATAGATTTAATACTTTGTCTGTGAAACTCCTCCCAGTGCCATGTTTCCATGGAATCCGGTTAATTACACTTCTTCTGTCAGAACATTCCAAAGGGTCTGGTCAAGGAATAAACCTTCAGTCGGGGAAGTAGTCATGTCGAGGCATTATTAACATTTCTAAATGCTGTGGAATTGGTGTGTCTGTCTTTTCTCCCTTATTATAGGGATTCTCGAGGGCACGAAAGCCCAAGGAATCCCACATCAATTGTGGGGAATAATATTCCATAGGCATGTATCTAAAGTTTTCCTCAGCTTCCCATGATTAACACAGGGTATGCCACAAGTTTAACGTCTAGTGGAGATGGATCTGATAGATCAGAACACCAGCTGGAGTGGATTATATTGAGGAATCCCCCCTTGAGGTAATGATGATATCGGAACCACCCCATGGGTGGCTACTGAAATGTTGTGGGGTGGAATGGGGTGGCATGATCTCACCGGGATGTGGCAGCCCGAGTAAGGATCAGGATCGATGATGGAAAACTACGCGAAGTAGAGGGGGGAATGAAATGGAGTTGTTGTGGAGATGATGGTGGTATTTGGATTGAGTCTCGAAAATACTTCCTACGTATCCCAGTGGCAGGAAATCAAAGTCCACATAGTTCGGGATGGATGTGTGGGGCTTACACTCTAGGCCACCCAAGGTGGTGGGAGAACTTACGTGAATGAGGTTGGAATGACTAGGTGGTGGTCTTGAACCTCGTGAGTCCTCCCACGTACCGTGCCTTAGCATGGATCAATGTCCATGTAGTTCGGGTTGGGTATCGTTAGCGAACCGACGTAAAGGTGGACCTTGGTCCGATGGATGTTGGGATTGAACCTCAGGGAGGTTTCCTACGTACCATGCCATGACATGGATCAAAGTCTTCCCAGTTCACTTGGAAGGTGTGGGGCTTACACACTAGTCTTCCCAGGTGTTAGTGAACCGACGTGAAGGAGGACAGAATGACCTGGTGATGGGATTGAATCTCATGAGGTTTTCTACGTACCATGCCTTGGCATGGATCAAAGTCCTCGTATTTCAGAGGAGAATGGGGGCTTGGAACATTGACATGGAGATGATCAGAGGCATTGATTATTGGGCTCGGACCTTACGGAGGCTTCCTACGTACCATGTCATGACATGGATCAAAGTCGATGTAGTTCAGATATGAATGTGGGTTTCAGTGAACCGATGTGATGAAGGACCTTGGTCTGATGGGTGATGGGTATTGAACCTTGTGAGGTTTCCTACGTACAATGCCTTAACATGGATCAAAGTCCATGTAGTTCAGGTAGGGTTTCTACCGGAAAACCAGCATTACGGTGAGCCCGTGGGTCCACTCGTGGTGGGCGTGAACCTCGTGAGGCTTCTTAATTACCATGCCTTGACAAGGATCAATGTCCATGTAGTTCACGATAGTCACAACGGCTTACCACTGGACTAGAATGAAGATTAACATCATGAGGGAAGAGGGTGAACTCTGACATGAATAAACGACGGGAGGTGGGCTTGGACCTCGTGGACTTTTCCTACGTACCATGCCATGACATGGATCAAAAACCTCTTAGTTCAAATGGATGTACAATTTAATGTCATATGGGACAACATACAGTTTAACATCATGCTAGATGGGGGCATACATTTTAACGTCATGATGGATGGGGGGCATACAGTTTAACGTCATGTTGGACGGGGTCATACAATTTAACGTCATTGTGGATGGGGGCATACAGTTTAACATCATGCTGGATGGGGGCATACAGTTTAACGTCATGTTGGACAGGGTATTGTCATGGTCAATGCTTACTCTAAGCCCACATGAGTCATGCTCGGTGTGAGAAACAAGAGGCAGCAGAGACTTGACAATGACGTCACGAAAGATGCGTCCATGAGAAGCGAACGAGGTCTTATGCGTTAGGCGGCCCATGGTATCAGGACTTACTTGAGGATGGACATCCGAGAAGACAAATCATAGGGGGAGAGGGATGTGGGATCGAAGGAAGGAAGTGCCTTGTTCCCTATCATGCCCTCCACTGGCCCTGGCATGGAGGAAGTATGGAGGTGCATGGGTATTACCTTATGCAAGAGGGTCTAGGGGGCTTACACTAAGGTGGATACCCTTCCCAGCAGACAAACACCACTCTTAGAAGAAGGATATAATCCCATGTGGGGACCAGATAGCGTAAATAATGTCCGAGCCGGGGGGACCCTACGTGTGAGGCACGGGGTCGGGTCACAGTTTAACATCATCTGTTGAGGACGAGGTGCTTGGCAGTTTAACGCCATGTAGCTCGGAAGAGCGGGGTTTGCTCCGCACCCCTAGGGCTTACATCACTGGTACCCTCTTCTCCATGTGGGAGGGAAGGTATCGGCAAGGCCGTGTAGAAGGGGGGTCATAGAGAGAACCATCAAGGGGTCCACATTAGCTTGGTTATGTGAAGAACCATTAGTCGTTAGGATGACTATGTGAAGAAGCATTATGCGAAGCAACGCTGCAGGTGGTGTCATCCAGGGGTCTTTGAAATCGCATCATGCATGCCTGGAGGGTCTCACGGGAAGAGGAATTTCCAACAGAGGGGTCCACAGGCAGGGGGCTTGCAGAGCTCTATTGCTTTGCGTAGTGGAGGGAACTTGCGAAGGGAATGCTTTGCGAAGTGGAATACCTTTTCCTTTTCATGGGGCAGAGATGCGAGTGGGAGGTGCTTCATGAAGTGGAAGGGTGTTCGCGGATCACTTCCTTGCGAAGCAGAGGAGCCTCGCGAAGAAAGGTGTGGTGAAGCAGTGTGCTTCGCGAAGTACAGTGACCCTGACTTGACATGTGGGTCGCGTGTACAGGATGGGTGTTTTGCAGAGCATAAACGCTCCGCGACTGCCCGGGTTCCCTTGGGAATCCCCTTCCTTCACAAATGACCATAGCATTCACAAAGGGAATCCCTCTCAGAAGAGGGGCTCAAAACGAGACATGGCGAAGGCCTCTCGCGAAGAAAAAATGTCTCACGGAGCTCATGATTCCTAGAGCGAAGAGTGCTTTATGATTTAGGAGTTGAGAAGCCAAAAGGTCAGATTTTCCATTTGGAGAGCTCAGCGGGAGCTCAGTATTTATAATCAAGGGGCGCCGCGAAGCAGAGCTCACGTGGCACGAAGGGGGTTGCGGTTGCTTCGTGGTGGTTCGCTAACATCAACCGGATTCATGTAGAGGTACCACCTATTCTGCTCTATGGCAGGTTCGCGAACTTTAGGGCGTTTGTGGAGAGTTACCACCTCGGGTGCTTCATGGCGGGCTCGTGCACGTCAGGGCTTTCGTGGAGTGTTACCGCCTTTGGTGCTTCGCGGCGGCCACGTGGCACAGGGGGCTTCTCGTCGGGGCTTCGCGAAGCAGGGTGCGGGGCCTCATTCTTCTCTCCTTTCTTTGAATGTTTTTTGATCCTAAAAATGCCCCCTGTGACTTAGAGTTGCGGAGGGATCAAGGGTTGCGGTCTGAGGGAAATAACCATAATCTGCGGCAGTTCGCGATGCTGAATCGCGAAGAGGGCGTGCGAGGCTGACGGGGGCTGCACTGTATGGACACGCCACGAAGCTCCATGCGGGTTGAATGCACTGTGAAGCTCTGGGGTCACTGCCTATAAATAGGGGGCCGACCTCTATTTTTTCCTTTACCTTCTCAGTGACTTTTTCCTTTTGCGATCTCGATTCATGAAGCTCCGCGTACTCCATGTCTGCTCACCGCGAATCGAGCTTCGTGGTGCACCGCAAGTCTCTGACTCCGAGACTGCGCCAAGAGAACATCTGCTTCAAGCCGAGGCTACGCTACATGTCATGGATTTGCACTAAAGCTCCGCGAACGGGCTCCACGAACAGGATTTACATCTAGACCTGAAATTTGTCCACGTTCTAAAACCCGATGGCCCATCAAGAAGCTGCACCGAGGGTGCTTGCGGACGCCGCCCAGAGGGATGAGATGGCCAACTATCTGGGCCTGTGCGAGCTAGTCCAAAGCCACTCAGATCATAATTCTTTGATGGAACTATTTTCAGAGATCCAAAAGCACTATACACTGTGCAAGAAGCTACCCTTGTCTGGATTCGGGCTGAGGGATGACGTCTTCATCCCCGAGACGAGCAGGGACGAGCCAGCTTGCTGGTTCAGGAGAACGGCGTGCCAGCGCCAATGGATCAGGGCGGCTGATGGTCATGCGTGGGAGGAATTTACACTTATCACTACCAACTATCTGTACAACCTTCTAAACAACATCAATTGGAACCCACTAATACCAGATATTCCCCCTCCCATGTATCACACCATACTTAAGGCAGCTTTGCAGGACTCAAAGAAGGGATACTCTGATGAGTGGGACCTGCGCCAGGGCGGTAACTTCACCAACGACTGGGCATGGGCTACTGGTTAGGTGCCTCATCTGGGGAGTTTAGGCCCGAGTTGAGAAGAGTGGGCTTGTATAAGGCGGCATTGGCCTCTGAATTCCACATTTATCAACCAAAACAGCTGATGCCAGAGCTGTTGAGCATATGGTATTCTAGGACCAACACTTTTCAGATGCACCATGGGGAGGTTGGCATCAGTCTGTGGGATGTCCATCAGATCATGGGGGTCCAGTTCATGGGGGCCATGTATGATGAGTTCCTCCCCGTAATGAGTTTATGGGAGGATCCATAGAAAATTCCGTGTCTAGCGCTAGCATTGATGGGATAGGTCCCCAGAGAGGACAAAGATGAAGTGAGAGATGTCCACTTTATGAAGTGGTTCGAGAATTTCCTGAACCTCTTGGTGAACCGAGAGTTTTCCCCAAGGCCTCGAACTTGTCTGAAGGGGGATCAACTGGGCAAGGAGCACTCGTATTAGAGGCTCATGGAGGACAGCCAATGGAAGACTTGGGGTTTCAGTTTCAATACTTATCAGCATCCAATAGTTAGGATGGCAGCGTTTATCGCGGCCTTATCTGCGGTTGGATCATACTAGTGAGGGATACCAACATGGGGGGTTCGGCCCAGCTCATTCATCTTGGAATCCATGCTGGCCACATGACGGCGGGTCAATCTGGGGATTCCAATGCTCGCCAGATTGTACATGATGTTGTGGCACATTAGTGAGGGAAAGAAGCTGTCAAGGATATGTGGGCCCTTCCACCTTCTGTATGGGTGGATCGTTGTGCACATTAGGGGGGTTTACGAATACCCAAACCCTTTATCACCACCGGGGTCGAACTTCCGCCCTTCCATTATGAACGCGGTCGGGAACATCCCAGTCAAATTAACTCTACCGGTGGTGATAAACTGGGTGTGGAAGGAGGACGAGTTTAACTTCCACCCGTTTCCATTGCCGACGGGGGTACTCATTGACGACAGTTAGTGAATGGAAGTGCACCGGGCTTGTCTCTTGGACTTTCGAGGTGGAGTTTTGGTGGCACGGGTGGATCGTGAGCCGCTCTGTGATCCGTACACCCCGCATCGGTTCACGAGGCAGTTCTGGTGCCTACAGCGGCTGACCCTGCATGTCTACTGGGAGGTGCACCATGAGGAGCACCTGTGTGTGATGAGGAAACTGTGGATCATGTTCACACGATAATATGGGGAAATGCGAAATACATTGCCTCTATCCACTGCCGCCTTCGGGCTGGTGAAGAAGTATTCCATCGGCTAGGAGGCAGCTTATCTGGGGGAAATGCTGATGCAGCCAACCATTCAGGCTGGCGACGGCGGGCCTCCCCTATCCCGAGGTCGGGGTCCGAGGGCAGCAAGAGCCTCTCACGATGGAGGGGTTTCCGTGGTGGTGAGGCCTGCACCGGCTAAGGATGAGGCAACAGTGGAGGATCCGGTGGTTCCATAAGAACAGAGCCATCTGGAGGGGCGGCCACTAAGGGGATTCCGCAGGATATGCACTCAGGCTCTGTGGAAGCGGCTATGCTATATCGACATGCGATAGAATGTTGTTTTCCCGGAGGCCTGGGACATTTGGGACGTCAACTAGAAACACCTTAGTCTTCCCGTGATGTGGGCATACCTGAACCATCTCGGGATGGTCTTAACGGGTATAGGCCAGGTCCAGGCCAGTTTTGAGGTGCCTCCAGTGTAGGCGGAGTAGTGTCTAGACATGCTGGAAGACTACATACATTCCAGTGGTGCCCCGCATCCGATGTCTTACTTGGTGAGGGTGCTGGTGAACCGGACGGTTCCCCCAAAGTTTTCAGCCACTGAGCTGAGAGAGAATTTCCCCCTTCCATAAGAATCAGATGAATCCTTTGGGGAAGTCGACGCCGGTGGAGGGAGCCCGTTGGTGGAAGGTGAAGTCGGGGATCAAGACTTGCAGTCTGATGATTTTGCAGAGGTTCTCAAGTTATCATTCCGAGTTTCTTTCCTCAGGGTCTGATCTCAGGCCATTATGGACCTCTTACGAACATCTGAACTGTAAAGGAGGAACATGTACGCAGACCTTGTTCTCACCCCTTGGTGGGTGATGATGTAGGGCCTTCGGAACCCGCGCCTATGGCTGCATCTAGTTCGGTGTCTAGCGGGTCTAGGGCACCTGAGGTGGCTCCTCCTGGATCTCTAGACCTTCCGACAATACACGGAGGACCACGCCTTGGGGATCTGTCGACATCAACTCAAGAGCAGCACCAGGAGTTCGATCTCCGTATGTCATTTCCACTAAAAAAATTTCCTGTCATATGTAGAGTGTGCCAACTGACATCCATGCTCTTCCCCGTCACGTACAGTTCTATGACTGGTATGGGCCCCTACGGCGAGGCTGGTCAGGATGTCTGGTGGCATCCCTCCAAGGGGCATGCTGGTGTTATTGGAGATAGTTACCCTGCCCACCCAAGATTCAGTGCTCCCCATAATTTGTGGAACCACTAATAGGGTCGCTCTTGAGGTTATTGAGGTGGAGTTCGACGATGAGGATCGACGGGTCGACCCAAGTCCCACCACGCCTGCCCCTGCGCTATATGACACGTCGAATTCAACACCAGATGCACATCCTGCTGAAGATTTCTTGCGGGCTTATCCGGCATAAGAGCCTTCCAATCACACAGACCGGGATGAAACAACCTCTGATGAAGAGGACAATAAAATAGTTCGCCACCGATCCTGGAAGCTGATCATGTGCTACATCAACGACACCCCCCATGTGTTGTGGCTGAATGAGATGGAAAGACTCCGCTCGTGACTGCGCGAACTGTGTTCTAGGGGAGTGGATGCCCATAGCCCTCATACGATCATCCGAGATCTCATGGTAGAGAATATTTAGGAGTACGATCGTGGGATCAGCGTGGGATGGTAGCGGAGGAAGGAGACACACATCAAGAAGCTCTAGGAGGCATAAGATGAAGTCCAACACCTACAGCTCCGGGCGGATGAGCACTAAGCCTCTCTCAATGCACAATTTAAGTTGATCTCACAATTAAAGGCTCAGATGGAAGAGGTAGAAGAGCGTATGAGGATGGCTTCCAGAGAGATGAATGCCATTCAGGCTGACATAGAAAGGGCCCGAGTTGAGGCTGATAAACTTTTCCCCATCGCTGCTGAGGAGGAGTGGGAGCTGAGTTAGTGGCAGTAATTCCTAGATGCCACAAGTCAAAGGGTGGGAGAGCTGCAACGCTCTTTTGAAGGGGTCAATCCATCCATGGGGGGAGTGGATACCTAGGTACTACAATGATTACAAACCCTTAAATGTACTTTCATGCTTTAAATTTTTTTTTGAATGTCGTATCATGCATGAGTTCCATTGTTTGCACTGGTTCATTTTTCATCATTACAATGTTTGTGGGACATCCAGCGACAATTCCCTAAGCACACGTGGGTTGGGCCCGATATAAGAAATAGGAGATAGTCGTCTCATAGACCCATCTAAACATTGGAGTGTAAAAAAATCTTCAAGCATCCAAGGTTTGGAAAATCGGTCCGGAATTTCGGGAAATAGGAGAGACTTGGCCGAAGAAGGAATTTCTCAGAATAGCCGAATTACTGTTTTTTCAGCGCGCTCTTGTTCATGAATGGTGCAATGCCTGGGGTGCTGAAATCAGTCCGAAGTGGTGGGAATGGGAATTGCGAATCATGATACCCATGATTCGGAACATTGTGAAACTGGCGTGACAATAAAGGAAAACCGTCAGCCGTGGAGGAAAAATGGTATCCTTACTACGTTAACCTGAAATGGGGACAATAAATGAGGGCCGAACATTGACCATGTTCTCAACATGGGGCCTAACTCAAATATCGTCGATCAAGTTTCTGGGACGCTGGAACAGGACAGCAGGCAGACCATAGGTTGATCATCCATACTGTTAGGGGGTCCCTCGAAACATGACCAATCTTATTGAACGTTGGCCTAGGACAGCAAGTGGACCATAGGTCAGGCATACATACTGTTAGGGGGTCCCTCTAGACGTGAAAGAGGATAATGATCCGAATAAAGGGGCATGTAAAGCATGGGATGTGGAGTGGTGGTTTGTTTGAACATAATCGAATACTCCTGAAATTACTCCATCGTGGTGGGAGTACGCTATATGGGCGCATCAGTTTGATCATGGAACATTCCTTTCAGACAGTGCCTCTATGGAGATTGGGTATGTTGCTTCCAAATGTCATCTTGGGGCATCCTAGACTTGTTCAAGGGAGAGTTATTGTTTGATGGTTCCCCACAAGGTGTTAGGCCATAGGCCGGAAATGTGAAGGAACATGAATTATGATTCCTATGGGCTGGACCCTAGGAAAAATACCAGGGTGTCTCTACGTATCCCATGAGGATGGAAATCAAGCCACACGTAGTTCCATAATCACAGTTTAACTTCATGCGGGATGAAGATAATCCTAGTTGTGCCAGTACACATCCTATAAAAACTACTAAGCCCACGTGAGTCATGCTCGATTTGGGAAATAAGAAGTAATGGAGAACTATCCCGACACAGGGAGGGGTAGGTTAGGGGGAAGGGATGCTAAATGAATACCGGACCAATGACACTAACACAACCATGTGGCACACCGAGATGTGTGAAGAGGTAGAGCCGAGCATGTTGGAATTACACTTGAAAATGATGCAGTGTAAATGTGTGAATCATGACACTCGAGATTTGGATCACAATGATGGTGGTGTGACGATGGAGGATGAATATTGACCATGTAGGAAACGTAGAATCCATATTGCATTAGCTTGGAATGGGGACAGACAAAGGAGGGTCGACCGTTGACCATGTTCGAAACACTGGACCATGTCGCAAATGTCGTCAGAAATCTGTTGGGACGTTGGCCCGAAACGATTGGAGAAGCCCATATGCCCAACATCCATGGAGATCCCTTAAAACCAACATCCATGTCATCCGAGGGTCCTTTTGGATGTGGAAGAGGATTAGGATCCAAACAGTGAGCTCACAAATCCTAGACATGGAATGGGAGGAATGTCTCCATGAAGATTCCGCACTAAGGGATATTTTTCAAAACGCATCTAAATATGTTAATGAGAGGCATTAAATAGGGGTAGTTGAGTCCATTCCCATTGGGAGATCTTATATTTGGGTCATAGAATTCGGACCATGGATGGGAGGAAACACAGCAGGAACGTGGTCAGATAACTCAAGTACCCGACGTGAATGGGAACCTGGGGTTCCGACCACCACGCATTCCAAGGGGAGGTCTTAGGTTGAGGGACCGAAAACGAGAGTTGAGATGGGACTGATCAAAGTGAAAAGGCATTCCTACATACCCCATGAGAATGGGGATCAAGCTACACATGGTTCATGAAAGGGTATTAGTTTAAGGTCTTAGAACTCAGACCATGTAGGGGTAAGGAGAGCAGGGTACACATGGTAAGATAGTTACAAAACCCGATGATGGGGACATAATAAATACTTACCATGTGTTCTCTGGGGAAGTGCTCGAGTCGAGGAACCGAACACGGGAGTTAGACTAGGCCAGCGGGGAAGTTCCTAGTCGCGCCTACGTATCTCATAAGAATGATAATCAAGCCATACGTAGTTCTAGAAGGTGGCACGATAAGGTAATAGTGATAGTGAAAAAGGGGAGTGCGGGTGTGTCCCTCACACTAAAAGAATAAGAATTTGATAAATCTTGTTTTTCCTTTTAGGTGATTGGTTTTTTTGTGAAGCAACAGGCCTAGGGTAACAAGCCCTAGTTTCGCCACAAGAATCAATCCATGATAGGTATTGACAAATGGCATGGCACGTAACTGACACCCAAGGTGATTTCCCCTATGATGGGGTCATCACAATGCATGGCTATTTTTCATCATGCGGTCAGGACGACAATGTCACAGTTTAGGGTCGTGTGATAGGACCAGACATGCATTTTAACATCATGTAGCGCAGACGTAGTAGAGACGATGCTAGGCGGTGAGTGTGTACGGTGCATTTAAACATAACTAAAGTGGATGAGGACATGATCCCTCATCACGCCGTACATAGTTCCAAGAACGGAACCTCGGGCCAAGGGGCCCAAATTGGGGTAAAAAGGAATGAGGTATGAGGAAATTCCCCCAGCTGAGCTGGACATAGAGACAAGACGTCCGAGTGACCGATCGTATCCCATGAGGATGAGGATCGATCCATACATATCCCTTAATGAGGATCATAGTTTATGGTTTTAGAGCTCAGACTGTGGGAGCCCCGAAGGACACCGTATTGCAGATTTGTCACTCTCACGTGCAAAGGTGCACTGAGGGATAGTGCAAAGAGTGTCAAGATTCAACCTGGACATGATGGAGTGGAACATAACGTGAATCTTGCAACCAAAATTCGAGGCCTGAATGGGCCGGCGTGACGACGGAGGATTACTACTGACCATGTTCACAACATAGCATCCTGTCGCATTAGCCAAAAATGGAGACAAAAAAATGTGCATCAAACACTGACCACGTTCGCAACGCGTGATTTATATAAATTTGTTGTCCGAACCCCTCGGGGGCGTTGTCCCGTAACGATAGAAGAGCCCTTAGGCATGGAATCTAGGCCATTCTTGGGGGTCCCTTCGGGTGTGAAAGATTATGGATGCCCGAATGAAGGGGTGAACAATGCTTGACAAGTGGAAGTAACTTGACCAAATTGAATCTAAAACTCTTATTCTTAGACCAGATTACTCTTCACACATAGGCGAACCACTGCAAGGGGTTGAGGGACTCATCTTTAGGGCGACCAAGAGATGGCGGATTCCCGATAGAATGGAGGCATGGTGACAAAAACCATGTACCACACCTATATATCCCCCTCATAGAGAGGGACAGTCCAAGGATCCTAGGTGACTGGGAGATCGAACGATCTCTAAGAGGTGGGGCTGGACCCGAAGCCTAAACATTCAAGAGGTCCTACGTATCCCATAAAGATGGGAATCAAGCCACACATAGTTCTTGATGGTGTCTTTTAATGCCGTGCGGGAAAGGAAATAGGAGGGCTAATTCATAGAACAGGGTGCACGTGGTGCAGCCATTTCAAACCCGACGCAAATAAGGACATGATCCCACATCACACCACACAGTCCTGTAGTTAGGGCCACGAAGGCAGGACAAAAGAAACAAATTTTTCTGAACTCATGCTGGGACCAAATATAGGAGGTCTGGGCGTTCCTACGTATCCCATGGGGATGGTAATCATGCCAGATGTAGTTCGTAGAAGATCATAGTTTATGGTCTTAGAGCTCGGACCATTGGTGGATGGCAACTTTCCATGTAATCGCAAATCTCAACCCGATCACTATGCCAACATGAGTTAAAATTGTTGTGGGAAACAAGGGAAAAAGATCCTTATCGCAATACCTGGAACGTTCATTGGGGGGAAGTCGGTGAAGAGCCCCGAAGGACACCTTTAACTCGTCTTTTTCCCCTAACATGCAGGTGAACACTGAGGAATAGTATCAAGAGTTTTGAAGCTCTACATGGACATCATGGGGATGGAGAAGGATGAGAATTGTGTAACCGAAATTATAGGCTCAATAGGGTTGGCATGGAGATGGAGGATAACTGTTAACTGTGGCGGAATAACAATCTCCATATCGTATTAGCCTAATGTGGGGACAACAAATTACCATCCACCATTGACCATATTCAAAACGCGGGATTTTTATCGATTTGTAGCCCAAAACCTTAGGGGCGTTGGCCCGTAAAGGTAGAAGATCCCTTAGGCATGGTATCCAGGCCATTCTTGGGGGTCCCTTTGGGTGTGAATGGTGATGAAATCCCTGATGAAGAGGAACACAAAGCCTGAAAAGTGGGTGCGGACGTGTCCGAATAGAGTTCGACATTCCAGGTAACTAAACCAGAGTACCCTTAGGCACATTTTTGAATCACCGAAAAGGTTCAAAAAAGTGGCTCAGCAAATGTAGTCCAAGGGGCCATGGTGGGATGGAGATTTTCAGAAGATGGGGCTGGACCCAAATCCTATATATTTGGGTGGCCCTACATATCCCATAAGGATGGGAATCAAGCCAAATGTAGTTCATGAAGATACCCAAGGGACAGGATACCCTAACGAGGATGTGTACGGTGCAACGAGTAACCCAACATGAATGGGGATGTAATCATGCACCACACCACACAGTCTCATAGGAAAGAACCCGGGCCAGGGGGCTCGAAATGGCCAAGGGGTCTGATATTTGGGTTTTGGTCTGGAAGGCTTGGCCTACTCGCAGTTTAACGTCATGCGATGAGGACAAAGGTTTGGGAATAGGGCTCCCTGGAAAAAGGAGGTGTATGGTGCAGTGAAAAAACTGACGTGAATGTGGACATAATCCCTCACCACACTGTACACTCTGGGTAAGAAATTGGGATAGGGCCCGAAAAGGCCCAGAGGCCTGAGGCTGGGCCCCGGAAAGGGAATGCGTACGACACGGTAAGTAACCCGACGTGAATGAGGACATAATCCTGCACCACGCCGTACACTCCCTATAAAAGAATCGGGGTCGTTCGCTCGGCCGTTGGCACCACCCAGAGGGAAGTTTGTCACTTCGGGATGGGGCAGAACAAATCACTGCACTTGATTTTTGTGACATCTTGGGGTGGTCCCAAATATCTGAGACACTGTTGACCGTTTTCTAAACACAACGTCCTTATGGTGACCTGACATGGGAGAAACAAATGAGAGTCGACCGATGACCCTGTTCGAAACGCATGACTTGTATCAGCTTGTTGCTCGACATCCATGAGGGCATTGGCCTGAAGTGGTAAGAGGGCCCTTAGGCCGGGCATCCATACCATTCAGGGGCCCTTCCAGATGAGGAAAGTGATGAAATCCTTGTTAGGGAGTGGGTGAAGCATAGTTGTACCCATCTACGAAAGAGTCGAACATCTCTAGGGAAGGGGACGTACAGCTGGGCCGAGGCTTTCTCAACATCAGTTGGGGCTAAAGTGTGCACCCTACCATATATCTTGAACCGAGAGGAAGATTTTGGCTTTTGGGCTAGGCCAACAGATGAAATATTTAGGCGTTCCTATGAATCCAATGAGGATGGGAATCCGGCCATACGTAGTTCTTAAAGCCATGCAGTTTAACGTCGTGCGGTGAAGTCGTGGGAGGATGGAAGAATGGGAGTGGGAACATGGTGTGCCCATTAAAATCCTCGTATGAGTGGGGATAAGGAAGCCTACTCTACATCATGCGTGGACCCTCCAAAGAAACTATACCCAGGGGGGACAGTCAAAGAGAAAATCTTGGGGTTGGGCTAAAGAAAAATCATCTACGAGTTCCTACGTATCCCATTAGGATGGGAATCAAGCCATACGTAGTTCAAGGAACACAGTTTAACGTCATGCTGGATGAGAGATGTGTCTCATCTGGGGATATGTAAGGTACAACGAGTAACCCGACGTGAATGAGGATGTAATACCACACCACGCCGTACAATCCCATAAGATAGCCTGTGTCGAGGAAGGCCAAGGTGCCTGAGGCTGGGCCTCGTTCAGGAATGACTATCCAGCTAGCAGTTTATCATCTTGTAGTAAGGATGAGGGGCCAGGGCCCAGAAAGGACAAGGGGCCTCGGTCAGGAAGGCCCAACCAGCTTTTAGTTTAATGTATTACAGTGAGGATGAAGGAGATCTTAGTTTATGGTCATAGAGCTCGGACCATTTTTTAGTTCATTGTCACAAAGGACAGTGGTGCAGTTTAAAGTCATGCTGGACAGTAATGTGCAGTTCAGGGTCATGCGGGACCGTACAGTTTAAGGTCGTGCAGGACCATGGGGCTTAGGTAAATTATTTCTTTAGGAACATGTTTTTGGTGGGAAGAATTATACACTCACCATCCATGGTCACCAAATATTATGCTCCATTGGGGTAAACCTTATGAAGGATGTAAGGTCCTTACCATTTGGTATCTAGCTTTGGTGGTTTCCTGCCAGGGATCATTAGTGCTTGGATGGCCAATACCATGTCGCCTTGAAGAAAATAGCGAAGGCGAACCTTCTTATTGAAGGCTCTGGTTATCTTATTATGATTCCATTCCAGATTGTGCAGGGCATGGAGCATGTTCCCGTCCAGTGCTTCCAATTCAGCTAGACAGATTTCAGCCACCTTATTTGGTGTCTGCTGTTTGTAGACTACAGTGCGTAATGATGACATTTGGATCTCGATGGGTAGGACGGCCTTGGCCCCATACACCAGGGAATATGGGGTCTCTTGGGTGGAATTGTGAGTCATTGTCTGATATGCCCAGAGGGTGTTGGGGAGCTTGTCCGGCCAACTTTTATTGTTCTGAACATCCATTTTCTACAGAATGATAGAGAGGGTTTTGTTGAGTGACTCAATCTGTACATTTTCTTGTGCATGATAGAGAGAGGTATGGTTGGAATGGATATTGTAATTGGGGTATAATTTCTTCCACTCGGCTGCTCGGAAGTTGGTTCCATTATCAGTGAGGATATTCCAAGGGACTCCAAAACGGTGGATGATATTGGAGCTCATGAAGTCAACGATGAAACGGTTCTTGACCTCATTGAGTGGAACTTCCTCCGCCCACTTGGAGAAGAAATCTGTAGCAGTTAGGATGAACCTACACTAGCGAGATGTCGCCAGTGGATATGGTCCCACGACATCGAGTCCCCATTCCGCAAATTGCCAATAGTACATGGCAGAGTGGATAGGCTCTAGCGGCTGATGTAGGAAGTTAGCATGGACTTGGAACGCGTGGAATCTCTTGGAAAACTCAATACAATCATGGATCATAGAGGGCCAGAAGTACCCCAACCTTCAGATTTGATGGGACAGCTTGGGCCTAGGCTGGTGGCCACCGTAGGAACTGGCATGAACCTCTTGCATGACCTAAGAAATCTAGACTCCTTGAATACAATGGAGGAGAACACCATCTATGCCCCTCTTATAGAGTATATTCTCAAGACTGGGACCACTCTGGAGAGTAAATTGCAGTGAGAAGCGTTGGATTCATTCGCGCTCGGCCCGATCATCCGAGAGAGCAACCATTTTGGAGATACTCGACAAAAGGTGCTCTCCAGTCGGGTGTGGCCTCAACCAATGTATCTGATGAACCTGGGGCTCCATATGTGGAGGGTCTGGAAGTATGATGGCTTACCCGTAGGCCGTCATCATCCCATGGGGTGACGGGGGAAATGACTCTTCGGTGTGCCACATGTAAGATCAAATCGTCCTGCTCGGGTTCTGTGAGTGATACAACTAGGCTAGAAAAAGCGTTTTCTCAACCGTTCTGTGACCTGAGAGACATGGGTAACCTTGGGTCGAGAAGGGAACTAGGCTAGTAGATGGAGGGTGCACTCCCAAAATGGTATGAGCTCCTGCTTCCTGAAAACATAGTCTCCATTGACCTGCCTGATGACTAGTCAGAATCCCATTTCACATGCAGATGGGGCACATCAATCTCAAGGGCCAGCTCAAGGCCAGTGATGAGAGCCTGATACTCTACCTCGTTGTTCGTGCAGCCTTCTGAAAACAGGAATGAGTACGGCAGAACAGCTTGTGCCTGGTTGATGAAGATGATACGCCGACCCACTCTGTTGAGCTTAGGATCGTTGAGCCTCTTACCGGTGGGGATCTAGGCGGCACCATCGAAGTGAATTTTCCATCATGAGATGGCATGATCGACTGAGAGGATCGCCTCATTAGGAAATTATAGGTCCATGGATTGATCCACAGTGGTTGGATGGGTAGCTAGGTAGTCTGTCAATGCCTATCTCTTGATGGCCTTCTGAGGCACAAACCTGATGTCAAACTGCTAGAGGATCACTGCCCACCGCGCTAGTTGGCCAGTAAATATGGGGCGGTTTAGGATGTACTTTACTGGGTCTAACCGAGAGACCAACTGTACCTCATGGTGCTACAGGTAATGGCGCAATTTCTGTATGGAGAATACGAGTGCGAGCAAACTCTTTTCTATGGGGGGTATCTGGTCTTCGTATCGAGGATCACGCGGCTGAGATAGTAGAGGTTGTTCTCTGTTCCCTCATTGTTCTTCTGGGTGAGAAGTGCATCGAGGGAGCTTTCCAGGGTGGTCACGTAATGGACCAGCGGCTTTCCAGAGATGAGTGGCATCAAGACCGGAGGTTGGAGAAGATACTTCTTGATTTCCTTGAAGGCGGTCTGACACTATTCATCTCATTCCTAAGATAATCCTTTCTTAATGAGCTGGGAAAAGGGCTTACACTTTCTAGCCAGATTCGCAATGAATCGGCATATGTAGGTTATGTGCCCTTGGAGACCTCGAAGCTTCAGAATTTTGCTCCGGGGAGGCATTTGGTTGATGGCATTGATATTCTCTGGGTCGATCTCAATGCCTCGGTATCTAACAACAAATCCAAGAAAATTCCTGGAGGTGACCCCGAAGGCACACTTCAGCGGGTTCATCTTCATGTGGCGGGAAGGGAGGAAGCCGAACACTTTCTCAAGGTTCTTGAGATAGTCCTGGCACTAGTGAGATTTGACCACCAGATCATCCATGTAACATTCCACCAGTGTCCCGAGAATCGGCTAGAATATGAGATGCATGGCCCACTGATAGGTGGCACCTGCATTCTTCAGACCGAAGGGCATAACCAGGTAACAAAAAATACATTGGGGATCCTTGAAGGCAGTGGACTCCTTGTCCTCAGGATCCATCTGGATCTAGTTGTACTCGGAATACCCATCCATGAATGGGAGGGCTTGGAACCCGGTTGTGGCATCAATCAACAAATCTGTCACTGGGAGGGGAAAATGATCCTTTGAGTAGTGGCGGTTGAGATCGCGGAAGTCGATGCAGACTCTGATCTGCACATTCTTCTTCCTGACTGGAACAATGTTAGCAATCTACCTAGGGTATTTAATGTCCTTGACAAAGTTGGCTATGATGAGCTTATCAACTTCGGCCTCAACCATGGCACCGTGAGAAGGATGCATCCTTCGGGGAGGCTATTTGAACCCGCGATGGTTTGTCGTTAGACCAAGACGGTGGACGGCTACCTGGGGATCTAGTCCTGGCATATCATCGTAACATCAAGAAAACACGTCATAGTGCTGTTTGAGAAAGTCCACGTACTATTTCTTCTCCTCGAGGGGCATGGCAGCACTGATAAACATGGATCTCAGATCTGCCTCACTACCAAGGTTCACTTGTACCCATTCATCGTCCGTCGTATAGACGCCTTCTTCAAATGCAGGGGGAGCATCCTCCAGATCCTCTTCTCCACCTCTGGAGGGATCTTATGTGGGGGGAGTCATTTCCAAGCCACCAGACTCTGATGGGAGGCTGGTGCTGGCCTGAGCGGCTATGGTCATCACATCAGAAGACTCATGTGCTACTGAGACCATAGTGATGAAGGTAGTCAATCAAATCCCATCTGGCCTTTGGCCCAAGGGGCCACACTTGATGACATCAAAGCAGTAGTGACGCGTCAGCCTGATTCGATTGATTCTAGCCCTACACAAGAGACACGTATGACGTACCACCGTTTCCATGAGCCTTACATCCTGATATCATATAGGGGTAGGAGGTTCCGGGATCACCTGATCCTATTTGGTGTTGGAATATGAGGTGATTTTCTAGTATCTCTTGGACTTGGGAATATGCCTTCCTCTTGTTCCAGAAACAACAGAGCACTGCCCCATGTCGAGGGTTGTGGCCTCTAACCGATGGATTGGGAAGATGTAGGCGTCGTCCAGACCTACCCAGGGATCACTTGTGACCGGGGAGGGTTCATCTATGCTTTCCGGGATTTTCTTATCCTTGGTCTTGTAATATTTAGTGTCTGGATAGCGGGATTCACAAGATGAAAAAATAGATTCATCTCCTTGGAGCACACCGACTCAACCATTGAGGGAGTATTTGAGGCATTGGTAATATGACCAAGGGACTGCTGCATATAGATACAGCCATGGCCAGCCTATCAATGCGTTGTATGCGGTGTCCTGGGAGACGACCATGAACTCAGTGCTGGAAATTAGGCCACTGAACTGCGTCTTCAAGAGTATCTTTCCAACCAGGGATTGCTCGGTCTTATCATATCCCTAGATTATGAGGTCGTAGGGAGTTAAATCATCCTCATTAAAACCCAGCTTTCGCAGTGTCCAATTCAGGATTAGGTTAATATCAGAACCTGTGTCAACAAGGCAGCGGCAGAATTCCATGCCATTGAACTAACCCCTAACATAAAATGGGCCAATGTGACCCTGTATGGGAGGGTCTTCATCTTTTCCAGCGAACGAGATAACTTCCAAACATTGGGCATTTTCAATCGCCTCCACATGGATGGCTTCTGCAGTTGCAACCTCTGTCTCATACTAGAGGGGGCTCCTTAGGGCCTCGAAAAGTGCCTCGCGCATTTTATATGATAGGAGAAGAGAATCAAGGATAGAAAGACTTGCTGGAATGCCAGAAAGGTGCTTCATAAAATCATACTTCTGTGCCAAAAGTGAACCTATGCTTACAAGAGGTCGCTCTATAATTGGAG
Organism: Viscum album; assembly: GCA_963277665.1. Lineage (NCBI taxonomy): Eukaryota > Viridiplantae > Streptophyta > Magnoliopsida > Santalales > Viscaceae > Viscum > Viscum album. Next base: position 1,404,954,152 of record OY728125.1, read on the forward strand.
GAATGGCGGGCCCTGCCCACTGGACTGGCGGCTGGCTGGTACTGGGTACATCCCGCTGCCTGCTAGTTGATGCCTGAAGAGTAGCTGCCAGATAAGGACCAGAAAACTAAGATAGGCCTGTAGCAGGGCAATAATGGTCGTGGTATGGACGAGGCATACCTACCTGATCTAGTAGCACAAACGGCTGTGGAGGTACATCGGAGGGCACCAGATGAGGTTGCGCGTGCTGAGCACTACGGTGGGCCTGCTGTCTGGTCTCAGTAGCGTGCTCGACCTGGCTAAAATCTCCCACTGTCATGCCATGAAGACCTATGTGGTCGTGCTTCCCCTAATGCTAATGCCGACTGGGGACATTGGGGAGGCCCTCATGGCGTTCCCCCTCGTCAAGAGTCATGTAGGGATTTACCAGGTCAATTGTGATAACCGAAGCGTACCCCTGACTGTCGCTTGACGAATCATCCACCACTGGGCAGATTCTGGAAGGAATCCCAATATAAGGGGGAATAAAGTCATTGAGAGTGTGGGATGACGATGGAAATGGTGGATCACGTTGCTTCTTCCTGTTTTGCCACTGCTTTCCCTTTTGGGAAGACGTCAGATAAGATGATGACGTAGAGGTATTGGTCGCATCTTCTGAAGGCTCCGACTAATTCAGGCATTACCAAATGATACCATGGGCATAGGTGGCAGTTCTATGGGCCATACAGTCATCATATTTTTTGGTCCCATGGATGGGAACCTACTACCAGTCGCCATCGTCGTCGCTACTATTTTCTGACCTGACAAAGACACCAACCACTTGTGTTGGGGTCAGGCCCAAACTGACTATGTTTTTGTTGACCTGGTCATGGATCTAGTCTTTAAACACATATAACTTCTTGAGTGTGTGCCCCAGAATCTGATGATAGGGGCAGTAGTTGGAGCGATCAGTGAGATTCGCCTCTACCGGCTTTCTACAATCAAGTAAGCGCACAATCCCCTGCTCTAGGGCGCTACGGAAGTAACTGGGGACCTGATTCTAGTTGAAAGAGTAAGTCTGGTGCCTTCTTTCAAGATAAGGGGCTCTAGGAGCCTAGCTCTGATGAGGGAACAGAGGGGCCTGCCAAGGAGGTGGAGGCTGATTGTCCCACCTAGGCGGTGGTGGCGCATTGCACGGGAAAACCTGTTGGTTCTGAGGCAGTTGCTGCTGGGAAAGAGCCTACATCGGAGGTGGAGGGCCTCTGTAGGGCTAAAAAGACGGTGCCACTGGCAGTAATTCTAGCTACCTAGGGGGCTTCTATTTGGGACACTATGGCGGGCTCGGCTCTGGCAGCCCTCCTTACTGGAATCATAAGGGTTAGCAGATGCACCTGACTAGCCTGTTACAGATCTTCCATGAGGTGTTGAGCCTTATCTGAGATATCCCTGAACCCTCCGAGGTTGTTCTAGGTGATCAGGGAAGGAACCAATTCTGTTTTAACTTTACCTATGCACATATTCAGTAACTGCTCCTGAGTCAGTGGCATGTCGTGGGAGTATGTAAGCCCCTTCCACCGGGTGATGAAGTTCATGACACACACATCAGGCCGTTCTTTTCACTTGAAGAGGTCTGCGATGCTGGTCTTTCACGTGGTGGAGCTGAACTGGTATAGGAACTACCGATGTAGATCCTCCCAGCTGGTCACTGATCAAATAGGGATCTGGCTATACTAGACAAATGCAGGGCCCTCCAATGTCTGGACAAAACATCGGAGTTTCAGCGGCTTCTGGCTGTGCCGGGGTCCCCAACATGGGGCAACACACAGAGGGAAAGTGTACCAGGTGTTGCAATGGGTCCCCTATCCCATTAAAGGGTGAGAAAGTGGGATTCCAAAAACTCGGAGGTGCATGCATATCATCCACCCACGTAGGACATGGCTTTCCATCTGGTGGGACTGCCACCTACCGTGTTTCCAATGCCTCGAGGCGGGTGATGAGTACCGCTATAGGATCATCCGGGTGGGGGTCCCTGTCTTGATGGGGATCCCTAACTATGATTGTGTTTCCGGGATCTTCAACATGGTAAATGGCTTCAATGTCTCATGTACCGACTGGCAGAATGGCCCTCGGGGCGGCTGGGGGAACCCGGGCTGGATTCCTCATATTTCCTTGCCGTTCAGGAGGGTTTGGAAAGAAGTATCACACCTTCTTTCCATGAGTTCTGACCTCTGCCCTATCTGCGGGAGTAGCATTACTAGGGTTTCCTAGAGGCATCTCTCCGGGGAAGTTGTTCCTGCCCCTGCTGCCCCAGCTTAGGATCACCATAGTCGGGTCGCCTCTCTATAGCGCACTCGGCTAAGAGTTCGTCTACCAGCCTCTTTTTCTCAACAAGTTGCAAGCGCAACACAACATTTTCAGGGTCTTCGACAATCTTCTGTACTGAGGCGGACGGGTCAGAGTGCTTGAAAGATCCGACATGTTCTTTACCCTTACCGGCATTCCGACTGAGTACCAGCGACACGGTTGGAACGTGGAGGCCTAGAAGGTTCCTCTACTGACGAGTAATCCTTCCTGATGGGTCCATCATCGGTGGTACACCCTTAGGGGGTAAATCTCCATCAAGAAACTCCATCTCATCCTCCTTGTCCACTATGTCAGCCATGTGGACCACAACACTTTATGGAGGCATGTCCTCAATGTCGCATAACGAATCGGGCTACCGCCGGATAGTATTAAAGAGTAGGGCGGCATACTATGCCTAGCCACAGACTAGCACGTGGGGGTAGCTTCCCTAATGATTTTTCGGAGTACCTTGAAACTCTGAATGAATTTTATTTGGAGGGCGCTCTGGAGACCTGGTGACTCAGGGCCCTAGGCCACGGGGAGTGCGGCCAAATCGACCAGATGACATTGATCGTCGATTTACTCGAAGTGAACTTGGATCCTAGGGTACAACACCTGTTGATAGTGAAGATATAAGTGAGTCACCCATAGGGTTTGATGGAAGCACTCGAATTCCTCCAAGGTGAGGGGTTCCAGTGCACAAAAGTTTGACGCTGCCTCGGTCCAAAACTTCTCCGGAAAGTGATCCATTGCGAGAATGTTATAGAATACCCTTGGCTCGGATTTAGGTTCTGGCCCTGTATTTCCCCACTCATCAACCAGAGGTGGATGAAAAATCGGTAGAAGTACTAAGGCGGACTTTTGGGACACTAAACTGGGTGTCGGAGAATACGACAAACAAACCGACTGGCCGCCGAATTACCGGCCATCCCTTAAAGAGTGCAGTGACCTGACCACAATGTCACGATATGAAGGGATGATAGACACAACCTCTAGTGCAGGGATCGCGGTTACCATCGATCGGTCACAATTTTTCTCAACCTCCATTGGTCCCCAAAATAGCTCTATGTGATCTGTGGTTGAGGTAGAGGGCGCTTCTGGTGACGACGGTGGTGACTGCACGGTCAGAACCTGCAGGATTCCAACAATTTCCTCCTCTTGGATATACCTTCTTAGAGAGGAGGGAATCTGGTGGACTTCGCATCTTGGAAGGATGAGGCAGACACACTGTGGTCCTACCCCAGTCCTTGATACAGAGGAATGAGGGGAGGGATCCATTGTTGAGTTGCATTCTGGTTCAGAATCCAAGAAGCAGGCCGGTTTGATCTCCGCCCTGGATTTCCCAAGATTCTACTTGTGGCAGCGAGGACCCACCCTCCTACCCCTAGATGGCTCTTTGGGACAAGGTTGATTCCTGACATGTAGTCTCGTAGCGGTGCTGGTGCTGGGGCGGAGAGGACTTCCGCTTGAGACAGCCAGGGTGTGAGGGGAACCGGGGAAAATATCGAAGGGAACGTGGGGAGGACCTTCATGAACAGTACCTAAGTGGGAAAAACCTTCGTTGGAACCGACTGGAGCATGGGGAAGACCTCCATGCTTGTTGCTGGTGGAGCGAGGATGACCTTAACCACTCTGGTTTCTAGGGCGAGGAGGACTTTCTCCAGTTTCTGAGAGAACGTAGGAGGGATTTCCACGTTGAATATGGATAGGATGGGAAATGCCTTCATATCGACGCTCGGGAGTAGGAGGGACTCCAGGCCTGGTGTTGTGGGAATGGGAGAGGCTTCCGCACTGAGTGTCCCTACCACGAGGAAGGTCCTCATTCGAGTTGATCGTAGCACGAGGCATACCTCCATGATGAGTTTCGGAGTGGGGAATTCCCACGCTCTGTGGAGTAGTGGTACGGGGAGGACCTTTGTACGAAGTGACGTCACCGCGGGTTGGTTCGCGGTGATCACCACTTGGGCCGGCGACCTGGAGAGTCAGCCCAGCCTGCCCGTGGGGTGGTTGGGGCCTCGATCCCGGTCGGGCGTAAGAGTGTTTGTACTGAGTGTGTGGAGGGGATTCATGATATAAATTGCTGGTGCTTCGGGCCGTAGTAGTTGTCGACGTCGACGCCCCTTGACAGGAGCCCTCATCTCGGGCCCAACACTGGAGTCGGGTTAGGCGAGCCGGAGCGGGTGGTGTAGGCGCATAGTCTACCTGATCCTCTGGAAAAACCGGACGGCAGCGCTTACATGGCCGGGTTGGGGCCCTTTCTTGGAGTGCTTGGATCGGGACTCTTTCTGGGCTGAGCCGGATATCACCCACCTCATCATCATAAGGCAGTGAGTCGTCAAGGCATCCCGAGGACAGGTTCCTGAAATGATTGAATGTAGGGGTGGGGAGTAGGGGCTCCCTACGTGGCCCTCGAGGACGGCATTGATGGCAGGTCCTGGAAGCCTCCAGGTCTAGGCAGGCCATATCCCAAGTTGGGATTATTCCATCCTCCTCGAAACGACGTACAAGGTCGTTAATCACCCTCCGTTGGATGACCTCTGATGGGGAGAGAGGGTGTGGGCGCCCCACATTGGTAGATGTAGACACCATTGTGGCAGTAGTGGAGCCACGCGAAGTGGCTGTGTAGGTATTTCCCCTTCCCCTACGTAGGCGGGTGGGTGGCGATCGTGTCCCTGTAGCAGCAACCTGATTCCTAGGAAGTAGGGAGATTAACTCATCAGAACTTCAAGGAAAAGAAACCGACAACCAGTGCCCCATCACCATTCCATCTTCCGTGGTCACTATGAGAAATCCATGCCAACAACATTTCAGAACAGAATTCCCCATGTTCTACTGACCCAACATCTGATGATTTTCACACCAGGCCCGCTATTTGCTTAGCAGGACCTAGTGCTGGATATCTAGATCTGGTGACATGTCAATCTGCTGATGTATCGAATGCTACTAGTCTCTACATTGAGGAGAATAATTTCACATCGGGTTCAACATTTCTATTTCTGACGCTTTCGACGGGGTGCACGCGTCCGTCTACTAGGGTGCGATAGGCGTGGCTTTTGTGTTTCCCCACATTCCCATTTTCCAAGGGTGGGTGGCATCCACTCCTTATTCAAGGATGTATGCTCCTTGATCGAAACCAGGATTATGGGATATCGATTCTTCCTTCTGTGGATTCCTCCTCAGAACTCGTCACCTAGTCCGGGACTCCCTCATAGATTTAATATGTTGTTCTTGAAACTCCTCTCAGTTCCATGTTTCCATTGACGCAGGTTAATTACACTGCTTCTGTCTGGACATTCCAAAGGTTCTGGTCAGGGGGAGTAGTCCCGTCGAGGCATCATTAACATGGCTGAACACTGGTGAATTGGTGTGTCTGTATTTTTTCCTTATTATATGGCTTCTTGAGGGCGTTGATGCCCGAGTCATCCCACCTCGAGTGCGGGGAATCATATGCCATAGTAATTTATATGAGGTTTTCCTCAGATTACCATGTTTAACCCAGGGTATGCCTCATATTTATTGTTCAGTGGAGATAGATGGGGCTGATCAGAAAACCAGCTAGAGTGGATCAGATTGAGGAATCCCCCTTGAGGGAATGACAATATTGGAGCCAGCCCGTGGATGGCTTCCCAAATACTGTGGGGTGGAATGTGGTGTAATGATCTCACTAGGATGTGGTGGCCCAGTTAAGGATTAGGATGGATGATGGAAAACTATGCGAAGTAGTGGGGGGAATGAAATGGAGCCATCGTGGAGATGAAAGTGGTGTTGGGATTGAGTCTCGAAGAGACTTCCTACGTATCCCCTTGGCAGGGAATCAAAGTCCACATAGTTCGGTATGGATGTGTGGGGATTACACTCTAGGCCACCCAAGGTGGTGGGAGAACTGATTTGAATGAGGTCGGAATAACCAGGTGGTGGGCTTGAACCTCATGAGGCTTCCTATGTACCATGCCTTATCATGGATCTATGTCCACGCTGTTCGGGTTGGGTATCGCCAGCGAAACTGACGTGAAGGTGGTCCTTGGTCTAATGGATGTTGGGCTTGAACCCCAGGGAGGTTTCCTATGTACCATGCCTTGACATGGATCAATGTATTCATAGTTCTCTTTGAATGTATGGGGATTACACTCTAGGCTACCCAGGTGTCGGTGAACCGATATGATGGAGTTCGGAATGACCGGGTGGTGGGCTTGAACATCGGGAGGTTTCTACGTACCATGCCTTGGCATGGATCAATGTCCTTGTAGTTTAGAGGAGAATGGGGGCTTGGCACACCGACATAGAGACAGTCGGAGGCAATGATTGTTGGGATTGGACCTGAGGGAGGATTCTTACGTACCATGCCTTGACATGGATCAAATTACACATAGTACGAATATAAATGTGGGTGTCGGCGAACCAACGTGAAGAAGGATCTTGGTCTGATGGGTGATGGGGCCTGAACCTTGTGAGGCTTCCTACGTACCATGCCTCAACATGGATCAAAGTACACGTAGTTCAGGTAGGGTTTTTGCCAGCGAACCGACGTGAAGGTTAGCCCGTGGGTCCACTGGTGGTGGGCTTGAACCTCGTGAGACTTCCTACGTACCATGCCTTGACATGGATCAACTTCCACGTAGTTCAGAATAGTCACAATGTCTTACCGCTGGACTGGAATGTAGTTTAATGTCATCCAGGACAAGGGTAAACCCTATCGTGAATAAATGATGGGTGGTGGGCTTGAACCTCATGGTGGTTTCCTACGTACCATGCCTTGACATGGATAAAAGACCTCATAGTTCAAATGAATGTATAGTTTAATATCTTGTGGGACAACATACAGTTTAACGTCTTGCTGGACAGGGGCATACAGTTTAACGTAATTCTGGACAGGGGGCATACAGGTTAACATCATGCTGGATGGGGGCATACAGTTTAACGTCATGCTGGATGGGGGGATACAGTTTAACATCTTGCTGGACGGGGAATACAGTTTAACATCATACTAGATAGGGTATTGTCATGGTCAATGCTTACTCTAAGCCCACGTGAGTCGTTCTCGGTGTGAGAAACAAGAGGCAGCAGAGACCTGATGATCACGTCGTGAAAGGAGCATCCCTGAGATGCGAAGGGGGGCTTATGTGTTAGGAGGCCCATGGTATCGAGACTTATTCTAAGATGGTGGCCCTAGAGTGACAAAGAACAGGGGGAGAGGGATGTGGAATCGAAGGAATGAAGTGCCTCATTCCCTATCATGCCCTCCATTGGCCCTGGCGGTGAGAAATTACGGAGGTTCATCGGTGCTACATTCTGCAAGAGGGGCTAGGGGCCTTACACCAAGGAGGATTCCCTTCCTCGAGGACAAACACCACTCCTTGAAGGAGGATATCATCCTCTGTGTAGACCAGAGGGCATAAAGATTGACCGAGCTGTGGGGACCCTGCGTGCGAGGCATGGGGTCGGGTCACAGTTTAACGTCATGTGTTGAGGATGAGGTGCTTGGAAGTTTCACGTCCTACAGCTCGGACGAGGTGGGTTTACTCCGCACCCCTAGGTCTTACATGACCGATACCCTCTACTCCTTGTGGGAGGGAAGGTATCGGCATGGTGATGTAGAAGGGGGGTCATAGAGTGAACCATCGAGGGGTCCACGTTAGCATGGCTATGCGAAGAAGCAATAGCCATTAGCGTGCCTATGCAAAAAATCATTATTTGAAACAACGCTATGGGTGGTGTCATCCATGGGACTCTGAAATCACATCATGAAAGCCTGGAGGGTCGCATGGGAAGAGGAATTTCCAAGCAGAGTGGTCCACGGGAAGGGGGCTTTCAGAGCTTGGTTGATTTGTGTAGTGGAGGGCACTTGAGAAGGGGCGTGCATCGTGAACTGGAATACCTTGGCCTTATCATGGGGTATAGATATGAGTGGGAGTTTCTTTACGAAGTGGAAGGTGTTCACGGAGCATTGCCTCGCGAAGAAAATGAGCCTTGCGAAGAAAGGTGCTGTGAAGCAGTGTGCTTCACGAAATACAGTGACCATGCCTTGGAATGTGGGTCACGTGTACGGGATGGGTGTTTCACGAAGCATAAACACTCCGCGACTGCCCGGGTTCCCTTGGGAATCCATTTCATTCATGAATGACCATAGGCTTCGCGAAGTTCATCCCTCTTGGAAGAGGGGCTCATAAAGAGACAAGGCCAATGCATCTCATGAAGAAAAAATACCTCGTGGAGGTCATGATTCTTAGAGCCATGAGTGCCTCGCGATTTGGGAGTTGAGAAGCTGAATCACCAGATTGTCCATTCAGAGAGCTCATGGAGAGCTTAGTATTTCTAAATAAGGGGCGCCACGAAGCAGAGATCACACGGCACGAAGGGGGTGGCGGTTGCTTCACGTCGGGTCGCAAACGTCAACCAGATTCGCGGAGAGGTATTGGCTCTTCTGCTCTGTAGCGGGTTAACGAATGTCAGGGAATTCGCGGAGCATTACCGCCTCTGGTGCTTCACGGAGGGCTCGTAAACGTCAGGGAGTTCGCGGAGCGTTACAGCCTCTGGTGCTTCATGGTGGCCACATTGCTCAGGGGGCTTCGGGTCAGGGCTTCGCAAGGTAGGGTGCGAGGTCTCTTTATTCTCTCCTTTCTTCAAATGTTTCTGGCTCCTACAGTAATCCAAAACCTCTTCAATGCACCTCAATGTAGGAAGAAGAGCTATGGTGATAACCAAAGGAATGATTTGGAATTTCAGGTAGGATATGAGGTTTTCTTGACGGTATCTCCATGGAAGGGTGTTACACATTTTTCTAAGAAGGGAAAATTATGTCCCAGGTACACCAGGACTTTAGAAATTTTAGAATGAATTAGGGTTGTAGCTTATCATCTGGAAATACCACCAAGTCTCTCCAAAGTTCATGATGTATTCCACGTATAACTGTTGAGAAAAAACATGCCTGATCCAACGCATTTACTCACTTATGAGGAATTAGAACTGGAACATGATCTATCTTATTGTGAATATCCTATCATGATTCTTGATACAAGAGAACAAGTGCTGAGAAATTAGATGACACGTCTGGTAAAAATTCTTTGGAGAAAACATATGATGGAATAGGCAAGGTAGGAACCCGAGGAATTTTTGATAAAGAACCACTAGAATATTTTTATGCAGTAATGCTTAAGAAAATTCTAGGAGGAAATTATTTGAAGGATGGTAGAATGTAACACCCCAATATTCCAAGGTACACTTCTCTTTGAATAATACAATAGCATGTGTTGTACACAACTTCAATTTCTAACACACCACAACCAATCAAACTAGCCGTTATAAATAGTAATACCAACTTTTTTAAATTTTATAAATTTTATCTTTCATAATGGACTTCATTATTAGATTCGGAGTTTTTAAATGAGCATAGGGTTAATTTTTGGTATATTTTTCAAAACATTCACCTTTTGATAAATAGTGAAAAATAATAAATTTTAATTAAAATCAACTTTTTTAATCAAAATAATTTATTGTTCTAAATTATACTATTGAATGGAATTTAAGTATAATTAGATTATATTTTTACCATTTAATTAAATGTTGTTTATTGGATGTAATTTCACATTTAAACAAGATATAAGTAAGTGTCAATCTTACGATAGTTATTATTTCTTTAAAACACGCTTTTTGTTTTGATAACGAGAATTAATTTAAAATTAATTTCTGCCACTTCTGTGTTTTGAATTTATAAAAATGCATTAAATATTTATAATCATGAGGTACAAATTGTTTAAATAGGTAACATTTATTTTTAGACATTTTGAATAATTATTTCGGTAAATATTTTATTTACCATGGTTAAAGGGTAAATCCGGTAAATAAGGGTAAACACATAATATTATAATTACCCTAACACATGTCCTAAACCTATTTTATCATACCTTTCCGACCATGGGAATCCTTGGGTCGATTTTGGGACCCCATGGAGACACTTTTAAGAGATAATGACACTTTATATTAATTACGTTAATGTCAATACAAAAAAGACATTAGCATATATATTTTAGTAAAACAATTCTTACATAGGGTTATATATGTTATCTATTAGACTATAAATATTAATTAGAAATATAAAAGTATTTCCTACATAATCGTATTTTATATATTATTTTTATACATTGAATAATTAAATTTATTTATGACACAATAATGATGCCGTATTTTTCTTAATAATGAAAGTATCAAATAAATGGTATTATAAATTTTACGACAAATATAATTTGAAAGTTTTGATTCCATACATGAATTTTATAGGTCAATATGAAAGTTTATTAATTATTAAATGAATTTATTCTAAATTAATAAAGTTGTTAGGACTTTAACAAAAATCAATTATTATATGGTGTCAAAATTGACATAAAGGAATTTTTAAAACAAGCATTATATTATTAATTTATATAGTATTCCAAAAAATCTATGTTTTGGTTTATAAAATGATATGTGTATCATTAATGAACCACATAGGGTTCTCTTTAATGTTTATACTAATTTTATTAACCATACAATATAAAAATACAAAGGGACATGGTAAATGTCAAACTATTTAACTAAGAGTTAAATCTAAAAGATAAAGTGAATATGGTGACCCAAACCTATCTAAAACCTATTTTTTGGGTGGTTTTAGACCTATACCCACATTATGCTTTAAATAATTCATTTTGAAGACATTGAAAACCGAAAATGAGTTTATTATAAAATAATATTTCTAGCTTTTCCTAAGGTGCCCCTCACCCCTCTTATAAAAGGGCACTCCCCTTCCCTAAAATTTACACCATATAAGCCTTTTTCCATGGCCAAACCCTACCCAAATAACCTATAAACTATCCTCACTTCATCCTAGAGGCCTTAATTTAGTCATAAATCCAACCTAAGGATCCCTTTTGATCAAATCAAAAAGAAGAACCCGAAGAAGAGGTAAATGTTTCAGCACCTCTTTCAAGTTCCTTTCTTCTTCCACTTCCTCTTTATTTTTTTTCCATTATAAAATAATAACTCAAGTATCTTCTATATATTTTGATGTTATTATAAATATGGTACAACCATATTCATTATTATATATATCATTTTAATAACATGTCACTATACGTGCGTACATATGACTTACCATCTCCACGTCGTGGTGTAATTGTTATTCAATATAGTATTATTTAGATGGGTATAATAAAGATGATTAATTGATGTAAATAATAAATATAACATGATAATGATTCTGTATATATGATATACCATCCAATTATATATTCTTTTAATATCAAAAGAATGATATTGTTGCTTGTGCGTACGTACAGATTACTGTCTCCACTAATGTGATGAGATTCATTCCCCATCGTATCCATTCAAGACTAATTTTAATTTGACGATTAAAAATATTTTTTTACAACATAATATAATTTTTAATATGAATAAGATACATCCTATCCATAACAAATATTACTTACGTTACAAATAATATATAGGAAAACGAATCAGTTAACACCGAAAACGCTGATAATACAAAGATATTATTAACAAAGCAATGTTAAAAGATCATATATGATATCATATTAATGTATATGATTATTGTAAAATATAATTCAAAATATTTCACCATTATTCATGAGGTTAACATACCCTTGACCAAGGAAAAGTACAAGGTAAGGGTTAATTTCATAATCTCTTTATTATCCAAGGTTGTTTTTACGTAAGTATCTACTGGGACCTCTTTATCATCCACATCCATGTTTATTAAAAATATACTTCAAAACATTTTTACTATTTACTATAATATGGGTTAAAGATACTTATACCCGTGTTTTACATATTATAAAATGGTTTGATAGGAATATTTTTATCGTTTTCCAAACAAGGTACCTTCTGACCTTTTCGACAAAATTAAGGTAACAATTTTTTTTAACCTATACGGACGGTGCAGCTATTTTTTACCATTATAACATCATAGAAGCTTCCCTTAAAAGCTTATAAGATTATTTTCATAATAAGTGTTTTATTTTATAATTATATGACATTTAAATGTTATCAAAATAGAAAGAGATATTTCTATAAAAATGGTATTTATTTCATCTATGTCAACATCCTTTGATGGATTTTAAGTTTATTTGAAGTTGATTTATTATGATAAAAACATCCAAATTGTATTGAAGTTTTTTTGATATGTTTGACTGTGGATGTGTTATTTTTATACCTTTCATGGTTTATGGATAAATTATTGACATTTCATATGCTAGTTGTAATACGAATGTTTATCTTATATTTAATCCTTTTCATATGAGTAATTCATTTGACTTAGTAAGTGACAGGTGGAGCCCTCTATAGCTCATTGATGCATTAGTAGTTCTCATGAGACAAACTAGTTTCTTGGAATTTGGCCATGTAAAAATCTTATTTGTAGTCTTGGAACAAGGCCTTTACTATTTGTCTATGAATTCTTGGATTATGCATTCCATCATTATGAATGTGGCTATTGATATTTCATGTTATTATTTGACATGTAGAATATCCATGTGAGTAATTAAATGGGATTATTTTGATATATATTGGCCATATTATGCGGAAGTTAGAGTTTAAAAATCTATTGTTTTAGTTTATACATTGCCTTAAATGCTTATGATTATTTATGTTAGTTTCCACTATATTGGTATCCCTATTGATCATCTGAGATCACCCATTTCTATGTTTTATTTTTCCTAGGATGTGAATAAGTATATTATTACCAACCTGTAGGGATAGTTTATGGGATCTCAATGTTGTCTATGGAAACAATGTTGTTGTAGTTTTGCATTTTATGATGTAATGTAAACCTTATGAATGTATCAAGTTCTTCCAAAGATACTAAACTAATCGGTCTTTTGAGACATAAACTTTTGTGATCTTTCCAATTATAAATAATAGTGCATCGACTCTAGGATTCTGGTGTCGGGGTGTAACATGCACAGTTTTTACTTAAACATGAATTGGGATCCATGTGATGGCCAGAGACATGAACAAGAGGCGGAGCAGAACCAGACGTCATGTGTCCCCCCTCATACATTATTTACCACTTGGTTCCTTATCTTCATCATTTGGACTTGGATTTTGGCTCGTAATTAACTTATCCTGAGTTTTTTTCCATGGATAATGAAAATTTTCTCGAATTTGATAATTTTGGGATATGATTTAGAATGTTCCTAGAATGATGGTTGGTAAGGTGATTCTTGATGATGGCAGTGATTACACATGATCACCAGTGGCTTCCCAAGAAGAACCCTCTAGCTGGACAGGGTATGGGTCCTTGATAAATTTTACAGTGGCACCCTCCATTTGAGCTGGGTATGGGTCCTCTAATGACTTCAAGAGTAGAACCCTCCCATAAACCCTGAGCATAGGTACTCTACAGACTTCCTAAGTGAAACCCTCCAATCGAGATAGGTATATGTCCTCGATGTATTCTCGAGTGGAACCCTCTAGTCCAGCTGAGTCTGAGCTCTCAATGATAAGAGTAGAACCGTCTAGTTAGTACATGGAATGGGTCATCTATAAAAATATCATGTGGAACCGTCTAATAAATCTGGGCATATGTCCTCGATGACTAGAGTGTAATACTCCTATAAGCATTGGGAATGATTCCCCTACAAACATCCCAAGTGGAACCCTTCGGTCGAGCTAGGCATGGTTACTAGATTAATTCACAAGTGGAAATCTCATGTCGATCTAGGAATGGGTCCTTGATGATTTTCACAGTGAAACCCACTAGTCTATCTTGGCATGGGTCGTAAATGAATTCTATAGAAGAACCCTCCTAATCGGCTGGACATGGGTCCTCTACCACCTGAGTGGAACCCTCATGTAAGTCTGGTCATGGGTCGTCCATCGAATATCAGAGTGGAAGCCTCCTATTGAGTTAGGGAATGGGTCATCTACATATAGATTTTGTCCCCTCAACTGTGAGACATAGTAGAGAGGTGTTTCTTGACCTGTATGATTACTTATAGGAAGTTTCATGAGATGTTGAGCATTGTCTATAGACTTTTGTAATTGTTGGAGAATATTATTTTTGGGATGATCTATGAGACGAAGATTCCATTTCATTCACTTTTGGGCTTCTTTTGACTTAGAATATATATATTTACCTATATGTATCTATACTATTAAATATTGTTACTCACTTTCCAGGAGATGTGAAGACACATAGGGTATTCTGCATTTTTTCCATGTTTAGATTCTCGTGTTCAGATGGGCTTACTCTTCTGCCAATGGTGGAAAACAATCAATTTGTATTTCATATATACACCATGTTGATCCTCTTGTTTTTGTATGAGGTTACTCCATTTTGGTTTGGGTTGAGCTATTCTATTTCACTTCTTTTTTCATCCTGTTTACTATCTATAGTTTTTATATTCCTTTTTTATCTCTTACTTCTCCCCTAAAGCTTTAGTGGTGTCCAACAGAGTATGTATATAATAACACCAGAATGGGATTTACCCACATGTGTCATGTCATATACAGATGACCTTTAGGTAGACGGTGACTTCAGAGGAGCTTAGATATACATGATACTTTGGACCGTGTATGGTGGTCACAGCATGGATATGGGATCTCTCAGTGTTTTACTTTCTAGTTTTCTTAGGTGGGGACCTATTTTTGGTTGGGAATATATTTCCCCTTTATTTTTCAATTTATAGTACTGTAATCTTGTACTATATAGAGGTTTTATATGCATAGTTGTTCCCGTATCATTCTACTTCTTTTAATTTTACCCCCTAAGTAATTTATCATTAAGATGGATTTGTGTGCACATATAGGTACTTAAGAAAAGTCATCCTTGTGTTAATTATTCCTTCGGTGCTGGTCACTAGCCCCTAACCTTTGGAGGTGGGATTATGGTAGTTACAAATTGGGCCCTGACTTGGGTCGGGTTCTGAAAATTACCTTCAGTGTCTAGAATTACATTACACATAAGAATCACTCCTTATTCTAGGAATTTCAACCCTAAATAGATTCATCTTTCTTAGCTTCCTTCCTTCACCACTCAGCCTAACAAGGACTCAATTGAGTTCATTAGAAAGTTTTATTGTTTTTCCAAAATTTACCTCTACATGGGTTGAGTGAGTAAGATCTTTGGTTGAGGGTGTTCCCATTTTTCCTCAAGGGAAAATCTAGGAGTTGGTTCCAGATTTTGGTTGAGGTGATCTTTGACACATGGAAAAACTTTTCAATTAATTCATTTCAAAATTTTATCCTAGGAACACCACCATTGAAGATAGGAATAAGATCATATAATTTTTCTAGGATGATGGAGATATTTTTCATGGTGCTTGTGATAGATTTAATGGTTTACATAGAGAATGTCCCAACCAGCCATTGGATCTCCATCATCTCATAGAAACTATTGACAATAGTCTCAAAACATACCATAGTAATATTTTAAATCAATTTTCTAGAGGTGATTTTTCAAGAAAGACATATCAAGAGATTAAAATAATATTTAATAAAATTATTGAAAATCCTTGCACAAGTCCGTTAGAAGGAGACTGATTCATAGGGCTGAAACTATGATGAAACAAATAGAGATACCACTAAACCCAAAACCTACCATGGACCTCCACAAGGCTCTAAGAGAATTCTTAACCCCCACAATATAGAAATTGGGCCTTGGAATTACAAGAATTCCTTTAGGAATGATTTTCCCAAAACATGGATAAATAGAGATAAGTAAATAAATACAACATCCAAAATAAATAAACATTCTAGAAAGATTATAAATAACGAAATTAATCCAAACCATTTCATAAAAATAAAAAATGACCATAAAAATTAAGAAAAAACAAGGAAACATATAAAAAACTAATTCAGAATAAAACAACCACCATCATACTCAAGTTGATCCCAAGCTACCTCCATGCAACCTATTATTTCTCACCACCATCCGTATCACCCCACGATAGCCACAATGAACAAAGTATAAGTCCAACTAAAAATCCTTAACCTAAAATATATAGGATTGAGTTAAAAATATAAAAAGGTCACCACAACCAATTGAAACAATTCAATATATTTCATTTAGAAATTTCATCAAACCTAGTTTAATAAAAAAGATAGAAAGTAATATTTTCACATATATCTCATAGAAAACCAAAACAATACCATAACCATATTTTAAAACACTACAATTTGTTTTCAAAAAGTGAAAATATTTATTGAAAATATTTATATCATGCCCAGCCACTTTATTACCACACACTCACTATCAACCTTTATAAAAAACCCAGTTGTTATAATTAAAATAAAAAAAATCACTTTAAAA
The DNA here is from genome assembly GCA_963277665.1 of Viscum album. Taxonomy (NCBI): domain Eukaryota; kingdom Viridiplantae; phylum Streptophyta; class Magnoliopsida; order Santalales; family Viscaceae; genus Viscum; species Viscum album. The sequence continues at coordinate 1,404,970,752 of OY728125.1, forward strand.
CATTTCATTAGTTAAAGTAGCCAATAAATCAAAACACCCATTTTGAAACCTATTTTAAAGTACCCACTAAAGATACATTAAATTCAAAACAATCTGTCCAAACATATTTGAAACTCATTTACCAAAGGAAACATCCCAACACATGTATGGGTCTACCACAAAAAATAAAGAACAATATATCACGGAGCATAAAACAATATAAGCAAGAAAATGTTTCATAATAATAAAGAAGCATAAATGATATAATGAATACTAGATTAAAATCACCTATATCAATAACTAACTAATCAATTGAATGTGTAATGTGTTGTACCCTAGGATTCCAAACGTGCAAAGCACCTAGCTATATAATAGTATAACAACCTATAAACGAGTATTCAGTATGTGATGTTGTTTAAACCAAAAGTCTTCCATATAAGTATCATTACAATGACAACCCCATCTTAGCCGTTATACCTATCACAAATGGAGGGCCACTATACATGTGTAATACAAATATTGTAACAAAATAGATCGTCCACTTATTACCCAATTTCCCAGGACCAATAAATGAATCGAAGCATAGGAGAATACAATATGAGTCTAAAACACATGGCATAACTAAATATACACAAACCCGTAACACCAAACACTGAATAGCCATATTTATAAAATAAACCATGACATTAAAAGAGCATTTCTACATAAGGGTATAAAACAATAATTACATAGAGATAATGAACACACACATGGTGTAAATAAGAAAAGGGAAATCAAGGTGTTCCTTTCACAACAAGTATTTTAAAACAAAGTGAAACCAGACCTTAAACACTAAAAAACTACTCTAGATGCTAATATGATTTCACATTTTATAAAACAAAATTTCAAACACCATTTTGAAAACAATATAATTAAACCACACATTTAAAACATTTAAAATACACCTTTACCCTTGGGTCTTATTCTTAGAAATCCAATGTATGGACAAAGGTCAACCATTTCTATCAAACCATTTTAAAGAAGCCACAAAGGCATTTTCAGAAGGTGTAAATCACATATACATTTCAAATAACCATTTTAAATCCAACAAAGAACTCATTTCCATTTATTTTTGAGGTCAGCACCTCACTTTAAAATAAAAATCCTTTTAGAACACATTTTTTACACTTTGAAAACTAAAACCTGATTCTAAATCCACAATTACAGTTAAACCCATGAAAAAAACTACATAGGAATTTGAAAAATGCTTACCATAATAAAAACTTCTATTTAAAACATGACCACATGGAATTTAATAGGGGAAACCATTTATTCCAAGCACTAATTGCAACAAAATGGTTTGAGAACATCACCTAGATATCACATATTTTTATAATTTGATTACAATGGTATTTAAAAAGAAATACAATATTTCGAATTCCAAAATGATTAAATTTTATAGAAAGATTTGGCTCAAGAGAATAAAACCTAATAGATATTCTTTGGAATGTTTTTCCATCAATGGTGACCACACCCACAAGGATAAAAATGATGTCTATAACCCCTAGATAACAAAAGCCACAAAATTTGATACACCCAAAATCCTAAAATTTACCAAAAGAGATCTAGGGTTCATGGGAGAAGCCAAAACCAAGTGAAAAGAGATAGGTGAGAGAAGAAAATGCATAGAGAAGAATATATACCTAAAAATACATACAAATTTCCAAAGGAAGGATAATATTTGAAGGATGTATAAGGTGTATCTCTTACATGTACTCAAAATGGTGGGAAAATGCATGAGGGGAAGAAGAGTGGTGAAACACTTCTTAATTTGAAAGGAAAATGTGGGAAATTATCAGAAAAATTAAGCACTTGGATGAGAAACATGGTTTATCCACACAATTTCCAACCCATTTTCCATCTCTACATAGCCTACAGACTGTACACTAAGACCTGTATAGTTTGGCCACCTAGTCTTTCAAATCACATTCCAGCCTCTACTTAAGATGAAGAGGCTTCACATTTTTGATGAGGTACTACATGGTTGTAAAAACCTTGCTCCGAATATTCCATTCAACATTGACAAGATATAGATCAAAACCGCATGCTTAAAGCACAGTATACTATACTATACAGAAGTAATGTGTCACATCCAATATGCACCCAAATTCTTACATTACTTCTTGGGAGCTCGAAATGGTTTTTTAAATATTATAGAGGATGTAAAAAATAACATTCTCAAAATGAATGAACCACCCACAAGGGCACCAAATGGTTGGTACTAAATATGTTGGATTACTATGTACTTCCCCAAAAGTCTCCAAGAACATTAATTTTTAGATCTCAACTAACTGAAACTCAATACAACTCAACAAATTATAAAATAATACAAAAAAACAACACTGTGACATGTGGGGTGTCACAAACTCTCCACCATTCTATTTTGTTCCCCCATAACGTCCAATCAAAATAAAGGGAGAGATAAAATGAAAGATCTAAGTAGGAACTAAATCAAAAGAACCAATCAAGGGAAAACAAACTCAAAGACAATAACCTAAATCCTGAAAAAATATTGAACTTATCAACCATAATGTCTCTTGATTACTATTAGAACGACCAAAATACAACCCCTTGAAATAAGACTTATGAAGCATGGGAACCCTAACATGATCTCCCCACCATTTATAATTCCTCTAACAAGGTGGCACTAAAGGTAAACTACTAAAAAACTCCAATAACTATGAAATCATGAGAGATACATGCTCTCAACCCAAAGCACTTAGAAACCCAATGTGTGGGAGAAAAATGACAATAATCAACAAAATAATGACATGATATCTCACCTTAGGTCAGGATTCACTTGTATAAACTTGGGTAAAACCATTTTCACCCTCTCATGGTCTATCTAAACAGTCAAAAATAAACACCATTTAGTATACCAAACTCAACTGGTACATCATGCGTCCTAGTTTTCCCCGTTGTGCATGCAATAACTCTCTCATTTATTTGAAAAAAAGAACCTAAAAGACCCTATTAAATAATGGGCACAACCAAAACCTCAAGGAAGGTTCCTTCAAACAACATGGATCATCAACACAACACACAAGACCAAACAAAAAACACCCATAAGGGATGGATATGAGGAATTATTTCATAAATAAAATAAGGCAAGACATTTGAATAACATCCAAAACCATCCACAATAAACATAACCAAAAGGAAACCATCCAAAAATTCCAACAAACACATTCAATGTTAAAAAATATTAACTCAAGATTATATCCATAAAATGAATGGTCTTTAAAAAAAACCTCAATAAAGGATAAAACTAGATACCACACCCAAAAACCTAGCATCAAAAACATATGGTGTTGACCCAAACATACACAACAGAGGAAAACTATATGAGAGTTAAAATAAAGGGATTAGAATTTCCTAGAGCCACACAATAGAAGCACATATGATATATTTTCTTCCCATGAGAAAGAATCTTTTCCTCAAGATCTTGATCATCCTACTTATATCCCCACTCGCCAGGTAATCCTTACTCCCCCAATGATTCCATTCTGCAGTAGGGAAACTAAGGCATCCACCTCCAGAGTTTTCCCTGATTTTTCAACCTAAATTTTCATGGACTTTCTGATAACATCCTAAAAATATAACAAACCCAATGTAAGTATATTTGGGGAAACATCTAAGTGAATACTACCTATAAAGAAATATGCTTTCTCAAGATCAATAATGAATAGATTTAGAGAAAATATGACCAACTTTGAAAATTTATCAACATAATACCTAAGTCAATGGACACTATAATGAAGGCGCAGAAGATTTATATTTTTCTCTATTTTCATGTCCTCAAGGAATAACCACTAAAATGTTTATATCTCTAATAGATCCTAAGACATACCTTGACATAATTGATAAACTACCAATAACTCCAACCAAACATAGATAAAAACGACAATAAAGATCTCAACAGATCTTAACCACAAATCATCAGGTATCCCAAGAGAATTGAGGATTGTCTTCATCTTTTACACAACCTCACTAATTTTATGGAACCTTGATCAACCCTGAATGATGGTGGATACTGGTTCATGAATTACAAAATGTGGTCACATCAAACGAAATGTTACACATTTTCCACTCCAATTAGAGACTGGGTAGGATCTAGAATTGGGTAAAATCTTTCAACCATTATAGGAGCCCTAATACAACAAACAAGAGACATGAAAAACAAAAATCCATGTCTAAAAGAACAAGTCAAATTATTCTATCACAAATAGGAATCAAGGCTGAAAATTAACTAAAATGAGGTAGAAAAACACTCACCAAGTAACTTTAAAATTAACTTCTACAAAGAAACATAATAAAAACTTATAAAACCATCCATTAAAACAAAACAACCATGGTGGAACACACCCTGTCCAAACAAGGAATAATAGAAAAACCATGTAACGGCCCGAAATTTTGAATAAATCTTGTTCCCTAATTTCATGTGTTATTTTATTTTTTTTTATACTCAACAAAAATGTTTTATTTGATAAACATGATTATAATTAAAATGAGACCAGTGGGTTTTGACTGTTATATGACCATCGGTCAATATGACCACTGTGAACAAAATGTTTTGATTATTGTCTCCAAATATAAGTAATCTTGGTTAACTATTATAGAAAGAAGATTTGATGGCCTCACCTAGTAGTCTTGGACCGATCGAATCCCATATAACAGAGCTTGGGAAGGAGGTAGCACCATTGGGCTTTGCTCTGGACCAAATCCAAGCTGAACTTCATCATGTGAAGCTAGAACGGAATCGTCTTCGCGAGAAGTTCAAACTGATAGAAATTACTACTCGGGAAATGTTGACGGAGCCGCCCCAAGATTCTATCACCCTAGCACACCTTACTCTTAGGTCCTATGCTGGTATTATAAGGGGCTATGTAACGAGACCGTAACTGCCTTGTGTAATCCTTGTTTTAAATAAAAATTGGGATTTCTTCTTATGATGAAGTTTATGAATTTTGAAATGACGGGATAAATATAGTATGCATATTTTTGATGAATTTTAGAAAAAGGATATTTTAAATATGGTTGTATAAACCTTAAATAATTAAAAATGTGTAATGATTTTCAAAAAATGGTCTTCTACAATTATGTTCAGTATGAAATTTGGAGTCTAATAAGATCAACTTGATTTTTGATGAATAGTAAATTATGAATAGTGATTTTATGATTAGGATTAGTAATATGACCAAATGGATTAGTAATTTAACTTAAAGAAAGTTTTAAAATAATCTAGGCACCTTGATTAAGTAATATGATTCAATAAAATGGTTAAATAATGGTTTCATAAATTATTATTCAAGTATTAGTTTTTTCGGGTGAATAGTGTTTTTTAATTAAAAATTTAATTAAAATTATTTAGAATTTTTTTTATAAAACATATTTCATTTTTTGAACTCAGAGCACCGATATTATGCTATGGTAATTTTTGGGGTTTTTTCTGAAAAAACGAATTTTCGGTGAATAGTGTTTTTATTTAAAAATTAAATTAAAAATATTTAGAAAATTATTTTTATAAAATGGAGTTAATATTTGTAATCAGAGCGTTGATATTTAGTTAAGGTGAAATTTTGGGATTTTTCTGAGAAAGATGAATTTTTCAGTGAATAGTAAAAATGCAGTTTTAGGGTTTCGGTATGATTAATGACATCATAGCTGTGTCATGATGATTTCATGAGTTATTTTAAGGGTTGGACGGCCAAGGGTGATGAATTATTGTTTTGGGGGCCCCATGTGGCCTAACTCCATGATAAATGCCAAGGGAGAGCACATGGGTTTGAGAAAAGCACATGTGAGGTGTCCTTTGGCCATTAATGCCTTGTCCCCTCACTTTCCCTATAAATACCAAGCCCTCCTCTCATCCATTCGACTCCCCACTCATTCCCAACGAATTTATGGTCTCATTTCCTCCCGAGGAGCCCTCCCAAGGTTCCCCCAATCCCTCAAGGTCCCAACCATTGAGGTTTAAGAGTTACCTTTTAAGGTAAGGGATCTGATCTTTCTCTTTCTTTTCAAGTGATCTATTTTATGTCATTTCTTTTATGCTCCTTGTTCATATGTTAGAGGATGTTCTTTTATACTCCTCTTACTGCCCTTTTCATGTTCATATAATGATATTCCCCTTTTTACTCTCATTATTTCGTTTTATGATGTTTTACGTGGCGCCGTTAGGCTGCCGAAATTTTGGTAACAGATTCTTTCTCCCTTCTCATTTTTCAAGATCTATTTTCATGTAAAGTATTTCAAGTTCCTTTGTATTATGTTGGGGTATGATCTCTAAATTTATCATACTGATCTTTTATAATCATATGATGAGAGACCCAATTTTATCTCTTCAATTCAGTACTTTGATGTTTATGTGGCGCCGTTAGGCTGCCGAATTTTTAAGTGGTTCTTCACCCTTCTCGTTTTGAAGTTCTACTTTCATGTCAATTCTTTCAAGTTCCTTTTTTTTATGTTGGGGTATGATCTCTATATCTATTATACTGGACTCTTATGTTCATATGATGAGAGACCCCATTTGATCTCTTCAATTCAGTATTTTAAAGTTTTAAGTGGCGCCGTTAGGCTGCCGAAATGTTTTAGGGGATTCTTTCACCCTTCTCATTCTTTTCAAAGTTCTACTTTCATGTCATGTCTTTCAAGTTCATTTTTAATTATGTTGGGGCATTATCTCTATATCTATCATACTGAACTCTTATGTTCACATGATGAGAGATCCTATTTGATCTTTTCAAATCATTTTTGTTGAAGTTTAAGTAACGCCGTTAGGCTGCCGAACTTTCATAAGAGAAATCTAATTTTTGTCTTCCTTCCATGTTTTTCATTTCAAAAGGTATGTCCTTGAAATTTCATTACCATGATCATGTATCATTCTTATTCTGTCCATCTACTGTTCTATGGGTCATTTATGAATGTTTGACCCATTTTCCCTCTCTTTTTAATGTCTTCTAAATGTCGTAACATAGCCGTTATGCTGCAGAATTTCCGTCTCAAAATCTCTCTCTCTTTTTCTAAAGTTATTTTATATTATTAAGTGAATACTCAAATCTCTTTCTTATAAAGGAGTATTCACATATATACCAAAATGTCTATTTTAAATTCTGGGATTTACATACATGAGACCCACCTTCCTTTTCTGTGGGTTTTAAAGTGACGTAAAGATCATGTCTTTAAAGCAGTTTTTAAAACGTTATAATTAGGAAATGAAACCCATTTATTTTATGCTATATGGGTTATTTATGAAATTTTTGATGATGATATATGTGGCTCACATGATAATAAAGGTAAATTTAAGGGTGCGCCCTGATAGCGCTCCAATGCATTGGGTAAAGACTTAATCTCTAGAGATGACCATTTTAACGACGCCTTGGTGAATAACCTTGGTAATTATTAACGACACCTTGGGGATGGACCTTGGTGAAACGAAATGATTGTCAATATTAAATGTTGTAGCCACATCTTCAAGTTATGAAAAAGTTTTATTTTTATTATGATATGCCTCATAATTTAATTTTCATGCCTTAAAGTTCTTTTCATGACGTTATTGATGTATCTCAAGTTCATATGTAAAATGTTTCACTTGTTTCCCTTGCTGGGCCTTCTACTCATCCTTTATTTTGATGTATGTCCCCAGGTTATGAGATGCAGTAATGAACCTAGGACGAACTTAAGGAGAAGCCTTTCAAGTGTTTAAGAAGAGTGTTTTTGTTCTTTTCATGTGTTTATGTTCCTGGTTTCCAAGACACTAAACCTTAAAGATCCTCGGTTTTGTAAAATGTAATGAATGTTTATGTGATAAAAAGGCGGGATGTTAAAGTTGGTATCAAAGGATGGTTTAGTTATTTATGGAAATTTGGATATGAAAACTTTAGGAAGAACCCTATAAAAATGTTTAAATATAGGAAATCTTCCTAGTATTTTGGTGAGTATTGAGTAAAGGGTTTCCAAGCAAATACATCCCTGTCTGGATACGAGCAGGTATAGGTGGCTCTGGCACAGATGTACATAGGGGTAAAACCCGAAAACATCGCTTTGAGCTAGACTCGAACGGGAACTGGTACACGACAACGGGCCTTGCTGCACTCTTGGTTACGACACTCCCGGGGGATATGCTTTGGTAAATTCATAAGCTTAGTATGAACCATTGTTAAAGGAACAAAGATAAAATAAAATAAAGATTCACATAAGAATAAATGATCATGGACAACCTAGAAGGGAACCTAGAAGGGAACCTAGGGGATCACAAGTTAGGGTATACTTTACTTCTACATGTTATCCTTAGATGCTTTAAGATTCTTTTCATGATTATTGGCTAAGTATTTAAGCCCCTAACTATAGCTTCTTTTCTTAGTTAATGGCGGGAAATGGAAGAACATGTCCCAACAACCAATGTGATAGGAAATGCTACGATTGCCGTATTAATACGATAGAGATGATTAGGGGATTAAAATATGATTATTATTTTGGAAGACATTCACTATTTTGGGGACCCTATATGATCGAGGTAAATAGATTACAACGGTATTTTCATTGAGGAGTAAGGTTGATTTATATTTGAATAATCGATGAATTTAAGGTGGATTTATAGTAATTTAGGTTACTTTTGGGAATGATTAACCTATCTTGGGTTAAATATGTTTAGATTAGATACTTTTGTTATAAGATGTTATGAGTGGTTGATGTTGTTTGGAGATGAACAATGATGTTTATTCTGGAAGACTAAGTTATCAAATCCTTCTTGTATTTGGGTTTCAATCGTAGTTTGGTTTATTTTGAGGAATTTTAAGGACCGTTATTTATGGAATGGACTGTGATGAACTTTGGGTAGTACCATGGAACTTTGAAGATTTAAAAGTAGTTTCCATTTCTATGGGATTCTTTTTGAAGATTTGTTTTACCTTACCCACTCTATTTTTGGGATAATGTTTAAAGATAGAAGAAATAGATAGTTGATCTTTTGTGGATCATGTGATTCTCTAGATGATGATTCCTGTGTTTTGATGAGACCAAGTAGTTTGGAATTCTCATTGTTTTGAGAAATGATTAGTTTTGGTAGAAACTTATTAATGTATGAAACTCTACATGAAGGTAGATATATTTCCTTATGTTTTTGTTCTATGTTGTAAATGAATTCCTCAAAGTTATTAAAAGGAACGTAAAACAAAAACATTGTTGGTTTACGTTTCCTACTAGGTAATCAAAGACTCCATACACACATCATAATTTTGGGATTTTCTGGTTGTTAACTTCCCCCTAATCATGTTTTCTATCACTCTCCTTTAAGAACGTTACCCTTTGTTTTCTCCTCCATGTCCATATTTCCTACATGGAATCCTAGTATGATTAAACTCGGGTGGCCTTTGTACTTCCTTTTCTTTCTTTTAAAGTAATGGTGTTACTGACTCTTTTTCCGATGTGGGACTTTAAATGAAATTTCAAAACCCAATTTTAAAAATTGCGAGGACACAATTTCTTAAGGTGGGAAGATTGTAACGGCCCGAAATTTTGAATAAATCTTGTTCCCTAATTTCATGTGTTATTTTATTTTATTTTTATACTCAACAAAAATGTTTTATTTGATAAACATGATTATAATTAAAATGAGACCAGTGGGTTTTGACTGTTATATGACCATCGGTCAATATGACCACTGTGAACAAAATGTTTTGATTATTGTCTCCAAATATAAGTAATCTTGGTTAACTATTATAGAAAGAAGATTTGATGGCCTCACCTAGTAGTCTTGGACCGATCGAAGCGCATCTAACAGAGCTTGGGAAGGAGGTAGCACCATTGGGCTTTGCTCTGGACCAAATCCAAGCCGAACTTTATCATGTGAAGCTAGAACGGAATCGTCTTCGCGAGAAGTTCAAACTGATAGAAATTACTACTCGGGCAATGTTGACTAAGCCGCCCCAAGATTCTATCACCCTAGCACACCTTACTCTTAGGTCATATGCTGGTATTATTAGGGGCTATGTAACGAGACCATAACTGCCTTGTGTAATCCTTGTTTTAAATAAAAATTGGGATTTCTTCTTATGATGAAGTTTATGAATTTTGAAATGACCGGATAAATATAGTATGCATATTTTTGATGAATTTTAGAAAAAGGATATTTTAAAAATGGTTGTATAAACCTTAAATAATTAAAAATGTGTAATGATTTTCAAAAAATGGTCTTCTACAATTATGTTCAGTACGAAATTTGGAGTCTAATAAGATCAAATTGATTTTTGATGAATAGTTAATTATGAATAGTGATTTTATGATTAGGATTAGTAATATGACCAAATGGATTAGTAATTTAACTTAAAGAAAGTTTTAAAATAATCTAGGCACCTTGATTAAGTAATGTGATTCAATAAAATGGTTAAATAATGGTTTCATAAATTATTATTCAAGTATTAGTTTTTTCGGATGAATATTGTTTTTTAATTAAAAATTTAATTAAAATTATTTAGAATTTTTTTTTATAAAACAGATTTCATTTTTTGAACTCAGAGCACCGATATTATGCTATGGTATTTTTTGGGGTTTTTTCTGAAAAAAACGAATTTTCGGTGAATAGTGTTTTTATTTAAAAAATAAATTAAAAATATTTAGAAAATTATTTTTATGAAATGGAGTTCATATTTGTAATCAAAGCGTTGATATTTAGTTAAGGTGAAATTTTGGGATTTTTCTGAGAAAGATGAATTTTTCAGTGAATAGTAAAAATGCAGTTTTAGGGTTTCGGTATGATTAATGACATCATAGCTGTGTCATGATGATGTCATGAGTTATTTTAGGGGTTTTCCGGCCAAGGGTGATGAATTTTTGTTTTGGGGGCCCCATGTGGCCTAACTCCATGATAAATGCCAAGGGAGAGCACATGGGTTTGAGAAAAGCACATGTGAGGTGTCCTTTGGCCATTAATGCCTTGTCCCCTCACTTTCCCTATAAATACCAAGCCCTCCTCTCATCCATTAGACTCCCCACTCATTCCCAACGAATTTATGGTCTCATTTCCTCCCAAGGATACCTCCCAAGGTGCCCCCAAGCCCTCAAGGTCCCAACCTTTGAGGTTTAAGAGTTACATTTTAAGGTAAGGGATCTGATCTTTCTCTTTCTTTTCAAGTGATCTCTTTTATGTCATTTCTTTTATGCTCCATGTTCTCATGTTAGAGGATGTTTTTTTATACTCCTCTTACTGAAATTTTCATGTTCATATTATGAGAGTCCCCTTTTTACTCTCATTATTTCGTTTTATGATGTTTTACGTGGTGCCGTTAGGCTGCCGAAATTTTTGTAACAGATTCTTTCTCCCTTCTCATTTTTCAAGATCTATTTTCATGTAAAGTATTTCAAGTTACTTTGTATTATGTTGGGTTATGATCTGTAAATTTATCATACTGATCTTTTATGATCATATGATAAGAGACTCCATTTGATCTCTTCAATTCAGTACTTTGATGTTTAAGTGGCGCCGTTAGGCTGCCGAATTTTTAAGTGGTTCTTCACCCTTCTCGTTTAGAAGTTCTACTTTCATGTCAATTCTTTAAAGTTCCTTTTTGTTATGTTGGGGTATGATCTCTATATCTATGATACTGGACTCTTATGTTCATATGATTAGATATCCCATTTGATCTCTTCAATTCAGTATTTTGAAGTTTTAAGTGGCGCCGTTAGGCTGCCGAAATTTTTTAGGGGATTCTTTCACACTTCTCATTCTTTTCAAAGTTCTACTTTCATGTAATGTCTTTAAAGTTCCTTTTTAATTATGTTGGGGAATTATCTCTATATCTATCATACTAAACTCTTATGTTCAAATGATGAGATATCTTATTTGATCTTTTCAAATAATTTTTCTTGAAGTTTAAGTAACGTCGTTAGGCTGCCGAACATTCATAAGATAAATCTAATTTTTGTCTTCCTTCCATGTTTTTCATTTCAAATGGTATGTCCTTTAAATTTCATTACCATGATCATGTATCATTCTTATTCTGTCCATCTACTGTTTTATGGGTCATTTATGAATGTTTGACCCATTTTCCCTCTCTTTTTAATGTCTTCTAAACGTCGTAACATAGCCATTATGCTGCAGAATTTCCGTCTCAAAATCTCTCTCTCTTTCTAAAGATCTTTTATATTATTAAGTGAATACTCATATCTCATTCTTATAAAGGGGTATTCACATATATACCAAAATGTCTATTTTAAATTCTGGGATTTACATACATGAGACCCACCTTCCTTTTCTGTGGGTTTTAAAGTGACGTAAAGATCATGTCTTTAAAGCAGTTTTTAAAACGTTATGATTAGGAAATGAAACACATTTATTTTATGCTATATGGGTTATTTATGAAATGTTTGATGATGATATATGTGGCTCACATGATAATAAAGGAAAATTTAAGGGTGCTCCCTGATAGCGCTCAAATGCATTGGGTAAAGACTTAATCTCTAGAGATGACCATTTTAACGACGCCTTGGTGAATAACTTTGGTAATTATTAACGACACCTTGGGGATGGACCTTGGTGAAACGAAACGATTGTCAATATTAAATGTTTCAGCCACATCTTCAAGTTATGAAAAAGTTTTATTTTTATTATTATATGCCTCATGATTTCATTTTCATTCCTTAAAGTTCTTTTCATGACTTTATTGATGTATCTCAAGTTCATATGTAAAATGTTTCACTTGTTTCCCTTGCTGGGCCTTCTGCTCATCCTATCTTTTCATGTATGTCCCCAGGTTATGAGATGCAGTAATGAACCTAGGATGAACTTAAGGAGAAGCCTTTCAAGTGTTTAAGAAGAGTGTTTTTGTTCTTTTCATGTTTTATGTTCCTGGGTTCCAAGACACTAAACCTTAAAGATCCTCGGTTTTGTAAAATGTAATGAATGTTTATGTGATAAAAAGGCAGGATGTTATAAACCACATGCAAAATTCCATTTTATATTTGAAAAATAAATCATCCAAAGGATGATCATAAAAATTGATTTCCCATTCCACATTCCTTTCAATATTTTTTTAAAAAAATATCTTTTTGAACTGCAGAATTCTTTCAAAAATTACTTTTGATATCAATTGATTTTGAGAAAACCCAAATCAGAATGTTTGAAACAAAAATTTTTAGATGTGTCAATGGTAAAAATCATTTATAAAACATTTCATAAAATAATGTTTGAAAATGGGGGTTTCACAAAAAATAATCTATTTTCAAAAAAAAGGTTTTAGCAAACAAGCGCAAAGACAACATTACACAATCTTCCAAACATTGTTCAAATGAAACCTATCCCAATTGTATAAAACACTCCTCAGTCCACCTCCAACAAGTGTGAATCATCATTAGGGAAATATTGAATTAGTAGGAGTCATAATATACTTTGAAAGTAAGAAATAGTGTTATGAACACTTTGACAGCAAGAGTTGTGTAACCATGTTCCAACTAAGAAACATACTATATAAAGAAGACAAACTCAATCACATGGCCACCACCTGATTTATCAATTCTTGTTTTCTAACCATGAAGCTTGAGTTCTTCACCCTTTATACCAAAATCTAAATAGGGTTCCCAAAATCACTAACATAATCAATGGGGGATCAAAATAATATCCCCACCGAATCGAAACAATTGAAAGAGAAATCGAATTCCTGATTCCAAAATGATCCTCCCATAGTAGATTTAGGTTCAAGACAATCATGTGCTATCTAAACTCTCCCCACCCCTACCACTCAATGTCCAATAACCTTATCCTCCTTTATAATATGAAATTTATAAATAAAAAGGATATGAAAATGGTTTATGATCTTACCAAAAGTCTATAATCCTCTAATACCATTTTTAATGAACCAAATTAGGTTTTCACTGTACATGGAGGTGACCTAGACTTCCATAAGGTCCGAAGGGAATTTCTGACCCCCACGGGTTGGAAACCAATGCCTAAGAACCATAGTATTCCATTCATGAATGATTTCAACCAATCACATATAAAGAAAATTTAATAAATAAATGTAAGAGATAGAGTAAATAAATATTAAAAAAATTTCATAACCAAATAACCTAATGAAACCCATTTTCTAAATATAAAAACCCCTAAACAAAAGGAAAATAAGGCAGTATATACAACACTATCAAATAATAATGAATCTACAAACCAAATCGAGTCGATCCTAAAACACTTCCACACAACCTCTTGTTCCCCATCACCTCCTATCTCACCCCATGCCGACCACGATGAATAATGGCTGGGTTCAACTAAAAACATAGAACCTTAAATATTTATTCATGATATAAAAAATATAAGTATGCCACCACAACCTACTAAAACAGTGAAATATGTTTCATAAGGAAATATATCCATGATTATTTAAATATAAATCTATAAAGTAATCATTTTACATATACCTCATGGAAAACAAAAATAATAATATAACCGTATTTCAAAACACTTCACTTTGTTTTCCAAAACTGAAAACATTTATTGAAAATATTTTCATTAGCTTAAGCCACTTTAAAATCACATGCTCAACATTATATCTCATTCTTGAAAACACTCAATTTAAAATATTTCATTGGTTGAAGCCACATTTAAATCAAAACACCCTTTTTTAAATCCACTTTGAAGTATCCACACAAGTGACATTAAATTCCAACAATATTTTCCAAACATATCTAAAAACACATTTCCCGATGAAAAAGACCCAATCCCTCTCCACCACTGCATTTCCCCCCTCAGTGATGATATAACTTGCCCTGAACCCCCATGATCCCTCACCAGTGGTCCAGCTTCCCCCAAGCCTCCGAGCCTAATCCCTCATCAGTGTTCTGGTTTCTCTTGAGACCCCAAACCCGGTTCCTTTCCCTTAGGGACATTTCATTTTCTCCAGACCCCCCCACTCACCGTTGTTAGATTTCCAGTTCCCCTTGAGCCCCAAAGACCTTGCCTCTCCCTCTCCACCAAAAACATCTTATTCACAATCCAACCCTACCAGGAGGTCATCAGGTATGACATAGATAGGATAAACCTGAAATTCTAGGGCATGGGATTTTGACCTCATTCACTTTATTTTGGATCTTTCTTAATTTATGAAATTCCACTCGATCTTCCCCAGTGGATTCTTCTTCTTCCTCGGTTCAAGTGGACCAGATTGATTGTGGAAGATCTCATCTGAATGGTAAGGCCCAATTTAATATTAATATTTTATTTCATCCCATTTATTGGATGCTAGTAGGTGTAAGAATATCCCATCATAATACAAGGAGGATATAATCTTATAATCACTTGGATTCCTTCCAGTATAGTAGATAAAAATGATTTAATTAGGTGAATATAAAGTAATAACTTGGTTTTTCTTCCAAAATCTATTCTCTTCAAGTGATAATATTTTTGAACTAATTCTAATACATTGATAGGTTGTTGATATTAGCTTCTGGGTGAAATATCACTTCTTATTAAGGCCTCAAGGAGATAGTCCACAATTAAATTGCTTGGTTTCCCCCTTTTCCCGTCATATCTAGAGAGATTTGACCTTGAAATAGTGCAGGTTCAAGTAAATAATATTGAGAAATAGTGTTTAAAAATAGAAAATGTTTTCCCTGAAACATTAATTATTAAATGTTTTGTTATTGTGACTCTAGCATGGGTTTTACATGTTTATTATTTTATATTAATTAAATTACAATTCTTTCTTTGTATCAGATAATTTCTCAGCATGATTACTACTTTGATATGCATAATGAAGTATTAAATGATAGATATTCATCAGGCTTTATATTGGTCATCATTTACTAATGTGTTCTCATAGTTTTAATATATGACATAATTTCTATTTTGTCATGAAACATGAAATTTGGATTATTTTTCATGTTGAGCATGTTTAATACATATATATATATTTAATTATGAAACCATTACCTCTGGTATTCATAATAATTATAACAAGTCTTAAAAATTGGTTTATATTATATTAGTATGTATTTTTAATGGCCTCTTCCATATATCATACTATTTTTAGTTTCCCAAAATTACAAATTGGTTGTTTCCTAATAAATATCTTATGCTTAATTTGGAATTCTACTAGTATTAATAAGAAATTTCATAAGATATCTCTAATTCTTTTTTAGTTTCTTACTTGTAAGATAATTTGTCTTATATTCCATCTCTTATATTGATTTTTTATACTAATAGTTTGAATTAGTTTCTTCATATTACATGACTTATACTATTTTTTTTATTAATGTGAAATTATTATTTCCAATTACATCTATTATAATTTTCTTGACAAACTATGAGTACAACATGAATTTTGGTTATTCAATTCTATATGCATTGCTTATATTACAATTATTATTCCATAATGGTTAGTTATATCATGACTTTGGGATTGTTTATATTTCTCATATCATTCAATTATTTTTAGTTATTCCATAACTTATACAAATCATGAACCTAAGAACATGAATCAATTAACATCTTGTTCTTTAAATAGTTTCAAATGTTTTATTGACTTGGCATATGACTAGGTCACATGTCAAGTGGTTGTTAAAATTTCTTATGGGTTTTCTAATGGCAATATACTATTTAAAGTGGGGTCAGACACCGATTTTGTCTTTAAAATGTGTGTCTCCTATTTTAGAGGCATGATATAGGAATTTAATTTTTATTACCTTTATTATTTTTTAAATTGTTTTGCGAACATAAGTCACATGGTGTCTAGAAATGTTTTTAAACCGTGAAAGTGTTGTCTTAAAAATGGGTACATGACACTAGTTGAATTCCTTTAAAGAGGGGTTTCTTTCCATTAAATTTTATTTTATTGAAATAGTTAAATTTAAAAATTTGTTTTCATTATGCGGTTATATAAATGATTTTCAAGGATAATCTAAAATATTTTTTCTTAACAATTTCATGATTTTTATGTTTCTTTTCATAAATAATACTATACGTGACAAATTTCATTTTTATTTACTTTGAATTTTTTTTCACTTATATAAATCTATTTATAACTACATGGGATTCGTTTCTTTAAATTCTATTTATCTCTTTTCCAACTTAGTAATTTTTACGTGTTTTAATTTTTTTAGTAAATTATAGGAACATTATGATATATATGGACGAAATATGTATCAAAATACTGAGGAACATACCTTATTATGCTAAGGTTTTAGAGGAGTTTTTATATTTTTCAATTTCAAATCGATTCATTTATGGGACAATAATATATCCACTTACCAAATGTAAATTTAGATTATGGATAAAGTGGCATGAATTTTATGATCACTTAGTATTGATGAAATTTCTTTCTCAATATTTGGGATGGATTTGTCATGGATAATTGAATGTTATAGAAATATGAAACACTGATGTCAACCAAAATAATGACATCAAAACTTTGTCAAAAATGGAAAATGAAATAAAGGATCTTAAAATGGTGATTTTTTTATTTCTAGACCACAACATAAAAATAAAAACCTATCTGAACAAACATTTAAGGGTGCTAAAAATAATAAATTGATAAGTTATGCCTTTGAGAATATAGGACAAACAGACCAAGATTATAACATATCATTGGATCCTAATATTGATTCTATATAGAGTAATGTAAGAGAGAACTTAATTGAGAAGAAAAAAGCATGTCACGATTTAGTGGATGATGGAAGTCATAAGTGATATGGTGGTTGTTTGAAATATTCAAAACCTTCTTTTCTTCTGAAGTTATACCATAACAAACTCCTATAAAGAATTATAAATAAGTTGATGTCAATAATATTGGAATTGTTGTTTGAAGGATTTACTGAAGCTAAGATCCTATAGTATTTTTATGATATAGAAATTTTTTATTAACAATCTTGGTCAAAATTATATAATAATACATGCTTATTCTAATGATTATATGCTTTATTGGTGAGAGGATTCAAGAAGACATGATTTCAAAAAAATTCTTCTAAATGATAGTTATTGGATGATGTTAGAAGTATAAATCAACATAATAATATGAATAAGAATAAAAATAACACACTTTTAATGTTTTTCATTACATCAATTTAAATACTCAATTAAAAGGATTATTCGGGGCATCGAACTGTCGAGTACATGAAGTGATATTCAATAGATAATAGTAATGATGGTTAATGTGACATCCATGATTCTCAGAATAGAGGAAATAATATGATTCATTATATCTACATGTATCATATGATTCAAAGAATGTTTGATTGGGATTTGTTGCATATGGACGCAACCCATTTCTAACTTTGAGTACCAGTTATAATATTTGGCCGTCTGTTTTGATCCCTCACATCCTACCTTTGTGGATGTGTAAAAAAAATTATAATTTTGATGATTATTCCTAAAAAAAATCTATAAATCATATTTATGTATACATTCATATTCTAATCAAATAATTATACGAGTCATGGAGCAACGATGTTGAGATATATGGTGCATCTTATATAAAAATTTTCAAAATGAATGCTCTACTAATAGGGACTATTAGTAAAATCCCAAGGCATGGGAACTTATATTTTTGGAATACTTATATGGGTACGGATTGTCTAATATTTAATTTTATTTTGAGCCCAAAATATTATCTTATGGTAAATAATGGTAATTTATGTTTCATCGAATATTTCTCGATGTATCTCAAATATTTTAGTTGAAAAGTCAAAATTAAATGGTTCTATTAATCGTATACTACCTTCAAATTTTATTACAGGTTCTGATATTTTATCATAAATTTGAAATGTTGAAACAAAATATGCAAAGGTGTATAATTTTATTGATAGTTGGAATTGAGTTTTAAGTTCATCTTCATGTGAAATTGGAATTCAACAATGGAATAAAAAGTTATATTGTTCAAACATTTGTACTAGGAATATAACTTGTTCTAGAATAATCTTGATGTTATCCATATAGAGAAAAATGCTTGTGAAATTTTGATATTCACATTTCTTAATGAGTATGGAAAATTAAATTACCATCTCAATGATTAAAATGACTTAAATACAATGAGCATAAATCATGATATCTGGCCAAATTAGAATTGAATGTATTCTCTAAAAATTTTTATGATTAAAAATAGGGATAAAGATACATTATATAAAATTTTAAAACATGTCAATGTATCTGATGGGAATTCAAGTAATATCTTAAATAGTTTCAACTTAAATCATCATAAGTCACATGGATTAAACATTCATGATTCATATATTTTGTTATAACAGTTACTACCATTGGCATTGTGTACATGATTACCTGAAAGGGTTACATTAGTTGTACTCCAATTTGGAACATATAATAGATGACTATTTGAGAAAAATACAAAACCAGGTGAGCTTGAAAATCTTAAGGAGTTATTTTTGGTGATACTTTTTGAAATGGATATAATAGTTCCTCCATTGTTTTTTACTATCAAGGTGCATTTAACTTTTCATTAGGATGTGAAAACAAAATTAGGAGGCCTCATACATTATCGAGAGATATATCCAATGGAGATGTACTTTATTAATATATTTTTTAACATAATTAAAAAAATATTGGAACTTTATTAAATACTTAAATTTTATTTATTTAATTTAATTCAGAAATATCTTGGTCATTTGAAATCATAAATAAAAAAATCTTAATCTGAATGCTCTATTGATAAAGTCTATTTAACCAAGGAGTTTCTTAACTTTTTTTCTAGATACTTGGATGATTATTAGACAAGATTAAATTGCGTTGGACATGTTGAAAACACATCAACTGAATCTCATCTACATAAGAGATCAAAAATATTTCTTTCTATTGGTTGATCAGTTGGGAGGATCTCAAAGGTTACACTGAAAGAAATAGAATTATTAAGGGAACATAAATATGTGTTACTGAAAAGTGAAATTGAAAATCCATTTAATGATAAGATCATGATACAAAAATATAATTCAATGAGAACCTGAAACTGGTAAGTATATAACAAGATCTGTTAATAAATAGCTCAAATAATGGTTTTCAATTCATGTAAATTCAAAAATATTGAAGTCTATAATAATATTAGGTTGACACATATTTTTTAAATTTGATAATGTATATTACATTTTATAAATCATGAATATTGATAATCATTTTGAGTTTTCTTTTTATTTTATTTTTATAACTTAAGGTCCTCTGAAACAGGGTATAGAATTCAATGATTATAATTCCAATGATTTTAAATTTCGTAATTAGATCAGGAAGAATGATTGAAATCATAGAGTAGTATTATATTTTTAATTTCCAACTTTGGATACTAGAAAAACATGACTGATATTATCGAATTAGAATAAATTGGAGATTTTAATTTATTTTATTCAAATTCTAGTGGTTTGATATTAATAAGTGTATTAAAAGAGATTCTTTATAATTTACTTCTGTTAACTTCACTCGATAGATATATATTGTAGATCATGAATTAAATGATTCGTATATCTTCTCTTTTGAATTAAAAAAAGAATATTTTGTGGAATATTTAATGGATTAATGGGGGCTATAGTTTTTCACATAAAACAAGGAGACTTGTTTGATATGGGTAATGACGTGAAATATTTGACATATAACATTCAATACCATCAACAAAAAAACTTATTTATCCATCACAATATTTAATATATTATTTATGTAAGTGTGGATGATATAAATTAAGCAATGATGGAGCAGGAAAACAAACTGATTGAAGGAAAAATGATTATATGTGCAGTCATCCATTAATTTATCAACTACTTATGTTATATTTTCATTCATTCAGTATCATATCTATGTATATTTTTTTGACAGTACTGTGTATAAGTAATCATTTACTATTTTTCAGTATGAATTTTTTGAAAAATATGTTTTAAAGTTAATTTTATTTTATTTAATAATATTAATGCCAAGGAAGAATAATTTCAATGATACTAGTTGACTTTTAATTTATGTTCCCTTGAACAAACTAACATGTGATGATCCATTGGTCTCCCTCCCTACAGCATCTGTGACACCCTACATATACCCCTACAACTTCTCTCACCCCTCCTCCATTCTATCAGCATTTTTCACACAATCCTTCTCTATCACATAAACATACATGACAATGCCTCCAAATTCAGTAGGTTCATTGTTGAGGCAACATGTGGTGACTCCTATTTATTTATGAGGATATTTGAGGGTGATATTTATAGGTACAAATTTTAATGTTCATAAATTTATTTCACATTTTTATACTAATAATTTTTTCCCAAAAGATGAAAAAATGTTACTATGTAGAGAAATATAAAGAGTTCAAATGCCTTGAATCTAAACATATTAAAGATATATTTCCCATTATACTATTATGGAGTCCCCACAGATGAGGATGCATGATTATTTGGACAGATTTTTGGACCTTTGGTGGTGGAGTAGATCACCCTTCTAATTAACTATACAGATTGGAGGTATATGCTTTGATATTGAAAAAATGATGTACTAAATTCCAATATAAATGTAATTTTAATACACTATGGTTTAACTAAATGCCATTATGTTATTAAATTATAATATTTAAAAAGTTAATCTCTTTGTATAATGTTCTTCCACTTTACTTTTTCTAATCTCATCCCCCAAAATTGGACATTTAAATGTTTGGTTAGGAAATGAAAAGGTTTTAAATAGATATTATGGAATGAATTCAATGATAAATAATTGAAAACTCAACAGTAGTATGATAAGGTAAATTAAGGGGTACCCAGGGAATAGTGGAAGGTGTTTGCTGATATACATTATCATGAGAAGCGTGTGGTATGGAAATATATATTATTAGATCCATCTCATTTTACATATATACATTCATATTAAAAATTATATGACATTTTATATATTAAAATTAAAATACATGTTATTTATTTATGGATGATTCATGATAAAATGCATCAAGTTGAGCTAAATAGATTATCCCCCACACTACCGGGTCAAAGAGTACTTATAGAAATAAATCAACTCAAGTAATATTTTCCTTAGTTTAAATTTTTATAAGATAACATTTTCTATTTAATAGATTAAAATGTTGATTTATCATTATTTAATATAGTCAAATAATTTAGTGAACCATGTATTATTAATAGTACATTGGTTGGATATTCATACAAAATCTAATATGATTTATGTTAATGATCCCTCCAATGATGTTTGCGTATGAATTCCTTTTTCATTGAAATATTTTTTTACTTCTCACTATATTAATATATATTTCATCAAATATGATTGATATTTAATTTATAGATATAAAAATAAAATAATAATGGGATTCCAATCCCACATAGTACTTCTCGATCTCCTATTATTATCTAGAAGGTCAAGTCATTGGGAAGGTGCATCCTAGTTGCATGGGGGGGATGGGTTTGGGACCATTACCATTTGAGGTCTTTGGATGGCCATTAGGGATTGAAACATCATCTACTCTAGTTTTATATAATCCCCACCTCAAGATTCTCAGAGGTAGTTTGTTACAATTCAATGTAAAATTTAGAAACATTGGTCTCGTATAATGATGCAAGATTCAAAGTTCATTGCTTTGAAAAAAGTGATGAGTAAATTATATTAGAAGATGACTGGATCTTTCCAATGTGATATTGTATTGATGGATGGTAGTGAGAAGGTAAATAAAAAAACATCATAATAATTTATCACACAAAATGTTATTGGTATTAGGTTTAAATTAAAATATTATAAACTATTTAATTTTCAATAAATTTGTCTTGTAGATATTAAAAGATGGGATTAGTGATGGTAATTAAGAGGAGTCAATCATTGTTCATTGGGTAGTGCTTAGGGTTTACATTGAATAAGATGATGATGTGTAACTAAATTTATGATATAATAATACTAATATGGTGATTTAGAACCCATGTTTTGGTTTTTGATAGGTATATATTCATTTACCTTGCACTAGATGAAAATCTATTTTCTTGGTTCATTTTCTTTGTTTTATTATGAATTTTACCTTATACTAATCATTCATAGGTTCTTCTAGTTTTATTGCCTATTAATCCTTGAAATTCCACCTCTTATTGGTCTTTTAAAAATCTATAGTCACTTTTAATCATTTATGAACATTATTTAGTTCTGATTTCCACTTGGAAATTCACAACGTAATATCTAGATAACAAAACATGATGGCTAGATTTAATCTTGAAATACCACTAGTATTTTTCTTGTCTTTCAAACATATATATTGTTATCTTCGCTCACCTCATATATTTTAGACCTTAAACTAGATTATTCATAAAGATAAAATGTCTATTTGTCTATATACTCCCAAAACTCTTCTGTAATTGTAATTTTAGCTTAAAATCACTTAATTAGATAATACACCATACTAATTACTTATAATGAGTATCCTGAATATCTTCATTATACAAGATGAATCATTTATATCATCCTTAACATTATTTTCCAAAATATTACTCTTTAGGTCGCATTATTAATGTAAACAACTTCCTCTTTCATATTAACTATTATTTAGTATGGATATACCATGAGATAATATACAAATATATTTTCATCCACGTGATTGGGAACTAAAAAACACTTCACAAATGTATTCCCCAATACATACTGAGTTTATCTATATTACTTCATCTGAATATATAAAAATTAAAAAAAAAGTGGGTTTAGAACTAATACTATTTGACTAACCACCCTCAACTGAAATAAATTGTAACCGAACCCTTAGAGCTTATTCGAAGCTATTTTGGGGTTTTTAATGTACACATTATGATATAGTCAATTTATAAATATTAATGTGATAGATTATATTTAAAAACATTAGAACCATTTCATATAAGTGCTTGGGTGAAAGAATTCATGGCCTTTATATAAGCTTTGTCTCTTTTTGTGTCCCTTAAATTATAAAATTATAATCCTTATAGATTATTGAATGGGTATTCTTGGAAATTACAGTCATTCTAATATATAAATGTTGACTTATTCTACCTACTGAAAAAACCTATTGTTTAGTTTTTTAGAAGTGAACTGTCAGTATTCCATCCCAAAAAATGAAATCCCTTGTTTAGAATATTCTTATTTTAAGAGAAAACTTGTTATTATCCTTGTTATATTAAGGATTGTTTTATTACGGTGTTATATAAAATGAACATTACATGTTATAAGTATGTTTTTTTTATACTAGAATAGTTTTTTTACTACTAGTATGTTGTAATATATATATTTTTGGGTATTCTTGGGATATTGTTTTTGAAGATGTATTTATTTGAAAGGAGGAATATAGTGACAGTTTAAACCACAATTATATATGCCAAATTATTTTTTAACGGTGGTTTAAACTGCCACTATATAAGGATAAAAAATTTAGAAGTGTTTTTTTTGGTTTTAACAGCTGTTTCATCTCCCACAAAATATCGAGGGGATAAATGTGGTTTATACCTATGTTATTCCCTTGGAATTGTTTGGGATGGAAAACATATACTACTTCCAAATAAACCACTGAAAAAACAAAGATTTATAATGGTTCTCATAAACCTCAACTAAATGGATGAAACTGACGTGAGTTTGATGCTGGCAAAAACATTAGTGGTGGTTTTTGGAAATTGTCATAAAACTTTATGGCCGGTTTTTAAATCATTTACGAATAAAAAAAATCACCTCTATGATATGATTTTTTGTAGTAACCAAATTCTCTATCATATGGATTCATAATAGAGGAAGGAATTAAATTTTTGTTGGATTTCCATATTAAAAAAACGTATGTCTTAAACATTTAGTTCTAATGTAGAAATATTAATGTGAAATATTAGATGAGTAAGGAGAAAGACAAGAATCTTAGGTGATGCTTTATGAAATGAGTGATGAAATATTTATGTTATTTCCTTAATAAAAAGGGGTTGTTCCCTCCTACATATTAAAAAAGGTAAAGGAACTTTTAAGTTGACATTTTGAAGCATTGTGTGTTCTTAATATTATTTCATAATTATTTTTAATATAAAATATATTAAAATATTATTTCATATATTGTAATATTATATATTATGATAATAATAATTTAGAGGTGGTTTATTAAATTTATTTATAATTAAAATAACTACTTGAGATTAGAATATCCTTTTAAATATAAAAAAAAATTAATTATTTAATTTATAAATGTAAGAAATTTTAGTTGTGTAATATGATTTTTTCTATATGTTTTATTATTAATTTAATTTTATTAAAAATATTCTTCTAATATTTCACATAGCATTTTAGTTATGGGTTGAAAGTGAAAAAAATATCAATCATTATATTCATTTGGAGAAAAATATATTCCAAAATATTAAGGTGTTTGATCCTTTGTCCTATACATAAACTAATATGGAGTTACTTGTGTGGTAGTAACAATTGGGGTGTTATTGGTGATCCTTTTTAGTAAATGAATTAGGATTGAGACATAGATCTTGTTTGGCATCCTAGTATAGTATTTCATCCAAGTCAATTCACAAAAATCCATTAATTCACACTTATTTATCATCACCCTAGCCTCTATATGTCCCTTGATTTATTTCTCCCATCCTTTTTATCTCACCCATTTAGTGTACCCACCTCCTTTATGTGACTAACTTGTGTAGAGTCACCCATGAGAACCAAATTTTTCACCTAAAACCTATCCCTTGATCACAAAAAAAATCCGATAAATATACCTCTAGGGATCCTCATTGGGAGGGACATAGATCATCGAAACATGAAGAGGGTTCCCTCGAGGGAATGGAGTTATATGAACCCAATTCTCAAGTAATCCATAAGGACTCAAAAAATAAACTAAAACCTAAGTGATATAATAAAAAATTAGGATAATTTAACCACCATAAGTATTATTACATCTAAACCTTCTTTGAAGACCACCAATTTCCTAGTACTCAAAAACATGGGCAATGGGTCCCCTCCTGATGAGTCACACCAGAGTTCCCAACAACTAGGTCATACTCCAGATGTTTTGTGATAGGGAAATTCTTTATAAATAGTTATCCCTATGGAGAAAACTTTTCTATACCTATCTACTAGGGAGACTACTTTACCCCAAATTGGTAATACAGTGAACCGTTTTCCTAGACACCCCACTAGGGCGACCAATGTATCCTACCTATGAACAAGAGAGAATCCATACCCCTAACACATAACTCATGTGAAAATATATTTAAAATTTACCCAAGATTTACACTATGGTGTTCCATTACATAGCTCAATACTGGGATGTGGAACATTCCCCTTAGCTATATGGTTTACACTTCTTCACCTGAGATTTCTACTTGAGACCCTACTAGTTGAGGTCCCCTCTAATGCTTTATTAAATACATGAACATTCCATATACACCAGTATACACCCAATAAAATATGTATTAAATTATAAAGGAATTTCCTAAAATTTTCTCCTTAACTGGTTAGGCACATAGGTTAGTCATGACTATGTACTCCTTTTATTACATGGGTTCCTATCAGATGGATATCATTGGGACTTCCCTTAGCCCATGTTTCACATCTTTGTTGCCCCATATCAAGGATTCTATCATCTATCGAACATAATAGATTCTTTTGGTCTATTCTGTGAGACATGGAGAGATAAATAAACGAATATTAGGTATAATACTCAAAAAAAATCGTTCATTTATATTAATGACTTGTTTGGGAATCTTCAGGTAGTGTTTGTGTAAGACCCACATGTATCGTTTTTTACTTAACATTAGGGAATGAGAATCCCATATGTAAGCCTCAAACTCTTTTTCATGGAGCCATATCCCCAATGTTCCTAGTTGGATTTCCCTATATACCTATCAATCTAACAGAGGTAGATGCATATGTAGTCCCCCATTTCATTTAAGTCCCAATAAATCATTATTTCATTAATTATTTCATCCCTATTAATAATTAATGTTATATTCTCATATGGGTAACTCATGCATAGACCCCAAATTTTGATCAAATGGATATGTTCCCTACAATCCATCCAACTCAAAGGGATATATTCCTAACAATCCATCCCCAATGATCCATATTTCATATAGTACATTCAAAATGGACCATATTATTAGGTATATGATCATTATAAATGGGACATATTACTTTAAAGTAATAAAAAATTACCCTATTTCATTAATAATAGAATATATGAAATAAAAATGTTTGTCTATATATAAGTCCGACACAAACCATGGCAAGGAATTTTTTTCATAGTATATGTCTAATCTGTATGAATTTGAACTATATAACATATAACCTTACCAAATGATGTTAAAACAAATATAATAGTCTTGTCACATGAACATAAACTATGAATACTCAAACTACATGAGATTTTATTAATTTAAACCATGATATGTAGGATTTCTCCTTGATGTTCAGTCTTAACACCATATAGTCCCTAGATGCCTGAACATAAGATTCAACTAATTTGGTCATGATTTCATTTCCTTAAAAGACATTGTGATGTTACTTGAAACACAAAAATAAAATATGTGACATGCCATTTTAATTAAAACTATACTATGGGATTCTAATTCCCTTTGTTGTGATAGATATGAATCCCCATTCATGGGACCGATCCCAACTCTACAACACCTACCACCTCTATAGATAGTGATAATTTGTAGATTTTACTACTATATATATTTAAAACACAATTTAATCAAAATGTATAGATAAATAATAAGAGGAATATGGAGAACCTTAGATATATTTAGATGTTCACATTGATATATGGTTTTGATCAAATCAAAAGATTGGTGGTAACTAGTACTGCACCGAGATTTTGGAAATATTCCTAAACATATCTTAAATTTATTCTAGAGACCCAAAGTAGTTAATAACCCCCCATAAAATATTATAAAAGCCATATAAAATAACTTATTGATTGATTAATTCCAAACCTTTCAATAATAATGCCTCAATAACTACCCACATTTAGAAAGAAGGTCTATATTGGTTAAAAATGAACATATGGTGATCAACGACGCGGAAAAAATGTCCGAACTGGAATCATTGTCCCTGTCATAATAAAATAAATAATACGTGAAATTTCATTATGTTAAGAATAAAGTTTCTTTAAGAGTTAGAATGGTAAACCTAATGTGAAAACTTTACAAGTGAGAAATATTGATTGACCAAGATCTTAATTGAGATGCTAAATTGATGGGTTTTTGTTTATAGTTTTTGACATGTTTTATTCCTTTAGATAATATCAAAGAGTTTCCTGTTATACAAATTTATGAATCATGATTCACCTAATCACACAAATACTAATGGTAAAAACTAGTATCTCCATGCAAATCCTTTTGTTTTATCCACTTTCCATCCAAAGATACCAATATATGCCTCAATGGTGATAAGAGATGTGGCCCCCCACTAAGGAGGATACTTTTGAAGACTAAAAATATTCCACTACAGTTGATGAACACACTAATTTAGATGTACCATATTAATGTTATATATCATGACAATGGAGTTAGTTTGAGAGATCATTTATATGGTGAATCATCAATGAGAATTCTATCAATAATGGTATGTGAGAAAGAAAATGGTTCCTATGACCATATCAAATTAAATTAAGAGTATTTCCCTAGAGCCTGATTTTGATGATATACATATACATAAGGGTATGGAAGATGATTTTATAATAATTAATACTATTTTATAGGATCTTCCAATAATTTCTCCTACCAGGTGTCATCATCACCAACACTATCCAACCCAATCTCCTCTGGAAGATATTGAGGATTCCACCCGAGAGATATTTACCCAATTTACCCAAACTAAATAACCTATAAGGTATTTAAAATTGAGAAAAGTGACTAAACCTTGGGAATACTATGATATTCACGTTCCCACTAAAGAATCCCAATAGCATACTCTACAATCAATTGAAGATAATGCCTATATTCTTGATCATGATCAAGAGTGATACCAACATATCTTGTTTGTATTAGAAACAAAATTCTTAAATATCCTGGACATTACTATAGGGTAACCCCATATCCTTTTACCCACATAAGAATACAACCAAATAATCCCTACAGAGAATGATGAGTAGAATCATATCCCTACCCATACCTTCCAAGAATAACAACATATTATGAAAGTGATAGGAGATAACAATCACCATATTATGACATCAAATTGGGGGGTTCCAATCTTTTATTTTCCACTATAATTAGTAGAGATCATAAACACAACCCAATAACTACTAAAGAGTAGTAAAATATTCTCTCTCCCTCCCAAGAGGATATTTATCATGCTATGTAGTAGATTGAAGATCAAGGGTGGACATAAATCATAATTCATATTAGAGGACATTGAAAAATCTCTATATCCATTCGAAGGTAGGATTATACCAACTATTTGGGTTCACCAACATATTTAGTCAGTCACTTCAATAATGTTAATAACATTTCAACTACTATAGATTATTGATAACATGTTCTAGGAATAACATTATAGTAGGATCATATCTCTACTACTACTAGAGAAGATTGAAAACATATTCTAGAAAAAATACATGGACAGGTTCATATACCTTCCTAGGCATGGAAATCCTATCGGTATATTATAGTTTAACTCATTTAGGAGATGGAACATTTTCCTCTCCCCACCTAAGAAACTTGTTTGAATATTCTGATAGTGAATAAAGACCGAAAATTAGACCACAGTATTGTTCATGAATAATCATGTAAAGCATTCCAACATATTCTAATAGTCAACCAAGAGAATCATCGACTTATATTGATGATAGAAGGGAGGATTCCTAGGAGGGTTTCTATGCATGAAGATAATTCTCATACTATGTGTCTCCCATCATAAATGACGTTTCAAATTGGGTCACCTACCCATGAAAATAGTAAAACCATCATCAACAGAATCATATCACTCATGGGAACGATCATATTTCTACCCCGATTAACGTTGAAATATTTAAGCATATTTAGTAAATTTCAATAGCATGAAAATAATTTTTCAATTAATCATAAATAGAAGAATAAAAATATGTACGTATAGGTCCTTATCCTGATACAAATGTTACTAATTCCAGAGGTTTTCCCTAATGTATCAACCTTAGAGGCCCCCTATGTTTCTTATTGTAAAGGTCCACCTCATAATGAAAACTCATATCAGCATAAACGTTCATCCCATGAAAACAATTCTATAATATTTATTTTTTATAAAATGTAACTTGAGAGTTTAAGGCCAACTACATTAATCATTTTTTCGATGACTAGTAGAATCTCATCCCATCTGAATGATAGTTTGAGGACGATTTCTGCATCTATAACTCCCTCAGACTAATAAAACATTGAAATAATTGAGGAGGTTCTAGGTTATATCACAACAACACCACGAGTTTTTTTAATTATTGTTAATAATAATAAATTTAGTTTCATATATATCTTTAATTACATGAAACAAAATGTTAATCGTGCGGTACATGCAACACTGAGTTTTAACAAATCCATGATAGATTATTAATATAATTATTTAAACACGATTGTTATAACCTAACAATTAGGAATAAAAATATTTATAGTAATAATTATATTTTAA
Organism: Viscum album; assembly: GCA_963277665.1. Lineage (NCBI taxonomy): Eukaryota > Viridiplantae > Streptophyta > Magnoliopsida > Santalales > Viscaceae > Viscum > Viscum album. The sequence continues at coordinate 1,405,001,311 of OY728125.1, forward strand.
ATATTAAGTATAATTTTTTATAAAAATAATACAAATTGATATAGTACTTAATTTTTTAAAAATCCTATATCTGTTTTGAAAATAATATATTCTCAAAAAATGTTTTTTTATTTGTTATATATAATAATAAAATTAGTTTTTTCAAATTATAGAAAATTAATGTATAAAATAAAATTCATTTTTGAAATCATAAATTCCAATTTATATTAGGGTATTTTTTTTTGATTTTTTTGAAAGTCTAATTTTTTAATGAATAGTGAAAAATACTAAATTTTAATTGAAAAAAAAAATTAAGTTAAATTATTTAAAACAGAAATTACATTTTAAATGGGTTTTAAAATAAAATTTGTTCAATTATATATCTACTAATCAAATTTATGTTATGTTAATAATTTCCAAATTTATTTTTTATATAAAATTTTGTAAACTATTGAAAATAAAATTCTTTAAAACCCACCTTTATCATTGAATCTATGAGATTAATCTTATATTATAATTTACCACTTATGTGATTGGAATTTGTAAAAATGGATTCTATATTTGGAATCAGTAAAATTTATGACATATAATAAGGTGAACTTAATTTCTGTCCAAAATTAGTAATACAAAGTAAAGTTTATTTACCACAGTTAAAGTAAATATGAGTTTATTAAGGGATAAAATTAACATATAAGGGTTACATCTACCTATAAATATGTATATAATAAATTAGACATCTATATTTGACCTTATAATGTCTAAGGATTGACATTAATCCATTTTTGACCCTTTTAAAATGTGAAAAACATGGGTATACCGTTTTCTATAAAAAAACAAGAAGTGTGCCACTCACCTCAATTTTATAAAAGGACACCCATTATAATAACCAATTCATATATTAAAACCATTATTTTGTCCAATACCTTCCCAAATAACTGTCCAAAATCTATATTACCATCCTAGAAGATTTATTTTGTATATAAATCCAACCTAGGAAGGCTTTTGGTCCAATCCAAAAGAGGATATGTAAAGAAGAGTTAACATTCATAATTGAGGGTTTTTGTTGCATTTATAACTTGAAAAAGGTATATTAATATTATAAAATATTGATATAATAACCCACATATATTATATATACTAGGATTTTTTTAGGATAAGTGAATTACCTAAAACCATCTCCACATTCCTAAAATGGGTTATGAAATCATCGTTCATGTGTTTGGAGGACTACTGCCTCACAAACCGATGTAAATTTTTCCTATTACCACTTATCAAGGATATAAATAAATATGGATTTATTATTTATATATGATATTATGATATTATAATTCTTATTTAATTATTATATCAAACATACTATCATAATTTTCATTTTGTGGGAGTATGATAACATCACTCATGTGTACGGCAGACTACAACCTCTCGAAGCAATGTGATTCATTCATGATTTACATGGAATGTAATAAGGATGAGTTTAATAATATATGTCATATATATTAAATAAAAATCATTCTATAATTATAATATATCATCAAATTTTATTTCTTTCCATCCATCAAGAAGATGGAAACACTGATCATGCGTACGTATGACATAACATCTCCATGGATTATGTAATTCATTTTCTATCTATAAATTTTATGAATTAATATAAATACATGTATAGAAAATACATATTATATTTATATCATGGTTAAAATTATAAATATTATGGAACCATGTTCAACATAATAGGACAAAAATAACAAATCCAAACAAATACGAAAAAACACAGTTATTGCCTGAAACATGACTTTAATATAGAATTATTTTTAAAAAGGTAATAAAAGGTCATAAGTGAATAATATATGGTATAATATATATATATTTATGGTTCTATAATATATTAATAATAATATTTTATTTACAATATAGGATGTTTTAATGTTTATGACATAAGTCAAGACATATTGTAAGAGATATTAGTCTCAATTTTATTTATTTGAGACATATGTTATGTTATGAACGTAAATTCTTTCTTGTGGTGTATATAAATTCCATTTGATATTTAATATCATGAAAATATTTATCCTCGTGATATTTTATGTTTTATTTTAGGTCATTCATTAATGGGGATTATGATTCAATGTAACCAAATTGGTAATGATTTTATGTTACAATATCATTGTTTGTCAGGATTGTTTTTTATTATATTTTGATGATAAAATATTTTGATACATATCTTATGAAACTCATTAAGTTTTTTATAATATTGTAATAAATGATGTTTTAAATCAATATTACCATTTTAAAATTCATTGAAAATTAAAATAATTGAGAAAATGTTTTTATAAAAGTCAAACATTATTTCTATCTTCAATCAAAAATATATTTTATCCCCAAAAAAATGTCCTCAAAATGTTTTAAAAATGTGTAATTATTATTATTTTATTTTTGAAAATTTTTACCCAATATTTAATTTTCTTAATTTTATTATAGGAATTTTTATGTTATTTTATAGATAATTCCTATTTGTAATTTATCAAAAATGTGAATGGAAATTTTGTTTTAACTTGTGCGGCATGAATCAAAATTATCATCATCATGACCATTATTTTATTTAAATATTAGTTGAAAATTTTTCATGGTTATTTTCAAACAAAAAAATTTTCAAGATGTTTAATGTTTAAAAAAAATCAATAGGAAGGGCTATTTTCCCTAATTTTTTTAAATGATCATTCAAAATAATTTCCATATAAGATTACATATAATGAGGAAACCTATTCCTTATTGAGGATATGATCCAATGATTCTATTATTATTATTTCAATAAATGTTTTATTTTTTTAATTTAATTATTTTTATAAAACTGATTAATCTTACACGGGTTATACCATGATAAAATTATCATGAAAACCTGTTAATTTTTACACGAGTAATGATAGGATCAAATAAAGAAATTATTATGAAACTTGTATCATTTTCATAGGCTATTATATGATTAAGTGTTTATGAAACCAATTTCATTTTAGGGGTTATGATATAATTAATGTTTTATGATCTCATGGAACACATAATTATGGATTTCATTGTGATATGGATGGGACCTATGTCTTTATCTAAGGCATTAGGTAAAAAAGTATATCTCACGAGATAAAATGAAATGAAATGGGGAGTGAACCTAATTTAGTAAGACACATTGTCTGATATTATGGTCTGGTGACTGAACAGTGAATATTATTATGGTTGGGGAGTTAACCCATTCCATTATGATGGACTTGGAAATAATCCTTCAATATTAGGAAAATAATTTTCCATTCTTATGTGAATAACAAAAATCTATGTCACATGCTAATGTTAAGCGCTTATGGATCACGTTATTTTATTTCCTTAGGATTCATGTTTTATGAATGTCCAATATTTATTCCATGAGTTAATTTTATGATATTTGATATGAAGGGAATGGTTTTCACATGTTATTCTACTATTATCATAACCGGTTTCATGATATGGTTAAGTATCTCTCTTTCACTTAATTAGAATTTGAGCTCATCCTTTGTTATTTTTCCTCCCCATAGGTTATAAATAAATGTATTATGTATTATATAACTATGAATGTTTCTAGATATGAATATAATATTTAATGTTATTTTTTTCACATATGGTATAGTTGTTTTTGTTTTGAAGTTTAAAAAGGAAGTAAACTATTACAATACCCAAGCATGTGTTTATGTATTATGTTGAATAATCATCTAAAAAGATGTAATATCTATGTATGAAAATAATATGTTTATATATTTTTAATAAAATATTAGTTTAAGTTAACCTCTGGAATCTAGGATGAGAAAATATTAGTGAGATACCTAAGGAAATGTTTAAGGATAAGTCTAAGGAAGAGTCAAAGTATAAAAAAATGCCCAAAAATTTTGGTTATGGATAGCGTGACCGGTTCCCAAGAAGATAAATCCTTATTTGGATACTATAAGAGGATTTGGATATAATATAGAATAATGTAGTGGTAATAAATCTGAAAAGGGTGCATTGAGATGGACTCGATCATCACCTAGTGCACAAAAATTGGCCTTGTTTCACCCCTAGTTTTACACTGATAGCAGATATGCTTTGGAAATTAAAAAAATATTTACAAACCATCATGAAGGATTAAAATATATTATGACTATACATAACCTAATATAAAGCTAACGTGTCGTATATTGATTAAGGAGTCATGATTTAGACATATTATAAGTGATTTTTCATGATTACATAGTTTCCTATCATGATTATTGTTTCTTAAACAATGATTTTTGGTTTTAGTCAATGGATTGAACCTTAAGGAACCAAGTAAATTATATGTTCAATAGAAGATGCAAGGATTTTCCTATAGATAATCATAATATTATGGGATATGGAATGAAAAATCACATTTCTTTTCTCACAAAAATTTCTAACGATATGAATCATTTAGAACTTCCAAAAAACATAGGGGAAAATATTCTATTGATTCTTTAATGAGTAAACATCCACATTCGTTTAGTGGTTCATTGGATACAGTAGTTTATGAAAAATGGATTAGAACTATTGAAATGATATTTTCCATTTTCCATTTTTATTTCATCAAAAAGCCCTTTTAGATGTGTACCATTTAGAAGGTGAAGAAGATCAATAGAGGAATCTTATTAAGAATATAAGGAAACATGGTGAAATAAAATCCATGGATTGGGATGAGTTTAGGAACTATTTTTCTAAATATGTAATTTCCTCTTTTTATTCATATTGAGATGGAGAAGGAGTTCCTTGAGTTAAAGAAAAATGATGATGAGTTTATTGGTACCTATATGGAAACTATTAAAAGACTCACGAGGAATGATTATTGTATTATCATCTGATCTGAGAGTAAGGTTGATTGATTCGTCAGTGTATTAAAAAAATGTCTCTGAAGGTTGTTAGATATAAGATTACTTAATAGCTATGAAGATATTGTTTTATGTTCTATCAAGGTGGATGGATGTTGGAGTTACATATAAATCACATGGTTTTGATAAGAATAGAATAATGGAATTCAATGGAAAATATAAGTAACACGGAGTGAGGAGGGTGATATTTTATTTATTCTCAAAGGGTGGAAAGAAACATGGAAGAAATTTTGTTATGGCGGGTAAAAAAAGTTTTATGTATCGAAGGGAAGGTCATCGAGAAATTAATATTTTTAAGTGATGAAAAGAATTTATCTAAAAATAAGGATAGAAAGAAATCCACACAGAATGAACTAACCACACTCTAGTGTTTCAAATGAAATGTGTATGACAATTATGATAACCAGTGACCAAATCCAAATGTTAATGATGGTGATTTATGAAAGAAACCTCTTAAACCGAGAGAAAATTTAAAATATCATGTGATGACTATTTCTAATGTGGGGTATAATAATTAAGTGGTAAAAGGTACACTTTTCATCCAATCTAGAATAGATAATGTATTATTTTAATATGGATCTATGAATTTTTTCATATATGAAGAAATTTATATTGGTATAAATATTCCAACCAAATTATTAGATGTAGAATTATTAGTGAAATCCCCTAATAGTATGATAATATTTTCTCAGGTATACGATTCTCCTCAGGTTGAAAATTGTGAGAACATGCTTCTTGAAAATCTTTTCATTCATCCTATAGTGTAATTTGATGTCATATTAGGCATGAATTTGATTTATCTATATAATCCCCAAATCTATTTTAAAGTAAGTGAAGTCACATTATATACTAATGACCAGCGTATAATCATATATAAATGTGACAATAAGTATGAACTTATGATAGAGATCACATAAATTTTATGAGTCATAATTACCATTAAAAAGGGTTGTTTATATTAGATAGTTGGAGAGAAAATTAATATAGATGATATGCTTACTGTGTGGGATTTGTATGATGTGTTTTCATAAGAGTTTCCCAATGTTATATAAAAATTTGAACTTGAGTTCTCGATAAAACTAATACTTGGTTCCATTCCAATGTTAATTATTCTCTATAGAATAGACCCAATTAAGTTATAATAATTGAAGAAGAAACTCTAGGAGAACCAGGGATATAGATTAATTCATCAAATTGTGTCACATTTGGGTGTAACTATTGTTTCGGATAGAAATAAGTATGGATTAATGTGACTTTTAATTGATTATTTAGAGATGAACAAGATCATAATTAAGAACATGTATCTTATACCCTATAATGATGACATATTTAATAAATTTAGCATGGCTAAATACTTTTCATAGATTTACCTTTCTTATATAGCATCAATTGGGTGTTATGAAGGAGGATATACTCATGAAAAAATTCTACATGAGGTATTGACACTATGAATATATAGTGATTCGACACAGTATTACTAATTACCCTCTCATCTTCATGGATTTAATGAGTACAATATTTAGAGATTTCCATGATTAGATTTTGGTTGTCTTTATTGATGATATTCTTATCAATTCAATGATCAAGGAAGATCATGAAGATCACATGATAATTGTACTAATGACCCTAAGGAATGAGAAACTACATGTGGAAATTTACAAAGTGTGAATTTTGGATGGAAAATTTTCATTTGTGGGTCATATAATCTCAATAGAGGGTATATCAGTAGATCCATCAATGATGAAGGCTATTGAGTGTTCACCTAGACCAACCATGGTGATTGAGATCCTTATTTTTTTTCTCTATATACTATTTATAGTATGTGGAAAATGTTTCCTGAATATCTAATCTACTCACCAAATTTAATCAGATTCGAGCCAAGTTCCTATGGACATATGAATGTGAGGAACTGTACCTATGCTTACATTAATCGTTAGTGAAGAAGGGTTTTTCATCTATAGTGATAAATAAAAGAAGGTATTGGGATGTTTTGTTATGTAAAATGATACGGTTTTAAATTATGCCTCAATACGAATGAATAGTCATGTGAAAAATTCCCCAACTTATGATTTGAGTTGGATTCAGTAATTTTTATTTTAAAGATATAAAATAATAATATTAATTTTTAAATGTGTGATATATATACCAACTAAAAAAATTTATAGTATATATTCACATATATGAAGTTGAATATTTTCCAGTGAAGGTGGTTAGAGTTCATTATTGAATATGATTACTCAATAAGTTATCACCCTGGGAAAGAGAAAAAGTTGGTTGATACATTTATTCAAAAAGATTATGCTTTATTATGAATGTTTAGGTTTATAAAAGATATAATATTTCTGGTTTTTTAAAGGATGGATATGGAATTCCCGAATAAAGGGGATAAATCTTAACTTGTTCAATCGAATGCTCAACCATCTATCCAAGTGAAGATTAAAGTGGAATAGAAGGATGATATAGAGCCACAAAAGAATATTAGAGTTGTTCTTAAGTTGAAAATAGATCATGATGGAAGGATAAGGTTTATGAACGATGTATTCATTCCATACATACTAGATTGGATATAGTATTTGAGAAAAGAAGCTCATAGTTCTTCATTCTCTATTCATCCAGGATGTATGGATATATATAGAGATTTGGAAGATTATTTCGGGTGGATGGATTGAAGAGAGATATCAAAATGTTTTTATATTAGTGATTGTTATGTCAGGAAGTTATAGAAAAAATACAAAACTCTTAAGGTATGTCATATATATTATCTATAGTATAATAGAAATAGGAAAACATAACTATGTACCTTTTCATTCGAATAAAAAAATCATCTAAATGGAATAATTCTATATGGGTTGTTGTCAATAACAATACAAATTTATCACAATTAACATATATTAGATAATACTTCTCTATAGATAATCTTTCTAGGATTTATATTATTGAATTGGTAGGGATTCATGGGTTACCACATTTTTTTATTTCATATCGGGATCTACGATTTATCTCATTTTTCTAGTAAAGTGTTCAACAGGATATTTATACGAGGTTGAGTTTCATCATTAAACATCACCCTTAGACAGATGCACAATCTAATAGAGAAATAAAAACCCTTTATCAAATTTTGATATTATTTTCTTAGGATTTTAAAGGTGGTTGGGATCAACACTTTCATGTCGTTGAGTTTTCATACAATAATATCATTTACACAAAAATTCAGATGGATCCTTATGAACCCCTTTATGGAATTAAATTTAGAGCTCCAACCAGATGTAATGAATTTGGAGAAAGAAAAATATTGGTACATGAGATAGAAAAACAAATGGAATGGAAGATTATATCCATTCAAAAAAATTCAAGGTAGTTTAGAGTTCGTAGAAAAGTAATGTTGTCAATTTCCAATATGATCTAGATGTTGAACTTAGTGACAAGGTGTTTCTAAGAATGTCTCCAAGGAATAAGTTTATGAGATTCATGAAAAAATGGAAACTAATCCATCTCCATATTAATACCTTTGAAATTATTTATTATATTGGGATGGTAGCCTATTGGTTTTCACTTTCACCAATCCTCTCTCAAGTCCAGGATGTGTTCCATGTATCTCTCATGTGTATGTACATACCTGAACCTTCTCATATACTAAACTAATAGGTCATAACAATATAGTAGTATCCTTATTATAAGGGAAAACTATTGAATATTATGGCTTAAAAAATAAATTTATAATAAAACACAACCACTCACCATGTCAAAGGTTTTGGTTGAAACCACTAGTTTGTGGAAGCTATGTGGGAATTTGAGTATATTATAAGGCATAAGAATCCCCATTTTATTGTATCGGAGTGATGAATTTCAAAGAAAACATTAATTTTAATGGGGTAGAATTTAATACCTCTATTTTTTATAAATTATTTTTTCCAGGTAAATTAATTTTCATTTATATATTTCCTTACATGAACACCGAGTTAGTATTTCTCTACATGCAACACTGTGTTAGCTTACGTTGCATAAAACACTAACCATAAGAAATAGAGATATAAATAGTAATAGCCAAATTTAAAATATGAATTATAATTTTTTTACTAAATAACACATATTCATAATAAGGTACTCAATTTCTAGAAAAGTCTTTATTTCATTCAAAAATACTATCTTCTCAAAAAAAAAGTATATATTTTTATAAAATATAATAATTTTTTTTAAATTTTTTTACAATAATTTTTTTAAAATAAATATCATTTTTAAATAATATTTTTAAAATTATATTAGTGTGAATATTTGGGATTTTTTTAAAATACTCATCTTTTACGAATAGTGAATAATACTAAATTTTAATTGAAAACTGACATTTTGATTATATTCTTTATAATGAGAAATTATATTTAAAAGTTGTTTGAAATTAATATTTGTTAAATTATATATATATATTAATCCAATTCTTCCATTTTAATAATTTTCATATTTATTTTTGATATAAAATGATTTTAATATTTTGAACATTTTTTCTTTTAAAGCCCACTTTCTCATCCTGTCTATTAGAATAATTTTAAAATAAATTCTACCACTTATGTTAAATGAATTTTTAGAAATGAAATATTTATATATAATCATCATTATTTATATTATCTAATATATATAACATAAAATTTTACCAAAATATATACTAAAAATAGTAAAACTTATTTACTGTTGTTAAGGTAAAAATTGGTTTAACGTGGGATAAACTAAAGAGATAATGTTTAAAATAATTTCTGCACTAGTATAAAAACTATATATGGATATAGATAAAACATATCATGTATAAAGTTCTAATTGGATCCATTTTGGACCCTTATGGAATTTTAAAAACATGGGTACACCTTTTTATTTAAAAAACTATGCCACTCACCTCACTTATAAAAGGACACACCTTATCCTCTTATATTTACACCATAAGACCAATTTGGTTTAGAAAATACCTAAAAATATAACATAAAAAATTCACTCCTATCATCCAATAATCCTTAAATTGGATATAAATTCAACCTATGAGTTATTATGGTAAAAACATAAGGGGGATACCAGAAGAAGAGGTATTGTTCATCAACGAGAATTTTTATTTTATTTCTTCCTCCACAACCATAAATTCTTATAATACCATGATAATATAATATAATAATTATTTTACATATAATTTTATTTTTTATGTTAATTTAATGACCTAATACCATATCCACTTCCATCAAACTGGTTATGAAATCATCTTTCGTGTGTATGGTGGACTATCACCCCGCGAACCGATATCATTCCCATTAACACATCTCAAGAATGAATATAATTATGGATTTATTATTTATATATTATTTTTATGATATAATTATCATTATGCAATTATTATATCACACATAACATCATAATTCTCATGTTTTTGGATTAAGATAACGCCGCTCGTGTGTACAACGGACTACCGCATTACGAAGCGATCTGATTTGTTCAATATTTACATGGAAGGTGGTAAGGATGGTTTTTATGAACATATGTGATATATATGATGTAAAAAGTATTCATTAATTATAATATATCATCTAATTTATCTTTTTTTTAAATCCCTTTAGAATATGGAAACAATATTTATGCGTAAGTATGTACTATAGTGTCCATGAATATTGTAATTAATTTTCTACTGGTAATATTTATGAATTAAACTAAATACATGTATAATGAATATATATTATACTTATATCATGGTTAATATTATTAAGATTATATAATAATGATAAAATTAATAGAAACAAAATAAAAAATAAAAACATACACAAAAAACAATGTAGTTATTTCTTGAAATGTGACTTTATCATGGAATTTTTAATAAAAGGGTAATAAAATGTCTTAAGTGAATCTTATATAATATGATATATATATATTTATGGTAATTTAATATATTTATAATATATTTTTTATTATATATGAGGTTTAAACCTTTATTATGGAAGTCAAGATTAAAGGGATGTGATTTTAGCCTCAATTTTCATTCTTTGAGGCATATGTTATGTGATGAAACTATATTATTTCATGAGGTGTATACCCAAAAACTGTAACAAGTAATATATTAAATTTAATTGTCCACAGTATATTTTTAGTTTCACTTTATTTTATTCCTTCTTAGGTCTTACGATTCAAAGTTACCAAATTGGTAAAGATTTTATGTTATAATTTCATCATTTTTTGGGATTGTTTATTATTATGTTCTAATGATAAAATATTATGATATATATCCCAATAAATAAAAAAAATTTATTATCCTATTTTATTCATAATTTTTTCATGAAATAATACTAATTTTTCAATCTTTAGTATATAAAATAATTTAGATGTTTTTTAATAAAATCCTACTTTATTTCCCTCTTCGGTAGGAAATTTATTTTCTTCCAAAACCATGTTTTCTATAAGTATATTCAAAAATATTTTATTAGTATCCTATGAATTTTAAAATTTATTTTTAACGATGTTTTAATTTTATATTTTTTTAAAATTAATATTATTTTTTTCCAAACAATGGAAGATTGGTTTTTACAGAAAATGGGAAATGAGTCATTGTTTTAATGTACACGACATGAGGGAAACATCCCATCACAATGAAAATTATTTTATTCAATGATTCCTTGATATTTTTTTCATTTAATTTTCAAGGAAAAATACTTTAAAAATGATTTATGTTTTAAAAAGTGTTTTCAAATAGGATGGTATATTTTCTTCAAGAAATGTTTTAAATCATTTTCAATATATATTGACATATGTGGATATTACCTATTTATTTGTTGGGATGTGATCCAAGTATACCATTCTTATGATTTCATTAAAAAAATTATTTTTATGGTGGAATGATGTTTATAAAACCCATCTATCGTCCATGGGTTATACCATGGTAATATTATTATGAAACACATGTATTTTCACATGAGTGATTTTATGATGAAATGATGAAATGATTTTGAAAAATATATCTTTTACACTGGTTATGATATAATGAAATGTTTTTAAAACCAATTTCATTTCATGGGTTACAATATGATTAATGTTTTAAGATCTTACAGCACATATAAATATGGATTTAATTATGAGATCAGTGAGACTTGTATCTCTTTCTTATGCATTCGGTAATGATTTTTATATCATGAGATAAATAATTATAATGGATGTTAACCTGATTCAGTAACAGAATTTTTTTGATATGATGGTCTCGAAAGTGAACCTTGAATACTATGATGTGTTTGGAATGGAACTGATTCCACTATGATGGCCTTGGTATTGACCCTTGACTTCTAGGGAAATGATTTTTTATGCGTATGTACAAGAATAAAATTTGTGTCTTTTGCCAATATTATGCTATCATGTATCATTTTATTTGATTCCCAAATGATTCACGTATTATGAAATTCTAATATTTATTCTATGACTCACTTTTATGAACTTTGATATGAAGGGTATGGTTTTTAAATGATATTATCATGATTTAACACCCTTATATTCATGTTATGCTTATATATCTCCCTTTATTGACCTTACTAAGAATCTGATCACACCAATTGTTATGTTACATTTCTTGATGTTTTGAAGAAGTATATTATGTATAACATGTCTATCAAGGGTACTAGTTATGAAGAGCATTGTGAGAGATGATGTATTTCTCCTATGATCTACCTGTTTGTTTTTATTAGTATCTAAAGGAACCAAAATATTAAGACCCCAAGGTGTATTTTTAATGAATCTAATGATAATATAAAAATATGTAATATATATGTATGAGAATCCAGAGTCTCTATAGTATCTCCACTTTATATGGAGTAAGGGAACTGACCTTGGTGGTCAAATAAAGTGAAGGAATAACTCACCAAGGAAGAGGGGAACCCCAAGATAATGTAGGAAGAACTAGATGAGGATAATATATAAATAATGTTTTGGCTCATTTCTATATAATTATATTACATTATAAAATTTTCTGTAATTTCTCAATATTTTAAAAAATAAAATTAGGTTTGATGGCTTATAAAACATGCAACATTTAGCCTAATTGATCAAAAAAAAATTATTTAAATATGATGATTATAATATAGACATCGGAGTTGGTGGGAATGAATATTATTCACCAAATTATGAAATATATATAAATGACCTACTCAATATAAAATCATTTATTAATTATTATGAAATAAACACTCAATTTTTATTAAAGTTATTTTATTCTTTAGAAATAGGGTTTCTTAAAAACAATTGTTATTGTTATATAATATTATAATTAATTTTTGTAACATATATATTTTTAATTTTATAAAAATAATATAATTTTTGAAATCATCATATCAAAATTATCTTAGGATTAATTTTTTAAAATTTTATCAAAAGATTGATTTTACCGTGATTATTAAAAAAATACTGATTTTATTGATAAGTTAATATAAAAAGATAAATTTTGGGTGGAAATTTTTTCACAGTAAAATTAGTTTTATTATATTTTAAATAATACAATAATGTCCATTCTAATTTGTTTTATGTTTCAATTTTGTATAAAAACTTATTTATAGGTAAAATGAATTTTCCAAATATACTATTTTTTATCTGCAGAATGTGTTTTTAAATTTATAAATTAAATTGAATACTTTTTGTGAATTATTTTAATTAAATTTATATATATTATATAATCAGTCTGATTTTTTGACATTCATCGAATATTTTTCTGGGTATAGGATAAAAATAAATCAGGCTCTACGCTTAAAAACTGTATTTTTCTAAAAAATAGTATCATTGTATTTTATAAACATAATTTTAAATTAATTTATTAATTTTATATGGTATTAAATTGATAAAATATATTACATATTTTTAATGATTAGGTTTACATTTTGTAAATATTACTATTTTATTATTGTTCAATATGAAGAGTAATGATGACAAAATGATTCACATCAGTAAATGGTAAATTTGGTCAATCAAGGCTTAAAATAAATGATAAAGCCATTATTTTTTCACCATAATTTTTATTAGATGAATTTAATTCAAACATTTGAACATTATTCTCTAAATTAAATTGTTTAATAGACACTATTCCTTGAAAATAAATTATATATGATTTAAATTACAAAAAATTACAAAATATCACTCTCTTAGTTTTAAATATCCTTAAATGATCACATAGATAAAAAAATTGGAATGAGAAATATATTAATATAAATTTTGTGAATAATTAAATTTTATTCATTATGGTAATTTATTTATAACTTTTATGTGTTATATAATTACATTAAATGGTTAGACAATGCGAAAACAATATTAATTCAATTAACAGAAAAACAAAAAAATGATTTTGAAAAAATTAAAAGTTATATAATTAGAGAAATTTATAGTGTTTCATGAATTTTATAAGGTTATATGACATATTTTTTTGTTAAGATTTTATATCACAATGAATATTTTTTATTTATGTCTTTTAAGTCAAATTAGTTGAATAGTGTCAAAATAGTCAATAATGATATTTTATAAAAATAATATTTTATAAAATTATTTGAAAATAATATAAAATTAAAATAATATAAGGTTGATATGGTATGGTCTAAAATTTCATTAATTTGACATTTATAGTCAAATTTTAATAAAATAATTAATGTCTACAACCCTTCCTTATTGACAAAATTTACATCATAGTTAAAATTAAAACAGATTATCTAAGTGTAAAGAAAAATGATGAGGTTTTAAAAAATTTATAATTTTCATTAGTTTATGTTATTAAAATTCTATAAAGGATTATCATCTAATCCTTTTACATTTGGAGGTATTTTTATTCAGTATGAATTTTCTATAATATATTCTTTTGGGAAATTCCAAAAGTTACCGTCACCATAAATATAAAAGGTCACCCTTTACATCTTTACACTACATAGATTCTTATTAATAGAATGTAATCTAAAAAATTATCTTCTAAACTTCACTATAAAGATTATAGGGGGGTTTTCTTTCAAAAATATCAACCCTAAATCCCTTTAGAAGAGATATGAAGGGGTCATTTCAAAGAAGTTGTAATCTCATTAATCGATCACTTACTTTTTTACTCTTATATACCTCCACTAAATATATTGTATTTATCATAATATAATACATTATGTAAAAAAAATATTCTAAACTTTTATTCGTATTATTATTAAAAAACCATCATATATCTGTTTTCACATCAAATGAGAAAACAAATATCACTCGTGCGTACGTACGACTTTCAGTCTCCACATAGAGATACAATTCCTTTTTTAATCACTATATTTTATGGATTATTATTATTGTGGGTTTAATTTATATATATTATATTTATTAAATAATTATAATTTTTTATCATAATAACACATCATCCTACTTACCTTATAAACAATTGGACAATTATAACATTTTTTATGCATACATGGGGAGTACCACCACCATTACGAGATGTGATTATTATATATTTATGTAATAATTTGATGTATATATGGATGTATTCAATTAATATATATTATTAATATGATATAATAATGATTTTGGAAATGTGTTTTATTATTTACCTTTCTTTTGTTCCATTATTAAAAAGATGGAAACCACGTTCACACGTACATACGACCTAATATATCTAAGAATGGTGTAGTTCATTTTTATAAATCCACATTTATTATTGAATATAAAAATGTAAATAATGACTATATATGATATTAATTTCACTATTAATATTCTAGAAATTATTTAACCATGATAAAATAATTCCAAAATTATTGAAACAAATCATAAGAAAAAAAACATTGCTGATATCACCAGTAATGATGTTTTAAATAAATAATTATTAATAAAAGGGTGATTAATGGTAATATGTAAAACATAAATAAGATGATATATGTGGGTGTGGTTCTATATTATATTTATAATAAATCTATATTTATCATACATGAGTTTCCAATGTATAAAAATGAAGTTGTACCCAATGTAATGGATTTTAATCTCAATTTATTTTCTATAGGACACATAACATATTTATGAATCATTTAATTTTGGTAGTGTATAGAATTATCATTAATTTATTTTATGTTATTTCTCATAAAACATTGTATCTACATATTTAACTATTTTTTTCCTTCATGGTGCTTATAATTCAAATGTTACCAAAGTGGTAACATTTTTATGTTACAATCTCATTGTTTATCATGATTGTTATTGATTAGGTTTTCAATGATGAAATATTATGATATATATCTAAATAAACTTATAAATTTTTTTATCCCATGTTTATTTATGGAAAATACATATATTCATTAATTTTTCTAACATTATGTACTTAAGATACTAAAAATTTGTTTTAAAGGAAATTCGACTTTATTTCTCACTTTTACTGAAAACCATTTTGCTTACATATCGATGTTTTCTAAAAATGTTTTAAATATAATTTTTTCATATTATCCTATGATTGTTAAAATTTATTTTTACCCATTTTTTAATTTTTTTAAAATGGTTTTAACAGTATATTTTTTTCATTTTCCAAATTAGTCTCTTTGTTACTTTTTTGAAAAATGTATAAAAGGAATAATATTTAATTTATAAAACATGCAAGAATTTTACCTAAATCATGACCAATTTGTTATTTGAATATTAATTTATAAGTTTACAAGGTTATTTTCTAAGAATATGTTTTACATTATAATTTCAGATTTTTTTTAATAAGGGATTTCAAAATGGAAAGGTCATTTTCATCAATAATGTTTTAATGATCATTTAATAGAATCCTTATTAAACAAAAACAAAAACCCTATATTTCACTTATTATTTACTAGGAATATTATACAAGTATACCATCCTTATTCTATCACTATATGGTTTATTAATAATATGGAGCGATGTTTATGAAATCCATTTCTTTTCAACAAGTTATTCTACAATGAAGTGATGAAATTTTTATGAAAAATGTTTCTTTTCCATGGGTTATATTATGATATAATTTTTTTAAAACCCATTTCTTTTCATGGATTATGATATGATTGTTGGTTTATGATCTTGTGGCACATATATGTTTGATTTTCATTATGTGATGGGTAGGACAAATATTTTCCTCTAATGAAGTGGGTAAATATTGATATCTCATGAGATAAAAATGACTGAAATAGGGTGTTAACCCAATTATGTATGTGTCTTTATACACTATGATAATATTGGGAGTGAATCATGACTACTATGATGTTGTAGGGAGTGAACATGACCCACTATGATATTATTGGATGAAATTCATTACTACTAAAGAAATAATTTTGTATTCTTATGTGTATACCTCAAACAGAACTCTTATAACTATGTTATTCTCTTATAGATCATGTTCTTTGATAAATTTATGATAAATGTATTATAAACATTCAATATTTATTCCATGAAACACGATATTTATTTATGATATTCATGGTATGATTTATAATTGTTATGATCATGTTTACATACCATTATGTTCATGTTATTCTCATGTGATCGTTGATATATCCCATTTACCCTTACTGCGTATCTAAGATCAAACATTCTTATGTTTATTTTCCCTAGTTTATGATTAAAATTAATAAGTATTATTTTTCTATGAAGGGTTCCATTTAGGAATAACATAGTGTGAAATGATGTAGATATTTTATAAACCTTTTGTTTATATATCCATGTTTCCAAAGGACCTAGAACTATAGGATTATGGAATGGATCATTATGTTTTGAAATGAATATTTATATATTATGATTTTATATCTATGTATAAAAATTTTGGTCACTATAGTTGGTATTAGATAAATTTTTGGTTAACAATTTTAAAAAGGGTTGAGAAAACATTAGTGATAACCCTAGGGAAATTTCGATGTAGTGTATAAAATCTTAATGATTTGGTAATTATCATGAATAACCAAGGTAAAACCTAAGGTTTTATATAATAATATATCATGATTTTTCCATCACTTAAATTATTTTTCATCATTATGTGGTGTCAAACAATGATTATTGTAACACACACTATTTTCTTAGGTTTATCCAATAGATAGATCCCAAAGGAATAAAATTTAGATTTAATGTGATGGTCAATGAAATGAATTTGTTTATGAGAAACCAATTGAAATTAGAGATATAATATAGAACATTATGATTATGCCTAATCATCTATCCCTTTATAAGATTAAAAATACATACATTATTGAGTTTCTTGACACATCTAATAAGAGAAATATGGAATTTCATAAAGAGTATAGAAGAAAAAAATTCAGCATCCAACATGTCAAGAATGTGGGAATAATTACAGAAATGAATTTTTTTAGAGGACTAGGAATATGTTTTGAGTAGAGAAAATAAGTATATAAAGAAAGTAAATACTAATGAAAAATATGTATTTTGGTTAACACAATATATTAGAATAATAGTCACGCTAAGGAATCCTTCATTTATTAATGATTTAAATGTGTAAATTATGGTAATTATGTAAATTTATGTATTAGGGGGAAATAATGAGAAAATAATTAGAAAGGTTATATGAGTAATGATTTTATCGATGGTGATAAAGAGATCATAAATGATGTATAAAAGGTATGAGTTATTTTAAAATAATTTCTTATGTTAATAATAAAAAGTATTATTAAATTGAAGTTGATGAATCTTTAGACAAAACTTCATTTTCATATTGTTTGAAATTAGAACTGGGGAATAAGATGTTGAATCATAGTTAACGGTTTAGGAAGGAAGTGATATGATTGATGTTTTTATGTATTTATATTTATTAATTATGTTGTAGAAGTAATTTTTTCAAAGATGTTATTGTTATCAGATTCCTAAAATATATAATAATTGTACTAAAATTGTTTTTCTTTAAGGATTTGAAATCATATGTCGAATGGTACTAATAAATAAGAGAAGTTATTTAGTGGGAAGTTGATATGTTTTTGAGAATAAATGAATAATGTAATGATAACCATTAATATTTTCATGATGATAAGTTAATAAGGATTAGTTTTTTATAAGGATCAGATTAAAATTGAATAAGTAAAGGGGATAATATTGGTGACCTTCAAAATGGTTAAGTAATTAATGATGATGTTTACTAAATTTTTGGATTTATAATTGATAACATGATATTTTAATTAAATGTATTAGGCATGAGTTAATTATTAGAAGAATGTATGTTTCCATTCATGTTTTATTGTGATTTAAGTTATTACCATGTCATCAAGGTGATTACATGTGACATTAAGAGTAACATTATATTGAAATAATTATATGTTGATTTTGTAAATTTAGTAAACTCATTCCTAAATTTTGGGATTTTTGAATTTGTTCAGACATATTTTGGATGAGGATTAATGTTTACTACCTATGAAATGTATTTCCTTAAACATCATATTGGGACCTATTTAGTTGGTGCTAGTTTTTCAAGGGCTAGAAGAAGTGTTTTTTAGGTTTTTTTGTTATCATCATGATAAAATAACCTTACATTGTATGTTTTGGTGCTCGAATAAATAATGTATCAAAATCTGAATATTGGACCTAATTTTCATTAGAAATTTCATCATGTAATGTTTTTTATTAAGTTGATTTCTATGTGTACTTATTTTTTGAATTGAATTTTTAGAATGATACTTTTTGAATAGGCTAGAAAGTTATATCAAATTTATAAAGTCCTTTAAGATATTAGATATATCAGATTATGATGATTAGTTACTATTATAAAATTTATCAACATCATATGTTATCTAAAAACTCATGATCTGATAATTGTGAAATAAAAGTAAAGAAAAATGTTTTTGAAAAAAAATAAATGAAATAAGATTCTCTTGTGTTTTAATGAAGTTGAGGATTTTATTGTCAAATATCATTAGATTGATAATCATCGGATGAAAAAAAATGAAGGCTGGGAGTTCAAATTTTCTAAAGATAGTTATTTTTCTAAATTTCTAATCTACCAATCCGTCTAATAGTTTGACCCATCAATCCAACCATTTCAAGGAATAAAAAATCAGTTTCATAGTTTTTGGGAAATAAAGAAGTCACTACTGATACCTTTCTATTAGAAAACATATTCCATCGATCCATATAACTGGTGGTTGTAACTGAAAACTCATCTGATGGTGTGTTTCATCATATTCATTGTTTAATATGTCTAAAAGGTTGTTAAAAATGAACAATATGAAGTAAAAGTATTTTGAAGTCTTTATTAGTTGCAATGATGATTATGAAAGAAATTTGAAAAAAATTATTAAGATGAGGAATATAATATGGATTATATGGTAATACTACCATGTGATTGAGTTGATCTATTAGAGTGAGGAATCCAGACGAAAGAGAAATGTTTCTGTGAGAAACTAATGTCTAAAAAGTTTCAACAATTTCAAAAATGTTCATTAATTGGATCCGAGAATCATAGCGATTAATCACTTATTTGATTTATTTTTATTGTGTGGAGATAAAAGGAAGAAGAATTAAAAGTTATGAATTTATTATATACCGATCCATCGGAAGAAGTTTTTATAATAAATTATATAATTTTGAATCAGAGGTAGAAAAAATATTCAAAGCCACTAAACAAATAAATATCAAAATCAAATGACTAGACCAGAAATTTGTTTTTAAATTTAGATTATGAAAAAGTTTATACAAAATTATAGAAGATTTTAAATGAATCTATAAGTTTTGTGTAGAATTGAGAAATAGTCAAATGATGTTTTCATTTCAAAATTAATAAAAAATTATGAATTTCTTTGTGCATGAAAATCATTTTTTGTTCCCACATTTTCTATTTCAGGTGCTATTATATAAAGGGTTTAAATTAAAACCCACTCTAAAACATTTTAAGTGTGTAAAAGGTAGAGCAATGGAGTTTTTTTAGAAAAAAATCGTGAGGAAGATATATGGAATGAAGAAGTTGTTAGAGACGTTATAGGAAGAGAATATATAATCAAATTAGCTATGGGAAGGATTCAATGAATTAGACCAAACAATTATACTGATGATTTTTCACCAGTTTCCATGTTGACATGTTAGACTTATTTCTAGTGTGAAGAACTGGACATAAGAATCAGAGTGAGTAATCAACCTGAGTTTTTGTATAAAGTCTAGAGAAGCTGTTCCTACCAGTTATTGGGTAAAAAATTGAAGAATTGTTTTCTGAATAATTATTTAAAGTGGAAGTCGTTGACAAATCGTATTGACATATTTTGAACCATATGGTGAAGGTCTCTAAACATATTAAAATATATTTCATGCTAGAAGAATAACATGAAATGTTGTATTAAACATTGTTCTACACAAGTGTAACGATATTTATTACTATTGTATCCACACAAAATTGTTATTTTCAACTGAATTGTGTGGTATTTAATTATTTTCATACCATGCTAGGGAGAAGTTATTATAATTGAGTAGTGAACCTTGTAAATATGTGTGTTACTATGGATATCTGAAATTTTGGTTTTTAGAAAAGTTATAAATCATTAATAGGAGGTAAAGGTTATTATATAATAAAGAAAACATAAAAGAAAAATATATCATTGATTCACCCCACTCTCAATGATTAAAATGATCCTATTTGGTTCTTTTTATTCTTCATCAGAATGACGATCCATTCATTTACAATTTTTTGAATCTTCATGAAATGGTGTTATGGAGAATTTGAATTGTGTTAATAGTAAGTTGACATTGCTTTTAGATAGAAATAACTATCATATATAGAATGATAAAATATTTATATATATTATGTGTCTTTGTTGTTGTTTTTTGGAAGATGTAATAGATGGATTTCATCCTCTTTTTGAATATATTAATCTAACATATACTGATAAAAAACATTGAGAATGATGGATGGGATAAAAATTCATTACCTTCATCACTCTTTGAATGTGAATTTCATTGAGTGATGGGAGATGGGATTATTAATGATATCTGGAAAATTTTGAATAATATATATGTAGGAAATACAAAGGTGAAGAAGGAAATGTTACTAATCTAGAGTTTTAAGTATGAATATCTAAAAATTGGTGAGTATGTTTTTTTGGTGACTTATTTAAAATGATGAATTATATTTTTAGAACAATAATATGTCTCAGTGAGAATTTGTAAGATTCAACTATTTTTGAAATGAATTTACAAATTATTTGTGACTTATTTGAAGATAAATTTTTATATTTTGAAGACAGATATCTTGAAACTCTATCTTTGGATAACATACAGAACACTCTCATTACATAGGAAATGGGAAGATATAAATCTAGGAAATATAAAGAAAATTTTTACTGGGAAATTTCCATCAAAGCTTCCAAGAAAGGATCATCCAAGAAGATTCTCAAAGATGATGAAGTTGGTGATTGTGATTATATAAATTATGTTTGTAACAACTTTGATGAATTTTTTTCTTTGTTCTCTAAATATGTGAAAATAAGTATAAGAAAATTTAATGGGAAGAAACCAATAAAATGCATCGGTCATGGAGATATTAGAAAATTTTCTATAAACATTCCTAGAAGAAAGGATGAAGAAGAAAGTAATGAATATTAAATTTAGTTAAGAACATAATTTATGAAACATGTCTAAAATTTATGATCCTATTCCAAGGGTAAATTTAAAAATGTATACAAATACAAATAGGGAGTTTTTTTTTTGTATAATGACTATGAAGATGATGATAGTGAAGTTGAAAATGAAAAAGTAACTAAATTTTTTGGAGAAAAAACATTTATTATAAAGTTAAATGATGGATATTTTTATGAAATTAGTAGTTCTGAAGAAGTTAAATGGTTTTAAAATGTTCTGAAAATAATGTTTAAGGCATGTCTTCAAAAGATTTTTAGACTTGAAATGAAATAATGGAAATTTAAGAAGGAAAATTCTACACCAGACAGTCAATAAATATTTCTTGATAATAAATTAAAATTATTGAAATACATTGATCATTTGAATAAATTAACTGAAAAAGAAAATAACAAGAATGAAATGATTGAAATAAAGTTAAAAATGAAGGAGGATGAATTATAACTAGTTCAATAAATGTTTTCCAAAATTTTAAAAGGAGAAGTATCAGAAACTCTATTACTAAAATGGTTGAAACATATGAGAGTGTGAACATGATAAATATCAAAAAAATGAATCTTTGAAGGTTGAAATAAAGATTGAATATGTATATAAGGTTATGAAAGTTAGGAAAATAATGTATGTATCCAAGCCCAACAATGTTGAAAATTCACAATTTTCATAAATTTCAATATTTGAATCAAATGTTGATATTAATAGTAATTATGTTATATTTGTAAAATACTATAAGATATATATGAACAATTCCAAAGATATCAAAAATTCTAGAACTAAAAAAATTCATAACACTGAATGTAATAAATATGTATAAAAACATTTTTACAACACCAGATATTATGGAATTTGTAGAGGAAAGTATTGTTTCTATAGATACTAGTGGTATTGTGGAGGATTTTGAAATATAACAAATAAATATTGATTTAATTAACAAATATTCTATAATCCCATGGGAAATAGAAATAAAATATTGAGGGGTAGTCAATCCACTCATAAAAAAAATTTCTAAAACTGGAGTAAAAACTAGAAATAGATTGAAGCCTTTGGAAATTATTTATCAATGATGTGAATAGCTTGGACACCATTCTGAATGATGAATTTTTTTTATTAGAAAAAATATTTATAGGCATTCTCAAAAGTGAGAAGTGAAGGAAGATAAATATAGAGGAAAAGTTCTTGTTATAGAAAATTCAATCAATGATACAATAGAATAATTAACCTAGATTTTGGATTGTCGGTGATCTTCTTATATTATAATAGATTAGAAGGAATTGATGAATGTGAAATATTTTAATGAAGGAACAATGATGTTTGGAAATATTGTATCTCATAGGCTCAAAGGTGTTGGATATGATATTATATGGGAAGAACTGAAATTATAAAAAGGTATTTCTTGTTTATAGGATGAAACACAACTTGTTATGTGATTCAAAACATCATGATGTTGTTTATAAAATTATTTTTTAGAAAAATGGTTTTTTGTAAAGCGATTTGCACATGGAAAAGTCGTTAAAAGAGGCAACATACCAAGGGAAACTTAGTTTAAGTGGGTGATGTAAGAAACCATGTTATCTAAACATAATGGAATAAAATCAATTGTAGCATAAAAGGTTGTTTTATATGTATCAATGTAATATGAGTATTTTATAGAGGATAGAGAGTTTCTGTGATATTCTTGATATGAAAAGTAAAATAAGTTGGTGTTATTCCATTTGTAAAAAAATATGTATTATAAAATCAGTTCATAAGAATGTTTTAATTAATTCAAATTTTCCCCTAGAACTAATTCATTAAGATATTTTCATTCCAATGTGTATATTATCAAATTTCGAAGATATGTACTTCATTTAATTCATTGACAATTTTACACACATTATGTAATGACACAAAATTTCATAAATGAAAATTCCTATTGATTTTATTAAATGACTTATTATGGTTATATAAAATGTGAACTTCATTGGTTTTATTTTTCTGGATTTTAAAATACTATTATGAATTGTTACTATTGCTAATATAGCTATTGAACAGTGATCACATGATTATTATAAATATAGGGCTTTAACAAATCCAATTTACTCATACAAAGGATGTGATATCCCCATCTTGTAGACTCTACCCATATGAATCCCATTTTTCATCGATCTAAAAGGAGGTGGCGTCATTGGGCTTCACTCATGACCAATACCATGCAGAGCTTGAACACGTTATGCTTGAGCAGAAGTAACTATTGGAGAAGCAGAAGTTAATAGATATTAACACCTGAGCGATGTTATACGAGCCACTCCAAGAGTCTGTCACCATAGCACACCATACCCATCGATCTTATGTGAGTGTTATAAGGGTTTATGTAACCCGACCCTAGAACTATGACTATGTACATTATTATTTGTATAAATAATGTGCATTCATTTTATTATTGTTACTTTGTAAATATTTTTTTAAGAAAAAATTGTATTTTTAGTTACTATTCAACAATGAAATAAATTTTGATGAATTAATGGATTTTTTAATTTAATAATATTTTAATAAAAAATTATTATTAATTATCTTTTTATTAAATATAAATGATCATTTAATTTTATGAATGCAATTGTAATTTTTATTAAGGTTTGAAAAAACAATTTGTCAGAAACCATGAATTTTTTATAAATGTCGGTTTTTATTTTAAATTCAAAAAATAACATATTTATAAAATTATTTAGATAAATAGAATATTATTATTGGAATTAGGACATCAAAATTATCTAATGGTGTATTTTTCATAATTTTTTGAGATAATCGAATTTTTGGGTAAAAATTAAATACCGTTTAAATATATAATGTGTTTTATGACATCATAATGACCCAATTTTGATTTAATAAAATAATATAGACAATATTTTTGTCCAATATATGTTTTATAATTAAAATAATTTTAATTTAGATTTGTTTTATTTTTTTTACAATGCTTTTGTGGACCCTCCAAGACTTATAAAACATTTTGACTTTTTAAATTGTTTTCTTTGAGAGTGTGACTCACCTCCAAATAAGAAACCCTATTCTATTAAGATTTTAAAACACTGGTTGTATAAAATATTGTTTTCCACTACCCTTTGTCAAAAACATTGGGCAAGAACCTTGGGATGGTTTGTGGTATTGATTAGTTTAATGTGAGGTGTCCCAAAGCTAAATAATAAAGAATTCCATCTGGTTTCCTATATAAACCCACCAAAGCTCCCACTTAATCTCTATTCAATGATATTGGAGTTATAAAAAACCCAACACTCCTCTCACTATAATCCTCCCAAGGATCCCCTATCTCCCACGAAGCCTCTCTCAAGCCTCTTCCAAGTCTTTGGAATCACACTTCCATCTAAGGGATTCTTACATTTCTCTTTTAATCCAAATTTCATAATATTGTTATCCCCTTTTATTTTCAATTAAAAATGTTGGGGTGTGATTTCTAACCTACCCCATACTTCCCTATTTATGTTTGGATGATGTTATACTCCATTATTTCTCATTAATTCCTCCCATGTACACCCATTACCATACCGTAATTCTGTGAGGGATTTCTCTCTTCTCTTTTACATCCAAGTAATTATTTTGTATTATGCATCTAAATTCCATTATGTTTATTGGTAAATGAATCTATATTACCCCCTTACTATCCATTTCATATATATATTATGAAACACCATTTTCTTTCTCATCAACCATTTTCATGAAACCTTATGTCACGCCGTTATGCTGTCGAAATTGCACCGCATTTTTCCAAGGAAAGATCATTGTCTAGTGAATATCATACCCATGTCTCTGTTAAGGTTATTAACTTTTATACACATATATATATTGAATTGTACTTTCATTTATTCATTCCAAATTACTTAATCATGGAATAACATATGATTTTGATTGATTCCATCATCCATGTGGCACACTTATGCATGAAATGAAATGGATAAGAAGGGTGCACCCAAATAGCGCTCCAATGCAATGGGTAAGGTATAGTATCATGATGCATCATGTGAAATGGGTGTTGAATCATGCTAATTCATGTAAAATGTGGTTTTAATCGTGCTTCATGTGCAACGAGGGTTTACTCATGCTCCATATGAATGAGCCTTGGATCATTCTAATTCCATGTTAAGTGTTATTGCCACATTTCCATGTTATGATTATCATGCTTTATCATGACATTATGTTCATGTTTATCTTGTGCTCCATTGATCTTCCTATTTACTAACATGTATTTTATTCCTCATTTTATTCCGTGATTATTTATTTACTGAGCTTTATAGATCACCCTTATCTTATGCATTTCCCCAAGGTATTCAATGCAATGTTATGTACGAGGGAATTTAGTGGTCTTGTAAAGGAATTTTTCAATAAAGATGTTGTTTTTTTATATTCTATGCTATTATTTAATGTTCTTAATCCCAAAAGTCACTAGGCCTCTCAATATTCTATATTGTATCAAGAAAATATTTTATGTAATAAGTTATGACTAAGTGTGTAATAAATAGTAGGGTTGTCATAGTTGGTATCAGAGGATTGGTTTAGTTATTTTTGGGAATAGGATTAGATAATAATTGTGAAGACTTATAGAAAATAATAAGTATAGTAAAAGCATCCCTAAGTATTGGTGAGTATTTATTATGTGGTTTATCATGAAAATACATCCCTACCTCGATACGAGCTGGTAAAGCTGGCTCTGGCACATATGTATCCTAGGGGTAAAACCAAAAAACACTACATTGAGCTAGACTCGAATGGGAACTGGTGCATGAAAAGGAGCCTTGTTGCACTCTTGATTATGACTCTCATGGGGGATATGCTTTGGTAAATTTACATTCTTAGTATGAACCATTATTATAGGAATTAAAAAATTCCCATTAGAGTATATGTTAGAAATTAGATCATGAATAGAATAGATTGAATCACATGGATTCATAAGTTAAGGAAATAAATGATATTTATAAGTCATCAAATTTGTACATGGAATACATTTTATGTGTTACCCCTAGAATTCCTTTTTTCCAGCCAATGTATGGGAATAGGAGAACTCAGGCTAACAAACGATGTTAAGATCAATGTGATGATTGTGCTACTGAGATGCCCAATCTGATGGGAGTCGGAATCGTGAACTTTGTAATGCTCCTATTTCAGTTAACTCGATAATTGAATAGAATCATGGGTCAAGAGGAACATTCAACCCCCATAATAAATCAAAAGTCTCTATTGATAGCATGATGAGACAAATGACTCATACTTTTAATAGTTCATTTGATCCCCCAATCACCAAACAATGAATCATCTCCATTGAAAATATCTTCTCCATACATCAATATTCCAAACAAGAGAAGGTTCTTCTGATTGGTTATCATATGGTGGGTGAAGCTGATCAATGGTGGACATTGATCAAAAATATGAAGCTTCTGGAAGAGATCGAGGCGTTTGAATAGATGAATTTTCGGAAGATGTTTTTTGATAAATATTTTCTATGCACCCTCCGACTTAAGATGGAAAGGGACTTCCCTGACCTCAAGAAATAAGATGATGAATCTCTCGAAGAGTAGGAGGTAAGCTTCACAAGGCTTACACAATACACCTCTGGATTTGTTGTTACCCCCGAATGCAAGGTTGACCACTTCTTGGGTTGGCTAAAACCTAGCCTACGGGAAGCGCTGGTGATTCGTGACTTCGACAGCTATGAAGAAATTGTTCGATGTTCCCTCAAGGTTGAAATAGAGATCATAGAATCTCATGGGTATCATGGGGATAAGAAGCGTAAGTTGGACTTCAATTCTGGTGGTCCAATGGATAAATCCAACGGTTCTACGAAGATCCAGCACCCCACTTGCAAACGGTGTGAAAAGAAGAACCCTTAAAATCGCATGAAGGGGGTGAGGAAATGATTTAGGTGTGGAAGAGATGGGAAGCTTGATGTTAACTAACGACAAGAAAAAACCATGGAAACAATAGAGGAAAGAATTATCCGTTGGAACCTCAACGTGTTGTCCATTTCTACAACTACAAAGAACAAGGGCATCTTGAACATTTGTGCCCTAAACCAAGGGTTTTAGGAGTCAACCAAAAACCTCCAAGGTAGCAAGGGAGATCTTTTTCCATCACTACTACCAATGTAAAACCCGAAAACTATGTGGTGATAGGTATGCTAGTTATTCATTCAATAATAGTGAACATACTTTTTGATTCTGGTTCTACACATTCTTTTATATCCCAAAAGATTAGTAGAACAATCCAAGCACCACAAAAATCATGGAAGTAAAGATGTCGGTGAGTACGGAAAATTGTTCAATACTTGCATCCCAAGAATATAACTCCTCCCCTGACATAATATGTGGATATAATTTCTCAGCGAACCTCGTCATACTCCCAGTAGTGGAATTTGAGGAAATTCATGGCATTGATTTGATTTCCTTTTATAGAGACAACATAAATTTTTGTGAGAGGGAAATCACTTTTTATGTGTAGAATAGACCCCTGATTCTATACAAGTGCAAGGAGGAAGATGAATCTTATTTAGCTCCATCATCCCTAGCGTGAATATTACTTCCCTTTGAGCATGCATATCTAGCATAGATGATTGAGTCCATGGAAAAATCCATCCTTGAAGACATTCCTATTATGATGGTATTCAATGAAGTGTTTCCGAAGGAATTTCCTAGTCTTTCTTATAGAAGAGACGTTGAAATCTCAATTGATTTTATACCAGGGGAGTTTCCAATATCGAAGACACCATATTGATTGGATATTGTTGAGCTTGAGAAGATGAAGAAACAACTATCGCAGAATCTTGATAAAGGGTTTATATTCCCAGGTGCTTCACCATGGGGTGCACCAGTCCATTTCGTCATGAATATGTATGGGTAAATGAACCAGTCCTTTTAATAGTGATCAAATGATTAGTATAAATATAGGGCTTTAACAAATACAATTTACCAAGACAAAGAATTTGATGGCCACATCCAGTAGACTTTCCCCATATGAAGCCCATTTTTTAGAGCTCAGAAAGGAGGTGGCGTCAGCGGGATTCACTCTTGACCAAGCCCAAGCCGAGCTTGAATTATTTAAGTTTGAATGGAACCGATTACAGGAGAAGTGGATCTTAATAGAGATTATTACCCCAACGATGTTATCTAAGCAACCCCAAGACTCTATCACCACCGAACACCTTACCCTTCGGTCTTATGTATGTGTTATAAGAGGTTATGTAACAAGATCCTAGAACTATTACTATGTACATTATTTTTGGTATCATGAATGTGAATTCTTTTTAATATATTTACATTGTAAATAGGTTTTAAAAAAAATTGTATTATTAGTTATTATTCAACTAAAATGTATATTTTTATGATTTAATGGATTTTTTAATTAGATAATATTTCAATAAAATATTATTATTAAATTAAATTTTATTAAATATAAGTGATCATATAATTTTATGAATGAAATTGTAATTTTAATTAAGGTTTTAAAACTATTTTTGTCAGAACCAATTGAATTTTTGGAAAATGTCAGTTTTTATTTTAAAGGTAAATATTAAAATATTTATAAAACTATTTAGATTAAATGAATAGTATTTTTGTAATCCGAATGTCGAAATTATCCAATGTTGAATTTTTCATAATTTTCTGAGACAGTCGATTTTTTGAGAAATAATTAAATATCATTTAAATATATATTGTGTTTTATGACATCATAATGACCTAATAGTGATGTGATAATATACTATAAACATTACGTACAGCCAATATATGTTTTATAATTAAAATAATTTGATTTTATATTTAATTGATTTATTTTACAAATCATTTGGGGGCCCTACAAGACTTATAAAACATTTTGTATTTTTAAATTATTTACCTTGAGAGTGTGACCCACCTCCACATAAGCACCCCTATTATTTTAAAATGTTCAGCCATGGGATTTATAAAATATTTTTTTCCACTCCCCTTTTTCAAAAACCATGGGCAAAAACCATGGGCTGGTTTTTTGTATTGATTGGTTTAATGTGAGGTGTCCCAAACCTATGTTACAAAAAATTCCCTCTCCTTTCCTATACAAACTCATCAATGATACCATTTTTTTCACTTAATGCTTTTGTAGTTAGACCAACCCCGACACTACTCTTTTTAGAATCCACCCAAGGTTCTCCATGCTCCCAAGAAGCCTCTCTCAAGCCTACCCCAAGCCTTTGGGATCACACTTACAACTAAGGGATTCCTACCTTTCTCTTTTTAACCAAGTTTCATAATATTGTTATGCCCTTTTATTTTCAATTAAAAATGTTGGTGTATGATTCCAAAACTTCTCCATACATTCATCTTTATCATTGGATGATGGTAGACCCATTTCTATCTCAGTAATGCCTCCCATGTACACCTGTTACCATCCCGAAATTCCATGAGGGTTTTTTCTCTCCTCCTTTTACAACCATGTAAATCTATTTTATTATGAATCTAAATTCCATTACATTTGTTGGGACATGTATCTAAATGACCCCCATACTTTCCATTTCATATATATATGTTGAGACACCCTTTTCTCACTCATCAACCATTTTCATCAATCCTTATGTCACATCATTATGCTACCGAAATTGGACTGCGTTTTTCCAAGTCAAGATCATTGTGTAGTGAATAAAATACCCATGTCTCTATCAAGGGTATTAACCTTTATAAACATATACATATTGAATGGTAATTTCATTTATTTATTCCACATTACATAATTTTGGAATAACTTATGATGATGATTGATTCCCTGATCCATGTGGCATACTAATGCATGAAATGAAATGTTTAAGAAGGGTGTGCACTGATAGTGATCTAATGCATTGGGTAAAGTATACTATCATGATACTTCATGTACAATGGGTGTTGACTCATGCTAATTCATGTGTAACGAGGATTAACTCGTTCTTCATGTGTAATGAGGGGTTAATCATGCTCCATGTGCAATGTGCCTTGGCGCATGCTAATTCTATGATAAGTGTTGCTACCACATTTCCATGTTATGATTATCATGATTCATCATGCCTTTATGTTCATGATTCAGTTGTACTCCATTGAAATTCCTATTGTCTATAATTTATTGTATTCCTTGTGTTATTCCATGTTTATTTCCTTACATGGCGTTATAGATCACCCTTATCTTATGCATGTCCTCATGTTATACCATGGAATGTGAAGTATGAGGGAATTTAGTGGTCATGTAAAAGAAGTTTTCAGTAAACATGTTGTATGTTTTATATTCTATGTTGTTATGTAATGTTCCTAAGACCCAAATACACTTTACCTCCCGATATTCTATGTTTTATCACGTGAATATTTTATGTAATAAATCAGGTTTAAGTGTGTATAAAAAAGCATGGTTTTTATAAATTACTTGTATAATATATTTGAAACATAAATTAGAATCTCTAAAAAAGTATAAGAGTTTTATAATAAGAATTTAAAATAAATGTGGATATTATGTAAAGAATTTTTGAACTGATAGTGGTGGTGAATACAATAATGAATATTTTAAAAGTTATATTATAATAATTGGAATTAGTCAAGAATTCAGTGCACTATACACACCATAAAATATGGTGTTGCTAAGTGTAAGAATAAAATTTTTGTGGATATGGGGCATACAATGCTGATTGAACATAGACTTCTTCCCTACTAATGGAGGCATGTTATGAGTACAAAAAATTATATACCAATTTGGTTTTTCCACTATCCAATTTCTTATTTGTCTCCTTATAAAAGTTTCCACAATGAAATTGTATGTTTTAAACAATTAAGGGTTTTTGGGAGTTCCTACATGATAAAGAAAAAATGTGGAAATCTCAAAAAAAATTGACCAAATAGGTTAATATGAAATATTTCATGGATATTATCCAAAATGTAAAAGATATATATGTTTCAGTAGATAAACATGAATGATAATAAATTCTCTTGATGTAAAATTTCTTAAAAAAGATAAAGAGAATGTTTTATAGAAACATTAATAAAAGGAATATGTATAAGAGTAAATATTTGTTTAGAAACATGAAATGAATTATAATAATAGTGATGCAACACAAATAGAAGAAAAAGGCATCTATTTCTAGTGATGAGGAAGAATGTAGTACATCTCATCCTAGGATTAGGAAATAGGTGGAAGTATAAAACATATTTGGTGATCAAAAATAAAAAGTTAAAACAATAATAACATCATGGTTTGTTTCACATATTTCTTCATAATAAAATTTTTGAGATCAATGATGTTATTAAATATTTCATGAATCAAGAGTGTATTCATGATGTGAATGAATATTTGGATCTAATTAACAATAATGATACTTGATAACTTATAACCAAACAAAATAATAAAAAAATTTATCAGTACATAGTGGGTGTTCTAGAACAAGTTGAATGAAGATGTTAATGTGATATGAAAAAAATAAGGTCTAGTTTGAAAATATTACTCATAGATTAAGGGTATTTATTTTGATGAGAATTTATATCATGTTGCATGGTTAGAAAAAAATAGAATCTTTTATGAAATAACATCACAATGAAGTAAATTTTTTTAAATGGATGAAAAGTATGATTTTTTGAATTGATAAATTGATGAATAATTTTATATTGAACAACCACGTGGATTTATAATTAGAAAATATGATTTTTATATGTCCTAGTTGAAAAAGGCTTTGTATGGGTTAAATAAATATTTGGTGATTGATATTCCTAATTGGATAGATTTTTAAGGATGTTAAAATTTAAGAAATGAAGAGTTGATAGTAATATCTACATCAATGAAAATCAAGAGATTTCTCTCATTATAATTAATCATGTTGATGATATTGTCTTTTATTGGAATGATGAATGATCCTATGCCAAGTTTAATAATGATATGAATATGTTATTTGAAATTTCCATTGTTAGTGAAATGAAATATTATCATATCATAAAAACCTCACAAAAGAAGAAATAATTTGTTTATCTCAAGATATATATGTTTAATAAATAATTAAGAAGTTCGGAATGGATAATTAGAAACATATTTCCACACCAATTTTAGTGGGAACCAATTTTTCAAATGATGGAAAAGTAAAGGATGTAGATTCTAAAGAATTCAGTAATAATATTAGAAGTTTGTTATATCTGACTACTCCAAGACCTTATATTGTATATGATGTTGTTTTTTGCGTGATATTCAATTTTTCATCAAAATTATCTCATCTATGGGAAATAAAAATAATTATCATATATATTCGAGGAAAAATATATTTCAGTATCAAATATGATAGCTCATGGAGAATTTATTACATTGGAGTTACCGATATTGATTAGGCAAGAAGTGTGGATGATTGGAGATCCACATTTGGTGGTTTTTTCATTATAGGGGATTTTTTTGGATTTGGAATACATAAAAGAAAAATTCTATAACTCTTATCAGTGATAAATAATAATATGTTTCTTCTACTCATGCTACAAAACAAATTTTTTCGATAAAGACATATTGGAATACTTACTTAGTTGAAGTGAAGTTACCACTTCTATTAGGCTGTGATAATCAAAGTGCTATAAATCTCACCATAAATCCATTAAAACATTCTCATTCAAAACAAATTAATATAAAAAATAACTTAATCAAAGAGAATATGTATAAGAATAAAATAAAGTTATAATATTTTCCTATAATTGAACATATTGCATACATTTTCAGAAAAACTTGACTAGAGGATGATTTTTCAAAATTAATGTTTAACATGGGAATCCAACATCATTCTCTCCATGGTTTAGTTATGTGTTCTTATCCCCACTCTAATCTTGTCACTGGATAGTGTTGTTAAGGGTAATAAAAATGATGTTTCATAAATATATCCTTTGGTATGTGAAAACATTTTAAAGAAACATGCATTTAGGAGAAATTTTAAAAGTGGAAATATGTGAGTTCATTGTCAAAATGTGTGAAATGTTCTAACACATTGTTGATGTTATTATAATAAATATATTCTTACAGGATGAAAGAAGTTGTGAAGAGGGAAAGTCATATGGAAAAAATGGTTTTAATATTCAATGATTATTCTTTCTTACAATGGTATCACTTATGCAGGATTATAAGTTTTGATTAGTGGTACATCGATTAAGTTACAAATTTTCAATGATTTATGATTGTTAGTTGAAAAAATGGGGAGATTGTTGGCACCATTTCCGATGGAGCTGGGTTTCTCAGATGTTGGATGAAGTGGATTGCATGATGTATTGTTTGTTGATGTATTTATGATAAAATTACCTTACCTTGTATGTTTTGGTTATTAGAAAAATTATATATCATACTCATAATATTATAATCAGATTTCTTAATAATGTTTATCATGTGAAGTTTTATGTTCTACATTTGTTTTCGAGGTGTACTTGTTTTCAAAAATGAATTTCCAGAATGAAGATTTTGTAATAGAAAAGAAACTTATATCAATTTCAGAATGTATTTAGAGATGTTAATCATTAAAAAATATAATGTTTTTTTGTGATAGAAGTACTCAATATGAAAATTTAACTAAAAACATATGATCGAAACTTCTTGATAGAAATGGGGGAAAATGTGTTTGAACAAAGTATAAATGAAATATGAATCTCTATTATTTTTAATAGATGAATATTTCACATCAGAGATAAATGGATTTATAATATTTGAGTGAAAAAATTATTTGTAGATTGGGAGTTGGAATTTTCTAGAGTCATAGGTTTTTCAAAAGATCATATTAAACGATAAATCAGATGATCCAACCCATTGGTCAAACCATTTAATTGAATGAATCATATGTTGTTGAGTTTTTGAGAAATAAATAATCAATAATGATACTGTTCCATCAAAAAAATTACACCACTAATCAAATAGACAAGTGGGGGGAACTGATAAGTCCTAAAATTTTGTGTTTCATTGGATGCACAGTTTCATCGGACTGAGGAGTTGCTGAAAAAAATGTATAAATTGTATGACATTAGTTCAAAATTCCTTAAAAGTTTCAATTATCTTAATGAAAAAATAGTTAAAAAATTGATCGAAATGAGGAATACAGTTAGAATTATATGATTATACTTTCATGTGATTAATTAGAGTTCTTAGAGTGAGGAATATAAACTAAAGAGAACAATCGTTGAATGTAACTATCATCTAATGAAGTAAAAATAATGTAGTCATATTTTTTGGTTGGATTTGAGTATCAGAGTGATCAATCACTTATTTGTTTTATCTTCAGTGGATTGATAAATAATAAGGGAGTTCTAGATGTTATGAATTTATTATATACTGATCCATTACACTATTTATTCATAAGAAAGTCCATCAAAATTAATCTAATACATAAAGAACAATCAATGTCACTAAAAATAAATATTGGAGTAAAATGATCGGGTTGGAGATTTCTTTGTAAATTCGAAGAAGGATGATGTTTTGAGAGGATTAAAGAAGTTATGAGGAGAACACATAATAGTTGAGAAGAATTGAAAAATGAACAAATGACGTTTTAATTTCTGAGTTAATTCAAAACATTTAATTTCATTGAGTCAGAAGACCATTTTGGGTTCCCGCCGTTTCAGTTTATAGCACACTTATATATAGGGGTTAAAGTATAATGTACTCTACATCAATTCACATGAAAAAAGGAGGATAACTATAGTGTTTTGTTTTGAAATAGAATTAGAAGGGAATTATTTACAAACTAAAGTGGTTATAGATGTTTTGGGTATAGAAGTATTGATCTTAAGAGTTGTGGTTAGGATTCACCGAATCAGACTGAACAATAGAACTGATGAATTAGAGTTGTTTCCAGAATGAAAATTCAGTATTATTTTTGGACTGATGAATTGGATATAATGTTTAGATTGATTAATCAGATTGAGTTCTTATATGAAGTCCAGTGAATATTTTCTTACCTTTTGCTGGGTAATAAAGTGAATAATATCTTTATGAAGAATTATTAAATGTGTATGTTATTTAAGAACCATAGTGATATTTTTAGAACCAATTTTTGGAGAGTTTTAATCTGGTTAAAACATCTTATTTACATATTTTATGCTCGAAAAAGGATATTAACTATTTTGTTGATAATAATGCTACATATGGGTAATGGTGTTTCCCACTTGTTGTATCCATACAAATGTATTGTTTTTAGTGGATTCTATGGTACATGATTATTTCTAAACCATTAAAAAGAATATCAACTCTTATTGAGTAGTGAACCTTGTAATTAATTATGTTCATATGCATTTGTGATTGTTTTGTTTTTAGAAAGGTGATAAATCCTTAATTGGAGGTGAAGGTTGTTATATAAGAAAGATGACATAAAAGAAAAAAATAACTCTGATTCACCCCCTCTTAGTGATTACATTGATCCGGGTTCGTTATTTTCACTCTGGATATTATTGTTTGATGTTAAATTATGATTTATCATATGGGATATCCTTTGACAACCATTTTAGTTTTCTAAAATTTCCATAGGTCGAACTAATAAGCTATGAATCTTATGACTTAATAAAAGATTATTTTAGTTCGTTAGGTATAAAATAAAAATTCATCTCAAATATCTATTAACTATCATAAAAGATGACGTGGAAATTTATTCAAGCATACAATGGATGAGATTTTTCATATTACATGGAATGGAATGAATTAGGTTTATTTTCTTGAGTTCATTATCTAAATAGTAAAATAATACATCGACTTCAATAAAAAGTAACATTAAATAAAAATGTTATCTATTTACTTTTATTATCTTGAAATCAATGGTCTTTTAACTTATCAAAGATTTAAGGGTTTGTAAGGGATAAATTTCTCATAGAAATGTTTTTTATCACTCTCTATCAGTCATTGGGTGTTATTTTTCTCATCCATTTTCATATTTTTACTTACCATTAAAGTTATCCAATGTGGAAACAAAATTTTGAGGTGATATTCTTACATCCCTTTCCATCATTTTAAGGGGGAGTTTTATTAACCCCCTTTAAGATATGGGTTATCTAGAAAGTAATTTCTAAAATTTAAATTGAGGAAAATTAAAAATTTTGAGGATGTAATTCATTGAATGAAGGATAATGTAACACCGTTTGAATTTATAAGAATAAAATTAAGTTTGATAGAGTATACAACATGCAACACTGAGCCTAAATGAACCACAAAATACTATTATATAATTATGACCATTATAAACAATATATTTAAATTTGTAGGTTCAAATAGTATTACTTAAATTATGAAATATATATAAAGGACCTACTCAATACACATACCTTGATTAATTTTTATGAAATAAGTACACAATTTTTAATAATGTTATTTTAGGAATTAGAAATACATATTCATTAAAATTTATTTTTATATATTTTTTCCAGAATATATTATTATTAATTTTTGTAACTTTTATAAACATTATTCTTAAAAAATAATACAATTTTTTAAAATCATTATATTTATATTATCTTAGGATGAATTTTTGTGAATTTTCTGAGAAGATTTATTATCCAATGAGTAGTAAAAAATTAATTTTATTGAATACTGTATATTTAAAGTTCTGTTATGTTTAAAAATAGTTTCAAAGTAAATTTAGTTTTATGATATTTTAAATAATATAAATATTTCCATTGGAATAAATTTTATGTTTTAATTTAGTATACAAATATTTTTCTAGTGAAAAGCTATTTTATTAAAAATTTATTTTTAGGCTTGTAATGTGTTTCAGAATTAATATGTTAAATTAAAAACTATTGGGGAGTTATTTTAATTATATTTCTATATTATTTACTGAATCAATTTTTTTTAACATTTATATATCATTTTTCTATGTATGAGTTGAGAATAAATTCGTTTTTATGCCAAGAAACTGTATTTCCCTAAAAAGTCATTTTCATCATATTTTTCAAACTTATTTTAAAATTAATTACAGCCAATTATAGGTGTGGAATTTTATAAAATGGATTCCATATTTTTAAACAATATTTATTAAATTTTATAAATAGTAAAATTTTATTTTATGTCAATATGAATAGTAACCATGGTAAAATTTATCTACTTAGTAATGGGTAAATTGAGTTAATCTATGATAAAACTGAGTGTTAAGGCCATTATTTTTTTTCTTAATTACCATTTAATGAATGAAATTAGATCCTAAAAACCTTATAATTAATATTGAGTTTGTAATGGAAAATTTTCCATGAAAATGACTTATATATTATTTAAATCAATGAATTTTTCCAAATGCTCATTTCTTAGTTTTAAATATAATGTATGTGTTTATACAAGAAAAAATCTAGTTATGAATGGAAAATAATTTTAATTTTGTAAAAATTATTATTATATTTTTACTTATAATTTATTAATATTTTTATGTTATTATATAATTAACTTAATAGTTTACACAATCCCAAAAGTGTATTTATTTAATTAATAATAAAATAAAAATTATTGATTTTGGAAATATTATAGGTGATATCATTTGACTAATTTATAGCAATACATGTATTTTATAGGTTTATATGACATATTATTGTCCTGTAAAAATATTATATTCGAATTTATACTTTTTATTTATGTTATTTATGTACAATTAAATTGATAGTGTCAAAATTGAAAATAATGTTATTTTATCAAATTAGTTTAAAATCATAAAAATACTAAAATAATACAAGGTGGAAATTATATATTATAAAATGTAATAATTTTTATATTTATGTTCCAATTTTCATCTTAAAATTATAAATTACAAATCATTATTATCGAAAAATTTGTTATAGTAATTAAAATTAATATTGACTAGATAAGGGTCAATCAAAATGACATGTTTTAAAATGAGACAATTTTTTTTCAAAATTATCTCCGATGATCGGATTAAAACCCTATAATACTTTTTATATTAATCCCTAGATATTTTGAGTAATTTTTATTGATAACTAATTTATTACAATTTAATCTTTTGAGAAATTCCAAATGTGCCCCTCACCTCAATTATATATAGTAACCTCCTCCCTCACTTATTTATATCACATTTAGTCTTCAATCTCAAAAAAATCTGAATATTTCTCTTAAAAAATTATCTATCCACATTATATAGGTTATGGTCTTCTCAAAATACCATCCCTGGATCCCTTGAGAGGATACCTAAATGTGACATTTTAAAGAATAAGTAATCACCATAATCGATCACTTTCTTTTCTACTCAACATTACCTTTTCTAAATATATATTATTTATCATAAAATAAAAAATTATGTATCCTTAATATTATTAAACATTATTATTAATTTCAAAACATCATTATAAACCCTCTCTCCCATAAAATCAGAAGTGAAATTATTGATCATGTATACGTAGGACTTACCATCTTCCCATAGAGATATAAATCATTTTTTTCATCACTATCTATTATTGATGGGTATTATGTTGGGTGTAATGTTTACATATAATGTTTATGATATAATTATACTTCTTGTATTATAATGTCACATCCATTTACTTTCATTCCAAACCATTGTAGAAAATAACATTGATCGTGCGTATGTGTGGACTACTACCTTTCCAAAGTGATGTGATTCATTTTTCATTTATGTTTTACTTGTACAGTAAAATATATGGATTTAATGATCATATATGATATCTATTTTATAATAATGATTATAGAAACCTTATTTTTCATTTAACTCAATTTTTTTCCTATCCTTCTAAACATTGAAACATTATTAATGCGTATGTACAACCTAATGTATCCATGAACGGTGTACCTCATTTTTCAATCAATGAATTAATGAATGACTGTAAAAATTTATTAATAAATATATATGATATTTATTTCATGATTAAAATTCTATATATTATGGACCCACGATAAATATAGAAGGGCTAAACTACTAATCCAAAATATAACTAAAAAATAAAGATGATATTTCCCAAAACAATAAATTATTAATGAATTTATAATAAATAGGTGATCAAATGTTATAATAAAATCACATGTTGTATTATATATATGATTATGGTTATATAATATATATATATATATAATAGATTTATATTTATTATATAGGTGGTTCTAATTCATATGGAGGAATTAAAACCTAAGGTAATAAATTTTTGTGTCACATTGATTTCCATGGGAGACATGCTATGTTCACCACTCATTTATTATTTATGGTGTATATACTTCCCATTAATGTCATGTATGATTATTCTCAGGAATTTTTTTTATCTATATATTAATATAATTTAATTTCTTTCCTTCGGATTATGATTCATATATCACAAATGTGGTATGATTTTTTTATGACAATCGTATTATTTAGCCTGATTTTTTATGATTAAGTTTAAAATAAAGAAATATTATGATTTATTTTACAATATAATTATGAATTTTATTATCATTGTTCATCTATTTTAAATTCATGTTTTTATTTAATTTTTCCTCACCTTAGGTAATAAATATATTGAAAATATATTTTTAAGTAAAATCAAATTCATTTTTCTCTTCATTCAAAAAACCATTTTTCTATAATATCTCTATTTAATAATTTTTTTAAAGAAGGTTTTTACTAATATATTATTTTTTTTAATTAATTTTTCCCATGTTTGATTTTTTACGAAATATTTTGAAGGGAATCATTTTTCCTTTTCCTGACAAGGTATTTTCTATCTTTTGTGACAAAAGTATTGAATGAATGAAAATTTAACTTATACGACATGAACAGATTTTCCACCCATCATGACTAATTTTCAATTTGAATCTAGATCTATATGTTTATAAGGTTGTTTTTAAATTAACCTTTTTCCTTTAAAATTTAAATTTTATTTAATAATTTATTTCAAAATTGGAAGGCTATTTTTCACAAGATTTTTTAATAATCTTTTAATGGTATTTTTATTCATGAAAGAAAACATCCCTTGATTTATCTTATGATTAACTAGGGATATGATCCAATGATATCATACTTATTATTTATCTTGATTGTTTATGAATATAAGAGAATGATGTTTTTGTAAACAAAAGTCTTTTCCACTAGTTATGCTATGATGAAATGATTACATTTTTACGAAACCCATTTTATTTCTATGGGTTATACTGTGAGTAAATGTTTATGAAAATCATTTCATTTCATGGGTTTTGATATGATAAATGTTTTATGATCTTATGGAAAACATATGCATGATTTTATTTATGTGATGTATGGGACATATATCTCCCTCTAACACATTGGGATGATATTGATATCGTATGAGGTAAAAATTACTATAATGGGGAGTGAACCCAGTTTAGCATGGGACATTGTCCACTATGGAAATCTTGAGTGTGAACCCTGACTACTATAATGGATTGAAGAGTGAACCCATTAGATAATGATAATGTCGTAAAAGATCCTTGACTACCATTGAATTGATTTTATATTATTTTGTGTATGCTAAAATTTTATGTATGTTGCCAATGTTATGCTTTCATGGACCATTTTCTTCAATTCTATCATGATTCATGTTTTATGAACTACCAATTTTTTATTCCATGATTCAAGATTATGATTTATGATATAAAGGGTATGATTTTAAAATGTTAATCTCATATTATTATATTGTATGTGCATGTTATTCTCAAGATATCACTAATATCTACATTATTTATCCTTATTGAGAATGTGGGATCACCCTATATTATGTTTCTTTACCCCAGGTTATGAATAAATGTACTATAAATATTTTTTCTAAGTGGTTTGTGAGTTATGAAGAATATACTCGTAAACTATTTAGATCTTTTTTGAAGGAGTTGTTTATATATGCTAGTTTGTAAAAGAATTAGACAAATATGATTTTGTAATTGATTGTTATGTTGTGCAATGAATATTTATCTATTATGATGTGATATCTATTTATAAAAATTATGGATTTCTATAAAGTTGGTAATAGAATTTGTCCCTTATCAACGAAGTAATCTATAGGTTACACTCTTCTATATCAAGAATGAATGTATATCCTATAGGAAGTATGTGATGTCACAACCCGACCCTACCTGGGCTCGAGCCGCAACTACCCCAAGCCCGCCTCCATAGGCTAGGGGCTGGCGACTAGCACCGAAGGCACAAAAACTCGGGGAGGCCTTTGCATAAGTACCTATACACACACAGGCGCAACCCACTCAATGCAACAGTGCAGAGTAAAAGAAAAGACAAGTAAAGAAAAGGGCAACTGCTCTATATAAACCACAAAGTGCATCGACCTCTAAACAGTACAAGTGAAGTGATGAAAAGGGAAAAGGGGCAATACATGCGCCCACCCAGAAAAGGTTCCACAACCCAGCAACAGGTAAACAATAAGAAATAGCTAACGGGTCTCCCACCTGAAACCCGTCCACGACCACCGCACGCCGTCCAAGCTCCCAAGCTCCTACCCTCCACTGAAGTCACGCTCCACCTGTCTGTTGTCTGCAAGGGCACACCAAGTACAGTCAAAGCCCAAGAATGGGTGAGTATAAAAATACTCAGTAGGATACCCTAAAGGCTCGAAGGAACAAAAAAGGAGGTACCGAAGGTTGAGAAATAGAGCGAACAGGTAAAAGTAGAGAAGTACAACCGAGAGTGCAGTAATCAGTACAGTAAAGAGTCAAGCTCAACCCAACAAGAGGAAAGAAGGTAGACTCGTCCAAACACAAGGAGCTGGAAATGGTGAGAAGATGAACTTCTCGTCGAGTCTTCACTACCTATAGTAGGAGAGTAGACTCATCCAACCATGAGAAGCTAGACACGTAAAGCACATGGCATACCCCGCGCGTCTTCGCCTCTCCTAGAAGGAGAGTAACCAAACCCAAGAAGTGGGTACTATAACAAGGTATATACAAGCCCATATGCTCATAAAGAATCCCGAACAAGGTCGTAAGGGGATCTCCATCCTGTAGCTCAGCCCAAGAAAGAGTAGCCAATAGTCCCAGAAGAAAACTCCATTGATGCTCAGCATCCCGCACGTCTGCCCCGAACCGCAAGCCAAGGGGCTCAATCACCACACCTCGACACTATCCACTTTGGGAGGCACTAACACACCCACACAGTTTTAGGTTGCATCACAAGGATGTGTCTCGGTGGGGGAAAGAGCTCCTCGTACTTGAGAGTTCTGAGGGAATGTCAACCACAACTCATCACTGCCCCACAGTCGAGAGGTCTGCTCAAAGTCGACAGGCGACCCCCTGCCCAGCTCCGCTGGAGGATCCCTGGAAGTCAACGGGTTCCCCCTATAGGGAGACCCAGAATGTTGACGGGTGCCACATATCCCAGTCCTGTAACATGGTAATCCACTGAAGGGAGACCCAGCTAATGTCAGCGATGGAACCACTGCCCAGCCCAGCTGGAGGTAACCCGGCATCGGGGACCACTGCCCAGACCAGCTGGAGGTAAGCCCGGAACTGCTCTGGCCATCCCGGTTGTATGGTACTGCTCGGTGAACACCACTTTACTAGCCATCCCTGCTGGATGGTAACCCACTAGCGAGCCCTGCTTGAAACAACCTCAGCCCTGCTGGAACAACCTCAGCCCTGCTGGAACAACCTCTGCCCTGATGGAAACAACCTCAGCCCTACTAGAACAACCTCAGCCCTGCTAGAACAACCTCATCCCTACTGGGAACAACCTCAGCCCTGCAGGAACAACCTCATCCCTGCTGAAACAACCGCCTGGGTAGAGGATCGGTGCCCACGTAAAGTGTTGGTCACACCGAATCTATAAGAACTCTACCAGGGAACACGAGGTGATGGGAGAAACTCCCCAGGCCTCACAAGGAAATCCCACTCTGATCTGCTGAGTCACTGTCAAAACAGACCGAGACATCTCATCCCAGAGAGTGGGGAAAACACCCACGCTTCACGGACACCCGTAGCCGCAAACGGTGTCGCAGACTGGTGAAAGGGCACGGTACTGAAACCCCTCACAGCTGAAGAAATAGAGGAAAAAAACAATCTCTGTCAGCCAAATCAACGAGAACAAGACCAGGTGGAGACCACTCAACCCTGCTGGTCAGTCAAAAGACCACCAGGCCAGGGGAAACTCTACCCTACTGGTCAAACAAACAAGCACGAGGCCAGGGGAAACTCCACACTGCTAGTCAAACAAACGAGCATAGAGGGACCCTCTACATTGCGAGAGGTCAATGTATGTAAATCAGAACATGACACGCATGTGGGGACCACACGACGTGTGGCCCCAAGTCAACCCCAACTGAGCGCACAAACATCTTCAGGTACAAGAAACCACACGTACCTCCAAGTGCTCCCGTATACTCCCAGAGTATA
The DNA here is from genome assembly GCA_963277665.1 of Viscum album. Taxonomy (NCBI): domain Eukaryota; kingdom Viridiplantae; phylum Streptophyta; class Magnoliopsida; order Santalales; family Viscaceae; genus Viscum; species Viscum album. The sequence goes on from OY728125.1 coordinate 1,405,046,037, forward strand.
CCTCTTCTCCAGCCCTAAGGCTATCGTGCACACGGCACCCAACGTCAACGCAAAGGCGTGACAGAACAACTCCACCTCAAGGTCCTAGGCATGGCCAACCACATCTCATGGACCAATTATATCACTCTACCACGAGTTCGCGATCACACGCCAAGGGTCCGCTACAAATAAGGTAGGTCGAACCACCACTGGAGAACCTTCCATGCTTCCACAAAAAATATCGCCCAAGAGGCTTCTCATTGCCAAAATGATCACACCATTGTAATCCTCGTGAAAAAACACATGAGATCGACTACTTACTCACCTCCAATGGATATCCGGCGGAAAAGTCACCAACACCGCCTCAAGCCCGAACGACGTCCCGTGATCCCGAGCCTCGGCCCTGAAAACAGTCGGTCGCAATGCCCCATTGCTATCCCCTCAGCAAAACACATCAAAATAACTACTCACTTTAGTGTAAAGGATATCCGGAGAAAAATATGTTTTTTGGTGCCCCGCGCACTAGCGGTACCACGCGGGACCCACATCCCGGTCCCAAAACTCAACGAACGGATCGCACCATTGCGATCCTCTCGAAAAAGTTACAGAATGGACTATTCACTTGTCCAAAACGGACACCTAGTGATGAAGCTAGAAAAATCACCGTCAACACCCAAACGACCCTCGTGGGGCCCGCACCAGCGTGCGGAATTAAAGTGGGCAGATTACGCCGTTGCAATTCCTTTAGAAAAATACTCAGAATCGACTACTCGCACGCCCCGAACAGACGTCTGACGAAAAAGTTGCTAAAATGTTGCACACAGCTCGAACGGCAGCCCGTGCGGGCCACTCCTCAACCCCGAATTAAGTATCCGATATTGGACCCAAAAAGACCGTCTCATTTTCAGGACCACACAGCCACAAACGGAGTCCAAATCGGGCTCCCTACGAATGATTTATTATTAATAAATCATTTGATAAAAAAACAATAATATTACCTTTATTATTTTACTTTTGTTTATTAACTCTTTTTTTAATCATTTTTTTCAAACTATTCCCCACCCGGGATTCTTGAAAGTCCCCTTTTTTCTTTCCTGAGTTTTTTTTCGTGTGTGTGGCCTACTTTTGCAGGTCAGAGCCGGCAAAGACCCACAACAGCAGGTCTTCTTCTTCACCAGGGTCACGCGACCCTGGTGTTCCGGTGACCACCGCTCTAACCGGCCACCCTGCCGGCCACTGCTCCGCAGCAAGCCCTCGGACGACCGCTGCCCGCAGCCGCCCGCGCCGAAGCCCGCTGCCTCCTCCGCTCAGCCATGCTCCCGGCCGCCTCTCCCTTGCTGACGCCTACCGTGCCTGATCACCTCATCCAACGAATCCTTCTCGGACCAGCCGACGACCACCCGGCCGACCGCCCTGGTTCCCTCTACTCGCGCCTCCGCTCATTGATCCATCGGCGGGTTAATGCGTCCATAATTGGGTGGTGATTATACACGAAGAACAGATGGATTCCAGACACATTTTCATGCTTTAAACACGAATTGATGACAGTGTTACTGCGTTCATCGATGATTGATACAAGAAATGATGAAACAATACGAACAATAATGAATTTTATGAGATCAACATAAATCTGAAAACAATATTGGAATGAATCCTACCTCGATTTGTTCGTCGGTCGATGACGACGTGTTCGCCTTGCTTCCGCTGCGATCCATCGAAGTTCCGTCGTCGTCTGCTGAAGGGAGGAGGGTGAGAATATGGGAGAGGGAGAGCTTGAGGAAGAGGAGTTTTCTCCATGGAATTTAGAGGGGAGGAAGGGGATGAAGGGATTAAATAAAGAAAAGTAATTAATCACTTAATTAATTAAAAACTCAACCCAAATTAAAAACGTGTCTGAAACACCAAACGCATTGAAAGTTAGGTCGCACATAGAGTAATCACCACCTACCAAGCACAACGGCGGTCTAGGAATTTTAATCCGAGGCCCCGTTCAAAAGTTATAAAACTGAACGTCCGAGGCCAGCTAATTACGAAAATGCCCCTGGGGCCATTTTTCACAGATGGCCCGCGCCCGCAAAACTCACACCCCTAATAGGGTAAACGACACGTTCTGAACTCAACAGCACCCTCTGTTTTCCAATATAAGCCACCGTTTAGAAGATACTAGAGTTTCAACATTAAATAAATAAATTAAATAATTAATTTATCCATTTAACCATCCGATAGTGAGCAAGGGGTCCAAAAATCCCGCGCCGACAAGTTTTATGTCGTTCCTAGGGTAAACACCCCATCACGGACCCATCCGTACACTCAGATCCATGATTCGGTGCACCATTTAGGGTTTATCACATTTATTTAGTGTTTCTAGTGTGAACGCACTGGAAATTTAATTCCGGGCACTCCAAGGCTCGGAATCGCACGCCGTATGAAGGCACTGCTCTGGAATATCATCAAAAATATTCCAAGGTCATTCACAGAAAAAACTAGGTACTTACATCATTCACTCCTTCAAGTGTTTTGTCCCCGAAACGCAAAAATAGGGAGTAACACAGGGAACTAGGCCCACACCTGGCTACCCGTACCCAGAAGAACCCACGCACAGCTCTGCGTCACCACACACAGACCAAAGGATTGATCCATTCACGCGAGGTCGGACCTTGCCGATGTCATGCACCCACTCTAGACTTTGGGGTTAGGGCAAGGCGATAGGGAACCTCACCATACCTTTGCACGTTCTCAAACAGCCCGAAGGCTCTCGGGGGTTGCTCAGCTCCCCGGTCAAACCTCTACGTCGCTCGCTGCGACAGGAATCACCACTTGGTCATGGGACAAGGCCCAGTAATTCCCTCCATCTGAATATTCATATGGTAAAGCACGCATGGATATCTGGTCACACAATATTTCACAGTCGATGTCTCTCACCCAAGACTCTTTTACACACTCGGAAGCGAAGGAGTCAATACCATCGACTAAAGGAAAAGGTCTCATGCCTTTTACGTTACCAACACAGGGTTACACCGACGCCTTGCGTCACCCTGGTAACACCTCAAACTAGGAGCAGGGAGGAAAGCAGTTCACACATAGAGTCTAACAAATCTACTGCAAAAAGGTACATGAGCTGCAAGGGGTACCTCTCACCATCCCATGCTCTACAGGATCGTAGACATCCAAAGCTCACGGGTGTCTGTGGTCCCAACCGTCAGCTCCCAGAGCCTGATGTGGACCGACTAGTGGTGATCGGAAGATCTCGTAATGTTGTCCCCCACCTCCATCTCCTCTCGCTCTACTGCTAGCACCACCTCTCTGGGCACTACTCCGATCACGGTGCTGCCTCTGCCGTGGTGGTGCGCCTGCTGCCTGCTCGAAGCTCTCAGCAACTCGGGTTAGGCAGTCTCATGCCAAGTGACCTCACCCATCTCAAGCTAGCACCAACTCTCTCTAGGCTACACTGGTGCCCTCCGGCGCCACTGTGGTGTATGACCACGCCCCTGAGTCCGGTTGTCAGTAAGCCACCTGTGTTGAGGTTCTGCTTGCCGACGCCCACTACCTGCGGCAGACGTCTCGGCTCCAACGTGCCTACTGCCACCACCAACTCCAGAACGTGATAGGAAGCCCATCTATCACCAGCGTCTGCTCTAGCACCCCGACATATGTGGAAATTCCCAAGGGTACTATGATAGCACGAGTCTCTCAGCGGAGACACTGGTAAAACTTTTGCGCTCGGAGGTTGTAGTTATGTACCAAGTCCAGGTAAAAGCGTGCACGGTCTGCAAAACTAGCCACGTACTTGGCCACCATCATCCCTCCCTGCTGAAACTATAAGAGCTCCTGAATCTGAATGGAGCACAAGCAGGAGGGGAAAAACTCCTCACAGAACAACAACTGGAAGTCTCCCCACGAAAGCGATGACTCGTCAAGAATCTGAGTCACCAGACTCCGCCAACGCGAAGCTGATCCATGGAAAAGGCTTTCTGCCAAAGCCACTCTCTGATCTGTCGGCATCTGCACAAGCCTAAAATGGTGAAACACTGCCTCGAGCCAAACTTTTGATGCCTGAGGGTCTGGCTCACCACTGAACCTCAGCGGTCTCTACCGCTGGAACTCACAGAGCGCGCTCAACCTGTGCTCAAACTCAGCCTGCTCTACTGAAACTATCTGCTTCTCAACAGGTGGGGGGATGCTACCGACCCACCAGGAGAAAGGGGCTCGCATGATGGGTCCTGGAATGTGTCCTCATAGCTAACAGGGTTGTTGTCACGAACCAAAGCAGGTATCCTGGCTGGCTGTCCTCATGGAGACATCCTAAATATTATCAAGGATGGTCGCGGTCAGATGAGCATATATGTATATACCACCACCAACAACGATTGGGAGATGACTCATGAAGGACAGTCAAACACTCGATCCTATGTGATGCACAAACCAAATTTCCCTACAACAAGTGTCTCAGCATGCCGTGTTGACAAGCGGGTTATCAAGGTCCTGGTGAATGGATATGTTGGCCGCCACAGCATCATTGGACTCCCTGGCCTGAGAGCCACTCTCGAGACACGTTAACACTGTTCCCCTAAATCCCAACCAATTCCTTTTATTTTAGGGATGTCCGCACAAAGTCCCAGGGAGCGAACCACCTCTGATACCACTTTGTCACGACCCGACCCTACCCGGGCTCGAGGCGCAACTACCCCAAGCCCACCTCCATAGGCCAGGGGCTGGCGACTAGCGCCGAAGGCACAAAAACTCGGGGAGGCCTTTGCCTAAGTACCTGTACACACAGACATACCCATCCCACTCAATGAAACAATGCAGAGTAAAAGAAAAGACAAGTAAAGAAAATGGAAACTGCTATATATAGACCACAAAGTGAATTGACCTCCAAATAGTACAAGTAAAGTGCTGAAAAGCAAAAAGGGACAAAACATGCGCCCAACCAGAAAAGGTGCCACAACCCGGGAATAGGTAAACAAAAAGAAACAGCTAATGGGTCTCCCACCTGAAACCCAGCCATGACCACCGCACGCGGTCCAAGCTCCCATGCTCCTACGCTCCACTCAAGTCACGCTCCACATGTCCATCGTCTGCAAGGGCACACCAAGTGTGGGAAAAGCCCAAGCATGGGTGAGTATAAAAATACTCAGTAGGATACCCCGAAGACTCGAGGGAGAAACAAAGGAGGTACCGAAGGGTGAGAAGTAGAGAGAACAGATAAAAGTAGAGAAGTACAACCGAGAGTGCAGTAATGAGTGCACTGAAGAGTCTAGCTCAACCCAACAAGAGGAAAGAAGGTAGACTCGTCCAAACACAAGGAGCTGTAAATGGTGAGAAGATGAACATCTCGTCGAGTCTTCACTACCTATAGTAAGAGAGTAGACTCGTCCAACCATGAGAAGCTAAACACGGAAATCACGTGGCATACCTCGCGCGTCTTTGTCTCTCCTGGAAGGAGAGTAACCAAACCCAAGAAGTGGGTACTAGAACAAGGTATATACAAGCCCATATACTCAACAAGAAGCTCGAACAAGGTTGTAAGGGGATCTCCATCCCGTAGGTCAGCCCAATAAAGAGTATCCAACAGTCCCAGAAGAAAACTCCATCGATGCTCAACATCGTGCACGTCTGCCCCGAACCACAAGTCAAGGGGCTCAATCACCACACCTCAACACTATCCTCTTTGGGCGGCACTGACTTGCCCGCATGGTTTTAGGTCGCGTCACAAGGTCACGTCTCGGTGGGGGAAAGAGATCCTCGTACTTGAGTGTTCTGGGGGAACGTCAACCACAACTCGTCACTGCCCCGCAGTCGAGATGTATTCTCAAAGTCGACAGGAGACCCCCTGCCTAGCCCCGCTAGAGGATCCCAGGAAGTCAACGGGTTCCCACTACAGGGAGACCCGGAAAGTCGACGAGTGCCACACTGCCCAGTCCCGTAACAGGGTAATCCACTGGAGGGCGACCCGGCTAAAGTCGGCGACGGAACCACTGCCCAGTCCAGCTGGAGGTAACCTGGCATCAGGGACCACTGCCCAGCCTAGCTGGAGGTAAGCCCGACATCGGGGACCACTGCCCAGTCCCGCTAGAGGTAAGCCTGGAATCGGGGACCACTGCCTAGACCAACTGAAGGTAAGCCCATAACTGCTCTGGCCATCCCTGCTGGATGGTACTGCTCGGTGAACACCGTTGTACTGGTCATCCATGCTGGATGGTAACCCACTAGAGAGCCCTACTTGAAACAACCTCAGCCCTGCTGGAATAACTTCAGCCCTGCTAGAACAACCTCAGCCCTACTGGAAACAACCTCAGCCCTGCTGGAAGAACCTCAGCCCTGCTGGAACAACCTCAGCCCTGCTGAGAACAACCTCAGCCCTTCTGGAACAACCTCATCCCTGTTGGAACAACCTCAACCCTGCTAGAACTACCTCCTGGGTAGAGGATCGGTGCCCACGTAAAGTGTTAGTCACACCGAATCTACAAGAACTCTACCAGGGAACACAAGGTGATTGGAGAAACTCCCCAGGCCTCACAAGGCAATCCCGCTCCGATTTTCTGAGTCATTGTGAAAGAGGACCGAGACTTCTAATCCCAGAGAGTGGGGAAAACACCCACGCTGCACAAACACCTGTATCCACAAATGGTGGCGCAGACCGGTGAAAGGGCACGGTACTGAAACCCCTCACAACCGAAGAAACAGATGAAAAAAACCATCTATGTCGGCCAAATAAATGAGAATAAGACCAAGGGGAGACCACTCAACCCTGCTGGTCAGTCAAAAGAGCACCAGGCCAAGGGAAACTCTACCCTGCTGGTCAAAAAAATCAGCACCAAGCCAAGGAAACTCTACCCTACTGGTCAAACAAACGAGCACAGAGGGACCCTCTACGTCGCGAGAGGTAAAAGTACGTAAAGAAAAACACGACACACACGTGGGGGCCACATGACGTGTGGCCCCAAGTCAACCCCAACTGAGCGCACAAACATCCTCAGGTACAAGCAACCACACGTACCTCCAAGCGATCCCATATACTCCCAGAGTATACCTCGTCTCCAGCCCTAGAGCTATCGTGCACACGACACCCAACGTCAACGTGAAGGCATGATGTAAAAACTCCACCTCAAAGGCCCAGGCACGGCCAACCAAAACTTGTGGAACAATTATATCACTCTCCCAAGAGTGCGCGATTACACGCCAAGGGTCCGCTACAAATAAGGTAGGTCGAACCACCACTGGAGCACCTTCCATGCTTCCACTAAAAAGATCACACAAGAGGCTCCACACAACAAAACAAATCGCAACGTTGTAATACTCGCTGAAAAACACGCGAGATCGACTACTTACTCGCCTCCAACGGATATCCGACGGAAAAGTCACCAACACCACCTCACGTCCGAACGGCGTTGCATGATCCCGAGCCTCTTCCCCGAAAATAGTCGGGCTCAATGCCCCATTGTTATCCCATCGGGAAAACCCGTCAAAAGCACTACTCACTTGAGTGGAATGGATATCCGGAGAAAAAGATACGTTCCGGCGCCACGCGCACTAGCGGTACCACGCGGGACCCGCATCCTGGTCCCGAAACTCAACAAACAGATCTCATCGTTGCGATCCTCTCTAAAAAGTACACGGAATGGACTATTCACTTGTACAAAATGCACACCCAGTGATAAATCTATAAAAATCATCGTCAACACCCAAACGACCCTTGTGGGGCCCGCAACATCGTGCGGAATGAATGCGGGAAGATTATGTCGTTGCAATGCCTTCAGAAAAACACTCAGAATCGACTACTTGCATGCCCCGAATGGACATCCGAAGAATAATTTGCTAAAACGTTGCACACAGCTCGAACGGCGGCCCGTGCGGGCCATGCCTCAACCTCGAATTAATTATCCGATATTGGACTCAAAAAGACCATCTCATTTTCAGGACCACGCAGCCGCAGATGGTATCCAAATCAGACTCCCTACGAATGATATATTGTTAATAAATCATTTGATAAAAAACAATAATATTATCTTTATTATTTTACTTTTGTTTATTAACTCTTTTTTTATCTTTTTTTACAAACTATTCCCCACCCGGGATTCTTGAAAGTCCCCTTTTTTTCTTTCCTATGTTTTTTTCGTACTTTTTCACGACCCAACCCTACCTGGGCTCGAGCCGCAAATACCCCAAGCCCGCCTCCATAGGCCAGGGGCTGGCGACTAGCGCCGAAGGCACAACAACTCGGGGAGGCCTTTGCCTATGTACCTGTACACACAGACACGTAGCCCACTCAATGCAACAGTACAGAGTAAAAGAAAAGACAAGTAAAGAAAATGGAAACTGCTATATATAAACAACAAATCCATCGAACTCTAAACAGTACAAGTAATGTTTTGAAAAGGAAAAAGGGGAAAAACACGCGCCCAACCAGAGAAGGTGCCACAACCCGACAACAGGTAAAAAAAGAAATAGATAACGGGTCTCCCACCTGAAACCCGGCCAAGACCACCGCACGTGGTCCAAGCGACCAAGCTCCTACGCTCCACTGAAGTCACGCTCCACCTGTCCATCATCTACAAGGGCACACCATGTGTGGGCAAAGACCAAGCAGTGGTGAGTATAAAAATACTCAGTAGGATACCCCAAAGGCTCGAGGGAGCAACAAAGGAGGTACCGAAGGGTGAGCAGTAGAGCGAACAGAGAAAACTAGAGAAGTACAACCGAGAGTGCAATAATGTGTACAGTAAAGAGTCCATATCAACCCAACAAGAGGAAAAAAGGTAGTCTCGTCCAAACACAAGGAGCTGGAAATGGTGAGAAGATAAACTTCCCATCGAGTCTTCACTACCTATAGTAGTACATTAGACTCATCCAACCATGATAAGCTAGACACGGAAAGCATGTGGCATACCCCACGTGTCATCGCCTCTCTTGGAAGGAGAGTAACCAAACCCAAGAAGTGGGAACTAGAACAAGGAATATACAAGCCCATATGCTCAACAAGAAGCTCGAACAAGGTCGTAAGGGGATCTCCATCCCGTTGCTCAGCCCAAGAAAGAGTATCCAACAGTCCCAGAAGAAAACTCCATCGATGCTCAGCATCCGGCACGTCTGCCCCGAACCGCAAGCCAAGGGGATCAATCACCACACCTCAACACTATCCACTTTGGCCGCCACTGACTCGCCCGCACGGTTTTATGTCGCGTCACAAGGACGCATCTCTATGGGGGAAAGAGCTCCTCGTACTTGAGAGTTCTGGGGGAACGTCAATGACAACTCGTCACTGCCCTACAGTCGAGAGGTCTGCTCAATGTCGACAGGCGACCCCCTGCCCAGCCCCGCTGGAGGATCCCTGGAAGTCAACGGGTTCCCACTACAGGGATACCCGGAAATTCGATGGGTGCCACACTGCCCAGTCCCGTAACAGGGTAATCCACTGGAGGGAAACCCGGCTAAAGTCGGCGACGGAACCACTGCCCAGCCCAGCTGGAGGTAACCCGACATCGGGGAAAACTGCCCAACCCAACTGGAGGTAAGCCCGGCATCGGGGACCACTGCCCAGCCCCACTAGAGGTATGCCCGGCATCGGGGATCACTGCCCAGCCCAGCTGGAGGTAAGCCCGGAACTGATCTGGCAATTCCTGCTGGATGGTACTGCTCAGTGAACACCGTTGTACTGGCCATCCCTGCTGGATGGTAACCCACTGGAGATCCCTACTTGAAACAACCTCAGCCCTATTGGAACAACCTCAAACCTACTGGAACAACCTCACCCCTGCTGGAAACAACCTCATCCCTACTGGAACAACCTCAGCCCTGCTGGAACAACCTCAGCCCTACTGGAACAACATCAGCCCTGCTGGGAACAACCTCAACCCTGCTGGAACAACCTCAGCCCTGCTAGGACAACCTCAACCCTACTAGAACAACCTCTTGGGTAGAATATCGGTTCCCACGTAATGTTTTGGTCACACCGAATCTACAAGAACTCTACCAGGGAACACAAAGTGACGGGAGAAACTCCCCAGACCTCACAAGGAAATCCCGCTCTGATTTGCTGAGTCACTGTCGAAGCAGACTGAGACATCTCATCCCAGAGAGTGGGGAAAACACCCACGCAGCACGGAAACCCGTAGCCGCAAATGATGCCGCGGACCGGTGAAAGGGAACGGTACTGAAACCCCTCATAGCCTAAGAAACAGAGGAAACAAACCATCTCTGTCTGCCAAATCAATGAGAACAAGACCAAGGGAAGACCACTGAACCCTGCTGGTCAGTCAAAAGAGTACTAGGCCAGGGGAAACTTCACCCTGCTGGTCAAACAAACGAGAACCAGGCTAGGGGAAACTCCACCCTGCTGGTCAAACAAACGAGCACAGAGGGACCCTCTACGTCACAAGAGGTCAAAGTAAGTAAAGAAGAACATGGAACGCACATGGGGCCCACACGACGTGTGGCCCCAAGTCAACCCCAACAGAGCGCACAAACATCCTCAGGTACAAGAAACCACACGTACCTCCAAGCGCTCTCGTATACTCCTAGATAATACCTCTTCTCCATCCTTAAGGCTATCATGCACACGGGACCCAACGTCAATGCGAAGGTGTGACATAACAACTCCACCTCAAAGGCCCAAGCACAACCAACCACATCTCGTGGACGAATTATATCACTCTCCCAAGAGTGCGCGATCACATGCCAAGGGTCTGCTAAAAATAAGGTAGGTCGAACCACCACTGGAGCACCTTCTATGGTTCCACAAAAAAGATCTCACAAGAGGCTCCACACAACCAAATGGATTGAACCATTGTAATCCTCACAGAAAAACATGCGTGATCGACTACTTACTCGTCTCCAACAAATATCCAACGGAAAAGTCAGCAACACCGCCTCACGCGTGAACGACGTCCTGTGATCCTGAGCCTCAGCCTCGAAAATAGTCGGGCACAATGCCCCATTGTGATCCCCTCGGGAAAACACGTCAAAAGCACTACTCACTTTAGTGGAACGGATATCTGGAGAAAAAGATACGTTCCGGCACCCCGCGCACTAGCGGTACCACGTGGGACCCACGTCCCGGTCCCGAAACTCAATGAACAGATCGCACAATTGCGATCCTCTCGAAAAAGTAAACGGAATGGACTATTCACTTGTCCAAAACGGACACCCGGTGATAAAGCTAGAAGAATCACCATCAACGCCCAAACGACCCTCATGGGGCCCGCACCAGCGTGTGGAATTAAAGTGGGCAGATTACACTGTTTCAATGCCTTTAAAAAAACTCAAAATCGACTACTCGCACGCCCGGAACGGACGTCCGACGAAAAAGTTGCTAAAACATTGCACACAGCTCGAATGGCGGCCCGTGCGGGCCATGCCTCAACCCCGAATTAAGTATCAGATATTGGACTCAAAAAGACCGTCTCATTTTTGGGACCACGCAACCACAGGCGGAGTCCAAATCGGACTCCCTACGAATGATTTATTGTTAAAAAATCATTTGAAAAAAAATAATATTATCTTTATTATTTTACTTTCGTTTATTAACTTTTTTTATCTTTTTTTTTCAAACTATTCAACATGTAGTATTCTTGAAAGTCCCCTTTTTTTCTTTCCTGTGTTTGTTTTCGTGTGTGTGGCCTGCGTTTGCAGGTCAGAGTCGGCAAATACCCGCAACCGCGGGTCTTCTTCTTCACCAGGGTCACGCGACCCTAGTGTTCCGGCGACCACCACTCCAGCCGGCCACCCTGCCGGCCACTGCTCCGCAGCATGCCCTCGGACGACCGCCGCCCGAAGCCGCCCGTGTCGAGGCCCGCTGCCTCCTCTGCTAGGCCACGCTCCCGGCCGCCTCTCCCTCACCGACGCCTGCCATGCCTACTCGCCTCAGCCGAAGACTCCTGCTCGGACCAGCCGACGACCACCCGGCCTACCGCCCTGGTGCCCTCTGCTCGCGCCTCCGCTCACCGATCCATCGGCGGGTTAATGTGTCCAAAATTGGGTATCGATTATATGCGAAGAACAGATGGATTACGGATACATTTTTAGTCTTTGAACACGAATTGATGACCATGTTAGTTTGGTCATCGACGATTGATACAAGAAATGATGAAAAAATACGAAAAATAATGAATTTTATGAGATCAACTTAAATCTGAAAACAAAATTGGAATGAATCCTACCTCGATTTGTTCGTCGGTCGATGACGACGTGTTCTCCTTGCTTCTGCTGCGATCCGCTGAAGTTCCGTCATCGTCCGCTAAAGGGAGGAGGGTCAGAATATGGGAGAGGGAGAGCTTGAGGAAGAGGAGGTTTCTCCAGGGAATTTAGAGGGGAGGAAGGGGATGAAGTGATTAAATAAAGAAAAGTAATTAATCCTTTAATTAATTAAAAACTCAACCCAAATTAAAACCGCGTCTGAAACCCCAAACGCAGTGAAAGTTAGGCCGCGCATAGGGTAAAAACCACCTCTCGAGCACAACGGTGGTCTCAGAATTTTAATCTGAGGCCCCATTCAAATGTTATAAAACTGAACGTCCGAGGCCGCCTAATTACGAAAACGCCCCTGGGGCCATTTTTCACAGAAGGCCCGCGCCCACGAAACTCACACCCCTCCTAGGGTAAACGGCACGTTCTGAACTCAACGATGCCCTCAGTCTTTCAATCTGAGCCATTTTTAGAAGATACTAGAGTTTCAACATTAAACGAATAAATTAAATAATTAATTTATCTGTTTAACCATCTAAAAGCGGGCGAGGGGTCCCAACATCCCACGCCGACAAGTTTTATGTCATTCTTATCGTAAACACCCCATTCCGAACCCATCCATAAACTCGGATCGCTGATCCGGTGCTCCGTTTATGAGTTATCACATTTATTTAGTGTTTCCAGTTTGAATGCCCTAAAAATTTAATTCTGGCCACTCCGGGGCTCAGAATCGCACGCCGTATGAAGGCGCTGCTCTAGAATATCATCAAGAATATTCCAAAGACTTTCGCAGCATAAACCGGGTTCTTACATTTGAGACACTCAACATGTTGAGAAATCACTTATATATTACCAGGATTCTCTACATGTTATGACATCACCATAGACTAGGTCTCAGGACTAGGCTTAATAAAAGATATCTGGTTCTTATAATGAAACCTTATTACTCATAAAGCCAAAAATAAGTGTATTTGGTATAAGAAAAATACTAATAGAATCATTCATCATGTATCTAATAAAGATAATCAGAAATCATACATGAGGAAAGTTAAGCCTGTGATAGCAAAGAAGTACTCAATGAAAAGCATCTATCACCCTATAATGGTGTTTCATATAGCTCATTCCTATGTAATGGACTGAAAAAGTAATAATGCTGTGATAAGAGGTACCACTATAATAGTATAAACGAAACCTCAACCCATAGGGTTGAATGTATTTTTACCACTACTCCATTATATCATCAAATACATAGTTGATCTAGAATTTCGTGGTGGATGACCCTAGTCAACCGTAGACCATATGTCTAAGATATTTTATTTCACCTCCTCCTTCACCATGAAAATTGGTATTCTCCAAATTGGGCCAATCTTTACAAGAAGATCAGTCGATTTTTATATAACATTATGATCCATCTTTATCATTAGTATTGAATTAGGTAAATGTTTCTAGAGACTCTCTTAAGGTCACTATATATCAAGGAGTGATAATGAAGCACCTTTATGTCTATAAGACAAAATGGTCGAACAAAAAATAAATTATCAAGGATTATTTTTATTTATCCCTAAACAGATATCCAAAGGGTGATAGATTCACTCATGACCTTTATGAGGGAATTATTCTGACTATCCACTATGATATGTTAAATTTAATTGGAATTAGCATCATAGATAACATGGATAGTGACTATGAAATGAAAGGATATGATAAATATATGTTCAATAAAGACATGATATGAACTGATAAAGATTTCTTGAATACCCAAATTTTGAGTCTAGCTCAGAATTTTAGTTCTTATCCAAATGTTTTCCTACCACCTTATTAGATATATTCAACTGAAGAGAATGGGAAAGGTGTAACTACATCCAAAAATAATGAACCAACCATGGAATAACTACCTCTATCAATCAAGGAATTGTTTTCCTAACAAAAAGGTGGGTTGAAGGAGATGTTGTGGCTCAATGTTGAATTACCCAGAGGTATTATTCTTGTGGAGTAAAATAGCTAAGAGAAAGTTAATGTTTTCCATTATAGACAAATCTAAAAGGAAGGATCTTCCCAATTAATAAATTATGAGTCTGTCCAATCAACTATGTATAGGTATAAACCCTCTATTTAATTAAATTTATTGGTCAAATAGTATCTATAGCTTCTTCCTCCAAGGAGAAACTGAGAAACCACCTAAAATCTGAATGGGATAATTCATTCTATATCATAGAATATATAGATACCTATCACATAAAATTTGATTATATCATGATCCTCTCAATGATACTACTATGGAATCAAAAAATGAGACATTATCCCCAAAAAAACCTTGACTACATCAATTTTATTTCTTATAAAATAAAACATATGAATAGAAAATGTTCTCCATTGAAGATAGAAGTGAAACCAAGTCTGAACCTATTGGTTGTTATTCATACCTCACCCAAATTTAGAAATCTTAACTTCTGAATATTTAATATAATGGGAGACCCGAATCCCTAATTGACACACTTTGTTTCATGATACAGACCCATTATGGAAATATTAGAGAAATAATTTACAATAAATCTTATGTTTTTTATCCATAACATGGAATAACTAAAATTTATTTATTATAGAAAACTAATGTCATGAACCAACACATAACAACCTAGAACTAGTCAACCATGCCGATCTGTGACATGTATCGAGGGGAGATTTTGATCCCCATGGGATGAAGACTAGTGTCGGGCACCCAAATTTAACCACTGGGAAATATTTTTCCCATGACCAAAATATAAAAAGATAAATAAAAATTGACGATAAATATAAAAATAGAAGTATAAAGAATGAAACACTGCACATACCTCCACATGAACTTCTAGGTCACCACCAAACCAATGGCTGACCTTGATCCAATGATGAGAAACTCATCCAAGAGATCCTAAACAAAGGGAACTAAAAAAGAAATGATAAAATAGGCTTGAGCATTAAAAATGAGAAGTAGGGTTGCCATGATAAGCCATTGAATCCGAGAACCTCATTTCCTAAAACAATCCCCTTACACAAGTTTTAATTATAGTTACAAAAGTATGGTTTTATAATTTTAAATAAAAAAATTATTTTCCAACTTTAAAATCCAACACATAATACTGATAATTTCACAAAAACTATATTCCCTTTTAGAACAAAATTCCAAACCAATGAAAACCCTGGTTGTGCTAAAAAGAATTAGATAAACAAGAAGTAAAAAAATCTAGTACAATAGAAAGTAAAAAAATAAATATGATAAATAACCATGGGGATCGTAAAACTCCCTATAAGACCACTTAACATACTCAGTTTGGAACTACCTACCGAAAAATGGTGAAGCTCATTAGTCTATAACAAACTAGCCACACTAAAATAGACCAAATCCATTGGAAAAGACAGCCTGGCCTAACAACAAATTCAGGGGTACCAACCAGTCTAGTCGGAGTTGGTCATAAACCATCACATGATCATATAAAAGACGCCCATAAACTCGTGTTAGTAATAGTAATGTAATTTATTTATGAGGACCATGAACGAGTGACTCACCTCACCATGTCATCTCCGTACTTGCTTGCCACAAACACAGACACTCTATACAATAACCCATAAAGGGATTTCCCCCTATAATGGTTCCCAAAAAATATACATACATACATATATATTTCATATAATCAATGGTTCCAAACATGGTATCATCCCGTAAAATTACTAAAACCATTTGATACTTTTTTACAATATTTTAGTGTTCCTCAATGGGAACATAGTATACAATACATCGTCCTTTCAAAGAATCAACACAAACATTACACTAAAGATGAATGCTTCAAACATGTATTTAACTTATCATGTCCAATAGTATTATAGAAAACATCAAAAAAACCCCACTTTTTTACAAATCCAAATGGGAATATGATCAAAGATTTAATTTCAACCATTTCTAAAACCACACAATGAACCATATTTCATTTAGAAAACAAGAATCATTTCCACAAAATTTTTATTCCCTTTCAAACCAAACCAAAACCAACAAAGAAACCCTTTGCTCCTAGGATTCTCATTTCAATCATTATTTAATAAATCACATAATCATTTTTAATACATTTCAAATGGATCAAAAAATGCATTACATCCTTATCTCCCACAGTTCGCATAAGAATTAAATTTTAAAATCAAATGAATACCCAAACACTAATGAAAAAATAATTTTCAAACCATTCAAAAACTAACTCGCGCCACCTGGACAACCAAATGAACTATTTTCACAATTAAATAGATCATTTTGAATATTAAATAAATCACTAAGATAAATTATTATAAAAATTTTATGAAGAAACTCATGGCTTAAAACATAAAAACATACCCACATATTACTTTATGACCGAATTCACATAAATACTGCACTAAAAAAGGGTTTACATTCCATGAAATATTAGATACACTAATTGAAAAGTTAAAAAAACACTATTAAAAGACACATTATGGGTTTTCATAAAAGAATACACTCTATATCACATAACATGCTACAAAAATAAATCACAAAAATTAAAATTTCTTGAAAACAATGTTTACAACAAATAAATTAACAAAAGAAATTATAAAAAAAATTATATAGGAAAAATAGTTTATCAAGTATTATTCATACACCAAACAACCTATGCACAATCAGATAATACTTTCAAAAGTTTTTTAAATTTTTTTTAACAATATAAAAACACTATAATGAGTTTTGAACAATACATATAGAGGTGAAAATAATATTTAAAAATTAATTTGAAACACAAAAGTTCCATGGATTGTGCAGGAACATAAAAGTTTGGAAAACGCCTACCTCAATGTCTTGTGATCATGATGCCACATCAGTGGGATGAAGAAAAACTCCACACGGACCAAATGCAAACCTAAAACAAACAGAAAAATTCGCAAATCAAAAACCGAGGTGTTGGGATTTTTCTAAATCAAAGAAAAACCCCAAAAAATTATGAGGGAAACTGCCATAGAGGAGGAGTGTTCCCACCAGAGAGGGAGATGGATAGATATGGGGGTCGGGTTCTCCAGAGGTTGGTCACGTTGGCTGGAGCACAGGAGAGGCAAGGAGGTGTGAGGCTGGAGTGGTCAGGTGGTGAGCGGGGTCTACTGGTGCGGCGAGGTTGGCGTAAGGAGGATTAGGGGTGTAGGTATGGTTGTAACGGTGAGGAGGAAATTCTAAGAGCATACTGGGATGTGGGATGGTGGAGAGCATATGGGAGAAAAGGGGAAGGGGCGACACTGCACTGGGAAAACCAGTGAGGAGAGATGGGGGTCGTGCTAAGGTAGAAGGGGGGGTGCAAGATTAGCCTTACGGTTCCTATTTTTTCATTTTATAATAATAAAAATATTAAAACAATAATAATACAAATAATAATAATGATAGTAATAATAATAATAATATAAATAATATGAATAATAAGAATAATGACAATAAAAATAATAATGACATTAAAAATAATAATAATGAAAATCATATTTTTACTCATATAATTTTAAATAATAACATTGATGTAAACATTTAAAAACTTTTATTTACCTAGAATTTTAGTTATTTTAAACATTAGGCAATTTCAGGATACCTAAGCTGACTGTGTAGCTATCTCCATCATCGCGGTGACAGCCCACGTGTTCGAAACGTTGAGAATTTATTAAACGTTAAGAATTTTAAATTGAGACCCAACCCGAACCATGGCGCGAGAACCCAAAACCAATAAATATTATAACAAATATTTAAAAAGTTTGGGTGTGACAATTCTCCCAACTATAAACACTTTCTTCCCCTAGAAAGTCACACGGTCGAATAGTAGACAAAACAAGAATCTATGCCCGATTGAAACGGAACGAAACCACAACACAATAGAACATGATAACATGATTGGGTTCTCCCCACCACAAGAACATAAATAGTGTGGAAATTTAGCACCCAAACACACCACCCTGGTAAGGGGGGCTGACAAGGGAACTCCCAACTGATCCAAACTAACTTCTATAGTACGAGAGAAACAACACCTCTGTTGAAACTTGGAACTCTCGACCTAGACCAAAAACCACCAACACTAGAGAAAAACATCTGAGCAGAAGATACCCGAATGAAGAACCCAAGAATAACCAAAAAAATCAATTCCTCCATCAGCACTTACATCTCCAAATGATCACAGCTACCATGATAATCCCTAACAAGGGTAAAACACCGTTTTAAGAAAAACGAACGATTCCAAAAACCCCACCCAAAAAAATTGGACTTCTTGGATTATAATCGAACAAGTCCATCATAACATCACAAAAATAAATGAACATACAACAAAGTAAAAATATTAACAGAATAAAAATAAGAATGGAATGAATTTAAATGTTTCACATCCAACATGGAACAAAAAACACAAACCACGGCTTCCCTCCCCTAGAAACTCTTGACTGTGGGAGAGCATCTCCTCAAGACCTATTTCTAGGGATCCGATGGCTGAAGCATCTCCTCCCTCCCAGTCAACCACTAGAATCCTCCAGTCACAGTGTATTTTTCAGGTGATTCTTCTTGAATTACTTCTATAAGTAACCCCGGAACTTGAAACAATGGCACGACTTCGGAGGGATGAGAAATGATGGCTTCGTGTTCCCTAAACATTCACACTGATGGAACACCATTGAACGGTCTGATAAACAGGAAGCAAAAAACCAATAGAGAGTAATCTTTATAAATAATCCCCTCTAGAACACCCTACGTTCCATATGGGAAAGCTCCATGAGCAACTGGATACACTATATTTCCAAGAATCGAGACTCTAGAGACCAACTACGATAGGAACAAATCATCCAACACCTTCTCAAAAATATGGTCCTTAGAAGGGGAGACTCACTCCTTGATTTGTAGATGAATTCCCCCAATTAAGAGACATAAGTCCTCATCAAACCCAGTGATTCTACCTCCATAGAAAAGGACAAATGTTTTTTGAAATGTTCAACATATTCTTTCACTATGTATAGGCCTTATTGAATACACATGAGCTCTTCCCTTTTCTTCATATTTACCTCTTCAGGTATAAATCATCAAAGAAAGATGGATTAAAAGACATCCAACATCATTCCAACATTCATTGATGGTGGAAAAAACAACTCTCATTCGTCCAGTGCTGGACCTTCGAACAGACCCAAAATGGCATGGACTCTAATAGCTTCAAGAGTTCACAATATCCTAAAGATGTGCTTGACCTCTTTAAGCCACTCTGCTTCCACGAACAGAACCCCAATCACCATGAAAGATAGGCAACATTTCAGAAGGACCAAAAACTGGTTATAAAATTATAGAAAACATGGGGACCTTTATGGGTATCATTTTCTGAAAAACATATGAAACACAAATCCTAAACCGATGTTAAATCAAAGTATAATTAAATGAAACATCCCAAGAACAAATGACCAACTATAAAACCAAAAAATTAAAAACACATCCCAAAATTACCTTTTTAAAACCCCCATTTCATTTTTTATTTCAAACGTCATTCTTCCATGGCCTGCTTCCAAATAAAAAAGCAACTTTTCAAACCAAATTCAATTTACAATATCATTTCCCATTTTTAAAATAACATTAGAAAAACAAGGTCAAGAATTTAATTAAAAGTAAAGACCCTAGTAATCCCATAAAAAATTACACACGTCTTCATCCACTTTCATCCATATACACCAACACACACATCCCATGCATTCCCTCACATGTGGAAATGTTCATAAATAGTACCTGAGGTTGCACCCAAACCCTTTCTCTACCAACATGAAAGTAAACACCATAAATTTAGACCAAGTGACTTTGGTTTTAAAAACCATTTCAAAAATTTAGATCCATTCAAAATAAATAATTCTAATTTCAAATACACTTTTTTATTTTTAAAAGATCACATAAACCAACCGAAACCTATATGACACTCAGATTCCATTAAAATACCAGAGCGGGGGACTAGTATCCATCTTAACCTAGATACATGGTGATGGGACATGCCCCAAGTAAGCGTCAAAAACTAGGAGGAACATAAATTGTGTACACAGACTCCACATGGGTCACTACTCTATGTGAAATGATGATGTAATAGTGGTTTGCCTCCATTGCCATCCCTCAATCTAAAATAGACTAGACTGAGACAAGGACTCAATTCCCAGACTACCCCTGGTGACTCGATGATCGGATCGAGTGAGGGTTCCTGAAGCCCTTTCTATACCTACCTCCGAAGTCCTGAAAACCCTAATCTCAAACTACCGGACACCAAAAATAACAAAGGCCTCCTTCAGTACCATTTTTTCATCTTCCAACCCTGGTCGACCCTAAACTGGTCACCTGATACAGTCTGTGACATGTCCGAAGGGGCGTTCCTGATCCCCACAGGATGGTAGCTAGTGCCGGGCTCCAAAATTTAACAATTGGGAATGATATTTCAAATTTAAAAAAGAAAAAAAATATAATGAAAACCCTATGATTAAAATAAAACTAGTATATGAAAAAAGTAAAACTACACATACCTCCACTTGACCATCCATGTCACCACCCACCAAAGGTCGACATTAAAAAATAATGAGAAACTCAACTAAGAGAACCCGAGAAATATGATCATACAACTGAAATGATAAAATAGGTGTGATCATTAGAAAGCATTAGTATGATTTCCAAGATAAATCAATGAATCCAAGAATCAATTTCCCAAAACAATCCACTTACATAAGTTTGAAATAATGTTAAAAAATTATCATTTTATCATTTAAAAAACATTATTTTCCCATTTTAAAATCCAACACATAATACCGATCATTTCCAAAACTTTATTCCCTTTTATAACCATATTCCAAAACAATGAAAACCAAGGTAATTCTAAAGCGAATCACATAAAAAACCAAGAAAAGTATATTGTTCCATAGAAAGTAAACAAGTTATATGATCAGTAACCATGGGTGATCCTAAAAATCCATTAAAGACCCCTTTCCATATTCAACTTGGAACCCCTTGCCTGCATATGGTGAAGATCCTTTGTCTATAACCAACTGGCCACCCTGAAACTAAACAAATCTAGTGGAAAATCTTTCCTGTCCTAAAAATATCTAGGGGGTACCAAACTGTCTAATCGGTGGTGGTCAACAACCATAACTCTATCATTAAAAATATTCCCAAGAACCCATGGTAATAATAGTAATGTTGTGTAAGTAGGAGTCCCTCACACGCATGACTCAACTTTCCATGTTGTCACCGCACTTTCCGACCTTAGACACAGACACTCTATACGATAACCTAAAAAGGGATGTCCCCCCCTATAGAGGTTCCCCTAATATATATATACATACATACATATGTCATATCATAGAAGGTTCCAACACTTCCATCATGAAATATAATAATTAAAACCATATGATGGATTTTTATTACAAAAAATTAAAGTTGTTAAATTAGCACACAGTAAACAAAACACAATCCTTTCAAAGAATCTATACAAACATTACACTAAACCTGAATGTGCCGAATGAGCCTTTAACTTATCATGTCCAAAAGTATTACCGAAAACATGACAGAAACACCACATTTTCTTTTAAAAACCCCAATGAGAATATGATCAATGATTTCATTTTAAACCATTTTAGAAACCAAACAAAGAACCCAATGCCATTTAGAAAGTAAGAATGATTTTCAGAAAATTATCATTCCCTTTAAAGCCAAAACCCAAACGCACACTGAAACACGTTGCACCCTTGATCCATATTTCAACACTCATTTAATAAATCATTTACTCATTTAGTAAAACATTTCCAAAGGAACTAACAAGGGATTACATCATGATCTCACCAATTTAACATGGGAATTCCATTTTAAATTCAAATACATACCCAAATGCTTAAGAAAACGTACTTTTCAAACCATTCAAAAACTAACTCACACCAATTGCACAACTAAATGAAAAATTTACACAATTAAACACATCATTTTAACTATTAAATAAACAACTAGGAACAATTATCAAGAATTTTTAAGAGGCAATAGATGGAACAAAACACAAAAACATATTCGTATATTCTTTTAGGACTAAATGCACATCAACACCACACCAAAACATAGTTTTCAGTGCATGAATTATTAAATACACTAATTTCACAGTTCATAAAACACTCGTAGATGGAACATAATGGGTTTTCATAATTAATGCACCCCATATCACATAACATGCTTCAAAAATAGATCAGACACAATAATGTTTATTGAAAACTAAAATCACACCAAATAAATCAAATAAAGAACATGTTAAATTAATTGGATAGGAAAAAACATTTATCAAGTAATGTTCATACACATAACTAACTATGAAAAATTAGATAATTATTTCAAAATATATTTTATAAAATTTTAACTAATATAAAAACACTACAATGAGTTAAGTAAAATACCTATGGAGGCGGGAATGAAACTTAAAAACTAATTTGAAACACCCAAGTGCCATGGATTATGCGGGATAAGATAAGTTTAGAAAACATCTAACTCAAAGTCATGTGACAGTGATGCCACATTAGAGGAAGGAAGAACAACACCCTATGGACTATCCACACTCATAATAAAATGATATAAATGTGAAAATCCAAACTCAGGGTGCTAGTGTTTTTCTAAATCGAAGGAAAACCCATGAAAATGAAGGTGAAAACCAATGTGGAGGTGGAGTGTGCACACCAAAGAGCTAGATGGATGGAGATGGTGGTTGGGTTCGCCATAGGTCAGTTACGCTAGGCAGAGCAAATGGGGGGTGAGGAGGGGTGAGGATGGAGCAGTCACGTGGTGAGGGGGTTCTCCCATAGAGGCGAGGACAACATAAGAAAAATGTGGGGTGTAGAGTAGGCCGAAACGGTAAGGAGGAGACATTGGGAGTGGACCAAGTGGTTGGCTGGTAGAGCGCGTAGGAGAGAAAAGTGTTAGGGGCTGTGTTACACTGGGAAAACCTGGGAGGGAGATGGTGGTTGCACTGAGGTAGAACAGGGTGCAGGATTAGGCTTAGGATTCCTATTTTTTTAATTTTTTTATAACAAGAAAATAAAAAAAAATTCAATAATAATAATAATTCAAATAATAATAATAATAATATTACTATTGATATAAATAATATAAATAATTTTAAGAATAATGACAATACAAATAATAATAACAATGAAAATAATAACGACAATCATAATTTTACTCATTTTATTTTAAATAATAACATTAATTTAAACGTTTAAATAAAATATTTAAATGGAATATTGTTTTTTTAAACATTAGGCAATTGCATGACACCTGAGCTGACTGCGCGGTTATCCCTAACCGCACAGTGACCATGCATGGGTCCTAAACCTAGTAAAATTATTAAATGTCAATAATTTTAAACAGGGACTCAACCAGAACTGTGGAGTGAGAATCTGGATCCATGAAATAATAAACTAAATATTAATTTAAAAAGTTAGGGTGTGACACCAACTAATGAGGTCCACTACAATTTGGGAAGACCTACAGAGTTAGTTCCATTACCAATTTAGTTCTACACTAAAGAAGA
This sequence comes from Viscum album, assembly GCA_963277665.1. NCBI lineage: Eukaryota > Viridiplantae > Streptophyta > Magnoliopsida > Santalales > Viscaceae > Viscum > Viscum album. The sequence continues at coordinate 1,405,069,763 of OY728125.1, forward strand.
CAAACATTATTATCATATCCCACTGAAAAAATGTGAGAATGATAGGGTATCATATTTCATACCAATAATAAAGAGATGAACCTAATATTTTAATATGAAAGTATATTAAGAGAAAATATAAGTTATTTATGTGTAGAATATCTATGATGAGCTACAAAAATTGATATTTCAATTGAAATACATAAATTAATTCAAGATCTTGCAGTGGTCACCTAATAAATAAAAAACTCCCTTCGAAAAACCAATGAAAAATCTTGGATGACACTAAAAACTTTGGGGAAGAAATATGGTAGGGTAGAGACCATAATTAAAACACTAAAACTAGGATAAGTTCCATCATTGTCTACAAGTACTAATAAATATCATGAGGTATCTACCCCTTAATTGAAACATATAGAGATTCCTTCTTAGGATATAAAGATGAACCAACCTCTCCTAAGGTATGCGAATAGGAAGAATAAAACCTATTCTTTATCAAGGGGTAAGGTTTTGAGATATTTCATCTATTCCTTGGATTGAAATCTTATAAAAAATTCAAATTGTTGGAAACCCAATTAAATTGGTTTAATTGAAGTCCTTGATTATTAAAACTTATATTGGATGTTTGGGAATAATATACAAGATTGGTTCATCATTAATGATATATTTTCAAATATTATTGACACTGTATAGATTAAATTAAGAAAATTATTATTAGAGGTGGGTGGTGTTTCTACCATGCCTCCAAAATATTGGGAGTGTAATTAAGTATAGAACAACCATGAATATATATTAAAAGATAGGATGACTAGGGAATCAATCATTTAGAATAATATTATATTCAAGTCTAAATTAAATGCGTCAGCTATGAATTAAATTCTGCCTTTGATATATGAGAAAAATATTTGTCATCAAAATTATCCTAAGGATGATGAATTCATCACCAACATAAAAAGACATAAACAATAGAACCCTTACCATCACCGGGGATGTTAAATACCCTCTCAGAGTTTTTACCTCCATTATTTTGTGGACAAGCTCCATCCAAACAAAAAATAAAATGAAACCCACACACCAAATTTAATACTCTCTAGATAAGGAGTAAAAATTTGTTTTAATCAATATGATTCACATAGAAAACATATTTTTTTGATGAATAATATAAATAAGAAGATGAATTGAATATCGATAATAGGGGGATAAGTTACAGAGGCTAAGTAGGTTAAGGGATATTGGGATGAAATGAACCTAAATGTTTTGTATACATATATTGTGAATATATATATAATGAAGAAATCTAGATGTGGGTACTTCAATGTGATCAAGAAGAGAATCAGTCTAATCTAAAATCATATAGGGATCATTTACATCCACTAATGCTGGTGGAATAACCAATAAACATTTAATTTTAATTTTGGAAACCCTGATATAGGATATCTATCACAACCTAAATAAAAAAAAATTACACTATATTTCAATCTAGTAAAGGACTTAATAGTGCAGTAAGCTTAAAAATCTAAGCCTCATGCTACTGAATATCACCACGATAGGAATTATATAACCTTCACCCAGAAGATTGAAATATTGAAACATCTAGATATAATCTTAGAAAAACTAGCTATCTTGGATTCCCTTCACCCATTCCTATAACATAGGGAGTCACTTATTGATTCTTTTATATTCGCTTAAGAGTTTAAATCCTAGGTCACTTTAATTATGGCCTATCAAATAGATATTTTTCCCATCAAGTGACATAAAATAATTTACATAATGCATAAAGACTAGCAATCAGCCATACCTAGGCACATCATGCACCTTTATATATATAGAAATTTTATTGGTATTGACTTCCATAAAACTATAACTGATAATGGTTCTAAGAACAATCTTATACTATTCTAGATCCTCCACCGCTTTGTCCATAGTGAGGTCGACATAAATCATTCCAACATGACCAATCAAGTATAAGATAAAAGTAACTAAAATTTGTATGGGATGATCAAACCCAGAAACTAATTCAGTGGTCACAAATATGAATCTGAATTCCCTTTGGTTCTCCTTGACACAATCTTCAAAATATTTCTACGAAGGCCATGACTCCATAAGCATGTAATAGTACATTTATTGTACCATAAGTGACTCAAGTAATTTTTCAATATTCTTTTCATGGTACTATATCACAATGATTCCCCATTTGAGTCCGGATACATTTTAACACGCTGATATTTTAGAATAAAACCACATTTTATAGTGTATACAATATGCAATATAGAGGTTATTCGAAATAAAATATATTATAAAAATATTATTATTTAACCATGACAGTTATAACCTAGAAATTAAATTAGTGGGTATGTAAAATATTACAAATATATATATATATATATATATATGTACTAATCAATATAAATTTAATTATAGATGATCTGGAAATAAGCACACAATTTTTAATAAAGACGTATAATTCTTCAAAAAACATGTTGCCCTCAAAAAATGTTTTTACTAATTTCTGTGAGATATTATTATAATTAATTTATAAAACTCATATAAATGATATTTCAAAAAGTAAAAATTATTTTTATGTTATTATATCAAACATTATCTTTGGGGGAAATTTTGAGAATTTTCTGAAATTGTTGATTTTTCAGTGAATAATGAAAATTACAGATTTTTCAAATACTATGATTTATTTTCTTCAAATCAAGCATATTAAAATAGTAAATTATATTTTTTTGTTAATAAATTAAATTATGAACCATTTTATTTATAATAATATAAATAATTTCACTTCATTCACTAATTTTGAGGATTTTGGTATATTTTTATTTTTATGTTTAAAACACATCTTTCAACAAACTGTTTTTAGATTCATAAAGTATATCCTTTTTAATTAAAGAGAATAACCCCTAGTTTTTAATTATTTTAATGAAATTTAAATATTATATATCTACTTATATGAATTTAAATTCAGATAATAATGATTACAAGTCATATTGTTAATATAAGATAATCGTGTTTTTGAAATATACATTTCTCGGAAAACTATTTTTTGAAATGTTTTGTGGGTTAAATTTTAAATAAAATATTGAATATCATATAAACTGAATTTTATTATATATATTCCATATTTTTAATAAATATAATTAATATCATATAATAATATCAACCTAATTTTTTGTTATATTTATCTGAAAAAACATTATATATATGTTACCTTAATTAATGCAATAATCGGTTTACCGAGGGGTAAAAATAACAAGTTAAAGAGAGTAACTTGTTTAAAACATAATTATTTTTGAATTTTGGATGTTTTGATTGAAACTATAACCTCTAAAATCCATTTTTAATCTAATTTTTAGGCACTAGGTTTGATAGTTACATCCTATTCATGAATATGTTTTCGTATTTATAAAAACTACTCTCCTCTATTATAAAAGGGAACCCATCCCCTCACATATTCACACCACTTAAAAAAGTATTAAAGAAAATGGACCAAAATATTTCCCAAACATCCTTAGACACCTTTTATAGCTTCTTTAATTCTATTAATAAAAACATTATTGTCCTTAATCAGAGTTCTAAATTAGGTTCTTCTAAGCGGATGTACTAATCATCACTAAGCTTCTTCTTTTTAACTATAATTTTTTCACCTTAAATTAAGTATTGAAAATTAAAATATAATAAAAAAATTAACTTATATATTCTGATATGTTATTATGATGGGGGTATTATATTTATTAATTTCCTCTTCCATCAAATGTGAAACAAATCAATTGTTAGTGTATACGGTGGACTACCGCCTCACGAACCGATGTAATTCATTTTCCGTCATCAACTCTCATAGTCGATCATGATGATGGGTTTAATATTTATATATGATATTAATGACATTATAATCATTATTTTAAGGTATTATATTAAATTCTATCTCACCTTACCATCCTTTGAAAAATGATATCATCGTTTATGTGTACAACAGACTACCCCCTAGCGAAGTGATGTGATTTGTTTATTTACTGCATCACATGGAAAATATATGTAAATGTATTAAAATAAATAGTATTATATTTATGTAATTATTATTATTATATAAATATAAAATTTCAGGTACTATATTTCTATCATGATTGTTGAGAAATGTAAATGTTTCATATGTGTATGTGCGACCTACTGTCTCTATGATTTTAATATAGTTCATTTTTCATAACCATAATTCAAGGATAATTTTAAACGAATAATTTAAGTATAAAAATTATAAATATTTCATGATTATAATTTTGGATATTAGGGAATAATAAACCCTTTAATCATGGTGAACACACCAATGTTTCTTTGAAATTATCAACAAATCATCCTCAAAACAACAAATGTTGATGTAACTTATTAAGTAATTAAATAAATCATTAAAATAAATGAAGTAAATAGTTTATGTATATGGGATTAATCATAGAAGTGTCTATTAATAAAAAAATGATATAATTGTATTATACAGGAGATAAAATACAAACATGATAATATATAGACTCGAGCTATGGGTTTTGTCTCAAAACATCCTTCTCCAAGAGATGTAGTCATTTATGCACCTAATTTATTTTAAATTGTGTTTATACATAACACTTAAATATTATATCCATAATAATTCATAATTCAAGATATTTTAATATATGGGTCAATTAATAATGTTGTGGGAGTTGTGATCCCGAAGTCACCAAAGTGATAAGGATTTATGTTTCAATCTCATTTTAATCGGGATTGTTATTGATTGAGTTTACATTGTATGAAATTATTTGTTCATAATATAATTAAAGGTAGTTTATTTTATTCTACTATGGGGGTTTTTATGTACTATTAATATTTTCCTCATATTGGTACATAAAATTATTATGAAAAAGTTTTTAAGAAAATCAGACTTCATATTTCTATTCGGTCAAAATTACTTTCCTTCCATATTTATATTTTCAAAAAACAATTCCAATTTTGTTTTTAACATTATCAAAATAATTTATTAACTAAATTTGTACCCATTTTTTAATTTTTATAAAAATGGTTGAAATTACTCTTCTAGTCATTTTCTGAATGAGGAAATTTTTAACCATTTCACAATAGTGTGGAATGCATATTTTTTATCTTATACGACATGTATAAAAGTACCCACTATCATAAACACTCAATTGTTTGAATATTTATTTATATGGATCTATTTTTTTAATTATTAATTTCTATAATATTATGTAATTTTTTAATTTTTTAATAAGTGATTTAATTGTTAATGGGTAATTTCTCTCAATAAACATTCCATGAAATATTCTAAAGAAAGTTTCGTCAATGACGACAACCATTGTTGTTTTGCATTGCTTATAATTTTTAATGAACCATAATATATAATCCTAGATTTGATGGATATTTTAATAAAAATGGTACATATATCACAATATAGAGGATCCAAAAATTTAATGTCCTCCAAAAACAAGATACATAAATGAGTTTTACATTACAGTGAAACTGAAAATCAATCATCTGAAAACATGATAAAATTATTATTCTCATTTAAAATAATTTTTTAATACATAGTACTACTGCTTTATCCATAGATAAAAATGGGAAACAATATACAGGGTGAGCTTAGATACTCAGTAAGGGGGTTGCAATAAATAATGTATTTATAAAAATAGTTAGTATGACATTAAAAAATATACTAGGTAACACCATATCAAATAAAAATGAGAGAGTAAATAAATTACTGTCCAAAAAATAATGAATAAAATATAGGATAAAAATAACATATCAAAGTGTGAGAAGTAATGAATGAATGAACAAACTATGTTATGATATATAAAAAGGAATTGGGGGAATGGATTAATCCATAGAAAAAATAACAATTAATAAGATATAGGATAAAAATAATTGATCATTGTATGATGGAAATACATAATTCTATGTGCCTTACAAATTTAATAAAGTCCTTATTCAATGAAATTTTACATAAAGGGTAAGGATGCTCCCATTAACCTATCATATTTGTCTTATAATACATACCAGTGTATTGAGGGGATATATAATCCTAGGTTACACCCATTATTTAAAATCAAATTATTTATATCACATTAAAAAATATTACATTGAATAATGTTCAAGGAATAGACAACCTAAATACATAGCACAATTTCTCAATGAGGTATATCATATAATATTTTCCTATATAGAATAATAAATTACATAGTACAAAATTATTTCTCCCCATTAAAATAATTAATAAAAATATATATGTAGTTGTAATACATGTATTTTGAATGTTAGTAGACCATTGGGATGATTACTGAATCCTTAAAAATGGGTTTTTAAAGAAGAAATAAATTTACCAAAGCATATCTCATACGAGTGTCAAACTAGATGTGCATCAAGGCCCATTGTCAGGAACCATGTGATGAATGATTACAATATAACTAACTCATTTTCGGTTTATTCTCCATATTTTGATCCACATGGACATTTAGAACCTAGAAAAGGATTTAATTTCTTGGATAACAACACACTTTTCACTTTACCAAAATTTTAGAATGGTTTTATGGTTACAAAATTGTAAGAGTATTATAAGAACTTGAAAAAGTATATAATGAGAGGGAATATACAAAATATCATTTAAAACATATAAAATAGAATATATTAAAATGTAATAAAAATAATATTATTATATTGAATGTAAATTCAATAATACAAAACAACAAATGTAATGAACATGAAATATGAAAGTGGAGGATTGAAGATAGTTTCCCTAGCATAATAATGACTTAACAAAATGATATAATGAGAAAGAATAAATATAATCAAATTTTAAAAATTTATAATTGAATATAGTACTATTTATTAATAATCATGGAATTATTTGAAAATGGATGTGATAAGGTAAATACAACAAAATAATGAACTTGAAAAGAATAGAGGATGATTAAAGACTCTTACTTCAACATGAAAACAACTTAGGAAAAGGCTATAATGTGAATAAATAAATAAAATATAATTTCAAACATGTAAAATGGAATATATCCACATTTAATAACAATAATAGACTTATATTAAAATAGAATTCAAAAACAAAATACAACAAAAATAATGAACTTGAAATGAAAAGTGGAGGATTAGGGATACTTACATCAAAAGGATGCTTATTAAAGCTATAGAGGGACACCTTAGAACCATGGTACCTCATTTTAGAGAATATATATAGGATAATGGAGAGATAAAAAATTATCAAAGGCTTTTTTATGGAAATTGAGGGGGAAATGGGGTATTTATACTTGAGGAGGGGTGTTTTTAAGGATTAAAATATAGATTATTTTAATATATAAGACAAACAATTATGGGTTTAATCAATTAAAACCATTTTTATAGACTATTAATTAGTGGGAGAAAGTGGTTGGATGTAAAAGTAACTAAAAAACTAGAATACACCTCTCAAAAAACTCAATTAATGCACACAAATCACGAATTATATTAATTTCAAATATCTAATTTTTGGTTCAAAAGCGCATAGTAAAAAATTAATATTATAAAAATAATATTTTTAAATTAAATTTTATATTTATTTATTTTGTCTTTATTAAATATAATGTTTGATAAATGTTTATTCTTATTGATATAAAAATTATTTCATAAAACTACATTTCATTGTAAAGCAATAGTTTTCATTTTTATAAAAAAATTTAAATTTGTTAGAAAATTATAGAAAAATTACCGTAATATAATTTTTATGTGATTAGTTCAAAAAATAATTTTATTTTATCAAAATAATTCAATATATAAAACATATTATAACTTATATATAATGGTAATTTTTTTTTTTGAAATTTAGTTATTTTATTTGAAAATAACATTCTAACTGTTATAAAAAATACTTAGGACATCATTGAAATGTATTATAATTTAAAGAGTATTTTCTATGAGTATTTCCTTAAAGTAAATTCTATAAAAAACTATATATTTAAAAGAATCATATATTATAAAAAATATGTGTATATATATATATATAAAATATGGAAAATTTAAGTATGTAATCATGAAGGCTGATAGAATTTGATTTGTACTTGTAACTAATTGGTCATCTATTCCATCTGTGTGGCAATTATAGATGCGATGAGTTATTGCATGGCTTATGAACCACTATTTTTCTAAAACCATTTTAATAAATAAATTATTCCTTTCCATAAAGAAATATATAAATTAATAAAATAGGTGATAAATATTTTTATAAATATTATTTATTTGAAAGAATTAAATTTATCTAGCAGTTATATTTATATTTTTGAATGAAAATGTATAAAAAAATTCATTAGAAATGTCAGAATGTTACATTCTACCGACTTAACTAAATTGCATCCTCACAATTTCAGTCATTGATAAATGCTTACTAAACCCAAATGTTCTCATAATTGTTATCTATATAAGGGATACAGTATAAATACACTTGAAATGAAAATACTAGGAGGCCATACCAGTTATAATTAAAAAAAATCTCTTAATATATCTACCGAAGTCTTTATACAAAAATATTATGAAAAATATTTACACAAAATAACAAAAAACTATTTTGATACAAACACTTTTATAATTTTCATGATTAAGGGTGAAATCCATACATTGGTATTTGGGTGTTTATATAGGTTTTCCTTCCATTAGGATCCATTTATAAACAATATTATATACTAAATTAGTGAATAAAAAAAACTATGATTTTCACATGTAGAAATATTTCTAGAATATCATAAGGGTTTTTTCTTGGGTTCATGTTTTTATACTTATGTTATTCTAGGTAAAGTTCATATTGGTTCAATTTAAATGTCCTCTAATTTTAACTATAAACACCTAAATCCCGCAGCTAGGATCCGATGGTTATTTCATTAAAAATGGTATATAGATTGCAATATAGAGGATCAAAAAGTATAATAGCCTTATAAAAACAAGTATGTAAATGAGTTATATATTAAATTGAAACTAAAAAATGATCTAAAACATGAAAATTTTATTATTCTCCTTTAAAATCAATTTTTATACATTGTAATCATCTTGGATCCTTAGGGAAAATGGGAAACAATATAGAGGGTGAGATTAGACGCTCAGTAAGGGGGTTGCATAGAGTAAAATTATTGATAAAAATTGACAAAATGGAATAAATAAATAAACTAAATCATACCCAATAAAATAAAAATGATAGTATAAATAAATCCATGGCCAACATAATAATGATAAAATTCCAAGGTAACAATAACTGATCATTTTTTGAGGAGAAATGAATGAATAAACTTAGTTATTCCTTATCATGAGAAATTGAAAGAATAGATAAATCTAGGGAAAACAAAAAAATCAATCATTTTTAGTATAATAATCAATTATCATAGTGTGATGTAAATAAATAATGATGCAAACCATAAAAATATCATCAAGTCCTTCTGCCATGACATCCTACATAACAGGTAATGATACTCCCATCACCCTATCTTAATTATCTCATGAGACCTATCAGTGCACTGATGGGTATATAATTTTATAAACCACCGGACTTTTCATGCCCAATGATATCAATCATATTACAAAATATTTCATTGAATAATGTTCAAGTAATGAACAACATACATACTTATAAAAATTCCTCAATGAGGTATATCTTACAAGATTTTACCATTGAGAAGAAAGAATTATATGGTACAAAATTATTTCTACCTAATAAAATAACTAATATAAATATACAGGTTGTTGGAAAACATGTGATGGAAAAGGTTTTATACCAAAACAAGGATGAATAAATCTTTCAAAATGGATTTTTAATGAGAAGGAAAATTAACCAAAGCATATCACATTCGATTGTTAATCCAAGTGTGAAGCAAGGCCCATTGTCGCGCACCATGTTATAATTGAGTCAAAGAAAAATAAAAAATTTTATAGATTATTACCCCATGGTATAGCTATTGTAGATCCATATCCACTTATAGTATCTATACAAGTATTTCATTGCATGGAAAACCACATACTTTTTACATTACCAAAATTATAAGATGGTCTTATGGATACCAAATAGTATGATTATTATAAAGACTTAAAAAAGGATATAACATGATAGAAAAATAAAATATCATTAAAAACATATCAAATAGAATATAATACTATGCAAAAAACTAATGGTTTTATATCAAAAGGGAATTCAAAAATACAACATAATAAAAGTAATGAGCTTGAAAAAAGAAAGGGGACGATTGAAGGCCCTTTGGTATATTAAAGACTTATAAAAAACAAATAATGAGAGGGAATAAATAAAAAATATTTAAAAAATATATAATGTAATATAATAAAATGAAATAAAAATCATGGAATAATATGAAAATGGAATTCAAATTGTCAATACATTAAGAGTAATGAACTAGATAAAAGAAAGATGAGGATTGAGGAACCTTACTTCAGCATAATAATGGTTTAAGAAAAGTATATAAAAAGAAGGAATAAATAAAATAACATTTGAAAGATATAAAATGTAATATAATATCATTTAATAACAATCATGGTGCTATATGAAAATGAAACTCGAAAAGGTAGTACAACAAAAGTAATGAACTTGGAAAGGAAATAGAAGGATTGAGGACCCTTACCTAAGAAGGATGATTCTTAAAGCTAGAGATAGACTCCTTAGAACCGTGGAAACACCTTATAGAGACTATTCCTAGGGTATTTGATAGATAAGTCATTCTAAAAGGCATTGGTGTGGAATGTGGGGATGGAATAGAGGGGTGTTTTTGCTCAAGGTGGGGTTGTTTAAAAGGTTAAAATATGGATTATTTTAATATATAAGCAAACCAATTGTTGGTTTAATAAATCAAAACCAATTTTAGGGATTATTAATTACTGGGATTCAGTGATTAGACATAAAAGGTATTCGAAAACCGAAATACACCACCCATATAACTCAATTAATACAGACAGAACAAAAATAACTATTATTTCAAAAATTTATTTTTTGATTTAAAAAAGTAAATGAAAAATTTCTATTGTAAAAGTAATATTTTTAAATTATATAATATTTTTTATTTAATACCTTGTTACAAAAATTTTTAGTCATTTTCACATAATAATTACGTCATAAAATCATAGTACTTTGTAAAATGGAAATTTTCACATTTTCACCAAAAAATGAACTTTGTCCAAAAATTACCACAAATCACCCTAATATATTTTTTATGCACTAAGTATAAAAAAATGTTTATTTTTTTATAAATAATTCTATAAATATTATAATATTAAAATTTAAATATATATCCTAATTTATTTAAATTTACTAATTTCATAGGAAAATATAATTCATACCATTATTAAAATTACTTAGGAATGAATTGAAATATATTATCATTTGAAAAATATTATGAAATATTATTTAATTAAAATAAAATTTATCTCAAACTTCTAAATTTATCATATAATTAATTTTTAATATAATATATTTATAATGACCTATAAAAATACAATTTTTATATTATATTTAAATAATTCATTTATAATTCCTTGTTATAGTTATAATATAAAACTATATATTTAAAATAATCATAAATTTAATAAAATCTATGTATATATATATAATATAGATGATTCAATTATGGAATCATGAATATTGATAGAAGGTAATCATCTTAGTCACCATACAGTCATGTTTTCGAGCCCTATGTTTATGCCACACATGACAGTTGTTGCTTTTCCTTTGAGTCACTCTTTTAATAAAACCATTTAAAATAATAAATTTCTATTTCACATGAAATATATGTAAATTAATAACAAAAATGATTAATATTTGTATAAATAATTTATTAATGGAATGAAAAAAATTTATTTAAATGTTATATTTATATTTCATAATGAAAATTCATAAGAACTACATTGGAAATATCAGGATGTTACATAAATTATATATATATATATATTTCTCTCACATATATACATGTATTATTCTTCCTTATTTTTATGGGGTAATAGATGCCTTCTGTTAATCTATAAAATTATTTCATTATGATGTTTTATTTGATTATTATATGAGACATGATTATGTGACCCATTTTCTTTCAATGGGTAATTCTTGTGTCTATTATAAATGATTGGTTTCTAATTTGTGGCACACAAAATCTAAAACCTACTATGATGGGTACACCCATATAGTGTTTAAAAAAATTTGGTAATTATTTAGTCACATGAGACATCATATGTGGGATTAGTGGGTAAACCTAATCCATTATATGACATTTCCATCATGTGATTGTTTAGGATGTTATCTATGACTCATTTTTATGTCATTTTATATGTTTCCACCACATTTCCTAGCATACCATGATCTTATGATACCGTGTTCTTTATTTTATGATCCCATGTGATTACTCTTGAGACTTCTATTTTATTATACCATATTATACTATTGACTCAAATATTTCCTTCTAATCATGTTTATTCCCTTACTAGGGTTTTTAGCTCACCCCTTTTTTCTATGTATTCTACAAGTATCCTATGCATTTTTAGGTGATAAAATGGATTTAATATCTCATTATAAATAAAAAATGAAGGTTTCCTAATTTTTTTTCCGTTATATATTTTATGAACCTAGTCTTAAAAATACTACATACTTCATGATATTTGGTTTGTAATTATGATATATTGATGTTTAAAAATCATGTTAAAATAAATATATATTATATTCTTGGGTCGTTATAGTTTGTTTTGGAGAAAATAATTAATTAAAAATTGGAAACTAGTACGTGAAAATATTAGTTATTTCCTTAGGGACACATATAAGGATAATTTTATGTGTATGGAAATAGCCCATAATATTAGTTAAGGATAGAGAGAGTGGATTGTAAGAAATGACATCCCAAGTTGGATACTAAATGTAGATATAGTTCTAGAAAAGATGTTCCTAGGGGTATTAATTCTAGGAAGTGAACATTTAGATGGAATCAATTTTTACATGGTTCATAATGATCAGCCTTTCTCCACACCTGGTTTGACACTCATGGGTAATATGATTTGAAAATTAATTAACTTACTTTAAACCATTATGAAGGACTTAGACTAATTGGAATGTTTGAATACATATTTGGAAACATTCAATAGATAACCTAAATTGAAACTTAGAGACTCATAATTCAAGATATAATTATCATTTATATGATATCACACTAATGTTTTTAATATTCCCTATTTTGTGTTTATTAGTTAAAGTATTTTCACCGTGTTCTTCTATTTTTAGTTAAATGAGGGAAATTAGAGAATGGATGCCAACAACCAATTTGAAGGGAAATATAATGATTTTCCTAATAATAATCACATCCTAATGGGAAAATATTTAGGCATCATATTATAATGCCAAATGATATATCTTGAATTATGAATAACAACTGAAACAAATTTGAATTTCCAAACACATTAAAGAAAAGAATGATGACAACTCATGGAAGTTAAAGTGTTAAAGTTAATAAATAAAATACAATTCAATTTTTTACATTTCAAAATTATGGGAAGATCCACAATAGAAATTTCCTTAAAAGAAATATAATATGATATATTTTTGGTAAATTAGGGAAAAAGAAGCTAATTACTGATGCAAAATAAAGAGTTCGATGAAAATGATGCAGGGAAATAATGTTCAAACAAAGGCTACACTAAACGTTCAATGTTATTTATGTAGGGAACATGAAAATTATCTAATTCAATTACCACTTACATGTATTAATTCATAAGATCATTTGTTATGAAATTCATTGATGTGGAATGATTGATGTGTTTAGCATTTGGAATTTTTGAATCATGTTGTTGAAGTGTTTTTATTAATGGAATCATGAAACTTACAAGGGTCATTCTACACCAATTTTTACTTCAGGTTTTTAAAGAATATGTTAAATGGTTATAATGATCATAAAATTATATTCCATATTATGTTTATATTTAATGGTAAAACAAATGATTATATAAAATTTATTATTTGACATGTTCTTGATATTTGGTTAATTATAGTCAATTAAAATTATTTTATTTTATGGGAAATAATGTTATACGCAGAAGATCTTATAGGGTGAAAACGTTATTTGATGACTAATTTTATTTCTAAAGATTTTTATCATATTATTGAGCAGTTTTTATGTTCATAGTGAATTATGAATATTATTATCAATTTTTCCATATTTTATGTAGATCGAAAACCCTTAATCTTGGAGGTAACTAATCACATCTGAAAAGACCATGGATATTGAACCCATAACCAAAGGGTGACAAGGGTGAAATTACCACCACTAGCCTATGTAATATATTGGTTAGTATTATTTTTTACATAAATTTTTCGACATATAAATATTAAAAATATTTTTGGAAACATATTTTTTGATTTAATATTTTTAAATTTTTACAATTTTAGGTGATTAATGATGTTTTGGGAAATGTTTAATTAGGTTGAGGTATATATAACTCTTAGGTATAGTATGTGATTTGAACTGAAATATTATTTTATAATTTTATAATTAAATTATTGAATATTGAGGTTATTTGGGATGTAGGGTTATTTAGTTATATAATGATATATGTTGAACATTTTATTTGGATATTAATATGAAGGTGTATTCATTTTTGGGATTATATTTACATGTGCTACTCATTTCTAGTTTTGGTTAATTTTTAAATAAAACAGGAATATATTGTTATCATTTTGAGGAATCATGAGATATTTTATATGTTAATTGTAGTGCCTCAGGACTAAAAAACTCATCTTAATAATAATATTATAGAGAAAACATGATTTTGCGGTGAAAATGATTAAAAGAAAAAATTATATTTTCTAAGTAAGTATATTTCCTTATTCCCTTATCTAGGTGGTATAAAAGGTCCCTCGTCTTTGGAAAAAAGATCTTGAAATAAAAATGACATTCATTTTCAATAAATTGATGGCCTCTTCTCCCTTAAAAAGTGGTATGATGTCATTTCCAATATGGTTATTATTTTATAAATCCATGTTTTGAATTACCACCAATGTATATTATGTGTAAACCTAGTTTATTGATGATATTATTATTTCCATTTCCCAATTTTTTAAGAGGATGTTTTATTAATCCTTTTTAGGTGGCCTATACACAAAGAAATTTTTTAATGTAACCCCATTTGTGAGGTACTAGGATGATCATTGAAAGCCGATTGGTAGGGAATTTAAATTTTTACATCACCAATGCAATGTAACATCATCAAATCTAGTGATCCCATCTGGTACGGTTTGAGGACCACATGTAGTTTGAATGGAGCGAAACATAATAAACGTTTACGTCGTTCAGATCTCATGCATGCAAGCCAGTCATAAAGTGATAGTGACCATTGCATTAAAGCTCCGATGTAAAATATCTTTAGATAATCAACACATAATTATTGAACCTTATCATGCACTATTCATTGGAATCCAGGTGCTAGTGTGGTACACTAATGACCACTTTGATGCAACGCCGTTCATCACAAGACAATGTCTTCGATCCAAGAAGACAGAACTTGAAGAACATTCTTTTTTGAGAGGGTATCTCTCTTGGATTCAGAAGAATAGATAGGCTCTAAATTCAAACGAATGTATAATAACTATGGGATGATCCTCTCTCCACTTATATAGTGAATATCTATAATACCCGATTTGGGTTCCCAGACCTCGTGTAATAAACATCCGCTATATAAATATTATAAATAATTATTTTTGAAGAATAAAAAATGACATAAATAATATTTATAATTTATCAATAAACCGTAATATATATTAATATATTACATGAAAATATTGAGCCATTTACTCAAACCACATCTCCTGATAATATTAAATGAACCCATGATATTTAATTAATATCCGTTCAAATAATATTAATCCATGTATTTACTGAATCACCCATAAATAAATGACATAAATAAATTTAATGAATTATTCCTAACCTGAATAAATAAAGAATCTAATTATACCATAGTGATCCATAGAACTTGGGTATTACCCAGACACCGTGGTGGGATCCACAAAGTCCAATAATCTTATTCAACATAATAGGGAGATTCTGAAAGGGCCATTGTGTTTGACCCTTTAGGAACTTATCTCAATAGCGGTGAATAATATTCAGAGACAATGATCGGGGTCAAGAAACCCATCAAGGCCCCTATACAGATTAGTAAAATCCAAAGTAATGAATACCTTACTATGAAAATGCTATTTGTAATATAATCTATTCATAATAAATATCATAATAAAGCGGGAGGCACACTTGTGTCATCATACCTTTCCTTGCTTTATTATTTCGTGGTCTATCTAGATGGTCCATCCTTCGACAACCATGGCAATGGATTTAATGATGGTGCTACCATCCTAATCAACCAAGCCCGAGATATCTCATTAACTTGGAAGGGAAAAATTATATATTGATCATTAAATCAATTTCATCAAATCAATTACATACCTAACAGAAACTACCTCAACAAGACTTCATTACAATTGTTTTCACCTTGCATTATTGTAACCAACTAAATGACATAAATTGATAATGATATCATGTCAGGAGACCATTATACATGACCATAGAAAGAAACAACCAATGACTCTAGAAACATGTGGTGTTTTTATTTGCGGTTTTGCCCTCATGATCTCAACTACTAGATATCACCAAGTGAGAACTTAATCAGAATATGTCTCAATTATTATGAGCCCCCAACACCTGATAGTCACACAACATTTGTGTCCTATCATAATAATGTAACTGGACCATAGGACATTACTTTATGATTACTTCCATCAAATTTTTATGTTATCATTATTTCATAGGATCGGTTATAACCCATTTGATACAACATATAATCTAAGGACATTACCATAAAAAAGTGGATGAAGAAGTATCTTCACTATTATAGCAATATAGACACATATATTTAAAAAAATGCATATATGTAGTGGTAATAAAAGTACAACACAAGTTGGGTCTAGGGAACCCACTTTCAACACTCCAACATTTACTAGAGACAATTTATAACAAGTTTGAATCCGCTAGCCATCACATGAGAATCATGATTCTTCTAATAGATGGATGTATTCAGGGGTCTTCCAAATTTTCTTTTGTTGCTACTTTGCTAACTGCGACTTCACCACTCTAAGTAAAATACCTTAAGAGATGGGACTTTAGAAGAACATTCCTTTTCCTATGGGGATACCATGGCTCCTTGGTAATCACCACTACAACAGTATTATCATAATAAACTATAATAGGGGATATACTTCTAGGAACAACTCAAATGTATGAAACAATGTAGTGTATCCAGAATACTTTTTCTGTGGCATCAGAAGCCGCTATATACTCGTATTCTACAATAGAATCAGTGACCATTGGTTGGTTCGAGCTTCTCCAGATCATTACACCACCATTTAGATAAAAGATGTAGCCTGACTATGATTTCATATCATCATGACCTCTCTGGAAACTATAATTAGTGTATCCCCTCACTACTAGTTCCTTATCTTCTCTATATTCTAAGAACATATCCTTTGTACACGTCACACACTTTAGGATAGTTCTAACAGCTACCTACTGCAACTCTCCTGGACTATCTTGATATTTTCCCACTATGTATGAAGAATAGGAAACATCAAACGTATTATGTATCATGTCATACATGATAGAACCCACTATCAAGGCATAACAGATTCTATCCATTCTTTCAATCTCCTCCTGTGTTTATGGAAACATTTTCATGGAGAGATTATTACCATGTGACATATGCAGCAGCCCCCTCTTGGATTGTTCTATACTTTACCATTTTATTATATTTTTAATATTTGTACTTTGACTTAGTCCAAGGATCCTTTTAGATCTATCTCACTAGATCATAATCCCTAGAATGTAGGCTGCTTCACCTAAGCCTTTCATGGAGAAACATGCATTTGAACAAGTCTTAACTAATTTAATGACATCTACTTCATTTCCCATAATTAATATGTCACAAACATATAATACTAGGAAAACCATGGAATTACCATCAACCTTATTATAGAAACAAAGCTCACTTTAATTTTTAAGAAAACCAAATTCTCTTATAGCTTCATCAAAACAAACATTCCATGATCGTGATTCCCGCTTCAATCCATAAATGGGACTATGTAGCTTGAAAAGATTATTGGAATTATTTGACAAGAAAAACCCTTTGGGTTAGTCACACAGACGTCTTCAACAAACATCCAATTTATAATATAAGTTTTGACATCCATTTTCCAAATCTCATAATCATGATATGATCCTATTGAAATCAATATTCATATAGATTTTAGCATTGCTACAGGTGATAATATTTCATCATAGTTGATGCATTGAAATTTCCTAAAACCCATTGAAACTAGTCTTTCTTTATAGTTATTAACCATTCCATCCATATCCATATTTTTATTGACTACTCATTTTCACCTGATGGGTTTTACATTATTTGTAGGGTCTACCAAAATCCAAACATGATTTTGGAACATAGACTCCATCTCAGAATTCATGAAATATTTCTATTTTGCAGCTTCTTTGCCTACTACTACTTCCTTGTAGTATAGAGGTTCATAATCCTCAAGGTGAAATATGTTAAATGTCTCAGTGATAATGAAACAATAATTATATGGATCTCTAAGCTCTTTAGTATACATATAGAGTATTTGTGTCTCGAAAACTACTACTTCTTCCACTTACATTGGTAGAGATTGTTCCCATACCAATGCCTATGCATCTGAAGCATCAACTTCATCAAAATAAATCTTTCTCCTACAATTTACATTGGAAATGCGTTACCTTTCTAAAAATATTCTATGTATCTCCATAAATAATTTTCTCTCTAAAGGGTTGTATAGGGAATATCTATTAGTTTCCTTAGGATTACATATAAATATGCACTTCATGCTTCTAGATGCTAATTATCTAGTAGGTAAAGTATTCAAAATATACCTACATACCCATACACTTATGTGTGATAGATTATGTTTTTTCCACATCAAAACTCATATAGAATCCCATATACTTTTTTATTTGGTACATCGTTTAGGGTTTATTCCAATGTCTACAACGTGTATCCCCAAAAGGATAATGGAAGAGTTTTCTGAATCATCATTGATATAACCATGTCTAGAAAGGTCATATTCCATCATTCACTAACAAAATTCAAATTTGGTGTATAAGGAGGAGTGTGTTGAGATGTAATCCCACACTCCTTCAAGTATAAATCAATTCTTGGTTAAGAGACTATCCACCTCAGTATGAGTGGAGTGCCTTAATCATCGTACCAAGATGGTTTTCTACTTTATTTTGGTATTCCTTAAATATTCAAAAGGAATATAACTTATATTGCATCATGTATATATTTTTATACGTAATAAATTTTTCAGTAAAAGTAATGAAGCATGGAAAACCACCCCATTCCTCTACTGAAAATTGGCCACCAATATCCATATGTAGTAATTCTAGTAATGCATTGGATATTTCTGCCATCCTAGAGAAAGGTGTGTTGGTCATTTTACCTTGTAAAAAAGATTTATATACATCCAAGGTTTTGAAATATATATATTCAAAAAACCCTTCTTGTTGTAATTTTTGTAATAAATTCTCATCTACATGACCTAGCCTGATGTGCCATAGCTGGGTAAGATATGAATCTTGCTCACTAGTTTTGTCATTGATTGGAATTATGGGGTTCTCAGGTTCAAGTATATATAAACCATTGTTAAGATGTTCCATACTATAACACATGTTACCCTTATATAATAGACAAAATTTATTTTTAATCTTGAAATAAAATCCCATAGTGTCCAAACATGATACATTGATTAGGTTTATGGTTATAGAGGTCACATAATAAAAATTATTTAAAACTATAACTAAACCCCTTGGAAAAGTTATGTGATACTCTCCCAATGCCAAGGCTACCATACTTGCACTAATTGCAGCTCTCAGGTTCACTATGCCTCTTTAAATATTCTTGAATCTACTGGTTCCTGTATATGTATGCATATGTGTAAGACACATTCCGTATCCAACACCCAACTTATAGATAGAGAAATATAGCATTCAAAGAAAAAAAATTCTTGAAGTAGAAGTGTAAACTTTCTTATTCTTCCCAACTATAAATCTTTCTTCCAGTGACCTTTCATGCCACATCTAAAGAAGACAAACTCATTCTAATTAATTTTATTTTGATTCTTCGGCTTTTTAGAATGGTGCATTGGTTTCTTCAGCCTGGACTTGGCCTTAGACCACCTTTCCTTTCCTTTCATTCTCTTGTTCACTATAAGGACATTTGAATTGGTATTTTTCATATCCATATCAACATGAAAAAAATTCCAATAGATATGGGAGTGACATTCTAATATCATCGATGATATAATTGATTATAAAATTCTAAAATCATGGCAGTAAAGAAGAAAGGATGGGATCCATTTCTAGATATTGGTTCAATTTGAACCCAAGGGCATCAATCCTTTCAATGTACTCGATCATGTTGAGTACTTTTGAACCGTCCTGGTGCCATTTTTCTAGATTTCACCTATAAAGGTAAATAGAGATCTCATACATTTCATTCATGGACCTAAAATGATATAAATATTTCTTATGTGAATTAATATTGTAGGCATCCTAATCCTAAAGCATTTTTTATAATAGGATGGAAATGAATGACAATATAGTGCACTGAACATATAGTGCATCCTATATGTGCTTCCTCCACATATATTTTTATGCCTTGCTTGATCCTTGAGGAGGATCAGCAAGAACTGAGGTTTCCTATACATAAATCTTTCTTTCATTTCATAGTACTATGGGAAAGCACCTATACCACTCCTAGAAGTTATTACCGATCATGATATTTTCTTTATCCATAATAGATAAAATTGATAATGTACTTGTGGTATTGCTGATTCCAAATTTATATTTAAAACTGTTAAACATTAGTAGTTAGTACTTATATTGATTACCATTAAAAATTTATTACTATTTAATTTTAATATCAGTTTTAATGTCTCCCACTATTTTATCGAACCCTAATAGCCCTAACTATTAGATTCATAACACTCCTTCTCTTGAGTATTTTAGTGGCAAGGATCCTTGAAACTATTCTTTATAGTTAACAAGCTTTTACTATGCCACTACACGGAGTGTTTCTGGTGGGATCGATTCTGGCCAGACACATTAACATGCAATTCCTTATTCTGTTGAGTAAAGTCCAAGATTTTGGAATCTGAATTTGATTCGCACAACATCCTTACTATAATGTGATAAGAAGCTAGTATTGGATACTTATTTACTACCAGATTTAGTCAATCCAGTTCATCATTATTATAGAAACTCCCCAGTAATATAAAAAACTCTAATCTTTGGCTGACGGGCACACAAAACAACTGATTTTTCTCAAATTTGAATCCAGGAATGCATTTAAACTTGATATATCTTTGACTGGATTTTTTTATTGATAAATATAATACAATTCTATTTTATTTGTTTATACTAGGTTTTCTTGATTACAACTGAACAAGAAATTAAAATATATTCATCACATCTCTTGGTATTTTGTCTTGTTTATTATTTTACATGATTAATAAATAATCAAACACTTTCATAAAATAATACACTATGCATAAAAGAAAATCATGCAATATGACTGGTCATGAGCATTTCATTATTATTGACCCATAATAGATCAATCAACACCTAACAGGTTTGATACCTGAGTTGACTGCTGACTCGTCTCACTACTCACCCATAGAGAAAAGTTCTCGACTCCCATTTGGATTGACACCTTGACTTGGTGGGGTCTGCATCTGAGATTGTCACCATGAATTTACAAATATACTCACACACAAGCGAGGGGTTCTTATTGTATGATATTCAAAAGGTTTATCGGAAGGTCATACCATTATACATATTTTTAGTAATATGACAATACAAAGATCGTCATTTAGCTACTTAATTATTACAAACATCACATGAAATGAATAAACAATTAACTAAATAAAACTACACATGAATTGGTTGATCACCAGCTCTAGACCAGCTGATTTTAAAAAAATGTAGAATTAAAATTAAAGTGTAATAAATATAAATAGTATGTGGGTGTTCTAATAAATTTAATGAATTTTAATAAATTCAAATAATTTATTTATTGGTTCCAACATTAATTTAATTTCCAATTTAAATTAAATTTTTCCATTAATTTAATTTAAACTCAAATTAAATTAATATTTCAGATTATATTAAATATTAAACCCCAAAAATAATTTTACTTAATTTTATTTTAAAATCTACATTAGAATAAATGAATTAATTTAAATGGATGACCTCTGGTTGGGAAAGTATTTATGCAGGACTATGGACTGTAGCATGACTGCTTAACTAGAGTAGGGAAAAAAGCAGGTGAATCATGGTGGAACCACGACAGTGAGTGACCAGTCCGGCAACAACCCTTGGTTGAGCTCTCAGGAGTGGGAGGTGTGTCACTGGCATTTGCTGGTTAGGGTTTTGGGAGGCGTGATTGGAAGGGAAAAAAATACCGCTGGTTGGTGTGGCGGGCTTGGGTAGAGAGGTAACTGGCTACTGTAAAGGGTTGGATAAGGGAACCAGAATGGGAGTGCGGCTCGGATAGAGGGATCCTGTGAGCTCGGAATGATATACAATGGTGATCCAAGATCTATGGCAGAGCGATGAGGCAAGGGTGGCACTGAAACTTCATAACAACACAACATAGGGATATATGACAAGAGATCTGGGTGGAGTCGACCTCAAATGGTGTGAAGACGATCGATTGGGGTACGGATGGGCATGGAATGGGGTGCCCCGCTCGGAATGAGGGTGACGGAGGATCCCGATTGGCTAGATCTGGGCCGAGGGCAGTGATAGACACTGGATGATGTTACTCCAGATGAGGAAGACATATGGGTGACTGATTAAAGGAGGTAGGGTGGCGCAGCTACGTAGGTCAGGCTAAAGAGGGGGTGGAGAGTTGTGGTCTGACCATGAGAAAAAAATAGGAAGGCGAGGCTACTGGTTTGGCTCACACAAGTAGAGGAAGATGAAGTAGTGTCCGCGTGTAACGATCATTGAGTGGCTAGTCACGTGGAATAATACCTAGTGGGTATTCTCCTTTTTGTACATGGAACCCACCCATTATGGGTTGTAAATAGTTAATTAGACTTTAATAAAAAATTAAACCCCAGACATGGTTTTATTATTGAACCATAAAATTAAATAATATTTATTTAATTTTAGTGATATAAAATAATTGATCTCCATAAGAACAATTCCGGTGACAAGATCCCGACAAAAGTATGACCAAATTCCAGTAATTTTCAAGAACACAAACAAAAATTTAAAATCTAATTTTTGAAAAATTAAAATTTTATAATACAAAACAAAAAAATCCGATCACCATACTTTTTATTATTTTAAATATTTTAAAATGGCCATTACTTGGCCATTCAGAAACTTGTCAACAAACAGTTAGACCTGTTGGAACCATTTCAATACAAATTAATTAAAATTTAAATACATTTATTTTTTTACTCAGAAAACTATGTGGCCCTCTATTACCACTATTAGGTACTGAGACGGGTAGTGGAAACTTATGGGTCCATAATTTAAAAATTTTACATCACTGGAGCAGCGTAACATCATTGACTCCAGTTATCACGTCCTGGTATGTTATGAGGACTATGCATGGTTTTAATAGAGCAAAAATAATAATGAACATTTAACTTGTTTGGATTTGATGGGTTCAAGCCTATCAAAAGGTGTCAATGACCATTTCTTAAAGACTCTGATTTCGAATCCCTCTATATCATCCACACATGCTTGTTGAACCTGCTCATGCACTGCTCGTTGGATTCTAGGTGCAAGCGGAGTACCTCGATGACCACTTCAATGCTACAATGATCACCAGAAGCCAACATATTCGATCTAAGAAGATCGAACATGAATAAATTTTATGTTTTAGAGAGTATCTCTCTAGGATTTAAGAGGATAGAGAGGCTCTCACTTCTATTGAATGAATAATTAGCATGGAATGATTCTCCCTCCACTTATATTGTGAATATCTATGAAACCTGGTTTGGGTTCCTGGCCCCTTTGTAATAAAAATCCACTATATAAACATTATAAATAATTATTTATGACAAATAAAATTATGCCACAAATAATATTTATAATTTATCACTAAATTGTAATATATATTAATATATTACATGATAATATTAATCCATTCACTGGATTCAAATCTCCGGATTACATTAAATGAACATGATATATTTAATTAATATCTTTTGGAATAATATTAATCCTTGTATTTACTTAATCACTCATAAATACAAGTCATAATTATATTCAGTAAATTTTTCCAAACATGACTAATTAATGAATCTATTTATACCTTAGTGATCCATAGATCTTGGATAATACCTAGACCTCATGATAGGGCATACCGAGTCCTATAATCCTATTCAGAAGAATATGGAAGATTCTAAAAGTGATACTGTGTGTGACCATCTAGGCCCTTATCCCAATAGTAGTTTATAATATTCACAGACCCAGAGAAGAGTCTAGAAACCCATCTAGGCCCCTAAAGAGATAAGGAAAATGCAAAGAAATTACCACCATCCTACGAACATGGTCTTTGTAATATAATCTCATCATCATCGATATCTCAATAAAGCAAGATGCACACGTGTGTCATCATCATTTTCCTTCCTATATTATTTTTTTTGATCTATCAGGATGGTCTTACATTCAACTACCATATACATGGATTTATTAAATGTGCTACCATCCTAATCAACCAGGACCGATATATATCTTCCTTAATATGGAAGAGAAAAATTCTTTCTGGATTATTCAATTAGATTCATGTCACCAATGACATACCAAACAAAAACTACCTCACAATGACTTAAGTACCATGGTTTTAACCTTGCATCAAATTATTCAATAAATGGAATAAATTTATAATTCCCTCAAGTCAACAGACCATTACACGTGTCCGTATATAAGAATAAAAAATGATACCTGAAACATGTGGTGTTCTAATTAATGGGTCTTCCCTCGTGATCTGAACTACTAAAGATCACTAAATGAGAACTTCATGATATTAAGTCTCAATGCATATGATCCCCTAACACCTGATAGTTGCACATCATCTATGTCAAATCATAATGTTGTAACTGGACCATAGGACACTATTTTAGGAGTATTGTCAAAGTATCTCTAGGTTCTCATTATAGTATGAGATCTTCTATAACAATTCGATATGACATATAATATAAGTACATTAAAATAAATAATGTTAATACATAAGTATCTACAATTGGTGATGTAACCGCATAATGTGGGTTTTCTATAAAGGAATATTCGAATGTCAAAAACTTGATCAGTAATTTTTTTAAATTATGTGGATGAAATTTATTTATGGGGGAATAATAAAACACCATGTTATTTTAAATTAACACTATATTAATATACCACATGTAACACTCAGTGAAAAATCGCCACAACACACTACATAAACATTATCATTTAAATGTTACCATTTTAACATATCAGTTAATTTGGAGGGTATGAATAGTATTGAATATTTTATGATATATGTATAATTACTAATTGATATAAATGTATTGATAAATTATCTCGAAATAACAATTCAAATTTATAATAAATAAAATTTATTCTTCTAAAAAACAGTTCCTTCAAAAATGATTTTAATTTATATTTGTGAGAAAATTTTATAATTAATTTAATGAAATTTTTGAAATTTTATATTTTAAAATTAAAATCAATTATTAAATATTCATATAAAAATTAAATTATTGAGAATTTTTTTTTGATTTTTTTGAAATGTTTGATTTTAGTGAGTAGTGAAAATTACTGATTTTTCAAATAATGTCATTTATTTTCATTAAATCATGAAATTGAAAAGTTATTTTATATTTTGGATTTCGTATTAAAGTGAAATATTAAAAATTATATTTATAATAATATTATTTATCCATTTTAATCATCAATTTTCATTATTTAGATATATGTTTATTTTTTTCTTATAACATTATTTTTTCCAAAACAATTTTAAATGCATAAAGTATATACATTTTAATTAACTAAAAATACCAAAAATATTGAAATATTTAAATGAAATTTTAATATTTTATATCTTTTAAAATTAATTTCAACTCATATAGTAATTTTTAATATTGATATTGTTAATGTAAGATCATCTTATGTTTGAAAAATACATTTCTTAGAAAAACATTGTTCGTCTTGTTTTTTGGGTTTCATGGTCAATTAAATTGTAAAAATTATTTGAATTAAATTTTCTAATATTTATTAAATATTTTGAATTAAAGTAATTAATATTATTTTATAAAGTTAGCTTCTTTTTTTCATAATGAATAGGGAAAATAGTGAATATCTCTTACGATAGTCGATGTTAATACTGGTTTATCGAGGATTAACAAAAGTGGTTAAAGGAGTAAAAAATTCAAAACCTATTTAGTTTTTAATGGTGGAGGTGTGTATGGAAAATATATACCATGAAATAAATATTTATCAACTTTGGTGGAACATATCTGGAGATTTGATCCCCATTATTGAACAGTTTTGGGTTTTTATAAAAAATGCCACTCATCCTCAACTATAAATGGGATCATGATCCCATCACTTATTCACCCCTTTCATGAGAGTTGGATGGACCAAAAACTTCCAAAATATCTCTGTAAAATCATTATCCAAATTATTCGGCTTCTATTATTCCCAAAATTTCATCCTTACGTCCCTTAATAAGAGATCCAAATGATGACCTTCTAAGAAAAAGTAATCATCGTCACAAAGATCCCTATTTTAAATTATTTATATTCAACCTTTAATTAATTATTAAAAATTAGAATATAAAAACACCAATATATTATATATAATTATATGTTATTATTTTTATGGAATAATATTTATCCATCTCCTCTTCGATTAAATTTGAAATAAAAGCATAGTTTCTTTGTACGACAGACTATCTCCTCACGAACCGATGTAATTAATTTCCATCATGGACTCTTAGAACTTTTTAAAATGATGAATTTAAGGTTAATATATTATATTAATGAAATTATAGTCATTATTCAATATTAATATATCATATTACTTCTAACCATACCATACATTGAAAAATGATAATGTGGTTGATGTGTACGACAGACTACTGCCTTACGAAGCGATGAAATTACTTTTTAACCACATAAGTACGATAAAATATGAATTATTATTTAAATAAATAATAATATACTTATTATATTAATATAATTATTTAAAGATAAAATAAAAACTAACTTCTTTTCATTATGAATGCTGAAAATTGGAAATGTTACACATGCATGCATACAAATTATCATCTATATGATTGTAACATAGATCATTTTTCATAAACATAATTCATTGATATTATTAAATGTATTATTTATGTAAAAAATATAATTAATTAATTATTATTATTCTATATATGATATAAAAATTACCCCTTTTACCATAATCAACAAACCAATGATGTTTTTCAATTATGAACTGAGCATCCTTGAAGCACCTGATGTGGAAATTGCTGATTAAGTTATAAAAAAACTCAATAAAATAAATGTAATAAATTGTGTAATTATAAGTTATTAAAAATAGAA
The DNA here is from genome assembly GCA_963277665.1 of Viscum album. Lineage (NCBI taxonomy): Eukaryota > Viridiplantae > Streptophyta > Magnoliopsida > Santalales > Viscaceae > Viscum > Viscum album. The sequence goes on from OY728125.1 coordinate 1,405,097,463, forward strand.
AGTTCACCTAATGAAAAAATAAATGATATATTTTTATTATATAGGAGATAAAATACATACACTATAATGTCTTGACTCAAGGTAACGATTTCGTCTTAAAACATCATTCTTTGAGATACACATTCATTTATGCAACTAATTTATTTTAAATGGTGTATATAAAACCTATTTATATATTATATAATTAATAGTTGTTAATTAATTATATTTTAAGTTACAATTCATTTACTTACTTCATTGTATTTACTCAAAAATTACCAAAGCAAAAATGGAATATTTTTCATTCTCATTTTAATCAGTATTGTTCATACATGGATATCCATTATAGAAAATTATTTTATTATTTTATAATAAAACACATAAATAATTTTATACAATATTTCATAATGAAATTTTCATGAAATATTAACATTTTACAATACATGTTACTTAAAAAGAATTAGAAAATGTTTTTAAGAAAATATGACTTAATTTGACTCTTTGGCCAAAAATAATTTTCATCCATATCCATGTTTAAAAAAAATTCTTAAATATTTTTAACATTATAAAAGTTATATATTAAATACAATTTTACTCATTTTTAAATATTTATAATTTTTTTGAATGGAATCATCTTTTCATTTTCTGAATGAGGTACTTTTTAACCTTTTTACAACAATGTGAATGGAATGTTTTTTAACATGTATGAAATGTATGGAATTACTCACCATAATTACAAATCAATTCATTGAATGTTAATTTATAAGTTTCTGTGGTTATTTTTAAATATTTTATTTATAATATTTTAGAAAACTCTATATTTTGCAGAAGTGATTTCAAAGTGAATATTTTATCTTTCTCAAGAAATATTCCATGTAATATTTTAAATACATTTTACTAAATGAAACAGTCACTAATTATATTTATTGATTATAAATTATATATATATTTCCCCCCACACATATACCTAGCTTATTATCCCTTAATTTTATTGGGTTGTATATTCCTTATGTTCGTGACTCAAAATTCATTCATTATGAAATTCTATTTGATTTTGATATGAGACAAGAATATGAAGCCCATTTTCATTATTTGTGTAATTATAATGTATAGGAATTATTATTGATTTCTTATATTTGGAACACATAACCATTATCATGTTATGATGGGTGCACTGACATATCTCTAAAATACATTAGGCAATGCATTAGTCTCATGATAGGTCATGTATGGGATTAAGGAGTAAACCAATAACTTTATGGGAAATTGTACACCATGTGATATTGTCTATGAAGTTATCGTTGAATCATGTTTATGTTATGTTATATGCTGATACCATATTTCCTTTGATTCCATGATCTTATAATACCATGTTTTTTATGTTATGAACACATGTAATCACACTTATGCCTTATATTTTATGATATCATGTTATACTTTTGAATCATAAGTTATTCATAATTATAATGTCTATTCTGTTAATATTTTTTATATTTCCCATATTGTATATATACTCCTAAGATTATCCTATGTAGTTTTAGGAGATTAAATATATTTTGGATCATGTTATGGAGAATAAAATGTGGATGTCATGTATTAGTTTCCTTTTAATATTTTATAAACATAGTATTCTACATTCACTAGGACTTATAATCTTTATGTTATAATGTTAAGATATTTATTAATAAAAATCATTTAATAATATGTTTCAAAGTACCAGGTTACATAATCCCAATATATAGAAGATGGTTTTTATAATAGGGTAGTACTACAGTTGGTGGGAGATAAATACATTTATATCATTTGACCAATTTTCGAATAAAAATCCCTCATATATCCATAGAGTGATCTCAGAGATGAATTGTTTTTGTTTCCCATCAATTTAATTAAGGAAAAAATCCCAATATGGGATATCATCAGGTCTTGGAGGATCCATTTAAAAATAATTCAAATTATCCAACTAGTATTATTTCATATTATGGATTGGATAATATCCCCATGGAGTGACTACCACTAAGGAATGTAAAGACTACATCACAATACATGCACATCAACTTGGATAAAGAGATTCTTTACCACTATGTGGGTGTAAAAGAACCTCAGCCTCAATCAATAAAACCATATATCTTTGTTAAATTAGATATGAATCCTATAGTATGATGAATTACATGTGGTTTGGGTATATTCCCTCCCATACATTTCGTATCATTTATATTAGCTAATCCCAAATATTTAGAAGATGGGTGATATTCTGATGGAGACCGTAGAGATTACCCTATATCATATTTAGGACATAAATATTCCCATATATTATATTTAGTAAATAAGTATTCTGTTACATTATTTAACATATCATGAAATTCCCATTTATCTATCTCATCTATAAGTATTATAGTAAAGTGGAGAATAAAACAAATCTTAGAGTCTCACCTTCAGTAACCAAATATGGTGTCTCTATTACTATCAGTATACTCTATAAAGTGAATTTGGATATAATGTAACATCCATGACTTTAATTTATCATTTCCTCCATAACCCATGATGAAAATGAGACACATATATCTTTCCTCAAGCAGTATAAAGATGTATTGACCTATAACTATAACAAAATTCTCATGTTGGAAACCAATATGGCTACTAATTATTTAGGTATCAAAATTATAAATATTTATTTAAGTAGATGGTAAAGAAGCTACATCTAACCCATGATTCCACTATAGAATAAAAATTCAAAAAGATCAAAAAATCAAACTTCAATGAAGAAGTTGAGTACCTAAAATGGTTTGAAAATATTTTCCCAATCAAGAATATTAAATGGAAGATCCACATTTTCATCGATTTGTAGGATCTTAACCAACACTTTAACAACGATGAATTCTGTGTCCATATCATGGAACTTATGATTGATGATACAATTTTTTATAGGATATCTACATCATGGATTCATATTTAGAATATATCATATCTGAATAGACCTCTTTGATGATGATTCCACTTCATTTAGGTCAACCCAACGTGTATATTTCTATTTATTAAAACCATTCATATTTAAGTGAACTATCAATACATATAAATGTTTTATAAACCATATTTCCATGACCATCATAGGGAGGATCGTGGAATTATATTTTGAGGACCTATTAGTAAAATATCATAATTGTTATGTTCATCATGATAATATAAAGACACATTTTAATAATCCAAAACAACACTGCTTGAAAATTTACACATTTTGATATGTTTTCTAGGTAACATAGAGTAAATTCAATTGATTTGTGGTATTATATATCAGTCTCAAAGTTAACCATGAGAATACGAGGTAAATACTTGATAGGATTCCAACTCAAGATCACAATGAATCATGTGGACTCCAAGGGAGATGTTCTGATATTTGGAATTTCATTTCAAGACTAATCAGTAAATGCATACTATTCATGAAAATGATGAAGAAAAGGATAACATATTAGTTCTATGAGAACTATAAATAATTTAATAATAACATAATGTAGAAATTTATGTACTCTATGGTTTTAATTGCACCCCCAGAGGGTAATCCAAGCATCCTTTATGTAGTGACAATATAATGATTTCTCGATAGACACCTATCCAAGAATAATGATTCCAACCTGGAGAATAAACTCTATTATCTCACTAGAACTATTTTATACCCTGAGAATCAACATTTTGAAATCAAGAAGAACTACATATCACCAATCTTTTTAGTTTAGAAACTAAGACATTATATATAGAATCAAAAATGTTCTACTCAACTCTCACACCAACCCACTAAAATATATTCCTGGTTTCCTAAACTCGAATATGTTCTATGTGTTATGGATAGTCATTATGTAGTCTTTTATCATTCAATTCATGTCATATAAAGTAGTGATGTGGTAGGATGTAACATATTTACTTAATGAACACCCTATCCTAGAGAGGTTATTGCTGAATAAAGAGATCCATGATAAATAAATATTCTCCATCCATGCAACACCCCAATCATGGGTGATATACATTGATGGTGGTTATAGGTTCCTGATCGGGAAAAAACTGAAAAACTAATAGAACAATCAAGTTAACTAAGAGATCATACTCATCTCCATAGTGAAGGTATTCTTCCATACTTTCTCTATTATAAAAAGATAATACCAAAAATGAGGAAGAATATTAGACCATCATTGTAGGATTAGAATTGGATCGAAAAATATGGATGGTCAGATTAAATATAAAAGGTGATTCATTGTTGGTGATCATGTAGATCAATAATGAATATTATATTAAAATAAGAATAATTGAGTCCCTTTATTGAATACATTTAAGGGTTGATGGATAAGTTCCCTTTGAGACAAAACATCCTCACTTATCATGTTTACATAATATGAAAACTAATATGCATCCCCAATGATGGTAGATCTATACTAGGATGAGACAGTCATTCATATTACTTATACCATGGTAGTATTTCCTATTTTAAACAATGATTGGGAAGAATTAAATAATTTCAATACCACCCCTGACCAAGGAGAAATCATATCTTCAGTAAAAGATACTATAATTAGATGTATGAACCATATAATGGAATACATCCATATAAGAATTATCCTATATAAATGTGCCAAGAAAGAACATATGATATAGTGGGAAGTGGACTTCATTAATATTTGATGGCTTTAATTCTTAGAAATTACTTTGCAAATGAGGATTTGAAGTAGTTCACTTTAGATTTATTGAAGGAGGAGTAACAGTCCCTATTGTGTATGAATTCTATGATGATTATTGTAGTGCTCATCATTCAGTATCCTAGTTTTTTCATAATGTTATAATGCATAGCTACTTTTTGTAGTAAATGATGTAATACTACATAAAATTAACAAATAAGTTTTATAATTTTCTGATACATGTCAATTTAATCCATTAACCACAACAATTTCTATACACCTCAAAATATTATTATTATCCATTTTCAATAATGAGGAACAAATTTCATGGGGTCATATCCCCTAGCTGTATTTTTTTATTTCAGGTACATATTTACTTCCACCAAAATATTTTCCACGTGTGTTGAGGATATGTCCATCAAGGAGTTATAATGAAGGATATTATCAACATTATAAATACTAATATGGTATCAATATTTGTGTCCCTCATGAAACATTGATGGAATATGGCACCAATTTATACTCTGTTGATTTGAAATGACTATATCAGGAATAAAATATAAAGTCCCACCATTTATCTTGATTTCATGAAATGGTGAATATATATTTATATATAGAATAATATAATTAAACCTATAAAATATTCTTTGTAAGATGTTTTATAATGAAAATAAATCACTATTATACAAGATCCTATATGATAATTTGTCTTCTCATAACATAATCTATACTAATACATAGTTGACCCCACATTTTATTATATACGGGACATTGATAGTCATTCCCATTAATGTTTAAATTTCCCCACTCCAAATTAATATCTAAAAATAGTGGTTTAATTAAAAAAGTCATATATCCAAAAAATATGAAATAGATTGACTCAATGAGAAGAGACTGCACACACTACATAACCCTGTTATTCAACATAATCGAGTCGCATGTTCATTCTACAAGATGTTTTTCCTCCAAAAAATCATCAAAGGTCAATTGATGATAGCCCTAATAACCCATAATATATCTGGGAAGAAGCCTCAAAATAATGATCCAAAATGGGAGGGACCATATTACCCACTTATGTTACACTCTAATAGAGCTTATTCCCTAAACACAACGGAGGGTGAGTGTATCATTCCACCCATCAATGCAATGTTATTGAATAATTTATTTTCATAATTTTGTGATAAGTTCCCAATAGTCTAACCTATTTGACTATAATCATTATTTAATGTTAGTCCTACCTGCATGACCTTAAATTTTATAGTTTATCATCTTCAATGCATGATGTTATACTGCATGGAACATCTTTGATACCTAATTTTAAGCTGAATGGTATATGTCCTACCATAAAATACCATTAAAATGTGTTGGGATGGGATATTTTTGGGACCCATTTTCTTTATGATAGTCATATTTTCTTGGGATTTCATAGTGCATGTTCCAACCCTTTAGTTATCAGCCTGCCTCGAAAATAAAATGTTCATACCATATATATTTACAACATTTTTCTTATTTCCATTATTATAGGAAACATAATGATGTTCAGACTATTGAACGCAACTACAGGTTCAATTCCAATCATGTCCCTCACTTTGTCTTAATTCCAGATCCCTCATTCTATTCACAATGATTTTTCTCTCCTAACTCAGTTCTAATAAAATGTGATTTTATTTTTCACATGATCTCGATTGGTGTAAAACCTAATTCATAATGGTCCTCATCATATAACCTTAATCTACATAACACCTTAGTCAATATCGCATGAAATTAAATTTTATGATGTTTGTTGTAAAATAATTGAATTTAAATAGCTTAGGAGGGTCTATTCAATATAAAAATGATCAAATATGCCCATACTCTTTATGAGAGATCGATATACATAAGAGAAAAGGTCCTTCATTTCTGGGTACAATGGATATAGATATAATAGCCAACATAAATATCATGGTTCACTTAACCCATTACAAGATATTAACCATTTAATAGAACTATTTTTTTTCTCAATTTCTACTAACTCAGGATACATAGTGACACCAATATCTTCTATCATAGTCCCAACTATTACTTTATCCAAAATCTAGTTACTTTTAGTTTGTGATATTTTTTTCAACATTGGAACTTTATATATGGGACTCCACAGCATGAAAATATATATTTTTAAGAATTATTTGTGACTTGATTGATATTATTTCATGATATGTAGTGATTCTTGGTTTCTCTATCCCTGGTCTAGATGTGAATACCTATCAACATAAATCCACTTCCCAAACTAGTATCAAGGTAATATTTATTTATGTCGGGTTTCCTATAATAACCCTTACACTATGACCATTTTTTGAACAACATGAGGTATTATTACTACAAACATAAGATATATAGTGATTCATGGATCTACTAGCTCTAGGACCACCTCAAAAACCATGTTGACACATTCTCATTATCTGGGGATGAGTCCATGGCCAATACAAGTTGGGTTTTCATCATTCTCTCCCACTATATAATTAATTCATTTTAATAATCCTATGTTATGTATGATTCTTATCTGTACAGTGATATCACCCAAACAAGAACTACATGTGGCTTGATTACTATTATCGTAGGATTTGTAGTAACACCAAAATATATTATCCTATTCCCGGATATAAATTCCATTCAAAACTTCACTTTGTATTACTTTATAAACCTTAACTCAATTACTTGTCTCTATGTCAAGGTTATCTAACTTTTCAATTAATTTAGATCTATGAAAAATAACCCCACATATATATCTATGTCATATGACCCTGAACTACATGGAATCAAGTTTGTATCATATGAAATTAAATTATATGACATATGATCTATTGAACATGACTTTAAACTATTTGGAATAGTTTGTCTTATATAATCTTAAATTGATCATAGTGATATATCTCTTCTTAACCACATTCATAAAACCTCCTCTTATGTAAGAGTTTAATATATATAATAAGAAATTCTTCCATATGTGAGAGTTAACCTAAATTTAGAGATTTATCTTTTTCCCTAGGATGTTATGACTATAGTTAAATGTTCATATCTTGGTTGTGTGACTCACATAACCCACAAACTGGGAAATTCCCTCACATATATCAAAACAATGTATGACTTGTATCATGTTATTTCAATATATAGAGTGACCACTAGATCTCTTATATTGGGCCAAAAAATCCCAATCAAATCCCTCAATTTATCTTGGTGTTTACACCCCTTCAGCCATGGTAGGTTTATCTTTACATGTTCTACACTAAGAAAAATCCATTCCACATATCTTATCATCCAAAACCATGTAAAAACCACTATATAAAGGCTTGTATTAAATGGACCTAAACTAAATAGAGCATGATCGTTTTTCTAAAGATGTTAAATTGTAGGACATATATCCCACCCTTCATGACCATTAAATACATAGATTGACCCATTCAACTAAACTTAAATTCATTACATGGGAGGTGAATCCATGAAAAGGTACATAGTGTATGGATTCTTTCTATAATACCATTCTTGGATGAAATCATCCCTTTATCATGATTAATATCATAGCAATTGGGATTCTCATATTTGTACCAGGTCGCCTACTTGGGGGATTAACTAATGCATTATGTGAAAAATCCTAAGTATCAAATTCAAGGTAAAGCCTCAGCATTGGCATTGATTTAAATTTCATAACAGAAAAAATGACCCTCCCAACATATGTGCTAAATCTATGTAGAGACCATATTATATCAAAACTATGTGGTCTTGATTCATGTTATTCTATGATACTGAGTGATTTTTGAACTTTATATTTCAAGCCCAGACATATACTATCATCCAACTCCATTCTTGTTATCATCCCGAAACAACCTAATCTATGTTAGTTTATAGATTGGGTGTTCTAAATACCACCTGAATGTTCCCTTACATTCACCACACATCAAAACCCATACATTTTGAATCACCATAACCTTTTAATTGGTTATTGGTAAAAAATATATTAGACTCAAAGTGAAAGCTGTTCTTGAATATTTTTATTCTATTATATTTGGAACATCCAATCACATAGAATCTGTCCATAACAGAAGGTCTTATAATATCTGTATTCCCTCAACAAAAGTTTCATGGAACCCAACATTCAAATATTAGAAAGGGAATATCCTATAAATACTTGTTCCATCTCGTATTTTAGATTCAGAAAGATCAGTTCATGATTTACACCATCATCTATCCCTATTAAATGTTATTGGAATAATCATTCTTATTCACCCTCATCTGAGTTTTCCTATCACACCCCTACTATACTATGTATCCTTGAAATATATTGATGTATGTTTTGGTTTATATTTATTATGAGCCAAGATGTTTTATTAATATATTCATAGTTGTAACACCTAAGGGTAGTTTGAGTTATTCAATGATAGGTTTAATATTTAGAGGCTTAAAATTAAAAAAAATTGAGATTATAGGTTGGAAACATGGTTAACGCATTGTTACTACTAACCATGCTGCCATAAATATAGAAGGAAACAATTATTGTACCATAAATCCTCAAATCACTTGGATCATAATGGAAGACCATGAAAAACTTGTAATAAGTTGTATATGTGATTTTTATTGTCGGTTCATAGTCTTCCTAACTGTTGGACCTATATTCATAGGTTGTGGTTCCTAAAATAGTTTGAACCACAAAAATTTTAAAACCATACAACCAAAACATGTGGTTTTTATTATGAATTAAAATGATTTAATTTACAAAAATTAACCTCTTAAATTAAAATAAGAAAACCCCACATTTTCCCCTATAACTAGATAAACCCCCTCCATAGCACAATTATCCTCCTCCAACATTAATTTATTAGTGATTTATCCCTTTTTTTCTTAGTGAAATCAAGCCCCATTCTTCCTTAAAAATATATTTTCGTAAGGGAAACAATCAATATTTTCATTTTTCTTAATTATTTTAATGTTATAATTATCATACTAGTTTAAAATGTTTGATTCTATTTTATGGGTTATTCCTTATTTATTATTTCTTCAATTTTGACTTGAACTAGGGACCAATATTGGATTGTTAGACTTATCCTTGTATAAGGAAGTTAGTATTAAATAACTGTTTAAATTATTGAAAATTTTCTTAATGTGTGAAATTTGTGGTCACAACCCCTTTAAATGTATTGATAAAAAAATCTAATAAATGATTTTAATTTTTTATTCTATTAATAAATTCTTTTCTAAGCTGGTTAGTATGTATTATTAAGATAAATAAAATTATATTCAAATGGAGTGGTAAATGTTAGATAATTAAGAATAAAAAATTAAATAAAGTGTTCTATTCTTGTTTATTAATAGGGAGGGTTTTCCCTCAAGGTCCTTATGGATGGTTATCATTTCTTGGAAGGGAATGTCTACCCCTAAGAGTTAGATTACTCATTCTTATTTCTTGGTATTAATTTTCTTCGTCTATGGTCCAGATGGATGTATCTCATTTTCTGTATGGGCATGTCTACCCCTGTGTTTTAGAAGACTAGTTTTTATTTTACTAAATGTATTATTGCACGCACCATAATTCTAGATGAGTATACCAAATTTATAGACATTTGAGACTTGGAATAACAGGTATAGTTAATCCAAATTTTCATGTTAGAACCTAAAGATTGATGTTGGTTTATTTATTATGATTTATTTTATTGACCGTACACTACAACCAAGACAAGATATGTTTATAAGTATCTTTGGTCCTGGCCAACTATGTCACCCTCACACTATTCTTGCAGTATCAATATTACCCAATCATACTTCAATGTTATTGGATAGGACAATATAAAGTTCTATTGGATTGATGGTTGATTATTTATAGTGTAGAGCATGGGGGATGGGATCAATTTGGGAACCATGACTAGTTTTATTGACTTTTATTGTTTCATTATTTTATTCTTATTCGGATATTAGAGTATATGATCGGAAAATATGGGATCTATTTTTTATGTTTTACATTTCATGAAATTTATATAGATATATTTTAATATTGCGTGGGTTATATTTATTTATTGGCATAAAATGTGATTTCAATTGCTTCTTTTTTCACATGTGTATAAAATTTCTTTTATTTATAAGGTTATTCCAATACTATATTATGTTGTAGAATCCTCAAAATACTTCCATAAACATTTAGTGATAGTTACAAGCCTCTAACGTATGGGGTGGAATGCCCGAGTTCATGTAAAAACCTACCACTTGAACACATCTAAGTGGTTACTGGTTGAAATATCTTCATAAAGTGATATCTGAGTAACATTTTCTTTTGTTTTAATGTTTTTCAAGTTATATAGGAGATAACACATTTTCATAACTGGGTATAGAACTTATTCATTGGAGTATTTAACCAGCATATGGGGAATGCATAAGTCATTGAGAATGAGATTTTTTTCTTGTATTAATCTTTTATTATCAAGGTATTTCACATAATATTAATATTGCAACAAATGTGTGAGTTTGTGTTGGAATTGTTTAAAATAATTGATAAATGTGATTTTTGGGGGTTTTATATTTTATTGAATATATGTTTTATGGATTTTTTGAGAATATTTGGAAAGGATGCCTTGGTCTTTTATTCAATTCATTAGAAGGAATATGTTAGTAAATATAGTGATTCTTTGTGGAAAATTTTAAATTCATTCAATTGAATGGATGAATGTATTTTTTGGATGAATTGAGTTTGTTTTTATTCCTTGATGAAACAAAGACACATATTTATAGAATTCATGGATTTAATTGCTTCCATTGGGAAAATGAATATATATTTTCATTCATTTGTTCATATATAAAGTGTTTTAAATAATTTTGTTAAGTGTTTTATTAACAATTTCATTAAAAAATTAGACCGACCCCTAAATGTTAACACCCAAGTAGCCTACCATCAATTCTACGGGTTGAGCTCATAGGCACCCACTACGGAGGGTAATAGTGTTCATTGGATCCCTAGTACTTGTAAACACTAGGGACATTGATAGAAATGTATCAATAGGATGATTTAGGTTGGAATACATAACTTGATTCCCTCATTAGTATCCGGGACAACATATAACATGTTAAAATTTAATCTTATTGATTTACCTAGCTACCTATGGAGCGTTACATATTATTATGAAGTACATTCATGAATAATTTTCTAATGTAGGATGACTTTATTTTTGGGAACTCATAATTATTTAAAAACCCACAATCAACATTGTAAAGAATTATACTATGGTATCTCAACTCATCTTTAACCTATAATTTCTAAGTTAGTAAGCATAAGTATTTCACAGTGCATCTATGTACACCATTCCATTTCATTGGTGGATCAAAAACCATTCAGACTTTGGAGAAGAATGATAGGCCACATGATAGGTCATGGTGACTATGAAATGATTAAAAAGATATATCCATTCCATAATAATATATATGGTTATTTTGAAATGGAGAAAATGTGCATACCATGCTATGACATATGGAATTTTTTGTTAAAGTATATCATATGTGAGCCTGATGTTTCTTAAATGGGAAGGACCACACCATTTAACTTTACATCGTGGTTAGGGATAATCCATATCCAAAATGGGGAATTCCAATGTAGGAATGGAGTGTGGTATAATGATTATAATTTACTGAATTGAAAAAAATAGTCATCTAGGAATGACCATGCCATGAAGCATAGCATTTCATTCCTGGCTGTCTGTATCTATGAAATGAGATTCCCTCTCTATGTCTATTAGATTTATATGGTGGTACTATATATAAATTGTCAAAAAAGGACATAAGAGGACCCGTTACACCATATTTTCATGATATTGGTAATTATACTAGGCATGTTGTTTGAGGAGAGTATCATGGTTTCTTAGGAAGAAGTCTAAATAGCTAGTTTCCATGGTACCATGTGTTTTGAAGGAAATATATCTTGAAGGATAACCTTACCAAATCAAAACATCATGGAGTATATTTTTTTTAATATTTTTTCCTAAAGAAGAATATAAAATGTTGTAACAATAGAGAATATTCCATGGTGAGAGTGATTCGACAAATGAAGTTTTTTATACCATTTCAAATGATAGTAGATCTGATAAAATATGATTAAAATAATAAAGCCTTAGATTTAAGGTATTGATTCATGATGATTTAAAAACTGACTTATCAGTATTATTGAAGTGGTTTATAAGAATAATTCAATGCCAAAATATATATAATAAATGTGAGACACAATGAAGTTTTTTTCACAGATTGTGGGAATTATTTGGTTCAATGAATTTATTGGAGTTGATTTATAATATTATACTTAGGAAGTTTAAAAATAATAATATTAAAGGTGATTTATATAGTAATATTTTTATAGGTTTTCCTTGAAATGTGGAAGAATTATGGAGTGAAAATTATTATCATACATATTCATGGAAGAAAAACTTCATAAATGATTATACCTTCTATAAAAGAAAAATAAAAGGAAGAATAAAATAATAAATGGTGTATAATTACATGAATAAATATTTATATTGCAAGATAAGGATCCTTTAGTAATATGAAGATCCATATTTTAGTAAAATGAGTTAGTTTTTTAGTGAAAAAAGGATGGAATTACAATAATGGTGATGAATAGTTCATGGTTTTCCAGAATTTTTCTCAAAATAAAAGAACATGGTAGTTCATAGGGAACCTACCAAGGGGTGATGCTACTTAAGGAAAAGTTCACAATTCCAGTAGTGAAAAAGCAACCAATGTGATCAACAGTTTTTCTTTCCAGAATGAATGATGTTAATATTTCTAATCAAGGTGTGACTACATGTTATTAAACTATATCAGGACCCATATATTGTTAAAACATTGGTGAACCTATCTCAATTCAATCCATGAATGGGGAAGGGTAGTGCATACCAGGAGAGGAGTGAACATATCACTTTTGAATATTTTGAGGCAATGAGCCTACATGTTGAGTGAGAAAATCCTTTTTGTATCATGTGAAATACAGTGACCCTAATGTATTCTAGTGCATCCAAACATCATCTATATCATGGTCCTTGGATTATTCCTATACGACTGAAAAAAGAATAAAATTATTATGTACCGTCATGCATTACATTCTTACATTTTCACATATAGTTCGATGTGGTAATGTTAAAGTGAAGTCTTGATATAGGTTATTCCTTGTTCCTACCCATGTGAGATCATGATCTAAAAGTAAATATAATTAAATGATATGTAAGAAAGTTTAAATTAGTAACAACCTAACCCACCCCCTCTCAGGGTGCCTCAGGGTCCATTCAATTTGTATCAGATCCTAAAGGTTTCGACTCATTGATTAACCTCAGTATAGGTTTATAGTTATTAGAAAAATTGAATAAATTATTAGGCCACTATTCTTCAGTGGTAAAAAATTATTCAACATGAAAAAGGAGTTTATAGTATATATGTAATATTATTTAAGAGACCCTTATGACTTTTTTCAAAGAGGAGTTGTTCTGTTGAGTCATTACGTAGTTATATTTGAATGAGATCAAAGGAATTTTTAGATTGATGAATCATTAAATAATAAATTAAAAGGTTCCCAAAAAAAGATATTTTCAAGAGGTTTTTACACTATCTGTTCTATAGGGATATTTATAATAGCCTACAAGTTTTATATGTAAATATTTATTATTTAAGGAAGATAGAAAGGTGGTGCAATATAATATCCAAATGAAGAATTAAATATTGAAATATAAAACATTTAGAATAATAATTCCACTAAGAGGATAAATTCTCCAATTGAGGCAACTAATCATAAATCACTTGTTTCAAATTTTTACCCTGGTTCAAAGAAAACATGTGAATTCAAAAACCCTACGTTTCTTATTGAGTTACAAATGATATCTAATTCCAGTGAAGAAGTGGATATGACATTTGGTTTCTAATTTAGGGAGTGTTTATATAGCTACTAAGAAGTGTTTCGAAACATGCTAGAAGATGAGAATCAAATGGGAGTCTTGTATGAAGTGTATGTTTCTCGAGTAAAGGACACAAACTTGTAAAAAAGTGGATAAAAATAAAAGATGTTTCCCAGAAGATTTAATTGAATAAAATTTGAGCTAAAATTAAGGAACAATGTGACAAGATTAATTACATTTCCTAAGAGATCAAAAATAAGATGACCATATATATTTAATTTAAGGGAAATATCATTTAATACCGAACATACCATAAATAAAGTAGATAATATATAACTACTGATATTTTAAGTATGAAATTATGGGATACTAAACGTAAAAATAATAATAAATGTTTTGTGAATCTTGTGACAGAAATCTATCTTAAAAGGGAATAAAAGGTGAATATACCCTCTAGGGTATCCCAAAAAGAGCACTATAGTGAATACATCAAATCTATAATAAAGAAAAAAACTAATTTTTTTAATCATATATGGGGAATAAGGTATATAATATTGTATCTATAAAATTATACCATTATGGAAGGTTTGGTTACATCATGAGTGGGTATTTTGAAGCCTAAAGGCCTAATAGTGAATAAATAACTATTGCTAAAATATCTCAATCAAGAAGTCCTAACATGAATTATGATTTTTATGGGTGTTATTTTTGGTGATCTAGATCTATTCATACTTATATACATTATAGAATTATGAAATAAAAAATAATCATAAGAAGGTACTCAAATAATATGACATATAAAGAAAGGGTTCCTTATCGAATAAAATGTTTTAATCCAAAAAATGGGTTTGTATTTTTGGAAAAAAAATTGAACTCAATAAAGAGTACGTGATGGAAAATAATATGGTTACTCATAGAATCTATTTTTAAAATTAAGAAGAAAAATTTCAAATCAATATCGTTGTACTTCTCCATCTATGAGAAAGTTGAATGTTTAGAAGAACCCATCAAAGAAGAAGGAATCTATGGTGGCACTTGTAGCCATCATAGAAGAAGACTTCCAAGGTGGTCACTCGAAAATCCACATTAGGGAAATAGATAAATATTTGTGGAAGTGTAATCTACTGGATAAGGAATCTAGATTAATGATCTACTAAAGTTACAACATAATAAGATACTTTCACAAGTGGATTCTATTCTACAATTAAGAAAAATCACAATAAAAAGAATGATAAGAGTTATTTTACTTAATAAATTGTATAATTAGTTTCATAAAAAGAATATTCATTAGAAAATTTATGAAGATTATAAATAAAAAATATGTTAAATATTAAGATGTTCCTGAATAAGTTATAAAAATCATTTCCAAAAATTTGAAAAAGATAAAAGGAAATGTGAAGGATAGAGGGTTTTCTTAATCTCACATGCCTCATACCACATGTTGGGTAAATTTGAGGGACCCCTATCCATATATGATTTAATTTTTCAAACTATTTTAAAATTAGTAAATAATTAACAGGGAGATACAACCCTTGGAGTATTTGTTTTAGAATAATCACATGTTTCTATGTTGATGGTATATCTTTATACATGATGAAAATGAAAAAAATGGTGTTTAGTAAAAATCCCGACCTTCAAAGATAAATCTAAAATATTCTTGATAGAATGATGTATTCTAAAAAAGGAAATACTTGATCTAAAGAGAAAATAATTTCCAAATCCATATTTGAATAAAATAGTGTTATCATGATATAACATTGATATAAATCTATTAAATAAGTGGTATCGGGACACCAAAAGGAAGAGGAAATATATGAATAATAAGGATATATTCACTTAACATTTATTTATATTCTAAAATATGATATTGATTATTTATTGTTATATAATATCAAATTCTACTAAACATGATATTTTATCCCCAACAAGTGGTTTCCCAAAATGAATAAAATCATATAAGATTTGGTTATATAATTAGGGGGTGGGGATAAATTTCCCAATGATGATTATCGTCATTATTGAAATAAATAATCCCTAAAATTCCTAGAGGAAATTCAGTTCAAATTTTTTCACTAGTATTATGGAATTATTTTTTCCATGTAGATATATTTCTCACACTTTTATACTTAAAATCATTATGTGAAAAAAAATTATATAATAATGTCATTAATATTATATATTATTTGAATTAGTTGGAAGAAATGTGAAGCTACTATGGGTTTTATGAATAAAGTCATTAACAAAGAAAACATTGTGTGTGATTAACATAGAATCTTGATAATTACACTAAACCCAAGCTTAGTAGTATTAAGAGAATTTTGGTTACCCCAAATACCATGTATTAATTTCAATCACTAGATATCTATGAGTCAGTACAACCATTGAAGACAAATTTTTGTCAAAATATTAAGGGATGAGACTTCAAGAATTTTGTAGTCCAAACTGAACTTTATACCAATTTGCTTCTAAAAAGAACAGTGAAAAAAATGTTTTATAAATTGTCTGTAATTTCAAACGTCAATGGAGTTATCTCATAGAATTCAGAAGTCAAGTTTGATTGGAATACAATAAAAATACCTTTTATCATTTAAAAAACAAGAATGGTGAGAAATAATAATATTAATATAACAAATGGGGAATACGTATAATGTATCTTCTTCTAAAATCCAAACAAAATAAAATAAAAAAATTAGAATAACTCATGATTGAGCCAAAATGTTTTATTTAATTGATTTGACGAGGGAGGAATATTTTTTCAAAAAGAGGTACTATTGTCACAAAATTCTAAAATGGGTGATTATTCCATAAGAAGGGTGGTACAATGTTATATATTTTTTGACAATAATTATTTAATGTGATTATTCTAGTTTTCATATCATTAAATATGTGTTTAATGGACTTTTTGGACTTACTGGTAAAGGGTGCATGGGAATTGGATTTTACACTCAACATGGTAGTAGTTATACAAATTGGTGCTAATTGGAGGATTGTTATGGATTCATTCAATTGAATGTATGAAATTTTTACTAGGCTTAATTGGGTTCATTTTTAATCTTTTTAGAAATACAAAAAAATATTTTAAGGATCCTTTTAATTTGTTTCAATAATAAACAATTAATATATATTGGTATATATATGCACGAAAAAATATTTTCATGGAATTATTCTAAGTGTTTTATTGAAGAATTATTAATCAAATTTGGTAAAACCCCTCTAGGATTGAACCGAAGCAGAATACTAGTAGTGATGGGGACTGATATCAAAGGCTTTATCCAATGAGGGAAACAATGTGAAAATGTAAAATTGTCTGTGTCAATACTAGTGCACGTGGATGTATAAGTTTTAATAGTTTAATGAAATTAGTTAAAGAGTGATTGAATCCACCATAACGGTTAAGAATGATGAATCTAAATAGAAAACCGAAAACAGTAGATTTTCCTAACAGATTAAGGGGAATAATATATTATTAAGTAGTTAACTGATGAATTATTTTTCTATATCAGATGGATTAATTTATAGGTAAAATTAATTCATTAAAAACCCTTGAAAATTTGTAAAAATAATAATAACATGTCATCTCAACTCATATTTTACATCCAACAACTAGTTCTACATACATGAGTAGTATACACTTCATATATATACACAAATACATATTTCATAGAGGATCGATCACCATATTGTCTTGGGGTAAATCTTCCGCATTTTGGGATAGGTTATGGTTATTGTAAGATTCACATGAATGTCTCACCATGCCGCAACAACGTTTGTAGTTAATTTTAAAAAAAGAGTAGGTTTATAACTCACCACAACATATGTAATTTTTGTGTTGAAGAATATCCAATTTGATCTTCATTATTGTAATATAAAGAAATGCTATATATCACTTATCATGTTGGTTATATAGAATCCCTTACCAAATTGGGGAATCCAAATATAGGTGTGGTGATTACCATGGTGAGTAACATGTATTGAATTTGAATCCAAAACAGTCAGGTAGGAATAACTACATAGTGGAGTTGAATGCTTTTGTCTTGGGTATCTTCCTATGTGAAATGAGAATCCCTCTATAGGAGTTATTGTTTCCCATTATGGAATCTCATATAATGAGTTGATGAAGGCCATGGGAGGAACTGTTACACCATAGTGTTGAGATGAAGAGTGTTTTTTTGGGCATGTTGTGGGATGTTAGTATCATGGTTTCTTAGGTGGAATTTGGAAAAATTAGTGTTTGTGGTGTCATGTATTTCCAATGGAGTTTCTAATGAAGTAGAACATCACTAGTTCATAGTTTCATGGAGCAGATCATTTTTAATGGATAATTTTAGAACACTCCATAGAAATGAATAATATTCCATGGTCATGGTGATTCGATAAATACAGGTTTTTACACAGTACGAGATGGTTTATTAATCTATCCTAAATTATTCAAATCATGGAACATTATATATAATTAAATGATTAAATATTATTTAAAATTAGAGTTTGTAACATTATTTATGAAGATTAGATGAATAATGTAATACCAAATTGAAAAATATAAATGGGCAAAAAAACTGTTATTTTCATAGACTATGAGATTTATAGAGATCATAGAATTTATAAGTACTGATGTAGGATGTTATTATTAGGATGTTTCCATTTCAACATATAGATGACTTGTCATATAGTAATATTTTTACACGTTGACCATAGAAGGTGGAATAATTATGGAGAAAGAATTGTGGCCATTCAATATTCATGGAAATGGACATGCATTAGGGATTATGTCTTCTATAAAATAATAACATAAGGAAGATGAAAGGTATCGATGATAAATAATTCCTTTAAGAAATATATATAAATTTGAAGATAAGGAACCTACAACAACCTAATGATCCAAATTCCTAGAAAGGTAAGGAATTCCACCGTAGAAATGGGAAGGAATTCAAGTCATAGTGATATAAATTTAATAGTTTTCTATAAATTTTATGGTAGGAAAGAGCTTAGTTGTTAATTTAGAATCTATCAAAGGATAATTTTCTTGAGGAGGAGATCACATATTTCACTACAAAAAACAAACTATAGAGATCAAAATTGCATTAACCCATAAATCAATATAAAAGTTTTACTGATCATGGTTGAACTATATATCCTTAAAATATGGTTGGACATACATGTCATTAAGATGTGGGTGATCCACCTACAAAGTAGTGCCCAGAGGTGGAGGAAGAGAAGTGAGCATTAGGAGATGAGTGAAATTATCCCTAAATAATCATGTGTAACAGTATGCTTAGGAATGGAGTGACCATAACCTTTTTGTATCATTTGGAAAATAGTTAGCATGGAATATTCTGGTGTATCAGAACATTATTGATAAGATGATCCATATTTTAGCATGTTATGGGAAAACCAGGTAAATATCATTGTCTCCCTACATGAATTACATTTTTTATATTTCTAGATAGTTCAATGAGTTTATAGACATCTGCATCTTTGATCTTAACATCCTCACCCAACATTTGGTGCTATATTATATCTCATTTAGATGGATTTTTTTGGAATTAGTCCCTCAAAAAACATATATATACATTATGATTACTTTTATTCATGGTTTTGAATATTAATAATGTTATCAATTTAACATGATTATTCTTCTACATGACTTCTTCTGTGACACTTTCTTAATGGTACTGGTCACATTAAAAAGTCATTACTATTACCTGCTAGGATTATAACCTAGAAGTGATACGATATCATTCATAAATATATGATTGTTGGACTAATTATATCATTTAATTGGACATAAATGATACATGATATCTAGCATATCATAATACATCAATACTTATTCTCATGATTTTCATCCTTGGTAATCTCTACGAGAAGGATGTTTTAACCGATTGTTAGAAATCCAAGTTTATATATTTCATTGGATTTTACTGTTAATGAATGTCCATAATGATTCATAGAATTTAGGATTACTATTAATACATAACATGAGTAACATAATTTGATGAATTTATTATAACAATGATGACATATTCTCACTATGAGGTTGAATATGTTAGGAGCTCCGTGACTGATATTCCTTTTATGGATAATACAAGAACATATTTTCCCATTCTATTATTTAACTGAATTTTAAATATATGGAAATTTAATTATAATTGAATTTTATATATAATTATACAGAAATATAGTTTTTTCATCAATTTTATTTTTAGATAGTGAATGAATGTGACATCAAGCACATAACTTGATTAAATCATCATGCAACATGAATGATTTTAGATATCATGATGAAGGGATTAAATTACAAAATGTTTGTTTGTTTGAGGTAATATGTAATTGTGAAATTATCTATATGGTTGTCTTGGCATGTTTCTAGATGATACCTTGGGAGTTCAGGTGGTATTGACTAATGCCACCAAGAAATCAGCCTAATGGGCCATGTACGAAGTGTATTGAGAACATCTGTTAAATTATATATAAATTTAACATGTTGGATAAATATTAAAAATATATTTAGATTAATAATTATTAATGTTTGGTTGATAATAAATATTCAATAACCAGTTATTTGAGAGAATATATGTGAGTTTAATATTTGATAAGTATTTAATCTCTATTTTAGTTCTGATAGTATTTATCTATTTGTTTAATAACAATGATGTAATATTAATCTATTTGTATAAATGGTTTTTATTTATGGTTCAGTAAATACCAATGATGAATGAAATGATGAGTTACCGGTTCAATGATAAAGTATATATTAATAATTATTTGAATAAATGTTAATTTATTTTTTTAATAAATATTATTTATTTATACATTAGTTTAGTCCATGTCACATAAATAATAATAATAATATTATTTTTTTTATACATGAGGTTCACAAGAGATTATTAAAATAATAAGGGTCTATGTGCAGTTATTTATTCTCCAACCATTGATATTTAATTAATCAGTTATGTCATTTTCAAACTCTAGAAAAGTCATTATAATCACCGCGTACAAAAAAATATAGCGAGAATCCTCTCAACCCATATGACGTGTTTTTTTAGAAATATATTACAAACAAAGAGTGATCTTACCAATCCACTCTTCTGATTCGAGAGAGGAAAAACAATCTTGCTAAATTGAAATGATTTTTGTGGAAGTTGACAATGAAAAATTCATGTGTTGGAGTCTTCTTCCATAGAACTATGGATTTATATGGTAATGTTCGAAGGTTCATAGAGAATATATGTGGAAACTATAGAGTGATTATACCCTCAAACAATATCTCTGCAACATATATATTCTATAAAGCTGAATACAAAATCTTAATTGAAAAAATAATTCTAGCATGAGGTAATTCTTAATTTATAAGAATTAATTATAAATTCTATGTGATGATCATATCTCAAGAATCCTGGTGTTAATTTTTAATCTAGTTATGAGGATAAATATAAAGGATTTAATACAGATCCATTTTGGCCATAGAACTGACCTCTTCTGCTGCACCATGGAACATTCAAATTGTTTTAGAGTAGTCATATAATAATTTGTAATTATTTATTGACTTTTTATTGATTTATTCATTTACCATTAGGTTTTTTATTTCTATAAATATTTCATCAAAAAAAAATATCTTGATATTATCTTCTTTTTATCCTTTATTCTCACTCTTATAATAATAAATGGACTAATCATATATAAAAAAATTTCATGGAACTTGTCTAAATGTTTTCAAAATTTTGGCTGGATAACAAAAGGTCTCAAAATTATTAGATTATTGGTACATGATTTTAACTACTGTATACTACAAAAGGAATGAACTACCTCAAATCTATGTCATCATGTAGTAAATTCCCACAACATGTAATAATATATACTTCATGATTACCATGACAACTTGTAACAAAATCTCTTATACTACATCTTGTGTAAATCTATTACACTCCTTATAGTATGAATGTTTTTATGGTGGAACATTCTTAGTAAATGATGTTTCATGCATTTATTACCCAATACATGTGACTAACATCTATGATACTCAAAGGTCACTTAATGTGAAACTCCGATACATGTTGTGTACCTCATAAATATCCACAACAAACATAGATCCTCAATCCCATGCATGAATCATGGATATAATATGAAGTGACATACACACCATGAGGATGGCATGTACATGTCATGTATTATACCTATTTATAAAGAAAATAAAATTAATTAAATTTTAACTATTAAAAGAAAATAAATATGTGTACAATTTTCATTTATTAACAATTAATTCCATATTACATGTTATATATATATATATATTAAATGAAAAATTATTTTCTATGAAATATTTGGAACTACATACTGTGTATATTGATAATACAATTACTACTATGAACACATTAAAATTATTACATGATACTTAATTATCATGTGTCCATGTGTTATTTATTAATAGTACATTCCATTCAATTAAATGATAAATTGTGTATGCGATATACCGCATGAGTAGATAGTATATAACCATAATAAAATTAGGGTAGTTTGGAAGGGTATTCATTCTATTTACCCTATGTAAATTCTTAGTACCTAGATTATTTATATAAATTAAATTGATTTAATTTCTTTAAAATTATAACAGATAAGAATCCCAAGGATATTTTGATGAAAATTAATATAAATTAATTAAGTAGTTAATGAATATAATTAATGTGTGTTTTTCATAATTACGGATGATTAATATGGATGATCATTTATTAAATTTTTATTCATTACATGCATGGATGATCATGTTCTTATATCGACCCATATATGTGAATGGTTTATAATATATTATTATTATTAAATTATAATAATGACATACATGTCATCCCTCTTATATACAATTTAGGGTATGCATTTCCATGTTTTTGTTTATATAAACCTCCTTAACCATAACATATGTTCCCCTAACCAACATGTGAGTAAGAGAATATGAAAAGGATAATGCTCCCTATTTAGTGAAGGTGGTCACAATCTATAGCCATAGTGAATCCAACCCACATGGTACATAGGTACACTGGTGCGTTTGTAACGACCCAAAGTTTTATTAATAGAAAATCCCTCTTGATCCAGTTAAATGTCTCTTTATGAAAAATATTTTTATAATATGTCAACTTCTTTGGTTTTATGTTAAGAAATTTTACCGTTGCTAATATAGCCGTTGAACTGTAATCACATGATTCGTATAAATATAGGAATTTAAAAAATCCAATTTACTGAGACAAAGGAAGCAATGGCCTCATCCAGCAGAATTTCCCCATACGCAGCCCATTTTTCGGAGCTCGGAAAAGAGGTGTCATCCTTGGGCTTTGCTCTTGACCAATCCCAAGCTGAGATTCACCATGTCAAGCTCGAACATGACCATCTTCAGGAAAAGTGGAAGTTGATTGAAATTACCACTCGTGTGATGTTATCCGAGCCACCCCAAGAGTCTGTCACCATCGCACACCTTACCCTTAGGTCTTATGGGGATGTTTTAAGGGGTTATGTAAAAAATAAGTACTACTATGTTCATGTACATTATTTTTGTATATAATAATGAATATAATTTCTAGTAATTTTTGATACACTGTAAATAGTTATTAAAGTACAAATGGTGTTTTTAGTTATTATTTAATTAAGAAATATATTTTTTTAAATTAAGGGATTTTTTAATTAAATAATTTTTTAATAAAATAATAATATTATTATTAAATTAATTTTTATTAAATGATCTTATAATTTTATGAATGCAATTAAAATTTTTATTAGGGTTTGGAAGCCATTTCTGTCAAAACCCGTGAATTTTCGATAAATGTCGGTTTTTATTTTAAAAGTGAAAATTAACATATTTAGAAAAAAAATTAGATAAAAAAAATGTCATTTCTGGAATCAGGATGTCGAAATTATCCAACGGTGAATTTTTCATAATTTTCTGAGCCAGCCAAATTTTTGGGTAAAAATTAAATACCGTTTAAATATATAATGTATTTTATGACATCATTATAACCCAATAGTGATGTAATAAAATACAATAATCTTTATGTTCGTCCAATATATGTTTTACCATTTAAATAATGTGATTTTGGGTTTTTTTGACTTACTTTTCAAAACATTAATGGACCCCTTAAGACATATTCAACACCTTGCCTTTTTAAATTAATTTTCATGGGAGTGTGACTCACCTCCACATAAGAAAAACTAATATTTTAAGAATTTCGGTCTTTGGACTTATAAAATATTTTTTTCCTCTTCCATTTTCCAAAAACCATGGGCAAAAACCATGGGATGGTTTGTGGTTTGGGTTAATTTAATGTAAGGGGACCAAAACCTAAATAATAAATAATTCCCTCACCTTTCCTATAAAAACCCACCCAAGCTCCCACTTCCTCCGCACTCAAAGCCCTTGGAGTTCGTCCAACCTCTGCCCTGCTCTCTCTATAATCCTCCCAAGGTGCCCAAAGCTCCCATGAAGCCTCTCACAAGCCTCACTCTAGCCTTTTGAAGCACACTTCCTAGTAAGGGGTTTTCTTCTTTTCTCATTTTGTCCAATTTTCTTTAAGTTGTTTTGCCCTTTAAATTTCAATTATGAATGTTGGGGTATCTTTTAACACCTCCATTATACTTCCCCCTTTATGTTTGAATTATGGGAGAGCCTTTCTCTCTCATTAAATGCCTCCCTTGTACACCTGTTACTATGCCGAAATTCCGAAAGGAACTTCTCTCTCCTCTTTTACATTCAAGCAATGCTTTTGTATCATGAATATAAATTCCATTACAATTTTTGAGACATGTATCTATATGATCTCCTTAATTTCCATTACATATAAATTTTATGAGGAACCTCTTTCTCTCTCATCAACCATTTTTATGAATTCTTATGTCACGCCGTTACACTACCGAAATCGCACCGATTTTCTAAGCCAATGTCATTGTGTAGTAGATACACAACCCATTTCTCCATCAAGGGTATTCAACTTTATGAACATTTACTTATTGATTGTAAGGTTTCATGTATTAATTCAACATTCCTATATCATGGATTAAATGATTATGTTTTATGAATCCATGTTTTATGACCCATGTGGCACACTTATGCTTGAAATGAAATGTTTAAGAAGTGTGCGCCCTTATAGCGCTCCAATGCATTGGGTAATGTATAGTAAAATGATACGTCATGTTCAATGAGTGTTGAATCATGCTAATTCAAGTAAAATGAGGGTTTACTCATGATTCATGTGCAATGAGGATTTACTCATGCTCTATGTGCAATGAGCCTTGGCTCATGCTAATTCCATGTTAAGTGTTGTGGCCACATTTCCATGTTATGATTATCATGATTTATCATTCCTTTATGTTCATGTTTTTCTTATTCTCTATTGATATGCCTATTGTCTAATATGTATTTTACTCCTCATGTTATTCCATCTATACTCCCTTACTAGGATTTGTAGCTCACCCTTTTCTTATGCATGTCCTCTGGTTATCCCATGCAATTCTAAGTACGAAGGAATGTAGTGGTCATATAAAGGAAGTTGTCAATAAAGATGTTATATGTCATGTTTTAAGTTTTTATGTAATGATCCTAATCCTCAAGGACAATAAACCTCTCGATCTTCTTTATTGTATCAAGTGCATCTTTATGTAATAAATCATGTTTATGTTTGTAATAAAAGCAGTGTTGTCATAGTTGGTATCAAAGGATAGGTTTAGTTATTTCTGGGATTAGGAAACCCTAGTAAAGTCTTAGATACAAGACTAAGTATAATAAAAACATCCCTATGTTTTGGTAAGTACTGAGTAAGTGGTTTATCAAAAAAATACATCCATGTTTTGATATGAGCAGGTAGAGGCGGCTCTGGCACAGATGTATCCTAGGGGTAAAACCCGAAAACACCACTTTGAGCTAGACTTGAATGGGGATTGGTGCTTGATAATGGGCCTTGCTGAACTCTTGGTTACAACAATCCCAGGGGATATGTTTTGAAAAATTCACAAGCTTAGTATAAACCCTTATTAAGGGAATTAAAAAAAATTCCCCTACGAATATATCTTAGAAAGTAGATCATGAAAAGCCTAGATTGAAGCCTATAGACTCATGAGTAAGGAAATAAAAGTTTATTTATTAGTCATTAACTTTTGACTTTGGATTACCCTTTATGTGTTACCCCTGACATTCCTTTTATTCCAGCCAATAGCCGGTAATAGGAGGACCCGGGATAACAACCGTTGTGAAGATCAGTGTGATGACTATACTAATGAGATTCCAAATCCGGTGGGAGTGGAAATTGAAAACATTGTCATGCTTATCTCTCAGCTAACTCAAGTTTTGAATAGAAACACGGTTCAAGACCAATGTTCAGCCCCCCCCCCCCCCAAGGAAGAACAAGTCGCTATCGAGAGCTTCATGAGACAAAGACCTCCTACTTTAAGTGGATCATCTGATCCCACGATCGCTGAACAATGGATCAACTCCATTGAAAAGATCTTCTCCATCCTTCAATGTTCTAAAATAGAGAAGTTTCTTTTGGATGCTTATCGTACGGAGGGTGAAGCTGATCAATGGTGGATGTTGATTAGAAATAAGAAGCCCGAGGAGGAGATCGAGGCGTTGGAATGGAAGGATTTCCAGAAGATGTTTTTTCAATAAATATTTTTCGTGCACCCTCCATCTAAAGACAGAGAGGGACTTCCTTTCCCTCAAGAAAAAAGATAAAGAATCTGTTGGAGCATACGAGGAAAACATCACAAGGCTTGCACGATATGCTTCTGGCTTTGTCATTAACCCTGAATCCAAGGATGACCGCTTCTTTGGTGGGCTGAATCCTAGCTTGTAGAAAGCATTAGGGATCCATGACTTCAACTTCTATGAGGAAATTTTCCGATGTACCCTCATGGTCGAAATGGAGATCCGGGAATCACAAGGGTATCATGGGGACAAGAATCGTAAGGTGGACTTCAATTGTGGTGGGCCGATGGATAAATCCAATGGTGATAAGAAGATACAGCACCCCACTTAACAAAAGTGTGGAAAGAAGCACCTAGAAATTGCCTTAAGGGGATGATAAAATGCTTTAGGTGTGGATGAGAAGGGCACCTAGATGTTAACTGTCAGCAAGAAAGACCCACGGCTGCGAAAGAGGAGAGGAACACTCCGTTCGAACCTCAACACATTGTTTAATGCTTAAAATGCAAAGAACCCAGTCATTTTACAAATCAGTGCCCTAATCCAAGGGTTTTCGGAGACAACCAACAACCTCTAAGGTAGCAAGGAAGAGATTTTTCCATCACTTCTGCCGAAGTGAACCCCGACAACGAAGTGGTGACATGTACGCTAGTTATTCATTAAAGAATAGCAAATGTACTTTTTTATTCAGGTTCTACACATTCTTTTATATCTCGAAAGTTTAGTAGAACAATCCCAGCACCACCACAAATCATTGATTTAAAGATGTCGGTGAGTATGGAAAATGGTGAATTCATTGCATCCCATGAATATAAGTCCTCCTCTGTTATAATCTGTGGAATGAATTTCCTAGCGAACCTTGTCATACTCCCTCTGGTGGAATTTGATGCAATGATTGGCATGGATTGGCTTTCCTTATATAGAGCCAACATAAATTTTCGGGAGAGGGAAGTCGCACTCCATATGGAGAATCGACCCCCGATTCATTACAAGTGTTAGGAGGAAGATGAATCTCCTTTAGCTCCATCATATCAAGCATGGATATTACTGCCTTATGAGCACATGCATCTAGCTCAGATGATTGAGTCCAAGGAAGAAACCATCCTTGAAAAAAATGCCTATTTTGAGGGAATTCGCTGAAGTGTTTCCCGAGGAACTGTATGGTCATCCTCCAAGAAGAGATGTTGAGTTCTCAATTGAACTTATACCTGGGGTGCTACCAATATCCAAGACTCCATATAGAATGGCTTTTGATGAGCTTAAAGAGCTGAAGAAACAAATACAGGAGAATCTGGATAAAGGGATTATATGCCCATGTGCTTCACCTTGGGGTGCACCAGTCCTCTCTATCAAGAAGAAGGATGGGTCAATGCGGCTTTTCATCGATTATCACGAACTTAACAAAATCACGATAAAGAACATGTATCATCTCCCAAGAATCGATGACTTGTTTGATCAGCTGCGTGGAGCACAATAATTCTCCAAGGTGGATTTGTGGTCGGGATATTATCAATTAAGGGTGAAGAAGGAAGATGTCCCCAAGACTTCTTTTCGTACAAGGTACGGGCACTATGAATTCATAGTAATGCCTTTCAGACTCACCAATGCTCCAGATATATTCATGGACTTGATGAATAGAGTCTTTAAAGATTACCTTGAAAAAATTGTGGTAGTCTTTATAGATGATATTCTAATATACTCCAAAACCAAGGAGGATCATGAGGATCATTTAAAAACTGTACTAGAGACTTTGCACAAGGAGAAGCTCTATGAAAAGTACATCAAGTATGAGTTCTTGTTGAAGGAGGTCCCATTCCTGGGTTGTATCTTCACAAGAAATGGGATATCTGTGGACCACTCAAAAACAGATGCAATTGAGGGATGGTCGAGGCCAACATTGGTAACAGATATCCGTAGCTTCTTGCGGTTAGCTGGATATTATCGACGACTTGTGAGGAATTTCTCACGATTTTCCAACCCTCTTACTAAGCTAACTCGAAAGGGAGTAAAGTTTTCTTGGAGTGATGAATGAGAAGACAGCTTCAAGGAGTTGAAAAGGAGGCTTATCACTACACCTGTGCTCACTTAACCCACAAGTGGGGAACCTTTTGTGTTATTCAGTGATGCTTCGAAGAAGGGAATATGATGTGTGCTGATGAAAAATGATAAAGTGATATCCTATGTCTCAAGGAAGATGAAAATTCTTGAGAAAAACTATCCAATGCATGATCTGGATATGGCAGCTGGGATCTTTGCCTTGAAAATATGGCGGCATTACCTCTATGGAGAGAAATGTGAGATATATACTGACCACAAGAGTCTTAAATATATTCACACAGAAAGAGCTTAATATTATCTAGATAAGATGGATAGAGCTCATCAAGGATTATGATTGTTCAATACATTACCACCCTAGGAAAGGGAACAAGGTGGAAGATGCCCTGAGTAGAAAGGATCCAGCGATTCTATCAATGATGAGATTTGAGAAGGATCAAATATTCTTAGACTTTATGAAGATGGACATGAGAATCATAGAAAATGGAACATAATCAATCCTTTCACAAATTATTGTTCAACTGTCTCTTTTGGAAATGTTAAAGGATGCTCAAAAAGATGATGTGGGAATTCAAGAAAAAGTGGAAGCTATCAAAAAGGAGAAATCCTCGGAGTTTAATGTTAATGAAGAAGTTATTGTGCGGTTTGGGTAATGAATATGTGTTCCATCATGTCCGAAGCTAAAGAATATACTTTTGGATGATGCACATAGTTCAAATTCCCTTATTCACCTAGGGATCATAAAGATGTATTGAGATCTCCAAGAAAACTTTTAGTGGGATAATATGAAGAAGGAGATTGTTGAAAATACATCAAAGTGCCTGGTGTGTCAGCAAGTGAAGGCAGAGAGGTAGAAGACTAAGGGGATGATGCAACCATTGCCCATACCATAATGGAAATGGAAGAACATAACCATGGACTTTGTCACCAGACGTCCAAGGACATCCAAAGGCAACAATGCAATCTGGGTTGTTGTGGATCATCATACAAATATTGCACACTTCATTGCTATTCAGGAGGATTTCTCTTTGGATCAACTGGAACAGATATATATCAGTGAAGTGGTAAGGGTCCATGGAGTACCACTATCTATTGTGTCTGACCGAGATCCAAGATTCACCTCTACGTTTTGGAAGAGTCTACAACATGCTCTGAATACTAAACTGAACTTCAGTACAGCCTATCATCCTCAAACTGATGGCCAATCTGTGCGGACTATCCAAACACTTGAGGATATGTTGAGAGCGTGCTCAATGGATATTAAAGGAGGATGGGATCAACATCTTCCTCTAGTTGAGTTCTCTTATAATAATATTTTCTACTTGATCATCCAAATGGCCCCATATGAATCCTTATATGGGAAAAGGTGCAGAACACTGGCATGTTGGGATGAGGTCGGTGAACGTAAGCTACATTAACCAGAAAAGGTCGAGGAAATTTTGGTGAATGTAAAAACCATTCAACAACATATCAAGGTAGCTCAGAGTCGACAGAAGAGTTATGCAGATAATCATTGACGAGACCTTGAGTTTAAAGTTGGACACATGGTTTTTCTATGTATATCTCCATGGAAGAATTTCATGAGGTTTGAAAAGAAATGGATGTTAAGTCCAAGGTACATCGGCCCCTTCGAGATTCTTGATCATGTAGGGGTTGTGGCCTATCGACTAGAACTTCCACCTACTATGGCCAAAGTGCATGATGTCTTTTATGTATCCCACATAATAAATTACATACCAGACCCTTCACATGTACTCTCTTCTTGTGTGGTACAATTAGAAGATGATCTTTCTTATGAGGAGCAACCAGTGAAGATCTTAGATCGTAGAGAAAAAGATCTATGAAATAAGACAATGCACCTCGTCAAGGTGTTGTGGAGAAACCACAAGTTTGAAGATGCAACTTGGGAATCTGAGGATATGATGAAGCTGAGTTACCCAAATTTGTTTTAGTGTGGGAAAAGGAAAATTTCGAGGGAGAAATTTCTTAAGGGGGAATATTGTAACGACCCAAAGTTTCATTAATGGAAAATCCCTCTTGGTCAAGTTAAATGTCTCTTTATGAAAAATATTTTTATAAGATGTCAACTTATTCGGTTTTATGTTAAGAATTTTGACTGTTGCTAATATAGTAATTGAATAGTAATCACATGATTAGTATAAATATAGGACTTTAACAAATCCAATTTACTCAGACAAAGGAAGTGATGGCCTCATCTAGTAGAATTGCCCCACACAAAGCCCATTTGTCGGAGCTCGGAAAAGAGGTGGCATACTTGGGCTTCACTCTTGACCAAGACCAATTTGAGCTTCACCATTTCAAGCTCGAACGTGACCGTATACGGGAAAAGTGGAAGTTGTTTGAAATTACCACTCGAGCGATGTTATCCGAGCCACCCCAAGAGTCGGTCACCATCGCACACCTTACCCTTAGATCTTATGAGGCTATTTTAAGGGGTTATGTAACAAATAAGTAGTACTATGTTCATGTACATTATTTTTTAATATAATAATGAATATAATTTCTAGTCATTTTTGATACATTGTAAATTGTTTTTAAAGTACAAATGGTGTTTTTAGTTATTATTTAATTAAAAAATATATTTTATTAAATTAATGGATTTTTGAATTTAACAATATTTTAATAAAATATTAATATTATTATTAAATAAATTTTTATTAAATGATCTTATAATTTTATGAATGCAATTAAAATTTTTATTAAGGTTTGAAAGCCATTTCTGTCAAAACCCGTGAATTTTCAATAAATGTCAGTTTTTAGTTTAAAAGTGAAAATTAAAATATTTAGAAATTTTTTTAGATAAAATAAATTTCGTTTTTGAAATCAGGACATCAAAATTATCCAATGGTGAATTTTTCATAATTTTCTGAGACAGCCAAATTTTTGGGTAAAAATTAAATACCGTTTAAATATATAATGTGTTTTATGACATCATAATGACCCAATAGTGATGTAATAAAATACTATAATATTTATTTTCGGCCAATATATGTTTTACAATTAAAATAATTTGATTTTGGGTTTTTTGACTAACTATTCAAAGCATTAATGGACCCCTCAAGACATATTCAACACCTTGCCTTTTTAAATTAATTTTCATGGGAGTTTGACTCACCTCCACATAAGCAACCCTAATATATTAAAATTTTCAGACTATGGCCTTAAATAATATTATTTTTCCTATTCTATTTTCCAAAAACCATGGGAAAAATCCATGGGATGGTATGTGGTTTGGGTTAATTTAATGTAAGGGGACCCAAACCTAAATAATAAAAAATTCCCTCACCTTTCCTAGGTAAACACACCCAAGCTCCCACTTCCTCCTCACTCAATGCCCTTTTAGTTCGTATAACCTCTACCCTACTCTCTCTAGAATCCTCCCAAGGTGCCCCAATCTCCTAATAAGCCTCTCAAAAGCCTCTCTCTAGCCTTTGGAAGGACACTTCCAAGTAAGGGTTTTTCTTCCATTCTCATTTTTGCCTAATTTTTTTTAAGTTGTTTTCCCTTTTAATTTAAATTATGAATGTTGGGGTATGGTTTTTAACCTCCCTAATACATCCCTCTTTATGTTTGAATTATGGGGGAGCCTTTATCTATCATTAAATTCCTCCCATGTACACCTGTTTCTATGCCGAAATTCCAAAAGGAACTTTTCTCTCCTCTTTTACATTCAAGCAATACTTTTGTATCATGAATCTAAATTCCATTACAATTGTTGGGACATGTATCTATATGATCTCCTTACTGTCCATTACATGTAAATATTATGAGGAACCCCTTTATCTCTCATCAACCATTTTTATGAATTCTTAAGTCACGCCATTACGCTGCCGAAATCGTACTGATTTTCTAAGCCGATGCCATTGTGTAGTGAATACCATGCCCATTTCTCCATCAAGGGTATTCAACATTATGCACATTTACATATTTATTGAAAGGTTTCATGTATTAATTCTACATTCCTTTATCGTTTAATAAATTATTATGTTTTCTGAATCCATGTTTTATGATCCATGTGGCACACTTATGCATGAAATGAAATGTTTATGACGGTTGCACCCTTATAGTGCTCCAATGCATTGGGTAAAGTATAGTATCATGATACATCATGTGCAATGAGTGTTGACTCATGCTAATTCAGGTGAAATGAGGGTTTACTCGTGCTTCATGTGCAATGAGGATTTACTCATGCTCTATGTGCAATGTGCCTTGGCTCATGCTAATTCCATGTTAAGTGTTGCTGCAACATATCCATGTTACGATTATAATGCTTTATCATGCCATTATGATCATGTTTTTATTATGATCTATTGATATTCCTATTTTCTAACATGTATTGTACTCCTCATGTTATTCCATGTGTACTCCCTTACTGGGCTTTATAGGTCACCCTTTTCTTATGCATGTCCTCAGGTTGTCCCATTTAATGGTAAGTATGAAGGAATGTAGTGGTCATGTAAAGGAATTTTTCAATAAAGATGTTGTCTTTCATGTTTTAAGTTTTTATGTAATGATCCTAATCCCCAAAGTCACTAAAAATATCGATCTTCTTTGTTGTATCAAGTGCAGCTTTATGTAATAAATCATTTTTAAGTTTGTAATAAAAGCATGGTTGTCATAGTCGGTATCAAAGGATAGGTTTAGTTAATTTTGGGATTAGGAAACCCTAGTAATGCCTTAGATACGAGACTATGTATAATAAAAACATCCCTATGTTTTTGGTAAGTACTGAGTAAGTGGTTTATCAAACAAATACATCACTATCTGGATATGAGCAGGTAGCGGCGGCTCTGGCATAGATGTATCCTAGGGGTAGAACCCAAAAACACCGCTTTGAGATAGACTCGAACGGGAACTGGTGCACGATAATGTGCCTTGTTGCACTCTTGGTTATGACAGTCCTGGGGGATATGTTTTGATAAATTCACAAGCTTATTATGAACCCTTATTAAGGGAATTAAAAAAAATTCCCCTACGAATATATGTTAGAAAGTAGATCATGAAAAGCCTAGATTGAAGCCTATAGAGTCATGAGTAAGGAAATAAAAGTTTATTTATAAGTCATCAACATTTTTCTTTGGATTACCCTTTATGAGTTACCCCTAAAATTCCTTTTATTCCAGCCAATGGTCGGTAATAGGAGGAATCGGGCTAACAACCGTTGTGAAGATCAGTGTGATGACTGTACTAATGAGATTCCAAATCCAATGGGAGCGGAAATCACGAACTTTGTCACGCTTCCCTCCCAGCTAACTAATGTTTTGAATAGAAACACGTGCCGAGAGGAATGTTCAACCCCCCCCCCCCCCCCTCCATGAAATAACAAGTCACTATCGAGAGCTTCATGAGACAAAGGCCTCCTACTTTTAGTGGATCATCCGATCCCACGATCGCTGAACAATGGATCAACTCCATTGAAAATATCTTCTCCATCCTTCAATGTTCTAAACAAGAGAAGGTTCTCCTGGATGCTTATCGTATGGAGGGTGAAGCTGATCAATGGTGGACGTTGATCAAAAATACGAAGCCCGAGGAGGAGATCGAGGTGTTGGAATGGAAGGATTTCCGGAAGATGTTTTTTGATAAATATTTTCTGTGCACACTCCGTCTTAAGATGGAGAGGGAATTCCTTTCCCTCAAGAATAAAGATGAAGAATATGTTGGAGTGTACAAGGAAAACTTCACAAGGCTTGCATGATATGCTTCCGGCTTTGTCATTACCCCCGAATGCAAGGTTGACCGCTTCTTTGGTGGGCTGAAGCCTAGCTTGCGGAAAGCATTAACGATCCATGACTTCGACAGCTATGAGGAAATTGTCTGATGTTCCCTCAAGGTCAAAATGGAGATCGGGGAATAACAAGGGTATCATGGGGACAAGAAGCGTATGGTGGAATTCAATGCTGGTGGGCTGATGGATAAATCCAACGGTTCTTAGAAGATTCAGCACCCCACTTTCCAAAAGTGCAGAAAGAAGAACCCTAGAAATTTCCTGAAGGGGGCGAGGAAATGCTTTAGGTGTAGAAGAGAAGGGCACCTAGCTATTAACTATCATCAAGAAAGACCCACGGCTGCGACAGAGGAGTGGAACGCTCCGTTCGAACCTCAACGCGTTGTTCAATGCTACAAATGCAAAGAACCATGTCATTTTGCAAATCAGTGCCCTAATCCAAGGGTTTTCAGAGACAACCAACAACCTCCAAGGCAGCAAGGAAGAGCTTTTCCCATCACTTCTGACGAAGTGAACCCCGGCAACGAAGTGGTGATAGGTACACTAGTTATTCATTAAAGAATAGAGAATGTACTTTTTGATTTAGGTTCTACAGATTCTTTTATATCTCTAAAGTTTAGTAGAACAATCCCAGCACCAGCACAATTCATGGAAGTAAAGATGTCGGTGAGTACAGAAAATGGGGCAATCATTGAATCCCATGAATATATGTCCTCCCCTGTTATAATCTATGGAATAAATTTCCCAGCTAACCCCATCATACTCCCTCTGGTGGAATTTGATACAATTCTTGGCATGGATTGACTTTCCTTATATTGAGCAAACATAAATTGTTGGGAGAGGGAAATCACACTCCATATGGAGAATCGACCCCCGATTCATTACAAGTGTCAGGAGGAAGATGAATCTCCATTAGCTCCATCATCTCAAGCATGAATATTACTGACTTATGAGAACATGTATCTGGCTCAGATGAATGAGTCCAAGGAAGAAACCTTTCTTGAAGAAATGCCTATTGTGAGGGAATTCACTAAAGTGTTTCCTGAGGAACTTCCTGGTCTTCCTCCAAGAAGAGATGTTGAGTTATCAATTGAAAATATACCTGGGGTGATACCAATATCCAAGAATCTATATAGAATGGCTGTTGTTGAGCTTGAAGAGCTGAAGAAACAACTTCATGAGAATCTGGATAAAGGGTTTATACGCCCAAGTACTTCACCATGGGGTGAACCAGTCTTCTTCATTAAGAAGAAGTATGGGTCAATGCAGCTTTGCATCGATTATCGTGAACTTAAAAAAATCACGATAAAGAACATGTATCCTCTCCCAAGAATCGATGACTTGTTTGATCAGCTGTGTGGAGCACAATACTTCTCCAAGGTGGATTTGCGGTCGGGATATTATCAAGTAAGGGTGAAGAAGGAAGATGTCCCCAAGACTGCTTTTCGTACAAGGTATGGGCACTATGAATTCATAGTAATTCCTTTCGAACTCACCAATGATCCAGCAATATTCATGGACTTGATGAATAGAGTCTTTAGAGATTACCTTGACAAATTTTTGGTAGTCTTTATAGATGATATTATAATATAATCCAAAACCAAGGAGGATCAGGAGGAGCATTTAAAAACTGTACTAGAGACTTTGTGCAAGGTGAAGCTCTATGAAAAGTACAACAAATGTGAGTTCTAGTTGAAGGTGGTCTAATTCTTGGGCCATATCATCACAAGCAATGAGATATCTGTGGACCCCTCCAAAACAAATGCAATTGAGGGATGGCTGAGGCCAACATCGGTAAAGGATATCTATAGATTCTTGGGGTTTGCTGGATATTATCGATGATTTGTGAGGAATTTCTCATGATTTTCCAACCCTCTTACCAAGATAACTCAAAAGGGAGTAAAGTTTTATTGGAGTGATGAATGCGAAAGAGCTTCAAGGAGTTGAAAAGGAGGCTAATCACTGCACTCATGCTCACTTTACCCACAAGTGGGGAACTTTTTGTGGTATTCAGTGATGCTTTGAATAAGGGCATAGTATGTGTGATGATTAAAAATGATAAAGTGATATCCTATGCCTCAAGGCAGTTGAATATCCATGAGAGAAACTATCCAATGCATGATCTGGAGTTGGCGGCTGTGATCTTTTCCTTGAAAATCTGGCGGCATTATTTCTATGGAGAGAAATGTGACATATATAATGATCACAAGAGTATTAAATATATATTCACACAGAACAAGATTAATATGCACTAGAGAAGATGGATAGAGCTCATCAAGGATTATGAATGTTCAATACATTACCACCATGGGAAAGAGAACAAGGTGGAAGATGCCCTATGTAGAAAGGATCCAACAATTCTATCAATGATGATAATTGAGAAGGATCCAATCTTCTTAGACTTGATGAAGATGGACATGGGAATCATAGAGAATGGAACATCATCAATCCTTTCAAAAATTATTCCTCAAACGTCTCTTTTGGAAAAGTTAAAGGATGCTCAAAATGATGATGTGGGAATTCAAGAAAAAGTGGAAGCTATCAAAAAGGGGAAATCCTTAGAGTTTAATGTTAATGAAGAAGGTATTGTGTTTTTTGGGAAAATACTACGTGTTCCATCATGTCCGGAGCTAAAGAAGTATCTTTTGGATGATCCACATAGTTCAAATTTCTCTATTGACCGAGGGAGCACAAAGATGTATCGAGATCTTCAATAAAACTTTTGGTGGGATAATATGAAGAAGGAGATTGCATAATATACGTCAAAGTGCCTGGTGTTTCGGCAAGTGAAGGAAGAGAGGCATAAGTCTAAGGGGATAATGCAACCATTGCCCATACCAAAATGGAAATGGGAGAACATCACCATGGACTTTGTCACTAGACTTCCAAGGACATCCAAAGGCAACAATGCAATCTGGGTTATTGTGGATCATCTTACAAAGACTGCACGCTTCACTGCTATTCGGGAGGATTTCACTATGGATCAACTATCACAGATATATATCAGGGAAGTGGTAAGGTTGAATGGAGTACCACTATCTATTGTGTGTGACTGAGATCCAAGATTCACCTCTATGTTTTGGAAGACTCTACAACATGTTCTGAATACTGAACTGAACTTCAGTACGGCCTATCATCCTCAAACTGATGTCCAATCAGAGTAGACTATCCAAACACATGAGGATATGTTTAGAGTGTACCCAATGGACTTTAAAAGAGGATGGTATCAACATCTTCCTCTGGTTGAGTTCTCTTATAATAATAGTTTCCACTTGAGAATCCAAATGGAACCATATGAAGCCCTGTATGGGAAATGGTCCAGAACACTGGCATGTTGGGATGAGGCCGGTGAACGTAAGCTGCTTGGACTAGAAATGGTCGAAGAAATGGTGGAGAAGGTAAAAACCATTCAACACCATATCAAGGTAGCTCTGAGTCGACAGAAGAGTTATGCAGATAATTGTCGACGAGACCTTGATTTTAAAGATGCAGACATGTTTTTTCTATGAATATCTCCGTGGAAGAGGGTAATGAGGTTTGGAAAGAAAGGGAAGTTAATTCCAATGTACATCGGCCCCTTCGAGATTCTTGATCATGTCGGGGCTGTGACCTATCAACTAGCACTTCCACCTACTATGGCCAAAGTACATGATGTCTTTCATGTATCCCTTTTAAGAAAGTACATACCATACCCTTCACATGTACTCTCTTCTGAAGTGGTACAATTTGAAGATGATCTTTCTTATGAGGAGTAACCAGTGAAGATCTTAGATCGTAGAGAAAAAGTTCTACAAAATAAGACAATGAACATCATCAAGGTGTTGTGGAGAAACCACAAGTTTGAAGAAGCAACTTGGGAATCGCAGGATATGATGAAGCTCAGTTACCCACATTTGTTTTAGTGTGGGAAAAGGAAAATTTCGAGGGAGAAATTTCTTAAGGGGGGAATATTGTAACGACCCAAAGTTTCATTAATGGAAAATCATTCTTGATCTAGTTAAATGTATCTTTATGAAAAATATTTTTATAAGATGTCAACTTCATTTGTTTTATGTTAAGAATTTTGACCGTTGCCAATATAGTTGTTGAACAGTAGTCACATGATTAGTATAAATATAGGACTTTAACAAATCAAATTTACTCAGACAAAGGAAGTGATGGCCTCATCCAGTAGAATTTCCCCATACGAAGCCCATTTGTCAGAGCTCGGAAAAGAGGTGGCATACTTGGGCTTTGCTCTTGACCAAGCCCAAGCTGAGCTTCACCATGTCAAGGTCGAACTTGACCATCTACGGGAAAAGTTGAAGTTGAATGAAATTACCACTCGAGCGATGTTATCTGAGCCACCCCAAGAGTATGTCTCCATCACACACCTTACCCTTAGGTCATATGTAGATTTTTTAAGGGGTTATGTAACAAATAAGTTGTACTACGTTCATGTACATTATTTTTGTATATAATAATGAATATAATTTCTAGTCATTTTTGATACACTGTAAATAGTTTTTAAAGTAAAAATGGTGTTTTTAGTTATTATTTAATTATAAAATCTATTTTATTAAATTAAGACATTTTTGAATTAAATAATATTTTAATAAAATAATAATATAATTATTAAATTAATTTTTATTAAATGATCTTATAATTTTAGGAATGAAATTAAAATTTTTATTAAGGTTTGAAAGCCATTTCTGTCAAAACCCGTGAATTTTTTTAAGATGTCGGTTTAAATTTTAAAAATGAAAATTAACATATTCAGAAATTTTTTTAGATAAAATAAATGTCATTTCCGGATTCAAGGCGTCGAAATTATCCAACGGGGAATTTTTCATAATTTTCTGAGACTGCCAAATTTTTGGGTAAAAATTAAATACTGTTTAAATATATAATGTGTTCTATGACATCATAATGACACAATAGTGATGTAATAAAATACTATAATAATTATGTTTGGCCAATATATTTTTTACCATTAAAATAATGTGATTTTGAGTTTGTTTGAATTACTTTTCAAAGCATTAATGGACCCCTCAAGACATATTCAACACCTTGCATTTTTAAATTAATTTTCATTGGAGTGTGACTCACATCCACATAAGAAAACCTAATATTTTAAGAAGTTTGGAATTTGTCCGTATAAAATAATGTTTTCCTATTCCATTTTCCAAAAACCATGGGCAAAAACCATGGGGTGTATTGTGGTTTGGGTTAATTTAATGTAAGGGGACCCAAACCTAAATAATAAAAAATTCCCTCACCTTTCCTATATAAACCCACCCAAGCTCCCACTTCCTCCTCACTGAAAGCCCTTTGAGTTCGTCCAAACTCTTCCCTAATCTCTATATAATCCTACCAAGGTGCCCCAATCTCCCAAGAAGCCTCTCAAAAGCCTCTCTCTAGCCTTTGGAAGCACACTTCCAAGTAAGGGTTTTTCATCCTTTCTCATTTATGTCCAATTTTCATTAAGTTGTTTTGCCCTTTTAATTTCAATTATGAATGTTGGAGTACGGTTTTGCACCTCCCTCATACTTCCCTATTTATGTTTGAATGATGGGAGAGCCTTTATCTCTCATTAAATGCCTCCCATGTACACCTATTACTATGCCGAAATTCTGAAAGGAACTTCTCTCTCCTCTTTTACATTCAAGCAATACTTTTGTATCATGAATATAAATTCCATTACAATTGTCAGTACATGTATCTATATGATATCCTTACTGTCCATTACATGTAAATATGATGAGGAACCCCTTTCTCTCTCATCAACCATTTTTATGAAATCTTAAGTCACGCCTTTATGCTGCCGAAATCGCACCGATTTTCTAAGCCAATGTCATTGTGTAGTGAATACCATGACCAATTCTCCATCAATAGTATTCAACATTATGCACATTTCCTTATTGATTGTAAGGTTTCATGTATGAAATCCAGATTCCTTTATCGTGTAATAAATGATTATGTTTTATGAATCCATGTTTTATGATCCATTTGGCACACTTATGCATGAAATGAAATGTTTAAGAAGGGTGCACCCTTATAGCGCTCCAATGCATTGGGTAAAGTATAGTATCATGATACGTCATGTGAAATGAGTGTTGACTCATGCCAATTCAGGTGAAACGAGGGTTTACTCGTGCTTCATGTGCAATGAGTATTTACTCATGCTCCATGTGCAATGAGCCTTGGCTCATGCTAATTCCATGTTAAGTGTTGTTGCCACATTACCATTTAATGATTATCATGTTTTATCATGCCATTATGTTCATGTTTTTATTATGATCTATTGATATGCCTATTGTCTAACATGTATTGTACTCCTCATTTTATTCCATGTGTACTCCCTTATTGGGCTTTATAGATCACCCTTTTCTTATGCATGTCCTTAGGTTATCTCATGCAATGCTAAGTACAAAGGAATGCAGTGGTCATGTAAAGGATGTTTTCAATAAAGATTTTTTATTTCATGTTTTAAGTTTTTATGTAATGATCCTAAGCCCCAAAGACACTAAACCTCTCAATATTCTTTGTTGTATCAAGTGCATCTTTATGTAATAAATCTAGTTTATGTTTGTAATAAAAGAAGGGTTGTCATAGCATTTCTGTAACTTAAATTAGGTGTGGTTCTAATAGTTATATCCCTTTGCTCAAGGGTTTGTTAATAATCTAATAGATAAAAAATATTAGGAAAATTCAAGATAATACAATTTTAATGTTTTATTTATGTTGGTTTCATAGTTAATTATTTGTTGTTTCATTATCACTGTCAATTAAAAATTAAATTAACAAGTATAAAATATCGAATTTAAATAAATTTAATTATACATAAATTTTACATATATAGATTTAGTCACTTTAGTAAAATTAACATAATATGAATAATAATGTAATAATATAAAATGATTAATTTATAAATAAACATAAAGATATCTCAAAATCAGAATTTTAATTCATTAAATCCTTAAGATCAATGAACAGTTCAATATTCATAACTGAACAAATTCACAGTACTTTAAATTATCATAAAATTTTTTCTTGGGGTTTTTATTTAGATAAACTAGTTCAGATCATGGG
This sequence comes from Viscum album, assembly GCA_963277665.1. Taxonomy (NCBI): domain Eukaryota; kingdom Viridiplantae; phylum Streptophyta; class Magnoliopsida; order Santalales; family Viscaceae; genus Viscum; species Viscum album. The sequence goes on from OY728125.1 coordinate 1,405,139,538, forward strand.
TTATGTTCCCAAGTATGACTTGGCGTAACTAATATGAAATTATTGAGTAAATAAATGTCAAATATGTTAGGATTGGAGAGTCCACTTAACAGATCAAGGAGTTGAGAGTTTATGTAGGTGGCAAGGCCTACCAACGTAAATACATTTGAATAGCTTTTCATGACTAGGTATGTCTTATGATAAGGTGCATATAGATCCTTCCCACTAGAATATCCACATGACATGATATTCCCAAACCAATGGCATGGGTGGTTGGGATTTGATAAACTAGTGAAAGAATAATAAATTAATAAATATTGATTCTCTTATTTTGTAATCAAGATAAAGTAAGAAAAATATATTCTTATTCATTATAGAAATGGAAATCCATATAATGTAAACTATTTCATTATTATCTATATTAAAGAAGGATAATCCCTTCACATACCCACATTTCTAGTAATTTCATAGGTGTTTTTGTATTATATTATTCCTTGAGTAGAAATTATAAGAGCTCAAAACCCATGTTCCTGAAGTGCTTCTTAAAGAGTATTCAGAGGAAGAACTATATCTCAATAAGAAACATTTAGTTGATTCCACATATGTTTAATGATTCATTATATCATTCATATCTAGTGAGAATATGAAGAAAAATAAGGAAATAGATTCATATAGAATTGTTTATCACCATAATGATCATTATCAACAGGATCTGACAAAAGAGAGATATGAGATATATAATGAAATATTAATATGAAAATTTTATGATTAAGAGCTATATGAGCCTATTATAATGATGTTTACTATATATATAGATCACTTAGATATATTGGGCTTCAAATTCCATCATGATTTATGGAACAATATCATTATATCTTCAATAACTGCTAGCTTATCAAGTTTTATTATTAATAATAACATGATAAATAGTGTATGTCTCTCTTGGATATCCTTAAATTGATTCACCACATTTATAAGTACATAGGGTGTGAAAAAACTATGGTCCTTATGATAAATATAACGAATAACAATGAAAAGGTCCCTAAGAATCCCTTCATGTCAACATATCCTAATAATGGAAAAGGGAAACTAGATAGTATTTTTTCATGTGGAAAGATGGGTCATTTGATGAATAATTACACCTAGTTAATAAAGAAAGGGGATACATAAGGTTTGTTTATAATTGAGTTAAATATTTCCATATCTACCAATTGGGTATTAGATAAAGACAATATTACTCGAATATGTATCTAAATTTAGTAATAAAGTATGTTTTTAAAGATTCCCACAGGATAGGTGGATCTTTAAGAAACCAAAATATCTTGACATGTTGACGTTGATATATGATACCAACAACTTTATTCTAAAACAGGTATGATCATGGATTTAAAATATTGTTATCATGTACCCTGAAATTCCAAAAAAGTAATTTCTCTATCCTTCGGTGATATATTTTTATTTGGTCTCAAATTTGGGAAGAAAAATGTTTACCCTAAAATACAAGAGCAAGATATTATATGGTGAATTTAAACAATTTTATTTATATATCATACCTAGTTGTGGAATTACCACCTTGGTCATGAAAATAATAATATTTTGAAAAGGCTCTATCAATATGGATATTTATATTCTTTTGAAATAAATACACATAACATATGTCTCTCTTGTGTATAAGGATAAATTATAAAGCCACATTTTGGTGGGAATTGTTAAGGTCCATATAGATTCTAGAATTAGTACAGAGCGATTTGTGAGAACCTTTTGTAGTGGTATATAGAGGTGGGTATTATCACTTTATCCCTTTTATTTGTTACTTATGTATATATGGATATGTCTTCTTAATTAGGTATACGTCTGAGGACATTAATAAATTAAAATAATACAAGAATTAATTAGGTAATCAGCCTGGTATGAAGATACATAATCATTGATCTGATTGAGGTGGTGAGTATCTTAACTAATTGTTTATCAACTATTTATAGGATTTTGGAATTATATCTCAACTAAATCCACCATATATACAATAATTTAATGATGTTAATGAAATGAGTAACCTTAGAGATAACAATGATCATGAAAATTCGTGATGATAATTTATTTTCATTTTGGGATTTTCATTATATGATCTGGAATACACACTAAAATGAGTTACAACTAAGGATGAAAATATAATTTCATTAATTTTTTATATTGTAAAGAAATAAATGTTGTCAGATACTCATGAATGGTGTTATGAAGATATTATTAAAGGGAAATATATAAAAAATATCATCCTTGGGAATAATGCGTATCTTTATAAGATATCCCAATAAATAAGGGGATATTTCATACATTACCCCTCAGAAAATAAAATTATTGGGGAAATGAAATCCATATATCTTGAGAGTTCACGCATATATAAAATAAATAATGGGAGATGGTTTGAAATCTATGAATTTGATTCTTCGGATACTAAAGATTTAGTTTAGTAATATATTCCATGGGCCTCTGTGGAAGTGGTTATTCCCCAGGAAAAAATACTATATAGGAGCACATCAGAGGTTTCAGAACCAGAACGATATGATTTTTTAGACATCGTAGATGGTGACTAATTATTGGTTGATAATAATGGTCCTCTTAAGAAAGAATAAGATAGTAAAGATATGTGATGATGAAAGACAGAATGAAGCTATGAATTCTATGTTAGATTCCACATGTTATAACCAAGTATGAGTTTTGGTCAGTCCTGTAGTTGATGAAAATACCATTCGGTGAATATGGTTATTCATGAGTAAATATGAATTAAAGGTAAATTATTACCTATAAATCATGGTTATTAGATAAATTATTTATATAACATCAAGGAAGATAATACAATGAAACATTTTCTCTTATTGTAATGCTTAAATTCATCATAATACTACTTTCCATAGTATATTTCCATGTCTATAAGAATTGGGATGTGGATATCAAAAAAACATTCTGTAATGGGAACCTTCAAGAAGATATCTATATGAAATAACCAAAAGGTATTGTGACTCAAGGTAATTCCAATATGGTATGTATGTTGTAGAGATCTATTTAATGATTTTTCAATAATCCAATTCATAGAACATTATATTCATCGAAGCTATAAAAGTATTTGGTTTCCTAAAGGATGAAACCGGGCCATTTGTTTAGAACTAGTATAGATGGAGTGTGATCATATTCATAGTAGTATATTAGTATGACATATAACATACTAGAAACTACATACTAATATTATATTTCGTTATAGAATGGATGGAAAAGTACTTTACATAATGGAATTAGGTGAATCAGCCTACATCATTGAGATAGAGATCATTTTTGATAGATTCAAGAAGATTATTATAATATTTAAAGGTATATATATTGAACAGATACTAAATAGATTAATTATTGAACAATCCAATTAAGGATTGATTGTAGTGTATCCCGAAATACGTCTCCCCAAGTAAATATGTAATCAGACACAACATGACATTGATATGATGTGTAAGAACCCCTGTTCTTATATAATTTGACCAATTTTGGATTCCATATTATATAATAGGATAATATTTCCTACTCCTTTGGAATAATTTTAGATATAATGATATTCTATGGAAATAACATTGGTATATTATTAATGTAATCCTTAAAAATAAAATGTGTACTACGATTATGTACATCGTATATAGAGGGAATGGTGAAAATGTATTATAAGGATATATATGTGCTAGTTTTCAAACAAATTATATTAACTAGTTTCATGGTTAGTATATTTCTCTAGTCTCAGTGGAGGTGGTATGAGATCAAAGAGTTCAAAGTATCCAGTGGCCACAAATTTTAGAGTGTAATACAAGTTTACTATATCTTACGATACAACTAAAAAATATATTTGGATATTAAACATTATCCAAGATCTTAATTAGATGACTTTAATTAAAGAACCTATTACATTATATTATGATAATATTGTAGATGTGGATCTTGAAATGGATACAATATCACATTAATAAAAAAACAACATAATTTAGAAGTTTAATATGTTTAGAATTGTTTTTTCAAAGTGGTCAGGTCATGGTGAATTGAATTTACATAAAGGAGGAAATGGAAAAACTCATGAATAAAGAATTATCTTAGTGAGGTATGAACATAATTTAAGAGATATAAGAATGAAATTTGATAGTCATATAATCTAGTGAAAGAAGGATTCCATTGGAGTTAGGGACCCTAAACCAAATTTTATGCACTATCTGATTACATGTATTGATGGTTTTTGAATATTATTAATGTTTTTATACCAATATTATTTTTATTCTATGTGGAATTGAATGTGATAATATCTTAAGGGTAATATTCCCATTGAAATGTCATATTAGTTCATCAATATGATGCGAACCTAGTAGTTATAGGAAAATATTATTAAATAATTTTTTTATAGAAAGAGGATATAATTTTGTGTGGCACAAACGATACATTCTATAATGGGTAGGGTTCATAATACATTGATAATTATACTAATAATGTCTATACTTAGTAGTCACCAAGAGAAAGTGGTTTTATAAACATGACTTGTTAATAGAAAATCCACATTTATATATGTAATTTGATATTACTTTTTTTGAATTTGTGTAATGGTTCTTAGAATTTATTACTATTATTAATCCCTATGAGGAGTTATGTACATGGAAATATTGAAGAAAATAATGATGGCATATTGTTTTGATGAGGAAGGATACATTGGGTGCATCAAGACCAATTTTGTATTAATGAATAATGTGTGTTTTTCATATTTATTATTTAAAGGAATTTGATATATTTTTTCATCTTATGGGAAATGAACTACATGATAATATCCATTTCAAGTTAGTTCTATTGAAAAGTTCTAATATAAAAATCAAATAAAGAGATACCAAACACATAGGTTATTGAAATCATCTTGAAATCTACTAGATTTTAAATATGAGTATAAAGAGATTATGTTATAAATTGTGCATTGATATGAGGTTGTATGCCATTGAGACACTAAATTAATTCATTATCTATGATTTGACATGTTTTTAGACAATGACCCTGGACATTAGGAATGTTTCCTATAATTTCAATGATAAGGAGTCCTCAAGGTTCACAAAATACCTGTATTCATAATGTTACATAAATTCTATATGAATATAACATGTTGAATAATTATTATTTCCATATGTTGGTAAATAATTATTCATGTCTATGTGATCACAAATATTAATTCATAAATTATTCAAGAGTATATATTTCAATGGAATATTTTATAAATATTTATTCTCTATATTAGTTACTATAATATTTATGCATTTATTATATAATAACACAAGATATTTATTTAAATAAATAGTAATTATTTATGTTTTGGTATTTATGAAGTATAAATGTTTAGATGAGTTAATGGTTAAATGAGAAATGATATATTAACTATTATTTTAATAAATGTTAATTTATTTAATCAAGAAATTATATTAATCAAACCCCATGTTTAGTGAGGGTCAAGTAAATAATAAAAATACAATTTTTATTCATAAATGGGGTTCACCGTGAATTTAGAGAATAATAAGGGACAATGTGATATTATTTATTCAATAACACAATGTATATAAATAACCAATTATGTTATGATATTATTATAATCTATCTATTTCAAAAATTTCTCACAATAAATTATAAAGATAATACTATATAGTTATAGGGATATATTCTCCTATAATTCTATAATAATAGAGAGTGAGCTATAGTCTCTCACGTCTAGAGATATATAGAAGAATAATTATACCTTGAAGAGTTTCTTTTTATTATTATCAATAAATGAAAACAAAGAAGGAGTATTCTATACTAGATCATGGGTATTTCTATAGTGAGGTTTAGAGGTACAAAAAACACATATTGATCAATTCTATGGTGATTCCACCCATCAATCATGTCACCATATTGATAGTATAACAATAAGTGTTCAACCAAATATTCAACAAGGAAAACGTTACTACATGAGGTAATTATTAATCCAAAATAACTAATTATAAATTATATTTTATTATTTTACCCATGGATTAAGGAGTTTCAATTTCATTTAGTTTTTATGATAAATCCAAATGAGTTGGGGACAAACCAATGTTCGACATGGGGCTGAACACTTTTTCTACACTCTGTAACCTTCATAATTTAGATTTTGGTCATGTAAGACCCAAATCATTCCTTTTAATTGAGTATAATTTTTTATAAAGTACCATCAGTATGTAGGGAGATATTTAATGATGTAATTTAGCTCAATGGATAATATTACATGCTGCTGATTTCTCTATATAGAGAAGCAGTTTGAATATTTTTTCCCATTCCCAAGATTGAAAGGTCTCCATTATGGAAGTATGTGTACCTTTATAATTGATTCCTTAATATAAAAAAATCAATTATAGATTAAAATACGGTTATAAATTTCATCTCAAGTACTGGATGGGATTCTTTTGAAAAATATTTAAGATTCCCTTCTATGAGTTTCACCACAAGGTGCATTGAATGTAAAGGGACTCTTGTAATAGATTATATTCACTCAAGAAAATTTGATATATTCTAGGACCATATAAATTAGAGAGATGATTGTGTCTCTCTGCTCTAATCATGCCTGAAATAGGATAGCCTTGAACATTGTGTACTTTTTAAATAGTCGTGTGGGGATTAAGACCTATTCAATTAGTGTATCGGTATTCTATGGTGGAAATATAAATGATAAAGGGGGTACATTAATTTCATCAAGTGAGAATAACTATCATTAAAATGAATTATGAATACATAACCACTCTTACTAAAGCAGTGAACTCTCCTGTTGGCACCATTCCCACTAGTGGATCCACCCGAGTATCTCCCCCTGTGGGTGATTCCTCATTGGTCATCATATGGGCTTCATTAAACCATGAAAGCCCATTTTTTGATGAACTAGGAATACATTAACCACCTATTATAGGTTTATTTATAAAAAGATCCCATACCATATTCATGATGGATTCATCATCAGTTTGTTGAATAATAATGTTAAGGTGACAGAAACCATTAGGGGATTTCTTATGGCCTTCTTCAGATAATTCTGATAGATCCACCACAAAAAATTCTAGAGATTTTAACTACCATATAAATAGATTCAATATGGTTATAGTTTCACATAGATGAATCATTATAGATATGTTATATGCATATAGATCCTTGTAAGCTAGAATCTCTATATTAACAATCCTTTTAAAGAACTAATTGAATTATAATGGGTAAGTAAAACCCTTATCCATCTAACACCTTATTAAAATTTAAAATTTCATATATAGAGAGGTGGGTGTCAATTTCTAAAAATATATCTCCTATTTGGAAATATATTAAGCAGTTGCAGTCAACCTTATCAATGAATAATGACGTAATATTGTGGTTTTAAGTATAGTGTTAACACTAATAAAGCACACATGAATCATCCACAATTTATGTGTAAGGAGAAACTAGGTATGTTACACATGAACCGCCCCCCACCACAAGTAGTGCGAATTATTTATTGGAAGAAGGTGGAGGTCCTCAGTTGGATTACATTAGGATTTTATTTGATTTGGTCTCAAAGGTATCTGTCTCAGTGATGCGAGATTGCAATGAAAGATTCATAGTTTCATAGTTTTTATATGAATGTGACCTCTATAAATAGGAAGATTAATTTGTAAAAAATATCTTTCATTATTCTAAAGTGGTTTGGTTAGGAAGCTTGGTCTCCATTTAAATTTTAATAGATGATTAGGGGTGTATAACCTTTTCTCTATGGGAAATAGATTTGGATATGGGATGAGGGAATATTTATTTTGAACCTCTACCTCCCACAATAATAATTTATAAGATGATACCTATTTTTCCTCTTAAATAATAAATCACAAATAACTTATTAGGGATCTTCTATAATGTAATTTAAGAAATTTATTGGTATTTTCATGAACCAAGTCTTTTTTGTGGTGAATAAAAAATATTTTGTGGGATATCTTAAAACTTTTATGTGATGAAGGCCTTTGAATTATGACTTAGTGGTTGAATAATTGATCACATTCATCATCAATGGATTAAATAATGACACCTCATGTTGTTCCCAAATAAATCATACTATGTGAAAATTACATAATCAAAATTTTATTTTATCGATATATATTAACATCTCTAGTTCCTATATATAGTTTCCTTGTTTAAGGGGTTAATATCAACGTCAATATTTGGAGGGGATTTAATTTTCCCCAATCAGGGGATGCAAATTAATCTATGTAAGGTAATCCATAGTACCATTATATAGGTATAAAATTTCCACCCAAACTAGAGTTGGATAGATTTTAAAAACCAATTACTCAAGAAGGATTCGTCTGATTCCCTCCAAAACATTAAAATGAAATAGGCACTTTGAATTTAGATATTTAAAAGGTATCTCATCTTATGGTGGGGAATTTACTCATTATACATGGATTGAAAATCATAAATTTAGCTCATGAAGAGATGAATCTCCAGTATTCATTTTCAGGGAAGACTACAAGGTTTATTTTCTACATAAAATATATGATTACCAACTCTTCCTTACCTATGGGAATTCCATGAAGACCTTTTCCCAATTTAAAGGGTCAAGGATTCCACATTCCAGGGAGAACTAATATCTAATATCCTATTTGGATATGATGAGTTCATGGATTGTGTATACCATAGAGTCAATACAAATAGTCTTCTGGGAAGGGAAATATAATTTCTTCATAGGGTATTTTTCATGTCCAGCATGCCCCACAACGTTCCTTAAAAAATTGGATGCTACTCCTTATTGATATTGGCCCATGGTTCCATCACCTTGTTTTAAACATAATAAAATTGATTCATAATTTGGCATGGAATCTCATAATTTTATAAGAACTCATAGTTAATCTATGTCACCAATATATATCCACCCATACTTTTTCACATGACCAAGCCATATAGTTTATACTTTCACCATTAATTGATGTTCTCAAAGGGTATCACTATAAGGAAGGGATTTAACTTATATGTGTAATAATAAAATTTTTAGGTACTTCTTTAACCTCAAACACAATAACATGGTGTGGGATAAAACTTGGATAAACAACATAAATATATTCCATGGTGTCTATACCCCACTAAATAACTCTTAGACATCAAAATGGGTAGTTATCCTTCCCCAAAATACATAAAAGGACCTAAGAATATGTTTATAATACTTTCCATTTAAATGTGACGAAAAAAATTGATAGATATTTTATTTATATAAAACATAAATACATGTAGGATCCCCTTTACTATTTTGGCTATAATTACAAATGAACATCACATTATGTTGTTGTGGGGGTTACAAACCAGGAGATAGTCACTGATCAACCACATCACCAGGAATTCTACTAGTTGAGTCTGGGCAGGAATCTTAGGGTTGATATCATAACCTTATTCTTGATAGTATCCCCTATCCATCTCTATCTAATACATACCAATGTATACTCACTTATGCATTGAGGGATATCCTTTTCGGAATTTATAATATTTCCCACCACCTCATTAGAGCAGAAAAATTTTCACCTTGGTATCAAAGATGACATCCATCCATACATGGGGCTCCATCCCCATGGTGGCATGGAGATAACTATGTATTGTATAAAATAAAAGGATTTTATTTCATAATTACCACATGTATATTTATATAGATTAAATCAGCATATATTTCACCAATAAGGGGAGAACCAAAGTCTTTTTAAACACCCCCAATGATTCATACTAACTCCTCCATGTGAAAAGTGGATTATATTCATATATAGCCTCCAGTGGATTAGATAATCAATGAACTGGTAAGATTTCTTTTATACATAAATTTTAAATATAAATATTGATTCATAGATAGATCCTAAATCCAGGTATTCAAAAAACTAATTGCATGTATGGAGAAACCAATACCCCAAAATCCACATAGGATTTGCACCACCATTGGGACACATGTCTTGTTCATCGATCCAACAATTAAACAGGGTCATGAATGAATATTAGAGGATAAAATAATTAAAGTTAATTTTAGGATCATGTGTATATAAATATTTATCTAGATCATCCTTAGAGTGATGAATTTTGTATGCTAGGGTGACCTCCCTTCAGAGATGTATGCTCTCTTAGAGGATATATCAGTGCTCCCTAAGTGGGTGTATCCAACAAACTAAAAACACGATAGGTGTAGAGACCCGAAGCCTGACGTACATGGACATTAAATTACATTTTGTGGAATACTTATTACATAACAAAAACACACACACAAGGACCTTAATAGTTTAGTGTCTTTGGAAACTCGGAATATAATCTTCTAATCGTGGTGAAAGATCTTAAAAATCTCCCTTAAAGATCTTCCTTTTTTTACCTAAAACCTTTCTTTATATCCTGGGGGAAAGAAAACATAAAAGGGTGAGCTCAAATGCTCAGTAAGGGTAAACAAAAGAAATATCAATCAAATCATATACATAAGCACATAACTTTTGGAAATCTTAACCTACAAAAGAGATCATAATTTCATAACATGGGATAAATCATGGTAGTGAAATGTAATCACAATAATCATAACTTAAAACATGAAACTTTGTAGCATACACACATAATCATAGAGAATAATTTCTTGTTAGTCAAGACTCAATGCCAAGACTATCTTAGTGGACAAAGTCCCTTTCTGAACCGAGTCACCCTCGTTTCAGTCCTGTTTCACTGAACCGGTATAACCTACCATTCCAGCCATGTCTATCTCATGAGATATAAAATCCTTACCCAATGCATTGGAGGTAGATATAGGTCCCACCCATCTCATAATGATACCATTCTTATGTGTGCCACAAAATCATAAATCATACATCATTTCATAACCCATGTAATAAAAATGGGAATCTTAAACATCGTGACATCATAAAACAATTCATATAAGATAAAGGAATTTATAAAAATAATTCCATCGCAACATTATCAAATCAATTTAATAATAGAGATAAAAACAGAACCCTTTATTATCTAATATGGAAAATAATTTTGATAAAACACTTGAACTCCATTCTTGAGGAAAATATCCTTTTCTTATTCAAAAACACTTTTCATTACTTAACATGTCATAAAATTATAACTAAAAGAAGTTGATTAAAAATAAACTTGAAAACTTGTAAAGGAAGCTTCTTGGAAATAATGTTTTAAAACTCCATTCATGCCGTATAAGTTAAAAAAACATTCTTCTCATACTTTTGTCGGAAAAGTCAAAAAGTACCTCGTACAAAAAACGACAAAAGATTTCTTTCATATCTTTTACTAAAAACTCACCAAAGGGTAAAATTGGATTTAAAGAATTGTAGGTGGATGTAAATAAAATTACATATTGAGGAAACATGGATTTGGATGATAAAATACACCCCAGTAAATACCAATGTATAAGCAATCTCGGATAAAAAATGAGATTGTGATATTTCCCTTACCTTAGGTCTGATTTGCTTTGTACGTGTCCGAAGATCTTGTATAATGATTTAAATCATGTTATTGACTTATTACAGAATCATATTAATTTTTATTATATCATATATGGTTCACTTATGACTTTATATTACCCGTTCTTTTGTAAATTCATGTTAAAGTAGCATTTTGGGTAAAATCGTCTCATTTGTCATTCGTGTTTTAACTTGTAATTATTCATATGATTACTTAGATCATTATTAATTAATTATAGAATATAAAACATGATTTATATATAATATATATTCATAATATACATATATATAATGGATCGATAAATGGAAATAAATACACCGTTCATGGAGACGGTAGGCCGTACGTATGCATGAACACTGTTTTCGTTTCCTTATTGAATTGAGTGGAATTAAGTAGATGACATACATATATATACACATAAATCCAGTATCTTTATAATGTCATATATTTCATTATTATTTCTTATATATACTTTTTAATCATTCCTACATGGTTAACATGGAGAATGAATCTCATCGCGTCGTGGAGACGGTAGTCCGTACGTACGCACGAGCGATGATATCATTTCCATAATTATTGAATTGAATTGGAGTGGATGATACAATATATCAGAATCAATATGATGTTCTAATAACTATGTATAGTTATTCTTTACACCATTATACCCATCCATGTAAGGTGGTGGTGGAAAATAGATTACACCACGGCGTAGAGACGATATTCTGTACGTACGCACGCGCGGTGATTTCTTTTTCCGTAGGATGGATAGATGGTGAAATAGGATTGTTTCATAATTATAATAACATATCAGTATATGATTGATACTGATGTTATTACTTCATAATGAAACAACCTAAGAAGAAGAAGTGGAAGAAGAAATAAAGGTGAAAGAATCGGTAACGGAAATTACCTCTTCTTTGAAGCGCCTCTTTTAGACCTCATCTTAGGGAACTAAAATTAGTCTTTGAGGAAGACCAGAACCTCTAGAATTTTACTAGGGAAGTGGAGAGGAGAATTGGTAAGGGGATGTCCGATCTTGAAGGCTCAATGTTGTGTGAGGAAGAGAGGGAGGAGGTGCCCTTTTATTTGGGAGGAGAGGGGCACCTTAAGAATATCTCAAAATATTATTTTATATTAAAGTCAAAATCGGTTTATAATGGTTCCAAAGGGTCTTATTTCGAAGATAAAGTGGGGATGGGTCGAAATCCTATCAACCAATAGTATTTAGAAAAGTTTAGGGTATTATTTTAACTTTATCAATTAGATTTAACTCTAAGTTAAATAATTTAACTTTTACCGTGTCTTTTTGTTTTCTTTCACTATATGGTTAATACACTTACTATAACATGAAAAACGAACCTCAGATTGTTTATTATTAATATATATATACTTATCTAAGTAATTTGGCAGAAACATAGATTTATAGGAATAAAATTACAATTAATAATATAATATTTGATTTAAAAACTATTTTGTGTCAATTTTGACACTATTTGATATATGATTTTTGTGAAAGTCATAACAGAATTATATGTTCTAACCAAGTTGATTAAATCAACACTAATATATCATAGTAACCTATAAAATTAGTTTAATTCATAAAAAAGTCTCAAATTACATTTATTTGTGCATTTATAACATCAATTATGTCAATATTTCATTAATAAGACAATTACTGCATCATCTTTGTGTCATAATAAATGATAATTATTTAATCCCTAAAAATTCTAAATAAATTCCTATGATGTGGATAATTGTATTATATTTCTGTATAATATTCATGTTTGATGTTTCATGAAGTTTATCACTAGATTAAAATTATTATACTTATAAGATTTAAGAAAGTGACATGTTGTCACATTCTTTGGTTTTAATAATAATTAAATTATTTTCATTGAAAAAATTTAATTAAATGAATCTAATATGACCCTTAGGTGATATGGGTAGACTTTTAGTCATCAAATAGGATTTTTACATTTTTAGGGTAATTTAAAAATATTATATTTATCCTTAATTACCCGATTTACCTTTAACTATGGTAAATAAAATTTACCGTAGTTACTATTCATAATTCCCAGAAATAAAAAGTAGCTTATTAACATAATTTGGACCCACTGATTCCAAATATGGAATCCATTTTTCCAAATTCAATACACAAAAGATGCAGAAATTAAATTAAAATTAATCCCGTTGTCGAAAGAAAACGGGTTTTTCTTTAAAACATTGCAAAAGATTGAATTGATTTAACCTACGAATTCAAGGTAAAATCAATGCTAATGACATACATTATAATAAATGGAAAAAATATATTCTATTTATAATTTAAAACCCTTCAACATTATAATTTAACCACATAAGATATTACGATGAAAAAAGTTGTTTTTAATTAAAATATAGCGTGTTTTTACTATTAATTAAAATATGAAAGTTTTCGGAAAAATATCAAAACTTTATCTAATGTAAATTTTTATATCCTGATTCAAAATAAGAATTTTACTTGGTCAAATTGAACATATAAACATGTCAAAAACTAGATTTAAAGTGGGTGCACCATGAAAAGGCTGCAAAACTGCATTTTTTTAAAAATACTTATTTTACCCGAAAAATTTATTTTATTCTTATACCATGTTCTAGAAATGTGTAAGATGAATAATAATGTTATAAAATTCAAAATTTAGTTAAAACTATTCATAATGGCTAGTTCATGACAATATTATAATAATATATCGTTGTTTATTAAAATCCAGTATTGCGCACAACACACGGTATCGAGGAAGGTCGCGATTGCGTGTAATACAAGCCAAGTCAGGGTTGCGTGTTGTGAAAGAATCCTTCGTTGTTTCGTATAACAGAATCCAACCATATTTCATTTATACATTTAATATATATATATATATACTCAATGTTTCATAGAATAACTATTATCAAAATTGTGTGTAACACGATCCAAGAATAGTGTTGCGTATACTGCAAGCTAATACGGTGTTGTGTATAGCGCAAGGTAATCTTGGTGTAGAATACAACACAAGACATTAATGAAATTAAAAAGAATATTTTTCATAAAATCTCGGGGTGTTACATTCTACCCCCCTTAAAATGAATTTCTCCCTCGAAATTCGTCGGGGTTATAAATGGTATACTATTCGAAAGTTTTTTTTAATCGAAACCCACATCGTAAAAAGGAATACCAAAACCAATCGTTAAAAAACAAAAGTATGAAACGTAACAGTTACCCAAACAAACTGATCACTGGGTTTCCACATAGGTGAAAATATGGATATGGAAGAGAAATCTAACCATCATGTTCTGATGGAGAGTGGTAGAGAACATGGCTATGGAAAATCTAGCAATCACAAATCCATAAATTTGTGACGATCTAAGGTACCATCTGATTAATCAGATATAAGAGCACTAGGACAACATTTTTGGTTTTCAAGATCGTTTCCCTAATGTTGAAGAATTTGAATTAGAATAAATACTTAATTTATTTTGGTACAATCTCACTGTTGTTCGTGCCTTGAACAATGTCCACTTCATATCTTAAATAAATGAAGTTGAATTTGTTATTCGTGAAGTGTTAGTATGACAGGTCATTCCATCTGTCTCAAACAAAAGGTTAGCAAAAGTTATTAAATATACATAAGTCATTCTTTAGTGAGATTAATCATATATAGTTCCTAAAATGGACTTATACTTCATATATCATACCGCTTAATAAAATAAAACTAGTTTCTACTAAACAGGGACTTCCTGTAGGCCAGTGGTAGGCGATAAAGGCCAGTCACACTTCGGTTGTGGGTTCGATTCCCACAGACTTGTCCGACGCGATGGGTTGTCGCCCGTCCTGCAGGTTGTCCTTTTTCTAAAACTATATTACTATAACATCCCATCAATAATATCGAAAAACTTCTATCCTTAAACAATACTATCTTATGTCCAACATAATCCATTACAATCTTTAGGCATATCCATAATACTGCAGTCCACTCTCATAATATAGTGAAAACAATTACCAGAGATTTAATACCATCGTTGATCCCCATATATCATAAGATATGTCTTGTTGGTCACATTCCAATCATGTTAATACCTTTATCATGTATTCTCTTGAAAAATGAATACCAATTAAACCTTAGTGAAAACATGAATGCTTTCAAAAGTTAACTATTTCCACATACCAAAATCCAAAAATTCTATATACTCAAACCATGATATCACTTAGTCGTTATATCAATCATGAGCTCATGAATACCGTTAAACATTTCATTTTCTCATTTTCCCTTCATTATGCGCATATCATTTTATTTCCAATAATATCTCAATCACTTTGAATACCACATCAATAAATAAATATTGCAATACTCCATGATACAACATTATTTTGGAATCCCATTACATAAACACTTAATCATTCCACCACATCATTGTCATATTCAACATTGCCAATAGTGATCGCATGCGACTTTCCTTTGTCCTTTGCCTTCAGTGGTTGCTCATGTTGATCATCACTAACCCTTGGATTAGGGCATTTATTAGCATAATGCCCCATTTCCTTGTACTTGAAGCATTGAAGTGTTGGTGGTGCGTTCTCTGCAGTGTTTGCTTTATTCACATCATTAGAAACCCTTTTTCCATTACATCGACACTTAGCTGCTCGATGACCTTCTTTTCCACACTTAAAACATTTTCTAGTCCCTTTAAGACAATCTCCACCATGCTTCTTTCCACACTTTGTGCATAAGGAAACATTCATCTTCTTTTCACCATTATTCTGAGATTTCTCCTTGAACTACATCTTTCGTTTCTTGTCAAAACCATGAGATGGATATGTAACACCAACTTCCATTTCTACCTTGATAGCACAATGCACAATTTCTTCAAAGCTACTGAAGTCTCTTATAGCTAATTCCCTTCGAAGACTTGGTTTTAAGCCACTGAAAAATCGATCAACTTTACTTTCAGGTCGGATGATAATACCAGAAACGTACCTTGCAAGTCTTGTAAAATTTGCTTCATAGGTACCAACAGATTCATCATCCTTTTTCTTCAATTCGAGAAACTCTTTCTCCATCTTTGTTTGGAGAATACGAGGGAAGTACTTATTGAAAAATAAGTTCTTGAACTCGTCCCATTCCATGGACTCAATTTCATCTCTTTGCCTCGTATTCTTGATAAGATTCCACCATTGATCAGCTTCACCTTCCAAACGATATACTGCTAAGATGACTTTATCATGTTCAGAACATTGAAGAACTGAAAATATCTTTTCAGTAGTACTGATCCATTGTTCAGCAACAAGTGGATCAGAAGACCCACTGAAAGAAGGTGGACGTTGCCTCATGAAGGACTCAATAGAATATTGTTCCCTTCTCTGCTCATTTGGATGTCCAGAATGATTCATAGCTTGTGTAAGTATAGCAATAATATTTTGCACTCCATCTCCCATTACATTTGTTTGTTCAGGAGGACAATCATTGCATTGTCCATTGCATTGATCAACACGGTTCCTTCGGGTTCCAGCCATCGTCTAAAACCCAAAAAGAATAGTGTGAGAGGAAAAAATCATGCTAGGTAAAACAACATAATAAAGGGGGAGTACCCTCAATATCTAACATCTTAGGTTAAATTCTATGATTGTTAGCGCAATTCTAGGACTATAACCTATAAGTATACTTAACCTTAGAGACATCCCTAGACATACATTAGAAATATCTCTAGGGTTCTCACTAACGTTTTTTCATCCTAGTTTCCAAAGGTTGACTAAACCTTTCCTCTGATACCAACTGTAGAGACCCGAAGCCTGACGTATATTGACATTACATTACATTTTGCGGAATACTTATTACATAACAAAAACACACACACAAGGACCGTAATAGTTTAGTGTCTTTGGAAACTCGGAATATAATCTTCTAATCGTGGTGAAAGATCTTCAAAATCTCCCATAAAGATCTTCCTTTTTTTAAACCTAAAACCTTTCTTTATATCCTGGGGAAAAGAAAACATAAAAGGGTGAGCTCAAATGCTTAGTAAGGGTAAACAAAAGAAATATTAATCACATCATATACATAAGTACATAACTTTCGGAAATCTTAACCTGCAAAAGATATCATAATTTCATAACATGGGATAAATCATGGCAGTGAAATGTAATCACAATAATCATAACATAAAACATGAAACTTTTTGGCATACACACATAATCATAGAGAATCATTTCTTGTTAGTCAAGACTCATTTCCAAGACTATCTTAGTGGACAAAGTCCCTTTCTGAACCGAGTCACCCTCGTTTAAGTCCTGTTTCACTGAACCGGTAAAACCTACCGTTCCATCCATGTATATCTCATGAGATATAAAATCTTTACCCAATGAATTGGAGGGAGATATAGGTCCCACCCATCTCATAATGATACCATTCTTATGTGTGCCACAAAATCATAAATCATACATCATTTCATAACCCATGTAATAAATACGGGAATCTTAAACATCGTGACATCATAAAACAATTCATATAAGATAAAGGAATTTATAAAAATAATTCCATCACAACATTATCAAATCAATGTAATAATAGAGATAAAAACATAACCCTTTATTATCTAAGATGGAAAATAATTTTGATAAAAGACTTGAACTCCATTCTTGACGAAAATATCCTTTTCTTCTTCAAAAACACTTTTTATTTCTTAACATGTCATAAAATTATAACTAAAAGAAGTTGATTAAAAATAAACTTGAAAATTTGTAAAGGAATCTTCTTGGAAATAATGTTTTAAAACTCCATTCATGCCGTATAAGTTAAAAAAACATTCTTCTCATACTTTTGTTGGAAAAGTCAAAAAGTACCTCGTACAAAAAACGACAAAAGATTCCTTTAATATATTTTACTAAAAACACACAAAAGGTTAAAATTGGATTTAAAAAATTGTAGGTGGACAGATATAACATTACATATTGAGGAAACATGGATGTGGATGATAAAATACACCCCAGTAAATACCAAAGTATAAGCAATCTCGGATAAAAAATGAGATTGTGATATTTCCCTTACCTTAGGTCCGATTTGCTTTGTACGTGTCCGAAGCTCCTGTATAATGATTTAAATCATGTTATTGACTTATTACAGAATCCTATTCATTGTTATTATATCATATATGGTTCACTTATGACTTTATATTACCCGTTCTTTTGTAAATTCATGTTAAAGTAGCGTTTTGGGTAAAATCGTCTCATTTGTCGTTCGTGTTTTAACTTGTAATTATTCATATGATTACTTAGATCATTATTAATTAATTATAGAATATAAAACATGATTTATATATAATATATATTCATAATATGCATATATATAATTGATCTATAAATGGAAAGAAATACACCATTAATGGAGACGGTAGGCCGTACGTACGCCTGAACGATGTTTTTCTTTCCTTATTGAATTGAGTGGAATTAAGTAGATGACATACATATATATACACATAAATACAGTAGCTTTATAATTTCATATATTTCATTATTATTTCTTATATATACTTTATAATAATTCTTAAATGGTTAACATGGAGAATGAATCTAATCGCGTCGTGGAGACGGTAGTCCGTACGTACGCACGAGCGATGATATCATTTCCATAATTATTGAATTGAATTATAGTGGATGATACAATATATCAGAATCAATATGATTTTATAATAACTATGAAGAGTTATTATTTACACCATTATACCCATCCATGTAAGGTGGTGGTGGAAAATAGATTACACCACGGCGTGGAGACGGTATTCCGTACGTACGCACGCGCGGTGATTTCTTTTTCCGTAGGATGGATAGATGGTGAAATAGGATTGTTTCATACATATAATAACATATCAGTATATGTGTGATACTGATGTTATTACTTCATAATGAAACAACCTAAGAAGAAGAAGTGGAAGAAGAAATAAAGGTGAAAGAATCGGTAACAGAAATTACCTCTTCTTTGAAGCGCCTCTTTGAGACCTCCTCTTAGGGCACTAAAATTGGTCTTTGAGGAAGACCAGAACCTATATAATGTTTCTAGGGAAGTGGAGAGGAGAATTGGGCAGGGGTTGGCCGATCTTGAAGGCTCAATGTTGTGTGAGGAAGAGAGTGAGGAGGTGCTCTTTTATTTGGGAGGAGAGGGTCACCTTATGAATATCTCAAAATATTATTTTATATTAATGTCAAAATCGGTTTATAATGGTTCCAAAGGGTCTTATTTCGAAGCTAAAGTGGGTATGGGTCGAAATCCTATCAACCAATATGATTTAGACAAGTTTAGGGTATTATTTTAACCTTATCAATTAGATTTAACTCTAAGTTAAATAATTTAACTTTTACCCTGTCTTTTTGTTTTCTTTCACTATATGGTTAATACACTTACTATAACATGCGAAACGAACCCCAAATTGTTTATTATTAATATATATATCCTTAAATAAGTCATTTGGCCGAAACATAAATTTTTAGGAATACAATAACAATTAATAATATAATATTTGATTTAAAAACTATTTTGTGTCAATTTTGACACTATTTGATATATGATTTTTGTGAAAGTCATAACAGAATTATATGTTCGAACCATGTTAATTAAATCAACAATAATATATCATAGTAACCTATAAAATTAGTTTAATTCATAAAAAGTCTCAAATTATATTTATTTGGGCATTTATAACATCAATTATGTCAATATTTCATTAATAAGACAATTACTGCATCATCTTTGTGTCATAATAAATGATAATTATTTAATCCCTAAAAATTATAAATAAATTCTTATGATGTAGATAATTGTATTAGATTTCTGTATACTATTAATGTTCAAAGTTTCATGAAGTTTATCACTAGATTAAAATTATTATACTTATAATATTTAAGAAAGTGACATGTTGTCACATTCTTTGATTTTAATAATAATTAAATTATTTTCATTGAAAAAATTTAATTAAATGAATCTAATACGACCCTTAGGTGATATGGGTAGACTTTTAGTCATCCAATAGGATTTTTAAATTTGTTAGGGTAATTTTAAAATATTATATGTACCCTTAATTACCTGATTTACCATTAACTATGGTAAATAAAATTTACCGTAGTTACTATTCATAATTCCCAGAAAAAAAAAGTAGCTTATTAACATAATTTGGACCCAATTATTCCAAATATGGAATCCATTTTTCCAAATTCAATACACAAAAGATGCATAAATTAAATTAAAAGTAATCCTGTTGTAGAAAGAAAATGGGTTTTTCTTTAAAACATTGCAAAAGATTGAATTGATTTAACCTACGAATTCAAGGTAAAATAAATGCTAATGACATACATGATATTAAATGGTAAAAATATATTCTATTTATAATTTAAAACCCTTCAATATTATAATTTAACCACATAAGATATTATGATGAATGAAGTTGTTTTTATTAAAAATATAGTGTGCTTTTACTATTCATTAAAATATGAAAGTTATCGGAAAAATATCAAAACTTTATCTAATGTAAATTTTTATATCCTGATTCAAAATAAGAATTTTATTTGGTCAAATTGAACATATAAACATGTCAAAAACTATATTTAAAGTGGGTGCGCCATCAAAAGGCTGCAAAACTGCATTTTTTGAAATATACTTATTTTACCCGAAAAATTTATTTTATTCTTATACCATGTTCTAGAAATGTGTAAGATGAATAATAATGTTATAAAATTAAAAATTTAGTTAACACTATTCATAATGGATAGTTCATGAAAATATTATAATAATATATCGTTGTTTATTAAAATCCAGTATTGCGCACAACACACGCTATCGAGGAAGGTCGCGATTGCGTGTAATGCAATCCAAGTCAGGGTTGCGTGTTGTGAAAGAATCCTTCATTGTTTCATATAACAGAATCCAACCATATTTCATTTATACATTGAATATATATATATATATACTCAATGTTGCGTAGAATAACTATTATCAAAATTGTGTGTAACACGATCCAAGAATAGTGTTGCGTATACTGCAAGCTAATATGGTGTTGTGTATAGCGCAAGGTAATCTTGGTGTAGAATACAACACAAGACATTAATGAAATTAAAAAGAATATTTTTCATAAAATCTCGGGGTGTTACAATATGTTCATTCCATATGATGGGAAAATAATTTATGTTACAATACCTTTTCTATTCAATGGTATGAAGTTGTATAATGGCAATTTTTTTGTTTCTTCTGTAAAATTGTCCCTAGGGTTGATAGACGGGCTTCACATTATTTATTGTAACCTTGCCCGAAATCCCCAATTATTTACTCAGTCTAAGTAAAAAAATTATTATCTTGGATAATTCATTATATAAAATCCAACTTATATGAAAATGAAAGAAATATATTCTATTTGATTGAATTAAATATTAAATTAATGTACTAAAAAGGAAGGTCATTCTAGTATGAGAACAGGTGGGTGCAAATTCAATATTGTAAATTTTCACCCAGCTAGCTTCACCCATGTTTCTACACTCAACCAAATTCTCATAAGTTTTTTTACCATGATAATTTTCACTATATTCTTGGACATGATTATCTCAATTCACTATGTCAGGGGAGAAGTAAAAGAGTATAATCATCACATTAGGCATTAAGAATAAGTTGAGTGATCATAGAGTGTTCTGCTTCAACATTTACTCATGTTATTTGGACTTATGCTAAGAGAATTAGTCCTACACAATTTATAGAAAAGATACCTCATTCACTGAAGTGATGAAATTATGATTATCCCAAACATTATCACCATAGTTCACTCCTAATTATTTGGGAAGAAGTCATTATTTTAAAGCAATCATTATTCCATAGTCACATTGACTTCAAAATTCGATCCTCTTTTTTCTGATATGATTCAATTGTGTGGGGGGGGGGGTTTATAGGTTCTCATTTTTAGAACATGATTAAATATTTATCCACATAGTGTGTAAGGGGATGTAGTTAGGTATTTTACCTAGGGTACTTCACCCATGTCCTTGAATGAATTCTCAAGTATCTTTACCCATGCCTCCTTATATGATTGAGCTTCTTTCGTGGAACCCAATTTCCTGTACCTACTAGTACCCCCAAATCATTTGTGTTTCTTACATGTGTAGATTCACATAAATAATTGAAAATATACACACAACACTTAAACTGTAATCAATGAATTTTCTTATAAATATACCCTTATAAGTTCTTATTTTTTGGGGGACTTAGTGCTTTTAGACTTGAAGAGGGATACCCTGATAGAATGGACCCCAATGTACCCTAATCTAAAAACCACAAAAAATATCTTAAAAATCCTAAAACCTAAGGCATATATATATATGTTGGGGTAATTTTATCACTCAAATGATTAATAAATAAAATATTATTAAAAAGGATACCTTTATCATAATTTCCCATAACTATGGAGAAGGGTCCCCTCTTGATGTGTCTCACAAGGAAACCTGATGAACAAGTCAAAAAAATGATGCTATAAGATAGAGAGAATCATATATTAGTATTATACACCAAGGTAAACTCTTAAACCAAGTTATATACTAGGGTGAATAGTTTTTCCAAACCCTTGTACAAGAGTAAAGTATCTCCCAAGACTCCTAACCATGGAGGTCAATTTTACATACCTTTTAATTAGGGAGAAGCTTTTAATAACACACATAACAAGGGAGAAGACACATTAAATATTATACCAGGGTTAATACTAGTAAAATAAAACATCTAAATTATGTACTAGGGAACAAACCATTTCCCCTAGCTCCATGGTTCAATACACATTCTTTCAGGTCTCAAACCTAGGGGCCTATTATCAAGGTACCCTCCACTTCATATTGAAATGAATGACTGATCCATAAACACTAACATTTACCCCATATAACATGAATTACCTTGATAAATGGCCTCTCGAAAAATTTCCCCCATATTCAGTGGGCCCCCAACATAGTTACAATCATGTACTCCTTTGATAACAAGGGTAAAATCTAAAAAATATCCATGGGAGGTCCCCTAGCCAATTCTGATCATCATAGATAATCCATATCATAAATATTGTTATCCTAAAACTTTTTTGGATTCCTTTGTTCCATTATAGGTTCTGGGGTAGAGAAAGATACTCCAACTAGGTATAATCCATAAAATACATTATTCCCATAAGTCACTGACCAGGTTAAGATTATCCAAGTAGAATATGTGAAATACCCTCACACATCATTCCCACTCCCCCAAGAGATAAGGGCAACCCATTCATAATCCCTAAATTTATTCTCATTGGGTTATATTCCCCAGGTGTCTAGTCATTCTTCCTTGTCCACCTATCTCATCCCTATGATCAATTGATGAAATTTCAACATCTTAGTATCCAATGCATAATTAGAAACTACCGCTTAAATGGATATATTACTTATGAGTTATCTAACTCAGGTGGCCATATTACCTATGATATATCATCAAAATCCATTTTTCATTCAATCCATCCTAAATGGATATATTATCTATAAGTGTGTCAGTCTAAATTGGTTGGATTCCTTGCAATAAATCATCCCTTATCCTATTTCACTAATAATGAACTAGATGAACTAAAAAGGGCCATCCATACAAAAGTCCCACACTAACCATCACTAGGGATTATTCACTATGTTGAATACTTTTCTACATCAATTTAAGGTACATAAAATACATATTTACCACATGATGTTAAATTTTATGGACTATTTCTATCACATGACATGATACCGTGAAAACCCAAACTTCCTAGGCTTTGATTATTATAAACATAGGATGCATATGGTTCCTCTTTGAGGTTATATCCCAACACGGCATAGGCCCTAGTAACAAAATCATAATAGGTACTTTGATGGTACTTTCCACAGAATATTAATATATATGGGGTGTCTAGTTAAGAATCACTAAACTATGTGGACTTTGATTCAATTCATTGGGATATATGGGAGTCCCCATTCAAGGGACCGATCCAAACTAAAATATAGTTATCACCTCCCTGTATAGTGATAAGTTCTAAATTTTACTACTAGAATTTTTTAAACCATTGTTTAATCACCATGATTCACTAAATAGTAAGAAAAATATAGATACGATTTGATATACATAGATGTTTATAGTAATAAATTATTTTGATAAAATCACTATTTTTTAATAAGTACCCCAATGGTATTTGGAAAGTATATTCAACATATCTATAATCTTGAATAGTGTCATAGAGTTGGAAATAATTTCCCCTTAAATAATGAGGGGAGATTAGACTCCCATACTCTCAACTGATGAATGTATGAAGTGTTTCTGGTAATTACACAATGTTTGACTTAAATTTTCTATATAGGTCTAAATTTTCCTAAAATGATCATGGTTCAATTATGGGATAAAATAAAATGAATAATTTATACCCCACATCAATTTTATAAAAGAATAAAGTATTTGTGAAACATCCTTAAGTTAGGTTCTATATTTATATTGGAAACTATTGACATAATCCTACATGTCATATACGATTTTTCTAATAAAAAATTACTACCTTTATTCATCATCTTATGAATTATATTAAATATATTTTTATTAAATTAGTATATCCATCCATTTTATATTTCATGATAGTATAATAATTAAATGGATTGAATATTGTATTCCAGATAAAACCTTTAGAATTCAGAAGAAAAAAATTGGTTCCATAATCCCTTAATATTATGTTATTAACACAAAATATGGTAATTATATTATACAAAAAATAATTCAGTGTATCCTTTGTTCAAAATTCCTTGAGGGCTATATCTTTGGTCTCATTATAGAAGAAAATGGTGGTGGTATTAAAGAACATTAATGTCCTCAATATAGGTTGGAAAATTGGAACCATGAAATCTATTCCTATCCTGAAAAATTAGTAAGTGTATTTGAAGGTGTGAAGAAATTCAAGGGTTTATGAATAATGTTGGAATGTTTCTAATTTTTTTTAAATTATTCATGAATTCCATGAAAAATTATATAAATAATAGAAATAAGTATCTAATCTACTTAATTTGATGGAAGAGCATTGTTCAAGACTTCTGGGTGCCATAAGAGCTGTCATAGAATTATTACATAATAGTGAGAGTCATTATTCCTTAATCTTTTATGAGTTGGACTCCCCAAAATAAATAATTCTATAGAAACTTCTAAGAATTTGGTCAATCTTAAAGGAAGAATTTTTTCTTCCATCATGTTTTATATTCCCTCAATATGGTAGAAGAATTTTTTTAGAGATAGTTTATTAGGGGAGACATCTATCAAAATATAGAATTAGGTTGGGAGGGAATATGATCACTATGATTAGTGGTGGAATTTACCTCACTGATTACATCTATATCATTATTGATGATTTATGAGACAACCCTGTGATCTCCAATGAAAACGATCATATCATCCCCATTTGAATTTTTTAGGGATGTTACTTCATTGTCAAGCGCAGTTTCTTTGGAATTAAAAAAATAAGAGAAGTGATATTGTATTATTTTTTAGGGTAATTCTTCCATAAACTCTTATATATAATAAATAATGGGAATAAAATCATTCTTCTAGATGATGTGACATCCATTTATTTTTTTTATTACCAACATTGAATCACCCTTGATATTAAATTGGGTATCATATATCAATTGGGCTAGTTTTAAGACTATATTTTGTGATGGTAATTCTGCCTCATTGTAGGTGAATCCATCTAATTGTAGGAATGAGAATTAAAAAACTAGTTTCATTGGGATGATAAATACAATCCCCAATCTTATCCTATCAATCTATATGTTTTCCAAATTATTTATTGTTCATCTCATAGAGGGACCGTTAAAATAAATCTTTTATTCCTAAGTGGTTTCTTAGATTGAGAACTGATATCTACAAGGGAGATCTATATCAAATAGATACTTTTATAGGATATGTTTTACTCTGTGGAAATATTCTAATACTTTCCCTTTGACCTTTTATCGGGACACAAACTTGTTATGAAACTATTGAAGAAAAGTCACCCATTACACTGGATTCCAGTTAACATTGAGAAACTGAGAATATACTAGAATTGATCAACATTACATATTTGATAGACCATATAGTGACAGAGATCGTGTCTTAGATTTTAAATTTTTTAAATAAATGAAATTATTTCTTGCTAATATCATATTATAAGGTCTCAAAATACAACATTAACCTATTAATAAAATATTTTCGTTTTTTATATTCCCACATCATCCCTTTGAGTAAGGAGGGTATGAGTGACCTCTATAGAGTTATTATATAGATGATGAGAAAATTCACTTCTACCAATGACATTATTACTTGTGGATGCTGAAGGTACCAAATGAGACCATTGAATGCTCCCTAACAATATTATTCCTCGGGATAGTTTACCACCTAATAAATTAACATTTCGAAGGGAAAACAATTTCTTCTGATATTTGATATGAATAGTTTTATATGATAAATATTTCATTAGAGTCCTGTCAGCTCTTTATGGTTTCAAGGATGATTTATATCATGTATCACCTTACTACTCTTGAGGTTAATTTCAATGTCACAATTATATACCATAAATTTCATATATGTCCCTGATAATTCCAAAAAAGAACCAATTTAAGGGGAATTATATTCATGTCCTACTATATTAGGTTATTGAAAATTATCTCATGATCATCAATATGACCACATTGTATTTGGGACTTGATGACCAAATTTTATAAACAAACTCAATGGTTTTCTTTAGAAATGTATTTAAGATATAGTTCACAGAATATTGGTAAGGTGTACCAACATTATTCATCCCAAATTGAATTTAATAATAATATAAAACCCCTTAGGGTTCTATTAAGTCAGTATATTGTTCATATTTTATGTATCTTTGTGTTAGGTTATATAATAATTTCACATACATTAAAGGAATATCTTGAATCCATCCATTTCATTGATTGATAATAACATGGTCGGGGATGGGAAATCATCCTATGGAAAATGTTGGTTTAGATCCTTGAAATTAATAATAGAGTCTTATTTTCCAAATCTTTTTCATTAAAGTAAAACTTTTGGGAATCCACATTATGTATTGAATATATTTAATAACATTTTATTTGAATAGATTATCAAATTTTACATCTTATTTAGTATCATGGGTTGGATGCATTCAACATAGTACTTGTTTGAATCCATAATCGATATTTAGAATACATAAATCATGGGAATCCACTTGGGGATCCAATCCTAGAATTTATATTTAGTTTTAAAAATATATATCTCATGGTTTCCTTATAAATTATATATACTTATATTATTCTTTAGGGGTCAGGGAGAAACTGATCAACATAGGCCGAAGATCGTCCTTTGTACCCAGATTTACATTTTCTATGTTCATTGATAGTGTTCAATACACCTTTCATTAATACCATTAGGGAATCCTTGATATCATTCTCATATACATTATCATCAATATGACAAGAAGATATATTAGAATCATGAGATATGGTATATGATATAGGAGAAAAAATTAATCATAAAAAATGGAAGCCTTATTCATGATGGATAGATTCATATAATTCAACTAATACCCTGATAATTGGTGAAAATATGTATAATCCTTATACCCTTGTTATTATGATATTCCTATTTATTTGATCAAATAGGCTTTGAAATATCATCCAAATTTTAGTATGTCTTACCCTCTTGTATTGATTAATAGGGATACAATTATTTTGTGTGGATTACATAGAGTTAATTACCTCTATCAATGGTGTTATCTTAATGGAATCATCCTGTTATCAATAATATAAGAGTATAGTGATTTAGTGGTATAATATATTAACTAATGTGACATGTTTTACCCAGTTAGTTCCCAAATTTGGATCTACCTCCTCAATTTATGTTATGGGAAACACATAGTCTTAACTGAGTTCAATATATGGATTTAAATGGTAAACTTCTAGGACATTTTGGGAGTTTATATGAATTGAATAAATTACCAATGGACCATTCCACTCCATTTTTTAAAACCTCATTTCTACATAATGATATTCACATGACTGGGTCTCTTAACTATCTCCATACAACACTATAACATTCCCATTTATAGATCCCTTTATGAACTAATGATATAATGAAGGAAATTATAAATGAATGTGGTTCCATATCCATCCCAATAAGGTTCATAAATATTTCCCTTATAATAATATCCTAAATTTAGAGTCAAAAACTGAGATCACAAAACCTAGTTATCAGATTTATATTTCATAGTGATAATTGATCTATTTTCTTTAATCCATGGAATGTCTGGTCAAAGGGTGAAAATATAGCTTCACTATATCCCAAAAAAGGGTTCAAAATATAATGAGGCTAATCCTTGAAATGTTACAAAAAATATCATGATGAACTCTATTTTATCAAAATTTATAGATGTTTGAGGAACTCATGTATGAAAGTTTCACAATATTAATCTATGAAAAAAATAACCATGGCTCATTGAACTAAATTAGTATATGTGTGATATGACTTAGCTATTAAAATTTCAATCATAAGTTCGCGAGGTATTAAAATCACCCTAATAAGGGATTCCCAAATTCATGTCAAAATGTGAAGGGAATCTTGGATTGATAGAATGGAACGTACAATGGTTAGATGCTTCATTATTTTATACTTCTAGACTAGGTGTAAATTATTCCAACCATGAGGTGGATCCCAAGATTTAATCCTCAGGGTTGAAGCTAACTACACCATGTGACCCTTCCCTAGATTGAAATCAGGGGAAATATTGTTCTTTTCTTTTGTGTTAGGATGGACCATCATTTCCACTCCTTAATTATTACTAAACAAATAAATTTTCACTTGTCATTATTCCATAAATATTTGATCAAAATAATTCACATATTTTTCTCAATAAGATAAATGTTCTTGTTAAAATCATTAGAGTACCAATATTTGGGTTTCATATGTACATATGGGATCATCCAAAATTATGCATGAACATCGAGTTCCACCATGAACTCATATTCCATTACCTCCTTGACCTTTGTGATCACATACATGTGTATTTAAGGTTAAATAAAGTTTATATGAATACTCTTCCTCGATGAAGGTATATTTTAGTGTATGAAATTGATGAATCTATAATATAACACTGCATTGGATGGAATTTTTTTAGGGGTTAGTTCCCATCCTTCTAATGTTGGGGGTAAGAGGCCCCAAAAAGTATTGAACATCATGGGTATGAGTAAGGGATATTATTCTTATGTCTTGTCCATCTAGAGATAGTTGCATCAACTCTTGGAATTATGTGATGATGAAAATTCCTTCTTAGGTACTACAAAGGTAAGTGGGGTCACAAGTTGTTGATTATGTTATGTTCTAAGAAGAGTATATTCTTGATTCAACAATTTCTTGATCATTTAAATATCAAATTCTTATTCCCCTTTGAATTAGAATTATTTTAATTATATATTTTCCTATTATGGAATGATATAGGTTTACACAAACTTTCTCTAGTGGTTCGACTAGATTGGCCCATTTAAAATCAATCATATGCTAAATTATATAATTGAAAATAAATTTATTTAGATGTTTTATCACAACATCTATTCATAGGGTAAGTAGTCTGGATGGACATTCATATCAACCTCATTGGGTCTCCTATTCTATAATAATTTGATCAATTTTTTCATCAAGGTCACTATAATGAACCCAAAGATCTTTTTAATGTAATATAATTTTCTCTTTTGGTACTAAAACTTTAGATGACCATAGTATTTGTTTATATCTAGACTAGGGTGCTACTATTTTTTCTATTGTTCAGGATGAGGTATCACATGATAGTTATTGGTATTAAGAGCTAGACCTCTAATTGGTTATAGTATTTTTATGATGTATTAATAATATTTTCTTCCAATTATATTCATTTAATGGTTTTAGTTGACATATTTACGTAGAGCACTGAAAAATATCATACAGTCACTTTAAGACTGCTATAAACTCTTGTAAACCAAAAAGGCACTTAAAGGTAATAATTGGTGTTTTAACTAATATAGTATATTTTCAATGAATATATCATATATGGTATCTCATGAAAGCTATATATATATATTATGTCAATATTTTCCACTAAGAGATTAATTTTTATTCCCTCTCATTTTCGTGTTGCTAAAAATTGAAGAATCCATGGGAATTTAACATCCTTAGAATTTAAATAAATTAATAAAAGAATGTAAATCAAGGATCTTACCATAAAAATAGTCCCAACAAGTAAAATTTTCTAAATTTTCTTTGAACCTTCAGGGTTTATATGAATAGCCTAAGCATTGGTATCTAATTTTGTTATGGGTTCCTTATAATTGGGTGGTATCAAGATGTCAAGTGCATGATAGACTACTTGAGATATACTATTATATTAAATATCAGGAATGTGAGATTTCTAATTTTCAGAATATAAGAATTTAAATACAATCACTCATTGTACAAATTCCATTCTTGTTACAATAGTGGAAAATGTACCTTTTTGGATTCTATTTGAGTGAAAAGGGGTTTGATTGAGTCAAATACATCTGGTGAGAATATTAACTGGGCGAATACTTGTGTTGAAGCTGTGGTATGTGACTTATATATTTGGATCACCTATTCCTTCTATTAACAATTATTTAGTGAAATAAAGGGGAATATCAATTGAATTAGAGTTAGTTTCTAACATAGGGGATGATATTTATGATAATCCTTGGATACCAGGGTAAGATAAATTAGTTTTCTAGGACATGGGTTAGTCAGATGACTTGAAAACACTCTTTATGTTGAAGTTTGTACTTCTTATAGAAGGTGGTTCACCAAAAAGGGTATATATTGTATTTATCTTGTATGTTTACCTTATTATTAAAATTTTATCTTTGAATCTCATCATTTAAATTCTTTGATTTCTTTTTCTCAATTTAATAATGATAAATCCTCTGATTTCTAAAGTGAGGATCATGTTTTTTAGCTGGTGGGTTGAACATATCCATTCATTTTTGTTTATCCTTTCCGAAATATCAATATGTAGTCTACAATGGGATGTTTGGATGATTTTTTTAAATCTTTATATCTCCTACAATGTTGATTTTTCAAACCTTCTCCATAATTTTGGATGTGTACCATATCTCTAAGTAAGGGATACTCATTATGCTCCCCTATGATTTTTTCATGCTCTATGTTATCTATTGTTATGAAACTAATAACATTCACCAATGTGAACTATGTAGTTACAATCATATCCACATTAGTGTTTTAGGTGGGTTATATCATCGTCAAAATATCCATTGAATGAAAAATCATAATCTTAATTTATATCTATCTTTATGAAATGATTTTTTTGACTTAACAACCATATGAGGATTAACTTTCTCCTTTTGTTTATCCAATTAAAGTGGTTTGTAGAGGGTTATCCCACGAGAGACCTTAATTACCATGAAAAATTATCCATTAATTTGGGAGATGTATTGCAGAGTAGAAACAATTGCAATGGTGTTTCCTTTAAGGTTTATCCTGCCCTGTAGAAGAATAAAGTTCTTAGTAGTGTGGGAGGTACAAATTCCACAATATTATGTGTTGGGGTGAACACTTTTTTACTATTATAACACCATATAATAGTTCAATGGAGTTATTCTTATAATGATGCCAAGGTAGAAAATATTTTTGAGTTATTATATTTTATGGTCTCTATTCAAGAAAGAGCTAGATGCAACACATTTTTTGAGAAAATATTTTTTGTTAACCAAAGGTTTCTCTATGGATTCATTATTTTCATTTATTATATGGGAGACTTGTTTCACCTTCTGGGAAGGATGCTGCAGGATTCATTCAATGGATTGTTCACACCGAGTATACCTCTTATTGTCATTTGGAATGGCTAGATTTCATTGGATATATAAATTAATATATATTGATCTAGAGCATGAGGATTAACCCAAAATGATGATGTTGTATGATTCATTCCCAGATAGACCTCATTGTCATATGAGTGAGGTTAAATATAAATCTCAGTACTCCCCATATCCTCTAATACACACAACTAGTGTGGGGGTATTATTGAATATCTATTCGTGGAAATTTATACTAATAAGGTAGTCATATTATCGATACTCATTCTGCTTTCCTAATTTATGGTTTTAGGCCACTAAAAATGCAGTTATTTCTATTTGGTGGTAAATCTCATAGAATTTTTTTACATAGTTTCCAAACTCATCATATGTCATGTATTATATCTTTATATTTCAATAATTGTAGAAAAAATATTTATATCATTGATTTATGAATTTTTTAATTGAATAATTAACATTAAAAATGGTATTTATAAAATTATTCATATAAAAACTAACATTAAAAACATAATGGAAAATATTATTAACATCAGTAATTGAAATGATAATTAAAAATAAAACCATAACATGAAAATTTCATTTTATAACTTTATTCCAATGAATGTTAACTGTTTTACTTATATATTTAACCTAAAAAGCATGTAAATTTCATTTTTTTGTATTGTACTCTTATTTTTTAATTTAAACCTTTAAATATATTTCAATTTTCAATCCTTATTCTATTTCTATTGAAAAATTGCTTTTCTAAGTGCATTTTTAAATCTATCAGGACCACATTATTTTCTCAATGACATTATCCATCCTTTGACCCTTCCTAGAATCTAAATATTGATTGAATATACACTTATAATATGACGACTTTGGAATTGATGGGAGAAATTATGAAAACAATTACAAGGATGATGAAATCATTTTCTAAACATCCGGATTTATCAAAGATCCTTTCATTGAGGTAATATATTTAGAATGATTTCCATTATTCCACATTTATTTCTGAACATTTTTTATTAATATTATTTTTATTATTGTTAGTATATCTTGGAGTGGTTAGTAATTTTTATTTTTTTATAATAGTAAAATAATTTTTCTATTATATAAAACATATATTGTTGTTATTTATTCTCTAATAAAAACCATGTTTGGTTATGCATTCTTACATCTTGTTTTTTAAAAATTATCTTGGAATCAATTTTAAGTAATCGATGCGAAAAATTATCTTCCACATTGGTGATTTAAATTACCAATGTGAATGGTCTTTTTTCACATAATATTTTAAATAAATTCTATTAATAATTTATAGAAAAATTAAATTTTAATAATATCCAACACTGTAAATATTTTTTACATTAGATTTAATAACTAATACTAAAAATATATTTACGACATTTAATTGGAAGACATCACAACTAAATATGACATTAAAAACATAAAAAACCCAATGTTAAAAACCTATTTTTTACTATGGTAGAGAATTCTCAAAAGCTATAATGAATGTGAAACATGTTCCTATTTCAATGACTCATACATGTTATAGTGGGGAGTGAAAATGGGAAAATGTCGAATAGTATATTATCTTTGGATAACTATTTTATCATTATCATAGAATTATCTTCATCCCATATGATGGGTTCTTTGAAATCATATGACCATAATGGTCGTTTTCCTCTACTTTTTATGATGTTATAGATTATTTAGAATCTCATAAATTATATCAAAGGGTAGAAAATATGATTAAGGAACATATTATTATAGAGACATTAAATTAACTTTAAAATAGGATGAGATACAATTGATTAAATGAATAGTGGCTCGATGTGTCTAGAAATTATTTATCGAGTGATTCATAGTATAAGGGAAAACTTAAAGGACTTTTAACATGAATATAATCATCACATTAATAAAATGAATCATTAAAGGGAGTTCATTCACATTAAACAACATGATGACGACCTCTAAAGTATTGGATTAGAAATTCCCCATCAAGGAAAGTATTTTTACTTCTGCTATCAGCTTTGTCATTGTGAGAGCCTTTATAACATAATCCCTAGGGAGGGTCTTCAATGTTATCATCTTGTTTCTCATTAGGACGTCCTCCATGGCTACTTTTTTTTGAGGAGATAGAAAGGGGAGGACCACTATTCTGGTTGATAATTATTCTTTGGAGAGAAACTTATTATCCTTCACCATTAAGAGGACGTCCAGGTCCGATCTTTTTATTTCCTTGGGAAGGAACTCTGTCATTACTATTTTTGAGTTTTCAAGGAGTAACTCTTTGAAAATTATATGGGAAAAACCTACAGAGTCTAATTTATCTGACCCACAGTAAGAACATAATTTTTTTAAAAGTGGGTTACCTAGACCCAACAGGAGTAGTACTTTCATATTAACATATCATGTATACAAAATCTTATTCATGATATATTCCTTCCCAAATAGTGTTGATACTTATATATCCAATATTTAAATTGAAATTCCCTTAGATTAATTTTTATATCATCATGTTATAAGAGATTCCATTTATAATAATAACCTTAAGATACTATGATAGTAATTTTAAATATATTTAATATATTCTAGATATGTTATACTGATGAGGCACAAAATATGCCTAACTATTTATTTCATAGGGTTCATAAGAATTGATACTTATTACAATGAAGTTCGAGCATGGTGATCATGAGTATAAGAGATATAGAGTAACTACCTATCAATTGGAACACCACATGTTTCAATTGTCATTGGCTATTCCTATCTATAAACATGTGAATTGATCTCTTGAAATGAGATAGTTATTAATTTATATCATTTAATTATGTAATATTAAAATATAAATAAATTAATTTTATGTCATGGAAATAAAGCATGAAATGTCTGAATGATTGGTGGTATTATATTTAATGAATGGTTGGGACATGATATTTTGACTACAAAAGGATGAAAAACCATGTTCCTTGTTTACTAGGATGGTACTATATTTATTAAATACAAGGAAATGGTAGAAGGAAATAAATAAATCCAGTAAGGTTATCAAATAAATAAACACAAGGATGAAAACATAGAGTGTTAATACTTCTTTATATGATATCACGAGACAAAGATATTACGTTATACAAAGTGTGTTTATAGGAGGTAATCATATTTAGGACTTATCTTATTATATTTAAGAGATATTATGTGTTTTAATATACCACTATTGGTGTTTATGTATAACTCACTACTCTTGAGATAATGGAATAAAGGGTATTGCACAAATTATATCTATAACTTCCACATATTTTGATGAATATGTGTTTAGGAAGAAGTTGGTCCATGTATGGGGGATGATGAACTTACAATTGTGAATGATCATATATAAATTACTTCAATTATATTATTCATGTTAAGAATATTGATTAAAGAATTTGTTTCTCAAGGTACCCATAAGTTGTTTAATTATAAAAGAGAATAGTAGTTCTTATTTTATCACGTGACATATTAAAGTATCAAAATTATGAGATAATATTTAGAGGATATTTACAGGATGTTTAATAGGTAGTTGGTGGTGTTTTCAGTGATTTTTATGTTTAATTTTCTTATGAGACATAAATAAAATAAATGTAACTGAAAACATATATATATATATAACAAATATATAGGGTGGGAAACCTCTTGAATGAATTTGGTAGAGGATCTATCTTATCCTCCTCGCTCTCAAGTTATAGACATAGAAACCAATAGGAGAAGAAGGATTGTTCAATACCATTTCTTAAAATTCAGTTTGGGTTATTGATGTAATTAATGGGATGTTGTAATGTAGATATATTTCAAAAGATAGGACTACAGAATTAACAATGGTACATGATCCATGGTGCATGTGTGGATAGTCTAGATGATACCTCACTTGGTTCCTTTTAGGTATCGCACAACAATAATGATAAAATCATTTCAGCATTTATGAATAAAAAAAGTATTATTTTTTTGTTTCATTCAATTTTTATTCATCATACATAAATTAAACTTCACATGATCCATGGGTTAATCCAAGCAATAATTTTCTTGATTAGAATTTATGAAACTAATCCAGTAGATACATTTTTAATTTATTAGTAATTAAAACATCAACAATGATCAGGTTACTTCAATTAGAATTTGAGTGACTATTGAGAAATTTAAGTGGGGATTTAAATTATATTTTCTTGATTTTAGATAGAGAGTTTTGATATGGTCCCAAATCTTCCAAGAAATGTTAATTTTATGATCATTGCGATTAATAAAAATGAAAAATATATATATTTATTTATAATATATATATATATATATATTGGTAGAGTTGTTATGATACGGTTAAACCGAATTATTATTATTTAGCTGGGGCTATGATGCCATCCCCATATATTCCTATCAATAAATTGACTAGCTATAGCTACATACCTCCCATTTATGCATGTAGGTTTATATATAATTTTTTTGGTGGGGGAATAGTTTATTACCCCTCCCATTCCCAACCTCATTGAATGGAGATGGGGACCACCAAAGGATACTTACATCGGTTGGAATATGGAAGTTAAAAAACATTTATTACTCACTACCTATAATGTGGCATGCTTCCTTGGAACAATGATGCCAATAACGAGGCACTGGACACTTGACCTAAAAATCTATTAGGATGCCTTACACAATTTGGACTGGGTTTATCTAGACCCAACTCAACTAACCCAGTTTACACCCCTACTTGAAATAAAAGCATTTACATTGGTTCATTTCTTACGGGATCCTGTTGCAAAATGTCATTTGGGAAAAGGTCCTGTCGCAGATAACCTTTTGAAGAAAATGGTGTTGCAAATACTTTAGAAATGTTTTTAAAAACCCCTTTTGTGATGGGATTCACATCCCGTCACAAAAAAATAATTTTTTTTAATAAAATTAATAAAATAATAATATTATTATTAATAATATTAATAATAATATTAATAATAAAATAATTGAAACATAAAAATTATAATAAAAACTAATAAATCAAACAAAATAAAAATAATATATTTAAAATAATAAATTAAATAATAAATTATATAATAAATAAAAAATCTAAATAATAATAAAATAATAAAATAATAAATAAATAAATAAATAAATAAATAAATAAATATACAAATAATTAAGAAAATTGTAAAAAACAAAATATTTGGAACAATATAAAAATTACAGTACATATAAAAATATATATATATATGGATTAAAAAATATTGCAAAAAAATACATTCAAATGTTTATCATAAAAAGTATATAAATCACTATTGGGGGTCATCTAGAGGAGATGGAGGATATAGTGGATGGAACTCCATCCTTAAAACATGACTCAGACATCGCATGTACTTCATCATCTACTCGTGCTGCTACTGCTGCCATCAACACATCTGCTCCTACTACTATTGCTACTGTCGATGGAGCTCTTCCTTCTCCCTATGCATGTTATCTATAAGCTCACACCAAGCTCACAACTGCTTATCATATTGTGTATCATATGATAATGACTCTAAATGATCTTTTCTCGAGCTACTCGATGACATCACAACATTACCATAATAACTCCCTACCATCAATAGAGATTCGATACCAACAAATCGGCCTTTCTCAGAGTCATATTGCATCGTTTGTATCCTTGTTGCATCATCAAATCCTACTATACTGGAGGTATGATCCTCAGTCTCAGCTTGACTCTCAGCCTGTGTCTAAGAAATAACAACCTCATAGGACTCATTTAATTGAAACTTAAATTAATATTTTCAAAAATATTATTTTCAATTAATTGTAAAACTCAATAAGAAATTATACTAACCACACTATGATGTTAGTGATCACATCTAATCTCTCTAGTGATAAGATCACAGTACATCCTCATATAAAAAAAACTCCATAATATCAGTTTGTTTTAATTCCAATATGAATATAAAATAAATATTTTACATT
The DNA here is from genome assembly GCA_963277665.1 of Viscum album. Lineage (NCBI taxonomy): Eukaryota > Viridiplantae > Streptophyta > Magnoliopsida > Santalales > Viscaceae > Viscum > Viscum album. Next base: position 1,405,177,852 of record OY728125.1, read on the forward strand.
TAAAGTTATATAAATTATTAATAGTGAACTTAACAAATATTTCCAATGCATTATGAAAGTTTAACTGCCAGGTTGATGCATCACCTCCTACCTCCCCCAGATCTGTCAACATAATGATGATCTCCTTTTAAAATTAGGTCTCATCCAATATGAAAATAATCCATCCCAAACATATGGTGATATGTAATCTAGTTGATGGGCACAACAAGACTGATAAAATTTTGTGACTCCAGCTTTATGCATTATTGTCCACCTCAGATTGTGAAATGATTAATGGAAACACTAACTAATAAATATCTATCATGTATTCTAGATATATTCCCACATTATTTTATCGATGGGATACCATAAAACATAAAAATAATTATTAATGTCAGGTTATTAAGTAAATAAATTTAAAAATAACTATTAATTTATTATTTACCATTTACCATCCAATGCTCAAACATATGTCACTAAACATCAATGGGAATCTTATCCCATGTCACTCATGCTTCAAAAAAAATTCCTTATTTTATCACTCCCCTGTCCAATAAATATATGTGAAAATATTTGAAAAAATTGAACAAATAATAAAAAAATTATTATATAAAAAAATTGAGGATAATTAGGGAAAACTAACTAAAATACACAAGTAAAGTTAACTCTACATGAATTGATAAAAGTAAAGACATGGATGTCACTCGAGGATAGGGTTAGGGATTATCAATATCTCCTGACCAAGACCCCTATAATTCATCACTAAACCACTCGAAGTCTGAGGGTCAAATGATCCATCATCATTCTTGTCACCAGGTATGTCAGTCTCCTCGAACTCATGAAACATATATTAGTCCATATTAAATATGTAATGACTATTGATAAAAAATAGATAAAAACAAATAATATATATAGATATATATTATATATGATTATATTAATCATTCAACTGTGTCAAGCTTCATCTCCATCCACATCTTCAACTAGGATGGTGCCAATATCTTCATATTCCTTCTCAGTATCATCAATTTTCATAGGAGTTTCAGTTTCATCATCTATTTCCATTTCAAATTCATTTATTTCATCAATAACATCATTATCACCATAAACCCTTAATTATGGGGTGTTATAATTGATAATTATGTCTCTTTAGGGAAATGTGTATTTGGAGTAGTCTATTGAAAATTTTTGATTCATTGCATTTCAGAAGAACCAAATTCACTTTGAATAAACTAATTTATTCCCTAATTTCATTTTTATTATACTCCACCAATAAATTATCTCTCTTGAACTAGAAAAATAAATTTCATAATAAATTATATGTCCCTGATGAGAAATTAAAAATGCTTCATTTTATGAAAAATTACTTTTATATTTAATATTCACGATTCTATTCCACGGATGAACTACCAAGCCTCTCTTAGTATCCAAATACCAAAATTTAAACATCATTATGTAATTGTAATGCCCCAACCCTAGATACCCAGAGTCGGTGCATTATTACATAACATTGGCATGATCACAAGAAAGATCAAGTCTCAAATGACTGATTAGTTTAGTAGCCTTGGAAACTCTAGATATATTCATAAATTTTACATTACATCAATAAGTGAAAATCTACAACAACATATTGTCTTCATATCCCATCACACTATCCTTGCAGGTCATTCAAAAAATACTTCTTCACATCTTGGAAAAAATAAATCATTTAAAGGGGTGATCTTAGATGCTCAGTAAGGATAAAAATATCGCGGAAACTTTCATAAATAAACATAAAAATTCAAGGCAATGTATAACTAAAACAAAAGTCTTTTAAACTTAAACTTCAGCATAATATGGAAAGGATAAAATGAAATAATGCCATTTACTTATTCACATGGCTATTCTACTAGTCGAATAATCACAAGAAAATATTAATAACGACTTTCATAATGATGGAATGCATAATGCCAGACTATCATAACCACATAGCCAAGGCCTCCTGCCAAGACTAAAAATAAGATTTTTTCAAGGCCTTATGCCAAGACACTAGTTTGTCTCATGAGACCTACCGATTCATCGAGGAGCTATAGCGGGCTCCACCCATCACTTACAAAGTCCAATGCATTCCTCATATGAAATTTTTTAAACATAACATAAACATTAGTATTAAACTAGCATACGAAATGTCATTACATAATCGACAATCCATGAATGGTATAAAAATAGCACATCCACAGTAAAACATAACTAATTCGATACAATATGGAATATTGTATTGTTTCAGATTAATCTCAAACAATAATAATGAAGTATATTGACATAGATGAAAATAATTGTCAAAACTATTAGAGAGAAATATCCCCCTTTTTCTTGAATTCATTTAAAAGTCACACTATTTGTCAACAAGTCATTTAAAAATATATTTTTGAATCAAAGTGTCCCATAACACATTGAAACTTTTAAAAGTAATTTTAATTTTAAACCCATAATGTCCATATATATAAATCCATAAAACCATTTTTAAAACATGGACAATAATGCGAAAGATTTAGAAGAATAAATTTTCAAAACATTTAAAAATGATATTTTAGTTAGAGTTTCTAACCAAAGGAGAGACACCTGAATAAAAATAATTTAGGTAATAAAAACATAGTAATATCATTAGAATAAAGGGATTCATGATGTACTATGTCAAAGTACATTATATACACCATATAAAAGTGATTTGGTGTATAATAACAAACAAGCCTCGATGGAATGTAAATTATGATGAAATCATTCATAAAGGTCGTATCCTTAGGTTAAGGAGAAATAAAAGACATAATTATTTGTGAAAATATAAATAAACTAAATATGATTGGATATTCACTGTTAAACAATCAGAGGACATTCACACATATTCTTGTAAAAACAACACCAATGAATTGAATGTTTATCTCTACAAATCGAGATTGAGTAAAAATTACTCCTATCAAGTTCTTACCGATGACGTGAGAATTTATCAATGGAGTGATTATGGGTATAAAAAGTATATCCACAGATAGGGGAGTTTAAATTATGACATAATCAAATGAATAGTGATTCCACACATAATCTTGGAGTAAAATAATCAATTAAGTATGTGTAAAGCTGAATGAGTGGAAATTGAAATATAAAATTCCCTTATTGATTTGGTAAATTACGAAACACACACTTATGAAAGAAGGATAATACAATAATGATATAAATATACATTAATTAAATTACATTACACAATTAATACAAACATGGGCAGTACACACACCATATGAAATAAATAAGTGGTGAACAATGGAATTCTCACAGAATTAAAAGTGAGATAAGAAACCCCTTACTTTGTATTTTTTCTTTGGTTGAGGGTATGTTAACCTCCTGTATAATGGTGAAATAATTTTTATTTAATTATACAGTAATAATATGCATTAATATGATATAATATATGATCATTTAACATCGATTTGTTAGTAATATCTTAGAATTATCGTTGTTTCGGGTGTTAACAGGTTCATTTTCCTTTATATTATTTGTCATTTGATCCATATTTGTTTTTAATGGGATGTATATTATTCATATACATAATGATATCGAATCTTTAAACATTATTTTTAATCATTAAATGAGAATTATTCTTGAATGGATATGATGGAGAATTAATCTCATTGCATTCGTGGAGACGGTAGTCCGCACGTACGCACGAGCGACAATATCATTCTTTTGATATTAAAATAATATTTAATTTGATTTTATATCATATATACAGAATCATTATCATGTTATAATTATTATTTACATGAATTACACATCATTATTATACCCATCAAAATAATAATGTTTTGAATAACAATTACACCACGACGTGGAGACGGTAAGCCGTACGTACGCACGTATGGTGACATGTCATTCAAATAATGGATAGAATACTGAAATATGGATGTAACATGTTTATAATAACATAAAATTATATATAATATACCGGAGTTATTATTTTAGAATGGTAATAACAAAATAAAGAATAAGTGGAAGAAGAAGGGAACTTGAAAAAGGGTGGTGAAATCATTAAATCTTTTTCGGGTTCATCTTTTTGATTTGATCAAAAGGGCTTCATAGTATGGATTTCTGACTAAATTAAGGCCTCTAGAATAAATTATGGGAAGTGTAGAGAGTATTTTGGCAGGGGTTGTCCGAATAAAAAGGTTTTGAAGGTGTGAATTAATTAGAAGGGGGAGTTCCCTTTTATAAGAGGGGTGAGGGGAACCTTTGGAAAAGCTAGAAATATTATTTTATAATAAATTAATATTCAGTTTATAATGGCTCCAAAGTGGATTATTTAAAGGATAAGGTGGGGATAGGTCTCAAAACACTCAACCAATAAGATTTAGACAGGTTTCAGTTACTATATTATCATTATTGTTAAATATTAACTCTTAGTTAATTAGTTTCACTTTTACAATGTCTCTTTGTATTTTTATATTATATGGTTAATAAACATACAATATACATTTAAGATACCTCCAAGTAGTCCATTAATGATAAAACTATCATGATATAAGTCTTTTGGCCTAAAATTAAATCTTTAGGAATTTAATATCAATTAATAATATAATATTTGTTTTAAAAACTCTTATGTCAATTTTGACACTATTTAATAATCGATTTTTGTAAAAATCATAATAGAATGATTACTTCTAATAAAATTAATTAAATCGATAATAAAATGTCATATTAACGTATAAAATTACTTTTTTTTATAAAATTCTCAAATTACATTTATTTGGGTATTTATAATATCAATTTTTCTAATTTTTCATTAATTAGGTAATTACTACATCACCATTGTGTTATAAATAAATTAAATTATATAATGTATAAAAATTATAAATAAAATACCATTATCTAGGATGTCTTTTTATATTTTTAATGAATATTAATATTCTAAAATCCAATAGCTATAAACCTATGTAAAAATTGGTTTTCTAAAATATATATGCTTATGCCATTTTTGTATTTATTTTAACTTAATTAAAATAAAGTGTCATTATCACTTACAAGTGACTCCATGGGGTCCCCAAAAACAACCCAAAGATGCCCATGGTTGGAAATGTATCCTCCAATATGGTTAGGACACGTTTTAGGGTAATTTAGTATTATTATAATATTATTTGTTAACCCTTATTTACCGGATTTACCCTTTAACCATGGTAAATAAAATATTTACCGAGGTAATTGTTCAAAATGTCTAAACCTAAAAGTTACCTTTTTACACAATTTGGAAATCCTGATCCAAAATATGGAATCCATTTTTCCAAATTCAAAACACATAAGTGTTAGAAATTAATTTAAAATTAATTCCCGTTGTTAAAACCAAAAGCGTGTTTTTAAGAGATAATAACTATCCAAAGATTGGCACGTGTTTATGTCTGGTTTAATTGTGAAAATATGTCAAATGACAAAAATTGAATTAAATAGTAAAAATATATTCTAAATATACTTTTAAACCACTCAAATTCATAATTTATCAATATTAATTATTTCGATTAAAAAAGTTGTTTTTAATTAAAATTTAGTAATTTTCCTAATCCGTCAAAATATGAAATTTATCCGAAAAGTACCAAAATTTCACCCTAGGCTAATTTCAATATTCCGAATCCAAAAATGAAGTACATTTTCAGAGATAGAATTTATAAAATTTTAAAAAGTGGGTATTACTATTCATAACGGCTACATTGATTGGTCGAGGTGTGTTAGAACTCGATGTTGTGTACAACACATGCTACTGCATTAATCAAAGAGAAGCGTACCCTGGAAGTTTAGAGTGTTACATTCTCTCCTCCTTCAATAAATTGCGTCCTCAAAATTTTTAGAATTGGGCATTGGAATATAATGGAAAGTCCCACTTCAGAAAAAGATTCAAGAAAACTATCACTTTAAAAGAAAGAAAGAGAAGTACAAAGGTCATCCAAGATAACCTATACTTGGATTCCATGTAGAAAAACATGGATATGGATGATAAAATAAGTGTAAAGTTATGATGGAGAGGGATATAAAACATGATCAGGAGAAAGTTAACAATAAGAAAACCACAAACTTGTGTTAGGACAAACAGTCATTAGTCTCCCAGTAGGAAATGTAAACGGACAACATTTTTTGTATTAAGTTACATTACAAAAGGATTTGGAATTCATTTATGATATTGACTAAGAACATAAATATATATTATTACTTTTTAAGTAGAGATTCATTCTTTAATAAATTTTTACCACTAACTCATTTTTTTAAACAATGAGTATTGAAGAAGACTTGGTCACAATGGAAGAGCTAGAATAAACTTCTATAGAAATACATGATCCACATAGGATAAACTATATATTTACCTTGTATTTAGAGATTAATCAAAACCAAAATGGTTAGTATAATATCTGATGATCCCCCAAATGGATATTCCATTAGAGAAAAAAAACACTAATCTTAATTTATAAAATTAAACCAACAATACCCCAAAGTTAAATAAATACCATTCAATAATCAATTGTCTTTAAAATCCATCAATATAATCCTAACTAATATTGAAACCCAAAACATATAAGAATGTAGTCTTCCATGTTAAATTGTTTCTCCAAATGACATCAATTACTCTTAAAGTCACATACTTAAATGTAATTAACTTAATCACATATTATCTATTATAGGTTAATCATTTCCATAAATAACCCAAATCACTATAAATCCAAAATAAAAACATACATAAAAATCCACCATTACTCCTCAAATGAAATCCCATACTATTCTATTTTCCTTGGGAATATATTGTTCACAATGAAGAGAACAACATCCAAAATAACATTTATCACTTAATCACCAAATACTTTTTCTATATTCAGGGTATTCATTTGATAATACATAAGATCCAAAATCCAATAATTATTGATTAATAAAATCATTTAACTAAAAATAATAGTCACACTAACCAGGGACTTCACGTAGTCCAGTGGTAGGCGATAAATCCCAATCACACTTTGGTTGTGGGTTTAATTTCCAAAGATTTGTCCGACGTCACAGGTTTTCACACGGTCCGCGAGTTGTCCTTTTTCAGAAACTATATTTTATAATATTACCAAAATGAGATAAATTCCTCAAAATAACTATAACATAATTTAACCACAAATCTTATCTCATACCTTGCATTTTCATCCCAAATTATAATAACTTATAATTTCCTCAAACCCAACGATCATATAAAACCATATGGTTATTTATAACTATATCCACCTGAGAAAAGATAATTCTTCCTCAAATATCATTCTCACCTGGAAAACTGCAGGGTTACAAATAAAAGAGAAAATTATTCCAAAGTAAACCCATCCACAAGGAGCACTAATACTTTTTAAACATTTCTCCAACCATTTATTTCCACATAGATTTTTCTTTGACCAATAAAATACCTTATAGAATAGGGCATTCACTTGGGTAACGGCCAGGTCCACTACATTTACATCAAATGACTGGAAATGGATTCTTGGGACCATTTTTATCTTCCTCCATAGTACTCTTGATTTTTCTTCGGCAATTCTTCACTTTATGTCCTTCCTTCCCGCATGTAAGGCATTTCTTTGTCCCACTGAGACACTTTCCTGGGTGTCTCCTTCCACATTTCCTGCATGATGGAAATTGAGGATTCCTTTCTCCATGGTCTCCACTGCTGGAGCTCTTATCATTCATCACCTTTCTCCTCTTTGTTGAGTCCAGGAATTGGTTAATATATATATTGTTTATCATATTTTTGGAAAATTGAATTGGCATAAAGAAGATATCTTTTACGCCAATCAACATTCCATTTTGTTTCTCATTCCCACCATTATTCCCACATTGTACATCACTCTCAAAGTCACTATGACTTCCTTGGAATCCATCCATTGATTAAAACCAGAAAGCATTGTTTGAGTAAAAGTAGTCATAAAATCATTTAGAGATTAATATGTCACCATATTTTCAAGTTGAAACAAAGTAGGATTAACCAAGGCCATTTACTCTCATCTTATATATATAATACATCAAATCAGTTTGTAAAGAAAATGTAAATTATCCTAAGTATATCCCCCGGGAGTGTCGTAACCAAGAGTGAAGCAAGGCCCGTTGTTGGGCACTAGTTCCCCTTCGTGTCTAGCTAAACGTGGTGTTTTCAAATTTTACCCCTAGGTACATCTGTTCCAGAGCTGCCTCTACCTGCTCGTATCCAGACAGAGATGTATTGCTCGGAAAACTAACAAAATCTCTAAAATACAAAAATTGTAGGAAGTTCTTCTATACTAATCCTCAAAGTTAATCTTAGGTATACATTCTCTAATCAGAGTTTATCTACATATAGCATCCAAGGTTTGTACTAAACATCCTCTGATACTGACTGTAATGCCCCGACCCTTGATACCCAGAGTCGGTGCATTATTACATAACATTGTCATAATCACAAGAAAGATCAAGTCTCTAAAGACCAATTAGTTTAGTAGCCTTGGAAACACTAGATATATTCATAATGTTTACATTACAACAATATGTGAAAAACTACAACAACATATTGTCTTCATATCCCCTCATACTATCCCTGTAGGTCATTCATAAAATACGTTTTCACATCCTGGGAAAAATAATACATTGAAAGGGGTGAGCTCAGATGCTTAGTAAGGATAACAATATAGCGGAAAATTTCATAAATAAACATAAAAATTTTAGGCAATGTATAACTAAAAAAAGCCTTTTAAACTTGAACTTCAGCATAATATGGAAAGGATAAAATGAAATAATGCCATTTACTTATTCACATGGATATTCTACTAGTTGAATAATCACATGAAAATATTAATAACCACCATCATAATGATGGAATGCATAATGCCAGACTATCATAACCACATAGCCAAAGCCTCGTGCCAAGACTACAAATAAGATTTTGTCAAGGCCTTGTGCCAAGACATTAGTTTGTCTCATGAGACCAACCGGTGCATTGAGGAGCTATAGCGGGCTCCACCCGTCACTTACTAAGTCCAATGCATTCCTCATATGAAATTTTTTAAACATAACATAAACATTAATATTAAACTAGCACACGAAATGTCAATATTTAATCGACAAGCCATGAATGGTATAAAAATAGCACATCCACAGTGAAACATAAATCATTCGATACAATATTAAAGTTTGTATTGTATCAGGTTAATCTCAATCAATAATAATGAAGGATATTGACATAGATGAAAATAATCATCAAAACTATTAGAGAGAAATATACCCATTTTTCTTGAAATCATTTAAAAGTCACACTATTTGTCAAGAATTCATTTAAAAATATATTTTTGAATCAAAGTATCCCATACAACTTTGAAACTTTTAAAAGTAATTATAATTTTAAAACCATAATTTCCATATATATAAATCCTTAAAACCATTTTTAAATCATGGACATTAATGAGAAATATTTAGAAGAATAAATCTTCAAAACATTTAAAAATGATATTTTTGTTAGAGTTCCTAACCAAAGGAGAGACACTTGAATACAAATAATTGAGGTAATAAAAATATAGTAATAACATGATAATAAAGGGATTCATGATATACTATGTCAAAGTACATTATATACACCATATAAAAGTGATTTGGTGTATAACCACAAAGAAGTCTCAATGGAATGTAAATTGAGATGAAATCTCTCATAAAGGTCGTATCCTTAGGTTAAGGATAAATCAACGACATAATTATGTGTTAAAAATATAAATACACTAAATATGATTGGATATTTAGTGTAAAACAATCATAGGACATTTACACATATTCTTATAAAAACAACACTAATGAATTGGATGTTTATCTCAATAAATCAAGATTGAGTAAAAATTGCTATTATCAAGATCAGACTGATGACTTGAGAATTTTTCAATGGAGTGATTATGTGTATAAAAAGTATATCCATAGAAATGGGATTGGAAATTATGACATAATAATATGAATAGTGATTCCACACATAATCTTGGAGTAAAATAATCAATGAAGTATGTGTAAAGATGAATGAGTGGAAATTGAAATATAAAATTCCATTATTGATTTGGTATCATATGAAACATACACCCATGAAAGAAGGATCATACAATTATGATGTAAATATACATTAATTAAATTATATTACACAATTAATACAAACATGCGCAGTACACACACCACATGCAATAAATAAGTGTTGAACAATGGGATTCTCACGGAATTAAAAGTGAGATAAGAAACCCCTTACATTGTACTTTTTCCTTGGTCGAGGGTAGGTTAACCACCTATATAATGATGAAATAATTTTTATTTAATTATAAAAGAATAATATGCATTAATATGATATCATATATGATCTTTTAACATTGACTTGTTAATAATATCTTAGAATTATCGTCGTTTCAGGTGTTAACGGGTTCATTTTCCTTTATATTCTTTGTTATTTGAGCCATATTTGTTATTAATTGGATGTATATTATTAATATACAGAATGATATCAAATATTTAAACATTATTTTTAATCATTAATTGAGAATTTGTCTTGAATGGATATGATGAAGAATGAATCTAATGGAGTTCGTGGAGACTGTAGTCCGTACGTACGCACGAGCAACAATATCATTCTTTTGATATGAAAATAATATTTAATTTGATTTTATATCATATATACAGAATCATTATCATGTTATATTTAATATTTACATGAATTAAACATCATTATTATATCCATCCAAATAATAATGTTTTGAATAACAATTACACCACGGCGTGGAGACGGTAAGCCGTACGAACACACGTATGGTGACATGTCATTAAAAGGATGGATAGAATAATGAAATATGGTTGTACCATGTTTATAATAACATAAAAGTATATATAATATACTGGAGTTATTATTTTAGAATAGTGATAATAAATAAAGAAGAAGTGGAAGAAGAAAGGAACTTGAAAAAGGGTGGTGAAATCATTACCTCTTCTTCAAGTTCTTCCTTTTGATTTCATGAAAAGGGCTTCATAGGTTGTCTTTATGACTAACGTAAGGCCTCTAGGATGCATTTAGGGAAGTTTAAAGTGTATTTGGTCAAGTTTTGGACGAAAAAAATTGCTATGAAGGTGTGAATTAATGAGAAGGGGCAGTGCCCTTTTATAAGAGGGGTGAGGGGAACCTTTGGAAAAGCTAGAAATATTATTTTATAATAAAATCATATTCGGTTTATAATAGATCAAAAGTGGATTATTTAAAGGTTAAGGTGGGGATAGGTTGAAAACCACTCAACCAATAGGATTTAGACAGGTTTGGGTTACTATATTAACCTTATCTTTAAATATTAACTCTTAGTTAATTAGTTTCACTTTTACAATGTCTCTTTGTAGTTTTATATTATATGGTTAATAAAAACATTATATACATCCAAAATACCCCCAAGTGGTCCATTAATGATACACCTATCAGGATATAAGTCTCTTGGCCGAACGTTAGATTTTTAGGAATTTAATATCAATTAATAATATAATATTTGTTTTAAAAACTCTTTTTTGTCAATTTTGACACTATTCAATAATTGATTTTTGTAAAAATCATAAAAGAATGATTAATTAGAATAAAGTTAATTAAATAAATCATAACATGTGATATTAAGGTATAAAATTATTGGAATTTATAAAAAGTTTAAAATTACATTTATTTGGGTATTTATAATATCATTTATTCTAATTTTTCATTAATTAGGTAATTACTGTATCACCATTGTGTCATAAATGATCAAATTTATTTAATGTCTAAAAAATGTATATAAAATAATTTTATGTAGGAAATCTTTATAGATTTCTAATGAATATTTATAGTTGAAAATACAACATAAATAACCCTATGTAAAAATTGTTTTTACTAAAATATATATGCTTATGCCATTTTTGTATTATTTTATCTTAATTAAAATAAAGTATCATTATCACTTACATGTGCCTCCATGGGGTCCAAAAATCAACTCAATGATGCCCATGGTCGGAAATGTATCCTCCAATAAGTTTAGGACACGTTTTAGGGTAATTTATTATTATAATAATATTATCTGTTAACCCTTATTTACAGGATTTACCTTTTAACCATGGTAAATAAAATATTTACAGAAGTAATTATTCAAAATGTCTAAAAATAAAAGTTACCTATTTACACAATTTGGACATCCTAATTCCAAATATGGAATCCATTTTTCCAAATTCAAAACACATAAGTGGCAGAAATTAATTTAAAATTAATTCCCGTTGTTAAAACAAAAAAAGTGTTTTTAAGAGAGAATAACTATCAAAAGATTGGCACTTGTTTATGTCTGGTTTAATTGTGAAATTATTTCCAATGACAAAAATTGAATTAAATGGTAAAAATATATTTTAAATATTCTTTAAAACAACAAAAATTAATAATTTATCAATATTAATTATTTTGATTAAAAAAGTTGTTTTTAATTAAAATTTAATAATTTTCACAATTCATCAAAATATGAAAGTTATCCGAAAAGTACTAAATTTCACCCTAGGATAATTTCAATATTACGAATCCAAAAATAAAGTCCATTTTGAGAGATAGAATTTATAAAATTTTAAAAAGTGGGTATTACTATTCATAATGGCTACTTTGATTGTTTGAGGTGTGTTAGAACTCGAAGTTGTGTACAACACACGCTACTGTATTAATCATAGAGAAGCGTATCGTGGAAGCTTGAGGTGTTACAGTAATTATATCCCAGATAACACCATTCAATTATTGATTCCCTCATACACTAAAATTCAACTTCATTTTCCTAATGATGAGATCGTCTCAAGAAAAAATCAGTCTTCATTATTTTTTTATTCCCCATATGTATGTGTATGAAATAAAAAACCATTCACCACATATGCATTTTAATATTTAACAATTCTGGACAGTGGGTTACTCTAAACACCTAATTGACTATCATTTTTATTTGCATTTTGAGATACCTAAAAAATTTCAAAATAATTATCTATATATATTGTAATTAATTGATATTATATGTTAAAAAATAAACACTTTATTTTACCATTTTATTAAACTAGATAGAAAAACTATTTTTCTGATTTTCTTCAAGAGCAACTGCGGTAATTTGTGGAAACTATTTCCTGATATGATTATCAAACAATCTAAAAATAATATTATATTATTTTACTAAAATAAAGACAATAGAATAAATTATAGATTAACTTACAATATAAATGGTTTAATTTCTTCCCAGTTGAGAAGAAGATATTATTGAGCCATGTGATGTTCATCATCTGAAGGCCATCGTTCATTAACTCCAATAAAGCCAAATTTGGGCTGATTAAAAACTAATAATTTTTATTTCATTTCATCGTCAATATTTCCCTCGTTATGGACTGTGCAGTTATGTTTTCAGGGATATTAAGATTAAATATAAAGGGAGCATCAAAAAGAAATTTACTCCTACAAATAAGTTTCTTCAGATGATCCTTCAACTGATTCTTTGTTGTGTACATTTTTCTTCAATTTCTGCATGCATCTCTTGAATGGTTACATCTATCATAAATGCATCAAACCATCCCATTTTTTATAATGTGGAAAATGTATTATAAAATGTTCGAGTGAATCAAAGAAACAAAACATGAATATTTTTTCTAGTTTACATAATATGAAAAAAAATATCTTATTATAGTCTACTTAGTGCATCATAGTCTGTTTTTTCCACCCAAATGAATCATAAAAAAATATGATATTACTATCAGCACTTTTGAAATCATAGAATTCAACAAATATCTATATCCAATTGGAAAAAGTTGTTCCATTATAACATGGAAATCATTATTTTGTTAATTCGGTAATTTGGCCATTTCTCACACATCTATCCAAGTTGGAAACATAACCATATGGAATCATCAAATCTAAAATCCACTAACAAAATAAAAGGCAAATTTCTTTGGAAACTGTATATGATTCTTTTGGATTCATTAATTTATGTGACATATTATTTTCAAATAGTTCAAGTTATGGCCCCCTGAAAATTCGGTCAGGATCAAATCATTGCTTACATTATCTTTGGTCATACCTAGTATGTCCAATTTTTTATCAAATATATTATCAAAATAGTTCTTATAAATATGCATGAAATTTAACATGTGATGAAAAAATAAATCAGACAAATATAACATATCCAAAAAAAATGATCTGTTTTCTCTAATTGCGTTCTTTCCCAAATACATTAATTTTTTATTAGTTTAAAGTCATTTCAAATTAGACTAATTGTTCCTAATCATTACTAATTATTCATACTCATTAAAAATTATTCCTAATCCTTCCTAATTAATCGTATTTATTCCTAATCATAAAAATATTTCCTACTTTTTTCTAATTATGCTTAATTATTCCGAATTATTACCAATTATTTCGAATTATTTTTAATTATAACTAATTAATACTAATTAATATTAATTAAAACTAATTTTTACTGATTTTTATTAATTATTACTAATTTTTTTAATTATTACTAATTCTTAAAAATTATTATTAGTTATTAAATAAATTAGTAAATATTCTTAATTACTATTCATTATTAACAATTTTTATTAATTATTTATAATTACCATTAATTATTACTAACTAACACTAAATATTGACAATTACAACTAAATATTACTAATTACCACTAATTATTACTAATCACCGCTAATATTTACCAATTTTTATTAATTATTTCAATTTTTAATTATATATTATAATGTATTGTAAATTATTAAAAACTTTTATTAATTATAACACATTTTTCATAATTATTACTAATTAACACTAATTATTAATAGTTATGACTACTTATTACTAATTACGATTAATTTTTTCTAATTACCTATAATTATTACTATTATTACTAATTATTATTAATTATTACTAATTATCACTAATTAACATTAATAATTATTATTGTTTAACAAATTATTAAATTTTTTATAATATATTGTAAATTATTACTAATTATCACAAATTACCACTAATTACCATCAATTATTACTAATTATCACTAATTATTAAAAAAAATTTAATTAAAGCTAATTATTAATAAGTACAACTATTTTTAATAATTATAGAAAATTAAAATAAATTATTTCAATCAAAATATTTATTTTTAATTAAAAACATTAATGAATATTAAAAATAAATATTTCTCAAAAAATTAATGAAAAAAACTAATTAATTTTAATTAAATATAATTAATACTATTCAATAATAATTTTTACTAATAGTAAATAAAAATAAAAGAATTTTGTAAAATTTATTCTTTTAATTGAAATGACATAAGAAAGTTTATCCCTTATAACATTTGATACTCCAAAAAAATTAAACTAAAAAATATCACAGCAGAGAGGGGAAAAGAAGTTAAGAGTTGGTGTGAAAAGAAAAAAATCAGAGGGTGTATATATAGGTCAGATCTTTTGTGATGAGATTAATTGCGATGAGACCAGTCACAAATACTATTATTTGAGATGGGTCCCATCAAAAATATTTTGGTGGTTATTAATTGAGGCAGGGGTAAAAAATAGTATTTGTGAAGGGTCCAATTGAAAATACTAACATGCCGACACATTATTTGTGACAAGGGTGGTTCCTCATCACAAATATTCTTTTGTGCTTTTGTGCACATGGAACACCAATGGTACTTGCGATGGGCCATCACAAATACATTTTTTATTGATTATTTATGAAGGGTCGAAATTCACATGGAAAATAGTATATTTCGATGATCTATTTGCTATCATCAAATTCTCATCACAAATTACCTGTTGTAATAATACAAAATTCCCGTAGTGGACACCCCAGTCTTAGATTGATATTTACTGTCTCATTTATGGTATAAAAAATACAAAAATACAATAATAATATTTTAAAAAATTATTAAAATATCTTTAATATAATAAAATTTTGTTAGGTTCATGAGACATATCATTCATTAGTTAAAATTAATTTAATGAAATTTTAATATAGAAATGATAAAATCGAATTGAATTTTAGCATATTTGAATTTGTTATGTAATATAATTTTACATAGAATACTCATTAGTTGAGACAACTCTTGCATGTTTTTTATTTAATTATTCAATTATAATAATTAAAATAATATTTTTTTAAAAAAAAATTAGAAAATATTATTCATTTTGGTCTGAGCACTTACCCATAACCATTAAATGTATAAGGTCTTTTCTATCTGCATTTTGAATGATTAAAATGAAATTATCCATTCCGAGTACCCACTCATTTTAATGTGAAAAATCATTATAAAAATGGTGGTTTTCAGGATGATTCATTTCAAGTCAATTGTCATCATAGAACCGAACGAGAAGAATGAATATGATTTTTATGGGTGTTACAACTCAAAATACTTCATATGTCAAGGATTTCCATTTGGATTTCAATAGGTCTAGCACCTTCACAATGGATCAACCAATAGAAAGAGATAACAATCAAGACATTGTTTTAATAAATTATTATTCCTAGATAATATTCTGTGTATTTTTGAATGATACACAATCATAAAGAAATGTAAACGAGCATTAATAGATAAAATAAATGAATAAGTATGCTTAATGTATTCAATTTATAATTGGTTAAAACTATTATTGTGATCACATTGTTATAAGAATGATATGTATAACCATATTTCAGTTGGGAAAAAACTCAAAAACATTAAATCCCTCAACATAATTCATTAACATCTTCCATCACATGAATTTGAATAAAACCATGTGTTTGATATTCTCATCATCCCTTGTTGAGGGAGATTTTTACTAGTATAGTATTCTTATGAAAGTGGTGGGTCAACATAACTATAGTTGTAGGCAAAGAGGTATCCATGTCTATCTTGTTGTAACTTAACCAAAAAACCATTGAGTAAAGCACGGTTAATCCTTATAAGGGATTATTCTCCTATCAATAGATTATAATGACATGATTTAAAGTGGTTGTTAAAATAAAATCATACATTAGACTCTTCAAATAGAGATGATACCATACCATGGGTCATAAAGAGAGGTTTATAGATTCTTTCTACTAGAATTCTCTAGAGACTAAGTATTCTGAATATATTAGTTAAGGGATACTAGGATTTATTGAAATACGGGGACACATTTAAGATCAATAATTATTTAAAATCTAGTAATGAGTAATTAAGATAAAATTTAAAATATTATAAATATTAAATTTTTATAAAATGTAAATTAATAACAAAAATTCAATCTGATAAATTTTTTACATAGAGAACTTCCAAACTGGAATTAAATTTTAAGAGTGGTAGAGAATCATACACTTGATATTATGGTAGGAATGGGGATTATATGTGTTGAAGTCCCCATACCAGTTATGATACATAAGAAAGTAATTTAGGCTAAGAATAAATATTACAAGAGACTCATAGATGACACATTACTTGTTCACACCATAAATGTATCTTCAATATCTAGTGGGTTGTAAAAGAAATATCTGGACAATCATTGTTATACCATTTTGTCTCATCTTCGTGAAGTTTTCGAGGAGAAACTAGAGCAAGAAATTAATGTGATAATGATTAAACCAAACACGTATAAATTTAATGATTAATTGTGGTCTTTTAATTCATCCCATTCTTTAATTATTTTCCCTGAGTTACTCTAGTGTCATTGGTTTCATAAATGTTACATCATATCATAATTAACCTTATGTAAAGAAATGGGTTTCATAGAATCGTCCTTCAATCATCATCATCATAATCGATCAAAATAAATAATTTTGGTGGAATTTTTTAAAAAATATCATTATATATTTATTATTATAAACCATTAAGTATGATTACATAGATAAAAAACACCACTAAAGGAATATTTAAACATATCATTGAAAAAATTAAAGAATGATCATTTTCTTCAAAAAAAATTAACTAAAATTTCATATCGTACTTAAATAATTATTTTATTTTAAAATAACTTTGTAAAATTTTAAGGTAAATTTAAAACTAAATAAAGATTATAATGGTTTGAAAATCCATTCATATATAACATGTTAAAATTGAACATTCATTTCAAACCTCTGTAAAAAGTCAAAGAAGAATTGATTGAAAACATTATATTTAAAATATTCATTTTAAAAAATTATATGTTATTGAAAATTAAAATGTAAAAAAATATAATTTATAGGTAAAAATATCTATAACACAATTTTAATTATCATGGATATGGAATTAAAAGTTCTATGGATAAAAAAGAAATAAGGCTAACTTTTCTTTAAAAAAGTCTTCTTGATAATTTTAATTATCAATGAGATGAAAATGGTATTACTATATAAAAACAATAGTAACAAATATAGGATATGAAAATAAATTTGGTTTAAAGGAAAATATCTATGTAATTTACATCAAACGAAATTTAGCATAAACAGTCACAAGAAAGAATAGATATTTTATCATAAACTACTACCTCAAGTCATGTATTTATTTATACACATTAAAACCTACTAATTAATAAAAATTGAATAATTATACATATATTAAAGAACCATACTTATTCATGAAATACTATTTTTCATTCCTTTATAATTTATAACTATCTTTTTACTAATAAATTCATCGTTAAAAAGATCTTTTGGTTGAATATTGGTATGTTTTCCATGAATTTTTCACATCAATGGTTACATTACATTCACCTTGGTCATTATTTCATAATATACAGAATATTAATTGTGAAATAAGTATCATATTTATTAATAATATAGACTATTATAACAATTCTTGTAAAATAGTGAGGAAAAATGAATTGCATCACTTCTTAGATACTTTAGTATGTACATACACATGTGTGATGTTTCCATTTATTGATGGTTGGATCAAAATAAAGGTAAATAATAATAATTATTTATATAATAATTATTATATCATAAATATAATATATATTCATTAAATATATCCTTATTACTTTCAATTAAATCAGAAATGAAAAATGAATCACATTGTTTCATAAAGGTAGTCGTCCACACATACACACATGCGATGTTATCAATTTACAAATTGATTAAAGGTAAAATGGTTGATAATATATTATAATTATTTAAGAATAATTATTTTTTAAATATCATATATTAACCTTAAATCAATCATAACATGAAACCATGAATGAAAATGATGGAAATCAAATCATATCGCCTTGTGGAGAAGGTTGTCCACATGTACACATGAGTGATACTTTCATTTCCCATTTGAAGGATATGTGGTGAAAAATGGTTGTTACATAATAATAATAATTTAACAATATATCTATTATTTTGTATTAATAATATCATGATGGATACAATTGGTTTATTGAAGGTGGAAAAATAAATATAATTTAATGTAATCAGTTAATAGTTATACTTCTTGGTTGAGAAACCTCATTTGGATTAATGATAAAACCATGACATGGTGGTATTATTATCAAAATAGAACCTATATGACGTGTATAGGGATGTTGGAAAATAATTTTTAGGTTTTTTCTATGATAATAGTATATTCAACTTCTAGTAAGAGCGGATAAGTGGTTTCCATTTATAATGGTGGGAGAGGAAACACAAGAATGTTTTTTAAAGATTAAAATATATTTATGTATCACTAAATAAAAATGGATTCAAATGACTCATATCAACATATGATATAACATAGGGTCTAATTATAACCATAAAATAATATGTAGATTTGTTTTTAGGTCATTTTAACATTTATCACTCTCGTTTTAACTCTTTTTATCCCGTTTTAACTCATTCCATGGTAAGTGACTTTTTTACAAAAGTTACTATTTAAAATGTCGAATAATTAATTTGGCCTTATTAAAGAATATTAATTATAATTACTAAAATTATGAGATATATATTACAATATTCAGTTTCTATATGTGATAGATATTCATTTAAGAATTAATGCATGAAACACGACAAAATTTTCTTTTCAACATGAATATTTAACCATAAAATTATATTTTATTACATTAAATTCCTATTAAAAATTATCAAATGAATGTTGAAATATTTTATTTAAAATATAATATAAAAATTAAATTTAAACCATTTATAACTAGTTATTAATTCATATTATTAAAATAAAAACGCATTAGGTGTATAAAAATAGTTTTTTTTCTTCAGAAAAAGAATCTCAATTTTTCTTTAAAATGCTATTATTTTATTATCTAACCTATTGATAACCAATGAATTAGATTTATACTTGTGTAAAAAATAATTTTTAATAATTTAGTCAGTATTATTCATACACATTAATCCAATTATAAGGATATAATAGTCATATTAAACAATAATAATTTAATAGTATATCGTAGTTCGTTAAACTCGGTGTTGAATGTAAACAAGGGCATCAAAAAAAAATAATTTATTAAAGAGAAATATATCATAAAAATGATTGTGTTACATTCTACCCACTTATAACAATTTCACCAAACACATTCAATCAATCAGATATAAAAAAACTAATGATACTTCAACATCATCACATCTTCAGGTTCCCACATAACATTCTAAAATTTATGGTTTCACCATAAAACATTCACAATATGAGTTTTTTTGTTTCATATAACATTCTCTCTTCGATCCAGAATCTCTACCTGTTTTCCACTTAATAGAGATAATTATCTTGGGGTATAACCTATAATTTATGTATATGTGATGGATTATATTTGTACATCCCCATAAAAGATACAAGAAACACATCATGAACTGAAGAGAGATTTAGCAAAGTTACCAATAGAAAAGTAACAATCCTAATATGATCAAATATTTATAAGTAAACAATATATATAGGGATATAGTTTAACTTATTTTCAAATATCAAAACCATTTTCAAATAAGATATTTTTCTGAATACAATATCACTAACATCAAACTCAATATATCATAGAGGATTGTCAATATAATTTGTCGATCAACAATGAGAAACCCCAACCTGAAGCTGAATGGATATAATATTCTTTTACATTTTATTAACTTTATCAAGTAACAATATACTTTTTTCACCAACTATAACCCAACATATTAGATTTCTGCACTTCCTTTTATATATGGATTCATAATGACCCATAAAAATGCTCGAGTGAAAGCTATTTCAGTAAGAAAACTAGAAAACTGATACGTGTTGATAGAAAACATCTTATAAACCCCTATAAAATGATATCTAAATACTCTATAAGTTTTTAATGGTCCTCTTAGACTAAACATCAATCAGAGGATGATATGAAGTGATAATGTTCAACTCCATATTCTAATCTTTTTCAATACTTCCCTAGAACCTAGGGGAAATCATTGTATCTACATTATATACAATAGAATATAATACTCCATGAAACCATAAAAATCCTTAATATATATCTTATAAAGGAGATCAAGAGAGGAATATTTTTTAGCAGTAATGATATGTGATCATTTCAAATAGAGATCAACTATAACCCAAATAGCATTGTTCCAATTAGATATTATGGGGAGTCTGATGATAAAATCCATGGCAATGTTTTCCCATTTACATTATGGTATGGGTAATTCTTATAAAATCCACAGTGAATTATGTCCCAGAATATTAATATTCTCCCATACCATGCATCAAGATACATACTCTGTAATATCTATCTTCATGTTGTCACACCAAAAATACCATATCAAATCATTATTAATTTTTTTATATTCAAGATGAATAGAGAATGTTGATCTATGGTGTTATTTTAATATCTCTTTATTTATATCTATTATTGAAGGTACAAATACTCTACTCCCAAACCATATCGTTCCATGAAAATCAAGGATAAATTCTTGAGAACTTCTGACCGTACTTTACATCACTACATCTTCCTTCGACACATCGATAAGACTCGTATAGATTGATGATTGAACAATAATTTGAGAATGAAACTCTTTTTACTATTTCATAAATATTTCAAGTTACATTATTTGGAAATCCATAAATACTGGATCCATTGGGATCATCTTCATAGATTAACTAGCCTCATATTTTTGACTTAATGTATCAACCAATTTGTTCTCTTTCCTCAGGTGGTAATTTATCGAGTAGTCTTTAATATTTAATAAACTTTATCCATCATCTATGATGAACATTAAACCAATTTTTTATATACTGAAAGAATTTATCATCAGTATACATATCACATATTTCACCGTAAATATAATTCCTCCATATTTTCAAAACAAAAAATTACAGATTCAAACTCTAAATCACTAGTCAGGTAATATCTATCATGAATTTCCAATTGGACCATGTTATTATATATCATACCTATAATTATTCATGAGTTAGAATTGCAATCCATTATTCAATACATCACTATAACTCACAATCCATTCACTATTATAGGGTAGTGGATGAACTTGTGTGCAGACCAAACTTCTTTATATCTCAATGAAATTTTACTTAAATCTATCTATCCCAAGGAACATGGATCCCTATAGAGTCATGTTGTATATTGGTTTATATATCCATGAGAAAATACAAAAAAAGTTCTACTTGTATATATAAAACCCTTAGAAAATATGGATCTTAGTTACCAAGAATGTTATTCAACACTATTCAATAACACCATTTCTAAGGATTCACCGATATTCAATAACCTGAGAATATACGACCCAAGAATGAAACTTTTTTGTATCATGAATCTATAGTTTCTAAATTTTGAATACTACTTATTCTTCTACAAGGTCTTCAATACAATCATCAAATGATATTCATTCTCTTCATTACTCATATAATATATAATAATACTATATATAAAAAATAACACAAAAATTTATGTTATCTATAAAGACTATATTCCTTAAATATAAGAAGATATTATGGAAATTAGTATGTCCAAATAGAATAACTATAGATTAATAATGACCACACCTCATATGGAAGGTAATATTGGGTATATAATCTTTCTTAACCCACAATTTATGATATAAAAAA
Source organism: Viscum album (assembly GCA_963277665.1). Classification (NCBI taxonomy): domain Eukaryota; kingdom Viridiplantae; phylum Streptophyta; class Magnoliopsida; order Santalales; family Viscaceae; genus Viscum; species Viscum album. The sequence continues at coordinate 1,405,200,831 of OY728125.1, forward strand.
TGCTGTTTAATTTGGTACAACTATGAGATTAATTATGTTGATTAATTAAGTCATGAATATTGGGTATAAGATATTTTTTCTTGATATTAATTTTATTATGTCCTCTATAATAATTGTAAATATACATTGAAATATAATTCTTTTTAATAAAAATAATAGATGCACCACATGGTTACAAATTAGGGTATATGAATCCCTTATCTATATTCTTCTAAAGTAACTTCCTCTATTATAACAAAATCAATTAGGAATATTTTATATAGAGTCATTAAAATATGTGTAACACTAAGTATGAGTTCTACTGAAAATTAAACATCAAGATTTGGGGAAATTCTATGAATGTATTTATAAAATACATTAGTAGAGTCCTAAAAAATAGTAATATCATTGATTTTGAGTGTCTTCCCAACTATTTGAGTTAAAAAATCACTCATTAATAGGTAGTAAAATCCATTTAATAGAGGTATCTTCCATTTAACATTCATATTTATCCTCAAAGTAAAAGGCGATCATATTTTGATTCATAATATCAAACATGATTTCCCTTCCTCAACAATTGATATGGAATACATATAAGGGATCTAGACAATTCATATAATCAGATAAAATTCTAATAGTGGTAGAATCATAATATTTTATGGATGAAAATTCCCACAATATTCTATTGGAGAGGATTTATAGACATGATATCGATAATCATACCATTGTGTGTTTGTAGAAATAAATAATCATCTAATCCCGTAGGTGGGGAAATGATAAACCTAAAAATCCTTCAATTATAAATGTGTGGTTAGATCTATAATAAGATTAAAAATTATCAATTCTAGTTTGGTTGGTATGTTTATTTTTCACCACTTCATTCTCATGACCCACTTAAAGAGCTGTGATCAAATGGGATTTTCCATTGTATCATTCCGTAAGAGGTTTTTGATCCTGATTTTTATTATTAACACTCAATTTCATCCAACAATTAGAATAATTTCCAAACTTCTTATAATTATACTATTGGTGTGTGAGTAGAAAATTTGGTTTAGTTTTTGCACCATTTCATTAATTTAATATAATATTCACATCACATAAACATTATTTTCCTCAATGTCTTTATTTTACAAACATAAAACATTTTCCAATCCCCATAATCCTATTTTCCCAATGTTCTTTTCACACATCTGACAAGATGGGAAATTAATTTCCTTCCCCCCATGGGTTTTATTATTAGAAATTCCTTAAAATTCATTCATTATATTTTTTACCCAAATCTATAAGAACATTTAAAGTCTCCAATTTTCATTTCCTAATTGAGATCACATCAAATGATTTATTCATATCTAGGAATGTCTCTTATACATAATTCTGTTTAGAGATAAGGTTTCAAGCTGATAAATAGTTGATCAATTTTTATTTCAAGGTCAATGATACATCCAAAAGGATAGATTACAAGTATAGTGAAAATTTTCTCATTGGTACAACCGGATTAATTATCCTTATTCATTAGATCCAGAAATTACCTTTTTATTTGTATATGACAATTTGAAGGAAAATAATTATTGAAAAAATGACTTTTAAACTCACTAATGTTTATGGAGTTAATTTAATCTTATTTCCTATTATTCTTGATAAGAGTCAACCATTGATCAAATTAACATTCCAAGTGATTAAAATACAATACGACCATATCATTGTTCATGAATTGGAGAGAAGATAATATATTTCCTAAAATGTTGATCCATTTCTCTATAGTAAGTGGATTATATAAACCACTTATGGAATGATTATTTTACTGTATAAAATACATAGTAGTGATTTGTTCTTTTTTGGCTATTTAACAGTTAAAAATGATTCATGTTTCCTTTCACAGCTTAAGAGAGTTGGGTGAGCATAGTGGTAATATTCATCATCCATGATTTCATTTTATATGGGTTCTCATGAGCATTGTTATTTTATTTACCTTCACATTTAGAATTGACATGATTATTCCTAGGTCTATCCATTTAATAAGACCAAAAATAACAACATCATCAATAATTATCATAGCGAGTAATCATGTAATGATGAAAAATAATTTATATTTTTTTCTAATTTCAGACACCTTATTTTAAATCTATAAGACTTTTGGTTTAACCTAGTTCATTCACATTCATATTCTTTTTAAATCATTCATAATGGTTAAATATGAAAATAATAATTAACCCAAAAATATACCATGGGAGTTTATACCCAGATGTGTAGACTTAGGAACAATCATTGTGAACTAGTAAAAATAATGTTTATTCTGAATTATCCACCTTCATATTTTTTATACTTATGTGAATCTATTATAAATTCATATAAACTTTACAGTATCCATTAATCATTTAATTTTTGAGGGAAATCATCAAATATCTACATTAAAAAAACTTCTCCACAAAATCATATTCTTACACAAATCCCCATGGGTTTCAATTTTTTTTTGTAATCCCCATCTCCAATAATAACTAAAACCATCATTGATACCAGCTAAGTTGACTTGAGTATTTAATACATATATTAAAACATTTTTTAATACATAGTACATATAATAATAATAATACATTCTCTATAACTATAAAGAGTTAGTGTCTTTTTGGAGTCGATACATAACTATCTTATTTCTTGAATGGTATTCAATATCTCTAAAAATTATCTTCCCATATAGTATAAATTTTAGAAATACCTTACTTAAACCATTCGGAAAGGGAATATCTCTAAAAATTATCTTCCCATATAGTATAAATTTTAGAAATACCTTACTTCAACCATTCAGAAAGGGAAGAATTTTAAAGGGTTATATTAGATGCTTAGTATGTGTAAAAATAATAGATATTAATCAATTAACATAAATTATCCTATTATTAGCCTAAGGGTTTGAGAAAAATAGCACAAATTTGTAAAATCATACCCAATAAGTCAAATATAATAGATTAACACTCACAGAATATGAATTTTTCATAATATAATAAATAATTCATAAGTGTGTAGAATCATCAATAATAAATTATGATCCTTGAGAATATAACATAATCATGAGACATAAGTTGGTGGCATATAAATAACCATAATAAATAATTTCATTAGTCCTAAATCATTATTAATATTATCATATTGTATTGAGTTTACACACCATTTTATCATTTTATTTTCCAAGGTTTACCCAAAATACTTTATTTTTTCATCGATCTAATTACTAAACTAGGTTTACTCCCAATTTTAGTCTATATAATCAATTTCGATATATATATTTATGCAATGGTTTAGAGTGATATATAATTCAAGGCCCACCTAACAGATAATTAAAACCACACACACACACTCACATACACAGACACACATATATATACATGTGCATTTTCCAAAATATCATCAGACATTAATCATATCATCATATCATAACTCTTATAAAAGAATAAATTTTATAAATCTTTTTATCATTTCATCATAGCATCACCCATGGAAAAGAGACAGGTTAAAAAAAGGTTTCATTATAACTTATTTAACCCATGGGAATGAATCATGTTTCATAGAATAATCATTAAATAATCATCATCATAATGTATCTAGAGAAATTTCATAGATTGTACCATAAGATCATATAAAAATTTAAGCATAACAATCTTTAAACATTATCAACATAAATGAAAATTCATTTAAAAGAACTTTCAAAACATTCTTTGGAAATACGAAAAAAATAACATTTTCTTTTGATAAAATTTTAAATGAAAATTAAAAAAAATATTCATAGAATTATATTCATTGAAAATAACCATAGAGACTTGTATAATAAGATTCAAATAAAAAAATGTTCTTGAATGTAGTAAAATCCATTCATATTATAGACATTAAAATATGAAATTATTTTCACAACCTTGTAATATCTACAAAATGAATTGTTTTAAAGGAATTTGTTTTAAATATTGCCATTGAATATTCATAAATAAAGAAAAATAAATTAAAATGAAGTTTTCAGAATATTTCATGTATAGATTAAAATTTCATAAACCAATTTTGATGTTCATAGACGTGGAATAAAAAGTTTAATGAACAAAGATGAAATGTGGTATATTTTATTTAAAAATATTTTCAGAATAAATTTAACATATAAATAGAGGGAAATGGTACTGATACATAAACATTACTTGAATAACCATATTATAATAAAATTATATGGGTTCAAAATGATAATATCCATATAATTTCCATCAATGGAAATTTATGAAAGACAACCCCAAATATAATTAAGATTGGAATAGAAACTTTTACCTAAAGTCTTATATTACAAAATACGCATTAAAAAGAATATATATTAAATATATATTTATAATAAAGAGATTAAAAAGTCAAATTAAATAACAACCTACCATGTGTCATCGATTTATAATTTTCAATTATCATTATACTAACAATTTCTTCATTAAAATGAACATTTAGGTGTATACTGGATCATTTTTCATGCATCTTTCAGTTCGATGCTTAGCGTAATTAAATATTGGTCATGGTTTAATCATATATTCCTTATTAATAGTTAAACACAGATAATATTTATTCATTTTATACACTTTTATAACCATTCATAAAAATATGTTATGTGAAATTAATTACATGACTTCGTGGAGACAGTAGTCCGTACGTATGCACAAGTGGTGTTTCCAACTTTTAATAGTTCTAAATAATAATTTTAAAAAAATTAATAAAATTTATATAATAATTATTATATAATATATATAATATATATTCATTAATACTATCCTCATTACCATGAATGTAAATCATAACTGAAAAATGAATAACATCATTTCATGGAGGTGATAGTCCACATGTACGCACAAGCGATGTTACAAAGGTTGGAACAGAAAGAATGTTGATAATATATTTTATTAAAAAATAATAATTATATCATATTTATTATATATAAAAATTAAATATATCATTATAACCATCCATTAAATATGGTAATGGAAAATGAACCACATCACTACTTGGATTCAACAGTCCACACAAATGCACGAGTGATATCTTCATTTCACAGTTGATAGAAAGGTAGTTCAAAATGATTTTGTGATAATAATAATAAAAATAAAAACATATCAAATATAATTAATTTGTGATGTTTTTAAGATACAATATGTTTAGATATGTTTTAAGAATAAATTAAATTGAAAGTACTCGGTTAAAAGTTATTCCACTTCATTGAGAAACATTCATTAGATTACAAATTAAGAATTTCTAGGATGAAATTATGAAAAAATAGTCATCTATAATATGGGGATGGATTATATGATTTTATTTGGAATTTTATTTTCTTATATAAAATTCTATGGATGTGTTATGATAATTGGAGAGGTTTTGTTCTTTTATAAGGGAGAGAGGGGATGCACTTGGAATTTTTCTAAATAGTAAATTATTTTAACCTCTCACTGAAGAAAAATGTCTCCAAAATGAATAAGATTTGAATATAAGATGATATAGGGTATAAATATGTATATAAATTTTGATTTAGGAATTTTTGAGGTAATTTTAACCCTTTGTTTTTTTAGTTTTAACCCTTTAGACATGTTTTAACTTTTAACATGTTAAGTGAATTTTATTCAAAAGTTACTATTTATAAAGACCAAAAATTAAGTCATACTTATTAAATATTATTAATTATACTTATAAAAAGTATTTGATCTATTTTAAAAGATTCAATTTCTATGAGTGGTATAAATCTACTATAAAATGAGTGCACAAAACGTAACAAAACCGTTTTAGCAAAATGAATTTTTAGGAATAAAACTGAATTTAATTTCATTCCTTGCCCAATATAAATTATCATATGAATGTTATAATATGTTATTGAGATTTTATAATCTATAAATTTAATTAAAATCCTTAATTAATAGTTATTAAATAAACTAATTAAAATAAAAAAACATTGTTCAGAAAAAATGGGTTTTTATAAAAAAATATTTTTATTACTTCTAAATTACATTATTTTCTTTTCAAATGAATTTATAGACAATGATTTAATTTTTTAAATTTTTATAAAAATAATTTTTCATAATTCATTTAGTACTATTTATACCCACTAATCTAATGACTAGGCGATCAATTCCACATTAAATAATAATAATTTAATAATATATCGTGGTTTGTTTAAACCCTATATTGAATGTGAAGTAAGATATCAGACACGTTAAATTTATTAAATAAAAATATTTCATAAAACATAAAGGCTATACAAATCCAATTTTAGTGTGGATAATAACATAACTTATAATTTCATTTTATATATTTATTATAATGGAGCATTTATTGAGTAGTACAAAAATATTAGCTTATGTTCCCATTAAGGATAATGATAAGTTATTTTTTTATGAATGGTTTACATTTTTTTTGTCTTATACTAAAAATCAGTTCAATAATAATTGAATCATAAACAATAAATAATGAATTTAAAATATAAGACTTAATGAGACCCAGTTGTTGCAATATAATTACGTGTCATGTAAAACGAAAAGTGGTTTCCCAGAATATTTGTAGTACAATTCCTAGAAAGCATGAAGATAAAAAACATTAGTATTATCAACACAATTACAAATTATGATTTAGTCAAATAAACAAACATAAAATAAATTTTATCTATAAATATTTTTGAGATTTTTTAGATTGAGCACACATAATATTTTAAGAAGAATCTAGAGGTATGTTTAATTTCTTTATAATATTTCTTTAATATTTAAAAAGTGTAAAAGTGATGTATGATGAATTTATCATTATAATATATGAGTTCCTTATAGGACAATATCTCAACAATATATTAATCAAGCATTAATTTATCATGAAAATATATTGTATTTTTGACCCAAACTCACATTTTATTAAACACACGTGACCTATGATGTTATTAAAAGGAGGAATGATTATAGATCATACATATATACCATGATCAATAAAATATATATTTTATTTTTTGTTAAACTAAAATATCATTATAAAATTCATTTATATGATTTATTCACAAGGAGTGTCAATTATGAGACCTATAAATCATGAAAAGTATTATATAATCTTTTTTAGATTTGTTTTGAAGATAATAATGATCACGCATAACCATTTGCTAACTATAATGATGAATTTATATCATATAACTTATATTTTGAAAATACTCCATTATTTCATACTCAATGTGTTTAGATGAATTTTTTTATTGCTATGTTAATAAACAAGCTTTCATGATGAAAAACTCAATGTGTATCTCTAAAGTTTATCCTAAATTCTCTTACTGATACTAAAAAAATCTATAATACATGAAAGTTATAGTCATTTGATTGACTATATTTCTATAAAATGGTGAAAATATATATTTATTATTGTTGGAATAATGCTTAATTTGATAAAGTCAATGATATATATGTAAAAGGAGTTATAATAGGAATATATTAGAAATGGTATTAGGGAGGAGTTGTTCTAAAGAAACATAGTTCATAGGATGATTAAAACAAAAATTTAGGTTTTATTTTCACTGTAACTGGTGATATATTATAAAATTATATTATTTCATCCTCTAAGTATGTAGTTCAATGAAACATTATATTATTTTTATGTTCAAAATAATTTAAAAATGGACTCCATATATGAAACTCTAATCTGTATGTTTGGTAGTTTCTACAATTAATGCAAAGCCATAGGTGGGTATTCAAGGGAAACTGTGAATCAATGGTATAGGGGTGGTACTAATAAAACTATATTAGTTATAAAAAACCATCCCCCATAAGTCAATTATAACTATAATTTTAATTATAACCTTCTATGATCAATGTATAGATAATTGTTTTTCAGGATACCCTTCATTGATGGAAAACAAATGTAAGGTGTCCATAAAACACAACAATAAAGGGTTTGTGAAATTATATATCGTAAATAAGAAATAAAAGACATAGAGATATATTTATGGATTAAATGATCCATCTTGATCATATAATATTAATTTACAATGGATAGTTTCTAGGTTTCTTCAAGATCTTATTTAGAGTAACATAGTTTTCAAGGTAAATTATATTGGCGACATTAGGAACAAATATATTGAGTCTCAAAATTACTTAAGAATACATTAAAAGTAGTGATATAAATATTTACTTAAAAACGTAACACATTTATTAAGATAAAAGTTATAATGAGGTAGATATATGGGGTTTTTTGACAATGATAAAATACATATGCTAATTATGTATTTAAAAATAAAATATGGAAGAATTCAGGACAGAATTTTCTCCTATAACTCATGGAATAAGACTCTCTAAGAAGACATGCATATTAAATTAATGGATATTAAAATAGTTATTATAAATCAACATGATTCAATGATGTATATATGTGATATATATGTTATGACACGGATATTATATTTACGATAGATATATTATGATATGAAAATATCAGATAGATTTAGGAGCACTACATGAGAAGTATTAATATCTATCCAATAGATTTTGGAAATATATAGGGGTTATGTACCTAGAACCTATTGAATAAAGAACATAAGAATCAATTGGATGAAAACTATTCCTTCTATGGGTAAATTAATCATATATCATAGTCAGAGTAATAAAATGAGAAGGAGTTGTGCATTAAATCTCGTGGTATACATATATACAAATACCGATTATGTTGCTGCTACTAATTAAGGTAAATACGATCTATAAGTTAAATAAAAATTCCTTCAAATTATTTTAATTTTACTTAACAAGTAATGTTTTATCATAATATAAATTATGAAATTTTTATGATATCAGTACTTGAAAATATGTCTAGGATATAATAGAAAACAAAATAAATAACCTCAAGGATATCACCTGTTGAAAAGTTTTACTCAAGGAGGTGAAGGGGAATATATAAGAATAACAATTTATAAAACATGGATGTCCCAATGAATAAATACATAACTTAATAAAAGCATGATCTTATCACCTGGGAGATAATAGGATAATAGTTAGGATGTTTTCTCTAGTGAATGTGGGAGTGTTCTAAAAGTGGTTTCCCTAGAACCAACATGAGTAATACTTTTTTTATAAACATATAATGTATATAGATAGTTATACATGATATAATATTACCAAAATATTGTTGATACTTCTATATGAACTATTTATATGGTAATGTCCTTTGATTATTTTTCTAATCAATTGATTATAATTATTCTTATCTATAATGAGAACCATAAGATACTATTAAAATAATATTAAAAATATGTCATATAGTCTAGATAAATAATATTGATAGGATATAAATTATTTATTACTATTAGGTTATGAGAGCTCAGAATCAATTAGAATTATTCTCATGAATTTATTACCTGGTGATCTTGAGTATAAGATATTATGAGGAACGACCTGCTAATAGAAATGTCAAATTTTTTCATTGTCATTAGTTATTACTATATATGAATATATGTATTAGTTCCCTGACCTAATATCATTATAAATATATACCGACCAATCCCATACCAAAATACAATATAAAAAATAAGATATTTATTCCATAGAGAGGTATATTTTACCCTAATTTCATTGGTCATATGGAATTGATTGAATGGTCATGAAATGTATTTTCACTTATTAAAGGAAGAGATATCTCATGATTAGTTAACTGGGATATTTTTATCTTTATTAAATCACCGAACCTGGAAAAATATTTTCAGATAATCCTTTAAGTCCATGAAATAAATAACGAAACATAGGGATGATGTCACATAGTGTGTTTCTGGAATTATGAGTTATTCTAAGATAAAGAAATTATATTAATCTGAGTTTGTTTCTGGGAGGTAGTCGTATCTATGACATATACTTTTCTCTTTAATAGCCTTGATGTGTTTCAACATACCTCTATTATTCTATGACTGTGATTCACTATTATCAATACATAGTCCGAGAGGGATAGAAAAATGTTGTATCAACAAGTTTCATCTATTCATATGAATATTAGTTTAGTAATAATTGGGACTTATGTGTCAGGTCCTATAAAATTTCAAGAGGTAATTATGTAAATTAAATTAATTCAATCATATAATTCATGTTTAGAAAAATTATGATTTAATTTGTTTCTCTAAGTATCAATAAGTTATTTAATTATAAATATAAATTTGAGAAAATATTATTTTTCAAAGAATGTAGTTTTTTAAGGGTTCATTAAATAATTATTGGGGCGAAAACACAATTTAATGGTTCATATTATTTCATGAGATATTTTAATCTGTTGAAATATTGTAATATAATTTTCACAATAATTTTTAATAATTAAATAATAATTTGGTGATGTTTTGGGTTGTGTTCAAGTTTATGTTTCATAAGAGACTAATGGTAAATTAAGGAAAAATATATCATATGTATAAAAACCAATATTGCATCAAAAAATGGTGAGGTAAATCCCATGAATCAATTTTATATAGGTTCATTATTATCATCCACTATCTCTCAAGTTTTAGAGAGAGAAATTGAAAGGAGAACGAGGATAGATTGATCCCACATCCATAGATAAGTCCCACATTCTTCATGATATTGAAGGTATATCGTAAAGCACATGAATTTGCCATACTAAACCCTATTATTGAATAAAAGTGAACAATGAGATCAGATTCACAAATTAGTGATATATATAATTCCATGAATGTAACCATTGAGCTAGAACACACTAATAACAAGTGAATCATTTTAGCCTTGACAAATGAACAATGTACCATTTATAGTTTAATTATATTTTTTTATCCATTAATAAATTAATTAAAATAAGATCTATGGGAGAATATTGGAATTAAAATATTTAATTAGATGTTATAAAGTTAATTTAGTATTTTTTGAATATATGTGTATTTAATTATTTTGAAGTGCCCATGTAACTTCATTTTGACCATTATTTCCTTCCCCTTTTTTGAATAGATGACAAATTATTGGGCTATTATTTAAATATATAAAAGGTCTTCAATAATATCATCATTAACGGGGGCCTTAAAATATTTTTGGATTTCAAATTTAACTTGAATACACTTATTTCTAGATGGTCTTGTTTTTTCGACTAGTTTTAGAATCACAATTATAACTGGGGCCATGCAATATGCATAGTAGCCCTCATGAGTAATATCCCTCTTAGGTGACTCTATATTTATTACAAGAACATTCCAATGACCTTTATAGATGTTATATGGTATATAATCATACATGTAGGTTTTCACTAGAATATTTCGATGTCCTTCAAGGATGAGAGTGGGGATATAATCCAATGACTATGCTTCCATCAGAATTTAGCATTGGAAAATCAAGGTTTTATTAGTAGAATGGATATAAACATGTTCTCATGTTATTTTCAAAATATTATAATAGTAATCATGGGGTTGAGTTGGGATATGACCCTACTCATTAGTCCCCATTTGGATATACTAGTGACCTCATAAACATGACCAGGGAAATATGCTTTATCCTTGGGTTCAATTTGAATATGTCAAAGAGCATTGAAAATGAGAGAATGGAAACAAGCCAACTATTGGATCACTGTTAGGATATTCTAGTGAGATTCATAAGCATGATAATGGAAAAAATAAATTTTATCATACTTCATTTAGATATTCTAGCATGATTCAAGGGTGTTAAGAATGATATGATCCAACTCCTGGATCACCATCAGGTTGTGTTGAAGAGCTTCATTGGTTCCATATGTGATATAATTCATATCCCAAATGTCCATTTGGTTATTCCAACGAACATCATAGGTATAAATGGGATTAGGGATATAATTTTCTCCGAATAATTAGTATTTTGACACCCCTATGGGATCCCCTCATGGTTTCCCTTGTTTGGATGCTCAAAGATGATATCTCTAAAGTGTCATGATCATTTTAATCACGAGAGGATATAGTTGTGGGATATTTATTAAAATGCCGGATGGTTGGATAAATCCTAATAATATTCTGAGTAGATTTAATGAATTATTCTACATCCTCTTCTATCTCAAAATCATAAGGGAGGTTGTTTTTTTTATCTTTTGGGATAGGCTTTCGAAATTATTGGTGGTGGAAATCAGTTCCTCTTGCATATTTACAGAACATAGAAAATTTGATGATATATATAGCTTTATATCATAGAAAATTTTGTTTTCCTCCTCCAAAATCAGGATGAATATTTTATTATGGTTCTATCATATTATATAATTCACCAAAAATAACTAATGATATTTAGTCATTGATGACAAAAAATGGGTCTCTAAGTCTATGATAATCATGGTAGATGAAGAATATATCTGACAGATCAGCTGGTAGTGCATAGTGTAATACGTCATTCTAAAACTTCTACCTTATTTTCTAGGGATAATGACCCTCAAAATGCATTTTGTAATCCTATTTAGGCTGAATTTGGTTAATAATGGAATAAAACAACCCCAGAAATAACCCTATTAATAAAACATCACAAAAAATATTGGTCGATTAATATTTTTAATGAGTAAAGTATTAATAAAATGTTTAACATTTTTTTACAATGTTCCCAAGTTACCATAGAAATTTCATTTAGTTTGGACATACCTTCCCATGGTTGGTTGTTTCTATGACATACATGTGATGATTTGGGTGCATATTGGTCAAGAGGATTGGAGAATAAATAATACATTAAGGGTATTTATACTAGTGCCATGAATATATTAAATATTTAATATATATTCATAAATTACCCACATTATTTATATTACCACCACTTACCTTAGTGAAAATAATTTAATATAACCATTTATATTACTTAGTAGTTGTACTACGGTTTAATTCTGCACAATTATGAGCTCCTTAATTTATCATCGTCTAGGGGGTTTTTGGTGTTTTGTATTATAAATCAAGCATTATGTATGGTATTCATATTCATCCCTATAGAGGTAATCACTCTACACATAGTTCAATTCCTCTTAACTAGATTCTACGTTACTTTTTTAGGTTTTGTGACAATGGCCAATGTCATGCTATTTTTGGGTGTGCAGTCATGAGAAACAGAAGTTCTTTTTAATTTAATTCACAAAGGACCTATTATATTTTAGTATTAGATAACATATAGGAAGATTATGTATCCAAAATTATAGGAATCAAAGACAATGTTGTTTGAGTTTCATAGTTTGAGGTTTTATTCTAAGACCAATCCATGAACTTTCACTTTATAAAGTAAAGGAATATTTTTTAGGAAATGGGAAAAGTGGGAGATTCTGTGTGGGATTATATACGGGATTCCCTTTTTAGTTTATCCTTTATAATGTTAACTATATAGGATATGGTCTAACATGGGCTTAAACCCATTATTATTCCCATATATAGACATAAACCCCTCATTTATTAGTAACTAGATGAGGATTTAACATTGGACACATGAGAAATATGGACTAATTAAGAAGGATTAAGGATTACATGCAGGTAATGATCTATAAGAATTTGGATTAGATTGGAGAGTTGTTTGAGAAACCACAATGTAATTTAATTATCACATAATGCAAGTGTTAAGCATTTTCCATGGACCCTATTTGACAATTATCCCCTTATACATCAAATCCAATCCTTTATGTGTTAGTGTAATTTTTTTAAAAAAACTTACTGGGGGATCCATGATTCAATGTTATGGTTTAATATTCTTGTTCATCCCCATTTTAGGGTTTCGATTGGGTGTTCCTCCTCAGTAAAATATAGAGGAATAAATTGGATATTCTCAATAAAATAAATATATAACTTTTTATGGATTTCAGTAGTAAATATATCTGTGAGAAGATTTACTAGATTTAAAGAAGGTTTCAGGCCCATTGATATGATACATTATTTATCCATTTCTCCCAGAAATGAAGAATCCTAGAGGATTCCTTGCTAGAGGAAGAATTTTTATCCATACAATGATCAAAATATAAATTGATGAAGAAGAGTGACAAAAACATTTCTTATTCTAATGCATGAAACAAGGAGAAAAAGGGCATTTAAAAATATAATTTATCCCTAGATGAAGGATCCCATTAATGTGATGTCAATATCATGGGTTCCCTTGTGGTTACCCATTTCTCTATGCTCCTTGTAGGCTTGTTGCAAGGATCTATTGATAGCCTTATTTTGTATGATCATGATGACTTATTATTTAATAATTTTCTTTTCTCCATTTACGGGAATCATAATCCTTCAATGGGTGTGCTTCCAGATGATAGGAATATTTTAGAGGCCATTAAAATTATTAACCTCGAGAGTTCTCCCGACCCTGATGGCTCCAATATCTTTTTTTCTAGCTACCCATGGCTTGGTCAAACCTGATGCCATTTATACTATCCATGACTATTTCAGTGGTGGTACCCTTCTTAGGGGGGTGTCTACCGCTATCGTGGTTCATATGACCATAATTAATAATGTAAGTGAGTTTGGGGATTTTTGTCCCATCAGAAAACTATTGATACAAAATTATTATAGAAATCTTCAATTAATGTCTTTCAAGGTACCTATGGTCTCCTATAACTAATAGGTAGAATGATTTTACAAAAGGTATGAATATCCTAGTACCCATCATCCTATTCTTTGAAATGATATCATATCGTAAAATATGAGTGTTTGGTTCCAATATCATGACTATATTTTACATTGAAAAGGCCTATGCAACGATGGATCCATGCTTTATATTAAAGGTGTTAAGATGGTGTGGCTTATCCGAATGGGTCTATGATATTCTATTTACATTTTATACTTCTCTTTATTTATTCATATTTATAATAAGAAGGATACTTGGTTTCATTAAATCTATTATGGGTCTTTATTAGGGATATCTCCTCTCCATGAGCCTCTTTTTTATAGTATAACAAGCCCTCAATTGAAATCTCGATAATGTAATATCTAATGGGAATGTTCACTCCCTCTGAAGTAGGTATGGTTTTAAAGGTCTTTCTAATTTATTTTTTCTTGATGAAATTACATTATTTATTAATGGTAGAAGAATCTATAGTATTTCCTTCAAATAAATCATGAAGGACTGTACTATAAAAATTGGATAACACGCCAACTTTTTAAAAGTTAGTATCTATATTTTCAAAACCTCTTCCAACAGGCATTCCAGGATTATGAGGGATAGGCTTAGAATCCCACGTAATTTTTTAAAATGTAATATATTGGATCCCACAATCTAATGGTAAAATTCAAATTCACAAATTTAATGTGATTTTAATGGAATCACTAAGAGAATATTCTATGGGAAAAGTAAATTTCTCTCTTTTGGAGGGAAAAATAATCTGAATAATAGTTTCTTGAATTATATCCCAATGCATGTATTATTAGTTTGTATAGTTTTAAAGGCTATAATTACCAAGATAAATTAAATTAATGACATATAATAAGGTATTATAACTTTTAACGGATGAATCACTAGACCAGTTGTCATAGGATAGCTAAAATAGTTTGATAAAACTAAATCAATATAAGGAGTGTCACTTTCATATTGGAAAGGATTAATTGGGAGAGATTTTCATGTAAGTATTTATGGTAAAATTTATTAAACATTATTGTGATCCTTATTTGGTTTTGTGGTATGAAGGATCCACTATCACTCTCATCTTGTTCGACCTTCACAATAACATTAATTTGTTTATTTAATATTCCTAATATTTTATAGTTCATTCTGATATATCATTTTGGTCTAAAAACTATAATGGACCCCCCTTTAATTTTCTATATTTTAATTTATAGACATCATCATTGAGGAGCCTTGTTCCTTTCCACATTTCATAGATTCTATTAACAATGTAAACTGAAAAATATATCAAAAAGATTCATATGGAAAACATATCAGATTGACCCACCTTCACTCCCTCCCAATTGGAAGACTTCACATACTCTCCATTCTACAATTAGATACGTGAGTCACTAACAATAAACTCCTTTGTAAATGCACTGCAGTCTGAAAAAACTCTTTTAAATCAAAACATTATGGTACAGATCCTCCATAATAATGGTCACCCCACCAATGAATATGTATAGAAGAAGGGTGTTAATATTGATTCCAAATTATTGTCCTACATCACTGGAAACTAGGAATACAAATTCCATATTTTCGTGGAGGGATATTGGGAACATTTTATATGGTTCTTTCTCAGAGGTAATATTTTATGTTATGAATCTATGGATATTTTTCATTTTTTTTCTATTTAATCTATCATGTAGTTGGTTCTTGGAATTAAAATGCATATAATATCCTTCTAGTGGATGGGTGTTTGGTTATATAGAACCCACAAAACATCACCTTCCATCAAGATATTTTTCCCCAAACTGGATACCTCAAATCTAGACTCCTTTATAAGATTAAATCTATTTATCTTATCTAAAAAGTTTTTACACTACCTCATGCTGTTAATTCCCATCATCTGCATCCTATTACTGAAATATTTCTTGGCTCTAGGGGATGTGTTATGCTGGTTAGATAGAAGGCCCCTTGGCATGGGATAAAAATAAATATTGATGGCTCCTATATTAAAAGGTTTATACATGGAGATGTTCTTTTTTGTGATCAATTTGGTTCAGTCATCATTTTATTCTCATCTTATTATATATAAGAAACATTAATTCAAGTGGAGGCACATGCTAGAAATATAAAAGTTTTTATTTGTAAGTCCATTAGTATTAGTCTGTCACTTAAGTTTGATTACTAACTTATTTTCAACTCTATTATTGTATTTATCTCAAGACATTGGAGCATATTTTATTCTATATGTAGTTTTCAGAGCATGATATAGTTACAAATAAAGATCATTCACATGCAGAGGGAGGGTAAGAAGGCTGCATATATCATTACATCAAGATGAAATCCGGATGTTAAGATTGAAATTTTCTCATGATTCGGTTCTTTACCTATAGATTGTATCTCTCTCATCCAAAGGGATTTACATGGTCTAAATAACTTTTGAACCAATAAACATTCAACTCCCCTGTATTTATATTTTCATAATAAAAAATTAAAGTATTCGAAAAAGTAATTTAGAATTCATAGAAACATGAAAATTTACCTCCAACGGATCTAGGGGTGTAACACCCGAGACTTTTATGTTATATAAATTATCAAAGGAATCTTTTTCTATACAACACTTGCTTGGCTTGCTTTACACGAAATCGCGACCTTCCTCGATAGCTTGCGTCGTACGCAATGCCGAGTTTCACTAAACAACAGTATGCTATTAAAACTAGCCGTTATGAATAATAATAACCACTTTTTGAAATTTTATAAATTTTATTTTTCAAAATGGACTTCATTTTTGGACTCAGAATATCGAAATTAGCCTAGGGTGAAATTTTGGTATTTTTCTGAAAACTTTCAATTTTTGATGAATAGTGAAACCACTAAGTGGTAGGTTAAAAACTGAATTTTGCATAAAACTTAATTTTACCGCTTCTGTGATTGGAATTTCGAAAATCTGAGAGACACGGTTAATATCAAGGACTAAAATGTGGTTCAATGAGATGAAAATAATTTTTTGGTGAATAGTAACTTTTTACTTTTTTTTACCGCGGTTAATAGTAAATAGGGTAACTAAGGGTAAATATGATATTAATATTACCCTAACACATGTCCTAATTTTATTGGACAAGTGTAATTCGACCAAAAACAAACTTAGGAATAAAATATGACCATTTAGGCCCACTTGGATTAGATTAGGACATTTATTATTAATTTATTTAAAGAAGGGTTAAAATAGTTAAAATCAAAGTTTAATAAGTAAATAATTTTTAATATGGGTTATACATAAGATAAATTCAATTGTAAATATTAATTAGAAAGCTAAAAAGATTTCCTACATGATGATATTTTATTTGTAATTTTTAGACATCAAATAATGTAATTTATTTATGACACAAAGATGATGTAGTAATTATCTTATTAATGAAATATTGACATAATTGATGTTATAAACACCAAAATAAATGTAATTTGAGACTTTTTATGAATTCAACTAATTTTATAGGTTACTATGATATATTAATGTTGATTTAATCAACTTGGTTCGAACATATAATTCTTTTATGACTTTCACAAAAATCATATATCAAATAGTGTCAAAATTGACACAAAATAGTTTTTAAATCAAATATTATATTATTAATTGTTATTTTATTCCTAAAAATCTAAGGTTCGTCCAAATGACTTAGATAAGGATATATATATTAATAATAAACAATTTGGGGTTCTTTTGGCATGTTATAGTAAGTGTATTAACCATATAGTGAAGGAAAACAAAAAGACACGGTAAAAGTTAAAATAATTAACATAGAGTTAAATCTAATTGATAAGGTTAAAATAATACCCTAAACTTGTCTAAATCCTATTGGTTGATAGGATTTCGACCCATCCCCACTTTATCTTCGAAATAAGACCCTTTGGAACTATTATAAACCGATTTTGACTTTAATATAAAATAATATTTTGAGATATTCCTAAGGTGCCCCTCTCCTCCCTTATAAAAGGGCACCTCCTCCCCCTCCTCCTCACACCAAATTGAGCACTCAAGCTCGGCCAACCCCTGACATTTTCTCCTCTCCACTTCCCTAGAATAATCCTAGAGGTCCTGGTCTTCTCCAAAGACCAATCTTAGTTCCTTAAGTGGAGGATTCAAAGAGGCGTTCCAAAGAAGAGGTAATATCCATTACCGATCTTTTCAATTTCTTTCTTCTTCAACTTCTTCTTATTTAGTTGTTTCATGATAAAGTAATAACATCAGTATTACTTACATACTGATATGTTATTATAAATATGAAACAACCCTATTTCACCTTCTATCCATCCTACGGAAAAATGAAATCACCACGCGTGCGTACGTACGGAATACCGTCTCCACGCTGTGGTGTAATCTATTTTCCACCATCACCTTACAAGGATGGTTATAATGGTGTAATGAGTAACTAAATATGATTATTATGAAGTAATATTGATACTGAAATAATATATATATACTCCAATACAATTCCACGATCATAGGAATGATATCATCACTCGTGCGTACGTACGGAATACCGTCTCCACGATGTGATGCGACTCGTTCTACATGATCTTCATTTCATAATGATTATATAAATGAATTGAATGAATTAATATGGTATATAATACACTAATACCATTCTGGAAATGAATTATCTATAACCTAAAGATAAGAATAAGAATTTATTCGACAAAACACGCATAAGAACAAAAAGTTATAAAGACCCGAGTAACAAGTAACAATGAAATATTACTAACAAGAAGCTAATAATATGACCATATATGATATCATATAAATATGTATGATTCTGGAATAAGTCAATAACATTATTTAAACCATTATACAGGAGCTTCGGACACGTACAAAGCTAATCGGACCTAAGGTAAGGGAAATATCACAATCTCATTTTTATCCGAGATTGTTTATTCGTAAGTATTTACTGGGGTGTATTTTATCATCCACATCCATGTTCCCTCAATATGAAATATTGTTTCCATCCACTTGCAAAAGTTT
Source organism: Viscum album (assembly GCA_963277665.1). Lineage (NCBI taxonomy): Eukaryota > Viridiplantae > Streptophyta > Magnoliopsida > Santalales > Viscaceae > Viscum > Viscum album. The sequence goes on from OY728125.1 coordinate 1,405,220,337, forward strand.
AAATCCAATTTTACCCTTAGGTGAGTTTTTAGTAAAGAATATGAAAGGAATCTTTTGTCGTTTTTCCGTACGAGGTACTTTTTGACTTTTTCGACAAAAGTACGAAGAATGTTTTTTTTAACTTATACAGCATGAATGGATTTTTAAAACATTGTTTCCAAGAAGCTTCCTTTACAAGTTTTCAAGTTTATTTTTAATCAACTTCTTTTATTTTAAAGTTGTATGACATGTTATGAAAGGAAAAATGTTTTTGAAGAAGAGAGGATATTTTCCTCAAGAATGGAGTTCAAGTGATTTTCAAAATTATTTTCCATCTAAGATAATAAAGGGTTCTGTTTTTATCTCGATTATTACATTGATTTGATCATGTTGTGATGGAATTATTTTTATGAATTCCATTATCTTATATGAATTGATTTATGATGTCATGATGTTTCAAGAATCCCATTTTTGTTACATGTGTTATGCGATGATGTATGTTTTATGATTATGTGGCACACATAAGAAAGGATTCATTATAAGATGGGTGGGACCTATATCTCCCTCCAATGCATTGGGTAATGATTTTATATCTCATGAGATAGACATGGCTGGAACGGAAGGTTATTTCGGTTCAGTGATACAGGACTGAAACGAGGAGTGAACTCGGTTCAGAAAGGGACTTTGTCCACTAAGATAGTCTTGGCAATGAGTCATGACTAATAAGAAATGATTTTCCATGATTATGTGTGCATGACACAAAGTTTCAAGTTTTATGTTATGATTTTGGGGATCTCATTTTCACTTCTATGATTTATTCCATGTTAAGATATTATGATCTCTTTTGCAGGTTTTGATTTTCAAAAAGACATGATATGATTTTTATTTCCTTTATTTGCCCTTGCTGAGCATTTGAGCTCACCCTTTTATGTTTTCTTTTCCCCAGGTCAGGAAGATGGATATTAAGTAGAATATGCTAAAAGGGACCCTAGATATGATGAAATAAATGGGAGACACTGTAGAAGATTTATGAACCAGTTGTTTATGTTTCCCAGTTTCTAAAGACACTATACCTATACGGTCCTTTGTGGTTTTTTCATATGTTGTAATAAGTGTGCTTCAATTTTGAAGTATTAACAATGTATGTAAAGTATGGGTCGTTATAGTTGGTATAAGAGGAAAGTTATAGTAAACCTTTGGAAACTAGGATGTGAAAGCCTTAGTAAGAACCCTAAGGATAAGTCTAAGCATAGAACACAATCTTAGAAATGGCCATGAATAACCTAGGATAAGACCATAAGCATGAAAATTTTATTCTTGAATTATGTGGTTTCCTATTATAATTAGTGTTGCTCACACTATTCTTCTTGGTTTTAGTCAATGGCTGGAACCCGAAGGAACCATGTTAATGCGGAATGCGATGGGCAATGCAATGATTGTCCCCCTGAGCAACCAAATGATATGGGAGCTGGAATGCAAAATCTTGTAGCCATGCTCACACAACTTTCTCAAGCTATGAATCATGCAGGATTTCCAAACGAGCAAAGGAGGGAGCAACATTCTGTTGAATCCTTCATGAGGCAGCGTCCACCTTCTTTCAGCGGGTCTACTGATCCATTAGTTGCTGAACAATGGATTAGTACTACTGAAAAGATATTTTCAGTTCTTCAATGTTCTGAACATGATAAAGTCATCCTAGCAGTGTATCGTTTGGAAGGAGATGCTGATCAATGGTGGAATCTTATTAAGAATACGAGGCAAAGGGATGAAATTGATTCTATGGAATGGGAAGAGTTCAAGAACTTATTTTTCAATAAGTACTTCCCTCGTATTCTCCGAACAAAGATGGAGAAAGAGTTTCTTGAACTGAAGCAAAGGGATGATGAATCTGTTGGTACCTATGAAGCAAATTTTACAAGACTTTCAAGGTACGCTTCTGGTATTATTATCCAACCTGAGAGTAAGATCGATCGATTCTTTAGTGGATTAAAACCAAGTCTTCGAAGGGCGTTAGCCATAAGGGACTTCAATAGCTACGAGGAAATCGTTCGATGTGCTCTCAAAGTCGAGATGGAGATTGGAGTAACCCATCAGTCACATGGGTTTGATAAGAAGAGGAAGATGGAATTCAAAGGAAACTCTAAAGAGCACACTGAAAAGAAGATGAACTTTCCATTATGCTCAAAGTGTGGAAAGAAACATGGAGGGAGTTGTCTTAAAGGGACAAGTAAATGTTTTAAATGTGGAAAGGAAGGTCATCGGGCATTTGAATGCCGTGATAATGGGAAGAAGATTTCTAATGATGCAAACAAAGGAAGGGATACACAGAATGAACCTACAACACTTCAATGATTCAAGTGCAAGGAGATGGGGCATTATGCCAATCAATGCCCAAATCCAAGGGTTGATGATGATGGTCGACGTCAACAAAATCTTAAGGCTAAAGACAAAGGAAAGTCACATGCAATTTCTATCAGCGATGTGGAGTACGATAACGATGTGGTGAAAGGTACACTTACCATCCACTCTAAAGTAGCAAATGTTTTATTTGATTCTGGATCCACCCACTCTTTTATTTCTGAAGACCTTTCTAAGGGTATCACCGTACTACCTCAACAATTAGATGTTGAGTTAGCTGTGACAACACCTAATGGAACATCAATCGCATCAAAAGTTTATAATTCTTCTCCGATCAAAGTTTGTGGGAAAGTGCTTCCTGCAAATCTTGTGATCCTTCCTTTAGTGGAATTTGATGTGATTCTTGGCATGGATTGTCTTTCTCTACATGGATCTCATATCAATTGCCAAAGAAGGGAAGTCACATTTCATATTCCAGATCAATCTACGATCGTCTATCAATGCAAGGATGAACATAACCTTCCAGTGGAAATTTCTTCCATCTTATGGGTATTGATCCCACTAAATGAAGTTTATTTATCTCAAATGGTTGGTGAGAAACTCACGATTAAGAATATGCCCATTGTACGGGAGTTTGATGATGTCTTTCCGGAGGAATTGCTGGGTCTTCCAGCAAATCGTGAAGTTGAGTTTTCAATAGAACTCGTACCGGGTGCTTTGCCTATTTCAAAGACACCTTATAGAATGGCCCCAATTGAGTTGCAGGAATTGAAGAAGCAACTCCAAGAGAATCTTGATAAGGGATTCATACGCCCTAGTGCGTCACCTTGGGGAGCACCTGTTCTATTTGTTAAGAAGAAAGATGGATCAATGAGACTCTGCATTGATTATCGAGAACTTAACAAGATCACTATCAAGAACAAATATCCTCTCCCACGCATTGATGACTTATTTGACCAACTACGCGGAGCTCAATACTTTTCCAAGATTGATCTTCGTTCAGGGTATCATCAATTAAGGGTCAAAAGGGAGGATATACCAAAGACGGCTTTCCGTACAAGGTATGGACACTATGAATTTATAGTGATGCCATTTGGTCTTACTAATGCCCCTGCTATCTTCATGGATCTAAGGAATAGAGTCTTTAGAGACTATCTTGATCAATTTGTGGTAGTCTTTATAGACGATATTCTTGTCTATTCAAAGAGCAAGGAAGAGCATGAATATCACTTGAGAATTATATTTAAGACCCTGAGAAAGGAGAAGCTTTATGCCAAATTTACCAAGTGTGAATTTTGGCTTCAAAAAGTTGCATTTTTGGGTCACATAATCTCAAAAGAGGGGATATCTGTGGATCCAGCAAAAACAGAGGTTATCGAAAGATGGTCGAGACCAACCACAGTAACTGAGATCCAAAGTTTTCTTGGTTTGGCTGGATATTATCGACGTTTTGTAAAAGATTTTTCACGATTATCTAATCCACTCACCAAGTTGACTCGGAAAGGAGTTAAGTTTGTCTGGACAGAGGAATGTGAAGAGAATTTCAAGGAGTTGAAAAGAAGGTTATCCAGTGCACCTGTGCTCACACTGCCTTGTAGTGGAGAAAGGTTTGTGATCTACAGTGATGCATCCAAGAAGGGATTGGGGTGTGTTCTTATGCAAAATGATATGGTGATAGCTTATGCCTCACGACAGTTGAAAATCCATGAGCAAAATTACCCAGCACATGATTTGGAGTTGGCTGCGGTAATCTTTGAATTAAAGATTTGGAGGAATTACCTTATGGTGAAAGGTGTGATATTTATACTGATCATAAAAGTTTAAAGTATATTTTCACACAAAAGGAGTTGAATATGCGTCAAAGAAGATGGTTGGAGCTGATTAAGGATTATGACTGCTCAATCCATTACCACCCTGGGAAAGCAAACAAGGTGGCAGATGCATTAAGTCGACAAGACCATGCTAGTTTATCCATGATGAGGATCACAAAAGATCCAATATTTATGGATTTACAAAGGATGGATCTTGGAATTATAATGGAAGGGGAAAAATCTTATCTTTCTCAAATGAATGTTCAACCATCTATACATGTGAAGATTAAAGAGGCACAGAAAGAAGATGTCGAGTTACAAAAGAAGGTGAGAAATGTTCCTGAATTCAACCTTGATTGTGATGGGATAATAAAGTTCAGGAATCGGGTTTGTGTTCCTCCCATTCCCGAATTAAAGAAGGAGCTTCTGGATGAGGCTCATAGTTCTTCATTCTCTATTCATCCTGGAAGCACGAAGATGTATATGGACCTGAAAGAGTACTTCTGGTGGGATGGCATGAAAAGAGATGTTGCTGAATTTGTCTCTCGATGCTTGGTTTGTCAACAAGTTAAAGCTGAGAGACAGAAGTCTAAGGGGATGTTACAACCATTACCCATACCCGAATGGAAATGGGAAAACATCACTATGGACTTTGTCATAGGACTTCCTAAAACATCCAAAGGCAATAATGCTATTTGGGTCATATTTGATCGTCTTACAAAGTCTGCACACTTCATTTCTATTAGAGAGGATTTCTCTCTAGATCAGCTTGCCAGGATATATGTAAAGGAAGTGGTAAGATTACATGGAGTACCACTTTCTATTATATCTGATCGGGATCCGAGATTTACCTCGAAGTTCTGGCGAAGTCTTCAGCATACTCTGGATACAGAGTTGAGTTTCAGCACTGCTTATCATCCCCAGACAGACGGTCAATCTGAGAGAACAATTCAAACCCTAGAAGATATGTTGAGAGCTTGCTCTATGGATTTCAAAGGAGGTTGGGATCAACACCTACCTTTGGTGGAATTTTCTTATAATAATAGCCTTCACTCCAGTATTCAAATGGCTCCTTATGAAGCTCTCTATGGAAAGAAATGCAGGACTCCAACTTGCTGGGATGAAGCTGGGGAAAGAAAGCTATTAGGACCTGATCTCGTTGATGAAATGGCAGAAAAGGTCAGATCTATTCAACAACACATAAGAGAAGCTCAGAGTCGACAGAAAAGCTATGCCGACAACCGAAGAAAAGACCTAGAGTTTGAAGTGGGTGATAAAGTGTTCTTACGAATATCTCCCTGGAAGAGGGTTATGAGATTTGGAAAGAAGGGGAAGTTGAGCCCTAGATATATCGGTCCTTTCGAAATACTGGATCGTGTTGGGAAGGTAGCTTACCGATTGGCGCTTCCACCGAATCTCTCTCAAGTTCACGATGTGTTCCATGTATCTCTCCTGAGAAAGTACATACCAGATCCTTCACATGTACTCTGCTCAGAAGTTGTACCGCTGGAGAAAGATCTTTCTTATGAAGAACAGCCGATAGAGATTCTGGATCGTAGCGAAAAAGTCCTACGAAACAAGACCACTCGCTTGGTGAAAGTTTTATGGAGGAACCACCAACTTGAAGAAGCTACATGGGAGCTTGAGGATATGATGAGGGAGAAGTATCCTCATCTGTTTGTTACAAAGTGACGAATTTCGAGGGCGAAATTCTTTTTAAGGGGGGTAGAATGTAACACCCGAGACTTTTATGTTATATAAATTATCAAAGGAATCTTTTTCTATACAACACTTTCTTGGCTTGCTTTACACGCAATCGCGACCTTCCTCGATAGCTTGCGTCGTACGCAATACCGAGTTTCACTAAACAACAGTATGCTATTAAAACTAGCCGTTATGAATAATAATAACCACTTTTTGAAATTTTATAAATTTTATTTTTCAAAATGGACTTCATTTTTGGACTCAGAATATCGAAATTAGCCTAGGGTGAAATTTTGGTATTTTTCTGAAAACTTTCAATTTTTGATGAATAATGAAACCACTAAGTGGTAGGTTAAAAACTGAATTTTGCATAAAACTTAATTTTACCGCTTCTGTGATTGTAATTTCAAAAATCCGAGAGACACGGTTAATATCAAGGACTAAAATGTGGTTCAATGAGATGAAAATAATTTTTTGGTGAATAGTAATTTTTTACTTTTTTTACCGCGGTTAATAGTAAATAGGGTAACTAAGGGTAAATATGATATTAATATTACCCTAACACATGTCCTAATTTTATTGGACAAGTGTAATTCGACCAAAAACAATCTTAGGAATAAAATATGACCATTTAGGCCCACTTGGATTAGATTAGGACATTTATTATTAATTTATTTAAAGAAGGGTTAAAATAGTTAAAATCAAAGTTTAATAAGTAAATAATTTTTAATATGGGGTTATACATAAGATAAATTCAATTGTAAATATTTATTAGAAAGATAAAAATATTTCCTACATGATGATATTTTATTTGTAATTTTTAGACATCAAATAATGTAATTTATTTATGACACAAAGATGATGTAGTAATTATCTTATTAATGAAATATTGACATAATTGATGTTATAAACACCAAAATAAATGTAATTTGAGACTTTTTATGAATGCAACTAATTTTATAGGTTACTATGATATATTAATGTTGATTTAATCAACTTGGTTCGAACATATAATTCTTTTATGACTTTCAAAAAAATCATATATCAAATAGTGTCAAAATTGACACAAAATAGTTTTTAAATCAAATATTATATTATTAATTGTTATTTTATTCCTAAAAATCTAAGGTTCGGCCAAATGACTTAGATAAGGATATATATATTAATAATAAACAATTTGGGGCTCTTTTGGCATGTTATAGTAAGTGTATTAACCATATAGGGAAGGAAAACAAAAAGACACGGTAAAAGTTAAAATAATTAACATAGAGTTAAATCTAATTGATAAGGTTAAAATAATACCCTAAACTTGTCTAAATCCTATTGGTTGATAGGATTTCGACCCATCCCCACTTTATCTTCGAAATAAGACCCTTTGGAACCATTATAAACCGATTTTGACTTTAATATAAAATAATATTTTGAGATATTCCTAAGGTGCCCCTCTCCTCCCTTATAAAAGGGCACCTCCTCCCCCTCCTCCTCACACCAAATTGAGCACTCAAGCTCGGCCAACCCCTGCCGTTTTCTCCTCTCCACTTCCCTAGAATAATCCTAGAGGTCCTGGTCTTCTCCAAAGACCAATCTTAGTTCCTTAAGTGGAGGATTCAAAGAGGCGTTCCAAAGAAGAGGTAATATCCATTACCGATCTTTTCAATTTCTTTCTTCTTCAACTTCTTCTTCTTTAGTTGTTTCATGATAAAGTAATAACATCAGTATTACTTACATACTGATATGTTATTATAAATATGAAACAACCCTATTTCACCTTCTATCCATCCTACGGAAAAATGAAATCACCACGCGTGCGTACGTACGGAATACCGTCTCCACGCCGTGGTGTAATCTATTTTCCACCATCACCTTACAAGGATGGTTATAATGGTGTAATGAGTAACTAAATATGATTATTATGAAGTAATATTGATACTGAAATAATATATATATACTCCAATACAATTCCACAATCATAGGAATGATATCATCACTCGTGCGTACGTACGGAATACCGTCTCCACGATGTGATGCGACTCGTTCTACATGATCTTCATTTCATAATGATTATATAAATGAATTGAATGAATGAATATGGTATATAATACACTAATACCATTCTGGAAATGAATTATCTATAACCTAAAGATAAGAATAAGAATTTATTCGACAAAACACGCATAAGAACAAAAAGTTATAAAGACCCGAGTAACAAGTAACAATGAAATATTACTAACAAGAAGCTAATAATATGACCATATATGATATCATATAAATATGTATGATTCTGGAATAAGTCAATAACATTATTTAAACCATTATACAGGAGCTTCGGACAAGTACAAAGCTAATCGGACCTAAGGTAAGGGAAATATCACAATCTCATTTTTATCCGAGATTGTTTATTCGTAAGTATTTACTGGGGTGTATTTTATCATCCACATCCATGTTCCCTCAATATGAAATATTGTTTCCATCCACTTGCAATAGTTTAAATCCAATTTTACCCTTAGGTGAGTTTTTAGTAAAGAATATGAAAGGAATCTTTTGTCGTTTTTCCGTACGAGGTACTTTTTGACTTTTCCGACAAAAGTACGAAGAATGTTTTTTTTAACTTATACGGCATGAATGGATTTTTAAAACATTGTTTCCAAGAAGCTTCCTTTACAAGTTTTCAAGTTTATTTTTAATCAACTTCTTTTATTTTAAAGTTGTATGACATGTTATGAAAGGAAAAATGTTTTTGAAGAAGAGAGGATATTTTCCTCAAGAATGGAGTTCAAGTGATTTTCAAAATTATTTTCCATCTAAGATAATAAAGGGTTCTGTTTTTATCCCGATTATTACATTGATTTGATCATGTTGTGATGGAATTATTTTTATGAATTCCATTATCTTATATGAATTGATTTATGATGTCATGATGTTTCAAGAATCCCATTTTTGTTACATGTGTTATGCGATGATGTATGTTTTATGATTATGTGGCACACATAAGAAAGGATTCATTATAAGATGGGTGGGACCTATATCTCCCTCCAATGCATTGGGTAAAGATTTTATATCTCATGAGATAGACATGGCTGGAACGGAAGGTTATTTCGGTTCAGTGATACAGGACTGAAACGAGGAGTGAACTCGGTTCAGAAAGGGACTTTGTCCACTAAGATAGTCTTGGCAATGAGTCATGACTAACAAGAAATGATTTTCCATGATTATGTGTGCATGCCACAAAGTTTCAAGTTTTATGTTATGATTTTGGGGATCTCATTTTCACTTCTATGATTTATTCCATGTTAAGATATTATGATCTCTTTTGCAGGTTTTGATTTTCAAAAAGATATGATATGATTTTTATTTCCTTTATTTGCCCTTGCTGAGCATTTGAGCTCACCCTTTTATGTTTTCTTTTCCCCAGGTCAGGAAGATGGATATTAAGTAGAATATGCTAAAAGGGACCCTAGATATGATGAAATAAATGGGAGACACTGTAGAAGATTTATGAACCAGTTGTTTATGTTTCCCAGTTTCTAAAGACACTATACCTATACGGTCCTTTGTGGTTTTGTCATATGTTGTAATAAGTGTGCTTCAATTTTGAAGTATTAACAATGTATGTAAAGTATGGGTCGTTATAAGGGGTGTCTTTGATAGGTAGGTTCCCATTGTGTGGGACCTTGGAGAAGTATAACCCAGGAATGGAACAAATGTGAATTTATACCAAGTTTTGAAGTAGAGGAAAGGAGATAAATGGGTATGAGACCAAGGTGATGAGGCTCTAAGGTTTGATACATGAGTGATGTGGATATTAGGAATTGGAACTAGGTGAATCTTCACTCAAATATGAGACCTGGGTGAATTAGATCCATAGTTTTAGGTCTTGGTTGATGTGTTTCCCAAGTTGGATGGATCCAAGTTGAATTAGGTTTCTAGCTATAACAATCAATAAATTCCTTCTACGAGTAAAATAGTCTATGTGGTACAATGTTTTTTTTATTTTATTTTACTCTGTAAACACATACAAGGATGTTTACATTTCATAATAACATTACACATCATGAAATAATTAATAATTTAACAAATAAGAATAGTGCATAGAGATAAATTAAAAATAATAATGCACACACTAATGTAAACCCCACATGATAAAATTCTCAAATGGGGATCATTCCTACTATAATGATTGTAAAAATAATGATATGAATTATGATTATGAATGAAATTATCTGGGGAAGTGTAGAACCTATGAATGTGATGTAGTGAATCATGAATCTTGAAAATGTAAGATTTTATATTGAGTGTAATGGAAAATATGACCATTTAAATATAACAAATACCTGAAATTTTCAATAGGACATTAATAATACTATAGGAATAGTAATAATGTTTTGTTCAAAAGGGGCTTGGATACACTGAGGGGGGGTGAATCAGGGTATATATATTCTCTATAAATTCTTCCAACCCCACTCAATCGTGATCTATTTATTATAAGGCTCTATTTTTTTCACTTAAGTGTTAATGCTTACATTAATCTTTCCTTCATTATCTGATGATGATGCTTTGAATGTAATTATGGAATGAAAGAACGACAACGAAATTATTTTTAATTGGTTCACCTTCTATTTATCACTACCAGTGAAAAGGATCGTTGTATTCCTCTTACTTCGTGCACTACTCTTGGAAGGGTTCCAGTCACAATTTATGGAAAATTAGGTCCATTAATTATCTATAATGAATACATCCTCGGTTTTAGATGGATGATCTATTGGAGTTACACTCTCATCTATCTTTTGAATACCACTTCACCATAGATGTTTTGGGAAAAACATTTTGAACAACCTTCAAATTTCTCACTGCCTTCACAAAGCCCATATTTTGTCAAGCTCAAATAACCTTTCGTGAAGTTCCCACCTTTCATGATGATCACCTATCCTTATTGATGAACACCTCTTTCACATATCTCAACCAGCCTTCATGAAGATGCATTATTTTTCAAAGCTTACTTAGACTTTTTGAATTCCCTTAATTTCATAATAATCATTCTTTAGGTTGGCTATCAAATCCTTCAAGAAATTCATCCCATTAAACTTCTTCATTAACCAGCATTGCGAACCACATTCGTGAATATGAAGCCTTAAGATTTTTTTAAGTCTCTCTACATTTATAAAGGGGGTAGAGGGTTATTTATAGGAGTTTCCATTAATTCCAGAACCTGTCAGGCAACATCAACACCATTTTACGAAGCTCCTTTATTTAATTTTTGATGATCCCATTTTAGGAAGTTCCGTGGAAATTTACTATTTACGATGCTAATCATAACAGTAGAGTCTCCCATCCCAACTTCATGCTTCCATGATGCTCCACTCATGATGCTTCTCAACATTGATGTTCGCGATGATCATTTGACTCATGGAGCTCACTATCACAATATTCATGCCTTTTTGAAACACCCTTAAAAGTCCATTGATCATGAAAATCATTCCTTTTTCCTATTTTTAAGATATATTCAACGAAATCCATATTTAATGATGCTAGCAAAAATCCAAATTTTGGACCCCTAAAATTTGGCATTGGGAAACTGCACCAACTTATGTATGCAATTTTTTATTCTGATTGCATGGAATCCATTCCTTTGTCTTGTATTTTTACCTATATATTGTGTCAACAATCTCACTATATTTCCACAACATACATTGGAATCTCTATTTTTCAATAAACACTATCAACCCAAAAATACTAAAATGATACCTTAAAGGATTTTTTCTCAAAAATCTCCCCCTTTGGGTTTTTTGATAAATCTTTCATAATATGATAATTTTTTGAAGCTTCTTCTATCCTCTAAAAATCGTCAACTCTTATAATTTAGATAAAAATCCATGATATAATCAACACACACTCTAAGCCCACATGATCCATGCTTAGTGTGAGCAACAAGAGTAATATTTAAAGTTAACCAATTTATCACTTCATTCCAAAACCTCACTTCTAATTTAATCACAATCCTTAGATGTCATGATATATAGTCTTTGACTGATCACTTCTTGTATTGTAAGATTTAATACCCCCTATTCCACTGCTCCTCAAAAAATATTGAACTCCAACAATCTCCCTGATCAACCTAAAAACATATCCCCATGTATTGACTAATTCATTTTATCCTTTATAAATCCACAATTTATCCTCCTTTTCCAATGAACCTGATGGCCATTCATTTTAGATCTGCAATATGGTAAAGAACACAGATTAGTACATTAGATAAAACAAACCATTCCTTAGGGATAGAGGTTCTCACATCCACATTTTTTTAATTATAGGGAGTCAAATAAACTCCCAGATACAATCAATGTCTCTAATGTGATTCATTGGGAAACTCCTTTTAAAAAATGTCCACAACCAATAATTTTTTTTGAAAATACAATACATTCACTAGCCCTTGTTCCACCTTTTACTTGATAAAATGAGAATTTATTTCAATGTGATTTATCCTTGATTGATGGACTGTATTTTTGATAAGATTTATATCACTTGAGTTATCACAATTGATTCTGATAGGAGATTTCACTTCAACTCACATATCATCATGCTTCTACTTCATCTATAAAAATTGTGTGCACGCTTGGATTTTTGCAATGTATTTAGCTTCTCTAACGCCCAATGAAGTATAATGTTTTTCTTTTTTATATAAGAAATAAAAAATCCACCAAAATAGAATGTACTTCATGACATTTAATTTTTATCATCTGCTGATTTGGCCCAATGTGTCTGTTTATATCCCAATAAATCGTGTTGAGATTTGTCAGTATACATCAAACTGAAGTCCACTCTTCCCATGATATATCAAAGTATTATTTTCCCTATATGAATGTGACATTCAATGGAATTGATTTGATATTCTGATATATATAATGTGGAAAAAAATAATATCTGACAATTTCGTTGTTAAGTACAACATTCTTCCAATTATCTACTAGTATTCTATAACATTAACCGCTTTTCCTTAATCATTCATTCATTGATTCATCTAGGAATCCATTGGAGTCATAATATCCTTGGAATTATCCATTCCAAATATTATAAAATCCTCCTCGGCATATTGAAATTGAGAAATGAATGTTTCAATCGTTCTTTGGGTTACTTATAAACAAAGGAAAAATGTCAATTCAACAATCATTGGCCTTTCAAACTCACTTTTCATGAATTTGGAAAATTTTCTACCCTATGCTTTATCTGATCCTCCATGGATTATTTCATTAACATATACCAGCCACATCACCCTTTGACTACATTCATGGTTGAAATATATAATTTAATCAACTCCACTACACTAGAAAATGTAATTTTTCGGAAACTAATATACCCTTGAATATAATGCTTTGGTTCTTGATTCAAACCAAACTGTGCCTTCTTCAACCGACACACTCTATTATATTCTTTATGAATGATAAAACCATATTGTTTCTCAATATACACTTCTTCTCATGCAACCCAATTCATATATTATTATTTTCTGTCCATCTGGAAAAAATTGAACATTATTTTCACTACCATATCCAAGAATAGTCTGATTGTCTCTAGCATCAAAACAAGCGAAAATCTCTCATAGAAATCAATCTCCCATGTCTGATTTTTTTAATTTGGTCAAGATATTCATTCATAAGATGAATCTATATCTGATTTATATTTATATACTCATCATTGCCTATATCTTATTACAAATAATTATTTTCCTATACAACTCCCCATAAGATGCTTAACTCTGTATCACTAGCATTAGGAAACTATTTACTATGTTGTGGAAGATTCAGATCTTTCTTTTCTCTAGTGACATCCTTGCATTAAATTAATTTTCCAGACTTTTGATAATCCATTAAAAATATTCTCTCACAACTTTTTGGTATCATGATAATATTTAGCTAATACTATATTGTTAGAACAAAAAAATTTACCATGAAATACATGAATTTTGATGCTTCTCCTCCAATCAGTATTCTTGGTACCAGACAACATACACTTTCATTCTTTTTATACCATTGAGATCATTTATTTTATTTGGATATAGAATGATCCTCCTATGATATACAACTAATCTATTTTTAAGGACCACTGTTTAGACCTGAAAATGCTTCTTCTCCTACATTATTTCTTCGTAGGTGACACATAATATTTAGCCATCAACAAAACCACTAAGACTACTGAGTCAACACATGGTATATGAAACAAGAGATAATGTGAATAATTCCATATCTATCCAGTAAAATCAATTACATTCACATATCTCATGAATACATAAAACATTATCTGCTTTCAAGATATTTATTTATATTTCTTCTTTAGATCAAGTAACTAATTTGAATCAGTTGAAATTATAGCGCACATCAAATCACCAATTTTAATCTTTTTATCCCACTTCCCAATATATTTTATCTCCCCTTGAAGTTAGAAGACTTGAACAGAAGTTAATATCATTTATACACATAGAGGGAGAGGACTCTCTAGAATCATCATGAAGAGGATTGTGGTCGGTCCTGATTGATCAACCCTTTTATAATTTATTAAAAAGAACAATATTGTTTTTATAATTTTCCCAACTATCCAACAACTTCAACTATTTTGGCCAAATAAATAAGCATTCTTTACTAACATGCTGAGCCTTTTTCTGATATGCAAAATCTGTAGGGTTATCCTTTTTCACAATTTCGGTTTTAAAACCACTAGTACAATTTTCCTTCTATGATATTCAACTGAAATTCCATTTCACTTGATTCTTTCACTAAGTGGTAATCTCTTCACAGATCATCATCTCTTGCTTCTTCCTCCATTAGAGGGATCATTCTTCTGACATCACTCCTCACCAGGTGTCATGACATAATATTTTTTCGATACAAATGCTTTATGGTTAGTTTTATCATTAATCCGAGTCTCTATATTATTTCTTGATGGTGGTGAGTTCCTTAATGAATATACATTACTATTACTCACTACTATAGTAGATCCTCCCCTTTTCTTCTAGTTTCATTCATATCCATTCCAAGAGAGTGTCTGTGAGAGTAACATAGGAGGTGATTGAAAATTATTTTATTGAGATCATTATGTTTCCCTTAAGACTATAAACCTATTTTTTCACCTTATCATGTTGTCTTACAAGATAGGTTTTCTCATTATACACCACTAGAGTCAGGGATCTCATTTTGAGTTCCTTTTTATTCCCTGATTTCTTCCTACTTCAAAATCCTTCCAAAATCTACTGATTAGAACATATTAAACATATCCCATTAAAAACATACATCGTGTCATATTCTCTAATTTCATATGTTGATACATCTTTATTCTTTTATAACATTGATCTCCTCGGCGTCCTGACATATACTCATGGTGTGTCCCATTCTTCCAAAACAAAAGCATTTGAGGGATACATTCTTATGAGAGACTCTTCCTTCACATCTCCCATGATGATTCTTCATATTCTAATATTTAAAATATTTCTATGTTCACAGTATGAAATAAATTTGAATTCCACAAAAAAATTTTGAAGTATGACCATACGTTATCTTGAAATAACTCATGCTATCATTACTTGTTGTAACAACTTTTTTAGAACTATCTCTTGCACCTACATGATTTTTATTATCTCTTTATATTTTCACAACTTGCTTCCTATCATGCATGAGAGGATAAAAATATCAAATACCAGATTTTTCAAAACTATATGATCTTTGAGATAAGAAAATATGTTCTCTTTTCTCTTAAAAAATATCATATTTCTTTTCACTTTATCATCACCTACTAGAGTATAATGAAATAGGTATTTAAAGTAATCATTTAATTTAGGATTTAATTTAGCATTGGAATTCTATACTTCTTTGTTTAAAAAATAGAACTCTTCTCCCAAACGATTAATCTTAATATCCCTTGATTCAAGTTAAGAATTATGTTCACTCTTGAGAATATTTCCTCTACTCATCTCATCTTCTAGTTCAGCTGTGAGCTTAACCACCATGTCACATTGCTCATTTATTTTAAAAATTTTTATTTAGAAATAGAATCATAACAAAATTAATTATCTTATTGTATCCTTTGGTTCTTCTGAATTAGTTCAAACATTTACATAGAAAGATCATCATTTCTAGATTTCAGATTCTGAATTCCATCTGACATTTGATTCTCTCCATTTTCATTAGTTGTTGGTTTTTCTATACTTTTAGTAATATTTTTTGGTTCTTCGGATTTGGAATCATTATTATCCTTGAAATCAATAGCCACTATAATAATCCATTGATTTAATCCTTTTATCATATTGACATCGATTTCAAGTATTTGGATTATAATTTCATTAGATTTAATTTCATCATCCATTTTCAGATTCAATTTCCTTGTTTCATGGAAAACATTCTATTTTGGATTTATTGGATTTCCTTAATCATCAATAGATTCAACATCACTTGGAATATCAACTTATTCACTCATTCCTACAACATCATCGAGTGACTTCAACTTTTCACTATCTGATTCATCCAAACATTTATTCATTAAACTATTGGATTACAAAAACTGAATCACACTTTTTTCCATAAAAACTTCCACTCCAAATAATAACTCCTGATATCTAATTATTCGTTGAAGTTATTTCATTTCCCATAGGACACCAATATAAGAGTAGACTAAATCTTTATCATCAATAATCGACTGAACGAAGTCAAAGAAAAAAATATGATAAATGTTACATACGCTATCAAACTAATTTTTAGGTCCTCATGGTCCTGGATAATCTGAGGGGGGTGAGTATTAAGGTATGTATATTCTCTATAAATTATTCCCGCCCCACTCGATCTTGACCACTTAACTATAACTGCCACTTTTTTATACTTTAGTGTTAATTCTGATCTTATTATTTCATTCATTATCTAATGAAAATTTGTTGAAAGTAATTTTAGAATGAAAGCCCAAGGATGCAATGATTTTCATTTGGTTCACCCTCATTATGCTACATCCATGGATCATATAATGGCGATGAGGCAACTATACCAAAATCACTAAGGATCATTGTCAATAATGATGGTTCAGGAAGGATTTCATCTATACCTAGCCTCAATACCTTTACAAGGTTTAGGGTATTCACGCTTCATCCCCAAGGGTCAATTCATATATCTCTTTCTCTGGATAACTATCGATGGAAAAGATCATCGTCTTCCTCTTCCTTTTCTCACTACTCTTGGAAGAGATTCACTCACCGTTTATAGACTTTTAGTTCCTTTGATTATCTCTAATGAAAACTTCCTCTGTAATATATGGATGATCTGTTGATGTTCCTCTTTCATCCAACTAATGAATACCACTTTACCACAGACATTATGGGTAATACCTTTTTAAAATATTACATGATTCTCATTTCCTTCATGAAGCTCCTATTTCACGATGCTCAAATATTATTTCTTGAAGTTCCTAAATTTCATAAATCTCACTTGGCCATTAAATATCACACCACTTTCATGAAGCTCAACTATTCATTGTTAAGCTCATTCCTTTCACAATGCTTACTTAGCCTCCATGTATTCTCTTACATTCATGATGCTCAGAACATTCAGTTTTCTATCAAAGCCTTCTCAAACTTCTTCATATAAAACTCTTTCATGAACAAACTTCATGAAACCAAAGCTTTAAGATCCTAATTAATTTTCAGTACTTTTTTGATTGGTTTAAAGTCCTATTTATAGGTGTTTCCCATGATTCCACAACATTCCATGACATTGAATCTCCATTTCATGAAGATTATTTATTTCCAACATGATTTACCCTTTTTCTAATGATCCATGGAAATTACCCATTCAGGATGATCATCGTAATCGTAGAGCCTCCCGTCATTACTTCATGCTGCCATGATGATCCACTCGCGTTGCTGATCAACTTCTCCATTTGTGATGCTCTTAATACCCCTGAAGATCAGTGTTCGAATACTCACGCCTTTGTGAAACACCCTTTGAAAAACCCATTATTCATGAAATTCATTACTTTACCATATTTTGAATAGATCTTTAAGAAAATCTATATTTCATGATGCAATCAAAAATCTAAATTTTGGATCCCAAAAATTTGGAAAAAAATTCTGAATTATCATCACCTTTTGTACATAACTTTTAATATGACTTCCATGAAATCCATTCCTTTATCTTGAATCATGGTTAAAATAATATTTAAAAAATCTATCTAGAGTTCAAAGACATTACTTCGAAATCCACTTTTTCTACAATCACAATCAACCCAAAAATATTACAATGATACTTTGAGGGATATTTTTTTAAACAAATAATGCCCAATTTTAAAAAATACCATTTTTAAGAGTATGTTCAATGTTATTAAAATTATATTGTAATATGATCGTATACTCTTTCGGAATCAATACGTATACTATTACAAATATTAGAATTATTTAATGTGAATAAGTAATTTATTTTAATTTTAAAATGATATTTTCTAAATAGAATGTATTTTATATATAGAATAATTATTTCACATATATAGAAAATTATTTTTACCAAATAAAACATATGTTTTAAATCATCACATCGAAATTATTTTATGGTGAAATTTTAAGTATTTTCTAAAATAATTTATTTCTCAAAGAATAGTAAAAAATATTGTTTTCTGTGTTTGTATTTTTTATGACTTCACAAATATATTATATTGAGGTAATAATTAATATAAGTGAATATATGACCAAAGATTAGTTATTTTATTAATATAATGTATTTTAATGAATTGAAATGATTTTACAAACCAATAACATAACTTTAAAAAGTCTAAAAATTTTAAATTAATGTTTTAAAAACAATCATTTTTGGAAAATTATTTTCACATTCCAAAATAAATGTTAAAAAAATTTATTTCAATTATATAATGCATAAATTTAGATAAATATTCCTTAAATGTCCAAAACCTTTAAATAAAACCATGTGTAATCAAATTTATTTCCATTTTCCAAAATAAGGATTTTTAAGACTTATATTTTGAAATAAATAAACAATTATCCTCATTTAGAAAAAAATTCCCTCCTAACCACCGCATTTAAATTAATCCCAAGATTATTAAAACATCCCACCCTCTTCTTGTCTCACAATAACTCCTTTGGTGAAGCCTCCAATCTCTCATAAAATCCTCCTTCTATGCTTAGGAAGTGACATTAATGGTAAGCTATTCTCTTACTCTTTATTTTCCTTTTAAGTACATCATTTATAGTAAGAATTTAAATTTACAAGTTAATATGTCTTCATAAAATTATAAATATTCCATTACTATCTAAATTATGTTATATTAATGGGTGAATTCCATTTTCTCTCAATACCCTAATTCTATTATCATTTCTATATACTCTTTATAGTGTCAAAATCTTTAATGAATTTTCTATTCCACCAACATTTGTTGTGAATAACCAATCCTATTTTCATTCAAGTGTATTCAAATGAATTATATTTTTCTTTGTTGGTGATTTCTTCGTCTGAAACTGACATTACATTCTCATGTGTTTAAAATGTTGAAAAAACACATTCCTTTAAGCTCTTATGAAATCAATGATTTTTTATCAAACCAATTATCATTATATATGGGTTTGTGATGAAAAAATTTCCAATGATATATGTTCTACATAGAACACATAAATTTATAAATATTAAGGTTACACCTTGATATTTCTCAAATTCATTGGGAAATGTTTTCATCTAATGAGTTTTTATTTATGGTGTTTGAGTAGTTATCCTAATGCAATATATTCTGATTCCTTGGAAGTGAGCATCAACTTATTAATATTTTACATGTTTTACACTGTGGAAACATTACTTTGATTCAATTATATTGTGATATCATCTTTTTCTTTCCATGATACCTTTTTATTATTCTCTCATTAGTTATCATGATATTCCTTTTCCTTATATGTGTTGTGATTACGATAATTTTTCCCTTATTGGGATTTATAGATCACCAAATTCCAGTATGTATTCTCTTAGATATCCAATGTAGTGCTATAATATAAATGAGATATTATATAAAATGGTGATTAAATAATGATAATATATTTTTTGTTTTATTTTGTTGTATTTAACAATATAATCATCTAAATACGGTAGTCCTATAGAAAATTGGATTGTTCATTATGGGAATTTATGTTAAAAAACAAGAAATAAAATGTGTACTGATATTTGTGTTATTATTGTTGGTATCAAATAAATATATAGAATTTATAGGGATTAATATTGAAAAATAATTAGTTAAAACAAAAGGTATAAGTCTAAAAATAGGAAAACCTCTAAAAGGTTTAGTAATGAATAGTGTGTGTTGTTTCTGAGTAATTAAATCCCTTTCTAGATGCAAATAAGAAGATGTATTCTCTTCCATAGATGCACATAGGTGTAATAAACCCAAAAATATTAGTTGGGTATCAACTATATGTTCACATATCCCATGAAAAATAGTCCTAACTATACACTTTGTTTGAAAATATCAAGGGATTTTATTTAGGACAATTAACCTGCATTTAATAAACCATTATAATTGATTTAAAAGTATTTTAATATAATTTTATGATGTATAAATGGAACTGAATAGGAAAATAACCATTGATAACTAATATTGGAACATACATATTCTTAAGTTATTGTATACATGTGTTTCATTCTATATTAATTAGTTTTCATTTTTATATTACAATTAAATCATGTATTATCATGCTAATCATTATTTTATATTATAAAATGAAAAGGAATAAGAGAAATCATGTCAAAATCACATGCGAAGGGAAATATGATGATTACAATAATTCAATTGAAAATATGATGGAAGCATGAGTAGAAAACTACAAGGAAGTACCCAAAAAACGAACTCGAGTTTTGAATAATGACTGGAATGACATCAACAATGCTCCTAATCACATGAGAGAAAATGTTACAGCTGAATTATGTGTGATAGAGGCCACCTAAATTTATTGGATATTTATGTCCCCTAATTATAAATTAATGGTTTAACTCCATTGAAAAAATATTTTCTCTTATCTAATGATTTGACCTAGAGAATGTAACTTTATCAACTAGAGGGAAAAGCTAATCAATGGTAGAAAGTATTCAAGAATACAATTCCAAATAAATAAATTTCATTCATGTAATGATATAGATTAAATAATTTATTTTTCAATAAATTATTTCAACTCACTCTCTATCTTAAAATAAGGATGTAATTCCTCGGACTCTAGAAAATGGAGTATAAATCTAATATAGATTATGAAGAAAAAATCACAAGGATTATCCCGATAAAAATCTTATTTTTTCATGGATATTGAAAGAAAGTTTGATGCCATGTTTAGTGGACTGAAGTTGAGTCTTTGAAAATTTATGGTGATTCAACATCTCAATAGGGAAGAGGAATTTTTTTGATGTTATCTTAATGTTGAGATAGATATTTTTTTATTCTTGTTAGTCCCATGGTATTGAAAATGAGATGTGGATAATAATTTTATCTCTGGATTGTCATTGGATAATCCATATCAAATTAATATAATCTAACTAATCATATTCCGTATGTGTGGGATGATGAATTACAGACACAATATCAAGAGAACAGTGAATAATTTCATGTATAGAAGGGAAGAAACTCAAGATAATGAATACCCTATGGCGATATAGAATCATAGAAATGTCATGTAAGAAAATAATTTTCTGATTGAACCTCAGTCTATGAACTAATGGGTCAATTGTAATGAAGATAAAAACTAGGAAATCCATTTCTAATATCCTAGGATTTTCATAGATATCTGACGATATTAACCTCTAAGGTGAAGAGAGTAGTTATGGTCATATACTCTCAGTATTGCTGAGGTGGATCCTATCAGCTATATGGTGAAAGGTGCATTAGGTATTCATTCAAGAGTAGTGGACACACTATTTTGTTTTGTTTCTATTCATTCTTTCGTATTATATAGGTTTAGTAGAACTATTCAAACTCCACCTCAATACATGGAGGTTTAGTTATCAGTGAAAAAAACATGGGGAAATTATTTTATACCAAGAATATGAATCCTCCGTAGTCAATATTTACGGGAAAGATCTTCCAAGGAACCTATTTATAACCCTTTTAGTGTAATTTGATACAATACTAGAACTGGATTAATTGTCCTTCTATAGATCCAACATCAATTTTTAGGATTAGTAAATCACTTTCAATGTCCCAAATCATCATATGATTCTACAAAAGTATATGTGGGAGTATGAATCTCCTTTGGGAACTTATTTTCAATCAATGATAATGTTTCCTTATGAGTAAGAATATACAGGTCAATTGATTGATAAAAATTAGAGTATCACCATTGAATAAATTCCCATTTTGATGGAATATACCTGTGTATTTACTAAGGTGTCGCATTTTATTTCTCCTAATATTGAGGTTAAGTTCTCAATTTAACTTATTCCCATATCTTTACTAATATTTAATACACCATATAGAATGGAAACCACTGAACTATAATATCATAATAAGTAACTAAATGTAAATTCGGAAAATTGTTTCATATATTTGAGTTCTTTTCCATTTGGTGAACCAATTTTATTATTCTTGATTAGGGATGGGTCAATTCATATCATCATTGATTATCTTGAATTCAAAAATATCACATCAAAGAACAAGTATCACATACAATAGTTTGACGTCTTGTTTTATTAGTTACATGGGTCCAAATACTTCTATAAATTAGACCATTGGTTCGGTTACCATCAATTAATGGTGAGGAAGGATTATATTCCCATGATTTGATTTCTTAAAATGTATGGGTACTACGAGTTCATTGCTCCCCCTTCAAAAACACCAACTATCTTAACATCTTTCAAGGACAAAATGAAAAGATTATTATGGGAATACCTTAAAAAATCATGGTATTCCTAATAGATTACATTATCATATACTCAAAAATAAAGGTGTAATATAAGGAGCATGTCAGAACTATAAAAAGATGCCTCAGAAATTATAAATTTTATTTAGATTAAAGTAAATGTGTATTATAGATGGAGAAATTATCATTCTTGTGATAAATTATTACATGAAAAGGGATTCTTCTAGATACTTTGAATACAAGGGAAGATGAAGAATGATCCCACTATAAATTAGTAACAAATATACATAGATTATGTATTTTAACTGAGTATTATCATGGATTAGTGAGAAATAATTCACTATTTTAAATCCATTCGTCCAATCTTACTCAGAAGGTTGTAATGTTTTTATAGACTAATGAATGTGAAGATATCTTTAAGGAATTGATGTAGATTCTAGTCACTTTACATGTAATCATCCTACCCATATACGAGGAATGATTTTTTTTCTATAATTATTTTATAAATAAGGGGTTATGTTGTTTCCTCATGAAATATGATAATTTGATTTCCTATGACTCTTGAAAGTTTAAGGTGAATGGGAAGAATTATCCAACTTATGATATAGGGTACACTGCAGTAATATACACATTTAATATTTAGAGTAAATATCTATATGGAGTTAAGTGTAAATTATATACAGATCATAAGATACTCATGTATACATTCACATTGAAATGAATCAGATTTCCTTGATTCTAGTTTAAGAAATTATTTGAAAAAATTTGAGCTGAGGCATTGAGTCGGCGTGCAATTCTGAGGACCAGTGTTCATGAAAAAATTCATTAAAAAGTTTTAAGTTTATAATAGTACACACTCCTAAAATTCCTTAAAACGTTTTATATATATTAAATAGGTACCTAGATTAGAAATCTAAGGGCAAAATTGATCCTAGTATGATGCCTTTACCCTCTATGTGACCTAACTTTGGTCGGTATAGGCTATTTGAAGAAAACGTCATCAAAGACAGAACTGTAAATAAAATAATAAAATAAAATTATTTTATATCCAAATCAAAAGAACATATGAATGGTTACATAGACTAGATATCTGAGACCATCATTGAGATCATAATATGTTGTTTTCCTTAGGTGATGACTAACATCAGGCGACATAGGTCAGATGTGAAAAGTAATTATTTCTATTTTAAAGAATAAAAGAAATTTAAGTTATTTTATTTCAAATTTATGCAGAGACAAAGAGACATGTTTTAATTTAACATGATCCTTATGCAGTGATCTAGGTTTAGTATCATAACATTGGGAATTCCCAAGAATTTATGGAGAGATCCCCTGGAGAATCCTCTCGACAAATGACGAAAAAGACATAGAGTGAGGATCATTCTTAAAGGGATTCACCATTGGTATTCAGTCTTCAATGGTGAATGATCCATTACCCAGGATATATTGTTATCTTTATTCATGGTTTTTTAATTCATAAATATAATGAAAATGTGGACCAACCCATGAAATGGTTTATCCGTGGTTCGATCGACTGTGATATGGATAATTATAGTAGGGTTTATATTGCGAGATTAATTTATTTCATCTTCATTTATTCTTCTAATGAGAACGAATCAAGGACAATATGAATAAGGGAAATGTTCATTCATCAAAAGTTATTTTACTTTTATCTTTTCTATTCACAGAATTATTCCTCATTGGGCCCATGTGGAAATGACTCAACCTTTCAAGAGGCTCCAAATGTGATCAGACCCTAGGATTTGAGTAAATGCATCAATGGAGGCTGCATCTGTGTACATTAGGACCCCCGAAACCCGAATCTATGATCGTTATAGATTTTGGAGAAATGAATGAGGTATAGTGGACAGGTAAAGGAGAGATCAGTGTGCCAGAGGCGCGCACTGCGGTGGACCTGTGTGGATGCAATGGCTCGATTGTGGGATGTGGCAGTCACTACTGGGGAGCACCTGTATGGTTTATAAGCAATGTTACGTCCCTGCAAGCTTGGTGGGATATATAAACCGAGCTGGATAGACCATGCCACACTCCAGTGGGCCGGTCCAGGTGGCCCTGTGGGACCCGTCCCAATGAACTGGGCTAGGAAGAAGTGGGGTAATCTGGGCCGGGCCAGGTTAACCCGATAGGTTCAGGTCAGCAGACTGTTAGGTCTAGTTGGAGAGCCGGGTCAGACCGTGTCCATGGACTATTTTATTCATGTATCCATACTTTCAAAATGTGTGTTTTTTTGACGAGCCTTCTGAAGCATTGGAACCCTTGTGGGGAGATAGTGTTTTAGAGCTATTCTTTGTGGGTTTTTTTTTCGAATGTGTCCATATGACATATTGGCTTGAAGAGTGGGTTCTCCTGGACTGAGTGTTATATGAGTGTAATCCTGCTGATGGATGTGACCTTGAGTCTACAAGAATTAACGAGACTTTGTGTCTTACAAAGACTATCTGTTTTATTGAGAATGTGTTTCTTATAGATACTTTGTGTTTTAACGATATTTTTTAACTTATCGAGATTTTTTTGATTAGGAAATATGTATAATAATTCTATTATGTGTACTAACAACTTATACTTATGTGGGTTGATTATATATATTATTTGTGGTATTCTGTGTGGAATATTATTCATGGTATTTATCTTTTTGTTGTATTCTGTGTGGTGTCTTCTTCATGGAATTTATCCCTTCTGGTACTCTATGTGGTATCTTTTTTAATGTATTTTCTTTGTGGTTTTGGGGTGTCCTACTGAGTATTGTTTTAATCACCCCTGCATGGGATTTTCCCACACATGTTGTGTCCTGTGTAGATGATCATCTCTTTGAAAGAGTCAAATTTGGACTAGACTCATGGGGTGCTTAGTGAGTCCCGATAGATGAAGTGCGTTTTGGAGGTTCGTACATTAGTCCCAGTACCTCTTTTATTACATGTTGGACTTGTGGTTATAATAGTTTTTGGTTGGATAATATTCTTTCTCTTTTTACATTAATGTATTTCCTTTCAAACTCTGATTGGGATCTTAGTGGTACTCATTAAACAATTACTTAGTGTTTTTACATTTCATTATTTGAGTCATTGAGATTGGTTCATGTATACAGGTACTTAGTGAAATGACTCCAATTTGAGGGATATTCCTACTCTTTTCTAGTCATCATCCACGAACCCATTATAGTTGGGATTGGGGTAGTCATGGCATGGGCCCCTCTAGGATGGGTTTTGATAGAGTGGTATTAGAGGGGGTTAGTTCCAATTTAGGATTAGGAGACTATAAGGTTGGATATGGTAAATAGTGTTCAGTGTTTGGACTTCATCTTTGAAGACAGGGAATCCAATGTTGGTGCAGAGACTGACGTATCGATACACTAAGAATCCAGACACCTAATTTTCGACTCTATACAAGAAAAACCGAGTATCATGGAAAATAATGGTACATTTATCATATAGGATTTGGGTGTGTTATCATTTCCTTCTTGAGTTAGCTCACCGGGTTTTCTCTATTGAATGTGGTACATCTTGTTTTCTTATAGGATGTATCCATGTAGAAAACCAGTTCGGATTCCACTTCGTGATCATAATGATGATCCTCTGGATATATATGATTCATTTCAGTGATTTATACTAGATATAGAACCTATATGTGATTCACTAGCTATACCACCACTAGTGGAGCATCACATGGTACCTGCAGTACCATCAGATGAGGAGTACAAGATGATCATGCTTTAAAAGATTGATCGACAGAGACCCCTAAGGATCCAAAGATATCCCAACACATAGGTGGATGGTGACTGACTTGAGGTAGTGTCATATGTTTTCCATCTAGTTAGGACACCAGTAGATCAGATGTTGGTCGTAGTGGTGAGACTTCTACATGGCTCGGGTATGATGATGGGGGGTAGTTATCCGATATTATGATGTGGTGAATCATTCATGGAATCTATTTTAGAACCTTTTAATAGATGAATTATAGCCTTATAATCTAATGGTTATGCATGTCCAAGTGATTCTACAGCTTCAGGAGGACTACATGTCTGTATTTGAGTATTTATCGAGGCATACCAACCATTCTAGGAACTCTATGGATACAATACAAAACCATGTCTTCATGGCTCATACCTTCGAGTGAGTTCTATGTAGGGACAAACTAGCCAATGTTATCAGTAGTGGGAAAGTAGGACAATAGACCATGGCAGTAGGGAGATGATGTGAGTTTCAGATATCTGGACATATGAGACATTTCAAGAGGAGACTACAGGATAGAGGATATGCAGTTCAGGGCTCACAAGGTGGGTCTGGTCTTCTTAGATAAGGAGATGTTACTCATATCGAGACGGTGTAGATCTCAAATGAGATTGTGAACCCCATTGTACTAATGACTGGGAAACTGTTGGTAAACCACTGAGGCAAAGAAAGAGGCATGATAAAATAGATCCATAGGGTTGAGGACATGGTATAAGAGATGATAGACCCGCAAGAGGTGGTCGATATTTCAACATGTTACCACCACCACCCAGGTGGTCCACACCAGGCATAAGAAGATGGTGGGCATGAATGAGGACAGCTACAAGTGATGGAGGCTTATGACCCAAAGCCTCTAGGGATGATTAGAGGTATGATATTTATATTTTCCACATTATCTTCATTTTTGATAAATATAGGTGTCGATCGGTATTTTCTCTCTATTAACCATTTTTTAGACTCAAGGATTCTGGTTGAATCATTGTCTCGACCCTTACGCTTATAGAATCTAACCAGAGGAGATTGGATGATCACAAACCAGTACCGAAAATGTGACCTTACTCTTGGATATGAGAGTTTTGGTTGGAATCCTTTGGTTGAATCATCAAGTCCTTGTGATATCATTCTTTATATGGAATGGTTATCTACATTTCATGCTTAGATTGACTATTTTACGCACAGAGTGTGGTATGTATGCATTGTTGGGATTTAGTTTTCCTTTATTTTTAAAAATTAAATGTAGGAAATGCATGATTGACTAACATATAAGTGGTCATATCTGACCAGTCATCAGTTTGGTATCCTATCCCTCTGCACATTGGATGATTCAAGTCCTTAGTTTCTTATAGTGGTGGAAGGGTATGAGGACATCTTTCATGAGGATGTTCCTAGATTACATCCACATAAGAAGGTAGAATTATGCATGGATCAATACCTCGGTATGACACCAATATATACACCTTAATATCTGATTCATATCGCAGAACTTTATGAGACGGGGGAATAGTTGGAGGATTTGTAGAGGAAGGGATTCGTGATACCCATTTTTTCACCCTGGGCAGCTCTGGTTTTGATTTCCGACAATACAGATGAGATATTGACATTATCTGAGGACTTTTGACACCTAAACAAGGTGTCCATCAAGAATACATATCATTTATCACTGATAAAATAAATATTTCATTAGTTGATAGGGGAACAATGGTTCTCAAAGATCAACCTCCGGTTCAGCAATCTTCAGTTGCGAGTACAAGATGAGGATATACTGAATATATCTTTTAGATTTTATTTTGATCACTATGAGTACATGGTGATTCCATTTTGTGTAGTGAACTCTCAAGAATTGTTCATGGGAGTCAAGAATAGGGAATTTTTTCCTTTATTAAGGATGAAGAAGTGATATTATTTCCTTCAGCGGCTGAGGAAGAGGTTAATGAGTGCTCCAATATTGATATTTCCAGAGGAGGACATCGAGTACATGGTGTTCTATGATGAATCAGGGACCAGGCATAGTTGTGTCATGATTCATAGGAAAATTTTAATTTCCTATGGTTCATCCACCCCTTGAAAAGAACTATGAGACCCATGATCATGAGTTAGAATATGTATTATTCCCCTTAAAGATGTGGCGAAACTATATGATGGGAGAGTGATTTATTGTTTACTCTGATAACAAGAGTCTCAATTATGTCTTCTCTCAAAAGGATCTAATCATGCGACAGAGGCGATGGATAGAGTTCCTCTAGGACTATAACATTGATATTTTTTATACTCCTTTAGAGGGTAATGTGGTGGAAGATTCTATCAGTAGGATATCTAGTCCATTTTTTCTAAACAAAGCATTAGAGCAGTTGGCCTCGTTCTAGATATCCTTCGTGGATAGATATAGGTAATCTTACCTCCAGTCAATGGTTTTAACCCCTCCACTCTTATAATGTGTTTTTGAAGAAAAAACATGGGAATAGATACTAGAATACTCTATGTGATCAAATATATCTAGGGCATGCCTTTGATGGATATTTTAATGGTGTGGACTATGTCGTTCTTTTTATAAGACACACAGTAGTACCAGTTGTGTTACAATAGGAGGTTTTGAGGGAGTTAAATACATCCCCTTTGTCAGTATATCATATCATGGAGAATAGGTACTTGGAACTCTAACGTTAGATCTAGTGGCCCGAGAAGAAGAATGGTGTTGGAGAGTTTGTTTTCCGATACCACAATTTTCTGTAGGTGAAAGTTGAGCACTAGGTTCAAATAGGGTTTGACAGAAACCCTAGTGGTACCATAATTGTAGTGTGATGGGAAATTTAAGGTCTTTATTAGTGGTTTCCCACATCTGTATAGGGGACACGATTCCACCAAGGTGATCATCAAATGACTCACTAAGTCGGCCCATTTCATGGCCATTTTAGAGTAGAGTTATGTAGATAGGTAGGGTATCCTCTATGTGAAGGAGATAGTTGGACTTTATGGACATCCATCCATGATATTCTTGGATTGTGATGATCTATTTATATCCCAATTGTTGAAGGAATTGTCGGAGGGTTTTGGAGTTCGAAGAAGGATAATACGTGTTCCTTTGGGTCTCACCTTGACATGGATTACCATGATATGGATGGGGTGAGAAGCTATCACCAAGGATAATCAATAATTTCATGATACATGATAGAGTTGGAGAGGTAGTATACCTCTTGTATATACCTCCACAATTAGAGTGGTTTCCCAACATCTTCCATGTGTTATAACTGAGGAGGTGCGTGAATGACCCATTGGATGTCATTGACTTGGGAGAGCATGAAATCAATAACAGAGCAAATTTTGCTGATTACCCAATGGAGATCAAGAATCGACATGAGGGGATAATTCCTGGAAGGTGAATTCCTCTATTGCACATATTGTTCTAGAATGAGTATCTCTAGAAGATCACATGGTAGTGGGATTCCCAAATTCATGCTCATTAACCTCTTTTGTTTGATTATCTCTTTTTTTACCTCTTTGGGATGTAAATCACTAAGGTGGGGAGAATGAAATGTCTCTACTTTTCACGATTTTATTTTTATAAATTATTTGGTTAAATTCTCAGACCACGTGTTAAGACGAAGTGATATTCTGAGGCTCGGTGGTCCTGGAAGAATTCATTGAAAAATGTTATGTTTTTAATATCAAGTATGCACAAAATTCCATAAAAGGTGGAATATTTTATAAATGGTTTCCTGGATGAGAAATATAATGACACAGTTGAGCTCAGAATGGGTGATTTACCCTAGGAGTGACTTAACATTGGTTGGTGTGGGTCATTTGAAGAAAATGTTACTAAAGAAGTAACTATAATAAATTTATTAAAAAAATTATGTTATTTTTAAATCCTAATAACAAATTAATGGTGACTTTGATTGGAAATACAAGACCACTGTTGAGTTTGTAATGTGGTTTTTTCCTTAGGCGATTCCCAACTTCATCTAACACTAGTTAGATGTGAAAAGTTTTCCAGGTTTAGGCTCATACCCATGGAAATTCATTAGAAGCTCTTGAGAGAACCCCTAGCGAATCCTCTTAGCAGACGATGATAAAGACTTTGAGAGAGGATAATTCATGATGAGATTCAATAATGCCAATCATTATATTATGGTGAATGATCCGTTACCTAGATAGGGTGGGTATTTTTATTCATATCTTCCACATTCTTAAACTCAATAACTAATGTGGACCAATGCAATAACAACTTGATCTGTGGTTCAATCGTTTTCAGGGTAGATAATTTTTGCGGGGTTTATGTAGGGAGATAGATTTATTTTCTCTCTATTTATTCCTCTAATGAGAATGAATCAGGGCCTACAAAAATAATGGCTTGTTTCATTATTCAGGTGTTATTGTTCTTTTTTCTCCCCTATTTATGGAATTTTTCATTGTTGGCCCCCCTGTGGCAAAAACTCGATAGGCTGGGAGGCCCAGAATCTGATTGTACCACCAGATTGGAGGAAATATATCAACAGAAGATGAAAATAAGTAGATCGGGACTTGATAATCCCAAATCTATTATCATCATAGATTTTGGAACACCAAAGTATGAGTGGTGGCACACTGTGACATTAGAGTGTGGGAGGCGGTACACACTATGGCGGATCCACATGTATGTGGCAGCCCGAACACATGGGAGCCTGCAACAACTGACTATGTGTGGGGGATGAGGGATACAATAGTCACAATGAAGGATTAACCAAGGGGTGTAGTTGTAGTGCACTGGCCATGTGGATGAAGAGGGTGACTCGGGTCCTGCGAACCAAGAGGGCCCTCCCAGGCAGCCCATCAAGATCAATAAACTAAGCTAAGTTGGGCGAGGTTATGTCGACCAAACTGGGTTGGGTTGGCCGATGGTCCAGGTCCGCTAGCGGGCCTGGGCAGAACAGGGTCAATAGACTATTATTTTTTTCAAATCGCCTTAACATTCAAACCATGCATCTATGTAATGATCCATATGTGGTTCCGGTACCCCTGCAACAAGATAGTCTTTTATTGATATCATAAGTGGGTTTTTGTGGAAGCATGTATAATGACTCTTGGCTTTAGGAGTGGGTTCTCCTGGAACGAGCGTTCTGTGATAAGAATCATGAGGATGGCTATGACCTTGAGACAAGGTGACTTCATGAGACTATGTTTCATATAGAGACAATGTGTCTTATTGAGACTATGTTTCTTATTGAGACTATGTATTAATGAGACTGTGTGTCATATTAAACACAAATGATAATCTTGTTATGTGTACTAACGACTTACACATATATGAGATTATTTTATATCTTCTTTGTGGTATTCTATATGGTATATTATTTGTGATATTTACCCTTTGCGGTATTTTGAGTGGTATCTTTTTGTTGTATTATTTGTGGTATCTTCTTCATGTTATTTCTCATTTGTGGTATTATGTATGGTATCTTATTTATGGTATTTACGTTGTGTTTTTTGGTGTTTCATACAGTTTATTGTTTTACACACCCCTGAATGGGATTTTCCCACATGGTTCATGGCTTATGTAGATGGTCGAACCTTTGACAAAGTCCTAGGTGGACCAGGACCAAGCGGTGCTTAGCACGGCTTGATTGATGAGGTATGTTCTTGTGGTTCAGAAAGCAGTTCCAGTTCCTCTTTTCTTATAGGTTGGACTTTTGGTTACAAACTCTTTTGGAGGGCATGTACTCTGGACCTGTTTAATTTACTGTACTTCCTTCCGTACCCTTTTGTGGGATCTTAGTGATTTTCATGCATTTTTTACATTGTGTTTTGACATTTCAGCATTTGTGGCTTAGATATGGGTGTGTTCATATATGTACTTAGGAAAATTCCTCCCATTTATTGGATTTTCCTACTCAGTTCTAGTTACCATCCCTTAGCCTATTAGAGGTGGGATTGGGGTAGTCACAACACGACCCCCTTTGGGAAGCGGCGTGACACACATAGAAAAAAAATAACATGTTCTAATGATGATGATTATACCTAATTAATTATTATGATTTATAAATCCACTACCATCTTGGGAAGGTGAATAAAGTGCTTGATTTTACATATACTATGGATATAATAATTGTATCCATGAAAATGATTGATATGGATGAAATATTATTAAAATGAAATGGATAGACATGGGAATAATAAATGAAATAATTCTATCCAACCATTCTCAAATGATTGTTCAACCATCCATTCTAGATAATATTAAGGAAGATGAAGTATATGATGGAGAGATACATAAATGTTAGATATAAAATAAAGGTAAAATCCTTATATTTTATCATTGATGAAAAATTAGTTGTGAGATTTTTGTCATGATAATAAGAACCATTAGATCAAGAGATAAAGAGGCCTCTATTGACCAATGTTGATAGATAAACATTATCTCTCTATGAGAGGAGTATAAGGATGTATAAATATCTATTAGGGAACTATTAGTGGGAAAATATAATGAAGTAGATTCCCTAATATACATAAATGTTTCTTTAATTTCAAAAAGTGATTTCATAAAGTAAAAATTTCAAGGGGATATTGCAACAAATACCCATTTCTTTATGGAAAGGGGATAAAATCTCTATAGATTTTTTCATGGGTTTATGAAGACAACCAAAGTTATAAATTTCATATGGGTTGTGGTGGAATATCATATAAAAAGGGTTCATTTAATTTTCATTTAGTAAGACTTCTAACCTGATCAACATGAAATGATATACATCAAATACTTGGTTAGACTACAAGGATCGCCACTATATGTTTTTTCAAATTTAGATCCAATGTTTAGATCAATGTTTTGTAAAATTCACTAATATCATACAAACAAAATGTTGATATTCAATATGTCCTATCACCCCTATACTAATGGGAATACTAGGAAGAATATACATACACATTAGGATATGTCGATATCCAATCAAATGGACATGAAATGATGTTACAGTTAACATATTCCCTTGGCCAATTTATCACGCAACAATTGCTTTCACTTTAGAATTCAAATGGTTCCTTATAAATCCCAAAATGGAATGAAATTTAAAAATCCAAAATATTGGAAAAAATATGTATAATGTAAGCTATTGGGAATTAAATTGATATAATAAATGACTAAGAAGGTAAAAACCAATCAATAACACATCGGAGATGAAAAAATCCAATAGAAGATCTTCGATAATAACTGTTTATATGACCTAAAGTTTGAGGTTAGAGAGAAATATTTCCTTTATATATATCCCATGGAGAGACCAGTGATTTTAGGGATGAATGGAAAGATAATTTGTCGGTATATTGGCCCCTTCATATTCTTGATCGCTTCAGAGTTATGCTCTATTAATTATAACTTCGAAAAAAACATATATGTAGTAGACGACATGTTCCAAATATCCCCAATGATGAATTAAAAACAAGATTCCTCAATTGTATTGAATCCATAGGTGGTAAAGTTTCAAAATTATCTTACTCACAAGTAGCATTAAGTGAATATTTTAGACCATGGAGGCAATGTTCTACAAAAATATTCAACTCACCTGGTCAAAGATCCTTGGTAGAACCAAAATTATGTGAATGAATTATGGGAACCATAACAACCAATGAAGTATTATTACCATTATTTTTATCACCTTAGTGTATAAAATGAAATTTTGAGGCAGAAATTTCCCAACTGGGGGATAATATATTATCTTGAAAATTCAATATATTACTAGAATAATTCATGTTTCATAGTGAACATTTTATTATGTATTTCAATTTAACCCAAAATAAAGACTATTAAATTTTATAGGAACATTTCACATCATGATATAATGTTTACTATAACATCTAGTAATAATATATAAAGATCAAAAAAATATAATTATGAAAACAATAACGTAAACCCCATAGGATCTAATTATCCAATGAGGATAAATCCAAACATAAAGCCTGTAAAAAGAAAGAGATGGATTAAGAACATGATAAGCATTATCAAGGTAAGTGTAAAAACATTTAATAGGTGTAGGGTATAAAAACTCATATATTTAATACACCTTAATTCATGATTCATTGAAAAAATATAAACATAATATAACCCCAAAATATCACAAGGACTAGTGTATTTGTGAATTTAGGTATATAACAATATAATGTAAAAAATAATGACAAAACAATTATTTTAATGATCTAAAGCATGCCTTTATACTCCTTGGATCATATAAGACTAAATGAAAAAACCTAATGATGAATATAAAAAATGGGTGATTTATAAAGAACAATTTGGGAATTAACAAATCATATAATAAGGTAAATAAGTACATGTGATCCAATAGGAATATCAAGGAAATAGAAGAGTGGTGTGAATCATTATCATGAATAATGACACATGATATGACATGATAACATAAATGAAACATAATAAATATTAACCAATATAAAACACAACATCATAAACATAAGTCAAGGATAAACACCAAGAAAAAATAACATAGTGTGATTAGGATAACCTCTCATGAACTATACATGTCATCTCATGAAATAAATGTATTACCTAATGCATTGGAGGTCTATATAATATCAGGACCACTAGTCATATTGATATAGTGTATATACATGAGTGGTCCACATATATCATACAACATAAGGATTTATTTTATGAATTTTAAACCCACAATTAATGAGTGTGGTTTATGTACATCTAAATCCAAAGTAAATAAAGGATAAATACAACTAGGTGAATTATTTTTAGTGGAAATTTATATGGTTATTCACTAAACAAATGTTTGGTATGGAAAAAGGTTGGATAATTTCAAAATCATAACATGTGTATATAAAAGTTTATTTAATGTTTTCATGATAGTGAAAAGGGAATTTTTATACTTGGGAATTATAAGGATGGATATAGGGGTATATAAAATCGTATCCCAACATGAATAACTAGAAAAAAAAATTCATGACATAAAGAAGGTGCTTGAATAATGAGGACAAGGAGATGATTATGCTTCTACTATAAATAGTACTTATTATGCTTTAGTTATAGAATCTTGTTTTGGGAATGGTCAAGGGAAAATCCTAGGGATTCTATCTCTATTAGAAGCTCTAAAAAATGGGTTTCTTAAGGAATCCTTCTAATGATCGAGGATATCTATTTTTTCATATGTGTAAAATGGACATTATCTCAATACATAACATACTAATATTAATGGTCAATAAAATTATCAATACTATCAATGGTTATGATGCTTAATTTTTTTTAAATTTTTCATAACATATAATGACAAAAAATAACCAATATGGTGCATATTTCTTATATAACATCATTCATTTATAATTAATTCAGTCATTTAAAAATGTAATTTCATTTATAAAAGTTTATATCATTTCATTATTTCCACCTTATGAAAATTCACCCTTGAAATTTTCATTTCATACACTAAAATAGATGATGGAAATTCTATTTCATTACCTTTTTCGATTCCCTTATTTATTCCTCAGAATTGTGGTTCCAGCATAACACTTTAACCACATGAGTTATCTTGTTTCGTAAATTTTTTTATCTATAATCCATGATATTAAAAGGACAAAGTGCAGTTTAAAATCATTTATCCAATGGTAGTACCTCTAGATTCAAGACATGTGAGGGGTCTGGTATGAAATTCTGAAAGAGGGATACATGGAACACATCATGTACTTGAGATAGGTTAGGTGGGAGTGTTGGTTAATAAGCCTCCCCTCCTATGGGATCAAGGATATCAATGAGTATGATGTATCTAGGACTAATCATTAACTTCTTCCGAAACCTTATTGACTTTCTTTCATGATTATATTTAATGGAGAAATTTTTCTCTGACATAAAAAACAATCTTCCATAGAAACTTATCTGCATATTATTTCTATCAATTTTGTTTGGATTTAATATGATGTTAAATGGATTAAAAATTATCATTACATTCTCAAATTAGAACTTTTCCAATCAACATATTCTCTCCATATTCATCATGGAATGTTAGATGTTGACACCTCTTCCCATACATATCCTCATAAGGATCCAATTTAATTCTATAATTAGACTTTTTAAATATAACGTCTTTAAAAAGGTAATGTTCTAATCCCAAAATCCTTTAAAATCCATTGAACATGATATTACCTTATCCTCCAGTGTTTTAATGGTTATTTAAAACTAACCATTCATATAAGGGTGATAAGAAGTTCCAAATCTTATTTTTGTATCCAACTCTTACTGAAGTCTTCTATAAAACCATGAGGTAAACCGTATATATTGGTCAAAAATAGTATATAGTGTAACTATATGAAATATAATCACATCCCTAATATATATTGGATAATTAGTCAGGAATGAAATCATCCTTGATAGCAATGAAATGTTCCAAATGTTTATGGAGATAATATACCACCAAGATGGTCTTATTTCCTTTAGGTGTCCTAGGGAGTTGTAGGATAAAATACTTTCTTATGTTTTCCAATTTCCATTGTACTATGGGAAATGTTTGAATCATACCCTTATAATATTTTCAATCTCCCTTTACTTTTTGGCATACAAAAAATCAAGAAAAAAACTCTACAATCTACCTCTTTGTGTTATCCCAATAGATATTTTCATTAAATATAAACACATATTAGTGATTCAAAAATAGAGAAGGATAAGGTATGTCCATGATCCATAAGTTACCTATTAAATTTTAGATTTTATGGGACACATATTCAGGTTCCTAGACTTAAAGATCCATGTTCAAAAAAGTTTATCCTCAATATATTTTATACCTCCTTCTTTATAAACTCGTAATAATTATGGGCCACCTTGATACTCTTAAGAATATATGGTTGATAAGTTGTTTGAAAAAGTTAGTATGGAGATACTTTTATGATTCCCATTTTCATCCTTTGTATGTTTAGGAAGATTTGATCCCTTTGAATCATCATCATGGATAGGGTTGGGGGATCCTTTCTACTCAGGTCATCAAAAAAAAATTCTCTTTATAAAGATGATTATGAATTGAATAATAATAATTCATGATTAGATTTAAACATATTAATTGGTGTATATTTATCTCATTTTGTGTCAATATATACTTGTGGATTTTATGATATATATATGTCACACTTATTCCCATATGGATAATGTTAAAATATTTTAAGAGAAAAGATCACTATATGAAATTGTAGATCATTCATTGGGTAGTTCTTCTCATGGATGCTTTTTTAATAAGAGTAATCGAATATAATTTTTTCACCTTTCATAAGTAAAAAACCAAAATAATTTTTTGGATAAATTTTTATAGATAAAAAATCCTTCCCCGCTAGGGTATAATATGATAAAATGTGAACTCCTTTTCCTCTTCTTCAACTCTTTAAATATTTCATTACATTCATTAGTCCAAAAGAAAATTAATCCATTTTATGTAAGATTGTTTAATGGGATTGAAAATTGTGATACTTTTCTCACAAATAAAAAATAGTACCTAAATAATATTATGAAACTATGGATTTCTATCAAATATATTTGTAAGAGACATCGATCAAATATCCCTATTTCTGGAACACCCACAAATATCCCATTTTTGGTGACAACATTCACAAATAAAGTTACTTGATCCTTCCAAAACTCACATTTACTATTCTTTGAATATAACTTTTTCTTTTAAAAGGCCTCTAGTAAAGTATTAAAATGCTCCTCATATTCCTACTTTAATTTGGAGTAGATAAGAATTTCATCGATAAATACTACAAAACATTATTCAATATAATACCTAAAGACTCTATTCATTAAGTACATGAATATTAATAGAATAGTATTGTGTCCAAATGGTTTGCAAACAAACATTTAGTGTTAATAAATTGTATGAGAAGAGGACTTGGTAATATCCCCATTCATCAACTTTACTTCGTAATAATCTGACTGATGTTTCACCTTAGATAGGTACTATGCTCCACATAAATGATCTAATAAGTCCTCAATCTCTAGTAGGGGATACTTTTGCTTTATCTGGATCTTGTTGATATTGTAATAATCAATGTATAGGCACATTGACCCATATTCTTCTGGATGAAGAGGACCAGTGTACACCATGATGAAGAACATGGGAATACAATCCCTTTTTCTTTATTCTTCTATATTTGTTTATTTATCGTCTAAATATCAAAAATGGCTATTATATATTGAGACTTGGATATTATAAAATCTCATTGAATGAGCTCTATTAAGAACTCAAACTCCTGACTAAGAAGAATACAATAAAATTCATTAGGAACCACATACGTGAATTCCCTTATGTAGGGAATATCATCAAGGATGTTCTTATCATTAGTCTTAATAATTTGTTCTTGATGTTACTTCTCATAAGAAAATGATAACTATTATTTAGATGTTGGTACCGAATACAAATCATCCTCCATACTTATAATTATATAGAATTAGAGGGACATTTTTATTACATAGGGTGTTTTCAATCACTCAAAAAATTATTTTGGCTCTATAGAAGGAAATATAATCCATGACTAGGATAACCAAAAATTCTTTTATGGAGATCATCACAAGGGTTTTTGGTTGATTGTTTCCAAAAAATTGGATAGAGGATGAGATATATGATTGGGAAGAAATAATTGACCCATTTTTCATCTTTACAGATAACCTGCCTTCTATATCCTAAGGTGGTGATTTGACAGTTCTACTAAAAGTGCATGATATTATAGAATTCATAGAACTATAATAAAATAATTCATTTTCTATATTTTAATGAATAAATAGCATACATATCCCCACATTGTTATCAGGATTGACTTTAGTAGTTGTGATAGAATATGATTTCCCTTTATCATTGGCACTTGGAAGTTTTTGGTGTCATTTATCATATGAAACCCTTGATATGGAATTAATACACATAGTTTACATGTTCATTACAGTTTAAAAATTGGGTGATGAGATGCGGTTTTACCGGAGGATTAATTTATTCTATCAAAATATTGGTTTTATACCAATAAAAAATTTATATCGATGTTCCCTTCTTTACTACACCTAATAAATTTCCTTTCCCAATTCAGCAAATTTCTAGAATACTTCTTCCAAAATTTCTGATATGTGGAATGATAAAATTTCTTATCCCTATGATATGTTTCCATTTCATGACTAGAATTAAAATAAATACTTCACTTATTTTCTCTACTCCTACGAGATCTATGTGACTCTCTGATCTCTCTTTCAACCTTGATGAAACATACATCAAATTATTAATATTTATGGAAGTCTCAAAGTGATAATAATTTTTATAGATTTTACGTTATGCCACTAAATAAGTAGAAAACTTTACTTTTAGGGGTAAGGAAAAAGTCATAGGTATATCATTAAAGTTGATGTCTTCATCATATTACATGATCGATTATCCATCTTTTTTCTTAAGGATTATAAAATACCTATCTCTTTTATGTCATAAAGTGCACGGAAAATATTTTTCAAAAAGTAGTTTCCATAATTCTTTCCACTCCATCGCCTCAATTTCTTCCTCAAAAATTATTTTTTTTGTTAAAAACATCCACCATTGATTATGTTATCCCTCTATATAATAATCTTCCAAAAAAAACATCTATTTCACAAAGTATTGATGGATGTAGAAGATATTTTCAATAGAGTTTATCCATTGTTTAATGATTAAGGGGATAAAATATACATATTATGTTTGAGGACTTTATCATATAAAGGTCTCAATTGAAACATTTTCACTATTAGGTGTATTTGGGAATTCCTCCTAATTTAATTTTCAGTTCAAAACAATATTTAATTGACAATGTGTTTTCATGAACTTCATGATTCCTACTCTCATAAAGTTGGGAATATAATTGTATATTTATATAATTGAACCTCACATTGGTTGTTGACATGGTTTCTTCTATTTATAACCATTGAATGAAAATAAAGGAAAAATTAGGTGTGATGTTTTTAAACTATTAAAAAAAAATCGGAAACCATGAACATTTAAGGGATAACGAATAATGTAATATATTCCATAAAATGTGATTTTATTCATTTTAATATAAGTTATCCACGATCTATTTTTTAAAAACAATGTTTTATGGAAATTTTTCCCCCATTAATGCTTCAAAATGAGCTTGTAAGTTTACAAAATCATGTCCCATGGGTCTGTCAAACCAAGTGTATGACAAGGCCCATTATCACGCACTAGGTGACAATGAAGTCCAACTCAATGAACACATTTAAGGGTTATCACCCCTAGTTAAAACTGAACTACGTCCACATCAACTTGTAATATTCAGAATAGTATATATCTTTTTAGAAACCACTTTCTCAATACATTACAAAAATTTATGGGTGTTTTTTCTATATTTATTCTCATCACTAAGGATTTCGTTTGAATATATTATTCTTATTCATAAAAATAATTATAATTTACTATGATCACAAATATAATTACCCATATCAATAATTCACTTTTATTAATGATTTAATACATAATGATACACTTAACACAAACCATTAAGATCCTAAATCCAAATGTATTTGGTAAAATAGGTATATAACAAAAATATTTGAAAAAAAATAAAAGAAAATTATTTAAAACCTACAAAACAATTCATTATATTCCTTGGATATTCTAAATATTCGTGGGATATCTTAGGGACTTAAATAAGAAAGTTATCAGTTGTACCACCCCATGATTTTATAGTTTGTCTCTTTATAAATTTTAATTCTTTGATAGCTTACATTACACAAAACACAAAGCTTAAATAAATGATTAAATATTATTATTTTATAGGTTCCACATTGACATTGGAATGATGGGAATGGATGAAATTAATTTTTTTTATTAAAATATAGTTTAAGCATTAATTCATTTGTTACCAATTAATTAAAAATGAAAATAATTATTAATTTAACATAAAGTATGTGTTTTATAAAAAACTACTTTTATTCCCATAAAAGAATTTTATCTTAATAAATTAAATTATTTAATATTAGTGAAAGATATTAATTATATTTATATGTTATATATTCAATAAAATGTTCCTATGTTCATAAAATAAGTTTTACAGTCTTAATATAAGATTACATATAACCTCAAACATAAAAAACTATATTTTTTTAAAAGACAATTTTCCCTCCAATTAATGGAAGACATTTTTTAATAATAAATTTTGAAATGTTTATAAAGTTTATTTGAAAAAATAATAATAATTTTTTGAAATATTAATCTTAAAATTATCTTGTGAGGAATTTTTTCATAGTTTTATGAAATGTTTCATTTTTTGATGAATTGTAAAAAATTATATTTTTTATGAAGTAAAATATTTTTGTAAAATCATCAAAATATATGTATGATAATTTTTTATTGCAATAATTTAATGTGTCATGAATGATAATATATTAAAAAAATCATAAACAAATCCAAAACATATTAAATATAAATTATTTGATGATAATTATAAAAATCATTTTCAAAGCCGACGCAATGCCAAAACAACATTTGAAAAGTCAAATTTGGTTCATTATATATAATAATTAAAAGATAAAACGTAATAGAAATAATTTTTTCTTAAATATAATTCATAAGTTATTATGTTTACTTATAGTTTATAATTTTTGACTTATATCACCTAATTATTATCAAAATTATTGTGCAATTCTTGCATAAGGCTAGAAAATTCAAATTAAAAAATTAAAAAAGTTGTCTTGGAATGGTTATTATAAATTTACATAATTAATTAATATGAAGAATTTTATTCATAATAATAATTTATTTTTATGATATTAATATATATATTATATTTATATATGATATAATTATGTTTAATTCTTATGAAACACTAACGCATTGCTTATACATAAAGAAGAAAAATCAATAAAATAATTTTAATTAAAATTATAAGATTAATTAAATGAATGTGAAAATTGACTAAATATTATCTTACATGTAATATCAGACCATAATACTACTTGGTTTAAAATTTTGACCTTCTAGAGCTACTTGGTTTACATTAATCTTCATATATTATTTTATTTTAAGAAATGTCAAACTGTTCACACTATTATTTTCAATAAGTATAATATTTTTAATATATGGTTTTACAAAAGATATATTAAA
The DNA here is from genome assembly GCA_963277665.1 of Viscum album. Taxonomy (NCBI): domain Eukaryota; kingdom Viridiplantae; phylum Streptophyta; class Magnoliopsida; order Santalales; family Viscaceae; genus Viscum; species Viscum album. The sequence continues at coordinate 1,405,262,875 of OY728125.1, forward strand.
CCATAAATATAATTTTAAAATTTAAAAATATTTATATTTATAATTTTAATTTATTTTATATTTTTTAATGGTTAAATATATAACTTGAGTGCTTCCAAAACAATGATGCACTAATTATTAAATTAATGGAAAAATAAAATAATTGAGATTAAAAATATTATAATAAATATGTTTTTACATATTCACTAGAATACATTGATTGTATTGATGAATATGAAGTATATGTGATGTATTAAAAGTATTTTTTCAAAAATAGATTTTCATATTGAAATTTTAATTTCAAAATAAATAATTGTATCAAATTTGACAATAATGATATTTCAGAATTTATTATTTTATTAAAATATTTAAAAAGAATAATTTATTTATAAATAAAATTGGGATAATATATGCTATAAAATATCATCCAATATTAATTTATAATCCATTTGGATGTATTTGAACCTAGAATATCCATATTATATTTTTAATAGTTTGAGAAATTCCAAAAGTGCCCCTCAACTTAAATATAATAGGGCACCTCCTCCATCACTTATTCACAAAAAATATATCCTTATATCTCAAAATATTCATAAATATTTCTCTTAAAAATATCCCTATAAGAATTATGGAGGTCTTGGGATTCCATAATGACAAAACCTAAGGTCTTAAGAAGAGATCTAAAAGAAGTTCGCCAAAGTGGAGTTAATTATCTTTACCAACTCTTTCAAGTTTATTTCATCTAATACTTACTATTCATGTTTTTTCCATTAAAAATTAATAAAAATAGTATAAAAATATTTATAATATGTTATTATTATTGATTTATAACCATATTACACATTTTATCCATCCTACAAAAAACAAAACACTGTGTGTGTGTACGTACGTCTTACTATCACCATGTACTAGTGTAATTTGTTTTCACTACCACATTAAAAGGAGGGTTATAATGATGGATATAGTTGATATATATGTTAATTAGGACATGTTATTTATTCTTTATAATTAATATATCACCCTCTATATTACCATTTCACCCATGAATAGAATGATATCGTCGCATGTCCTTACGTATCGAACTCCCTCTATACAACACGATGCAATTCATTTTCCATGATCAACATTAAATAATGATTAAAAAAATGTTTACAATGAGTAAATATTTTATTTATAATATTAATATATTTCTGGAAATTATTTATCTATATCAAATATAGATTAACTGGGACATTCTTGACAAAACATACATGTGACAACAAGGCAATTAACACACGAAACAATGATACTAATGAAATATTATTAATGAACATGTGGTAAAATTTTATAAAAGGATCATATAAGGTATTATAAAAAATAATTTTGTAATTAAAAAAATAATAACATCATATAAACCATTATATAGGAGGTTATATAATGTTTAATTAAAGGCAATCCCAATATTAGGGTTTTCATCTAACCTTTATTTCTTGGGGATACAAGCCTTATTCAACTCTTATTTATTTTTCATTGTGTATATTATTAATATTTAATATTATTTCATGAATCAATTCATATTAATGTTATTAATTGTTTCATTTGAGGATTATTAATTATATGGGGCAAACTATTTGACTGGTTACAAAGTGGTAAGGGGTTTCATAACTCAAATTTAATTCATTGGGATTAATTTTGATGTCATTTATAATGTCTTTCTATGATTTAGTTCGAAATGAAATTTTATTACCATATATATTATTTACATCTTTTTTTAATTATATGTACATGGAATACAAAAAATCATTTCATTTGATTAATTCCCTCCTCAAGGATTTGATTTTATAAAGCACTTCGTTTTAATTATTATTCGTTGAGTCATATTTTTAATTTTATGAACCTATATTTTTTAAGGTTTATATAACACCCATTTTACATTTTATAACATAAACATATTAATTATACTGATATTTAATGTCTTTATAAATTATATTCATTCATGGGATAAAGGAGTTTTCCAATTCATATTGGTGTTTAACCATAGAATTAAATTGGAAAGAGGATTGATCTTGAAAGTTAATGTCTAGAAGATTTATCTTGATAGATCAAGGGTTTAAAAAAATATAATTTAACACTATAGAATAATAATCTTTATATTAACTAGATAGAGGATATATCATTATAGTTTTTCAGTTTATACCGACATACTTAAATGAAAATAGGATTGATCATGACATTAACTATCTAGATGATATATCTTGACAGTGAATATGTATGACATAATGAATTCGATAATAATTATTATTCCATTTTATTAATATATTAGTTATTATATCCTTGGAAAAGAAACACGAACATGAAATTATTTATATTTAATTATTTTATCAACAATTATTCTTACTATATTATGATCATGTTATTGATTAATGGTATGTATGTTTAGTTTTTTTACCTTTCCATGTTGATTATTTCTATTTATTCATGATATAATCCATTGTACATGACCCTTACTAAGAATTTTATCTATCCCTTATTTAGATTACTTCATATATGTTATGAAGAAGAGATATTTGAATGAATTTTCAAGGATGAATTTTATTATATTTCATTATTTACTTTGTTTTATTTTATTATCCCCTGGTAAAATGGTTTTCATGTATGTAAAATGGTGTCAAAAACTACTAAACTAATTGGTCCTTTATGATTCAAATATTATATATTTTACAACTTCATAAATTAATACACTAGATCAAGGCTACTATGGCAGGGGTATTTAATGTTGGTGTCAAATGAAATTTTTTAAAATCCTAGGGAACTAGATTGAGTGAAATAAATATTAGGGAATATAATCCTATGAATTACATTGAGGTTAAGTCTAAGTATATGATAAAATACTATATATTTAGTAATGACCATTGATATCGTTGGTTAAACCTAAGTATTCATAGATTGATAAGGTTTCATGAATTTGAAATTATATAAATTATTCATAATAACTCTGTGATTTACCACTATAATAATTGTTCCTGACTTGGTGATTTTTGGTTTTACTCAATGGATGGAACCAAAAAGAACCGTGTTAACTTTGAATGTTATAGAAAATTATTTTATGAGAAATAAATGATATGATGAATAAACTAAAGCATATTTTGATTATGCATAATAATTTATCACATTCTATGATGAAATAATATATTTTACCATTTCTAACTATCATAATCACAAAAGAAGAGAAGGATATTGTCCTCTATGTGCATTAGTGAAGGAGAACATGGAAGAAAGAACATTCAATTTCCTATACGATAAGTATGTGGCAAAAAATAACATAATTTATTAGAGGAATAATAATATGTTTTTGGAGTAGAAAATAAGGAGGGGATAATGTAACACTGTAATATTTTATGTAATGTCACTTTTTAAATATAACTTCTTCGATAGCTTACATTATGTAGAGCCCCACGATTAAAAAAATTATTAAGTATTATTATTTAATTACTATCACCAAACTATTGGAATGGAAGGAAGGAAAGAGGTTAAATAAATTATGAATATATAATTTTCATATGAATTATAGGTTACCAATTAATTATATATGAAAATAAAGACCAATTTAACATAAAGGATGTGTTTTATAAAAGAACTATTTTTATGCCCATAAAAAATATTATCTTAATAAATTAAATTATTCACTATTAGTGAATGATATTAATGATATTTATATTTTATTTGACCAATATTTTTTTAAATTTCATCCAATAATATTTACAGTCTTAACATAATAATTAATCCAATTTTAATCATAAAAAGATATATTTTTCTAAATGGAAATTCTTCCTGATTTTAATGGTGCATCTGTTTTGATAATAAAATCGAAAATTTTATAAATTTTGTTTTTGAAAATAAGAATAATTTTTAAAAGTGTAATTTCAAAAATATATTAGGTTTAATTATTTTATTTTCTCTAAGTAGTTTCATTTTTTGATTAATAGTAAAAATATAGTTTTTTATAAAATACAGTATCGTTTGTGATGTCGTCAAAACATAACTATGATATAATTTTTTTTAAAATTATTTTAGGACAGATGCATGATAAAATAATAAGAATATCATAAAAATAATCCATAACATATAAATTATAAATAATTTTCTAATGATTATGACAATCATTTTCAATGCCGACGCAACGCCTACACAACATTGGAAAAGTCAAATTTGGCGCATTATATATAATAATTGAGGGATAAAAAGACATTGAAAGAAATTATTATTAATTATTATTCATAAATTATTATTTTTTAATCATATTTTTTAAATTTTTACATATTTGAAAAGAATTTTATCTGAATGCTTATGCAATGCTTGTGTTAGGATCGAAAAGTTAAATTAACAAACTAAATAACTTTTCATGATACGGATAAGAGTAAATTTACCTAATGGATGTATATAAGGGATTATATTTATAATAATTAATATATATTTATGATATTAATCTATTATTAATATTTATATATGATATATTTAACTGTAATTCTTATGAAAGGCTGATACAATGCGAGTGAGAACAGAAGGAAAATCAATAAAATGATTTTAATTGAAATTTTAGGAACCATTAAATGGAACAAAAACTTGAATAAATCAAATTTAATTAGTAATATTATAGAATAAGAATACATTGGCCTAATTTGGATCCTTTTGGAACCACTAGGTTTACATTAATCCCTATATAGTATTTTATTTTAAGAAAAATCAAATTGTTCAAACTATGATTTCCAATAAGTATATTATTTATAATATATGGTTCTTTAGAATAGATATTCATCCATCAAAAATTATTTTAAAATATATTTTTTTATTCATAATGGTTATTTTAATGATGAAATAAATACCACAAATGCTCACACCATGATGATGCAGAAACTCTTAAATTAATATAAAAAGCAAATAAATGAAATTTAAAATATTAAAATAAATATAAATCAAGATATTTAAGGTGATTCATGAATTTTATATATTAATATGGTATATTTGGTATGAATTAAAAGTATTATTTGAACATATCTTCGCATAATTGTATTCTTAATGTTAATGTAATGAATAATATCAAATGTGAAAATAATGCAATTTCATGAATATAATATTTATTAAATTAATTTAAAATAATAAAAATATATTGAAAAAAAATTAGATAAGATATGGTATATAATTTCATACTATATTTAATTAAATTTCATTTTTAATTCATTGCATCTAGAATAGGCTTTATATATTTTAATATTTTGAGAAATTTGGAAGGTGCCCCTCACCTTAAATATAAAAGTAAACATCCTCCATTTCTTCTTGACAACACATCAAGACTTATTTTATGAAATTCTCATAAAATGTTTTATTCCCAAAACACATATATAAATTATGGAGTTCCAGCTCTTCCAACAAAACCCATTGTCTTCTTATGAATATATCTTAAGAATGTCTTCTAAATAAGTAATCGTCTTTACGAACTCCTTCAAGCTTATTTATTATTCTACTTACTATTCATGGTTTGTTCCCATTATGAAGTAATAATTACAATATAATATATGTTATTATATTTTATTATGATCATGTGACAACCACATTCCATATTTTATCCATCCTATGAAAAACAAAAGCACCGCACGTGCGTACATATGACTTACCATCTCCACATAGTGGTGCAATTTGTTATCACCACCAATTTACAAGGATGATTATAATGATGGATATAGTATATATATATATGGTTCTTATGAGATGATCTTGATAATTTATAATTAATATGTCACCATATTCTTTACTATTTAACTCATTAATGGATTGATATGGTGCTCTTATATACAAGCAACCTACGTATCCACAACATAAGGCAATTAATTTTACATTTCATCATTAAATAAGGAGTATAAAAATGTATATAATTAATAAATATTATATTTATAACATTAATATAATTCTATATATTAGGGATCTATATTCAATACACAATAACTGGGACATTCAGGGGAAACCATACATGTTAAAACAAGGAAATTAACACCCAAAATAATAAGATTAATGAAATACTAGTAATGTAAGTGTGGTATAATTTTATAAAACTATAATATAAAGTATTTAAAATATGAATATGTTTATTTAAAAATATAATAATATTATTTAAACCATTATAATGTTATTTATAGATTGTTAAATTTAAGGAAAGGGCATGGTAATAGATTTTCGTCTCACTTTTATTTCTATGGGGTACATGACTTATTCGACATTTATATATTTATTATTTATATAATACCCATTTAATATTATATCATGAACTTATATATATTCATAGTGTTAAATTTTTCATTTTACAATTATTAATTTTATGTGGAATACGATTTAACTGATTATAATGTTGTAAGGAATTTCATACGCGAACTTCCTATCACTGGGTTAAAATTATACTTCATTGATTATACAATGATAGGATTACCTGAAAAATATTTTTTGGTTAACTTATTTTTTATTTAATATTTTTATGTTTGTTTAGAATGTATACACATAATATATTCATTTAATTAGTTCTCACTTAAATGAATTGATCTTTCTAAGGGTCTTTATCTCAATTTTCATTCATTTAGTCATATTTTGTTGTTACATACCAATATTATTTTATGATTTTTATAGAATTATAGTTATAAATGTCATATCATAAATTTATTTAATCTAATGATATTTAATGTTTTTCAAATTTTATCCATTCATGGGAAAATCAGTTGTCTAAATCAGACTGGTTTCTACGCACACATTTAAACTGAAAAAAGGATATATCTTGATGTTAACTATCTAAAGAATATATCTTGATAGTTTAGGGGTTTATATGCACATACATAAATTATAAATAGGATTTATATTGACATTAACTACCTAGAGGATACATCATTATAGCTCGAGGGGTTCTACCCACAGACTTAAAATGGAAAGAGGATTGATCCTAATAGTATCTATCAGGAGGATATAAATAGACAGTTCAGACATCTGAAAATATGAATTACATAATTATTTTTGTAACTTGTGATTGATTTATTAGATATAATGTAAAATTTCTTGTTACAAACTCATGTTATTATTTATTTTTAATTATCTAATCATCTTTTATTCCTTCCATATTAGACTCGTGTTATTGATTAATGTTATGTGTGCTCAGTTATTTACCTTTACATGTAGAATATTATTATTTATTCATGATAGAATCCACTTTACATGAAACTTAATGAGAATTTGATCTCACCCTTATTTTTCTTATTCTCTGAAAATTATGAACAACAGATCTTTGAATGTGTTTTAAAGGAATTATTTTATTAGATTTAATTATTTATTATGTTCATTCTATTTTCCAAGTATAAAATGTGTTTCATATTTGTAATATTGTTTACGAAAATGATAAAATGTATATTCCTTTGGTATTTTAATCTAGTATTTATGTAAATTTAATAAAGTGAGGTACCGGTTCTGGGATACAGGGGTTAGGGACTTTACATGATCTATAAAAAATAATAAGGTAATAAATAAATATTATAATAATATGAATCATTAAATGTAATCCAGGTGTAATGTAATGGTAATATAAGAGGGTGGGAATAATAATAATTAATAATGAGGAATTATATATCATGATAGAATAATATAAATACTGAAATGTGGAAATAAAATAAAACATGACATTATAAACATATGCGAAGGATAACCACAAAGAAATCATAACATAGTGGTAATAGGATAACCTCCCATGAATTATACATGGAATATCATGAGATAAAAACATTACCTAGTGCATTGTAGGGAACTATAATTTAAGGCCTACCTGTCACTTTTATATTATGTACGTGCATAAGTGTGCCACATAGAACATACAACATAAGGATATGTTCTCTAAATTTAATCTCCATGATTAAGGAGTGAAGGTTAGATACATGTAAATACCTATTAATTTATGGATATTTAAAACTTGATGAATAATATTTAGTGGAAACTGAAATGGGTAATTAGTATAAAAATATTTTGCATATAAAATCGCATGATAATTTTGGAAGAATAATGTTAGTACATAATGGTATATAGAAGGGATGCAGGATAGTTAAAGGGGACTATAATTTATGATGAATCATAATTATAGTAATATGGATGTACAAAAACATACCCCAAATTAAATAATTTGAAATCAAAACGCATGAAAAATAAAGTTTCTTGAATAAAGAGGACAATGAGAGGATCCCTTACCTTGAGAGGATGCTTCTGAAAGCATAATATCATCTTATAAAAATAGCGGGGGAACATTGGAAGGGATATAGAGAGGTACGGGTAGTGTAAAATTATTATCTAATGTTTTTAAGTGATTTGTTATAGTATGAGGTGTAGTTTTATATTAAAAAAGTGGAATTATTTAATAATTTTCAAACATAGTTTTTGGAAATTATGATAACATAATCAAAAGAACAAACCTTATAATGGTTTTTGACCATCGTTTATGAAAAATTGGAGTTGTTATCATTATTTTATAATGATATGAACTAAAAACATTAATATAATTCCATTAGTGTGGTGTATGTGATTCAGGTTTTTAATGAATTAATTTTAAATCCCTAAAATATAATATAGGTTTTAGAGGATACATTATGGATTTATAAAATTGATAAAATAACATAGGAATCAAATTATCTTAAAGGGTAAATGTAAATCTATTCATTTATACCTTTTATTAAATATATTACCTCATTTATGGGTAATTATGAAGTCATAATACATATCATATTTTTATACCCTATTTAATATTTTACCAAAAAATTTCACTACCACTAAAAATCATGATAAATCCACCATTGTATACTTTTTATGTAAATATTTAAAAAATTAATACTAATTTTATCAAAATAATTTTACTAATATGAAAATTAATACATTTGAATGAAAATTCCCATTTATTGAAATATTCTATTTTTTTAAAATAATGTTTTTTATGACCCATTTAAATATAATATTTAACTTCATAAAATTATATTATAATTTATATTTAATAATAATATTTTGATATAGTGTAATTTAATATAAAAAATCTTTAATTCATAAAAAAGTCCATTTTCATTGAAATTATTCATATCCCGAAAATAGAAATCGTATTTCATCGTATCAAAATATAATGTGTATCGAAATTATTAATTAATCATTTAAAAGTAATAAAAAAAATATAGCCACAATAAAAATATTAAAATTAATACTAATAGGGTCTAGATAAATATCCCATTATTACACCAGTGAATTGCCAAAGGATATGGTGTGCAATGGAGTGATTCTCTTGAGGTGGTTCATCGAACATGGTTTGGTTTATGATCTCGATGATCATTAAATTCTCTTATAAGTAGTTTAATTCTTACTTTAGTTAATTAATCTTGGTTTATTATTTTTTAAGGTAAAACCCAGTGTGATCTTATCACACTCAAAATCTTAGATAAATGATATTCATAAGGTACGATGCAACCAGTCGAGGCCATCTGTTCATCTATCTTTGTCAAATGTACTTTATCAAAACCCTTAGTATACTAATATTTATTGTCACTATAGAATGGACATATTATTTATTTTCATGATACTTAATTCTATTTTATTGTTTATAGACCATATAAGTGTTCAAAAATAACCAAATCAGTTCACATCTTTTTTATAACATTGTCTCTTAATAAGGTTTTCAATTATTTGAAAAGGTAATTTAATTTAAAAAACTATCGGTCAATACATAGTGAATCATGATTTATGAGAATGGTGTAGTATATATAGGGTGTATAAGGAAATATAACCATTAGGATATGATAGTTACAAGATCATTTCCTTATCGTTATTGGATCATTTCAATGTTATTGTTATATGACTATTAGAATAATAATGATACATAATATAATAGTAAAATACTCATTTAAAATTTAATGAAAAAATATTATTGTTATATTTTAAAAAATTTATCACATGTTAGTATAATATTTATAAATCACTAAATATGTTTTCATAATATTTATAATTCATTAAAGTGAATGAATTCTTTATTTCCATTTATGAAATAGTATTTTATAAAAAATGAAATTTTTATTTAGAATAGTTATTTTTCAAACATAATAATTTATTTTGATTAAAGTAACATTATATTTTAAATAAGCTTGTTTCAATTAGGTTATAGTGAAATATTGAGAATATTCGAAAATAAATTATGTTTACTGAATAGTAAAAAAATACATTTTTCTTGTTTTGGGGTGTTTTAGTACTACATAAATATATAATAATGAATTAATAATTAATATAATTTAATACCTTAAATAAAATAAGTTATTTTATTAATATAATATATTTAAACGAATTATAATGATTCTCCAAACTTATAAAAAGAATTTATAAAGAATAAAATTTAAATTAAACAAAAAAATATGTTATGGAATAATTATATACACATTCCCAGAGTAATATTAAAAATTTTATTTATCATATATATTGAATAAATGTAAAACATTGTGCCTCAAATTTCCAAAATAATTAACTAAACCCATGAGTAAGACAATTGTTTTCCACTTTCCACAACTTATATTTCCATGTCCTATATTTATAAATTAATTAACAATTCCCCTCATTTTTCTATAAATACCCACCTCTACAGCCCATCTAATTCACTACCTATATAATTATCATGTCTTACCATTTTATTATCTCTTATTAAATACATTTTTAAAGTCTAAAATCTCTCAAGGATTTTTTCCTGTAAGTATAGGATGTGATATTCAAGGTAAGGTATTATCTTCCATTCCTTTGCAATCAAGTACTTCCTTTTGAGTAATATTTATAATTTTATAGTTACTATTTATTCACACACATGCAATAATACTATTACTTTCCAAATGATTCTCTATCAATTACGAAATCACATTCTCTCTCATTATCCCAATTATATTAGGAATTTTGTATACTAGTTACACAACCAAACTAATTCATGTATTTTACATGACACACTCCATCATTTTATATACCCAATCCAATTTTCATTCAAGTGTCTTAATATAAATTTTATTTCTATTCATTGATTGTTTTTTTCTATATATGAAACTAAAATTACATTCTTGTGAGTTTAGAATGTTGTAAAGTATCATTCTTTTATTCTCATATAAACTCAATTATTTTTTTATAATATCCATTTTTATTATCAATTGGTTATAGAAGAAATTAATTCTTATGATATATGATCTATATATCACATATAAATTTGGAAATACTTATGGTTCAATCTGATAGCACTCTAATGAATTGGTTATGTTTTTTATCTCATCAGATACCAAGTATGATGCATGTGGGATTATCCTAGAACATTATTCTATATTTATTTAGTACAGATCACTGAATTATGATCACGTTTTCATGTTTTCTGTTTCCTCCACATTAAATTTATTCCATGATATCTTGATATAATCATTTTAATTCTAGAATTCCATTTTTTATTACTTTTTATGTTATCGCGATTTGTATGTTTTCTCTTATGTACAATACCTACTATTATTGTCCCCTTAGATGGTTTTTTAGATAACCAATTTTAATTATATTTTCCATAGGATATCCTTTGTAGTATGAGAAGATCATTGTGATATAGTATAAAATAGAAATCAAATAAATAATATGTAGTTATTATTTAATTTAATTATATTTAAGAATTTAATTTTCCAAAGACTCCAGACCTCTACATCCTTGGTTTTTTATTTATGGATATTTATATTAAAAATAATTTAATAAAATGAGTAATTAGATTTGGATTGATATAGTGTTTCCTTAGTATGACACTTTTAGTGTGATATTATCATGTGGAACCATGGTATAATACTTATAGGATGTCTATATGTCCATCCTATAGTTCCATAGGAGAAGCGATCTTTCATAGAGATTTGATGGTAAAACCATTAGATTACACAATTTACTCATTAAATTTCATTATATTTTGACTAAGGTATTCACATAAGGGGAAAAAGTTATGAGTTTAGGTGGTCACAAAAGTGGGGGGTGTAACACCCCATGCTTCCATGGTACGTTTCCCTTTGAATAATGCGATAGCTTGCATTGTACACAACTTTGAGATTCTAACACCCCACGACCAATCAAAGTAACAGTTATGAATAGTAATTCAAACTTTTTGAAATTTTATTAATTTTATCATTCAAAATGGATTTCATTTTTGGATTGATAATATCGAAATTATCCTAGGGTGAAATTTTGGTATCTTTCTGAAAACAATAAATTTTTAATGACTAGTGAAAAAACACTGAGTTATAATTTAAAACCGAATTTTTATTTAAATAAGTTTTTATTTTATTTAAATTTAATAAACGTCAAAATGGATACATAATACCTATATAAGTTAAATGTAATTCATTGGAGTTATTTTAGAATAATTTTTGATACATAAAAATTTTATGGAAATTTCCACCGTCTTTTACCCACGTCCTAGGAGAATTTGGAAATTCACATAAAACGTAATTTTATCACTCCTGTGAGTGGAATTTCGAAAATCCAAGAAACACCGTAAAGATCAAGGAGTAAAATGTGATTCAATAAGATATAAATAATTTTGGGGAATATAACTTTTTACTTTTATTTACCACGGTCAAAAGTAAATAGGTTAATTAAGGGTAAAAATAATATTAATATTACCCTAACACATGTCCTAATTCTATTGGAGAAGTGTATCTCGACCAAAAACAATATTAGGAATAAAATATTATCATTTAGGTCCACTTGGATTAGATTAGGACATTTATTATTATTAAATTCAAAGATGAGTTAAAAGAGTTAAAATCAAAGTTTAATTACTAAAAAAATTTTAATATTGGGTTTTACATAAGATAACTTCAATTGTAAATATTCATTATAAATATAAAAATATTTCCTACATAATGGTATTTTATTTATAATTTTTATACATTAAATAATTTAATTTATTTTTGACACAATGGTGATGCAGTAATTACTTAATTAATGAAATATTAAAATAATTGATATTATAAATATCAAAATAAATTTAATTTGAGACTTTTTATGAATTACACTAATTTTGATAGGTTATTATGACATATTAAGATTGGTTATATAAATTTTTATCGAGGAAATAATGATTTTATGAAATTATCAAAAACAAAATACCCAATAGCTTAAAAATTGACATAAAGGAGTTTCTAAAACAAATATTATATTATTAATTAATATTATATTCCTAAAAATCTAAGGTTCATCCAAAGGGCTCATATCATGATTGTTTTATCATTTATGGACCACTTGGGGGTCTCTTGGAAGTATATAGTAAGTTTATTAACTATATAATATAGAAATACAAAGTGACGTGGTAAATGTCCAACTAATTAACTAAGATTTAAAACTAAATGTTAAGGTTAATATAATGACCCAAAACTGTCCAAAATCTATTGGTTGAAATGAGTTTGACCCATAACCACCTTAAAATTTATATAATCGACTTTGGAGCCATTATAAACCGAATATGAATTTATTATAAAATAACATTTCTAGCTTTTCCAAAGGTGCCCCTCACCCATCTTATAAAACGGAACTCCCCCTTCTCACTAATTCACACATTCAAAGCCTTTTGTCTCATCCAAACTCTACCCAAATACCCTCTAAAATATCCTTATTCATCCTAGAGGACTTCCTTTAGTCATAAATCCAACCAAAGGATCCCTTTTGATCAAATCAAGAAGGATAACCCGAAGAAGATGTAATGTTTTCACCACCCTCTCTCAAGTTCCTTTCTTCTTCAACTTATTCTTTATTTTTTTATTTACATTCACATATAATAAATCAAGTATCTTCTATATACTGTGATGTTATTATAAATATGATACAACCATATTCATTATTCTATCCATCCTTTTAATGACATGTCACCATACGTACGTACGTACGGCTTACCGTCTCCAGGTCATGGTGTAATTGTTATTCAATATATTATTATTTGTATGGGTATAATATTGATGTTTAATTCCAGTAAATAATAAATATAACATGATAATTATTATTTATATATGATAAACCATCCAATTATATATTATTTTAATATCATAAAATGATATTGTCGCTAGTGCGTACGTACGGACTGCCATCTCTACGAACGTGATGACATTCATTCCCCATCATATCCATTCAAGAATAATTATCATTGGATGATTAAAAGTAATGTTTGAAAACATTATATAATTCTGGATATGAATTAGATAAAACCTACCCATAACAAACATGACTTATGAAACAAAACATATAAAATAAAACGAGTAAGTTACCACCCGAAACGACGATAATACTAAATTATTATTAACAAATCATTATTAGAAGATCATATATGATATCATAATTATGTATATGGTTCTTTTATAATTTAATATCAATGAATTAACTATTATAGAGGAGTTTAACTTACCATAGACTAAGGAAAAGTACAAGGTAATGGGTTTTCATATCACTCCTTATTCCCGTGAGATTCTTGCCATATTGCCACTATTACCTTTTGTGTGGTGTATGTACTGCCCATAATTGTATTCATTGTGTAATAAACATTAATTTATATGTATTTACATATTCTTTGTATGATACCTCTTTCATGGGGTGTATGTTTCGTAAGTTACCAAGTTGGAAAGGGTTAATTTCAAAATCTCTTTATTATCTGAGGTTGTTTATTCGTAATTATCTATTGGGACATTTTTATCATCCATGTCTATTTTTCATAAAAATGATTTTAAAATGAATATTTTAAGGATTTGTGAAAGGTACTCATTATAAAGATCAAAATTTTAAATTTTTTAATGATTTATCTTTCTAAATCTTTTTTAATTAATGTCCATGTTTTCCAAATGATTTTATGGATTTTTTTATATAGACATGAATGTTTTGAAATGATATTTCCATTCAAAAGTTTCAAAGTGGTATGGGACACTTTAATTAAAAAATATCTTTTAAATTACTTCTTTTATAAATGTGTGAATTTTAAATGATTTCAAAAAAAAGATATTTCTCTCAAATATATGAAAATCCAGTGCAAATGTATATGTATTTAACGCAAGCATAAAAATGTTTTCAGAAAATCCGAATCTCAAGTGTGGTAGATAGGAAGGAATTGGGCATGGACCCATAATGTCCTGTAATTAGTCATGCAGTCTCATAATTAGTTATTTTTTTTTCAGAAGCTTTCATAATGTTTTCAGAAAAACACTAGATTATATTTTGAGCAATTTTAAACGTTAGTATCTTCTAAAAAAAATGCATTGGTAGGTCTAATGAGAGAAACTAGTGTCTTGTCACGAGGCCTTGACAAAATATTATTTTTAGTCTTGGAATGAGGCCTTGGCTACATGGTTATGATAGTATGGCATTATGTATTCCATCGTTATAAAAGTGGTTATTGATATGACATGTGATTATTCGACTAGTAGAATATCCATGTGAATAAGTAAATGGCATTATTTCATTTTATTTTTTCCATATTATTCTGAAGTTTAAGTTTAAAAGGCTTTTGTTTTAGTTATACAATGCCTAAAATGTTTATGCTTATTTATGAAAGTTTCTGCTATATTTTTATCCTCACTAGGCATCTGAGATCACCCATTTCTATGTTTTATTTTTCTCAGGATTCCAAGAAGTGTATTGTGATTGATATGCAGGGTTATGCCAAAGGAACAATGGCGTTCATAAAGGATTATTTATGTTGTTTTGTTATAAAGTGAAATGTAACATTAATTTATGTAATCTATTTTACAAGACTGCTACACCAATCGGTCCTTCGGGACTTGATTCCTTGTAATCATGCTAATGTTTTAAAATAATGCACCGACTTTGGGTAATTGGGGTCGGGGCATTATAGTTGTTATCAGAGAAAGTTTAGTACAAACCTTGGAAGCTAGATTTAGATAAACTATGATTAGAGCACATAGACCTAAGATGGACTTTGAAGATTAGTATAGAAGAACATCCTAAAATTTTGGTATTGAAGAGATTTTATGAGACTTCTAAGCAATACATCCATGTCTGGATTCGAGCAGGTATAGGAGGCTCTGGCACAGATGTACCTAGGTGTAAAAGCCGAAAATAGCACTTTGAGCTCGACTCAAACGGGAACTGGTGCACGACAACGGGCATTTCTACACTCTTGGTTACGACACTCCTGGGGGTTATAGTTAGGATAATTCTAATTTTGTTTTCATACCATTATGAAGTGTTTATTAGTATATACTTTCTAAAAGAATAAATTTTTATGATTATGGATTATAGCCATAAACTTTTCAATTTATGATAAGTCTTTTACAAGTTTGGATTTATGTATTTCGATTCATAAACTAATCTTGTGAATGCCATTATTTAGAAATTGTCCCTAGTGGAAGAAATGGAAATCGTATCAATGCACGCATTCCATGTAGTGATTTTTCTCCTGCTCAAGATAATTATAGTGCTGTTGGTGATGCAACTAGTGCTGATCAGCTAATCACCATAATGGGATAACTCACTCGGGTTATGAATAATAACCTTACCCGTATGGAGCACCCTGATCCACAGCGTGGAGGATTAATGTTAGATCACTTCATGAGGAAAAAACCACCAACATTAAATGGGGATAAAAATCAACTCGTAGCTGAAAAATGGATAAATTCCATTGAGAAAGTATTCCAGGCATTGGGGAGTAGTGAAAGGGAAAAAGTTATCATGGCAGTTTACCACCTCATTGGAGATGCTGATCAATGGTGGTCCTTGATTCAAACACGAAGGATGACGAGGAAGTATCAAACATGGAATGGAGGGAATTCAATAAACTTTTCTTAGAAAAATACATTCCTCGTGACCATCGAGCAGATTTGGAAAGACAATTTCTGAGTCTAAGAAAAAAGTAGGATGAGAATGTCACAAAGCATGAGGCTAATTTTACAAGGATAGAAAGGTATGCTAGAGATTATATATGTAACCCAAGAAGTAATACTGATCATTTATTTGATGGTTTAAAACCATTTCTCCATCGAGCATTAGTCTCACAATCGTTCTCGGCATACGAAGACATTGTCTCATGTGCTATAAAGATAGAAAAGGAATTATCTAAAACTTATTACAATAAAGTAAAGCAAGAGAAGAAGATAATGGTGGAACAAGAGACGGATAAAGGAATAAATGGAAAGAATGATTTTCCATTATGTGATAATTTTTGGAAGAAACACCCTGGTACTTGCCTAAAAGGAATGAGAGTTTGTTACAAATGTAGATAAAAAGGTCACCAGGCTCGTGATTGCAAGGGAAATGAAGTTCCTGTTAATCTTGAATGCTATAATTGTAGAGAAATGGGGCATTGTGGGAAATAATTACCTAAGCGCCAAGGAACCATACCTAGAAAAAGTCCAAGGGATCAAGGCCAATCTTATGCCATTACCACACTTGAAGTAGATTAATTAATATATTTGTGTTTTTGGACTAAATGATTATATTCTTGTTATAAGAATAATGTGATATATAAAAGGCTTGTACTAAAGTACTTGTTTTTTCATTAAGGTTTTAATATGACAAAGGTAATAATATTTTCAATATGTGGAAATAAGATAAACATTACATTGTCTGGGGAATCTAATGTGACAATTGATTTTGGAATTAGGATACCTTTTACAGAGAGTATAGACAGAGGTACTTTGGATAACTATAATGTTTAGAGTGGATTAAGTTGAACTTTGGATTGTATTGTTTAATGTTAAAACAATTATTTTGATCATTTTTCAGAATATTATGATACTATAGTTTTAGGAAAAGGACAACCTATATGTCGTCCGATAACCCGTCACATCAGACAAAGCTACAGGAATCGAACCTACAACCATAGTGAGACATGACTTTATTACCTACCACTATCCTGCAAGAAGTCCCTTGTCATTTCAAAGAATTTTTCTTCATTTTACTGGTATATTTTAATGTTTGGATCCTTATAAGATTAGAATATATATAATATTCTTGAGTTCTATTATCTTTTGGATTGAAAGATGAGTTTGTGGTAAGAATTAGTTGAAGGCTGAAACTCTACTTGTCAAGTATATATATATATATATGTATATATATTTCCCTTATTCTATGAAGAAACTAATTAAAAAACATTAGGTAAGGGATATTAAAACCAACATTATGTTATCCTAATACCTTATATTTTGTTGAACCAATGATATTTTAAATCATCATAGTTTGATGGCTTTGAGGCCCTCAATTCTACAATTGTTTGTCAAGGATTACCTCAATCAGTCCTTATAAATATTTACGTTTTTCCTCCAATTATGTGTCTCTAATTGCCACCAATGTTCTCCAAATCGAGATCATATTTGTGTGGTGACCCTTTCGTTTCTCTTTTCCTCTTATTAAGACTAAATTTTAGTAGCCAAATTTCTAATGTGGGATTTCCCACAAAGATATTTTCTATTTTCAACCTTTTATTTTTGAAGAAAATTTTCAAATTGCGGGAATGCAATTTATTGAAGGTGGGGAGAATGTAACACCCCAAGCTTCCACGGTATGTTTCCCTTTGAATAATGCGATATGTTTCATTGTACGTAGATTCAAGATTCTAACACCCCGCGACCAATCAATGTAGCCATTATGAATAGTAATACCAAATTTTTGAAATTTTATAAATTTTATCTTTCAAAATGACTTCATTTTTGGATTTGGAAAATCAAAATTAGTCTACGGTAAAATTTTGTTATCTTTCGGAAAACATTCTATTTTTGATGAATAATGAATAAACAATAAGTTATAGTCTAAACCCGAAATTTTATTTAAATAATTATTTATTTTATTTAAATTTAATTAGGTAAAAATGGATAAATAATACCTATATAATTTTAATTTAACTCATTGGAGTTAGTTTAGAACAATTTTTTATATATAAAAATTTTATTGAACTTTTCACCGTCTTTTACCCACCTCCATGGAGAATTTGGGAATTCACATAAAACGTAATATTACTGCTTCTGTAAGTGGAATTTTGAAAATCTGAGAGACATGGTTAATATCAAGGAGAAATATGTGATTCAATAAGATAAAAATAATTTTTTGTGAATAGTAACTTCTTACTTTTATTTACCATGGTTAAAAGTAAACAGGGAAACTAAGGGTAAAAATGATATTAATATTACCCTAACACATGTCTTAATTCTATTGGACAAATGTATCTCGACCAAAAACAAACTTAGGAATAAAATATTATCATTTAGGTCCACTTGGATTAGATTAGGACATTTATTATTATTTAATTCAAAGAAGAGTTAAAAGATCTAAAATCAATGTTTAATTACTAAAACATTTTTAATATTGGGTATACATACATTCAATTGTAAATATTCATTATAAAGCTAAAAATATTTCCTACATAAAGGTATTTTATTTATAATTTTTAGACATTAAATAATTTAATTTATTTATGACATAATAGTGATGCAGTAATTACTTAATTAAGGAAATATTAAAATAAGTGATATTATAAATATAAAAATAAATGTAATTTGAGACATTCTATGAATTCCACTAATTATAGAGGTTAATATGACATATTAGGATTCTTTATATAAATTGTTTTATAAGTAATAATGATTTTATAAAATTATAAAAAACCAAATACAAAATAGTGTCAAAATTGACATAAAAGATTTTTTAAAACAAATATTATATTATTAATTGATATTCAATTCCTAAAAATCTAAGGATCGGCAAAAGGACTTATATCCTGATAGTTGTATCATTAATGGACCACTTGGGTGTCTCTTGGATGTATATATTATGTTTATTAACCATATAATATAAAAATACAAGGTGACATGGAAAATGTCAAACTAATTAACAAAGAGTTAAAACTAACAAATAAGCTTAATATAATGACCCAAACCAATCTAAAATCTATTGGTTGAATGTATTTAGACCCATAACCACCTTAAAATTTAAATAATCCACTTTGGATCCATTATAAACTTAATATAAATTTATTATAAAAAAAAATTTCTAGCTTTTCAAAAGGTTCCCCTCACCCCTCTTATAAAATGGTACTCCCCCTTCTCAATAATTAACACATTAAAACCCTTTTTTCTTGGAAAAAATCTGCCCAAATAACCTCTAAAATATCCTCCATTAATCCTAGAGGCATTAATTTATTCAGAAAGCCAACCTAAGGATCCCTTCTGGTCAAATCAAAAGGATGAACCCGAAGAAGAGGTAATGTTTTCACCACCCTCTTTCAAGTTCCTTTCTTTTTCAACATCTTCTTTATTTGTTATTTCCGTTCTAAAATAATAACTCTAGTATATTATATATATTATGATGTTATTATAAATATGGTACATCCATATTAAGTATTCTATCCATCCTTTGAATGACATGTCTCCATACGTGCGTACGTACGGCTTACCGTCTCCACGTCATGGTGTAATTGTTATTCAATATATTATTATTTGGATGGGTATAATAATGATGTGTAATTATTTTAAATAATAAATATAACATGATAATGATTATGTATATATGATATAAAATCCAATTATATATTATTTTAATATCAAACGAATGATATTGTCGCTCGTGCGTACGTACGGACTTCCGTCTCCACGAACGCGATGAGATTCATTCCCCATCGTATCCATTCAAGCCTAATTATCATTTTATAATTAAAATTAATGTTTAAGAACTTTATATAATTCTGTATATGAATAATATACAACCTATCCATAACAAACATGACTTATATAACAAAACATATAAAATAAAACGAGTATGTTAACACCCGAAACGACGATAATACTAAAATATTATTAACAAAGAATTATTAGAAGATCATATATGATATCATAATTATGTATATGGTTATTTTATAATTTAATAACAATTTTTTAACTATTATACTGGAGTTTAACATACCATCGACAAGGGAAAATTACAAGGTAAGGGGTTCTCATCCCACTCCTTATTCCCGTGAGATTCATTCCATATTTCCACTATTACCTTTTTTGTGGTGTATGTACTGTCCATAATTTGATTCATTGTGTAATACACATTAATTTATGTGTATTTACATATTCATTGTATGATAACTCTTTCATAGGGTGTATGTTTCATAAGTTACCAAATTGGAAAGGGTTAATTTCAGAACCTCTTTATTATCCGAGGTTGAATATTCGTAATTATCCATTGGGACTTTTTTATCATACATGTCCATTTTTCATAAAAATGATTTCAAAATGAATATTTTAAGGATTTGTGAAAGGTACACTTTATCAAGATCATAATTTTAAATGTTTTAGAGATTTATCTTTGTAAATATTTTTCATTAATTTTCATGTTTTCAAAATGATTTTAAGGATTTATTTAGATGGACCTGAATGTTTTAAAATGATATTTCTTTTCAAAAGTTTCAAAGAGGTATGAGACACTTTGATTCAAATATATCTTTTAAATAACTTCCTTTATGAATGTGTGACTTTTAAATGATTTTAAAAAAGAGATATTTCTCACAAATATATGAATGTCTAGTGCAAATTTATACATATTTAACACAAGCTTAAAAATGTTTTCAGAAAACCCAACTCTCGAGTGTGGTAGACAGGAAGGGATTGGGAATGGACCTATCATGGCTTGTAATTAGTTGAGAAGTCTCAGAATTAGTTATTTTGTTTTCAGAAGCTTCCATAATGTTTTCAGAAAAACACTGGAGTATATTTGAGCAATTTTAAACGTAATTATATTCTAAAAATATTGCATCGTTAGGTCTCATGAGACAAAGTAGTGTCTTGGTACGAGGCCCTGACAAAATCATATTTTTAGTCTTGGCATGATGCATTGTATACGTGGTTATGATAGTCTGGAATTATGCATTCCAATATTATGAAAGTGGTTATTGACATTACATATGATTATTCGACTAGTAGAATATCCTTGTAAATAAGTAAATGGAATTATTTCATTTTATTTTTTCCATAGTATGTTAAAGTTCATGTTTGAAAGGATTTTTTTAGTTATACATTGACTTAAATATTTATTTTTATTTATTAAAGTATCAAATATATTGTTATCCTTACTGAGCATCTGAGCTCACCCCTTTTTAAGTTTTATTTTTCCCAGGATTCCAAGAAGTGTATTGTGATTGATATTCATGGTTAAGCCAAGGGAATAATGGAATTCATAAAAGATTATTTATGTTGTTTTGTTATAAAGTGTAATGTATCATTCATGCATGTAATCTATTTTCCATGACTGCTAAACCGATCGGGCCTTCGGGACTTGATTACTTGTAATCACTCCATTGTATTAAAATAATGCACATACTCTGGGTAACTAGGGTGAGGGAGTTATAGGGGGTCATATATTTGTCCTCCTACTTTTCACTCTCCCTGAAAAAGAGACGCATGGGTTCTATTTATAATCAATGGGAGAGCATGACATGAAGATAAAGAATAATAACACTGTACACCCTTGTCAGGGATTCATGTAAGGGGATTGGGAATACATGAATGTCGGTTCATTCATGATTCACATAAGGTCTCCCTAGTATGTAGGATTAGTTTATAAGTGGATGTGCTACACCCTTTGTGTAATGAGAATGAGGGATAGAAAAAGGGAGGCTCGTGAAAGAATTTGGTTGTGTACAAGGAACCATGGAATGGGTATAGGTATCATGGTGTATGTTATGGGATTTAAGAGTGATTTAATTTTATTTTCATTGAATTTTATCCCACTAAAAAAATTCTCCAATATTAGAAAAAATGAGTTCCAACAATAATAGTTGAAGAAAAAAATAAATAATGAAATGATTACTTCAATTAAATTACCTAACCATCATTCACTAAATGAGATTGTGTTAAAACATTAAAAAGAAGATGAATTGAAAATAAAATAAAAAATAAAATCTATTGTTTAAAATATCTTTCAGGAAATTACAAATTGATGTTTTTGATTTTATATCATGTTTCTACATAGGTGATCACAAGAAGTTTTACACTCGATAGATATGGTGGAATCTATAGATTCTCAAATCGACGATCATTGGTCTCACTATCTATTCCTACGCTATAAAATAATTTAATAATGAGGCAAAGAAATTTTTTTATAAACAAATTACATAATGTACATCCAAATGAAGTTAATTTATTCTTGGGACACAGTGATATATCAATGATAAAATTTTATAAACACTTTTTTAATATATTACTAATATATACATCTAATCATAACATTAATTCTTTTAGACATTGGAAATTGAGATATCTATATAATAAAAGTGTAATAATAATAATTATATGTTTTTATCCATTGATACTTCCCATTTATAAAATGTGCATCCAAATTTATCACTCATATATTTTTCACTTATAGGCCTCAATTAGGTATCTTGTGTTTTGATTCATCTCTTAGAAATATTGTGGAAATGGTATCCCATTTCATCATTCGTCCTAAAAAAATAATTTAACATTTTTTAGTTAAAATAATTTTATGATAAAAAATCAATGATATCCAATTGGATGATAATGTAATGTTATCATTTTGATCGTGTTTTATAAAAATTCTTTCAAAATTTATAAGTATTTACGAAAGTTTAAATGGTTAGATTATAAATCCCATTAATATATTAATATATAAGTAAAATGATGAAAATAAATTATATAATGTTTTTTTGATTAATTAGTCCATCTAATACGTCTGGAATATCTCGTACTTTTCCCCTTTTCTAGAGATAATTATTTAAAAAAATTATTACTGTTTCTAGAAATGGTCATTGGAAAATTATTTGACTTATAATATGTTTTTTTCATGAAAAAATACTTATAATACTTTATATTGAACGGACATAGTGTTGAAATATATCTTGTCGTGGAATATTCCCTAAATACATGAGATATAATATGATTTGATGAGGTATGTCATAGTGTATGAAACATATATACAAAATAATTATATTTAAGAATTTGGGTATATTATATTTTATGATATAAATATATCATATGATGGATACATATTATTTTTTATTATAAAAAATAATCCTATTAAAGTGACACGAATCATGTAGAATGGTTTAGTTTTCACTTTTATAGATTACCCAAGGAAGTTGAATGTTAATTAGTTAATGTTCAAATAACTCTGACTAATTAAAAATCGTTGTAATTCATGAGTGAAGTTATATATCAGGGTTTCATGATAAGAAACTAAATTAATTTCCTCTTGAATTTAGGAAACATGCGATTAAATGCATTTGATGAAAGAGAGTCTCGGTAGCATATATAAAATATATTTGGGTATAATTATGTCCATGTATATACTGAGAATATCCCTTAACACTTTTGTATGCCTCTCTTAGATATCTTCTTGAATCACCCTAAGAGTTGCAAGACGAGATCATTTCATAGAGGTTCAAAATATCTTTCAAAAACTATTATGGTGATTTATTATAACCTAGGGATATTTATCAGAGGAAATATCCCCTTGTATGATCCTTATAAATCTTCATCCCTCAAACAATAAAGGAAAAATTAACTTTATTCATTATTGTAAGGTACACATTCTTTATTTATAGTTTTATCTTCTTTTTGTTTCATTAGAATCATGTTCTTAGTATTTTTATATTTTTTCTATGTTGATTAATCATTTATAATTCCTAAAACAAAATTAGTGGTATTGTATCCACATTCATGCATTTTGTGTATTGAAATTATATTTAAAATAAAGGATTTTTAAATAATTTTCCCTATTCTATTCTAAATTATTAAAATATTACTTTATTAATTAACATTAAATTATATAATAATGTAATCTAGCATTGGGTTCACAGTGCACAATATTTGATATCATTGGTGGTGCCTCTGTATAATTCATTATTATTTAGGGCATTGAAACCTGAAATATGATGGATTTTTTATCCAGAGATAGTGTCATTCCATATTTAAAAAACATATCATCCAATTATGAATATAGTATTGATGCCTATCATAGAGTATCACATACTAGGTACTGAAGGATTAACCCCATGTGAGAGATATATCATAAGGTATGAATAACATCACATTTCAATATTCCCATCCTTATTCCTCCTATTATAATAGGTGATAAAATTATCATTCATAAAATATGATCAATATATATTTCATGGTTTTAGTTTTATGGCCTTATCAGTTATATTTTATGACCCCTAGATTAGTTAAATACAATTTTGAGTAGAATTTTAATTTCACTAAATTATAATAATGAATTAATTTATATGGTTTGTTAAATTTTTATAAATAATTATAAAAGGTATTTCATATATTTGTTTAATTTATAAATCAATTTATAAATAAAATTTTTATAAGTTGTTTATAATTAATTAATTAATTTTTTCAAACAATTATTGAATAAATATAACATAATATTAAATGTTAATACTACAATATTTTTTTAATTATATGGAATGACTTATAATTAATCTTAATCTATTTATATTGAAATTATAAATGTAATATATAATTTTTTTTGTAAATTAAAAAATATTAATAAATTTAAAGGAGTTTAGTTTTAATGTTATAAATTATTCATAATGTTTAGTTTGAATTAATCAAATTAAAAGGCCTTAAGTAATTAAATTATTTAAACCATATCAAAATGAGTTTTTATAAATTATATGATCGATTTTTTATATAATATTAAATATGTTATATTTGAATTGTATAAAACTTTTATATAATATAAATTTAAATATAAAATGTGTATATTTCCTAAGAATATCATATATTTCATGTAAAATTCTTTATAATGAATAATATCAAGGACCTCATATTAGGGAATAAATGTACAATGTTATTATAAATTTTGGGTATGTATTGTCCATAATTAATGATTTAATTTCAAAGTTTCTATAATCAATCAATTTATGGACAATTTGTAAAATATTATTTGGTGTATAAAATTATGAATAGTTTATTTATTAAGTTTATTCCAATATAAGTTCATAGATATAATCATTATGAAGGTATGTAAGCTTTAGTTTAAAGTGTTAAACAACCTCTATGAATTTTCATTCATATAAATAATGGGTTACATGATAGGTATATTAATTGAAAATGTTTTTCCTTCTACATTGAAGATGGTATATTTTGTTTATGAACATGAATGGTATGATTTAATTATAGTTTATATTTATTATATATTGGAAATATTAGGGAATTATAACATATCTTGTGTAAATTATCCTTGGATAGAGGTACTTTGGTTTATACTTCTCACAAGATTAGAGGATTATTCCTTGTATAGAAAATAGAGGCTTCACAATTTGTGGCTTCAATATTACTCATATGGGGATTTTTGATTTCATATAATTATAAGGCCTTACATGATAGGGTTTTTGTAGAATTATTCATATGATGCATTTGGATATGAATGAATATATTTGTATTTTAGTTTGGGGTAAAAATATAAGCATTGAGTTGTGTAAAGGGTAACACATCAATATGGTTTAAACATATTTATTCGGTATATGTAATATGATTTAAAAGTAAATCATTACAATAGTACTTACATAAAGTGATTAAACGTGATTATTTGGTGGGATTAAATCCTCTGAAATAAATTGGATGTCATATTCTTTTTAAATGAAACACGTATTTATACCTCAATCAATCAACTATTTTGGTTCTTCCAAAGTAGGGTGCCCATTGATTATCTTATGTAAGACATGGTGGAAATTGATATCCCTAAGTGGTTGGTAACCAAATCCAACTTTGTTAATTGGTTTATATTATCAGGGAAACCCTAATATTTAAGATACCTTGGGAATTGAGTGAGTTTATCCATTTAATAATTTATCCATATGATGGATTATTCATATATTGGGTGATACACATGATTGATTATCCAAATAGTTTTCTTTTCATCTATCTAAGAGAAATATTTGAAATTATTTGGATTATTACTACCTAAATATCTAAGTGATAAAAGGAATACTAAATAAAACTAATTTCATATTGAAATAAATAACACAAGCTACTAATGGATATAATGAGTTTAAAAGGGGTTATTATTTTATTGAGATCCCATTTATTAAACAACCTCATTAAATTATTATAAAACATGATACTCATCTAATAAAATATTTTTTGTAGATAACTGATTAATCATTATCATTAATATTGACCTTGAGATCTATCTTGGAGGTTGAAAAGCATAAAGGTAATAATTTTTTTGACTAGTACTAGAACCCTGAAATAGTTATTAAGTAAGACAAAAAATTATATGTGTTGCAGAAACCTATTCCAAATAAATAGATTGGTGAATTCATTATACAAATGAATATAAGTGAATATATTAAGAATATAAAGGATTTAATAGAAATATATATTGTAATCCTTATGACCAAGAAACCCATGTTGAATGAGAAACAAATGAACCTATATTCTTGTGTGTTTATAGATAATGTGAAAATGATATATCATGAATAAGAAAGGCAAGTGATGTATGAGATTTAAAAGACACCTTTTAGTCAAACATGGTTGAGTGAATACTAGTATCTACTCATGTACTCAATTTTATTGGGAACTTTAATGACATAGAGATTTTATATTCACATATTATACAAGATTTGTACATAGAAATCATTTTATAGTCAATTAAATAATGGTTCTAATAGTTCATTGTAATCTACAAAATTGATAATTTCAATAAATGTTTACCCATACTCTCAATATTTTGAGGATAACTGAGTAGGTCATGGGAGGTATAGGATGACGTTCTATGTTAATATATTATAAGGGTAAAGGTATATTTTTTAGAAAGATAGATAAGTAGAGAGAAAATGGAATGTCCACAATGCTAACTAAACTAAATAAAAACATGGAAGGTTGATTATGTCAATGTGGAAAACTTGGTAGTTGGAGAATGAACTATCCAAATACATGATAGGTTGAAATAAAACTCACATAGATTCCACCTCATTTATCAATGTTATATAAATAATTTAAACAACTATAAAGGATATATGATATCAAATGTATATTTTGAAAATTCTGCATATATATAGAAAATAATAAATGATGATGATTGATGAAATTACATTAAATTGTGAATTAATCAAGTAGATAATGGGGTTACAACATAAAAGTGTTGTACATAATATTTTACTTAATTATTTATTTGATCATAAAAAATATTATTTTATTATAATGTTGTTTTTATTTTCAATAAAATGAGATGGTTGTTTTGATACATTTAGTTTTGAATGGTCCAACTCTATATCATACTTTAAATTAGGAAAATATAAAATATGATCCATCCAAGGCTAAGTGTCTATTTGAGAATATGGTTGAATTTTACTTCACCACCAATTTGATATATTTAATAATGTATTATTTTCTAGAATGTATACCAAATTCATATAATAACACATTTCATATGGAAATATTAATTTATTTGTTTTGTATTTCAATTAAAATAAATATGTTATATTTTATAAACATAAATGAATTTTTGTATCTTAGCAAGATATTATGAAAGAAATATGGTTACTATGTAGATATTGGGTGTTTTGGACCATGATAAGTTGAAATTTTACAAATAAAATATTATTCTAGTCAAAACAAATTTTACAACATGTCCTAAAATATATTAGGGTAAATAAATAATTATTAATTTAAAAATTATATTTAGTTACCATAACAATGTGACTGTTCCTTAATATCCTAATAGAGTTTTGGATGTTCTGGTAATGTAATAATATAAGTAGTTGTATTAAATACCAAAACAAATAACATAAGATTTTGATAAAAAACTGTTTCAATTAAATTGATAATGATGGATAAAAAAGAGTTCCAAATAGACAAAAATAATATTTAAAACACATTAGATGTTGTAACACCCTAGACTTTTATGAGAAATATTTTTCTTTTAAATCATCAAAGGAATCTCTCACTACACACAACACTAGATTGTCTTTCTTTACACGCATTCGCAACCTTCCTCGATAGCTTGCGTCGTACGCAATACCAAGTTTCACTAAACAACGATATGCTATTAAAATATTATTAAAACTAGCCGTTATGAATATTATTAACAACTTTTTGAAATTTAATAAATTTTATTTTTCAAAATGGTCTTCATTTTTGGATTTGGAATATCGAAATTAGCCGAGGTTGAAATTTTGGTATTTTTCTGAAAACATTCAATTTTTGATGAATAGTGAAACCACTAAGTGGTAGTTAAAAAAACTGAATTTTTCATAAAACATAATTTTAACACTTCTGTAAGTGTAATTTTGAAAATCCGAGAGACACGGTTGATGACAGTATGTAAAATGTGGTTCAATGAGATGAAAATAATTTTTTGGTGAATAGTAACTTTTTACTTTTATTTACCACGGTTAAAAGTAAATAGGGTAATTAAGGGTAAAAATGATATTATTATTACCCTAACACATGTCCAAATTCTATTGGATAAGTGTAATTTGACCAAAAACAACCTTAGGAATAAAATATGACCATTTAGGCCCACTTGGATTAGATTAGTACATTTATTATCAATTTACTCAAAGAAGGGTGAAAATAGTTAAAATCAAAGTTTAATAAGTAAATAATTTTCAATATGGGGTTATACATAAGATATATTAGACTATAAATATTAATTATAAAGATAAAAATATTTAAAACATAATGGTTTTTTATTTATAATTTTTAGACATTAAATAATTTAATTTATCTATGACACAATGATGATGCATTAATTTTCTTATTAATGAAATATTGACATAATTGAAGTTATAAATACCCAAATAAATGTAATTTGAGACTTTTTATGAATGAAACAAATTTTATAGGTTTATATAACATGTTAATATTGATTTAATTTACTTTTTTTGAACTAATAATTCTGTTATAATTTTAACAAAAATCAATTACTAAATACTGTCAAAATTGACATAAAATAGTTTTTAAAAAAAATATTATATTATTAATTTCTTTTTTATTCCTAAAAATCTATGTTTCGGCCAAATGACTTAACTAAGGTTATATATATTAATAATGAACAACTTGGGGTTCTCTTCACTTGTTATAGTATGTTTATTAACCTTATAGTGTAAGAACACAAGAGGACACGATAAAAGTAAAATCATTTAACTTAATGTTAAATCTAAATGATAATTTTAAAATAGGAACTAAACTTGTCTAAATTAGATTGGATGAGAGGATTCCGACCCATCCCTACCATAGCTTCGAAATAAATAAATTTGGAGCTATTTAAAACCGAATTTGGCTTTATAATAAAAAAATATTTTTAGTTATTCAAAGGTGGCCCTCTCCTCCCATATAAAATGGCACCTCCTCCCTCTCTTCCTCACACCACTTTTAGCCTTAACTCTCGGCCAACCCCTACCAATTTTTTCTCTCCACTTCCCTAGAGACATCCTAGAGGTCCTGGTCTTCTTCAAAGACCAATTTTAGTGCCCTAAAAGGAGGTCTCAAAGAAGCGCTTCAAAGAAGAGGTAATGCCCGTTACCGATTCTTTCATATTTATTTCTTCTTCCACATCTTCTTATTTAGTTGTTTCATCATGAAGTAATAACATCAGTATCACTCATATACTGATATGTTATTATAAGTATGAAACAACCATGTTTCACCATCTATCAATCGTACGGAAAATGATATCACCGCGCGTGCTTACGTATGAAATACCGTCTCCACGCCGTGGTGTAATCTATTTTCCACCACCACCTTACTTGGATGGGTATAATGGTGTAACGAATGAATATATATGATTATTGTAAATTGATATTGATTTTTAAATAGTATACATACACTCCAATAAAATTTCACGATCATGGGAACGATATCATCGCTCGTGTGTACGTACGGAATACCGTCTCCACGATGTGATGCGACTCTTTCCACACGATCCTCATTGCATAATGATTATATAAATGAATTGAATAAATATTATATATATTACACTAATACCATTCTAGAAATGAGGTATCTATAACCTAAAATAAAGAATAAGAATTTATTTGACAAAACACGCATAAGAACAAAAAGTAATAAACACCCGAATAACAAGTAACAATGAAATATTACTAATAATAAGCTAAGAATATGACCATATATGATATCATAACAGTTATTATGATTCTGTAATAAGTCAATGACATTATTTAAATCATTATAAAGGAGGTTCGGACACTTATGAAGCAAATCGGACCTAAGGTAAGGGAAATATCACAATCTCATTTTTATCCGAGATTGTTTATACTTTGGAATTTACTGGGGAGTATTTTATCATCCACATCCATGTTTCCTCAATATTTAATATTATTTCCATCCACCTACAATTGTTTAAATCCAATTTTACCCTTCGGTGAGTTTTTAGTAAAAGATATGAAAGGAATCATTTGTCGTTTTTCGTACGAGGTACTTTTTGACTTTTCCGACAAAAGTAATAGAAGAATGTTTTTTTTAACTTATACGGCATGAATGGATTTTTAAAAAATTATTTACAAGAAGATTTATTTACATGTTTCATGTTTATTTTTAATCAACTTCTTTTATCTTAGAATTGTATGACATGTTAAGAAAGGAAATGTGTTTTTGAAGTAGAAAGGATATTTTCCTCAAGAATGGAGTTCAAACGTTTTATCAAAATTAATATTCAATATAAGATAATAAAGGGTTCTGTTTCTATCCCTATTATTAAATTGATTTGATTATGTTTTGATTTAATTATTTTTATGAATTCGTTAATCTTATATGAGTTGTTTTATGATGTCACGATGTTTAAGATTCCCATTTTTATTACATGGGTTATGCTATGATATATGGTTTATGATTTTGTGGCACACATAAGATAGGTATCATTATGAGATGGGTGCGACCTATATATCCCTCCAATGCATTGGGTAAATATTTTATTTCTCATGAGATAGACATGGATGGAGCGGCAGGTTAAACCGGTTCAGTGAAACAGGACTGGAACGAGGAGTGAACTCGGTTCAGAAATGGACTTTGTCCGCTAAGATAGTCTTGGCAATGAGTCTTGACTACTAAGAAATGATTATATATGATTATGTGTGTATGACACAAAGTTTCATGTTTTAATTTATGAGTATTGGGATTACATTTCACTATAATGATTTATCCCACGTTATGAAATTATGATCTCTTTTGCAGGTTAGGATTTCCAAAAGTTATGTTCTTATGAATATGATGTGATTGATATTTCTTTTGTTTACCCTTACTGAGAATTTGAGCTCACCATTTTGTATGTTTTCTTTCCCCAGGTCAGGAAGAAGGTTATTAAGTAATATATTCCAAAAGGGACTATAGATATAATGAAATAAATGGGAGACATTGGAGACGCTTTATGAACCAGTTGTTTATGTTTCTCAGTTTCTAAAGACACTATACCTATACAGTCCTTTCCTAGTTTTGTTATATGTTTTAATAAATGTGCTTCAATTTTGAAGTAATAACAATTTATGTAAAGTATGGGTCGTTATAGTTGGTATCAGAGGAAAGGTATAGTCAACCTTTGGAAACTAAGATGTGAAAGCCTTAGTAAGAACCCTAAGGATAATTCTAAGCATAGAACACAATCTTAGTGTTTTAGAAATGACCATGAATAACCTAGGATAAGACCTTCAGTGTGAAATTTTATTTTTTATTATGTGGTTTTCCTATTATAATTAGTGTTGCTCACACTATCATTCTTGGTTTTAGTCAATGGCTCAAACCCGAAGGAACCGTGTTAATGCGGAATGCGACAGGCAATGAAATGATTATCCCCCTGAGCAACCAAACGTTATGGGAGCTGGAATGCAAAATCTTGTAGCCATTCTCACACAACTTTCTCAAGCTATGAATCATGCAGGACTTCCAAACGAGCAAAGGAAGGAGTAACATTCTATTGACTCCTTCATGAGGCAGTGTCCACCTTCATTCAGCGGGTCTACTAATCAATTAATTGCTGAACAATGGATTAGTACTACTGAAAAGATATTTTCAGTTCTTCAATGTTCTGAACATGATAAATTCATCCTTGCGTTATATCGTTTGGAAGCAAATTTTGATCAATGGTGGAATCTTATCAAGAATACGAGGCAAAGAGATGAAAATTAGTCCATGGAATGGGACGAGTTCAGGAACTTATTTTTCAATAAGTACATCCCTCGTATTATCCGAAAAAAATAGATGGAGAAAGAGTTTCTTGAACTGAAGCAAAAGGATGATGAATCTATTGGTACCTATGAAGCAAATTTTACAAGACTTTCAAGGTACGCTTCTGGTATTATTATCCAACCTGAGATTAAGATCGATCGATTTGTTAGTGGCTTAAAACCAAGTCTTCGATGGGTGTTAGCCATAAGGGACTTCAATAGCTATGAGAAATTGTTCGATGTGCTCTCAAAGTCGAGATGGATATTGGAGTAACCCATCAATCATATGGGTTTGATAAGAAGAGGAAAATGGAATTCAAAGGAAAATAAAAAGAGCACACTGAAAAGAAGATGAGCTTTCCCTTATGCTCAAAGTGTGGAAAGAAACATGGAGGGAGTTGTCTTAAAGGGACAAGTAAATGTTTCAAATGTGGAAATGAAGGTCATCGGGCATTTGAATGCCGTGATAATGGGAAGAAGATGTCTAATGATGCAAAAAAAGGAAGGGATACGCAGAATGAACCTACTACACTTCAATGTTTCAAGTGCAAGGAGATGGGGAATTATGCCAATAAATTCCCTAATCCAAGGGTTGTTGATGATGATCGACATAAACAAAATCTTAAGGCTAAAGACAAAGGAAAGTCACATGCAATTTCTATCAGCGATGTGGAGTACGATAACGATGTTGTGAAAGGTACACTTACCATCCACTCTAAAGTAGAAAATGTATTATTTGATTCTGGATCCACCCACTATTTTATTTCTGAAGATTTTTCTAAGGGTATCACCATATTACCTCAACAATTAGATGTTGAGTTAGCTGTGACAACACCTAATGGCATAACAGTCGCATCAAAAGTTTATAATTCTTCTCCGATTGAAGTTTATGGGAAAGTGCTTCCTGCAAATCTTGCGATCCTTCCTATAGTGGAATTTTATGTGATTCTTGGCATGGATTGGATATCTTTATATGGAGCTCATATCAATTTCCAAATAAGGGAAGTCACATTTCATATTCCAGATCAATCTATGATCGTCTATCGATGCAAGGATGAACATAACCTTCCAGTGGAAATTTCTTCCATCTTATGGGTCTTGATTCCACTAAATGAAGGTTATTTATCTCAAATGGTTGGTGAGGAACTCACGATTAAGAATATGCCCATTTTACAGGAGTTTGATGATGTCTTTTTGGAGTAATTGCTGGGTCTTCCACCAAATCGTGAAGTTGAGTTTTCAATAGAACTCGTACCGGGTGCTTTGCCTATTTCAAAGACACCTTATAGAATGGCCCCAATTGAGTTGCATGAATTGAAGAAGCAACTCCAAGAGAATCTTGATAAGGGGTTCATAGGCCCTAGTGCGTCACCTTGGGGAGCACCTGTTCTGTTTGTCAAGAAGAAAGATGGATCAATGAGACTCTACATTTATTATCGAGAACTTAACAAGATCACTATCAAGAACAAATATCCTCTCCCATGAATTGATGACTTATTTGACCAACTATGCGGAGCTCAATACTTTTCCAAGATTGATCTTCATTCAGGGTATCATCAATTAAGGGTCAAAAGGGAGGATATACCAAAGACGACTTTCCGTACAAGGTATGGACACTATAAATTTATAGTGATGCCATTTGGTCTTACTAATGCCCCTGCTATCTTCATGGATCTGATGAATAGAGTCTTTAGAGACTATCTTGATCAGTTTTTGGTAGTCTTTATAGACGATATTCATGTATATTAAAAGAGCAAGGAAGAACATGAAGATCACTTGAGAATTATATTGAAGACCCTGAGAAAGGAGATACTTTATGCCAAATTTACCAAGTGTGAATTTTGGCTTCAAAAAGTTGCATTTTTGGGTCACATAATCTCAAAAGAGGGGATATCTGTGGATCCAGCAAAAACAGAGGTTATCGAAAGATGTTCGAGACCAACAACAGTAACTGAGGTTCGATGTTTTCTTGGTTTGGCTGGATATTATAGACGATTTGTGAATGATTTTTCACGATTATCTAATCTACTCACCATGTTGACTCAGAAAGGGGTTAAGTTTTTTTGGACGGAAGAATGTGAAGAGAATATCAAGTAGTTGAAAAGAAGATTATCAAGTACACCTGTGCTCACACTGCCTTGTAGTGGAGAATGGTTTTTGATCTATAGTGATGCATCCATGAAGGGATTGGGGTGTGTTCTTATGCAAAATTATATGGTGATAACTTATGCCTCATGACAGTTGAAAATCCATGAGAAAAATTACCCAACTCATGATTTGGAGTTAGCTATGGTAATATTTGCGTTAAAGATTTGGAGGCATTATCTTTATGGTGAATGGTGTGATATTTATACTGATCATAAAAGTTTAAAGTATATTTTCTCACAAAAGGAGCTGAATATGCACCAAAGAAGGTAGATGGAGCTGATTAAGGATTATGACTGCTCAATTCATTACCACCCTGGGAAACCAAACAAGGTGGCAGATGCATTAAGTCGACAAGACCATGCTAGCTTATCCCTGATGAGGATCACAAAAGATCCAATATTTTTGTATTTACAAAGGATGGATCTTGGAATTTTAATGGAAGGGGGAAAATTGTATCTTTCTCAAATGAATGTTCAACCATCTATACATGTGAAGATTAAAGAGGCACAGAAAGAAGATGTCGAGTTACAAAAGAAGGTGAGAAATATTCCAGAATTCATACTTGATTGTGATGGGATAATAATGTTCAGGAATCTGGTTTGTGTTCCTCCCATCCCAGAATTAAAGAAGGAGCTTCTGGATGAGGCTCATAGTTCTTCATTCTCTATTCATCCCGGAAGCACGAAGATGTATAGGGACCTGAAAGAGTACTTCTGGTGGGATGGCATGAAAAGAGATGTTGCTGAATATGTCTCTCGATGCTTGGTTTGTCAGCAAGTTATAATTGAGAGACATAAGTCTAAGGGGATGTTACAACCATTACCCATACCCGAATGGAAATGGGAAAACATCACTATGGACTTTGTCACAGGAATTCCTAAAACATCCAAAGGCAATAATGATATTTGGGTCATAGTTGATCATCTTACAAAGTCTGCACACTTCATTGCTATTAGAGAGGATTTATCTCTAGATCAGCTTGCCAGGATATATGTAAAGGAAATGGTAATATTGCCTGGAGTAACACTTTCTATTATATCTGATCGGGATCCGAGATTTACCTCAAAGTTCTGGCGAAGTCTTCAGCATACTCTGGATACAGAGTTGAGTTTCAGCACTACTTATCATCCTCAGACAGATGGCCAGTCTGAGAGAACAATTCAAAATCTAAAAGATATGTTGAGAACTTGATCTATGGATTTCAAAGGTGGTTGGGATCAACACTTACCTTTGGTGGAATTTTCTTATAATAATAGCTTTCACTCCAGTATTCAGATGGCTCCTTATGAAGATCTCTATGGAAAGAAATGCAGTACTACAACTTGCTGGGATGAAGTTGGGGAAAGAAATCTATTAAGACCTGATCTTGTTGATGAGATGGCAGAAAAGGTCCGATCTATTCGACAACACATAAGAGCAGCTCAAAGTCGACAGAAAAGTTATGCCGACAACCGAAGAAAAGACCTAGAGTTTGAAGTTGGTGATAAAGTGTTCTTACAAATATCTCCCTGGAAGAGGGTCATGAGATTTGGAAAGAAGGGGAAGTTGATCCCTAGATATGTCGGTCCTTTCGAAATACTATATCGTGGTGGAAATGTAGCTTACCGATTGGTGCTTCCACCGAATCTTTCTCAAGTTCATGATGTGTTTCATGTATCTCTCCTGAGAAAGTACATACCTGATCCTTCACATGTACTCAGCTCAGAAGTTGTACCGCTAGAGCAAGATCTTTCTTATGAAGAACAACTGATAGAGATTCTGGATCTTAGTGAAAAAGTCCTAAGGAACAAGACCACTCACTTGGTGAATGTTTTATGGAGGAACCACCAATTAGAAGAAGCTACAAGGGAGATTGAGGATATTATGAGGGAGAGGTATCCTCATCTGTTTGTTACAATGTGATGAATTTCGAGGGCAAAATTCATTTTAAGGGGGGTAGAATGTAACACCCGAGACTTTTATGAGAAATATTTTGTTTTTAAATCATCAAATGAATCTTTCACTACACACAACACTTGATTATATTTCTTTACACGCAATCGCGACCTTCCTCGATAGCTTGCGTCATACGCAATACCGAGTTTCACTAAACAACGATATTCTATTAAAATATTATTAAAACTAGCCGTTATGAATAGTAATAACAACTTTTTGAAATTTTATAAATTTTATTTTTCAAAATGGACTTCATTTTTGGATTTGAAATATCGAAATTAGTCTAGGGTGAAATTTTGGTATTTTTCTGAAAACTTTCAATTTTTGATGAATAGTGAAACCACTAAGTGGTAGTTAAAAAAACTGAATTTTTCATAAAACATAATTTTACCACTTCTGTGAGTGGAATTTCGAAAATCCGAGAGACACGGTTGATGTCAGTAAGTAAACTGTGGTTCAATGAGATGAAAATAATTTTTTGGTGAATAGTTACTTTTTACTTTTATTACCACGGTTAAAAGTAAATAGGGTAATTAAGGCTAAAAATGATATTATTATTACCCTAACACATGTCCTAATTCTATTGGATAAGTGTAATTCGACCAAAAACAACCTTAGGAATAAAATATGACCATTTAGGCCCACTTGGATTAGATTAGGACATTTATTATCAATTTACTTAAAGAAGGGTTAAAATAGTTAAAATCAATATTTAATAAGTAAATCATATTTAATATGGGGTTATACATAAGATAAATTACACTATAAATATTCATTAGAAAGATAAAACTATTTCCAACATAATGGTATTTTATTTATAATTTTTAGACATTAAATAATTTAATTTATTTATGACACAACAATGATGTAGTAATTATCTTATTAATGATAATATTGACATAATTGATGTTATAAATACCCAAATAAATGTAATTTTAGACTTTTTATGAATTACACTAATTTTATAGGTTAATATGACATGTTAGTATTTATTTAAATAATTTTTTTCTAACTAATCATTCTATTATAATTTTAACATAAATCAATTACTAGATAGTGTCAAAATTGACCTAAAATAGATTTTAAAACAAATATTATATTAATAATTGTTATTTTATTCCTAAAAATATAAGGTTCTTCCAAATTACTTATATACGGTTATATATATTAATAATAAACAACTTGGGGTTCGTTTAACTTGTTATAGTAAGTTTATTAACCTTAAAGTGTAAGAACACAAGAGGACACGGTAAAAGTAAAATTATTTAATTTAATGTTAAATCTAAATGATATGGTTAAAATAGGAACCTAAACTTGTCTAAATTCTATTGGATGAGAGGATTTATACCCATCCCAACCTTATCTTATAAAAAAATCAATTTGGAGCTATTTAAAACCAAATTTGGCTTTATAATAAAATAATATTTTTAGTTATTCCAAAGGTGCCCCTCTCCTCCCTTATAAGAGGGCACCTCCTCCCTCTCTACCTCACACCACATTGAGCCTTCATGATCGGCCAACCCCTGCCAATTTATTCTCTCCACTTCCCTAGAGACATCCTAGAGGTCCTGGTCTTCTTAAAAGACCAATTTTAGTGCCCTAAAAGGAGGTCTCAAAGAAGCGCTTCAAAGATGAGGTAATGCCCGTTACCAATTCTTTCATCTTCATTTCTTCTTACACTTCTTCTTCTTTAGTTGTTTCATCATTAAGTAATAACATAAGTATCACTAATATACTGATATGTTATTATAAGTATGAAACAACCTTATTTCACCATCTATCCATCCTACGGAAAATGAAATCACCGCGCATGCGTACGTACGGATTACCGTCTCCACGCCGTGGTGTAATCTATTTTCCACCATCACTTTACTTGGATGGGTATAATGGTGTAAATAATGAATATATATGATTATTTTAAATTGATATTTATTCTGAAATAGTATACATACACTCCAATACAATTCCATGATCATGGGAACGATATCATCGCTCATGTGTATGTACGGAATATCGTCTCCACGATGTGATGCGACTCGTTCTACATGATCTTCATTGCATAATGATTATATAAATGAATTGAATGAATTAATATGATATATATTACACTAATACCATTCTGGAAATTAGTTATCTATAACCTAAAAAGAATAATAAGAATTTATTCGACAAAACACGCATAAGAACAAAAAGTAATAAACACACAAATAACAAGTAGCAATGAAATATTACTAATAATAAGCTAATAATATGACCATATATGATATCATAACAATGAGTATGATTATGGAATAAGTCAATGACACTATTTATATCATTATACAGGAGGTTCGGACACTTACGAAGCAAATCGGACCTAAGGTAAGGGAAATATCACAATCTCATTTTTATCCGAGATTGTTTATACTTTGGAATTTACTGGGGAGTATTTTATCATCCACATCCATGATTCCTCAATATGTAATATTATTTCCATCCACCTACAATTGTTTAAATCCAATTTTACCCTTCGGTGAGTTTTTAGTAAAAGATATGAAAGTAATCTTTTGTCGTTTTTCATACGAGGTACTTTTTGACTTTTCCGAAAAAAGTACGAAAAGAATGTTTTTTTAACTTATACGGCATGAATGGATTTTTAAAAAATTATTTCCAAGAATCTTTCTTTACATGTTTCAAGTTTATTTTTAATCAACTTCTTTTATCTTATAATTATATGACATGTTAAGAAAGGAAAAGTGTTTTTGAAGTAGAAATGATATTTTCCTCAAGAATGGAGTTCAAGCGTTTTATCAAAATTATTTTCCATATAAGAAAATAAAGGGTTCTGTTTCTATCCCTATTATTACATTGATTTGATTATGTTATGATGGAATTATTTTTATGAATTCCTTTATATTATATGAGTTGTTTTATGATGTCACGATGCTTAATATTCCCATTTTTATTACATGGATTATGCTATGATATATGGTTTATGATTTTGTGGAATACATAAGAATGGTATCATTATGAAATGGGTGGGACCTATATCTCCCTCCAATGAAATGGTTAAAGATTTTATATCTCATGAGATAGACATGGCTGGAATGGCAGGTTAAACCAGTTCAGTGAAACAAGACTGGAACGAGGAGTGAACTCGGTTCAAAAATGGACTTTGTCCGCTAAGATTGTCTTGGCAATGAGTCTTGAATACTAAGAAATTATTCTCTATGATTATGTGTGTATGACACAAAGTTTCATATTTTAAGTTATGAGTATTGGGATAACATTTCACTACTATGATTTATCCCATGTTATGAAATTATGATCTCTTTTGCAGGTTAGGATTTCCAAAATTTATGTTCTTTTGAATATGATGTGATTGATATTTCTTTTGTTTACCCTTACTGATCATTTGAGCTCACCCTTTTGTATGTTTTCTTTCCCCAAGTCAGGAAGAAGGTTATTAAGTAATATATACCAAAAGGGACTATAGATATGATGAAATAAATGGGAGACAGTGTAGACGCTTTATGAACCAGTTGTATATGTTTCCAAGTTTCTAAAGACATTATACCTATACATCCCTTTCATGGTTTTGTTATATGTTTTAATAAGTGTGATTCAATTTTGAAGTAATAACAATGTATGTAAAGTATGGGTCGTTATAGATTTAATGAAGTTAATGACTATAAATAAATTAAAAATAATTGAACAGTAGGATTATAATTCCTTTGTCTCAATATTATTTATACTATATTTCTTCATAGATATTACTCAATAAAATTTTTTAGTGGGAGAAATTGATTTGATGGTCATATAGGGATGTGGTAGAAAATATATAGTGATTTAATGAGTAAAAGAAACCACCTAAAAATGATGTAAACTTAAGGATGATTTTTTATGTTATCATATTTGATATGTTAAATAGACACTTATGTATGGTTTTTAAAATATTTCTTAAAGGGATTTAATAATAAAAAATTTCTCACATCATAAAAAATAGAATATATACTTTATCATTCAATCTTATTCACTGCACTTATGTATATATATATATATATTATAACAACCCAAACATTTTATGGTATATTTTTCTTAAATACATTCGATTCATATCCTATATTTCATAAAGCACTGAGTTTCTTTGAAACAACAATAGGTTATTTAAGAGATAGTAATAGCATTTCTATTGAACTTAAATGTTCCACTTGTGTGTTTTGAATTTTGAAAATTTGAAATACATGGTTGTATTTAGGATGATATTTAGAGTCTGATAGAATTAACATAATTTTTGGTGAATAGAAACCTACACTTATGAACAGTAACTTACCATTATTAATAGTAATATGGCTCTTATGAATGGTATCCACTCCCACGAAAGTATAACTAAATTCAAGCACCTTAAAAATGAAGATGAATAATTTAGGTGTCTATATTTTTCAAATAAATAATTATTTTAATTAAATATTAATAAAATAATATTTAGAAAAATATTTTTGAAAAATTTACTTCATTTTTGGATTCTACATGTCGAAAAATGGTTAGGGTGAGTTTTCGGGATTTTTCTGAAATACATGAATTTTTATGAATAGTAAAATGTGATAATTTACGATAAATGCTAAATAAGAGATTTATTGAGTCATTGATGATGATCTGCTAATTTAAGACCAATTGGTTCGAATTCACGGGAGTTTATTACTATTATTGGTCATTGAATACTTACAATTCCTTTTCTTGTGATGAAATAATAAATTAATGATTAAAAAAATTATGAAATCCCTCTTCTCCTCCAAGATATATATCACCCCTCACCCCTCTTCCTCCCACACCACTAAATCATATAGCATTGTATAAATTCTGCCAAATACCCTTCCCAATACCTCTCTGAATGTACATGACCTTTTGGTCTCACCAAAATTCCAAAAAGATAGGCCTTAAAGAGATTCTCAAGGAGGAGTACTCAAGAGGTGAACCATTCTTCTCTTTTGTTTCTATTTCTTTTACAAAGTTCAATTCTTTTGTTTTACCTTCTCACCTCCCCTCATCCAAATGAAAATATAATTACACTACCATAAATATACTAGGGTTTCATTATTCTAATGGAATATTTCTTCGTTATCTCTCTTTTTCCCTCCTTTTATACAATAAAGGAAAACATCGTCCGAGATGTGTTAATTTATCACACTTAAGGAAGACAGGTTTCAATTGTCATTACTATATTAAATACTGGAAATTAAACATTTTAAATGGTTTAACCAGGTAATAATATATTTATTATATTGTGATCAATGTTCTGAAGTCCTTACAAATTAATAAAATGGAATAATA
Organism: Viscum album; assembly: GCA_963277665.1. NCBI lineage: Eukaryota > Viridiplantae > Streptophyta > Magnoliopsida > Santalales > Viscaceae > Viscum > Viscum album. Next base: position 1,405,305,446 of record OY728125.1, read on the forward strand.
ATACAAAACATGTTTATTGTGCACAAACTGCCTAGTGAAATCGAAGCGTTTATTTCTAACACATTGAATGAGTCATCCTCATGGTATATAACCAGAATCAAAATAAGATCATTTATAACACTTTAATGTCACTAATAATTTATATTCAAAATTCTGAATGTTTAAACTTATTTCAAAAAAACATCCAATCATGAATACAAGTAACTGAATCTTGAAAACCAAAGAAGAAAATGTTACCAAAACAATAAAATTGAATCTCTAGAACCATAAAGAAGAAATTAATGAACCTAAATAGTTCTTAATATATTAATTAAATGTTGATTAGGTTCTGGAATTATTAATTAATGAAGCTAAATTTTATTATTTAGGTCGTTAAGATCAATCAAGAACACCTTCGAGCATAAGATAAGGGATCTTCTCTCTCACTTATATCCAAGAATCTCCCCTATGTTGTGGTATTTTATTTTTAATACCTAATGATGGGGTATGTTTTCACACCTCCAACATACTGCCCTTATGATATATAAATAATGGGATACCCCATTACCTCTCATTAAGCCCTCAGAAGAAGACTTGTTACCATGTCGAAATATTAGTAAGGGGTTTTCTCATCTCACATTAAATTCTGTGGGATTTCTATTGTTGACCTATTATTTATTATATGTGGTATAGTTGAACTGAAATTTGATAAATATTATCATTATTATCTTTATATTAATTATATTTTGTGATTCATTTGTTGGTTATTTAAATTTTTTATGACTCAATTGATCACAACGTGGAAACGAGCATTGTCTAAATTTTCACTTCATTGTGACTTGCTTAGTATTGTGCACATACTCTTTCTAATGTGGTGTACCTAATTCCCAATTGAGATCACTTTCCAATTTAAATTATATTTCATTTAAAAATCCATATTCTCATATCATGGATATGATTATTGTCTAAGTCATATACCATTTTACTTACAGTATTTATTTTGAATGATGCTTTGACTGTGGAAATATTGGTGAATCTGTATCCCCTATTCCATATAGATAATTTATATTCATGATTATCTTGTGTTGAATCTATTTATAAAGATTTATTTTGATGTATAGGTGGGTGGGTCCCACTACAGCCCCTCGATGCATTGGTAGGTCTCATGATACAATCAGTTTTACAACAAACCCTTTGAGTTCTTTTCCAAAAATAAGATTGGTCTCTTCCAACAGAACCAAATAGTTTTTACGGTATTATGGTATCATGTGCTAGATACATGAAATAAAATTAATAATAATTCTCTTTATTCATTATTAGTTATTACTATCCATAAGGTTTTCAATATGACATAATCTATGGATGTAGTTTCATTCTTAGTTTATTAATGGGGTGAGTTTTTCATTTGTTCACTATGCCATTATGATTATATAAAACTGATTACAATTCAGTTATTATCGATTCTTTATTCTGCTATTTTTATCCCTTACTAAGTGTTTGAGCTCACCCCTTTCATTGTTCACCATCAACAGGTGATGAATAGGAGATCATTTATTTGAGTTTCTGTGGATGCAATTTTTGGTTTTTCTAATGTATTGTATTTTGTATACTTTTCCAATGTAATTTTAATTACATCTATGTATCTAGTTTCATCAAGAATACTAAAATAATCATTAATTTGGGATTTTCATACCTTTTAACCATTCAAATATAACATGTAATGCACAATATCTAGTCTAGATGGGTCAGGGTTTTATAGTTGGTATCAGAGGAAGTTTAGTAGAAAACATGGAAACTAGATTAGATAACAAAGCCCTAAGGTAGTGTTTGAGGATGAACATAGGAGAACTTCCTGGTATTTTGGTAAGGAATTGATTATGTGAATATTTCTAGCAAATAAATCTCTGTCTGGATATGAGCAGGAAGAGGTGGCTCTGGAATAAATGTACCTATGAGTGAAAGCTCTAAAAAGAAGTTTCAGGCTTATCATGGGGTATCCTAGAATAGGAAAACGGTCCTTGCTACACTCTTGGTTACGACACTCCTAGGGGATATTCTTAGAAAAAAATTATATTTTCTATACAAGAAATTCTGATGGATTGAAATATAAATTATTTATCAAAGAATCCATTTTTCTGATTATGGGATTAGCCATGCATATGATCTCAATTTTTTCCAGGTATTTTGTTAAATTAGGATTATACATTATAGTTCATACCCTAATCTAGTGTGTTCCATTATTTATAAATGGTGTATAATAAAAGAAGGGTAATCAATTCTTGTAGGCAATGTAGGGATCTCCCCACTGCGCAAGTCAACACAGTCAATGTTGGAGTATATCAAATCATGACCATATTGTGACAACATACTCAGGTTGTAAAAAAAAACAATTCCATGCCTATGTTGGTTAGTTTCATGTGTTATAAGCCCCCATCATTCAGTGAGACTTAAAATCCAGTGGTTTCTGGATAATATATCAGGTACCTTGAAAAGATATTCAATGCATTGAGATGCAATGAAATTGAAAAGCTAGTACTGGAAGTATATTATCTCAAGGGTGACACTGATCAATGGTGGCCCTTAATTCAGAATACCACAGAAGAAAAAGAGATATAATATAAGGAATAGAAGACTTTTAAAGAAATATTCATCGAAAAATATTTCCCTTGTGATTAATGAACTGAATTGGAGAGGAATTTTCTTGGCTTAAAGCCACAGGAAGAAGACAGTGTTGTAGAGTATGAGGATACATCACAAGGCTATCCAGGTATGTCGTAGATTCTGTACATGACTCAACAGACAAGATTGATCATTTCTTTGAATGTCGTATGTGAAGTTTTCGAATGGCACTGGCTTCTCAAAAATTTTCTTCATATGATGAAATTGTATCAACTGATATCAAAACAAAGAATGAATTTTCTATATCAAATTAGTTCAAGGAAAACCAAGATAAGAAAAGGTACTAAGATAACTAAGGGAAGCTTGACGCACCAAATAAGAACAAGGGAACAATGATATTCCCATTATGTGAGAACTATGGAAAGAATCATCTCAGAATATTCTTGAAAGGCATGGAAGTCTGCTCTATGTGTGGAGAAAGTGGTCATCAATCTGATGAATTTAAGTGGAATAAACAATTTGATTTTTTTCAATTCTATAATTGTACAGAGATGGGAAACCTTTAAAATGTGTGTCCTAAGTGCAAAAGAAACATTCCTCATAAAAATACAAGAGAAAATGGGAGAGATTTTGTGATTATAATCGAGGAAGTTGAAGTACCTAATGATGTGGTGGAAGGTACTTTAATTGCTTCCTCAAACTTAGCCAAAAACATTTCTTGATTCTGGATCATAACAATCATTTATATCTTCTCAGTTTTCCAAGAAAATTAGACATGTCCAATTTGATTTAATAATGGATTTATCAGTCAAAACTCCTAGGATATGCATTATCGAAACAAAGGCATGTCGACTAGTCCCCCTCATGACACATAAACGTGCTTTGGTTTCTATCCTTATCGACATACCAATGACTGAATTTGATATAATTCCTTGTATGAATTCGATGTCAAATTGATATGCGAAGATATATTGCAAGAAAAATCAAGTTACAATTTTTGAAAATGGTGTAGAATCACATATCTTTAGATCAAAGACCTCTTCATCTAATTCATATCTAGACCTACCCCTAGTAGATATATTAAATTCATTTCATGGAGGGGAAGGGAGCCCAATATATATGGGTGAGGAATGTAATATTCAAATTGACGATGTAAAAATTTTAAAAGAATACATTAATGTATATCTTGGGGATTTACCTGCACATCCCCCAGAGTGGGAAGTTGAGTTCCCTATTGATTTATTTCTTACTTCAAGACCTATATTAAACACTTCTTATAGAATAGAAACCATAGAATTAGTGGAGCTAAAGAAACAACTAGAGGAATTGAGTGAAAAAAAAATATTTATTCGAACAAATGTTTCTCTATAGGGAGCCTCAATACTCTTTTTCAAAAATAATGATGGGTCCATGATTCTATGCACTGATTACTGGGAAATCAATGCTATTACGATAAAGAGTGACTATCCTCTTCCACAGATTGAGTATTTATTTGATCAACTTCATGGATCTCAATACTTTTCAAAGATCGACCTTCGATCTGGATATCATCAGCTATGTGTGAGGAATGTAGATATTCCTAAGTCAAAATTTCAAACTAGGTATGTGAATTATGAGTTTACAATGATGCCTTTTGGAGTGACAAATGAACCCTATGTTTTCATATATTCAATGAATATATTTTTCAAGGAATATATTGACTACATTGTTGTGTTATTAAATGATGGTATCCCTGTATACTAAAAAAATTATGAAGACCATGAGAATCACTTTTGGATTAATTTGAAAAACATAGAAGAAGCAAATTAAATGGGATGTTTTGCAAGTGAAAATAATGGATTCAATCAGTTACTTTTTTAGTCCATATTGTCTCTAAGGATTGAATCCTAGTTGATCCTGTAATGAAAAAAAATACATGAATGGCCCATTACAACAAACATAATCTAGGTACACAATTGTATTGGCATAGCAAGTTACTATAGGAATTTCATTCAAGAATTTTGCTCGACTGGCTATCCTACTGACCAAGATTACACATAAAAAAGGTGAGTTTTTGTGGAAAAAAGAATATATAGAATGATTTGAATAATTGAAAAGAAGATTGGTCAATGCTACTATACTGACTTTACCATCTGGAAGTGATGGATTTGTAATATATAGTGATGCATCAAAGAATGGGTTGGGTTGGATCCTTATGAAAAATGGTAAATTTATTGCTTATGCATCAAGGAAGTTGAAGAATCATGAGAAAAATTATCCAACACATGATCTTGAGTTTGCAGCCATAATCATTGCTCTAAATATATGGATACATTATCATTATGGTGGAAAAGGTAAGATATAAACATATAACAAGATATTGAAATAAATTTTCACACAAAAAGAACATAACATGAGGAAATGGAGATGGCTAGAGTTACTCAAATATTATGATTGTTCAATAATCTACCACCCAGGAAAGGAAAATAATGTGGCAGATGCATTAAGCAGGAAAGATCACAGACTTCTTACTCAAATGAGGATTGAGAGAGATCATATATTCATGGATCTAATAAATATTGATATGAGAATTTTTAAGGAAGGGGATACATCATTCATCTATCAATTGATTTCTAAACCATCATTATTAGAGAAGATAAAAATCACTCAATCTGATGATGAGAATCTGCAGAAAAAAAATAATGCTGTCAAGGATGGGAGATTGGGAGACATTGTGTATGAAGAAGTAGTTCTGAAATTTAGGATGATGTTATGTATCCCCTCAGTACCTGATCTAAAAAGAGAACTATTGGATGGTGCCCATAACTGAAATTTCTATATACACCCTAGTAGCACAAAGATGTATAGAGATCTGAAGAAACATTTTTGGTGGTATAATATGAAGTGGGAAATTGGTGACTATGTGTCAAGGTGTCCAGTTTGTCAACATGTGAAGGCAGAGAGACAACATCCTAGTGGAGTGATGCAACCTATTCGTATAACTATGTGGCAGTGGGAAGACATTATTATGTATTTTTTTCACTAGTCTACCGAGAACTCCTAGAAGGAATGATGCAATATGGGTAATTGATGATCGTCTCACAAATTCTAAAAATCTCCTTCCAATAAGAGAGGATTTACCACTGGAGTGCCTAAAAGGACTTTATATTAACGATATTGTAAGACTTCATGGTGCACCTCTGTTGATTGTGTCCAATCAAGATCCCCAATTTACATCAAAATTCTGGAAAAGTCTCTATAATGTCTTTCAATACTGAGCTTCGTATGAGTACTGCTAATCACCCCCAAACTGATGGATAGTCTAAAAGGACTATTCATACTAAAGAAGAGATGTTGGGATCATGCTTTCTAGACTTCCATGGTATGTGGGATCAATACATGCCTTCGGTGTAATTTTCATACAACAATAGTTTCCATTCTAGTATTCAAATGGCTCTTTATGAAGCATTATATGGAAAGAGATGTCAAACTCCAACTTGTGGGGATGATGTTGGAGAGAGAAAACTTATAGGCGGTGAAATTATTGAAGATACCATAGAAAAGGTGAATATAATTCAATACCATATTAAATAAGCTAAAAGATATCATGAATTTCTAATTGTATCTCAACGGAATGGTGTCTTAAGGTTTGGTAAGAAAGGGAAATTGAGTCCCATGTACAACAGACCATTTGAAATTTTAGAAAGAATTAGAGTGGTATCTTACCATTTATAAATGCCTCCAAGTATCTCCAATGTTCATGATGTGTTCCATGTTTTATTGTTTAATAAATACATTCCAGACCCAATTCATGTACTCACCTATAATGAAATTGATCTGAAACTTGATTTATCATATAGTGAAGAGCCTATCGGGATCCTTGACACAAGGGAGAAAATATTGTAAAATCAGGTGAATTTTCTAGAAAAGGTTCTTTGTAAAACCCATAATATAGAGGAAGCAACATGGTATCCTGAGCATGCTATGAAGAAGAACCACCCACATCTTTTTGGTGGGCTTTATAAATAAAAAATTTCTAGGTTGAAATTTCTGTAGGAGGGAATAATACAGCACCAGAAACATTTTATGGTATATTTCTCTTAAATATATTCGATTAATAGCCTATATTTAATAAAGCACTAAGTTTATTTAAAACAACACTAGGTTATTTAGGAGATATTCATAATCATGCCATTGAATATAAATTTTCAACTAGTGTGTGTTGAATTTTGAAAATCTGACATACACGGTTGTGTTTAGGATGATATTTATATTCTGATAGAATTAACTTAATTTTTGGTGAATTATAACATACCCTTATGAATAGTAACCTACCCTTATGAATAGTAACATACCCTTAAGAATAGTAATATGAATCTTATGAATGGTATCTATACCTATGAATGTATAAATAAATTCAGGCACATTAAAAATGAAGATGAATAATTTAAGTTATATATTTTTTGATTAAGCTATTATTTTATGTAAATATTAAAATATTCATATTTCTTAAATTATTTTTGAAAAACGAACATCATTTTTCGATTCTACACAACGAAAAATGGATAGGGTGAATTTTTGGGATTTTTCTGAAATACAAGAATTTTTTATGAATTATAAAATGTGATAATTTACGATAAATGATAAATAAGGGATTTATTTAGTCAATGATGGTGATATGATGATGTAAGACCAATTGGTTTTAATTCACATGTGTTTATAACTTTTGTTGGTCTTGAAATACTTACTATTCCTTGTCTAGTGAAGAAATAATATACTAATGATTAAAAGATTATGAAAACCCTCCTCTCATCCACTATATAAATCCCCCCTCACCCTCTCATCCTCCCACACAACTAAATCATCAAGAATTTTATAAATTATTAAAAATAGTCTTCCCTAGCCATCTCCCCAAGTCTGAGACCTTCTGGTCTCACCAAAATGCAAAAAAATATCCTTATGTAGATTCTCGAGGAGGAGTACTCAAGAGGTGAACCTTTCTTCTCTTTTCTATCAATTTCTTTTACAAAGTTACATTCTTTTTTTCGCCCTTCTTACCTCCCCTCATGAAAATACCATGAAAATTCCATTACCTTAGATATACTTGATTTTAATTATGATAATAGAATATTTCAGCATAATCTCTCTTTTTTTCCTCCTTTTATACAATAAAGGCAAGCACCGTTCGAGATGTGTTAATTTATCACACTTAAGGAAGATAGTTTTTCAATTTTCATTACTATCTTAAATACTAGTCCTGATACCTTTTCAATGGAAAAACCAGATTATTATATATGTATTTTATCATTATTAATGTTCTGTAATCCTTACACATTCATAATATTGAATAAAAATACAAAACAATTTTATTGTGAACAAAACCGCCAAGTCAAATCCAAGCGTTTATTTCTAACTCATCGAATGAGTCATCCTCATTGTATATAACCAGAATCATTATAAGATCATTTATATCTATTTAATTTCACTAATAATGTATATTAACAATTCTGTATGTTTAACCATATTTCAAACAGTCATCCATTCATGAATACATGTAAATGAATAATGAAAACAAAAGAATAAAATGCAACAAAAACAATAAAATTGAATCCACTAAACAATAAAAAAGGCCATTAATGAACTTAATATATACATAACATATCAATTAAATGTTTATAAGGTTATGTACTTATTAATTAATTATGGTAAAATTTATTATTCAGGTTGTTAATTACAATCCAGAACACCTTCAAGCATAAGGTAAGGAATCCTCTCTCTCACTTTTGTTCATGAATATCCCCTATGTTGTGCTCTTTTATTTATCATAACTAATGATGGGGTATGATATCACACCTCCCCAATACCTCCATTATGATATAAAAATAATGGTATACCCCTTTACCTCTCATTAAGCGCTCTCAAGAACACTAGTTACCATGTTGAAATGTTGGTAAGGGGTTTTCTCATCCCACTTTCAATGCTATGGGATTTCCCTTATTTGCCTCTTATTTATTATATGTGGTATAGTTGTATTGCCATTTGATATAGATTATAATGATTCTGTTTATATTCATGTTATTTTTTAATCATTTGTTGGTTATTAACATTAGTTCATACAACTCAATTGATTACAATGTGGTAACGAGATTTGTCTCAAGTTTCACATCATTTTGACTTGCTTAGTATTGTGCACCTACTATTTCTCATGTGGTGTACCTAATTCCCATTTGGCATCACTTTTATATTGAAAGTATATTCCACATAAATATTCATATTCTCAAATCATGGATATGATTGTTGTCTATGTCGTATACCATTTTACTTATGGTATTTATTTCGAATGTTGTTTTGACTGTGGAAATATTAGTGAATCCATATCCTCTATTACATATGGATAATATAAAATCATGAAGATATTGTGTTGAATATATGTATAAATAATTATTAGGATGAAAATTTGGATGGGGCATGCTACATCCTCTTGATGCATTGGTTGACATCATGACACAATCAGTTTGGCGACAAACCCATCGAGTTTGTTTCCAAAAATCAGATGGGTTTTTTCCCACAGAACTAAACCATTTTTATGGTATTATGGTATCATGTTCCAAATATATTATGTAAAATTAATGAGAATTCTATTTATTCATTATCAGTTATTACTATCATTGAGGTTTTTAATATGACAAAATCTATGGATGCTGTTTCATTATCAGTTTATTAATGGCGTGCGTTTTTCATTTGTTCACCATGCCATTTTGATTATGTAAAATTGTTTACAATTTGGTTATTATAGATTCATGATTACACTATTTTTAACCCTTTATGATCATATGATATCACCCCTTTCATTGTTTACCTTCAACAGGTGATGAAGAGGATTTCATTTATTGAGTTTCTGTGGATGCAGTTTTTGGTTTTTGTTATGTATTGTATTTGGTATCCTTTTATAATTTAATTTTAATTACATCTATGTTTCTAGTTTCTTAAAAAGTACTAAACTGGTCGTTCCATCAAAATTTTCATTCCTTCTAACCATACCAATATAACAAGTAATGCATCGGCTCCAGTCTAGAGGGGTCAGGGTGTTACACACACACACACTCACACACAGACATATATATTTAAATTTTATTATTTTAAATGATAATTGAACTGTAAAATTATGAATTTGAGTTTTACCTATCCATTATTCACTAATAAGTAATTTTGGATATGGGAAAAAATAAATCTTATAATGGGAATGACTCTTGTATTAGGATTCAAAATTTACTATTGATGCAAAAAATGATTTTTTGTGATATATGACCTTTTATTTTATGAAATATAGTGTCCTAGGATTTATATTTATCATATTATGGGTGAATAATTCAAATTTGGAGTACCCAATACCTTTGTTTCACAATATACCTAGCATAGAACCATAATAAATTGATACCTATATTACATGATCCATGAGGATTAGCTAACCAGGGGTGTTTTAGTATTTTCTAGTCATGTAATCACTTGTATCTTAACCAAGCAAGGACTATTCCTCTCATATAACGAGTAGTAAAACCATTAACTCAATTGAGATATACTTAGAAAAAGTATGACCATACATAGAAGGTATATATTATGATCATATCTACAAAGATGAGTAATATGTGATATTCTCATAAACTAGATGAATTCTAAGTGATTTATTCATCTTCATAGTCATTCTATATATAGAAAGACAAGAATATATGAGTATTCTATATGGGAATAATATATTTCCTTTATAGTCGTAACTCAATGTAATAGGAAAATGGGAAATATGACAACACATTCTATCACATGATGCAGTAAGTGGATATGTTTATAGAGATACATGTGTTTCATTGTGATCAAACCAGACCCTTTTGTACTATTATTTACATCAATACATTATCAGGGCCAATATTTACATATATTTTTGGATACAATGATTTATATTTGTTTCCAATTGTACAGAGAGATGTGGGGTCACCAATTTCGGTTTACTAAATATGTATTTTTTTACAAAGAGAACTACTGAAATAATTGTTATAGATTTTATCTAAAATATTTTTTTTGGAATTTTATTCACAAAATATTTCATATGACATGATATGTGGTGAAATTAATGACAGATTTTAAATATTTTTTTGGTTTTTTATACAAAATGGTTTTTAATATGATTTCACAGGTTATCATTTCTGATAGAATGTATGGTGAAATGACACAAAAATATATTAGGCTATACTGTAAGTGAGAGATTAATGTTAATATACCTAAAATCTATGTGATATAATATTTTATTACATATTAAATTTTAGATTATAACATATATTTAGAAAAATTATTACATTGATACCATTTGGAATATCTTATTTTTTTATATAATGATATTTTATGTAGGATTCTTAGGTATGTCATTTAGAAGGAATAGACCAATTATAGTGCCATGGATTATTAAGTACAATTCATTTGTAACTACTTTATATCACTTATGTTAGTCAAACATTTTGTATTTTACGTTTGAATCTCCCTAACTAATTTGATATCACTGTAACACATGAAAAAGTTGATTGTAAAGGGTTTCATGGGATGTAATCGAATAAATTTTCTCATGTATTTAAGAAATGCATGAGTAAAGAAAAGGTCTTGGTATCAATCCCCATAACCAATATAATGGATTTCAATGAATAATTTATGTGTGTTTATTTCTTGAGAAATTCTCTAGCTGACACTCTCTCCCTCCCTTAACCCTCTTATTTCATCCTCCTATGTGACTTGAGATACAAGCATATCCTGAAGGTTTAAAATATCCTTCCAAAACTATTTTGTACATTACGTGAAATTTATGGCTAACCATGAGAGGGAAGATACTTTATTCCATTCATTGGTGACACTCATGATACATAGATAAAATTCAACAGTAATAGTAATTATTTGTGTATGGTATACATTCTTCATTTCTATTTTTATTTTATTTTACATAACAAGGAATTTTGTCCTTAGGATCCATGTTTTTTGACCATTTACCATACAATGATTAATATTTGAACATTACTTTGAAAATATTCAATCTATGAAGTCCTAGGTTTTTATGCTCTCAAAACCCATTTTTAACTAATGATTTTACTTTGATTATATTATTGGATATTTATTTATTAATTAGTTTTATAATATTCTCTATGTTATTGTATTTATATTTAAGAATGTATTCTATGTAATAGATATTATATATATAGATGTTTCTCTAATGTATGTATTAAAATTTGGAAATTAATCTTATATTTTGAAATATTTCAAACTGTTGTATTTTATAAATCTTGAAGAATTTAGAAATTATTCTTAGGTATTAGATATTTCAAAATGGAAAGTGACTTTCATATGTAGATATTACTATCAAATATAAATTAAGAATTTGAAATTAATTTTACATATTAATGGTTATAAAAATTAAAAATACTATATATTGGAAAAATGATGTTCTATATAATGTTTTCAATATTAAGTATTGAAAGTGAAGATCATATATATTATATTGAATCCAAATCATATTCTTATATATCATCAAAATATATTCTTATATATACTTAAATAATATTAGTCTTTGGTATTCTTTATCGAGGATGTTATAATTTTATATGAAGAGATCTTAATATTTTCTATTATGAATTTAAATTAAATATATTTTTCCAAATATTTTCAGGTTGTATAATTATTGGTTAAATTTATCAACTCTGAATTAATTCATTTAAAAATAATGGTTTTAGGAAGAGTTTGATAACGATTTTTATAAACTCATATTTTTGGAAAAATATTCTCTCACATCTTTGATGACTCGTATATTCAAATAAAATTTCAAAAATAATTTTTGAATAAATTAAATATTATTATATTATATTTATATCTCAATAGAAGAATTTATGTAATACGAATGATATAGATTATTTTTATTAACATCTACTCTTACACTACTGTGTTCTTATTCATTATTCTAAAAAAGTTATACTCATGTTTTTAACAAGTAATTGATAAAAATAAAGGAGAAACAAATGTATTTGTTCTGTATTCTTAAAGATTTCCGATACAGTTGTGGATCCTTTAAATCTACACATTATAGGCATATATATTACACTAAAAAAGATTAAATTTTTATCCATTGTACTCTAGTAATACCATGTGAACAATTTTTAATGAAAATATATATCTTATATCTAATTTTTTATGTTTAAAATTTGATTGGGAAAGATCATGGATATGAATTATTGTTGTAAATTAGTGAGAGAATATTTTTACTCCATGGGAGTATCCTAGTGGTTACACCTTTAAGTGGTATCGTGGGAGGTCTCTTGGTTGAGTCTCCCTATGAAATTGTAGGTATGGTTGATTTATTAATTTATTTGTTTTCCCCTCCCAAAACATATATAATAGTGAGAAAATATTAAAATGATCTTGTAATATATACACATAAAGTTTCATATTTTCCCTCTTAACTATGTGATCCCCAGGATAAGGATCTACATAAAATCACTATACCTGTATTGTGTGTCAGTTGAATGGATTCAGGTATGTTTCTTAAAAAACCCAACCACTATAAAAATATGTGTTGTCCTATCATTAATATTTTTTATTTATTCATTATAATATAATATGAAAATGATGAGAAGTTGAGATTCATAATTTAATTTGGAAGTCAATTTTTTGTAAGGTAAAACTCATGAATTCAATTGAACCTATATTGGGTCATTATAATTAACAACTAATATCACACATGTTATTAGGGTAATGATTTTCTGTAATCTATACGAGTTAGTCGATGAATAAATTTTTAATATAATTAATAAAATTATATATCTAATTGGAGGCATGTGATTGGTTTGATATCCTTATTTTATTGTTGAAAAATATAGTATTGGAAGAAAAGAAGGATTATAATTCTAAAGAATTTATATGAAGATAGTGAATCCATAAAAGGTAAAATCAATTGGACCTAAACTTGGGAGTTCTGAACAAAAGGTAGATTATGATTAAAATTTAAAATCCATGAATGTTAATATATATGGATTACGACTTGATGATTTTAGTAGATTACCTCGATTCATGATTACCTGAGATGTGTGGGAAATAATAATTATTTTTTATGACGATAAAGTTAATGTTAAAAAATCTAAGTATCATACATAAAAATTTGATATTGATAATTTCAAGATGTTTAATGGAGAAATAGTCATACAAATTAATGAAAGGCTGAATGAAAATTCAAATAATATTATAGTATAGGGTAATAATATTACAAAATTGGATAAAGATTTAAATGTTTTAAAAGTTTATCCTTATAGATGGAACATAATATGTATTGGAATAAGAAAATATACACTATTTAAATATCATTAAATAAAAATTCTGATAAAGGATCTAATTATATAGAAATATGAAATAAAAATTAATATTGATAGTCTATAATAATGAGAAATAATTATGGTTCTATTAATGTTTTTTAATTTTGATAATTAAATGAACTATAAAGAAACATGTTTTAATTAATGTGAATAATGACAATCAAGGAGTTCAATTTATGGTGACGAAGATGTTCAAATTTAAATAACATTCAGTATGATCTATAAGAAAATAATATATTTCCAAATATAACTCATCTAGTTCAAAAATAATAATGGTCGTACAAAAGGGGAGACCTAATATGAATATATGAATCTTGGGAATATCATGAATAACTACCCCAAAATTAAATAAATGATGGAATATGAAGGAATGATTCATAATAGTTTAGATTACAAAAAAAGATAAGTAATGATATATAAATAAATTGGAGTGAACCTTAGGATTCTAAAGATTAATCCCATTCTAACTCTAAGTTATAAAAATACAACTAGGAATATAATATGTGTTTTATGTATTATACCAAATAGGTATATTTTTTTTCTTTCATATACCAATATATATTGATTTATAATATGATTTGGTTAATGAATATTACTCTATACTTGAAAATAAATATGTTTCATTAAAAAAAATCATCAATCTTTTAGGATATTTTATGATATTTATATTACTAAAAAGAATTATTTTTAAAATTATTTTATAGAGTTGAAGATTAAATATGGTAAATTTGAATCTAATTTTTCTATACATGATTGCAAAATTAATGAATTATTTTCTATTGATTCTGCTTTATGGTTTTATTTTATTAGGTTTAGTCTTATGAGGAATCTCTAGAAATGATTAATTATTTTAAAATGAACATTGATAGAGATATATTTTTTCATTATATTTACATTTTATTTTAATGATTTTATTCTCACCATTTACTTATTTTATGTGTAATTGTAAATTTTTTAGTTTTTAGGAATAATTTTGAGTTGATTATGAAAATGGAATTAACTAATGTTTTTAGTATTTTTTATTATTAATATATAATTAAGTTATTCAATGGGTAAACAATATTTTTGAGATGTTTTAATGATTTAGTAAATTCTAGATATAGTAATGTTTGGTGATAGTGATACGAAAATTTTGTTAAGTCAATATGTAAGTGTCCTCAAGCATCACATGAGTCCTATGAAAGTGTCATTTTTAATGTTTCCTTAGTACTTAAAAGTCATCAATGTATCATATTTATTGGTCAAATGTGTTTGGGGAAGATCATAATCAAAATAAGTGTATGGATATTAAAGAGTATCCCCACAACATATCTAATATGTGAGAGCCAATTACATTTTAATAGGGGAAGTATTTCTGAGAATGAAAAGTAACATTGGCCAGTATGTAAAAGTATCATTGTGGATAAACTAATATATAAGATTCAATACCTTTTCCATTGGAATGATATTAATAATAATTAAATTAAAATTTTAGGATATTTAAATGTCTTGTAATTAAAAAATTCATCCAAGATGATACATAAGACTAAAATTTCATCATAATATACCTCCCAAGATTAATTCATGTGGTGATGAAGATAACTAGAATTGATACCTTATATCAAATACAATTCATTGAAATGTTGTAGTAAACTTCTACCCCACTATATGTTCAAGAATCATACATGTTAGAATCCTTAGATATGACTTATGTGATATTAATCATTCATTTTATAAATCATGTATGATTAATATTGGGTTCTACATCAGATAAAAAATTTGTGAAAGGTGTGCTTGCCCATATTTATTCTTATGTAAGGTGAGATCAAAGTGATACTATATATTAATTTCATCCTCTATGACATACCAAGCCCCACACATGTCCTAAGATATGATTCCTATGGTCATTGACTGTTAAGATGTTTCCCAATATTTACTTGAATTTTCAAATTAATTACATGAGGAAATAAATAATTATATTAAATTACGATAGTGGATGTATTTCAAATAATTATAAAATCCCACACCCATTTGATGTTTTTTTCTTCATGTTATTATCAGTTTCTGTGTTTTTTTAATTAAATCATTTTATATCTCTCTATAACTCTCCACTATATCATTTAATGTTTCTTCTCCACAGTGATATATAGTCTTTACTATAGTGAATAAATAACCTATGTGTTAATTCTAGAGGGAGGTAGTGGTGATATGGTGTCCTATCTCTAACGTTATTATAATTCCATTACCTTTATATTATATACTAAAGGGTGGAAGGGGAGGTTCAATGATTTTCATTTTTTTCATTTCACTCTCAGTATCATTCGTTATTATAATGAATTTATAATCACAACCTCAATTTAGATTATCCCATATATTGTGGAATTATTTAATTTAAATGATGAATGAAATATGGTGTAGTTGTTTTTGGTGGAGATCAATGCCTCATTAGAGTTGTATTCATTAACCTTCATAAATGGATGAGGTGTTATTAAGGTGTTAACACAGTCTCTAGGGAACTTTGAGTTCCATAATGGTATTGTAAGGTGTTAGCCTATAAATTGAATTTATTGTGATATTTAATGGATTAGAAATAACAAAATATAAAAAGTAACCCTTTTCCAAACCTAGAGGTTCAACACCTTTCCTTATTACTAGATTTAATGTGATACATCATTATATGTTTACATTCCCAAATTTTAATTTCTAACAAATATTCATCCTCCATTACATATAAATAAATATATATATATATATATAGTGTTAAAAAAATAGTGGGAATATAAATTTCGCTGAGTGTGAGTGGAATCCTTATGAGACTGACCTAGGTATCTTGGCTCTATAGTTCAGGCTTGGGAAAACATAAAATTTTATATTGAAAACTATTTCTAAAAAAACATATTTTCAAAATTTCACCCCATCCATAGATAATATATAAAATGCACACAATAATATCCATAAAAATATAAAAAATAAACAAAAATATTACTTCATTGTATATCATTCTCCTAAAAAATATTGTGTTCATTACTTATTTATAAATTAATTCTGAGGAGAAAAAATTCAATTTTTATGAAAAGGTGATTTTTTACAAGAACATTAAGATAATATAAAATTTATTTTTTGAGGACAATATTTTCCTGAGAAGTAATGGATCTTAATAAGAATAAATTGATATCTAAAATCTATAAACCACTGGATAATGAGCTCTATGAATTTTACAAATATTTTCTAAATTTTCTTCTAGTGGGGAAGAATATCTAGTTCTTCAAAAAAAGTAAAATAGATCCGATAAACCTATCAATAATGAAATATACAATAGGATGAAGAACGTATATAATATCACACACTACCTCAACTCTCTACCTTAATAGAAAGTGAATTTCAAAACACTGACAAGATAAGTGAATACATATATGGTGTTGAAAAAATATCGAATATTCATTATTTAAATCATCAGATAATGAATTTCATAACCAATTACATGATTTAAATTATATAGCTTTAAAACCATTGTATCCTTACCTAGATGATTTTGAAGAAGGGGCCACCAAGGATTATGTCTATAGTGGTTACAAGTTTACCTTTTTAATAAAGACAGGAAAAATCTACTAGTGGATATCCCCAAAATTGATTATAGAGAGAAACCTTTCATACATAAATATATCACATTATGTTTATTTTTTCCACTCATTCAATGGTATTGGTCATATTTATTTTATTTTGGGGGTCTCCATTCTCGATGTCTACACATTAAAATTTTGAAAAATTAAAAGTGGTGGTTTTTATCAACGAAACTCATCCCAACTTTTAATTGGGGTTAACACTATTAAACTAATAGGATGTTTTAAATTAAAAACACAACACCCCATAAAGGGTTCAATATAATACCAACTTTCCTTTATTTTTATAGTTTTTATTTATTTTATTTATGTTTTGATAAATGTTATTTTCATCATGGTTTTCTATGGTTAACAACAAAGAGAATAACACAAGATATCCATGCCAAATAAATCATGTAGCACCCTTCCTTTTCATTTTATTGTGTTATGATTATAATTACTATTTGTAAATTTTCATGTGTATCTATTTAAAAATGAGTACATTTCACAAAAAAATCATTGCATAGTGTGAGGGATGTTATTTTTTAGATAATGATTTTTGTTTATTTATTATTTTTCTTTTTTAGGAACAATAATCTGAACTAAATATTCATTATTATTGTTTCCTCTAGAATTGTTTTTGAGAGAGTTGAATTTAATTTTATGAAATGTATTATTAAATGAATTTTTATATGGAATCATGTCCTTGACATTAATTTTCATAGATTTTAATGATCTGAGCCAATTTTCAAATAAATTTCTATGAAACAATAAATTTAATTATATTTTACATTCTATGTGGAATTCTAAACCATTTTCTTAAATACATTATTAATAACCTCACATTATATAATGAAACATTAATCATATACGAAAACTATAACTTGTGATTATATATCTTTCAATAATTTGTGTTTATTATTTTTTTAATATGATTAAGGAAATAATTTAGCTATCTATCATTTTACACATGATACTTTTACTTTACATCAGCCGTTGTTTATACATAGAATCAATGAATTTACATTGAGGTTTAAACTACATTATGAGCTGAATTATCATTAACTACTCTCACTATATACATTTTTGTAAGATTATTTCATGGTTATGTATATGTATAGTCTTTTCAAGTGTGTGCTTTGGGAGGAATCATTTCTCAGCATGTGAGTGGTGTCCCATTACATTATGTATTGGATATAGGAAACAATCATGAGTAATTTTCATCATTTGTTATTAATTCAGGTCATCCATCTCATTTAGAAATAACAACAAGAATACGTGAATGAATTATTTATTGAGCACTCTTTTACGACTCATGTTCATATCAAAAATCAAGAGTATGAGTTATAAGTCTGACATTATATTATATGTTCATTTAATCCTATTAAAAAAATACAGCGAATAATTTGAATAAAGTCCTTCATATAATTCATTTTTTGAATAATTATCTATGCCACAAAAATTGAGGGTGGTGTATATCTTGTATGGATAATTGAGTGAGGAATTTTCAATGGTTTCATTTGAATAATCATGTATTATATTTGTGATGAAAAACACCTATTTATATCCTTATTGTTTTAAATGATTTTAATAACCAACACTTATTCACCAATTCTTCTTAAAAATTAGTATAAATATTTATAACAATATCATTTTTCATGTTGTGGGAAAATGAGAGTTTTCAACCTGTTATAGTGAAACATTAATATCCCATTTTTGTGAATAACTCTAGATTCCATTTCAATTTTTTATGGAGGGCTATATAATTCCATATAAGGTAATTTTTGATTGGTTTATATATGTATTTTTTATCTTTACCAAGATTAAATGTGATAGAATATAATAAAAGGAAAATGATTTCTAGTGATTAGACATTTTAAATTATATTTTATAAAGGATCATTGGAATTACTATACATTTATATTTTAGTGGATTAAATATGGATATTAGATAATTTCATAGGATTAATTTTTTATGTGTTAGGGAATTAAATAAATCCAATTTTCTTTATTTTAACTTTGAAATTCAATGATTTTACCTAGTATTTTTAAAATTTGGATATTTTTTTACAATTTCAATTTTTTGAAATAATCTTGAATATATTATGAAAATGACCCTAAATCACAATTTTTAGTGATTTATAATATTATTTATTTATTTATTGATTAAATGGATAAGACTAATTTTAGAGATAATTTTTTTTTGGGTAATGTTTAGAAGAAACGAATTCTAGAAGTAGTAATGATAAGATTCTATGAATTAAATACATAAGAGTCCTTGAGTATCAAAAGGATAAAATGTAATAATAATTTTTTTAAGTATAATTAGTATGTAAAAGTCATCATTGTTCCATAAAAAAGGTTGGTTGTGTAATTATAAGATACAAATTTACAAGAGGGTATGGATTTGTAAGATCATCCCATACTTAATCTAATATATAAGAGTCAAAGCCTTTACCATGAGGAAAAATAAAATGATATTGTGATGTAACACTATATAGTTTGTATTATTAACATATAGGATACAACCATTCATAAAATGAAATAAATTTTTTATTGTAATGATATCAACCATACACAAAATAATATTTTAGGAAATGTATGGGTCTTGTACATTTAGAAAATTTGAAGAAGATGATACATAAGATCTAAACATCATTATAATGGACCACCTAATAATAATTCTCATGGCTATTAAGATACTCTATAATTAGCCCCATGTGAAAAATTCATTTTAGTACTGTATAGAAATTATCTTCTATTCCCAACCATTAACGTGAGAATAATCTGCATAAGAATCACAAAACATTGGTTATGTGGGATGATTAATCGGGATCTATATTGATCATTTTAGATTAAAATAATCTGAAATTTGAGATAAAAACATAATTATAAGTACATATGGACCTTATTTATAACCACATAAGTTGATATATGAGTTATGGATCCTGCTACTATCATCCCTAATGAAATACCAAGCCTATGTGAAACCTCCATGATATGAATTTTGTAACCTTGGTGCCAAATTTTTTTTCCACATATTTAGTTTACTACATGAATTTGAATAATTAATATATAATGAATATTAATAACTGATGATCATGGGTGAATTTCAAAGAATAATAAAATCCTATTGCTCATTCAAATAATTACATGGAAGAGAAATACACATGTGGAATATAACCAAATGAACATTATGAGGCCACAATTTATACCTATTAAAAAAATAATCCACTAAATTGTAATGGGTTGTAATTTTCAATATGAATATATTATTGTATAGTTTTTGGTTTTTTATTTGATTTTTTAATTGGTTTCTATGTGTTTTAATTAAAATTTTCAATATCATTCCCACCTCTATCATTTTTTGTTTCTTATGCAATCAGATATCCCTTCTATACTATTATTCAGAAGATAGCTAAGGGTTTGTTCTAGGGTAGGTATTTGTGATCTATATACCTTTCAATAAAAAAAATTTTCTTCCCAACCCTTTATATGAAATACTAAAGTGAACGGGGAGGGGCTTGTCAATCGTCAACTTTTCCTTTCCCTCTTAGTATGATTCCCTCTTTGACTACATTTAATCTATTTAATGTCATCTGTCTTATCACATACATAGTGTAATGGGGTTATTTAAATTATTTAAGACATATAAAGAAGTTTTTTTTAGGGGAGTTCAATTCCTCAGTTGTGTAGTATCCACAAATGATACATGTTAAAGTAACATGACTTAAGGTGGTATCCAGGGTCATATGTGTTCCTCAAAAAAGTATAAGGTGGGGAACTATGAATGGTATTTAATGAGTTGTTTTATATCATGTAAAAATAATGAAATTCAATGAAGTAACCCTCTATCTTACCTAGATGATAAAAAAGTTTGTTTAAACTTCATTTCTCACAAGTCTGCATTACATGTTTACTATACTAAACTTTCATTTTCAACTCCATTTTATCCAAGATTTTAATATATAACTTCAATGGTATCAAAATATTTATATTTGGATATTTAGTGAGTTTATATGATACAATTATGAGATCAACCCTTTTTATTGTGCCTTACTGGTAAATTTGTAGAAAAATACGATATATATATTTAAAAGGATTATAAAATAAAAGTTTCATACCCTAAATGTAAATAATGGATATAAATCAACGACCCAAAGAAAATTCTTGAAAAAAATTACATTATTCTAGGTTCATATAGAAAAATGATTTCTACTATTTTTTGTTTTCACTATAGAATTTTTAAACAATATTCTTATGTCTTTAATTTGTGATATCCTAGAATTTATAGTGTTATGAACCCAAATATTTCTAAACAATTATCTACTATTCTGTAAATAAACTCTCCTCAAATAAAGAAGACATGGTTACCAAATTATTTAATTTTTAACACAGTTAGACAAAAAACAATATGGGTACCAAAATTCTTTTTTTGATATATTTATATGGATATAGCCACAAAAGCCAAAATATAATATTGGATATGGATAGTGGATTCTCAAGACATATCAAGGGGGTTTCTCTAATTATATTCATTGTAAAATATTTAATGGTGAAATGTTACATTTAGAGACAATGCTAATGGAAAATTTTTAGATAAGTATCTATTGAAAACACAGTGTCAATGCTTATCAACCAAGATATCTATGTTGAATGGTGAAAATAAAATATGATAAGAATCTCTTAACTCTATGATGATATTTCTTTAGTTGATTTTTAAAATGATTCATGATCAGTTTATATATATTGATTTTCTAAATTTTAATCTTGAAAAAAAAATGTTTTTACTTTAGATGTTTATGATTTTTTTGAAATTTTGTATATGGAAAATAATGAATCTAGGATTTATAATAAAATACATGTAAATTTTAATATCTATTGTTTATGAAAATTTCTAAATATAAATTTGATATAAAATTTTTATTATCTAACATTTTATAAAAAGTTGATACGTTCAACATGAAAAATGGGCAGGTTCATTGACGTGATTTATAATCTTTTAACCATGTAAATAGGTGGTTGAAAAAAAATCTAAATTCATGTTATGGAATACATTAGAAACTCAAATTATCTCCAATAAGTGTGAAATTTCTTGTGGGATAGTGTTTAATAATAGTATGGGTGTTTTGCGCATTATTTATGTGTGAGAGAAAGGGGTAAAAGATTTATATTACTCCTATAGATAATGGATTAGTGCTTAGTTCTAGGGTGGGAGTGCAAGTGTACTATTATTGAATTTCCTAAATTAATAAATCCATCTCCTAAAACTTATGAATTAGATATTCAAAATAATTCACAGCATACACTTGTTTGTTAATTCAGTGAGTTTCAATAAAATAATCATTGCTACAGGATGATCCTTCTTCCTATATGTACGGGGAGAAATAATAAATCAACCAATCTTCTTGTAAGAACAGAACCCCAACTATCTATACACCACCCAATTTGAAAATATTAATCCTATGTATATAATGATGATATTCTACCTACAACAAATTTTTTTTAAATAATTATTTACTTTAGCTATAAATTTCTCATGTTGTATCATATATATGGGTGATTGAGTGGATAAAGAGCATAAATGAAAAAAAAGGCTAAAATAACTAATGACAAAAATATTGATTAAAATCACAAGAAAACAATAAAATTAAATTCTAATTGATCTTAAAAACATAAGAGAAATTATACATATGTTATAAATATTAAAAATAGAAGGCTCTACCACTAGACTTTCTTATAATTATTGGATTTATTCCTCCATGTGAGATATTATACCCATATACATTAATAATACATTTAAGGAAACAATAGTGTATTTAAAAAATAGATATCCCCTAGAATAAAGATATTCATACTATATTTATAATATAATATCCCTTCAATTATAATTCTTAATTTTATATAATTCGTAATATTATATCCTTAGTGCATATATGGTTTTTTTCTGAATGTGTGAATGGAGGCCATGCTTCATCATCTCAAAAGTATTCCTCTATCTTAATGTTATTGGGAAACATATCTATTCAGTTGTTCGATTTACAGATTTATTTTTATAAGATCATTGGAATATTACCTTGTTACCTACATCATATGTATGTTCTCTACATGTATATAATCACAACAAAGGGTTCGTGGTGCTTTAATCCACACACTTTGATTTTAAAATATCCATCAAAGTGTTTTATGGTTGAAAAAATAGTTCTAAATAAAATTTTTTGTTGGAATGTTAAAACTATAATAATTTATAAAATTAAGACCTAAGAGTATATTTTCTATAACATAACATACATTGGATTGTAAAATATTATTTATTTGGAATCATAATTTCAGGATGAATTCTTTTGGAGTATGTTAGAGTACTAAAATACATTTCTTTCCTCATGACGTATAATTAGGTCACAAACATATCAATGATAAGTAATATGGTCTATGTTGTCTTGGATGTAACCTTGATAAGTTACATGGGTTGAATATATAGATAATGTATCCTTATTTGAACTATTATTTTAATTCAAAAAAACAGGATTACAAAGATGGGAGAGTTGTGTTTGAGTTTGTATACCATGTTGGCTCTTGAAATTAGGTTTATTGGAAACATATACAATTTTTAATTCCATGAGATAACATTAGAAAATCATGTAATCTTTAATTTTTTCCCATGTTATATTAATAATAGAATAATCTCAGTTAGTAAATGTAATGTTCACTAGGAAGTTGACGTATCCTTTTGATTGTGAACACAAGAGTACATTGAGGCACCAAAATATTTTTGGGGTTAGCGGAATGGTTACATTATTGATTGAATTGGATCAAATTGAAATGTGAGACAAAATTTTAATTCAGGAAAAACTTGAGGGACATACATGATATTTTTTTGATTCAACTAATAGATCCTCTTGACTCATAGTGAGGTTATATTATCCTCTTGATGTACTCTTGATCCTTGTATACAAATCATGTACTCCACTATTCTCACTCACTTACAATGGTTTATCCTATTACTAAAAATAATAAAATTAATAGATTATGGAATATAGAGCATTCATTTTATTCCCAAAATATAATAAAAAATTATGTTCACAATTTGACTAATTTAATAAATATTTATTTAATCCAATTAAAGGTCAAGTGATAAAATATCAATTGAATCAAATTCCAATAAATCAATACCTTAATAAATCCATATTTATTGGGCTCATCATCTATAACCATAGTCAATAAATCCTTAAAACATCATATTAAGAATTCTTATACATCTTCTTACCATTCTTTATTTGGGTTCAAAATTCCCTAAACCTGTATTTTTTTTAAAATTATTCACCAATTATATTTTTTACCAATATTATTTATAAAAATCACTTATTTAATATGTAAAACAAACATATAAATCGAATAAAAAAATAGGGTTCCCCTTTTTATTTTTGATAGTATAGTCATGGAAGAAAGGGTTTTGCTTCTAAATCATATTTTAATTTAACTATTATTTGTGGCTTAATTTTACAAATGCATAATTAAATTTTATATCATGAGTATTTCATGATCAATTCCCATTGGTTAATTTTATTCCATCTTATCTATTGTATGTGAATTTAATTTATGAAGTATTCCGGATGAGTTAATATTTTTTAGTAGATACAACATAAAATATTGAATTTAAATTTATGTTGGGTTAACATATTGATATAGAATTTTATCAATGTAATGTTCCTTCATATAATTGTTTCATATTTATTAATGTAGTATAAATAACATTCCCCACTTGATGAAACTAAAAAACTTATATTATATTAATCTGAAAATTACATTTAGAGGGAAAATGGATATTAGAATTTAATGTATTTTAATGTGATAAAAAAAATTAAAATAATATAATAATAATATGAAAATTTGGATCTATTTGACCCTAAAATAATTATAATCATGGACAACACTATAGAAATAATGTTAAATATTAGTCATTAAATGTGGTTTTTGAAAATTAAAATATATAACCATGTGATAAATTTAAGAGAATGAATATTTAATAAAATATGAGGTAATTAGTGGAATTAGGGAACCCATATGAATATTTTAAATCGGAATATTGGAATAGTAATTCGACCCTTAGAATAGTATGCTAACCATTGGAATAGTAATCAGGCCATTAGGAATAGAATCCGGAATATTAAAATAGTATCTACAACTATGGAAGTGTAAAATAATATTTACCAAATATTTTGAAATGAAAATATGTTTTATTTATACCATTGTACATGAAAAAAATGTTTTAATAATGATAAATTAAGTGTTTGGATTTTTATAAAACATTATTTTATTCATTGAACATATATAATAAAATTATTGATTGAAAAGAAACATTATTTTAATAATATGTAATTAAAAATAAATATTATGTTGTATTATAATGATAAGGTAAATTAATGAGGCCATAATTAATATTTCAAAGGGTCAAAAAATCTATAATAATTTCAAAATTAACATCTTTTAAATAAAATAATATTTTAGCAATTATTTAAATATATCATAATTATGAAATTATTTTCATAAAATGGATTTTATATTTTAATATACAGTTTGAAAAATGGTTAGGGTGATTTTTTTGTATTAATCTAAAATAATTGATTTTTTGGGAATAGTGAAATATGGTAAAATATGGTATTTAACATGATAGTATAGATACGTGAATTTTTGTGTCATGGATGATTTATAAATAGGGTGAGTTCACATAAAAATATATATATCAATGGAGTTCGCATATGTGATCGAATCCCTATGTCTCACAATCCAAGGATACAAAATGTGAGATCATCAAACACCAAGAGTTGTTCTCAGGGTGTTGGAAAATAGTGAAGAAATATTCATGAAATTTAGGTCTATTTTATGAAAAATCATTGTATTTGTTGCGGTTTTTTTTACATTAAAAATATCATCAATAAAGGGAGAACAACACATGTAACTATGAATCAGATATCCATTTCATAATGAATCAAGTCTCTCAAGACCACAATTATTTATTTGGTTCCTCTTCTAATGTGTTAAAGGCCAGGGGTTTTCTAATTATATGATGATTGTGACAAGTCAATCAACATTAATATTATCTTCCCATATGTGGAACATAAGGTAATTGTTTTGTGAATTATATCAATTCTATTGAAACCATGTTCTATTCTTATTCATGAATTTCAATATTATTTTAACAAATTTGATGCTCGAAACACAATTGATGATGTTTAGATTAGAATATTTGGAATTATTTCTCTATATTATCATCCTAGGAATCAATGGGATGTTTTCCCATTGGTTGTAATCCCATTCAAAATGTATAGGGAAACTAGTAACTCTAGATTTGTTCATTATGACCCAATCTTAGTATAAGTTCAGTTATCATAAAGACTTATGAATCAAGTGGTTTTATCTTCTATTGATGAAAATATAAATTTCAAAAATTTATATGAGAAGATTCCAAATTTTTTTATTTCTATAAAAACATTTGGTATGGTGTTATGATTTTTTAAAGGAATACTTCTATTATATGAGCATTTTGGAGTATTTGATTCTATCAAGTGGTTGATTATAGGAAGAAATTAGGGATATAAAGAATGAAAGGAAAGAAAGTGATTGAAATTTATGGTGAAATAGACCATTATACGAGTTTTTTATAAAATTAGGGCTAATGGATGATCTATGGATGGTCCTTATGATGGATTTAATTTAAAGGAATATAATAGTTTTAAAGTTTATGATGAACAGAGTAATTTATCTTCCTCTATTATTGAAATTGAATTACAGGATTAAAATGATGGAACTATGATCACTAATAAGATGAATGATCCGTTGACAATTAATGAGGACGATATATTGAAGGATCCACTTGACGATCTCTAAAATTTTTAGGGAAATCAAAATAATGATAAAAATAAGAAGCCATATACCCTCATAGTGTAATAAGATTATGATAAAAATGATAATTAACCTAATGAATTCATGGGAATGTTTTAAATTTACTTCCATTTAGGTGACTATAAATGGAAAAATGTATAGGATACTGGTGGAAAAAACCCTTTTACAAACTATGAAATCTTAGAAAGATTACTCAAACTTGAATAAAACTATGCCAAAAAGATCCTATAATATATATTCAAAAAAATTACAATAATATATAAGGATAATAATCTATAAAATTTGAATGGATCAATGATTTTTTAGATCAATCTAAGTGATGACCTCAATATAAATAGTTTTATGAGAAAGATAAAAGTATAATAAACAAGTATGGGGATGATATACATTATTTTGATAGATATATTTAAATATGGATTTGAATGGAATAGAAGATTTAGATTGGAGTTAAATATATTACAAATTTAGATTATAGGACCCTAACATGGGATTGATTATAATGTTTCAAGTGGGGATCAAGTTTTAGATACACATAGTTATTGTGGTTATAAGAGAATAATACTTAAGAAACTATAGTAATCTGAATTACATATTGTCTTGGAGATTGTCTTGATGAATAAAATTTGGGAAGGGTTGAAGGATGGTTTTAAACACTCTAATCTTGGTGTTTCATATTATGTTTCATTCAGGAATGATATGATAAGGATTATATAGAATGCTTCTTGATAGGAATTTGGTATTGATGGATTATTTCAGGATGGTGTAAAGAAAGAATGTTTAAAGAAAGAGTTTTTAGAATTATTTTTTTATTGCTTCTAGTGGAACATTTGTAGGTATTTTATTATCTCCATTATAAGGGTTTATCTAGTCTCTTTTAGTTTTTTTAAACTCTAAAAAATTGTAATCCGAAATTTTTTTGTCTGATATTTCCTTTTTCGATATGTTTCTCCAGGTTTAGGATTTTAGTTCTCCAAATATATCGATCAAGCTGTCTGGGTTGATGACGTAAGATTCAATTATTCTTTATTAAAAATAACAATTTATTATATATAGTCATAAAATCAATACTATTTTTATTCATGAGCCAAAATAATAAACTAATAAATATTATATTCAATACACCCCTCTCCTCCATTTATATATTATTATATCATCCCAAATAACCCTTTCACAATAGAAAAACTAAGACTAAAAGCCTTAAAAATTTAAGATCCATTACACTCCCAATCCTCTCCCCTAACATCCTTGTTCTAATAGTCCCATAAAAATACCATTTCATGTATCCATTAAGATTATTTCCAGGATATGAAATTTAAGAGGTAATATTCTCAATTATCCCCTTCTAAATTCATTTCTTCTTCTACCTTCTCCTCACCATTATCTTAAAACATCACATACTGACTCAGGTATAATAAATATAATATAATTTTATTTAGTTTAACTAATTGTTAAATTCAACCGTCCATTATTTTGGTTCAAAAGAGAATGAAATTTTTACAATATGGTTGGTTCATTGCATCCATGAACAGTATACTTCAACTATTACCACTGCCTTGAAGGATGAATATAAAAACATTATTATGGATAAATATGATGATAAAAATTATAATATAACTTATATTATGTTTCTTAATTCTTTAAATATAATTTTATAAAATCAAATGAATTTTGTTCATGATGGTCAGTAAATCCTAATTCATAAACTAACTGAATAAAGTTGATGTTTTTAGTAAAGGAATCATCCCTTTATGAAAACAAAAAATTATATTGGGGAGTATTTCAATTTATAGAATTATATGAATACTATTTAATTTAACTTTTATATTTATATCCCTTTTTAAAATAACTTCAACAATTTTACTTAAGAAAAACGACATTCAAACCATGAAACAAATTCCCTCATAACAATGAAATTAAACATTATATCTCATCAAAATGGTTACAAATGAACATAAAAAATTATAATAAGTCAAATATATGTGTAAAATGTTACTATTAAAATAATTAATGAATCATTTTTGATAATCCAGGATTTTATGTGCAAGTGAAGATTTATCCTCTAACATAATGTAAGGGTTCTCTTAAAACCATCCTTCTTCTTAAGATTATGCCCTTTGTCTCTCTAACTCAATTTCAATATCTTTTTGATGTTATGTAATGAATATAGATTCTATATAAATGTACTAAAAATATATTTATATCTTATTTTACCTTATTATAAATGGTTAATATATTCCATAACCTTATTTCTCAAATTTTATCATTTAGAAATCACTTTTGAATATGATATGATGAAAGATTTTTCAACCTATTTATTTCCATGGGTAATTATTATGTTTATTAATTAGGATTCATTTCCTTTTCTGGAACACATATGATAGTATATATTATGGATTTTATGTCCCAATAACACTATACTTCATAAGGTGTTGTTTTTTCTCATCAGATGGTATTTATGGGTCTATGGAGTGATCCTAATGCACGATGGGACTCTATCCACCATGTGATGAAGTATTGGTGGGTAACCTTGACATATGTTTATGTCATGTTTTATATTAACATTGATTTCCTATAATTCCATGATCTTATGATTCCATGAGATTTATGCTATTATGACATATGATGACTCATGATACATTCATATTTAGATAACTTATTATATATTTTGATTAATATATAATGATTCTCCATCATGTTTATTTCATTTTTAAGATTTACATTTAACCACTTTCATTAAAATATAACCCAAGATATTATAAATAGTGTTAGGATATCAAATGGATTTAGGATCCCAATATAGAGATTAATATAATGAATTTTATTTTATATTCATGTCATTTTTATGTACCAAGTCTTCCAAATACACTAGGATTTTTGATCCTTTGGTTGTATTTAATTTATAATTATGTCAAAACTAATGTAATAACAAGTGTAATATTTTTGGGTCACTTAGTTTATATCATAATAAATACAATACATTTTTGGGTATTAGGAATCGAATATATTAGTGAGAACCCTAGAGATAAGTATTTGAATAAGACAATATTCTAAATGTTTATGGAAGTATAGAGTGATTGGTTTCAATTAAATTATATCCATGTAAGGATACTAAAAATGGATATAGATTTGGTATAGTTGTACTTAGGGTAATAATACTAAAAACGGTAAATTATATATTAACCTGATAATCACATGGTGCATGAAAATGTGGGCCTACTGCACAAATAGTTTGACACTCCAAAGGGATATGCTTTAGAAAATTCACAAACTATTTACAAACTATTACGAAGGACATGAACAGATAGTTAGGTAAGAAAACCTAATAGGAAATATTTCTACAGATTACCAAGACTGAAACCTAGAAACACATAAGTTATAATTTATATAAAAAATATAATTTATTCCTCATGTGTTATCATTTTATATAATATTTTGCAGTATTTGCATTATTATTTTTGGTTTCATTATTTTTTTAATGGTGGGAAATAAGAGAAAACATTCTAGTAACCAACATGATAGGAAATGAGATGATTTTATTAAAAATATGCCTAACCATATAGGGGTGGGAGGTGGTAACTTTATCGTTATATTTTCTCATCTAACTCATGCTATGAATAGTAACATTAATTGTATAGAACACCTTCCTCCTATGAAAGTGATTTTTTTGGTCAATTAGCTTATGAGACAAAGTCCGTTAACAATTAGTGGGTCTTCTAATCCCCACATTAGGGAATAATGGATTAAATCCATTCATAATATATTCTATGTCCTCTAGTTCTCATTATAGTAAAAAGTATTACTGGTCGTTTATCACATAGAGGGGAAACAGATATATGGTAGACACCGGTCAAGAATGCAAAGACCAAAGAGAAATTTGATTCAACATAAGTGGATTGACTCAAAAAAATATTTTTAATAAATATCTTCCCTGGACTATCATTATTAAAATAGAGAGATTCCTTGAACTGAATCAATAAAAATATGAGTCTATTAGGGCATATGAGGAAAACATCACAAGGCTTAGAAGAAACACCTATGACTTTTTCACCACCACTGAATGTAATGTTCTACATTTATTTGGGGGGTTAAATAATTATATATTATAATGTTTATCAATTTGAGAATTTGAATGCTTTGAAGAGATATTTTTTTGTGACTTATTGGTAAATATGGAGACTGGAGAATTTTAGTAGTGTTATGGGACTATTTATAAAAATATAAAAGTACATTTTTCTATTGGAGGATCAATGGATAAATATTACAGAGGAAATAAAACCCAAAAAAATACATATCAAAAATTTCGGAGGAAGAATCCCAACAACCCTCTCAAGGGAACCAAAGATTCTTTGAATGTGGAAAAGTTGGGAATTAAGATAATAATTTCCAATGGTAGATAAAGAGTGAAACTAATATGATGGAATAAAATATGGTTCAAATCAACACTCATCCAGTAATAAAGTGTCTTATCTATAGGGAAAATGAGAATCATGATAATCTATTACTTAAACCAAGGGTTTATTAAGACAGTAAATGAAAACAACCTCCAAGGACAAGAGAGTAGGGACGTGAATATTCCACCACTACTGCTGAGGAGGATCCTGATAGTTATGTGGTGACATGTTCTCTGGTTATTTATTCAATAAGAGTGAACAAACTATGTTATTTGGGTTTTATTTATTCTTTCATTTCCTTAATGTTTAGTAGACATATTCAAATACCATTTCTAAACATGGGGGCTAAGCTATCTATGAGAACAATGAATATGGAAATTGTTGCATCCCAAGTATATAACTCTTCCCCAATCAATGTTTTGTAATGAAAATTCTATAAAATAATTTCTTAATTTATTTAGTTAGGATTGACTATATATTGGGTATGGGTTTAATTTCCATATACAAAGACAAGAGCAACTATCAAGAGATGGAGATCTGCCTACACATCCTGAGTCATCCTACAATTCTATCAAAGTGTAAGGATGAAGATGAATATCCCTTGGAATATTTTTTTAGGCATGTATGTTATTTCTTTAAGATAATGTGTATCTATCTCACATGGTTAAGAAAAATGAGAAACTCATTTTTGAAATAATTCCTATTCATGAAGATTATAAGGTTGTTTTCCCTAAATAGTTCCTTGGTCTCCCTCATGAATGAGAGGTCGAGTTCGTAATTGAAGTCATACATATATCATTCCAAATATCCAATATTCCTTATATAATGGATGCCTTTATTTATAATAATTTAAGAAGAATATATAAGATATTCTGAAAAAGGGATTTATATACCCATGTGCTTCACCGTGGGTTAATTCAGTCCTCTTCTTAAAATATTAGGATTGATCAATTTTCATATACATTGATTTTCATGAGCTCAATAAAATAATGAAAAAGAATTATTATCCCTTTTCAATAATATATTAATTATTCAACGAACTACACGGATCCAAATTCTTACTTAATGTGCAACATTTTTTGTGATATCATTAATTAATGTCAAATAATGAAGATATTACAAAGACTGCCTTTGGAATAAGCTACTGAAAATATGAGTTCATAGTGATTCCCATCATACTCTTGGATTATCTAAAAATATTTATGAAATTAATTAATAGAGTCTTTATAGCTTATCTTGAAAATTTTTATTTAGACTTTATAGATGATATTTTGATATACTCTAAAATCAAAGAGGTGCATGTGAATACTACGAATACTATGAAAAAGTCTTAATACAAATAGAATATATAATAAATGTATATTAAATATGAGTTTTTGATGGAGTAAGTATCATTATTGGTGTTATTTATCACTATAAAAGGTATATATATGGATTATTCTATGATAATGTAAATTGGGGAGTGGACCATACAAATATTTGTAATGGAGATCTGTAGGTTCCTTATACAAGCGAGGTAATACCAATGATTTGAGAGATATTTCTCAATATTTTCCAACCTATTAACCTATATGAATCTAAAGGGGTTAAATTTATCCATAAACAACTATAGTGATGAATTATTTAAGGAATTATTAAATAGCCTTCTCACAACAAGAACCCTCGTGCTTCCCTCATGTGAGTAACATTTCATGGTAAGTAGTGATTCTTAAAAGAAGGTTATATGATGTGTATTGATGAAAATTGAAAAATTGTTAGCATGTGATTCAAGGAATTTGTAATTCTAGGTGAATTAATATTTAATGAAGGGTCTGTATTTAGAAGTACTAGTCTTCACATTGAAAATCTGACAACATTATCTTTATATTGAGAGGTTTGAGATATATACTAATCATAAGAGCTTAAAATATATATTCACACTAAAGGTTATTAATATGGAATATTGTATATGGTTAGATATGTTCATATATTATTACTAATAAATCTATTATCATCATGAAAAATAAAATGAACTGGATGATTCTCTAAGTAGAATAGATCTGAAAGCTTATCAATGATGAGAATTGAGAAGGATATAATATTTAATGAATTATAAATAATGGTCATTGTAATCCTAAAGAAAGGAATATCGTCATTAGTTTCTCAAATGATTATAAAAAATCCATTTTGTAAAATATAGAGGATGATAAAAAAGATGATGTGGAAATACAGAAGAAGATAGAAGCAATAATAAAATTGAGATCCTTATATATAAAAATTTATGAAGAAGGTGTTCTATGATTTGGTACATGACTGGGTGTACCATCAAATCCAAATATGTAGAAGTGGATATTGAATGATGCATATATATCAATAGTCTCCATCCACCGAGGGATTATGAAGATGCATTGGGATCTCAAAGATTACTATTGTGGGATAATAGGAAGAAATATATTACAAAATATTAATAAAACTATGGTATGTTAATAGGTGTAGGATGGGAGGAAACATTATAACGTAATGAGGAAATAATTACCCATACCTACATGCAAATGGGAAAACATCACTATAGACTTTGACGGTATTCATCTGAATAGCTCATGGGGAAATAATGTTACATGGGTTGTCCTGGATTGTCTTATAAATATTTGTCAATTTATTTCAATTTGATAAGTATTTTCACTAGATAATCTTGCATGGATAAATATCAAAGAAGTGGTGAGGCTACAAAAACATGAATATCAATCTTATCTGACCAATATCCAAGATTTACCTCCATGATTTTTCAAATTTTACAACATGATTTAATCACTAAGTTGACCATTATTATTAATTATCACACAAAATTTGATGAAGAATCTGAACGAACTACCAAGACAATGGATTATATATCATAAGAATACTTTATGGAAATCAAAGGAGGTTGAGAATAACATCTTTATAAGGCCATGTTATTTTACAAAAATAGTTTTCACATAGGAAACCCAATGTCTCTATATAACTGACTTTCTGTAAAGAGATTACAAACACCTATATAATTAAATATAGTTGGTCAAAGTAAGCTACCATGACCAGAAATGGTCAAGGAAATTGTTTGAATGTTCAATACCATTAAGTATCACATTAGTTCTTCCCAAGGATGAAAAAGGATCCATATTGAAAATTTTGGATGGGACATGGAGTAAGAGGTTATAGATAAAGTGTTAATAAATATATATCCATGGAATAGATTCATATGTCATGGTATGAAGGGAAAGCTGTGTCCCATGTAGAACAACCACATGGATATTCAAGATTATATTAGTTTCATGTATTATTGAATAGAACTCCCAAAAAACCTCTCTCAAGTACATGGTGAATTCCATGTATCCATATTGAGGAAGTACATACCATATCCCTCACATGGACTCAAATTATATTTGGTTTAACTGGAAAATGATATCCCTTATGAGAAATAACCGATCAATATCTTGGCCTATAGAGATAATGTTCTATGAAAAGAGAAAACACAGCTAGTAAATGTAATATGGTGAAAAATAGGTATGAGGATGTGACATGGGAATATGAGGAAGCCATGTTGAAGAAGTAACCTCACATGTTTTAACATTAGTATGTAAAATAATATTTCATGGTTGAAATTTATGAAGGGGGAAAATGCAATGGCCCAAAATTTAATCTACGAAACTTACCATCTTATATTTTTTTACATATTTAGTAATATAGTATAAAGAACCTACACCATATGATTATAAAAATAAAATTTAATTATAATAAATCAAACATTACATTTAAGGAATTAAAATTTCTATAATAATTAAAATTATTATAATTGGAACAAAAAGATAAAAATGATAATAATAATAATAATAATAATAAAATTTAGATATACTCAATATCGTAGAATAATTGCACTCATAGACAACACTATTGAAATGATGAATAATCCTTGTAATTCAATATGAATTTTGAAAATGAAAATATATAACATTGATAGAAATATGTGTTAATGAAAAATGAATGATGTATGTGGAACTTATTATATATAGGGAACCCATATCACTATTATTAATTTGACCATTGAAATATTAATTTGACTGTCAAGAATAGTAACCTAAATTTTAGAATAATATCCTCACTGATTAACATATAAACCAATATTTATTTTTCTAATAAAATGAAATTATTAGACATATATACCATTGTATTAGTATGTAAATTGTTTAAAAATGATAAATTAATAGTTTTTATTTTTATTAATCATAATTATTTTAATTTCTATTTTTTAATAAATATAATGATTTAAAAGATAAATTATTTTCATAAAATGTATTTATTAATAAATAATATATTTTATTATAATTATAATATAAATTTATGTGATAATAAGTAATTTTTCAAAGGGTTAAAAAATTTATCAAAATATTAACATTGATATTTTTCAAATAAATGATGATTTTATTTAAAAAATAAATTTATCATATTTAGAAAATTATTTTCATAAAATGTATTTATTTTTTGAAATATACACATTAAAAATAGTCAGTTTTAATTTCTATTATTTTACATAAATAGTTTCATTCTTGGGGAAAATTGAAATATAGTAAAATCTGATAGTTAAAATTACAAGATAAATATATGAATTTTAGAGCCATGAATGATGAAAGAAACAATAATTTAGAACTCATGTGAAAAAATTAATGTATTTACTCATAAGAACAAATAAAATTGGTATTCTTCTGCCAAAATAATAAACAAATGATTATCATATTCAAAAACACCCCTCTCCCTCAGTTATCAATATCAACCTCACCACCCCATCTCCCCATAACTATTAAGCTTTGTATATTACAAAATTTCTAATAATTACCATTCACAATACTCTCTCTAAAATCCTAGTGCTTCTGGTCTCATACAAAAGCCATTGCAGGGCTCCTTAAGGTGTATTTCAAAGAGGTGACATTTTGGAGGTAATATTCTCAATTTACCTCTTTTTAATTTCATTGATTTTTATACCATATCCCACAATCCATCTTCCAAAACCACTTCACGACTCTATTATCATATATATAATATAATTTTACTATATAAAAATAATATTCATCTTATACCCTCCTTTATTTTGATTCAAAACTGAAAATGTTTACCAAATGATTAGTTCACCACCTCCATGATCAAATCAATTCATTTTTTCCACCACATTAGTGATTGTACATAAAAATATTTTTATGATTATATAATATGATAATGAGTAGAAAATAATTGTTTGTTCTCATTAATGTTTTAACTACAAACAAATTAAATTAAAGGAATCCAGTTTATGATAGTTGGCAAATCTTCCTAAATGGTCTTAACAAATAATATTATCATT
The DNA here is from genome assembly GCA_963277665.1 of Viscum album. Lineage (NCBI taxonomy): Eukaryota > Viridiplantae > Streptophyta > Magnoliopsida > Santalales > Viscaceae > Viscum > Viscum album. Next base: position 1,405,342,634 of record OY728125.1, read on the forward strand.
TTAACAAAAATAATTGTCCCTATCTTAGAATATAAAATGAAAATTGGGATAATTTATTTTTTTAAAATTTTATCAATACAATTTAATTTCAATTATAGATTTATCATCCCATTGTACATAAACTTCAATAATTTTTCTTAAGTTACATAACATCAATAACATGAAACAAATTCCCTCAAAACAATGAAATTAAAATTTACATCCCATTGAAAATGTTATAAATGAAAAAAATACACTTATACTAAATCAAATATATATAGAAATTTTTTAAATTAATTAATAAATTAATATTATATTATTATTCTAGATGATATTTACATGTTCGAAATGGTTCTAGAATATAACGTAATGGTTCTCTCCAAACAACCATTTTTCTTACAATTATGACCAATATCTCTCTAACTCGTATTCTATCTCTTTTTAATGTTATATAATGATTCTAAATTCTATATATGTGTTTATCACATATATTCTTAAATTATTATCCCATTATTTGATAGAATAATACATTCTATAAGTTTATTTCTCAAATTCAGTATTTATGAAATCTCTTTTGAATAGGATATGATCCATGATTATGAAACACATTTCTTTTTGTGGATAAATATTATGTTTATGAATTGTGATTAATTTAATTTTTTAGAAAACACAATAAATTTCAGGTTATTATGGGTGAACATAGACGACACTCCAATCCATCGTGTATTTGTTTCCTTCCCATGAGATAGTAAGTAATTAGTGAGTAAACATAACCCATGATGGCACTCCATCCACCAGGTGATGTTTTCTAAGAGTTTAACCTTGAGTTATTCTTATGTAATGTTTTATATTGCTAAATAATTCCTATCATTCAATGGAATTATTATTATATGAGATTTATGTTATACTTATATATGATTATTCATGATTCTTTCTTCTATATGATATCATGTTATTCACATTGATGGATATGTTATGCTTCTCCATCTTGTTTATTCGCTTATGGGGCATGATAGATCACCCCTTTATGTTCTATATTCATTATGTTATCTTATTCAATTTTAGAATATCAAAAGGATTTAGGAGCTCATTAGGAGATTAAAATTATGAAGTTTGGTTTTAGATTCATGTTATTGTTTTATGTACCTAGTAATCCAAAAAAACTAGGATTTTCAATCCTTTAGTTGTATTTATTTATCAATTTTTTTAAAAATAATGTAATAATATATGAAAAAGTGTTGGCGCACTATAGTTCATATTATATGATTATTTAGTTAATTTTGGGGATTATTATTAGAATACATTATTGAGAACACTTGGGACAAGTCTATGTATATGAAAATATCCTGAAATTTCGGTGAAGTATAGAGTGGGTGGTTTCCATGAAATTATATCCTAGTCAAGATAATAAAATAATTTGTTTGATCAAGAATAGTTCTACCAATTTTTAGAAACCCCAAAAGGGAGTATTGGGTATTAAATTGATCTACCCCCTATACATGACAAACAAGACTTATTGCACTTTATGTTTGTCCCTCCCTATTGATATTATTTGGCTAATTCACAAAATATTTATAAACATTAACACCAATATATATTTTCGATGTATCATCTTAAATTAAATTTAATCTTATTATATATTTTAAATTATACAAAACACCGAGTTCCTCTTTCATTACATGTAATATAGAGTTTATCTTTAATTAAATGCAACACATAGTTTAATTGAAACATGAGATAATATTAAAATATTATTATAACACTTATCACCTAGCCATTATAATGGAGTGTATGAATTGGATTAACAAAATTATGAAAATATATGGTTTAAAATTTTATATGTAATTAATTCCTTGGTAACCAATTACTTACATATTTAAATGAAATCCATTTGGAAATAGAGGGAGTCATTCTCTAAAAAACGTTTTTATGTGAAAAACCATGTTTTATCAAAATAATTTGAATAAATAACTTTTGGTGAATTAATTTATTGAAATTTATATATTTTATTTTCGATAAAATGTTAAGAATTCATCTTATGTGTTTTCAAAAAAATATATAAGAATTAATCTAATTTTATACTTATAAACAATATTTTTTTAAATGTATTGTTGTTACCTTTTGTGCACTTATCTTAAAAATATTTTTGGCCACTTTTTTAGAATTTTTTTGAACAAGTGAATTTTATTTTTCAAATTATCATTTAATAATTATCATATGTGTTTTATAATTTTATGAGAGGTTATATTTTACAATGAAGTGTGAGAAATTATATTTTTCATTAAGAATATTAATTTTATTTAAAGCATTTAAAAACATCCAAATTGTTTTAATAAGGTTTTAAAATTAAAATTATTTTATTTATATATTTATATATTAATCCAATTTTGTTAATTTTAATCACATTCATATTAATTATTTATAAGAAACCATTTTAAAAATTTAATGTTTTTTCTCTTCGAAAAATGTATTTTCAACACGTCTGCGGGATTAATTTTAAATCAAAAATTTCCAATTATGTTAATGGTATTTTTAAAAATGGATTACATATATTTAATAATAATAATTTATATTATATAATAAGTTAAACATAATTTTATTACTATAGTGAATATGGAAAATAGTTTAAAATTAATTACCAGGTATAAGGTAAAAATGTGTTTTTGTGGGGTTAAACTAAAATGACAAGGGTTAAAAAATTAGAAAAAACATTAATAATTCAAATTGTTATGAAACTATTTCAATGATATACTTCCCATGATACAATATTTTATCATTTTTAATATTTTTTCTTGGAAATTAATTTATTATTTTTGATTTATTTTGGAAAATTTCCACATAGTTTTCATGTGGGTATCTTTCCCACACATAAAAAATCCCCCCCAACAACATACATCTATTCACACCTCTGAAGTCATATTATTCTCAAAAAATCCACCAAAATACCTCCATAACATAATTATCATGTTTTGAAGTTATTTTTTATCCCAAAATACCAACACTAGTGTTTTTAATATGTGACCTATAGGAGGTGCTTCTAAGTGAAGCTATCATTCATCACTAAGCTACTTATATTTATTTAATATTTTCCATGATAAATTGAATATTATCACTTCCAATTTAGTGTATGTATTTTATATACTATATTAAGTGATTTTATTAAATTAATTTAGCAACCTATATCCATCTCCACTTAGATAAAATGGAAAACAATATCGTTAATCTTGTACATGACATATTACCGCCTCACGAAGCGATGTTATTCATTTTCCATAAAAACTATTAAAGGATGGGTATCGTGATCGATTTAAAATATTTATTTGATATATATATAATTATTATATTTTTGTAAATATTAAATCAATTATACCTTCTTACTTTCAATTATGTGGGGGATATGATAATGGTTCTCGTTTGTATGGTAGACTACCACCTTGTAAAGAGATGTGATTCTTTTTTGGCTTATGATTTACCTGGAAGGTAGTAAGGATAAATTTAATGAATATAAATTAAATATATGAAATAATAATTACGCTTTATTGGTAAAATATTATTTACCTATTTATGTTTCAATTGTTCGATAAAATGGAAACATCATTCATGCATACATACACCCTACCGTCTCCATGAACGTTGTATATCATTTTCTAACTATAAATTTTATGGATTAATATAAATAGATATATAATGAATTTCTATTATTTTTATATAATTTTAAACACTAGAGATTATTTATCAATGATAAACTAATATAACAAGAAATGAAAAATCAAAACATACACAAAAAACAAACAAATTATTTCTTGAATCATTACTTTAACCAGGAATTGTAAATAAATTGGTAATAAAAGGTCATAAGTAAATCATAAAAGGTAGGATATATATAATTATGGTTCTATAATATATTTATAATAAAAATAAATTTATTATAAATGATTTTAAACTATGTACGAGGGAATTTTAGACTTATGGTAAGGGATTTTGCTCTCACTTTTTTACTTCTGTAAGACATATGCCATATCCACCACATATTTTTTTGATTTATATATATATAAATATTTTATATTATAATTATTATTATCAATAAAATAATTTTTATTTAATCATATGTATGAGTATCAATCTTTTATATGGTTTACATTTCAAAATTTACCAAATTAATAAGGGATTTTTTTCCAACTTTTCTTCATTGATACATGTGTTATGATATGCACCAATATTATAATATGAGGAGTATAAAAAGCACTTTAACATTTAATATGTTGAATTTATTTTTTATCATGATATATTTGATATCATTTAATGTAACTCCTTTATAGTGATTATAATTCAATGTTACCAAAGTGGTTATGATTTTATTTTACAATATCATTGTTTATCAAAAAATTTAACAAGTATGTTTCCGATGATACAATATTATGATCCATAACTCAAGAAAATAATAATTTTTTTGACACTATAGTTATTCCATGATAATACATTTCCCTTAATTTTTATCTATTCTTGAACCAAAGTGTTCAGAAAATGTTTTCAATAAAAAACCATCATTATTATTCTCAATGATCAAAAAACCCTTTTTATTTTAAAACCATTTTTCAAAAAAATTTAAAAAATGGTTTTTAATTTCCCCATATGATTTATTAAATAGATTTTCAGAAAATTTTTATTTTTTTATATTTTTTTTAAATTAATATTCATGTCATTTTAATAAAAAAAATCTCATTTGTGTTTTACTGAAAATGAAAAACTTATATTTGTTTTAATATATAGGTCATAAATTAAATTTCCTATTATATTGACCATTATTTGATTTTAAAATTAATTTATATGTTTTCAAGTTTATTTTTAATGAAAATTATTTTTAAAATTTATTATGTTTTAAAATAATTTTTTTCAAATCAGAAATTATATTTTCCTCAAAAACTATTTTAAATGATTTTAAAGCCACCTTTATAAGTTTTCAAGATTATTTTTACAGAAAAATTTTTTATAATTGTTTTAGTTTTAAAAGGTGAATTTGGAAGAAAAGTGATTTTCTTCAAAAAATCTTCCATGTGATTTTTCAAAATCATTTTCCTTCTAAGATGAAATTGGTTGATCTTTAATATTCATTACTAGTGATATGATCCAATGATATCATTCTTTTTTAATTCTCTGAATTAATCATGTTTATGGTTGAATGATTCTTATTAAACTGGTTTCTTTTTCATTCGTTACACCATAAGGAAATTATTTTGTAACATACTTTTTTTATAAGATATACTTTGATGAAATGATGATATTATTATGAAATAGTCCTCTTTTTCATAGGTTATGATATGATTTAATGATTATGAGAACCACATAAATTTATTTGATATAATATGATGACTAACATATGATCTTGTCTCACACATATGTATTACTTTCATTATTTGATGGGTGAGAACTATATCTCCCTCCAATTCATTAGGTAATGATTTTTATCTCCTAAGATAAATAATTTTGGAATAGGGAGTGAACCCAGTTCTGTAAGGGACTTTTTCTACTTTGATGGTATAGGGAGTGATCCTTGACTACAATTATGGTTTTGGGATTGAACCTATTCCACTATGATATCATTAAAAGTATTTTATGACCACTATAAAAATTATTTTCTATGCTTATTTGTATTCCACAGGTACATGTTTTATGATAATGTTATGCTCTCATGGATATTATTGTTTGACTCCATTATGATTCATGACATATAAACATCCATTCATTATGAATGTCTCAAAATTATGATCATTGATATGTCAGGTATGGTGTTAAAATGTTGTGTTCATGTTTTTATACCGTTTTTATCATTTCATTCTTATGTGATCCTTGATATCTCTCTTTCATACAGTTTTTGAGAATCCTCAGTCACAATTTCTTATGTTTCCTTTTCCCATTTAAATGAAGAAAGGTTGTAAGTAGGGTATGTTTGTAAAGAGTAAAAAAGAGGAAGAAATTAATTTTATATGTTGAGGATCTTTCACCAAATTATTTTATTTTGTTCTTATTGTCCAAAGACACTACACTATTATGGTTCTCAGGTGTGTGTTTGTATAATTTATTAAATAATAATAAAAAATGAAATATCTATCAATGAAAATCCTGGGTCATTATAGTTGGTATCATAAGAAATGTATATGTAATTATTGTAAAATATGATGAGAAAACATTACTAAAATATCTAAGTATATTTTTAAGGATATTACTATGGATTTTTCTAAGGATAATTCTAAGGATGATTCAACGTATACGAAAATGCCCAAGAATTTTTGTAATGTAAAGAGAGTGCAGTTTCCATGAAATTAATTCACTTTCTAGATACTACTAGTGGATATGAAAATAGAATAGAAGTATATATGGTTAATAATTCCAAAAAAGGTGAATTCTCTAGGGCTCGATCATCAATTTGTTTACAAAAACCGGCCATGTTTCCCACATGGTTTGACACTCCCATGGGATATGCATTGAAAATTCACAAACTCATTATACATCATCATGATGGATTTAAAAATATGAAGGCTATGAATTAAAAAGGATAAACCTAACACGTCAATGATTAAAACTAAGGATACATGATTTATACATCCTATAAGTGATTTTTCATGATTATGTGGATCCCCTCTAATATTAATATTGCTTAAACTATTGTTTTTTATGGAAATAATTTTTTCTTAAGGAACTGAATGGCCCAATAGAGACTAATCAATACATAAATTTTCCTGAAGGAACATCCATAATTTTTTCCCTCATATTTTTCACCTCGTTAAGATTTTCTATTTATGAACGGTTTCCAATGGGATTGTTCTTATAACCAAAAACATCCAATGGTTATATATCTGAAGGTACATAACATTCAATGGTAGGTAGCCATTAGATATTTTGAACACTGATGCTTATGAATTCATATTGTTCAAGAGGATGGGAGGTTAGGCTCATCACACCCTTTTAGCAGGAATTATTACCTACTTTGTGATTCTCTTATATATTTACAAAATATTCATCAATCCTTCATTTAGTCACAAATATGATACGGGTCATCACTAGATTAGAAACTAATTATTATCATGTTAAGGTATTAGAATAATCTATATGTATCTGAGGTTCATCATCAATTGAGATATCTATATGTATCAGAGGTTCTACACCGATGGTAACCTCCTATGTACTACATAGTGATTCTTTGGTTGTTATTATGATAATGTTTATTTTCTAGACACACAGTAGGGAACTCTGGATATTATTGTCTTCTAGAGAGACTAAGACTATTCTCGAGTTTATCTTCATCCAATGAAATGGGATTTGTTTTGATGTTTGGATCGAAAACATCGATGAGATTCCTATGTATCATCGTGAAAGGACTCAGAACCCATGTTGTTTGACACTAATTAATGGGAAACATAATACATTTTAAATTCATGTGATGAGGACCTAACCATAGAGTTTAACTTACGGTGGTAAGGAAGTCTACGTGGAAGGTTCCTAATAAATGATTGGTGTGTGAATAAAGTCGAATCATCCCAAGGAACCTGAGAGAGATATGGATTCTCAGTTTTAATAAGACCCTTCTGGTAATATGGACCACGAAAAATCATTGTTGATTTGAGGTGTTAGGTTTTGGACTTAGAGAGGTTTCCTATGTATCCCAATTTTATAGGAATCAAATACCATGTAGTTTAGGCATGTATCATAGGGGATTATGGCCCTTTCAGTGGATTATTTTGGGGCTTATTCCTAAAGAGGATTCTTCTGTAAAAGTGGCCATCAAAGATTTCATAAAATATGGTGGTTTTGGGTATTAACATGGGGATTAATCCAAAAGAGGATTCATGGATTAATGAATTTAGTATTGTGGATTACTCATGACGAGGTTGCCCATATAGATTAGATCCTAAATGAGATTCATATGAATACTGGTTAAGGAAGGAAATAGAGGTATCATAGTTCAATCCTTCTGGTGGATCTTGTAGATGTTGTAATCATAAATATCCTATAATCCCACTTGATATCGGATCAATGAGAGAAACAATAGTAAGTATAAGATTAGATAAAACACACAATTTTCCTCCATCACCGTTGTAAGAGGTTAGGGCTATGACAGAAGTGGTCAGGGCTATGGTGGAATAGGTCGAGGCAAAGACACTTCTCTCTATTCAATTTACATTGGACAAGAGTCCATTTTAAGGATGGAATGGATTTTATGGATAATGTAGTTTATATGAACAAGACTGAAACCTACTACATGAATGGACATGAGCTTAATCTATAAGGGATACCCTAAAATTGTATGCACAGTGGGAGGAGGATATAATTCCATATTGAATGGAAAATCAGGTGTGATCCACACCGTCTCTAATGGGAACCATAATCTCTAAGTCTGAGAGATAAGAAGTGAATGATAAGGTCATATCCATAGAATCTAAGACTGGGAACTCCTAAACACCATCCCTGGGGTAAGGTTCTTTGTGACCATAGATATAAAAATCTATTGGCGCCTCAAGGATCCTAACCCTCTGGTTGGACAAGTGTAGAAATCCTCTAAATGCAGAAATATTAATCCAAATGGGAGACATGATAAGGTTCTTTTTCCCACGGTTTTGATAGTCAAGAGTTCTAGGTGGAGGTTGTAACTTGTCCCCTTTTAGATATGTGAGATAAATAATGATAGGCCTTATAATTATTGTCATTGAGGGTGACCTCATGAGTGGTTTTTCATAGGCTTGATATTAGGGAAAACCATGGAGGCTCACACAAGGGGTGATCCACACTAGTAGTCATGGGAAAATTACAATAAACTTAGGCGATTGACCACCTAGGAGTCTACACTTGGGATATAATTTTTTCAAAACTTCAAGGGTCTCTAAAGGTGTTCCTAGTGGTATAACCCATAAGTCCCTATTTATAGAAGGGAACCTTGCACAACAATTCAATGATAAGGGTTGGGTTAATTCCCTACACAGGTGTTGTTTTATTAGAACCCTGAAATGACTGAAGTTCCACCATAACCCTTTTATTCCCTTTTAGTTTGTTGTTAGAAAACTACCAAGATGGTTTCATATGGCTTGAGTGAAGTACTAGTGTGATCAGAGTAGCAATCGGCATCTATGAAAATTCATTCATACAAATAAAGTGATAAAGGGTCATATTTATAATAAAATATGGGAATTGGGGTGAAGGTTCATTTTCATGAAGGTGTCATGCATAGTTATCACACACAAGTATGTTATGTAGGGTCCTCCGTGTTGATGATGTATGGGGATACCTTGGGCGATCATCTCTTTTGGCTCCTTGATATTATTTTATTTATTCATATATTTTATCCTCCCATTACTATGTTATTCTCCTTTTTTTCCTTTTTATATATTTTGATAAAATTGTGTGCAATAAACCCCTTCCCCCTTAGGATTTGATATGTTAGAAGAAAGAGGGTATAATTTTGAGACAAAGAGATGAAATGGGTAGATGAATCATGCAAGATTCCATGCTTGGTTATCTTCTCAAGTCTTCCACACAATATTTTCATGATGATACTTCTCCATGAATATAAATAAGGGTCTTATTTTCTTTGAATAACTCACATAACTCGGAATTTTTAGGTCTTTCTGTGCAAGTCTCCTGCACAGATCCTCCAGAAAAGTTCTTTTGTAGATGAACTCATTAATGTAAACATTGAATAAATATGTCTGTGCAAAGTATAGGCTTTGGTGAGTGACCTCTGTGGGGATCATGATTTATTATACTATGTGGGGAAATTTCAGGATCTAATTTAGATATCAACTTGCATGAATTGTTTCCTTTTACAAAAATAATTCTTTTGTACTTTTTTTTCAAAATAAACCTACATTGAAAGTAAATTGATATTTATTTTTAATTTTAATGGATGCCAAAAAAATTCATTTTTCAATGAATTAGATAGTAGATGGATTGGGTAGGTGATTAAGCCTATAGGGAATTATTGTTACAACCTCTGTAATACCACACCTCCAATTCTAGTAGGGTTTCTGAAGATGTATCACCATGATTTTTCAAAGTGTTCTTATATGAAAATTTATGGTTATGTCCATCTGTGGGAGGTCCTTACACAAGGTCCAAAGAACTACATTATGACCTCTTTGTTTCAATACCACATGAACTTATTAACTTCCATCATTTCTGGCGCGGGTGCATATATCAATGCTCTAAATTTATCCATAACCAATTCTATATATCACAGCTCATGTGACCCAGATCTTAAAACAAACATTGTTGAACTAAAGCCACATTTCAATTCATCCATCTCTCGAGATTCACAAACAGATCAATCAATGGGAACGAATAAAGGTTGGGTCTTTTTCCCAGTAAGAGGTGTTAAGCCTGCATGGATGTGGGAGTAATGGATGCGCCAAACCAATTCACAATTGAAAAAGGATCTTGAGGATGTTGGAATTTATGAGGCATTGTTGGTAGGGAAGACGTATGTATATAGGATTGATGTGTTTGTTCCAAATCTACTGAGATGGTGGTTTCCAAACAAGAATTGTTTTTATCTGAAAAATGGAGAAGTTGGCATAAATTTTTGAGATATTCATAAGATCTTCGACAATCCGATCATTGGAGATATGTATGAAAAATTCATCCCTATGAATAAAACTTGGAATGATACCGACTGGACACCGACTTTATCATATGAGTTACTGAAAATAGATCACTATATTAAAAAGAAGGACCCTCGCATAAAGGGGATATTCGTTCAGTGGTGTAGATGAAATGTTTCATGAGGAAGAAGGGGAAAGGACACACTTTCAAGTGTCTAACAATCTATCACAAGGATGCGGAGAAAGGTGTACCTAGTATCTTTTAGAAAGTGATGAAAAATCGGGAACTTGACAAGTGGGGATACGAAACTAAACCCAATAATCTTGCTAAAAATGCCTTTTTTTGATATTTAAAAAAATATGGATTAGCATCTATTTGTTACCTGTACATTATTCTAATGGATGTGTAAGGCTAGGAACATTCAATTTAGTATCCATGCTACTGGTGAAAAGTTTGTGTGGTTGGAAACCCCAATTTTTTCAAGAATCTACAAGATCGTGTGGTACGTTGATGGAGGGAAGGGTACATTTAGAATAAAAGGACCATTATAGGTTTTGTGGGGATGGATTATAGATCATTTTTTGACTTATTCCTTGCAAAGTGGGATACATTTCATCAAGAGCATATTTTGACAAAACATTTTGGTTGTATGTTGTAATTATCCACTCTATTTGAAACCTTGTGAAATTCAGACAAGGATGAGTCAATTTAATTAGTTAATCCTCTTTCCCTATGGGAATACACCCAAATAAATTTTTTTTGAGGATGGGACGAACACCATTGAGCTATGCTCATTCATGATAGCCTTTAGGGATGGTGTGTTGGTGACCAAGATTAATGGCGAGATTATATGTGATGCATATGCTCCTTACTGTTTTTCCACCAATTCAAGTTCCTATAACCAATTATCGTATCACGTCTGGTGTAAATTAAATTATAACCACATATTTTGGTCTCTCAATAACTATGGATGATCAAAACTGTGGAGTTGATGACGATGGTGACTAACCTACCTCTAGAAGATGCGACGAGTGGATTAAATTACTGGTATGCAAGAGCTTGGATTTTATCATGCCCTAAAGGTGTGCTAGATGATGTTTTTCATTGTGTTGGGGTAAAGATTCATAGCAAGAAATATCCTTATCATTTTCATTGTCTGAGTCAGAGATTTAGGATAATGATCTTCCCAATTCACTGAAACAACCTCATGCAAGATATAATCCACCCACTATAATCAAGAGGGCTACACCAAATTCCACAACTGAAGATGTACTTAGGTAGCCTAGTCACCATCACCAAGAAGGGAACCATGATCCATTTTCTCATTCTTCATCTGTGATAGAAGGGGTAGAAAATCCATTTAAATCCAGGGTTGTGGGATCATCCTTAGAGAAGAACAAAATTTATTTATAATACATGTGACCCGAAGAAATCCAATCGCGGAAAAACATTTTTTTATGCTAAAATAATTAGGGCACTCCTAAGTGTGAGTTTTCATATTATTGGAATATGAGATCTCTATGAACTACCTGGTATTCATTTTCAGGATAATTCAATAATAGTAGAAATTTATATCTGTGATCTAGAGATTCTCATCTATGTAACTGAAAATTGGTCCCTAACACAGGGTGAGTGAAGAATATGATAAAATGTGGTACTGTTGAAGGGGTTTATCATTCATCTTCTAATAAATGGTTTGAGTTTGTCGACCATGAGGATGTAAGTTATCTTGTTCTCATACACTTTTCTAATTTTCCTTTATATTTTAGCAAGAGACTTATAGCTAAGGGGGAATACCATCTTAATTTGTAGCAGGCCGAGGTAAAATCAATGGATTCTTCATCACCACAGTATAGCCCTGGTTGTACCTTGATTAGGGTCACTAGGTCACCTCCCAAATCTATATTAGTATCACCAGGTCAACAAGACATGGAGGATTAGATGGTGGTAGAATTACAACCTATAATACCTAATTTGGAAGTGGTTGATTTCATATATCCTCAAAAGAATTTTAATAATAAGGAATGCTAAAGGGTGATGTATTTTTATAAATTCATTAATATTAGTGGTATATTATCCTAGTTTCATTCATTTATACATAGGAATAATGTTTGAACTTCTTGCATTGTAGTAAATCATTCCATTTCCTCTCTTAAGGGACTTAAAAATGATTCTCGGAGAATTGAGGATGGCACTTCAGACCTAGAGTAGATCATTACTATTGAAATAGTTCACCCATCAAAATAAGCTGGGAGGGTAGAGGATAAATAATTTATTCCTATCATTGTTCCTACCACTCCTTAGAGGGTGGAAGAATCTGGTTTGTCCGAGGTATACCATAAAATGTCACATTCAATTGACTAATTTACATTTCTAAAATATTTCATGTTTTCCTCATTCCCCCTTGAATCCTACTGCCACTAATTCTGACTCAACAGCTGTCACTAAGGAAGTTGTTCAGGTTCTCATATTTTCATCAGAAGTTCGTAAATCAACCTCTCCATGAGTTCACATGGGTGAGATTAACATGAGGCTTGGGATGTAAATAGAATCCATGATAAATCATCGCATTCCTTTTGATGAAATATTGTATCATAGTATTAACCCAACTACTTTAGAATAATTTGGGGCAATATATAAATGTATGAACCTGAACCTTCTTTTATGGTATGTTTTTCTTTTTTCCGGAGTTTTTGAGATAAGAGGAGTTTCTGGAAATTTTTGAACTGCATGTTGTGTACATTATAAGTACACGCTGTTTACATTGATTCCACTCGAGGCCGTGTGTTGGACGTTTCATGGCCACACACATGACCATGTAGGGGTGACATGGAGGCCGCCTAAAGCGGATTACGGAAAATCCTAGTACACACAGTGTACTCCAAAAGTACACACAGTGTACTTTCTTTTTTTCATTAAACGGACCGGGGTCGCGTCTAATCGACAAAAAAGTCTTCATCTCCAGCTTCTTTGACTGAGAGTGTCCCATACAGCCTTGGATCTTATCCGTGGCCCGAGCCTCCATCTGTTCTACGAATCGACCGTCGTCGACTACGTTGGAACTGCACCGGTAAGCTCTTCCTTCTCCTAGAGCTTATGTTTCCAATTCCTCCTATTTCTCAATTTATTGTAGGTTTATTTTTTATGCGTTTTCATATATATATTACGTTATAAAGAGATTCATGCCTCATGGCTCATGTATATTGATCTCCTAGCATCAAGGTAGGTGGTTTGTGCCTTTCTGTAGAAAGTCTTTGAGTATTTTGTGAAAATTCCACCAATACCAATGAACAAGGTATTGTGTGTTTCCTGTTTTACCCTTATTTTTTACCTACATTTCTTATATGCTTGTGTAGAGGACATTTCTTGTGAATAGGGTGATTTTCTATGCTTTGGATGTTTTTCCTGTTAATGACCATTTGGTCTAGTTTTTCCTGTTAGGCTTTTGCCAGTTCCATGCAATGTTTGTAATATGGTGTGACTGTTATTCCATGCTGAGATGCTGTAGAGTTCTAGAAAAGTAGTTATTGAGGATTATTTGGCCGTTACATGATGTGATACTAGATGAATTTACATTGGGCTGAGAGAACCTTGTGCAGCAGACCATAGGTAGAATGGACATAAGGGCTTCTCCAGAGTGTTTTTAATTTATGATGCGAGACAACAGGGGGAATTGATGTTTAGTGATTCCTCAGAGTGTTTTCAGTTCCTCAATGCGGGCCAGAGGGGGAATTATATGTAGAGTGCATCCCCTGAGCATATTTAGTATGATATGAGACTATAGGGTGAATTGACGGTGAGTTCTTCCCCAGAGAGTCTTTTCATCTTAGCTGAACCAGTGGTGTGAGACTGTGTGTGCCTCCTAGAGGGTTTCTAGTACTTGTAGGTTGATCTATAGGGGTTAGGCTGTGAGAACACCCAGTTTTTCCTACTTGCTATAATGGCTACTTTCTTATTTGTAAATTTTATCCTAGAAATGTGGATTGTTTGCTGCTAGGTACTTACTGTTACTATTTATTGTTTACTGCATTTTTACCATCCATATATTCCCTGACTGTTAGGCATCAATATTTGGGTGGTTGCCTACTGGGACATTGTCTCACACCCTATTTGGGTCATTCTTTTGGGCCCAAAAAGATTATATTGTTGCAGGTATAGATAAGGGAAATATCCCTTCTACTTCAGTTTCTTGATTGCGCTGAAGCAGGAGAGCTTGGGACCAAGTCGAGGATTGTGATGCTGAGGAGTTGTCTTATCTATTTTTCTTCTATACTTTGGTTTAGTACTGTATTCAGCATTGGGACTTGTTTGGATTTTTTCCTAGACATATATGTATCACAGATCATTTCTATATATATGTGCTCCTTCTGTTTATCATATTTAGTCTTCCACTGTTCACCTGTATATGGATTTTTTTCTGTCCCCGTTATTGTTTATTATTTCTCTTTTCTGTGGTGTACTCTTCCAATGAGGGCATAGTTTCCCCACTATCACCCCAAGGCCCTTTCTGCTTGTCAGCAGCCTCTGGCGTTTGGGGAACTGTCCTTCAGTCCATGTCATCAACCAGGTACGGGGTGCCTCTTGGTTGCTTCTGGAACCATGGCATTACAAAGTGGTATCAAAGTGTTTCTTTTCTCTCGACTTACTCTTTGGAGCCTATATCCAGAGATGGGATAGAATACATTCTTGGTAATAATTTGTGCATAGGAGTAGCTAACCTGTATACAGTGAAAATCCATACTACCTCGTTTATTTTAGTTTTACAGGTTTGAAAATTTTTAGTTGATTTGATTTCACCGTTTGGTGATTCACGTGCTTTATGTTGTTACTATTGTTGTTATTTCCATTCTATTTATGTCTCAACCTGATGAGACGAGGGTATGCTATCTAATGCATCATACAAGCACTTGTTAGAAATCACATTCCATGCATTCTTTCCATGGAATCTGGGATGCATTAGTGTTTTCATGTTGTTGTGATAGATGTTGTGTACATTATGCATGAAGTTGTGATAGATGGTTTGATGGAATTCATGTTGTTTGATAGATCATTTTTTTATAGTGATTTTCTTAGATGGATGCCAAACTTTGGTTCTTGAGGTGTTATGGGCCCTCATGGACCAGAATTTGGTGGATAATTGTTTTTTTGCTTGTTATAACTTGTATAAGATTACAAGATTTGATTCTCGGGGAGTATGGGCCCTCACGGATCATAATTTGGCAGCTTAATGCTGGATTTCTATGTTTTCTTAGGTCTGAAGCAATTTATAAGGCTACTGTCCAGAAAAACCTAGATTACACGGCATGTACTTTATGGTTACATGTTGTGCACTCTATAGTCGTGTCATTGACTGTGCGAGCAGGGACACGAGGTTGTGAAAAATCATGTAGGAACACTCCATGTACTATTTTAGCACACTGTGAAGTATGAAATTGGTACCCCGGCCATGTCACTAACAACACGAGTCATGTTACCTTTTCACATACCCGCCATGTCTGAATCTTACACGCCGTGTAGTTTGATCTAGCTACCCGACCATTTCACGAACAACACGGGTCGGTGTTATCCTTCCTCATATATTCCGTTTCTTCCTGGAACGCGTCATGTAAGTGTCAGCCGTGTAGCTGGCCGTGTAACTAACCACGCGGTCTGTTGGAACATCGGAGTACACGTCGTGTTCATTTGGAACCTGCCATGTAGTGTGACCTGGGTACACAGGTCGTGTCACTAACAACACGGGTTGGTGTCACCCTTTCTAGTACACACCATTTCGGCCTTGAACATGCCGTTTAGTTTTCTTATAGAGGAGTTGTGTGGCTAGACCTTGTAGAAGGACTCTAGCAGGGAAGAGGATTCATGTACACACCTTGTGTTAGGACAACACGACGTGTATTTGGGGTGTTACATGACCAGTTTAGGTAGATGTACTCTCCCATGTGAGCGACATAAAGGAACTCTCCATGTAGGGAAAGAACATGATGTGTAGTCATGTTTTGCATTACATGAGTGCCTTATTTTCCTAGTTCCTTATTATGCCTTTAGTTTTTTAGTCCTTGTTAATCGTGAATCTAAGGTGTTCTTTTGACCTTTCAGAGAAATGGCACTAAGACATCCTCTGGTTGTCAGTTAGTTTTAGGGAAGTGATCAAACTCCATATATGGCTGATCAGGGACTTCCCACTGATCCTCCTGTTGTGCCATCCTTGGCACCGGCAGTTATACTGGTTATAGGTGCTGATGCACAGTTTAGGGAAGGTTTACTATGGTTGATGCAGACCTTCCAGCGAGCTCTGCCTATTTCCTAGACTATGGCGAACTTGATGCGGGTTTTATAGAAGCATCATACTCCCACCTTCTTATGGGATGGAGGACCGCAGGCTGTAGAGTCATGGCTAGAAGCCATGAGACGATCTTCGAGCATCTGGAGACACCTCCAGAGAGGCGGGTCAAGATATCCACCCATATTTTATGAGTCTCCACCAAGAGGTGGAAAGACGTGATCTCACAGGTAGGTCATCAGTAGGCTATGGCATGGGAGGATTTTCAATGCATCTTTTATGACTACTTCTATCCGGAGACCCTGAGGGCTGACCAAGCCAGGGAGTTCATGAGCCTGGAGCAGGGAAATCTTTCTGTCATGGAGTACTCCTCTCATTTCATTGAGCTTCATTGTTTCACACACCTCTATATTAGAGATGGTTTTTTCTTTGAAAGGAAGTTTGAGGATGGTCTCAGATGGGAGATCCTCTCATAGTTGAATATCATCAGGATGACTTCCTTCACTACCATTGTCAACCAGAAACTGATTATGAAGCGCAATCTGAGAGATTCTGGAGTATAGAACCAGGGCGGTTCCGCTCCCAGATTTATTACTTCCCCAGATGATAGTAGGAAGCACCGTAGTGAGTCTACGCGCTGTGATCCAAGACGGAGGGACACATCTTCGGGTACCCAGGTGGTATGCTACCAGTGTGGAAGAGCTAGGAAAACGAGGCCGAAGTGCCAGAGGGACCTAGTGGAATGACGATATTGCGGAAAGATGGATCACCTCCAGCACTTCTGTCAAGTATTCACACCAGCAGCTGGTGATAGGGGTTTATCCATGACTCCTTGTTCAGAAGCAGTGGAACCTGTTTCTCACTAGTCTGGGAACTAGAGTTCTTCCGGTCGTTTAAGCTGAGGTGGAGGACATGGTCGGGGTGGTCAGTCACCTGTCTATCAGCAATATCAGGGCAGATCAAATCAGAGCGGGCAATTAGGGTAACATGGATGTGGAGCATGCCAATGTTTTACGATGGATCAGACCCAGGAGGAGCAGGATCCCAGACCCACTACTGTTCAAGGTACGAACTTAGTACCCTCAGTTTTATCTTCTTCTCTTTTTGGTACAAGGTCTTCCCAAAGCTTTATCTCTGTTTCTGTTTTGGAGACCCGGGGCTCTATACTTTTCTTCTGCATACATGATGACTCTAGACACACCATTGGGGACTAAGATGACTAGTGGACGCCAGGTTAGAGTGTTACCTCTGGAGGATGCAGTGTGTAACATCCTATTGGACCTCTATGACCTAGATATGATAGGCTATGATGTCACTCTCAGAATGGACTGGCTAGTTACTTTACAGGTAGTCATCGACTGTTATTTCTGTAGGGTGAGTTTCATATCACTAGAGGGTGGATCTTTTCTCCATCGAGGCGAGTGGGATGTCTTGACGAGTAGAGAAGGACCTAAGTATCATGGGCTAGGTGGAGTTACATATCAGATTGCTAGTCATTATTTGGATGACTAGGTGAATTCACAGTTAGACTTTCCAATAGTGGTGGATCGTTTCAGGGATGTCTTTCTAGAGGACTTTTCAGGTTTTACTCTGAACCGTGAGGTAGACTTTTCTATTGAGCTTGTACTAGGAGAGGCACCTTTGTCCATTCCTCCTTATAGTATGGAAACACCTGAGTTGCTGGAGCTCAAGAAATATTTTGAGGGGTTGCAGGAAAATGATTGCATCCAACCCAGTACATCTCCTTGGGGTTTTCCTGTCCTATTTGTGAAGAAGGCAGACGACAACCATAGGGTTTGTGTGGATTATCAGAAGCTGAACTAGTTTATGGTCAAGAACCTATATCCCTTTCCTAGGAATGATGACCTCTTTGATCATCTGCGAGGAGCCCGAGTGTTCTCAAAGATCTATTTCTGGTCCAGTTATCATCAGTTTCCCATTAGAGAATCCGATATACCAATTACAGCTTTCTGGAGCAGGTATGGTCTATATGAGTATATGGTTATGTCGTTCGGTCTCATGAACATGCCTGCAGTTTTCATGGCACTGATGAACTGATTGTTCCATCCATACATAGACTATTTTGTGGTGGTTATCGTGGACAATATTTTGGTGTACTCTCACACTCGACACAACCATGCTACCCATATTGAGATCATTTTGAGTACACTGAGGGAGCATCAATTATATCATATTCTCTCGAAATTCCACTTTTGGATGGATCAGATTCACTTTTTGGGCCACGTTATCTCAGAGACTGGAGTATCGGTAGGCCGAGAGAAAGTGAGAGAAATAGTTTTCTGGGAGCTATCAAAGAACGTATTTGAGGTGCGTAGTTTTCTATGGTTGGATGGATACTACATACGCTTCATACAGGACTTTTCACGCATAGTAGTACCGTTGACAAGTTTGACCATGAAGGGTGCAATGAACTTATGGTCAGATTCTTGTGAGTCATTCTTTCAGTAGTTGAAAGGAGGATTGACTTCAGAACCCATACTAGTCTTTCCTGAGCTGGGAAAGAGCTACACTGTCTATTGTGATGCCTCATGTATCGGGCTGGGAGATGTGATTATGCAGGGAGATGGATTCATTCTATACGGTTCTCGACAGTTGAGGCCACATGAGAGGAACTACCCGGCGCATGATCTGGAGTTGGCAGTTGTAGTTCATGCCTTACACTATTAAAGACATTATTTTCTGGGAGAGAATTTTTTTTGTTTTCACTGACCACAAAAGTCTCAAGTACATCTTCACTCAACATGATCTGAATTTGAGACAGCGCGGGTGGGTTGAGTATCTTTAGTCTTTTGACATTGAGCTTACCTATATGTTGGGAAAGGGCAATGCAGTGGTTGATGCGTTGAGGAGGAGGAATCAGATACAAGCATTTCATGAGTCTAGTACTAAGTGGCATATTATAGATCTGTTCTCAGAGATTCATTTGGAGGTGCACAACAGACAGGGGTAGACATTCCTATCTTCTGTAGTTATTACCTCTATACTTCATGATCAGGTACGAATAAGGCAGATATCATATTATAAAGGACTAGTCCTATGGGAAAGCGTTTCAGGAGAAGACCGTATTCCTGGATGGATACTAGGTGATGATGAGATATTTCATTTCTAGGGGTGTGTATGGGTGCCAACAGACATACACGAGGAGCTGATGCAGGATTTTCATTCCTCAGTTTGGGCAGTTTATCATGGCGTCACCAATATGTACCGTGATCTACACCGCCTGTATTGGTGGCCATGTATGAAAAGAGATGTTGATAGATTTTTCATGAGGTGTTCTACATGTCATTAGGTGAAAGCGGAACATCAATGACCAGTAGGTCTTTTACAGCAATTACCCATTCTCGAGTGAAAGTGGAATGACGTCGCGATGGAAATCATGACCAGTTTATCAAGGTCTCCTTGAGGGAATGATGTTTTTTCGGTTTTTATCAATCGGATTATGAACGTTGTTCACTTCTTGACGATCAAGGAGACCTTCAGTGTTGATGAGCTGGGACAGTTTTACATCTGATAGATTGTACGCCTACATGGAGTTCCACATTCCATTGTTTTAGACAGGGATTCATGTTTCACGTCTCGGTTCTGGAAGGGGTTCAGAAGGATTTGGGTACACAAGTACATTGAGTACAACATACCATCCTTAGGAAGATGGCCAGTCTGAGCGTACGATTTAGGTGCTTGAGGATATGCTCAGATCTTACATTCTGGACTTCGGAGGATCTTGTGAAAAAGAATATACCTCTTGTGGAGTTCGCCTAAAATAATATTTTTCAGTAAACTATTCATATGGCATCTTATGAGGCTCTGTACGGTAGGCCATGCTGATCAACCTTATTTTTGCTGGAGGCAGGAGAGACAGCTTAGCTGGGACCTCGTCTTGTTCAAGATACTACTGAGCAGATAGAGTTGATTCAGAAGAGGATGGCTACTGCACAATCATGACATAAGACTTATGCTGATTAGTGGAGATGACCTCTAGAGTTAAAGGTCAGGGATAAGGTTTTCCTATGTGATGAACTTAGTTTGGGACACAAGAGGATTCAGAGATTGGGTAACCTTTCCCAATGGTACGTCGGGCTATTTGAGGTGTTGGAGAGAGTTGGGTAGATTGCCTATAGGTTGAAGTTACATTAGAGGTACCGGGAAATATATGACGTCTTCCAAATTTTTCAGCTACGAAGTTAATTTTTAGACCCATCTAATGTCTTTTAGCAATAGGAGATTCAGTTCAAAGAGGATGCATTGTTTGAGGAGCATCCTATCCGGATTGTCGATAATAGTACAAAAAGTCTATGTGGCCGTCTGTACCTATGGTACGGGTGCTATGGAAGCACGGGCGAGTACAGGATGAGACTTGGGAGAGGGAGTTCGATGTACAATCTCAATGGTCGGAGCTGTTTGGGTTTTATTCTTCTACACCTCGCTAGGGAAATATGGTGAAAAATTTCTTTAAGGGGGGAAGTTTGAAGAACTCGGACCTTATTTTCTGGTATGTTTTTCTTTTTTCAATATTTTTTGAGAAAATAAAAGTTTCTAGAATGTTTTGAAGTACACGTCGTGTACTTTATAAGTACACACTCTGTACTTTGATGTCGCTCGAGACTGTGTTCTGGTCGTGTCATGGCCACACACACGGCCATGTAGGGGTGACATGGAGACCACCTAAATCGGTGTACAAAATAGCCTAGTATACATCGTGTACTCCAAAAGTACACCTCGTGTACTTTTTTTTCATTAAATGCACCGGGGTCGCGTCTAATTGCAAAAATGGTCTTCTTCACCAGCTTCATTGACTGAGAGCATCCCGTATGGCTGCAAATCTCCTCCTAACCCCCAATCATTCGCCTATTCTCAAAATCAAATGTTTTCGATTGTGTTAGAACCGCATTGGTAAGCGTTTCCTTCTCCTATATCTTTGTTTTCTAATTCCTCATCTTTCTCAAGTTATAGTAGGTTGAATGTTTTATTCATTTTTGTAGATCTACAACATTATACGATGATTAAAGCCTCATATCTCAAGTATATCGATCTCCTTGCATCAAGGTAGGTGGTTTGTGCCTTTATATATAAAGTCATTAAGTATTTTGTGCAAATTATAATAGTACCATTGAATGGGGTATTGCATGTTTCCTATTTTACCCTTGTTGTTTACCTACTTTGCATATATCCCTATGTAGAGGAAATTTCTTTTGAATATGGTGATTTTCTATGCTTTAGATTTTTTTCTTGTTTATGACCATTTGTTCTAGTTTTTTATGTTAGGTTATTGCCAAATCCATGCCTAGTTTGTAGGATGGTGTGACTGTTCTTCCATGCTAAGATGATGTAGAATGTTATCCAAGTAGTTGTTGAGGATACTTTGGCCATTACGCGATGTGATACGTGCTGACTTTACAAGGGGCTGAGAGAACCTAGTGTAGCAGACCATAGGGAGAATAGACGTAAGGGATTCTCTAGAGTGTCTATAAATTGCGATGTGAGACCACAGGGGGAATTGACGTTGAGTGCTTCTTCAGATATTTTGTAGTTCCACGACTCGGGCCACAGTGAGAATGAGACATTGAGTGTTTTCCCAAATCACCTTTAGTACAATATGAGACTATAGGGGGAATTGACATTGAGTGCTTCCGTAGAGAGTCTATTATTCTTAGCTGAACCAGAGGGGTGATACTGTGTGTGCCTCCCAGAGGGTTTCTAGTACTTGTAGGATGAACTATAGGGGTTAGGATGTGAGTACTACATTTAGGTAACCTGTTTGTTCTACTTGCTTGAGTGGCTGCTCTCTTGTTTCTAAATTAAATGCTAGAACTTTTGATTGGTTACTGCTGATTACTTCCTGTTACTGTTTAATTTTTACGACATTTTTTTCTACCATATAATCACAGACTGTTAGGCACAGATCTTTGGGTGGTTGCCTACTAAGACATTGTCTCACACCCTATTTGGTTCATGGTTTTGGTCCCAAACAGATTATATTGTTGCAGGTAGAGGTAAGGGAATGTACCCTTCCACTTTAGGTTCTTGATTGCACTGGAGCTTGAGAGCATGGGACCAATCTGAGGCTTGCGATGCTGAGGAGTTGTCTTATATATTTTTATTTTGTACTTTGGATTAGTATTGTATTCAACATTGTGACTAGTTTGGCTGTTTTCCCAGACATATATGTATCATGCATCATATATATATATATATATATATATATATATCCTCCAGTTGTTTATCATATTTAGTCTTCCGTTGTTCACTTTTGTATAGATTGTTTACTACTCCCATTAATGTTTATTATTTCTCTTTTCCAATGATTACTCTGCCAATGAGGGCATAATTTACCCACTATCACAACAAGGCCCTCACTACTAATTGGAGGACTCTGGAGTTTGCGGAAATGCGTTTGAGGCCATGTGACCAACCGGGTATGGGGCGCCTCTAGCTGGCTACCGGAACCATGACATTACAATAAAGAATCAAATACACATTTGTCGCCATTTTCTATCCAATCAACTTCTTTATATCTTATTCCATAATAATGAATTGTTTAAATGTCAAGATCCATCAATAGAAAATTTTGTGGTGATAGTGGATGAAGATGAAGTTGAAATCTGTCCCTATCCCACTATTGAGGGGGAGCCAGCTCAGGTGAACATTGAAATGGGAATTCTTTCTGAGCCTCATTTGGTGGATCCCCAGAATACCCAAGAGCGTTCCCCTCATCCAGAGGTTCTGGTTCAATCCTTGGAAGTCAGGAATACTGTAGAGAAATATTCCCATGATTATAAACTATTATTTGGTATGAGATACCAATTGAAGTAAATGGGTCCCATTTTGTTCTAGTTCTGAGGATACCAATGAATCTAATTCATTGCTTAGGTTTATCATTTTCAGTGGCTATTTATGATGGTGAAGCTTATGCATCATCTCAACCAACACTAGAAAGTGAGTAAACTACTATTCAAGAGGGAGCAGAGCAAGGAACATTATTGAGTATACTAATACTGGAGTGCATATCTCTTTATGACACCGATTTTGTTTCAGATCTAGAGTTACAGAATGCTCTTTCATTTCACGTTTTAAATCTTGGAAAGATATATGGAAGATAATATCTAAGACCCCCCTTGAGGACCTTCCTTCATGAATCAAATGGATCTCAATTCAATTTGGAATGTTTGGATTTATTGGGAAAGATTACTATCTTATACATTCTACATTGAAGGAGACTATTTGTAGGTATGAGAAAGAGAATAAAAATCAATAAGACCTCATAAAGCCTAAACTTCAATCCAACATTACATCTTTCAGGCAGAGTTATCCCAAACAGTGTCTAATAATAATGAAATAATGGCAGAAATCAAGTGCTAGATCAAGGATAATACTATTCAAGTGTTTCACCTTCATCAAGTGTTAAATATCAGTCAGGGAGAACTAAAACAAATCCATATTTTACTAGTATAATCCAACACATAAGGGTCAACTACCATTGTGGTTTCCATATAAGCACTTCATCAGGTTGAGGAGATAGAAGCTGGTCGATTGACTAAGATTAAATGTGTGTATAAAGGGGATCAATAGGCCACTTAATAGATGAATAATTACTTCAGAGGCCTGTTGTAATGCATATAAGAGAGACTTCATATTTTGGATGTTTCTCTTGCTTATTTCATCTTATAAATGAAAATAATTTTTTTCTCATCATCTATGTCTTCATCCCTGTTCCTTCCTCAGGTTATAACTAACTATTGAAGCCAATTTTAATAAAATTATATCAATTTTCCTTTAGTCATTTTTTGGGATGGGAAGATGCTCTAATTTTTTCCTTATTCAATGAAATTAGCAAGAATTTTTTTTTTCCATTTCTAGGGTCATATGGAACACCCAAAAAACTTTATGTTGTTCTATATTATCATCCTAACTTCTTCCTAAGCTTGATATGGATGATACATATTAGATGAGACATGGATTTTTATTATGGTGTCCTTTTTTGGTTTCCAACCTAAAATATTTTGTGCCCTGTGACTTTTTACCACTCTATATTCTTCTTAAATATTAAAGAACATAGATTTAGAGATATGAGACTCAACATTCTTCCATAGTGAACTTTGTGGGTTTCTGAATTAGGGAGAAATGTGTCTCTTTTTGTATGGGAAGTTCAAAGTCTTATGAATTGGACTAATGAGACTAGTGTTTTAGCTCAAATATCTTTGACCATAACATTTTATATAATGATCGAAATAAGGCTTGCTATTAATGAATTTTCTGACATTATTCTGATACCTCAAGGGGAAATCTTGATACATAATTTTATAGTTTTCACATAAAAACAATGTATTTGAGAATAGAGTAGTTATCTCATTAGAATGAACTTACCAATCGTGAAAAAACTCGGTATGAGGGATGTTTTATGCAATACAGACTATAGAATACACAACAAAGTTAAATATTGGAATTTTTAAGCTGATAGACCTGTTATGTGGGAGACTTATACAAGGACAACTATGGATCATACTGCATAGTCATGTAATTTAGTTCTTAGGAATTCTGACATTCTATTGGTGATGGAAAATGGAAGTTTATGATTTAGATTTCTCATGACCACAATGGGTGGTTTTTCTAGGGAATTATATCTAAAAATGAAGAGATTATCGATATCGACATAGTCCATAAAGAAGAAACAATTCATACATTAATTTGGTGTGTGAAGGAGGGTAAAATTTCTTAGATAAACAATGTCATTGTATAAGTCCCCTTTCTAACCAAGTTTGAAGGCATCATATTAATTTCGTACGACTAAGACATTGACTGTGTAGTTTAAAGTCTTACAAAAAGAAAATTATGTTATGTAGTTTAATGTCATGCAGCACGTACATCATGATATGTAGTTTAAATTCATGCAGAATGG
This sequence comes from Viscum album, assembly GCA_963277665.1. Taxonomy (NCBI): domain Eukaryota; kingdom Viridiplantae; phylum Streptophyta; class Magnoliopsida; order Santalales; family Viscaceae; genus Viscum; species Viscum album. The sequence continues at coordinate 1,405,368,394 of OY728125.1, forward strand.
ACAACATACTGTGATGTTTAAACTCATGAAGCATTGAAATTAGGAGGTTTAATTTATAGTATTTTAGCTTTCACTAATGGATTGAATGTTTCTCCGTTCGTAATAATTTTTTAGGAAATTTGATACTATATTCAGGTATGGAAGGATAAAGTTGTAAACAATAACTTGAGGATATTTGGATACGATAAATAGTATGTAAAATTGGATTATAGTGTTAGAGGAGGTCTCTCATGATAACAAAGTTACCACTGCTTAAAAAAACTATTATGGGGGCTATGTTATTCATGACCAACTAGGGAATGAACTGCATAGTCATGTATTGGCATCCTTAGGCTGATCAACTTATTGTGTTGGTGATTTATGCATGACTTACATGGGCACGTACTACATAGTCATGTAAATGAGATATCAATAATTCTGGAATTCTATCACAAAAAGAATATAAAAGAATATGGATATTCATATCTCCCAAAGTATAGAGTTTGGTTTCTATAGAGGGCTTACTAAATATAGAAGGGACATTTCAAGACACGATTTCCAAAGAATTGGTGGAATGTGAACTCTATGTTGGTATGACCCAAGTAAGCGAATTTGGTTCCATTATCATTAGGTCATATGACTAGGACCATTTCACCAATATAATTAGAGAGATATATGACCTTCTAGATTAATATTATCCCATTATGTGCCAAACACATAAAGAATGATATTTTAAACCATGGTCTTGGGTGTTAACAGATCTGGGATAAAAAAATGGGAAAATGATTTTGGATAACAAAAAATATTTATATCATGGGTTTTGACTTATTTTCATCAATGATAATGATGATATAAGATTCTTCTCCCAAAGGAGATGTTACCACTAGTTGACAGACCCATATGTGGGCTGCTTTATGCAAGGCCAACTAGGGAACGTAAATTATATTCACGTAGTGGAATCCCTTGGCAAAAATGCCCATTATGTGGGAAACTTATGTAAGGATAACATGGGTGTATACTGAATTTTATGGAAAAGAATATTTCATGAATCATATATTCTTTCACAAGGAACTGAATAAAGATTATAAAGATATGAAAGTGTATAGGATTAGGAGTTTGACATGAGTGAGAAAATTATTTGAGCATTAAGGAATCACATGGACTGAGCTCAGTCATGAGTGTATAATCCCATACATTGATATGACATACATGTAAAAGGGGAACATATCTGTTTCCTTGAAGGACTCCCGGATGAGGGGACCCAAACTGAAATCCCCAGCATATATAGTGTTTCCATGTTGGAGTGAGGGAGTTTCTTTTTACAATGAGTCTGGGGCTAGGGTATAAGTCCTAGTCATCTCTACATATCTCAATGGATAAAGAATCAACCCATGCATAGTTATAATATTTATAGGCTCATGTGTAATGTGATAAATCATATTGGACATCCTCAGGTAGATCAGACTCATACATCAAAGAGTGGAATCTTTTCCATGTTCTGTTCTATCTGGGCCTAATATAGGAGATTTGGATGTCACTACGTATCTCATATGGGTTAGAATAAATTTACATGTAGTTCTTGAAGGAGCATGCTGTTTACCATCATGTGTTTTTGATGTGAATGATTTTGACATGAGAAAGGAAGATCGTGGCTGACTAGGGTATAGAACACAGATGTCACTACGTATCTTGCTAGTGTAAGAATCATGCCACAAGTAGTTCTTAAATAAAGGTCCCCACCCTAATTTAATTCATAAGTGGTTGATAATGGGGTATTTTGAATTTGGTTTCGTACATTAGATGAGAACACATATTAAATCTCCCCATGTAGATATAAGTCATAAATTATAGAATATAGGAATTACTTGAATCATGTTTTTCATTGGCCTAAGATTGATGTTTTGGGCATCACTGTGTATCTCATAGGGATGAGAATCAAGCCACATATTATTCATTAAGAATATTTTTGGAAACAGAATATGTGCCCAATATATATTCCAAATTCATTCATACATGATCCAAGAGTGTAGAACTTTTCCCAATGTTTTTTTGACGGGTCGTAGAGATTGAATAGAGTTACAAATTAAGAGTTATGGACATAAAAAATTGGGCTGGAAATTTGCTTCACGAAGCACATTCACTGAGCTCCATCTGCGTTCCTAGAGTATAGGAACGTGGATGGAGCCTCTGCGAGTGCCACTGGGATGTTAGCCTCTGTGACTCTAAGAATCATGTGGGAAATGCATCCAATTACAGAGCATAATTTCCATCATGGAATCATTTTTTCTTCGCAACACATACTTGTTCTCCATGGAGAGATCTACCGAACTCCATCACCTATAAATATCTTGCACACCCCCTTCATATAGAGGGTTATGCGCCCCTTCAATGGAAAATCTCCTATTTAAAAGTGTTACTGAGTATCGTGAAGGGATTCCATTCACGATGGCCTCTGCCCTTTGCAATGGAGGGAGCCCCATTCTGTTTTATAGAGGCTCTAAAAAGCATTAATCATTCATGGATCAATCTTATAATAATTCACCTTTTATAAGGTGACTCCAGTCTCCATGACACCCTGATCTCTGAAAATAATAATTCTTCACCAGAACATAAGCTCTGTGAAGCTCCATTCTTCATGAGATTCTATGCTTTGTGATGCTCCATTCTTCACGAGACCCTAATCACCATGAACCCCATTCCTTTATGAAGCCCTATCATTCACAAAGCTCCTACCATGGAACCCACTGGTCCATATTGTATTATTTTCACCCCTATGCCTCCCCTTTAAATCAGTGATGTGCTTTGGAAGCGGCCCTCTGGGCCAGTACCTTCGCTATCATTACCGACCCCCATGAAAATTGGAGAGTTGCACATTAAACATTTTGAGACAGGACATCAACATTTTCCATTGTGCCATTATGAAGACACACCTTTCACCTATAGAATACAAATATTCAAGATACACTTCTACATTCCATGAAATACCTTGAGTTGATATATTTATCTTGTTCCCTTTCACATGATTTGAGATTATATTCCCATCATCAATTCTATGAACACCTTGATTTAAACGATTCCTCAACTAACACCTCCAAACCCCATAACATGGTTCTACTACCAGGTTGAACCAGAAATGGCTGCTCATGTATAAGTCCCAACACCATCCATTTCTAGGTGGCATATGCCTAATATGCCTATCATAATGAATTTAAATTATAGAACACCCTTTACGACAATCAAAGGATTCCACTTGCTTCAAACAATAGATGCCTTATGTGCCAAGCGTAGGAATCCAATATTTATATCTGTATGGCGTTAAACCATAGTACACCCTATTCAAAAATATAGTATTAATCTTAATCAAAACAAGAGATTTCTTATTCACCTAGAATATGATTCCAATATTCCTATCTATATGACTTTAAACTATAGTTTTCCCTATACGACAAACATAGGATACCTCTTTCTCTAAACAAGAGATACCTTATACACCATGAATTAGATGCAAATATTCCTCTCTACATGATTGATCTATAGTACACACTATTCAATAAACATAGGATGCTTGTTGTTCCAAATGAGAGACAACTTATGTGCCACACATATGATTCCAATAGTCCTCGCTATATGAATTAATAATTTAGAATGCCCTATCATTCAATAATAGGTTGCCTTGTATTCCAAATAATAGATGGCTTAAGTGGAAACCATTAGATAACTAAGAGAATGATTATAGTGGCATAATTTCAAGATCATTATAATCTTTTCACACATTCCATCACTCCACCTCACACATTTTGTGTCCTTTAGTTGGATCTTCATCCTCTTTTGTGTATGAAGGACCCCCTAACGACTTGGTCCAATAATGCTTTAGCTCACCTACTTTTCTGGGCCAACACCCAAGATAAATATGAATGACACATTGAGTTTGGCACTTTGTTACAAATACGGTCATATGTTTTACCTCATTTTTTTGATTCCATATCACTCTAACATGATGTGGATGTTGTTATTCGAATATGGTTTCCAATTATATCCTATTATTATGCTTCCAAAATTGTTTTCCGAATATAGGGAATTTGATTTACACTTTTCCATTCCCTTTGTTCAGACTGAATCTGATGTCCTTGGAATTATCCCACTTTTGCACTATTTCATAGGTGTAGGTATTAATTATATCCCATAACATACCAGTGATTTGGGATTCCATAATGGCCAAATACGAGGAAAACATTACAGGCAGCTTCCATGCCTAATTCCCATCAACCAGTTTTTCTCCATAGTGGCATCAGTATAGCTTTCATGTGTAATCCACATCCACTTTTTTTGCTACATAGCGGTACTCGCGTAGCTTCCATGTGTAATCCCCATCCCCTATTGCCACTATTTAGCAGAACATGGATAGCTTCTATGTGTAAGTGATATCCATCATCGCCGCCCCATAGCGGTACATGGGTAGCTTCCTTGTGTAAGCCCCATCCATCGTCGCCACACCTTAGAAGCACCCGGAAAACTTCCATTCATAAGATCAATCCACCATCGTTGCTCCTTAATGGCACCCGGGAAGCTTCCATGCATAAGCCCCATCCATCATCGCCTCTCTTTAGCAGCATCTGATTAGCTTCCATGTGTATTCCACATCCCTCAATTCCACTTCTTAGTGGCACATTATATTCTTCCATGTGTAATCCGCATTCACCACCCTTTGAGTCCGCACCATTATGCCTCCATCGTCATGTCTTTTTTTGCCTCTTGTTTCATACACAAAACATGACCCATGTAGGCTTAGAGTAAGCATTTACCCGGACATCCTCTTTGGGATTCCTTAGTGTGTATTCCCCATGCCACCATATCTGAAATATGTGGACTTTGATGCTTTCCATTTTTCAAGAATAATATGTAGGAAACCTTTTTGAGGTTCAAACCCATTATCCATCTTTCTCAACTATTTTATGTGGGTTCGCGTCATCCTGTATGATGTTAAAATATAAGACCATTTATTCTTACATGATGTTAAATTGTTTGTTTCAAACTATGTGGGTTTTGATCTCTATCTCCTAGGTAGGGTACGTAGGAATCCTCCCTGAGGTTCAACCCCAAAAACTGGTAAACTCATTCATCCCATTTGTTGGGACCCATATCCTTGGTCCACCCATTAATGGTGTCAGAACAGTTCTTTGGCAGCTAATAATGCATAGGCCTCATACTCAATTCATACTCCTCCAACCAAGAGTGTCCCTCTTGTGATGGGATTCTAACCACATGTAAGCCCTAGCATGTGTTCAGGTTATTGTCCGTCATATACACCGTGATTCTATACCCCATTCTGAACTACATGGACATTGATTCCCTACCATAGCGATATGTAGGAAGCCTCCCAGAGGTTCAAGACCATCAATCATGTCTCATATTGGTCATTCCTTTGAGCATTTGTGTTTTGTAAAGATCGCGCCCTTACCCGAAGGTTCTATTTTTTTCGGGTCCCATCCATGTGTCCATTTTCACGGGCTGCCTCCTCAGGTGTCCCATCACCCCCACTGAACTATGTGGACTTTGATTCCACTCTATAGGGATAAGTAGGAAGCCTCTTAGAGTTTAAATCCCAACATCACTTTCATATTTATGGTGGCTCCATCTCATGCACCATCCACATCATTCAACCCACCATTATCTATCCTGATTCTTACCTAGGATTCCACATCTTCGTGGGGTCGCACCATTCCCTTTGGAAGATAACCACACATAAGACCTAAAAATCCATAACCATCCAACAAAGAGTGTCCTTTCTATGGGCCACTATACACGAATAATCCCCTACATGTCTTCGGGTTGTTGTCCTTTTTGTACACCCTGATTCAATTTCTCTCCATTTTTACTATGTGGGTTTTGATCCATGTCGTCTATATAGGGTATGTAGGAAACCTCCTGGAGGGTCAATCCTAGCCATCGGTTAAACTTAGTGTCCCCCTTTTCTCGTGTGAACTTTCCCTAATACACCCTCAGTGGTGTCCAGATCAGCCTTCATGGTGTGATATCATCCTTGTATGGGACACACAACCCTGGGACTGCTCGCATTGGGTGTTCTGACATATCCATCCAGTGTTCCCCATTATGAGGTGTACTCTTTCTGATCCACCCTCAGTGGTGTCCAAATTAGCTTTCATGGTGTGATATCATTTCTATTTGCGACACTCCACCCTTAGATCTATCCTCATTGGTAGTTATGATCCATCCTTTGGTAATCCTTCCAGGTGCTCCATTCTAAGGAAGTAACAATTTGATCTATCTCTATGGGATGTTCAGATCACCCACATTCTTCCTCTGAAAGCCGTAAAAGTCACATCCTACCTCATGTTAAACATGAGATGCTTGAGGAAAACCTTGGAAGATAGGGATTTTTTGTAACTATCTCCCCAAGATGTTAAACCTATGGCATACCCCATGTTAAAAATGGGAAACTGAGGAAAAACTCAGAGACATGCCTCTAGAATATGATACCCCTGTGATTGACATGGGATGCCTTGGGTACTGTACCCTCAAGATTCCCTCTTATGAGGAAAAATAAATGTCTTCCAATGTCTAATGCATACAAAGATGCCCTGACTTCCTGATGTTACAATCTAATTCAATCGAAGTTTTCCCCCCTTTTGAGACCACATGAATTTCTCGGCAGAATCAATATAATTAACAGGAATCCACAATTTTATGGAAATTGTAATGATATTCATGAACAAAGACACAAATCTATGAGGGAGACCTAAACTAGGCAACAAAATCTTAGGAGGAATATACTAAATGAGGGACTTATGTCTCATCATCCCAGTTTCATCAAGAAGAAAACTTCACGCAATAAGCGACAAATTCCACCCACCTATGGAAAGTCGTAATGTGGGGAGGTAACCCGAGCATCATGGCATGATGGCACATGCCATGGAAGAATCGTTGGAAATAAAAATCACCCAGTCTATTGTCATTTGATGAGGAAATCAAGTGTGCTTTATAAGGTCCAATAGCTAGAACCATTGATATCCCCAATGGGAATTGAGAATCCTTTTTGGGTAAATAAATCTTGTACCAAAGTCCTACCCACACATGAGTTGTTCTCGATGTGAGAAACAAGGTGTGGTAAAAATTTATTCTACTACAAAAAGGTAGCACCATTGAATGGTAGGGTAATTCCAATTATGCGATGGATGGTCGAGGAGATAGAGTCCTGACATCGCTAAGTATCTCAATGGGATAAGAATCAATCCATAATTACTTCATCAATTTTCTAGTAGTTTAAAGTCATGTGGTATGGATAGAGATGAACTAATGTGAAAGGATGTAAATACTATAGTTGAGCTAGGGTGTATGACCTCAGCATCACTATGTATCATGATAAGGATAGAATCATTCCACATGTGGTTCTTGAAGATGGTTCCACACATGAATTGGATTTTGATTTGGGGGAGGGGATTTAATATTTCCTAAACTAATGGTTGGGCCCAAGACACCGTATGGAATGAGGATTAGGCCTTGTATTCTAGAATAATTCACTATATAGATTATATTTATAAAAAGGGAATGATAAGGCTTTCTTTGTGGTTATGGATGGACTTGAGATTGGAGATCCATGCATCACTACGTTTCTTGCTAAAGAAATAATCATGCCATTCATAGTTTTTGATAAGGTTCCTTGTTCCGGTGTGATTCATACCCAAGGAGTGGGGGATATTTTTAATTGGGGATGGACCCAATATAATAGATTTAGGCATCACTAAATATCAAACTGGGATAAGAATCAAACCACACATAGTTCTTGGAATCCCATGCATATTTACATCAATCGTTTATGAAGAATGGTGCAGTTTAATTTCATGTAGAAAAAATGGGGTATTTTCCATTTAAGGTCATAAGGAAACGACCATAAATAATGTTCAATTTAAAATCATGCAGGATGATAGGGATTTTAGTTTTAATTCATAGAGTTCATACAATGGTGTAACAATATCCAAAATGCCATTAGATGTTGTTAGTTATATGTTGTTTAACATCATGTGGTAAGGAAGAAATGTGTTTTGTAGTCTTAGGTTATGTGGATAGGAGATCATGTCATGCAGTTTAACATCATGTGAAAATAATAGTGATGCTAAAAAGTTTAACATCATGCAGTGTGGATGTTCACGGTGCTTTTCAGTTTAATTTCATGCAACATGGATGCTCACTATGCTATGTGTTTAATGTCCTATAACTAAGATAAATTCAATTAGATTACACAAAGTAATTCTTTAGTAATCTTTCATTGGTTGGAGTTGTAATGGGATCTCCATTCATTGATATCAGGGAATAATCTACACTAGAGTGGAGATTATGTATAAAGTAACGTCCCTCCTACTTTAGATCAAGAGTTGGAGGATTATTTCCTAGTATCATTGGAGTCTTAAGGACCAATAAAAATTATCTTTGGAGGAATTAATGGAGGCATAATTTTTTTTTTTGAAATCTCATGATATCAGATTCGGAGAGACGTCAAAGTGATGAAGAGTATTTTATCTCATTTCATCCATTCACTCCAATTCATCCAATAATTTTGGGATTTTTAATCTATGGATAGATAATCAAAGATGAAAACATGGAGTGATGGAAATTGAACCACAATGGGTAGGACTACTTCTGTTCTATTTACCTTCAAGTACAAGTAGTACGGTTCGTTGTCTAGTAAGCCCATATGAAATAAAAGAGCTTATCAGGACAAGGATTATTATATTTATCCATAATCTTTTAGAGTATTTTGGAATTTTTTTGATGGAATATATATATATATATATATATATATATATCCATTGACCCCTATATGATTATAGGATGAGAGGTTCAATTTGACATTTTATTCCCAATATAGATTATCTACATCAGCAGAATAGAAATTGGTTCCATTATTCACTAATATTGTATGAGGGACACAAAATCTGGTATTGATGTTAGATTTTAGGGAGATTAGACTATTTATGACCCGAATTCTATGATAGTTATTGCCTCATCCCATTGGCCGAAGAAATCAGTAGAATTCTAGATATACTTGAACTGCTTCGAAATAGCTGGAGGATATGGTCCAACAACATCCATTCCACATGTGGCGAATGACCAGAAGTATTTGGATCTATGTAGAAACTATGGGGGTTGGTGAATGAAGTTCCATGAACATGGAAATGATGAAACTTATTAGTTAATTCTATACAATATTGTGTCTACATAGGCCAAAAGTATCCAAGCCTGCTGATTTGATCAGAAAGCATACAAACTGATTGGTGGTCACCACAGGATCCTTCATGAACTTCTTCCATAACAACTGCAATCTCTTATCCTTCAAAACATCTGATAAGGACTCTATCAAAATATCTTTTATAAAGGACTTTCTGGAAATTGGGGCTACCATAAAGAGTTAAATTGGTTGCTCGCTATCAGATATGTTCTCTTACAACTCATTCTAGTGAGATGATTCTATCTTAAATACAGTCCATGATGTTCATCATCCATCCAATTTTAGGAATATTTGTTTTTTGAATGTGTCCAATTTCATTGACATCTTCAATTTTGAACCGAACAAAAAGTGAGACCATACAACGATGGGCAATTCTGATGACTGTTTCTTTCAAGTTTGGATATTCTAGGGTTCTGGCTGCATTACCCAATGCGTCATCCTAGGTATTTTGTGATTGCGGGGAATAATAATATGTTTTATTTGAGGGAAATTCTTCCACTAACCATTAGAAATAATAAAACAAGGGGATTAGATCCCCTTTTCTAATGGTGTAATCTCTATTGATCTAATTGATTACCAACTCTAATTCACCTTCTACCTCCATGTGGTTTACCATTATTTTAAGTTCCAAATCCATCACTGTAATGAGAGACATATATTTTTCTTCATTGTTGGTACTAAATTCAAATAACGGTAAGGAATATAGAAATACATACTTCTATGGAGACATAATTAAAATCTATAATCCAACATTATTAAGCATCGGGTCTTCTATTCTCTCCCCAGTTGGACTCATATACGCTCCTTAGAAATACATCTCCCACATTTGGGGGATATCTTGAATAAATAATACATCTTTATTGGGTAATTATGTATTTAATGAGGTCCCATATACATATGGATTCCCAGTAATGAAATATTACAAGGCCTAGAATTTCACTACTTTTTGAGGAAATAAATGTATATAAAACTACTAAAAAATAACATCCCACCATGCCAGATGTCTCGTCAGCATAAGATGAATGGGGATTAATTTTAGTAGGTTATTGTGAGAAATCAAGTGGACCTCATGGTGGTGTAGGTAGTTCATCAGCTTCTTAACTACAAATATTAATTCCAAATATCTATTCTCAATGTCTAAATAACGAGTCTCAATATCAAGCTTGGTTTTACTGAGATAATAAATGATGTTTTTATTCCCAACATCATTATTATGTGCATGATAGGAACCCAATGATTGTTCTAGGTTTTTCACATATATTATGAGTTTTTTTCCTTTTATTTATGTAATTAACATAGGTGGGATCAATATATATTTCTTTATATCATCAAATAATTCTTTCCATTCAATGGTCCATTGATATGTGAACGAGTTCTTCATCAACTTAGTGATTGGTAAACACCTACGTGCTATATTTTATACAGAGTACCAGAAGTAGGTAATGTTTCCTCAAATTACTCTCATCTCCTTCATGTTTTGAGGAGGTGACATGATAAGGATATCTTTACTATTCTCATGATAAACTTTGATGTCATGATGGAAGACGATGAAGTCGAGAAAATTTCTAGAGGTTTCCTCAAAAGAACATTTCAAGGGGCTCATATTCAGATTAGGCTGTAAAAACTGGATGAATATAGTTTATAGCTCAGCCAGGTGGTCATAAAATTTATATTTCATGACCACCAGATCATCAACATATCATTCACCAATCATCCCCAATAAGTGTTTGAAAATGCAGTGTATAACATGAGGATATGTGGCACCGACATTTTTTAAGACAAAAGATATTACATCATAGCATAATACTCCATGTGGGGCACATAAATCAATGGAATCCTAATCCTATGGGGACATGTAAATTTGGGTATATTCCAAATATCAATACATTAAGGAGTGGTATTGATAATCGGTTATAGCATCAATTATGAGCTTTCTAATTGAGATCGAGAAGTCATCTTTGGGACCATGCGGGTTGAGATCTATGGAATTGAGGAAAACACTAATTTTCCCATTATTATTCTTCACAAGGACAATGTTGGGTATCCATTTTGGGTATTTTACCTCTCAGATAAAATCTATCCTGATGAATTTTTCCACTCCACCTTTAATTTTGGAGGCATGATTTGGGTGCATCCTCTTGGCTACTTTCTGGTATTTCCTATGATCTTCCGGAAAACAAATTGATGGGTGGCCACCTTGGGGTCAGTTTTTGAAATCTCTATGAAGTTATAGGAAACCACATCCCATTTCTAATTTAGGATGGTGGTATATATATTCCATTCCTCAAGAGTCGTTAATGAACTAAACAGAGTGGGATAATGGATCTTCTATTGTACCCATATTTATCTATCTCTGTTCATCCACAGTGGTAGAGATGCCTTCATCAAACACTGGAGGGGAATCCATAATATTTTATCATTATTTCTCTTGAAAATTCACTTTTTATTGGGCATCATCATGAGGAGTAGATGATAAAACATGTTTCTTGGAGGGAAGAGGAGAACCACCATTTGGACATCCACAGGAAGAGGTTATCATTTTCGGCACACTTGACGGAATAAAGCATTCTTGGTGTCTTTTTTGGGTATTAGGAGAAGGATTGTGAACATATTAATTCAATATTTACGCATCACTTTAAGAGATAATAACTTATTTAGTGACATAGGGATCAATTTCTATAATTGACATCATAGAAGTTTCTGAATGAGTGTTTGAATTTGGGAAAACCCCTTAAATTTGATTAATAGGTAACAAATATACTTCAATTAACTACATGAAAGGGTTAGTTGGTATCATATATAAACCATTTAGATTATTTATTTGAGTAACATGATCTATCATGGAATGTTTCACTCCATCGTGAAAGAACTATGAATCAATGTACTGTATCTCAAAAGATTTGAATGAGGCCTTGTCACCATATAATGTCTCGTTAATGAAATTTATACAATACTTGAGTCATTGGTGGTATAATGAAGTAATGGTCACATGATGATGTAACCAAAGTCTTCCCAGTATAACATTGAATGATTTATCCTAATGAACAACTATTAATTCAAATTTGAACATGAGATCGCCAAATTGAGTTCTGAGTGTGATCTCACAGTGAGTCTCTTTCCCATGCTTATCATAACCCTGTAACATTAGTTTGGAGGGATAAAAATGAGATTCATTAAGACCTAGTTGGAGATGTTTATGGAACAGATTGAGGTAAACCACGAAGCCATTGTCTAAGAAGGCTCATTAGATATCTATGTCATTTATTCTTCTAGAGATATATATAGGTCTCACATGTCATTTTATGAAGGAATCCTCATCCTAGTCTACAAAATTGAAAATTTTATGGCATTATGTGGGATCATTGTCCACAAAATATACGTCATTAGCTAAATACTAAAATTAAAACTCTCGAGGGATTGACAAGGCCTTGATAATTTATTCTCAGTTGTCCTTTGATAGAATAAGAGCATCTAGGATTTATAATTTGGATAGAAATGTGTTTCGTTGCTTCAAGACATCATATTTTGGATTTTGAGGTATAATCTCCCCAATATGGGAATAATATTTTATTGAATATTCAAGATCCAATGTCCTCAATGTGGATGGTCCATCCCTTGGGGTAGGATCTAGAAGTGATCATGTTCATGGTGAATTAGGTTGGCTAGGGCTTCCAACTAACCAAGGGGTTGGTGGTATATCCTCAAACTGGTCTTCCAAGATGACCATGTTTGGGAAGGCCCTACCATGTGAGGAGTAAGAACTATCTTTTCCCTACTACACTCTTTGGAGTGATATCAATTCTATTTTTTCTATATAGACAGTTCGAGTAGGGTTTTGGCTAATGTATTGGATCCGAGCATGACCACATCTTCCTCTGTATCCTTGATCTCAATGACCTCTTCCCCTGGTTTCCTAATAATGTATAGGGAAATAAGATTCATTATTAGAATCATCATGTGAAACAGATCCATTAAGTGAATAAAAATAATTGAACTAAAGATCAACCCCTCATCTGATGATAATTATTCTTGACTGTTTGACTCTTATTGTACCATTAGGGGGGCGGTGACCGTGATTTTGGGAAGGTCGACATGAAATCCTCTAAGTCTGAGAAAAACATTATACTAGAAATGAGATAATATTATTCTATTTTCTCTTTATCCTTTCTAAAATGAATCATACTCGTGGACTAGCCTTTAAAAGTCTGAGATTTTTTTGATTACGCTTTTACTGTAATGGAATGGGTTGAAGGAATATTTGGTTTTTTTTATTTATTCTTAGAGAATAACATGAGTTCACTTGAACATTTTTCTGACAATAACGTCACCAAAATTCTATATAATATTTATTTTTTTAATTCTTTCCATCCATGTCCATCCTTATAGTGGGTATCAAAAACACATGCCACCTAGGATTAAGGATTTTTCATTTTCATTTTCCCAGAGTCCACCATATTTTGTAGGAGGTATTTGAAAAATACAATCATGGATGGGGTGACCTATAATTTGATGGAATGGGAAATAGTTCAGGAGATATTAATCACCATATTTTCCGAACATCCTGGGTTTTATAAATTGAACTAATTAGTTTTCCAATTCCAAAATGAAGTGACCAGGGACATGGTTATTCCTAAAGGAATATACCTTGTTTTTTAGCTCCTAATAATGATTACACCTTGGATCCATTTAATAATCTTGTTTAGGTGGCCATTTTTTCTGATTCTTGGAAGGTGGATCCCTATGGTATGATGTGGGATTTAAAATAGGAGAAGGTACAATAGCCTGATTAAGTGTAACTGTAGTAGACTCTTCCTTTCTATTTCTCATAACCTGGTTCAATAGAATCACCTAATACATTTTTTTGGTCTCTATGATGGATTTTACACCTGTTAAAAAGTTTGATGCTACATCCCAAAACCCTACTATGTATTTTATAGGGATCAATGGTCTGCATAACTTATCATATTGTTTTTCTACACAGATAGGGAAAAAATGTTTTTGAGGGATTAGTAGGTTCAAGGAACATGTTATTCATTTCCTCTGATAGATGAAATTAGAAACTATTTCATATTCCTATTGTAATTAATTAGTGAGAAAAAATATTATTATATTATATAACATAGATTTGAACTAGAATATTAAATTCTAATAGAGGTCTTACCATCCATTGATCAATCAAAAATGTAATCTTGCGTGCAACATGAAATCTGGCCCTTGTAGCGATTGAACAAAGCACCAGAGCTTCGTCGCCTCTTTCCATTTAGTGGTACCCATAATGGGATGGCATAGAGAGAAATAATGTTTCATTTGATGCTCCATGTCACCTGAGTTTTTGAAAATTGGAAATGTAAGATTCCCAAATTAGGAGTGGGAAGTGTGGGAGCCACCAATTCAGAGTGACCCTTCTTTTCTGGAAGTATCAATATATTTATACTTATATGGATTCCAATTGGGTGGTTACTGACTCAATGGTATTAATAAGCATTCGAGGAATTTCTAGATGTACTGGGACCTGAGCTGGTATGGTGGATAGATCCTGAATGGGTGCGATGAACCGTATGACCACTAGTGGCTACAATGCTGGTATCTTCCATGGTTAACCCATAGGGGCAGGACTGTATGGATTTTCCTAACCCTATTTTGACTATGTACCTAATGGAGAGAATTATTAATCTTCTCCTGTCATTGTGGTGAACCATCTTGTTTTTGGTGTGCCAATTATAAAATCAAGTTGGGGATCTTCTTACAGGGAATATCTGGTAGGAACATTGTCGTGGAGAAACTATACATTGAGTCTTCCCAACTCATTAATCTCTTCCTCTATCTGAGAAAATATTTCCTTAAATTTAAGGTAGTGATACTCTCCATGAGGTAGGTGAGACATTGTAATGTCCCAACCTGAGTTCCATGCACTTGTACCAGAATCAGGACCACCACATGTCCACAGGCGCACCTCCCCATATGCTAGAGGCTTCTGACTAGCAGCAATTGTTAGATAAGCCAGTTATGGGGAGACTATACCCTCTTTTACTAAATTAAAACACTATAGGAAATAAATATAACATACATGGATCATATATAATCATAAAAAATACTAGAATATCAATATAAACAATGTAGTAAATACAATATCAAACTAAAGTAGAAAAAATGTCATGATAATATATTTACCATGTTCTAAAATGATAACCCAAATGTAAAGACCCTGAAAACTCTTAAGTAGGTCCCAAACCACATCTAATTACCTGTTCCATGCTCCATCTCCTCTTATCCTCATAACTTAGAAAATTTTCCCTTAAACTATACAAAAATCACAAAGTCTATTCAGGTACTGATTTGCTATCCCGATTAGGATTTGGGTATAACTCAGTAGGCCACAAAAAATGGTTTCTAAAAAAATATAGTCAATAAAAGTGCATGTAGTAAAATAAAGAATACAATACAATTAATAAATTTAATAGTCTATATTTTGTATTTTCTCATTATTTAACCCCATAATCTCTCTAGGTTCTCATGGACACCAAAGCCACAATACGTGCTTCAGCTTGCATAGGATTCTGATTTATCCCCACGGGATATTATAAATATGAATGTCCATGTTTCCATTCATTATCATAAATGATGTTCCATTTATCCAATATATAAACACGTAAATTAGTTAGGAATGAGTAATGTGCACCTAGGGATCCAACCTTAAGGGTCTAATGTGAGTAATACAATATGAATCGTAAATTCAGCGTAGAAAAAATGTGAAATCTCTCATGGTCTTTTCCCCTCAAAGGCCCACACAGTCCGTTGGCACACAATTAGATGATCACAAAATCTACATCCCTTTAGGATCACACTATACTTATGTAAACAATATTATAATCTCTATTGGTCTTATTCCAATAAAGTACATGTGGTCAATAAATAAAAAATATTAGAATATCTCTCTACCCACTCCCATTAATCACATTCTCACACCCCAGTTAACCCATGTCCTACTACATTCCACCATTATTACATCTATTTCCCATTTCACCAAATATTCCATTAATTAATCCAAAATTAATTAATCATATCAAACCCTTAAATTAATTAAAAAATTATTTGGGCATTCCATCTCCATTAATTAATTAAAAAATTAATTAACCACATCAATTTTCATTAATTAATTCACATATTAATTAATCACAACCCATTTCTATTAATTAAACCAATGATTTGGTAACCACGCCAATTATATTAATTAATTTCCCAAATTAATTAATCATAATAGTCACTTAAATTAGTTTCTCAAATAATTGGTCACTTCAACTCTGTTAATTAATTTAATAATTAATTAACGAGATAAATTTCATTAATTAATTAAATATTTAATTAATCATTTCATAACTCTATATACAATAATTAATTCAACAATTAATTATTCACAATTTATAATTCATAAATTTGATAATTTACACAACAATTAATTATCCTCCAATTCCATAACTAATTCAACAATTAGTTTTTAATAGAAATACCCTTAATTAAGTCCTCAATTATATAAGCACATCAATTCCATTAATCAATTCACCAATTAATTAATTATTATCCACAAACTCAAAATCCAATAATTAATTCTTCAATTAATTATTTAATTCAAAATATCAATACTATATAATTAATTCCATAATTAATTATCTCAACTCTCAAATCACATTATATTATAATTAATTCATCAATTAATTATACAATTCTATCAATTCAATATCCCAAAAATCCATATTAATTAATCCACCAATTAACTAATTCAATTCATTATATTTCATCATTCAAACAATCAATATTAATTAATTCACCTTTTAATTAATAAAATTCATTATATTTCACAAACATAACAATATATATTAATTGATTTTCCAATTAATTAATCTAACTCAGTCATTTTATTCAACCTAAAAATCTCTATTTATTAAATTACTTAAACTAATTCCAAAATTAGTTATTCCCTCTCCATCAATTTAATAATCATAAAAACCTCAACAAAATAACTATATAATTAATTATCCATATTAGAAAACATCAACATAATAATAACTACTAATCAGTATTCAATAATATCGTTATATAATTATTAATTTAACAATTATTTATTGTTGATCTAAAATCCCAATATCCTAATTCAACATTTCCCATTGTAAATGTATTCACCAAATTAATTAATTTTATTAATATTGCATTTGGTAAACATAAAATATAAATTCTAAAATTACATGAACATATTTGCAATATAGACTATGTGACTTGAATTTTAGACCACCTACCTCAAGAACGGTGATGAACGTTCACCAACAGAAATACACAATTTGATGTAGATCCATCAAGAATGTGACAAAGAACATGATCTAGATACGAAACATAAATCCATGATTAAACAAAAAAAGATCTCTAATATCTTGATCCAGATCCAAAAATCCTAGATTTATATTCAAAAAATCTAGATCCATATCCAACAACTGATAAACATATAAATTTTACATGGGAAGAGGATCATAATTGAAATATAGATATAAATTAAAAGAAAACCCATACCCATGAGATGCGTAGATGGTCATCTATTGAAGATGGTGGTGTGTGGAAGAGTGTTGGTCTAAGACAGAGGCTCTACAGAGGAGCTTTGGTCCTAGGAAAAGGTGTTCGAATGATATTTTTTCCAAGTTGGATGCTCTACAGAGGAGTTTTGGTCCAAAACAGAGGTGCGTAGAGGAGTTTTAGTCCAAGGCGGAGGCTCTGTGGGAGAGAGATCTAAGAACCCCATTTTATTTTATATTTTCCCCAAAATATCATCACCGTACATTTAAAAAAAATTAAAATAAATTACAAATTTTGTAATTTCATTTCTTGACATGTTTACAAGTGATGAAAAATAGTTACAAGTGGTGTAACATACTTTCGCGAAATATCAACACATAGAGAAATCTACTTTCGTGAGATGTCAACATCTGTTGAAAAATAATTATAGGAGGTGTAAATTATCAATGTTTTTTATTTATTCATGCTATGAATTAAATTAATAGGGTCTACACAAAATAATTCAGGTAATTAACTGGGTTCATAATGCGTATTTGTTCTGCATCCATAACTCACCACATAATCCTAATGCACCCTTAAAAAGACAGGACCATAAAATTTCCCCAACTTATAATAGATCATCTTCGAGATATACCCAAAATCTTCTCTAATATTGTGAGTAAAAAAAAACAAACTACCAGTCCACTGAGCCCTCACATCAACATCTTTTTCCCAGGTTTCCTTTTTCACAAGCCCTGGTTTCCATAATATACGAACAATCGACATGGTATTTCCCTGAAACTATATTTCATTGTGATTCACCACAAATATCAGATTCTCCTGAAAGGACGCATTTTGCAGAAGAAAAACTTCCACAATATACGTAATATGTTTCCAAACTCATAATTACCAACAACCATAATAAACCATCCAATATTGGCACTTATCCTGGCTATAAAAAACTTCCTAAAAAGGATGTACATACACCACCTCTAAGGCCCACATAGCCATTCCATAGATAAATTAAACATGTGCCTTACATGTTCTTCATTATAATTCCAATTCTACCACTTATTAAAAATGGTCCTTCTCCCTATACCTACTATATAAACATATCTCACCACTTTAGGAGTATTTTTAACATCACGTTTTCATGAAACTCGACAACCAAGCATTTTATCGACCTCTAGTCAAACCAAAGAACATCATTCGTAATATTTTGATGTCATAAATTCTGCCATCCATATCCACATATACCACTTCATATGAGAAATCTCAAAGGGGCCCCATATTCAACCAAAACATCTTAAGGTTTCTAGGTTTAAATCCAGATCATTTTCATCATATTTGGGACAATGTCAGGGTCAGGGATGTGATTTTCACTAATTGTAAGTACACTATGAATTCATCGATAAAAAACAAGAATACACCATCAATAATTTTACATTAAACTATGGATACTACTTAACCAAATGAATAACTTGTTATTATGGGCCCACTAATCATATCACCACATTGATCCAAAATGAAAATGTTGTTCACATAACCCTCAACTGAGTTTTCAAACTAGGGCATTCTCACTACCCATACTACCCACATCAAGGGTCAAATAAAAAACAATGTATTCTCAATTTAAAAATTAATTATAGTTAATTAGATATAATTTCAAATACCCATATCAATCCTTTCCCACATTTTCCTACCACATGGTCAACACTGATGCACTATCTCTACCCTTAACCATCCAATACCTAGGTCCTAGTTATCAACGGGACAGTCATTATCTTTATTGAAATTTCTCATTTAGAGGCCCATGTATTCAATTTATTTCATCATTTTATATTCTATGATTCCATATTAGGAACCTATTGCAATTCAATTTTGTATGCCAGGAAAATAGTTTGAGTTCCACAAATTTCCCAAAACCAATTTTCTCGTTCATGCCTAAAATGAGTCATGTTCACAAAATCGACCTTAGTTTATATAATGAATCTTTCTAACATAACTCTTTTTCCATACCAATCCATGAGTAAATCATTATAAAATAATATAAATAAAAATCACATCACACCAAAACTGTGTCACATATTGTGAAATAATATTCAACTATAACATAAAACAAAATAAAAACAATCCCACCATGGGCACTTGGTTTCCCCCCCGTACATGGGGGTAGCTACTCCCATGCACGAGCTCATAAAAACCCCCAAATAATCCTATACTTTTACCTATTTTACCCAAATATTAATAAACAATAAGAAGAAAATACTTCTGGCCTCTGATACCACATTGTAATATCCTAACTTGGGTGTCATGCATCGGTGCCCCAAGACGGACCGCCACATGACCTCAGGTTGGCCTCCCAGTATGCTAGAGGATTTCGACTAGTAGTGACGCTCTAGTAAGCTAGTCATGGGGAGACTATAACCTATTTTATTATAGTAAAATAGTAGCCAAAATAAATTTACAATATATGAAGAATATATAATCATAAATAATGTCAATATCTAAAGATAAACAATGCGCGATATACAATATCCTACTAAAGTAGAAAAAATGACATGCTAATATACATGCCAAGTCACAAAATTAAAACAAAAAATTAAATACACTTACAACTCCTAAGGAGGTGTCGGACCACATGTGGTTCCATCATCCATTATCTATCCTATATTATTTATCTAACTCAGGGCCTTTTCCATTAACATGTATAGAAAACAAGAAGTCTATTCGGGTACTGATCTAGAAACCCATGTAGGGCGTTAGTATAACTCATTAGGCCAACACCAATGTTGACTCAAAAATCTATTCAATAATATAGTTTTTAGTTTTATAAAGAATAAAATATAATTAATAAAGTAATTTGTTTACACTTATTCAATTTCTCTTTATTTAAGAACATAATCCCACAGATTCTTGTGGACACCTGGACCATTATACATTATTCGACCTACACTAGAGTTTGATATATCCCCGAGGTATATCACAAATATTAATGTCCATGTTATCATTCATTATCCCAATTCTAGTGTAATTAATCAAATACATACACATATAAATCAGGTAGGCATGAGTAATGTGCACCTATGGATCTACCCTCAAGGGTCAAAATGCGAGTAATACGAAAAGAATAATAAATTATTACTAGGAAAACATGAAATATATCATGGTCTTTTTACCTCGAAGAATCAAAAATTCCTTCAAAAAATAATTAAAAGAACACACAGTCATATTCCCATAAGATTCACACAGTCCTTATGTAAATAATATACTAATCCCTCTCGATCATCTTCCCATAATTCTTACACAGTCCTTAAGTAAACAATATTAGAAGCTCTTTAGGTTCTATCCCTTAAATATCATTCTTAGACCCCAATTATCCCATTTTCTACATCATGAAAACATTATCACAACAACTTCCAATTTCACCAAATATTCCATTAATTAATTCATAAGAAATTTATCATATAAAAACCTTTGATTAATTCAACAATTAATTGTTCATTTCATATCTATTAATTAATTAAAAAATTATCTAATAACTTCAATTTACATTAATTAATTAAAATACTGATTAGACATATCCCATTTCCTTTAATTAACCTAATAGTTTATTAATCACATCAATTTCGTTATATAATTTTAGTAATTAATTCATCAGAATATTACCTTTAATTAATTCATCAATTAATTGGTCACTTCAACTCCATTAATTAATTCAAAAACTAATTTACCATATAAAGTTCATTAATTAATTCAACAATGAATTAATAATTTCACTACTCTATATACAATAATTAATTCACCAATTTATTATTCACAATTTATAATTCAACAATTCGATAATTATCTCTACAATTAATTAAACTCCAATTCTATTGCATATTCAATAATTACTTTGTCACTTAAATACCCTTAATTAATACCCTAATTAATTAAGGAAATTAATTCCATTAATTAATTCATTAATTAATTAATCCATATCCACAAACTCGGAATCACACAATTAATTCCATAATTAATTATCTCATTAAAAATCTCAATACATTATAAATAATTCCACAACTAATTATATCAATTCTAAATTATCAATATCTCATAATTAATTCATCAATAAATTATCCAATTCAATCAACTAAATAACCCAACAATCCGCATTAATTAATTCACCAATTTATAAATCTAATTCATTCTATTGAAGGGTCCAAAAAATACCCATTAATTAATCCAATTTATTTGATTTCACAAACACAAAAATATCCATTAATTAATTTATCAATTAATTAATCTAGCTCTTCTTATTTCTTCAACTAAATATATCAATTAATTAAATCACAAAAAGTAATTCCTCAATTATTTGTTTCTTCTCCATAAATTTAATAATCATAAAAAAACTCTAAAAAATAATTATTAAATTTATTATCCCTATTCAACCACATAAACATAACAATAATTAATAATACCTATTAAACAATCTTAATATATCATAATTAATTTTATAATTAATTATTGTTGATCAATAATACCAATATCCCAATTAAAAATTTTACTTAACTAATTAGTTCATCAAATTAATTAATTTATCAGGAACACAATTTCTAAACATATAATAACAATTCTATAAATATATACACCTATTTGAAATCCAGACTATGAGACTTGAATTTTATACCACCTACTTCAATAACGGTGATGATCATTCACCAATGGAAATCCTCATTATGATGCAAATCCATCAAGAATGAAATGAAGAACATAGTCTAGATCTGAAACCTGAATACATAATTAAATGGAAAAATATATATTAACTCTAGATCTAGATCCAAAGATCCAAGATATAGATTCAAAACATCTTGGTCTAGATACTACAATCCTAGATCTAGATTCAAAAAATATAGATCTAGATCCAACATTGAATAAACATATTTCTTTTATCTAGGAAGAGGAGTGGAAGAGAAAGATAGATTTAAATGATAAGAACACACATACCTGGGAGTTTGATGGACGATATTTTGTCAGAGATGGTGGTGTGAAGTTATTTGGTCTAAAGAAGTGGCACTAAGGAGATTTGGTCGAAGAAGAGGTTTGTGGAGGACATTTGGTCCAAGGCGGAGGCTCTACGATGGTGTTTGGTCCTATGCGGAGGTTTGGGGAGATGTTTTAGTACATGAAGGAGGCTCTATGGGATATAGTTCTAAGATATCATTTTATTTTTTATTTTCCACAGAATCCCATCATGACCCCTTAAAAACATTTAAATGAAATAAAAAGTTGTGTAATTTCATTTCATGACATGTTTACAAGTGGTGAAAAACTGTGACAGGGGGTGTAATATACTTTTGTGACATGTCAAAACATGTAGAAAACTACTTTTATTATGGTGAAAAATAGTTACAGGTGGTGTAAATTTTAGAATTTGTGAATTCATTATTGCGATAAATTAAATTCAAAGGGTCTACCGAAACCAATTCATGTCATGAATTTGGGCCATGATGCAATTTTTTTGCAGCCAGAACTCACCACTTAATCCTTCTACACCACTATAAAAGATAGGTTCTTATAGATATAGTATGAATATTACCCTTTTTCCTATAGTGATTCTTTCGAGGAGGTAAAAGAGGATTGTTCGGGGGATTTCCCAGATTTAGGAAAAGCCTCTAGTTTTGGGTACACATGCGTTCTTCATTTGTTTCACTGTGGACCATATTTTGAACTGGAACAGCCCCTTCTGATTCGTCTAAGATGACCTTATGTTCTTCAGGGTCTTCAATTATAGCATTGATGACATTCACAAACCAGTAATTCATCACATATATTCTATTAGAATATATATGAGATCTCTTTCTTCTGCACCATCGATGATACCTTATCCTATTTTTTGTTGGTTCCCTAGGATTTGTTTGGTAGAAACTTAAATGAAGGTAATATATAGATAATTTAGTCATACATGTTCAAAGTGAATGTACTTGATCACGAGATGGGACAAAATGAGCAGATTCATTCCATGGAATATTCCCTGATTGGGAGAAAATCGATTACCGATGTGGAGATGATTTTTGAGGTGACGAAGCCCCAATCTTTGTGGGATGGGGCTATTCTTATTCCACTTTTACAACCCTTAGGGAATTATTGGATATCCCTCAGGGTTAGGTTGAAAAATTTCACAACCATATGAGTTGGGGTTTCTTTCAAATAGTTTCGGCTGATATTACCATAACTTCTAATCTGATTTTATGGATTTTTGTCCAAACATGGGATAGGTTCATTATTTTGAACTCAATTCAATTTCATGTTTTTGAAGACCGTTTTTACATTTCAAACATATGTGAAATATGATTTCCAACATCCCATATTCATGAGGCTTGCTTGATATTCTCATATGCTTGATGAAAAAGAATATCAACAACATAATCTCTTCTTGACCAATGTTGGGGATATTTGTGTAGGAATGTTCTTGATTATCATATCCTAGGTTGGGATCTTGTTATGTCTATTATAGTTGTCCCAAGGAAATGAAATTTCATGATACAAACATTTGAAGGATTTTATGGTTAGGGAGAATAGTGAAATTAAATGATACATGTTCCCCCCATCCACTGATATGATCACCAGATGGGGTATCTGCAATCAATCATCACAACCTCATTAATGCATCGAGGCATGTATATTTAAGGGATCCTTCATGTTTCTTCATCATTGGATATTGTAAATCCAGGAGAGATTTCACATCAATTAGGATTTGAAGGTCCTCTATTACCTTTTCATGATTTTGATACTCATCATAGGGTAATGTATTCTCTTTTATATGAAGAAGATTTTTAAATATATTGAGGAAAATGTCATGTATACTCGTCTCCACAAACACCTCTGGAATGCTGTACTAAGGGGTAGGAAAAGGCCAGAACATAACTCGTATGGAAACTTTATATTGTTGTTTCCCATTGTTTAGTAGATATTCTTCATCTTTCACTAGAGGATTCTCAACATGACCAGAGTGGACACCTCTCGATTGTCATGACACATGAAATGGGATGGCATGGGATTTACTCTACTATATTAGAAGGAAAATCACCCAATGGAGGTTCAGAGAATGGAAGTCACTTTGGATTGTATTCTAGTCGAGAAAATATTTCACCCAACAGTGAAAATGTATTACACGTGTATGGACTTCTGTTTTTAGGTGCCTCTTGATGAGAGTTATTTAATGTCACAACATTTAATATTGGATAATTTTCATGAAAGTGCAAATTATTACTGCGCAGAGAACATTTTCAGGGAAAAAAAACATAGGGGGAACACCATGGTGGTTTAAAGAAAGGGGAATATTATCTCTCTCTTTGGTCTTATCACCAAATTAAGGGTTTCTATGTCTTTCATCATGAGATAGGATCTCGATATCAGTTTAATTATCTCCATGAAGAAATCCATCACGGTAAAGTGTCTGATGGGGACCATAAGAATTACCACTAATTATCTCTTAATTTAAAAATGAGAGGGTAGGATCTTGGGCTACCATAGATAAATTTATAAGGGATTCAAGAAGACCAATGTTAATAGAAGCCTAATCATAAATTAACTCTTGGTTTTCCAATTGTTTTTACGACGATTGCTCTTGGGAGCCTTCTTAAGAGTGATTGGGGACACATGTTAGAATAATTGTTCATCATAGGTGGGTGTTTATGCCTATCATGTAGTGGCCATTAAAATTGACTGATTGCCTCTAATTGGGGAGAGTGCATATTCCAAATCTTGTTTTCAATAATATATGGGGGAGTTTTCACTATGTCCCTCCTAGACTAAAGCAAAGTATTATGTGTGCTTCGTGGAGTTATATGGACGAGCCATCCCATTTTTTGGGAAAATGTTATGTATTCATCTCTCAGGCACTACTTTTATCATCATTATGATGTCTTATCAATCTTGTAGGATATGGGAATGAATTTTCATCTGCCTCTTCACCATTTATAAAAAATTATTGGTGACATCAATGAATATATATGGGATATACTTCCATTACATATCTATATTATGTGTATTTTCATACTCTTATCCTCCCTTTCCTGATATTGGATACTGATAATACCTGCATGTGGGGGAGGAGAGTTGAGTCTTCCCCTGCATGTCATTAAGACATTCTGATCGACTTCTCAAGATGCTGCCAGATAAGTCTGCTTGAAGGCTTGGTGGGTACATGATGAGGTATGTTTCTACTTGTATGATTCCACTATGTTTAGATGGTGGGATTAATGAATATCTCAAGGTGAGTTTGTTGGAAAGCTGTATGAAGGAAGACATGTGTTTGTTCCTGCTCACTGCAAGCCACCAAACTGGGTTAGTGGGTTTCTCTGGGGGGTTAAAAGATGTGGACCTTCTTATTATTAGCTGGTTGTCATCTTGGGGGGGCTTTCTTTCATGCCTAGGTCAAGGTGACCTGGGCCAGATAGCTAACATCGACACCCTGACCATGTTGAGGGTTAAGTTCTACATAGAGATGGAAAT
The DNA here is from genome assembly GCA_963277665.1 of Viscum album. Classification (NCBI taxonomy): domain Eukaryota; kingdom Viridiplantae; phylum Streptophyta; class Magnoliopsida; order Santalales; family Viscaceae; genus Viscum; species Viscum album. Next base: position 1,405,394,654 of record OY728125.1, read on the forward strand.
TGATATTTCTTTAAGAATACCTTAAGAAAGACCCCTATGTCTCATGGATGAGGCTATATGTGGTCTCTTGATCCACCTCACTTAGGTATGTGTAACATACCCAAATGATAAAGGGTTAAATGACTAAATGATATGACTCATGTCAACAAGGTGCACCTTCCTTTTCGGGAGCCTGTCTGATTAGAACTCCACAGCTATGCGTGCTTGGCCTGGAGTAGTGATCAGGATGGGTGACCTCCTGGAAAGTTTCCCAGGGTGTGTGTGTGTGAGGAAAAAGCACACTAGAAAGGACATGTGTTGTCCTATGGGGAATATCATTAATCAGATGACCCGTTCAGGCATGTGGGTGGACCCTGGGGTGGGCCCCATGTGTCTGCGAGGCAACTGGTGGTACCTGGTGGGCCATGACCCGACGACCATGTTAAGGCGGGGTGGTTGTGCTGTCACCGGGACCCGGTTGTCACATTTGGTATCAGAGGAGGAACCTAGCCTTAAGTGCGCGGTGCACTGCCTGGGTTGAGATGTAGGGCCCACAACGAGGGCGTTGTGCTCTAAAGGGGGGGGGGGGGTGATTGTAACATCCCCAAATGATAATGGGTTAAATGACTAAATGATATGACTCATGTCAACAAGGTGCACCTTCCTTTTTGGAAGACTGTCTGATCAGAACTCCACAGTTAAGCGTGCTTGTCCTAGAGTAGTGATCAAGATGGGTGACCTCCTGGGAAGTTTCCCAGGGTGTGTTTGAGTGAGGACAAAGCACACTGGAAAGGAAATGTGTTGTCCTGTGGGGAATATCATTAGTCAGAAGACCCGTTCAGGCATGTGTGTGGACCCTGGGGTGGGCCCCACGTGTCTGCGGGGAAAGTGGTGGTACCTGGTGGGCTAGGACCCGACGGACATGTTAAGGAGGGGTGGTTGTGCTGTCACCGGGACCCGGTTGTCACAGTATGGGAGTGACTGGTTGATTCATTCTAGGGATTGCCTCCTAAAATAGTTAAAGACATCAGTCTATGCCATCTGCTTGAAGACAACTGGTCATCACTGATCAGACGGTTAGTGGTGCTGGAGGACCTATCGTGCAACCTCTAAGGTCAATATCATTTCAAATTAATTGTACTCACAGACCAGTGATTTTGAGACCCAACGTTGAATATGATGAGTTGGTGATGACACCTTCTTTGTAAACAAGGATCTGAACTGAGTAAAAGTCAGGGCGTTCATTGGAAAAAATTTAAAAGAGGAAATTGGATAAAAGGGAGTTATGAAAATTGATTTCTTATATTTATATGAAGAAAAATACACTACTATAAATGAAGCATGTCAATTTATTGAACATAAAATAGATTGATTACCTTGGCTGGCCTCCTTTCATTTGTAAGTATATGGGGCCTAACAGGTGTGGGATACTATCTTTTTTGTTAATGATTCACATCTGGTTCACCATTTTGTATTTCCAGTAGAAATGAGTTTTCATTGAGGAACAAAATGGTCTGATTCAGGTTGATTAGTAAATCCCTTTTATTAAAGAAAATTTCATAATTCATTTCAGCGATAATTCACACCACGTTATGATTTTTTATTTCTAAATGGGTTCCAATGGGTTTGATTATGGAATCAAAAAAACCCAGTGGTTTTGTATCGGAATGTAATATCTTTCAAAATGTAGGCACATGTTAGTTATTTTGACAACCTATGCTTAAGAATTAACATTGTTTAGGAGGATGGGAGGTTCGGCTCACTACACCCTTTTAGGGGAACTATTTTCTACACTAGGACTCCCTTAATGATTTAATATATGTTCATGAATTTTTCATTAATTCCCAAGTATGATATTGGTCAACCCAAGATTAAAAATCAATTATTAGCAATTATATATCATGAATTCATCTGTATGTATTTGATATTTATCCATGATGGAGAAATCTGTTTGTATCTGAGGTTATCCATTGATGGAATCCTTTAGTCTACTACAAAGATATTCATTGGTCATTATTATGATGATGTTGGTTTTCTATCCACATAGTAGGGCACTCTAGATTTTATTGTTATCCAAGGATACTCTGGTCACTCTAGAGATTATCATCATCTAGGGAGATGTGAATTGTTTTGATGTTGGGATCTATCCCATGGATGTGTTTTTTACACATCCTTGTGAAAGGAATCAAAACCCACATAGTTGGATACCACTTAAAGGGACACATCATACATTTTAAAGTCACGTGTTGAGGACCTAACCACATAGTTTAGAATCATGTGGAAATGATGAATTGGTGTATGGTGCATAATCAAAGATTAGTGACAGACTTATATTGAAGCATCCTAAGAAACCTGAGAGAGATATAGATTCTCAAGTTGAATAAGACCTTATGGGTAATGTGTCCCATGATGTAACATTGTTGATTTTAGGTGTTGGGTTTTAACTTCAAAGTGGCTTCCTACATATCCCAATTGGACATGATTGAAATCCCATGTAGTGCATCCATGTCTTATAGGAGAGTATTTCCCTTTGAGTGGATTATTTTTGGGTCTATTCATGAAGAGGATTCTATTTTAAAATGGTCCATAAGGAATTTCTTAACTAATTGTGTATTGGGGGCTTAATATATGTCATAATCCCTAGCAGGATACATGGAATATAGAAATTATGATTGAAACGTATGCATGAGGAGGATCCCCATTGATCTCAGGTCGTAAATGGGATTCCCATGTATCCTGGTTATGGTAAGAATCAGAGTTCTCATAGTTTAATCCTTCAAGTGGATAGTGTGGGTGTCGTGATCATTAGTAACCTCTATACTCGCATGATTCATGATCAGTGTGAGAAACAAGCTAAAGTGAATGATTTGACAAACCACAGACATTTAATCCTTCACTAGTGGAAGAGGTAGAGGCTACTACGAGATTGGTAAGAGCTACGACATAAGAGGAAAGGGCCTCAACACTTCCCTCTTTTCAATTTTTATTGGACACGAGTCTATGTTAATGAAGGAATGATAGTGAAGTATGTGGTGGTAGAGTGGATAAAGACTGCAACCTCCTTCCTGAAAGGCTATGGGATTACTCCTATTGGGATACCTTGAAATTGCTTCCATAATGGGGGGATATTCTCACTCCATGTTGATTGGAAAAGAAAGTGTGATCCCAACCCTCTCTACTAGGATCCATAGGCTCCAGGTCTCAGAGACGAGAAGGGATGAACCCAATATTGTCCCCAAAATCCATGAATGGGAACTCCTCAATGTTGTCCCTAGGGTGGGGTTCCTCATGACCATAGATATACAAATTAATTGATTCCTGGAGTATCTTTACCCTCCAGTAAAACAATTAAATGAAACCTATGACCATATAAATACAAATCTTAATGGGAGTCAAGCTGACTTGCCTTTACCCATGGTTTTCTATCTGATAAAACCTAGGTGGAGGTTTCAACTTGTCCCCTTTCAGACAAGGGAGCCAAATAAGGAGATTCCTTTCCATGACTATCATTGAGGGAGGCCTCATGAATGGCTCATGTAAGCTTGAGATTAGGGTGAACCAAGGAGGCTAACTTATGAGGGGATCTATGAATGTTGTCCTAGGAAAATTAAGAGAAACTTGGATGATGGACTACGTGGGAAACTACCCATGGGTGAGACATTGCTCAAGCCTTGAAGGGTCTCTACATGTGTTACTGGAGGTATGTTTCATAATTCCATTGTTAAGGAAGGGAACTCATGCTAGTATTCATTGAGTAGGGGTTGGGTGAATTCCTCATTCTGGTTTTGTTTAATTTTAACCATGAAATGACGTAATTTCCCCTATCCACCTTTTATTACCTATTGTTTTTGTGTTTGAAAACTATCCATAAAGTTTTTGAGGGCTTGAACGAAGTACCGGGGTGATCAAATCAGTAATTGGGATTTGGTAAAATTTATCCATACAATTGAGGAGCCACATGATCTTATTTATTATAAAAAATGGAACCCTGGGTGAAGTTTCATTTTCACGTAGGTCTCTCATGAATGTTGGTCATATAGGGCATTGCGTGACAAAGGTGTTTGGGGATACTATGTGAGATATTATATTTTGGGGGGAATAAGATTATTATAATTATTCATATACATTCTCCTTATATTCCTTGGATATTTCCCTTTATTTCCTTTTCATCAATGTTGATAAAACGATGTTTCAACAACTATGATGTTTGGTTTTAGTCATTGGATAGAACCAGAAGAAACTAGATTAATGTTGAATGTGATAGACAATATTTTGATGGGAAACCAAATGGTATGATGAATAGAGTAAAGGTTATTGTTATTACACCCAATGAGTTATCATAATATATGATTAATTAATTGTTCTTTAACAAACTCTCTGTTTTTACGAAAGAATAGAACGATATAGTTCATAGAGAATTCAGGTAGTGGAACTCATGGAGGAAATACTATTAATTTTTCTATTTGTCACTAATTTTAGAAGAATAAATCTATGGAATGTCCCAGAGGAAAAATAATATGTTTTTAGTGTAAAAAATAAGGACATAACGAACATAATTTTCAAGGAAAAAATGAAAAGTTTGGTTAATTCAATGGATGAGAATAATGGCCTCCCAACGATATCATTGATGGTTGAATGTTTCAAATGTATAATGTAAGGGAATTATGAATATCAATGTCTTAAAGGGATATATCATAAGGATAACTAGAATGGTTGTATGTGCGGTTATAATATTAGTGATTGTGAGGAGATAAAAATAGATATATAGTGTTCAGAAATAAGTCAAAGAAGTCTGGATAACTGTGTGTAAATAATGTGGAGTGATTGATGTGTTTAGGAATTATAATTCAATAATTATGAAATATATAAGGATTTTTAGCATAATTTTATCATGATGTATTTTCCATAATATTTTATATGTTATTTATTGTAAAGAAAAATTATTTAATGGAAATGTAAATTTTTTTAAGGAAATTAACCGTTAATATGTTCTTGATTTTGAAAAAAATTGTTTTTAATTTTGATAAATAAATGAATGATATGAATAAATTAATTTGGATTGTTCTTATTACCTTGTAATTTATTAATTATTTTTAATGTAATTGGTTTATATGGTCATTAGTGGAGTTTACAACATTTTTTGATTAAAGTAATATATCTAATAATATGTGTTTTAGGTAAGGAATTCGGAATCATGTATGATTTTAATATGGTTTTATTGTAATTAATTATATTACAATGTTTACATAGAATAAATTTTGAAGGTATAGAAATGTTTGGAATGTGAAAATTAAGAGAAAAAACATGTTGTTTGGAAGATTAATGAGAATTTCATTTTTGAAATGTAGTGAACTTATTTCTAATGTTTTGTATTTTAATCTTTTTAAGGGTGCTTTAAGGTTATCTGAATGGGAAGATAATTTTAATCCCTTTAACCTTAAACAAACCAATGCCCAGATCTGGATTAGACTTCATGGGTTGAATTGGATGTACTGGCATCCTAAGATCCTTAATGACCTTGCCTCGTGTGTTGGCAATCCTATTAGAATGGATCTGAAAACCTTGGAGGGAGATCTTGGATATTTTTCTAGAATTCTAGTTGATGTTAATCTAGAAAATAAATGACCGAATAATGTAACATTTATTTGTAGTAGTAATAAGTTTAATGACAAATTATAATATTAATGTGTTCTTTATTTCTGTGAGGTTTGCAAGATTGTTGGTCATTCTGTTGTGAATAGTAGGATGCATCAAAAAAAGTTAATGAGTTTCCCAAAGATAAGGATTGGAAGGAGGTTAATGAAAATAAAAAAATAAGAAGGTCTTTGTGGAAAAGGATGGTCCCTCAAAGGATATACATGGTCCCTCTAGAGTTATTGATACTTCCAATAAATCTTGGGAAGATATCTCTGAAGATGTTGAACGGGGTATGATTCCTTATCTTCCCAGTCCTCTTGCTAAGATTGGTCAAGAAATGGATAAATTTGGTGGATTCACATGCATAGAGGATCACATCTTGGATCATAATATCTATTCTGAGATTTATGACATGGTTATTTTTTCGAAAAAATAGACTGATGATTGTTTTTTGAGGAAGGATTTTGAAGATACTATTTGTGTGCTTGTGGTTTCTTTTCAGGATAGTGAGAATTCTGGGATTTCCCAAGTCCCTACTGATCTTGTTATGCCCTTCATTGTACCCATCACTTTCCCAGTTCAGGTGGCTGTAGATATTTCTTCTCTTAATGCAGATTATGATTTAAAGGGGGTGGAACATGTTTCTTTCATGCCATTTTCCGCTTCTCTGGAAGGGGATATTGGGGTCCCTTTTTCTATTGATGGTAATTTTTCTCTGGTTGAGAAAGTTGAGGCTCATGTTTCATCTAGTGGAGATTTGTCATTGCAGGATATTGGTGTCCCTGATTCATCTAGAGGTCGTGTTGACATCCTCACTATTGGTGTTAGAAATGGAAAAGGAACCACCAGTAGTTTGGACATAAGTGATCTTTTACAAGGGGCCTATAGTCCTAAGAGAAAGGATGGACGGCCTCCTGAATCTGGCAAGCAGGTAGCTATTGAGGTCAAAAAAGGGGGTAATCACCCCGGTCAAAGATTTAAATGAAGCTTCAATTCTGGAATTGTCAGTGACTAGCCAATCATGATACAATGAGGTCCCTTAGGCTCTTTATTCTAAAACATAGGCACCTTCTCATTGGTTTTTCTGAATCCAAAAGAGTTTTTTCTCCCAATATTTCCAATTTTGAAAATCTTAGTTTTCACTTTGTGGAATATAATATATCCTCATCGGATATTAAACAGTTATGGGTTTTGTCCCACTGTTATTTATCTCATATTTCCCTAATAGTTAATTCTGATAAGTAAGTCACATGTTCCTCCAATTTTCAAGGGCTTCAGCATTTCGGCTCTTTTATTTATTCCCATAACTATTATCAGGGTCATACCAATTTATGGATGGATATTGGATCTCTCAACTCTTTTATCTCTGGTCAGCGTTCTACACTTAGTGATTTTAACACCATCATGAATTCTGATGAGAATATAGGTGATATGACCAATGTCATTTCATCAAGATATTTCAAAGCTTGTGTTTATGATAATGGGTTGATTGAAGTTAATCTTGTTGGGGATAAGTATACTTGGTATAGGAATGTTTTGGATAGATTTTTTGCTAGTATAATTGATAGGGATTTTTTCAGTGAGGATTGTCTTGATTTATGGGGTTCTATTTCTTGTATGACTTTTTCCAGAATTAACTCTAATCATCATCCTATTTTGGTTGACCTTGTGAGTTAGGATCCCGAACCTCCTTTTCCTTTTAGATATAATAAAGCTTGGGTTAGTCATCCTGGTTTTAGAAATATTGTTAAAAAACATGGAGTTCTTGGAATGGAAGGGTCAATGATTTTGCATGAATCATCAATCTCAAACTCCTTAAAAGAAATTCAATATTCTAGAGTAAATATCATTTCAGTTCCCTTGATTCTGAAATATCCTTTATTGAGGAATCTCTTTAACAAATGAAGGAGAATAATTCTTCGAATGACTTCTCTAATGATGTTTTCGGTGAGACTCAGCTTGTTTCTAAGATTAATAATTTGTTGAATATCAAAGATAGTTTGTAAAGTGAAAATTTTAAGGCTAATTCATTGAGAGATGGGGATAGAAATTCTAAATTTTTCAATTCATTACCGAGAATTAGGAAAGTCTCACGACCACTCTCTTTGATTAGAAATGGGAATAATGTCTTCAACAATAGAAAGGATCTTTCTTGAGCATGTTGTTACTTATTTTATGGATCTCTTTACCGGTCATTTCCCTCTTGCTGATCCAGTGGAGAGTGTTATTCCAACTCCTATAAACCAAGAGGATAATTCAAACCTTACCCTTTGGGCATTGAATTAAGGAAGCGGCCTTTAGTCTTAAGTATGACAGTTCTCCTAGTCCAGATGGTTTGGGGAATTTTTCTTTCAAACATATTGGGATGTCATTTGTGATGGTGTTTGCAGGTTGGTTGCTCGTTTTTTTAAAGGTGGTTATCATACTTAGGGCCTGAATTCTCAATTACTTGCCTTCATTCCAAAGATGGATAATGATAAAGAGATTTTTTATACAAACTAGTTTCCATGATCAACCCAATTTGTAAAATTATTTCAAAATATTGGCCACAAGGTTGTCTCTATTACGATTAAGATTGTTTCTCCTAATAATTTTGGATTTATTAATGGTAGGTCTATCCAAGATTGTCATATTACTACCTCAGAATGTGTTAACGTTCTTATGAAATCAACAAGGGATGGTAATTTTGCTATCAAGTTGGACGTCATGAATTATTTTGATACTATAAATTTGAATTTCATTTATAAGGTTCTGCATTTTTTTATGATGTTTTCATTAATTGGGTTAAAATCATTTTTGAGTCTACTCGTATCTCTATTCTTGTTAATGGTTCCCTTGAGGGATACATGGCTTTCTCTAGAGGTGTCAAACAAGGTAAACCTCTATCGGCCATTATTTTTTCCATTGTTGAGTGTTATCTTAGTATATTACTTTCTATTATGACTTGAAATTGGAAACTGAAGTCTATTAGTGCTGGTAGAGGTTTTGTCGCCCCCACTCACTTGTTTTATGCTGATGATATTATTATATTCACTAAAGGGGATAAGAGAAATATTAAAAATATTAAGTGTTCCCTTTTTCTTTATGAAATAGTCTCTTGGAAAGTGATTTATTAGAATAAGTCCTTTGTTTATTTTGGTAGTAACTTTCCTATTTCTAGGAAGATTTGCATTATCAGGGATTTGGGTATTCATGATGGTGTTTTTCCCTATACATATTTGGATATACCAATGTTTTCGGAGTGGCCTAAAGCTTGTTATTTTTCTCATATTCTTTGTAAAATCATAAGGCATATTGCTACCTGGAATGGAAAGTCCCTCTCTATGGCGGGTCTTGTTTTCTTGGTTAGGGCAGTCATCATTTCTAAGTTTGTTTATTATTTTATGTTCTATAAGTGGTTGATATCTCTCATCAAGAGCATTAATGTTTCTATTAAAAATATCATTTGGACTGGTAATATTTTGGATAGGAAATTAGCTACGGTCTTTTGGAATAAGTATTTTAAACCTTATGTTTCTGGGGGTCTTGGTATTAAAAATATTGATGTGTTTAATGATTCTTTATAGGATTCATTCATTTGGAGGCCCATCAGTAGTAATTATGTGTCTCTGGATATTCTCCATAATAAATTCATGGATAGGCTCATGAATGGGGTTTTTAATCATATGGATTCTTCTGTTTGTCCTGCTTTTAAATCCATTTTGTCTCCCATTGACTCTCATGCCAGATGGATTGTTTCAAGGATGTCATCTTTATCCTTTTTGAATTCCAACTGGACTGTCTTTCCCCTATCCGATTCCTTGATGAATGCTGATTTTTATTTGGATACTACGATTAAAGATCAACTTGATAATATGGGGGGTCTACCTAATCATATTGTTACTATTATCAATAGTTAATGCTTCTCTAACAGAGAGGATTTTTGGGCTTGGAAACCCTCAAATAAATGGCCTACTGACTTCTAAGAAATTTTATAGTCATTCACTATCTTGCAATTTAGGTTGTACGTAGATGAGGGATCTTCATATGAATTTTATTAGGCCTTCTCGGACAACATTTTCTTGGAGACTGGCTCATTGTAAGCTTCCTACAGATTGTTTCCATCAAATACGTGGCATCTCTCTCTATTCATCATGTGTATTTTTTCATCAACATAGGGAATATATTGATCATTTTTTTCTTAGTTTTGTTAATGCCTCTTCAATGTAGAAGGATATTTATGATATTTTTGAAATTCCTATGTCTGATATGTCATCAATTCATCATTTCCTTCATGACTTGCATTCTATTTCTCTTTCTCCTCAATTGATGGATCTTTTTAGGTCTCTCCTACTGAACTCCTTAATTTTATTTGGTTTTCTCAAAATATGGTGATTCATGATAGTTTTTCCTTCTCGGTATGTGGGGTTTTATCAGCCATTGTTTCTACATTGCGTAATGTTGATATACCAAGGAAGCATTTTTGCTTCAACTCAGTTCAGGATTTGTCCGTTCTAAACCGGATAGGTGTTAAGGGAAACTTCAGGCCTCTGTGTGGTAATTTAGATGTTCTTTGGAAGGAACCTATTTTTGGTTGGTTAAATGATAATTCGGACGGTTCTTCTAGGGGTAATCTGGGGCTTTCCAGTTATGGTACTATTTTCAGAAATCCTAAAGGGAATTTCCTTGGTTGTTTTCAAGGTAATTGTGGCTTTGCCTCTTTACTTCGGGCTAAAATTATTGGCATTATCATTTCTGTGGATCAATCTGTGAAGCGTGGATGGGATAATATATGGATCAAAAGTGATACAACTGTTTTCGTTTCCTCCATGAGGATGGGTCTTTCTCACATAGCATGGAAGATAACTAATCGTCTGATTAATTATTTGGAAACACTATTTTCATTGATTCATATTATCTCTCACATTTATAGGGAAGCCACTTCTATAGCTGATGGCCTGGCTAATAAAGGTGTTGATGGAGTTGATTTTGTTTGGTATGATCATGTTCCTGATGATATCCGTCCTTTTCATAAAAAGGATTATGACAAGTCTCCAATTTTTATACTTCTTTATGCTATCTCTTACATCTGTTTGTGGTTTTTTTGTTTGGTTTTTTTCATCCTTGTGTTCTGATTTTTTTCTTTAGGGGTTTTTTTCTTTGTTTTATTCTTTATTCTCCTTTGGAGTGGTTTGATTCTTTTTTTTCTAGTATTAAGTAGCATGACTTCTATTCTCTATTTTTTCTGCACTAGTTTTTTTTATATAGATTTTTTTGGGGCTTCCTTCGTGGAGTGTCATCCTAGATTGGATTGCTTTGTTTCTGTTTTTAGAATCTTGTTTATATTGTGGGAGTAGTGCATGATCAGAAGAAGTCGGTTGCTACCTTGCTGGGGGCTTGTAGGTGTCTTCGTGACTTGGTTTATGGAGTATTTGCTAAGGAAGGGATCATGCTTATACAGAGGGTGTTCTGAAGCCTTATATTGTAGGATTCCATAAGCAGTATATTCTGTTTTTCTACTAGTGTCCACCATATTTCAATCGGTGTGTTTTGTTGTTTTGGTTTTTGTGCCTTTTCACCATAACAATACATTATGGTTATTTGGTGTTTCTTGATTGTATTTATTCCTATATTGTTTTTCTTTTTTCTTTTTTAAAATTCAATTTATATCTTTTGTAAGGATCATTATTTCAACCTTTCATGAAATTGATTATGTTGAACATTGTATGAGGTTTTAAATATTAATGTGTTTCTTTACAATATGATGACTTATCTAAATTGTATAACCATTGATAAAAAAAATTTATAACTAGAGAAATAAGGAATGAAATAACATTCTATTATTGATATATTGATCCATTAGTCCTTTAGGTGTGAATAAATTAATCTTATTTGAACTAAGTAAGACATGAAGAGAAAAATGATCGAATAAAAACCAAAGGATAAAATTGTGCATACGATATAAATAAATTGTAATCCCTCATTATATCAGTCCCTTAAAAATTATTGATCATATTGGGATGGTAGATTATCATATAGAAATTTCACTGAACCTCTCTATGATTCAAGATGTGTTATATATACCTCTCTTGATGAAGTACATAACCGATACTTCACTAGTTCTGAATTCATATTTCGTACTACTAGAGAATGAAATTTATTATAAGGAAAAACCAGAAGATGTTATTTATTGAATAGAAAATGTTCTATAAAAAAATACCACTTCCATGATCAATGTGTTTTGATGAAACCACTAGCTTGAAGAAGCTATGTGGGAACCTTAGGATGTAATGTAGAAGAATTAACCTCTTTTGTTAGTACCAATGTGATGAAATTGGAGGGTGAAATTCATTTAAATGGTGTATAATGAAACACCTATATATTTTTAGAAATATTTGTTTTCAAATAAATTTAATCTTTTTGATATTTTTCATTACACAAAAAATCTGTTCATCTTGCATTACACACAACACTGATTTTAGCATATGTTACATGCAACCTTGAGATTAAAGGAAACAGGATAGGCAATTAACAAAATATTCTAATAGTTATAACCTAGAAATTGGAATGAAAGTTATGAATATGATCAATTAATTTTAAAATTATATGTGTTAAACACACCCACATATATATATATATAATTAATTTACTATTGAATAATTAATTATAAACTAAAATAAATACCATTTGAAAACAAAGGGAATCTGTTCCTGAAAATTTTTTTTTAACCAAACATGTTTTATATTAAAAAATTAAACAAATCACTGTTGGTGTATTGTTTTAATTAAATTTATATATTATATATTAATTAAATAATTTTACATACATATTATGTGTTTTCATGACAAGGGATAAGAATAAATCCAATTTTATAATTATAACTATAATTTTCGAAAAAATAATTTTGTCACCTTTTTCAAAATTATTTAAAAAAAAATTGATTATTTAAGTATATTTTTAGGGGAAAAAGTTCATTTTTAAATAATAATGTAAAATTTATCTTTGGGTTAATTTTTGGTAATTTCCAAAGAATATATTTTTACAATGAATAGTCAAAAATACTATATTATATTAAGAAGTTTCACTTATTTTAAATATTTTTAAAAAATAAAATTGTGTTAAAATTGTTTTATAAGTAATATTATTTCAATTATATATCGATTAACCCAATTTCAGTCATTGGAATAATTTTACAAATTTAATGCTGATATAAAAACATTGTAAACATTTGAACATTTTTATCTTCAATAATCCACTTTCTCATCGCATTTGTGGGATTAATTTTAAATTAAAATTTGAAAATTATGTTATTAGAATTTAGAATAATTGATTAAATATTTTTAATAATAATTTTATTTATTATATAATTATTTCAAATTAATTTTTACCATTATTAATATATAAAACAGTAAAAAATTAATTAACACGGTTATGGTAAAATGGGTTTAACATAGGTTAAACTAAAAAGATAAGGGTTAATAATGACAAAAAAACATTTATAAATACAATAATAATCCCATATCAAAATCATATATTTCCAAATTTCTAATATTTTTTTATTATCATGATTTGTTCTCGGAAATGACTGTTATTTTTTGATTCATTTATGAAATTTTAAAGTAGTTTCCCAGTGGGTTTGTTTCCCCCACTTATTAAAGGCCACCCCCACTCTTCACTTATTAACACCAATAAAGATATATAATTTAGAAAAACCATGAAAAAATACCTCTCCAAAATTATTATACATGTTATAGAGCTATAGGTTCTCCCAAAAGACCAGTACTAGGGTGCTTAATAGGAGATCTAAAAGTGGCGATTCTAAGAGAATTTAATAATCTTCACTAAGATCGTTATTTTTAGTTATTCATTTTCCACCATAAATTATGTATTATCACAGAAAATATAATAACAAAATTATATCCTTTATAACTAAACGTTATTATATAAATTTAATAAACTATATCCATATCTAATTCAATCAAATGGAAAATGAAACTGTCGATCTTGTGTATGAAATACTACCACCTCACAAATCGATGTTATTCCTTTTCCATAACCAACATTCAAGGATTTTTATACTGATTGATATTACATATTGATATGATATTTAAAATATTAATATAATATTTTAATTATGACATCAATGATTCATTATTAATTTCCATTCTATAGGGGATATGATAGTGACTCTTGTGTGTACGATGGACTAATATCTCACGAATTGTTGTGATTAGTATTTTCATAAATTTTACATGGAAGGTAATAAAGATAAATTTAATAAGTTTAAATTAAATATATTAAATCATTATTAGTCATTAATTGAATATATATTATTTAACTCTTTCTTTTTAAATCTTTTTAGAAAATGTAAACAACATTCATTCGTAAGAACAACCTACCATCTCTATAAATGATATATTTATTTTTATATAGCTAACTATTATATATTACTATAATTACATATATAATGAATATATATTATATTTCTATATTTTTAAAAAAAAATTGAGATGATGGAACCATTATCAAAGTAGTAGGAAAAAATAAAAAATCAAAACACACACAAAAAACAAAGAAGTTATTACTCGAAATGTGACTTTGAAATATAGTAGTTAATAAAGGGTAATAAAATATAATTAGTAAATAATATGGTATATGGTATATATAATTATGTTTTTGTAATAAATTTATAATATAATTATATTTTTTATACAAGAGTTTCTAACAAGTATGATGGAATTTGAGAATTACCGTAAGTGATTTTCATCCCATTTTTTACTTTAGAGAGACACATTATATATGCAACAACTATTATATTACACGGTGTATATTAAACCTCAAAATAAATTTTATTGTTATTTTCATGAAAATTATTTGTATTTACATATCCTTTTGAGTATCTCTCTTTCACGGGGTTTATGGTTCAATAGTTACCAAGTGGGAAGTGATTTTTTTACCAATTTTTATTCCTTGAGATATATGATATGTTACGAACCTATATTACTTTATGAGTTGTATATATAGTCTAATTGACATGTAATATCAGGAATATATTTATTCTCATGATTTTTAATGTATCATTTAATGTAATTCTTTCTGTTTAGATATTCTGGTCTGATGGTGGATTGTGAGGGGCTTAGTATTGTTTCACAAATCAATAAAATCGGTAAGGTTTATCTGTAGAAATTCATAAAAGATACCACAGACATGACAATACATGAACAATATTTTCAATAGTATGTGGTAAATTGGGTATTCACACCCAAAAATACTTAGAAACTCACATTGGTCGTGTGTATGGGAGGTAAAGCTCATCGCACCGTTTTGGGGAATTATTGCATATTTTTGGGCTCTCCTATAGATTTGACATTTTTATATGAAATCATTCCCAATCCAAAATACAAGATAGATGACTCCCATTACAATAAACTGCTCAAGAAAATGTGTTTATGGAAAGAACTATGTGTGTCATAGGTTATCCATTATTCTCCTCCTCATTTATGATGCTTGAGTTTATAGCCATGTTCGGGAAATCTGGTGTTTATTACCATCCATAGAGGTGGTTGGTGTCTTGAATATGGGATTAAAATTCTATAAGAAATCCTATATATCATATTAGAATGGGAATCAAAACCCACATAGTTAATTTTATTGGATTCTTTGTCATAAAATCTATGATAATAGAGGCCTTGAATATAACTTACTAAATTTACTCATCAAGAGTATGACTCTTTAAGAAAATATGATGTGTCATCAAGATTATATCATAATGATGGTCCCATAATGGGGGAATCCACATCATGTTATTGATAAAATCATCACTAGTGTCTAATCCCTTGTGAGTCGTGTTGACTATGAGAAATAATATATTTGCAGAAGATTAGACACATCACATGAAAGAAAATTTACAGAGCGATTCAACATTAATGTTCCCATTGGAATGGTATGATTACTAGTCTCATATAATATTTGTTATGGATCTTGGACCACTGTATGGAATCCTATATATCCTATTTATAATTTTAAATAAATTCATTATAGTTTATATCATCCATAACATGCTGATGAGTTTAAGGTATTTAATGGTCCGAAAGGTATTAGACTTAAAATGATGCCCTCATATAATCCCACTTATCATCATATAATTAATGAGGAATGATGGTTGACTTATGGTATAATTTAATGTCATTAGTTGAGAATATCTAGAATATGGAGGGACTTACATGGGGTGGATGATAATTAGAGCATGGAACTTAGGAAGGAATCATACGTATTCTATTTGGATAGGAGTTCGAGTTCTAATAGTTCCGTAACCCCCAAACCCACTGAGGGGTCGGTGTGGTTGATTGTATGTAGAAACATTGTTGTTGTCCCCATTTTTTAAAATAGTTAGGGGATTTTACCATGTTGGATTCCCATGTTGCGTATTATTTTTCTATCTTTAGATAGATAAATAAACATGATTACCACGAATGTTATATTGAATATTATTGATATAAAATAGGGGGATCATTAGAGATAATGAAATAATTAGGGTAGATTGAGTGCATAACCCTAACCCATTAAAGACACTCCCCTTATAAGTGAGGTGTTCGTCAAATGGTTTTGGGCCAAGGGTTCACATAGTTTATGTCCAAATGTGTATGTCGGCAAGGTTGACATGTCCTTGGTTTTTTTTACTGACTTTCCAAAGGTGTATTCGTGTCATATCTTGATTATTCCCCCAAAATGTCTTGATTTTCTACCCAATACTTCTTAATTGTATACATGAAATGTTTTGATTGTTTTCCCAAAATGTTTAGGGATTTTTTATGATATGGAGGAAACATCCATGCATGTCTTGGTGACATATCCATGATGATTCACATGATAGAGTATGACATGTATAGGGCCTTTCCCATGATCAACTTAATTTTCTGGGATAACTTTTCTTTATAAAATTTAAATTTCTAGGATGTATTCTCATGATCAAAGAGGATATGTACAGGTAATCTCGAATGATCAATTGGTTTGTCTTGGATTTCTTCGCATGCTCAAAGGGAATTGTCCATGATTTCTTTCCATGATCATGTTGGACATTACTAGGCAATTATTAATGATCAAGTTAATTGTCCAAAATTCCTTTGCTTACTCAAACAGACTTATCGATGATGTCTTCATATGGTCAATATAAATTTTCAAAGGTCGATGGAGTGATCAAACTAACATGTCCAAGGCCACATGAGGATATGGTGAGACCAATGAGGAGACATGTGATTTTTTATCTCTATAGAGTGACACAGTGGGTTATTGTGAACTTTTTGGGGATTACAAAAATTTCCATGTATATATGTTGAATGTCTAAAGGGATCATGCCTTGGTTGCATGGGCAGTGGTGTGCATATTAACAGGAGTGCATTCGTAAGGATTCATGTTGAGGGTAAACATCATAGGGTTTTCATGTTGAAATAATTTCATGTCCATGGGTTCACATGCATTCCTAGGCTACACAATTTTTGAGAGGTTTACGCATGATGATGTCACATGATTCTCAATGTGTCATGTGATTCACATGACCTCAAGGGGGATCTTGGGGGGGGGGGGCTCTATGAATATTTAGAAGGGATTAATATTGGATTTTAATTCATGGATTGGGATTATCATGGAATATATTATGAATTTAAATGATAATTTATTTATTTGTTAATGAACCATTCGATCTTCAATTCTAGGATGTATGTAGACATCACACAAATAGAGGGAATGTGTTGAGGACTTTCTATCCATGACAATCAAACTAGGTGTGGAATCCAACATGAATAAGGGTTTCAAATAATTATTTCCATAACATATGGTTAACATGATTTTATTTAATTTATAAAATGGTAGTTTAATGAATTATTTCAATTAAATGACCTGAAAGGAGTCTCACTACTAGGTCATGCAATTCTCCTCGGTAATTCCTCTGAAGTCAGCAGTCAACTATACATCTATTTTTCATCTCTCATTAACTCTATGTCTACATTCATTCTTCTCCCCCTCATGTGTGTGTGTGTTTGTTAAGTAGAGAAAATGTTTATATTGGCAGAGGTTGGATGAAGGTAGTGCCACATTCCATTGGGAAGCTGTCACGTGCAACAATTTGAAGTAGTGTGGGCTTTACATGATCAACATCAATTGATCAAAATATGAATCCAGGTGATTTAATTCAATAAAGAGTATATGGATTCACATGACTGGATCCAATTAATCACATTATAACTATTTTTAATGTTATGTCTATCCATAAAATCTCTAAGGGCATCACATGGTAGTTTTGGATCCTTCAATTGATCATATTTCAATTCTATTTGAATCATCTGGTGGATGATAGTAGGATTTTACAATGAATATATATTGTTTTCTAGGAGAATCATCAGTGACATCTAAATGGTTTCTCATGAGAGTCGACATTCGATTGAATAATTCTCATAAACTCTCACGATGGATTTACATGATCATGTGAACAGTTTCCATGTGACTTATCTATTTTTTAAACTTAAATATATTCATTGAATGTATGGACCTGGATTGATTATCCTTTCTGTGGTTAAGTTTATGATATCTAGTTATGGATTTACATTATTTTCTTAGAGGATTTGTATGATCTGGTTGCTGGTCCATAGATGAACACTAGACCACCACTGGTGGATTCATGTGAGAAAATAAATAAAATTCAGAAGGTGGAGAGCTATTACATACACTATTTTATAATATAACTTCATAATGAAATCAAAAATCTTATTATAATCATTTTTATCATGTGATTAACTGATAATTAATATGAATCATTAGTGATACATGACTCACATGTTCCAAAACACTTCATATGAGAGCTTCATGTGAAGGCTAATTTGATGGTGTCTTTCATTCATAGAAACTAACATGTTCATAAGAGACATAGATTTCATGCATGGTGTCTTGGTGGATATGTGGTCACATGATATTTGACTAGTAATGCGATTGAGGAACACCATGAAATGTCATGGACATTCCTTCATATAGGACCTTGCATGAATGGATTCATTCATTGATTTATATAGTCAAGTTCACATTGGATACATGGAGTGATCTTTAGGAATGATTATGATGAAGTAAATCAAGTGAGGGATGACCTCGAGTTTCTAGTGATCAAGCCACTGGTTTCTAGGAGTGTGGAAGTTGAGCAGAAGATTGAAGATGACTTGGGCGATCAAATTGGGTGGATTTGATTGACTTAATCAGGTGGATATGATTCTATCCATATTTTTTAAATAGTAATAGTCAATGTGTCAGAATCTGTCCCACATTGGTTTCATGCTCGAATATAGAGCACTTAATAAATTATCATGGATCTAGCTTTCACCAGCTATGATTACCAGGGTACTCTCCCTACAATTACCATCATCGACCCATGACCACCCACTCATCCATTGTGCTACCAACCCATGGTGTGACTCTATTATTCTTTCATGTTCTCTTACCTACATACCACCTACCGCTTCTGCTAGCTAACTATGCTGGCTCCCTAGGCTTGGTTGAGGTGACTCCCACATGACCTTGGGTTGAGTTGACTTGGAAATATGGCCTTATCTAGACACTTTTTTTTGGATTTTGGGCATCCATAAAATACTTATAATATATTTCTATATAAAATATTTATAAAAAGGTATAAAATATAAACAATCATAATATGAATCCCATTTGGATCGACATAAAAGTACTTCATATAAAATATATTGGTTATTTTTTAGGGTATTAACAATTCACGAATCTTTGATGATAATTTTCCTGATGCAAAATTGTGGGAATCAAAAAAAGTCACCCAAGATTTGGATTCATTCAGAAATAAATGAATTAGATTTTTTGGTAATCCTTGATCAAATTTCAATTTATTTGAACATAGCATTGGCCTTTCATCACCATCAAGAGGATACTCTCTACTCAAATCATATGAGATTCCCAAATAGTCATCCTTAGGATTTCTAGTATTGAAGATATTTTCATGGATTTGGGGTTTCCCATAAGAATAAACTCAAATTGAGGCATAAATACTCTAAATTGTATACTATTTTCACATTAAAGGATAGAAAAGGGATTTATTTATAGATCTATGATTAGAGGCCAGAATATTGCTACATATCCAAACGAATAGGAATTAATACATATGTAGTTCTGGGATGGAAGGATCTAATCAAGATCAATCTCATTTATATAGAGGATAGGTTCATGGATGAAGAACACTATAACTAATGTCCTTACATAAAAATAAATAGTACATAGGAAAGGGGAATTTTATTGTTTTATGATGAAATCCTGGGTAATAACCCATGTTTTGGTGGATATATTTCATAAATATGTATATCATTCACCATTTTAGGCCATAAAAAGTTAGAAACTCTATAATGCTTACGTCCATGTAGGATGGAACAATTATGATGTATTTAAATGGAATTAAAGGACTATGTACCCTCAGGTGGTTCCTGAATAATAAATACATGCTCTGATTTTTTCCTAGATAAATTGGTGTATCGAGAATAGATTGGTTTATACTAGGGATAGATGATGGTCCCTATATAATTTTTATATTCTTTGTTTCAACCCTACCTTTTTCCTGAACATCAAAAGGGAAGAACATAGTGAATAATGACTTGTATTTTTATCTCTCCACCCTTTTAAAATACTCAACCTAAAATTATTATGCAATTTTTATTTTATAAGAACCAAATATTTTCTAGATCAAAAAAATAGAATGTTCATTGAGAAAAGATCAAACCTTTTCCTTGGGTTCACTTTTCAGGTTCTCAACCCAGTGATCATTTCTTATCTTTCAATTGGATACTTATGGTCTTAAAAATTAGATCATTGATGTGATTTATTTTAGGGAATTATAGCTCAGACACACTACTACTGGTAGTGTACATTTTGTTAAGTGAAGTTATCCATGTGGTTTTAATGTAATTCAGTAAGAAAATTTTTCTATGTAGTTTAATATTATGTGGCACAAAAATATTCAATGAATATTAATTTCATGTGTTAATGATTAAAACTTTTATGATGTAGAATGTACTGCTACCATGACTTGAGACATTGTGTAGTTTAGATTCATTCTATTAGGAATTGAGACACTTTTCAATTTAGAGTCTTGATTCTTGGACCTAAGATGCTATACACTTTATGGTCTTACTACCAATACATGATATGTTGGGTATTTTAGTGTATTTCTTGAAATAATTGTGATTCTATTCTATTTATATTTTTGATATCAGTACTTGAGTCATTGTATAGTTTAGAGTCTTTCTATTAATTCATTATTAAAGAATATAGAATGGGTATGACAAGCAAGGGATGACCCAAAACACCCATAGGTGTAGAGTTCTTTCACAGTTTTTCATGGGATCATGAGGACTATAGTTCCTTTCTTAAAAGTGCGAGATACCTCGAGTTGGTATGTCATAATCCGTTATGCATATTCCTATAGGGATTATATGCATGGTCAAGAAAAGGGTATCCCCACTCTTTACCAAATGCCATCAATTTTTTTAGGATGATATTAGTGGATGGTAAAATATTAGGGAAGAAGATTATAACTTATATTTGGAATTTGGGTGGGTTAAATCATAAACAAAAAGTATGAATTTATAATTAGTGAATGGGAAATCAATTCTAGGGATGACCCAAAACACCCTATGGTACTGAGTTCAACTGCATTGTTATTGGAGTTTATGAGGATTAAAGTTCATTTCTTATGAGGAGGATATTCCTCTAGAAGGTAAGTGATAATATCATATTCATGTTCCCATAGGGCTTAAAAACATGGTCATGTAAAGGGTATCCACACACTTTTCCAATGCCCATGGATGATTTTTGAAGACTCAAATCTTTGTATGACGAACTATGGTATGATGAATATATCTATCTAGGAAGGGTTTTATAACTCTAGATTAGTTTTGATTTTTTTGGAGTCTAGGGACCAATGAAAATTGGTTTTGAGTGACATGGTGTGGTACATAATGAGTTATTAGAATGTTGTGTCAGATTTATTCATCGAGAAAGGGTACAATACATAGTATATTAATGTTAAGGATGTTGAATACTCTTGAATAGATTGGTTATGGGGAATTTAAATCTTGTTCTAGGAATAAGTGAGTTAACAGAAGTTGGAAACTATTGGGTATAGGGCAACCACTGGTAATTTAAGAAATCCATATTCTACATGGTTAAGATAATGACTCTTGTATTTAAAGGGGGCCTTTCCAAGAGAAAGAATCCCCTAGGCACAAGCTATATGGTGAGGTGAAATTCTGCAATGAATCCCAGTGGGATCCTTTTGGATTATGTAGTCTTACTTATTAGTTTTCTAATTTTAATAATTAGGTGAAAGATAGACCAATGTCCTTGGGGTTACAAGATATGGATACTAACATGAGGTACTAGTTTTGTGAGATCAAATTTCAAAACCATAAATGTGTTTTATGGAAAACATAATTTTTAAGAAGGATTTTGAGAACATTTAATGTTTTTTCACTGCCTTTTGATCATTTTATCAGAGTGAGGTGATATAAAAAATCATTCACACTACCTTTTTCCAAGAACAAGGGGTCGAGCGAGCATTGCATGGATTTTACTATGGGTGAAAAGTTGGCCCTATGATATTTATGAATTGATTATTTATGCTATAAAATTTCCCTAAACTCTAGAGATGAAGAGTTTAGATGGTGGAGAATTTAATTCTTATGAGTCCTTACTTTGTGGGATTTAATAATGAGATGTTTTATTACACTTTCACTATAATTTAATTGCATTTTAATTTGTAAAAAAATGATTATTTTTAAGGTCTTATACCTTTGAGAAATGTTTGGGTAGAATAAGGTCATAATTAATATGGGCTTGGTATGAGGGAAATTATACAAAATTTCTTAATTATGATCCTCATAATCAAGAGTACAATAAGATCCTTTTTACAGGGAGATAAGAATGTCATAAAGCATTTCTAAAATTTTATGAGTAATATGTAATGGTGTGTGAAAATCTTGTCAGAGATGAACCAAAAATCATAAGGTGTTGAGTTCTACCATAGTGATTCCATGTCACTCAATGATTATAAATCCCTTCATATAGGGCCATTATTTATGTAGTAGAGTGGTCCTAGAACTTATGTAGATCCAACTCTACCATGGCCAAATATAATGATGTATTCTCATTTCTAGGGTCCATTAATGGTTCATAGCAACCCATGGTGCTCAAGACATGAAGTGAATTTTATTAGTTGGGGTGCTTTATATATGATAAAATCACCCATACTATGGTTGACCAGGTTCATGATATTGTTCTCATTTGATAATTAATGAAGATGAGTGATAGTTTATACACTTTAACTTCATGTAGTGGGGAAGTGTCTATTGTATAGTTTAACATCATGGGACAAGTATATTTTCCATGTTGTTTAATGTAACGATGTAAGGATGTTTTCCTTGTATTTTAATGTCATGTGGGTAGGAAATATTACATGAAATATAATTTAGTTCTTTTAGAATGTAGGGACTACTGTGATATTTTGAAAGACATCCTTATGAAAACCTCTCACAAGTTGGGGAATTTTTAAATACGAAAGACCTTTTATTCATGAAAATTCTAATTTATGGATATCCATATGATGGAGACCTTCATTTGAATAATTGTGTCTGTTTTAAGAAAGAAATACGTAGATCCGAGTGTTGCATGGTCATAACATGTCTATATAACTTGTACCTCTTTAAGCAGATGTTTATTCAAATTTTGTGTATGGGTTTCCCCATGCATATTGTACTAGTAGAAATAATTCCATAATCAAATCCATTTGGGAAATAACTCTATGAAGATCTGACTCATATGCATGTGATATTATTGGGATGAATGAAATCCCATAATTTGGCACAACATGGAGAATAATGGAATCACTACATATCTTGTGATTGAAAGAATAATGCCATACATGTTTCTCAGATAATTCCTTTTATAGGTATTACCTATACGCCGAAGGGGTGACTTATTATCACTGGTTATTATGGTCGGAACCTGGTATGGTGTTTTTGGAATCACTTTGTATCATAGGATGACATGAATCATGACACACCTAGTTATTGAATTGAAAAATATCAATGGAAGTATGATTGAAACATATATGGGAATTTTTTCTATTGATTATTGTGGTTGGACCCAGGATTGGAGATCCGATTTTTAGTATGTATCAGATGATGATATCAATCAATACACATATAGTTCTTTAATGAAAAACTTTTTAGATAGTTCTAACCCACACATATATGGGAAACTTTTCTCAGTTGATTATTGTATAATGACTTAGGATTACAGATATGGGATTTACTACATAACATGTGATGATTGAAATCAAGCCACACATATTTCTTTGATGGTAGTGTGGTGGGATACCAACACCAAGGATATTGGTCCTCAGAGGTTATGGATATAACAATACATAGTTTTACATCATGCAAGAGACATCACCAATACAGTTTAAAATAATGTGGTAAAGATGTAGGTTGTGACTTTTTAAAGGACTTTCATCCTGAACCATGTTAACCCTAAATTGAGATGTTATTTCTTGATCAATCAAGAAATCCATTTCCAAAATTCCTAAGCCCAAATGAGTGATGATCTGTGTGAGAAATAAAGAATGTTAAAGGTTTCTTTAACAAAAAAATGCAATTAAAAAGAAATGGTAGGTTCATTTTTATAATCTAGTGGTGGGACAAGATATAGAATGTATGCATATATATGTATCTCATTAGAATGAGAATAAAGTTGTATGTATTTTTTGGAGAATCTTAATTTTGAATGATTGGGATGTCAAACATTATGTTTAACATCATGCTTTAAGGATGAAGGTTACCTGATGTGAAAAAGAAGGCATGAGGCTCGATTGATATTTTACAGGAATGTAATAAATCATATAACAAGAGGAATTGTTTTTTTGTGACATGAGGCTTCTTATTATGGTTTCCCAGAGAAACCAATGTTTAGGAAAAAGGGTAAGACTAAATTTTAACATCATGTGATGAATATGTTTTTATACTGTTTAATGTCATGTGACTGGAACAATATGAGTCGTGCTTTTTAGGGTCTTGCAACAAGGACCATTGTGAACTTTAGTGTCATTTGGTAAGGATGACATATGTGTAGTTTAACATCATGTGGTATGAACGAATGTTGTCTCATAGTTTTGGGTCATATAACTAGGACCATAGATTCATGGAAATATATATACAAATTAATTATTGCGAAAACATTCATTGGTGGGGTAATAACACATTCCCCATGTAGTGTGGCCAATGAGAAATCCTTATTGTAATGGATTTTATGTATAACAAAATGGTATCCCATTTGCGTTATATATTTGGAGGTTTCTATCATAGTATCATTTTGGTGTTGAGATCCAATACTAGTTCCCAATGGAGGAATCAGCGGAGGAAGAATTTTTATTGAAGGCATTCACAATATGATCACATGATTTCTCATGTGTTTATTAAATTTTAGGATGATCTATCTAGGATGAATTGATGCCCTATGGATAAGGTAAAGTAAAATTATTCATAGTTTCCTCATCCTTGGATACAATCATCTGATGTAACTTTTCCAATCAGTTGGAGATTTTTCATAATACAAATAAAAACTAGTTTTTGGTCGTTGTTATGCTCTTCCAATTCTAGGTCTTGAGTCACAAATAATGTGTCCATGTATAATAATGAATAGTGTGTATTTATTATTTGGAGGTGTCTCTCATTTCCCTTAAAATAGAGGTTTTTATACTTCGATCTATGATTATCTTCTTACATATTTGGATGAATTTAAATCATTCACTCCCATTCTATCCCATATGGGATATTATAATTGGTAGTAGAAGTGGGCCAAAAATATTGGAGGTTTTTTTCATATCAAACAATATATATATCCATGTTATCCTCTAATACATCAAGGATATATATCTCCACCTTGTCATACTATAGGGGGTTACCTCTCTGGGTCCCCTGATGACTGCGATGAGGTGATGCTGATTATTGATGGGGCACTATATATGATTAACCATGGTATTTTGAGAACTTATATATATGAAGGTGTATGAGTATTTTTAACCCATTTATATGAAGGATTCTAAGAAAGGCGTATTTTCATGTCTAATAGAGATATCACCATTAGGAGGTCGACCATAGTGCATGTTACGAGTAGAGTCCCTATGTTCCATCTCCGTACAACTAAGATGATGACTATCGCAGTAGTGATCAACTTATAAATTGGCTGAATGTTCAATGGATCCTCGAGGTTTTTCAAATATGCATCAAAAAACTTTACAGAAACTAGAATTGATTATATCTATGATATGTGCCACATTATTTATCATTTCTAGAATATATCGACCTACCGTTTGGCATTGAGTAGGGATATGAGCCTGCTACATAACGGTTATGGGAACATGTTGATAACCATCTAGTGATACGAGGATATGATCCCATTTTTGGGAAGATGATGGATAATTACAATGAGCTTATTTTTCATAGGTAGGAATATGAGCCTACTTGTGGGCGGCTTCATGAATATAATGGACAGACAGGCTGGAAGTGGGGGTATGATCCCAGCTAAAATATTAATTTCCCATTGAAATATTCCAATAGACCTTTGGAATTAGAGATGGTATATGAGGCTCCTCCTATATATCTTTTGAAGGATGATGGTGCAGTCATTATCGGTAGATGTAGGGATATGAGTTAGACATCCATAATCTATTATAATATGTAGATTAGTTTCACTATAAATGATATGAGCTTTCAATGATGTGATTTCAACATTTTTCTGATAAACCTCAATTGGTACGAGGATATGAGCATGGTCTTGTTCCTTTGTAGTTTGATAGTAGTATTTTTCTATTGTAACATATGTCTATCATGAGGCAACATCCAAACCTGGATGGTGAGCCCCGACTGGGATAGGGATATTGGCCCAATCAAGTGATCCACCCTTTATCAAAATATTCCAATAATACTCTGGGATAGAATAAATAATTTGTGCTTGTTCCGTATTAGAAATCATTTCATGTTGACCATGTTGGGGTGATGATATGGATGTTGGGATAAAAATTTTTGTTTTTTCTTACATAATCATTAGAATATTCCAGAGGAGATCCTTCTTCACTATCACGATGTACGGGTACTTCGACATGGTATATGTATGAATGTATTCTTACACACTCCCAACTTTTTGGATATGATGGTCGATGACCAGATTGATGTGGGAATGAATTCCCACTATTGTCTACCTTATTCCATTATAATATGATGATGGGATTTATACATGAGTGTGTGGATCCATTTCTGACCCATTTTTTATTTCCAAATATGATTGTATAACGTTTTTATCTAGAATGTATATGATCCTTCTCCATCTAGTATGAAACTTTTCACATTCATAATGGTGTCCTTAATGACCAAATCTGAGTGTCTGGGGTGGTGACCAATCTGATAATGCCCTTAGCAGAAAATTGAGAGGTATTATAGATTTTGAGATGTTTCTTGGACTGATATTATACTATATCAGTAGTAAATATGGAAGCTATAATTTCATCATGATTTTGATGATGTCTCCTAGGGATTAAAATATCACACCGTTTTCTAGCCTTTGATCCGGACATTTTCTGTGTAGTTTCACATCCTACGATATGTACGCTACCAAAAAATTTAATGCCATGTGACTAGGAAATTTTCATGAAATTTAACATAATTTGAATAGGAGATTTTTGTACAAATTAATAACAAATAAATAGGACATTAGATGCTAATAAGTTTAAATTCTTTCATCAAAGACTACTTTCGTGCAGTCAAACAACATGTTATAATGATATATGGTTCAATAAATTATCAAGTATTAGAATTTAATAATATATTTTTTCTATGAATATTATTCATATTGAATGAGGTTGTATATCATCTATCATTATCAATATTTCATTTACCCACTTCTCTAGAATATCCTTAAAGATAAATAAGCCCTCTATTGTTTTCCTGATATGTGGGTTGTAGGACCAGTGATTGTCATGGATTGTCAAAATTGCCTCACATGGCCTCCTTATTTGGGTGTTTCATCTATGGGACTCTTGTTCTGCTTCACAACTTGTGTATCCTGTTTAGAGTTCTCATATGATTGGAGTGGGTATCTTCATGTTGATGGTTACAAAATCCCATTGTATATATTCTTCTAAATCATGTCCATAAATTTTGATAAACTCTATATTTATACAAAATACACCGATGATAGAGGAAGTGATTTTCAAGTCCTATCAACCATGCCTCTCTCAGTTTCCCCATTATTGGGATTTCTATCAAAGAATTCTCCATGGAATAATCAATGTTCTTGGGGAAATTTTTTGATTATATGGAATATTACATTTGATTTATGTCATCAATATATGAGAGACAACAACACTTCTTTTGCGTACAACCTATATGTTTGTTAGCATGAGAAAATGGATAAATTTGGAGTTCAAGGTGAAGATCCCCATTCATTATTGGTTTAGGGGTAGGTTTTGAGGCTTTAAGGGCCTTTTATTATGTTGACTCTTCCACAATATTGAAGGAACTGGAATATACATGAGGCTTTATAGAAACTGTTGAGGCTAGATGGTTTCTGAGTAATTCCAATGAGGGTGTAGAAAAAATGGAAATGCCTCGACCTTATGGACTGGGGGTATTGAATATTTGAAACTTTTCCCGTCCATTTGGGCTGGGTTTATGTGTAATAATGTTTGGATTTCACCTGATGAGTTGATGAAATATATAGAAATTCCCCCATCCATATTTGATGGGGAAATTAATTGTAAAGTAGACCCATGTGGGTAGGTTCTAGTACATCATTATAGGGAAGATATCCTAGGAGTATTCCAACAATTATTTCTCAGATATCTTTTTTCTATCATTTATTTTGAGTGACCTTCTCCTCCATAGAAATTGCATTGTCATACTTAAGGGGGTGATGGAAGGATTCATGAAAACTATATTTCCTCTATTAATGTGAAAGTGAGTGGATGATAATGAGATTCTCAATGTGGACTCCGGAGACAGAATCCACTATTTTAACTATGCATATGTTCCATAAATATTTCATGGTGAGTCACCAAAACTATTGATAATAGATTTTATAGGTGAATTAAAGTTAAAATTGAGCCCTTCATATCATGTGCTAAAGGAAGAAGGTGGTACAACCTATTCTGACTCGAATGAATACAAAATGGTATGATTATACTCTTCAGGAGTGTGTTCATTCAGTGATAATGATAATTATTCCGATTTGATTGATATTTTATTTATTGAGATGTAACCAGGTTGGTTACCCCTTTAATGGATTATCTCATTTGGTGGGTTGGGTCATGATATTCTGTTTGATGTGATGGTGATCATTATACCGTTTGGGGGGTCGACACCCACGATATAATTTGGTGGGTTCGTTCCCATAGTATCATTTGGGGGGTCGGTGCCCATTGTACTATTTGCAGGTCAGTGATAATATTGGAGTTTCAATAAGGGTAAACATGATAAAAATTCCACCAAACCTACAATATGGGGTGATCTATGGGATTTCTTAACCACCAAGGCTATCTGTGATGAGTTCAAAGGCTCCTAACTAGTGATGATATCAGATTGATTTTGGGCCACTATTAGGATACACTAATGGGACTTGGATATATTGGTGTTAATAGGAATATAAGACTACTATGGAGTTTATTTTTTTGGATACCCCTTGTATGAACTCCTATTCAATTCCATAATTTAGATGGTCGGGTTAGGCACAACTTCATCTATAGGTCCCTGTGGAATTTTCTTAATATATCAATGACAATTAACATAATGAATTTGATACCTCTTAAGAATATCTTGAGTGTTTTCCTTGACTTTCTGATCATCCTCATCCACTTACCTGAGATAGGGAAGGTATATGATGTTACACTCTAGGGATAATCTCCCATTGTTGTTGAATGTGAAAAAATAGACACTTCCTCTTCTACAGCCTATTGGGGAAAAAATACTTGTGGGGCTTCATCCTTGGGATTATATGATGATCTTATTCTTATGTTAGGATGGATCTACTAAATTGTTAATCTTTGTCCAATACATTCACACAATTGAAATTGAGGTGTTTCAATTGTGATAGTGTATGCCAGGGACTTGGGGACATGACTTCCATGGCAGAAGATGTACATGATTCGTGTGTCATCTAGTTTTACACAACAACTTCTGGTGTTCTACAGGAATTACCTACATGTCCAACAGTATCATAATCCATTCTCACATTCAATGAATCTATTTGGAATATAATCAATCATATAATTATTTCATAGTTAAAGGTTTAAGAGGTGGTCACTTATTTTATGAAAGGATTAATTAATTTAAAGTATTTCACATTAGGTTCACCATTTTGTTTCTTCTAGATTTTATGGTCTAGTAGTTCATTCTGATGAGATCCGTATAGTTTAAAAATCAATGATGTCTTTTGGGTTTATCTGTAGAAAATACCAAAATTTATGACATCCATGATAAGACATGAACCATATTTCCAAAGGTAGGCTGTCAATTAAGGTTTCACACCCAATGATGCTTTGGAATTCAAATTGGTCAAGAGTATGGGATTTCATGATTAAAAAAACTTTTGGTGTGAATTATTTCTTATTCGAAGACTCCTTTATATATTTAATACATTTTTCTCAAATCATTATGAATCCTCGATATGGGACTGGTTACCCCCGTGCAAATGACCTAATCAAGACCATGTGCTGAAGGGAACCACATTGTGTGTCATAGGTTATCCATTATTATCCTCTCTATTTATGATGTTTTTTTGTAGACATGTTCAGGTTATTTGGATTTTATTATCATACTTAGAGGTCGTTGGTGCCTTGGAGATGAATTGAACCTCTATGATAAATACTACATATCTTGTAAGAACAAGAATAAAAAACAACACAGTTCATTTTTTAGGCATATTGATCATAAAAGATTTGATAACACATTATATTAGTGGGACATACCCATGTAAGGCTTCCATGAAATAAATCATCATGATTATGACATTTTTAGTGTTGATGAAGTGTAATTGGGATTACATTCAAAAAATAGCCCACAATGGGGGATTCCTCATCATGCTATTGATATAATAATTATCAGTCTCTGAGACCACATGAGTGATGCCTGGTGTGATAAATAAGATCTAAAATTATGTTGGAAACAACACATGATGGAAAATTTATATGGGGATTACATATAAATTTTTCACTCGTAGTGGTATGATTCGCAGACTGATAGAGGTTACGGTATAGAGCGTGGTCCTTAGAAAGGCATACTATGTATCTTGTTTATAACAGAAACCATAATCATTATAGTTTAGTTCATCCCTTACCTTCCAATGGGTCTGATTTATTTGAGGAAATGGTTATGAATTTCACTTATAAGGATTATCGTGTATAATCCCACTTCTAATCCTCTATATGAAAAGGAAATATGGCATTTTTATGAGATAATTGCGTCCCTTGAGTTGAAAATATTGGGATATAGAGAGGATTAAACAATGGTTTATTCCAATTGGAAATCAAGAAATATAAGGGGTCGTATATATCCTCTATAGATTGGAATCAGAGTTATAATATTTTAGTGACCCCCTTACCCACTGATGAGATGTGGTGGGGTTAATACAATAGAAAACATTATTGTTATCCCATGGTTTAGGAATGTTAGGGGATTATACAAGGATGGATGTCCATGTTTCATATTAATTTACTATTCTGATAGATAAAGTGAGTTGATGATCCTGAAAGGTCTTTTCGATATTCTTGGTATGACACAGAGGGCACACCTGAGAGCATGACACAAATAGGTCCACATGAGTTGGTAACCCTTACACATTAGAAAAATACCCTTATAAATGTGGAATTCAGAAAAAGGTTTCTAGTCAGGGGTTCATATAGAGTACATCTAATTGTGTCTACTAGAAAAGGATGATGTGGCCTACATTTTCAGCCTTAAATGCCTGTGGTGTTTCCCCAAAATATCTTAACTTTCTTCCAATGATGTTTTGATTTCCTACCTGACATGTCTCGATTGTCTACCTGATATGTCTTGATTGACTTCCCAACATGTCTTTTTTGTGTACCTGACATGTTCAGGGTGTTGTTCTGAAAAGGAAAAAATGTCCAAGGGTTTGAACATGACAATACCAATATACTTTTAATGATCTAACATGACAAGTTCAGGGACTTTAGAATCATAAAAATACTTTTTTGAGATGTATTCTCATGATCAAAGTGACTTGTCCAAGATATATTTGCATCATCCAAGAGAATATGTCAAATTCCTTTGGCTGGATCAATTTTCTTTTTCGGAATGTATTCACATGATCAAATTGAGCTGTCCATGATTTCTTCACATGATCAAAATAGATATTCCTGGGGCCTTTTACATGATCAAATGAATTATCCAAGATACCTTCACATGATCAAGATGACTTTTCCAAAATAGCTACATATGATCAACTTAAATTTTCCAAGGAATGTTGTGTGATCAAACTAACACGTTCAACTATGCATGAGGGAATTGAGGGACTAGTGAGGAGTCATTCCAGTACATTATATTAAAAAAGTATTGTGGTGGGGTCTAAGAAATATGTATAGGATCACACTTATGTACATATGCTTAATTTTCACGTCTAAAGGTATCATGCCTGAACCACGTAGGAAATGGTGTGATTTTAGGAGGAGTTCATTCTTGAGGGTTCATGTCAAGGGTGCACATACTAGGGTTTTTATGGTGAAAGGAGGGCCTTTCCAAGGTTTCACATTCATTCAAAGGATACAGACATGTTGATAGGTTCCCACAAGTAGGCGTAAAATGAATCTCAATTTCTCTTGAGGCTCATGTGACCTCATGGGGGATATCTACAGGGGTTCTGTGAACATATATAGAAGATATATATTGGATATTCATGCATAGATGAGAGTTTTAATGGAATATGGGGTGCATGTCCATGGTATTTCTTTTCATTGACAAGTTCCTATGTGATCTCTTATTAAAATATGCATCAAGGAATCACATGAGCAGGGGGATCAGGTCAAGTGATGTTTATCCAGAACACTCCAACTAGGGGTGGTGACCCATAAGAAAGGGGGATCCTGATAATTATTTAGAAAACCGAAGGTCCACATGATGTTATTTAAATTTTTATTCAATAATGTAATTATTTTTTGTGATCGTGTGACCTTAAATTATTCTCATGACTAGTTCATTATGTTCAATAAGGAAATTTCTATAATGGAATTATCTTGTTCCAATATATTTTTCCAATACACTTCACTCTCTGTCTTCTTCCCTTTTATCCCCATAATGTGTCTGTTTTTAAGGTGAGAAAGGGTTTATATAGGTAGGGGTGTTCTAATGGTAGTGAAACTTACCATGGGTTAGACATCATGTGCAATAGTTTGAGGTGGTGAGGGGTTCTTATGATCAATATCATGTGATTATAAGATTACATAATGTGACGGAACACTTGGAAACCGCTAATTATTCCCATGATTGGATTCAGAGTGTCACATGATCACTCTCTATTCATGTGAAATATCTCCAAAAAACATTTTTGGTATTCATGTGATGGGTTCAGAGGACTTTTTTGATCATATTTATTCTATATTCAAATGATATTTCAAATTACAAAAGGCTCTTGTGATTAAAAGACACATTATTTTTCATTCTATGTTTCAGTGATTTATAAATTTCTTTACCCTAGTTTCATTTTTTGATCACATAATCCTTAGAAACTCCCATAAAAAATTCACACACTCATAGTATCAGCCTCCATCTATTGAATATGTTTTTTAACATTGCCTATATGAAAGAAAAAAATAGCCACGTCTTAATTATACTTTATATTGAGGAGTAGAAGACAGCCGAATATAGATTCACCTGATTGCATCTTGGACTTCTCATGATTTTGAGGATTGTATATGGATGAACACTAGACCACCTCTAGTGGATTCTTATAAGAAATTAAATCAAATACAGAGGGTATAGAGGTCTTCTGTATTATATTTTATGTGGGTATATCATGATGTCAGTTAGATTCACATGGTCATCATTTTGTATTGCAAGATCCATTGATAATTTAATGGAATCATCGGTGATATAAAAATCATAGTATCCATAACATTTATCTAACGATCTTCTTGTGAAGGATTCATGGCTAGTAGATTATGTTATTTGAATCAAACCCATGTATATAAGATATAAATGTCATGAATGGTGGTTTAGAGGTTACGAAATACAATTATATTTGATCACTCAAGATATTAATGAAAATAATCTAATGCATTGTCCTTTTATTCAAATAGTCCCCTAAAAGAATAGTTTCATACATGTATTTAGAGGGTTGAGTGTGACTTGGTTGGTTGTCTTGATTATCGGTAATCGTTTTATGATTGATTTTGGGTGATGGGTAGATATTGGGTGTCTCAATCTAAAACCAATGGTGTTAAGGAGTGTTGATGGTGATAAGTACGACGATGGTGACTCATGAGAGTGATCGAATAGTTCTAATTGACTTCATAGGGTGACCGAGATTATATATATTTTTTATGAAGGAAAAGCTCACATATTAATGTTATATTATGTTGGTTTCATTCTCATAAAGAGAGTCTATAATTAATTACCATGGATCCAATTGTCACTAAATGAGAGTAATTGGGTCTTCTCCCTATAATCACCATCATCGATCTACACTAGCCCACACTTCCACTATGGTACAGACCTTCGGTGTAGCTCTTATCATCTTTCACATTCACTTTACCATGTACACCTACCTCATATTCTAGTCATCTGATTTGATTCACATAGAATTCTTGAGGTGACGCCCACATGAACTTGGGTCGAGCCATCTTGGCTAGATATCATTGGCCTACCAATTGTTTTGGATAAAGGGAATCCAATAAATATATAGAATATTTATCTTAGTAAAATGAAAATAATAAGGTCTAAAATATAATCCCTTATAAAATGATTCCCAATCTAATACACTTCCATTTATTTCATGAAAAATAAATTGGTATTTTCTCATGGTCTTCATACATCATGAATCTCACATGAAAAAATGTTTCACGCATAATTATGTGAGTCAAAAATAATTCATTCATGGGTATTTAAATTCAATATTACCAATGTGGTAATGATGTTATGAAAAAATATCATTTTTTTAGGATTTATATCATTATGTTTCTGATGATAAATTCTTATGATACATCTCTCAATAAAAGCCTGAATTTTCTTCCCAATTGGTTATATCATTAGAATACATGTTTTCCCTTTATTTTTTCTCTTTATTTACTCAAGAGTTTAAAAGTATATTATTAAGACAAATCATATTTATATTGATCTTCTATAAAAACACTATTTTTTCCAAAACCATGTTTTAGAAAAAGGTTTTAAAATATTATTTTAATACCCTATAATTGAATTATTAAAGTTATTTTTACCCATTTTTAACTTTTTTACAAAAAATTTATAATGGGATATTTATTTCATTTAAAAAACTATTTCCATATGGATTAAATAAAAATATATGAGTGGAATAATTTATTTAAACTATTGTTAATGAACAATAATTTTCACAATCATGACCACTCAATATTTTAATGTTTAATTTATTAATTTAAATGTATATTTTAATAGAAAATGATTTAAAAAATGTGTTATATTTTAAAACATTTTTCAATATGGGAAGTACATTTTCCTCGATAAATGTTATAAATTATTTATAAATCTTCCTTTTATATGTTCACATTTTATTATCATAGAAATTAATTCCAAAACAGTTTTTGATTTTTTTTGTTTTAAAACGGGATTTTCAATATTTTCCTCAATAAATGTTCTAACTGATATTTCAAAATAGTTTTCTATCTAAGAATATATCATTTAATATATATTATTCTTTACTAGGAATATGATTCAATGATACCATTCAAATAATTTCTCTAGATGGTTTATTTTTAGTTCTACCAGAGGTTTATGAATAGTAGATATGGAGAATATGTCTTCTCCTTCTTGGAATGGGATGAATGCGCATCTGGTTTTTCAAATTATTTTGACTATTTCTTATATAGAAACCCTAATAGGGAAGGTGATGGCCCTTCCCCCACCGGTCCCAGACCCTTCTATAGCACCTCAGCCACCTGTCTCCTTCACGGATGCTCTCTGGCTTCTTCACCCGACGCCTCATGCGCCCTATTTTGCTGACATCAACATGGATCAGTAGGTGAGGGTTTCAAGTGCTTCTGATGCTGCTGATGGGTTTGAGAAATCCCTATAGATTCTGCATGATGCTTTCTCTGATGCTGCTGATATGCTCAAATGGATGTTGTTATCATGGTTCAATGCAGACAAACCATCATTACCCGCCTTTCGTAGTTTCATGGATTCGTGGGGATTGGAAAACCGGCTCGGATATTGTCTCTCAACTAGAGTTATTTTTATGTGTTCCTTGAATCATAGGTGCATTTCAGATAGGCTTGGTGAAATGCTCCCATGTCTATGGGTAGGTGGCGGTTTGTTCTTACTCCTTGTCCTATGGATAATTATCATTGTAAAGATTCTTCACGAGCAGCGGTTTGGGATCATCTCTTAGGGCTCCCCCTCCTTTTTCTAAACGGGTATTTATTGCGAGCCATTGACAACTCCTTGGGGAGGTTTCTCTGTGTAGATGATTGAATAGTTTCCCTGGTGGAGTCCTCTCTGGGATGTATCTATGTTGATATGGATATCCTAGTGCCTCTCCCTGACATAATTTCACTAAGAGTGCTGGGTGGATTCTTCTGGTCACAATTTATTCTTGTTCCCTTGCCCCCTATGTTTTTCTCCTACTATCAACTTCATGGTCATTCCCTTCTTTTTTTCATGAATAAATTCGATACTTAGGTGGATCAGTCCCCCTTTCCTTCGAGCCACTGACTCCTCGTTATAGTCGGTTTTATCTACTCTTTCACCTCCTCTACATTCTTCCTACGATCCCTTGGTGCCTTCCTTACCCTCTTCTACCACCATTGGAGTTCCTACTCCCATTCCTGTTCTTATAGGAACCTCCCCTTGTTCTGGATCATCCCCCTCCTACATATCCTTGGTTAACCCCTTGGTACGCGCTTGTGAAACCCTCTTCAGGAATAACAAAGGAAAGGAAGTCCTTTTGACTACCTGTCTGGTTTCCCCTGCCTTCCCGGAAATTATTCTCAAATGGAGTTCATTCCTAGAGACCTAGTCATGAGTTTCCCAGGCAAGGAACCCCCCTCCTATGATCTGATGGTTTCTCTATCCTGGTCTGGATGCATAGGGAATTCCTTGCTAGCATCTGCCTCTCATCGGATAATAGAGTTTCCCCCTGGAGAGGTTTCCACTTCATATATATTGGTTTCCCCTAGCGGCCCCGGTCCCTTGGACCCCTCAACCCCTCCTAAAGCCAAAGTATCTCCTCAACACATTGTGAACTGTAAAAGTTCTCATTCTAAACAAAAGGTCCAATGCCCCTCTTTTCCTAACTCTGGAGCCTTGATTCTTGGTGCTAATGCCAGGCTACCTCTCTACCAATGACATCAATAATAATCTAGAACGCTCATGGCCTAGGATCTAGGGAAATAATAGATTTATTGGATGTTGAAGCTCAATCCCACAAATCCTATGTTGTGGTTGTTTTGGAACCAAAGCTGTCACCCTCCAAAATTAGAGAGCTTGCAAGGAGGATCAAACGTAGGTCATGCGTGCATACAGCCCCAAACAACCAACATATTTGGATCTTCTGGAACTCTGCTATCTTTTATAACATGATTAAAGCCTCATATTAGAGTATATCCACTAAAATAATCACTGGGACTTCTCATTTACGTGTCACTTTTGTGTATGGAAGATGTGATGCTACGAAGAGAGAATATTTATGGAGGGATCTTGTTGCTTTTGACCTGGGGGACTCTCTTTGGCTTGTTGGAGGGGATTTTAAAATCATAGTTGATCAAGATGAAAAGAAATGGCACGAATCCTTCCCCCGCAAGCCCTTTAGGATTTTTTTTCATCTCATGTCCTGAAAAGTTCTCTTGGACATCGGTTTGTATTAGTGAGAAGTTCACATGTTGCAATAATCAAAGAGGAGGCCGACACACCTAGTTATGGCTTGATCGTTTTCTTGAGAATTTCCAGGCAGTTTCGATATTTTCCGATGCCAATGTCTCACATATTGTTCGTAGCCTATCTAATCACTCCCCTATTATAGTCTTACTCCTCCTACCAAAGGATTGGACCCAGCGCTGTGTCATTTGACACACCTAGACCAAACATATGGGCTTCCAAAATGCTATCTGAGACTCATGGATCTAGTCTATCTCAGGCGCTGGCTAGCTGTCTTTTCTGAAAAAACATAGAAGAATGATAGGTGATCTCCAGGCCTGGCAGAGTAGTCATACCCCCCCCCCCCCCCCCCCGTGACACAGTGACTTGCATGCTCTTTCAAAGGAGATCGAGACTATGGAAATCCTTTTGGAGTCAGATTGGCGAGATGACCTCTTTGAAGAACTTTTTTGAAAGAAGCCCAATCTAGAAGAAATGGTTTTAATGTTGGAACGGGTTGCCTAAAAACAAGCATGGATAAAGTTTCTTCATGATGGAAACCGAAACTCTGCTTATTTCCACACATACATCAAGGAAATACAAATGTTTATCTACCTAAACATACGTCCTGAAATTGGAAGCCTCACAAACGATAGGGACCTTTTTGGGAGAATGGATGAGTATCATTTAAAGGACTTGCTGGGGAGCCCAAATTCTCACATGATGGAGGGATATCCAAGCATTCATGAGGATTTTTTGGTGGTAATCCTGATCACTATTTCCAACCATGAAAATAAACTTTTGGATTCTACTCATAATGAGAAGGATATTAATGAGGAAATATTGAGAATTAATCTAGAGAGTGCCCTCGGTCCAGATGTTTTTATGGTGTCTTTCTACAGGGCGACCTGGTACTTGGTGAATGGGGAGATGGTTGCGGCATTCTAGCAGTTCTTCAAGGGCGAGTGCCTGCCTCAAGTCACTTGTGCTACCACCTTGTTGTTGATTCCTAAGATCACTGATTGCTCATCCATTCACCACTACAAGCCAGTGAGTATGTGAAATTTCCCTTAAAATATCTTTGAAATGATCATCAATAGGAGACTCGCAACCCTCCTCCCCACCATGATCTCAGATGAGCAACATGGCTTCGTCAAGGGAAGATCTATTCAGGGGCAATCGCTCTAGCACATGATGTTATTGGAAATATCAACTAGGAGGCCCATGGTTTGAATATTTCTATTAATCTGAAGATGGAAAAGGCCTATGACCACAAGGAGTATAATTTTATCATCAAATTCCATTCAAGATTTGGTATCTCTTCTTGGTTTATTGATCTAATTTTTGGGTGCATCAGTTCTTCATGGATATCTTTTCGATTCTTGGGCATGCATCACATATTATATTAGACGGTTCTTGATCTGAGATAAGGGGCCCCTTTCACCAGGAATCTTCATCATGTCCGGGGATTCCCTTATTCAACATATCAACATGAGAATTGGAAACAGTTACATCTATCCTTACCGGTGTAGGTAGAGGAAAAGCTGCATTTCTCAAATTATGTTTTATGATGATACACTCATCTTTACCAATGAAAAACTGAATTCCATTCATGGATTAAACAAAATCTTGGAGGACTATGGCTGCTGGAGTGACCAATTCATTAACCGAAGAAAGAGTACCTTCAACATCACAAACAGATTCATGGATTTTCAAAGTGACTCTTTAAGTAACCGGCTGAACATGAATCATGGTTCATTCCCAATAACCTACATTGGTTCTCCTATTTCCCCATAATGACAGTGAGTTCGTTTCATTCATCATTTTGTTTCTTGCATTACTAGTCAGGTCACGAATGGGAAGAGAAAGTTATTATCGTTTGGAAGTAGGATAACCCTGGTGAATAGAGTCATCACCTCTATCTCGGTACATGAACATTCAGCCATTAATGTGTTGAAAGGTTTTCTTCCTTGTATATACATGATCCCGATCTCTTCTATCTGGGATTATCATTTAGTTGGGAAGAGCCATTGGGCGTCATGGGAGAGACTCTCCCAGCCACTAGAGGAGGTAGGTTTCAATGTTAGGAGCCTCTCGGGTGCACTTCATGCCATGCATGCTAAGCTTTCCTGGCATACTATCAAGGCCCGCTCTGCATGGGGTAGGATTATGAACTCACAGTATATACAGAGTTAGGGGCATTGGGCTGGTAACACTGTGCTTATTTGGCCGGTGGTGGCCCGTTTGATCTCATCCATGCAACCGTACTCAAGATGGATTATCAAGAGAGGAGGATCTCTTTTTGGAACCACAACTGGTACGGTTGGTATCTTGGTTTTCCAGGATGCCCAACTAACAATATTTCCTTTTTACAAGATAGAATGTATCCCAAATTTGTTTCAGAGTTTCTAAATTGAAACTGGCATTATGTTTTCAAACTTATCGACATGAATGATGGTTAGGATAAGTGTGTCTTCACAGTTTCTAGTTCTAGTGGGTTTTCAATGAAGAATTTCCATAGAAT
Organism: Viscum album; assembly: GCA_963277665.1. NCBI lineage: Eukaryota > Viridiplantae > Streptophyta > Magnoliopsida > Santalales > Viscaceae > Viscum > Viscum album. The sequence continues at coordinate 1,405,434,932 of OY728125.1, forward strand.
AATTACGACTCCAAACCAAACAAATGCATGGGGGAAATCTCTGGCTCAATGAATTCCTGGATAAATTTAATTTCCTAGTTTGGAAGATTAGTAACCGTGCTATTTCAGTAGATGATAATGTCATTCGAACGATAATTCAGATGGCATCGGGTTTCTCTTAATATAGGATGCATAGGGAGGAAACTACAACTCACCTATTCTTTATAAGAGATTGGGCCAATCCAGAATAGTCGTCCCTCGGTGGAGTCACTGGTTGGGTTTCCACTAACAAGAGGGAGTCTCTCTTCTTTGAGAGATGTTTTCACGGTGCATGAGGCCTAGGGGAGGAGTTGAAGGCTTGTGCATTGGTCATGGCGTTAGGTTGTTGGTGAATTTGGACTATTGAGAAAAAATCTATCTTTTAAGGGGACAATTGTTCCCAGCGGTTGGTGGTTACCAGGTTTAAGTGTTTGTTGCTGGATCTGGTCTGTCATGGAAAAGGATTGTGGGGTACCCCACCATGAGGCTTTTCACAAACCATATTCAATCAGTAACCCCCATCGGTAAGGGCATGTAGGGATTGTGGTTTACCTGGAACATGCATCCATTAGGACCTAAACTAAACAAAGATGGCTCATGCACTATGGTCACATTTATTTAGGGTGGCATGATACATGATAAGAAGGGGTAGTTGTTGATTCTTTTCATGTACACTATTGAATGGGTCATTCTCTGTAAGCTGAAGCCCTGTCAATTCTCTCTTGTCTCCAACTATCTAGGCATAGGAACTTTACCCTTAGTGCAGTTTAAACCGACTCAATCATTCTCTAAAACTCTATGTTAGGTATGTGACCCATCCCATGGTCCATATCCTACATCACAATAAAATGCCTCAGCCTTTTGGATGAAAACACCGACATTTTACATACGTGGAATGAGTGGAACATGGTTACTGACTTTCTTTCCTCGTTTTCAACCCTTGGGGTAAACACCCTTTGTTCTCTAGAAATTGTGTTACTATTTCCAAAGGGGGAGAACCTGGTCAAAGGGAATGCTCTAGGGCTCCACCATTTCAGACCTCTATTTTCCATGTTTTTCTATTTTTTCATTTTATTTGTTTGTTTTATTTTTCTTTTATATACTGTTTTAAATGAAAAATATATATTACTGATTGGTTATTGTAAGAGTTTTATAAAAATTGTTTCTATTCTAGGATTAATACCATGATAAAATGATTATTAATCTCACTTATTTTTATGGGTTATTCTATGATGAAATTGTTAAATGATTATGAAACCTTTCTCTTTTCCATAGATTAATATGTTATGAAATTTTATGAAACGAATTTGATTTCTTGGGTTATTAAATGATGAATATTTTATGATCTTATGGAAAACATACATATGATTTTCCATATGCGACAGGTGGGACCTATATCTCACTCTAATTCAATGGGTAAATGTTTTTGTCTAATGAAATAGAAAATAATCGAATGAGGAGTGAATTTGGTTCAGTAAGGGAGTTTTTCCACTATGATGGTCTTGGGAGTGAAAATTGACTACTATGATGGTTTGGGGAGTGAACCCATTTCCCTATAGAAGCATTAATAGTGATCCAAAATTACTATGGAAAATATTTTCTATGCTTATTTGTATGCCATAATTTTATGTATTATACTAATGTTATACTCAAATAGCTCATTATCTTTGACTCCATTGTTGTTTATTACATCTAAAATGACAATATTTATTCCATGACTCGTGATTATGATCATTGATATGCCAGGTATGGTTTTCACATGTTATGCTCTTGTACTCATGCACTTATTTTCATGTCATGCTTATGTATGTCCCTTTTTTACCCTTAATAAGAATTTTATCTCACTATTTATTATAAATATATCACCTAGGTTATGGGGAAATGTATTATGTATGACATGTCCATGAAGGGTACTAGTTATTAAGAACATAGTGAATTATGACGTAGACCACTTATGAACCAATTGTTTATGTGTCCATGTTTCAAAAGGAATTCTAAATTTGTGATTAAAAAGGAATTTATTTGTGAAATATAATGAATATTAATTAAAAAATATGTAATATATGTGTATTAGAATCTTGGGTCACTATATCCAACCTAAACTGTGTGAGGTAATCTTCTTAGTTTATCTGTTACTAGGTTATCATTTCCTTAGTTTTCTTTAATTTCATAATTGAATTCTTAAACCATAAGAATTTATATTACTAGTTGTGTAGTATATTAATCCTTATATAATATTTATCTATGAATTATATGATAAACATATAGTTACATTATTTACAATTTTTTTTTTCAATTTATCCAAATAGATAACAATTATAAAAAACTCCTACTCTGAGGTTTTGTATTTTATTTGGGTCGATTCCAATGACATCAAAGTCTAAAAAGGGAATTAAATTTTTTCCTTTGATAGTATATTGTAATAAATATCCCATAACACAATTTCAAGATTCATAATGTCGTAAAAAAGGGAATTATAAATATGTTTATTTCATCACTGGTTCTGAAGTTATATTTATCTTCAACTCATCCAATGTTTTCCTATATGAAAAATCAAAAACAAAAATAATTGTCACATTTTAAAATTTATAAAAATACCATATTCAATAATCATATTTAATAATTTTTTTAAATTTATCAAGAAATGATCAAATGGAATTTTCAAAATAATGATGTCATCAAATAATTGATTATGACACCATTTTATTAATTCAAAGAAAAATATTTCCATACTTATTTTGAATTTACAATGGGTATTTTATAGTATTATTGACATATTATTGTATGATATAATTTCATATTTCCATTTGAATGTGGTCTTATACTACTCATTGGGGGTAATGGAAATATGTAAATAACCTGAAAATCCTTGCATGAAGCAATAATAGGTGTTTCCTGAAATGATTTGAATTATATGGACTACAAAGGAAATTATAAATTCTTTAATAAGATATACTAAAACATAGAATTATTTTCATCTCCCATAGGGATGAGTTACTTATTTTTATTCTTAAATGTTTTTATTTTAGTGTATTTGGGAATAATATGGATGGGAGTTACCCACTATTAATCAATAATCATTTAATTTATATATAATTAAAAAACATTGCAATTTTTTTATCTAATTTTATAATGGTTTTATTTAATATTATCTATGGTGACCTATTAGTCTTGGATTAATATTAAAGGAATATTATATAAACATTAAACATATGTCTTAATGTGGGTTTGTATGAGAGACTCTGTCAAATGATATTCATATTTCCCCTTAAAAATATTTGAGTTTAATATATTGGAAAATTGATATTTTTTTAGAAATCATCACTTCAAAAATATGTTTACCCATTAAGTAGACATGTTTCAATTTAGTTGGTAGTCGAATTAAATTTAGATTATGTGTATGCATAAGAGATTGTAACATTTATAATTCCCTTGAGAATATCATTTTCCTCATGAGTACATGGTTCCTTATAATGTGTGAGTAATAATTAGGAATGATCCTCAGGAGAAAAATTCATGGAATACTAAATATTTAAATGAAACATGTTTTCATGAAATTATATTGAAATAGTTCCACTGTAAGTATAATCTATGATATGGTAATCCTAAAAAATCATAATTAGGTTGATATGTGACTATTAAGGTTATCTTTCTTCCTCCATGTTGATTAAATGGATTTAATATGGGAATATCATATTATAAACTCATATAAGCATATATTATAGGACTCTGATAAGGAATGTAGTAGCTTGGTTTGAATGTGAAAAAGTCACTATTATTGGAATGAGAAATATAATTTGTTAATAAGAAAGGAGATTGTGTGTAATGACATTAGTATAAACTCCAAGACCACATAGGGCATTAATTAATGACTTGGAAGTAGAGGTACATGGAATATTGAAGGTCCTTATATGTTGGTATTTCATGGGTAAATTTGGGTTGAATAAGGTTGAAACATTTTATTCGAAGACATTTTTTTGATTTCCTTGTATCATTTTCTTCTTGGTTAATAGTTCCTTATGTAACATGGTATATTTGGGGAATCTATTCTATTTCTTCTAATAGTTGTAAGTTGATTTTTAGCTTTTTGAATGTGTCCCAAATATTTTTTTATATTTCTATGTCATTTATCTTCTTAGACAGATTTATCCTTAATGTAAATGGTAATGGAATATTATCTTTATATTTTAAATTTTTGTATGATTGAGTACTTGATTATTTCCCTTTTCATAATTTTGTTAAACGTTTTCATAGGTTTAATTTGATTTTCCAAATTTGGGTTTTATTCTAGTGTAAATATGTTTACCAATCATGATTGTTACCAAACAAACATTTTCTTTTAGATGGGTAGTGATTGAGAAGTTTTTGTAGGGTACTTGGTCATCATTTAAATTATACTCCCTAGTTTTTCTAAATTATATCACTTTGTTTTAAAATTCCTCCTGGTTTAGGTCTTTTATAATATGAGCTTGAGGTCAATAAACTAACAAGGGTTTATTAATGGTATTGTACAACTAAATTGATGTTGGATTCTAGGTTTTTTATAACCTTTCCTGAAATTATTTTATAATTCAATAGGTTTGTAACACCCTTTGTTTTATAAATCAATTTATTTCCACATAATTTATGTGAATATTTCCAAAATATTATTTCTCAATTTTGTAATATTTTCTAATCATGAGTAGAGAATATGCTGTAAAGAAATAAACCAAACTAAAGACACATTATTCACACATAAAAAATTATCATAATAAATGTAAATTAAAATAATAATTATATACCACTGAATATTAAATTCCATGAATGATTAGATCCACTAAATTTGTATAGATTAAAATTTGATGATAAATGGAAAATAATAATATTTTAAAAACTAGATGACCCCATGGATCATACTCAACCATGAGGATAAGCATTAGTAGAACTACACACATAATGATATATAAAAATATCAAAGGAGAAATCGTGGTTTGGAATCTAAAATTAAAATTAATGGAATTCGAATAGTGATATATAGTGTAATATCATAATGAATTTTATAAGGCCCCATCCTTAAACCTTACTTAATCTTGAGTTATTACAAGATTACACATTGAGGATCTTTTCAGGTTTAGAGTTTTAGAGAATTAGATCATAAAACTTGCATTATATTCCAAATTTAAACAAAGTGGTTACATAAAAGATAGTATTCATTTTTTTCATCAACGAAAACATATTTAAAATAAAACATGGATTATTTCTTGACACTTACTTGACACTATCATCATATCATGTACCCTTCCCTTAACCTGTGAAAAAAATTTCAAAAACTTGGGATGAGCATAAAAATCTCAGTAAGGGATATAAAAATATGGAAAGGAAACATGAGTACATGTATACATAATAATGAAATCATACTTTACCCATAAAACATAAGCACTTTAACATCCCTCAAAAATCATGAATAAATCATAGAAATCATAAGACGTAAAGGTTACCTGAGGCATTCATAACATTCTTACGTAGGGAGTAACCCTCTTGGTTACGTTTGGAATACCCACTACAGTATATTCCTTAAATATCTTCGGATAAACCCTAACGTTTCACTCCTTTGAGTTACCCAATGCATTGGAGAGCTATATCAGGCTCACCTGCCCTTATTTTATCACGGAACCACCCGTCTTCATCACAATTCCCAAGAACCATAACATAATCGTACCACATAATACACAGATAAAGGAAACATAACATTTCCACATTTCAATCACAAGATATAAATAAAACACATTGACATAAAAAAAATAATGAAATATATTTTCAATACCAAAATAAAAGAAAAGTAAAATACGGTATTTATTTTTCTTTTAAAAAGAAGGTATGGCTTGTAGAGGAAGTCGAAACTCAAATAATGGTCACGGCGGTGGAGAAGTCGTTGTCGCCACATACGTACGACAAAAACATTCCCTTTTGTCATTTAGTAAAACGCTTCGTATAAAAAAAATATTCATTTTTTGATAAACATAAAACTCAAAGTGGTTTATACACCATATAAAATAAGGTTGTGTAGAAAACAAAATATGCTTCAATGAAAGGAGATTGAGACGATGTCCCATACAAAGATGGTATCCTTGGATTAAGGATAAATCAATTACATAATTATGTGTGAGAAACTAATACACCAAATATAAGTGGATATTAAGTGTAAAACAATCATAGGTTACTCACACATATTCATAGAACGATATATTCAAGGAGTACAAGCTTATCCCAAAGAATCAAAATTGGGTTAAGAAGTTCCCTTGCAAAAATTTGACAGCCTAACAGCGTCACTACAAAATTCAGAAGATGAGTTGATGAGAGATAAAAAAGGGTATCTCATCACATGGACATAAAATTTAAATCAATAAGGATATATAAGAACATATCCCAACATAATAGTATGTGAATTAAAAGATATAACAAAGGAAGTCTTTTAAAAAAAGGAGGGTGAAAGGTTCCCTTACCGACATGGGTATCTTTCGAAACATACGCCCTGTGAAAGAAGGACAATAAATCATTAATGTAAATACTCATAAATGAAAGTATATTACACAATGAGTAAAATAATGGGCAGTACATACACCACTCAATGGAAATTGTGGCAAATGTAGAATAAATCTCACAGGAATAAAAGTGAGATGAAAAATCCCTTATGAAAACTCGGTAGCCTAACGGCGCCACATAAACGTACAAAAATGGATTGATGAGATCAAATAGGGTCTCTCATCATATTAACATAAAGTTTACAGAAAGAGGAATACAAAAGAACATCCCCCAACATAACAAAGAGTAGCTTAAAAGAAGTGACATAAATGAGAGTACTTAAAAAGAAAGAGAGAGGTTAGATCTCTTATTAAAAAAATTCGGCAGCCTAACAGCGCCACTCAAAACTTTCAAAATGGATTGATGAGAGAGAATAGGTTATCTCATCACATGAACATAAAAATTACAGTAAGAGTAATATAAAAGAACATCCCAACAACAAGAAATATGAGCTTTAAATGTAATGACATAAAAGAGTGTACTTAAAAAGAAAGAGAGGAGTATGATCCCTTACATCAAGTCCAACTTGTCATGTTCGTTTATTTATATTCCTGAATAATAAACTTTGGTCAATTTATAATTTATTACGTACCTCTCTATAAATATTATTATTCAGTTCATATCACATATTTTAATGTTATAATAATTGGTTAATAATATGAGTTCATATCAGATGTTTTTGTCGATGTTTGGTACATGAGTTAAAAATTGAACTTGTTGGAAATTAATTTTCCATGTAGTTATAGGTACATCATATCCAGAATAGTATTGATGTTTTAAATATCATATATATCCAGTATATATTCATTTTATAATATTCCATAGCATTTGGAGATAAAAATTAAAAGCACCGTTCATGGAGACGGTAGGCCGTACGTACGCATGAACGCTACTTTCATTGTTTTGTCAGATTAATGGAATTAAAAAAATGATAGATATATATATGTTATAATTCCAGAATGATATACATCATTTAGATGTAATATATTACATATATATCGATTATATATATGTACTTATAATATTACATAACATTTTGTGATAAGAAATTAAATGTACCGTTCTTGGAGACGGTAAGCCGTGCGGATGCATGAACGCTACTTCCATTTATATTTCATATTTAATGGAATTAAAACATAATGATATATAATAGTAGTTTAATTCCAGTAAGTTATCATATATAATTTCATTAAATATATCCTTTATACGTACCACATATGGTATTAACAAATCAAATCACTTTGAGGGGGTGGTAGTCCGCACTTCCTAAAATGAAATTATCGTGCTTATCCACAATGGAAACCATAAAGTTATGCCACAAAATAAAAATACAGAAGCTTAAGTAAAACATAAACATATTATATATAATATATAAATATAGTGACATATTAATGGCCACCTTTTAAGGTTTTATATGAGTGTTGAACAATCATCGTTTCGTGAGACAGAAATTCACCATCCACAAGAAACAGTATGTTCTTTAACCATTAGATGTAGGTGTGTGTAAGTTTAGCTCGAATTATTCTTATAAAAACATCCTAGTATTTTGAAGATACTGTATTTGTTACAAAATAAATGAATAAAAAGAGTTTAGGGGGTTGGAGAAGAAAAATAAAACAAAAGGACACAAGTGAAGACATTACCTTAAAATCGGGTAACTCCCTTTGGTTTGAGCTCAAAGGCTTCCTTGGGTAGACTTCCGCCCAATGTGAGGCTTCTAAGAGTTATAGAGGGATTTGGAGAGAAAAACTGGGCAGGTCTTGGCCGAGCCAAAGGCTTTGGAAGTGTGGGTAAGGAGGTAGAGGTGGGGGCCTTTTATAAGAGGAAAGGAGGGGCACTCTTGGAAAGTAAAGAAATGTTACTTTATTTGAAAATGGGTTTTGGATTTAAAAGGTCCCAAATTGATATAATTCTAGGATAAGGTGGTAAGGGTTCGAAATCCACCCATCCAATAGGTTTTGGACATGTGTAGGTATTAGATTTTACATTCTCTTCCCATTTTATTTAAATCGTTAAATAATGAGGTCATCGCTGCATCATCATGATGTCATAAATAATTTAATTTATTTAATGTCTAAAAATTATAAAAAAACTACTATTATGTAGGAAATATGTTTAGATTTCTAATTACTATTTATAGTCAAAACTATTACTTGTATAACCCCATTTAAAAATTGTTTTTGTAAAACAACTCATGTTTGTGTCATTTTAATTTTAACATTAAATAAAAAGGTATTTATGTCATTTACCAACCAAAGTGGCTTCATGGGTCCCCATGTTGACCCATGGATTGTCTTGGTCGGACATGACTCTTCCAATGAGGGTAGGACATGTGTCTAGGTCATTTCATATTATTAAAACATTATTTTTACCTTAAACTACACTAATTACCTCTAATCGCGATTAAAACTTAATAAGTTACTATTCACCAAAAAATATTTTAATCCCATTGAACCAAATTTTACTTCTTAATGACAACCATGTATTTCGGATTTTTGAAATTCAAAACACAAAGGTGGCAAAATTTCATTTAAACAGAAAATCAGTTTTTATAAGTACCACTTAGTGGTTTCACTATTCATAAAAATTGATGTTTTTCAGAAAATTTCCAAAAATTCACCCTAAGCTATATTTGATATTCTGAATTAAAAAATGATGTCAATTTTAAAAAAATTCCTAACATATAAGTTGAATTAATTAATTTAATAATTAATTCCCGCTGTCCAAACAAATAGCGTGTTTTTATCAAACAAAAAGTATCAAAAGATTGACACTAGTTTAAGTCTGATTTCAAAGTGAAATTAATTCCAACGACCACTATTGGATTAAATGGTAAAAATATATTCTAACATCACTTTAAAACCAATTCAAAAGATAATCTAATCATATAAATAAATTAGATTAAAAAGTGGTTTTGAATTAAAATACAACATTTTTCACTATTCATTAAAAACTGAACTTTTTCGGAAAAATACCAAAAATTTACCCAAAGTAAATTTTGATGTCCTCATTCTAAAGAAGAATTTTGTTTAGTCAAATATAACACATAAAATTTTCAAAAAGTTGATTTAAAAGTGGTTCTCCATCAAAGGCGGTTAATCGACCTTTTAAAGAATATTAGAATGTTTAGGCTTAAAATTGGATTCATTCGCATTTTTAATCCTCTAAATTTTATTGTAAAAAGTAAAAATATTTGATAAACATATATAATCATTCTCTAGTTAGTTCTGTTCATTCCCGCCATTACAACGGCTAGGCGTTAACTACCATTTAAAATAATATTATTTTATTATTAGAGTGCAACGTAAGATTCCCAAGAAACTCGTTGTTGCATATAGGGTACGCCATCGAGCATAGTGTCCCCTTTAAAGTAATATTAATATTTTATTCACAAATATGGATTAATATAAAAATTCCATATTCTTCATTTACCTGGAGTGTTACATCCTTCCCCCCTATTGGGAATTGCGTCCTCGCAATTTCAAAATTGGGCTTCCAAACTCCATTGAAAGTCCCTCATCGGAAAAGAAGTAAATTAAACTATCACTTTAAGAGAAAGAAAAAAAGTACAAAGGTCACCCGAGTTAACCCATACTAGTATTCCATGTATGAAAATATGGACATGGAGGAAAAAAAAGGGTCATGTTCTGATGGAGAGTGATAGTAAACATGTCTAGGAGAAAGTTAACCATAAGAAAATCACAAACATGTGATGGGTTAAACAGTATTCGATTCCCCAGTAGGAAAAGTTAATAGACAACATTTTTGTTTTTTTATTGAGGAATTTATTCATAAAGAAACATAATTAGTTATCATGTTGACTTACAACATTTATTATATTTCTTACCAAACTCATATTTTCTCTAAAGGATGAGTATTTAGGAAGACTTTTTCACTATAATCAAATTTTAGAGAATCACCTAATCCACAAAATAGAACTATATACTTCCCATGTATTTAGACTCTAACCAAAACCAAAACCAAAAAGGTTAGTACAATATCAGGTAATCCAGAAAAGGATAACCCTTTATAAAAAGAAAATCTATTCCTAATCTCCAAAAGTTGTCCAACAAAACCCAAATTTCAACGAGGACCATTTGATAAACAATTTGTCCATAAAATTATTCAAAGTAAACCAAACTAAGATTTAAACCCAAATATTTTAAGGATTTAGTCACATAGTCTTCCAAGGTACAAATTAACTTTTATGTCCAAATAACATCAGTTGCTCTTAAATTCTCATAATGAAAAGTAATTAACCTAATCACATATCCTCGATGATAGGTTAATCATTTCCATAGATAACCCAAAATAAACTTACTCTTGATTCCTAAAATCATCTAACTAAAAAAGAATTAGTCAAACTAACCAGGGACTTCATGTAGTCCAGTGGTAGGCGATAAATACCAGTCACACTTTGGTAGTGGGTTCTATTCCCGCAGCTTTGTCTGACGCGACGGGTTGTCACAGGGAGGGATATTCAAACGGAGGAGTGGATGTAAATATTTTTTTATAAAGAAGATGGAAAATGTTCCAAATTACACATGCTTGACTAGATGTCCAAGGGTATATAATAGAGGCACTCCTGACACCTTTTGGCCAACACTGGATAAAGGATAATTTGATAAATGGGGATATGATATCATCCAAAAAAATTCTAGCAAAGACACATCTAGTAGGTTTCTTATCCATGTGGCTTAAGGTGTATTTATTATCAGTCTGAGACTCCAATGGAAGATTAAGGCTGGGGACCATTGTTATTACATATTAGCTGGTGGAGAAAAGGATGGTAGGGTTGGATACTCCTATTTTGGCCAAAATTCAAAAGAGTTTGTTGCATATACATAAATGGAAATCTCTATTTAGAATAAAAGGACCAATCCTAGTGTTTTGGGGATGGATTGATACTCATTATAGAACATATGTTGTACAAAGTGGAGTACAGGTTTTTAGAAGTTCTCTCTAACTATCTGTTCACGCCATTTCAGGTATTTCCCCTTATCATTGAATGCTTATGACAAAAATGATATATTGACCATGCATAAGTAATTACATTCCTTTTCCTTATGGGAATCTACATTCAGGGTGATTCGTTGATGATGGTACTGCTAGTTTGGAACTAAGGGAATATATGCTTGCTTGATGTGAGGGAATGTTGGCCACTAGAATTGATAGAAAAATCCTATTTGAGATCTAGGATTCTTATAGATTTGTGTGTCAATTAAAATGTATACAAAAAAATACTATATCCCCTTATGTGCATGTATGATTAGAGAAACACCCAATAGTTTCCCGACAACTATGGTTATTGACATATGCGGAGAAGACTGGGGCATTATTTAATTTACCTGTTGCTGACTCAGTAATAATATTAACCATCTAGTATGCTAAAAAAAGGGTTTCATCTTACCCTAATGGGGTATTAAATAATGTCATCCCTTGAGTGGGTATAATGAGATGTAGTAGGAAGGAACCCCGTCGTTTGGAAGATAATTCTTCATCATCATGGGACGACATGCAAGAATCAGAGGGTAGAGGTGACAATGTACCAAATTCAGCAAAGAGACCATGTATCAGATATAACCCTCTAATAATGTTTAAGAGAACCACTCCCTCAATCCCTACTGAAGTTGTATCATGTCTATATGGTCTCCATCATTCTAAAGAACTGAAAGTTCCATTTTCTAATCATCTATCTATGATTGTGAGTACTAGGAAGAAACACAAGTCCAAGGTTGTCAGATCTTCCTCACAACCCTCAGACATACATTCTGAATATATGTGACCAGAGGTTGTTCGAACATTGAAGAATCTATATTTTGATGCTGAAACCATGTGGATGGATTTGTGCAAAGGACTGCATCTTCCTTGAGTAGGGGATTTGCGGGCTTTTTCTGACATTCTTTCTAAAGATAATCCCAATGAGGTGAGGACCTAAATTCGAGTGCTGGAAATGTTCATATATGTCACTGATGAATAAATTCCTACCACAAGAAGGGTAATGGAAATGATAGATTCTGGTATCACTGAAAATATCAATCCATTATTAGATGAAGAGTGGTGTGACTATGTAGAACCTGACGATATATGTTTCCTTTCACTCGCATTCTCTTAAATTTTAAAACTTGAAATTTAGTTAAAATATTGTTTCTTAAGAGAAACATCATCTTAACTTATAGTTGTGTAATGGGAAAAAAACTATAGTTCCTTCACCACAGTATATCCCTAGAGGCGCTGCTCTTGGAGGTATTGGGTCACCCCGTGAATTAGGTGAAATATCTTCAGGCCAATAGGGAATATAGGAGGAAATAGAGAGGGTACTAGAATCTCTGATACATGTCTTTATAGATGAAGATGCAGGCCCTCCAAAAAGGAAAAAAATCAAAATCACAAAATTAATATGTCCATGGTTAAGTGCATTCTTAGAAGTGGTATGTCTCCCTAATAATCATTAATTTTAGACTTTATTCATGAAAAAGTGTTAAATTTATTTTTTAAGATTACATGGGATTCATAGGTTTCTTATTTGAAAGAAACTACTGATAAGATACAATGATACGTAGAAGGTGTTGATAAGAAAACATAAATTCATGCAAATCTAGTGGTTCCTGAGGAGGCATTGAAGTCAAAGGAACCCAAATATGTTCCCAATAATTCTTTGATTCATGTTATTAGAGGTGAGTAATATTCTAGTAAATCAATAATAAATCATAAACCATCAAATGTAGAAATAGATAACTTCCATTTTGTGATACTTTTTGGTTCATCACATGCACCAGATCATCTGGAAACAACAAATGTTGACCCCAAAATTTTTGTTTAAGATGAAATTTTTGGTCACAGGTTACCAGAGGATGGTTGTGAAGCAAACACACCATGTGCTCTAATGGGTGAGACTAAAATTGGATCTGAGATATCATCAGATGAAATGATGAACCTTGTCATGTATTTTGAAGAACTATTAGAAGATGTTAAAATTTCCAATGCTTTAGAAGATCTTAGAGTTCTTGTATAGAATCAGCTGGATGTGAGTTCTCATTATTCTTCATGTTAATCTTCTTCTTATTAACCTACTTACCATGGTTGTCTGAATTATGCAATTTCATCTAAAAAAATGTTGTCACAACAGTACTTGAAAGAAGTGTTGATATTAATGCCAACACCACCATTGTGGAGAAAATGGCTCAAGTGGATTTTGAGATAGCAGGTTTTCCTAATATTCATTTGGGAAATCCTGAGAATAATAAAGAGAACACTCCTCATCTAGAGACATCAAACAAAATTTCTGAAAATGAAAACATTAGGAAGGATTCTGTTCAAGTTTTTGACCTACTTCTAGGAAAGAGATACTGATATTGTGATTATATTCACTTTTTTATCTCTTGAATATAACCATAATTCTAGATTTACGATATAGGATTATCAACATTAATGGCTAGGTTTGGAGGTGAAGCCCCTGCATCAGCCCAAAAAACATTGGAAGGTGGAGCAACAATTTTCTAAGAAGGAATAGATAAGGGCACTTCTTTACATGAATTAGTCCCAAAATATATCCCTCCTTATGACAGAGATTTTGAATCAGACCTAGAACTATATAATAATATTCTTCTTGCTCATCACAAAGCATGGAAAACATCTGGAAGATAATATATGAGATGTCCCTTGAGGATCTACCATCAATAATTCCACGAATTTCATATCTGTTTATCATGATTGGATTTTCCGGTTTTGAATACCATGAAATTCATACTATAGTGATATAGATTATCCAAAGGGGGAAGCAAGAGAAAAATATTCAGCAATACATGATAAAAGACGAACTTTCAATCAATATTTATGTGTTCCAAGCAGCACTGTCCCAAGATGAGGCTAATCCTAATGCAATGTTGAAGGGATTGAACAAGACAATTATAGAAAATACTGTTCAGCAACTGCGCCTTCAATAAGAGATATATATCATTACAGGGGTGCTTGACCAACTTCATAGCTCATTAGGAGATGTCCATAAGGATTGTTCTAAATCCATCACTAATGCTAGAGACACACCTCATCATGATGAAGAGAATGAGGCTGGTCAAATAGACATACTTCATGAAGTAGTTGATGGGGCTCAAGAAGCTGTAAAAAATGATGAATTATGTAGAAATCCTTTTTTAATTTCGGAGAGAGATACATGAATTTGTGGATGCTCCTTTTTGAATTTTTTTATAAATGAAAAGTATTTTTTCTTTAATCATTTCTTTTTTTACTTTCTTAATTTCATTTGTTTTACCTAGGCCATTGGGCCTAGTAAAAATTATATTATTTTTCCCAGGGTTATATGGAAAACCCCACAATCTTTATATCTCTTGAATTTTTATTTCTCAATATTACCTAAGCCATAAAAATTGCATGTTTAGTGATATGGGACTCGACTTTTGTTCTGTGTTCCCTTTGCGAGTTCTCAATCTAATGAGTACCAAGTCTTTTGTTGTTTGGCAGTTTATATTCATGCATGTTAAACTATAATGGGATAATATTTAGGGTTGAACATCTTTGAATATAAATATTTAATTAGATCGCAAACAAAATACTATGGAAATGAATCGCTTTAGTATTCTTTATATATTTTCAAGGGAAATCAAGAGCCATGATTGTTATGGTTGCCAAATTTAAAAATTGTATGAACATAAGGGGTGTCTGTTCCTAGAATGAAGTTTCCATTATTTGACAAAACCATTATGGGGGATATGTCATATAGGGCCAACTGGGGAATATTCTACATAACCAAATAGCGTCATCTTTTCACTGGTAGGCCTATTATGTAGGCAACATATGCAAGGCTGGCTAAGGGCATGCGTTGCATAGTCACACAAAAGAGCTTTTGAAATTTAAATTTTTTCTTTCAATAGATGGGGGAAAATAAGACTTGGGTGACTTAAAACCACAGTGGGTGGTTTTACCAAGGATATTCATTTTAAGAAAGAAAAGGATATTTTAAATATACATATATCAAGAATTTAAAAACTATCTTTATAAAAATTTGGTATATGAGTAATGGTTAAAATTTATCATAAAAGGGGATTTTTTGATATCCAATTGTGAATTTTTAAGTCATGAAGTGAGGACATTAGTACTATGCTCTTTTAAGTCTTGCAGTGAGGACATTAGTACTGTGCATTTTTAAGTCATTCAATGAGGACATTGGGTGGATTTAATTTATGGTCTTTAGATCTGACCAACAGTATGAGGAAACTCTCTCAATTTCTAGAATTGTTTTTTGGAAACATACTATCACATTTAGGTATAGAAGGAAAAATTGTAACCTATGATTTGGGAATTTCTGGAATAGAGGAATGATATGGGAAAAGGGATAAAATCATTAGAGGAAGTCTTTTCCAAGAATGAAGTTACTATTATTTGACAAACCCATTATGGTGGATCTATTATGTAGTTCTAACTAGGGAACATGCTACATATCTAAATAGTGGCATCTTTTGACTGATAGGGTTGTTATGTAGGCAACTTATGCAAGGCCACCTAAG
Source organism: Viscum album (assembly GCA_963277665.1). Classification (NCBI taxonomy): domain Eukaryota; kingdom Viridiplantae; phylum Streptophyta; class Magnoliopsida; order Santalales; family Viscaceae; genus Viscum; species Viscum album. Next base: position 1,405,451,035 of record OY728125.1, read on the forward strand.
GGAATATGCTGCATAATCAAACAAAATAACTCTCATAAATTCGATGTTTTGTTAATAAAGCTGAATAATGTTTATAGAGATTCATATTTTACAAAGCACAGATTATGGATTACAGAGAAATGGTACTAGAATATGGAAAGGGTATTTCCACCCATGATTTCCAAAGAATTGGAGGAATAGGGCTTTTACAAAAGTCTATCCCAAATGTAAGAGGTATGGTGTCTATAGTTTTATTTCATATAACTAGGACCCGAAATAGAAACAATATATAATATGTGGCCAAGTGATTTCAATGTTTTTCCATATTTTATTGAGCACATGGTGAGGGAAATGTGTAAACCATGGTCTTGAAGACATTTATATTCTGAGAAAGATAATGGAACATGTATACACGAATGACTGTTTTAAAATACAGATTCATTTATATTGTATTCAAAGATTAAATGGGAAAGAGATTGTATAACCATGAATGATGTTACCATTATTTGAAAACCCCATTATGGGGGTTGTATTATACAGGGCCAACTGAGGCATATTCTGCATACCCAAATAGTGGCATCTTTTTACTTACAGGACTTTTAAGTAGGAAACTTATGCAACGCCACCTAACGACACGTGCTACATATTCCAGAAAAAGAGCTCTCACGTATTAGAAAATCTGTCACAGGAGACAATAAGAAAGATTATGATGATCTGAAAATATTGAAGATTAATAGTTTGAAATATGGAAGGGGTTTATTTCCAATGCATATGGTAAATATTTGAACCAATATTGGTCATGTGTTTGACATCCTTTACATAGATCTAACTCATATGTAAAATGGAAACTTTCTTTGTTTCCTCTGAATTAATATTGTGACGTGCAGTTTAATGTCATGCAACAATGACAATATACTATAAAGTTTAAAGTCATGCTATGAGAACATTAATAATCCCAAAATAAATTGAGAAACCTTATTTATATGAAGATTCCATTTAACCAATTCCTAGGCCCATGTGAGATATTCTTGGTGTGAGAAACAAGGAGAAGTAAGGGTTTCTTTTATTGTGAAAAGGTGACACAAGTGAAGAATAAGGATGCTATATTTCCATGCAGTTTAACAACATTCGGTAAGGACAAAGATAAACCGATGTGAAAGGAGAAGACATATTATAAATGGGTTAAGGGATAAAACCCAAGTGTCACTATATGCCTTTTCTGGGGAATGAATCAAGTCATACATAGTTCTTAAAAATTCCCTATGCAAATTTGATTATTTTACTAGAAATAATGGTATTTTTTATCATGGATAGGCCCAAGAATGGAGATCTAGGCGTCACTATGTATCTCATTGAAAAATGATAATCAATCCATATGTAGTTCTTGAAACAATAATTTCTCATACCAATCAATTTTGACAGGTTGAATGAGAAAATTTGACACATTCTAAGAGAATGGTAAATCTTTTAGACAAAAAATGGATTAAGGAACAAATATTATACATAATTAAACACTCTCTATAGATCTAATTCATATAAAGGAGGACAAAAGAAAATAAGAGGATTTTGTGATTGTGGCTGGGCCCAAAATTGGAGATTTAGGCATCTCTATGTATCTCACTAAAAAATGAGAATCAATCCATACATAGTTCTCAAAACAAGGTAACTATGCAAATATAAAACCGATATAGGAAAGAGAGGGACTCATATACTACTAAAGAGTACTGATGATGTCCATGTTGTTTTCCTATAGAATCTTCTAACATCAAAATAGAGAAAACGATGTACAAATGATGTCATGCAGTTTAACGTTATATGATAAGGATAAAGATGCTACACATTTTACTATCATGAAACATGGATGATTATGGTTGTTATATAGTTTAATTCCTTGCAACTAGGACATGGGGGGTTGTGCTGTTTTATGTCTTGTAGCAAAGACATGGTACTTTTCAGTTTAAATTCTTACAGTTAGGATGTTGTACTGTGCAGTTTATTGTCTTACAGTGATGAAAAATGTGCACAACTACAAAAAGTATTTTTTCAAGAATCTTTCATTGGATGGAGATGTAATAAGCTCTTCATACATTGAGATTAAGTCATAAGCTCCATTTGAATAAACCTAATGTATGTATTTTTGTCCTTCCCAATTTGGCTCGTGTTTTGGAGATTTTGTTCTTGGTATCGCTGGAATCCTAAGAACCAATACCAATTCTACATGAAGAAATGAATGGAGGAAAACATTTTTGTTAAAAAATTGTGATATTTTATTTTTATAGACTTCTAGATGATGTAAAGTATGCAATATTTTATTGTCTAATAATTCCAAATCACTAAACCGTTTTTGAGACCTCACATCTGTATGCAACTGATCACAAATTGAAACTCTAATTGAAGGCATTTTCATTTCAATTGTAAAAAATTCTTTAGTTCCATATACCGATGAATATAGAGTTTCTTGGGTAGTAATACGGGTAGTTCTATGATAATCCCATAAATCATTCACATGTTTATTAGGCCATGATTTATTATATTTATCCACCATTTTTTGAAGTATATTTAATAGGGTCTTGTTGAATGGCGTTATCTGTCCATTTTCCTCTGCATGATAGTGAGATTAATGGTTTGATTTGATATTATGTTTCTGATATAACTTTTTTACCTCAACAGAACCAAAATCAGTGCCATTGTCCATCAAAATAGTATGAGGGACACCAAATCTTGTGATGATATTAGATTTGACAAAACTAACAATGCATTTGGCTCCAAATTCCATGAGAGGTATTAACTCATACCATTTATAAAAGAAGTCAGTAGTAGTGATAATATACTTAAATTTATTAGCCGTGGCTGGAGGATACGACCCTACTACATCCATTCCCTATTTGGAAAACGGCCAGGAGTATTTAGTTGTATGTATAAACTTTGTGGGTTGATGAATGAAGTTATAATGCACTTGGAAAGGGTGACATTTTTTTTCTGAAATCTGTACAATCGAGCATCATTGAAGGCCAAAAGTATCCAAGCCTTCAGATCTGATCATAGATTCTAAACCCATACTGGTGGTTAGCACAAACCCCTAAATGTACTTCTTTCATTACTGTTGCAGTCTCTTCTCCAAAAATACATCTGAATAGGATTCCACTATATCATTTCTTATAGGGGATCTTTTGGTGGTCTAGACTATCATAAAGAGTGAAATTAGATACTCTTCATCGGGTCTGTTCATTTTCTTCCCTATATGGTTGAAGTACCCTATTTTGAACATATTACATGATGGATGTTCTCCATCTCGTGGTACAACCATATGGTTCATAATTAGGGAAATTTACAATAATTTACTCCATTTTGCTTTGATAAAAAGGTGATACCATATATAAATGATCTATGCTAATGATTGTCAAATCCTTATTATGATCCTCCAAGGTTGTAGTTGCATTAGCCAGTGAATCTGGTTGCTCATTTTGTGACCATGGGACATAAGAAAATATCATCTCTAAGGGATATTCATCCATTAACCCTATGACATAATCACACAATGGGATTAACTGTTTTTTATGATATAATATACCCCATGAATTGGATTGATTACCATTGTTGAAACACCTTTCACCTTTAAATGATCCATATTCTCCTGAATGGAAAATTCCAAACCTATAATTGGAGCTTGATATTCAACCTCATTGTTTGTACCACCTTCTATATACAGGAAGGAATAAGGTTGGACCACCATTTCTGGGGAAATAAGTACAATTCCTAACCAATGTTTGTTGATTTAATGGTTTTCCATTCTTTTCCATGTTGGACTTTCGAGAAGAACCATCAAAATACATTTCCAATATTTGGGAATTATCTTGGATAGATAATACCTCTTCATCCCGAAGTTCAGTATTAAACATTGTATCTTCCGTTGATGGATGCTCGGTAAGGAAGTAAGCCAAATCATGGACTTTTATTTTCATTTGATGCACAAATAAGATATCAAATTGTTTTAAAATAATTGCCCACTATGCCAGATTCCCTATGAGCATAGGACGACTGAGGATAAATTTGATTCGGTTATTGCAAGATACCAATTGGACCTCCTAATGTTGGAGGATGTGCCTCAATTTCTGAACTGCAATTATTAATCACAGAAAGCACTTTTCAATACATGAATATTGAGTTTCCACATTAAGCATAGTTTGACTGAGATTGTAAAGGTTGTTTTCATTCCCATCATCATTCTTTTGGGCGATGAAAGGCACCTAGTGATAACTCTAAAACTATCACATAGAGAATATGTGGTCTTCCTTCAACAGGTGGTATTAATACTGATAGATTCAAGAGATATATCTTGAGGGTATAAAATTATTCTTGGTTGTCTTTGATCCATTGGTAGGTGACACCATTATCCATTAATATGTTAAAGGTAAAACACTTTCCTTCCAAATTAGCGATAAAGCACCGAATATAGGCCAAGTGTTCTTTGGGTCCTCTCAATTATTTCAGATTTTGAGGAGGTAAAATACTAAGGATTGATTTTCTTTTCTTAGGATCAACTTCGATAACACGATGGTGCACAACGAAGCCAACTAACATTCCTAGTGTTACCCTGAAAGCACATTTTAAGGGGTTAATCTTCATACTGTGTTGTCTTTGTTTACGGAATATGGTTTCCACATTAACTAAGTGATTGGAAAATTGTCTAGATTTTACCACTTAATCATCCTCATAACATTCAACAAATTTACCTAAGAAGGGTTGTATGATATGGATCACGAAATGTTGATATGATTCACCTGCATTCTTTAAGCCAAAGGGAATTACTGGATTGAAATACAAAACATGAGGGGCTCTAAAGGTTATAGATTCTTCATCCTTTGGGGCCATACTAATTTGATTATACCCACAGTATCCATCCATGATAGAAATATCTTCATAGACAATCGTTGAAACAATTAGAAGCTCTGTAATCGGAACTAAAAAATCATCTTTAGAATAATTCATGTTAAGATCTCTGAAATCAATGTTGAATATAATTTTCACATTATTATTTTTCATAGGGAAAATAATGGCCAACAATTTGGGATAATGAACATCCATGGAATTGATATAATTTATAAGCCTATCAACTATAGCTTTAATTTTAGAGTATTGAGTTGGGTGTGTTCTTATTACAGCCTTCTTGAATCCATGATGTTCATATGGAAAACCGAAATGATGGCTGGCTACATTAGGATTAAGATCTGGAATTTTGGTATAATTCCTATCAAATATATCTTGATGTTTTGTTATAAATGAAGTATATACCTATTTCCCTTCATAGGTCATGTCCGTACTAATTAGAGTGGGGAATGGTTCTTCTGTTGTACCTAGATTTATTTTTCTGAGCTCATCCACAGTGGTAGAGACTCCATCCTCAAATGTTGTATGAGCATCCCTGAGATCTTTCTCTTCTTCTTCATTACACATTTCCTCTTCTATTTCCATTTTCATAGTAGATAACGAGGTATAATTCCCAGAGAGAGATGGGAAATCAGAATTTGATCAACATGAAGAAGATGCAACCATATGAGACCAAACTGACGACGAAGGGTCTTCCTATGGTAATAAAGAGGGATTGATGGATGGAGAATCAACATCTTTGTCATTATCTATCATTTTTACAATCTCTTCTACTCTAGTTGAATAATTAGAGGCTTGTTTTAGTTCGGTGGATAAAATGAAAACATCTCCATTTAGGCTTTCATCATTTCTTGGTGGATCAACTGTTTCTACCATGTTGTCAGGCTCAATTTATGAAATTGACATTATGGATGTTACTGGATGAGTCTTGGATTTGGGTGTACCTTTCCAATTTTTTTTATGGGTAGCACATAATCTGTAATCAGATGTATGAATTAATTTTATGTGATACTTTCCAAACCATTTAGATCATTAACTCTGGTTATTTCTTTTGTCAAGGACTTCATTCCTTTTGTGTGATAAAACTCTCCCTCAATGTATTGAGATGCACACATTTTGAATGGGTCATTGCCACAATACAATGTCCCAATTTGACCATTAAAATAGTACTTAAGACATTCATGGAATTACAAAGGTATGGCTGCATTTTGATTCATCCAAGGACTTCTATGAAGAAAATAGTAGGTTGTGCCCTGACGAAAAACCATGAAATATGATTTAGACACATGTTCTCCAAATTGTTTTTTGAGTGTAATCTCACCCATAGGTTCATATTCATTCTTATCATAAGCATGAAACATTAATGTTGATGGAGTTAAGTGAGATACAGTCAGGCCTAATTGAAGAATTGTACAATTTGGAATGAGGTTGACTCCATATCCATTATCAATGAAGCCTCATCAGATGTCTACGTCATTGAACTTTCCAAACAAATACAAGGTTATGATATACCCATGTACCACATCATTTTGATCTTAATATATAAATGATACGACCTCATGACATTCTTAAAAATCATTCTATATACGGAAAATCACAAGAGAAAAAACTTCTATTTTAATCTCTTGATGGCTTGAGAAAGCCTCAAAGAGTGCTTTTTGAAGATATATTGACAGATTTAAAGCATCCAAAATTGTTAACATGGCAAGTACATGGGCCAATTATTTCAATAAATCATACTTTTGGTCCAAAATTCTGCATTTCCCTTTATAGAGATGCAGTTTTATAGGTGCTTTGGAAGTTGATGCATTGATTGTAGATTTACTCAATGTCAGAGAAAAAGCTGGAAATTCTCCTGGTTTTGGTAAATTACACTAACTAGGACTATTAATTTGTTGAGAATAAGATGGTGTGACTTCAAATAGGTCTTCTAGAATAATTGTATCAGTTTTTAATGTGTCTCTCTTGGAAGAAACTCGTTCTTCCTATTGAACCCACTAAAGGTATCTTCCACAAGTTTCTGCCACATATATGGTTCGAGCAAAGGTAGAGTTAAAATGGGGGTTTCTATAATTTCCATGTATTCCCCTATATCCTCGACCTTGTCCTCTTCCTCTGGTTCCTCAATCATATACAAGGAATTATGGCTCAATATAATCAGAATCACCATTGGAATAAGGTTCCGTTAAATGGATGACATTATCAAAACCACAGATCAATTATTTATCTGAAGAATATTTTTCTTAACATGTTAATTTGGGTTTTGCCGTTTGGTGGGGTTGTTCTCTTTATTTTTTTAACAGATGGCATAAAATCTTCCTGGGTCAAAGATAACATTTTCCGTGACACGAGCTCATCTTCTTCTGACTACTCTTTTCCCTTATAATCACTTCCGTTTGTTGAGTAAAGACCTCTTGATGAAGGTGGTTTTGTTATGGAAGGAGTTGTAGAATACACAATCGGTTTTTTCAACTATTTTTTCAAAATGGCATGAGTTCTTTTGATCATTTTTATATCTTCCAGTCATCATATTTTTTCACATTTTTATACCTCTTTCCATTCTCTTTCTTCTTCTAGATCAGTAGCAGTAACACATGCTAATTGAGCTGATTGACTTTTTTGTTTCACTTATCTAGAGTCTCCCATCATTTTCATAATATCTTTTAAAACAAAACACTCATGAATGGGGTGTCCGGACATCTAGTGAAAGGGATAATAATTCAAAAGATCATCATCTCCATATTTATTTGTATTCTTCGGCCTTGGTAATTGAACCAAATTGTTTTCTAAGGCTCAAATGAAGTAACAAAAAACGTTTCCATTCCTAAAAGAATAAACTTTATTTTTTAATTCCTAAAATTTTTTCTTCATTTGATCTCTTTGATCATATTGTTAATGAGGTCGTTGATGAAGATGCACAGGACACGAATCCCTTTAGTATGATGAAGGTATTGAAGTAGAAGTAGGTGCAAATGTCTGCTTTAGTTTGATAGTAGCAGCTACTGCCTTTCCTGTCCTCCTCATCAGAGCTGATGGAATTACATGTGTTTTACCCTTAGTTTTTATAATAGAGTCTTATATCTGTAGAGATATTGATGTAAGGTCTCAAAACCCTCCTGTGTATTTCACAATGATCAATGGTGTGCATAGCTCCTCGTGCAGATTTTTCACTCCAATTGGCAGCAACTCTTCTTGAGGGAGTTCTAGACATAAGGAGTTTGTTAATCCTTTCCATCTTGCAACTAAATATGAAACTCTTTCATTCTCCCTTTGTATTCAATTGGTAATATAAAAAACTTTCATATTTGGTAGCGTTGAGCTAAATTGAAGAAGGAATATCTAACTGAGATCTTCCCATCCAGTAATTGATTGAGATTGTAAACATGTATAACAGGAAAAAGATGGTCCTTATAATGACTGCACAAAGAACATAAGCCTAACAGCTTCTAGTTGTTGAGAAGTTCCCATCATGGGATCATAACAAGAAAAAAAAATTGTTAAGTGTTGTTTTGGATCTCCTGAACCATTAAATATTGGGAATGTGGTATTCAAGAAATTTTTTGGGGGAGGAATTACATCCTCACATTCAGGGTAAGCTCTCTTTTTTTCTGCTAAACTGGCGAACATCATTATTCCATAGCTTATAATCAAGAAGATAATTCCTCAATTGTGTTCAAAATAATTTGGGGAACATCTGGATGAGCTGTAACTTCTGCTGGTATTGAAAATGGTGCTTGATCTATGAAATGACCAGATAACACACTGAGAGTGGTGCTGATATCTTTCTCGGATAACCCACGGGAATATGATTATTAGGATGTATATGGTCATGCATTTATTTTGTACCCCATGGAGGGAATTCATTATTTGCATCTTTAGTTACTAAAAATACTCTTTCCTGTGGATATCTTACAAGGTTTTAGTGTTGAGGACCTATCTGGGGAGTACATCTTGCAGAAATGTTGTTTTTAAGTAGTTTTGTATTGAGTCATTTCAACTCCTTAATTTCCTCTTCTTTCTATGAATATATCACTTCAAGAAAAATATATTGACCCTCTCTAGTGGAAAAGTGAGATGCAATCAGAATTTTTTCTTTTCCCCTTGATAGATTCCCTTTGGAGAGTGGGGAGTTGGTTATTTGAAGGAATACCTAGATTCCGTGTAAGCCTTTGATTTCTGGTGTTCACACCTTCATAATATTCCTTTGTGTGTTCCATATTATGGACAAGAACATCATATTTTGATACCCTTAAACTGGACTAATATTTTGGAGGATATTCTACAATGGTGTTACGGAAATTTACTAACATGCAATTCATCGATAGAATTTTGTCAGTATTTTTGTGAGATCATATTCATTTGTGTCCTTCATTTGACTTTTTTCTCCTATATGATCAATTCCTGGGGACTGTTTGGTGGACAGTAACCTGATGGGATTCCTCGGATAGATCATTTGTATGCTTTCCTAGTGGCTTCTTCCTTAATCGGGAAAAAACTGACTTCTGTTGAGGAGGGGATTTCAAATGTGAAAAAGCCCCTAGCCCTGTAGGCTGAGGTTGTTCTTGTTCTTCTTCTTCAATCCTTTAAACATTGTTTAATGAAATTTTAGATTTAATTAAATGAGCCCCCAACCTTTAATGCATGGGAAATTCTTGATCTTATATGGCTGAAATTTGTGCAACAACTCTTCTAATTTTACGACTTTTGGTTCAGACATTAGCTAGGTGCGTCATCCAACAACCATTCAAATCACCTGTTTTGGAAGATCATTGAGCTATTTTAGACATTTTCATTATTTGATGCCTAAAATCCTATAATAAAGACACCCACTCAAGATTCTCATATGCTTGATGTAAAAGTAACTCAACAACTTCTTTTCATTGTTCCTAATTCTGATGATAACTATTTAAGGCCTGTTCTTGAGCATACATCCAATTACATACTAAATCCATTGATTGTGGCCGACTGTGGGAAATATCATTGCATGAGAAATTGAATTGATAGTTCTAATCAGCGCTCCTTCTTCCATGGTGGCAATGCCCTAGCAGAGTGATATTGGACGCTCCAGCCCCCTCCCCCACGGTGGGGGGAAGGGGTACTTATTTCTACCACGACGGCTCGACCATTCACTCCCTTCCCCAACGTAGATCATCTTAATCCTTTCTCGAAGATCCTTCTTTGACCTAGGGTCTATGAACCTCAAAATGGGTCTCCTCAGATTGCGCTTTCCACAATGTAATTCAATTCATCCTCACATCTATACAGATGGATGCTTGTTGATCGATTCAGGGGGAATCGTCCTTTGGTTGATTATTTCGACATATTTTTTTTGAAGAATGGGGTCTCTAAAACCAAGTGGTGGTGGGTATTCTTGATCGAAGGTAGTTGATGATTCTCCTCTCATTGAAGGAGGATTTGGTTATCGCCAGGTCCAGCACTCCTCGGGTGTTCAATGGACGTAGTTTTTTCGTTATGCGATGGTCTTTTGATAATCTCTTGAATCGTGACCCATATTCGACTGTAGTGTCGGTATGTTTTTCTGACTTTACTCTACCCTTTCCGAACCCTTCCATAATTTTTATGCTCAGGAATTTGGCTGGATGATATCTATTTTCAGATAATCACACTTCTATGATCTGTCATCTGATTTTTCCTCTCTCTTATGTCGATGTTAATGTATCCAAACCACCATCAGAGTGGCTATGGATTTCGGTTGGAGAAGAGAAAATATGGATGCATAGAGTGTTTTTTGAATCATGGCCAATGTTCTTCAAAGGATGAAACAAACTCATCCATTTCACCTCTGGGTGTCGTCGGGAAAACCAGGACCAGCCACCACCAGTGCAACTGGATATAGTGGTTGATCACCAGTTACGGGATAGTGGTGATTTGGTTGTGTATGAGGATACGCGTAGAGATGTTCCTATGGGGCTTGATCTGGTTAGGTACCATGGTCCTTTAGTTATGGATGCTAGTACTAGGGGGGATTAGAAACAGAAAAATCCCTTGTTTTCCGCAAAGGGATCTGGAGAAATTAATACCAGAGGAGGCTGGGCTTCTGTTTGAGGACATCTTCACCTAGTTGAAGCTTGACTTGGGTATCCTAGAAGTTGAGGAGGAGAGCCCCTTAGTAGGGGCCTCGATAATCCCAATAGTTACCTAAAATTTTGAAGAGGGTGTGGCAAGATTGACCGGGAGTGAGGTCCATAGTCTCGAAGGCTCACAAAATAAAGGTTGGGAGGAGACTAATAAGAAGAAGCAGTTTATGGGCCAAGGATATGAGAATTTCACTAGATCAGAATTGGTGCAGGGAATGTCTTACTTGCTGGCTGCAACATTTCACAACGGTCAAAGGAAGATTGACGATAGGAATGTATTGAGGTCCTTAGACCAAAACACCTCCGGCCATCTGAAGACTAGGTTTGGGGGGAAGATATATTGATAGGAGAATATGGAATGATATCAAGGAAAATATCAGGATCCAATTTGATGGTTTAAAAGTCCAAGATCCACCGTTGAATGATGAGGATGACACATCATGGGATGACAATTATTTCCTCACATCAGTGAATATTAAGGACTTATGTCAAAGAATAGGTACTCGCATCCCTCACAGGAAGAATGGGGGAAATGGCATTAGAGATTCAGGGAAATGTATAGTGGTTCAGGGGAAAAGACAAAGGGACGTAAGGATTACTATTACTTTCCAAAACCTATGGAAACATGATTAGCCATGAAGGGTGGGAACCAAGGAAGATCAGTCCTATAGAAGAAAGAAAGTGATGGAGAAATTAGATACAAAAGAGATATAAAATAAATGAATGGGGGAGTGCATGAAACTAATTCTGCACTCCAAGGATGTTATGTTTGAGCAAGACATATGACCCAATGTCTCATAAGAGGAACTCAAGAGGATTTATGAATGAAGGTTGCAAGGGGAAGTAGCCAGGGAGAAAGAAGTGTGGTTAGATAAGAAATATAGGATTCTATCTCGAGGCTTCAATCGATGTAAAATCAACTTAGAGAAATTTATTCAGACAATGGAAAGGGTGGTCTCTAATTTTGAAGAGTTTATCAGAGAAGACACAGCTATCTAGTTCAGTTCGCTACACTGGGAGCTTTAGAGAATAGATGGGCCAAGCAATATTACTCTTGTGTTTAATCAGTTTGTGAGATCTTTCATCACGTAGTGGTGCCTTTTGTGATCTTTGGTTTCCCATTTTCCATAACAATGGGTTTTAATGAAAATTGTAATTTGGATGGAACATTTCATGAGACCACTTTTGGAAGACATTGATGATTTTGGACAGAAGTAAAATTCAATGCTCCATATGCACCCTATCATCTAATACAAACACTAGATAGGGAATGAAGAATTAATTGGAATAGTCTCTTTGGAGCATTGAGACATGCACGCTGAAGGGTTCTCTATTGTTTTTTCAACCATTGAATATTTAGAAACTGGTAGATATTCCAAGTCAATTTGGCATGGCAACACTTCTATTACCTTTACATGATTTGGATATTCATCATATGGTAATACATTGGTTTTCAAATGACGAACATGTTTCTATAAGTTGAGGTGTATGTCATGAATTCAATCTTCTGTCGTCAATTATATAATGTCATTCTGAGAATTTCCCAAAAGTCATAACAAGACTGGTATTTCTCCTTTAGCTAATTGTTTCCTCATGTTTAACATATCTTCATCATATTTCACATGAAGTTTCTCCACTTGGCCTGACCAAAGTGGATGCTCTGTTTTAGATGATAAATTACCCAAGGGAGGTTTATATAATGATCGTTCACTTATGATGTCTTCTGGTTGAGAAAGCGTTTCACTTGTAAATTTCAAGGCATCAGACATGACTAGCCCTATGTTTTCAAGTGCCTCGAGGAAGGTGGTCTTTCTCATCAATAAATTATCAATTATGGAATTTTATTGAAAATTAGAAATACTACTATAGTGAGGACCTTAACAATGAGTGCCATCATGGGGGGATCACCATGATGAATTACAATCAGGGATAAATATTCTTGCTCATTGGTCTTCTGGCCACACCGAGTGTTGTCATAGCTCTCATCCAGAGATAGGAACTATATATAGACTAAATATTCATGAAGAAATCCTTCATGAGGATATTTATGATGAAAAAATTCATAATTACAATTACATATGGAATCATTCCTTTTTTATTACATATCTTTTCATCAAATTTTACAAACATATGATCATTAAAATCTAGTGTTTTGGAAATCTGGAACATAATACAAGAAAACACCATAAATAATTCTTCTAATCCACTTGTAAGGCTTCATAATAGAATTATTTTAACTATAATTATTGCATCTTATAACCTGGATACATACATCAATGGAAAGGGTAAGCAGAAGGCCTAGTAAAGAATGCAAGGGAATCAGTTTACTTGTGATTTCAATAACAACTTGAATAAAACATAAAGACATTAGAAATGTATGTATAGGAAAATCAAATGAAAATAAAATGAAACATAACTTGAATATGTTGATACAACATTTCATTTAGACATTCATGAACATGTCACCAAGGTACAACCCCGAGGTGTCATAAAAATTACCAAGGTTATTCACCAAGTTATCGTGAAAATTTCTATCTCTAGAGATAAATTCATTACCCCATGCATTAGAGTGCTATCAAGGAACACCATTAATAAGTATTTATTTTCATGTGGTCCACATAGATATTAATCAAACATTTCATTAATAAACCATATATAATAAATTAAATGGGTTTTATTTCAAAATCCTAATGTTTTAAATGTGTTTTAAAAATAAGATTGTAATGACATTTGTAACACATGGAAAGGGAGTGAGGGATATATGTGTTTAAATTCCAGAATAAAATATATAATTTATGTGTATTTATGATCAACAATTAAAATGAAATAGGTTTGGTTATTCACATAAATAAAACAATATAATTTCAAGAGATAAAGAGAGAGAAAATCGAGATGAAATTTCTACAGCATAATGGTTATATAACACGGTTTTAGAAAACAATAAAAAGATAGGGGAAAAGGGTCACCCACTCATAAATTACTCATTATATATTTTGGATTCAGAATAAAAAAAATATTATCATTTAATGGTTATTTTAAGGAAATACAGTATGAAAATTAAATTTAAAGGAAGAGAGAATATGCAATGTCTTTTATAAAAATTCGGCAGCCTAATGACGTCACTTAACAATTCAGAAAATATATTAATGTGAGAATAAATGGTATCTCATCATTTGAAAATGAAATAGACACTAATAATAAAATAGGATAACATACCCCCATACAATAACATGGAAACCAGAAGACATAACGTAAAAAAGACATGATTTAAAAGAGGTGGGTGAAAGGATCTCTTACCTTGAAGAGTAACATTGAAAGCATGAAGTTATAGACCTTGGGAGGCTTGAGGGAACCTTGGGAGGATCTTAGAGAGAGTAGGGAAGAGTTTGGACACACTTAAAAGGCATTTAGTGAAGAGGAAGTGGGATATGGGGTGGGTTTATATAGGAAAGGTGATGGAATTGTTCATTATTTCGTTTTGGGACACCTCACATTAAAATAAACAAAACCAAAAACCATCCCAGGGTTTTTTCCCATGAATTCTTAAAAAAGGGAGTGGAAAAAAATATTTTATTAGTTAAATGGTCGAGAATCTTATAATAGTAGGGTTGCTTATGTGCAGGTTAGTCACACTCTCAAGAAAAACAATTTAAAAATACAAAATGTTATATAAGTGTTGGAGGGTCCACTAATGGTGTGTAAAGTAAATAAAACAAACCCAAAATTACATTATTTTAATGGTAAAACATATATTAGCCGAAAAAATAGTTTATAGTATTTTATTACATCGCTATTAGGTCATTATGATGTCATAAAACTTATTATATATATTTATACGATATTTAATTTTTACCCAAAAATTTTATTTTCTCAGAAAATTATGAAAAATTAATTATTGTATAATTTCGACATCCTCATTCTAGAAATTATATTCATTTTATCTAAATAATTTCATAAATATGGTAATTTTCATTTTTAAAATAAAAAAAATACATTTATCAATAGTTCATGGGTTTTGACAAAAATGGATTCCAAACCGTAATAAAAATTACAATTGCATTCATAAAATAATATGATAATTTATATATAATAAACATTAATTTTATAATAATAATAATATTTTATTAAAATTTTATTTAATTAAAAAATCTAATAATTTATCAAAATATATTTCATAGCTGAATAAGTAACTAAAAATACTATTTGGTCTTTAAAAACTGTTTACAAAGTAACAATAATAAAATGAAAGTACATTCATTATTATATAAATAAATGTACATAATCATAGTACTAGAGTATTATTATATAAACCCTTAAACCACCTGCATATTACCTTAGGTTATGGTGTGTTATGGTGTTAGACTATTTGGGTGGCTCGAATAATATCACTCGAGTGGTAATCTCTATAAAATACAATTTCTCCCGTAGGAAATTCAGCTCGAGCTTAACGTATCCAATCTCGGCTTGTTCTTGGTCAAGAGTGAATACTAATGATACAACCTCCTTTCCGATCTCTGTTAAATTGGATTCATACGGGGCAAGTCTACTGGATGAGGCAATCACTTCCTTTGTCTGAGTAAAAAGAATTTTTTAAGGCCCTATATTTATACTAACCATGTGATCACTATTCAATGACTATATTAGCAATAGTCACAATTATTAATGGTATTTTAAAAACAACAAACATTAAACAAAAGAAGTTAATATGTTGTAAAACCATTTCACATATTTAATTAGATCAATAGGGATTTTCATTAACAATGGTTTGGGTCATTACAATCTTCCCCCCTTAAAAATTTCGTCCCTGAAATTTTAAATCATACCCTAAAAAGAGAAAAGGTTTGGGTACTTCTGCCTCATAGACTCCTCCAGTTCCCATGTGGCTTATTCGCATTTTTGGTTCCACCACAACACCTTAACAAGTTTGGAAGTATAGTTTCATATAACCTTATCTCTAGGATCCAAGATCTCCATTGGATACTCCTCATAAGATAGGTCATGTTCCAGTTGTACCACCTCTAGGTTTAGTAAATGTAAAGGTTCAGGTATGTACTTCCTTAAGAGGGATACATAGAAAACATCATGAACTTCTGGAAGATTTGGAGGAAGTGCAAGCTGATAGGCCACTGATCCCACACAATCAAAGATTTCATAGAGTCCAACGTACCAAGGGCATAGCTTTCCATTATTCCCAAACCTCATGACTCTCCCATAAGGTGAAATCCGAACAATGACTTTATCACCAAAATCTAACTCCATGAACCTTATACGGTTGTTTGAATATATATTTTTCCGAATCTGAGCAACCTTAATGTATTGTTGGATGGAGTGGACTTTTTCGGTCATCTCTTGTACATGATCAGGCCCAAGAAGCATTCTCTCACCATCTTCATCCCAACAAGTAGGAGTTCTACATCGATTCCCATATAGAGATTCATAGGGTTCCATTTGAATGCTCGAGTATAAAATGTTGTTGTAAGAGAACTCAACTAAAGGGATATGATGATCCCATCCACATTTCAATTCCATTGGGCATGTTCTCAGCATGTCCTCGAGCGTTTAAATAGTCTTTTCTGATTGGCCATCAGTTTGGGGGTGATAGGCTGTACTAAAATTCTATTCAGTGCTCAGAGCTTGTTGAAGACTTCTCCAAAATATTTATGTGAACCTTGGATCATGATCAGATATGATAGAAAGTGGAACTCTATATAGCCTTACTACTTCTTTCACATAAATCCTAGAAATTTGATCAATAGAGAAATCTTTCTGAATGGATATAAAATGTCCAGTCTTGGTGAGAAGGTCCACAATAACCCATATCACATTATTTCCTTTGGAAGTTCTCAAGAGACCGGTGACAAAGTTTATAGTGATATTGTCCTACTTCAAAGCAGGTATGGTTAGTGGTTGAAATACCCCTTTAGGAAGTTTTCACTCTGCCTTCACTTATAGACATACCAGGAACCTTGATATGTATTCAGCAATCTCCCTTTTCATAATATGTCACCAATAATGATCATGGTGGTCCCTATACATTATTGTGCTTCTAGGATGTATAGATAAAGTAGAGTTATGAGATTCATCCATCAACTCCTTCTTTATCTCTGGAATAGATGGAACAAATAGTCTTGTATGAAATTTCAGTACACCTTCTTGATCAATATTAAACTCAAGAAAGTTCCCATCCTTCATAGCCTCAAACTACTTCTTTAATAAAGGATCTTCTTTCTGAGCTTTCTTGATCTCCTCTAGTAATGACTGCTGAGAAATCATATGGGTTAGGGTTATTGATGTCCCTTCCCTTATAATTCCTGGGTCCAACATAACTAGGTCATTAATCAACAAATCTTTTTGAATCCTCATCATGGAAAGAAAAATTGGGTCCTTCCAACTTGATGCATCATCGTCTTTGTTTTCTATTCCATGATGATAATGAATTGAACAATCATAGTGTTTAAGAAGTTACAACCGTCTCCTTTGTCTCAGGTTCAATTATTTTTGGGTGAAAATACAATTCAAACTTTTAGGATCTATGTATATATCACATTTCTCCCAAAAAAGATAGTACATCCATATCATCATAGAAAAAACGACGATAGCTAACTCTAGATCATGCATAGGATATTTCTGCTCATGAGTCTTCAAATATCGAGATGCATAAGCAATGACCTTGTCATTTTTAATGAGGATGAACCCAAGCCTTTTCAGAGATGTATCACTAAAAATTATGAATCCTTCTCCACCTGAGGGAAGATTTAACACTGGTGCACTAACCAGTCTCTTCTTCAGCTCATTGAAACTATTCTCAGACTCTTTTGTCCATATGAACTTGACCCCTTTTCTAGTTAACTTGGTTAATGAATTATAAAGTCATGAAAGGTTTTTCACAAACCTCTTATAATATCCCACTAAACCAAGGAAACTATAAATCTCAGCTATTATTATATGCTGAAGCCACTCCTCTACAAATTTTGTCTTTGTAGGCTCAAATGTGACTACTTCATTGGTAACAATGTTCCCCAAGAAAGCAACTTGTTGTAAATAGAAATCGCATTTGATAAAAATTCCAAAAAGCCTCTCCTTCCATGGAGTTTTCAAAATAGCCATTCGATGCTCTTCATGCTCCTCATGACATTTTGTATATATCATAATATCATCAATAAATACTACCACAAATTTATGAAGGTAGACCTTAAATACACTATTCATCAAATCTGTAAAAATTATAGTTGCATTAGTCAGTACGAAGGGAATAACAACAAACTCATAATGAAAATATCTCGATCGGAAGGCAGTTTTTTGAATATATTTTTTTTCACCCTCAATTGATGATAACGAGAATGATGATCAATCTTTGAGAATAATTGAGCCCCATGAATTTCGTCAAATATGTCATCAATTCATGGAAGAGGGTATTTTTTTTATTTACGATAATCCTGTTCCATTCTCTATAATCAATGCATATCCACATCGATCCATCCTTCTTCTTCTTCACAAAGAGAACAGGTTCTCCCAAAGGAGATACACTCGGTTAGATAAACCCATTCTCCAAAAAATCATGGAGTTGTTTCATTAAATCTTACAACTCCACATTTTTCATCCTACACGGGGTCTTTGATATTGCATGAGATCAATGTATGATTTAAATAGAGAAATCTACCTCTCTTTCTGGGGGAGGTCCGGCTAACTCCTCAAGAAATACATTAACGTATTCCTAGATGATGGCGACATTTTATATCCTTAATATCTCATATCCTTCTTCTTATTCATTGAACAACTCCTTAATGTAGGATATAGGTGGTTATTCTGAACAAGAATCTGGTTGAGATATTTCTCCATGGAATATAACTATAGTTTTTACATTCAAGTCTACAGAGATATGCTTAATTTTCAAATTTATATTAGTATTATACTCTGAGTGCTACTCCAACCCTATTATAATGTCTAATTCCAGTATAGGAATGAAAACTATATTTTTGATAAGATAGTGGTCACCCAATAAATAATAGTGTTTCTAAACACTGACAATGCTTGGATAACCCTGCTAGGAGTCTTGACTGATAAATCTACTTTATGTAAATCTAGTTTTGATTCTAAATTCATTGCAAACTTGGTGGAAATAAAGGAATTCATAGAAACAGAATCAAAAAAAGTACTTTATATCCTTGATAGAATAACAAGATTTCCTACTACCACATAATTTAGAGCTTCAACTTTAGCTGTTGTGATATAAAAGGCAAGACCTTACTCCCTTGGCCTTTGTTGAGGCTGATGGAGGTTCCTCTCCACTGCCTTCATATTTGAACAGTGATTGGAAAAGTGACCATGTTTTCAACACATAAATAAGTAGACCTCATGTAGGACATGCACTATCTTCCCCTTTTCATTAGTGTTTGGAATTTGATTTTTCAACTCACTACGTCAATTCCTTTCAATATGTCCATCTCTTCCACACTTATAGAATTTCCCTCTCCCGAGAAGTTAGTTTCCTAAATGCTTCTTCCCATATTTATTACACGTGGTAAGTTGCACATTCTTCCCTCCTCTTCCTTGATAAAAGGACCTACATAAGATGGGATCTGTTGATCTCTTCTTGTCATTTGATTTATGAGACCAGTGCATCTCAAAAAACTCCAAATCGACCTCCATCGCACTCTACACTATCTCCTCATAGCTATCATAGTCTCAGTTGGCTAGATTCTTCAATAGATGAGGTCTCCGTTAGCTGAATAATATATCGAACTTTCTATTTGGTTCCATGAAAAAGCTAGATGTATAACATAAAATCCTTGTGAAGTTTATCTCATATCTTCCCACATATTCATTCTCCTTCTACTTCAGCTCGAGAAACTCTTTCACTATTCTTGTTCTCATCGCTCGAGGGAAATATTGGGTGAAGAATATCCTTCTAAACTCCCCACAATCTATAGCTTAAACTCCCACTCTAGGCCTTGTGTTTTTTAATCAGTTCCCACCACTTATCAGCTTCACCTTCTACGAGATAGATATCTAGGGTAACCTTCTCTTGATCAGAACAATGGAGCATAGAAAATAAATTCTTGATAGAGGTGATCCATTGTTTGAAAATCAATCGATCGGTAGATCCACTAAAGGTTGGTGGTCCTTGATGCATAAAGGATTCAATAGAAAGATATTTCATTCATGGTAATATTTTTCTCTCAACATGATTCAAGTTAGTTCCAATAACTTTAGTTAGTTGGTTCATCATTCGAATGAATGTTTCCATTCCGTCTTTTATCGGATGGCCATCAGCGCGTGGTACATTATGGTCACCAATTTAATGGTTCCTCTTATTTCCCTCCATTTAAAAATAATAATAAATCCTTATTAAGATACATATTTCATTTAAAAATCTTTTAACTATCGAGGATTTTTTTCTTAAAACATCATGCTTAAACATTTACATTTCACAATAATTCCTTCATAATGATTCATAAAAAGCTTGAAATTAACCAATCATATCCACGAGGAGTGCCATAACCAAGAGGGTAGTAAAGAACATTTTCGTGTACTATTTATCATTTAATTCCATCTCAAAGCAGTATTTTCAGGTTTTACCCCTATAAACATCGGTGTCATATCCTCCTCTACCTACTCGTATCAAGACAGGGAGGTATTTGTTTGATAAACCACTTATTCATTACTCACCAAAATACCAAGAAGTTTTCTTATATTTAGAATTTTCTAAAGGGTTCTTTCTAAAGTTTTCATAGCCTATTTTTAATAAATAACTAATCTATCATTTGGTACAAATTATTGAATCCCACCTTTTTATTACATATATTTTCAATACATTTTACAAATAGAGGATCTGTAAATTCTAGTGTCTTGGAAATCAGAAAAATAATACATGAAAACAATATAAATTTTTTTTAATCCACTTGAAAGGCTTTATTATAGGATCATCAAAGTACAAGTAATTCTTCTTATAACCTAGAGACATACATCAAAGGGAAGGGTGAGCAGAAGGACCAGTAAGAAATGCAAGGGAATCAGTTTACATGTGATATTAATAAGAAATTGATAAAAACATAAAGACATGATCAATTGATGTATAGGATCATTATAATTAAAATAACATGAAACAAAACTTTCATATGTCGATATAACATTTCATTTAGACATTCATGAACATATCACCAAGGTACAACCCTGGGGTGTCATAAAAACTACCAAGGTTTTTCACCAATGTATCGTGAAACTTGTCATCTCTAGAGATAAATTATTTTCCCAAGGAATTGGAGTGATATCAGGGAGAACCATTAATATGTATTTATTTTCATGTTATCCTTATAAATAGTAATAAGAAATTTCATAAATAACCCATATAGAATAAAATAAATGGGTTTCATTTCAAAATCGTGACGTTTTAAATGTGCTTTAAAATTAAGATCGTTATGTCATTTATAACCCATGGAAAGGGAGTGAGGGTTATATGTAAGTCAATTAATGAATAAAAAATATATATATATTTTGTATTTATGATCATAAATAAAACCAAAATAGTTCATGTTATTCACATAAATAAAAAAATAGAAATTCATAAGGGAAAGAGCGGTAAATTTGAGCCGAAATATCTACAGCATAACAACTATATTACTCTATTTTAAAAAACAATAAGAAGAGAGGGGAAAAGGGTAACCCACTCCTAAATAAATAATTATATAATAGGGTTATAGAATAAAAACAAATTATATCTTTTTGTGGTTATTTAAAGGAAAATCCCATAGGAGAATGAATCTTAAAGGAAAAAAGAATATGTGGTTCCTTTTAGGATAATTCAGTAGCATAACAGCATCACATAACAATTAAGAAAATAAATTGATTAGAGAAGAACGAGTCTCTCATCATTTGGACATGAAATGGAAAATAAGAATTATATAGGAGAATATACCTTAATACAATAAAATAGAAACAATAAGACATAACATAAAGGAAGTCATGACTTAAAAGAGATGGGTGAAAGGATCCCTTACCTTGAAGAGTAACTTTGAAATCTTGATGGTCGGGACCTTGGGAGGCTTGAGGGAACCTTGGGAGGATTATAGGGAGATTAGGGTAGTGTTTTTATGAACATAAATGTCTTTGAGTGAAGATGAAGTGGGAGAATGGGTGGGTTTATATACGAAAGGATAGGGAATTGTTTATTATTTAGTTTTGGAACACCTCACATTAAACTAAACAAAAGCAAAAACCAGCCCATGGTTTATTTCCATGGATTCTAAAAAATGGGAGTGGAAAAGAATATTTTATATTTTCAATGGCCGAACTTCTTAAGATAATGGGGTTTCTTATGTGGGGGTCAGTCACACTCTCAAGGAAACCAATTTACAAATACAAAATATTATATAAGTCTTGAAGGGTCAACTAAATCTTTGTAAATTAAATCAAACAAACTCAAAATCACATAATTTTAATTATGAAACATATATTGGAAGAACATATAGTTTATTGTATTTTATTACCTCACTATTGGGTCATTATGATGTCATAAAACATAATATATTTATATAGTATTTCATTTTTACTAATAATATATCTGTCTCAAAAAATTAAAAAAAATCACCGTTGGATAATTTTGATGTCGGGATTCCAGAAATAATATTCATTTTATTTAAATAATTTCATAAATATGTTAATTTTCACTTTTAAAATAAAAACCGATATTTATAGATAATACATGGGTTTTGAAAAAAAATGGCTTTTAGACCTTAAAAAATTACAATTGCATTCATAAAATTATACGATAAATTATATTTAATAAACAAACATTTAATAATAATTATAATATTTTATTAAAATATTATTTAATTCAAAAATCCATTAATTTATGAAAATAGTTTTCTTATTTGAATATTCAACTAAAAATAAAATTATTGCTTTAAAGACTGTTTAAAAAGTAACAATAATAAAATGAATGTACATTCATTATTATATACAAAAAAATGTAAATAATCATAGTACTAGGGTATTTATTATATAACCCCAAAACATATGCATAAGACCTTAGGGTAAGGTGCGCGATGGTGACATACTCTTTGGGTGCCTCAGATAACATCTCTCTAGTGGTAATCTGTATCAACTTTCATTTCTCCCATTGGCAGCTCCACTCGAGATTAACTTATTTAAGCTCGTCATGGGCTTGGTCGAGAGAGAAGCCCAAAGACACAGCCTCCTTTCTGGGCTCTATTAAATGGGATTTATATGGGGAAAGTCTACTAGATGAGGCAATTACATTCTTCGTCTGAGTAAAAATAATTTGTTAAGGCCCTATATTTATACTAATCTTGTGATCACTGTTCAACGACTATATTAGCAACGGTCACAATTAATAATGGTATTTTAAAAACCAAAAACATAAAACAAAAGAAGTGCATATGTTGTATAACAATTTTACATAATTAATTAGATCAATAGGGATTTTCATTAACAAAATTTTGGGTTGTTACACTACCACTCCAATAATTTAGTAAAGGGATTGTAGGATCTTGAGTTGTTGTCGAAAAATGAATAAGGGCTTCAAGAACTCCATCATTAAGAGGAGACAAATTGTAGCTTGACTCTTGATTTTCTAGTAGTTCATGGAGAGACTTCTTTTGGGATGTTATCTTATATATAGATTGGGATAATTACTTGGAAAGTGGTTTTCAGGGGAAAGTGTATCTACCTTCCTTGGAGGGATTACAAGAATGAACTGATTTCCTCTAATTGGAAAGGGTGTATGTTCCCAATCTTGTTTTCTGTATGATATGGGGAAATATTCCCCATGACACTCCTGGACTAGAATAGAGGTATGTATCTGCTTTGGGATGGCATTCCGATGTGTCATCCCATGTGTCGGGACAGATTTATGTGTTTGTTCCCCTAATACTATTGAAGTAGTTGTTAAAATATCATGGCATGCTTCCAGAATATGGGCAGGGATATGAGTCTGCACATTCACCATTGATAAGATGTCTTTGGTGACTTTAGTAGATGGAACGGGAATATACGTCTATTCCATATCTAGAGTGGGTGTTTGTACCTTCTCATGTTCTCCTTTTCATATTAGTGGATATTTAAAGTACTCATGCATGGGGGTAGAGAGTTGGGTCTGACCAAAATTTGTCATCAGAGCTTTCTGACTGACTTCTCTTGGTGCTATAAAATGGTACTGTTGGAAGGTTTGATGAAAATTGGTAGGTGTATGTTCCTGCTGGATATTTTCCATCAATTATGGTTGTTGTGATTCCTTCAATACATCCAAACAAGACTGCTAATAGAATTGGTGATTGTAAAGAATTGTATGTTCCTATTTACCAGTTTCCACCACATTATATTAGATGGATTATTTAAATGCAGTTAGACGAGCCTGCTGATAGAATGATGACTTTTAAGAAGGTGTATGTTCCTATTCACGGTACTCTACTAGGATTATCTGATGGGATTGATGGGCTGCTATCAGAGAAGTCTATTGAGCAGAATAATTAGGACAGATGGGCGTATGTTCCCACCTGTTTTTTTCAATCAAATTTAATTGATGGACTTCTCCAGAGTATTAAGAGGTGAGAATCTACTCCTTGTTAACCTGATATTATCCCTGTCGGTTTGTCTTGCATGCTTGGGTCTGGGAGACCTGGGCCAATCGTCCAGAGGAAACACCCCCATCATGTTGGGGGTACACTACCGCATGATTCTGGCGGTGACAGCTTGTGGGAGTCTTAAGGAAAGACTTCTGCATTCATGAATTTATGGATTGAGTGACATCATGATCCACCTCCATGTAGTATGGGAGGGATTAATTGTAGAGTTCTAGGGATAAGGACTGGAAACATTTGGAAATAGTGGTTGGAACCATTTGATTCATGATCATTGGTCAACGTTGACAAGATGATCGGTGATTGTTATTTACCTAGAGGATCTATCGACCAGCATCCAAATTCAGGATTATACTATGATGGAGATATTACTTGACCATAACATTAGATACCCAATATTTAAGATGCTGGTTTGGTGATGACATCATTCCCGTGGATGGATCCAACCTGAGCAGCCGTCGATAAGTTCACAGATGTTGTCTTGGAGAAATCCATTTTGGTGTGAAAGGAATTTTGAGAAGAAAAACATGAAAGTAATACCAAAATCCATTAATGTAACATATTTTTATATGTATACATGTGTTATTGTTTCATTTTTCTGGCCTTCCTTTATAAATTTATAAGGGCCTAACAGGTTGATAACATTATTAACTTGGTTAAGGATTCCTGTTAGGTTCACAATTTTTGTTTCATTATTTCTTGAAACTTGTGTTCTAGTTTTAAGAATCATGATTTTCGGGCTGTTTCAATTAGATTTAATTTTGGAAATAGAAACATCCAATAGTTTTTCATCCAAAAGGGACCTTCTTTCCAAAGGTAGGTGTTCATTAAGTTTGAACTTTACGATACTTAAGAACATGCAATGGTAGAGAGGATGGGAGTTCAAACTCATCACACCCTTTTGGTGGGAATTATTGTCTACTATGGGACTCTCATTTTAGATTTAATATATTTTCATGAATCCTTATTAATTCACCAAGAATAACTTAAGTTTCCCATGGAATGTACGACCACTAATTAACATGTGTAAAATTTAGAATCATCAGTATGCATTCAAGGTTCTTTATTAATGGAAATATTTATATGTATTAAAGGTTTTCCATCAATGGTATCCTTTAATATACTAATTATATATTCTTTAAAACATCATTGTGATGATACTAATTTATATTCTACTCAGTGGGGAACTCAATAACTTATTTTCATCCAGGGAGTCAAAGTTTTGATTTGTTCTTGTGATTGTACCCATAAAATGTGCTACCTACATATCATTGTAAAAGGAATTATATCCCTCGTAGTTCAGTTCCACTTAATTGGACATATCATTTATTTTAAATTCATGTGATAGGGACCTAACCGTATAGTTTAATCTCATGTGGTATGGACATATAAGCAGAATATGATTAGGTAATGTTTGGTGTGGGAGTTATGTTAAAGCATCTCAAGGAACATGGAAAGGATTTGGGTTTCCAAGTGAGATTAGACCCTATTGGTAATATGTCCCTACGGATAACATGGTATATTTGGAGTGTTGGGTTTGAACCTCAATGAGGATTCCTATGTATCCCATATCGATGGGAATCAAATCCCACGTAGTTTGATAAGTCTCATATGAGAGTATGGTCCTTTAAGAGATATGAGTTTTGGCTACCTTCCTGAAAAGGGTGCCTTGATTATTTAGGGATTAATTTGATGATTATTCCAAAAAGAGGATACCCAAATTTAAGGAATTATGGTTGGATTACTGAAGAGTCTGTCTAGTGAGCTCGGGCCCTAGAAATGCTTCTGACGTTACCCGGTTTAAACATGAATCAGAGTTCTTGTAGTTATTTTGATTTTGTAAATGATGTGACAATGAAAAATCTCTATACACTTATGAGTCATACTCATTGAGAGAAACAAGGGGATGTCAAAGATTCAACAAATTAATTCACTCTTTAAAATTTCTCCTCCTCTGTTGGTGGAAGTGGGTGAGGCGATGAGCCTTCCCTCTATTCTATTTATATTGGACAAGGGTCCAATGTTAAGGGGAAGGGATAAAGGCCAGGGGCTTACACCAGGATGCCTTCCCATGGTGACAAAGCCTAATGGGAGAGGTAAATGGTAACAAAAGTACCTATTCCCATCTCCACATTGGACTTTGGAACTGAAGAAGGGAGGAGAAGAAATGATTCCACCTCCTACATGAAAATCTAGGGGCTTACGCTAAGATGGATGCCCTAAAATTGATCTTGGTAGGGGAAGGGTGACTTCTCCATTATCTTTTAAAAGGAAAAGTAGGCATGAAATATACCTTCCCTACCAGATACCTGAGGTTCTAGGTCATCTCTTCGAAAATGGAGAGGCCAGGACCCAACCCTCCTCCAAACTAGTAACTTCCTAATACTGTTTCTAAGAGAAAAGTCCATGTGACTGTGGATATACGCACCCAAAAACACTCCATGGATCCTAAAATTTGTGAAAAAAATGTGAGAAATATATGACTGTGGAAATACAATCCCAAATAGGAGACACATAGATGTGGTTTTCTGTAAGGTTTGATAGTTTAGGATGTTTTATTGGAGATCTCAACAGAATCCCTTTCTGACAAGGGAGGAAATGAAGAAAAATCCTTGGCATGAATGGCTTTGATAAAGGATCGATGGATTATAGACTGAAGAAAGTGAATAAAGTAAGTGAATAAAGGAGGGGAACACCAGTAGGGAAGGGCGCACATGTGTGGGCACGTATGTAAGTAAAGTCATGCAAGTATGAGCGCACATGTAGGCTTGGGTGACCTGATGTTCACTTAGTCTATGAACAACCTGTATGGTAATACTTGGGTGAGACCTTTCTCAGTTCTTCATGTGTATTCATTGGTGATCCAAGAAGTGATGCGATCAAGCTCCTATGAGAGGAATGAGCGACACACAAGTATTTCTACCTTGGGGTGGTTGAGAACTTTAGGCGTACAAGTTTTATGGTTTTCAAACACTAAAAGGACTTAAGTCCAATGATCCTCCCTTAAATCCTCCTCTCATGGTGTTGAATAACTACTTTGAATGTTTCGGAAGACTGGGGAGATTTACTATGGTTACCAGAGCCGAAATTAGGCTTCATAGAATTTCATCCATACAAATGGGTTCCCAAAGGGTCCATTTATAGGAAAATATAAGACCATGGGTGAAAATAAGTTGGGCGCACAGGTGACTTGTGTGCCAAATTGGGGCTCGAAAATATCGTGCATGCCAACAATGTTTTGGCTATACTTCGGTGAAATCTTTAGGACTTAGCCAAAATTATAATTTCATTCATCTCCAGCATGTTGGTGTATATGTGGGTTGTATGACATATAGGGGTGCACAAGTAGGCTGTCTACCCAATGAGTTTTGGCTAAACTAAGAATGCCAAAAATTTATGCCATTCAAAATATTTGACTTTTCTTTATAAATTCCATCTTTTCTTTCTAATGTATTCCCTTCATCTTGATTTTTTTACTCTTTGACGGAATAACATGTCAATAGTATATTAAAAAATTCTTATACAATTCGGATTGGACCCAATATAATGTGGGTACTAAAATTGATTTCTACTCGACTATCATTTTCAGAAAACATACCTTATGAGTGTCAAAGATAAATGATAAATCAAAAAATAGAGCTCCATAAAAATAAATGGAGATCTATCAATGTTTTTATCTGATAATAAATGCAATGTAAACTTTTTGGCATTCAATGGAAACTCAAAAGTAAAGGATAAGTGATTTAGTGAAGTAGTTATTTGTAATATTCTATAAATCTATAAATTTTTAAACAATGAATGTTTAATAATTATTCTTTTTATATGTCACAATAACATGATGATGGAGTTATAATTTTACTTAATGGTAATAATTTTTTGGTATTTGAATAATTCATTTTTTAAAATATTAAGCTAATGGAAAATAGTATAATTATTTGATTACTTTTTATTAATTAAAAAATGAAAATGTGAAGTTCATTAATATATAGAAAAATAGTATATATTATTACATAAGAGGTTTTACACGTGAAATTTTTCCTATTATACAAATTTTAAAAGAATGGATTTGGGCAACAATGACCTGATTTGAAAATTTATTAGAATTTCACTTGTGATTCTTCTTTAAAAATTAAAAAATGAATATTTTATTTAAAAATATTAATGAAGTTATAAAATCTTCAAAATTATAAATATTCATTTTGATTTAGTTATATTATTCATGTTTCTAGTTTTGGAGCTATGAAATATTTTTGGCGATTTTGGATTTTTTTAGATTAACCTACACATAATTTATTCCTCATAAAATTGATACTTTTTCTAGATTTATTATTTGATATAAGATTTTCAAAAATAAAAAAACCATTATTTAGTTGGTTCTATTATATGTTATTATAGAGGAAAATTTTGTAATTGAAATTTTGAAATGTTTTTTATGAATACAATTATTATTTTATTAATTTTCAATTACTTGAAAAACACAACAAAATTATGTTATAGAATGAAATAAAATAACTATTATTTAAATGAATATAACTATGTACAATGAATATATTTTTTTAAAAAATGGGTAATATAAGTTAACACAATTTTCTGTAAAATAAATAGAGTTTTAATTATATATTTTTAAAATATAACACCATATAATCATTTTATAGTAAAATATATATAAATTTGGTTAGTTTAAGGTTTTTTGTGTAAATTTTTTATTTTAAATACTATGTATAACCTGGATAAATTAGATTCTAAATGTACAGAGAAAATTTTCATGGATATTCTGAAAAAATTAAATCATTTATAGTTTATAACCGAAGATCTGCTATTAATGAATAATATATTTATGTTAAATTTTTTAATGAATTGAAAATATTTTATTTTTAGAATATTTTCATGATGAAAAAATGGATTTTCATTATGCTGCAGAAAAATATTAAGATGATATAACTATTATGGGAGAGCTTAGTAATTCTATTTTATTTTTATTCCATGAAAGTTTCATAAATACCACTATACTGATAATCTTATTAATAATGTGAAAATAGTTAATAAAACTATAAATTATATTTTTAATTTTTGTTCAAATTATGTTCTTTTTATGATTGCATGCCTAATGATGTTTTATGATGCATCAAATGAAGCCAAAAATATTATTTCTATACAAGATCCACTAAATAATATTGGTAAAAGGTTTCGAATTTAGATTTAACCTTATTGGCCAGGATTTGGATGGAACTAAATAGATATTTAGAAATAAAATGGATGAATCAAATCAAATTGTTAATAAAAATTATTTGATTGTAGATAAGTGTTGTTTTCATGAAGAATGTATAGATTTTAATGTATCATTAATTCTAATTTATTTAATTTAATCTATTATAAATTTAATAACTTTTTCTATCTTTCATTGTTTTAGGTTATTTCAAATGGATGTTAAAAGTCATTTTAAATGGTTTTATTTCAGAATAATTTGATGTGACTTAACCACCTTGTATTCAAAATCAAAATTTTAAAAATAACATTTTTATATTACCAAGAGATTTATATTTTTAATAAATAACATCATTCATGGTATGACATAATTACCTAGTTTTGATTAAAAATATAACTTTATTAATGGTAATGTAGATTTTATCATTTTTTAAAATAAATTTATAAGGATATTTTAATTGTTGAAATTTATATTGATGATATTATTTTTCGATATTCTAATGAAAAAAAATTCATCATTTTTCCAATTTTATGGATACTAAATTTAATATGATTTTATTGTTTATACTCAAATTGTGTTATGGTATTCAAATTAATCAAATAAATAATGGTATAATCTTGAATCAATATAAATTTGTTAATGATTTTGTTAAGTGATTTTGTTTAGATTCTTATAAAATAATATAATACGTAAGATTACTAATTATAAATTGGATTTACATATTTCTGGTAAATCTATGCATTTTAAAATGTTTAGAGGAGTGATTATTAATTTTTTAAATTTGACTAATTCTAGACATAATATTATCCTTTGTATTTGGTTATGTGAGAGATTTCAATATGAACCAAAGGTATTTCATTTGATATTTACAAATAGAATTATTATATAAGTTAAAGGTCTTATTAATTATGGATTATTTTATTCTTTATATAATAATTTTGATTTAAAAAATATGTTGATTCTTATTTTTGTAGAATGGAAAATTAATAATAAAAGTATCTTAGGTATGTTCAATTTCCCTATTTAAAAAATTAGTTTCTTAGATATCAAAGAAAAAATTTTGTTTTTCAAATCTAATGTTGAATGTGAAAATATATTCACCACTTCATGATGTTCTCAAACATTAATGATTAAACAAAATTTGTTTAACTATGGTTTTAATTTAAAAAATATCCATATATATTGTAATCGCAATTCTTTTTTTTATTTTAAATACCCTTTTTGACATTATAGAACTATGAATATTAACATTAATTATCGTTTGATTATCTAATATATTAATATAATAGATATTATTCTTGAATATATTCTAATAGAAAATCCAGTAGTTGATATTTATACTAATCAATTTGATTTTTTATTGTTTGAGAAAAAATCAACTTGGGACATTTGAATTGTTTTTTTTAATCCAATTTTGTATTAACCAAACATAATACTCCATAATTATGGGGGGTATTTTCAGAATTTGGGCACATCTTGTTCCAATATATTTGTTTTTATATTTCTTAAATAATTTTAAATTAAAATAAAATCAGGTGAATTTTATAATATCCAATTTAATTTTTAATATTTTAAAAATATTGGATTTTTAGGAATTTATTGTTCTTTAATTATATTTTATGCCTAGAATATTTTAATTCTTGAAAATTATTTCTTTATTATATATTAATCAAAATTTATGGAAATTTATTATACTAAATCAATATCATTTTGTTATAACTTGTACCATAGTAATTATAATTATATGTCTCCTATTTAATATTAAATATGAGGAAATTTTATATAATTATTTCATCTATGATGATATATCAATTAGTGTCTGAATTATTTCTTTTCTTAGTTTGAAGAAGCTTCATGTTTCATTTTTAGAAAAACATTAATTTATAGACATCTTTTGTAATTCACTGATAACATGAATTAAATAGTTCATATTTATGGGAATCTTTTTGTGATGGATATCAAAGATAATAATATACATTTTATTCATCTATAATGTAATATTAAATGTTTTTTAGTGCTATGAAAATATTGGATATTCTGTAATTATTGATAATCTATTATTAATTTATGAAACATTTATCAAATATTTTACAAATAATTTTCAAGATACATTATTCATAATAACTATTTCTTTGATTTCATGGAAAATTAGTAAATTATATAAAATTATGTTAACTACTCTAAATATTGAATTAGATTGTTAGAGTGTCTAAAAATTCCTAAAATTTATTGATGTCAAGATGCCATAGGATTTTATATTTACAAAGATGGGACTGACCTATTACAATTTTAGAGAAAATAATATATGATTTAGTGGGAACATGATATAATAATTAACATCCAAATTGTATTATCTGTCGAACATAAAAGTTCCACAAGAGTATTCGCAACATACTTTATGTTTTATGGCTCACTGCTTCAACATGATATTTCAACCTATTTTGTCTATTAGAAACATAAATATTCACATGTTCTATTATTGAATCTTCCATGAGATTTATTGGAAATATATCACACATGAAATATCATTAAACCGCACTGGCCTCGATTTACCCTGACTACCCTGCATATGGTCACAGAAGCTACCATAAATCAACAGCACAACTATTCACAATATCACCATCCAATCAGCATTTCACATGATGTATGTCTTATTACCACATGAATATTCTTAAGACATTAAATCACTAGAAACATGAAATTATCAAATATAATACCTCACCTTCGCTTTTCATTCTATAAAAAAGTATCAAAATCTTACAAAATGAAACATAATGTCCAACACGTAATAGTATATGAGTTATAAATTTAAAGAGACACATATTTAATTTATCCACACATGTAGTTCATATCAACATATAGTTTTTTAATAAAAATTAATTTTAAGAAGTGTAAATAAAAATGAAGAAAAATTCATTTAATCTAAAGTTGTGTGGTATATAATGTTCAATATTCACTATTCTGAGTGTACACTTGTTGACGAATCATTTATTTAGATGAATTGTGTGTACTGTATCATGTAATAGTGAGGCCACTATATATAGTATTCAAAATACATAATTAATTTCCTAACAAATCAATAAATTAAGAAGGAGATTGATTTATGTAGTAATGACAGTACTATGTCCTACTGACCAAATAATATTATTTTTCACATGGTCAATAACATCATATAATTTTTCACACAATCAATATACTGGTTATATATTTTACCAACCAACTACCTAAATACTCTATGATAATAGATGTTATAATTAAACTATAATTTAATAGGCCTAAATACATATACATCATTGTCACTCAAAACTCATGGTCGGTACAATACATTAATTATTTTATAAAATATTGAATTTTCTAATATGCTCTATTTTTCAATAATTTAATAATTTTAAATTTCTACATCATAATTTATAATGTTTTTTATTTTTTATTACTTTAAAAACTCATAAAAATCATGTTATAATAATTCGGAATGAATCTGGAATATTATATACTAATGTGAAATTCATTTTAAACAAACAATTAATTTTTTTAAGAACCTAAAAATTGATGTGTAAATTTTTCAAATGTATCTATTTTTAGTAATTCCTCTTTTTTATTCATTCCTAAATAAATTATTGTTTAAAATTATATAATTCAAACATTTTAATTTTTCTATATTATTATTTGAAATAATTACAAATCACCATAAATTTATAATGTGTTTTAAAAAAATTGGAATTGGAATTTTATATAAATAAACTATTTTATATTTATAGAAAATATTTAACCAATTTTGTAGATATATTTTTTAATGTTTTGATATATATTTAGATTTATTTTTTAAAATTTCAAATGAATTTTTTTATGATAATTCTGGAATCAATTTTTCCCACTATCGGATAATTATATATTATTTGAATTTGAATTATTTTACCTTGTTAGAGATTGGATGGCTAGTTTTATCCATTCTATTTTTTATATTTGAGATTAATTCAATTAAAAAATTTTATAAGAACTTGAATATTTGATAATATAAATAATATACACTTTCTTAATTTAATTTATATGAGAACCATGTCCTCTATGAACACTTTTTGATCTGTTAGATATGCTTTCATGTATTGAACCAATGCATATTTGACTATTACTACCTCTTGAAAGAGTGGGAAAGAATCATTTATTAAGAACATCACGTTGTGAATCAACATTACTCATCAACTTTCTAATAGTTAATTGTGTCTATAATTGTATATATTTAGGTTTTGAATATCGGATTCAAAATTCTAGTCATTTGGGTTGTCAACAATATATTATAAAAGTTAATATATGTTTGGGATTTGTTAAAACATTTGTTAGGTTTGTGACTCCCCATATAAATATTTGGGAATACTTCTAGTTATAACTCTATCATGAAAGTTATGTGTTTTTTTTTGGAAATGATTATAAAAAAAATTAGGTATTGAAAATGAATCTATTATTGAATAAATTGTTTATATGAGTAAATTTAATCTACATTAGACCAAACTAATATATAAATTCCCTATGTTCATTATTTTAATTTGAACTTATAATTAACATTTTTAATCAATCAATAACTTTAAAATATTATTTTGGTCTATTAACCACCTATAGACTATCTGTAATCATCATTTGACCAAAATATTAGTTTCGATGGTTAGACATCGTTAATGATATATTAAATATACTATTTATTTAACTGATATTAAAATACTAGTATCCAATTATTATTCCTCTTAGATATAGGGTCTAATTTATTATTTTATTACGTTTAACTATTTATACGACACATTAGAGGGAAAGGAAAATTAGTATCGTATCGTGCATGGAATGAACATAAATGGTTCATTGATTCCTCAGAAGCCCCCTCACATTGATGGTAAATAAAATGGATACTAGAAATATATAATATTGGAATTCCTAATGAAATTATGTATATAACATAGGGTGAACATGTTAAAAAAATATAAACATCCAAAAGAAGTCCTGTATATTCTTATAGGAAATTAATTTACTAAATAGATTTTTAATTACAGAGTAAAAACTAATTTATATTATGATTTTACCATAATTTTTATTAATCATGTTTATTCATCTAGAGAAACTCTTAATATATCTAGAATATTTTACAATATTCTCACCAGTAATCAAAAATTATGATTAGAAAAAAACATGGAATTATACTTTTCGGATACCAATATCTCAAGATGAGTGAATATTGAAGCATCTATCAAATGTTAAACTATTTCATGAGAATAATGAATGGATTTAATTCTCCTAGAGAAAATATGGAAAAACTATTATTATTGAACAAGTACTATGGGTTATATCGAAGTAGTGGCATTCAATGAAAACAAAAACTAATGAATTAAAAAACTATCTGGAATAAGAGATGGATAAAATCAATTGTTCGTTACATCAATATAAATTATAGTTTAATAAAATCATTGAATATGAGACTTTAATGAAGATATATTTTCTTTTAAATCAAATATAACTTTCTCCTCTAAATCTTATGATTTAGAGTAATATAAAAGTAATAAATTAATATAAAACATCACCAATGTTATCTACAAAATGATGAAAATAACTGGAGTAATTAGGAAATTATATTAAAGTATATTCCTAATGGTGATAAAAAAAGTAAAGGTAGAGCATATAATAATGATATATTCAAACTCCCTGGTTACAAGTTCATAAATATGGGATATATAAAGAAAAATTTCAATATTTAACAAATTTGTGAGAAGAAAAGAAATATAAGAAAGGGTATAAAAGGGACTTACTATTATATACTGATTATCGGAAGAATGAAATTTAAGTAATGAAATTGAAAGTCATAAATAAAAAACTATTTTTTTTCATGATACATTTAATCACTAACGAGGTAAATAATTATTCTAATTGTATCTCTTATTATTCTAAATTGGGAAAACCTAATATAGAATTATTATTTGATAAAAAATAGTTATTAAAGGATTATGTTTTACCGAATTTTTATTTATAAAAATTAAAAGTAAAATATATAGGCCTTATAATAAAAATATGTAATTTCATTGATAAATTAAAGTATTTAAAAATAATTCTTCTTTAAAATAATTTTTTTCATTGATTTAAATTTTATAGAAAATGACTATGAAAATATAGAGAAATAAATTTTTAGTGTAAATAAAAATTTATCAACTTCAATTTGAGGAAGATAGGAGTATGGTAAAATTATTTCAATGATTAAACCAAATGAATATAAATGTCTATTTGAATATAGTAAGAAGAAGAAAAATATTATAAATGACTTAAGTTGATAAAACTTTTAATGGAAGCATATCAAATATTATATTATATAATGTTTTTGAAATGGGATTATGGTAATGAGTGTTAATTATTGTTTAATCAATGTAGTTATTATAATAAGACATTTATTACAATGTATTTATCTTAAACATTACCTTTGAATACTCGTTTATGATAATTATTGGTACCATTGAATTCCTATACAAATCTATCTAGACCCATGACAGCGTGGTTACCAAAAAAAAATTCTAGTTAATAAATATTTTCAAGAAACATGAATTAAGAGTGTCAGTGATACATTATACATGAAAAATTGGTTATAAAAATATATTAATGGATATACATCAATGTTTTTATGGTATAATAAATATGATAGAATATTTCTGGAATTTGGTGATAAATTAAAACGAAATGATATGATATTTTGTAAAGTAGGTATACATAAAAATGTTTTGGCGTTTACTATTTAACATGCTTGTGGTTTAAAACATAATTTGATTGGTATTTGAAAATTATGAAATCATATAATTAGTATTAAATTTGAAGATAGTAAAATGCCTAGTTTTTTAAAATGAAAATTGATTGTTTTATTCTAATGTGAAATAGAATTATGGAATCAAATGTCTAGATTTGTGAACATTCAAAAATTACAAAAAACTGTCAAAGAAATAACATATGATATTGATACAAGATTTGAAAATTTGTAAGACTTTTACTTTTGAATATTAGTTAAAAGGAAAATTATGAAATATTGGATTTATAACTTGTAAAAAATTAAAATTTCTAGATCACAAGAATTTATTAATTTATATTTATTTTCTTTTATCTATGTTAGATGTTTAAGATGTTTGAAATTTCTTTTTTATGATTATTGGTGATTTTATTAGATTTAGAAAGACATAGAGTGTGTATCATAAAAGAGAAACATTGTAAAGATTTATTTATTTTATTAATAAGGATCTAGATGAAAAACAATATTTAATTTTTTGGGATAGATTTAATAATGGAGGTGAATTATAAAATTTTAATTTTGATTATTCTGAATAAATTTGTTATTTTTATAATTTTTCCGTGGGAAGACTACAACAAAATATAGTTATATAATGGAAAAATTGAACTATTATTGAAATTAGTAGAACTATGTGAGATGAATATAGTTCACCTAAATGTTTTGGGGTTAAATATATTAATACATCTTATCTCATTAAAATGATAATTTTAATTATTTATTTTTTTAAATATAACACATTATAAATAGTTCAAAGTGAAAAAAATATAATGTTGATTATTTAGATATTTTATGGAGAATATTTTTTTGTTAAATACTAAGGATTACATGGGAAACTCTTATTATAAATTTAGTGAAAGTATATTTATACTATATTCTAATAAAATTAAAGTTTCTTTTTTATAAAAAATTACATTAGATTTTGAAGAATCTATTCTTTTTAATGCTTTTTAATATTTGACTAAGGATTCTATTTTGGAATATTTTCATGATGATTTGTATAATTTTAATTTTTGTGAAGAAAAATTTCAAGGTGACATAATTGTTAATGAGGATATTTCTCCTACACATTAGTTTCTAAATCATCTAATGTTCATAAAGAAAACCTTTTTTATAATATTATGGGTAATGTTGATTTAGGTATAAAAATAGAAATTCTATTTTGAATTTTTTTTTAAATTAGGAATCTTTTTCTGAATGTGTGCCAAATGACATTTTATTGTTTTGAATAATGGTAACTATAATAATTATATAAATGGTGAAATTAATCAACTTTCTATAAAAGCAATATTTGGATAGCAGTTTAACCCCTATAGACAAGATCATTGTCATAACTGAATAGATTTTAAAAAATAACATAGAAGAATCTGGGGAAATGGTTAGCAATAATGCTAGACTGGTATTTCAATATTCGTTTTAGGAAGAATGTATACATTTTTTTGAATATTTTCACCTATTTATATAATTGAATATTCTAAAAAATTATTATCTTATGTATAATTTCAAGGTTTTATGTTATTTTAAATGGATATTACAATTTATTTTTAAAAGTTTTTCATTTATATAG
This sequence comes from Viscum album, assembly GCA_963277665.1. Classification (NCBI taxonomy): domain Eukaryota; kingdom Viridiplantae; phylum Streptophyta; class Magnoliopsida; order Santalales; family Viscaceae; genus Viscum; species Viscum album. The sequence continues at coordinate 1,405,489,169 of OY728125.1, forward strand.
AAATATAAATTTATTAACTACCTAGTCTTAAAAAAGAAAAATTTATAAACCATATTTTTATATTATCAAATACTTTATATAGTCTTACGAAATCAAATCTTTCTTGGTATGCTAGACTTTCCATGTTTTTGTCGAAAACATATTTTATTAATAGTATTATAGATCCAACTATGTTTATTAAAATAATATCAAATGATATTATAATTATTTAAATTTAAGTTGATTGTTTGGTTTTTGTATCCTCAACTATTTTTTCCATAAATATTTTCCAAATTTAATGGGTAGTGAAATTGATATGATTGTATTAGGTGAAAATAAATTATATTTAGGTACTCAAATTAATTATATACATTATGGAATTTTATTGGATAAATTAAAATATTTTATATATTTCGTTAATAATTTTTTTTTATAATTTTGTAAAACGTTTAAAATCTCTTTGGGTATAAATTTTAAATTAGTTTTAAATAACTCTGGGATATTTATAAATTCAAAAAAAATTAGATGCATGATTGGTTGTTTGTTATTTTTTTTCTAATTGTAAAACTAGTTTTATGTATGGTGTTTTGTTATGTTCAATATTTCTATATCATCCTTAGGAATCTAAAATAATTGATGGTTAGTGAAATATTATAAATTTTAAAGGAAATATTAAATGTGTATTTTTTTTATGATTGATGTAATAGTTCTGATATAATTAGTTAATCATATTCTGATTTTTCTAGATGAAAACATGATTGAAAAATATCTCTCGCTTGTTCCATTTTTTAATAAATTCTTAGTTACATGGTGTTATTGAAAAGTAATTAATTTCATCATATACCATTGTATGTGAATATATATTTTTTGCTTCATGTTCTTATTAATCATTATGGAATAGGAAATCATTATCTAGCTTTATTTTAATTTCTAAAACATTTTTATTTATTATTATAGTTATTATGTGATTTATATTTTAAAACCCATTTACACCAATCTAAATCTTATAATATTGATTTATAATTTTATTTTATTTTATATGATGTTAATAAATGGAATTTTATTCTTGAAAATATTTGAGATAAAAATAAACAATCAAATATTTTTTCCAAACAAATGCAATTTTAAGAGTTTTAGAAAATGATGATTTTGATTAGAATGTGTGAAATTTAGTCTGAAAATATATATTTTTTACCTAACATAATAATCATTAATTTTGGATGATTTTAATGATTTTATTCCCAAATATTTTAAATATTATTGTTTCTCTATGTCAAAATATAATTTAATTGATAAATTTCAAAAGGGGGTAATTATATAATATCTATTTTTAGTTTTGTAATTTTTAAAAATATTGTGTTTGATTGATTTTTTTTATATTTAATGTTTTGAATGTTACAATTCCATGAAATATTTTATTTATTACCTTTTAATCATATGTTCTTCAATTTTATTTTACCACTTCATTGTATTTTTGTTATATATTGAACAATAGTATTTGGATATTTATAACACGTTTTTTTAATTAATAATATGAAAAAAATTTAAAATACATTCATAGTTGTTGTTTTCAGAATCAGCCTCTCAATAGTCATTTTTAAGCTGATGTTTGTTTTTATTTATAAAAAAATATTTACTTTATAGTTATTTTATATTATTCAATTATAATTAGAGTTACATGCATCAAAATAAGTAATAATTTGTTTTTATTGATATCCAAATGATTTATCTTTAATTCATTTTACTATAATAAATGATTAAATGGTTTTATTTGTTCCCTAAAAGTATGTGATATTATTAATTTTCTATTTTAGATTTAATAATATGTTTTTTAATTTTTTTGAGTGTTTTATCATGATACATAGGTTTGAATGAGGATTTTATTAAACCAGTGGACATATAATATAATTATCTACAATTAAGTCAACTATAATGAATGATAAACCAAATGTTTAGAGGTTTAAAACATCAATAAATATTTTTATGGCAATGTGGAATTTTATTTTAGATTAATAAATGTCTGGATGACATAACTCTTGAGTATATAACCTACTTCAAAATGTAATGGGAAGATACAACATGGGTTATCTTCTGACATATCAAATCAGTAAATACTAAACCAACCACATGGGAAATATTAACTTTCAGAATGTGTTAAATCTCTATTATACAATATGATATTTCAACATGAAATAAATAATTAGAACATAAACTAGACCGAGATATATTACAAAACAAAATGTGATCCATTATTGAAACCTACCATATATGTAGTTTAATTAGACAACACACACATTGATTTATTTTACCAATAATGGATACAATTACTAAATCTACCATATAGTGGCACCATAATCAAAAATATCTTCTCCACCCTCTCATCCTTCCATATGATATACGTAATGTGACCACATGATAAATAAGAATCCATTCCTTCCTGGGAAATAAGAAATGACCTATCTGAATATTACATAGTGAAACATTAATATTTTATTTATCCTCACATATAGATTATCTCATATTTCAATATTTACAAGAAATATGAATTTGAAGATGTTTAAATTAACATGATGAAATATTCATATAATTTGATGTTTTCTGTTATTCAACATGTAATATATACCTAAATTGGTTTACACTTCTTAAATAAGAATTTTTTAGGTGGCTTGTGTGTCATGTGCCATGTTATAGTAAATCATTTATAAATATTATACAACATGAATAATTATCTTATTGATACTATGATAACATAAGAAATAGATTGTTTCATGTATTGATGTTGTTATTTTATCTTATTGAAGACACATTATAATTGTTCACACAGTCAGTATGTTGACCACATATTATAACTATTCACTTGGTCAGTGTACTTACCACATGTTATAATATATGGCCACAATAATACATAAAAAAAATTCACATTATAATTTAGTGATAAGTTATTCGACTGAAATTAATATAACTTAATAACACTCATCACTCAGAGTGATTTTTTAATTAGTCTCTATGTTTTCAATTGTTTTTTCCAATTCTATTACTTTTTTTCTACATAATATATTTCATATTATAGTTTGGTTTTATTATTCAATGATATAATGAGTTTCATAGCTCAAAATTATGTTTAAATTTTAGATATTATATCTAGGGGATTTATTTTTATTTCATTCAAATTCAAGGAATTAAAAATTGGATAATTTTATGCTCTAAAAAATAATTGATGTTATGAATTTCTTCATTTTGTTCAACATATTTCAAAATTATATTTTCAATTGATTTCAAATATTTATAAACCAACATATTTCTAATTTAGGATTAATTTTATTCGTAGGAAGTACTATGTAATTTTCAACATTTAACTCGACTAGATAAAATGATGAATAAGATGTTTTGATGGTATAAAAATTCACCAAATATTATGATGTCAATAAAGAAAATGATTCTAGATTTCGAAACATGGGAATGACTTACCACATGAGTATATAAATGTACCACAAGATGTTATGAGAAGATTTTTCTTTAGTTTACATCAAAATTAACATATGTGTGAACTCTCAACCCACGACATGGGTATTCTAAACTTACAACATGTGTTTAATCTCACCATTTTAGATTGTGATTTCATGTTTTTGTGAAAGTCTTGAACATAAGATATAAATAGTTATATAGTTGACCCTACCATGAGATTCTTTATTTGATTCATGATGTGTATGAAAAATAATATACTCCTATATTAACATACTCATGGGATACTCATGGTTTTATTCATATTGTATGTATGAATCATAATTAATGTTTTGAAAAATATTTAGGTGATTTGAATATATTCCCATATATACTAAGATTATTACTTTGAGATTATCTATGCAGAATTTCACATTAAATGTTTTCTGTTACATATGATTTAGAATTATAAACTATGTTTGAAATTTCATAATATTATTTTCTAATCCAGTGAATTCCATTATTTTTAAATAGAACCAAATATAGGAAATTAAAATTATATCAATTAACATAGTCTATTTTGGGATTTCCCTTATAGAGAAAAAATGATGTTATAGCTAGATACAAACAAATTATATCTATTTTAGTTCAATTGGAATAGGTGATGACCAATAACCTTTCATGTTTGGAGTAGCCTACTAATCCCCATCATGGTACAAAAAGCTTGTACAACTACATGGGATAAAAAATACATTATCCTCCAATTGCCCAAAGGCCTTCATTTTTTATTCATTTTTGATAATCCGACTTTCAAGGTGTGAGGTGGAACCCTTACAAGGACCGTAGGTGTAAGTATTAAATAGCTCATACGCCTCAGAGGAATTCATTACACGTAGGCTTCAAACATTTCATACAACCCAGACTAACTACTTGGAACTGGTCCTCCCCAGCATCTTCATTGGGAAATCATATCTCCACCTTTGCATGGCTGTTCGGCTATGCTTTCTCGTGCTTGCACAGGCTTGTCCCGATGGCAGGTTCCATACCCTCTCATTCCTGTAATTCGTTTAGATTTTGCTATGGTGAAATCTCATTGCTCCTCATTCTTCTGAAGTTTATTCCTTGTAGGTTGTATGGTTTGCATCTGTACTTAATGTGGCCTGAAGACCATGAGGTGGCCTGAAGGCCTAACTGACCCAAAGGCTTGGGTGGCTCGAAGGCCCAAATGGGGGAATATTCCCAGATGCTACAGTGCCAGTGCTTTCTATAGTTCCTCGAACCAATTTAGGTAACAGATTATGTATACAATCAATGAAGTAGGTATGATCATCTAATTTATGGGGAAATCTTATCATCCAAAGGTAATTATCATCTTACAAATTCTTAGTATATGAGATTATAATATCATGTTCTATAAAAAATAAGAATAATCCTACATGCCTTATATTTTCCATGTAAAATAATAATAATTTGATTCGATGAGGACTCTAAAAAAATAATGATAGAAAAAGGAAAAAAATACAATGGTGTAATTACCATCTTTAAATAAATTCAAAAAGACTCATTGAGGTGAGTTTATCAAAACATAAATAAATATTTCAATATTATAAATGGATATTAAATATATATGATACTTATACATTCCCAACGACTATAATGATTTAGTTTATTTTGATTCTCGATATAAAGAATATATTTCATGATTTATCTTCAATATCTACCAAAAAATATTTTATCATTTTACCCTTCATATATATTCCATATTTAAAATCATTATCCTGAACATAATAAAAATTGAAACATAAGATAATGTGAACACAGAGTCTATGTAAGGGTAGGCATGAGTAATATCAATCAATTATCATTTTAAAAATTAAGATAATAATATGGGTACGATATCATTATATTAACTTGTAATGTTTATACAAAATTAGATATTGCATATAAATCATGAGTTATATTAAATCGATAATAAATTTTAAATGAAATGTATCTTAATATTATGAAATCATTATTAATCAATCAGGATCCCTGAGAAAATTTCATAAGTATAATAAAATATAAAAGTAATTATATTGAAAAAATAATCATAGACAATCTTAATAATATCATATCTCACCATACATTCATAATGTAACACATAAATAGGATAATTCAAATATTCTCTTAAGAGTAACTCAATTATATTTAACTCCATCCTATATTTTAATTTTCATAACACAATTGCAACTTTATATTTTCTTAACAATATCATCTCTTATAAGTTTCTAAAATCTAACATCTCTATAGAGTTTATTAACTCTATAATGATTACCCAATACATTATTAGGCAATGGATGATACACTCGTCTCTAGTTTATAATGTAACAACCTTATATCTATTTATAATATAACTACCCTCAACATAATGATAACAATTCATATGCTTTCCATAATAGTATTGAAAATCTCTTCCTTTTATCATATCATAACCCATGGTAATGATTTTGTTTTTCAAACAAATTACACAATTTCATAATTTCATAACCAATGTAATTTATATGGGTTTCATAAATAATTCCACATAACATATTTAACCATTGGAAAGAAACAAATTTCATAGAATCATCATAAAATAATCATCACCATAAGACATATAAAGAGAAAAATATGATGGTATAAAAATATTATATTCTTGGTAAGGAATAAAATTCTTTAAAAAATATTTAAAGATGTGAAAAATCCAATTAAAATGATATTCAAACCATTCATTGAAAACATCTGAAATATTTTCCTTTTTGATATAATTTTATCTAAAAAAAACCATAATAATGATAGATTTATTTTATTTTAAAAACCATTTAAATTTTAAATATGACCTCAAATCCATGAATATTTATCATAGTAGGTAAATCCATTCATGAACTACATGTTAAAATAATTATTCCTTTAACAAATTTTCCAAAATTCAGGTATAACCAGCTCAAAAATAATTGTAAAAAAATATTTTTAAATCATTAAAAATAAATTAAAATATGTTTGATAATTATATGAAACCATCATTGGATCATATAAATTAATATTCTTGGAATCATTATAAATTAAATTTACATGTAATAAATAGTTCATCGTTTGAAGTGGAAATAAAGTCATCTTTTACAAAAAAGACCAATCATTTTTGTTGGGAAAAAATCCCTCAAGGTATCATTGCGGCATTGATGGGTTTCTTGTGTTTGTTGGAAATGCAGTTTTCCATGGTAAATTATCGAGTTCCAGAGATATTATTGCCAATCGATGTTGACAATGAACCATGAAAATGGAATGAATGATCTGGAGGCGGTACAAAAGAACATATGAAAGGTGGTTCCATTTTCTAGTGTTTGCCAAATTTTTTGGGTCCAAAATTTTGAGATTGGTGAGCATTGAGAAACGTGGATATCCTTGAAAATATCATCAAAATATTGAAAAGGAATGAATTTCCCAAATATGGGAATCATGGATTAGATTTCGTGAATACATTAAAAATGTTAACAACGATTATTCGCGATTACGACGATCTACGTGAATGGAATCATTGAAGAGCATTGCAGTGGTGAAGGGATTCACGAGTGGTGCATCGTGGCGAAGGCACGATGTAAATGATAGAATTCTTTGCGATTACAATGTGCTTCATGTTCATAAAATTTCGTGCAACTTCGAGAATTTGGGAGAATTTCTGTGGGATGTTAAGAGCTTCAAAATTTGAGCTAACATGTCGTTGACATCATGTGGAAAGATTGAGGGTCAGTGAAATTGTCTTTGAATAAAAATTGACCCCCTTGAGTGAAGTATAGAGAGTTTTTGAAGAAATTTTTTTTTCTCTCATCTCATGAAGGTGGTTTGCGAAGGCAGTGTGCTTTGCGAAGAAAGGAGCTTCACGGCGGCTAATTTTTCTCCGCGAATATGGTGTGCTTAGAATTGGCTTTGTGAGATTCTGTAAGGAAGTCACTATGTTAAAACTTTAGATTTATGACGGCCTAATCATTGTGAAGGCTTGAGCTTTGAGATGGTCTGAGCTCCGCAAAATAAGGGTGCTCCGCGAGGCATGAGCTCTACGAAGGTGTGTGCTTCGTGAAAAGGCAGGGACTTCGTGAAGGATTGTTTGTGCTTCACCAAATTGGGATCCTAGAAAAGTAGGGTTCTTTTTGAAGGAATTTACAAAGGAATTTCCCAGTGTTGAGAGTAAAAGGTGTATTCATCAGTGGATGAAACTATAACTTCAATAGAGCATCTACATATAGTAGAGGATGCATTCATTAGTGGTAATTAAGAGACCGACAAGTCTATAAACACTAAGTGGATCTTCTGATGAAGCATTGATCTCACTTCAGTTGAGAGATAAGGGATTTATAAAATTGTGAGAGTCTATAAACCAGGAGGGAAAGTGATTCCTCTTCGAACTTTTAATCAGTAGTACGCTTATAGTGTAATCGGTAAATCGGCCCACTGCCTGTGTATTCTCCTTGGACGTAGCCCAGTGATGGGGAACCAAGTAAAAATTATTGTTTCATGTGCAATCTTTAAGGTTTATTCATACTCTGCAATGGGAAGGAGAGAATAGATGGTTTTTCCTAATAGTAAAACAAGATCAAAAGGGGATGTTGTTTTAATCAGTCATTCTCTGATTCACCCCCCCCCCTCTCGGGGTATCAATCCTAGTGGACCTATAAATTTTTACTAGAAAAGTGGGAAAAGTGTAATATTAAATTAAAACATAAATAAGATAAAAATTAATAAGAAAATACATTGGGCTAAATGGATACAGTCGATATAATATTTATAAAGTAAATGTATCATAAATAATCCTGAAAATAATTGAGATTGTGACATAAATCGTTTACAACATTAGTATCTTTTGAATCATACCCACCATGAATATAATAAATTAAAATGAAACATAAAATACAATTAATAAAAATATTGTAACGATTTATTTTTTGAGCACCATAATTTTTCATCACACACTTCATCGTGGGAGGATTCATGTTGGGCATATCAGGTTCTAGATGAGTGAGATTTTATGTTATTTTTAACCTAGTGCTTGGATACGAATATTTGATTCATACAAACATTGAACCAAGATCATATCACAATCTAGCTTTCACCTAAAGAAATATTAAATTACCCAATACCAGATTATGTGAAGAATTGTGTTCATCGATTCGGTGTCTGTCCATGTTCAGGTCCTAACTAATTTATTAGATGCACCGTTAATGTTGAGCATATATAAAATTCAAGAAACAATGCACAATTCCAATATGATGTCATTCCAAACTGTACACATGAAATATTCATGTGTGCATGAGAATATCCATTTCTCAATTTATATCTTCATGTGAATAGGATTAATATTCCTTGTAAGTGTGTCATGGGATTGGGATATGAGACATTTATGTGAAACATTTCTACACTAGCCATGAACCCATTGGTATGAAAACTTGACATGAAATCACCCACAATCTCATTATAGTTTCATACAACCCTGAATCAATGACACATCAAAGGCGAGAAAAGTGACTATCCCTAACAATGTCCACATTCAATCATAAGACCCTTCATTGATATTATAAAACATCATAGTAGAGAAAATAAATGATCCTTGAAAATGTTTTTAGGTAATCATGAGATCTATCAATGAACACGCAAAACAATAAAGGCGAACAAAGAATCTATCCCTAAAAATGTATGCATTCTATTGTGAGATCCATTATTGAATACTAACACATTGAAAGTGAGAAAAGTGAATGTCATTAAAAAAAATTGCATAAAATCCTGAGATATATCATTGAATATGAATAAAATCAAGGGAAATAATGGTGACTTTACCAAACAATGTCCACATTCCTTTATGAGATAAGTCAATGAATATGTGACACATCAAAGGAATAAAAATCAACTTTCCTTGAAAATGTGTTCATGTAACTGTGATATCTATCAATCAAAACATGAATCATCAAAAGAAATAAGAGAAATAATACTTGATAATTTCCTCATACCGTAGTGAGATCCAACACTGATAATGCAATTCACCAAGAGAAATATGGAGAATGGATAGGATAAGGTTTGTGCGGGAAAAAAGTTTTTGTCCATTAAATGCACACACATCAACATGATGCCCTTTTTTGGTCACACAATGCATCCATAAAGGGGTGATTAATTGTCCTCCACAAAACTCAAGAAATCTCAGGATATCCAAAACCGTTATAAAAAATTTGAAGGAAATAATAAAAGAAAAATGAGGGAATTTATTGTGGTCGTAAAACTGAAGTGTTACACTCATAAAACCACTGAGAAACTACTAAATACATAATGAAATTTATAACTAGATGTACAAGATGCCACTAGCATGTTACCCCTATCACATGAATGGTCTTGGATATGTCTAGTCAGTATTTCCCTCCCCCTTTGGATTTATAAGACAGATAGATTTTTTTTCCCTAAAGTGCAATTCTATCACCACAAGACTCTTTGCTGGTCACATGAAACATCTATAACATGGAGAATTTTTTTCAATAATAATAATCATAAAATCATATGATATCCATAACTTTTTTAATAAGAAAATAAAATAAAAACGGATAAGGTTGGGTTCCTATTGTGGTCTTAAAACTAATGTGATGCACACATGTAGCCCACGAGACACCTTGGATTCCCTAGTGACATGAACCCCAAGTCATGAAAGAGCCCACTTTCATGTCACCCCTATCTCATGAAAGGCTTTGGAAATGTCCAAGAATGGTCACGCTCCCCCTTTGTCTCTATAGGACTAACAAATTGGATTTTCCATCAAATTATCATTCATCTCCCTATGATCTTTTATTGGTCATGAGACACATCAGGGATGGGGATAGTGATTGTCTTCGACAACACATGAGTATGATTGAATGAACATTAGATATTCTCATGATATGTGTCAAGATGATTGGTGATGAAATGAGGTGGAAATGACTATACATCCCACACCCGTCAATGAAAATAAAGGGTGGACACATAAAGATAAACATTCCTTGGAACATGAAATCCACATTAGAGTGGATTTCTCAGAGAAACAAACCTTCTGACGAAGAAGGTTTCTATTATCAATGATATGGAGAACAAATAGAGCGATCATATAAACTAAAAATCCACTTAATGTGATCACATGTAGGTCAGACATTGGAATTATGGAAAGATACACAATGTACATCCCACATATATTCAAGATCATGTGGGACATAAAAAACTAAACACTAAGAAAATCCATGGAATTCACAATATAATGTCTATAATAATGAAAAAAAACAAGATTCTTACTCAAAAACAAATATATTGATCCTCATGCTCTACTCATGAACCATCTCGGTCATGTGACAGAACTAATACATGTATCAAAGATCATGTGACACTCCTTTGGTGTACTATTTGGATAATGTGAAGTCCCATGGACATGTTAGAGAACGTCAAATGGATCTCCATGGAGTTCCACCCAAGTATCATGAAACCCTCCAGGCCAGTTATCCATGCCACAACATGTCCTCTTGAGATGTCACCCATTTCATATAGTGACATCAGTACATGTTAGTTGAGTCTCATGAGATCACCAGGGCATGTAAGTTGGCTTTGTGACATCCCATGGACTTGACATCTGGTTATTGTGATGACATCCATATACATTATCCAAGACATGAGTCCCCCTTTGAGACATGTCTCAATGAATCTTATTACTCCCCCACTATTTTTGTCTATATTTCCTGATGACACTAGGGAAATTTATCTACATTATGCAACACCCTCTAAGACAGTCCATACGATATCATGCTAAGGTTTCCCAAAAAACCCTTCAGAATATTGTGATTACCTCTAGACAAGGTACTAAAGATTATGTGATGTCATCTAGTGATTTACCACCAAGTCTTACTATGTCCCCAGACAAGTTATTCTTGATCATGTGGCAGCCATCAGATATAACATCCAGGTTATGTGATTTCCCTCATAATTTTCAACTCGATGATGCAATTTTGTTTTCGTGTGTCATGGAGACTATCTCAAATGTGTGATTTAGACAAGAAAGGAATTTTGAGTAGACAATAAACACATGTTAGGAAGACATGAAGGGAAAATCAATAATGGAAACCACAGTGTGTAAGACCCAACCAACGACATAATATTATATATCATGCGTATACGGTAAATCGTAGTGTGTAATCCCTAACCAGCAGTGCAACACACCAAGATTTCATAGTAAGTTATTTTCTTTAAACTAATTCAATAGCTTGAGCTACATGAAACACCAAGTCCGAGCGCACCACGACATACCAAACTAACCATTCAAAAAGATGTTATAAATAGTATTAAATGATTTTTGAATTTTATATACTCTATATGATTTTAACATCCATATAATGTGTTTCTTAGACATAATATAATAACAAATTCAATTTTTTAGATAAAAAAATTGGTTATCAAAAAGTTCAATTTTACCGCCTATTAAAGATGAACCCTTTTTAGATCCAATATTTTAATATTTATATATTCAATTTCACAATATAAATTATTTTTTATAATAGGGACATTAATATAGTCTGGATAAGTTTTTAGTTCTTTTTAGATAACTTTTTTATTTTTATGAATATTATAAAATACTAAATTTTAATTGAAAACAATTTTTTAATCAAAATAATTTATACTATTAAATTATAAATTTAAATAGTTTTAATTATAATTAAAGTATATTTTTTTAATTTAATCCAATGTTATTCATTGGAAGTAATTTTACGTTTAAATTGGACATAAACACGTATCAATATTTTGATAGTTTTTACTTCTCCAAAACCCGCTTTCTGGTTTTGACAATGGTAATATTTTTTAAATTTATTATTAAAAATTCTATGTTTAGGAATTTATTAAATTAGAAATAATTTGTGAATTTTTAATATCAAAATTAGCTTTGGGTTAATTTTTGGTATTTTTCTAAAAACATTCAAATTTTGATGAATAATAAAAAACAATGTGTTATTGTTTGAAGATGATTTTTTATTTACGTAAATATTTTTAATTTACATTTATTTTATTGTCAAAATAGATACATAATACCTATATTATTAATATTTAATTAATTGAAGTAATTTTATAATAAGATTATAAATTTAAATTGTTATTTAAATTTTTACAGTCTTTCACTCACCTTCTAGGCACATTTTCAAATTTGCGTAAAACATAATTTTACTGCTTCTCTAAATTGAATTTCAAAAATCCTAGAAAAAAGGATAACATCGGTGTGTAAAATGAGGTTCAATTAGTGAAAATAATTTTTGGTTAATAGAAACTTTTGAATTTGATTTTCCACAGTTGAAAGTAAATAGTGTAATTAAAGGTAAAAATGATGTAATAATTATCCTAACACATGTCCAAATTCTATTTTATAAGTGTATTTGGAGAAAATTCAACCTTATTAATAAAATATGATCTTTTTTGACCCACATGAATTATATTAGAACATTTATTATATTTTACTTAAAGAAGTGTTAAAAGTGTTAAATTCAAATTTTAAAATTAAAACGTTTTTAATATCAGATTACATGCAAGATAAAATTGACAATAAATATTCATTAAATTTTTTAAAAATATTTCCTAAATAATAGTATTTTATTTATAATTTTTTTACATTAATGAATTAAATTTATTTATGACAAAATGATGATGTCGTAATTACCTTTTTAATGAAAGATTAAAATAATTGAACTTTTAAATATTAAAATAAATGTAAATTAATATTTTTTATGCATTACACGAATTTTTCAGTTAATATGAAAATTTAGGTTTGACTAAATAAATTTTTTTAAGTGATAATATTTCTATGTCTTTCAAAAAAACCAAATACCAAAAGGTTTCAAAATTGACATAAATGAGTTGTTTAAAAAAATACTATTTTATTAAATAATATTATAGTATTAAAAATATATGGTTCAACCTAAGGACTTATATAATGATATATATATTATTAATTAAACAATTTAGGATCACTTGGCATTTTATAATAATTTTATTAACAATGTATTATAATAATACAAGAAGATTTGGTAAGAGTTTAAAAATTTAACTAATAGTTAAATCTAAATGATATGGTTAATAAGGGGACCAAAACATGTATAAAATCTATTGGATTAATGGAATTAGACCCATACCCACCTTATTCTAGAAATAAATCCATTTAGAGGCATTATAAACTAAAAATGATTTTATAATAAAATAATATTCCATGATTTTCCTAAAGTGACCCTCATCTCTCTTAAAAAAATGATACTTCACCTAATCTTAATTTCACATATCCAAAGGCATTTTTCTCTGACAAACCCTAATAAAATATCCTTAAAACTACCCTCAATTCAACCTAGAGGTATGAATTTGATCATAAAGCCAACCTATGGATCAAATTTTTTCAAATCAAAAAGAAAAACCTGGAGAAGAGGTATTAATTAATCACCTATTTCAAAGTTCCTTTCTTCTTCCACTTCCTCTTTCTTTATATTGTCCATAACAAAATAATAACTCCAGTACCATACACATTCAGTTATGATATTAAAAATATGTCACCACAATATTCATTATTCTATCCATCCTATGAGTGACAATGTAACCATACATGTGTATGTACGGCTTACCGTCTCCACCTCGTGGTGTAATTTCTTATTCAACACATTATCTGGATAGGTATAATAATGATTATAACTTATATAAATAATAAATATAACATGTTAATTATTATTTATATATAATATAGTATCCAATTACATACCATTTCACCACTAATAGAATGATATTGTCGCTCGAGCATACGTACGGCTTACCGTCTCCACGACGCGATGAGATTCCATTCCCCATCATAACCATTCAAGAATAATTTTTATGAGATGATTAAAAATAATTTTTAAGATCATAATATAAATCTTGATATGAATAATACACATCTTATCCCTAAACAAATGACTTACATAACCAAACATATAAATTAAAATGAATCAGTTAATATCCAAAACAATGATACTACTGCAATATCATTAAAAAAAGCAATATTAGAAGATTATATATGATATCATATTTATGTATGTGGTTATTTTATAATTTAATAACAATGATTTAACCCTTATAAATGTCATTAAATTACCCTTGACTATGTAAAAGTACAAGGTAAGGAGTTTTCATCTAACTTTTTTTCCCATGAGATTCATGCAATATTTGCCACTATTTCTTTTTGTGTGGTGTATATACTACCCATGATTGTATTATTTTTGTAATATACTTTAATTAATGGGTATTTAAATGTTCATTGTATGATCCTTCTTTCATAGGGTGTCAGTTTCGTAAGATACCAAATCGGTAAGGGAATTTCTAATTTCAATTTCCACTCATTGGGTTTTATGAACACTTCATTGATTATTTTCCTCCAAGATTATGTGTGAAATAAATAGTTATTTATTTATTTATTAATTTCTACTCTTCTCTGTTTTGAAATAATTTTTAAACACATAATCAATCCATTGCTAAATTTTCATGTCATTGATATGAACTTTATAAGGGTAGTCTTAACTCAATTTCCATTCATTCATTTAAACATCCAAGTTATTAGTTTTGTTTTTAGAAGAATATGTGTGAATATCCTCTGATTTATTTACACTGAATATCCAATAAAAGTAAGAGTATTTATAATTTTTACACAAAATTATGTCATTGATTTGTCTTTAATATAAATATATAGTCCTTATAAGGGATTGTGTCTCAATTTACATTCCATTGAGACTTCATTGTTGTTATGCGACAATTCACTTTTTTATGGTGTATATAATAGCCTTAGACATATTATATCACATATCCCTAAATTATCATGATATTATAACGTTTTTATTAACGTTATCCCTAAATTATTTTTATTCAATCATATTTTATTTGGTTAGTAACTCTTTAACTAAAATATCATTTTAAATGTAAAAATGATTTATTCTTTTAAATAATTCTCATTAATTTCCATGTTTTAAAAATGGTTTTAAGGATTTATATATATGGATATGAATTTTTTAACATTAAAATTCTTTTCAAAAGATTCAATGTGGAATGGGACAGTTTGATTCAAATTTCTATTTTAAACAACTTCTTTGATTAATAGTGTTACTTTTAAATGTTTTCAAAAAAGGGGTTATTTCTCTCAATTAGATTTACAGATTATTGTCATCTATGTCAGTATAATTCATTGTATTTTATTCCTGATTTATGTTGATTTATTATAATATAATCTTCAATATTGTATTGAATGAGTTATTCTTGACTATGGATGCGCTATTTTTATTCTATTCGTGGTTTCTGGTTAATGCATTGACATTTCGTATGCTAGTTTTAAAATGAATGTTTAGATTTAGTTCCAGACCATTCATATGAGGAATGCATTGGACATAGTAAGTGACAAGCGAGGCATGAAATATCCCCTCGATACATCGGTAGGTCTCATGAGGCAAACTAGTCTCTTGGAACAAGAACATAACAAAATTATTATTTGTAGTCTTCAAACTAGGCCGTGACATTGTGGTTATGATGTTATGCATTATAAATTCCTTAATTATAAAATTAACTATCGATATTACATGGGATTATTTAAATGGTAGAATATTAATGTGAATAGGTAAATGGAAATATTTGATTTGTCTTTTCCATATTATGCTGATGTTTAAGTTTAAAAGGTTTGTGCTTTAGTCTATTACATTGCCTTAAATGTTTAGTTTTTCTTATGATAGTTTCTGCCTTATTGTTATCCTTACTGAACATCTGAGCTCACACTTATCCTATGTTTTATTTTTCCCAAAATGAGATGATGTACATTATTATTGAGTTGTTGGAATAAGCTAAGGGATATGAGTCTGTTCAAAGGAGACAAAATGATTTAGTTTTTCCATTTCATAATATAATGTGAAACATATGTATGATTCTAGTACCATCAAGGATTATAGAGTAATCGGTCATTCAATAATTGATTTATTTTGATAATTCCAATGTTATGTAATAATGTACTAAATTTAGGAAAAAATGGATCGGGGCATTACAATTAGTATCAAATGAAGTTTAATAAAAACATTGGAAACTAGATTTAGAAAAAAAATCTGATTAGAAAACATTACCCTAAGATAGAAATTGAGTATTAGTATAGAAGAACATCATAGAGTTTTGTTTATGTTGTGATTTTATAAATTCTCCAAGTAGTACATCCATGTATGGAAATGATCAGCTAGAGGAAGCTCTGGCACAGATGTGTCTAGGGGTAAAACTAGAAAACATTGCATTTAGCTAGACACGAACAAAAACTAGTGCTCGACAATGGGCCATGATGCACTCTTTGTATTACCCCCGATTTATGGTATGTATCCCTTTATTGAAGTTTTTAGTGGTTTGAAAGATAAGGGTGATGAATCTGATAGTCGGGAGAACATGACTGAAGTTCTGAGGCAAAGGGGGTGTCGCACGGACGACGCGCTGTTTGTTTAAAACGTGCGGTAAAACAGTGCGTAGTTGGTCTTGGAGGCAGTAGATTCTACCCGGGCAGCACATGGTTTGTCTAACCATGTGGCCAAACCATGGATGGAGTGTCTACTGAGGCAGTGGCTAACGCACAGTTAGCACACGATTTTTCTAACCGTAAGGTAAAACCATGCGGCCACTAAAATCAGATCCTATAAAGGTGGATCTCATACGTTTACCCTCTAAGTGGCTCATTTTTTCACCTAAGTGGCCCAAACTCGGGATTATGCTTCTCCTAAGGTCAGATAAGGTTCTCCCATATTTCCAGAGGTGATCCGAAGGCTTATCTGGGCGAATCGAAGCCGAATTCTTGAAGTATGTGATCGTTCTTGATTGGTTTCATAGATATATATAGATCTACTTCTCCTCTTCACTCGGTTTTTTGGATCTACATCCGTTATGGGTAGATATAAGTGTGTGGTTTCCAAATACGATGAGATATGGTCTTGACATTTTTATGAGAAGAGATCTAAGGCGGGTTTTTGGAGAATCGACTCGGGTTTCTCGAGCGTTCTTCTACCGTTGAGGTTTTCATCAAAACCTTCGTGGTTGGAGGCATGACTCTCAAATCCTATTGATATAATTGATTTTATTAGATTCAAATTGGTTTATTTGAATGTATTTGATTGTGAAAGGCACAGAATAAATCTTCTTTAGTGTAGATTTTTCGTTTTGATGAGATTGTGAAATCTTGTTGAATTGTTGTATATTGTGATATGGCTTCGTGAATTTAAAATATTGATTTTAAATAATTGATTTGATGAAATTGGAAGTGGTTTGATGAAAAATGGGTTTCAATAAAAATGGTGTTTTATTGAAATTATTTGTGATTGAAATGGTTTTGATGGAATTGGTTTTCAATAAAAAGAGAGTTTTATTGAAATGGTTTGAGATTAAAATGGTATTGATGGAATTGGTTTTCAATAAAAAAGGTAGTTTTATTGAAATGGTTTGAAATTGAAATGGTATTTATGGAAATGGTTTTCAATAAAAAGGTTTTTTTATGGAAAGGGTGTTTTGGCATGATTGATGGGTAGATGCGGTGTGTGTTTGTGTTACATATACGAGTCTTGGTTGAAATATGACCATGTGCTTGGTGCCAAATGTGTAATGGAATATTTTTGTATGTGTTCATATTGTATTCAGGATGGATAAGGGTGAGGAGTCTACCCCATTAGTGTTGGGATGGATAAGGGTTAAATCTCTCCCCTGTCAAACATTCGAATTGCATTCGGGACAGATAAGGGTTAGGGGTCTCCCCCATCAGTGTTGGGATAGATAAGGGTTAGGGCTCTCCCCCATCAAGAATTCATGTGCATTTGGGTTGGATATGGGTAAGAAGTATCCACCTTCATGGATGGAATGGATAAGGGTTAGGGATTCTCCCCTCTTCCAGGTAGCATGCATGGTTGGTTTCATGGGTTTATGGAATGGTTGGGTTTGCCAAAAAGGATTTTTTGTGAAATGGTTTATAAGATAGTTTGGTTATTTTTCTAGAAAAATAACTTTCTAGAAAATTTGTTTCAACTTCTCTTTGAATACATTTGGTTATGAATGGTTTTAGAAACTTGTTTGTATTTAGTTATAAACTACTTTTTAAAAAATGTTTTATATAAACTATTTATATATAAAAGTGGCTAACTCTTCTATCCAAGTGGCGTGAGTAAGGAAGTCATTGGGGAAACCTACTATGATTTATACTCACCCATACATTGGCACTTTGCTGCTTTGCAGATGTCATGTTCCGGGATACAGTTAAAGGTAAGGAATCTTACTGCTACAGGCTTGTGGTGATGCTTGGGAGATGTTGTGGAGCTTGGATCTTGTGGATTGTGGAGTTGTGGTGTCTTTTGAGAGTCTTGATCTATTCATATACTATGTACTTTGATGCATAGTTTGGTCTTCCATTGTTGTGTACATTGATTTAGTTTGGTATAAATGAAGTGTTTATTGGTCATTCATTTGTTCATGCATCATTTAGTGAAAGTTTGGTTAGGCTTGGTTGGTTCATGGGTTATTTTCCTAAATGGTAAATCATCCCCCAACTTGTATTTGAGACCCTTCAGCATTTATTTTCATCCATTAGTGTATTGGGGATGTCTATTAAGGCCTAGTAAAGACTTTTTGAGCCTTCAAGACAATGAGAATTGGTGGGTCATTAAAAATGGCATCAGCCTGTTCGGTCCTTACCTAACAAGTAGTCATCATTGTTCTTGGACATGGAGTGGAAATTCATTCTTGTCTATTTCTTGGGTCGAAATCATAAACATGAGTAGGATTGTTGGAACATAAAATTTATAGCATACAAGTACGTAACTAACCCATTTATGCTGAGCTTCGAGTTACTAGGGTGTTGGGTACATATGTTTTTTGTACATACTTCTAGAATGTTGGAAATCTCATTTTCATGGGTTTATCCACTTAGAGGAGCAGGACATGCATTGTAGAGGAATGAATTCCCACTAGGATTTAATATCTCATTGTGAGGAATGTGTAAGTATTTTATTTAAGGTGCGAATATTTGAAAAAATGCTAAAATTGTTTTCAGGTGAAAGATTTTGAAAACAGGGTACATGGTGTATTTTAAAAATGGGTTGATTATCAAAACGCATGCTGAATGTTTTCAAAATTGGTTGAACATGGAAAACGTTTTTTGTGAAAACAATGTTGAGATAGATGATGTGATAGAATTTTAAATTCTATGCCATCAGTTTCTAAAGAGAGAGATTGATAGAGTTTGTTGTTGGTTTAGAAAATGGTACCTGATATGTGTCGTCATATCCAACCCGAAGAGGCTGCAGAGAATGTGGTTTCACCAGAACCACATGTGGACCAAGAGCTGGTTTAGAGTATTTCCCAGGATTTTCATGTTGTGGATACAAGGAACAGGAGGAATGAGCCACGACATGTAGATCATACCATCCAGTTCATGAATCCTGAATCCACCAAACATTCAGGGTGACACTAAACCTGATAAAGAAGAGGTGTGGCTAAGTAGGATAAATCATATAATTGATTTCATCGGCACAACATTAGTTCTCAAGGTCAAGTTGGAAACATATATGCGGGAGGATCTTACAGGTTACTGGTGGGATTTAGCGGTGTAGGATAAATTGGATAAATTCCTTACCTGGGATGATTTTGAAGAATTGTTCAACAAACATGTCTATCCTCACTCATCCAAGATCTACAAAATCACTAAATTCTTCAGCTTGAAACAAGAGACTCTCTCTGTCACAATGTTTGTGGCTAAATTCATGAATTTTGTCCTTTTTTTTACTAGAGGTCATGGAAAGTGTGTCGTTGAATGCCTGCATCTTCGTATCGATGATGATGCAAGATATTCGATCAATGATTGTCATGCTCTATTTTACGGATTATACAGAGATGTTGAACATAGCGACTGTTGCTAAACGAGATATCTCGGGATCATTAAGTGGAGGAAGGATGATACCAACTGGAGATGGTGGGAACTCAATCTCTGGGAACAAGAGGAAAATGGACACCTATTTCCATGGTGAAAGTGTATATTAGTATCAGACAGCGGGATTAGTGAACCTTCATCCACAACCCCAGAGAAAAGTAGGTTGTTTTCCAAGTGGTTCGCTTGAGCACAAAAGGCGAGATTGTATGGTGTAACCTATAGTATGTCACAATTGCAATAAGATTGGGAATCTACAGTGCTATGGTAGGAATGCTCCAAGGTCGGGTGCACGTGAGACTTCCCAGGCATCACAATCATTGTATGCTTCGATATGATGAGGACTTCAGAATCAGTATCGTCAGCATAACAGAGCTAGCCATGGTGATTCTCGAAATACCATGACTCCTCAACCTGGGGAATCTCAGAAAGGCAACAAGGATAACAGTGTAGCGATGAAGAAATTATATGGAGTTGAGCAGATTATTGTTGATGATGGGGCAGGACCATATATAGTGAGAGGTATAATTCTATTTAATTCTACCCTTGTGCAAGTGTTGTTTGATAATACTGCATCACATTCCATCATTTCTTCTCGTGATATTGACATGCTATGTTTAAAACAAGAAATGATGCCTTCTATTTTGAAACTGAAAACACATCTTGGTGAAATAGAATGTCAAGATTTTTGTGTAGAGCATGTCCTATAACTGTTGTTGGAGATGAGTTAAAATGGGACTTCACGATGTTGGAAATTATATATGTGACATAATCATGGGTATGGATTGGTTGATAATGTTTAAGGCTCGCATTGACTATAATAGGAGAATGTTTAGTTTCACGAATCAGGACAATATTAACCATATATTTAGAGGATAGATGATGGTAAAGAAAGGCGCATAGAGATTATTGGCACCAATGGTGGGAACCATCTCTTACCATCTAGCAGCGTTGACTTTGGCATCAATGGAAGAGATTGAGGAAAATAGTTTTCCAGATGTTTTGGATCAATTTCCAGATGTCTTTCCCAAAACACTTCTCAGGGTTACGAACTCTAAGGGAAGTGGATTTTACGATTGATCTCTTTCCAGGGACTAGTCCTATTTCGCTTCCCTCTTATTGGATGGCACTAACCGAGTTACGAGAATTGAAAGTGTAGTTAAAGGAGCTGGAAATAAAGGGATGATGTGGTTTCTTATAGTTCAAGACAGTTGAGGGTGCATGAGAAGAATTACCCAACACATGATTTGGAGTTAGCTACAGTCGTCCATGCTTAGAAAACATGAAGAAATTATCTATTTGGTGAAAAAGTTTCTGGTGTAATGGATCACAAAATCTTGAAACACATTTTCTCACAACAAGATTTGAATCTGAGTAAAATGAGATGGATGGAGTATCTTTAAATGTTTGACTTTGACTAGATATACTCACTCGGAAAAGGGAATTATGTTGTGTATTCATTGAGTAGATAGTAATATGCTCATTTGGAGAAAGAACCTTTAGATGAATGGAATTTGATGTTGGTCTTAGCTAACATGCATGTGGATTGTGAAGACCGAGGTGATGTCAATGTTTCCTTTTTAGCTACACTTGTTCCTGATTTAGTAATGGTGATCAAAGAAGCACAAACATATGATACATAATGTCTAGTTGTAAGTTCAAAACTCAATGGTGGGGAGACCAATGATGGAAAGAAACTTCATGGGGGGTCAGTTTTTTGTTTCAAATATCGGATGATTATACATATGGTTTTTCAGTAAAAACTCCTTCACGCTTACTACTATTCAAGATGGGATGTACATTCAGGTACACATAAGATGTATAAGGCGTTGAAGGCACAGTTTTGGTGGAGTGGCATGAAAAAGAAGGTGGTCGAGTTCGTCTCGCGGTGCTTAAATTATAAACAGGTTAAAGCAGAGCGTTAGAGACCAGCTAGTATGTTACAATCTTTACCTATCCTAGTGGGGAAATGGGATCAAATATCAATGGATTTTGTTACAAGTCTTCCAAGAACGGTCCGGAAACAAAATTCCATTGGGGTGATAATGGATCGTCTAACCAAGTCAGCATATTTCATCTTTATTTGTGAAACTCATTCGGTGGAAGATATTTCAAAATTCTATATTTGAGAAGTTGTAACACCCCAATATTTCATAGTGTGTTATTTCCTCAAAATAATTCAATAACTTTCACTACATGCAACATTGAGTTCAAGCGCAGCATGACTTACCAAACTAGCTGTTGAAAAGAGGTTATGAATAGTATTTACTGAATTTTGAACTTTATATAATCCTTATAATTTTAGAATCCATATAATGAGTTTCTTAGAGATAATGTAAGAAAAAGTTCCTTTTTTAAGATAAAAGAAGTATTTTTTAAAAATGCACTTTTACCGACTTTTAATGGTGAACCCTTTTTAAATCCAATATTTTAAAACTTATATATATTCAATTTGACAAAATAAATTTATTCCTTATAATGGGGACATAAAAAATTTACAATGTAACAACCCAAGCTTCCTCGGTACGCTTCTCTTTGAATAATATTGTAGTGTGTGTTGTACGCAACTTCGTGTTCTAACACACACCACAACCAATCAATGTAGCCCTTATGAATAGTAATACCTAATTTTTGATATTTTATACATTTTATCTTTCAAAATGGACTTCATTTTTGGATTTAGAATATCGAAATTATCCTAGGATAAAATTTTGGTACTCTTCGGATAACTTTAATATAACGACCCATACTTTACATACATTGTTAGTACTTCAAAATTGAGGTACACTTATTACAACATATAACAAAACCATTAAAGGACCGTATAGGTATAGTGTCTTTAGAAACTGGTAAACATAAACAACTGGTTCATAAAGAATCTACATTGCATCCCATTTATTTCATCATATCTAGAATTCCTTTTTCGAATATCTTACTTAATAACCTTCTTCTTGACCTGGGGAAAGAAAACATACAAAAGGGTGAGCTCAAATTCTCAGTAAGGGTAAACAAAATAAATACCAATCACATCATATTCATAAGAACATAACATTTTGGAAATCTTACCCTGCAAAAGAGATCATAATTTCATAACATGGGATAAATCATGGCAGTGAAATGTAATCACAATAATCATAACATAAAACATGAATCTTTGTGGCATACACACATAATCCTTGAGAATCATTTCTTATTAGTCAAGACTCATTTCCAAGACTATCTTAGTGGACAAAGTCCATTTTTGACCCGAGTTCATTCCTCGTTTCAGTCCTGTTTCACTGAACCAGTTTAACCTACCATTCTAGCCATGTCTATCTCATGAGATATAAAATCTTTACCCAATTCAATGGAGGGAGATATAGGTCCCACCCATCTCATAATGATACTATTCTTATGTGTGCCGCAAAATCATAAACCATACATCATAGCATAACCCATGTAATAAAAATGGAATTCTTAAACATCGTGACATCATAAAACAATTCATAAAGATAAAGGAATTCATAAAAATAATTCCATCACAACATAATCAAATCAATGTAATAATAGGGATATAAATAGAACCCTTTATTATCTTACATGGAAAATAATTTTGATAAAACACTTGAAGTCCATTCTTGAGGAAAATATCCTTTCTACTTCAAAAACACTTTTCCGTTCTTAACATGTAATAAAATTATAAACTAAAAGAATTTGATTAAAAATAAACTTTAAAACTTGTAAATGAATCTTCTTGAAAATAATTTTTTAAAAATCTATTCATGCCGTATAAGTTAAAAAAACATTCTTCTCTTACGTTTGTCAGAAAAGTCAAAAAGTACCTCGTATGAAAAACGACAAAAGATTCCTTTCATATCTTTTACTAAAAACTAACTGAAGGGTAAAATTGGATATAAAAAATTGTATAAGGATATAAATATTCCATATTGTGGTGACATGGACGTGGATGATAAAATACACCCCAGTAAATTCCAAATTATAAACAAACTCAGTTAAAAATGAGATTGTGATATTTACCTTACCATAGGTCTGATTTGCTTCATAAGTGTCCGAACCTCCTGTATAATGATTTAAATAATGTCATTGACTAATTCCAGAATCATACTCATTGTTATGATATCATATATGGTCATATTCTTAACTTATTACTAGTAATATTTCATTTCTACTTGTTATTCGGGTGTTTATTACTTTTTGTTCTTTTGCGTGTTTTCTCGAATAAAATATTATTCTTATTTTTAGGTTATAGATACCTCATTTAAATAATGGTATTAGTGTAATATATATCATATTTATTCACTCAATTCATTTATGTAATCATTATGCAATTAAAATCATGTAGAACGAGTCGCATCACATCGTGGAGATGGTATTTCTTACGTACGCACGAGCGATGATATTGTTTCCATGATCGTGGAATTGTATTTGAGTGTATGTATACTATTTCAGAATCAATATAACTTTACAATAATCATATATATTCATTATTTACACCATTATACCCATCCAAGTAAGGAAAATAGATTACACCACAGCGTGGAGACTGTATTCCGTACGTACGCATGCGCGGTGATTTCGTTTTCGGTAGGATGGATAGATGGTGAAATAGGTTTGTTTCATACTTATAATAAAATATCAGTATATTAGTTATACTGATGTTATTAATTCATAATTAAACAACTAATTATGAAGAAGTGGAAGAAGAAATAATGTTGAAAGAATCGGTAACGGACATTACCTCTTCTTTGAAGCGCTTCTTTGAGACCTCCTTTTAGGGCACTAAAATTGGTCTTTGAAGAAGTCCAGGACATCTAGGATGTTTCTTGGGAAGTGTAGAGAAGAAATTGGTAGGGGTTGGCCGATCTTGAAGGCTCAATGTGGTTTGAGGAAGAGAGGGAGGAGCTGCCCTTTTATAAGGGAGGAGAGGGGCTCCTTTGGGAAAACTAAACATATTATTTTATTATAAAGCCATATTCAGTTTTAAATATCTCCAAATTGATTTATTTTGAAGATAAGGTAGGGATGGGTCGATATCATCTCATCCAATAGAAATTGGACAATTTATGTTTACTATTTTGACCTTATAATTTAGATTTAACTTTATGTTAGATAATTTTACTTTTACCATGACTTTTTGTGTTCTTACGCTATAAGTTTAATAAACGTACTATAACAAGCCAAACGAACCCCAAGTTGTTTATAATTAATATATATAACCTTATCTAAGTCATTTCTCTTATTCTTATATTTTTAGGAATAAAATAACAATTAATAAAATAATATTTGTTTTAAAAACTATTTTATGTCAATTTTGAAACTATTTAGTAATTGATTTTTGTGAAACTCATAACAGAATGATTAATTCGCAAAAAGTTAATTAAATCAATACTAACATGTCATATTAACTTATAAAATTATTTT
Organism: Viscum album; assembly: GCA_963277665.1. NCBI lineage: Eukaryota > Viridiplantae > Streptophyta > Magnoliopsida > Santalales > Viscaceae > Viscum > Viscum album. The sequence continues at coordinate 1,405,514,988 of OY728125.1, forward strand.
AATTCATAAAATGTCTCAAATTACATTTATTTGGGTATTTATAACATCAATTATGTCAATATTTCATTAATAAGATAATAATTGCATCATCTATGTGTCATAAATAAATTAAATTATTTAATGTCTAAAAATTAAAAATAAAATATCATTATGTATGAAATAATTTTATATTTATAATGAATATTTATGGTCGCATTTATCTCATGTATACCACTATATTAAAAATTATTTACTTATTAAACATTGATTTTAACTATTTTAACCCTTCTTTAAATAAATTAATAATAAATGTCCTAATCTAATCCAAGTGGGACTAAATGGTCATATTTTATTCCTAAGGTTGTTTTTGGATGAATTAAACTTATACAATAGAATTAGGACATGTTTTAGGGTAATAATAATATCATTTTTACTCTTAATTTCCCTATTTACTTTTAACCGTGGTAAATAAAAGTAAAAAGTTACTATTCACCAAAAATTATTTTCATCTCATTGAACCATGTTTTACTTTCTGAAATCAACCGTGCCTCTCGTATTTTTAAAATTCCACTCACATAAGTGGTAAAATTAAGTTTTATTTAAATTTGAATATTCTCCTAGGAAGTGGGTAAAAGACGGTGAAAAGTTCAATAAAATTTCTATATATCTAAAATTATTATAAAATTATTCCAATGAATTACATTGAACTTATAGAGGTATTATGTATCCATTTTGACCTAAAATAAATTTAAATAAAATAAATAATTATTTAAATAAAAATTCGATTTTTAAATAGTAACCTAGTGTTTTCACTATTCATCATAAATTGAAAGTTTCCAGAAAAATACCAAAATTTCACCCTAGGCTAATTTCGATATTCCGAATCCAAAAATTAAGTCCATTTTGAAAAAAAAAATTTCAAAAATTTCAAAAGGTGGTAATTACTATTCATAACGGCTAGTTTTAATAATATTTTAATAGCATATCGTTGTTTAGTGAAACTCGGTTTTGCATACGACGCAAGCTATCAAGGAAGGTCGCAATTGCGTGTAAAACAAGGAAAGCTAGTGTTGTGTGTAGTGAAAGATTCCTTTGATGATTTATATAAATACAAAATATTTCTTATAAAAGTCTCGGGTGTTACATTTATTATTTTGATGAATATTGAAAATTACTAAATTTTTATTAAATACGACTTTTTTAATCGAAATAATTAATAGTGATAAATTATGAATTTGAGTGGTTTTAAATTATATTTAGAATATATTTTTACCATTTAATACAATTTGGTCATTGGACATAATTTCACATTTAAACCAGACATAAACAAGTGTCAGTCTTTTGATAGTTATTATCTCTTAAAAACACGCTTTTTGTTTTGACAGCGGGAATTAATTTTAAATTAATTTCTGCCACTTCTATTTTTTAAATTTGGAAAAATGGACTCCATATTTGGAATCAGGATGTCTAAATTGTGTAAATAGGTAACTTTTATTTTGAGACATTTTGAATAATTACTTCGGTATATATTTTATTTACCATAGTTAAAGGGTAAATCGGGTAAATAAGGGTAAAAAATAAAATTATAATAATAAGAAATTATCCTAAAACGTGTCTTAACCCTATTATTTTATATATGTACGACAATGGGCATATTTTGGTAGATTTTGGGACTCCATGGATCCACTTGTAAGTGATAATGACACTATATATTAATTAAGTTAAAGTAAATACAAAAATGACATAAGCCTATATATTTTTGCCAAACAATTTTTACTTAGGGTTATATATGTTATATTTTCGACTATAAATATTCATTAGAAATATAATAATATTTCATACATAATTGTATTTTATTTATAATTTTTAGACATTAAATAATTTATTTTATTTATGACACAATGATGATGCAGTAATTACCTTATTAGTGAAATATTAAAATAATTGATATTTTAGATACCCAAACAAATATAATATGAGACTTTTAATGAATTCAACGATTTTTATAGGTTAATATTACATGTTATAATTGATTTAATTAACGTTTTTCGAAATAATAATGTTGTTATGATTTTCACAAAAATAAAATACCAAATAGTTTAAAAATTGACATAAAAGAGTTTTTTGAAATAAATATTATATTATTAATTGATATTAAATTCCTAAAAATATAAGGTTCGGCCAGAGGACTTGAATCATGATATGTGTATCATTAATTGACTACTTGGGGGTCTTTTGGTGGTATATAGTAAGTTTATTAACTATATAATATAAAAATACAAAGTGACGTGGTAAGTGTCAAACTAATTAACCAAGAGTTAAAACTAAACCATAAGGTTAATATAATGGCCCAAACCTGTCTAAAATCTATTGTTTGAAATTATTTCTACCCATAACCACCTTAGACGTTTAATAATCCACTTTGGAGCCATTAGAAACTTAATATGGATTTACTATAAAATAATACTTTAATTTTTTCCTAAAGAGCCCCTCCTCCAACTTATAAAAGGACACCACTTCTAACCAATTCCTCACACCTCTCAATCCTTTGGTCTCATCCAACATCTACCCAATTAAGCTCCCTACATACCTCTCCTCCTTTTAGAAGTCTTATCTTATGGTGAAGGCACTTCAAGATATCTTTTTGGTTCAAACGAAAGGGAGTTACCCAAATTAAAGTTAATGATTTCTCTTAGCTTCTTTTATTTTATTTTACTTATCTAACCCCTAAACTCTTGTTATTATTTTATTTTGTAAAAAATCCTGTATCCTAAATATACTAGGATATTTTTATTATAAGTATTCGAACTATACTTACACACACCTCCATCTAATGGGTGAAAAACATAATGTTTCTGTGGATGGAAACCAAACGCCTCACGAAGCGATGATTGTTCAATTATCTCCTATCACCTCTCATGGTGGCCATTATGATGGAACTATAATTAAATATGATATTAATTATATTTATTTTATATATAATCTTCTGTAATTTCATCATACCATTATTAATTTCATGTTGTATATATATACGATAATTTCATTTGAGTAAATGCGGACGACCGCCCCCTCCAAGTGATATGACTCGTTCATACCATACATGGAACGTATAAAGGACGGTGTAAACGAACTAAAGTAACACATATATGATATTATATTATACTGGAATAATAATATACCTATGTATCATTTGGTTTTGATTCTTTTAAAATCAAAAATGAAATGGAAGTAGCGTTCGTGCGTACGTACGGATTACCATCTCCACGAACGCGGTGAGATTCATTTCCCCATAATATCCATTAAAGACTAATTATCATTTGATGATTAAAATTAATGTTTAAGGACTTGATATCATTCTCGATATGAAAAAGATACAAACTATCGATAGCAAACATGACTTACGTAACGAAGCATATAAAGGAAAATGAATCAGTTAACACCTGAAACAACGATAATACTAAAATATTATTAACAAAGCAATATTAAAAGATCATATATGATATAATATTTATTAATATGATTCTTTTATAATTTAATAACAATGATGCAACTATTATACAAGAGGTTTACATACACACTATCAAGGAAAAGTACAAGGTAATGGGTTTTCATCTCACTCCTTATTCCCGTGAGATTCATACCATATTGCCACTATTTCCTTTTGTGTGGTGTATGTACTTCCTATAATTGTATTATTTGTGTAATAAAATTGAATTTATGTGTATTTACATATTCATTGTATGATACCTCCTTCATGGGGTGTATGTTTCGTAATTTACCAAATTAGTAAGGGTTAATTTCACAATCTCATTATTATCTGTGGTTGTTTTTACATAAGTATCTACTGGGACATATTTATTATCCATGTCCATGTTTTATGAAAGAGTTTTCAAAGGAATTTTTTTTATGGAATTGTTACTAAAACATCATTTCAAATGTTATAAATATTTATTGTTCAAAATATTTCTCTTTAATTTCCATGTCTTCAAAATGGTTTTTAAGGATTTATTTATATGGACATGAATGTTTTTAAAATGTTAATTACCTTAAATAGATTAAAAGTGGTATGGGAAACGTTGATTAAAAAATGTCTTTAAATGAATTATTTTCTAAATTATGTGACTTTTAAATGATTTCATGAAAAAGGTAAATTTCTCTCAAAGAGTTTTACAAATCATTTTCATCCATGTCAAAATTGTTTAATGGATTTTAAACTTGGTTTGATGTTGATTTATCATGATACAAAACTTCCATATTGTGTTGAAGGTTTTGTGATATGTTTGACTGTGGATGTGTTATTTTTATACCATTCATGTTTTATGGAGAATGTATTGACATTTCGTATGCTAGGTTTAATACGAATGTTTATGTTATGTTTAAACCTGTTCATATGAGGAATGTATTGTACTTAATAAGTGACGGGTGGAGCCCGCTATAGCTCCTCGATGCATCAATAGGTCTCATGAGAAAAACTAGTGTCTTGGCACGAGGCCTTGAAAAAATCTTATTTGTAGTCTTGGCACGAGGCCTTGGCTATGTGGTTATGATATTCTGGCATTATGCATTCCATCATTATGAAAGTGGTTAGTGATATTTCATGCGATTATTCGATAAGTAGAATATCCATGTGAATAAGTTAATGGAATTATCTTATTTTTTCCATATTATGCTGAGATTAATGTTTAAAAGGATTTTGTTTTATTTATACATTTCCTTAAATGTTTATAATTATTTATTAAATTTTTCTCTATATTTTTATCCTTAATGAGCATCCGAGCTCACCCATTTCTATGTTTTATTTTTTCTCGAGATTCCAAGAAGTGTACTGTGATTGATATATAGGGTTAAGACTAGGTAAAATGGCATTCATAAAGGATTATTTATGTTGTTTTGTATGTTATAAAGTTTAATGTAACATTCATGTATGTAACATATTTTCCAAGACTGCTAAATTGATCGGTCCATTGGGACTTGTTTCCTTGTGATCATGCCAATGTTATGTAATAATGCACTGCCTCTGGGTAACTAGAGTCAGGGCGTTACGGTTGGTATCAGAGAAAGTTTAGAAATAACTGTGGCAGCTATATTTAGATAAACTCTGATTAGAGCACATAGCCCTATGATAGACTTCTAGGATTAGTAGATAATAACTTCCTAGAATTTTGATATTGTAGAGATTTTGTTAGTTTTTCAAGCAATACATCCCTGTCTGGATACGAGCAAATAGAGGAAGCTCTGGAATAGATGTACCTAGTGGTAAAACCATAAAACACCGCTATGAGCTAGACTCGAACGGTAACTAGTGCATGACAATGGGTCTTGCTGCACTCTTGGTTACGACACTCACAGGAGATATGCTTAGGATAATTCTTATTTTCCTTACAAACCATTATGAAGGGTTTATGAGTATATAATTCCTTAAAGAAAACATTTTTATGATTATAGATTATATCCATAAACTCTTTTATTTATGTTAAGTGTTTTACAAGTTTGGGATAAGGTATTTCTATTCAAAAACTAATCTAGTGTATGCCATTGTTTAGAAATGGCACCCAGTAGAAGGAATGAGAACTCCAGCAATATGCATGATCCAAAGAGTAAGAGAGATCATATCTTTTAGGTTATTAATCCATCATTTAGATGGGAAATATTCTCCCATGTATTATCATCATGTGATGAAATAGTATCATGTGCTGATAAGATAAGTAAAGAGTTCTATGAGTCCTATGGATTCTAAGGGAAGCAAAAGAAGAAAAGGATGGAATAGTGAAAGATGGATAAAGGGAAGAGAGAAAAGAAGAATTTTCCCACAAGTGATTACTGTGGGAAGAAACACCCTGGAACATTCCTCAAGGGAATGGGAGTTTGTTATAAGTGTGGAGAAAAAGTACACCTTGTACGTGACTGCAAGGGTAAGAAAAAGGTTACAAATGTATAATGCTTCATCTACAAGGAGTTGGGACACTACGCAAACCAATTTCCAAATCATCAGAGTATGCCTTAAATGATGCTATTGGATAATAATCAAGTTATGATACTACCACATATGAGGATGAATTATTAGAGTTATTATATTGTTATTAAATAATTATTTCATCTAAATATTGTATCAATGATGTACTAGTTATAATAATTATAGAGTATATAAGGATTGTACTGCATTACTATTTCATTAAGTACTTGAGATTGTGTGGAACATTGAAAAATCACTCAATAGCAGGTTAAATTTTTGGAAAATATATGGTTGAGAGAATGATAAACCATAATATGGTTCTGATATCGAGGAAGTGATTTTAGAATAATACATGATTGATTTAGAAAAATTATATTGGATATTCTTGACTACCTTAAAACTGAATAATGATTTTTATATTCCATCATTGTTGGAGTTTACAAAATTTTTGGATTGAAGGAGTATATCCATTATTATTTAAGGAATAAGGGATCATGAATGTATCAATAAGGTTTTATTGTAATTCAATATGTTGCATTGTTTTAAAAGAATACATGATGAAGGTGTTCACATGTTATTACGCGGAAAAAAGGATCTTCATTGTGTTTACCTTCCTTATAAATGTTGGAATGAAGTATTTTGGAGAGTTCAAGTTTGGATTATTTTTTGATTGCCATAAAAGGAAAACTGGAGGTCGGGCGGCAACCCGTTGCGTCCGTCAAGGTCGCGATACTTGATCCCGCAACCGAAGGGCGACAAGGGTGTATCACCTATCACTGGCCCACGTGATGTCCTGGATTAAACAATGTAGTTTTTTTAAGATTTGGTAGATGAATTATAAATTTATTTTTTGGAACCCTATACGAATAGGATAAATACAATATTTTTTTATGTTCTATTATCTTTTAGAGTGAAAGATGAGTTTGTGGCTGAAATTAGTTATAGGATGGAACTCTACTTATCAAGAACATATTTTTCTTCTTCAATTAAGAAATTAATTCTTATAATTTATTTAAGTAATCCTAAAACCAAAAATGTGTTTTCCTAATACCTTATGTTTTGTTCAACCGATGGTATTTCAAATCATAATAGATTGATGAATTTAAGGACCTCAATATTACACTAGTTTGTGATTGTTGACCTCAATCACTACCTATAAATATTTACATTTTTTCTCCAATTATATGTCTCTAATTTCCACCAATGTTCTCCAAATAGTTATCATAATTTGGTGGTGACCCTTTCATTTCTCTTTTACTATTATTAAGACTAAATTTTATTAACCCATTTTCTGATGTTGGTTTTCCCATAAAGATATTTTCTATTTTTAACATTTTATTTTCAAAGACCAATTTCAAATTGTGAGGACACAATTTATTGAAGGAGGGGATAATGTAACACCCCCAGATTTCATAGTGTGTTATTTCTTCAAAATAATTCAATAACTTGCAATACACGCAACACCGAGTTCAAGCGCACCATGACTTACCAAACTAGATGTTCAAAAGAGGTTATGAATAGTATTAACTGAATTTTGAACTTTATATAATCCTTATAATTTTAGAATCCATATTATGAGTTTCTTATACATAATGTAAGAACAAATTCATTTTTTCAGATAAAAGCGGTATTTTTCAAAAATGTACTTTTACCGACTTTTAATGGTAAACCCTTTTTTAATCTAATATTTTAAAACTTTTATATATTAAATTTGACTAAATAAATTTATTATTTAGAATTGGGACCTCAAAAATATACAATGTAACACCCCAAGAATCCTTGGTACGCTTCTCTTTGAATAATACTATCGTGTGTGTTGTACGCAACTTTGAGTTCTAACACACACCACAACCAATCAAACTAGCCCTTATGAATATTAATACCTAATTTTTGAAATGTCATACATTTTATCTTTCAAAATGGACATCATTTTTGGATTCAGGATATTTAAATTATCCTATGATGAAAATTTGGTACATTTTAGATAACTTGTATATTACGATAAATAGTGAAAATTAGTAAATTTTTATTAAAAATAATTTTTTTAATCGAAATAATTAATAGCGATGAATTATGAATGTGAGTGGTTTTAAAGTATATTTAGAATATATTTTTACCATTTAATATAATTCTGGTCATTGGATATAATTTCACATTTAAACCACACATAAACAAGTGTTAATCTTTTGATAGTTATTATCTCTTGAAAACACGCCTTTTGTTTTGACAGCGGGAATTAATTTTAAATTTTTTTCTGCCACATCTGTGTTTTGAATTTGGAAAAATGGACCGCATATTTGGAATCAGGATGTACAAATTGTGTAAATAGTTAAATTTTATTTTTAGACATTTTTAATAAATACTTAAGTAAATTGTTTATTTACCGTGGTTAAAGGTTAAATCCGGTAAATAAGGGTAAAAAACCAATATTATTATAATAATAAATTACCCTAAAACGAGTCTTAACCCTATTGGTTGATACATGTCTGACCATGGGCATCTTTGGGTCGATTTGGGACCCCATGGATCCACTTGTATTTGACAATAACACTTTATATTAATTAAGTTAAAGTAAATACAAAAATTACATAAGCCTATATCTTTTAGAAAAACAATTTTTACATAGGGTTATATATGTTATATTTTTAACTATAAATATTAATTATAAATATAAAACAATTTCCTACATAATGGTATTTTATTTATAATTTTTAGACATTAAATAATCTATTTTATGTATAACACAATGATGAGGCAGTAATTACCTTATTAGTGAAATATTAAAATAAATGATATTATAAATACCCAAATAAAAATAATTTTAGACTTATAATGATTTAAAAAAAATTTATAGGTTAATATGACATGTTAGGATTTATTTAATTAACATTTTTCGAAGTAATAATGCTATTATTAGTTTCAAAAAAAAATCAAATACCAAATAGTTTCATAATTGACATAAAAGAGTTTTTAAAACAAATATTATATTATTAATTGATATTAAATTCCTAAAAATCTAAGGATCTGCCAAAAGACTTGTATCATGATATTTATATCATTAATGTACCACTTGGGGGTCATATGGAGGTATATAGTAAGATTTTAAACTATATAATATAAAATTACAAGGTGAGATGGTAAGTGTCAAACTAATTTACCAAGCATTAAAACTAAACAAAAAGGTTAATATAATGATCCAAACTTGTCTAAAATCTACTGGTTGAAATTATTTTGACCCATAACCACATTATAATTTGAATAATCCACTTTTACGCCATTAGAAACCGAATATGAATTTATTATAAAATAATACTTTATGTTTTTCCAAAAGAACCCCTCCTCCACCTTATAAAAGGACACCACTTCAAACCCATTACTCACACCCCTAAACCCTTTTTCCTCGTCCAAACTCTTCTTAATTAATCTCCATACATCCCTATCCTCCTATTAGAAGACTTACCTTAGGCATAAGGCACTTCAAGAGTCCTTTTTGGTTCAAACCAAAGGGAGTTACCCAAATTAAAGGTAACAATTTCTCTTAGCTTCTTTTATTTTATTTTACTTATCCAACCCCTAAACTAGTGTAATTATTTTATTTTGTAAGAAAACCAGTATCATAAATATACTAGGATAATGTTATTATACGTATTTTAACTACACTTACACATGCCTCCATCTAATTGGTGAAGAACAAAATGTTTCTGTGGATGGAAACCAAATGCCTCACAAAGCGATGGTTGTTCAATTATCTCCTATCACCTCTCATGGTGGAAATTATGATGGCACTATAATTAAATATGATATTAATTATATTTATTTTATATATAAACTTCTATAATTTTATCATATCATTATTCATTTCTTGTTTTATATATATATGATAATTTCATTTGAGAAAGTGCGGACTACCGCCCCCTCAAAGTGATATGACTCGTTCATACCATACATGGAACATATAAAGGATGGTGTTAATGAACTCAAGTAACACTTATAATATATTATATTATACCAGAATAATAATATACCTATGTATCATTGGGTTTTTATTCCTTTTAAAATGAAAAATGAAATGCAAGTAGCGTTCGTGTGTACGTACGGATTACCGTCTCCATGAACACGATGAGATTCACTTCCCCATCATATCCATTAAAGACTAATTATCATTTGATGATTAAAAGTAATTTTTAAGTACTTGATTAATTATTTGATATGAATAAGATACAACCTATCCATAACAAACACGAATTACGTAACGAACCATATAAAGGAAAATGAATCAGTTAACACCTGAAATGACGATAATACTAAAATATTATTAACAATGCAATATTAAAAGATCATATATGAAATCATATTTATGAATATTATTATTTTATAGTTTAATAACAATGATTTAACTATTATACAGTAGGTTAACATACAAACTATCAAGGAAAAGTACATGTTAATGGATTTTCATCTCACTCCTTATTCCCATGAGATTCATTCCATATTTCCACTATTACCTTTTTTGTGGTGTATGTACTGCCTATAATTGTATTCTTTGTGTAATACAATTTAATTTATGTGTATTTACATATTCATTGTATGATACCTCTTTCATGGGGTGTATGTTTCGTAAGTTACCAAATTGTTAAGGGTTAATTTCACAATCACTTTATTATCCGAGGTAGTTTTTACGTAAGTATCTACTGGGAAATATTTATTATCCATGTCCATGTTTTATGAAAGAGTTTTCAAATGAATTATTTTTAGGTAATTTTTACTAAAACATCATTTAAATTTTTTTAAATATTTATTCTTCTAAATCATTCTCTTTAATGTACATGTCTTCCAAATGGTTTTTAAGGATTTATTTATATGGACATGAATGTTTTAAAATGTTAATTCCTTTAAAAAGATTAAAAGTTGTATGGGACAATTTTATTCAAAAAAGTCTTTAAATGAATTCATTTCTAAATTGTGTGACTTTTAAATGTTTTCATGAAAAAGGGTTGTTTCTCTCAAAGAGATTTACAAATCACTTTCATCTATGTCAAAATTATTTAATGGATATTAAACTTGTTTGGAAGTTGATTTATCATGATACAAATCTTCCATATTGTGTTGAAGGTTTTTTGATATGTTTGACTGTCGATGTGTTATTTTTATACCATTCATGGTTTATGGAGAAATTATTGACATTTCTGATGCTAGTTTTAATATGAATGTTTATGTTATGATTAAACATGTTCATATGAGGAATGAATTGGACTTAATAAGTGACGGTTGGAGCACGCTATAGCACCTCGATGCATCAGTAGGTCTAATGAGACAAACTAGTGTCTTGGCACGAGGCCCTGACAAAAGGTTTTTTGTATTCTTGGAATGAGGCCTTGGATACATGGTTATGATAGTCTGGCATTATGCATTCCATTATTATAAAAATGGATAGTGATATTGCATGAGATTATTCTACTAATAGAATATCCATGTGAATAAGTAAATGGTATTATTTTGTTTTTCCCATATTATGTTAAAGATCAAGTTTAAAAGGCTTTTGTTTTAGTTATACATTGCCTTAAATGTTTAGGATTATTTATTACTGTTTCTGCTATATTTTTATCCTTACTGAGCATCTAAGATCACCCCTTTCTATGTTTAATTTTTTCCCAGGATTCCAAGAAGTGTAATGTGATTGATATGAAGGGTTAAGCAAAGAGAATAATGGAATTCATAAATAATTATTTATTTTGTTTTGTATGTTATAAAGTGTAATGTTACATTCATGTTTGTAATCAATTTTCCATGACTTCTAAACTGATCGGTCCTTCAGGACTTGTTTCCTTGTGATCATGCCAATGTTTTGTAATAATGTACCGACTCTGGGTAACTGGGGTCGGGGCGTTACAGAAGTGGTATGGAGGCATGGTGTACCAGTGTCTATAGTCTCAGATAGATATATGAGGTTCACATCTCCTTTTTCAGAAATCATTACAGCAATCCCATGGGACTCAGTTGTCTATGAGCACGGCGTACCATCCTCAGATGGATGGGAAATCCGAGCGTATGATAAAAACGTTGGAAGACATGTTTCAGGCATGTTTAATGGATTTTTGTGGTTCATGGGAAGATAATATACCCTTATTGTAATTCTCATACAATAATTGCAATCATTCATTGACACTCATGGCTCTATTTGAAGCATTATATGGGTGTCCTTGTTGTTCTCCACTATGCTTGGTCAAAACTGTTGAAACATCACTAGTTGGGATGATCCTTGTCCAAGAAACAATAGAAAAGATTCAGTTGATTAGAAAAAATGATGGAGATGGCTCAGAGCCAACCTAAATCTTATACAGATCACCGTCGAAGACTATTGTCGTTCATTGTGGGTGATCATGCCTTCTTGAGGATCTATCGAAGGTGTAGACATTGTCATTTCAGGAAGCAGGGAAAGTTATATCCTATATAAATTGGACCTTTTGTGATACTAGAATGAGTTAGAGAGGTGGCATATCAGTTGGCATTACCACCATGGTTTAGTTCGGTGCGTAATGTGTTCCATGAATCTCAGTTGAAAAAGTATTAGCCTGATCCGGACCATGTGATCAGATGAGATCACGTTGAACTCGATTCGGATGTTTTGTTGATACATATCCCGGTATGGATTGTGGATAGTAAGAGAATGTCTTACGTGAAAAAACCATCTGTCTAGTTTGGGTTTTATGGTAGCATTGTCAGATTCAGGAAGAGATTTGGGAACATGAGAAGGAAATGAAAGAGCAGTGGTCAAAACTCTTTCAGTTGGGTGAATGTTTTCTACATTCCGAGGATGGAAAGAGCAATGGTGGGGAGAATTTAGTTCCCCCGGTTTCTGGTATATAACCATTTCTTGATGATTTTAGTGGTTTTAAAGTAAAGGGTGATGAATAAGAGATTCGGGAGAACTTGAATGACGTTTTGAGGAAAAGGGGAAGTCGCACAGACGACACACGGTTTTTCTAAACCATGCAGTAAAACCATGTGTAGTTGGTATTGGAGGAAGTATATTTTTCATGAGCAGTGCACAGTTTGTCTAACCATGTGGGAAAACTATGCGGCCACTTAAATGAGATCCTATAAAGATGGATCTCATGCGTTTTTCCTCTAAGTGGCTCGTTTTCTCTCCTAAGCAGCTCTAACTCTAGATTCTGCTTCTCCTAAGGTCAGAGAAGGTGCTCCCATCATTCCAGAGGCATCTGAAGTCTTACCTTGGTGAATCGAAGTCGTATTCTTGAGGTATGTGATCTTTTTTCATCGTTCTTGATCGGTTTCTTAGATCTACTTAGATCTACTTATCCTCTTCTCTCAGTTTCATAGATCTACACCTGTTATGGGAAGATCTAAGTGTGTGGATGCCAAATATGATGATATTTGGTCTTGATATGGATAGGATATGGGATCTAAGGTGTGTTTTGGGATAATCGACCCGGGTTTCTTGAGCGTTCTTCGACCGTTGTGGTTTTTGTCAAAACCTCTGAGGTAGGAGGATTCACTCATTACTCCTCTTGCTAGAATTGATTGACATGGATCCAAATTGGTTTATTTGAATGGATTTTATTGTGAAAATCATATAATAAATCTTCTTTAGTGATGATTAATGGTTTTGATGAGATTTTGAAATCATGGTGAATTGTTGTGCAAAGTGATGTGGATTCTTGAATTTAAAATGTTGATTTTAAATTATTTATTTACTGAAATTGGAAGTGGTTTGATGGAATATGGATTTCAATAAAAATTTAGTTTTAATAAAATGGTTTGTGATTGAAATAGTTTTTATGGAATTGGTTTTCAATAAAATTGGTGTTTTATTGAAATGATTTGAGAATGAAATGGTTTTGATGGAATTGGGTTTCAATAAAAAGGGAGATTTATTGAAATTGTTTGAGATTGAAATTGTTTTGATGGAAATGGTTTTTAATAAAAAAAATGTTTTTATTGAATGGTTGTTTTGTCATGGTTGATGGGTAGATGCGGTGTGTGTTTGTGTTTCATATACATGGCATGGTTTAAATATTACCTTCTGCTCAGTGCCAAAGGTATAATGGAATGTTGTTGTGTGTGTACATATTGCATTCTGGACATATAAGTGTTAGGAGTCTCCCCCATCAGTTTTGGGATGAGTAAGGGTTAGGGCTCTCCCCCATCAAACATTCATATTTCATTCAGGATGGATAGGGGTTAGGGTCTCCTCTATCAGTGTTGGGATAAATAAGGGTTAGGGCTATCCCCCAACAAGCATTCATGTGAATTTGGGTTGGATAAGGGTAAGAAGTCTCCCCCATCATCATTGGGATGGATAAGGTTTAGGACTTCTCCACTCTTCTAGGTAGCGTGCATGGTTGGTTTCATGGGTTTGTGGAATGGTTGGGTATGCAAAAAAAGAAAATTTTGTGAAATGGTTCTCAAGCTTGATTGGCTATTTTTCTGGATAAATAACTTGACGGAAGATTTGTTTCAACTACTTTTGGAATCCCTTTGGTTATGAATGGTTTTGGAAACCTGTTTAAATTTATTTAAAAACTTATTTTGAGAAAATGTTTTATATAAACTATTTGTATATAAATGTGGCTAACTCTTCTATTCTAGTGGTGTGTGTAACTAAGTCATTGGGGAAACCTATTGAGATTTATATTCACCTCTGCGTTGGCACTTTGGTGTTTTTGCAGATTCCGTGTTCTAGGATATAGGTAAAGGTAAGTAATCTTACTACTAGAGGCTTGTGGTGAAGCTTGGGAGTTTTTTTGGAGCTTGGAGCTTGTGGAGTGTGTAGTTGTGGTGTCTTTTGAGAGTCTTGAGTTGTTCATCCAATGTGTACTTTGATGCTTAGTTTGGTGTTCTACTGTTGTGTACTATGATGTAGTTTGGTATAAATGAAGTATTTATTGGTCTATCATTTGTTCATGCATCATATAGTGAATTTTTGGTTATGCTTGGATGGTTTATGGGTTATTTTCCTAAAGGTTAAATTGTCCCCCAATTTGTGTTTGAGACCCTTCTGCATTTATTTCCAGCCTTTGGTGTCTTGGGGATATCGCTTAAGGCCTAGTAATGACTTGTTGAGATCTCAAGCCAATGTGAATTTGTAGGTCATTAGACTCTTGGTTATGAAACTCTCAAGGGATATGATTAGGATAATTCAAATTTTCATTAAAAACATATTTCAAGGTATTTAATATAATATGAGAATAAATAACCTTCGTTAATCCTACGGTGTTTTAGATTGAAAATAAGGTGTCATGATATTATCAAAATGATTTTATGGCTATTGTTACTCACAATATGTTTTCTGGTTTTAGTCAATGGCTGGATTCCATGGTAGTCAAAGTAATATTTCACATGTTGTATAAGGAGGGAATTATGGGGTAAATGAGAAACTAAATGGAATGTAGATAGGTGTAAAAGATATAGTGTTCATGCCGATGCCAGTTTCCAAAAATATGATCAATAACATATACATTAACCAACTCCCAAACTCAAAAAAGAAGTGAAAGAAGGAAAATGATAAGAGCTCTAGCAGTGGAGACCCTGGAAAAAACAAAATCCAAATTTCCATCATGCAAGAAATATGGAAGGAGACACCGAGGAAAGTGTCCCAATGGAATAAATAAATGTTTTATGTGTGGGAAAGAAGAAGCTCAAGTAATGAATTGTTGATGAAAAATGAAGTGTACTATGGAATAAAATAAAAATTATCATAAGAATCCATTTATAGTCATTTTCCATAAATGTAGGGGACCTGGGCATTACCCAAGTCAATTCCCAATTTTATAGGATAACCACTAGGTCATGGAAGAACCTATGTGGAAATAAAAGGATGGAGAAATTTTTAAAAGTATTGATACTCTTTGCTTATGTGATTACTCTGGAATACATTTCTCTTGTATGTGTAACCCTAATGTTTTTTATGTGAAAATGAAATTTGAGGAAGAATTATATTTTCTTTTGTGTATATAGTTATAAAGAACCATTTGGGTTTACAAGATCCTTGAATTTCAGGTAATGATAGGTTATTAATTTTTGGGATGAAAATGTAAAGTATGAGATAACGTTTATCGTTAAATTATGTTATGGTTATTTTTTGGAATTTATCTCATTTTGGGAATGTAATAAAATATATGTTTTGAAAAATTATAACTCATTGAGTGTGTGAAAACCCATCGCATTAGCAAAGATGCGTGAATCGAACCCACAAACAATGTGGGACAGAGATTTATCACTGACCATTGGAATTCGAGAATTCCCTAGTTAGTGTGACTAATTATTTTTAGATAAATTATTTTATTGATCAATAATAATTTGATTCTATATCTTAAGTTTTATCAAATGAATATCCTTAGTATAAAAAAGGATTTGGTGATTATTTGATAAATTTTATTTTGGAAGGTGTTTGCTCTGTTGGGAACACTATATACCTAAATAAAATAGAATACTATGGGATTTCATTTGATGAGTAATGGTGGATATTTATTTTGTAAGAATATATTTTTTATATAGATTCATGTAATTAATGGATTTGATTAACCTATAATATAGAATATGTGATTTGGTTAATTATACTTCAGTATGAGATTTTAATAGTAGTTGATATTATTTAGAGATAAATGTTATGATTTACTCGGAAGGGATATGTGATTAAATTCTTTTGAGTTTTGTGTATCAATCTTAGTTTGGATGGCATTGAAGGACTTTAAGGACAATTTTTAATTGAATATTATTTATTATACTATAGGTATTTTTTGTTTAATTTTGGAAATTATGATTAGTAATACTTTCTATAAAGGATTATCAATGTTGGGGATAATCTAATATTTTACTAAACATTTTTGTTTTGGTTAATCTATAATAAAAAGGGATGTATATAGTTCATCCTTTATCGATTATGTAATTCTCTAGAACCTCATTCTAGTACTTCATGTGTGATAAAGTCATCTTGAATACTCATCATTTGGAGAAAAGTTGAGTTAGTGGTAGAAATTTATCAATGTATGAAACTATAATTGAAAATTAAGTATATATCATTATGTTCTTATTCATTCTCATAAATAAATTTTTCAACTTTAGGAAATGGAACAAAAAATAAAAAATGTTTCCTTTTTTACTTTTTCTGTTAGGAAACTTATGACCATTTTACCAATCACAAGTTTGTGGTATTCTTGTTGTTACCTTTCTCTTGATCATGTTTTCTATCACTCCCCATTAGAACATGACACTTAGTTTAGCTTCTATATCCATGTTTTCATATATGGAATCCTAGTTTGGGTTAACTCAGGTGACCTTTGTACTTCCTTTTATTTCTTTTAAAGTGATAGTTTTATTGACTCCATTTCCAATGTGGGAATTTCAATGAATATTTCATGCCCAATTTTAATATTTTAAGGATACAATTTCTAAAAGGGGTGAATAATGTAACACCCCAAGATTTCATACTATTTTATTTTTTTAATGTAATTCATTAGCTTGTGCAACATGCTGCACTGAGTTCAAGGGCACCACGACTTACAAAAATTGCGTTCAAAAGGATTTTATGAATAGTATTAACTATAATTTGAATTTTATATATTGCATATGATTTTAACATACATATTATGTGTTTCATAGACATAATTTAAGGGAAAAATAATTTTTTCAGATAAAAGATGTATTTTTCAGAAAATGCAATTTTACCACCTTTTATTGGAGAACCCTAATAAAATCCAATATTTGACACTTCTATATATTCAATTTTACAAAATAAAGTTCTTATTTATAAGTAGGACATAAAAATTTTGGTTTGGATAAATTTTCGGTGCTTTTCTGATAACTTTCATATTTTGAGGAATATAGAAAAATACTAAATTTTAATTGAAAAATTTTTTTTAATCAAAATTAATAATAATTTTAAATTATACATTTTAATGTTTTTATGTATAATTAGATTATACTTTCATCAATTAATCCAATTTTGGTCATCGGAAGTAATTTTAAATTTACATTGGACATAAACACTAATAAATCTTTTGATAGTTTTTACTTCTCAAAAACTCACTTTTTGGATTTGACAACATGAATATTTTTTACATTTTTTAATAAAAATATACTTTTTTAATTTCATAAATAATACATCATTTTGAATTTTTAATTTTCGAATTTTCTTTCAGTGAAATTTTTGTATTTTTTTAACAACATTTAATTTTTGATGAATAATGAAAAACATTGTATTATTGTTTAAATCCCTCTTTTTATTTAAATAAATATTTTTAATTTACATTTATTTTGAAGTAAAAGTAGTTACATAATACCTATATTAGTCCAATTTAATTAATTTAATGTATTTTATAATAAGATTAGTTATATAAAATATTATTTAATTTTTTACCGTCTTTTACTCATCTTCTAGACACATTTGGAAATTTGCATAAAACATAATTTTACCACTTTTGGGAATTGAATTTCAAAAATCCAAGAGAAAAAGTTTACATTATTTTGTAAAATTTGGTTCAATAAGATGAAAATATATTTTGGTGAATAATATCTTTTCAATTTTATTTAGCATGGTTAAAAGTAAATACAATAATTAAAGGTAAAAATGATATTATAATTGCTCTCACACATGTCTTAATTGTATTAGATAAGTTTATGTTGACACAAATCAACCTTAGGAATAAAATATGATCCTTTTTGATCCACTTGTATTAGATTAAGACATTTATTATATTTTATTTAAAAAAGATTTAAAAGTGCTAAATTCAAATATTTATAACTTTTTTTTTGAAATTGGGCTATACATAAGATAAATTAGACTATAAATATTCATTATAATTTTCAAAATATTACCTATGTAATAGAATTTTATTTATAATTTTTCTAAATTAAATAATTAAACTTGTTTATGGCACAATGATGATGTCGTAATACCCTTATTAATAAAAGATTAACATAATTGATATTTTAATTATTAAAATAAATGTAAATTGAGACTTTCTAGGCATTAAACTAATTTAATAGGTTAATATGACTTTTTAGGGCTGATTAAATAAATTTTTTTCGATGTTATAATGTTTTTATGACTTTAAAAAAACCACATTCCAAATAGTGTCCAAATTGACATAAATAAGCTTTTAAAACAAATTCAATTTTATTAAATTATATAATAGTCCTGAAAATCTAGGTTTCGTCCAAAAGAATTATATAATGATATATATTTCATTAAATATCCACTTTAGGTTGTATGGGTAGTTTATAGTATGATTATTAACCATTTGTTATAATAATATAAGAAGACATGGAAAAAGTTATACAATTTAACTAAGAGTTAAATCTAAAAGATAAGATTAATATGGTGTCCTAAATTTGTCTAAAACCTATTTTTTATAGGATTTAGACCCATACCCACTATATTCTTTAAATAAATGAATTGTTAGCAATTAGAAACATAAAATGATTTTATAATAAAATAATATATCATGCTTTTCCTAAATTGACTCTCACCTCTCTTATAAAAGGGTATTTCCCCTTATTTTAATTTCAAACCTCTAAAGTAATTTGGTTTGGACAACCACTACTCAAATATCCTTCCAACTACCCTCACTTAATCCTATAGGTCATTCATTGATCAGAAATCCATCCTAAGGAGGCCTTTTGATCAAATCAAAAGAAAGAACCTTAAGAAGAGGTAATTACTTCATCACCTCGTTCAATGTTCTTTTCTTCTTCCACTTCCTCTTTATTTTTTGGTTCCATAACTAAGTAAAAAATCCAGTACCTTATACATAATATTATGTTATTATGATTAAGGTACCATCATATTCATTATTCTATCAATCCTATGAATGATAATGTAATCGTATGTGTGTACGTACGACATACCATCTCCATGTCATTGTGTAGTTTGTTATTCAACACTTTATCTGAATGGGTATAATAATGTGTATAAAATATGTAAATAATAAATATATCTTTATTTATGATTATTTATATATCATATAACAACCAATTACATATGATTTCACCACTAATAGAATGATATTGTCGCTCGTGCGTACGTAAGACTTACCATCTCCACGACACGATGAGATTTCGTTCCCCATCATAACCATTCAAGAATAATTTTCATTAGATGATTGGAAATAATGTTTAATAACTTTATATCATTATTTATATGAATAAAATACATAATATATATTACAAACATGACTTCCATAACAAAACATATAAAGGAAAACGAATTGGTTAACACCCAAAACAATGATACCTCTGAAATATCATTAACAAAGAAATATTAGAAGATCATATATGATATCATATTTATGTATATAGTTCTTATATAATTTATTAAAAATTATTTCACTATTATATAGAAGATTAAAAAACCCTTGAATAAAGAAAAGTACAAGGTAAGGGGTTTTCATCTCACTTTTTATTCCCACAAGATTCATGCAATATTTGACCCTATTTACTTTTTTGGGGTGTATGTACAACCTATTATTGTATTATTTATGTAATATAATTTAATATGTGGGTTTTTACATCTTAATTGTATGATACTTCTTTCATGCGGTGTATGTTTATTAAGATACCAAATCGGTAAGGGAATTTCCAATTTAAATTTCCACTCATTGGGTTTTACGCAAACATCATTGATTATTTTCCTCCATGATTTTGATCGAAATCAATATTTATTTATTTATGTAGTAATTTACACTCCCCATTGGGTTTATATACTTTTTATACACATAGTCCCTCCATTGATAAATTCTTAACTCATCGATATGAACTTTATAAGGGTAATCTTAACTCAATTTCCATTTATTTAGTTAAACATTCAAGTCATTGGATTTGTTTTCACAAAAACATGTGTGAATGTCCTCTGATAGATTTAAACTTAATATCCAATCATATTTAGTGAATTTATAATTTTCTCACATAATTATGTCCTTGATTTATCCTTAATCTAATGATACAGTCTTTATAAGGGATCTCGTCCTAATTTACATTCCATTGAGTGTAACATCCCAGGTAAATAATGAATAAAAAATTTTCATATTTTTTAATATTTACGAATTAAATATTAATTTTAATTAAAAGGGGTTGCTATGTTCGATAGCGTACTCGATACGCAACAATGAGTTTCTTTGAAAACTTACGTTGCACACTAGTAATATAATAATATTATTTTAAATGGTAGTTAACATGTAGCTGTTGTATTGGGGGAAATGGATAGAAATAACTAAAATATTATTATATATGTTTTTTAAATGTTTTTACATTTATCCAATAAAATATAAAGGCTTAAAATATGGATAGAATTCAATTTTAGGCATTTATACCCTAATTTTCACTAAAGGTTCACTTATCACCTTTTGATGGCGAACCATCATTAAATATAGTTTTGATCACTCTTATACATTCTATTGGACCAAATATAACTCTTTTTTAGAATCGGGACATCAAAATTTACTTTCTGTAAATTTTTGGTATTTTTCCGATAAAGTTCATTTTTTAATGAATAATGTAAAATCTTGTATTTTAATTCAAAACCTATTTTTAATCTAATTTATTTATATGATTATATTATCTTTTTAATTGGTTTTAAAGTGAAATTAGAATATATTTTTACCATTAAATACAATAGTGGTTGTTGGAATTAATTTCACTTTGAAATCGGACTTAAACAAGTGTCAATCTTTTGATACTTATTGTTTCATAAAAACACGCTATTGACTCTGACAGCGGGAATTAATTATTAAATTAATTAATGAAACTTATATTTATTTAATTTTGTTAAATGGAATTCATTTTTTAATTCTGAATATCAAATATAGCTTAGGGTGAAGTTTTGGTATTTTTCTGAAAAACTTCAATTTTTGATGAATAGTGAAACCACTAAGTGGTACTTAAAAACTGATTTTTCGTTGAAATTAAAATTTACCACCTCAGTGTTTTGAATTTCAAAAATCCGACATACATGGTTTTCATTAAGATGTAAAATTTGGCTCAATGGGATTAAAATAATTTTTTGGTGAATAGTAACTTATTAAGTTTTTAATCGCGATTAGAGGTAATTAGTGTAATTTATGGTAAAACTAATGTTGTAATAATATTAAATGAACTTCACACATGTCCTAACCTAATTGGATGTGTCATGGCCGACCAAAAAAATCCATGGGTCAACTTGGGGACCCCATGGAGCCACTTTGGTTGGAAAATGACATAAATACCTTTTTATTTAATGTTAAAGTAAAAATAACACAAACATGAGATGTTTTACTAAAAAATATTTTACATGGGGTTATACAAGTAAGATATTTGACTATAAATATTCATTATAAATCTAAAAATATTTCCTAAATCAGGATATTTTTTTTATAATTTTTAGACATTAAATAAATTAAATTATGTATGACATCATGATGATGCAGTGATTACCTCATTAATAAAGGATTTAAATAAAATGGAAAGATAATGTAAAATATAAGACCTAAACATTTCAAAAACCTATTGTATGGGTGGATTTCGAACCCTTATCACCATACCCTTGAATTATATCAATGTGGGACCTTTTGAATCCGAAACTCATTTTAAAATAAAGTAACATTTCTTTACTTTCCAAGAGTGCCCCTCCTCTCCTCTTATAAAAGGCCCCCACCTCTACCTCTTTACCCACACTTCCAAAGCCTTTGGCTCAGCCAACCCCTGCCCATTTTGTCTCTACACATCCCTCTAATACTCCTTGAATCCTCACATTGGGCAGAAGTCTTTCCAAGGCAGCCTTTGATCTCAAATTTAAGATAGTTACCCGATTTTAAGGTAATGTTTTCACTTGTGTCCTTTTGTTTTATTTTGCTTCTCCAACCCCCTAAACTATTTTTATTCATTTATTTTTTAACAAATACAGTATATTCAATATACTAGGATGTTGTTATAAGAAGGATTAGAGCTACACTTATACACACCTATGTCTAATGGTTAAAGAACATACTATTTCTGTGGATGGCGAATTTCTGCCTCACAAAACGATGATTGTTCAACATTCTTCTAACACCTTCAAAGGTGGCCATTAAGATGACACTATATTTATATATGATATATTATATTTTTATGTTTTACTTAAGCTTCTGTATTTTTCATTTATGTCCTACCTTTATTTTTTCCATTATGGGTCAAAGTGATATCTTCATTTAAGGAAGTGCGGACTACCGCCCCCTCAAAGTGATTTGATTCGTTAATACCATATGTGGTACATATAAAGGATATATTTAATGATATTATATATAATACCATACTGGAATTAAAAAACTATTATGTATCATTATGTTTTAATTCCATTAAATATGAAATAGAAATGGAAGTAGAGTTCATGCGTACGTACGGCTTACCGTCTCCATGAACGGTACATTTCATTTCTTATCTCAAAATGTTATGTAATATTATAAGTACATATATATAATGGATATATGTGTAATATATTACATATAAATTATGGATATAATTCTGTAATTATAACATATATATATATATATATATCTAATTTTGTTTTAATTCAATTAATATGACAAAAAAATGAAAGTAGTGTTCATGCGTACGTACGGCCTACCGTCTCCATGAACGGTGCTTTTAATTTTTTTTAACTCCAAATGATATTTAATAGTATAAAATGAATATATGATGGATATATATGATATCCAAATCGTGAATATCATTCTGGATAGAATGAACCTTTGACCACACGTACAACATGTAATTGTAAGAAGTTCACTTTCAACATAAGAACCAAATATCGACAAAACAAACATTATTAACTTAAATGATTACATAATGTTTATAAAATGGAAATAAGTGATATAAAAGGAATAATGAAATTTAAAAAGGTTCTTATGCAAATATAAATTAACTCATGTTTTTTATTCAGTACGTTAAAGAATGATCAAGTCAAGTCAGACCCGAGTTAAGGGATCTTACTCCTCTCTTTCTTTTTAAGTACACTCTTTTATGTCACTCCTTTTAAAGATCATATTTCTTGTTATTGGGATTTTTTTTTATATTACTATTACTGTAATTTTTATTTTCATATGATTAGAGACTCTATTCTCTCTCATCAATCAATTTTGGAAGTTTTGAGTGGCACCGTTAGGCTGCCGAATTTTCGTAAGAGATCCAACCTCTCTCTTTCTTTTTAAGACTCTCTTTTATGTCATTTCGTTTAAGATCATATTTCATATGTTTGGGGCTGTTCTTTTATATTACTCATTATTTACTTTTTATTTTCATATAATTAGAGACCCAATTTTATCTCATCAAACCATTTTTGGAAGATTTATGTTGCGTCGTTAGGCTGCCGAGTTTTCGTAAGGGATTTTTTTATCCCACTTTTATTCTCGTGACATTTATGCTACGTTTTCTGCTATTTCCTTTGAGTGGTGTATGTAATGCCCATTATTATACACTTTGTGTAGTATAATTTCATTTGTTGGTATTTACTTCTTCATTGTATGACCCTTCTTCCATGGGGTGTATGTTTCGAAAGTTACCCAACTCGGTAAGGGGACCTTTCACCCTCCTCTTTTTAAAAGAATTCTTTTGTTAAGTCTTTTAATTTACATCTTATTATGTTGGTATATGTTCTTATATATCCTTATTGATGTAAAGTTTATTTCCATGTGATGAGATAACATTCACTCTCTCATCGACTAATTTTCTGAATTTTGAAGTGATGTCGTTAGGCTGTGGAATTTTTACAAGGGAACATCGTAGCCCAATTTCGATTTCTTTCGGTTCAACTTGTACTTCTTGAACATGTAATACTATGAATATGTGTGGTTGACCTTATATTGTTTCACAATTAATATCCACTTATATTGGGTGTATTTTTATTTCTCAGACATAATTATGTGATATATTTATCCTTAGTTTAAGGATACCCTCTTTATAATGGATTTCATCTCAATTTACATTTCCATTGAGACTTCATTGTTATTATGAACCAATTCACTCTTATTTGGTGTGTATACTGTCCTTTGACATATTATATCATGAATCCCTTTATTCTCATGATATTATAAAGCTCGGATTAAATGTTATTCCGCGATTATTTGTATTCAAGAGTCTCTCATTTTGTTAAAAACTCTTTAACAAAAATATCGTTTTAAATGTTTTAAAGATTCATTATTCTAAATATTTATCTTTAATGTCTATGTTTTTAAAATGGTTTTCCGTATTCATTTAGATGTACATTAATGTGTTAAAATTGTAATTCCAATAAAAGCTTCAAAGTGGCATGGGACACTTTGATTCAAAAATCGCTTTTAAATGATTTTAGAAAATGGATTGAATAATTCAATATCTTGGAATTACTTATTTTGATTGAAAATGAAATTTTTTTATTGAAATGTTTATATTTTCAATATTTTATGTGTAATGATGGTACTTGGACATTTTACAGGTGGTTACGTGATAAACCATATGACGGGTGGTGCTGTGAATACCAGGACAGGTTGTTACGTTATAACCTCCAATGCATTGGGTATGGAAGTCGGCCGTATAGCTATTCCATTAAGTATGTGTGGAAGTCGGCCGTATGGATATTCCATTAAGTATGAGTGGAAGTCGACAGTATGGTTATTCCATTTAAGTATGTTTATGTCCCAAGTTACCTTTATATGTTATGTGTTCTTTATATGGGTTTTATTGTAATCCTTTGGTTACAAAAATGTAAGTAATGATATTTTATTCAGTGAAGAGTTTTTACTACTTCATGAAGGTGAAGGTATTACTTTGATAAAGTATACATGGTTTACATGATGTTTGAAAAACTAACAGTTTTCATTCTTTGTGTATCCCTTACTGATCTTTTTATGCTCACCCCAAGTTTTTTTTGAAATGTTTTTCACAGGACTTAATGTGGAATAGGGTCAAGGATGGGATCAAGGGAAAGTCATGCTATCTAAAACATGGAACTGGACATGTTTCTTTTATAGAGTTTTTATTTTATGGAAACTTAGTAGAAGTGTCTACTTTGTAATCTTTTGAGATTTAATATTTATGATCTAATTCTCTAAAACTCTAAACCTGAAAAGATCCTCAATGTGAATTATTCATTTAATTTAATATTAAGTAAGGTTTAAGGCTGGGGCCTTATAGTTGGTATCAATGGTTGGTTTAGACAACATTAGGAGTTAGAAAAGTGTAAAATTATAAGTTAATTTATGGTACGATTAAAATGATATAGCATTTAAAGATTACCATGTTGCTTCTCCTAAGATATTTCTGTGTTAAGAATGTTTTTTGATAGAGGAAAAAGAGCAGCTTTTTTGGGAAGGCATACTGAGGGAAATTACCTTCCAAATCAGCATACTGAGATGGTCAGAATCAGAATTGAGCAGTTTACTATAGTGATGGCTCAGCTGACTCAGGTGAAAAATGTTGGTTGTGTTTATTGATGATATTTTGGTGTTTTCTAAAAAGTAAAGAGGAGCATGAAAGAAATTTAAGGGTTATCTTTCAAACCTTAAAAGAAAATAAACTGTATGGAAAATTTAGCAAGAGTGAGTTTTGGTTACAACAAATTTCTTTCCTTGGTCACATTGTTTCAAAAGATGGCATAACTGTTGATCCTGCTAAAACAAAAGTTGTTGATGAATGGCCAAGACCCACAAATGTAACCGAGATCCGTAGTTTCCTTGGTTTGGAAGGTTACTACCGAAGGTTTGTTGAAAATTTATCATGGTTATCTAGTCCAATTACTAAGCTAACTCGTATGGGTGTTAAGTTTATCTGGACAAAAGAATGTGATGATTGTTTTCAGGAGTTGAAAAGAAGATTGGTGAATTCTCCAGTTTTGGCACATCCTTCCAGGAATGGTGAGTTTGTTATATACAGTGATGCTTTGTTGAAAGGACTTGGTTGTGTCCTTATACAGAATGATCAGGTAATTTCATATGCTTCACATCAACTGAAAACTCATGAGGTAAATTACCCTACACATGATTTGGATTTATCTGCTATTGTTTTTGCTCTAAAAATTTAGAGGCATCATTTTTATGGAGTAAAGTGTAAAATATATACTGATCAAAAAGGTTTAGAGTATATATTCACTCAGAAAGAATTGAACATTAGACAGAGGAGATGGCTGGAATTAATCAAGGATTATGATTGTACAATTCCTTACCATCCGGGAAAAGAAAATAAATTGGATAATGAATTGAGTCAAAAAAGTAATGCTTCATTAACAATGTTGCGTTTGTAATGAGATCCTTTGGTTTTTGCTTTGATGAACTTCGGCATGGAATTTTTTTGTGTAGGAAGTCCTTCTGTTTTGTTTCAGGTATCAGTGACATCTTACCAATCAGACAAGATCAAGGAAGCACATAAGCAAGACAGTGAGTTGCAGAAAAAGGTAGAGCTGGTTCAGAAAGGTAAGCTGCCTGAATTCAACATTGATAATGATTTTGTTTTGAGGTTTGGGAAGAGATTATATGTGCCTTGTGATTTACAGTTGAAGAATGAGTTGTTATGTGAGGCTCATAGTTCCCCATTTTCAGTTCATCCTGGCAGTACTAAGATGTACAGGGATCTACGGGAGTATTACTGGTTGGATGGAATGAAAAGGGATATTGCAGATTTTACTGTGAAGTGTTTGACTTGTCAGCAGGTTAAATCAGAGAGGAAGTTACCGAAAGGGATGCTTCAGCCTTTACCAGTGCCATAGTGGAAATGGGAAAATATATCCATGGATTTTGTCTTGGGATTACCGAAGACATCTAGAGGTAATAATGCAATATGGGTTATTGCTGATCGCTTGACTAAATCTGCTAATTTCCTTGCTATACGAGATACTTTTTACCTAGATCAACTTTCCCGTTGTATCTTAAAGAGATATTCAGGTTACATGGATTTCCTCTCTCCATTGCGTCCGATCGTGATCCCAGGTTTACTTGTAACTTTTGGAAAGGCATTCAGATGTTGTTGGGTACAGAATTAAATTTTAGTACAGCTTTTCATTCGCAATCAGATGGGTAGTCAGAACGAACAATTCAGACCTTGTAGGATATGCTACAAGCTTGTTCGATGGATTATCAGGGAAGTTGGGACCAATATCTTTCTTTGGTTGAGTTTTCATATAATAACAGTTTTCATTCCAGTTTATAGATGGCACCATTTGAGGCATTATATGGGAAGCGGTGTTGAACTCCATCATTTTGGGATGAAGTGGGTGAAAGGAAGTTGATGGGACCCGAATTGGTAGAAGAGATGGCAGAAAAAGTTCAGTTGATTCAGAAACACATGAGAATAGCTTAGATCAGGCAGAAGAGTTATGTGGATAACCAGAGGAAGGATCTATCTTTCGAGATAGGTGATCATGTTTTTTTCAAGGTTTCTCCATGGAAAAGTGTGATGAGATTTGGTAAGAAAGGAAAGCTGAGTCCAAGGTTCATTGGAACATATGAAATTCTGGAGAAAGTTGGATCAGTTTCTTACCGAGTGGCTTTACCTCCGATTTTATCTCAGGTACACAATGTTTTTCATGTTTCTATGTTAATAAAGTATATGCCAGATCCATATCATTTTTTGAGTCCAAAGGTAGTTCAGCTGGAAGAGAACCTATCTTATGAAGAACAACCAGTCTAGATTCTTGACTGAAGAGAGAAAGTGTTGTGAAATAAGGTAATTCACTAGGTAAAGGTTTTGTGGAAAAACCATATGGTTGAAGAGGCAACGTGGGAATCTGAAAATTATATGAGGGATAAATACCCCCACTTATTTTGATAAGTGAATAAAATTGCGAGGAAGCAATTCCCAAAAGGGTGGAAGGATGTAACATCCCAGGTAAATAATGAATAAAACGTTTTCATATTTATTAATATTTATGACTTAAATATTAATTTTAATTAAATGGGGTTGCTATGTTCGATAGCGTACTTGATACGCAATGATGAGTTTCTTTGAAAACTTACGTTGCACACTAGTAATATAATAATATTATTTTAAATTGTAGTTAACAAGTAGCCGTTGTATTGGTGAGAATGGATATAAATAACTAAATTATTATTATATATGTTTTTTAAATGTTTTTACATTTATCCACTAAAATATAAAGGCTTAAAATACAGAAAGAATTCAATTTTAGGCATTGATACCCTAATTTTCAATAAAGGTTCACTTATCACCTTTTGATGGTGAACCATCATTAAATATAGTTTTGATCACTCATATACATTCTATTGGACCAAATATAACTCTTTTTTAGAATAGAGACATCAAAATTTACTTTGTGTAAATTTTTGGTATTTTCTGATAAAGTTCATTTTTTAATGAATAGTGGAAAATGTTGTATTTTAATTCAAAGCCTCTTTTTAATATAATTTATTTATATGATTATATTATATTTTGAATTGGTTTTAAAGTGAAATTAGAATATATTTTTACCATTAAATACAATAGTGGTCTTTGGAATTAATTTCACTTTGAAATCGGACTTAAACTAGTGTCAATCTTTTGATACTTATTGTTTCATAAAAACACGCTATTTGCTCTGACTGCGGGAATTAATTATTAAATTAATTAATGAAACTTATATGTTTTGAATTTTGTAAAATGGAATTCATTTTTTAATTCGAAATATCAAAAATATCTTAGGGTGAAGTTTTGGTATTTTTCGGAAAAACTTCAATTTTTGATGAATAGTGAAACCACTAAGTGGTACTTAAAAAACTGATTTTTCGTTTAAATGAAATTTTACCACCTATGTGTTTTGAATTTCAAAAATCCGACATACATGGTTTTCATTAATAAGTAAAATGTGGTTCAATGGGATTAAAATAATTTTTTGGTAAATAGTAACTTATTAAGTTTTTAATCGCGATTAGAGGTAATTAGTGTAATTTAAGGTAAAAATAATATTGTAATAATTTGAAATGAAATTGAAACATTTACTAACCTCATTGGATGTGTCATGGCCAACCAAGAAAATCCATGGGTCAACTTGGTGACCCCATGGAGCCACTTTGGTTGGATAATGACATAAATACCTCTTTATTTCATGTTAAAGTAAAAATGACACAAACATGAGATGTTTTACTAAACAAAATTTTACATGGGGTTATACAGGTCATATTTTTTACTATAAATATTCATTAGAAATATGTAAAGATTTACTAAATCATGATAGTTTTTTATAATTTTTAGACATTAAATAAATTAAATTATTTATGACATCATGATGATGCAGCGATTACCTCATTAATAAAGGATTTAATTAAAATGGAAAGATAATGTAAAATCTAAGACCTGCACACGTCAAAAACCTATTGGATGTGTGTATTTAGAACCCTTATCAACTTACCTTCGAATTATATCAATGTGGGACCTTTTTAATCCGAAACTCATTTTAAAATAAAGTAACATTTCTTTACTTTCCAAGAGTGACCCTCCTCTCCTCTTATAAAAGGCCCCCACCTATATCTCTTTACCCACACTTCCAAAGCCTTTGTCTCGGAAAAACACATCCCATTTTGTCTCTACACATCCCTCTATTACTCCTTGAAGCCTCACTTTGGGCATAAGTCTTCCCAAGGAAGCCTTTGAGCTCAAATCTATGAGAGTTACCTGATTTTAAGGTAATATCTTCACTTGTGTCCTTTTGATTTTTTTTTCTTCTCCAACCCCCAAAACTCTTTTTATTCATTTATTTTGTAACAAATCCAGTATCTTAAATATACTAGGATGTTGTTATAAGATGTATTATAGGTACACTTACACACACCTACACTTAATGGTTAAAGAACATACTGTTTCGGTGGATGGCGAATTTCTGCCTCACGAAACGATGATTGTTCAAAATTCTTCTAACACCTTCAAAGGTGGCCATTAATATGACACTATATTTATATATGATATATAATATGTTTATGTTTTACTTAAGATTCTTTATTTTTCATTTATGTCCTACCTTTATGGTTTCCATTATGGGTCAACACGATATCTTCATTTAAGGAAGTGCGGACTACCGCCCCCTCAAAGTGATTTGATTCGTTAATACCATATGTGGTACGTATAAAGTATAAATTTAATTATATTATATATGATACCATATTGTAATTAAAATAATATTATGTATCATCATGTTTTAATTCCATTAAATATGAAATAGAAATGGAAGTAGCATTCATGCGTACGTACGGATTACCGTCTCCATGAACGGTACATTTCATTTCTTATCTCAAAATGTTATGTACTATTATAATTACATATATATAATGGATATATATGTAATATGTTACATATAAATTATGGATATCATTATGTAATTATAACATATATATATATATCTCATTTTGTTTTAATTCCATTAATATGACAAAAAAAATGAAAGTAGCGTTCATGCATACGTACGGCCTACCGTCTCCATGAACGATGCTTTTAATTTTTTTTAACTCCAAATGCTATTTAATAGTATAAAATGAATATATGATGGATATATATGATATCGAAATCATGAATATCATTCTGGATATAATGAACCTTTGACCACACGTACAACATGTAATTGTAAGAAGTTCACTTTCGACTTAAGAACCAAATATCGACAAAACAAACATTATTAAATTAAATGATTACATAATGTTTATAAAATGGAAATAAGTTATATAAAAGGAATAATGAACTTGAAAAAGGTTCTTAAGCAAATATAAATTAACTCAAGTTTTTTATTCAGGACGTTAAAGAACGATCGAGTCAAGTCGGACCTGAGGTAAGGGATCCTACTCCTCTCTTTCTTTTTAAGTACACTCTTTTATGTCGCTCCTTTTCAAGATCATCTTTCTTGTTATTGGGATGTTATTTTATATTAATCTTAATTTAATTATTATGTTCATACTATTAGATTCCCTATTCTATCTGATCAATCCATTTTGGATGTTTTGAGTGGCACCGTTAGGCTGCCGAATTTTCGTAAGAGATCCAACCTCTCTCTTTCTTTTTAAGTACTCTCTTTTATGTTATTTCGTTTAAGCTCATATTTAATATGTTTGGGGATGTTCATTTATATTCCTCATTCTGTACTTTTTATGTTCATATAATGAGAGACCCTATTTGATCTCATCAATCCATTTTTGGAAGATTTATGTGGCGCCGTTAGGCTGCCTAGTTTTTGTAAGGGATTTTTTTCATCCCACTTTTATTCTCGTGACATTTATGCTACGTTTGCTGCTATTTCCTTTGAGTGGTGTATGTACTGCACATTATTATATACTTTGTGTAGTATAATTTCATTTATGTGTATTTACATCTTCATTGTATGGCCCTTCTTCCATGGGGTGTACGTTTCGAAAGTTACCCAACTCGGTAAGGGGACCTTTCACCCTCCTCTTTTTAAAAGACTTCTTTTGTTAAGTCTTTAATTTACATCTTATTATGTTGGGATATGTTCTTATATATCCTTATTGATGTAAAGTTTATTTCCAAGTGATGATATACCATTCACTCTCTAATCGACTAATTTTCTGAATTTTGAAGTGACGTCGTTAGGCTGTCGAATTTTTACAAGGCAACATCTTAACCCAATTTCGATTTCTTTGGGTTCAACTTGTACTTCTTGAACATGTAATACTATGAATATGTGTGAATGACCTTAGATTGTTTCACACAAAATATCCACTTATATTGGGTGTATTTTTATTTCTCACACATAATTATGTGATCGATTTGTCCTTAGTTTAAGGATACCCTCTTTATAATGGATTTCATATCAATTTACATTTCCATTGAGACTTCATTGTTATTATGAACCAATTCACTCTTATTTGGTGTGTATACTATCCTTTGACATATTATATCATGAATCCCTTTATTCTCATGATATTATAAACCTCGGATTAAATGTTATTCCACGATTATTTGTATTCAAGAGTCTCTCATTTTGTTAAAAACTCTTTAACAAAAATATCATTTTAAATGTTTTAAAGATTCATTATTCTAAATATTTATCTTTAATGTCCATGTTTTCAAAATGGTTTTCCGTATTCATTTACAAGGACATTAATGTGTTAAAATTGTAATTCCAATAAAAGCTTCAAAGTGGCATGGGACACTTTGATTCAAAAATCGCTTTTAAATGATTTTAGAAAATGGATTGAATAATTCAATATCTTGGAATTACTTATTTTGATTGAAAATGAAATGTTGTTATTGAAATGTTTATATTTTCAATATTTTATGTGTAATGATGGTACTTGGACATTTTACAGGTGGTTACGTGATAAACCATATGACGAGTGGTGCTGTGAATACCAAGATGGGTTGTTACGTTATTACCTCCAATGCATTGGGTATGGAATTCGGCCGTATGGATATTCCATTAAGTATGTGTGGAAGTCGGCCGTATGGATATTCCATTAAGTATGAGTGGAAGTCGACCGTATGGTTATTCCATTTAAGTATGTTTATGTCCCAAGTTACCTTTATATGTTATGTGTTCTTTATATGGGTTTTATGGTAATCCTTTGGTTACAAAAATGTAAGTAATGATATTTTATTCAGTGAAGAGTTTTTACTACTTCATGAAGGTGAAGGTATTACTTTGATAAAGTATACATGGTTTACATGATGTTTGAAAAACTAACAATTTTCATTCTTTGTGTATCCCTTACTGAGCTTTTTATGCTCACCCCAAGTTTTTTTTGAAATGTTTTTCACGGGAGTTAATGTGGAATAGGGTCAAGGATGGGATCAAGGGAAAGTCATGCTATCTAAAACATTGAACTGGACATGTTTCTTTTAAAGAGTTTTTATTTTATGGAAACTTAGTAGAAGTGTCTACTTTGTAATCTTTTGACATTTAATAGTTATGATCTAATTCTCTAAAACTCTAAACCTGAAAAGACCCTCAATGTGAATTATTCATTTAATTTAATATTAAGTAAGGTTTAAGGCTGGGGCCTTATAGTTGGTATCAATGGTCGGTTTAGCCAACATTAGGAGATAGAAAAGTGTAAAATTATAAGTTAATTTATGGTACGATTAAAATGATATAGCATTTAAATATTACCATGTTGCTTCTCCTAAGATATTTCTGTGTTAAGAATGTTTTTTGATAGAGGAAAAAGAGCAGCTTTTTTGGGAAGGCATACTGAGGGAAATGACCTTCCAAATCAGCATACTGAGATGGTCAGAATCAGAATTGAGCAGTTTACTGCAGTGATGGCTCAGCTGACTCAGGTGAAAAATGTTGGTTGTGTTTATTGATGATATTTTGGTGTTTTCTAAAAAGTAAAGAGGAGCATAAAAGTAATTTAAGGGTTATCTTTCAAACCTTAAAAGAAAATAAACTTTTGGAAAATTTAGCAAGTGTGGGTTTTGGTTACAACAAATTTCATTCCTTGGTCACATTGTTTCAAAAGATGGCATAACTGTTGATCCTGCTAAAACAAAAGTTGTTGAAGAATGGCCAAGACCCACCAATGTAACTGAGATCCGTAGTTTCCTTGGTTTGGCAGGTTACTACCGAAGGTTTGTTGAAAATTTATCATGGTTATCTAGTCCAATTACTAAGCTAACTCGTATGGGTGTTAAGTTTATCTGGATAAAAGAATGTGATGATTGTTTTCAGGAGTTGAAAAGAAGATTGGTGAATTCTCTTGTTTTGGAACATCCTTCTAGGAATGGTGAGTTTTTTATATACAGTGATTCTTTGTTGAAAGGACTTGGTTGTGTCCTTATACAGAATGATCAGGTAATTTCATATGCTTTACATCAATTGAAAACTCATGAGGTAAATTACCCTACACATGATTTGGAATTAGCTGCTATTGTTTTTGCTCTAAAAATTTAGAGGCATCATTTTTATGGAGTAAAGTGTAAAATATATACTGATCAAAAAAATTTAGAGTATATATTCACTCAGAAAGAATTGAACATGAGACAGAGGAGATGGCTGGAATTAATCAAGGATTGTGATTGTACAATTCCTTACCATCCGGGAAAAGAAAATAAATTGGATAATGATTTAAGTCAAAAAAGTAATGCTTCATTAACAATGTTGCGTTTGTAATGAGATCCTTTGGTTTTTGCTTTGATGAACTTTTGGAATTTTTTGTGTAGGAAGTCCTTCTGTTTTGTTTCAGGTATCAGTGACATCTTACCAATCAGACAAGATCAAGGAAGCACATAAGCAAGACAGTGAGTTGCAGAAAAAGGTAGAGCTGGTTCAGAAGGGTAAGCTTCCTGAATTCAACATTGATAATGATTTTGTTTTGAGGTTTGGGAAGAGATTATATGTGCCTTGTGATTTACAGTTGAAGAATGAGTTGTTATGTGAGGCTCATAGTTCCCCGTTTTCAGTTCATCCTGGTAGTACTAAGATGTACAGGGATCTACGGGAGTATTACTGGTTGGATGGAATGAAAAGAGATATTGCAGATTTTACTGTGAAGTGTTTGACTTGTCAGCAGGTTAAATCAGAGCGGAAGTTACCGAAAGGGATGCTTCAGCCTTTACCAGTGCCATAGTGGAAATGGGAAAATATATCCATGGATTTTGTCGTGGGATTACCGAAGAAATCTAGAGGTAATAATGAAATCTGGGTTATTGTTGATCGCTTGACTAAATCTGCTAATTTCCTTGCTATACGAGATACTTTTTACCTAGATCAACTTTTCCCGTTTGTATCTTAAAGAGATATTCAGGTTACATGGATTTCCTCTCTCCATTGCGTCCGATCGTGATCCCAGGTTTACTTGTAACTTTTGGAAAGGCATTCAGAAGTTGTTGGGTAAAGAATTAAATTTTAGTACAGCTTTTCATTCGC
Source organism: Viscum album (assembly GCA_963277665.1). Taxonomy (NCBI): domain Eukaryota; kingdom Viridiplantae; phylum Streptophyta; class Magnoliopsida; order Santalales; family Viscaceae; genus Viscum; species Viscum album. Next base: position 1,405,550,720 of record OY728125.1, read on the forward strand.
AATCAGATGGGCAGTCAGAACGAACAATTCAGACCTTGTAGGATATGCTACAAGCTTGTTTGATGGATTATTAGGGAAGTTGGGACCAATATCTTTCTTTGGTTGAGTTTTCTTATAATAACAGTTTTCATTCCAGTTTACAGATGGCACCATTTGAGGCATTATATGGGAAGCGGTGTCGAACTCCATCATTTTGGGATGAAGTGGGTGAAAGGAAGTTGATGGGACCAGAATTGGTAGAAGAGATGGCAGAAAAAGTTCAGTTGATTCAGAAACACATGAGAACAGCTCAGATCAGGCAGAAGAGTTATGTGGATATCCAGAGGAAGGATCTATCTTTCGAGATAGGTGATCATGTTTTTTGCAAGGTTTCTCCATGGAAAAGTGTGATGAGATTTGGTAAGAAAGGAAAGCTGAGTCCAAGGTTCATTGGACCATATGAAATTCTGGAGAAATTTGGATCAGTTTCTTACCGAGTGGCTTTACCTCCGAGTTTATCTCAGGTACACAATGTTTTTCATGTTTCTTTGTTAAGAAAGTATATCCCAGATCCATCTCATGTTTTGAGTCCAAAGGTAGTTCAGCTGGAAGAGAACCTATCTTATGAAGAACAACCAGTCTAGATTCTTGACCGAAGAGAGAAAGTGTTGTGAAATAAGGTAATTCACTAGGTAAAGGTTTTTTGGAAAAACCATATGGTTGAAGAGGCAATGTGGGAATCTGAAAATTATATGAGGGATAAATACCCCCACTTATTTTGATAAGTGAATAAAATTGTGAGGAAGCTATTCCCAAAAGGGGGGAAGGATGTAACATCCCAGGTAAATAATTAATAAAAAATTTTCATATTTATTAATATTTATGAATTAAATATTAATTTTAATTAAATGGGGTTGCTATGTTCGATAGCGTACTTGATACGCAATGATGAGTTTCTTTGAAAACTTACGTTGCACACTAGTAATATAATAATATTATTTTAAATGGTAGTTAACAAGTAGTCGTTGTATTGGTGAGAATGGATATAAATAACTAAAAGATTATTACAATGTTTTTTCAATGTTTTTACATTTATCCACTAAAATATAAAGGCTTAAAATACAGAAAGAATTCAATTTTAGGCATTGATACCCTAATTTTCACTAAAGGTTCACTTATCACCTTTTGATGGTGAACCATCATTAAATATAGTTTTGATCACTCTTATACATTCTATTGGACCAAATATAATTCTTTTTTATAATAGAGACATCAAAATTTACTTTGTGTAAATTTTTGGTATTTTTCCGATAAAGTTCATTTTTTAATGAATAGTGGAAAATGTTGTATTTTAATTCAAAGCCTCTTTTTAATATAATTTATTTATATGATTAAATTATATTTTTAATTGGTTTTAAATTTAAATTAGAATATAATTTTACCATTAAATACAATAGTGGTCATTGGAATTAATTTCACTTTGAAATCGGACTTAAACTGGTGTCAATCTTTTGATACTTATTGTTTCATAAAAACACGCTATTTGCTCTGACTGCGGGAATTAATTATTAAATTAATTAATGAAACTAATATGTTTTGAATTTTGTAAAATGGACATCAATTTTTAATTCGAAATATCAAATATAGCTTAGGGTGAAGTTTTGTTATTTTTCGGAAAAACTTCAATTTTTGATGAATAGTGAAACCACTAAGTGGTACTTAAAAAACTGATTTTTCGTTTAAATGAAATTTTACCACCTATGTGTTTTGAATTTCAAAAATCCGACATACATGGTTTTCATTAAGATGTAAAATGTGGTTCAATGGGATTAAAATAATTTTTTGGTAAATAGTAACTTATTAAGATTTTAATCGCGATTAGAGGTAATTAGTGTAATTTAAGGTAAAAATAATGTTGTAATAATATGAAATGAACTTGAAACATTTCTTAACCTAATTGGATGTGTCATGGCCGACCAAGAAAATCCATGGGTCAACTTGAGGACCCCATGGAGCCACTTTGGTTGGAAAATGACATAAATACCTCTTTATTTCATGTTAAAGTAAAAATGACACAAACATGAGATGTTTTACTAAACAAAATTGTACATGGGGTTATACAGGTCATATTTTTTACTATAAATATTCATTAGAAATATGTAAAGATTTACTAAATCATGATATTTTTTTATAATTTTTAGACGTTAAATAAATTAAATTATTTATGACATCATGATGATGCAGCGATTAACTCATTAATAAAGGATTTAATTAAAATGGAAAGATAATGTAAAATCTAAGACCCGCACATGTCAAAAACCTATTGGATGTGTGGATTTAGAACCCTTATCACCTTATCTTTGAATTATATCAATGTGGGACCTTTTGAATCCGAAACTCATTTTAAAATAAAGTAACATTTCTTTACTTTTCAGGAGTGACCCTCCTCTCCTCTTATAAAAGGCCCCCACCTATACCTCTTTACCCACACTTCCAAAGCCTTTGTCTCGGCCAAACCCTTCCCATTTTGTCTCTAAACATCCCTCTATTACTCCTTGAAGCCTCACTTTGGGCATAATTCTTCCCAAGGAAGCCTTTGAGCTCAAATCTATGAGAGTTACCCGATTTTAAGGTAATGTCTTCACTTGTGTCCTTTTGTTTTATTTTTCTTCTCCAACCCCCAAAACTCTTTTTATTAATTTATTTTGTAACAAATACAGTATCTTAAATATACTAGGATGTTGTTATAAGAAGTATTCTAGGTACACTTACACACACCTACACTTAATGGTTAAAGAACATACTGTTTCGGTGGATGGCGAATTTCTGCCTCACGAAACGATGATTGTTCAACATTCTTCTAACAACTTCAAAGGTGTCCATTAAGATGACACTATATTTATATATGATATATAATATGTTTATGTTTTACTTAACATTCTTTATTTTTCATTTATGGCCTACCTTTATGGTTTCCATTATGGGTCAACACGATATCTTCATTTAAGGAAGTGCGGACTACCGCCCCCTCAAAGTGATTTGATTCGTTAATACCATATGTGGTACGTATAAAGGATACATTTAATGATATTATATATGATACCATATTGTAATTAAAATAATATTATGTATAATTATGTTTTAATTCCATTAAATATGAAATAGAAATGGAAGTAGCATTCATGCGTACGTACGGCTTACCGTCTCCATGAACGGTACATTTCATTTCTTATCTCAAAATGATATGTACTATTATAATTACATATATATAATGGATATATATGTAATATGTTACATATAAATTATGGATATCATTATGTAATGATAACATATATATATATATATCTCATTTTGTTTTAATTCCATTAATATGACAAAAAATGAAAGTAGCGTTCATGCATACGTACGGCCTACCGTCTCCATGAACGGTGCTTTTAATTTTTTTTTAACTCCAAATGCTATTTAATAGTATAAAATGAATATATGATGGATATATATGATATCCAAATCATGAATATCATTCTGGATATAATGAACCTTTGACCACACGTACAACATGTAATTGTAAGAAGTTCACTTTCGACTAAAGAACCAAATATCGACAAAACAATCATTATTAACGTAAATGATTACATAATGTTTATAAAATGGAAATAAGTGATATAAAAGGAATAATGAACTTGAAAAAGGTTCTTAATAAAATATAAATTAACTCAAGTTTATTATTGAGGATGTTAAAGAACGATTGTGTCAAGTCGGACCTGAGGTAAGGGATCCTACTCCTCTCTTTCTTTTTAAGTACACTCTTTTATGTCGCTCCTTTTCAAGATCATCTTTCTTGTTATTGGGAAGTTATTTTATATTAATCTTACTTTAATTATTATGTTCATACTATTAGAGTCCCTATTCTATCTCATCAATCCATTTTGGATGTTTTGAGTGGCACCGTTAGGCTGCCGAATTTTCGTAAGAGATCCAACCTCTCTCTTTCTTTTTAAGTACTCTCTTTTATGTTATTTCGTTTAAACTCATATTTCATATGTTTGGGGATGTTCATTTATATTCCTCATTCTGTACTTTTTATGTTCATATAATTAGAGACCCTATTTGATCTCATCAATCCATTTTTGGAAGATTTATGTGGCGCCGTTAGGCTGCCTAGTTTTTGTAAGGGATTTTTTTCATCCCACTTTTATTCTCGTGACATTTATGCTACATTTGCCGCTATTTCCTTTGAGTGGTGTATTTACTGCACATTATTATATACTTTGTGTAGTATAATTTCATTTATGTGTATTTACATCTTCATTGTATGACCCTTCTTCCATGGGGTGTACGTTTCGAAAGTTACCCAACTCGGTAAGGGGACCTTTCACCCTCCTCTTTTTAAAAGACTTCTTTTATTAAGTCTTTTAATTTACATCTTATTATGTTGGGATATGTTCTTATATATTCATTATTGATGTAAAGTTTATTTCCAAGTGATGATATACCATTCACTCACTAATCGACTAATTTTCTGAATTTTGAAGTGATGTTGTTGGGCTGTCGAATTTTTACAAGGCAACATCTTAACCCAATTTCGATTTATTTGGGTTCAACTTGTACTTCTTGAACATGTAATACTATGAATATGTGTGAATGACCTTATATTGTTTCACACTTAATATCCACTTATATTGGGTGTATTTTTATTTCTCACACATAATTATGTGATAGATTTATCCTTAGTTTAAGGATACCCTCTTTATAATGGATTTCATCTCAATTTACATTTCCATTGAGACTTAATTGTTATTATGCACCAATTCACTCCTATTTGGTGTGTATACTGTCCTTTGACATATTATATCATGAATCCCTTTATTCTCATGATATTATAAAGCTCGGATTAAATGTTATTCCCCGATTATTTGTATTCAAGAGTCTCTCATTTTGTTAAAAACGCTTTAACAAAAATATCGTTTTAAATGTTTTAAAGATTCATTATTCTAAATCTTTATCTTTAATATCCATGTTTTCAAAATGGTTTTCATATTCATTTACATGGGCATTAATGTTTTAAAATTTTAATTCCAATAAAAGCTTCAAAGTGGCATGGGACACTTTGATGCAAAAATCACTTTTAAATGATTTTTGAAAATGGATTGATTAATTCAATATCTTGGAATTACTTATTTTGATTGAAAATGAAATGTTGTTATTGAAATGGTTATATTTTCAATATTTTATGTGTGATGATGATACTTGGACATTTTACAGGTGGTTACGTGATAAACCATATGACGGGTGGTGCTGTGAATACCAGGATGGGTGGTTACGTTATAACCTCCAATGCATTGGGTATGGAAGTCGGCCGTATGGCTATTCCATTAAGTATGTGTGGAAGTCAGCCGTATGGATATTCCATTAAGTATGAGTGGAAGTTGACCGTATGGTTATTCCATTATGTATGTTTATGTCCCAAGTTACCTTTATGTGTTATGTGTTCTTTATATGGGTTTTATTGTAATCCTTTGGTTACAAAAATGTAAGTAATGATATTTTATTCAGTGAAGAGTGTTTACTACTTCATGAAGGTGAAGGTATTACTTTGATAATGTATACATGGTTTACTTGATGTTTGAAAAACTAACAGTTTTCATTCTTTGTGTATCCCTTACTGAGCATTTTATGCTCACCCCAAGTTTTTTTTGAAATGTTTTTCACAGGACTTAATGTGGAATAGGGTCAAGGATGGGATCAAGGGAATGTCATGCTATCTAAAACATGGAACTAGACATGTTTCTTTTAAAGAGTTTTTATTTTATGGAAACTTAGTAGAAGTGTCTACTTTGTAATCTTTTGAGATGTAATAGTTATGACCTAATTCTCTAAAACTCTAAACCTGAAAAGATCCTCAATGTGAATTATTCATTTAATTCAATATTAAGTAGGGTTTAAGGTTGGGGCCTTATATTGAGACTCCATTTTTTTTATGCACCAATTAAATTTAATATGGTGCATATACTATCATTTGAAATATTATATCATGAATCCCATTATTGTCATGATATTTTAACGTTTTGATTAATTTTTTCCCCAATTATTTCTATTCAAGAATTTTCATTTGGTTAGGATCTCTTTAACTATAATATCATTTTAAATGTTTTAATGATTTATTATTCTCAATCATTATCCTTAATATCCATGTTCTAATAATGCTTTTAAGGATTCATATATATATACATTAATGTTTTAAATTTAAAATTCCTTTTAATAATTTCAATGTGGTGTGGGGCACTTTGATTCAAAAATCTCTTTTAAACAACTTCTTTGATAAATAGTGCGATTTTTAAATGTCTTCAAGAAAAAAGGGATATTTCCCTAAATTAGTTTTACGGATTATTGTTATCTATGGAAATATCCTTCATTGTATTTTATTATTTATTGCAGTTGATTTTGTATAATACAATCTTCCATATTGTATTGAATGGGTCATATTTTGACAGTGGATTTGATATTTTAATACCATTAATGGTTTATGGTTAAAGTATTGATATCTTGTATGCAAGTTTTAATACAAATGTTTTAATTATTGTAACACCCGAGACTTTTATAAGAAATATTTTGTTTATATATAAATCATTAAAGGAATCTTTCACTACACACAACACTAGCTTGGCTTGTTTTACACGCAATTGCAACCTTCCTTGATAGCTTGCGTCGTACACAATTCTGAGTTTCACTAAACAATGATATGCTATTAAAATATTATTAAAACTAGGTGTTGTGAACATTAATAACCACTTTTTGAAATTTTGTAAATTTTATTTTTCAAAATGTACTTCATTTTTGGATTCGGAATATCCAAATTAGCCTAGGGTAAAATTTTTGTATTTTTTTGGAAACTTTCAATTTTTGATTAATAGTGAAAACACTAGGTTGCTATTTATAAACCGACTTTTTATTTAAATAAATATTTATTTTATTTAAATTTATTTTAGGTCAAAATTGATACATAATACCTATATATGTTCAATGTAATTCATTGAATTAATTTTATAATAATTTTAGATATATAAAAATTTTATTGAACTTTTCACCGTCTTTTACCCACCTCCGAGGAGAATTTTCAAATTTACATAAAACATAATTTTACCACTTCTGTGAGTGGAATTTCAAAAATTGAGAGACATGGTTGATGTCAGTAAGTAAAATGTGGTTCAATGAGATGAAAATAATTTTTGGTGAATAGTAAGTTTTTACTTTTATTTACCTCGGTTAAATGTTGTTTCGCACGGAATCCGGGGATGACCTCCTGGACGGGAGATTCAAACGTTCCGATCGGTTTCTAACGGGTTTGTTCGTAGAACCGGAAACATCCAATGATTCCACATCCGTTTAGACCTACTTTCCAAAGGCAGGCGCGCATTAGCTTGTGGACTAATGAGACTTAGGAATTTGCATTGGTCGTGAGGGTGGGAGGTCGGACTCATCACACCTTTTTGAGGGGAATTATTGTCTACTCCGGGACTCTCTTTATAGATTTAAGTTATGTTCGTGAATCCTTATTACATTACCAAGTAAAAAAAGTGCTTTCCTTTAGTTTTAACAATCAATGATTAAATATGCAAAGAAATTTAGAGAATCTTTTATATGTATTCGAGGTTCTTTATCAATAGAGAATCATCTATATTTGTTTAGAGATTCTTGGTCAATGGTATCCTTCAAAACATTTATATAAAAAGTCTCTTGGTCATTTATGATGACCAGGCTGGTTTTAAAGCCACTCAGTGGGGCAGTTGAAGTTTATCGTCATTCAGAAGGACAAAGATTATCTCAAAGTTGGGATCGAACCCATAAATGGGCTACCTACGTATCCTTTCTTTTGGAAAAGGAATCAGAACCCACGTAGTTCGAGGAATGGGGTATGATGTTTATGATTGACGGCTCAAAGATGAATGTCATAATTACTTTTACACTCTAAGCTCACGTGAGTCATGCTCGGTGTGAGAAACAAGAGGTATTGATAAAATTTAGACAATTGTGCCATAAAAAGATGCAATCATAAGAATTTGTTTGGGGCTTATATATAGATGACTGCCCAGATAGATGAAGGTTTAGGATTTACTTTTAGGGAGAAAATCCATGAACAGGGTCCACAAAGTTATATGTGCTTTATAGAGATTTGAATACTCTAATCTTGGGGCTTATTCTTAAGGAGGATGCCCAAGTTAGGAGGGGACTTATGATTGGGTTTTATTCCTGAAAAGGAAACCCAAATCCAAGGTAATTTATGACTGGTTAAGAGAAGTTTAAGGGGACTTGGGGCTTATTCCTGAAAAGGAAGCCCAAGGTTATGACTGAGTCTTATTCCTGAAAAAGGATACCCAGGTTAAGGATTAAGGTTTGGGGCTTACTCCTGAGGAGGATGCCCATATTTGAGGTTGGGGCTTATTCTTAAGAAAGATGCCCAAGTTTAGAGGACTTGATTAGGGCTTACTCCTGAGGAGGATGCCCAGATCAAAGGTTTTATAACTGGGGATTTATTCCTAAAAAGGAGACCCAGTTTAAGGATTCTCTCATCTTAAAGTATGAGGTTGAATGAATGAACTCTCAATCTTTGGTGACATAAAGATGTTTAAATCACTAGGTTTTGAGAGATATTTCACAGAATTCCTTTAAGACAAGGATGTCAAATCAAGAAATCATGCCATAAATGGCTTTGAAGAGTATCTTGAAGACTGAATCTTGAATAGGAAAGGTGAAATGGCTTAAGAGGGGTAAAATGGGCAAGATGGGCACCCAAAAGGATAGGGGCGCGCAAGTCTTGAAAGGCGCGCAAGTCCTGCGGCGGCGCGCAAGTATACTTTGGCGACACATGGTGTACTTGCGCGATTTTCAATGAGAATTGAAATACTTGAGCGACTGTTGATAAAACCCTTTAGAATCCCCTTGAGGTTCTTCCAGAAAAGGGACGCGCAAGTTATATTGAAGGAATTAAGTCGGCGCGCAAGTGTTTGATAAGTTTCAACACTTAGGCCTTCCTTCTTCTCTTTAGATCATCCGTTCTAGGTAAGAAATTACCTTAGAAGTGTTCCGGAAGCTTTGAGAAGAGACTTGGGCATCGGGAGCTTCAATCCAAGTTTCTGGAAAAAGATCCCCTCGAATGGGGGGCCCACAGGGTCTATTTATAGGCAAAAGAAGACCCAGGGCGGTTACCGGGCGGTTACCAATTAGGTCGCGCAAGTCACCTGCGCGACCAAGGTAGCCGCGCAAGTATACTTGCGCGGCAGTGGTATCACTTGCGCGGTGGATTTGCTGTTGATCCTTTTTTCATGCCTTTGTCGATTTTTGATGTTTTCTTCAAAGGATGAATCACTTTCAGCTGAGATATTCCCTTTTCCGATCTTTAGATTCTGTGACGAAAGGAGCGTCAACAAAAGTCCCCCCTCAGAGTTGGATCCGTAGAGAAATGAGGATTTGACTCTGAGGAAATCGAATCCTTCCAAAGGAAAAGGGAGGGCGCGCAAGTCTTTCAGTGCGCAGAGGGTGGCGCGCAAGTCTGCATCGCGCAGGCCTTAAGCGCTCTGGGTGTGGCGCGCAGGTAGGCTTCCTGGCCTATAAATACACGGCCTCATCTCCGTTACATGCATCTGGATTTCAGGATTTCTCGAGCTCTCGCCGCGCAAGTCTTCGTCGCCGCGCAAGTCTCCTGTTTTCACTGTTTCCTCGCTACCGTGCTACTTTCAAGGTAATAGGGCTCGCGCGGTAATACTTGCGCGACAAAAACTTGCGCGGCACATGTATCACTTGCGCGACATCTCCATACTTGCACGCCTTAATGCCTTAGCCATTTTTCCCAAATTCTTTCACAAATTTTATGAAAAAATAATCCCACTTAAGAGTTTAATTTATTCAACTCCTGTGCAGATTCAATGGCTCTTAGACCTGGATTAATTGATGAACTGGCTAGCAAGCGGATAGATGATATGATGAATATCATTGGCCCTGATTACTATACTGTCAAAGACAGTACTCTTCCAGATTTGGCTAAGTATCTAAAGAAATATCATCGCGACTTTCCTCACTGCACTTATCTACCTTTGTATGGTCATGGTCATCTGCAAGAAGTCATTATTCCAGAAGTAAAGAATTATCTTCCATTTTCTTGGTTTCAGAATTATACCAATTTTGCTTCAGCAAATATCTCAGGCGGAGGAGTATTTCAAACTGCTGGAACAGTGGAGAAGGCTTATGTGATGCATCATAGCCCTTGCACACCAGATCTGAAAAAACATACACCTGAGCTTCAACCACATTGCCATCCTTCAATCTTCCGAAATGCTCAGATGGATCAATCCAAAGGCTGGAAGAAAAGTTGGGATTTCCGTCCTGGGGGAGGTGTGAAGCCAACTTGGATGTGGGTATACTGGGTGCGACAGACTTGCGCAGAGTTTATTGAGGATCTGAAGAGAGCTGCAATATATGAGGCTGTTTGGGTTGGGCAAACATATATTTACAGACATGATAACTTCGTGCCAGAGATACTCATCCACTGGAGCCCAGCGACTAATTCTTTCCATTTGACTCATGGAGAAGTAGGTATCAGTTTGTGGGATGTCCACAAGATTTCAGGAGCTCCAATCTTGGGCGATATGTATGATGAATTCATTCCTCCCAAGGTGACTTGGAATGATCCAGAGAAGACTCCTGCTTTGGCTCGAGAATTATTTAAAATCTTTCACAGGCTCAAGAGTTCAGAGACCTCATTAACTCATTTTAGAAAAGATATTCATCCGGAAGAATGGATGAATGTGTTTCTTACCGAGAAGAAAGGGATGGAGCCAAAAGAAAAAGGATCCAAGAAAAAGAAATCCAAGGATACCCGGCCCGGACGTCCTACCACTTGTCCAAAACTTGAGAAGAGAGGAGCTCCTGGAACATTCTGGCCAACTCTAGAAGCAGGAGAGTTTGAAAAATGGGGATATGAAGTGAATCAAAGAATTCCAAAGAAAACTCATCTGGCGGGTTTCTTGGAAATGTGGCTCAGTGTTTATCTCCTGCCGGTCAGGGATTCGAAGGGAGGCGTTAGGCCAGGGACCTTCGTCATTGCGGCCAAGTTAGCTGAGGGAAAAATGGTTGGGTTAGCTACCCCCATTTTAGCAAAGATTCACAGGAGTTTACTTCACGTCTTCCAGGGTAAATCTCCTTTAAGAATAGTGGGACCATTCCAGGTTTTGTGGGGATGGATCGCCACTCACTTCAGGACTTACAATGTACAGAATGGATTACAAATTCCTGGAAGCTCTTTCAGACCGTCAGTGCAAGCATTCTCTGGAATTGCTCCATTAGATGTTAATGGTTATGACATGAAAGTAAGACTAAGCATGTATAAGGAATTCAACTTCATTCCTTATGGAAGTCCGCCATCCGGGCGGTTTGTTGATGATGGGAAAGCCCATTTGGATTTGAGGGCATACATGCTAGCTTGCAGGGATGGCGTGTTAGTAGCCAGGATTGATGGAGAAATCATATGCGAGGCCTATGCTCCATATAGATTTGCACGCCAATTCAAATGTTTGCAACAGATTGTTGTATCCCCTCCAGTACATGTCAGGTTAGAGTAACATCCGATGGTTGCTTGAAAACTATGGTTGCTGACATCAAGAGAGAAGACTGGGGCAGTATTTGATCTACCAGTTGAAAAAGCAGCACATTATCTGACTACATTTTATGCCGAACACTGGATAACATCATACCCTAAAGGGATATTGAATCACCCAGTATATCAAGTGGGAAAGAGGAAGAGGACTGTAGAGAAAGAAACTCTTTCTCATGAAGGTGACGCTTCTCCACCTGAAATAGGTTCAACAGACTCCTCTTATAGAACTGATTCATCGGATTATCACGATGGGGATGATGAGGCACAACCGGCAGCAAAGCGGTTTCGTGCACGATATAATCCTCCGGCCAGAGTTAAAAGACCCACTCCATCAGCTCCTGGTGAGTTATTTGATTGTAATAACTTCAATCACTGCTACTTTATAAAGTAATAAGTCTCACTTTCTTATTCTCTATCTGTAGTTGCAGGAGTCGGGAAGAAATTAAAATCAAAAATTGTAGGACCTTCCTCACAGCCTTTATATCTAAGACCATAGGTTGTTCAGCTATGGCAGAGCTTATATTGTGATACTGAGACCGCCTGGCTGGATTTGTGTGAGGGCCTACAACTTCCTGGAATAGGATATCTTCTAGCTTCTAAAGACCTTCAATACGGAGATAACCCCAATGAAATGCGAGCTTACATCAGAGAGCTGGAAATGCTCATATATGACACTGATAATTCGGTTCCTATCACCAGGTGGGTGAAGGAAATGATTGATCATGGCACCACTGAGGGGGCTGGTGGTTCTGGAGATGAGGAATGGAAAGAGTACGTGGCTCCTGAAGATGTATGTTTTCTTTCCTTATTTTCTTTGCAACTTGATTTTAGTTGAAGCTTTGTTTATTTAAGGAAGTTATTTTCTTCATCTTACAGCTTGCAAAGAAAGGAACCGGGGTTCCTTCGCCACAATATAGCCCTGGTGGTACCGCTATCGTGGCTGCTGCTGATTCTCCTCGCGAACCAGGTGAGATATCTCCAGGCCAGCAGGCCATGAATGAGGCACTGGACATAGCCTTTCATTCGCCAATCCAAGTGCCAATAAGGGAGACTACTGATACTCCGAAAAAACAGAAGAAGCCAAGTCAACGAAGGAGTAAATCCATAGCTAAACGTTTCATTAGCAGTGGTAAGTCCTTCGAACAATCATGAGTTTATACCCATAATCATATGGTTACTCATATTTCTGAGGATTGCAGGGGCTTCTTCAATTTCTCCCTTGAGGTAAGGGACTGATCCTTCTTCAAAGGTCGTGGAGGGTGCTGTAGAACAATAACAGACTCAGGCTGACTTGGTTGCTCCTGGAGAAGAGCTACCATCCATTCCCAGTATCCCTCCTATCACTGAAGATGCTGTCCAGGGTCAGGGGTTGCAGGACATAAGTCGGCAAGAAGACGTAGAAAATGCTCCCACTGGTGAGACTAATCAAGATTCTGAAGTATCATTGGATGAAATGATGAATCAAGGAATGACTTTTGAAGAATTTTATAATCATTCTGAGTTGTCATGTGATTTAGAAGACCTTGGGCGTGAGTGTTACCCTTCGCCCAAATTTTTCTTTAAAAAAAATATACTTCTAACCATGATATAAAATAATATGCAGTTTCTTCCGTAGAAGCCGCTGAACTGCCAATGCCCGAAGAGGGTGTGGACACTGATGTCAACCCTATCATTGCAGAAACATTAGCTCAAGTAGAGCTAAATCCAATAAACTCTCCTGAGACTCATCTTGAAAATCCTGTTGAAACTGGGAAAGATAGGGAGAAGTCTTCTCAGGTTGCTGAACCACCATTGGGTAATGGATAACAATATTTGTGATTGTACTTTATTCGCAAGACAATCCATTCTTTTGTTATCCTTTGAAGCTGACTAAACCTTTCAATTAATCATGCAGGACCATCAATTGCAATGACTAGATCCGAAGATGAGGCCTCTGCCTATGCCCCAACGGGAATTGAAAGTGAAGAAGCACAAGTCAGGGGGGAAAGAGCAGGACAAGGCACCTCCCTAAGTGCGCTAATTCCAGATTACATACCCCCTTCTGACGATGATATTGAATCAGATCCAGATATGCTTAAAGCATTCAGCTTTTCACGACGTAAGGCATTGAATAACATATGGAATATCATATCGGGGGTGCCTTTAGAAGAGCTACCATCAAAAATTTCCCGATTGTCATCCCAATTTGTTATAATGGGACTTGGTGGTTTTGGGTATGAAAAGATCCATGCTGCGGTGAAACCGATCGTTTTCAGGAGGGAGCAAATGCAGACAAGTCGCGAAGATTTGACCAGAGTGAAATTGTCAGTCAACATAGGCGAATTTGAGGCTGCGATATCCCAGGCTGAAGCTGATTATGCTGTCAAGATGAAGGATCTGAAGCAAAAAATCAAAGAAAAGGTCATCCAGCAGGTGCAACTCCAGAAACAGTTAGATGATGTTACTGGGGAACTTGATCAGCTTAATAAATCATTGGATGAAACTCATATGAATGGCATGAAAGCCATTGCAGATGCTAAGAAGGCAATTCAGCAAGCTGAAAAGAGTGAAGCTGGTCAAGTGCACGAGCTTCAAGTAACTGTTGATAAGGCTCAGGATGCTATACATCATATGAAGACTTATGTTGACAATCTTCTGTAATTCTTGAAAAAGAGAAGAGATTTCAGTCTGTGGATTTCCTTCTAACTCTTGTGTATCAATGAAAAACACTTTTGTCTTCAATCATTTGTACTTGCATTCTTCCATTACCTGCTTCAAATTTACTTAAGCCAATGGGCTTAGTAATCATAGCTTGATTTTTACTAGGATTATTACAAATAACCCTACAAACTCTGAATCTTTTAACTGCTCAATATTACCTAAATCATACAAAAAATGTATATTTAGTGAGCTGGAACTTGACTTTTATTCAGAGTTCCTTTGTATTTTGTGTGGGCAGTTTAAAGTCATGCACGCCGGACATAAAGGGGCTAATGTTTAAGGTCGAAATAGCTTTGACAAAAAATGGATTAAAATGGATTCAATTCCTTGACAATTTATCTGAAAACATATTTACCATACTCAAGTATAAGGGGAAAAAATGTAAACTATGGCTTAAGAATATTTGAATCTGAGGAATGATATGAAAAAAAGATCTAAAAGGCATTAGAAGAAGTAGTTTCCAAAAATGAAGTTACTATTATTTAACAAAACCCGTTAGGGGGTTGAAATATGCAGGGCCACCTATGGGCATTGGCTGCATAGTCAAATAAAATAGCATCTTTTGGCTGACAAGTCTGTTATGTGGACTGTTTATGCAAGGCCACCTATGGGCACGTGCTTCCTAGTTAGGCAAAAGAACTCCCAGAAATTTACTTTCCTAGTGCTAAAAGCCAGTGAAAGTTTATGGAGATTCAAATTTTCTAAAGCATAGAGTTTGTTGAATGGAAAGAGGTACTTGAATATAGAGAAGATATTTCCAAACAAGAATATCGAAGAACTGGATGAATATCACTCCTACGAAGGTCTGACCCAAACGTAGGGAAGAAGAATAAACCATAGACTTGAATACTTTCAGATCATGAAAAAGGATATGGGACAAATACGTTAAGGATGGCTATTTTTTGTGGATCCCTACATACTGTCGTTTAAGACAAATAAGGACAAAAGAGGCATTCTTCCCAAGAATGAAGTTACTATTATTTAACAAAACCCGTTAGGGGGTTGAAATATGCAGGGCCACCTATGGGCATTGGCTGCATAGTTAAATAAAATAGCATCTTTTGGCTGACAAGTCTGTTATGTGGACTGTTTATGCAAGGCCACCTATGGGCACGTGCTGCATAGTCGGGCAAAAGAATTCTCAGAAGTTTGACATTTTTGTGACTAAAAGTCATGAAAAGGGTTATGAAGATATGAAAATATTTAAGGTTAGGATTATAATACATAAATATGGGTATTGTCCAATGTATATAGAGATACATAGATCAATGAAAACCATAATCATGTTGTGGCTGGTTCCTAAATTGAAATTTTGGACTTCACTACGTATCTCATAAGAATTAGAATCAAGCCATACGTAGTTCTTGAAATGTAGTTTAACGTCGTGCAGGACGAAAGTATGAGTGATCTTAGTTTAAGGTCATCGAATTCAGATCATAATAATGAATACACAGTGTGTGTTTTCATGAATACTTTTCAGCCAAGGGACTGAAAGTGAAATTTGGGGTTAGGCCCAAAAGACTTGGGACTGGATTCGAGGGACACTTGAATGTTCCTACGTATCCCATAAGGATGGTAATCAAGTCCACGTAGTTCTAGAACTACCCTTTGTACAAATTTGGTTCGTACATGTGAAGGGTGAAAGGGGACTTTAGTGCAATGATGGTTTTAACCTAAGATAAAAAGTTTAGGCATTACCATGTATGTACGTAGTCTTTTGAAAATGAAAACCATGATTGAAAAAGAATCAATGTTAATAATGGTTCCTTCTCAAATGAGGAAATCAAAGAATATTGTAGTTTATTGTCGTACCGGACAAAAGTGTTGTATAGTTTAACGTCATATAACAAGGACGAAAGTGAATCAATGTAAAGATATTGATTCCAGGGGCGGTTTCACAAATCATCATCATATGAGATGGTGGTGAACCGATGTGAAGAGATTGTTTTTGGGCTTGAACCCTGGGAGGTTGCCTACATACCCAGCCTGGAGGGCAAGGATCAAAGTCCGTGTAGTTCAATTAAAGAATGAATAAATGATCAAGTTATTCTTGGGGACAATGATCTAATAAAAAATGTTGTTGGTACTTACACATGGTTAGTGGCCCAAAGGGAGTGTTATGGTTGATGTTCGCTCTAAGCTCACGTGAGTCATACTCGGTGTGAGAAACAAGAGATAATAACAACCTTAACGATGCACAATTTAATGTCATGTAGGACATAAAAAAGGGACTATGCAGTTTAAAGTCTTGCAGTTAGGACTATTGGTGCTGCACAGTTTAGTGTCATGTAGCAGGGACAAAATAACAGTTTAATGTTATGTAGGACATATCAAGGACATTCTGTACAGTTTAGCATCATGTAGTTAGGACGATGGGGACAATATAGTTTAACGTCATATTGGACAAAAAGGGGGACTGTGCAGTTTAATGTCATGCAGTAAGGACAAAAGAGTGTACCATTTTAACGTCATGTCGGATGAAAGTGCGAATAGTTTAAGGTCATATTCATGGACCGTGGATGGTGCGGTTTAATGTCATGCTGGACCTTTGATGATTATATAGTTTAATGTCTTTTCGGACGTGAGGGACTTTTATACAGTTTAGCGTCATGTAGTTAGGACGTCACAGTTTAACCTCTTGCTGGACATAAGGGATTTGCAAATAGTTTATGGTCATATACATGGACCAGGGATGATGCAGTTTAAGGTCATGTTGGACAGTTTAGGGAACTTTTTCACAGTTTAATGTCGTGTGGGACGAAGTTGTAGTTTAAAGTCATACTGGACCATTACTGTACAGTTTAAAGTCATGTAGCTATGACTAACTGGTGCTGTACAGTTTAAAGTCATATAACTAGGACTAAGGTGAACAAATATGAGGATATCAGTTCTGGGGACTTTTTACAGTTTAACGTCATGCTGGACGTTGGAAGTGCCACACAGTTTAATGTCATGTTGCTAGGACACAATAACAGTTTAATGTCATGTTGGACAAAATATAGTTTAACGTCATCTCGGAAAAAATATAGTTTAATGTCATCTCAGACAAATAAGGAACTTCTGTACAGTTTAATGTCATGTAGATAGGACATTATACAGTTTAATGTCATGTAAGACATTGAAGGTGACACAGTTTAACGTCATGTTGGACGAAGTTGCAGTTTAAGGTCATACTGGACCATTACTGTATGAACCAAATGTAAGAGTCTTGGTTCTGGGAACAATATTTTGTGTTTATACAAAATACTTCTTCAGAAATCTGGCATTAGTTTGAGTCGTGATGTGTTCTCCATCCCTTGAGATCAGAGAATACGCTCCATTGGAGTAGACCTTATTTATTGAATAAGGTCCATCCCATTTTGGTTCAAGCTTGGGAGGCTTCTTTCCTGGTATCATTGGTGTTCTGAGAACCAATACCAATTCTCCCTGAATGAATGAACGAAGACGAACTTTTTTGTTAAAAGCTCATGCTATTCGATTATGATATATTTCCAAGTGGTGCAAAGTGCACAATCTCTTCTCATCTAACTGTTCCAATTCATTCAACCGCTTTTGGGATTGCTCATCTGTTGATAACTGATCACAAATGGCTATTCTGAGTGAGGGCAATTGAACTTCAATTGGCAAGACTGCTTCTGTTCCATATACCAATGAATATGGAGTAGACCGCGTTGCATTGCGAGTGGTAGTCCGATAAGCCCATAAAGCATGATAGAGTTTATCAGACCATGACCTCTTATCTTTATCCACCATCT
The DNA here is from genome assembly GCA_963277665.1 of Viscum album. NCBI lineage: Eukaryota > Viridiplantae > Streptophyta > Magnoliopsida > Santalales > Viscaceae > Viscum > Viscum album. The sequence goes on from OY728125.1 coordinate 1,405,568,801, forward strand.
TTTGCAGTATATTTGAAAGAGTCTTGTTAAAGGCCTCTATCTGGCCATTAGTCGCTGCATGATATCGAGATGAATGGTTGGACTTAATGTTGTATTCTTGATACAATTTCTTTACCTTAGAAGAACAGAAGTTGGTGCCGTTGTCCGTCAATATGGTATGAGGGACACCAAATATAGTAATGATGTTAGACTTGATGAAGCTAACAATGCATTTAGAACTGACTTCTTTGAGAGGTACTGTCTCTGCCCATTTGGAAAAGAAATCAGTAGCAGTAAGAATGTACTTAAACTGCTTGGCCGTAGCTGAAGGGTAAGGTCCCACCACATCCATTCCCCATGTGGAAAATGGCCATGAGTATTTAGCTGTATGAAGCAACTCTGGAGGTTGATGAATGAAGTTGGCATATACTTGGCATGAATGACACTTCTTTGTAAAATTAACAAAATCTTGTATCATTGAAGGCCAGAAGTATCCAAGCCTTCGAATTTGATCAGACAATCTATGTCCAGACTAGTGGGCACCACAGACTCCTGCATGCACTTCTTTTATGACAACCATTGTCTCTTCACCATCAATACATCTGAAGAGAACTCCACCAAAACCACGTTTGTAGAGAATTTTCTCGAGGGGGTTTGGACCATCATAAAGAGTAAAATTGACCACACGTCGCCGAATTTGTTCTTTCTCGGCTCTATCAGGTGGAAGTGTTCCATTTTGAAGGTATTCCTTGATAGGTGACATCCATCCTATAGTATGACCATACGGTTCAGGAATGGGACTAATTTCATTAATTTCCTCTGTTCTGACTTGAACATAAGGTGAAATTGCACGACGGTGGGCAATACCAATGGTTGTCTCGTCCCGATTTGGATCTGCTAAAGCTGTGGCTATATTAGCCAGTGCATCAGCTTGAGCATTTTGTGATCTTGGGACATAAGAAAATGTCGGTTCTGAAGGGAATTCCGACATTAACTCTCTGACATAATCATACAAAGGGATTAATTCTTCTTTTCTGATGGCATAATCCCCATTGACTTGTTTGATCACCAGGTCTGAATCACCTTTCACCTTTAAGTGATTCACTTGTGCTTGAAGTGCTAACTCCAAGCCTGCAATGAGAGCTTGGTATTCAGCTTCATTATTGGTACCACCTTCCCACAACAAAAAGGAATAAGGTAACACTGCCTTATCTGGAGAAATGAGCACAATTCCTAAACCAACTTTGTTGAATTTAGGATTTTCCATTTTCTTCCCTGTTGGACTTCTAGAAGCACCATCAAAATACATTTCCCATGTTTGAGGACACTCTTGAATAGAAAAAACTTCCTCATCAGGGAGTTCGATATCTGAATACGTGTCTTCCACTGAAGGGTGTTCAGCCAGGAAATCAGCCAGAGCTTGGCCCTTAATTGCCTTTTGAGACACATACTGGATGTCGAACTGCTGTAGAATAACCGCCCACCTTGCCAGACGTCCTGTAAGCATTGGACGACTAAGGATTAATTTGAGTGGATTATTACGAGATACCAATTGGACCTCATGATGTTGCAGGTAGTGTCTCAGTTTCTGAACTGCAAAGATTAATGCTAGGAAGCACTTTTCAATACTCGAATATCGGGTTTCTGCTTCAAGCATAGTTCTACTGAGATAGTAGAGACTATTTTCATTCCCAGCATCATTCTTTTGAGCGAGAAAGGCTCCCAATGATCGCTCTAAAGCTGTCACATAGAGGATAAGAGGCCTACCCTCAACAGGTGGCATGAGTACTGGTGGACTCAAGAGGTATTTCTTGAGAACATAAAATGCTTCTTGACATTCTTTAGTCCACTGGTAAGTGACTCCTTTCTTCAATAATTTGGTAAAGGGTAAACTTTTGCCTGCCAAATTGGCGATGAAACTCCGAATATAGGCTAAGTGTCCTTGAAGTCCGCTTAATTCTTTCAAATTCTGAGGAGGTGACATACCAAGGATTGATTTGGTCTTCTCAGGATCGACTTCAATACCACGATGGCGTACAACAAAGCTGAGGAATTTTCCTGAGGTTACCCCAAAAGCACATTTTAAGGGGTTCATCTTCAAATTATGTTGTCGAAGCTTGTGGAATATGACTTCCAAATCAGCCAAGTGATCAAAACGTTGTTTGGATTTAACCACCAAATCATCTATATAGCATTCAACAAATTTCCCTAGAAAAGGTTTGAAGATACGATGCATGGCGCGTTGATATGTTGCACCTGCATTCTTTAAACCAAAGGGCATCACCCGGTAACAAAACACACCTTGAGGAGCTCTGACGGCTGTATATTCCTCATCTTCTGGGGCCATTCGGATCTGATTATATCCAGAATATCCATCCATGAAAGAAAGTACTTCATAGCCAGCTGTCGCATCAATTAAGAGTTCTGTAATCGGAACTGGAAAATCATCTTTGGGACAATACCGATTAAGATCTCTGAAATCGATGCAAATCCTAATTTGTCCGTTCTTCTTCTTTACAGGGACAATATTAACCAACCACTTGGGATATTGAACTTCTATGACGAAGTTAGCTTTGATAAGATTATCCACTTCAGCCTCGATTTTGGAAGCATAGGTTGGGTGTGTTCTTCTCGCAGCTTGCTTGAATCCTTGATGTTCTTTTGGAAAACCCAAATGATGGGTGGAAACATCAGGATCAAGGCCCGGCATCTCTGTATAATTCCAAGCAAAAAATATCTTTATTTTGCTTTAGAAAATAAATATAAATCTCTTGTTCTTCAAGGGTCATGGCCGCACTAATTAAAGTGGGGCGTGGATCTTTCTCTGTACCCAGATTTACTTCTCTGAGTTCATCCACAGTGGTAGAGATACCCTCTTCAAATGCTGGAGGAGCATCTCTAAGATCTTCCTCTTCCTCTTCATCATGTGTTATTTCTTCTGTTTCTACTTGCAAAGTAGATGAAACAACGAAATTCTCATGACCATAAGAGATGTCAAAATTTTCACATTTTGAAGAAGAAGCTTCCATTTCCGACCCTATTGATGATAAAGGGTCTTCTTTGGGAATCAAAGAGGAGATGATGGATTGAGAATCGACATCAATATTCAGCTCTGGTGTTGCTATAACTTCTTCTGGCCTGATTAGCGAAGTATAGACTTGTTGGATTTCAGCAGACGAAATGAAAACGTCACCACTTATGCTTTCATCACAGCTTGGTAAGTTACCAATTTCTCCCATGTTGTCTGGCTCGATTGCCATAATTGACATTATGGATCTTTCCATAAGAGTATTTTGATTTGGGCCTATTTAGTCAATTTGACTGATAGGTAACACATAATCTGTACTCACATGTGAAAATGGATTTATTGGAATTTTTTCCAAACCATATGGAGCATTAACTTTGGTAATTTCCTTCATTGTAGATTTTTCTCTTCCCTTCATGTGATAAAATTCCGCCTCAATGTATTGAGACTCACATGTCTTGAACGGGGCCTTATCACCATACAATGTTCCAACTTGACCATCGAAACAGTATTTGAGACATTGATGGTATGATGACGGAATAGCTGCATGCTGATGTAGCCATGGTCTTCCAAGCAAGATATTAAAAGCTGAGTCCTGATCAACAATCATAAAATCCAAATTGGAAACAAGATCTCCAAACTGAGTTCTGAGTGTAACTTCTCCCAGTGGTTCTTGTTCATTTTTATCATATCCTTGCAACATCATGGTAGAAGGAGATAAATCAGATTCCATGAGGCCCAATCGACGAAGTGTACGAATGGGCATGAGGTTGACTCCTGAACCATTGTCAATAAAAGCTCTTCGAACATCTATACCATTGACTTTGCCAGATAAGTACAATGGTTTTATGTGCCCATGCACAACATCATCTTCATCTTTATCAGTAAAAGATATCACTGCATGACATTCTGTAGGATTATTCTCTATGTGATAAATTTCAGCTGCAGCAATTTCAGCTTCAAACTCCTGAGGACTTGACAAAGCTTCGATGAGTGCTTCCCGAAGATCTCTTAATAGATTCAAAGCATCCAAAATTGATAATTTGGCTGGTACTTGGGCCAAGTGTTTCAATATATCATACTTTTGATCTAGAGGCCTGCGTTTCCCAATAGGAATATGCGGTTTAGCAGGTACCTTCGAAGCAGATGCTTTGGAAGCTGATGCATCTTGTATTGAAGTTGGAAACATCTTTGGTTTTGGAAAATTAGACTGATTAGATCCATTTACTTGCTGAGATAAAGAAGATGGAACATTTAATCGATCTTCCAAAATAACTGTGCCGAAGCTGAGTTGGCCATTGGCAGAAGAACTTTCTTGTTCTTTTTGAGCTCGCTGAAGGGCTCTACCACGAGTTTCTGCTGCATATATAGTGCTAGCAGGGGTAGAATTAGAGTAGTGGCTTCGGAAAGATCCACGTCTTCCCCTATATCCTGAACCTCTAGAACTTCCTCGGGTTTCCTTATTTGATACAGGGAATTCAGGCTCATCAAGACTGGAATATGAGTCTGTTAATTGAATCATATTAACAGAACCAAAGATTAACTCTTCGTCTGATAAAGACTCTGCCTGGTTAGCCTGTTTAGGCTGTGCCGTTTGGTGGGACGGTGCCCGTGGCTTTGAAGTAGATGGCATGAAATCTGCCAGAGTCAAAGACAATTTAGGCTTTGATGCATACTCATCTTCTCCTCATTCCTCTTTCTTCTTTGAATTGTGCTGCCCTTTTGAGGATTTGTCCTTTGATGGAGGCTTTACTTCAGCTTTTGTAGGAGACACAATTGGCTTCTTCAATTGTGTTCGCAAAATGGAATGGGTCCGATTGATTGTCTTTCTGACCATCCAATCATCATATTTTTTCGCAGTTTTGCTTTTGACTTCCTTCCACTCGCCTCCTTCTTCTGGATCTGTAGCGGTAATACACGCTACATGAGCTGAAGAACCCTTCAATTTGACTTGTCCCAAGTCGACCATCTTTTGCAGGAGGTCTTTAAAGACAAAACACTCCTGGATGGGATCCCCCAACATTTGATGAAAGGGACAATAATTGGGACGGTCTTCATCTCCTTCCTTGTTTGGCCTCTTGGGCACTGGTAATTGAACCAAATTATTTTCCAGAGCTGAAATGAAGTAACCAGGAACTTGCTCACTTCGGAAAGAGTATGTTTTACTCTTCATATCCTCAAATTGTTTTCGTCGTTGATCTTTTTGATCATTTGGACGAAACAACCTTTGTTGTTGGCGTTCAGGAGGTGGAGCCCTTCGAGAAGATGAAGGTTTTGAAGTAGAGATAGGTACAGGTGCCTGTTTAAGCATAACTGTAGCAGTTTCTGCTTTACCCATTCTTCTTCCTGGAGCTGATGGAATTACACGATATTTAACCTTAGCCTGTATAAGGGAATCATCAATCTGTTGAGCGATTTAAGTAAGGTCTCGAAACCCTCCTGTGTATTTCACAGGGATCAATGGCGTGCGTAATTCGTCACTCAAATTTTCCACACAGTTTGGCAACAATTCCTCCTGAGGGTGTGATAAACTCAAGGAATACGTTAATCCCTTCCAAAGAGCAATGAAATCAGAGACTCTTTCATTCTCCCTTTGCTTGCAGTTTGTAAGATCGAAAACTGTCGTTTTTGGCAATGTTGAGCTAAACTGAAGAAGGAATTTTTGACGAAGATCCTCCCATCTGATGACTGACCGGGATTTCAAGCTTGTATACCAGAAAAAAGCTGGTCCTTGCAAGGTTCGCACGAAGCATCTGAGTTTCACTGCTTCTTGCTGCTATGGAGTTCCCATCATAGGATCACAACAAGATACGTAATGCGTCAAATGTTGTTCAGGGTCTCCTGATCCTTTGAAAGTAGGGAAAATAGGGTTTCCAAAACTTGATGGAGGAGAAATTGAATCTACCCATTCAGGTTAAACTTTCTTTTCAGGTTGAACTTGCGCCCGTTTCCCTTCCATAGTTTCTAACCGAGCTGTTAATGACTCAATAGTAGTTATTAAATTTTGAGAAACGTCAGGTTGAACTTGGTTTTGGGTAGGTGCAATGAATGGAGCTTGGACAGACGTGGTGGTTGGTGCTGCAACTGATGGTAGTGTTGCCAACCGTTGTTGCGTTTGACCCGTAGGATTAGACCTCTGTGGGTGTACTGACAAAGGAGGATATTCTTGATCCATCTCAGTAGTTACAACAAATTCCTTCGGCTGTCGGACTTCAGCATTCTTAAGAAGAATACTACTCTGAAGTAGTTCTGCATTCAACCTTCTTAATTCTTTCATTTCTTCCTCCTGTTGTGCAAATTTTTGCTCTAATGAGAGCGATTGACCTCCTTCAGAGGAAGGGTTAGAAGTAACCTGATTCTTTCCTTTCCCCTTATTGGATCCTTTTCGGAGAGGGGGAAGTGGGTTACTTGAAGGAATACCCAGATTTTGGGTAAGCCTTTGATTACGTGTGTGCACACCTTCTTCATTTAGGTCTGTGTGCATGGCTTCTTGAGCCGGAACCTCTTCGTCTGATCCCTCTGATTGAGCCTCATCTGGTGAATCAGTAGCAACGGCATTGATGACATTAATGGATGCATATTGCATGGAATCATTTCTATCAGCATTACTGTGATATTGTCTCCTTCTATGTCCATGATGAGACATGGAATTCCGTTGACTTGATCCCTCAGGAATTTCTTGGAGAACCGTCACTTGGAGAGAATCTCCTGACAGATTGGCTCTTCGTTCCTCTTGAGGCTTATTCCCTGATCGAGAGAATACTGACTTTCTCTGAGGGAGGGATTGAAGATTTGAAAAAGTCCCCAGTCCGGTGGACTGGGGGTGTTCCTGCTGCTTCCGCTCAACTCCTCGAATCCCATTCGTTGACTCTGAGGGTTGGGTTAGAGAAGTCCCCAGTCTGGCAAGCTGGGGTGTCTCTTGACATGCTATGTCTGAGATCTTCTTGAAATCTCTCTTGATCTTGCGAATCTTAGTTCGGAAATTAGCTGGATGCATTAACCTGTATCCACTTTTATCACCTGGTTCAACAGACCGTTGGATGATTTCCGAAACTTCTGTTATTTGATGACGTGTTTGCTCCAGACGAGAGGCTTGTGCAATATTCTCGCCTGCTTGATGTAGAAGCAATTCAACAACCTGTTCTCTATATACTTGATTTTGAGAGGAACTAGTTGAAGCTTGTTCTCGAGCAAGCTTTTGATTATGAACAAAGCCCATTGACTGTGGCCGGCCATGGGCAATAACATTGCATGAGACCATTTTCGGTGGGCTTTGCTGGCCGGAAAGCACTGTGAAATGTAGTGCTCCATGAACACCCCATCCTCTGATATGAACATTAGATGGAGCATTGGAAATTAACTAACGCAATCTTCTTAGTGCGCCAAGGCCTGAACGTTGAAGGGTTCTCTGTTGCTTTTCAGCCTTCGGATAACGAGAGACTAATAGAGATGCCAAATCAATCTGGCGTTGTAACCCTTCTATTATCTTAAGATGATTTTCATATTCATCGTAAGATAATACATTCTTCTTTATTTGACAAAGAGTTTTCCATATGTTGAGACGAATATCATGGATTCCATCATCCGTCAACATCTTTGGAATGTCGTACTGGGAATCAGCCAAAGGACAAAACATGACTGGTACTTCACCTTTTGCCAGTTTTTTCTTCATGTTCTGCATGTCCTCTTTATCATTAAATGAAGATTCTTCTACCTGTTTGGACCAGAGTTGGTGTTTCCTTGTTGCTTCATCGGATTCAACAAGATTGGTAGAGAAATCACTATTCATGCTGGAAGATGAATGACCCAGGGAAGGTTCGGAGAATAACCTGAACCCCAGGCTATCTTCTGATGGAGAAAGAGTTTCACCTGCCGATAGTAAAGCATCAGACATGACTGGTTTTACGTTTGCAAGTGCCTCGAGATAGGACGGCTTTCTTGTCACTACATTGCCTTCTGAAAAATTTTCGAGACAATGTGAATCACTACTGCGGAGAGGACTTTCGCAGCGAAGTTCATCACCATGAGGAGGACCGTCATGATGGGTTACAGCTAAAGATGAAATCTCTTGATCCTTGGCCTTCTGACCACACAGAGGGTTCCTGTGGCTCTCATCTGAAGAAGAAACTTCAAGATTGACCGAATTTTCATGAAGCAAGTCTTCATGAGGAAGTGTCTGTTGAAGACCTTCAAAATTAATGTTCCTGTTATTGGGAACTGAGGGAGTAGAATCTTGAATTCCGACAGATAAATGTCTGAGGGCTTCAAGAACTCCAGCATCGAGCAAGGCTTGGTTACAGATTGGCCTTTGATCTCCTGACTGTGCTGGGCGGATCATTTTCTTAGATGCCTTCTTACTCGCTTTAGAAACCACTTGATGACGAAAGTGATTGCTCTGAGCAGGTGTATGTGCCTGATCAGGAAAGATGGTCAGGTTAGGCTGACGATCATTGCTCAAATCAGGTGTATGTGCCTGACTTGGTTGTCCGTATAATATGGGGGAGTATGCCCCATAACCCTCTTGGACTGGAACAGATGTGTGTTTCTATTCCGGAGTGAATTGTTGATGTGTCACTCCACTGCTAGGGATAGATTTATGTGTCTGTCCCTGAGATGATGCTGAAGATGTTATGATATCCTGGCAAGCATCCAAAATATGAGCAGGAATTTGCTTATGCTCTTTCACCATTGACAAAATATGCTTGGTGACTTCAGCTGCCGGAACATGGATATACGTCCATTCCGGGCTTGGAGTAGGTGTATGTGCCTGCTCCTGTCCTCCTTTTCCTATCAGTGAATCCTGACAGTACTCAAGTGTGGAGGCAGAGAGTTTAGTCTGCCTCCTATTTGTCGTCGGGGCTTTCCGACTGACTTCTCCGTGCTCTACCAAGCGAGACTGTTGGTAGGCTTGATTAGTATTAGCAGGTGTTTGTGCCTGCTGATTACACTTCGCCAAACGCGGTTGACGAGATCCATCATATGTAGTCAGACGAGCCTGCTGACTAACTGGTGATGTATAAGCAGGTGTATGCTCCTGCCTATGGTACTCCACCGGAATTGCCTGGCGGGATCGGCTTGATGCTGTCAGACGAGTCTGCTGGACAGCTGAATTAAAATGGGCAGGTGTGTATGCCTGCTCGTTGTTTGCCACCAAGTTAGGTTGGTGGACTTCTCCGGAGATGGAAGGGATGACAACCTGCCTATTGTTAACCGGATTCCGTCTCTGGCGGTTCATCTTGCCTGCTCGGGTTCGAGGAACCTGAGCTGAATGCCTGGAGTCGGTACCCTCATCATGTTGAGGGCGCACTACCGCACGAGTCTGGCGGCGATTGTTGATGGGAGCCCTCGGGAAGGACTCCTGTCTTTTTGAATTAAGTCCTCGAGGGACCTGCTCATTCACTTCCTCAGAGTAAGGGAGTGAATGGAAATTGCGTTCCGGGGATAACGACCCGAAACGGTTGGAGACGGTAGTCAGCACCACCTGCTTCTTGATTGCTGGCCGCCGTTGTCCGGACGACCAGGTAGAGTTGTTAACTTGGAGGGCTTGACGAGCGGCCTCCAGAGTTGGGATAGTACCGTTGCGACGGTACTCCTTAACCAGTGCATTAGAAACACAGCGTTGAAGACGCTGAGTTGGTGATGTCATCCTCAGAGCGGATGACGTTCCAGTAGGAGTAGCAGCATTGGTTTTCACAGCAGCAGACCTCACAGTAGAGGTGTTCACAGCAGCAGTATTCACATGGGTGAATTTAAGGAAAGCCATTTTTGCAGAAGATCTTGAAAAAAGAGTTCCTGTTCCATGTAACAGACATAATCAAGATGAATCCGACCACTGCATCTTTTGGATAAGAATATGTCAATGATTGCCTTGTTGGCCCAAGGGGCCTAACAAATAAGAAGAACATCACTTTAACTTGGTTAAGGATTCACGTCGGGTTCACCATTTTTGTTTCTCACGGAATCCGGGGATGACCTCCTGGACGGGAGATTCAAACGTTCTGATCGGTTTCTAACGGGTTTGTTCGTAGAACCGGAAACATCCAATGATTCCACATCCGTTTGGACCTACTTTCCAAAGGCAGGCGCTCATTAGCTTGTGGACTAATGAGACTTAGGAATTTGCATTGGTCGAGAGGATGGGAGGTCGGACTCATCACACCTTTTTGAGGGGAATTATTGTCTACTCCGGGACTCTCTTTATAGATTTAATTTATGTTCATGAATCCTTATTACATTACCAAGTAAAAAAAATGTTCTTTCCTTTAGTTTTAACAATCAATGATTAAATATGCAAAGAAATTTAGAGAATCTTTTATATGTATTCGAGGTTCTTTATCAATAGAGAATCATCTTATTTGTTTAGAGATTCTTGGTCAATGGTATCCTTCAAAACATTTATATAAAAAGTCTCTTGGTCATTTATGATGACCAGGCTGGTTTTAAAGCCACTCAGTGGGGCACTTGAAGTTTATCATCATTCAGAAGGACATAGATTATCTCGAAGTTGGGATCGAACCCATAAATGGGCTACCTACGTATCCTTTCTTTTGGAAAAGGAATCATAACCCACATAGTTCGAGGAATGGGGTATGATGTTTATGATTGATGGCTCAAAGATGAATGTCATAATTACTTTTACACTCTAAGCTCACGTGAGTCATGCTCGGTGTGAGAAACAAGAGGTATTGATAAAATTTAGACAATTGTGCCATAAAAAGATGCAATCATAAGAATTTGTTTGGGGCTTATGTATAGATGACTGCCCAGATAGATGAAGGTTTAGAATTTACTTTTAGGGAGAAAATCCATGAACAGGGTCCACAAAGTTATATGTGCTTTATGGAGATTTGAATACTATAATCTTGGGGCTTATTCCTAAGGAGGATGCCCTAGTTAGGAGGGGACTTATGATTGGGTTTTATTCATGAAAAGGAAACCCAAATCAAAGGTAATTTATGACTGGTTAAGAGAAGTTTAAGGGGACTTGGGGCTTATTCCTGAAAAGGAAGCCCAAGGTTATGACTGAGTCTTATTCCTGAAAAAGGATACCCAGGTTAAGGATTAAGGTTTGGGGCTTACTCCTGAGGAGGATGCCCATATTTGAGGTTGGGGCTTATTCTTAAGAAAGATGCCCAAGTTTAGAGGACTTGATTGGGGCTTACTCCTGAGGAGGATGCCCAGATCAAAGGTTTTATAACTGGGGATTTATTCCTAAAAAGGAGACCTAGTTTAAGGATTCTCTCATCTTAAAGGATGACGTTGAATGAATGAACTCTTAATCTTTGGTGACATAGAGATGTTTAAATCACTAGGTTTTGAGAGATATTTCACAGAATTCCTTTCAGACAAGGATGTCAAATCAAGAAATCATGCCATAAATGGCTTTGAAGAGTATCTTGAAGACTAAATCTTGAATAGGAAAGGTGAAATGGCTTAAGAGGGGTAAAATGGGCAAGATGGGCACCCAAAAGGATAGGGGCGCGCAAGTCTTGAAAGGCGCGCAAGTCCTGCGGCGGCGCGCAAGTATACTTGCGCGACACATGGTGTACTTGTGCGATTTTCAATCAGAATTGAAATACTTGAGCGACTCTTGATAAAACCCTTTAGAATCCCCTTGAGGTTCTTCCAGAAAAGGGATGCGCAAGTTATATTGAAGGAATTAAGTCGGCGCGCAAGTGTTTGATAAGTTTCAACACTTAAGCCTTCCTTCTTCTCATTAGATCTTCCGTTCTAGGTAAGAAATTACCATAGAAGTGTTCCGGAAGCTTTGAGAAGAGACTTGGGCGTCAGGAGCTTCAATCCGAGTTTCTGGAAAAAGATCCCCTCGAATGGGGGGCCCACAGGGTCTATTTATAGGCAAAAGAAGACCCAGGGCGGTTACCGGGCAGTTACCAATTAGGTCGCGCAAGTCACCTGCGCGACCAAGGTAGCCGCGCAAGTATACTTGCGCGGCAGTGGTATCACTTGCGCGGTGGATTTGCTGTTGATCCTTTGTTCATGCCTTTGTCGATTTTTGATGTTTTCTTCAAAGGATGAATCACTTTCAGCTGAGATATTGCCTTTTCCGATCTTTAGATTCTGTGACGAAAGGAGCGTCAACAAATGTAAATAGGGTAATTAAGAGTAAAAATGATATTATTATTACCCTAACACATGTCCTAATTCTATTGGATAAGTGTAATTCGACCAAAAACAACTTTAGGAATAAAATATGACCATTTAGGCCCACTTGGATTAGATTAGGACATTTATTATTAATTTATTTAAAGAAGGGTTAAAATAGATAAAATCAAAGTTTAATAAGTAAATAATTATTAATATAGGGTTATACATGAGATAAATTCGAATATAAATATTCATTAGAAATATAAGAATATTTCCTACCTAATTTTATTTTATTTTTAATTTTTAGAAATTAAATAATTTAATTTATTTATGACACAAAGATGATGCGGTAATTATCTTATTAATGAAATATTGACATAATTGATGTTATAAATACCCAAATAAATGTAATTTGAGACTTTTTATGAATTCAAATAATTTTCTAGGTTAATATGACATGTTATTATTGATTTAATTAACTTTTTTTGAATTAATCATTCTGTTATTATTTTCACAAAAATCAATTGCTAAATAGTGTCAAAATTGACATAAAATAGTTTTTAAAACAAATATTATTTTATTAATTGTTATTTTAATCCTAAAAATATAAGGTTAGGCTAAAGGACATAGATAAGGTTATATATATTAATAATAGACAACTTGGGGTTCTTTTGGCTTGTTATAGAAAGTTTATTAACCTTATAGTGTAAGAACACAAAAAGACACGGTAAAAGTAAAATTATCTAACTTAAAGTTAAATCTACATGATAAGGTTTAAATAGTAAACTAAACTTGTCAAAATTCTATTGGATGAGAGGATTTCGACCCATCCCCACCTTATCTTCGAAATAAATCAATTTGGAGCTATTGAAAACCGAATATGGCTTTATAATAAAATATTATTTTTAGTTTTTCCGAAGGAGCCCCTCTCCTCCCTCATAAAAGGGAACCTCCTCCCTCTCTTCCTCACACCACTTTGAGCCATCACGCTCGTCCAAACCCTACCAATTTCTCCTCTATACTTCCCTAGAAACATCCTAGAGGTCCTGGTCTTCTTCAAAGACCAATTTTAGTGCCCTAAAGGAGGTCTCAAAGAAGCGCTTCAAAGAAGAGGTAATGTCCATTACCGATTCCTTCAACTTTATTTCTTCTTCCACTTCTTCTTCTTTAGTTGTTTCATTAAGAATTAATAACATTAGTATCACTAATATACTGATATGTTATTATAAGTATAAAACAACCTTATTTCACCATCTATCCATCCTACGGAAAACGAAATCACCGCGCGTGCATACGTACGGAATATCGTCTCCACACCGTGGTGTAATATATTTTCCTTACTTTGATGGGTATAATGGTGTAAAGAATTAATATATATGATTATTTTAAAGTGATATTGATTCTGAAATAGTATACATACACTCCAATACAATTCCACGATCATGGGAACGATATCATCGCTCGTGCGTACGTATAGAATACCGTCTCCACGATGTGATGCGACTCGTTCTACATGATTTTAATTGCATAATGATTACATAAATGAATTGAGTGAGTAAATATGATATATATTACACAAATAAAATTCTGTAAATGAGGTATCTATAACCTATAAATAAGAATAAGAATTTATTCGACAAAACACGCAAAAGAACAAAATGTAATAAACACCTGAATAACAAGTAGCAATGAAATATTACTAATAATAAGCTAAGAATATGACTATATATGATATCATAACAATTATTATTATTCTGGAATAAGTCAATGACATTATTTAAATCATTATACCCGAGGTTCGGACACTTACGAAGCAAATCGGACCAAAGGTAAGGGAAATATTACAATCTCATTTTTATCCGAGATTGTTTATACTTTAGAATTTACTGGGTTGTATTTTATCATCCACATCCATGTCTCCTCAATATGTAATATTTATATCCTTCTATAATTGTTTATATCCAATTTTACCCTTCGGTGAGTTTTTAGTAAATGATATGAAAGGAAATTTTTGTCATTTTTCGTACGAGGTACTTTTTGACTTTTCCGACAAAAGTAAGAGAATAATGTTTTTTTAACTTATACGACATGAATGGATTTTTAAAACATTATTTCCAAGAAGATTCCTTTACAAGTTTTCATGTTTATTTTTAATCAACTTCTTTTAGTTTAGAATTGTATGACATGTTAAGAAAGGAAAAGTGTTTTTCAAGTAGAAAGGAAATTTTCATCAATAATGGAGTTCAAGTGTTTTATCAAAATTATTTTCCATATAAGATAATAAAGGATTATTTTTCTATCCCTATTATTACATTTATTTGATTATGTTGTGATGGAATTATTTTTATGAATTCCTTTATCTTATATGAATTGTTTTATGATGTCACGATGTTTAAGAATTCCATTTTTATTAAATGGGTTATGCTATGATGTATGGTTTATGATTTTGAGGCACACATAAGAATGGTATCATTATGAGATGGGTGGGACCTATATCTCCTTCCAATGAATTGGGTGAAGATTTTAAATCTCGTGAGATAGACATGGCTGGAACGGCATGTTAAACCAGTTCAGTGAAATAGGACTGAAACAAGGAATGAACTCAGTTCAGAAATGGACATTGTCCACTAAGATAGTATTGGAAATGAGTCTTTACTAATAAGAAATGATTCTCTATGATTATATGTGTATGCCAAAAATCTTCATGTTTTAAGTTATGATTATTGTGATTACATTTCACTGCCATGATTTGTCCCATGTTATGAAATTATGATTTCTTTTGCAGGGTAAGTTTCCAAAATGTTATGTTCTTATGAGTATGATGTGATTGATATTTCTTTTGTTTACCCTTACTGAGAATTTGAGCTCACCCTTTTGTATTTTTTCTTTCCCCAGATCAGGAAGAAGGTTATTAAGTAAGATATTCCAAAAGGGACTCTAGATTTGATTAAATAAATGGAGGGCAATGTATATGCTTTATGAACCAGTTGTTTATGTTTCCCAGTTTCTAAAGACACTATACCTATACGATCCTTTCATGGTTTTGTTATATGTTGTAATAAGTGTACTTCAGTTTTGAAATACTAACAATGTATGTAAAGTATGGGTCATTATAGTTGGTATCAGAGGAAAGGTATAGTCAACCTTTGGAAACTAGGATGTGAAAGCCTTAGTAAGAACCCTAAGGATAAGTCTAAGAATAGAACACAATATTAGTGTTTTAAAAATGGCCATGAACAACCTATGATAAGAACTTAAGTGTGAAATTTTATTCTTCATTATGTGGTTTTCCTATTATAATTAGTGTTTCTCACACTATTCTTCTTGGTTTTAGTCAATGGCAGGAACTCGAAGGAATTGTGTTAATGCGGAATGCGATGGGAAATGAAATTATTGTCCCCCTAAGCAACCAAATGTTATGGGAGATGGAATGGAAAATCTTGTAGTCATTCTCACACAACTTTCTCAAGATATTAATCATGAAGGACTTCCAAACGAGAAAAGGAAGGAGCAACATTCTGTTGAATCCTTCATGAGGCAGCGTCCACCTTCATTCAGTGGGTCTACTGATCCATTAGTTTCTGAACAATGGATTAGTACTTCTGAAAAAAAAATTCAGTTTTTCAATGTTCTAAACATGATAAAGTCATCTTATTAGTGTATCGTTTGGAAGGTGATGCTGATCAATGGTGGAATTTTATCAAGAATACGAGGCCAAGAGATGAAATTGAGTCCATGGAATGGGACGAGTTCAAGAACTTATTTTTCAATAAGTACTTCCCTCGTATTCTTCGAACAAAGATGGAGAAGGAGTTTCTTGAACTAAAGCAAAAGGATGATGAATCTGTTGGTACCTATGAAGCAAATTTTACAAGACTTCCAAGGTACGCTTCTGGTATTATTATCCAACCTGAGAGTAAGATAGATCGATTCTTTAGTGGCTTGAAACAAAGACTTTGAAGGGCGTTATCCATAAGGGATTTCAATAGCTACGAGGAAATCGTTCGATGTGATCTCAAAGTTGAGATGGAGATTGGAGTAACCCATCAGTCATATGGGTTTGATAAGAAGAGGAAAATGGAATTCAAAGGAAAATCTAAAGAGCACACTGAAAAGAAGATGAGTTTTCCCTTATGCTCAAAGTGTGGAAATAAACATGGTGGGAGTTGTCTTAAAGGGACAATTAAATGTTTCAAATGTGGAAAGGAAGGTCATCAGGCATTTGAATGCCGCAATGATGGGAAGAAGATGTCTAGTGATGTGAACAATGAAAAGGCTACACAGAGTGCTCCTCCTACACTTTAATGTTACGAGTGTAAGGAAATGGGGAATTATGCCAATCAATGCCCTAATACAAGGATTGTTGATGATGATCGACGTCAACAAACTGTTAAGGCTAAAGACAATGGAATGTCACATACAATTTCTATCAGCGATATGGAGTACAATAACGAAGTGGTGAAATGGACAATTCTCATCCACACTAAAGTAGAAAATGTTTTATTGGATTCTGGATCCACCCACTCCTTTATTTCTAAAGAATTTTCTAAGGGTATCACCGTATTACCTCAACAATTAGGTGTTGAGTTAGATGTGAAAACACCTAATGGCACAACAGTCGCATCAAAAGTTTATGATTATTCTCCGATTGAAGTTTGTGGGAAAGTGCTTCCTGCAAATCTTGTGATCCTTCCTATAGTGTAATTTTATGTGATTCTCGGCATGGATTGGCTTTCGTTCTATGGATCTCATGTCAATTTCCAAATAAGGGAAGTCACATTTCATATTCCAGATCAATCTATTATCGTCTATCGATGCAAGGATGAACATAACTTTCCAATGGAAATTTCTTCCATCTTATGGTTCTTGATTTCACTAAATGAAGGTTATTTATCTCAAATGGTTGGTGAGAAAATCCGGATTAAGAATATTCCCATTGTACGAGAGTTTGACGATGACTTTATGGAGGAATTACCGGGTCTTCCACCAAATCTTGATGTTGAGTTTTCAATAGAACTCATACCAGGTGCTTTACCTATTTCAAATACACCTTATAGAATGGCCCCAATTGAGTTGCGAGAATTGAAGAAGAAACTCCAAGAGAATATTGATAAGGGGTTCATGCGCCCTAGTGCGTCACCTTGGGGAGCACCTGTTCTATTTGTTAAGAAGAACGATGGATCAATGAGACTATGCATTGATTATCGAGAACTTAACAAGATCACTATCAAGAACAAATATCCTCTCCCGCGCATTGATGACTTATTTGACCAACTACGTGGAGCTCAATACTTTTCCAAGATTGATCTCCATTCAGGGTATCATCAATTAAGGTTCAAAAGGGAGGATATACCAAAGACAGCTTTCTGTACAAGTTATGGACACTATGAATTTATAGGGATGCCATTTGGTCTTACTAATGCCCCTGCTATCTTCATGGATCTGATGAATAGAGTCTTTAGAGACAATCTTGATCAGTTTGTGGTAGTCTTTATAGACGATATTATTGTATATACAAATAGCAAGGAAGAACATGAAGATCACTTGAGAATTATATTGAATACCCTGAGAAAGGAGATGATTTATGCCAAATTCACCAAGTGTGAATTTTGGCTTAAAAAGTTTCATTTCTTGGTCACATAATCTCAAAAGAGGGGATATTTGTGGATCCAGCAAAAACAGAGGTTATCGAAAGATGGTCGAGACCAAAAACAGTAACTGAGATCCGAAGTTTTCTTGGTTTGGATGGATATTATCGAAGTTTTGTGAAATATTTTTCAGGATTATCTAATCCACTAGCCAGGTTGACTCAGAAATGAGTTAAGTTTGTTTGGATGGAGGAATGTGAAGAAAATTTCAAGGATTTGAAAAGAAGGTTATCCAGTGCACCTGTGCTCACACTGCCTTGTAGTGGAAAAGTTTTGTGATCTACAGTGATGCATCCAAGAAGGGATTGGGGTGTGATCTTATGCAAAATGATATGGTGATAGCTTATGCCTCATGACAGTTGAAAATCCATGAGAAAAATTACCCAACACATGAGTTGGAGTTATCTGCGGTAATCATTGCATTAAAGATTTGGAGGCATTATCTTTATGGATAAAGGTGTGACATTTGTATTGATCATAAAAGATTAAAGTATATGTTCACACAAAAGAATCTGAATATGCGCCAAAGAAGATGGTTGGAGATGATTAAGGATTACGACTACTCAATTCATTACCACCCTGGGAAAGCAGACAAGGTGGAAGATGCATTAAGTCGACAAGACCATGCCAGTTTATCCATGATGAGGATCACAAAAGATCCAATATTTATGGATTTAAAAAGGATGGATCTTGGAATTATAATGAAAGGGGAAAAATCATATCATTCTAAAATGAATGTTCAACCATCTATACATGTTAAGATTAAAGAGGCACAGAAAGAAGATGTAGAGTTACAAAAGAAGGTGAGAAATGTTCCTGAATTCAATCTTGATTGTGATGGGATAATAAAGTTTAGGAATCGTGTTTGTGTTCCTCTTATCCCCGAATTAAAGAAGGAGATGCTGGATGAGGCTCATAGTTCTTCATTATCTATTTATCCTGGAAGCACGAAGATGTATAGGGACCTGAAAGAGTACTTCTGGTGGGACGGCATGAAAAGATATGTTGCTGAATATGTCTCTCGATGCTTGGTTTGTCAGCAAGTTAAAGCTGAGAGACAAAAGTCTAAGGGGTTGTTACAACCATTACCCATACCCGAATGGAAATGGGAAAACATCACTATGGACTTTGTCACAGGACTTCCTAAAATATCCAAAGGCAATAATGCTATCTGGGTCATAGTTGATCGTCTTACAAATTCTGCACACATCATTTCTATTAGAGAGGATTTCTCTCTGGATCATCTTTTCAGGATATATGTAAAGGAAGTGGTAAGTTTACATGGAGTACTACTTTCTATTATATCTGATCGGGTTCCGAGGTTTACCTCAATGTTCTGGCGAAGTCTTCAGCATATGCTGGATATAGAGTTGAGTTTCATCACTGCTTATCATCCTCAGACAGACGGTCAGTCTGAGAGGACAGTTCAAACTCTAGAAGATATGTTGAGAGCTTTCTATATGGATTTCAATGGTGGTTGGGATCAACACCTACCTTTGGTGGAATTTTCTTATAATAATAGCTTTCACTCCAGTATTCAGATGGCTCCTTATGAAGCTCTCTATGGAAAGAAATATAGGACTCCAACTTGTTGGGATGAAGTTGGGGAAAGAAAGCTATTAGGATCTTATCTTGTTGATGAGATGGCAGAAAATGTCTGATCTATTCAACAACACATAAGAGAAGCTCAGAGTCGACAAAAAAGTTATGCCGACAACTGAAGAAAAGACTTATAGTTTGAAGTGGGTGATAAATTGTTCTTATGAATATCTCCTTGGAAGATATTAATGAGATTTGGAAAGAAGGGAAAGCAGAGCCCTAGGTATATCAGTCCTTTAGAAATACGGGATCGTGTTGGGAAGGTAGCTTACCGATTGGCGCTTCCACCGAATTTATCTCATGTTCACGATGTGTTCCATGTATCTCTCCTAAGAAAGTACATACATGATCCTTCACATGAACTCAGCTTAGAATTTTTACCGCTGGAACATGATCATTCTTATGAAGAACAGCCGATAGAGATTCTAAATCGTAGTGAAAAAGTCCTACGGAACAGGACCACTCTCTTGGAGAAAGTTTTATGGAAGAACCACCAATTAGAAGAAGCTACATGGGAGCTTGAGGATATGATGAGGGAGAGGTATCCTCATCTGTTTGTTACAAGTGACGAACTTCGAGGGCGAAATTCATTTTAAGGGGGGTAGAATGTAACACCGGAGACTTTTATAAGAAATATTTTGTTTTTATATAAATCATCAAAGGAATATTTCACTACACACAACACTATCTTGGCTTGTTTTACATGCAATCACGACCTTCCTTGATATCTTGCGTCGTACGCAATACCGAGTTTCACTAAACAATGATATGCTATTAAAATATTATTAAAACTAGCCGTTATGAATAGTAATAACCACTTTTTGAAATTTTGTAAATTTTATTTTTCAAAATGGACTTCATTTTTGGATTCGGAATATCGAAATTATCCTAGGGTGAAATTTTGGTATTTTTCTAGAAACATTCAATTTTTTGATGAATAGTGAAAACACTTGGTTACTATTTATAAACCGACTTTTTATTTAAATAATTATTTATTTTATTTAAATTTATTTTAGGTCAAAATTGATACATAATACCTATATAAGTTCAATGTAATTCATTGGAGTAATTTTATAATAATTTTAGATATATAAAAATTTTATTAAACTTTTCACCGTCTTTTACCCACCTCTTAAGAAAATTTGTAAATTTACATAAAACATAATTTTAACAATTCTGTGAGTAGAATTTAAAAAATACGAGAGATACAGTTGATGTCAGAAAGTAAAATGTAGTTCAATGAGATGAAAATAATTTTTGGTGAATAGTAACATTTTACTTTTATTTACCACGGTTAAAATTAAATAGGGTAATTAAGAGTAAAATGATATTATTATTACTCTAACACATGTCCTAATTCTATTGGATAAATTTAACTCGACCATAAACAACCCTAGGAATCAAATATGACCATTTAGGCCCACTTGGATTAGATAAGGACATTTATTATTAATTTATTTAAAGAAGGGTTAAAATAGTTAAAATCAAAGTTTAATAAGTAAATAATTTTTAATATAGGTTTACACAAGAGATAAAGTCGACTATAAAGATTTATTAGAAAGTTAAAAATATTTTCTACATAATTGTATTTTATTTTTTATTTTTATACATTAAATAATTTAATTTATGTATGACACAAAGATGATGCAGTAATTATCTTATTAACAAAATATTGACATAATTGATGTTATAAATACCCAAATAAATGTAATTTGAGACTTTTTATGAATTCCACTAATTGTTTAGGTTAATATGACATGTTAGTATGGATTTAATTAACTTTGTTCAAATTAATAATTCTGTTATGATTTTCACAAAAATCAATTACTAAATAATTTCAAAAATGACATAAAATAGTTTTTAAAACAAATATTAATTATTAATTGTTATTTTATTCCTAAAAATCTAAGGTTCTCCTAAATGACTTAGATAAGGTTATCTATATTATTATTAAACAAATTTGGGATCTTTTGTCTTGTTATTGTATGTTTATTAACCTTATAGTGTAAGAACACAAAAAGACACGGTAAAAGTAAAATTATCTAACTTAAAGTTAAATCTAAATGATAAGGTTAAAATAGTAAACTAAAATTGTCAAATTCTATTGGATGAGAGAATTTCTACCCATCCCAACCTTAGCTTCAAAATAAATCAATTTGGAGCTATTTAAAACAGAATATGGCTTTATAATAAAATAATATTTTTATTTTTTCCAAAGGAGCCACTCTCCTCCCTTATAAAAGGGAACCTCCTCCCTCTCTTCCTCACACCACTTTGAGCCATCAAGCTCGGCCAACCCCTTCCAATTTCTCCTCTAAACTTCCCAAGAAATACCCTAGAGGTCCTGGTCTTCTTCAAAGACCAATTTTAGTTCCCTAAAAGGAGGTCTCAAAGAAGCGCTTCAAAGAAGAGGTAATGTCCGTTACCGATTCTTTCAACTTTATTTCTTCTTCCACTTCTTCTTATTTAGTTGTTTCATTATGAATTAATAACATCAGTATAAATCATATACTGATATGTTATTATAATTATGAAACAACCCTATTTCACCATCTATCCATCCTATAGAAAACGAAATCACCCCGCGTGCGTACGTACGGAATACCGTCTCCACGCCGTGGTGAAATCTATTTTCCTTACTTGGATGGTTGTAATGGTGTAAAGAATAAATATATATGATTATTGTAAATTGATATTGATTATGAAATAGTTTACATACCCTCCAATACAATTCCACAATCATGGGAACGATATCATCGCTCGTGCGTACGTAGAGAATACCGTCTTCGCGATGTGATGTGACTCATTCTACATGATTTTCATTGCATAATGATGACATAAATGAATTGAGTGAATAAATATGATATATATTACACTAATACCATTCTGGAAATGAGGTATCTATAAACTAAAAAGAATAATAAGAATTTGTTGGTCGGAGTGGACACTCAATAGGGGGGTGAATTGAGTTCCAATTAAAATTTCTGTTTTAAAAACTCTGTCTTAAAAACCCCAAAATAAAATACTGAATTAAACTGTAGTGAATTTATATCAAAGTAAGGGTTCAGTTGGGTTCTCAAGGGATTTATTATTTCCCAATTAATCAAAACAGAAAAGTTGATTAACTTTTGAAACCAACTTACTGATTTACAAATGATATAAACACTTGCAAATTTAATTATCAAAGTGTCTTTAAAACAGTTTTGGTTTTAAAGAGATTTGTAGCAGAATAAAAGAATAACTTTTAAAGATATAAAACAGCATATCTAACCAAGAGGTTCAGTCTCAAGACGAGACTTAGTCCTCTCAAAACTTTATATAAAAGTGATCAACACCCTGGATCGGGGATTACAACAGTATACAACTGTCCAGGTCCAAGACCTCTACCACTATTATCCGTGGGAACAAAAACAACAGCAACCTGCTGTCCAGGTCACACAACCTCTACCACTATTAACCCAGTAGGAAATAAGATATAAGAGAGTTGAGTGAGGATTTAGAAATCCTCCAGTTAGAGTACAGGAGACAGTGTGTGTGTAAAATACAGCATATAACACACACTGTTCAATATGTAAAAAGATAAATCACTGAGCAAATATTTAGAGTTTAGAAAAGGCTCTAGTGATTGTCGTGCAGTTCTGGACTCCTTTGATTGATCAGAATTCACTTGAGTCCTCTTCTGGTTTTTGTCTGGAAAATAGAGTATCGTCTGTTTCCTTGACTTCCAGGTGTAGAGACAGTCGATTAAGCTCTTGTGTTATGTTCTCATTCTCAGCTCTTCACTGGTATACAGTAATGAGTTCTTCGTGTAAGTTTTGTCTTCTCTTTGCATTCACACTTGGTAGTTCTCCAGCACACCTCGTGGTATCCTATATCTCTCTGTGTATTCGTCTATATCTCGCACAGCCTGTGTTCTATCTGTATTCGTCTATTCATGCTCTTTTGTAGTAGCATCCTTCCTTTAGTTAAACCACGTGCTCCGGAAAAAGATGACTTACTTTTTGCAGGTACGAGGTACGGTTCCCTGACATCCAACATCACACATTAAATAAATGTCAGTGTATTAAAATATAACTGATATGACCGTTGGTTAGATTAAATAATGATAAAGAAATTGAAGCAGTGTCGGGTTCTGTCTCTTGAGCGGTAGCTCTTGATATCGGTAGAATTGTGTTACAGTGGGTGTCTATAGTTCTGAGTATCGGTAGACATTTATAACGGTAGACGTGTCTGTCGGTAGACTTGATCACATCAGTAGCGGTGGACTTGTTACGGTAATTGTGGTTCTTCCTTTACCAGTAGCGGTAACTCTCTATCGGTAGTTGTGGATCTGCCTTGTAACGGTAGCGATAGATTTCTATCGGTAGACTTTGCATAACGGTGGACTTCATCATATCGGTAGCTCTATATCGGTAGCTGTCGACTTCTATGTAGTGGTAGGCTTGAGTACCGGTGAGCTTGTAACTGTAACTCTATCGGTAGATTTGATGTACCGTATCGGTAGACTTTGATGTAGCGGTGATCTTTGAGTACTGGTGAACTTGATGTATCGGTGAACTCGGTATCAGTAGCTCTATTCGATATCGGTAGCTCTAATCCATAACGGTGGATACTGTTCTGTATCGGTAGCTAGTGTATAACGGTAGCTAAAAACTGTTTGAGCATTCACTTGGAAGAATGAGTTAAAGTCATATTATTCATATATCTGATAATTCAAAAGACTTAATTTAAGCATAATGAAAGAAAAAACATAAATAATAGTATATTTGGAATGTATTAAGCATAATCAAGATATAATGAAAGAATGGTTGGGATTATCAAAACACAATAAAGCCACTTAATTCCAGAGGGTTCAACAATATCCCCCTTTTTGATAATCACAACTTATGCCAAAATAAAGTAATATCAGAGGAAAAAAAACAAACAAACAAAAAATATATAATAGTATAATATCAAAAGTATAGTATCAGAGGAAAAATATGGAAAGAGGAATATATCAAGAAATAATGTAGTATCACAGGAATATATCAAGAAATAATGTAGTATCAGAGGAAGGTACAAGAAAGATTCTTTGATTTGCATATGTCTCCCCCTATCAATTTTAACTACAGGATTTTCTCTATAGTAGTGATGTTCTCCCCCTATCAATTTCACTGGGTACAGGTTTTCAATAATTTCTCCCCCTTTGTGATTAACAAAAAGGAGGGTATTAGAGAAAAGAGAGGGACTATGAAAGAAAATAGACAGATTAAAATAGACAGGGAAGAGAGGAATGAAGGATTTGATTGATAAGTAAAACATATAGTGGGAAAATCAGAGAAGTACAAAAAAATACAATAAATACCATCAAAAAATGGCAGGAATCACTCAATCATCCTCGTGAACAGGTGTCTTTCCCTTGGGATCAGCAGGGGGTTCAGAGGTAGAGTTAGCAGATTTGGGAATTCCTGAAAGAACCACTGGTGGATCAGCAACTGATACAGTACCAGATCTGAAATCTGTGCTCCTCTGAAGGATCATCGGTGTCAGACTTCTGATGGCTTGAACTGGAGTCAGTTGAGGAGTACTCCCAGAGGCAGAAGTTGGAAGGGAAGGTGGTACAATAACTGGCCGAGCATCCACATGCAGGAAAGGCAGCAAGAGATTCCTGAAATCCATGAGGATGCTTCCACCTCTCTCCATAGAAGATACAAAATCATCTCTATTCTCTATACCAAAGCAGGAGTAAGCTCCCTGAGCTTGCTAACTTGTTCCCTGAATGCTTGGGTAACTGGAGGTAACTTCATATTTTCCATCAAAAGCTTGAAATGGTTGGTCATTTGGTGCTTGGTATAAACCTTTTCAAAATAAGCATCCACTTTATTCTTGATTGCATCTGGAGAAGCAGTAGCTGCCCACAGATGATCACAAACAAAACTACTAACTTCCCTAGTGGTAGCAATAATCTGAGTATCTGATGCACCACTGGGACTGGCCTTAGCCAATTCTTCCTGAATAACAGTGCGGATCTGATCAAGGTTCACACTGGAGCTAGTTAAGGGAAGAGGTTTCAGTGAGAAGGCCACAGTCTCCATGAAAGATTTAGTCAGATTACTGACTATCTTCTAAACAAGTTCATCCTGACTGTTCAGATGTTCTTTGACTGACTTCTTAAAGGCCTCGAAAACTTCCACAAACTCTTTGACCACTTATTTGATATACGGAATGTTAGTGTGCACTTGAGTTTGAGAACTGTTCAAAGCAGTCAATGAAGCGATTGATTGTCTAAGAGCAACTACAGCTCCTGTCCAACTCTCAATCTGAGTGTCGCACACCTTATGTTCATCCATCATTTCTTTTACTGGACTGGACACACTACATCCAATGGATAACTCAAGGGATTGATCCATGCTTTTCATCATTTCAACCATACTTTTCTTCATATCTTCCACTGTTTCTCTTATTGCTTCTATCAATTCGTCTTTTAAAGTCTTAAGGTCCTCCTTGGTTGCCACATTTTCAGCCACAGTGGGTAAGGTAGCTGATTCCTTTTGGGTTTGGTCTTCCTCATCCGAATCTCCATAAAAAAGTCCAAGAATCATATATCCAGGATCTGATGTCTATCCTTCAATGTCATATAATACTGATACTGAGCCAAGATTCTCCTCCTCACTTGGAACATTTTCCTGAGATATTTCTTCTAATTGTTCTTCCTGTGGTAATTCTGCAATTTCCTCTACAACCACAAAAGGTTCAATAGCCATTTGTTCTGAGTCATTAATGACTCTCTCATTAACAGGTATTGCTGCTATGTCTTCCTGACCAGCCACTGTCCTGACTGTACTGACTATTAGAGGACTCAAACTGAGCTCTTTTTCAACATTTTCCTCATCAACTGCTTCACCATCAGCCTCTTTTTATCCATTATCACTATGATCAGATTCGGTTGTCACATCCTCCTCAGAGGTGTCCTTGACAACATACTGTCATGCTTCTTCTTCTTCTTCTGTACTCTATGTATCATTGTACATCAAGACAGTTTCTCTCATTG
The DNA here is from genome assembly GCA_963277665.1 of Viscum album. Classification (NCBI taxonomy): domain Eukaryota; kingdom Viridiplantae; phylum Streptophyta; class Magnoliopsida; order Santalales; family Viscaceae; genus Viscum; species Viscum album. The sequence goes on from OY728125.1 coordinate 1,405,595,187, forward strand.
GTAGTTCTTTTGGAGGGATAGCTGCTCCATAAAAAATAACATGATGCACAGGACTAGGGGGTAAGGCTGGATCTCCTCCTTCCTCTATTGATGTCTCTTCCTCCTCAGCTTCATCATCACTGTAGACTGGTTCTGTCTCATCTGGTCCAAGACCAGGATCCCTCACATCCATTGGTCTAGAAGGATGATCCATAGGAGTATACTTGTCATAAATTTTCCCATCATCATTCACCCATGATTTCTTCCAAGGATTCCAGCTGACTTTCATGTATTTAAAAACAGTTCTTGTAATACAGAAGTTGTCCTTAACTACTACCAGCTCATCCTGAGGTCCAGCTATCTCCTTCACTTTCAGCATCACAGAAATTAGCTTTGAGAAAAACATTGAATTTTATTTTGACTTCGGTCTAGTCATCTCTTCCACTTGAACCATAATCAATCTACATAGATTGATTCTCACACTGTGCTTCAGAAAATGTAACAGATATATGTCTTGGAATCTCAAAGTGGCAAATTCTCCTCTTCTTGGACTAACAACATGCTGAATAAACTTAAACAACAGTTTGTCTTCTCCTACCATCTCTACAGCAATCACCTTTCTAGTAGTCCCATTCCCTGTGAGTTCCAGCATAGCATCTTCATATTGAAACACATCACTGGTCGAAGGTACAGACTTGGAATAATAAGAAAAATCACCCTCATGAGGAACTCTTAGGTTCGCATCCCATTCTTCTGAAGTAAACGACACTTCCTGACCATTCACATATGAAACCATTCTACTTTCTTCTTCATATTTTTCAAAACGAACGAATTCGTAGAATTGCTTCACTTGTCCTAGACAATAAGGTCCGTTGTTGTTCGTGAAGCATTCTAGCCAACCTTGTTCTTGTAAAACCTTAAGAACTAACGATTTTCTTTCCATCAGCCATTCTGCACACACTTATTTTTCAACAACAATCTCTCTCCTTGAGAGGTGCGGGTTTATTGAATTTCTTCGAGCTACACTTCCACTTCCACTGGCATTCGATACTTTCTATCATTTCTCTTGCGGCTCATCACTCCCATCTGTGACTTGGGGCCTCTTGAAGCGGGCCATTACGGATTGGAGGCTAGGGTTCTGAAGGTCAAGAGGTTTAGGTTTAGGAGAATTCAAGCAGACAGGTTCGCGGTGAGATTGAGTGATTCTAGTTCGAGTTTTAATATCATTTAGGATTCACAAATCACATAAATCATAAATAAAAAAAATAACGGTTCGATGACTCGGCTTTACATAATTTTAAAACAGTGCGAGATGTACCGGTAAAGTCTCTTAACGGTGAGGTTTCCTAACGGTGAGGTTTTTCTTATGGTGAGGTTTCTCTAATGGTGAGGCTTTTCTAACGGTGAGGTTTCTCTAATGGTGAGGTTTCTCTAACGGTGAGGTTTTTCTAACGGTGAGGTTTCTCTAACAGTGAGGTTTCTCTAACGGTGAGGTTTTTCTAACGGTGAGGTTTCTCTAACGGTTAGGTATTTCTAACGGTGAGGTTTCTCTAACAGTTAGATTTTTCTAACGGTGAGGTTTATCTAACGGTTTAAGGATAAGTTATCATTCCTAATTCGTGTCTAATAAAACTTAATCTTTTTGAACTTAAAGGCTTAGTGAAAATATTAGCTAATTGAAGTTCAGTGCCTATAAACTCAAGTGTTATATCACCTCTTTGATAATGATATCTTAAAAAGTGGTGTCTAACATCAATAGGCATAGTTATAGAGTGAGACACAGGGTTCTTAGAGATATTAATCGCACTAGTGTTGTCACCGTTGACTGAAACATGTTTAAAGTCAAATCCATAATCCAGTAGTGTGTGTTTCATCAATAGAATCTGTGCACAGAAACTGCCAGCACCGATGTATTCTGCTTCAGCAGTAGACAATGAAACTGAGTTCTTTTTCTTACTACACCATGATACTAGGGATTTTCCAAGTAAGTGACATGTTCCAGATGTGCTCTTCCTATCTAACTTACAGCGAGCAAAATCAGCATCCGAATAACTTATTAGATCAAATGATTGTTCTTTTGGATAAAACAAACCCATATTAACAATATTTTTAAGATATTTGAAAATCTTTTTAACAACAAGTAAGTGTGACTCTTTAGGATTAGCTTGAAATCTAGCGCACATATATACACTAAACATAATGTCTGGTCGACTAGCAGTAAGATAAAGTAAACTTCCAATCATACCTCTGTAATTAGTTTGATCAACTGGTTTCCCAGATTCATCAACATCCAATTTACAGGTGCTACTCATAGGTATATCACTTTCCTTAATAATATCCAAAACAAAAAGTTTTAATAAATCCTTAGTATATTTACTTTGATTTAGAATAATTCCATCTTTAGTTCGAAAAATTTGAAAACCAAAAAAATACTTAAGCTCTCCCATTAAGCTCATTTCAAACTCATTTTGCATAACCTATGAAAATTCAGTACATAAAGAATTTTTAGAAGATCCAAAAATAATATCATCAACATAGATTTGAACTATTAACACATCTTTTGAAATCCTTTTTATATAAAGAGTGGGATCAACTATTCCTTTTGTAAATCCTTTTGAAATAATAAAGTTCGAAAGTCTTTCGTACCAAGCTCTTGGAGCTTGTTTTAAACAATATAAAGCATTAGAAAGTTTAAAAACATGATTTTGAAAATGAGGATTTGAAAAACCAGGTGGTTGTTCTACAAAAACATCTTCAACAATAAACCCATTTAGAAAAGGACTTTTCACATCCATTTGATATAACTTAAAATTCAGATGTGATGCATAGGAAAGTAAGATCCTAATAGAATCTAATCTAGCTACATGTGAAAAGGTTTCCTCATAGTCAATTCCATATTCTTGATTGTAACCTTGTGCAAATAGCCTAGCTTTGTTTCTAATTATGTTTCCAGATTCATCAACTTTGTTTCTAAACACCCATTTTGTGCCTATGGTTATATTGTCCTTAGGTCATTCTACTAATTTCAAGACTTTGTTTCTTTCAAATTGATTTAGTTCCTCTTGCATAGCCATTACCCAAAATTCATCATTGATAGCATCATTGACATTTTTAGGTTCTAACTGTGAAAGAAAAGCTTGATGTTCAACCTGATTTCTTAGAGAAGCTCTAGTCTGTGTTCCTCTATCTAGATCTCCTACAACAGCATCTATAGGATGGTTCTTTAAAATCCTAGTTGATCTTGAAAATGTAGGGCTAGAGATTTCAGGTTCATCTACAGGTTGAGGTTCAACAGAAGCAGGGTCTGGAAAATTTCCAGAACTGGATGTTTTAACTACAAGTCCACTGTTTTTATCATTAAGATTCAAACCAGAGAGATCATCATCATGATTTTCAAGAGAGGTCTTAGGTTCATGTGGATCAGTTTCATCAAACTTGATGTGAACAGATTCTTCCACACATTTTGTTCTCTTATTAAAAACTCTGTAGGCTTTACTAGAAATTGAGTAACCTAGGAAAATTCCTTCATCACTCTTGGATGAAAACTTGTCAAGATTATCTTTAGTATTAAGAATATAGACTTTGCAGCCAAAAACATTGAAGTAGTTAACCTTAGGTTTCCTATGATTCCATAACTCATAAGGGGTCCTCTTAAGAACTGGTCTAATCAAGACTCTATTAATAACATATCAAGCTGTATTTACAGCTTCAGCCCAAAAGTAAATGGGTAGGTCATACTCATTATGCATAGTTCTAGCAATTTCTTGCAGGGTTATATTCCTCCTTTCTACTACACAATTTTGTTGAGGTGTCCTAGGGGCAGAGAAATTGTGACTATAGCCATTTTGTGAGCAGTAGGATTCAAACTCATGATTTTCAATCTCACGGCCATGGTCACTTCTCAGAGTTTTAATCTTAAGTCCACTAAGGTTCTCTACAGACTTGGAATATTTAACAAAGTAAGAACAAGCTTCACTTTTGTGAGCTAGAAAATATACCTATGTATATCTAGAAAAGTCATCTACAAGAACGTAGACATAATTCTTCCCATTAAAACTAGAAACTCTAGAAGGTCCAAATAAATCCATGTGAACCAACTCGAGAGGTTGATAAGTTGACACTTCTTTCTTTGATTTAAAAGAAACTTTATGTTGCTTTCCCTTTTGACAAGGATTACAGACTTTGTCTGTTGGAAATTCAAGTTTGGGTAGGTCTCTAACTATGTTCTTCCTAGCAAGTTTTCTAAGTGAATGCACATTGCAGTGTCCTAATCTTCTGTGTCAAAGCCAAGACTCTTTATGAAAAGCATTTAAACAAGTAATATTTTTCTTAGCTAAAGAATTTAAATCAATGGCATAAACATTTTCATTTCTCAAAGCAGAAAATACTAAAACATTTTTAGAATTAAAAACATTGCAAGAATCATTTTCAAATTTAACATAAAAACCATCATCACATAACTGAGAGATACTTAACAAATTGTATTTAAGTCCATCAACAAATAAAACCATAGAAATTAGTACTGAGTCAGTGTTACCAATGTGGCCTAAGCTGATGATTTTCCCTTTAGAATTATCACCAATGGTGACAAAACCTCCATCAACTCTGACTAAGATTTTAAAGCATGAGAAGTCTCCTGACATATGTCTTGAACATCCACTATCTAAGTACCAAGTCTTTTTACAGGATCTCTTTAAGCAGGTTCCCTACAAAACAGATTTAGATAGGAAATGATTTTAGAACCCAGATCTTCTTGGGTCCAGACAGGTTAGCCATTAATACATTAGGTACCCAGATTTGTCTAATGGGTCTCATAGAATTTCTAGAATCAGCAGATTGGGAAGTATAAATCTTATTAGATCCATAAATATGAATATAACTCGTTGAAGCATATGAAGTTCCAGAGCTAGCTACATTCTGTCCAGATTTATGAATGAATCTAGTTTGGGTAATTTTCCTTTGTCCAGGTTGATATCCAATACCAGTAGTGTATCTAGGTGCTATTTGCTTACATAGAATCTGAGTAAGAGTATCTTTACCATTTGTAAATTTATCTAAGTCTTTCTTGAGTTGCTCATTAGATAATTTTAGTTCAGTATTATCTTTAAGCAACTGAGCATTCTTTTCCATTTCAATATCAAGATAAGATTTATGTTTAACATTTAAAGTATACTGTTTCATTAAACCTTTGTATTTGTCTTTTATCTCATTACATGTTTCTTCTAACATATCACAATATTCAAACGGTTCCGATTTAGACATGTTATCACAATCAGAATCATCTCCAGAATAATATGAATTAGAAGCAGGAGTTTCTGAAGTTACCTTAGAAGTGTTTGTCATAAAACACATGTTTGCCTTGTTTCTGTGTTCAGTTTTAGAAACTCAGATTCACTAGAACTGTCCTCAGAAGCACTCCAAGCAGCCTTCATGTCTTTATTATTCTTTTTATCCTTGTATTCATACTTCTTCTTGTATTTTATCTCTGGACAGTCTGCTTTTATATGTCCCTTCCTTTTGCACTCATAACAAACAACTTCACCTGATTTGTCATATTTCTTCCAATCCTTTTTCCAATGTTTCTTATTGTCATACTTACCTTTGTAGTTTGTCTTTCTGAAAAACTTATTCTTCCTATAAAATTTCTTAAACCTTCTAGCAATGTGAGCCTTCTTAGCATCACTGTCAGAGTCACTCTCACTGTCTTCATAGCTTTAACTTTCATTGATAGCTTGAAGCTTTTCCTTATCCTTATTCTTTGAGGTTGTAGTTTTGAAGGCAACAGACTTCCTTCTAGGTTCATCATATTATTCTTTGTTTACTTTTAGTTCTTATTCATACATCATCAACTTGCAAATTAGTTCCTTGACTGGCAGCTCTCCAATGTCACACGATTCTCTAATGGATACAGAGGTTTCTCTCCATATTTCAGGTAGACATCAAAAAATTCTCATGATTTTTTCCTTTGCTGGAACATCCTTTCCCAGAGAAGTCATTATGTTGACAATTTCATTGAACCTGATATACATATCAGAAATGTGTTCATCAGGCTTCATCTTAAAATTATCATACTTAATAGTATAGGTATTCAATCTCATCTCCTTAACATTAGTTGTTCCTTCATGAGAAACAGCTAAGGTATCCCAAATTTCCTAAGCAGTTTTACAGGCAGATATTCTATTAAATTCCTCATCTCCTAGATCACAGTACAAAGCATTCATAGCTTTACAATTATTATTGTAGGCTGTTTTAGTAGCTTCATTCCAAGTAGTTCTAGTAGTAGTTGGAATTTTATATTCTGATTCTATAGCAGTCCAAATATCAAAACCCATTATCTCTAAATGAATTTTCATCTTGATTTTCCACTGAGCATAGTTGGTGTCATTGAAAAATGGTGGTCTATTGGTAGCAACACCTTTAACTCTATTATCCATGATAGAAAACTATAAGTAAATATTTTAAAGATATAAAAATTTAGAAATAACAGAAATTTTAAGAACATTAAAATAAAACTAAAATCACAGTTGAAAAACAGAGTACAAAATATTTTAAGCAACCTCTGATACCAAATGTTGGTCGGAGTGGACACTCAAGAGGGGGGTGAATTGATTTCCAAATAAAATTTCTGTTTTAAAAACATTGTCTTAAAAAACCCCAAAATAAAATACTGAATTAAACTGTAGTGAATTTATATCAAAGTAAGGGTTTGGTTGGGTCCTGAAGGGATTGATTATTTCCCAGTTAATCAAAACAGAAAAGTTGATTAACTTTTGAAACCAACTTACTGATTTACAACTGATATAAACACTTGCGAATTTAATTATCAAAGTGACATTAAAACATTTTTGGTTTTAAAGAGATTTGCAGTGGAATAAAAGAATAAATTTGAAAGATATAAAACAGTAGATATAACCAAGAGGTTCAGTCTCAAGTCGAGAATTAGTCCTCTCAAAACTTTATAAAAAAGTGATCCACACCCTGGATCGGGGATTACAACAGTATACAACTGTCCAGGTCCAAGACTTCTACCACTATTATCCGTGGGAACAAATACAACAGGAACCAGCTGTCCAGGTCACACGACCTCTACCACTATTATCTCAGTGGGAAATAAGATATAAGAGAGTTGAGTGAGTATTTAGAAATCCTCTAGTTATACTATAGGAGACAGTGTGTGTGTAAAATACAGCATATAACACACACTGCTCAATATGTAAAAAGATAAATCACTGAGCAAATATTTAGAGTTTAGAAATGGCTCTAGTGATTGTCGTGCAGTTCTGGACTCCTTTGATTGATCAGAATTCACTCTGAGTCCTCTTCTGGTTTTTGTCTGGAAAACAGAGTATCGTCTGTTTCCATGAATTCTAGGTGTAGAGACAGTATATCAATCTCTTGTGTTATGTTCTCATTCTCAACTCTTCACTGGTATGTAGTAATGAGTTCTCCATGTAAGTTCTGTCGTCTCTTTGCATTCACATTTTGTAGTTCTCCAGCACACCTCATGGTATCCTGTATCTCTCTGTGTATTCGTCTATATCTCGCACAACCTGTGTTCTATCTGTATTCGTCTATTCATGCTCTTTTGTAGTAGCATCCTTCCTTTAGTTAAACCATGTGCTCCGGCAAAAGACGATTTACTTTTTGCAGGTATGAGGTACGGTTCCGTGACATCCAACAACACACATTAAATAAATGTCAGTGTATTAAAATATACCTGATATGACCGTTGGTTAGATTAAATAATGATAATGAAATTGAAGCAGTGTCGGGTTCTGTCTCTTGAGCGGTTGCTCTTGATATCGGTAGACTTGTGTTACAGTGGGTGTCAGTAGGTCTGAGTATCGGTAGACAATTGTAACGGTAGACGTGTCTGTCGGTAGACTTGATCACATCAGTAGCAATGGACTTGTAATGGTAACTGTGGTTCTTCCTTTACTAGTAGCGGTAACTCTCTATCGGTAGCTGTGGATCTGCCTTGTAACGGTAGCGATAGCTTTCTATCGGTAGACTTTGCATAACGGTGGACTTCAACATATCAGTAGCTCTGTATCGGTAGCTGTCGACTTCGATGTAGTGGTAGGATTGAGTACTGGTGAGCTTGTAACTGTAACTCAATCGGTAGATTTGATGTACCGTATCGGTAGACTTTGATGTAGCGGTGATCTTTGAGTACAGGTGAACTTGATGTATCGGTGAACTCCGTATCGGTAGCTCTATTCGATATCAGTAGCTCTAATCCATAATGGTGGATACTGTTCTGTATTGGTAGCTAGTGTGTAATGGTAGCTAAAAACTGTTTGAGCATTCACTTGGCAGAATGAGTTAAAGTCATATTAAACATATATCTGATAATTCAAAAGACTTAATTTAAGCATAATGAATGCAACAGTATAAATTATAGTATATTTGGAATGTATTAATCATAATAATGATATAAAGAAATAATGGTTGGGATTATCAAAATACAATAAATCCACTTAATTCCAGAGGGTTCAAGAGAATTTATTCGAAAAAACACGCAAAAGAACAAAAAGTAATAAACACCCGAATAACAAGTAGCAATGAAATATTACAAATGATAAGATAAGAATATGACCATATATGATATCACAACAATTAGTATGATTCTGGAATAAGTCAATGACATTATTTAAATCATTATACAGGAGTTTCGGACACTTACGAAGTAAATAGGACCTAAGGTAAGGGAAATATCATAATCTCATTTTTATCCGAGATTGTTTATACTTTGGAATTTACTGGGGTGTATTTTATCATCCACATCCATGTCTCCTCAATATGTAATATTTATATCCTTCTAAAATTTTTTATATCCAATTTTACCCTTCAGTGAGTTTTTAGTAAAATATATGAAATGAATCTTTTGTCGTTTTTCGTACGAGGTGCTTTTTGACTTTTCCGAAAAAAGTAAGAGAAAAATGTTTTTTAACTTATACGGAATGAATGGATTTTTAAAAAATTATTTCCATGAAGCTTCCTTTACAAGTTTTCAAGTTTATTTTTAATCAAATTATTTTAGTTTAGAATTGTATGACATGTTAAGAAAGGAAAAGTGTTTTTGAGGTAGAAAGGATATTTTCCTCAAGAATGGAGTTCAAGTGTTTTATCAAAATTATTTTCCATCTAAGATAATAAAGTGTTCTGTTTCTATCCCTATTATTAAATTGATTTGAATATGTTGTGATGGAATTATTTTTATGAATTACATTGTCTTATATGAATTGTTTTATGATGTCACGATGATTAAAAATTCCATTTTTATCACATGGGTTATGCTATGATATATAGTTTATGATTTTGTGGAAAACATAAGAATGGTATAATTATGAGATGGGTGGGACCTATATCTCCATCTGATGCATTAGGTAAATATTTTATATCTCATGAGATAGACATGGCTGGAATGGAAGGTTAAACTGGTTCAGTGAAACAAGACTGAAACGAGGAATGAACTCGGTTCAAAAATGGACATTTTCCACTAAGATAGACTTGGCAATGTGTCTTGAATAATAAGAAATGATTCTCTATGATTATGTGTGTATTCCACAAAGATTTATGTTTGATGTTTTGATTATTGTGATTACATTTCACTCCCATGATTTATCCCATGTTATGAAATTATGATCTCTTTTACAGGGTAAGATTTCCAAAATGTTCTGTTCTTATGAATATGATGTGATTGATATTTCTTTTGTTTATCCTTACTGAGCATTTTAGCTCACCCTTTTGTATGTTTTCTTTCCCCAGGTCAGGAAGAAGGTTATTAAGTAAGATTTTCCAAAAAGGGACTCTAGATATGATGAAATAAATGGGAGGCAGTGTAGATGCTTTATGAACAAGTTTTTTATGTTTCTGAGATTCTAAAGACACTATACCTATACGGTCCTTTCATGGTTTTTTTATATGTTGTAATAAGTGTACTACAATTTTGAAGTACTAACAATGTATGTAAAGTATGGGTCGTTATATTATGTTCCACCCATTTCATATGAGGAATTAATTGGACTTAGTGAGTGAAGATTGGGTCCCACTATAGCCCATTATAGCCCCTTGAGGCATCAGTAGGTCTTAGGAGACAAACTAGTGTCTTGGCGCAAGGCCTTGACTAAATAATTATTTGTAGTCTTGTAAGTAGGCCTTGACTATATAGTTATGATGTTTTGTATTATGCATTCCATCATTATGAAATTATTTATTGATGTTACATGTGATAATTGGACTAGTATAATATCCTTGTGAAAATGTAAATGGAATTTTTTGATTTATCTTTTCCATATTATGCTGAATTTTATGTTTAAAAGGATTGGGTTTTAGTCTTATACATTGCCTTAGATGTTTAAGTTTTCATATGATAGTTTCTACTATATTGTTATCCTTACAGTGCATTTTTACTCACCCCTTTCTTATGTTTTATTATTTCGAGGATGTGAATAAGTATATTTTGATTAACCTGTAGGAATAGGCTAAGGGATATGGATGTGTTCAAAGAAGACACAATGTCGTAGTTTTTACATTTCCTAATGTAATGTAAAACATATATATGTATATTATACCTACAATTGAGTGACCCAAAGCATGACGTACATATACATTACATTACTTTTTCCGAATAATTAATACATGACAAAAACATATTCCCAAAGACCATATTAGTTTAGTGTCTTTTGAAACTCGGAACATAATATTCTAATCTTGGGGAATGATCTTTAGCATGTCCCATAAAGATCTTCCCCTTTGGTTTTCTTACCTAAAACATTTATTTATATCATGGGGAAAAGAAAACATAAAAAGGGTGAGCTCAAATGCTCAGTATGGTTAAACATGGAGAACATAAAATAATCCCTAAATATTTGAATGTAAGAACATAAACATAAAACATCAAAATCATGAGTAATGACATAAATCATGTCAATGTATAAGGCATAGATCATAAAAGAACATTAATCGTGAAAAAATAGAATGGGAATAAAACATGTAATTGTGGAATCCATTAAGCACATGTTATGATTTCCATAGTAGCAAAGTAATTGATGTCAAGACCATCATAGTGGAAAAAGTCCATTACTGAACTGGGTTTACATGCAGTTCCAGCCCTGTATTACTAAACCAAATTAACTGTCCATTCCAGCCATGTATATCTCATGAGATATAAATCTTTACCCAATTCATTGGAGGGAGATATAGGTCCCACCCATCTCATATTTAAATTATTCATACGTATGCCACAAAACAATCATTAATCATTAATCATTACACAAAGAATAAAATGGGTTTCATAAATATCATCCCTTCATAACATAATCCATATAAAACAAATGGATATCATTTCATCATAATAAAAATCAAACCATATAAATAATAGAGACATTATACATGAAACATAAACATAATAAATAATGTCTTCTTAGATGGAAACTAGTTTTGATAAAACACTTGAAATGAATTCATGAAGAAAATATCCTTTCTTCTTCAAAATCATTTTATTTTCTCACAATTATATAAAAATTTAAAAGAAAATAATTTTGATGTAAATAATAATGAAATCTTTTAGAGTAATCTTCATGAGAAAAAGGCTATATAAAACCGTAAAAATCCGTTCATTCCGTATAAGTTAAAAAAACATTCTTCTCTTACTTTTGCTGGAAAAGTCAAAAAAGTACCTCGTATGATAAACAAAAGAAAGATTCATTCCATACCATGTGGTATAAGTAAAAAAGGTTAAAAATTACTTTAAACATACATGGAATAATAGTAATCATTTTATGAAAGCATATTTGTAAAACATAAACCTGGATGATAAATATATCCCCAGAAAATACTTATGTACAAACAATCTTAGATAAAAATGAGATTGCCAAAACATCCCTTACCTTATGTCCAATTTATTTTATATGTGTCTGAGACTCCTCTATAGTGGTTTTAAACATATTATTAACTTGTAATAGAACCATAATAATATTTATGATATCATATATAATTCACTTACGACTTTATATTACCCGTTCATTTGTCAAATCCCATGTTAAAGTAGTGTTTTGGGTAAAATCGTTTCATTTATCAGCCGTGTTTTGACTTGTAATTATTTATACGATAAATTAGATCATGATTACTTACATAAATAATGTAAAACATGATTTATATATAATATATATTCAGAATATATATATATATATAATATATCGATAAATGGAATGAAATACACCATTTATGGAGACTGTAGGTCGTACGTACGCATGAACGATGTTTTCATTTCCTTATTAAATTGAATGGAAGTAATAAAATAACATATACATAAATCCAGTATCATAAATATGTCATTTATTTCATGATTATTTATTATATATACTTTATAATCATTCTTGAATGGTTAACTTGGATAATGAATCTCATCACGTCATGGAGATGGTAATACATACGTATGCACGAGCGATGCTATCATTCCCATAATAATTGAATGGAATTAGTGTAACATCCCAAGTAAGTAATGAATAATAGATATTTTTATCTTTGTCTATTAATGATTAATATAGTTTTTTAGAGGCTTAAAATGAAAATAAATACAATCTTATGCATGAAATACACTAATATTCTTAAAAGATTATTTTATTGCCTTTTGATGGAAACCCCTTTTTAAATCTATCTTTTGACAATTTTATAAGCTATGTTTGTCAAAATAAACTTATTATTTATGATTGGGACATCAAAATTTACTTTGAGTGAATTTTTGGTATTTTTCTGACAATGTTCATTTTTTAATGAATAGTGAAAAATACTGCATTTTACATCAAAACTGCTTTTTAATTTAATTTATTTATTTGATTATATTATATTTTTAATTGGTTTTGAAGTGAAATTAGAATATATTTTTAACATTTAATCCAATGGTGGTCATTGGAATCAATTTCACTTTGAAATTGGACTTAAACTGGTGTCAATATTTTGATACTTATTGTTTCATAAAAACACGTTATTTGCTCTGACAGCGGGAATTAATTATTGAATTAATTAATGTGACTTATATGTTTTGAATTTTTTAAAATATAATTTATTTTTTAATTCGGAATATCAAATATAGCTTAGGGTGAAGTTTTGGTAATTTTCTGAAAAACATCAATTTTTGATGAATATTGAAACCACTAAGTGGTACTTATAAAAACGGATTTTCCGTTTAAATGAAATTTTGCCATCATTGTGTTTTGAATTTCAAAAATATGACATACATGGTTTTCATTAAGAAGTAAAATGTGGTTCAATGAGATTAACATAATTCTTTGGTGAATAGTAACTTATTAAGTTTTTAATCGCGATTAGAGGTAATTAGTGTAATTTAAGGTAAAAATGATATTATAAAAATGTGAAAACACCATGAAACTTGTCCTAACCCTATTGGATGAGTCATGGCCGACCAAGACAACCCATGGGTCGATTTAGGGGACCCTATGGAGCCTCTTGGGTGAGATAATGACTTTAATGCCTTTTTTTTAAAATAAAGGTGAAAATGACACTAACATAAATTGTTTTACTAAAACAATTTTTATAAGGGGTTATACTAATCATAATTTTGTCTATAAATACTCTTTGGAAAGATAAAAAGATTTACTACATCAGGATATTTTTTTTATAATTTTTAGACATTAAATAAATTAATTTAATTATGACATCATGATGATGCAACAGTGACCTCATTAATGAACAATTTAAATAAAATGAAACGATAATATAAAATCTAAGACCTAAACTTGTCCAAAAACTATTGGATGGGAATATTTAGAAGACTTATCATCTTATATTCTAAATATATCAATTTGGGACCTTATAAATTCGAAACACGTTTGAAAATAAAATAATAGTTTCATGATTTCCAAAAGTGCCCCTCCTATCCTCTTATAAAAGGCCCCCACCTCTACCTCATTTCACACACTCCTCAGGCCGTTGGCTCGACCATCCCATGCCAATTTACTCTCTCCACAGACATCTCCTCATCCTAGAGGATTTCCTTTGGGAAGAATCCTTTCAAATGAAGCCTTTAGGCTCAAATCAAAAGGAGTTACACTTTTAAAGATAATTCATTCTCTCATGTTCATTTGTTTTATTTTGCTTCTCCAACTCCCTAAACTCTTTTTATTTACTTCTTTTGTAAAAAAACCAGTATCTTAAATATACTAGGATGTTGTTATAAGATTTATTCGAGCTACACTCTCACACAACTACATCAAATGGTTAAAGAACATACAGTTTCCATGGATGGAAAAATTCTGCCTCCCGAAACGATGATTGTTCAATACTCATTTAACACCTTCAAAGGTGGCCGTTATGATGTCACTATTTTTATATATGATATATAATAAGTTTATTCTTTCCTTAAGCTTCTGTATTGTTCATTTATGTTATACCATTATTGTTTCCATTATGGGTAAACATGATATCTTCATTTTAGGAAGTGCGGACTACCGCCCCCTGAAAGTTATTCGATTCGTTAATACCATATATGGGATGTAAAGGATAAAGTTAATGATATTATATATTCTATTATACTGGAATTATAATATACTCTTATATCATTATGATTCCATTCCAGAAAATACTAAATAGAAATGGAAGTAGCGTTCATGCGTACGTACAGCTTACCGTCTCTATGAACGGTGCATTTCATTTCTTACCTCTAAATGTGATGTAATATTATTAATAAATGTATATGATGAATATATATGATATATATGTTATCCAAATCATTAATATCATTCTGGATATAACGAACCTTTGAAGAAATTAACAACATTTAAGTGTAAGAAGTCTATTTTTGACTTAAGAACCAAATACCGACAAAATGAACATTATTAACTTAAATGATTACATGATGTTCATAACATGGTATAAAAGGAATAATGAACTTGAAAAAGGTTCTTAAGAAAGAAGATATTTACTCAAGTTTATTATTCTGGAGATTAAAGAACGGTCGGGTCAAGTTGGATACGAGGTATGGGGCTTCGTCTCAATCTCCTTTCATTGAGGCATATTTTGTTTTATACCCAACCTTCTTTTATATGGTGTATAAACCCCTTTGACTTTTATGTTTATTCAAAAGGAATGTTTTTATACGATGCATTTACTAAACGACAAAAGGGAATGTTTTTGTCATATGTATGCGGCGACAACGACTTCTCTGCCGTCGTGACCGTTATTTGAGTTTCGGCTTCCTCTACAAGCCATACCTTATTTTTAAAAGAAAAATAAATACCATGTTTCACTTTTCATTTCTTTTGGTATCGAAAATGGTTTTCATAATGTTTTTATATCAATGTGTTGTATTGATATCTTGTGATTGAAAGCTGAGAATGTTATGTTTCCATTATGCATGTTTTATGTGATATGATTATGTTGAGGTTCTTGGGAATTATTATGAAAACAGGTAGTTATGTGATAAACTAAGGGCGGGTGAGCCTGATATAGCTCTCCAATGAATTGGGTAATGCGAAGGAGTGAAACGTTAAGGTTTCTCCGAAGAGATTTAGGGAATATACTGTGATGGGTATTCCAAACGTAACCAAGAGGGTTACTCCCTACGTAAGAATGTTATGAATGCCTCAAGTTACCTTTATGTATTATGATTTCTATGATTTATTCATGATTTAATGAGGTATGTTAAAGTGCATCTGTTTTATGGGTAAAGTATGATTTCATTCTTATGTATATATGTACACATGTTTCCTTTCCACATTTTTATATCCCTGACTGAGCTTTTTATGCTCATCCCATGTTTTTTGAAATGTTTTTCACAGGTCAAGGGAAAGGTACATGATATGATGATAGTTTCAAGGAAGTGTCAAAAAAGAATCCATGTTTATTTTAAATATGTTTCCATTGATGGGAATTAAGAATGCTGTCTTTATGTAACCACTTTGTTTATATGTGTAATGTAATGCAAGTTTTATGATCTAATTCTCTAAAACTCTAAACCCGAAAAGATCCTCAATGTGTAATCTTGTAATAACTCAAGATTAAGTAGGTTTTAAGGCTGGGGCCTTATAGTTGGTATCAAAGGCCGGTTTAGACAACTTTAGGAGTTAGAAAAGTGAAAAATTATATGTTAATTTATGGTATGATTGAAATGATATAGCATTTAAATATTACCATGTTGCTTCACCTATGGTATTTCTATGATAAGAATGGTTTTTCATAGAGGAAACAGAACATCTTTTCTGGGAAGGCATACAGAGGGAAATGACCTTTCATATCAGTATCCTGAGATGGTCAGAATCAAAACTAAACAGTTTGTTGCAGTGATGGCTCAGTTGACTCAGGTGAAAAATGTTGGTTGTTTTTATTGATGATATTTTGGTGTTTTATAAAAGTAAAGAGGAGAATGAAAGTCATTTAAGGGTTATTTTGCAAACCTTGAAAGAAAAGAAATTGTGTGGGAAATTCAGAAAGTGTGAGTTTTGGTTGCAACAAATTTCATTCCTTGCTCATATTGTTTCTAAAGATGGAATAACTGTTGATCCTGCAAAAACAAAAGTTGTTGAAGAATGGCCATGGCCCACAAATGTAACTGAGATTCGTAGCTTCCTTGGTTTGGAAGGCTATTACGGAAGGTTTGTTAGAAATTTTTCACGGTTATCTAGTCCAATGACTAAGCTAACTCGAAAGGGTGTTAAGTTTATCTAGACAAAAGAATGTGATGATTGTTTTCAGGAATTGAAAAGAAGATTGGTGAATGCTCCAAATTTGGCACTACCTTCCAGGAATGGTGAGTTTGTTATCTACAGTGATGCTTCATTGAAAGGACTTGGGTGCGTCCTAATGAAGAATGATCAGGTAATTGCTTATGCTTCACGACAGTTGAAGACTCATGAGGTAAATTACCCTACACATGATCTGGAATTAGCTGCTGTTGTTTTCGCTTTAAAAATTTGGAGGCATCATTTGTATAGAGTAAAGTGTGAAATATATACCAATCACAAAAGTTTAAAGTATATATTCACTCAGAACGAATTGAACACGAGACAAAGGAGATGACTAGAATTAATCAAGGATTATGACTGTACAATTCATTTCCATCCGGGAAAAGCAAATAATGTGGCTGATGCTTTGAGTCGAAAAAGTAATGCTTCATTAGCAATGTTGTGTTTGGAACGTGATCCTTTGGCTAAGGATTTGATGAACTTTGTCATAGAAGTTATTGGTGCAGGATGTTCTTCTGTTTTGTTTCAAGTATCAGGGAGATCATCTCTATCATATAGAATCAAGCAAGCACAGAAGCAAGACAGTGAGTTGCAGAAAAAGGTAGCGCTGGTTCAGAAAGGTAAGTTGCCTGAATTCAACATTGATAATGATTTTGTTTTCAGATTTGGGAAGAGATTGTGTGTGACTTGTGATTCACAGTTGAAGAGAGAGTTGTTATGTGAAGCTCATAGTTCTTCGTTTTCAGTTTATCCTGGTAGTACTAAGATGTACAGAGATCTGCGGGAGTATTACTGGTGGGATGGAATGAAAAGAGATATTTCTGATTTTATTGTGAAGTGTTTGACATGTCAACAGGTTAAAGCAGAGTGGCAGTTACTGAAAGGGATGCTTCAGCCTTTACCAGTGCCAGAGTGGAAATGGGAGAATATATCCATGGACTTTGTTGTGGGATTACCGAAGACATCTCAAGGTAATAATGTAATCTGGGTTACTGTTGATCGCTTGACTAAATCTGCTCATTTCCTTGCTATACGAGATACTTTTTCCCTAGATCAACTTTCCCGTTTGTATCTTAAAGAGATAGTCAGGATACATGGAGTTCCCCTCTCCATTGTATCTGATCGTGATCACAGGTTCACTTCTAACTTTTGGAAAGGCCTTCAGAAGTCGTTGGGTACTGAATTAAATTATAGTACAGCTTTTCATCCTCAATCAGATGGGCAGTCAGAACGAAAAATTCAGACATTGGAGGATATGCTACGTTCTTGCTCTATGGATTATCAGGGAAGTTGGGACCAACATCCTTCTTTGGTTGAATTTTCATATAATAACAGTTTTCATTCCAGTATACAGATGGCACCATTTGAGGCGTTATATGGGAAGCGGTGTCGAACTCCAGCTTTCTGGGATGAAGTGGGTGAAAGGAAGTTGATGGGACCAGAATTGATAGAAGATATGGCATAACAAGTTCAGCTAATTCAGAAGCACATGAGAACATCTCAGAGCAGGCAGAAAAGTTATGCGGACAACAGGAGGAAGGATCTCTCTTTTGAGTTAGGTGATCATGTTTTTCTCAAAGTTTCTCCATGGAAAAGTGTTATGCGATTTGGTAAGAAAGGAAAGCTAAGTCCAAGGTTCATTGGACCATACAAAATTATGGAGAGAGTTGGATCAGTTTCATACTGAGTGGCTTTACCTCCGAGTTTATCTCAGGTACACAATGTTTTTCATGTTTCAATGTTAAGGAAGTACATGCCAGATCCATCTCATGTTTTGAGTCCAGAGGTAGTTCAGCTGGAAGAGAACCTATCTTATGGGGAATAACCGGTCCATATTCTTGACCACAGGGAGCAAGTGTTACGTAATAAGGTGATTAAGCAGGTAAAAGTTTTGTGGAAAAGCCACATGATGGAAGAGGCAACATGGGAATCTGAAAATGCAATGAGGGATAAGTACCCCCATTTATTTGATATGTAAATAAATTGCGGGGACACAATTTTCTAAATGGGGGAAGGATGTAACATCCCAAGTAAGTAATGAATAGTAGATATTTTTATCTATGTTTATTAATGATTAAGATAGTGTTTTAGAGGCTTAAAATGAAAATAAATACAATCTTATGCATGGAATACTCTAATATTCTTAAAAGATTGTTTTACTGCCTTTTGATGGAAAACCCTTTTTAAATCTATCTTTTGACAATTTTATAAGCTATGTTTGTCAAAATAAACTTATTCTTTATGATTGGGACATCAAAATTTACTTTGAGTGAATTTTTGGTATTTTTCTGACAATGTTCATTATTTAATGAATAGTGAAAAATACTGCATTTTACATCAAAACTGCTTTTTAATCTAAGTTTTTAATATGATTATATTATCTTTTGAATTGTTTTTGAAGTGAAATTAGAATATATTTTTAACATTTAATCCAATGGTGGTCATTGTAATCAATTTCACTTTGAAATTGGACTTAAACTGGTTTCAATCTTTTGATACTTATTGTTTCATAAAAACACGCTATTTGCTCTGACAGCGGGAATTAATTATTAAATTAATTAATGTGACTTATATGTTTTGAATTTTGTAAAATAGAATTCCTTTTTGAATTCGGAATATCAAATATAGCTTAGGGTGAATTTTTGGTAATTTTCTAAAAAACATCGATTTTTGATGAATAGTGAAACCACTAAGTGGTACTTATAAAAACTGATTTTCCGTTTAAATGAAAATTTTCCATCATTGTGTTTTGAATTTCAAAAATCCGACATACATGGTTGTCATTAAGAAGTAAAATTTGGTTCAATGAGATTAAAATAGTTTTTTGGTGAATAGTAACTTATTAAGTTTTTAATCGCGATTAGAGGTAATTAGTGAAATTTAAGGTAAAAATGACATTATAAAAATGTGAAAACACCATGACACTTGTCCTACCCCTATTGGATGAGTCATGGGTTCGATTTAGGGGACCCTATGGAGCCTCTTGGGTGAGATAATGACTTTAATGCCTTTTTTTAAAATAAAGGTGAAAATGACACTAACATAAATTGTTTTACTAAAACAATTTTTAGAAGGGGTTATACTAATCATAATTTTGTCTATAAATACTCATTGGAAATATAAAAAGATTTCCTACATCAGTATATTTTTTTTATAATTTTTAGACATTAAATAAATTAATTTAATTATCACATCATGATGATGCAACGATGACCTCATTAATGAACAGTTTAAATAAAATGAAACGATAATATAAAATTTAAGACCTACACTTGTCTAAAAACTATTGTATGGGAATTTTTAGAATCCTTATCATCTTATATTTGAAATATATCAATTTGGGACCTTAGAAATTAGAAACACTTTTGAAAATAAAATAATAGTTTCATGATTTCCAAAAGTGTCCCTCCTCTCCTCTTATAAAAGGCCCCCACCTCTACCTAATTTAACACACTCCTCAAGACTTTGGCTCGGCCATCCCCTTGCAATTTACTCTCTCCACATACCTCTCCTCATCCTAGAGGATTCCCTTTGGGCAGAATCCTTTCAGAGGAATCCTTTTGACTCAAATCAAAAGGAGTTACACTTTTAAAGGTAATTCATTCTATCATGTTCATTTGTTTTATTTTGCTTCTCCAACCCCATAAACTCTTTTTATTTACTTATTTTGTAACAAAACCAGTATCTTCTATATACTAGGATGTTGTTATAATATTTATTCGAGCTACACTCTCACACAACTACATGAAATTGTTAAAGAACATACGGTTTCCGTGGATGGCGAAATTCTGCCTCCCAAAAGGATGATTGTTCAATACTCATTTAACACCTTCAAAGGTGGCCATTATGATGTCACTATTTTTATATATGATATATAATATGTTTATTATTTCCTTAAGCTTCTGTATTGTTCATTTATGGTATACCATTATTGTTTCCATTATGGGTAAACACGATATCTTAATTTTAGGAAGTGCGGACTACCGCCCCCTGAAAGTGATTTGATTCGTTAATATCATATGTGGGATGTGTAAAGGATAAAGTCAATGATATTATCTATGTTATTATACTAGAATTATAATATACTCTTATATAATTATGATTCCATTCCAGAAAATAAGAAATAGAAATAGAAGTAGCGTTCATGCGTACGTACGGCTTACCGTCTCCATGAACGGTGCATTTCATTTCTTACCTCTAAATGTGATGTAATTTTATAAATACATGTATATGATGAATATATATGATATATATGTTATCCAAATCATTAATATCATTCTGTATTTAACGAACCTTTGACCAAATTAACAACATGTAAGTGTAAGAAGTCTATTTTTGACTTAAGAACCAAATACCGACAAAATGAACATTATTAACTTAAATGATTACATGATGTTCATAACATGGTATAAAAGGAATAATTAACTTGAATAAAGTTCTTAAGAAAGAAGAGATTAAATCAAGTTTATTATTCAGGAGATTAAAGAACGGTCGGGTCAAGTCGGATACGAGGTATGGGACTTCGTCTCAATCTCCTTTCATTGAGGCATATTTTGTTTTATACACAACCTTCTTTTATATGGTGTATAAACCCCTTTGACTTTTAAGTTTATTCAAAAGGAATATTTTTATATGAAGCATTTAATAAATGACAAAAGGGAATGTTTTTGTCATACGTATGCGGTGACAATGACTTCTCCACCTTCGTGACCGTTATTTGAGTTTCGGCTTCCTCTACAAGCCATACCTTCTTTTTAAAAGAAAAATAAATACCATGTTTAACTTTTCTTTTATTTTGGTATCGAAAATGGTTTTCATAATGTTTTTATATCAATGTGTTGTATTGATATCTTGTGATTAAAAGGTGGGAATGTTATGTTTCCTTTATGCATGTTTTATGTGATATGATTATGTTGAGGTTCTTGGGCATTATTATGAAAACGGGTGGTTCCGTGATAAACTAAGGGCGGGTGAGCCCGATATAGCTCTCCAATGCATTGGGTAACACGAAGGAGTGAAACGTTAAGGTTTCTCCGAATAGATTTAGGGAATATACTGTGATGGGTATTCTAAACGTAACCAAGAGGGTTACTCCCTACGTAAGAATGTTATGAATGCCTCAAGTTACCTTTCTGTCTTATGATTTCTATGATTTATTCATGATTTGATGAGGTATGTTAAAGTGCATATGTTTTATGGGTAAAGTATGATTTCATTCTTATGTATATATGTACCCATGATTCCTTTCCATATTTTTATATCCCTTACTGAGCTTTTTATGCTCATCCCAAATTTTTTGAAATGTTTTTCACAGGTCAAGGGAAAGGTACATGATATGATGATAGTTTCAAGGAAGTTTCAAGAAAGAATCCATGTTTATTTTAAATATGTTTCCATTGATGGGAATGAAGAATACTATCTTTATGTAACCACATTGTTTATATGTGGAATGTAATGAATGTTTTATGATCTAATTCTCTAAAACTCTAAACCCAAAAAGATCCTCAATGTGTAATCTTGTAATAACTCAAGATTAAGTAGGTTTTAAGGCTGGGGCCTTATAATTAGAGTGGATGATATAATTTCTCAGAATTATTATCATTTTATAATAACCATATATCATTATTCTTTACACCATTATACCCATCCATGTAAAGTGGTGATTGAAAAACAGATTACATCCCGACGTGGAGAGGGTATTTTGTACGTACGCACACGCAGTGATTTCGTTTTCCTTAGCATGGATAAAAGGTGAAACATGATTGATTCATATTTATAATAAAATATCTGTATATGAGTGATACTGATTTTTTTACATTATTATTAAACAACAATAGAAGAGAAAGTATAAGTAGAAATGAATTTCAAAGAATCGGTAAAGGATATTGCCTCTTCTTCGACGCGCCTCTTCTAATCCTCCCCTTTGGGAACTAAAGTTGGTCATTGGAAAATACCAGTACCTCTAGTATGTTTCTAGGGAATTGGATATGATAAATGGGCAGGTGTTGGATGACATTGAAGGCTCAAAGTGGTGTGAGGAGGAGCGGGAGGAGGTTCCCTTTTATAAGAGAGGAGAGGGGCACTTTTGTAAACCTCTAGAATATTAATTTATAATAAACTTAAACCCCACATAAAAACCTCCAAAAATGAATCATATAAAAATATTAGATGTGATATGGTTATATTTGCATCAACCAATAATATTTTTACATGTTGGTAATTTATTTTAAACCCATTCAACTTGATTTATCCTTATTTAATGTATTGAAGTTTATTTGTGGTAATAATATTCTAAATTTTAAATTTTTATAAATAATTACTTATGTGTTGTGAATTATCCATAATTGGATACTTTATGAAATTTTTGACACTATAAATTTCAAATTTTAATATTTAAATATTTTTGTTATTTTTAAACAATTTTATAAAATTTTATTTTTATAAAATAACAACAATGTCAATTTTGACACTATTCATTTATTTGAATTGAAATAAAATCCACACAAAGGATATATTCGAACCAAAATATTTAACAGACTCCTAAAAATTCATAATCATCTATAAAATTTGTGTAGAACTTAAATTATTTTATATAATATTTATTTTAATATTTTTAAAACCATTAATTTGATATTTCAATCAATAAAATAATTTATACATCACTATTGTGTCATCATTAATGATAATTATATAATTGCTAAAAATTCCAGATAAATTATCATGATGTAGATAATTTTTTTATATTTTACGATACTATTAATATAATGAGTATTATGAGTTTTATCACTAAATTAATATTATTAAACATATAATATATAAGAGAGTGACATATTGTCACTTTCTTTGGATTTAATAATAAATATAACTTTTTCAAGGTCCAAAGTCCATGAAATAAATATATTAAGATCCTTAAGTGATATGGTTCTACATTTATTCATCCAATTTAATTTTTTCAGGTATTAGACTAATATTTTAATTTTATTTTTACCCTTAATTACCCGATTTAACTTTAATTGTAGTAAATAAAAATTACCGTAGTTACTATTCATAATATCAAAAAAATAAAAGTAACCTATAATCATAATTTGAACCCACTTAATCGAAATTTGGAATCTATTTTTCAAACTTAAAAACATACATGTTTTATTAATTAATTTAATGTTAATCCCGTTGTTAAGAAATCGAGTTTTAAAATGTAAAACATTGTCAAATATTGAAATGTTTTTACCTATTAATTTAATGTAAAATTAATACTAATGACATAAATTATATTAAATGGTAAAAATATATTCTACTTATACCTTACAACAATTTACTATTATAATTTAACCATATAAATGATCTCGATGAAAAAAGTTATTTTTATGTAAAATTTAGCATGTTTTTACTATTCAATAAAATAAGAACATTGTCAGAAAAATATCAAAACATTATCCAATGTAAATTTTTATATCCTCATTCAAAAGAATAAATTTCTTTTG
The DNA here is from genome assembly GCA_963277665.1 of Viscum album. Classification (NCBI taxonomy): domain Eukaryota; kingdom Viridiplantae; phylum Streptophyta; class Magnoliopsida; order Santalales; family Viscaceae; genus Viscum; species Viscum album. The sequence continues at coordinate 1,405,619,353 of OY728125.1, forward strand.
TAAAATTAAACTTATAAACTTGTCAAAAATTATATTTAAAATGGGTGCGCTGTCAAATGGTGGAAGAAATTCATTTTTTTGAAAAATACTTCTTTTATCCGAAAAATTAATTTTTTTTCTCATACCTCAATCAAGAAAATGTGTAAGATGAATTATAATGTTATAAAATTCAAAATGTGTTTAATAATATTCATAATGGCTAGTTCATAATAATATTATAACAATATATCATTTTTTAGTGAAACTCGGTATTTCATACAACACACGCTATTGAAGAAGGTCGCTCTTACTTATATTGCATGCCAAGTGAGGGTCACGTGTATGGAAATATTACTTTGGTGTTTTGTACAAAAAACAGAAAGTATATTTTAGTTATACATTGATCAAAAATTATACTTGATGTTGTGTAGAATTAATTTTATTCGAAAGAACTTTAAATTGTGTTCATCACATGCCAAGAATTGTGTTTCATATACTACAAGCTAATACGGTGTTGCTTATAGCGCAAGATAATCTTGGTGAAGCATACAACAAAAGACATCAATGAAATTAAAAAGAATAATTCTCATAGTATCTCGGGGTGTTAGATTCTACCCCCCTTAAATTGAAATTCTCCCTCAAAATTCGTCGGGGTTATAAATTGTTTTCCACTTGAAAGTTTCTTTCATAGAAACTCACATCGTAAAAAGGAATACTAAAACATCATTTTAAAAAGGAATGTTAGAAACACAACAGATACCTGATTTAACTCATCATTGTGTTTCTACATAGGATAATATACGTGAAAATATTGATATGGAAGAGAAATATGACCATCATGTTTGGATGAAGAGTGGAAGAGTACATGGCTATGAAAAGGCCAACAATCACAAAGCCATAAATTTATGATGATATAAGGTACCATCCGATTCATTAGATATGAGTGTACTAGGACAACATTTTTGGTTTTCAAAATTATTTCCCTAATGATGAAGAATTTTTATATTAAAGGAAATATTTTCTTTATTTTGGTACAATCTCACTTTTGTTTGTGCCTTGAAAAAATTCCACTTCATATCATAAAGAAATAAAGTAGAATTTGTCTTTCGGGAAGTGGTACAAAATCATGCGATAGAATGATAGGTCATTCCATCTGTCTCAAACATAAGTTTATCAAATGTTATATACATAATTCCATCTTATGGTGAGATTATTGAATATGGTTTCAAAAATTGGCTTATACTTCATCTATCATACCGCTTAATAAAATAAAACTAGTTTCTCTTAACTAAGGACTTTTTGTAGGATAGTAGTAGGAGATAAAGGCCTATCACACTTCGGTTGTGGGTTTGATTCCTGCAACCTTGTCCGACGCAACGGGTTGTCGCTTGTCCTGCATGTTGTCCTTTTTCTAAAACTACACTATTATATCATTCCAGAAATAATATCAAAAAAGTGTTTTATCCTTAAATAAAATTATATTTTGTCCAACATAATCTATTTCAAATCTTTAGGAATATCCATAATACTAATATCCAAGCTCATAGTATAAAGAATATTATTACAAGAAATGTCATTAACCAACCATATGAATACAATCATTTATCCCCCGTATATAATAAGATATATCTTGTTGGTTGCATTCAAAACATGTGAATACCCTAATCATGTATTCTCTTGAAACATGAATTACCATAGAATCTTTTTGAATACATGAATTCTTTCAAAAGTCAACTCTTTCCACATACCAAAATACTGAAATTTCTATATACTCAAACCATGATATCACTTTTTCCTTATATGAGCTCATTAATACTATCAAACATTTCATTATCTCATTAACCCTTCATTATGCGCATATCATCTTCTTTCAAAAAATATTTCAATCACTTTTCATGGAAACCAATACCATATAATTATTGAAAACCACAATAAACCAATACATAGATATTCAAATATTCTGCAATTCTATAAATGAGATTCCATAACATTATTTTGTAATCCTATTACATAAACACATAATCATTCCATCACATCGTTGTCATACTCAACATCTCCAATAGTGATCGCATGTGACTTCCCTTTTTTCCTTTCCCTTAAGAGGTTTTTGATGTCAATCATCATTAACCCTTTGATTAGGGAATTAGTTAACCTAATTCCCCATTTCCCTGCACTTATAGCATTGAAGTGTTGGTGGTTTATTCTATGAATTCCATTATATATTCACTTCATTAGCTACCATTACCCCATTACATCGGCATAGTACTACTCGATGAACTTCGTTTCCACACTTAAAACATTTTCTAGTCCCTTTAAGTCAATCTCCACCATGCTTATTTCCAAACATTGATCATAACGAAACATTTTCCTTTTAACACCATAGTTTTGAGATTTTTCCTTGAACTCCATCATTTGTTTCTTGTCAAAACCATGAGATGGATATGTAACACAAACTCCCAGTTCTACCATGATAGCACAATGCACAATTTTTTCATAGCTTCTGAAGTCTCTTATAGCTAATGACCTTCAAATAATTTGTTTTAAGCCATTGAAGAATCAATCAACTTTACTATCATGTTGGATGATAAATCCAGATGCATACCATTCAAGGCTTGTAAAATTCACCTCGTATATAACAACAGATTCATCAACCTTTTGCTTAAGCTCAAGGAACTCCTTTTCCATGTTTGTTTGAAGAATATGAGGGATGTACTTATTTAAAAATAAGTTATTGAACTCATCCCATTCCATGGATTCAATTTCATCATGGGGCCTTGTATTCTTAATTAGAGTCCACCACTGGTCTGATTTACCTTCTAATCGATAAATATCCAGAATGAATTTTTCATGTTCTGAACAACGAAGTATGGAAAATTTCTATTCAATGGTACTGATCCATTGTTCAGCAAAAAGTGGATCAGAAGACCCACTAAATGAAGGTGGACATTGCCTTATGATGGACTCAATAGAATATTGTTCCCTTCTCTACTCATTTGGAAGACAAGAATGATTCATAGATTTTGTAAGTATAGAAATATGATTTTTCACTCCATATCCCATAACATTGGTTTGTTCAGGAGGATAATCATTACATTTTCCACTACATTGATCAACGCAGTTCCTTTGGGTTCCAGCCATTGTCGAAAACCCAAAAAGAATAGTGTGAGTGGAAAAAATCATGATACAAAAACAAAATAATAAAGGGATAGTACCTTCAATATATAACATCTTAGGTTGGATTCTAAGATCGTTACCATAATTCTCGGACTATAAACTATACTTATACTTAACATTAGAGACATCCATAGACATTCCTTAGAAATATCTCTATATATTTCACTAAATTTTTCGCATCCTAGTTTCCAAAGTTTAAGTAACCCTTCGCTCTGATTCCAACTCTAGAGACCCAAAGCATTACGTACAAAGATATTACATTACTTTTACAGAATACTTAATACATGGAAAAACAGATTCCCAAAGACCATATTAGTTTAATGTTTTTGGAAACATGGAACATAATCTTCTAATCATGGTGAAAGATCTTTAATATCTACCGTAAAGATCTTCCCCTTTGGTTTTCTTACATAAAACATTTCTTTATATCCTTGGGAAAAGAAAACATAAAAAGGGTGAGATCAAATACTCAGTAAGGGTAAACATGGAGAACATAAAACAATCCTTAAACATTTGATCGTAAGAACAGGAACATAAATCATCAAAATCATGAGTAATGACAAAAATCTTGGCAGTGCTTAAGGAATAGATCATAAAAGAACATTAATCATGAAAAACTTGAATGGGAATAAAACATGTAATTGTGGAATCCATTAAGAACATGTTTTGATTTCCATAGTAGCCAAGGCATTGCAGTCAATACTATCATAGTGGACAATGTCCACTACCAGAGTGGGTTTAAATGTCGTTCCAGCCCTTTATTACTGAACTGAATTCACTTTCGGTTCTATCCATGTCTATCTCATGAGATATACATCTTTACCCAATGAATTGGAGGGAGATATAGGTCCCACCCATCTCATACTGAAATAATTCTTACATGTTCCACAAAACAATCATAAATCATTCATCATAACCCAAATAATAAAATGGGTTTCATAAACATCATCCCATTATAACATAATCCATATAAAACAAATGGATATCATTTCATCATGATAAAAATAAAACCATGTAAATAATAGAGACATTATACATGAAACATAAACGTAATAAATAATGTCTTCTTAGATGGAAAATAGTTTTGATAAAACAGTTGAAATGAATTCTTTAGGAAAATATCCTTTCTTCTTCAAAATCCTTTACTTTTCTCAAAATAACATTAAATTTTCAAAAAAATGGTTTTTTTGAAAATAATCAAGAAATCTTGTAGAGTAATCTTTATGAAAATAAGGCGTTAAAAAACTGTAAAAATATGTTCATGCTGTATAATTTAAAAAAACATCTTCTCGTACTTTTGTTGGAAAAGTCCAAAAGTACCACATATGGTAAACAAAAGAAATATTCCTTCCATATCATGTGGTAGAAGTCAAAACGGTTAAAAATTCCTTTAAACATACATGTAATAATTTTAAACATTTTATGAAAAAATATTTATAAAACATGATCCCAGATGATAAATATATCCCTAGAAAATAATTACGTATAAACAATCTCAGATAAAAATTAGATTGCAAAATTATCCCTTACCTTATGACCAATTCTTTCCATATGTGTCTTAGGCTCCTTTTTAGTGGGTTTAAACATATTATTAACTTGTAACAGAACCATAATAATATTCATGATATTATATATAATTCACTTGTGACTTTATATTACCCATTAATTTGCCAATTCCATGTTAAATAATCGTACTGGGTAAAATAGTTTCATTTATCGTCCCTGTTTTGACTTGTAATTATTCATATGATTACTTGTATCATGATTACTTACTTCCAAAATGTAAAAAATGATTTACATATAATATATATTCATAATATACATATATATTATAGATCAATAAATGGAAAGAAATACATCGTTCATGGAGATGGTAGGTCGTACGTACGCATGAATGCTATTTTTGTTTCCTTATTAAATAGAATGGAATTAATTAAATAAAATATATATAAATCCAATATCATTAATATTTCATATATTTCATGATTATTTATAATATATTATTTATAATCATTCTTGAATGGTTAACTTGGTAAATGAATCTCATCGCGTCGTGGAGACAGTAATTTGTATGTAAGCACAAGCGATGATATCGTTCCCATAATTATTGAATGGAATTAGAGTGGATGATATAATATCTCAGTATTAGTATCAGGTTATAATAACCATATATAGTTATTATTTACACCATTATACCCATCCAAGTAAGGTGGTGGTGGAAAAAAAGATTACACCACGGCGTGAAGATGGTATTCCGTATGTACGCACGCGCTGTGATTTCATTTTCCGTAAGATGGATAGAAGGTGAAATATGGTTGTTTCATATTTTCAATAACATATCAGTATATTAGTGAAAATTATGTTATTAATTTATTATGAATCAACAATAGAAGAGGAAGTATAAGAAGAAATGAAATTGAATGAATCGTAAAGGATAATACCTCTTCTTCAACGCGCTTCTTCTAAACATCCTCTTAGGGCACTAAAGTTGGTCTATGAAGAATACTAGGACCTCTAGTATGTTTATAGGGAATAGGAGAATAGAAATGGGAAGGGTTTGACCGAACTTTAAGGCTCAATGTGGTGTGAGGAGGAGAGGGAGGAAGTTCCCTTTTATAAGAGAGGAGAAGGGCACTTTTGGAAACCTCTAAAATATTAATTTATAATAAACTCAAAACCCACATAAATACCACCAAAAATGACTCAAATCGAAGATTATATGTTATATGGTTGTAATCGCATCAATCAATAGGATTTAGACATGTTGGAAATTTATTTTAATCCTTATCAACATGATTTATCCTTATTTAATCTATTTAATTTTATTTGTGGTAATAATATTCTAAATTTTAAATGGTTATAAATAATTACTTATGTGTTGTGAATTGTCCATAATTGGATAATTTATGAAATTTTAGACCATATAATTTTCAATTTATAATTTTTACATATTTTTGTGATTTTTATAAAAAATTATAATTTATTATTGTTATAAAATAACAATACTATCAATTTTGACACAATTCATTTATTTGAATTTAAATAAAATACACACAGAGGATATATTCGAAAAAAAATATTTAGTAGACTCCTAACATGTCATAATCATCTAAAAAAGTTTTTTAGAACATTAATTAGTTCATATAATATTTATTTTAATATTTTTAAAACCATTTATTTGATATTTCAATAAATAAAATCATTTCTCCATCACTATTGTGTCATCTTTAATGGTAAATATATACTCCCTAAAAATTCTAAATAAATAATCATGATGTAGATACATATATTTTATTTCTGGATACTATTTATATTAGAAGTTTTATGAGTTTTATCACTAAATTAAAATTATTACACTTATAATATATAAGAAAGTGACATGTTGTCACTTTCTTTGGTTTTAACAATAACTATGTCATTTTTATGGTAAAAAGTCCATAAAATGAATATATTCAGACACTTATGTGATATAAGTCTACTTTTATTCATCCAATAGATTTTTTTTCAGGTTTTAGGGTAATTTTATAATCTTATTTTTACCCTTAATTACCTGATTTACCTTTAACTGTAGTAAATAAAAATTACCGTAGTTACTATTCATAATATCAAAAAAATAAAAGTAACATATTAACATAATATGGACCCACTGAATCCAAATATGGAATCCATTTTTCAAAATTAATAATAGATAAGTTGCAGTAATTAATTTAAAATTAATCCCATTTTTAAGAAAACGGGTTTTAAAAGATAAAACATTGTCAAAGATTGAAATTTGTTAACCTAAGAATTCAATGAAAAATTAATGATAATGAAATACATTATATTAAATGGTAAAAATAGATTCTATTTATAATTTAAATCAATTTACTATTATAATTTTCCAATAAAAATTATCTCGATGAAAAAGTTTTTTTTATGTGAAATTTTGCGTGTTTTTACTATTTATCAAAAGAAGAACATTTTCAGAAAAATATCAAAACTTTATCCAATGTAAATATTTATATCTTAATTCAAAAGACAAATTTTATTTTGTAAAATTAAAATTATAAACTTGTGAAAAATTATATTTAAAATGGGTGCACCATAAAAAGGCGACAAAAATGAATTTTTTGAAAAATACTTCTTTTATCCAAAAAATTGATTTTGATCTCATACTGCATTCCAGATATTGTGTAAGATGAATTATAATGTTATAAAATTCAAAATTTGGTTAATACTATTCATAATGAATAGTTTATAATAATATTATATCATTATATCTTTTTTTAGTGAAACTCGGTATTGCGTACAACACACGTTGTTGAGGAAGGTCTCTCTTACATGTAATGCAAGCCAAGTCAGGATTGTGTGTAGGGAAATCTTTGTCTGGTGTTTCATATAAAATAATAAAAATATAGTTTAGTTATACATTGATAAAAATTTACACTTGGTGTTGTTTAAAATGAATTTGATTCGGAAGAACTTGAAATTGTGTGCATCACAGGCCAAGAATTGTGTTTCATATACTAAAAGCTAATACAGTGTTGCATATAGTGCAAGATAATCTTGGTGAAGCGTACAACACAAGTCATCAGAAAATTTAAAATGAATAATTCTCATAAAATCTCAGGGTGTTACATACAAGTCTACTTAACTAATCGATATTTCGAGACTTGACCTCTTGTGATCATTACACTCTTATGTAATAATGCACTAAATTTGGGTAAATACGGTTGGGGAATTACAAGAAGCATAATTTGAAATGTCCCTCATATAAGGGAATCCTTAGTGTGTAAGCCCCGACAAGTGACATAATATTATATGTTCCACATATAATTGAAATTTCAATGCCTAATCCCTGACTAACAGAATAATATGATATGCCCCACATATAAGGTCAACCTCAGTTTGTAAGCCTTGACTCGTAGAATTATATGATATTGTTGAGTCAATAAGGTTGTCCTTATGACTTTTCCATTCCTTCTTGTTTTGAAAATCACAAACACCTTATCTTTAAGAAAATTGCTTTCTTAAGAAAAATCGCTTTTATAAGAAAAATCGCTTTTATAAGGAAAATCGCTTTTATAAGAAAAATAATCCTTATCATATTTTTATCCATATTTTTCTTAAGTATGAGATTCGGATTCATTTTCTCGGAATCATTGAAACTTTGATATAAATAATTCTGTTTTAGGATTCGGATTCTGGATAAGAACTATAAGGAAGTTTCATTCCGAATTCCGGATATGAACTCTGACTAAGTTCTATTCCAGATTTAGGATACGAATTCTGATGACGAATTCTCATTACGAATCCTAATGATGAATTCTCATTACGATTTCTGATGACGAATTCTCATTACGAATTCTGATAAAGAATTCTCATTACGAATTCTAATAAAGAAATCTCATTACGAATTCTGATGACGAATTCTGATTATGAATTCTGATGACGAATTATTATTATGAATTCTGATGTTGAATTCTCATTACGAATTCTGATGAAGAATTCTCATTAGAAATCCTGATGATGAATTCTCATTACGATTTCTGATGATGAATTCCTATTTCGAAATCTCATTCCGAATTCACCTATTAAACAGAATTTGAGTATCTTTGTTTTATACACTCTGAATTAATTTAGACTCCGAAAAATATCCTTGTTAGACTCCGAACTTTTATATTACTTACACTTCTAAAATTTGTATACTCTTTACTATTGTTCTTTACACTCCGAACCTTCACTCCAAAGTTTTCATTCCGAACTTTTATGTTAGAGTTAAAACGATGTCGTACATTCTGTTATACTTGTTTTGTTATAAAACGATGTCGTCTGTTTTGTTTTAAACTAATCGTTGTCTAAGTGACACGTGTACAGGTCCCTCCGATCATTAAGGAAAATATGACCGTTGGATAAGGAGCCGACCATACCTATAAATAGGAGCTCATTTGAAAGAGCTCAAGAAAAAGAGGCTGATGGCTGATAGCTGATGAAAGTGCTGAAAGGCTGAAAAAATTGCTTGAATTGATTTCTAGAGAGAGAGGCTCTTATTAACTCTCAATGCTTTGTGCGACTCTGAATGTTGGTGATTACATTCGAGGGCTTCCGGGGATAGGAAGACAGAGGTGCTGACTACCTTAAAGTTTGAGGGCTTTCTTGCTGAGGAAGATAGAGGTTTCCAACTACCTTGAATTTGAGAGCTTGCAGGGATAGCAAGACAGAGACTCTGATCTTCGTATCGAGGGCTTACCCTGGTGTGGGTAAGACAGACTGGCTTGAAAGTATAAATCAAGGGACCTTTATCCAAGGTTGTTGGATACCCTTCTATTTGGGTTAAAAGACTTATATGTTGTTACTAGTAGTTCTACTACTTGTTTCTATTCCGCTGCATTTTGTAATATAAGGAAAGTATAACTTTCTTATACTTCCTTACTTGTACTCTGATTAATTTAGATTCTATAAGCTTTAAGGTAGAATCTCATATTGTAACCTTTTGTTAAGTTTCAATTTCTGGAACCACATTTTCGGAACCTACTTTCGGAATCTCTTTCTATGTTTGTATTCGGTGTTAGAGGTGTTTTGAATTTGCTTAAGTTTAACTTTGTTAAACTTAGCCTTTTTCCTTTGCTTAAGGAAAAAAAAGTTATTCTTAACTAACTTTAAAGGTTCCAAAGGAATTTTTAAAGTATACAATTCACCCCCCCTCTTGTATATTGAGCATCTACATTACTATTTTGATCCTACAATTGGTATCAAAGGTTGGAAACCTCTTACTCTATACCAATCTTACATTTGGTATCAGAGAAGGCTACAGAAATACATGTACTCACATACAAGTTTTTCTTGCTCACTTTTTCATTCCGAATTTCTATTACGAAATTTTCCGATTCCGAACTCTGTTATTACGTTTGTTTGCTACTAACAAGTTTGTGTGCAAAGTTAATTCTAGTATGGCAGGAATTGATGTTGGATCAATTGATAATCTGAATCCTACAAGACCACCTATATTTGATGGTAATGACTATGAATACTGGAGAGATCGTATGAAGACTTTTTTTATTAATACCAGAGTAGACAACTTTGTTATGCTTACTGGTGATTATAAAATTCCTGACAAGGATGTTAGAACCTTTACTAACCAGGAAAAGAAAGATTATCAACTCAACTATATGGTACGCAATACTTTACTATGTTCAATCACCAGAAACATATATAGCCAAATTTCTTCTTGTGAAGCAGCTAACTGTATATGGAAGAAGTTAGAAGTTACACACTTTGGGACTTCTAAGGTGATTGAGACTAGAAGAGCTATGCTTAGAGCTGAATATCATGGCTTTAATTTTCCTTATGGAGAACCTATCTGTAAAGTTAAACAAAGATTTATGACCATCGTCAACAGTCTACAATCTATGGGAGAGAAAGGTTTAGATGATGAAGCTCTTGTGGACAAGATAATTGATATTATGCCCAATGAGTGGGAATCCAAGAGAACAGCTATAGATGAGAATAGGAAGGTCACTCAAATTACTCTTGATGAATTATTTGGAACTCTTCTACAACATGAAACCAGAATGAAGAGAGATGCTGACAAAATCAAGAAGAAGAATGGGAATGGTATAGTTGCTTTTACTACAACTTCAAATCAGATGAAAGCTAAGACTCCTGAGAGAGTAACCAGATCCAAGTCTAAGAAAGTCATTTTCCAATCCGAATCTAGTGAGAGTGAAGTCTCAGAAAATTAATTAGCCAATATTGCTCGAAGGATGAACAAGATAGCTGGACAGAGAAACTTTCAATCTAAGTATAAGAAAAAGGATAGGAAAGATAAGAAAGATGGAAAAGTTACTTGTTATGAATGTAAAAGAGCTGGACATATTAGACTAGATTGCCCTATGCTCAAAAAGAAAGAAAGGAAGGAAAGACATTCAGACAGGAACATAAAGAAGTATTATAAAGCTAAACCTAATAATGTTCTGAAAGCTAATGACACCTGGAGTGCCAGTGGTGGTGACTCTTCAGATGAATCTTCTGATTATGAATCTTCAGGACAGAAGAATCTTGGTCTTATATCCAGATTACCTATTGATAGTCATTGTCTTTTGGCTAAGGTACGAAATGCTGAATCATTGACCAATGTTTCTTTAAATTCTAATAATAGTAAGTATTATAACTCTTCTGATGAAGAATCATCTTCTGATGAGGAAAATACTTTACCTACTTATGAAGAAGTCTCTAGGTTTGCTGAACTTCTTGAGATTGAGAATTCCAAACTCAACAAGAAACTTGATAAGGAAAATTCTAGGAATTCTATTCTTACAAAAGAGATATCAGATCTTTCTAAAGATCTTGATAAGAAAAATTCTGATTTTGAAAGTATTTCAAAAAATCTTGAGGAAGTGAGTTCTGAGAAGAACAAACTTTCTAAAGAATTAGAAAAAGTAATTTCTAAGAAAAATGTTTTTGAGCCTAGCTCTAGTTTAAAAACTAATGATTTTGAGGATAAAAACTTGGTTGTAAAACTCAAGTCCGAAATTTTTTCCTTAAAGAAGTGTTTATCAAACTTTACCCATGGTAAGGAAAATTTTGATAAGATGTATTCCCAAATACGACCATTAAGAAATAAATCCGGATTTGGTTATACCCATGCAAAACCAGTTTTCAGTAACAATTATTTTGTTCCTCAAAGTGCCCCATTTTGTACTAAATGTCAATGTGGAGGTCACTGGGAAAAATCTGTTCCTTAAATAAAACCCAATCTCTAGGTTTTCATAAATCTTACTTTTCTAAGAAGATGTGGGTTCCTAAAATTTTATTGTCTGGAAATCTCGGATCCAAACAAGTTTGGATTCCGAAAGTCTAATTTTCTTCTTGATTTCAGGATAATAAAGAAAGTACCAGCAACAATACATGGTACATGGATAGTGGATGTTCCCGTCACATGACTGGTAACAAAAGCATTCTTGAAAAGATTTTCAAAACGAAAGGAGGAAAGGTAACTTTCGGAGACAATGCTAAGGGAGAGATTGTTGGTATTGGTAATATTGTTCTTTTAGGTAAAACCTTGATTTCAAATGTTCTTTTTGTTAAAGGTCTTAAGCACAACCTCATTAGCATAAGTCAGTTATGTGATGAAGGTTACCTTGTGAATTTTAGGAATGATAAGCGTTTAGTTCACAAATCCAAGGAAGAATTTATTCTCTCAGCCAACAGGCAAGAGAATGTTTACACCTTAAACTTAGAAGACCTAAGAATCCAAGATCTACCTTGCCTATGTGCAATAGAAGATCATTCCTGGTTATGGCATAGAAGATTAGGACACTGTAACTTTAGGAACCTATGTAAACTCTCTAGGAAGAAACTAGTTAAGGATCTACTGGAGCTTAGATTTGATTCTTCTAAAGTTTGTGATCCTTGTCAATATGGCAAGCAACATAAATCTAGTTTTAAGTCAATCGGTGAAGTCTCAACAACTGATGCATTACAGTTAGTGCACATAGATCTTTTTGGTCCAACACAAACTGGAAGTATTGGAGTCAAATACTATGTGTTTGTTCTAGTTGATGATTACACTAGATTTACTTGGTTCTATTTTCTAGCAAAGAAATCTAAAGCTTTTTCCTATTTCAAAAGTTTTAGAGCTCAAGTTAAAAATGAGAAAAACCTTCCATTGAAAACTATTCATAGTGATCATGGAGGAGAATTTCAAAATTCTGATTTTGAAACTTTTTGTAGTAAGAAAGGTATTACTCACAATTTTTCAGCACCTAGAACTCCTCAACAGAATGGTGTAGTTGAATGAAGAAATAGAATTCTTCAAGAAATAACTATAACCATGTTGAGTGAATATTCTATTTCTAGACATTTCTGGGATGAAGCTGTAAGTACTGCTTGCTATACTATAAATCGAGTTTTGATTAGACCTTTTCTTAATAAAACTCCTTATGAGTTATGGAATGGTAGAAAACCAAGACTATCCTACTTCAAGGTTTTTGGTTGCAAAGTATTCATTTTGAATACTAAAGATAACTTACATAAATTCGCACCAAAATCTGATGAAGGAATTTTCTTAGGTTATTCCACAACTTCTAAGGCTTATAGAGTTTTTAATAAAAATACCTGCACTGTTGAGGAAATAGTACATGTAAAATTTGATGAATCAGATCCTTTTGTTTTTAAACCTTCTCAACTTACATCTCCGGATGTGTTTTCAAAAATTGATTATCAACCTTTGATAGAAGAACCATCAGATAAGGAAATTGTTCTAGAAGATACTTCTGAAACATTTACCTCAGAAGAAATTCTACCCTATGTTGATGAACAGGTTTTACAAAACCCAAGTCAGGTGTTTCTTAAGAATCATCCCAGTGATAGTATCATTGGTGATGTAAACCAGCCTGTAAGGACTAGAAGTTCCTTAAGAAATGAAGTAGAACATCTAGAATTTCTTTCTCAATTAGAACCTAAAAGCACTGATGAAGCTTTAGGTGATGATGATTGGATTAAAGCCATGCAAGATGAACTAAATGAGTTCGAAAGGAATAAAGTCTGGACCTTGGTTGAAAGACCTAAGGAAACTTCTGTTATTGGAGTAAAATGGGTTTTTAGGAATAAATGTGATGAAAATGGAGTCATTGTTAGAAATAAAGCAAGACTTGTTGCTAAAGGCTATAATCAGCAAGAAGGAATAGACTATGAAGAAACCTATGCTCCAGTATCTAGACTTGAATCTATTCATATTCTACTTGCTTTTGCAGCCTTCTTTAATTTTAAACATTTCCAAATGGATGTGAAATGTTCTTTTCTTAACGGTTATGTTCATGAGGAAGTTTTTGTTGAACAACCTCCTGGTTTTGAAGATACAAAACATCCTGATCATGTTTTTAGACTTACCAAAGCTTTGTATGGCCTTAAACAAGCCCCACGAGCATGGTATGATAGACTCACTGGATTTTTGCTTCAAAATAACTATGTTAAGGGAAATGCAGATCCAACCCTTTTTATAAAGAAAGATAAGAAAAATGTTTTGATTGTTCAAATTTATGTTGATGACATTATATTTGGCTCAACTCAGCAATCTCTGATTGACTCTTTTGCTAGTACAATGAAATCTGAGTTTGAAATGAGTATGATGGGTGAGTTAACATTTTTCCTTGGTTTTCAAATTTCTCAAAAACCAGAAGGAACCTACATATCTCAACATATGTATATTAAAGATCTTCTTAAAAAGTATGGTTATGACAACACTAAGAGTATAAGTACTCCCATAGGTACCTCAAACTCTTTAGATCTTGATGAAGCTGGGAAACCAGTAGATCAAACATCTTTTAGAGGTATGATTGGAAGTCTACTTTACTTAACAGCTAGTCGACCAGACTTAATGTTTTCAGTATGCTTATGTGCAAGATATCAATCCAATCCTAAGGAATCTCACTTAAAGGCAGTAAAAAGAATTTTTCGATACCTTAAGGGAACCATGGATCTAGGATTATTTTATACTTCTGGAAATGATTTTGTTCTAAAAAGCTTTTCTGATGTTGACTTTGGTGGATGTAGAATGGATAGAAAAAGTACATCCGGAACATGTCATTTCTTAGGAGATTCACTAGTTTCTTGGTCGTGCAAGAAGCAACATTCTGTAGCACTCTCCACTACTGAAGCAGAATATGTAGCAGCTGGAAGTTGTTGTGCACAAGTGTTGTGGATGCAACACACACTCACAGACTATGGCTTGAGTTTTACTAAAACTCAAATTCTGTGGGATAACACAATTGCCATTTCCCTAAGTAAAAACCCTGCACATCACTCTCGTGTAAAACACATAGATATTAGGCATCACTTTCTTAGGGATCACACACTTAAAGGAGATATTATTCTTCAGTTTATCGGAATGCAAGATCAACTTGCTGATATTTTCACAAAATATTTTCCTTCTGATAGATTTGAATATATTAAACAGAAGTTAGGAATGATAACTGTAAGGTAATCCTTCTTAAGTAGCTTTCTGTTGAAAAAGTCTCCTTACAGTAATAAACTCCTTTTCATAGGGGGAGTACATTTGATTGGTTGTATAACAAAGTTGTTTTTCAAAATTTTGTTTTCAAACTTTTCGGAACGAATATTTCCGGAATAGAACTTCCAGAACTACAATTTTCCAAAATAGACATTCTCGTACAAAATACTTTTGGAATGGAAGTATTCGTATTGAAAATTTCTGGAATGGAAAACTTTCGTACTGGTATTTTCATAACGGACTTTTCGTACTTAATCTTCCAAAATAAGTTTTTCGTTTTCAAAATTTTTAATGAATCTTTCGTACTAAGATTTTTCCTTACTAAGTTTGTTTTTCATATTGAGTTTTCTGAATTTTTTTTACTGAGTTTTCCGTAATCAGTTTTTCGTACTAAGTTTATTTTTCATAGTAAATTTTTTGAGAAATTAGCCATTACGAATAATTCCCTAAGCCAATCCGAAAGGTATGATTTCCTTCCTCAAGTTTTCGTAGTCATATTTTACATTCTAGAATTTTCTTGTACTAAGTTTTCGGATTATAGTTTTCTTAATTCTTTGTTTTAATAAAAACCTAAAAAAGATTGGATTAAAGTTTTCAACCGTCAGATCTGATCGCAGCTCATTCCAACCGTTAGATCAACTGTGGAATGTGAACCGTCATCACGTTGCCTATATAAAGGGGACCCAAATACTCATCCCACATTGATCTCAAGCTCTCGCGTCCCGAATCTCTGCCTCTCTGATTTAAGGCCATTCCGAATTACAGTTGTCTCTGTTCCGAACTTCTCAGAGAACCTCAGATCCGAATGTCTGCGGAGTTAGCATCTCAAGAAATTTCATCCACTAAGCCTATTTCTCAGTGGTTAGTTTACCGAGAAAGGTTTGTCCATATGGCTTTCTTCAGCAACTACAATTCTATCATTTCAAAGAATATCAAGTTGAATGGCTGGGAAGATGTTACGGTATCAAAAACCGGGAACCAAGATGAAGTATATTCAGACTTACTTGTCGAGTTTTATGAGTCAGTTTCTTTCTTCAAGGAAGATAATATGGAGAAGTTCTCTTTTAAGTCTTATGGCAAGACTTACAAACTTTCTCACACCAAGGCTGCAAGCTTGGTAGGGCTGTCTTATGAAGGAGAAGCCGAGTTTATTTCGCATGTGTTGCCAGACTCTAAGGGTAGCTTCAACAAGGAAAAGGCCTTAGAAACTCTCGGACTAGCTGATGACAAGGCTCCGAAGATTGCAAGTCTATCTACAAATTTCTGGATTCTGGATTTATGGGTGTAAGGACTTATCGTACCAAGGAAAGGTGATAAAGATAGCTTGAAGAAAAGTGAGATCTATATCTTAGATTTCTTGATAAATATAAGGAAGTTTAACTTGATGAAGCATATTCTTCTTAATATTGAAAAGTTGAAGAAGGGGAATCTGAGAGCTCAGATTATTATGTATCCAGCAATCCTCTCTAAGTTGATTGTTCGGCGCCTTGAGTCTTTCAAGGAGGCTTGAAAATCTAAGCCAAGAGTTTACAAGATCATGCTGGTCAGCGATGGTACTCTGAAAAGGATGGATGTGGCTTTCAACAAGGAAACTGGTGAATTCTTTGATCTACCTGCTCAAGAAGAAGTGGCTCCGAAAGCTGCTGATCCGGAATCCTCTAAGCCAGTAAGGAAGAGAAAGCTGAAAGAAGTGGAAGTACAAGCAGAGAATCCTAGGTCTAAGGAAGTCCATTCCGCACCTCCAAAGCCTAAGAGGAAGAAATCCTATCCTGATGAAGTTGTTTCAAAGTGGAGAGCTGATAAAGAGAAAAGGAAAGAAGGGGACCCGCAGTTCGGATTGGACCCTGCGGAGGCTAAGGCTTTGAAGGAGAAAACTGCTGAAGAGCTTGAAAGACAAGCAAAGAAAAAGAAGCTCAAGAAGAAGATGTCCAAGGCTGAGGTAGCTCAGGCCTTGTTAAAGTTCAATGAAATGGTTTCAGCAACCATTCCTGTTCCAAGATCTTTCTCCCTGGAATCTCTACCTGAAACTCCAGGAAGGAATTTCGCTGCTCCGGAAGAGGATGTTTCTAAGGATACTGAGGAAGTTGAGCAAGTGGAACAAATAGAAGAAGGTGCTGAAGGAGGTGGTGAAACCGGATATGTGCTGAAACAAGTAGATGATTACAAAGGGACACCTTCAGAACACTTATCACTCCGGACTTCAAAAGCTGAATCTTCAAAGCTAGTTACTCCTGCAATGGAAGAATAGAAAGGAGAAGAAGAAGTTGCCTATCATGGAGAAGAAGAACAACTTTTACATGATATTGCTCAGATGAAAAACGTAGAGGTCGGTATTCAGGAAGTTGCTGATGAGGAAGATATTGTCGGTCAAGTTTCTGACAGTGAGAAGAGAACTCCGGAACAGGACTCAATTCCGGAAAAAGACAAGGGAAAGCAAATTCTTGCTGATACTCCGAGCTCAGATGTAAGGAAGATAAAGGAGGCTGGTAGTTCTTCAAAGAGAAAGTTAGAGCTTATTGAGGAAGAAAACTCTCCAAGCAAGATTTCAGATTCAGAGTCATCATCGTTGGGGCATGACATTGTTGTTCAGTCCTTAAAGAAGTTGGTGGGAACCATTCCGACCTTCTCTAGTATTGACTCAAGATTCCAGATGCTCCAACATGCGTTGAATCAGAAAACTGACTCAGTATCTATGGTTATGGATAAGTGCGTTGAGATTGAAGCTTAGTTCAAAACATTCTTTGTTGGTTATGAAGCTCATAAAACATCTTGCAAGAGGATGACAAGCTGGTCGAAGAAGAATGTGGAACAAATGAGGTTGCTTGATGAGTTTCAAGAAAATGTTAAAGATGCCTTTGAGACAGAGGACAAGAAGATAAACGAGCTGACTTCCTCCTTTGAAGAAAAGCTGACTGAAGAAAAGAACTTCCGGATCCAAGAAGTTAGGGATCTGAAAGGGAAGTTGAATTCTGTTTCTCAGAATTGGAAATTTGAAAGGGATCATCGGATCAATTTTGAAGAAAGGATGAAGGCTCAGGAAGAGAAAATCAAAGCTCAGGAAGAAAAGCTGAAAGCCCAGGAAGAAAAAATTGAAGCTCAATCCGCAAGAATAGTGGTCTTAGAGAAGCAAGCTGAAGAAGATCATAAAGACTTAAAGAAGATCAAGACTATTCTAAAGGGACTCATGTCAAAGGAAAAAGATCAGAAATAACCTAATCTGATCATTTTGTTGTATTTCTTTGTTGCTGAGATTTCAAATTTAATGAAAGTTGTGCTTGTCATTTCCATTGTTTTCATTACTAATCTTTCAGGTACTTTGTTATTTTTTTCCATTCCCTCCAATTCTTTTTGAAAATCACAAAGAGGGAGAAGGAAAAGATCCTTAAGAAAAAGAGGAACTCTAATAAGAGTTGATCAAAGGGGGACAAAGAAAAATACCCAAGGAAAAATAACTCTAATAAGAGTTTGTTTAAAGGGGAGGTTTTCTTAAAGAAGACCTTGTTATGAAATATCACTCCAGAAATATGAATACGATCTTTAGAGTTTCAAAGCCTAAGGGGGAGTTAGTCGTATACATCTATATCCTTAAAACAAGGGAGATAAGCATTAATATGTTTCTTTCTTCATAGAATTTTTTTTGTATGGATGTTTGTGCTTTCCAAAAAGGGGGAGATTGTTGAGTCAATAAGGTTTTCCTTATGACTTTTCCATTCCTTCTTGTTTTGAAAATCACAAACACCTTATCTTTTAGAAAATTGCTTTCTTAAGAAAAGTCTCTTTTTTAAGAAAAATCACTTTTATAAGGAAAATCTCTTTTATAAGAAAAATCATCCTTATCATATTTTTATCCATATTTTTCTTAAGTATGAGATTCTGATTCATTTTCTCGGAATCATTGAAACTTTGATATAAAGCATTCTGTTTTAGGATTCGGATTCTGGATAAGAACTATAAGGAAGTTTCATTCCGAATTCCGGATATGAACTCTAACTAAGTTCTATTCCATATTTAGGATACGAATTCTGATGACGAATTCTCATTACGAATCCTGATGATGAATTATCATTACGATTTCTGATGACGAATTCTCATTACGAATTCTGATAAAGAATTCTCATTACGAATTCTGATAAAGAATTCTCATTACGAATTCTGATGACGAATTCTCATTACGAATTCTGATGACGAATTCTTATTACGAATTCTGATGACGAATTCTCATTACAAATTATGATGATGAATTCTCATTACGAATTCTGATGATGAATTATCATTACGATTTCTGATGACGAATTCCTATTCCGAAATCTCATTCCGAATTCACCTATTAAACAGAATTTGAGTATCTTTGTTTTATACACTTGGAATTAATTTAGACTCTGAAAAATATCCTTGTTAGACTCCGAACTTTTATATTTCTTACACTTCTAAAATTTGTCTACTCTTTACTAGTGTTCTTTACACTCCGAACCTTCACTCCGAAGTTTTAATTCCGAACATTTATGTTAGAGTTAAAACGATGTCGTACATTCTGTTATACTTGTTTTGTTATAAAACGATGTCGTCCGTTTTGTTTTAAACTAACCGTTTTCTAAGTGACACTTTGTACAGGTCCCTCCGATCTTTAAGGAAAATATGACCGTTGGAGAAGGAGCCGAACTTACCTATAAATAGGAGCTCATTTGAAAGAGCTCAAGAAAAAGAGGTTGATGGCTGATAGCTGATGAAAGTGCTGAAAGGCTGAAAAATTTGCTTGAAGTGATTTCTCGAGAGAGAGGCTCTTATTAACTCTCAAAGCTTCGTGCGACTCCGAATGTTGGTGGTTATATTCGAGGGCTTCCGGGGATAGGAAGACAGAGGTGCCAACTACCTTAAAGTTAGAGGGCTTTCTTGCTGAGGAAGACAGAGGTTTACAACTACCTTGATGTTGAGAGCTTGCGGGGATAGCAAGACAGAGACTCCGATCTTCGTATCGAGGGCTTACCCTGGTGTGGGTAAGACAGACTTGCTTGAAAGTATAAATCAAGGGACCTTTATCCAAGGTTGTTGGATACCCTTCTCTTTGGGTTAAAAGACTTATATGTTGTTACTAGTCGTTCTACTACTTGTTTCTATTACGCTGCATTTTGTAATATAAGGAAAGTAATACTTTCTTATACTTCCTTACTTGTACTCTGATTAATTTAGATTCTATACACTTTAAGGTAGAATCTCATATTGTAACCTTTTGTTAAGTTTCAATTTCCGGAACCATATTTTCGGAACCTACTTTCAGAATCTCTTTCCAAGTTTGTATTCGGTGTTAGAGGTGTTGTGAATTTTCTTTAGTTTAACTTTGTTAAACTTAGCCTTTTTCCTTTGCTTAAGGAAAACATAGTTATTCTTAACTAACTTTAAAGGTTCCAAAAGAATTTTTAATGTATACAATTCACCCCCCTCTTGTATGTTGAGCATCTACATTACTATTTCGATCCTAGTATAAAATTGAAACATCATTGTGTAATCCCTGACAAGTGGAATAATATTATACGTATAACATATAAGTTCAACCTTAATGTGTGAGCTCCAATCAAATAGAATCCATCCTGGTATAGGCCCCTAACATTCCCGAAACCTCAAGTATAACGATAATGTATTAGAGCGTAACCACCTACATTATCCCATCAACAACGATAAGGGGTAAGTGAACTAAAATAACTCTAAATATTATCCAAATAAGATATGTATGATGAATTCTTAGGTCTTAATATCTAATGGGAATCCACTTCGATATAATTACCCTCATGTCTCTGACATGTCACCCATCAGGACTGAATCACTTTCATAGGCTGATCATTCTACCTTATTCATCAGTAGACTATGAATCCAACTGAACTATGTTGACTCTAATTCATATTATAAATTATAATATTTAGACTTTCTTGCAATGGCCTGAGATCCATACCACATCCTCTTGGAGTTTTGAAATTATAGCTATCAAAGGGTAACATTAATGTGTAATCACCATGTTCAAACATCCTCTCATGCACTGTGTTTGGTGTTCCATGATATCTTGTTTCTCACAATAAGAGTGACCCACAAGGGATCATATATTCATAATAATTTTACAAACCTAATTATGAGAATCCATCCAGGGGGTCACCACTGGGATGTAATGTTTGTTACTTATCTTCATCGCTCAATGGTCCATACTCTGAGTGAAGTAATCTAGGGTAGCCTTATACACATAAATCCTTCACATGGACTCAGATTCTTGCCTCAAATAGGATACATTGGATTTCTCATTGAGGTTTGAGCCTGATATTTATGGTCTTACCATATGACATTAAAATGCATGGATGGGTCTAGTCAAACGACCTTAGATAATGTCAAATGAGCTGTGTGGGTTTTGATTACTATTTTCATAGGATATGTAGGATGAATCATAGTGGTTAAATACAATATCTAAGACACAAAATACATTCTTGGATGAAAATAAAATCTATATTTTCCAAATATATATATATATATAAACTAAATCATCATAAATAAATAAGATAGTGATAGAGAACTCATGATGTGAAAGAAATATTTCCTATAGATACATGTTCATAATCAAGTGATTGATATATGATTTTCTATTATGATGTCATGGTCTAGGAATTATTTCTTAAAAATATCATAAATCATTAAGATATTCTCATTTTATGCAATAATTCTCTCCCCAAAGGGTTTAGTGAGCCCAACCTCCCATACTCTCGACCAATGTGAGTTTTTAAGTGTTATTTGGCATGAAACCCCAGAAGAACCACCTTCCATTGGAAATAAAGCATGTACCCAGTTATGGATGTGGGGACTATTTTGAGTTTCAAGGGAATATTTAAAAATGAGAAATTGGATAAGAATGATTGGGAATGGAATTGAACCCCCCATAATCAATCAAACTGCTAGGATGAAATCCCATCCATGTCTTTTCCTAGATGAAGAAAAAATTGTGAAACCAATGTTAGTTACATCAACAATTTAACCATTTTCATAGGTCAAAAAATTATATTTTTTCTAGTTCCTGTCAGTTTCAGTTTGTTCCAAACTTTTCTCAAAATAAAAGGGAAAACTTGACATGTTTCTCTTATATACAAAGAAATTTATGTAAAAAAATGGATCACATTTTTATGATTTACTTGTGAGAATAAATTTGCAAAAATGTTATATTATATATGATCCAATACTAATAAGGTGTATTTTTCATATATAAGAATGATATATTCCATAAAATGAAAATTAAATCATCGAATGTGCCAACACATTCTGAGATCGTTGGACATCATGCTTTATCCCCAGGCTCCGACGTACATTGTCCCCAACACCCCACTTTGCATATTAGTTGGTGAATGTCTTGTTCTGTGGGGAATAATCAATATCTCCATCCCAAATCTAGAATCAGATCACTCAATCCTTTAAAGTATGATTTCCCAATATCCATATTTCAGACACACAAAAAACCGCATTTGTTGATGTGGCCCATGTTTCTACATTAAAACATGTTGGAATCTTATACCTAGAGAAAATCAATTCATACCTTAAAAACCATCTGGAAATGGATGATGATAATCAGCATTCCAACTGAATCAATCAATAGATGACTAGCTGGGCTCCCATATGTTTTTGTTATCATCATTGGCATATGACCATGATTCCACAAGGAGTTGTAGAGGATGGTGTGCATCCACCAACTATACAAGTCAGGGCATCTTAAAGGAGAGTGTATCAGGGGTATTCAAATAATGAAACACAAGTGGAGGTTTTTATCCCTTCATCCACCAATCAATCTGTTTCCCACCAGTCTGTCCAAAAAGTATCCTTGATTTAATCATAGATCATCACTATCTAGGAACCATTGAATTCATCACATATAGAATTACAGACATTAGAATCCTAAGGAGCACCCAATCCAACAAGGCCGACAGAATTTTTTTTCTTATTTTACCATGAGATTGACTTAAAAATGAGAACTCCCCTAAAAATGCATCATGAGCACTAAACAATCAAACTGTACCATGGGAACCAATCCCTAAAACTTTATCATTTCCACCCACCCCTCAAATGGTAAAACGGGCACCAGCCCTCCAAATGATATACCGAGAATCGGCCTGCCGAAAGAGATAATCCATCGAGGAGGAGCACCATCCCACTTGTGTCTCAATCCATTTAATATCAATCAAATATAAATTCATCTCATCAAATCTAGAAGAGAACACTGTTAAAGGGGATAATAATACCCTCTTGTAGACATCTAAGTCACAGAAAGTTGTCATTCTTTCTTCTACAAACATGGGAAATGAAATTCTTGGTGGTATCTTCTAGGAATATGTGGAATCTACTACACACTGTTTTTTAATTTAATAGTGGAATGATAATGGAACTTATTTCTATTGGAAGCCATGGATTTAGTCTGTGGGGTCTACATTGGAACTCTCTTAATATTCTACTCACCCTTCCACTGATAGAGGAGAGGGTTTCCATGGACCCTTCCAGCATGCCCCTTGAAGATGATAAAGCAGCCTTCACAAAAGAATAGATCACCGCACATGGAAGAGATAATAGGGATATCTGAGATATAATTTTGGGGATAATTCTAAAATCTATCCCTCAAGATGATGTACTTGTATTGGCCTATAGAATCCAGGCTTGCTGTGAAGTTCCCCAAGACACATGGTTTGGGGGATTTTTATATTTTCCATCCCCTCATTGGAAGAAATTTAGAAATTATTCCACTTATCCCCATCCCACAATGTTTCAGGAATTACCATATTCTACACATCCTCATTGGGGATATTTTGAAAACCATATAACCTAGTATTTTTTAAAAATTCCTCTAAGAGATTGGAAATATCTTAATTAATGGGGTGTGTTTGTATCATCCATGACCCTCAATGCTTCAACACTTGTCCCTAGACCATGAAATACTATTTCCCTATACCCTATTATTCTAAATCAAACATGTTCTTTTGTTATTGGATGTATAGATATCATTTGAGATAAAAATCATGCTCACACATATCTTGAGGAATGATATTGAGAAGAGTATTCCTTCAAATCAAGACATTTTCCTAGGTATTTGAACTATTCTATGGGAAATGTATTTATAAAGCCCCTGAAAATGAGAAAATTGAGTGAGGAAAGGATGACAGTTAATGAAAATAATTCCCCCAACCATTGAAATCTTGGGAATACAATATATGTTCATTTTTCTTTAAAATAATAGCTTCTGGTGTAGAAAAACTTGGGTATGTTAGACCCAGCAACACCGAAATCCCCACACTAGTCATATGATCACTCTGAATAAGATTCACTATATCTGTTTTATGGATTAATCCATATAAAATATGAGGATAAATAACTAACTTTCAATTCTTGATTGAAAAAAACATATTATTTTCAAACAAATCATGTCTCCAAGTGTTTTAATTTTTATGTGGAAATTGGTTTGACATAACTCCCAATAATAATGATGATAAATAAGGTGGGTTAGCAGGCCATGAAAACTATTTACCCTACTATTGACGTCTCAGGTACACAATAATGTGATGAATTGTATTAAATGGTTGGTTGGAGATACATTTATTTGGAGGACTTATAGATTTGAAGGATCCCAAAAGTCACGAAATATGCATAAGGTTTATCCAAGATTCATCAAGAAGATCCACTCTCCTAATATGTTATCACCATTATCCTTACCGCAAGATGATATAATTCATGTTTATCGTCCTTATAATAATATGATAAAATGAAATTCTATCATCCTTAACCCAAGGTGAAAAACTGTAGGGACATCTGCCTTACCAAAAGATGATAAACTACATGGCCATCATCATTACTACATGATGATAAATTGTGTAGCCATCAACCCAACCACAATTTTATTAACTACTTGTCCATCATACTAATTGTAAGATGATAAAATACATTTATATCATCCTCACCAAAATATGATAAAATATATAGTCATCTTACTCACAATAAGATGTTAAATTACATGGACATCATCCTTACTACACGAAAATAAACTGCACGGCCACCATCCTTACTGCAAAAAGATAAGATGCATGGACATAATCCTTACCGCAGCATGATAAACAGCATGGCCATCCTCTACCCCACAATATGATAAATTGGATGGCCATTATCCTTACTGCATGATAATAAACTGCATGGTCATTCTTCTCACAGAAAGATGATTAACGACGTGGCCATCATCCTCACCCCAATATGATTAACTGTAGGTACGCCATCCATACCTCAATATGATACAGTACATGTGCATCATCCTAATGAATATAAGATAAATTTCATGGCTATATTCTTTATCGTAAGATGATAAAACTCTTCACCCTTTTCCTTACCATGAGATGATAAACATCATATCCATTGTCCTTACCATAAGACCATAAAATCCAATGAAATTATCCTTACCACATGATAATAAACTTCATGGTTATTATCCTCACCTCAAGATGATAAAATACATGGTCTGTTTCATAAAAAAGATGATAAAATTCAGTTCCATCGTCCTCACCACAAGAGGATAAATTACATGTCTATTGTCCTAACTACAAGATGATAAATTTCAGGGCTATCATACTTATAATAAATGTTAATCTTTATGGTTATCTTTTTTACTGGAAGTTGTTAAAATGAAATGTCCATATTCCTTACTTAAATATGTTAAACTGCATTACCATCGACTTAACTAATGAAGTTAAACTTCATGGATCACAACTTTACCACAAGATGTCAAACTATAATGTTGAAGTCCTTTTAAAATGAAATTAAACTATCCAGGTTTTCTAGAACTATGGGTGGATTGATTCTCATTTCAATGACATATGTAGGGACACCTGGATCTTATATCCTGGGACAATAATCTATAATCACGACCTGACCCCAAATGTTAAATTCCATGGATGATTTCCTTTTCACATGACATTAAATTAAATGGGTTTTATAGAACTATATACGACTTGATTCTCATCCTAAAGAGATATGTAGGGATGACTGGGTCATATATCCTGCCCTATCCACCTATATTCATGTCTTTTCCATATTAATATAGACTACCCAATGCACTTCTCAATCACATAAAAATAAATTGTGAATTATAATAATCTCTAGGTGATATCTACATCATTATGTAGAAAGTGGGTTTTCCATAAGAACTAATTTTATAGTACAATATTGAACCCATTTAAAAAAAATCACCAAAACCCCTCAAATTTTTATTGTGGGCATTTTTTGATAGGTCGCCTCCCCAAACATTCAGATTTGTGTATCCAGATAACATTATCATATACCAAAAGTTGTAGACTAGAGAAATTAGGATCATACTTTGACTATTTCAAACATGGTGTATTATCATATCCATGATAGAAGAAAAGGACAAGAATAAATCCATGCCCCATTTGTAAAGTCCATCAAAAAATTCTGAGGGCACAAGGATGAATTATGTGGGCATATAACCCAAATTCAATAAAATACATTCTGCCTGCATGGCTTGATGGCCTTCATTTTTTATTGATTTTTTGATAACCCACATTTAAAGGGATGAGGGGGAACCCTTACAAGGCCCGTAGTCTCAGAGATTACATGGCTCATAGGCTTAAAAGATTACATGACCCAAAGGTCTTATGAATTTCAACCAGACTATCTACAAGGAACTGCCCCTCCCCAGCATCTACATCCTGATAATAGATCTCCACCTTTACATCACCATCTGGATAGGTGTCTCATGCAAGCACAGACTAGTTCCTATGGCATATCTATACCCACTCATTCTGAAAATTCATTTGGCTCTAATCTTGTGAGTGAACCTGCTCTAAATCCTCTTCTGGGGTTTCTCTTTTTTTTGTAGTGTGTCTAGGGCCCGCATTCATGTGGACCGAAGGCCGTGGGGTGGCCCTAAGGACTTAAGGTGGCTCAAAGGCCTTGAGAATCAACTAGCCTAAAGGCCTCAGGTGGCCCGAAATCCTTGAAGGACTTGAGGACCAAACCGGTGGCCCAAAGGTCCAGATGGATGAATATTTCCAGCTACTACAGTACCAAACAGTGCCTTCTACAGTGCCTACTACAATACTACTATAGTTCCTGCTATAGTACTAATGCAGTACTGTTACAGTACCTAGAATTGTGCCTCCACCCATATTTTATCTTGGGATTCTTGGATGCACCTAGCGAGTCCTCACCAACTGGGCTGAGACTCATGTGCATTCAATAAAATACAACGACCAAAATATCCTAGTAGCTAAGAGAATACAATAATTTATTTATGTACATAAGTTTTTGAAGTGAAAATTCATTATTCCAAAAATAGAGGTACTCTACTAGTATATTATGGTTAACATATAGTGATAGGTGCATATTACTACCCATATAGATAGGGTATCACAACACTCGGATAATTATGAATATGCATTTTCTATAGAGGAAACTCATACTCTTGCACCCATACAGAAGGATTATTGGAATATTCTATTAAATATGGGGCATCAAACTGGGAACATATTTTTGTTCCAACAACGGATAACCAAGTTAGAGTAGAACATTCCTTGGCACAAGATCTCAAATTTTTCATAAAAATATGAGGGAATATTTCAAGTTCCAACGATTGGGATCATATCCCGGTTCTGGCTGGGGGGTCACCAAGTGAGACCGGCACTTGTCTCAAGATATGCTCAAACCCCTATCAAAAAATAACTATTCAAATACACCAAATTGATCAAGATTATACTCTTATCCTCGTTCTGGATCAGGCTCACCAAGTGAGAGCATCACATGACTCAAGAAAATAACATATTATTTTCAAAAAATATACTCAAAATATCCTAATAAATTACAAGAGGAGGGTCATATCCCAACTCCCATTTGGGTGGTCCCTTGACATATTCTAACAGGGAATGTATATCCAAAATAGTATTATATTCATGTTCCAACCGAGGCTCACTAAGTGAGAGTGGAACATGCCCCAAGATAGGCTCACACTCATGTTATAGATGACTGGTGTTATATTCCAACGGCCCAGGATTGGTCTCATATCCTTGTTCTGGACGAGTCTCACCAAATGAGTGGGCCACATGCCTTGGAAAGGATGATATACCAATCAAAGAAGCTAATTGGTGTACTCTAGTAGCTTCTCAGGATTGGGATCATATTCCCGTAGCACCATACAATGATTAATTAATTTTGGTAGCCTCTATAGAAAAATATTATATCCCTGATTGACCACAAAATGAAGGAAGACATATTTCAGAAAAAATGTAGAGTTAGTCTCATACCCCGCACATTCACAATACTAAGTGTCATTGAGGTTTTTCGAGACATATTCTCAACAACCCAAGGGACCATAGACTCTTTAAATGAAGAATAAGGTTATCATAGGTGTGATAGTCCTTCTCATGGTAGTATGGATATTGATCACATGGAATCTAGTCCTGAAATTCTCCATTTTCAACCTCCCCATTGTGATATATCCTAGGGATAAGAAAATACTCCACATGTCCAGAAACCTTATATTGGAGAGGTGTTAAAATATATTATACACCCTCGTATAGAGAGGTGTTCAAAGAATATCATGAACCTTCTTATAAATATATGATCACATATTTTGGAATAAGGTATATTGTGCCCACTCAACTAACAGCAGAACTTCATCACAGTATTCTAGTGACTCGGAGTGGAAGCCTCTATGGTTTGACCCAGGTAAAGAAATATAGATATGATGACGAACTAGATGAAATAAATATATGGATCGTGTTATCCAGAAAAAACATCCCAAACATGCGTATACATATTTCTACCTCCAATTATGAGATACCAACAGGGTCAGAAAGGGAGTTTCAGAATTATTCTTCACCACATGATGATAAATTGTATGATTATTGTCTTAACTACATGATGTTAAATTATATAGAGTTCATCTTAAAGATAGGGAATTAAACTATATGGATTTCAAATTAACCATGTGATGTTATACTATACATATTTTTTATTAACCACATGAATTTAAACATTTTGGAGGTCTTCTTAACAACATGACATTATACAGTATAGAGTTTGTTAAAAAAACATTACATTAAACTATACAAGTTACACCCTAACTAGATGATGTTAAACTATATGGAGAACATCCAAACCACATGACATTTAAACTATAAGAAGCTCATCATGGAAACAATATGGTAAACAACAGAACGTCTCATGTCCAAATGGCAAGACATTAAATTGAACAAGGTCTCATGTCTATAAAATAAGACGGTAAACTACAGAACATCTCATGTCCTAAGCATACAACACTAAACTATATGAATCATGTCCTCACTGCATGACATTAAACTACACTGGATGAAACACATCCCTAACAAATTGCCACACACATGCTAGATATGTGATAAGGAATGATGAAATGCCCATGTCCCTATATGAGAGTTATCTCCACATAGGGAATCTATTCATATAAGAACTACATGTGGATTTATTCCTAACATCATTGGATATATAGTGAAGATGAAACCTCTAATCATTATTTAGCAGATATATTCATTTTCATTTATGCCGGGTAATCCTCATCATTACTTCATGATGTTAAAATCCATACATGATGCCCTCACCACATGACATAAAACTACACAGACCAATGAATTCCATCTTCATTCACATCAAATGATCCATGTCCTTTCTGGATGACATTAAATTGCAAGGGTTGTCTATAACTACGTATATCTTGATTATCATTTTCAATGAGATATGTAGGGATAGCTTGATCTTATATCTTGGTCCATACACCACCTGATACCAAATTCCCATGTCTTATTCTTAACTACCTAGGCATGATGAGATGACCCATTTTCATTCATTTTTTTTTCACAGAGAATAGATCACATGTTGTTAGGAAATTTAGTAAGGCATTCCCCCTATAATCAAGTCATAAAATCTTATAGATTGTTCATTATGATCCTAATTTCACGACAATAAAAGGAATTGCATGATTCCTTGTTGCATGACATTTAAACTACACTATTTATGTCCCTTGGAATCCATAAATCTACACATTCCAATGGAAATCACCAAAGAGAACCACTATTATTAGGGATTGGTCCACTAACACACCTCCATTCAAGGACTAAGTGTTAATTGATTATTATTTTTATATGACACATAGCGATGCCTATATTTCTTTATTTGGGTCTAGCTAAAATACACTATTTCATTTTGGGAAGAACGAATCCTCATCGCATGATGTTAAAATACACAGTTCCCCAAGAACTACATGTGGATTGATTTCTATCCACATAGAATATGTTGTCATGCCTAGATATCAAATAATAGGAATAGCTACAATAATCAAAGGAAATAATTTCCAACTCTGTATATGGGTTAGATATATGTATAGTGTTTCCCATTCAATAACTAAGTGTGGATATATTAAAACAATAATAAGATACATAGTGATGACCCAATATCCCATCCTAGGCCAAGTTACAACAACAAATAAAAAATACACCCCAACTGTATAGGGGCCATTTTTTATTAGATCGTTTTTCCTACATATGAGTTAGATATACATATGTACTATATATTCATGTAATATATCATGCCCAAATATTTCACATTGGTTCCCATTTCTTTAATAGATAACGTAAAACACCAAAAAAACATCATGGTCACATGACCTTAAAACTACATAACAAATACATACTTAATTCAAGGTGTTGAACAAATACTAATAAATATTGCACACATGAAATTAAAACATCACAAAAAATATATCATTAATGGATGATGTTAAGCTGTAAAAAAGAAAATATTTCCCCACTACATGACATTAAAATGTGAAGACCATTACCCATTATCGTCTCTTATCAAAGGACCATATGTGCCTTACCCCATTAAACCAGAGCACATGGTGATTCTATTATCATTTAATCCACCTAAATCCATAGTCCAAACATCATTTATTTAGTTCCTTGGGTTACCAAAATCCTTTCATGGATCTTGGAATGGAAAAATGATCTCCCAGTTCCTTAATGATATTTATGAATAAGGGATTAGTCCCACTAACTAGAGATAATGTGGCTCTATAAGGAGGGATTTCTAATTATATTGATTCTTCTATCTCTGTGTTGGAACATAGCACCTGAGGGTGTTTTGTGTCATCCCTGATATGATTTTCCCATATAATTACTCCAGAACTGATAACATAGAAATATGATTTACAACATCTTCATTTCCAAAACAGAAGGATGTTGCAGTAATCTTCACCCTAGGTAACCTTATTGGTATCTTGTGTGACATCCCCCACATTTGGTGTATGATATTCACCAGCTTAAAATACATAAACTTTGGTGGAAAATATATGAACATAAACTCTATCATATGATGGTCCAAATAACAAGAACTTAAAATACTGTAAAAAGATATGCAAACATTTTTCCTGTTGAAAACCTGAAAAGGGTGGCAGGAGAAAAATTCAAGTCTCCACTCTCTAAACACTTAATATAAATAGTTTAGGAAAACATTTGGGACCAAATAAAATAGTCATAAATATCATAAGATTCACATTATGACCCATGTAATATCCAAGCTATTAGCATTGAACCCATGGTCTCGTAAAAAGATAGATAACTAGATTACCACATCTCCTTGTCACAATAACATGCTCACTTGGCTTTGACACAAATTTTATGGTAATCAATCCCATCATGAATTTTAATTTTTTTTAAAAATCAATATCTATGATTTAATGTTCCTTGGTTCATCACAAACCATTAATAACCAATTGAATGAAAAATATATCTCCCTACTTGGCCATGTTATTTATGCAGATGGGATTAACCCACCCACCAGATACCTCATTGCCCGATATAAAGGGATTTATGTTTCTTATCATCATGACGTTGACGTGGAAAATCATAGAACCTAAGGGTGTTTTGGGTGTTTTGGGTCAATCCCATCATGATTTTCCCATACCTTTCTCATGACCTAATCACTTTTGGCCATGATTTACAATTACCTTAACTTGACTATTCATGTGAATTCAACATTCTCAACATTACATCACCATGTTTTATATCGTTTAAAAAAAGGATTTTAACTCTATATTATTGAACCATTGATGGACCTAACCTTTCGATTTGAAACAAAATATTGCATGGATCCAGATTCTCATTATGATTTAAATTTACCAGGGTTTTAGAACCCTTCATGGAAAAATTTTCTTCTAAACCCTACTCCATTGGTTAGACACTTATGTCTCCACAGACACTCAATATCATTTGGGAATGTGTGTGGATAAACTATAATTATAAATACATGTAATCCCTATGGACTCATATATAAGTAATTATACGTATAAGTTAGAGGAATCTCCTCTGTGAAAGAATGGGAAAAGAATCCTTATGAGCCACGACAACACCATGGTGTAATCTAGAACCATAGGATATTGCGGGTGATCCCGGGGATATATTCCCCATACCATATTAAATGACTCAAACATTGGGTTATGAATTATATCACACATACTCTTACAATATATGTGGCCCAATCATACATATTATTTCTCTCGCAACCAATATCCCCCCATAAATCTTATGTTTCCCTTAGAAAAGACCGGAGCCCCTTTGTTTGGCCATGATAGTGATGTATAAGGGATTTGACATACCTAATAGTGGAATATCCCCCTTATAAATATAGAATTACAATCCTCATGTTCCTTGGAAACACTATGATAGAACTCAGTGACACATAGTTTTTTGATTTATCCAAAGAAATTCTACCCCACATTTCACATTCATCATCCAAGTCATGGAAGAAAAAGTTTAAACTTTATAAAATCTCATGAATAAATCTATAAAACCTTATTATACTTCACCTCAAATTTCAATGATAGAAGAAACTAAACTACAACATAATAATGGTATGATCTAAAAGACCCTAAACTACATTACAATGAAGTTGCAATCTAAAAGACTCTAAAATACATCACATTAGTGGTCTATCTTGGAATAATATAAAATATCCAAATAAAATAGATATAAATATCTCTAGGTTGAAAATCCAATAATGGAAATCAGAGATAAATTCAGGTCTCTACTCATTGTACATGAACTACATGTGATGCAAGAAATATTGAGAATTTAGAAAATTGAATAGGTAGAAAATATTTACCAGGTTGAAGATATGTAAGAAGGTTTCATGATAAAAATCCATTTCTATGCTGGCTAAATATTCCTCCCAATGAATCTTACTAAAAATATTGTAAAAAATAAATAAATATAGAGAATGATTACGGGTCCCACAATACCTACTTGTAAAAAAATCAATCTATGTGTGCTAATTAATCTTAATTAAGTAGAAGTTATATGATTTTACTTTCGATATGGATATAATATGCAAATTTTCCTTTTATCTCAGATGATCTCAGGTCTATTGGAAGAGTTTCATACATGTATAATTTCATTTCTATGGGAATTCAATAACAATTATCAAAGAGTAACCTATTTTAAGTCTAAAACTCAAATCCCAGGTGATTTTATCTACTCATTTTTACACACAAAGGATTGACATCATGGATGATATGAGAAACATATCCACAAAAACATGGATCTCTACCTGAGATTTCATTATAATACAATGAAATTAACCTTCCTACATATGAGCTAGATCTACGGAAGGACATTGAACATAGACTTATTTATCTATGTACTAATCTTCCCTATACATGAGTTCGATATGAATAGTGTTTTATTTCAAAACTATGTACATTGTGATTCCCATTATCCTATGATGCATATAAATTTTAAAGTACCTTACTTTGGATCCAGTCGCATGTTCATCTGACCCAATCATTGTTCCATTTTGGAATTCTTAAACATTCCAATTTCATTGCATCCAAAACCAATGAAAAATACAATTCATATCTCTTATTTAGCCAAGCACTCATGGTTAGAAATCTCATATAGATAACACATAAAATTCCATAGTGACATACACAATAAAGATCCTATTTGGAATCTCAATATAGAAGACCATTGGATGTGTGGATAGGAGAAAAAGTGATCTATAATTACCATATTAGAAGATTCTTTTTGTGTCGAATGAATCTAATTCTGGGGGGGGGGGGTATTGACCATCATAATTGTGCATCACACACTTTTCCATGGGAGGACGCATGTAGGAAATATCATGTGATGGATAAGGGATATTTGGGGTCATCTTTAACCTAGTGATCGGATTTTATCTTTCTATAATGAAAACATGGAACCAAAAAAATATCATAGTCACTTCTCCTCCCCAGGGAATATTATATTACCGCATACAGTATTATGTGAATAATTTTGGACAGCAACATGACATTTGGCTATGACCAAGTCCTAAATAATTTATTTTATGATCTATAAAAGCTTATCACAAATAACATTCAAGTCTCGATTCACCCTTCCAATCCAATGGAAGTCCATACCGCATGCATGAAATATTCATGTGTTCATGCGAATCATCATTTCAAGGTTGATATTATCATGTAAAGAGGATAAATATTCCATGTTCATGGGTCAGTGGATTGGGATTTGTGACATTTGTGTTAAATCATTAAATAATAAACATGTACCCTTTCGCATATGGACTTGACCTTAAAACACCCACGGACCCACTATGGAATCAAACATTCCTGAAAACATGATACATCGAAGGCGAGAAAATAGATTTTCCCTGTTAACATATGCATGAATTCATTAGATACATCATCGAAAATGTGAAATATCAAACTAGATAAAAGATATTATCCTTATAAATTTTTCATATTACTGTTAGATCTATCAAAGAACATGAGACATATCGAAGGGGAGTAAAGAAAATATCCCTAACAATGTCTGTATTTCATCATGAGATCCATCATTGAATACCTGAAACATTGAAGGCGCACAAACTAACAATCATTAACAATTTTTTCATGAGGTCATAACATCTATCAATGAACACATGACACATTAAAGGAGAATAATGATATTATCCCTTCTAATATCTATAATTTTTCACACAATCCATTATTGAATACACGACACATCAAAGGATAGAAATATTGAAATACGTGAAAATGTTTTCATGTCATTACGAGATATATTATGAACATTTGTAACATTAAAGGAAACCATAGAAACTATCACCATCAATTTCTCTATGTTTGATTGAGATCCAACACTGATCATGAAATGTGCCACAAGCATGCAGGGTGAGTGTCCCAAACTATGTGTATGTTTTAAAAGAACGGTTTTCCCATGAAATCCTCCTTCATCGCCACCAGAAACTTATTTGGTCACACAACGCTTCACTTATAGAGCGTGTAATTGTCATATACAACACTAAAAAAATCTCATGAGATCCCAACCCTTCATAAAAAAAGCAACACAAATAAAATGGGAAAAGGCAGGAGCCTCATGTAGTCATAAAACAGACATGATGGAACCATGTCGCCCACATGAGACCATGGAATCTTCATTAACATGTCATCCTAGTCACACAAGATCCTGCTGGTATGTCACCACCTTTAGGGGAAAGGAGTTTCTATGTCTTGACAATCTTGTACTCGTCCCTTTGGCCACATAAGACAAAAATATGGTGTTTTCCTTGAAGTTCTTGTGAATCACCATAATACACTTTGTTGGTCATGTGACTCATCACTAATGGGGAGAATTATTATCCTCAAAAACATTAATACTATCTCTCGAGATTAACAACATTTTTAAAATAAGAAAAGAAAATAAGAAATTCATAATTACGGGATCCTTTTGTGGGTATAAAACTCAAATGATGCACCCATGAGTCCCCTAAGACACCATGGAATCCCCAGTGACATGTTGGACCAGTCATGCATGAGCATACTCTCATGTCACCCCCATCACGTGATAGGATTTGGACATATCTATAAATCCTTTCCCCCTTGGATCTATAGTAAAAACAAATTGTTTTGTCCTTAAAATGATTGTAAAAATTCCCAACTCATTTATTGGTCCAGAGACACGTCACCAATTAGGTGAGTGTTGGTATTAGACCACACTTGTGCACTCTTGAAAGACTATCCTAGATTCACATGACTCACATTGTGAAATGTGGAAAAAACTGGGGTAGAGAAGCCTATAAATCCCTCACTGTAGCATAAAAAATAATGGTGGATGCAGACATATGAAAATTCATTATGACCATGAATTGGGATCAGAGTATATTTTTTTAGTGGATGATCTCATGACCAAGATATTTTCTATCATCTATGATTATTCTATCAACTGTAGACGTCATTTAACATGAATAATAACTTCATGTGATCACTCCTAAGTCACATAAAGGACTTTTAGAGAGTCATGTAGAGAACATATCATATTTCAACAAGACCGTGAGGGATATAGAATGAGTTAACACTGAAAAAATATAATGAGTTTGCGATATAATGTCTATAACAAAGAATAGAAGATGGGTGACTTATACAAAAAAACATATTCTTGTCCTCATGATCATTACATGAACCATCCAGTATATGGGACTATACAATGACATGTATCCCACATCATGTTCCAATACTTTGGCATAATATCTAGATCATGGGAAGTCCCCTTGACTTTCAGATCAAGTCACATGGTGTCATCTCCTATTTCCCACACCAATATTGAATCATGTGGGTTAGATATTGGTGATTATAGTACCAATAACATGAAGAGAATAGTCCATTTGTGGTTACCATTGTGATTTATGTCTGATTACATCTCATATCCTTTCAAAGGGACATACTCTTGATGAAGAAATCCATTGATGTCATATAGGAATAAGTCATCCCCAAGGAATATATTTTCAAATCTCTTGTGACATAGATATCAGTTATGGGAAATAAATAGATTATTATTCCTTCCTTAAATATAATACAAAGGATGCCTCACTGTGGTTCGAGCCTAATATTTACAACCTTACCATATGAAGTTAGACTCTATGGATGGGTCCAGTATCAGGACCTTAAAATATGTTAAATGAACTATGTGTGTTTAGGTTCATATTTTCACAGGATATGTAGGATTTCTCATAGTGGTTCAGTCCCATCTCTGAGATACCAACTTCTTTTTTAGATGACAATATACTTCAATGTTCACAAATATTTCTATTAACTGAAGCATAAAATATAAATAAGAGACTGATAGAGAACCCGTGATCTGTACAAAACTGTTCCTATCGACACATGATCATAAAAAAGTCATTGAAAGAGGGGTAAAAACACCCATATCGGGATCTAAAAAGGATTTCATGAACATATCATAAATAGATAAGATAATATTGAAGTAGGAAACAGCTCCCCTAAAAAGGGTGTGATGATCCTCATCTCCCATCCTCTCTGCCAATGTGAGTTCTTATGAAAATTTTTAAATGAAACCCTAAATTAACACCTATCAATGGAAATTACATTTGTACTTAGTCATGGATGTGGGAACCGTTAGGAGTTTCTAGGGAAGATAAAAAATGGAAACCAGACGCAAATGATTGAGTAAGACAATGAACATCCAAATATCAATAAAAAAATCTAACTAAAATGAAATTCACTTCTCATTCCCAAAATGGGAATGTCATATAAAATGGTTTGTTTATACTCTAAATGTATGAATCAAGTGGGGAATATGTAATATATATCAGAAAAATAAAAGTGAGACATAAACCCTTACCGCAACCCGCATTTGGGTTTGTTCACATTCAAACATCCTAAATAATAAATATATATTTCTTATAAAATTATTTAAATACTTTATTCACATATAACATAATATTTATCTTTCCTTTAAAATTTTTAATTATCAATTTATTTAATTAAATTAATATTCATGTGAAATGTAGTCCATTTTTATTCTTGATTCATTTTGATGGCTCTAGAACTTATACATTGATCGGTGTTTCATAGTATAATGATTACTA
Source organism: Viscum album (assembly GCA_963277665.1). Classification (NCBI taxonomy): domain Eukaryota; kingdom Viridiplantae; phylum Streptophyta; class Magnoliopsida; order Santalales; family Viscaceae; genus Viscum; species Viscum album. Next base: position 1,405,657,466 of record OY728125.1, read on the forward strand.
ATAATGTTATATGATTCATATTTATAAATTATAAACACTTTTCTAAATATTCTTATAAATCAGTGATTAAAAATTAATTACATTAGTTCATGTAGATGGTACTCAAGATGCACAACTGGGTGATGTTTTCACTTTTTTATGGATCAAATGAAAAGTGGTATAGAATATTTAACCTTTAACGAATAATAATTGTATCATTATTATTTTATATATTCATTAATTATATCCTAATTACCATATATCTAAAACAGAAATTAATTTTGAGTCACATCACTTCATGGAGGCGGTTATCCACACGTCTGGACGATAAACAATATTGGTTTCAATGGAAAGAAAGGTAAAAAGGTATATAATATATGATAATTATAGAAGAATAATTATCCCATAAATAAAATATATAAACATTTAATCCATCATATAAACTAACCATGAAATATTGATATGGAAAATGACTTACATCACAACATGGATGTGATAATTCACTTGTATGTATGGGTGATACGTTCATTAAAAATTTATTGGAAAAAGGTGAAAATTGTTCTACCATAAATATAATAACATCTAAGTATAATTATGATAATGGATTCAACATTTTAGTATGTATAATAAATATTTATATGAAGTAAAGGATTAATTAAATGTTTATTGAGTTGAGTAAGAAGATTACATATTTTTTGAGAGATGTCCTTCATCTTATAAATTAACAGTTTAGAGGATTGAATTAGGGGATTAAAATAAGATATAAGATTAATATAATGAATCTCAGAAAGTATTGATGTAGGGACTAGATGAGCATGAGTTTCCACAATTGTGAATAAAGGATAAGAGTATGTTCCCTTTTAAAATTGAAGGTAAGGGAAAACTTGGAATTACTAAAATGTTTCAAATATAATATATATAATAATCATATAATGTAGAACTAAGAAAACCTATTCTCATATATAATATGATATAGTGTCTAAATAAACTCGTCTAATCCCATTTATACATTGTTTGGGTACATTTTATGCATAAACTCTTAGTTAACCAACCTTAAACCCATTTTGCTGTTAACGGTCAAAACTAGAATTTTTACCCTGATAAGTTAATTAAAAGACCATAATAAAAGGTTACTTTAAAAAAAGTAAATTTTAATTAAAATATTTTTATAAAATTTATTAGATTAAATTTCTATATGTGGTAGAAATTACTTTCAATATAAGAACAAATAATTCATGAAAAAATAGTTTTTTGGATAATAACCAATTCAAGCATAAAAATCATTTTAAATTTAAATAAATTAAAAAATTGTTTGCTGTTTTTTAATTTTAAAATTTTTTAAGTGTATATAAATTTTAATAATAAAAAAGAAAAAATCCTTCAAACCATAACATTAAATTTAAATACCTAAAATAGTTTTTTTATTGGAATAAAATATAACTTATGTTCACAAAATTCATGTTTGGGTTCTAAAATTAAAAATGATGTTTTAGATGAACTATTTTAATCCTTAAACATATATTTAGTTGATCTAATTATTTTAGAATTTATTAATTCATTCTTACATCATAATAAATTGATTAAATTTAAATTATTTGAAAAATCAATATTTTTCACTATTAACTCCTAAATCATTTTTTATAAAAAATCTAAAAAATTAATCCAATGCTTATTATGAAATGATATTGTTTTTTAATATAGAATTTATAAAATTTTATGAAATAAAATATATTATTCCAATAAAAATGAAATTTAAATCATTTCTAAAAAATATATTTTTGATGAAGGTGAATTTTTCATTATGTCTTGCTCATTTCCTACTTCATTTCTTATTCTTGAAAATGAAGGTGATTTTTTCATTCCTTAAGCATTAACATATCATGAGGTCCATAAGTAGAATGATAGGTCATTAAATCTATCTTTATCAAAATAAAATTGTGATCATAAGGTATTAAATATCTATAAGTCCATCTATATTGAGATAATACTTTAATATAATAAACATCATACAATTATTAACTTATAATTTATATAAATGGATATCTTTTCAATCCTTCTGAAAATATTAAATACAAAACATTAGAAAGAGGTTAACTAAGTCATAATAACATTTATCTCTCAAAAATCATAAGGTTTCTCTTGGTTTCCACATTCCAAACATGTGAATACCTTCAAAATATAATCTCTTGAAACATATAAATACCCTAAATTACCATAAAACCTTATTGAAAACATGCATGTTTCATTATCCTTGGTTTCCAAAGCTGTAAACTTCATCAATGATAGAATAACCCACATGTCCACAAATCCTTAATTAGTATTATCCAATTAATATTATCCGACACATGTTTATCCAAGATATACACAACTTTCTACCAATCATAAACACATTAAGGGTTACATTACCTTAATAAAAATATTTCATTTCACTTAAATCACATTTCTATGTATTTATCACAATTCAGTATATCATTTTCAATCCTTAATAAAAAACTAATACTAAAAATAATTATAAAAAATCCTTTAATTAAAAAATATATACACTTCAATAATCCAACTTTATTCATAACCCATTACACATTCTACATTATTTTATTCATTATAAAAATATGAATTATAAATCATGTATTAAGGTTCCTCAACTTTAATCTAATCATTATTTTTTTGTTTTAGGTAAAAAAAAAATATGGTTAGATCCTCCCATACATTTAAGATGTCATTTTCTGTCTATTTATACTCCTTTGAATATACCACACTTATACCACCTTCCTTATTCTCTAAATGAGATTTCAACTTAGGACATATAATTCCCATGTTTTCCACATCTAAAACATTAAATGTTAACTATGTTTTATATAGTTTCATCTATTTACTATGACAAAGAAGAAAATAATGTGAAATACATATCATGGATGAAAAAAAATTATTAATTTAAATTACTTATAATATTTAATTCTAAGATATATTAGGTTTAATCCTTGGTTATTCATGATTTTTACCAATATTCTAGAATTTTCACTTACATTTAGACATATCTTTGGGGATAATCCTAGGTATATCCTTGGAAATATCTTTAGGGGTATCACTAAATTATTACCATACTATTTTCCAATGTTTAACTAATCCTTTGATTTGATACCAACTCTAACAACCAAAGCATGATGTACAGGTATATTAAATTACCTTTGAGGAATAATTAATATATTAGAAAAAATATGGAAAAAACAGTATTAGTATAACACCTCTAGAAACATTGAACACATTATTCAAATTTGGTGTGATATCATCAGCACCTCCCATAGAGATATTTTCATTTAGTTTTACTACCTAAAACATTTATTTATATCCTGGGGAAAAGAAAACATATGAAAAGGGTGAGCAAAGATGCGCAGAATGTTTAAACAAGTTAAATATCCAACAAAACATCAACATAAGAATGTAAAAAAATGAATATATATTTTTAAAATCATATTATATATAACATATATTAAAATATTGAGTCATTAAATAAATATTGTTTATTTGTAAGGCATAAATTATATAGTAACATGATCCAGTAAAAATATCATTGGAATAAAACAATGAATTGTGGAAAACCCATAAGTGTAGAAATTAATTCCCATATTAGCCGAGGATCATTTCCAAGTCCATCATAGTGTTCACAGTCCATTACTAAATTTATATTAGTCTTAATTATAATCCATTATTATTGATATGAGATTACTTATCCTTTTATCCATATAATACTGAATGAAGATCATTTACCATTACAAACATGTATTAAAGAACCACGATTATTTCTTATTCCTGTCTTGTATATCTAATGACATATAAATATTTAAAAAATGAATTAGAGAGTGATACAGTACCATATATCTTATAATTAAGTCATTATTACATGTTTCACAAAAATAAAAATCATTAATTATAGCATAAGCCAAAAAAATAAAATACAATTTTTAAACATCATTCCATCATAACATAATCAAGGTAAAAAAAGGATTTCCTAAATATAATTCCATCATAAAAATAATCAAGTTATAAAAGTAATAGGTATAGTATACTTGAAACATAACCCTATTAAACAATTACTTTTTTATGAAAAATAATTTTGATAGAATACAAGAAATTAAATCTTTAGGAAAATATCATTTCTTCATAATAAAAAATTTCTTTTCTCAAAATGACACAATATATTAAAATAAAATAATTTATTTTAAAATAATATTTAAATATTTTAAAGTAATCTTCATGGAAATAAGGTTTTATGAAATCATTAAAATATTTTCATGCCGTATAAGATAAAGGAGAACATTCTTCTCAGAATTTTGCAGAAAAAGTCAAAAACTACATCATTTTGAAAATGGATCAAATATCCTTTTAAAACCATGTAATAAAAAGTAAAAAATGGGTGAAAATACCAATAAATATCCATAAGAAAATATTAATTCATTTTACAAAATAAATTTTTCAAAACATGAACATGGACGAAAAATTATCCTAAGTAAATACATTCATATTTACAATCTCAGATAATAATATAATTGTGAAATAATCCCTTTACAATTTATAATCAGTATAAAATATTAATAATACAATAAATAATATTATATGAACATTTAAGTACTAGAAATATCAGAATAAGTATTATAAAAAAATTCATGGGTAGTAGAAACACCACACAAAATAAACAGTTTGTGCATAAGGCATATGTCCCACAGAAAAAGAAGTGAGGCAAAATAGTCCCTTACCTTAGATATGGGTTCCAAAATATGATTCAAAAACACATTTTAATGGATTAAATAGTGTTATAAAATTTATCCCATTCCATATTTATATTTATGATATCATATGTGATCAAATTATCACCTGTTTAATAATGTATCATAATTACTCTTCTTTCAGGCATTATTTTATGCATGTATTATCGAATAAATCCCAGTTTTTCTTCATAGGGTTCTTTGATATTATTTCTAGAATGATAATAATTTAATATATATCATATTTATTCATTATATACATTTATATAATCATGATTTAAATGATATTATGCATAATTAATCGCATCACGTCATGTAGACGTTAGATTGTATGTACGCACGAGCAATCATATCATTCATTCAATTGTGAAATCATATGGAAGTGGATGGTATAATTATTTCTCTAGAATAAATATATTGTTTTATTAATTTTATACATTAATTATTAACATAATTATCCCAATCCTATTTAGTTGTGGTGATAAATAGAATACACCATGGCATGGAGATGGTAAGTTGTACGTATGCACACATAGTGATTTCATCTTTCACAGGATGTATAGAATGTGGAATATGTTTTTTTGTAATAATTATAAAAACTCAAAATATATTTTATACTATATTTATTAATTTATCATCGAAAAAACTCATGTATAGGAAGTATAAGAATAATTATGTTTAAAATAATTTGTAGAGGATATTGCCTCTTCTTCGACGAGCTCCCTCCACACCTCCTCTTAATGGCACTAGGGTTGTTATTTTGAGAATAATACTTCATCTATAATATAAAAATGTATTATTAGAACATATATTAGAAGTGTATATCCTTTATTTAATGATATATTTGAAGTGAAGTTGCGAGGGAGGATGTTCCCTTTTATTATTGAGGTGATGGTTATTTTTAGGATTCTCCAAAAATATAAATTTATAATAAAATTAAAACCCATATATACTCCTAAATGTAATAATTTAGAATATTAAATAACATATGGTTTTAATATCATGAAAAAAATAAATATTATATATGTTTTTTGTCTATTTATACGTTATCATTTTAATAAACCCTTAGTTATTATATTTTAATTTTAATATAGGTAACAAATGCTTCGATATTAAAAGAGTGTAATTTTTAATAATTGTTTCCCAATTAGATCATATATTAAAAAATTATAATATTTTAGACCATATAATAATTATTTTACATTTTTATAAAAGCTTTTATTATTTTTAAATAATTTTAAAATACATTATTCTGACAAAATATCAATAGTGCCAATTTTGAAAATGTTAATTTCTTGGATTAAAAATATCAAGATAACATGTTAAACTCAAAAAAAATAATTTACTATATCTTTAAGGAGTAATGGATATCTAAAAAATACATTGGATATTTTAATTATAAAAAAATTTATGATTTTTAATATTTTTAATAACATTAATTTGATATTTCAATTAAAAACAATTTTCTATATCAGTATGGTGTAATTAGTTAATATAATTATACATTGGTTGAAAATTAAAACTAAAATTCCTTATATAATATAATTATTATATATTTCAGAGTAATACTTATTGTCAAATATATCTTATGGAAAATACTGCATTAAAATTGTTATATTTATTAAAACATAAATGTGACAACTTTAACATCACTTTAAATAAAATATCATTAATTTCATATTATTATTCATAATGCTCTAAATGGTCCATAATTATACCCATGGGTTATTATAGTCAATATATACTCACCCAAAAATATATGGTCAATTAATATGGTACTTTATTATTTATTATCATTTAAATTAAAAATATTTTATTCATTTTTCATCTATTAAATAATTTATACATCATCATTGTGTAAGATTTTAAGGTATTTATATATACCCTAAAAATTAATAATAAATTACCATGATAATTATAAACATTTTAGATTTCAAATGATTATTTATAGTTTAAATTATATTTTTTAGCCTAATATTAAAAATGATATAGTTTTTAAAATTTGAGTAAGGCATCATTAACTCTTCTTTAAATAAAATATAATAAATGTAATAATATGAAAAAAGTGGCATAAAAAGGATGAAAATTTATAAATAAGGTTTATTTTTGTTTAAAATTACATATCAAATGAAATTATGATATGTTTTAGGGAAATTTTATAATATTATAATATTATTTTACCTTTAATTACATTATTTGCCTTTAAGCGGGGTAAATAAAAATTTAGTAAAGTAATTATTCATATGACCACAAAAATAAAAGAACCCTTTTTACATAATTTGGAACCACTTATTCAAATTATGGAATCCATTTCTCAAAATTCCAAACACATATGTTTCAGTAAATAATTTGAAATTAATATCGTTGTTGGAATGATAAAACAGGTTATAAAAGATAAAACATATAAATTATTGAAATGGATATATCTCTAAATTCACTGAAATAGTATTATCAATGACCAAATTATATTAAATGATAAAAATATAATCTATTTATACTTTAAAACAATTTAATAATATAATTTAACTATATAAACTCTTTCGAAGAAAAAATTTTTTTTCAATTAAAATTTATTATATTTTTACAATTCAAAAAACATGCAACTAATCAAAAAATGAATAAATAAAAAAAGTCTATTTTAAAATATAAATTTTTAAGAATATTTTTATTTTTTCAAATATAATATTAAAAAGTGTTAAAACTAGATTTTAAATGTGCATGGAATCAAAAGGCATCAAAATTTCACTTTTTAAAAATGAATCTTTCATAAAACAAATTGGATTTGTTCCTATATAATATCTAGAAAAAATACAAGATGATTTTTAAAAATTATTTTGAATATATTACATATATATATTATATTAATAAAATCCATAAAGTGTGATTTTATTATTTTATAAATGCACTTATTTTCATTTAAATAGTTTTTCATAAAAACATTTCCTCTTATTTAAAAAGTGTTTAGTTCTAATTTATAATTAATTTTTACTAATGAATTAATTATCAATATACATTTATAAAGAATATGATTATAATCAAGTTAATATTGTTCATATTTACCAATATAATTGATCGGTTATACGATAACATATTATTATTTAGTTTTTAAATTAAACCTGGTCATGCATAAAATGAATTCTATCAAAATAACATGAAATTGTGTGTAATACAAGCCAAACATAGTGACGAGTATACCAAAAGCTATCAAAATTCTACGTGTAGTGAAAAATTATTATGATTTAGTGTATAACACAATATATCAATTAATTTTTTAAAACTTTTATAAAAAATCTATCTCACAGAAATATCAAGGTGTTACAATAAGCGTGAACATCTGATATATTATTCTATGATCATATAAAATAATAAAATAATAATAAGGGTATAACATCGTGATTGTAACTTATGAATTTTATTACCAAACTATCATGGATAATGGATATTCACTCATGGATTAATGGATTATAATTTCAACATATATGATTCATAAGAGCGAGGAATCATCATTAAAAAATCATGATCTATCAGTTCATATCATTACCATAATAACATGTCATATGAATTGAATGGTAAAATAATATAAAAGAAAATAACAATAACATCTCGAGAATCATGATTTTATATTGGAATCACTTAAATAGTATAATCCCAACAATTTTATAGGATAAACTTCTTTCTAGGTAACATTATTAGCTCTTAGTACATTCTTATATCCCTATTCTCCTAGAATTTTATCTAATTCATCGACTCATAGGTGTTTCTTAACACATTCATATAATATAATCAAATTATATCTATAATATCACAAGATTTTCTTATCAAAATTATCTCTTAGGATATTCTTAACTCTTACATCACTACCCAATGCATTAGAGGGATACAATAGACCCATTTATTTTTACGTAATATCATAACTATCAATCATTTCTTTATAATGGTATAATCCATAACATATCTGAAGCCATAAATATGTGTTCCAAAATATTATGTATACCCTTATAAATTCGTCATATCATAACTCTTTGTATGAATATGGGTTTCAAAAACATTCCATAATTTTACCATTCTATAATCCATAGAAAAGAAAAGATTTTCTTAACATTTTCATTGTAACTTAATTTTACCTATGGGAAATAAACTACTTTCATAAAATCATCCTCAAATAATCATAATAATAATAAATATAGGGAAATAAAGGTGACGGTATCATATAATCATATCCCAAACGTGGCATAAAAATCATAAAAGAATATTAAAATATATGAAAATACCATTAAAAGATCATTCAAACCATTCATTAAAAACATAAGAAAAATATATATTATTTTGAAAAAAATTTAAATAAAAAATATAATGATATTGAGAATAATATTATTGTGGAAAATAACAATGGATTTTTTAACCTAATAATTAATTTAAATAATATATATGAAGCTAAAAAAGTTTTTTATTAAGTAAATGTTAAAAAAATATTTGTTTGAAATATTTTTTTAAAAATCATCATTATGGGAAAAATTCTAAAAATATATTTTTAATTGTTTGAGAAGAAATTAAAATATGTTTTAAAAAAATTTAACAATCATTTTATAATGTAAAATGTTATTTCTTGAATGGTTTTTAAGGACATGAACATATAATAAATATCATGTTGACTAAAGAGAAAATTATGACAGTTTTTAAAAAAAAACAACCACTGTCATTTTCATCAAAAATGGGTGGAAACTTGTTTTACAAATTTAAAATTATAAAAATAAAAATGATAAAAAAAAATTTAATTTGATGGATAGTATCTATATATCATTCATAATTGTAATTTTTTCATAAACAATCCTAAAATGAAATGATACTGTAACATATATCTCTTACCGCTTTTGAAACATTTAAATAATAACCTTTATGAAATAAATAACATCAAAAGAAGAATAAAATACTAGTTATATTATCAGAATAATTATATATCATTTCATATTGTTGTTTTATACACCAAATTAAAGAAAAAATATGTGAATATTGGATATTTCTTACAGAAACAAAATTGAGATGAGAAACCCTGACCTCAAATCCTATTTTTCTTCATATATATTCTTATATCCTCTATAATATATAATATTTTTATAAATATTTTCCACAAACCTATTTATACATAACCAATTATTTATCGTTACTTTATGTTTTAAATATAATAGTTTGTTAACTGATGAAGGGGAGGCAGAGATTGCCATCAGAGGCGGGTCTTCCTTTTCTCCCCAACATAAGGGTTGCTCCGAAGGTTCCTAGCCTCTACAATGGCTAGCCTGTGGTTCCGGTCTCCATTCAAGAGTTCACTGAATCATCATCACTTCTCTTCACGACCCTGATTGCAAGGATTGTGCGGCGGCGACCTTCGGTGGAGGTATTTGACAAATTTGTGAATGGGGAATGGGGTCTAAATCATCGGGTAGTTGTCGGCCTCTTGGGACCGCGACAATTCCTTCTTTATTTTGCTGATGAAGATGATCTGTCCTGGGCTTGGTCCAATTTTAGTAGATATGTTCAAGGTTCTCGATTTCACCTTCTTCATTGGTCTTTTGATTTTCACATGAACCGTGATTCTTCTACCTCAGCGATTTGGATTCAGATCCCTGGTTTGCCTTTGCCTTTCCCAAATCCAGTGATGTTACACTCAATTGGGAATTCCATTGGTCGTTTCCTGTGTCTCGATCAACGGATAGCTACCCTAAAGAATCCAAGTATCGCAAGGTTTTGTGTTAAAATGGAACTATCCCGGCCTCCTCCTGAGATGGTGTGGGTTGTCATTGAGGGGGAATCCAGGTATGCTCAACCCATCTACTATGAATCTTGGATCAACTTCTGCTCCTTCTGTTGCAAGAAGGGGAATGATTCTTCTGTTTGTCGTAAGAAATAAATGCAGGAGGGTCTTGTTGAACCCGGTGCTTCAAATTCTTTGCATGTGTCCCCGGTTATGTTTGGTGGGGGTAAGAAATGCTCCTGTTGCGAATAAGCAGGTTGATAAGGAGGGATCTATGTCTGTGGTGCATGATGCTCCAGTTTCTATGGGTGAGGCTGATTAGAATCATCAAGTGTAGAAGTCTCCAGGTCTTGGCAATGAAGGGATTAAACAGGCTGACCCTACCTTGATGACTGCCCCTTCTAGACCGGGTAATAGAGGTTCATTGGGATCTAGGAAGAACGCTTCCCTAGAGAAGTTAGGGCCTTCTATTGCAGCATTTTTTGATCGGTTAATAAATGATCTGGGTATTAACTCTTTGTCTGGTGAACCAGGGTTAATGGTCCAGATGTATGATGGTGTTGCGGTGCAGAGTAATCACAATGTTGATGCTGGTGACGCGTGTAAACCACCTCAATTCATGGGCCACAGACTTGGGATATCATGAGGTGAAAAGGATGCTGATTCATTTATTGTAAATTCTGGATCAAATTTTTGCTCTATAAATCAATTTGCAGTGCTGGAAGGAGCGGAGGAACTTCAAACTGGTGCAGGTGACGTGGAAGGTGCTCGGTCTAGCCTACTGCAGACAGATTCTGGGCCGGGCAGGATGGTTGGAAACTTGATAGAGAATGAGCCCACCCACATGGAATCAGATCAACTAATTCTTGTGGAGGTGGCAGTGGATGAGGAAGTAAAATTGGAAGGGAGCAAAATGAAAAAGTAGTGTCTGACCCCAATTGACATCAATAGGAAATCTTTGATGGCTGCAACATTCGATAAGGGAGGAAATGACTGCTCCAAGGGATTGATAGAAACATCTAGAAACTGGGGAAATGTCTCCAGTGGAGGTAAAGAAAATGACGGGGTTGCCCGTCAAGTCTCTTATTGTGATATTGTTCGAGGAAAAAATGGGAATGTAAGCATGGGGGAATTAACTGTTACAACTAAGAAGAAGCCATAGAGAGACTATTCCAACATGCCTAAGACTGTATCGACCAGATCCTCTTCCAAAAAAGAAAAAGGGAAAGAAATAAATAAAAATAAGGGGCAGAGTAATTTGATGACCATAAACTCTTTGTCTAAAAGAGAGTTATATCTTAGGGACCAGTATCTCAATATAATCAGTCACTATGCTTCACATTCGTAGTGGGAATAGGCAGACCCAGACATCTCGAAGGATGATGATGCTGGAGATTTTGACATCTTTTGATTGGACTTGTTGTTGGGGGTAATTTCATTTTCTTTGCTTTGTAATTTGTACTTCTACTCGTTCTTTAATAAATTTTTACGGGACTAGGCATTCGGCCTGGGCCTGCACCTTTCGAGTATAATAGTTTATTAACAATTTTTTTTAAAATAAACATTTAGTGTAAAAAGTTTTCTCTTTTACATGTATATTTAGTTTCATAGTTTGGGAAAATGCACCTTGATCATAGAATAATAATTTTAATATTACTATTAATGATACTATAATCATATTTTTTTATTATACAAACATTTTTTACCATTAATATAATACTCTGAGGAAAAATTAATTTCATCACTCTGTTGAGACGGTAGTTTATATATATGTGTGGGTGATGTTTTCTCTTTTTGACGGATGGAAATAAATTAAAGGTATATAAAAATTATAAATTATATAATAAAAATTTTATATTTAAAATAATATTAATTGAATTAATCTATCATTATAACCATCCACGAAAAATAGGAATGAAAAATGCATCACATCCCTTGGTGCAGGTGGTAGTTCACATGTATGCATGTGCAACATTATTTTTTTTAAAACTGATGGGAAGGTAGGAAGGTAGATTAAATATTATATTTCAATAATATTAAATATCTCAAAATTATCATATATAATCAATAAATCCATGATAATATTTATCCATAATTTTGGTCATTGAAAATGAATCTTACAACCACATAGAAGTGATTATTTGTGCACACAAACAAGTTATATAGTGATTTATCATTTGATAGAAAAGAAGTGAAAATTGATGTATCATAATCATAATAAATAATAAATATATTTATTATAATAAATTAATAATTTTATTATGGATAAAATAGATACATTATATTTAAAAAATGAAAAATACATTTGAAGGGTTGTGTAAGATGACTACATATAATTTAATGGACTACCTTTGTGTTACCCCTTAAGAATTTTTAGGATGGTCTTAGTAGGAAATAAAAATCTCTAGTAATAATGGATGTAATCTATTATGGTATTTGGTTAGGTAATTTTTAATCTAGGAAGCTCAAATTTGTTATAATTAATTATATGATTATCACCATTTTATAAGGGAAGAAAATCAAACTATTGTATTAAATAAAAACATTTAAATATAATATATACCATAATAATGTAAGGTGAACAATAGTACCAATATTTAGTAGATTAGATGTTACATGGTCTAAATAAACACAATAAAATATGATTTATAAAAATTTGGAAGGCAATTTGACCTGCATCTCCTTGTTAATCAAAGTAAAATCCATTAAAACCTTAACTGTGATAATTGCATTTTTTACCGTGATAACAAAGATAAATGAAAAAAATAAAGATTCCATATATATTTGTATAAAATTATGATTCCAAATTTTGAATACATTTATCAGATATAATTTCACTATTTTATAGAAATTTCATGTAATATAAAATAAAAAAGTGAAGAATAATAGTTTGTAAGAAAATACCCAATTAAAGTGTAAAAATTACATGATAATGAAATCAAGTAAAATGTTTTTTCCATGTATATTTCTGTAATTTTATAAAAATAAAAAGTTTGTATATTTTTACCTCAAGAAAAAATTTAATGTAACATTCTAACAATATCATTAATTGAAATGACCCAAAAACATTTTTGAATTGAACTATATATATAGATTTTGTTCACAAAGGCCATTATTAGGTTCAAAAAATAAAAAAAAATTTAAGGCCATTATTTTATACTATAAAAATATATTTGGTGGATAAAAAACATTTAAAATCCATTCATCCATTCTTACATCATAATAATGTCATAAATGCGATAATATTTATAAAAATTGATAATTTCCACTATTCCCTAAAAATTCACTTCTTCCAAAAAATACAAAAAATTAAACCTAAGACTATTATAGAATAATTCTTCTAATAATTATATACATGTTTTAAAAAATAATATTTATTAAATTGGTTGATATTATTTATAATATCTGCATATGAAATGCAATAAAAATCCTTTTTGAATGAAAATAATGTTTTGAAGCATAAAATGACTTTATTCCTATTTCATGTTCAATAAAAAAAATTAAATGAATATTAATATAGAATATTGAGTATATTATCTAGATATCTCAGTAAAATTGTTCATAAAATATGGATTTATTTATTTTATTAACATAAAGACACATGGTATGTATAAATATTATTTTTGAGGAAAAGATATATTTTATCCTTCAAAAGATTATATTTTATTTACTAAAAAATTCATAATCAATGAAAAAAATTATATATTTGTGAAAAATAATATTTCATAATTTATTTTTACTTATTCATACCCCTAAATCAAATAGTTATGTGGTAATTGTCAAATTAAATAATAATAATTCAAGAGTATATCACAATTCATTTAAACTCGATGTTTCATATATAAAAATCAATTAAAACATCAAATTTATTAAAGATGAATATAACATAAAATATTAAGGAGTTACATATACCATGGAACATGATATATGGGATTACTAGTTCTATTAAAGTGTACAGAAATAGGCCATTAGGCTCATGATTTAAAGAAAAATTAATAATTTTCCAATGTATAATTATTAAAATATAAGTAGATGGGGAACTATTATAATGAACTGTTACTCGCATGTGCTATTGATCAAATTATTTGATTAATGGTTTTTTTAATAAGAGATTAGTATTTATAATAGTTGATTACGAACAAAAATGATGAATAATTTTTAATTAGAGAGTAATGGTGTGCCATAATGAAATAAGAGTGCATAGAATATGGAGACACCATTTAAATTGTTGACAATGATAAAAGATAGATTAAAAGTATTGAAATTCCTAAATTTTGAGAATAGAAATTTGAATTCATTTTCAACATCAATCACAATAACAGTAATGTTTTCACTAAAATAAAAAGTGAAAGATAAAAGAAGAAACTGGAGGGAGAGAGCAACTAAACCTGTCATATGTGAATAAATCATATATTTTTGCATCCATATCCTAACTCAAATGTTGCAACCCTTCCTCATCAGTAAATATTAATAGAAATAGCTTAGAATGTGTGGTTTATATTGCATCAGTCCCATGACAAAGTTTTTTAAAAAATATAGTTTTTGACCTGAACTACTTTGCATGGGAGGATACTGAAAATGGAGATAAAAAAATAAATATTTAAAAAAATTCACACAATCTTAAATTATAAAAGTACTGAAAAACTCTATGCTGATGTGTAATTAAATCCTGGTAATTCTAAGAATTAAAAAAATCTCCAAACTCTTCCTCTTCGTATATTTTTTAGGCACATAGAAGCTTCGGGAATCTGAATCTTCAATAAAATAAAGAGGATCATGACCCAACAATTTTATTAGATGAAAGGAAAATGTTACCAAATTTCAACACACACATATCACTAAACATTAAACATAAACACACAGAGTAGAAAAAACATCAAAAGAGAGTAGCACACCTATCAATCAAAATATTATTCTTGTTATTACAAGGTATCTTATAAAGGAACAGAAAAAATCAGAGGAATTTCACTAAAGTATCATATTTATTTTTATTAAAAAATGCGAATGAACCAAGTCATAATGAAAAAGATTTAGATTGTGAGTTTATCCTTTATAATCCCTATAATGAAATTAGTTACTGATCACTAAAACATAATTATCAACCATCAAGGAAAGAAATAAAATACTTGCGGTAATAGATATTTTTTTGATAAACTAGAATATTAGTGGTATGGGATTAACTGGGATTTGATGTAGTATATAAAATATAGATAGAAATATAAATGGATATATAAATAACATAAGAAAAATAATAAAAAATAGAATTTTAAGAAGGTAGAGGAAGAAAAAGGAATGGAGAACTATGAAAAGTGGAAAAATAAGGAGTATGGTTTCTAGAATTGATTCCAATGAAACCCAGAAATTAGGAAATAATTGAAAAACATATAGATTTTTAATACCCAGAACACTAGATCCTATTATCTTGGAACACTTACCCCATGCCCAATATAAATAAAACTCAATGATGAATACAATGATCATAGATAACTCAATAAGACATGATAGATAAATATAGATAAAAAACAACAAACTACAATAAAGATAAATGATATAGAATTCTTGACAGAGTTAAAACTTATATGAAATTACAAAGGAATAAGTATTTACCTGAATCAATAGAAATAATGATTAGAGAGAACTGTGTATTCACCTAAGATACTAAGTGGAATGATACAAAAATCATGATAGAGTTAATAAATATATGAAATTACATTGGAAAAAGTATTTACCTGAATCAATAGAAATGAAAATTATATAGAACTGTGTATTCACATGAAATGGTAAAAATAATATACACTGAAATGTGAAACACATTATAGATGGGAAAGATAGTAGTTTGCTTAAAATATAAAATATTAAACATCTGAAATAAATTGAAGCACATGTTCATAGCTCATGTGTTCTCACAAGGAATATCAACTAAATCTGCACTATAAAAATCAATGCATGAATACGATTATCTTTCGATGAGAAATTTATGAATTTGAATATTACATTACACAATTAAGAGAATATTTCTATGAGATGTCATGTGACATAAATGGTTGTAGTTGTATCCAATATCATGTTCATTGAGGGGCTCTAGTCAATAAAAATAGTATCCTATAAAAACAACATACATTAGGTTTAAAAACAACTTGTTCTTGCTTCATGAAGTATCATAACTTCTAGTAACAAAAAAAATAATTCATTACCTATAAAAGGACAATTACATTGTAAAAAATCATATTATGTTGTAACTATATTGACTATGAGGTAGACATATCATGTGGACACTTGATTTTACATGGATTGGGTACTTAACATGAATGCAAGGTTAATAGAAAATATCAACATATAGTAACTCTAGATACATTGATTATCCAATGAATCTTTAACCATTTTAGGAATTTTTGGTTTTTCATTATTAAACATGAGGTCCATAACAGTCTACAAAAAGGGATACTGATTGAAATATATTGGAACTCATGATATATGTGAAATATTCTTTATTGGTGTAAAATTTTAGAGGTTACTAATATAATTTGATGTTTGCTTCAGAGGTTTTTAAGGTTCTGAGAAGGTGAAGCCATGGAAGGGGAGTAGACATGCTACATAAATGGGCACAGGTGTAGCCAATATCATGTTCAGGGAAGGGGTCCACTCACTACAATTAGTATCCTATAAAAACAACATTAAATAGTTTTAAAAACAACTTTTCTTAGTTCATAAAGTAGCATAACTCATCGTAACATAAAAAATAATAATTCAATAAATATAAAATGATAATTACCTAATGAAAAGTCTCATTTTGAGGAAAATATATTGACTATTAGGTGGACATAGTGTGTGGAAACTTTATTTAACATGGAGTGGGTATATTGACCTTGAATTCATGTTTAGTAGAAAATATCCTCATATAGTTACTCTGCGTACATTGATTCTCCACTGAATCTTCAACCATTGCATGCACATTTGGTTTTAAATGAATAAACATGAGTATAATTACAATCTAAAAAAGGGACACTAATTTAAATATATTGGAATTCATAATATTTGTGAAATATTTATATTGGTGTAAAGTATGAGATGATACAAATATTATTTCATGTAATCTTCTGAGTTTTCTAAAGATATGAGCTGGTGAATCCATGGATGAGGAGTACTCATGCTATATAAATGGTTTTAGGTGTAACCAATAACATGTTCAGTGAAGGCCTCCACTCACTATAATTAGCAGCCTATAAAACCAACATGTAGTAGGATTAAAAACAACTTTTTCTCACTTCATGATGTAGCATAAATCCTAGTAACAAAAATACATAAATTCATTAACTATAAAATGATCATATGACCACCTTGGTTTAGAAATATGAATCACATTAGGTACACTAAAATTAAATTCATTATAAATAGGGTTCACTATAGGTATAAAAACCCTTCACATCATATATTTTGGTGATTTTTTGTCTCTTCTAAACAATAGAAACATCATGCTGTCAATTTTACTTAAATTTTTATAAAATAAATATATTTCTAATAGAATAAATAAAAAATTATTTTGTATTCTATATAATTAAATATCATAAAAAATAGTGAAATATATATTTTAAACCCATAGAAGAAAATAACTGAAATGATTAAGAACACCATCCATTTTGTAAGGTATCTAAAAATAAATTTCATCATTTCAAGTAGTTTAATTAAATATTTATAATAGTATTAGATTTCCAAGGAAAAAAAGAGCCTAATATTATTAATTATATCATGATATTTATTAGGAAAAAATATATATATTCCTGGAATTCTAAATTTCCTCTCCAGTTGAATAGAAATTAGACGAACATTTTGACCACATAAATAGGTATTTCAAACGTCAATTTAATTTAATGAAATATAAAAAAATATATTATCTACATAACTAAAAAAATTAATTATAATTTGATCCATATAAGTTATATTATAATAGAATAAATAAATAAAACTACGAACCACAAAAAACCAAAAAATAATTATGGAACCAAAATCATAGAAACAGGAAACACATACAGTGATTACAATAGACTAATTTTGAAGATGATATAAAATTTGTGAATTTAATATAAGTGAATAAAAAATGGAGACACTATTAAAACAAATATAAATATGATAAATTTAAATTAATGGAATTTTAGTTTGTGTCGTGGTGAGAAGAAATACATTACCATAGTAATGATAATTTCTAGAACATCAAAAAAATATTAGAAAGTGTGTTAAAATTAAATTTAATGACTCATAAAACACATAAAAATTTAGAAAGAAGCATAGATAAAGAGAACCTTTTTTTTAAACTTGAGTTTTGAGGAAACTAGAAAATGAATAGTCATTAAATAAAAAAATTTCTTTCAAACATCAGTTTTGAAGGAGAAGAATCCAAATCAGCAACACATTGAGGTGATTCTTATTCTTTAATGTGGTTGAACCAAATAAAATATTGTATATATAAATAATGTCATCAGTAAATAAAACATGATATTCTTAGAAAATATAAATATTGTCATTATGTTTTTGGAAGAATATCATTTTTATATTAAGTACTGAAACCTCATATCCTACAAGGGTTCATTCAGTACATACTAAATAAAGATATGAAACCATCCATATTAACCTACTATTGTCATTATAAGAAATATGGAAACACTTATATATTAGAAATATGGAAATAGTTATGTATATGAAATATGTAAAAACAATTATGCATGTGAATAAATAAGGTGGCATCTAACAATATTGAAACACTTATATAAAAGTATCATCATTAGAAATAGTACGCTAAAGCATATTCCATGATATATATCATCATCAGAATAATTTTTTATCTAATATTTACATTTAATCAACCCATGTTTATTAAAATAATTTAGTCAATACTGCATGATAGGACAATTTTTTTGTAGATAACAATTAATATTTAGTACATAAAATGATATGCAATATAGTTATGCAAAAATAATTGAAATTCATTTTAAGACTAAATAATGTGATACAATGTCGTTTGTCCCACCATTGGAGGATTACTATAGAATTCAGCTCATAAAAAAGATATTAGAATTGAAACCATAAAAATAGGCATAAATTTATACTTTATGTTGGGGAAACTAAATGGAATCAAAATAATATGTTAATGTTACATTGATCAAAACCAAAAACATAGACTGTGATACCATCTGTAGTGCCAGAAAAAAACATTGTTGGAAAATAAAACCATTCACCAAGTACTAAAATGAAAACACTAAAATACAAATCCAAAAATGATAGACAATGAACCCAAAAAAATCAAAAAAAATGAAAGAAGTCCTGTCTTAATTTAGCATCCATTAGATGGCTAAGAACCACAACCTGTATAATTTCTATCTCTATATAGTCTTCCACGCTTCAGCCTCTTTATTACAGACATCTGGGCACTGAAGAAACAGAAAACCAGTGAAAATACCAACCCATAAAGACCAGTTATCTATGATATTGTAGCCAGGAAAATTATCCAGACACTTATTGGGACCCAATTAATACCAATTTTTAAGGATCAATTTGGAAAGACATACCAAAATACCTATGAAAACATGCATCCAAAAAATTATTATGCAATTGTGAAAGAAAAAATTACTACAGGTGGAGGTTACAATAGTAAAAATGTAGAAGATACCCTAGGTAGAGGGTAAAAAATCATGAGTAAGGTTAAAAGATATTAAAGGTGGGTTTATCATAGGTAGAAGGGAGTAAATCGTGAACCATAGGGGTTTTTGCGATGATAGAGGATACAATATTAATATTTTAGAGGTTACCGTAAGTAATGGAATAGAAATTGTGAGACAGAGGGGGTTTTATAGTGCATTAAGGGTACATGAGTAATGAATAAGGGTTTACTGCAGGTATAGGAAATGGAGTAGGTGTTTGTGGGGTAGTAGGAGGCATAGTAGTCAGACGTGGAGGTGGAGGTAGAAGATCCGGAGGGGGAGGAGCCACAGGCAAGGGATCTGAAGGTGGAGGAGCCCAAGGTGGAGGGGATGAATGGAGAGGATGTGTAGAAAACTACAATTCATATAAAAATCAATCATATTCATGCTCATGTGTTAAACTATAATAAAATACCATTAACATTTTAAAATTGTGTTAGATTTGAAGTTTTGATAAGATATTAAATAAACTTTCTGCTGAAATTGAACAAAACACAATTCAACATCACCAATCCTAGAAACCCATTAGTCCCACTTTCAACAAAAGGGAAATAAGTAGCCAAGATAATATGATTCACATGGGTCCTTGAATCTATGTTATCAAGTCCAATTGTGAAAACATTAAATTGCTTAAAATTTCAACATTATATTCAGGATCCGTGTCGTTGGCATGATAAGGCATATGCTAACATGATGCCTAAATTTCAAAATAGCATACCGAGAAACCTGGTGGAATTATTAGTAAAATATATTACCATAGGAAGAAAATTCTACATAAATAACATGATAAAACCTACTTTAGATTTAGATTTCTTGAGATGTTTTTGTTGAAATAAGAACTTTCTATTTATGTTACTCCCTCCTATTATGTCAATGTCAATCTAATAGAAAAAAAACAGTTGCAGGATGAATAAATTATTTTAGGAAGCATGGTTGCATCCCAATGATGACATAATATGCATATCTAAAGAAGTACTATAAAAGGTTCAATAATTGTAGAATAACTATTGTTTTATCAAAAAATTGTTGAGCAAAATAGATGGCTTGTATCAAGTTAAGAAAATATAAAAATAATAAATAAATAAAGCAGTAAAGAGATAATTATTTCCTCATTCTCATCATCGGTTATAAAATTTCCAAACCTGACGTAACAAAATAGTACAGATGTCCAAGAACTATCTAATGATTTTTTTTTTAGAAAAACAGTAATCGAACATGTCAAACCCTAGAACGTTATATAATAGTTGAATCTGAAAACACAAACAACGTGTACTCAAGCACCTCAAAGGACCTCCATTGTGAGATCTAGGTTAATAATAGGATACAATGTTTTTTATTCTACCAAAACATGTATTTTGAATAATTATACTCACGATATGCACATCTTAAAAGCAAGAGAGGATGAGAGTCTTGAGAATCACGTAACCAATCCCACCAGCTCCAACCATGATCACTTTCATGCCCTAAAATCATAGTTAAACTAATTGATATAGAAGGATAAATGGTAACTAGGGAGAAAGAAGTGGATAATTTTAGATTGTATAAACTTAACGGCAGAGACACGAGAGCCTATGTCTAAGGAGGTCAAGGTAGAGTGCCCGAATGGGGAGTAGGAAGAGGCCAAGTAGCGGAGGGAGTCGGGCAGGAACCCTAGGGGAAGGAATGAAATTTTGAATCATGGGAGGAGGGAGTTAGAGGAATGGTTTGATGCGAGGAACATACGTTGAAGGTTGGTGGGGAAAGAGCATGCTTTTCTATAGGATGGACATGTGGATTGGAGGAGTACCTAGCATTAGTATAGTCAGTAGATTCCAAAATAATCCTAGGAAATTTCATTCAAAAAGTACTATGGATCATGGTCGATATTAAGATATCGCTATAGTTCGGGTTTAAGTTCCTAAATATGTTGTGGGGGTACTTTTATCATCACCTCAATTTCATCTAATACATTATTTCATTCCATATCATGAAACTATTTTATACCATCCATGTTTTCCATGAAATTTAGATGTATCCTTATCATCTTATGTAGGGACTTGTCAATTAGTACTCATAGTCGAAATCTTATTGCAAGAAGGATATGTCATTCAATACCCATTATGGGACATGAAAATAACATATTTGAAAATATGATAATTATAACTATATTTGACTTTGATATAATCCATAAAATAGATTGTATTTAAAATTATAATGAAAACATTTATTTCATATAGAAGAATGTTATAATTAATTCTAGAGATGTGAAATTAATTGTCTTTAGAGTATAGATTGCAACATCTAAATCATGTTTGGATACACAACTTGTAGTACTCATTAATTTTATTAATGACCATAAGATAATAAATGATCTAATCATGGGAAGGGTATCCTTAGAATATAGGACATATATATTGTACAAGAATAATTTCATGTGTTTCCTAAAGAAAAACCTAAAGACCCACCAAAGCATGAATTTGGTTGTTCATTGATCTCATAAGTGATGAAAAACATATTATAGTTGGTTTTTTATAACCAAATAGTTTTTTGGGTTTTATTGCTGAATATATTTAAATAAATAAATATGAAATATATCTTTTCACATATTGATCATTATTGTGCTTGTAATTAATGTGAATAAATCATGGAGTGTATGTTGTATTAAAATAGGATCTAAGTGTTCCTTACAAGATGATAACCTTTAAATTCAATTATGATATCTCTTAAAAGTTTTCCTATGGTCACCTTGATGAACTATGAAGGGAAAAATGGTTTTGAGAATAATTAATGTGGATTCTTGCAAGATTATATGTCTTCACCTAGTGAAGTTTGTACATTTTGATCTCCAAGCCAATAGATTATTATGAAAAACCCCACCAATATTAATTATTCATGTTATTATGTCATTATATTTTTCTAAATTTATAAGTGTAAAATTATCATTATAAATGAGGGTTATTATTAATATATATCATAAACCATGTACTAATATGTGTTTTTGAAAACTGTAATACATTATGTTAATTAAAAGATGGATACATTTTTGTATGTCGTTATGTTATGTAATTAATGAATAAGTAGAAAAAGTAATTTTCCCTTCATTTTATATATGTTAATAACTCACCGTTTGATTTGAATGAAAAAATATAAATAAATTCCATGGCAATGGTGATATAAACATTATCATTCTGGATAATCAAAGTAAGATATTTCTTAAAATATTGATGGTTGTAGTTTTAAACCTCCAAAATGAGGTATCAAGAAAAAATGATTATATTTCACCATTCACACTCATATAGGTTATTCAATGTTGTTACATTGATGTCTTCCACTTTGGTGTATTAATCCAATGCGATGTTGTAATATTAATGTTTAGGTAAGCCCGCATAATCCCAATGAGTAAATATCTTAGTGGCTCACACACTCTATGTTTCTTTTATACTCAATAAAAATATATTTTAATTTAATTATTGGGAAAAAATCTCAAGTCCATGGAATTATTTTATTCTATATTTATTAATTGAATAAATTAAAAAAATTATTTTTCAAATGTTAATTATTTAATTATTTAGACATTTGAATCTTATTTTTTATTTATTTTTAAAATTAATATTTAATTAAATATTTATTTTTGTATTCAATAAATAATAAAGAGGATGAGTAGATCCTGAATATGTACAAAGAGAAATTTCATTTTTAAATATTATGAAATAATATTTATCATTGTACTAGTAAATTTTTTCCACATGAAATTAATAAACAAATTATTATTAAATGACATGTTCTCATTTTAAGGGTTTAATTTATTATTAAGGGTGTAAGGATCTATAATTTTTTCAACCATTTTTTATTATGGGGTGTTTAACGGTTTATGTGTAATATGTTAAATTTTAAAAGTTATTTTTAAATGATTATGTATATTAAAAAGATATTTTGGAATGGTTTTTAAAATAATTGAAATATATTCAAAATTATAAAAGATTATTTGAAAATTTAATTTTAAGTTATTTAATGTGGTTAGTATATTTTTATATCTTTTGGGGATTTTTTATATTAAAATAATGTATTAAATTGGTCATTTATGAGTTTTAGTATGTGGAAAGCATAAATTCTAAAAGATACATTACCCCTAAAAAATTCATTACTCATGTGTAAGGGTAACACATGTCTTAATGGATTTAATAATGGTTGGAATGTTTATAATTCACACCTAAGAGTAATCCATGGTTTCAAAATCATTAATAAAAAGTAACTTATTGTTTCCTATTTTTTAATGGTAATATTTTATTTTCCATAGTTCTATAAAGGTATCCCATTACTATGTAGGGGTGTCCACAAATTCCATATCTGGGAAAAATTGTTTGTTGGTGATTTCCTGGTATATGTATGGGTCAAATGGTTTTCCCAAATTCTTTGTATAGGGAATATATTCCCCTAAATAAGTGTAATTTAGACAATCTAGTAACTTCATAATGGTCCTTCTATGTTTTTTTAAGGGTAATCATGAGTTTCTTCATCATATGTAAAGGTAAAATATGGCCTACATAATGGTCATCCCATGTTTTCCCTTTTCATATAATGTAAATGAGCAATATATTAGTAAAAATATATTATACTTACACATTAGATATGAGTTATGTATGAGTGTATACTTTTTTTCATTGTTAACATTTTTTCATATTTTTTATCTACAAACCACATGAAGTCATTTTATATGATTTTTTATGTATAAAATATTGAATTAATTACTTACAGATCATTTGAAATTATATCTATGGTTTTAAACTGTTTAAGGTTTCATAATCCGCTTCTGAGTAAAATAATAAATAAATGGTAATTTGATAGAGTATATAAGTAAGGATATTAAATAATATCAAAAATGGGTTTCTTTCTCTCTGTTGAATTCCCCCTTGTTTCTCTCAGTTTCTGGTGACCTAAAAACGCGGTGTTTTTGTTTTTTAAAGTTCTCTACAAATACTTCATGCTCCATCATGCAACAATGTTATGTTTCTAGGACGATGAAGTGTTTCTATCTCCTATTTCTTTATATATGAAATAATTCACACTAGAACAAAAAGACTTGGTAGGGAATATGTGATATCTAATTTTTCAAATATTGAAAACATGAATTTACCTTTCATTAACTTCTTCTTATGGATGAATTCAGTTAACTATAATTATATAATAATATAGAAAAATAAAATATTATGAATAATCAATATGTGATGATATGGAAATTAGTAATGATGTGGAAGAAAATCATATTGTTTCATTCTGTTAATTATCATTAAATACTATAAATTCAAAACAAAATTGAATATATATTTAATTTATATAATATAATTTCCATCCAAAATTAATATAATTTAATTTAGTTTGTTTAATGTGTTTATATTGTTTTAATCCATAAAATATAATTTACTGCTTCTTGAAAATGGTTGTCCTTTTTAATTTCATGGATATAATTATAAAAAATAATCTATGTCATTTATATTAGAATTTGTAAATTATTCCTGAAATAAATATTTTTAATAATAATTTCAATCATGTATTTTGAAGATTTGTTACATTTAGCATATATTAATGTTTTATAATTTCTTTAACTATCTGAAGAGGAGGAAACTATCATTTACATACAACATAATAAAGATAATTATTCTTGAAAATTACCTAGAGATGGAAAGAGATAATTTCATTCCTTTTACTACAAATATTTTATAAAATAAAAATTATTGCATGAATGAATGTTAAAATTCATTAATACAGTTTATAAGAATAATTTGATAATTTTATTTGTTAAAAAACTAAATGGGATATAGTCGCATGTGGAATTATTTTTATTATTTTGTTAATTATAATATTTAATGCACAAAACTTTATTCATACAGGGAGATGGTTATCACATGCAATAATTTTATTAAATTATATATCAGTAAGTTTCATAGTACATGGTAATATTAAAATTCTTTTTGAAATATTTTGGATGTGTGATAACTTAATTATGAAATATTTTGTTTTTCTTATAAGAGATACTAGATAGTGTTTAATATATTATTATGTTTATTATGCATGGTTGATATTATTTAAATTTATTACAAAACATAGAGAAAATAATGCTTTGTTTATTTGGAAACAAGTTTGTTGAAATAATAATTGTCGAGATTGTTGATATATAAATAAGCATCTTATAGTGGAACACCTGATGAAAAAAATAATCTATAGACATAATGATTTATTAGGATAGAGATATCAAGATTAATTTTAAAACTAATATTACTGGTAAATAATGTGATGGGAATTTAATGATTTGGAAATTTGTTGATTTAGGGTGGATTTTGACTAATTATTGTTTGATTATAGATGGTATTAATTTGTTGTTATGGTTGTAGTTACAATGGAATTTATTATGGAATAATAATTTTAATTTGTAATTATGGTAAATGGATATCTATCCTTAATGTGATTGAATGATAACCTGGTATGGTTTAAATAATGTGTTGGGACTCTCAAGGTTGTGATTGTGGAACGAGTTTTCGGTTATGATGATGATGATGATGATGATGGGTGGGATACCTGAGGATATGATGTTTGCACGAGGTTCTATTTATGATAAAAATGATGGCCAGGGATGTTTGGGGATATGATGGTGGCATGGGGTGTTAGTTATAATGATGATTTTGGAAATGGTTTCCTGACATGTTATTATGTACCGTAGTATCTATGATGAAATCAAGACTTATAGAATCGGATGAAGCTGGGTTTGCTCATTGTTTATGTGATGAATGTTGTAATTATTTCTGGATTATGAATATTGTTATTTAATGGATTATGGCTGACGATAATTTTCATAATCTACATCTAACCAAGGAAATAAGTTTAATACCATTCATTATGGGTCAATATTTTACATGGTAGCTTAGGCTAAGTCATAGAGTATATATATGATTACGAAATTATATGGAAATTAATGAAAGAAAATAGTTGGTTTCTAATGATTACATTATGCGGATGACATATTTGAGAATACAAGAAAAAATGTAATTGCTCCCTAAACACATTTCCGGGAGGATTAAAACCAATGTATTATAAATTATAATGGTAGAAATTAATAAATGTTAAATTAATTAAATGTATTATATTAGATTGTATGCTTCCCAACCTAGGCCTTGGAAGTGTTGGTTGGGAGTCTCTTTCCACCTTAGTGGCATATGTCTAAGTCTAGGTAGTTTTTTATTGTGTAGTTGGGAGATTTATATATATATTTTATGAGTTTTGATTTCAGACACTACCCTACCCATGTTAGTAGAGAGACTGAATCCCAATAGACTCCAAGAGGGTTCTTTCCCCAATATCTAGGTTGGAAATGAATGAATGGATGACTACCCCCTCTGACTATGATCTCTTCTCCTGGTAGTACTATTTTATATATACATAGGGGCTATATTTTCCCATATATGTGTATGGAGATATTTAACCAATTATGATTATTTCACACACATAAGTTTATTGTTATAATACCATAATTTATATTATAGTTGTTTTTTTGGGAATTGATGTATTGATGTATAATACAAGATGTACGTGCTACGGTGGCTCTCAAAATCTAAATAATTACTATTTAGAGATGTGTCTTGAATGATGTTATATATTTTCCCATGTGTCTTTGGCATGGATTACATTATACCATGTGTCTATTGATAGGCTTTTTGAGGGAGATATTAGAGGACATGTGGCAGTGGGGTAGAGAAAATAACTAGTGGTGAAGTGGTAGTGGGGTACCATTATTTGATATGATTTTGGATATTTTTAGATTAATTTTATGTGAGACCAGGTTAGAGATCCATGGAGAGGATGAGAAACATATAGTGAAATTATTTAAGTGATGATTTGATTTCATTTTTTACTCAATGATCTTGACTATGTAAGTTTCTAATTTTGTATTGCTTGTTAAAGGGAGGATCCTTCTAAGTATACATGTTATACTAACCATAAAAATTTATAATATAATTTTTGGATTAGTATGACTTGGTTGGTGATCGATCTAGGCATTTTTCTGAAGGATTTGTAAAGGATTTGTTGGATATTCAAGGTCAATATCACCGATCTATCTTTGTTTTTTACTTTTCTTCATGTATATGTCATTAAATTCATTTAATGTATTGGGATTTGTTATTATTTACTAATGAGTAGTATTTTTTGTGGTTGATTACATCTTATCTCTTTATTTTCAAATCATAGAGTGAAAATCCTACCATATGAGATTATGTTATAGTTTTGGTGGAATTCATCAACCTGTGGCCTATCAATGGCAGGATTCGACTGTCATTATATCTCTTATATCATTGTTGGCCCTAGATTGATGCATTTCGATTGATGGGGTCATGATAGCAAGGTATAAAAGGGCATGGTTGAGAAATATGATAGCTTTTAGTGTTAGTAACTCATGGGGATGTGTGAGTTAGCAGGGAAATATTGTTATTTGGGAATAATATGTGTTGTAAAAATGGGATACCATCTATGAAAGGATATTTTATGAGCCCCTATGATTATATGTATGGACTATCAAGAATACTACTTATTATAAGATATTTTCTGATGTTTTGTGGGACTAAACATAACAAATGGTCATACAACATTCTTGTATAATTGTATGTTTGACATTTGTAGAAAATGGTGAAATATTCATCATTAATTATTCAATCAATCATAAATAATTGTGGTTCGGGATTATGAGTCCCATATGTTTTCTCATTCATAGGAGTGGATCCATGTTCACATATTCTTCATGTTAATGTGGAATATGTTTAACAATATTTGTTAGTAAAACACTATATAGTGGATAAAGATGTTGAAAATTCTTTAAAGTGGAATCATTAAGATTTACACCACCATGCTTTGAAAAATTAGGAAGGATTTTTTTAGATCATGTGATTAATGTTTATTTGGATGATAAATTTATATCCTTTATTTTTAATAGAGTTTGGAGTGTATGTACAATGTTTATTTTTTCATAATTATGCAACATGGTGTATCTTGAAAATAGTGGTTCTTGTTCTATGATGTTTATGAGGAATCAAGAATATTTTTGGCAGACATTATGAGATTAGATTTCAGGTCAGGTTTCCTCCATTTCCCGGGATCATGGAATATTTTTGACCAATGTTGTTTTCCCTCCACTATAGTATTTCTGAGTTCAAATATTAATGTATTGAGAGAACATTAAATTTCCATGTCGAATATATAGCCCTTCAAAATTTATCTCTTTTAAGTGAATAACCTAGTCTATAGTAATTAATCAATTGGTATCCATTAAAAATTAGTGTTTTATAACCTCATCATTCTATATATTAGAATAAACCTAATAAATAATTGAACAATGATCATTTTTATGCCATTAAATTTTATTTCCAACATGTAACTAGTTTCCATTATTGATGGTAATCATACCTCATACCACTGACATAATGTTTTGATAGATGTGTTTAATGTGGATGGATTTTCTTGTAACCTATTCATATCCTACTATTACTCTCTCCTTCAGAAGTTTTTTTGTATCCCTGGTGGGGTTATTATAATGTGAATCATATGCACTTTTCTCGATCCATGTGTTGTGAAGATTTTTTCAGAGGAATGTGATATTGTATGAATTCCATTAATTTAATCAATGAAATCATTACTCATTCTATATGATATGGTCTCAAGATGAGGAAAAGAGGAATTTTGATGTTGAATATAATTTATTTATTCTTATTGAATTATTTACTACTCTATCTTCTGATTATAATTCTATTATACTATGAGTTGTAAATTTGAGATTGTGAATGATATGATAATGTCCTAGTGTATATACATCCTTAAAAGGGATTTATCTCATACTATTTGAATATGATATATCCTTGATTATATGAAAATAGGAGACACCTCACATATCATTATGTTTTATTTTTTTCATGTTTTAAAAACGTGTGGAGAAGTCATTTCCACCCAAAGTGTATAATATAATAGTGTGTTGGATGGGTTTTTTCTTGATTTTTATGCCTCTGGATGCCCTAATTATATTTATCATGGTGCTTATTAGGATTGTGGAATGTTATGTGACATTAATTTTAAACTATTGATGTAATTGTATGCACCCTTGGAAAATGGTAAATGTATTTTAGGAATTAATATCATTTTTATCTTTTATGTGAGTGTTCCCTTACTGAATAATGTTTTTTTACAAACATGGGAAAACATTTACATTTTTAATAATCAATATTTTTACATCCTCATGATTTTTTTCAATGAATTTCATATTTTAAATGTGATTTTTCCATGTTTTGGAAGTTTTTTTAATAGTATTAATTTACTAAACATCATGGTAGATCATTTTTAGTTGAATTTTTTTTGATGAAATCATATAATCATCTTATATAAATCAGTTACATTGAAATTCATTATAGAAATATACTTTTTTTTGGAATTTGTCATTTACTAGATGTGTGTAATACATTGATGCCTTCTTTATTCAATATAATAATATTCAGCATGATGCACTTGAAAAAATTTGTTTTATGAAAACATTTTTTTCTTCAATAAATTATTTTAATTCATCAATGAAACATGTATTTATTTTAATAGTATATTTCTTTATGTATTGAATTTTTTTATCTATGAAGCATTTTATAAATACCATATTAGGAAGAATTATTTAAAAAATTATTTCATTTAAATATATATTAACTTAGTATATTATAAACATAAGAGACTTGGTGAAATGTTTTTATCATCATGTGTTTAAATATAATGATTTTTAAATTTGAAATGTTTGAATACATGTTTAGTTAGAAATGAATATTTTGGAAAAAAATATATTTTTAACTTCCTATTCAGTAAGGACTAAATAATGTATTGTAATTAAAATATCTAAATTTGTTAATATAATGTTTTGAAAACATTATCATATACTATTTATCATGACATGTTAAAGATAACATACCATAAATGCCATTAATTAATGTTACTATAATGATAAATGAAAATATAGCATGTATACATTATCATTTGATGACATGCATAAGTAAAATTGTTGAAAAATAGGTGATACATGTGTTTTCTTCCAAATGGAATATTATTATCTTTGGTTTAAAATTTTTTTAGTTTTCTTATGTGTTCAATTTAATGTGTTATTTTAATATAATTTTTTTACTTATATTAATTTCAATCATGATTTGTTATGGTAGTCTATGTGGAATTTTATGTGACCTTTCTTGATAATGGGAGTCCCAGATGTGTGCTAAAAATTCCAAATATGTTGGTTTTATATATTTTTTATATGGAGTATCTATTATTATATAGGTATTTATATCATATATACTATTTAATGGAATGATTTATTAACATACATGTTGTTCTTTGGGAGTAATCACCTTTAGAATATTGTTTCAAATAGTTTCATAGATATAAAAAATTTAATGTTGTGTTTTTATCCAAATATAGGGAGAACCATTAGAGTTAACTTTTGGATGGTTTATTTATTCTCAATACCTTCCCTCCATTTATTAGTTATGTTTTATTTATCCAGGATGAGAAATTTTGTGATATATTTGATTTCAGGTTATGGATTTTCCTGATCCATTCCACTGTCATTTTGTGGTCTTCAGTTTATTTAGAGTAATTTCAAAAAAAATTAAAAAAAATTAAATTCATTTGTAAATTATATGTAGGATTGGATGTGGTTTTTCAAATAATTGAAGAACATTCAAAATTTTAAATTTTTATTTGAAAAAATAATTTTGATGTTTTTAAAGTGATTTAAATATTTTGGGAAGTTATTTAAGGTATTTTTGAAATAATAATAAATCCTTATATTTCTTACTTGTGTGGTTTTTATATGGTAATAAAATATTATAAAAGTTACTTTTACCACTGCACATGTCTTTACTCATGAGAAATGGTAACGCTTATATTTTTTATCTTGAGTAACGTTAAAAGGAAGCATATACTTCATTAATATGGATAAGACGTGGCTTTTAAGGCATTCATAAGGGTTAGTTCAGGTTTAATAGTTTCGTAAGGGTGATATTTGGTTTCCCTTAGTTGTATAAAGGAAACCATTTAATACATAATGGTATCCCCAGATTCATTTTTCTCACATAAGGGTAGTATGGTTCTTTCCTTATTCGTGTATGTGTTGAATAGTTTTCTCAATGCTAATATAAAGGTAATGTGCTATACATGTAAGGGTATTTTAGATATTATAGGGACCACATAAAGTCCCTTCCAAATTTTCAGAAGGGTATTCATTATTTTTTTCATCATACATAAAGATAAATAAGTATCTTTATAAAGGTAACACCATGATTTTAAAATGTAGAATTAGGGTAAAACTGTGTTACCCATACAATCATATATGAGTTGTGTATGGGTATAAATTTTTTTCCCAGTTTTGATATTTTATCACTCCTTTGGTTCTATAAACAACGTTAACTATATTAAATAATTTTTTAACCCTGAAATCATGGAATTAAATTCTTATGAGTTATTCCAAACTAAATCTACTATTTTTAATGTTTTTAAATTCTTCAAAATCATGTTTTGAGTTAAATATGAATTAAATGTAAATTTTACAGATTATCTGAGGATGGATGGAAGTGAATATTGGAAATTATATTTTATCTCATTTTCTTTTCTCATTATTTCTCTCGAGGTCTAGTGACCTAAAACCTAGATGTTCGAATTTTGTGAAGTCTTATTCAAAATTTTCAATATCCCCTGTACACTGAGCTTATGTTTACAATAAAAAATTATTTATCCATTCTTTATGCTTCAAATTTTTTTTGATTTTCATTTGAAAATAAATACTATGTAGGGGATATTAGGCTTCTCAATTTTCATTTTATTAATATTTGAATTGATAATTCTTTATCTTCTCTATATAAATGAATTTGATTCATCATAATTAGATAAAAATCTAAAAAATGATAATTTCTTGAATAATGAATATGTGATATTCAATAAAATATAAAAGTGTAGGACGAAAATAAAGAGAATTAATTCTGTTAATGATAGTAAAATATTATCAATTTCATAATTTTAAAAGGATAGTTAAATTATATATTAAAATGTTCTTATGAAAAAAATATAGTTTCATTCGTTATATTTAATGTGTTGATATTATTCCAAGAAATAAAATATATTTGATTTCTTGTATAAATTTTTCAATGTATATTATTAAAATATTTCAATTAGAAAAAAATATTTTATGTTATGGATAAATGAAGTTGTCTAAGAATATGGAAATTGCTTCTGGGAACGAATATTTTTTATAATACTTTTAAAAATTATCATTTATGATTTATTGGATGTTTTAGAAAAAAATGATTGATAATCTCTAAGATTATCATTTGGATATGAAATAAGTATTTTTATATTATTGAATAATTATAATTATTCATGATATGAAATGAGATAATTTCATCTCACTTTCTAATATATATTTGATAAAATCAAAATTCTATCACGACATTATGATAAAATGCATAAAAATTATTATTAATAATAATTAAATATGAAAATATGAAAATAATTTAATGTGATATCATCACATTTTGTATTCTTGTTATGCTTTTCATAGAGAATAAAATTATATTCGTAGAACATTATTCATGTCTAGAGATGATTATAACATGTTAGAGTTTTCTTAAATTCTATAACTGTAAGTTTCATCAAATTTGGAAATATTAATATTTTTTTGAAATATATGGGATCTATTCTCATATGTTTTCAATGCACATTTTTTTCCTATAACATTTACTATGTAATGTTATATCGATTAATTTAGATGATATTCATGGCTGATATTCTTGGAATTTGATAACAACTTTTAGGTGGTAATTCTTTGTATATAAGAATATAGATATGTTGAAATGATGATCATCGATGTTGTTGATATAAGAATTTTTTTTTAAATAAATAATATTGGATAGCATAAATTATAGTTATCCATGGATGTTTCTAGGCTAGAGAAAGTGGGATTAATTATTAAATTAATTTATCATGTAATGATAAAAATGAGAATTTAATGATTTCTCAAATAATTACATTAGGGTTGAGTGAGGCAAACGATTCATCGATAAAGGATGTATACTTTTTTTGGACATAATTTCCTTGAAATCCTTTTTCTAAAAATAAATTCAATATGTATTTATTATCTATGTATTTATAGTGCTGTTGTGATTGAATGTTGACCTTGTATGATTAGAATAATGGGTGAGAATGGTTGAGGATTAGATGGTGGAATATGATTTTCATTATGATAATGATGATGGGTAGGAATAACTGATGTTGTGATATTGGAACATTTTTTTATCAAAATGATAATGATGAACATGGATTCTTACGGCTATGTTTATGGAACATTTTTTTGGTTCTAGTAATGATATGGGTGAGGATTCCTAAATTGTAATTATCTAATGAGGTTTCATTCATGAAGATGATTTTGGAATGGGAATCTAGATGTTATATTTTTTAAAGTGGTGTTGGAGAAGGAATCTAGATAGACATCGAGCAAAGAATATGTGATTGATCATTTTCCTTAGGTCATAATATGGGATGCACGCCTGATAATGAATAAGATTATTTAATGACTGATGGTCAATGGTTATTTATATTATAATATCTAAAATATATAAATTATTTAGATTCCATTCTCTAAGAGTTCATATTTTATGTGGTAACTTAGGATGACTCCTACAGTCCCCTTAAGGTTATAAAATGGTATGTGAATTTTTAAAAGTACAAGGTTTGTTATTGATTCTTACTTTTTGAAGATTATATACTTGAGAGTATAAGTAAATAAATAATATTTTCGTCGAAACAAGGCTTATAATATTAAAACATTAAACATGAAAATGATAATTCTAATAACTAATTAATGTTTAATTAATTAATTAAAATCATGATGCATGTATGCTTCGATTTATAGTCTTATTACTGGAAATTGATAGTCTCATGTGCCATTTATGGAAGATGAATCAATGTCTAGGTATTTTGTTGTAGTGTAGTTGTGATAATTATATATATATAATGTATGTTTTATGGTATCATACACTATCGTACCCATGCTGGTAGGGTAACTGAAACCCCATTGATTTTGGGAGGGTGTTTTCTGAAAATCTAGGTTGACATGGAATAGATGGTTTACTACCCACTCTGACCCCTCTCCCTTATCATTATCGTAATATGTGGTGGTATACATGGTGGTAATATTTCTCCATATATATGTGTAGTGGTATGGGATGGATTATTGTAATTTAACACATATATATCTCAAAATATTGAATTCTTATGTTTATAATCTATATGTTTTTTATGGGATATAATGTCTGTGAGGAATAATATACAATGTAAGGTTGTGGTGGCTTCGTAAAACTACTCGATTTATATTTGGATATGTGGATGAGATGATGATATGGTATGATTCATAATGTTAATTATGATATATATTATCCCACATATAATTATAGTGGATTTAATTATCCTAGGTGTCGTTGGGGTATATTTTGTTGAGAGATATCTCTGGATGTGTTACGTTGGGGAAGAGTGGAAAACCAGTGGGGGAGTGGTACTGGGTTACCATCCTTTAATTGTTTTTTGGATATTATATTATTACATATACATGATACAAGGTTATTTTTACATGGATAGGATGATAAAATTATGTTAAACATGTTTAAATAATGTGTTGGTTTTATTTGTTAACTACACCCATTGCCTATAAGAGGTCGTCTATGTGCATCCTTATCTATCTTATTTCATTGCTAGTATAGGTTGGGTTCCATTGTTGGGAGGGGTAAGAATATATACTATGTAAAGTTAAATAATATTTATCCATATTCTATATATCTCTAAGTATACTATTATGTATATTGGGCAAGATTTTATCAATTTTTGAATCATTATTCACAACAAAATATAGAGATCTCTCTATCAGGACTGAGGAAACCCTAATAGTTTATTCTCTCATTAATGAGATATTATCTTACCTCCTCCATATTCTAAAGAATCATTATTCATGAAAACTTATTCAAGTATCATGAAATGTTTTTATGGATCAAAGTGAACAACATAGGATAATTGAACCACTATGATATAACCAGAAAATGCATTAGCATTATTAAAAGATTGAAGGAGATTGAGTGGATCACTACTCATTGAATTATACAATTTCATCCAATAACAAAAACAATAGTATACCTAAAGGCTTTGTGGGGATCAATATATTAATCAATGAAATATCTCCATGCCAATGTATTAATTATCACTATCTATTTAAATGAATTATAAGTATAGCAATAAAGACCCTCTTGGTTTATGATTTTCTTCCTAAACTCATTGGTAAGAATTATTCCTACATGGATTCATCAGTTTGGCCTACACTAAAACTATTATTTTTTTCATTTAATTCCAATAAAGATGGTTAGTATCAGAGGACTCTCCTCTATGTTTCTAGGCTATGAACTGGATCATTGTACATCTTATTAACTCTCTATCGAAAAGTGAGGATGTGCAAGACACATTGATCTCAATATCAAATTAGATGAATAGCCAGGATGTCCTTCTAGATTTTGTTCGTAATGTGTTTATTAGGTACTTCTTCTCACCCAGACATGATTTTTTGGTCTATGAACCTTCTCCTAACGGTGTCCTAAAATAAAAAATAGTTTATTCTCATCTTGCTAGATTAGCTTCTAGTTGGAAGTGTCTAGGAAAACTAATGTGTAGATACATCCACCCCCTCCTAATTGGTTTTTTCATGGAATGTTTCCATAATAAATCACCTACACATCTCTTTTTACATGGATGTTTAATTTCCATATTTCTTAATGTTCCCTATGTCATCTTCATAGAGTAGACAAAAAGAATCTGTTCATGATTTGTGCTAATATTTCTTCTATGTGGTGTACATCATGGATATTTTTGAGATCCGTATTCTTTGAATGTGATATTTTTATACTATCTAATATTTCATTAAGATTTGGCAATTTATCCCATTATCCCATAATATTATCAACCATTTTCAGGCTGATACTATGGAGCTAGTTCTTTTATTATGGAAATCACATAATTATTGGTTACATGAGATGATTTTTTTAACTTCATGCCGTATTTTCTCATCTTTTAATAGTTGTCATAGATCTAATATTTTTCAAATGGGTAACAACTTCAATACTATTCATGAAGTCCTAGTTTTAAGGATGATTGATGTCAAGGTTAATTTCATCCCTCCTTATGTAATGTTCAATGTTTTTTAGTTGTCACTCTTTGTATAATGGATCAATGTTAAGAGGAATGTCTCTTAAATAGGTAATCCAGGTTATTTTATTTGTGGTTATATTTTTTGGAATCACTGTGGGGATGCTTTGGGATGTCCTTAAGGTTCTTGTGGATTCACCTCCTATTTTAAAGATGAAATAATGTGCGTCATTATAGCCATTGATCTATTTATGCTTCTTGGTTGGAATAATATTTGGTTTGAGTGTGATTCTTCTATTATGGTTCATGCCGTAAGAGTTTGTTGAAAAAATATTTAATGGCGATTGAATTCTTGTTGGAATTCTTTCTTGGAGATTCCAGTTTCCATTGATTTTATTTCCACTAAAGTTTAAAGGGAGGGAAATTCACTGGTTGATGTCCTTGGAAACAAATGTGATGATGGTGTTGATATGGCTTTGTCTACTCTAGTTCATAATAATATTTTTCCTTTTATTCAAATGGATATTTGTAAATATATGGTTTTCATACATTTTTAATTTGATTTTCCTTTTTTATATCATAAGAAACAATCTTTTCTGGGAAAGGATTCATCTTTTTTTATAATTTTATATTTTAGATTAATAATTTATTTCTCCTATTCATTTACCATTCATATAACCATAACCCGATTCAAAATAAATGAAGATCATCTAATGGAAAATATAGAGGAAACATGTGTTTATAGGGTTACACAACTTGTAACTTTCCTACATAACATGTAATCCCATATAATGTGGTAGTCATGTGGTCAATAGAAATAATGTAATTAATTAAATTACACACAGTATAATTAATTAATACACTATATAACTAAATTACATGTCGTAAAATTAATACACACTATATATAATTATTTTATACATGGTTTAATTAATTCTCACTCCACATAATTAATTAACCTAGGGTTTAATTAGTTAATACATGGCTCAATTAATTCACACATAGGGTAATTAATTCACACATAATTATTAATACACACACTATGTGGTTAATAAAAATATAGTATATTTAATTTACACATGGATTAATTAATTAACATCCCACTTATTTCATTCAAACATGGTGTAATTAAATCTACACAATATAATTAATTCCTACCAACTTCTATTGAATATACTCCAATACTCGATACTCCCCACATAAATTAATTTAAAAGGAAAGGAAATTATTTAATTACTTAATTCAAATTTATCAATAAGATTTAGTGTGCAATTAATTTGATAGTAAATAATTTTTTATAGTATTTATATTATATTAAATTATTAAATTATTCTGTATAAAATAAATAAAAATAATTTTTGCATGTTCATTGCGTATTATATACTCAAAATTAATTAAATCAACACAAATATCATAAATTTCATGTTTTTAGTGTGTAATTTATTTGAAAGTATATTCCATTAAATTATATCATATACCGTGTATGAAAATATGTCATGCAAGGGTGTTATAAAAAACAAGTACCGTGCCAGATATTTTGGATGGATACATGTCGTGTTTCCTCCATGTATAATCCTAGTACATAATTAATTTTTGTAATATTAAATTATATATTTTAATTATAATTATAATGTATGAGAATATCTATGAATATTGGGTGGAATAAGATGAAATGTGTTAATTTATTAATAATATAATTCATAAGATTAATTCCTTTACATTTTATCTTATCTCAGAACAAATTGAATGAAATTATAGTTATTTCATTAATGTTTATAGTTATATCTTGTGTATGAGTGATTGTGAGCTATGACTTGACTAATG
This sequence comes from Viscum album, assembly GCA_963277665.1. Classification (NCBI taxonomy): domain Eukaryota; kingdom Viridiplantae; phylum Streptophyta; class Magnoliopsida; order Santalales; family Viscaceae; genus Viscum; species Viscum album. The sequence continues at coordinate 1,405,696,684 of OY728125.1, forward strand.
TATGTGTTTTTTTAATTTAATTTTATTTTTTCCATGGGTTTTAAATTATTTATTATTAAATTAAATATGATTCCTTTTTTACCATCCCTCTCTCTCTTATTATGTTGGAAATGTGTTCCCTATACTATTTTTTGTAACTCCCCTTTTTCAAATACATGGCCAACCTCACATGTATGTGAGTTATAAAAAACATGTAATAAAAATATTATCTAAAAGAACATGGAGTCTGTTCAAGGTAGATTCAAGGTGAAGGCGCTTCAAGATGGAACAGGGGAGAAACCAACCCCGAAAATAAATTGGTGGATAGTTGGAATTCTATATCGCATAAAAAGACCAAAAAAGGAGTTTTCCGCTAAGGTGTAAGTTCATTTATTGTCTAATCAACAAAAACCCCACTAGATAAATCCCATAATGATTTTATTTATTTTTTTATTTATTTTATTTTCATTATTTATTTATTTTGAATATTATATTTTCTTGTTGTATGATGATGATTAGAAAAATAAATAGACTAATACGAAGAGTTGTAATTTAAATAAATTAATTGGGTTTAAATGTTTCATTGTAACATGGTTAGTCCCTAATGTAAAACCAATATATTGTTAACATGATATTAAAATGATAAAAAATAATATTTTACCCATAATAAATGAAATCATATATAATAATAATTTATACTAATCCTTTGATTACATGAATATAAATGAAATAAAATAACTATGTGTTAGTCAAAAAAAATTAGGGACACTTACATTTATTGGGGAGTTGTTATGAAGCTTTTGGTTTGACATAAACATTTTACATCAATTGGAGTATCCCTTTCTTGACATGACGTACCATCATAGAAATATCGAGGAAACCTAAATGATGGTTTTTGGATTGGGGAGTCTACTCGATGGATGAAGGAGTAACATGCATATATTTGAAAAATACATATCTTCCTAAATACCTTTGACTAATTTTTTAATCCCGTTCTTGGATTATAATAAGGGTTATATGGATCACTTCCACTAAAATTTCAATGAATCAAGACATTCTGAGTCCAATGTTGAGGGCTATTGGGAGTTTATAAAATAATGGGAAACAAAGAATTGCATTTATTTCATCTAAATATTTTCAATAATATAAATTAAAAAAAATTAATTTAAATTATTGTAACATAAGATGAAAATTTTGACAACCAAAACACTATAAAAGTAAATTATTATTTATAAGTATAATATCATGACATCTAAAAAATTAAATTAATGTTACAGGTGCTTGTCCATCATTATATTCTAAGAATAGATGTTATATGAGTTGGATTACCCAGGGTATAATCCCCTATTATGGAGGTGTGTGATGAAGAGTTACTTATCTATGAGAAATTTTTGGATGATGTGATGTATGTATAGTGTTTAATGTTATCTTATATGCACAATGAACTAAAAAACTATTAATACCTTTGTATGATTATAAATTATTAGTCAACTCCATGATCATTATTAGGATAGATTAATTTATGAATGGGGTGATATCACGATGTCAATGTTCATGTACTGATTGGATAAGTTGCACCATATGGATACCATGTATTCATTATGATTGGTTACATATTTTGTCCAAAAATATAGTATTTAAATTACTAATGATTTATGAACTGATCTCATTTTCTCATCACATCATTGTAGAGTATCTGAATTTATTTTTATTTTCAACATTAACAATAAATTGTATTCACCCCCTGATCTCCTTATCTTAATTTTCTAGAATGATAAGTAACTCCATCGTGATAACAATTCTATAATTCTGGTTAATAATATAAAAGGAATAAAAATGAGAATGAAGACTACATCCTAGTTTGAGTCTTATATGCAACCCCATTCAAATAAGAGGATGATCACGCGGGAAGGGATGGACCAGAATGTGTTCTGTTTCTAATGATGAAGGATGGGACAATGGAATAAAATCTAATCTGTGAAAAGGAAGCAATGTTATGCTTTATGTATGATCATTATTGAGTGTAACCTTTTAATTTATTTGAATTGTCTATTTGAAATTGAATTGGGACCTCATATTTGTATTATAATTATAGAAACTAATAGTTTTTAAAATGTATGTTGGGTGTGGATGATATGTGGGTTGAAAATAGAGATAGGTGAGAATAATGAGCCATCGGATACTACCACCTCACAATGCATATGTGAATTATAATGGTTCTTCATAATTGTTACTTTGTTCCATGAATTACCAAAACCATTATTCATATATATAATTTGAAAAGGAATGATTTATTTTCATGTTAAAAAATTATTTTAATTTATTCTATAATGGAAGCATATGTTATAGTTATCCACAATTATATAATGATCTTTATATATTATATTATGAGAACTCAATATCAACAATATATAATTAATCTGATTTACATGAATTATACAATAATTAACTATGGAAAAAACTTATATGATATATAAATAAATAATGATTAAATAAGTAACTTTTATATAGTTATTTATATTTATTCTATGTAAATCCATTTGTATTTATAAATATTTTTTACGTAATTAAATAATCAATCCTCCATTCAGTTCAAAAGATGAAATGCCTATAGATCTTTTAAATTTGGTTCACATATATGTGTGTGGATTATTCTCAATTCAGGCAAGGGTGGATAATCATACCTCATAACATTTAATAATTATTTTTATGGGTATGGGTATATATAAAAATTGACATAAAATTTGGAATCCTTTGAGTTATTCATAGAATTCAATGAAGAGGTTGAGAACCAGATTGGTGGGAAGATTAAAAAAATTCACAAACCATAGTTCAGAATAACTTATTCAAGACATTATATAAATATTATAGGATAAAAAGATATTATCTGAAATCACTCACCATTATACACTCCATTGTAATGGTTTATGTAAAAGGAGGAAGAACACCTAATTGGATATGCTGAGATAAATGAGGAGTCATGGAATTCATCAACATTCATTTTGGGTATTTTTATTACATAAAAAACATTCATACTAAATGGATTGAAAACTAGAGTGGAATATGTTATAACATAAAAAATATTTAGTGGAATGAAAACCATGATTTTGAACATAAATGTGTGGGAATGTGAAGCATTTATTGATGAATCATCATTCACTAATGTTTCACCCAAAGGCAAAAACTCTATTTTTAGTGAAACGTATTTAAAAATAGAAATTACTTATATGAAACATATGATAAAAAGGGTATAGTGGTAAGACATAAAATGTTATAATATGGGGATGAAATCTCTAAAATATATAGTGGGAGTGAGATACAGTTCCATGATATCATGAATCATGATACAAATGTGTTAGTATAGGAACATGTTCCGCAAATACCAGTGAAGAAACTTTTCCCGAGACATGAGTACTATACAGAAGTATAAGAGAGGTTAGTGATCCTAAAATATATGGTTTTCAAGTTACTAATGATGATACCTCATTATATGTTGATAAAAATGACTTTATGAATTACTAGAAAGAATTAAGTTCCATAGATGCTTCCAAATGAAAATATGAATTTAATAATATAATAGATTCTATGTACAAAACAAATGTCATGAATTTTTTGATCCCCCAATTTACATAACTCTAATTAGTTCTAAATTTTTATTCAAGAATAATCATGAAATGGGTAGTATAGTCAGAACCTATAAAACATGAGTTGTTTCAAAATGATTTAAAAAATTCAAGTCTTAAACTATAAATTTTTTTTCACCGGTTATTATCCTTAAATACATCATAATTCTACTTACCAAAACAACATACCATGTATATGAGATTTGATAGGTAGATGTAAAAATAGACTTCCTTTATGAGTAAATTTTTGAAGGAGTCTATTTGAAGAAACTACAAAAAATTTATGAATCCATACAATTCTAATATAATATGTAATGTTTCATAGATCCATATGGGTTAAAGTAATAATCCAAGTCATTGAACATTCTTATTGATGAATCCATACTGGAATTTTTTTTAATTTGAAAAAAAATGTTATCCTTGTTTTAATAAATGGTTTATTGGATGTGACATTAATTTTCAAATATTATATATTGATGAAATTTTACTTATTATGAATGAGATACCTGTATTTTATATTGTAGAGATATTGTTAAATACATGATTCTCTATGAAATACTTAAGAAAATATCCATATGATTTTAGTATCAAGATCCATCAGTATATATCCAAGAGAGGTATTGATCTATGTCATGGTGCATATAAAAATACGTTACCAAAGAGATTGATCCTGGAATAATAAAATAGGGTAATTTTTTCTTTGACACATGGTATTAATCATTCCATGAAATTTTATCCTTAGACACATGAGGAGAGATAAAAATAGAATTCATTTTTCATGTTTTATAAATTGGGATAGTCATGTATTCCATGTTGTGTACCATGTAAGATGTTGTTTATACCATAAGTGTATAGGAATATAGTAGGATGATCTAGGACATTTCCATTATATGGTTGTTAAAAAATATTCTTAGTTATTTTAGGTGAACTAAGGATATTTTCTTCATATAAGGAGGATATGAGGAGATAATAATTATATGATATGCATATACATGTTTCCAAAATGTCAAGATGTTTTGAAGACACAATAGGGATATTTATTCCCCATTAATGAAGGAACCATGATATGGAAGAGCTCTGATAATGTAGTGGTTACTGATTCTAAAGTGGATTTGAAGTATATTTTAGCTTTTTATTTAGGTGAATAAGTAGAAAGGATATAATATTTCCTCCAAGAGCTGAATTTTATAACATGAAGTTAAGAGGCAATCAATCTTTACTGTGATAATACTGTAGGGGTGGATCTCACTAAAGAAACAATTCCACATTAGTGGACAAAGTACAAACATTAAATTTATCATATCTAGAGGGTGTTCTCCACCAATATGAGATGTTTTAGTTAGAATCATTTCCATGGATGGTAATGTGTCCTTCCCCTAAACAAAATGCCTATCACATTAAAAACGTGATCAATATATTATAGCTAGCCAAAAAAGTTATTAGATGTTGGCTCTACACTAAGTTGGATTTTGTTAGGGTTTGTGTTCAAAAACCCAATAGTTTATACATTATATTACCAAATACATTCAAATAATTTAATATTAAATATATATATTCACATATTTATCATTATTATGTAATATAATATTTTTAAAATATCCTAGGGAATCTTTTAGATCAATATTTTTCATTGATGTTCCCCATAATAATATGAACCCTATGACTTTTTGATACCTATAAAATATAAGTCTTATGGCCAACATGAAAAAATGACATGGCACATAATTCATTGACTATAAGGTGTGAGTGATAGTAAGAGGATAAGGATTAATTTCTTGATGTTGTCACTTAATGATCCCCAAAATGTGATATTATGAGAAAATACCAACATATTAGAATTCCTATTATTTTCATGTCATAAAATATTCATATCTGTGAGAGGATCTAATGGTCTTTAGACATTATGATTATTATTAATACATATTTTTAATATCATAACCATATGTATTGATGAAACACGTGATTCAATATGTTCATAAAAAGTACGATACATTGGGTATGAAATGATCACTATTTTATTAATAAAAAGTTTGAGGTTAGATTTTCTCCTTCCATTTATGGAATTAAATATCTTGTCCAATATATTGGAATGGAACCATAAAAATAAATTCTATATAACAGTTGATGTAAAAATATTTATTCTAGATAATAAAATAATGTTATATCAAGTATTTATGTTGATGGAATAATTTTGAAACCATCTTTATGATACATCTAGACAAAGAGAATATATGAAAATGTTTTTCATATATGTGGGCGTCATCATTTTGGCATTAACATCATCTTCTAGGGTTCCTTGAACCATTACCATATAGTAATCTTATACTTTAGGTGATCCCATCTAATGTTAATGACGAATAATCCTAGAGTTAAACACTCCAACTATTTTAAATAATATAAATTAAAATCTATTTGAAATTAATAATTTTAATAAATATTATTCTCAATTCAAATGAATAATTTTATACGTTATTTATTGAATGCATAAATTAAATAAATTTTCATACGTAAGGTAATTATTTAATTACGGATGATATTAAGTATTTACATAATATTGAATGAATAATTATGTAATTAAATATTTATTAATTTATTCAATAAATTTCGAGGTTTATGAGAATTTTCTTACTAGGTATTGCTTTAAATATTAGTTTCTATTTGGTAAAATAATATTTATCGTTGATCTTGTAAGAACACTCCATGAGAAAACAATTGTAACACATGAGACTTTTATAAGAAATATTTTGTTTTTATATAAATCATCAAAAGAATCCTTCAATACACACAACACTAGATTGGCTTGTATTACACACAATCGCGACCTTCTTTGATAGTTTGCATCGTACGCAATACCGAGTTTCACTAAACAACGATATGCTATTAAAATATTATTAAAACTAGCCGTTATGAATAGTAATATCCACTTTCTGAAATTTTGTAAATTTTATTTTTCAAAATGGACTTCATTTTTGGATTCGGAATATCGAAATTAGCCTAGGGTGAACTTTTGGTAATTTTCTGGAAACTTTCAATTTTTGATGAATAGTTGGGTTACTATTTAAAAACAGACTTTTTATTTAAATAATTATTTCTATTATTTAAATTTATTTTAGGTCAAAATTGATACATAATACCTATATAAGTTCAATGTAATTCATTGGAGTAATTTTATAACAATTTTAGATATATAAAAATTTTATTGAACTTTTCACCATCTTTTACCCACCTCCTAGGAAAATTTGCAAATTTGCATAAAACATAATTTTACCGCTTCTATGAGTGGAATTTCAAAAATCTGAGAGACATGGTTGATTTTAGTACGTAAAATGTCGTTCAATGAGATTAAAATAATTTTTGGTGAATAGTAACTTTTTACTTTTATTTACCACGATTAAAAGTAAATAGGGTAATTAAGAGTAAAAATGATATTATTATTACCCTAACACATGTCCTAATTCTATTGGATAAGTGTAATTAGACCAAAAACAACCATAGAAATAACATATGACCATTTAGGCCCACTTGGATTAGATTAGGACATTTATTATTAATTTATTTAGAGAAGGGTTAAAATAGTTAAAATCAAAGTTTAATAAGTAAATAATTTTTAATATAGGGTTATACATGAGATAAATTCGACTATAAATATTCATTAGAAAGCTAAAAATATTTTCTACATAATGGTATTTTATTTGTAATTTCTAGACATTAAATAATTTAATTTATTTATGACACAATGATGATGCAGTAATTGTCTTATTAATGAATTATTGACATAATTGATGTTATAAATACCCATATAAATGTAATTTTAGACATTTTATGAATTCCAATAATTTTATTGGTTAATATGACATGTGTTTATGGATTTAATTAACTGTTTTAGAATTAATCATTCTGTTATGACTTTCACAAAAATCAATTACTAAATAGTGTCAAAATTGACATTAAATAGTTTTTACAACAAATATTATATTATTAATTGTTATTTTATTCCTAAAAATCAAAGGTTCTGCCAAATGACTTAGATAAGGTTATATATATTAATAATAAACAACTTGGGGTTCTTTTGGCTTGTTATAGTATGTTTATTAACCATATAGTGTAAGAACACAAAAAGACAAGGTAAAGGTAAAATTATCTAACTTAAAGTTAAATCTAACTGATAAGGTTAAAATAGTAAATTGAACTTTCCCAAATTATATTTTATGACAGGATTTCGACCCATACCCACATTAGCTTCTAAATAAATCAATTTTGAGCTATTTAAAACCGAATATGGCTTTATAATAAAATAATATGTTTTGTTTTTCCAAAGGAGCCCCTCTCCTTCCTTATAAAAGGCCACCTCCTCCCTCTCTTCCTCACACCACTTTGAGCCTTAAATCTCTGACAACCCCTACCAATTTCTCCTCTCCACTTCCCTAGAAACATCCTAGAGGTCCTTCTCTTTTTCAATGACCAATTTTAGTGCCCTAAAAGGAGGTCTCAAAGAAGCGCTTCAAAGAAGAGGTAATGTCCGTTACCGATTCTTTCAACTTAATTTCTTCTTCCACTTCTTCTTCTTTTGTTGTTTCATTATGAATTAATAACATAATTAACAATAATATACTGATATGTTATTATAAGTATGAAACAACCCTATTTCACCATCTATCCATCCAACGGAAAATGAAATCACCGCACGTGCGTACGTACGGAATACCGTCTCCACGTCGTGGTGTAATATATTTTCCTTACATGGATGGGTATAATGGTGTAATTAATGAATATACATTATTACTGTAAAGTTATATTGATTATTAAATATTATACATAAACTCCAATACAATTCCACAATCATGAGAATGATATCATCGCTCGTGCGTACGTACGGAGTATCGTCTCCACGATGTGATGCGACAAGTTCTACATGATTTTCATTGCATAATGCTTACATAAATGAATTGAGTGAATAAATATGATATATATTACACTAATACCATTCTGTAAATGAGGTATCTATAACCTAAAAATAAGAATAAGAATATATTAGACAAAGTACGCAAAAGAACAAAAAGTAATAAACACCCGAATAACAAGTAGAAATGAAATATTACTAATAATAAGCTAAAAATATGACCATATATGATATCATAAAAATGAGTATGATTCTTTAATAAGTAAATGACTTTATTTAAATCATTATACAGGAGTTTCGGACACTTACAACGCAAATCGGACCTATGGTAAGGGAAATATCACAATCTCATTTTTATCCGAGATTGTTTATACTTTGGATTTTACTTGGGTGTATTTTATCATCCACATCCATCTCTCCTCAATATGTAATATTTATATCATTCTACAATTGTTTATATCCAATTTTACCCTTCGGTGAGTTTTTAGTAAAAGATATGAAAGGAATCTTTTGTCGTTTTTCATACGAGGTACTATTTGACATTTCCAAAAAAAGTAAGAGAAGAATGTTTTTTTAACTTTTACGGCATGATTGGATATTTAAAACATTATTTCCAAGAATCTTCCTTTACATGTTTTCAAGTTTATTTTTAATCATCTTCTTTTATTTTAGAATTGTATGACATGTTAACAAAGGAAAAGTGTTTTTGAAGTAGAAAAGATATTTTCCTCAAGAATGGAGTTCAAGTGTTTTATCAAAATTATTTTCCATATAAGATAATTAAGGGTTCTGTTTCTATCCCTATTATTACATTTATTTGATTATGTTTTGATGGAATTATTTTTATGAATTCCATTATCTTATATGAATTGTTTTATGATGTCACGATGTTTAAGAATTCCATTTTTATTACCTGGGTTATGCTATAATGTATGGTTTATGATTTTTTGGAACACAAAAGAATAGTATAATTATAAGATGGGTGGGACCTATATCTCCCTCCTATTCATTGGGTAAAGAGTTTATATCTCATAATATAGACATGGCTGGAACGGCAGGTTAAACTAGTTCAGTGAACTAGGACTGAAACGAGGAATGAACTCGGTTCAGAAATGGACTTTGTCCACTAAGATAGTCTTGGAAATGAGTCTTGACTAATAAGAAATTATTATCTATTATTATGTGTGTATTCCACAAAGCTTCATGTTTTATGTTATTATTATTGTGATTACATTTCACTACCATGATTCATCCCATGTTATGAAATTATGATCTCTTTTGCAGGGTAAGATTTCCAAAATGTTATGTTCTTATGAATATGATGTGATTGATATTTCTTTTGGTTACCCTTACTAAGAATTTGAGCTTACCCTTTTGTATGTTTTTTTCCCAGGTCAGTAAGAAGGTTATTATGTAAGATATGCCAAAAAGGGACTCTATATATGATGAAATAAATGGGAGGCAATGTAAATGCTTTATGAACCAGTTGTTTATGTTTCCTAGTTTCTAAAGACACTATACCTATACGGTCCTTTCATGGTTTTGTTATCTGTTGTAATAAGTGTCCTTCAATTTTGAAGTACTAACAATGTATGTAAATTATGGTTTGTTATAGTTGGTATCAGAGGAAAGGTATAGTCAATCTTTGGAAACTAGGATGTGAATGCCTTAGTAAGAACCCTAAGGATAAGTCTAAGCATATAACACAATCTTAGTGTTTTAAAAATGGAAATGAACAACCTATGATAAGACCTTAAGTGTGAAATTTTATTCTTGATTATGTGGTTTTCCTATTATAATTAGTGTTGCTCACACTATTTTTCTTGGTTATCGTCAATGGCTGGAACCCGAAGGAACCGTGTTAATGTGGAATGTGACGGTCAATCAAATGATTGTCCCCCTGAGCAACCAAACGTTATGGGAGCTGGAATGCAGAATCATGTAGCCATGCTCACACAACTTTCTCAAGATATGAATCATATAGGACTTCCAAATGAGAAAAGTAAGGAGCAACATTCTATTGAATCCTTCATGAGGCAGCGTCCACCTTCATTCAGCGGGTTTACTGATCCATTAGTTGCTGAACAATGGATTCGTACTACTGAAAAGATATTTTCATTTCTTCAATGTTCTCAACATGATAAAGTCATATTAACAGTGTATCGTTTGGAAGGTGATGTTGATCAATGGTGGAACCTTATCAAGAATATGAGGCCAAGAGATGAAATTGAGTCCATGGAATGGGATGAGTTCAAGAACCTATTTTTCAATAAGTAGATCCCTCATATTCTTCGAACAAAGATGGAGAAAGAGTTTCTTGAACTAATGCAAAAGGATGATGAATCTATTGGTACCTATGAAGAAAATTTTACAAGACTTGCAAGGAATGCTTCTGGTATTATTATCCAACCTAAGAGTATGATCGATCGATTCTTTATTGGCTTAAATCCAAGTCTTCGAAGGGCATTAGCCATAAGGGACTTCAATAGCTATGAGGAATCGTTCGATGTGCTCTCAAAGTTGAGATGGATATTGGAGTAACCCATCAGTCATATGGGTTTGATAAGAAGAGGAAAATGGAATTCAAAGGAAAATCTAAAGAGCACACTGAAAAGAAGATGAGTTTTCCCTTATGCTCAATGTTTGGAAAGAAACATGGAGGGAGTTTTCTTAAAGGGACAAGTAAATGTTTCAAAAGTGGAAAAGACGTTCATCGGGCATTTGAATTCCTCAATGACGGGAAGAAGATGTTTAGTGATGCGAACAATGAAAAGGCTACACAGAGTGCACCTCCTACACTCCAATGTTACAAGTGCAAGGAAATGGGGAATTATGCCAATAAATTCCCAAATCCAAGGATTTTTTATGATGATCGACGTCAACAAACACTTAATGCTAAAGACAAAGGAATGTCACATGAAATTTCTATCAGCGATGTGGAGTACGATAATGAAGTGGTGAAAGGTACACATACCATCAACTCGAAAGTAGAAAATGCTTTATTTGATTCTGGATCCACCCACTCCTTTATTTTTGATGAATTTTCTAAGGGTATCATCGTATTACCTCAACAATTAGATGTTGAGTTAGCTGTGACAACCCCTAATGACACAACAGTCGCATCAAAAGTTTATAATTCTTCTCCGATTGAAGTTTGTGGGAATGTGCTTCCAGAAAATATTGTTATCCTTCCTATAGTGGAATTTGATGTGATTCATGGCATGGATTGGATTTCTTTATATGGATCTCATATCAATTGACAAAGAAGGGAAGTCACATTTCATATTCCAGATCAATCTATGATCGTCTATCGATGCAAGGATGAACATAACCTTCCAGTGGAAATTTCTTCCATTTTATGGGTCTTGATTCCACTAAATAAAGGTTATTTATCTCAAATGGTTGGTTGGAAACTCACGATTAATAACATGCCCATTGTACAGGATTTTGATGATGTCTTTTCGAAGGAATTACCGGGTCTTCCACCAAATCATGAAGTTGAGTTTTCAATTGAACTCGTACCGGGTGCTTTACCTATTTCAAAGACACCTTATAGAATGGACCCAATTGAGTTTCAGGAATTGAAGAGGCAACTCCAAGAGAATCTTGATAAGGGGTTCATACGCCCTAGTGCGTCACCTTGGGGAGTACTTATTCTGTTTGTTAAGAAGAAAGATGGATCAATGAGACTCTGCATCGATTATCGAAAACTTCACAAGATCACTATCAAGAAAAAATATCCCCTCCCGTGCATTGATGAATTATTTGACCAATTACACAGAGCTCAATACTTTTCCAAGATTGATATTCGTTCAGGGTATCATCAATTAAGGGTCAAAAGGGAGGATATACAAAAGACGGTTTTCCGTACAAGGTATGGACACTATGAATTTATCGTGATTCCATTTGGTCTTACTAATGACCCTGCTATCTTCATGGATCTGATTAATAGAGTCTTTAGAGACTATCTTGATCAGTTTGTGGTAGTCATTATAGACGATATTCTTGTATATTCAAAGAGAAAGGAAGAACATGAAGATCACTTGAGAATTATATTTAAGACCCTTAGAAAGGAGAATCTTTATGAAAAATATACCAAGTGAGAATTTTGGATTCAAAAAGTTTCATTTTTGGGTCACATAATCTCAAAATAGGGGATATCTGTGGATCCAGCTAAAATAGAGGTTATCGAAAGATGGTCGAGACCAACAATAGTAACTAAGATCCGAAGTTTTCTTGGTTTGGCTGGATATTATCAATGTTTTGTGAAATATTTTTCACAATTATCTAATACACTCACCAGGTTGACTCGGAAAGGAGTTAAGATTGTTTGGATGGAGGAATGTGAAGAAAATTTCAAGGAGTTGAAAAGAAGTTTATCCAGTGCACCTGTTCTCACACTGCCTTGTAGTGGAGAAAGAATTGTGATCTATAGTGATGCATCCAATAAAGGATTGGGGTGTGTTCTTATGCAAAATGATATGGTGGTAGCTTATGCCTCACGACAATTGAAAATCCATGAGAAAAATTACAAAACTCATGATTTGGAGTTAGCTGCGGTAATCTTTGCATTAAAGATTTGGAGGCATTATCTTTATGGAGAAAGGTGTGACATTTATACTAATCATAAAAATTTAATGTATATTTTCACACAAAAGGAGCTAAATATGCGCCAAAGAAGATGGTTGGAGCTGATTAAGGACTACGACTGCTCAATTCATTACCACCCTGGGAAAGCAAACGAGGTGGAAGATGCATTAAGTCAACAAGGCCATGCCAATTTATCCATGATGAGGATCAAAAAAGATCCAATATTTATGGATTTACAAAGGAAGGGTCTTGTAATTATAATGAAATGGGAAAAATCATATCTTTCTCAAATGAATGTTCAACCATTTATACATGTTAAGATTAAAGAGGCACAGAAAGAAGATGTAGATTTACAATAGAATGTGAGAAATGTTCCTGAATTCAACCTTGATTGTGATGGGATAATAAAGTTCAGGAATCGGGTTTGTGTTCCTCCCATCCCCAAATTAAAGAAGGAGCTGCTGGATGAGGCTCATAGTTCTTCATTCTCTATTCATCCTGGAAGCACAAATATGTATAGGGACATGAAAGAGTACTTCTGGTGGGATGGCATGAAAAGAGATGTTGCTGAATATGTCTCTCAATGCTTGGTTTGTCAGCAAGTTAAAGCTGAGAGACAGAATTCTAAGGGGATGCTACAACCATTACCCATACCCGAATGGAAATGGGAAAAAACACTATGGACTTTGTCACAAGACTTCTTAAAACATCCAAAGGCAATAATGTTATCTGGGTCATAGTTGATCGTCTTACGAAGTCTGGACACTTTATTGCTATTAGAGAGGATTTATCTCTGGATCAGCTTGCCTGGATATATGTAAAAGAAGTGGTACGATAACATGGAATACCAATTCCTATTATATCTGATCGGGATCTGAGGATTACCTCAATGTTCTGGCGAAGCCTTCAGCATACTCTGGATACAGATTTGAGTTTCCGAACTGCTTATCATCCTTAGACAGACGGTCAGTATGAGAGGACAATTCAAACTCTAGAAGATATGCTGAGAGCTTGCTCTATGGATTTCAAAGGTGGTTGGGATCAACACCTACCTTTGGTGGAATTTTCTTATAATAATAGCTTTCACTCCAATATTCAGATGGCTCCTTATGAAGCTATCTATGGAAAGAAATGTAGGACTCCAACTTGCTGGGATGAAGTTGGGGAATGAAAGCTATTAGGACCTGATCTTGTTGATGAGATGGCAGAAAAGGTCCAATCTATTCAACAACACATAAGAGCAGCTCAGAGTCGAAAAAAAATTAATGCCGACAACCAAAAAAAGACTTAGAGTATGAAGTGGGTGATAAAGTGTTCTTACGAATATCTCCTTGGAAGAAAGTAATTAGATTTGGAAAGAAGGGAAAGTTGAGCCCTAGGTATATCGGTCCTTTCAAAATACTGGATCGTGTTGGGAAGGTAGCTTACCGATTGGTGCTTCCACCGAATCTCTATCAAGTTCACGATGTGTTCCATGTATCTCTCCTGAGAAATTACATACCTTATCCTTCACATGTACTCATCTCAGAAGTTGTACCGCTGGAACAATATCTTTCTTATGAAGAACAGCCGATAGAGATTCTCGATCATAGTGAAAAAGTCCGAAGGAACAAGACCACTCTCTTGGTGAAAGTTTTATGGAGGAACCACCAATTAGAAGAAGCTACATGGGATCTTGAGGATATGATGATGGAAAGGTATCCTCATCTGTTTGTTACATGTGACGAATTTCGAGGGTGAAATTCATTTTAAGGGGGGTAGAATGTAACACCCGAGACTTTTATAAGAAATATTTTGTTTTTATATAAACCATCAAAGGAATCATTCACTACACAAAACACTAGCTTGGCTTGTTTTACATGAAATCGCAACCTTCCTTGATAGCTAGCATCGTACGCAATACTGAGTTTCACTAAACAACGATATTCTATTAAAATATTATTAAAACTAGCCGTAATGAATAGTAATAACCACTTTTTGAAATTTTGTAAATTTTATTTTTCAAAATGGACTTCATTTTTGGATTCGGAATATTGAAATTATCCTAGGGTGAAATTTTGGTATTTTTCTGGAAACTTTCAATTTTTGATGAATAGTGAAAACACTGGGTTGCTATTTAAAAACCGACATTTTATTTAAATAATTATTTATTTTATTTAAATTTATTTTAGGTCAAAATTGGTACATAATACCTACATATGTTCAATGTAATTCATTGGAGTAATTTTATAATAATTTTAGATATATAAAAATTTTATTAAACTTTTCACCGTCTTTTACCCACATCCTAGGAGAATTTGCAAATTTGCATAAAACTTAATTTTACCGCTTCTGTGAGTGGAATTTCAAAAATCCTAGAGACATGGTTGATTTCAGTAAGTAAAATGTGGTTCAATGAGATGAAAATAATGTTTGATGACTAGTAACTTTTTACTTTTATTTACCACGGTTAAAAGTAAATAGGGTAATTAAGAGTAAAAATGATATTATTATTACCCTAACACATGTCCTAATTCTATTTTATAAGTTTAATTCGACCAAAAACAACTTTATGAATAAAATTGGACCATTTAGGCCAGCTTTTATTAGATTAGTAAATTAATTATTAATTTATTTAAAGAAGGGTTAAAATAGTTAAAATCAAAGTTTAATAAGTAAATAATTTTTAATATTGGGTTATACATGAGACAAATTCAAATTTAAATATTCATTAGAAGGATAAAACTATTTAATACATAATGGTATTTTATTTTTAATTTTTAAACATTACATAATTTAATTTATTTTTGACACAAAGATGATGTAGTAATTATCTTATTAATGAAATATTGACATAATTGATGTTATAAATACCCAAATAAATGTAATTTGAGACTTTTTATGAATTAAACTAATTTTATAGGTTAATATGACATGTTAGTTTTTATTTATTTAACTTTTTTTAGAATTAATCATTCTTTTATGATTTTCGAAAAAATCAATTACTAAATAGTGTCAAAATTGACATAAAATAGTTTTTAAAACAAATATTATATTATTAATTGTTATTTTATTCCTAAAAATATAAGGTTATGAAAAATCACTTATATAAGGTTATATATATTAATAATAAACAACTTCGGGTTAGTTTGGCTTGTTATAGTACATTTATTAACCTTATAGTGTAAGAACACAAAAAGACACTCTAAAAGTAAACTTTTCTAACTTAAAGTTAAATCTAAATGATAAGGTTAAAATAGTAAACTAAACTTGTCCAAATTCTAATGGATGAGAGGATTTCGACCAATCCCCAACTTAGATTCTATATAAATCAATTTGGATCTATTTAAAACCCAATATGGCTTTATAATAAAATAATATTTTTCGTTTTTCCAAAGAAGCCCCTCTCCTCCCTTATAAAAGGGCACCTCCTCTCTCTCTTCCTCACACCACGTTGAGCCTTCAAGCTAGGCAAGAACCTAAAAATTTATCCTCTCCACTTCCCTAGTAACATCCTATAGGTCTTGGTCTTCTTCAATGACCAATTTTAGTGCCCTAAAAGGAGGTCTCAAAGAAGTGCTTCAAAGAAGAGGTAATGTCTGTTACCGATTATTTCAACTTTATTTCTTATTCCACTTATTCTTCTTTAGTTTATTTATTATGAATTAATAACATCAGTATCACTCATATTCTGATATGTTATTATAAGTATGAAACGACCCTATTTCACTATCTATCCATCCTATGAAAAACGAAATCACTGCGCATACGTACGTATGGAATATCGTCTCCACGTCGTGGTGTAATCTATTTTACTTACTTGGATGAGTATAACGGTGTAAAGAATGAATATATATGATTATTGAAAATTGATATTGATTCTTAAATATTATACATACACTCCAATACAATTCCACGATCATGGGAACGATATCATCGCTCGTGCGTACGTACGGAATACCATCTCCACGATGTGATGCGACTCGTTCTACATGATTTTCATTGCATAATGATTACATAAATGAATTGAGTGAATAAATATGATATATATTTCACTAAAACCATTCTGGAAATGAGTTATATATAACCTAAAAATAATAATCATAATTTATTCGACAAAACACACAAAAGAACAAAAAGTAACAAACACCCTAATAACAAGTAGCAATGAAATATTACTAATAATAAGCTAAGAATATGACAATATATGATATTATAACACTGAGTATGATTCTGGAATAAGTCAATTAGATTATTTAAATCATTATACAGGAGGTTCAGACACTTACGAAGCAAATCAGACCTAAGGTAAGGGAAATATTACAATCTCATTTTTATCCGAGATTATTTATAATTTGGAATTTACTGGGGTGTATTTTATCATCCACATCCATGTCTCTTCAATATGTAATATTTATATCCTTCTAAAATTGTTTATATCCAATTTTACCCATCGGTGAGTTTTTAGTAAAAGATATAAAAGGAATCTTTTGTCGTTTTTCATACGAGGTACTTTTTGACTTTTCCGACAGAAGTAAGAGAAGAATGTTTTTTTAACTTATACGGCATGAGCGGATTTTTAAAAAATTATTTCCAAGAATCTTCCTTTACAAGTTTTCAAGTTTATTTTTAATCTACTTATTTTAGTTTAGAATTTTATGACATGTTAAGAAAGGAAAAGTGTTTTTGATGTAGAAAGGATATTTTCCTCGAGAATGGAGTTCAAGTGTTTTATCAAAATTATTTTCCATCTAAGATAATAAAGAGTTCTGTTTCTATCCCTATTATTACATTTATATGATTATGTTGTGATGGAATTATTTTTATGAATTCCTTTATCTTATATGAATTGTTTTATGATGTCCTGATGTTTAAGAATTCCATTTTTATTACATGGGTTATGCTATGATGTATGGTTTATGATTTTGTGGCACACATAAGAATGGTATCATTATGAGATGGGTGGGACCTATATCTCCATCCAATGCATTGGTTAAAGATTTTATATCTCATAAGATAGACATTTCTGGAATGGCAGGTTAAACCGGTTCAGTGAAATAGGACAGGAACGAGGAATGAAATCGGTTCAGAAATGGACTTTGTCCACTAAGATAGTCTTGTAAATGAGTCTTGAATAATGTAAAATGATTATCTATGATTATGTGTGTATTCCACAAAGATTCATGTTTTATGTTATGATTATTGTGATTACATTTCACTGTCATGATTTATCCCATGTTATGAAATTATGATCTCTTTTTCAGGGTAAGATTTCCAAAATGTTATGTTCTTATGAATATGATGTGATTGATATTTCTTTTATTTACCCTTACTGAGAATTTGAGCTCACCCCTTTGTATGTTTTCTTTCCCTAGGTCAGGAAGAAGGTTATTAATTAAGATATGCCAAAAATGGACTCTAGATATGATTAAATAAATGGGAGGCAATATAGATGCTTTATAAACCAGTTGTTTATGATTCCTAGTTTCAAAAGTCACTATACTTATACGGTTCTTTCATGGTTTTGTTATATGTTGTAATAAGTGTAATTCAATTTTGAAGTACTAATAATGTATGTAATGTATGGGTCGTATAATAATAATTAAAATATTCTTACACTAAATGGGTTCAATTAAGTGTTCGATAAATTTTTCTAGACCTATCTGAAATTTAATAATATATAACCATAACTATATTTCTACAAATATAATTTTATGTTTATTGTTTTAGAGTTTATCGATTGGATAATCATTCTGGAAAATAAAATCTATAGCTCTATATCTCTCATGAAAAAAGAATGATATGGAGTTTATCTTCTCAATATAGATATATTCTCCTCCCACTACTATCTTCTCAGGAATAAGGTTGAAATAATTATTCATTAAGCCTAAAAGAATCATCATATTAATCAAAGATAACACCACATGATGATTGTTTCGCACAACTTTCACCCATCAATCAACCAAAACTATTTGGATATCATAGTCAAACTTTTAGATCATCTTTAGAGGGATTCAAAACATAGATCATAAAATCACAATGATTATAGATAGAAATGGTTTTGAATGGTCAAAATCTTTATCGAATAAAGTTCTTAATGTTGAGGAATTCTTTCCTCCTATCAATTTGAATTAAATATAAATTTATTGTGAAATATCCTCCAGGTTATGGCATGTTTATAAATTTTAAAAAGAATTTGTTTTTTTTATTTTTGTCTCTCTCATGTAAATCAAGGAATATATATTGAATCCTATAATTTTGTGTTGAACCTGACCCAAATAACCACATCCACCATGCTCGGATCCATCAAAACCAAAATCTAGAGATTCATAAATGATAATTAGATCATATTTAGTGGAACATATGAAAAAAACTAGAAGTGTTTTGTGTTAAAATATTTATCCACCATAGAAATTAATCATAGGGTGACTGATATATTTTTTTTAGAAATAAATATGAGGTTGTGATAACATACATCGATTATAGGAAAATCAATTCTATTATTATAGAGAACATATGTCCTCTTCACTAAATTATTAAATTATTTGATTAAAATAAAGGAGATAAATATTTTTCATTGGAAAATCGTAATTTTGGTTATCATTAATTGTATGAAATTAGGGAAGAAATTCTATAGATTTCATTTTATATGAGCAATGTACAATATTAATTTACCATAATGAACTTTTTATTGGATGATTAACCCACACAATTTATGGATTTTAGGAAACAATTATTCATGAATTATCTTCACAGTATATTTTTTATATATTAATGATATCATGATATAATCTATGATATATGATGAGAATAAAATTCATTTTATAATAATTTATAAGACACTTATAGAAAAATAGTTTTATACAATATTTATCAAATGAAAATTACATATTGAATAAGATTATTTGATTAGAAATATTCTCTCTCAAGATTGAATATTGGTTGTTCCTTCAATGAAAACATAAATTGTAGAATATTCACTTCCATATAATATAATATATTTAAAAAATATCATTTTATTAGTGGGATATAATAAAAAAACATTTTCAAATTTTTTTAAATAGAATATTAAAAAATTTGGTACATAAAGTGTTTAAGTTCATATATACAAAATAATGTAAATAATATTTTAAAAAGTATAGAGGAGTATTTTGAATGAACTAGTATTGAATTTATCATTTAGAATGGATGTATTTTTTATATTTTATGATGTATAAAAGTTGATAATTTGATATGTATGTATATAGAATGATTTAATTTGTTCATATGATCCAAGGATGTTAATGATCCAGGAACAGAATTATCTGACCCATGATCTTGATTTGGGAGTCGTAACATTTTCATTAATTATAGGGAGGAATAACCTTTATGGTGAAAGATTAGAAATACATATGTATCATAACATATTTAAATACATTTTCTCATAGATATTTCTCAACATGAAGTAATGGTGATTGTTATTATTACTCCAATAATATGATTTATAAATACACTACCTACCTTGGAAGGAAAATGAGGTGTTTGAGTCTTTGAGTTGAAAAAATAAGGGATTATTGACTATCATTTTTGCTAATGAAGCTTCCATATTCTTGGATTTATTATTGTTAGATATGATAATAATTAAGGAAGGGGAAACAGCTCATCAATTCCAAATCATTACCAAACAATCCTTACTAGAGAAAATAAAAACTTCACATCTTTGTGATAAGAATATTCAAAAGAAAATCAAATCCATCCATGATGGGATATTGGTATATATCATAAATTAATATAGTATACATAAATTTGGAAAGCTACAATGTGTTGGATCCTTTTATTACTTGAAAAGTGAATTAATTGTTGAGGCCAATTGCTCAAATTTCATTATACACCCCGGTTTCACCAAAATGTATGGGGATTTAACGGAATACTTTTTTGTAGTAAAATATTTGATGGGAAATTTTAGACTATGAATAAAGATGGTTGATTTTAATATAGGTAGTGTTTGAGGGAGAACATACAAAGTAATTAATGAAATATCTATATATTCCTATTTGGAAATGGGTTTATATTATTATAGACATTTTCATTGGATTTCCAAAGACAAATAAAATTGATCATGTATTTATGAATTATTATTGATCAAATTACCTAGTCCACATATTTCCATTATATAAGTAATAGAATTATTTTTTTTCTCAATA
This sequence comes from Viscum album, assembly GCA_963277665.1. Lineage (NCBI taxonomy): Eukaryota > Viridiplantae > Streptophyta > Magnoliopsida > Santalales > Viscaceae > Viscum > Viscum album. The sequence continues at coordinate 1,405,717,938 of OY728125.1, forward strand.
TGTGGGTCTATATATAAAAATTTATGAGTCTTAATGGTGCACCACTATTGATTATATCCGATAAAGATCCATGGATTACATAAAAATTATCGAAGATTATTGAAAAAGATTTTGAAAGTAAGATATTTTTGAGAAGTTCCTATTATACTAAAACTAATTTTATTTATAAAAGTACTATTTATACATTAGAAAATATTTTTATATCATGCTCAACTAACTTTTATGATATGTGGGATAATTATTTTAGATTTTTTTCTTTTTTAATAACAATAATTACCATGAAATAATTAAAATGACACCATATAAATCATTGTATAGATATATGTGGTGTACTCTTACTTGTTGTGATTAGTTGGTGAATGTTTGTTTTTAGGACCAAATCTTGTGGAAGATATAATGATGATAGTGAGGTCTATTTAAAATAATACTAAGTCACCTCAAATTATACAAAAACCCTATGTTGATAACAAAAAGAAGGATTAATAATTTAATGTGGGAGACCATGTTTCCTTGAAGGGTTCTTTATGAAATGGTGTTATAAAATTCTCTATGAAAGGTAAAATAATACTTAGGTACTATGGGCCTTTTAAATTATTGAATGAATTTATATTGAGTATTGTAGTATTGAAATTCCACCTCCCACCTCTAATGTTCATGATGTGTTACATATCTCATTATTGAGGAATTATATTTCATAACCAATGAATTATCTCACCTATATGGAATATATTTTAATGAACATTTATCACACGTTGATGATCCTATAGAGATTCTTGACAAAAATAACACATGTTGAAAAATTTTGAAATTCAGTAGGTAAAGAAACTTTGATAAAATTTATAGGATAATAGATTAAATGTTGAGAGGAATTTAATTTATAGAGAATAAATAGCCATATATATTACTGAGATTATATTATATAAATTTCTATCATTAAAATTTTTATGGCGGAAGAATGTAACAACCAATCATTATTTTTTGTAACCAATCCTTTCTTTCTAAAGAAATTATAACATAATTCACATATCTTCAACCAAAAATGTGATTAAAAAAAATGAATTTATTGAAATGAATTTATCTTTTGAATCTAGAAACTCAAAATTATAATATATTAGGTATTTTAGTTTTTTCCAAAATCATTGACTTTTTGAGTGAATAGTGGAAAATTCCAATTTTACAAATTCTATCCCTTTTAAGAAATTATAATGATATAAAAAGTTTAATATTAAAAAAATTTATTGACCAAATATATATTTAACAAGTAATAAAATTTATATAAAATTATAATTTTGATCTTAAAAACATATTCTTAATATTTTTGAAATCTATGTAATGTTTTTATTAAAATAAAAATCCTTTTTCTTTCTTCGATCATAATCAGGTATTTATAGGATTACATTCATTTTATGATTTGTTTTAAATAAAAATATGTTTTATATTATTTGAAATATTCCAATTATTTCTATTTGAATCATAATTATACTTTATTTTTATATTAATGATTTTAAATTTCAAGGAAAATATTTTTCTAAAATCTATTTTAATTTCCATTTTAATTTTTTGTTAAAAGTATTTTCCTACTAATTTTTTAAATTAAATCTTGTATAATAGATTAAATATTTATAAATATAATAATTAATATTTTTTTAAGGTTGAATTAATTTATGGTCATAATGAATAGTAACCCTGGTAAAAATGTGTTACATCTATAAAGGGTAATACGAGTTAAAAGGATTTAAAATGAATATATAAATCCTCAAGATAACATAAAAAAATCATGAATATCATTGGTTGTATGGATTTAAAAATTTCAATTATCATCATTGAATATATGATAATTTTGAGTCACATAACTTGAGAATGGTATATATTATATAATATTGTTTCAAGTGTTCACATGTTTTCCACGCCCCACACTTATAAAAGGGAACCCCCAATACTTTCTTCTTCAATCTTAAAATGATACTTTACATAAAAATTACACATCCTAGTACATGACCAATATACATTCCTTCATTCTATTAGACTTCATATGAATAAAAAATATCTTCAAGAGGGATTAATGTGTAAGCTAAATGAGGTTATCAAAATAACTGGTATATGTTCTTACAAAAATTTCAACTCCCATTATTGTTAATCCTCCTAAAAATATTAAATAAACATACTAATATAATTTTATCAGTATGTAGATGAAAATTAGATGTCTTAATCTTAAGGTTTCATACCTTTTCTATTTACTTTACATCCCATAGAGTAGGAAAACATCATTCATGTGTATGTACATCCTATCGTCTCCACATAGTGGTGTAATTTTTTTTCATCACCACATTACTCAAAAGGACATTAATATGTTAATAAAGAATGTATATTATATTTATGACATAGTTATGATTCAGTAAAAATAAGATACCTTCTATATTCTTACCATTCAATCTGTCATATAATTATAATTTCATTCATGCAAACATATAGACTACTGCCTCTATGGTGTGTTGTGATTTATTTATCTATTACAACGATTAATTGATAATTATAATATTGTATATAATGAATAAAATTATATTAATGATATTATTAACATTATGGATATGATGTATCTATTCCACAAGACCTTTATCCATAGTAAATATATGAAATTAATTTTGGCTAAATTTACCAGAAAACCTTTAGTGGTCAACATCAATAAGAACTATTCAATGAGTAATTGTCAAAAGAATATAAATGAACATAAAAAATTAAATATATAAGAAATATTTTCTAAGGAAATTAGTTAATAAATTAAATTTATTATTTAGGAATATATTTGGAAGTAGAAGAAGTTGAATTCCAAAATAATGATTTCCTCTCCAATATCATTTTTATTCGTGATGATTTTTATATAAATATACATTAAATTATGTTATATTATATAAATATTTTAAACTCAATATTTTTTTATCATCACGTTTTCTATTTAATTTTCATATTTTCCATCCATATTTTTTAATGTTTAACATAATATGATCAGGATGATATATTCTTATGAAAAAATGAACATATTTCTTCTATTATCGATAAAATTATTTTTTCATGTTCATGTTTTTCAATACAAATTACGATTGATATAATCTATTATCAAATTAATATTTTAATTAATTTCATTATTTATTATAAATTCTTTTCAATTTATTAAAATAAATCTTCTTGTCAATTTCTGATTGAATAACTTTTTTCATTTTACAAAAAAAATCAAAGTGTTTTGGGATTTAGCATTTACCACATGATTTCATTTTTCCACCATTATGACTATTATTTGATCCCAAGCATCCACTACTAGTTTTCATGGTAATTGTATTAAAAATAACTTTGTAAATATTTAGGAAATTATTATATAAAAATTCATCAAAAAATAGTATATTTTTATCATATTTTCAATTAGATGTTATAATGTTATTTTAAATGTATTTTTATCTATGTCAACATTCATTGATGAAACATATACATTACCAGGTATATAGTTTAGTGATACCATCCACCATGTTACTAAATATTTCTTATGATCCTGTTATTCTAATTATTAACTAGGGAAATGATTGAAATTTCACAATTAGTGTTTTCAATAAGAATGTTCATATTGATTATCTATTGAATTTTTTATTTATTTTGATCACATTTTGAATGAATTTATCTTAGTAAGTGATGGAAGGGTGTGATTATATTCCATATATTCGTTAGTAAGATTCTTGAGATAAACTAGTTTCATTATTTGGTATACACCTTACTTATTTATGCATAATACCTTGGAACTAGTTTTAGTACTAATATTATGTTTTACAACATTATGAATTATATGATTATAAATTTATTTATTATTACCTACATGATTTTTTATATTGTTATGTCATCGATTGATATATTCCCCTTCTATGATATAACTTATGTGGATTATTCATTTAATATATATAAATTGGCATCCGCATAGCCCATAGGTTCTTCACTAACAGCGGGGCTGTAGAGAGCATAATGGGGAGACTATACCTCCTTGTAATGAGTTACATTATAGAAAAAATAAACAAATATCAGGGTAATGGAAAATATTGTAAATAATACAATATACAACTTTAATATAAAGGAATAACTAACTAAAAATAATAATAATTAACCGTGTTACATTAGGATGAAATATATCTAAATGACATGTTGGTTTTAAAAAACATAATGGACCATACTAACACAAATAAAATCAAAATTCCTTGATCTTGAACCCCATTTCGGACACATATCCAACTCCAACACATCTTGAAATAAATAATCCTAAACAATATCATTTTCCATTGTCAAAACCTATATACATGAAACCTTCTAATGTATTAAATGGTGGCCTGAATAGGCTATGATAAAAACCCAGTAGGTTGGCACCACCATGTCTAAATTATCATGTCTGATAATAATTGAATTCAACAATTAGATAATCATTAGTATTAATTAATCAATTAACATGATACAATAATCATCCTTCTTTGGAACGATGCTGGAATATCTATGAGAATTTTGCACATGTATGAAAACTGTAACCACTAGTCCAAGTCATTATGATGTCACAAAAAATATCACTAAATATAAGAATTTTAGAATACTTTGACCAAGTCTTCTATATAAGAATTTCATTAAAACTGGTCCATGCCCATTATATAGGAATTTAAATATAATTGGGAAAAACAATTTACCTAATAATTTCAACATAATATGTAAAATCCCTTTATATAAAATTTTTGGTAGAATTGCTAAAATCACATTACATAATAATTTCAATAAATCCAGTTCGAGCCCTTTATATAAGAATATTAGAAATTATTTGAAAATCCATTTACATAATGATTTTTCTATAACCTGACCAAGCCCTACATATATTAATTTCTGTATAACCTAGAAAATACATTTATAATATCATTATAGCATAACGATTTCATCCCCTTTTTATAAGAATATTTTCATGATTCTGAGAACAAGTCATAAAAGAATGAATAACACAACATAATATCAAAAGATATAATAGTTAATTGGATAGATTACCATTTCTCTTTGAATTAAACATTCATTCATTAAATAATATCTTAATTTGTTATAATTCCAATGTACAAACATATCTCAACAGATATCTCTCTACCAAGTTTCTCTAGTATAAACCCAAATCAACTCTAAAGCCCTCCAAACCCACATAAACCCTTCATATTTCTTTGATCCATTTATAACCATACTCTGTTTATTCAAACCAACATACATCCCTAAGAGTAAGGCCATTTTCCATATAAAATTATCTCTATCATAAAAAGGGGCTAAAATACCGAGGTTTAAAGAACGAATAAAAACTTAATAAAATTTGGTTGAATGTAAAACTCAGAGGGATATAGATTCAAAATTATAAGATCTTAAAACCTATGCACTATATAACATCTTGAACCCATGGTACTCAAATCATCATAGTAATGTTTAAATGATGAAATATGGACACTATTCTCTTATATCAGACTCCATATAATATTTATCCTCATGAACATGCAAATGCTACCTCTATACTCGAACTATAGGTATATCCTTCCTTGTAGATACTTTACACTATGGTATAGAATCTGTATCATATGGTTCTCAAGGGATGCATCTACACTAAGATCAACTTCATTAATGGATACCACATGGAAATGGATAGGATGATATCTTATAAGTTTTAATATGTGAAACATTTAATGTGTGGAATTATATCAATGTGGAAGGTCCCATTGGTACACAACTAGAATGAACCTTTTCACTATCTCAAATGTCCTAACAAAAATAGGCTCTAGCATTCCCTATATCCGGATACAACATGTCCCCAACTTAGGTGACACCCATTGAAATTCATAATGACCTGCCTAAAATCCAAATGTCATATCTGATGGTCAATATAAATTTTTTTATATCCCTTCTTGCTCACCATCCACCTCTAGATCAACTGATCCTGCTCAAAATTCTCTTTCATGAGACTTGGTATTAAATTTTTGGCTCACTTACCACAAACAAAAAAATACATGGACAATATGAATTTACATGAAAAGAATGAAAATTTTCCTTTTGGAAAAATTTATACAATCGTTTCTTATATTAATACTCCATGATTACTATATACTGCACCCATGGACCATTAAAATCTAAAATACATGCTCAAAAAAAGTCATCTATAATTTTAATAGTCCATTTATATTGGTTGTCTTCGTGTGGATGTTATTTCATACACAGAAGAACCTATTATCACAAATCCTTATGATGAACCATCCTATAGAGACCCAATCCTTTTACACATATAATTACATGATTTTAAGAAAAAATAACCAATAACACAACTAAGGATCATAAATTCAAGTGTCTTTGGATGATTAGGTGCTTAATTTGAAAATATAAAACTAAAACCAAAACATAATTTATCTAATCTCTTTAATAAGATCCTAAATTCTGTCGATCTCTTATATATTCATATGATAAACTTGGGAATACATGAATAATGAGAAGATATAAAAAAACTAGTATGGAAATAAGAATATGAATAAAGAAAAGGAACATAGAAAAGAAGGCATAAAATGTTGACATAAAAAGTCAGTGAACACGAATAAACATAAAGAAGATTGACATTTAGGTAATAAAGACTTGTAACCATGGAATTATCAGATTTTGGAAACAACACACAACATTACATAATCACGATTCAAGGCTAACTATCAATACCATTGAACATGGCATGTAAATTATCATAAAGGAATCAGGTTCACTCCCCATCCCAACATGAAATATCATGAGACTAAACATTACCCAGTTCATTGAAGTTTTTTATAGGAACACCCATCATACCATGCTTATTTATATTTTTTCAATATGAAGAATCAATCACAAGGGTTTCCCCTAGAAAGAATTGGGTATCATAATCATTTCATAAGGCATCACAATGGAAATATCACAATGGTGTCTATTAATGAGAGTAATTAAATCATACAAGGACATTATTAAGAGAAAATATTCAAATATCATCATAATTTATGTAAAAAAGAAGTTAATAATTGAAAAAAAGAGTGTTTATTAGTCATTATAAATGAAACATTTTAGTGTATTTTAAGGAAAATATTAAAGGGAATTTAAACTAGAAAAGGAATATTTGTTTTCATAAAACCAAAAATCAACCAAGAGAATGTTTTCATGATTAAATGGGTGATTTTATAAAAATAATGTTGGATTAAAATAGGTCATGTAATGCACTTAAAATGGGTAATAAATGAGATTATACCTTTAATCAAGCTTGCTTTTTTGGAAGAATTGATAAGGGAACCATTTTAAATCATGAATTTCCCCATCAAAGAAAGATTATCTAATACTGATACATGATTTTGGAACATATAAATATAATATATAATAATTAAACAAAAATAATGAATCATTACATTGGATTTAAAATAGATAAAGAGTAACCTAATGGAAAATCGACATTCGAGTAGAATCCCTTACCTTATGTCAAAAAGTGTTATGTACTAGAACTTAATGTCATAGATAATCAATTAAATCAATTAATTAATTAATTAAAGCATTTTTCTACAAGTATTTTCTTTATTGTAATTTTATTAGTTTCATTTATGGACATTTTTATGGGTTATGAAATTCATTTTAAATATTCGAGAGTGTTGGTTTCCTTGGTTTTTCTAATTGATTTACTTGTATACATGTATGGAAAATAATGTAAAATGAGATTGGATGTCTATAATTGAAGTTATATATTATTAATTAATATCCAAAATATTAGATGATTATATAATTCATTTGGTTTTTTGGGGTGAGGATGAGTTATTATACAAGACATTAGTGATACAAGTTTAGATTATTTTGGTGGGTTTTCGATTCTCATAAACTACTTTTGTTATATTTATGAGTATTATGTAAAAGTAATGGTTCTAGAACATTACATAGGCTTTAATAATTATAATAAAAAATATAGTTTTACTATAAAAATGGATTTATTATTCACGTTGAAAGTGGTAAAGGAAAAAACAATTATTTCCTTGAAGGTGATAAATTAACACCTCAGAGACAATGTTTCCATTATTAAAATAAAAGGGATAGGATAAGGGATTTGATGAATGGTCTTATAATAAGATAATAAAATAAAAGAATATATAAGATAATTTTGTTATAATTACACTTGGATAAGGGGATGTTACTATATAAAAATAAATGAAAAATATCAAAATCAAAATAAAAGAAAAAGAAATTGGGTTGTACCTCTTGAACGTATCCTCTTTAAGAACCTTCTTAGAGAAAATGGTTTGGTCTTATGTTGATACCAAGGTCTCCTGAATGTGTGGGAGAGTCTTGGAAAGATGATTGGGCAGAATTTTTTCAAAGCATTAAATATGTTAAGATAAGAGGTGTTGAGGGGTGGTATTTATATTAGAAAAGAGAAGTTTTTTTTATTATTTGATTAATTATTTTACTATTTTGGTTCAATAATATTAATAGTTTTAGAATTTTCACTAAATATATTGAAATAATGAATTATATTTTGACATTTTTGGATTATATTATCCATACAAAATCTATCACTCAGTAATTCATGAAATTAACCTTTATCGTAAATTATAAAATTTAACTATTAATCATAAAATTCTATTTTAGAAAAATAAAAAAAATCAAAAGAACCATTTTTTAAATTTATAATTCAAACGTAGACTCCATTTTATGAAAATAATTTTTAAAATATAAATAATTGAATTTTTAATTTAAATCATCATTTACATGTAAAATACAGATTTTCAAATTATAACTGATTTTATGACACTTTGAAAAATTAATAAAGGTATCATAAAATTATCTTAATATAATAATAAATAATATTAACATATGAATATATTTTATGAAAATATATTTTCTTTTAAATAATTAAATTACTTATAAAATTAAAAAATTGTATTATAAAAATAAAAATACCTAATCAATAATTTATAAAAAAAAACTTATTTATACCATGATATAATTAATATCATATTATTATTTACGAGAAGCCTAAATTTTATTTATAAATTTACAGTAGAGTTTACAATTATATTGGATGATTTACTATTCCTAAAGGTCAAATTTCTATTCCAAAGGTGAAGCTACTATTCCATTGGTATATATTCCTTAACTTCTAAAAATTCCTCGTATTTCATTAATTCTTCATTTATATTGTCTATATTGTGTTATTAATTTTATTTTATATTATTATACTATATGACCACATTATAATAAGTGATCATCCATTAAAATTCATAGATTGTTACATTATTCCCCCCTCATAAAATTTCTCCCTCGAAATATTTTTTTACATTCAATGTTGAAAATAGGTGAGTGTAATTCTCATTTATCACTTCCTCCAGATCCTAGGTTTCCTCTTCTTACTTATCATTATCACATAGTACTATGACCATGTGAGTAGTCTTTTAACTTATAAATTTATCTCTATGTTCACGGATCTTTATAGGATGCTCCTCATAAGATATATCATTTTCTAACTATACAACCTCTAAATTCAGTACATGTGAAGGATTTTGTATGTACTTATTTAAGAGGGATATGTTAAATACATAATGTACTTGAGATATGGTTGGTGGAAGTTATAGTTAATACTTTACATCTCTAACATGGTCAGGTATCATGAAAAGGATGACGTACCTAGTATATAACATTCATTTCATCATAAATCTCAAGATCCTCTTACATGCGGATATGCATAGGACTACCCTGTCTTTAACCTTAAACTCAAGTTCCCAACGATTATTTTATGCATATAACATCTGTGTATATTTGGATTCCATGATATGATGTCCTATGGGTTTCAAATTTTCCACAATTTCTTAAAAAAATTCAAGTCCTAAAATCTTACGTTCACCGAATTCATCCTAGCATGTTGGTGTTTTAAAATTTTTCTACTAAGGGCCTCATATAGAGCCTTGTGTATGCTTGAGTGGAAATTTGTTTTACAGTATAACTCAAAAAATGGAAGATTTTAGTCCCATCGTCTTTTTAATTCCATATATCAGTCTATAAATATATATTATAGTGACTAAATAGTCCATTTATATGGTCCATATGATTGAGGATGATAAGTCGTACGGAAGTTGAGCTCAGTGTTTAGAGAATGCTTGAGGGTTTTCTAAAACATGGAGGTGAATCTCAGTTATTTATCATATAAAATTGGTATTGGTACTCCATGAACCCTTACCACTTATCTTTTATATATTAGTGAAATTTGATCCTATGAGATGTCCTCTTGAATCGAGATAAAGTGAGTTGTCTTTGTAAGATGATCTACAACAACTCATATAGAAATATTTATTCTGGATGTTTTTTGAAGTCATGTTACAATGTCCATGATGATGTTTTCCATTTCCATGTTGGTATAGTTAACAGTTACATCATCCCCTTTGAATTTTACATTAATCATTCACTTGTTGATATTCCAAGATCTTTGGTGTATATTTTTTGATCTTATTCTTATTGCCCAAAAAATTCTGAACTCAAATATCGTGATACATATCTGTGCTCCCCATGTGAATAGAGAATGCAGAGCTACATGCATCATTCAGAATCACATTATTTATCTCTAGATTGTATGGTACACATATTCACGACCCAAATATGATGAATCCTTCCTTTTCCATTTTTATCTCTGAGTATTTCCCATTTCCCTTGGCTTCCCCCTTCTTCTAAATTTCCACATCATTTTTTTGAGTATCATATTTTTTTTCCATGAGGGATGGTATAGAAACCTTTTGAGAAATGATTAATGATTTTCCCTCTTTAATGTATCCCATGACTATCCATTGTATTCCTATGAATATTTTTTCCATCTTAATTCTCATCATTGATAATGTTATAGGATCCTTTCTACTTAAAGCATCTACCATGTTATTTTCCCTACGAGGATGATAGGGGATTTAGCAGTCGTAAAATATTTTGATCTCTAACCATCTATGCAGGAACATATTTATTTCCATCTTAGTGGGTAGGTATTTTATTCTCTTATGATCAGTATATATCTCATACTTCTCCACATAGAGATAGTTACACCATATATTCAATGCAAAGATCACATATTCCAACTCTAGATCATACATAAGATATTTTTTTCTCATGAATTTTCATCTACCTTTATTCAAAGGAAATAAATTCATCCTATTTTATAAGTACATATCCTCATATATTCACTGCAGCATCATTTTACACCATAGAGAATTCCCCATTTATCAGTAGCGTGAGAACTAGCATAGTGATAAGCTTCTTTTTCAACTATTTGAAGAATTATTCACATTCACTAGTCCAAAAAAATGTCTCCCTTCTAATTATGCTTGGTTAGTGGGTTTTAAAATCATGGTAAGTTCATGGGGATTTTTTAGTAACACAAAAATAAACCATGTAAATTAAGGTTCTCTATTACAGATGTTGTCTTGTCCCACTCTTTGGTCGCCTTTTTCTTAGACAAATCCACAGAAATCCATTTCTTGGTTTGTAAGTTCCCCATTAATGACTCTTCTTCCATTCAAAACAAAAAATAACGTTCCATTGTATAAATCTTATCCCTTCCCAAATTCATCTGTAGAGAGTTAAAATGATCCCAATGTTCCTCCATACTCTGGGATTATATCATGATATCATCATTAAAGACTACTACAAATTTATCAAGGTAATCTATAATGACTCTATTCATTAGGCCCAATAATATTTCTGGAGAATTTGCGAGTATGAAGGTAATCACTATGAACTCATAGTGTCAATTCCTCATTTGAATGTGTGTCTTGGGAATATATTCTTTAATAACCATTAATTTGTGTTATCCTTAATGAAGGTCCACCCTATTGAAATAAATGGCCCCACATAGCTGATCGTATAAGTCTATTATCCATCGTAGGGGATAATTGTTTAATATCAAATTTATTATTGATCTCACGATGATCAATACAGAAGTACATTCATCCACCCTTCTTCTTGATGAATACGACTATCTCACCCCTTGGTGGAGCTCTCGGGAAAATAAAACCCTCATCCAGATTATCCACTAACTACATCTTCAGTTATTCCATCTACATGATGGTCATTCTATACGGTGTCTTTGATATAAATAAAGATCCAAGAATATGATAAATTGAGGACTCAACCTATCATTTTGGAGAATGAATAGGAAACTATTCGGGGAACATATCATCGTGTTCCCTCACAAGAAGAATGTCATAAAGCATGATTCTCACCTTTTTTATATCATTTGAGCTATATATGCTTTCCCATAAGACAATAATATCCACAGTAGAGATGATGATTTTAAATGAGATTCATCATATTCCATAAACTTGTATATAATTGGATGATACTTCGAGATGTGAAGAGTGAACTCCGTTATAGATAGTTGATGTTGGATTTGTGTAAAGATATCTAATAAATGAACACTATAGCATCAAACTCCACCGATAGTGTAATACCCCGACCCTAGTTACCCAGAGTCGGTGCATTATTACATAACATTGGCATTATTACAAGAAAGATCAAATCTCGAAAGAACGATTAGTTTAGTAGCCTTGGAAACACTAGATATATTCATTAAGTTTTACATTACATCATAAAGTGAAAAACTACTACAAACACTTATTGTCTCCATAGTCCACACTATTATCCCCTCATAATATCCCTGCAGGTCATTCATAATTTACTTCTTCACATCCTGGGAAAAATAAAACATAGAAAAGGGGTGATCTCAAATGCCCAGTAAGGATAACAATATATCGGAAACTCTCATAAATAAGAATAAACATTTAAGGTAGTGTATAACTAAAAAAAGCCTTTTAAACATGAACTTCAACATAGTATGGAAAAAATAAAATTAAATAATTCCATTTACTTATTCACATGGATATTCTACTAATCGAATAATCACATGCAATATCAATAACCACTTTCATAATGATGGAATGCATAATGATAGACTATCATAACCACATAGCCAAGGCCTTGTACCAAGACTACAAATAAGATTGGCCAAGGCCTTGTGCCAAGACACTAGTTTGTCTCATTAGACCTACCAATGCATTGAGGAGCTATAGCAGGCTCCACCCGTCACATATTAAGTCCAATGCATTCCCATATGAAAAGTTTTAAACATAAGATAAATATTCGTATTAAAACTTGCATAATAAATGTCAATACATTCACCATAAACCATGAATGGTATAAAAATATCACATCCACAGTCAAAAATATCACAAAACCTTCAGTACAATATAGATGTTTTGTATCATAATAAATCAACTTCAAATAAGCGTAAAATCCATCAAAGGATGTTGATATAGATGAAATCAAAACTCTTTTTAGAGAAATATCTCTTTCAATTTTGAAATAATTTAAGAGTCATATATTTATAAAATAAAACATTTTCTTTGAAAATATTCTTATAAGATTGTAAGGGAAGCTTCAAAGATTTTATAATGGCAGAAAATAGCTGCACCCGCCGTATAAGTTAAAAAAACATTCTTACCTTAATTCTGTCGAAAAGGTTAAAAAGGACCTTGTTTGGAAAACGAAGAAAATATTCCTTTATAAACCACTTATAAAAGTAAAAAATGGTATAAATGTATTTATACCATAGTATCTAAAATAGAAATAATTATTTGAAATACATTTTTAAGAAACATGGATGTGGATGATAAAGAGGTCCTAGTAGATAGTCACGTATAAACAACCTCAGATAATGAAGAGATTTCGAAACAAACCCTTACCTTGTACTTTTCCTTGGTTGAGGGTAGGTTTACCTACTTTATAATGGTGAAATAATTGTTATTAAATTATACAATAATCATATACATTATTATGATATCATATATGATCTTTTAACATTGATTTGTTAATAATATATTAGTATTACCGTTGTTTAGGGTGTTAACTTACTCGTTTTCTATTATATGTTTTGTTACATAAGCCATGTTTGTAATGGATAGGTTGTATATTATTCCTATAAATAATGATATAAAGTCCTTAAACATTATTTTTAAATCATCAAATGATAATTATACTTGAATGGATACGATGGAGAATGAATCTCATCGCGTTCATGGAGACGGTAGTCCGTACGTACGCACGAGCGACAATATCATTCTTTTGATATTAAAATAATATATAATTGGATGGTATATCATATATAAAGAATCATTATCATGTTATATTTATTATTTACATGAGTTACACATCATTATTATACCCATCCAAATAATAATTTATTGAATAACAATTACACCACGACGTGGAGACGGTAAGTCGTACGTACGCATGTATGGTGACATGTTATTCAAAGGATGGATAGAATACTGAATATGGTTGTACCATATTTATAATAACATCACAGTATATATAAGATAATGGATTTATTTTTTATAATGGTAATAACAAAGAAGGAAGAAGTGGAAGAAGAAAGGAACTTGGAAAAGGGTGGTGAAAATATTACCTCTTCTTCGGGTTCTTCCTTTTGATTTGATCAAAAGGGCTCCTTAAGATGGCTTTATGACTAAATTAAGGAGTATAGGATGAATTTAGGGAAGTTTATAGAGTATTTGGGTAGATTTTGGCCGAACCAAAAGGCTTTGAAGGTGTGAGTTAATGAGAAGAGAGAGTGCCCTTTTATAAGAGGGGTGAGAGGCACCTTTGGAAAAACTGGAAATATTATTTTATAATAAATTCATATTCGGTTTCTAATGGCTCCAAAGTGTATTATTTAAATTTTAAGGTTGTGATAGGTCGAAAAACACTCAACCATTGGAATTTAGAAAGGTTTGGTTTACTATATTAAACTTATCTTTAAGTATTAACTCTTAGTTAATTAGTTTCACTTTTACAATGTCTCTTTGTATTTTTATATTATATGGTTAATAAACATACTATGTACATCCAAGAGACCACCAATAGGTCCATTAATGATACACCTATCATGATATAAGTCTCTTGGCCGAACATTAGATTTTTATGAATTTAATATCAATTAATAATATAATATTTGTTTTAAAAACTCTTTTATGTCAATTTTTCCACTATTCAATAATTGATTTTTGTAAAAATCATAACAGAATTATTGATTCGAAAAGAGTTAATTAAATCAATCCTAACATGTAATATTAACCTATAAAATTAGTTTAAGTCATAAAAAGTCTCAAATTATATTTATTTGGGTATCTACAATATTAATCATTTTAATTTTTCACTATTATTTTAATTACTGCATCACCATTGTGTCATAAATAAATTAAATTATTTAATGTATAAAAATTATAAATAAAATATTATTATGTATGAAATCATTGTATCTTTCTAATGAATATTTATAGTAGAAAATAAAACATATATAACCCTATGTAAAAATTGTTTTTCTACAAGATATATGCTTATGTCATTTTTGTATTCATTTTAACTTAATTAAAATAAAGTGTCTCTATCACCTACAAGTGGCTCCATGGGGTCCCAAAATCGACCCAAAGATGACCATGGTCAGACATTTATCAAAAAATAAGGTTATGAAACGTTTTAGGGTAATTTTGTATTATTATAATATTATTTTTTAACCCTTATTTACCGGATTTACCTTTTAACCATGGTAAATAAAATATTTACCGAAGTAATTATTCAAAATGCCTAAAAATAAAAGTTACCTATTTACACAATTTGAACATCCTGATTCCAAATATGGAATAAATTTTTCCAAATTCAAAACACAGAAGTAGAATAAATTAATTTAAATTTAATTCTCGTTGTTAAAACAAAAAGCGAGTTTTTAAGAGATAATAACTATCAAAAGATTGATACTTGTTTATGTTCGGTTTAATTGTGAAATTATGTCCAATGAAAAACATTGAATTAAATGGTAAAAATATATTCTAAATATAATTTTGAACCACTAAAATTCATAATTTTTCTAATATTAATTATTTCGATTAAAAAGTTGATTTTAATTAAAATTTAGTAATTTTCACTATTCATCAAAATATGAAAGTTATCCGAAAATTACCAAAATTTCACCCTAGGATAATTTCAATATTCCGAATCCAAAAATGAAGTCCATTTTGAGAGATATAATTTATAAAATCTCAAAAAGTTGGTATTACTATTCATAACGGCTAGTTTGATTGGTTGTGGTGTGTTAGAATCTCGAAGTTGCGTACAATGCACGTCATTGCATTATTCAAAGGGAAACGTACCGTAGAAGCTTGGGATGTTACATTCTCCCCTCCTTCAAATAATTTCGTCCTCGAAATTTCTAGAATACTACCGCGTGAAAAGACTCGGGTGGTTCTTCATCATAAGTTCCTCGGGTTCCCATGTTGCCTCTTCCATCTTATGGTTTCTCCACAAAACTTTTACCAGACGCGCCGTCTGGTTTCTCAGTACTTTTTCTCTCGTATGAATAATCTTGACGGGCTCTTCACAATAAGACAGATTGGGTTCCATTTCCAATTCCTCATAGGTGAGTACATGCGTTGGGCCAGGCTTGTATTTCCTTAATAGAGATACGTGGAACACATCGTGAACTTTGGAGAGACTTGGCGGCATTGCCAATCGGTAAGCTACAACCCCAATTCGTTCTAGAATTTCGAAAGGTCCGATGTACCTGGGACTCAATTTACCTTTCTTAACAAAACGTATGACTCCCTTCCATGGAGATAACTTTAGGAAAACATGATCACCGACTTGAAATTCCAAATCCTTTCTTAGATTATCGACATAGCTCTTCTGCCTACTTTGACCTGCTTTGATGTGATTTTGGATTACCTTCACCTTTTTCGTTGTTTCCTCCACTAGTTCTGGGCCTAAAAGTTTCCTTTCACCAACGTCATCCCAACAAGTTGGTGTACGACATCTCTTTCTGTATAACGCTTCATATGGTGCCATCTGAATACTCGAATGGAAGCTATTGTTATAGGAAAATTATACCAGAGGTAAATATTGATCCCACATACCCTGAAAGTCATGTGAGGAGGATCTCAACATGTCTTCTAAGGTTTGAATAGTTTGTTTTGATTGTCCATCCTTTTGAGGGTGGTAGGAAGTTCTCAAATGATGTTCAGTATCCAGGGATTTCTGAAGACTTTTCTAGAATATTGAAGTAAAACGGGGATCACGATCAGAAACAATCGATAGGGGAACTCCATGAAGTCTCACTACTTCATTAACATATAGTCTTTCTATACATTCCAGTGGTAGATCTTCTCTTATAGAAAGAAAATGTGCTGACTTGGTAAGACGATCAACAATAACCCATATTGCATCATTCCTTCTAGGAGTCCTTGGTAGCCCCATGAAAAAGTCCATCGTAATATTGTCCCATTTCCACTCCGGTATGGGAATAGGTTGCATGAATCCTCCAGGCTGTTGCCTTCAAGCTTTCACTTGTTGAAAAACCATACATCTTGACACAAAATCGGCAATCTCCCTCTTCATGTTGTCCCACCAAAAATGTTCCTTCAAATCTATATACATTTTGGTGCTCCCAGGGTGTATAGAGAAATTGGAACTATGAGAATCCTCCAACAATTCCCTTTTTAGATCAGGTATATCGGGTACACAAAACCTCTTCCCGAATTTCAAAATTCCTTCTTCATACACAAAGTTTCTCAATCTCCCATCATTCACAACTTTAATCTTCTTTTGAAATTCTTCATCATCGGTCTGAGAACTCTTAATCCTTTCTAGTAAAGATGGTTTTGAAACCATTTGAAATAGCATTAATGTTTCACCTTCCCTGGTTTTTCCCATGTCCATCTTCACTAGATCCATGAAAATTGGATCCCTTTCAATTCTCATATTGTTCAAAACTCCATGGTCTTTTCTGCTCAAAGCATCTTCCACCTTGTTTGCCTTCCCCGGGTGGTAGTGCATCCTGCAATCATAATTCTTGAGTAATTCAAGCCATCTCCTTTGCCTCATGTTGAGTTCTTTTTGTGAGAAAATATACATCAAACTCTTGTGATCAGTATAAATCTCACATTTTTTACCATAGATGTAGTGCCTCCATAACTTTAAAGAAAAGATCACAGCTGCTAACTTGAGATCATGTGTAAGATATTTTTGCTCATTAATTTTCAACTGTCGTGATGCATAGGAAAAAACCCTATCATTCGGCATAAAGACACAACCAAGTCCTTTGTTTGATGCATCATTATAAATAACAAACCCACAAATCCCCGATGGTAGAGTCAATATAAGAGCATTGAATAATCTTCTCTTCAGTTCTTCAAAACATTCTTCACACTCTTTTTTCCAAACAAATTTAACTCCTTTACATGTGATCTTTGTTAATGTGTTATCCAATCAAGCAAAATTCTGGACGAAACGTCGATAATAACCTGAAAAACCAATAAAACTGCATACCTCAGTTATACTTGTAGGTGCTGGCCATTCTTAGATTGCCTTAGTATTAGAAGGATTAACAGAGATTCCATCTTTAGAGACAATATGGCCAAGAAAATAAATATCTACAGAATTCACACTTGCTAAACTTCCCATATATTTCATGTCTTCTCAGAGTCTTCAGGATAATGCGCAAGTGACTTTCATGATCTTCGTTGCTTTTAGAGTATACCAAGATATCATCAATAAATACCAGCACAAATTCATCGAGATATTACTTGAAAACTATATTCATCATATTCATGAATACAGAGGGTGCATTAGTCAATCCAAAAGGCATTACAGTAAACTCGTAATGCCCTTACCTGGTTTGAAATGCTGTCTTCGGAATGTCTTCCTTCTTCACACACAACTGATGGTATTCAGATCGAAGGTCAATCTTTGAAAAGTATTGAGCTCCATGGAGTTCGTCAAATAAATCATCAATGCGAGGTAGGGGATACTTGTTCTTTATTGTTATACCATTGATCTCCATGTAGTCGATACATAACCACATAGATCCATATTTCTTTTTAACAAAAAGAACAGGGGATCCCCATGGATAAACACTAGGGAAAATAAATCCCTTATTACTCAATTCCTCTATTTGTTTCTTTAGTTCAACTAATTCTATAGTGGCCATTCTATAAGGGGTCTTCGATATAGGCCTTGATCTAGGAATTAAATCAATGGAAAACAGAACTTCTCGTTCTAGAGGATGTCCAGGTAAATCTTCCGGAAATACATCTACATATTCTTTCACAACAGGTACATCCTCTATTTGAACATTCTGTTCCTCACCCATAGTCATTTCATTCTCTTCCTCCCCAATAATTGAATTTAGTTGAGCTATTGGGGTGGATCTAGATAAGAATTTGGTGGTGACGATTTTTCTCTAAAGATAAGGTGTTCCTTATCATCATCATAAAAAATCGTAACCTCCTTCTTCTTATAATAAATCTTCGCATCATAGTCTGAAATCCAATCCATACCGAGGATTATATCAAACTCAATCATAGGTATGATGATGAGATCAGCAGACAAAGAACATTTATGCGCTCTAATGGGGACTGATTCACAAAACTTTTTTCCAATGATACTTCCCTTTGGAGTTTTAACTGACAACTCCCTTGTTAAATAAAATTTGAAATATCTAATTTTCTGACCAAACTGGGAAGATATGAAACAATGCAATGATCCAGAATCAAATAATTAATTTTCTAAACCTTAGGAAACCATTAAATTACCTTCCACCACATCTTTTGGAGCCTCTACCTCAGTAGTAGTGATAGAAAAATCTTGGCCTTGATCCCTTGTCCTTTTCTGAGGTAAGTTCCCCTGACGCTTAGTACATTCATTTTCACAATGTCCCATCTCCCTGCAATTATAGCATTGAACATTGGTAGCTTCCTTCTTCCCTTTGCATTCACGAGCTTGGTGGCCTTTTTCACCACACTTGTAACAGACACCCATTACCTTCAAACAAGTACCGGGGTGTTTCCTCCCACATTTACCACCGGATGGATATTTAAACTTTCGCTTCTTCCCCTTATTTACATTCCCAGATTGATCAGTAGATCTCTTCTTCTCTTGCTTTGCTTTAAAGTCATAAGACTTAGAGAATTCCTTTTCTGTCTTGATAGCACATGAGACAATGTCTTCGTACGACGAGAAGGATTGTGAGAATAATGCTCGACGGAGAAATGGTTTTAACCCATCAAAGAAATGATCAATCTTACTTCTTGGGTTACGTATATAATCTGCAGCATACCTTGCTAGCCTTGTAATGTTATCCTCATACTTTACGACATTCTCATCCTCCTCATTTTGTCTCAGACTCCGAAATTTCCTTTCCATATCTTCTCGATGGTTACGAGGAAAGTATTTTTCTTAAAACAGATCTTTGAACTCCCTCCATTCCATATTTGATACTTCATAATCTTCCTTCGTGTTTGAATCAATGACCACCATTGATCAGCATCTCCAGTGGGGTGATAAACAAACATGATAACTTTTTCTCTTTCACTACTCCCCAATGCCTGAAATATTTTCTCTAGGGAATTTATCCATTGCTCAGCTACTAAGGGATTTTTACTCCCATTGAACGTTGGTGGTTGTTTCCTCATGAATCGATTTAACATTGATCCTCCACACTGCGGATCAGGGTGCTCCATACGGTTAAGGTTATTATTCATACCCTGAGTGAGTTGTCCCAGTATGGTGATTAGCTGATCGCCACCATTTGCATCAACAACTCCACTATAATTATCTTGAGCAAGAGAGAAATCCCTACATGGAGTGCGTGCATTGATACAGTTTCCATTTCTTCCACTAGGTGCCATTTCTAAACAATGGAATAAACTAGATCAGTTTATGAATCCAAATACATAATCCCATACTTATAAAGAACTTAACCTAAATTGAACTATTTATGGATATAATCCATAATCATAAAAAATGTTTTCTTTGAGGAAGTAAATTCCCATAAACCCTTCATAATGATTTATAAAGAAAATGATAGTTATCCTAAGCATATCCCCTGGGAGTGTTGTAACCAAGAGTGCAGCAAGGCCCGTTGTCGTGCACCAGTTCCCGTTCGAGTCTAGATCAAAGCGGTGTTTTCGGGTTTTACCCCTAGGTACATCTGTGCCAGAGCCACCTCTACTTACTCGTATCCAGACAGGGGTGTATTGCTCAGAAAACTCACAAAATCTTAACAATACCAAAATTCTAGGAAGTTCTTCTATACTAATCCTCAAAGATCATCGTAGGTCTACGTGCTCTAATCAGAGTTTATCTAAATATATCTTTCAAGGTTTGTAATAAACCTCCTCTGATACCAACTATAACGCCCTGACCCCAGTTACCCAGAGTTGGTGCATTATTACATAACATTGGCATGATCACAAGAAAGATCAAATCTCGAAAGACCGATTAGTTTATTAGCCTTGGAAACACTAGATATATTCATAAAGATTTACATTACAACATAATGTGAAAAACTACTACAACAACTTATTGTCCCCATAGTCCACACTTTTATCCCCCCATAAAATCCCTACAGGTCATTCATAACTTACTTCTTCACATCCTGAGAAAAATAAAACATAGAAAAGGGGTGTGCTCAAATGCCCAGTAAGGATAACAATATAGCCGAAACTTTCATAAATAAGAATAAACATTTAAGGCAGTGTATAACTAAAGCAAAAGCCTTTTAAACTTGAACTTCAACATATTATGGAAAAAATAAAATGAAATAATGCCATTTACTTATTCACATGGATATTCTACTAATAGAATAATCACATGCAATATCAATAACCACTTTCATAATGATGGAATGCAAAATGCCAGACTATCATAACCACATAGACAAGGCCTCGTGCCAAGACTACAAATATGATTTTGCCAAGGCCTTGTGCCAAGACACTAGTTTGTCTCATAAGACCTACTGATGCATCGAGGAGCTATAGTGGGCTCCACCCGTCACATATTAAGTCCAATGCATTCCCATATGAAAAGGTTTAAACATAACATAAACATTCATTTAAAACTAGCATACAAAATGTCAATAATTTTACCATAAACCATGAATGGTATAAAAACAGAACATCTATAGTAAAAAATATAAAAAAACCTTCAATACAATATATAATTTTTGTATCATAATAAATCAACTTCAAATAAGGGTAAAATCCATCAAAGGATGTTGACATAGATGAAATCAAATCTCTTTTTAGAGAAATATCTCTTGCTATTTTGAAATCATTTAAGAGTAATATATTTATAAAATAAAATATTTTCTTTGAAATTATTCTTATCAGCTTGTAAGGGAATCTTCAAAGATTTTATAATGGCAGAAAATATCCACACCTGCCGTATAAGTTAAAAAAACATTCTTACCTTAATTCTGTCGAAAAGGTTAAAAAGGACCTTGTTTGGAAAAAGATGGAAGGATTACTTTATAAACCACTTATAAAAGTCAACAAGGGTATAAATGAATTTATACCATAGTCTCTAAAATAGAAAAAATTATTTTAAATACATTTTTAAGAAACATGGATGTGGATGATAAAGAGGTCCCAGTAGATAGTCACATATAAACAACATCAGATAATGAAGAGATTGCGAAATAAAGCCTTACCTTGTACTTTTCCTTGGTTGGGGTAGGTTAACCTCCTGTATAATGGTGAAATAATTGTTATTAAATTATACAAGAATAATATACGTTAATATGATATCATATATGATCTTTTAACATTGATTTGTTAATAATATCTTAGTATTATCGTTGTTTCGGGTGTTAACTTACACGTTTTATTTTATATATTTTGTTACGTAAGCCATGTTTGTAATGGATAGGTTGTATCTTATTCATATCCAGAATGATATCAAGTCCTTAAAAATTATTTTTAAATCATCAAATGATAATTATACTTGAATGGATACGATGGAGAATGAATCTCATCACATTCGTGGAGAGGGTAGTCCGTACGTACGCACGAGCGACAATATCATTATTTTGATATTAAAATAATATATAATTGGATGTTATATCATATATACAGAATCCTTATCATGTTATATTTATTATTTACATGAGTTACACATCATTATTATACCCATCCAAATAATAATTTATTGAATAACAATTACACCACGACGTGGAGACGGTAAGCCGTACGTACGCACGTATGGTGAAATGTTATTCAAAAGATGGATAGAATACTGAATACGGTTGTACCATATTTATAATAAAATCATAGTATATATAAGATACTAGAGTTATTTTTTATAATGGTAATAACAAAGAAGGAATAAGTGGAAGAAGAAAGGAAATTGGAAAAGGGTGGTGAAATTATTACCTCTTCTTCGGGTTCTTCCTTTTGATTTGGTCAAAAGGTCTCCTTATGTTGGATTTATGACTAAAGTAAGGCCTCTAGGATTAAGTGAGGGAAGTTTAGAGAGTATTTTGGTAGATATTGGCCGAACAAAAAGGCTTTGAAGGTGTGAGTTAATGAGAAGGGAGAGTTCCCTTTTATAAGAGGGGTGAGGGGAACCTTTGGAAAAGCTAGAACTATTATTTTATAATAAATTCATATTCGGTTTCTAATGGCTCCAAAGTGTAATATTATATTTTAAGGTTTGGATAGGTCTAAAACAACTCAAAAAATGGAATTTAGACCGGTTTGGTTTATTATATTAACCTTATCTTTAGGTATTAACTCTTAGTTAATTAGTTTCACTTTTACAATGTCTCTTTGTATTTTTATATTATATGGTTAATAAACATACTATATACATCCAAGGGACCCCCAAGTGGTCAATTAATGATACACCTATAATGATATAAGTCGCTTGGCCAAACCTTATATTTTTAGGAATTTAATATCAATTAATAATATAATATTTGTTTTTAAAAATCTTTTATGTCAATTTTGACACTATTCAATAAATGATTTTTTTAAAACTCATAACAGAATGATTAATTAGAACAAGGTTAATTAAATAAATCCTAACATGCCATATTAACCTATAAAATTAGTTTAATTCATAAAATGTCTAAAATTATATTTATTTGGGTATCTACAATATCAATCATTTTAATTGTTCACTATTATTGTAATTACTCTATCACCATTGTGTCATAAATAAATTAAATTATTTAATGTCTAAAAATTATAAATAAAATACCATTATGTAGGAAATCTTTTTATATTTCTAATTAATATTTATAGTCGAATATCCAACATATATAACCCTATGTAAAAATTGATTTTCTAAATGATATATGCTTGTGTCATTTTTGTATTCATTTTAACTTAATTAAAATAAAGTGTCCCTATCACCTACATGTGGCTCCATGGGGTCCCACAATCGACCCGAATATTCCCATGGTCGGAAATGTATCAACAAATAAGGTTAGGACACGTTTTAGGGTCATTTTGTATTATTATAATATTATTTGTTAACCCTTATTTACCGGGTTTACCCTTTAACCATGGTAAATAAAATATTTACCGAAGTAATTATTCAAAATGTTTAAAAATAAAAGTTACCTAAATACACAATTTGAACATCCTGATTCCAAATATGGAATCCATTTTTCCAAATTCAAAACACTTAAGTGGAAGAAATTAATTTAAAATTAATTCCCATTGTTAAAACAAAAAGCGTTTTTTAAGAGATAATAACTATCAAAAGATTGATACTTGTTTATGTTTGGTTTAATTGTGAAATTATGTCCAATGACAAACATTGAATTAAATGGTAAAAATATATTCTAAATATACTTTAAAACCACTCAAATTCATAATTTATCAATATTAATTATTTCGATTAAAAAAATTGTTTTTAATTAAAATTTAGTAATTTTCACTATTCATCAAAATATGAAAGTTATCTGAAAAGTACCAAAATTTCACCCTAGGATAATTTCGATATTCCGAATAGAAAAATGATGTCCATTTTGAGAGATAGAATTTATAAAATTTCAAAACGTAGGTATTACTATTCATAATGATGAGTTTGATTGTTTGTGGTGTGTTAGAATCTCGAAGTTGCGTACAATGCACGTCATTGCATTATTCAAAGGGAAACATACCGTAGAAGCGTGGGGTGTTACAGATAGTTTCGAGGAATGATATTTTGGGAGGTTTAGTCCCCAAACATTAACTGGGGATTAATTATAAATGTTGGGTGTAATAATTTCCCTATTTTTTGTTCTCACATATAACCCATCCTCCATATTTGGAGGTGGAGTTTGAATGTTTATAATAAAATTGAAAGATATGAAAGAATTCATAGAAACAGAATTAAATAGTATGTTCCCTATTCTTTAATGAATAACCATTGTACCTATCACCATAATATTTTTTACCTTCACCTCAATAGTAGTGATAACATACTAACTTACTTGTTGCAATGGAGTTTTTTTGTTTTTGATTGCCACCAACAACCCTTGTATAGTGAAATGGCTTGCATAATTCCAATGTTCCTTATAGTTGAAAACTGTACTACTTGTTGAGTGTTGAGATGAACATTCCTTTATTATTCCCCATTAATGGGATTCTACATATACCTTTGGAAGTTATTATCCATATTAAATTATCTTCCACATTTGAATCATCTCTTAGTTACCATTAAGTAATTTCCAGGATGGTTCTTCCCACACTTTTAACATGTGGGATGTTGGGTTTTTCCACATGAGCTTCAACCCAGTTGTTCAGGAATCTTTATGGGCATCCATGAGGCCCAGGTTTGAAACCAGGAAAAGGCACAATTCCGCTACTGTAGTAGTATTGTAACAGGTATTGTAGCAGCATTGTGCGGTTACTGTAGTTGTCATTGTAGCAGTCACTGTAACAGGTATTGTTTGGTACTATAGCAGCCAGAACTATTCAAATTGGATCACCGGTTAGTTCTTAGAGTCATTAAGACCATGGGTCCACCCTGGAATTTGGGTCAGTAAGGCTTTCGAGAAACCTTTAAGGCCATTGGGACACCTGAAGGCCTTCAGGCCACATGATTAGTGCAGTTTCCCTAGACAAAATCTACAGGAAAGGTGCAACCCCCAAGGAGGATTCAGAAAAATTTCAATCACCAGAGAAGAATGAAATAGATTTGTCAAAATGAGAGGGTATAACTATGCCATTGGTACCAGCCTGTGATTGCATGGGATAACATTCCAGATGTCCATGTGGAGGCGGAGAGATACTATCATGATAGAGATGCTAGGGAGGGTCATTTCCTTGTAGATAGTCTATTTGAATTCTCTAAGACCTTTGGGTCATGTAATATACTAAGCCTAAGGTCCATGTAATGTCTAAGACTACAAGCCTTTTAAGGGTTCCCCCTCTTCCCTTGGAAGTGAGGTTATCAAAAATCAATAAAAATGTAGGCCTTCAGGACACTCGGTATGTTGTGTCTTCTTTACAAAGTGGGATTTATCTATTGATCCTACCATATTAAACTTCATTTTATATATTTTTTCTCTATCCTAGAAGACTAATGAGAGTTTCAGATAGCTATATAACTATTAAGGTAATAATATAAAATCTCCTCGTAGATGTCAATGTATTTAATCGCAAAAATTTTTCATAGAATCAAATTTAGTTCACTAAAGATGAAATACAACTTCATTTAGTTGTTCATGAGAAATACATAGGTATATCATGCAATCCATTTCAATTTTCCTCACATGATTCAATAGACACGTCTTTATTTTTCTTCTATCCATGTAAGTCCCTTTTAATCTTAACACGGTGGGTTTATAAAAAATATTTATTGAAAAATATTTTCTAGAAATACTACCATTACATGGAATCAATTTCCTCCATAGACATTCGGTTCATTATAATTATCCATCATTGATTAGATTCCCATCAAAATGAATCAATTGCACCACTAAATTCTGTTCTTCTAAGCATTTAAGGGCAAATAATATCATCTCAATGGAGTTGATACATTGTTCTATGAGAACAAAATCAAAATATCCACTAAACATGGGAGTCTTTTCCACATAAAAGATTAAACTAAAACTCTCTATTTATTTGGATAAATAGGGATTTCCTCACGATACAATTTATTATTCATAATATAACCCAGTTTATAAACAATCATCATGATGTTTTGAGCACCCATTCCCATCATATTTGGCATATCTTTAGTGAAATCATCATATTTCCTATCACACTGATTATTTGAACATGTTTTTCTATTTCCTTCCATTAACTATGAAAACTAAATTATTATTTGGGGTCTTGGATACTTATAAAATAATAATATAAAAAATAAACATTGAAAATATAAGGATATACTTGTAAATGAAAAGTATATTATAACATGAGATTCCAAAAGTTTCAATACAAGTTAACCATGGTGATAGAATTAACTATATGGTTCTTAATAATGTTCTCTAGTTCTAAACTATTAAAATTAATATACCTTTCTCTAATACCAACTCTAGTATCCATACCCTTTTATTCATATCATTACACAATTTTAAGCAAAATTAACCATCAAATAAAACCAATCATCATAATTTCTAGTGTCTTTAGATTAATTGGTACATATTTTGAAAACATGAAAAATACAGAATTGTGTTAACTAATGTCAATAATCAGACCATAAATTCCATTGAACACTTACATATTCATTTGATATCATGGGGATACAAGGAAAAAGGGTTGATCTTAAAATCCATGTAATAGAATAAGAATATGAATAAATAAAAGCACATAGGTTAGAAGGAATAACATGATGACATAAAAAGGAATGGAATATGAATAAACATAAGGAGACAAATATGTAGATAATGGGGGAATATAATCATGTAATCCTATGAATGTGGATTCTATACACAACGTGACATAAGCATGAGTCAAGGCTAATATCCAAGAACATTGTATGTGGTGGAAAAGGTCTCGTAAAGGGATTAGGTTCACTTCTTATCACAAAATGACTTCTCATGAGACTAAATATTACCCAATTCATTGGATCACTATTTGGGTTCACCAATAATAAAATATCTATTAATATGTGTTCCACATTAATAATCACACATAAGGGTTAACCATGGAAATAATTGGGTGCCATAATCATGTCATAAGGAATAATAAATGGGAATATCAAAATAGTTCCCATAAAATAGTGGAACTAAATAATACATCGACATGAATAAGGTAAAATAAGAATAGACCATGATAATTTATGTCAAAATGAAGTGAATACAGGTAAAAATAGTGTTTAATAGATAGTAGAAAGGAGGCATTTTAGTACAGTGTAGGGAAAATAGAAAAGATCATTTATGGTGGAAATAAATATCGGTATTAATAAAACTATAAATGAAACAATATTTTTTTCATGATAAATCTAGTTAATTTTTAAAAAAAATTGTTGGATTAAAATATGTTATGGAGTTCATATAAAATGAGTGATAAAATGGGATGCTTCATTTAATCATTCTAGATTTTTAGGATGAATTGAGAAAGGAACCCTTTTTAAGACATGAATATCCCAATAAATGATTGAGGATGTGATCTAAATACAATATTTTGTAACATATACAAATAATTTATAATATTTAAACCAAAATAAAGTATCATTACATTAGGGTAATTAGAGAGAAGGAGTAACTTGAGGGAAATGGAGGTTCGGGTTGAGTCTCATACATTATGTTTAAATGTGTTCCGCATGTGTAATTAATGTTCTGGATAATCAAATTTAATAAATTAATTAATTAAAAAAAATTCTACATGTATTTTATTTATTATAATTTTATTAATATCATTTATGGCTATTTTTATGGGGTATGAGATTCAATTTCATCATTTGGGAGTGTTACTTTCCTTGGATTTCATGGTCGGTTTACTTCTATTCATGTATGGAAAATCATGTAAAATGTGAATGGTTGTAAATAATTAAAGTTACATAATATTATTTAAAATAAATTATATTAAATTCTTATATAATTCATTTGGTTATCTTGGTTGAGGATGAATCAATTGATAAGATTTTAGTGATAATTGTTTAAATTATTTTGGTCGTTTTTCGATTATCACAAATTAGATTTCTTTTATTAATTAATATTATGTATATATAATGATTATAGAACATTTAATAAGCTTTAATAAATATATTAAATTAAATTTTTTACCAAAAAATGGTTTTATTAACATCATTTATGTTAGTAATGAAAAATGAAAAATTGTCAACCTTAAAGGTGATAAAATAACACCTTACAGAAGACGTTTTCATTTTTAGAAAAAAAGAGAGAGGATAAGGGATTGGATAAAGTATATTACATTAAAATAATAAAATTATAGTATATATAAAATATTAGAGCTATCATTACCCTTGGATTAGGGGAGGTTATGAGAGAATAAGGAATGAAATTAAATATGAAAAAAAGAAAAAAAGTGTGTTTTACGTCTTGAATTTTTCCCCTTTGAGAGCCTCATTAGAGAAAAGATTTTGATATTTTGTTGGGACCAAGTGCTCCTAGCTATTTTTAGAGACATGGGAAGATTATTAGGATGATTTTGAACAATGGTAAAATCTTTAAAGGTGTGAGGAAATGTGGTGGTGGGATGTAGTTTTTATAGTGGAGGAGAGGGGTTTTTTTTTATTATTTAATTCTTTAGTTTTCTATTTTGAATCTTGAAAATGAATATTTTGATAATTATCAAAATAATATTAAAATGATGAAGGATAGTTCTATATTTTGAGATTATATTAGTCATACATCATCTTTTACTCAATAATTCATTTATTTCTCTTTTATCATAAATTATCATATTTAATAATTCACCAAAACAATCATGTATTTTAGAAAAATAAAAAAAATCAACCTAACAATTTTTTGAAAACTATAATTCAAAAAATGATCTCCATTTAATGAAAATAATTTTATAAATATGGGATATTTAATTTTTAATTAAATCATAATTTACTAAGAAAATACTAATTTTAAAATTATAAGGGATTTTATAAAAATTTGAGATATTAATTAAGGTCTCTTAAATTTATATTATAACCATAATAAAAAAATTAATTTATTAATATATTATATTAAAAAATCATTTATAAATTATATTTAATTATGAAATTATAAAGAAAATTTTATGTTTATAAAAGACCAATAATTAATTAATAATTTTAAAAATATTTATTTACTTATACTGTGATATAATTATTTCATATTATCATTTATAATATTTCTGAATTTTATTTATACATCAATTGGTGAAGTTACTATACTATTGGAAAATATATTATTCTTAAGGGTTACATTACTATTCTAATGAACAAGTTACTATTACATTGGTATAGGTTCTTTAACTTCTATAAATTCCTATTATTTCATTTATTCATCATTTATAAAGTTTTTATTGTGTTTGTAATGTTATGTGACTTAATTATAATAAATGAATTTCAATTAAAAATTTTTGGGTCATTATAATTCAAAAATGGAGATGTGGAACCAATATCTATAGGAGAAATAATAATCTTAAAATAATCATTCTACTGGAACATCTTCTGTATTTAATGACTACCTAGATCATTAATAATTAAGGTCTCCCTGGTAGTAAATAAGTGTGAAAAATTTTACAATCAATCTATGATCACTTATACTAAATCATTCCAATGAGGAGTCCTGATTAATATTGTCAAAAAATCCAAGTTCACAATATCCCATTTTAAATTTAGGAATGGGAAGAGACTACAATAGCCAAAAAGGCCTATGATGATTGACATTCACCTACTGATACACAGAAAATATTACCATGAATTCCACAACCTTCTTCTTCATTCTTGGACACCAGTACTATGAACACAAATCACAATACAAAATTTTCACACTTTGATGTACTACCCATTTAGAAGAATGATACTCTCTAATTATATCCCAATGAATTCCCATAAGAACCCATAATCAACCATGGAAAATAATAAAATTTCCACTACACGGATTCCATGTTGATGGAGGCTCCCAACAATATAGGTTATCCCTCAGTTACAAAACTTTATATTGGATAACTGCTCTGTTTTTGTCTCGTCAAGTATCATAGTTATAACCAACATTGAAGCCTAAGCTACGCATCCTTGGAACTTTTAAACATCTTGATACATGCCTTCAAATAATTCTATCATCCTCTAGTCATCGAAAGACTTCTGAATAACATCATTCTGTGTCTTCTGACTCATGGAATTGACAAGGACATTGGATTTTCACGTTATATAAGCCAACTCAATGTCAAAAGACTGTAGATGCTTCAACAATATTCTTTATTGAAGGATTAGATCCTTCTAAGAAATGATATGCTTGAGGATATTTTAGTCAACGAACAACACAAACCTCTCACCAAAATTATATATTCTTCATTATGTTAGGGAATTTACAACTGTAGATAACTCAAAATCACATGTAAGATAAATCCAGTCATATAGTATCAGATGTCTGGAGAAATAATCCACCATTCAGTCCTCCTTTATCTTAACTTCTCTAATTTCAACTCTGAATTCATTATATTAAATAGTATATTCTTTCCATGACATAGGTAAGGTGAGGATCGATGATGATTTCAACCTTCCCTTTACCTCCAGAAAATCTTTATTGCAATCATCCCACCAAAAAACATCAACCCTTTAATTGTCATCCTAGATAGGAGAATTCATATCTAAAATCATGATAATAACCACCTAAACTAAAATCACTCAAAATATTGATGACATTCTATGAATGATCCCCATACACTATTACTACAATGTTCTATGTGTATACTAACACTCCATCCTAGGAGATGACATGGACCATGAATTTCCCCTTTATCAACCTAGAAATTTCTTTTGGATATCATTCTATAAGGTTTATTTTCTCTCAATGTACTCTGTATTATCTCAAAATTTTGCAATGATCATATTCATATTGAGATTACACTTTGATATCTTTAATAAAAACAAAAAAAAAGGTCTAGAAAATTATGGGAGATTTTACTAATCATGGTCATGAATACCGTATGTTCATTCATTAATCAAAATGGTATCACTAAAAAGACATTCAATCCATTTATACTCCTAAAATAAGCCTATGAAATGTCTAATGGTATCACTATCTACTTATGATACCCTAATATCAAATAAATTTTATAAAAAATATGTGAACCTATCTACTAATAAAAAATATGATCGATGTGAGGAAGGGGATATCAGTTCTTGATCACCATCTGTTACAATATATGACAGTTCAAAATAATTTCAAGGTCCCTTAATACTTCATGGAAAAATAACTAGAGAACTCCATGGTGACGTACTGGTTCATATGGAAACATTATCCACTAGATCATCCAACATAACCTTCAATTCCCAATTCTATGCTAATTCCATCCTGTAAGGAAAAATGGAAACTATCTCTTCTACTGATACCGACTCAATAAGGAACTAGATCTCTATCAGGGGTGGTGTGAAAAATAATTCAAAAAAATAATCATCAAAATGGTTTACCATTAGATGAAAAGTATCATTCAACATTACATCATCATATAGAGCATGTCCTGTTATCTAATCTATGAGACAATCCATTCTTCATTAAATTGGTTCAATATGACCAGACTAAAGTTCCCACTCACCCTGGTGAGTATAACTGTGTACATCAGTAGATAGAAATGAAAATATCTGTTATTAGTGTTTGATATGAACATGGTATAGAACTATAAAATCTATACCAAGAATCATATAAAAACATATCATTTCCATAATAAATAGTTACCTAAATAAATGATAGCCACCAATTTCTAGGGAACACGCCTTGAAAATTTTGATATTTTCTAATCACAGTCTTAATGGTCTATCTATAGAGACTTTATATTATATCTGTAATACACTGGAATATTTTTATAAATATTTCTAAATCCAGGATCTGAGTGAGTGTTGGATTATAGGGTCCCAGTTATCCTTGGTTTAGTGATATTAAAAATATTAAATATTTTTTCATGTGTGCATAGTTTCTATATATACAGTGAGTGACTCATGAGAAGATCCTAGAATCATAATTCAGAGGCTCTGGTTGAGTTTAGAAATATATATTTACAATAGGCATCACATAATGGCTTACACATCAGGTGTTGGGTTAGGTACGAGTTGGAGATGGTGCATTAAAAATGTATTTAACTTGTTATATTAAATTAAAACCAATTAACTCCACCCTCTGAATTTTTGTGCATAGAGGAATGAGAGGATCATAACTCTCCCTCCCCCATTTTCTGATTGATGAAATCACAGTGAATAAAAGTTTTGAGGTTATTTAGATCTTTGTTCATAAATCTGATCATCATCAAATTGAGGATCATCCTGGTCTATGCATCATTCTACACCCAAATCAATAATGTCAAACCATCATGGTAGAAGGATTTGTGTTTTAGTCTCAATCCCCTTCTTATGAATTGTTTTAATGTTTTATATCCCTATTTTGATTACTGAAGATCGTTTATATGTTGATATATATTTTTTAAGGAAAACCAAGAGATTTAGGTTACTTGTAAGGAGCTTCCAATAGGAATTTCCATCTTCATATATTATAGACTAGTGAGAAATTTCGTGTGCTCTTCCCAATCATGAATGATGATTCTTGGGGACTAAACACTATGTACCGAGGTTATACATTGTATTGTAAAACAATTTCATGTGGCTAGAGGACATGTCCATGGTAGTCATGTGATTGTACACGGACATGTAGAACTACATGGAAAAAATACTTGGGAATGAGGTATCAGAGACAAAAATTGCAAAAACAACAAATTGAAGTGGCCATTTATCTAGGGAATTATATGTACTTGGTGTTACATATGATGTGTGAGGAATAGATGTATTGTCCATAGTGAGGAATAACACATCTAGGGGAAGGGTGAGTCAATACATGTTGTTTATGGTCTATAAAATCCATATATGCCTACATGGCCAGACAAGCCGTGAAAATTATGGACACGTCTAGGTGATATAGTGGGTTCAAATGATATATAAACCCAAGGTAAAGTAATTTACTTCCCAATGGTTATTCTTGAGATCTTCTACCTTGAATATATCCTTCTTGGGAACATGGATTTAGTCGTTTGAGTATCCTGTTTGAGTACTTTTTGTGTATAATTCAATGGTGGCCTCTGTATTGGCCTATGATATATAATAGGGCATGATTTTAGTATGATGATTTATTATATATTCTTATCCTTATTGATCAATGTGGATTGCTAGGTTTAATTTAGGGTTAGTAACCTTCCCAATCACCATAGGATGTAGAAATCCTAGAATCTTTAGGCAGATAGATTTGTGATTCCCTATTATATTAGGGTGAAGATCCCCTACACATAGAAGTGTTGTAATGTGAGGTATAATAAGTGTTATCCTCATTTATGTTATACTTTACTGGTCTTTTAGATAATCTTCTTTCTTAAATAGAGATGATGGGACTGGCACTCCCCCATCGAAATAAGGAATAGGTTTCCCATACCTATCTTCTTTGGTATATATGGGACTCTCTATATCATCAGGGCTGGTTCTCTACCCAAGTGGTAGTTCTCTTAGGGATGTTACTTTTCTATTGGACAAGGGTGTGGGTTCCATGTATCATTTGTGTAGATAGAGGCAGTGATACCCTACCATTCCAGGTTGCAATCCCTCCATCCTCATAATTCAGGTAGATTTGGTACTCCTCCATTGGACTAGGGTGTAGGTTCTCTTTCAGTGGAGTCCATACTCCCCATATGAGTTAGGAAACAGACACTTCATATTTGAAGTATAGATAAATTGGTTACTCTCACATCGTGGTAGGTTAAGGGCCATCTATCCTTGGATTCAGAACTCCCCTACCATTCTTGGGTGAGGGTCCTCTATATTTGTTGTTCTAGAATATTTTGTTGTCCTTGGTTGTACCGTGGAGTGGGTCCTCTAGCCTGGGGTTGGTACTCCCATGTCATGTTATGGTGAGGTTCCCCTATAGAGATTGAGAAGGTAAAGTGTTACTCCCCTGTCGTGCTGGGGTGTAATTCCACAATCATTGGAGTTTTACTCCACTATAATATTAGGTTTCAGGTCCTCTATCCTATGAGTTGTATTCCCCTATCATACTAGTGTGTGATTTCTTATTTACGGAGTTGAACTGCCCCAAATTCGAGTAGCAGTGTGTATTCGGTCCTCCATTAGAGTTGGAGATCCCATGTCTATTGATAAAAATTATGAGGATTGGGGCCCTTCACTTTTTACATGATTTACTGGGTTAGTATTTAGTGGTCCCTTGAAGGATTAAGGTTCAAGACACACCATTCCAGAGTTTCTAAGGTTTCATGGGTTAGTAAGGAGCTATTACTCCCTCGACTGCAGTGTAGTGGTAGGTGTAGGTCCCCCTGTTCTCTCTCATTATAGAGGAAGAATGTGTTTTATAGTTTTTACATGTTTTCCCTCATCTATGTGTAGTGATTAGGGGAGGGCCTCTCCACCTAAGTTCTTATGGCCTTTAATAGGTCATAGGTTAACATTGACACAACCTCTAGTGATATACGCTGGAGTTTGGGCCATTGATTTATTCCTGATTGAGTGAGTTCACTCAGAAATACCATCAGGAATGGTATAGTTGTTCCTGATGGATTGTGTCTCTTTAATGGGTTTCTTATGGGATGGATGAGCTCATGGAGTGTGTTATCTTGGTTGTGGGTTACCTTTAGAGCATTTAGTAGAACCTTGTATCTTTCTATGTGGTCATAACCTCATGAGACTTGGGTCTGAGATGAGTATGTCTGGGTGATTCTAGGATTCCTTGTAGTGTATTCATGTGTCTAGGTTGACACCCCTTATAGACGGAGATGGCTAGTTAGGTATTTCTAAGGATGGTTTGAGATGGATTTTCACTATCGATTGGGTTCCCTCGGGAATGTGCTAGTAGACTATTGCATTTTAATTTTTCCCTTATCTTTTTGGATTTTTTTGGAACCTTATGAGTATCTTTATACTCACCCCTAAATAGGCTTTTTCTGCATGTTTTGTTTCTTGTGCAGACCATAAGTCTTTCGACAAAGACCTTGGAGGTCCCATAGTATAAGGAAATTATTGAGCTAGACCAACCAAGGTGTTTAATGGATCTAGTCCAAGGAGTTTGTTTGGATGTTCCATTTTATCACTATCCTCTCCTTCTAAGAAGTTGGGATGATTTTATATTTTTTGATGGAGTATGTTTTCCCTTTAAAACATTCTATAATTCTGTTGTATTCTGGTTTGGGATAGCTTTATTCTTAAATGTTTGGAATTTTATATAACACCACTATTGAAAGGATTTTTTTTTGGGGGCATGCATAAAGGTAACTTTAGAAAATTCATCCCATTTATATAAAATTCCAACTCAGTGCTATTCACAAGTCCCTTGACTAATGGAGGCGGGATTGGGGAGTTACGGCTTGGGTCCCATTAGGTCTTGTCGTGGTTGAATCAATGGTCAAGACACTATCCAATATTAACAAAACCAAGCCCAACCCATTTGGAAAAGGGATGATATAAAGGAATGGAATTATTTTGTATCAAAAATTACATGTAAGGATATATGGTACAAGAATCATACCTCTGATAGTAGATGTTCCTTCATCAAATCTAGCAATAGAATACTGTAATGCATACATCTGATATTATCCTCTTACATGGGCTCCGTTATGACTCCCCTTTACTATTATATTTGGATGCTACTACCTCTCCAACACTAGAGTAACAAATCCTCTACCTTGACCAAAAAATCTATAGTAACCCCATACTTCAGTTTGAGGAGGGGTAGATGCCTGCTTCTCAACTCTGGTAACTGTCATGATCCCCTATCACCGATTTACTACTGTATTCCACTACAAAAACACTACATTTGGCTCAAACCTACATAAATAACGACACCCTGATGTAGTATATGGACAAGGAGTCTGATTGTGACTATGCTATTAACACTAGTAGCACTCTATCAAAACACGTTCCTAAAATGACCAATCACAATCCTTGCTACTCTTATCAATATTGTCTTGGTGATAACTATCATAACAGAGCATCTTTCCACTATTAAAATATATCCCAGTTCACCCTTTTGAAATTACAGCGTCACTACTCAAGGATTCTCTCTGAATAAATTCCATGATGATAGCCTTATTGATCATGTACGAAATGATATTCAATTAAAAAAGTTCACTCATTTTCAATCTCATAGAACGGTGCATCTTGAAAGTACCACAGCCGGGAAATTTCATCCGCTATTAAAAATGGTTCAAAACACTATAGGTCGGTGAATAGTCCATAAAATCCCATCACTAAGAATCCATCTTTTCTCTGGTGCATGAACTCACGATCATTCTGATCCCTTAGTTTCACTGGATATAATTTGATCAAAAATTTCATCATAAAGACATTATAGGATAAATGATCTTGCTATCCATAATTCTCTATATTGTCCCACCAAGGCTTGGTTTGTCCATAAATAATGCGTACAATAATATTCACCCTACTATCCATGGGTCCCAAGAGGTTCATAATGATTTCTTGGACTGTCATGATCTAGAACTCATATGCCTGGGGTCCTCTCTCCCTAGTGAATGTAGGTGGATGATATAGCCACAACTCTATCATTTTCATTATCATCAATCGGAATGAGTGAATATTCTCCCTTTCCACTAATCACATGACCCTTAATAAGTTCCACAGATTCTATACATATGTGTGTTCCGATGGAGAAATAGGATGTTCTAGTTCAGTAAAGTTAGGATCTTGATGATTTCTACTCTCATAATGCTCAGTTTGATGATAATGATAAGTCATTTTCTTTATAAGAACGAAACTCTCCTTATAATGAAGGATAAAATTATGTTAAAACTCAATAGGTGAAAGTAGTAGGGAAACAATGGCCCATGGTCTCTCTAAAAATGACTTAAATAATGAATTTTCGTGAAATAATAGTTCATTAATTTTTATTTATCAGATATAATAGGTATCTCATCTCACATTTCATATAATAAAATATATAATGTGGAATAAATATGTCCCTATAATAAACAATTCATTTTAATATATATCATATTATGCCTATCGTGATGCATGAAGACTCATCTCATTCCATACTGAGACATGATTGTAAATCTAAAAAAACAATATCATCAAACAATATATGAAGCACAAAAGGTAAAATAACATCAAATGTAACAAAAAAAATGACCCAAAAAACAACCCCATTGCATGACACTCAGATTTTCCCCTACACTAGGGTCAACTACTCCAATACCCAAGCTAATTACCAAGTCTCAACCTAACTTAGTATAATTTCTACCCTTCCCACTTATTTAAAAAATTTAAAAGAAATACATGATTCCTTTGACACCAAATTTTAAAATAATTTGTTCCATAAACCTCTCACATCACAATTCATGTTGGTTACTCGGCCCCAAGTGCACCTCCCCATATGCTATAGCCTGCTCACTGGTAATGGGGGTGTAAATAACCTAGAGGGATGACTATATGTAACATCATGAGTTTCTATACCTTTATTTTGAATAAAATAGAATTGTTTTATGGATTTTGTTATATTCTACCCCAATTTATGCTTTCTCTTCAAGCAACACTGGCTTAGCTTGTGCTACATGGAACACTTAGTTTCTACGAAACAACATTTTATTATTGTAACTATTTAAATAAGATAGTTATAACATTGAGATTAAACTTATTAATATGAATATTAATATCTAATTTTTAAATATTATTTACAATTATTTTATATAAAACATATTTTTTAAAAAATAATTAATTTTTTGAAAATTCATTGTATTTTTGAAAATATTGTTTTATTAAAAGAACTTTTTTTTGTCCTTCTATGAAAAATAAAAAAATAATTTCTCAAATATTTATAAATATAATTTTTAAAATAAAATCAATTTTTATATAATAATATCAAAAATAAATTATGTTTAATTTTATGGATTTTTCTAAAACAAAATCATATTTCAATGAAAAATTCAACATACAAAATTTTAATTCAAATATTTTCTTGCATCTAATTTATTTATAGAGAAAGTTATATTTTAATTTAGTTTAAATGTATATTTTGATCAATTATACATAAAATAATATAATTATCTAATTTTAACCAATTTCACAATGAAATTGGATATAAAAACATGTCAATCTTTTGAACATTTTCACTTTAAAAACACATCATCTCATCCATTATAAAACAATACATCTAAATTAATTTCTACAACTTCTGTGATTAGAATTTTTAAAAATGATACCATTTATGGAATCAGAATTTGTAATAATGTCTAATAAGGCAAATTATTTATTGAAAAAAAACATTTGTTAAATTATTTAAAATTAATTACAACGATTAAGGTAAAAAGAAGATTAATTAATGAATAATCCTAGAATATATGATTTAAAAATAACCCTACACTTATCTAAGAATTATTTGATGGAAATATTTCAACCATTAAATATATAATAATAAAAAAACATTCCTTTTAAAACACTTTGGGAATAATTTAAAAATGTTTAGAACACAAAAAAATTCAATAATACCTAATGTGTCATTTTCCCCTGTTATAAACGGCCTCATCTCCCTCTAATCTTCACACCTATCAAGCCATTTTATTTAAATTTACCATCAAAAATATCCTCCATACAACCCTCCATTCATCATATAATCATCCCTTGGGGTATAAATCCATCAAAGGAATCCCTTTGGTACAAACCAAAAGGATTTACCCAAAGAGGAGGTAACGTCCTTCAATAAGCACAATTTTTTTATTTCATTATCTACCAGAAAAAAATAATTTAATTTAATTATTACATTATAACCACAATATCCTCAATATTATGATATGCTTTTATATTATGGTTTATAACTACTCTAACATACACTTCCATAAAATGAGATACACATTCGTCATTTGTGTGTAGTGCGAACTACCGCCACGCGAACTGATGTCGTTCATTATTCCATTTCCACCTTTCAAGGATGGTAATTATGATTTAATGTATTTTTTATAAGATATATGGGATATATATTATTTTTATCATTATTTAGTTATTATATAACACATACATTAATGGTATTATTTTTTAAAATATGATAACTTTGTTTGTGGACGTGTGGACTACCGCCTCCTCAAAACAGTTAGTCACACATTACATGGAATGTATTAAGGATGTGTTTAGTGAATTTATATGATAGATAGTAATGATTATATAGATATATATATATATCATTTACATTATTTATTTCAATATAACAACAAAAGGGATACAATGTTCATGCGTACGTACGACCTATCATCTCCATGAACGATGTATTTCATTATCTATTAATATATTTTATCAATTATTACAAATGAATATATACTAAATATATATTATATTTTTATAATGTTTTTTATTTTTACGATGATGAAATCATGATATAAGAAATAGGATCAAAAATATTTCAAATCGTTGTATATGCAAAAAACCAAGCAGTAGTGACACAAAACGTAACATTAAGGTGGAATTGTTAATAAATAGGTAATAGAAGGACATAAAGAAATCATATATGGTGTTATATAATTTAATATGGTTATATTCTAAAATTTAGAATAATATTATATGTAATTTATAGTATTTTTTCATGATTACGACAAGAGTCAAGACACAAGGTAAGGGTATTTCTGGTCTAACTTGCATTCCTACAAGACTTATTTCATATTCAAAAATTAATTATTTTGTGTGGTTTATATACATACCATGAATGTATCATGTTATTAATATAATCATATTTAAGGGTATTTAAATATCCAATTTATTATATCTCTTTTATGGGGATTACATTTTAGATGTCACTAAATTTGTAAGGTAATTTTATCTAAATTTTCATTCCTCGAGACACATTTTTTATATGCCTATGTTATTTTACGAGGTGTATATACTATCCATTTGACATGATATATCATGAATAATATTAATTTAATGATACTTATTGATTAATGTAATTTTATTCAATATTTGGTATTCTGATTTAATGTTTCCAAAGTTGTTTGAATTTATTGCTATAATCTCATCATTTATCGGTATTTTTAATGATTATGCATCCATTGATGAAATATTATGATCCGTTTCTAAAGAAATCCAAAACATTATATTATCCTATGATTTTTTATGATATAATAATTTAATGGTAGAAAATTATCACACTCTGGAACTTATGATTATTAGGAAAATGTCATTAAGAAAACCAGGCCATATTTCTCTCTAAGGTCAAAAATCGGTTTTATTGAAAATGTGATGTTCTCTAAAAATTATTTAAAAAATATTATTATGTAAAATTTTAAACATATTTTAAAAAAAGGATTTGAATATATTCAAATATTTTTTTATAATATTTCAAATCTATTTTTTAAAATTTCTTTTCATGATTCCTTCATAAGTTTTCAATGTTATTTTTAACGAAAATGATTTTCTTACTGTTTTATGTTTAAAAATCCTTTTTTAATCAATATAAAATATTTTTATCAAAATTTATTTTTAAAATTTATTTCACAATTATTTAAGACCCAAGATGAAATCTATTGGTGTTACACATTCCTTTTTTGGGATATGATTCAGGATTTCATTCATATTGTTTCTATGAATTGTCTATGTTATAATGGAATAATGGTTATGAATCCCATTTCTGATTAATGAGTTTTATGTTTTTGAAACCCATATATATTTCATGAGTAATGTCATTTTGAAAATGTGTTATTTTCATAGGTTATTATTGGAATAGATGTTTATGAAACCTCTATATATTCCACAAGTTATGACATTATGGCATTTTTATGATATGCATTTTATTTTGTGGGTTGTGATATGATCATTATGAAACCAATCCCTTTTTATGGGTCATGATTTTATTATTACTTATAATATTATGTAACATGTATGTATATTTTCATTATGTGACTAGTGGGAACTATA
Source organism: Viscum album (assembly GCA_963277665.1). NCBI lineage: Eukaryota > Viridiplantae > Streptophyta > Magnoliopsida > Santalales > Viscaceae > Viscum > Viscum album. Next base: position 1,405,759,869 of record OY728125.1, read on the forward strand.
AATCCCTCAAATTTATTGGGTAAAGATTTATATCTCATGAGATAATGATGGGAAACCAGCCAGTGAGCTTGATTCACTATGGGAAAAATTGAAATCTAATCCACTATGTAAAGAAAGGCAAACTGTAACACCCTAATATTTCATAGTGTGTTATTTCGTCAAAATAATTCAATAACATGCACTACACGCAACACCAAGTTCAAGCGCACCATGACTTAGCAAACAAGTCGTTCAAAAGAGGTTATGAATAGTATTAACAAAATTTCAAACTTCATATAATCCTAATAATTTTAGAATCCAAATTATGAGTTTCTTAGACATAATGTAAGAACAAATTCATTTTCAGTATTGCACTTTTCCCAAATTTTAATAGTGAACCCTTTTTAAATCCAATATTTTAAACTTTTATATATTCAATTTGACTAAATAAATTTACTATTTATAATGGGGACATCAAAAATTTACAATGAAACATATCAATCTTCCACGGTACGCATTCCGTTGAATAATACAGTAGTGTGTGTTGTATGCAACTTCGAGTTCTAACACACACCACAACTAATCAAACTAGCCGTTATGAATAGTAATACTTAAAATTTGAAATTTTATAAATTATATCTCTCAAAATGGACTTCATTTTTGTATTCGGAGTATCAAATTTAGCCTAAGGGGAAATTTTGGAACTTTTCGGATAACATTTATATTTTGATGAATAGTGAAAATTACTAAATTTTAATTAAAAACAACTATTTTAATCAAAATAATTTATATTGATAAATTATGAATTTGAGTGGTTTTAAAGTATATTTAGAATATATTATTACCATTTAATACAATGTTGGTCATTGTACATAATTTCACAATTAAACCGGACATAAACAAATGTCAATCTTTTGATAGTTATTTTCTCTTTAAAGCACGCTAATTGTTTTGACGACGGGAATTAATTTTTAAATTAATTAATTCAACTGATATGTTTTGAATTTTGTAAAATAGACATCATTTTTTAATTCATAATATCATGTATAGCTTAGGCCTAATTTTTGGTATTTTTCTGGAAACATTCATTTTTTGATGAATAGTGAAACCACTAAGTGGTAGTTAAAAAAACTAAATTTTCATAAAACATAATTTTACCGCTTTTGTGAGTGGAATTTGGAAAATCCGAAAGACACGGTTAATATCATGGAGTAAAATTTGGTTCAATGAGATGAAAATAATTTTTGTTGAATAGTAACTTTTTACTTTTATTTACCACGGTTAAAAGTAAATCGGGTATTTAAGGGTAAAATGATATTAATATTACCCTAACAGATGTCCTAATTCTATTGGACAAGTTTATCTCGACCAAAAACAACCTTGGGAATAAAATATTATCATTTAGGTACACTTGGATTAGATTAGGACATTTATTATTATTTAATTCAAAGAAGAGTTAAAAGAGTTAAAATAAAAGTTTATTTACTAAAACATTTTTAATATAGGGTTACACATAAGATAAATTAGATTATAAATATTCATTAGAAAGATAAGAATATTTCCTACATAATAATAGTTTATTTATAATTTTTAAACATTATATAATTTAATTTATTTATGACACAATGATGATGCCATAATTACCATAATAGTGAAAAATTAAAATCATTGATATTATAAATACCCAAATAAATATAATTTGAAACATTTTATGAATTAAACTAATTTTCTAGGTTAATATGACATGTTAGGAATGATTTAATTAACTTTTTTAGAAGTAATACTTCTGTTGTGATTTTTACAAAAATTAATTATTGAATAGTTTCAAAATTGACATAAAAGAGTTTTTAAAGAAAATATTATATTATTAATTGATGTTAAATTCCTAAAAATATAAGGTTCGGCCAATAGACTTATATCATGATAGGTGTATCATTAATGGACTACTTGGGGGTCTCTTTGAGGTATATAGTAAGTTTATTAACTATATAATATAAAAATACAAAGTGGCATGGTAAGTGTCAAACTAATTATCTAAGAGGTAAAACTAAAAGATAAGGTTAATATAATGACCCAAACCTGTCTAAATTCTATTGGTTGAGTGGTTTTCGACCCATAACCACATTAAACATTAAATAATCCACTTTGGTGACATTAGAAACCGAATATAAATATATTATAAAATAATATTTCTAGCTTTTCCAAAGGTGCCCCTCACCCCTCTTATAAAAGGGCACTCTCCCTTCTCGCTAATTCACACCATCAAAGCCTTTTGGTTCGGCCAACCCCTGCCCGAATACTCTTTCAACTTCCGTCACTACAACCTATAGGCCGTAGTTTGATCAGGAAGCCAACCTAATGATCCCTTTTGATCAAATCAAAAGGAAGAACCCAAAGAAGAGGAGGTTAACCTACCCCCATCCAAGGAAAAGTACAAGGTAAGGGTTAATTTTTCAATATCATTATTATCCGAGGTTGTTTATACGTAATTATCTACTGGGATATCTTTATCATCCACATCCATGTTCCTTAAAAATGTACTTAAAAACATTTTTACTATTTACTAGACAATGGGTTAAATTCATTTATACCCTTATGTGTTTTGAAAGGAATCTTTCCGTCGTCTTCCAAACAAGGTAATTTTTAACCATTTCGACAAATTTAAGGTATGAATGTCTTTTTATACTTATACGGTGGGTGTGGTTATTTTCCGTAGTTATAAAATCGTTGAAGCTTCCCTTACAAGCTTATAATAATATTTTCAAAGTAAATGTTTTATTTTATAATTATGTGACTTTTAAATGATTTCAAAATGAATATTTTAAGAATTTGTGAAATGTAATATTTATCAAGATCATAATTTTAAATGTTTTGAAGATTTATCTTTTTAAATCTTTTTAATTAATGTCCATGTTTTCAAAATGATTTTAAGGATTTATTTATATGGACATGATTGTTTTCAAATGATATTTATTTTCAAAAGTTTCAAAGTGGTATGGGACACTTTGATTCAAAAATAACTTTTAAATTACTTCCTTTATAAATTTGTGACTTTTCAATGATTTTTAGAAAAGAGATATTTCTCTCAAATAGTTTTGATTTCATCTATGTCAATATCCTTTTATGGATTTTAAGCTTATTTGATGTTGATTTATTATGATTCAAAACTTTTTTATTATATTGAAGGTTTTGTGATATGTTTTAATATGGATGTGTTAATTTTATACCATTCATGGTTTATAGAGAAAGTATTGACATTTATTATGCTAGTTTTAATATGAATATTTATGTTATGTTTAAACCTTTTCATATGGGAATGCATTGGACTTTGTAAATGAAGGGTGGAGCCTGCTATAGCTCCTCGATTCATCGGTAGGTCTCATGAGACAAACTAGTGTCTTGGCACAAGGTCTTGACAAAATCTTATTTGTAGTCTTGGAACGAGGCCGTGGATATATGGTTATGATAGTCTAGAATTATGCATTCCATCATTATGAAAGTGGTTATTGATATTTCATGTGATTATTCGATTAGTAGAATATCCATGTGGATTAGTAAATGGAATTATTTCATTTTATTTTTTCCATACTAGGTTGAAGATCAAGTTTAAAAGGCTTTTGTTTTAGTTATACATTTCCTTAAATGTTTATTCTTATTTATGAAAGTTTCTGCTATATTGTTATCCTTACTAGGCATTTGAGCTCACCCATTTTCTAGGTTTTATTTTTCCCAGCATTCCAAGAAGTATATTGTGATTGATATTAAGGGTTAAGACAAGGGAATAATAGCATTCATAAAGGATTATTTATGTTGTTTTGTATGTTATTAAGTGTAATGTAACATTCATGTATGTAATCTATTTTCCAAGACTGATAAACTGATCGGTCCTTTGGGACTTGATTCCTTGTAATCATGCCAATGTATTAAAGTAATGCACTGACTTCGGGTAACTAGGGTCGGGGTATTACAGTTGGTATCAGAGGAGGTTTAGCAATAACCTTGTAAAGTAGATTTAGATAAACTCTGATTAGATCACATAGCCTTAAGATAGACTTTGAGGATTAGTATAGAAGAACATCATAGAATTTTGGTATTGTAGAGATTTTGTGAGTTTTCCGAGAAATACATCCATGTCTGGATATGAGTAGGTAGAGGCAGATCTGGCACAGATGTACCTAGGGGTAAAACCTGAAAACACTTATTTGAGCTAGAATCAAATGGAAACTGGTGCACGACAACAGGCCTTGCTGCACTCTTGGTTACGACACTCCCAGGGGATATGCTTAAGATAATTCTCATTTTCTTTACAATCCATCATGAAGGGCTCATGACTATATACTTACTCAAAGAAAACATTATTATGATTATGCATTATATCCATAAACTATTCAATTTTCATTAGGTATTTTACAAGTTTGGAATTATTCATTGCAATTCATAAACTGCCCTAGTTTATTCTATTGTATAGAAATGGTGCCTAGTAGAAGGAATGTGAACTCCAGTAATACGTATGATCCAAAGAGTAAGAAGGATTGTATCTTTCATGGTATTAAACCATCATTTAGAAGGAAAATAGTCCTGCGTGTATTATCATCATATGAAGAAATAGTATCATGTGTGGATAAGATAACTAAAGAGTTTACTGTGTCTTATGGCTTTGAAGGGAAGCAAGAGAAGAAAAGGATGGAAGAGTGAAAGATGGATAAAGGGAAGAGGGAAAAGAAGAATTTCCCCATATGTGAAAACTGTGGGAAGAAACACCGTGGAACATTCCTTAAAGGAATGGGAGTTTGTTATAAGTGTGTATGAAAAGGGCACCAAGTACGTGACTGCAAGGGTAAGAAAATGCTTTCAAATGTACAATGCTTTATTTTCAAGGAGTTTGGACACTACACGAATCTATCATCAGACTATGCCACAAAAGATGCTATTGGATAACAATCATGTTATGATACTACCATAGATGAAGAGGAATGATTAGAGTTCTTATGTTGATTATGTCATTTGAGTGTTGTATCAGCAATGTACTTGTTATAATAATTATAAAGTATATAAGGATTGTACTGCAATACTATTTCATTGAGGATTTGAGATTTTATGGTACTAAGAAAAGGGACTCTACAGCAAGTTAAATTTTTTGGAAATTACATGTTTGAAGGAAAGATAAACCTTAATATGGTCCTAATATTGAGGTACTTATTATGGAATAAGATATGGTTTATTTGGGTAAATTATATTGGATATTCATGAATGCCTTGAAACTGATTAAAGATTTGTATATTCCATAATTGGTGGAGTTTACAACATTTTTGGATGGATGATTTATATCCATCATTCAATATGGAATAAGGGATCATGAATGTAATCAATAAAGATTATGGCAATTCTGGATGTTTCATAGTTTTAAAAGAATACATGATGAAGGTATTCATATGCTATTATGGGGTAAAAAGGATCTACATTATATTTACCTTCCTTATAAATGTTTGACTATGAGTTTGGATAGAAGTATTTTTGATAATTCTATTTTGAGATTAATTTTGGATTTCCATAAAAGGACAACCCAGGGGTCGGGCGGTAACCCGTCGCATCTGACAAAGCCGTGAGACTTGAACCCACAACCGAAGGGCGACAAGGGTGTATCACCTACCACTGACCCACTTGATCTCCTGGATTGAATAATTTCGTTTTTTAGTGGTTATTCTAGATGAATTATAAATTCAATTTTTAACCCTATACGAATAGGATAAATAGACTATTATTTTTAAGTTCTATTATCTTTTAGAGTTAAAGATGGGTTTGTGGTATAACTTAGTTCAAGAATGAGACTCTACTTGTCATGTATATAATTTTATTCCTATATTATTCAATGAAGAAATTAATTCTTATACTTTAGTGAAGGGATCTTAAAACAAAAAAATGTGTTATCCTAATACCATATATTTTGTTGAACTGATGGCATTTTAAATCCTTATAGATTACTGAATTTAAGGACCTCAATTTTAAATTTCTTTAAGTTTGAGGACCTCAATCACCACCTATAAATATTTAGGTTTTCCCTCCAATTATATGTCTCTAATTTCCTCCAATGTTCTTTTAATCGAGATCATCATTTGGTGGTGACCCTTTCATTTCTCTTTTCCTCTTATTAAGACTAAATTTTATTAACCCAATTTCTGATGTGGATTTCACACAAAGATATTTTCTATATTCAACCTTTTATTTTTTAAGAACAATTTTAAATTGAGAGGACTCAATTTATTGAATGAGGGGAGAATGTAACACCCCAATATTTCATAGTGTGTTATTTCTTCAAAATAATTGAATAACTTGCACTACACGCAACACAAAGTTCAAGCGCACCATGACTTACCAAATAAGCCGTTCAAAAGAAGTTATGAATAGTATTAACAAAATTTTAAACTTTATATAATCCTTATAATTTTAGAATCCATATTATGAGTTTCTTAGACATAATGTAAGAACAAATTCATTTTCAGTATGGCACTTTTACCAACATTTAATTGTGAACCCTTTTTAAATCCAATATGTTAAACTTTTATATAATTAATTTGACTATATAAATTTACTTTTTATAATGGGGACATCAAAAATTTACAATGAAACATCACAATATTCCACAGTAAACTTTCCTTTGAATAACATAGTAGTGTGTGTTGTACGCAACTTCGAGTTCTAACACACACCACAACCAATCAAACTAGCCGTTATGAATAGTAATACCTACTTTTTGAAATTTTATAAATTTTATCTCTCAAAATGGACTTCATTTTTGTATTCGGAGTATCGAATTTAGCCTAAGGTGAATTTTTTGAACTTTTTGGATAATATTTATATTTTGATGAATAGTGAAAATTACAAAATTTTAATTAAAAACAACTTTTTTTATCGGAATAATTTATATGATAAATTATAAATTTGAGTGGTTTTAAAGTATATTTAAAATATATTTATACCATTTAATACAATGTTGGTCATTGTCCATAATTTCACAATTAAACCAGACATAAACAAGTGTTAATATTTTGATAGTTATTATCTCTTAAAAACACGCTATTTGTTTTGACGACGGAAATTAATTTTTTAATTAATTAATGCAACTGATATGTTTTGAATTTGGTAAAATAGACATCATTTTTGAATTCATAATATCAAATATATCTTAGGCCTATTTTTTGGTATTTTTCTGGAAACTTTCATTTTTTGATGTATAGTGAAACCACTAAGTGGTAGTTAAAAAACAGAATTTTTCATAATACATAATATTACCTCTTCTGTGAGTGGAATTTCGAAAATCCATGAGACACAGTTAATATCAAGGAGTAAAATTTGGATCAATGAGATGAAATTAATTTTTGGTCAATAGTAACTTTTTACTTTGATTTACCACGGTTAAAAGTAAATAGGGTAATTAAGGGTAAAAATGATATTAATATTACCCTAGCACATGTCCTAATTCAATTGTAAAAGGGTATCTCGACCAAAAACACCATTAGGAATAAAATATTATCATTTAGGTCAACTTGTATTAGATTAGGACATTTATTATTATTTAATTCAAAGAAGAGTTAGAAGAGTTAAAATCAATGTTTATTTACTAAAACAATTTTAATATAGGGTTACACAGAAGATAAATTCGATTAAAAATATTCACTAGAAACATAAAAGATTTCCTACATAATGATATTTTATTTATAATTTTTAGACATTAAATATTCTAATTTATTTATGACACAATGATGATGCAGTAATTACCATAATAGGGAAAAATTAAAATAATTGATATTATAAATACCCAAATAAATATAATTTGAGACTTTTTATAAATTACACTAATTTTCTAGGTAAATATGACATGTTAGGAATGATTTAATTAAATTTTTTTGAAGTAATCCTTCGGTTGTGATTTTTACAAAAATCAATTATTGAATAGTGTCAAAATTGACAAAAAATAGTTTTTCAAACAAATGTTATATTATTAATTGATATTAAATTCCTAAAAATATAATGTTTGTCCAAGAGACTTATATCATGATAGGTGTATCATTAATGGACCACTTGGGGGGTCTCTTGAAGGTACATAGTGTGTTTATTAACTATATAGTATAAAAATTCAAAGTGGCATGGTAAGTGTCAAACTAATTAACTAAGAGTTAAAACTAAATGATAAGGTTAATATAATGACCCAAACCTGTCTAAATTCTATTGGTTGAGTGGTTTTCGACCCATACCCACCTTAAACTTTAAATAATCCACTTTGGTTCTATTAGAAAACGAATATGAATTTATTATAAAATAATATTTCTAGCTTTTCCAAAGGTGCCTGATGTTATTAATATTTTAATGACTTATTATATTCCCTCTTTACTGATTTTATATGAAATTTGCATAATTTGTGTGAAATATTAATGTTTTAATATTAAGTATAATTTTTGAGCATTTTTAGAAGTAGTCCAATTGAGTCTGTTTAATGTTTTAATAATAAATATCACTCTACTGATCCAAATTGTTTTTTTCTTGTTTTTTAGGATTTTAATTTCAATATACAACATTTCATTAGAAGGTACCATGAGCCAATTCTACCATTTGACGGTTCATATGGTCCTCACAAACAAGACCAAAGAATCTGTGAACAAACTGGACCAGCCTTGAAGATTGATTTACTGGGCTCAATCCAGAAGTCCAAAAACATTAAATCTCCATATTAATTTGGGGGACACAACATTTCATCTTGGATAAAAGTTTCAGTGACCAAATCTAAGAACAATGGTCCCAAATGAAGCTTTAAAATCTAGCCCACCATTCTGGCCTAGAATTAAAATCTGTATAGTATGCATGACATATCTCATGATGTATGAATCAAATCGATCAACGATTTTGCAGTGTGAAATTGGAGATATACGTGGCCGACTTTTTTGAAGAAACAATTCGTATTTAAAGGCATCTTCATTTTCAAAAACCCTTTCACATTCTGGACATCAAAAATACTAGATTGAAATGGATAGTTTTACTTTGTTTAATCAACCGTCCATAACTTTTGATCCTTAAGCCCAAATGACTCCAAATTTTTAGAGTAGTTGGAACACTTAATTATCTACAACTTTGAAGAAGGATATTTCTCGATATTCGGCGGTCTTGATGTCCATATCTGCGATCCAAGTGGAGGGGTATTTCTAGAATGTAAATAGTCCACCACCTTGGGCTATAAATACATCTCCTCCTCTCCTTTCAAAAGGGTTGGCATTTCAGAGAAAAGGAGGATTGATTGGCAGTACCAAGGCCCTGCAAAAGGCTTGGAAGGATCTTCGAAATTCAAGTTTTCACTTGATAATCCCTTCCTCCTCTCTTTGTTTTCCTTTACTTTTGCATTTTTCTTCGTTTTAATTTTGCCAGTGTTTGTCTTTGTAATTCTGTTTTAATGAAATTTTCTTCTTCTTAATTTCTTATTATCATCCAACTTATGTAGTTCAATATTAATGTTCTTATTGTAGTTTAAATCAATCTGAAATCCATCATATTCTTTTACTTTATTATTCAATAAAAAGTCCTGGCTTTTTTTACTCTCATCATCGTTCGTGTGTGTGTTCGGCACACAACTCTTTTCTTATCCCTTTATTTTTCTTCTCTTTGTAATTCATCACCTTAAATATAACAGACCAGATTACTAATAATTTAAATGGATGAGTAAATACCTTATTGGTGTGAGTTATAATTTAGGGATGTTAAGTGATTGAGAGGTTTTGCTTGATGGGTATTCTTTAATTTAACATTGTGTATGTTGGAATTAACATGTCATGGATTATTGACATATTATGTTCAACGTGTGGTTTCCATGGATTATTGGAACCACAAATACACTTCCACAATCAAGCACTGATTTAGATTATAACCCTACGTAAAGTTAAGGCTTGGATTAAAGGCTTAACACTTGGTAATTCCAATCAACATCAACTTTGATGTGGGTGTTAATTTAGTGCAATATAAAGCAAAGCTCAAGGATATTACATGCTTAACTCCCTAATGATGAACTCATCACAATCATTATGAACTTGTTAAATTAAACATCGTCCATTAAACATTTCAATTAAGCTCTGCAAAAAACCCCCCCAATCAAAATACAATAAACTAAAAACAATCGACTATTACGAAGTACCATCGCTGAGGATTCGACTCGGGTGCTACTATACACATTAGTAGAGCACCGGAACCTTGACCGGTCGATAGTAAAAAATCGGCCGTGCATTTCAAATGGAACTGTTGCCGGGGATGGTGATTTACGTAGTCATTAGTTTCTGGTTATTGTAAAAAAATCCAAAAAGAAAATTGAAAAAAAAATTGAAAAAATCACAAAGAAAAACCTGTATTCCTCCTAAAAATCGTAAACTGAAAAAATAAAAAGAAAAACCTGTCTTCCTCTTTCTTCCAAAATCTCTCTGAATGACCCATATCCTCCCAAACAATCCATCAGATTTTTTTGACCCTGAAATTGAGCGAACACTTCGCCAACTTAGGAGGAACATAAGAGATACTCAAATAATTCAAGAACCATTCCTCATCCAACCAGTTGAAATTGAAATGGAAAAACCTATAGAACAAACCCTAAAAGAACTCGCTGCCCCTGATATGAATTACCAACCTCTTGGTATTCAATATCCAAACATAGAGGCTGACTTCGAACTCAAATCGGGTTTGATTAATCTTCTTCCTCATTTCCATGGGCTAGCCGGTGAGGATCCACATCTCCACCTTAATGAGTTCCAAGTTGTGTGCTCTACCATGAAGCCTCAAGGGGTTTCTGAAGAACAAATCAAACTTCGAGAATTCCCTTTCTCCCTAACTGACAATGCTAAGTCATGGCTCTACTACCTTCCTCCTGGTTCCATAACTACATGGAATGACATGAAGAGACTCTTAGATAAATTCTTTCCTGCTTCTTGTACTGCTTCTATCCGAAAGGAAATAAGTGGTATACGTCAATTATCAAGTGAATCACTCCATGAGTACTGGGATAGGTTCAAAAAGCTTGTTGTAACCTGACCACACCACCAAATTCCTGACCAACTCTTGATCAAATACTTCTATGAGGGGTTATTGGCTATGAAGATAACTCTCATTGATGCCGCAAGTGGTGGTACTCTGGGTGATAAAACTCCTGCAGCTGCAAGAGATCTCATAAGTAACATGGATGCAAACACACAACAATTCCATACTCGAGCACATGCTCAAGTCAAACAATCCCAAGATAATAAATCAATTGAGCCGAACAAAATGACCAAGTGGATGAGTGAACTTACAGGTCTTGTGCGACAGCTAGCTGTGGATACCAAATCCCCAACCTCGTCTTCTCTACAATCAATGTTTCTTGGACCAATCAAAAACTGTGGAATCTGCAACTCTCCATCTCATCCAACTGACACTTGTCCACAACATCAAGATGATCATTCCGATTCATCTGGACCAATGGAGATCAATGAATCATATGCTCAGCGGAACACCAATCCTCAACTATCATGTCAGTTTGTTAGAAACATCAACCAACCTCACTCTGAGCCCTTCCCCTCTAACTTTAACCAAGGATTGAGGTATGGTAATCTCGTCTCTCATCCCCCTCAATTACCTGCTCAAAACCCAAACCAATTCCAATATGGTCAAGGTGGTGGTAACTTCCATCAACCTTATCCTTTTGTTCATCAACCTCAAAGGAACAATCCTCCTCCTGGATTCCATTATCCTAGTGATCCTTCCCAATTCCAAAACCAATTCAATCGATTTCTCAAGAACCAAAATCAAGGCAATCCCAATCCAGGACAAGCCTCTTCATCCAAGAAACCATGGGAAAGTGTAGTGGAATATCATGCCTCCTTCACTCGTTCTAGCCTTAAAAACATTGAAACTCAAATAGGTCAACTTGCATCCCACGTGAGCCAGCAACAACAATTAAATTCTTCCCAACTCCCAGCTCAACCTTTACCCAACCCCAAGGGTAATGTAAGTGCAATAGCACTTAGATCGGGAAATCACATTGATATGCCTCAAGATAAGTCCTCTATCCCTCCTTTGAATGTTGACCTAGAAAATTAAAAGAAAAAGAAACTTGAAAAGGAACCTGAAACCATTCCCTCACCTACTTCAATTCCACTTAGGAACCCAATTCCTTTTCCTCACGCCATTTCTAAACCAAGGAAGTCCTTTGAACCTGATCCTGAAATGCTCGACATGTTTAGACGAGTTGAGGTCAGCATTCCCCTCTTAGATTCCATAAAACAAATTCCTAAGTATGCCAAGTTTCTTAAGGAATTGTGCACCCACAAGAGGCAACTTAGGACCTTTGAAAATTTTTCCACCCAGCAGTCTATTCCCATAATGTTAAAAGATCTAAGGACCTTTAAAATCCCATGGCAAATTGGAAGTTTAATCTTTGATGATGCACTCATAGACCTAGGATCCTCAATTAATTTCATGCCCAAATCCATATTCTCCTACCCTGGTCTAGGTCCCTTACATCCAACAGGTGTTGTCATTCAGTTAGCCAATCGAAGCACAGCTAGTCCTGAGGGAATAATTGAGGATATCCTTGTCCGAGTCAATGATCTTATCTTCCCTGCTGATTTCTATGTTCTTGACAAGGAAGGTGAGATGAACTCTACTCAATCTCCCCTAATTCTAGGAAGACCATTTATCATGACTGCGAAAACCAAGATTGATGTCCATTCTGGCATCTTATCCATGGAATTCGGTGACCAACTGGTCAAGTTCAACATTTTCCAAGCCATATGATACCCATCTGAGGATCACTCTGAATTATCAATCCATGCTTCTGAGGACACTTCTAAGAGTCAATCGAACCCCAATCCACCATGTTCTTCATGTTCTAATGATAAAGGATCTTGTGAAATCTGCACCATGATTAACAAAGTCATAACTGGTGAAGTTGATGTGGACCTTTCATTCATAGAGTCCATCAATTTAGAGGATCTTGAAAACTCTCTTGAATCCCATCTCAACTCTGATCTCTACTGCTCCACCTTAGACAGTATTAAGGAAAATGAACCCGAATCAACTGAAGTCCCTTCTTCCATTCATGAGTTGTCGATCCCAAAATTGAAAGATGAGACTGATCTGAAACCTTTTCCTGCACACCTGAAATATGCATTCCTCTTCCATGATCACTCATATCATGTCATTATCTCTGCCACACTTACTGATACCGAGGAGTCAAAACTTGTTCAAGTGTTAGAGGAAAACAAAAAGGCCTTAGGTTAGACCCTAGATGACATACCAGGAATCAACCCTGCCCTTTGCATGCATCACATCCATCTTGAGGAGTCATCAAAGACAATTAGACAACCAGAAAGAAGACTCAATCCTCTCATCCTTGAGGTAGTTAGGGAATAGATCACCAAGATTCTTCAAGATGGTATTATCTACCCAATTTCTGATAGTGAATGGGTTAGTCCAATTCAATTTGTACCTAAGAAGGGTGGGATAACTGTTGTCACAATTGAACATGGAGAGGTAGTCACAACTCGAGTGAAGAACAAATGTCATGTGTGCATCGACTATAGGAAATTGAATTTTGAAACCCAAAAATATCACTACCCTCTTCCATTCATTGATCAGATGCTAGAAATATTGGCCGGAAAGTTACAGTATTGCTTTCTTGATGGATACACCAGCTATTTTCAAATCCCAATCTCACCTCAGGACCATGAAAAGACTACTTTCACATGCCCCTTTGGAACATATGCATATAGAAGAATGACTTTTGGACTTTTCAATGCTCCTGCAACATTCCATAGGTGTATGATGAGTATCTTTTCAGAATTCATTGAACACTGCATGGAAGTCTTCATGGATGACTTCACCATTTATAGTGAGTCATTTGAATCTTGTTTGCATTCACTCCCTCTAGTCATTCAAAAGTGTGTCAAGTGTAACCTTGTGTTAAATTTTGAAAAATGTCACTTTATGGTTGAAAATGGGATTGTTCTAGGGCACATAGTTTCAAAAGATGGTATTGAAGTCGATCCTACCAAAATTGTAGTGATCCAATCACTGTCTGAACCCAACTCTGTCCGAGACATCCATTCATTTCTCGGTCATGCTGGTTTCTATCGGAGATTCATCCATAACTTCAGTAAAATTTTCCTCCCACTCACTTGTTTGCTCCAAAATGATGTCACTTTCCATTTTGATGTGGTTTTCCAGAGAGCCTTTGTTGAACTCAAAACTGCTCTAATATCTACCCCAATAATCCAACCCCCAGATTGGTAATTACCCTTTGAATTGAAGTGTGATTCTTCTGATAGAGCTGTTGGGGCTGTTCTTGGTCAAGGAAGATAAAGAATTCCTTGTGTCATCTATTATTCCTCAAAAACATTGGATGAAACTCAATCTCACTACACTATCACTGAAAAAGAACTTCTAGCAGTGGTTTTTACCTTAGATAAATTCCGGCCCTATCCCTTAGGTGCCAAAATCATCATCTTCACAGACCATTCTGGTATAATGTTCCTACTCAAGAAAAGGGATTCCAAAATGAAGCTAATAAGATGGATCCTAATGCTCCAAGAATTTGACCTTGAAATAAAAGATAGACCAGGAAAAGAAAACCCTGTGGCTGATCACTTGAGTAGAATTTATAATTCTTCTCAAACTGAAATCATCGATCCTGAATTCCCCACTGATCACCTTTCATCTCTCACTCCAAAAATACCATGGTATGCCCCAATTGTAAATTACTTGGTTTCCGGTGTTTTTCCTGAAAAGTTCTCAAAAGAACAAAAAATGAAGTTTAAAAGTGATTCAAAATACTATTTTTGGGAGGAAAATAAACTTTGGCAAACTGGGGCTGACATGGTAATAAGGAGATGTGTCGATGAAAATGAACATTTTTCCATCTTAGAATTATTTCACTCACTTCCCAGAGGTGGCCACTTTGGACCACAAAGGACCTCCCGAAAGTTCCTAGACTCTGGATTCTTCTGGCCTTCACTCTTCAAGGACTCACATGAGTTATGTCAATCATGTCCCACTTGCAAAAAGTTCGGCACAATCTCCAAAAGAAATGAAATGCCCCAAAATCCTTTAATATTTTGTGAAATCTTCAATGTTTGGGGAATCGATTTCATGGGACCATATCCCCCTTCCAATGGATTCTCATACATTCTTCTTACGGTCGATTATGTTTCAATGTGGGTTGAGGCCAGACCCACTAGGAAGGATGATGCTCATACTATTAGTGAGTTCCTAAAGACCCACATCTTCCAAAGATTTGGCATACCATGTGCCTTGATCAGTGACTTAGGAACCCATTTTTGTAATAGAACCGTCGAATCTCTTCTTAAAAAGAATGGGGTTGTACATAAAACTTCAACTACATATCACCCCCAAAAAAATGGCATGGCTGAACTCTCTAATAGAGAAGTGAAAAGGGTACTTGAGAGAATTGTTAAGCCCACCAGAAAAGACTGGCCTGAGAGACTTGGTGAAGCCCTTTGGGCTTATCGAACTGCCTATAAAACACCAATTGGGATGTCTCCTTTTAGGCTAGTTTTTGGTAAAGCGTGTCACTTACCAGTTGAAATCCAACATAAGTCTTTTGGGGCTGTGAAAACCTGTAATTTTGATTGTGAAAAATCTGGTGAAGAAATATTGTTGCAATTGGCTGAACTGGAGGAGCATCGACTTGAATCCTATTAGAATTCCAATCTGTACAAAGAGAAGGCTAAGGTACTCCATGATAGACACATCCTGAGAAAGGTATTTCATGAGGTTGAAAAGGTAATGCTCTTCAATTCTCGATTCCGACTTCACCCATGTAATCTTAATTTTCTTTGGTAAGGTCCTTTTGTTATTACTAAAGTATACCCATTTGGTGCAGTCCAATTCCAAGACCCCTCTTCCAAAAGGACATTTACAGTTAATGGACATCGGTTAAAGCATCACTATGAGAGGACACACAATCCTGGATCATCATATACTTCCATTGGATACCCAACTTCTCCAGTCAACCTACAACCGAATGGAGACGATGACCCACCAAATATAAACCAGGGGGCACATCTTTCCCTTTAACTATTTCTATATCCCTTCCTCTCTCTAACTCTTTCTTCTTCTTCATATCTCTTTCATTTTTTTACCACATTATTTTTCAAAACCTTTCTTTTTCACTTTCTCTTTTTTGTGGCTGTATCTTTATAAAAAACAAAAAAATATAAAAACCTAAAAAAAAACCAAGAAAACAGTCACTTAAAAAAATACAAAAAAAATTAAAGAGTCATGCATACTCACCATCGAGTGTTTAAATTTTGTACAACCATTTTGGGGAGTTAATAGACATGTTTTCATCTAAAATGTTTTTTATTTTCATTATGACTTTGGATAATGAATTTCGTGTCAAAACCAACACATTTTGAATGCTAAATTTTTGATTTGGAAAATGCTTTTCTTGAACAGTGAGGAACAACATTTGCTTTCATGCCAAGGCCACCTATGGCCATCTTTTCAAAATGTGAGTCTTCACCCCCATTTGTGAGTCTTGAGTTTGTGGACCTTCGAGTTGAATTTACTACCTTAGTGTGTATTAATATGATAGAGGCATTTTTTCAACCACATGAGAATCACAATAGCCAAATAGCCTCCCATTTCCCTTATATTAATCCTCCTTTTGAAAGCCCCTTCAAGCCTATTAAATCTTTTTCTTTGATATACATATTACAATCCCAATACCTTTTCCCACATAATATCAACATGGATTTTCATTGCATATGTTTATGAAATTTACGTGTGGGGGGAATGGATTTCATTTTTGGGTATCATTTCCTTACTTTCTGGTGTGTTATCGTCTGCTTGAGGAAAAGCATCCATTTCAGTGTGGGGGAGAGGTTTTCATTAAGTGTGTTTAGGGGAATGTAATTAACTTCCATTTATGTAATTTTTTAAATGTTATTGAAAAGTGTTCAAAAAAAATTCAAAAAAAAAATCAAAAAAAAAATCAATCAAATAAAAGAAAAAATGGGTTGTGTCTTGGGTAGGCCAAAAATCAATCTTTCTAAACCTTTGATCTTGTTATAACTATTACAATTAGTGTTGTGAGGAGATAAATCATGGGTTGGGTTTTGAGTGTGAGATCTTTTCCAAGTTCAACTTTCGAAAAAACAAAGAGAAAAAAAGGAAAAAAAGAACACTTGCATTATATTCTTATTGGGGGAAGTTCTGTGTTTTTTAAATATTTCATCTTCTCAGTACCTTCATATTTTCTTCCTCTATTGTGTCTTTCTTCACAAAATCATTCCTTTGTGAATATGTGTTTTCATTTTCTTCCATGTTTTATTTCAAAAAAATGTGCATTGCTTTTTCTATGTTGGTATTTTAATCCTCTTCTTATCTCTTTTGGACATTATATTCCTACCGTCCCCTAGCCATAGAAAAACCCCTTCAAAAGACCTCTTGATTCTTGTGCACTTTGGATAGGGATTGTAAGCTGAGAGATCTTTTCAAACTCTAAGATTTTCACTTTTGGTTGGTGAATGAGTGAACCTCCACAAATAAATTTTATCATCTTGAGAGGTGTGAGTTTTGAGTGTCCACATTTTCCATTTCTAAATTTGAGCATGAAAAAAAAATTAGTTTTGAAACATTTTTTCTGTAACAACTTGTGGTGGAATTCAAAATGGATGAGTAAAATAGTCTAAAATTCCCCGGATTGGAGAAAAAAAAATTAAAATCTGTTGGTGAGTAAAAATGATTTTGTCATGTTTTTATATATGTTGCACATGAGGACATGAACAAAGCTAAGTGTGGGGGATTTGATGTTATTAATATTTTCATGACTTATTATATTCCCTCTTTACTGATTTTATATGAAATGTGCATAATTTGTGTGAAATTTTAATGTTTTTATATTAAGTGTAATTTCTGAGCATTTTTAGAAGTAGTCCAATTGAGTCAGTTTAATGTTTTAATAATAACTACCCTTATACTGATCCAAATTGTGTGGTTCTTGTTTTTTAATATTCACCTTTCAATATACAACATTTCATTAGAAGATACCATGATCCAATTCTTCCATTTGATGGGTCATATGGTCCTCACAAACAAGACTAAAGAATCTGTGAACAAAATGGACCAGCCATGAAGATTGATTTACTGGGCTCAATACAGATGTCCAAAAACATTAAATCTCCACCATAATTCTGGGGACACTACATTTCATCTTGGATAAAAATTTAAGGGACAAAATCTAAGAACAAGGGGCCCAAATGATGCTTTAAAATCCAGCCCACCATTCTGGCTGAGAATTAAAATCAGTATAGTATGCATGACATATCTCATGATGTAAGCATCGAATCGAGCTGAGATTTTTCAGTGTAAAATAGGAGATTTAGTTGTCCGACTTTTTTGAAGAAACAATTGGGATTTGAAGGCATATTCATATTCAAAAACCCTGTCACATTCTAGACTTCAAAAAGACTGGATTGAAATGGACAGTCTTACTTTGTTTAATCAACCGGCCATAACTTTTGATCCTTAGATACCAATGACTCCAAATTTTGAGAGTAGTCTGAGAACTTTATTATCTACAACTTTTAAGAAGGATATTGCTCGATATTCGGCTGTCTTGATGTCAATATCTGCGAGCCAAGTGTAGGGGTATTTCTGGAATGTAAATAGTCTACCACCTTGGGCTATAAAGACATCCCCTCCTCTCCATTCAAAAGGGTTGGAATTTCAGAGCAAAGGAGGATTGATTGGAAGTAACAAGGCCCTTCCAAAGGCTTGGGAGGATCTTCCAAACTCATGTTTTCACTTGATAATCCCTTCCTCCTCTCTTTGTTTTCATTTACTTTTTCATTTTTCTTCGTTGTAATTTTGCAAGTGTTTGTCTTTGTAATTATGTTTTAATGCAATTTTCTTCTTCTTAATTTCTTATTATCATCCACCTTATGTAGTTAAATATTAATTTTCTTATTTTAATTTAAATAAATCTGAAATCCATAATCTTCTTTTACTTTATTATTCAATAAAAAGTCCGGTTTTTTTTACTCTCATCATCGTTCGTGTGTGTGTTTGGTGCACAACTCTATTCTTATCCCTTTCTTTTCCTTCTCTTTGTAATTAATCACCTTAAAAATAATAGACCAGATTACTAATAATTTAAATGGATGAGTAAATACCTTATTGGGGTGAGTTATAATTTAGGTATGTTAAGTGATTGATAGGTTTTGCTCGATGAGTATTCATTAATTTAACATTGTTTATGTTGGAATTAACATGTCATGGATTATTGACATATTATGTTCAACGTGTGGTTTCCATGGATTATTGGAACCATAAATACACTCCCAGAATCAAGCACTGATTTAGATTAGAACCCTAAGTAATGTTAAGGCCTGGATTAAAGGCTTAACACTTGGGAATTCCAATCAACATCAACTTTTGATGTGGGTGTTAATTTAATGCAATATAAAGCAAAGCTCAAGGATATCACATGCTTAACACCCTAATGATGAACTCACCCCAATATTTATCAACTTGTTAAATTAAACATAATTTATTAAACATTTCAATTAAGCTCTGCAAACAAACCCCCCAATCATAATACAATCAACTAAAAACAATCGACTATAACGAAGTACCATCGCCGAGGATTTTACCCGAGTGCTGCTATACACATTAGCAGAGCACCGTAACCTTGACTGGTCGATAGGCGACAATAAGCCACACGTTTCAGTGCCCCTCACCCCTCTTATAAAAGGTCACTCCCCCTTCTCACTAATTCACACCTTCAAAGCCTTTTGGTTAGGCCAACCCCTGCACAAATACTCTCTCAACTTCCCTCACTACAACCTAGAGGCCTTAGTTTGATCAGAAAGCCAACCTAAGGAGCCCTTTTGATCAAATCAAAAGGAAGAACCCGAAGAAGAATAGGTTAATCTACCCCCAACCAAGGAAAAGTACAATGTAAGGGTTAATTTTAAAATCTCTTTATTATCTGAGGTTGTTTATAGGTAATTATCTACTGGGATCTCTTTATCATCCACATCCATGTTCCTTAAAAATGTACTTAAAACCATTTTTACTATTTAGTAGACAATGGGTTAAAGTCATTTATACCCTTATGTGTTTTGAAAGGAATCTTTCCGTCGTTTTCCAAACAAGGTACTTTTTATCCTTTTAGAAAAATTTAAGGTATTAATGTCTTTTTAAACTTATACGGCGGGTGCGGTTATTTTCCGCTGTTATAAAATCATTGAAGCTTCCCTTACCAACTTATAAGAATAGTTTCAAATTAGATGTTTTAATTTATAATTATGTTACTTTTAAATGATTTCAAAATGAATATTTTAAGAATTTTTGAAAGGTACTCTTTATCAAGATCATAATTTTACATGTTTTAAAGATTTATCTTTATAAATATTTTTAATTAATATCCATGTTTTCAAAATGATTTTAAGGATTTATTTATATGGACATGAATGTTTTGAAATGATATTTCTTTTCAAAAATTTCAAATTGGTATGGGACACTTTGATTCAAAAATCTCTTTTAAATTACATCCTTTATAAATGTGTGACTTTTCAATGATTTCGAGAAAAGAAATATTTCTCTCAAATAGTTTTGATTTCATCTATGTCAACATCCTTTGATGGATTTTAAGCTTATTTGAAGTTGATTTATTATGATACAAAACTTTTGTATTGTATTGATGTTTTTGTGATATTTTTTACTATGGGTGTGTTATTTTTATACCATTCATGGTTTATGTAGAAAGTATTGACATTTCGTATTATATTTTTAATTCGAATGTTTATGTTATGTTTAATCCTTTTCATATGGGAATGCATTGGACTTAGTAAGTGACGGTTGTAGTCCGCTGTAGCTCCTTGATGCATCGGTAGGTCTCATGAGAAAAACTAGTGTCTTGTCACAAGGCCTTGACAAAATCTTATTTGTAGTCTTGGCATGAGGCCTTGGATATGTGGTTATTATAGTCTAGAATTATGCATTCCATCATTATGAAAGTGTGTTTTATATTTCATGTAATTATTCGATTAGTAGAATATCCATGTGAATAATTAAATGGAATTATTTCATATTATTTTTTCCATACTATGTTGAAGATCACGTTTAAAAGGATTTTGTTTTAGTTATACATTTCCTTAAATGTTTATTCTTATTTATGAAAGTTTCCGCTATATTGTTATCCTTACTAGGAATTTGAGCTCACCCCTTTTCTATGTTTTATTTTTACCAGGATTCCAAGAAGTATATTGTGATTGATATGCATGGTTAAGAAAAGGGAATAATAGCATTCATAATGTATTATTTATGTTGTATTGTATGTTATGAAGTGTAATGTATCATTCATGTATGTAATCTATTTTCCATGACACATTAAACTGATCGGTCCTTTGGGACTTGATTCCTTGTAATCATGTCAATCTATTAAAGTAATGCACCGACTCTGGGTAACTGGGGTCGGGGTGTTACATTTGGTATCAGAGGAGGTTTAGCAATAACCTTGGAATCTAGATTTAGATAAACTATGATTAGAGAACATGGCCCTAAGATAGAATTTGAGGATTAGTATAGAACAACTTCTTAGAATTTTGGTATTGTAGAGATTTTGTGAGTTTTCCGAGCAATACATCCATGTCTAGATACGAGCAGGTAGAGGCGGGTTTGGCATAGATGTACCTAGGGGTAAAACCTGAAAACACTGCTTTGAGCTAGACTCAAACGGGAACCGGTGCACAACAACGGGCCTTGCTGCACTCTTGGTTATGACACTCCCAGGGGATATGCTTAGGATAATTCTCATTTTCTTTACAAACCATTATGAAGGGCTCATGAGTATATACTTACTCAAAGAAAAAAAATTATTATTATGGATTATATCCATAAACTGTTCAATTTGCATTAGGTATTTTACAAGTTTTGAATTATTCATTTCAATTCATAAACTGGCCTAGTTTATGCTATTGTATAGAAATGGCACCCAGTAGAAGGAATGTGAACTCCAGTAATACATGTGATCCAAAGAGTAAGAAGGATCGTATCTTTCATGGTATTAATCCATCATTTAGAAGGGAAATATTCTCCCAAGTATTATTATCATATGAAGAAATAGTGTCATGTGTGGATAAGATAACTAAAGAGTTTACTGAGTCTTATGGATTTAAAGGGAAGCAGTAGAAGAAAAGGATGGAAGAGAGAAAGATGGATAAATGGAAGACGGAAAAGAAGAATTTCCCCATATTTGATAACTGTGGGATGAAACACCCTAGAACTTGCCTGAAAGGAATGGGAGTTTGTTATAAGTGTATAGGAAAAGGGCGCCAAGTACGTGACTGCAAGGGTAAGAAAATGGTTTCAAATGTACAATGCTTCATTTGCAAGGAGTTTGTACACTACGCGAACCTATCATCAAACTATGCCGCAAATGATGCTATTGGATAACAATCAAATTATGATACTACCACAGATGAAGATGAATGATTAGAATTCTTATGTTGATTATGTCATTTGAGTGTTGTATCAGAAATGTACTTGTTATAAAAATTATGGAGTATATAAGGATTGTACTTCAGTACTGTTTCGTTGAGGATTTGAGATTTTATAGTACTAAGAAATGTGACTCTACAGCAAGTTAAATTTTTTGGAAATTACATGGTTGAAGGAAAGATAAACCTTAATATGGTCCTAATATTGAGGTACTTATTTTGGAATAAGATATAGTTTATTTGGGTAAATTATATTGGATATTCTTGACTGCCTTGAAACCGATTAAAGATTTGTATATTCCATTATTGTTGGAGTTTACAACATTTTTGGATGGATGGATTATATCCATCATTCTATATGGAATAAGGGAGCATGAATGTAATCAATAATGATTATGGTAATTCAGGATGTTTCAGTGTTTTAAATGAATACATGATGAAGGTATTCATATGCTATTACAGGGTAAAAAGTATCTACATTATGTTTAACATCCTTATAAATGTTGGACTGTGAGTTTGGACATAATTATTTTGGATAATTCTAGTTTTGAGATTAATTTTGGATTTCCATAAAAGGACAACCCGGGGGTCGGGCGGCAACCCGTCGCATCTGACAAGGCCGCGAGACTTGAACCCACAACTGAAGGGTGACAAGGGTGTGTCACCTACCACTGACCCACGTGATGTCCTGGATTGAATAATTTCGTTTTTTGAATGGTTCTTCTAGATGAATTAAAAATTCATTTTTATTAACCCTATACGAATAGGATAAATAGAATATTATTTTAAAGTTCTATTATATTTTAGAGTGAAATATGAGTTTGTGGTATAACTTCGTTAAAGCATGAGACTCTACTTGTCAAGTATATATTTTTCTTCTTCTATTATTCAATGAAGAAAGTAATTCTTATACTTTAGTGAAGGGATCTTAAAAACAAAAAAATGTGTTATCCTAATACCCTATGTTTTGTTGAACCGATGGTTTTTTAAATCCTCATAGATTACTGAATTTAAGGACCTCAATTTTAAACTTGTTTAAGATTTATGAACTCAATCACCACCTATAAATATTTACGTTTTCCCTCTAATTATATGTCTCTAATTTCCACCAATGTTCTCCTAATCGAGATCATCATTTGGTGGTGACCCTTTCATTTCTCTTTTCCTCTTATTTAGACTAAATTTTATTAACCCAATTTTCGATGTGGATTTTCCAACAAAGATATTTTCTATATTCACCCTTTTATTTTCGAATAACAATTTAAAATTGTGAGGATGCAATTTATTGAAGGAGGGGAGAATGTAACACCCCAAGATTTCATAGTCTGTTATCTCTTCAAAATAATTCAATAATTTTCACTACACGCAACATCGAGTTCAAGAACACCATGACTTACCAAACAAGCCGTTCAAAAGAGGTTATGAATAGTATTAACTAAATTTTAAACTTTATATAATCTTTATAATTTTAGAATCCATATTATGAGTTTCTTAGACATAATGTAAGAAAAAATTCATTTTCAGTATGGCACTTTTACCAACATTTAATAGTGAACCCTTTTTATATCCAATATTTTTAACTTTTATATATTTAATTTGGCTAAATAAATTTACATTCTATAATCGGGACATCAAAAATTCACAATGAAACATCTCAAGCTTCCATGGTACTCTTTTCTTTGAATAATACAGTAGCTTGTGTTGTATACAACTTCGAGTTCTAACACACACCACAACCAATTGAACTAGCCGTTATAAATAGTAATACATAAGGTGAAATTTAGCCTAAGGTGAAATTTTTGTATTCGGAATATCAAATTTAGCCTAAGGTGAAATTTTGGAACTTTTTGGATAATATTTATATTTTGATGAAAAGTGAAAATTACTAAATTTTAATTAAAAACAACTTTTTTAATCGAAATAATTTATATTGATAAATTATGAATTTGAGTGGTTTTAAAGTATATTTAGAATATATTTTTACCATTTAATACAATTTTTGTCATTGTACATAATTTCACAAATTAACCGAACATAAACAAGTGTCAATCTTTTGATAGTTATTATCTCTTAAAAACACGCTATTTGTTTTAACGATGGGAATTAATTTTTCAATTAATTAATGCAACTGATATGTTTTAAATTAAGTAAAATAGATATCATTTTTGAATTCATAATATCAATTATAGCTTAGGCCTAATTTTTTGTATTTTTCTGGAAACTTTCATTTTTTGATGAATAGTGAAAGCACTAAATGATAGATAAAAAACCAAATTTTTCATAAAACTTAATTTTACCGCATATGTGAGTGGAATTTCGAAAATCCAAGAGACATAGTTAATATCAAGGAGTAAAATGCGGTTCAATGAGATGAAAATAATTTTTGGTGAATAGTAACTTTTTAATTTTATTTACCACTGTTAAAAGTAAATAGGGTAATTAAGGGTAACAATGATATTAATATTACCCTAACATATGTCCTAATTCTATTATACAAGTGTATCACGACCAAAAACAAAATTAGGAATAAAATATTATCATTTAGGTCCACTTGGATTAGATTAGGACATTTATTATTATTTAATTCAAAGAAGAGTTAAAAGAGTTAAAATCAAAGTTTATTTACTAAAACATTTTTAATATAGGGTTACACATAAGATAAATTCGATTATAAATATTCATTATAAAGATAAAAATATTTCCTACATAATTATATTTTATATATAATTTTTAGATATTAAATAATATAATTTATTTATGACACAATGATGATGAAGTAATTACCATAATAGTGAAAAATTAAAATAATTGATATTATAAATACCCAAATAAATATAATTTGAGACTTTTTATGAATTAAACTAATTTTCTAGGTTAATATGACATGATAGGAATTATTTAATTAACTTTTTTAGAAGTAATCCTTCTGTTGTAATTTTTACAAAAATCAATTATTGAGCAGTGTCAAAATTTACATAAAAGGGTTTTTAAAACAAATATGATATTATTAATTGATATTAAATTCATAAAAATATAAGGTTCATCCAAGAGACTTATATCATGATATTTTTATCATTAATGGACCACTTGAGGGTCTATTTGAGGTATATAGTAAGTTTATTAACTATATTATATAAAAATACTAAGTGGCATGGTAAGTGTCAAACTAATTAAATAAGAGTTAAAACTAAAAGATATGGTTAATATAATGACCCAAAGCTGTCTAAATTCTATTGGTTGAGTGGTTTTCGACCCATACCAACCTTAAAATTTAAATAATCCACTTTGGATCCATTAGAAACCGAATATGAATTTATTATAAAATAATATTTCTAGCTTTTCCAAAGGTGCCCCTCACCCCTCTTATAAAAGGGAACTCCCCATTCTCACTAATTCACACCTTCAAAGCCTTTTGGTTTGGCCAAACCCTACCCAAATACTCTCTCAACTTACCTCACTACAACCTAGAGGCCTTATTTTGATCAGAAAGCCAACCTATGGATCCCTTTTGATCAAATAAAAAGGAAGAACCCGAAGAAGAGGAGGTTAACCTACCCCCAACCAAGGAAAAGTACAAGGTAAGGGTTAATTTTATAATATCTTTATTATCTGAGGTTGTTTATATGTAATTATATACTGGGATCTCTTTATCATCCACATCCATGTTCCTTATAAATTTACTTAAAAACATTTTTACTATTTACTAGACAATGGGTTAAAGTCATTTATACCCTTATGCGTTTTGAAAGGAATATTTCTGTTGTTTTCCAAACAAGGTACTTTTTATCCTTTTCGAAAAATTTATGGTATGAATTTATTTTAAACTTATACAGTGGGTGTGGTTATTTTCTGCTGTTATAAAATCATTGAAGCTTCCCTTACTAGCTTATAAGAATATTTTCAAAGTAAATGTTTTATTTTATAATTATGTGACTTTTAAATGATTTCAAAATGAATATTTTAGGAATTTGTGAAAGGTAATCTTTATCAAGATCATAATTTTAAATGTTTTTAAGATTTATCTTTCAAAATATTTTTAATTAATGTCCATGTTTTCAAAATGATTTTAAGGATTTATTTATATGGACATGAATTTTTTGAAATGATATTTCTTTTCAAAAGTTTCAAAGTGGTATGGGACACTTTGATTCAAAAATCTCTTTTAAATTACTTCCTTTATAAATTTGTAACTCTTCAATGATTTTGAGAAAAGAGATATTTCTCTCAAATAGTTTTGATTTCATCTATGTCAACATCCTTTGATGGATTTTAAGCTTATTTAAAGTTTATTTATTATGATAAAAAACTTTTGTATTGTATTGAAGGTTTTTTAATATGTTTTACTATGGATGTGTTATTTTTATACCATTTATGGTTTATGGAAAAGTGTTGACATTTGATATGCTAGTTTTAATACTAATTTTTATGTTATGTTTAAACCTTTTCATATGGGAGTGCATTAGACTTAGTAAGTGTTGGGTGGAGCCCGCTATATCTCCTCGATGCATCGATAGGTCTCATGAGACAAACTAGTGTCATGGAACAAGGCCTTGACAAAATCGTATTTGTAGTCTTGGCACGAGGCCTTGTCAATGTGGTTATGATATTCTGGCATTATGCATTCCATCATTATGAAAGTGGTTATTGATATTTCATTTGATTATTTGATTAGTATAATATCCATTTGAATATGTAAATGGCATTATTTCATTTTATTTTTTCCATAATATGTTGAAGATCAAGTTTAAAAGGATTTTTTTTTGTTATACACAGCCTTAAATGTTTATTCTTATTTATAAAAGTTTCCGCTATATTTTTATCCTTACTGGGCATTTGAGCTCACCCCATTTCTATGTTTTATTTTTTTCCAGGATTCCAAGAAGTATATTGTGATTGATATGCAGGGTTAAGACAAGGGAATAATGGAATTCATAAAGGATTATTTATGTTGTTTTGTATGTTATGAAATGTAATGTAACATTCATGTATGTAATATCTTTTCCAAGACTGCTAAACTGGTCGGTCCTTTGGGACTTGATTCCTTGTAATCATGCCAATGTATTAAAGTAATGCACCGAATCTGGGTAACTGGGGTCGGGGCGTTACAGAAACCTAGCCCACTAGGTGATGATGGGTAATCCTTATCCCTTATAAGGAAATGACATTGACTATGTATTTTGGTGTGTCCCTCCCAATAGGTGTAGTCCCCATAATATTCCCTGATAATTTTTGGCAATGTGTCGTCACTTGTAGAGAATGATATTACTTTGTTATGTGTCCTCCAAAATAGCATGCCTTATTACTATTTTATGCTTTCAAGGATTATATGCTTGGTTCCATCAAGCTTCATTTCTTAATAAATGATAATATTTATTCAATTAATCATTTATATGATCCTGGATATGCAGGTTATGATCTTCTATTGTCATGATAATTTTCTCATACCCTTATGTTCGTGATTATGCATACATATCACCCTTTTTTACCCTTATTTAGCTTCTGAGATCACCCTTTATTGTTATTTCTATGTATAGGTTCTTAATAAATTTACTATGTATAATTTTTTTAAGAATTTTTATACCCATGGAGAGCCTAGTGGGAGATAATGTAGCTCACATATGTACTAGTATTTTTGTTCCCTTGTTCCCTTTGGCACTATACTAATACAGTCTTAGAGTGTCTATTTTTTTAATGAATTATGTATTCCAAAAAATGATTTAATGTCAATGTATGTTGATATAGGGTCACTATATTTGGTATCATGACAATATTTTGGTCAAACATTGGAAACTGTGATGATAAAACCACAGTGAGAACCCTAAGGACATGTCTAACGATAAGTCTAATGATGAGGAAAAGTATTTGAAAATAACATATAATTTTGTCAAAGGATAGAATTAGTAGTTTACTATAAATAAATCCTTGAATATATACTATAAGTGGATATTGATCTGTATTAGATATACCCGAGGGTTACAACACTGGAAACAAAGTATTCAACTAGACTCAATTGGGAACTAGTGCACAACAACGGGCCATGCTACACAATTTGATTGATAATCCTAGGGGATATACTTTGGGTATTAATAAACTATTCATGAACCATAATTAAGGATTTAAATATAATTTGGATATGAATAACCTTGGATAAAACTGTCGTTTCATGGATTAATTAATTTTCCATAATTTATGTTACACCCTATGATTTTTAAAAATATATTTTTTGAATTAATTAAATTTTTTGATATTTTTCATTTCACATGACACAAGAAATAATTATATATATATAAAAAAAATAAGTAAAATATTATTCTTACATGAAATTACAATAAGGATTTCACTACATGTAATAATGACTTGTATTTCACTACACATTATACCAACTTGTCTTGCACTACCCACAACCCTGACTTGGCATATGTTGCACACAACACCGATGATTCAACAAAACATCAATTTTTTATTTTTTTTAAATGACATAATTATAACCTATATTTGAATATTATATATATAATTTTTAATAACTATTTTTATATTTGTTTATATTTTTTTGTATATATAATACATATTTATAATTACATATAGGATTTTTGGTAAATCCCTTCTATGATTAAAAATAGTATTTTCTCGAATGAACCACTTTTATTAATAAAATTAAATTTAGAAACATGTAGGAATTTAAAATGATAATATTAGATTCATTTTTTAAATTATAATTCCAAAATTATCTTTGGGTGATTTTTTTATTTTTCTAAGAATCGTCGTTTTTTGATGAATTGTGAAATAATATGGTTTAGTTAATAACACCATTTTTGATTAAGTAATTATTAAATAAAATTTATACTTTAAATTTGGTTTAAGTTAAAATTATATTAATAATACTTATATGAATAAAATTAAGGTAATTATAACTAATTTCAATTTGAAATTGAATATAAAAACATAACAATCTTTTGAACATTTTTCTACATTGAATACTCGTTCTTTCATCTCATCTGTGGGATTAGCATTAATTTTAATTTTTCGGAATCTATTAATTTAATTTCAAAATACTATAATAAAACAAAATAATCAATATAATATTTATATTATAATAATATAAACATAATTATTTTCCAAAAAAATGAGTAAAAGTGTTGATATTAATCACATAGATTAAGGGCAAATTTAAATTTTCTAGGGATAAACCCTCAATCATAGGGGCCCCAATGACCTATCCAATTTTCCAAAAA
This sequence comes from Viscum album, assembly GCA_963277665.1. Lineage (NCBI taxonomy): Eukaryota > Viridiplantae > Streptophyta > Magnoliopsida > Santalales > Viscaceae > Viscum > Viscum album. The sequence goes on from OY728125.1 coordinate 1,405,789,609, forward strand.
CAATTAGGTGGGAATTATTATTCTATAAACCTTATATTATTGATTTATTATTGTTTTTATTTCTTTTTTAGGTAAGAACATGTGTATACCTAATTTGTTTTCAAGTAATTGTATGTCTGCCTTTTTTCATTTCCTATAAATGGCCACCATATTTACCCACTTACTCAAACCTCTCAATCCCATTTAATCACCCAAAATATACTAAAATAAGTTCCCAACATACCTACCATTATCTTTTAATCCTTATAATTTGAATAAGTCAATCAATGGAAGCCTTTTGGAACAAACCAAAAGGAGTTACCCGATTAAGAGTTAACATCTTCTCTCAAGCTCCCTTCCTTAATTTTCATTATACATATCCTACAATCTTGTTATTATATTGTTTTATAAATTATAGTATCCTAAATATACTATTATGTTTTTAGGATAAATTACCATCATAAAATTACACACAGATCCATCAAATGTGTAACGAATATACTGTTTCTGCGTATGGAGAACTACTACATCATGAAATAATGATTGTTAGTTTTTCCATTACCTAATACAATGGTGGATATTATGATGTAAATATTATTATATATGTAATATATAATATTTATTATTTATTTATTATTCTTTATTTAGTTTACAACACATACCTTTTCACTTTTTATTTTGTGTTAATATGATAATTTCGTTTGAGGAAGTATGGATAAAGCGATATGATTCATTCATACACTGCATAGAATGTATTAATGATGGTTGTAGTGATTAGATAAGATCTATATGATATTATAAATATAATTTATCAATTATATATATATATACATTTTATTTACATACTTTCTTTCAATATGACAATAAAAATAGAAACAACGTTCAAACATACGTACGACTTACCATCTCCGTGAAAAGTGTATTCCATTTCATAATTCAATATTATATAGATTACTATAATACAGATATAATTTATATACTATATATTATTATCATGGTAAACTTTCATTAATAATGATATAATTTTAAAGGCCATGGATATAACAAATTAAGGCACATGCAATAAACAAAGCGAATACTATCTGAAGTGAAACCTTAACATAGGATCGTTAAAAAGTGGGAAATATAAGGTCTTAATCAAACCATATATTTTATTATGGATAATAATATTTTTCTTTAAATAATCTTATATTTATTATATAAGAATATTTTCTGAGTATGGATATATTCAAGACACAAGGTAAGGGGATTTAATCTCACTTTTATTTTTCCTGAGATACATGTTATGTTTGCCACTCTTTCCTTTTGTGAGGTGTATGTACTGATCATTATGGTATATATATATATATAATATACCAAAATTTATTGTAATTTAAATGTTTATTTGATGATATTTATTTGATGAGATTAAGTTTCAGAATTTACCAAATCAGTGAAATAGTTTTGTCTCAATTTGCATACTTTGAGACTCATGTTTTCTTATGCACCTAAATTCTTTCTTAATGTTTAAATACTTTAATTTTACATGTTACATCATGAATTTACATATTTTTATTATATTTTTGGTTTAAATGTAATTTCCTTTTATTAAATCAATAATATGATCCTAAGTTACCAATTTATAGGTGTTTATCGTGACAATCTCGTCGCTTTTTGAGATTGTTTACGTTTATGCTTCAAATGATATATTATTATGTTACATATCTCAAGAGATTAATGTTGTATATTTTCCTATAGTTACTCATGATATACTCATTAAGTGATACTATTTTATAATCTCTGTTATAAAATATTGTTATGAATGTGTTTTCATGAAATCCTGAATTTAACCTCTATTTAGTCATAAATCAGTGTTCCTTCAATACCATGTTTTATAAAAAGGGTTACCAATGGTGTTATAATAATATCCAATGATCATTAAAATATATTTTTACCATTTTTTCATTTAATAATATATTAATTGAATATTCTTCTTACTTTCTAAATTGGACAATTTTATATCCTTTTACCATGAAAAAGGAATGTTATTTTTACCTCATACGACATGTACATATTTTTCCACCATCAACCCTTTGATGAATCATTTTCATGTTTAATGGATTTTTTAATAAAATTTTTAAATAAACTATATTCAATAAAAAAATTTCAAAATGTTTTAATGTTTGTTTTATATGTTTTTATGAAAAATTATTTCGAAAACGATTTCAAGATTCTTTAATAATTTGTAAATAGAAATGGATTCCAAAATGTTTCCAATATACTTTAATATGTCTTGATGAAAAATGTTTTTCAAACTATTTTCATGATTTTTTTATAAATTTCATGATACATGGTTTTTAAAACTTTTTCATACTTCTTTTATATGTTTTCATGAATGGTGGTTTTTAAATGTTTCCAAGCATCTATTATATGTTTTCACGAAAATTGTATTCTCAAATGTTTTCAGTCTTATTTTATAAGTTTTCAATAAAGTTGATTTTTAAAATGTTTTCGAACATACTTTTTATTTTTTCAAATATTATTTTGAAGAAAATGGGTTTTAAAAGGTTTTTAATCTTATTTTATATGTTTTCAATGAAACATGTTTTCAAATGATTGCAATTTTTCTTAATTTTTTTTAAAGGCTCTTTATATAAATCTGAAAATAAAATGGTTTTATGTATAATAAACATTTTCAAATAAGAAATGATATTTTCATGAAGTCTGTTTTTTGAATGATATTTCAAAATTATTTTCTATCTATGATGAAATCTCTTGATGTTACTCATGTCCTTCTACAAAATGTTCTAAAGGTTCCATTCACATCCTTTCTATAAATGGGTTGTCCTTAATATCATGGTGTTTATGTAATCCATTACTCATTCATGGGTTATATGTTTATTAAATTTGTTAATATTTCACAGGTGATATGTTTATGAAGTCCATTTTCCATTTATAAGTTATTCTTTTGATGAAATGGTCATTAAACATGTTACTTATCCACAGGTTATGATATGTTATCTTTTTTATGATACCCATTTAATTTCATTGGTTGAGATATGATACTTAATAATTTTTTTGCACATGTATGTATGATTTCACCATGAGATGTTCGGGACCTATATCTCCCTCCAATGCATTTGGTAAGAATTTATATCTCATGAGATTGACTAAGATGGTATGAGGAGGGAACTCATACTCCTAAGATGGCCATGGGAGTGAACCAGGACTACCAAGATGGTATAAGAAGTGAACCAATGCTACTAAGATGGTCATGGGAGTGAGCCATGACTCTGAAGATGATATGATGAGTAAAATCATGCTACTAAGAAAGCCATGGGAGTGACCATTAATACCAAGATTGTATGAGGAGTGAACTTATGATACTAAGATATCCATGGGAGTGAAGCTTGACTACCAAGATGGAATGGGGAGTTAAATCATACTACCATGATGGTCTTGGGAGAAATGACTAGGATACTATATAAATCATATTATATGCTACTATATTTTCAATGATTCCATGTTTTATTCCTATATTATGATTTCAGGGATTATGTTCTTTATTTACTTATAATTGATGTCTTATGAACTCCAAATATTTATTGTGATATCTAATATATAGGTTATGATATTCAAAATTTATTCTCAAGTTTCATACCCCTTTTTTCATGTTATTCTGACACATATACGTTAGTTACCCATACTAATAATTTTTTCTCAGGCCTTTCATATTATTCCATTCCATAGGTTATAAAGAAATCTATTAGGTAGAACTACTAAATGTGGAGATCTTTATGGGATAAGTTGAAGGTATTCCACTTATATAGAAGATTTTGTTTCCAAGATTCCAAAGACACTAAACTATTATGGCCCTCAGGAATTGTTTTTTTGTAATGTACTGAATAATCATCTATGATGATGTAAAATTCAAGTATGTTAAGACTGGTTCACTATAGTTGTTGTCAAATGAATTTTTTGGTAAAATTTTAGAAGCTAGGATGAAAAAAATAGTGAGATCCCTAGGTATATATATGAGGATATGTCTACGTTATGTCTCATAGTATAAGTATAAGGATGAGTTAACTTTTAGGAAAATGTCTGGAAATTTTAGTAAAGGATATAGTGAGTATTTTCCATGAAATATGTCCATATCTAGATACTACAAGTGAATGTGGGTCTGGAATAGATGTACCATGGGGTAAAAACTCCAATAATATGTTTCAGGCCTAACATGGGGTAATATGTTAAATGGTAATGAGCCTTCTCGCACAACTAGTTTGACACTAATGGGGGATATGCTTTTGGAATTCACGAACTCATCAGGAAGCATCATGAAGGATTAAAATATAAGTTGGTTATTAATAAACTAGAATGAACATAGGGTGTCAAAGATTAAGGACTGTTTCATGATATCATATAAGTAATTATTTTCCTGACTATGTGGATTTATTCTTTGATAAATACTGCTTAAAGTATGCTTATTTTTTTATTCAATGGTGAGAACTAGAAGGAATTTGATTAATATTTAATGTGATGTAGGATTTTCAGATGATCGGTCAAGTGGAACATTCACTAGAGTAAAATATTTTTGGATGAAGCCTAATTTTTTTATATAATATGAATAATGAATACCTTAACTAACACTGGGACTCACTAAGGAAAATAAAGAAGAAGTTTTCTATGATTTCGGGTAATAGAGAACATGGAGGAAAAAAGATTCAGTTTACATTGTGTTAATAATTTGGAATGAAAACCCTGATTGAATTTCTTAGATGAATAAGAATATGGTTTTACTATGGTAAAAAAGGACACATAAATTTGATTGCAAGGGAAAAATAAGTGTTCTGTTAAAGAAATTTATGAGAATATTGGCCTTCCTATATCTTGATAGAAGGATGAGTGTTTATGTGCAATGTAAAGATTCATTACGCAACATAGTATCTTAATTTAAAATATTTTGAAAAGGATTAACAAGGTGGTATAATTAATAATTAAATTTATGATGAGAAATATAATATTTATTAAATGTGAAAGCAAATAGGTATTATGATGAGGTAGCCTTATCACAACCTAAAGAATAACGAAATAGATGTTTTTATGTATTTTGAGTCAAGAAGTATTTTATATGAAAGTTGAAATATATAATGATTGTTTAATTTATGTTTTTTTCACAGTATTTACATTTCTATGTTGAATTTTCAGGATGGACTAGGGAATTAATTTAAGGAAAATGTGATATTTTATCGAAGGGAAGGTAACCCTTAAAATGTTATTTATGTTAAGATAATTTTTATGTGGATAGATATTTGTGGGAATGGATATGTAAGTTGTACAATACTAATTACCTTTTAACTATGTAAGGACTTTTTGATAGGTGGATTATGCTAATATTGATGAAGTTAACAAATTTTTTTTATTAAAAGAATATATCCAAAATACTTTAGAAAATTTATGAATGTTTTCCAGAAGGATTTATGGTAATTCAAACTTTTCAAATGTGACAACCAAGATATACTTTGTCATATATAGGGGAATCAGTGTTAATCTGATTTCAAGGATTTCTTTCTAATGTTGTGAATTTTCATCATTCACAATTGTTATAAGGTAGACCATTTATGGAATTTTTATGTTAAACTTTGTATGAATTCGGTAATATTATAGTGTTGTCTCTCTATATGATGATTTAAGAATATTCGATAACATGTTATAAAACCATTTTGTTGATGACTAATGAGAGCTGGGATGGAATACCATTGTTCTAATGATATTTTAGTGAATAGAGAATACAAAAGCCACCTTCCCTTTTATAGAAAGAGGGTATGTGTATCAACGAATATCAATGGGTTAGGTTTTCCGGAAATCATGTAAGTATATAATTTCAGGAAAATTTATTATGTTTAGGAAAAATGATATCGAAAAAAATGTTTTCCTAGTAATTTAATATTTGATGAATAAAAAGTTCCCTTAGGTCATTAAAAATTCAAAGCGATCTAATTATTAACTTCATCATGACCTTATTGTCTATCACTCTTCGTCATAACATGATAGTTATTTTTTTCCATGCTCGTGTTTTCACTTCCAACATGTGTTCCCCTATGTCGAAACCTCGTTTTATGTTACTCTGGGTAACTATTATTTTCCAAAATTTACTTCTTAAGGGATATTTTAGTATTCATTTTTAAAATTAAGGTTAATATGAATAAAACTTTCTATTATTAAACATTTTATAAACCAAATTAATTTATGTGGAGAAAATTATTTTAAGGGTGGTAAAATGTAACACCCCAAGATTTTGTGAAAAATATAATTTTGAATTAATTTATCATTTCGATGTTTTTTAATTCACGTGACACAATAAATGTTACATTATATATAAAAATATACATTTAAACAACTTGCAAACATTTATTTCACATTCAATACCGACTTGGATTACACTACACAGAACACCTACTTACCTTGTGCTACAAATAATAACATATTATCTAGTGCAACCTACAACACCGACTTGGTGTACGTAGCATGCAATACCCATCTCTATATGAAAAATCATTTTATTATTATTTTTAAATGATATAATTTTAACTTATCCATTAAAAAACGTTATGTGAATATTATTAACTAATTTTCTAATATTATTTATAATTTTTTAATATAGATAAAAACATATTGATAATGAATGATATACATTTTTGTTAAATCCATCCTATATTTAAAAATATTTTTTTCTTGAAAGAAACACTATTAATAATAAAATTTATTTTAGAACAATTTTTATTTTTGTTTTTATAAAATAAATTTTATTTTTTATTTATAATTCAAAAACTATATTAGGGAAAATGTATTTTATTTTTCATAGAAATGTTCTTTTGATGAATACTGAAAAACACTACGGTTTAGTTAATAACTTGATTTTCATTAAAATATTTACTAATGTTAAATTATACAATAAATGTATTTAAAATTTCACTATATAAATTATAAATCTACTAATACCATTAAGTTAATTATAATCACTTTCACTTTTAAATTGAATATAAAAACATAACAAACATTTGAAAATTTTTCTACCTTAAAACCTGTTATTTCATCCCGTCTGCGGGATTAGCATTAATCTTAATTTTTATGATTCTATGATTTGAATTTTGAAAATTAGACATAAAACATTTTAAACCATATACTATTTATATTCTAATAAGATAAACATAATTTTTGGGAAAATTAATAGTAAAAGTGATTAAAATTAATCACACCAATTAAGGTCAAATTAAGATTATTTAGGGACTAGACCTCAATTATTTGGGCCCACATGACCTATAAAGTTTTATAAAACCAATTATATGTACATTATTATTCAAAAATCCTTAAATTATAGACTTCATTTGATTTTTATGACTTATTTATGTAAGAATGTGTCTACACCTAACATGTTTTAAAAAATTCTATATATGTCCTTTTCCTTTCCTTTAAAATGTCACCATCTCTGCTCACTTACTCTCACTACTAAAGTCCCATGGATCACCCTAAATATTCTAAAATAAGCCCCCAAATTCTGCCATCCTCTTATAATCCTTAACATGGGTATAAGGAAACTGAATGAATCATTTTTTTTACAATCAAATAGGAGATACCTGATGAAGAGGTACTGTCTTATTTCAAGCTCTATCCCTTAATTTTAATTCACCTCCCATCCAATATATTTATTCCATTTTTGTGTGAAAAAACAGTATCCTCAATATACTATTATTATATTTCTATTAATGGTTTGACCTACAATTTCACACACCTCTATTTAATCGGTAATGATCATATTGTTTCTGCGTACGGTAAACAACTACCTCACTAAATGATAATTGTTCATTCTTCCATTACCACCTACCATGGTAGTCATTATGATGGAAAAACTATATATATGTAATATATTATATTTAATATTTATTTGGGAATATTTATTCTTTTTACAACACATATATTTTTACTTTTCAATTGGTGTTAATGCGATAATTTCGTTTGAGGAATTGTGGACTATCGCCCCCTCAATGTGATATGGATGTTTCATACACTAAATGGATTGTATTAAGGACGGTTTTAGTGAATATATAAGATATATATAATAACATAAATCAACTATAATAATGATATATATTAACAAACACATATGTAATTTATATAATTTCATTCGATGTGATAATGAAAACAGAAACAATGTTCATGCATATGTACAACTTACCATATCCATGAATGGTGTATTCCGTTACATAATCCTATATTCTATAGATTTTTATAATTCAAATATAATGAATATATCATATATTTATATAATTTTATAAATTATGTAATTATCATATAAGTATAAGGACCAACTATATATCATATTCAGACACATGTGACGAACAAAGTGAATATTACCCGAAGTGAAACCCTAACATGGGATTATTAAAAAGAAGGTAATATAAGGTCATAATCAAACCATATATTGAATTATGTATTATAATATTTTTATTTATATGTTATATAATAAAATTATATTTATTATACAATATTGTTTTATGGTTCATAATAAAGTCAATACATAGTGGAAGGGGATTTCATCTCACTTTTAATTTCCATGAGATACATGTTATGATGACCACTATTTTCTTTTTTGGGGTGTATTTAATAACCATTATTGAATAGTATTTATATTATAACTAAATTTTTTGGTATTCACATGTAAATTTCCTGATATTTCTCTCATGGGTATTATGTTTCTATAGTTACCAAATTAGTGAAATAGCTTTGTCTCAATTTTAAGTATTTCAGACTCATGTTTTGTTATGAACACAAATTATACCTTGAATTGTATATATGTCCATTTTACATATTACATAATGAATTTATTTATTTTAATTATATTTTAATAATCAACTAATATCATTTTCTTACATATAGAGAATGACCCTAAGTTACCAAGTTGTAAGAGTTTAAAGAGAGAATCTGATCACTTTTTGAGATTGTTTATATTTATGATTCCTTTAAAGAATTTTTATGTTCCATATTTAAATAAATTCCTTAAATTTATTATCCTTTGGGGATTTAGTAAATATTAATTTAGTGGCTCTATTTTCTACTCATTGTTAGAAAAGATATTTAAGAATTTATTTTTAAGAAATCCTTTCTTTAACCTCTCTTCAGTCAGAAATCAATCTTCCATCAAAACCATGTTTTCTAAAAAGGGTTTCCAATAATATTTAAAAAATATCATATGATCATTAGAATAATTTTTTCCCTTTTTTCATTTTAAAAATTCAATATAATCTTTTTTTTCTCTTTAAATGTGGAAATTTTCTATCATTTTTACCATTCAAAATGAATGTTATTTTTACCTCATACGACATGTATGGATTAATCCTTCATTAATCCTTTGAAGATTTATTTTCATGTTTAAAGGTTATTTTTATAAGAAAATGTTTCTAAATTATATTTTCAATGAAAAAATTTTTCAAAAATTTTTCAAAATGATTTCAGTATTATTTTTTATGTTTTCAAGAATAGTGGATTCAAAAATTTTTGCAAGATTCTTTTATATGTCTTGAGGAAAAATGGTTTCTTAAAAGTTTTCAATATTCTATAATGTTTTTTCACAAAAAATTATTTCCAAAACGTTTTCAAGTTTTTTATATGTTTTTAGTAAAAATGGATTCCAAAAATTTTCAAGCATCTTTTATCATTTTTCATGAAAAATGTTTTCCAAAACGTTTTCATGCTAATTTTTTATGTTTTCAAGAAAAATTATTTACCAAACATTATCAAGAATTCCTTATATTTTTTAAAGTGTTTTCAAGGAAAATGGATTTTAAAATATCTTGATGCTTATTTTATAGGTTTTCAAGGAAGATATTTTTCTAATAATTTCATGTTTTATTTATAAGTTTTAAATTTATTTTCAAAAAAAATTATTATCAAATTGTTTTATGTATTAAAATTTATTTTATCAATGAATAAATGATATTTTCCTCAAGAAATTTTTTTGAATGATATTTTAAAATTATTTTTCATATAAGGGGAGATAAATTGATATTACTCATTCCCATTTAGGAAATGATATAAATATTCCATTAATATCCTTTCTATCAAAGGGTTTTGTATCATGTCATTTTCTATATGAAAGCCATTTCTATTTTACATGTTATATGTTTATGAAATATTTTTCTCTTTCGTGGGTTATATGTTTATGAAAAATGTTTTATTTCATGAGTTACTATTTTGATGAAATTATTATGAAACCTATATCTTATCCACATGTTATGATAAGTTTATATTTTTTTGATACCCATTTAATTGAATGGGTGAAAATATGATTGCTTGTGATTTTACAGAACATTTATGTATTTTTTCAATATGAGATGGGTCAAACCTATATCTCCATCCAAATAATTGGGTAAAGATTTATATCTCATGAGATAAACTAAGATTCTATGAGGAGTAAACTCATGCGATTAATATGTCCATGGGAGTAAACCTAGACTACCAAGATGGTATAAAGAGTGATTTCATGCTACTAACATGGCCATGGGATTGAACCATGAGTACCAAGATGGTATAAGGAGTGAAATTATGATACTAAGATAGTCATGGGAATGAACCATGACATCCAAAATAGTATGATGTGTGAAATCATTCTTCTAATATGGCCATGGGTGTGAACTATGACTTCCAAGATTGTATAGGCAGTAAGCTAATACTACCGAGATGGTCATGTAATTAAGGAATTGGATACTATGGAAATCATATTTTATTCTTATCTGTTTTCAAAAATTCTAAGATTTATTCATATGTTATGATTTCATGGATTGTGTTTGTTGTTTCCTTATGATTCATGTCATATAAACTGTCAATCATTATTACGATCTCAACTATGTAGGGTATGATAAAAAAATGTTATGATCAAGTTACGTTAAATTTCTTCATGTTAATCTTATGCATATCCTTTATTTACCCTTAATGAGAATTTGAGATCATCCCTTTCTTATTATTTCCTTCCTTTGTTATGATGAATGGTTTTAGGTAGAAGTTCCTAAAGGTCGAGATCTATATGGGATATTTTGAAGATTTTCTTTTAAGATAGAATATATTGTTTCCAAGTTTCCTAGACAGTAAACTATTATGGTCCTCATGCATGAATTTTTTATTGTACTAAATGTTCATCTAAAACGGTGTAATATAAATATATTTCATGCCTAGGTCACTAAAATTTAGATATCCTATAAGTTATTTTTTTATGAATATGTGATTCCTCAGTATGATAATTGTTTATTAATTATTTCTTTTATGTTTTATTAAATGGATGAAACCCGAAACAACTAAATTAATAGTGATTTTGATGGAAAATTCAATGATTTTACTCCTGATCCATGGAATACTATTGGATTTGGAATTAAAAATTATATTTCTATTCACACCAAAATTTCAATAGTTTTGAATCATTTTGGACTTCCAAATGAGTAATGGAGGGAACAAAATTCTGTTTATTCCATCATGAGGCATTATCCACCTTCTATTAGTAGGTCTTATGATCCACTTGTGGATAAATAAATAATTTTACCATGGAAAGGATATATTCCATCTGCTAGTATTTAGAAAATTTAAAAGTAATTAAGGTTGTTTATCATTTATAAGGTGAATTAGACCATTGGAAGACTCTAATAAAGAATATGAGGAAGCAATGTGAGATTTAATCCATATATTTGGAAGAGTTCAAGAACTTATTATTCAATAGGTAATTTTATTGTGTTATTTTTACAAAGAAGGAAAAGGAGTACCTTGAGGTAAATTTATTTTATGAATCCATTAAAACCTATGAGGCCAATTTTACAATACTTGTGAGTTATCACTATGGTATTATCATCCAATGTAGATAGTATGGTTAACAAATTCTTCATTATCCTAATTCAATGTATTAGAAGGGAGGTATCCATTAGAGAATTTATCCTCTATGAAGATATCAGATATTGTGTGATCAAGGTTTAAATAGAGGTCAGAGTTATATATTAATCTCATGTTTTTAACATGAAATGTAATATGGAGTTCAATAGAAATTCAAAAAACCAATGAGAGACGAAGATGATCCGTATTTTATAACATAATTGTGGAAATATTAATAGATGAAATTGAGTTACGGTATTAAATATGTCTTTTAATTTCTTATGTGAATTCCATTGGGTAATATATTATCTAAATGATTGGAAGAATTTGGTTAATGATGTAAATAGAGGGAAATCATTTCCTAATTCACCTCCCACAATTTATTTCATCAAGTGTAAAGAGAATAGGAATTATACTAACAAGTTCCCAAACCTGAGGGTTAGTGATTATTATTGGAATCAACAACCACTTATGACAAGGGACAAAGGTAAATCTCATGTGATCACTATTTTTGATGTGGTTGTGATAACGATGTGGTAAATGGTACGCATACCATCAACTCTAAAACTGCTAATGTCTATTTTTATTATAGATATACTCACTCTTTAAAATCTAAATAATTTTCTAAGGGTATTTATATTTTCCCCAAATGATTATATATAGAATTAGCAGTGATACACCGTAATGGTATAATGGTTTCTTCTCAATTCTATTATTCATCTCCTGTTGATGATTGTTGGGATATGCCTTATGAAATTCATTTTCATTCATCATTTAGTTTAATTTGATGTCACCTTATTCATGGATTCACATTATCTAAATAAATCCAATATAAATTTTCAATAAAAATAAGTTATATTTAATTTTTAAAAGAAAACTATTATTGTTTATCAATGTGACAATAAGTATAAACTTCATATGGATATAACATCTAGTGTATGCGATATAATTTCCATTCTAAAGTTTTTTTTTCAAAAATGGTTTGGGAGAGACTCAAAAACAATGATGTTACTATTATTCATGATTTTTTGGATATTTTTTTAGAATAGTTTCATATCCTTCCACTGAAATATAAAGTAAAATTCTTAGTAGAAATTATAACTTATTTAACATCAATTTCAAAGACTCCCTATGCAATAGACCTAATTGAGATGTAGGAATGGAAGAAACGGATCTATGAAACCCTTGATAAGGTATTCATTCGGCCATGTGTGTCACCGTGGGGTCGAACTATTCATTTTGTGAAAAATATAGATGGATAAATGTGAGTCTACATTGATTATCAGGAGTTGAACACGATCACAATCAAGAAAAAGTATCCTCCTTGTGTTGATGAATTGTTTGATTAGTTATGCGGAGCTCAATTATGTTCCATGATTTAAATTCATTATTTATATCAACAATTAATGGAAAAGAAGGTGGATATACCCAAAATGAAATTCCATACAAGGAACAAAAACTATGAAAAAATAGTGACGTCTTTTGGTCTTACTAATTCCCTTTCTATCTTGATGGATTTGATGAACATATTCTTTTTAGATTACCTTGATCTATTTTTGGTAGTCTTTAAAGATGATATTATTATCTATTGAAATATAAAGGACGAACTGGAAGACCACTTGATAATTTAACTAAACATCCTAATGAAGGAGAAACTGGATGAAAATTTTACTAAGTATTAATTTTTGTTGCAAAATTTTTCATTTTTGGGACACATAATCTAAAAAGATGTTATGGTAGAAGATCTATCAAAGATGGAGGCGATAGATTAATATCATATACCATAAATGGTGACTAAAATCTATTACTTTATTTGTATAGTTATATATTATTGATAGGTTTTTGAGATTTTATCAGGAATGACTTATCATTTGACCAAGATAACTCAGAATGGTGTCGTGTTCCTTCAGATAGATGAATATGATAAAAATTTAGAGGGACTAAAGGGAAGGTTAGTCAGTACTACTATTCATACATTATCTTATTGTAGAGAAGGGATTGTAATATATTTTGAGTCATCTAATAAAGAATTTGGATGTGTTATTATTCACAATAATAAGTTTATAGCCTATTTTTGTTGAAAATTGAAGATTAATTATCAAAATTACCCAACCCATGATTTAGAGTATGTTGTGGAAATTTATGTATTAAAGATATGTATGAATTATATTTATAGATAAAATTGTGATATATATACTAATAATAGAAGTTTTAAATACATATTCACACAGTATAATTTTACCATGATCCATAGAAGATTTTTAGAGGTGATAAAGGATTATGATAGCTCAATACAATACAACCATGGAAAAGTGAACAAGGTGGATGATTCTCACAATCAAATGGATCCTTCTAGATTATCCATTATTATGATCTGAAAACATCTAATATGTATTTATTTATAGAGGATGGATCTAGAAATCTAAGTGGAGGGGTAAAATAATATCTTTCTCAATTTATTGTTTAACCATCAATCTGAGTGAAGAATACAGAGAAACATAAGAAATATGTAGAGCTGCAAAAGAAGGTTACAAATTTTCCTTATTTTAACAGTGATTGGAATGGAATGACAATGTCCAGGAATCGTGTATGTTTTTCTTCAATACCATATTTTAACAATAAGTTATTATAGGAATCTTATAATTCATCATTATCTATTCATCTTGTAATTATGAATATGTATAAATATTTTATGATATACATGTGGTAGAATGGAATGAAGAGGGTTATTTTAGAGTTTGTATTGTGGTGGTTGGAATTCCAGAAAGTCAAGTTTGGAAACAAATCCCAAGGGGATGTCCCATCCAATATCCATACCCGAATGGAAATCGGAGAATATAAGTATGGATTTTTTTCATTGGACTACCCATATCTCTAAAATGGAATAATGCAATATGGGTGGTAGTCTATCACCTTAATATGTCATCACACATCACTGCTCTCAGAGAAGACTTATCTCTAGATTATATTTCTATGATATACATTAACACTGTGGTAAGGTTACATGGAGTACCACATTTCATTGTACATGACTAGGATCTGTGGATTACCTCAATGTTTTGGTGAAGTCTTTAGAAGTACCTTGATATATAATTGAGTTTCAGCACAATTTATCATCCTCAAATGGATATTAATTCTTAAATAAAAATTCATCCCCTATAGGATATATTGAGATAATTTTAATTGGATATCATTAGTGGATTGGATCATCACCTTCCTCTATTTTAGTTTTCTTAAAACTATAGCATTCAATCAAGAATTCATGTGGATCCTTATGAATCCCTCTGTAGAAAGAAATTTAGAGCTCCAACATGATGGAATGAAGTTGGAAAAAAAATATAGTGGGAGAGGATATCACTGAACAAATGTAAGAGAAGGTTAGGACCCTTTAGTAGAAAATATAAGTATCTCAAATCCATTATAAAATTTATACTATTAATTGATGGTGCGATATAGAATTATAAGTCTATAAGAAGTTGAATATATGAATTTATCCATGGAAAAAGGTTTTTGAGATTTATAAAAATGGGGAAACTAAGACCTTGGTATATCATTCCCTTCGATATTCTTATTTCATTAGGATGTTATCCAACCACATGGAACATCCCATAAACCTATCTCTTGTCGGTTATGTTTTCCATGTATATATCTTGAGAAAGTGTATACCAAACCCCTCACATGTATTTAATATGGAGGTCATACCAATGGGGAAAGATATTTCATATAAGTAACAACCAGTTGAAATTAAGGATCGTACATAGAATGTTATTTAGAAAATTACACTCCCCAAGTCAATTTTTTTGGATAAACCACCTATTATAGGAAGATATGTGGGAACATGAGGTTATTATGATGCAGAATTATCCTCATTTTGTTTATATCAAAATGAATAATTTTGAGGGAAAATTCATTTTTAGGGGGGTAAAATGCAGCACCGCATGTTTTTATATACATTTTTTAATAAATTAAATTAATCTAATGTCTTGAATTATAAACTACATCAAGTTAATCTTTCTCTACACATAGAACCGTCTTATCTTGTATTACAAGCAACATTGAGATTCTACAAAACAACATTTAATTATTATAATTATTTAAAAGAAAATAGTTATAACATTCTTGTGAAAAATATTAATATGAATATTAAAAAATAGGTTTTATGTATTATTTAATTTTTTTACATAATACATATTGATAACAAAAAACATAATTTTTCGTAATGTCTTTATATGTTTGAAATATACTATTTTAATAAATTAACTTCTTTTTATGACTTTATTTGAACTATAATAAAATTAATTTTGGAACCATTTAGAAATATAATTTGATATTATAAATTTCATTTTTAATTATAATGTCAAAATTACATTATGAAGTATTTTCAAGGATTTTTCTAAAAAACATCATTTTTTTGATTAATAGTGAAAAATAATTAATTTTATTTCAAAACTGATTTTCATATAATTTTTTAAATTGTTATGTTATATTTTATTTTGGCTTTAATGAATATTTAGATTATTTATTCATAAATTGATAAAATTTAGGTCATTGGAATAAATTTCTCATTGAAATTGGATATAAAAATATTTCCTTTCCACTTTAAAAAATCGTTATCTCATCCCATCGGTATGATTAATTTTAAAATAATTTCTTACACTTATAGGATTATAATTTGGAAGAATGTACTCAATATTTTAAGTTATAATAATTATAATTTCTTATAAAATAAATTTGATTTTTGAAAAAAAAGACTATTGAAATTAATTAAAATTAAATAAATTGAAGAAATTAAAAACGAGCTTAATTAATGACTAAAATAAAAATATATGGTGTAACATTTACCTTCCACATCTCAAAGAAAATTATGTCCAAATTTAGACCATTACCCCATTGAGGCTATATAGTAGTCCATTTTTAATCATTTTAGGATAAGTAAAACATGGGGAGAACATAAAATTTTTCAAGAATTCCCAATGTGTCCTTTTCCCCACTTATAAAATTCCTCTCATCCATATATATTCACACCTATTAAGAACATTTTCATGGCCAGAAACTACAAAAATATCATCCAAAAATTCCTTAATTAATCTTAGAATCCTTAATTTTTTAATAAATCCAACCAAGGAAGCCCTTTTGTGCAAACCAAAAAGAGATACACAAAGAAGAGGTAACATCATTCAACAAGAACTTTGTTTTTATTTTTTTATCTACCCCATAATATATTATTATTACAATATTACATAATAAAATAATTATCCTAAATATACATATATATTTATATATTATGGTTTTTACCTACACTCACACACACTTGAATAAAATGAGATACACAATCATCATTCTAGTGTATGGTGGACTATGGCCTCACGAACTGATATAGACTGTTCTTCCATTACCACATTTAATGGTTGGTAAAAATTGAAAAAAATATTATATTCTATTTATTATATTTATTATGTATTTAGTATTATTTAATTATTATATAACACATTCCTTACTTCTTTCAACTTATTTAATTACAATAACTTTGTTCGTGGACATGTGGACTACCGCCTCCTCAAAGCTATGTAATTCGTTAAATCATTGCAAGGAATGTACTAAGGAAGGCTTTAGTTTATTTAAATGAGATATAATAATGATACTTAAATGATATTATATATATATATATTCATATATTTCATTTACTTTATTTCTATTAATGTGATACAAAAATGGAAACAACCTTAACGCGTTCGTACGACCTAGCATCTCCATAAAATGTTTTTTCATTTTCTATTTCTACCTTTATAGATTATTATAAATACATATATAATTATTACATATGATATTTATATGATGTATATAATTTCTAATATGATGATATCATGGTATAATTAATAGTGAAAAAAATATAACAAATCAAAACCCATGTCGAAAACAAAGTTATTATTACCTGAAACGTACCTTTAACATGAAATTATTAATAAAAAGGTAATATAAGGCCATAATTGAATCATATATGAAATAATATAATTTAATATAATTATTTAATTGATTTATAATAAACTTATATTAATTATAATGGATTTTTTTCTGGAGTATGACGAGACTTAAGACATAAGGTAAGGATATTTACAGTTTCTCTTTTATTTCTTTAAGACTTATAACATATTCAGCACACCTTTCAATTGTTTTGTGTATATACTTCCCAATAATTTGTTATATGAATAATATACTGAAATTTATGGTTATTTACATATCCATTTTTTGATCTCTCTTTCATGGGGTTTGGGTATCAAAAGTTACCTAATCGGTAAAGTAATTTTGTCTCAACTTTCTTTCTCTGAGACACAAGTTTTTCTATACGCCTATATTTTTTATGAGATTTATATTTTGTCCCCATGAAATTTTTTATCTTGAATATTCTTCTTTTCATGATATTATAAATTTTTTTAATTTTATTCTATCTTGGTGCTGATGAATTAATGTAGGAAATGTGGTAACAGTTTGTTTCTATAATCTCTTCGCTTATTGGGATTGTTTATAACTATACTTCCAGTGATGAAAAATTAGGTCCCATATCTCATCAAATATCATGAATTTTATTCTCCAATATTTTTTCATGATATCCTCATGAAATGTTACCTTTTTTACACTCTTTGGTACTAAATAAGATTAAAAAAATACTTTAAAAACCCGACCATATTTATCACTTCAGTCAAAAATCTATTTTATTCGAAAAAACATACTTTAAAAAAGGAATTAATTTTTTTTAAAGTGATCATTTAAAAAAACATTCAAAGATAATTATTTCAATTTTTTCAAATGTTCTTTTATATAATTTCAAATAAATTTTCAAATAAAATGTCTTCAAAAGGATTCCAATATTCCATTATATTTTTTCAAGGATATTTTTAAATAAAATGGGTTTCAAAAGGTTTAATGATTCAAAATGAATTTTTTTCAAAGAAGAATGGATATTTTTCTTATGAAATGTTTTTAAAAAATTTTAAAAATTTATTTACCATCCAAATGACATTTTTTGGTTTTATTGATTCCTTTATGGTTATATAATCCAAGGGGTTTATTCTTATTGTTTCTATAAATGTTTTATTTTTTGATGTAACGATAGTTATGAAACCCAGTTCAGTTTTATGGGTTATAAGTTTGTGAGGTCATTTTCTCGTCTATGTGTTATATTATTTTTAAACCCACTTCTTTTCATGGGTTATTCTTGGATGAAATAATTATGAAACCTATGTATTTTTCATGTTTTATGATATGATGAATTTTTTTTATACCCATTTTATTTTATAGTTTATTATAAGATGTTTATGAAACCCATCTCATTTTATGGATCATAATATGATGTTTTTTATGATGTTATGTAAAACATATGTGTGATTTTTTATGTGAAAAGTGGGACCAATGTATACCTATAATTCATTGGTTATTAATTTATATCTCATGAGATAATGATGGGAAACAAGTCAACAGGATTGATTCACTATGGGATTAAAAGGAAAACCAAAAAATTATGGGATGACGAGGAAACCCTATCCTTTATAATGAAAATATTGCAACTGGGGATGGTGGTATGTCCCTCCCAGTAGGTTTATTCCTCGTGCTGTTTCTGGATATGTTTTTAAAATGCTCTTTAACTTATGGGAAATAAAATTACATGTTTGTGTGTCTTCCACAATACCATGTCTTATTCCAATTTTAGGTTTTCATAGATTATTCTCAAGATTCCCTCAGGATTCATATCTTATGAACGACCGATATTTATTCCATGAATCATTTATATGATCTTTTATATGTAGTGTGTGATCTTATAATGTTATTATTTTGGTCGCATACCCTTACATTCATGGTTATGATTATGTATCTCCCTTTTTTACCATTACTGAGCATCTATAATGGCCCATTCTTATGTTTCCTTTCCATAGATTATGTATATATTTATTATGTATGATTTGTATAAGTAGGTTTATAGTAATGGGGAACCTAGTAGAATATAATGTATCTCACATATGTACTAGTGTTTATGTTCCCATGTTTTCAGAGTCAATAAACATTTAAGGGCATTAGGAGTCTTTTTTGGTATTGTATTATGCCTTCTAGAAAAATATGTAATGTTAATGTTTGTTAAGTTAGGGTCATTATACTATACCCCTAGTATAAAGTTACAATATAGTGGGAATAAAAATTTATCTTTGTAAAGGAAAATATTTGAAACAAGACATCATAGAAATGGGATATAAAGGATGAACCAAGTAAACAAAATAATAACGAACCATGAAATTTCAGGATGAAATGTAAATAAATGAAATTCTTCATGTAATATAGGTAAAAGACCATGTATACACAAATAAAATAAAAAGACACCGGTCCCAAAACCATATCTGTATTATCTCGAGACTGCAGACTATCCATGAAAAAAATCACCAACAATATCATTTCCCTTATCTAAACATGAATCTATGTAATATGCTTGGGTAAAAAATAGTTGCCTGAATAGGGTGTGAGTAAAACATAGTAGGTCAACACCAACAGGTATAAACAAAACAATTATAATAATAATTTCCTGAAATAATGTGATAATCATGAGTTTTAATTAATTAATTAATATAATAAAAAAATAAAACTATTTTAGAACAATGCCATAATACCTCAGAGCATATATAACAACCATGAGAATTGTAACCACAAGTTCAATTCATAATCACATAACTATAAAAATCAATATTTTTAATTATTTTCATATAACAATGAAATGTCCTCTATATAAGAATTTCTACATAACTAGTCTATGACCTTTATATAATAATTTCTGCATAACCAGTCCATCCATGTATATAAGAATATCAGTATGAACGATTCAAACACTTTATATAATCATTTTATCATAACCAGGACAATCCCATTATATATTTATTTGACCATAACTGGTATAAGACATTTATATAATCATTTCAGCATAACTAGGCCATGCCCATTGTATAATAATTTCTCTATAATCGGGCCAAACCCTATATATTATAATTTTAGCATAATCGGGGTAAACCTTCTATATAATAATTTCAGCAAGAATAAGAACACAAGTCACAGTGTCATCAATAACACAACATATTATCATAATCCACGATGGTCAAATCCAATAATTACAATTTTCTTTTAATTAACTATTATTTTGTAAAATTATATGTTAATCTATTTTAAAGGATGTGAACACACCCATATCATATCAATTACCACCTTTTATTTCAATAATCAATAAATACATTTTCCAATGTGGTTATATCATAAGAAATCACCTCAAATCTCCTGTAATGATAAACCATATTTCAAGGTAGTATCTATTTTTTTTTGTTTCAAGGTAGCCTCAACCTATGATTAGATATAAGAATGGTTAGAAAACAATTGTATTCCAAAGAGAACAAAGGAATAGTTCAAGCACATGTCTATCATCACCCATTATTCAATTAATTAACATGCATGTTTTTTCATCCCAATGTAATATTATTGAACATTCTTAAAAAATAGAAATATACCTTATAGATTTTTTATAATCCACATAAATTTATCTGGAGATTAAATAAAATTTTTGAATAGGTAACACCAATCAAGAATGAAGTTCATGGTTTTCATAATAAATACATTGTTCATAAAACATCAATATCAAAACTAGATTCAAAAACGGTCTTAAAATCACACCATGATAATTTTGAACATCTAGAAAAAAATATAACCAATGTGAGGAAACTCATTGGAGATTAAACACTTGACCGAGTGGTATGAAGGGAATAAATTTCTCTAAAATCACCTGGAGTCTCACTAGTGTTTGAGAGAGGAGGCTACATTGAGAATGAATAAAATCATTCTCACAACATAGATTAAAATTGTTGATTCTATGATATTCATAATGTGAAACCCTTTCAAAATGAGATATTATTGTTTAATAAAATACACCCAAAAAAGTTTTACCCTAGGATAAAATAAATGTGATTGATTATTCTACAATGTGAATGACCTTTATGATGTATAACATTTTCAAACTCTGTACCAGTATGTTGAATTTAACAGACCATAGCATCAAATCGTGTAACACGTTCATGATGTGAATGTTTCTAGAATACATCTCTAACCAAGATTCTATAGAACGAAAATGAACCACTTCTGAAGACATCCAAACCATTGGACAACCCATGTAGTCCCATTAAAAGTTTATAGCCATAATCCATTAATTTAAACAAACATTCATCCCCAAACTAACGTCATTTCTCCTATAAAATTCCCTCTATCAAAAATAGGGACTTGACCAATAGGGTTTAATTAAGAATAAAAAACCAACCAAAAGAGGTTCAATACAAAACTCAATGAGGCATGTAACTTGAAATGGAAGGGATTTTACATAAACTATTCAATATTTTGGGATGTTCAAACATCATCTCTTGGTTACTGGAATCAAGATTTTATTGTATATCTTTATTGATATAAATATACAATTCAATGATCTAATTGGGAAATAATTTCATAATGTATTAGGTGTAATTGAATATTTCTTGCAAACATAGATTAAATAAAGGCATGTGTAGATACATAATCAACTAATGTACAATTTAACATTGATATTGTAATAAAAGTACCCTATATCACATTATTTGGATATTCAACATCAGCTATTGTGACTATCCAATTTAATCCATGATCACTCTATAAATAGTAACCAGACTGGTTTGTGGGAAGACCTCCAGTTCCCTCCCCCCATATAAAAGAGGCTTCTAACTAGTAGTGGGGGTTTTGGGTGGGTTTGTGGGGGTAATATCTTCTCATATCAGTGTAAGAAACAATTTTAAGTAACCAAACATAGATCATATAAGAAAATAAACATAGTGCAGAATCAAATAATATATAAAGTATGTAACAATAAATAGAATCTAGAAAAATATTGAACCACCGTGACCTACATACATCATTGATATCATTATATGATGATCACATATAATGGAATAAAGTAAATAAAAACGTAATTACTTCTAATACTAACACAAATATTAACCACATACCTGCTCTTTATATACTTATCTAAGCCGACCTATTCAATCAGTCTCGGGCCTCTACCAATCCCTTGACTACCACCAAGTGAATGAATGATTGGGTACTGAAGTGAAATTACAGTCTAAGTAGGGTTTTAGTATAATAGTCAAAATGGAAACACCTAAGAATATATATATATATATATAATAATATACAATGTATTTTTGTGTGATTTAATCATCAGGATGCCAATAATAACAATAACTAACTGAAGAAATAAACTAGATAACATAATTTTTAAATGGGATGTAAGTCATAAGTTAATGCCCGTGCAATGTGATTAGTCTTACTGGGATGAATCCTACTAAAATGGAAAAATTAAATCCATATATTATCCATACCAACTTCTGCTAGAACAAATCATGTTTTTAATAATTTTACTCGATATAGGTAAAGTTGGGACATGAGGTATGTAACCTATAAATCCATGTATATCAATAAAAAAACATCAAATAGATCTATTAATATTATGAACTTGTCCAAGGAATTCTGATTCAGAGCCCATGTATCGTATAAGGCATAAGGTAAATTCAGTTTCCCTATGATCCCTTCAAAGGAATTACATACACTGAGTCCTAATAATTCCCAAGGAATAGTATAATTGCCTTTAACATATGAGCTCAACCAAGGAATTTCATATAAGGAAACCAAGTATCCATCCAGGTGTAACATACATTCATTTTACCTTTGATCCATCCAAATCATTAATTATAAGGGATCCTAATATAAATTAATGTGGGACATAATTTAATTTAACCTATGAATCTATCCATGGAATTTTATATAACAAACACATGTATCTCTCATGAAATTACATTATTTTTACTAATCTATGACCCTTTAAATGAGATTCTATATAATAAATCCAAGTATCACCCATGGCATAATAATTTGGATCCCATGAAGTACCTCTAGGAATACTAAAAATGTAATAGCTAAATAAGTGGGCTGAGAATCTGGAACCAAGGAAGTAAGATTACGAATCCCCATCATAGAATCCCATCATATCAATCCCCATTGGCCATGTTCCAAGAATTTTTTTTGGAATGATAACAAAAAGAAAAAATAAATATGTGAAAGAATAAAATAATCGAGTGAGGTTGACTGGATTCCAAAATCCATCACTAATTCCACTACCTCTTTAGATTAAATGTTTGGAGTAAATTATAAGTTGACACCCAATACCATAACTTCCCAAAACCACAATTCACTTTCTCAATATCATTCAAATAACGAGGAACCCACTATGGTCACATAGATCTATACATTGAGAGGTATCCCTTGTAGGTTCCTTGATGTTAGAACACAAGAAAAGGCATACCTATTCAGACCCAAATAATTTTTATAAAATAATATGAATCCCTCTTAGGATCCCCAAGAATAGAGTGACAATATCATGTCAAAACCTGATTCACTAGGAATTTTCATCCCATGCCATTATAATAAGGGTATAATGGCCTTCACGACTACATTGGATCTTATCCCAATTAAAACCATCGGAAAATGGGTCATGGCCAAATCTCAGTCCAAGGATCTCCGTAGGATGGTCTACACATCCAACCAAAACCCAGTCTATCTTATGTCTATACTCCTAGGGCTATATAAGGTTGACATGTTTTACAGAGTGTAGACTTACTTCGTAATAGGTATAGAGGCTACTCCATATCTTAATAGACTATGTCTTGAAACTAGCTCACATGGGTTTTTAGTGACCCTTGTATTTCATCCATTATATATTACCCATTTTTTTAAATTAATATTTCATTGGGATAAATAAAAAAGGATTAATTTACCTCATGGTAAATCCTATGTATACACATTATACAATAAATATGCATAAATATCATATGGCATGTATGATGGACCACATACCTTTTATGATGTATTCATTTTATTTACAAGGGATGGCATTAACAACCATGACCCCTCCAATATCACCTAAGGAATACAATGATCATATCCCAAAAAAACCAAAATAGTTAATTAATTATAATTACATAATAATTAATTAGTGAAACTCAACAAAATTTAAACAAAATAATGAATTAAATTCAAATCCATGTTTAATAAAACCCAATAGATCAGTCTCATTTCATCAGAACCATGAACTAATGCTCACCAACACACTACAACACATCTTCAACCTTGAATAAAGAATAATACCTAAACAATGATGTTAAGAAAAATAACCAAAAAATTAATTTAATATTTAATGATTTATAAGTTCTCTATGGGGATATACCTCAATAAAAAGTCATGAGAGAAGTGAAGATGGCCTCCTATATTATTCCTTTCCTCGGAAGAGAAAATAATCTATCACTAGTATTCAATTACATGATGCTTCAGTAGAATAAGGTATTAAACCCCTAACTGTATAAATTTTAAATTAAGAACTAAGATAGGAAGAAGGAAAGGTATGAAGAAGGAAAGAGAGTCTATCGATGGAGAAATCGTACCATAAATATCTATTAATGGACAACGATAATATCCACTTGATGGGGTTTGAAGAAGGACCGGAGGGGAGAGGTTTGATAACTCATTAAAGGGTGGAAAGAAGAAGAAAATATGGGGATAACCTCTTATATATCACTGGGAAAAAAGGATAATTTCACCTTTTTAAGGGTTTCTTGTATTGGATGCTTGGTTAGTCAAACAATGTGCCAACCATGTAGTTGGAACAGCCTAAACACCACAACCCCACATATGGCCATTGTAGATAGTTTAACAGACCATGAACCATCCATGAGACATATATATTGTTTAATGTGGACATCAACACATGTATCCAATGTTTGACATATGATTTCCCCAAATCAGTTTCTGTACAAACTGGGATACATGATTAGGATGCATGGTTCTCACTAACCATATGGTAACCATGTGCACTATGATGCATATTTCAAAAAGTACAAATTTATTCCCTGAACCACTAAAACACTCCCAAAACCTCTAAAAATATTATGGAGCCTCAAACCATAAAAAATTATTTTGAGGAATTCCAACCATCAAATTTCTTTTCTGAATATTTGATAAAAAATTATCCCATATTGTAATTGAAATTTAAATTTCCATCTAAAATTTACAAGATGAAGAAACATAAGATCTTATAATCTCCCCACTTTATTGCTTCACATCCTCAAGAAGCAGTTTTTGCATAAAATGAATAACCAAACTTACCTGGTGTGTGAACACTACTCAAATAATCACATTTCACTCCTAAATTCCCAAAGTGCTTTCAACACCTCCATAATCATACAATGCCTAATCTATTAAAATTCGAGAAAATGATAGAAATTAAAGATAAAAAATTGAGAAATTTATTAGCTATTCTCTTAGAAACTGAGTATTGATCACAATTTCATCTCTTTCATTAACAAATATATATCACTTCCCAACATAGGGTATTAGTTTTAATGTCTATTTCAAATACATGGTGATTCAATAATCTGAATTTCCAAATGAAATACTCCACTCCTCTCCTAATAATGTTCCCAAAAAAATTCTTGATATGAATAATCTTCTCATGCATGAGAAGATTACCCTTATTCCATGATTTCATCTAATGGTCCACATCTATTTGAGCCAAAATATCATACTCATTCCATTTATTCCATGAAAATTCATGACATAGCATTAGTCCAAACCCGCATCATTACAAAGGCATGCCTAATTTAGTTTGTCACCTACTGTATAAACCTATTGAATAGAACTCAATCGAAAATAGCTCTAGACAACTATTTTCAAAACTAATCATCTTCATCAGCCAACACATCACAAAAACCTGATTTTGGTTCTTTTCTCCCAATCCACCCCAATATAATTCAATACATTCTCAACGAAGCTTGTAATTGACATACAATGACATATTCTAGCCAAACCATCTGCAATCCAATTTAATCCAAATGAAAAAACATCTATCTAATTACTTGTATAATACTCACATGATTCTTCCTACATGTGGATTACATGCCATCAATCAATATCCATCTCCCCACTATAATATCATCCTTACCATCATATAAACTAATTGAGTTCATGATAACTACCTCCCATGCCCTGTTAATATCATGAAATAATGATTGTAATAGCTAGAAACCCACAAATACCCAGTTACCAGCATTAGAACCCCCTATTACCCATTCATCACCAATGAAAATGGAATCAATGGACTTTTATAATGTTAAACTCATAATAGGGGTAACCATCCTAAAATGACTTATAGTGTACCCCCCAACATATTTATTACCTTATATTGATCCTCAATTGAATCTCTCATGGATTCCATCCATTAAAGCATACATAGCATTGCATACTTCCAGTTATCTCTAATCATAGTAAAGAATTATGTAAAAATATTTAGAATGATCAAATCCAAAGTAAGATTACACTACAATTCCATTGATATACGTGTTTATCTCCCCAAAATCCATGCTTACATAGAATGATGTTATACATGAATTTAACTAATTCTTGACCCCATGTCTCTCAATAATACATGTCATGCTCACTCCATGTGTCAACGGTATCATTTCACCAAATCTATTCTCAATGTTTCCTCTACTATGGAGGGTTAGTACTCATATTATCGCAAATAAATGGAAACTATTCACACACCATTTCATTAAAACCAATGGTCCTTAGATCCCACATGACCACTCATCAATTAATGATTTAAATGGTAGCAGATCAAACTAATATGTACTATAACCATCTCGCCAAGCATTATTGTTGTACAATCCCATACCACTGAAATCATCACCCATGATTCTCATGTTTTCAAGACAATATGATCATTCAATATAGTACATTGGTCTTAATATGTAAATATTTATCTTGGAACTCCAATTTAAATTCAGGCGCCTCAAATGTTCCATAATGTATTCCATTGTATTCCATATAATGAACAAAAATATTTCTCAAGGATTAAAAAAATTTCTTTTAACATATAATATCATCCAAGTCATTCTATATAAGTAACCCAATTATCACTAATGTTGTAACATAATTTAATTTAAACAATGTGCCTTCCTAAGGAATTCCAAAAAAGGAACCAATGTTTTTTAAAGAGTAACATAATTTTATTTAACCCATGACCTCATCCATGGAAGTCCATATAAGAAATACATGTATTGAACAAGGAATATTAAATTTGATCCCTTGAATTACCTCAGGTCATACTGATAATATAATAGTAAAAAAATAATCTTAAGTTGGATCCTAGGATGTATCACTTGGAATCCACATCATTATGTCATGTCATATCAGGCCCCATGGGCTATGATCAAAGAATAAAATAATTAATTGTAACTTCATGAATAATATTTGAGTGAATTAATAATATATGATATTGAGGTTGATTGAATTCCTAAAGCTATCACTAATTATCAATCCCCTTTGGGTTACATGTTACATATGAGTTCTAAGGTTCCACCCTCTACCACATCTACCCAAAAAACTAAAACACTCTCTCAAGGCTAGTCAACTCCTTTGGAACCCATTGGGATCCCCTTGATTGATACATAGATATGTAACCATTTCATGGTACATGAGGATAGAAAAAAAGTAGTGGCATATATCTTGGAGTCCTATGAAATTGTATAGATGGATAATAATCCATCTATGGACCCTCTTGAATTGACCCACAATCATGGTTAAACACCTACTGCATTGGGATGTCACATCCAATTGCATCATAATAAGGGTAACATAATTGTGATGTCTACATGAGGTCTTCTGGTTAAGGAAATAATCAAGAGATTGGAAATGACTTAATATTGGTTCAATGATCTGTCTAGGATAACCGACATAGTCAAATAAGACCAAATCCACCTAAGGTATATCCACCTAGGATTGTAAAAGGGTGAATATTCCTTATCTATTATAGTATCACCTAAAAATAGTTCTAGAGGCTACTTGTCCACATAAGGAACTATGCCATAAAACTAACGCATATGGGTTTTTAGTGAACCCTAGGGTTTATCCATTTCAAATTACCCATTTAACTAGTTAAACCATTTATTTTAATAAATTAAAAATGAGTTGTAACCCTCAATGGTGATTCTAAGAATAAATATACAACCATAAAATTTCATAAATACCACTGGGTAGTAACAACATTGTTCCAACCTTTTAAGAAGATTTAAAATTATTTACAAGGGTCTTCATGAATATACATGGCCCATATATTCTAATATAAGGCATAGAGATATCCAATCTTAGAACCAAACACCAAAAATTAATTAAATAAAATAAAATTATAATTAATTCATAAATCTCAAAAAAATATGAATGAAACAAGGAATTAAATTTGAAGGCAAAGGGCCTAAAACTTAACTGGTCGACCTCAGCACACAATAACTTCAATCTAATGCTCACCAAATCCCCATGACATATAAAAAACCATGAACTAAGAATAATCCCTAAAAATAATAATGAAGAAAGAAAAATTATTTGAAGATTAAAATCGTTAAAAATACACCCTGGTGACAACGTGGTGATTTAAAATAACTGATCAACCATTCATGCATAGATCTGAATCCCATAATCAATGTCTGAACAGTGTCATAAGGATTAAGGGAAAAAATAAAATCCACCAAGAAGAAACTGAAAACAAGTCCAACCTGAATGTATTGAAGGGGAATTAGATCAAGGTAACTACAGGAACACACCTCGGTCTATCTATTTCACTAAGCTCTGCATGGTCCTAATCATTATTGGACGTCATCAAAAGGTCGATCATCTATATAAGACACGACATGCATAGGAAAATACCATGCAGAGGTGAGTATAATAGTACCTAGCAGGACTATACAAAATCCTTAAACATATGATATCTATAATAACAGCCAGATCATCACATGTATATTTCTACATCACATATAACGATAATATCCCGATATACTCAATAGAGACACATTGTCTTCTTGTAAAGTCACAATAGTAATGTTATCCTAGGAAATATTTTTTAAGGTTCAACATAGAACTCGTATGAGAGAACACACTCCACATGCCCAATAATAATGATGACATATTTCTGATATGTAATGATCATATGGTATTTCTTTAAGAAATATTTGCAATAAGTATGAAGAGAATGATATAAAAATGTGGATAACACCCAAGGACATGGGTTATACAAACAACTCACTCTAAAATAACCAACTAAATAGTGGATGTATAGTCACATAGTGTTGTCCATGATGATACAAAAAACTCCAACTGAAAAAATATAATGTTAGATGATCTCACTCTTGGACTCATTGAATGATTACAACAACTATGTCCAAGAAGTCTCACTAAAGGGATCACTATCCTATATGTAGATTGTGATTCCATTGTAGCCCTTAGGGAATATATCAAGGGAATATTTGTTAATGAAACTTTTCCATGATAAAGAAGAAAATGGATCTATAAAATCATGGAGGGGTTATACCGTGTGTACTAGTAGTAAACAACATGTCCCGTTAGTCTTGGGTCATTCTATTTCATCATGGCTAGTGTTTGTGTTCATTCCCGATTACACAACGTGTCTAAGACTATGTACACCTGGATGTGTCCATGTAGGGCTGGTTATTTATGTTTACATAGAGCCATGGACATGGTCATTTACCTTCCCAGGAGCTTGATGAGACACCAAGTAAGAGTGACACACTATATGATAGGGGTCACACACCATGTGGTATTTATCTTCTCATATAAACCCTAGCGTCATAGCCTAGGGCCCACAGCCTATGTAATCATTAATTACATGAGTTGTTCTGTGGGATCCCACAGAACCCACGGTCCTTCCTCCCATGTTTTCATTAGCTCCTTAAGTGTCCAATCCATATGTGAATCGTGAAATGAAGTGTGAATCTCATATGGATGACCCTTTCCATCACAGACCCCCTAAATCTTTCCACCAAAATGCATGGTAAATCCCATTGTCTTATCTTTTTGTAGCCACATATCAAATGTTAATAATGAAAATCAAATCAGATCTACATCTGTCATTCTAACATAATCTTGTCATCTATATGAACATATATCTACAATATCAATCTATTTCTTAATGAAATGGATGCACAACAATTTATTAACTATTATTTTCTAAAACACAGGCCAGTGGTATTACCTATGATGAATGAAGAACAGGGGAAAAAATCCAAAAAATATATAAAAGGGTAATCAAACATGACTATGTTCGGTTGTTCTTAATCAATTTCTCTAAGAATATAAAATGAAGATCAAATAAAAAATAAAAAATTATACCAATAATCCCCATAGATAAACCCCATACTAGAAATAAAATTGACTCGTGGATCAATATATTGGTCAATTGATTCTCATTTATAAAATAAATCATAAATAGGGATAAATATTCAAAAAAAATATCCAACCCTGATTGGGATAAATCTATCGTGATGAACTATTCAATACTATAATCGATGACTGGATCCCAGTGCTTCATCACTCACCAATTGACGATCGATGATCTGGTCACCTCTCGGCAAATTAAATTCCTATAATGCTCTCAAAATGATCTCTATCAGTTGTAAGGGTTATATAGCTAAACATGAAAATTTTAATTTATAGAATTTATGTAATGAATTTATTAGGTCAGGGTAATTACTAAAATAAAAATAATTTATTCAATTATTTTACTAAAACATCCTCCCATGACTGCGCCTAAACAGAATGTCTAACACACACCTAGGTTATATCTCTCTTAGACAAAGACCCATGCTCTAAACTAAACAAGGAACTCAAAATTCTAATCCAGTACTTCAATTATAAGTTTTTATACTTTTTCTAGAAAATTATGTGTTCATTTTTTGTATTTTTTTATTTTTAAAATTAATTTTTGGAACACTAGGCCTAAGATTATCCCCACATCAATGATTTATATCTCATAAAGCCAACACAAAATGATTCATAAAGAGATATGGGTATTGATAATGCATTTGGGTATCCCACACCTAGGTTCATACATGTAGATTCCCATGTGTCTACTAGAAATTCACTAGGGTAATGAATCTACAAAAAGGATCCACTCCTAACAGTCCTCAAAATCTTTTGGGTACTCCACAAATGTAGATCCATTATTGATGTCCATCTCACCCTAGTCAATAACATGCGATCAATCATTAAAAAACTTACTCAGCTACGACACATGGAATATATTATGTACCCGACCTGACTACGGTGGTAGAGAAATGTCTTATTCCTCCAATACAACTCTATGTAGTATATAAAAAGGTATAATGATTCTCAAATATAGTTTTTTCAACCCTACCAAATATCTGTAATCTATTTTGAGATGAGACCTTCTAGAACACTTGGTATCTCTCCTAAAACTCCATGGGTCTCCATCACCAATCCACCTAGGAATTATGATAGATATGTATAGTCCTCATACAATCTTATATGATCCACAAATTATATTTATTATCTATCACTAACTTTTGTCCCATAAGTGTTGACTCTCATGGTTCAGTCATGCAATGGGGTGACTAGAAGAGTCATCTTCACAATGTCTCGATTGGTTCTATACAGATGGTGAAATGGAAAATGTTATTGCACACAATATCTACCAATGGGAAGTGATCCTACAAACTATGGTCAAAGACAAACATGAAACCTCTGAACATTTCCTCCCATACTAGAATAGTATACTAAGTTTGTCCATCCATTTGGGGATGAAACAATGTGCTCAAATGCTACAGGGTCCCAAAATCCTCCGATAATACTTTTTATAACTGAGATGTGGTGGTAGAATTACATTCCTAAAAAATATTCAAAGGTAATCCATATACATAGACTATATCCTACACATAGAGGTGTATTCTTTTCTCTACAAAATTCATATCTTGAATTGCTTGTAAATGGGACCATATGGCGATTCCTTCAATGATAGCCCAGATAGAATCATGTCCCATGGATATATGTGGTAACCACGTCATGATGTCCATAGATATAACATCATATTTCCACTCTAACCCTGCATGAATATGTGATCAACCCACTTGATTCTTGTGCTCAACCTTCATTTGATATCAATTAAGGCATCGAGAGACAGACTCTGCAACTTCATTCCTCTTAACTTGACACCAAAACTGATATAATAAGTCCTAATACATCTTTTCCACAACCGGATCTACCACCAAATGAGTGGTACAGACCCCTCTCATATCCTCCTTGCACAAAATCATTAGTACCCTCATGCTTCATCAAAAATAATGAAACAATCCTCACCATTATATAATCAACTAGGAGCATGTTCGATGGATATATGGGTACATAGGGTCTCACAGTTAATATACCTATGTTATGCCTCTATAAATCACTGTAAAAGATGTGGGGTAATGACAATTGAATTGAGTTATGACACTCCATACCAATCCATAATGGATATCTACAAAGATTCCAATTAGAATGACACCTCAATCAATAACTGCGAGCATGATCTCCTACTGATATCATCTTCAACCACATTCCCCTTTATAAGAGCATAGAAAATCTCAAAGTCATAATCATGGAGTAACACTATCCATCACTTCTTTCTCAAGTTAATATATAATTTATATAGTATATAAATGAGACTTTTTCTGTAAGTGTAGATGATAAACCACTCACCCATCAGGTAGTGTCTCCACGTCATTAGTGTGAAGACTATCACTACTAACTCATGATTTTGGGTCCCAGAATTATTCTCATTTGGTCTCGAATGGAATGAACTATAAGTCATCACCTCCAATAATTTCACCATAATGAAACCATGACCAATCCATGATGTGTTGTAGAATACTACATACCCGACACAATTTTATATAAATATCATGATGAGATCTCTCATCAATCTCAGCCACATCTCTTGGAAATCCAATAAGCACCTCTCTTTAAAGATGAAAGGCCTCCCCTTTCTAGTCAAAGCTTTCAAGGGAGCTGATACACTGGCGAAATTATGTATGATTATTTTGTAGTATCCTACCAATCAAAGGAATATCTGCACCACTATCATGCTCTTGGGTGGATCCAATGATAACAAAACATCATCCTTTATTGGGTCCACTACTATACCATATACTTACATAAAATGTCTCAGAAATTGGACCATATGAATCTATAAATAGAACTTCAAGAGATTCTTATATAGAAGGTTATCCATGAGTACATCCAAAACCATCCAAAACAATACTACATGCTCCTTCCATGACTCAATGCACACAAGGATTTCAGTGATGAAGACTACCACAAAATGGTCTAAGAAAGCCTAATAGACCTAGTTCATGAGTCCCATGAACACATATGGGGTACTAATCATTCCAATGGGAATCAAATAGTACTCATAGTTACTGAAGAAACATCTGAACATCATATTTGGTATATCCCTGTCCTGTACTCAATGTTGGTCATAGCCTGATTTGAGGACGATATTAGAGAACCATCATTCCCATATCAACTGATAAAATATTTCACCAATCCTTGATAGTGGATTCTTTTTCATTAAGGCCACTTAGATTAGGTGATATAAATCAGAACATAACCTCAATCACCCATCCACCTTCTTGTTTAACGACACTGGGCTTCCCGGGATGAAACAGTTGTTCTAACAAATCCATTACTTTGTATGTACTCCAACTATACCCTCAGCTCCCAAACCTATATGGGAGCCATCTGATATAATCAAGAAGATATCATGGTTTTCCAATAGTTTAGATCAATTCATAAGACATTCTCTCTATAGGGAGGTTTTCCTAGAACGTTCTCCAGAAAGTGGTCCTCATATTGTACCACCAAAGTAAGGAACTAAAAAATCATAGAATCCAATACACTGATCGTCATTCAATCTATCTTATGAGTAATAGGATTCACCCTCCAATTAATGAGTCTATAATATGATTCATAATTCTCATACTCATCCATAAAAGAAAAACCTAGTCCTATCAATTCATACATACTATATTCCCTACCAGAAATATTCTATCTAATAATGAATTGTATATAACCAATCCAAACCTAATATGATTGTGTAAGGCCTCATTGATTTTATAAATATTTCATAAATGAAACTCTCACCTCTAAGAGTAAGTTCTCACCATCATCAAAAGTGTGTGATCTGTGAGTCACCTTCCATAGAAGTATCTGAGCACATGGGTTGAGCTTAAGGAAAACAAGAATCTATATGTGTCAAACTAGACAAGTTTAAATAGAGGAATGACTCAAAAATGTGCTTATCAATAATAAATTTATGGTTTAAAAGTCATAGATTGTACCTCAAATCATCCCTATAGCCTATAGGTCATAATCCTCGGCCGCCATTAGCTAACCTAACTCTTACCACCTAGCTCTCTATATCAGGAGTAGACCACCTATGGGATTGGTGGTAACAAATCCTAATTTCTACCACCTACAACTACTCTCCCATATCTTCTTCCATGTGTGATGTCCTTCAAACCTATATTCTCCTTATGCTTCCTCTTTATAGGTGTCTCATTCACTATGTATCTATAATCAATATGGAGGGTCATACAATCTTGTATGGGATATCCCAATCCATGAAATGAGTATCACCACCTCCCATTGGGTTGGATAGACCCTTCATATGTTCCTCAAACTGTAAACCCTATGTCTTGGGATCACCTCCTAAACTATCTAACACATCCAAGATCATGTCTTGGAGGTCAACTCCCAATTTTCGAGGTATCTAATTTCGTGTCCCAATTTTGGGTAAAAAATATATGTGTCTACTCATCTAAGATACTATTGAACATCATAGAACACTCATTTCCCCATCATACATTTGAATACATAGATTAATAACATTGGATTGGATGTATGTATTCATTCCTCGCTTGAAGGTCAAA
Source organism: Viscum album (assembly GCA_963277665.1). Classification (NCBI taxonomy): domain Eukaryota; kingdom Viridiplantae; phylum Streptophyta; class Magnoliopsida; order Santalales; family Viscaceae; genus Viscum; species Viscum album. Next base: position 1,405,825,398 of record OY728125.1, read on the forward strand.
TCCCAAAAGAACTGACCATAAACCATGTCCATTGTGTACTGATAGTGGTTAGTGAACCTTGATGAATACTCATCCACTTTTTTACTTTCCTTCTGAAATTATAGAATCTCCTACATGTGCACATCCCACAATGTAATGGACGATAAATTCTCTTTGAAAAGGCTCTCAAACTCCGACCATGATAGATTCACCTAATCTTAAGAATGGGTCACTAAACCCCTCAATTATTTTATGGATCCAAGGAGAAGGATTACTTCTAGGGACACCATATACTCTGGTGGTGTCTCGACAGGACTGAAAACTCACACCACCTCCTTAATATTTTCCTCAACCCCCTGTGGGTCATGCTTCCCTATAATCCTAATATTTATGCTACCTAAAACTCATAATTTTATCTCATACTATGCAACTAATATACTATTACCATGGGTACCATCATCTAATCGATAGGTGGTCATTCAAATTGTGCACCGCCTAGAGGTAACACCCAAAGAATTGGTCCCTACATTGAATCCTCATCACTGAGGGGATCCTCTTTGTGATCTACATGTTGAATCCAAGATTTCATGTGTTGCGGAGGCATCCTAATATACACAAGATTCACTAATAACACTCATTATATCTAGTGAGATGACTCTATAAGGACATGGAATCCAAAAATCATTCCTATATTATCAATTTACTTAGTTTTTCCCTAAAACATGTTTCTATATGTATTGAGTTAAAATAATGGTGATTAGAGTCCTAGTGTGTGGATACATTGGGAACTGCACCAACACTAGATTCCCTAGCTTAAAAACTGAACTAAAAATTCATAACACTATTTCAAAAATTTAGTCTCACAAAATCTATTTTTAAGGTAGAACTAACTCATTTTATAGAACTCTATCACAACCCGTCCTAATGGTGCTAGTGTCACCACTTCCCCAATTCCACCTCCAATTGTCTATGGGATAGAAACTTGCAGAAAGTATAATATCACCTGTATGGGAGGCCATATCCAAATGTACATGTACACGCATAAAAACACACAGATATCCATACCCATTTATTTTGAAATGTAAATGAAAGATAAACCATACATGCATACATCTAAATCCCACCATCAGAGTATTAAAAAGGTTACTGGAATGACAATGTGGAACATAAAAGCCCACTATAATGAAACACAAAAAACATCCCACCTGAGTGTATAGAAGGGGTCTTATCCCAAGGTAACCATAGGAAAAATTCTCAATTTTTCAGGATCACTATGTGTAACGATCCTCTTTCTAAACCAGAAAAAATGCAATGGTTTTTGAAATTTTTCAGTTATTGAATGATTTGTTTTTGAAACCAAGCTTCATAAAATAATTACGAGAGTTGGGTCACATAAAAGTGATAATTTTGAACTAGGGTGAGGTCTTGTTAAGTTTCTCGAGTGGATCAAAGATTTATAGGAGAGTCAAACCCAAAAAAATGGGTTTTTGAAAAACTATAGAAGGGTTATGTTTTGTTAGAAAATAGTGTGGCCTATACTGGTAACTATGCGGTTTGTTAAAGGGGAAAAATATGTCTTACATGATCTATAAACTATTTTCCAAACCTTGTACCTAGCTCTAGTGGGGTGCTCTAGTTGTCCAGTGGATGACACACTCTTAGCACACATTTCTCCAAACTGTGCTTCTTAACTATGCACAACACCCAATTTAAGAATATTATTTATTTTAAATTAAATTAAAATAAATTAAAACATAAATAAATTAATACCACACCACTCTTTCACCAGAATCATAATTGCCACCACCAATGGGTTATTCCCTTTGAAGTGCACCACTTCTCTCTATGGCCTCCTTAAACTCCTTTTATTATCAATTTATTTCTTTCGTTTGTTCACAGAATCTCCCTGGTAAGCTCATCTCTCTATACTACTCCCTGTTTCCAACATGATTTCGGCATCTCTTTCGCTATGTATGGTGTGTCTGAACAGTAAGGTTTGGGGTTGATCCATTTTTCAATATTCTTTTCGTTTAAATGGGTGCCATGGATCTCTAAATACGCTTGGGTATATGTTCTGACAACTTCCGCTGATGGTGAGGTAGTTCGAGAAGTTTTTGTTCGCTGAATATTCTCCAAGGTAAGGTTTTAATCATTATTCATGGTTTTTCACCTGTTAATTTAGGGTCTTTTGTGTTTTATGGTTCATAGTGATTATCTTGTACAGTGTTGGTTGTTGATTTTTGATTCTGAGTCTCCGTGTCAAGGGTGACTCGCTTGCATATGCCTAGGTAAGTAAATATATATAAAGGGGTTACCTTGTTATTTGTACAATCAACCAAGAAAACTATTATAAATTTATGGGGCTATGTGGGTCCATATATATATTTAAATGAAAATGTTGGTGAGTGAAGGTGGGTATATTCATATAATCACATTTTTAAGTATCCCCTTGTACATGATCATGGTTATGTGAGTGTGTGGATAGGTTCTAGGTGACGTTTCATGTGTGTGAAGGTGCATATGCTCAGAGGGGGAGCAGTATCATTTTCTTAGAAAGAACTAAAAACTAAAGTGGGTATCTTGGTTCCACTCTGAGTAAAATTCTTATCCTCCCCCCTATAATTTATGTATGTTTTAGGATTCCTTTAGTTATCTACAAAATATTTGTTTATTATATTGACTATATGTATGGAAAATGATTTCTGATAGATGATTATCTCACCATTCATAGTTCCTGATAAATGTATTAGGACATTAATTTTAACCCTTCCTACTTAAAATTCCTAATGTCTCTTTATTCCTTGTTTTTGAAGTTACTATGTTGACGTGAGATGAATGAGATGACTTTCATATTATGACCAACACATTATAGGTTTCCATTTCTCAAAAACAATATTAATGGCCTTGTTAGGTTGACCAAAGTGAGATGGTGACATCCAATAATTTAAATTTTTATTTCTTGAATCAATTTTCCATGTTTAGGAAAACATAGCATGAATACATTGATAAGGATAGTACAGACAATATGTCATTTTTTTCCTTTAAAATATAATAAATTTTTCAACTTCAAATGAAATAGATTTGGGTGGAAAGACTACACCTTGGGTTAAAGCTGTAAAAAAGGTTTATTATAGTGATATATTTTTAGTAAACATGACATACCTAGGATGTTTTCATCCATACCTCTCCCTTATGATCATAAATCGTCATTTTTCAATTAATGTCTTTACATAAATTTGGAAATTTATTTTGACGTGAATTATAGGCTTTTCCTCATGCTTGAAATGAATAAGAAACCATGTAATTATAAATACATAGGATTTTATACCTTAAGTACACATGGAATTTATTGAAAGTGATCACAATGATAATGTATTGTTTGAAATTCTTAATTTTGTTTTACATAGGTAGAGTTGTAAAAGTGATTTCTTATAATATGAATATATTATGACTATTGGAATTGAATCAGAGGTATATCCTTATTCATTATATTATAACTATCTTAATGTATGATGGCCAATATACTAATGGATTTGGGACTTGGGTTAGGGGTATACCATAAGAGCTCCCCTTTAATTTGGATGGAGGTGGTATGTCCTGATCCACCCAAACTTATATCTATGGATTGAAGACCAAGAGGCTAACAGATCTTGGATCAGGGTTAAGGAATGATTGTGAGAGATCCCATTTAATTTGGATAGAAAATGTATATCCCGATCCACCCCAATATAAATCTAATGCATGGAGGCTAATAGACTAAGGGCTCTTGGACCTCGGTTTGGGGAACACCATGAGAGATCCCCTAAAATTGGATGGAGTATGTATGTCCTGATCCACCCCAACATATATATATATATATATACTTTTACTATATAAATATATGTATATATTCTATTGACATGATCAGATATACCAACCCTGGGATGAAGCAGGTCTCGCCATTAGGTATCCCTTAGGACTCTGGATGGGTGTTATTTATTTAACCCATTCTATAGTTAGTACTTCATACCTGCACACTGTTTAGCTTATATTACACTATCTAGATAGGGAAAGACACCTGTATTGACGGCCTACAAATATTTATATCTCACACTCTAATAGTGAATCCATTGCAATGGGGTAACCGAGTAGACGTGTATTATTTATAGGACCTAGGTTGATTGTTGTATGCCAATACCTAGGGAGTTTGGATCAATGGACTAATTTGGAGCTCAGTATTCTCACGGAGACCGCCCTTAGAGAATTTTTGTCTTTCCCTTATTATTGCATTGTATTGAATTCATGTTATACTATTTATTGCTTTCATATATGTAACACTGCCATGAAAAACACCCATCTACTATATAACTATCCTTGGGAACATATAATAAACTGTCATTATCTGTATTCTGGTGTTGTATATTTTTGATCTATTTCTTTCACTATTTTTTCTATTCTCTTCCATTTATGCTCTGATAATATCATTGTGAATCTCTACTAAGAGGGTATAATATACCCACTCTAAACTCATGAGACCCTCGCTACTAGTCGGCCAGATCAAGCATATGGGGAGACGTGCATGAGGCCATGTGACCCACTGGTCCCGCAACCAGTTCAATAGTAAGCTAGGTCAGGATTATACAAAGTGGTATCAAATATAAAGTTTTCTTTTCTCGTTTTATTTTTGGTTGGCATATAGGATACTAGGAACATGTCGGTGGATGGATAATAGTCATGGTTGGGATTGATCACCCCATGTACGAGAAATGTCAAAGTGGTCATGGATGGAATTTCAATCTATGATGAAAGTTGTTACATTTTATTTGATTTTACCTAGATTGAATACTATACATTCATCTTCTTCTAATTTATGGTATTTATGAAATTCTACCCTTGGACTAATATGGAAAGGATGCTGCATTGAATGCATCATGATTAGGAACATAGGAATTAACATTCCTTGTATAGTGCCATGCCATGTAGTTACATTTCTAGGATTCCTTTTGATTTGATTGGGTTTATATTCCACACTCTTGTTTTGTTAACATATCTGATATATGCAATTTCATATCATTATTTTTTGTAATATACTATATTTCCAAGTTAGTTGTTTTAAAAACATTCTTTGATTTGTAACTACTAAGGTACTTCTTAAGCATTATTTTAAATTAGTATTACATTCCTAGTTAATTAGTATGTCATGATTTTGTTTCTTTTGCACACCATTACTGTTCACATGCTATGATTCTATGTTATTGAATGTTTCTATGTTTATTTCTGGTGAGATAATGTTGTATTGGGTAAAATATATATGTTACAATTAAAAGGGTGACAATTTCCAATTATATGGTGTATGGGAGCCTTATAATTGGGAAAGGGAGACTCGTATACTCGAAACATCTTTTTACTTTTGTTAAATTGGAAAATGCTGCAAAAGATTAATTAATAATATAATTTTATTTTAATTTAAGGAAGCCAACTACAAAACTATACATTGCATTGGAACCTTATAGTCCAGTAGATGGCCACCCATATGGCTTGTTTGTTATGTATTGGAGCATACAATAATCTAAAATGGATTTTGGTTACAATTAATGGGAGCCAATTCTCAATCCATGAATTTCATGGGCGCTTTATAACCTAGAAAATGGAAACCCATGTTAAATGTAATGACATGATGATTTCTAAAATGATTTTTTTTGTGCAAGTTGTTCAATTTTTATTTGAGGTAAGTTGTCCTAATGGGACCCTATTAGGTCACCTTAAAAGTTAAAAATGAATTTTCTTATGATAAATTTTCAATTTATGATGGAATTTCATTGAATGTTTAAATTTTTAAAAGTATGTATTGCGAAACATGCCTGTTTTCCATTGGGGTGTGGGACAAATCAAGTAGTTTGCATTTTTTTTTGAAAAAATGGAACCTGTAGCGGTTTTCATTGTTTAGAACCTCGGGTAAGGGTTGTTTTGTTTCACTTAATATTCCTTTTAAAGTAAGTAGTAGTGTTCCTTATAGGTTGTTTTACCCTTTTGTAATGGCTCGATGTTTGGCATTGATCCTCTCACTTTGGTTTTGAATGATCATATTCTGGGGTTGGCACATGTACTTTCTTAAGGGGATATCATGTAGTCGGTAGTGACCTTAGAGACATGAATTCCTAGCAAGTAACATAAAATTTTCAAATATTTGGTCCTGTTCGTCTGTCTTTTTCCATTGTAGGAATATTAATTTTAAAATGACAGCCTAGTCCAGAAAGGTGGTCATTTTGTTTTTTTTTCATCCGTTATGGGTGTGAACATCCAGTGACTCTTGTTACAACTAGGTTACACGTGAAATGGGTATGGACATATAATTCTTTGTCCATTTGAACCTTTTTTTCCTTAACAGTATTGATTGATGTACACAGTACTGTGGAGTGTAAAATATGTTAACCAACTTGTTGAGTTCAGTAGGCTAGTTGAGCCTTACGTTATTGAGTAGGGACTTGGGTCACCTCTATAGTAGAGTTGTCTGGTGATCAAGAATCAATTTCATCCTAATCCTTGGGATGTACTTTTTATGACTCTAGTATTTCGACACACCAGTTGGTTCAGTTTTGGTTCCCTTATCTAAATCTTAGATGTTGTGATTGTGGATCACATGTTCATTTACAATGTTTTTACACTAATTCTCTTGTGAGGGGAATTTTTATCTTATTTTTCTTGTTACTAGGACACACCTAAGGTAATGAGGTTTATATTAAATATGTTAAACATTTCCTTCCATGTATAAGAAACAACAAAGAGGACCATTGAGAAATGTATAATTAATGTTTGAGTGCTATTGAGGCTTGAGAGTTTTGGAAATTTGGTGGTTCTTTCATGGCAGCATGATGTTGTTGATGGTGGCTACATTTGAGACCATTGAGAAAAAATATTTTTTGTGGATAGACTTCGTTGGTTGAGATTGAGTGGTCATAAAATTTCCTTGATGGGAAAAGACATTGTGATCAGTTTAAATGATGGTGTGCCCATAGGTGAAGCCGACTTTCATCATTGTAGTTGACCAGTCAGGGTTCAACATTACTTATTTCCAGTAGTTGGGTATTTATTAATAGAATCTATTTTTATCCTCTTAGTTTAGTATACTAAGTGAAGAGAATATCCCCCTTCATGTCTTCATCATAGGTGTAATTAGAGAGTGTCAGTATTAGGCCACACTAATGCTTTAAATCACATGGGATTGTTTTGGTGGTTCGCTTTCGGTGTTTCTTTCTAGATGGATGGTTCCCATCATGTTTTGATCAGAGAACTTCCCCAGAGGTCAGGAATGGAATTTAGTGTGCATGAATGTTGTAAATTAATGATTCCTTGTGAGAAGAAATCAATGTTATGCCTATAAAATACTGGCCATTTAATCTCTATGTCATCTGTTAGGTCTACTATGTTAGATACCCTAAGAGGGGGTGAATCAAGGTATGATAGATTAAAACAAATTCCCCTATTTATCTTGATTCACTATTAATTAAAACTCTCTTCCTTATCTTTCATATATAAAAGTATATATAGAAACAAAATCATACACAGGACACATTGATTCTTTTATTGTTCACCCTCACTGGGCTAAATCCAAGGAGCATACACCGAAGAACGTTCCGATGTTTCAAATCCACAAAAATGATACTACTGTCTACAATGTTCGGGGTGGACTCACTATCCCTCCTGGTTTACAACCACTCACAATATGAAAGTTCACTACTCTCTCAACTGATTTATGCTCACTTCTTCTTTCGAAGATTCACTCACAGTTTAAAGACATGTATTTCACTTCAATATCATAACTTAATGCATCATACTCTGTATTTAGATGCTCTATTGAAGTTCCACTTTTATCCACTGAGGAATACAAATTTACCAGGGATGTACCAGAAAATATTCTAACTATTAATGAAACCCTATAATGAGTGTCATAGTTCTCTATGCCTGGCACGCTTGTCTAAGACATGGCATGCTTCTTCAAGCCTATCATGAAAGTGTCACCTAACCACTTGCACAAAACACCCTTCTTCAATAAAAAACTTGAGAAAGTCAAATAATTTTATTCCCAAATCTGTATTGGTGCACAAATATCAATTGGAACACATCTTCTGAATATCTTTACACTTAAGCAACCAAACCACCACTTGCACGCCAAAACCACCTGCACGACTGGAGATCTAATATTCTCCAAGTATTTAACTCTCTATAAAATGAGGAGGGTTATCCCTATATTTATAGACATTTTGGGTACCCTGAGAACCAGCACGCAAGGCTCCTCTTGGTGCACAAGTCCATCCACCCGAGTCTCTCTCGCATTAGTAACTTGTGTGCCCAAACCAAAACACGGGCGCCCTTCTTTCCTTTGCCATGTTTTTATGTTCTGATCATGAAAAACATATGGCGCGCAAGTTTTCCTTCATGGATTGTTGACAACATCCCTATGACTAAAAAACTCACCATATCAAGGTTCTTTAATCAATCATGGATTGTCGACAACATCCCTTGAACTCGACAACTCACCATTTAATCCCCCTTTGTCACCAAATTTGTACATCATTGTCTTCTTTGTCAATAAACAAAACATGGAGGCCCAATTTTTTAACAATCACAATCACCTCAAAAATTATTTAATGAGACATTGATGTATTTTTTCCCAACATATTCTTATTTAGTCGGTTGTAGTGGCTTGGTTCTTTCCTTTATTGATTGGTGGATACAGTTGGTGAATAACCATTTTATGGCATCTCAACAAGTTGATATGAGTTTGGTTGGTGTCGGCCGATGATTTCATGAACACTCAGCTCGACTTGGGATTTGAGGATGATGGAGATCAATCATTTTAATCATTTTTTGAATCACACAAGAAGCATCTTTACAATGTTTGGATCCGTTCTTGTAAAGAAAATCCAATAGTTGGTTGAACCATAGTATGAAATTTGTTTCTTAATTTTAAAAATCTATGGTGGGAAGTACCTTTACTATATGCTTACTGAGATGACAAGGGGTTCATTTATCTAGGTATATGGTCTTAGGAAAGAGTTGTATCAGTGTTTTAGATAGAATTAGAGCATTGTCTTGAGTTTAAATGGATTGAGTTCCCTATTCTTAATTGAATTATTAAGGTTACATGGGAGTTTGGAACTACAATGAGACCATTTGAATGAACCCTCTTGAACCCTATAGGTTGGGTGATGTGTTATTCTATTCCCGAAGGATTCTCGTGGATGAGAAGTTCTGAGGTGGGAAGATTGTAATGATCCTCTTTTTGGGCCAAAAGAAATTGAAGGTTTTTTAACATTTTTAGTTACTGAATGGGTCATTTTTAAAACTGAGCATCATAATGGAGTTCCAAGAGTTGGGTCACTTCAACGAGATTCATTGGACTTGGGTGATGGCCTGTTAAGTTTTTAATGTGTCTTCAATATTTCTAGGATCACTGGACCTGGAAAATTGGGTTTTGGAAAACTGTAAAAGGTGAAAGGTTTCTCCAAAAACTATGTTTCATTTAGAAGTTACTATATGGCATTTTTTAAGGGGAGATAAGTGTTTTACATGGGTTGTAAAAGGTTTTCCAAATAGTGTTCCTAGCCCATGTGGGGTGCTTCCGTTTTCTAGTGGAGGATTCATAATTAGTGGATGGTTTTACAAATTGTGCGGCTTAACCTTGGGTGCCACTCATTTTTTTATATTTAATTATTTTAAATTAAATTAAAATAAATTAAAAAAACATATATCACTCCCACACCCCTCTCTTACTTGACGCATGACACACACCCCAAAGGGGTTCTCCCATTTGACATGCACACCTTCTCTCTACAGCCACCTCTCCCACCTTCAATCCTCAACGGATTTATACCATTTCTTCATCAAATATTCACAGTAAGATTCTCTCTCCCTTCTCCTCCCTATTTCTTGATGTATTTCTACCTCTCTATCACTAGGTTTGGTGCATCCAAACCCTAGGGTTTTTTGGTGACTGGTTGTTTGGTTTTATTTTGGTTTTAGGGTGTGAGAGTGTTCTCTCGAGACCCTTGGGTGTGTGTTCCAACAACTGCAGCCGATGGAGAGGTGGTTCTAGTTGTTTTGGTTCACTTTATTTCTTCCAAGGTAATGTTTTAATCTAAATTATAGGTTTTTTACATGTTAAATTATGGTCATTAGGTGTTTTAATGTTCATAGTTTTTATCTTGTGGTGCCATTGGTCACTACATTGTGATTTCGAGTCACTAAGTTAAGGGTGAATCTCTTGTGTGTTCATAAGTATGTATATATATATATATGAATATGTAGGTGAATTGATATGGTTGTATGCATATTAGAACATTTGTAAGGATACCCTAGCATAAGATCATGGACAAGCAGGTTTGTGCATAAGGGATAGTCATCCTTTCACGTGTGCGAAGGTGAAGATGCTCATTGGGGGAGAAGCATATTTTAGTTGGAAGGCACAAAGAGCTGAAGTGTAAATATTGGTTCCACTCTAAGTAAGATCCATATGCTTTTCCTTTAATTTAAATATGATTTATGTTTCCTTTAGTTTCCAACTAAAATCTTATTTATCATATTGACTGCATCTCTAAAACAAGATGTCTTCAAGATGTTGATCACACCATTCATAGTTCATAATTAATGATGTTGTACTAGACATATAATTATTCCTGCTTAAAAGTATTGATGTCTCTTTATTCCATGTGTATGAATTTTCCATATTGAGGTAATATTAATGAGATGACTTGTATATGAGGACAATAATGTGATAGGTTTCTATTTCTCAAAATAATCTATGTGTTTTTATTAGGATCACCAAAGTCATATGGTGACAACCTCTATTTGAAATGGTTATTCCATGAATAAATTTTCCATGTTTAGGAAAATAGATCATGAAGACATTGAGATGGATGGCACATACCAAATGACAAGTTTTCCTATGAAATGTAATAAGTGGTTATAATTAAAATGAAATGGATTTTGGCAATAAGACTATGTATTGGGTTTACATAGTAAGAAAGAGTTATGATTGTGAATTTTTTTTAGAAAACTTGACATACTGATTATTTTTTAGTCCATACCGCTCCCTTATGATCAAAAATCATCATATGTCAATTTAAGTGTTCAAATTAATTTTGGAAATGTCTTGTGACATGCATGAGGGGATTTTACTCTTGATTTAAATGAATAAATAACCATTTAATTATAAATAGTTAAGATTTTATACCTTAATTACACCTGGAATGAATTGAATGTGATCATTTTGATAATTTTTTGGTTGAAATAATAAATATGGTTTTCCATCAGTAGAGTTGTGAAGTTGATCGATTATATTATGAATATGGTTTGACTATGGGAAATGCATAAGAGGAACTAACTTATGTATTAAATTAAAACTATGGTAATGTATGAATTCCAAGAGACTAAGGGATCTTGGACCTGGGTTCGTGGTAGATCATGAGAGATGCTCTTTAATTTGGATGGAGATGGTATGTCATGTTCCATCCTCATTTATATCTAGTTCTTGAAGTCCATGAGACTAAGGACTCTTGGACCTGGGGTAGGGGAACAAATTGAGAGCTCACATTTAATTTGGATGGTGGATGTATGTCCTAATACACCCCAATATAAATCTAATGCTTGGAGGCCAATATACTAATGGCTCTTAGACCATGGTTTGGGGAAGACCAAGAGAGATCCCATAGAATTGGATGGTGGAGGTATGTCCCAGACCCACCCAACATACAGTTATATATATATATATACACTATTACTATATATATTTTCAATTGACATGATCATACATAAAAACCATGGGATGAAGTAGGTATCATCATTTAGTGTCCCTTAGGAACCTATATAGGAGTTATTTATTTTATAAATTCTGTTATTAATACTTAATACCTACACTCGGTTTAACTTATGTTTAACTGTCTAGATAGGCCTAGACATTGATGGTGCTATCCTACTAAAATTTATATCTCACAACATACTCGGAATGCCATTTCAGTGGAGTTCCCATATAGATCTCTCTTTTTTTCCAGGACCTAGGTTGACTTATGTATGCTTGTACCTGGGGAGTAAAGAGAAAATAACCGATCTAGAGCTCTTAATTCTCATGGACATCTCCCTTGGGGATTTTATGATTTTTTTTAAATAATGTGGTATTGTTTACTACTTTTAAATATGTAACACTTCCATGAAATGCATTCATCTACAGTATAACTAGTGTTGGCCATTTATAATAAATATTCATTATCTGTATTCTGCTGTTGTCTTTTATTTAACTACTACATCTTCTATCATTTTCTCTTTCCTGTTGTTTATACATTGATAATACCAATGTCCATCTCTGATAAGAGGGTATAATATCTCCATTATCACCTTCCAAGACCCAAAATGAAAGTCAACAACCTCTAGCATATGGGGAGTTGTGCTTGAGTCCATGTGATCCACTGGTCTGGCTACCGGTTCGTTGGTATGCTAGTTTGGGATGTTACATTATGCTTTTCCTAGTCCTAGTCTCTATAGGACTCCTTCAAAATATCAATTGTTTGAAAAAGATAGGACACATGTATGAAAATACCATTCACAGGAAAGTATAATAATGCTTATTAGGACGCTATGAAATCACTATTTAAATAACATTATGAATAACTCTCGGATAATCAAATTTATATGTTTATAGAACATATGCTTATAATATCTAGATATAGACAATAAATACACATAGTCTCAATTTAAATTAACAAATGAAATTCCATCATAGGAAACATGATTCAATGTTCCTTATAGAACCCTCATTATAGAACACACTCCACAATTTAGATACCATCGATAGAATCCATTAGAGATGTACTACTCATTGGGTCCACCATAAGGAGTATATAATATATGTTTAAAGAGAAAAATAAACATATGAGGATCACACACAAGGCCATGTGTTATACCAACAACTCACTATGGAATAACCCTCAAAGTAGAGGATCGGTTCCCACATAGTTTTTGGCACGATGATTCCAAGAACTCAACCTAGAGAAAAACGATGCTAGAGGATCTCAATCTAGGACTCACAGAAGGATTCCAAAATATACTTCAAAAATTCCCACTGAAGGGATCTCCAAACTATATGTTGAAAAATATTCTATACTAACCCTCGTGGAATGGATCAGGGGAATGTAACCTAAATAAAATTTTCAAACATGAAAATAAAATGGGATCCAAGCCATATTAAAGGGGTTATACAACATGTAATGGTAGTACACGACATGGCTATTCAACACTAGGAACAAAACGTCTATCAATACCTATGATGGTGTCTATGTTTGTTCCTTAGTACACGGTGTGTTGGATCCCATGTTCTATTGTCCATTTCTATGTCTGCATGCCTTGTATGTGTATCGATTTCCATGAAAATGCATCCATAACTTCCTATGTACATGCTGATCCACCATGTACGGGTCACATGTCCTATGATAGTGGTCACATTTTGTGTGATATTTATCTTCTCACTAAAACCTAGAACTATATATGGGGTCCCATATTCTGTGTAATCCCAGATTACATATCATGTTTTGCGGTGTCTCAAAAAACTCATGATTCTTTCTTTTATTTTGTATTACACTATTTCAGCTCCAATTATGGTCATAAATCACACCAGGAAGTGTGGATCTGGTTTTTACATACACTTCCATCACCGCTCTATATAATCCACCCATGATAACACACATAAAATCTCTTCATCACATCTTCTAGTAGCCATATGCTGAACAGACATGAAGAGAATCCAATTATATATATGTGTATCATTGTAGCTTGAAGTCACCGTCAATCCAAACATGGATAATTTCATTTAATCCATTTCTCCATGAAATGGGTGAACAATGATTAATTAACATATATTTTTCAAAATGTGAGCCAAATTAATTTTCTATGATAAAAAAAGAATGGGTGAAATCCCAGAAACATGAAAAAATGGAACGAACAAAAACTTTTTTTGTTGGCCTCGATTCATTGCCGTTAGAATTATGTATGAATATCCAATAAATAATAAAAAATTCTTCTTATAATCCTTGATGATAAAACCCATACCTGTAATATTATCGATCTTCTAATAAATCTATTGGTTGATTGATTCATCTTCATCGTATAAATAATAATAGGGGATAAATACACAAAACACAAACATTTTTACTCGATTAAGATCAATCGATGGTGGATAATTATTCATTATTATTTTAAATAGTAGGATCCTTGAGATCCATAGAACACAAATCGATGATCCATGATCTGTTCATCACTCTCAAATGTAAATCCCACCAATTTTGGCAAATGGGTCCATCATGATTTTTTAGGTAATGTGGATAAACCTAAAAATTCGACATAAAAGTGTTTATATAGTTAATTTATTAGATTAGGGAATTTAAATAAATTAATAAATTAATTAAATTAATTTAATAAATTAATTTTTTTAAATATCCTCCCATGATCATTTTTAAACTAAACATCCAACACAATCTAGGGTTATATCATGACTATGTCAAGATACACTATTTGAACTCAACGATGGCTTCATATTTCCTATATGAGCCTTTGTTTCAAATTTATTCCACTTATTTCAGGGAAATTATATACACATTCATTTAATATATTTAATATATTACAAAATTTAATTCCAAGTATATGAGGACTGAGAATATCATGTCTTCTCTACTCTTAACTACAAAAATAATACATATATAATTTCAAAACAATACGTGGAATAATTGGAGTCATTAAATGGCCTAAAACATAGTTCCCTCAATTGTGTTCCTATATAATATGTTTTGCATGGTTGACCTGCATGGTTTCCATAAACTATTCACCAACTATGCACAGTATACTATATTTATTTTCAAAATGCAAAATTAGTTACCAAACCCCTAGAATGCTTTTGAAAACTAAAAACTACTTTCTAATCCTCAAAACATGACAATAACAATATAGAGGTATACCGCCCTTTAAATTTCCACTCTAAATATCTAATAAAAAATGACCCATCCAATAATTAAAAATTAAAATTCCTTAAAAAAATTAAACTCAAAAATACAAGTGGTTATATAGGAATGATAATTTATCATCATTTCTATCCATTGTTATTCCTGGGTAGATTCCCTTCCTATGAAAGATTATTAGAGTATTTAACAATTTCTGTAGTTGAAACACATCATAATGACTGATTCTCTCTTTCCTTTATGCTCAGTAATTTGACATATATTATATCCAAATTCAAAACATGATAAAAATATCCATGAATAATAACTAGCATGTTTCTTCCATCTTTTATCAAATTTAATGAGATACATTGTTCTAATGTTTTATTTCCAATGGGTTTTCCCACATAGAAATTTATTATATTCTTATTAAAAGGATTCCCTTTATAATTAAATGATTTAAATACTCTTTATCTATCGTGATTGAACTTTTTTGGAATTTCTTCATATATTGAAATGGTTTGAAAGAGTAATAATACTCCAGGAAATGAATTTATACCATAAAATAAATGATCAAACATGATTTCTAGATTACATAGTTAATCTAAAAAAATCATTTCTAGCTTTTTGTAGTTATCCTCATACTCGTCCATTGTATCTACTTCAATTTATAAAAAATTCAAGAATTATATTTTCATCTCAACACATTATCTAAAAGAAAATATCTTTCTAGTAGAATATGAATAAACGAATTCCAATTAATTTTTTATAGCACCACCTTTTTATTATTTTGAATCAGAGACCACGATTTGATAGCTTCTCCCTTTATATGATATAAAACCATGATAAATTTTTATTTCTCGGTACTCCCTCATTCCATAAATATATTTTACTGAGACATTATACATTTATTTCCACCAATGGATTATTGGATCTAATAAATTTTATATTTTTTGTTATAAGAAGATGTAATGAATTTGATCCTTTCCAAATGGAAATATGTAATTCCATGAGGGTAAGGTTATTGGTCAAAACTCGAGTTAATTTCCTTATAATAGTGATAATGTTTTCCCTGTATCAACATTAAATAAATTTTATTAATTATTCATAAAATCCCCACAATATCGTCAAATATTGTCTCAGTTTACAGTCATACTAGTAGGTTCCATTATCTAACAAATAGAATAACTTAAATACAGTACTATAATAAACCAATGTTTAAAACAAGACTTATATATATCATGTTTTCCTAAAATATTGTATTATTCATTTTATAACTATCAAATCAATTCAAAAATAATATCACTAAATTTTTATAAAGGTAAATTCAATCATCTCCGCCTATGTTGAAATAAATCTAAGTACTAAGGTTTCTATTAAAAATTTATCTAAAACAAACTAAAATGCCCTCAAACCTTATCACCCACATCGATTGGTTCATCAATTAAATGGTAAATAGATTAATTAATATTACATACCGAATATCATTGTTTAATAATCCTTGAGAGTTTCGATATAGAAACATTAAATTACAACATGATAATTTACATAATTTGAGTTAAAATATTTATTCCATGATGTTATATATTGATCAGCTCTTATATAGTGTTCCACATCAGTACCTGAGGAAATGGAAACATAAGGAAATGGTGACCTAAAATGCATAGTAAGGGATAACATATATTGAAATCTATTGTGGTTTAATAATGGAATAGGAAATATAATTGAAGCATAAGATGATATATAGATGAATACATCAATTTAACAAAATCAATGGACGTAATAATAATACATATTAATGTTTATAATGACAAATGATCTTATTATTATGAAAATTATGGGAATTTATGATTCTATAAATCTAGTATATACCATCAAGGCCTTTTACCAAAATAGCGTACATCAAGGGTAAGGATGATTCCATTACCCTATTTTAAATTTCTCATAATACCTATTAATGCATAGAGAGGATATATAAATATGAAACACACTTACCATATTAATGTCCAATTCATTAATTCATATGTTAAAATATCATAATAAATACACGGAATATTGTTCAATAACGAGTAACTAAGAAATATAAATAATAATTGGTCAGTGAAGATTATCTTACAATATATTTTTGTATAGAATAAGGTATTATATTAACATATAAATTGTTTTCCAAAGTGAATGAAATAATGATATCCAGGTCAGCTTCCTTAAAATATATCATGAATAATTATAGTTTCATAATGTTTAGAAAAATAAACTTATATTGTAAACAATATATGTTTAAATCTATAATATAATAGTAATGATTAATAGGATCAATATGTTAAGATAATTGAATACTTGTATTTGATATTACTGGAGACAAAATAAATTGTCGATAAATCCCCTTTCAAATTAGTTTGACATGATCACAGATATTTTATATGAAATAAGGATATAAAATTTCACTAAACATAAACCTAATGGTGGGTAAGCTATAATGAAAATGGTGAAATTGTGACTGAATTGATTTATTTATATAAAACCATATTGAGGCTACATTGACTAAATTTCCATCCCCCTTCATTTTAAATGTGTTCTTCATAAAAATAATGTATCCATAATACAAAATATACATGGAATAAATTGGTATATTTCATTGGGGGAAATATAAAATTTCATGGAACTTATATAAATATTGGCATTTTAACAGCTTATGAATGGAATATAATCAGAGTAACAAGGGTAATAACATGCATTTGATATATTTTGGATAACAAAAAATGATATTATAAGAATAATTTAATAGGGAAATTAATTTTTCAAATGAAAAAATATTTGAAGTGTAAATCAGAATTGAAAAGTTTGAGTAGGACCCTTACCTCTATTGAGTTTCATAACATTGAGATAACCCTTAAAACCAATAAAAATACAAAATATTAATGATATATATATGGGAGTGACACCTCGATATAAATATTAAGAGATAAAATCTAATTCATCACTGTTTCCTATGAAAATGGGGATGACCATATTTGTTAACGGTTCAAACATTCTAATAAGTTTATAATGGGTTTGTTTGTAGAACCGGAAACATCCAATGATTCTATATCCATTTGGACCAAAATTCCAAAGGTAGGTGCTCATTAGTTGTGGACCAATGAGGCATAATAATTTTCATTGGTCGAGAGGATGGGAGGTTGGACTCATCACACCTTTTTCGGGGGAATTATTGTCAACTCCAGGACTCTCTTTATAGATTTAAGTTTTGTTCTTGAATCCTTATTAAATTAACACGTATGAAAATGAAAATTCCTTTAGATCTAACAATCAATGATTGATTTGTATGATAGTTATAGAGTCTTTTATATTTATTTGGGGTTATTCATCGATAGAGAATCATCTGTATTTGTTTGAGATTCTTAGTCAATGGTATCCTTAAACACATTATATAAAAATCTATTGGTCATTATGATAACCATACTGGTTTTAAAGCCACTCAGTGGGGCACTTGAAGTTTATTGTCATTCAGAAGAAAATGGATTATTTCAGAGTTGGGATCGTACCCGCAGATAGGCTACATACGCATCCTTGTTTAGAAAAGGAATCAGAACCCACATAGTTCGACTGAAGAAGTATGAAGTTTATGCATGGTTGATGGCCCAAAGAAAAGATGTCATAATTACTTTTATGCTCTAAGCTCACGTGAGTCATGCTCGGTGTGTGAAACAAGAGGTATTAGTAAAATCTGACGATTGTGCCATGAATGATGCAATCATAAGAAATAATGTGGGGCTTATGTATGTATGACTGCCCAAGATAGATGAGGATTGGGATTTACGTCAGGGAAGAAACCCAGGAACAAGGTCCATAAAGGTATATGTGCTTTATGTAGATTTGGATACTTAACTTAGGACCTAATCCTGAGAAGGATTCCCAAATTAGAGGGGACTTATGATTGAGTTTTATTCCTAAGAAGGAAGTCCAAATCAAAAGAAATTAAGAATGGTTAAAAGAAATTATGACTGGGAATTAATCATGAGAAAGAGGCTCAGGTTAAAGGGAATTATTACTGGGGCTTACTCTTAAGGAGGATGCCCAGGTTTATGGAATTTGGAATTTGGGGCTTAATCATGAGGAGGATTCCCATATTTGGTAACTTGGGGCTTACTCCTAAAGAGGATGACTAGATTAAATATCTTGGATTGGGGATTACCCCAGAAAAGGAGGCCCAAGTTGGAGAACTTGGACTGGGGATTACTCCTGAAAAGGAGGCCCAAGTTAAAGATCTTATCATCTTAAAGGATGAGGATGAATGAATGAAATCTCTCACCTTAGTGACATGAATACATGTAAATCACTAGGTTTTGAGAGATGTTCCACAGAATTCCTTTTAGATAAGGAAGCCATCCAAGGAATCATGCCATAAATGGCTTTGAAGAGGGTTTTGAAGGATAAATATTTAAGAGGAGATGTGGATTTGAATAAAAGATATGAATAGACAGGAGGGACACCCAGAAAGGGGTAGGCATGCAGGTCTTTTTGGGGCGCACATGTTCTAGTCGTGCATGTATTCCTTTGCGGCATAGGTGTACTTGCACTCCTGTTAACCAATGGGGTAAAACATGGGTGAGACTTGTCTCAAGCCCTTAGTATTATCCCTAAAGGCTTGAAAAGGGGGGGCACGTAGGTTTTGTTGAAGGAATAAGGTGGCGCTCAAGTGTGACCATTTCCCTTAAGGGTTAGACACTTAGGCGCGCAGGTGTTGATGAATTTCAACACATAGGCCTTGTTCCCCTTCTTTAGATCATATATTCTAGTTATGAAATTACATTAGAAGTGCTCGTAAGATTTCAAGAAGAGACTAGGGTGCCAAGAGCTGAAATCTGAGTTTCTGGATTTTTCATCCTCGAAATGGAGGTCCCACAAGGGGTAATTATAGGCTACTTAAGTCATTGGGTGAATAGAAAATAGGGCGCGCAGGTTACCTACGCACCCAATATGTGGCGCGTAGGTATACCTGTGCAACCATCATGGATCTTGTGTGGCCAATTCTTAAAAAAATCCATGTTCATGCCATTTTCGATTTTTTATGTTTCTTCAAAGGATGAATCACTTTGTGTTTAAGTTATTTCCCTTTTCATTCATTAGACTCTATGACAGAAAGAAGCGTCAACATAAGTCCCCCCTCAGAGTTGGATCCGAAAGGAAGGAGGATGTGACTCTGAGGTAAAAAAGAAAACCAAGGAATGGTGGCGCGTGGGTTTTGAGCACGCAGATAGTGGCGCGGAGGTGAGAGACACATAGGCTTCGACGCGCAGGGGTGTGGCCTGGCCTATAAATATGCGCCTCATTCTCGCGCAAAGTACCGGGTTTTTAATGCTTCTGATCTCTCACCACGCAGGATTCTCTCATTGCACAGGTTGCTGATTTCCCGTGGTTTCATTACTTTTGTTTGTGTCGTGCTTCTGTAGAGGTATTTTGACATGCGCGGTGATACCTACGAGCCAAAATCTTCAAGACACAGTTACACTTGCGTGCCAACTTTAGACTTTTGCGCCTTAATTCCTTAGAAATTTTTTCAGTTTTATTCACAAATTTTATGAAATATCAACTCACTTAAGTGTTAATTATTCAACCATTGTGAAGATTAAATGGCTCCTACAAGAATTGTAACGGGTAATGAACTAGCTTGCAAGTGAATTGATGACATTATGAATGTTGTTGGCCATGATTACTATGATATCTACAACAACACTCTCCCAGATCTAGAAAAGTACATGAAGAAGTATCATCGTAATTTTCCACAGAGCATCGACTTGCCTCTGTATGGGCATGGTCATCTGAAAAAAGTTAACATTCCAAAGGAAAAGAATTATCTTCTGTATTCTTGGTTTTAGACATACACCAATTTTGCTTCAGCAAATATCTCAAGTGGAGGAGAATTTTTTAATACTGGAATAGTGGAGAAGTCCTACATAATGCATCATATCCCTTGTGTCGCAGATCTGAAACCTCACATGCTTGAGTTGCAACCCCATTATTATCCTTCAATCTTCTAAAATTCTCGTCTGGATAAATCCAAAGGCTGGAAGAGGAGTTGGGAATTCCGTCCTGGAGGAGGTGTGAAGCCAACTTGGATGTGGGCATATTGGGTGTGACAAACCTGTGCAGAGTTTGTCGAGGATATTAAAGGAGCTACAATATATGAAGTTTTCTAGGTTGGGTAGACATATGTCTACAGGAATGATGACTTTGTGCCGGAGCTAATCAGACGATGGAGCCCTGAAAAAAATTCATTCCATCGGACTCATGGAGAAGTAGGCATCAGTTTGTGGGATGTATACAAGATCATGGGGGATCCAATTTTGGGCAACAAGTATGATGAATTTATCCCTCCCAAGGAGACTTGTAATAATTCTGAGAAGTCTCCGGCTTTGGATCAGGAATTATTGAAAATATTCTACAAGATCAAGAATTCCAAGACCTCTAAAACTCATTCCAGAAAGGATATTCATCTAGAGGAGTGGATGGATATGTTTCTTACCAGGAAGGAGGGGGAGTGGCCCAGCTTTACTCATCCTACTATTTTCCCTATAATAGAGAAGAGGGGTGATTCTAGCACTTTCTGGATGACTCTAGAATCAGGAGAATTTGGTAAGTGGGGGTACGAAGTGGATAAGAGAATCCCAAAAAAGACCCATTTGGCAGGCTTCTTGGCCTTGTGGCTCAGTGTTTTTCTTTTTTCCAGTCAGGGATTCGAGGGGAGGTGTCAGGACAGGGACCTTTGTTATTGCATCCAAGTTGGCTGAGAAGAAAATGGTTGGGTTGGACACCCCCATTTTGGTGAAGATTCACTAGAGCTTACTCCATGTCTTTATGGGTAAGTCTACTTTGAGAATAGTTGGACAATTCCATGTTTTGTGGGGATGGATCACCACTCATTTCTGCATATATGATGTATAGAATGGAGTAATGATTCCTGAAGCTCTTTCAGACCATCAGTGTAAGCATTTTATGGAGTTTCTCTGTTAGCTCTCAATATCTATGATATTAAGGTGAGGCTAAGCATGGAGAAGGAATTTAATTTCTTTCCTTATGGAAACCCGCCAATCAGGCGGTTTTTTGATGATGGAACAGTCGGCCTGGAATTGAGGTCATACATGCTAGCTTGTAGAGATGGTGTACTAGCCACCAGGATTGATGGAGAGATTATATGTGAGGCCTATTCTCCATATAGATTTGCATGCCAATTCACGTGTCTGCAGAAGACTGTTGTATCCCCTCCTGTGCATGCCAGGTCAGAGAAGCATTTGATGGTTGCCTGAAAATTATGGTTGCTGACATCTATGGAGAATATTGGGGCAGTGTTTGATCTACCAGTTGACAATGTGGCAAGTAACTTGACTACATGGTATGCCAAGAACTGGATTGCATCATTCCCTGAAGGGGTGTGGAATTATCTGGTTTATCAAGTGGGGAAAAAGAGAAGAACTCTAGATAAATAAACCCTTCATCTGAAAGGTAATTATTTTCCTCCTAAAGTTGATTCACCAAGTTCCTCACCCAGATCCGACTCGCCAGATTCCCAAGATGGGGATGATGAGGCACGA
This sequence comes from Viscum album, assembly GCA_963277665.1. Classification (NCBI taxonomy): domain Eukaryota; kingdom Viridiplantae; phylum Streptophyta; class Magnoliopsida; order Santalales; family Viscaceae; genus Viscum; species Viscum album. Next base: position 1,405,847,923 of record OY728125.1, read on the forward strand.
CATGTGTCAAAGAGGACTCGTTCCAGATATAATTCTCCTGTAAGAATCAAGAGACCCACCCCATCGAATCCTAGTGAGTTACTTCATTGGGTCAATTTAATCGCCATTAATTTATAGAGAAAAATTTCTTATTTTATTATCCTTTATCTGTAGTTGCAGGAGCTGGGAAAAAGCTGAAGTCTAAGATTGTAGGACCCTCCTCACAGTCTTCTGTTACACACACTAAATATCTCTGACCAGAGGATGTCTAGACATGGAGAGTTTATATTGCGACGATGAAACTGCCTGGCTGGATCTGTACGAGGGGATACACATCCCTGGAATATGTAATCATCAGGCCTCCACCGATATCCATTTCTAGGATAACCCCAAAGAAGTGTTGGATTAGATCAGAGATCTAGATATGCTAATATATTCCACCAATGATTCCATTCCTGTCACCAAATGGGTGAAGGAACTGATTGATCGTGGCACCATTGAGGGGACTGGTTCTTCAAGAGATGAGGAGTGGCATGATTACGTGGCTCCTAAAGATGTAAGTCTCTTTCCTTATTTGCTTGGTAACTTGATTCCAGTTAAAGCTTTTTTACTCAAGGAAATTACTTTCTCTATCCTCCATCTTGGAATGAAAGGAACTGCTGAGCTTCCTTCAGCATTGTATAGCCCTGGTGGTACTACCATCGAGGCTAATGAGTCTCCTCGCGAGGCGGGCGAGATATCTCCTGGCTAGTAGGCCATGGATGAGTAGTTAGATATGGCTTTTCATTCTCCAATTCCTGTATTTGGAGATGATTATGTCATCACTCCCAAAAACCCATTGAAACAAAGACATCAAAGGAATAATTCCACAGGTAAACATTTTTTCAAGAGTGGTAAGTCCTTCAGATATTCATGAGTCTTAAACCATGAAAAGATTGCTCATACTTCTTTGGGATTACAGGGGCTTCTTCAATTTCCCCTTTGAGGGAGAGGATTGACCCTCCTTTGAGGATGACAGAGGGTACCGGTGAACAGTCACAAGTTCATGATGGCTTGGCTGCTCTTGAAGAGGAGCTAGCATCTGTCCCAAGTACCACTCATGCTGCTGCTGAAGGATAGAAGGGCATGTTTATGGTAAATTAACAATGCTTCATAAGATGTTGAATGAAAACACCAAATGACTTCCATTCCGTGATACTACAGGTTAAACCCCGGCACCGGAACATTTAGCGGCCACTGCAACTGATGCCACAATTTTATCTGAAGAAGGTGTCCAGGGTTAGAGGCCGCAACATGAAGGTCTCTAATAAGATTTATCGAATGATCCCACTAGTGAGACTAACCAGGAATCTGAGATAAAATTGGATGAAATTATGGAACTTGGCGCATCTTTTGAATATTTTTTAGATCATGTTAAATTACCATGTAATTTAGATGATTTTGGACGTGAGTGTTATCCTTCATCCTGTTAAAATAACTTCTTATTACATCTCTAACCATGATTGGTTCAAATGTCCAGTTCCATCTAAACATGCTGCCGAACTTCCAATGCCTAAAGTGGGAACATACAACCCTACTATTGTAGAGACACTGGCTCAAGTGGAGCTTAACCCAGTAGATCTTCCTCAAACTTGTCCTGAAAATACTGTTGAAGCTAGGAAATATGGGGAGGATCCTTCTCCAGCTATTGAACTACCTTTGGGTAATAAATAACAATATTTGTGGTTGTACTTAAATTACAAGACAACTTAATCAACTTTTTTCATCCTTTGAGACTCACCAAAAACTTTCAATTGACTATGCAGGGTCGTCAAATTTCAGTGCCTAGATCTGGAGGTGAAGCCTCAGCCTCCGCCCCAATGGGAATAGAAAGTGAATTAACAAGGGTTGGGGGGAAGGAGTAGAACATGGAACTTATTTAAGTGCATTAATTCCAAATTATGTTCCCCCCTATGACAGTGATGCTGAGTCAGATCTGAAGGTACAAAATGTGCTCCAATTTTTACGTCTCAAGGAATGGAAGAACATATGGAAGATCATATCTGAAGTGCCTCTTGAAGTGCTTTCATCGAAGAATCCCTGACTATCATCCATGTTTGTCATGTTGGGACTTAGAGGTTATGGATATCAAGAGTTCCATGTCGTGGTGAAACAAGTCATCTTAAGAAGGGAGCATAAGCAAAGGTACCATCAAGACCTGACTATATTAAGGTTGTTAGCCAATATCAGCGAATTTGAGGTTACGATGTCCCGAGTTGAGGTTGATCATGCTACCAAGTTGAAGGAGCTGAATCCTAAGATCAAGGAGAAAGTGGTCCAGCATATGCACCTTCAACAATAGTTAGATGTTGTTACTAGGGAACTTGACCAGCTGAACAATTCAATGGAAGGAGTTCAAAAAATGGTATTAAAGCCATTACTGAATCCAAGAAAGCTCTCCATCAATCTAAAAAGAGTGAAGTTGGACGAGTGAATGAACATCAAGTGGCAGCTGTTGATGCTCGGAATGTTGTAAATCAAATGAAGACTTATGTTGAATGTATCTTGTAATCCCTAGAAAAAAGAGACTCCAATCTATGGATGTCCTTATAACTTTTGTGCATCAAATGAAAAACACTTTCATCATCCATCATTTTTTCATGCCTTCTTTTGGTACTTGCTTTAAATTTTACCTAAGCCAATGGGACTAACAAGTATAGTTTGATTTTTTCTATGATTATTATAAAAAACCCTACAAACATTGAATATTTTTATTTCTCAATACTACCTAAATCAAAAAAATGTAGGTTTAGTGAGATGGGACTTGACTTTTATTTAGAGATCCCTTGTCTTTTGTGATCAGTTTAAAGTCATGCACGTCAGACATAAAAAGGCTAATTTATCTAAAAACATATTACCTCACTCAAGTATGGGGGAAAAATGTAAACTATGACTTACGAAATTTCAAATCTGAGAAATGATATGAAAAAATAACTAAAAGGTATTAGGAGATGTATTTCCTAAGAGTGAATTTACCATTATTTGACAAACCTGTTAGGGGTTTGAATTATATAGGACCACCTAAGCGCATTGGTTTCATAGTCAAATAATAGCATCTTTTGGCTGACAGGTCTGTTATGTAGACGGTTTATGCATGGCCGCATAAGGGCACATGCTGCATAGTAAGGAGAATGAACTCTCAGAAATTTTACTTTTCTATTGCTAAAAATCCGGTGGAAGTTTATGGAGATTCAAATTTTCCAAATCATAGAGTATGCTGTATGGAGAGAGGTACTTGAATATGGAGAGGACATTTCCAATCAAAATTGTCAAAGAATTGGATGGATGTCACTCCAACGAAGGTCTGACCCAATCTTAGGGAAGGGAAATATAAACCATAGACTTGAATACATTCAAATCATGAAAAATTGTATGGGAAAAATATGTTAAGTATAACTATTTTTGCAGATCCCTACATATTTTCATTAAGAGGAATACGGAAAAAAAGAGGTTTTTTCTCCCAAGAATGAAGTTAACATTATTATAATTGTAACACCCCAAGATTTCATAGTGAGTTATATCTTCAAAATAATTCAATAACTTGCACAACACACAACACCGAGTTCAAGCGCACCATGACTTACAATACAAGCCGTTCAAAAGAGGTTATGAATAGTATTAACTAAATATTAAACTTTATATAATCCATATAATTTTAGAATCCATATTATGAGTTTCTTAGACATAATGTAAGAATAAATTCTTTTTTTTAGATAAAAGTAGTATTTTTCAAAAATGCACTTTTACCAAATTTAACCCTTTTTAAATAAAATATTTTAAACTTTTATGAATTTAATTTGACTAAATAAATTTATTCTCTAGAATGGGAACATAAAAAAATTTACAATGTAACACCCCAAGCTTCTACGGTACGCTTCTCTTTAAATAATGTGATAGCGTGTGTTGTACGCAACATCGAGTTCTAACACACCACAACCAATCAAACTAGCCGTTATGAATAGTAACACCTAATTTTTGAAATTATATATATTTTATATTTCAAAATGGAATTCATTTTTGGATTCAGAATATCGAAATTATCCTATGTTGAATTTTTGGTATCTTTTTGAGAACTTCCAATTTTTATGAATACTGAAAAATACTTAAAAACAACTTTTTTAATCAAAATAATTTGTATTGATAAATTATACTATTGAGTGGTTTTAAATTATAATTAGAGTATATTTTTACCATTTTATCCAATGGTGTTCATTAGAATTAATTTCACTTTGAAATTGGACATAAACAATTGTCAATCTTTTCATATATATTGTTTCTTAAAAACACGCTATTTGTTGTGATAGTGGGGAATTAATTATAAAATTAATTGATGCAACATATATGTTTGAAAATTTGTAAAATAGACATCATTTTTGAATTCGGAATATCAATTATAGCTTAGCGTGAAATTTTGACATTGTTCTGAAAAACTTTAATTTTTGATGAATAGTGAAACTACTAAGTGGTAGTTATGAAAACTGAATTTTTCATTAAACTTAATTTTACCGCTTCTCTGATTGGTATTTCGAAAATCCGAGAGACACGGTTAATATCAAGGAGTAAAATTTTGTTCAATGAGATGAAAATAATTTTTAGTGAATAGTAACTTTTTACTTTTATTTACCACTGTTAAAAGTAAATAGGATAATTAAGGGTAAAAATGATATTAATATTATCCTAACACATGTCCTAATTCTATTTTAAAAGTGTATCTCGACCAAAAAAAACCTTAGGAATAAAATATTATCATTTTGGTCCACTTGGATTAGATTAGGACATTTATTATTATTTAATTCAAAGAAGAGTTAAAAGAGTTAAAATCAAAGTTTATTTACTAAAACATTGTTAATATAGGGATATAAAAAAGCTAAATTCGATTGTAAATATTCATTATAAAGCTAAAACAATTTAATAAATAATTATATTTTATTTATAATTTTTAAACATTAAATAATTTAATTTATTTATGACACAATGATGATGCAGTAATTACCTAATTAATGAAAAATCAGAATAATTGATATTATAAATACCCAAATAAATATAATTTTAGTCTTTTAATGAATTAAAATAATTTTATAGGATAACATGACATGTTAGTATTGATTTAATTAACTTTTTTAAAAGTAATCGTTCTGTTATGATTTTTACAAAAATCAATTATTGAATAATGTCAAAATTGACATAAAAGAGTTTTTAAAAACATATTATATTATAAATTGATATTAAATTCCTAGAAATCTAAGGTTCGGACAAGAGACTTATATCATGATAGGTGTATAATTAATGGACCACTTGGGGGTCGCTTGGATGTATATAGTATGTTTATGAACTATATAATATAAAAATACAAAAAGACATTGTAAAAGTGAAACTAATTAACTAAGAGTTAATACTTAAAGATAAGGTTAATATATTGACCCAAACCTGTCTAAATTCTATTGTTTGAGTGGTTTTAGACCCATCCCCACCTTAACCCATAAATAATCCACTTTGGAGCCATTAGAAACCGAATCTGAATTTATCATAAAATAATATTTCTAGCTTTTCCAAAGATGCCCCTCACCCCTCTTATAAAAGTGCACTCTCCCTCCTCATTAAATCACACCTTCATAGCCTTTTGGTTCGGCCAAAATCTTCCCTAATACTCTCTCAACTTCCCTCACTTCATACTAGAGTCCTTCCTTTCGTCAGAAAGCCAACTTAAGGAGCCCTTTTGATCTAATCAAAAGGAAGAACCCGAAGAAGAGGTAATGATTTCACCACCCTTTTTCAAGTTCCTTTCTTCTTCCATTTCTTTTTTATTTGTTATTACCATTTTAAAATAATAACTCTAATATATTATATATACTTTGATGTTATTATAAACATTTTACAACCATATTTCAGTATTCTATCCATCCTTTTAATAACATGTCACCATACGTGGGTACGTACGGCTTACTGTCTCCACGTCGTGGTGTAATTGTTATTAAATAAATTATTATTTTGATGGGTATAATAATGATGTGTAATTTATGTAAATAATAAATATAACATTACAATGATTCTTTATATATGATATAACATCCAATGACATATTATTTTATTATCAAAAGAATGATATTGTCACTCGTGCGTACGTACGGACTACCATCTCCACGAACGCGATGAGATTCATTCTCCATCATATCCATTCAAGTCTAATTCTAATTTGATGATTAATAATAGTATCTAAGGACTTGATATCATTCTGGATATGATTAAGATACAACCTATCCATGACAAACACTTCTTACGTAACAAAACATATAAAATAAAATGAGTAAGTTAACACCCGAAACAACGATAATACTAAGATATTATTAACAAATCAATGTTAAAAGATCATATATGATATCATATTAATGTATATGATTGTTGTATAATTTAATAACAATTATTTCACCATTATACAGGAGGTTAACCTACCCCCTACCAAGGAAAAGTACAAGGTAACGGTTTATTTCACAATCTCTTCATTATCCGAGGTTGTTTATACGTAATAATCTACTGGGACTTCTTCATCATCCACATCCATGTTTCTTAAAAATGTATTTCAAAACATTATTACTATTTTAAAGAATATGGGTTAAAGTCATTCATACCCTTGTTTGACTTTTTATACGAAGTTTATAAAGGAATCTTTTCGTCGTTTTCCATACAAGGTCCTTTTTAACCTTTTTGACAGAATTATGGTAAGAATGTCTTTTTTTAACTTATACGGAGGGTGTGGCTATTTTCCACCGTTATAAAATTTTCAAAGATTCCCTTACAAGATTATAATGATATTTTCAAATTAAATGTTTTAAATGATTTCAAAATGAATATTTTATGATTTTATGAAAGGTACTCTTTATCAAAATCAGAATTTTAAATGTTTTAAAGATTTATCTTTCTAAATCTTTTTAATTAATGTCCATGTTTTCAAAATGATTTTAAGGATTTCTTTATGGGGACATGAATGTTTTTAAATGATATTTCTTTTCAAAAGTTTCAAAGTGGTATGGGACACTTTGATTCAAAAATCTCTTTTAGATTACTTCCTTAATAAATGTGTGACTTTTAAATGATTTCAAAAAAGAGATATTTCTCTCAAATAGTTTTGATTTCATCTATGTCAACATCCTTTGATGGATTTTAAGTTTATTTGAAGTTGATTTATTATGATACAAAACTTCCATATTGTTTTGATTATTTTGTGATGAGTTTGACTGTGGATGTGTTATTCTTATACCATTCGTGGTTTATGGATGAAGTATTTACATTTTTTATGCTAGTTTTAATACGAATGTTTATGTTATGTTTGAACCTTTTCATATGGGAATGCATTGGACTTAATATGTGACGGGTAGAGCCCACTATAGCTCCTCGAAGAATCGGTAGGTCTCATGAAACAAACTAGTGTCTTGGCACAAGGCCTTGACAAAATATTATTTGTAGTCTTGGCACGAGGCCTTGGCTATGTGGTTATGATAGTCTGGAATTATGCATTCCATCATTATGAAAGTGGTTATTGATATTGCATGTGATTATTCAATTATTAGAATATCTTTGTGAATAAGTAAATGGAAATTATTTCATTTTATTTTTGCCATGTTATGTTGATGTTCAAGTTTAAAAGGCTTTTGTTTCAGTTATACATTGCCTTAAATGTTTATACTTATTTATGAAAATTTCTGCTGTATTTCTTACCCTTACGGAGCGTTTGAGAACACCCTTTTCTATGTTTTATTTTTCCCAGGATTCCAAGAACTATATTGTGATTGATATGCAGGGTTAAGACACGGGAATAATGGCATTCATAAAAGATTATTTATGTTGTTTTGTATGTTATTAAGTGTAATGTAACATTCATTTATGTAATCTATTTTCCAAGACTGCTAAATTGATCGGTCCTTTGGGAGTTGATTCTTTGTAATCATGCCAATGTATTAAAATAATGCACCGACTCTGGGTCACTGGGGTCGGCGTGTTACAGTTGTTATCAGAGGAAGTTTTGCAATAACCTTGGAAATTAGATTTAGATAAACTCTGATTAGAGCACATAGCCTTAAGATAGAAATTGAGGATTAGTATAGAAGAACTTTCTTGAATTTTGGTATTGTAGAGATTTTGTGAGTTTTCTGAGAAATACATCCCTGTCTGGATACGAGCAGGTAGAGGCGGCTATGGAACAGATGTACCTAGGGGTAATACCTGAAAACACCGCTTTGAGCTAGACTCGAATGGGAACTGGTGCACGACAACAGGCATTACTACACTCTTGGATACGACACTCCCAGGGGATATGCTTAGGATAATTCTCATATTCATTACAAACCATAATGAGGGTCTCATGAGTATGTAATTACCCAATGAAAACATTTTTATGATTATGGATTATATCCATAAACTGTTCAGTTTGCATTAGGTATTTTACAAGTTTGGAATTACTAATTGTAATTCATAAACTGACCTAGTTTATACTATTATATCGAAATGGTGCCCAGTAGAAGGAATGTGAACTCCAGTAATATGTATGATCCATAGAGTAAGAAGGATCGTATCTTTCATGGTATTAAGCCATAATTTAGAAGGGAAATAGTCTCCCACATATTATCATCATATGAAGAAATAATATCATGTGTGGATAAGATAACTAATGAGTTTACTGAGTCCTCTGGCTTTGAAGGTAAGAAAAAAAAAGAAAAGGATGGAAGAGAGAAATATGGATAAAAGGAAGAGGGAAAAGAAGAATTTCCCCATATGTGATAACTATGGGAAGAAACACCCTGGAACATGCCTGAAAGTAATGGGAGTTTTTTATATGTTTGTAGGATAAAGGGCACCAAGTACGTGACTGCAAGGGTAAGAAAATGGTTTCAAATGTACAATGCTTCATTTGCAAGGAATGTGGATACTACGCGAACCTATCATCAGACTATGCCACAAATGATGCTATTGGATAACAATCAAGTTATGATACTACCACAGATGAAGAGGAATGATTAGAGTTCTTATGTTAATTATATCATTTGAGTTTTGTATCAGCAATATACTAGTTATAATAATTATGGAGTATATAAGGATTGTACTGCAATACTATTTCATTGAGGATTTGAGATTTTATGGTACTAAGAAAAGTGACTCTACAGTAATTTAAACTTTTTGGAAATTACATGGTTGAAGGAAAGATAACCCTTAATATGATCCTAATATTGAGGTACTTATTTTGGAATAAGATATGGTTGATTTGGGTAAATTATATTGGATATTCTTGACTGCCTTAAAACCGATTAAAGATTTGTATATTCCATAATTGTTGGAGTTTACAACATTTTTGGATAGATGAAGTATATCCAGCATTCTATATAGAATAAGGGAGCATGAATGTAATCAATAAGGATTATGGTAATTCAGGATGTTTCAGTTTTTTAAAAGAATACAAGATGAAGGTATTCATATGTTATTACGGGGTAAAAAGGATCTACATTATGTTTACCTTCCTTATAAATGTTGGACTGTGAGTTTGGACAGAAGTATTTTGGATAATTCTAGTTTGAGATTAATTTTGGATTTCCATAAAAGGACAACCCGGAGGTCAGGCGGCAACCCATCGCGACCGGCAAGGCCGCGAGACTTGAACCCGCAACCAAAAGGTGACAAGGGTGTATCACCTACCACTGGCCCACGAGATTTCATGGATTAAGTAATGTAGTTTTTTTTAAATGATCTTGTAGATGAATTATAAATTCGTTTTTTTGGAACCCTATACGAATAGTATAAATAGAATTTTTTTTACGTTGTATTATCTTTTAGAGTGAAAGATGAGTTTGTGGTAGAAATTAGTTAAAGGATGGAACTCTACTTGTCAAGAATATATTTTTCTTCTTCTCTTATTCTGTGAAGAAATTAATTCTTATACTTTATTTAAGGAATCCTAAAACCAAAAATGTGTTATCCTAATACCCTATGTTTTGTTGGTATTTCAAAACATCATAGATTGGTGAATATAACGACCTCAATTTTACACTTGTTTGTGATTGATGACCTAAATCACTACCTATAAATATTTACGTTTTTCCTCCAATTATATGTCTCTAATTTCCACCAATGTTCTCCTAATCGAGATCATAATTTAGTGGTGACCCTTTCATTTCTCTTTTCCTCATATTAAGACTAAATTTTAGTAACCCAATTTTTGATGTGGGTTTTCCCACAAAGATATTTACTATTTTCAACCTTTTGTTTTTGAAGAACAATTTCAAATTTCAAGGACTCAATTTATTGAAGGAGGGGAGAATGTAACACCCCATGATTTCATAGTGTGTTATTTCTTCAAAATAATTCAATAACATGCACTACACACAACACCGAGTTCAAGCGCCCCATGACTTACCAAACAAGTCGTTCAAAAGAGGTTATGAATAGTATTAACTAAATTTTAAACTTTATATAATCATTATAATTTTAGAATCCATATTATGAGTTTCTTAGACATAATGTAAGAACAAATTCCTTTTTTTCAGATAAAAGAAGTATTTTTCAAAAATGCACTTTTACCAACTTTAACCCTTTTTAAATCCAATATTTTAAACTTTTATGTATTGAATTTGAATAAATAAATTTATTCTCTAGAATGGGGACATAAAAAAATTTACAATGTAACACCCCAAGCTTCTACGGTAAGCTTCTCTTTGAATAATGTGATAGCATGTGTTGTACGTAACATCGAGTTCTAACACACCACAACCAATCAAACTATCCATTATGAATAGTAATACCTAATTTTTGAAATTATATATATTTTATATTTCAAAATGGACATCATTTTTGGATTCGGAATATCGAAATTATCCTAAGTTTAATTTTTGGTATTTTTCTGAGAACTTCCAATTTTTATGAATAGTGAAAAATACTTAAAAACAACTTTTTTAATCAAAATAATTTTTAGAGATAAATTATACTATTGAGTGGTTTTAAAGTATAATTAGAATATATTTTTTTACCATTTTATCCAATGGTGTTCATTAGAATTAATTTCACTTTGAAATTGGACATAAACAATTGTCAATCTTTTGATATATATTGTTTCTTAAAAACACACTATTTATTGTGACAGCGAGAATTAATTATAAAATTAATTGATGAAACTTATATGTTTGGAATTTTGTAAAATAGTCAACATTTTTGAATTCGGAATATGAATTATAGCTTAGGGTTAAATTTTGGCATTGTTCTGAAAAACTTCAATTTTTGATGAATAGTGAAACAACTAAGTGGTAGTTAAAAAAACTGAATTTTTCTTAAAACATAATTTTACCACTTCTGTGATTGTAATTTAGAAAATTCTAGAGACACAGTTAATATCAAGGAGTAAAATTTGGTTCAATGAGATGAAAATAATTTTTGGCGAATAGTAACTTTTTACTTTTATTTACCACGGTTAAAAATAAATAGGGGAATTAAGGGTAAAAATGATATTAATATTACCCTAACACATGTCCTAATTCTATTGGACAAGTGTATATCGACCAAACACAACCTTAGGAATAAAATATTATCATATAGGTCCACTTGGATTAGATTAGGACAATTATTATTATTTAATTCAAAGAAGAGTTAAAAGAGTTCAAATCAATGTTTATTTACTAAATCATTTTTAATATAGGGTTATACATAAGATAAATTATATTGTAAATATTAATTAGAAAGATAAAACGATTTACTACATAATTATATTTTATTTATAATTTTTAGACATTAAATATTTTAATTTATTTATGATACAATGATGATGCAGTAATTACCTAATTAATGAAAAATTAGAATAATTGATATTATAAATACCCAAATAAATAAAATTTTAAACTTTTTATGAATTAAAGTAATTTTATAAGTTAATATGACATTTCATTATTGATTTAATTTACTTTTTTCGAAGTAATCATTCTGTTATGATTTTTACAAAAATCAATTATTGAATAGTGTCAAAATAGACATAAAAGCGTTTTTAAAATAAATATTATATTATCAATTGATATTAAATTTCTAAAAATATAAGGTTCGGCAAAGATACTTATATCATGATATATGTATCATTAATGGACCACTTGGGGGTATATGGGATTTATATAGTAAGTTTATGAACCATATAATATAAAAATACAGAGAGACATTGTAAAAGTGAAACTAATTAACTGAGTTAATACTTAAAGATAAGGTTAATATAATGACCCAAACCAGTCTAAATTCTATTTGTTGAGTGGTTTTCTACCCCTACCTACCTTAAACTTTAATTAATCCACTTTTGAGCCATTAGAAAACGAATATGAATTTATTATAAAATAATATTTCTAGCTTTTCCAAAGATGCCCCTCACCCCTCTTATAAAAGGGCACTCTCCCTCCTCATTAACTCACACCTTCAAAGCCATTTGGTTCTTCCGAACTCTACCCAAATACTCTATCAACATACCTCAATTCATTCTAGATGCCTTACTTTAGTCATAAATCCAACTTAAGGATCCCTTTTGATCAAATCAAAAGGAAGAACCCGAAGAAAAGGTAATGATTTCACCACCCTTTTTCAAGTTCCTTTCTTCTTCCACTTCTTCTTTCTTTTCTATTACCATTCTAAAATAATAAATCCAGTATATTATATATAATTTGATGTTATTATAAACATTTTACAACCATATTTCAGTATTCTATCCATCCTTTGAATAACATGTCACCATACGTGCGTACGTACGGCTTACCGTCTCGACGTCGTGGTGTAATTGTTATTCAATAAATTATTATTTGGATGGGTATAATATTGATGAGTAATTAATGTAAATAATAAATATAACATCATAATTATTATTTATATATGATATACCATCCAATTACATATTATTTTATTATCAAAAGAATGATATTGTCGCTCGTGCGTACGTACAGACTACCGTCTCCACGAACGCGATGAGATTCATTCTCCATCGTATCCATTAAAGTCTAATTCTAATTTGATGATTAATAACAGTATCTAAGGACTTGATATAATTATGGATATGATTAAGATACAACCTATCCATGAGAAACACGACTTACATAACAAAACATATAAAAGAAATCGTGTAAGTTAACACCCGAAACAACGATAATACTAAGATATTATTAACAAATAAATGTTAAAAGATCATATATGATATCATATTAATGTATATGATTCTTGTATAATCTAATAACAATTATTTCACCATTATACAGGAGGTTAACCTACGCCCAACCAAGGAAAATTACAAGGTAAGGGTTTATTTCCCAATCTATTCATTATCTGAGGTTGTTTATACGTAATAATCTACTGGGACTTCTTTATCATCCACATCCATGTTTCTTAAAAATGTATTTCAAAACATTCTTACTATTTTACAGAATATGGGTTAAATTAATTTATACCCTTGTTTGACTTTTTATAAGAAGTTTATAAAGGAATATTTCTGTTGTTTTCCAAACAAGGTCCTTTTTAACCTTTTCGACAGAATTAAGGTAAGAATGTATTTTTTTTAACTTATACAGTGGGTGCTGCTATTTTCCGCTATTATAAAATTTTCAAAGCTTCCATTACAAGATTATAAGGATATTTTCAAATTAAATGTTTTAAATTATTTCAAAATGAATATTTTAAGAATTTCTGAAAGGTACTCTTTACCAAAATCATAATTTTAAATGTTTTAAAGATTTATCTTTCTAAATATTTTTAATTAATGTCCATGTTTTCAAAATGATTTTAAGGATTTATTTATGTGGACATGAATGTTTTGAAATCATATTTCTTTTCAAAAGTTTTGAAGTGGTATGGGACACTTTGATTCAAAAATCTCTTTTAAATTACTTCCTTAATAAATGTGTGACATTTAAATGATTTCAAAAAAGAGATATTTCTCTAAAATAGTTTTGATTTCATCTATGTCAACATCCTTTGATGGATTTTATGTTTATTTGAAGTTGATTTATTATGACACAAGACTTCCATATTGTTTTTATGTTTTTGTGATGTGTTTGACTGTGGATTTGTTATTCTTATAACATTAGTGGTTTATGGATGAAGTAATTACATTTCATATGCCAGTTTTAATACGAATGTTTATGTTATGTTTGAACCTTTTCATATGGGAATGCATTGGACTTAATATGTGACGGGTAGAGCCCGCTATAGCTCCTCGGTGCATCGGTAGGTCTCATGAGACAAACTAGTGTCTTGGCATAAGGCCTTGACAAAATCTTATTTGTAGTCTTGGCATGAGGCCTTGGCTATGTGGTTATGATAGTCTGGAATTATGCATTCCATCATTATGAAAGTGGTCATTGATATTGCATGTGATTATTCGATTAGTATAATATCCATGTGAATAAGTAAAAAGAATTTATTTAATTTTATTTTTTCCATGTTATGTTTATGTTCAAGTTTAAAAGGCTTTTGTTTTAGTTATACATTGCCTTAAATGTTTATGCTTATTTATGAAAATTTCTGTTGTATTGCTTACCCTTACGGAGCGTTTGAGCTCACCCTTTTCTATGTTTTATTTTTCCCAGGATTCCAAGAACTATATTGCGATTGATATGCAGGGTTAAGACAAGGGAATAATGGCATTCATAAAGGATTATTTATGTTGTTTTGTATGTTATGAAGTGTAATGTAACATTCATGTATGTAATCTATTTTCCAAGACTGCTAAACTGATCGGTCCTTTGGGAATTGATTCTTTGTAATCATGCCAATGTATTAAAATAATACACTGACTCTGGGTCACTGGGGTCAGGGTATTACAATAATAACCCGTTAGGGGGTTGAATTATACAGGGCCACCTAAGGGAATTGGATGCATAGTCAAATAATAGAATATTTTGGCTGAAAGGTCTGTTATGTATACTGTTTATATCAGGCCGCCTAAGGGAAAGTGCGACATAGTCAGGCAAAAGAAATCTCAGGTATCAGACATTTTGTGACCAAAAGTCAATAAAGGGTTATGAGGATCTAAGAGTATTTAAGGTTAGGAGTTTGACACATCAAAACGGGAATTTTGCAATGTATGAAAGAGATACATATACCAATGTTGACCATAATCATGTTGTCTCTAGGTCCTGAAATGAAATGCTGGACTTCACTACATATCTCATTAGGATAAGAATCAATTCATATGTAGTTCTTTAAATACAGTTTAACATCGTGTGGGATGAGTGTGTAAGATATCTTAGTTTAGGGTCATAGATCTCAGGCCATTATAAGGAGTACACGGTGTGTTTTATAAACCTGATGTGAATGAAGACTAGGGTTTCCATAACACATTCATGTTTTCACAGGGGGGAAATTTCAGCCAAAGGACTGAAAGTGTAATTTGGGGTTAGGCCCAAAGGCTTGGGGCTGGATTCGAGGGACGCTCGAACATTCCTATGTATCCCATAAGGATGGGAATCAAGCCGCACATAGTTCCTGAAATACCCTCTGTACAAATTTGGTTCGTACAAGTGACGGGTGAAATAGAACTTTAGTGAAATTATGGTTTGAACCAAGATAAATGGTTCGGGCATTGCCATGTATTCATGTAGTCTTTAGAATATAACATGATTGGAGAGTAGTGTAAATAATGATTCCCTCTCAGGAGAGGGTGTCAAAGAATATTGTAGTTTATTGTCGTACAGGACTAAAGTGCGAACAGTTTAACATCATATAACAAGGACGATGGTGAACCAATGTAAAAAATATTTGTTTTGGGGGTGGTTTCATGAATCAAACATCGTATGATACGGAGGTGAACTGATGTGAATATTTTGATTTTGGGCTTGAACCTTAGGAGGTTGCCTACATACCAAGCCTAGAACGAAAGGATCAAAGTCCGCATAGTTTGATTAAAGAATGAATTGGTAATCAAGTTGTACTTGAGGACAACAACCTAAAAACTAGTGTCATGACATACACATGGTTAGTGGCCTAGAGAGGTTGTTAGGGTTTATGTTTACTCTAAGATCACGTGAGTCATACTCTGTGTGAGAAACAACAGGTATCATCAACCTTAACGATAGACAATTTGAAATCATTTTGGATGAAGGGACTGTCCAGTTTAATGTCTTGCAGTAAAGACTTAGGGGGGGACTATGAAATTTAATGCCATTCAGCAAGGACAAAAAGAGGGGGTGTATAGTTTAATGTCATATAGCAAGGATGGGTGAGGTACAGTTTAAAGTCATGTTGCTAGGACGTATGGCTATGCATTTTAATGTCTTGTCGTGAGGAAAATGGGGACACAGTTTAATGTCATATTGGAAATTGGGGTTATGTACAGTTTAGTGTCATGTAGTGAGGATGTAAGAGGGACAATACTGTATAACATCATGTTGGACGATGGTGCGAATAGTTTATGGTCATATGCATAGACTAGAATGATGTATTTCTGTTATAAAAAATACTTATTCAGGAATCTGGCATTGGTTGGATTCTTGATGAGTTCTCCATCCATTGAGATTAAAGAATAATATCCATTGGAGTAGACCTTATTTGTTGAGTAAGATCCTGACCATTTTGGCTCAAGCTTGGGAGACTTATTTCCAAGTATCAGTGGAGTTTTCAGAACCAATACCAATTCTCCAGGAATGAATGAATGAAGATTAAGTTTTTTGTTGAAAGATCGTGCTATTCGATTCTGATAGACTTCCAAGTGGTTCTGGGTGCACAATATTTTTTCATCTAATCATTCCAATTCATCCAATCGCTTTTGAGATTTTTCATCAGTAGATAACTGATCAAAAATTGAAACTTAGAGTGAGGGTTAATGAACCTCAATGGGACAGACTGCTTCTGTCCCATATACCAATGAATATGGCGTTGACCACGTTGCAGTGCTGCTGGTGGTCCGATAAGCCCATAAAGCAAGAAAGTGTTTATCAGGCTATGATTTCTAATCTTTATCCAATATCTTTTTAATTATGTTTGAAATAGTTTTGTTGAAGGATTCTATTTGGAAATTGGACACTGCATGATACTGAGATGAATGATTTGATTTGATGTTGTATTCTTGATACAACTTCTTTACCTCGGATGAACAGAAGTTGGTGCCATTGTCCGTCAATATTGTACGCGGGACGCCAAATCTGGTAATGATGTTAAACTTAATGAAGATATAAATGCTTTTAGAACTGACTTCATTGAGAGGTATTGTCTGCTCCCATTTGGAAAAGAATTCAGTAGCAGTAAGAATGTACTTAAACTGCTTGGCTGTAGCTCCAGGATAAGGTCCTACTACATCCATTCCCTATGTGGAAAATCACCATGAGTATTTATCTATATGAAGAAACTTTGGGGGCTGATGAATGAAGTGGTGACATACTTGTAAATAATGACACTTCTTTTTGAAATCAATACAATCTTGTATCATTGAAGGCCAAAAGTATCCAAGCCTTCGAATTTGAACAGATAGTCTATGTCCCGACAGATGAGCACCACAGACTCCTGGTTGCACTTCTTTCATGACATTCATTGTCTCTTCACCGTTAATGCATCTGAAAATAATTCCATAAAAACATCTTTTGTAGATAATTTTCTCTAGGTGATATGGTCTATCATAGATTAAAATTGACCATACATCACCAGACTTGTTCTTTCCTGGCTCTATCATGTGGGAGTGTTCCATTTTGAGGATATTCCCTGATAAGTGTCAACCATCCCATAATATGACCATATGGTTCAGAAATGGGACTAATTTTATTGATTTCCTCTATTCCTGTTTGAACATAAGGTGAAATTGTAAGATGGTGGGAAATACTGATGATTGTCTCGTCCCAATTTGGATCTTCTAGAGTTGTGGCTATATTAGCCAGTGCATCTGCTTGGGAATTTTGTGATCACAGGACATACGAAAATGTCGGTTAAGAATGTAATTCCACCATTAACTCTCTAATGTAATCATTCAAAGGGATTAACTCTTCTTTTCTGATGGCATAATCTCCATTGACTTGTTTTATTACTAGGTATGAATCACCTTTCACCTTTAATTGATTAACGTGTTCCTAAAGTACCAACTCCAATCCTGTGATGAGAGCCTGTTATTCGACTTCATTATTTGTACCGACTTCTGACAATAAGAAGGAATAGGGTAGCACTGCCTTTTCCGGGGAAATAAGTACAATTCCTAACCCAACTTTGTTGAATTTTGGATTTTCCGTTTTCTTCCCTGTTGGACTTCTGGAAGCACCATCAAAGTACATTTTCCATGTTTGAATATTATCTTGAATCGAGAAGACTAATTCATCAAGAAGTTCAGTATCAAAAGATGTATCTTATACTGAAGGATGTTCATCAAGGAAATCTGCCAGAGCTTGGCCCTTTATTACCTTTTGAGACACATACTAGATATCAAATTGCTACAAAAGAACTGCCCACCTTTCCAGAAATCCTGTAAGCATTGGACGACAAAGGATAAATTTGAGTGGGTTATTGCGAGATACCAATTGGACCTTGTGATGTTGCAGGTAGTGTCTCAACTTCTGAACTGTAAAGATTAATGATAGGTAGTAGTTTTCAATACTTGAATATCGGGTTTCTTCTTCAAGCATAGTCTGACTGAGATAGTAAAAGTTGTTTTCATTCCCAGCATCATTCTTCTAGGCAAAGAAGGCACCCAATGATCGCTCTAAAGCTGTCACATAAATAATAAGTGGTCTTCCTTCAATAGGTGGAATTAATACTGGTGAACTCAAGAGATACTTCTTGATAATATTGAATTCCTCTTGACATTCTTCAGTCCACTGGTAAGTGGCTCCCTTCTTCATCAATTTGGTGAAGGGTAAACTTTTGTCTACCAAATTGGAAATGAAACGCTGAATATAAGATAAGTTTCCTTGATGTCCTCTCAATTCCTTTAAATTTCATGTAGGTGACATTCCAAGGATTGACTTTGTCTTCTCAGGATCAACTTCGATACCACGATGGCCTACAACAAAGATGATAAATTTTCCTGAGGTTACCCCAAAAACACATTTTAAGGGGTTTATCTTCAAATTTATCTGTCGAAGTTTGTGGAATATGATTTCCAAATTAGCAAAGAGATTAGAACGTTTTCTGTATTTAACAATCAAATCGTCCACATAACATTCAACAATCTTCCCTAAAAAGGGTTTGAAGATATGATGCATGGAACACAGATATGTTGCGCCTGCATTCTTCAAGCCAAAGGGCATTACCCGATAGAAAAACACACCCTGAGGGGCTCTGAAGGCTATAGATTCTTCATCATATGGAGCCATTCGGACTTGATTATACCTGGAATATCCATCCATGAAGGAAAGTGCTTCATAGCAAGCTGTTGCATCAATTAAGAGTTCTGCGATCGGAACTGGAAAATCATCCTTAGGAAAATGCCGATTAAGATCTTTGAAATCAATGTAAACACTAATTTTTTCATTTTTCTTTTTCACATGGACAATATTAGACAACCATTTGGGCTATTGAACTTCTCTGACGATGTTATCTTTGATAATCTTATCCACTTCAGCTTCAATTTTGGAAGCATAAGTTGGGTGTGTTCTTCTTGCGGCTTGCTTAAATCCTCGATGTTCTTATGGAAAACCCAAATAATGAGTAGTAAAATCAGGATCAAGCCCTAGAATTTCTGAATAGTTCCAAGAAAATATATCTCGGTTTTTCTTTAAAAATGAAATATACATCTCTTGCTCATCAAGAGTCATGGCCGCACTAATTAATGTGGGACGTGGATCTTATTTTGTACCCAGATTTATTTCTCTAAATTCATCCACAGTGGTAGAGATACCCTCTTCAAATGGTGGAGAAGCATCCCTGATATCTTCCTCTTCTTCTTCAACATGTGTTATTTCTTCTGGTTCTACTTTCATAGTAGATGATGAAGCAGAATTTCCATGATCAGAAGAGATGTTAAAATTTGAACATCTTGAAGAAGAAGCTTCCATTTCTGACCTTATTGATGGTGAAGGGTCTTTCATGTGTAATAAAGAGGAGATGATGGATTGAGAATCGAAATCATCATTCACCTATGACATTGCTTTAACTTCTTCTGGCCTAGTTGGCGAAGTGTAGACTTGCTGGATTTCAGCATATGAAATGAAGACATCTCCATTTGAGCTTTAATCATTTCTTGGTGAATTACCAATTTATCCCATGTTGTCTGGCTTGATTGTCGTAATTGACATTATAGAAGTTTCCATAAGAGTATTTGGATTCGGTTCTATCTTGTCAATTTGACAGATAGGCAATACATAATCTGTACTCACTTGTGTGAATGGGTTTACTAGAATCTTTTCCAAACCATATAGAGCATTAACTTTTGTAACCTCTCTTGTCATGGATTTATGCTTACCCTCTATGTGATAGAATTCCTCCTCAATGTATTGAGATTCACATGTTTTGAATGGGGCTTTATCACTATACAATGTACCAATTTGACTATGGAAACAATATTTGAGACATTGATGGTATGATGAAGGGATAGTCGCATGTTGATGTAGCCAAGGTCTTCTAAGAAAAATATTGAAGGCTGTGTCATGTCGAACAACCGTAAAATCTGGATTGGATACAAGATCTCCAAAATGAGTTCTGAGTGTGATCTCGCTCAGAGGTTCTTGTTCATTTTTATCATATCCTTGCAACATCAAAGTAGAACGAGATAAATCAGATTCAGTGTGGCCCGATTGATGAAGTGTATATATGGGGATGAGGTTGACTCCTGAACCATTATCAATGAATTCTCTTCGGATGTCTACATAATTAACCATTCCAGATATGTACAAAGGTCTAATATGTCCATGCATGACATCATCTTCATCTTTAACTGTAAAAGATATCACTACATGGCATTCGGCATGATCATTCTCTACCGGGTAGACTTCAGCCGCATCAATTTTAGTTGCAAATTTCTGAGGACTTGACAGAGCCTCATAGAGTGCCTCTAGAAGACTCTTTGAGTAATTCAAGGCATCTAGAATTGATAACATGGCTGGTAGATGGGGAAAATGTTTCAAGACATCATATTTTTTGTCCAAAAGTTAGCTTTTTTCGACTGGAACATGTGGTTTTGCAGGTGCCTTAGAAGTTGATGCTTCTTGTATCCGGGTAGGAGTTTGAAATACTCCTAGATTTGGAATATTAAAACTAATAGTTCTATTTAATTGCTGAGAAGAATAAGGTGTAACCTCCAACTGATCCTTCAGAATAATTGTGCCAGGACTGAATCTTCCATGCATGGAAGAACTTTCTTGTTCTTGTGGAGCTCACTAAAGGGCTCTGCCATGAGTTTCTGCTGCATAAATAGTTCTAGAAGGGGATGAATTGGAATAGTGGCTTCTAGGATATCCACGTCTTCCTCTATATCCCATACCTCTAGAACTCCCTCTAATTCCTCTATTTGATACAGGGAACTCAGGTTCATCAAGAGTGAATCTGTGACTCGCATAAGGATCTGTTAAGTGAATCATGTTAACAGAACCAAAGATCAACACTTCATATGATGAAGACTCTACCTGATTATCCAATTTAGGTTGTGTCGTATGGTGGGACAGTGCCTGTTGATAAGAAGTAGATTGCATAAAATCTTCCAGAGTCAATGAAATCATGGGCTTTGACACGATCTCATCTTCATATGATTGTTCCTCTTTCTTTGAATTATGTATTTTCTTTGATGATTTTCCCTCTGATGAAGAGGGTTTTAATGTGGAATTCATATCATAAGACACCATTTGTTTCTTCAATTGGGTTCTCAAAATGGAAAGAGTTCAGTTGATCATTTTTTGGTCATTCAATCATCATATTTCTGCACATTTTTGTTATTGACTTCCTTCCACTATCCTTCTTCCTCCAGTTCTGTAGCAGTAACACATGCTACCTGAGCTGAAGAACCATTCAATTTGACTTGTCCCGAGTCCACCATTTTTTTCTAGAGGTCTTTAAAGACAATACACTCCTAAATGGGATGCCCGAACATCTGATTAAATGAAAAATAGTTGGGATGGTCTTCATCTCCTTCCTTGTTCGGCCTTTTGGGCCATGGGGATTGAACAAAATTATTATCTAGATCCGAAATGAAGTAACCAGGAACTTGTTCATTTAAAAAAGAATAAACTTTTTTCTTAAAATCCACAAATTGTTTCTGTCATTGATCTCTTTGATCATCTTGAATAAACAGCCTCTGTTGTTGACGCTCAAGAGGTGGATCCCTTCGATAAGATGAATGTTTTGAAGTAAAAGCTGGTACAAGTGCTTGTTTAAGTGTAATTGTAGCAGTCTCTGCATTACCCATTCTCCTTCTTGGAGATGATGGAATTACATGAGTTTTATCCTTAGTCTGTGTAAGAGAGTCTTTGATCTGCTGAGTGATCGAAGTAAGGTCTCGAAACCCTCTTTTGTATTTCACAAGAATCAACAGTGTCCGTAATTCATCACACAAATTTTCCACACAGATTGGAAAAAAATCTTATTGAGGGAGTGCTAAGCTTAGCGAATATGTTAATACCTTCTAGCGAGCAATGAAATCTAAAACTCATTCATTCTCCCTTTGCTTACAATTTGTAAGATCAAAAATGGTTGTCTTTGTTAATGGTGACCTGAATTGAAGATGGAATCATTGAAGGAGATCCTCCTTCCTGATAATTGACCGGGATTGCAAACTTGTATACTAGAGAAAAGCAGGCCCTTGTAATGACTTTACAAAACACCTGAGATTAACTGCTTCTTGTTGGTAAGGGGTTCCCATCATTTGATCACAATGAGAAACAAAATGTGTGAAGTGCTACTCTAGGTCTCTCGAACCATTAAAAATAGAAAATGTTGTACTTGCCAAATTTGATGGGGGAGGAATTGAATCAACCCATTCTAGGATACCTCGCTTTTTTGGTTGAATTTGTGCACGTTTTCCCTCTATAGATTCCAATCGAGCTGTTAATGACTCAATGTTAGTTTTTAACTTTTGTGAAACATCCGGTAGTGCTTGGACTAGAGCAGGTGCAATAACAGGAGCATGGACAGGTGTGGTATCTGTTACTGCAACTGATGGTAGCACCACTGATTGTTGTTGTCCATGACCCATAGGACTAGACCTATGAGGGTGAACTGGTAAAAGAGGATAATCTTGATCCATCTCAGTAGCTGCAACAAATTACCTTGGCTGACTGACTCCATCACACATAAGAAGAAGACTACCTTGAAGTAGATCTGCATTCTACCTCCATAATCCCTTAATTTATTCCTCCTATTGTGAAAATCTTTTCTCTAGTGAGGGTGATTGGACTTATCTAGAGGGAAGGTGGAATGTAACCTGATTCTTTCCTTTCCTCTTATTGGATGCCTTTTGGAGAGGGGGAAGTTGGTTACTTTAAGGAATATTGAGATTCTGGGTAAGCCTTTGATTTCCTGTACGCACACCTTCTTCAATTGCCTCTGTGTGCACAACCTCTTGAGCAGGAAATTCTTTATCTGATCCCTCTGAGTGAGCCTTATTTGGGGGATTAGAGACAACGACATTGATGAAATTAATTGATGCATAACACATTTCATCCCTTCTATCGGCATTTCTGCGATGTTGTCTATTTACATGTCCCTGATGGGACATTGCCTTGTGTTGAGTTGATCCATCAGGAACTTCTTGATGAACTGAAATTTGGAGGGAATCTACTGATAATTTGGCTCTTTTTTCCTCTTGTGGATTCTTCCCTACTTGATAGAAGACTGAATTTCTCTGAGGAAGAGATTAAGGATTTGAAAAAGTCCCTAGTCCTGTGGACTGGGTCTATTCCTGTCGTTCCTTCTCATCTCCTCGAATCATATTTGTTGATTATGAGGGTCTGGATAAAAGAGTCCCTAGTCTGGAAAGATGGGTTGGTTCTTGAGTTTCTATATCTGAGACTTTCTTAAAATCTCTCCTGATCTTTTGGACTTCAGTTCAGAAATTGGTTGGATGCATTAACCTATATCCACTCAAATCACCTGGCTCAAAAGATCATTGGACGATTTCTGACACTTCTATTACTTGATGATGTGAACTCTCTAAACGAGAATCCTGTTCAATATTCTCATATTCCTGATGCAAGAGTAATTCAACAATTTTTTATCCGTTTCCCTGAATTTGAGAAGAACTAGTTGAGGCATGTTCATGAGGAAGCCTTTGCTTATACACAAAATCAGCTAGATGTGGCCAGTTCTGGGAAATAACATTGCATGAAACCACCTTTGGTGGGATTTGTTGATTCGAGAGTAAAGTAAAATATAGTTCTCCATGAACACCCCATCCCATGATATGAATACCAGATGGGTCATTGGCTATTAACTGACACAACCTTTTTAATGTGCCATGGCATGAACGCTGAAGGGCTCTCTGTTAGTTTTCAGCTTTCAGATATAGAGGAACTAAGCGAGATGATGTGCATGCTCTAAACGAGAATCATGTTCAATATTCTCTTTTTCCTGATGCAAGAGTAATTCAACAATTTTTTCTCTATTTTCTGGACTTTGAGAAGAACTAGTTGAGGACTGTTCCTGAGCAAGCCTTTGATTATGCACAAAATCTGCTAGATGTGGCCAGCACTAGGAAATAACATTGCATGATACAACCTTTGGTGGGATTTTTTGATTAGAGAGTATAGTAAAATATAGTTCTCCATGAACACCCCATCCCTTGATATAAATACCAGATGGGGCATTGGAAATTAACTGACACAACCTTTTTAATGTGCTATGGCATGAACCCTGAAGGGCACTCTGCTACTTTTCAGCCTTCCGATATCGAGAAACTGAGCGAGAGGCCATGTCAATTTGGTTTTATAACCCTTCTATTATCTTGACATGATTTTCATATTCATCATAAGATAATATTTTCTTTTTCAATTGACAGAGTTTTTCACATGATGAGATGAATATTGTGAATACAGTCTTCCATCAACATCTCTGGAATGACATACTGAGAGTCATCATGTGACAACCGGGTCCTGGTGACAGCACAACCACCTCGCCTTAACATGGTCGCTGGGTCCTGTCCCACCAGGTACCACCAGTTGCCCCGCAGACACGTGGGGCCCACCCCAGGGTCCACCCACGTGACTAAACAAGTTATCTGACTAATGGAAATCCCCACAGTCCAACACATGTCCTTTCAAGTGTGTTTTGTCCTCACTTGCACACACCCTGGGAAACATCCCAGGAGGTCACCCATCCTGATCCCTACTCCAGGCCAAGAACGTTTAACTGTGGAGTTCTAATAAGATAGGCTCTCAAAAAGGAAGGTGCACCTTGTTGACATGAGTCGTATCATTTAGTCATTTAACCCTTTGTCATTTGGGGGTGTTACAATCACCCCACCTTTAGGGCAGAACGTCCTCTTTGTGGGCCCTACATCTCAACCCAGGCAGTGCACCGCACTTAAGGTTGGGTTCCTCCTCTGATACCAAATGTGACAACAGAACATTCGATTTATGTTCTGTCAATTACGGTGAATTCCTCTTAGTTAGATGGTTCTTTTGGATTACTCCACTCGATGTTTGGACGCAGCTAGAGTACGGTCGGGTTGTTTTAGCTTAAAAACCAACTGGGCCCCTAGAATGTGAAGGATAATATCTCTCAGAACGGGCATCCGATTGACACGCCGTCTGTCTTGTTGAGTTCCTATTGATGAGACATGACTTCGGGGTACATAAAATTTAGAATTCTTGACAGTTGAAGTATCGACCCTCCTTTGGATCATGGAGCCGACCCTCCTGGAATCCATCGTGCTATGTGTGGGAACCCTAGAGCTGGCTACGACTGCGACGATGATGACGACTGTACTTGGATCCTACGTGGGTTCGGCAGTGAGGACGACTGTACCTGGATCCTCCGTGGTTTCAGCAGTGATGACGACTATACTTGGATCCTACGTGGGTTCGGCGACGATGGTTAATGTACTTGGATCCTACATGGGTTCGGCAATGACGACTTCTGTACTTGGATCCTATGTGGGTTCAGCAGGGGAGATGATTCAGAGGCTCCATCTATCATCTCTACACCTCTTGGTGAGTAGTATACCTGTGTGAGCTGAGTCTTGACTTTCAATCATTATCTTCGATATGATTGACCTGCTATCCTGTGTGGATATGGTTGTGCTTTCTTGTATAGATTGGGTTGTACTTTCCTTTGTGTACTGGATTGAACTTGGGAACGTGAGTTGGAGCAGAACTGGAATTTATGACCTAGGTATATGTATGGGCATACACCTAAGTAGTGTTGGTTGATACTTCGTGATTGTATCTTTTTTTTGTGGTTTATCCGTCATGGATTCTGGGAGTCTCGGGGTCCCTACTGAGTATCGTATACTCACCCCTACATGGTCTATGCCTGCACTACGTTGTCTTGGCTGTAGATGACGGACAACGCTGATCATGGTTGAGGCTTGTGGAGCTGGATGGTACCCGGAGGTGGACTATCAAGTGGGACATACACGGAGTGGACGACCGGACATGAAGAGCCGACGTGACTATCCGTACTCACCCTTCAGGTGGGAGTTCCAGAGGATGGCTCGGTGTTTCTACTTTACTTTTCTACTGTTGTACTTTATTCCAGAAGTACTTTACCTTCAGTTGGGTTTGTATTCTGGCCCATTCACTTTCTTGCACTTACTTTTGTACTCAGTTTACATAGAGTTTACTTCATCTTGCGTACTCTGTGGTGTTTTTTACTTTATAAAGGCAATACCTTCCCTTTTATCAGGATTTACGCCTTTGGAGTTAGTCGCCAGCCCCTGGCCTATGGAAGGCGGTCTTGGGGTAGTCACGGCATGGGCCCCGAGGATGGGTCGTGACAAATTGGTATCAAAGGAGTCAATTCTACCACAGAAATATGGACTCTGATAATTTCTTCAATGTGAAGAAATAGTGTTTAGAGTATTGAGTGTGGTTATCAGTTCATGGAGTCCAGTGTTGGTGTGGTGGCCGATGTATCCATAGACTAGGATCCTGACTTCTGATTTTCGACTCAGTGCACGAAAACATTGATTGCATGTGTGTTTCAATGTTTTCATTGTGATTACTTTGTGTCATCTCACCAGGTATATTGTATTAATCGTGGCTCACCTGTTTGTTTTCCTGATGTCCCTACGACGACAGCCAGCTAGGGTTCAAAGAATTGTGTGAGATGGAATTGCACCGAGTGACGAGGCCTCAGTGTAGGGCCCCATTATAGTGGAGGCACCGGTGGTACCTGTACTCGCCGAGCCACTGATGCCACCAGCCCCAGCAGCGGAGGGTGCACGTTGCCTAAGTGCACTGTACGAGTTTTAGCATCAGAGACCGCCCGGGTTCTGTGGGGAGATGGACCCTTAGGGAGCTGAGGATTGGTTGGATGCTGTTGTTCGAGTCTTCAGATTAGTAGGGACACCAGCTGGCCTCATGGTTATCCTTGCGGAGAGTCTCCTGCATGCGGCAGCAGGTAGATGGTGGAGCCTGATGCTCCAGGTGCACGATGAGGCATCACTTCTTTGGATGGACTTCGAGAACCTCTTCCACTTGGAGTTCATTCCAGCCACCCTCCGTGTGGTGCGCATTCAGGAGTTACTACAGCTGCAGCAGTGCAGCATGACAGTAGCCCAGTACTTGGCGAGATTTACCGATCTCTCGCGCTACTCCACAGACATAGTACGAGACCCATTATTCTGGACCCGGACCTTCGAGCAGGGACTGAGGCACGATTTCAGGTCTTCGATGATCTCCCTCGGTATTCCGACGTAGGAAGAAGTACTGGAGTGATCCCTTCTTGTAGAGATCTTTCTTACTGAGCCTACACCCACCGAGAGACCTACCGCAGGGCAGCACGTAGCAGAGTCTTCTGCAGCTAGTAGTCAACGGATGTCATAGGGGTCAAGTGGACCAGACCATCAGGTGGGCGACCTCAGGATACTAGCTCGGAGGTGCTGGGCACACACAGTAGAGCCAGTCATACGAGAGGCAGACAGTGCTATGCATGCGGCGGGTAGGGCCACATGGCTCGTGACTGCCTGATCTGCCATGCAGAGGATCAACTGACGGTTGAGGGACTACCCAGGCAGAGGAAGAGGTTCGACCGTGGTGGTCCGTAGGGAGCAGGTGGACGAGGTAGAGGAGCTGGCTGAGCATCAGGTGATGGAGGACACTTCGGGGCTCTTCCAGCGCCACCACCAAGAGGTCCACCCTAACCAGAGGGAGCTGGCGGACAGAGGCAGGCTCAGCTTCAGGCAGTGGAGGCCTATGACCATTGTGCACCTGCGATGATTTGAAGTACTATCTATGTCTACTCCACCCTTGCTGCAGTTCTTATAGACACAGGAGCGAGTCATTATTTCATTGTCGTTGCCCTTATTTGGAGCTCGGAGATTCCGATGGAGCCGTTGGCTCGATCCTTACGGCTATAGACTCCTACGGGAGCAGAATCGATGATTACGCAATGGTGCAAGAAGTGTGAGCTTACTCTAGGAGGCGAGAGCTTTGGCTGGAATCTTCTTGTAGCGGCGTCGAGGCCTTACGACATCATCTTGGGCATGGATTGGTTATCTAAGGTCCATGCTCAGATCGACTGTATTAGGCACAAGGTGCGATGTGTCCGCACCAATGTTAGCAGGTTCATATTCACATGCAAGAAGGGAGCCTTTGCAGCACAGGATGGACTCACACAGAGTAGAGTACAACCAATCACTCATCAGTTGACTAGTCTCATCCTCGGAGCAGTTGACATGCAGAGTCCGAGTTTTCCTGTTGTGGTGGATCAGTATGCGGACATTTTTCCTGACGACATTCCATGACTACCTCCTCACAGAGAGGTAGACTTCTATATTGACCTGTACCCAGGGGAATCCCCGATACCTACTCTAGCATATCGGATGGATCCAACTGAGCTTCTATAGTTATGGGTATAGCTGGAGGACTTACAAGAAAAGGGATTCATCAGACCCAGTGTTTCAACCTGGGATTCCCCGAAATTGTTCACCACGATGGCGGACGGGAGCTTGCGACTGTGTGTCGATTACCGTATCCTGAACCAAGTGACCATGAAGAACATGTATCCACATCCAAGGATTGACGACCTCCTCGATCAGATCAAGGGAGCACGATGGTTCTCGAATAGATACCTTAGGTCAGGCTATCATCCGCTCAGAGTTCGAGACGAGGATGTGCAGAAGATGGCCTTCAGGTGTCGGTATGACCACTATGAGTTCTTGGTTATGCCTTTCAGCATAACCAACGCTCCAACAGTGTTCATGAGTCTCATGAATAGTATCTTCCAGCCTTACCTCAGTCGATTTGTCGTAGTCTTCATCGACGACATATTGATTTACTCGACTACTGAGGAAGAGAACGCCTACCACTTGCAGGTTGTACTGGACACACTCTGAGAGCACCAACTTTATTGTAATCTCTCAAAGTGTCAGTTATGGATTTGAGAGGTCCAATTCTTGGGACACGTCATCTCTAAGGCGGGAGTTGCGGTGGATCCTGCGATGATCGATGCAGTGATAGCTTGGGAGCCACCCTGGAGTGTGATGGAGGTGTGGAGATTTCTAGGTTTGGATGGGTACTATCGAAGATTTGTGCTAGACTTCTCCAGAGTTTCAGCACCACTCACAACATTGACGAAGAAGGGTAAACCCTTTGTGTGGTCAGATAGATGTCAGCAGAGCTTCCAGGATCTAAGACAGAGATTGACCGGTGCACCCATCTTGAGGCTACCAGGGGAGGGAGTGGGGTACGTTGTTTACTGCGATGCATCAGGGACCAGACTTGGGTGTGTCCAAATGCAGGATATGGAAGTTATCGCCTATGGATCCTGACAGTTGAGGCAGCATGAGAAGAGCTACGCTACCCATGACATGAAGTTATCAGCAGTGGTCTTCGCCTTGAAGATGTGGTGGCACTATCTGATGGGAGAGCGCTATACAGTCTATTCTGACCACCAGAGTATCAGGTACATCTTCTCGTAGAAGGACCTGAACCTGAGACAATGACAATCACTCGAGTTCCTCCAAGACTATGACTTTGAGATATTATATACTCTTGGGAAGGGGAACGTAGTAGCTGATTCTCTCAGCAGGAGGTCGGGCATCCAACTACTTGGAGAGGCGACCAAGCAGTTAGCTATGTTGCAAATATCCTTCATGGATAGAGATGGGGCAGCGTTTCTATAGTCACTCACAGTCACTCCTCCACTACATTAGTGGGTCATAGAGGCACATCGTGGGGATGTTGACTGTGAGACACGATGTGCACAGATATCCTCAGGATAGGCACCTGATGGATTCTCTATAGGAAGAGAGCACGTATTCCTTTTCAGAGGACGTACCATGGTACCAGTTTCATTATAGGAGGAGGTACTGAGAGAGATTCACACATCCCATTTAGAGGTACATCCAGGAGTGGTGAAGATGTACCATGATCTCAAACGACAGCACTAGTGGCAAGTTATGTAGAAGGTTGTGGCAGAGTCCGTTTCATGATGCCTCACCTACCAGCAGGTGAAGGAGGAGCACCAGGTACTATCACGCTTGGTACAACCCTTGGAGATCCCGGAGTGGAAGTGGGACAGGATATATATGGATTTCATGACAGGGCTTCCACGTACTTCCAGTGGTCATGACTCCATTTTGGTGATTGTCGACCGACTCACCATGTTGGCCCACTTTCTACCTATTAGAGAACAAGGGTCAGTGGAGAGCTTGGGACGCCTCTACATTCAAGAGATCATACGGCTTCATAGTGTACCATCATCTATCGTCTCTGATCGAGATGCTCACTTTACTTCCCGGCTCTGTAAGGGGTTGAAGGAGGCATTTGGGACACAACTACACCTGAGAACTGCCTTCCACCCTCAGACGGACAGTCAAATGGAGACGACCATTCAGACTCTCGAGGACATGCTCTGTGCATGTGTCCTTGACTTTGGTCGCAGTTGGGAGGATCACCTACCTTTGGTGGAGTTTGCGTACAACAACAGCTACCACTCCACCATCATGATGGCACCATATGAGGCATTGTACGGCAGACCATTCAGATCACCTATGTGCTGGACAGACCCTGGGGAGTCAGCACTAGTAGGGCCAAAGATGGTTTAGGCCAGGACAGAGAAGGTTCAGATCAACCAGGAGCGGATGAGGACTACTCAGAGCCGGCATAAGTTCTAAGCTAATAGGAGGCGGAGACCACTATAGTTCGAGGATAGCGACCATATTTTATAACGTGTCTCACCTCGGTGTGGATTACGGAGATTTGGCCAGGGCGGCAAGTTATCTCTGCGCTTCATCGAACCATTCAAGGTTCTCGGAAGGATAGGCGAGGTGGCTTATCACTTAGCTCTTCCACTTTAGTTTCACCAGGTGCACGATGTCTCTCATTTATCTCAATTGAGGAGATACGTGCATGACCCAACGCATATCATTGATCATGGGGAGATGGACATCGATGATGGGGCAACTTTTGCGGAGGTCCTAGTAGAGATCGAGGATCGATAGGAGTGGGTCCTACATGGACAGTCGATTCCTCTTGTGCACATCATGTGGAAGCACGGGAATCCCCAAGAGAGCACATGAGAGCGGGAGGGTTAGATGCATGCACAATACCCTCATTTGTTTCCCTAGTTTATGATGTATCTTTATGGGGATGTAAAGCCCTGAGGTGGGAGTAATGTAAAAACCCGTAAATTTCAAGGAAATTTTTTTCTTAAATTCTTTGAGATTTTACGAGATCGTTGTTTTTGACGACACCTGATTCTGAGGCCCAGTGTGCCAGGGATCAATTTCTAATGTTTAGCTTGGGTATGTTCAGTGAACGAACGAGTGGGTTTTTCTATCTTTTGAACTGGTGCTTGGAATTGAAATCTGAGGGCACTGATGGAACCGCAGCACCGGTAATTGATAAAGAGGACTTTTTCCGATGGTGAGTTTTCTCGGGAGGAGTTGTAAAAAAATGTGGATTAAATGAAGAGTAAAATAAAATTGTGTTACAATTTTATTTCTTTTCTAAGTGGTTTAATCCTAGTTGTGGAAGTTGGGGTGGGACCCTCTATTTACTAACTACCCTTGGGTGGTTAAAGGTGAGGTGGGGCCCACACGAGCCCAACCCCTCACATTCCCTAACTCCTCTAAACCCCTCATAAGTTATGTAACTCTCCCAAATTAATTATTTCCAACTTAACACCTAATTAATTAGACAAAATAAGTTTAATTAAGTTTGTGAGTTGCATTTGAATTTTGTTTTTTGAAATGCATGCCATGCTTTAGTAAAATAAGGGTAGTCTTATTTTATTTGGTGTTGGCTCGTTGTGTTGAGGATTGGAGGAGAAATAATTTCATTCTTCCCATGAAGAACGTCTCCACTTCTTTTCCTTATCAAAGAATGAAAAGAACGGTGATGCCAACATCAGCATCTTTCTTCTCGACGTTGAAGAAGCGACACCGACATTCCGCGGCAACATCAACGGAACAACGAAAGCATATCCATCCTTCGTCATGCGATCAACCTTCTTGAATTGAGGTAGGGGTTAATTCTCCATTCAAGTATTATTTAACGATCTGCGTTGTCAAATGATTGGACGCTTGTTATCGATATAACGGGAGGAGATCAGACTGCACAAACATGGCCGATCATCCTCCCCTTTTATATATGATCTTCATAGTGGCTTGAAACGAAGGCGACACAGTGCCGTTGCACCGCGCAGGGACGATGAAGATCGTGGCCAGAGCAGGCCGCGACGATGGTGTGTGGCACCGTCGCGCTGCGCCAGTGAGGCCGGAGAGGCCGCGGCAGAGGGGCACCGTGCTGTCGCGCCATGCTGGTCGGGGAAGAGCTACGGCCTTTGGCCGAGGCAGTTTTGCAGGAGGCGGCCGGCCATGCCGGAAGCCGGCGCTCCAGGAGGCGGGACCCCTGCGGGTCCCGCGTGGATCAACCAATCAGCCATAATGGCCGACCTTTTCTAGGAAGACCAGGGTTTTGAAACCCCCGGCCAGTTCACTAGGGTGGACCGCACAAGTCCTCTGTTTCGAGACAAGGGGGTGGCACCCCCTTCGTGCCCCACTCGACCACAAGCTGAGTGCCCAGGCACGGGCCGGACCGCCCGCCCTGGGCTGGACCGCCAGCGCTGGACCAG
This sequence comes from Viscum album, assembly GCA_963277665.1. Classification (NCBI taxonomy): domain Eukaryota; kingdom Viridiplantae; phylum Streptophyta; class Magnoliopsida; order Santalales; family Viscaceae; genus Viscum; species Viscum album. The sequence continues at coordinate 1,405,881,076 of OY728125.1, forward strand.
CCCGCGCCGGCTGGGCCGGGCCGCGCCATCCGCGCCGGGCCGCGCCCAACTGGGCTGGACCCGGACCTGACCCGGTTTGGGCCAAACCAGGGGGTATTCGGTCGGGTCGGACCTGGCCCAAACCCCCTATTTTCGTACCAGGTTCGTTCAAACGCTCATATCTTGGGCTACAGACCTCTTATCGACGAACTGTTAGTTGCATTGGGATCCTTGGATCAATACGGTAGTTTTGGTATATTACACTCGAGGTTTCGGCGAAGATTGCGTAAGACTGGGTTGGTTCGAACCCGAAACCAATCGGGCCCTTAGAGAGGAAACGCTTATAACATAACAACCAAACGTCCGATTGATGTTCCATCAATTACGTTGAATTACTCTTACTAATATTGATCTTTTGGATTACTCCAATCAAGTTTGGGATGCAGCGGGAGTATGGTCGGGCTGTTTTAGCTTAAAAACCAACCGGGCCCCACGAATGAAAAATCCAATATCTCTCAGACCGGGCGTCCGATTGATGCGCCTTCTGTCACATTGAGTTCCTATTGTCGTGAAGGAACTTCGGGATACATCAAATGTGGACATAGTGATATTTTATGTATCGAACCCCTTTGGCTTGTGGAGCGGACCCTCTTGGAATTGAGCGTGTTGTGTGCGGGAACCCTAGAGCTGGCGTCGACTGCGACGACGATGACGACTGTACTTGGATCCTACATGGGATCGGTAGTGAGGACGATTGTACATGGATCCTCCGTGGGTTCGGCAGCAATAAATACTGTACTTGTATTCTACATGGGTTTGGCAGTGATGGTTACTGTACTTGGATCCTACATGGGTTCGGCAACGACGACTTCTGTACTGGGATCCTATGTGGGTTCGTCAAGGGAGATTATTCAGAGGCTACATCTATCATCTCCACCCCACTATGTGAGTAGTAAACCTGTGTGAGTTGAGTCTTGACTTTCAAACATTATCTTCGATATGATTGACTTGCTATGTGGTGTGGATTAAGTTGTGTTTTCCTGTGTGGATTGGGTTGTACTTTCCTGTGTGGACTGTGTTGAACATGGGAACGTGAGTTGGAGCAGAACTGAAATTGATGACTTAGGTATATGTATGGGCATACATATAAGTAGCATTGGTTGATACTTTGTGATTCTATCGTTCCGTTGTGGTTTATCCTCCATGGATTCTAGGAGACCTTTGGGTGTCTCGGGGTCCCTACAGTGTATCATATACTCACCCCTGCACAGGCTATGCTCGCACTACGTTGTGTTGGTTGTAGACGACAGATAGTGATGATCATGGTTGAGGCTTGTGGAGCGGTACGGTACCCGGAGATGGACTATCAGGTGGGACGTAAACGGAGTGGATGGCCAGACATGAGGAGCCAACATGACTATCTGTACTCACCCTTCAGGTGGGAGTTCCAGAGGATGGCTTGGTGTTGCTGCTTTACTTTTCTGTTGCTGTACTTTATTTCAGTGGTACTTTACTTTTAGTTGGGTTTTGTATTCTGGCACATTTACTTTCCAGCACTTACTTTTGTACTCAGTTTACATAGATTTTACTTCATCTTGCGTTCTCTATGATGTTTATTTTCTTTATAAAGGGAATGTCTTCCCTTTTATCAGGATTTACGCCTTTGGTGATAGTTGCCAGCCCCTGGCCTATGGAATTCGGGCTTGGGGTAGTCACGACATGGCCCCCAAGGACAGTTCATGACAAATCCAAAGGCCAAAACATAACTGGCACTTCACCTTTCTCCAGTTGTTTTCTCATATTAAGCACTTTATATTTATCATTCAATGAAGATTCTTTTACCTGATTAGAACAGAGCTGGTGCTTCCTTGTTTCTTCATCAGATTCAACAATATTGGTAGAGAATTCATTTACCATACTAGAAGATGAATGACCCATGGGTGGTTCAAATAATGACCTACACCACAGGATATCTTCTGATTGAGAATGTATTTCACCTGCTAGAAGGAAAGCATCAGACATGACTCGCTTCACATTTTCAATTTCCTCAAGATAAGAAGGATTTCTTGTTACTTCATTTTCTTTTGAAGAATTTTCCAGACAATGCGAATTACTACTGCGGAGAGTGATTTCATAGCTAAATTCATCATCATGGGGAGGAACACCATGGTGGGTTACAAAAAAAGATGGAACCTTTTGCTCCTTGATCTTCTGGCCACAGAGAGGTTTCTTTTTGCCCTCATCTGAAGATGATACTTCGAGATCGACCGAATTTTAATGAAGCAAGCCTTCATGAGGAAGTGTCTGATGAAGACCTTCAGAATTAATGTTGCCAATATTGGGAAATAAGAGAGTAAAATCTTGAGTTGCAACAGATAATTTTCTGATGGCATCAAGAACTCTAGCATCGAGCAAGGACTTATTACAAATTGGCTCTTGATTTCATGACTGTGGTGGATGGGTATTTTTCTTAGACACCTTCTTACTCACTTTAGGAACCACTTGTTGAAAAATGTTGTTATTATGGGAAGGTGTATGTGCCTACTCCAGAGAAATAGTCAGTTTAGGCTGATTATCTCCACTCAAATCATTTGAATGTGCCTAACTTGGTTGTCCGTATGACAAGGGGGAGTATGCCCCTCATCCCTCTTGGACTGGAACAGAGGTGTATGTCTGTTCCGGAGTGATATGTTGATGTTTCACTCCACTGGTTGGGAAAGATTTTCATTTCTTTCCCAGTGATGCTGCTGAAACTCTTATAAGATTCTGGCAGGCATCTAGAATATGATTAGGGATTTTCTTCTGCTCTTTCACCATTTTCAAAATGTGCTTGGTGACTTCAGCTGCCGGAACATGAATATACATCCATTGTGTGCTTGGAGTAGGAGTGTATTCTTGATCTTGTACTCCTTTTCCTGTCATTGGATTCTGACAATACTAATGTGTGGGGGTAGAGAGTTGAGTATGCTCCATATTTGTCATCAGAGCTTTCCGTATGACTTTTCCAAGAGCTACCAAACAAGACTTTTGGCATTCTTGATGAACATTGGCAGGTGTATGTGCCTGATATGTATTCCTCGTCAAGTATGGTTGACTATTTTCCATTAATACTAGCAGACGAGACTGCTGGCAGAATTGTTGATTGTAAACAGGTGTATGTTCCTTCTTATTAGTTCCCACTATATTAAACTGGCGACCTTCTTTGTTTGTAGTCAGACGAGCCTTCTAACTAGCTGATGAGTTATAAACAGGTGTATATGCCTGCCTATAATACTCCACTGGAATTTCCTGGAAGGGATGGCGTGTTGCTTCCAGACGAGTCTGCTGGGCAGTAACATCATGACAGATGTGTGTATATGTTGGCTCGTTTTTTGCCATCAAGTTGGCTTGATGGAATTATCCAGTGGGGGAAGAAATAAGAACATGCCCCATGTTGACCAGATTTCACATCTCGCAATTCATCTTGCGGACTCGGGTATGAGGAACTTGAGCCGAACCCCTGAAGGCGATACCCTCATCATGTTGAGGGCGCACTGCCGCACGAGTCTGGCGGGGATTGTTGATGGGAGCCCTCTGTAAGGACTCCAGTCTCCTTGAATTAAGTCCTTTAGTGACCTTCTCATTCTCCTCCTCATAATATGCGAGGGACTGGTGATTGCATTCGGGGGATAATGACCCGAAACGGTTGGAGATGGTGGTTAGAACCACCTGCTTCTTGATCGTTGGTCATCGCTGTTCGGACAACCAGGGTGAATTATTGACTTGGAGGGCCTGTCGAGCAGCCTTTAGATTCGGAATGGTACCATGTTGACGGTACTACTTAACCAGTGCATTTGATACCCAGCATTGAAGATGCTGAGTAGGTGATTTCATCCTTAGATCAGACAACAATCCAGCAGGAGTAGCAGCAGAGGTATTCAGATCAGAGGTATTCACATGTGTGAACTTTAGAGAAGCCATTTCTGTAACGTAGAAGATCTCAGAATAGAGTTCCTGTTTGATATAACATACATAATCAAGATAATTTCAGCCACTACATATTTTGGATGAGCACATATGTTATTGATTTATTTGTTGGACCTCTTATTGAGTTTAAATAAGGGCCTAAAAAACAAGTAAAACATCATTTTAACTTGGTTAAGGATTCACGTCGGGTTCACCATTTTTTGTTTCCTCTAGAAATGGGGATGATCTTATTTGTTTACGGTTCAAATATTCAAATCAGTTTCTAACAGGTTTATTCATAGAACCGGAAATATCCAATGATTCTATATCCATTTGGACCTACATTCCAAAGGTAGGTGCTCATTAGTTGTGGACCTATGAGGCATAAGGATTTCCATTGGTCGAGAGGATGGGAGGTTGGACTCATCAAACCTTTTTGGGGGGAATTATTGTCTACTTCGGGACTCTCTTTATAGATTTAAGTTATGTTCGTGAATCCTTATTAAATTACCAAGTATGAATATGAGATTTTCTTTAGATATAACAATCAATTATTGATATGTATGAGATTTAGTGAATCATTTATATGTATTTGAGGTTCTTCATCGATAGAGAATTATCTGTATTTGTTATAGATTCTTAGTCAATGGTATCCTTCAACACATTATATAGAAATATCTTGGTCATTATGATAAACATAATTGTTTTAATTCCACTCAGTGGGAACTTGATGTTTATTGTCATTCAGAAGGACATGGATTATTTCAGAGTTGGGATCGTACCCGCAGATGGGCTACCTACGTATCCTTGTTTAGAACAGGAATCAGAACCCACATAATTCGAGTGATGATGTATGAAGGTTATGGATGTTTGATGGCCCAAAGAAAATATTTCATAATTACTTTTACACTCTAAGATCACGTGAGTCATGATTTGTCTGAGAAACAAGAGGTAACAGTAAAACCTGGCGATTGTGCCACGAAAGATGAAATTATAAGAAATAATGTTGGGATTATGTATGTATGACTACCCATGATAAATGAGGATTGGGATTTACTTTAGGGAAGAAACCCGGGAACAAGGTCCATAAAGGTATATGTGCTTTATGGAGATGTGGATACTTAACTTTGGACTTAATCCTAAGAAGTATGACCAAATTAGAGGGGACTTATGATTGGGTTTTATTCTTGAGAAGGAAGTCCAAATCAAAAGAAATTAAGAATGGCTAAGAGAAATTATGATTGGGACTTAATCATGAGAAGGAGGCCCAGGTTAAAGGGAATTATGACTGGGGATTACTCCTAAGGAGGATGCCCAGGTTAAGGAAATTTGGAATTTGGGGCTTACTCATGGGGAGGATGCCCATATTTGGGAACTTGGGGCTGACTCCTGATGAGGATTCCCAGATTAAATATCTTGGACTAGAGCTTACCCCTGAAAAGGAGGCCCAGGGTTGGGAACTTGGACTGAAGCTTACTATTAAAAAGGAGGCCCCAGTTAAAGATCTTCTCATATTAAAGGATGAGGATGAATGAATGAAATCCCTCACCTTAGTGACATGATGATTTTTAAATCGCTAGGTTTTGAGGGTTGTTCCACAGAATTCCTTTTAGATAAGGAAGACAACCAAGGAATCATGCCATAAATGGCTTTGAAGATGGTTCTGAAGGCTAAATCTTGAAGATGATATGTGGATTTGAAGAAAAGAGATGAATAGACAAGAGGGACACCAAAAAATAGGTAGGCGTGTAGGTCCTGTTTGGGCGTGAAGGTCCTGGTCGCGCAAGTATACATGCGCGACATAGGTGTACCTGCTTAACTGTAAACCAATGGGGTAAAACATGTGTGAGACATGGCTCAAGCCCTTAGTATTATCCCTAAAGGCTTGTAAAAGGGTGGCGCGCAGGTTCTGTTGAAGGGATATGGCAGCGCACATCTGTGACTATTTCCCTTAAGGGTTAGACACTTAGGCGCACATGGGTTGATGAATTCCAACACTTAGTCCTTCTTCCCCCTCTTTAGATCTTCCATTCTAGGTAAGAAATTACCATAGAAGTGTTCAGAAGACTTCAAGATGAGACTAGGGTGCCGAGAGCTCATATTTGAGATTCTGGATTTTTTGTCCTCAAAATGGGGGGCCCACAAGGGGTATTTATAGGCTACTGAAGTCCTTGAGAAAAAAGAAAATAGGGCGCGCATGTCACCTGCGCGACCATCTTGGAACTTGTGCATCCCATTCTTAATGAAATCATTGTTCATGCCTTTGTCTATTTTTGATGTTTATTCCAAGGATGAATCACATTGTGTTTAAGGTATTTTCCGTTTCATTCGTTAGACACTATGATGGAAAGGAGCGTCAAAAATCATGGAATAAATGAAAAACTGGGGTGGGTATATATAGGTGTGGTTAGTGGAATTTTTTGGATTAATGTATTGAATATTTTATTTTCCCTTTATCTTAAGTTCTGGATGACGCCCCATTGTGCCTCATTATATTTATAAATTATCCACTATAATTGTTAGTTCCAAAATTAATGCAATAAAACTACCTATTCCATTTTTGGTGATGCTAAAAATTGTATGATTTCATTCATACCATATTTAACTATATTTCACCATTTTTTAAAATATTTTACTATTTTAAAAAAAAATCAAATCTTAACCCTTATATAATATAAATATTTTGAATCCAAAATAAAATATATTTCTTCGTGTTCAAATTATTATTCCATAAATTTTATCATCAAAATAAGTTTGATGAATTCAATAAAAAGGGTGTATTAGAGTACAAATTATTTCATTTTTAATGAAATTTACACATTAATATTATTTACCCACTAGATACATAACACCATTTTATAATATAATAATATATATGGATAATGTTATAAATTTTCGTTCGTTTAAATGGTTATTTGAATAAAATTGACTTGGTGGGGGGTTTCTACTAACTTGAACTTCTATGATAGATGATTTCTCTTGAAACATAATTATTGATGTTTTTTTTCGGCCTAATTACGGGAAATCCGATTGATGTTAACTCATTTCTACGATAAGATAAATTTGAATTATAATGGATGTTACAAAAATTTCAGGCCATAATATTCACTTTTATTTGAAAATTAAATCTCTTCATTTCCATTAATATATACGAATATAAATGTTCAAATTCTTAAAACTATATCACATACTTTCCGAATCACCAATTTCCGTATGAATTCCATATTAACTCTTACATCTTATAAATTCATACATATCAATATAGTATTTAATTTTTTTTGTTCATTCAGAGAATTAATTATATGGATTGTATTATTTTTCTTTTGTAATTTACATGTTCTATATGTGGTGTTTATTAGATAATATGAGATTAGAGACATCTACATCAGAAATGAATTATTTAATTTTCATATATTATCTACTATTGATTATATGTGTATTAATAATTTTTTTTCATTGATTCTTAATGAATTATGGTTTAATAAATGTTTTTTATTTATTTATAAAATTTCATGAGTATTATAATAACACTTATTCATGTACATAAGGTAGTGAAATATATGCTCCAGAAAGGTCAAAGTGGAGGAGATCCATTATTGAAAAGATAATTCTCGCAATTAAAAAAATAAGAAAAACGATTCTATAAGTCTAATAGGAGAAATATTATGATATAAAAACATCTCATGCCTACCCTTATCCTATCTAGTTGGTGTAGTGGTAGATAGAAAACCTTGACCCCACCAATCTGAGAATCTAATAAGACCTAGTATGTTTATCCATCATTCAATAATTTCATCATCACCTTAATTTTTTTTGGTTTCATCAACATTGTTATCTTTTCCTTCAATTGAATAATCCAATTAGTAGATTCATAGACGGATGAGCCCTTAAGGGGCGCAACTCTCTCTGGGGTTCCCCATCACCGCCGCTTCAGTTGCGGTGCAGATCTGGCGGCGTCTCTTTTCCACGGCGGTGATTCTCGTTTAGATTGGGCGTGTGGCGTCTTCTTTGCATCTCAGGCTCGGTCGGCAATCGGCATCAATGTTCCTCCATTGCGGCTCGTCAGCCTCTGCTCTCTCGATGGTGACATCGTCTTCTGGCAGTCGGTTTTGATCTGTGTTTGTACAGATCTCGTGCGGCTTTGGGTTGCTAGACCTTGATTTGTGCCATTGGATCGCTGTTTGGGTGGACCGTTGTGGACTCTACATGTAATCTGGAGGGTGGCAATGGGCTGTGCGATTCTGGGTTTGTTCAGGTAATGATGGTGATGATATTCTGGTTTGTTTTTTCCTTGGAAGTTGATGAAGACGGAGGGACCTATCTTGATGGTCCATCTTCAGTGTTGCAATCCCTTACTGGTCTGATTTATGTGATGGTGCTTCCCGATTCACTCGGTTGGTTGTTCTTCGATGGAGGATGGGATGTGCTACCCTTGCCATTGCTCCTCTGCTTTGCGTGATTTTGGGTTTTTAGATTCGCTTGGCATGCTTGCTGGTTTGGTTAAATTCGATTTTGGTTCTAATCTTTTGGTTGTGTGGTGAAGTTTTGGGTTGGTTTTTCTGCTTATGAGGTTAAATTTTCTGGATGATGCTGGTTTATGGATTTTTGATGTCGGGATTGAGGTTGGGAAAGGTGGAAATTCTTTTTCCCCGTCACCGGCTCCGGTGACGTTGGACGGCACCGACGGTGGTCCTTGTTCCAATGATGATGGCAGATGGAAGATGGCAGGCGACGTTATGCAAGTGACTCTTGGATCGAGGCCCCACAGGATTGGTGTTTGTTGTTTGAAGTTCAAATTTCATTTTAGGATGTTGTATTTTGGATTCCCGCTTGATGTTTGTCATTGGTTACCGCTTATCCTTAAAGCGGTTTCCTAAAATCAAAAAATAATATTTTCAGTAGCATTAGTAGATTCATAGATAAAGACCAAGAACCCTATCCATGATTTATATCTTCCACATGCCATATATAATATTTTTGTTAGGTCCACTAGGTAAGATACCATGAGAGGGTGGTGAATCGGGGATTGACATATTAAAACAGATTCCCCTATTGATCTTGTTTCTCTATTAAGAAAAACTCTCTTTCTCTCTCATTCTTGTAGCAAAGTATAAACATAAATTAAATCATACATATGACACATTGAATTTTACATCGATCACCCTCACTAGGTTACGTCTAAGGAGCATACACTGAGGATGTGTTGATGTACGAAATCCAATAAAAGCGCACTGCTGTTTACAATGTTTGGAGCAGACACACTGTCCCTCCGGATTTAAAACCATTCACAATATGCAATATTGTTTCTCTCTCAACTGAAGTTTGATCACTGCTTATTCAACATATCCACTCACAATTGAGAGACTTGAAGGTCCATTCATTAGAATAAATTAATGCATATTCTTCTATATGTAGAATCTCTTTTGAAGGTCCACTTTCTTCCACTAATGAATACAACATCACCGTAGATGTACCGGGAAATATCCCAACTTTTTCAAATCCCTAGAATGGCCAGCGCGCTTCTTCAAGCCTATAGAGTAGGTGTCACCAAACCACTTTCGTGCCACTCCCTTATTCAACACACAACTTGGGTGACTCACACCGTTTTACACCCAAACCAATATTGGCATGCAACTATCAGTTTGAGTGCAACTTCTGAATAAATTTGTTCTTCGTTGACCAAACAACCACTTGCGCACCCAATCCTACTTTCACCATTGGACCTCAAATTTTCTCTATGTTTTGAGCTTCATCCATAATAAGGATGGTTAACCCTATATTTATAATAATTTTCGGCACCCTGATCACTGGGAGCATGTTTCTTTCCGATGCGCAAGTCCAGCCACCATAGCCCCTATTTATCTAGTCACCTTGCATGTCCAAACCAAAACATTGGGGAATCTCTTTCCTTTTCCATATTTCAATGTTCTGATCTTAAAAAACATATGGAATGCAACATTACAAGTCTCTATGAACCTAGTGCACATGTCCCTTTTTGGAAAACACTAGAAAGTAGTGCCACCTTGTACCTTCTCTTTTTGTGCTACATCTAGATCGGTCATCCCTTTATCGATGTTCTTATGTCAATCATGGGTTGTCAACAACATCTCATGAACTCGATAAATCACCATGTAAACCCCTTTTTTATCCAATTTAACATCATGGTACGCTTTGTTAACCAACACAATCACCTCAAAAATGCTTGAATGATTCCTTGAGGGATTTTTTCCCAACAATTTTCATGAATTTTTTTTATGATTTTTACTTTTCCCAAGAAATATGAAGATAAATTTTTAAATAAATAGAAAATATTTTTGTGTTTGAGGTTGAATTTTTCTTCCAAAAATATATATCATCCCATGAATTTATTTTCAAAATTTCATATATTATCGTTTTCATGGATTTAGATTGATGAGAAATGGTATAAGGGTACATTACGTTCATTTATGTATCTTATTAGATCAATGGTGTGGATTTATATTGGGTTTTTTGGGTAATGGATTTGAAATTTATATCATTTAAACCAAGAAATCATTCCATATAGGAGTAAAGGAAGAAAAATTGGCCTAGTTGATCCTAGAAAATTTTGGATATCACAAATATGAGAAGAAAAAAACCAGAAAGGGACCCCTAAAACACCAAATTTTTTATATTTGTTCTAATTTTAAATTCATGGATGTTAGTTATACAGAAACATTCATCACAATACTAGGTAGGGTATTGTTTCATGGAAACACATTTTTTCCCTCATCTTATCACAAATTCATGAAGTAATTTTTCAATTGGAAAGTAAGTGTTCTATATGATGATATATTTCTCTCTCAATCATGTGAAATATGATACATTTATTTTCGGTACCACAAAATATAGTAGAAAAGAATGAAACATAAAAATAATAATATTTAATAGCTTTGAATGGTTTGGAAACTATCCCTACTAGCTCATTGAATAATACAAAAAATGGTTTTTTTCACTCTATTAATGGAAAATATCATACCAATATTCCTTATTAATTGAATTTTGTTAACTCCATGTAAAATAACTATAACAATGTTAATATAATATTTAAAAACCATATTTATAATTAAATTGTTTTTAATTTTTATTTATAATCATTATCTACATGCATAATACTCAGATTTCCAATATTCCCACATCAAGTGTTAATAGTTTTGACCATTTTTACTAGTTTCATAGAAGAGGTTTTTGTATTCATTATTCTTAAAATGTTCATAAAAATTTCATTAATTCTACTATATTCGATTTTATATAATAATTTACTATGTTTCAATTTCTCCTGATTAATGTTTCACTCTTTATCCTTGAATATGATGTCGATAAAATGGACACTTTAGTGATTTTATTTAATAACTAAAGTGTTTTACTAGATTATTGAGTAAAACATTGATGTATCCTTTCCAAAAAGAACAATTAACTATTTGAATATTTATATCATATTTTATCAACAATTTTTTTTATATAAATTCATGATATAATTTCATAGCATTGTTCAAGTAGGTGGTTAAATCGTCCAAAACATGAACATACCGTGATTATCCATGAGTATGATGTGATTTAGTAACAATATCGTTACCCCAATAGCCTGCTGATAAAATTTTATTACTTATTCCTTTTATATATCAAAACCAAAAAGTTATTATAAGAGTTGGTAAGGTATATGAAAATATTACATAATTTTTATAAAATTATTTTGTCTTAGTATAGTAGTTTTAAATGATTAAATAAATTATTATAGAATTTTGACCATATCATTAATAGTTTTACTAATTTTTGTTACTGAACCCATAATGATATCATAAAAATATTATTTATTCATTAAAATAATTTTCATGAACATTAATTTAAGGTGGTAATGAAAAGTAAAATGGGAAATAATCATTCTATGAAGCTGTTAGTCCACACATAAACATGGTTTCTGATTTTTTTTCAAAGAACACAAGAAATTTATAGTATTCTTGTCATTATATATTTTATAATATGGTAAAAATATCATAATTGTTTATTAAATTCAATATTATGACCATTCTGTTTGTTGTTAAGGTAAAAAAACATGATTCTTTGTGGAAGTGTTTGTATGCACACACACACATATATATCATTTTCAATTTTTTAAGGGAAAATTATAATATTGTATTGTGATTATACCACATTTATAATAAAATATCATACTTATAATGATACCAAGGTTATAATTTTTGGCTATTTTATTGAAATTTTAAGAATAATATTTTATTATATTAAATAGAAAAGATAAAGAGTGGCTAGGAACTTATACCTCACTTATTGGATGATCTCCTTGGCCAAGGTGGTTAATCCCCCAAGGGTTGGTCATTTGCGAAGACCAGAACCTCCTTATGTTTAATATGAGATATTAAGAGAGGGTCGGTGAGGGTTCGATCTAAGCATAAGTTGTGTTTTTTAAGGGATGTGGTGAATGGAGTGACGTTTTTATATTATAAAAGGGATGACATTTTTGTAAATACCAAAACATTTTCATGAAAAGGGTGTCACCATCAATGAATTTGGGTACCAAATTTGAGACATAATGGGTTAGGGAAAATATATGTTTGGTAGAGACATAGATATGTTTTTTCATTGATTTTTTAAACATGTTTCAACCCATTTACCTATTGAATTATTAATTTTTTTTCTTTTATATTTTACCACATTAACTAGATTTTACCATAGGTAACATAATCATTATAACCAAAAATAATGTGGAACTTCATAGATAATTTAGACCTAGTAATTATACATTATAAATCAAGTTTTTCTAGATGAATTTTTGTTGCGTTGAAAATTAATTTTAATATAATACATGTGTAATGTATTAAAATAACAATTGAGAGAAATATTAATCGAGTTATAAAATATCAATCCTATTTGGGAAAACTATGATAAATATTTTAAAATTAATTATTTAAATTCAAAAATAAATATTTTTTCAATAAAAATATTTTATAAATTTATAAGTCACCCTTATATACTAATAATGGAATAATAGAGAATAATATTCATAAAAATGGTATATCAGGCCATTTACCAGAAAGTCAATTTTTAAGTAAAATCACTAAAATTTACCCTACACAAATATTTTTATTATTTTCTCAATTTGTTAAATTAAAATTATAAAATTTATAGATTAAAATTTTAATGAAGATGTAAAATATTGTAAAAAATATCTTTTATTGAGAAAAGATGCGTAAAAAATTTAGTATTCTTAATATTATTTTATATCAATTCATAATTTAAATAATGATAATATATTAGTTCATATAAAGAAATATTGATTATAAAAATTTAATATTGATCAATTTAATTATTTGGATAAAATATATAATATTTATAATATTTATTTGAAAAAGGACAATTCATTTTAATATTAAATATCATTTATTTTTTATCCTCTAAATTTAATTATATTATATTGGTTAATATACTTTTAATTACTATTTGTTAGGACCCATCTTTTCATGATTGTAAGGATCAATAGTTTTTCAATTTTATCTTCTTAAATGGCTCAAATAATTATTTTTAATCATTCCATAGAGTTCATTGGAGTGTCTAGGGCTCGTTCAGAGCCTGCACATCTGAAATAGAGAAAACAGACTGGGTTTTGTAGTTTTTCTTCAACTATGTGCCCCCGGGTGAAAATTAATGTGGATGGTTATTGACATGGTATAGATCACATTTTAATTTTCTTTTTCATGGTTATTCAAACTATGCACCTAACAATGTTGGGTGCCCTTCCCTATAGACTAATTTTAACAACTGGTGTACTGTTTGACTAAATGTGCTCTAAAACTATGTGCTTTGTTTTTGGGGTGAAATGATAATTGAGCCCAAAATTATGTATAAACCTTATTTATTCTTTCCACTTACACCCACTAGTGCAGAAAACATTTTTTACGTCGGTTATTTTTTATTATTTACGTCGGTTTTTAGGCGACGTTAATACGGACGACGTTATAAATAACGTTTTTTACGTCGGTTATTTAAAACCCGACGTAATATCCCTAACATCACGGTGGTTATCACGTCGGTTCATATAATAACCGACGTGATAAAAATGCGCCGGGGGGCTTTATCACGTCGGTTATTCACTAAACCGACGTGATAAAACGCCTAGGATATCGTTTATCACGTCGGTTATGTCATAACCGACGTGATAAACCCTTCCCCTGGCCTATTATCACGTCGGTTTCTTAAATAACCGACGTGATAAAAAGGCCTGGGAAACGTTTTAACACGTCGATTATCCAATAACCGACGTGGTAAATCGATTCCCAGGCCTTTTAGCACGTCGGTTATATTAAGAACCGACGTGATAAAAGCCCCGGGAACGGTTTATCACGTCGGTTCTAGAAAAACCCGACGTGATAAACCCCTACCGATTTATTTACCACGTCGGTTATAAAATAACCGACGTGAAGAAAACATTTTTTTTAAATAATTGCACTGCTCTCACTAAAAAGCAACCAGAAACCAAACAAAAATAACCATGCCAGCCCTCCCCCAAGCCCCAACTGAACCCCACCCTCATCTATACCCACCTAACAACCTGGCCAGCCCTCCCCCACCACATTGGAGCCCCACCACAACCCTTGGACACCCCCCACCCCTTGGACAGCCCCCCCACCCTCATTTACACCCCCACGACCCCTAGTACAGCCTCAAACACCCATTGGACACCCCTCCCATATCCCTTGGACACCCTCCACCCCTTGGACACCCCCCCACCCCTTGGACAGCCCCCCACCATCATTTACACCCCCAAGACCCCTAGTACAGCCTCAAACACCCATTGGACACCCCCCCACACCTTGACATCCCTCCCATACCCCTTGGACACCCCCCCGACCCCTGGACACCCCCCGAGCCCTTGGACAGCCCCAAACACCCCTTGGACACCCCTCCCATATCCCTTGGACACCCCCCCCACCCCTTGGACACCCCCACCCCTTGGACAGCCCACCACCCTCATTTACACCCAACCGGACCCTTGGACAGAACTCCCAGACACCTTGGACACCACTCCCATATCCCTTGGACACCCCCCACCCCTTGGACACCCCCACCCCTTGGACAGCCCCCACCCTCATTTACACCCAACCGGCCCCATGGACAGAACTCCCAGACACCTTGGACACCACTCCCATATCCCTTGGACACCCCCCACCCCTTGGACACCCCCCACCCCTTGGACAGCCCCCCACCCTCATTTACACCCAACCGGCCCCTTGGACAGAACTCCCAGACACCTTGGACACCACTCCCATATCCCTTGGACACCCCCCACCCCTTGGACACCCCCACCCCTTCGACAACCCCCACCCTCATTTACACCCCCCGAACACTAGGACAGCCCCATACACCCCTTGGACACCCCTCCCATATCCCTTGGACACCCCCACCCCTTGGACACCCCCCACCCCTTGGACAGCCCCCCACCCCCTGGACACCCCCCCGACCCCTTGGAAACCCCCCCTACCCCATGGAAACCCCCCCATCCCCTTGGACAGCCCCAAACACCCCTTGGACACCCCTCCTATATCCCTTGGACACCCCCCACCACTTGGACACCCCCCCACCCCTTGGACAGCCCCCCACCCCCTAGACACCCCCCCGACCCCTTGGAAACCCCCCTACCCCTTGGAAACCCCCCATCCCCTTGGACAGCCCCAAACACCCCTTGGACACCCCTCCTATATCCCTTGGACACCCCCCCCCCACCACTTGGACACCCCCCCACCCCTTGGACAGCCCCCCCCCCACCCTCATTTACACCCAACCGACTCCTTGGACAGCCCCAAACACACCTTGGACACCCCTCCCATATCCCTTGGACACCCCCCACCCCTTGGACACCCCCACCCTCATTTAAACCCCCCCGACCCCTAGGACAGACCCAAACACACCTTGGACACCCCTCCCATATCCCTTGGACACCCCCCAAACACCCACCCACCCCCTTGGAACCTCTCCCCCCATACCAAAATCCAGACCAGAAAAACCATCAATAGTAGACCAAAACAAGAAGTAGAGAAAAATTAAACATTCACTTATATAACATTCAAAACTTACACTGTCAACTTCAAAAAAAACTAAATCCAACCTAAACGACTTCGAAATACACAATTACATTGACAATATTCAAAATTACATTTTACATTACAAACAACTAAAAGTCAATCAAACCTATAAAATAATTTGACCACTCCACTTGTAAGTGTTTGATATCTTCAGCAGTAAAGGGTTGAGGGTCATCAAAAAGCTACAAAGGAAAAGGATAGTAGTCAATGTGTATAATGAATAAATCAAATTGAAATATTATGAGAAAGAGGAAATCTTACCAGGTCAAAACTCAGAACTGTCCCAGTTGTTATTATTTCATACATAAATCTTAACATGTAATATCCGCATTCGATGATGCCTTGTTTCTCATGACATTTCTGTTTGAATGAGTGTAAATTCAATATATTATTTTTATGTAATAAATCAAAATGTACAAATTATAAATGGATATTTACCTTCGCATGTACATATTTGATCTTGAAATTCCTTTTCTTTGTGCTTTTTCGAAAGTGGACCCATGCCCTGTTAGAAAATAATACGAATGGGGTAAATTTAAAATTCATTATAATATATAAAACTATTGTGAAATTGAAACTTACGTTTCCAATATATTCTTAAAACTTTCTCGCACATCATCATGGAGAGATCATATCCAATAAAGTGTTTTCTCCCTAGGGAAAAAAACCCCTAACATCCAATGATCCCTGATAAAAGGAAATTTAACGTTAGTGGTTTTTTATGTTAAAAGATAATTAACTCTTTGAGAGGGATGTGTTTCATACCTCTCACAAAAAGGCATCATCCAACACTGTGTGATTACATTCTTTTCAAATCTATCAGCAATATAAAGCATTCTTTGTTCCTCATCCAATGTACATGCTTCAGGGGAAATCAATTGTGGGTCCACGAATCCATATACATCTGTCAGCTCATTCCTCTCACAAATTTTATATAGATACCTAATACAAAGAAGACATAAGTATACATTTTTAATAAATATAACGCAAGGAAAAGGTGTTAAGACTTACATGATAAAAATTTGCACCACGTTGATGCCCAACTTATCTCCAGTGACAAACTCCATGATATCAGTTTTCATAATCCCCACACATAGTCCATGTCCACAGACATGAGCTTCCATTGTAAAGTCATAATGATCCGCCAACAAATTTGAATATCTTGACAATTTGTCAAGACTGCTAGTATCTGCATCTGATGTCATAGCTATCTGTCTTTGTTGTTGTCTTTACAGTATTTCTTTACCTTTGAAGTATTCCTGTAAAAATAAATTGAAAAATATATTAGTTTTCAAATGATAAAACATTAATAAAAATAAAAAATAAAAAATATAACATCCATACCTCTATGGTAATGAGTCAAAGAAGTCTGGATGGCCAATGTAAAAAATGGCCGATACTATGTCCAACTGTCGTCACCTCATCTGTAGGTAATGGTATCCGAGCTGATCTATCTATAATATCCTGTACAACGACCCTCTGATTCTCTACCTCTAACTGTTGATGATGAACTGTATCTCCTATACAATATACCATCCCATATGCAACTATATGATGTTGAGGATCATCAACATACAACTGACAATAAGTAGGTAGCTGCGGCGGAGGAGGAGGATCAAAAATGGGGTCCGCAGGCTGAGGTGGGGGAGTGGGAGCTACTGGGAGAGGTGGAGTGGGAGCTGCACCCTGAAATTGTCTTTGCAAGTCTGCAAACATTAACTACACCGATGCTCTAATCTTGTCCTCCATTGTCGCATTAATATTATGGACTTCAGCCTCCAAGGATTCTATTTTTTTTATAAACTACCTCAACGTTAGAAGTTGAGGAATGTGGCAACACTTTTCTTACTGATACACCTGCCGGATATCCTCTTACACGGCCAGGATGTTCGGGCTTTCCCAATGCCACAAATAAAATATCTTCCCTCCCAGATGGTGTAAATGTCCCCTGTGAACTCTCCTCCTCAAGAGAGTCCTGTAATAATTAATTGAACATTTCTATAATAATTGGAAATATATGACGAAAATAGTAAACTTAAATAAATAAAATAGATATCTTACAATCCTCTCAACTACGAGTCTCGATTCTTCCGAAAGATATTGTCCTTTTTTGCCCTTCCGAGCTCTTTTCCATTTCTCATGTCTAGATGAAGGGGATGGAGGGGCCACCTCTCCAGAGCTTGAAGACTCAGCTCTTAGTTGTTGAAATTTTTCTGCCATCATTTGTTCTTCCAATAATGCATACCCTCCCCGAGATAAACTATGAGGGTATTCATTTTTAGATTGGATCTCTTGATGAGCTTTCCTTGTTTGATATCAATTAAGAATAAGTAATCATTAACAAAACAATAATAAGATCATTTATATAAGAAAGCTTATAAAATTTTACATTGCCCTTACCAAAAATGATTCTTTTCTTCTACTTTCAAAAAATTGTCTCCATGTGTCTTCATCTATAAAAGGATATATACGACATGGATTCTCACGACTCCTATGACCATAAATGAAATCAGATGAGAGGGTTGATTTGAAATCCCTCCATCTCCTAGCAGCCAACGATAAGCATTTCTTCCTGACTCCTCCAGTGTCAGGAATATCAAATGTCATCTGATAAAAAAGAGTTTAAAAATATTATATATACTAGAAACATTTAAAGAACAGTCAAACAATAGAAAAAGATCGTACCAAAATGGTCTCCCACAGCTGAGAAATTAACGCCTTATCCACACTTCTCCAATCATCATAGAGAATGCTTACTTTACTCTTAGCCTGAGTTGCTACAAAACCCTTAAAATCTTTAGCATTTGGACCTCTAGGAAGATCATCATCATCAAACTCCACGACTATCCTCTCCTCCTTCGTACGGGAAAGTGATAATTTTGGTAAACGTGTGCACCCACGCTTACCAAACTTTGAACTCTTTTTCGTAATAGGAGCATGTGAATGTTCCTCCCCAAATGTATGACCAATATGCTCATCTCCAGAATCATGTGGCTGATCAACTGATTGATCTGTCATTTTCCTTCAAATCAAAAAAACAAACATTAGTTCACAGATAGAAAAGTGTACTAAATTACATAATAATAAGCATTGGTAATATGGTAAGCATGTTAAACAATGATAAACATGGTAAACACAGGCAAAAGGTTGCCAAGGAGTTGGCCCAAGAAAGCTGAAAAGTGGACTCACTAAGTCCACCGGTCAGCCGGTGTGAGCACACCGGCCAGCCGGAGGACCCAGGCAGTAGACTTGCCCACTGCCTGGTGCCACCGGCCGGCCGCTGGCTCACCACCGGCCGGCCGGTGGACCAGACAGCCTTCATGTCTGGACCACCGGCCGACCGCTGGATCACCACCGACCGGCCGGTGGACCAGACAGAGAGCCTTCCTCTCTGTCTGGACCACCGGCCGGCCGCTGGCTCAGCACCGGCCGGCCGCTGGTGATCCAGACAGAGAGGAAGCTCTCTGTCTGGTCCACCGGCCGGCCGGTGGTGATCCAGCGGCCGGCCGGTGGACCAGACAGAGAGCCTTCCTCTCTGTCTGAACCACCGGCCGGCCGCTGGCTCAACACCGGCCGACCGCTGGTGATCCAGACAGAGAGGAAGGCTCTCTTTCTGGTCCACCGGCCGGCCGGTGGTGATCCAGGGGCCGGCCGGTGGTCCAGACAGAGAGGAAGGCTCTCTGTCTGGACCACCGTCCGGCCGCTGGCTCAGCACCGGCGGACCGGTGGACCAGACAAAGCTTTGTTCTGGACCACCGGCCAACCGGTGATCCACAACCGGCCAGCCGGTGCGCCCAGGACTTCTCCTCTTTACGGTTTTTATTGTTTTATCGTTTTGGTTTGATACATGTTTTAATAAGTAAAAAAATTACAGTATCTAACATTATATGAAAAAAATAAATGTAAACAAGAAATAAACTTGTGTTACCTGTAATTTTAGGAATGTACAGTTGGATTGTTTTCCCAAATTCCTTCGTCGTGATCGTTCCTTATGGCACAAACCATGTCTTCAACATACTCGTCAATATGTTCTGTTAATCTTTCCATGGAAGTAGGGATCTCACATAAATCAGCATCTTCATCAAATTCATCCTCACCAACATATTGGTTTTTCCCTTGTAAAACAACAGCCCACTGCATATCTAATTGTTCTACTACATAGAAAATTTGTTTGGCATGTGTTGCCATTATAAAAGAATCAGCTGTGTCTTCCAATCTATTCAGATTAACAAGTGTCATTCCAAATTCATCGTGTCTGACACTGTTTTTACCGATAAACCATTTACAGTTAAAAATGGGAACTTTAATTTTAATTTAATCAGCCTCCCATATGTCTTCAATCACTCCATAATATGCACTTGATGCCGAAATTGGGTTTCTGTCCTTAGCACTCGGAAAATGCATTGTTTCTGCAAACACCAATACACCATTATTCTGAACTGCACTTCTGTTGTCCTGAGCTTTCGTATGAAATGTATAGCCATTAATGTCATAAGCGGACCATGTTATCACATTTAAAGATGGACCAACCACTATCCATTTTAATGTCTCTGATACATCTGATCTACCAAGCAAGGTCTTTTTAAACCATGGCAAAAAAGTTTTGTTGTGCTCATTCAAAATCCACATTTTTTCTTCTTTGGATGACATTGTTTCAACTCATTAATATGCAATGTGATATACGGCTAAACATCAGCTATGTTATTCAAGATGTATGATTCTAACTTCTTCATATGTTCAGCTGACAGTGATTTGACTTTCAAGCCACGAATCCCCTTTCCCTCATTATTAACCCGTTCATGGCGAGATGGAGCCAAACCTATGTGTTGCGTCGTAGCCAAGTAGCTCGTACTCAACTCTGCTACCTCCTCAGAAATATACTTTTCAATAATGGAGGCTTCAGGTCGATATGGATTTTTAACATATCCCTTTAATATTTTCATATACCTTTCAAAAGGATACATCCAACGAAGATATACAGGTCCACAAAGCCTTATTTCTCGAACCAGATGAATCATTAAATGCACCATCATATCAAAAAAAGTTGGAGGAAAATACATTTCCAAATGACAAAGTATAAAAATTGCATCCTTTTCCAAAATGTTCAAAGCATTCACATCAATCGCCTTGTTGCAAATTGAATTGAAAAAATAACACAACCTCATTATAGTCTTTCTGACACGGATGGGCAATATTCCACGCAGTGCAACTGGTAGAATTTGTTGCATCATGACATGACAATCATGTGATTTCATACCTATCAACTTCAAGTCTTTCAATGAGACAAAAATTTTTACATTTGAAGAATAACCTTTAGGCACTTTGATATCATGAAGACACTGACAGAAGATACTTTTCTCCCTCTTCGATAATGTATGACAAGCCGGGGGAAGAAATGTTCGTCTTCCTTTAGGAGTGGGAGCTAACTCCAAACGTATTCCCATTGACAGTAGGTCTAACCTTGCATTCAACCCATCTTTTGTCATTCCTTTAATATCTAGCAATGTTCCGATCAAAGAATCACAGATATTCTTCTCCACGTGCATGACATCAATATTATGTTTGACTTCATGATACCTCCAATATGGTAGCTCAAAAAATATTGACCTTTTCTTCCAAATATGTCTATCATTACCAGATTTCTGTGTCTTTCCCAATGTCACATCAAGTTTTTTCACCCTCTCAAAATACAATTCTGGGGATAAAGGTTGAGGAGCAGTATCAAATTCTTGTGAGCCATTGAATGTCTTTTTTAGTCTTCTATAAGGGTGATCCATAGGCAAAAACTTTCGATGACCCATGTACACTGTTTTCCTCCCATGATGCAATTGACAATATGACGTCTGTTGTTCGCAAATTGGACATGCTTTATGCCCTTTAACACTGTATCCAGACAAATTTCCATATGCTGGGAAGTCATTTATAGTGAATAGAAGCACTGCATGCATTTGAAAATATTCCATTTTATAAGAATCATACACCCTAATACCATCAGCCCATAACAGTTTCAAATCATCAATCAGCGGTGACAAGTATACATCAATATCATTGCCGGGTTGCTTTGGACCAGAGATCATGATACTCAACATGACATATTTGCGCTTCATACAAACTTCAGGAGAGAGGTTGTAAATTACCAATAAAACAGGTCATGAACTATGTGTGCTACTGAGGGTTCGGTATGGATTCATTCCATCTGTGCACAAGCCTAGTCTCAGATTTCTAATTTCATTTCCAAATGTAAGGTACTGGGCATCAATTTTCTTCCATTGTGGACAATCAGCTGGATGATGTATTTTTCCATCACATACCTTCTCATCAGCATGCCATCTTAACCTTTTTGCATCATGTGAATTAGCAAATAAACGTTTGAAACGAGGAATTATAGAAAGATACCAAAATACCTTTGAAGGGAGCTTTGTAATCTCTACATCAGCTTGTGATTTTTCTTTCATCTTATACCGTGATGTCCCACATTTAGGACACTCTTTCAGAAATTCATATTCCTTCCTATATATAATGCAGTCATTCGGACAGGCATGTATTTTCCTGTATCCCAATCCCATCGGGCATAATATTTTTTTGGCCTTATAATGTGAATCTGGAAGATCGTTATCTTTTGGAAGAATGTCTTTCATCAATTGTAGCAGCTCTGTAAAACTTCTGTCACTCCATCCATGTTTCGCTTTCAGGTTAATCAATCTTAACACCGCCGAAAAAACCGTAAAATCTGTACAACCAGGATATAATGGTTTTTCGGCATCACCATATAGACGTGCAACTGTCGGTTCTATCTCAATTTGTTCTGCTACAATATCGCGAATCATTTCTTCAATTCCATCGGAGTTACCATCTTGCGATTCATTATCATCAGTGACATTCTGTCCAGTTTCTCCATGCCAAATCCAAGGGTTGTAACTCGGATTGAAACCATGACAAATCAGATGATCTTTTATCTCTCTACTTTTCAACTTCTTCATATTCAGACATTTCAGGCATGGACAGAAAAAAATGTCACTACTTGGAACATTTCGTTTAGCAAATTCCAAAAAGGCATCAACACCTTCCTCATATTCATTGCTCATTCGATGTGCCGTAATCCAACTTCGACTCATTATTACCTATAACAAATAGCAAAAATATATATATTTTTTAGATAAGACAAATATATGTTTTTATGAAAAAAATCATAATTTGAATGTAAACAATTTTGAAATATAAAACAAATCGATGTGTAAACCCCCCTGGACACCCCCCGACCCCTCTGGACAGCCCCCCACCCCTCCTGGACACAACCCCCCACCCCCGACCTGCTTGGACACCCCCCTGGACACCCCCCAACCCTCTGGACAGCCCCCCCCCTCCTAAACACCACCCCCATCCCCTACCCCCTTGGACACCCCCCTGGACACCCCCAACGCCCACCCACACCCTTGGACAGCCCCCCACACCCACCCACCCCCTTGTAAACCCCCCTGGACACCCCCCGACCCCTCTGGACATCCCCCCACCCCTTGTGGACACCACCCCCACCCCCTACACCCTTGGACACCCCCCTGGACATCCCCCAACCCTCTGGGCAGCCCCCCCACCCACCCGGACAACCCCAAATACCCTCTGGAGAGGCCACCACCCACTTGGACAGCCCCCCACACCCATCCACCCCCTTGGACACCCCCCCACACCCATCCACCCCCTTGGACACCCCCCTGGACACCCCACCAACCCCTCTGGACAGGCCGCCACCCCCTTGGACAGCCCCCCACACCCACCCATCCCCTTGGACACCACCCTGGACACCCCCCCCCCCCGACCCCTCTGGACAGCCCCCGACCCCTCTAGAAAGCACCCCCACCCCTCCTGGACACAACCCCCCACCCTTGACCTGCTTGGACACCCCCCTGGACACCCCCCAACACCCACCCACACCCTTGGATAGCCCCCCACACCCACCCAGCCCCTTGTAAACCCCCCTGGACACCCCCTGACCCCTCTGGACAGCCCCCCGCCCCTCCTGGACACCACCCCCCACCCCCTACCCCCTTGGACACCCCCCTGGACATCCCCCAACCCTCTGGACAGCCCCCCCACCCACCTGGACAACCCCAAATACCCTCTGGAGAGGCCGCCACCCCTTCGACAGCCCCCCACACCCATCCACCCCCTTGGACACCCCCTGGACACCCCACCGGCCCCTCTGGACAGGCCGCCACCCCCTTGGACAGCCCCCCACACCCACCCATCCCCTTGGACACCACCCTGGACACCCCTCGACCCCTCTGGACAGCCCCCGACCCCTCTAGAAAGCACCCCCACCCCTCCTGGACACGACCCCCACCCCCGACCTGCTTGGACACCCCCCTGGACACCCCCCAACCCTCTGGACAGCCCCCACCCATCCTAAACACCACCCCCACCCCCTACCCCCTTGGACACCCCCCTGGACACCCCCCAACACCCACCCACACCCTTGGACAGCCCCCCACACCCACCCACCCCCTTGTAAACCCCCCCTAGACACCCCCCGACCCCAAATCCATGCACCTATGCCATGGTTGTGTGTGAATAAAGTAGTAACAACTGTAAAAGGGAAACGCATCCAAATGGACACGCCCCAACCCTCTCGGGGATTTATAGAAAACGATGAAAAATTAGTGAAATCATAAAATTACTCAATATTGCAAGTCGAACAAATAGATCTAGGGATGATAAATATGATTATGGTGCCAAAACGAGTTAAAAGGGTTCGCAATCGAAGAATCATAGCTAGTTTCAAAAAAAAAATCACAACACATATATATATACTATCCGCGAAAAAAACCGAACGAGTGGGAGGATTACCTGAGTGCTGCGAGTTTAGATGATTGATCCAAGGAGATTAAATATGAGAAACGATGATTGCAAAACGAATCTAAACCAACGAAATGGACGAGCCGATTCAGGTTTACACGCGAGAGAGACGAGTCACGACTGTCGAAGGTAAACTCGCGAATGACAATCCACGGGTCTGGGTAAATTTTTAAATGAGTTATCACGTCGGTTATTCAATAACTGACGTGATAATTGTTTTAAAAACATTTATAACGTCGGTTATTTCAATAACCGACGTAAAAACCTTCCTCCGATTCATGTTTGACGTCGGTTATAAAATAACCGACGTTATAAAGGGCTCAAAATCCGCGTTTTTTTACGTCAGTTATGGAATAACCGACGTCAAAAACATCTGCGGATTCTTTTTTTACGTCGGTTATTTTATAACCGAAGTACAAAAGCCTTCAAAAACCGCATTTGTTACGTCGGTTATTCAATAACCGACGTAAAAAGGCCTTCGAAAACCGCGTTTTTTACGTCAGTTATAAAAATAACCGACGTAAAAAACGAAGCCGCGCGATTAATAACGTCGGTTATAAAAATAACCGACGTTAAAGGTGTACCGAACACAGGTTTTTACGTCGGTTAAGAAATAACCGACGTAAAAAACCTCGTTTAACATATTATGACGTCGGTTTTATATAACCGACATAAAAAATGGTGACGTAAAAAACGTTTTCTGCACTAGTGACCTATAGTGTAAAAAATTGGATCCTAAACTCTTTTGATCTCAATAACCTCAAAAAGTTAGAATCTAGGTATCTTCCACCTCCATTGTCCAACGCCCAATCTGTCAGAAGCTACGAATATGTCTTGGAATGCTCCCCTAGTCTCTCTAATCCTATTTTATATTATCTCGGAATCTTTAGTCCCATTTAGATGTAGGTTATTGTTTCTTATTTTATTTAATTGTACCATTTATCATATCTATTTCAACCTACATTGAATATGAGGTTGATATTGAGTGAGGCCTCATTCACGACATTGAGGTAGGTGGTAATGTTGTTTTTCATTTGTGTTTTGGTTGTTTTTTGTAATTATGTTATCGTTCTAGAGTTTTCCTTTGTTGAGCATCATTAATGTGTTGACTCATTCTTGTTTAATTGGGCGTTTTCCATAATACATGATAGTTGAGTGTTGTTTGGTGGTTTATAACTCACACATATCTTATATGGTCACCCCGTGGGTGTTCCAAGTAAAATTGGCCATTATGGAATATTGGTTTAAATTTCTCAGAACTCCCTTATACCTTCAAATTGGGTTCTAAATTAAATATACATTGAGACTCAGGAATTTAAATGATTCCAAAGCACCACTTAGGGGTTTTGATCTCTGAGACTTGGAATTTCCAAAGTGGGAAATAGCCTTAATGAACATCTCATATTCTGTGACACTTGAGCCTTGTAAATGGTTTTAGCTTGTCTTGATGATGTTTAATGAATTCATTAATCTGAATGAATTGTATAATATATCTTATGAAATTTACTATAATTCATTTAAATTAATTATCCACGACCCTTCCAATTGGCACATGATCCATATGAGTTATTTAATATGTTTTAATGAATCACAATATTTAAATGAGAATGAAATTGGATAATGAAATTCATTAGATGTATTTCCTATTGTATTGAATTATATGGGTGACCATTCCTTTTTTTACTTGAAAATTAGTATTTAAATTTTATTCCTTAACTTTGTTGATTTTTATTCATAGGATATATTATAGGCAATGACACATATATTGTTTGGATAAATTTTAATATGCCTCTTATATGTATATGGGTTATATGAAATAAAATGGATGGGAGGTAATATCATATGATATTTATAATATAATATACCATTATAGAGACTGAGATGGGGTGGTAAGGGACTCATTGAGCATGGTGATATCACGATTCCATACATTAGCTTTCGAAAATTGTGACTCGCACCAATTATATGATATGGGTGTTGGGTTTTATGCACCGCGTACGATGATAGATTTTTTCCATGTTGAATTATTTTCTATTACGAGCATCATTGTATGACATAAAACACTATTCTTGTGGATGTAGGGATTATACCCTTGTCTTGGGATTATAGGTTCTTTAGACCAGTATGGATTTGTGACTTACGTCCTGGTCCAACCAGCACTAGTATTCCAGATATATGGCCATTAGGAATCCTCATGCACATGGTCTATATAGGTTGATTCAATATGAAAATATAATACACATATATTATAATAATTAATACTATACATATAGTGACTTGACCTGATATTCCGGCCATGGGGTGAAGTAGGTAGGCCCGCCAGTTGTCTTTCACGAACTTGAGAAGGATATTATTTATTTATAGTCTTCCTTTTCATTCATGTTTATAACTATATACTATTTTTTTTATAACTAAACTGTTTACATGTAGAAACAACTAGTGGTGGCCTGCAGATATTTTTACCTCACACCCTCATCAGGCCGCCTTTGGCGCCTGAGTAGATTTTCTTGCAATAGGAGGTAATAAGGGAAAACCCCTACTATAGGTTGATGGTATTTTTTTCATAATTGGAGCTTAAGGGCAGAGTACCGAGAATGCAATCGAGATGCTAGTTTTTTAGTTTTTTTTTCATTTGAACTTTTTATAATATCAGGACTACATGAATGTTACCTTGCCTGCATTTGGCATCATCATTCCATACATCTTGTAGTGACACTACCATTGTGGATTTTGATATATATTTTTAGTTGTTTAGTTCTCTATTTATTCCATTTCATACTATATTGGTTACCTAGTTACGCATATGCACTTTATTGATTCTTATTTTAAAATAATTCATTCATTATTTATTGAATATGATTATATTTGATGTGATAATATGATATGAGGGTATATTCTCACCACAGATCCACCCTGACACCATCACTACTATCTATCTTCCATTGGTGTATGTAGAGGCATGCTTGTGTCAATGTGACACACTAGCTTGGGGTAGAACTTTTGTAGATCCTAGTTCTGCACATTATATAGTGGTATCAAAGAGGTTCTATTATTTATTTACTATTTTGAGAGAATAGAGAAGAGATTGTGAATGCATAGTGTCTTGGTTATAATTTATGCTTGGGCATTGTAAATCCATGTTTGGGGTAAAGGCCAAGTTTCCTAAATTATAGTTATTTTTCTTCATTTTCCTATTATTGTTGATATCATTTCACCATTCGGTAATGCACATGATTTATGATGTTATATATTTTTTTGATATTGAAATGTTGATTTATTTATTTTTACCGATGAAATAAGGGATTTCATTGGGAAATGAATCACTATAGGCACAATTGGATGAATATTCCTTGCATTTTCCATGCCACATTTATGTTTAGAATTATTTTTCTTACTGCATATTGATTGTGACTTGATAAGTATTGAATTATCTTGACATTTCTTGAATATATTAGAAAACATAATTGATATTTAATTTCCCTTCATTTACATAATAGTTTTTTCAGAAATGTGTTGAAGAAGAAAACTTATGTAGTCAATTATGGCACGTTGATCGATGGACCATCGGTCATAAGAGTTAGAATGTGTTGTGGTAAGGTCAATTGGATTCCATTTTTTGGTTTATAAGGTGTATGTGGACTTATGATTCATAAAATGAAAAACCACCTAATTCAACCATTTAATGTTTTTTAATGATTTCAACAATAACAATTTTAATTTTAAATTACTTTTTAATTGAAATGGACATATTGTATATTATTAACATGGAGAAATAGTCCCAAACTCAGACTTAGTAGTGGTTAGTGTGTAACTCTTGTGTTCTTAAGTCCTATTAAGGTATTTCATTACTATACAAACCATCCTTATAAAGAAGGAAGAGAGGTGGGTTTGATTATATAGGAAGTATTTACACTTTTCCTTGTTTCCTATATATAGTTTTCATAATTTATTAAATATATTCTGAGGAGTGTGTTTGTAATTGTAGTGCCATACAACCACAACGTCCTTCTATCGTATTCCCTGATGGTGGTGATAACCACATTCCTGAGGTGACGGATTATGTGAAGCCAATGATTCCTCCAATAGAGCCACATGTGGATCTTCTTGCTATTTTAAATATGGGAACTAATTCCAAGTATTGAGAGGTTTTTCTGTATATGCTTCAGACTATGCAATGAGTAGTTTGACCTAACCCAAGTATGGAAGAGTTGACTCATGAGTTTCAGATCCAACATCCTCCTAGAATTTAGTGAGATGACATACCTCATGTTATGGAGTCTTATATTCCGACTATAATATCATTATTTGAACATCTGAAGATGCCTCCAGAGAGGAGATTCAATCTAGTTTCATATATGCTTTGTGATTATACTAAGAGGTGGTGTGATGTTATCACCCAGGTAGATCAATATCATGATATGGTCTTGGATTAATTTCAGATCATCTTCTATGACAAAATAATTCACTAGACTCTAAGGTATAATAGATCTATATAATTTATTAACCTATAGTAAGGGGGCATGCTAGTTGTTGAATAGTCTTCCAATTTCACAGATTTTTAGAGGTATTCCCACTCTCTAGCATTTTATGATCTTATGAGGGTCAAGCGATTCAATGATGGGCTAGTTTATGCCATTCCATCGATGTTCAACATGTTCATATCGACAACCATTTTAGAAATTTTCAACCATTCCCTTATGATACAGAGGAACTTGAGAATTTTTTAGGGTACAATCCTTGGTGGTTTGATACCTTAATCTTGTAGTGTTTCTTCCTCTGGGTGAAAGAGGTATTTTAATACTACTCGTAGAGGAAGAAAGAGTCTATTTAATCACACATATAGTTTTCTAATATTCCACTAGTTTGGGATGCCAATACACATCATGTATAATTTTCCATGAGATCTAGCTGAGTGAAGATGTTGCGGATGTATGGTCCATTTCAAGGATTTCTGCAAGACATTCCTTCTAGTTCATAGAGAGCGGGGATATTTGCTTACTCCTCATCCTGGAGAGTGGTATGTGGGATTTCAAAATGAAGGTATCTAGAATACCACTGGTTGTTTAGGTCGATTTGGAGTTCAAGGAAGAGGAAGTCAAATAAATGATTCTTAGCACAAATGGAGTTGTCTGGCTCAGGGATGTCAGTCAGTGACTCAGGGCCGCAATACAGGCCAGTTACATGAATTCTAACCTATACTATAGGAGTAGATCATCAGACCTTCTATTGTTAAAATTAATATTATAGTTTTCATTACCTTAGTGTCTGCTTATTCGATACATGCATGTATCATACATTTATATCTGATGTAATAATTTAGAGTATGGGCCTCCACATCGTGTAATTTCCTGGAATCATGAGCATAGATACATAGTTAGGTATCTATTTTGATGGTGTTCACTCCCTTAGTAAATTTTCCCTTGAGATAGGTGGATACATTATCATGTGGAATCTATATGTCCTCAGTGTGACATGATTTTATGTAATCATTGCGGTGGAATTATTCATTCCCTATAGATTTTATATTTACTACTATCATTGGAGGGTTACATTTACATAGTGAGAGGGAATTAAGAACACGTATAAGGGAGAATGTGATGTCAGTGATATATGAACTGGAATCGATCATCAGAGGCTGAGTAGTGTTAAAATGTATATTACAAGTATTTTCCTATACAACTAGTGGTTATAACCAGCTTTCTTTCTTCCTATAGTGGATTATATTCGAGACATCTGTCATAGTTAATTCTCTTGTCTACCTCTGATGCGATATGTAAATTTTACTATTGATATTGTTCTTGGAGAATCCCTAGTGACTACTCCTCCTTATATGGTAGAACCTAAGGAGATTCTTGAGCTAAAGAATAAATTAGAGGATCTAGAGGCTAAAGGCCTTATATGCCCCAAAAGTTCTTCTTGGGGTTCACTGGTTCATTTTTTCATTAAGGTTGTTTTCACCCTAAGGATCGGTATACATTACCATCGCTTTATTCAGCTCATCGTAAATAATCTACATCCATTACCTAGAATAAAGGAACTCATTGATCAAATCTGATACTAAAAGGTGTTCTCAATGAATTATATGAGGTAGGGATATCATTAGGTGTTTGTTGGAATATTATATTTACCTCACATGGATTTCATGAGCATGTATGGTCTCGATGAGTACCTCATTATGCAGTTCAGTTTCATGAACTCGCCTAAACTCTTCATGGATCTTATGAATCAAGTCTTCCACCCAGATCTGGATTCATTCGTGGTAGTCATTTCTAGATATATCATGGTGTATTCACACTCTAGACACATCTATAAAACACATATTGATATAATAATAACACATTGAGAGAGAATCATCTCTATGTTATGTTCAGTAAATGCCACTTCTAGATCAAAAAATACCACTTCCAAGGTCATATCATTTCATATTTGTGATTTTTAGTAGAAATAGAGAATCTGAGAGATGTAGTTTCGTGGGAGAATCTCCAAAGTTATTTTTCTATAAGATGTGTTTTGGGGAATTCAAGATATTATAAATTCTTCATCCAGAATTTCTCACACCTTATAGAAATGATTATGATCATGAAAAATAAGGGTGTGTAACTAGTCTAGTTAGAAGCATGTGAAGTATCCTTTCTAGAGTTGAAGCTAAAACTAACTTCAGGTGGTAATATCGATTCTCCCATATCCAAGAAAAGTATACACTATGTACTATAAAGAATCAAGTATTGGGCTTGGCGCTGTTCTGATGCAGAATAAGCGAGCCTTCATGTATGGGTCTCATCAGTTAAGGCCTCGTTATCATAATTACCTAACACACGACCTTGAGTTCATTGTTGTTGTTCGTGCCTTATGATGTTGGAGATATTATCTTCTTGGAGATATTTTTATGGTTATTACATACAAAAAATTCACATGTATATGTTCACATAGTGGGATTCAAATATTAGGATGTTTAAGTGGGTGGAGTACATACGATCGTTTGATTCAGAGATTGCCTACACACCTAGTAATGTAAATTCAATAACCGATTCTCTATGATGGAAGACACAGATACATGCTGGTAATGAATCTAGTGACAAATGGATTTTTATGGCCTTATTATCATAGTTGAAAGTTGAGGTTCATGAGGACCCTAGTCAGACTATCCTCTCTGATTTAGAAATGACTTATACTCTTCTGAAACATGTTCGAATTAGGCAGTTAGTTGGTGTCGAAGGACTTATCATAAGGGGTATAATTTTATATGATGATGCGTATTCTATTTGGACAATGTATGGGGATGATACCTTATTGTTTTATGGTCTTTAATGGGTCCCAATGGACATTAGATATGCGATGATGTGGGAATTTCATGCCTTAGGAATGGAGGTTCACCTAGATGTCAACAAAATTTGTCGAAATATATGACACCAATAATGGTGTCTGGGTTGGAAACATGAGATTTTTGTCTTCATCACTCAGTGTTTAACCTTTCATCTATTGAAGGTGGACCATCAATGTCCAATAGGGATTATATATTCATATTCGATTCCTGGGTGGAAATGATATAATGAATCGATGGACTTTATGATTCGTCTACCAATATCACCTCTTGAAAACAATATTGTATGGGTTATCATTTATCTTATGTCGAAGGTTACATACTTTAGGTGTATATGAGATACATTCTTGGTAGACGATCAGGGAAAGAATTATGACAATGTGGTTATTCATTTTCTATGGAGCTCCTTATTCTATCGTTTCAGACATAGTTGCTCGTTTAACATCACGGTTCTCCCAGGGTTTGTAGAAGGCCTTGGGTACACATGTAGTTTTAAGAAAAACCAATCACCGAAAAACTGAAAGACAAATAGATCATATGATTTCGGTTTTGGAGGAATTACTTTTTTCATACCTTCTTAACATTGGGGGTTCATGGGGGAAAAAATTACCCTCATCAAATTTTCTTATAAAAAAATCTTTTAGACTACCATCGATATGGACCCATATGAATACTTATATGTTAAGCCTTATGGCTCCACTCTGTGTTGGATAGAGGATATAGAATTATCTAGTTTGGGACCACATCTATTCCAGTAGAATACAAAGCTGGCCTAGATGATTACAAAGCGCATGTTGTTAGGTCAGTACAGACAATAGTCTTATGCCAACAGACACCGACGACCACTTGAGTTCTAGGTTGGATATTCATATTTCCTATGATTCTCACTCATGTTAGGGAATATACATATCAGAAATCATGGTACACAATCACTGAGTTTCAATAGACCCTTTAAAGTTGTGAAAAGGACATAGATTGTGGTTTACTAGATGACACTTAGATATTCTGGTCAATACAAAATGTGTTTCATGTATCTAAATTTCATTGATACTACCCAGACCCATCACATGTATTTTTGGACAGATGAGGTTGAATTGGATATAGATTCTTCATTCGAGGAGTATCCAATTTTTATAGTGGATCAGAGCATGAATACACTATGAGGTAGGTTTTTCCTCTTGGACAGGTGTTATAGTAGCATGAAAGATTACATGATGAGATCTGGGTGTGGGATGCAGATATATGGTCACAATTTTTGGAAATCTTTTTTTTGTGATACCTTTTTACCCATAGAAGTCCAACTCAGGGACTCGTTTCTATATGGAGGAGAGATTGTAATGACCTATATTTTTATGATGGTTTAGATAGTTAGTTTTTCAATTTGAACTTCTTAAACTTCCCAAATATTGATTTATAATCATATCACTGAGATCATTGGAGTGTATAGGTCTTGTTCCATGACCAATGATCTTAAATCAGAAAATAGATTGTTCCATATGGTGTTTCTACAACCATGCACACCATAGGGCACAACCATTCCCCCGATTGTAAGCATGGGATAGATTCCATTTTCATTTTTTGCACATAGTTAGTCAAATTTTGTGCCTAACCTTATGGGGTTCCCTTCCCTATAGATAACCGTTCATGGTTGGCACATTGTTTAACGAACCAATTTCTTATACCATGCACATTGATTTTTGGGGTTGAATTGACAATTTCCTCCATGTTGTGTTTAAAATATATTTATCCCCTGTATATTCTAGTGGATATAAGAAACGTTTCCTCTATTTTGAGATTAAGAACCTCCCAAATTAGGAATCCAAGTATCGTCCACCTATGGTGTCTTTTTCATGATCCGTCAGAAGCTACGAGTATGTCTCGTTAAGAAACCCCAGTCTCCCTAATTGTATTTAAAATAATATCGAAATCTTTTGTTCTATATAGTTGCAAGATATTTCAAACTATTTTCATCATGCAGGATTTTTTCTATGATATATTCTATCCAACATCAAATATGAGGTTGATATCGAGAAATGCATCATCTATGACCTTGTGGTAAGTGGTCATATCATTTTCTATTTGAGTATTGGATGTTTCTTAATTAAATTGCCTATACATATATTGGTCTTTTTTGATCATCCTTAATGTGTTGATTCCTTCATGTATAATTTAAATTTTTCCTTTAATACATGTTATTTTAGTCTTGTTTTTTGTTTGAATCTTACACATACATTTTTCCCTCATGGTGCCCTGTAAAATTAGCCATTTAGTCCAATTGGTTCAAATTTCCCAGAGCTCTCTTTTACCTTCTAGTTTCATTTCTAAATTTAATTACCCTTATGACATATGTAATTAAATTTAAAAAATGATCCTCTATGTTTTTTGGACCTATGAGACTTGGTATTTCCCAAGTGGGAAACACCCTTAATGAACATTGAATCTTCCTTGACACTTGATCATTATAAATGGTTTTACCTTGTTTTAATGGTTTTGTTTGATCTTTTTATGTAGAATGGATTTTATAGGATGTATTATTCGTGATGGTGACAAACCTTTAAATGAATTGAACATGACCCTTCAAATTGACACTTGAATCATGTGACTTATTGGATATAATTTAATGAATTGTAATGCTTAAATTGAAAAGAATTTTTCTAATGAAAACCATGAGAGGTCTTGCATCATGTATTGATATATATATATAAATATATATATGTGTGTGTGTGTGTGTGACAATGACTTTTTTATTCCTTGAAAATTCTTATTTAAATTGTAATGCTTAAAATGGATTGATTTTCAATAAAGGGATATATGAGAGGAAATTCCTAATATATTATTTTGATAAATGTTAATATTCATATTATATGTATAAGGGATATATTAAATGAAATGGATGGGACATAATACACAATGTGAGTTATATTATAATATGAATTTATAGATGTTGATACACGGTGGTAAGGGACTCATTGAGAATAGAACTATCATGCCTCCATACATTGGGTGTTGCGCATGGCGACTCACACCAATGATACAATATGGGTGTGGGAATTTATGATCCACATACCATGATTGAGTGTTTCCATGGAGGCCCATTGGCCATCCCGAGGGTTGTTGCATGTCATCTCTAACTATTATTAAGGATGTACGGAATGCAACCTTGGAATGATATTTAAGGATCATTATACAAGTATGTATTTTTTATTTATTCCTCAATCCAACTGGAACTAGTATTCCTGGCCTATGGACATTAGGTATCCTTATGAAATTTGTTCATGTAAGAGGAAAAAATTTACATCTAATATATATATATATATATATGATTATAATTAGTATTACATATATAGTGAAATGATCAGATATTCCATCCATATTCTGATGTAGGTAGACCCACTATGTGTCCTTTTGGAACCTGAGAGAAAGGTTATTTATTTATACAGTCTTGATTTACATTTTTCCCTTACACCTTCACACTATTTAATTTTGAGCACTACTAAAATTACTCATAGAAACCATTGGTGGTTGAATACTTTGTTTTTTATCTCACACCCTACATGGGCTACCATTATCCCCCAAGAAGACTATCTTCTTGTATGTTTTGATATGGGAAAGTGACATCATAGAGTTTTTTGATATGTTTTTATTAGTTGGATAATAGGAGATGAGGACTGAGCATGCACTCAATATGCTAGTAGAGGAATTTTTCGTTATATTGTACTTTTTGTAATAGCATGATTTTATGACTATTCTCATATACCCATTTTTTATCATAAGCCCTTGCATCATATAATGAAACTTGCATAATATATTTGGATATATTTTTTTTTTGTTTTTAAGTTATATATTTCTTCCAATGCTTACTCTTTTGGTCATTTGATTACACTTCCACAGTTTATTGATTCTGATTATTATATTATGTTTCTGCTATTGATTTTATCTATTTATATCTGTTGTGTGACTCTGACATGAGGTTATAGTCTCCCCACTAATCCAACCATACACCCTTTCTATTATTTGTCCGCCTTTTATGAATGGGGAAGAGTGCTTAGGTCCATGTGACCCACTGGCTCACGGTTTGGCTTTTGTGGGTCCCAAGTCATGACATTACACAATAGTTATTTATTTTTATTTTAGAATTATTAATAATATTAATTTATTATGTCTCAAATCATTTTATTACAATGTTCTATGTTGATGGTGTTATTAATGAAATAATTATTCTAGAGAAAAAAATCTAAAATCATTGTTTTTTACATTTTACCACCCCACCTTAAAATAATTTCAACCTTTAATATTTTATTACTCAAGTGATGTTATATTAATATCTTTACTTATACAAGTTCCCACATAGCTTATTTAAACATATTATTCAACCATAGAACTATGATAGGATGAGTGGTATTATTTAGAATAACCTTATGTCTTCAATCAAAGATTTCCACCATTAAATCCTTATATGAGAGAAATTGTTTCGATTACCTGACTTACAAGTGTAGTAAATGTGAATGTTTTGGAACATACATCCTTAATGGAGATAAAAAAACCTTATATACATGGGAGAGGAAACTGGTGAGTGATAAGGGATAAAATTCTATCACAACATGATCAAGTATCTCAAACGCACTGATGTACCACAGGTTCAACATCAATTTACTCCCAAATGTAAAGACCCAGACCCCAATAACCCAATGATTGTGTTTAATCTATTACATTATAACTAGAAACATGGAATCAAATCCTAAATTACTATATAGTTTAATCATGTTGGTAAAAAATATTCATAACTAGAATTCAAATTATAATTGAGAAAATAAAATAAATAATGTGGTTTCTTTTAGAATTCCATATTTCCTATAAGTATATCCCTACATATCAATTGAAAAAAATTCCTATAATCCTAGTGGAAATGAAACATAAGAATAGTGTGAGATCATATGCTTATTAAGGTTAATCATAAAGTGGAAGATATTAGAAAAAAATTAGAATAATCAATATGGAAAGGTAAACTTCTAAAAAAATTCACATTTAAATAGTAGCTTGAGAATCATATGGAATGAATGAATGATTATAAAATAATGGAACATAAATAAACAAAAGTTCTTGAAACTTATCCATGGATATTCTAAATATTAAATTTATCACATAGAAATAAATAAATAAACTCATATTGACAAAATTTATAATTTTGTATATCATAAACATAATATGAAGACCTTTCACAAGATAGTTTAAATCTTTGGACAAAACCATCAAAAATTGGAAAATTAATATCTCTCATGAGACCTGTCGATGCATCAAGTGGATATCTATGACTGCAAAACGCCCATTGCATTCAAATTTTTCTACACTCTTCATATGAAATTGGTGAACCATAATAAATTTAAAAAAACAAATTGAAAATCTAACATATGAAATGTAAATACTTACCCCAATCAAATAAACATAATCATATACCATCTAGAACACTATAATGAATGTTAAAAAAAGTGTTCAGCATATGTCAAAAATATCATAAAACATCCAAATAAAGAATAAGGTTAATATATATATAAAATATAACTCGTAAATAATAATTACAATTAAGGTTTTAGGATGCTCAAAAATAGAAATAACATAAAAATTTCATTATAAAAATTCATGAGAAAAAAAATTTCACATTGAAAATCTATTTTTAAGAAAAAAAAAATCACAATATATTATCAACATAATATTATTTCAAAATATCCTATAAAAATGTAAAAAAATAATTAATATTTTTTGTTGTAATAATGGTGATTTTTTTTTCATGTCACACATGTAAAAAAGATTCCATTCAAATTTCTATTAAATAAAAAATGGGTATTTTTTGAAAAATGGTATGAAGATTCCTTTAAAAATAATTTTTCAAAATTAAAACATGTGTAAAAATATCTTTAATAAATTATTTGGATAATTTTAAAAACACTTTTATAGAATAGGGTTCTGGAAGAAATAGGATTTTCAACCAAATAAAGAAATGATGTTAGATTTTATGAAAAAACATGTTCTACTTAATTTTTTATTCCAAAGAGTGGAAAAAAGTTACTATTACATTAAAATTTTACAAACAACAAGAGTATATGGAAATATATTTTTAATAATATTTGAAAACAATATAATTCCCTAATGGGAGAATTAAATGAAAAGAGTCCAAAATAATGATGAGATTGTGAAATAAACCACTGTCACTTTGGTGCCTTTGGAGTCATATGAGCCAAGAAAGAAATGAAATAAAATGAAACATTAAATAATATGAATATAAATATATTCATGTTATAACATATCAATATGGGTAGTATATATACAACAGAAAAGAATAAGTGTTGAATATGGTTATGTCTCAAAGAAGTGAAAGAGATATGGGAAACCATCATCTGATGTTTGATTTCCTTCATGTGTGTCTGATCCTACTATATAATATATATAGTTTTATTATAAATAAATTAAATAAATTAACCATATATATAATTCCAAATATGAAACTTTTATGATATTTTACAACATATTTGTATATAATATGTCAATGTTCTCATTAATTCATTTGTTAATTGCATTATTTTTTCTTGAATGTTTTGTCATGAAAGTTATGGTTCTTATAAAATAAAAATATTTCCTTCATATCCATAATTATATTAATGTTATAAATATTTTTTTTAATTAGATAAATCCTTAGAATTATTCTTCAAAAATGTTCATAGAAAATGAATCGCATTACTTCCTGGAGATAATAGATCCTACATACATAAGAGAGAATATATCATTCCCTTAAAGGGTTAAAGGGGAGGTAATTGTAAGATATGTATTAATATTTATAGAATTGATATAATTTGATATACATATCACATATATAAACTAATTTGTTTCCTAATTAATTTCCTTTTAATGTGATTGGGAAAAATAAAACAAATTACTTTGTGGGGTGGTAGTCTGCTGAACACATGAGTGGGATTAATTTATTTTTAATGGAATATAAATTAAGATAGTATATGTGATAATATAATTCCATAATTATAATTAGATCATAAATATTATATGTATATATGTATATATATATATATATTAAATTAATCCTTATATCCAAATGTTATAAGTGTTTATGGAAAAAGAGTTACATGAGTTCGCAAGGCAGTAGTCCGCCATACACACAAATGATGATTTTGTTTCCCATTTGATGGAAGTGGAGATGGAAAAATATTATTCCATTGACATAAAAAATATCATTAAATATTATATACTGGTGTTATTATACATGTAGTGTTTCAAAATAATTTTGGTTTTTAAAATGGGATAGAATAGATGAGCATACTCAAGAAAATTAACATCTCTTAGAGAAACATCCAATAGATATTCTCTTAAGTATCCTAGGATTGTTTTTTATTGAAAAGAAAATATATAATGTGGATAATAATTTTTTGGTATTTTTTAAGGGTTTGGGATAGACACATGGATTTATAGGTGTGATGAAGTGGGGATAGTGAGTTTCATTTTATAATTGAGGACGATTGGCATTTTTGTCATTAACCAAAAATATTCAATATTGGGAAGTCCTTATCACTAAAAGATACATAAAAATTAATAAGTAATTGATTTTAGGGATTAAGTGGTCCATTTTTTACTTCCAAACAATAAATCACATGTTTTTACCATGTTATTCATTAGGTCAGGATTACATAATTTTACCATGTCTTCATGACAATAACCTATATCTTTTTTATTTAACTACATAATTATTCCTATATGAATAAATTTCAAATGAACCTTATTATATAATTTTTCCCCTAAGTATAAATTTAAAATAAAATATAAAAAATTAAAATTCATCAATTATGGAAAAATAATTTTATCATAAGGGAATGTAAAGAAAAACAGTTCTTTTAAACTCAACCACATAAATTAATTTATTAATGTTTTTTGTAATTATTATAAAAAAATTATGTTTACATTATTATATAAAATAAATCATATTTTTTCTGAATATTAAATCCATTTTACCATATTCAGTTCACAGACGTTGAATAATTAAATTTAAATCTAAACCCGCTTACGTGTTGAAAAATAGGTTTTCCAAAGAAGGCCATTCAAAATTTAATAAAGTTTTCTATATCATAGTTCAGTAAAGAATTTTATTCTAAATACATAAATTAGTTATATTTTAATAAAATGTAATTTATATTAATTTAAAACTAGTTTTATGAAAAATAATCTTATTAAATAATTTAATAAAAAAAAATCTCAATAAAGATCTATTATTTTCAATATTCGTCAGAATATAATAATTTATAAAATTCTAAAAAATTTATCCCATTGAAAATTTGGAAATTTATATTTGAAAAGTAAATTTTTAAGAAAATAAATTATCTAAAAATTTTAAAAATTAATTTTAAATTTTTTGTTCACTAGGTGACTAATCTGAATTTTATTAAAATATAGTTATTTAGAAAACATTTCTATATCTTCCAAATAGTTATTATATTATTTATAATAAATAGATAACTAGTGAATTTATTTTATAAATGTTTTAATCATGTAAATTCTTTAGTTTAGATATTAATTTTCATACCCATAAATTTAATGGATGGGTTACAGTGGTCTACTTTAAATAATAATATTTTAATTGTGTATCGTGTTTCATTTAAACCTAGTGTTGTTTGAATCATAAGATATTAAATAGATTGAATCTATTTAAAAATAAATGTATTTATATGGTCCATTTATGTTATATTATCTAATAATCAGGGTGTTTTATGTCATATAAACTATTTAACATGATGTTCCTATTTTAAAATATTGTGGTATTACATTCTAACGCCTTAAATAAATTGTTCCCTATAAATATAATCATGATATCAGAAATTAAATGTTTGAAATTTGAAGAAACCTTTATTTAAAAATCCACAACAAAAATTGGTTAATAAAAATTCCGCTTTTAAGAGATAAATTGAATTATAAAGGTCATCTTGAGTAACACATAACTATGTTTCCAAGTAAGAGAAAATTGGTAAGAAATAAATATAAAGAAATGGAAAAAATAGAATAACTAATTATTATGAGTGATAGAGGTCATATATCAGATTAAATTAAATGATCAGTGGAATGTAATGAATGTAAAAACCATAAATCATTGATCATTTTAAATGAACATTTTTTTTATAAATATAAAGTAAATATAAAAACATTTTATTTTCCAAATCATTTTCAAAAAGTTAAGGAATACTATTACTGTCTATAAATACAATGAAATATAATTACATCATATCTTTCTATTTTATTAGAAAAATCTCATCCTTTGGATGTTATTTGATCAAATTCTACTTCGTCTCTCACTCTAACAAATGGATTTCCAAAATTGAATTTTTTATTCTTGAATAACTAAATTCTACTTGTAATAGGTCATAGGATCCATAATAGAGTGGAATGTATTTCCTCATGTATTTAAATATTTTAAAAATCAAATATGGTAAGAAGAATTAATCTAATATAAGAAATTATTCTCTAATCCTCAATGGAAAAACGATAGGATCAACATTAATAATTTTGTATCAAAGTGTTTAATTGAAAAAGTTATTTTTAACCAGAACATCACATAGTCCATTGTTAAGCACAAAAACGTATAACCCTTCAGTTAAGGGAGTAAGCCTTAGAGAATTGTGGGGTGTTATGGGTTTCCACCCAATATATGAGTTTTCCTTCTATCAAAACATTATAAATATAATTCCTAAAATGTTCCCAATTATAATAAATCATAATTTCCTCAACACAAAAGGTAAGGTAATCCTTAATGGTTACAAATACATTAATATAAACCAATTTATCATTTTTATATAAAAATTAGAAAATCGTTAAGGTCTAACACCCCTCAATAATCTATTTTCTAATAAGTTCATATTTCTACTGAACTTCTTTTTTATTCCCTGGTACCATTAATCGAATGTAATCAAATCCTTAAAGGTAAATAACTATAGTGTAATATTTATAAATTTCATAATTCTTATAACCAAAATATCATTTATAAAAATACTCTTATAACATAATTCAAATATCTAAATATAAGAATATTTATCCTTACACTTCATATATAGTAATACATAATGATTGAACTTGATCCCTTTGTTTTTTGTGATATATTCTCTTAACACTTGGGGTATTGATTTTTCTCATGCCCTATGTTTTTATACATCAAGCACTAAAATTATAAATATTTTTTCTTTACCTTGTAATCACGGGCATGGAGGAATTTCTCTGTACACATTTAGAAGACTCTCGTTCCATTCAAGAAAGTACAAGAGTGTTTATTTCCACAATATCACAGGGGGAAATAATAATTTCCATTCTTCCATTTATTTATATTTTTTATATGACATAATTTATTCTCTTGCTTCCATTTGAATCCATAAGAATTGTATAATTATTTCCCTATTTGTATACAATATTATACTTTGTTTACATTTTATTAGAATGTTTGGGAGAATAGTTACCTTCAAAGGACTAGCTTAAGACCATAAAATAGATGGTCAATATTTATCTTTAGATAATGTACGTAGTATGTGTCATGTCATGATTTAAAAGTTATAATCGCACATAACAACATTTTATCCATCCATTTCAATTAGATTCGTGAATTTTTTATCTATATCCGCAAATTGATCACGAGGAAGACACTTTATAAATATAATTACTCAAAAATCCTATCAGTACATGTGTTTAATTTCTTTATAATTATTACTATTTTGAATCACCAAACATCATTAATCATAATCACCAAATAGATGATAAATTTATTTGAATAATTTCTCCCTTTAATTTATTACATTATAAAAGAATATATTTTCTTGTTAAATTATCCTTTTCTAAGATAAAAATGGATTTTTAATTCCATTAAGTGATGTACTTTTATAATGCATAATGCTATCTATTATTTCTAAACAGTGTAGTGAATATGATTTCTTGTCTATACAGGAAATGTTATTATCATTACCTGAGTTATTATCCCCAATATGGTTATAATTTTACCAATTCTGGTTGTAGCCCAAGATCAATCTTCATTATATTTTATAGGAATAAGATCAATACCTTGGGTACGTGAATCAATACAGTTACCATTCATTCTACTAGGAACCATTTATAAAATCTTTTATACACTATATAAGATAATAACATTTTTAAACATATTGTATATTCCCAAATATAGTTAAAAAATTAACACATATTAAAAAATATGTGGATGGAAAATCTCATAACCAAAGACATGGTTTATTTAAGAATGTTTTCAAATCATAAAAATATTTTTAAAAGATACATAATGGGTTGTAAAGAAAATGAGAATTATACTAAGTATATCCCACAGGAGTTCCAAAGACATTTCGGAGTGAGGAACTTTGTCATGTACCAAATAACTCTCGAGAAAATCATGACATGACTTTTATAGAGTTATTAACCCTAGGTAAATCTGTTCTGTAACCCTATTAACTTGTATTACACAAAGATGAATATATTTATACAAGATGTCACATAATCTCTACATTACCAAAACTTTATTATGTTCATCTATACTTTTAAAAAATATAGACCATAGGGTTGTGTTCAATAATCTATATTTTCTTTAATATAGTTCCTAAGAGTTCTACTAAAATTTATCTCATACATTCTATAAAGACCCCACCCCGGAAACATATATTCTGTGTCAACATTATTATATTGGAACTAGATACAATTATTTGCATCCTAATTTTCTATGTAGTATAATAGTCTAGGTAAAATAGATATATATTTTAAATTCACATTACAATTGAAAACAAAAAATTTATAAAGTATTTTCTTTGAGAATGATATATTTTCCATTTTCATATCCTTACGTAGAAATTACAAACCACCTTTTGAAATCTAGGATAAAATATAACATAATGATGGGGTGAGATAAAATGATCATTAATGGTAAGAATACAATGGAATTTATCATGAATAAATAATCATAATCAGCATAGAAAGGTAAAAAACTAAAAAAATCATTTAAAAATTACTTGAGAATAATATGGAAGTACTAAATGATGAGAAAATAAAACCATATAAATAATCACATGATTCTAAAATGTATCCACAGATATTTTAAATAATCAAACAATAACTAATATCTTATTTAGGAAATGCATAAATATGGAAATCCGCAAGACCATTCAAAAGACAGTTTACATCTGTGTGTAAGAACCCGTCTAATTTAAGAAACTAATTTGTCTCATGAGACATATCAATGCATCCCGAGGAAGTCTAAAACCAGGCCCAAACCATCAAATAATAAGTAAAATTAATTCATCACATGGAAGTAGTGGAACATAATCTACCTAAATATTCAAATTGAAAAGAAAGAATACTAAATTTTTATTCATACCAAAATCAAATAAATATAATCATAAACCATATAGAGTAATATGTTTAATGGAAGTGAAATTTTACTTCCTTAGTAAAATGATCATAAAGCATCCAATGAAAGAAAGATAATGATTCAAACACAATATATTGCATGTGGATCTTAATTACAATGAATGGTTGATTACATTGATTATTAGAAATACCATAAACAACGTATTTAAAAATATAATTGTGTAAAATAAAAATTTCGCTATGAAAATATTTTTTAAAAATAAAAATTTCACAAAATATTATAAAAACAATATTATTTGATAAAAAAGTTATAAAATTGTAAAAAAATATTTAAAATATTTAGTGGATATGACAATGGAAAATTATGTTCATGTTGTACATATTAAACCAAT
Source organism: Viscum album (assembly GCA_963277665.1). NCBI lineage: Eukaryota > Viridiplantae > Streptophyta > Magnoliopsida > Santalales > Viscaceae > Viscum > Viscum album. The sequence continues at coordinate 1,405,926,069 of OY728125.1, forward strand.
GAATCATTTCACAATTTTAGTAAAACCAAAGTGAGAATTGTTTAGAAAAACACATGAAAAATACATCCAGTAAATTTTGTAAAACATTTAAACATGTGTCAAATTTGCATTAATATATGATTTTGATAATGTTAAAAAAAGTGAAAATATTTTTAGAAGACAATCTTTTGGAATAAATATGATTTCCAACCAAGGAGACAAATGAATTTGGTTTTTTATAAATAATATATTCTCTACCATTTTAAGAACACAATAGAAGAAAAATGGAACTATTACTAGAAAATATAATTAATAACTAGAGTGTATTTAAATATATTGGTTTTAAGATATTAATACTATGTAATCCAGCCAACGGATACATAGGGAAATTTAATTTCAAATACTAATTTCATTGAGAAATAAACCCATACCACTTTGGAATATTTTGAACCATAATTCACATGAAATAAATTACATAAAATTAAAAGATAAATACTTTGATAAGAAATATATTCATAATATAACATATTAAAATGGGTAGTTTATATTTTTCTTCAGTTTGAAATTAATTTTAAGCTAATAGCCTCTAATGTTCCTATGGAAGACAACATTCTTGGCCTTCCAAATCATCCATCACCCCTATATCAAAATAACAGCCTGTGTATTCTTCTCTGGACTATGATCACCAGCTCATTGGAGCCGTGAGATACAGAACATCATGTTCTCCTCCATGGTCATTTGAATCCAAGAAGACTCTGAAATCCGGCCAAGCCCATCTATCCTAATCACTATCAAATAACATGTGCCCAATAGTTTCTTGTTTGGGGTCTCTACAACACCAGAACCTGGAATCCATAATATAACCCATGCTTTGGATGTTCTCTTTCATGGGAAGGGGCCTATTTCTCTCTAGACACTACACGAAATTGAATTTAGAATGAACTACATGTGCCACAGAAATTCCCCACACTGTTCTTCAGTAGAAGAAACCCTTCTCAGGCAAGCATATTTCTTGATGGATATCTCACTTGATGAGGATCCTGTAAAAACCAATCTATCAGGGTCCTTTTTAAAACAATGCTATTAAAGGATGGGAATTGGTTATCATTGATAAAGAATTGTAGAAAACCGGGATAGCCTTTTTCCTCTCGAAAAGAAAGGTTCAACATAGGGAATCATGGGAACCATGGCCTGCCTGCCCCCCAATCATGGTTCCAAAAATTGATGTCTCCTATTACCACTAGCCATCAGGAGTGATGGAACAGAATCTTTATGTGAGGGAGAATCAAACTCCATATCTTATAATTCCATGTTCTCTTATCATATACACTATTAAAATAATTATCTTTTATCATTCTACCCTATAGTGCCCGCCCTTCACAAGCCTCCCATGTGAGTTTCGCATGGAACCCTTTTATGGGCAGGGAGACACTTCTCAGATTGATACCCCCCTGAGAGGATTCTGTTTAGAAGCTTCCCCAATTCCCAATGATCCATTTATTAAATTTTACCATCCCTTATGAAAGACACAATAATCCTCTCCATGTTGTCTATCACCCTACAAGGAACCTTCAAATTAGACAGGACATGCATTGAAATTGAAATAAGGAAACTATTAACGAGAGTGATACAACCTCTAAAGGATGAAAAATATAATTTTACCATTATGGATTCGGCCCATGATCTTTCTAAGTTGATTATAAAAATTATGAACTCTAATATAGGAGTGGATAATTGGTGCTCCTAGATAATCTATAGGGAAGGATCCTCTCTTCATATTCAGTATACTGTCCAAATCCCCCACCCCCCTTTCTGATTCATTTCTAGTTGTATAAAATTTTCTTTTCTCCCTATTAAGAACCTGACCACTCCCCTTGCAGTAATCCCCAAGAATTTTATTCATCCCCTGCACTGACCTCCTCCTGTCACTAATAATAGAATGGAATCATCTACGAACATAAAATGTAAGACTCCCCTTGAGTAATGCCAATTCCTATAAGGAATTATCATTCCCATGCCAATGCCTCTATTGATATAATAGATATGTGCATTTTGAGAGAGATTAATAAGAGTGGGGTAGAGAGTATTACCTTTCTTGAGGCCATGGAAAGCCTTGATAAAACCAAATTTCCTACCCATACACTTAGTTGAGATCAACACCAAGCTAAAGCAGCATAAAAGAAGGTCCCTGGTCTAGTTAGAAAACCCCATGCAAGAAAGTAACCATAAAATGAAACCCCATTCCATCCTATCATAGGCCTTAATCATGTCTAATTTAATCACCAAATTTCCCCTGAAAGACTCGATGTTTATTCCACTAACTATTTCATGCACCACTCCGATATCACAATGAATAGACATTACTTTGATAAAATCATGTTGTTTGGGTGCCATCCAGAACTCCAATTGTGAAGCCATACTTCTATTCAGAGTGCTGGACAATGCATTGAACGAAATATTATACGTACTTAAGAGTTGGTACTGGTCAATAGACTGCGGGTTTCTCACCTTAGGAATTACAACCATCTTGGTAGCACTTGCAATGCATGGAAGATCCCCCCTGATAAAAGTCATGCACTGCTCTAACAATGTCTCTTTTACAATGCCCCATCCCACCCTGTATAAAGAACATGGAATACCATCTAGCCCAAGAGCGCTCTTCTGTTTCGGGGACCATAACACCTCCCGCACTTCCTATTCATCAGGGGCCTTTGTAAATGTTCATCAACTTTCTCTCAAACACTCCATGGGATGTCCTAAAAAATTGTCAACAGGGATGATCAGATACCCTCCAACCATCCTTGGGTGGGCACTATCAATAATGATTTAATAGTTTCATTGGGCAGTGCCCCCACCTCATAATGGTCATTAAAGAAGGACCCATCTTCCTAGAGGAGGTTAGACCTCTACACATGACGACGTTCCTTAATACATGCATGAAAAAACTAGTATTCCTATCCCCCTCATAAATCCATCTTATTCTAGCTCTATATCTTGCCAGTCATTCTTGTATCAACAGGATAATAGTGAGGTGATCCTTGTTAGTCCTTAACTCAGAGAACACATTTTCATCCCAATTCAGTTCCAGACGATCCTCCATGCTTTCAACCTCCTTACAGACCTTTTGCAGGTCCTGATCCCACAGGTGAGGTACTTCCACCATTAGCATAAAAGAATATTTATCCACCTTAACTTATTATGGATAGGGAGACATTGGGGTCCGATAAAATAGAGATATAAGCCTCATTCATCAAACACCGATCAAGAAGACACCAAGTACATCATTCTCCACATCTTTTATTGTTCCATGTAGATTTATCACCCTAGAAGCCCTCACCAAGAAGGATATTTCTTATCGTGCACTCGATAAAATTTTGTCTTGAACTCCTATCGAAGGCACCTCTCCCTTGTTTATTCTTAGGTGCTGAAATAATATTGAAGTCACCCCCAACAATCTAAAGGGTGATATCCAAATTAAGACCATCTAAATTATTCCACAAAACCTCCCTGTCATTTTCATTTCATTTAGTGTAGATGAAGGAAAACAGAAACTATTGCCTCCCTACAAAAATTATGGTGGTTAGAAATTGATCTAACGCACTGAGAAAATCCACCTCTAAGTGGTCCTTCCAAAACACACAAATATGAGAGTTATGAGGATAACTATGCATTAAACCACGAACATAGAGCCTTTGAGAAAACTCCTTGATTTTTTAGGACATTTTATTTGGTTCAAGAATCACCACCATTGAAACAGAGTGATTATAGTGTTCATTAATGATGAAATCATCTTTCCCCCGAGCCCCCAGACCACATGAATTCCAAATAAAAACTATTGAGATTAAAATAGAACATGTCTAGATTTTTCCTAAAACTACTGGCTCTTAGCATGATGAAGCGAAAAAAGAGGGATATATTCCACCTTTTCGGATTGAGAGTGAGTACGCATACCACTATGCACTATCGAGCAAGCTTCCCTTGAAGACCGTACACCACTAGGAAACTCCATATTCATGATTTCTAGTGGTGCATAACACTAAATATTATGGGGGCCACTCCCAATATGGGGTGGCATTTTTCAGTGTAGTAACAGTTTTTTTTCGGCTTCATTTTCTTCAGTAAGCAAGTAACCGTAGTGGATGAGCATCCTTCATTGAAGCAACCTGCGGTGGGAGGAGAAAAATATGGGGTACATGAACCAGCCCAACCACCAGAGAACATATGGTTTTTTTCATCTTCTATTTAATGGGATGTAATCCAATTTTTTGAAAGGGTGGTGTAATATGTTTGTTGTGATACCTCCAATGAGATTGAAAGAGAGTGAATAAAGAACCAACCCCTTCTCCCGTGGATGTAGGCATACTTCCAAACCACGTTAAATCACCGTGTTGATCCATTTTCATCTATTCTGTGTGTTTTTTGTTCCACTAACCTCCATTGTGCCCCAAAAAATAAAAAATAACCTCTGATCATACCCAGACACCTTGAAAGAGGGTGGAGGGGATGAAGATTCTTACAGGACCGATGAAATTGGTGGAAAAGACACCACTGGCAGAAAAGTTATTGGTAGTAGAGAGAGCTCCATAGATGATGAGGGCAGGGAAACCTCTGCTTCAGATGAGTCCAGTTTCCATAGAAGAATCTATGAAATGCATATACGAGAAGGATCCCAGGGCTCAAGGAATAATGGGTGGAGCCACAAAGAATCACTGAGAAACACCCATTCAAAAGGTTACCCTCCCTCGGACAAGGAGGAAGAAGATCCCAATCCAAACCACTATTGAGAAGAACCTAATCACGACTAGAAGACGAGTTCCCAATATCACTAAATGGTTTCTTGTATAAGGAAGATTTGTAATCTAGAGAATAAAGAACAATTCCTTTGCCCCGATCACAATCTGACGATCTAGAGGGAACCTGCGAGCTAGTACGCCGTCCTGAGGGACTCTAGGGTTCCTGTAACATAGGAGCCTCCATAAAATATTTTCTGTAATCCTATAGGGAATGACCAGTAATATGGTAGAATTATCAGAACCTCAGAAATGGAGGGATAGAACTGTTGTTGAAGATGATCATGCAACCCTTCGATCTGAATCACAAAGTGTTCCAAAAGCGGCCGAGAAATTTTTATCTCGACACAAATCCACATGTCTGCCGCCTCCACTAGATGAGATTTCATCTCATCAGTGCACAAAAACTATCCAATAGAATCCCTTATCACCTTTAGAAAAGATTCATTCATCAGCCGGAGAGGTACCCCTAAAAGGGAGACCCACACCACTACGAAGGGGCTTTCTTTTCAGAATGAACATCTATCGACCAATGGGTAAGCGAAAACCTCCATCTCCCCACAGATCATGGGATTATACTCCAAGCATTTGAAAAATCTACCATAGATTCCAAAACCACACCAAAGGACTTCTAATCCAAGATCGACACTATTTAAAGGACATTGTGGCCCTATCTTTAGATGAAATCCTAGAAAACCGCCAGCAGAGGCTTGTCTACACCGAATCTCTTGATTAGAGTCCATTGATTCTCCTTGGCTCCCATTTCAAAATATGATTCCGAAACAGAAATCACAGAGCAGCCATATTTCAAGCGAGATAACGCTGCCAAAGGGTCATCCAGTGAGAGAGCCTCAGAAAGACCACACCCTAGGGGGTATGAAGAAAAGCATCCTTGAAAGAGAGCAGAGAGGGCCGAGCCAGCCCCCTGCCGAGCACCATAGGTCTAAGAACAAGAGAGGTACCATCAGGGAGAACCAGAGAAATGGGCAGGAGGAGCATGATTGAATCCATCCCACTATACAATCAGTATTTTTGGATGATAAAATGGGACATTCCCATATATCACATGAATTATATATGGATAGTTGGATTTTCTCTTTGTTTTTTTAATTATACTGGGGTTTTTAGATTTATACCTTGGTTATGTTGACACTATTGATGTTATTTTTGAATATGGACAATTTATTTTCTATTTATCTTTAAATATGTATATTACATGTCTCTTCTTTATGGATGTGAAAGTAATTACCTTTAATCATTTAATGATTCTCAGGTGCTTGTCACTATCTTGAAGGGATAAGAAAGGGCCTTTGGGTTTTATTGTTTCCTACTTGAAAGCTTTAATTGATGGGTTGTCAAGATTGGGTTGTGAAATAAATCCCTTTGATGAATTGGATCTAATCCTCCAATGAAAGGTTGATCTTTCTATCATGTAAGGATATATAAATAGAGGCATCCCATGATGCTCATGATGTTTGATTCATAATTTCCAATAGATTCATCCTCATTTATTTCATTTATAAGAATTATATTTCGACACTTGTGTGAATATTTTAAGGAATGTCCTTGGTGAAGAATTCTTTATTTTTCTCCTCCTATTTTATAGAGTCTAATATATTATTTTCTATGGCATTAATAATGATATTCCACAAATGGCCAACATGTCATTTTAGGTGATATAAATATAAAATAACATTATTATTCTCTTACCATTGGAGAATATAATATATTTTCTCCATCAAATTGATCTATTTCTCACTAGGAAGTGTGTTAAGATTTCCACTGATAGATGGTTGATGTTTTCACATTAACAAATTGATATCATGTTACTCCTTGCTGTGCTTTGGATCTCAATGCTTATACTGTCCCATACATTTCATACATAGATAACACATCTTAGTAAATGAATATAAATTACATAACATAATTATCTATTCCGTGTAAATATAACACTAGTATATTTTAAAAATGGGATGTAAAAAAATTAGTTCATTATATATCTACATCATCTCCCACTTTGTTCTTCATAACTACAATCTTTGCTAGACATATCATACTTAATACCTTTATTTGTAACTATGGAAAAAAAACAAGAGAAAGGGTGAGCTTAGATACTGAATACGAGTAATCAATGGAGATATCAATATAACATGACCCAAAGGGTATGAGAACATGATCAAACACTTGAAAAACCATACTCTAAAAATCCTAGATCATAGTCTTGAATCATGGCATAGATCATGGCAGTTCATAATAGACGAACCATAAAAGAATCAACGAGCATGGAACCATGAGAGTATAACGATGTCATAAAACATGAATATTTGTATTACAAATAAGTATATAAAATAATTTACTTATTAGTCAATGAACATTTCCAAGCCTATCACAATAGAATATGTTTAATCCCCAAACCATTTTAGTAGTCATGTCTAACTTTTAATACTATCATAGTGGATTGAGATTGTTAATAAACCATAATTATTCCCCATTCAAGTCGTATTTATCTCATGATATATCCATCTTTACCGAATGTGTTGGAATGATATATAATTATAGGACAACAAATAATATAATGAAAATCACACATATTTTTACAAATTGACCATAAAATAATTATCATATCATGTCGCATGAAAAATAATTGGGTTTCATAATAATATTATCCCAAAATAACCCATTTAAAGGAAAAAGGGCTCATAATAATTTCATCAAGTCATTATATCTTATGTCATCGAAATATAATAGGTTTTAGAAACATATTTTTATCATAATAAAAACCCATCAGAATGAATAATAAGGATGAAATCATTGCACCACATCCCCCGTAATGATTATGAAACATCACAAAATGGAATCTTAGATAAAAAATTAATTTAAAAAGTTCACTTAGAACATTTTTTGAAGAATATATCCTCTCAACATTGATCTGAATTATTTAAAATACTAGAATTTATAATAATTTTATTAAAAAAATTTCTTTAAATATATCATTAGAACATTTGAAAGGATACTTCAAATAATTTATTGGTCATGATGCTGGAAAATTTCATTTATGCTGTGTAAATTAAAATGGAGATTTTTTTTCACATTTTCGATAAATGTTAAAAAACAATTTACATGGAAAATCATTTGAAAAAAAATTAAAAAATTTAAACATGTGTAAAAATGTATTTAAAATTTTTTATAGGATTATTAAAATAAATCTAGAAAATAAATTTTCAGAACATGGATATGAAATAAAAAAACATTTTTGATTGAAGAGAGAAATAAAGTTGTTTTTCATTAAAAACATTATTCTTTAATCATGTGTATACAAATAGTGTAAAACGAAATTAAAAATATTCAATTTCAAAAAATTAATGGAGTAGAAAGCGGTTCTTGAGTTTATTGACATATAGATCATAATATTTAATCATCAGATGAATATTTATAAATAATCCTGATAAATAATAGGATTTTATCATAAAACCCTTAAAACATTGGTAACTATTAAATTGTAATCCCCATGAAACAAATGAAAATATATGGTTATGTATATATCATAATTTTCATGAGAAAAATCCTAAAATAAATTCATGGGTTGTATATACACCATAAAAAAGAAACATGTAGTGAATATGACTAGTTTCCCAAAAATACAAAAGCGATACAAAAAACCCATACCTTAAGTAGGAACTGCTTCATACATGCTAGAACCTCTACTATAATAAATATATATTAATTATAATTTATTCCATAACCATAATCATATAAATCAAACAATTTATTTTTTACTAATAACCTTTTACCACCCATTTATTAATAATTATTTGTTAAATTCAATGTTTTGGGTGATAACTATTTTATTTTTCATGTTTGTTTTCATTCAGTAGTTTTTGTACAAGTACATTGATTGTGGTTCTATAATATCCACAATTTCAATAATGATATTAATATAATATTTATTTATTATATACATATTTATATTCATCTATAAAAATTATAAATAGAAAAAAAAAATACATTTCTCATAGTGACGGTTGGACATATGTACAAATGAACTCTGTCTCTATTTATTAAAAAATTGAATAAAATAAATGTAAATAAAGATTAAACATTACATAATAATTTTTATGTAATATATATAATTTATATACATTAATATATATTTATTACTCTCCATGTAAAAATAAATGAAAAAACGTATCGCATAGCTTAATAGAGGCGATTGTCCACAAATAGAAAATGAAAATGCTTGGTTTAGAATTATATGTCTTCTTCAAAAAAAATCCTTAGGATTTTACCAAAATCCATTCAATAAGGTTTTTATAATGAAAAAAGGACACTATGATGGGTTTAGAGAAGTAAGGAATGAATTATACTAGTTATTTCTTGACACAAAATGCTTTTTATGTGTGAATAAAATAGGATACGAGGATTCATTTTAAAAGTGAGAGGAGTGGAATTTTTTTAAATATTCAAAACCATTCAATAACGGGAAGTCTCTCTAAAAAATATACCTCAAAATTTATTAATAAATTATTTATGGAAATATAAGTCTGATATAAACCAACACCACTAATATTTAAAAAAAAATTACACATTGTTTCCCTTTACTTATTAGGATGCCCAATTATACAAATTTAGTTTTAAAAATGATAACTGGTAATTTTACCTATATAATTTTTCCATTAAGATAAAAAATGAGTATTATTACATAATTTTTAGAAAATAAATATAAATATTAAATTCAGTTTATCAAAAAAATCAACATGTTTGGAAAATTAATTTTAACACAAGTGCATGTAACATGAAAAATGCATTTTTAACATTAACCATAAAAGTTAATTTTTAATATTTTACTATTAATGATGATAAAAATATTCATTTGAACTCATTTAATAATTTTAATTATTTATAATAGAAATATTAAATCCATTTTTACAAATAAAATTAATAGAATTGGTATAACTTAATTTAAAATTATTCACAAAAATGTGACGAAAATCGGTTTTCTAAGGAAAATGTTTCCTTAAGAATAATAGGTTATTATATAAAATTTATAATAAAGAAAAAAATGATGAATAATAATATAATTATACTAATTTTCCATTTAAATTTACCATAAAATAAAATGGTACTTGTCAATTCTCAAAAATGGAAATTTAAAAACATCATTATTTTTCACCCTTCATAAAAAACATATTCTTTTCCTAAAATTATCAAAAATTTCCATATTATAACGCTGACATATGGATTTAAAAATTTATTTCATTTTTAAATATAAATTCATGAATAATTGAAATGATAAATTTTTAAATGAGAGAGTAAAAACAGAGAATTTACCTTGATAATATGTTCATCTTCATTTATTATCAATTGGTAACTAATGGATTTTTTTTATACATGTTTTGAAAATATAATTCCCATAATATAGTTATTTGTATTAATAATCTTCAATTTAACATCTTGGTTATAACTATAACATTGAATAATAAAATTTTAATAGTATATCATGTTTTATTTAATAATTATGTTCCATATAATAAATGTTATATAAGAAATTAAATTATTTTGAAAGAAAATATTTCATACAATATTATGTTGTAACATTATAACACATTTAAAAAAATTATATGTTGAAAATTTTACACTCTAATTCTGAAAAATGATGATTGTTCTGCCTCATCATATCCCTATGTTATCATGTAGCTTCCTAAAATTTGTGGTTTCATGAAAAAATGTTTTTTATTTGAGTAGTTTTATTTCATATCACATCCAATTAATGATAAAAAATCTCCATCAATTATTCATCAAAAGGGATATCATTATCCATTTGTACAACCATTGAGTTTAATACATGTAAATGGTCATGTATATACTCCCTTAGTAGAGATACATTGAATACTACATGAAAGTGATAGAGGCTAAGTGGAATCAAAAAGTGATAAGCTACCATCCCTACACGATCAAGAATATTGAGGGTTACAATATACATAGGGACAAATTCTCTTTTCTTCATAAATCTCATGAAAATTTTCCAAGAATATGTTCTCATAAAAACCTTCTCAACAACATCAATATTTATCTCACATCAACAATTTTCAACCTAATGTTTCTATTAAATCTGATATGACTTTATGTACTATTGAATTTCACTAATATTCTCTATCATTTTCTCAGTTAGATATGGTCCCAATATATTTCATTATCTAACACTATCTTAGCACGTTGAAGTAATACACATTTACAATATAGGGAGTCATTAGGTTTAAATTGAAAAGTTGAGTGAATGATATTTTCAAATAAAAAATTTACTATAGGAAGGTGTTGATCACAACCATATTTGTAATACATAGAACATGATTTTACCATATAATCTAGGGTTTTAAGGATTCTCTCAAAATGAAAATCTATACATGGATGGAACCAAGTGATGAAACACAACATTTTATCAAGGTATTTATTAATACTACTCCATGACATCGGGAAGAAACATGGACTCTAACAAGATACAATAGAATATGGTACTCCATGAAACATCACGAGTTATGTAATATATATCCTAGTAATAATATCTAGATAGAAATATTATAAAATAGAAATTAATTGTGATTACTTTTTAAGGTGATCATCATCAAAAAAAATAGAATTATTTATTTTAAATTTTATGGGGAGACCAAATGGAAAATATGTGGTGATATTTTTACCATTTCCATTCTAATATAAGTTATTATTGTAACATCAACTTAGGCTTATATATCTGAAGATTAAATTACTCAGACACCAATAACCATGATACATACTCTTCAATATCTATCTTCATGACTTCCCAAAAAATATACCTTAAAATATTTATTTATATTTTTTACATCGATTATTAATAGAGAATGATTAACTATGTCCATCATCCAATATATAATTCTTTATATTTTTTTGAGGGAACACAAACATATGTCCTTAACCTTATCATTCCATTATAATAATTGACAAAATCATGAATATTTATGACATTTTTCTATAGTTTTGTATCTCCCATTTGTGCCTTTGTAATTCTCCCATAGACAGGCAGTTGAACACTCGATTGAGAAAGATAATATTTCTTCCCTAATATAAATATTTTAATATCTATCCTCTTGAAATATTGAAATAATAAATGGTTTTTTATCCTCATTTTAGATAAGGTATGATGGTCCTTTCAACTCAGAGCATCATCCACTGTGTTCTATCTCATTGGGATGTAGTTTATTGACCAGATGTAATATTTAATCAGATCAAACTATTTTCTCTTCAAAAAATTCAATTATTTATTTGTGAAAAAAAACATTAATGTTTTATGATCACTATATATATGAAAAATTTATCTGTAATTAGAATTCATCCATATATTTAATAAAAAAATTGACACAATTAACTCCATATCATGTGTTGTGTAATGTTTTCTCATGAACCTTTAATTGGAATGTGTTATAAGCTATAACCATATCAATCATCATGATGATGAATCATAGTCCATTATTTGACACATTTCCTTATATTATAGGACCTTCTCCACTATAGGGTTGTATTCAAAGAGGTTAAATGACTAACCATATTTTCAGTTCCACCTAATTTTCTTAGCATTCATTTGTCTAGAGTACCCTAGTTCCATACCATGTCAACTTGTTGAGTGAATTATACCATCCTGATAAATTATACAAAAATCACCCATACTCCCAATCAAATATAAGAAAAATATGTATTTCAGTTATAGAGGTTTTTCTGGGAAAAAATTCCTAAATTTATTTATTTGATGGAATAATATATATACCCCATTTTTTTATTATATGACCTAAAAAATGAAACCTTTTATAGCCAAAATTCACTCTTCATAATTTTATCATAAAACATATCCTTCTTCAAGGACATTATCACAATTCAAATTTTATCTTCATACTCTTCCCTTCTATTTGAATATATAAGAATATATTCTATATGTACTATCATAAAATGATCAAGGTAATACTCAATTTATTAAATATATGAATATTTTATGGGGGTCAATAAAAAAATATTCCATCAAAATATATTTATAGTGCCCATATCTTATGTAGATTGTTTTCATGGTCATATAATCATTCTAGAACCTCAATAAATGATATTTGTAATGAAGGAAAATATTGTAAAATTATTGATCAACACAAACTTTATCAAACAAGTAATTAATACCAGTTATTGGATGCTTGTTCCTGATAGTGATATAGTTAGGTTTTGGATAAATAAGGAATAGTCACATTAATCAATACTTCATATTAAATTGAAGAATAGGGGTACTAAAATGTTACACCATTGGATGAATGAATCCCATTTTAAGATTATATGAGTTTTACTTCTTTAATTATAGCATCCTAATCGAGTTCATTCAATATAGATTTATTAATATTGGTTTAGCACTTGGTCTAAGTTATATTATGAAAAAAAAATTTGATTCTGTGGATGACTAATCATATATTATAGGAAAAAAATCAATATAATCAATTATAATGGGAATATATTTAATTATCTCTACCTCCCTAACTATCTATGATAAACAACTGTTTCAAATAGGAATCAACACCCATACAATGAATGGAATTTACATTATAATTTCATATTTATCATCACAATGATAGACCGTCATGGGTTAGGTCATAATACAAATCATGACATAGATTACTAAATAATTAATGAGGTATTTATGTATAGAAATACAAACCATGCCTATGATGACATCAAAATCAACCAGATAGAGAATGGCATGATTTGAAAGAATTATATTCCTAAAAACTTCACCCAAATAAGAATCATAAAATTGAGATGTGGAAAATGTACCATTAAGGGTTTTCACTAATAATTCAACATTTAATTATTGTGGTGAATTTTTATACTTCTAAGAAATTTTTTATATATAAAAGAGTTGTTAGATGCATTGTAAAATAAAGAATAATTAGTTCTAGAGTTGACGGTAAGCGTACCATTCACCAAATCTTTATCATACCCCTCATTAAAAATAGTTATTTTAGGAAATTTCCATTTGTCTCTTATTTTAAGCGGTTTATGATGTCGATCAGCATCACAAACCATTGAATTAGATGTATGGGTAACATAATTTCTATACTCCTTACAGTTGAAAAACTAGAGTGTGGTCTCGGTATTCTATGGATCTTTATCTATATTCTTATCATTAGCTACCTTCATCCTATTAATTCATTATTCATCCACTTTATGACATTCTTTTCTATAAATAAAAAATTAAATAGTCCCCTAATAGAAATTTCATCTATTATTTCATCCACACTTTGAGCATGGAGGGAAGCTCATATTCTTCTCTCTATGTTTTCCATAAATTTATTTGAATTCAAAAATTATTTTCTTATCAAATAAATGAAATTAATGGATAAAACGAATCACTATTTACAGCTTAATATCACATCAAATAATTTCATCATAGCTAAAAAATACATTTTCAAATAACACCCTATAATAACATGGTTTTAAGACACTGAAGAATCGAACAAATTTACTTTTAGGTTAAATGATAATACATAAAGTGTACCTCAAATGTCTTATAAAATTTTATTCAAAGGTTCCAACATATTCATCATCCTCCTTATTTAGCTCGTGGAATTACTTCTCCAAATTTATATTCAGAATTACTTGGAAAGTGCTAATTAAAAAATAAGATGTTAAATTCATCCCATTCCATGTAGTCAATTTGATCTCGTTGACTCATATTCTTGATAAGATTCCATCATTGTTCTTTTTTACATTTAGAATGATGGATATCCCAAATGAAATTTTCATTCACAAAAACTTTTTGGATAGAGAATATATTATCAATGTTATTGAACCATTTCATAAAAAGTAATGCATTTTCTGACCAATAAAATAAGGTTGAAATTGAATCATGAACGACTCAATTGAATATTATTCAATAATTTTCTCATTTTTTATGATATGAAAGATTAATTCCATGAGAATATTGTGTAATCATATTAGTTAGATTTTTAATTCTAGCTCTAATAACCTCTTTTTTCTTTCTCATGATGATAATCATTTAATTTTATGTGAAATGTAGATTTAGCATGATTCTTTTAGGCTATATCCATTGAATATAACTATAAATCATAGTGGGAGTAACCATAATCATAATGGGAAAACACAGAGTTAGGAAAAATCATTTATGTGATTTCAAAATCATGAAATTTGATTTTAAATATTTGAAACCTTAGGTTTAACATTTTCCATCCATATTAATTATAAAAACATTAAGACTATTCCCAATACGTGTACTTATCCCTAGGGTTCTCACAAAAGTGTTCTCTTCATAGTGTCAAAAGTATAACTAAACATTTATAGAATACCAACTACAATGACTCATATTTTCAAACATACATATTATATCCTATTAGAAGAATATTTATTACATAACATAATGATCCATAGTATAGTATAGGCCTAGTATCATTAGAACCATGTATATATATAAAACTGGTACATGTGGTATCTACATCATCCACCAATCATATACTCATAACAAGAATCCTTCTTTGACATTTCATACTTAATATACCATAATTCATAACCTAAGGAAAGGAAACATAATAAAGGGTGAGCTTAGATGACCAGTAAAGTTAATCAAGCATTATATCAATGTAATAAGAGTAGATTTGTATGAGAACATGAACATAACATCCAAAAAACCGTACCCTTCATATCAAAGTTCATAATATTAAATCAAGGCATAAATATTCTACGTTCATAAGACATGAATCATAAAGGAATCAAATAATGTAATCCATTAGAGAATAATATTGGCATAAGACATATATGTATTGTATACACCTAACAATAAAATGATAATTTACTTAATAGTAAAGTATCCTTACTATTACAATCATTGTAGAATGGGTTCACACACTAATCATTATAGTAGGCTAGGTTTAGTCCCATGAATATCATAGTGGACATAGTCCCTTACTAAACTAGGTTCACTCATTGTTATAATCCTATTTATATCGTGAGATATCCATATATACCAAATGAATTGGAGGGATTATAATTATTGGCCCAACTTCTACATGATTAAAACCAAAAATATTTTTTCCACACCATCATAAAACATTAATCATATCAAAACCAATGAAAAATAAATTTGATTCATAATCATTTATTAATGGAATAACCTATAGAAGATAATTGTGTTTAATAATAATCTCATCAATTAGTCATAGAATAAATTGTGGAATATTAATGTGTTCCATTAAAAAATTGATATCATAATTATAAATAATATATATTAATAATAAGGATTAAATATTTGAATCATATAAATAATAATTATTGGAAAACATAAAATGATGTCATCATGGATTGAAAATTGTTTTAAAAAGATCTCATGGAACCTCTCTTGAGGAAATTATCATTTACTATCATGTCCCATCCCTTCCAATGTTTACCCCTCGAAGGAAAATAACAGGAGAATAGATATAGTGACCCCAATGTCCCACCTCTAGTAAGGAATGGGTTGAGAACTAGCACATTGGTATAATAAACAAGTATATGGGAGGCATTACCCTCTAAAAAAATTGATGCAGAAGAGAAATATAAGATAGACACCATCTAACTCCATCTCAAAAAAGTATTGGAAATAAAATACAAGTAATAAAATGTAAACTCATTCAATAAATAATAAAAAGTAATAGGAAAACTGAAAATTCCAAAAGACAGTAAAGAAGACAGTGGCTGAGAAGCCCAAACAGCTCCTGTGACCAAAATTTAGTAGTAACCATCTTGATCTCCATCCTTCTCCAACTGACATAAAAATATCTTACATATACATAGGTTGTGTATAATATCATACTCAGTAGTATACCCCCTGGATCATCTCATAAAAAAGGTAACGAAATCATGCTAAAGTACAATGGACAACATGAGAAACTAACTCATCACCTAACCAGGTATACTACATTCCTAGCCTCATCATAGATAATCTTACCAAGTATCACATACAAGAGAATATAATATAATAAATAATATCAAGGGTACCCTGCTATTTCTTCCCCACTGGTTTATCACTCTACCCCATCGTTGCAGGTCCTGACCATCTCTCTCCAAAATGGCTAGCCAACAAACACCTGGGTGAAGCACCACAACATGCACCTCGTGCAACATTCAAACACATCCATGTGACAAAATATAACCATGTAGTTTCTAGGATACACCACATAGTATATTACATGAACCATATATTAGGTATTATACCTGAACCCAACACAACCCAAACACCGAGTAAGGATCCTCAAGCCATCACAGCCTATATAGGTTATACCTATAAAATTATTTAGGAAACTATATCTAGAATATATGTTCCTCAAATAACCACAACCCATTACAACCTCCAACACTCATATATGTGGAAAATTAAATACTATTCATATCAACACACGTATCTTCCAAGAGAACAGAGTGTGGAAAAGGGGGGTTTTTCATCCATCCATCCTCCCAACAAGATGTTGGGGAAAACAACCCCCATGGATTAGAATCCTCAGGGTGTCATCTTCCCAAAGTGATAGGGTTGATTTTCCTATAGAAGAAAATAATGTACATTATATAATATAGATCACAACCACACTAAGGGAATATCGGAGTCTCAGACACAACTACAACTAACATCTCTCGGACTCCTGAATGCCACTACTAATACTGGATATCTTATAAGCATACAACCATTTAACGATCTATATTAAATTATCTAATCCTCTTTCATTAGTTTCACTTTACATTAATTAATTCATAACCATTAATTAACCATTATCCATTTCTACATTTCATTTCATTTGACTCTCAACAATGATCCATGGCCTCCAACCATAAGTAAATTAAGTCCATGGTTTCTCAGAATTATAACATCATCATTACATCCTAGCATGATCCAACGCCATGGGTTAAAACATTATTCATTTACTAACAAAATTACATTCTACATTAACAGTTATAATAGGAAAACATTATTAGACAGTAAACACAAGGGGGTGAACATTCTGAGTATATGGACTACCCGTCAAGTCTTTGCCACATATAGAATGAGCGTAAAAACTTCCAACCACGATATGTTATACCTGGAAGGAACATGGAATACCCTATGCATCTTCACCTCTGTTAGAAGTAGTGTAACCAAAACAATCTACATCAAGAAGTGGTGAAATGAAATTTGATAAAAAAAATACAAATGCCTTCATCCAATCATATGATTCTAATGAGATTCTAGCTTTCATATCAATGGGTATACCTAGCTCCAACCTGTTCTGTAATCTCAAATGTCCTCCAAGAGACCCATATGCATATACCGATGAAACTCACCACTCCCGACATGAACTACTACGTCAAAAAATAGGGACTCCTCACCCCATATACCACAACATATATCCAGGCTCAGTAATCCCAGGCTCACTTCACATCTGAGCCTCCTTTCCCCACATAACAAAACATCCCTCTAGGCTCATCAATCCTAGGGTCATGTCACATCACAATAATCAAGAAACAAACATACCAATTGGCTCTTGAAACTAATTAAAACCAATCAACCATTACTAGAAAAGATCTCTCATGGCTCCAAAACATAAGTTGCTTGGCCTTTATAGGAAAAAGGGAGTCTCGAGCCCTCCAATGGAATTATATTTTATCTCACAATAGGTTCTTTATGATATCATGAATTAACAAACTCATTAATCATGGTTTCCAATAATGGGAAACCATTGAAACAAGATATATCAATATATAAAATGTAAAATAAACAATTAATTTAACATGACTTTACTTATATTATCAGAAAGATTCATCATGGTTAATATTAATTAACCAATTCAATTAAACATGAACACTTGCATCAATTTTATTATCATTAAATTACATGAATAACAACCAGATTCAATAAACATGCCTCTTTAATATATTATCTAATTAATTCACAATTAATTATGGATTTACTCCCTTTACCAATTTCCATCACGAAAAACAAGCTAAGACAACATAATCACAGATATCACACTATCTAGAAAATCACCAGTCAAACTTTTATCATGGTATAATGCAGCAACATTACTATGTAGTCGATAACAATTATTTAATATGGTTTATGTATTTAATTAGGTAAATTTCATTTCAAATGAAGGGTATAAATTAAGAAAACTCTATGATTTCAACTAAATAATAGAGAATAAACAAATTCCCCACATCAAATGGTCATTGACATTCTTCACATGAGAATGGATCATGCAACGGATCTCCAGTCACCCCTCCTATAAGAACTGCATCTATTTGGGGAAACCGTGGAACCACTGCACTAACGAATACTTTGATAAACCCCATTAGAAACATAATATATCATCATCCATCACACAGAAAGAAAAGAAAGAGGAAAATAGAGATCAAACCAAAATACATTGTTGAAAAATGAAGGAAATCTGACTTTGGATCATGTCAGGACACAACTGATCAAATTGGGAAACCCAAGGATTGATCCACATCGAAGGGATCTCAAAAATGATAATGAGGTAACTATTAGGTTACCTATGGTAAGAGGGAGGGAAGATGTAGTCGTACCGTTTTACAACCCTTGTGGCTGGAATGTTTTAAAACATTTCAACATCAGGGTATTACAAAATGTGCAATCCCATTTCATGTTATTTAATGTCTTGAGGTTGGTTTTTTGCTAAAAAATTGTCACCTTATTCATTAACTTTATTTTTTAAACCAAGAATATTACAAAAATTGAATTGAACTTTGACATCATGATATTATTCTATAATGTGTGAAAACCACTTCCACACCGTGAAATTTACCTGCTCCTAGTTCTCATTACCCAAACTCCTCTAGACTTACTATAAGCCTCCTCTGAGCTCCACAATCATTGGGAACATGCAAAGCGTTGATCCAAATGGACACGAGACCTTACATTAGATACCTCTCAAAACAATATAATCTTCAAGAATCCAAAATCAACCCTGAGAGGAAATAGAAATGGGGGTCTTCCTAACATCCACCCCGTGAGATGCCTCTCAAAGATCTCACCATCATATGATCTCAATCACTATGATATAGGAACAACACAAAACAATGAAACAACCAAAACCATCTCCAAAGAACTCTCCCAATTTAGTTTCATATCAAAATATTTAAAGACACAATAAGACACAAGAGAAATCCATCTCACAACTTGGAAATGTCTACAACCACAAAATGAATAATTTTATAAGAGCAGAGCTAAACATAAAGAATCTCATGGTACTGAGTGTGTATCTGTGATTAATGTTCCTAGGTACTCCCCTTCATTCCACTGTACCACCACAAGACAAGATCCAAGGTTATAACACATCTATTAAACATCTTCTCATGGCGGTCATGGATCACTATAGGTATCTCTTATAAGTTCTCATCATCATCATCCCAATCCCACCCCCATTTAATGATGTGAGAGTCATCATGATGTTGACAATAGAGCTGAAGCACTTGAAAATCATCATGTATCTAGCTCATATTTGGGGATGAACTACCCTATAATCCACATCTCTAACCTGATACACCACCTTGGAAGATCCCAAAAATGCGGTAGAAAGCTTACACTCAAAATAAAACATTCGCTTCCAAAGATGGGGAGCCACCTTCAAAAACACATGATCCCCAATATCAAACTTCAGAGGTATCCTCCTATAATTGACATTGGATTTCTGATAACCCTATGCATCTTTCATCCACTCATGAATCAATAGAACCATATCTCTTATATTCTATTCCAATTCTGTCCTGAGAATTGGTGACTCTATAACCCATGTTCATCACAAAGAAGAATTGAAAGGGAATCCATACAATCCTTCAAACAAGATCATACTATTGGGGGAGTGAAAAAAATTGTAAGAAAACTCTACCAAGGGAAAGTTCCTCATCCACGAACCTCTAAAATCTAGGATAAAATAGTGAAAAATGTATTTAATATTCTGGATGGTCCACTTTGCCTAACTAATTTTATGTGGAAGAAAATTATTACTAAGGGATAGATGAGAAAAAAAATTGATGAACAAATCGTAAAACCCTAGAGGTAAAACAAATATCTCGATTAGAAATGTTCATGCTCAAGACTCCATGTAGTTTCACCACCACCTCCAGATAATACCTCGACAAAACCACCACTTAGATCAACTCTATTATCACTATAAAGTGGGATGATATCATGAAATAATGTAATACCACCCATATGGAATCACAGAATCCCTAATCTCGAGGTAAACTCGTAAAATAGTCCCTAGACACATCCTCAAAATTTCAATGAGGAACATCTAATGGTTGGAGAAACCCACCTGAAAGAAGGATCTTTTCCTTCACCTTTTGGAAGACTAAACATTGAGACACAAACACTAGAACAACATGATTCATTCTGGGGCACCAAAACATACCTCTCATTGCTCAGTACATCTTTTTCATTCTAGGATATAACACTAATGGTGAGTTATAGAACTCTATAAAACCATATCATGCATCACCAATATGACAAAAGTCCATTCCTGAAATAATAATCAGTGTTGTTCATCCTTATACAAACCATTAGGGGACTCACAAAAAGAAAAAAGATCTCTCCAGACCTCTACATAATGATAACCCAACTAGGATTTCTCCACCTATCATACTAGAGATGAATGCACCATAACCTGGAAAAGACAACCTCTTCCCCAAAATTCTCCCAAATCTATATGAGATGATGAATGTTTGTCCATCACTCTAAATGAATCACCTGCTTCCTGCACAACATCACTATGTGGCATCATTCTCAGTACATCGACCACGAAATTCAACTTTACAAGTGTATACAAAATATTGAATTCTTAATCCTATAATAACTCCATCCATTGATGCTCATTCATGTTCAAGTCATGTTAGGAGAATACAAACCTTTGGCTCTTACAACTGGTGACGACGACAAAATTATAGTTGATGAGGTAATTCCTCCACAACATCTGGGATAACACCACCACCACAAACTTGAGATCGTGTTTGGAATATTTATGCTCATTGGGACATAACTACCAAGCCCCATAAGAAATGAAAAATCACTGTTGCATTAGAACATAACCAATCCTATGACGTGAAGCATCATAGAAATCCTCAAACTAAACTCTTTATATAGGAATACAAAGAAATGGAGCATTTAACAACTTCTCTTTGAGATACTCAAATGTTTTATGACACTAAATAGTTTATAAGAATTCTTGATCCTTTCTTTTAAAAAGTGTTAGATGATTCATAACCCGAGAGAAATCAGCAACAAACCTCCTATAATAACATGAAAGGCCAAGGAAACATCACACCTCAACCACTATCTTAAGAGATACCCATGAAACAACTGGTTCTATTATTAACTTATCTATAGAAAATATCTTCTGGGACACAACAAGACCTAATAAATTGACATCCTGATCAAAAAACAAAAACTTAGGTAACTCCCCAAATAACGTCTAATGATGAAAAACTACCATGATGGCACGCTGATCGCACCACGATTCACTGTAATATTTCAACCTTACATAACTGTTTTAAACTACTTTTGTATTGATAATTAAAAATACAATAAAAAATCGAAATTCCTATTTGATTCAATTATTCAAATTTTATAACTTTTAAAAAGGAAAATTACATTTTTCTTGTGATTTTGATGTACAGGGAGGTGATTTGGATGGTTGATGATTATGTAGAAGGAAATTGGGCCAACCTGCATGGAATCCCAATGACATATGTCCACTATTTCAGAAGTTCCTAGAAATAAGTGAATACAAATGGGATGCGATATTTTTATCTAATCCTACAAGAAATGTGATATAACTTATCTCAAGAAATTTAATCCCAATACATCCATCAAGTGGCCCAACCAAACTGATATATTTATAGTAGTGAATATGAAAAAATTCAAAAGATCAATTCAGTATTTTGGCTATATTCCAATGTACAGAAGTCCGATGTCCAAAAATATTGAAACGGTTATAGTAATGTTTTCTTTCAACAAATTTTATATTTTTCCAAAGATGAGATAATGTCCTTTAAAAACCCAAAACTGAGATACAAGTGGTATATTAAATCCAAAGTCCCTAAAACCA
Organism: Viscum album; assembly: GCA_963277665.1. Lineage (NCBI taxonomy): Eukaryota > Viridiplantae > Streptophyta > Magnoliopsida > Santalales > Viscaceae > Viscum > Viscum album. The sequence goes on from OY728125.1 coordinate 1,405,948,981, forward strand.
CTTAACATTATTACAATAAAAGGAAAACATGGGAACCTCATTAATATGTTCAACCAAGGAGTAAATTTATACCATTTTGAAGTTATAGAGGATTCCTCTCATCATCTTGGAGTTTCTGTAACTCCCTATTCTCATAGGGATATCTATTGAAATAAGGATCCACTAATCAAAGCTTTCATCTCTTTCTCTTGTTGTAATGTTTTTGTTTTTATGAAAACAATATTATTTCCTCTTTTATTTATTCTTTTTTATTTTTTTTGTTCAATTATATTCTTCCTTACATATCCTATTTGGGATGGAAAACAAGAGTATAAATAAGATTGGGTTATACCCTTTCTATACCTTTTCGCATGAAATACGTTCCTACAATGACTACACCATCTATAAAAGATTAATTATTTTTAGTAATTAATCTTCCAAATTAATTCTTCATTGATTTATTATTAATGAATGAGACAATGTAATTAACATAATATTGTTTTTATTTATTTTTTATGTTTAATGAAACTAATCATTTAATAGAACAATTAACCAAAAACATGCGAGGTTAAGTATTGTTTGAATTGTTGGAGTGCGATCATAATCGGTAATACAAAACCACAAAGGGTCAATTTTTGGATTTCAAATATACTCCCTAAATTGAATTATTCCTAATTTCCAGAGCGCAAAAGTTCCCTAATTTACCAATAACCATAATCTAGTCATAAAACATCAATCAAAGTTGGGTGCTATGATTTCTTATTCTCAAGCCAGCCTATGGTTAAATAAATTCAGTTTTTGTGGTTAAGTTAACTCCAATTGGGTTCCATGGTTATAAAATTAAGGGATCATAATTGATAATGACTAATATGAAAATTAATACAAATAGTTAGGTTGATTACACCTATTATAAATATTTTATCAAAAACATCTTCTCGTTGCATTTTCTCTATTACACTTTAAAATCAAATAAATACAATCTTATTCTAGTATAATTATTCAATAATTACATATGGAAACCCCTACTAATTTTAATTAGTTTTTTTCTCCCCTTTTATTTTAGTTTCAAAATACATTTAATATGTTTTTAAATTACTTCTTTCTTTAAGAAACATCATTGATAAGATACTTCGCTACACCAAAGTACCCAAAAATAACAGCTTATATAAGATCACACATGAAAGATAACTTTCAAATTTGTTCCATTACCAAGGAGGAAAGTATTTTTCCATTAATTAGAGGTATTTATTAACATTCATTTTATATTTTTTCTCTTCATTCATCTTTATTCTTTCCCCTTTCTCTAAATTTTTCATTTTTTGTTTTTATTTTTTCCTCTCTCTTTTATTATATAATAGACTTTAGGTTGAAATATATTATCATGATATTATGGTTTAGTTTTATTAATTTCTATGATTTTTTGAAATGATCCCATCTTCAGAATCTCTTAAATCTAGACCCTGGGATTAAATGTGGCCTTAGGTCTTGAATCAAAAAATCTTGGTCTATGGGAAGTTCAAAATTTTCCCAATTAGGGAATTCCTCCACTATAAAAACATTAACATTTGGAAAACTTTTGAATCCAACATAAAACAATGAGAAATGGATTAAATATAACAATGGACTTAACCAAACCATTCTAGAATTGGCTTCACCAGATATTTACTATCAACTAAATTGTATTGCATACCTGAATCTAGAATCGAACTTTGAAGGAAAATTTTGGTTAATAGTACTTCTTAAAAAAATTCATAGATTATCTGGTAAGTATCCAAAAAACATTTGATATAATTTAATGTGGTTTTACCAACTGTAAAACCATGAAATGTATATGAGGATCAAAATAAACTATGAACATTCTCGTTCTTGATAGATGGAACTGCAAAAGACAAGATGTATTATTTACAACCTGAAGATGTAACATTAATGAATGATTTGACACATATTTTTTGTGGATATTTTTTCCAGTATAGAAGACCACTTTTATTCATAAGTAGATCTCTGAGATAAAGAATAAATAAGGGGAGTCAATTTATGAGTATTGGGAATGATCCAAGAATTTGTGTTCAAGCTACCCACATCACCAAATCATTGAAAAAATCATCATCCAATACTTCTATGGAGTCATAAAACCTATGGAGAGAATTATGGTGGATGATGAAGATGGAGGGTAATTGGTGGACTAAACACCAATATTTTTACATTCATTTATTGACAATATGTCACAAAACTCCCAATAATTTGGTGATAGAGGCACACCACGTGTTGGAGGAGTACATCAGGCAAGTCCTTCTCTTGAAAATCAATTGATTGATGCTATGTTAGATGAATTGACCACTATGGTGAGAAATAATTATTCATCAAAAAATGCATTCCAAACCTACCATTTAAGGACTTATAGAATTTGTACTGAAATTGAACACTTGACAAATTATTTCCCCAAACTATTAGAGACTATGTAGTGCACGTCTGTATTACCTGGGAGACCATATTAGTAGAAACAACAAACACATCCAAAAAACAAGCATGTTTACTTTTCTCCAACATAAAAACAAGGGTGTAAGGATCAATCAGACATGAGGTATGGCTCTAAAAAACAATAAGGCACCCCCTTTTAACAAAATTTCAAGCGGCATCCACATTGATAGAAAGGTTTCTAACAACCGCAAAAGATATTTTAAGTTCAATCATAAAAAAGTTAAAAAAAATAGATTTCTCAAAACAAGTAGATTCCAATACCAATATTATTTTGAAACAAATTGTTCATAATCAAATGAACGAGTTGAAGATTCAGGGTTAGGAGTTGAGGGAGTTGAAGACACAAATGAGCACGATTTCCACTACCCTCCATGAATAAGTAAGTAATAATTCTATAAATCTACCTTCCCATCCAACTCAAAACCCCAAGGGGAATGTTAGTGCCATCCGAATAGGAAGTGGGATGAAAAAAACGATACATATTCACCTATGATTCAAATGATATTCACATAAACACTAGAAAATCCCCTTCAATACCAGCTATTGAGCATCCCAAGGGGAAAGAAAAATGTAAGAAAAATATTGATTATGTTCCTCCTAAACCCCTTTCATTTCCAAATATAGCTGTTTTAACCAACAAGATGGTAGAAGAGGCAATGGAAAAAGATGTTTTTGGATACATTAAATCGTGTTGAGATCAAAATTACTCTACTTGAATCCATTTAAAAAATACCAAGGTTTTCTAATTTCATAAAAGAACATTGTACCAATTGAATAGTGCTCAAGGGAAAAGAGAGGACCAATCTTGGAAGGAATGTGTCATCACTCATTGCACTAACATTGGAAATGAAAAAAATAGAAATGATCTAGTGATATTCACCATCCCATGAACCATGGGAATGTAACATTTTTTGATGCTTTTTACAATCTAGAAAGATCCATAAATGTGATTCCTCACTTGTTATTATCTTCTTTAAATGTTGGTGAGTAGAAGATAACGAGTGTAGTGGTGCAGTTGGTGAATAGAGATACAATATAACCATCGGGATTCCTTGAGGAAGTACTTGTTCGAGATAAATACATGATCTTTACAACTGATATCTATGTTATCAACATAGATTATGATCATGTTTGTTCTCATACATCCAATATCATATGTATTCCATTCCTCACAACTGCAAAAACAATCATTAATGTCCATAATGGTATGATTTTAATGGATTTTGGAGATGAAGTTGTGATATATAATGTCATGGACTCAATAATGTACCCCATAGAGGACCATTCTATTTTTGTTATCTCCCATTTTTAACCCCCATGTAAAAACCGCACAAAATTTTATTTTCCTATTCTTAGGGAGATTATGCGCATTGGTTCTAAATTGGTGTCTAATTGCACTTCCACACCTATTTATAATGCACAAACCTATATTATATTTGATTTTAAAATGGGTTCATATTCATATTTTGATCATGTTAACTCTTATTATGACTTGGTTGTTGAGTATGTTGATGGTTTTGATGCATTATTCTATGATTTTGTTGATGTATATTCTGGTACTAATGTTTATTGTGAACCTATTTTTTTCCTTAAATGTCTCCATCCTTACTAAACCCCCTTCATTGTAACTCAATACATTTCAACAAAATCTAAAAAACTCATACTTTCTTATTGGTGAGAGATTACCTATTATAATTGCTAAAAATATTCCCTTTGAATATGAAGAAAAACTTTTGAATCTTTTGAGGGATAATGTTAAGGATATTGGGTTGACCTTGGATGACATATCATGTATTAGCCTCTCCATTTTCATGCATATAATTAATTTGGATGATAGGTATAAACCACATAGGTAGCCACAAAGGAGACTCAATCCAAATATTATAGATATTTTTAAAAACGAAGTTAAAAAATTGCTCGAGGAAGTAATAATTTATCCCATTTTAGATTTGGTGTGGTTGATCCCTATTCGGGTTGTGTCGAAGAGAAGTGGTGTTATTGTAGAATGAAATGGGAGAGAAATTAGTTCTAATGAGGTTGAAAATTAATTGGAATGTGTGTACTGATTACCAGAGAATCAATAAATCAAATTGAAAGGACCATTTCCCCTCCCATTTATTGATCAAATTCTTGAGAGAATAACATGGAAGACATCCTATTTTTTCTTGGATGGATTTTTTTATATTTTCAGGGTCCTATAACTCTTGAGAATAAGAAAAAGGAAACATTAACTTATATATTCAGTATATTTTCCTTTCTAAAAATTCCATTTGGACTTTGGGATTCCCCAAGTACCTTTCAGATATGCATGGTGAGTAATTTTTTCATATTTAATTGAGACCTTTATGAAGGTATTTATGGATGATATTAAATTGTATTGATCTTCATTAGATGAATGTATCTTCAGTTGGGTAAAAGTGTTGAATAATTGTATTCAGAAGAACCTGATTTTGAACATTGAAAAATTTCAATTAATGGTAGATCATGAAATTATCTTAAGGAATGTAGTTTGAAATCATGTGATAGAGGATTATAGATATAAGATAAATATTATTTCATCCTTACCTTATTCTGCATGTGTCCATGATGTTAGATCATTACTAGGGAATACAAGATTTTATCGGTGATTCATCAACAATTTCATTAAGATTTCTCTTCATATATCATGATTACATACAAATTATAATAATTTTGGGTTTTAGGATTCGTGTTGGACCTATTTTGAGGATCTAAAGAACCCTTTTACAACTCCACCGATCATACAACCCCCATGGTGGGACATTTAATGTGATCTTATGTGTGATGCTTGAAACATAATAGTTGGATATGTATTATTAAATAGTGTATAAGTACATTTACATGTCATTTCAACACATCAAAGACACCTGATTCAACCCAATCAAACTATACAACCACAGAAAAAGAGTTTCTTATCATTATATTTTTATTATATAAATTCTCTTCATATTTATTTGTCTCTAAAGTAGTTTTTTTATGACCATTGGACACTGAGGTTCCACTTAAAGATTCCAGAAGTGTAACACCCCGCCCCTACCTCATTGTCTTGAGGAGGCGGTGAGGGCTACTTGGCCTTATGCGACGTTCCCAAGACACCAAAGGCTAGAAATTAATTCCAAGGGATTCAAGATCAAGTTGGGGAATGATTTTTCTTTAAGACAAAACCAACCAAACCATCCACTAACACCCACTATATGATGCATGTCAAGAAAACACCCAAACATGTATTTCCAAAAACCACCAATTTGTTCCAAAATTCAACCCCAAACCAATACAACTAGACATGTCCACCAACATCAGAGTACAAGAAGAATCTAAACAACCAAATCACCACAAGCCATGACACCTCCATATCTCCACACCCAGCTCCAAGCTCCAAGCTCCACCAAGACATCACAAGGCACCACTAAAGGAGGTTGATGACTTACCTTTTCCCACGTCACGATACATGATATCAACAAAGACACCAACATTCCAAAGTATGCGGTGAGTACTAAAAAATAGTTGGATTCCCCCAAATGACTTCCCAACACAGGCCACTAGGATAAAACTGTTAGAACATTTATATAAAATAGGTTATATAAATTAAATCACAAGTGAAACCATTTTCATAATCCAAACATGCCCTTACCAAGCCATCACACCCAACCCAATCAACCAAGGGAAAGCCTAACAAACATGCCACAAGCCATCTCATCATTTACACTTTAGCACAAAAATTCCATATTGCAAAGCAATGAAAAACAAGTCAACCATAACAACCAAATGGTGGAGCTACCGTCCAACCCGTTCACCCATTCACACCAAGCGGCAATTCCCATCCACTTATCCTTGATGGTGGACCTTTCGTCCACTCTCCACCCCCTTTTTATAGTGTCACTTCTCGCCACTTCCACACAACATTCAAAACAATCCAATTCCAAACATATAACCCGCCATGGTCACAACCACATCCAATCAGCCAATTCCATTGCATATCAATCCATTTCAATAAATAACCCATTTATAGAAAACCCGTTTCCATTCCAAAAAACATTTCAATAAAACAACCCTTTTATTGAAAACCCTTTCCATAAATTCATTTTCACAAATCAAACATATCAACCCATTTTAAAATCTCCATTTTAAAATCCACAAGAATAACATTTCACCATAAAACACCATTTTTTCCCAAAAATCTCCCGAAACATCACCCAAGGGATTTCCAACCAATTTCGAATAAAAATTCACAATTCATTTTCAACAAAAAAATTAATTGTAGCAAGGAACCACTAGATCTAACCAAGTGGATTCGAGAGAGAATCCACCTACATTTAGGGTTCCCGAGAAATCGACCCACGAACAACCGTGCCTCAAATCCTGTGAACGCACCACCGAAACCTCTCTAGATCCCCTTACCTATCATTAACAAGCCTTAAAAACATAATAAAATGCAACCAATACCCTATATCTACAAACAAAAAGTGTAGATCTAGAAAACCAAGAAAGAGGGAAGAGAAAATCTAGAGGAAAACACAAGAGAAACATGAGGAGAGAATTACCCAGGAGAAACCACCTTCAAACCACCAAGAAACCTCTTCAAAATCCTTCCAAATTGAGTGGAAGAGCCCCTTAAACCATTGAGAACCCGAAATCATGAGTGATCCATGAGTGGGAGGAAGTTTGGAGTGAAGAAGGTTATTCCCTAGAGAGCCCAGAATGGATAACCCTATTTTTATGTGGCTCCACGGTTGGCCCGCACGGTTTGGCAGATAGTGCGCTAACCGTGTGCACGCTACTGCCTCAGGTGCAAGGGTCAGCACGGTTTCCTCCCATGCTTTAGAAAAACATGAGCAGGCTGTGCGAAGCCTCCTATATCCCTTGCATGGTTTCCTAGGGAATCCTCATGGTTTCCACTAACCGTGATGAAACCGTGCACCCCTTTAAAAGCCTCCAAATCCATCCAAATCCATTCCAAACTCTCCCAACATCTTCCCAACTCATCCCATGCACTTTAAACACATAAAATGCATAAAAAATGGACACATTACTCAAACATGTGGTGTTACATTCTCCCAAATATTATAAATTCCGTCCTTGGAAAGTAGTGAACCCACCCTTTGTCAAAAGAGCTCGGGCCACTGATCGACCATCTCTTTCTCCCGTTCCCAAGTCTCCTCTTGAATCTGACCATGTGGCCACAAAACATGAACTAAACCGATGATTTTACCATGAAAGACTTTCTCTTTACTATCTTCAACCCGCACTGGCATGTGCACCAACGAAGCATCCGGTTCTAGCTCAACATGATCTCATCGAATCACATGGTCACAATCTGGCTGATACTTTTTCAACTACGACACATGGAATACAATGTGCACCACACTGAACCTAGGTGGAAAATCCAAATGATAATATACCTCACCAAACCGCTCAAGAATCTCAAAAGGCCAAGTTTACCTCAGAGATAACTTTCTATGCTTCCCAAACCGACGATGTCCCAACCTAGGAGAGATCCTCAAGAACACATGATCACTCACCTCGAATGACAACGGCCATCGACGATGATCCGCATACGATTTCTGATGACACTGAGCCATCTCCATTATATTCCTAATCAACTTGATCTTCTCCATCATCTCCTGGACAAGGCATGGTCCGACCATTGAGGACTCACCCGTTTGCACCCCACATAGTGGAGAACGACATGCCCGCCCATGCAATGCTTCAAAAGGATCCATCTGTATGGATGCCTGATAACTATTATTGTACGACAACTCAAAAAATGACAAGTGATCCACCCACGAGCCTCCAAAATCCATGACAAAAGCAACAACATATCCTCCATAGTTTGTATCTTCCTCCCGGATTGACCATCCATATGAGGGTGATATTCCGTACTCATCGTCAACTGTGTTCCAAGGGCTTGTTGTAAGGATTTCCAGAAAAGAGATCTAAACCTCATATCTCTATCTGATACAATTGAAACTGGAACACCATACCTCTTTACCACCTCCCGGATATATATTTTGGGCAGAGCCTCTAACGTATGAGATTCAAGAATCAGGATGAAAAGGGATGACTTCATTAGTCAATCCACTATCACCCAGATGGCATCATGCTTTCTGACAGTTCTTGGGAGACCTATGAAAAAATCAATCACTATCTTCTCAAACTTATAAATAGGTATTGGTAAAGAATTCAAAATTCATGCTCGTCTCTGATGCTCTTCCTTGACCTGCTGACAAGTCAAGCATCTCAAAACAAACTCAGCCACACTTCTCTTCATACCAGCCCACCAGAACTGCACATTCAGCGCTTTATACATTTTCTGAATTCTAGGATGAAAAACCCACCTGGAATGGTGATAAGCCCAGATAATATCCTCCTGGAAAGCAACCGGTACAACAATCCCATTCTAAAAACACAAAAATAAATCCCCATTTTGTTTCCAACCCTCAATGGTCTCCCCACCATTGAGTCTCGACCACATGGTCACACACTCAGAATCAAGAATCTATGCATCTCTAACCAGGCCACCCAAGATAAGAATCATCAAAACTAGAATGAAGACCACTCTATCGCCTTGGTCCTCACATTCCAACCACATATCGGCTATCATCGAAATCAACTACCACTTGTATGATGCCTGTTTCCCCACCCGAGCATATGATTTTCTACTTAATTCATCTGCCACTGAATTTACCTTACCCAGTGCCTACATCAAGTCAAAATCAAACAACTCGAGATATTTTATCCATCTCATTTGCCTCAAGTTCAAATCCCTTTGTGAAAAAATGTGCTTCAATCTCTTATGATCGGTATATACTGTGAATTTATCACCATGGAGATAATGACGCCACACTTTCAAAGCATGAACCACTGTTGCCAACTCCAAATCATGATTTGGGTAGTTATTCTCATGCACCCTCAACTATCGTGAACCATGTGAAATCACATGATTCCCTTAAATGAGAACAAACCCCAACCCTGATCTCGATGCATCGCAATACACCATGTACCCTTTTCCTAGTTCTGGAAAAACCAAGATTGGTGTTGATGTAAGACGACCCTTTAGCTCTTCAAAACACTAATGACACTATTCATTCCACTAGAATGGAACATTCTTCACTGTAAAAGCTTTCATTGGTGAAGCCAAACGAGAAAAATCATGAACAAAATGCCAATAATACCCAGCTAGACCCAGAAAACTCTGTATCTCAAAAACATTATTTGAATGTTTCCACGATATAACGGCCTCTATCTTCTCCAAATAAACTAAAACACCCCATTCAAAAATCAGATGACCAAGAAAACGAACTTCCTATTTTAAAAATTCACACTTTGACAATTTGGCATACAACTGATGATCCCTCAAGATCCCCAGCACTGTCGCCAAGTGCTGCTCATGCTCCACCCTTGTCTTTAAATACACCGGAATATCATCTACAAAGACCACCACAAATGAATCCAGATATATCTGAAATATCTGATTCATCAATTCCATAAACACCACTGGCACATTTGTTAGACCAAAGCGCATAACCACATATTCATAATGGCCATATCTACTTCTAAAAGCAGTTTTAAGAATATCCTCCTTCCTCACCAACAATTGATGATATCATTACTTCAGGTCAATCTTGGAGAACCACTAGGCTTCCCTCAACTGATCAAACAAATCATCAATTCATGGATGTGGATGTCTATTATTTATCGTAAATTGGTTAAGTCTATGATATTCAACACAAAACCTCGAGGTTCCATCCACCTTTTTCACAAAAAAAACCGGTGCTTACCATGGAGACGTTCTAGGCCGGATAAACCATTTGTTTTCTAACTCTTCCAACTGGACATTCAATTCACACAATTCATCTGGTTCCATCCGATAATAAGGAAGTGAGATAGGGCGGGTCCTCGGAATGAGATCCATCGTAAACACCACTTCTCTTATGGGAGGTAACCTAGAGAATTCTTCATGAAAAACATCCATGAACTGATCCACCACTGATGGAAGAACATTAGGCTCAACACGGTCTACCGATTACAACGACAATACCGCCAACTAATACAACAACGTACCCACTACTGGTGCTAATAAACTCGTTGCACCCTACCTTTCATGTTTCTCTCCTCTAAAGAGATGTATAACACCATCATGTGTCATAAAAGCCACTGTTCGCACATCAAAATCTATGTGGGACTTAAATTCCAAAAGCCAATCCATTCCCAGGATTACATCATACCCATCCATCTCAACCATTGAGAAATTCCACATTAGATCAACCTCTCCCACAATGATAAAACATTCTATACACAAGAAGGCTCGAAACATTCTTCAACCTAGAGTAGTTTGATGTTTTAAAACTGAGGGAATCATTTCTACCCTTAAACCCAACAAATCAACCACACGTGAAGCAGTAAAAGACTGTGAAGAACCTGTATCAAGCAGCACTTACATAAAGGAAAAATTTAAAAGAACAGTACCTCGCACCATGGATGGTCCCGACTGATCATCCACCACAAGCTGCTCAGCTTTGAACAATGCCTTTGTCACCACAATCTGCTCTTTATTGCCCTGCTGAGGAGTCATGGTATTCCGTGATTCACGATGACCCACTTTACTCTACTAACGAGGGGTATGCTGCTGTCCCCGTTCCATCGAGACATATGAAGTCTACGATCCCTGAGGAGTGTCACACGCACCCAACCATGAAGCATTCCAACAATAATGTTACAGATGCCACATCTTCTTACAATTATGAAATGTTTGAGGTTGTGTCATACAATCCCTCTTGATGTGGCTCATAGAACCACACTAAAAACATCCCGTCTTGATCTGGGGCTTTGGAGGATGGTTTACTGATCCTGCCGTCGGATTATATGCCATATTCATGCCCTGGGAATAAGTGTCCCTCCTTCGCTTGAACCCAGCGTTAGAGTTCCCACTATTCCCCATGGGTACCACCATGCTTCCTCCACCCTGAGCGCCCAACAGATCCCTCTCAGCCTCCGAGGCTATATTCACCATCTCTGTGTAATCATCTATACACAACACCGCTATCTTTGAATGGATTTCTTGCCCTAAACCCTCTTCAAATATCCTCTACTTCAACAATGTACTACCCGCCACCTTGGGTGAAAACCACACAAAGTTCAAAAATTTAGCTACATACTCAGTCCCAGACACAAACTCTTGCCTAAAAATGAAGAAATTGGTCGTATGCTGAATTCTAAACGTATTTGGGTAGAATTTTTTGTTAAAAAATTACTCAAAATCCTTCCCAGATCATACCCTAGTCCGTCCCTGCTCGGACTACCAACTCCCACCACTGAAGGGCAATATATTCCAACATATACATGGCCAAATTCACTTTTAACTCTACCAAAGTTCACTTGAACTCAAAGATCTTGTTCATTCTACTCAACCATGCTTCTTGTAACGACTCGAAATTTTGAATAAATGTTGTTTCCTAATTTGATGTGTTATTTTATTTTATTTTTGTACTCAACAAAAATGTTTCATTTGATAACATGATTATAATTAAAATGAGACCATTGGGTTTAGACGGTTATATGACCATTGGTCAATATGACCACTGGAAACTAAACGTTTTTATTATTGTCTCTAAATACAAGTAATCTTGTTTAATTATTATAGAAAGAAGATTCGATGGTCTCACCTAGTAGTCTTGGACCGATCGAAGCCCATCTAACAGAACTTGGGAAGGAGGTAGCACCACTGGGCTTTGCTCTACACCAAACCCAAGTAGAACTTCATCGTGTGAAGCTAGAACAGAATCACCTTTGCGAGAAGTTCAAACTGATAGAAATTACTACTCCTGCGATGTTAGCCGAGCCTCCCTCAGATTCTCTCACCTTAGCACACCTTACACTTAGGTCCTATGCTGGTGTTATAAGGGGCTATGTAAGGATACCGTAACTGCCTTGTGTAATCCTTTGTTTTAAATAAAAAATTGGGATTTCTTCTTATGATAAAGTTTATGATTTTTTAAATGACCGGATAAATATAGTATGCATATTTTTGATGAATTTTAGAAAAAGGATATTTTAAAAATGTTTATGTAAACCTTAAATAATTAAAAATGTGTAATGATTTTCAAAAAATGGTCTTCTACAATTATGTTCGGTATGAAATTTAGAGTCTAATAAGATCAACTTGATTTTTGATGAATAGTAAATTATGAATAGTGATTTTATGATTAGGATTAGTAATGTGTCCAAATGGATTAGTAATCTCACTTAAAGAAAGTATTAATATAATCTAGGCACCTTGATTAAGTAATGTGATTCAATAAAATGGTTAAATGACCGTTTCATAAATTATTATTCAAGTATTAGTTTTTTCGAGTGAATAGTGTTTTTTAATTAAAAATTAAATTAAAAATATTTAAAAAAATTATTTTTATAAAATGGATTTCATTTTTGAACTCAGATCACCGATATTATGTTATGGTAATTTTTGGGGTTTTTTCTGAAAAAACGAATTTTCGGTGAATAGTGTATTTATTTAAAAAATAAATTAAAAATATTTAGAAAATTATTTTTATAAAATGGAGTTCATTTTTGAAATCAGATAATTGATATTTGGTTATGGTGAAATTTTGGGATTATTCTGAGAAAGTTGAATTTTCGATGAATAGTGAAAATACAGTTTTTAAGTTACGGGTGTTTAATGACATCATTAAATGATGTATTAAGTATGTAATCAATATGGTCGACTTATGAATAGTAATATAAGTTATGAGGTGTCCCAAGTGGCCAATAGCATGGGCAAATACCATGGGCAAGCCCATGGTTTTGCCAAAACCACTAATGAGGTGTCCCTTGGCCATTAATGCCTTGTCCCCTCACTTTCCCTATAAATACCAAGCCATCCTCTCATCCATTCGACTCCCTACTATCCCTCAACGAATTTCGGGTCTCATTACGTCCCAAGGAGTCCTCTCAAGGTTCCCCCAAGCCCTCAAGGTCCCAACATTTGAGTTTTAAGAGTTACGTTTTATGGTAAGGGATTCGATCTCTCTCTTTCTTTTTAAGAAATCACTTTTATGTAATTTCTTTTATGCTCCATGTTCTTATGTTGAAGGGTGTTCATTTATACTCCTATTACTTCCCTTTTCATGTTCAAATAATGATAGATCCCCTCTTACTATAATTATTTCGTTTTATGAAGTTTTAAGCTGCGTCGTTAGGCTGCCGAAATATTTGTAACAGATTCTTTCTCCCTTCTCATTTTTCAAGATCTATTTTCAAGTAAAGTATTTCAAGTTCCTTTTTATTATGTTTTGGTATGATCTCTAAATTTATCATACTGATCTTTTATGATCATATGATGAGAGACCCCATTTTATCTATTCAATTCAATATTATGAAGTTTTAAGTGGCGCCGTTAGGCTGCCGAATTTTTTAGTGGTTCTTCACCCTTCTCGTTTTGAAGATCTACTTTCATGAAAAAAATTTCAAGTTCCTTTTTGTTATGTTGGGGTATGATATCTATATATATCATACTGATATTTTATGACCATATGATGAGAGACCCCATTTGATCTCTTCAATTCATTATTTTGATGTTTTAAGTGGCGTCGTTAGTCTGTCGAATTTTTAAGTGGTTCTTCACCCTTCTCGTTTTGAAGTTCTACTTTCATGTAAATTCTTTCAAGTTCCTTTTTGTTATGTTGGGGTATGATCTCTATGTATATCATACTTATCTTTTATGACCATATTATGGGAGATCCCATTTGATCTATTCAATTCAGTATTTTGAAGTTTATGTGGCGTCGTTAGGCTGCTGAATTTTTAAGTGGTCCTTGCACCTTTCTCCATTTTCAAAGTTCTAATTCCATGTCAAGTCTTGCAAGTTACTTTATATTATGTTGGGGTATGATATCTATATCTATCATACTGATATTTTATGTTCATATGATGAAAGACCCTATTTGATCTCATCAATTCATTTTTGGTTGAAGTTTATGTAACGTTGTTAGGCTGCCGAATTTTCATAAGATAAATCTTATTTTTGTCTTCCTTTCATGTTCTTCATTTCATATGGTATATTTTCAAATTTCATTACCATGTTCTTAAATACCTTATATTCTGTCCCTCTACTATTTTATGGGTCATTTATGAATGTTTGACCCATGTTCCCTCTCTTTTCAAGGTTTCCTAAAAACCTTGAAACATAGCTGTTATGCTGCAGAATTTCCGTCTCAAAATGCCTCTCTCTTAATCTCAAATTAATTTATTTTATTAAGTGAATACTCAAAGATCTTTCTCCTAATGTGGTATTCACATATATATCAAAATTTTCTATTTTAAATTCTGGTATTTACATACATGAAACCCACTTTCCCTTTCTGTGGGTTTAAAGTGACATAAAGATCATGTCTTTAAAGCAGTTTTTAAAACGTTATGATTATGAAATGAAACCCATTTATTTTATGCTATATGGGTTGTTTATGAAATGATTGATGATGATATATCTGGATCACATGATAATAAAGACATGTCAAGGGTGCTCCTAGATAGCACTCTAATGCATTGGGTAAAGACTTAATCTCTAGAGATGACTTTTTAGACTGATACCTTGGTGAATAACCTTGGTAATTTTTAATGACACCTTGGGGATGGACCTTGGTGAAACAAAATGATTGTCAATATTAAATATTGCAGAAACATATTCAAGTTATGAAAATGTTATTTTTATTATGATATGCCTCATGATTTCATTCTCATGCCTTAAAGTTCTTTTCATGACCTTATTGAAGTATCTCAAGTTCACATGTAAAATGTTTCTCTTGTTTCCCTTACTGGGATTTTTTCTCAACCATTATTTTGATGTATGTCCCCAGGTTATGTGATGCAGTAATGAACCTAGGATGAACATGAGGATAAGCCTTTCAAGTTTTTTAGAATAATGTTTTATGTTTTCATGTTTAAAGTTCCTGGTTTCCAAGACACTAAACCTTAAAGATCCTCAGTTTTGTAAAATGTAATGAATGTTTATGTGATAAAAAGGCGGGATGCTGTAGTTGGTATCAAAGAATGGTTTATTTATTTTTGGAAATTAGGATATGAAAACTTTAGGAAGATGCCTATAGAAAAGTTAAAATATAGGAAATCTTACGGGTATTTTGGTGAGTATTGAGTAAGGGGTTGCCAAGAAAATACATCCCTGTCTGGATATGAGCAGGTAGAGGTGGATCTGGAACAGATGTACATAGGGGTAAAACCTGAAAACACCGCTTTGAGCTAGACTCAAACGGGAACTGGTACACGACAATGGGCCTTGCTGCACTCTTGGTTATGACACTCCTGGGGGATATGCTTTGGTAAATTCATAAGCTTAGTATGAACCATTGTTAATGGAACAAAGATAAAATAAAATAAAGATTCACATAAGAATATATGATCATGGATAACCTAGATGGGAAACTAGGGGATCACAAGTTAGAGTATACTTTTCTTCTACAAGTTATCCTTTTATGCTTTCGGTTCCTTTTCATGATTATTGGCTAAGTATTTAAGCCCCTAATTATAGTTTCTTTTCTTAGTTAATGGCGGGAAATGGAAGAACATGTCCCAACAACCAATGTGATAGGAAATGCGACGATTGTCGTATTAATATGACAGGGATGATTAGGGGATTAAAATATGATTATTATTTTGGAATAAGTTCACTATTTTGGGGACACTATATGATCGAGGTGAATAGATTACTATGGTATTTTCATTGAGGAGTAAGGTTGACTTATATTTTGAAGAATCGATGAATTTAAGGTGGACTTATAGTAATTTAGGTTACTTATGAAAATGATTAACCTATCTTGGGTAAAATATGTTTAGGATAGCTACTTTTATTATAAGATTTTATGAGTGGTTGATGTTGTTTGGAGATGAACAATGAAGTTTATTTTGGAAGACTATGTTATCAAATCCTTCTTGTATTTGAGTTTCAGTATTAGTTTGTTTTATTTTGAGGAACCTTAATTACCATTATTTATGGAATGGTTAATGATGACCTATGGGTAGTACCATGGAACTTTGAAGATTTAAAAGTAGTTTCCATTACTATGGGATTCTTTCTTTTTGAAGAGTTGTTTTACCTTACCCTTTCTGTTTTTGGGATAATGTTTAATGATAGAAGAAATAGATAGTTAATCTTTTGTGGATTATGTGATTCTCTAGAAGATGATTCTTATGTTATGATGAGACCAAGTAGTTTTGAATGATCATAGTTTGGATAAAATATTAGTTTTGGGTAGAAACTCATTAAAGGATGAAACTCTACATGAAGATAGGTATATTTTCTTATGTTTTTTTTATGTTGTAAATGAATTCCTCAAAATAATGAAAAGGAACATAAAACAAAAACTTTGTTGGTTTACGTTTCCTACTAGGTAATCAAAGACCGTTTACACACATCATAATTTTGGGATTTTCTTATTGTTAACTTTCTCCTAATAATGTTCTCTATCACTCTCCCCCAGAACTTGACCCTTTGTTTTTTCTTCCATGTCCATGTTTTCCTACATGGAATCCTAGTGTGGGTTAACTCGGGTGACCTTTGTACTTCCCTTTCTTTCTTTTAAAGTAATAATTTTACTGACTCCTTTTCCTATGTGGGACTTTCAATGAAATTTCAAAACACAATTTAAAAAATTGCGAGGACGCAATTTCTTAAGGTGGGAAGAATGTAACCACCCGAAATTTTGAATAAATCTTGTTTCCTAATTTGATGTGTTATTTTATTTTATTTTTATACTCAACAAAAATGTTTCATTTGATAACATGATTATAATTAAAATGAGACCGTTGGGCTTAGCCGGTTATATGACCATTGGTCAATATGAACACTGGAAACTAAACGTTTTGATTATTGTCTCTAAATACAAGTAATCTTGGTTAATTATTATAGAAAGAAGATTCGATGGCCTCACCTAGTAGTCTTGGACCGATCGAATCCCATCTAACAGAACATGAGAAGGTGGTAGCACCACTGGGCTTTGCTCTGCACCAAACCCAATCCGAACTTCATCGTGTGAAGCTAGAACAGAATCACCTTTGCGAGAAGTTCAAACTGATAGAAATTACTACTCGTGTGATGTTAGCTGAGCCTCCCTCATATTCTATCACCTAAGCACACCTTACACTTAGGTCTTATGCTGGTGTGATAAGGGGCTATGTAAGGAGACCGTAACTGCCTTGTGTAATCCTTTGTTTTAAATAAAAAATTGGGATTTCTTCTTATGATGAAGTTTATGAATTTTTAAATGACCGGATAAATACAGTATGCATATTTTTGATGAATTTTAGAAAAAGTATATTTTAAAAATGTTTATGTAAACCTTAAATAATTAAAAATGTGTAATGATTTTAAAAAAATGGTCTTCTACAATTATGTTTAGTACGAAATTTAGAGTCTAATAATTTCAACTTGATTTTTGATGAATAATAAATTATGAATAGTTATTTTATGATTAGGATTAGTAATGTGTCCAAATGGATTAGTAATCTCACTTAAATAAAGTATTAATATAATCTAGGCACCTTGATTAAGTAATGTGATTCAATAAAATGGTTAAATGACCATTTCATAAATTATTATTCAAGTATTAGTTTTTTCAAGTGAATAGTGTTTTTTAATTAAAAATTAAATTAAAAATATTTAAAAAAATTATTTTTATAAAATGGATTTCATTTTTGAACTCAGAGCGCCGATATTATGTTATGGTATTTTTTGGGGTTTTTTCTGAAAAAATGAATTTTCGGTGAATAGTGTATTTATTTAAAATATAAATTAAAAATATTTAGAAAATTATTTTTATAAAATGGAGTACATTTTTGAAATCAGAGCATTGATATTTGGTTAAGGTGAAATTTTGGGATTATTCTGAGAAAGTTGAATTTTCGATGAATAGTGAAAATACAATTTTTAAGTTATGGGTGTTTAATGACATCATTAAATGATGTATTAAGTATGTAATCAATATGGTCGAATTATGAATAGTTATATAAGGTATGAGGTGTCCCATGTGTCCAATACCATGGGAAAATACCATGGAAAATCCCATGGTTTTTCCAAAACCACTAATGAGGTGTCCCTTGGCCAATAATGCCTTGTCCCCTCACTTTCCCTATAAATACCAAGCCATCCTCTCATCCATTCGACTCCCCACTCTCCCCCAACGAAGTTATAGTCTCATTACCCCCCAAGGAATCCTCCCAAGGTGCCCCCAAGCCCTCGAGGTCCCAACCTTTGAGTTTAAAGAGTTACGTTTTAAGGTAAGGGATCCAATCTCTCTCTTTCTTTTCAAGAAATCTCTTTTATGTAATTTCTTTTATTCTCCATGTTCTTATGTTAAAGTGTGTTATTTTATACTCCTCTTACTGAAATTTTCATTTTCACATAATGAGAGATCCCCTCTTACTCTCGTTATTTCGTTTTATGAAGTTTTAAGTGGCGCCGTTAGGCTGCCGAAATTTTTGTAACAGAATCTTTCTCCCTTCTCATTTTTCAAGATCTATTTTCAAGTAAAGTATTTCAAGTTCCTTTTTATTATGTTGGGGTATGATATATAAATTTATAATACTGATATTTTATTATCATATTAATAGAGACTCCATTTTATCTCTTCAATTCAATATTATGATGTTTTAAGTGGCGCCGTTAGGCTGCCGAATTTTTAAGTGGTTCTTCACCCTTCTCGTTTGGAAGTTCTACATTCATGTCAATTCTTTCAAGTTCCTTTTTGTTATGTTGGGTTATGATATCTATATCTATCATACTGATATTTTATGACCATATGATGATATACCCCATTTTATCTCTTCAATTCAATATTTTGAAGTTTTAAGCGGCGCCGTTAGGCTGCGGAATTTTTAAGTGGTTCTTCACCCTTCTCGTTTTGAAGTTATACTTTCATGTAAATTCTTTCAAGTTCCTTTTTGTTATGTTGGGGTATGATCTCTATATCTATCATACTGATCTTTTATGACCATATTATGGGATACCCCATTTGATCTCTTCAATTAAGTATTTTGAAGTTTAAGTGGCGTCGTTAGGCTGCTGAATTTTTAAGTGGTCCTTGCACCTTTCTCCCTTTTCAAAGTTCTAGTTCCATGTCAAGTCTTGCAAGTTACTTTTTATTATTTTGGGGTATTATCTCTATATATATCATACTGATATTTTATGTTCATATGATGAGAGACCCTATTTGATCTCATCAATTCATTTTTGGTTGAAGTTTATGTAATGCTGTTAGGATGCCGAATTTTCATAACAGAAATCTTACTTTTGTCTTCCTTTCATGTTCTTCATTTCATATGGTATATTTTGAAATTTCATCACCATATTCTTAAATCCCTTATATTTTGTCCCTCTACTGTTTTATGGGTCATTTATGAATATTTGACCCATGTTCCCTCTCTTTTCAATGTTTTCTAAAAACCTTGTAACATAGCCATTATGCTGCAGAATTTCCGTCTCAAAATGTCTCTCTCTTAATCTCAAATTAATTTATTTTATTAAGTGAATACTCAAAGATCTTTCTACTAAAGTGGTATTCAAATATATATCAAAATGTTCTATTTTAAATTCTGGTATTTACATACATGAAACCCTCATTCCCTTTCCATGGGTTTAAAGTGACATAAAGATCATGTCTTTAAAGCAGTTTTTAAAACGATATGATTATGAAATGAAACCCGTTTATTTTATGCTATATGGGTTGTTTATGAAATGATTGATGATGATATATGTGGCTCACATGATAATAAAGATATTTCAAGGGTGCACCCAGATAGAGCTCCAATGCATTGGGTAAATACTTAATCTCTAGATATGACTTTTTAGACTGATACCTTGGTGAATAACCTTGGTAATTTTTAATGAAACCTTGGGGATGGACCTTGGTGAAACAAAATGATTGTCAATATTAAATTTTTCAGCAACATCTTCATGTTATGAAAATAATATTTTTATTATGATATGCCTCATGATTTCATTCTCATGCCTTAATGTTCTTTTCATGACCTTATTGAAGTATCTCAAGTTTACATGTAAAATGATTCTCTTGTTTCCCTTACTGGGATTTTTGCTCACCCTTTCTTTTGATGTATGTCCCTAGGTTATGTGATGTAGTAATGAACCTAGGATGAACATGAGGATAAGCCTTTCAAGTGTTTTAGAAGAATGTTTTATGTTTTCATGTTTAAACTTCCTAGTTTCCAAGACACTAAACCCTAAAGATCCTCGGTTTTGTAAATTGTAATGAAAGTTTATGTGATAAAAAGGCGGGATGCTATACTTCTAGCCTCTCTGGCTCTGAATCACCCCTAAATATGGGTGGATTATACTTTTGAAACTAAACCGCATGATCCACATTCCTTGGATCATCCATTTTATTTCAACTTTCCATAGCTTGGAAAGCTCTCACTATGCTTCGCACTAACTGTTGGTTCACCTGAGGCTCAGGTGCTACCACATTCTCAGCAGCCTCCTCCAATTGGTATCTACGATGCCTACCCGGTGCCATTTCTATAAACATAAAACAAACAACCATGAGTCTCACTTCCATAGACATCACAAAATCCCATTTCAAATCACATTACACAACACTATCATGACAAGGCTTTCCACATTTTCCACATGTGCCATGTTTCACCATTTTGAAAACCAAACCATTTTCAGAATAAAAATTTATTCACATTAAAATTTCACACATTCATATCACATCATAAATCATTATACCCCAAAGAAATATTCATCATAGTGGGAAGTCATTTCTACCATGCTTTCCATGCTCATATCATTGGCTACACCCACGATAATGAGATATTCAATGCCTATAAGTGTCTCTAAAACACTTATGTACCCAACTCCCTGGTAACATGAATTTCATCATAAAAGGGTTAGCTACGTACTTTTATGAAATACAATCCAGGTTACAACATTCCAACACCTTGCTACCATCCCGACTCAAAGAATATAACATAAATAATGTCAACACCAAACCCGAGAATCAACTCCAAAGGACCGAACAAACTGATACCACTTGTAACACCCTACCCCAACCTCATTGGCTTGAGGAGGTAGTGAGGGGTACTTGGCCTTAAGTGACGTTTCCAAGATGCCAAAGGTTGAAAATTATTGTCGATGGCTTATAGATCATGTTGGGGAATGATTTTCCTTTTAGAGAAAACCAACAAAACTATCCTCTAACAACCACTATATGATGCATGTCAAGAAAACACCCAAACATGTATTCCCAAAAACAACCAAGTTGTTCCACAGTACATCCCCAAACCAATACAACTAGACATGTACACCAACATTAGAGTACAATCAGAAACTAAACAACCAAAGCACCATGAACCATGACACCTCCACAGCTCCACACCCAACTCCAAGCTCCCAGCTCCACAAAGACATCACAATGTACCACTAAAGGAGGTTGATGACTTACCTTTACCCACATCACAGTACACGACATCTGCAAAGACACCACCGTTCCAAAGCAGGGGTTGAGTACTAAAAATCAGTAGGATTTCCCCAAATGACTTCCCTACACAAGCCACTAGGATAAAACCATTAGCACATTTATATAAAATAGTTTATATAAAGTAAATCACAAGTGCAACCATTTTCATTAGCCAAACATGCCCTAACCAAGCCATCACACCCAACCAAAGGAACCAAGGTAAATCCAACAAAACATTCCACAAGCCATCTCATCATTTACACATTTTCACAAAAATTCCATCTTGCAATGAAATGCACACCAATACAACCATAACAACCAAGCGGTGGAGCTACCGTCCTACCTGTTCACCCATTCACACCAAGAGGCACTTACCATCCACTTATCCTTAATGTTGGCCCTTCCATCCACTCTCCATCCCCTTTTTATAGTGGAATTTATCGCCACTTTAAGTCCACATTCAAAACAAGACAATGCTAAGCATATAACCCACCATGGTCCCAACCACATGCAATCAACAAATTCCATTTCATATCAATCCATTTCAATAAATCACCCATTTATTGAAAACCATTTTCCATGCCAAATAACATTTCAATAAAACAATCCTTTTGCTGAAAACCCTTTCCATCAATAATTTTAAATAATCAACCATATCATCTCATTTTAAAATCTCCATTTTAAAATCTGCAAGAATAGCATTTCACCATAAAACACCCTTTTCACAAAAATCCCCCAAAACATCACCCAATGGATTTCCAACCAATTTCGCCTAACAATTCACAATTAATTTTCAATAATACAATTAATTGTAGCAAGGAACCACTGGTTCTAACCAAGTGGAGTCGAGAGAGAATCCACCTACCTTTAGGGTTCCAGAGAAATCGACCCACGAACAACCGCGCCTCAAATCTGGAGAACGCACCACCAAAACCTTTCTAGATCCCCTTACCTATCATTCACAAGCCTTAAAAACATCATCCAATGCAACCAAAACCCTATATCTACACACAAAAAGTGTATATCTAGAAAACCAAGAATGAGGGAAGAGAAGATCTAGAGGAAAACACAAGAGAAACAAGAGGAGAGACTTATCCTGGAGAAACCACCTTCAAACCACCAAGAAACCTCTTCAAAATCCTTCCAAACTGAGTAGAAGAGCCCCTTCAACCCCTGAGAACCTGAAATATCGAGTGATCCACGAGTGGGAGGAAGATTGGAGTGAAAAAGGTGAAGCCTGAGGGAGCCTGGAACTTATAACCCTATTTTTAAGTGGTCGCACGGTTAGCCCACACAGTTTGGAAAACCGTACGCTAACCATGCACATGCTAATGCCTCAGGAGAAAGGGTCCACACAGTTTCTTCACACGGTTTGGAAAATAGTGTGCAGGCTATGCGAAGCCTACTGTCTCCCTTGCACGGTTTCCTAGGGAATCCGCATGGTTTACACTAACCGTGCTCAAACCGTGCACCCCTTTAAAAGCCTCCAAAACTATCCAAAACCATTACAAAATCTCCCAACCTCTTCCCAACTCATCTCATGCACTTTAAACCCATAAAAATGCATAAAAATGGCCACATACCTCAAACCCAAGGTACTACAAGAAGTGAATCCCATTCTTATCTAATGGATCCTCCTTCTTTCATAATTTTTTGCTGGGATAAAGTAAAATATGTGGTTAGATACCTTAGTGGTGGATCACATTATTAGGATTACCCCCATAGTAGAGGATGGAACATTAGACCAGGTACCACTTCAGAACACATTTACCAATGATAATCTTTATGAACTCTTAGGTACACATCCATAGTATTATGATTTTGTTTACTAACTTGCGGCCTCTAAATTTTTACAAATTCAAAGAAACATCTAGTCCAGAAATTAAAGAGTGGGTCTAGGATCTTTGTGTGATAATCACTACATATGAAACATGTGTATTGATCATGTTATTAACATGTGTGTTCCTGATCATAAGATTGAGTCTATTTTACATTATTTCCATACACATTCTTATGCTCAAAATATTTTACCTCAGTGAATAGATATAAAAATCATATACTCTGGATTATATTGGTCTATCATGATACATGGTTTTCATATATTTTGAATGTTTTTCTAATGTTACCAACACACTGGGAACATTTATAGGAGATATGTTATTCCCCAACAACCCATATTACTCTATTATATTTTTTTTATATGGGGAATTGATTTTATTTTTCTTTTTCCTAGTTCATGTTTTTTTGTATATATTTTCTTTTCTATTGAATATGTGAGTAAATGAACGGAGGACAAGGCCATCTGGACTAACGATTCTCATGTTTTTGTGGATATTTGAACGGTTCAAATATTCTATAAGTTTGGACTAATGAAGGACATAGTCTATGACCAAAGGACACACTTTTTAATTAGAATTTGGATTCCCTCCTTCAGAAGTATGGTGTGACAAAAAAATCAACATAATACCACCCCCAAATAATTGGTCAGACTGAGGTTTCAAATCGGTAGATGAAACAAATTTTGGAGAATATCATATAACTGAATAGGAAGGATTGGAGAAATAGCACAGATGATGCGCTCTGGTATTATAGGACTTTATATAAGACACCTATCAGTATTTCCCCATTTCAGATTGATTTTGGGAAAGTATGTCATATCCCAGTGGAAGTTGATCATCAGTCTTATTGGGCTATAAAGAATTTCAACCTAGATTTGGCTCAATCTAGACTTAAAAGGATGATGAAAATAAATATCATGGGGAGATTAGACTGTCATAATATGAGAATTCAAGACTCTACAAGGTAATATAAAAAGCATCTCTTGGTATAATGATCTAACAATGGGAGATTCATGTTGGAGAAAAATTCATACTCTACAGTTCATGACTGAAGTTGATGCCCGGTTAGTTGAATTATAGATGTTTAGGTCCCTATGTTGTGTCTAATATCTTTCCATATGGTGTAGTGGATATCACATTAGAGGAAATAGGAAGGATATTTAGAGTTGAAGGGAAACGTTTGAAGAAATAAATTGAAGGTCTTCCTACCCATGCAATTGATTTCATCACACTGCATGGCCCCATCATTAATTGAGAATATCCGGTAATTTCTAACCCTTTAACTTTTATATAATTTGTATCAATTAATATTATGAAATTCATATGAACATATCATCACATATTTTCACATTGAGTACAATGAAATATTTTAACTATGGTGGTGGCAACAACACTTTGGCGTATTTATTTAGGATCTTCATTTTTATGTTTTGGGTTTGTTTTCTGTTATTTTTTTGTTAAAATGTTCCAAAAAACAAAAAAAAACAAATAAAGTATTAAAACAATCATGTAACATTCTCATTTACATGTGGAACATAATGCCAATTATTTTTTGTAAATTCATTGAAAGTATGATAACAATGTGCACAATTTCATCATCAAAGGATGATTTTTTGTAAAAATGTAATTTTTTATGATAATCTTGGTCGTTTAATTATAAAAACATTTCTATTTTGACACCATTCATTCAGATATTATTTCTTGGTAAATTATTTCATTGATTGACCCACACTAATTTTCATGCAACCATAACATGTTAATTTTTTCCTACTCAATTGTTGGTATTGCCAAGTTAGGGAAAAATAACCTTTTTTGAAAGGTTGGTTCATATGTTCATTTACCTGATAATCAATATAATTACTGTATCGAATTGACCTATTAATGTGTACTTGTTATCTGAATATCATACTTCATCATAAAAAAAAACTAATTAACATAAAATATAAATAAAAAACATGGGTTGTGTCTTGGGAAGATCAAAACACCCACTTCCTCAACCATTGATCTTGTTATAACTATTACAATTAGTGTCCTGAGGAGATTAAATAAGGGTTAAAGAATGAGTTTGAGATTTATTCTATGTGAATATTTTGAAAAAAAACAAAAATAATAAATGTGGGGTGTGATGAAATGTAAAACACATGGGGGTATCTATGCCGGGAGCTTATGGATTGACATTTGAGAATTCATAACTGAGTGGGTCTTGAAATTTTATTTGAAGGGAATATAGAATATGTTTATTGAATTAAACAATGTAAGAATAATTGTTTTACTTGAAATGAATATACAAAATAATGGGTTATTATATGATCTTGATATTGTTGGCACACACACGTAGGTAATTAATGGAACGATAGACCCATTACTTCTTTCTATTTGATTAGTGTAACTAATCACACTAGATTTTATTTTGAAACAATTTATGAGAAAATTAATTTAAAATTTATTGATATTGACTCTTTATGAGATTATTACATATTCTATATGTGCACTGTGGATTAAGTAATTTAAACATGCATATCAGGTCCAAAAATTGAAATACATGATGATTGGTTTTTCCCATGTGTACAAAAGGGTAAGTGTGGGGGTGTGATTGCTCCATGATTCACTAGGTTATTTCATCCTTAATCACTATTTTAAAGTAGTTTTGTATTGAAAATTAAAACTCAAATAACAAATTGTTATTCCCATTTTATTTAATTATTAATAAAATATCTCTATTAGAAAGGTAAATTATATTTTTTTTGGTGATTTCTTTGGAGGAGGTGATTTGGGGGGTCATAGATGATGTCGAAGGAAAATGGGCCAATCATCAAGGAATCCCAGTGACATATGTCCAATATTTTACATGCCCCAAGAAATTATGGCATATAAATTGGATTAAATTTTTTCAACTAACATAGAACTTAGTTGGGAAAAACTCATCTTAATAAACACAAGCACAATTCATCCATATGTTGGCCCAACCAAACTGATATGTCCAGAAAACTGAATGCACACGAAGTCAAAATTTTGGTTCTATATTTTGTCTATATCTATAATTCCAGATGTTAATGATAACAAAATATGAAATGGGGATAATAAAAACTCCATAAAAAACATTTTTAATTTTTTCCTTGTTTATATAATTTCATTTACCAATACAAACCTAAGATACAAGTGTGATCTCGAATTCTAGTTGCCCAAAACCACTTCTCATTTTTACTATAAAAGGAAAACATGGACACCTATTTTGGTAGTTCGACCAATCAGTGAAGTGATGAAATTTTGGATTTATAGAGGTCTCCTGTCATAATATTATAGGCTTTCTACATCCCAATACTCATAGGGAGATCCCTTGAAGCAATGATCCCTTCATCGAATCCCTCCTCTCTTTCTCATGTTGTAATGTTTGTGTTTTAATAATAAAGATCGTAGTTCCTCTTTAATTTTTTCTATTTTATTTTTTTTATTTCAATTAAATTCCTATTTATTTATCCTATTTTTCACAGAAATAAAGAGTAGAAACTATATTTGTTTTATAACATTTCTAAAACATGGCACATGCAATACGTTTCTTCGATGAGTACACTGCCCATGAAAGATTAGTTCTTTTTAGTAATTGATCTACCTATTAAATTATTCTTTAATTTATTTTAAATCAATGAGATACTGTAACACATTTAATATGATATATTATTTTTGTTTTAAATTTAAATGAATCTAATAATGAATTGGAAAATTAACACAAAACATGTCGGTTCATGTATCGTGTGAATAGTGAGAGCGCGATCTTAATTGGTTATACAAAAGCATAAGGGATCAATTTTTTTAGATCAAATATAATCCCAAAAAATTTATTAATATTCATTTCCATAGTTGAAATTTAACCTAATTGACCACTGGCCACTATATAGCCTTATAACATCAATCCAAACAGGGTGTTACGATTACAGGTTCTGAAGCTAGCCTAGCATTTAAATAATTTCATCTTGGTTGTTAACTTAACTCTTTTATGTTTCAGGGTTTAACAAATGAGGGGTTAATAATTAAGAGTATATTAATTTAAATGATAATGATTAGTACATAAATTAATCGGTATTATTAGATCAAATATTCATTTTAAATATATTTTCTAAAAAACAACTTTTCATTTTTTTTCTCTATTATATTAAAAAATACAACATTATTCCAATATACATTTTCTTAATTTTAAACGAAAACCCGCATATGTTTAAATAGTTTGTTATTACCTTTTATTTTATTTTCTAAACAAATTAAAAAAGTATTTTAATTAATTCCCCATTTGATATATGACCTTGGTCAGCCACTATACAGCACGTAAGTAACAAAAAATCACACTTCATTTGAGAACGCCCAAGACAGCGCCCTTCCACACGTAGATTATTTGCATGGTCCTCCTCATATTTAGAGTAAATAATAATTTCATTGATTAAAACCAAAAAAACATATCTAGGAACTCATGGAATGTAGCATTAATTATCCCCATGAACACAACAAGAGACTTCTTCACACCGAAGAACATCATAACAAAGTCTTAATTCACATTAAGGTAATGAAAATAGTCGTAAGGATATCCTCATCCTTTACATGCATCTGATGATATCTTTACCAAAAATTGTTCTTTGAAAACAAACTTTCACAATTAATTTAATTGAATAAATCAAAAATCCACGAAAGAGGATAACAGTTCTTCACTTTCACCTATCTCAATAGAAGATAATTGATACACAACCACAAACTACAATTAGACTTATTCACAAATAAAATTTTTTCACACCACTGAGACACACTCAAACAAAAAAAAACCCACCTTAAAATAGATCATTGTGCTATATACATAGATATCACAACTCAGAAGGAACCATCATATACAGGGAAATCACGATCAGATACATTCCTTGATGAAGTTTAATCACATACTCGATCATTAATCAAGGGGGTAATGCTACAATATCATGTAGAAAAACATCAGGGTTCTCTTATACGAACCTCATAAATTCAAAATTATGAACCTATGCCATACTCTACATCATTTCATACATCTAGGATAATAAGGATTGAACCTTCCTCTGACCCATCTGAGGTTCTTGATCGCCAATGAGCACTGATGTCTCTCCATCAACATTGAAGATCACAACATACCTCCTAAATCAATCCATGATTTTCTAAAATGAATATGTCCAATCCATACTAAGGGTGAATTCATATGGTTGTATCCATAAATATATGAAATTATCCCAACAGTGGTACATCCCCATCACTATCTCACAGTATCTATATAATTTAAACAAGTCGGCTCGACCTACAACTAGTTTAGTAAACGTAAAGTGCATCAAAAGTCTCTCTACCTCAAGACCCAAAGCATGGAAATGGGAAGGTTATATGAAGGAGTGTTGCTCTCCTAAATCAAATAAGGGAAGCACCTAAGTAGAAAACAACAAAATCATACCTTGTATGACATCTGGATTGCCTTTCATTGGAAACACTAAAGCATGATGTTGAACATGACTTTCTCCATAGCTTCTCTGTCCAAGCTGAATACCACCTCTATAGATTCTGCATACTCTATAGGGAAGGGGAGAATCTTAGGGTTTTCCACTAACTTCCCCAAGTACTATATACTAATCCAAAAATAGAGCAACCTATTATTGTTGCCTCAGCTAGAACATCCTTAGCGGAGGAACGTAATGCGGAACAACAAGCACATGTTGACTGCTCAGAAAGGTAAGTCACTATAACCGTAAATGACCGTATCTTCCACAAGAAAAACATGTTTCTGGTCTCTTCTTATAGGTCATAGAGTCGCTTACCCTAGGGAAACTAGGAATTTAGGGATGGTACCTACCCCTGGAAGATCTGAAGATCTTCTGTCCTGACAACTGAGAACCACAGACCACATCTCTTCTTCATGAGGAATCTTTATGAATCCCTTCATATGATGATCAAATTATGGATAAAAACCTATCGATTACATAAAATCTTTACCTCACCATGAGATACATCTTTATAATAAACCGGTTGATCTGATGCTAGTTATCTAAATTAAAATCCCCCTCTAACTGCCACATCCTAGCCACCTCATCCAACAATAGTTCTGAAGCATACTACAGAAGGTTCCTGAAAATGGTTAAAAACTCTTTCACATTGTAGCTCCACTATCAAATGGTATGTAGCTCCTTGCGATTTTCCACCATTTCAGTCAAAGAAAGAAACTCATCTCTCTATTGTCCTTAAAAATCCTCACATGAGACTACCAGATCTACGCGATCAATGTGGAATAAGAACAACCATTGCCTCGTTTCCCTATAAAGCATCATGACAGACAATGAATCCCAATTCTCCTTCCAATAATAGATTGAATTTAATGCTATATCAACCTCCTCTAACCAATATTCCATGGCTGAATCTGAAATGGATCCCTAATAACTCAACAAACATAGGTGCTAAAACACTTAGAGTTTCATCTCCAAAGTGTCATCTTCATCAACCACTACCCTACAACAGTATATTGGTGAAACCTTCTAAACATATTATTTGAGAACCTGATGAGGCCATTGACCTGGAGCCATGCCATCAAGAGAACAATCAAATAGATCTCCTAAACTAGAATATGGAATACTTTAACATAAATTATTATTATTTTATATATTTTAGGCTAACCTATCTGAAGGTATACCCATTCCAAAATAGGTGCAATGGACACTGATGCATGATCCAAAACTAGGTGTCTACACTAAAACCATTATCACATCATTTAAAAGATTATATAAGATTAATGGTTTGGTCATTATATCACATGGGTCCCTAAATACTTGTGTCTCATCTTGTCTCCAGTGTTTACAATGCTTTCTAAACTAATATGATGTTGTTACCCTACCAACCCATGAAATATCGCCTATTCCAAACACCAAACTCCATCATATCCATCATCATGACCTATGATACCACTCTATTAGGACCCACATCCCAACCATGTATACCCCTACTGGTCTTGAAAAGGGAGAAGGGATATTGTGACTCCCCGAGTCCCACCTCCATTTAGGACCTGGGTTGGAGACTAACACCAAGGGTATAATAAACATGTATATGAAAGGAATTACCCTCTAAGAGAAACAAATACAGAAGATTGTGATAAGATAGACACTAATAAAAAAATTATCAGAAAACATCATAATATAAAACTCAAGAATTGATATGTAATTTCATGTAGTAACTACTACAATATAAAGTAAAAACCACAAGTACCAAAAGAATGTAATGATGATAGTGACCATGAAGCCCAAACAACTCCTATTACCACGTGATAGTAGTTACCCACATAATCTCCAATATTCTCAAACTAAATTGAACAATAGTTTATATATATATATAGGGTGAGAATAACAATATAGTTTGTTTGATCCACCTGATATCCTCTAATGTGAACGATAAAGAAATGTTGCTAAAGGACCGTGAACAATAGTGAAAAATAACTCGTATCCTAAACAGTTATACTATATTCCCTACCTCGCCATGGCTACTCTCACCAAGTATCATATAAAACATCATATAATATAATAAAAAATATCAAGGGTACCCCACTACCTCTTACCCACTGTCTTTCCACTCTACCCTAATATTGCACATCCTGAGCATATCTCTTAAAAAGGCTTCCCATTGACACCTATGAGAAGCACCAAAACATGCACCCTGTGAAACACACCACCAAATCTATGTAACCAAAAGTAACATTGTAGTTTATGGGATCCACCATATCTCATATAACATGAATCATACATCTGGTATTGTACCTCAATCCATCATAGCCCATACACTGAGTAAGGATCCTCAAGCCATCAAAGATGATACATGTTATACATACAGTAGTCCTTAAGAAACTATATCCAGAATATATGTGTGTGGAATTACCAAAAACCAATATATCCCTATACACACATATATGGGTAAATATAACAACCATGCATACCATCACAAGTAACTACTATGAGAAGAAAGTGAGGCTGGGGCGGGGAGTCATACATCCATCCTCCCACTAGGATATTGTGGGAAAGCACCCCCTTGGGATTAGAATCCCTAGGGTGTCAGTTTTATTAACTGATAGGGTGAAGTAGCATATTGAAGAACAAAAATTACATGGTATAATATAGCTCACAACTAAACCGAGGGAATATCATAGTCTCACACACAACTGCAACTAATGTCTCATGGACTCCTGAATGCTCCTTCTATGACCAGGTATCCTATAGGAACAATTTTTTTTAAAGAGATCCAATAAAATTTCTTATTCATTATCATCAATATCAATTTGAATTAATTAATTCTTTAATATTAATTAACTATTATCAAATTATATTTAATTATCATATCAACAATGATCCATTTCTTCTAGCTATAAGAAAGCTGAGTCCACGACTTCTCAAAATTATAACCCTAGCACTATAATCCAACAATCTCCAATCAAATGAGATAAAAATTTTTTCATTTATTAACCAAATTACATTTCAAATTACATAGTTTTATAAGAATACATTCTATAATACAAAAAACATGGATCTCCCCATGGTGAGTAGATGAACAACCCATCTAGACATCAGTATATATAGCTGGCGTATAGACTCATCCAACTACTAGATTCTAAACACAAAAAGAACACGGAAAACCCCACACATCTTAGCCTCTCTTGGAAGGATAGTAACCGAACTATTCCTCCACATGTAGTGGGGGAAGTAAAGAAGATAAACAACAACATGGAATTTTCCAATCTACTAATTCAAACAAGAATCGAAATTTCATATCAACGGTTAAGCCTAGATTCAACTCATTATTTCATCTATGGTGTCCTCTCTGACACCCATATAAATATACTGATGCATCTCGCCACTCCAAGATTCAACTTCTGCCAAAACAATCATACCTCCCTGCCCCACATACCACAATATCCCTCGAGGACATTCCATTCCAAGCTCACATCACATTCAAGCCTTGCTTCCCCATATATCATTATAGCCCTCTAGGTTTAGCCATCCTAGGCTAATGTCACATCACTATAAGTAGGAAAAAACAAATAAATAGTCTCTCAACCCCAAAGAATGAAATTTATCTGTTACACAAAATGAGATCTAAAGGTTCCAGAACATAGGGAAACTAGCCATTATAATCAAATGAGAAACTCGGGACTTACCAAGGAATTTTCTTTTATCACAAAATAGGTTATTTATTCCATATTTAATTAACTAATTCACTAATCATAGATTAAAACTATGGGAAACCTAAGAAACAAGCTATCTCAAGATATAAAAAATTAATTTCGAAATTAATTTAACATTTCCTTAACTATTTTAAACTAAATATCATCATTCTTCAATTTTATTAATAATTCCAACTAACATTTAAACATTAATCTATTGGATTAACATAAAATTACAACAATAAAAACATGATTCATTATACATGGATCATTAATATTTTATCCAATTAATTATCAATTAATCCCAGTCTTGCGATTTTTACTAATTTGTATCAGGAACAACATGCCAAAGAAAGAAATGGGTAGATTTCACACTATCTAGAAAAAAGATAGGAAAACTATTATCAGGGTTAAAATCTAAAATATCTAAAGGTGATCGATACCAATTCCTTAATCCAGTTCAAGTATTTAGTTAATTCATTTTTATTAACATCCAAGGTGTTAAATCATGCTAACTCTAAGTCTGGTCATATATAAATAGAAAGTAAATTAATCCCCTACCTCAAAATGTCATTGAAATTATTTGCGTGAGAATGGATCATAAAAAAAATCTCTTATCACCCCACCTACATGAAATACATACATACAGGGATTCTGTGGCACCATCAGACCAACAACAACCGATATAAAATTCATTAAAAACACATGTGATCATCTTCCATGACACAGAAAGAATAACTGGAGGAATAAGAGATAAAAATAAAAAAAATCATTATAAAACTAAGGAAAATACACATTAGATCAAGTCGATACAACCATGGATTGAAGATGGAAACCCCGGGATAGATCCTCATCGAATGGATATCTAAAACACTGAAGAGGATATTGTCGGGTCACTTAGGATGAGAGAGAGAGAGAAAGAAGTTGTTGCCGTAAGGTCTGACAACTCGAGAGGCAGTAATGATTTAAAAAATTACATTATCGGGGGATTACATGATGTGCAATCCACTTTAACATCATGCAATGCTTCATGGTCAGTTTCTACTGAAAAACCATCACATTTCAAATTTATTTTATCTTTCAACACCCAAAATATTAAATTATGTGAATCCCACTTTCATGTTGTGATATTATTCTACATGTAGTGAAACCCAATTTCACACCGTTAAAGTTCCTTTCACCGTGTTCTCGACCCCTGTACTCCTTTATACTTCATTTGAGCCTCCCCTGAGCTCCACAAGCCTTAGGAATATGCAAAGGGTCTATCCAAGCCTTTATATTTCAACATTGAAATAAATTATTTGAAATATAATAATTTAAAAAATATTGAAGTTAAAATTTTATTTTTAAAAAATATAGGAAAATTATATTGGAATATTAAAATAATCTTATTATCATTATGGGGAAATGTTTCCATTCATAATTTATGAATTAAATCATTTATTCCTTTCGCATTCTCAATGAAAGGTCAAAATTAAAATGAAAAGAATAATCCATTAAAAAAATTATAAATTAAAAAATATTTAAAAATTAATTCAAACCATCTAGAATTAATATTAAAAGAATTACTGAATTTTTTTAGTAAAATTGGATATTAAAGAAAAAAGTTTTTGGATCGATGAGATAAAAAAAGTCTGTTTTTCCAAAAAAAATCATTTTAGCATAATGGGTACATAAATAGAGGATAATAAAATAAAAACATATAATTTCCATAAATAAATAAAGGATTAAAATATTTATGTGTTTATTGAGTTATAGATCACAATATTTTGTTATTTTAACTAAAATTATAAAAACTCCCGATGAACATGGTAATTGTATTATTAAACCCTTTCCACATTGGAAAATATTGAATTGTAAGACATGGGAAATAAAAAAAACCAAGTATGGAAATATATATATATATATATATATATATATATATGACCCAATTTTTTTTAACATTAGAATAATAAAATACAATCATTGTAATTATATACACCACACAAAATAAAAAATAGTTTAATAAAACATATGTCTCATATAAATAAAGATATACAAAAATATTATACCTCATGCCAGACTTTATTCATATGTGTTTGAACCTCCAGTATAATAAATATATATTTATAAAAAATTATTAATAAATTATTTTTTATTTATCAAACCACAAATTACTTACTTATATACTTTACCAATGATTTATTAACCATTCATTATTAAAATCATTGTTCTAACTGATTACTGACACATTGTTTTGTATGTTTTGCTTCAGTAGTTTTCATCCTTGCACATAGATTATGGTTTCATTACATCTAAGATATTAATAACGATATGAATATAATATTATATATATATATTTATTTATTTATTATGTAATAAAATTTATAGATAGAAAAATTAATTAAAATAATAATAGTGATGATAGGCCATACATATGAATGAACAATGAATTCATTTTTAAAATTATAAAATGAAATAAAGTAAAATGATAATTTTACACTAAAAAAATTTATATCATATTTATAAAATCTATAAAATTTGGATATATCCTTATTTCAATTCATTCCTAAATAAAATGAAAAATGAATCACATCTCTTCTTGGAAGAGGTAATCTAACCATATTCATGAGCAACATTTTAGTTTTTTAACCGATTGAAATGTAATAAGTTAGATGTGATAGTATAATTAAAAAATTATAATTACATTAAATTATACAATATATATATATATAATCTATCATTATATATAGTTATGAGAAGTGGTGATGGAAAATGAATTACATCAGTTCACAAGGTTGTAGTCCGTCCTAAACAAAATCAACGATTTTGTTTCCTATTTGATGGAAGAGGAAATGAGTATTGTTTATTCCTTTACCAAAATAAAATTTCAGTATATTCAATATAATTATGTTATTATTTCATCATTGTTTACAAATATTTCTAGGTGGGGGAAGTGGAAATAAAAAAAATTCTTAGTTAAGAATTACACCTCTTCTCTAGACAACTTCTTTAGGTTTTCATCCAAATCATTATTATGAGGTTTTTAAAATTAATCCAATGACACTGGGACATGGAAAGGTAAGTAAATATGGAATATTTTAGGTATTTTATAAGGTAAAAAATATTTTTATGTGTTATAAAAATAAGAGAGGAGGTCCCCATTTATATGTTTGAAGGAGTGTCAATTGTATAAATAGCAAAAACTATTCAATAATGGGAAGTCACTCTCAATCCAAGTGACTAAAAAATTGATAAATAATCAGTAATTCAAAGATAATTTCGAAATGCACATAATACATTATTAAATAAAACGTTTTAAATATGTAATTCCATTTATCTATTAGGTTACCAACTTTCACCATTTTATTTTTCACCATGCTAAATATTTTTTTAACTTAGGTAATTATCATTTAATACTAAACGTGAAATGATATCATTTTTTCATTTTGGAAAATCATATTATAAATATTAAATAAGACATATCAATTAAATATTCTATGTGTGTGGAAAATTAATGTTAACACAAGCGTTTGTAACAAGCAAAGCCCTATTTTAACCATAATCGATGTAATTAAAATTTTCAAATTTACTATTAAATAATTTAAAATATAAAATTAGAATTATTAAATAATTGTTATTATTATGAGTCAAAATATTGAATCTATTTTACCATATTTGATTCAAATAATTTATAGAATTTAATTAAAAATTAAAACTATAAACGTGATGAAAAATGATTTTACCAATAAAAAGTATCCCCAAGTATAAAAAGTTATTATATAAAATTTATTGCAAATAAATATGTTGGATTAATAATAATATAATTCATCTATTTTTAATTTCGAATCAACATTAAAAACATTTATTTGTACATGATTTAAACCATAAAACAATTTTTAATAGAAAAATATATTTTTTTATTCATCGAAAAATTAATCTTTTCAAAAAATTATCGATTTCAGTCTAAGATAATTTTTTTATTTTGATTTCAAGAATAAATTTATTTTTTTAATAAATGTTTTTTGAAATTTGAAATAATTAATTTCAAAATTAATTTTTAAAAACATGGTGAAACCACTTTTCACAAAATTGAAATTTTTGAGCATAAAACATGATTTATTCATATCTCATGCCTTGAAAAGTAAATATATGAATAATAAAATAAATTATTGAATATATATTATAAAATTTTAATAAAATCAATTAACAATAGTAATAAATTTATTTCATTAACATATAAACATAATGGGCGCGTGAAAACAATTTTTCAGAAATCTATTTCTTTTACCATCAAATCAAAATCAATTTCATTTCTAATCAAATAATATCCAATATATTTATTTTATAAATGTCTACACTATATACATTTTAATAAATACAATTCGTACACACCAATTTAACCATTAGGTTATTACTATAAATTTAATTGAACATAATTTAATCGGTTATGGTGGTTCATTTAAACTCTGTGTTCCGTTTAACAAAAGCAATTAAAGCAATTTATTTTTTTAAGAAAAGTTTTTCATAAAATATTTTTTTTTTGTAATGAGATTTTTTTATAATTAATTTATTTAGAAACATGGTCTTGAATTTCTTGGAGTTTGTTAGAACCTACATCAATTCCATTTGGGAGTTCATCTGGATGATCATAACATTATCCTTCACACTTGATATTAGTCTAGTTCTTCCTCACTATATATAAATTACATCAAATAAAACAATGTTTTTAAAAATAATTTATAAAATTTATTGAGTAAAATATGGGATTAGAAATAATATCTCATAAATTATGTGCAAAACGAATTTTAGTAACCTAGGTGCACTAATAATGGTTATCCAATGAAATTTCATGTTAGATTATCTAACCTAATTATTTATTATAACATTCAAATCCTTCATGTTTTTAAAAATATAATGTTTTTTCTTAGAGAATATTCCTAGGATTAAGTGTGTAGTTAAGACACTTTGTCATTCAACGAGTGATGAGAAGGTTAATACACAGTCTTACCTTTTTGAGGTTATAACGACAAGTTACATTTGTTCTAGATCCTGAATCCACATGATGTATGTATACGTGGATGTAATTTCAAAGAGAACCATAAGTAATATAATTTACTAAAACTTCAGGATGTTATCTTATGCCTAGACTCATCCCTTATTCATTTCCCAAAGTTTTAGCGAATGTCATCTAAAATAATCTCCCAAAATAACTAAACCCAATTCTAATACCTACAATAGGGACCTGAGATAAACATATATAAATAATAAATTTATACCATGGTTTAATTTTAATATCTTTTAATAAGTCACCCAACACTATGAATTTTAGGATTACTTTCTTAGTGACTGACTACATTAACATATTTTCTTATAACACCAATATGAATTTCTCTAAAACCTTTCTCATATAGACTCTCTTCTAGAAATATCATATTATAAAATCATATTCCTAAACTATGTAATGGAAGCATAAGAAAAGGATGAGTTGGAATTCTCTATAATAGAAACTTATCAAATATTATTCTCTACTAGTATATAAAAATTATGAAAATCATGAGGAAGTGAAAAATATCAGATAAAATGATCTTTGGATCATAAGTTATAATCCTAAAATGTGATTAAACATTAAGGATAATTTAATAGAATCATAATGCCATAGAAATCTCATAATAAATGGAAAATTAAAATATAACATACATCAAATAAAACATGATATCATAGCATAAAGAAGAAAAAAATATTCAGAACTTGAAATATCATCAATATTTGATATTTCATGCAAGTAAATAAAATTTTAAAAAATTGGTGTAAATATAATCATATTAAAATATTGTAAAAAATTAAATTATATCAACCACCTAATTTTGTGAAAAAATATATATATGTACACCTTTATGTTTTTCAACCAATACAACTATGTGCACTCATTATATTGTGAACAAATCCATGTATGCCCACACATGATCATCCTATGAGATATAAAACTATAAATAATGCTTTATAGGGTCATATATGATCCCATCAATTATCATAAACACATATATGTTCCACTTTAAATCAAATCATTCATGTTATAAAAAATATGCATGATATGAAAATGGGTATCATAACTCTTCCCAGTGGTATCACATAACTTTTATTTCATTTTAAACCAAAAATAAATTACAAAAAAATTGTTTTTAATAAGAGCACATATAGTGTGGTTTATGAACCATAACTCCTTTAGATAAGAATACTTTGAAAATCGAATATAAAGAATAAACAATATTTTTATTAAATAATGTTTCTTTATATCATCATAAATTGCTTTGAATTGGATTTTTAGGTACTCAATTTCCCCTTAAAAGTGTTCTTGATAATAAAAAAAAGATAATTTTCGAGTAATATCTTCTAAAATAAATCTGAATTTTATGTCACTTTCTAAAAACCATTTTTTTAAGATGAAGAGAAAACATTATAAAAAATACATGAAGATTTACAATAATTATACATTGATAATAATTAAGATGAATTTCCAAATGTGAGGTAGAACATAATAATATAACATCACAGTATAGAAAACCCTCTTAAATATTTTAAAACAACTCTATTTAAAAACCATATTTTTAAAAATATAATGAATCGTTTTTTTAAATAATTAAATGGGAATGATAATTTCATTTGATATAACAGTAATTTTATTTTCTATTATATAAAGGAAAACATTGGAGGGATGTAAAATCATGTATATTCTGGAAACATCTATTATTAATATTGGAATTATTCCAAAAAAATCATTTTCACAAAAAAATGGTTTCAATTTGGAATAATAAATTTGTTTGAAATATGATTTTAAATGAAATTTCTTCACAAATATAACATTACATTATAATATGTTAAAATATGTCAAACTTTAATGATAATAGTCAAGGAGGAGTGATTATAACTCAAGTAAAATATTTGTCTCACAAAACCCCTTACATTTATTACAATTTAGTCAAATGTAGTCTAACATCCTATAAATGAAAAATAATATATTAATATACTATTTTAAAACCATAATAATAACTGAAACTATTTATAATTTTCATTTAAATTCATTATCTTTAAGTATATTTTTAATTTATTTTAAATTTCCCCATGTCAGGTGTTTATAGTTTTGACTATTTATACATGTTTTATAGGAGTGGTGTTGGTATTATTTATTTATCCAAAGTAAAAAATTAAAAGTTCATTAATGTAACTATATTTTATGAATTCAATTATTTATTATATTTTATTTCCCTTAAATATCATCTCAATATTTATCATTGAAGATAAAATTGATAAAAAAATTGACTACAATGATTTTTTTAAGAAAAAGGTGTTTACATTATTGTTGAGTTAAACAATGATGTATCCTTCCCATAAAAAATAAAAAAATAAATATTTATATCATATTATATGATTCATTTTTTTCATTTAAATTCATGGAATAATATTATAACATTGTTCATGTTGGTGGTTAAATCAACACAAAGATAAACATACCATCGTTTTTTATGGTTATCATGCAATTTAGTTGAAATATTATTACACATGTACCATAATGTTATCATTTAATTTTCTATATAGTGATATATTATAGATATAAAGGAAGAAGAGAAATAAGTAATGGATATAGAAATATTACAAAATTTGAATAGTATATTTTTCTTCTAGTATGCTTGTTTTAAAAGATTAAATAAACAATGATCTTTTATTGAAAATATCAATAATATATTCACTATTATTTCATAAAAAGAATGATCATGTAGTAAACATATTATTTATCAAATAAAAGTATTCACATGACCATAAAAGTAATACAAAGATGAAAAGAAAAATGGAAATCAATCATTCCATAAAGGGGGAAGTCTACACATACGCATGGTTGATTATTTGATTTTCCATGGAGAATGAGAAATATATGATATGAATTATCATTTAAGAATATAAAATTTGTTATAAATATAAAATCTATATATTTAATTCAATATTAATACCTTATTTAGATGGGTGCTAAGAAAAAACACGATACTATATAGAGGTGGTAGTCAACACACAGACACAAAAAAGTCATTTTTTCTCTCTAAAGGGAAAATTGGAAGTGATATTAATGATTGTAACACCATATTTAATTTATAATTATAGTTGATTTATTATTGACATAATATTATGTTTTTTTATTTTAATTTTTTGAAGAATAACTGAAATAAATAAATATAAAATGGAAAGGTGGGTTAGAAATTTATACCTCGCTTCTTTTGAATAACACCTTTGCAATGTGTGATAAAAATTGAGGGATTCTATTTTGAGAATACGGGAACCTATTTAAGGTTTCTTTGAATTTTTATTAGAGGTTTGTTCATTTTTTGAGGAAAACATAGGGGTTATTTCATGAGGAAAGTGTGGATATCAATGATCCTTTTAGAAGAGAGAAGTGATTATTTTTTTTAAACACCCAAAACATTTCAATAATGGAATGCAATAATCTAAGAAATTTGCAAGAAAATTTGAGAAATAATGAGTTGGGGAAGTTGTGAGGTTGAGATGTCCTCTATCATTTTTTCTCAAACAAGTTTTAAACATGTTTCAACAACCATAACCCTTAAATATTAAATTTTTCCATATTATCTGGAACCATGGTAAATAAAATTTATTTTTATTTTTTATGCCTCAACTAGAATAATTATTAAAAAAAATATTTAACATATTAAATTTATAATGTAATAATTCAATTTATTGAGAAAAATATTACATGAGTTCTAAAATAACAATCCTATGTTTTTAAAAAATAATAAATATTTAAAAATGTAAAATGTAAATTCTAAAGTACATATTTTGTAAATAAATTGGTTTCTTATATTTAAAAGGCAAAAAAATATATAAATTTTGTCAAATTAAATCAATAAAATTTATAAATGTAACTTTTAAATGGAAATAATAAAATATAAGTAAAAACTAATTTTCTTAAAAAACATGTTTTAAATAGTGTGTTTTTTAATTTTATTTCATTTTAATTTATAATTTAAATATATCTAATACATTAGTTCAAACATTGAAATATTATATATCATAATTTGGTATTGGTCAATTGAATTATTTACATAAAATATATAATACTATTAGAACATATTTGAGAAATGAAAATTAATTTTAATATGAAATCTCATTTATTATGTTTTCTCAACAATGTGATAATTTTTTGATGATATATATATTATTATTTACTATAGGTATTTATTATTATTGTATCATTCCTAAAAATTATCATATAATATGTGTTCAATTGTTTTAATTCAGTATTTCATAAAAAATAAGATATTGAAGATAACCTTAATTTAGAGAAAAATATATTTTAAATCCTAATTCAAGACTAGAACTTATATTTTTCTCTCATTTAAATGAAATGATACATTGAATAACATTTTCAGCCATAATATGAAGCCAAAAAAGACTGTGAACCACCCCCATTAATATGAGAGATAAAGGAACAGTACAAACAATCCATGCAAGTTATCTTCTATATAATGTATATATATCGGTATCTTGGTCTGATTGATACTCTTTACACATTACCATGGAATTTTGATGGATTGTAGTTGAATCATAAATAAAATATATCAGGAACTATATGTTTCATTACTATTCATATTCTCTTTTGGAAAATATAGGACTCTATATTTATACATAATGATTGTAGCCCTAAAAAAGTGTATGATGACGTGACACTCATTTGTTTATTAAAATAACGATCAATCTCTTAATTACCTAAATAAAGATGAGGAAGTTCTTAATGAAACTCTACATACCATTGACAATGTAATATAGGTTGTATATGACATTAAAATACCCCCAATTAGGTAAGAAAATTTGACCCATGATGGACACTAACTATCATAACATTGAACCCCATCTGAATGAATAATACGTCCCCATTCATAGAGAACTTGAAAAATGATTATATCAAAACAAATAAAATTTATTTTATTCAATACCCAAGTTTACATCCATATTAAGGGATTCCAAATAAACCATCATGGTAAAAAATACTTGATGATAGGAATAAAATCACCTCCAAACATCATGTAAGATTTTTAAATTTACAATATCATTAAGGTATTATTAATGTAGATGGTTTAATATGGAAATTGGCTAGCTAATATTTTCCCTATTAAGATTAAGAATATATAGGCTTGAGTCTATGTCTTATTTTTGTAATATAAAAATCATTTAATAATGAAAAAATTTCTAAATTAAACAATGATCCTCATCATTGAAAAACAAAATTTAAATTCCTCTCTTTATTATATCATTACTTAAGATACAATTAAATATAAATGGACTTTGGGCATAAGTATGGTACAAAATTTAGAGTGTCCCATGGATTATATTTCTATTAGTAAATTCTCTTTTGATAAAATAAAAATGGATCCACCAATCAATGATAATTAATGACATATTCTATATCTTATTGTGTAAAACATGTACTATTATACAAATGACCTAGTTGATAAATCATTTATGTGTCGATAGCATTTTTCTAATATTGAAATGATATTTTCTAGTCTACAATATCATATACTATTGAAGAATCTACAAAAAAAATAAAAATTAATGTAACCTATTAGATGTTTATTAAATTTTCATCCACAATCAAGGAATCAGGTTCAACTAATAGATTAATTTTTTGATACTTCATATTCTTCCTGCTTGAAACCTTTATGATTTGTGAGGAATGTAGATTAATTTCTCCAATTTTTATCATTTTACTACAAAAACACAATATAAATATTATTCCCTTCATAGAATTTTTCAATTATTGCAGATCCTTACAATATGTTGAGGATTGATAAAATGAATTTGATAGTGTAAATCAATATTTTTAAAATACCCATGCTTTTTATTCCATAAATAGACGAAAAAAATCTTATCATTTTTGTAACCCTAGAGTAATCCATTGGTTCTCTAATTGGTTTGGAAAATTATGAATGAATACAGAGTAGATGGTGTTGTCTTAATAAGAATGTGTTTTAGTATGAGATATGATATTCAATAATTAAAATGATTTCCTCTCATTTATTATTATGGTATATATATTATATCAGTATTTATTACTCCATATTGTATACTTGGTGTTTTTCATTGATTTAATAAATTACATCATTAATCTCCAAACATTGAATGCATATTTGGAGAGATGATATTTGATACAATGGTTATTTTATATATGTTTTTCTATATTAAGGAAATAGAGGAGTTGGAACTATAATATTTCCATGCTACCCCAAAATCCATGGAAATTTGTGGAAAAGGTAATATTTTATATTAGAGAATCCTTTCAAGCCTAAGATATTTATTTCAACAAAATCAATGAAAACCCAGTTGGGATAAATTAGAAAAACCACAAATTAATTGATATAATATTATAGTTTTAAAAATATCTATAGAAAGGTGTTATTCAATAGTCACTACTTCTATTGAATGCTTAGACAGATAATGTGGTAAAAGATCATTTACTTAGTGCATGCCTACAATTTTCCCCAAAAATACCAATCATGAAAATAAATGAAAATATTACATGTAGTTGGTTTTCCAAACAAACTACCAAAGAATATACTATAAAAAAATTAATACCCCAAATTGACCATACTCAATA
The DNA here is from genome assembly GCA_963277665.1 of Viscum album. Taxonomy (NCBI): domain Eukaryota; kingdom Viridiplantae; phylum Streptophyta; class Magnoliopsida; order Santalales; family Viscaceae; genus Viscum; species Viscum album. Next base: position 1,405,993,606 of record OY728125.1, read on the forward strand.
GTTGATTATTTAATTGTCCATAGAGTTGGATACTTTGTACATGTTTTAGCCGCACAATGTTTATGTGGAAACCATGGACAATTATATTCTACTCTTACAAACCTTGATCAAGATGAAATTGTTTACTATGTGTTGAATCAAGGAGACATTTCCATTTTTATAAAAAAAACAATGGTAGTGTATGGAGTCAATAGAAACCAACCATGAGAAATTAATTTTGAGATGGAATATTTTGTTAAAAAAGACACTATACTGCTGAACATATATTGTAAAATATGGTACATATCTTCTAAGAAAAATAGAACATGACTTCAATGATCAAGATTTATAAATACCTTTAACATAGAAATGACACTTAATCACACATTGCATAAAAGACCTTTTTTAGTACAGTGAAATAAAATGACACATTAAAACATGAAAGCACAAATTTATGTAGTTTAAAAACTCACCCTTCTAAATTAGTGAAACACTTAATATTTATAAATATGGGAAATAAAACAAGAGAGAACACTTATGTTATAAGGGATATTGTGTTTCAAAAACACGACCCATATAATCCATGTTATAAGGTACCCAATCTATTAAAACATTTATAATAAATGAGACAAGTACACAACTAAATTGTTATATTTTTGAGAAGTAGTTTTCTTATAAAATCAATTTGAAAATTTAACCCCAAAACATTATTTTATAGATGATAACCCATAGTAGTTAGTTAGTTGCATTAGTTAAACCTCCTTCTAATCATTAAATATTATTTCCACATGATAAGAGAAATATTTAACATCCCACTTAGAGACACAAACAATGAATTAAATTTTTGTGAATGACATGTCATACGAAAAACATCTTCTATTCCACTGAAAAACACATATTTTATCCTCTAGAACATGATTATTGAATTTCCACTTATAGTTTCCATGTCCATGATACTAATTTAACTAATCAATTAAATCATATGAAAATACCTCCCTCTAAAGTACAAAACAACTTCTAGAATCATTTTTCACCCAATTTTCTTCCATACCATCATCATTATACTTTTAAACTTCTATATTGTCTTATTTTACTACTCTATTTTGGTTTGACAAACCAATATTTAAAACAAACACTTCATAAATCCATATTACCTTCCTATGGAACATATATCCCACAAAAAAACAAAATAATATTCCATTTGAAAATATTATTTAGAGTAAAAGTCTAATAATTTCCCACTTGAGTACTATTTCCAAGGCTTTAAACAAGTATACTGGGTAAATTCTGAAAAAAAATTATCATGTTATCTCTGTCATTCTTCTTTCTATTTTCCAATACGAAACCATATTCTGAAAAATATTTCACCAATTATTTCATCAATATGAACAATCACCATGATAGCATATATTAGGAGGAATTTAGATAATGAAACTAGGGATGAAATGTGTTCCATGTCATCAAATCTTCACTGAGGAACATATCATCCATTATTCTCTAGACTATAACCACATATTTTTTTTACCTGAAGCATCTCAAATTTAACTATGATGTTTCATCCACTATTAAAACCTTAATTACCATCTAAATTAATTATATTCCCTCAATAATCCTTTTTTATCATTAATTTTCTTCACCACCCACTTCTTCAATTAATTGGTAGACCTTCAAATGTGTTTTTTGAAAAACTAGAATTTAATTTTGATCCCATATTCTGGTACTAACACCCACTATATCATTCCACTATCATTTCCACTACCAAGGAGATTTTGGGTTCCCCCATATTTAAGAAGTAAGAAGTTCATTTTATTTTATAAATCATAAATTGAGAAAAGATGCATAGTAGGCATCCCCAACACATGATAAATTAACTAATTTTAGACCATATGTTTCAAAAAAGTTATCCAAAATTATAAAATTCACAATAAAATGAGTAATTATTTATTTTAGAATAGTAGATAAATTGAATGCTGTGAGAATATAAAGCTTCATAATTATTTGAATCATCAAAAATTTTTAACTCCCGGAAAAATAACGAAATCCCATAATTTTATCCAAGATGAACATCGACATGTGTTGATTTTTTCTATACAACATCATCCACTTGATTGTGATCCTTGAAAGGATCTCCCCATTTATTTTAATATTTTTTAAATTTGATGAGCAACCATAAGTCACTCTTCAAAATCCAATATTTCATGTTGTCTACTCTTTTCATTATATAGAAAAATTCGTGGGAATTTTGGATTTTCTCTTTATTTCAAGAATCAATGTGGATATATGTGAAATTATTTGAAAACTATTCACTGAGAGGTTCCCACCATTCTATAGGACAATTAATTCATCTATACCCATAAAATTCTTGAATACTCTCCATCTATGTAAAATGATAAATAAGCACTCTGAGACACATTTCATTAGTGTTTTGAGTATGAACTCCACAACTATATGACTCTCAACCAAAAAAATATTAAAAATATATATTTCTCTAAATACTCCAACAACTGACGAATAATGTTTCAACTAATAAAATTATCACATCCACCATGGTTTTCAATTTATTTAAAATATCAAAAATACCTCAAAATCTTTAGTTGAGATGAAACACATAAAACATTTATGCTATGTTATTTATTATGTAACCAAATGTATAATGAGATTATTTTAGAATCAGTAGAAGTTATCCCCTATAGTTTTGTATGGATGAACAACTTTTTTTATTTTATTGTGCCTCTATTTCTTGAATAATGATTTTTTTTTGTTTTTTCATTGGTTGAAACTATCAAATAATCCAAACTAAATGAGATCAAGTTCCAACATACCTTTTTCAACTGTAATTTTTACCCAATGCTCATCCAAGTGAACAATACACCCATTCCATAGCCCCATAATTTTGAATGTCTATTTATTATTATATGGTAATGCTTCAAAAATAATTGTTAGATTCAATTTATAATCATTCAATTTTCCATACCTATGGGTCCTACTTCATGTAAAAACCCAAAAAGAAATCCAAAATATAATGTACATAAATCTACAATAATTACATATTTTACCAATATTCGGACTTTTATAAACCCCATAATGTTATAAACCCTTTATAAACTCAACAATGATTCATCATGAGATATGGATGTAAAATATCACTCATTTGAAATCTCAATTAAAGAAACATCCGTATGCATATACCATACCAAAATACATCCGAAAAAATTACTATGTATCCTCTTTCATTAAAATATATTGAAAACACTAGATTCAAATGCACATGATTTAATCAAACTGTTGATACCCATATCTGGGTATTTCAAAACATCTGAAATGGGATTTGTGAATGAATTCTTCAAAATCAAAGCTTCCACATTGAGCATTCAGTCCTGCTAAATATTATCCTAATTCCATTTTATAATTCAAATACAACGAAGTGGGTTTTACTAAAAAACAATATGAGTCATTTTCCTCCAAATCTCTATATACAATGTCACCCCATGATGATATTAACCTTATAGGTAATGTAAATAACCTTCATGGACAACATCTTCAAGATACCCCCAAGTTCCTTATGACCAGGTTGTCCCATTCTTCCTCTTACCTATGTTTTTGTTGAATTTGACCAATCTAGACATCATATTTATTAGTGTTATCAAATAAAATTAAAATTCCCAAGGAATTTGAATAGATTAATGTATAGAGAATTTTTCTAGAAGTCTCATACAAGTCCATATTAAAAATTCATATATTCACTAACTTCTAAAATTCTTGATAACTTTGGGACATTCCAAAACAGTACAACTAGGATATGATCATAATAGAGTAATGAACCAAGCTATTATACACTTTGTTATAACAGAACCTCTAATATGAATGATTCTGTACATTATAGCCAATAATTAGAATAAGGAAAAAAAACATCTTGGAATGTAAAAAAATGATTTTTGTGTTATGGAAATAACACGACCTTTCAACCTAGACAATTAATTAAATAATGCCTTTTAAATGGTTCCATTTGAAGTTCAAAAAAATGGATGAACACACTAAATATAAAATGGAATAATATACTGATGTGGTTTATAACATAATCCTAACCCAAGGGAGAAACTCCACAAAATTATAAATAAACAAAAGAAAAAAAATATAAATTACTAAATATAAAAGTGTTCCTATATTTTAAATACTATAACTACATTATCTTTTTTAAAAGTTATCCCATATACTAGAACCCTATGTAGAAATAGTTAATTTTCACAATTGAATCGTTACATTACTAAATAGTTTTTCTCTTAAAAAACACCGAACAAGTGAACATGATCCTTCCTTTTATTAATGAGTTAAAATTATATTCAATTGTTTCATTATTTATACTACCTTTTGATCATTTTAGGAACGAAAACATGATTATTTAAAACATTAACTACCCACTGAGAAACAAAAAAAGTCACCTATACTATAGGTGAATAGTGTGACATCAGGATAAAAACATCCATACCACATCAAAAACCATAATTTTTTCTTCTAGTACTTGTTTCTTCCACCTATCAGTTGCTACTTCTACATCAATGGTTATACATTTGTTGATAAATGTATTAATTTAGAGAGAGATCTTAATTCTACACAACCATCAACCAATATGAATTATCAATACACCTTCTTTTTCTATATCATCAGACACATTATAGATTTCAAGGGTATCTATTTCTCTTACTCTATTTTGGTTATATAAACTATCTTTAGGAAAAATTCCTTGTCGAAATCTAGTTTACTTGTGAATAAAATCATTTTCACATCATAGAATTAAACAATTTCACACTTAATAATTGAATTCATTTGATATTCCTAAAAGATTCCCTATTCCCTTAAATTATGTAGATAACCAGTTAGAAATTTACTAATTTAGACTATATTTAGACTGGATCCATTATACAGAATAGATTTGAAAAAGTGTATATTAAAATACAATCATTAAATTCTATTCCCTATGACATACAATATTCAATTCAAACTATAAAAATTATGTCTATAGTTTCATTTATAGGTATATAGTTAGATAATAAATCCTTGAAGTTATAAAATGATTAATTAGGGGCATATGTGGTTCCCATCAATCGGGAACCAATAATCCCTATCAAGTTAAGATACTAGTCAATATTTAATCCAAATGATTCAAGATTGTATAGATATCAAAATAAAGATTCATGAATTTTAGGTTGATGGTAGCTTCATTCACCAACCCACTATAGTTATATCATGATATAAAGCACTCTATCAAATTTTATATTGTGTGAATTTATTTCATGGATAAAAAATCTATGATTATTTTCCAATAGTAAAAATTTATTCCCACTCACAAAAATTTATTTTATAATAGGGATAATGTTTTTCCACTTAGTGAGTTCATAAAAATCCATGATCACCATAAAAAAATCCAACAACATAAACAATTTTTTTGACCCCCATACTATATTTTTGGTGAAATAGAATAAATTTCTCTATGTATGTATTGATATTAATATATTTGAAATTATATATCTCTTATAATCATTATATCTAGAATAATGTGGAAATTTATGGATATAAACATGAATTTAAAAAAAAAATCAAATATGACGAAAAACGTAGAAGATAAATTCAAAGAGACATAGTCTAATTATATTTTTGAAACATTGTGGGTATTTTTTCAAGAAAATGTAAATATCCAAGGTGTGTTCATGAGGGGGTGTCAAGAATGGTATTTCTATTTTATTCAAATGAGTTTCACTAATGATTTTATTTCTCTATTAGGAATAAAAACACTATCAAACACAATGAATAAAAAGTGATAAATCATATAAACAAAGGAATAATTTATTTTAATAAGTTCACCCTCATCAATTAATGTTCTAAGAGCCTACAATGATAATATATCAATGTAAAAAATTCACCATCTCAACTACATATTCCCATTATAATTTAATGTATCCAAATTGGACATCATGGTTTGTGGCCCTAAAACAAATAGAGAAATTATTGATCTAAATCACATAGAAATATCCTATCATCTTTTAATGGAACCATAAGGATCTTTACCAACTAATAATGATATTACACCCATGATGGTGTTTCAATAATATCACTCTTCAACCACAAAATGAAATGTAATTGATCATCCAAAGAGATGGATTCCTCATTCTTTTTTCCTTTATCCAATTCATTCAAAAAGTGATATATAATTATATTTCATAATAAATGATCCTTCATTATTAATTATAGATAAATAAATTGCTTCAAAATTTAAGGAATATCAATATTTACATCACAATTTATATTTAATTCACCATAACTAAAATTTAAAAATATGTCCAAAAAGTGTGTTTAATTTTGACTCATCCTTATATATATTATGTCACAAAAATCACTGAAAGATAAGAATAATGAATAACATAAATTATTCTGGTATTGACCTTATTGTAGCATGACCTTCACTATCATGATGAAATTTCCATATATTATGAAATTCTTGGACTATTGGCAATATTTTTGTCATAATGGGAGAATGTGAAAATTTATTTGACTAGGCTTCCATTAGAAACCATCTCTTTTTGGTGTATAATATATCATTTGGTAGATAATTAGATATCATATTCTATTACATTACTATATAATAATACCCTTTATGGGGTGAATTCTCTTCTATCGATAAATAGTGCATTATTGATTTTATATGGGGATGTCATCATGGTGTGAATAATTGACCATAAAACAAAAATTAAAAATTGTTCAATGTTATGTTTCGCTATTATGTTGTGACTCATATAATTATGTATTTTTAAAACATTAATTTTTATAGACTTAGATTACACAAACATAGCCCAAACTTATTCACATATAATTATGTTATGGAACGATTTACATTATCATGATAGAATATTTATATCAATTAGATAAATTATACTATTAATATAGAATATATATTTATCCATTTAAAAAACTTTTCTCTTATGTGAAGAAAATATGTCATCATACATGGTGTTGTGGTGTGAACTCTGTCTTATATGAAAAAAATTCATAAAATATTCTAAACACCACCAATATATATAAAATATTTTATAAATCTCTTTAAATATCTCTAATATTCAGTTCGTTAATTCTTCATGACCTGTTAATCCCATTTGGAAGTCCCTCTAATCGATCTGTTATGAAAATATCATGAAATCCTTAAATAGGATTTCTTCAAGATATTACACCCTTAGGGATTCAAGATAATCCATGAAAACATCATTTGAACCATTCATAAAAAAATAATAACACATGATAAAACTTATTTACTCCATATATTTCATAAATGGTTTTATAGTATTTCACTTAATTCACAAAAGATTAATTATCTATGTGGGAAATAATTGTTACATGAAAATCTACCCATCAAAACACTTCTTAATCATCAAACTCTTCACTATTAATTAACGAAAATACATATAAAAAAACATCCATTAGAAAAAAAGGTTAACACTACATAAAGAACTCTTTATACACCCCATTTAAAGTATGAGACAACTCACCCATTATCAATAATTGGGAATGACTTAAACCATTTTCTAATCATTAAAAACATCTACCCCATTATAAATTGACCCAAAGTGTAATACTATAAAATTTCCCACGAAATGGTTATATAAAAAACTAATCATTGTTAATAATCATACCATTCCATGAAATACAAACTGTTTATGGAGTGGGTCTCCCATTTCAAAACCATATATTTTGATAGAGATTATTGGACTAATAGAGACAATAAATTCCTTTATAATCCACCTTTGGATATTATATGATTAACCATCAAATTAATGAAGTGATATTTTATATCATTTATATTATTTCCTTGAATGATGGGATTTTTATAGATGATTGATAAAACTCAAGTTATCACACATTATTGAATTAATATATTTTTCATCAACTCCATTGTCCTCAAGAAACTACTCCATCGATAACAATTTAAAACATTCTTGAGTTGTGAAAATTCACTCATCTTTTACAACACTCAATGAAATTAAATATTTTTTCTTTCATATATAAGAAATAGAAAATCCTCAAATATATAAAGAACAACCCAAAGATTAATTTCCATCAACCACTGCGAAATCAAATTACCAATCATATATCTCATCAACTCTTGCTGTGAATATTAATTATAAATAAATCAATATTAAACCATGAATTTGAAAGGTTGTAGTATTATGTTCACTGATTTTAAGTGTATTATATTGGGATTTCATTGGTATAGTGTATATTTAAAGGTGGATCATATAATTATAGGTTATTTAACCATTAATTCTAATATGTAAAAAATGAATTGGATATATTTTATCGTGTTGACCTCTTTTCCATTAACATCCATTGATAAATTCGCACTAGTTATCAATACTGTTTTCATCACCAAATAATCACCCATTAAAAATATTTTTAATATTAAAATTTTATATTTATACTTTTAAATAATGGTTGAATTAATTTTTTAATGTATAGAACAACTTTTTTTTATCTCATTAATCATTGACATCTCAAACATTCACCTCCTATATATAACATTCTGTTTAAATTTTTATTCATATTATCATTTGAATATTATTTCATAAACATAAATTTAAACCATAATTATTTAATAATTATCCTTTTTGATGTATATATTATGATTAAAACCTACATTTTAAAATCCATTCCTCTACATGTGCTGATCATTCTTTGAATAATTACCCCTAAGTTCATTCTTTTGTCTATACAAAGTCATATTTAACAATAAATCCTTATTTCTATCTTCTTGAATTTAAATTAAACCTAGATTTTCAATGTATACATCCTCATGAGTAATTAATTATGGAAAGTTAATTTGAAATCTATTTAAAACACCTTAAATTTCCCTATAACTATAATGGAAAAGAAATTTATACCTTCATCTCATTGTTCCACATGTGAAAACATTTCATCTATATAAGTTACTTTAATTTAAAATAACCTCTTACACACTCAATATTTTTTATTTTAAATTTACTTATCATGATTACTGAGTTTTTTAAGGAAACCATATTTGGTAGATATGAAATTATTAACCTCTATCTTTTGGAAATATTTCCCCAGTTCAATTCTTCTTAATTTGGTCATGTATTTCCTCGATAGAAATTTCAAATTTAGAATCCTCCTAAAAATTATTTGGAAATAATTTAGATAGAAATAACATTTATTGTAGGGAATTTATCTATTTTTATAATAAATCTATTAAATAAAAAATAATATCTCCTTCAACAATCATAACCTAACTTTTTGAATTCACTATATCCATTTTTTTCTTAATTAATATTATCATTAGTTTTTTCATTATAGTCAAGTACATCTCCATAGGCTCCCCTATAATTTCTTATTTTCTTTTCAAATTACTTCCAAATCCACTCAATAATTTAGAAATTCTATTTATTTTCCATAATAATTATGTATTTTATTTTATGTATTCATTCACAACCTTTTGGAAGTGTGTGTATTCCATGATTTGGATGAGTATTAATAAAAAATAACTTCATCTCTAGGAAATTATTACTTTTTTGAATCTTGTCCTAGTGGGGAATAAATCAACTTCTTCAACATATTAAAAAATATTTTTGTTTTTTTATTCTTCCAATCCAATATCTCATAAGGATTCATGTTTTCCCATATAAAAAAAATTAAAATTTGGAAATGTTGAAAAAATTCCAAGATTCTTCCTTCTAATAAATCTTTAGGAGGTAATTTTTTTCAGAGAATTGTTTATCCATTTTTTAATGACCTTATTCCTCCTCTCCACCAAACAGAGTTATTGAGTTCATAATAATAAAATATTGTAATTTATCTATTTTTCAATATAATATTCCAATTTTGTGGTGTTAAATTTTGAACCAGAATCGTTCGAAAACAATAAAATATTTTTCCAAAACATTTCTCCACCATTATTTGATAATGAGTAATGTAATTGAATAGTTGAGACATTTTTTAAATTTCCACAAAGCATTAATTTATTCTCTAATAATTTCTGAACAATAAATAATATATCTTCCCACTAATGGAGCATGGCTATAATATTTCAAAAATAATAATATACGCCAATTCTAGTAAACTGATCAAATTATTATTTGTTACCATATATATTTTTTCATGATTTTTTCAGTTTTTAAACATCTTATGTATGAGGATGATTTAGAATATAATTTTGGATTTCATGAGAGACTTTATTTTTTACAAATCATATTTTAAAATTATGACACAAGTACATAATAATTTTAAGCCACAATGTTTTGTCATCATGGACAGAAAACACATATCCTATCCAATAAGGAGATAAATATTGATGTTTCCATACATCACATTCATCCCAATTTCATCATATCATACATTGACCATGAAATACATAATGGTGAAATTAATTAAATGCCTCAAGTCACATAATTCTATTACACTTATAAAATTATAACCAATAACCTCAGTAACCAAGACATAAATAAACCCTATGTATTTACCTCTGATTTTGGATTTTTTTGAGATAATAATTTTCAAACCCTCATAATTATCATATAATAAAAACCTCTTATTCCTACTGGATTTTGATGTATATATACTTTTTTCCAATCATATGGTAATTATATCTGTTACAATGAATCAACACTATATTATAATTCATTGCCATCTGGGAAATATCCATCAAATTTTGATTCTTATATCTTCTGATATTAATTCATATATTCTTATTCACCATATTAGGCTATGAATACATTTATTCCACCTATTGATATGATGAATCAAATTCATTGTTAAATTTTGAAAATTGGTTTTTCATTTTTAGAAAACTTTAATGTACTTATAGTTGAGGATATTTTGCTTGATGTGTCTATTTTGGGGTAGTCCATTACATTAATCAAAATAAATTCAGAGCCTTTTTTCTATACACTTTACACTAAAAACAATATTTGTTAAAAACATATCAATTGTGGGAATTTTTCCTCAGTAATGTTTTTCTATTTAACCCAAAACTTCCATTTTTTATAAAACGCAACTATTATGTTTGTCCCATTTATCCATATATATTATTCTATACATTTTTCTATTTTAATACATTTTATTTAATTTTACATTAACATTTTTTGTGTTTTAAGATTCATCCATGTTGATCTTCTTATGAGGTGTGGTTTCTTGAGGATTTTCATCAACAAAGACTAATTTATTATTGTTTACAAGCCCAAAAATATTTCTTCCCCTTTAAAACGTTTATATTTTTGTAGAAAATCATGTAAATTAAAAATTGGATCACCATTATTCTCTGATAAATTATCTATAACTCCCAAATTCCATTTTATTTATGTTATACTAGGAGTAAATTTATGTTGTTCATAATAAATCTTTCACTTTAACATAACACTTTCTAATTTGATATATATGATTTTTTAATATGTACTTCTCAAAAAAATTCTATATATCGATATTTAGGTTTTTTAATTAATACATTATTCATGAAGAACCTACTTCTATATGTTTTATTGATTTATTGGTTTAATCCATTCAATTCCATTATTCAACTCATATTTCTATTCATCTTACTTCTCCAAATAATGTTTTGAATAAAAAATGGAACCATTAACCTTCTATTTTTTTACTCAAATCCTTAATTTTCTCAATAATAGTTTATAACTCAATTGTGAAAACAAATATTACCTAAACATTAGTTTGTTCACTATCACTATCCTTTGGTTATGGGTTTTATATGATATCTGCCAATAACATATTCATTGAGAGATTTGTAGACTTTAATTTGTTGGACCTCCATCTCTCCCATAATATCATCCTATTGAAAAATTAATGGTGTGAACTCAACTTAAATTTACCAATTTTGAGATAATTATTTAGGTGTGATTAGAAAGCATTATCATGTAGTAATTTCTTCGGATAATTTGTTTCAAGGTGTAAAAATGTATACATTATAATCAAGAATGTGGAATCTTTACATTGAATTTTACATTACCCAATATTTTTGTTAAAAGGAAGGAAAGTAATTTTGTTATTAACATATTTATGTTCAATATTATCTTATAATGTAAGATTCTTCATTTTATAAACCCCTCTTCGTGATAGATCCCCATTTATAAAGACTCATTTTAATTATTCTTAATCTATTATATAATTAGAGAAAAATAAATACTACCAAGCATATATTCCTTTAAATCACTATATTTGAGAACATGGTCCATTGAATTGGACTGGGTTGGATAACTTTTCATAATACTCCTAATAGTATTAATGGAATATATTAATTCTTTGTGTTTGTGCATATACTACAGAATTACGTTCACCCAATCAATGATTTTATTTGTTAGTTTATTCAGTTATATCAATTTGTCCTCATATTTATCTATTAAAATAAAAATTTAGCTGCACATTACATTGAATTTCCTTTATAGATGTTGATTATTTTCTACCAAATTTAATAGTAAGACTTATATAACATCACCTTCTTTTATATCATTTTAGAAAAATCTCCACCCAACTTCATTGACTCGTATGGTATCAATATCGAGATCTCGTCCATATCTCTATAATAATGACTTTATTTCTATTTCAATAAATATTCCATTTATAAAAAATCTTTAAATTTCCATTCCCAATGAATATATTTAATATATAATTTGATTATTTTATTATAAAAAATTATTATCATTAAATATTATAATTCTGTTATGATTTATGACCACTTCCAAAAAAATTAGGGATAATTTTACCCATAAAATTTCATCTCTGATACCACTAATTTGTTATATTATAGGTAAATAACCTCAGTAGGGTGGGGGTTTAATTTTGGAATTTTCATTTAAACCATGATTCCAACAAAAAAGATCTCTTTCCACTATAAATTGTAAGGTATCCACCCCTTTAAATTAATATAAATCTATAATGATTGTAAAAATATGTATACATTTTTTTACTTGATTCTGCTGTACTGGGATATAATTGGGGAGAATACAATCATAATGCATCAATGTAGAAAATTCACTATGTTAGCTTCTTATATTTCATTAAAATTTGGAAAAATACTCCCATCCTCCTGGATTATAACCCTTAGAAAATAAATAACTCACTTCACTAAATCATTTATAAATATAACCACTCTTTAAAGGAAAGCTATCTGAAACTCCACAAGAAATTTATTACATGACACCAATGATTGTATATGAATCATATCCTCATTCATCAACAAAATTAAAACTCCTTGATATTTCAGTGTGATAAACTCGTAGTTTATCTTTCACTCTCCCATTTTGTTTCTAGAAATGATATATAATAATTTATCTTGATCCATTCTCCTTATTTCCTTATTATAGAGAAATTTATATATAGAAAATAATAGAATGTTCAAGATCCCTTAAAATATATCAAAAATTCCCTATAAATATAATGGGAAAATTAATTAAAAATGGATCAATAATTTCAATACAACCTTACAAAATTTATGCCACCCAAAATCAATAAAATATATGAATATTTAATTCCAAAAATTTAATATTATTATAAAATACTAAGATATGACTATCATAATCATGTTACTATTCCATTATACTCTAAAATTAATTGAGTGAACTATTATATTCATTTTTTAGTGAAATAATATGAAGACATATTCAGCTAATACTCCATAAAACAAGCTTAACATCATTTAATATACTCCATGTTTTTTCTATATCTCTAGATATCAACTTCGTACACATTTAATTTTAGTAGAGCCCTCTAAAACATGGTTATCTTCCAAATCAAGATAGATAATTGTTGATTTTATATGGGGACACCATCATGGTATGGTTTGTTTCCTTCAATAATAACCATTATAAAAATCTTATCTAATGTATTACTATTATGGAATGAATTATATCATTGGCTTATGTTTATCCAGTTTTTATTCTTACACAACTATAGATTACTCCTACACATCCCTAATATATTATTATTTAAGTATTGTATCTCATTATTTGTTTCATTCAATTGATATCATTCATTAAACCACAAAACGTTTACTCTTATAAGAGAAAAATTATTCATTTATATAAAACAATTACTATTATGTGATATATGTTGTGTTATGATCTAATGTGTTATTGTGTGGTTTCATTCATATATTTATTTCATTCCCATATTCTCTCAATCGCCTTAAATATTTATTTTATTGATAATTCACGAATCCATTGACTTCCTCAAAAAATATTAATCATATTCTTCAATAATAAAAAATTAAAAATTCAATATGATGGTGTTTGAAAAAAATCGGTGTATCATACATCTATATTTTCCCCCATATTGGTGAAACCATATTCCCTTATTTACTTGTGAGAATATGTATTTTATATTGATGTGTATGTCCCTTTTATCCAATCATCCATTTATGACTTTGAAAATTAATAAGAGTTATTATAAATTTGGTTGGATTAATTATAAATTGTTAATTATATTTTACCATGTACCAAGTATTATTAAAAGGACATCAATTTTTTTAACCTAGTCATTTAATTAGAAATCCATTCTCTGGAAATTTATTCAAGCATAATTGGTGTATGTTTTAATGATATTATTAATAGTCATGGAAAATCCTCAAATATTATAATCTAAATTTGAATTTCATTATATCATGTAACACCCTCAGATTTTATAATGTATGTCTCCATTAAATAATACTATGTCTGAAAACATACATTAGAGGAAAAACTGAACATAAATTTTTCACAATGTCAATTTTGACGATTTCATAGGGGCATTCATGTGATGAAAATTTCTATTACCCACCATTCCCACATTCCAAAGGTATGTGGCTTTCATCACTTTCATCTATGATGCATTATCCGTGATTGAAATTAAATGATGGGATGTTAGTTCCTCTTTCCATGGATTCCACTTTGGAGCTTACTTCCATGTTTGAGCCCCCATAATTGATTAATTTCATGTTCTTGGAACTCATTTCCAATTTCATATCTTTATAGATAATAATTAATTACACATATCATGTCTTGACATACTACTTTCATCTATACAGGGAAGAAACCATCGGTTATAAGAGTAGTAATGTTGGGAAACACTGGGACTTTATGGACTTTGGGAAAACTAGTCATATATATTCTTCCTCTTTAGAGGTAATCTCATGTGAGATATATTTAATAATGGAACCCAAATCATCCTATGTAGACAATTATGTAAAAATTCTAGTGTCATAATACGTCTGAGTATTTTTACATCACGGAACCCATTTCTTCAAGAGGAATTTTTTTTGATCTTGGTGACATGTTCTACATCCCATGGAGGATGATTAGAACATCTAATTGAGACAAATTTGGGCGTGATTTTAACATATTTTATAGAAAATTACACATTTAATGTGTTTTGGGTACATGATGGATGGATTAGAACTCCCCATGGGGGTACACCCAGGTGGTGCATCCCTATGAGGGAAAACCTAGATTGATGTACTAGATAACACCTTGAGGTTGGTATGGAATGTTGATATGGATACCCCTTGAGGTAGATCAAGAGTTAGTGGATTGGAATTCCCCTTGAGATGGATCCTATAAGAGTGTCCCTAGTAGAGAAGATGTCACACCTTTGTAGTTTACCGTTAGATGGATCTAGATGCCCCCTGAGATATATCTACTATGTGAGTCCGTTGGAGGGAAGGCCTAGAATGATTACATACAAATGAGAATTTTCCATAGAGGTGATCCCAAGATATGTGGATCTATATTCCCTTTGAGGTTGAACCGGGATGGAGGGATCAGAACGCATCTTGAGGTGGATCTGGGAGGTACAACCCTTGGAGGGAAATTTTCACACCTTGAGGTATACTAATGGATGGGAATACAGTGTGGAATTGAATTTGGGTGATTTATTAGAACTCCCCTTAATGTGGATCAGTAATGTGTGTCCGTAGGGTGAAAATTTCACTCCTAGAGGCTTAGAAATAGATGGGAATTCCATGTGGAGGAAAACCTGATGGATTGATCAAAACTCCCATTGAGTCTGATCATGATGGATGGAGCAAAATTACCCTAGATGAGGATTTGGGAGGTTGATCAAAACACCCCATATAGTGGATTAGGAAGGTGTCTACCATGTAGGTAGCACCGAAGTTAACCAAATGGTTGGGATTGAACCTTAGGGATGCATCATACATACCCTTTTTAAAGGATAAGGAAAAAACCCAAATATTTTGATACAACAGCTTAAGTTTGTGTTGAACAAACTATAAATGTATTTTAAATTAATACAGTATGAATGCTCATGTCGTGAAACATTTTTCGATGATGTATGGTTTCAGGATTATGCATTGAAGCTTCCCTTAGAAAGAAGATTTGTCCATGTTATTGTAGTGTGGGGATTACACATTAAACTCCTTGGAGTATCTCATTACATGTGAGTGGTACAAGAGGAATCTTTTTAGAAGGAGGTGTGGGGGTTATCCTACTCCACTCATAGATGGAGTATCTAGTGCCTATCACATATGGAAACACTATAGTTTTATGTCATGTGTTGAGGACATTGTTGTGTAGTTTAACGTCATACAACTAGGATATGGAACTTGGAAGTTTGAAATAATGTTGCTCAAATGCGGGGAGACTCATTTATTATCCATTAGGATTATGTAACCGCCACTCTTGAACTATTTTAAGGGTCATGGAATTGGAACTACTGTGGGTAAGTGGTTAGTCATGAGGTCCACGTTGTTGTCCCAATTCTATGAAGCAACGGGGTTACAGTATCTACTATGAGAAGAAAAAGGGAATTAGGATGCATTATCTAAACATTGAGTGGAGTGGGAAGACACAATAATTGGTGTAACATGTCACATGGGGACTCAATGTACAATTTAACCAGTCTTGGATTGGTTTGGGGGACCTGGGCACTCAATATTTGCAAATGTGGGTCAGTGGGAGAGAGCACCATATAGAGACCTGGGAGAGGTTATTCAAAATTATTGGAAGTTTTTTAAGGTGTTCCCTACAAAGTATATTGTCCTCATGTAGTTAAAAATATTTTTTATGTAGATTTATTCAAGAAACACCGTGACCCTACCTTTGGATGAGGTTCTGACTATATGGGTTAGTGCTTCGTGAAGGATGAATTCTTCGCAAAGCCTCAAGAGGCAAATAGTACCTTATTTCATTAGTAACAGAATAGGTATTCATGAATGGAATATCCACCTAAGGTGGAATCTCTTAACAATTTATGATGGAATTATTTGTGAATCTTGGATACCTTAGGCAACCCATTTTTACTTTGGTTCATGATGATCAAAAGTTTCGTGAATTAAGATCAATTTAAGAAGTTGAATGGTTGGAAATCATTCTTCAAAAGTCATACTAAATGTTTTATATATATGTATGGGGTTATTTAATTGCTTAATGTGTATCATGGATCAATTTAAGGCAAAATAAATTGTAGAAACTCCAATAGTTTGAATCTCATACTCGTGAAGACATCTTCTACCATTCATTCATTTTTGAAGCACTCCATGACTCTGAATGTCACTCCCACATAGATTAATGTCAATCCATCATGTATTTGTGATGGACGCTTCTCGGCCATGGATATTTTAAAGCTCTATAAGTTTATTAATGAGGAGGGAATTTTAAATCCTACCCTTAAGAATGGTTTTTCCCATTTTGACATGAATTCACTCGAAACTGTATGTTTCTTTCTTGAATATTAATCTGACACACATATTTTGTTGTCCAAAAATTACCCCCGAAAAATAATATCTGATGGGGAAAAGGAGAGTGAAATTCTGAGGTATAATGGTAGAATTTTGGTGATTAACTCCCGTTCACAAAGCTCACCCATGAATCCCATTCATAAAGATTTCATCATGGTCCTTTCTTTGTGGAGGCTATCATGAATCTTGGGCCAACCATATATCTATAAATAGTAGATGATGGTGGCCATAAAAGCCAACATATGATCATGAAGTGAAACTCATGTGCTCTCTTTTTACAATGCTCGAACCCTTTGTGATCCCTTTGTGATCCTAATCCCCTTCATTCACGAAACTATTAGAATCATTGAAACTAACCCAACGAACTATTTTTAGTGGACTACAATTTGTGATATGAATCATCATAAAGTGACCTATATAAGTCAGATGTCCATGATCGACTTTCATAAACCAAACTCAGAAATCAACTAGGTCCTAAATTAAATGGATAGTGTGGAATCATTTCCATTGTTTCTCCTATGGAAGATATGGGTGGAAACATTATAAACATAAAGAGTATTTGAAGTGACTAAGACCATGAATCAATGATTTCACTAATGAAAGAAGCTCAGAGGTAGAACTAAATATTAAATAGGATTCCCCTTTACGATGTTGGACTGATGGATGAGTTCTTTATCCCATCGGTGAGCTAAGTTGAACCGACCTTCTGGTTCAGAGGCAAACCTGGGAAGTGTCATTGGAATAGGGATGTTGTAGGCCATATCTTAATGTACCATGCACTAATCTCATTGAATATTCTCTATAACTATATCAATAATATAGGTTTGGATACGTTGGAAGATGAGGAATCTCCAACATAGTATGAGATATTCCTCATGGGGGGTTTATATAATCTTCTGAAGGGATTGAATGTAAACTAGTATCTACTTTATGTTGTAAATTTCACTGATGATCATGCCTAGGTATATTACACATGTGTGACATGCATTGAGTTTGAATTATAGCTAATGTAGGTAGTAATTTATGTGGTTGTGTGGGCTTAGTAGTTTCATGTCTAATATCCTTCAGAAATTTTTCCTATGCTGATCAGCTGGTGGTCACTGGGAATTAACATGTTCCATATTTATCATAGAAAGGTTAGTGTAAAAATTTGGTACCTTCATCAAATTGATGGGATCCCCATCATGGTGGCTATGTATGAAAATTTCCTCCCCACAGAAAATTTGGGGGAGAATCAAGAGTACTTTATATCCCTAGATAAGGATTTGTTGGATTTGGTTCAAGGAGAAAGCACAGAGGAGACGGTGGGATGAATATCTCCATCATGAAGTGTTTTGGATACTTCTTGAATGAGGATATGGAGGAGGAATCTAGGGAGAATATCCAGTGAGTATGATACTGATGACATTGCGCACATGTCTTGAGGGATACCTATGAGACATTTAGGGATGTTACTAGAGGATCTCAATGTCTATCTAGTGGATGATTTGGGACTAAAGCACTAATTCTAATGATAAAACAATAGTTATGCGGGAAAGGTTCATTATTTTGAAGATATGTGGTTGGATATCTTGGTGATGGATACACACATGGGGTGCATCCAAGAACCTTTATTAAGGTAGCGATACAAGAAATGGGGAAGCGTGTCAACTTGGATATCCCAATATTGTAAAATTTGTAAAAGGTGCTTCACTACATCAAGGAATGTAAGAATCTTCTTCATGTTTATAGGACCCTCTATTTCCTATAAATATGGGTTTCTATACACATGGGAGGATATGAGTACCTAAACCCCATTTCTCCTCCTACTAGACACTTCCGTCAGTGATCTTGAACATCATGGGTTGTTTGAAATTCAATTTGGTTTTGGTGGATGTACTGGATAAGGTTGGGATGGATGAGAACATCATATTTCACCCATTCTACCTTAAAACGGGGATAATTACTGATGTTGGTATAGGTATTTCTTAGTGGTGATCGTACCTCTTATACTTATGAGGTGGGGTACTGGTGGCAAGCATCGACTATGAGATGAATTGTAAGCCATACATCCCACATGAGTTTTCAAGGAATTTTGGTTGTCTTCATAGGCTAACACCAAATGCATACATGGAGGTGAAACATGAATACCATCATTCAGTGACGAGGTAGATGTGATGCATGTTCACATGTGAGGATGGGACGATTCAGAGTGAGTTATCTCAAACTACCTATATGTTTGGACTCATCCATTATTGCACACTATTTTGGATGAGATTATATCATGGAGAAATTTTGAGGTGAAGGGCCACTCGATCTAATGAATTGGTGGAACTTTAATGGTGGGTATGGGGTCATGTGGTATTTAGTAGAGATCATGGTGGTTTAGCTAACCCAATAGGTTGGCAAGCAATAGTGGCTCTAGTCATTCCTAGGCTCAGATAGGAATGATCCACAATGAGAGGCGAAGCATCATGATTAATGCACATTGACAATCAACATCATAAAGAAGTATATACCGATTGGGGGATCCCTATAATTCCCATTTAAGGGATAGGGATACAAGTTCATTTCCAGAATATTCCTAGTGGCGCCATGTTTTCCGATGCCTGAGAGGCCTAAGGATTTCACAAGAGGTTCACCACCCATAAAAAGGTGTACATATATTTCAGCACTGATGGGATATTCCAAATTGGGGTGGTCCATACAATGTCAGGTTTCTATGATCTACATGTTTTGTTGATGAAATACATGGTAAATTTAGATGACGTAATATACTCCATTGGTACCATGAATCTATTTACCGATCAAGTGAGGATGCCACTAAGAATTTATTGTCCTCTATTTTACCTTTCATGTTGTCATTTTCTTATTGTGATCGAGGGTGAATAATAAGAAAAATCCATCTATATGGATGCCAACCAAATCTCATATAGATGCAAATTTTTTTTCTTATTTCAAAGAAATTCATTGATCTTGGTGCACTTTCTAACACAACTCAACTAGTAATATCATCACCTAATACCCTTTTTAAATTTATATGAATCTTAGAGCATTAAATAGGGAGAGGTCCATGACATGACTCGGGTGGAGCGATATGGAACCTAAAAACATAAATAATAGAGTGTGGTGACCATTCCTGATTCTATGAATATAGGTGTCCACCTTCCAGTTAATGTGTGCTTGGGACGGTGACCATTTCTGGAAGAATTAATTTTGCTGGGGGATATTTTGTGAGCCTATAGGAACTCCTTAGTGAGATTTACCATTCAAGTAATATTTTTCCTCTTTTACACGATTGTCTCTTTCGTTTTTGCCTTTTTATTCTTGAATTATGAATTTCAAAATGGCAGTTTAGATAGTGATCGGGGCTTAGCCACCCGCACCAACACTCGCATTAACAACGCCTAGGGGATGAGGTGGTAGTGGATTATCTCTCAAATTGAATGGTAGAGGTGACAAAGAAGCTTAATCCAACCATGGAAGTTCCACTGGTATACATAGATGAGATAAAACCATCAATGGTGGGGGTTTTATGTGAAGCATGTGATATAGTTGGTCAAAGGAATGATGGTGGTTGATCCTATTATGAAGGCACTATTAATGGACGTTTTCTAAGCTGATGTCGATATATAGGAAGTGAAAATTAAATCATTAATTGGAGTGGATGAGGAGAATACATTGAATTTTCCTATCCTAGAAGTGGAACTTTTTTCTTTAATGGGAGATGGTTATGAGGTTGCACCTTTAATAAAAAAACAACAGAGTCGATCCAACTATACCCATATCTATGGTGCCATAGGGTGAAGTGGAGGCTTCTTGATATTGGTGAAGAGGATGGAAAAGAACAACGGTCTGGGAAGGTGATCTTGCCACTCACGCCTAATGACCTTTTCCAGGAGGAGCCGACTGATATCTCACTTATAGTCTATACTCCATATGATCCTTCACAACCTGAAAACTTTTAAGATTATGTATTGGAGGCAGAAAATGATAATTGGATTGTAAACCATAAGGTATAGAGGTATGTGCGGGATTTCATAATGGTAACTCAGATATTTGAACTACCATAGAGGGTGTGATCCCTTCTCTATTGGTTGTTCAGATTAGAGATTGTTGGGGTGAACTCCAGCAACTTTCACACACTTTCCTGAGATTTTCATGCTAATAGGGTGCATGAGAAATGGATGGCGCATTAGTTGACCTTGAAGAAGCATAAGGATAAGGGTATAGCGGTGCTTAATGTGGATAAATAATAGATAATTCACTTTCAGAGGATACCACTAGGACACTCATTTTTCATTACAACCTAGATTGAGAACATCAACATTCATAAATTCCCACTAGCAGTATTCAAGGACATTGTAGTAGAAATTAAATCCTTATTCGATCGTGTCAGGGTGAGCAAAACTAGAAGCAGATCAAATATAAAGATGATCTCTCCATGGATTATGAATATAAGGAGGACTTGGTGGAGTGGAAGAATACCCTAGATTCCACTCAACAATGGCTCTTTGATCATGATGTCTCAATTTCAAGGGTTAATTTTTGAAGGAATTTTCAAAGGATAGGATCCAATATGTAGATGACCATATGAAACATTTAATTTTTAAACTTTATATTCTTGTATACTCTAAATTATTTCCTTGTTTTATTATCACACTCAATTATTGGAATCCTATGATATTTTTTATATAACAAAAAACCAATCCCCATGCTCATGTGAGTCATGCTTGAGGTGAGAAACATGGGTTGACTAAGTGTTTTCACATTAATATGAGAGTGTTATAAAATCATCAAACACTTGGTTGTGTGCTATTATTGACTGACCACTGAATGTGTTTGGGTTTAGAGAATCTAAGACTAGTGAATGAGGCTCTCAAAATAGCCTACTTGTTATTTCAACCTTATCTAGTGCTCGAATGGAATAATGTTAAGTGCATTGAATTCTACTTGAAAAAATCAGAATTAATTGTGAGAATCAAAATATAAAAAAATTTAAACCAAAACGGAGTGATCTCATGATATAGGACAATTGTTGATTGTTTTTGAAACCTGATAACCATATCACTTATTATAGAATGGCTACAATAAAAGAAGGTATGAAAAATGACCATATTTGAAACATTGAAAATGACTCAGAATGTCATCTGACGTCTTCTAGGGAATTATCCTAGGATGGTAAGTGAGCCATTTTGTTCAGGCACCAATTCATTAGGTGGGTCTCCTTAGACATGTAGGAGGGTTAGGATCTAAGTAGGGGCCTGAAAATCATGGAGATGAAGTGATAGAATTCTAAAATAGATTCCAAAAGCTCCTAAAATTATGCCACCATGAAATAAACAACATCGTGAAAGGTGTATTGGTTAGACAAAAAAAAGTAAAACATGTATTCTAGGGGAGGATCATTTCAGATTCCAAGTGATAGTCAAAGAACATAAAATATGTGGTTGATGACCATCACCATAGGAATGGAAGTCTTCATTGCAGGCCTAATATTCCATGTAGTTTTATATCATATAATTATAATTAAGGAAACATAGTTTTACATCATATAGTGAGGAAGTGGTGATTGGAGATAATAAAATGAGATGTTAAATTTTTTTTCTTCATGCCAGTTCAAGAGGGAATATCATGATCATTACACATGGTTGAGTCATAATTTTTCTTCACACATAAAGGAAATAGTGAATGGGAATCCTTAGAGGACCATCCACATAAGATATTTTAGAATCACTTTTCAGGTAGAGGATTAAAGGTTTTGATGTTTGGAATAAGGGGTGGGAGTCTCAAGCGATTTCATGAAACATCAAAGGAATGTTACTCGACATGAATGTGGGGCCATAAAAGGCCATTTTATGTAAGGTACCAGGACGGTGATGTGGAAGCCATTAGGCGTGGATTTTAAAATTTTCTATATCCATAGAGTGACATAACCCTATAAACTCTGGTGATCTTATCCTAGTTTGGTCTGAGGATCTCGTAAGGTTTAAACAGATCACAAAAATAAACTAAACATATACCTAGTTCATATTTAAAGTGTGCAAGTCCATCGCAGGATGCCGGTGATCATTACTATAAAGACTCTGACGTCGAATCCCTATAGATCATCCACACATGCCTCTCGAATCTGCTCATGCACCATTCGTTAAGATCCAGGTGCTAGCGCGGATCTTCAACACTCCCTTCAGGGTAGCGACGATCACCATAAAGCAAGATCCTTCAATCCATGGTGGATGAACATGAAGATCTTACATCTCTTGAGAGACTCTCTCTCTATATTCCAGGAGGAGAGAGAATCTCTCAATCCCAACACATGAATAGTTTACATGGGAGAGCCTCTCTCTCACTTAACTACGGAGTGTCTAAAACACACGGTATGTATTTTCATCCCCTGTATAATAAACGTATACTATATAAGTGTTATAAGTAATTATTTATGACAAATAAAAATATTTCATAAATAATATTTATAATTTATTACATACATTTAAAATATAAATATATTACATGATAAATTTGAGTCTTTAACTCGACTCACACCTCCTGCTAATATTAAATGAACCTATTATATTAAAATTAATTCGAATAATATTAATACTTGTATTTTCTATATAACTTGTAAATACATGTTATAAAAGAATTCAATGAATTATTCTCAAAATTAATAATTTATTAATTTATTAATTTTTTGGTGATCCATAGAACTTGGATATTCCTCAGACCCTTTGGCAGGTCCCACCACGTTCTATAATCCTAATCCTAGACTAGGGGATTCTCAAGGAGTTATTCTGTGTGACCTTCTAGGGTCTTGCCTCAATGGTAGTGAATAATATCCACAGACCTAGAGTGAGATCTAGAAACCCATCAAGGCCCCTATAGAGATAAGGAAAATTCAAAGAAACGACTGCCTTCCTACGAACACGGTCCATGTAATATAATCTCTTCATCATCAATATCTCAATATAGAAGAATGTACACTAGTGTCATCATTACTTATTTTGTATTATTTTATTTTTTGATTTGTTCGGACGATATTACATTCTACTACCTTGGACATGGATTTAATAATGGTGCAACCATCCGAATCAACCAGGCCTAAGATATCCATTCCTGAACATGGAAATGAAAAATCCTTCTCAATCATTCAATCAATTCCACGCCAATAATGACGTACCCGATACAAACTACCTAGCCTTGACTTTGTTGGCATGGTTTTCACCTTGCATCAAATGTACGTAATTAAATGACATCCATTGACAATGATCTCAAGTCTAAATACCATTACACATGTCTATAGATAGGAACGAAAAATGAAACATAAAACATGTGGTGTTCCTATTATGTGGTTACGTCCACATGATCTCAACTACAAGAGATCATAAAATGAAAACTTTATGGGAAGAATTCTCAAAGCTTATGAGCCCCCAACACCTAATGGTCCCACATCATATGTGGCCTTTCAAAATGATATAACTAGACCATAGGAAGTTAATTTAAGATTACTATCATGGCATATCGGGGTTCTCATTTTAGCCTGGGATCTATTATAACCCTTTGATGTGATAGGTAATCTAAGGACATTTCCAAAAAAGTTGATGCATAAGTATTTACACTATTATGTAAAGATAAACACATGTATTATAACAAACTACATACATGTAGTGGTAATCAAAGTACAATAAAAGTTGGGACTAGGGAACACACTTTAAACACTCCCACTTGCACTAGAGCCTACCACTACTAGGTTTCAATCCTCAAGCTCTCACATGAGAATCATGCTTCTACTGAGAAATGGCTTTAGTCAGGGGGTATGCAACATTGTCCTTTATGGCTACTATGATAATTGTCACTGCACCTCTTTGAGTAAAATCCCTCAAGAGATGAATCTTCTGAAGAATATTATTTTTCATCTGGTGAGACCTGGGCTCCTTGGCAAGCACAATTGCAGCAATATTATCACAATATAATGGAACAGGGTCTACACTACTCGGTACAACACCATTGTCTGAGATAAAGCTGTGTATCCAGACTACATCCTTTGTTGCATCAGAAGCTGCAATATATTCGAACTCTGCTATAGAATCAGCATCAACATCTTTCTACGTGCTTCTCCCGCTCACTACACCACCATTCATGCAAAAGATGTTATGTGACTGCGATTTCATATCATCACAATATGTTTGGAAACTAGCATCCATGTATCCCCCCACAACTAGCTTCTCATCTCCTCCATACACCAGGAACATATCCTTAGTACGACTCAAGTACTTTAAGATAGTTTTAACAAGTGTCCAATGCAGCTCTACTAGATTGGAATGATATCTACCCACCATGCTTAAAGCAATGGTGACATCAAACCTTGTACATAGCATGAAATAAATGATAGAACCCACTTCTGAAGCATAAGGGACTCTACTCATTATGTCAATCTACTCATGTGTTTATGGACACATTTTTATGGAGAGATTTACACCACGTGACATAGGTAACAATCCTCTCATGGACTGTTCCATATTGTACCTTTTGAGTACCTTTCCAATATATGTACTTTGACTTACCCCAAGCAGCCTTTGAGATCTATCTCGATATATCCTGATCCCTAGAATATAGGTTTCTTCACCTAAGTCTTTCATGGAGAAGAATTCATTTAACCAATTCTTAAATGACTGTAAGACTTGAACCTCATTTCCCATAATTAAAATGTCATCAACATATAATACTAGGAAAATTATGGTATTCCATTCAACGTTTTTATAGACAGAAGGCTCACTTTCATTTTTTAAAAAACTAAAATATCTTATAGCCTCAT
This sequence comes from Viscum album, assembly GCA_963277665.1. Taxonomy (NCBI): domain Eukaryota; kingdom Viridiplantae; phylum Streptophyta; class Magnoliopsida; order Santalales; family Viscaceae; genus Viscum; species Viscum album. The sequence continues at coordinate 1,406,020,110 of OY728125.1, forward strand.
AAAAATGAACATTCTATGATCTTGATGCCTGCATCAATACATATATGGATCTATGCAACATTCATACTTAATTGGAATTATTTGACTTAACAAACCCTTCGGGTTGAGTCATATAGACATCTCCAACCAACGTCCCATTTAAAAAAGAAGTTATGACATCCATTTTCCAAATTTCGTAATCATGAAAGGATGATATTTCAAGCAATATTCTGATAGATTTATGCATTGATACTAGCGATAATGTTTCACCATAGTCAATACATTGACATTGTCTAAAACCCTTTTCAACCAGTCTTGATTTAAAGGTATTAACCTCACCATCCATTTCTAGCTTCTTCTTGAATTCCCATTTTTATCCAATGGGATTGACACTAGCTAGAGGGTCTAAAAAAACCAAACATGATTTTTGTGTATGGAATCCATCTCAAAATTCATGTCTTCTTTCCATTTAGCTTATTCTTTACTTTCTACTTCTTCCATGTAGGTCAGAGTTTCATCATTATCAAGGACTAATGTGTCACCTGACTCGGTGACAAAAAAACCATAATGGTCTAGTTCTCGAACCTCTCGCATAGACCTATGCAGTATCTGAATCTCATGAATGACTTCCTCTTCCACATGTTCTTGTGGAGATTGTTCCTCTTCCAACTCTTGTGCATCTGGAGCATTAACTTCATCGAAGTCAATCTTTCTCCCACTATTTATATTAGAAATATGTTTCCTTTCTAGAAATGTGACATATCTTTGAATAGTGACTTCTCTATCTAAAGGGTTATATAGGTAGTATCCTCTAGTTTCCGTATGGATAACATATAAAGATTCACTTAGTGCTTCAAGATGATAATTTCTCACTTGGTAAAGTATGAAAAAATCCTCGCACCCCCAGACACGTATGTGTGTTGGGTTGGGTTTCTTTCCATACCATAACTAATATGGAATCCCATCTGTAGCTTTAGATGGTACTCTGTTAAGGGTATATGTTGTTTTCTGCAAAGTGTATCCCCAAAAGGGTGATGAAATAGTTGCATGACTCATCATTGATCTGACCATGTCAAGAAAGGTCTTATTCCTCCTTTCACTAACACCATTCCATTATGGTGTATAAAGAGGAGTGAGTTGGGATACTATCTCACACTTCTTCAAGTGATCAATGAAATCTTGGTTAAGATATTCTCCGACTCATTCTGGGAGAACTGCTTTTATCTTCTTACCAAGTTGATTTTCTACTTCATTTTGTAATTACTTAAATATCCAAAAGTAATATGACCTATAAAACAATATATAGAAATATCCTTACCTACTATGGAGTTTGGTAAAAAGTAAAGAAGTATAGAAAACCACCCCTTTTATCTACTAGAAATGGACCACATACATCAGTATGTATTAATTCCATCACAACATTGGCTCTTTCTCCCTTTCCTGATAAATGAGCTTTGGTCATATTTCCTTTAAACAAGCATGATATACATCGAAGGGTTCTAACTATACTGAGTCTATATACCCTTACTGATGCAATCTTCATAATTGCTTCTCGTTTACTTGACCTAGCCTGGAGTGCCATAGGCTGGTGTTATTTGAGTCATGTTGGCTATTCTTTTTCATTGATTTCCATTACTGAGTTCTATATTTCTCTCATATATAAACCATTGTTAAGATGTTACATACCATAACATATTTTATCCCTATAAAAGAGACAACATTTATTTACAAACTTGAAATAAAAACCCATAGTGTCTAGAATTGACACAGAGATAATGTTTCTGGTAACAGAAGGTACATAATAAAAATTGTTTAAAACTAAAACCAAACTAGTTTTCAAGGTTAAGTGATAGTCTCCCATGTACAAGTCTTCCAAACATTCACCATTTGTAACTCGAATATCCACTTGAGATTTTTCAATCTTTATGAACCTACATGGTTCCTGTATATGAATACACATGTGTGAGCCACATGTCATATCCAATACCCAACTTGTAGATAAAGATAGATTGCATTCAATGACCAAAATACATGAAGTAGAAGTATATGTTTGCTTCTTCTTCCTAGCTCTGCAATTCTTATTCCAGTGGCCTTTCTTGCCACATACAAAGCAGACAGCTTCCTACACATTACATTGTATTTGAATCATTGGCTCCTTTTCATGAAGATGCATTGGTGTCTTTGGCCTTGGCTTGTCCTTAAACCCCTTTCCCTTGACCTTGTTTTTCTTGTTCACCATAAGGGTGGATAAGTTGGTATTTTTCATATCCTTATCGTCTTGTAGAACTAAAGAAAAATTTTTTTGGGAGAAACTTTGTCATATCATTCATATTATAATTGAAAATAAAAGTCGAGAAGCTTGACGGTAAAGTGGAAATAATGATATCCACTGCTAGTTCTTTTTTCAATTTGAACCTAGGGCTTCATGCCTCTCAATATACCCAATCATATTGAGTACGTGAGGACCATCTTGGTGACCTTCTGCTATCATGCACTTATAAAGCGCACTTGAGATTTCATACATTTCTTGATTGGCCCTCTCCTCATATAGTTCTTGGAGATGTGAATGAATCTTATAGGAATCCTCATCCTCATGAATGTTTTTCAATTGGCTTGACATGGATGACAACATGATGCATACATCAAGCGCATCATCTTCATGCTTTCTCCATTTATCTTTTTCCTCCTTACATGCTCTCTGAGGAGACTCCATAGGAATTGAGGATTCCATCACATATAACATCCTTTCAAGGCATAGTACTATGAACAAGCACATGTACCACTCCTAGAAGTTATTGCCTGTCATGATATTTTCATTATCCAAGATCGATCGTAGTGATAAATTACATGTGGTGTTGGTGATTTCAATTTTGAATCTACATCAGATAAATATTTAGCAGTTAGTACATTGTCTTTATTACCTTCTGACATTTATGATTAATAAATTATTATATCATTTTAATGTCTCCCACTGTTTTAGAGAACCATAGTAGCCCTTTCTATTAGATTCAGAATACTCTATCCCTTGAGTATTATAGTGGAAAGGATCCTCAATACCTCCATCTTAGTCTACAAGGAAGGGCTATGACACTACATGGAGGGTTTCAAGGTAGGCACTAGACTGGCGAAGCACTTGTTCTTGTGGTTCCTTGTGTTGCTGCGTAAAGTTCCAACTTTTGGAATCTAATCTCAATTCCCTCTACATATTTACACTAAAGTGTTAGAATGTAAGATAAGGCTAATCCTTGACTACTGACTTTAGTTATGTCGACCCAATTCTCTCATGAAAACTCCCCATTAGTAAGAGGCACTCTCAACTATGGCTGACGAGAACCCCAAATAGCTGGGTTTGTTAAGATGTGAGAAATGGAAGGCATTTATTGGACATAATATATCATTGGGGGATTTTATATTTATTGATTAATATAATCCTTTTCTATTTATTATGTTCAAAATGGGTTGTTTCACTCACTACAGAACATGAAATAGAATATAATCCATCATATATTTATGAATTTTATCATGTTTACTATTCTATGTGATCATGCAATAATAATACAGACACATAAAATAATAAACTATGCATAAAGTAAATCATGCGATCCCAGTGGTCTTGTGAATTCTATAAAGATCAGTCCATAACGGATCAATATTTACCTAGGGGCATCCATACCTGAGTGGTGACTTGACTCTCGTCGCAACTAGCCTAGTGTAATGCGGTTGGCTTTATTTGGTTTACTGCCCCATCTGGGTGGGGTCTGTGTCTTGTATAATCATTTAATTACAAATATACTCGCATGTGGTTGAGTGGGTCTAGGGGTATGAAATACTTTTTTTCATTGGACACCTAGGCCCTTGTACATATTTGAAATTAAAAGGACGATTCACAAACTGGAATTTATCTAGTTAATTATTACAAACATCACATGCATTGGATAAATAATTAAATAAATAAATAAACACCAGACATACATATTTATTTTAATTTCTTAAGACCAATCGAGGTAAAATATGTGCCAGAAAATTAAATTTTAATAAATTTAAATGTTGTGAGGGTGTTTTAATAAATTAAATGAATTTGATTACATTCAAATAATTTATTTATCAGTTCCATTTATTTAATTTAATTTTAATTCTAATAATTTAATTAAATCATTAATTTAATTTAAATCATAAATTAAATTAATATTTCAGATTAAAATAATTTAAACCCCCATATTAATTATAAGTAATAAAATTTAAAAAACTACATTGATTAAAATTAATTTAAAGCAGGGTTACCTCTAGTCGGGGAGAAGTCCCGCAGGACAGTGAACCATCGCAGGGTGTCATCCTAGAAGAGGCCTAAATCACGGAATTATTGCAGCTTGACTACAACGTGAATGTGGCGTGACCATGGCGTGACTGCGGCGTGAACGTGGCATGACCGCAGCATGACTGCGGTGTGACCTCTTGTTCTAGTGACTACCTTAGTGGCAACATATTCTGATAAGGTTTGAAGGGAGAGGGATGAGGCTGAGGAGAATTCCAGCTAGCCACATGGCCGATAACCCGCTGCTCCGGTGATCCAGTGAGGCGACGGACCGGTCAGGCATGGCCTGGATCGGCGTTGGCCTGGTCTGGTGCGGCTGGGACCGGCGGCAGCCTGTGCGGGGCTCAACCTATGAGACCAGGACTTCTGGAAGACAGGGTTCAAGAGAAGCACAGTGCGGCGGTCCGACGAGGCTCGGTCCGCGGCTGTGCGAGGCAGAGGTCCGGCAGTAGGGGTTCGGGAGAGGCGCGACCAAGCAGTCCGTCGGTCGGGGTTTGGGAGTGGCGCGACTAGCCAGTTCAGCACGGCTCAGTCCGAGGCGGCGTGAGGTGGAGGTCCGGTGAGTCCAGCGACCATTCGGGGAGGTGCGCTCCGAGCAGGGGCTACGGTCTGTTGAGATCTGGTGGCTAGGGGAAGTGTGCACCACTAGGGTTTCTCCCTTAGGTGTGCAGTCTCCTTGTGTTCCACCTGAAATAGAAGACCCCCTTTGGGTCTTCCTTTTTTTTATTTTTTCCTTAGACAAAATTCCACCCCTTTTTATTTTATTTTAAATAAAGGGAAGAAGACCCATTTTGGGGACTTGGTCTCCCCTTTATTTGTTGTTTGAAAAAATATTTTCCACACACCATTGTGGAAAATATTTTATAATAATATATTATATTTTATTTTATAAAAATAAAATATTACATATAATTTTATCTTAATAATGATTGAGATTAACATCGAATGGATGAAAAATAAACTATGATGTTGATTCAATTATTTTTTTAAATGATCATAGCAGGATCATTTGAAAAAGAAACAATGTGCGGTCAGATCTGAATGAACCGTTTTAAAACCCCGCACTTAAATTTAATGCATCTTATTTTTTTTGACTCAGAAAAAGCTTGTGTTTACTCTGATACCACTGTTACGTACTAGGACGAAGCAACAGAAACCTGTGGGCCAAGATTTTAAAATTTTTTACACCATTAGAGTGACATAACCTTGTCAACTTCAGTGATCTTGTCCAAGTTTGGTCTGAGGATCTCACAAGGTTTAAATAGAGAACAAAAATAAACTGAACATGCACCTAGTTCGGATTCGATGTGTGTAAGTCTGCCAAAGGACACCGATGATCAATTTTTGAAGACTCTGATGTCGAAGACCTCTAGATCTTCCACACATGCTTATCAAATCTACATGTGTTCCATTTGTCGAGATCCGGGTGCTAGCGAAAATCTTCAATGCTCACTTCAGCACGACGACGATCACCACCAGGCAAGATCCTTCAATCCATGATGGATGAACTAGAAGATCTTCCTTCACTTGAGAGAATCTCTCTCTAGATTCTAGGTGGAGAGAGAAGATCTCAACCCCAACACATGAATAGTTTACATGGGAGAGCCTTTCTCTCACTTATATCGGGAGTGATTAAAACATGTGGTATGGATTCCCGACCCCTGTTTAATAAATGTCTGCTATATAAGTGTTATAAATAATTATTTATGACAAATAAAATTATACAATAAATAATATTTTTAATTTATCACATACTTGTAATATATAAATATATTACCTGATAAATTTGAGCCTTTAACTCGACTCATACCTCTTTCTAATATTAAACGAACCCAGGATATTAAAATCCATTCGAATAATATTAATACTTCTATTTACTATATAACGTGTAAATACATGTTATAAAATAATTCAATGAATTATTCTGAACGTGAATAATATATGAATTTATTTATTCTTTTGTGATCCATAGAACTGAGATAGTGCATGAACCCTTTGGTGGGGCCCACAATGTTCTATATTCCTATTCCCAAAATAGGGCATATTCTCAAGGCGCTATTATGTGAGACCTCTAGGCCCTTACCTCAATCGCAGTGAATAATATCAACTGAACTAGAGCGGGGTCTAGCAACCCATCGAGCCCCCTATAGAAAAAAGAAAAATCATAGAAAAAACTACCCTCCTATGAACACGGTCCGTGTAATATAATCTCTTCATCATCGATATATCAATAAAGAAGAATGCACACATGTGTCATCATTATTTATTTTAATTTCTTTTATTTGTTGAGTTTTCTGAACGGTCTTACCTTCAACTACCATGGACATGGATTTAATGAAGGTGAAACCATCCTAATCAACCAGGCCGGTGATATCTCTTCCTAAACTTTGAAGCGACAAATCCTTTCTCGATCATTCAATCAATGCCATTCTATTAATGACGTACACGATACAAACAAACTCACCATGACTTTGTCGCCCTGGTTTTCTCCTTGCATCAAATGTATGTAATTAAATGACATCCATTGACAATGATCTCAAGTCTGAAGACCATTAAACATATCTTTATAATGGAACAACCAATCACACCTAAAACATGCGGTGTTCCTATAATGCGGTTCTATCCTAATGTTCTCAAATAATAGAGATCATCAAGTGCGGACTTCATGAGATGAAGTCTCAATGCATATGATCCCTCAGCACCTGATGGTCACACATCATCTGTGTCCTTTCATAATGATTTAACTGGACCATAGGACGTTACTTTAAGATTTCTGTCATGGCATCTCAGGGTTCTCATTATAGCATAGGATCTACTATAACCCTTTTATGCAATGGGTAATATATGGACATCTCCATAAAAAAATTGGATGTAGAAGCATCTACACTATTATGGAAAGATAAACACATGTATTATAAAATACTGTATACATGTAGTGGTAATCAATGTACAATAAAATTTGGGTCTAGGGCACCATATTTCAACACTTTATGCCACTGTAAACAAACCAGAGACAAGACATACACAATTTAAATTATTTATTATTAGACCATTTCTATCATTTTACGGTCGTAATAATTGAACCTAGAGCAATGTGTTTATTGTATTAATTCTTCGAAAATGGATTTCTATTTTGGTCAGGAATCATAGACCATGGGGTGAAACAAACTAGTCGGAATTGAAAAAAAGGTATTAACCCAATGTGCATGAGTGTCTGAAAAGGACCACCTACCATGAAAAACACAATGGGTAGGTTGAAAACAATTTAAGGACAGGATTTATAGACCATGACTTTTAGTGTTAGACCATACAGATCGGGGTATAGAACCAGGGAAGGAAAAGGCCTCATGATGAGTTGGTTGATAGGATAGACCCAAGACAAAAAATTTGGGTGTTACCATATATTCCACGATGACATGAATAAATACACACATATTTATAAAAATATGTGGTGGTAGAAGACCAATGACAGTATGGGTTTACTCTATTGAATGTGAGTACTGAATTTTATCATGCTTGGATATGAGGCATCCCATATTTATATATGGTAAGGTTACAGTTTAACAATAGGTTCTAAGGATATAGGTTCATTTGATATTTTTCATATAGGGCATACTAATTTGATTATGGTTAAGATAATCTCTTATTCAAGGGAATCCCAAACATGTATAGGGTAATAATATAGTTTAACTTTATGAACTGAGGATATTTCTTCCTTGTATCAAGATGTGGGGTAATCCTGACCTTTTGATGGGTCAGGGGAGTTGAACGGGGATCATACCAGAGAGGAGTACCATTGTACATTCACGAGTTATTTCCCCACATATAATGGATATCTTAATGCTAAATCTGAATTTGGGCCTAAAGAGGAATTTATAGGCATCGCTATATATGTCACGAGGATGGTAACCAAGGGACATATAGTCCTAGAGGAGAGTGCACATGGTTTAAGGTAATACATTCTAGAACACAGGATAAAGGGGGTTCAAGGATGTTCATGTAGCGAGGATGTTGAAACCTAGCATGAATGAACCTAGAAGGCCCTTTACATTGTGAAGTGATCCTGAAGCTATTGGCATAATGTTTGGGGTTATATAGTCTAGAATATGGAAAATAGTTTATAGTCATTTTTCATGGACTACGTGACATCCATTTAATGTTGTGATGTGTAGGCTTTATAAGTGTTTTTTCCAAGGGTACTCATATGTCATTAAAGAGGTGAAACCCAAAATGAAAGAGACAAAGGAGTCTTTCATACGACATAATTTTTAAAAATAATATAAAACATATTTTGGGTTCATAATTCTTGGACCAATGAAATGGTATAAAATAGTTTAATTTCATGATACTTTAACTATTGGGTAATTAGTTTAATATTGTGATTCATGGATTGTATAATAGTTTTATTTGATGAATTTTCATGGTGAGAAAGAGGTAATACCCAACTTGAATGAGGTGAAAAAGGATCGTACTCCAAAAAATTACTACGAAGTAGATGACATATAGTTTAAGGTAATAAATCTTGTACAAAAGAGGCATGGTGAAGCATTTATGTCAGGATACATGGACATAGGGAAATGTTGGTATCAAATATATATGTGTGGACCAAAATAGTTAAATCCTGATTTTATTAGATTCAAAGGAGGGTAACATATAAAAAAATCTATAAATAAATAGAACATAGTTTAAGGTCATGATTTTAGGACCATAGTTGTGGTAAAGGGGTTGAAGGGTTGGTGAATTTTCAGCTAATTCTTAATTTGTGAATTCCAAGAATCAATACATATCCCATGAGGAAGGTCATCAAGCAATACGTAGTTCTCAAAACACAATGTAGTAGGAGACCAACACAGGTAGGGGTGATCCTCTCTGACGAGTCAAATTGAGGCTTCCTAGGGTTATCATGATTCATCCCATGTATGGAGAATGGGTTAATTTTTACGAACCATATCGCACTTGTCTTATGAGGTTTCCTAGATCATAAAGGGGTAATTTTCATCTATTATTTTAAATTTAAGAGGTGTCCCAATTTGATACAGGGTAAAACCATATTTTATCATCATGCATTGATTATTCTAAGATTTTTAGTTTAATTTTGTAAATCTTGGAATATATGTGCATTAAATATTTTATGGTCACAATTCTCAAACATATTACAAGAAGTTCAAGGTTATATGAAATGTACCATAGGGTATCAGTTAGATTAATGTGTTAAATATCATACCATGGTGGTTTAGTATCCTAAAAAATATTTTTAGTGTGGTAGAGTGACAAAATAGATGTGAATGAGGGACTAGGAGGCACCGCACCACAAAAACTATTCCTAATAGTACCTTAATACAATTTAAATTGATGATTCTTGGATTTGAATGTCTATTTTATAGTCATATAGTTTGGACCATGGGATCTTAGTTTCTAGTCATAGTTTTTTCTCCATGATAGGGAATCTAAAACATATCTGTGATGTGAGGTGGATTGGAAAAGCTGATGTTAATGAGGACTACAAAGGCCCACCACGTCACAAAAAAATCCTAAGGAGACTCACTCATAGTTTAGAATCGTGATGATTAGACTCAGGGATCCTAGTTTTAGGTCATAGAGTTTGGAATCAGCGTAAAGTGTAAAATCTTGTGACCAGGATGTAGGGAGATCCTCATAAAAATTATTACTTGACAGAATTGTATTTGGTTGGAGGAGTGATACAATCTCCATCCATAGTGATCATAGAGTATCAACCATTGTAATAGACTTACTGGATGATAATCATTCCTTGCCAGTTGGGATCCAAATTTGGTGGTTTCTTTCCATATATCATTAGAATTTGGAGAGCTAGTACTATTCCACCCTGGTGGAAGGAGTGGAGGAGAACCTTCTGGTTAAACACTCTCTTTTTGTAGTTTATATGCCTCTTTGGATTGAGAAAGTCCTAGAGCCTATTCTCTACAAGGACTTCCAAATCCAATAGATATACTTCTTCTAATCGGTTTGTCATATTCTATTCATAGGAAACTACTTAGAGTGATTTAAATGGAGCCTAAATGGAATTTACTACCTTTGTTTCATATACCAGGTAATATAGAGTCTCCAGGGTGGAATTCTAGGTTGTCATCTGATACGCCCAGAGGTTGTCAAGGATCTTTTCTAAAAAAATTACTATTCTATAACACCAACTTCTATAGAATTATATATATGGTCTTGTTGAATTCCTCGATCTATTAATTATTCTACATAAGATACCAAGATGTATGATTAGATCAGATATCGTACTTAGCATAGAAAATTTTTAGCCTACCAAACCAAAATTTGTTGCTATTTTTAGTGAGAATAATGTGAGGAACTCCAAATCAATTGGTGATATATGAGCCAAAAAATTCAATCATGGAATGGATCTTGACTTATTTAAGAGGAATCACTTCTATCCATTTTTTGGAGAATTTAGAGGTAGTCAGAATGGATCTACACTGGTGAGATTTTATTGGTATATATGGCCCCACAACACCATGTCCCAATACAACAGAGGTCCAATAATTCTTGGTGATGATTTGGAGTTATGATGGTTGATAAAACAAATCATGAATTTGATATGCATGAAACCTCTGGGAATATTCAATTTAATCATGGAACATGGGGTTTCAAATGTATCCCAACATTTGAATCTGGAATGAGAGCTTTAATCCTATTGATGGGCACCATAACACCCATAGTGAACTTCTTGGATAACTTGGGGAATCTCATCTCTTTTGATGAAATAGGGAATAATTCCATAAAACACATTTCTGTAGAGGGATGATTCAATTATGGACCCACTATAATTTTGAAAATGAACTAATTTACAATATATTCATTCATGTTAGTCTCTATCAAGTGGTAGAATTCCACTTTGGAGATTCTTAAGGAAATAATATTTCCAATCGGGTATTTCATCTCTTACTAGAGAACCCAGGGGTTCTAATGTCGAAGAACCTATAGAAATCTAGTTTACCTATTTTACATTCTCATTATCTAGAATTATAGGAGTGATAACCCTTCATTATTCGACATCAATGAATAAATCATCCTAGTCATGCTCTATAAGAGACGTAGCTAAACATTCCAAGGCATTGTCTTATTAATTCTATGATTGAAGGACAAACGTCACTTCTAACTCATAAGGGAACAGGTCCATTAGCTATAAATTGGACTCTAGAATGGGTATATATTCTATATTTATAGTGATTCATTCACCATTAGTCTAATTAATGACAAATTCAGATTCACTCTTCACGTGCAAGTGAGAGATAACTATCTCAAGGGAAAGCTTGACTCCCGTAATATGATCATGGTACATTGCATCATTGTTGGTCCATCCTTATGAAAATAGGAATGATTTAGATAAAACATAATGTTCCATGGTGATGGAGATGTTCTCATGTACTTCTCTATTAAGCATGGGATTATTGATCATTCTTCCGATTGGGATTCTAGAGGAACCATTTGAATTCATCTTCCAAATTAGAATGGTCTGATCCACTAAAAGGATAAAATTTTATTAGTAGTCAACATAAAGGGTTAGTTCTTTGAGGATCAGATGGGAATGTAGGATGTATTCCAATGCCTAAACCTTGATGAATTTGTATGGATCAAACCCGGTGATGAACTATTGTAGGATCAGTTACCATCGTTCTAACTTTCCAACTAAAGGGGAATTTCATGAAATTATTTAGTGAGCCAACACCAAAAACCAGCTATATATCATGATTATATACATAATGTCACAACTATTTCACTACAAAACCATTATGAGTAATATTTTCTCAATAGGGGAGTATCTGGTTTCCATGTTGAGGATCATACAAATGAGATAGTATATACTATTTTCTTTAGCATCATTTTTTGGGAGATAATGGAACCTAGGGACCATTCCATGGTGGTCACGTAGTGTACTAGTGAAATCCATAAGATGGGGGAAAATAAAACATGAGGCTATAGAAGATATTACATTATTTCATCAATCGTGGTCTGGATTTCCTTATCCCATAGGCCGGTGGTTCCATTCTTCATGATTGTAAAAAAGGTATTACACATTATAACAAGATTCTCCATGAAATATCATATATATTTTAAGTGGTCTTAGAGTCTCACATATCTTGAATGCTTCTTATGGGAGGAATCTAGCTGATGAATTTGATATTCTCTAGGTCGATCTACATGCCTCTATATATTATTATTGATCAATAACACCTCCCAAACAAAACCTCAAATGAACCCTTCAAGGGGTTAATCGTAAAATTCAATGAATAAAATAATGATAAAACATTATCAAGGTCTCTAATTTGGTCCTCATGCTAGAGATATTTGACCACCAAGTCATCCACATAACATTCCACCAACGTCCAGAGGATCGGTTTGAGGATGTGTTTATTCCCCAAAAATAAGTGGCTCCTTCACTCATCAGGTTGAAGGGAATCACCTTATAGTAAAAGGTTCCTTGTGATGCCTTGAATTTGATAGATTCCTTGTCCAAGGGGAAATCCAGATCTAGATATACAGGGAGTATAAATCCATAAAGGATAGATCCTAGAACTCAGTTGTAGAATTGATCAACATATCTGTGATTGGAAGAGAAAAACATCATTTGAACAATGGAGGTTGAGGATCCGAACATCGATATGCATTCTGATATGAATTTTCTTCTTCTTGAATTGGATTATTTTAGTTACCCACATGGGTTACTAGATTTTCTTTGATGATGTTGACTTTGATATGCTTATCAACATTATCCATGACCATGGTACTATAAGAGGGGTGAATTTTTCAATGAGGATGCTTGAATCCATGATGACTCTCTAGAATACCAAGTTAGTTTATTGATACTTGAGGTTCCTTCCATTACATATCTTCATAAATCCATGAAAAAATTCAGGATGCTTCATCAAGAAATCCACACACTTTTCTTGCTCTTCTAGAGGCATGGATACCCAGATCAACATTGTCCTCAAATCATCCTCATTGCCAAAATTTACATGAAACAACAAATCTATGTTGGTGGAAACATAAAATAAAATATAATAGGAACTTATTCCAAATAATCGTTTCACATTCTATAGGAGAATTAGTGGAAAGAGACGATTCATTGAGACTAGCTGATTCAGGGGGAGAACTAGTTCCTGCTTTGGGTGATGTAGAATATCCACTAAGGGGATATTTCATTGATAAAAAACATGGTGATAGAGGCTTTCAACCCAAATTCCATAAGGCCTTTTACCATATGGCCTAGGGTTGAGGTCAAAGTAATGGTGATAGGTCATACTTGGGTGATTCAACCCTACTCTATGAAACAAGTTGGAATGTTGTGAAAAGGAGGCCCTAGGGTGGACCTCTCAATACCTTACAGGGGAGTGGTATTCTAATACCAACATGGTCTATCCTTTTTAGGATTATGAGTTTATATTTTGATGTTATTTCCTTTTAGGTATTCCATGAACATTTTTCCTGGAAATGATGATTCAACATACCATGTCTAGCATCATGGCATCCAACCGATGAATTAAGAGAATGAAAACATCAACCAGGTCTGCCCACAAATTTTAATTCATTATCATATGTTCAATGTCATTGTTCTGAACATTATTTTATTCTAAATATTAATTTAAGTTAAAAATATTATGGCATTCATAGGATTCTATGTGAGACACATCACCTTAGAGTACCCCTACATGATCATTGAGGGAGTACTTGAGGTACCAGTGATATGATCATGGGGATGCCCCATGAAGAAGAATTTAGGGCCTACCCATGAGCTCATTTGAAGAGGTATCATATGAGGATGAATTGAATTAATCACCTACTATCATGCCATAAAACATGGATTTCAACTGAATCCTACCACATGGTCTCTACTTAGTTCTGTTGTAGCCATGAATCAGTAGATCATAAGGATTCTAGTCTTCTTTTGTCATCCCCAACTTGAAAAGCATCCAAGTCAAAATGAGGTTAATCCCAGAACTAGTGTACCCCATGAATTGGAAGATTAAAATTCCATTTTAATGGCCTATGATGTACATTGGTGTATATAATCCTACTTTATGGTTCCCTCATAACTCAATGGAAAATGATTTTATGGCTTGGCATTCCTTATACTTAGCCTCTTTGGCATAGAAGATCTCTACGGTAGCCCCTTATACATTGACCTATATATGAAATTCCAATGTAATTATAGAGCCTCACACATTCTGTTATAAAATAAGAGGGCCTCGAGGATCAATATACTAGAAGGTATGTTGGTGAGGTGCTTCAACACATCATACATCCACATTGAATACATATTTATAATCAGAGCATGAATCCCATTTTTAGGAGTCATAAAATGTGATTCTTTTTGTACTACTAGGTTATGGATGGTACTCAAAATATCCTACTACTAACCAGTTCAATGAATCACTATTGGGTGGCTGTTAACAGGATGAGGGCTTGCTTTAGTTAGACATGACCGATCATGTTGCAGTCAAGGATGATCTGCCCAGTCCATTGACATAGTTTGTTATGGAGGCATGTCTGATGGAGAATGATAAATTTATTGTTCCTACTAAACTCCATGAAGAAACTAATTCATAATCTTGGAGTCATGCATGTCATGGTTTGGGGTTTTGTTCTAAGCATTCCAGAAATTTTACTATCCACAATGATTCCTTCAATGGCATCCTCCAGAGGTATTATCGGTATATTTAGTGAATTCCTCATCACCGATGAGTGTCAAAAGGCATACTGTGTTGACAAAATTAATTGAGAAATACTATAGGGCATCATTATAGGGCTTTTCCAATGATGGAAGACCCTAGAAATTATTCCCAATGCAGGAGATGTGAAATCGCTGAGAGTACGTGATATCTTTAGTATTCGTGGGGGACACTAATTTTACCAACACTGTTGATGTTTTCTATTTCAGAATTTGATAGGCTGCTACATAAATCTAGATGAAGAAAATGGAAAATGTGAATAAACCATGGTAGGCCCTGGACTACCTAAGAGATAACAAGTAACATGATGGTCATGTGTAACTTCCATTCAGGACAACCAATCATCATATTTCTACTTTCTATGGTTGGAGACCTACTTTCATTCTCCTGGGTCTTCACTGTCACTATCGGGTTCTGTAGATATATATGAAATCTATTCATGGAAATCACTTAGCCAAATCAAACCATGATCCTCCCAGAGTTATTCCATGAACACATATAATTCCTTAGCATTGTGTCCATGAATCCTATTGTATGGGAAATTTTTGGGGTTCATAGTGTGTCCGACTTCCTGGGGACTCTTTCACCCAAGTATATTCATAATACCCTTCTATAGGGAACTAAGTAAATATTCTGAGACATTTGAATCCTTCAATTAACGGGTCCAGTTTCATTTTTTTCAAGAAGGGAACTCTATGAGTCAGGCTCTAATGAGGGACTGGAGCTGCATTCTATCATCTAGTTGTATACTATTGGAAAGGAGGTTCTTGGATGTTATGTGCTAGTTAAGCCCAATATTGATAAAATAACACTCAGCAAGGAACCTCTAGAAAAGTTTTCAACAATTCTATTATCATGGGAGCCTCAACATGTACTACAGTGATAGTCTCTTCTTCAGAAGACCTTTTTAGGATATGGAAGAGGAAATGAGCTTTCTTTCTTAGCCTACTACATGGTTTCCTCAAGTTCATGGGACTTGAAAAAAACCCATAACCCATAAGAAATTTTGATTTATGATGGTAGAGTCTATCTCTGTCTTAACATTCTCCACACACATCGTTAGCACCTATTTTTGAGTAAGAGATATGTTGAGTGAGTATGTGGGGCCCAACCCCAATGAAAAAAATCTTCAACTCTCTCATCAAGATTTTGTTACACATGAACTTGTCAAAACATCATATCTTTTTCATGGTGGAGTGGAAATATTATAGGAATTTTCATTGATGATCCCACCAAACAGTGATGAACCCTATGGGTAGTTGGTTGTACCAGACAAATGTAGGCCTTTCCAATGTTTATATGAAGCATTGGAGCATGGAAGACTCTAGTTGATCTTGGTTCCCAACATAAGCACATAACTTGAGATGAATTGGTCTAGTTGCTGCCAGGGGTCGCCTAACCATTTAATGAGGTGAATCTAGGGATCCCAAAATCTTGGATTTCTCACATGTCATCAACCCATGGTGGGTATGACTTTCCATTAGGTGGGATTTCCACCTACCATGTCTCCAGGGATTCAAGGTGAGTGGTAATAGTGGATATAAATTCATCTTAGTTAGGGTCCCTATCTTGATGATGATTCCTGACCACCAATACATTATCAATCTCACCAACCTAGTAGGTAGGCTGATCATCTTGTGGAGAAGTATGACCAAGATCTTGAGGAAGATAAACATGTTGCTCTTGTAGGTTTGGTGAATCATACCTTGGTATCTTTCCACAAAATCTAACCTCTTGTTTTTCAAGATACATGGGGTCACCAATATAGACTGGTGGAAACTAGACATAGGGGAATTAATTCCCAACTAGAAGAGTAATGGGATCATGTCGGGTGGCACTATAAAATGGGTGTCGATCAACAATGAGAACTTTGAAAATCATTTTATTATATTTGACTTGTTGAAGTATGGATGCCATCACTATCTATGGCTCTGTTTTTGGTGAAAACTAGAATATATTAGAGGTACCAATATGCTTCCTACCACAATATATGTTATAATTCATAGTAAATGTCTCATAGGGATCCTTGAGGTCGACTGCTAGCCTTTGTTGGTGGGTGAAAACACATATGTGAGGGTCTATTTAGTACTATGCTTCCCCTTGGGTAAGTCTTCCTTGTTGACAACTAAGTGGATTACCATGTCACATTGTTCCTTTTACATGTTGGGTATAACCATATTTACTATAACTAGACACTGAGAATATTTTTTTGTCTTTGATGGGTATGTTAAGCCATCACATTATAGGGATGAAGTGTAGAGTGGTGTGTTATCCCCATCCCCTAATCTGAACAAGAAGACGTAACTTTTTAATAAAATTATGGAGCACTACGAGGCTCTTGATGCATCTCTATAAGAGTGTCAGGTGGTAGTGATGCAGCTCGGGGCACTGAGCCAGAAAGATCATAGTGAAATCAACCATTCAGCACTTTCATTTGACACCTTCAAGGTGCCCTTGGTTTCATTGTTTGGAAAACTACCAATCATTCAGGTGGTGAAATGTTTATCAGATGTTTAGGAAGAAAAATATAACAAGGTCTTCAGTGATGGAGTTTAGGATATAAATTTTTGAAGATTATATGTGGAAATAATACCACAGAAAACTAGCCAACATCCAAAACCTGCCACTTTTCTTCTTTATTAGAGGTAGGGCCATGTTTATGGTAAGCCAGACCATCAATCGATATTTTACATGTGATAAGCGGTGACACATATGTGGACCAATGGTGTGTTAGTTTGACTGATAGGGTAGTTACTGCATGAGTCAATTGTTCACTCCACATTAGAGTATCTCTCGGAGGCGAAACAAACGACATCATCACTTCCTTGTAGTATGGGGTGTTAATCATTGCCTCATATGAATGGGAGGTGGTTCTCATCTACATCTCAACATATTTGTCTCCATCAGGAGGATTCAGACCATAGTATAATATTCGTCCATTGTCTTGGTTAGAGGGATATAGCAGGGAAACTGTATGGGATATGGATGGAAACACCACGATCCCCTGGAAGGGGGACCAAACTTTCTCCCCTTGCATGTATCTTAGGATGGACCTGGGGACCATATGGATTTCACCTTTTAGGATAGAAAAATTCACCAATAAGGCCCCCACAATAGACTCTGGTAGTTGAGTGGAGGTTCTATTATCGAGGGTTTGGATAGGATGTTTGTACAATCTATTAATGAAGTTGGGAAGACCTCTGCTTTGGTTGGTGACGGTGCGAGAAATACCTCAACCTTGAGTCTCATTGTTTCACGTAGGCCTGTAATGGATATTAGTGGTTCTAGTGAGGCACTAATGGAATGGGTAGTTGTTTCCCCCTATGGGGACCCATAAGTGTGCTGGAATTGGTGAATAGATGATGGAAAGGGGGTTTTCTTTCCCCTACATGTCTCATTAGGGGGCGGCGTTGGAACAGAGTCGATGAAATAAGGGGTGGTTTCCCTCTATGTAGCTCATGAGGGAAGTAGTGTCAGTGAGGAGCTGATGGAGTAGGGGTGGTTTTCCTTTTATATACCATGAGGGTGACATTGTCGATGAGGAGTCTATGGAGCGGGGGGGGGGGGGGCGAATGGCCCATGAGTTCAACCATGTCGATGAGGTGCTGATAGAGTAATGGGTGGTTTCCCTTTGTGCGTCCCATGAGGGAGGCAGTGTTTATGGGGAGAATATGGAGAAATGGGTGGGGGTTTTGTGGTTTACCCCTATGCATACCATAAGGGAGGATGTGTTGATGAGGAGATGATGGAGTTTGGGGTGGGTTCCCTTATGCAGCCCATAAAGAAGGAAGTGATGGCGAGGAGTCGATGGAGGAGCGGTGGTTTCCCCCAACATGACCTATGAGGTCGGTAACATATTCAATGAGTTGATCTGGGGGTTCTTCTATGTATCCCATGAGGGAATCATTGTAATTGAGGATCTAATGGAGTAGGGGGTGTTTCTCCCTACACATCCCATGATGGTGGAGGTGTCATTGAAGAGACAAGGGAGTTTTGGGGGTCCCCTCTGTAGCCCATGACTGTAGAGGTGCCAGAAAAGAGTGGATGGAGTGGGGTGGTGGTTTCCCCCTTCATGGACCATGAGGGTGATAGTGTCACGAATAATCTCAAGTAATGTGGGAGTGATACCTTGTACAAACCATGAGGGAGAAAATTTCAGTGAGAAGATTGAGTAGGGGGTTCCCATTGTATGACACATGAGAACAATGATGTTGGTGGGGAGCTGATGGAGTGGGCATGGGGTCTACATGTGTGGCCCATGATGGTGGAGGTGTTGTGTTGGGAGCCTCTAGGGTACTGTGTATTTTACCCAATGCGGACCATGAGGGTGGTAGCATCGGCATGGAGTAGGTGGAGTGGGAGGGTGGTTTCCCCCTTTTCATCCCATGAGGGAGACAGTGTCATCCATTAAAAGATGTAGATTGGGGTTGGTTTCCCCTATGCATCCAATTTGGGTGGCAGTGTTGGTGAGGAGTTTATTATGTGTGGGGTGGTTTCTACATATGTGGACTATGAGGGTGGTGAAGTTTGTATGGAGCCGATGTAGTGGTGGGTTACCCCATGCATGACCCATGATGGAAGAAACAACGATCAGGATCCAATGCATTGGGGGTGGTTCCCCTAAATGACTCCATGATGGAAGCAGTGTTGGTGACGAACCAATGGAGTATGGGGTTGTTAAACCCTACACATCCCATAAGTGTGGTGGTGTTGGTTTGGAGTGGATGGAGGGGGGGGGGGGTTCCCCTACATAGTCCATAATGAAGGAAATGTCGGTGAGGAGTTTTTGGAGTGGGTGGGGTGGGGGGACCCTGAATGATCCATGAGGGTTGCAGTTTCGGTGTGTGGTTGATAGAGTGGGTGTGTGTGGGTGTTTGTGTGTATGTGGGGGGGGGGGGCGTTGTCCTTTTTACATCCCATGAGGGCGGCCGTGTCAGAATGGAGCCAATGGAGTAGTTGCCAGTTTTACCCATCGTGGCCCATGAGGTCAGCAACATCTAGGAGGATTTGATGTAGTGGTGGTGATTCCCCCTATAAGTCCCATGAAGATAGTGATGTTAGTGAGGATCTAAAAGAGTTGGGGGTTGTTGACCCCTGTATAGCCAATGAGGGATAATGTGTCGTTGTGAAGCCAATGGAGAGGGGTGGTGGTGGTTTCCCCCTTCATGACCCATGAGGGTGAAAGTGTTGGAGAGTTGATGATGGAGTAGGGAGTGTTTGACACCTAGATGGATGATATGGCCAGTGGTGTCATTATGTATCCAATTAAGTGGTGGTGGTGGGTGTTTCCCCTATACATCCCCTAATGTCAATAGTGTTGAAGCATTATTGTTGAACCCTCATCTTTACACACCCATTGTAACTCATCTTCTCGCATAAGAAGGAGAGGGGATTCACATAGGTGATGCCTCAATTTTGAATTACCCAACATTTTTAATCTAATCAATTTTGAAAGATAATAGATTCATGTCAGGTTCACCATTTCTATTTCCAAATATTTTTCTAGGGCCCATGCATAACATTATTTTCTGTTGCCCCACATTCCAACTTTATAGAGATAAGAATATTTCATGCCATTCTTTGGGGATGTTTCCTCCTTGATCGAAATAAGATGATGAGATGTCATTTACACCAACCATGGATTCTTCTTTGGATCTTGTTTCCTTGTCTTATTGTCCCTCAAATATTAATGTTAGGTTTTTATAACTCATTCCAGGTGCCATCTCTTTGTGGATTTTGATTATTTACACTATTTCTTTCTTGACATGCTACTTTTGTCTAGATAGGGCAACATCCTTCAATTGGGAGATCAATCATGTTTTTTGTCCCAAGGAATTTCTAGACATTGGGTGCATTGGTCCCCTATATTCTTCCTCTTTGGAGGGAATCTTGTGTGCGACATCATTTGGTGTAGAACCTAAGGAGTCTTGTGTCAATCACGAGGTAACAAATATAGGGGTAATTCATCTAAGGTTTTTTACCTTAATAATCCCATGTTTTTTCCTGATGTATGTGTTCTGATGTTGGTTGAAAGTTCTACATCCCATTTTGATGGATTGTCGAATGAGTTTAACTTCTTTTGTAAAGTAGAATAGTTTTACTGTCTTATATGGGTTGGATATACGGATCAAAACACCCCATTGATGTGGAATCAGGAGGTGTATCCCTTGGGGGGAATACGTGTATTGATAATCCATAGAAGCCCTTGTGGTTGGTCTATAATTTTGAGTAGGACACCCCTAGATGTAGACCATGAATGAATAGACTATAATTACACTTGACATGAATCTATGGGTTTCTTCCCTTAGAGGGTCGATGCCACACTTGAGCAGTTTACTAGTGGATAGATCATGATTCCCCTTGAGATAAATCTAGGAGGTGTGTCCCTATGATGGAAGACCATGATAACTTATTGAAGAATGTGAAGACCATATAGTGGAAAACATGGGAGATGCAGATTTGGATGTCCCTTGAGGTGGATCTAGGATGGAGGTATCATAACTCATCTTGACGCAGATATAAGAGGTGAATCACAAGGAGGGAAAATGTCACACCTGGAGGTTTACGGATGGATGGGAATTCCCCATTTAGGATAACCTACAAGATTGATAAAAATTCCCCTTGATGTGGATATGGAAGGTTCATCCTTATGAGGGAAAATGTCACACCATGAGGTTTATAGATGAATGGGAATTACCTATAGAGGATAACCCAGGATATTGATCTGAATTACTCTTAAGGAGGCTTATGATGGATGGTTAATAACACCACTTGATGTTGACCCATGATGTTTATTATAACTCACCCTTGAGTTAGAATAACGGGGTGCATCCCAATGATGGATCACATAATTTTACCAGTGGTCAGGTTTGAACCTCAGATAGACAACTTACATACCATGTTTAGAAGACAGTGATAAAAACCCATGTAGTTTGATTCCACAGTTTGTGGTCATGTGATATGATTGATTCATGCCATTTAATGTTATGTTGTAATGAAACATGTGTTTCAAACTGAGTGTTGATGAGTGATGGTGTAGGGATTACCTGTTGAAGATTCCCTTCTTATAAGGATTTATATTCATTGGAGTAGTGTGGGGAATATGCATTCATCTTCCCATAAGAAATTGTTACTTGTTAGTGCAACATGGGGCATCCCATATGCAGGTTGTGGGGGTTATCCCATGCCACTCATACATGGAGCATCCTATGATTACCAAAAAAGGGAAAACTAATATTTTATACCATGTAATAAAAAATTTCAAGCATTTTAATTTTGTATGAAATGAATTAGGAATTAAGAAGTTTTATGTCGTAAATCTTGGACATAGGGGGACTAAATCCTTACCCCTTGGGATAATGTGACTGCTGCTCATGGTTTGTATAGCCTGAGAAAGAAGAAAGGTAAAAAATCTCAATTGGATACGGGAAGCTGCACCTTAAACAATGGGAGGAAGAACAAAGGATGCAAGGATTATTATTCCTTACCGAAACCAAAGGAGACCAGATCAAGGAAAAAAATCAAACAAAAAGAAATGGAATGCCTAACTATTGATGATAATGTTGTGTAGGTAAAGTCTGAGACGGAAGGTCTTGGCCAGGGTTTGGGAAAGACTAAGAATGCTAGGGGTGATCGGCCTCTGGAGACAGAGATGGAGAAGGCCAATAACAAGGACCCATGGGAACTCATAGCGCATTTAGAAGAAAATATGACAGAGAATATCCTTGTTATCAAGGCCACAAAAGAGGAAGCGAACAGAATAATGGGACAAGGGCTTCATGTGGATACCAATATTGAGTAGACTAAATGGATTGTTAAACATGATCATATCCTGGTAAGATTTTTTAATGAATGGAGGATCAACTGCGAAGAGTACAATCAAACATGGGAGAAAATGGTGTATCGCTTTAAAGTCTTTATAAGGGAAGATCCATAAACACAAGTATATACGTTATTGTGGAAATTATCTAGGGATAAGGTATCTAATAGCCTCAAATTATGTTTTAGTGCATAAGTTATGTCTTTTGATGGTGACATTTTTGGTTGAACATTATGGTTTCTAACTTTTCCCTCAAAAGTACTTTGATAATAAAAAAGTTAAGTTGGATGGATGGAGGATTGGTCCCCACATGGAGTGGAGTGGGAAGGAAAAGGAAATTGTGGAAGAGGTCACATGGGGACTCGATGTGTAGATGAACCCATCATAGATGGATGTGGGGGACCTAGGAACTAAAACTTAATGACAGATGGTCAAAAAAAGGGAGGCATCATGGAGAAGAACAAGAGAGGTGCTTCATGATGAATAGAGGTCCTTGAAGGCGGGTCATTCAAGAAATGTGGTCCTCACGGAGGGAAAGTGTTTTGAAAACGAGAATGGTTCATGAAACTGGGTGTCCCTGCCTTTAGATGAGGCCATGATTGTAAGTGGGAGTGCTTCCTGAAGGATGAATGATTCACAAATCCTACAGAGGCATAGATTTCCTTCTTCCTTCCTGGTGGGCATAGGCCTTCACAAAAGGCATCTTAAACTGGGGTATAGGATCTCAAGAACAGAAGATAAAAGGTTTTGTGATGCTCAAAAAACATGGGTGGTCCATTTTTTCTTTAGTTTGTGATGCTCACAAGGTTTGCGAATCAGGTTCAATTTCCAAAAATGAATGGTCAAGAACCATTCCTCAAAATTTCGATTGAAGTCATATTTAAGGACATGGTAATTCATGTATAATGGAGGTGTTTCATATTGATTTTTTGTGCTTCTTAAATTAGTGTGGCTCTGAACGTCTGAATGTTGTACTCATGAAGACACCATCAACCATTTGTGTGTTTGTCAAGAGATAAATGACTCTGAATGTCACTCTCATAGAGATTATCATTAGGATTTCACACATTCATGAAGGAACCTTCTCATCCAGGAATATCCATGACCTCCATAAATTCATTATGGAGAAGGGGTTCGCAATGAATACCCTTAAGATAGATTTTGAACTATTTGGCTTGAATTCTCTTTGAACTAGTCCTTCCTCCCTCTATTATTACCATTACATGAATAGTTTAGTTTCAACCAATATATGACGAAAATAATTTAGAAAAAAATTATATATTATTCCATTTTAGTACTTATATTTTATTAATTTTTTTGAATGATGTAAATTAGTTATTAGAAAATAATGAATTATTATGATACAATTAAAATAATTCAATTCTTAAAAGGGAATTTTTAAAACATATTGTATTATAATTATTATTTATTTTGATAAATTCATCAATTTTAAATTAAGTAAATGTATGAAAAAATAAAAAAAATAAATTAAATAAACAATTGTATCCAACAAGATTATGAGCACTTGAGGTTTAAGAAATGGATTTTCATATTAAATGAGATTTTCATTATATTTTGAATTTTCATTTAAAATTTAAATTTATGGTTTAAGTAATTTAAATTAAATTAAATTAACATAATTATAAGATTCTATAAATTAATATTATAAAATGAGATATTTTTCAAATTATATAAAATAGTATATTTTTGATTGAATAGTAAATAATGTTTTTACAAATACTATCACTTTTATGACATTAAGATGATAAAAATGACTTGAAATTTTCTGAAATAATTTTTATAAAAAAAATAAATATTTAATTAGAAATATAATTAATTCCAAAATATAATTTCTAACATATAAATATCTTTTTTTATATTTTGGAAATCAAATTAATGTTTTTATTCAGTAAAAAAATATATTGGTTCTTCTATTTGAATAATTTATTCACATGTAGACTTCAAATTTTATATTGTTTTAAAATAAAAAATTTACTATTTTATTAAAAATAGTTCAAATAATTTCATTTGAAACAACACTATAAATTATTTTGGAATAAAAATAGTTTTATTCTTTAAAATGGAATTATTCTAAAAATGGATATCATTATATTTTGTGATCTAATATTAAAAGTAATTTTCCACCCATATATAATTTGAATATTTAAAAATTTAATTAATATTTTTATCATCATTTCAAAATTTTGTAATTAGTTCAGTATAATTATTAGTAATAATGAATAGTTACCACAGAAGAAGTCTGTCACAAATATTACGATTAAAAGGGTTAAATGAGGGGGGATAAAATTTGAAAAAATGATTAATATATAACTAATACTTTTCTAAATATTATTTTTTCTGTGGATTTGGACCGTACATTATCATATATAATAAATTTTATGAAATTTGATCCACCTTCCTTGATAAATAAACTTATTATATTTTATATTTTTTAATATTTACAAAGGTACCCCTCCCTACACATCTAAAATGAATCCTCCTCTACTAACTTATATACAACCCCAAATGTACATTATCTCAACCAATATATTTCTAAATTCCACTCCAACACCCTTATCCATGAGCTATGTATTTTGATCTTCCTAAAATACACATCTTATATGGATTAATGTGTAATAAAAAAAGATATACAAGGAGGAGGTATAAGACTGTATTGAATTCATTCATGTTTATTTCATGTAATTCCTACATACATTGTATTCTTAAAATTATAATAAAAATAAATTCAGTATCATTAATTTTCTTGAAATGTTTATGAAATGGATAATTTATACCACATTACCATCTAATGGGATATAAAAATGTTGATCATGGATATGTGTGGACTACCGTCTCAATGAAGTGATGTATTTAATTTTTCATCACCACGTCACATTGATATGTATATAGATAAAATTAATGAATATTAGTTTTATTTATGTCATATGAATTCTTTTATAATTATAATATATTATTTTCTTTCTTACCCACCCATTTGATTTAAAATGAAACATATATTGTGTGTACATATAGAATACGACCTCCACAAGGTTATGAAAATCATTTTTCATAACCACCTCACATGGATGATAATAAGGATGAATTTAATGAATAGTTTTGAAATTATGTATTTTATTTTTATTTTTAATTCTATATTTTTTTATACTTTTTAATCCTTTTTTATCGATTTTAAAAATGAAAATATTTGTCATGTGTATGTGCAGTCTACCACCTACATGAACAACATATCTATTTATCATATCCAACTTACATGGATGGTTATAAGAGTTTATTTAATTTATAACTGATATATATTACATTAATATGATTCTATAAGTGACGAAATATTGTGAATTGTGAAAGGATCGGAACCACAAAATCAAAACATCCATTAGAAACAGAATTAGTAACACTAATATAATTTCATTATTTAAATAATTGTATGTGAATAGGTAGAAATAAGTTATGCATAAATTTTATCTAGAAAGATAGATACAAATATGTATATGAAATAAATGAATAATGAAAAATAAATTATTATACCGGTGGTCGGAGAATGTTATACCATGGGGAACTAATTGTAACAGTTTCTCATCTCAAACTCGCTCCTCTGAGATAGATTTTTATTTGAGAAACTACTTCCATTATATAATTTATATTATTCCTCATTGAAATAACAAATCAAAATAAACTCTATATTATTTTTTATTAATATTCCATGTCATTTTCCCTCAGTCAATTCATCTTGATTAAAGTGTTAGAACATTTGTAAGGGTTCTTAGTCATAGTTTAGATTATTGGAGACATGTATCGCATTGTGAATCATAATATATTCTATATGATGTAATTAAAACCCAATGAATATATTGTGACATAACGTTTTAGGTAATGAATTGTATTTTTAAAATTATTTCATGTTCAAAATTTTCATGACATTTAAATAGAGATTTACCAAATCCCCATGTGCTATTTTAATTTCAATTTTATTCAGGATTGGTTATGTTCAAATTTAAATGAAGTGGATTATATTATATTTTCATAAAAACGAAAATGCATATTATTTTGATATAATTAGGTTTTTTATGTTTATTTTAGTTTATCTTATAGTTTGTAATAAAATCCACCAAGAGGTTGTTTATAAGAGACACCAAACTAATTATTCATTTTTGATCCGGAATCTTTTTCTTCCATGTCCATATTATTTAGTTTTTTCAAAAAAATTAATTTTTATAATTGATAGATTTATTATGAGAAAATTATATTAATATTTAATTTTTAATAAAACAATTAATTGAATCTTTTCATCATTCCCTATAGGGGCCATTTTTTATACTTTTTTAAAAATTGAGAAAATAATGATTATACATATTTATCACTCAACAAAAATTTCCCACCATTATAGCCATTAGTAATTATAGAAGATAACTTATATCTTTATATGGGTTGTTAAGGAAATTATTCACCCATTACTCATGTAATTATTCATTTTAAAAAATATCCAAAAGAAACAAATATTATTTTATTAAAATCATGGAAAATGGGGTTGTGTTTATCTATATATATATATATACTTTATATTCCAGTCTATATTTTCATATTTATCTAAAATTTCGGTTCAAGATTGCATTTCATAATTTTATCCAAATAATGTTTTAAATTTATCTTTGCAACTTTTTGAAAAGTGTTTTTGAAGTATTTTGTGACATCATTTTTACAAAAAAGATATAAATGTTTTAGTGAAAATAATTTAAAATTTCACTTCAATATTAAAATTATTTATCTAAATACATGAATTTAATTATAAAAATTCATATATTATGAATTGGAATTATTATTTTATCCATTAATAATTTATGGTTTATAAATAATTTTTTAAAAGGATTGTTCTATCATCCTTGTGCTTATATTATCTATCACTCTCCTTCACCCGTTATCCTTTAATTTTTGTCTTCATGTAAAAATTATCAATTATCAAGGATATATTGAATTAGTATTTTACCCATTATATTTAATAGTGTAATGAAAATATTTATCATAAATCAGATTAGGGATGTTTATGATTAAAGGTAGCTAATTTATTGATGATGGAAAATATTGAAAATACATATATTTATTAATTCTATATAGATAATTTTTTAATTGCTATAGCAGGTTGATTATGTTCTAGTAAAATATTTAAATTCTATAGTACATGATTCAAATTACATATATATTAATTATTTTCAATTAATTGGAAATATATTAGTCAGGGGTGGGTTCAAGAATTATATACTCCTTGATGAAATGTTAGGTCTAGAGGGACAATTAGGTTGGTATGATATAATATTATTTTAATATATCTTACAATATTATTGTAAAATTATTAGATGAGGCCATGATTGTATATTTAAATGTCTAACATGATTAATTCCATCATTATGAAATCAGTTATTATTGAAAATGTGATTACTATGTTGATATTATACATTTGTAAATTTCATGATACAATTACTAATTAAATATAATATTCATAGATTATCAACTCTTCCATATTGTTTATGCCTTATGTATTCATGATATATTTTTATATATGGTTTCTCTTCTATTCATGTGTGATAACCCATTATTATTTTTCCATCTCCCCATGTTATGAATACAGATAATTTATATGATATATCTTAATGTATTTCATGTTGGGATATTTTTTTGTGAAAAGGTGAATGTTAATTGTAGAATAATAAATAATGTGTATCGTGGGAAGAATTCATGTTGGGTGAGAAAGGTATATGTTTTTTAAAATAGTAAATTTCATTTTTATTTAAAGATATATACCTAAAAAGGAATTGGCTAGATAATTGAATCAATCATTTCATTGATGTTGTAAATTCTGAATCTCGACACTTGAGTAGATATTAAATCTGGTTTGTAAAGAATATGTTTTATTCATTAGATCCTCAAGTACAGGATTGGTCTACTATATTTTATATTAATTTGAGTAGGTAAAAAATATATTTTTAGCACTACATCTGATAGTACGTGTTTGGGAAACTACGTATGGTTTCAGAGTAGGGCTTAGATACCTTTATAGATACAAATATTAAGAATAAATGTTAATTTAATATTTACAAATTTATTGTCGATTATAAGATCCATGATAAAAATAACATTCCAATGTATTATATAACTATATTTTAAATGAATTAAATATATTTTTGGAGACATTCATAATAATATATGATCAAAGAAAAAAACTATTGGGTTTGATATATTATTTATAGTGGATTCTATTTGAGAATAATTTTCTTTTTCGAGAAATTTTGAAGATATAAATTACCATTATGATGGTATGTAAGTTTAAGTTAAGTGAATTATGTTTATTTTAGGGGAATGAAATAAATCATATTTTTTTGGAAATTATAGATAAAATTTAGGATTTGGAAGAAAGTTTATTACTGAGTAATTTACGGAGATGTTTTTCATAATATGGAATTACAGTATATGTTGGCTAGTGTATAAGTTGATGATATTAATTGAGTAATGAATAATTATTTTTTTAAGAATATAGATTTTTTTTTCGTGTTTCATAAAATGGTGACATATTTTATTTTTCAAAAATATAATTATATTTATGATAATTTATGACAACGACAGGTAATTTTTTGGTATGTGACGATGAGTGATAAATTTTGTTCAGAGATAAATGTTATATTGATTTTGGAAGAATATGTGATAAAATATTATTAATATATGGGTTTTATTTGTTGAAGAAAATTTTGGGTATTTTTAAGATAATTATTATATAATTATTTAAGATAAACTCTAGTAATTGTTTTAATGGTTTTTATCATTGATGTATTATTTCTTTATATAAAGGATTATCCAAAATATGTATTATCTTAAATTTTACTAACTATAGTGGTTTTATTTTATGTCTATATGTTGTAGGAATAACATGTAAGCCCTTTTTTGATCTTAGTATCCATTAGTAGTTAGTTTTATTTATTTATCATGAAAAATCAATCATGGATATTTATAAATTATATGATGATTTGAAAAGGAGTTAGAATACTACATAAAACAAAACCAATAGAAAAAACCTTTACTTATGGTTTTGAAATAAATAAATTATGTTTTTTATATTCTATAACATGATGGTAAAATAATTCCTAAATTCAATTAAGAAAATTTTATATCTATTGAGTTTTATTTGGTAATTATCACTCTAGTTTCAAGGTATGTTTTTGGATACTCATTTTAGGATCTTATCTTTTGAACTGGAATAAAATTATAAAGGAATTTGAGAATTTTTCTGGTGGATAGGTAAAATAATTATTAGACATACAAAATTATATAGTGATAGAGTGAACTTGTAAATTTTTTTTTATTTAATGATTTTAAGTTCTGAGTGGTTTCTCGGAATCTCATATGTGTTTTGGTTGCTTTGGATTTGAAAAGTTAAATTTTAATTGAGACAAATCTAGATGCATAGTTGGGACATGGATAACACTAACCATGGGTCCAAACCATGTTGAATATATTGTAAAGGGAAGTGGTTTTTTCAAACTATTCTAGGGCTCCAGAAAGCCTTCCAACATGGTCAAGAGACGTAGAGGAACTCATATCAATGAAACATAGTTTGTATAACCATGTACTGTAGGGGTGTTCTTTGCTAATAGTTCAACACAATTAATGCATGGTTGGTAAAAAAGTGTGATAAAGCCTTACAGAAGGATAATTCTTCGTATAGTGTCACCACATGGTTGGTGCATGGTGTTTTTTGTGTATCCTAACTGAGTTCTTATTTTAAATCTGACAATATTATCATTTAAACTTCCAAACCTAAATGATTTTCACCCATATTTTCTTCCACCATTCATCTAGTATCCCATCTGAATGAAATCTTACCCCTTATCCTCTTCCATGGGTGGATCTCCCTCATTTTTTGGCCTAATGAGATCTCTATAAGATGGGTTGGATGTGTATAGGTGATCTTATAACTCTACTTGTTTCATTTATATATTTTCATTATCCATATATATACTATCATTTCATGAGGTCATAATCAATATTTTAGGGTGTCTTCTAGATTATAAAATTTATATAATTTCATATCAACCCATATTTAAACAATAGATTCGTTAAGCATCATTGGTATATGTTTTCTGTTCAATTAATTTTACCTCAATGTCTTTTCATTTATAAATTTTCTTTGTTGTTCCGAACATAATAATTTCATTACATTGTTCTAAAATATTGTTATAACATTAATTAAGTACAAATATCAAGATAAAAACCCTTCTAATACTCATTAAAATTTATTAGTAGTTGGGGAATCATATGAGATATCCCCTTTGGCTGTGTCCTACTAATTGTCCACATTGTACCTTGAATTTTTTTTACCAAGACACACCTTATGTGTCTTTAGACTGACTCCAAAAATTGAATTTATTAAATGATAAAAAATTAATTTTTTAAATTAAAATCTTGTATGTATACATAATGGTAAATTGATCATTTGTGCATTAAACTCACCACATTCGAGTGAGATTCTATATTTAAATTAAATGGATTAGAAACAAATGTGAATTTGACTTTCCCCTTACCACTTATGAATGAATTGACTGATAGAATGAATACATATATTGAGCCCTTTACATTGTAAAATGAAATGGAAATGAATTAAATTTAAATTAAATATATATTATTTAATTAAAATTTAAATAGTGAGGCCATGTCATTTGGACTTCATGAGATTATGAATTATACCCATGCCAAAATTGAACATAAAAGTTTGAATTTTTTACAATGTCACTTGGCCTATAGGGGACCTATAAATTAATTTTTAAATATATTTTTAAATATTAATATTCCAAGGATTTATTCTCATAGACTATGTTTATTTAATAAATTTGATGTCAATATTTATTATAGTATTCATTGAGTAATAATTTTGTTCCGATATGAAATGCCATAGATGGACATGAAAAGAGAATTTAATTTATGAATTATAAATAGATAAGTAGTGTTTGACATGGTGTAACTCATTATTTTATTTATTTATTTATTTTACTCAATCCAAATTTTATAAATTAGCTGTTATATGTTGAATAATTTTCATTTATCTCTTACATGTTTCGGGATGGTTAGATTATTGAGAACTGACCTAGTAATCCATTTATTATTACTTGTTAGTTGTTATTATCTTCTACCACCTTTCATTTATTTATTCATCTTCTATGCTTCATACTAATCCAAAGGGTATATTCTCTCCATTGTGCCACCTTTAGACCCTTATTGTTATTCGGTATCCTTTAGCATATGGGGAGGAGTGCTTGAGGCCATGTGGATTACTTGCTATGTTTCTATTTATAGTTTGAAAAAGATGGGATGTTATAAAGTGGTATTAATTAATCATATTCCATTAATTACTATTTGGAATTATAGGCATGATACTTGGAATGTGTTGGCACCTGGTAAATAGATCATTTCTGGGAATGAATATCTCACACACAAGGTAAAGATCACATATCCATGGATGGATTGTTGTTCATGCTATTAATTATTATAGTTGATTTTTTAACTTAACCGTAAGAGAATTTTTTTTATTATTTTGAACATTGATTACTAAGACATATATCTTTACCTAGTATATAATGTGAGTATTTATGTTCATGTATCTTTTTAGGCACACCCGATTTATATGTTTGTAGCATTATTATCTATAAAAAAATGATTCTATTAGTTAGACTTGTGTAGACACCGAACAATTCTCAAGGATAGAAGGAGGTTTTGGCGCAACAAAGATAAGACATATTTTGACCCGGTGATTCATTCTGGGTGGCCCAGAAGTTCCACACAAAAAAATCTCAGGTGTGCGCAAAAAAAATATCTCCCGCGTTGAAACATGTGAGATCCGAGGAAGTCTTCCACGCTGGCATGGAAGCTTACACGCAGGTGTGTAATAT
Organism: Viscum album; assembly: GCA_963277665.1. Classification (NCBI taxonomy): domain Eukaryota; kingdom Viridiplantae; phylum Streptophyta; class Magnoliopsida; order Santalales; family Viscaceae; genus Viscum; species Viscum album. Next base: position 1,406,052,879 of record OY728125.1, read on the forward strand.
TCTACACCCCTAACCGCAGGCGCTGAAATTTTTCACGGCCACCCCCGTGTGGTTGAAATTTCACTTTGCCTTCACCGGTGCACAATCTTTCGCTCAGACAGGTTTCTGCGTGGATCAAGTGACCCCGTGGGCCTATAAATAGAAGGGTTCCCCTTAAACTTATGATGGTTGAAGAATCCAAACCATCTCCTCTGCATGAAATCCACCTCTCTTGTTCATAAAGATATATTTTAGGTACGGGATTTTTTGAAACATGTCACCCAGGGGTCCGCCTTCGTGCGATACAACTCAGGCTTAACCCTTGTCCAAATCCCTTCGATTCTGATCTTCTATGCACAATCCCTTCCAATTGCGCGTAATCCCTTCCAATTTTGTGCAACACTTATTCCCCGTGTGCAATATCTTCTATTTTTCAGGCAAAACCTCGGATACCCTTTAAGCGCCCAACCTCTTCCATGGAGCACTGACCTGTTCTTTTCTGTGCAAGTGTGTCAATTTCACTATGACTCGGTCTTTTCAGCCCAAGTGTCTCAATTACACACCAACCCAGTCATTTCCATCCAAGTGTCTCAATTGCATGCTGACCCAACGTTTTCTGTGAAACTGTTCCATTTGCATGCAAACCTCCCTCCTTGTGTGAACATGTTCAATGTCTCTCTTCCAGATGTCATTTTCGAGAACCTCCCAAGCCCAAAACATCTTTTTCACACACCAGTTTCTCATATTACCCTCAAGGATCGTACTAAGTAACTTCAATGTCCCTCCATTGGTGTTTCACATTGCGTTTCTTCACCTCATGCTTATTCGAATAGGCATGCTAATGGCTATTGATTCTTCGCATAGCCACACTAACATGGACCCCAATGGGATCACCTCACAACACACCCTAGCCATGGTGTTTCCTATCACTTCTCTTCACCAAGGTGTAGTGGGTGCCAGTTATGTAGGTCCTAGGTGTGCGAAGTGCACCCACATCATCTGAGCTACGGGACGTTAAACATCCACGCACTATCATCCGAGCTGCAGGACATTATACTACCAAGCACCTTCGTCCGAGCTACAGGATGTTAAACTTCCAAGACCAGTCATCCTTTTCACATGACATTAAACAATGGTCCCACCCTTGTCTTCAAACATGGGACTCCCCCTCCTTGGAAATTATGCATGCCCACTAGTCTCCACAAGAGTGAGATCATTCCTAACATGGAATGAGATCATCTTAATCAGAGTGGCGTCTGTTCGCGGGGAAAGGGAAACCACCCTGGTGTAAGCCCCTAGTTTTCTTTTCGGAGGTATCACCCCAAATACTCCTCTCTTCCTGGGTGTCAATACCCTCTCTTAATTGGTGTTGTCACCACTTGGGCCTCCACCCTGGAGTAAGTCCCAATATTCATCTCCTCGGGCTACAAACCATGTGTAACCCCTTGTTTCCTCTTTGGGCAGCTAGCCATGAATGATCCCCACTCCACTTCCCACGGACTCACCTTTCACAATGTGATCATTATGTCTTTGTTGTCTCTTGTTTCTCACACCGATCATTACTCATGTGGTATTAGAGAAATCATCGACCATGAAATCCTCTCCAGATAGCCTATAGTGTATGCCCTGCACCCAACCTAAACTATGAGGTGTTTGATCCTTGCCAAGGCGAGGTACGTAAGAAGCCTCCTTTAGGTTCTATACCACCACCCATTGGTCTCGACCATCTTCATGTCAGATCACCAAACACCACATGAACTATGAGTTCTTTGATCCTTGCCAAGGAAAGGTATGTAGGCAGCCTCCCTGAGGTTCAATCCCAAAAACCATTGATTCCGACCCCCCTCATGTCGGTTCCCACTCCTCCTGAACTACGAGAAAATTGATCTTGTGGACTATATAAGTTATGTAGAAGAGCTCCCTGAGGTTCAAGCCCAACACCCAGTCTCTCTTCCCCCCTACATGTCGGTTCATCCCTATCTTGCATGACGTTAAACTGTGGACCTCAATCAGTGGTAATCCATTGTTTCCCCAGTCAGCGGTAAGATGTTTCACCCACCCAAACTACGTGTAATTTTATCCTTGGAAGGGAATGGTAAATAGGACACCTTAATGAGGTTCATGACCAAAAAAAATTGGCCCCAGGTCCTCCTCCACGTCGGTTCTCCAACCCCCATCCTATAGGAACGATGTGGGTTTGATCCTTATCTCCTAGATAAGGTACGCAGGAAGCCTCTCTAAGGTTCGAACCCATCCAACAGAATGAAATTGCAACCCCATCCTACGGTAAGCTGTTGACATCCCAATCCAGCGGTAAGCCGTTGTGACCCCATCCAGCGATAATCCATTAAATTCCCTATTCGGCAGTAAGCTGTTATCAGTTGAACTATGAGGACATTGATTCCCTGCCACGAGGATATGTAAGAAGCCTCTTCAAAACTCAATCCCTACATCACCGTCATCCTCGATACGACTCCATCTCATTCTCCATCCATGTCATTAAACCTTTTATCATCCATCCTGACTCTTACCCAGGCCACCAAATCCAGGTGGGATTATGCCACCTCATTCCCCATTCCCCTTAATAAAAATCTGGATGGTAACCAAATGTTGTCCCCAACATCAATGTTCCCTCTAGAGGTTGCACCCATATTATCTACTATAATCAGTGTTCTGGTCAGTCTGATCCATATCTACTAGACGTTAAACTCGTGGCTTACCCTATGTTAAAAAGGGAAGCTGAGGAAATCCTCAGGTACATGCCTATTTCATATAATTCCCCGTATTTAATGTGGGATACCTTGGGCTTCAGTGCCCTAGAAAAACCCTATAATAAGGGGAATAAACCCATAGTCACCAGGGTCCCAATGTCCAAACATGCTAGTGATGTCCAACGTGACTACTCCCCCTGAACGAAGGTTGTTTCCCTAACTGGACCCTTTGGAATGTCCTGAGAGAACCATTGTAATTAGCTGGTGTCCATGAAGATATGGCACTAGGAATAGTTTCATAAACAATGTCTTAAATCTATAAGGGAGACCTAGACTAGGTGACGAGTTCTGAGTATAAATCCACAGAATGAAGAACCAAAATCCCATCATCATGATTCGATCAATGTGAAAAAATCCCTGAACATGGAACTGATGCCACCTGCCGTTGAAAAACGAGAATTTGGGGCAACAAACAGCACCGCCATCCCCCAACAAGACAAACACGCATGACCCAACAAAAGCATCAGAAATAGAAATGTTGAACCTGATATGAATATATTCTCCTCAATATGAAGATTAGTACCATTTGAGACATCAGTGGATTAGCGTGTCACCAGATGTAGTCATTTGGCACCGGGTCCCACCAATTAAATAGTGGACCTAGTGTGAAACTGACCAGAAGTTGGGGTAGTAAAAACATTAGACATCCCGATCTATGATGTTGTCAGCGTGGACCCCTCTTACCGGTCATGGAAGATGGGATTTCTCCAGGTCATGGGTCGTCGATTACTTTTTTTCAGCACTAATGAGTTAATCTCACTGCTCTTCTTGAATCATGTTGATTCGCCTAGAAATCGATCACCACCCGCCCACCGACGCAGGGGTAGGGGTAGTACCAGTGCGGCAGTCCTGCATGGCTCCAACTCTTCTGTGACGGTTTCAACGACCATGACCTTGGGGTTCCCATACCCCATCTCGCCATCCGAGGGTGTACATCGGATGGTGATCAATAACCTCGTACGCCGATATGAGGAGGTGGGTATTATCCCGACTCGAGATATGGACCATCTGGATTTAGAGGCATCTTCACCTTGTCGCCAACACTACCCTTGAGGGTCGCATAGGGATCCACTTCTCCCCATGCCAACATATAACCATTTTGGGAGCCTCTCCCCGAAACATCTTGATGACTCCCTACCCTACGCCAATGAGGTAGGGGATATCCGGGTAAGCCCATCCAGGATCCCATTCTAGGGGTTCCCAGAGAGGGCTCCCACCAGGCCACGTCAGTGCCGCCACTCATTCATACTGGATGAGGAGCATGTAAGGCACGTACTAGCACCACTGACTCCAGTCCATATAACCCGACTCCAGAGTTGGGCACAAGCTGAAGAGGATGTCCACCATGGGGCGTCAACTTCAGTGGCTACTGTGGCTCGAGCCACCACTAATGTGTATCACCAACTCCCTACACACACTTAGAAGAGACACTCATACGGCCGACCTAGATCGATTCCCCAACTGCCCCACGGGCAGGCTGGGTTGACTCTCTTGGTCGCAGACACAGGAAATAGCCACCGCGAACTAACCCGCATTGATTCCACCCAGTCAGTAGGTCCTGCCTGTACTACTACCATAGAGAACATGGTCCTTCCTACTTCTATTCTTGGCATGGAATTCCTCCCCGTGAAAACTTCCATCTAAAAGAGGGTCCTCCCCACAGTAGTGACACATAGTACATAAGTCTCTCTCATGCCCACTACAATGGATATAGATTCATTCATCCTTCCACAGACTGTTGGTATGGTGACATTGCACATCTGGTCACTCTTCAACGTGGGGACCCTCTCCATGACCTTGTAGAAACTGGAGAATGTCCTCCTTTCCCCAGCAATCAGAGGGGTGAAGGCCAACCTCGCCTCACCAGCACCCAGCACAGAGGTCCTACCCATATTCATCTAGACTATTACAAGGAACCTCCTCATACAGATGTCACCAGGGGAACAAGCATGGGGGTTCCCCCATGAATCTACCAGTTCAAATGGAGGTTATACCCCCTCTAGTTCTACCCACAAAGTTCCTCCCTATGTCCCCTTTGATATTTTTCCCGGTACTCCTCGCAATGTGGCTAACTAAGGAAAAAACCCTCTCCACCCCAGCACCACTGTAGCTGAAGGACCTCCTCATGTCAGAAATCTACCCTGTCCCGAAGAGCCATCTTGGGGAAGGAAGGTGGGTAGTCACTTCCATAATAAGAATTCGGGGAAGGTCCAGACAGATATTAAACCATTCTACTTCTCATACTCTGAAGCAGATTACGACTTAGTGTGGGAATCATCCCCTCGCTCATTCGAGCCAAGGGATGGGGCATGAACGAGGGGAATCAGCCTCGTACTTCCAGAATGAATGGTCCATTAGATTCCCACATTCCCCATAGGTATATCCAAGAGGAAGAAATTTTGGAAACCCCGCAGGTTACGGTCGTGCAATCTACACCATCATCACCAGAAGCACTATCTACCTTGACTAGGGATCACAGAGAGCAATTCAGGGGACTAATGGAGGGAGAGCAGCAGCACGACCCCTCCCAAGTAGCCCAAACCCTACACTAGGAACTGCCACTGTCAGCCCATTCAACTGCAATGTGGTGGCTATGTTGCTACACTCTTTGGAGGAAAACCCGAGATTCGACATCCATTCAACCGTGTTCTCCGTATTCCCCACTGTCCAGCCTATCGTCCCAGTGGTCTACCTTAGTATCGTTGCAAGTTCCTCATCCACCCCCAGTTGAGGAATGGGGTAATCAAGGGCCAGACCCAGAATCCGAGCCAAGAAGCGTATGGAATATCCTCGTAGCGGACCACTTCCCTAAGATGTTTTGGCCAGTTGTGGTGCTGAATTTCTACGCACCAAAATCCCTCACCCTAGATAAAGTTGAGTGTTTCCATCAAACCATCTGGGCAGTGTACGTTTTCCTTTTTTATCAGCGAGTGGTTTACTCTAGGATCCAAGCGCATTTGGAAGACATTGGTGAGCAATACCGTCTAGTTGATTTGTCCGCACTCCCAGTGGCCCAGTTCCTTGAATCACTAGGTCACCATAAAGCCCTCCAACAAAAATGTGTTCAATGTTTCAATGTACTTCGCATGATTATCAAGGAGGACTCCCCCCCCCCCCACGTGAAAATATATGGCTGGGGGAAGTATGCTGCCCTACTCTTCATTCCTATCTGACGGAATCCCAAATCGCTAGGAGATATTGAGGACATGCCCCTAGGATGTGTCACAGTCAACATGGCTGACATAGTAGATGAGGATAATGAGTTCGATCTTCCTAAAAGAGAATTACCCCTGAGGGAATTCCACCACTACTGGATCCATCAGGAAGAGTTACTCTCTAGAAGAGGAATGTACTGGGTCTCCCTGCACCCACAAAGTCATTAGTCCCTAGCCGAAATCATGGTAAGGGTAAAGAGAATCTTAGAGCCGTAAAACCCTCAGACCCATCTAGCTTAGTGCATAAGGAGGAGGAGGATCCTGAGAAGGCCGCATTGCATCAGCAACATGCCGAACAGATGAAGTTGGTCAATGACCTCTTGGAAGAACGAGCTACAAAGCTATGTCCAGAGTACAGAAATTCTAGGCCAGGGTAGCAATGGAAGGAACTACATCCCCTCAGTGAGCTGCCTCTAGGATACCCTGACCATCCTGCCCCTGTGGATAGGGTTGAAGACGAAACTTACGACAAGAGGGCACGTTATGTCTTGCCAAACCCTCCGGAACGGCGAGACAATCCTAGAGACCCAGCTCTGGTTCCCTTAGCTGCCCTGAGAGTCATACCACCAACCGCTCCATGAGCCTCTATGCTTGGTTACCATGTTCATGAACCCACAAATGCATTCATGGTTATGGATCCCAGTCCCGTCCAGATGATCCAATGGTGTCACTCATCGATCGCCTCGAGGCATCGGAAAAGTGACTAGTGGCACTACCACCCAATGGAAAGCCATATCCTGCATGGGTAGATGATATTTCGGAACCCCCCAAGTTTTTGAAATCCCACTTCCCCCCCCCTTCAATGGTATAGGGGACCCGCCGCAGCATCTGTCCTACTTCAGCTAAAGGTGTGGGCCCATGTTGTGAACACCAGCACTGTAGGAGGACGCCAAGCTCCAATGTTTTGTGTAGACATTGGAGGGGCATGCATTTTTCTAGTATAACCATCTTCCCATCAGATCTGTAACAATCTGGGAGGACCTCTATAGGCAATTCCTTTTCTAGTTCAGCTCCACGATGTGAAAAAAAAGTATCACAACCCTCTTCAAGTGCAAGTAGTGGCCTGAGGAGCGCATCACCAACTTTTCTTCCCTATGGAAAGGACTCACATACTCCTTTAACATACCACATATTTAGGAGAAATTGGTGACAATATGTGTGGGAAATGTTAAGACAGAACTGGTTCCCTCTCCGATCACCCAGAACTACATTGGAGGATTCCGAGACTTCTCTGATAAGGCCCAATGCCTAGAAGAATCCCTACAACAGGCCAGCCAAGAACATCTATTGCCTCCTTCAATTCCTGCGAGGATGGCTGTCAGATTCGGTCGCACTATGGTAGCCCAAATAGAGGCTCCCAGGTAGATGGAATTATTAATTGTATAGCCACCTCTCCAACCTCGCATTGGCCTGCCAGCACAGGCGAAACCTCCAGCCCCGCAACAGCCCCACAGAATCGGCAGGTGCCCCTGCATAATGCACCGCCACTGCCTAGGTGGGATAATTAGGCTCTGCATCCTTGACAGGCTCCTCTATACCCTCCTCAAAATTATCCTCCATGGGCCCCCTTTCTAGATAGAATAAACTGGACTTACACATTCAATGAGAATCAGGTTCCCGACATTTCCTGAATTGCCTTGGAACAAGGATTGTGCGTTTTCCTGAGTTTAGATGGCTAGAGAAGGTGAACCTCACTGATCACCCCAACTACAGCCCCTATCACTAGATCCTAGGGAACACCCTCAAGCAGTGCTATGTGTTAAAATACTAGATTCAAGGCCAAGTCCATAACAACATAGTCAGGTTGGGTCCGACCTCGGTATAAGTGGCATGTGTCTTTGTCAGGCCAGATAGTAATAACGATGAGGAAGTTGAGTGGCAGAAGTTTCTAACAGTGGGTCCTAGAATTATGATGACTGAATGGCTAACAAAACGGTCTCCCATTCCCATGGTATCATTTTTGCATGCCTAAATTGGCTAGATCCTTCAGAAGCCACAACCACCACTTCTACATCATCGTCTAATCCATCCCCTTCCTGGAAGAGAAACCATCGGAGAAGCAAGGAAAAGCAAAGCACCCCGCCAATGCCATTGTCATCCCATACACCTAGCGACTTCATGCCCCCAGTGAAGGTGACTCCTCCTAGAATTGACCCAGTAGTGGATAATATTCAAATGATAGTCAAGGATATTCTTTGGTTAACACCGTGTAGTTGATAAACCCATACATGACTCCTGACGATGGGGAGTGCTAGGAAGATCTCCCCAACGACCCCAGTCGATGCCAACATCGGTAGAGCTGTGACCATATGGGTCATCAAGGCACATTATTTCGAACTTCCATCCAGGCCGTGCACACCACATAGACCAGAAAGGAGGACCAACATAGATATATGCACGTGAAGCCTCCTCATCCGGTGTCATTAGACCATCCTCCACCGTCGTTTGTGCTACTAGATCAAGTAGGGACTCACAATGATCAACCATATCCACCCCAAACAAGTCCCATTCAGCTATCCCTAGTAATGCATGTAATCTGCATGCTTCTAAAAATGGACACTGGGATGTTCCTAGTAGTTGTCAGCCGCCAGTCCAGTCGGTATGGCCCACCATACCTCCTATCATAGAGTGACCTCCTACAAGCAGAATTTCTTTCCTGGAACAGAAGTATGATTTTATCATCAATCTTTCCAGTATTCCCGCAAGGATATCCTTCATTGAGTCCCTTCTCTAATCGATAGATATGCGTGAGGCCCTCGCAGAAGCTTTAAGAATCCCCCTTCAGTTTGAGACAAAAGTAGCAGCCGTAGAAGCCTTTCATGCTAAAGAGGTAGAGAATTCTGAATGTTATGACATTATCTTAATATCTAGAGAGGATGAAGGCTCTCCTATATAGGGACACATTCACCCACTATACATCACCAACCATTTTAATGGCGTGGAGATTCACTAATTTCTTGTTGACAATGGCTTCGGGATTAAGCTTATCCTGACATGGACACTATAGAAGAAGGGTTTATCTGAATATTACTTGTCTCCCTCTGACCTAAAAATCTTGGGATACAACAGGACAGAGTAGAACCTATTGGAAAGATCCATTTGAAGCCCTATTTCAGTGGCTTAGTCTCCTTCATTGAGTTCATGGTTGTCTCCCAACACACAACATACAATGCACTGATGGGAAGACCACGGATCCACCTGCACGTGGAGGTTCCCTCATCATATCAACAGTGCCTCAAGTACTCCCTAAATGGTCGAGTGGGAATGATCAAAGGTTACACGTCTCCCTTTGCCTCTTGTGAACCCTGCTACCTAGATTCTGACTATTACAAGAGCAAGGACAAGCATATTCAGGCCCATGAGGTTGAACCCGTTGCGATTTCAACTGACCAATCGACTGGTCTGGATGACTCCTACATCTATCCAATCCACCGATTGGAGGATAAAACCCTGGACATGGGACAATGCCTTGTTTTGTCTGGGACGAGGGGGGAACACATTCCCAAGTATAAGTGATGGAGGAAAATCACCTTGTACTCCTATACAAATCAGGCTCATGTGATCTCGGATACTCCTACTACTATAAGGTATCGAGATGTTCGCCCCATGGCAACGACAATACATAATACATGCTTGTTTTGCTCGGATAGAATCAACCGGCTCATGCCGACGGTCCACTATTTCTTTGATATCATCCAATGTGGCCCCTTGGGCCGAAGACAATACGGGATCAGATCGACATCCTTCATTACTATGGTTTTGGCAGAACTTGAATATCCTAATGTGTTTTCTACTACCGCTCAGGCTAGTACGACCCCCTTATAGGGGGCTATTGACCTAGAAGAATCTCCTCCCGCTAGGGATACCTCCTCGTCAAGCGAAGAAGAGGATTTGGAGGATGATCCCCAGCCTTTGATGTGGGCATCTTCCCCACGATCAATGAACTGGAAAAGGTGAATCTCGGTAGCGAGGTAGACCCGAGACACTCATTGATCTGTGCCTCCATGCCTCCTGAGAAGTTTCAGCGGTACGTAGACTTCCTAAAACCAAATTGTGATGTTTTTTCCTGTAGCTACAATGAGATTCCAGGACGAGATCCTCAGGTAGGCGTACACCACCTCAGTCTCCCAAAAAATCATAGAGGGTTCAAGTCGCTTCCCAGGATGATGCAACCTTCTCAGGACACCATGGTAGAGGAAGAAGTTCATATGCTCATCAATGACAATTTACTTAAGGAGGTCCAGTAAACCAAGTGTCTAGACAACATTGTTCCTGTTAGGAATATGAAAAAATAGATCAGATTCTGCATTGAATTCCAGGACCTCATCCATCGTTATCTGAAGGATGAATTTCCCCTTCCAGTGACAGAATTACTGATCCTTTATACAGCTAGTTTCCAAGCCCTCTCCGTCATGGATGGTTACTTCAGATATAGCCAAATCCGAATGGCCCCCATGGATGAAGAGTCCATAACTTTCAGGGCGCCACATGTTACTTTATATTACCAAGTCATGCTCTTCGGCCTAAAGAATGCAGCCTCCACCTATCAGCGGGCTATGCATTGCATATTCAATGCAATTATTGGAACATTATTGGAATGCTAAATAGATGATCTGGTGGTAAAATTTCATCATTTCTAGGACCATCTCAAAGACCTTGAGAAAGAGTTTGGATTCCTCTATTCTCTGCACTTGAAGATGAACCCATTAAAATGTGCCTTTGGGGTCTTCTCTGTCAAATTTCTTGGCTTTGTTATCAGATATAGGGTCATCGAGATTGACCTGGAGAAGATCAAGGCCATCATCTAGATGCTACCCCGAGTAATATTTGCGGGATTCGGGGTTTTCAAGGCCACAAAGCCTACATATTCTGATTCATTGTGAATCTGGACAACAAGTGTAATCCATTTTCTCAATATATGATGAAAGGAACCCCTTACGAATGGGATGTGGAGTTCCAGATTGCGTTCGAGGAAATCATGCAGTATATTCTCTAGCCTCTAGTCTTGATGCCACCAATCTCTAGAAAACCACTAATCCATTATGTTGCTACCCTGGAAGGATATATTGGAACCCTTCTCTCCGAGAAGAACAATTTGGGGATAGAGAACTACATTCATCACCTCATCTGCATGCTCCTCGATATGAAGACCGGATACCCCCTCCCCGTAGAAAAGACCTTACTTGCACTACTATTCACAGTATATAAATTGAGACATTACTTTCATAACAATGAGGTACATATGGGGTCTCGGGCAGACCAATTGAAGTACATTCTGAACCACCCCATGTTGACAGGTCATCTCGCTCGGTGGGCAGTGAGTCTCCAGCAGTTCGATATCAGGTTTTTCCCTGAGAAAGCTATTGAGGAGAAATCGTTGGCAGACTTCCTTACATCCCATCTGGCTCCTGCTGACCAGTCCTTGGATCTCGATAACCCCAATGATGCAATCCTCTTGGTAGACCAAGCCATGTCATGCTCATAGATGCACTTCGATGGTGCTTCCTGAAGCCCCACTGACAGGAGTCTCAATGATCCCACACTCAACACGGTAGGCTTGGTTATAGTCTTTATTACCCCAGCACAAGCCATATTGTCGTACTCATTCCTATTGTCAGAAGGCTGCACCAACAATGAGGTCGAGTATTAAGCTCTCATCACTGGCCTTGAGCTAGTGCACAAGATTGATGTTCCCCATTTGCATGGGTAAGGGGATTCTGAACTAGTCATCAAGAAGATCAATGGTGACTACGTAGTCAGAAAGCCAGATCTTGTACCATTGTTTGAGCACACTATCTAGCTAATGGCCCAGTTCCCATCTCTTCAGGAAGTTACTCTTTCCCATCGATTTCAAAACGGTTAAGCTGATTACCTGGTCGGCCTAGCTACATCTCTTGCAGAACCGGAGTAGGATGACATGATTATCCACATGGCGCCTTAGAGAGTCATTGCTCCTATCTTTCCAGATTATGACAATGGCCTGTGGGTAATCCATATAACCACCAAATCCTCCATGTCAGGACCCCCAGGTCTTAGGTATGCAGTGATTGAAGTAGCTCTCAATTGGAGGATACCATTGGTTGAATACCTCCAATAGAGTAATCTCCTAGCATATCAGGCTGATCGCAAGTGAATCCAACACCGCGTATTGTAGTTTACCATCTAGATTGGTCCTAGTCTTGTGCATATCCTCTCAAAGGGTGGGTTCGATGGTATTCTCCTATGTTGCATCCAATGAGTCGAGATTTATTAGGTCATGTAGGAGGTTCATGCTGGTTTTTGCGGTGTCCACTGGACTAGGCCGAAGTTATCCCATAAATTCTAAAGACTGGGGTACTTTTGGCCCTCCATGATCAATGACTACATCAAGTTCATCAAATGGTCTCATGTGTTCCAGATTCATGCCATCTTCATGCATCGGCCATGAGAGCCTCTCAACACTACCATGTACTCTGGGCCCTTCGCAGTCTGGGGACTGGATGTCATGGGACCATATATGCTAGGGATAGCTTGCCATTGTTTGGTCATCCTGACCACTATGTATTTCTTTTCCAAGTGGATAGAGGTAGTTCCGCTCAAGGAGGTCAATGCCCGCTCTATAGTTGAATTTGTGAGCTCCAATTTCATCATCCACTTAGGAATACCTCACATCGTCCTCACCAATAATGGAACAATCTTCTGAGCGGGCTGATACGGAGAAATGTTACGCTAAGTACAAAATCCACTCTAACCATACCTCTCTCTATCGTTCGCAAGAAAATTGACAGATAGTGGAATTTAAAAAAACACTATCTAGAACATTGATGAAAATGGTTGGTTAGAATATGAACAGTTGGCCGGACATGTTCCCCAACACACTCTGGGATTATTAGAAAACAACTCATAATTCGACCTAGGTGACCCCATATTCCCTAGTGTACGGAACTGAGGACGTCCTGCCCATGGAGATTCTGTTTCCTCCATTAAGCACAATAGTCTATGACCAGCATGCACGAGATAAGGTAGCTGAAATTAGTCTGGCTGAATTGGATGCACTTGATGAGAATAGAAATTGTGCCCTTCACAATCTTGAAATGTATCAAAATAAGATATCTAGAGCCTTCAACAATTAGGTTCACCTCTGCTCTTTCTTACAAGGTAATTTGATATTGACCCATTGGACATAAATGATATCTGGAAGGAACCCACCCATGTTGGAGCCCAAATGGTAAGGACCTTACAAAATTCATAGGATTTAACCCCATGGTGCATACTCACTGGTAACCATGGATGGTGAGCATATAAATCCTCCCACCAATGCCAAGTATCTCAAGAAATACTTTTCTTGAGCCACCTGGTCCTGCATACCCCTGAAATTCCTAGTCCTGCATGACCCTAAATAGCATGGTCATGCATGACCCTAAACTGCATGGTCCTGCATGACTGTAAACTACTGGGTCCTACATGACCCTAAACAGTCTGGTCCTGCATGACCCTAAAGTGTCGGGTACTGCATGACCATAAAATGCGTCATCCCACACGATGTATAACTATTCATCGTCCTGAAAGACGTTAAACTATATGGATCTTTTAGAACTACATAAGGCTTGATTCCCATCCTTATGGGATATGTAGGAATGCCTGAAAATATTTTCTCTTGGTCAAACCCCAAACTCCATAATCTCTCCTTAGGTCACGACTTATGGTGTGGTGCATGATTTTCCCTCAATTCAATTCAATTTCATCATAGCCACGCCATGTGTTCCACTCCCCACGGACTTCCACCTCTTTCACCATCCTATTTGATGGTAAAATGAATGGGAACAACTATGACTCACCCACTCCATTGATTGGGACTCCATCATCTTTCACATACAAAAGGACCCCTGACTGTCAAGGATGCTCAACCTAAGGGATCTCCCACCACTTTGGGCCAACGGCCTCAAGTATGTTGAGCAACAAATTGATACAAGTCCCACGTTTTAAATATGGTCAGCGGTCAATACTCATTTTTTTGTTCCCATTTCATGTCACTATAAGGATGTTGTGTTTCGAACCAGGTTAGTGGAAATCCTTTGTCATTTTCACCACCCCCGTAGATCCTGAACATTGAGTGCGGTGGTTCATCATGCCCGCTGTATCTTCGAGTTGTGACTCCCTTTGGGCGATGCCAGCTATCAGACCCATATATGATAGGGAAATCCAAATCTGGCTCCTTGTTTCCCACACCAAGCACTACTCACATGGGAATAAGAGAATTGATGAGGTGGTATCCGCACAGGATTTCATATGGCTACAGTTGGCCGACACACCTAGCCTCTGGTTCTTCGACCCCTTCAAGCCCCTGACCCATGTCCTCATATAGGGTTGTACAATGTGGTGCGGGATTATGTCCTCATTAATGTTAGCATATTTCACCATTCCAAAGATATCCCCTTCAGATATCCCTTACATAATTTATCATCAGTTCCACGGGCACATGCCCTACCATGCTCGGCATGACCCATCATTTAGGTTTTTGTCACCCTTTATATTCAGAAACGCCCCCAAATGGCATGGATGCTTGGCCTAATGACTCTCACACCATTATGATCTAACTACAACACCCGAGAATTTTATGAGAAATATTTTGTTTTTATTTTATATAAATCATCAAAGGAATTTTTCACTACACACAACACTAGCTTGGCTTGCTTTACACGCAACCGCGACCTTCCTCGATAGCTTGCGTTGTAAGCAATACCGAGTTTCACTAAACAATGATATACTATTAAAATATTATTAAAACTAGCCGTTATGAATAGTATTAACCGAATTTTGAGTTGTATAACATTTTAATTCATCTTATACATTTTCTAGAATGAGTAATAAAGGAAAAATCTGTTTTTTTGGATAAAATAAGTATTTTTCAAAAAATACATTTTTGCTGCCTTTTGATGGAGCACCCACATTAAATCTATTTTTTTACATGTTTATAAGTTCAATTTGACAAAATAAAATTATTCTTTTGAATCAGGGTATAAAAATTTACTTTGGATAAATTTTTGATATTTTTTTGATAACTTTCATATTTTGATGAACAGTAAAAATAATCTAATTTTTAATTAAAAACAAATTTTTTCATTGAGATAATTTATATGGATAAATTATAATATTGAATGGTTTTAAAGTTTAAATAGAATATTTTTTTACCATTTAATATAATGTATGTCATTAGCATTAATTTCACATTGAATTCATAGGTAAAAACTTTTCAATCTTTGGCAATGTTTTAACTTCTAAAACCCATTTTCTTAACAACGAGATTTATTTTAAATTAATTACTAAAACTTATATGTTTTGAATTTTGAAAAATGGATTCCGTATTCAGAATCAGTGGGTCCAAGTTATGTTAATAGGCCACTTTTTATTTTTGGGCATTTTGAATAGTAACTACGGTAAATTTTATTTATCATAGTTAATGGTAAATCGGGTAATTAAGGGTAAATATAAGATTATAAAATTACCCTAACACCTGTCAAAATCCTATTGGATGACTAAAAGTCGACCCATATCACCTAAGGATCGGATTATATTCATTTAATGGACTTTTGTATATGAAAATAATTTAATTATTATTAAAACCAAAGAATGTGACAACATGTCACTTTCTTAAATGTTATAAGTATTGTAATTTTAATTTAGTGATAAACATCATGAAACTTCGAAAATCAATAGTCTCCAGAAATCTAATACAATTATATAAATCATAGGAATTTATTTAGAATTTTTAGTGATTAAATAATTATCATTAATTATGACACAATAGTAATGTTGAAATTATTTTATTAATTAAAATATCAAATAAATGGTTTTAAAAATAATAAAATAAATATTATATGAACTATTTAATGTGCTCCACTAGTTTTCTAGATACATATGACATTTTATGGATCTATTAAAGCTTTTAGTTTGAACATATCTTCTGTATATATTTTATTTAAATTCAAATAAACGAATAGTGTCAAAATTGACACTATTGTTATTTTATAAAAATAACATATTATAAAATTGTTTAAAAAAAAATTATTTAAAATTTATAAATTAAAATTCATATGGTCTACAATGTCATAATGTGTCAAATTATGGAAAATTCACAACACATATGTAATTATTTATAATAACTTAAAATTTAGAATATTATTACCACAAATAAAATTAAATTGATAAATAAGGATAAATCAAGTTGATAATGTTTAAAATAAATTACTAACATGTATAAATTATATTGGTTGATTAGATTACAACCCTATCTCATATAATATTTAGAATTGAGTCATTTTATAAGTTTTTAAGTGGGGTTGGGATTTATTATAAACTAATATTTCTTATATTTCCAAAGGTGCCCCTCTCCCCCCTTATAAAAGGGCACCTCCTCCATCTCCTCCTCACACCAATTTGAGCCTTCAAGATCAGCCAAACCCTACCACTCTCTCCTCTACACTTCCCTAGAGACATCCTAGAAGTCATGGTCTTCTTCAAAGAACAATTTTAGTGCCCTAAAAGGAGGTCTCAAAGAAGTGCTTCAAAGAAGAGGTAATGCCCGTTACCGATTCTTTCATCTTTATTTCTTCTTCCACTTCTTCTTCTTTAGTTGTTTCATTATGAAGTAATAACATCCGTATCACTCATATACTGATATGTTATTATAATTATGAAACAACCATATTTCATATAATGACCCATACTTTACATACATTGTTAATACTTCAAAATTGAAGCGTACTTATTACATCATATAACAAAACCACGAAAGGACCGTATAGGATTAGTGTGTTTAGAAACTGGGAAACATAAAAAACTGGTTCATAAAGCGTCAACACTGTCTCCCATTTATTTCATCATATCTATAGTCCCTTTTGGCATATCTTACTTAATAACCTTCTTTCTGACCTAGGGAAAGAAAACATAGAAAAGGGTGAGCTCAAATGCTCAGTAAGGGTAAACAAAAAGAAATATCAATCACATCATATTCATAAGAACATAACTTTTGGAAATCTTAACCTGCAAAAGAGAGCATAATTTCATAACATGGGATAAATCATAGTAGTGAAATGGAAATGATAACTTAAAAAACGAAACTTTGTGGCATACACACATAATCATATAGAATTATTTCTTATTAGTTAAGACTCATTGCCAAGAATATCTTAGGGGACAAAGTCCCTTTCTGAACCGAGTTCACTCCTCGTTTCAGTCATGTTTCACTGAACCGGTATAACCTACCGTTCCAGCCATGTCTATCTCATGAGATATAAAATCATTACCCAATGCATTGGAGGGAGATATAGGTCCCACCCATCTCATAATGATACCATTCTTATGTGTGCCACAAAATCATAAATCATACATCATTGCATAACCCATGTAGTAAAAATGGGAATCTTAAACATCGTGACATCATAAAACAACTCATATAAGATAAAGGAATTCATAAAAATATTTCCATCACAACATAATCAAATACATGTAATAATAGGGATATAAACAGAACCCTATATTATCTTAGATGGAAAATAATTTTGATAAAACACTTGAACTCTATTCTTGAGGAAAATATCCTTTCTACTTCAAAAACAGTTTTACATTGTTTACATGTCATTCAATTCTAAACTAAAAGACGTTGATTAAAAATAAACTTGAATACTTTTAAAGTATGCTTCTTGGAAATAATGTTTTAAAAATCCATTCATGCCGTATAAGTTATGAAAACATTCTTATCGTACTTTTGTTGGAAAAGTCAAAAAGTATCTCGTATGAAAAACGACAAAAGATTCCTTTCATATCCTTTACTAAAAACTCACCGAAGGGTAAAATTGGATTTAAACTATTGTAAGTGGATGGAAACAATATTACATATTGAGGGAACATGGATGTGGATGATAAAATACACCCCAGTAAATACCAAAGTATAAACAATCTCGAATAAAAATGAGATTGTGATATTTCCATTACCTTATGTCCGTTTTGCTTCGTAAGTGTCCGAACATACTATATAATGATTTAAATAATGTTAGTGACTTATTCCAGAATCATACTTATTTTTATGATATCATATATGGTCATATTATTAGCTTCTTATTAGTAATATTTCATTGCTACTTGTTATTCGGGTGTTTATAACTTTTTGTTCTTATGTGTGTCCAGTCAAATAAATTCTTATTCTTCTCTTTAGGTTATAGATGCCTCATTTCCAGAATTTTATTAGTGTTATATATATCATATTCATTCATTCAATTCATTTATATAATCATTATGAAATGAAGATCATGTAGAACGAGTCGCATCACATCGTGGAGACGGTATTCCGTACGTATGCACGAGTGATGATATCGTTCCTATGATCGTGGAATTGTATTGGAGTGTATGTATACTATTTCAGAATCAGTATCACTTTATAATAGTCATATATAGTCATTATTTACACCATTATACCAATCCAAGTAAGGTGGTGGTGGAAAATATATTACACCACGGCGTGGAGACAGTATTCCGTACGTACGCATGCGCGGTGATTTCTTTTTCCGTAGGATGGATAGATGGCGAAATAGGGTTGTTTCATACTTATAATAAAATATCAGTATATGAGTGATACTGATGTTATTACTTCATAATGAAACAACTAAAGAAGAAGAAGTGTAAGTAGAAATAAAGATGAAAAGAATCGGTAACGGACATTATCTCTTCTTTGAAGTGCTTCTTTGAGACATTCTTTTAGGGCACTAAAATTTGTCTTTGAATAAGACCATGACCTATATGATGTCTATAGAGAATTTTAGAGGAGGAATTGGCAGGGGTTGGCCGATCGTGAAGGCTCAAAGTGGTGTGAGCAAGAGGGGGAGGAGGTGCCCTTTTATAAGGGAGGAGAGGGGCACCTTTGGGAAAACAAAAAATATTATTTTATTATAAAGTCATGTTCGGTTTTAAATAGCTAAAATTGATATATTTCGAATCTGAGGTGGGTATGGGTCTAAAGACACTCATCCAATAGAATTTAGACAAGTTTAGGTATCAATTTTAACCTTATCATTTAGATTTAATTAAGTTAGATAATTTAACTTTTACCATGTCTTCTTGTTTTCTTACACTATAAGGTTAATAAACTTACTATATCAAGCCAAACGAACCCCAAGTAGTTTATTATTAATATATATAGCCTTATATAAGTCATTTGGCCGAAACCTAGATTTTTAGGAATAAAATAACAATTACTAATATAATATTTGTTTTAAAAACTATTTTATGTCAATTTTGACATTATTTAGTAATTGATTTTTGTGAAAATTATAAAAGAATTATTAGTTCGTAACATTTTACTTAAATCAATACTAACATGTCATATTAACCTAGAAAATTAGTGGAATTCATTAAAAGTCTCAAATTACATTTATTTGGGTATTTATAACATCAATTATGTCAATATTTCACTAATAAGATAATTACTGCATCATCGTTGTGTCATAAATAAATTAACTTATTTAATGTCTAAAAATTACAAATAAAATATCATTATGTAGGAAATAGTTTTAGGTTTCTAATGAATATTTATAGTCGAATTTATCTTATGTATAACCCCATATTAAAAATTATTTACTTATTAAACTTTGATTTTAACTATTTAACCCTTCTTTAAATAAATTAATAATAAATGTCCTAATCTAATCCAAGTGGGCCTAAATGGTCATATTTTATTACTAAGGTTGTTTTTGGTCGAATTAAACTTGTCCAATAGAATTAGGACATGTGTTAGGGTAATAATAATATCGTTTTTATCCTTAATTACCCTATTTACTTTTAACCGTGGTAAATAAAAGTAAAAAGTTACTATTCACCAAAAATTATTTTCATCTCATTGAACCACATTATAGTCCTTGATATTAACCGTGTCTCTCGGATTTTTGAAATTCCACTCATAGAAGCGGTAAAATTAAGTTTTATGGAAAATTCAGTTTTTTTAACTACCACTTAGTGGTTTCACTATTCATCAAAAATTGAAAGTTTTCAGAAAAATACCAAAATTTCACCCCAGGCTAACTTTGATATCCCGAATCCAAAAATGAAGTCCATTTTGAAAAATAAAATTTCAAAAAGTGGTTATTACTATTCATAATGGCTAGTTTTAATAATATTTTAATAGCATATCATTCTTTACTGAAACTCGGTATTGCGTATGACACAAGCTATCGAGGAAGGCCGCGGTTGCGTGTAAAGCAAGCCAAGCTAGTGTTGTGTGTAGTGAAAGATTTGATTTGATGATTTATAAAAACAAAATATTTCTCATAAAATTCTCGGGCGTTACATTCTACCCCATTAAAATGAATTTCGCCCTCGAAATTCGTCACTTTGTAACAAACAGATGAGGATACCTCTCCCTCATCATATCCTCAAGCTCCCATGTAGCTTATTCTAATTGGTGGTTCCTCCATAAAACATTCACCAAGAAAGTGGTCCTGTTTTGTAGGAATTTTTCACTACGATCTAGAATCTCTATCGGCTGTTCTTCATAAGAAAGATCTTGCTCCAGTGGTACAACATCTGAGCTGAGTACATGTGAAGGATCAGGTATGTACTTTCTGAGGAGAGATACATGGAACACATCGTGAACTTGAGAGATATTCGGTGGAAGCTCCAATCGGTAAGCTACCTTCCCAACACGATCCAGTATTTCGAAAGGACCGATATATCTTGGGCTCAACTTCCCCTTCTTTCCAAATCTCATGACCCTCTTCCAGGGAGATATTCGTAAGAACACTTTATCACCCACTTCAAACTCTAGATCTTTTCTTCGGTTGTCGGCATAACTTTTCTGTCGACTCTGAGCTGCTCTTATGTGTTGTTGAATAGATCTGACCTTTTCTACCATTTCATCAATGAGATCAGGTCCTAATAGCTTTCTTTCCCCAACTTCATCCCAGCAAGTTGGAGTCCTGCATTTCTTTCCATAGAGAGCTTCATAAATAGCCATCTGAATACTGGAGTGAAAGCTATAATTATAATAAAATTCAACCAAAGGTAGGTGTTGATCCCAACCACCTTTGAAATTCATAGAGAAAGCTCTCAACATATCTTCTAGGGTTTTAATTGTTCTCTCAGACTGACCGTCTGTCTGAGGATGATAAGCAGTGCTGAAACTCAACTCTGTATCCAGAGTATACTGAAGACTTCGCCAGATCTTCGAGGTAAATCTCGGATCCCGATCAGATATAATAAAAAGTGGTACTCTATGTAATCTTACCACTTCCTTTACATATATCATGGAAAGCTGATCTAGAGAGAACTCCTCTCTAATAGTAGTGAAGTGTGCAGACTTTGTAAGACGATCAACTATGACCCAGATAGCATTATTGCCTTTGGATGTTTTAGGAAGTCCTGTGACAAAGTCCATAGTGATGTTTTCCCATTTCCATTTGGGTATGGGTAATGGTTGTAACATCCCCTTAGACTTCTGTCTCTCAGCTTTAACTTACTGACAAACCAAGCATCGAGAGACATATTAAGCAACATCTCTTTTCATGTCATCCCACCAGAAGTACTCTTTCAGGTCCCTATACATCTTCGTGCTTCCAGGATGAATAGAGAATGAAGAACTATGAGCCTCATCCAGCAGCTCCTTCTTTAATTTCGGGATGGGAGGAACACAAACCAAATTCCTAAACATTATTATCCCATCACAATCAAGGTTGAATTTAGGAACATTTCTCACCTTCTTTTGTAACTCGACATCTGCTTTCTGTGCCTCTTTAATCTTCACATGTATAGATGGTTGAACATTCATTTGAGAAAGATAAGTTTTTTCCCCTTCCATTATAATTCCAAGATCCATCCTTTGTATATCCATAAATATTGGATCTTTTGTGATCCTCATCATGGATAAACTGGCATGGTCTTGTCAACTTAATGCATCTGCCACCTTGTTTACTTTCCCAGGGTGGTAATGGATTGAGCAGTCATAATCCTTAATCAGCTCCAACCATCTTCTTTGATGCATATTCAGCTCCTTTTTTGTGAAAATATACTTTAAACA
Organism: Viscum album; assembly: GCA_963277665.1. NCBI lineage: Eukaryota > Viridiplantae > Streptophyta > Magnoliopsida > Santalales > Viscaceae > Viscum > Viscum album. The sequence continues at coordinate 1,406,074,886 of OY728125.1, forward strand.
TTTATGATCAGTATAAATGTCACACCTTTCTCCATAAAGATAATGCCTCAAAATCTTTAATGCAAAGATTACCGCAGCTAACTCCAAATCATGTGTTGGGTAATTTTTCTCATGGATTTTCAACTGTCGTGAGGCATAAGCTATCACCATATCATTTTGCATAAGAACACACCCCAATCCCTTCTTGGATGCATCACTATTGATCACAAACCTTTCTCCACTACAAGGCAGTGTGAGCACAGGTGCACTGGATAACCTTCTTTTCAACTCCTTGAAATTCTCTTCACATTCCTCCGTTTAAACAAACTTAACTCTTTTCCGAGTCAACTTGGTGAGTGGATTAGATAATCGTGAAAAATCTTTCACAAAACGTCGATAATATCCAACCAAACCTAGAAAACTTCAGATCTCAGTTACTATTGTTGGTCTCGACCATCTTTCGATAACCTCTGTTTTTGCTGGATCCACAGATATCCCCTCTTTTGAGATTATGTGACCCAAAAATGAAACTTTTTGAAGCCAAAATTCACACTTGGTAAATTTGGCATAATGCTTCTCCTTTCTCAGGGTCTTCAATATAATTCTCAAGTGATCTTCATGTTCTTCCTTGATCTTTGAATAGACAAGAATATCGTCTATAAAAACTACGACAAATTGATCAAGATAATCTCTAAAGACTCTATTCATCAGATCCATGAAGATAGCGGGGGCATTAGTAAGACCAAATGGCATCACTATAAATTCATAGTGTCCATACCTTGTACGGAAAGCCGTCTTTGGTATATCCTCCCTTTTGACCCTTAATTGATGATACCCTGAACGAAGATCAATCTTGGAATAGTATTGAGCTCCGCGTATGTAACATCCACAAATGATAAAGGGTTAAATGACTAAATGATATGACTCATGTCAACAAGGTGCACCTTCCTTTTCGAGAGCCTGTCTGATTAGAACTCCACAGTTAAACGTGCTTGGCCTGGAGTAGTGATCAGGATGGGTGACCTTCTGGGAAGTTTCCCAGGGTGTGTGTGGGTGAGGACAAAGCACACTGGAAAGGACATGTGTTGGCCTGTGGGGACAATCATTAGTCAGATGACCCATTCAGGCATGTGGGTGGACCCTAGGGTGGGCCCCACGTGTCTGCGGGGAAAACTGGTGGTGTCTGGTGCGCCAGGACCTGACGACCATGTTTAGGCGGGGTGGTTGTGCTGTCACTGGGACCCGGTTGTCACATTTTGTATCAGAGGGAGGTTTTTGGTCTTGATATTTGGGGTGTTAGGTAGATCGCAGATAGGATTGTAGGTACTCGAGTGGTAGGTGCGGGAAGAGCTTCGCGAAATCTTGCACTTTCCGATCCTCGAGTAACCAGGGTTAGTTCGGGATTTAAGTTTTGGCTTTGCTCTGTGAGGATGGGGGATGACAATAGGAGTAAACTGGTACTGCGCGCGGTCTCACATGGAGTAGCGACCCATGTGATGCCCGAGGGTACGGTTCGACACTCCTAGTGGGTGGTGCTTGCCTAGGGCATGGTCTGCTAAACCTTGTAGCCGGGTTAGACATGACCACTAGTCCTCCGCCCAGGTTCTTTAATGTTGGTGATGTCTTACTTCAATTTTGGGACTGACATGGAATTGTTTTCCTTTAAAAAGTGAAGCGGACTTTGCCGATGCTCTTATTTGCGGTTGACATGATATTTGGGGTGTGTTTCTCTTGGACCTTGTTTTTTGAATTTGGTATTGATTTTTCAAATTTTAATTTCTAAAAGGATGTCTTGGGTTGTTTGAAATCGGAGTGGGTGGTTTTATAAATGGAAATCATTTTGGGAATTTTTATTGAGTTTTTGAAATGATGGAAAAAAGGTGTTTTGGAAAAAAAAATTGGGAATGTATTGTTTTGTAAGCAAAAGATCCTTGTTTCTTTTCATGTGGTATTCCTATGTGTGGTCGTATGTGCATGTGAATGTGATTAATGGATAGTTGGTGGATTGTGTGGATGGGTGCCTGGGAGGCACGAAAATGCAAAACTACGAGGCATCTAGGAATATCAGTGGTGAATGTTTGATTTTAAAAGCTGCATCTTGTTTTCTGAAAAGTGGGGTTTCTATTAAACAAGTTTTTGTGCTTAAATGGTTTTGGAGTTGGAAAGTGGTTTGGATTCTAGAATGAAAGCGATGAGTTCAAATAGTTATTGGGTTTTAATGTACTGTGCTTGGTTTTTCAAGTGAGTGTTTTCCTTGAAAATGAATTGATGTTTTAAATAGGAATTGTTGGATTGGTTTCTGGAATGTAGATGATTGTTTTGTGATGTGTTTTGATTTTTGGAAGGTTGTTTTTGTTTCTTTTTTGGGATATTCCCCCTAGAAAGTTCCAATGGGTTTCCAGTAGGTCTCTTAATTCTTGGCTTAGCCCAGACTCCCAGTGGAGTAGCGGAGTTGGGTCCTGCTCGGTTGTGTCGATTGTTCGTAGACGTTGAGGTCAGTTGAATAACGTTAAATACTTTTGAAAAGTCTTAAGTGTCTCTAGTTTTTATGGAAATCCAATAGTTTTGTGGGTTCAAGTTGTCTTGAGTATGTCTGGTGGAGCGGGACTACACTACCAAACGGTGATCGTTTCGTTTGTGTTGCAAATGAGGATGTCGTGAGCGATCCTCAAGACTAGCCTCATCCCACGGTCGTACCTATGGAAGTGAAGGCGAGAGAAAGTGGTGGATCTCGTAGGTTCTCGACCAGTCAACAAGCAGAGAAGGAGGTGTTTTTGACCTTTCTGATGAGTTGGTATCATGTTCTTCATAGGTGGTGTGGAACAATCAGCTTAAAGTTCTTAATAGTTGTTGGTCTCATTCATATTGTGGAAAGTGTAGGTTCCTCATCCGATGAGGAGTGTGAACCAAAGGGGCATGTTCTTGGAGCGCCCCTTCCATCAGTTTGTGTTGTGTGTCAGATAGACCGCTTAAATTTCTATCTCTAGTGTGGTCAACCAGGCACTCTAAGTCGTTTGTTGCAATTCTCAGTTGGTATGTTGATAGGGTGGCTGCATGGGACACGAGGAGAAGTATGTAGGCTGCTTTTCCAGCGGAAGAAGTTCCAGTTAGAAGTGGTTAGCTTGTGACTGCGAGGCTAGAGATGCTTCAGACATCAGTGCCCCAGCCATAGGTCTCGGGGTGAAGCTTGCGCAGAGTCAGAACTAGTCAGACATGGGATGAACTTGGTTTGACTTAAGTTTTCAGTGCCAGGATGGGGAAGACTTAAGCTTCCCTACTGCAGTTTAGTCTCTGAAGGTTTCACTTTTGTTGTGAGGGGCATAAAGGCCTTGTCTCCTTGTGGTGGTCTTGACTTATGGAAGTTACTCTTGGGATTTAAAGAGGTTCATGAAATCCGTACTCCTGTAAAGCCAGTAGGCGTGCTCCGTGAGCCTGCTTGTGGTCAGAGTTGCTCATGTCTTGTGGAATTGTTGTGTGCATGTTCAATTCGCCTCCTGGTTAGGGGTTTCTGCTATCAAAGCTATCTCATGTGGCAGAGTGTTGTCCACTGTAGGAATAATCAGTGTAGGTCGGGACGTGTGGTGGGTTCGCGAGGAAGAGTTCAGTTTGTACTGCCCAAAGTAAACTGGGAATGCCCGCGCAGGTGTCCTGGTGTTAGGAAAAATTCTAAAATGGTGGGGAGGCCCACTGCGGGTCTCGCTAGCATCTCTTCTTGTGTCGGTTTGGTTCAACATAGGGAGCTTAGTGGGTCAAGCCTGTTTTGAATGTTTTGTCTAGATTTGTGAGACGCATTGGTTTGGAGAATAAATGCTTGACAAGGATCCTAATATGGTGGGGAGACCACAATAGGACGATCTTGTGGAAGACTTTGTTTTCAAAGTGCACTTGGCGGAGCAACCCATTTCTTTTGCTCCGCCCAAACTGGTCCATGCTAATTTGTTAGCTCAGATAGTGGTTCGTTGGCCGAGTGTTTTTGGAGATCTCAAGAAGACCCAGTGATCCCTAAGTTGGGGGTCGGGGTGTTCCATGTTGTAGTTGCGTTTGAAGGTGAATTCCTTGTTGTTAGATTTTCTGCTTAGTGATTCTGTTTTAGAGATTTTTGGAGTTTCAGGTCATGGTGTTTTGAATGCTCGGTCTTCGAGTGATTGAGTTTTTATTTTAGGTATCTTCACGGTCTTGCTTGGAATCTTTGGGTTGGTCAAGTATTTTGGGACTTTCTGGGGGAAGAAAGTGTAATGGTGGGGAGAATTGTCACACCCCGACTGACACTTCTTTTAATTTAATTATTTTAAGTCGTTCTTTTGAGTTGCAGTTTGAAATGGTTCATTTTAAAAAAAAAATTGAGATCTTTTACGAGTGCTCGATCACAATCGTGACTAGGCGTGCGAACGCGCCCGCACATGCGGCCGCAGACGCGACCATGGGTGGTTTCCAACATAAATGAATAATGATGTTATTATTATTTCATCTATTTTTTTAACATGGTCATTTCTATTCATTTTGGGTTCTTTTGCGGGCACGCGACCATGTGCGGCGACCTCACTCGCGACCCTGCGGCAACTGTGCGTGCGACCATGCATGGTGTTCGTTCTCAATAAGCAATGTTATTTTTGTGGTTGATTTTATTATTTTCATTTTCTTAAAAATATTAAAATTTGTTATAATTTATTAGGATATAAATTTATCCTTATTTTTATTTTTATTTCCTTATTTTTTTCTTTATCTTTTCTCTTTTTCTTTATTTTCCTCTTTTCTTTATTTTTCTTTATTTTTCTCTCCCTTTCTTTCTCTCCTCTCTCCCGTCGTGCAGGCCACCCCTCCCCTCCATTTTGCGCGGGCCTCTCTTCCCCTAGAAACCCTAGCGCCGCTGGTTTTTTTCTTCTTCCCCCTATTCCCTCATCTTCCTCGCCAGAACACATCTCCTCTCGCCGGGCCAGCAACATCGGCCTCCTCTCACGCGCACATCCTCCCTTGCTTCGCCTCCCTCTTGTCGGACCACTCGGAAAACCCCCAGGGCGTACCGCCCTCATCTTCCACCTTCGGATAGCCGCGCCGCTTCTCCCTCCCTCCCCGGCCATCCGAACCGCGTCGCGCCCCAACCTCGAACTCGTGCCACTCCACTTCCTCGGACCACATTAACCCACGCCGCCCCTTCCTTCCGGCCGGATTTCCGGTGCGATGCACCTCCGTAAACCCCTCATTCTGCTCGTCCAGCTCTCCTCTCCCACACTGCAGGTGCGTGCCACACCAGTGGGTCTTTTCTTCTTTTGGCAGTATTGCGATATTAGGGTTCCATGTTTTTTTGGGTCCAATTGTTATATTTTTTGTCCGATTGCTTGATTTTATGACATAGTTGTTTGGTTTGCGGTGCGATTGAAGTGCGGTGGAGTTTGCGCACCGTGTTTGTAAAGTTTCAATGCCGTGGATAGTGTTTATGCGTTTAATTCATGTTTGATGAATAAATTTTCTCATTTAGTTAATATATCCTATTTATTAATTAGTTTTCTTGGTGAGAAATTAGTTTTTATGTGTGTTTGTTATGCATTTGGTTTTTAAAGTGGCATGTTCATGTGAAACGTGGTGTGTCTTGGATGAAAACTCTTATTGCATTATTAATTGGTGTTGTGTGATTTGTGCAAGTGGTTTATTAAATATTATAGGAGTTGCAAATTCTATTTTTATATGTTGTGTATTATGTTTTAGTTTGGTGTTGTTGTTGCGTACTATGTTCTGGTTGGGTTGTGATTTGGTTTGGTGTTGCGCCAAGGTGCGTTTGGTTTTAAAAGGATGTTTTGGGTGAAGTTATTGACATTCGAAGTCATGCAAAATATTTTGAAAACTATTTATTAAATTTTCTAGTGTTTTGTTTATCCATGGAAATGGTCTTTAAAATTTTATTTATAATTGTTTTTAAATGTTTTATTAAATAATTATTCAGGATGGAAATTTATCTTTTTGAGTTGGGTAAAGGTTTTTGGTTTAAAATGTCTTTCGGTTTTTGCAGCGTGTCACCAGCAAAAGTCCGCAACACTGCGGTTATCGGGTTGCACGGGCTTATGCGCAAGTGCAAAGCGAGTCGTGTCATCACGATCGAGCGGCGAGTCGAGGTAGGTTCCCACTGCACTTGCCTTTGAATTTAGAATTTACTTATTTCTTGTCATTTATTTAATTATCATCCAATTGGAAGTAGTATTAAAATATTATTTTTTTTAGTAGTTATATTGCTGGAATTGGAACTGCTTCTTTCTCTGCATCATACCGAAAGCTTTTTCATGATTATTTGTTGCACAATAGAGAAAATGACCCTTTGGCCCTTATGTTTGCGCTTCAGAATTAAAATGGTGATTTGGTTTACCTAAATAAGATTTTAAATGTGTTTTCTGGTTTTAAACGTGACAACGTCTGATCCTTCTTTTGTAATTGATTTGGTATTGAATAAGTACAGGAGGCCCGTTTGGCACTTTTAATGAAATTAATGTTTTGAAAAGTCTCTTTGGAGTGATCTTTTGTGTTTGTTGATTAGGTGAGCTGAGTTTGTGAAGATTGTGCATCGTGACTAGTTTTACATTGTGGATGCACTCCTCTTTTATTATATGTGTTGACATGGGAACCTGGCATATTGAGCAAATTTTCTGAGAACGATTGATGCACTAGTTTAGATCACGCACTGGCTAGTGGACCCATAGCAGGGGAATACTAAGTTATTGCTGCTATGGGGATTGGGCCCCTCGGTTAGTCCATGCAGGGCTATGTCGGGCGTTAGGGCGTTATGACGTCATCGAGTTAGGGCATGCCTTCAGGATGAGTCACATGTATTGTACGTTCTGGATTGTTCACGATCTCCTAGGATCGACCCATGTTTCTTTTAGTGTTTATTTGTGTGGCGGATGATTGAGAGGCCGAGTTCGGTTGCAGACCCATGTGTGCCACTTTTACCATTTCCCTTAGTGTGTGTTGTGTGTGATTATCCTTTTGACTAAAAACTAAAGTTTGGATTTCTAAATTGTTCGCAAAATGTTTTAAAAATGAAATTCACCTGTTTCTTTCAACATTAAACTTGTTCTAAATTAAAAAGGGAAATGGACTATTACTTGTTTTAGTAATGAAAGTGTGTGTAAAGACCCATACTTTGTAAAATGTTGTTCAAACTTGGAATTAATGAATTCTTTATTTAATGGTATGTGTATTGGGAATAGAATTATCCGGGCCTACCTACTGAGTTTTAATACTCATTCCTATAGTGTTTTCCTATTTTTAGTTTTGCTGCAGGTTTGGTTCAAGCTTTCTCTCTATGGGAGAGAGCTGGTTGTGGACTGCTGAGCGACTCTCAGAGTCGCGAGGAGTTTTGGTTGAGACCAGGTTAGTGTGTCTCGTTGGCCGTTATTTCTTTTCAGGGTCATTCTTTTACTTTGTGTTCTTCCACTTTTCGGATGTTTTATTTATTTTTATTGGGCAAAAATCGTTCCCTCTTGTTTAGTCTTGATGCCAGGCACTAGTTGCCAGCCCGTGGGGATCAGGAACGCCCCTCGGGCCATGCCGCGGGCCGGGTTGGGTGACCGGTTCAGGGTCGACCCAGGCTAGTTCGTGACAATGTAGTTGGTCAAATAAGTCATCAATGAGTGGGATAGGATATTTGTTCTTGATAGTGATCTTGTTATGTTCTCGATAATCAATGCAGAGTCTCATTGATCCATCTTTCTTCTTAACAAATAGAACAGGTGCTCCCCAAGGTGACGCACTAGGGTGTATGAATCACTTATCAAGATTCTCTTGTAGTTGCTTCTTCAATTCCTTCAACTCAATTGGGGCCATCCTATAAGGTGTCTTTGAAATAGGCAAAGCACCCGGTACGAGTTCTATTGAGAACACAACTTCACAGTTTGGTGGAAGACCCGGTAATTCCTCCAGAAAGACATCATCAAACTCTCGTACAATGGGAATATTCTTAATCGTGAGTTTCTTACCAACCATTTGAGATAAATAACCTTCATTTAGTGGAAACAAGACCCATAAAATGGAAGAAATTTCCACTGGAAGGTTATGTTCATCCTTACATCAATAGACGATCATAGATTGATCTAAAATATGAAATGTGACTTCCCTTCTTTGGAAATTGATATGAGCTCCATATAAAGAAAGCCAATCCATGCCAAGAATCACATCAAATTCCACTATAGGATGGATCACAAGATTTGCAGGAAGCACTTTCCCACAAACTTCGATCATAGAAGAATTATAATCTTTTGATGCGACGGTTATGCAATTAGGTGTTGTCACAGCTAATTCAACATCTAATTGTTGAGGTAATACGGTGATACCCTTAGAAAATTCTTCAAAAATTAAAGATTGGGTGGATCCAGAATCAAATAAAACATTTGCTACTTTAGAGTGGATGGTAAGTGTACCTTTCACCACATCGTTATCGTACTCCACATCACTGATAGAAATTTCATGTGACTTTCCTTTGTCTTTACCCTTAAGAGTTTGTTGACGTCGACCATCATCATCAAACCTTAGATTAGGGAATTTATTGTAATAATGCCCCATATCCTTTCACTTGAAACATTGAAGTGTAGTAGGTTCATTCTGTGTATCCCTTCCTTTTTTTGCATCACTAGACATATTCTTCCCATTGTCGTGGCATTCAAATGCCCGATGACCTTCCTTTCCACATTTGAAACATTTACTTGTACCTTTAAGACAACTCCCTCCATGTTTATTTCCACACTTTGAGCATAAGGGAAAGCTCATATTTTTTTCGGCGTGCTCTTTAGATTTTCCTTTGAATTCCATTTTCCTCTTCTTATCAAACCCATATGACTGATGGGTTACTCCAATCTCCATCTCAACTTTGAGAGCACATCGAACGATTTCCTCGTAGCTATTGAAGTCCCTTATGGCTAAGGCCCTTCGAAGACTTGGTTTTAAGCCACTAAAGAATCGATCGATCTTACTCTCATGTTGGATAATAATACCAGAAACGTACCTTGCAAGTCTTGTAAAATTTGCTTCATAAGTACCAACGGATTCATCATCCTTTTGCTTCAGTTCCAGAAACTCTTTCTCCATCTTTATTCGGAGAATACGAGGGAAGTACTTATTGAAAAATAAGTTCTTGAACTTTTCCCATTCCATGGACTCAATTTCATCCATTTTCCTCGAATTCTTAATAAGATTCCACCTTTGATCAGCATCACCTTCCAAACGATACACTGCTAAGATGACTTTATCATGCTCAGAACATTGAAGAACTGAAAATATCTTTTCAGTAGTACTAATCCATTGTTCAACAACTAATGGATCAGTAGACCCGCTGAATGAAGGTGAACGCTCTCTCATGAAGGATTCAACAGAATGTTTCTCCTTACATTGCTCGTTTGGAAGTCCCGCATGATTCATAGCTTGAGAAAGTTGTGTGAGCATGGCTAAAAGATTTTTCATTCCATCTCCCATAACGTTTGGTTGCTCAGGGGGACAATCATTGCATTGCCCGTTGCATTCCGCATTAACACGGTTCTTTCGGGTTCCAATCATTGACTAAAACCAAGAAGAATAGTGTGAGCAACACTAATTATAATAGGAAAACTACATAATCAAGAATAAAATTTCACACTTAAGGTCTTATCCTAGGTCATTCATGGCCATTTCTAAAACACTATGATTATGTTCTATGCTGAGACTTATCCTTAGGGTTCTTACTAAGGCTTTCACATCCTAGTTTCCAAATGTTGACATTACCTTTCCTTTGATACCAACTATAACGACCCATACTTTACATACATTGTTAATACTTCAAAATTGAAGCATACTTATTACATCATATAACAAAACCACAAAAGGACTGTATAGGTATAGTGTATTTAGAAACTGGGAAACATAAACAACTGGTTCATAAAGCGTCTACATTGTCTCCCATTTATTTCATCATATCTATAGTCCCTTTTGGCATATCTTACTTAATAACCTTCTTCCTGACCTGGGGAAAGAAAACATACAAAAGGATGAGCTCAAATGCTCAGTAAGGGTAAACAAAAGAAATATCAATCACATCATATTCATAAGAACATAACTTTTGGAAATCATAACCTGCAAAAGAGAGCATAATTTCATAACATGGGATAAATCATAGTAGTGAAATGGAAATCATAACTTAAAACATGAAACTTTGTGGCATACACACATAATCATATAGAATCATTTCTTATTAGTCCAGACTCATTACCAAGACTATCCTAGTGGAAAAAGTCCCTTTCTGAACCGAGTTCACTCCTCGTTTCAGTCCTGTTTCACTGAACCGATATAACCTACTGTTCCATCCATGTCTATCTCATGAGATATAAAATCTTTACCCAATTAATTGGAGTGAGATATAGGTCCCACCCATCTCATAATGATACCAGTCTTATGTGTGCCAAAAAATCATAAATCATACATCATTGCATAACCCATGTAGTAAAAATGGGAATCTTAAACATCGTGACATCATAAAACAACTTATATAAGATAAAGGAATTCATAAAAATATTTCCATCGCAACATAATCAAATCCATGTAATATTAGGGATATAAACAGAACCCTATATTATCTTAGATGGAAAATAATTTTGATAAAACACTTGAACTCTATTCTTGAGGAAAATATCATTTCTACTTCAAAAACAGTTTTCCTTTCTTAACATGTCTTTCAATTCTAAACTAAAAGACGTTGATTAAAAATAAACTTGAAAACTTTTAAAGGAAGCTTCTTGGAAATAATGTTTTAAAAATCCATTCATGCCGTATAAGTTAAAAAAACATTCTTCTCGTACTTTTGTCGGAAAAGTCAAAAAGTACCTTGTACGAAAAAAGACAAAAGATTCTTTTCATATCCATTACTAAAAACACACCGAAGGGTAAAATTGAATTTAAACTATTGTAAGTGGATGGAAACAATATTACATATTGAGGGAACATGGATATGGATGATAAAATACACCCCAGTAAATACCAAAGTATAAACAATCTCGGATAAAAATGAGATTGTGATATTTCCCTTACCTTAGGTCTGTTTTGCTTCGTAAGTGTCTGAACCTCCTGTATAATGATTTAAATAATGTTATTGACTTATTCCAGAATAATACATATTTTTATGATATCATATATGATCATATTCTTAGATCTTAGTAGTAATAGTTCATTGCTACTTGTTATTCAGGTGTTTATAACTTTTTGTTCTTATGTGTGTCTTGTAGAATAAATTATTATTCTTCTCTTTAGGTTATAGATACCTAATTTCCAGAATGGTATTAGTGTAATATATATCATATTCATTCATTCAATTCATTTATATAATCATTATGAAATGAAGATCATGTAGAACGAGCCGCATCACATCGTGGAGACGGTATTCCGTACGTACGCACGAGTGATGATATCGTTCCTATGATCGTGGAATTGTATTGAGTGTATGTATACTATTTCAGAATCAGTATCACTTTATAATAGTCATATAAAGATGAAAGAATCAGTAACGGACATTACCTCTTCTTTGAAGTGCTTCTTTGATACCTTCTTTTAGGGCACTAAAATTGGTCTTTGAATAAGACCAGGACCTCTAGGATGTATCTAGGGAAGTGGAGAGGAGGAATTGGCAGGGGTTTTCCGATCATGAAGGCTCAAAGTGGTGTGAGCAAGAGGGGGAGGAGGTGCCCTTTTATAAGGGAGGAGAGGGCACCTTTGGGAAAACTAAAAATATTATTTTATTATAAAGTCATGTTCGTTTTTAAATAGCTCAAAATTGATATATTTAGAAGCTAAGGTGGGGTGGGTTGAAATCCTCTCATCCAATAGAATTTAGACAAGTTTAGGTATCAATTTTAACCATATCATTTAGATTTAACTTTAAGTTAGATAATTTAACTTTTACTGTGTCTTCTTGTTTTCTTACACTATAAGGTTAATAAACTTACTATATCAAGCCAAACGAACCCCAAGTTGTTTATTATTAATATATATAGCCTTATATAAGTCATTTTTTCCGAACCTTATATTTTTAGGAATAAAATAACAATTGCTAATATAATATTTGTTTTAAAAACTATTTTATGTCAATTTTGACACTATTTAGTAATTGATTTTTGTGAAACTCATAACAGAATTATTATTTCAAAAAAGTTAATTAAATCAATACTAACATGTAATTTTAACCTATAAACTTAGTGGAATTCATAAAAAGTCACAAATTACATTTATTTGGGTATTTATAACATCAATTATTTCAATATTTCACTAATAAGATAATTACTGCATCATCGTTGTGTCATAAATAAATTAAATTATTTAATGCCTAAAAATTAAAAATAAAATCTCATTATGTAGGAAATATTTTTAGGTTTCTAATTAATATTTATAGTCTAATTTATCTAATGTATAACCCCTTATTAAAAATTATTTACTTATTAAACTTTGATTTTAACTATTTAACCCTTATTAAAATAAATTAATAATAATTGTCCTAATCTAATCCATGTGGGCCTAAATGGTCATATTTTCTTCCTAAGGTTGTTTCTGTTCGAATTACACTTGTCCAATAGGTATAGTGTCTTTAGAAACTGGGAAACACAAACAACTGGTTCATAAAGCATCTACTTTGCCTCCCATTTATTTCATCATATCTAGAGTCCCTTTTTGGCATATTCTACTTAATAACCTTCTTCCTAACCTGGGGAAATAAAACATACAAAAGGGTGAGATCAAATGCTCAGTAAGGGTAAACAAAATAAATATCAATCACATCATATACATAAGCACCTAACTTTTGGAAATCGTAACCTGCAAAAGAGATCATAATTTCATATCATGGGATAAATCATAGTAGTGAAATGTAATCCCAATAATCATAACATAAAACATGAAACCTTGTGGAATACACAAATAATCATATAGAATCATTTCTTATTAGTCAAGACTCATTTCCAACACTATCTTAGTGGACAAAGTCCCTTTCTGAACCGAGTTCACTCCTCGTTTCAGTCCTGTTTCACTGAGCCGGTATAACCTACCATTCCAACCATTTCTATCTCATGAGATAGAAAATCTTTACCCAATGAATTGGAGTGAGATATAGGTCCCACCCATATCATAATGATACCATTCTTATGTGTGCCACAAAATCATAAATCATACATCGTTGCATAACCCATGTAGTAAAAATGGGAATCTTAAACATCGTGACATCATAAAACAAATCATATAAGATAAAATAATTCATAAAAATATTTCCATCAAAAAATAATCAAATCCATGTAATAATAGGGATATAAACAGAACCCTATATTATCATAGATGGAAAATAATTTTGATAAAACACTTGAACTCTATTCTTGAGGAAAATATCCTTTCTACTTCAAAAACACTTTTCCTTTCTTAACATGTCATTCAATTATAAACTAAAAGAAGTTGATTAAAAATAAACATGAAAACTTTTAAAGGAATTGTCTTGGAAATAATGTTTTAAAAATCCATTCATTCCGTATAAGTTAAAAAAACATTCTTCTCATACTTTTGTCAGAAAAGTCAAAAAGTACCTCGTAAAAAAACGACAAAAGATTCTTTTCATATCCTTTACTAAAAACTCACCGAAGGGTAAAATTGTATTTAAACTATTGTAAGTGGATGGAAACAATATTACATATTGAGGGAACATGGATGTGGATGATAAGATACACCCCATTAAATACCAAAGTATAAACAATCTCGGATAAAAATGAGATTGTGATATTTCCCATACCTTAGGTCTGTTTTGCTTCGTAAGTGTACGAACCACCTGTATAATGATTTAAATAATGTTATTAAATTATTTCAGAATCATAATTATTTTTATGATATCATATATGGTAATATTATTATCTTCTCAGTAGTAATATTTCAATGCTACTTGTTATTCGGGTGTTTATAACTTTTTGTTCCTATGTATGTCCTGTCGAATAAATTCATATTCTTCTCTTTAGGTTATAGATAACTCATTTCCAGAAGGTTATTAGTGTAATATATATCATATTCATTCATTCAATTCATTTATATAATCATTATGAAATGAAGATCATGTAGAACGAGTCGCATCACATTGTGGAGACGGTATTCTGTACGTACACACGAGTGATGATATCGTTCCTATGATCGTGGAATTGTATTGGAGTGTATGTATACTATTTCAGAATCCGTATCACTTTATAATAGTCATATATAGTCATTATTTACAAAATTATATCCATCCAAGAAAGGTGGTGGTGGAAAATAGATTACACCACGGAGTGGAGACGGTATTCCGTACGTACAAACGCGCGGTGATTTCTTATTCCGTAGGATGGATAGATGGTGAAATAGGATTGTTTAATACTTATAATAACATATAAGTATATGAGTGATACTGATGTTATTACTTCATAATGAAACAACTTAAGAAGAATAAGTGGAAGAAGAAATAAAGATGAAAGAATCGGTAACAGACATTACCTCTTCTTTGAAGTGCTTCTTTGAGACCTTCTTTTAGGGCACTAAAATTGGTCTTTGAATAAGAAAAGGACCTCTAGGATGTCTATAGGGAAGTGGAGAGGAGTAATTGGCAGGTTTTGGCCGAGCGTGAAGGCTCAAAGTGGTGTGAGCAAGAGGGGGAGGAGGTGCCCTTTTATAAGGGAGGAGAGGGGATCCTTTGGAAAAACTAAAAATATTATTTTATAATAAAGTCAAGTTCTGTTTTAAATAGCTCCAAATTGATTTATTTCGAATCTAAGGTGGGGATGGGTCGAAATCCTATCATACAATAGAATTTAGACAAGTTTAAGTTCCTATTTTAACCTTATCATTTAGATTTAACATTAAGTTAAATAATTTTACTTTTACCGTGTCTTCTTGTGTTCTTATACTATAAGGTTAATAAACTTACTATAAGCAGACAAACGAACCCAAAGTTGTTTATTATTAATATATATAACCTTATCTAAGTCAATTTTCCGAACCTTAGATATTTAGGAATAAAATAACAATTACTAATATAATATTTATTTTAAAAACTATTTTATGTCAATTTTGACACTATTTTGTAATTAATTTTTTTTTAAAATAATAACAGAATTATTAGTTCGAAAAAAGTTAATTAAATCAATAATAACATGTCATAGTAATCTATAAAATTAGTGGAATTCATAAAAAGTCTCAAATTACATTTATTTTTGTGTTTATAACATCAATTATGTCAATATTTCACTAATAAGATAATTACTGCATCATCGTTGTGTCATAAATAAATTAAATTATTTAATGTCTAAAAATTACAAATAAAATATAATTATGTAGGAAATATTTTTATCTTTCTAATGAATATTTATAGTCGAATTTATCTTATGTATAACCCCATATTAAAAATGATTTACTTATTAAACTTTGATTTTAACTATTTAACCCTTCTTTAAATAAATTAATAATAAATGTCCTAATCTAATCCAAGTGGGCCTAAATGGTCATATTTTATTCCTAAGGTTGTTTTTGGTCGAATTAAACTTGTCCAATAGAATTAGGACTTGTTTTAGGGTAATAATAATATCATTTGTACCCTTAATTACCCTATTTACTTTTAACCGTGGTAAAAAAAAGTAAAAAGTTACTATTCACCAAAAATTATTTTCATCTCATTGTACCACATTTTAATTACTAACATCAACTGTGTCTCTTGGATTTTTGAAATTCCACTCACAGAAGTGGTAAAATTATGTTTTATGAAAAATTCAGTTTTTTAACTACCACTTAGTGGTTTCACTGTTCATCAAAAATTGAAAGTTTTCATAAAAATACCAAAATTTCACCCTAGGCTAATTTCGATATTCCGAATCCAAAAATGAAGTCCATTTTGAAAAATAAAATTTATAAAATTTCAAAAAGCTGTTATTACTATTCATAACAGCTAGTTTTAATAATATTTTAATAGCATATCATTGTTTAGTGAAACTCGGTATTGCGTACGACACAAGCTATCGAGGAAGGCCACAGTTGCGTGTAAAACAAGCCAATATAGTGTTGTGTGTAGTAAAAGATTGCTTTGATGATTTATAAAAACAAAATATTTCTCATAAAAGTCTCGGGCGTTACATTCTACCCCCTTAAAATGAATTTCGCCCTCGAAATTCGTCACTTTGTCACAAACAGGTGAGGATACCTCTCCCTCATCATATCCTCAAGCTCCCATGTAGCTTCTTCTAATTGGTGGTTCCTCCATAAAAATTTCACCAAGCGAGTGGTCTTGTTTCGTAGGACTTTTTCGCTACGATCCAGAATCTCTATCGGTTGTTCTTCATAAGAAAGATCTTGCTCCAGCGGTACAACTTCTGAGCTGAGTACATGTGAAGGATCAGGTATGTACTTTCTCAGGAGAGATACATGGAACACATCGTGAACTTGAGAGAGATTCGGTGGAAGCGCCAATCGGTATGCTACCTTCCCAACACGATCCAGTATTTAGAAAGGACCGATATATCTAGGGCTCAACTTCCCCTTCTTTCCAAATCTCATGACCCTCTTCTAGGGAGATATTCGTAAGAACACTTTATCACCCACTTCAAACTTTAGGTCTTTTCTTCGGTTGTCGGCATAACTTTTCTGTCGAATCTGAGCTGCTCTTATGTGTTGTTGAATAGATCTGACCTTTTCTACCATTTCATCAACGAGATCAGGTCCTAATAGCTTTCTTTCCCCAACTTCATCCCCGCAAGTTGGAGTCCTGCATTTCTTTCCATAGAGAGCTTCATAAGGAGCCATCTGAATATTGGAGTGAAAGCTATTATTATAAGAAAATTCCACCAAAGGTAGGTGTTGATCCCAACCACCTTTGAAATCCATAGAGTAAGCTCTCAACATATCTTCTAGGGTTTGAATTGTTCTATCAGACTGACCGTCTGTCTGAGGATGATAAGCAATGCTGAAACTCAACTCTGTATCCAGAGTATGCTGAAGACTTCGCCAGAACTTCAAGGTAAATCTCAGATCCCGATCAGATATAATACAAAGTGGTACTCCAAGCAATCTTACCACTTCCTTTACATATATCCTGGAAAGCTGATCTAGAGAGAAATCCTCTCTAATAGCAATGAAGTGTGCAGACTTTGTAAGATGATCAACTATGACCCAGATAGCATTATTGCCTTTGGATGTTTTAGGATGTCCTGTGACAAAGTCTATAGTGATGTTTTCCAATTTCTATTTGGGTATGGGTAATGGTTGTAACATCCCCTTAGACTTCTGTCTCTCAGCTTTAACTTGCTGACAAACCAAGCATCGAGAGACATATTCAGCAACATCCCTTTTCATGCCATCCCACCAAAAGTACTCTTTCAGGTCCCTATACATCTTCGTGCTTCCAGGATGAATAGAGAATGAAGAACTATGAGCCTCATCCAGCAGCTCCTTTAATTCCGGGATGGGAGGAACACAAACCTGATTCCTAAACTTTATTATCCCATCACAATCAAGGTTTAATTCAAGAACATTTCTCACCTTCTTTTGTAACTCGACATCTGCTTTCTGTGCCTCTTAAATCTTCACATGTATAGATGGTTGAACATTCATTTGAGAAAGATAAGATTTTTCCCCTTCCATTATATTTCCAAGATCCATCCTTTGTAAATCCATAAATATTGGATCTTTTGTGATCCTCATCATGGATAAACTAGCATGGTCTTGTCGACTTAATGCATCTGCCACCTTGTTTACATTCCCAGGGTGGTAATTGATTGAGCAGTCATAATCCTTAATCAGCTCCAACCATATTCTTTGACACATATTCAGCTCCTTTTGTGTGAAAATATACTTTAAACTTTTATGATCAGTATAAATGTCACACCATTCTCCATAAAGATAATGCCTCCAAATCTATAATGCAATGATTACCGCAGCTAACTCCAAATCAGGTGTTGGGTAATTTTTCTCATGGATTTTCAACTGTCGTGAGGCATAAGCTATCACCACATCACTATGGACTTTGTCACATGACTTCCTAAAACATCCAAAGGCAATAATTCTATCTGGGTCATAGTTGATCGTCTTACAAAGTCTGCACACTTCATTGCTATTAGAGAGGATTTCCCTCTGGATCAGCTTGCCATGATATATGTAAATGAAGTGGTAAGATTGCATGGAGTACCACTTTCTATTATATCTGATCGGGATCCGAGATTTACCTCGATGTTCTGGCGAAGTCTTCAGCATACTCTGGATATAGAGTTGAGTTTCAGCACTGCTTGTCATCCTCGGACAGACGGTCAGTCTGAGATAACAATTCAAACCCTAGAAGATATGTTGAGATCTTGCTCTATGGATTTCAAAGATGGTTGGTATCAACACCTACCTTTGGTGGAATTTTCTTATAATAATAGCTTTCACTCCAGTATTCAGATGGCTCCTTATGAAGCTCTCTATGGAAAGAAATACAGGACTCCAACTTGCTGGGATGAAGTTGGGGAAAGAAAGCTATTAGGACCTGATCTCGTTGATGAAATGGCATAAAAGGTCATATCTATTCAACAACACATAAGAGCAGCTCAGAGTCGAAAGAAAAGTTATGCCGAAAATCGATGAAAAGACCTAGAGATTAAAGTGGGTGATAAAGTGTTCTTACAAATATCTCCCTGGAAGAGGGTCATGAGATTTGGAAAGAAGGGTAAGTTGAGCCCTAGATATATCGGTCCTTTCGAAATACTGAATCTTGTTGGGAAGGTAGCTTACCGATTGGCGCTTCCACCAAATCTCTCTCAAGTTCACGATGTGTTCCATGTATCTCTCCTGAGAAAGTACATACCTGATCCTTCACATGTACTCAGCTCAGAAGT
Source organism: Viscum album (assembly GCA_963277665.1). Lineage (NCBI taxonomy): Eukaryota > Viridiplantae > Streptophyta > Magnoliopsida > Santalales > Viscaceae > Viscum > Viscum album. The sequence continues at coordinate 1,406,093,719 of OY728125.1, forward strand.
TGTACCGCTGGAGCAAGATCTTTCTTATGAAGAACAACCGATAGAGATTATGGATCGTCGCCAAAAAGTCCTACGAAAGAAGACCACTCGCTTGGTGAACGTTTTATGGTGGAACCACCAATTAGAAGAAGCTACATGAGAGCTTGAGGATATGATGAGGGAGATGTATCCTCATCTGTTTGTGACAAAGTGATGAATTTGAGGGCGAAATTCATTTTAAGGGGGGTAGAATGTAACGCCCAAGACTTTTATGAGAAATATTTTGTTTTTATAAATAATCAAAGGAATCTTTTACTACACACAACACTAGCTTGGCTTTATTTACATGCAACTGCGGCCTTCCTCGATAGCTTGTATCGTACGCAATACCGAGTTTCAGTAAACAATGATATGCTATTAAAATATTATTAAAACTAGCCATTATGAATATTAATAACCACTTTTTGAATTTTATTTTTCAAAATGGACTTCATTTTTGGATTCGGAATATCGAAATTATCCTGGGGTGAAATTTTGGTTTTTTTCTAAAAACTTTCAATTTTTGATGAATAGTGAAACCACTAAGTGGTAGTTAAAAAAACTGAATTTTTCATAAAACTTAATTTTACTGCTTCTGTGAGTGGAATTTCGAAAATCCGAGAGACACGGTTAATATAAAGGACTAAAATGTGGTTCAATGTGATGAAAATAATTTTAGGTGAATTGTAACTTTTTACTTTTATTTACCACGGTTAAAAGTAAATAGGGTAATTAAGGGTAAATATGATATTATTATTACCCTAAAACATGTCCTAATTCTATTGTAAAAGTGTAATTCGACCAAAAACAACCTTTGGAATAAAATATGAGCATTTAGGCCAAACTGGATTAGATTAGGACATTTATTATTAATTTATTTAAAGAAGGGTTAAATAGTTAAAATCAAAGTTTAATAAGTAAATCATTTTTAATATGGGGTTATACATAAGATAAATTCGACTATAAATATTCATTAGAAAGATAAACATATTTCCTACATAATGATATTTTATTTGTAATTTTTAGACATTATATAATTTAATTTATTTATGACACAACGATGATGCAGTAATTATCTTATTAGTGAAATATTGACATAATTTATGTTACAAATACCCTAATAAATATAATTTGAGACTTTTTATGAATTAAAATAATTTTCTAGGTTAATATGAAATGTCAGTATTGGTTTAATTAACTTTTTTCTAACTGATCGTTCTATTATAATTTTCAAAAAAATCAATTACTAAATAGTGTCAAAATTGACATAAAATAGTTTTTAAAATAAATATTATATTAGTAATTGTTATTTTATACCTAAAAATCTCAGGATAGGACAAATTACTTAGATAAGGATATATATATTAATAATAAACAACTTGGGGTTAGTTTGGCTTGATATAGTAAGTTTATTAACCTTATAGTGTAAGAAAACATGAAGACACAGTAAAAGATAAATTATATAACTTAAAGTTAATCTAAATGATAAGGTTAAAATTGATACCTAAACTTGTCTAAATTATATTGGATGAGAGTATTCCTACCCATACCCACCTTAGATTCTAAATATGTCAATTTGGATCTATTTAAAACCGAACATGACTTTATAATAAAATAATATTTTTAGTTTTCCCAAAGGTGCCCCTCTCCTCCCTTATAAAAGGGCACCTCCTCCCCCTCTTGCTCACACCACATTGAGCCTTCAAGCTCGGCCAACCCCTATCAATTCCTCCTATACACTTCCCTAGAGACATAAGAGAGGTCCTGGTCTTATTCAAAGACCAATTTTAGTGCCCTAAAAGAAGGTCTCAAAGAAACACTTCAAAGAAGAGGTAATGTCTGTTATCGATTCTTTCATCGTTATTTCTTCTTCCACATCTTTTTCTTTAGTTGTTTCATTATGAAGTAATAACATCAGTATCACTCATATACTGATATGTTATTATAAGTATGAAACAACCCTATTTCACCATCTATCCATCCTACGGAAAAAGAAATCATCGCGCGTGCGTACGTACGGAATACCGTCTCCACGCCGTGGTGTAATCAATTTTCCACCACCACCTTACTTGGATGGGTATAATGGTGTAAATAATGACTATATATGACTATTATAAAGTTATAATGATTCTGAAATAGTATAAATTCACTCCAATACAATTCCACGATCATAGGAACGATGTCATCACTCGTGCGTATGTACGGAATACCGTCTCCACGATGTGATGCGACTCTTTCTACATGATCTTCATTACATAATGATTATATAAATGAATTGAATGAATGAATATGATATATATTACACTAATACAATTCTGGAAATGAGGTATCTATAACCTAAAGGGAAGAATAATAATTTATTCGACAAGACACACATAATAACAAAAAGTTATAAACACCCGAATAACAAGTAGCAATGAAATATTACTACTAAGAAGCTAAGAATATGGCCATATATGATATCATAAAAATAATTATGATTATGGAATAAGTCAATAAAATTATTTAAATCATTATACAGGAGGTTCGGACACTTACGAAGCAAAACGGACCTAAGGTAAGGGAAATATCACAATCTCATTTTTATCCGAGATTGTTTATACTTTGGTATTTACTGGGGTGTATTTTATCATGCACATCCATGTTTCATCAATATGTAATATCATTTCAATCCACTTACAATTATTTAAATCCAATTTTACCCTTCGGTGAGTTTTTAGTAAAAGATATGAAAGGAATCTTTTGTCGTTTTTTGTACGAGGTACTTTTTGACTTTTCAGACAAAAGTATGAAGAATGTTTTTTTAACTTGTACGGCATGAATGGATTTTTAAAAAATTATTTCCAAGAAGATTTCTTTAAAAGTTTTCAAGTTTATTTTTAATCAACTTCTTTTAGTTTATAATTGAAAGACATGTTAAGAAAGGAAAAGTGTTTTTGAAGTAGAAAGGATATTTTCCTCAAGAATAGAGGTCAAGTGTTTTATCAAAATTATTTTCCATCTATGATAATATAGGGTTATGTTTATATCCCTATTATTACATGGATTTGATTATGTTGTGATGGAAATATTTTTATGAATTCCTTTATCTTATATGAGTTGTTTTATGATGTCACGATGTTTAAGATTCCCATTTTTACTACATGGGTTATGCAATGATGTATGATTTATGATTTTGTGGCACACATAAGAATGGTTTCATTATGAGATGGGTGGGACCTATATCTCCCTCCAATGCATTGGGTAAAGATTTTATATCTCATGAGATAGACATGGCTGGAACGGTAGGTTATACCAGTTCAGTGAAACATGACTGAAACGAGGAGTGAACTCGGTTCAGAAAGGGACTTTGTCCACTAAGATAGTCTTGTCAATGAGTCTTGACTAATAAGAAATGATTCTATATGATTATGTTTGTATGCCACAAAGTTTCATGTTTTAAGTTATGATTTCCATTTCACTACTATGATTTATCCCATGTTATGAAATTATGCTCTCTTTTGCAGGTTAAGATTTCCAAAAGTTATGTTCTTATGAATATGATGTGATTGATATTTCTTTTGTTTACCCTTACTGAGAATTTGAGCTCACCCTTTTGTATGTTTTCTTTCCCTAGGTCAGGAAAAAGGTTATTAGGTAAGATATTCCAAAAGGGACTATAGATATGATGAAATAAATGGGAGATAGTGTAGAAACTTTATGAACCAGTTGTTTATGTTTCCCAGTTTCTAAAGACACTATACCTATACTGTCCTTTCGTGGTTTTTTTTATATGATGTAATATGTACGCTTCAATTTTGAAGTATTAACAATGTATGTAAAGTATGGGTCATTATAGTTGGTATCAGAGGAAAGGTATAGTCAACCTTTGGAAACTAGGATGTGAATGCCTTAGTAAGAACCCTAAGGATAAGTCTAAGCATAGAACACAATATTAGTGTTTTAGAAATATCCATGAATAACCTAGGATAAGACCTTAAGTGTGAAAATTTATTCTTGATTATGTAGTTTTCCTATTATAATTAGTGTTGATAACACTATTCTTCTTGGTTTTAGTCAATGGCTGGAACCCGAAGGAACCGTGTTAATGCGGAATGCGACGAGCAATACAATGATTGTCCCCCTGAGCAACCAAAAGTTGTGGGAGCTGGAATGAAAAATCTTGTAGCAATGCTCACACAACTTTCTCAAGCTATGAATCATGCAGGACTTCCAAACGAGCAAAGGAAGGAGCAACATTCTGTTGAATCCTTCATGAGACAGCGTCCACTTTCATTCAGCGGGTCTACTGATCCATTATTTGCTGAAAAATGGATTAGTACTACTGAAATGATATTTTCAGTTCTTCAATGTTCTGAGCATGATAAAGTCATCTTAGTAGTGTATCATTTTGAAGGTGATGCTGATCAATGGTGGAATCTTATTAAGAATACAAGGCAAAGGGATGAAATTGAGTCCATGGAATGGGACGAGTTCAAGAAATTATTTTTCAATAAGTACTTCTCTCGTAATCTCCGAACAAAGATGGAGAAAGAGTTTCTGGAACTAAAGCAAAAGGATGATGAATCTGTTGGTACTTATGAAGCAAATTTTACAAGACTTTCATGGTACGCTTCTGGTATTATTATCTAACCTGAGATTAAGATTGATCTATTATTTAGTAGATTAAAACCAAGTATTTGAAGGGCCTTATCCATAAGGGACTTCAATAGCTATGAGGAAATCGTTCGATGTGCTCTCAAAGTTGAGATAGAGATTGGAGTAACCCATCAGCCATATGGGTTTGATAATAAGTGGAAAATAGAATTCAAAGGAAAATCTAAAGAGCACACTGAAAAGAAGATGAGCTTTCCCTTATGCTCAAAGTGTGGAAAGAAACATAGAGGGAGTTGTCTTAAAGGAACAATTAAATGTTTCAAATGTGGAAAGGAAGGTCATCGGGAATTTGAATGCGGCGATAATGGGAAGAAGATGTCTAGTGATGCAAACAAAGGGATACACAAAATGAACCTACTATACTTCAATGTTTCAAGTGAAAGGAGATGGGGCATTATGCCAATAAATTCCCTAATCCAAGGGTTGATGGTGATGGTCGACATCAACAAACTCTTAAGGCTAAAGAAAAAGGAAAGTCACATGCAATTTCTATCAGCGATGTGGAGTACGATAACGATGTGGTGAAAGGTACACTTACCATCCACTCTAAAGTAGAAAATGTTTTATTTGATTCTGGATCCTCCAACTCTTTTATTTCTGAATAATTTTCTAAGGGTATCACCATATTACCTCAACAATTAGAGGTTGAGTTAGCTGTGACAACACCAAATGGCACAACAGTCACATCAAAAGTTTATAATTCTTCTACGATCAAAGTTTGTGGGAAAGTGCTTCCTGCAAATCTTGTGATCCTTCATATAGTGAAATTTGATGTGATTCTTGGCATGTATTGGATTTCTCTACATAGAGCTCATATCAATTTCCAAATAAGGGAAGTCAAATTTCATTTTCCAGATCAATCTATGATCGTCTATCGATGCAAGGATGAACATAACCTTCTAGTGGAAATTTCTTCCATCTCATGGGTCTTGATTCCACTAAATGAAGGTTATTTATCTCAAATGGTTGGTGAGAAACTCACGATTAATAATATGCCCATTGTACGGGAGTTTGATGATGTCTTTCCGGAGAAATTACTGGGTCTTCCACCAAATCGTGAAGTTGAGTTCTCAATAGAACTCGTACCGGGTGCTTTGCCTATTTCAAAGAGACCTTATAGAATGGCCCAAATTGAGTTGCAGGAATTGAAGAAGCAACTCCAAGAGAATCTTGATAAGGGATTCATACTCCCTAGTGCGTCACCTTGGGGAGCACCTGTTCTATTTGTTAAGAAGAAAGATGGATCAATGAGACTGTGCATTGATTATCGAGAACTTAACAAGATCACTATCAAGAACAAATATCCTCTCCCACGCATTGATGAATTATTTGACCAACTACACGGAGCTCAATACTTTTCCAAGATTGATCTTCATTCAGGGTACCATCAATTAAGGGTCAAAAGGTAGGATATACCAAAGACGGCTTTCCGTACAAGGTTGGACACTATGAATTTATAGTGATGCCATTTGGTCTTACTAATGCCCCTGCTATATTCATGGATCTGATGAATAGAGTATTTAGAGATTATCTTGATCAATTTGTGGTAGTCTTTATAGACGATATTCATGTCTATTCAAAGAGCAAGGAAGAACATGAAGATCACTTGAGAATTATATTGAAGACCCTGAGAAAGGAGAAGCTTTATGCCAAATTTACCAAGTGTGAATTTTGGCTTCAAAAAGTTTCATTTTTGGGTCACAAAATCTCAAAAGAGGGGATATCTGTGGATCCAGAAAAAATAGAGGTTATCGAAAGATGGTCGAGACCAACAACAGTAACTGAGATCCGAAGTTTTCTTGGTTTGGATGGATATTATAGATGTTTTGTGAATGATTTTTCACGATTATCTAATCCACTCACCAAGTTGACTCGGAAAGGAGTTAAGTTTTTTTGGACGGAGGAATGTGAAGATAATTTCAAGGAGTTGAAAAGAAGGTTATCCAGTGCACCTGTGCTCAGACTACCTTGTAGTGGAGAAAGGTTTGTGATCTATAGTGATGAATACAAGAAGGTATTGGGGTGTGTTCTTATGCAAAATGATATGGTGATAGCTTATTCCTCATGACAGTTGAAAATCCATGAGCAAAATTACCCAACACAAGATTTGGAGTTAGCTGCGATAATCTTTGCATTAAAGATTTGGAGGCATTACCTTTATAGAGAAAGGTGTGACATTTATACTGATCATAAATGTTTAAAGTATATTTTCACACAAAAGGATCTGAATATGCGTCAAACAAGACGGTTGGAGCTGATTAAGGATTATGACTGCCCAATCCATTACTAACCTGGGAAAGCAAACAAGGTGGCAGATGCATTAAGTCGACAAGACCATGCCAGTTTATCCATGATGAGGATCACAAAAGATCCAATATTTATGGATTTACAAAGGATGGATCTTGGAATTATAATGGAAGGGGAAAAATCTTATCTTTCTCAAATGAATGTTCAACCATCTATACATGTGAAGATTAAAGATGCACAGAAAGCAGATGTCGAGTTACAAAATTAGGTGAGAAATGTTCCTGAATTCAACCTTGATTGTGATGGGATAATAAAGTTTAGGAATCGGGATTGTGTTCCTCCCATCCCGGAATTAAAGAAGGAGGAGCTGGATGAGGCTCATAGTTCTTCATTATCTATTCATCCTGGAAGCACGAAGATGTATAGGGACCTGAAATAGTACTTCTAGTGGGATAGCATGAAAAGAGATGTTGCTGAATATGTCTCTCGATGCTTGGTTTGTTAGCAAGTTAAACCTGAGAGACAGAAGTCTAAGGGGATGTTACAACCATTACCCATACCCAAACGGAAATGGAAAAACATCATTATGGACTTTGTCACAGGACTTCCTAATACATCCAAAGGCAATAATGCTATCTGGGTCACAGTTGATCGTCTTACAAAGTCTGCACACTTCTTTGCTATTAGAGAGGATTTCTCTCTGGATCAGCTTTCCAGGATATATGTAAAGGAATTCGTATGATTGCATGGAGTACCACTTTCTATTATATCTGATCGGGATCCAAGATTTTCTTCGAAGTTCTGGCGAAGCCTTCAGCATACTATGGATACAGAGTTGAGTTTCAGCACTTCTTATCATCCTCAGACAGAAGGTCAGTCTGAGAGAACAATTCAAACCCTAGAAGATATGTTGAGAGCTTGCTCTATGGATTTCAAAGGTGGTTGGGATCAACACCTACCTTTTGTGGAATTTTCTAATAATAATAGCTTTCACTCTAGTATTCAGATGGCTCCTTATAAAGCTCTCTATGGAAAGAAATGCAGGACTCCAACTTGCTGGGATGAAGTTGGGGAAAGAATGCTATTAGGAATCGATCTCATTGATGAAATGGTAGAAAAGGTCAGATCTATTCAACAACACATAAGAGCAGCTCAGAGTCGACAAAAAAGTTATGTCGACAACTGATGAAAAGACCTAGAGTCTGAAGTGGGTGATAAAGTGTTCTTACGAATATCTCCCTGGAAAGAGAGTCATGAGATTTGGAAAGAAGGGGAAGTTGATCCCTAGATATATATGTCCATTCGAAATACTGGATCGTGTTGGGAAGGTAACTTACCGATTGGCGCTTCCACCGAATCTCTCTCAAGTTCACGATGTGTTCCATGTATCTCTCCTGAGAAAGTACATACCTGATCCTTCACATGTACTCAGCTCAGAAGTTGTACCACTGGAGCAAGATCTTTCTTATGAAGAACAGCTGATAGAGATGTTGGATCGTAGCGAAAAAGTCCTAAGAAACGATACCACTCGCTTGGGGAAAGTTTTACGGAGGAACCACCAATTAGAAGAATCTACATGGGAGCTTGAGGATATGATGAGGGAGAGGTATCCTCATCTGTTTGTGACAAAGTGACGAATTTCGAGGGTGAAATTCATTTTAAGGGGGGTAGAATGTAACGCCCGAGACTTTTATGAGAAATATTTTGTTTTTATAAATCATCAAAGGAATCTTTTACTACACACAACACGAGCTTGGCTTTCTTTACACGCAACCACTGCCATCCTCGATAGCTTGTGTCGTACGCAATACTGAGTTTCAGTAAACAATGATATGCTATTAAAATATTATAAAAACTAGCCATTATGAATAGTAATAACCACTTTTTGAAATTTTATTTTTCAAAATGGACTTCATTTTTGGATTCGGAATATCGAAATTAGCCTGGGGTGACAGTTTGGTATTTTTCTGAAAACTTTCATTTTTTGATGAATAGTGAAACCACTAAGTGGTAGTTAAAAAACTGAATTTTTCATAAAACTTAATTTTACTGCTTCTGTGGGTGGAATTTCAAAAATCCGAGAGACACAGTTAATATCAAGGACTAAAATGTGGTTCAATGAGATGAAAATAAGTTTTGGTTAATAGTAACTTTTTACTTTTATTTACCACGATTAAAAGTAAATAGGGTAATTAAGGGTAAAAATGATATTATTATTACCCTAACACATGTCCTAATTCTATTTGACAAGTGTAATTCGACCAAAAATAACCTCAGGAATAAAATATGACCATTTAGTCCCACTTGGATTAGATTAGGACATTTATTATTAATTTATTTAAAGAAGGGTTAAATAGTTAAAATCAAAGTTTAATAAGTAAATCATTTTTAATATGGGGTTATAGATAATATAAATTCGACTATAAATATTAATTAGAAATATAAAAATATTTCCTACATAATGATATTTTATTTGTAATTTTTAGGCATTAAATAATTTAATTTATTTATGACACAACGATGATGCAGTAATTATATTATTAGTGAAATATTGACATAATTGATGTTATAAATACCCAAATAAATGTAATTTGAGACTTTTTATGAAATACACTAATCATATAGGTTAATATGACATGTTATTTTTTGTTTAATTAAATTTTTTAGAACTAATCATTCTGTTATTATTTTCACAAAAATTAATTACTAAATAGTGTCAAAATTGACATAAAATAGTTTTTAAAACAAATATTATATTAGTAATTGTTATTTTATTCCTAAAAATCTAAGGTTCGTCCAAATGAATTAGATAAGGCTATATATATTAATAATAAACAACTTGGGGTTCGTTTGGGTGCTTATAGTAAGTTTATTAACCATATAGTATAAGAACACAAGAAGACACGGTAAAAGTAAAATTATTTAACTTAATGTTAAATCTAAATGATAAGGTAAAAATAGGAACTTAAACTTGTCTAAATTCTATTGTATGAGAGGATATAGACCCATACCCACCTTATCTTCTAAATAAATCAATTTGGAGCTATTTAATACCGAAATTGACTTTGTAATAAAATAATATTTTTAGTTTTTCCAAAGGAGCCCCTCTCCTCCCTTATAAAAGGGCACCTCCTCCCCCTCTTGCTCACACCACTTTGAGCCTTCAAGCTCGTCCAACCCCTACCAATTCATCCTGTACACTTCCCTAGATACATCTTAGAGGACCTGGTCTTATTCAAAGACCAATTTATCGCCCTAAAAGAAGGTCTCAAAGAAGCACTTCAAAGAAGAGGTAATGTCCGTTACCGATTCTTTCATCTTTATTTCTTCTTCCACTTATTTTTCTTTATTTGTTTCATTATGAAGTAATAACATCAGTATCACTCATATACTGATATGTTATTATAAGTATGAAATAACCCTATTTCACCATCTATCCATCCTACGGAAAAATAAATCACCGCGCGTGCGTACGTACGGAATACCGTCTCCACGCCGTGGTGTAATCCATTTTCCACCACCACCTTACTTGGATGTGTATAATGGTGTAAATAATTACTATATATGACTATTAGAAAGTGATACTGATTCTGAAATAGTATAAATACACTCCAATACAATTCCACTATCATAGAAACGATATCATCACTCGTGCGTACGTACGGAATACCGTCTCCACGATGTGATGCGGCTCGTTCTACATGATCTTCATTTCATAATGATTATATAAATGAATTGAATGAATGGAATATGATATATATTACAATAATACCATTCTGGAGATGAGGTATCTATAACCTAAAGAGAAGAATAAGAATTTATTCGACAAGACACACATAAGAACAAAAAGTTATAAACACCTGAATAACAAGTAGCAATGAAATATTACTACTAAGAAGCTAAGAATATGAGCATATATGATATCATAAAAATAAGTATGATTCTGGAATAAGTCAATAACATTATTTAAATCATTATACAAGAGGTTCGGACACTTACGAAGCAAAACGGACCTAAGGTAAGGGAAATATCACAATCTCATTTTTATCCGAGATTGTCTACACTTTGGTATTTACTGGGGTGTATTTTATCATCCACGTCCATGTTTCCTCAATATGTAATATTATTTCCATCCACCTACAATATTTTAAATCCAATTTTACCCTTCGGTGAGTTTTTAGTAAAAGATATGAAAGGAATCTTTTGTTGTTTTTCGTATGAGGTACTTTTTGACTTTTCCGACAAAAGTACGAAGAATGTTTTTTATCTTATACGGCATGAATGGATTTTTAAAACAATATTTCCAAGAAGATTCCTTTAAAAGTTTTCAAGTTTATTTTTAATCAACATCTTTTAGTTTATAATTGAATGACATTTTAAGAAAGGAAAAAGAGTTTTTGAAGTAGAAAGGATATTTTCCTCAAGAATAGAGTTCAAGTGTTTTATCATAATTATCTTTCATATAAGATAATATAGGGTTCTGTTTATATCCCTATTATTACATGGATTTGATTATGTTGTGATGGAAATATTTTTATGAATTCCTTTATCTTATATGAGTTGTTTTATGATGTCATGATGTTTAAGATTCCCATTTTTACTACATGGGTTATGCAATGATGTATGATTTATGATTTTGTGGCACACATAAGAATGGTATCATTATGAGATGGGTGGGACCTATATCTCCCTCCAATGCATTGGGTAAAGATTTTATATCTCATGAGATAAACATGGCTAGAATGGTAGGTTATACCGGTTCAGTGAAACAGGACTGAAATGAGGAGTGAACTCGGTTCAGAAAGAGACTTTGTCCACTAAGATAGTCTTGGAAATGAGTCTTGACTAATAAGAAATGATTCTATATGATTATGTGTGTATTCCACAAAGTTTCATGTTTTATGTTATGATTTCCATTTCACTACTATGATTTATCTCATGTTAAGAAATTATGCTCTCTTTTGTAGGTTAAGATTTCCAAAAGTTATGTTCTTATGAATATGATGTGATTGATATTTCTTTTGTTTACCCTTACTGAGCATTTCAGCTCACCCTTTTGTATGTTTTATTTCCCCTGGTCAGGAAGAAGGTTATTAAGTAAGATATGCCAAAAGGGACTATAGATATGATGAAATAAATGGGAGATAGTGTAGACGCTTTATGAACCAGTTGTTTATGTTTCCCAGTTTCTAAAGACACTATACCCATACGGTCCTTTCGTGGTTTTGTTATATGATGTAATAAGTACGCTTCAATTTTAAAGTATTAAACAAAACATTAGAGGAGATCAGAGTCGACAGAAAAGTTATGCTGACAACAGAAGATAAGACCTAGAGTTTGAAGTATGTGATAAAGTGTTCTTCTGAATATCTCCCTGTAAGAGAGTCATGAGATTTGGAAAGAAGGGGAAGTTGAGCCCTAGATATATCGGTTCTTTCAAAATACTGGATCGTGTCTGGAAGGTAGCTTACCGATTGGTGCTTCCACCGAATCCCTCTCAAGTACACGCTGTGTTCCATGTATCTCTCTTGAGAAAGTACATACTCGATCCTTCACATGTACTCAGCTCAGAAGTTGTACCGCTAGAGCAAGATCTTTCTTATGAAGAACAACCGATAGAGATTCTGGATCGTAGAGAAAAACTCCTATGAAGCAAGAACACTCGATTGGTGAAAGTTTTATGGAGGAACCACCAATTAGAATAAGATACATGGGAGCTTGAGGATATGATGAGGGAGAGGTATCCTCATCTATTTGTTACAAAGTGACGAATTTCGAGGGCGAAATTAATTTTAAGGGGGGTAGAATGTAACACCCGAGACTTTTATGTGAAATATTTTGTTTTTTATGTGATATAAATCATAAAATAAATCTTTCACTACACACAACACTAGCTTGGTTTGCTTTACACGCAACCGCGGCCTTCCTCGATAGCTTGCGTCGTACGCAATACCGAGTTTCACTAAACAATTATATGCTATTAAAATATTATTAAAACTAGCCGTTATGAATAGTAATAACCACTTTTTGAAATTTTTATAAATTTTATTTTTCAAAATGGACTTCATTTTCGGATTCGGAATATCGAAATTAGCCTAGGGTGAAATTTTGTTATTTTTATAAAAACTTTCAATTTTTGATGAATAGTGAAACCACTAAGTGGTAGTTAAAAAAACTGAATTTTTCATAAAACTTAATTTTACCACTTCTCTGAGTGGAATTTTGAAAATATGAGAGACATGGTTGATGTCAGTAGGTAAAATGTGGTTCAATGAGATGAAAATAATTTTTGGTGAATAGTAACTTTTTACTTTTTTTTACCACGGTTAAAAGTAAATAGGGTAATTAAGGGTACAAATGATATTATTATTACCCTAACAAATGTCCTAATTCTATTGGACAAGTGTAATTCGACCAAAAACAACCTTAGGAATAACATATGACCATTTAGGCCCACTTGGATTAGATTAGGACATTTATTATTAATTTATTTATAGAAGGGCTAAATAGTTAAAATCAATGTTTAATAAGTAAATCATTTTTAATATGGAGATATACATAAGATAAATTCGACTATAAATATTCATTAGAAAGAAAAAAATATTTCCTAAATAATTAAATTTTATTTGTAAATTTTATACATTATATAATGTAATTTATTTATGACACAAAGATGATGCAGTAATTATCTTATTAATGAAATATTGACATAATTGATGTTATAAACACCAAAATAAATGTAATTTGAGGCTTTTTATGAATTACATTAATTTTATAGATTAATATGACATGTTATTATTTATTTAGTTATATTTTTTCGAACTAATCATTTTGTTATTATTTTCACAAAAATTAATTACTAAATAGTGTCAAAATTGACATAAAATAGTTTTTAAAACAAATATTATATTAGTAATTGTTATATTATTCCTAAAAATCTAAGGTTCGGCCCAATGACTTAGATAAGGTTATATATATTAATAATAAACAACTTGGGGTTTGTTTGGCTGCTTATAGTATGTTTATTAACCTTATAGTATAAGAACACAAGAAGACACGGTAAAAGTAAAATTATTTAACTAAATGTTAAATCTAAATGATAAGGTTAAAATAGGAACGTAAACTTGTCTAAATTCTATTTTATTAGAGGATTTAGACCCATCCAAACCTTATCTTAGAAATAAATCAATTTTGATCTATTTAAAACCGAACTTGACTTTATAATAAAATAATATTTTTAGTTTTTCCAAAGGAGCCCCTCTCCTCCCATATAAAAGGGAACCTCCTCCCCCTCTTGCTCACACCACTTTGAGCCTTCAAGCTCGGCCAAACCCTAACAATTCCTCCTCTCCACTTCCCTAGAGACATATTAGAGCTCTTGGTCTTATTCAAAGACCAATTTTAGTGCCCTAAAAGAAGGTCTCAAAGAAGCACTTCAAAGAAGAGGTAATGTCTGTTACCGATTCTTTCATCTTTATTTCTTCTTCCACTTCTTCTTCATTAGTTTTTTAATTATGAAGTAATAACATAAGTATCACTCATATACTTATATGTTATTATATGTATTAAAAAATCCTATTTCACCATCTATCCATCCTAGGGAAAAAGAAATCACCCCGCGTGCGTACGTACGGAATACCGTCTCCACGAAGTGGTGTAATCTATTTTCCACCACCACCATACTTGGATGGGTATAATGGTGTAAATAATGACTATATATGACTATTATAAAGTGATACTGATTTTGAAATAGTATACCTACACTCCAATACAATTCCACGATCGTAGGAACGATATCATCACTCGTGCGTACGTACGGAATACCGCCTCCACGATGTGATGCGACTCATTCTACATGATCTTCATTTCATAATGATTATATAAATGAATTGAATGAATTAATATGATATATATTACACTAATAACATTCTGGAAATTAGGTATCTATAACCTAATGAGAAGAATAAAAATTTATTCGACAAGACACACATAAGAACAAAAAGTTATAAACACCCGAATAACAAGTAGCAATGAAATATTACTACTAAGAAGCTAAGAATATGACCATATATGATTTCATAAAAATATGTATGATTCGGTAATAAGTCAATAACATTATTTAAATCATTATACAGGAGGTTCGGACACTTACGAAGCAAAACGGACCTAAGGTAAGGGAAATATCACAATCTCATTTTTATCCGAGATTGTTTATACTTTGGTATTTACTGGGGTGTATTTTATCATCCACATCCATGTTTCCTAAATATGAAATATCATTTCCATCCACCTACAATTGTTTAAATCCAATTTTACCCTTCGGTGAGTTTTTAGTAAAAGATATGAAAGGAATATTTTGTCGTTTTTCGTACGAGCTACTTTTTGACTTTTCCGACAAAAGTACGAAGAACATTTTTCTAACTTATACGGAATGAATGGATTTTTAAAACATTTTTTCCAAGAAGATTCCTTTAACAGTTTTCAAGTTTATTTTTAATCAAATTATTTTAGTTTAGAATTGAATGACATGTTAAGAAAGAAAAAGTTTTTTTGAAGTAGAAAGGATATTTTCCTCAAGAATAGAGTTCAAGTGTTTTATCAAAATTATTTTCCATCTAAGAAAATATAGGGTTCTGTTTATATACCTATTATTACATGGATTTGATTATGTTGTGATGGAAATATTTTTATAAATTCCTTTATCTTATATGAGTTGTTTTATGATGTCACGATGTTTAAGATTCCCATTTTTACTACATGGGTTATGCAATGATGTATGATTTATGATTTTGTGGAACACATAAGAATGGTATAATTATGAGATGGGTGGGACCTATATCTCCCTCCAATGAATTGGGTAATGATTTTATATCTCGTGAGATAGACATGGTTGGAACAGTAGGTTATACTGGTTCAGTGAAACTGGACTGAAACGAGGAGTGAACTCGGTTCAGAAAGGGACTTTGTCCACTAAGATAGTCTTGGCAATGAGTCTTGACTAATAATAAATGATTCTCTATGATTATGTCTGTATGACACAAAGTTTCATGTTTTAATTTATGATTATTGGGATTACATTTCACTACTATAATTTATCCCATGATATGAAATTATGATCTCTTCTGCAGGTTACGATTTCTAAAAGTTATGTGCTTATGTATATGATGTGATTGATATTTCTTTTGTTTACACTTAATGAGCATTTGAGCTCACCCTTTTGTATGTTTTATTTCCACAGGTCAGGAAGAAGGTTATAAAGTTGAATATTCCAAAAAGGGATTCTAGATATGATGAAATAAATGAGAGGCAAAGTAGATGCTTTATGAACCAGTTGTTTATGTTTCCCAGTTTCTAAAGACACTATACCTATACGGTCCTTTCTTGGTTTTGTTATATTTTGTAATAAGTGTGCTTCAATTCTGAAATAATAACAATTTATGTAAATTATGGTTCATATGGGTAGTTTCTAAAGACACTATACCTATACGGTCCTTTCGTGGTTTTGTTATATTGTCCTATACGGTCCTTTACATAAATTGTTAGTACATAAAAATTGAAGCTTACTTATTAAATCATATAACAAAACCACGAAAGGACCGTATATGTATAGTGTCTTTAGAAACTGGGAAACATAATCAACTGGTTCATAAAGCCTATACACTATCTAACATTTATTTCATCATATCTATAGTCCATTTTGGCATATGTTACTTAATAACCTTCTTCCTGACTTGGGGAAAGAAAACATACAAAAGGGTGAGCTCAAATACTCAGTAAGGGTAAACAAAAGAAATATCAATCACATCATATTCATAAGAACATAAATTTTGGAAATCTTAACCTGCAAAAGAGAACATAATTTCATAACATGGGATATATCATAGTAGTGAAATGGAAATCATAACATAAAACATGAATATTTTTGGAAAACACACATAATCATATAGAATCATTTCTTATTAGTCAAGACTCATTTCCAAGACTATCTTAGTGGACAAAGTCCCTTTCTGAACCGAGTTCACTCCTCGTTTCAGTCCTGTTTCACTGAACTGGTATAACCTACCATTCCAGCCATGTCTATCTCATGAGATATAAAATCTTTACCCAATGCATTGGATGGAGATATAGGTCACACCCATCACATAATGATACCATTCTTATGTGTGCGACAAAATCATAAATCATATATCATTGCATAACCCATGTAGTAAAAATGGGAACCTTAAACGTCTTGACATCATAAAACAACTCATATAAGATAAAGGAATTCATAAAAATATTTCCATCACAACATAATCAAATCAATTTATTAATAGGGATATAAATAGAACCCTATATTATCTTAGATGGAAAATAATTTTGATAAAACACTTGAACTCTATTCTTGAGGAAAATATCCTTTCTACTCCAAAACACTTTTCCTTTCTTAACATGTCATTCAATTATAAACTAAAAGAAGTTGATTAAAAATAAACTTGAAAAATTTTAAAGTAATATTCTTGGAAATAATGTTTTAAAAATCCATTCATTCCGTATAAGTTAAAAAAACATTCTTCCCGTACTTTTGTCGGAAAAGTCAAAAAGTACCTCGTACAAAAAACGACAAAAGATTCCTTTCATATCCTTTAATAAAAACACACCGAAGGGTAAAATTGGATTTAAACTATTGTAAGTGTATGGAAACAATATTACATATTTAGGGAACATGGATGTGGATGATAAAATACACCCTAGTAAATACCAAAGTATAAACAATCTTGGATAAAAATGAGATTGTGATATTTCCCTTACCTTAGGTCTGTTTTGATTCTTAAGTGTCCGAACCTCCTGTATAATGATTTAAATAATGTTATTGACTTATTCCAGAATCATACTTATTTTTATGATATCATATATGGTCATATTCTTAGCTTCATAGTAGTAATATTTCATTGCTACTTGTTATTCGGGTGTTTATAACTTTTTGTTCTTATGTGTGTCTTGTCGAATAAATTATTATTATTCTCTTTAGGTTATAGATACCTCATTTCCAGAATGGTATTAGTGTAATATATATCATATTCATTCATTCAATTCATTTATATAATCATTATGAAATGAAGATCATGTAGAACGAGTCGCATCACATCGTGGAGACGGTATTCCGTACGTACGCACGAGTGATGATATCATTCCTATGATCGTGGAATTGTATTGGAGTGTATGTATACTATTTAAGAATCATTATCACTTTATAATAGTCATATATAGTCATTATTTACACCATTATACCCATGCAAGTAAGGTGGTGGTGGAAAATAGATTACACCGCGGCGTGGAGACGGTATTCCGTATGTACGCACGCGCGGTGATTTCTTTTTCCGTAGGATGGATAGATGGTGAAATAGGGTTGTTTCATACTTATAATAACATATCAGTATATGAGTGATACTTATGTTATTACTTCATAATGAAACAACTAAATAAGAATAAGTGGAAGAAGAAATAAAGATGAAAGAATCGGTAACGGACATTACCTCTTCTTTGAAGTGCTTCTTTGAGACCTTATTTTAGGGCACTAAAATTGTTCTTTGAATAAGACCAGGACCTATAGGATGTCTCTAGGGAAGTGGAAAGGAGGAATTGGCAGGTGTTGGCCGAGCATGTAGGCTCAAAGTGGTGTGAGCAAGAGGGGGAGGAGGTGCCCATTTATAAGGGAGCAGAGGGGCACCTTTGGGAAAACTAAAAATATTATTTTATTATAAAGTCAAGTTCAGTTTTAAATAGCTCCAAATTTATATATTTAAAATATAAGGAGGGTATGGGTCTAAATCCTCTCATCCAATAGAATTTAGACAAGTTTAGGTATCAATTTTAACCTTATCGTTTAGATTTAACTTTAAGTTAGATAATTTAACTTTTACCGTGTCTTCTTGTTTTCTTCACTATAAGGTTAATAAACTTACTATATCAAACCAAAAGAACCCCAAGTTGTTTATTATTAATATATATATCCTTATCTAAGTCATTTTGCAGAACCTTAGATTTTTAGGAATAAAATTACAATTACTAATATAATATTTGTTTTAAAAACTATTTTATGTAAATTTTGACACTATTTAGTAATTGATTTTTTTTAAACTAATAACAGAATGATTAGTTCAAAAAAAGTTAATTAAATCAATACTAACATGTCATATTAATCTAGAAAATTAGTGTAATTCATAAAAAATCTCAAATTACATTTATTTGGGTATTTAAAACATCAAATATTTCAATATTTCACTAATAAGATAATTACTGCATCATCGATGTGTCATAAATAAATTAAATTATTTAATGTCTAAAAATTAAAAATAAAATATCATTATGTAGGAAATATTTTTATCATTCTAAGTAATATTTATAGTCGAATTTATCTTATGTATAACTTCATATTAAAAATTATTTACTTATTAAACTTTGATTTTAACTATTTAACCCTTCTTTAAATAAATTAATAATAAATGTCCTAATCTAATCCAAGTGGGCCTAAATTGTCATATTTTATTCCTAAGGTTGTTTTTGGTCGAATTAAACTTGTAAAAGATAATTAGGACATGTGTTAGGGTAATAATAATATCATTTTTATCCTTAATTACCCTATTTAGATACATTGTTATTACTTTACCTGCAAAATAGAGCATAATTTCATAACATGGGATAAATCATAGTAGTGAAATGGAAATCATAACTTAAAACATGAAACATTGTGGAATACACACATAATCGTATAGAATCATTTCTTATTAGTCAAGACTCATTGCCAAGACTATCTTAGTGGACAAAGTCCCTTTCTGAACTGAGTTCACTCCTCATTTCAGTCCCGTTTCACTAAACCGGTATAACCTACCGTTCCAGCCATGTCTATCTCATGAGATATAAAATCTTTACCCAATGCATTGGAGGGAGATATAGGTCCCACCCTTCTCATAATGATACTATTCTTATGTGTGCCACAAAATTATAAATCATACATCATTGCATAACCCATGTAGTAAAAATGGGAATCTTAAACATCGTGACATCATAAAACAACTCATATAAGATAAAGGAATTCATATAAATATTTCCATCACAACATAATCAAATCCATGTAATAATAGGGATATAAATAGAACCCTATATTATCTTATATGGAAAATAATTTTGATAAAACACTTGAACACTATTCTTGAGGAAAATATCCTTTCTACTTCAAAAACACTTTTCCTTTCTTAACAAGCCATTAAATTATAAACTAAAAGAAGTTGATTAAAAATAAACTTGAAAACTTTTAAAGTAATATTGTTGGAAATAATGTTTTAAAAATACATTCATGCCGTATAAGTTAAAAAACATTCTTCTCATACTTTTTTCAGAAAAGTCAAAAAGTACCTCGTACGAAAAACGACAAAAGATTCCTTTCATATCCATTACTAAAAACTCACCGAAGGGTAAAATTGGATTTAAACTATTGTAAATGGATGGAAACAATATTACATATTTAGGTAACATGGATGTGGATGATAAAATACACCCCAGTAAATACAAAAGTATAAACAATCTCGGATAAAAATGAGATTGTGATATTTCCCTTACCTTAGGTCCGTTTTGCTTCGTAAGTGTCCAAACCTCCTTTATAATGATTTAAATAATGTTATTGACTTATTTCAGAATAATACTTCTTTTTATGATATCATATATGGTCATATTCATAGATTCTTAGTAGTAATACTTCATTTCTACTTGTTATTCGGGTGTTTATAACTTTTTGTTCTTATGTGTGTCTTGTCGAATAAATTCATATTCTTCTATTTAGGTTATAAATACCTCATTTCCAGAATGGTATTAGTGAAATATATATCATATTAATTCATTAAATTCATTTCTATAAACATTATGAAATTAAGATCATGTAGAACGAGTCGCATCACATCGTGGAGACGGTATTCCGTACGTACGCACGAGTGATGATATCGTTCCTATGATTGTGGAATTGTATAGGAGTGTATGTATACTATTTCAGAATCAGTATCACATTATAATAGTCATATATAGTAATTATTTACACCATTATACCCATCCATGTAAGGTGGTGGTGGAAAATAGAATAAACCACGGCGTGGAGACGGTATTCCGTACGTACGCACGCGCGGTGATTTCTTTTTCCGTAGGATGGATAGATGGTGAAATAGGGTTGTTTCATACTTATAATAACTTATCAGTATATGAGTGATACTTCTTTTATTACTTCATAATGAAACAACTAAATAAGAAGAAGTGGAAGAAGAAATAAAGATGACAGAATCGGTAACAGACATTACCTCTTCTTTGAAGTGCTTCTTTGTGACCTTCATTTAGGGCACTAAAATTTGTCATTGAATTAGACCAGGGCCTCTAGGATGTCTCTAGGGAAGTGGAGAGGATGAATTGTCAGGGGTTTGCTGAGATTTAAGGCTCAATGTGGTGTGAGCAAGAGGGGGAGGAGGTGCCCTTATATAAGGGAGGAGAGGGGCACCTTTGGGAAAACTAAAAATATTATTTTATTATAAAGTCATGTTCTTTTTTAAATATCTCCAAATTGATATATTTTGAAGCTAAGGTGGGGATAGGTCAAAATACTCTCATAAAATATAATTTAGACAAGTTTAGGTATCAATTTTAAACTTATCATTTAGATTTAACTTTAAGTTAGATAATTTAACTTTTACCGTGTCTTCTTGTTTTCTTACACTATATGGTTAATAAACTTACTATATCAAGCCAAAAGAACCCCAATTTGTTTATTATTAATATATATATCCTTATCTAAGTCATTTTTCCGAACCTTATATTTTTATGAATAAAATAACAATTACTAATATAATATGTTTTTTAAAAACTATTTTATGTCAATTTTGACACTGTTTAGTAATTGATTTTTGTAAAAATAATAACAGAATTATTTTTTCGAAAAAAATTACTTACATCAATAATAACATGTCATATTAACCTAGAAAATTAGTTTAATTCATAAAAAATCTCAAATTACATTTATTTGGGTATTTATAACATCAATTATGTCAATATTTCACTAATAATATAATTACTTCATCATCATTGTGTCATAAATAAATTATATTATTTAATATCTAAAAATTACAAATAAAATATCATTATGTAGGAAATATTTTTATCTTTCTAATGAATATTTATAGTCTAATTTATCTTATGTATAAACCCATATTAAAAATGATTTACTTATTAAACTTTGATTTTAACTATTTAACCCTTCTTTAAATAAATTAATAATAAATTTCCTAATCTAATCCAAGTGGGCCTAAATGGTCATATTTTATTCCTAAGGTTGTTTTTGGTCGAATTACACTTGTCGAATAGAATTAGGACATGTGTTAGGGTAATAATAACATCATTTTTACCCTTAATTTCCCTATTTACTTTTAACCGTGGTAAATAAAAGTAAAAAATTACTATTCACCAAAAATTATTTTCATCTCATTGAACCACATTTTAGTTCTTGATATTGACCGTTTCTCTCGGATTTTTGAAATTCCACTCACAGATGCGTTAAAATTATGTTTTATGAAAAATTCAGTTTTTTTAACTACCACTTAGTGGTTTCACTATTCATCAAAAATTGAATGTTTTCAAAAAAATACCAAAATTTCACCGTAGGATAATTTCGATATTCCGAATCCAAAAATGAAGTCCATTTTGAAAAATAAAATTTCAAAAAGTAGTTATTACTATTCATAACGGCTAGTTTTAATAATATTTTAATAGCATATCATTGTTTAGTAAAACTCGGTGTTGCGTACGAGGCAAGCTATCGAGGAAGGCCGCGGTTGCGTGTAAAGAAATACAAGCTAGTGTTGTGTGTAGTGAAAGATTTTTTTTGATGATTTATATAACATAAAATACAAAATATTTCACATAAAAGTCTCGGGTGTTACATTATACCCCCCTTAAAATTAATTTCACCATCGAAATTCGTCACTTTATAACGAACAGATGAGGATACCTCTCCCTCATCATATCCTCAAGATCCCATGTAACTTCTTCTAATTGGTGGTTCCTCCATAGAACTTTCACCAATCGAGTGGTCTTGCTTCGTAGGACTTTTTCGCTACGATCCAGAATCTCTATCGGCTGTTCTTCATAAGAAAGATCTTGCTCCAGCAGTACAACTTCTGAGCTGAGTACATGTGAAGGATCAGGTATGTACTTTCTCAAGAGTGATACATGGAACAAATCGTGAACTTGAGAGAGATTCGGTGGAAGTGCCAATCGGTAAGCTACCTTCCCTACACGATCCAGTATTTCGAAAGGACCGATATATCTAGGGCTCAACATCCCCTTCTTTCCAAATCTCATGACCCTCTTCCAGGGAGATATTCGTAAGAACACTTTATCACCCACTTCAAACTCTAGATCTTTTCTTCGGTTGTCGGCATAACTTTTCTGTCGACTCTTAGCTGTTCTTATGTGTTGTTGAATAGATCTGACCTTTTCTGCCATTTCATCAACGAGATTAGGTCCTAATAGCTTTCTTTCCCCAACTTCATCCCAGCAAGTTGGAGTCCTGCATTTCTTTCCATAGAGAGCTTCATAAGGAGCCATATGAATACTGGAGTGAAAGATATTATTATAAGAAATTTCCACCAAAGGTAGGTGTTGATCCCAACCACCTTTTAAATCCATAGAGAAAGCTCTCAACATATCTTCAAGGGTTTGAATTGTTCTCTCAGACTGATCGTCTGTCTGAGGATGATAAGCAGTGCTGAAACTCAACTCTGTATCCAGAGTATGCTGAAGACTTTGCCAGAACATTGAGGTAAATCTCGGATCCCAATCACATATAATAGAAAGTGGTACTCCATGCAATCTTACCACTTCCTTTACATATATCCTGGCAAGCTGATCCAGAGAGAAATCCTCTCTAATAACAATGAAGTGTGCAGACTTTGTAAGACGATCAACTATGACCCAGATAGCATTATTGCCTTTGGATGTTTTAGGAAGTCCTGTGACAAAGTCCATAGTGATGTTTTCCCATTTCCATTTGGGTATGGGTAATGGTTGTAACATCCCCTTAGACTTCTATCTCTCAGCTTTAACTTGCTGACAAACCAAGCATCGAGAGACATATTCAGCAACATCTCTTTTCATTCCATCCCACCAGAAGTACTCTTTCAGGTCCCTATACATCTTCATGCTTCCAGGATGAATAGATAATGAAAAACTATGAAACTCATCCAGCAGCTCCATCTTTAATTCTGGGATGGGAGGAACACAAACCCGATTCCTAAACATTATTATCCCATCACAATCAAGGTTGAATTCAGGAAAATTTCTCACCTTCTTTTGTAACTCGACATCTTTTTTCTGTGCCTCTTTAATCTTCACATGTATAGATGGTTGAACATTCATTTGAGAAAGATACGATTTTTCCCCTTCCATTATAATTCCCAGATCCATCCTTTTTAAATCCATAAATATTGGATCTTTTGTGATCCTCATCATGGATAAAATGGCATGGTCTTGTCGACTTAATGCATCTGCCACCTTGTTTGCTTTCCCAGGGTGGTAATGGATTGAGAATTCATAATCCTTAATCAGATCCAACCATATTCTTTGACGCATATTCAGCTCCGTTTGTGTGAAAATATACTTTAAACTTATATGATCAGTATAAATGTCACACCTTTCTCTATAAAGATAATGCCTCCAAATCTTTAATGCAAAGATTACCACAGCTAACTCCAAATCATGTGTTGGGTAATTTTGCTCATGGATTTTCAACTGTCGTGAGGCATAAGCTATCACCATATCATTTTGCATAAGAACACACCCCAATCCCTTTTTGGATGCATCACTATAGATCAAAAACCTTTCTACACTACAAGGCAGTGTGAGCACAGGTGCACTGGATAACCTTCTTTTCAACTCCTTGAAATTCTCTTCACATTCCTCTGTCCAAACAAACTTAACTCCTTTCCGAGTCGACTTGGTGAGTTTATTAGATAATCGTGAAAAATATTTCACAAAACATCGATAATATCCAGCCAAACCAAGAAAACTTTGGATCTCAGTTACTGTTGTTGGTCTCGACCATCTTTCGATAACCTCTGTTTTTGCTGGATCCACAGATATCCCCTCTTTTGAGATTATGTGACCCAAACATGAAACTTTTTGAAGCCAAAATTCACACTTGGTAAATTTATCATAAAGATTCTCCTTTCTCAGGGTCTTCAATATAATTCTCAAATGATCTTCATGTTCTTCCTTGCTCTTTGAATAGACAAGAATATTGTCTATAAAGACTACCACAAATTGATCAATATAATCTCTAAAGACTCTATTCATCTGATCCATGAAGATAGAAGGGGAATTAGTTAGACCAAATGGAATCACTATAAATTCATAGTGTCCATACCTTGTACAGAAATACGTCTTTGGTATATCCTCCCTTTGGACCCTTAATTGATGATACCCTGAACGAAGATCAATCTTGGAAAAGTATTGAGCTCCGCGTAGTTGGTCAAATAAGTCATCAATGCATGGGAGAGGATATTTGGTCTTGATAGTGATCTTGTTAAGTTCTCGATAATCAATGCAGAGTCTCATTGATCCATCTTTCTTCTTAACAAATAGAACAGGTGCTCCCCAAGGTGACACACTAGGGCGTATGAATCCCTTATCAATATTCTCTTGGAGTTGCTTCTTCAATTCTTGAAACTTAATTGGGGCCATTTTATAAGGTGTCTTTGAAATAGGCAAAGCACCCGGTATGAGTTCTATTGAGAACTCAACATCACGATTTGGTGGAAGACCCAGTAATTCCTCCGGAAAGACATCATAAAACACCCGTACAATGGGCATATTATTAATCGTGAGTTTCTCACCAACCATTTGAGATAAATAACCATCATTTAGTTGAATCAAGACCCATAAGATGGAAGAAATTTCCACTGGAAGGTTATGTTCATCCATGCATCGATAGACGATCATAGATTGATCTGGAATATGAAACGTGACTTACCATCTTTGGAAATTGATATGAGCTCCATATAAAGAAAGCCAATCCATGCCAAGAATCACATCAAATTCCACTATAGGAAGGATCACAAGATTTGCAGGAAGCACTTTCCCACAAACTTCGATCAGAGAAGAATTATAAACTTTTGATGCGACTGTTGTGCCATTAGGTGTTGTCACAGCTAACTCGACATCTAATTTTTGAGGTAATACGGTGATACCATTAGAAAATTCTTCATAAATAAAAGATTGGGTGGATCTAGAATCAATTAAAACATTTTCTACTTTAGAGTGGATGGTAAGTGTACCTTTCACCACATCGTTATCGTACTCCACATCACTGATAGTAATTGCATGTTAAATTCCTTTGCCTTTAGCCTTAAGAGTTTGTTGACGTCGACCATCATCATCAACCCTTAGATTAGGGCATTTATTGGCATAATGCCCCATCTCCTTTCACTTGATACATTGAAGTTTAGTAGGTTTATTCTGTGTATCCCTTACTTTGTTTGCATCACTAGACATCTTCTTCCCATTATCGTGGCATTAAAATGCCCAATGACCTTCCTTTACACATTTGAAACATTTACTTGTCCCTTTAAGACAACTCCCTCCATGTTTCTTTCCACACTTTGAGAATAAGGGAAATCTCATCTTCCTTTCAGTGTTCTCTTTATATTTTCCTTTGAATTCCATTTTCCTCTTCTTATCAAACCCATATGACTGATGGGTTACTTCAATCTCCATCTCAACTTTGAGAGCACATAGAACGATTTCCTCATAGCTATTGAAGTCCCTTATAGCTAAGGCCCTTCGAAGACTTGGTTTTAAGCCACTAAAGAGTCGATTGATCATACTCTCAGGTTGGATAATAATACCAGAAGCGTACCTTGAATGTCTTGTAAAATTTGCTTCATAAGTACCAACAGATTCATCATCCTTTGGCTTCAGTTCCAAAAACTCTTTCTCCATCTTTGTTCGGAGAATACGAGGGAAGTACTTATTGAAAAATAAGTTCTTGAACTCATCCCATTCCATGGACTCAATTTCATCCCCTTTCCTAGTATTCTTAATAAGATTCCACCATTGATCAGCATCAACTTCCAAACGATACACTGCTAAGATGACTTTATCATGCTCAGAACATTGAAGAACTGAAAATATCTTTTCAGTAGTACTAATCCATTGTTCAGAAACTAATGGATCAGTAGACCCGTAGAATGAAGGTGGACGTTGTCTCATGAAGGATTCAACAGAATGTTGCTCCTTCCTTTTCTCGTTTGGAAGTCTTTCATGATTCATAGCTTGAGAAAGTTGTGTGAGCATGGCTACAAGATTTTCCATTCCAGCTCCCATAACGTTTGGTTGCTCAGGGGGACAATCATTGCACTGCCCGTCACATTCTGCATTAACACGGTTCCTTCGGGTTCCAGCCATTGACTAAAACCAAGAAGAATAGTGTGAGCAACACTAATTATAATAGGAAAACTACATAATCAAGAATAAAATTTCACACTTATGGTCTTATCCTAGGTTATTCATGGCCATTTATAAAACACTAAGATTGTGTTCTATTCTTAGACTTATCCTTAGGGTTCTTACTAAGGTTTTCACATCCTAGTTTCCAAAGGTTGACTATAACTTTCCTCTGATACCAACTATGATGACCCAGACATTACATACATTGTTAATACTTCAAAAATGAAGCGTACTTATTACATCATATAACAAAACAACGAAAGGACCATATAGGTATAGTGTATTTAAGAACTGGGAAACATAAACAACTGGTTCATAAAGCATCTACAATGTCTCCCATTTATTTCATCATATCTATAGTCCCTTTTGGAATATCTTACTTAATAACCTTCTTCCTGACCTGGGGAAAGAAAACATACAAAAGGGTGAGCTCAAATGCTCAGTAAGGGTAAACAAAAGAAATATCAATCACATCATATTCATAAGAACATAAATTTTGGAAATCTAAACCTGCAAAAGAGAGCATAATTTCATAACATGGGATAAATCATAGTAGTGAAATGGAAATCATAAATTAAAACATGAAACTTTGTGGCATACACAAATAATAATATAGAATCATTTCTTATTAGTTAAGACTCATTGCCAAGACTATCTTAGCGGACAAAGTCCCTTTCTGAACCGAGTTCACTCCTCGTTTCAGTCCTGTTTCACTGAACCGGTATAACCTACCGTTCCAGCCATGTCTATCTCATGAGATATAAAGTCTTTACCCAATGCATTGGAGGGAGATATAGGTCCCACCCATCTCCTAATGATACCATTCTTATGTGTGCCACAAAATCATAAATCATAAATCATTGCATAACCCATGTAGTAAAAATGGGAATCTTAAACATCGTAAAATCATAAAACAACTCATATAAGATAAAGGAATTCATAAAAATATTTCCATCACAACATAACCAAATCCATGTAATAATAGGGATATAAACAGAACCCAATTTTACTTAGATGGAAAATAATTTTGATAAAACACTTGAACACTATTCTTGAGGAAAATATCCTTTCTACTTCAAAAACACATTTCCATTCTTAACATGTCATTCAATTCTAAACTAAAAGAAGTTGATTAAAAATAAACTTGAAAACTTTTAAAGGAAGCTTCTTGGAAATAATGTTTTAAAAATCCATTCATGTCTTATAAGTAAAAAAAACATTCTTCTCGTACTTTTGTCGGAAAAGTCAAAAAGTAACTCTTACGAAAAATGACAAAAGATTCCTTTCATATTCTTTACTAAAAACTCACAGAAGGGTAAAATTGGATATAAAATATTGTAAGTGGATGGAAACAAAATTACATATTGAGGGAACATGGATGTGGATGATAAAATACACTCCAGTAAATACCAAAGTATAAACAATCTCGGATAAAAATGAGATTGTGATATTTCCCTTACCTTTGGTCCGTTTTGCTTCGTATGTGTCTGAACCTCCTGTATAATGATTTAAATAATGTTATTGACTTATTCCATAATCATAATTATTTTTATGATATCATATATGGTCATATTCTTAGCTTCTTAGTAGTAATATTTCATTGCTACTTGTTATTTGGGTGTTTATAACTTTTTGTTCTTATGTGTGTCTTGTCGAATAAATTATTATTCTTCTCTTCAGGTTATAGATACCTAATTTCCAGAATGGTATTAGTGTAATATATATCATATTCATTCATTCAATTCATTTATATAATCATTATTAAATGAAGATCATGTAGAACGAGTCGCATCACATCA
Source organism: Viscum album (assembly GCA_963277665.1). Classification (NCBI taxonomy): domain Eukaryota; kingdom Viridiplantae; phylum Streptophyta; class Magnoliopsida; order Santalales; family Viscaceae; genus Viscum; species Viscum album. Next base: position 1,406,122,956 of record OY728125.1, read on the forward strand.
TGGAGACGATATTCCGTACGTTCGCACGAGTGATGATATCGTTCCTATGATCGTGGAATTGTATTGGAGTGTATGTATACTATTTCTTAATCAGTATCACTTTATAATAGTCATATATAGTCATTATTTACACCATTATACCCATCCAAGTAAGGTGGTTGTGGAAAATAGATTACACCACGGCGTGAAGACGGTATTCCGTACGTACACATGCACGGTGATTTCTTTTTCCGTAGGATGGACAGATGGTGAAATAGGGTTGTTTCATACTTATAATAACATATCCGTATATGAGTGATACTGATGTTATTACTTAATAATGAAACAACTAAAGAAGAATAAGTGGAATAAGAAATAAATATGAAAGAATCGGTAACAGACATTACCTCTTCTTTGAAGTGCTTCTTTGAGACCTTCTTTTAGGGCACTAAAATTGGTCTTTGAATAAGACCAGGACCTATAGGATGTCTCTAGGGAAGTGGAGGGGAGGAATTTTCAGGGTTTTCCAAGCTTGAAGGCTCAAAGTGGTGTGAGAAAGAGGGAGAGGAGGTGCCCTTTTATAAGGGAGGAGAGGGGCACCTTTGGGAAAACTAAAAATATTATTTTATTATAAAGTCAAGTTCAGTATTAAATAGATCAAAATTGATATATTTAGAATCTAAGGTGGGGATGGGTCGAAATCCTCTCATCCAATATAATTTAGACAAGTTTAGGTATCAATTTTAACCTTATAATTTAGATTTAACTTTAAGTTAGATAATTTAACTTTTACCGTGTCTTCTTGTTTTCTTACACTATAAGGTTAATAAACTTACTATATCAAGCCAAATGAACCCCAAGTTGTTTATTATTAATATATACAGCCTTATCTAAGTAATATGGCCTAACCTTAGATTTTTAAGAATAAAATAACAATTACTAATATAATATTTGTTTTAAAAACTATTTTATGTCAATTTTGACACTATTTAGTAATTGATTTTTGTGAAACTCATAACAGAATGGTTTGTTCTAAAACAGTTAATTAAATCAATACTAACATGTCATATTAACCTAGAAAATTAGTTTAATTCATAAAAAGTCTCAAATTACATTTATTTGGGTATTTATAACCTCAATTATGTCAATATTTTACTAATAAGATAATTACTGCATCATCATTGTGTCATAAATAAAAGAAATTATTTAACGTCTAAAAATTACAAATAAACTATAATTATGTAGGAAATATTTTAGTCTTTCTAATGAATATTTATAGTTGAATTTATCTTATGTATAACCCCATATTAAAAATGATTTACTAATTAAACTTTGATTTTGACTATTTAACCCTTCTTCAAAATAATTAATAATAAATGTCCTAATCTAATCCAAGTGGGCCTAAATGGTCATATTTTATTCCTAAGGTTGTTTTCTGTCTAATTACACTTGTCCAATGGAATTAGGACATGTGTTAGGGTAATAATAATATCATTTTACCCTTAATTACCCTATTTACTTTTAACCGTGGTAAATAAAAGTAAAAAGTTACTATTCACCAAAAATTATTTTTCATCTCATTGAACCACATTTTAGTCCTTGATATTAACCGTGTCTCTAGAATTTTCGAAATTTCACTCACATAAGCGGTAAAATTAAGTTTTATGAAAAATTCAGTTTTTTTAACTACCACTTAGTGGTTTCACTATTCATCAAAAATTGAAAGTTTTCAGAAAAATACCAAAATTTCACCCCATGCTAATTTTGATATTCCGAATCCAAAAATGAAGTCCATTTTTAAAAATAAAATTTCAAAAAGTTGTTATTACTATTCATAGCGGCTAGTTTTAATAATATTTTAATAGCATATGATTGTTTACTGAAACTCTGTATTGCGTACGACACAAGCTATCGAGGAAGGTCGCGGTTGCATGTAAAGCAAGACAAGATAGTGTTTTGTGTGGTAAAAGATTCCTTTGATGATTTATAAAAACAAAATATTTCTCATAAAAGTCTCGGACGTTACATTACACCATCTATCCATCCTACAGAAAACAAAATCACTGCGCGTGCGTACGTACGGAATACTGTCTCCACGCCGTGGTTTAATCTATTTCCCCCCACCACCTTACTTGTATTGGTATAATGGTGTAAATAATAACTATATTTGATTATGGTAAGGTGATATTGATTCTGAAATAGTAAACATACACTGCAATACAATTCCACGATCACGTGAATGATATAATCGCTCGTGCGTACGTACGAAATACCGTCTCCACGATGTGATGCGACTCGTTCTACATGATCTCCATTAAATAATGATTATATAAATGAATTGAATGAATTAATATGATATATATTATAATAAAAACATTATGGAAATGAGGTATCTATAACCTAAAGAGAATAATAAGAATTTATTCGACAAAACACGCATAAGAACAAAAAGTAATAAACACCCAAATAACAAGTAGTAATGAAATTTTACTAATAATAAGCTAATAATATGACCATATATGATATCATAACAATAAGTATGATTATGTAATAAGTAAATAACATTATTTAAATTATTATACAGGAGGTTCGGACACTTACGAAGCAAATCAGACCTAAGGTAAGGGAAATACCACAATCTCATTTTTATCCGAGATTGTTTATACTTTGGAATTTACTGGGGTTCATTTTATCATCCACATCCATGTTTCCTCATTATGTAATATTTACATCATTATACAATATTTTATATCCAATTTTACCCTTCGGTGAGTTTTTAGTAAAAGATATGAAAGGAATCTTTTGTGGTTTTTCGTACGAGGTACTTTTTGACTATTTCGAGAAAAGTACGAGAAGAATGTTTTCTTTTAACTTATATGGAATGAATGGATTTTTAAAACATTATTTCCAAGAATCTTCCTTTAAAATTTTTCAAGTTTATTTTTAATCAACTTCTTTTAGTTTATAATTGTATGACATGTTAAGAAAGGAAAAGTGTTTTTGAAGTAGAAAGGATATTTTCCTCAAGAATGGAGTTCAAGCGTTTTATCAAAATTATTTTCCGTCTACAATATTAAAGGGTTATGTTTCTATCCCTATTATTACATTGATTTGATTATGTTGTGATGGAATTATTTTTATGAATTCCTTTATCTTATATGAGTTGTTTTATGATGTCACGATGTTTAAGATTCCCATTTTTATTACATGGGTTATGCTATGATGTATGGTTTATGATTTTGTGGAACACATAAGAATGGTAACATTATGAGATGGGTGGGAACTATATCTCCCTCCAATTCATTGGATAAAGATTTTATATCTCCTGATATAGACATGGCTGGAACGGCAGGTTATACCGGTTCAGTGAAACAGGACTGAAACGAGGAGTGAACTCGGTTCAGAAATGGACTTTTTCTACTAAGATAGTCTTGGAAATGAGTCTTGACTAATAAGAAAGTATTATAAATGATTATGTGTGTATACCACAAAGTTTCATGTTTTATGTTATGATTATTGGGATTACATTTCACTACTATGATTTATCCCATGTTTTGAAATTATGATCTCTTTTGCAGGTTAAGATTTACAAAAGATATGTTCTTATGTATATGTTGTTATTGATATTTCTTTTGTTTACCCTTACTGAGCATTTGAGCTCACCCTTTTTTATGTTTTATTTCCCCAGGTCAGGAATAATGTTATTAAGTAGGATATGCCAAAAAGGAACTCTAGATATGATGAAATAAATGGGAGGCAAAGTAGATGCTTTATGAACCAGTTGTTTATGCTTTCCAGTTTTTAAAGACACTATACCTATATGGTCCTTTCATGGTTCTGTTATATATTGTAATAAGTGTGCTTCAATTTTTAAGTAATAACAATGTGTGTAAAGTATGGTTCATTATAGTTGATATCAGAGGAAATATATAGTCAACCATTGGAAACTAGGATGTGAAAGCCGTAGTAAGAACCCTAAGGATAAGTCTAAGCATAGAACACAGTCTTAGTGTTTTAGAAATGACCATGAATAACATAAAATAAGACCTTAACTGTGAAATTTTATTCTTGATTATGTGGTTTTCCTATTATAATTAGTGTTTCTCACACTATTCTTCTTGGTTTTAGTCAATGGCGGGAACCCAAAGGAACCGTGTTAATGCGGAATGTGACGGGCAATGCAATGATTGTCCCCCTGAGCAACCAAACGCTATGGGATATGGAATTCAAAATCTTGTAGCCATGCTCACACAACTTTCTCAAGCTATGAATCATGATGGACTTCTAAACGAGCAAAGGAAGGAGGAAAATTCTGTTGAATCCTTCATGAGGCAGCATCCACCTTCATTCAGCGGGTCTACTGATCCATTAGTTGCTGAACAATGGATCAGTACTTCTGAAAAGATATTTTCAGTTCTTCAATGTTCTGAACATGATAAATTCATCCCAGCAGTTTATCATTTGGAATGAGAAGCTGATCAATGGTGGAATCTTATTAAGAATACGAGGCAAAGAGACGAAATTGAGTCCATGGAATGGGACGAGTTCAAGAACTTATTTTTCAATAAGTAATTCCCTCGTATTCTCTGAACAAAGATAGAGAAAGAGTTTTTTGAATTGAAGCAAAATGATGATGAATCTGTTGGTACCTATGAAGCAAATTTTACAATACTTGCAAGGTATGCTTCTGGTATTATTATCCAACCTGAGAGTAAGATCGATCGATTCTTTAGTGGCTTAAAACCAAGTCTTCGAAGGGCCTTATCCATAAGGGACTTCAATAGCTATGAGGAAATCATTCGATGTGCTCTCAAAGTTGACATGGAGATTGCAGTAACCCATAAGTCATATGGGTTTGATAAGAAGAGGAAAATGGAATTCAAAGGAAAATCTAAAGATCACACTAAAAAGAAGATGAGCTTTCCCTTATGCTAAAAGTGGGGAAAGAAACATGTATGGAGTTGTCTTAAAGGGACAAGTAAATGTTTCAAATGTGGAAAGGAAGGTCATTGGGCATTTGAATTCTGCATTGGTGGTAAGAAGATGTCTAATGATGCAAACAAAGGAAGGGACACACAGAATGAACCTACTACACTTCAATGTTTCAAGTGCAAGGAGATGGGGCATTATGCCAATAAATTCCCTAATACAAAGGTTGTTGATGATGATCGACATCAAAAAAATCATAAAGCTAAAGTCAAAGGAAAGTCACATGCAATTTCTATCAGCGATGTGGAGTACGATAACGATGTGGTGAAAGGTACACTTACCATCCACTCTAAAGTAGAAAATGTTTTATTTGATTCTGGATCCACCCACTCTTTTATTTCTGAAGATGTTTCTAAGATTATCACTATATTACCTCATCAATTAGATGTTGAGTTAGCCGTGTCAACCCCTAATGGCACAACAGTCGCATCAAAAGTTTATAATTCTTCCCTGATTGAAGTTTGTGGGAATGTGCTTCCGGCAAATCTTGTGATCCTTCCTATAGTGGAATTTGATGTGATTCTTGGAATGGATTTTCTTTCTTTATATAGAGCTCATATCAATTGCCAAATAAGGGAAGTCACATTTCATATTTCAGATCAATCTATGATCGTCTATCGATGCAAGGATGAACATAACCTTCTAGTGGAAATTTCTTCCATATTATGGGTCTTGATTCCACTAAATGAGGGTTATTTATCTCAAATGGTTGGTGAGAAACTCACGATTAAGAATATGCCTGTTGTACAGGATTTTGATGATGACTTTCCAGAGGAATTTCCATGTATTCCACCAAATCATGAAGTTGAGTTTTCAGTTGAACTCGTACCAGGTGCTTTGCCTATTTCAAAGACACCTTATAGAATGCCCCCAATTGAGTTGCAGTAATTGAAGAAGAAACTTCAAGAGAATCTTGATAAGGGATTCATACGCCCTAGTGCGTCACCTTGGGGGGAATCTGTTCTATTTGTTAACAAGAAAGATGGATCAATGAGACTCTGCATTGATTATTGAGAACATAACAAGATCACTATCAAGAACAAATATCCTCTCCCACGCATTGATGACTTATTTGACCAACTACGTGGAGCTCAATACTTTTCCAAGATTTATCTTCGTTCAGGGTATCATCAATTAAGGGTCAAAAGGGAGGATATACCAAAGACGGATTTACATACAAGGTATGGACACTATGGATTTATAGTGATGCCATTTGGTCTTACTAATGCCCCTGCTATCTTCATGGATATGATGAATAGAGCCTTTAGAGACAATCTTGATCAATTTGTGGTAGTCTTTATAGACGATATTCTTGTCTATTCAAAGTGCAAGGAAGAACATGAAGATCACTTGAGAATTATATTGAAGACCCTGAGAAAGGAGAAACTTTATGCCAAATTTACCAAGTGTGAATTTTGGCTTCAAAAAGTTGCATTTTTGGGTCACATAATCTCAAAAGAGGGGATATCTGTGGATCCAGTAAAAACAAAGGTTATCGAAAGATGGTCGAGACCAACAACAGTAACTGAGATCCGAAGTTTTCTTGGTTTGGCTGGATATTATCGACGTTTTGTGAATGATTTTTCACGATTATCTAATCCACTCACCAGGTTGACTCGAAAAGGATTCTAGTTTGTTTGGACGGAGGAATTTGAAGAGAATTTCAAAGAGTTGAAAAGAAGGTTATCCAGTGCACCTGTACTCACACTGCCTTGTAGTGGAGAAAGGTTTGTGATCTACAGTGATGCATCCAAGAAGGGGCTGGGGTGTGTTCTTATGCAAAATGATATGGTGATATCTTATGCCTCACGATAGTTGAAAATCCATGAGAAAAATTACCCAACACATGATTTGTAGTTATCTGCGGTAATCTTTGCATTTAAGATTTGGAGGGATTATCATTATGGAGAAAGGTGTGACATTTATACTGATCATAAAATTTTAAAGTATATTTTCACAAAAAAGGAGCTGAATATGCGCCAAAGAAGATTGTTGGAACTGATTAAGGATTACGATTGCTCAATTCATTACCAACCTAGGAAAGCAAACAAAGTGGCAGATGCATTAAGTTGAAAAGACCATGCTAGCTTATCCATGATGAGGATCACAAAAGATCCAATATTTATGGATTTACAAAGGATGGATCTTGGAATTTTAATGGAAGGGGGAAAATCGTATCTTTCACAAATGAATGTTCAACCATCTATAAATGTGAAGATTATAGAGGCACAAAAAGAGGATGTAGAGTTACAAAAGAAGGTGAGAAATATTCCTGAATTCAACCTTGATTGTGATGGGATAATAAAGTTTAGGAATCGGGTTTGTGTTCCTCCCATCCCAGAATTAAAGAAGGAACTACTGGATGAGGCTCATAGTTCTTCATTCTCTATTCATCCTGGAAGCACGAAGATGTATAGGGACCTGAAAGAGTACTTCTGGTGGGATGAAATGAAAAGAGATGTTGCTGAATATGTCTCTCGATGCTTGGTTTTTCAGAAAATTAAAGCTAAGAGACAAAAGTCTAAGGGATGTTACAACCATTACCCATACCCAAATGGAAATGGGAAAACATCACTATGGACATTGTCACGAGACTTCCTAAAACATCCAAATACAATAATGATATCTGGGTCATAGTTGATCGTCTTACAATGTCTGCACACTTCATTGCTATTAGAGAGGATTTTTCTCTGGATCAACTTTCTAGGATATATGTAAAGGAAGTGGTATGATTGCAGGAGTACCACTTTCTATTATATCTGATCAGGATCCGAGGATTACCTCAAAGTTCTGGAGAATTCTTCAGAATACTCTGGATACAGAGTTGAGTTTCATCATTGCTTATCATCCTCAGACAAACGGTCAGTCTGAGAGGACAATTCAAACTCTAGAAGATATGTTGAGAGCTTGATCTGTAGATTTCAAAGGTGGTTCGGATCAACACCTACCTTTGGTGGAATTTTCTTATAATAATATCTTTTACTCCAGTATTCAGATGGCCCCTTATGAAGCAGTCTATGGAATGAAATGCAGGACTCCAACTTGCTGGGATGAAGTTGGGGAAAGAAAGCTATTTGGAACTGATCTCGTTGATGAAATGGAAGAAAAGGTTAGATCTATTCAACAACACATAAGAGCAGCTCAGAGTCGACAGAAAAGTTATGCCGACAACCGAAGAAAAGACCTAGAGTTTGAAGTGGGTGATAAAGTTTTCTTACGAATATCTCCATGGAAGAGGGTCATGAGATTTGGAAAGAAGGGGAAGTTGAGCCATAGATATATCGGTCCTTTGGAAATACTGGATCATGTAGGAAGGGTAGCTTACCGATTGGAGCTTCCACCAAATCTCTCTCATGTTCACGATGTGTTCCATGTATATCTCCTGAGAAAGTACATACCTGATCCTTCACATGTACTCAGCTCAGAAGTTGTACCGCTGGAGCAAGATCATTCTTATGAAGAACAACCGATAGAAATTCTAGATCGTATTGAAAAAGTCCTACGGAAGAAGACCACTCGCTTGGTGAAAGTTTTATGGAGGAACCGCCAATTAGAAGAAGCTACATGGGAGCTTGAGGATATGATGAGGGAGAGGTATCCTCATCTGTTTGTTACAAAGTGACGAATTTCGAGGGTGAAATTCATTTTAAGGGGGCTAGAATGTAACACCCGAGACTTTTATGAGAAATATTTTTTTTTATGTTATATAAATCATCAAAGTAATCTTTCACCACACACAACACTAGCTTGGATTGCTTTACATGCAACCACGACCTTCCTCGATAGCTTGCGTCGTACGTAATACTGAGTTTCGCTAAACAATGATATGCTATTAAAATATTATTAAAACTAGCCATTATGAATAGTATTAACTGAATTTTGAATTTTATAACATTTTAATTCAACTTATTCATTTTCTAGAATGAAGTATAAAAGCAAAATCAGTTTTTTTCGATAAAAGAAGTATTTTTCAAAAAATACAGTTTGGCTGCCTTTTGATTATGTACCCACATTAAATCTAGTTTTTGAAATGTTTATAAGTTCAATTTGACAAAATAAGATTCTTCTTTTGAATCAGGGTATAAAAATTTACTTTGGATAAATTTTTGATATTTTTCTGATAACTTTCATATTTTGATGAATAGTAAAAATACGCTATTTTTTAATTAAAAACAACTTTTTTCATTGAGATAATTTGTGTCTCTAAATTATAATATTGAATGGTTTTAAATTATAAATAGAATATATTTTTATCATTTAATATAATTTATGTCATTAGCATTAATTTCACATTGAATTCATAGGTAAAAACATTTCAATCTTTGGCAATGTTTTATCTTCTAAAACCTTTTTTCTTAACAATAGTATTTATTTTAAATTAATTACTGAAAATTATATATTTTGAATTTTGAAAAATGGATTCCATATTCAGAATCAGTGGGTCCAAATTATGTTAATAGGATACTTTTTATTTTTGGGCTTTATGAATAGTAACTACGGTAAATTTTATTTACCATAGTTAAAGGTAAATCGGGTAATTAAGGGTAAATATAAGATTATAAAATTACCCTAACACATACCAAAATCCTATTGGATGACTAAAAGTTGACCCATATCACCTAAGGGTTAGATTAGATTCATTTAATGGACTTTTGTCCATGAAAATAATTTAATTATTATTAAAACCAAAGAATGTGACAACATGTCATTTTCTTAAATATTATAAGTATAGTAATTTTAACTTAGTGTTAGACTTCATGAAACTTCGAACATGAATAGTATACAGAAATCTAATACAATTATCTACATCATAGGAATTTATTTATAATTTTTAGGGATTAAATAATTATCAATAACTATGACACAATAGTGATGTTGAAATTATTTTATTAATTAAAAAATCAAATAAATGGTTTTAAAAATAATAAAATAAATATTATACGAACTATTTAATGTGATCCACTAATTTTATAGATATATATGACATTTTATGGGTCTATTAAAGCTTTTATTTCGAAAATATATTCTGTATATAGTTTATTTAAATTCAAATAAATGAATAGTGTCCAAATTGACACTATTGTTATTTTATAAAAATAACATATTATAAAATTGTTTAAAAATAAAAAAAAAATATTTAAAATTGATAAATTAAAATTTATATGGTCTAAAATGTCATAAAGTGTCAAATTATGGAAAATTCACAACACATATGTAATTATTTATAATAATTTAAAATTACAATATTATTACCACAAATAAAATTAAATTGATAATAAGGATAAATCATGTTTATAATGTTTAAAATAAATTACTAACATGTCTAAATTTTACTGGTTTATGGGATTACAACCCTATATAATCTAATATTCGGATATGAGTCATTTTGGATGTTTTTATGTGGGGTTGGGATTTAATATTAACTAATATTTCTTATATTTCAAAAGGTTCCCCTCTCCTCCCTTATAAAAGGGCACCTCCTCCCTCTCCTCCTCACAACAATTTGAGTCTTCAAGGTCGGCCAAACCCTTCCACTTTCTCCTCTCCACTTCCCTAGAGACATCCTAGAGGTCCTGGTCTTCATCAAAGACCAATTTTAGTGCCCTAAAAGGAGGTCTCAAAGAAGCGCTTCAAAGAAGAGGTAATGCCCGTTACCGATTCTTTAATCTTTATTTCTTCCTCCACTTCTACTTATTTAGTTGTTTCATTATGAAGTAATAACATCAGTATCACTCATATACTGATATGTTATTATAAGTATGAAACAACCATATTTCACCATCTATCCATCCTACAGAAAACAAAATCACCGCGCGTTCGTGCGTACGGAATACCGTCTCCACGCCGTGGTGTAATCTATTTTCCCCCAACACCTTACATGGATGGGTATAATGGTGTAAATAATAACTATATTTGATTATTTTAAGGTGATATTGATTCTGAAATAGTATACATACACTCCAATACAATTCCTCGATCATGGGAATGATATCATCGCTCGTGCGTACGTACGGAATACCGTCTCCACGATGTGATGCGACTCGTTCTACATGATATTCATTTAATAATGATTATATAAATTAATTTAATGAATTAATATGATATATATTACACTAATAAAATTCTGCGAATAAGGTATCTATAACCTAAGTATAAGAATAAGAATTTATTCGACAAAACACGCATAAGAACAAAAAGTAATAAACACCCGAATAACAAGTAGTAATGAAATATTACTAATAATAAGCTAAGAATATGACCATATATGATATAATAACAATAATTATGATTCTATAATAAGTCAATAACATTATTTAAATCATTATATAGGATGTTCAGACACTTACGAAGCAAATCGGACCTAAGGTAAGAGAAATATCACAATCTCATTTTTATCCGACATTTTTTATACATTGGAATTTACTGGGGTACATTTTATCATCCACATCCATTTTTCCTCAATATGTAATATTTAAATCATTATACAATAGTTTATATCCAATTTTACCCTTCGGCGAGTTTTTAGTAAAAGATATGAAAGGAATCTTTTTTTTGTTTTTCGTACGAGGTACTTTTTTACTTTTCCGACAAAAGTACGAGAAGAATGTTTTCTTTTAACTTATACGACATGAATGGATTTTTAAAACATTATTTCCAAGAAGCTACCTTTACAAGTTTTCAAGTTTATTTTTAATCAAATTCTTTTAGTTTCGAATTTTATGACATGTTAAGAAAGGAAAAGTGTTTTTGAAGTAGAAAGGGTATTTTACTCAAGAATGGAGTTCAAGCATTTTATCAAAATTATTTTCCATCTAAGATAATAAAGGGTTATATTTCTATCACTATTATTACATTGATTTGATTATGTTGTGATGGAATTATTTTTATTAATTCCTTTATCTTATATGTGTTGTTTTATGATGTCACGATTTTTAAGATTCCCATTTTTATTACATGGGTTATGCGATGATGTATGGTTTATGATTTTGTGGCACACATAAGAATGGTATCATTATGAGATGGGTGGGACCTATATATCCCTCCAATGCATTGTGTAAAGATTTTATATCTCACGATATAGACATGGATGGAACGACAGGTTATACCGGTTCAGTGAAACAGGTCTGAAACGAGGAGTGAACTCGGTTCAGAAATGGACTTTGTCCACTAAGATAGTCTTGGAAATGAGTATTGACTAATAAGAAATGATTCTCAATGATTATGTGTGTATTCCATAAAGTTTTGTGTTTTATGTTATGATTATTGGGATTACATTTCACTACTATGATTTATCCCATGTTATGAAATTATGATCTCTTTTGTAGGTTAAGATTTCCAAAAGTTATGTTGTTATGTATATGATGTGATTGATATTTCTTTTGTTTACCCTTACTGATCATTTGAGCTCAAACTTTTGTATGTTTTATTTCCCCAGGTCAGGAAGAAGGTTATTAAGTAGGATATGGAAAAAAGGGACTCTAGATATGATGAAATAAATGGGAGGCAAAGTAGATTCTTTATGAACCAATTGTTTATGATTTCCAGTTTCTAAAGACACTATACCTATATGGTCCTTTCATGGTTTTTTTATATGTTGTAATAAGTGTGCTTCAATTTTGAAGTAATAACAATGTATGTAAAGTATGGGTCGTTATAGTTGGTATCAGAGGAAAGGTATAGTCAACCTTTGGAAACTATGATGCGAAAGCCTTAGTAAGGACCCTAAGGATAAGTCTAAGCATAGAACACAAGATTAGTGTTTTAGAAATGGCCATGAATAACCTAGGATAAGACCTTAATTGTGAAATTTTATTCTTGATTATGTGGTTTTCCTATTATAATTAGTTTTTCTCACACTATTTTTCAGGGTTTTAGTCAATGTCTAGAACCCGAAGGAACCGTGTTAATGAGGAATGCGACAGGCAATGAAATGATTGTCCCGCTGAGAAACCAAATGTTATGGGAGCTTGAATGAAAAATCATGTAGCCATGCTCACACAACTTTCTCAAGCTATGAATCATGCTGGACTTCCAAACAAGCAAAGGAAGGAGCAACATTCTATTGAATCCTTCATGAGGCAGCGTCCACCTTCATTCAGCGGGTCTACTGATCCATTAGTTTCTAAACAATAGATCAGTACTACTGAAAATATATGTTTAGTTCTTCAATGTTCCGAACATGATAAATTCATCCTAGCAGTATATCATTTGGAAGTAGATGCTGATCAATGGTGGAATCTTATTAAGAATACAAGGCAAAGAGATGAAATTGAGTCCATGGAATGGGACGAGTTCAAGAACTTATTTTTCAATAAGTACTTCCCTCGTATTCTCCGAACAAATATGGGTAAAGAGTTTCTTGAACTGAAGAAAAAGGATGATGAATCTGTTGGTACCTATGAAGAAAATTTTACAAGACATGCAAGGTACGCTTCTGGTATTATTATCCAACCTGAGAGTAAGATCGATCGATCCTTTAGTGGCTTAAAACCAAGTCTTCGAAGGGCCTTAGCCATAAGGGACATCAATAGCTATGAGGAAATCGTTCGATGTGCTCTCAAAGTTGAGATGGAGATTGGAGTAACCCATCAGTCATATGGGTTTGATAAGAAGAGGAAAATTGAATTCAAAGGAAAATCTAAATAGCACACTGAAAAGAAAATGAGCTTTCCCTTATGCTCAAAGTGTGGAAAGAAACATGGAGGGAGTTGTCTTAAAGGGACGAGAAAATTTTTCAAATGTGGAAAGGAAGGTCATCGGGAATTTGAATTCCGCAATGATGGAAGAAGATGTCTAATGAAGCAATCAAAGGAAGGGACACACAAAATGAACCTACTACACTTCAATGTTTCAAGTTCAAGGAGGTGGGGAATTATGCCAATAAATTCCCTAATACAAGGGTTGTTGACGATGATCGACATCAACAAAATCATAAGGCTAAAGACAAAGGAAAGTCACATGCAATTTCTATCAGCGATGTGGAGTATGATAACGATGTGGTGAAAGGTACACTTACCGTCCACTCTAAAGTAGAAAATTTTTTATTTGATTCTGGATCCACCCACTCTTTTATTTATGAAGATTTTTCTAAGAGTATCATCGTATTACCTCATCAATTAGATGTTGAGTTAGCTGTGACAACCCCTAATGGCACAACAGTCGCATCAAAAGTTTATAATTCTTCCCCGATTGAAGTTTGTGGGAAAGTGCTTCCTGCAAATCATGTGATCCTTCTTATAGTAAAATTTCATGTGATTCTTGGCATGGATTGGATTTATTTATATGGAGCTCATATCAATTGACAAAGAAGGGAAGTCACATTTCATAATCCAGATCAATCTATGATCGTCTATCGATGCAAGGATGAACATAACCTTCAAGTGGAAATTTCTTCCATCTTATCGGTCTTGATTCCACTAAATGAGGGTTATTTATATCAAATTGTTGGTGAGAAACTCACGATTATGAATATTCCTATTGTACGAGATTTTGCTGATGTCTTTTCGGAGGAATGTCTGGGTCTTCCACCAAATCGTGAAGTTGAGTTTTAAATAGAACACGTACAGGGTGCTTTGCCTATTTCAAAGACACCTTATAGAATGGCCCCAATTGAGTTGCAGGAATTGAAGAAGCAACTCCAAGAGAATCTTGATAAGGGATTCATACGCCCTAGTGCGTCACCTTGTGGAGCACCTGTTCTATTTGTTAAGAAGAAAGATAGATCAATGAGACTCTGCATTGATTATCGAGAACGTAACAAGCTCACTATCGAGAACAAATATCCTCTCCCATGCATTGATGACTTATTTGACCAACTATGCAGAGCTCAATACTTTTCCCAGATTGATCTTCGTTAATGGTATCATCAATTAAGGGTCAAAAGGGAGGATATACAAAATACGGCTTTCTGTACAAGGTATGGACACTATGAATTTATAGTGATGCCATTTGGTCTTACTAATTCCCCTGCTATCTTCATGGATCTGATGAATAGAGTCTTTAGAGACTATCTTGATCAATTTGTGGTAGTATTTATAGATGATATTCTTGTCTATTCAAAGAGCAAGGAAGAACATGAATATCACTTGAGAATTATATTGAAGACCCTGAGAAAGGAGAAACTTTATGCCAAATTTACCAAGTGTGAATTTTGGCTTCAAAAAGTTGCATTTTTGGGTCACATAATCTCAAAAGAGGGGATATCTGTGGATCCAGCAAAAACAGAGGTTATAGAAAGATGGTCGAGACCAACAACAGTAACTGATATCCGAAGTTTTCTTGGTTTTGCTGGATATTATCATCATTTCGTGAAAGATTTTTCACAATTATCTAATACACTCACCAGATTGACTCGAAAAGGATTTAAGTTTGTTTGGACAGAGGAATGTAAAGAGAATTTCAAGGAGTTGAAAAGAAGGTTATCCAGTGCACCTATGCTCACACTGCCTTGTAGTGGAGAAAGGTTTGTGATCTACAGTGATGCATCCAAGAAGGGGTTGGGGTGTGTTCTTATGCAAAATTATATGGTGATAGCTTATGCCTCACGACAGTTGAAAATCCATGAGAAAAATTACCCAACACATGATTTGGAGTTAGCTACGGTAATCATTGCATTAAATATTTGGAGGTATTATATTTATGGTGAAAGGTGTGACATTTATACTGATCATAAAAGTTTAAAGTATATTTTCACACAAAAGGAGATGAATATGCACCAAAGAAGACGGTTGGAACTGATTAAGGATTACGACTTCTCAATTGATTGCCACCCTGGGAAAGCAAACAAGGTGGCAGATGCATTAAGTCGACAAGACCATGCTAGCTTATCCATGATGAGGATCACAAAAGATCCAATATTTATGGATTTACAAAGGATGGATCTTGGAATTTTAATGGAAGGGGGAAATTAGTATCTTTCTCAAATGAATGTTCATCTATCTATACATGTGAAGATTGTAGAGGCACAGAAAGAACATGTAGAGTTACAAAAGAAAGTGAGAAATATTCCTGAATTCATCCTTGATTGTGATGGGATAATTAAGATCAGGAATCGGGTTTGTGTTCCTCCCATCCCAGAATTAAAGAAGGAGCTGCTGGATGAGGCTCATAGTTCTTCATTCTCTATTCATCCAGGAAGCACGAAGATGTATAGGGACCTGAAAGAGTACATCTGGTGGGATGGCATGAAAAGAGATGTTGCTGAATATGTCTCTCGATGCTTGGTTTGTCAGCAAGTTAAAGCTGAGAGACAGAAGTCTAAGGGGATGTTACAACCATTACCCATAACCGAATGGAAATGGGAAAAAATCACTATGGACTTTGTCACAGGACTTACTAAAACATCCAAAGGAAATAATGCTATCTGGGTCATAGTTGATCGTCTTACAAAGTCTGCACACTTCATTGCTATTAGAGAGGATTTCTCTCTGGATCAGCTTGCCAGGATACATGTAAAGGAAGTGGTAAGATTCCATGGAGTACCACTTTCTATTATATCTGATCGGGATCCGAGGTTTACCTCAAAGTTCTGGAGAAGTCTTCTGCATACTCTGGATACAGAGTTGAGTTTCAGCACTGCTTATCATCCTCAGACAGACGGTCAGTCTGAGAGGACAATTCAAACTCTAGAAGATATGTTGAGAGCTTGCTCTATAGATTTCAAAGGTGTTTGGGATCAACACCTACCTTTTGTGTAATTTTCTTATAATAATAGCTTTCACTCCAGTATTCAGATGGTCCCTTATGAATCTCTCTATGGAAAGAAATGCGGGACTCCAACTTGCTAGGATGAAGTTGGGGAAAGAAAGCTATTAGGACCTGATCACATTGATGAAATGGTAGAAAAGGTCAGATCTATTTAACAACACATAAGTGTAGCTCAAAGTCGACAGAAAAGTTATGCCGACAACCGAAGAAAAGACCTAGAGTTTGAAGTGGGTGATAAAGTGTTCTTACGAATATCTCCCGGGAAGAGTGTCATGAGATTTGGAATGAAGGGGAAATTGAGCCCTAGATATATCGGTCCTTTCGAAATACTAGATCATGTTGGAAAGGTAGCTTACCGATTGGCACTTCCACCGAATCTCTCTCAAGTTCACGATGTCTTCCATGTATCTCTCCTGAAGAAGTACATACCTGATCCTTCACATGTACTCAGCTCAGAAGTTGTACCACTGGAGCAAGATCTTTCTTATGAAGAACAGCAAATAGAGATTCTAGATCGTAGTGAAAAAGTCCTATGGAACAAGACCACCCGCTTGCTGAAAGTTATATGGAGGAACCACCAATTAGAAGAAGCTACATGTGAGCTTGAGGATACGATGAGGGAGAGGTATCCTCATCTGTTTGTTACAAAGTGACGAATTTCGAGGGAGAAATTCATTTTAAGGGGGTAGAATGTAACACTCGAGACTGTTATGAGAAATATTTTGTTTTTATGTTATATAAATCATCAAAGGAATCTTTCACTATACACAACACTTTCTTGGCTGGCTTTACACGCAACCGCAACCTTCCTCAATAGCTTGCGTCGTACGCAATACCGAGTTTCACTAAACAACGATATGCTATTAAAATATTATTATAACTAGCCGTTATGAATATTATTAACTGAATTTTTAATTTTATAACATTTTAATTCTACTTATACATTTTCTAGAATGAGGTATAAAAGCAAAATCAGTTTTTTTGGATAAAAGAAGTATTTTTCAAAAAATACAGTTTTGCTGCCTTTTGATGGCGCACCCAAATTAAATATAGTTTTTGACATGTTTATAAATTCAATTTGACAAAACAAAATTCTTCTTTTGAATCTGGGTATAAAAATTTACTTTTGATAAACTTTTGATTTTTTTCTGATAACTTTTATATTTTGATGAATAGTAAAAATACGCTAATTTTTAATTAAAAACAACTTTTTTCATTGAGATAATTTATATGGATAAATTATAATATTGAATGGTTTTAAAGTATAAATAGAATATATTTTTTACCATTTAATATAATGTATGTCATTATCATTAATTTCACATTGAATTCATAGGTAAAAACATTTCAATCTTTGGAAATGTTTTAACTTCTAAAACCCGTTTTCTTAACAACATGATTTATTTTAAATTAATTACTGCAACTTATATGTTTTGAATTTTAAAAATTGGATTCCATATTCAGAATAAGTGAGTCCAAATTATGTTAATATGCAACTTTTTATTTTTGGGCTTTATGAATAGTAACTACGGTAAGTTTTATTTACCATAGTTAAAGGTAAATCAGGTAATTAAGGGTAAATATAATATTATAAAATTACCCTAACACCTGCCAAAATCCTATTGGATGACTAAAAGTCCACCCATATCACCTAAGGGTCGGATTAGATTCATTTAATGGACTTTTTTCCACGAAAATAATTTAATTATTATTAAAACCAAAGAATGTGACAACATGTCACTTTCTTAAATATTATAAGTATAGTAATTTTAATTTAGTGATAAACTTCGTGAAATGTCAAACATGAATAGTATACCGAAATCTAATACAATTATCTACATCATAGGAATTTATTTATAATTTTTAGGGATTAAATAATTATCATTAAGTATGACACAATAGTGATGTTGAAATTATTTTATTAATTAAAATATCAAATAAATGGTTTTAAAAATAATAAAATAAATATTATATGAACTATTTAATGTGCTCCAATAATTTTATAGATACATATGATATTTTATGGATCTATTAAAGATTTTATTTCGAAAATATCTTCTGTATATATTTTATTTAAATTCAAATAAATGAATAGTGTCAAAATTGACACTTGTTATTTTATAAAAATAAAATATTATAAAATTGTTTAAAAATAACAAAAATATTTAAAATTTATAAATTAAAATTTATATGGTCGACAATGTCATAAAGTGTCAAATTATGGAAAATTCACAACACATATGTAATTATTTATAATAATTTAAAATTTAGAATATTATTACCACAAATAAAATTTAATTGATAAATAAGGATAAATCAAGTTGATAATGTTTAAAATAAATTACTAACATGTCTAAATTTTATTGGTTGATGAGTTTACAACCCTATCTCATCTAATCTTTGGATATGAGTCATTTTGAAAGTTTTTAAGTGGGTTTGGGATTTAATATAAACTAATATTTCTTATATTTCTAAAGGTGCCCATCTCCTCCCTTATAAAAGGGCACCTCCTCCCTATCCTCCTCACACAAATTTGAGCCTTCAAGATCAGCCAAACCCTGCCACTTTCTCCTCTCCACTTCCCTAGAGACATCCTAGAGGTCCTGGTCTTCTTCAAAGACCAATTTTAGTGCCCTAAAAAGAGGTCCCAAAGAAGCGCTTCAAAGAAGAGGTAATGCCCGTTACCGATTATTTAATCTCTATTTCTTCTTCCACTTCTTCTTATTTAGTTGCTTAATTATAAAGTAATAACATCAGTATCACTCATATACTGATATGTTATTATAAGTATGAAACAACCATATTTCACCATCTATCCATCCTACGGAAAACAAAATCACCGCGCGTGCGTACGTACGGAATACCGTCTCCACGCCGTGGTGTAATCTATTTTCCCCCACCACCTTACATGGATGGGTATAATGGTGTAAATAATAACTATATTTTATTATTGTAAGGTGATATTGATTCTGAAATAGTATACATACACTCCAATACAATTCCACGATCATGGGAACGATATCATCGCTCATGCGTACGTACAGAATACCGTCTCCACGATGTGATGCGACTCGTTATACATGATCTTCATTTAATAATGATTATATAAATGAATTTAATGAATGAATATGATATATATTACACTAATAACATTCTGGAAATGAGGTATCTATAACCTAAATAGAAGAATAAGAATTTATTCAACAAAACTCGCATAAGAACAAAATGTAATAAACACCCAAATAACAAGTAGTAATGAAATATTAATAATAAGAAGCTAAGAATATGACCATATATGATATCATAACAATAAGTATGATTCTGTAATTATTAAATAACATTATTTAAATCATTATACAGGAGGTTCAGACACTTACGAAGCAAATCGGACCTAAGGTAAGGGAAATATCACAATCTCATTTTTATCTGAGATTGTTTATACTTTGGAATTTACTGGGGTGAATTTTATCATGCACATCCATGTTTCCTTAATATGTAATATTTACATCACTCTACAATAGTTTATATCCAATTTTACCCTTCGGTGAGTTTTTAGTAAACGATATGAAAGGAATCTTTTGTCGTTTTTCGTACGAGGTACATTTTGACTTTTTCGAAAAAATTACGAGAAGAATGTTTTCTTTTAACTTATAAGGCATGAATGGATTTTTAAAACATTATTTCCAATAATCTTACTTTACAAGTTTTCAAGTTTATTTTTAATCAAATTCTTTTAGTTTTGAATTGTTTGACATGTTAAGAAAGGAAATGTGTTTTTGAAGTAGAAATGATATTTTCCTCAAGAATGGAGTTCAAGAGTTTTATCAAAATTATTTTCCATCTAAGATAATAAAGGGTTCTGTTTCTATCGCTATTATTACATTGATTTGATTATGTTGTGATGGAATTATTTTTATTAATTCCTTTATCTTATATGAGTTGTTTTATGATGTCACGATGATTAAGATTCCCATTTTTATTACATGGGTTATGCTATGATGTATGATTTATGATTTTGTGGCACACATAAGAATGTTATCATTATGAGATGGGTGGGACATATATCTCCTTCCAATTCAATGGGTAATGATTTTATATCTCACGATATAGACATGGCTGGAACGGCAGGTTATACTGGTTTAGTGAAACAGGACTAAAACGAGGAGTGAACTCAGTTCAGAAATGGACTTTGTCCACTAAGATAGTCTTGGAAATGAGTCTTGACTAATAATAATGGATTCTCAATGATTATGTTTGTATTACACAAAGTTTCATGTTTTATGTTATGATTATTGGGATTACATTTCACTACTATGATTTATCCCATGTTATAAAATTATGATCTCTTTTGCAGGCTAAGATTTCCCAAAGTTATGTTCTTATGTATATGATGTGATTGATATTTCTTTTTTTTAACCTTACTGAGCATTTGAGCTCACCCTTTTGTATGTTTTATTTCCCCAGGTCAAGAAGAAGGTTATTAAGTAGGATATGCCAAAAAGGGACTCTAGATATGATGAAATAAATGAGTGGCAAAGTAGATGCTTTATGAACCAGTTGTTTATGCTTTCTAGTTTCTAAAGACACTATACCTATACGATCCTTTCATGGTTTTGTTATATGTTGTAATAAGTGTCATTCAATTTTGATGTAATAACAATGTATGTAAAGTATGGGTCGTTATACTAACACCCTCAAGTATTGCGAGCGAAAAGATGATACAAGTCCCGTGTTGCAAATACGGTCAGTGGTTGATTCTCAACTGTTTGCCCCGAATTCTGGTCACACAATGGTGAATAATATGCTGCGAACCTGGTCAATATTTGTCCAAAATAATCATTTCCATTTTCGGGTCTTCTATAAGCTCGATAATTTTCTATATTTGTCCCAAACATATGACATTAAACTAGGAATATTCGGTCTGATCTCTATGACACTAAACTAAGATAACCTTTGTCCTCACTGCAAGTGGTTAAACTAAAAAATGGATAGGACATTGCGTTTGAGGCCCACCATCCAGCCCCTCGGCCTTTTCAGGCCCCTATACCATGTTCTCACTTAGGGTTGTACGATGTGGTGATGGATGTTGTCCTCATTCACATAGGCTTACTCACAATGTCGTACACATCCCTGGACAAGATACCTTACCCTGCCTTCATCCTCACTCAATATGTTAAACTATGTTCTGGCCACGACATTCTATATGTGTCCTAATCTTGTTCCCATAGCCCAAGACATCAATCAGTATTGTATAGAGTGGTATGGGATTATGTACTCATTCACATCGGGTTACTCGTCGCGTCGTACACCGACCTTGTTTGGGGTATCTTACACATTTGTGTCCTTACTACATGATGATAAATTTCACATTACCCTCTTATAGAACTACGTGTGGCTTTATTCCCATCCTCATGGGATACGTAGGACCGCCCGAACATCTAGTCTTTGGGTCTAGCTTTATCACTTTGGAATCTCCTTCTCACATTGTCCCCTAGGCCTATACTTTCCCAGGGATAGGGGTATATGGTGTGGTATGGGATTATGTCCTCATTCACATCAGATCTATAACAACCATGTAATGTACCTTTTTCTCCTAAGAGTTCTCTATCCCATTGTTCTATAATCATCTTTTCAAATTGGCCACTCTCAAGTTGAGTACCCCAGCCCTCTTCGGTGATTTACCAATGTGCCTAAGAGTACTCTGGTTCAGCGTCTGGAGTGGAGGATTTTACCTAGACATGTTCCCACCCACCATCCAGGCTTTTTGTTTCCCTTTAATATGGATTTCATCACATTTCATATCTGAAGGGACCCCCAAATTGCATGGATTCTTTCTCCAAGGGACCTCCAACAACTACTAGCCAACTTCCTCGAATGATTCGAACAAAAAACTGATACATGTACCAAGTTTCAAATACAGTCAATAGTTAATGCTCATTTGTTGTTCCCATTTCAGGTCACATGATATGGATACCGGGTTTCAAACATGGTCAACAGTTATCCTCCATCGTCACACCAACCCCATTAATCCAAAAATATTGGTTGCATGATTCCCATCATTTTCCACTTCATTATGTCTAAAGTGCAACTTCCACACTCTTGGTACTATGAATTAGTGCAAATTTTCATGGTAGGAGGAAAAAACCATGTTAAAGGAATCATTCGATGCTCTACACCGATTTCCCTTTGGTGTACATTCTAGGTATTGCAAAAAATAACCCCTTCAGCCCTTGTTTCCCACACCGAGATTGACTCATGGGGGCTTAGGGATCGAGTTGAGGTCCGCACTGACTTGGAAGGATTCTGATCCTCTATGCTCTGAGATCTAATACCATAAACAAAGATCTCATAAAGAACTATGTATAGCTTGATTCCCATTTCCCATGGGATACGTTGGAATGCCTAGAAATCTTTTCTTTGTGTCCATCTTGAGTTACACTAATTTATCTCTTATGTTCTGCCTTCAGGGATTTAACTCCAACGGTACTATGTGGTGTGGTATTGTATTATGTCCTCATTCATTTCGGGTTTGCATGAGACACACCATGTACGCCCCTTTCTAGGAGTTATACCCCCTACTTCATTTCCCATATTGAAGAACTATGTGTGTCTTGATTCCCATTCTCATGGGATACATAGGAACACTCAGACATCTCATCTATGGGTCCAGCTCAATTGGTGGCTAGTTTCTCCTACCCCTTTTCCTCTAATCATTCATGGCCCCTCAGACCTAGGTTTCCTCCTTGTAATTGTGCACGGTTTGGTGTGGACCTTGTCCTCATTCACGTCGGGTATGCTTTATCACGCCGTGCGCATCCCCTCTGGAACATCATCTCTCTTGTATACATCTGTTCCATATTACTTTAAGCTAATATGCTTAGTCCCACATGAATTTAAACTATTGTGTTTATGCCACAAAATGTTAAAAATGCATGGTTGGTCCTATTACATGACCCTGAACTGTGAAATTATCTTCATAGATGAAAAATGAAAAATGACACTACATTGTGATGTCCTCAACCGAGGGGACATCATGTTTAATATCGGTGACACCCCTACCATTTTTCAATGCCTGCATATGGCTTGATTCTAGTGGAATTACTTGGACCTTCCATCCTAGGTCCATCACTTCACACAAAAAAACCTTTCATCCTAACAGAAAAACAAGATATATCAATGATCGCTTCTATTGGTGAAAGGGCCCGACCCGCACAACCTTATTATCCCTAGCATCGGTATCCTACTGCACCATCCTTAGAACAACATGAGGCTTGATATCCATCCTCATGGGGTATCTAGGAACGTCATTGTACCTTGTCTCGGGCTCATCCTAACTTTCGTTTTCAGTCCCTCGACTTGAAACCTCCCCCAAGAAGCGCATGACGATCCGTACTAGGTCCTCATTCACGTCAGGTCTTGTAATTACATCACCATGTGTCTCTCATTTCCTACCATCCGTGGTCCAAGCTCTATGACCATAAACTAATACCACTCCACATCCTTGATGGATGATGTTAAACTACACGACATCTTCCAGAACTACATTTGGCTTGATTTCCATCCACATGTGATATGTAAGAACACCTAGGCAGTTTTGTCCCCGGGTCCTGCCCCAGGAATCTCAAAATCATGTCCCTTCATTTTCATCCCCTTGGCCCGAACTCATTTGGGATCATGTGGTGTGTTGAGTACCTATTAGGTTCTTGTTCTTGTCGGGGTTTTCATTAGCCGCACCTTGTGCTTCCCATATTTTTTCCCAGTGTGGTCCGAGTTCTATGACCCAAAACTAAGATCTCCCTATAGGAACTGTGCGTCATGTTTGGCTATTTTGCCACCCTTCGCATAGTCCATTAAATCAAGACCCCCTTAATGGCCCACCCTAGGACCTTATGTTGAAAGCGTGTGACCCCAGGACCCTTGTCTTTGGGAAGGGATTGAACTCCCTCTATCTGATACTTCTTATAGACATATTCAGTTGCGTTTTGACAAAGAGCCCGAAGTATGGAATTTTCACAGGGACATTCCCCTCGTTCCATTTCCAAGGTTCGTGAGCCCATGATTTGGATCCTAATACTCTTCCATGTCTGAAGGGCCCCCTTTGTGGCCTGGTTTCATGCCATACTGGTTTACCTACTATCCTGGGCCAATGTCCCTAAAGATCTCGGATGACATTTGCGACAGGTCCTCTATTTCGAACATGGTCAACAATTGACCCTCATTTGTTTGTCCCCATTCCAGGCTAACACGATATGGATACTATGTTTCAATCATGGTCAATATCAATCCCCTGTCATCATGCCACCATCATTGTGGTTCAAATATTGAGCATCATGATTCACATATTTCAACGTCCTTATGTTCTAGTGTAATCCCAATATACTCGGATTTACTCTTCTGCACATCTAGGTGCATTGTATAGGTAGTTCAGCATCAGTGGGATTTCATCCACCTATTTTCCCATCATCCCAAATGTTTACCTTCCTGTGCTAGAAAATTCCCATCACTAATTCTTGTTTCCCACATCTACCACGACTCACGATGGATTTGTAGTTCTGGTAGGACGTGTAGTGGCGAAACCATGCCACACGTACCATTCCTCATCCCGCATGATGTTAAAATGCGCTCTTAGAAATATGTATGTCTTTATTTCCTTCCTCATGGGGTACGTAGGAATGCCCATCCACATTGCTTCAGGCCCAACCTAGTTTTCACTTTTGGTCCCTTGACCTGAAGAGTTTCCTCTGGGGATACTTGGTGTGATCTAGATTCCATGTCCTCATTCACATCGGGATTATAGTTACTGGACCACATACTCCTTTACCGGGATCTTCCCTTTCACTCCACATCCTGTCATATGACATTAAACTACACTAGTCTATATGCCCTCTACGTAAGACACTAAACTATTGTTCTACCCTGAACTAGTTTGGGATGCCCTATGTTAATAATGGGATGTGTCAGTTTCCTCTCCAGAGAGGATTCTCCCGACCAGTGTTGGTCTCTGACCACACTATGCCATATGAACTACGTTTGTCTGGATTCTCATCTTTATGTGATACATAGTGATACCCAGGCATTTTTCCTTTGTCCCAGCACCAGGGTCATTAACCCTCTTGGCCCATCGGCCCCGATCACGGTCCACTCTATATGACCTTAAACAAAGAGCCTCTAGTCCATGTAACATGACATTAAAATTTTAACCATGGTCCATGCAGTATGACCTTTAAACTATGTGCCCTCTCTTTACCGTATGACATGAAACTAAAGGTCTTTCCAGGTCATTAACAGATATATCCTTTTTATGAAGTATGTTTGAACCCGAATCAGACTGATGTACCCACCTAATGTGTTTCCACCATGGTGGCGTAATTTGAAGAGTGTTAGACTCTAGTTGAATAACCCATCACTCCACTTTCCATGCTTTGAGTACCCTTTATTTGGATCCTCGTCCCCTTTCACGTCTAGAGGAACCCCATAACAGTCTGGATGCCCGGCCTATGGCTCACCTACTGTCATGGGCTAACGTTTCGGAAGACTAATGGATGGAATTTTGAGTCAGGCCCCGTGTTTCGAACATGGTTAGCGGTCGTTCGTCATTTTTATCCCCATTTCAAGATAACTCAATAAGGATACTATGTTTCCAACATGGTCAATAGTCATTATAAATTGTCATGCCATCACTATAGAGTTCTGAATTTTGGGTACTGTGATTCACACCATCTATTCCCCCATATTCGGATTTATTCCAGCGCCCCTGGCATTACCCCGTTCATGCACAAGAGAACACTGGGAAAACAGTAATTCGTCTATTCTGAGAGCTTCATTCTCTACTCAGGTCTCTCCCTTCTCGTCCTGAAAATCAGGATTGTTTGTTCGAACGTCGGGTTCATGGAGCATGGTTGGGACTCCTACATTCAAACGAAGTAATAGTGCAAGCATCCCTTGTTTATCACACTGGGTATGACCCATGTGAGCTTAGGAATGGATTTTTATTTATTTCAAGATTTTGGTTGAATGCTATTTCTTTTGGAAAGGGGAATGAACTTGTTTTTTTATGGTTCAAACCTTCCAATTGGCTTCCAATGGGTTTATTCACAGAACTAGAAACACCCAATGATTCTATATCCATTTTGACATACTTTCCAATGGTAGGTGCTCATTAGTTGTGGACTGATGAGGCTTAATAATTTGCATTGGTCGAGAGGATGGAAGGTCAGGCTCATCACACATTTTTGGGGGGAATTATTGCCTACTCCAGGACTATCTTATTGATTTACATTATGTTCACGAATCCTTATTAATTCACCAAGCATAAAAATGAGCTTTTGACATGGATATCAATGATTGATATGTATGGGATTTAGATAATCTTTTATATGTATATGAGGTTCTTCATCGATAGAGAATCATCCATATGTATTAGAGATTCTTAGTCAATGATATCCTTCAATATATAAAATAGAATTCTCTTAGTCATTATGATGACCATACTAGTTTTAAAGCCCCTCATTGGGGCACTTGAAGTTTATTTTCATTCAGAAAGATATGCATTATTTCAGAGTTGGGATCATACATGCAGATGGGATACTTATGTATCATTGTTAAAATGGAATTAGGACCCATGTAGTGTGATAAAAAGGATATAGTTTAACACCATATGGGATGGAAAAATAATTAATGAAAGATGGTCTTGAACCCTATAAAGGCTTCCAATGCACTCTACTTTTATGGTAGAGATCTAAGTCCACGTAGTTCGGGCAATGAAATATGGGTTTTATGTGTGGTTAATGGCCCAAACAGTGATTTCATGATTACTTGTACACTCTAATATCATTTGATTCATTCTCGGTTTGAGAAACAAGAGGTTTCAGTAAACATGGCGATGGTTCCATGAAATATGCAGTCATGAGAAATGATGTGGGGATTACGTATTTATGGTTTCCCAAGTAGATGAAGACTAGGAATTACATCAGGAAAGAAGCCCAGGAGCAGGGTCCATAAAGGTATTTGTACTTTATAGAGATTTGGAGTTTTAACTTAGGGCTTACTCCTATGAAGGAGGCCTAAAAACAAAAGGGGCTTATGATTGGGGCTTATTCTTGAGAATGAGGCCAGAATCAAAATAAATTAAGATTGGGGCTTACTCTTCAGGAGGATGCCCAATGTTAATGGAAACTATGACTAGGTCTTACTCTTGTGAAGGAGGCCCAGGTTACAGGGACTTATAACTTGGGGATTACTACTGAAAAGGAGGACCAAATTAAAGGAATTATGATTGGGGATTATTCCTGAGAAGGAGGTCCAAACCAAGGGAACATGGGGCTTACTCTTGAGGAGGATACCCTAAATCAAAAGACCTTCTCATATTAAAGGATGAGGTCATATAGGAAACCTTTAATCATGGTGAGATAAAGCTTTTAATTCACACGGTTTTGGGAGAGGTTCTCAAAGAATTCCTTTCAGATAAATAAGTTAACAAAGTAACCATGCCATAAATGGCTTTAAAAAGGTGCTCGAGGGCTAATATCTTGAAGAGGAGAGGTGAACGGGAGAGAGGAACACAAATAAAGTTGGCACACAAGTATGGACACGCAAATCATTTGGCGCACATGTCTTATCCGCACAAGTGTACTTCCGCGAGATGGGTTCACCTGGGCGACGAAGAATCTATAGGGTAATACTTGGGCGAGACGTAACTCAAGCTTTCAGTATTATCCTAAGATGTTTCCAAAAGGGAGGCGCACAAGTTTCATTGAAAGGGTAGGGTGGCGCACAATTGTTTCAACATTCAAGGGTGTCTAGACACTTTGGCATGCAAGTTTTGATGAATTCTAAAAACATAGGCCTTATCTTACTCCTTCAAGTCTTCTGTTCTAGGTAAAAATTTACCTTATAATCTTTCAGAATAGTTGATTTGAAGACTTGGGTGACCAGAGCTTGAATCTAAGTTTTGGAAAATTCATCCTCTTAAATGGGGGCCCACAGGGGCTATTTATAGGCCACCGAACACATTGGGAGAAAAAATAATAGGGTATGCAAGTGAATTGCATGATCTATAGGTGGCGCGCAAGTGACTTGCGTGGAGCATAGGAAACCAGAGCAACTCAATCCAAATGGGTTCCTTGTCCATGCCTTTGACAATTTTTGATGTTCTTCAATGGGTGACCCCCTTTGTGCATAAGATATACCCCTTTTCCATTTTTTGGACTCTTGTGACAGAAAGGAGCATAAAAAAGTAGCCCCTTAGAGTTGGATCTGAAAAAGAAAAGAGGATCTGGTTCTGAGGTAAAACTAGAGAAATCAAGGATCTGTGGCGCACAAGTATGGCGCACAGATGCTAGGGCGCGCATTTATGGTGTGTAGGTGGTCTGGATTGTCTATATATATAGGTTCACTCTCGCGTGAGCCCATTCCTCTTCTTGTAGCTTGAGATCTCGTCATGCAGGTGCTCTGATTTTCAGTATTCAGTCTTCTGGATTTTTGTCACACTTCTGAAGAAGGTTTTTGACTTGCACGCCAAGACTAGGGTGGACAAAATTGCACGACCCAATTGACTTGTGTGCCATGATTGGAATTTCATGCATTAATTACTTTGCCATTTTTTTGATTTCCTTCATAAAAATTTCACAAACCAAACTTAATTAAGAGTTGATTGTTTGATATTTGTGTAGATTCAATGGCTCCGAACAGAATTGGATTAGCCAATGAGTTGTCCATCAAGAGAATAAGTGACATGATGAACATTGTTGGCCAGGATTATTATGATATACACGAAAACAGTCTCACAGATTTGGCTAAATACATGAATAAATATCATTCCAATTTTCCACATAGCATCTATTTGCCTTTATATGGCTATGGTCAACTACAAGAATACAATGTTCCATAGGAAAATATTTATCTTCCTCATTCCTGGTTTCAGACTTACACCAATTTCTATTCAGCAAATGACTCTGTTGTAGGATCATTTTCCAATGTTGTAACAATGGAGAAGGCATACATAATGAATCAAATCCCATGTGCTCCAGATCTGAAGCCTCACAAGCCTGAGATACAGCCGCATTTCTATCCCTCTATTTTCTAAAATTCTTAGATGGACAAATCTAAGGGATGGAAAAAGAGTTGGGATTTATGTCCTAGAGGAGATGTTAATCCAACTTGAATGTGGGAATATTAGGTGTGACAACCCTGTGCAGATTTTGTTGATGATCTGAAAGGAGCTACAATATATGAATCCTTCTAGGCTGGGCAGACATATGTTTATAGGAATGACAATTTTGTGCCGAAGTTAATTAGTGGTTGGAGCCCGGAAATGAATAATTTCCATCTGATTCGTGGAGAAGTAGGCATCAGTTTGCGGTATGTCTACATGATTTTAGGGGATCCAATTTTGGGAGTTATTTATGATGAATTCATCCCCCCAAGGTAACCCGGAATGATTCGGAGAAGACTCCAGCATTGGCTCGAGAGTTAATGAAAATTTTCCACAATCTTAAGAATACCAAAACCACAAAAACCCACTCCAGAAAAGATATCCATCCAGAGGAGTGGATGGACATGTTTCTGATTAAAAAGAATGAGGAGGGACCTTCCTGCACTCATCCTACTAGTTTCCCTAGAGTAGCAAAGAGGGGTTCTCCCGCCAAATTTTGGCCAATTTTTGAAGTAGGAGTGTTTGATAGGTGGGGGTATAAAGTGAACCAGAAAATTCCAGCGAAGACCCATATGGAAGGATTTTTCGCTTTATGGCTCAGTGTTTAACTATTACCAATTCGGGATTCGAAAGGAGGTGTGAGGCTGGGGAACTTTGTCATTGCAGCCAAGCTGGCTGAAC
Organism: Viscum album; assembly: GCA_963277665.1. Lineage (NCBI taxonomy): Eukaryota > Viridiplantae > Streptophyta > Magnoliopsida > Santalales > Viscaceae > Viscum > Viscum album. Next base: position 1,406,153,464 of record OY728125.1, read on the forward strand.
GGAGGATGGTTGGGTTGGCTAACCCAGTTTTGGAAAAGATTCATAGGAGCATACTTCATGTTTATATGGGTAAGTCTCCTCTACGAATAGTGGAACCATCCCATGGTTTATGGGGATGGATTGCCCCTGACATTAGGAAATTTTTTGTACAATGTGGGGGTAAAGGTCCCTGGATGTTCTTTCCTGATGGACTGTTCATTCCTTTTCTAGAATTTTTCCCTTTTCCCTCAACGATTATGATATCAAGATAAGGCTGCGCATGTTCAAGGAGTTTCATTACTGTCCTTATGGAAATCTACCAACATGGAGATTTTTTGGTGATGGAATAGCCAATCAAGAGTAAAGGGCATACATGTTGGCATGTAGAGATGGTACACTGGCCATGAGTATTGATAGGGAAATTATATGTGAATCATATACTCCATACAGATTTGCACTTCAATTCGAATGTCTGCAGAAAATTACCGTATCCCATCTGGTGCATGTTAGGTTAGAGCAACATTTGATGGTTTCTCATCAACTATGGTTGCTGACATCTATGGAGTATACTGGGGCATTATTTTATATACCAGCTGTTGGAGTGGAAATTCAATTGACTACAATGTATACTGAGAACTGGGTAGCATCATACCCTGAAAGGGTACTAAATCAGCAGGTCCCTTAGGTGGAGAAAAACAAGAGAACTATTTGGAAAAAAGATTTTCATTTGGAAGTTGATTCTTCCTCACCTGGAGCTGATTTTCCGAGTTCCTCACCTGGGGTTTATTCACAGGATTCCTAAGATGGGGATGATGAGGCACGAAATGCATCAAAGCGGCCTCGTGCCAGATATAATCCACCTTCTAGAGTTAAGATACCTACTACATCGACTCCTGGTGAGTTAAATCATTGAGGCAAGTTAGTCGCCATCATTTAAAATAGCAACAAGTTTCATTTTATTATCCTTTATCTATGATTGTAGGAGCGGGGAAGAAGTAGATGTCCCATATTGTAGGACCCTCCTCACGGCCTTCTGGTGCACATTCGGAATATTTATGACCAGAGGCTATCCGTATATGGAAGAGTTTATATTGTGATGCAGAAACTTCCTGGATGGACTTATGAGAAGGGCTGCATATCCTTGGAGTGGGTAATCTCCAGGCTTCCACTGGCACCCGTTTTGAGGAGAACCCCAATGAAGAGAGGTCATACATCAAAGAGCATGAAATTCTCATATATGACACTGATACGTCAGTTCCTATCACCAAGTGGGTGAAGGAAATGATTGACTGTGGTACCACAAAGGGTATTTGTTCTATTATTAGATGAAGAGTGGCGAGACTACATGGCTCCTGAAGATGTAAGTTTTATATATTTCTATTTTCTTTGGAATTTGAATTTGGTCAAAGCATTGTTATTTAAGGAAATAAACTTCTTCATCCTACAGCTTGTAAAGGAAAGAACCACTGAAATCCCTTCGCCACGGTATAGCCCTGGTATCACCACTCATGGTACCACTGAATATCCTCGTGAGTCGGGTGAAGTATCTCCATGCCAGCAAGGCATGGACGATGAGTTATAAAGGGATTTGTTGAATCCCATACCGGTTTTCGGAGATGATGACACCAGTCCAACCAGAAAGGTCAAGAAGAAAAAGCATCGAAGAAAGAATACCATAGTCAAATGCTTTATCAGTAGTGGTAAGTCTTTCCGGTAGTCATGAATTTTAACTTATGAAGAAGTGCACAAACTTCTCAGGATTTCATGGGCTTCTTCAGTTTCCCCTTTAAGGGTAAGGACTGACCATCATCATCGTACAATGGAGGGTTTTGGGGAACAGCTGCAAGTTCTTACTCAAATGGCCACTCTTGAAGAAATACTGAGAGTAGAGAAGTCAGCTTCTGTTTCCAACACCACTCCTATTTCTGATGCCAGGAGAGAAAAGGCTTCTGGTAAATTAACAAAACATCATAGATCCTAAAATGAGACAACAAATGAATTCCATTCTGGGTTAGTTTAGGTTCAACACATGCATTAAAACATTTGGCAACCACCACAGCTGACCCCACAACTGTATGTGAAGAAGCTCTCTAGGGTCCGAGATTGCCAGATGAAAGTCACGAAGAAAACATTTTGAGTGCTCCCACTGTTCATAATAACCTGGGATCTGGGACTTCATTGGATAAAATGATAAAACTTGGCATGTACGATGATGAAATTTTAGACCATGTTAAATTAACATGTGATTTAGAAGATTTTGTAGATCTAGTTATATATTCATCTGGATGTGACTTTCATCATTTTCCCTTTTAATCTTCCCTTGATTACACTTCTAACCCGGTTTGGTTAAAAATGTATAGTTCCATCTAAAGAGACTGCTGAGCCAACAATTCTCGAAAAGGGTTTAGACATGGATGTCAACCCTATTATTGCAGAAACACTGGCTCAGGTGGAACATAACATAGTAGACCCTCTAGAAACCCATCCTGAAAATCCTGTTGAAACTCAGAAAGATGGGGATGAGTCTTCATAAGTTACTTATCTACTATTAGGTAAAATATGATGATATATGTATCTTTCTGAACCCTTAATACAATCAATAAACTCTCAATGTCATCTAAAACTAACCATACATTAAATTGACCAAATAAGGCTATCAACTACAATGGATAGATCTGGAGGTGAAGCCTCAACCTCATCCCAAACAGTAGCAGAAGATAAAGAATCCAGGGTCAGGTAAGGAGAAGAACATGGCACTTTTTTTAAGTGCATTAATCCCAGAGTATGTTCCTCCATGTGATAGTGATGCTGAATCAGACCCTGAGGTGCAAAATGAGCTCTAATTCTCACATCACAAGGCATAGAAAAATATATGGAAGATATTATCTGAGGTTCCTCTTGAAGAGATTCCTTAGAAAATTTCAAGAATCTCATCCATGTTCATCATGCTGGGACTTTGTGGCTTTGGATATAATGAAATCCATGTCGCGATGAAACAAGTCATTCGAAGGAGGGATCAAGAGCAAAGGTGCCTTCAGGACCTGATCAGAGCTAGATTTATGATCAATACCAAATAATTTTAGGCTATAGTGTCCCAAAATATGGCTGATCATGCTGAAAAGATGAATGAACTGAAGAAAAATATCAAGGATAAGATTGTCCAGCAGTTTCACCATCAGCAAGAGCTATATGATGTTACTGGGGAGCTTGACCAACTTCATAATTCATTGGAAGTAGTCCAAGATGATGGTATAAAAGCCATCAAAGATTCCAAATAAGCACTTATTCAAGATGAAGAGAGTGAATATGTTTGGGTAAATTAACTTCAAGTGGCTGCTGATGAAGCTTGGGATGTTGGGAAATAGATGAGAAGTCATGTTGAAAGCCTTCTGTAATTTCTGAAAATATGTGATGAGACTCCAGTATATAGATTTTCTTCTAATCTTGTTCAACAATGAATAAGATTTCAACTTCAATCATCTGTACCTTCATAGTTTTATTTTTACTAGGGTTTTATAAAAAACCCCACAAACATTATCTTTTAATTTCTCAATATTGCCTAAATCATACAAAATGTAGGTTTTAGCGAACTGGGACTCGAATTTTTTTCAGAGTACCCTTTATAGGTTCCCAATTTAATGAGTTCCATGTCTTTTATTATTGGCAGTTTAAATTCAGGCATGTTGGACTATAAAAAGGCTAATATTTAAGGTTGAATAACATTGACTGAATGGATGATATTGACTCAATTATTGATAATTTGTTTGAAAAAATATTACTATATTCAAGTATGGACGGGGAAAATTGTAAAATGTGACTTGAGAAATTTTTAATATGTGGAATGACATGGTAAAGGAGATAAAAAGAATTAGAGGAAGTATTTCCTAATAATGAAGTTACCACTACTTGACAAACCCATTATGGAAGAAGAATTATGCAGGGCCAACTGGGGCATAATCTGCATAGTCAAATAATATCATCTTTTGGCTGACAGGTCCATTATGTAGACAACTTATGAAAGGCCACCTAAGGGAACGTGATGCACAGTTAGGCAAAATAAATCTAAAAAATTTGACTTTATATTTCTAAAATCCGAAGAATTTTTTATGAGGATTCAAATTTTCCCAATCATAGTGTCTTCTTTATTAAGAAAGGTAATTGAATATGGAGAAGATATTTTCAATCATATTGTCAAAGAATTGGAGGAATGTGACTTCTACGAAGTTCTGACACAAACGTAGGAAAAAAAGTATTTTTGGTTGTAAATAATGTGACTAAAATTAGAGATAGAATCATTATACAACATAATATTTTCAGATCATGAGGAAGATTATAGAACAAAAATTTTATGGATGGTAGTTTTTGCTGATCCGTACATATCGTCATTAAGACCAATATGGAGAAATGATTCTTCTCCTAAGAATGAAGATACCATTATTTGACAATCCTGTTATGGTGGTTGAATTATGTCGGGCCAACTAGGGAATAAGATGCATAGTCAAATAGTAGCATATTTTGGCTGAAGGTCTGTTATGTAGACAACTTATGCAAGGCCACCTAACGACATATGATACATAGTTAGGCAAAATAATTTTTAGGTATCAGAAATTTAGAAACCAGAAGTAAATAAAAGGGTTATGGAGATCATGAATATTATTTGTATGATGTTTCGGCTGGGTTCAGAATTGAGATTCTGGATGTCACTACGTACCTCATTAGGATAAAAATTAAGCCACACATAGTTCTTGAAATATAGTTTAACGTCATGCAGGACCAAAACATGGAAGATCTATGTTTATGGTCATAGATATCGGTCTATAGTGAGGGAGGCACATTGTGTATTTTCTATAAACCTGATGTGAATAATCACTAGGGTGTTCCATATCACACCATTTGCTCCCAGGGGGAACTTTCATCCAAGGGAATGAAAGTGGAGTTTGGGGTTAGGCCCAAAGGCTCAGGGCTGGACTCGAGGATTGCTCGAACGTTCCTAAGTATCCCATGACGATGGGAATCAAGCCATAGGTAGTTCTTGAAATACCCTTTGACAGATTTGGTTCATACATAAGAGAGGTAAAGAGGACATTATTGCAATTATGTCTGGACACAAGATTAAAGACTTGGGTGTCACTACACATCTCATAATGATGATAATCAAGCCGCACGTATTTACTGAAACATGAGATGGTTGAAGACCATGTCAATGATGATTCCTCTCTAGTGAGGGTATGAGGGATTGTTGCATTTTATTGTCATATAGGAAAAAAGTGCAAATAATTTATGGTCATATGCATGGACCAGTGCTATGTAGTTTAATGTCTTGCAGAAAGGATAATAGGGAACTATATTGTTTAATTTCATATAGTTAGGACGATGGGGCATACATAGTATAACGTCATGTAGGATGAAAGTGAACTGATATGAATAAGACGGTTGACATGGACTTCACGGATCAACATTGTAGGGGATGAAGGTGAACCAATGTGAAGAAAGTGGTTTCAGGCTTGAACCTCAGGAGGATTCCTACATACCTAGCCTTGGAGGCAAGGATCAAAGTCCGTGTAGTTCAATTGGGAAGGATTTGGTGATTGGGGTGTACATGAGGACAGTGACCTGAAGATGTTGTTGGGACTTAATCATGGTTAGCGGACCAGAGAATATGTCATGGTCAAAGCTTATTAAAATATCACGTGATTCATGCTTGGTGTGAGAAACAAGAAGCAGCAACAGACCTAACAATTGTTCCTCGAAGGATGCGACCACAAAGGATAGTGTGGGGATTATGCATGATTAGCTGCCTGAGGAATGCATGGAAACAGATTTTTAAAAGAAAATTGTGCATGCAATGATTATAGTTTAACGTCATGTGTCACAGACATAGGGTTCTTGGAAGTTTAATGTCTTGCAGCACGGACGATGCTCAGTTTAATGTCATGTTGGACGAAAGGGGGGACTGAGTTTAACGTCATTTTGGACAATAGAGGGACACAATTTAACGTCATGTTGGATGATAGAGGGATATAGTTTAACATCATGTTGGACGATAGAGGGTGCTATGCAGTTTAATGTCCTGCAGCAAAGATAATATGTGTATTTGTGTTACAAAAAATACTTCTTCAAGAATATTTCATTGGTTGTAGTTTTAATGAGTCCTACCCCCATTAAGATTAAAGAATAAGCTCAATTGGAGTAGACCTTGTGTATTGAGTAAGGTCCTTCCCAGTTTGGCTCATGATTTGGAGGCTTATTTCCCAGTATCATTGGGTTTCTGAGGACGAATACCAATTCTCCTTGAATGAATGAAAGAAAATGAACTTTTTTTTATTGAAATCTTATGCTATTCGATTTTTTAGACTTCTAAATGGTGCATTGTGCACAATATTTTTTCATCTAGTCATTCCAATTCATCCAATCACTTTTGATATTGATCATCTTTAGATAACTGATCACAAATGGAGACTCTAAGCAAAGGTAATTATACTTAAATAGGTAAGACTGCTTCAATTCCATATACCAATAAATTTTGAGTTGATCGTGTAGCAGTGCATGTGGTAGTCCGATAAGCCCATAGAGCGTGAAAATGTTAATCAGGCCACAAATTCTTATCTTTATCCACCATTTTTTGAAGTATGTTTGAAAGATTATTATTTAAAGCCTCTATTTGACCATTGGCCGCTGCATGATACCGAGATGAATGGTTGGATCTGATATTATATCCTTGATACAATTTTCTTACCAAGGATGAACAAAAGTTGGTGCCATTATCCGTCAATATGGTATGAGGAACACCAAATCGGGTAACGATGTTAGACTTGAAAAAGCTAACAATGCATTTATCACCGATTTATCTGAGAGGTATTGCCTCTACCCATTTGGAAAAGAAGTCAGTAGCAGTAAGAATATACTTAAACTACATAGCTGTAGCTGGAGGATAAGGTCCAACTACATCCATTCCCCATGTAGAAAATGGACAATAATATTTAGCCGTATGAAGCAACTGTGGGGGTTGATAAGTGAAGTTTGCACATACTTGGAAAGAATGAAACTTCGTAGTGAAATCAACACAATCTTGCACAATTGAAGGATATAAGTATCCAAGCCTTCAGATTTTACCAGAAAGTCTATATCCAGACTGGTGGGCACCACAAAATCCTACATGTACTTCATTCATGACAGCCATTGTCTCTTCACCATCAATACATCTGAAGAAAATTCCATCGAAAACTCACTTGTAGAGAATTGTTTGCTGATCTAGGCTATCATAAAAAGTAAAATTGACCACAAAACACCAGACTTGTTCTTTCCTGAATCTATCAGGTGGGAGTGTTCCAGTTTGAAGGTATTCCCTGATAGATGTAATACATACTATAGTATGACCATATGGTTCAGAAATGGGACGAATTTCATTGATTTTCTCTGTTCTGATTTGAACATAAGGTGAAACTATACGACAGTGGGAAATACTGATGATTGTTTCATCTGGATTTGGATCTTCCGGGGTTGTGGCTACATTAGACAGTGCATCTGCTTTGGAATTTTGTGATCGAGGGACATAAGAAAATGTCGGTTCCGAGGGAAATTCCATCAATAATTCTCTGACATAATCACACAAAGGGATTAACTCTTCTTTTCTGATGGCATAATCCCCAATGATTTGTTTGATTACCAAATTGGAATCACCTTTTACCTTTAAGGGATTCACTTGTTCCTGAAGCGTCAATTCAAAACCTTCGAAGATAGCTTGATATTCTTATTCATTGTTTGTACCGCCCCTCAACCATAAGAAGGAATAGGGTAGCACTGCCTTTTCTAGGGAAATAAGCACAATTCCAAACCCAACATTGTTGAATTTTGGATGTTCCATTTTCTTCCCTATTGGACTTTTGGAGGCATCGTCAAAGTTCATTTCCATTGTTTGGGGATTATATGAAATAGATAAGACTTTCTCATCAGGAAGTTAAATATTTGAAGATGTATCACATACAGATTGGTGTCCAACAAGAAAATTAGATAGAGCTTGGCCCTTTATTGCCTTTTGAGACACATACTGAATATCAAAATGCTGTAAAATATATGTCCACCTTGCCAGACATCCTGCAAGCATTGGACGAATTAGGATAAATTTGAGCAGGTTATTATGAGATACCAATTGGACCTGATGATATTGCAGGTAGTGTCTCAATTTCAAAACAGCAAATATTAATGCTAGGAATCACTTTTCAATACTTGAATATCGTGTTTCTGCCTTAAGCGTAGTTCGACTGAGATAGTAAAGGCTGTTTTCATTCCCATCATCATTCTTTTGGGAAAGGAAGGAACCCAATGAAATCTCTAAAGCTGTCACATAGAGAATAAGTGGCCTTCCTTCACCAGGTGGCATTAATACCGGTGGAATTAAGAGATATTTTTTTGAGAATATCAAATGGATATTGAAATTCTTCATTCCACTGGTAGGTGACTCCCTTCTTCATTAATTTAGTGAATGGTAAACACTTTCCTGCCAAATTGGCAATAAAGCACCAAATATAGGCCAAGTGTCCTTGAAGTCCTCTTAATTCCTTCAGAATTCTAGGATTTGACATACCAAGGATTTATTTTGTCTTCTCAAGATCAAATTCAATATAATGATGGCGTACAACAAAACTATGAAATTTTCATGAGGTTACCCCGAAATCACATTTCAAGGGGTTCATCTTCAAATTGTGTTGCCGAATTTTGTTGAATATGATTTCCAGATTGGCCAAGTGATCAAAACATTGTATGGATTTAAACACCAAATCATCCACATAACATTCAAAAAATTTACCTAAAAATATATTGAATATATGGTGCATGGAACATTGATATGTTGCACCTGCATTTTTCAAGCCAAAAGGCATTACCTGATAGAAAAGCACACCTTGAGGAGCTCTGAAGGCTGTATGATCTTCATCTTTTGGGGCCATTCATATCTGATTGTACCCAGAGTAAGAACTCATGAAGGAAAGTGCTTCGTAGCTATTTGTTTCATCAATTAAAAGTTCTGTGATTGGAACTGGAAAATCATCCTTTGGAAAATGCTGATTAAGATCTCTGAAGTCAATGAGAACACTAATTTATCCATTATTCTTTTTCACATGGACAATATTAGCCAGCCATTTTGGATATTGAACTTCTCTGGAGAAGTTATCATTGATAATATTATTATCTTCAGCTTCAATTTTGGAAGAAGATGTTGGGTGTGTTCTTCTTACTGCTTGCTTGAATCCTCAATGTTCTTCTGGAAAACCCAAATGATGAGTGGAAACATTGGGACCAAGACCTGGTATTTCTCTATAAGTCCAAGGAAATACGTCTCAATTTTATTTAGAAATGAAGTATACATATCTTTTTCTTCAAGAGTCTTGGATGCAGTAATTAAAGTGGGGCATGGATCTTCTTTTGTACCCAGATTTATTTCTATGAGTTCATCTACAGTGGTTGAGATACCCTCTTAAAATGCTGGAGTAGCATCCATGAGATATTCCTCTTCTTTTTCAATTTGTGTTACATCTTCTGTTTCTACTTTCATAGTAGATAATGAAGAAATATTTCCATGGTTTGGGGATAAGTTAAAATTTGAACATCTTAAAGAAGAGGCTGCCATTTCTGACCCTATTGACGATGAAGGGTCTTCCTGGGATGATAGAGAGGAGATAATGGATTACGAATAGACATCATTGTTTTCCCCTGTTATTGCTATAACTTCTTCCAGCCTGGTTGATGATGTATAGAATTTATGGATTTCATTAGATGAAATGAAGACATCTCCATCTAAGATTTCGTCATTGCTGGGTGAATAAACAATTTCTCCCATGCTGTTTGCCTCGATTACCGTAACTGACATTATGGAAGTTTCCATAAGAGTGTTTGGATTTATATCTATCCTATCAATTTGACTGATAGGAAACACATAATCTGTATTCACATGTATGAATGGGTTTACTGGAATATTTTCCAAACCATTTGGTGCATTAATTTTGGTGACCTTCTTTTCCATGGATTTTTCCTTTCCCTCCATGTGATAGAATTCTTCCTCAATGTATTGAGATTCACAGGTTTTGAACGGGGCCTTGTCACCATAAAATGTCCCAATTTGACCATTGAATCAATATTTGAGACATTGATGGTATGCTGAAGGTACGACCACATGTTGATGTAGCCATGGTCTTCCAAAAAAAATGTTGAAGGTTATGTCCTGACGAACAACCATGAAATCTGAATTGGATACAAGGCCTTCAAAATGAATTCTGAGTGTAATATCATCCAATGGTTCTTGTTCATTCTTATCATATCCTTGAAACATCAAAGTAGAAGGAGATAAATCAGATTCTATGAGGCCTAATCGACAATGTGTACGAATAGGAATGAGATTGAGTCCTGAGCCATTATCAATGAAAGATCACCAGATATCCATGTCTTTGACTTTTCCAGCTAGATTCAAAGGTCTGATCTATCCATGTACAACATCATTTTCATATTCATCTGTAAAAGATATCACTGCATGAAATTATACAGAACCATTCTCTATATGGAAGACCTCAGCCGCAAAAATTTCAGTTTTGAATTTTTGAGGACATGAAAAATCCTCAATAAGCACCTCCTGAAGATATTTTGATAGACTCAAGGCAAGTAGATTTGATAACATGGATAGAACTTGGGACAAATTTTTCAAGACATCATACTTTTGGTGTAAAGGTCTGTGTTTCCCATCATGAAAATGTGGTTTTGCAGGTGCCTTGGAAGTTGATGCTTTGGAACTATGTGAATCCCGTATCGGGGCAGGAATTAGAAACACTCCTGGCTTCGGTAGATTAGACCGACTTAGTCTATCTATTTGACTAGAGGAAGAAGGTGTCACAAATATCTGATCTTCCAAAATAACTGTGTCAGGGCTGAATTTTCATTGTGTGTAAGAACATTCTTTTTCCTGTTGACCCCGCTAAGGGATTTTCCATGAGTTTTTTCCACAAATATAGTTCTAGTAAGAGTAGGATTGAAATAGTGGCTTCAGGAATATCCTCGTCTTCCCCTATAACCTAGACCTCTATCTCTTCATCTAATTACTTTATTAGATACAGGTAACATCAAATAATCATAATCGAAACTTTCATTGGTATAAGGATCTGTTAAATTAATCATATTAATAGAACCAACGAGCAATTCTTCATCTGGTCAAGATTCTTCTTGATGAACCAGTTCAGGTTGTTCCGATTGGTGTGGTTATGCCTGTGCTTTTGAATCAGACGACATAAAATATGACAGAGTCAAAGACAACTTAGGCTTTGAAATGAACTCTTCTTCTTCTGGATGCTCTTCTTTCTTCAAATTATGCTACTTATTTGAGGATTTTACTTTCGATTAAGGGGTTTTTTTTGTGGAAGTCAAATAAGAAGACACAATTGGATGATTCAATTGTGTTTATAAAATGGAATGAGTTCGGTTGATCATTTTCCTAACCATCCAATCATCATAAATATGCACATTTTTACTTTTGACTTCGTGCCATTCACCTTCTTCCGGTGGATCCATAACAGTAACACATGCTACCTGTGCTGAAGAGCCTTTTAGTTTTACTTATCTAAAGTCCATCATCTTTTGAAGGAGGTATTTGAAGACAAAACACTCATGAATGGGATGAACTAACATCTGATGAAATGGGAAATAGTTGGGAAGGTCTTCATCTCCTTCCTTTTTCGGGCTTTTGTGCCTTGGAAACTGAACTAGATTGTTTCCCAGTGAAAAGATGAAGTAACCAAGAACTTGTTTATTTCTAAATGAATATACTTTCTTCATTAAATCCTCAAACTGTTTCTGCCTTTGATCTCATTGATCATCATTAAAAGGTATTCATTTTTTTTGATGCTCAAGAGGTGGAGCCCTTCGATATGATAAAGGGTTTGATGTGGAAGCAGGTACAAGTGCTTGTTTAATTGTAACTATAACAGTCCCTGCATTCCCTATTCTCCTTCCTGGAACTGATGGTATTAATCGAGTTTTAGCCTTAGTATTTAAAAGAGAGTATTCTATCTACCGTGTGATTGAAGTAAGGTCTTGAAACCCTCCTATGTATTTCACAGGGATCAACAGTGTGCGTAATTCATCATGCAAATTTTCTACACTGATTGGCAGAAACTCTTCTTGAGGGAGTGATAAACTTATGAAATACGTTAATCACTTCTATTGAGCAATGAAATATCAACCCTTTCATTCTCCCTTTTTTACAATTGTTAAGATAAAAAACTATAGCCTTTGGAAATTTTGAGCTAAATTGAAGAAGGTACCTTTGACTGAGATCTTCCCACCCAGTAATTGACTAGGATTGCAAACATGTATACCAGACAAAAGCAGATCCTTGTAATGAATACATAAAGCACCTAAGCTTAACTGCTTCTTGTTGATGAAGAGTTCCCATCATAGGATCACAACGAGAAACAAAATTTGTTAAGTGCTGTTCTGTATCTCCTGAAACGTTAAAAATTGGGAACTTGGTATTCGAAAAATTTGATGGGGGAGGAATTGAATCCACCCATTCAGGTTAAGCTCGCCTTTCTGGTTGAACTTGTGCACGCTTTCCTTCCATAGCTTCCTACCGAGCTATTAATGACTAAATGGTAGTCATTAATTTTTTAGAAAAATCTGGTCGAGCTTGGACCAATACAGGTGCAATAAGTGGTGTTCGAATGGGCATGGTGACGGGTACTGCAACTGATGGTAGTATTTCCAGTTTCTGTCGCGCATGACTCATAGGATTGGAACTGTGATGGTATACATGTAATGTAGGATATTCTTGATATATCCCAGAATCTATTACAAATACCCTTGATTGATTAACTCCAACATGCTTAGAAGGTAGACTAAATTGAAGTAGTTCTGCATTTAACCTCATTAATTCCTTAATTTGTTCTTCTTGTTGTGCAAACCTTTCCTCTAATGAGAGTGATTAGCCTTGTCCATAGGTATGGCGGTATGTAACCAGACTTTTACCCTTTTTATTGGCATGTGAATTTTTAGAATATGGAAGGTAATTACCCAAAAGAATATATTTACCCTGGGAAACCCTCTGTTATCAGGTACACACTCCTCCTTCATTCGTTTCTGTGTGTACAACCTCATGACCATGAACTTCTTCATCTGATTCCTCTGAGTGAGACTCATGTTCTTGGGGGATTAGTTACAATGGCATTGATGAAATTTATCAATGAATAATGAATTACATCCCTTCTCTCAACGCTTCTGCGATACTGTCTTATTCCATGTCCTTTATGAGACATTGCCTTTTGGTTGGTTGATCCCTCGGAAACTTCTTGATGAACCGTAATTTGGAGGGAATCTCCTTGAAATTCGGCTCTGCATTCCTCTTGTGGATTCTTCCCTAATCGAGAGAACACTGACGTTCGCTGAAGAAGAGATTGAGAATTTTAAAAAGTCCCATGTCCGGTGGACTGGGGCTGTTCAGTTTTTTCCTGATCAACTTCTCGAATCCAATCTTTTGATCCCGAGGGTTGGATTAAAAGAGTCCCCAGTCTGGAAAGCTGAGGTGTCCCTTAAGCTGTTACATCTGATACATTCTTAAATTCTCTCGAGATTTTGCGCATTTTTGTCTGGAAATTGGCCAGATGCACCATCCGACATCCACTCAAGTTACTTGTCTCAGATTAACGTGGGATTATTTCAGACACTTTTGTCACCTGATGATGTGCATTCCCTAAACGAGAAGCCTGTTAGATGTTCTAATTTGTTTGATGCAACAGTAATTTGTCAACTTGTTCTTTATATTCTTGCCTTTGGGAAGAAATAGTTGAGTCATGTTCTTGACCAAGCCTTTTATGTCATGACCTGACCCATACCGGGGCTTGAGCCGAAACTACCCCAAGCCCACCTCCATAAGCCAGGGGAGGCCTTTTCCTATGAAATTGTACACTCACATGCAGCCTACTCAGTGTAGAAGTGCTGAGTAAAAAATGAATTCAAAGTACAAACAACTATAACCCAACCACAGTCATGCATTAACCTCTAAAACAGAAAAAGTATACTGAACAGAAAAGGGAAAAACACACACCCAACTAGAAAGGTACCACAACACGGCAACAGGTAAATGAAAGTAAACAGCTGGTGCGTGTCTCACCTGAAATTACCACTGTGACCACTGAATGCGGCCCATGCTCATGTGTCCTCTACACTCCTCCAAAGTCTGGATCAACCTATCCATCTTCTACAAGAGAACACCAAGTGCAGGCAAAGAACATGTAGGGGCGAGTATAAAGATACTTAATAGGATTCCCCGAAAGCTCGATGGAGAAAAAAAGTAGGTAATAACATGGTGAGAAGTAGTCACAACAAAGAATGGTGTAAGAGTGCTAATGAGAGAGAGAGAGTGCAGCTAAACCCAACAAGAGAAAGGAAGCAGACTCATCCAGACGCAAGGAGCTACAGACAGTGAGAAGAATAACCTCTCATCGAGTTTTCGATACCTATTGTAGGAGAGTAGTCTCTTCCAACCAAGAGAAGATAGACATGGAAAGCACGTGGCATACCCCACGCATCTTCTCCCCTCCTAGAAGGAGAGTAACTGAACTGAAAGAGTGGGAAAAACATTAGGGTGTATATATATATGCTCAATGAGAAACCCGAATGAGTGTGTCAGGGGATATCTATCTCAAAGCTCAGCCCAAGAAGAGTCGCCAACAGCTCAAAGGATATCCAACACTGAACCCAAACGTCTCGCACGTCAACCTAGGAGGTTCAAGTCAAAGGGGATCAGTCACCGCACCTCGGTATTATCAGCTTTGGGTGGCACTGACTCACCCGCATGGCTTTTAGCTCACGTCACAAGGATGCTTCTCGGTGGGAAAAGCGCCCCGTATCCTCTTATGCTCTAAGGTCACATCAAAGCTTTCAAATCACTGATCCGTACAACCAAGGATCTCGCTCTGGTAGTAATGGAGAAAAACATCCACTGACTAGCCTCATAAATAAGGGTTGAGCCTGAAAGAAGTCACCGGGTAACCCACTACCCATCCCCACTGGAGGGTAAACCCCAATAAGTCTACAATAACCCACTGCCCAACCCTGTTGGATAGAAAACCATAATAAATAATCGAGTGACCCACTGCCCAGCCCTGCTGGAGGGTAATACCTAAATAAGTTGACAGTGACCCACTTTCTAGCCCTGCTAGGGGGTAAACCATAATAAACTATCGGGTGACCCACTGCCCATCCATGTAGGAGGGTAAACCCTAAATCAGTCGACGGTGACCCACTTCCCAGCCCCACTGGAGGGTAAACAGTAATAAAACGTCAGGTGACCCAATGGCGAGCCCCACTGGAGGGTAAACCCTAAATAAGTTTACAGTGACCCACTGCCCAGCCCCACTGGAGGGTATACTATAATAAAATGTCAAGTGTCCCACTGCCCAGCACTGTTGGAGGATAAAAATTAAATAAATCGACAGTGACCCACTGCCCAGCCATGTTAGAGGGTAAACCATAATAAAACATCAGGTGAACCACTGCCCAACCCTGCTGGAGGGTAAACCCTAATCAGGTCAGATATCTTCGCACAACCCGTGCCATCACTGGGTGTCACTAACACTGCTCGTGCGTAGGTTCGAAGTGCATGAACAGAATCTCGGACCAACACCCTTTTATATTTCCACATTTAATGAGATCTCAAACGGTGCTTCCCACGCCCAAACATATTACAACGATGAAATCTTCACAAAAAACATGGGAGATAGACTATTTACTCTCCCAAAGCGGACAACCGGTGAATATGGTACTATTCACCACAGCCAGCCCATCTGGGGACCACACAAAGATCCTGAAACTCAATAAACAGATCACACCATTATGATTCCCTTGAAAAAACACATAGAATTGATTACTTGATCGCCCAAATAGGACACCCGATGAAAAAGGTATTATTCACCTTATCCAATTCGGGTGGGGCCCACACCACGATCCTGAAAAAGGTCTGGCAAACTGTGCCATCGTGATACTCTCAGAAAAACACATCAAAAAGACTATTTATTCACCCCGGAACGGGCGTCTGATGAAAAAGTCGCAGTATGCTGCACACAACTTAAAAGAAGGCCCATGGGGTCCATGCCTCAACTCCAATTTAGGTGGGCAGAATGCACTATTTCAACACCCACAGAAAAACACACAGAATGCATTGCTCAAACACCCGAAATAGATGTTGGGTGGAAAAATGTAATTTCTTCGCAGATTGTGCAAACCGGGCTATGTGGGGCCTGCTCCCTCTCTCTTTCCTGAAAACTCAAAAAAACATCTAAAAAAGTCTGCATGACTACTAGGATCATGCTGCCATTGATGGCCCGTTAATCAGACATCCCAAACATGAGTTAGATCCGACGCAAGAATAATTAATTAATTAATTAATTAATTAATCGCATTAAGTGTTTCGTGCCTCTGAGCAACGAAACAAAACCACAAAGGTTATGAATGAAATTTAGAAGGACTATCTCAACTACAGGGCTACAGTGCCTCTGACATCACGTCAAACGGACGTCCGACTCGCGAAGTGAATCCATCACGTGATTTATTTAATAATATATTATTATTAAATTAATTCTCTTTGGGTCACCCACCTTCAAGAACAGAATCCAAAAACCCAAAAACCCACTATCAAAAGATTGCCTCGCTGACACGATCCCACATCCATAGACGTCACGTCAAACAGATGCGCCGTTTAGAAGATATGACCCCTTTGAATGCAAGGGGCCCAGCCAGGCTGGTCCACCTCAACCGGCATGGTCAAGACCACCGGCCCGCGGCCCAACCGCGGGTCCGGTCCAGTTCGCCATGGCCCGCTAGCCGCGGCCAGCCACGAAACCACCGTAACCGCCTCGGGTCCAATTTTTTTGACCGGACCGGGCATCCTGGCCGGTCTCCCCTCCTCGTACACCGTGTCAAAGAAAACCTGCACCGCACTGGTCTTTCTCCCCGGAGGTCGCCGCCTCCACCGACTGGCCAGCCTGGCCGGTCCCTTCTTGTCGTTCCAAGCATATGAGATCCACAACATGCGGGTCTCGGTCGGTCTCTCCCTACGCCCGACTGCTTCTCCCGACCGCGACGACCCACCACCGGAGACCCTCCCTGCTGAGCGCACCACCGCGAAACTGGGTGCATGTGCCGCCTTAACACTAGCACCACCCGACTTCGCTGCTCTGAATCCGACTCTAGCCCTTTCTCTCTGCCGATCTTCGCTGACCTACTCGGCTCCACCTGGGTGCCCCCCTACTCGTGCCACCGTGCTGCCCCGGCTACCCACCGGCATCACCACCTTCGGCCAGCCGCTCCTCTGGCCATGCACCGCCCTCGGCCAGCCGGCAACACCCGACACTGCCCAGCCCTCCTGCCGCCTTGATCTGAACACCATCTGCGCTGGTCGTCTTATCCGAACCCCCGCTGCGCCGCCCCGACTTCCAACCACTGCCCTTGCCGGAGTCGGGGATTCCGATGACCGCCGCCACCACTCCGATCCCCCAAAATCAAAACCGAACATGATATTGGGATCCTTGGGGCGATTCCTTCACAGTGCCTGCCCCGGATCATTTATCCGACACGATTGGCGCGTTCGCAAAATTTGGATGATGAATGCCAAAAAATGATGGATAAAAATAGGGCTTAGGTGTTGGTCGTGTTTGTTCGGCCAACTCCCCACATTCAAAAATTAAAGAATTTAAAACAACAAAATTGAAAAAACTCCAAGAATTTCATGAAGGTGAGAAATTTAATTAGAAATCCAACCTCGTTGGATATGTTTATCGTTGGCGATGTGCCTGCTCGATTCTGCTTCGATCCACCAAGGTCTGGTCCTCAATCAGATGAAGAACAACAAAGAATGCCAAATAAAGACGAAGAACGCTCAAGAGAGATAGATAGAGAGGGAGAGAGAGATATAGAGAGATAATATGAGAGAGAAGGGAGAATCCCAAACTCCTATTTTCCGATTTATAGGAAAACCCACTTAGCATAGAATCCGAATTCATTGCGCCCTCTCATTTTATATCACACCTAGGCACAACGCCACATTTTAACCTCAATGGAAGTCTCGAATTTCAATTCCGAGGCTTCGTTCGAAAGTTATTCGAAAAGAACGACAGTGATATAAATCACTAAGTCATTATTTTAAAATGTTGATTTTTCCCCTGGGTGACATCCCTCACAGCAGGCCCACGCCAACAACCTTTACACCCCACCCTGGGTAAACAACACACTGCGGACACAACCGTACCCTTGGATTTCCGATCTGAGTTACCGTTAAGGATTTATCGCATTTTTGTTAGTTAACCAAGCGTGTGTAACATAAAAACCCTTAGCATTTTTATATAATTATTTCTGGGGACACCGGGCCTCGGAATTGCCCACCGTCTGAAAGCCCTGCTCTGGAATAACATCAAGAGATTTTACAAAGTCTTATAGTCCAAAAACCTAGATTCTTATATCATTCCCTCGTTCAATCTTTTCTTCCCAGAAAAGCAACACTAGGACAAACAACTCGGGATACAGAGCTCAAACCTAGCTCTCCCACACCCATGGGATCTTTCACAACACCAAGTTGGCACAACACGCGAACCACATGGATGGTTAGTACTCATAAGGTCTGATACTCTAGAGGAAATGTGTAGTAATATGCATGCACCTCATCAAATGCAATGTGTGGAAGACATCGTGAGTCCACTCCTACTGTTGGGAGGGTATGGCAAGACGGTAGGCAACCCCTCAACCGCTTAGACGATTTCCAAACGGCCCAAAGAAACTTAGGGGACTTCCCCGGTTGGACCTCTACTTTCCATGTCATCACTGAAATCATGATTTGTTCCTGGATCATGGTCTTGTGATTCCCTCTTTTATAATATCCATCGGGTGAAACACCCACTAAAATCCTATCACCCATGTTTTCACAGTCGGTGCATCACAACCGAGACTCTCTTACACGCTCAAAAAGTGAAGGAGTCAGCTTCATGAACTACAGACAAGCCATACCCTGCTGCAGAAACTCCAGACAGCATCATCGTCTCAGGTTCGAGTCTCTCTGGGTGTGGACGCACCTGAGAAATTGGTGGTCTGAGAAAACCACAAGGTGCCCTCCCCGAAGATAGTGTCTCCACATTCTCAGGGAAAAACTACCACCACCAGCACTAACACAGGGTTACACTGATGCCCCGCTTCACCGTCGGTAACCCCTCGAGCAAGGAGTTAGATGAAAGAGTACCTCACACAGTGTCTAACAAGTTCTATTGAGAAAAGTTGAAAAATACATAGAGCATACCTCTTATCAACTCTTGTGTGTTAGGATTGTAAACATCCACAACACACACCCACCTGCGACCCCGACTGTTAGCTCCATGAGGCTGACATGGGCCTCTTAGTGGTGGTGGAAGGACCTCTAAATGTCGTCCGAAAGCCACAATTCTTATTTCTTTTCTGCCAACACTGCCTCCCTAGGGACCACCCTGTCCTCACCTGGGAGTTCTCTGATCACGAAACCGCCTCTGTTGTGGCGGTGCATCAACCAACTATCTGGAAAAATTTGCACATTTGTTCAAGTAATATCACACCACATGATCTCACACATCACAAACATAACACTAGTCCTCCCTGGGATGTCTCAATACCCTATGTTGTCCCCAACCATGTGCTTGAGTCTCATCAAGGGGAGACATCCGGCATCAAGGCCCTGCCAAGCGACGTCCCCCTGCCCGAAATTTCTCTGTCACTGGTGCCTACTCTAGCACCCCGATATGGGTGAGGATGCACAAGGGAAATATGCTTGAACAAATATCCTCTATAGAGATCTCATTCAAACTTTTGTGCTCAGAATATTCCACTATGGACCACGTCCAAAGAGTACCAAGTAAGGTCTGCTAACCTAGTGGCGTACTCAGCCACTGCCATCACTCCCTGCTGAAGACCCAGTAGTTCCTGAAACCATAAAAAGCGTAAGAAGTAGAGGAAGTACTCCTCACAAAAAAACTACTATAATTCATCCCACGAGAGTACCAACTCATCATGCATATGAGTATCCCTGTCTCTACTAACGCCAAACTACTCGGTGGAAGAAGACTAGTTTTCAAAGCCACCATCTAACCTGTCAATGTCCTAACAAGCTTGAAGAGGCGGACCACCGACTCTAGCTAACCCTCCACTGTCTGAGGGTATGGATCATCATGGAACCTTAGTGGTCTCTGATTCTAGAACTCATGTAGCGCGTCCATCCTGTTCTTGTCATCATCCCTCAATACCGGTACTACCTGCTACTCCACAGGTGGTGGTGCTACTGCCTATCCTCCTGGAGAATGGGTAATCGTATGATGGATCTCGAACTGAGCTCTCTTCGCTCACGGAATCGTTGTCATGAACCAAAGCTAGTATCCTAGTTGGAGATCATTAAGGGGTATCCTGAATCCGGTCAAAGAGTACCAACATCAAATGAGCATATATATATCAAAAATAATGGGGAGATGACTCAAGAAGGACAGTCAAAGACTCATTCCTATATGATGCATGAACCAAAATCCCTGCAACAAGTGTCGCAGGGTGCTGAGTCGACCAGCAGGTTATCAAGGTCCTAGTGAATGGATACATTGGCCGACGTACCATCGCTGGACTCGCTGTCCTGAGAGCCGCTCTCGAGACACGTTGAAACTATTGCCCCAAAACTCAACCAATTCATTTTTAGGGATGTCCGAACAACGCCCCATGGAACGAACCACATATGATACCACTTTTTCACGACCTGACACGTACCAGGGCTCGAGCCGCAACTACCCCAAACCCGCCTCCATAGACCAGGAGCTGGAGACTAGCGCCGAAGGTACACAAAACTAGGGGATGCCTTTTCCTAAGAAACTATACACACACACGCAGCCAACTCAATGCAGAAGTGTAGAGTAAAAAGGAAACTAAAGTAAAAAAAAAACTATAACCCAACCATAATGATGCATCAACCTCTAAAACAGAATAAGTAAACTGAAAAGAAAATGGAAAACACGCTCCCATCTAGAAAGGTGCCACAACTCAGCACCAGGTAAACGAATGTAAACAGCTGGTGCGTCTCTTGCCTGAAAGTCCCACTATGAAAACTAAACGTGGCCCAAGCTCCTGAGTCCTCTACGGTCCTCCACATTCTTGATCGACCTGTCCGTCATCTGCAAGGGCACACCATGTTCGGGTAATTCCCAATCAGGGTTGAGTATAAAGATACTCAGTAGGATACCCCGAAAGCTCGAGGGAGAAAAAAAAGGAGGTACTAAAACGACAAGTAGTGGTAAGAACAAGGAATGATGTAAGAGTGATGAATGGAGAGAGAGTGAAGATCAACCCAATAAGGGAAAGGAAGCAGACTCTTCCAGACACAAGGATCTAGAGATGGTGAGAAGATGAACTTCTCGTCGAGTCTTCACGGCCTATAACTGGACAGTAGACTCATCCAACCAAGAGGATCTAGACTCAGAAAGCATGTGGAATACCCCGCGCATCTTCACCCCTACTAGTAGGAGAGTAACCGAATCCAATGAGTGGAAACAAGAGTAGGGTGTATATATATCTGCTCAATGAGAAACCCAAATGAGTGTGTAAGGGGATCTCTATCTCCAAACTCTGTCCATGAAGAGTCGCCAACAGTTCAAAGGATATCCAACACTGAACCCAAACACCTCGTACGTTAACCTATGAGGTTAAATTAAAAGTGGCTCAATCATCACACCTTGATACTATTCGCTTTGGGCGGCACTGACTCACCCTCTCCACTTTTACCTCGTGTCGTAAGGATGTATCTCGGTGGGAAAAGAGCCCCTCGTCCTCGTATGTCCTAAGGTCACGTCAAACTATCACATCATCGATTCATACAACCATGGATCCCGCTCCGGTATTCATGGAGAAAATAAGTCACCGAATAGTCTCATAGATAAGGGCTGAGTCTAAAAGAAGTCATTGGGTAACCAATGCCCAGCTCCGCTAGAGGGTAAACCCCAATAAATCATCGGGTGACCCACTGCCCATCCCTGCTGGAGGGTAAAACCAAAATAAGTCGACAGTGACCCACTGCCCAGCCCCGATGTATGGTAAACCAAAATAATACATCGAGTGACCCACTGCCCAGCCCTACTGGAGGGTAAACCATAAATAAGTCGATGGGGACCCACTGCCCAGCCCCGCTGGAGGGAAACCCATAATAAAATGTCAGGTGACCCACTGCCCAGCCCTACTGGAGGGTAAACACTAAATAAGTCGACGGTGACCACTTTCCAGCCCTGCTGGAGGGTAAACCATAATAAAATTTCAGGCGACCCACTACCCAGCCCTGGTGGAGGGTAAACCCTAAATAGGTCGACATTAACCCACTGCCCAGCCCCACTAGATGTTAAAATGTAATAAAACATCAGGTGATCCACTACCCAACCCTGCTGGAGGGTAAACCCGAAACTTGTCCGATATCTCCACACACCCCGTTCCATCACAGGGTGTCACTAAAACCGTTCATGCGTAGGTTTGGGGTGCGTAAAAGGAATCTCTAACCAACGCCCTTTCATATTTCCACATTTAATGAGATCTCAAATGGGGCTTCCCATTCCCAAACAGATTACGCCGATTCAATCCTTGTGGAATAATATGTGAGATAGACTATTTACTCACCCGAAACGGAAAACCGGTGAATATGGTACTATTCACCATAGACAGCTCGTGTGGGGCCCACACAACAATCACGAAACTCATCAAGGGATCACACCATTATGATTACCTTAGAGAAATACATAGAATCAACTACTCGATCGCCCAAATCGGACACCCAGTGAAAAAGGTACTATTCACCATACCCAACCCGGGTGGGGTCCACACCACGATCCCGAAAATGGTCGGGCGAACTGCGCCAACATGATGCTCTAGGAAAAACACATCAAAACAACTATTTATTCGACTCAAACAAATGTATGATGTAAATGTCATTGTACGCTGCACACAGCTTAAAAGACGGACCATGGGGCCCATGACTCAAATCCAATTTATGAGGGCAGAATGAACTATTGAAATCCCCTTGTAAAAACATACAGAATGCTGTGCTTAAACATCCCAAATAGATGTCAGGTGGAAAAATGACATTTCATCACAAATCGTGCAAACTGGGCCCTATGGGGGCCACTCCCTGTCTCTGGCCCGAAAACTCAATGGATCGTCTCAAAATGTCTGCACAAGGACTAGGATAATGCTTCCATTGATGGCCCATCAATCGGACATCCCAAAGATGGGTTAGGTCCGACACAAGAATAATTAATTAATTAATTAATTAATTAATTAATCGCATGTGTTTCATGCCTCTGAGCAATGAATCCAAAATACAAAGTTTCCGAACGAACTTTGTAAGGTCTGTCTCAACTCCAGGGCCCTAGTGCCTCTGACGACACGTCAAATGGACGTCCGAATCACGAAATGCGTCCATCACATGCTTTATTTAATAATTTATTATTATTAAATTTACGCTCTTCTGGTCACCCATATTCAGGTACAGAATCCACAAACCCCAAAACCCACTATAAAAATACCACCTCGCCGACACGATCCCGCAGCCGTAGAGGGCGCGTCAAACGGACGCGCCGTTTAGAAGATACAGCCCCTTGAATGCAAGGGGACCAACCGAGCCGGTCCACCCCTGTGGGCCCTGTCCAGACCCCCGGCCCACGGCCCAGCTGCTGGTCCGGTCAGTTCACCACGAACCGCCTCAAAACCACCAGACCCGCCTTGGGTACGGTTTTTTTAACCAGACCGTCCATCAGGGCCGGTCTCCCCTCCTCGTACGCCACGTCAAAGAAAACCTGCAGCGCGCGGGTCCTACTCCCCTAAGGTCACCGCCTCCACCGACTGGCCAGCCTATCCATTCCCTTCTCGTTGCTCCAAGAAAAGGAGCCCCATAGCATGCAGGTCTCGGTCGGCGTCTCCCAGCACCCGAGTACTTCTCCCAACCACGACGGGCCAGTGCCGGAAACCCCCCCTGCTGAGTGCACCACCGCGACGCCAGGTGCCCGTGCCGCCTTCGCACCGACACCGCCCAGCTTCACCGCTCTAATGCCGACTCCGGCCTTGCCTCACCACCGCGCTCTTCCGACCTACTCGGCTCCTCTTGGGTGCCCCCACCCCAGTTCGCGCCGCCGTGCTGCCTCGGCTACCAACCGACCGCACCACCTTCGGCCAGCCGCTCCTCCAGTTGCGCACCACCCTCAGCCAGTCGGAGACACCCGACACCGCCCTCGGCCAGCTGGTGACACCCGAAACCACCCGACTCGCCAACCCCTTCGATCTGAACCCCATCCGTGCTGGCCCCCTCGTTCGAACCCCCGTTGTGCCACCATGAACTCTGACCACATCCCTTGCTGGAGATGGGGCTTTTGACGACCGTTGACAATGCTCCGGTAGCCCAAAATCAAAACTGAACACGTGTTCGGGATCCTCGGGGTGAGGAATTCGCTGCACCAGCCCTGGATCGTTGACCCGACATGATTTTCGGGTTCGCAAAATTTGGACGAAGAACGCCCAATAATGACTGATAAGAACAGGGCTCGGGTGTTGGTCGTGTTCATTCGGTCAACGCCCAAAATTCTAAAATTTAAGAAATTAAAATGACAAAATTGAAAAAATCTAAAATAATTTCCCGAAGGTGCAATATTTAATCAGAAATCATACCTCTTTGGATCTGTTCGTCATTGGCGAAGCACGTTCTCAATTCTGCTTCAATCTACCGGAGTCCGCTCCTCAATCCGGTGAAGAACAACGAAGAATACTTGACATAGAGAGATAGATAGATAGATAGATAGATAGAGAGAGAGATAGAGAGAGAGTTAGAGTGAGAAGGGAGAACCCCCAACTCCAATTTTCCTATTTATAGGAAAACCCACTTTGTGCGGAATCCGAAATCACCACTCTCGCATTTTATATCACACCTAGGAAAAACGCCACATTTCAAACTCAATAGTAGTCTCAGATTTCAATTCTAAGGATTCATTAAAAAGTTATTCCAAAATTATGCCAGTGATAAAAATTACTAAGTCATTATTTTAAAATGATGATTTTTCCCCTAGGTGACATCACTCACAGCAAGCCCGTGCCCGCAACATTTACACCCCGCTTAGGGTAAATGGCATGCTTCAGATGCCATCGTGCCCTCATATTTTCGATCCAAGTTACCGTTTATGAGATATCACATTTTCTTTTGTTAACCACATGTGTGTAATATAAAAAAACTTAACAATTTTATATAATTAATTCTGGACACACGAGGCCTCAGAATTGCACACCGTCTAAACACCCTACTCTGGAATGACATCAAGAGGTTTTTCAAAGTCTCAGATTCCAAAAACCTGGGTTCATACATTTTATTACACACAAATACAATTAGATGTGGCCATCCATAGGTAATAACATTGCATGAGACCAATATTGGCGGTTTTTGTTGATTGTGGAGAACAGTAAAATGAAATACTCCATGAACACCCCATCCCCTGATATGAATACAAGATGGGGAATTGGTAATTAACTGCTGCAACCTTTTTAATGTTCCATGTAATATACGCTGAAGGTCTCTCTGCTGCTTTTTATCCTTCAGATGTCAGGAAACTGAGAGATATGCTAAGTCAATTGGTCCTTGCAACCCTTCTATTATCTTGACATGGTTTTGATATTCATCATAAGAAAATAATTTCTCTTTTAAGTGACATAGTTTTTCATATGTTAAGATGAATATCATTAATACAATCTTCTGTCAACGTTTCTGGAATATCATACTGAGAGTCAGCTGAAGGCCAAAACTTGACTGGTAACTCACCTTTCTCCCGTTGTTTTCCAATATTCATCACTTCCTCCTTGTTAGTTGATGAAGATTATTCTACCTGATTGGACCAAATAGTGTGCTTCTTTGTTTCTCCATTATATTCAATAAGATTGGTAGATAATTAAATCCTCAATTTATAAGATGAATGACCCAGGGGTGGTTCGGAGAATGACCTACACTCCAGGCTATCTTCTGATTGAGAAAGTATTTCACCTGCTAACGGAAAGGCGTCAGAAACGACTAGAGTCACATTTGAAAATGCCTTAAGATGAAAGGGATTTCTCTTTACTGCATTGTAAATTGAATAATTTTCCAGGAAATGAAAATTAATACCACAGATAGGACATTAAAAGCTAAATTCTTCATCATGGGGCAGACCACCATGGTGGGTTACAGCAAAATATGAAACCTTTTGCTCCATGGTATACTGAACATGCTGAGGGTTATCGTGGCTCTCATATAAAGATGATACTTCAAGATTGACCGAATTGTCATGAATCAAGCCTTAATGAGGATGTGTATGATGAAGACCTTTGGAATTATTGTTTTTACTTCTGGAATCTGGAAATGAGAGAGTAGAATCTTGAGTTGCAACGGGCAATTGTTTGAGGGCTTCAAGAATTCCAGAATTGAGCAAGGACTTATTACAGATTGGCTCTGGATTTTTCAACGATGATGGATGGGTGTTTTTATTGGACACCTTCTGACTCACTTTGTAAACCACTTGTTGATGAAAGTGGTTATTATGGGTAGGTGTATGTGCCTGCTTTGTAGAAATGGTCAGGTAAGGCTGAATATCTCCATTTAAATCGGGTGTATGTGCCCGACTTGATTGTCCGTATGACATGGGGGAGTATTGCCCACAACCCTACTAGACTAGACTATAGGTGTGTATCTCCTCCAGAATGTCATGTTGATGAGTCACTCCACTGATAGGGATATATTTATGTTTTGTTTCCCTGTGATGTCGCTGAAGTTGTTATAATATTCTGACAAGTATCTAGAATATGGGCAGGGATTGTTTCTACTCTTTCACCATTTTCAGAATGTTCTTGGTGACTTCAGCTACTGGAATGGGAATATACGTCCATTCTGTGTTTGGAGTAGGTGTGTGTTCTTGCCCCTATCCTCCTTTCCCTATCAGTGAATTTTGAATGTAATCATATGTGGGGGCAGAAAGTTGTGTCTACCTCTTATTTGTCAGTTGATCATTCCAATTGACATCTCCGAGTGCTACCAAAAGAGATTGTTGGTTAGCTTGATGAATCGCAGGTGTATGCGCATGCTGATTGTTCTCCACTGAATATGATTGATGAACTTTCTTCAATACTGGAAGATGAGACTGCTGGCAGAATTGATAAGTGTAAGCAGGTGTATGTACCTGTTTACAGGTGGTCACCACGTTTGATTAGTGAGCTTCTTTGGTTGTAGTCAAACGAGCTTGCTGACTGGATGATGAATTATAAATAGATGTATGTGTCTACCTATAGTACTCCGCCAGAATCACCTGGAGGGATTGATGTGTTACTACCAGACGAGTCTGTTAGGCAGTGAAATTAGGACGAACGGGTGTATATGCTCGCTCGTTGTTTTCCATCATATAAGATTGATGAACTTATCTAGAGGGGGAAGAAATAAGAACCTTCTCCCTATTGGCTGATTTTCTCCCCTGACAGTTCGTCTTGCATGCTCAGGTCTGAGGAACCTGATCCAAACACCTAGAGGTGATACCCTAATCATGTTGGGGGTACACTACCACATGAGTCTGGCAGAAATTGTATGTTGGAGTCCTCAAGAAGGGCTCATGTCTTCATGAATTGTGGCTTTGAGTGACCTCTTAATTCACCTGTCCATAATATGGGAGGTACTGGTTGTTACATTCTAGGGATAACGACCCGAAACAGTTGGAGATAGTGGTTGGCACCACCTGCTTCCAAATTACTAGTCGTCGCTATCTAAACAACTAGGGTGAGTTGTTAACTTGGAGGGATTGTCAAGCGGACTCTAGAGTTGGGATGGTACTATGTTAACGGTATTCCCTCACTAATGCATTTGAGACTGAGCATTGAAGACACTTAGTAAGTGATTTCTTCCTCAGAGCAGATGATGATCCAACAAGAGTTGGGGCCAAGGCATTCACATGTGTGAACTTTATGGAAGACATTTTTTGTTGTAGAGAGATATTGGAAAAGAGTGCCTCTTTGATATAGCAGTCATAATAATGATAGGTTTGGCCAGACTACATCTTTTTGATGAGCACATATGTCATTTATTACTTTTTTAGCCCTCATATTGAGTTTAATAGGGGCCTAACAAATAAGTAAAATATCATTTAACTTGGTTAAGGATTCACATCGGGTTCATCATTTTTTGTTTCTTCTAGAAATGGGAATGACCTTGTTGTTTAAGGTCAAAACATTCCAATCGGCTTCCAATGGGTTTATTCACAGAATCGAAAACACAAAATGATTCTATATCCATTTGGACGTACTTTCCAAAGGTAGGTGCTAATTAGTTGTGGACCGATGAGGCTTACGAATTTGCATTGGTCGAGAGGATGGGAGGTCAGGCTCATCACACCGATTAGGGGGGAATTATTACCTACTCCGAGAATCACTTATAGATTTATGTTATGTTCATGAATCCTTATTAATTCACCATGAATAAAAATGAGTTTTAGACTTGGAAATCAAGGATTGATATGTATGAGATTTAGAAAATCTTTTATATTCATTTGTGGTTCTTCATCAATAGAGAATCATATATATGTATTGGATATTCATAGTCAATGGAATCCTTCAATATATAATATATAAATATTTGTGTCATTATGATGACCATACTGGTTTTAAAGCCACTCAGTGGGGATCTTGATGTTTATTTTCATCTAGAAAGTCATGGATTATTTCAGAGTTGGGATCGTACCCGCAGATGGGCTACCTATGTATCCTTGTTAAAAAAGAATCAGAACCCACATAGTTCTACAAGAAGGATATAGTTTAACAACATATGGGGTGGAAAATAATTAATAAAATATGGTCCTGAACCATATAAAGGCTTCTTACGTACTGTACTTTTAAGGCAGAGATCAAAGTCCACATAGTTCGGGTAAAGAAATATGGGATTTATGCATCATTAATGGACCAAACAGAGATTTCATGATTACTTTTACACTCTATTCTCACCCGAGTCATGCTTGGTGTGAGAAAAAAGAGGTATCAGTAAACTTGATGATGATTCAGTGAAGGATGTAGTCCTGAGAAATGATATGGGGCTTACGTATGTATGGCTGCCCAAGTAGATGAAGACCAGGACTTACTTCAGGAAAGAAGCCTAGGAGGAGGTTCCATTAAGGTATTTGTACTTCATTGTGATTTTGAGTTTTAACATAGGGATTACTCCTAAGAAGGTGGCCAAAAATTAAAAGGGACTTATGACTGGGGCTTATTCTTGAGAAGGAGGACCAAATAAAAATAAATTAATATTAGGGCTTACTACTGAGGAGGATGTCCAATGTTAAAGGAAACTATGACTGGGGCTTACTCCTGAGAAGGAGGCCCAGGTTTAGGGGACTTATAACTTGGGGCTTACTACTGAGAAGGAGGCCCAAATTAAAGGAATTATGATTGGGGCTTATTCCTAAGAAGGAGGTCCAATCCAAGGGATCTTGGGGCTTACTCCTGAGGAGGATGCCCTAAATCAAAAGATCTTATCATCTTAAAGGATGAGGTTATATAATAAACCTCTAACAATGGTGACATAAAGCATGTAAGTCATGAGTTTTTGGGTGAGGTTCTCACATAATTCCAATCAGATAAGGAAGCCAACAAAGGAACCATTCCATAAATGGCATTGAAAAGTTGTTCGAGGGATAATATCTTTAAGAGGAGAGGTGAACGACAGAGAGGCACATAAATAATATTAGCACACAAGTATGGCTACGAAAATCATTTGGCATGCAAGTCTTGGCCGTGCAACTGTACTTGGATGACATGGGTTCACATGGGAAATGTAGAATCTATAGGGTAACACATGGGTGAGACTTTACTCAAGCCTTTAGTATTATCCTAAGATGTTTCTAAAATGGAGGGATGCATGTTTCATTGAAAGGGTAGGATGACGTGAAAGTGTTTACACTTTTAAGGAGGTATAGACACTTAGGTCCACATGTGTTGATGAATTATAAACACTTAGGTATTATCATACACCTTCAAGTCTTCCATTTTAGGTAAAAAGATACCATAGAAGCTTTCAGAAGAGTTGAGTTGAAGATGTGGGAGACTAGAGCTTGAATCAGAGTTTTGGAAAATTCCTCCTCTTCAATGGGGGGCCCAAAAGGGCTATTTATTGGCCACCGGGAACCTTGGGTGATAACGTAATAGGGCGCACATGTGACTTTTGCGATCCATTGGTGGCACGCAAGTGACTTGAAAGGCGTGCAGGAAACCTGCGCGACTCAATCCAAATGGGTTCCTTGTCCATGCCTTCGTCAATTTTTGATGTTCTTCAAAGGGTTACCCTCTTTGTGCTTAAGGTATCCCCCTTTGGCATTTGTTCGAATCTTCTGACAGAAAGGAGTGTCAACAAATTCATTAAACCAAAAAAACAAGTAAATAAATCTATCCATACTTGGAGTTCAGAACAAGAGGTAGTAAGGAGAAATGAGTTTATGAGTTTAACCAAAACAGGGCCCTTAAGGATCAACATCTTGGATAGATCGTTCCAACACCGCTACATTTTGGATTGTGGCCTCAAGGGCTGCTTCCTTCCCCCTGAGAACCCTCTATTCATCTGCGGCCACAAAGCGCAGTGCCCTTTCCCTAGCCTGTGCTTTTGCCTATTCAGTTTGAAGTTCTATCATTTGGTGACCCGCTTCCACTAGCTTCTCTTGGGAATCCGTCAGCTAGACCCTCAATTGATCCAAAAGCTTGGAATAGTTGGAAACGAATACCACCTTTTATTTCATCTATTCTTCAAGGAATCAGACGTCATGTTCCACCTTCAAGAATGCTTGGGTACTTTCTAACTCTTTCTGACATAGGGTAATGTCAGAGCATCGACTACTCTTGTGAAACTTCTCAGCCATGTAGTCATGGACTATCGAATGAAGACGATGATCATGCACCCCTCCAGGACAGAGAAAGCACATCCAGGTGTAGAGAAATCCCATCCTTTTTACCCATTCTTCCTAAGGCTGACCAAGAAATCACTTTATACACTTCCTCCCCTTCCTCCGTGTTATATAGCTATCATTTCCTGCCTCCAAATTGGAATCATCTATCTCCTCAGGTTCTGTAGGCCGATAGTTGGGGAAAGTATCCGAGAGATCATCATTAGGGTCTTCTTTAGGTATTCCTACCAAGGGGATGGGCTCTTCAACGTCTAGGTGACCTTACACTCTTGCCTTAGTGTCGACAGCTCCTTCGCCTACTTCAGGCCCTGTCCTGATGTTAATACCACTGATATCCACAACTCTTTGCTCACAAAGTTCCTTAGTCGGCTCAGTTAGGGAAATGTGCCCTGAATGGTCCGACACATATGCCATCAAATCACTCATAGATGGTCGGGATTTGGCAGCCTACCGAGCCTCCAATGCCATGATTACTGCACAAACAATGAACACTCTGATTAGCTGAGTTCTCTAATAGAACATACACGCAGCTATGTGAAACAAAAAAACAACTTACAAGAACTCATGGCATCGACCTCTAGCATTCCCATCACTGCAATAACTATCATACCGAGGGATCACTCAGCCCTTAATAACTCAATAATGGGCGTCGTCTCCCCACCTTGTTCTATTGGCACCTCCTCCCCCCTTCGGATGGAGCCTCTTGGTCAGAACCAATATGCACCAGAGCAGAATAAAGAGATCTTATTGAGGGTTACCAATACTAAAATGAAGGGGGAAGGATAGATAAGGGCCGAGACATACCTCAAGTAGCTCAGTTATGTCTACATGTGATCCAATGACATGGCCACTCTCCCAAAGGCTCTCATGGTGGGACGTCCCATGAGACCCTCCACCTTCGAGCTCCTCTTCTCCTTCCACCTCATCCTCTTCTGTCTCACTGCCCTCCGGCTCCTCGTCGATGTCGTCATCATCTGGTGGAATCTTGTCTGGATCATGCGCCTAGTCGAGCATTACCTTTACAAGGATGGTTGGTTCCTCATGCCAACCGTGCTGGCATGCATACGCATCCATGGCCATCAAGTACGCGTGCCGAAAATGGATGTTTACCCAGTCATCAACCCAGATGAGTCTTACCTCTGGTAGCTGGATTCCATCTTGTATTATCTTTTTTCTATAGGGGTTCTACGTCCATCGACTACCATAAGGTCAACTAGGCCGCCATAGATCCGTGAAGATTGCATCATCGGAAGGTTGAAGTAGATATCTTTTTTACTTCCCTGGATGTTCCGTAACCGCACTGTGTGACCCTCTCCCCCTGGGCGATGAAGGTGCAACCATCCTGTGCGACGATCATTCTACTGTAGTCCCGGCCTTTGAGGGCCCAGTTTCTTAACTTGCTTCTAGCCTTTCCTCTCCAATAGTGCCCTGTATACTCTCTCGCCGCCCAGGTTCTACACTTGCAACCTTGAACTACCAGACTCACTTCCTCAAAATCCCCTCAGGGTATGCTATAACCTAATATTAGGAAAATTCTATTGAGAGGCCTGCATCAACTCCGGTGGGGGGGGGGGCAGGTAATGATGTCGCTAGAGCCATGGGTTGGGAACATCATCCACATTTGGGGAAGAACACAAAGATGACTCTCCTCCAAGACATGAAAATACATGTTCTTCGGCATCCTCTAGATGCTTCCAAACTTCCTGGTCAATATTTACATCAGATAGGGCTCACAATGGATCTTCAAATTAACTCGGGCCATAAGAACCCCACCTCTGATGCCCGGGAAGTATTCCATTTTCTCCAGTAGGCCTTTCCCAATGTCTATCATCGAGCCAGTTAGGGTGGAGAATGGTATGAAAGTGAAGTTGACATGATTTCCAATTCTGATACCTACCCCTCCTCACTTAGCGTCAATAGAATGACCCTGGCAATGTTTACCAAGGAAGGTCACAGGTCGTTACCCGGAGGAAAAATGGTGTTTGGAAAGGTATACATGCTTCAATGAGCCGCGACCCATCCATGAATGATATGAAAGGGACCCCCGATTCTCCTCGATGACCCCCTCTTGAAATGCGCCCAAGTCTGGCATTCAAAAGGGATAACATGAGGACTCCTAGATTGAACCGCTGATTGGCGACCATGATGTCAACCATCACCAAGGTCATTGGATGAACTCCCATTCTTGTGACCCTCACTGGTTGGAGCCACCCACGTTGGAAGGTTTCAAGAAATCTAGCATACTAGACGTTCGGGTCCTGACTCTCATTTATACTGAATCCCCATGATTGATATTCCCCTAACTCCAGGATCCTCCAGTATGATCCTCTTTTGCTCCTTTGTGCCATGATCGAAAACCACCTTCCTCGTACTACCATCTTTACCTCCAAATATCTTTGTAGAAAAAAGATAAACCCTTTGTTAGGGGATGTCCTTCAAAAATTCCTTGACCCCCAGCCTCTCCTTAGCCAGCTCTAACAAATGCCATGTTAGAATAGGAGTTCATGATCTATCTCTGGAGATGTTCTTCATTAGAAGGAATTCTTCGTATTGGTGCCCATCCAAAGGGATACCCCTAATTCAATGAATGTACCAATGGCTGATACCAAATTCCCCATTGTGATGATGGAAGGTATTGGTATCAGGGGACGATCAGGTAAACAACTCTAGCCCATGTTCATGCAGATGGTAGAAATGGAACTGCGACGCCGACACCGCCTCGAACAACCTGATATGCCGCAGTTCGGCCCCAAACTGGTCACATTTCTGGCATACCCAATATGCCGAGAACCATTCACCAGTGAAATTGAATTCAGACCAAAGATCCCAGTCCTAAATCCAGCCTTTATTTTCATCAGTGACACTCCATCGGAAAGTACATGCGTAATGGGCTGGAGAATCCTCTAAAACTGGGTCTCATTCCGAAATATTCTTGGTCCTAGGATTCAGGACGTAAACATCCATATGACTGGTTTCTTTAGAAGGATGGCCATTGTTTGTCATATTATATCGAGGTAGGTCATCATCGCGGGTCACCCATGACTGTGGTGTGTCGACTTCAAATTGTGGCACAATTACCTCCTCCAAAATACCAAAGTCTCATATCAGCAAGAGTTCGGATAATGCATACTCATTCTGGGTTGTGGTCAATATGTTGTTGATATTACGGTTTCTGTATATGATATTTTGGGTGCTCTAAATCTTAGGGTTGGAAACCATCTCTCCCCTTCGAGTGGCGAACACAAATTCTCGCTTAGCGTCAGCCTGATTAGCGACCACCTTCTTTAAGTGAGATCTCAAGGAGTCAGCATGAAAAAATAGGAAAAATTGTGAAAAACTAGGAGGTGGAATGAAAAATTATGAGTTGGCGTGTA
The DNA here is from genome assembly GCA_963277665.1 of Viscum album. Classification (NCBI taxonomy): domain Eukaryota; kingdom Viridiplantae; phylum Streptophyta; class Magnoliopsida; order Santalales; family Viscaceae; genus Viscum; species Viscum album. The sequence goes on from OY728125.1 coordinate 1,406,187,815, forward strand.
AAATAGAGGTAGTGGCATGATAAACCCCAGGTTTTCATGTAAAATGACAACTGAACTCGGGAATCACGTGCAACCGAAGTGGTTTTTCTCACAAGGTAGGGAATGTTTTTCCCATGTGAGATCTCTAGATTTATTGCGTGAAAGAAATCTGTATGGACTGAGGGACCCGAGTGGGTTTTTATAGGCTCATAGCAGGGCTTTCGTGCATGCGTGAAAAGTGATTTGCGTGCGAGTTTCCGGTTTCTCACGCATTTGCTGGTTTTTTTAGGATTGATTCCAGGAAGTTATGCATCTCAAAGTTTCCCTCGGAATCCAACCTTTGCATCCCCTTGCTGATCTGATTCTGAGAGGGGTCATTTTTAGACACCGAAAAATTATCAAGGGGTGATGGTGGTTTTGGCAAGATGAAGCGAAGATATATTTTGACCTGGCGATCCATTCTGGGGGGCCCAGAAGGGCCACGTGGAAAAATCTAATGTGTGCACAAAAAAAACATTCTCCCACATAGAAAACCACTGAATCCAAGGAAGTTTTCTGCGCCAGAATGGAATCTTCCACGCAGGCACGCAAACATCCGTGCCCCCGACCACAGGCACAAAAATTTGCATGCGGCCTCCCCCATGCGATTGAACTTTCGCGTTGCTGACACCGTCACACCATCTTTCGCATGGACCAGTTTCCATTAGGATCAGGCAACCCTGAGTGCATATAAATAAAAGGGTTCCCCTTAAAATTTTGATGGATAAAGAATCAGAACCATCTCCTCTGCACGAAATCCACCTCTCCTACACGCAAAAGATGACTCTCAGGAACAAGATTTTCTACGATAGTTTTCCCAGGGGTCCACCTTCGCGTGTGACCACTCGGGATTAACCCTCATCTGAATCCCATGGAGTCCCATCTTCTGCATGCAATCCCTTCCAATTTCCTAAAATCCCTTTCAATTGCACGCAACCCTTATTCCTTATGTGCAATATTTTCTATTTTTGTGTTCAAAACCTTGAATCCCCTTTACATTCCCAACCTCTCCAATTGCGTGCTGGCCCGGTATTTTCCAAGGAAGTGTACCAATTGCACACAGACTCGGTCTTTTCCAAGAAAGTGTCACAATTTCCTATCGACCTGGTCATTTCCTAGAACGTGTCTCAATTTAATGTCGACCTGGCATTTCCCATGCAACTGTTCCCTTTATGCACAAACCTCCCACCTTGTGCACACGTGTTCAATGTCCCTCTTTCAAACATCATTTTCGGGAACCTCCCACACCCAAAATATCTTCATCACAAACCCTTTTCTTGTACGACCCTCTAAGCTCGTACGAAGTAACATCAATGTCCCTTGGGTGGTGTTTCAGATTTTGTTGCTTTGCCTGATGCGTTTTCGCATAGGCACACTAACAACTATTGATTTTTTACATAGCCACGCTAACATGGACCTCCAATGGGATCACCTCATGATACCTCATAGGCACGGTGTTTCATATCCCTTCTCTTCACCAAAGTGTAGAGGGTTCGGGTTATGTATGTCCTAGGGGTGCAGAGTGCACCAAAATCGTCCGAGTTGGAGGATGTTAAACTGCCAAGCACCATCGTCTGGGCTGTAGGATGTTAAAATACCAAGCACCTTCATTTGAGATGTAGGATGTTAAACTGCCAAGAACCATCGTCCTCATCACATGACGTTAAACTGTTGTCTCTCCCCATGAATCAGACGTGGGGCTCCCCCACCTTGGAAATGTTGCACACCCACTGGTCTCCACGAGAGTGAGTTCATTCCTGACATGGAATGGTATCCTCTTCATCGGAGAGGCGTCTGTCCACTGGGAAAGGGCCTCCACCTTGGTTTAAGCATATAGCTTTCATTGTAGGAGGTATCACCCCTACTCCTCCTCTCTTCCTCAGTGCCAAATCCCTCTCCCGATGGTATTTGTTACCACCCGGGCCTCCACCCTGGGGTATGTCCAAATCTACATCTCCCCGAGCGGCAAACCATGTGTAAGCCCCAGTTTCATCGTTGGGCCGTTAACCACGTGTGTGCCCCACTCCACTTCCCATGAACGCACCTTTCACAATGTGATTGTCACGTATTTTCTATCTCTTTTTTCTCACACCGAGCATGACTCACATGGGATTATAGCAAGCATCGACCATAACATCCTCTCCAGGAAGCCTAGAGAGTAAGCCCCACACCCGACCAGAACTACGAGGTCTTTGATCCATGCCAAGGAAAGGTATGTAGGAAGACTCCTTGAGGTTCAATCCCACCATCCATTGGTCCCGACCATCTTCAAGTCAGTTCACCAAACACCCCATGAACTATATGGTATTTTACCCTTTCCAAGGTAAGGTATGTAGGAAGCCTCTCTGAGGTTCACGGCAAAAAACTATTGATTTTGACCCCCATTCATGTTAGTTCCCACTGCTCCTGAACTATGAGGACCGTGATCCTTGTTTCCTAGATAAGGTATGTAGGAGGCCTCTATAAGGATCAAGGCTAACACCCGGTCGCTCTGGCCCCCTTCACATAGGTTTGTCTCTGTCCTACAAGACGTTAAATTGTGGACCCCAATCAACGATAAGCCATTGTTTCCCTAGTCAGCGATGAGCCATAAAACCCACATAAACTTTGTGGACATTGATCCTTGCCAAGACATGGGACATAGGAAACCTCCCTAAGTTTCGATCCCAACAACCATTAGACCCCAGGTTCTCCTCCATGTCGGCTCACCGACCCCCATCCCATAGGAATTACGTGGGTTTGATCCTTGTCTCTAAGATATGGTACGCCGAAAGCCTAAGAAAATTTCAACCCCGTCCAGCGGTAAGACATTGAGACCCCTTCCAGCAGTAGGCCATTGACATCCCTGTCCAGTGATAAGTCGTCATGACCCCATCCAGTAGTAAGATGTTAAAATCCCCAATCAGAGGTAAGCTGTCGTCAGATTGACTATGAGGACTATGATTCCCTACCACAAAGATACACTATAATCCTCTTCGAGACTCATTACCAACATCACCGTTGTCCTTGAGATGTCACCATATCATTCTCCATCCACATCATTAAAACTTCCATAATCCATCCTGATTCTTACCCAGGATTCCACATCCCCATGGGATCACACTACCCCATCCTCTATTCCCCTTAACACCAATCGTGATGTTAACCGCACGTTGGCCCCAACATCAGTGTTCCCACAATAAATTTCACCCATCTGATCCACTCTAATCAGTGTTTTATCAGTCTGATCTGTCTCCTCTAGATGTTCAACTCATGGCATAACCTATTTTATACTCGGGAAGCTAAGGAAAATCTCAGATACATGCCTATTGAATATGATTCTCTCCATTCGACGTGGGATGCCTCAGGCTTCTTTGCCCAAGAGAAACCCTATAATAAGGGTAAGAAACCTAGACACACTAGTTTCCCAGCATCCAAACATGCCAGTGATGTCCAACATGACTAATCCCTTGACTAAAGGATGATGCCCGGATCAGACCATTTGGAATGTCCCAACAGAAGCAGTGTAATTAACCGTTGTCCATGAAGATATGGCACTAGGATGATTTTCACGAATAACGTCTTAAATCTATAAGGGAGACCCGGACTATGTGACGAGTTCCGAAGAGGAATCCATGGGAGGAAGAACTGACATCCCATCACCCCAATTCGATCAAGGAGCAATCATCCCTGAACAAAGAACGGATGCCGCCCACCATTGGAAAGCGGGAATTTGGGGCCACAAACAGTGCCACCATCCCCCAATGAGATGGATGCACATGCCCTGACGAAATCGTCTGAAACTACTGGTTATCTGCATACCAATATTGTGTGATTATTTCCATGTATGCATGCATTCTATGCTGATGTGATAGCATTTTATATTATTTTAAATTATAAGAGTGGTTAAAAAAAGTGTCTTCATCAATCTAAATTACCTTTTATAATATATTTTGATTGTGGTAATATATATACCCACAATTATATCCATTAAATAATTGAAATGATTTTTATATGGTTTATTAATTAACCATAATTTGATATTTACAAATAAAAAATTATACATTTTTTTATAAATTCTCATGATTACTTATGGATTTTAGTTAAATGTGGTTAAAATTATTACTTATAGACTGATTACATCCATAAATTTGGAATGGATACCCACATAACTATGACCTTGTATGCTTTACTCTACCTTTGTATATGAGTCATAGAATTGAATGCCTTTGAGATAAACCCACTATTGGTTTTTTGCAATTTTAACTATTTTTCATTTCAGTTAAATAGTTATTCTGGTTTAGTTTATAGTGTGTTTAATCCTTTAATTGTGAAAGGATTTCATTATAAAAACCTAGATTAGCATGTCACGAACCTCGTAGGGCACCACTATCATTTAATACATCATTATTTAACCAGATGAGGGAGTATTTATTCTATGTGGAATGATTAATTAATTTTCTAGTAGCCACTCATATGGTGATTCATATAGATTCATGGTGGTATCTTACTTGAACAATCCCCATTAATTATTAAAATAAATTTGTCTAATTTGGAGATTTATTGTTATGAGTTTTCAATAAATTAAAATTCCATATACTACTTAAAGGATATTTTCCTCTATATCTTAAAACTGAAATATTAATTAATTGAGGATTGTTCTTGGAACATATGTTCAAATAATGATTTAAAAAATAATTTTAAATATTATTTCCCAACAATTACCCAAGGTATCATCTATATAAAGTGTTAGAAATATATTGAAAGATCATTTATGATAGGTACCTGACATCACATATATCTGAGCCTCATCAATGTTATAGTTAAATTTAATGTATGTAATTTCTTGCATAAATAATTTTAGTGGTGTTAATAGCCCGAAACCTTGTATGGGGGTAAGCTATAATATTTCATTAAGAGTAATACTATATTGGAATGGGTACATTTCCCATAGGTCCATGACAAATTATTCATTTATGTTGAACCTAGAGGTTAGCCAATAGATCCTAGTATCCTTCTTGATGAGGTCATAGATTTATATTTGATAATTTAAGATTTTTTGAGTGTCTAGATTGCTGTGATATAACTATTGGTGATGGGAAAACCGTACAATTTTGAGAAAATTTTCTAGCCATTGTGATTGATATCAATTTTACAATTTTCATTGGGTAAGTCTATTGGATAATGAAAGTAAGCCCCCTTTTGGTAGGTTGTTTCCTGGTAAGTTGAATCTCAAGGGGGGTATTACCATTTTGGAATAAACAATGAGTGTCATCATTTATCATTTTTTACATTTTTATCATGAACTTATAGGGATAAATCCTCTATCAGGATGCTCTGAGAGCACTAGGGATTAGTAGGTAGATTTCTGATAGTTGATTTCATTTGACCAATGTTTATAGGCATTATCCCTTAAATGTCAACGATATTTTTACCTTTTTCTAGTTTTACCTCATTAGATAATTTTATAGGAATGTGTGATTCCTTTTCATAGAGGCTATTATATGTGATGTGATTTACATATTAGTGAACTTAGGGAATGGTGGATGGACCTTGTGGAATGGTTTTGAGACATGGTCAGAATGGCTAGGAGGGAGACCTAGAGGTCCATAGCATTGAATCAGAAACTAGTGGGACAATTATTTTTGGTTTGATATGGGGAAACCCATGAGATATGTTAAACTAGGATAATGTTTTCCTTAAAGTAAATGATCTTGTTTTTACACTCATTTAATGTCTAATTCATGAAAGGTACTCTAGTTATATGATATTGGTATGCTGATGATTTTGGTTTTAGGAAAAATCCTCAAGTGTTCATGGTTATTCAATCCTATTCTATGGGTAATACTATTTACTTTCCTAGCCAATATGACTATTGGATGAATAGTTGAATATTTTATTTCAGAAAAAAATTCTGTATGGTGGGTATTCATGGAATAAATCATGGAATATTTGATGTTCTTGATTTTTAAAAAGCGTTCCTTGGGATTTCTACAGTGTTAAAAACCCACATGTCATATATGACAAACAGGATAGTCTTGTGGATAGATAACTCAAAGGAGAGTGCTTAGGGTGTTAAACTAGGTGGTAAGTGAGAGTAAATTTTCTATTATAGGTGAGATATAGATGGTATCTATCTGTTTATTATGGTATAATAAAAATTATTAATTAGTTAGATTCCTTGTAAAAGTAGAATACTGAGAGTTTCAAAGAAATGGAATTGTTGGTAGGTCTTCCTAGGTGTTATTATTAAATGAGAAATTTTTATATTTGGTAGAGGATACCATGGGAATAGATTGGGTTCAATGTGGTAGTTGGCCCATGGGTGGGCCCTGAAAATAAATTTCATGAGATTTGGTTTTAGAGGATGGTTAGAGGAATGTATAGTATGTATTAACGAGATAATGGATAGGGGAGAGCAGTGTACACATGTTGATGAAATTTTAGTGTATGCCTATTTTATTGATGGTCATTCCAAATATCCTAACATCATTAATATTATTCTAAGTGAGTATTTTAAAAATTCCTATCTATGCTAAATATTTTAGGATTAGATAAAGGGACCCTTTGTGTGCTGCAATCGAGGAGCGGTTTATAGTATGTCATATGGTCAAGAGAAAAACATTTACCATATATGGGTGGTGACATAGATTATGAGTTAAAAATCAGTGAACAACATAGAAATTGTTTTCAGAATATGAATATGGGTGATCGGTGATATTATGTCTATTAACAAGGATGATAAGTTTTTTATCCATGCTAGTTGTTAAGTTGGATAACGGATGAGACATGGACTATGGTATTTTTTTTGTTCATTTCAATACGGATATGATGAGGAATATCCTATGCCGGAGAGTGGGATGTCAGAAAATGATGGTTGATCCCCATGTGAGAAGGGTCATGAGACTATGAGATAGGTTGTGTGATGGTCATTTTGGATATTATATTCCATTTAATAATTTGAACAATTTAAAGCTATAGGTATTATTAAATTATATGTAATGTTTTGAATATAGACTTTGTGGAGTCCGAACATGGGGATTAGGGCTATAGTATCTTGTGATGGTCCAACCATTTTGGGATCATGCATAATCCAAATGTCAAACTATGGAATGTTAACGAGAATAAAAAGGAGATGGTTTGGATAAAAGATATAAATGGATATTGGGAACAAGCTTAAATGAGCATACTATAAATGTTCTCGATACACCCTGGGAAAAAAGATTTGAAATATGGTTTTGGATTTATTAGATGATGCTGCCAAGAATTTTTGAAAATAGTAGACCAAAGGTATTTCAACACTATTTCTACAAAATTGTTATATTTTTTCAGTGAGGAACAATATATATTACACTATTCGGATTATGAGGGTTCATTTTAACAGTTAGATGATTATTTTTCACATAAATTATGGCATGACTAGGGTAAGTGTGTTTAATTGGAAATAGACCACTTTGATCTAATAAATGAAATAGTATAGTGTACTCTTTTGTGACTGAGTATAATTGGTTGAGAATCATGGTGATTGTATGATTTTATATAAAATTTTTATGGTGAGAGTACTGTATCTTAGAGTAAGAATTCAAAACTATAACCTATGGTGGGGAGAGCCATTGGCTGATTGATGAAAAAGATAGTGATGTTATCATGTCTTGTATTATACATGCTTGTTATAGTTCCATCATAGAGATTTTTCAATGGTTGTGAGTGTTAGATTGGGTTTTGGTGATTTAATTGAAATATGTTTAAAGAGAAATTTGAAATCACATTGGGTGTTCAAAAAACACAATGTGGTGGTTGAGAAGAATTTCATGATCCATGTAAATTGGGTTAAGTATCAAATTACCATTGAGGCTTCTTAGTGATGGGAATTTCTAAGTTGTATATGTTGTAGGATATCATGTTTGGAACAATCTGCAAATTCTATTCAAATTTTAGTTTTTCATTTGGTTCATAGGTAAAATCCAAATTAGAGATTTGGAATAGAATATGGAGATTTGTTAAACCATAATGTTTTTTGGATGGTGTTTATGTTGCGAGAGGTTTCTTAGATTCCTAGATGAGTTATGTGAGCTTTAGGATTTGAAAACACAATTTCATGAGTGATAACTTTAGGAACACAATTGGTGTAGGTATAATGATAATTACGTGACCAAACTGTGTAGCCAATTTTTATAAGGAAAACAATTTGTTTAAACCATTACCAGGGATCCTTAAATCCATAAAACATGGTTTATATATATAGATGCACTCACAAAATTGGAACATAATTTTTATAATAGTTTTTTTGTAGTTGTGTAGGGTAGGGGTGTTCATGGGAAATTTCTTTTCACAATTTAAACATAGTTGGTAAACTGTATGATAAAACCATGCAGTAGGGTGGTACTTTGTAAAAAAGAACCACACATTTAACAAAATGGTTTCATAACTATGTATCCATATACTGTGATTCATTCAAATGTTGAAAATTAAAATCCTCCCACTACCAAATCTAATGTGTTTCAACCCATTTTCTTCCCCCATTCATCTATTTAACTCTCGTAATGTGCTCGCCACCTTTCCCATATTACATGGGGGGATAATCACCATTCTTGGAATGATTTGATCATGGTTGTACATTGTTGATGCCTAGTGGTGAGTCTAAAAGTCTTATTGAATCATTTCATTTAGTTCTTTATCTGTATAGATTCTATCATTGTCCAAGCACATATACACTATTTTAGGGATTTTTTCTGATTTCTATCATTTCGTCTCTAATGAAGTCCTAAAAATTTATGAGTGACACTTCATTGAAATATTGTAGGTGTTCTATGAAATTTACATCAATTCTCACAATTTATAAAAAAATCCAATATGTCGCATGCCATCCATTCCACACATTGCTCATAAATTGTGTAATACCAAAAATTAATTATTTTCACCCTCACCTAGAACCTCCAGAGACTCAATATATTTTTTTCCATTCTGGCCTCATCTTGTATCATCCCATTGGACTTTTCTTATATTATTCCATCATTAGATGTAACATTTTTTCACCAAAACGTGACTTAGGTGTGAGGGGTTGACCCCCAAAAAGTGAATTGATTAAATGATAGTATATGAATTGATTGAATTGTAATATGGAATATATACTTGTACTTTAATCATTTGTGTTTTGATCTCTCCCCATTTTAGTGGGTTCATTATTGAAATTAAATGGATTATAAAAAGAGTTGAATACATTTTCCCCCTATCATTTAGGATTGAATTCATTAATAGTAAAAATACATATATTGTCCCCATTTCAATTTAAAATGAATGTGAAATGGGTAAAATTAATATGATATTAAAATTATTTAATTGGAATGTGAATAGTTATGCCATGCTAGATGGACATTATTCGATTAAAAATTATTCCCATGACTAAATATAATTAAATGAAGTTTGAATGGAATGACTTTGTCACATACCCTTTGGGGAACCACTAAATGAATGATTAATGGTATGTTTGAATTTTAAATTGGAATACATATATTCTCATGGCTTATGTTTATTTATTTAATGAAGAATTCATGTTTATTATAGCATTCCATAAGTGATAATTAGGGTTTCAAATGGAAGAACATGGATAGGATTATAAAGAACATGAAATTTAGGAATTATGAATGGATAAGTAGTGTTGGACATAGAACCCAACATAAATTATATGCAATTGAGGATGTGGAAATCCTCATTATATAATTGATATTATGGTCATGAAACTTCTCATTATTTACAAAAATTATTGTACATGGAACGCCTCATTATATACTTTATGTTATTGGAAATGGTCCTCCTTATTACTTAATGGATATTGTGGGACATGGAAGACCATGCTTCTTTAGTTAGATGATTTGGATAATACACTTATTAAAATATTCCATTCTTACATGTTTATATTTATATATAGTTGAATTGGTTATATATAATGGGTCTTGAATCTATTGATATAAAATGTAAAACATTTAAATACTTTGTGTTGTTTACCAATGTAGGTATGTTTGGCTAGGTTTCCTTCGATGAACATGATCTAAACATGGTTATTTATACATCTCTCATTTACCTTTATAAATGAACATTTCTTAATTTATATTCACAGAATGAAGTTTCATTTGAAACTATTAGTGATTTCCTATGGAGTTTTACTCAACCCTTATTCGAATGTCTATTTGGTACCCGAAGAATACCTCTCAATTACATTTTTGGACTTCACATATTCATCATTTTTTTGTATAGTTTGGGATTGGTCATGGAATAATAGTAGAAAATGAGATTTTACTCAAACTAATATCAATAATTGGAGACTTTTATTTATTTATGTGTATATATTTCTATCCATTTTTATGTAATTCCTATTGTATGTTGATTGATTTGTATTTATTTCATAGAATTTTCATGAATGGTTGGATAATTGGGGACTGGCCTGGTTATCTTTTTATTATTACATGTTAGTTCTTATGTTATTATTTAACCATTAATTTAATTTTTATTACACTACATTTTGTACTGATCCATATGGTATATTCTCCCCACAATACCACCTTTAAATCCTCTTTTCTAGTCTATAGTCTTTGGAATACAGTGAGGCACAATTTAAGTGATGTGTCTGATTGGTCCGATTATTGATTATATAGCGATATAGTCCCAGACAACACACTAATTCAAATGTATTAGTCTTATAATGATATATAAATTGTTTTAAAAATATTCAATTAAAAAATATTAGGTTTTTAGTAATTACTAGAGATTAATTTTGATGAAAAAATCCATATTAAATTTTATTACTACGCCATGATATGCTTTTTTTGGTGAAACCAAATTAAACTTTTTGGGGATATTTTTTATGGGTGAGAATTTAAGAACCCAATATTTCAATATGTAATCGCCATTTAAATAATACTATGTTTTATAGCATACAACACACCCAACACTGAACTTAAAAGAGTCATGTCTTATTAAAATAAACCATTAATAAAAAAAATTAAATTAGTCAATTATGATATTTAAATTGTATTATTTTTCAAAAATAATATTTAATGATTAAAAAATAAATAATTAATGTGATATGATTAAATTTATACAATTCCAAAATGTCCCTTTTTATGTATATTTTCATGTTTTTTATATTCTAAAAAATTTATATCTTTAAACATAATTAAATATATGAAAAAATATATTAACACTCAATTAATTTGAAATTGATATAAAATAACATTATGACAATTTGAAGTATAAAAAACTCATTTTACTATTAAATCATGTTTTATTTATATATTTTTAGTATAAATTAAAAAATAATTTTTCAAATTTTATAAATTTAATTTGAACAAATTGACTTATTTTTTGGATTAAAAATATGGAAATTTTCTTGTGGGTAAATTTTCTTAATGTTTCTAATATAGCTGTTTCTTTATAAATACTACAAAATAGTGATTTTAAATGTCTTATCAATTTAATCAAGTTTTCTTGATTCAAGAATGAATAAAACATCTATGAAACATTTTTTAAAAAAGGATTATATATCTATAAATTTATATAAATCATTTAAAAATATAATATTGAATATATAAGTCAAATTTTGACATTTTTGAAATCTAGGTAATGTTTTTATTCAAATAAAAACTATTTTGGTTATTATATTTTAATAATGAATTTAAATGGTTCCCATAGGTTGCCGTTTAACATGAATATAAATTACATTGAATTAAACTAAAAATAATAAAAATAATTCCATTATAAAAAAACATCATACATTATTTTAGTATATAATCATTTTCTATATTAAAGGAAATTATTAAAAAAATTGTTTCTTTTGTGTTTCACAAACTAATATTGAATGAAATATTTTCTAATTATAGGATTGTGATCATATAAAAATGAATTCCATATTTAGTATCATGATATTTTAATTTTTTAATTAATTTAATCTTAGTTTTAGTTTAGATAAATATTTACCATGTTAAATGTTTTTCACTGTAGAAATGGTTCAAAGGGTTAACGAGGTTGGTTAAAAATAGAAATAAAGATTAAAAACCCCATAAGTTGTTTAATAATTTCTTTAGATTAGTTTATTTAAACCTTAAAATATAAATTATTTTACATTTCATGAAATTAGATACAATTTCCATGATAAATACAAATATTTTATTTTAATATTATCTATAATTATAAAGGTGTCACCCCTCATTTATAAAAGGACACCTCCTCTCCACAATTATGAACATGAAAAAAAATCTTTTATTGAGACCTATATAAATATAAATAATCACCCAAAACCCATATTAATGAATTAAATGTTCTATCCTTCCCAAAATACCCAGCCCAGAAGGCTTAAGGTTAAATCCAATGAAAGATATCAAAGGTGGAGTTATATGATTTAACCGAATTCTTTCAAATTCAGTTCCTATTATAATTCTTTAAAATATACACTAAGCATCATCATATAACTAAAATAGTGTATTTTATAAAAAAATATATTATATTAAAGAAAAAACTATTTTCAATTTCACTTCAATATAATGATGAATGAAAACATTGCTCAGGTGTACGTATGAACTATCATCTCCATGTAGTGATGTTTTTGCTTTCCCAATAATTCCCCACTTATTTATTTATAAAATTAAATTAATGAATATATATATGAAATTAGATAATTAAAAATGAATTTATAATAATATCAATATAATATATACATTCTAATACCCCATCCATTTCCAATTAGAAATGTTGCTCGTGCATATATAAAGAATACCACCTCTATAAAGAGTTGCAATTATTTATTCATCGCTGAGTCACATAGATTGTCAAAAATGAAAACTTTAATGAATAAATATGATATATGTTATATGATTTTTATTATTTAATTGTAATAATTTATAAATATTATTCCCTTATCATCCATTGGGAAAGTTATAATGTTGATCATGCATATATAAATTCATTAATGTTAGAGAAATGGAAACCCAGGTTATCCCTTAGATTCTATGTGTCATTCATATTAAAACTATAAATGTTATAGAATCTAGAATAATTGATCCTCAGTTATCCAAATAAGTGAAACTATATGATACAAGACCCTCTAGGACCAACCCAATCCTGTGCAATTTGTGGATCGATTGGATGCTTGATGGTCATTTAGTCAGTTGTTAAATATTGAAATACATGTTCATCTGCATTGGAAATAAAAAAATCCCCCCATATCACCATTAATAGAGAAGTATTTTATTTTAATATTTACCTCTTCCATCTAATCATTATTACAAAAAATATAAATCTGGTATAAAACATGGACCCCATTAAAAAATTATGATTTTTTATTTCACCCGAGTGTTGTTCCTGTAATGATCTTAGATATAGATTCACTATATCTATTTAAAGAGCTTAGAGAGACCCTAAATGAGTATTTTTCATATCTTTAATACTTTTTTGTACCAAATAATAGACCAATAAATCATATAATATTTTTATAAGATATAACTAATTCTAAAAAAATCATCTCCTTTATTCTGAAAGGTCACAAAACACATATACAAGAACATATTGGAACCTAGTATGTGTCCCAAAATCTCAATGAAATTTTTAATGATCAAGGGTTAGCGTAAACTGATTCAAGAATAAACCTTATTTATGATATGAAACTTCATCATTTTGGGTATAATGAAACTCACCTAACTCCTTATAACTTGATGGTCTAAGCCTATGATAAAATTGAATAACAACACCTAAGGATGATTATATTGATGACCCAATATAGACACCTCGAGTTTCATCCCAAGTTCACAGGGGTTCATCAATAGGACACATTTCATTCTATTTTGTAAAGATAATAGATTAATCTATGTGAATTGGAACCAATTTTATCCCACTAGTTATTGAAATACTCACACAATAGCTGAATTAGAATAAATTATAGTGGAAACTCATATTTTGACACTAATAAAGGATAAATTTTTATAGAAGTGTTATATAACAGGGAAGGTAACTAGTATTAATTAAAGGATACCACATTAATTTTTTCTCCCATAATGATATTTTCCACTCTCCTAATAGCATGTAATGGTGTGAAGGGAACTTTTTAATACCTTACCCACTGTATCGAGGGACTAAAATTTTGATTTTGGGAGTCAAATAATCATACCATCTAAGGGGAATGTTTCTAAAATATATTTTATCTCTTAATATAGGAATTTAATGGATCTCATTGAGTCATATATATCTATAAATTTTTATATTTCATTCATCCCATGTGTATTGATCCTATATTTTAATTTCTCTATCCAAAAATAAGATTGAACGATGTACAATAAATTTAGGAAATTTTTTTGATAAATGAAGATACACTATCTATAAAATACAAAAGTTATGGTATCCTTTACCTCCATTCACATGGTGTGTTCAAAACATGATAAAATTATTCAAACATTAGAATAGGGAAGTTCAAATATAAATGGAATTATTACTAACATTAAAAATGAAAGTACATACTCAATTAAGATGTTGACGAATGAGACATTTTTATGTATGACACAAAAACCATTTAAAAGGATGTTTCAACCTCTATTTTTGTATGCATACAAGTTTTCTTGCGACTTGTAGTATAAAACATTCAATACTAATCCTTACTATCAATGAGCTATGGAGTAAGGGTAGTATCTAAAATTTATCAAAACACAATGAGATATCTTGTAAGAAGTTTAATAAAAATGATAGTGTTTTTTCAACAACTAATTATTAAAAATATGTTATAGTCACCTACTGAATAAAAATATAAGAAAATAGTTAGAGGTAGACACCATATAAATGTTCTAATATAGAGGCTATTATGGGAAAGGTGATCATAGATAATTTAATCTGAGATGTCCAATACCCTAAATGTCATGGAAAAATTATTCCTATAAAATATAAGAATAGGAAAAAGTATATTTTAAAATGAGTGATAACAATCAATATTTATCTAAGGATGAATTTACAATTTTGTTAATATAATTAATTATTTATGAAAAAACTATTTTCCCGGCCCCATATTATATGGATGAGTACTCTATAATCAATTAAATGTGAATGAATCTAAAATTAAATCAAGCCATCAAATTTAGGGTAAATAAAAGATATTATTTCTAAAGGTTGATTACTTTTAGTCTAAAAATTTCCTGAAAACATAATATAGAGTAATGCACCACATTTTCAAATTCTTAATCATAAAAACTATGGTGTTTTATTTTATTAATTTGGTTTCCATGTTGTGAATGCATCTAGACTATTTCACAAACATGGAGATTGGGGTTTTCAAAAATTTGTCATAGAATATGAAAATAATTTGCATAATGTGTTAATTTAATGTATCTTCTAAAAACTTATCCTAAAATTTATTTTATAAAAATATTATTGATGTTTATCTCATTGAATCTAAAGTTATATTTGAAATTACCCAATTTATAATCTATTTGAATTTAGAGGACTTTAAAAGTTCAATACATAACATATGAACATTATTTCAGTTCAAGATGGAAAATGTTTACATTTCAACAAACATATATTTAATTCATTGACCTACCAGTGGGATAAATACTTTGAAAATTATATTGATATCCTACAAAAATATTTACAAAACCTCGAATCATGAAACAAATTAGATAAATAATTATTATTTTCCTCTACATCGTATATCTGTGCGGATTTATTGGCACCCCTCATTAATAAAGTTTTTTTTGATATGTAAATCAACATTTACTATCTCATCCATCAAATATGAGAATATTTCAATTAATATAATAGCATTGATAATAATTTATTCACTCAAATATTGATAGTGAAGACGTTACATAACTATACGTAACATTTTGATGTTCATATAATATCAGACATTGATCCACTCAAATATATTCTTCTTCATACTTTGTTAACAGATTGATTAGTGAGTTGGACCATCATACTATAAAAAGCCAACATCATTTTTTAATACCAAAATAAAACAAAATAAAAAATTTTAAAATCTATATTGGTGATAAAACCTTCCCTATTCGAGTCCTCTTAGGATATAGATCTCTCTAAAGAGATGGTTTCCTCTATTTATGAAACATCTTAATCAGTGGATATATACATTGATGGTTCTTCCCAATGTATAATGGGGTAGAGTATAAAAAAAGTGAATGAGTCAATTTATAATTTTTTTTGTGTCCAACATAAAATATTACTTTACCTTTTTCCCTTCATTTGAAGGATAAACTGATAACGTGGTAAAATACTATGCCTTAATTATAAAATTTAAATTTTTCTGACATATAAAAAATAATCGATTGAATGTAAAAGGTGAATCAAAGTAGGTGATCAATTATGTCAATTGAGATTACATAATCAAATATGTGTAATTTATACCTATCCTTAGATAACATTGAAGATGATAGTTAAATTCCATCAATAGATAGTATTATATCCCACTTCTAGTTTATACAATTCTCAATATTAAACACTGCCTAATATAGATATATCTCTTATAGATCTGATTCATGATGAAAAAACCATCCATGAGATACACCTAAGTGTGATTATTATATTTTTATGAAAGAAGATATAGAAAATTAAATACATTGATACCACTTTAGCTAAATTAGTACCCCATACAAATGAATTGGTATAAAAACTAATTAGAGGCCTTAAATAGTATGATACCACTAAAATAAAGTTCCCCTAAAATATTGAGCACTTGTAGAGTAGGTTCTCTAATGTTAGGAAATTATTTTTCTCTGTAATGGACCCAATCTTTTCAATGACTTCTATAACTGAGGATTTGATAATTTAACTCTGTAGTTCATTGAAGGATATGTGGCATGTACTTTCATGAAATAAGCCTCTATTAGAACTACTATTGTACACCAAATAAGAGCCTAAATATTTCATCAAATCCAATGATATTAGTATTTTGATACATCCATGTTGGTTCATTGTGTTTAATTCATAATGAAATTTCATTCATGTCAATTAAAAACCAATTTTACTCATCATCCATGATATTTTTTTAAATAAAATATATACATTATCATTCACTATATGGGAATATATTTCATGGGTATATACCCACCCTCTAATATATGTAAATTCGTGTTAAATAAAACTAAATTAGGCTTACATTCTAAAAAATTCAAACCTTTATGACTGAAGGATATTTTGTTAATTATCCTGATAATTTTTGGATGTTTAAAATCATCAATAAATTTGGAGTTCCCCATAATATTTTCATAAAAAATCATACAAAATTATTTGTGTTTAAGATGAAAAAGTAGTGTAATGATTATTGAATCTAGTCCAATAATTCATCTCACTTTTAGAAGACTATAAATAGAAAACTAGAGGCCGTTAAAATGAATTTAGAGAATATTTTATATAACATTTTGAACATTGATAGAAAGTATTAGACTGATAATCATCTCAACGCTTTATGTTCTTAGAACACCAGTACCTACACCCATATATAAATGACCCCACATTCATTAGTGTACATGGATTATGTTTTGTTATTTACAAAAAATTACTTTTCTTATAATATAATTTTATCACAAATTGATTAAGGATGAATGATCAGACATATACTTTAACTAATTAGAGTCACTTACTAGAAAAGGTTTTTGGAATTAATAATACATAAAATTTAACCTAATTTAATTGATCTAACATTGAATAATAATGCACATATTTGATCATTTTAAAGAAGAATTGGTGTGATATTTTAAGACACTAATGATTCACAGGGAGAACTGACCAATTTTTGAATCTCAATTGAATAGACCATATATAATACATACGATCTTCACAAATAGAGTATAGTCATTAATCACATTCGACACTGTATGTGTGACACCACCCACAACTGTGGGGTTTCTATAGAAACACATTATTTAAAATTACACAAGTTTGATTTGGCCTTTGTTTCATGATCATAAATATAATTACATAAGCTCCTAACTGATGTATTGTCCTTACAAATTTTTTTAAATAGTATGCCGCATTGTCCAACCCCCAAGACCATTAAATATTTTGTGTGTTCTATTCGTTGGGATCCTAACAATAATTGGCCTATTATATCAGATCATGATCTATGTAAGAGTCACATTTCTTGATAAATAAATTATTAATTGCAATATTTCCTTTATTAATGTCATTATTTATCTAACCTATAATGAAATATAAACTATTTATAGTATGATTCTTGTTACCATGAGATTTTTAGTGATTCCAAAATTTCATCCTCTACCTAACACTGAATTATTTTATCATAACCATCCTAATTATACTACGATGTACATTTTATGGTGTGAAAAAATGCATAAGGGAACACCCTATTGCAACATATACTTGTAAAATATTATGGTAGAACCCATCATTTGAACGTGGTCAATGGTTGTCCACTATATACATGGCTAACTGTTTGGTATCCATCCATCATACAAACATGGTTACACTATACACACATAAAATATATCATGTAATGATTTACAATATGAAATAACATTATATTAAATAAATTTTAAAATTCTCCTAACCCTCACACCATCATGAACACATAAAAATTCACATCGAATGATTTTTTTGAAGGTTTACTTATTATCCATTTATCATCACGAACAATGAACATAATCGATGAAAATTATAATGGTATATAAAATTCATGGTCATGCATTATACATGTTCCCCTTTCAGGGTTACTATAATAAGATTGAGTACATAATTTATGTCATGTTAATTTCCCCATTATTTCATATCACAAACATATCTTTTCTCTAAGCTGTGTAATATTTAAATTCATCTATACTATGGTCAAATATGCTTCAACATAAAACTAATCTCTCATTTCCTTATAAATATAATAACATAAACATCATAAAAAATATTTTTAATATTTTTTGAAATTTAATATAATTTATACTTTAATCAGAGCTCCATTACCGTAAACATCATTCATTCTTCTATGAGACAATTAAAAATTATCAAACTATAAAATTGACAAAATTATAATTAGTTAAAAAACAAAAATTAGAGACCTAGGAAAATTTCATTAATTTTCTTGAGATTCGTTTACATTAATTTTATAAGATAATGTTATAGTATAAAATAAAATAAAACGAAGCAAAAAATATATAACGTTGAAAACAGACAAAGGATGCCTTGGATTTTTTTTTCAACTTACTGATCTATTCATTTTATTTGTTTATGTAAATGTCAATGTATAAATAAAATTTAAATATTGTAGGGGATGACCGTTGGAATTATAAAAATTCTAGTTATTATTTCTCTCTCTACACATCATCGAAAGGGTTTGAGTTTATTTTTTCCCTTAAATATATTGGTTCATATAATATGTGAAATGAAAATAATAAAATTATTCTAGAGTACTCATTCCCTTCATTGATATAAAAATTATTCCTAAAAAAATCCTCTTTATGAATTTTTTACACTTAAATTTTTATGAAACCATATTTCAGTGGTCTAAACTATGTTTTTGTGATGGAACATATGTTTTATATGCATACCAACACCACCCACCTAAGACCACAAGTCATGGTGGAAATAAAATATCATTTATCTTTTATTAATTTGGTTTACGTCAACCTATGGTGATGAAACATGTGATATATTTACAACTAACATATAGCCATATAAGAGAACACTAATTGGGTGAAACATGATGGATGAAGTACATTCAATATTTATTTTGGTATATTCAATGGTTTTTTATGATATCATTTTCTATGAAATATTTAGATGGATATAATTTCATAAACATTTTTTATTCGTGTACTTTTATAACTTATTAAATCTTTACATTGAAGGAAATAAGAATGTTTATCTTAATTTTATTACCATTTTATTAATTCAATTATACTCTTATAAGAAGAAATTATATGGTAAAATAATACATTTATATATAAGTAATTATATTCTTGTTCAATTTAAAAAAGGAAGGAGCATCTACAACTATGATTCTCTGCTTGACTGTATAATAAATGGGAGGATAATATTGTTTTCCTAGATAAAATTATTAAAAAATTAAAATAAATACTAAATTTTAATCATTAAATTAATTGAGTAATCAATAAATTTATGACATTCAGTTAATTTCATAGAACCAACATCTCTATCTGGACACCATACTTCTGACCTCCAATAACACCTTCCTCTGCATTATGGTTCAATTCTAGAAACTTCTGGAGCTCTAAAAACTCTATCTAACTATGACCACTTCTTGATTGAGGAGTCTTTATAATTAAATTAATTCATCAATTAGAATTCATTTCTCCAAGAAAACCACAACTCAGTGATATCCTTCATATATCACCACAACTATGATCTAGGTAGTGAAATCGATAGACTTAACCATGAAAATAATTTTTATAAATCACATTCTTATTCATTCTCCGTAAATATATCTATTAGAATGTATTGATTATATATTAACAAAATCCACCATATCCCAAAGTGGTGAACACATTCTAAAGATAGTATAGTTGGTTAACTATTTTGGTAAGGTGGTGTCATAAATTTACCACCACCAACACTTACATACTAATTACTACAAAATATATTAAAATCTGAATGACTCTAGATCTAAGTCAGAATCCATTCCAAGATATAATAAATATTTTTAATCCAATTTATATAGTATAAATACAATATAAATGATATTTAATATAGGTAATTCATTTATAGTTTTATCATCGATTTTGTCTATTAGCTGGTGTACTACAATAGTCTCTTTATCCAGTTTATTATATAAATTTTTTGGTGGGTCCACTACAACCAATATGAAATATATATTTCAATAAAAAAAATTAATTTTCCATGAAAATAGATATCGATGATTATATTCACATAAATATAGATTTTTCTCCCATTATTACTATTACATCAATTGATTAACCCTATAGCTTATGTTTCTTTAATTTTCACGATTGAGATATCTTAGAGAGACGAATCTATCTCCGAACCTACAAATAATGTCCTTGTTGAAACATGAAAACTCACCGTTGATTCTATATCATGGGAAACCAAAACTTTTATTATAAATATAGAATGATGGTGAATAATTCATCATCATGGATCATCTCCTAGAGAATAAAAAATGAAAAATCACAGATAGGATAAGATTACATCATTTTAATTCATTATTAAAAAAATTACTATAAAATATATGATCCATAATATTTTATTTTTGTGACTAATAAATCTTATAACCCCTTTTTCATCCCAGAAAGCTTTGAAAACTGTAAAAAAACCATCATTAACAGTTGTTATACACATAATAAGATTTCATCAGTAACATGAAAATTCACATAAAGGTAGTCTTAGTGATTCATAGAGGTATTCGGAAAAGAAACCCACAACATCCAATATACTGTAGTTAGAGATGTTAGATGATAATTGGGAACTTTATGACTTTACCTATGAATGAAATTTAAACATATTACTTAATTTTAGAAAAACAATCAATAAATATTACAATATTTCACTCACTAGATCCTAATGGTTTAGTTTCAATCAATTTTAGATACATATACACCTTATTTAAATATAATTTTCCAATATTTCTAGAAAAATACTCTTTATAAGTGGAAAATTTAAAAATATATCCTAGATAAAATCCTTCTTTATAACATAGGGAAAATAAGAAAATAATAATATAGGAGATCATATGGTTAGTATTGTTAAACATGGTATATAATAATCACATATCCCAAGTGAGAATAATATGATAATAAGGTTATGAGAACATAATCAAGTTAAAATATCATAAAATATGAATAAAATACCTATAAATTCATAAATCATAATCAATTAGTCATGGAATAATGATTTGGTATGTCATAAGTCATGAGTCATAAGTGTGTTATAACATCATTAAATCATGATCCTTGAGATCATAGTAGGGTAGAAACAATATGTAATGAATGTTATAAATATGAATAAGAATTAAAAATCAATTTGTATGTCATGTAATTCTATTGTGGCCATCATCACATTTTGGATACAGTTTAATAGTGGATTTGGTTCACACCCAATTCCCCTTAAAACATGGTGGACATAGTCCACTCACATATTAGGATTAGTCCATAGTTCCTTACATGTTATATAATTAGTTATAAATAATTAAATATTGGATTTTAGGGATAAAATTTAAACACATATAACTTATTAAAAAACCATATATAAATATTCTGTATGAAAATAAGAGCATTCATCATTCCTTCATAGCTTAATTAATTCATGAGAAAGAATTGTGTTTCATTATAGTTTCTTTTAAACAGTATCATAAACAATATAGAGAATGTAACAAGATTATATATTTAGATAATATCCATAATAAAGTATAATTATCATAAAATAAATTTTAAATTAATGAAAAACACATTTATAATAATGTAAAAATATTATTTGAAAAAAAACAAGAAGAAATAACCCTTTCTTTTGGTTTTTCAAATTTAATAAAATCATAAACAATTGTAATATGGATTAATTTTAAAAATACAAAAAAATATGGGATGTATGATTAATATATAATAACACACATGATAGTAGGAAAATTAATTCAAGTGGTAAATGCTAAAATATATTTATCATTATACTTCTATATGGAAATTCAAATAAAATCATATGAAAATGGTTAAGAATATTCAATTTTAACAAATGTAAATATAGATAAAGACAGTTTCAAAATACCATGGAATAAAAATTATATTTTTATAGATTTGCAAAATCATATTTTTGAGGTTTAGTGGTAACTTACAAATCAACCTGTGGGAACCAAAACCAAATTAACAGTTCCAAATTCAAACATACACAACTGCTGATGAGATCATAATCCCTCATCCACATAAGTCTTAGTCAAGTCTCAATTCATTTCAACATGAATAACCATTTCCATCATATCTCTACCATATACATAATTTTTCAACCACCACATCCGTCTTCGGAGACAGTCAGAGACAGATTCTATCTTTGTCCTCATATGTCCTCCGTAGAACTCCAACGTTGTATCTATATCGACATCATAGAAGAAAACCATATATTACCTAAACTTCATCAATGAGCTGGTCACTCTCATAGATACCCTATGCCGCTCAAAATACACCTCCTAGAACCTCCATGGAGATATATATACCAGACCAACTGGGAAAGGAGCACTGGACCAAGACGTCAGAGCAGAGTTGAGCAGATATTGTCCCCAGTAGGGGATGATGTTAGAAACCACATCGTCGTAAACAGGGGGGGGGGATAAATCTTCATAACTCCATAAAACAAATTAACTGAAAACAAATAATAAAAAATATCATTCTATACTAAAATTCAAAGATAATATGACCAAATACAAAGAGTCCAAAAAAAAACATACAAAAATATGAACAATCACAGAAAGAAGCACCAAAACAGAAAAAGAGAGAAGATATTATGTAAAGGAATGGATAAATACAACACTAATGAAGGATGTAAACTATGACCACTAACCACCCAAATTCAACACCATACCATGTCATACTAGATCCTAAATCAAGTTAGAACAAAGTGGAGTCGAACATGATGGGTAAGCCAACAAGGCCAGTGGACAAGAAGGACATCTGTCACCGTCATCGGCACCGACCCAAAACATATAAATCTCCAACACAAAGACCCATGAAGGAATAATTACTATAGTTAATCCATGTAGAATATAGTATTATTATTTTCGAAACAATATACATAATTTTCAAATGGTTGAATTTTTTTAAAACATATTTTTTTCATTTAAAAAATGATTTTAAAGAATTTCCTTTACAAATTTGGATATCATTGAATCAAAATCTAACAGAAGAGAAAACCTTAGTTATAGTTTTAAATGAAAATAATTTTCAGGTAATATTTCATTAAAAACAATTATGGTCAGTATATACACAATAAAAAAGACGGATGGTGTTTAATAGTGAACATATCTCAATAAAAGAAAATTTCGATGAGACAAACCCATGTGTTTACACTCGATTCCAAAATGGAACATGAAACACATATCTTATAAATTAATAATGCCATAAATATTAATTTAGGAAATATTTGTATATAAGATAAATATGAATCTATTAGTCATAATGAAGATATCATTCTTCCTCTTCGTATTCTAATTTTTCTCAATTAAATCATCACTAATCATTTAAAATTATTTTTATTAATATAATTTAATATTTATCATTTTAGAATATTAATCACATCATATAAATAATATTTCATCATTAAATTACCATTTATAACAAATTTTTTGTGGTAGTGATGAAAAATGAAATATGTTATTTATTGAGATGATATTCCACAAGTAGTAGAAGAAACTTTTCATGTTCTTATGAATCAATAGATTGTTGATAATTTTAATTCCGTGAAAATAACATAATATATTTAAAATAATGATATTGATGAAATTATGTTATTACAGGTATAATAAATTGTTAGGAGGTAAGAGAAAAATCAAAGGAATAGAAATTCAAATGGGGAAACTGTGATATCTTACCTTGCACTTTAGTGAAACTACCCAAGACTTATCATATTTTTATTTTGGTCACAAAACTATCTCTAAAATAAGAATATAAGAGTTGGTTAGTATTTTTTGAAAATTTTTTATGAGACAAGGGTTTTTGTATTATATGCAAGACACTTTGAATGGAAAGTGGATCCAATAGTGAAAAATAATAGATAGGGAAAACATAATTGTTAACATCTCAAACCCATATATAACACATACATTTTGAGTTATTTGTGTCCTTATCCCCTTAAATCCAAATGTTACAATGATTTCCTTTTCCTACAATAATTTATTTTTTGAACTCAGTTACTAATTTGATTTTTTAAACATGGAATAAATTTTATTACATAATTTTAATATATTGATTCCAAATATGAAAACCATTTAACATGATTTAATTTCTAGAGTTTACCAAACATATTTTTTATAATTTTTTCATTCAACATTATCAATTTTAAGAAAAAATTTTCTTTTTAATGAATAAAAAATTAATCTACACCAAAATCATGCATCTTAAAGAATAAAAAGATATTTACTAGTATATTATTAAAAAATGGAAGTGTTGGGGGGAATTTCAATGAAAATAAATACCAAATGAATCAGTATGAAAATATAATTAGATGATCATGAAAGATATTTTTATTAGAATAAAATATAAATTAGGTTATAAAAAGTCAATCATAGTTTTATAAATAAATATATTATATTTAAGTACATTATTTTACTCCTCAAAATCATTTTTTCTTGAGAAAATGGTTTCATATATTTTTAATTCACATATATATAGATATATCATTATAATATAATAAATTGTATGGTATTTATTAAAAAGTATATTTCAATGTTCAATTAAATGTCATATTTTGTAGGAAAATACTATAATTTCAACAAAACACTATGATGAATAAAAAATTAGGATTATTTTATAAAACTAAAAATATAATGTTGTAAAATTTAAATTTTATATAAAAAAATATAGTACAAATAAAAAAAATTTCTAAAGAAAAATAATCATTATCCGTGAACAATGAATACTAGGAATTTTATAATTACATTATTATTTAGCTTTATAATTATTTAATTATTTTATTATTGTTAAATTTTTTATTATAATTATTCCAGAAATTTTATTAATACATTTGATTTTTATAATATTTTAAATTTATTTGGTTTTTAAAAAATATAATTAATAAAAATTATTTATTTAAATCAGTTTTATATCTGAAGTAAATTTTAATCTAATAATTACCAAAAGAATCACTTGTTTTGATAATTATTTTTTCACTAAATAAATTTCACTTTTTTTAGATTTTTACATTTTACTGAAATATTCAATTTTATCATTGGTCTATTCATGTTAAGATATTTACTGTGTTTGATTTATTTTGAATGGAATTACATAATAAAATCATGGTGTTTTATATTCAAAACCTTAAAAAAATTCAACCTATAAATTAATTTAATTTAGTTAAAAATGAGGATAATTCTATCTCATGTATTCCTATGGCTCCCATGTTGATTCATCAAACATATCATTCCCCCATAGAACCATAATATAATGATTGGACTTATTTCTCAATACTTTATCTCTATGATCCAAAATATATGCTAGTTTCACCCCATAAGAATCATAATGGTCATTATTTAAAACCATTGAGTTTCGTACATGTGAGTGGTTAGGTTTTTACACTCTCAAATGTGATACATGGAGCACATTATTCACCTTATAGAGTTTAATTGGAAGTGCAATATGATAATCCGACACTCCCATATGATGGAGGATTCCAAAATAGACAACGTACCTAGGGCTAGAATGTACCATCATTTCAAATATCATTAAATATTCCCAAGGATATATTCTTAGGAATACATTATCTTTAACTTTAAACTTAAAATTTTATTTATTATTATAGGTATATATTTTCTAGACTTTGTATAATTTTCATGTTCTGCTAAATGTTTTGAATCTTATTTGATATCTCATAAAAAACACATTCCCACCAACTTACATTGCCTATCATCATTCTAACGTGTTCACATAAATACCCTATTCCCATATATAACCAGATATTTCTCTATAAGAATTCTACAATAGAAGAAATTATTATACTAAAATAACACTATGGTATTTGTTTTGATCTCAACAACCATTAAAATACATTGAAAATTACTTGAGCATATCATCTAGGGGTTTAATAGTCCTATCATACTGAAAAACTATCCAATGATGATATATAGTGTAAAATCTAACCTATGTATTAAATTATTATTGAGGAATTCATAAGAACATTGAGGTAACCCTCATATCCTATAAAATCCTATGATTTTCTTAAATATTTTTTTAAAATAGATTTAATTCCTTCGATAACTTATGTTACACACAAAATTATGTTTAAAAAAACCACTACATATTGTTAAAATATTATTTTTCTAGCATTATAAACTATCTAATAAATTGGTTGGTATAAATTGTATTAACTACTTAATGAGAAATATAAAAAAAATTCAATACAAATTCAATAATTTTTTTAATTATTTTGAAATAAAAAAATCGACATTTATCAATGTTATATTTTTATTAATAAATTTATTTCTCTAAAAATTCTTTTAATTTATTATTATGCTAAAATATTATAAATAAATTTTGAAATATTTAAAAAAATTTATTTTATAAATCTAATTATATTTTTGAAATCACAAAATAAAAATTATATTAAGGTGATATTTTTAAAATTTTCTTAAAATATTGATTTTATTAAGAAAATGGGAAAACAAAATCTTTGTTGAAAAATATATTTCTATTTCAGAAATTTATAATGATTAACATTGTTTAAAAAAATTAGAGAGAAATTTGTAAAAATATAATTTAAATATTCTTATTTGGTTCAATGGAATCAATTTCAATTTTCAAATTTTCATTAAAAAAATTTATAAACATGAAAACAGTTATTAGAACAAAAAAATAATTTTAAAAGGAATTTTTTAAAAATAAATTTATTTTTAATTTTTATACAAATTTTTAAAAGGCATTTTTTTTTGGAAAAAGTGGTTTTATACATGCAATATATTTTATCTTAATAAATTAAATTAATCACCATTGGTAAATTATTTTAATGATATATATATATATATTATATTCTATTCTATATAATGATTTAAACATCCTTCTAATATTTTTACTATGAATGGAATTAAAAAATATAATTTTATGTTTATAACCTATGTTTTTCTAAAAGAGGTCTTCATCTCGTTTTTCACACTAGTTTTAAAATTAATTTATGAAAAAAAATATATTTATTGAATTTGATAAAATATATTGCATATTTTTATCAATTAAGATTAAATTCGGTTAATATTTCACTTTTAGTTTTGGTGAGTATGAATAATAACATGGGTAAAATTTATCACCTCAGTAAAAAGCTCATTGGGTCAATCTTGGTTAAAACTAAGTGATAAGGAAATAATTTCAGATATTAATGATTATTTCATGAAGAAAATTATAACTTAAAAAACATATTCTCACAAATTAATCTTTTAATGGACAAATATCCATTGAAATTACAAATATATATTTAAATCAAAGAAAGTTAAAAAGGACACTCTTATAGTTTTATATATATCTTATGTGTCCATATAAGGACAATAATTTTTTTAGTGAATATAAGATCATATTTTGAACTAAATAAATTTTTTTTCATTATATAAATGTGTCTATACTTTTTATAAATTATATAATGACCATAAATGTTTATTCATCATTGATGTAATATTTCAACAATTAATAAAAACATATAATATATGAATTTAAAAAAATAAAAGTGATATAATTTTAGTAATTTAATATGTGCCAATAATTATTTAGGTAAATATGAAACATTATGATTATTATAAGGTATTATTTTATAATTTCAACTTTTTATTTAGGTATTTTTAGTCAAATTAAATGAAAAGTTTTCAAAGATAAAATAATGATATTTTATCAAAATAATATTTCATTAAATTACATAAAAATAATATAAATATTAAAATTGGATAATCATGACAATATTTGGTCTAAATACTCATCTCATATGCATTTATATTCCATTTGGATGCCTTTTTCTTGAGAATTAATTTAATATATTTTATTCTTTTTGAAATTCCATGAGTTCCCCTTACCTCAATTATACAAGGAAACCCCTCCATTCTCTTATTCACTCTGAATTGATAATTCTAGCTTGACCAAAATATACCAGGTTATCTTCAAAAACACCCTAGGAAAATTATAGAGATTATGGCTATCCTAAATGACCAATCCTATTTCAATTTACAGGAAAAAAAGAAGTTATTTCAAAGAAGTAGTAATTTCCTTAACAGATTGCATTATTGTTATTACTTTTTTAACTCTTATGAATTTTTTATATTATCTATAAAATAATAAATCAAGTATAAAAAATAATCATAAATTTAATTACAATTATTAAACCACTTTTATTCACTTTATTTATATAAAATAGGAAGTCAAACTATCTCTCATGCGTATGTACGACTTACCATCTCCACATAGAGAAACAATTCATTTCTCACAGACATATTTAATGGGTGGGAATTGTGATGGTTTTAATGAATATATATGATTATTATTACATATTTATACTTATTTTATTATAATATATTATCTACCTTGTATCCTTCAACTCTATTTGAAAATGATAACGTCAATCGTGCGTATATGTGGACTTCGAAATCCTCAAAGCGATGTGATTCATTTTTAATTTATGTTTTACTTGGATAGAAATAGAGATGTGTTTAATTAGTATATATATGATATATATAATTTAGAAATTTTTTTTTAAATTTTTTTATTATTAAAATTTCTTTCAATCTATCTATTGGAAAATTGAAACAACTGTTATGCATACGTACGGCCTACCATCTTCATGAACAACGTAATTCCTTTTTTTGATATCAATATTTTATGAATGAATATAAACTTGTATATAATTAATATATATGATATTTATATTTAGATAAGTAATATGAACATGTAGGAACCATTATTAGAATTTATGTACCAAAACTAATGAACCATAATATTCATATAAAAAAAATATTACTCTGAACTGTGATTTTAACAAATAATTGATATCAAAAGGGTGGTAAAGGGTTATAAGTAAATGACACATGATATGAAATATATGATTATGATTATTTAATATATGTATAATAAATCAATTTTTTTTAAGAAGGTTCCAATGCATACAATGGAATTCAGACCTAATGTAAGGGATTTTCATATCAGTTATATTTAAATGAGACACATTCCATATTTACTACTTTTTTGTTCTGTATGATGTATATAATTTTCCTAATTGTATCTTTTTATTACTATTAGGATTATAATAATTATTTCAATATCAATACAAGGTTATTTCATTCACGGTTCTTACAATTCAAATTTTACCAATACGGTAATGGTTTTAGGTTAAAATGTCATTATTTAAAAGGTTTATTTATGATTATGTTCCTCATGATGAAATCTTCTGATATAATTATCAAAAGGAAAAGAATAAATTTGTATATAATATTTTTATTTGTTGAGAATGGTTTTTAATTTCAATTTACTCATATTAATCACTCAATATACCAAAAATGTGTTTTTTACCATAACTGACATTATTTCTCTCTTCGGTCGAAAAATATGTTACTTCCATATCATTTTTTTCTATAAATTATTAAAAATGATTGTAAATATTATAAAAATATTTTTTAAAGTCATTTTGACCCATGTTTTAGTATTTTATTTTTTTTAAATGAAATCATCTTTTCAATTTTTGAATAAGTTACTTTTTTACTTTTCCTAAAATAGTGTAAATGGATTTTCATATTTTAACACAGAAGGTAGGAATAGATTTTCCCACCATTAAGTCTGATAAATTTTTTTTTCTTCCATTACATGTTTCCATGATTATTTTCAAAGATAATGTTTCCATAATAATTAGAAAATAATTATTTATTAAAAATAATTCCCTGAGAAATGTTCCAAGTATTCTTTGAAAATAATTTTCCAATAATTCTTATATCACACTTAAATATAATACACATCTCATGGATACAAATTTAGTAATTGTAACAATTAAATTTGGAAAACCCATCATAGTATATTCCCATAATCTCTTTGGGGAAATCAAATAGGTTAACTCTATCCCTTTACCCAAGGAATTGAAGATCTATAATGGGATCGCTTACCCTCAATTTATAAAGGAACCAACCATCCTTATAACTAATTTTCAAGTACTATAACATGATCATAACATTCAATTTTTCCATTATAAAAACAAACCATGAAGATTTTTTTTTAAATTAATAAAAAACACATACAATGGAATAATTTCAATATAAAAATATAATATTTTAGTGTAATGTTAACAAATTTACATGTCACAGATAAAGAAAAATATTCTCATGTATTATAAGTTAAAAAGAATTTCTTTTTAATGAAATAATAAAATATGATTTTTAACGAAATTTCCTTACATAAAACCATAAAAATATTTATTTTTGAAATAATTTGATAGAAATTAGAAATTAATTTCTTAAATAATTTATTTCCTTATATATAAATACATAAAAATTATTTCAATAATATAGAAATGAAATATAAATATTAGGAAATAAAACATCAAAACTTTTAAAATAATGCTTTTTAGTTAATGATTCTCTTACCTCAAGTATGACTCATAAAGTAAATTCTCCATATTCCTGAATAATAATCATAGGATAATTATTTACATTATTGAGACATTTTGAAAATTTATTATTCATTTTATTTCACTTAAAAAAATTTTATACATATTAATTAATTATTTTAATTTACATCTGACGTCTTGATTATATTCACGCCTAAATACACAATAAATTCAGAAAGTAGACTATGGTCAAATATTTTAACAATCAATCATCTAAAAAATATTATTAAAGAAATAATTATAATTTTTATTCATAAATTGTAATTTTTTTTAAAAAACCATTAAAAATTATTATGAAACATGACGTACATGTCAATCATGGAGATGGTAGGTCATACACACGCATGAGTAACGTTGCCATTATTCAACGATCATTAGGAAAATAAAGTTAGTATAATTTTATCCATATATAATGATAATAATATATTAAATAATATATTAATTCTATAAATATACATACATATCATTTATGTGATGTGGTGATGAAAATGAATCTCATAGCTTCATGGAGGCAGTAGTCCACACGTACGCATGAACAACGTTGTCATTTTTTCTGTATATAGAATTGAAACAATTTAAATGATATATTATCTTCTAATAATGATAAGTATGTCATGAATATAATATATTTAAATTATTTCAACCATTATAACTATTATTAGGGGATAATGATGGAAAATTGATTACATAATTTCGTGAGGTGGTAATCAGTTCTACACAAGAATAATGAATTCTTTCCCATTTGATGGAAGAAAAGATGCATAAGGGTTATGACAGTAACATAATAAAATATAATAATATGTAAGATTCCTGAATTAGTATTTTATAATGGTTTAATATGATTTTAATGATGTGGAATAATAAATAAAACAAAATCACTTGATTAAAATCATATATCTTCTTCATACAATATCTTATTCTTAACACCTTAAGATCACTAAGGTTGGTGGTCTGTCTAAACAAAGGAATATATAATTAGGGGAATGATTCTGGGAAGGTATGTTTTAATGTGTTGACTAAACAAAATGTTTTTTAATTATGAATAAATGATATTAATATGTTCCCTTTTATTGAAGAGGGGCGGGGTACTCTTGGCGTTTATCAAAATATTATATTATTATACATTAAATTTTAATTCTAAATGCATCGAAACCGATTTATTTAAAATAAAATATTATTATGGTGCTAAATATTCTCATCCAATTTTTTTTAAAGTTTCAGGTCACTTTATTACCCTTATCATTTAGTTATAACCCTTATTTAACGCCTTTAACACTTACTGTGAAAACATGAATTTCTACTATTTGAGGGGCTATATTGTTGCAATAAAACTCTAAACGACCCATAATTGGATCATTATTTATATTTTCAACATCATCGTAATAATTTATCAGAAATTAATATATTTTTTTGTATTTTTTATCATTTAATAAAATATTATTTGTTTTAAAATATCATCAATATCAATTTTGACGCTATTTATTACCTTGGATTTTAAATATATCAACACAAGATAATAAATTTGAAAAAAATTTATTAAATAAAAAATAATTATTATTTATCTATAAAATTATATAATTACATTAATGATATAATATTATATTTATTTTAATATTTTTAATATCATGTATTCTATTTTTTCAATTTATTAAATTATTACTACATTAGTGTTGTGTAAGAATTTATGATAATTATCTTATCACTAAAAAATAAATTAAATTATATTATTCTGTATAAATATGTTATAATTCAAAATACTATTTTTATATGAACATATCTTCTTTAGGATATCATATTAAAAAATATTATACTTAATAATAATAATAATTTGACATGTATGAATTTTCAATAAAAGAAATATTATAAAGGTAATAATCTAATACAAGTTGGAATCAATTTTCATATTATAGAACCATGAATTATTATGGATTAATATTACTCATTGAATTATATTTTGTTAAGTTTATTGTCATTATTTAGTCTGTATCTTAATATTTTTACACTTAATTACTCAATTTACCCTTTACCGTGGGGAAATGTTTTACCATTACAACTATTCCCATTGTACAAAAATAAAAGTGACATATTTACTAAATTTGGAACTCCAAATTAAAAAAATGTAATAAATTTTTAAAAATTAAAAAAACATAAGGCATGTAATTTATTTTTAAATTATATAAATAAAAGTCAATGATAAACATTTTTTTTGAAACAATTACCTTTTTCAACAAAAAATGTTTTTATACTAAATTAATGAATAAAATAGATTTTAAAAACTATAATTGGATTTATTGAAATAAAAATTAAAAATTAAATTTCAAAAATATTATAAAAAATATAATAAATTATCAAATTAATGAAAATAAAAAAAAATTCAATAAAAATATGTATTTTTCACTATTCATTGAAATCCCAAATATTTCAAAAACTTATAAAAATTAATCACCAGATAATTTTAAAACTCTGATTAAAAATATATTATTTAAAATTCCTGTAAGTTATTTTGTTCCAAATTTTAAAAAGTTATAATTCTTATATACTATTTTATAATGCTATGAATGTTGGAACCTATAGAGATGGTATAATTACCAAATTTTTAAAAAAAAGACCCACTACTGAAAAAATTAGGAGAATACATATATGTTTTTATTTTAGATTTATTAATTTTGTTTTAAAAAATAATGTTGATTAAATTAACTTTTATAAGGGACCAGTTTATAACTATTGATATGATAATCAAATAGGGGGAATAATGTGTGTTGATTGAGTAAAATTCATCAGGGAAGATGCTAGGGACTTCAAACTCAACTTTGTGAAAATGAAATTTTCTACAAAGTAGTATAATTTCTCACATCTCTAATAATGTTTGACTAATCTCCCTCACCGTGGGATTAATCACTTAAAAATATGAATTATTGGAGTTCACCACTCCAAGAATCATCAAATTGAAATGAAAATTAAAAAAATTTCAATGGAATATTATTCACCATAACATTACCACATTTTGAAATGTAAATAATAAAAAATGGTTTCAAGATCAATCTGGGAGATAGATCTTGATGTTTGATTTAAGGCTTAAGAGGTGTGAAACAATTTAAAATCAATCAGAATAGATCTCACTGTCTGTCCTATTTAAAAGAAGAAACTAATGTGAAGAAATGAAAAGAAAACCACTAAAATTATAAATCCTCATGAAATAATATTACCAAATATTCATATTCAATTTATGATAAGAAATTTCAATTAAAAAAGTAATAAAAAGGTAGAAATTTATAATGACAAAGATCTCCCCTTATACTCTCTTGCAACATCACATTCTTGATCCCCCCGAGTCTCAATTTGTGTTGTTGCACCTTCTCAACTAGGTATCCACTAAAGTCAAATATCTAATCGTCCATGATTTCAATGGTTGAATGAATGATGAAATGTCACTCAATTTCTACATTTTAATTTCAAAAGTCCAATATCATCACAAAATTGGTCACTAACATCCAACACCGACTCAATTTAGTCTTTGCCTTTACATCGTCTATGTACTGTACCCTCATCTAACCTTCATGACTAAAGCAACTCTCTTATAACAAACTCAACATACCCCTGACTGGTCTATTTGACAAGAACATTTATTTGATTCTGTGTGGTGTATACAAATAAAAAATAGACAAATCATTTTATCACTAATTAAAATATTTACATTTAATAAATAAATAAATATTTATTTACTTTTAAATTATCATGTTAATTAATTTATT
This sequence comes from Viscum album, assembly GCA_963277665.1. NCBI lineage: Eukaryota > Viridiplantae > Streptophyta > Magnoliopsida > Santalales > Viscaceae > Viscum > Viscum album. The sequence continues at coordinate 1,406,222,842 of OY728125.1, forward strand.
CTTTTTTATACTTAATTTTAATTTTAATTAAATGATTATTATCTATTTTAATGTAAAAATATTATTTTAATTAAATTATTATAATTAAAACTTTTATTTACTTTTTATTATCAATTAAATTATTAATATAATATTATTAAATTTTCAAATTTTTATAACTTAATATGTAGATTATTCTTTTCTTAGATTATTAAATTTTATATTAAACTATTTTATATAATATTGTTTTTTATGTTATTGTTAATTTATTTATTAAATATATTTATTATATATATTTTTTAAATTAATAATCTTATTAGATTATTTTATTAAAACCATTTTATATGGCTAATTAATGGAATTTATCATAACTATTATTATTAAATTTTAATTATTATTTATTTTTGTTATTAAATTTGTTTAAATTATTAATTATAATTATTAAATTAGTTTAATTGATTTATTTTGATGTTTATTAATTTTTTTAATTTTTTATTATATATTTCGTTTTTCTTATGTTTCTTTTTTTATTTCCCAGGTTTCTTCTTATCTACATGATTGGGGAGGGTTTCTATTCTTCACCTGTATCTACCTCTGTCATCCAATCCACCTCCTCTATAGAGGATTCCATATGTGGTCCATCTTCAGTGACAAAAAATAGTAGACCAGCGTTGAACATGTTTTAGATATATGCTCCCCAACGATGATAATTCTTAGTATCACCCCCGTTCATCTTTCAAAGAGATATAAGATACATATAAAATATGTGGTGCTTTTGGTAAATCAATGGATGGTGGTGTGCACAATGTTAGTGGTTAGAGGATCAATCAATAGTATGTACTTCGGTGGTCCTAATATAAATCAAGATCCTATGGTGTGATGTTTCAGATATAATTTTTTTGATATGTGCTAATGTTTGGGGTCTAGAGTGATGGTGGACAAATATCCCAGTGATGTTAATATATTGGGGAGAATGTTAAGTTAGTTAGTCAGGTGTGCTCGAACTGGTGGTGAGATATTTTGTGGTGGGAAATTTTGAAGTATTTGCATATGCTGAAGACTGGTGGTGTATTGTTATATAAGGTCATGAGATAGTGATAGAAATGGGAATAATGGTGAAGGATTCTCATTTGTGGTGGTGAATCTTATTCACTATTCTACTATAGGTGATTTGAGCAATGGTGAGATTGGGACTCACCGTTCTGTAATGGTGAAAGTGAGACAATGAAGTAGTTAGATAGCATTTTGTCAGTTTTTTTTGATAGTGGTGTGTCCAAAGTGTTGACGATGGAAAGTTTCAACTAACAGTGATTAATGAAGAACGTACAGGGAAATGTATTTTTTTAAAATAGATAATTTATTCACCATTGGGAAAACCAATGATGAGTCATGCAAAATTTTCATTAAAAAAATGAAAGTCACCATTGTGATTTTCCCAACAATAAGTCAGATGTTGAAGACTTCAGTAATTGGCGGTGACTCACATGAAATAATAAAAATATAAAAATATACTGTTAAATAAAAGTGATATAAAAGTAATACAACATTAATAAAATCAAATACAAAAATAAAAATATTTAACTGTTAATCTAATTTAAGATTTGAATTTTAAAAACATAAAACGAATGAAAAATTAAAAAATTCAAATTAGAAAACTAAATATTGAAAGATAAACATAAATTATTAGATAAATAAAATTATAATGCAGTACATATAAATAATTAGAGACTCAAATATTAAATTGTATTAAATCATTTCATTTAAAAGATTCAAATTAAAAATTGAGATCAATTTAAATACAATATTTCTAAGTTAATTTTATACTATATTAAGAATATAGAATATAAAGATTAAAGATTAAATTATTGTTTCAGTTAACTGAATAAATAATAAATAATACAATAATTAATAAAAGACGAATAGATTTAAAATTTTATGTTAAATTAGAATGTAGAATAATAAATAATGAAAATTAGGTAGAACACAAATAAACATTATAATAACTATAAATTAAAAGTTATATATTATAAATGATTAATTAATAAATTTGGTGATAAAATCGTAAAAGAGAAATTAATTAAAATTGGTTGAATAATTAATAAATTTAATGATTACAAATTTAAATAAAAGATGTGGAAAATAATGTTATTTTAAGGAAATATAAATTCCCCCACACTTGATCATTGATTTTCCAAAATCAATAACATGCTTTGTCTTATGAAAATTGAAATAAGTGTTTTTAGTTCAAAATGAAGCATGAAAATGTATTGAAAAATAGTTGACCACAAAATAAGAGTTTGGATTTTCAAATGAAATGAAAAAATGTCGTCCTTCGTAATTTCAAATACCTAGTAGGAGATCAAGGAAGAAAATAACCATTCACTGATAAGGATTTCATGACTCATATATGAAGCCACTTATTATCATACTAAAATTCAAGTCCATGTCCTAAATATAATATTGATAACATGTTACATATAAGTTGAAATAAAATCCTAATAAAAGGAACTTTATACATTGAATTTCTCATAGGTTCCAAAATTAAAATTTTAACTTTTTTTAATCATTTTATTGATAAAACATAAATTACTTTAATATTATTCATTTTTACCCTTCATCATAAATCATTAAAAAGTCCATTTACCTTAATGAACAAATTTTTTACTTCTAGGAACATAATATTATTATTTTAATATTTTTCTGAAGCATGTAATGGGTGCATGGAACTGTTTAGATGATCTTATTATAAATGTACTTTGGAATTAAAAAAACACACTTAGTGCCTAGTGTATTAGAGGTTCACTGTGGGTTCCCATTCTCCTATTTTACTCTAGAATCAAGAGACTTGGATAATTACTATTTAAATTAGATTAATAAAGTGATTATTTTTAAAATTAAAAATAAAGTACCCTAGGATGAAGTTCAAATATCTAGTTTCTTAATGTTAAGATTGTAAATCCCCAAAACAATTTAACCCATATCCCTATCATTCTTAGTTTCTAAAAAAACATGCTTAAAAGCAATAAATAACTTCACTAAAAAATAATTCATACTAAAAAATTTCAGAATCAATGGGAAACTCAATGACCAGTAAGTATTATTCAATATGTAAGACTAAATTTAAGTGAAAATAAATTCTAAAGCACCTCAGTTTGATTTGAAAATTTTAAGAAAAAAAATGACTAATTTTTATAACCAAACATATTACTAGGATTAGTGATATAATGGGGTTACATTGAAGCAAAAAATTAGATCAAAATAAAAATACACTCTCCCCCACATAGAAAACCCAAATTTTTTTGTCAAGTGGATTTTCAAGGTGAACGATTTTTTGACTTTTTAAGATCATAAAATAATTTCAATTTAGCTATAAAGATAAAAGTTAAAGGGTCACAATAAAGTTAAAATAATTTGACTGCCACAAAAAATATTTTACAATAGAACAACATACATTTAGATTATAGAGAGTGAATATAATTTTTAAATTAAGCTCAAAATAATAGCATGAAAATAATATGTACAATGTGTGAAAATTGAGTGCACGCAATTTAAGAAATTATATTCAATCAACAATATAGTAGAGACGAAAAATGAATGATTAATTGAAATAAAATTATAAAAAACCACACAAAAGTAGAAAACCATCCGAGTATTACTCCCCCACACATAAATTCATAGAGTGAGAGATTTTAAAAACATTATAGTACCAATTTTTAATAACCCCACACATACATACAAAATTTCCAAACACATTCCAATATATATTAATATAGAAGCAAGACGTAAAGGAATAATTTTCAATACCACAGAAATGATTCACCATTATGGTGGCTCATTACCAATGGTGAAACGTTTTTTTAAACATAAATAAAGAATAGAAAAAAAATGTAGAAAAATAACAAACTTCCCTGATAAAATTTTACCTATTTATGCTCCACCGGCGGATCATTATGTTTTCTAAAGAAAAGAGAATTATTATCTCCTAGTGACACCAGCAGTTGAAGCATACTTCTCACAGAATAGGAAGACCAAATACTATTATGTAGTATATATATTGAGGAAAAGGGAAGAGAAAATAGTATTTTCTATAAAACAAGATAAAAAAATTAAAGGTAAATACAATCCATGGGTTGACTCCTATGAGGCAATTAGTTTAATGTATTTAGTTTGACTTTAGTGATAACAAATATTCTAGCATAATAGAGGAGGAAAATCCCTTCGGCCTCTCTTTTAAAAAATATTTGAATCTTTGACCATTAATAAGTATTGGAATTTTTTACTCTCCAATAATATCTACAAATCCATTTTTTCAGCACTCTAACTATATTAAAGGGTCCAATACACATATATTATAGCTCAATAGGAAAGACCATAAGTTTGAAATTAAAGATAAAGACCTTATATCATGGTCAAAACTCTCTATTTTGAATGATAGTATCCTGAAAATCTTTGGACCTCTCTTTGTAAATAATAGTGTTATATTAAGACTCTCTCTCCAATTCTCATCCATCATAGTCAACTCAAGCATTATCCTCTCTCGAGCGCTCTTAAAATACAAATTTGATGCCTTAACTGCCCAATATGAATTGTTTTTTAACTCCAAAAGTAATTTATAGAATATACCAAATAATGGCCGGTATGGATAAATATGAATTAAGGTCTTGAAATATTTTCTATTAGTATACAAAGCCTCATCTAATTTCCGAGACTAGTCTTTCCCAGAGTTTGAGATAGTTTTCTACAAGATCTGTTATAACCCCCTATTTGGGATTTCTATATTTTCACCAGACTATCTATATTTGGTAGAACCAGTCTTATGGATGAATCCATATTAACCCATTAAATCATTAAATTTTTAATTTTAAATATGGATTCTATTATCAGTTATGAATGATCTTGGAACCAAAATCTAGATAGAATGTTATTTTTGAAAAAATTAATCTCAATATTATCTTGATTGTTGGGAAGATCTAATTACTCAATAGACTTAAAAAAACAAAAAAAAATAACTAAAATGTTCTCTCTCCCAATAGATGGTGGAAATTGGCACATAAGTTGTAATCCATAATCATAAAAAAATATTCTTAAAATATATCATTTACTAGTAACACATAATTCCTCAAACCATTTCCCAACATTTATTATATATCATAACCTACTACAACATTTCTACAATCCTTGGATAATGTGGTCTATTAAAATAATGATTGGAGGAATTTTTGAGACATCATTTATCCACTATGATGTCCTCCCCATGGTTAGAAGTGACAACTCTCTAGTATAGGCAGTATTTCTTCTTCTGGAAATAATCTTCTCAAAATACTATCAATAAATCTTCTAAATAGAAAATTTTCATCCAAAGAGTTTTCTTAATCTATTAAATGAAATGATTTATTTGGTTTAATGAAAAATCCTTAGGAATGACAATTGCTACCCTAAAAATGTAAAAGTGTACAAAATAATAATTCTTTCTAATAGTGATAATGAGAGGATTCTCATATATAAAGGAAGAATTTATTTCTTCTTGATGTCTATAGTGAGTATTAGTAACAATAGAAAGGTATCCAACACCTAAATTCTCAACTTCTTTCTTATCTATAATTTTGAAATCAAATTCTTGTAATAAGAGGCCCCATCTAACAAGATTTGGGTTTTCATCCTTTCTAGATAGTAGATACTTTAAGACATAATGATCAACAAATATAATGACATTAGAACCAAAACGGTTTTGAATAAAATTTTATAGTGAAGAGGCAATATCTAAAAACTCCTTCTCTATAGTGGTGTAATTCCTTTGGGCCTTATCTAGAACTCTACTGTCATAATAGACCAAATATAACATATTATCTCTCATCTTTCTTATGAAAGCTCCAAAAACCCTATCAATTGCATCAAAAATTAATTTAAAAGGTAGTTTCCAATTTGGTGATGTAATGATAAGTGATTAAGAGAGGTTTTCCTTTGATAGGTTAAATGATACAAGAAAAATATCAACAAATAAATGGGGTGTATCCTTAACCAATTGAGTAAATTTTTTGTTGTTGATAAGTATATTATAATTCTCTAAAAAAACCCAACATGCCCTAATAACCTTATAACACCCATAACATTTTCATAAGGTGGTAGTTTTTAACATCAATTTTGGTAGTATCCACCTACATTCCCCTCTTGGACACCTTATGTCCCAAAAATATTCATTTTCTAACCATGAACAGATATTTTTTCCAATTAATTACTATATTGTTCTCCAAATGTCTCTCTAACACAATACTAAATTTCTTAAACACGTATCAAATATGCTACCAACAATGGATAAATTATCCATGAAAACCTCAATGATCGTCTCGATCATATCATAAAAATTATTCATCATACATATTTGATAGGTAGCTAGTGCCCCACATAATCCAAAGGGAATCAGTTTGTCGGAAAATAGACTAAATTGGCCTGTGAATATGGTTTTCTCTTAGTCTTATAGGGCTACATAAATATGGCTGTAACTAGAATAGCTATATAGAAAACAAAATAATTCATTTCCAAAAATCCTCTAAAGCATTTGATCATGAAAGGGAATTGGAAAATGATCCTTCCTAATGGTTGAAATGATCTTTAAATAATCTATACAGACTTGTCATTTTGTTGATTTCATCCCTTGAATTGTTAATTTTTCATATTGGATAAATTTGTAAAACCTCCTTTATTTGAAATAACTATCACTAGACTAACCCAAGTACTTTCATATTTGGGATAAATAATCAATTCATCCATAATCATGACTAATTCCTCTCTAGAAACCTCTATCGTGGTAGGGTTTAGCCTTTTTTTACAATCTAATCTTGGTTTTTGGTCTAGTTATGTAGGGATCTTATTCATGCATAATGATAGGGTAATCCATTTTTTATCAGCTATGTACCGTCCTATTGAACATTTAAATTTCTTCATAACTCCCCAAAAAATCATTTTGAATTTCTTTTATTTTAGTAGAAGTAATCACAAGCAGAGTATAACTCTAATCCAAGATATGTATTTTAGGTGTGATTGGAGTGGTTTAAGTTCAAATGTTGGTAAATTTTCTCTTAAAGTAAAAATATTAGGTTTGGGTGGTCCATGACATTTTATATGTCTCTGAATATAAGTTTAAATGTGAAAATATTTTGATTTTTTTTGTCCATTTTTATGATTTCTTTCACTGATACCAAAGTGGAAATCTCACGCTCAAAGCATTCAACTTCATAATTCATGAAATTAAATAAATCATAATTATATATATTTTTAATTAGATATCCCCCTATTGAATGATTTTTTTATGAATGTTTATTAATATAATAATCAACCTCAGGTTCACTAAAGAAGTAATTATGTTTAGAAACATATGGAACATTTCTAACAGTAGTAGAAACTGGGTTAATGTCTAGTTAAAGAACATTTTATAATTTTTTTGAGATGATTCATCTATATATGAAAGGAAATTTTCTTATTCCATGTTTATTTCATAGAAAAAGGATTCAATTTAATATTCATCTAGAATTTAAATTGAATTTATAACATATTGGGATGCTGTCTTAGGAAAAAATAAGAATGTTTTGGTCCCTGACATTTTTAAAGACTGTGAATTGTTCCTGTTGATCCCCGATTTTAAAAGTTATTTGACCCTTAGAGACATGAATAACAGCTCCACCAGTTTCCAAGAATATACTACCAAGAATGATGGACACCTCTTGGTCACACTCCATATCAATCACTAAGATGTCACCTAGAAGAAACAGTTTTCCTACTCCAACTAGAAGATTATCTTCCCTCCATACAGGATGTGCAAATGAGCTGTCATAAAATTTTATGATGATATTTTTGGGATAAAGATCACCCAATATCAACTTTTAATTAATTTTAATGGTTGAAATTTGATACTATCAACTCAATCAAAAAGGATATTAAGTTAATCATTATTACCTAAAGTGCAGGGAATGAAAAATATTATAGTATGTGTTAACATCAAAGGGATTCTATTTTTAAGAAAAAAACTACACTCCTCAATGAGGCTTTATGTGGAAAATTCATCAAGTTTTTTTGTTGGATATTATTTAACAAATTTCAGATGATGTGGAATTGGAAATAAGTCTTAGATAAAATGAATATTCACTTGAAGCATAGTTAGTTGTAGAAGTAACTAAAGAAACTTATACTTATTAATAATTTTAGGTTCCTTATTTACTATTAAATGGATGGGTGGTGTTGAGTTCCTAAGAAAATATGTTATTTCCCTTAAAACATGCACATTTTTCTATTTTCCCTTGTTATTTCTATTTTTTGGGAAAAATAAGCTTGGATTTCAGGTTACAAATTCAGATTATCTTCATTTTGATTATTTTCACCTCATTTTTTGAATCTATATGAAATATATTTTTTCTTTCAAAAATCATTTAGTTTTTCAATTTCAGTATATCAAATATCTTCTTCAAATTCATTATGAGTGTTAATCCAGCTTCTAGTGACAAAAACCTTGAAATTCACCCCATGTTCAATTTTAGTTGTTCTACACATCTTTACCTTATCCCTATATGTCACGTCTCTAACATGTTGTCCCAGTTGAGTTTCAATATTTTTATTTGTAAAATTATATTTCATTTTATTAGATCAATATTTGGATTATTTTTTATTAAGTTGAGTCCTGAATATTTCATCTTGAGAGTCCATTCTATTTATGATTTTATCCGACATGGGGATCATTTGGCCCTCAAAATTCCATTGTGGATTTGATGGCTTACCCCTCTATTGGTTTTGAAATTGTTTCCTAGGTTGGTTTTGGTATGTATGGAAAAATAGTTTTCTAATCATGCATTCTTTTTTCAAGGATATATTGGGATGGTTTCCATAGAATTGGTTGTTGATATTTTAAAATTGATCTTATTTAATAGCTATCTTTGGTCCATAATTATCAATGTTTTCATTTCCTTATAGGGATCATGTGTTAATTTTTTAGAAAAAACAATAATATAGACCAAACATCACACATTGATTGAATTTTTCTATAATTTATTGATTTTTATTTTGAAATCACACATGATTTATAGTTTTTTTTTTAATTTTATTTCATTAAATTTTGGATTTATTTTTTAATTTCATCCATTTGTGTGTTCATTTCAATTCCATAACATGTTTTTTGTATTTCTATTCAATAAATTCCTACAATATTTTTTTCCTTTAGAGTTTAAATCAATGTCTTTGAAAATTTATCTTAACTCATCATCAGTCTTGTCATTGTAATTACCCCCAGCAGACTAGTCACCCAGATTTTGACAATAAGATGATAATCCTTCAGACAAGGTGTCCATGAGAACATGGAATGGGAAATTATGATGAAGACACTACCTAATAAGTTCCCATAATTAGTCCCAAGACTCATGAAATGATTTTTCATCCACTTGATAGGAAATTTTTATTTTTATTCTCCTTTCACCCAAAATTAATTTTAGATAAAATTTTATTATAAAAGAGTTTAAAATGTGATTCCAATTCTCAAAAATGTTCACATCTAGACTCCAATTTTTTTTTCAAGCATTCCATTTTAGGAAAAGGGAAATAATATCATTCTAAAATATTTTTCATTGAGTCCAAAGAGTTTACGTTTCTGTACTATGTAATAGAAATATCAGGTGAAGGAAATTGAGTCTTCAACAGAGATACCATTAAAGGATGACAGTAGAGACATGTTGGACTGGATGAGTTTATAATTTATGGATCTAATAGTAAATTTAATTGAAGAATGGTTGCGTAAGAATTGAGGGAGATGAAACTCCCTTATTATATGCCTCATTAATTCTTCTAAGAGTTCACTTTGAGAATTTTGTTGATTATTACAATAGTAGGAACTCTCTCATTTAAATTTCCCATTTCTATTTTTTTTCGTCATTAGAGAACTCATATATTTTTTTATTTCTAGTTCTAGGACCATTAATCAATTAGAATATGTTATTTTTATCATGTAGAAAATAATAATATAATGAAATCATCATAAAATCTAGAATCAAGTAAATTATGTAAATTAAAAAACAATAGTAGTTTGAAATAAATTAAAACAACACAAAAAATAGATTTAAAAAAAAAAATTATGCAGTTATTTTTAATTTTCATTTTTTTTGAGAAATTTTATTGAATATTAATATTTTTGAAACTAATTTGAGAAAAAAATTGAAAAAATTTGGTCGTTCTATGTATTCCCCAGAAAAAGTTCCAAAAAACATGTCATTAATTTCTTTGATTACATGCGGATGTTTCAAAATTTTTAATTCCTATTTACTATGGTATAGTGGTAAGTAGGGTCAAACCCACAGGAATGTTAGCATGACCAAAATTTTCAAAACATGACCAACTATCCAAAACACCGGTTGAATATTTTTTTTTTTAAATTTTAGATTTTTAAAATAAAAAAGAAAGTCTAGTAAATTAAATTTTATAAGGAACTAGGTTTTAACTAGATATATAATGAAAAATATGGGAACTTGTGTACGTTGATTTTGAAAATTTGATTATGGGAGATTCCAAAGAACTATAACACTATTGATGGATAATGAAATATTCTTCATAATAGTTTAATTGTTCACATATCGAATAAATATATATTAATCTCTCTAATAATGAGATGAATCACTCTGAAAGATGAATTATTGTAGTTTACCTCTCCAATAATCTTCCAACTATATTGTAAATTAAAAGTGGTTCAATGGAATATTATTCTCCATATTTTTACAATGTTTTGAAATTTAATATTTAGTGAAAGGGTTCAAGACCAATATCACCACTTGATCTTTAAGTATTAATTAAATCACAAATTTCTTGAAATAATTAAAAAGAAATCAGAAATGATAGGGTCGAACTTTCATAATTTATTGAAGAAATTAATTTGAATAAATGAATCGAAAACTAGTAGAATTTATAATCCACATGAAAATATAATACCCAATAATCATATTCAATTAACAAAAATAAATATCAATTTAAAAATTAATGAAAAAGAATAAAATCAAGAGGAGATATATGTCTCCATCTTCTCACATGTTACTACTCTTTCTTGATCCTTTGAGTCTCCAGTTGTGCTCCTGCTCCTATTCTTCTGGGTCTCCAGGAAGGTGAAAGAATGAATCACCCAAGATGTTGATGGTTGATTGAATGATGAAATGTCACTCAACGTCTCCCTTCAAATTTAAAAATTACACCATCGTCTCATTTTTTTTCACCAACATCCATCACTGACTTAAGTCAGTCTATTCTTTTTCATCATCCACGTACAACGCCCTCATGAAACCTTCATGACTAGGGAAACTCTCTTTTAACAAAATAAATATTCCCACAAGTGGTATGTTTGAGAAGATCCTAGATGTGATTTGGGGTGGGGTTTTCACATTAAAAATAAACATATCATTTTTTTTAATTAAAATATTTACCTTTTAAAAAAATTTATTTATTTATTTATTATTGAATTATCATGATTTTTAATTTAAAAATTTTTATAATTATTTAAAATGATAATTGATTTATAATTTATTATTTTAGTTTTCAAATATTATTTTAAATAACATTTCAAAAAAAATTTATTTACTATTGATTATCAATTAAATTATTAATTTAATATTATTAACGATTAAAATTTATATAACATAATAAATAGATTATAATTTTTATTTTATTCACGATTATTATATTTAATATATTAATATTTTTTTTAATAACAGTTTTGATGTTATTAATAATTTATTTATTAAAATTATTAATTATTTATATAAATATTAAAATATTAACATTATTAGATTATTTTGTTGAAAAAAAATTATATAGTTTATTAATTTAATTTATTATAACTATTATTGTTATATTTTAGTTATTATTATTATTATTATTATTTATGATTGTTAATAAATTTTTTTAAATTTCTAATTATTATTATTAAATTAGTCTAATTTACATATTTTTTTATTAAGTATTTATTTATTTTTATTATTAGTTTTCTCTTTTTTGATTTTATTTTTTTCCCTATTATTTCTTTTTATCCATGCATAGGGGGAGGGTTATTCTTATTCACAAGGAGATGCATCTACCTCGTACTCCACCCCCTCCAAAGAGGTGGTTGTTTGTTGTTCATCTCCTACAATAAAAAATATTGGAGTGACATTGATCATGTTATAGATTAATGCTCCTCCACATCGGCATGTCTATGTAGTAACTCCCTTAAACTTCAAAACGGACATCAGTTTCTTCTAAATATATACGGTGCCTTTGGTTAATCAATGTAAAGCGTTCTGCTCAACATCAACGATGAGAGGACCAATTGGTGGCGTGCCCATGGGTAATCCTGAGATCAATTGAGATCTGGTGGTGCGAGGTTTCTGATCTGTAATGGTTTAACTGTTTTTCTATGTCTTTTTATGTAGGGTTTGATGTAAGGGTGACATAAGAACTCAACGATGGGGATAGATTGGGTATAATTTTATGGTGGTGAGTCGGGTGTTCTGAAACTGGCATTAAGACAGTCGGTGATGGGAAATGGAGAAGGCGCTAGATATGCTACAAACTAGTGGTGTCTCATAAGATATGGAGATGAAATAGTGAGGGAATTGGGAATAGAGGTGATGGTGTATTATTTTGGTCATGAGTCTCACTCACTGTTTTTTCTGAAAGTGATTTGAGCGACGGTGAGTGTGGGACTCACCGTTGCACAATTGTTAAATTGAGACACTGAAGCTGGGGATAACGCTGTGTCATTTTGACTGTTAGCGGTGTATCAAAACGGTGGTTTCTGGTATGTTAAGGTTGGTAGTGGATACTGTCTCACCACCCCTAAAATCATTTTTTTTGGAAAAAGGATAATTGACTCACCATTTGGAAACCCAATAGTGAGTCATGATAAATTGGAAGAGGAAAAAAGTGAGTCACAATTTATATTTTCCAATGCTGAGCAGGCTTGCAGTGACTTAACTGGAGGTGAATCACCTGGAAATAAAATAAAAGAAAAATATAAAGTAAAAATAAGTTAAATAAAATAAATTTAACATTAAAAAATCAAGTAAATAATTATTAAATACGTAAAAGTAAATCTAATTTAATAATTTGATTATAAAAACTAAAAAGAAAAAAAATATTAAAAATTTCAAAATAATAAAAAAATTATTATCGAAAACAATATTTTCTTTAAAAACTAATAAAATTATAAACATGAATGGATAAATAATTCAATACAAAAATATTAAATAGAATTTAATCATTATATTTAAAATATTCAAATTAAAAATTGAGGTTAAAATAAATAATTTATTTGTAAGTGAAATTTAGTTGAATTAGAACATAGAAGAATAAACAAAAAAATAAGTATGACACAAATAATTATTTTAAAAGATAAAATTTTCAAATTAATTAATAAAAAAGACAAATTAATTTGTTTAATAAATTAATTATAATAGTATAATTAAATAAAAAAAGAAGAACAATTAATTAATTTAATTATTAAATAGTAGTTATAAGTTATTGAAAAACATGTGATTTTAAGGCCACATCAATATTTACTTCATTAAATAAAATTTATAAAAGTTCTAGAAATTAATTATATTTTTTACTCACAAAATAAATAAAAATATTTAATGAAGAAATTTTATTTGAAGAATAAAACTACCTTTCTAAAATTACATGCTTTATTTAAAAATATTTAATTTATACTTTTTTTATGAGTATGACCATTATAAATTTCATAATTAATTTATTACAATTCCTTCCAAGAAATTTAATGGCTAGGTTATTACGGTCACATAATAAAAATACTTAGTTACTCATTTTATATTTCTGTTGTTTCTCTTATATACTATCAAATATCGAATTTTCTTTTAAAAACATGAGATGTTATAATCTCTCCCATTTTAGAAATTGCATCCACATAATTTAGAATTTGTTCTTGGTAACAAAGGTTTGTATTTTCAAAATATCTTTGTTGAAATCTTAAATTAGAAAAAAGATTAATAAAATGTCCACATTAAAATAAAGGAATGGAAGTAAAAAATTCATCGAGAATAAAACAGAGCTATGTTCCCAATTAGAAAAAACATGGAAATTAATGTGAAAATATAAGACCCAATATGGATAGAGAGTGACAGAAATCATGGTGATGAGAAAGTTAACCACCATAAAACTGTAAATATCTAATATGTAAAAAGTATTTTGATTTCCTGATAAGAAATGTAAATGGATAATATTTTTTTTCAAGATTCTTTTTATAGAGTTGAGGAATTATTTTATTACAAGAACTGTGAAAATAATTATGTATACTTTACTAATGATTAGTGTTTCGTTCTTTAATGAATTTCCACTACAATCTCATTTTTTCTTCAAATGATGAGTATTTAAGATGAATTTTTCATGCCTAAATAATTATAATCAACTTTTATGGATTAATAAATCAATAAATGGTTAAAAATATATTTATGATATATTTAGAAATAAACCAAAACAAAATATTTTCGATGAAGATAAGATAATTCCCAAAATATGAGTAAACATTAAAATAAAGGAAGAGTAATTTTATTCTCCATAATTCAAATTTAATACCCAACATTCACCATATTTCATTAAAAAATTAATTATCCTTAAACATCTTAAAAATTGTCCAACATAGTAATGGAATAAAATTCATATGGATTTGATCACATAGTCATTGAATATAATTTTAACATTTTCTCCAATAACATCAATTACTCTCATCCCAAAAATTATATAACCAAATAATTCAATATACATTAAAGTTTACACATTTATATGCATCGTAAAACCTAAAAAATAAAATTCAACCTTTATTCCTCATATATAATATCAATGTTTTATGTTTACCTTATTCTTTTAGTGATTCCCAAAATTTAAGTGAGCTTCTTCCAAAATAAAATTAATCGCTTAATTACCAAATAAATTTCTAATCCCATGGCATTATATATGATTAAATATATGTTCCCCAATTCAACTTATTGTTCATTAATAAAATTATTTAATTAAAAATAAAATATTTATACTTACTTGAACTTTTGTAGGTATGTGGTAGGAAATGCACCATTATTACTATTCTGTTATGAGTTCAAAGCATATGACCATGCCAGATAAATTGGGTTGACACATGTTTTGTAGGCATTCCTTTTAAAAAAATATTTTATTTGAATAAAATTACCAAATATATGATAAAAACAAAAAAACTGACTTAATATATTCAATACTGATGAAATGATTTAACCTCAAAGGTTATGTCATAATTTTTTAATTTTCATCCCAAAATGTTATAAACCATGGTATCCTCAAAAAATAAATGTCCTCAAAAATATTATTAGACACCTCATAATTACATAACATAAAGACTAAAAAAGGGATATATAATACATTAATCATATGACCAAACTTAAAATCATAATCCAAAGTTGTTATCTATAACTCTTGAGATAACATTGCTTGAAAATATTCTAATCTCAAGAGTTATCTAAACCATATTCTGATACCAAATTTAAGGAATCAATCTTACACAAAACAAATTCACGGTTTTTTGAACTATAATTCAATTTCATAAAAGTAAAAGCACCATTCAGTTTAGTGTTATGTGAATTAGGAAAAATTCCTATAATGTGATCTCAAAAATTACATGTGTACACTTTTACTCAGTATCAATTGTTTAACCTAATTAAACCCTTTTAAAATAAATCATGTTTTACTTTTTTGAAATACCTTCAAACAATTTATCTCAAACTCATAATTATCTCTAATATTACTTAAAATACTATTAAATATTTTTTAAAAACATTGGATGAGCAAAAAAATCACAATAAGGGTCATACAAAGAGAGAAAGAAACCACTAGTCCATAAATACATATAAAAATAACCATTTTTCAAAAATCAAATGTAGGATAAAAAAATTTATTACTCAATAATTTTTTTTCCAAAATATTTCCATAATATGTTTTATAAGAGAAGATAAAATATAAAACTAATAAATTTTTATGAGAACGTTTCACAAAATTATAACTTTCACCCATAAAACATTAACTTTTATCTTACCATATGAAATCATATTTTTCCTATAAAATCCATAGAAAAAATTAATAAATGATAAATGGAATTTGTGGAATCATTTTCATATCACTCTTATATATACTTTATCTCTCATGGATACATAGGGAGTAACCATCACAATTAAATTTGGAATAATCGTTATAGTATATCCCCATAATCTCTTAGGATAAATATAATTATTTAACCCTATCCATTTAACAAATGAATTTGAAAGCTATAAAGGGATCACCGAATCATGGTTTATAATATAAACACCCATCCATGAAAATAATTCACATAAACCAAAACATAGTCATATAATATAAAGTTTCCAACATAAAAACATGCCTTAATGAGAACAACTTTTCTTAACAGAATACTTCACATATAAAAATGAAATCATTTTCTTTTAAAATAACCACAAAACATTGTATTGAAATATTCAAAACATTAATATGCATGAAATATAGAAAATAAACTCATGTATTATAAGTTAAAAAACAATCAATTTGAATGAACCGTTAAAATACTTTTCTAGGAGAATGTTCCTTACTAAAAAACATAAAAATATCCCTTTTTTAAAGCATGTAAAAGAAATTAGAAAATAAATTTTTTATAAAATTAATTTCCATATATATAAATATATGTAAAATAATTTAAAAACATGGAAATGAAGTTGAATGTTTTATAAAACAAGTATTTAAATCATTTGAAACAAGGTTTTTTAGTTAAAGAGTCCCCTACATTGAGTTTCACGCATCATGTACATTCATTATCTTCCTGAATAATAAAATGGGGTTAAGCATAAATTATTGACATACATTACAATTTTTATTTGTCGTTTTTTTAATTAATTACCAATTTAAACAAATTACTTAATTTGTTATGTCCACATTGGATGTTTTGATGATATTCGATACCTCATTCCAAAATGGCTTGATAAGTCAACTATGGTCAAAATGATCACAATTGAATAATATCCAGAATAATATTAATGAGATAATTATAAATTTTATTGATAAATTATATGTTTAAATAAAACCACATAATATGGTTATGAATAATTAAATATAATACTATCTTGGTGATAGTAGGTTGTACATACAAATGAGTAACATTTCTAATTTTCAATTATCATTATGGAAATAAGGGAAGTGTAATGAAATCATTACAAAATTTTAATAATATCTTAAATATTTTATTAATTAATTAAATATAATTATATATTTCATTCATGTGATTTTTTGATAAACACGAATCACATTTCTTTGTGAAGGTGGTAGTCCTCATATACGCATGAACGACAATATCATTTTTCACTAAAATAGAAATATAATAATTTAAATTAAATGTTATCTAATAATAAGGATAAATATGTATTTAATATCATTAGTAAACATTAATTCCATCATTATATCCAGTCTTATGTGATAGTGATTAAAAATGAATTACATCGGTTCGAGAGGTGGTTGTCCTCTATACACACAAATGATGAAATATTTTCCCATTTGATGGGAGAGAAGACAAAAATGGATCGTTAAACTAAAATAAAAACATCTAAGTATATAAAATATAATATAGTTTTTATTTTATCATTAGGAAATAATATTTAAAGGATTCATAAGAATAAATGAAATATAAATAATTCATTAAAATGATACCTATTCTTCAGATAAATTCATTTTTATAACACCATACGATAACTAAGGTTGGTTTTATTCCAAAAATAGGAGTCTCTAATGAAGGAATAGATATTAGGAATATATTTCGGTAGATATTCAATGAAAAAAATGGGTTTTTACAGATGAATAATTTATATTAAGTTTCATGGTGATGATAGAGGTGAGGTGTTTTCTCAATGGTTGGTTTCTTTGGCTCCGTGTTGTCCCACATTTTTGTAATTTCCAATGATTGAATTTTATTTTTGACATTTTAATGTGGGTTTTGGGATGTTATTTTATATGTAATGGTTTATGTGGTTGATGTTGGGATATGATATCCAATTTTTGTGAGGCTGCATCTCACCCAAAAAGATGTATTTTAGAAATGAATAAAAGAATTTGGAGTTGATTATATGAATAGGATCCCTGTTATAGGATATTTAAGTGGAGATCATGAAACTTATCAAAATATTAATTTAATATTAATATATTTTTAATTAAAAATTGAACAAAGAGATTTATTTCTAATATAATATTAATATGTGATTAAATTCACTCATAAAATAGTTTTTAGATAATTCTATGTCATATTCAAAGCCTTATGACTTAGTTATAAACCTTATTGAACCCATTTAACCCTTACAGTGACAACAATGTTTTTTACTATTTTAAGGTCAATATAATTACTATTAAAATAAAAAAGACCCATAATCAAATCATGATTTTGTTTTCAAAAATATACTAATAATTTGGATAAATTTAATTTTTTAGGAATTTTGTATCATTTGAAAAAATAGTATTTATTTTAAAACATCATTAATTTTCATTATGAAACTATGCATTAACTTGCCTTTTTAGAAATAGAAATACAATAAGATATCTTTTAAAAAAATATTTTAATAAATACCTAAAATTTTAAATCTATTTTTTAAATTTTTTATTACATCATCATTCTAATATAATAGTTATTTCAATATTTTTAATGTAATATATTTATTTTTTTATTTAATTATATAACAACTCTATCCATGTTGTGAAAGAATTTAAGGTAATTATTTATTCACTAAAAATTAAAAATAAATTACAATGATAGAGATAAATCTATTATATTTAAAAATAATATTTTTCATCGTGAATATATTTTCTAGATAACATCATATTAAAAAAAATTTATATAAATTAAGGACAAGAGAGAGACATGTTTTAATTTTCATTAAAAAAATATTATAATGGTCATAGTCTAATCCAAGTGTCCAAAATGTTCATATAAAATAACCATGAATTATTATATATGAATATTAATAATCCAATAAAATTGTGAAAAGTTTTATGGTCATTGTTTAGTCCTTTTCTTATTATTTTTACCCATAATTACATTATGTAACCTTTCTCGAAGTAAATTATTTTACCAAGGTTACTATTCATATTTTCCAACAATAAAAGTGACCTATTTAGTAAATTTTCATATCCCAATTACAATTATAGGATAACTTTTTCATAAATCAAATCATATATGTTTCAAAATTTAATTTAAAATCAAATCGGTAAAAAGAAATGAAAAACCGAGTTTCAAAAAAATACCCTTTCAAACATAAAATGTTTCTATAATAAATTCAAGTATAAAATACATTTAAATCCAATTATTGTATTATTTTAAATCAAAATTAAAAAAATTTAATATTTAAAAATAATATAAAATATAATATTAATTTTTAAATATGTTAAAAGAAAGTACACAGTAAAATAAAAACTATCATTTTTAACTACTCATTGAAAAAATAGATTTAATATGAAATTATTAAAAATAACCCATAAGATAATTATTATATAATAATTCCAAAAATTATATTTATTTTATTAAATATAATTTGTAGAATTTATATAAATTAATTATAATTTTCACTCACAAAATAAATAAATATCATTCTTGAATAAAGTGTATTTGAAGAGTAAAATGACTTTACTAAAATTAAGTGATTAATATAATAAGAATTAATTAATGAATTATTAATTGGAAGGAAAAAAATTTATATTTCATAACATATTTAATACTATACATTTTCATTAAATTAATTGGTAGGTTATAAAAGTCGCATAATATCAATATGTAGTTGTTCATTTAAGATCCATGTTATGTATCTTGTATAATAACAAACATAGTATTTACACATAAAAACTCTTGTTGTTTCATAAATGAAATTATCTTTAGTAAAATATATTGCAATAGAGTATTATTTCTTACTAGATAAATAAACTAATAATTTTCCCAAGAAATAGAATGATTTTGAGGTCCTCTTATTATCTAATCTACAACCCAAAAAGTTTTAATCATAAAATAATATAAAGTAAAATATTAATATTTTTTAAAAAAATATATCCTTTCTGATTACTTAAAAATCTATTAGAAACTTTTAAATTATATTCATTGGGTTAATCATCAAATCCAATGTAGATACATACAAAAAACATGATATTTGGTTTGAAGATAGTTAGATATAATAATCTCATAATCATTCCCCTATATAACTTTTTTACAACTAGTTTTCAAGATTCATTCATGTCTTGTTTAATATTATAAATCATATGAGTTTGATATTATTTAATATTTTCAAATACAAACATTTTAATTAAGTAATGAATTTCCATAAAAAGATTTAAAACATTAGTAGTCTTCCAAAGTAATTGAAAATGATGAACTAATTGCAATATACTTAGAACTATAGTTTCAGTATCATATTGAATGGTTTTTGTAAATTTAAAACAAACATTTGGTTTTTTATACCAGAAAATATTGCATAATGTTATGGACATGAACTCATGGATCTAGTTCTATAAAAACAGACTTTCCATACTACATTCATTATAAATATAAAATTCCCTAATATAAATATCCCATAATTAAAATAAATAATGAAAATATTTCATTACATACATTTCCAATACCGTTTAGGTTTATAGATTTATAGAATTAAGGAGAAGCATAAAATAATAAATCCCATGTTATTTCTAAAATATATAGAATTATTTTCATTACATATCTAACTACTAAATCTATAATAAGTAGTAAAAATCTTCCAAAACATTTATACACAATATATCCTATTAGTAATATCATGTGTGATACATTTCATTATAATCTATAGAAATGAAATTATAAGAAGGGGTAAAATAAAACACTCAGTAATGGAAAAATATAATCAAATCTACTAAAAACAAGATCATGGTGTAAAAAATATGGTAGGAATAAAAATATAAAAATTCCATAATCAACTGAAACTAAGGGTATTCTATATATATGATAATAAATGAAAGCATGGATACCAATAATATTAATAGCATGTGGATAGAATGAATAATATCATACATTAAAAAATATGTTTTCAGGGCTTTGTTCCCAGACACTATACAGATAATTGGCGAGGTTAACACTGAAACCTAAGTTATTGTGTCTTTTGAGACTATTTAATGAATAAATTGGAAATATAATGTCAAGCCCCACATTTCACCGAATTATATCCCATGAATTATTTTTTAGACTCAACATGCCATTTCATAAAATACCTAAAGATCCTTTCTCTAAATTAATACTTGGTAATATGTATAATAAAAAATACTTAATGTAAAAAATAATCAACACTATTAATATTTGAAAATAGCCATGAATTAAAATAGTTTTCACCAAGTAAATAAGGTTGATAACATTATCAAAACACATTTCGTGAAACATATTGGATGGTCAAACAATACATAGTTGATTTTCTAATAATCATTTATGTTGGAATAACGATATACATATATCTAATTATTTTCCCCATGTAAATGTAAGAGATTACATGATCTAACCCATTACGATAAATAATTATTATGGATGGAAAATAACAAAATTCCATTGAAATAATGGCCACATGGAAGGGTGTTTACATAATTTAATAAAAACCCTTACCAAAATATTTCTTCAAAGGATATCAGAAAAGATGGGATCAAGAATCAAATTGTCTAATTCCATGATTTAAATCACCTAAATGATAAATATATATAGTTGTGGATAAATAATGAATCGTAAAACCCATTAGGGTAAATCCTTTATAAAATTATTATGGAAATTAAAGTAAAATTTGAAAAAATATTTTATAAATGATCTTAAATATTAACCTTGAATAAAACTTTTTAGTCCCCTTAAAAAGTAACTTTTGAAAAAATAACATGAAATGTTTTGAAAAGAAATAATTTTTATAAAGAATATTATATAATGGATAATTTATAAAAACAAAATTTTTATTATGGATAAATGATAATAGGAATACTCAATATATAAATATGTAAGGAATACCAATTTTTATTATATTACAAATATCATTTTTCAAAAATCCAATTATAATAATAATAATAATGACTCCTTTTTATTAAATATTAATTTTTATATAGAGGATTAAAAAATTATATATAAAAATTGTTAGGATGGTATAACCCAATAATTATAAATCAAAGTTCAAGAGGATTAATTATAACTCAATGAAATTATATTTGATTTATCAATATACTTTATAGGAAATATACTCCATGAAGTATGAAACATCATTAAATAGTTTATGTGGTAAAAATAAAAAAATAGTGAAATCCACATAATAAAATTAAAATTTTATAATTTAGTGAACTTAGGAGAAATATTCTTAAGGTAGTGATCCTAACTAAATGAATGAATGTTTTGTTACAAAAAACTCTAATTCCCTAGAAAATGCTTGAGCCAAAAATAATTGAAGAATTGATCTTTTTTCTATTAACTCAACCCATGAATTAAAACTAAAATATTTATTCATCATTAAAATGATTTAAAGTCAATATAACATCATTCAAAATAAATATTATCCATAACATGCAACAAGTCTTATAAAATCAGAATTGAGACCATGAAAATCCTTATGGTTCGAGTAATATTTAAATCCAACCCATAGAAGAGGTAGATTTTAATTGAGCAATAAATTAATTTATTAAAATATAATTCATTACTTTGAATCTCATATATGTATTATATACATAACATAAATAAAAGTATATTCAAAATATCAAATGTTTCTAAAAGATTGAAATTTGAGACAAGAACCCTGGCCTAGGTCTCGATTTTTTATTTACTAACAAAAAATACACAAAATAATTGAATAAAGTTCACTAAATGAAAACCAAATAATTTTTTCCGCAACTATAATAATTTTTAATCCTCATTTATATTCAATCTATACATATATATTAGTTATTTTTTAATTATTTTCAACAGTAGGTGTATGTAATCTTAGTTAGATTAAATTAGTTTATAAAAATTGGCATGGGTATATATTGTTTTTCAAAATTAAATAATTATGAGATCATAAAATGTATTATAATATAATTTACAATATATTTTATAATTCTAAAATTTTATTTCTTATCATTTTTTGTTACGATATATGAATATTAATTAATTGATGATAATCTTTCAGTGATTCTTAATGAACGAATGGTTTTCTCTTAATTAATGAGTCAATTATTAGTATAAAAATAATATAAAAAAATTAATCACATATTATAATCAAGTTATACAATTAAATATTTTCTCACTAACATCCATGATTTAAATGAAAAATATTGTTCATGTAGGTGGTTGAACCAGAAAATACATGAATATACAATGATTAATAGGTGATTGTTAGGTGGTTCGTTGGTAATATAATTATCATAGATTCAAAATGATATTTTTTTTTCTTTTTGGTTTTATATATAATAATTTAAAAATAATTATATAGATAAGATAATATATATAATGTTATTACATAGAAAGAAGAGCGTCTTTTCCTCTTAGAACGCTCATTTGAAACATTTGAATTAATAATGATCATTTGTTGGTAATATCATTAATGGGTTATCCAATTTTTCAAAAAATAACCATAATAACATTTTGAAATAATATCAATACACTAAACCTTTTATCATGACAATCCATGTAATTTTTTGGTGAAAATAAAAATTATAATCAATTGTTCCATGGAGGCGGCAGTTCACCTGTATGCATGGTTGGCATTTTCATTTCCATAAAATGGAGAAATGTATAATATGTTTTATTTTTTAATATTTTAAAATATTTTATAAATACAATAATTAGTTATCAAATTAAATATTAATACCTTCTATGTTAAGTGTGCATAGAAAACAAAACCTAATGTTTTGTAGAGGTGGTAGTCCATATACAAACAAAAGTCGGTTTCCCTTTTATTAATAGAGTGGGGAAAAGGAAACTATTGATTATTCATATAGAATAATAAGATTAATTATATTACCAGTACTAATTTTCTTACATTGGTATTTTAAAATTATAATTTTAAAATAAAAATAGAAAAAAATGAAGTTATGTAAAAAAAGATTACTCTTTCACAGCACACTGAGATTTCCTTAGAAGATATCTTAGATGTAAATGGAATATGTTAATATCTTATGTCCATAATATCAGGAGACTAATGTTTTATTAAATTGGATGGAAAATTAATCATTTTTGGGAGGAAACCAAATCTTTTGGAGTTCCTTGAAGAGGAGGATGTTGGACACTTTTATAAGTGGTCAAAATGGCATTTTTGAAAAACATCCAACTTAATATAAGGACAGCACATTTTAAACAAGATAAGTTCCTCAAAAATTTATAAATAATGTATTATGGACCATATAAGTTTTATCCAAACCAAATTTACACAATTATGGACATTTTTTTTCATGTTTCTGTCTATTTACCCCTCTAATTATCATTTTTACTATGTTTTCCTTTATTGTGGTAACTAGTTTTTACCTATGGTAAATTAACCATTTTATCAAAAAAATTAAGTAGTATTTATTAAATAATTTAGAACCATTTATTCCAAATATTAAATCCATTTCATTTTTTTACATTTATAAAATGTTAAAAATTACATTTAAAATCAATATATATAATGTAATAAAATTGTTTTTTGAGAAAAATATTACTTATATTATAGAATAAAAAATTTGGGTTTCTAAATTAAAATAAATTATTTTTAAATAATATTTCATAAATATAATATATATTTTTTCTTTGAAAAATGTGTCATAAATTTATAATTTATACATATATACTTATAATTTCATAAAAGTCATGTTATTTGTAAAAATGTTATTTTCACCGGAAAAATAATTTATTTTTAGTAAAAAACCAAAAAATCATAAAAAAAATATTAAATAGGTGAATCCAAAAATAATATGCATTTTTCATATTGGAATTAAAGATATTAGAAATCTAGTTTTTAAATAAAAATTTGATATATTATTAAAACCTATTTATATTGAAAAAAAGTTTTTTTTTCAAAACACTAACCATTCTCATTCATATTTCCTCTTATTTAGTAATTAAATTAGCATTACAACATCATTGATGAAAAATATATTTTATCATTGTTAATATCAAGTTTCATGAAATTTAAATTTATATCTAAATTAAAATAATTATTTAGAAAAATAATTTCGGAAGAACAAAATGATTTTATTAGTCATTTCATATATAATAATTAAATTTAATAATTTTTAAAATTTTCAATTATTTCCTTTCTAAAAATATTTCACTAAGAATATTTTCTAATTAATTACCAGTAATTCAACCAAATTTTTTAAATATTCATAATACAATGTTTATATTCTATCTAAATATATCATGGTTTTTTAGTACAACGTTGTGTGTAGTGAATTCTATCAAACAACATTGGATTCATTAATATTATTTCAATACTAAATTTTTTTAGTGTTATATCCCCCAACATAATAAATTTCATCCACAAAATTTGAGTTATAAGATCATAGTAATATCAATAAGAAACTCATTATTGAACATATACTTATACATTATCATGGGTATATTTAGGATGTGGAATAATATTAATCTATACGAAAAATTATTATAATTTCTTTATAAAGGGATATAACTAATTCATAATTCCACATATAATTCTAATATCGGAAGAAGATCTATATCTATAATGGAAAACATTAAAAAATAATTGAGAATTATTTATATGATAATTATACCACAAATGGTTTTTATTTATAACTCAATATCTAGTAGCTATGGAAATAATACATGACATAAGATTCTATAAAATCAAGAGTAAAAACTATATATTTGGTTAATTAGTTACAATTTCATAATATTTTTCTTCTCCGCATGGTTTATGGTAACTACGTAAACCATTATACAATGGATTTTGATATTGAGTCACATTATTACCAAATATCTTTTAATTGCGACAAAAAATTAGTATCTTC
This sequence comes from Viscum album, assembly GCA_963277665.1. Taxonomy (NCBI): domain Eukaryota; kingdom Viridiplantae; phylum Streptophyta; class Magnoliopsida; order Santalales; family Viscaceae; genus Viscum; species Viscum album. The sequence continues at coordinate 1,406,248,837 of OY728125.1, forward strand.
TCTAATTCCATTGAACATGTGAGTATTGTGGCCATCTTATCCACAATTATAGCATTTATTTTTCCATTTATTCAAATTTCCCCCATACTTTTTTTTCATATTATTGACATGAAGTAATTAGAATAATTTATACTTCTCACATTCTCATTCATTATACATTGTCACTCTCTTCATTGGAATGTTTGGTAATTTAACTATATTCACATTTTTAATCATATTTTTTAATAGTATATTTATCATAATAAGATGGTTTCTCACTCCAACTCCCATTTTTATGGGTTTCATAGGTAATCTCACAATTTACCTCACACCCATGGTTCCACCTAGTTCTATCCAATACTAATGAAAAATGAATTACATTGACTGCCAATAATTATAAAAGAATTATCATAAATATCCATAGTAAAAACTTTCCTCAAAATGTATCACTTTATAACATAATCATATAAACACATAGTTTTTAGTACATATCTTGTATCAGAATCATTCCAACCTATATCACTCTAAGTTTAACCTATATTAAAATTAGTTAAACCTAGATTATTTTGTGTTGGATACTCCCATACATCTTAAACTAGTATTCCTAATGGATATCACAATTTACAAAGAAACTTATTAAAATTTTCAAAATCAAAATCATTTAAATCGGTTCTCTAAAAATTAAGCTATTCCATTATCTTAAAACGAACATATCAATTGATATTTAAAATAACTTTTGATTCACTAAATTTCAATATATTTTATCCTTGGAAACGTTTCTATTTTTTATCTACCTTAAACATATTCAAATATATCATAATGGTTCAAATGAAAATGTTAATTATCTAAAGCATATCCTAAGAGAGTATCAAACTAGGTGTCTAGTTATGCCTATTTTCTTGCAACATGTGATTATCTATTCAATACCCAATATTCCCTTTTTAGGGTTATTACCCCTATATAATTCTATTCCAGATTATGCATCCAATCATTGATGTAATTTCTAAGAAAACCACACATTCTCTACATTAGAAAAACATCAATATGTCATCTAATACATTGATTTATTAAATTAATTTTCAATAAATTTATCTTATCCTAACCCCTAAATTAAATGTGCATTTATTTCATTAAAATTAATTAATATAATATACAAAATTTTTATCTATACCATTGACTTTATGATCATACATAACTTATCAACCATTAATTTTTGCACAAAAAAAATCCTAATCTCAGATGAATTATAAAATTTATTATGATACCACCTTTGATTACCAAAAAAACACCCAAATCTAGTTCCATAAACAAATAATTTATATATATTATTTTATAACAATTATAAATTATCAAATATTAATATACTATAATAGCATGATGAAAATAAACTATTGTATTACATGTATTTAAAAGACATTTTTGGTTTATATCTATAGATAATTCGGAAAAAACAAATTAAAATAAACACATGCTCTTTATCAAATATTTGACATAATTTTCCATTATATATGAAACTACATAGTCTATAATAATTAGATAAATGCTTATAAAAATACTCTATGAATTCTATCTTGTTATGTGTGGTACCCGTAAATTCTAATATATGATTTCCCTTAAAAAATTCAATTTGTTAGATTACATTCTCCACACACCACACTGAACTAAAATGATAAATGATATGTTAAGATCATTAAAAACCATTCCATTTAATTAATACGAATGAATATGAATAACCAATTTATGAAATATATTTATATAAAAAATACATAAAACTATTTATATGAATTAAATTCAATTAGTTTACCTAAAATTACTATAAAGACAATTTATTATTTAGAAATGTATATTTCTCAAAAAAAGTACCATTCGTTTGATTATAATTTTAATTTCAATAAAAATATAATTAGTGATAAATTATTTTTGGAACTACCCTAATTTCATTTTTAAATGATGTGAAATAATAAAAATAATAGTTAATATTGGAAAATTTTATTTTGGAATAAAAAAGGGTTTTCATTATATATTATCATTTTATTAAAAAAAATAAATTTATTAATTTGGAATCTTAAATTAATAAAATGAAATCAATTTTTTTAATTCCTCATTTAAAATATGACTTAGTATGAATTTTCATCTATTTTCTTAAAGGTTTTATTCTTAGTATAAAATTTCGATATTTCAGAAAATTATAATATCCATGATTTTTTCAATTAAAATAATAAAAAAAATATTTGAAAACAATTAAAATAATATATGATGTTATTAAAAAAATTTATGTTTTAAAAAATTATTGAAACATATAAAACATATGGAAAACATTTTTATAAATAATTAAAATGTTTTCATTAATATAATAACTATTTTGGTCCCTTATTAGAATAAATATTTTTTAAAGGAAATTCAGTTTTTGATTAACATAGAATCCTACTATCCTTTATTTTTTTATAATAAATCAATTTATGTACATAAATTTAGTATCTAAGATAATTTTATCTTACATATTTTTAAATATAATAAGCATTATTTCTCTAAAACTATATTTACACTAATTCATGTGTTTAGTTTAAAATTAACATTTCACAAATTTAAATATTTTGTTTAAAAATTGATTTCAAAATTTTAAATTATATTTATAATATTTGGTAAAAATTTTAATCTTTTTATTTTACATTAAAAATAATTAATTGGGTTATAAATTAATTACCAAGGTAAAAGTAAGTTTGGTTAAAAGGAAAAATGTTAAACAAAAAACCATGAATTACTCAATGTTTTCTCAATAAGGATATTTATGTGATTTTTGTTACATGCTAAGGTTTTATAAATAAACATAATTTAATGCATGAAACACTATGTCTCTACATAATGACACGTTTTCTTAATGTTATAGTTATAAACTAGTCGTTAACAATAATTTTTCTACTTCTGTGCTTGGAATTTCGAAAAACAGATAAACATAACTATAATCAGTAAGTTATTTAGAGTCTGATAGAACCCACATGATTTTTTTGAATATTAACATACCCTTATGAATAGTAACATACCCTTATGAAAATTAATATGACACTTATGAATAGTAAATCAGAAAAATGTATAGTAACCTCACCCATGAATTCATAATAAGAAGGGAATCCTATAAATGTTAATATAATTACTATATAAGTGTTGGTATTTTTATATTTAATAAATTTTTAATTAAAATTTTATGATTTATTAAATAATTTAAATGAAAAATAAATTTAAAAAAATGTAATCATAAATTATTATTTAGTTGTATTATGGTTATAAGATAATTTTATGACACCTTGATAAGTTTTTCAAGGTGTTATAAAATGATTTATAGTTTTAAAATAATTGTTTTTTAAATAAATTATAATTTTAGTTAAAAAATAAATTAATCATATTATGAAATATTTTCATAAAACAAGTTCATTTTTAAATTCTGAACATCTAAAAATGTTAAGGGTTATTTTTTGGGATTTTTCTGAAATAGTTGATTTTTTTGGGAATAGTGAAATACTGTAATTAAAAAAATATGCTAAATTATTGAATTTATGCATCATGATTGAGTCATGGATGATTTAAATGGACATTGGTTCACACTCACAATAACTTATTAGTGAATTTGGTAAAAAAAACAATACTATTCATATTATTGATAAAAAATATTTAGATAATGATTAAAATAACGTAAAACCCCTCCTCCCGTCCACTATAAATACCACCCCACCCCCATTCTTCACCCACCACTCATGATTTGATAATTGTCTAGATTCGGCTCAATACCCCTAACAAGCCCCTTCCCGACTTGCAAGACCTAGTTGTCTTACCAAAAGTCTAAAATAATGGACCTCAAAAAGGATCTCAAGGAGAAGTGATCAAGAGGTAAATATCCTCTTTCATTTTTTTATATTTTCTTTTCAATTCTATCTTTTCTTATATTATATTTTCCTCACCTTATACAAGAGGCATTAAAGATACATTACTATATATATTTTTTATTTTTATCTTGTTTATGGAAAAATTCATCATCATTCTTTCTCTCATATTCCTCTTATTCTAAAGATAAAAACATCATCTATGATATGATGATTTACCAAAATCGTGGACGATGTGTTTTCAATTTCCATTAATTACAAAAAAACTAGTCACAAAACCATTTTAACTATTGAAAAAGTTTTATGGTGTATAATATATCCTCTTTCATGGTTTGGAGTTAACATATACACATAATATTATCATACATAATTAAACTAATTCAAGATTATCAAAGAACCGCCAAGATGATCTAAACAGATAACACTAATGATTAATCGAATGATTAATCCTCATACTATATAAAAAAATGATTTTTGTAATAATTTAATATTATAAAAACATATGAATTTCATTGCATTAATCTTTTAAAATTTAATTTCCATACAATAATAAAATAAAATAAAAAACAGGCATGGAAATCCTATAAAGAATGCACATAAAACAATGGAAGGAACAAAGTACTAAAAATTAATGGGTAAAATGATGCTATAAAATTATAATATAATGAGTTAGAAACATGAATATATTTATTTAATATATTAATAACACTATTTTTATAGTTATATAGAATGTTTAAACACGTTTGATGTAATATAAACCCAAGGTAAGGGAATTCCTTACCTAATTTCCATTCTTTTGGTTAGACTTATACTTTATTCATTATATAGAATTAATATTATTTGTGTGATGAATTTTTATTTATATTATGTATTATTATGTTCATTAAAACTGTATACACATATCCATTCCATTCTATTAATTCTCATTAAAATTATATTTGAAAGGGACTTTCCTTTCAAAATCCTTTTAAAAGTCTCTTTAATGAAATTCAAAAGACTATTTTCTATATATATATGGAATGGGTGGTTTCACTATATATCATGGTACATTATTTCTATGATATGTTCCTTTTACATAGATACGTAGGTTTAACCCCATTATAACTCATGATATGTTGGTTTGAACCCACTATAGAATAAGGTATGTTCGGTTGAGCCCATTATAGCTCAAGATATTTTGGGTTGACCCATTATAGATAAATATATGACAGGTGATCCACATTATTCCTTTCCAATTCATTTGGAACTCAAGAGAAGTAAGTTGAACGAATGGTTATTCCATGTATAAGGGTGATTTTTTGAGTGATATGGTAAATATTTCCCAATTAAATACTAGGATGATTATATACATGCTAATTAGTATACTAAAATGGGTTTTATTGGTTTTTATGTTATGAAATTACTAATTATTTCCTTCTTTATATCCGTTACTATGTTTTTTCTAAAACAAAGTTTCTAAATGTTTTTAATGGGTTATAAGGATGTGTAAGATAAATAAGGAAGACAATTTAAATGTCATGAATATTTTTCCAAGAAATTATGTTTTATTTGAAAAGTGTTATATCATTAAAAAATAAAAATTATTTGAATAGTAACCACATGAATTATTATAAGATGTTATGTACATTTTATGACAAAATTACCTAAAACATTAAGCCTAAAAAACATCCTCAATGTGTAAGAATGTATATTCTTGTCTAAAACATAGGATTATGTAATGTATTGAGGATGGGTCTTTATAGTTGGTATCAAAGGATGGTGTAGATAACATTAGGGGTTAGGATGATGTTAATATAATAAAATAAATGATTTTTTAAATTGGGGTTTATTTGAAATGATTTATCATTTTAATATTAACATGTTGCTTCATATAAGATATATCTGTTTAGAATGGTTTTCCACAAAAGAAACTAGGAAGCTGATGTTAGAAGGCACAAATAGGCTGATATCTATCTGAATCTATAGCCTGGAATGGTAGGAATCAGAACTGAGAAGTTTGTGATAGAAATAGATAAATTGAATTAGGAAATAAATTGTGGTGGTATCCATGCAAGAGAGGAACCTGACCAACCATGAATAAATATGACTTTGTGGATAATTTGATAACACAACATCCTCTAGAATTCACTGGAACCATAGATCCACTGATTGTTGAAGGATGTATCAATTCTATAGAAAATATATTTGATGTCATGGGATGTTTATAATGTCACAAGGTAAAAAATCCATTTAACGTTTTGATGTTGAAGCCAACCAATATGGGTATTTGTTTAAGAATATGAGAGAAGGAGATGATCTTGACAGTCTGGAATGGGATGATTTAAAAGAGTCCTTTTCTAGAAAAATATTTTCCTAAAACTATTCGATAAAGAATGGGGAAACAATTCATGGCATTGAAGTTGAAAGGTGATGATTCTGCAGAAGTATATTAATCCAATTTTTCAATACTAGCTAGGTATGTAGAATATTTTACTCATGATTTGGATAGTAAAATTAAATTATTTTACCCTAGCTTGAATCCATTTTTACTTTGATATTTAGTTTCAAGAGAGTTTAAATGAGATGAGAAACATGTTCGTTGGGATGAAAAAGTTGAGATGGATTTTTCTGATACGTATGTGACTCATGATGACAATAAGAATATGCATTCAGGTTTTTATGAATTGGAGAAGAATTCATCAAATAAATCTAGAGGTAAGAAAATAAATTAAAATTATTATGAAAAGTGTAGTAAAAATAATCATGCTGAATGTCAGGTAAATTCTTGGAAATTCTAAATAAGTGTATTATTTGGGAACATGTCCCATGAGTGAAAAGAAAATGATCCAAAAAGTAATGAGAAGATGACAGTGAGACACTTTAACTCTAAGGAATTGGGTCATTTTTCTAATGTGTGTCTGAAGCTATTAACTTTGGTATGAAATTATCAGGATTGGAAGCAGAAGGATGTGGAAAAATCATTTGAAACAACTTTAGTAGATGTTGATCCATCAAATAATGTGGTATCATGTACATTTGTTATTTTATAAATTTTCCAAATGTGTTGTTTTATTTGTGGTCCACATATTCTTTCATTTCTGAGTCATTTTTTGAAAAATTTGGAATTCAACCTCATGAAATGAAACCAAAACTCCTAGTAAAAACACCTAAAGGAAATATTGTGGCAAAAAGAAATTATACGACTCTACCTATCTTTGTTAGTGGAAATATTTTAACAAAAAACCTAGTTGTAATGACTTTAGTAGAGTTTAATGTTATTTTGATTATGGAATGGTTTCCTTTTTATCATGCTATGATATATTTTAGATAAAAATAATTTGTTTTCCAAAAATTGTTTTAGCTTGTTTATAAGAATGAAACAATACCATTGATAATATATCAGGAATCTAGGAAACTGATTAATGATGGAAATGAATGTTATCTTTATCATATTTTTGAAGATAATGGATCCATCCAGATTAATGACATGATAGGGGTAAATGAATACCTAAATGTTTTATCTAGTTTTATTATTTATCAGGATGTTGACTTTACCATTGACATAGTTCATGATTCTAAGAAAATTTCTAAACCCCTTTATCAAATGGATTAAATGGAACTTCTGGAATTTAAAAAGTATTTATAGGATTTATATGTTAAAGGGTTCATTTGACCCAGAACTTCACTATGGAGTGCTCCAGTCTTGTTTGTTAAAAATAAATATGGTTCAATGGGACTTTTTATTGATTCCAAAACCTTGAATAACAACACTACTAAAAACATGTTTCATATTCATTAGGTCAATGATTTGTTTGTTCAACTTTAGAGAGAACATTATTTTCAAAATTTTGACCTGTGTTCAGGGTAACATCAGTTGAAATTAAATGTTGCAAACAACTCGAAGACTGTGTTTTGTAATATATATAGTCATTATGAATTTTTAGTTATTCTATTTTGTTTAACCAATAAACCTATTATATTCAAGGATCTTTTGAATAGAATATTTCATGAGTTATTTTCTAAGTCTTTGGTAGTGTTTATTTATGACATTTTGGTATATTTTAAAAGTAAATAAGAGTCTAAAAAATCTAAGGGTTATATTGAAAACCATAAAATATAATAAAAAGATTGTAAAATTCATCAATTGTGAATTTTTGGTGCATAAAATTTATTTCCATTGTAACAACATTTTTATATATCGCATAACTGTTGATCTTGTCAAATATTTTTCTAAAACAATGGCCAAGACCCAAAAATATAAATGAGATTCATAATTTTCTTAGTTTTTCATGATATTATAGGTGGTTTTTTGAAAATGTTTTATGATTATCTTTCCCATAGACCATGTTAATGCGAAAAAGAGTAAAATTCATCTGGAAAAGAGAATGTGATGATATTTTTCTGGAATGGAAAAGAAGATTGGTGAATTCAAAAATTCTGACCTTACCTTCTAGAAGTGATGATTTTGTTATCTAAAATGATGCTTATTGAAGGGGCTTGGTTGTATTCCTATATAGATTGATCAGAAATTTCTTATGACTCATGTTATTTGAAACCACATGAGTTAAATTTCCTTACACTTGATTTTGAATTAGATGATTCTTTTTTCATTAAAAATTTAGTCGAATAATTTTTATGGATTAAAATGTGAAATTTATACAACCTGAAAATTTTGATGTATATATTTACTCAGAAGGAATTAAACATGAGATATGGACAAAGGCTGGAACTAATTAAATATTGTGATTGCTCGATTTATTTCCATCCTAGAAAATAAAACATAGTGGATGATGATTTAAATAAAAAATGAAATGCAACATTATCCATGATACATTTATAATGTGACCTTTTGGTGAATGATTTGATAAACTTTAGCATAGAATTTTTTTCCATATGAAATTCCACTATTTTGTTTCAGGTTTCAATGCATTAATCTCTATCTTATAAAATTTACTATGACTATAAAGAAGATGGAGAGTTATAGAAAAATATAGAACTGGTTAAAATGGTTAACTTTCCTGAATTTAACCTTGATAAAGATTGTGTTTTGAGGTTTGGGAAAAGATTATGTGTTTCCGGTGATTATAAGTTGAAGAAAGAATTGTTATGTGAATTTCAAATTTCTCCATTTTGAGGTCATCCTGGCAGCACAATGATGTACAGAGATATTCGAGATTATTACTGGTGGGATGTAATGAAAAGAGATATTTCTACTTTTAATGTGAAATGGTTGACATGTCAATAAGTCAAATAAGAGTGGAAGTTACTAATGGGTATGCTTCAAAAGTTACCATTTCCAAAGTGGAAATGGGAAAATATATCTATGTACTTCGTTGTGGGAGTACTGAAGACATCTCAAGGTAACAATGAAATCTAGGTAATTTTTGATCATCTAACTAAATCTGTACATTTCATTCCTATTCAAGGTACTATATCTTTGGATCAGATTTATCTATTGTACCTTAAAGTGTTTTTCAGGTAGCATGGAGTTCATATTTCTATTGTATCTTACCGTGAACCAAGTATTACTTCTAAATTTTGGAAAGGCCTTCAGAAGTCATTATGAATTGAATTAAATTTCCTAAATGATTTTCATCCTTAATATAATATATATACTGAGAGAAAAATATAGAAATTATAGAATATAATTAAAGAACATTCAATGGATTACCATGTAATATGGGATCAATATCTCTTTTTAGTTGAGTTTTCTTATAATAACAGTTTTCATTCCAGTATATTGATGAAACCTTTTGCGACATTGTACGGAAAGCACTATCAAACTCCAGAATTCTGAGATGAAGTCACAGAATGGCACTGGATGGGACTAGAATTAGTATAGTAAGTGGAAGAAAAAGTTTATATGATCCAGTGAAACATGAGGAATCCTAATAGAATGTAAAAAAAATTATGTAGATAACAGGAGGAAGGACAATTCATCTGAGGTAGGTGATCATGTTTTCCTTAAAATATCTCCTTGGAAAAATGTTATGAGTTTTGGTAAAAAAAATGGAAGCTAAGACCATGTTTTATTAGAAATTAAGAAATCCTTGAGAAAGCTTGACCAGTCACCTACCAAGTTGCCTTGACTCAGACTTGATCTCAGGTAGATATTATTTCTAATGTTTCGATCTTGAGAAATTATGTGCTAGATTCATCTCATGTCTTGATACCAGAATCAATTCAGCTAGAATAGAACCATTCTTAAGAACAGAGACCTATTCAGGTTCCGGATCGTATAGAGCATGTATTGTAGAATAAATAAATCCACAAGGTAAATGTTTTGTGGAGAAACCACATGATTAACGAAGAAACAGTTGAATATGAAAATGGAGTGAGGGGAAGGTACCCACACTTATTTAATAAGTAAATAAAAACTGTGGGGATGCAATTTCCAAAAGGTGAGTAGAATGTAACAAACAAAGATTTTACAAAAAAACTAAATTAATTCATGAAAAATGAGTCTCTACTTGATGACAATTTTTTTAAGGAGTTAATAATAATCTAGCCATTAAACATATTTCTTCCCCTTCTCTGTTAGTAATTTTGAAAAAAAAATTACACGGCTGTGATCAGTAAGTTATTTGGAGTCTGATAGGACCATCTTATTTTTTGGTGAATAGTAATATACCTTTATGAATGGTAATATACCCTTATGAAAAGTGACATACCATTATTAAGAGTAATATGAACCTTAATAATAGTAAATCATCCAAATTTATTGTAACCTCACTCATTAATGTATAATATGATGGGAATCTTATAAGTGATAATACTATCTTTATATAAGTGTTGATATTTTTGTAAGTCAGAACAATTTAATTAAATTTTTATGATTAATTAAATATTTTAAATAAAAAATTATTTTCATAAAATGTAATAATAATTTATTTTTTTTATTTCTTATGGTCATAAAATAATTTTATGAGACCATGATTAATTTTTCAAAGGTGTTATAAAATGAGTTACAATTTTAAAATATTTATTATTCAAAAAATTATGTTTTTAATTAAAACATAAATTAAACATATTTATAAAATAATATTCAAAAAAATTGTTCATTTTTTAATTCTACATGTCAATAAATGTTAATGGTAATTTTATGGGATTTTTTGAAACATTTGAATTTTTTGTGAATAGTGATATATGGTTTTTAACAAAATATGCTAAATAAATGAATTTCTTCACCATTCTTGATTCATGGATGAAGTAAATGGCCATTAGTTCAAACTCACATGCACTTATTAATATTTTATATCACAATAATAAAGACTATTCATATTATTGTGAAAAAATATTTATCTAATGATTAAAATAATGTAAAACCCCTCCTGTCCTCCACTATAAATACCTCCCTCAAACCCCTCTTCCGCAAACACCTATTAAGCTTTGATAATAGCTATATTCTTCCCAATACCCTTACAAATATAATTATCCACGTCCAAGGACTAAGACTCTAATGAAATGGCCAAAACCAAGGTCCTTAAGGTGGATCTCAAGGAGTAGATATCAAGAGGTAAAGATCCTCTTTCATTTTCTAGTGTTTTCTTTTCAATTCATTTTTTTCTTATAATATGTTCTACTCCCCTTATCCAAGAGGCATTAAATCTCTATTATTATATATATTATTTATTTTTATCTTGTTTATGGAAAAATTAGTCTTCATTATTCCACTAATATTCCAATTTTTCTAAAAATAAAAACATCATTCGTGATGTGCTGATTTACTAAAATCGTGGATGATGAGTTTTAAATTTCCATTAATTCCGGAAACACATGTTATAAAACCATTTTAATGGTTGAAATAGATAGTAAATTGTATTATGTATCCTATATAATTTTTTTGTTAAAATATATTCATAATATTAATTTATATAATAGAACTAGTTCATGATTATCAAAGAACCACCAAAATGATCTAAACAGATATCACAAAAGATTTATCTATTTATTCATCATCATACCATATAACCAAAATTATTAATGGAATCATTTAATATTATAGAAACATATTAATTCAATTTCATTACACTTATAAAATTTAATTTCCATATGATTCAAACCATCCATCGAAATCATGTAAAGAATGAACTTGAAACATTGGAGGAAACAAAATATTATTAATTAAAGGGTGAAATGATGTTATGAAATTATCATATATGGTGTTATGAACATGAATATGTTTTTTTAAGATATTAATAACACTTATATAACCACTATATAGAATTTTTAAACAAATTTTAATTAATAAGAACCCAAGGTAAGGGAATCCATAAACCAATTTCTATTCTTTGGGTTAACCTTTTTCTTTACTCATTATATGGTATTTATATTATTTGTGTGACTAATTATTACTTATATTATGTTTTATTATTTTTATTTAAAGTGAATAAACAAATCCATTCCATTCCATTAATTTTCACTCCAAGTATAATGTAAAGGTACTTTCCTTTTAAAATCCTTTTAAAAGTCTCTTTAATGAAATAATAAAAGACTGTTTGTTATATATATGGCATGAGTGGTTTCTCTTAATTTCATGATACTTTTTTACTATGATATGTTACTTGAACATAGACATATTGGTTTTACCCCATTATAGCTGAAGACATTTTGGTTTGAGCCCATTATGGGTCAAAACATGTTGGGTTGAGCCCATTATAGATCAAAATATGTTGGGTTGAGCCTATTATCGCTCAAGATATGATATGTGACCCCCATTATAACTCTACAATGATTAGGGTACTTCAAAGAGAGAAGTTTTCGGAATAGATATTCTATGTGTAAGGTTGATTTCAAGTGTGATATGGTAAATATTTCCCAAGGCTAATTCAAGATGTTCTAATGCATGTTAATGGGTTTTATAAAATGGGTTTTATTGGTTTTTATGTTATCACTTGAATAATGATTTCCTTATTTGTATCCATTATTGAGATTTTGGTGCTCATCCAATGTTTATAAATGTTTTTCACATGACATAAGGATGTATAAGATAAGTAATAAAGACAATTTAGATGTCATTATGATTTTTTAATGAAATTAGGTTTTATATTAAATTTTCATATTTAAAAAAATGGATACTAATTAAATAGTATCCACATGTATGATTATGAGATTTTATGTATGTTTTTATATCCTAATTACTTAAAAATATAAACCTAAAGAGATCCTCAATGTGTAATAATGCATGATCTTTACTACACCTCAGGATTATATAATGTATTGAGGCTAGATCCTTAAATTGTTTTACCCAAAATAATTTTTCAATCTTAATTTTTCAATTTTATTTCATTTGAAAATTGAATAGTAACATTGAATTATTGAATATTTATGATTTACTCCCAAAACAAACCTTACATTCAGTCATAAATGGGTAACATCTTCATCAATTCGGGACTCAACTCCCACTTACAGTTATCCATTAAAACAATCCATTTAACTCTCTCTATAACCAAATCTCACAAACATAATCCTCTAGTTACTCATATTTATCCAACTGCCATCAAATTCAAGTAGACCTCTAATGAAAATACAACTTTTGATGTGAGTATTTTAAAATACATATTTTTATTATTCATTATATTATTCCAAATTTATCCAAGATACACTAATATAAATCTATATGAATCATTTATACACATTAATTTCACTATATTAATGTTATTAACATTATTTATTCATATCGCCCATCAATCAATAAAAAAAATATGTATTTGCACGTTGTGTGGACCACTCCCTACATAAAGTAACACCTGTTGTTTTTCATTACATCTATAAAATTATAGATTTAATTATTTAATTAAAGTATAACAACGATTGTTATGATATCATTTTGTTTTTTATGAAAAATTGGAGAAGCTATTAATGATATTCTCATCAAGCAATCCTCGTTAGATAAACCTTTTAAAATAAGTGTGCAAAGAAGATAATACTTTATTCAAATATGTTATGTCATTCATATCCATTAATTATTCCAAAAAACACTTAAAATTATTATTTATCAAACTAATAAACTCGAATTAATATCACAATACTCTAGTAATAATGATATTACAACAGAATCGCCTCATAATCATTCCTTAAATCAGGGTATGCGTAGGTTTGGGTTGGTTTAACCACCAAATATATCAATGATATTAATTTATATCATGATAATATTTGTTAAAATAATAAATATTTAATATTTTATAAATATTTAAATATTTATTCTTTTTCTTCAGTATATGTAATTACAATATTTTATTCATTAATTAATAATACACACCTCAATTGTCATGAATCATGGGAACACAATTCTTATCAATTTCAACATCAAGGATAATGATTAAAACACTAATTAGAGGATTTTGAAATATCATAAACAATAATAAAATATTCCTATAACAAAACCAAATGACTTACTAGTGGATAAATTTGGAAGAAGAATGAATATAGACTTAAATGTTATAGAATGAGTTCAAACGTTCTAAACCATAACAATATGATGTAAGAAATTAGATGAATTCATATTGAGAATGTCTAATAATTAAATTTATAAATTAAAATGTATAAATTTTAGTAAATTAAATAATTTAATAATATATATTTTTTATGGGATTTTAGGGTATGTTTTTGGACATCATGAACAATTGGTAATGATTTTCATCTCAGTTTTCCTTCAATGAGTCTAGTATCATGTTTATGAACCTAATTTAATTGGTGTAGTGTATATATTTCATATTTTATATATTATATCATGAATTGATTATTAATGGAATAAAAATTTCAATTATATGCCCTATCTTTCACGTGGTTTTGTTAAAGGGTTACTCAAGTCGTAAGGATATTCTTCGTCTAAATTCTGATTATTTTATACATAATACATTTTGGGGACTAAAATTCCATTTAATAGAGTATTCACTAAATATGAATATATTTTTATCATAATCTTTATATTTATTGTGATTTACTAGTTAAATCATGTTCCCTTATTCAAGTGCCTTGTGATATAGATATTTCCCCAATTGTGATTATTTTTGGTAACATAACTTTTTTCACTGAGTTCTGCTTTTCTTTGAAATTATTTCTTATAATTTGGGTACATTACACCTTATTATTATATTATATAGTATTCCTCATTTCACTTTAGGGGCACACATTCCAACCACATAATGTATTTGATAAGTATTTCTTAATTATTGAGATATGTCCTTTTGAAACCATCCACTTTCTTTCTCTAGATGGATTGGGATCATGTTATTTCAATGTTGACATAGTTTTATAGTAATTGTTCTATATGGTGTGTACATAACATTTTAAATAAATAAAGTTTGATAATTTCCACTAATAAATTATGATATTCAAATGACAAGGGGAAATGAATTGGTGTATCCCATTTTTGTATTTCGATATGGATGATTATTGGTGTGTTTAACCATCTATCTTCTTCCATAGGATGATTTATGATTAGGTAATAGCTATTATTGATATATATAAAAATAATAAACATTAAATTTGATTTTACTTCAATATAAATGAGTATTTTCATTGTTTATTATGTATTGTTTTTCTTCATTTTCATGTTTGGTGAATGTACTGTACTTAAACAGGTGATGGGTGGGGCTAATATTATATACCCCTCGATGTATTAATATGTCGTATGAGATCGAAATTGTGGAGTTTTTGTGTATACCTCATCCTATAATATGATATTATAATGATAAAAAATCTCAGGGAGAAGGATATCTTGAATTCGGTCTTAGTGACACGTAAAGTGTCGAAGAAAAAAATAATTGCCAACAGGTTTTTCATGTCCATCATTATGCATTACATAAACATGATGTCAGAATTATTAATATTTATGTTTCCATTTATTTTCATAGATATAGTATGGTCCCCATTTCATTTTGATTATGGAATAATACTATTCACATATTCCATCTGTGATATATACGCCATGTTAATGTTAAGATTTCTTTAATTATATGTTTCCATTATTAATCATTTGATCATACCATTTTCTTATGTTTTTATTCCACATATTATAATTTAATGTAATACATATGACATGTTTAAAAGAATAACATGTGTGGAATAATAAATAGTACACGTTTAATATTTATCAGGAATTGTTTTATTTCTTGTATATAATGGGCAAAAATCCCAAAAATTGGGAAAGATAAGGGATTTTTTAGATTATGATATTTCATTATTCCCTAAATATATAAACCTGAAAATATTTTTTTTAATAAGAGATAAAAAAAATTATTGATATTTATAATTATATATGAATATTTCTAGGATTTTATATTTAGTATCAAATCCTGTAATAAAAGTATATATCTCTGTCAATAGGATCTAAGAGTGGAGATATGAGTTTTCTTAGTGATATAAAATTAAATGTGCTTATAAAATTTGATATTGTATGTTTATTACATATAATTTAAGGGTTAATAATTTAGGTTTTATCATACATTCAACAGTAAAGATAACCCCTAGGGAAAAGTTGTGTGATTTGGTGTTATGGTTATAATTCATATTTTATTTACAGATTTGGAAAAAAACTTTGAGAAAATACAAGGAATATATATTATAATTGGAATACATCATGAATATTTTGTAAATAAAATATTTTGTGGGTTTCCTAAAATTAATTCCCTATAATGCTATTAGAAAGTAGATATAGTTATGGAAAAGGTAAATTTATGGGAAATCACCCCAAAAAATGGTAGGTTGAGAACTGACTCAATCATCACTATGATGCACTATGAGTGGGCCTCAGACAACACACATAGAGAGACATTTATAGGGGATATTATTTCATTAATAATATTATATTTACAATCCATTATAAAATATTTAATAATGATTTTTTATAATTTGGTTCCATAACCTAATAAAAAAATAACATTGACAACCAAGGATTGGAAGATGATATTCATAAGTTCATTAGAACGTATCATATGTTAAAAAAGGGAAGATATATTTAGATTTATGATTTCATATTCATATTTTTGATATTATCATAACCATTATGGTGTTAGTATATGTTAGAAATGGGATAAAAAATATGAAGTTATGGAAGGTATGTAACTAGAAATCATAGTTTCTTATAATAAGAAAAAGAGCATACATAAATGGTTATGAATTTTTTAATATGAATATTATGATTGAAAATATTAGTTTCTAAGTCTTAAATACAATAATGGGGATGATATGATAATGGAAATTAATTATTGATATCCATAATTATTTTAATTTGTAAAGTAATATTTAATAATGAAATTTTGGAATATTATAAATGTTACTCAGGATTATGTGAATCATATATAGATTTTAATTCAATAGTTTTTCTTTAATTAATTAGAAACAAATATTGAATTTTATAAATAACCATTAAATGTGATTTTATATAGAGGTTTTATTTTTTTGGATAAATATTTGAGATAACATGGCTGAGGGATGGATAACATTTATATTTAAAATATGCCTTATATTGAGGAATGTGAGTTAGATGGTATTTATATCCTTGTATAATTTATTATTTATTTAATAAAAAAACATAATCTATGATATTTTTGGTGAAGTTTATCTAATCTTTGTGACGATTTTATATACTGACTATTACGTGACCTTATGAACTAGTTGTTAATACTAATTGAGGGTTAAATATATAGCTAATTTTCAGAGTATTATATATTATCATTGTGGTTTAATTAATTTGAGATTCAAATTGGTTTGGGTAAAGTTATGTTATCGAGAGTATATGATTAAGGTATATACATACTTGGGTATGTGATTGTAGGAATGAATAATTTTATTTTAGGAAGGATATGTCGGATTTTTAGAGCATAAATTTTAAATATTATTAGGTTTATAATATTTTAAGAGACTTTCATGGTAATTTGTGATCTCCATTTTAAGGATTAGATTAATAGATATGAAAGAACCCAACTCGGTAATTACCGGGGTATTTACAGAATAATTATTTGTTATTTATATTAATACTTTTGAATAAGATATTAATTTTAAGTAAAAGGGGATGCTTTTTCTGATAGCATACACACGCAACAACATGCTTCTGGGAAATCTTACATTCCACACAACATTGAGATATACTAAAAAATAATAAATATTATTATTAAAATTTAAAATGGTAGTTAACTCCAAGGCATTGGAATGAAGGGAATGAATTTTATTAACTAAATTTTATAAAATGGTTTACACACGTAAAAATTATGATTCATTGATTTCCAAATTTATTAGAAATGGAAATAAAAACCAATTGAATATAATGGACATGATTTTATGAAAACATGTTTAAAAGGGAATAATTTTGTTTTCATATCACTTTTTTGGATTTTTATTTAATGAAAAATATATTATATATATTCATGGGAATGATTTAAATTCATCTTATATTTTTTCTAGATATGATATAAAAACAAATTCAATTTTTTGGATAAAAGAAGTATTTTTCTATAAATGTAGTTTTATCACCTTCTGATGGCGAACCCTTTATAAATGTACTTTTTGACAACATTATATTATTTATTTGACAAAATAAAATTCCTCTTTAGAATAGGAAGAAAAAATTTACCTTGTATTACATTATGGTATTTTTCTAATAAATTTTATTTTTAAATGAATAGTAAAATATACTATATTTTAAATCAAAATTGTCATTTAATCTAATTTATTTATATATTTATATTGTAATTTTAATTGGTTTTAAAGTTTAATTGAATTGTATGTTTCTCATTTAATCCAATTTTATTCATTTTAAGTAATTTCACTTTGAAATTGGACAAAAGTGCATGTCAATCTTTTGGTAGTTTTTACTTCTTAAAAACACATTTTTTGGTTTTGAAAACAAGAATAAATTTTATATTAATTTCTACAACTTATGTATTTTGAATTTGGGAAAATGGATTCCATATTTGGAATTATTTTTTCTAAATGGTGTAAATAGTGAAAATTAATTTTTTATACAATATGAATCCTAATTACAGTACATATTTTATTTACCAAGGTTAAAGGGTAAATAATGTAAATAAGGTTAAAATATAATATTATAATAGTATTAAATTACCCTAAAAGGTGTCCCGACCCTATTTGATGAGATATTTCCGACCATTTTAATCCTTGGGTCTCATTTAGGACCCCATGGAGCTACATGTGTTTGAAAATCTCATTTAATTACTTTTAATATAAATATAGGGTAAATATAACCTAAACATGTATCTTTTAGTAACAGAATTTTTATATGAAGTTATATAAGTAATATCTTCAGTTTTAAATAGTAATTAAAAATCTAAAATAATTTCCTAAATCATGGTTTTTTATTTATAATTTTTAGACATCAAATAAATAAATTTATTTATGACAAAATGATGACGTGGTGATTACATTACTATTGAATGTTTTTGAAGTGCCCAGATCAGTGTGAATCACTGAGAGGGGGAGGGGGTGAATCAGTGATCCCTTAAAACTTTTTTACTAATTGATTCTTAATCAATTAAACCTCTATGGCTGGTTAAAGCCTCGATCCACTCTTCTTGTATCTCTCACCTTTCCAAGAATGATGCAGTAAATGTAAAGGCACTGGACACAAGGATTTACAAGGTTCGGCACCAAAGGCCTACATCCTTGCCATGCTCTCCCAGCATGGATTCTCCATTATAACCTGTTAAAATTACAATGGTCGATACAGAGTCCCACTGTATCTCTCCTGAGTCCCACAGGAGGGTCTTTATACTGCGTCCCACAGTGTTACCAGAGTCCCACTGGCCTGCTCCAAAATCCCACTGAAGACTTCTTCTCCCTGAGTCCCACAAGGTCTTCTCTTGGCTCCTCGAGTCGCACGAGTAGCTCTTCTTCACTTTAAGTTCTTCAAGTATCCTCAGCAGCCTGGGATAAAGGCTGCTGGCCTTGCTCTTCTTCTGATCACTTGTGGTGAACAGGACTTCTCGTCTTGCTCAGGATTTATCACCTTCTTCTAAGGATGACCTGGCTTCTCTCTCCAACTACTGAATACTCAGACAACTGATATCTTTAACTTTGGTCTGGTCCAGTCTCACATCAACATCATGCACTGAGTGCATGGCCTTCTTAATTCTTCAAGAACCACTGGTCTTGGACTCCTCAGATGCACACTACTAATTTAGCACTGTTCACGTGTGCACGTGCGTGCATGCATGCATGCACTTTCCCTTTCCTCTTCTTGGTGCAGTAGACCCACAAAGGGTGTAGTCACTTTAAGAACACACCTTCACTGAACTTCACACACTTTATCCAATTTGTTTACACACTCTTAAGTGTGTTTTACTTTGGTGTGAGTTGTCCTCTTCTTCTACTTCTAGGTGTTTACACTTTTAGTGAACACACTAGGTTCTGCCAAATTGTCTCTTTGCACATACTTGTTTCATTTTGCACACACTTGAAACTTGGCCTCTTCCCACTTCTTGTTGCACACCCTTAACCCGTAGGTTGTTCTTCAATTTTTCACACACAAAATGTGTCTTCACTTGGTGCACACACAAGGTGTGTTCTCGGCCTCGACTTCCTTTGCACACACACAAATCTTGGTGTAGTTCTTTGTGCAAGCCTAGGCCAATCCCTTCTTTGTGCACACACTTAGCCAAAGGCACTTCCACTTTTGTTCACACACTGCCAGTAGGTCCTCTTCTTGTTTTGCACACACAAAAGGTGTGGTCTTCTTAGCACTTGGCACACACCACTTGGTGTTGTCTCGGCCTACACTTCTTCACTTCACACACACACAAAGTGTGGTCTTCCACTTGTATTGCACACACCTGCCGTAGGGCCTTCCTCCTTCACTTGGCACACAAGCACAAGTCTCGGCTTTCTTCTTCTATTCCACCTGAATGCCAAAGGAGGCGCGCAAGGGTCTACTTGAGCCGCGGCCAACTTCATCTCCAATAGCTGCACAAGGTATGAGCCGCGACCTCTCTTCCTCAAAACTGCCGCGCAAGCCTCAACAAAGGACAAGGCGCGCAGGTCTCAACAAACCTCAAGGGCGCGCAAGGTGCTTGCGGCCTCGGGTACTTCCTGTCGCGCAAAAGAAAGACGCGCAGGGAACTCCTTCTTCTTCTTTCTCGCAAGGAATGCGCAAAAGGAACTCACGAAGCCAAGGGTGGCTTCGGGCTGCTTCGTCGCGCAAGTGATGCGCGCAGGGCAGATCTTCGCGAGGCAGAGCACTCTGCGGGACTTCGGGTTTTCAACAGAGCTTCAGCAGCGTCTTGAGAGCCTCGGATGCTCCTTTTATAGGCAAGAGATGCCTCAAATCTTCCGCATGGGATAAATCTCAAATCCCTGAGATTTTTGGATCTTTAAAAATCTTTCCAAATTTCATTTTCCTTCACTGTTTCACGCGGGTTCTCATTTTTAATTTCCTCTACGTGCATGCGACTTAGAACGCATGCACGGCCTTCTTCTGATCCAAAACATGCACGCATAAACACCCCACGGCCTTCGGCAGCTTTGCTTGCCTCGGCCTCGACCGAAATTCCTCATTTGTTGCATGCAAGTCTATTTTTGTGCATGGTTGTGTTCAGTGTGGCCAGACGAGCACCATGGAGGTCTCGGTTTGCTTGGAGGTGGTCGGATGCTCGAAAACAGGTGATCGGATGGCCTCTGGTTCAGCGGGTGTTCGCGGGAGGCTTCGGCATGGCTGGAGGAAGGAGATGGACAGGGAGCCGTCGGATCAGGTCTTTGGACGGCCTGGATTAGATCATCGCCGCGGAGATGGATCGTGCGGCGTGGATAAGGCGCGCGATGAGACGGACGGCTCAGATCTGTCCCGGGTGAAAAATGCGCATCCCACATCGAAACGGCCCGCGATTTTCACGTGGTTTATTACCCTGGCGCTCTCCACCATACGCCAGTTGAACTTCTCCCCTCCCGGTGCCGCCCCGCACCGGGTTCTCTCTGCGGGCGCGCTTTGCGCCCACTATGCTCCTCGCGGGCGCGCTTCTAGCGCCCACTATGCTCCCTGCGGGCCGCGCCACTGGCGCCCACTATGCACACTGCGCTCCTCCGGGCGTGCCCCTGGCACCCATGCGGTGTCTTGCGGTGCGCCCTTCCGCCCTGGCTCGCCCCACGGGTTCCCCCGGGTGTGGTGCCCTAGAGCCCATGCCTTGGGGTTGAACCCCCAAGGTGCCTTGGCTGGCCAATTTTTTTGGCAAAGGACAGAATAAACACTTTGTTAAAAAACAAAGTATCCCCATATGTGCCAAATTCCAAGCCACTTCTCCCTTCTTCATTTCTTCTCATCTTCTTCTTAAGAATTCCATTACTTCTCCTCATATGATCTTCACTTAGGATATGGAATTCAAAAGGTTCATCTTCATCAACCGATCTCTTGAATCAACATGAAATCTCCAATGTGCTTCATTGATCTAATCAGAGATCAAGTTGGATCACTTCCAATTCACATGCACTAAGAGTTAGTACATGGACTTCATTAAACCAGTTCATCCACTTAGAAGTAGTGAATGGATCATATTGCTTCTCCTCATGCATTGTCAATACAATGCATGGTCTTCTTACTTTGTTGTGACTTTGTATCATCAGGATACAAGTTCTATGAACTTAAAGAACAGCTCAGCAATCGTCAGATGTTACTAGAGAATGTTTCAACCACATCTCCTATACCACTTAGTGAATCTCCTAAGTGACATGCCTTTTAGTATCATGGCCATTCTCTATTCATCACCAACACCATCACATCCTTTGACACTCACATCTTGACTTCTTGACATCCATTCATTCGAAGACAACTTCATGTCTCATTGACAAGAAATGCAACACAGTGCACTTCAATCTACCCCTTTGTATTTGTTGTCAATACACTCCTTCAGCACATATGAATGGGTCAATATGTGTGCCAATATTTTCTCCCCCTTATTGGCAATCAAATGCAAAGGTGTGGTGTGGTTCACTTTCAAAAATCTCTTCCTCCCTTATAAAAGCATTTTCTTGAAAAGCACTAAGAGAGGGATGATGTCACATGTTCACTTGAGCAATGAACCTTTAGTAAATCAGCTCTAAGTCTACTTGGGAAAACCCGGTGTAGAAAACAAGAGTGATATGACCAAGGAATTCAAAGCTGTCCATAATTCTCTACACATGTGAGATCATGCTTAGGGGTTTGAAATTTTTTCAGATATAACAATGAATTGCTAAATCCTGCACATACTTCACAAAACTCATTAGAAAGTTCAGTGCAATGATAAAGCTCCCCCTTTCATCCATTTGTCTTCAATCAATACTCCCCCTTAATTGTCATCATGAATACAATTAAGAAACAAGGGATCAAAGTATGATTGGAATACCTTTACTTTTCTCAAGATGGTATTAAATCCCAAAATATCATCTTCTTCAGATTGGCTCCCCCTCAAGGGTTGCACTCCATTCTGTCCAAACCATCCTCCAGCTGAGAATGATCATCATCTTCAATTCCCTGCAATGTTAGCACATGTATATACCAAGATTATAAGGGAATAAGATGGAACCTCCTTGGTTCATCAATGTGAACAACAATGTTGAGAAGATTCTCTCAACCGAGATGTCCCATTTTCACTATTCTCCACACTTGCACATTTGATCTTTAATGATGTTTGTGCTGGTGTGGATCTCAATACATCTTCATGTGAAACCTTCTTCTTCCCTTTTGCTTTAGCAATTGCCAGAACTTTATCTTCAGCTTTTTGCAGATCTTTGGCAAGTTGCAACTGATTCGGCCATATGACTAGTAAATCATTTGGAAGAGTGGCCTCAGTTCTGGAAGTTCCACATGGTTCCTTTGATGCTGTCAAGCTACCTCTCTTAGGCAACTTGTTTTCAATCAATCCCCTCTGCTTCTTCTGGATTGATTGTCCTTTTGAGTCCAGTCTGCTTCTATTCAGTTCCATGGCTTGTTCACAAAGATCCATGGTATGACCTTTCTTTCCACAGTAGAATCATGTTTTCTTGGTGGTCCTACTGGATGCATCACCCTTCTTGGACTCAGACTCCAAGGACTTCTCTTCATTCTTAAAACACTTCTTGGGAGCATTTTTTACTTTCTTCTTGCTTCCCAAGGAATCTCTCTTAGCCAGGTTCTGTGATCTTTTCTTCTTTTGAGCTCTGGATACATTCGGAGATTGACTTGTATCAAATTGTTGACCACTTTTGCAATCATCCCAGATGTTGTCAAGTAATCCAAATCTATTTGCAGTAAATAGATGTCTCTGGACCTGTGGATGTTGCTTCTTTTCTTCTGGCTTTCTCCCCCTAGGCATGGGCTTCCTCTGTGCTTTGGCATTCAGTGGATTGTACCAACAATCCTTTGCACAATGCCCATACTTGTTACAACACCAACATTGACCCACAAATCTTGACCTCTTGTGTACTTCTGATTGCTGGGTACTTTTCTTGACTTGTTGTGATGCTTCAGGAGAGCTCTGCTTCTTTACTGTCTTCATCCATATTTGTTTGGAATTATTCTTCCATCCTGCACTTTTTGTGGAAACACAATTAGAAGCATCAGTACAAGATGGTATGGATGGTACCTTCTTTTTAGAAGTTGTTGCACTTTCACTAGAGGATGTCTTTCTTTTAGAATCATCCTTCTCAATGCACACTTGAGTGGCAACATTTCTTCTACCAGCTGACTGGGAGGTTTCAGCTTTAGGTGATTGCTGATTTTTCAATATCACCTCTAATTCTAAGCATTTCATATTGAGGGAGTTCTTCTCATTCTCAATAGTTCTTAGCCTTCCTTCCCATTTCTCTTCCAGCTACTTCATCTGGTCATCATGCACCTTCTTCATTTCTTGTAATGAATTGTCAAGCTCCTTCACCCTGTTTACTTTGTCTTCAAGTTGAGCATCTCTGACATTCATTGAAACTTTGTGCCTCTTTTCTAGTGCATGGACAACATCTTTGACTATTATCATAATGAACTCTTTCTCAGAAAGGCTTCTTTGCAATTCTTCAGCAGTGTCTTCATATCTTTCATTGCAAAGAGATACTGTTTCATCTTTGGCATTTACCAGCTTTCTGAGAGTGTTGGATATGCCAACCCTTTTAGCCAGCTGATCTTCCATAGCATTGGCTTCTTCTTCTAACTGTGATTTTTCTTCATGAAGATCTTGGATTCCTGTAGCTATACACTTTGCCACTTCCATGGGAACTGTCTTCTGAAGATATTTGAGTGCACTCTGAAGATCATTCACTGTTTCAACTTCATCACAGCTAGGACAGGCTTTCTTCATCTTCTTGGCTTGTTTCTTCTTTCTATTTTTCTGAGTCTTGGCAGATATCTCCATTTGAGGCTGGTCACTCTTTTCCTCAAATCTGCACTTCATAAATACTCTCTTGGATCTTTTAGAGGTAACCTCCCTCTGATACCAATTGAAGTGCCCAGATCAGTGTGAATCACTGAGAGGGGGAGGGGGTGAATCAGTGATCCCTTAAAACTTTTTTACTAATTGATTATTAATCAATTAAACCTCTATGGCTGGTTAAAGCCTCGATCCACTCTTCTTGTATCTCTCACCTTTCCACGAATGATGCAGTAAATGTAAAGGCACTGGACACAAGGATTTACAAGGTTCGGCACCAAAGTCCTATATCCTTGCCATGCTCTCCCAGCATGGATTCTCCATTATAACCTGTTAAAATTACAATGGTCGATACAGAGTCCCACTGTATCTCTCCTGAGTCCCACAGGAGGGTCTTTATACTGCGTCCCACAGCGTTACCAGAATCCCACTGGCCTGCTCCAGAATCCCACTGAAGACTTCTTCTCCCTGAGTCCCACAGGGTCTTCTCTTGGCTCCTCGAGTCGCACGAGTAGCTCTTCTTCACTTTAAGTTCTTCAAGTATCCTCAGCAGCCTGGGATAAAGGCTGCTGGCCTTGCTCTTCTTCTGATCACTTGTGGTGAACAGGACTTCTCGTCTTGCTCAGGATTTATCACCTTCTTCTAAGGATGATCTGGCTTCTCTCTCCAACTACTGAATACTCAGACAACTGATATCTTTAACTTTGGTCTGGTCCAGTCTCACATCAACATCATGCACTGAGTGCATGGCCTTTTTAATTCTTCAAGAACCACTGGTCTTGGACTCCTCAGATGCACACTACTGATTTAGCACTGTTCACGTGTGCACGTGCATGCATGCATGCATGCACTTTCCCTTTCCTCTTCTTGGTGCAGTAGACCCACAAAGGGTGTAGTCACTTTAAGAACACACCTTCACTGAACTTCACACACTTTATCCAATTTGTTTACACACTCTTAAGTGTGTTTTACTTTGGTGTGAGTTGTCCTCTTCTTCTACTTCTAGGTGTTTACACTTTTAGTGAACACACTAGGTTCGGCCAAATTGTCTCTTTGCACATACTTGTTTCATTTTGCACACACTTGAAACTTGGCCTCTTCCCACTTCTTGTTGCACACCCTTAACCCGTAGGTTGTTCTTCAATTTTGCACACACAAAATGTGTCTTCACTTGGTGCACACACAAGGTGTGTTCTCGGCCTCCACTTCCTTTGCACACACACAAATCTTGGTGTAGTTCTTTGTGCAAGCCTCGGCCAATCCCTTCTTTGTGCACACACTTAGCCAAAGGCACTTCCACTTTTGTTCACACACTGCCCGTAGGTCCTCTTCTTGTTTTGCACACACAAAAGGTGTGGTCTTCTTAGCACTTGGCACACACCACTTGGTGTTGTCTCGGCCTACACTTCTTCACTTCACACACACACAAAGTGTGGTCTTCCACTTGTATTGCACACACCAGCCGTAGGGCCTTCCTCCTTCACTTGGCACACAAGCACAAGTCTCGGCTTTCTTCTTCTATTCCACCTGAATGCCAAAGGAGGCGCGCAAGGGTCTACTTGAGCCGCGGCCAACTTCTTCTCCAACAGCTGCACAAGGTATGAGTCGCAGCCTCTCTTCCTCAACACTGCCACACAAGCCTCAACAAAGGACAAGGCGCGCAGGTCTCAACAAACCTCGAGGGCGCGCAAGGTGCTTGCGGCCTCGGGTACTTCCTGTCGTGCAAAAGAAAGACGCGCAGGGAACTCCTTCTTCTTCTTTCGCGCAAGGAATGCGCAAAAGGAACTCACGAAGCCAAGGGTGGCTTCGGGCTGCTTCGTCGCGCAAGTGATGCGCGCAGGGCAGATCTTCGCGAGGCAGAGCACTCCGCGGGACTTCGGGTTTTCAACAGAGCTTCAGCAGCGTCTTGAGAGCCTCGGATGCTCCTTTTATAGGCAAGAGATGCCTCAAATATTCCGCGTGGGATAAATCTCAAATCCCCGAGATTTTTGGATCTTTAAAAATCTTTCCAAATCTCGTTTTCCTTCACTGTTTCACGCGGGTTCTCATTTTTAATTTCCTCTACGTGCATGCGACATAGAACGCATGCACGACCTTCTTCTGATCCAAAACATGCACGCATAAACACCCCACGGCCTTCGGCAGCTTTGCTTGCCTCGACCTCGACCGAAATTCCTCATTTGTTGCATGCAAGTCTATTTTTGTGCATGGTTGTGTTCAGTGTGGCCAGACGAGCACCATGGAGGTCTCGGTTTGCTCGGAGGTGGCCGGATGCTCGAAAACAGGTGATCGGATGGCCTCTGGTTCAGCGGGTGCTCGCGGGAGGCTTCGGCATGGCTGGAGGAAGGAGATGGACGGGGAGCCGTCGGATCAGGTCTTTGGACGGCCTGGATTAGATCATCGCCGCGGAGATGGATCGTGCGGCGTGGATAAGGCGCGCGATGAGACGGACGGCTCAGATCTGTCCCGGGTGAAAAATGCGTGTCCCACATCAAAACGGCCCGCGATTTCACGCGGTTTATTACCCTGGCGCTCTCCACCATACGCCAGTTGAACTTCTCCCCTCCCGGTGCCGCCCCGCACCGGGTTCTCTCTGCGGGCGCGCTTTGCGCCCACTATGCTCCTCGCGGGCGCGCTTCTAGCACCCACTATGCTCCCTGCGGGCCGCGCCACTGGCGCCCACTATGCACACTGCGCTCCTCCGGGCGTGCCCCTGGCGCCCATGCGGTGTCTTGCGGTGCGCCCTGCCGCCCTGGCTCGCCCCACAGGTTCCCCCGGGTGTGGTGCCCTAGAGCCCATGCCTTGGGGTTGAACCCCCAAGGTGCCTTGGCTGGCCAATTTTTTTGGCAAAGGACAGAATAAACACTTTGTTAAAAAACAAAGTATCCCCATATGTAAAATGCCAAATTCCAAGCCACTTCTCCCTTCTTCATTTCTTCTCATCTTCTTCTTAAGAATTCCATTACTTCTCCTCATATGATCTTCACTTAGGATATGGAATTCAAAAGGTTCATCTTCATCAACCGAACTCTTGAATCAACATGAAATCTCCAATGTGCTTCATTGATCTAATCAGAGATCAAGTTGGATCACTTCCTATTCACATGCACTAAGAGTTAGTACATGGACTTCATTAAACCACTTCATCCACTTAGAAGTAGTGAATGGATCATATTGCTTCTCCTCATGCATTGTCAATACAATGCATGGTCTTCTTACTTTGTTGTGACTTTGTATCATCAGGATACAAGTTCTATGAACTTAAAGAACAGCTCAGCAATCGTCAGATGTTACTAGAGAATGTTTCAACCACATCTCCTATACCACTTAGTGAATCTCCTAAGTGACATGCCTTTTAGTATCATGGCCATTCTCTATTCATCACCAACACCATCACATCCTTTGACACTCACATCTTGACTTCTTGACATCCATTCATTCCAAGACAACTTCATGTCTCATTGACAACAAATGCAACACAGTGCACTTCAGTTTTTAATAAATGAGATTATAAATTTGAAAATAATTTTATTTTGTAACTGTTCATGACATAAATGAATTTTAGGGATTCTTATGACATGAAATCTATTATGTGATGAATATTTTTGAAAGAATTAAGTTGTTATGGATTTTTTAATAGTAATGATATGAATAGTATATAAATTGACATAAATGAGTATTTTAAAAAAGAAACTATTTTATTAAATGATATAATATTTTTAAAAATATAATAATGATCCAAATTACTTAGATAATTTTTTAAATGTCATTAATTAAAAACTTGAGGTTCTATTGGAATTTTATGGAAGCTATATTAACCCTATAGTTTGAATATACAAGAAGACATGGAAATAGTTAAATTAGTAAACTAAGGGTTAAATCTAAATGATAATGTTAAATTTGAAATAAAAAAATGTCTAAAACCAATATGTTGAGAGTATTTCTAAAAATACTCATCTTATCTTCAAATTAAATGAGTTTAAATTGAAATTCAGTTTATAAGAAAATAATATTTCAAGATATTTCTGAAGTACCCCTTCTCCCTTTTATAAAAGGAAACCACCTCTAACCCTTACTCTCACCTATCAAGCCTCATTGACTTATCCAAACTTTGGGAAAATAATCTCCCAACCCCACCTATTTTTCAACGATGTCTTACCTTAGGAAGAAGGTAATTAAAGAAATCCCTTTGTGTCAAATCAAAACAAGTTACCCGATTTGAGGTAACATCTTCTCTCAAGTTCCTTCTCACTATTTTTCCTTCTCCACTCCATATTATAATTTTATTATTTGATTAACTAAAAAACAATATCTTTAGAATACTAGTATGTTTTTATGAGAATTATTCGAACTACACTTGGACAAAAATCTGTCTAATGGGTATAAAACATATGTTTCTGTGGATGACGAACTACTGCCTCACGAAACGATGATTGTTCAATCTTCTCCTACCACCTTTTATGGTGGCCATTTTGATGTAAATGAAATTATATATGATATATATGGAATATATTTTATCTATTTTATTCAGTAATTATCATATAGAACATATATTTATGCTTTTCATGTTTTATAAATACGATAATTTAATTTGAGGATGCGCGGACAACCACCCCATCAACGTGATATGAACCATTCATGGAATACATGGAACATATAAATTATGATGTTAATGAACTTATATAACATATAAAAAATATTATATTAAAATTTAATTATAATATACCTATTTATCATTATACTTTCATTCCATTATATATGAAATAGAAATGAAAGTAGCGTTCATGCGTAAGTACAACAATTAATATCCATAAACGATGCATCTAATTTATTATCTCCAAATGTTATGGAATAAGAAAAATACATATATACTGTATATATTTGATATATATGGATAATATTCTATAGATAAAGGACTTTTTACCACATGGACATATTTTAGTTATAACAATATCATTTTCAATGCATGTACCCAATATCGACTAAACGATCGATATTAACTTAAAACATTATGTAATTTTTGTAATGTGGTAATATGTGATATGAAATGAATAATAAACATAAAAAAGATTCAAAAGAAATTATAAATTAACTTAAGTTTACTATTGAGTAAATTAAATAATGAATGTGTCCAGTCGAACTTGAGGTAAGGGACTTCGTCTCAATCTAATTTAATTGAGGCATATTTTGATAATATCCAACTCCTTTTATATAGTGTATAGTAAAACGCATTTAATTTTACTTTCATTCAAGGGGATGTTTTTAGGTATGATTCGATTAACTAAATTACAAAATAATTGTTTTTTAACTTATGTGGTGACAATGACCTCTCTGACATCGTAATCTTTATTAGGATTCTTCTATATGCCATAATGTTTTTAAAAAGGAAATAGAAACCCCTTATTACGTTTTTGGGTGTTTTGGTATTGAAAATGGTTTTTGAAATGGATTGAGTATTTAAATATCTTGAAATAATTTTTTTTGGGATTTCAAAAGAAATTTTATTATTGAAGTTTTGATATCTTCAATATTTAATCTGTTATGATTATATAACGGTGCTTGGACATTTGATGAGAGGATAGGTGATAAACCAAATTATGGTTGGTTCTATTATAAACCAAATAAGGGAGGTTATATATTAACCTCAAATGCTTTAGGTATGGAATTTGGTCGTATGGTTTTTCCAATTGGTGATATATATGGAAGTCCACCTTATTGTTATTCCATTTAAGTACGTTTATGTCTAAAGTTACCTTTATATGCAATACATTGTATTATATGGGCCTTATGGTAATCTTTTGGTTACAATAGGGGTACGAAATGTGATTATATTTAGGGAAGTATTTTTTCTAATTCATTAAGGTAAAAAGTATTAATTTATGATTAAGTATTCATGGTTTACATGTTGTTTTGAAAAAATAATAGATTAACTTCTTTATGTAGCTCTTACTGAGAATTTTATGTGCATCCCATGTTTTGAAATGTTTTTCACAGGACATAAAGATGAATAAGGTCAAGGATGGGATTGAGGAAAGGTCATATGGCTTAAAACATGGAACTAGACATGTTTCTTTTTTTAAGAGTTTTTGTATTATGAAAAAATGGATAGTTAGTAGAAGTGTCTACTTGTAATATTCAAGTTGTTATGTATAAGCAATGAAAAAATTCTCTAAATCAATATACCTAAAAATATCATAAATGTGAATTATTAAATTAATTCAATATTGTGTAATGTTTATGGTTCAGGCCTTATAGTACGTATAAGAGGTCAGTTTAGATAACATTAGAGGTTAGAGTGTTATTTGAGCATAAGTGACATAACCATAATGGTTAGAATATTAGAAAGAGTTATAGTTATTTTAGATAAATCAAATGAGATTAAGATAACATGAATAAGTTTGTGTTAGTATTTACCCTCCTCATAATATATTATTGTATGATTTCAATGATATACAAACACTGACCTTTTTGGTTTTAGTAAATGGTCAGATATTGCATGCACCAAAGTAACAATGTATCTGTAGAAAACTGTGATGGTTTTATGAATAATAAACTGAATGAAATATGATCTGCAACGATAACTCTTGTGGTTATTCTCAACCAACTATCTAGAGTCATGATTGACCACCTGATCCTTGGTGACATTTATAAGGCATCATATATTCCAGAAACAAATTCCTATAGTAGTGCATGTAATAATCATAAAGGTAATAATATTCAAAAACATATATGTCAAGGATGTGGAAAGAAACACCAGGGAACATGATTCAAATGGACAAGAATGTTCTATAGATGTGGTAATGAAGGATATAAAGTAAGAAACTACCATAAAAAAGGAATCGTCTAGTTGACTCAAGAAAATGGAAAGTTATTCTTTCCAAGGGATCAATTGAATGTTTTTAATGTGGTGTGTATGGTCATTATACAAATAGATATACTATGAAGATGGGTCGAGAATGGGATCAATAGGACTGTAAAAATAAATTTTCACCAATACCTAATTTCATTCTAATTCAGGATGTGGAAACGAACAATGACCACTGAAATGTATGGATTATATCATAGTTGTTGTTTTGACATTATTAATTATTTGGATATGATTAGTGATTTTGTTTGTTGTAAATAAGTATTTTGGAATATGTTGGGAAAAAATAGTTAATGAATCACGATCAACTTTGAATGAGTAAGAAGTATGCATATATGGGATTTAAGAGTTATGGTAGATTTTAGGATAATGAAATGCTTAAAAGTATTAAGGCTCTCTTGGTGATGATATTACTTTAGAAGAAATTTTCTAGTATGTGTAACCCTCATGTTTGATATGTGACAATTTTATTCAAGAAACAACTATCATTTCTTATGTGGACATAATGGATAACATTAGGGTTTAATATGATATTTTTTTGCGGTGATAAATGGTTCTTACATTTTAGGAAGCAAAATCAAAGGTATTAGATAACCTTTGAGGATAAAATAGGTTATTATTATTTTGGAAGAAATTATATTATTTTTCAGAATTTTATAACAATGGTATGGTTTTAGAAAAAGGGAAACCTGCAATATGGGTGAAAACTCATCACATCTGGTAAGTCCATGGGAATCACACCCAAAATCGAAGGTCGACAAGGGTGCATTACTAACCACTATCCTACATGAAGTCCTTGTTTAATATGACTTATTCTTTTTAGTTAATTTTTTTATTGATAAAGAATAATTTTATTTGGGATCTTATATTTTATCAAATGGATATCCTTAGTATAGGAAAATGAATTGGTGATTATGTGATAAAGGTTATTTTAGATGATGTTTGCTCTTTTGGGAACACTATATGCCTAAAAAATAGAATAATTTTGGATTTCAATTGAGGAGTAACGGTGAAATTTTATTTTGTAATAATCTATATTTTATTTGTGGAAATAAAAGGATTTTGGTTATTTATGAAAATGATTAACCTATCATAGATAATACATGATTAGGTAAATTACTTTTCAGTATGAGGCTTTAAGAGTTGTTGTTGTTAATTGGAGATTAATGTTAGGATTTTTTTGGATGACTATGTAATTAAATCCTTTGGAATTTTGGGTTTCAAACATAGTCTGGAATGCATTGAATAATTTGAAGGACAATTTTGTATTGAATGGTCTTTTTTGATCTTTGGGTATTATTTGTACAATTCTGGAGATTACGTGTAGTATTTTTTTATAAAAGATTATATTTTTTGGGATTATCTGAAGTTGTACAAACCATTTTGGTTTTAGTTAATCTATAAAGATAGGGGAAATATATGGTTCATCATTTTTGGATCATGTAATTATTTAGATGCTAATTCTAGGGCTACAGGTGTGACCAAGTCATCTTGAATACTCATCATTGGAAGAAAAGAGGTGTTTTTGGTATAAACTGATTAAATGATGAAACCCTACTTGAAAAGAAAGTGTATTTCCTTATGTTCATATTCAATCTCATAAATAAAATCTATGAAAGGAAAATTAAAATAAAATAAATTTTCCGTTTACTTTTTTCTACTAGGGAATCAAAGACTGTTTAACTAACCACATGTTTGGGGTTTTTTAATGTTTAACTTTCTGTTGATCGTGCTTTTTATCACTCTCCATCAGAACATGATGGTTAGTTTTCTCTTCCATATACAAGTTTTCATGGAATCATAGTATGTTTTATCCAGGGAGACCTTTATAATTATCTTTATTTCTTTTAATGTGATATTTTTATTGACTCTTTTTTTCTGATTTAGGACTTTCAAAGAAGTTCCCGAGCCAAATTTTAAAATTGCGAGGACGTAATTTCCAAAAGGGGGATGGATTTAACAATGGATGTATTTAGAGAATAATATTTTTTTGATTTATATTAATACTTATGAATATGATATTAATTTTAAGTTATAGGGGGGATGTTGTTTTCATATCGTACTCAACAAGCAATAATGAGCTCCTCCAAAATTTTCGGTTGCACACAAAATTGAGTTTTTCAAAAAAATAATACAATAATATAAATATTTTTTAAAATGGTTGTTAATTCCTAGACATTGGAATGTTGGGAATGAATTGTGTCAACTGAATTCTGAAATATCATTTACAAATGATTAAATGATGATTCATTGATTAAAAAAGTTATTATATATTGAAATAAAAACCAATTGAATATAATCAATGTCATTTTATGAAAACATATATAAAAGAGAATAATTTTGTTTTAATATCAATATTTATGAATATTTATTTAATTAAAAACATATTATATAAATTCAATGTAATGTTTTAAATTTGTCTTAATTGTTTTCGAGAGATGATATAAGAATATATTCAATTTTTCGGATAAAAGAAGTATTTTTCTAAAAATGCAGTTTTACCGACTTATGATGGAGAACAATTTTTAAATCATGTTTTTGAATCATTTTTATATTTTATTTGAAAAAATAGACTTCTTATTTATAAGAGGAACATAAAAATTTACTTTGGATGAAATGTTGTTATTTTTCTGCTAAATTTAACTTGTTAATGAATAGTGAAAAATTATTATTTTTTATTTCAAAACTGCCTTTTAATTTTCATTATTAATATTTTTATATTGTAATTTTAATTGATTTTAAAGTATAATTAGATTATATTTTAATCATTTAATAAAATTTCAGTCATTTTAATTAATTTTAATTTGAAATTGGATATAAACTCATATCAATATATTGGAAGTGTTTACTTCTTAAAAACACACCATTTGACAACAAGAATAAATTTTAAATTAAATTTTATAACTTATGTGTTTTCAATTTGGAAAAATGGATTCCATATTTGGAATCATGAGGTATAAATGGTGTAAATAGTAAAAATTAATGTTTTATACATTATGAATCGTAACTTCAATTATTACCTTATTTACCAAGGTTAAAGTATAAATCCGGTAAATAATGGTAAAATATAATATTATAATAGTATTAAATTACCCTAACAGATGTCCTAACCCTATTGGATGAGATATATCTGACCATGTGATTCCTTGGGTCGAATTTAGGACCCCATGGAGCCACTTCTGTGTAAAAATGACATTTAATTACTTTTAATTTAAACTAAAGGAAAATATGACATAAACAAGTATCTTTTAGTAACAAAATTATTATATGCGGTTATATAAGTGATCTATTCAACAATAAATAGTCAATAAAAAGATAAAAAATATTTTTTACATCTTTTTTTTATAATTATTAGAGATCAAATAAATAAATTTATTTATGACACAATGGTGATATAGTGATTACCTTATTAATGAATGTTTAAATAAACTATATTATAAATATGAAAATAAATTTATTTTGAAACTTTTTATGAATTCCAAAAAATTTAGGGATTATTATGAAATGCAATATTTTATTTAATGAAGACTTATATAAGGAATAAAGTTGTTATTAATTTTTTAAATTTCATGACATATATTGTATATATATTGACATAAATGTGTTTTTTAAACAAAAATTATTTTATTAAATGATGTAATAGTCCTAAAAAACTAATATTCGACAAAATGACTTAGATAATTTTCTAAATTTCATTAATATACCACTTGTGGTTCTATTGGAATTTTATGATAAATATATTAACCATATAGTTTGAATATACAAGAAGACATAATAATAGTTAAGTTAGTTAAATAAGGGTTAATGCAAAATTATAAGGTTAAATATGAAAGAAAAAAAATTATAAAACCTTTTTGTTGAGATTATTTCGAACAATAATCCTTTTTTATTCTAATGAAATTAGTTTTGGACCTTTTTAAAATAGAAATTCAGTTTATAATATAATAATATTTCAAGATATTCCTAAAGTACCCATCCACCCTGTTATAAAAGGACATTACATATAACCCTTACTCACACCTATAAACCCAACTTGAATCATCCAAAATATTCCAAAATAATCTTCCAACATCCATATATTCCTCCTAGAAACCTTACCTTGGGAATGAAGTAATTCAAGAAATCCCTTTGGCTCAAATCAAAAGAAGTTACCGATTTCGGATAAGGTCTTCTCTCAAGTTCCTTTCCATTATTTTTCCTTCTCCACTCTCTATGCACTTATTATTATTTTATTACATAAAAATAGTATTACAATGAATATACTAGGATTTTTTTATGATAAGGATTCTAAATACACTTACACACACCTCCGTCTAATGGGTATAAAACATACTGTTTTTGAAGATGGTGAACAACAACCTCATGAAACGATGATTGGTCAATATTATCCTACAACCTCTTATGGTAGGAATTATCATGGAACTGAAATTATATATGATATATATGATATTTATTTTATAAATATTATTTTTTAATTATTATTTAGAAAATTCCTTTATTCTTTTCATGTTGTTTAAATACGCTAATTTTATTTGAGGAAGCACTGACTACCACCCCCTCATAGTGATATGACTTCTTCATGACATACATGGAACGTATAAAATATGACAATAATGAAAATAAATAACATATATAAAATATTATATTATACAAGAATTATATTATACCTATGTATCATTATGTTTTCATTTCATTGAATATAAAATAGAAATGAAAGTAGCGTTCATGCGTACGTACGACTTACTATCTCCGTGAAAGGTGAATTTGATTTATTATCTCCATGTGTCATATAATATTATAAATACATATATTCTAGATATATATGTTATATATTAATAATATTCTATATATAATGGACTTTTGACCACATTTAAATATTCTAATTATAACAAAATCATTTTGGAATCAAGTACCCAATATCGAAAAAAGGATCGATATTAAATTAAATAATCATGTAATTTTCATAATTTGGTAATAAGTTATATAAAAGGAATAATAAAGTTGAAAATGTTTAGGATGAAAGTAGAAATGAACATAAGTTTATTATTCAAGAAATTAAATAATGAACGAGTCAAGTCAGACACAATGTAAGGATATTCGTCTCAATCTCCTTTCATTGAGGCATATTTTGATAATATATACCTTCTTATTTTATACGGTGTATAATAAAACCCTTTGAATTTTAGTTACATTAAAAGGGAATATTTTATCTAAAAATCATTTTACTAAAAGAAAAAATGAATGTTTTTAACATATGCGGTGAAAATGACCTCTAAAACGCCCTAATCATTATTTCTCTTACTCTATAAGATTTAATGTTTTTATAAAGGAAAAAAGAAACCCCTTTTCTGTTTTAGGTGTTTTGGTATTAAAAATGGTTTTTGAAATGGATTGAGTATTTTAATATATTGATCCATGTAAATTTCTATAAAAAATTAGTTAGGGGATATCCCTCATTATAAAGAGCATAAAATAATATATAAATGTACTTCCACATCCTAAATAATTACATGATCTTCTAGTATTGTATGTTTAATTATGAGTATAATTTAAAAAATATTATGATCACAAGAGAAAATTATAAGGAAAAAATTTATTTAAGGGGGAAATGTAACACCTTGAAATTATAATATATTATTACCATTAAATGAGTCAATTTTTTTGATTGGTTTCTCCATAGACAATAAAAACTAAAACAAAATTGTGACATGTTTAAATGGTTATAAAATATTCTTTTAATTAATAATAATTATTAGGAAAAAATAAATTATGAATTATATATATAATGATTATTTTAATATGAATTAAATTCAAATTTTCTTTCTAAAATTACTAATAATTTTCCTTATTAATAATAATATTATTTTTTATAATCAAATAAAAATATGTAATAAGAAATTATATTTCAAAAACCTATGATTAATGATATATTATGTCTGGTATTAATAATTATTTATCACTAATTTAGTTGCAACATGATATGAAATAGATATAATATTTAATATTATTTCAAAATTTCACCTTCCAATTAAAATGGTTCTTTGTTATATTTTTTGATTTTATTAATAAATTGAATTTATAAATTTATAAATTTTAAATTTATATATTTATTTTTATTTTAGATATCATCACATAAAAAATGTCTTATTATTATTTTTTAATCATCTTCTAAAAAGGTTGATTCGAGTTGAAAATTGTAGGATTTATGAAAATTATAATATCTAAGATTTTTTCACTATGTAGGCATGTAATAGAATATTTAAGAACTATTAAAGTAATTACATATGAAGTTAAGAAATAGAATTATAAAATTTTCAATATCCTATATAAATATCAAACTAATTCCATACATTTTTATAATTGATTTAAATGTCACATAAATATAAAAAAAATCATATTTCTTTTAGAATCAAGTACTTTTGAAGGAATAATTTGTTTTAGATTTACATGGAAGAAAAATATCTGTTATATGACATATAATATTTAAATTTATGTTACTAAAATTATTATTAAATATAATTTGGTGTTCTATATATATATACATATTTAAGTCATCAAAACAATATTTCTCCAAAACTCTTTTTACATGACTAAGTGCCTTTGTTTAAAAATAAATTTCAACATCAATAGATATTTTACAGGATGAAATTATTTCCATAATTTAAATTAGATGTATAAAATTAGAAAAAAATATCAATCTTAATTTGATTTATTGAAATGAATTATTATGTCTAGAAATTTAATAACAAGGTAAAATAAATTTGGGTAAATTGAAAAAAGTTAAACTAGAATGTCGTAAATCACTAAAATGATTCATCACAAATGATTGCAGAGGTATATTTCAAACCACAATACTTTTATTCTCCTATTTTGTTTATTTTTTATCTTTTCACTAAAATAGATTTTATTTCATCAATTCATTATTAATAATAAAACCCCCCATTGATAATAATTTATGAGTATTTTTATGTGATAATGATTATTTTTTCAATTAAAATAACTTATTAATTGATTTAAAATATTTATATATATGTAAAATTATAGTTTTTTCCTTGGAATATTATATGTAATATTTATGGAGTTATTAAATTTGTCGGTACTACATTATGGGGCCTTTAGAGTCTCAAAGAATACATAACAAAAATATTAAATATATTATATCATACACATGTGTTTTTTATGAAATAAAGGAATGTCACCCAAATAGTGAATCAAATGGAAAATATAATAATGATGTTAGTTATAGGATTTCAAATTTACCATTTGTACGATATAATTTTTTTGCATCAGGTGTTCAGTAATATGGAACCTGATGGTAATTAATTTAATATTTATATAATAATTATTATGTAAAAAATTATTTATCTTCCAACTGGTGTCACATATAAGAAATCGATACCACTATTAGATCTAGAATACATATTTTTCACATGGTAGTACATAACATTTTTATGTATCAAATGTTTAGTGACATCTCATATAAGGGTAATACATATTAGTATATTAATGTCTCTTATGCATAAAAATAATAATTTCATACTTATTATTATATGTATTGAGGATAAATGATCAATTTTTACTTGAAAAATAATTAATGATGTAATGGTAGAAATACTAGTTTTGTAAATAATTATTAGTCATCAATATAATAAAAGTGATCTTATAACATTTCCTTAAATAAATGATATTGTATGTTCAATAATTTTTTTTTAACTATTATCGATTTTTAATGGATGTTTTATTTGAAATTTTAATTGAGGAAATTGAGGGTGATATCTAATAATAATAATAATAATTAATATTATTATTGTTTTTATTATTAAAATGATAAAAATAATGCCTTTTCTTCTAAAATTAAAATACACATTTGTGGGTTAAATATATATATCAATATATAAATTTTTTTGGGTGTATACATATATATATATTTTATATATGTGGGATATAAATATATATATGGATTACTTTTAAAATACATTAAATTAATAGTTAAATTTATTTAAAAGAGATTTTAAAATATATAATTGATTATATGCATGTTTCATAATATATTTATATATTCATATATGTGTGTGTGTGTGTCTATATATATATACATATATTGATCGGTAAAAATTCAGCTTGGGTTTTAATGAGAGGATTGTGTGGTATAGAAAATGAGTTAAAGTGGTTGGAAATTTGAAATTGTTATAAATGTATTCAGGATTAAATGTAATAATAGGAAAAAAAATAAAAGGGAAAAGTTGGAGTTCAGAAGTGGGTCGGAGTTGAGAATACCCCCCACACACCTCTCACTTCTCTCCTTCAATCTCATGTTTTTATTATTATTCTAAATTTATCTCTTCGATATCATCTCTGATACTGATCAAATTTAACTGTCATTGGTACCATCATAGTCCTGTCTATGAGAAGAATTTAAAGAATAAGAATGTTTCTCATGTCTTCGATGCATTTTCTTCAGATTTAATTTAATAATTTTTTTCAAATAGAAAATATTTTATATGATAGTAATTTAAAATAAAACAGTAATTGGAATGATATTACGATTTTTTGGTACAATTGAAATTTATTAGATACCCATGTCGTTTGAACATCATTTCAAATATATTATAAAGTTCAATTACTCTTGGGATATTATTTACACATGTTTCCATATTATAATTTATCTTCGAATATTTAATAAGTATGAAAGTCTTGTAATATCACGTATGTGTTTTTGTGTATCCCATGAGAACTATTATAATATTGTTTCGATGAGAAATATTAGAATAACAAGAATCAAAATTTTATATTAATGAACATATTGAAAAAGTTTAATTATTTTCCTCATCATGCTATGTTATGTTTGTTATCATGTTATACCTGGTTGGGTATCATTTTTTTCAATGGAGGTTTTATGCCTGGAAGATGTAACGGTTGAACATCATGGTATGATTACCCTTTAGAGGGGGAAGTGCACATGATGTGTGACGATGAAAGTGCTGGATCATGATAACCTTTTTAAAATATTTATGTGTGCCTTAAAATTATTCCACTGATAAATTTATAAATATCTATTATATGTTGTGATATTTTTTATTTTTTTCATATTACCTAAGAGGTAGGTAATCCCATCATGGAATGGTATCCTTAGAGGGTGGTGTTCAGAAGTATCACATGATGTGATGATGAGACTGAGATAGACGATGGGGAATTATGGCCTAGTTTATCATGAACTGGGGGTATAATGATTATATTGGACCATACCTAAGGGGAAAAAGTGAAGAATGATGTTCAATGTGATCTAACTAGAGACAAGGTACAAAATATTATTTTCCTATAGTGATATGACAAAGATTCATATGGCCAATATGCAAATTGTTTTAGATGGGGAATGATTTCCTAGTTTGGTATGACCTAAAGACCTAGTATATTTAATGTGGATGAGAGAGATTTGGGCCATGGAGACCATGAGTCATTTTACCTAGGACACTTAGCCTTATGGATGGACCTTGACTTCATTCAACTTTCATTATGACTACATGTTGGCATGGATATGAAGCAAGTATATCTGAGGGTTTTGACTAATTTATTATCACTTGACCACTCATTTTTCATTCTATTTTATTATAATTTTATGACCTTATTATATTGTGAAATATAATTGTATAAGTGATCACACTATGTTATAGACACATTTGTAGTGTCCTACTGAGTCATGTACTCACACCCTACTCAAGAATTTTTGTGATCTTGTAGATTTCATAACTAGACACCTAGTGAACAGAAATGGCCCTATGATGGATAGTTTATAAGTGTCGTATTTAGTTAGTAGCAGAACAGGATATGAAGTTATAGGATATGAATTTTTTTATTAACATTCACTTATTACTCTGGTTTGGATTCGACATGGGTAGTTTGTTGAGTTTTATTTCAAGGATTATTTTCTTCATGTACACTGATTTTATTTATTATTTATGACATCCATATGTTATTATTATTATTAATAATATGACATGATATTGAGGGTATAGTCTCCACACTACAGGACATAGAACCCCACTTTTAGTCAGTAGCCTCTTGTGTGTGGGGAGGTGAGCATGATGTCACATGCGACTCCAGCCTGGACCTAGTGGTCTGTTTTGGGGTATTAAAAAAATGGTTTCATAGTATCATGATTCACTAAATTCTTCTTCCCTTTGACTTGGTATTGGATAGGATAAACTATTAATAGGATTATTGGGAATATTTTATGATATCTATGTTAGTTTCTGGAAAGTACTACATAGTTGACCTATGAGATTCCATAAAGTGAGGGGAATTATGTTTCGATGTTATCATTGATTAATTTCACTATCACTAATGCACATGATTTTTATTTATGATTTAGAATAATTTAGGTGCATTGGTGGATCATAACTAGTAATTTAGTTTCAATTTCAATATATATATACCTACTGTTATACAATATAGTAGTTCATTAATTAAATTTCATGATTTTTAATATCCTTTGGGATAGTTTCTCATCATGTGATATATCTAAGATGTAAAACCATTGTGATATATATTTACTTTTTCATTAGTTATTTTAACCTATCATGTTGTTGTGCTAGTATATATATTATTATTGTGGATAACATGAAGGAATAGAGATCAAAGTTTGTTATAAAAGGGCTATTCCTTTGCATGAGGGTATACTCCTAGGATTAACTTTATTTCATACCATAGATTTATTATGTATAACTTAATAACAATATTTTTCCTATGTTTTTACTTAATGTTATAGAATATAATTACTCCACATAGTATCATTAGACTAATTGGGATTTAGGCTAATATACTCCCATGATGGAGGATGTTTCTTTATTAGTAATGGACATATAGAAGAATGTAGTTAAGAATGCTCCCGCATATTCTATTTTATTTATACAACATGGATGTTTCAACTGGAAGTCAATCACATAGTTCCTATATAGGTAATAGTAGTTTATAATAATGTTCAAATATTGCCTGACTTCATCTAAATCATTCATC
The DNA here is from genome assembly GCA_963277665.1 of Viscum album. NCBI lineage: Eukaryota > Viridiplantae > Streptophyta > Magnoliopsida > Santalales > Viscaceae > Viscum > Viscum album. Next base: position 1,406,291,871 of record OY728125.1, read on the forward strand.
ATCCTTCCAGGAACTGGAGGCCCATAGGATGATAATGAGTGGGTTGAATCATTGTAAAATTCCTGATCTAATAAAAACATCAAAGGACCACTAAATTAAGATGAGATTGAGCTCACACCAGGTGTTCCTTCCATTTTGACTCCCTTCTGTTCTATGTTTCTAACTGGTGAGAAGTATATCAAGGTAAAGGTGGAACACTTAGAGTAGAAGATATTTATTAAGACAAATACTTTACAATCGGGTTCACCTATGTTGTTCTCTAAAAATGAATATAGTAGTAATTATATTTATATTGATTTTGAAGACAAAATAGGTGATGATGAAGAATACTTATCCCTTTCAATGTATTGGTGATCTTTTTGAGCAGTTATAGAGATCCCTATACTTATCTAAGGTTCAACATCAATTGGGATATCACTAGTTATGATTTAGAGATGATGACATTTGGAAGATGGAATTTCATAATAGGTATGGGTTGTATGAGTACATTGTAATTTCATTCAGGAAAACTAAAATTTCAGTACTTTTTACAGATATCTTGTAATTATATTCCCCAAATAATTGAATTTTTTTATCATGGTTTTCATTAAATATATCCTTATCTACTCGTCGACACCAAAGAAGCATGTTAAGTACAACAAAATAGTCCTGAGTATTATTCAATCACATCAACTTTATGGAAATATGTCAATGTGTGACTTTTGGATATAGGATGTACGGTTCATGGTGAATGACATTTATGAAAAAAGAATATATATAGACTCAGATAAAGTAGAGTCAGTGACGTATTAGAAACATCCCTATAAAATATTTTATATAATGATATTCATGGGACTAGCATGAAATTATAGATGTTTTATCCATGATTTATTCCGACTATCACAGTACATGATTTTGATGAAGAAGAAGGGAGTGAAATTCTATTGGTCAGACTTGGGTGATGATTCTATCAATGAGATTAAAAGAATCATCACAACAACTCTAGTAATGTCACTTCCTGATCTTGATATTCATTATGAAATGTATTATGCTGCATCATAAATTAATCTAGGAGTGGTACTGATGTAGGGAGAGAAATTATTATCATATGGGTATCATAATCTATAATCCCATGAGTGGAACTACCATACTCATGACTTGGTCTAAGAAGTTTTAGTATATGATCTAAAGTGGTTGTGACACTATCACTTTAGTGAGAGATTTTTTTCATGGACCATAAATTCTTTATTATATCTTCATTTAAATGGAACTAAATCGGAGACATAGTAATTGTGTTGATTTTCATCATATATTCAACTATGAGATTGAATATTCACTTGTTAAGGGTAACATCATCACAAATTCTCTTAGTTGTTAGATGCAAACATATCAATAGGCTGGAGAGAGGAATTTAGGGGAGATGTGGCACATTATGGGCTTCTTGGATGGATGTATGATGGATACATTGGAGGAATTATGAATCAATGACATGTTCCCCTATAGTGATCACATCATCACATGATGATAGGGTGAAGAATGGATAGGATTCAAACCAAGAATGTGATATTAAAAGAGAACAACTAGATGGAGGTGACCTGGTGTTCTAGTGGTTATTAGGTGATGATGATATGATCATGGTATAAGGGTGATTATTAATCCTTAATTACATTAGAAAGTAGTTGATGATATCTTTTCATAAATCAATATGAGTAGTTTGTAATTTAGTGATAAAGATGTATCACTTCTTCAAGTATTATTTCTAGTGGCCAAGGATGATGTGGGACATGGATGGGTTTGTCCCTTGATGCCTTAACATTCATAGGGTGATTTCAATATAACATCATCCTAGATTTTATATCTAGGTAAATCCTTTTTCTATACATAAGTGGGAGGATATCATGATGGACTTTTTGATGGGGTAACCTAGGACCCCGAGAAGTTTTGATGTTATCTAGGAAATTTTCATTCATCTAATAATGTTGTCTCACGTTTTCACAATCATAGAGACTCACTCAATAGAGGATATGGGTAGGTTATATGGATATATGATCATGAACTTACATGGATTTCTATAGAAAATTATTTTGGATCAAGAAAAAAATTTACTTCATGATTTTGGAAAGTCTAAAAGAAGTCCCTAGGGACTCAGTTGAGATTGAGAAATGCATATCATCACAAAAAAGATGTACATTCCAAGAATAATAAATACATGTTTTTATTTTATGTTAATAACTTGTGTTCTAGAATTTTGTGGATTAGATAATTATATTCTATCATTTTTTGATTTTTCATAAAACAATTACTATTCGACATTTATTCATATGACAAAATGTGAGACTCTTTATGGGAGGCTAGATCATTCACTAATTTTTTGGAATATGGTAGGTGAGGTAAAGGTTACAGGACTATATTTGGTTTAGGAAATATTTGAGTATGTACATCTGATTCAGAAAACATTGATCGCTACTCAGGGTTGACAAAGATCACATTAAGATCATAGGCTGAGACCATTGGAGTTCCCTATGGTAAATCATGTTTTCATGAGAGTGACTCCTCTATTAGGACTCTGACATATAAAAATGAAATGTAACCTACCAACATTTTTTTTGATTTTTCTTGATCACCGAATGGATTGTGAAATGTGTTGTACCTTTTGTAACATATGTCACATTATTAAATTATATATAAATATTCCTTGTGTCTTAGCTCTAGAGGTTCATACTTGATCCTACAAATTTCATAGACTATGAGGATGTTTACATGGACCATGATATATCTTATGAAAAACATTCCTTATAGATTAAAAACAAGATCAAGAATGTTATATGCGGGAAGATATTACCACATGATCAGATTCAGTGGAGACATGGATGGATCAAGTAGGATATGTGGGAGTACAATTTGGATGTTTGATCTCAATTTCCTAAGTTGTTCAAACAATACCACTAATGATACTTTTTGGGGATGAGAATTTGATAGAGGGGGAATATTTTAATATCCATGGTTTTTTAATAACAATAAATAAATTCTATGAAAATTATTTATGTGTATTTTTTTTGAAAATAATTTCTTTTTTATTAAAAATAATATAATAAATGATTTAAAGGATTTTTGTAAGGGTAAAATCCAAATTAGGACCATGGAATACTATATGGAATATTTATAGAGTAATGTATTCATTTTTGATAGGATAATGGGGATTGTAGAGTCTCAACGATGATATAAAATAAATATGTTATATGTTATATCATTCTCAACAAATGTTTCTAAAATAATGGAATATCATAGAAATGGTGTCCCAGATGATAAATATGAGATCAATGATTGGTCTAGGAGGTATAAATTCCCCTTTCTCTAAAATTTAATTTCTATGAATTGGGTGTTTAGTTGAATCTCATGTTGTGGTAATATATTTAATATTTCTATTATAATATTTTATGGAAAAAATAATATTCTCTTAATCAGTTCCATGTATGAGAAATATTAACCTCTATTAGTTCTATAATATGACTTTTACCCTGGGATCAACATATCATTTTTGTGTGTTGGACGTTCCTTTACATATCTTGTAATGGTAATGAAAATTTTTATCAAAATATTTGTAATAAAAAATAATATTTGTTGTATTATAATAATAATAATTATTATCATCAAATAAAAATGATGAAATTTTACATGCATAATTAATAATAGTGTTGTGATGGAAATATTCACTGGGTATATATTTATTAGTAATCAATGTAATGAGGGTGATGTTATTAATTTTTATAAAAAAATATAATTGTGTGGTAAATATAAATTCATTAACTATTATCAACAATTAATGGAAATTATATTTGAAATTTCATTTTTATAAATGATGAGTGATATTTAATTATTATTATTATTATTTTTTTTATTAAATTGGAAAAATAATTTGTTTGTGTGAAAAAATATGCGTGTATGTTTATATGGGTTCAACATCTATATGTATATAGAAATATGTGTGGTTTTATACATGTATATATATAATATATATATATATATATATGGTTTATATATATATGCATGAATTCTAAAATATATTAAATTAATAATTTAATGTATTTAAAATAGATCTTAAAATATAGAACACATGATATGTATATTTCATAATATGTTTATATATACACAAATTTATATATATATATATATATATTGATGGTTAAAACATCAATTTGTGTTTTAATGGGAGGAATGTGGGTTGTAGTGTATGAGTTAAAAAAAGTAAGTAAAGATAAAGTCTAATAAAAGAATTAGGAATAGAATGAAATAATGAGAAAACCGTAAAAGTTAAAATGGAGGGTTACAAAATTTGTAAGTGGTGAGAATCTAAAACTAATTCCTCTCCCCCTTATCTCACACACTCTCATATATATATATATATATATATTATCATATCAAACTTATGTATTCCATATCTTATTTGATACCAATTGGATTGACACTCTATTGAAATCATCTTGATGAGCATAATTTAAAAAATAATCTTGTTTTTGAAGGGAGTGAGGTATTTTCTTTAGATATAATTTAATATTTTTATCACATCTAAAATGTCATATATCATGATAATTATAAATCAATATAAAAGGGAATGAAACTAGGATTTTGTGTTTCAATTGGAATCAATTAGTGAACATTGTCATTAGATAATCATTGTATATATGGTAGGAAGTTTATTAACTATTGGTCCCTCATTTAAAAATGTTCTGATATTATTATTTATATAGGCCAAATTGATATTTTTGATTGACTTTAGATCACTTGTGGATATGTGTGTATCCCATCCAACATGTTATGATATTGTTTCTATGAGACATGATATAATGGTGAGATTACATGATTAATGTCAATAAACATGTTGAATTGGTGCTATTATTTATCTCATGATATCATTATTTGATTATTATCATGTTATACCTGGTTATGTATTATTTTTCTATTAGGGTTTTTATGCTTCATACTGATGATAGTTTACTTGCATGGTATGATTACCCCTTTGAGGGTGATTTTTTCATGATGTGTGATGATGATAATAGTTGATCATGAAAACCTTCTGAAACTGGATATGTGTTCCTTGATATTATACCATTGTTTACATCAGATGTGCCTCCGATATGAGTTATTTTTTTATTCAGATCGTGGTATTTAAGATATAGTTGTGCCCATCATGGATTGATATCCCTAGAGGTGTATCATGTCTAAAACCTTCATGTCACATGATTATGAGACATAGATAGATAATGTGGCATAATGTCCAATTATGTCCAGAACTAGAGGCATGGTGTTCTTATTTGACTAGACTTGATAAGTGACACTAGGTAATTATGGTCTGTTTGATCTAAATCAAGGGGTATCTACAAGGAATTAGGGAATAGAGTGGTCTCACCTTGTGACCTAGAGTATGTGAGGCTATATTGGGAGATGAGGAATGATGCCTTAATGGGCACTAACCAGGAGTCCTAGAGCTTATACTAATGATGATAACTATATGGGGCATAATGACCCTGTGTATTATAACTTGTTACTCCCTACCTTTTTTATGGACCATGACTACATTCAATATACATTATGGCTATATTCTAGAATGGATCAGGGGAAGGTATAGCCATAGGTTGTGGAAGCTTGGTTATAACTTAAATGTTTAGTTGCATATTATTTGTTATTTTTATTTTACGCATTTTTTATATTATGAAATGCACTTTTATACTTGAGAAAACCTATTTATGGAAACATTTGAGGTTTCCTACTATGTCATGTAATAATTCCCTACTCATAAATTTCAATGTTTTTATTGATTTTATGATAAGAGACAAATTAAAGGGAAAGGGACTTATGTTAGGCTTGGGCTTAAAAACATATACTCTTATTCTTTGGTTGACCTCCAACCACTGTTGAAATCTATAGAGAAAGATCTCAACAAATATTCTAGAGTTTGAATTGTCCTCTCAGACTGACCATCTATCTGAGGATGATAAGCAGTGCTGAAACTCAACTCTGTATCCAGAGTATACTGAAGACTTCTCCAGAACTTTGTGGTAAACCTCGGATCCCAATCAGATATAATAGAAAGTGGTACTCCATGCAATCTTACCACTTCCTTTACATATATCCTGGAAAGATGATCCAGAGAGAAATCCTATCTAATAGAAATGAAGTGTGTAGACTTTGTAAGACGATCAACTATGACCCAAATAGTATTATTGCCTTTGGATGTTTTAGGAAGTCCTGTGACAAAGTCCATGGTGATGTTTTCCCATTTCCATTCGGGTATGGGTAATGGTTGTAACATCCCCTTAGACTTCTGTCTCTCAGCTTTAACTTGATGAAAAACCAAGAATTGAGAGACATATTCAGCAACATCTCTTTTCATTTCATCCCACCAGAAGTACTCTTTCATGTCCCTATACATATTCCTGCTTCCAGGATGAATAGAGAATGAAGAACTATGAGCCTCTTCGAGCAGCTCCTTCTGTAATTCTGGGATGGGAGGAACCCAAACCCGATTCATGAACATTATTATCCCATCACAATCAAGGTTGAATTCAGGAATATTTCTCACCTTCTTTTGTAACTCTACATCTTCTTTCTGTGCCTCTATAATCATCACATGTATAGATGGTTGAAAATTCATTTGAGAAAGATACTATTTTCCCCCTTCCATTAAAATTCTAAGATCCATCCTTTGTAAATCCATAAATATTGGATCTTTTGTGATCCTCATCATGGATAATCTAGCATAGTCTTGTCAACTGAATGAATCTTCCACCTTTTTTTCTTTCCCAGGGTTGTAATGAATTGAGAAGTTGCAATCCTTAATCAGTTCGAACCATATTCTTTGGCGCATATTCAGATCATTTTGTGTGAAAATATACTTTAAACTTTTATGATTAGTATAAATGTAACACCTTTCTCCATAAAGATAATGCCTCCAAATATGTAATGCAATGATTACCGTAGATAACTCCAAATCATGTGTTGGGTAATTTTGCTCATGGGTTGGGTAATTTTTCTCATGTATTTTAGGTAACAGGCATTACCTCTTCTTTGAAATAGGCAAAGCACCCGGTACCAGTTCTATTGAAAACTCAACTTCACGATTTGGTGGAAGACCCGGAAATTCCTCCAGAAAGACATCATCAAAATCCCATACAACAGGAATATTCTTAATCTTGAGTTTCTCACCAAACATTTGAGATAAATAACCCTCATTTAGTGGAATCAAAACCCATAAGATGGAAGAAATTTCCACTGGAAGGTTATGTTCATCCTTGCATCGATAGACGATCATAGATTGATCTGGAATATGAAATGTGACTTCCCTTTTTTGGAAATTGATATGAGCTCCATATAAAGAAAACAAATCCATGCCAAGAATCACATAAAATTCCACTATAGGAAGGATCACAAGATTTGCAGGAAGTACTTTCCCACAAACTTCAATCATGGAAGAATTATAAACTTTTGATGGGACTGTTGTGCCATCAGGGGTTGTCACAGATAACTCAACATCTAATTGTTGAGGTAATACGGTGATACTCTAAGAAAAATCTTCAGAAATAAAAGAGTGGGTGGATCCAGAATCAAATAAAACATTTGCTACATTATAGTGGATGATAAGTGTACCTTTCACCACATCGTTATCGTACTCCACATCGCTGATAGAAATTGCATGTGACTTTCCTTTATCTTTAGCCTTAATATTTTGTTGATGTCTATCATCATCAACAACCCTTGGATTAGGGCATTTATTAGCATAATGCCCCATCTCCTTGCACTTGAAACATTGAAGTGTAGTAGGTTCATTCTGTGTGTCCCTTCCTTTGTTTGCATCATTAGACATCTTATTCCCATCATTGCGGCATTCAAATGCCTGATGACCTTCCTTTCCACATTTGAAACATTTACTTGTCCCATTAAGAAAACTCCCTCCATGTTTCTTTCCACACTTTGAGCATAATGGAAAGCTCATCTTCTTTTCAGTGTGTTTTTTAGATTTTCCTTTGAATTACATTTTCCAATTCTTATCAAACCCATATGACTGATGGGTTACTAAAATCTCTATCTCAACTTTTAGAGCACATCGAACGATTTCCTCGTAGCTATTGAAGTCCCTTATGGCTAATGCCATTCAATGAATTGGTTTTAAGCCACTAAAGAATCAATCGATCTTACTCTCAAGTTGGATAATAATACCAGAGGCGTACCTTGAAAGTCTTGTAAAATTTGCTTCATAGGTACCAACAGATTCATCATCCTTTTGCTTCAGTTCAAGATGCTCTTTCTCCATCTTTGTTCGGAGAATACGAGGGAAGTACTTATTGAGAAATAAGTTCTTGAACTCGCCCTATTCCATGGACTCAATTTCATCTCTTTGCCTCGTATTCATAATAGGATTCCACCATTGATCAACATCTCCTTCCAAACAATACACTGCTAGGATGACTTTATCATGTTCAAAACATTGAAGAACTAAAAATATCTTTTCAGTAGTACTGATCCATTGTTCAGCAACTAAGGGATTAGTAGACCCGCTGAATGAAGGTGGACGCTGCCTCATGAAGGATTCAACAAAATGTTGCTCCTTCCTTTGCTCGTTTGGAAGTCCAACATGATTCATAGCTTGGGAAAGTTGTGTGAGCATGGCTACAAGATTTTCCATTCCAGCTCCCATAACGTTTGGTTGCTCAGGGGGACAATCATTGCATTGCCCGTTGCATTTCGCATTAACACGGTTCCTTCGGGATCCAGCCATTGACTAAAACCAAGAAGAATAGTGTGAGAAACACTAATTATAATTGGAAAACCACATAATCAATAATAAAATTTCACACTTAAGGTCTTATCCTAGGTTATTCATGGTCATTTATAAAACACTAAGATTGTGTTCTATGCTTAGATTTATCCTTAGGGTTCTTACTAAGTCTTTCACATCCTAGTTTCCAAAGGTTGACTATAAATTTCCTCTGATACCAACTATAATGACCCATACTTTACATACATTGTTATTACTTCAAAATTGAAGCACAATTATTACAACATATAACAAAACCATGAAATGACCGTATAGGTATAGTGTCGTTAGAAACTGGAAATCATAAACAACTGGTTCATAAAGCATCTACTTTGCCTCCCATTTATTTCATCATATCTAGAGTACCTTTTTGGCATATCCTACTTAATAACCTTCTTCCTGACCTGGGGAAATAAAACATACAAAAGGATGAGCTCAAATGCTCAGTAAGGTTAAAAAAAAATAATTATCAATCACATCATATACATAAGAACATAACTTTTAGAAATCTTAACCTGCAAAAGAGATCATAATTTCATAACATGGGATAAATCATAGTAGTGAAATGTAATCCCAATAATCATAACTTAAAACATGAAACTTTGTGGCATACACACATAATCACTGAGAATCATTTTATATTAGTCAAGACTCATTGACAAGACTATCTTAGTGGAAAAAGTCCATTTCTGAACCGAGTTCACTCCTCATTTCTGTCCTATTTCACTGAACTAGTATAACCTGCCATTCCAGCCATGTCTATCTCATGAGATATAAAATCTTTACCCAATGCATTGGAGGGAGATATAGGTCCCACCCATCTCATAATGATACCATTCTTATGTGTGCCACAAAATCATAAACCATACATCATAGTATAACCCATGTAATAAAAATGGGAATCTTAAACATCGTGACATCATAAAAAAACTCATATAAGATAAAGAATTCATAGAAATAATTCCATCACAACATAATCAAATAAATTTAATAATATGGATAGAAACAGAACCCTTTATTATCTTAGATGTAAAATAATTTTGATAAAACGCTTGAACTCCATTCTTGAGGAAAATATCCTTTCTAATTCGAAAACACTTTTCCTTTCTTAAAATGTCTTAAATTATAAACTAAAATAAGTTGATTAAAAATAAACTTGAAAACTTTTAAAGGAAGCTTCTTGGAAATAATGTTTTAAAAATCCATTCATGTCGTATACGTTAGAAGAAAACATTCTTCTCGTATTTTTTTCAGAAAAGTCAAAAAGTACCTCGTACGAAAAATGACAAAAGATTCCCTTCATATATTTTACTAAAAACTAACCGAAGGGTAAAATTGGATATAAAATATTGTAGAATGATTTAAATTTTACATATTGAGGAAACATGGATGTGGATGATAAAACACACCCTAGTAAATTCTGACGTATAAACAATCTCAGATAAAAATGAGATTGTGATATTTCTTTTACCTTAGGTCCGATTTGCTTCGTAAGTGTCCGAACATCCTATATAATGATTTAAATAATGTCATTGAATTATTAAGGAATCATACTTATTGTTATGATATCATATATGGTCATATTCTTAGCTTCTTATTAGTAATATTTCATTACTACTTGTTATTCGGGTGTTTATTACTTTTTGTTCTTATGCGTGTTTTGTCGAATAAAATCTTATTCTTATCTTTAGGTGATAGATAACTCATTTACAGAATGTTGTTACTTTAATATATATCATATTAATTCATTAAATTCATTTATATAACCATTATTAAATGAAGATCATGTAGAACGAGTCACATTACATCCTGGAGACGATATTCCGTACTTACGCACGAGCGATGATATCGTTCCCATGATAGCAGAATTGTATTGGAGTGTATGTATACTATTTAAGAATCAATATCACCTTAAAATAATCAAATATAGTTATTATTTACACCATTATACCCATCCAAGTAAGGTGGTGGGGGAAAATAGATTACACCACGGCGTGGAGACGGTATTCCGTACGTACGCACACGCGGTGATTTTGTTTTCCGTAGGATGGATAGATGTTGAAATATGGTTGTATCATACTTATAATAAAATATCACTATATGAGTGATACTGATGTTTTTACTTCATAATGAAACAACTAAATAATAAGAAGTGGAAGAAGAAATAAAGATGAAAGAATTGGTAACATGCATTACCTCTTCTTTGAAGCGCTTCTTTGAGACCTCCTTTTAAGGAAATAAAATTGGTCATTGTAGAAGACCAGGACCTCTAGGATGTCTCTAGGGAAGTGTAGAGGCGAAAGAGGCAGGTGTTGGCCGAGCTTGAAGGCTCAAATTGGTGTGATGAGGAGAGGGAGGAGGTTCCCTTTTATAAGGGAGGAGAGGGGCACCTTTGGAAATATAAGAAATATTAGTTTATATTAAATCCCAACCCAACTTAAAAACTTCCAAAATGACTCATATCCAAATATTAGATGAGATAGGGTTGTAATCACATCATCCAATAAAATTTTTCCATGTTAGTAATTTATTTTAAACATTATCAACTTGATTTATCCTTATTTATCAATTTAATTTTATTTGTGGTAATAATATTCTAAATTTTAAATTATTATAAATAATTACATATGTGCTGTGAATTTTCCATAATTTGACACTTTATGACATTCTAGAACATATAAATTTTAATTTATAAATTTTAAATATTTTTGTTATTTTTAAACAATTTTATGATATGTTATTTTTATAAAATAACAAGTGTCAATTTTGACACTATTCATTTATTTGAATTTAAATAAAATATATACAGAAGATATGTTTGAACTAAAAGCTTTAATAGATCCATAAAATGTCATATGTATCTATAAAATTAGTGGAGAACATTAAATAGTTTATATAATATTTATTTTATTATTTTTAAAACCATTTATTTGATATTTTAATTAATAAAATAATTTCAACATCACTATTGTGTCATACTTAATGATAATTATTCTATCCCTAAAAATTATAAATAAATTTCTATGATGTATATAATTGTATTAGATTTCTGGAGACTATTTATGTTCTAAGTTTCATGATGTTTATCACTAAATTAAAATTACAATACTTATAAGATTTAAGAAAGTGACATGTTGTCACATTCATTGGTTTTAATAATAATTAAATTATTTTCATGGAAAAAAGACCATTAAATGAAACTAATACGACCCTTAGGTGATATGAGTCTACTTTTAGTCATCAAATAGGATTTTGGAAGGTGTTAGGGAAATTTTATAATCTTAAATTTACCCTCACTTACCCGATTTACCTTTAACTATGGTAAATAAAATTTACCGTAGTTACTATTCATAATGCCCAAAAATAAAAATTTTCCTATTAACATAATTTAGACCCACTGATTCCAAATATGGAATCCATTTTTTCAAAATTCAAAACATATAAGTTTCATTAATTAATTTAAAATAAACCCTGTTGTTAAGAAAACCGGTTTTAGATGTTAAAACATTGCCAAAGATTGAAATGTTTTTACCTATGAATTCAATGTCAAATTCATTCTAATGACATACATTATATTAAATGGTAAAAATAAATTCTATTTATACGTTAATGCCATTCAATATTATAATTTATCCATATAAATTATGTCAATGAAAAAAGTTGTTTTTAATTAAAAATTAGCATATTTTTACTATTCATCAAAATATGAAAGTTATCAGAAAAGTATAAAAAATTTATCCAAAGTAATTTTTATACCCTGATTCAAAAGAAGAATTTTATTTTGTCAAATTGAACTTATAAACATGTTAAAAACTAGATTTAATGTGGATGTACCATCAAAAGGCAGCAAAATTGTATTTTTTGAAAAATACTTCTTTTATCCAAAAAAAGTGATTTTTCTTTTATACCTCATTCTAGAAAATGTATAAGTTGAATTAAAATGTTATAAAATTCAAAATTAAGTTATTACTATTCATAACATCTTGTTTTAATAATATTTTAATATCATATTGTTTTTTAGTGAAACTCGGTATTGCGTACGACGCAAGCTATCGAGGAAAGCCGCGGTTGCGTGTAAAGCAAGACAAGCTAGTGTTATGTGTAGTGAAAGATTCATTTTATGATTTATATAACATAAAAACAAAATATTTCTCATAAATGTCTCGGGTGTTATAGGTACAACCATATTCAGTATTCTATCCACCCTTTGAATAACTTGTCACCATACGTGCGTACGTAAGGCTTACCGTCTCCACGTCGTGGTGTAATTATTATTCAATATATTATTATTTGGATGAGTATAATAATGATGTGTAACTCATGTAAATAATAAATATAACATGATAATGATTCTGTATATATGATATACTATCCAATTATATATTATTTTAATATCAAAAGAATGATATTGTCGCCCGTGCGTACGTACGGACTACCGTCTCCACGAACGCGATGAGATTCATTCTCCATCGTATCCATTCAAGTATAATTATCATTGAATGATTTAAAATTAATTTTTAAGGACATGATATCATTCTGGATATGATTAAGATACAACCTATACATTACAAACATGGCTTACGTAACAAAACATATAAAAGAAAACGAGTAAGTTAACACCCGAAACAACGATAATACTAAGATATTATTAACAAAGCAATGTTAGAAGATCATATATGATATCATATTAATGTATATGATTCTTGTATAATTTAATAACAATTATTTCACCATTATACAGGAGGTTAACCTACCCTTAACCATGGAAAAGTACAAGGTAAGGGTTATTTCCCAATCTCTTCATTATCTGAGGTTGTTTATACGTAATAATCTATTGGGATCTCTTTATCATCCACATCCATGTTTCATAAAAATGTATTTCAAAACATTTTTACTATTTAAAAGAATATGAGTTAAAGTCATATATACCCTTGTTTGACTTTTTATAAGAGTTTTATAAAGTAATCTTTTCGTCTTTTTCTAAACAAGGTGCTTTTTAACCTTATCAACAAAATTAAGGTAAGAATGTTTTTTTAACTTATACGGCGTGTGCTGTTATTTTCCGCCGTTATAAAATAGTCGAAGCTTCCCTTACAAGCTTATAAGAATATTTTCAAAGAAAATGTTTTATTTTATAAATATATTACTCTTAAATGATTTCAAAATAGAAAGAGATATTTCTCTAAAAAGATTTTTGATTTCATCTATGTCAACATCCTTTGATGGATTTTACGATTATTTGAAGTTGATTTATTATGATACAAAACTTCTATATTGTATTGAAGGTTTTGTGATATGTTTGACTGTGGATGTGCTATTTTTATAGCATTCATATTTTATGGTGAAAGTATTTACATTTCGTATGCTAGTTTTAATACGGATGTTTATGTTATGTTTAAACCTTTTCATATGGGAATGCATTGGACTTAATATGTGACGGGTGGAGCCCTCTATATCTCCTCGATGCATCGGTAGGTATCATGAGACAAACTAGTGTCTTGGCAGAAGGCCTTGGAAAAATATTATTTGTAGTCTTGGCACGAGGCCTTTGCTATGTGGTTATGATAGTTTGGAATTATTCATTCTATCATTATGAAAGTGGTAATTGATATTGCATGTGATTATTCGATTTGTAGAAATCCATGTGAATAAGTAAATGAAATTATTTCATTTTATTTTTTCCATACTATGTTTAAGTTCAAGTTTAAAAGGATTTTTTTTTAAGTTATACATTGCCTTAAATGTTTATTCTTATTTATGAATGTTTTCGCTATATTGTTATCCTTACTGGGCATTTGAGCTCACCCCTTTTCTATGTTTTACTTTTCCCAGGATGTGAAGAAGTAATTTATGAATGACCTGTAGGGATAGTATGTGGGTATATGAGTATGGGATATGGAGACTATGTTGTTGTAGTAGTTTTTCACTTTATGATGTAATGTAAAACTTTATGAATATATCTAGTGTTTCCAAGGCTACTAAACCAATTGGTCTTTTGAGATTTGATCTTTATTGTGATCATGCCAATGTTATGTAATAATGCACCGACACTAGGTAACTCGGGTCGGGGTGTTACAATGTCAGTGGTGTTGTAGTGGAAACGGATGAGGGAATAGATGTGGTTTTCAACTATTATTATAGAATTTAATGACTTAGTTTTATTGTATTTCAAGTAATCCAAACATAAAACTTATTTCCTCCTATACTAACAACTTTCTTCCACTCTCCTCTTTTATCAGGTGTAGTAGTTGAAATATACACTATATCTCTTAGTAGATTAAAAAACATAATCTAATTAGAGTATACCTTGTTATGAGTGATTTATTTTAAAACATTTCCATCCTAAATGGTGTTCCCAAATATTTTGTAGAAGGATAAATAATTTTAGTGGTCATCAAGACCAACCTATTCGGGCCTTTAGGTTCTTCCAGGTGGAGTAAATCATTATCCATAATGACTATAAAGTATTTATAGACTTGATCATCTCATAATGACTAATCATTATTATTTCACTCATCAAATTGTTCTCACATGGCTCCCCTCCACTCATCCTATCAAGGAAGGGGTTTATATTGAAAACCACGAGATGTATCTTGATACAGTCTAGATTTTAGAGCTGGATCATGTGTGGAGGATGGATTAAGTTTGATGGATGTCACCTTTTACTTTCCTTATCTTTTCACTAGGACTGGGGGAGTTATCTGAGACATAAAATTATCCTTTTGTTTGGAATGTTGTCATGGTAATTATTTAGAAATCCTGAAACCCTCTAATATATTTCATTGGTATGAGCTTCATTCGTAGCACATTGTGAAGGATATCAATGCAAAGAGAAAGAAGGTCTTCTTGGTGTGTAGTAGGATTTGGGAGTTGGTCATCCATTCCCATATGGAAATGAAAACCTACAGTATCATTTTCTCACTATATTTAATTTTAATGGTCACTTGATTATTGTCTTTTTCATCATTGAGTTAGACTGAAAGTGTAACTAGAAATGGATCTCTTACTATCCAATAATTGATCGAGTTGGAAAACTAGTGTACCATACAATGGTTGTCCCTTATAAGGTTCCCTCATAGCATTAGAGTTTCATTGTTTCTTATTTATCTGGAGTTCCCATCGTGAGATAATACTGGGATGAACATTTCACAAGATGTTGGTCCAAGTCACCTGATCCATTGAATATTGAAAACATAGGAATCCCAATGTTTGGAGGTGGTGGGGTGTCACTCACCTAGTTGGGGTAAGGTTTCCATTTATGCTTCATTGGTGAAATCCACTCCTCTATGGATTCCAAATGAGCTTTTAATGACTCTATGGGGTTGATAAGACCTTGATGAGTGATTGGTTGAATCAAAGCATAGACAAGTGCAATAATTTCAAGGATTTGGTCTAACAATTCATCCATTATTTGAGAATGACATCCGGACAGGGACATCTTTTGTGGATTTTCATGTCCCTATTTTGGTTCTCTTCTGAATGTTGGAAAATATTGATATCCATCCTTTATTATGTCAAGGTAAACATATGGTCTAAGAAATGATTTAGGAGTATGTACAAGCCATTCTTCAACCACTATAATGAATCCTTGTTTCTAAGGTACACCTATGAGATTTGTCCATTGAGGCTCTTCTTGGGGAGAATATTTGATAGGAACAGAACATACGAGAAACTCAGTGTTTAGTCTCCTGATCCCTTTCATTTCTTCCTCATTTCGAATGAATCATTTATTGCGATTAGGGATCTCATCCAAATTGAGTAGAAGAAGTGGACTGTATGTGTAATTTCTATTATTTTTATTATATAACCATTGAGGAGTCAATGTGGGCTTGATTGAGGGAGAACCCAAAATTAGGGTGATTCTCTAGTTCCGTGTATTTGAATCTTCTTTTTTATCTCAATGTTGACCATGTTCCAGATGGATCCATCCTATCTATTATTCTCTTCATTTTCATCATATCTAGTGTCTTCGATAGGGTTAATGTTCATGATGATTACTGATGCATAATAAATTTTAGGAATCATACTAGATATCAAATGATATGAGGGGTTTTTAACACTTTTTTTGTACCTCCCCCATCGTTTCTAGGTTCTTTATTGAGCTTATTTGTGAAGGGTGACTCAGAGGGATCCTCTATGCATATTAGAATTATTACTCCCTTCTATGGGAAATGAGTTCTGAGACAGATTAGATTTGGATCCATACCACTTGGAATCCTTTATAAATGGGAAAATACTGGTTTTCTTTAAGGTGTGGTTGAAGTAGAAATTCCCCCAGCCCTACTGGCTGGGGTTTCTCTCTTTCTCTTATTTTTGTGCCTTAGTCCAAGTTTATCAGCCTTAGGGGAGATTTTGTTTTGTAAAATTTGGACCCAAAACTACCATACACGGCTGACATCATACTGTAATGAATTCTACTATTGTTGCCACCTTCTCGATATTGCATAACCCTTCTTGACCATAAGATAGATATGATGTAATATCTTCTTGAAAACTGATTTCATCCAAGGATATTTATAATCATTGGTGATTGGATTCCATTAAGTGAGAATACTGTTGAATATTACTAGTTTGATAGTTCATCAGTTTTCAATGGATTTCCCTTCTTGGGCCTAGCTCTTTTGAGGCTTACTCAAGGCTGATTCTTGAGGAACATGCCATATTTCATGATCATGGGGTTTTCTTAATAGCCACCTTGGATTAATAAAATTATAGTATTTTATTTCTAGTGGTCTCTGATGAATGGTGTCTAAGGTGAAATTAAATGATCCATGTTCTCGTATCTTCAGATATGATCACTAGGTGGGGAGTCAATAATTAGATGGCACAACTCATGCATTTTTTGAGGAATGCTGATCGAATATATTTTTATCTCTTCTATAATCATCGTTGTTGTGCTGATGGAAGGGATTCCAAGATGATTTGAGTATGGATATCTCCAAATATTTTCACATGAATTGAATACCAGTTGTAAGGAAAAAGTTTTTATTTTAGGTGTCATTGAGTTTTCTAGATATTAATATAGATATTTTGATAGCATTCTTTGACAATTCCTACGGAATGTCGAACTGATAAGTGGATGAGGTCCAAAACATGATTGGAATTTCCTCCAAGACAAATTGTTTTCTCACAAAAAACATATTCATGGGAAATTATATGAGATACTCTATTAATTTATTAGACCATCCCAAGCACTTATAGACATTTTTATCGCAAGTAGTGAGGCTAGAGAAGGTATCTATGGAATGGAAATGATATGAGGGGGGGCTTAGAGAATAAGCATTTCCCCGAGTTATCTTATGGTTGAGAAAGGATATCAATTTTAATTTATAGGGTATCTATATTATCTGAACCCATCATTTCATGTTCCTCTAAATATGATGGTTTTTCTTATCACTTGAATCCGCACAGGGATAACCTTCATCCTAAAATGAGTTGTCACTATGGGGAGGACCTTCACAATAAATGTCATAATGGCATGGAAAACCATCCTTGGTGATGTATGATTGTAGGGATACATTTTTCAGAGTATACCCAGGGGAAGAACTTAAAATATGAAAATATCACTGAGAAGGCCTTCTTGCAGTTTGATATTCATTCCCTATGGATGGTTAGCGTGACTTCATCAGGAGATAGGCTATCATGATCAATCTGTTTTTATCCACAAATTAATCCTTCATGGAAGATGATTTGGATAGGACCTTCATAAATTATAGTAATAATGTTGTTGGGATGACCTTGAAGACGTATACTACAACTCCCATGATATAGTAACATATATGAAGGATCATGGGCCACCAGTGATAGCTGTTTGATAGACTCAATAACTATAGATTCTAGAAGAGTAGGGGTATGAGTCTACTCCTCATATTCCAGTTATATTTTGATGTGATTTATTTTTTGGAATAATATTTTAGTTGAATAAAACCACATTCTACAAGTGATGGCCTTAATACATAGGTTCTTGTTCAAGTGGCTCCGATAGTGATATCAGAGTATGCCAGTAAGCTTCTAGAATTATGGCAGGGAGATATAAATTCCTTGTAGTGGCCATTGAAGTGAACTAGTTTCCCCAAGATGGAATCGTTATTTTTTCATGAACATGTGGTACATTTATTGTATAATATTTCCTAAAACCCTCTTGTATGCGATCAGGGATGACGCTTTATCATGACTGACCAACATGTTATGTGGACGAGTCACCCAATTTGACGATATGGGTTGTGGGCATCACTCCAAGATATTTCTATGTCTGTGATTACATCATTGAAATGCTATAGGATATGGACAGGGGTGGATACTTTAACATCAATCATTTATAATAGGTGTTGAGAGATTTAATTTTTAGGAATGGGAATATACATCCATTCCAATCTCAGATAATGAATATGATCATGTTTTGGTCCTCCATTTCCGGACAGTAAGTACTGATATTCCACATGTGTGGGGGAAGAAGTATAAATATACCGCTAATTTACAATTAGGGTTGGCCAATTTCTTCCTCTAATTGAAATTTTATTTAAATGATAGTATTTATTTTCATCTATAAGAATTTTCATATACTAATAGTTGGTTTCCACAATATTAAGCTAGGGGGACTTATGTGGATAAATAGGAATATGTGTATTCCTGTCCTTTTCTATCATATTTTCATGGCCTGATTCATGTGAATGATGAATAATTTGCACCTGCTCATATTTTTCTATCATATTTGACTGATGGGATGTATGTTCATTAGCAAGGATATGTGTCTGCTAGTAATTTTCCATCATATTTTCAAAGTAGGATTAATATGAATGAGTAAGAATTTGTGCGTGCTCATCATTTGTCATTATAATTGATTGAAAGGCTATATAAGAGTGAGTAGGAATATATATCGTCCGATTGGTTTCCCCCATATTTAATTAGTGGGATTCTTCATCAAGAATAAGGATGATGGATATTTATTGATTTCATGATCATCACAATGTCTATGATGCCCTAGGGACTAGGGTTTGTTTGACTTGTTATCAGGCCCACATGGTGGTATTATATTCATTGCAAGGATTTGGGGCCATAAAAAATTCATAGAGACAATTATTGATAGGGTCCCTTGAGCGGGACCCTGTGAGGATGGGATGAAGTCGATGGAGATAACTTCATCAACTTCTCTATAGTAAGGGTGGAACATGTTATTTAATTCTGAAGACTTTATCATCAAATGGTGAGAGATAACTACTAAGTATGTTTGGTTCTAGATATCATACCTTTTTTGTTTGGATGGTTGGTGAGGCTTCATTGACTAAAGGTCCTATCGAGTAACCTCTAGTGCTGGGAGAGTACCATTCTGGTGGTACTTCCATACTAATTCATTCATAGTCCAACATTGAAGTATCTAGGTGGGTGAAGGAATCATCTATTTGGTTGAGGACTCAGCCTGTTCAGTGGGTGAAGCACTCATCCGCAAAATCGAGGGAGACTACAATGGAATTCAGATAATTTAGGTAAAATATACTTGTAACATATGTGATAAATACAGAAAATATCCTCATCAAAGTAGCATCTCATAACCATATGTACAATTGATGGACACTTTTGGCCCTCTTCTATTTTTTTATGTGAAAGGGTCTTAACATGGGGTAACACCTCCACATTTTTAAGGATTTAGATTTGTATAACATTTTGTTTTAAAATAATGTCTTGTTCCCTTTAGATATTTATTGTGGGGGAGGGTGAAATTTAGGAATTTTATGATTTCAGATGATCAAAATTTGAAAAATCTCCAATGGTTTGGGTTCATGGACTCAGAAACACCCAACAACTCTCATATCCACAATGACTGATGGACCTACTTTCCAAAGGCAGGTGTTTTCTAGGGAACTTGGAAAAAGGCACTTAAAAACTTACATTGGTTGAGAGGATTGTAATTCAGTATCATCATATATTTTTTTTGGGAACTATTATCTATTTTTGTACTCCAATATAGATTCAAAAAAAGTTCAGGAATATTTTGTTCATTCCCACGAATGTATAACAAGGAAAAACCTATGATAATGTTCAATTATGAACATGAATGGGTCCAAAATCATCTATATGTATCCAAGGTTCCCCTTTAATATGTTTATATTTATTTATATGAGGTTTTCCAAACATTTTACCTTTTAATGGATGGATTAGATATTTTTTTTTCATTCTTTAGGATGATGATGTTATTTTTCCACGTCTTGAGGTTCTATGGAGTATACTATCTTGTGGGGAGATGGAATTTTGTTCGATGTTAGGATTGAACACATATAATGGGCTTCTTACATATCCTCATTAATGGAATTGGAACCCATATAGTTTGGTTACACTTAGGAGGAAACATAACATTCTATGGTCGTGTGATGAGGACCAAACCAACATGTTTAATGGCATCCAGAAAGGACATCCAGGTGAAATGTTCTTGATCAATGATGGTGTGATTTGTTCAATGAGGTTTCCTGGAACAGACATGGTTTCCTAGGTGGATATTAACCTATGGATAATGTGTCCTAGACAACGTAAAGGTGATCTTGGGTGTTGGGTTTGGACCACATGGAGGATTCCTACATATCCCAATTATCCAGGAATCAAATACATTGATGTTTGGAAATATGGGACTTACAAGTGTGATGATTCTTATAAGGTTCCACTTCATTAGTAATATATCCCTTTAAAGGTATAGGAGAGGATTTTTTTATACCATACGAGAGACATGTGTCGTTGGGGATTAAAACATATAGGTGGACCATGTGTTTTGGATAGGATTTGGGCTTACATCGTATAAGAGGCCCATTTGACCTAGGATAGTTTGGATTTCATGATATCCCCTAACCTGTAATCCCATTCGAGTCATGCTCAGTGTGAGAAACAAGAGGAAGCAGTACATTGGAAGATCACACAATCTACTCTATTCACTAGTGGATGAAGTCTGATCCCAAAGGGAGAGAGAACAGATATTAAAGTTACCATATTCACAATTTATATGGTACCCTAGGGAGGAAGAGATGAGTAATATCTTATCCTATCACAATAAATACTAGGATGTTACTTAATGAGGGATATTGTGCTGGTCCCCGGGGAAGAGAGAAATGACCTGTACTGTATCTCATTGAATGAAAAGTCCATGATTCCCCTTAATCCCTAGAATGGGGAGGTTCATATAAGAACCTCCAAGGTTAGAACCCTCATTACTATGGGAATGTGGACTTGAATATATTCTATGCATCCACATTATCCTAGAGGCTACTAATATAAATCTTCTTACCATGGGTATATAGGCATGGGAGGACACGCTGATGTGATTGATAATTTGAACATGCATGTCAGGTGTATTTGGAAGAGGCTTTGGCCTAATGTTGTTAGACCAGTTCACATTGGGGCCAAAGTTGGTCCTAATGATATAGTAGAAGGTAGTGATGGAAGGTGGATAGTAGAACACCCTAGTATTCCCCATATCATATTGAATGTTATTATTTGGGATAGGGTTCCCTCTGAATAACATGTTTCTATGTGGGTGAGGGTACCATATATTTATCATTGTGCTATAAGGACTTAGGTTCTTCTCACATAGGATGTTACTATGTGGGGATAGGTTCCTCCCACATTGAATTTTCTAATAGAGGTCATGTTCATCAAATATATAATTTTTCTTCACATGGAAGGGTTCTTCTTGTATATAATATTTTTATTAGGGGTGTTGTACCGAAAAGGGTCCATCCATTTGTGTTCTATATAATGATTTCCACAAAGTGGTTTTTATGTTTGTAGATAGTTAGAAGATTTTTATTTCCCCAATTCTATGTGGTGGTTTTACATGCAGGACACCACAGTTCTCTCCCAATTTATCTTTTATCCTTATATTTTGTATCTCATGTTTCCCCCTATTAAGTTAGTCCCCCTCACAAAAATATTATATAATAATAGATGGATCAGATACCAGCATGGCTAGAAAACCATAGATGGTCGTTGGGCGTTGTTTTTGGGAGCCCAAGGAGGATTCCCCATGACCCAAATGATTTAATATTCAGTGGAAAGGGGTATTCAATCTTGGGGGAAGAAATCACCATTTAGCCCATAAAAACACATGGATTTATTTTTTGGCACAGGTAGTACCATATCATCCCTTAAACAATTTCATTCATGGAGGATTGTCATTCAAAGGTGTGTAAATCACCGTCCACCCCAACAGACGACTTTGTTTTGATTGCAGGCATTTGCAGTACCATATCATCCCCTTAATGATTTCATTCATGGGGTTCTTTGTGCATAGGTGGAATTCTAGGTGGTGTGGCATTCCACATGGTGATTTTTACTATATGGACCCGAACCAATCATCATGGATTTTTCCCCTTTGAATATTTTTTTTTCAAATTCCACTTCTGGGTTTTTTTCTACCCTTTGTCATATTCATGGATTATATTATTCATTTAGGTGGAATTTTAGGGACCCAACACCATATTAATTTATTATTTAAAATCATTATTCATTATATTTGTATTAATATTATTTAAGTAAATTCACCCATTATCAATTTACTATTCATTTATTGATTATTTTAATCATCAAAAAATAGTAATTTTGATTGCTTCTCACAAGCTTAGTAAAGTCTATGTCAACCCAAATACATCGATACCAATTTAATAATTCCCATAACGTTTAAGGTACTTGTATTAGTGTTCTAAAATTATTTATAAATTTCATATTTCATTACATAATAGTTTTAATTAGGATTCATGAAGATGAAATCGTTGAAAAACATGTTTTTTATATTATAATGAACAATGGTAGTATATTAAAAAAAGTTCAATAATAATAGATTTCATCATTTATCTTTTCAAAATAATTATAACTTAATTAATATCATTAGTATTCATTAAATATATTCTTATAACAATCCATTTATTGTGGTGATGAATAATGGAATATTTCATTCATGTAGGTCATAGTCTACACATGACAATAGTGATGTTTTCATTAACCAATGCATGAGAGGGATATATATAATGGTTATTCCATAAATATAATAAAAAAATATTATTCTTATTAAAATTATTTAATTTTATTAGTATGTTTACAATATTTTTGGATGATAAATATAGATAATAAATGTTTGGGGAGTGAATACTACTGAGGTTGAGTACTGGATTCTTCCCTTGGAGGACTTCATGGAAATTGAGTTTCTAGGAAATATTATTGTAAACATGGTATTAAGAAATTGAATAGAATTATATGATTTGAAAAATTGGAAAATTTTAAATGGAAATTTGATGGATTTTTATGACTGAAAATGAGTGGATGTGAGCTCTTCTTATAGGTGAAAATAAAAGGAATTTTCTTAGAAACTGAACATAGTTGATGGCTAAATATGAAATCAAGTTGGAGTTAGGGAATTTTGTGAGGAAATATAACTGTTAGATTTAGGATTTAATTTCCCACATTATAAGTTTATTCTCTAGGGTTTACATGTCATTTTATTATAAAACTTGAGACATGGTAGACAACTTCCTTTTTACACTATTACCCTTATTAAATATTTATTATGGAAGTTATTTTTTACAGATTATCTAAAATTACCATACATAAAAAATGTTGATCTGTTGATTCAAAAATCAACTCTATTTAATCTAATAATACTAATTTATATGTCAAGTAAATATTTTCAATTAAAACATAAGATATATATAATTTTTTTTGAAGTAAACGTGTTTTTATATATTAAGTGTTTTTCTTCTTCTTTATTATATATTAGTAACTAAATTAGTTTTAATATATATTATTATAATTTCCCATTATTTTATATTTGTCAAAAAGAGGACATCTTAATTAGAGAGAAATCATAGAATTTTGTAAAAAATAATTCTTCAATACATAAATTCTTTACAATAATAATTAATATTTACTTTAATGACTTATTGTTTTGTTAAAATTGAATATGTTATTTTAAAATATGAATTTTTTTTATTATTCCAAATTTATATAGTTGATAAAATTTCTTTTAATATAAGTTCCCATGACACATAAAAACAAATTTCGGAAAAATATATCTCTCAAGCATAAAACAATTATTTTCAATACATTCCTAGTAATAACATTTGGATGGATGTTAATTTATTTTATATATTATAAAAATATTTAATAAAAAATAATTATTTATTAAATATAAATTATAAATATAAAAAACTTCCAAAAAAATTATTCGTAAAATATCACTTTTATATTAAATAATCTTCACCAAATTCTAGTAAAATTATTTATTTCAGTTCTAAATCATTTGTTTTATTACTCCATTAATTTTTAAATATTTCATTGAGTTTTATAACTATATCATATAATATTTTTATAAAAAATATATAATGAATTAAAATATAACTAAATATTTTAAATAAAAGTTTTTTTTTATTTTTATCCTTGTTATTTGTGAATTATAATATTTTATATTTATCACTAACAATATTCCAATTTATTAAACCAATCAGACACATGTATATACCAATAAAATATTCCTAAAAATGTATTCACTATATAATAGTCATAGTAGGACCATTAATTCCTATAAATTCATTCAATTCTTACATCGTCAATCACCCTTCTCTTTTTCTTAATTTTTATTTCAAAATTCATAATATGATATCTACTTTGTGGTCATTATTTTATATGTTAAGATTAGTTCTAGTAATGGTGATCATCAAGGGAAACAATGATATCAGGTATCTCTATGTTATAATGATAATTTTCATTTCAATTTAATTTCTATTTTTAATTTATTCTATTTTGACGAATGTAATCATCAATGGTAGGTCATATTCTATGGTATTCAATTATTAGTTTCTCGTAAATCTGTTGTGATGTTCTATTATGAGTAAATAAATTTCACTTATATTAATTTATATATTGCATTAATAAATTTCTACTAAAGATCAAATATTTTAATAAAATGAAAATGTTATTATTTAAATAATGTTGATAAATTTTTAGGTATAAAAATTTCTCAAAAAACACGGGGTGTTACATTCCCTCTACTTAAATAAATTAAATATGGTATTTTTTTCATTTATCACACATAAATGATAATAGATAAAGGTGTCTATTAATGTATATGACTTGAGATAAAATATATAATGAGAGGTATATATATATATATAACTATCATAGGTAAGACATGGAACTATTTTTCCAAAATATGACTCTTTATGAGTTTCTAGAGGCTTACATTTCACAACATAATTTCCACAATACTTTATAAAAAGAAATGAAACATCCCAAATGGATATTTTCAATCTAATAAAATTATTATAAACTATCTAATGATTATGGAAACTCAATACTAAGATGTATCCTCCTCTAGAACCTTCCATCCAACATATGATACATTCAGTTAAACATTGATATAATTAGATAAACCTTTAACTCCTTTAGTTTGGCCTACTTTTTTCATGATCATTTTCATATTATTTTCTCTAACCTAACTAGTTTATATATTAAAACATCAATTTCCATCCAAATATCTTTTAATAATGAATAATTTCTTATGATCTGTATATAAATTATCCAAACCATATCCCCTAAGAGTGTAAAACTAGGTGGGAATTGATGCATACTTGTTATGCTCTGAGTAAAGTGTGAGTTAATACACAAAAAAAACTCTTTATGGGTTATTACATCAATATGAATCCGTGTTAGATCCTACATCAACTTTATTACCCTTGGGGAACCACACATTACATACTTTACCAAAAAAATATAATTTTTTCCAATATTTAGAACACTACCTTGGGGTTTCACTAATGTTTTCTATGAGTAATCCCAAAAATAAATAAACCCAACTCTAATAACAACTAACAAAACCCTATGTCAACATACATTATTTTTTACATCGTTTCACATTAATATTATATTTTATACAGTAATGAGTCAAAACCCAAAATGAAAAGGTTTTCTTCCAATGGGGATTAGATAAAAAAACAATATATTTTATACCATTGTCAACATTGGTAAAAATTATTCATCATATATGGTATCCTTATAAATATATCATAAAACCAATTATTCTCTATAACCTTGGAAATGGAAATATAGGATGTGTCGAGATCAGATTCTCAATATGGGAAAAAATGAATATCATCAATCTTGGATCATAATTGAGCATAATATAAATGCGTTGGGGTATGGAAACATAGTCAAACTATGTGAAAATTTCATAAGGAAATAGAAAATTAAATATGGATTATAAATTAGATATAATTTCATGATGCTTTGTGTATAAAAAAATATGAGTAATGAGTCAAAAATATTTGACCATGTCATAGGTACAATCCTAAAAAATGGATAATGAAAAAAATAAGATCATGGAAATATAATAAACGTAAAAAAATCAGAACATTAAACCTCTAAATAAAGAGTTAATAAACTCATTCAAAATATTTTAGTATTATCCTAGTTTAAAATTTACCTAATTGGTCTTTGGATTACAAATCGTATACCATTGGGGTTGGGATGACCAAATGTGTATCTATGCACTTTAGTTGACTAATAGTATACACATTTAAAATCATAATGTATAAAACATTACATGATGAATTAGATAGATATAATGGACCCACTAGTCACATAATGATAAAAAAACATATGTTTTAACAAAAACATTAAATCATCCATAATTTTATTATAATTAAATTAACCCTTTAAAACTGGTTTTATAAAATCATTCATAAGAAGTTATCAGAAACAATCCATGAAAACAAATATATTGTTATCATTATAAATTTTTTTAATTGATTCAATATAGTCATCAAATGATGTTGATATATATGAAAAATAATTTTATAGAACAATTAATATTTACTCTGATAATTAAGAAGAAAATATCATATACATTTTTTAAAACATTTATTTTAAAAAACAAATTTTATAAAAAGGAATTGTGCATTATTTATAAAAATATTAATTCATAGAGAATAATTTTATTAATTAAAATCGACAAAGGTGAAAATAAAATATGTTAGTATGTTAAATATGTACAATGAGGGATAATTTTATATTTCTTAAAGAAGGTCATAGTCATTAGAAATCCATCTTATAAAAAATGTTATAAGAGGATTCTTTTTTTTAAATAAAATACATTTAAAAATCACTTTATAAATCATATAATTATAGATAAATATATCTATAAGAAAATAAATAATATTTTTATGGATGAAAATATTTTGATTGAAAATAAGATGTTAGGATGTTTTTCTCTTACAAATATCACTAAGAGTGAATTATGAATAAATATGGAAATCAAATGGTAGGAGGACATGTAGAACTCAAAAAACCCCATATAATAATAATATTTATAAAGGTTTAGAGATAAATATTATATAACATTCGAAAATATACATTTATCCATAATTATCTCTAATTCAAAATTATATTTAAAATAAAAACCCTTACATTTCATACCTTCTACGGTGGATCTGCTCTAAACTCTAGTATGATAAAAATAAAAATTATATTAAATATAATAATTCACTATAAATTTATTAGTTTGTTATTCTTATTTTCATCATTGTATATTAGTTTTCTTGTTTCACACATTCTTAGTATAGTCAACATTGATCCCCATACATTGATACCATTCTCATCATTTATAGATTATTTAAGGCAAAAAAATTACCTAATGTTTTATAAATTTATAGTTTTGTTTCAATGATAGATTATGTTTTGATTCAAGAAGATAAAATCTGTGATGAGCATCTTTATGTATCATTTATAGAAAAAGGTAATATATTAATAATGGGTTAGATATTAATAAAATTAATAATTTATATTTCTTGAAAACTAATCATTACGTAAATAACAATTTTATTCATTAAATAAAATATTATAACTATTAATGTAAGGGGGTGGTAAAAAAATATGACGCTCATGGAGGTGGTAGTCTGAACATAACACGAGTGGAATTCTTTTTTCCTAATGGATGGGAGGAATAGAGATAATGGTTGTTCCATAAACAAAATAAAAATTAATTATTATTATGAAAATAATGTAATTATAATAGTATAGTTATAATTGGTTTGAGTGATAATGATATAGAAGAATATATATGAGAGTCGATAGTACTCATGTTGAGAACTTGATTCTTCTCTATAAGGCCTTCTTATAAATTGACAATTTGGAATACCTTATTAAAACCATGTACATAGAAACATGTAGTGAGATTCTAGGGGAGTTAAAATGATCATTATTTCAATAGAAATTAGAAGGTTAGACGTGACAAGAAGTGGGTGGAATTAATCTTTTTTTATATGTGAAATGGTGGGACAATTCATTGGAAACTAATGTTTAAAGAGGGGTAAAGACAGAATAACATGGTATTAATGTGAGTCATGTGAGGAAATTTTTATAAGAAATTTGGGATTAATGTTAACACACAATAAATTTATTTTATAATGTATAAGTTTCAAGTCAATTTAATAAACATTCATTCATAGTAGATTACTTTCTTTTTACCATTTAACATTAATTAAATATTTATTTTGGTAATTATATTTTACATTAAAAATAAGATATTCCTTGACACCAAATTTTATCAAGATAAATGTATATTATATCTCAATTTAATCTATTTCAATTTATGAATATAATGAAATTAAATATTAAATTAAAACATAATATATAGGAAAAACTATTTGTTTAGAAAACATTCATTTTATAAATTTATTGTTTCTTCTCTTATTTCTTATCTATTAAAAATTAAATAAGTGTTAATATATATTTTTATGTTTTTAAGAATCATGTTAAAGGAAAAAAAAATAATTTAATTTATTTATATAAAAATTATACAACATTAATGAGAATAATTCATCAAAAAATTATTATTTTTTCTTGGTAATTAATATTTAATTTTGGATTATATATATATATTTTTAATCTAAATGAAAATATAAAAAAAATTTGATTTGATGATTAAAAATATAAAAAAATATTTTTTTAGAATCATTATTTAGAGTTTATAAAAATTGATTTTAATATAGGCATGAAAAATACAAAAGAAAATCTTCAGATAAATATATCATTTAATAATTAAATAAATTTTTTTATTACTTGTCTCGTAATAAATAATGTATGCATGCTGATTTAATATATATATTATCATCAAATTTCAATAAAATCATTCGTTTGTAGGGGTTAATTAAAAATACACAACAATTTAGAAAAAATATTTAAAAACTAACACTTTAATATTAAATAATCCCCGTAAAATAACATTATAATTACTTAATATATTTTAAACACTAAATTTAATAATTATATTGATATTAATATAATTATTGAATTTTATTAATACTAAATTTCGTACATTAATTTTAAAATGTTTTTGTAACAAATAAAAATATAAATAAATAATTTAAAAAAATATTTCCTTTCTATCTTTATTATTTATGCATTATAATATGTAATTTTTTTGACTAAAAATAAATACATTTATTGTACCTTTAAGATACATGTATATTCAATGACCATATTTCTAATAACCATATTTGCAATGACCACATTTCCTTTTATAGTGGCTATATTACAACTATTACTCTGTATAAATTTGTAACACCCGAGGTAAATAAAGAATATGACAATTTTATATTTGTCCATATTTGTGAATAAAATATTAATATTACTTTAAATGAGACTCTATGCTCGATGGCGTACCCAATACGCAACAACGAGTTTCTTGGGAATCTTACGTAGCACTCTAATAATAAAATAATATTATTTTAAATGGTAGTTAATTCCTAGCCGTTGTAATGGCGGGAATGAACAGAACTAACTACAAAATTATTATATATGTTTGTCAAATATTTTTACTTTTTACAATAAAAGTTAGAGGATTAAAAATGCGAATGATTCGAATTTTAAGCGTAAACATTCTAATATTCTTTAAAAGGTCAATTAACCACCTTTGATGGTGAACCTCTTTTAAATACAATTTTTAACAATTTTATGTGTTATATATGACTAAATAAAATTCTTCTTTAGAATCAGGACATCAAAATTTACATTGTGTAAATTTTTGGTATTTTTCTGAAAAAGTTCAATTTTTAATAAATAGTGAAAAATGTTGTATTTTAATTCAAAACCTATTTTTAATCTAATTTATTTATATGATTAGATTATCATTTCAATTGGTTTTAAAGTGACATTAGAATATATTTTTACCATTTAATCCAATAGTGGTCATTGGAATTAATTT
Organism: Viscum album; assembly: GCA_963277665.1. Lineage (NCBI taxonomy): Eukaryota > Viridiplantae > Streptophyta > Magnoliopsida > Santalales > Viscaceae > Viscum > Viscum album. The sequence continues at coordinate 1,406,322,893 of OY728125.1, forward strand.
AACTTTGAAATCGGACTTAAACTAGTGTCAATCTTTTGATACTTTTTGTTTCATAAAAACACGCTATTTGTTTTGACAGCGGGAATTAATTATTAAATTAATTAATTCAACTTATATGTTTTTAATTTTTTTAAAATAGACATCATTTTTTAATTCGTAATATCAAATATAGCTTAGGGTGAATTTTTGGTAATTTTCTGAAAAACTTCAATTTTTGATGAATAGTGAAACCACTAAGTGGTACTTATAAAAACTGATTTTCCGTTTAAATGAAATTTTTCCACCTTTGTGTTTTGAATTTCAAAAATCCGACATACATGGTTTTAATTAAGAAGTAAAATTTGGTTCAATGGGATTAAAATATTTTTTGGTGAATAGTAACTTATTATGTTTTAATCGCGATTAGAGGTAATTAGTGTAGTTTAAGGTAAAAATAATGTTTTAATAATATGAAATGACCTAGAAACATGTTCTACCCTCATTGGATGAGTCATGACCGACCCAGAAAATCCATGGGTCAACTTGGGGACCCCATGGAGACACTTTGGTTGGAAAATGACCTAAATACCTTTTTATTTAATGTTAAAATTAAAATGACACAAACATGAGTTGTTTTACTAAAACAATTTTTAAGTGGGGTTATACAAGTCAGATTTTTGACTATAAATAGTAATTGGAACAATAAAAAGTTTTAATACATCATAGTGTTTGTTTTATAATTTTTAGACAGTAAATAATGTAAATTATTTATGACATCATGATGATGCAGCGATGACCTCATTATTTAACGATTTAAATAAAATGGGAAGATAATGTAAAATCTAATACCTACACATGTCCAAAACCTATTTTATGGGTGTATTTCGAACCCCTATCACATTATTCGAGAATTATATCAATTTGGGACCTTTTAAATCCGAAACTCATTTTCAAATAAAGTAACATTTCTTTACTTTCCAAGAGTGCCCCTCCTCTCCTCTTATAAAAGGCCCCCACCTCTACCTCCTTAACCACACTTCCAAAGCCTTTTTTCGGCCAAACCCTGCCTATTTGGTCTCTCCAAATGCCTTTATAACTCTTAGTAGCCTCACTTTGGGCAGAAGTCTTACCAATTAAGCCTTTGAACTCAAACCAAAGGGAGTTACCCGATTTTAAGGTAATGTCTTCACTTGTGTCCTTTTGTTTTATTTTGCTTCTCCAACCCCCTAAACTCTCTTTTATTCATTTCATTTGTAACAACTCCAGTATATTAAATATACTAGTATGTTGTTATAAGAATAATTCGAACTACACTTACACACACCTACATCTAATGGTTAATGAACATACAGTTTCTTTGGATGACGAATTTCTGCCTCACGAAATGATGATTGTTCAACACTCATATAACACCTTAAAAGGTGGACATTAAGATTTAACTATATTTATATATGATATATAATATGTTTAAGTTTTATTAAGCTTCTTTATTTTTCTTTTGTGTCATACCTTTATGGTTTCCATTGTGGGTAAACACGATAATTTCATTTTAGGAAGTGCGGACTACCGCCCCCTCAAAGTTATTTGATTCATTAATACCATATGTGGTACATATAAAGGATATATTTAATGATATTATATATGATACTATAATTTAATTCAAATACTATTATATATCATTATGTTTTAATTCCATTAAATATGAAATAGAAATGGAAGTAGCGTTCATGCGTACGCACGGCTTACCGTCTCCATGAACGGTACATTTCATTTCTTATCTCAAAATGTTATGTACTATTATAATTACATATGTATAATGGATATATATGTAATATATTACATGTAAATTATGGATATCATTCTTGAATTATAACATACATATATATCTCATTTTGTTTTAATTCCATTAATCTGAAAAAAAATGAAATTAGCGTTCATGCGTACATACGACCTACCGTCTCCAGGAACGGTGCTTTTAATTTTTATCTCCAAATGCAATGGAATAGTATAAAATGATTATATACTGGATATATATGATATTTAAAATATAAATACTATTCTGGATATGATGTACCTACAACTACATGGAAAATTATTTTCCAACAAGTTCAATTTTTAACTCATGTACCAAACATCGACAAAAACATCTGATATGAACTCATATTATTAACCAATTATTATAACATTAAAATATGTGATATAAACTGAATAATAATATTTATAGATAGGTCCTTAAGCAATTATAAATTGACCAAAATTTATTATTCCAGAATATAAAGAAACGAACAAGACAAGTTTGATTTGAGGTAAGGGATCCTACTCCTCTCTTTCTTTTTAAGCACACTCTTTTATGTCATTCATTTGAAAGATCATCTTTCTTGTTATTGGGATGTTATTTTATATTAATCTTATTGTAATTTTTATGTTCATGTGATTAGAGACCCTATTCTCTCCCATCAATCCATTTTGGAATTTTTGAGTGGCGTCGTTAGGCTGCCGAATTTTCGTAAGAGATCTAACCTCTCTCTTTCTTTTTATGTATTCTCCTTTATGTCACTTCTTTTAAGATCCTCTTTGTTATGTTGGGGGATGTTCTTTTATATTCCTCTTTCTTGAAAATTTATGTTAATATGATGAGAGACCCTATTTGATCTCATCAATCCATTTTTGTAAGTTTTAAGTGGCGTCGTTAGGCTGCCGAGTTTTCATAAGGGATTTTTCATCTCACTTTTATTCCCGTGAGATTTATGCTACATTTGCCACAATTTCTTTTGAGTGGTGTATGTACTGCCCATTATTTTACTCATTGTGTAATATACTTTCATTTATAAGTATTTACATCAATGTTGTATTGTCCTTCTTTCACGGGGCATATGTTTCAAAAGATACCCATGTTGGTAAGGGAACCTTTCACCCTCCTCTTTTTAAAAGACTTAATTTGTTATGTCTTTTAATTCACATACTATTATGTTGGGATATGTTCTTCTATATCCTTATTTATTTAAATTTTATGTCCATGTGATGAGATACCCTTTTGTATCTCTCATTAATTCATTTTCTAAATTTTGTAGTGACGCCGTTAGGATTCAAACTTTTGCAAGGGAACTTCTTAAACCAATTTTGATTCTTTTGGATAAGCCTGTACTCCTTGAATATTCCATTCTATGAATATGTGTGAGTAACCTGTGATTGTTTTACACTTAATATCCACTTATATTTGGTGTATTAGTTTGTCACACATAATTATGTAATTGATTTACCCTTAATCCAAGGATACCATCTTTTTATGGGACTTCGTCTCAATCTCCTTTAATTGAGGCATATTTTCTTTTATACACAACCTTCTTTTATACGGTGTATAAACCCCTTTTACTTTTACGTTTATCCAAAAATTTATCATTTTTTATACAAAGCGTTTTACTAAACGACAAAAGGGAATGTTTTTGTCGTACGTATGAGGCGACAACGACTTCTCCGCCGTCGTGAACATTATTTGAGTTTCGGCTTCTGCTACAAGCCATACCTTCTTTTTAAAAGAAAAATAAATACCAAGTTTTACTTTTATTTTATTTTGGTATTGAAAATAGTTTTCATAATGTTTTTTATGTCAATGTGTTTTATTGATATCTTGTGATTGAAATGTGGAAATGTTATGTTTCCTTTATGCATGTATTATGTGGTACGATTATGTTATGGTTCTTAGGCATTGTTATGAAGACGGGTGGTTCCGTGATAAACTAAGGGCGGGTGAGCCCGATATAGCTCTTCAATGCATTTGGTAATGCGAAGGAGTGAAATGTTAGGGTTTCTCCAAAGAGAATTACGGAATATACTATGGTGGGTATTCCAAACATAACCAATAGGGTTACTCCCTACGTAAGAATGTTATGAATGCCTCAAGTTACCTTTATGTCTTATGTTTTCTTTGATTTATTCATGATTTTTGAGGTATGTTAAAGTGATTATGTTTTATGGGTAAAGTATGATTTCATTATTATGTATACATGTACTCATGTTTCCTTTCCATATTTTTATATCCCTTACTGAGCTTTTTATGCTCATCCCAAGTTTTTGAAATGTTTTTCACATGTCAAGGGAAGGGTACATGATATGATGATAATGTCAAGGAAGTGTAAAGAAAGAATCCATGTTTTATTTTAAATATGTTTCCATTGATGAAAAAAATGAATACTATCTTTTATGTAACCACTTTGTTTAAATGTGGAATGTAATGCAAGTTTTATGATCTAATTCTCTAAATCTCTAAACCTGAAAAGATCCTCTATGTGTAATCTTGTAATAACTCAAGATTAAGTGAGGTTTAAGGCTGGGGCCTTATAGTTGGTATCAATGGTCGGTTTAGATAACTTTAGAGGTTAGGGTATTCTTTAAGCATAAGTGACATTACCATAATGGTTAGTATTTCAAAAAGAGTCCTAGTTTTTGATAAAGTGAATGAATAAGTATATCTTAGTTTTTATATTCCTCATTAGTACATGATGGTTTTGTTGATATACTCACTATGACCTTTTTGGTTTTAGTAAATGACTGGATCTAGCAGGAACCAAAGTAATAGTGGATGTGGAGGAAACTGTGACAGTTTTTTGAGCAAGCAACTGAATGATATGGGAGCTGAAAAGAGAACTCTTGTGTTTATCCTCAACCAAATATATGGGGTCATGATTGACCACCTAAACCTTGGTGATTTCTCTAAGGAATCATATATGCGTGAAACAAATCCCTACGGAACTACAGGTAATAATCATAAAGGTAAGTGTGTTCAAAAACCTATGTGTCAAAGATGTCGAAAGAAACACCTAGGAAAGTGTTTCAAAGGGACAGAAATATGCTATAGATGTGGAAATGAAGTTCATAAAGCAAGAACCTTCCATGGAAGAAGGAAGCATCCAATTGACTCAAGGAAAGGGAAAGAAGTTCTTTCTGAGGGATAAATTGAATGTTTTAAATGTGGTGTGCATGGTCATTATGCAAATACATGTCCTCTGAAGAAGTTTCGTGAATGGGGTCTCCAAGATCATACAAATATTCTTTTACCAACACCTAATGCCATTCCGATTGAGGATGAAGAAACCGACAATGACCAATCAAAGGTATGGATTATTTCATAACTTTTGTTTTCCTATTTTGGAATCTTAGGATATGATTCGTGATTTTGTTTGTAGGAAAGAAGTATTTCAGAATAATTTGGAAAGGTAAGTGTGTTCAAAAACCTATGTGTCAAAGATGTGGATAGAAACACCTAGGAAAATGTTTCAAAGGGACAGAAATATGCTATAGATGTGGAAACAGTGGTTCTTAAAACCAGAAAACATGATTCAAGGAACTACAAAACATATACATACATATTTTAAACAAGTATTCATGGGTAATCTGAATGATAATTAAATTGAAATAAAATCCCTATTATAACCAACAGATTGAGGAAACCTTAATGAACACACTTTAGCGTAATTATCTCAAATTCAATATTTAATGCATGTAAAATTTTATGAACTTCCTTTTGATATTTTAATAAATTATGTCTTATATTCACTAAGTATTATTTTTTATATAAAAATCCAATTTTATATTTTTTTTATAATTTACTTCATTTTATTATACTCAAATTATCATCTAAAAAACAAGATATTTTTTTTCAAATTAAGAATTATCCTTTTCAAATTATTATTATAGTGTTATAAAAACATTAAATAATTTAAAAACATTCATTAAAAAAAGAAGTCATATTTTTAAATACATATATTTCTTATCCCAATTTCATATTCAATTTAAAAATATTAATATACTTAAATTTTAATTTTTTAAATAAATTTGTAATTCCTATAAAATATTTTTTCAATTTATCATTTTACTCAATCAATTAATCTATATTAGTTTTTTCACATTAAAAATATTAATAACTATGGTCATAATAATTTTTAACTACAATAGTACTTTAATCCATCATGGTATGGTTAGAGATTTATTTTTCACTTTCAATTTTATCACTTAAATAAGAATCTTCCATAATATTCCACCCAGTAATCAATTCCCTTTTATCATTTTTTATTTTTATTATCTTTTCAAAAAAATATATAACATTGAGGATTTTGGCTTTATGTGTACCTTCTTTCTACACTCATAGTATGTGAGTTAAGAAATGTAACACCCATTGATTTTAAAAGAGGAACATTATGTGGCAGAGATTATATGACATGAAACAAAAAAAATAGAAAATAATTTATCACCCTATGAATTTATGATGAATTACATTTTAAATAATTCTTATCTCATCAACTCCTTATGGGACACGTGACCCCTAGTATAAAATAACTATAATATAGTATACCATTATAACCTATCTCTTCAATAAGACGTTGTGAACAGTAATAACTGAATTATGCAAATTTTCTGTTTTACACATGTTTATTTATTATCTACTAATTAAAATAAATATACATTTAATTTGAATGAAAAAAATAAATTTATAAAAAATCATACTTTTTTAAAGGGTTGTTTAGTCACGCTTTGTACACATAATTTAAAAATTATTTTTAGAACTATTAGAATGTTTAGTTTATATATTTTTCAAAAAAATTTAAATCATAATGTCGCAATTATCTTATATTGAATGTTTTTGGATTTTTCTAAAAAGATTCATTGTTTGATGACTGTTGAAAAATATATTTTTTTTATTTAAAAAATCCATTCATTGAAATAATTTACAAGTTTAGATTATATATAAAATTATTTTTATTGTTTAAATAGTAATATTATATTAAATATTACCCATTTAGTTAATTTTAATCAATTTAATGTTGAAATTTTATATTAAAACCTTCTAGACATATTCGAATTTCTATTTGGAAACCCGCTCTTTCATTACATCTTTGAGTATAATTTTCAATTGGATTCTATCACTAAATTGAATAATATTAAGAAAAATGTATTACAAGTTTTGAATAATAATTATTTATATTACGTACTATTTTAAACAAAATTAAATTTCAATAATTAATAATGAAATCAATAAAAATTAATTTCCCCCGTTCAGGTAAAAACTGTTTAACTAGGGTTTAAAATAATAATATATGGTTCAAAAATGACCTCAAACCTATCCAAAAACAATTGTTTGTCCACATATAATCCTTTAACTCTCAATGGTTTTATAATAACTCATATTTGATTCTTTTTACATGAAACAATGTCACTGTAATTGATTAGTTTCAAAAATATTCATGTTTGTCATCTCCTTTACTTATAAAATACCACCCCATATTCATCACTATTCACAATTCCTAGTCCATTTGGATTGGAAAATAACTACATAAATCACATAATTAATCTCCTAAAAATACCATATTATTTTTTTGGTTATTATTATTTGGTATAAAGGATTGTTTTTTGTAATCCAAATGAAATCTGAATCAGTAATATTTCATATAAGCATTTTTATTTTATATATTCTTAGAAATCCTTATAATATTATTATACCATGATTACATAATAAAATAATTATCTAAAATATTTATATATTTCATTATTTTATTTCTCCAACATATATCCATCTCCAATTACTATAAATGGGAAATGAAATTGTCAACATTGCGTACGACAGATTACCGCCTCACAAATCGATGTAATTCATTTTCCATCACCATATTTAAAGGATGAATAAAATTATGTATTTATGAAATTTATATTAGATTATTGTTTTTATTATACTTATTTAATTTGAATATCACATATATCATTTTATGTTACTTTTCATTTATGATATGATAACTTCGCTTATGTGCATGGAGGACTACCACCTCAAAAAGCGATGCGATTAATTTTTCTCTTAGATTTTAAATTGAAGGTATTAAGAATAATTTTTAGTGAATACATGTGACATAGATTAAATTATATTTATTATTTTAAAATTAATATATCTCCCACCTCCTTCCACTTTTACCCATTAAGCAAATAATTGTGTCACTTGTGCGTATGTACGACCTATAGTCTCCCCAAAGTGATGTGATCCATTGTCCATGTTCACATTAAAATATTGATTATAAAATTATATCTATTGAAAAAATTAATATTTATTACATTAATGTAATTATAAAAATAATGGAACTATATAATATTTTAAAATATTAGAAATTTAATGACAAAGAACACATGACAAAACAGAGAAACTAACCACCTATAGAATGAAAATAATGTAATATTATTAACAAAAAGGTGGTAAAACATTATTAGGGGTTTATAAATGATAGTATAAAAATTAATATATTTCTTTTATAGATTCATTATAATATTAAAAACATTATAAAAGAGGTTAAACCACGTTAAATTGAAAGGAATATTGAGGAAAGGGATTTCGTCTCAATTACCGTTCATTGATGCAAAATTTAATTATATGCCCCTAAATTATTTTATATGTTGAATATACTAACCATTTTTCATGTAATATCAATAATAAATAAATAATAATGATATTTTATTATTTAATTTTAATTATTAATCTAAGTGTATTTGACTTGAAAATTATAATGTGGTCAAGTATTTCCTAACTTAATTTCTTTTCATTGATTAATGTTACCTCTTCATTATCTTCTACATTATATGATATTGTGAGTGAATAATTTTGACTATATTATGTTTTATTTTAGCTTTTCATTTTTTATTTACATTTTATACACATAATAATTTCATTTACTAATTATAACATCATTTTATTGATCTTTTGTAAGGTTTATTTCATAATATCATTTTAATTGGTACTGTATATTCATGAATTTAAATTGATGGGATATATTTGATCATTGTATAATAAAAAATTTAATTTTATTCTTATATTTTTATTCATGAAATTTTTATTTAATAGAACCATTTATTTGTCTTTGTTTCTAAAAATTATTGAGAAAATATTTTTATAAAAGTATGGCTATATTTGTCTCTTCGGTAAAAAATATTTTTTCCTCGAAACCTATGTTTTCTAAAAATGTTTTTGAAAATGTTATTAAAATTCTACAAATGATTTATTAAGGAAATTTTTACACATATTTTAATTTTGTAAAAAATATGAAGGAATATTCATTTCTTTTTCCAACGAAGGCTCATTTGTATTTTACCCAAAATGTTAAAGGAATCATTATTTTAACATGTAAGACATAAATGGAACATCAATTTTTTTATGACCACAGAATGGTGTAAATATTAAATTTTATATATCAAGGATATTTTCAAAGAAATAAATTTTCAAAACATTTTGTAAACTTTTATTTTTAAAAATATTTTCAATTAGAAAAAGTCGATTTCCCTAGAGAATATTTTAATGGAATATTTTTTATTTATGTTCATCAACTACATAAACCCATTATTATACTCATTATCTAATGAAGAAATGTTTTATTAATTAAATAATTTTTATTTCTCTTGATGTTTTACAATTATGTTTACCAAAAAAATATTGACATTCTCTTTCATGATTAATTTTTGTAATTATTAACATTCCCTTGATATATTTACTTTTATTTTATCATTGGACATTACATTTCCATATATATATATATATAATTTATCATGGATATAATTATTACTTTATATATATATATATAATTTATAAAAATGGTATTATACATTAAAGGTTATATTATTGACATGTCAAAATTATTGTTAATCAATATTCTTTACTTGATATGGAAATTTATTGTTAAGGAATATTTTTCAAGAGGTAAATTGAACATTAGATATATAAATAATTACTTGGACATGCAGATATGGGTGGGGCCAAAATAATTAATAGACCTTCAATGCATTAATAGTATCATGAGAAGAATTAGTTGGCTAGCCTTATTTAAATGGGTTTTGGGGGTATACCTATCCATCTGTTTTAAATTGTCTTGTAAAAGGGCTTGATATTAGAGGTATCATGATACCCTATATCATAACATATAATAATTAATCATTATCATAAGTATGAATTCTGTTATTATTATCCATGATATTTTCACAATGATATTATATATAAATTTATATTAATTATCATTTTATCAGATATATGTAATTTGTTTTTAGTTATTTACCTTTCCATATTAAATATTCCTTATCTATTCATGATAATAAATTTTTCAAAATAAATGTGTGTACATTTATTTACTATTCCATATTAATTATGCCTTATATGATCATAAAAAACATGTTATTGATCAAACGTAATTTTTTTTGTCTATTTACATTTCTATATTCATTATTCCGTATTGATTATTCTTTATTTACTCATAACATGGCCTCACCCTTATTTTTTCTTTTTCTAGGGAATCATAGATATGTATTATGAATGATGTTCAAGGGTATTATATAGGGAGTGACGATATTACCATGAAAGAATTATGTTATAATTTTTCTATTGAAATATAATATATGAATCAATAATGTAATTATTTTAAAAATAACACTAAACAGATCTAACCTTAGGGATGTGATACCTTATATCTTATGAAAATTTCAAATATAAGGTAGTACCTCTAGGATTCTAGAGTCTGTGTCACTACATTTTGTGTTAGAGGAAGATTTATAGAAACGTCTGTAAATAGATTTTAAAAGACATAGATTTGGAAACATAACCCTATTATATATTTTGAGGAAAGTTTTGAAGAACATAATTATTTTCTGATATGGTAGATCATGTGAGGGTTTTCCAAAAAATACATCCCTATCTGGATACAATATGTGGAACTGGTTTTAGTGAAGATGTACCTGGGGGTAATAACTCCAAAAATTCATGTCATGATTTACATGAGTGTTACATAGTATATAATAACTATAGTTATTGTGAAAAAGGTTTTAATCTCTTAGGGGATATGATTTGGATAATTCCACCCTTTAATACAAATAATTATGAATTATTTGAAACCATGATGACAAATAATGACCAAATATAAACCTAAGGTGTATTATATTAAAAATATTTTTTTTGAATATTTATACCTCATATAAATGATTACATGGGTTTCCCCACTATAATTATTGTCTTACATGATATTGTATTTTCCTTAACCAATGGACAAAACATAATGTAATTGTCTTATCAATAAACATGACGGACGATTTGGTGACTGTGAGAAATAGAATGGCATGATGATATGATTGAAATATATCTTAATTATTCCTATTAGTTATCCCTAATTACTATTAACAACCTTTACCTTAATCCAATCTTAGACTCTCTAAAAAAGAGAAGGATACAGTTTACTAAGATCTTGATTATTGGAGACAATTAAGGAATAATGGACCAATTTTCCTTATGGAAAAAATGTTGAAATAGACACCCTAGAATGTATCTCAGAGGAATAGAATTTTTTTTTAAATAAATGGAATAAAGAAATTAATTTCCATAGAAAAACCTAGATTATGATGGAATGAAATAAATTTCATTCCTACTATAGTTATTTGACATAGATATAGGGAACCTGGGAATTATTTGAGTGAACTGAATATTCTAAAGGACAAACCCTTGACTAAATAAGGGCCTTAATTGATATAAAACACATGAATGCTTTATTTATTAGTATTGATGAATTAAATTGAAGACTTATTCCATTACAAATGGTACTTTGGTAAAAGTATCGTGAAACAAATGATAGATTCAATCAATTTAAAAGAATAAATGTCATTATTAACTTATGTTTTATGGATACCATATTGGGTTTTGGAATTTAAAGTTGATCATAAATTTAAAGTACTAAGCACATATTTTGAAAATTTATGTTTTTGGGTTATAAATTTATTAATGATATTTTTTGAAATCATTTCTATGAATAAAAAATATTTCTTTAGTATCACAAATTATTTTTAGAAGCATATTTCAATTTATTTTATTATGAATTTAGATTAAAAGTATTGGGAATAATTAAGGTTTATATTACCTTTAAAGTTTTAGTATATATAGTTCATCACAATTTCATAACATTATATGAATTTTTTAAATAATGTTTTTGAAAAATGAAAACCCACATACCGGGAGAAAATCTGTCCCAACTATAAAGGACATGTTGCTTGAACCCACATTTAATGGATTATAAGAGTTTAGATCCTACCACTTGCCTTTGTGATTTCCAAATTAATATATAATTATTTTTTCATAATGTATTTCAGAAGTAAATATTAGATATAATCTAGGGGGATTATATTTGAAGTTTACTAATAAATGTATTATATTGGGTAATTTTTTCCAAACATATTGGTATTAGATAATATTTAGATATGTAAGGAAATACATATCCCTATTTTATAGATCTTATAGACCATTAAAATTTAATTTTGTGCTTCATACATAAAAAATCATTTTTATTTTCATTACTTGGTGTAAGAATTGATATAGAAATTATTAGATCATAACCTAAGGATGAAAATTTGATTATATAACATAAATATATCAAGTAAGTATATTTATATACATTCTAACGCAATAAAATAATTCCACAACATTATGAAAATTATCTTGATACAAAATTGAAATCATATTAACTTTATAACTAATCAATTAATGATACTTTGGATAAATATAGATTTATTGTATTGTTTTTGTGGATTTTACCTTTATCATTCACATTATTATGATTAATTTCTTCGATCACTCTACATTATTATTGGGGTGTCGCAATTTTCTTCCATGTTCATATATTCAAATCGCACATATATTATCCTACATAGAGACATAATTATATGTTATTCTAGATGAACATTAATATTTATCTATATTTCTTAAAAAATTATGTTTAATTAACCCTTTTATGATGTGTGTTTAAAAAAATATTATTTTAAATATCAAACCCTTGGTTTACAAGTGAAAGTTCAAATTGTGAAGATGTAATTTATTGAACATGGGGGGAATGTAACACCATTTTATTTTAAAAGAGTAACATCATGTTATATAATTAATATTAAATGGAACATCAATCATACATGATAATGTAACACCCAAATTAATTATTCATTATTTCTATTTAAATAAAATAAATCCCCTTGATAGCTTACAAAACACAAAACACCGAGTCTAAATGAATAGTAATATGGAATATTGTTATAAACTATCAGCTAAATTGATGTGTATGAATATTAATAACCAATTTTATTAAAATTATATGTTTAGACATGTTTATTTATTATCTATTTTTTATAAATTGAAAAGAAAAAATCAGTTGAATGAAGAAAAGAAATATTTTCTAGAAATTCCTTTTTTTCTTTAAATGGAGATTTCGTAGTTCATTACACACATAATATAAAATTAATTTTTTTCCACATTTTAAAATTTATTTTAAAATTTTAAAATAATTTTTAAATAATAATATCAAAATTAAAATAGGGATATGTTTTCAAATGTTTCTAAAAGGTTTCAATTTCTTATGAATCATGAAAAATATTGATTTTTATTGAAAACATACTATTCATTTAAATAATATTCAATGTTATAAATTATGTTATATTTTTTAAAAAGTAAAATTAATTAAATTATATTATAATTTTACTTATTTATTTCATTTTATTAAATATCATATTGATTTCTTGTATGAAAACATTTTATACATATGAGAATTTTCTCCGGGGAAACCTGAATTTTTATCATGTCTATTGGTATAATTATAAATTTGATTATTCTATATATTTGAATTGAATTTGGGAAAGTTAATTCAATATTTTTATTCATAATAACTTATATAATCTAATTATTTCAGAATAATGTTTTACCATAATGAATTGTGAAAATTCTAAAAATTAATTATCAATGTTAAGGTAAAAACTGATTAGTGGTGGAGTTAAATGTATAATATAAGGGTTACAAATAACCTAACGATTATTCAAACCCATATTATGGGAATATTAGTACCTTTTAACCACTATGTGATATAATATACAATTTTAGATGCTTTCAGAATGATAAAAATCTAGTGGTAATTGATTATTTTAAAAAATTCCATGTGTGTCCACTCCCCCACTTAGAATAGGACACCCGCTCTCCAACCCTATTAACACCTAAAAATCCATTTATCTCATAACATACCTACCAAAATCAATTACATAATTCTCATAATACATCATTTATCCTATGATATTATCTAAAATCCATCCTAGGAAGGATTTTGGTGCAAACATAATGATGTGTTCTGAAGAAGATGTAACTTTCTTAAACAAGCATTTTTTTCTTCATCCACCAACTTAAAAATATTTTTAAAACGAGATTATATAATAAACTAATATATTAAATATAATTAAATTTTATTATGTAATGTTCATTTCACATATCTTTCTCCTCTTCAATTGAATGGGAAACGAAAACGTCGATCATGTGTACAATGAATTACCACCTTACAAATAGATATAATTTGTTTCCAATCACCACCATGAATGGATGGATATAATAATGTATTTAAAAAATTTATTTGAAATTTATGATATAATTATAGTTTTGAATTTAATAATAATATATACCATCTATCATTCTATTCTATTTAGAATATGATTATTCCACTCGTGTGTATAGTGAACTTTCACCTCATAAAGTTATGTGATTTATTTTTTACTTATTCATTACATTGAAAGTAATAAGAATAATTTATTGAATATAATTTATATTTATGAAGTTATTTGATTCTAAAAAATTAATATATGAACCAATTCATTATCCTTTTACCCATTAAATAAATGATAACAGTTCCTGTGTGTATGTATCTCCTATTGTCTCTATGAAGTGATGTGATCCATAATCTCGGATGAAGATTCAATAATTATTAAACTGTATTTAACTAAAAAATATTTATAACATTATTATAATTTTGGAGATTAGGGAACTATATAATATCTTCAAAAATTGAAACATTCAATACAAAACACTCCTTAGAAAACAAGGTAATTAATCCACAAAAGAATGAAAATAATGAAATATTATTAACAAATGGTTGGTAAAATAATATATTGGGATCATATATGATATTAGAAATATTATTATGGTTCTTTTATAATTAATTAGAATTCTTAAAATCTATATAAATGTGGTTAAAGTATGTTCAACCAAAATAATGTCTAGGTTAAAGGATTATGTCTCAATTTTCCTTCACTAAGCTATACTGTAATTTTATGCACCTAATTTATTTTATATGATTTGCATGATTACCATTTTTATTATAATATCATTAATACATCATAATTAATTCTATTTTATGTTTTTTGAATTATTTTATGTAAGGGTATTTTTTATGACAATGAGAAATTTGTAAAAACTTTTTCAACTCAATTAAATTTCATTCAGTTATATTACTTCTTCACTATCTTTTTCCATATAAGATTGTTTGTTGAAATACTTTTTTCTATATTATACTATATTTCATCTTTTTTATGTGTATTTAAAATTTATTCACATAATTTATTCATTTATTAATTCTCACATCATCATTGTAATCATTGTAAAGGTTTATTTCACAATATCAATTAAATATGAATTAATTATG
Organism: Viscum album; assembly: GCA_963277665.1. NCBI lineage: Eukaryota > Viridiplantae > Streptophyta > Magnoliopsida > Santalales > Viscaceae > Viscum > Viscum album. Next base: position 1,406,338,369 of record OY728125.1, read on the forward strand.
GATGAATTTAAATTTTAGGAAATTATTTTATCATTGTTTAATAAATACATATAATTTTCTTATCCATTGTTATTGAGGAAATTTTCATTTAATATTACCATTTTCTAGTCTTTTAACATATATTTATTGAGTAAATGTTTTTATGATAATTTAGGTTTCTTTCACAATTCGATCAAAAATCATCTTTCATCAAAATTATATTTTTCTAATTTTCTTTTAAATTTTATTATTAGTATAAAAATTATTTAAAAAAAATTCCCATGTGTTAATTTTTAAAAATTCTTAAAAGGGGAAACTTCATGTCATTTTCTAAATAAGGCCGATTTGGATTTACTTTAAAAATGTGAAATGAATTTTTCCTTGAATGTGTATGACATTAATGGAATTTAAATTTCTCATGAACACTCATTTTTTAATATTTATATTATATGTTTCAATGGTTATTTTAAAATAAATTTATTTTCTATATATTATATGAATTTTAGTTTTAAAAAATCAATGTAAAAGGTGTTATTTTCTTCATGAATATTTTTAAAAACATTTATATGGTATTTCAATTCATTAATGAAGTAAAAACATTAATGAACTAATGATATTTATGGGGTATGATGTGTTGAAACCAATAATATTAAATATATAGATAATATATGATTTGTTTGACCATAGAAAATATTAACATTGTCTTTATATAATAATTATTGTAATCATTATCTTTCCTTTGAAATATTTAAAATCACGTTATCATTAGATATTATATTTCCTCTAAATATTGAAATAATTTATCATGGATATAATAATTAAATAAACCATATAAAATTTCGAGAAAAATTATTTTATTTTTAATGTTATATGTTTGAATGTAGAGATTATTGTTAATATATATTCCATGATCAATATGGAAATATGCTGATAAGGCATATTGATCATTTGATATATGAAGAATGAGTTGGAAATATAGATATGGGTGGATACTAATTTTAGATATCCCCTAGTTTCATCGATAGTATCATGAGGTAAATTAGTTGGCTAGCCTCAGTTATGTGGTTTTCTAGTGTATACGTACAACTTAGTTTTAGGCCTTCTTATGAAAGTTCATAACAGTAGAGGTATCATGATTCCGAAGACTGTGAACTCCATTTATTAAGAATTTCCTTCATTAAGAATTAATTTTTTGGATCTAGGATATTTTGGCCATGTCTTTATCTCTAGAATAATTTTCATTCTTAGTTTATCGAATACGTATAAAGTGTTTTCAATTGTTTTTCTTACCAAATAGATTATTCCTTATGTATCTGTGATAATAATTTCATTTTAATGGAATTTATGTTTAGTTATTTACCATTACATATTTATTATGATATATCTAATCATGATAGTAATGTAATTTATTAAATGGAATGAGTGTTCAGATATTTTCTTTTCAATATTGATTATTCTATATTTACTCATGATAGATTTCACTTTACATGACATGTATTATGCATTTGAGATCACTGTTATTTTTTCCTTTTATATGTACCCATGATGTTTGATATATATTAAATTATAGGATTTTATAGGGGGTAATGATAATGTAAAAAAATATTTTTTATTTTATATATTCAAATGTAACATGGAAATAATGTATGTATCTAGTTTACCAAAACTATTAAACTGGTCGACCCCTAAAGATGCAATTTAAAAGCACCCAGAAATAATCATTTCGTACTCTAGTAAATTCAAATAGAAATAACTTTATTTCATTCCCAATGATACTTTTAGTTAGAGTTTTATAGAATTTTGTCATAATTAAAAAAAATACAAATTGGATACAACTAAAAAAGTATCCATTATTTCTGCATAACAAACTATTTTGAAAAAACAAGAATTCTTCATAATATTAAAATTTATTACTTATTTTCTATGAACCATAATTAATCCCTATGAGAAACATTTTAAAACATGGTATGGGCAAAAAACAATTTGTAAGGAACATAAAAAGAATTATTGAAAATGTTAGTCTAGGAATACTTATAAACATATGAAATCATTTTCACAAAGACATACTTCTAAAATATAATGTATCATATACTTACATAGAGAATATAATGTATTTATATAAATCATTGAAAACATAAATAAAATAATAAAGGTAATGTTGGGAATTAATTACTTAAAATTGTATCCCTCACATATACCATATGATTTGTAACCCTCACATCAACCTTACAATGTCTTCCTCGTAGATATGATATGATGTAAGTGTAACAATCACTATTACACATGAAATAATCATTACTATCAACATAAAACATAAACATACCAAATGCATTGGAGGGAGATATATCCCCCCAAAATAATCATAAAAGTTTCCAATAACCATAATTTAATCATAAAACATGAATACATGGATCATAAAACAATTCATTTGGATTTTTTATAAAAATAGAAATTTAGAGGAGGAGTTTTAAATAAAATCGCTTTACCTAGGGTTCTTATTACATCTATAATGTTAAAATATCATGTATAATGGTTTAAATTGTGTTATAAATATATTATAGAACAGTATTCAAATCTATAATTCCTTATATGATCTTTTTATAACAACATTCCACCAATTTATTAATTTTATTTATTTTCATTGTTTTGAGTGCATTTATGTCATGGTTATTGTGGTTGGTTCACTAACTAACATCTTTTAAAATGGAATTAAAACAACATAATTAGAATTAAATTGATATATTTTTTCATAATTTTAAATTATACCATGTATCCTCTTTTTATATGAGGATGATTCATTTGATAAAACATTAATTGATTTTTTTAATTTTTGGTGGGGTTTTTCAACCATCACAAACTAGTTTTATTTTATTTAATGTTTAGTATATTAAATTATTAAAAAACATTAATAAATGTATAATATATATATTGATATGTTTTTACCCATAAAAATGGTTTTATTACAATCCAAGATTGAGGTAAAATAAAATTAAATCTTTTTGTCCTTGAATGCGATAAATCAACATTTTTGCGATGATGTTTTAATTTTTAGAACAAAATAAGAGATGAAGGGAAATGGTTTGGGTTTTTCAATAAAAAATAACATTTTAGTATTTAAAAGATACTGGAGTTATTATATGACTTTTTTAATGGGTGGGGAAGAGAGGAAAACAAATGAATATATATTAAAAAGAAATTAAAATAAAAAGAAATATGTTTTTCCCTCTTCAATTCTTCTCCTTGAGAACATCATTAATGATCGAGAGTTTGGTCTTTTAGTGATACTAATGGATCAAGTACATGTGGGGAGAGAGATAGGAAGAGTATTGGGTTTAATTTGAACAAGCTTCAAGGATTTTGAGGTCTAAGGATAAGTGATAGTGAGGTGGTATTTTTTAGGGGAGAGGGGTCATTTTTGATTATTTTATCCCTTTGTTTATTATTTTCGACCTAGAATATGAAGAGATTGTATTTTTGTGACTAAATATAGTAAATAATTTATGTGATTTTGAACCTATGGTTAATACATCAACTTCAAATCATCTATGACTCAACAGTTAAAGTATTTCACTTATACAATAAATTACCATATTTCTCTATTTAAAAAAATCTATTATTTTATAAAATTCTCATAAATTAACCCAATACATATTTTAATTTTTATTTGATTGATTCCAATAAACCATGGACATAAATTCCTTTTTATACCAAAATGAATCACACTTTTTTATGGAGAAAATTTGAAAAATATAAGATTACCTACATCAAATGAAAGATATATCATTTGACTATCTATATAAATTTTATTCCTGATATGATCTATCCTCATTTATTTATGGATCATCATTAATTTGTTATCCAATTCCTCAAATAATTCTGGTATCATCTACTTCCTATCTTATAATTCATCCCAAAATGTTGTAGTTAGACACAACTTACCATATAATTCCTCAAAAGGTTTCATATATATACAAGAATAAAAACATTTATTTTAATAAAACTCAACCATAGAAAGTTCTAAAAACCAACATCCATGGTAATATTTTTAATGATATTAAATCTTGTCTTCCATGGTTTCAATTATTCTCTCATTATATCTATCAAATTGAGGATGAAAAGATATTTTAAAATTTAATTGAGTTCCCAATGACTTCTGAATGCTTTTTTATAAGTTAGAAGTGATCCTAGGATCATGGTTAGATACAATGGAGAGAGGAACTCCATGAAACATAAAAATCTCCTTGATTTATAGTTTTGTAATTTTTTCATAATATATTGTATCTTTAATTGGAATGAAGTGTATATATTTATCGCATCAATAAATAATAACCCAAATCAAATTTTTACCTTAGAATGTATTTATTTATCTCTCCATGAAATCCATATATATATTTTACCATATCTAGTACAACATTGTAAAAGGCTGAATCATCATAATTGGTATTTTGCATTCTTTTTTATCCTTTGGACAAGTTAAAAAAATCATGGTAAAATTAAGAATATTTATTTTCATTTCATACGAACAGTAATATTCTAAATGGTATCTATAAATCATAGTGCATCTATGATAAATTGAAAAATGAAAATCTATAAGCTTAACTAAATAATTATTTCATCAGCTAGTAATATCAAGCAACAAATTTTTTTTCCAAATATCAAGGAAAAATATTTATAAAAATTAAAGTAAAAAAATATAACTTTCTTCACCAATTCTATCTTTCAATGTAACCCATTGTAATCCTTAAGGGATTTCTAAATTATGGATGTGATAGATGAATACACTCACAACTAAAACAAAATAGATTAATTTCCTACACCAACAACATCCATGGAAAAAATTTCAAATTGTTAACCAAGGTTCCTTGTTCAAAATGTAACATGGTTAATATATTATTATGTTTTCGACTCAAGGAATGTGCCACATTGTTTGATTTTATAGAATTGTAATTGATTAGTAAATCATAATCCTTCTTAAGTTCCATCCACCTTCTCTACCACATGTTCAATCCCTTTCGATAAATTATATACCTTTTCTTTTTTATAGTTTATATATATATTTTACATTTGGATCCAAATAAATGATGACTTCAAATTTTCTAATTGTAAACTAAATCTTCTAATTCAAAATCATGTGTGGGATAATTTCACTCATGTTGTTCCAGTTGGATTAAAGTATACTCAATTACCTAGTCATTCTGCATCAGAACACAACCAATTCCCTTTCATAAAGAATCGCTTCAGATGAAAAAATCACCATTTCTAGAAGGCATGCCCAAAATTGGAGCATTCACCAAACTCCTGTTCAGTTCCTGAAAAAAATCACGTTCTTCTACCTAAATAAATTTAACCCCTTTCCATGTTAAAATAGTAAGAGATATTGATAACTATGAAAATATCATAATAAATTATCATCGACATCCTACTAATCCTAGAAAACTATGAATTTGAATAAACCTTTTAGGTATTGGACCTTCATCAAAAAATTATTTGGAATGATAAAATGTTATTCCATTCATATTGACGTTGAGTTTAATTAAAAAATCTTTCGTAACAAAAATTCACATTTTTCAAATTTCCCATATAAATTTTTTCCATTAGATTTTATGTAAAAATCATTAAATCTTTTTCATGATCATCATATATTTCTTAAAATAGTGGAATATCATCAATATAAATACAAATAATATTTTCATAGTATTTACAAAATATTCTATTCATAAGATCTAGAAATGAATAAAGGGAATGTGTCCAACCCAATGGAATACAAAAAACTCAAAATTACTATATCTAGTATGGAATTATATTTTTGAAATTTTGTCCACCTTTACCTTCAATTAATGGTACCTAGATCTCATATAAATCTTGGAATAATATAGTGCTCCTTGGTGTTGATCAAACAAGTCATCGATATGATGAAATTGATAATTATTCATAATATTAATTTTTAAATGATCTATAATATAATAAAATTATCATGGATACTTTTTTCTTTTTAACAAACAAAATAGTAGTACCCCATGGTGATGTACATAGATGAATAAAACGTTTTTCAAGTCACTCTTACAAGTACATTTTTAATTATAAAATTTCAGAATGATACCTTCGATAAGGTGGTTTTAAAATTTTCTTGGCATTAGAAACTATTTCAATAGTATATTCAACATCCCATTTAGGAATAACAACTAGATATTAATCCTAAAAAACATAGAGGTATTCATTTATCACTATTACATCAATAATGTGAAAAATTTAATTATTTTCCACATTATGTACAATATAACATTCCTTTCTGTTCTTTAACATTTTCTCCTCTTCCTAATATATTATCAATGATATGGGATATTACATGTATATAAACTGAAACAATTTCGTAAAAAAATATATTTAGCTCTATAATTAATCTTATAATGGTAAGATGAAAGTCAATCCATACCTAAAATAACATCAAACTATACTTGTGGGAAAATAATATTTGAAATAAATTTTTTTCTACAGATAAGTATATGAGGATTATTATAGTTCTTTTTTTGTAAAATTTCCATAGTTGTTGAACTGTATGTTATGGTTTCATTTCCTAAGGTGAAATTTTCAATTTATCATAAATTTTTTTGGAAATAGTGGAATGTGTAGACCCCAAATCAAGAAAAACAATAGAAAAATTTTAATATACCAATAATGTACTTGATACCACATCATCAGATAAACCCAAATCTATTAACATAGTCACAATGGATTTAACCACACCTTCCTACTTATAATCTATCTTCATTTCATCATTAAGATATTCATTAGGATGGTACTTTCATAATCACCATCCCACAACATTTAAAATACTTTACAGTTTTCTAATCAGAATTAATCTTGTGATCATATTCAATCAAATATTAGGCCATATGTTCAAACATAACATATCATTAAGACTTCCTAAATTTTTAAGGCATCCTCCAAGGTGATTTTATTCACACATTTCACAAACTATAAAATATATTTTCTTACCTTCATATTTCATTAATTGATTCTTACTCATCTCCTATTATCTGAAAATTTTCTTCTACTTCTCTTCATAGTAAACATGACCATCAGAAAACTGTATTTCTACCCATTCATCAAATTAAAAAACTGTCTCGTAACTTTCGAATTAAAATGATGCTAAATCACATCAATATATTAACATCAATCCATACTAAAAATTATTGAATTTTCTATCAAGATCCCAAATAATATTTGGAGCTTACTATTTCAGACATGTGAAGTTATCTTCATACAAGACCACTAAATATTCCTCCATTTATATCAATTAATGTAACATATTTTCTATCGTAACCAGAAACACATTTTTAAGATATTTTTCAAGGAAGAAATTCCTAAAATCATCTCATTCTAAGGTATTAATATCATCTCAATCCCTGATATTCATTACCATTGACCAACACTTGTCATTTTTTACATTCAAAATGGTAAATATAAAGACTTAAATTTTTATTATCTAAACACCCATTAAATAAAATATATTTTCACGAGATTTAATCCACCCTTCATCCACCATTAGGTTAGAAGATACACTAAAATAAGGAAGGCGTTACCTCATAAAATGTACCATTATCATCTAGTTCCATTGGGATAGCTCCAGATATTCTCATGGATAGATTCCACCCCCATTTATAGAATGAATAAACAATCCATTATTATCAAAAAATGATTTTTTTTCCAATTCTCATCATTATAGGATATGTATTTTGAAGGATATCATATTATGAGTGGCTTCTACGTTCAGCTTCATTGTTACTTCTGTGGAAAACCATTCTGAATATTAATTTCACAGATGGAGAATCATGGTAATATTTAAATTTTATAACATTTATAGTTAAAAATAATGAAAAAAATAATTTATGGTATTCTATTACCATCATCTCATCCGCTAATGTATCCTAAACCTTTCCCCAATAATAACTTTAAGGACCCTACTGTAAAAATTACATACTCCAGTAAATTCTACTAAAAATCAATTTATTAAATTCCAAAAGTTATTTTCAATTTAGAGTATTAGATAATTTATTCATAATTCATAAAATCATACAATGTGGATACTACTAAATGAAGTTCATTGTGTTGCATTTGTTGTCAATGAGGTATGTTGTTGTCAAGGAATGAATGAATGGATGTCAAGGAGTTTCAATATGTGAATGACAAAGGATGTGATGGTGTTGGTGATGAATGGAGAATGGCCATGGTACTAAGATGCATGTCACTTAGGAGATTCACTAAGTAACATAGGAGATGATGGTTGAAACATTCTCTAGTAATATCAGACGATTGTTGAGCTGTTCTTAAAGTTCAAAGAACTTGTATCAAGTGGATACAATGTTACAACAATGTTAGAAGACCATGCATTGTATTGACAATGCATGAGGAGTTGAAGATGATCCATCCACTACTTCTAAGTGGATGAAGTGAGCTAAAGAAGTCCATGCACTATCACCTAGTGCATGTGAATTGTAGATGATCCAATTGATCTCTGATTAGATCAATGAAGAACATTGAAGGTTCTGTGATTCAGGAGCTCGGTTGATGAAGAAGACCCTTCGGGAATTCCACATTCTATGTATTGAGTATATGTGAGGAGGATTGATGAATTATAATGAAGAAGAAAAATGAAGAAGGAAGAAGTGGCATTTGGCATTTTACACTTATGTACTTTGTACACTTAGTGTATATTCAAGAAAAAATTAGCCACCAAGGGCTAGCCTTAAGGGTTCAACCCAAGGCACATGTGGGACTAGGTCACCACGCCCAAGGGGATCCCATGGGGCCAGGCCGAGAGGCCGCGGCCGTGTGTAAGCCGGGCCACGCAGGGGATCAGGTCCTGCGCAGCATGGGCGCCAGAGCGCGCGCCCGAAGGAGCAGAGTGGGCGCCAGTGGCGCGCTCGTGGGGAGAAAAGTGGGCGCAAGAGCGCGCCCGCAGAGAGAACCCGGTGCGGGGCGGCACCGGGAGGGGAGAAGTGAAACTGAAGGGAAGCCGGCAGCGCGAGGGTGATAAACCGCGGCAAAACCGCTCGCCGTTTTGATGTGGGACGCGGAAAAATTCCCGTGAGCACATCCTGGACGCACGATTGATCGCGCGCCAGATCCAAGCCGCTCATCTAATCGCGCCATTCGCGATCTGATCCAGGCCGTCCAAGGTTATTCGATCGCTTGATCCGACGGCTCTGAGGCATCTCCTTCCTCGAGCTTGAGCCGAGGACACCCCATGCCACCCGCGACCTTGCCATGAACCAGAGGCACCTCTGAGCAATGTTTTTGAGTTCCCAGCCACCATAGTTCGAGCTGAATTATTCATGGAGTTCGTCTGGACCAACTGAACCTAACCATGCAATAAAATAAGCATGCATGCAAGGTGATGGAGATTACGAGATTCGGCCGAGGCAAACAAAGTTGTCGAGGGCGTTCCACGTTGCTCGAACGCCTAAACTGAAGGCCTTGCATGCATTCTAAGTCGCATGCACGTGGAAGAGAAAAAAAAAATAATGAAGGAAAGAAACCGCGTGAACAGAGGAGAAAAAGAATATTTCAAAGAATCTTGAAGATCCGAAATCTTCTGGATTTTGAAGTTAGATCACGCGGATGATCAAAGGCATTCCTCTGCCTATAAAAGGAGCTCTCGAGCATCATATCCGCTTGCTGATATGCTGAATTTTTGAAGACCCGTGAGTGCACTCTCGGCCTCGCGAAGAAAGAAGCCCCGCGCAAGGTACTTGCGCGGCTGAAGATCTCGGTGCCACCCGAGGCCCGAAGGAGTCCCCTGTGCGCCTCACTTACGCATCAGGAAGATCCTGAGCCGCTTGAATTTGCGCGCTCGAGGATTGGCACCCTCACTGCCTGCATACTTGTGCGGCAGGAGGAAGTGCCCGCGGCAGTGCACCTTGCGCGCCTTTGTGCACCAAGGCACTTGCGTGCCCCGCGGCTGAGGTGTCTTGTGGCCTGCGCGCCCTTGCCTCCTTGAGGTCTTGCGCGGCTGTTGAAGGCAGTAGGGAGTTCGGGTGAGGCAGTATACCACCCATAAGGAGAAAGAGTAAAGAACACCCTACAGGAATTTGTGTGTGCAATTGAAGAAGAGGCTGTGTGTGTGCAAGATGTGGAGTGAAGGCCAAAGACAAACCTACGGGTGGTTTATGTGCAAAGCAACAAAAGGCCGTAGCCTTGTTTGTGCACACTCTGAAGAACAAACTAAAAGAGCACTAAAGTGTGTGTGTGCAACAAGAAGAGGAGGAGGCCAACTCATGTGTGTGCAAAAGTGAAACAAGTGTGTGCAAAGAGACACGAAGGCCGAACCTAGTGTGTGCACTAAAAGTGTATACACTTAGAAGAAGTGGACGACTCTCACACTAAAGTATAACACACTTTTATGTGTGTAATCAAAAGAAATAAAGAGTGTGAAGTTCAGAGAAGGTGTGTGCTTAAAGGATTATACCCTTTGTTGGTTTACTGCACCAAGAAGAAAAGAAGGGGAGTGCATGCTTACATGCATGCACATGCACACGTGAACAAAGCTAAATCAGGCTGTGTGCAATTGAGTAGTCCAAGACCAGAAGATCTTGAAGAATCAGAGTTTCCATGCATCCAGTGCATGAAGTTGAATTGAGTGAGATTGAAGCCAAGCTGAAGTGAAAGATATTATTTGGTTGAGTTTTCAGTAATCGAGAAGACCCTGATCAACAAATGTGATCAGAAGCTGTGAGCAAGACCAACAGACCTTTTCAGAGGCTGTTGAAGATTCTTGAAGAGAGAAGCCAGGTCATCCTGAGAAGAAGGAGATAAAGCCCGAGCAAGACGAGAAGACCTGATCATCACAAGTGATCAGAGGTATAGAGCAATGCTAGCAGTCTTTATCCCAGACTGCTGAAGATACTTGAAGAAGCTTAAAGTGAAGAAGAGCTACTCGTGTGACTCGAGGAGCCAGGAGAAGACCCTGTGGGACTCAGGGAGAAGAAGTCTTCAGTGGGATTCTGGAGCAGGCCAGTGGGACTCTGGTAACACTATGGGACGCAGTATAAAGACCCTCCCGTGGGACTCAGGAGAGATACAGTGGGATGTTGTATCGACCATTGTAATACTAACAGATTGTAATGGGAGAAACCATGTTGGGGCGTATAACCAACATGGCAAGGATGTAGGCCTTTGGTGCCGAACCTTGTAAATCCTTGTGTCCAGTGCCTTTACATTTACTGCATCATTCGTGGAAAGGTGAGAGATACAAGAAGAGTGGATCGAGGCTTTAACTAGCCATAGAGGTTTAATTATTAAAGAATCAATTAGTAAAAAGTTTTAAAGGATCACTGATTCACCCCCTCCCCCTCTTAGTGATTCACACTGATCTGGGCACTTCACTAAAATAGAATCATTTTTTCCATTATAAAAAATCCTTTAATAAAATATGAATTCTTCATAAAATTCAACTTTATTTCTTCCTCTATGATTCTCATATTTAATTCCAATGAAAAACATTATTAAACATGATATGAGAAAAAATATATCTATAAGGGACATAAAAATATGGAAATAAATTTTAATTCCATGAAAAATTATAAACATACGAAATCATTTTAACAAATACATATTTATCACTCATAAAGTATCATATACTTTTTGAAAATAATATATTTAAATAAAACAAATGAAACATAAATTGAATGGTAAATAAATCTTTTTGGAATTATGTATATAAAATTGTAAACCTTTTGTAATCCATATGGCATTTAAACCTCATATATACCCTAAAATGTAACCATCATGGCAACCTTATGATGTATCCCCCACAACAACCTTATAGTGTAACCATTTTAGTTACACTTGGAATTACCATTTAGTCAAATTTCAACATAAACATACCCAATTATATATTGGGAGGTATAGGTCCCAACATTAATCATAAATAATACCCAAGAACCATAAAATAATCATAAAACATCAATACTTTAATCTTAAAAAAATTCCATTGGAATTTTTAAAAGCAGAATTTTAAGAGGATTTTAAAATAAAAGTTCCCAACCTCATGTTCGTCTTGTTAAAAAATTAACCACAAGTCAAATATAATGGTTTAAATTGTGTTATTAATATATTAGAGAACTATATTTATATATATATAATAACTTATATTATCTTTTTATAACAAACATTCATCCCATTTATTTATAATATTCTGTTATTTAAATTGTTTCGGGTGCTTTTATTCCATAGTTTCTATGGTTGGTTCAGTGTAGATATTATTTTCAAATAGAAGAAAAACACTTGTTATAAAATGAAATGGTATTAATATGTTCTCATACAATTAAATTATACAATATATCATTTCATATTTACTGACAATTTATTAGATAAATCATTAATTTTAAAACATTGTTTTTATGGGTTTTTATGACCATCACAAACTAGTTTAGTTTTAATTAATTTCATTTATAAAATTTTGTTCAAAAACATTAAATAAGTTATAATATAAATATTAAAATATTTTTTAAACATAATAATGGATTTATGACCACCCTTATGGTGATGGAAGGAAAATTAAAATTCGTCTTCCATGCACATGATAAATCAACAAATCATGGACATTGTTTTCATTTTTAGATCAAAATGGGATAGGAAGAGAAATTATGTTGGGTTATTCCATTAAAAAATATAAATCCAATATATAAAATATAATATATTTATCATTTCAATTGGATAAGGGGAGGTGATTACAGAAAAAAATGAAAGGAAATTTGAAGAAAAAAATACAGTGTTTTACCTCTTCAATTCTTCTCCTTGAGAACCTCCATGAGTCTCTTGAGTTTGGTATGTTAATAAAATGAAAGAGGAAGACTGAGGAAGTGAATTTCGAAAAATTTGTAAAATATTCAAGGAATTGAAGGTGTGAGGAGAAGAGGATGTGTGTGTTATATATATAGTAGAGAGAGGGGTATTTTTAATCCATTAATTTATTATTTTTGATCAATACTATGAAAAGTGTGGATTATTGAGATTAAACACAGTAACAAATGCATTTGAGTTCGAACAAATGGTTCTTACATCATCTATACATCATCTATGACTTAATAATTCGTGTAATTACCTTATACAAAAAAATAACATATTTCACTCTTCAACAAAAATTCAACTAATTTAGAAAAATTCAAAAAAAATCCACCATTTTGTTTTTCAAAATTATGAATTCAAAAATGAAATCAATTTTCTTAAAATTATTTTATAAACCTGTGAATTTTTTTATTTAAAATAATAATTTATATAAAAATACTTATATTAATATTATAACCATTTTTATGAAACATTGAAGAATTAATTAAAGCCTCATAAAATTATATTCTAATAATTATACATAAAATAATAATTTATTATTATATTTTATTAATAAAATGATATTATAAATCATTATATTAATTATAAATTGTAAATAAATAATTATATTTCACAAAAATACAAATACTTAATTAATCATTTTCAAAACAATTTTTTATTTATTAAAATATATAAATATATCATATTTTCACTTATAATATACATATATTTTATCTATACTCTCATAGGTATGGTTACTATTTTATAATTATACATTAATTAATTTCTATATATACCACTAATTTCATTATACATTTACAATGAACTTAACTTTTTAATTCCCAAATGAAAACAAATTATTTTATAAGTAACTAGGTTTTTACAGAATTCCTTTTATCTTATGCAAGTTTAATATAGAATACACTAGATCCAGGACACTTGGTTCGGTTTTGTTATATAAAATACCATTATATTCTTTAACAATTAATATTTCAAACATCCTTTTCAATTTCCTTTATAAATTATTTCCTGAATCCTCATATTATTTTCCACATTTTATAGATAAATTTGGTGATTTTTTTCATCAAATTCACAATTTTTAGTGATTCCAAATGAGAGGAGTCAGTGGAATCTATTTTGGTTGATTTAAAAGAAACACTTTTATACTTTAAAGTCTCCACTCGGTGATGTTCTTCAGCTATTATTCAAATTGATATTCTGAACTGATGAGTTCACAAAATTTTTATCCCTTGAAGTTCTTTCTTTCCTTAACTTCTACATTCATTGCATTCGACATATTGGGTAGTTCTCTTAGTAATATTTCTACGATAATATGGTTTCCAAATATTTATCAATGTGAATTCATTCTATTCATGATGCACATGAATCAGTGGAACATTGGGTTGACTCATTCATCATCACTCATCTTGAAATACTAGAACAAATTGTGAGGATTTTTATATTTTTTTAATTATCTTATCTAAGTAAATGTTACTAACGTTTAGAATTTTTTAGACATCACAAGTTTAATTACATGAAGAAATATGAGTAAAACTACTTTTTTTAATAGCACAATATAAAATATTTATCACATTCCATTCTTAAAATTATTTAGAAACTTAATTAAATGAAAGAGTATCTAGGTTATCTTCTTTTAGTTTTTATATATTTAACATTCTAGTGTTTATGATTAATTACATCAGGTATACATGCACTATATATTTTCAGTGCCTATAGTTGTTTCCATTATTTGAGGTTCATTTTTAAGAATCAACACATAATTTAATTTCATTTATTTCATCTTAATGTGATCATTTTTCTTTAATTGTGAGGTCTAGTAAAAAATCTAGAAAAGAAAAATATAAAAATTAGAGTCTCTATTGAAGTATAATAATTTCATAATACCCATTATTAGATATCGTGAGACTAAAATGTTGAACTGATCTATCTTTAATAATTTATAACTTATTATACCAATTTTTAGCATAGAGATAATGTGGATAAATGGCAGGGATGAGGGTTGAGTTGAAAATAATTTTTTCAAGGTGATAAATGAATTATCAGTGTTATTTATAATATTTAATTTTCACTAGAAAATAAAAAAATTAAAATAAAAAAATATCATTTTATTACTCAAAATGGAACTACACTACTCATAAACCTCTCTAATCAGTGAGAGACACAATTTCACCAACATATATGTTTTAGAGAATCATAACTCAATACAATGTGGAGATTTTATAGATAAGATATAACTAAATTGATAAAAAAACATTCATATGGGGTTTCAGAACCACTACAATATTTTTGAGAAGGTCTAACCTATCCATAATTTTAGAATATATGAGTCACTACCAAAATGAAATTACAATAGTGTCAATGAGTTAAAACTCAATGATAATAAATTTGTTTTATTGAAAAATTATAAGCCACAGATATAACATGCTTGATATGATATAACAAATAATATCATATGGAATTACATACTTATATGATTTGTATAACCCCAAGGTAGAATGTCAATTAATGGCAAAAGGTTCTTTTTCATTGATTCAAAATAACTCTACATGATAATATTTGATGTTTTAGTAGTGGTCAAAAAAGTTTCTATTTATAATTTTAATTTCAATCCAATAGTTCTAAAAAACGTTTACTTGAAAATTCCTCTGTAGTGTAGTTGAATATTAGGAGTAAAACATTTTTATCCTTAAATTATTGTGTATTAATTACTTTACTACTTCAAATGTGCCTCTAATCCATAAATCAGATCTATAAAAATATGAATCCATTCTCTAATAAAGTAAAACTATTAAATTTAAAATTATACATAATAATCAGAGAGAGGACAAAATCATTCTAGACTTATCATCGATAATATATTTACTTGAAAATAAAAAATAGTTTCTCAAACACAATTGAATAATGAAAACAATCTATAAAAAAATATTTCAATGAAATTCCATAAACATTTCATAGTTTAATTATGAAAAAAATAAAATTTTGAATTTTGAATTTTTTCCCAATATTCATTGAGATACATAATTATTGTAAATGTTTTAATACGATATAAAACACTTTTCAATAAGATCATTATCAATAATCATTAATTTTGAAATGAATTAAAGAACACATAAAAAAAGTAAAAATAATACATGAAGTTGTATTTTCTTATAAAAACTGAAGAACATATTTAATTAATAATTAAATTAGATAATAACATTAATAAATAATTTTTAGTAGTTATCACATAATTAGTATTATTTTTTGAACTAATAAAAACAATGAAAACAAAAAAAAATTAATTCAAAATGAAAAATAAATAGAAAAGAAATAAAAATGGAATATTTCAGACATTGAAAAAAGTTAATGGATTGAAAATATTGTGAGTTTTGAGTGGCTAGTAAGTGTATTTCTTATGGTTGATTATTTTATTATATCATTATAAAGTTAGGTTTGTTGAAATATTGGTGTGGATAGTTGAAATAATATGTGGTCGATATATTAACAATGTGGAAAATTATAACATGTGGTCAGTATATTTTCCATGTGAAGAATTATAATGTTAGATTAGTTGTAAATAGTTCAATCATTACAGTATAAATCCATCTCACTCATGTTTTATTAATGTATCATGAAGAGAATAACTAATGTTTTACATTTCATATAATGGCATCACTATAACACGACACAGTATACCTAAGGAATATGAAAAATGATTCTCTATGAAATGTAACACCAGTATAGTATATATTACATGATGTATTCTAAAGAGCTTCTTATTACATGATATATTGAACAAAAAAATTTAAACAAATTATTAATGGATTTTTGACGTAACCATCCATCAACTACAAACCAATGATATTGGGTCCTAGTGTATTTTGAAAACTAAGCACATAAAACAAAAAAAAACTAAATCAAGGAATAGATTTTTTCTATTCTCTTTATGGGGGTGATAAATCTATTGTATATCCTAAATCACTATATTATAACCATGAAATACATAAAATAGAGGGATGAGATACAAATCATAGTAAATTTGTAAACATGCGAACACGACTTAACATTAATCATTGAAGATAAGGATCACGAATAATCACATACAAGCAAAATATAAAGAAAATGGTATCATAATATCATGCGAAAATAATAAGTTGGATGAAACACATACCACTCCATAATCATAGGTTAAGGATATATGGAAAGACAACATGACATGAGGGATTTTGTGCAATAATGGATTTGGTTTACACCCTAATCCCATGTATAAATTCTTATGAGAGAAAAACACTAACCAATGCATTAAGTGATAATTGGGTACAGCCGTCATAAAATTTCCATTCTTATGTGTACCAAGAAAATTAAATCATTCAAAATGAATAAACATAAGAAATACCCCTGAAATAAATTGGGTTTTACAATCATACCTTCTGTCACAATCAAATAAGCTTTCATAAAGAAAGAATTTTAGAAATTACCATAAAGAATTTATTAGCTGAAAAAGGGAAAGGAGAATGAAAAATTTATATATGTAATGGACATAGGTAAAGAAATTATAAAGAATAAATAAAAAAAATATTTTTCATTTTTGAATATAATGTCATTAAAATATAATAAGGAATATTTCCTGAAGAAAATACCATTCTCTTTTACAAAATCACAACTTGAAAATATAAAAAATTTATAAGATATTGTATTTAACATTTTATATGAAACTAACACATAAAATTTTAACGTAATAAGCACCTAATTATTAGGTAATTATTCAAGTACATTCTATTCATTTAATATAAGATAATCGAAACCATTCCTTTAACACATTGGTAAAAAAATAAAAAAAAACTATTTAAAATAAATAGAATAATTCATTCTAAATAATTTATTTTCATAATCTAAATTATTTTTAAAAATATTATTATTAATAATTTTAGAATAGTAAAAACATTCATAAAAAAAATTTATGGAAAATATAGAAATCTAATAGAAAGATCTGAGATAAAAAATAAGATAGAAGATCAATATTTCTTACTAAAAACATTCATAATGATTATTTTTTAAATAAGGGAGAAAATATAAACCAAAAAAATAAAACAAATTAATAGATAGATTATAATTAAATGGATTTGGTTTAAGAAAATAACTGTATATGATTTCCCCAAAACAAACATTAAACATTATCAATCTAAAAATGACAGATTATTATAACAGAATGCCAATATTACTTTGGTAACATTCAGATCAAAATTCCTTAGAAGAACGAGCTTGATGTGGATATATAAATCCCATGAATGAGAGGAATTAAGGTGAAAAAATTTATTCATGATACATTATAACATCTGGAGTAAAAAAAGAAATAATTTGTTCTATAGAATACATGATATGCCACATTGAGCTTAAATGAACAACTAAATATTATTATTTAAATTTTACCATTACGAAATTGTCATTATAATGGTATCAATGAATAATATTAACTGAATTATAATAATTATGTTTACACATGAATATATAATTAATTCTTTTGTTTGCAATTAATTATAAATGAAAATAAACCCTTTTTTATTATAACATAAATGTTTTTTGGAAACTATTTAAATGTGAACAATTGTGATTTATAGAAACATAAAGGACTATTATTAGATTCTAATAATGATATATATATTTATATAATAAATATAATGTTTTATATTCATATTATGTGTTTTATAGACATGGTATAAGAATAAATCTAGTTTTACGAATAACAAAATATTTTTCTAAAAAGGCGGTGTATGACTCATTTGAATCACGAAATTATTTTCATTATAATTTTTGTTAGTTTAATAAATAATATTAGAAAACAAAAAACTTATTTTTGTAATTCATAATATCAAAATTTAGTTTGATTTAATTTTGTTTAGTTTTTGATAATTTTTATGTTTTGATGGATAGTGAACAAATAATATTATTTAATTGAAAACAGTAATAATAGTCAAAATAATATATGGTGTTAAATTATATATTTAACTTGTTTAAAATTATAATTAGATAATTTTTTAATAAATTATTTCAATAATTTTTATTGTAATCTTTTTCATATTTAATGTGGATATAAAAACATTTCAATCTATTAAATGTTTTTATGTTAATTGTTTTTTCTAATTTCATCAACATTATTTATTTTAAATTATGTTTATCCAATTATATTTTTTGAATTTTTGAAAATTGATTTCATATTTGGAATCTTAATGTCAAAATTTAGTAAATAGGTCCCCCTTAATTTTATAAAATATATGAATTGTAAACATATTAATTTTTATTGCCACAACTATGGGTAAATCACATAATTAAGAGTGAAATATATATTATAAATATTTTCAAAGTACAGTAAATTATTCCCAAATTTCAATGCTTAATTTAATTTAGTCTAGAATATCATTGAGATTATTTTATGATCTCTTGGATCTAGGTGGATGAATTTTAGAAAGTTATAGTATTTTATTCAAAGAAAAGTCAATGTAGTCGTAATTTTTTATTTAACAAGTGAAGTATATTTAATATATGGTTATCTAGAGGAAATGTTATAGTATATATATTTTTATATAATATAATGTTTATATTAATCATGGTAATTTAATTTTAATTTATATGATAGAATTAATTACCTTAAATTCTTAAAGAATGATTATGAAATAAGTATATAAATAAATTAATTAAGAATATAAATAATTTTAAAATTATTTCAATAATTATATTCATAGATAATTAATACCATCTAATAATTTTATAAATTTATTTGACATGTTATTGATGTTTAATAATAGTTTTTTTATATATCATTTTTAGGATAATTTTATAAAGTAATTTATTGGATAGCGTCAAAATTGACGATAATAATATTTAAATTAATTTAAATTTAATTAAATTATATAAAATCCATAAAAATATAGAATTATTCCAAATGATTTTTATAATGTAAATATTTCATCATATACTTTTTTATGGTTCGTTCATTATTTTATAGTAACTATATTAAACATTAAATAGTAAAAACAAATGTTATCACAATATGAATTTAAGGGTTAAATAAGGGTTAAAACAAAAAGATAAGGATTAAAAATAAAAAACACTAGTCTATTATTTATTTGATGAATTATTTTATAAAAATAATCATTATATATCAGGAATAAATCATTTTTCATCCATTTTTAATTGAAAATTAATTTATATTAATTTAATATTTGGAAGAATACCAAGAGAGGCAATATCCTCTCTAATAAAAGGGAACACACTTGTCTCTTTTATTAACCCTTAAAAACCTATTTAGATATACCATAACTTCAAAAAAAACCTTAATATAACCCCTACTCATATTTTAGTTCTATAATATTTGAATAACATCACCCATAGTTATCTTAAGGTGTTATGAAATGGTATTTTCAGAAGAACATGTATGGTTTTTAATCAAGAATTTTAGTTTTATTTCTTCTTCAACATCCATCAAATATTATTAGAAAATGATTAAATAATAAGTAAAATATAATAAATATACTGATATTTTATTATGTTTATATCATAAAATAAATCAATCTACACTTTCATTCATCAAGAGAACAATTAAACGTTAGTGTGTACGATGGACTACCACATCATGAACCGATATAATTTTTTTCCATAAACATTTCTGTAGGCTAATAATAATGGTGGAATTGAATTTAATATGTTATATTAATAAAATAGCTATCATTAGTAAATAATATTATATCATTTATATTTTTTAATTTCTATTCACATAAAAATAGTTATGTCATTCGTGGATAGGTGTGAACTATGACCCCCACGAAGGGATGCGATTCATTTTTAACCACCACACCACAATGATGATATATATGTATATTTAAATTAATAATAAGATATTAATGATATTTTTATCATTATGGAAAGATAAAATGATAATTACTTTCTTTTCGAAATGATCATTGGAAAATGGAAACGTTACTAATGAGTAGGTATCGCTTACCGACTCTATGATTATAACATGGTTCATCTGTCATATCAATATGTAATGGATGTATTTAAAAGCACTGTTGATGTATAAAAGTGTTTATTATGTAATGATTTTTATTTTTCAGATGATGAAATAATAACCACTTTTATTATAGACATAATACCAAAGTCATTGTTTACTCACGTACGGAATATTGTCAAAATGTCCGATGTGAAATTAAATGACTTATTAATTTCTATGAAAAGGAAAAAAGTGGTCTAGAAAATAATAAACATTAAAAGATTTAAAAAGAAATTAAATAATTAACATTTTTTATTATTCCGTATGACAAATAATGTACTTGGTGAGTGAGACTCAAGGTGAAGGGATTTTTAACTAAATAAACATTATTTGAAATGTTATATAGATTTATTATTTAAATCATTTTATTTGATATACCGGTTTTAAAAGTTATTTGCATGACTTTATTAACATATACATTAATATGATAAAATTTTAATTTTTTAATAATTCTAAAAATCTATCAGAAAATATTATTATTAAGTTTTTCTATAAAGGAAATTATTTTGAAAATATCTTTTAATGTTACCCATTAATTTATTTAAAAAAAAGTAAAAAATAAATGTTTTTAACATCTACAATATAAAAAAAGTTACCACTTTCATTATGATTTAGTTATTAAATTTTTAATATCATTTTTTTCATATTCCTTTCAAAAGAAAGTGGTTTATTTATTATGTGTGTGGTTTCTAGCTTTTAAAAGTGTTTTTTACATAAAAAAATTATTTTGTTATTTGAAGTGTTTTAGAAATGGTTTTATAGAGTTTTGAAAGGATTCATTAATTACTTAGTCATTAGACATTATATGTAAAGGTTTCAGCACTATTTTAGCTCAAGGGTGAGCCAAATATAGTTTATATCACAGGTTTATCCATAATATATCTTATTAAAAACTAGTGAGCCCGATACAGCTTACATGAATGGTGAGACCTATTATATATCTATAGTGCATGGGGTTCTCTAGAGATAGAAGTAAATTTTATGGTTATTCTATTCATATGGATGAATATATGAGTTATATGTTAATGATATCCCAGGTCCCCTACGTAATTATTCAATTCTTTCTAATGAGTTTATAAGTGGGTTTCATGTTTTTCAAAGACTAATTATTTACATTCATTATGTCCCTTGGTGAGGTTTTTGGGCTCACAGAAAGTGATAATTTTTTCACATGGTATAAGGAAGACTAGGGACGAGTCTCATATCAAGGGGACAATTTTAAATATAATTTTTTTGAAGAGAATCCACATTTTATTTTAATGTACTTGTTTGGAAGGAAAATAGATCCAATTTATAAGCATCCACCTATAATGTATCATTTTACATATATGATTATATTGAAATTCTCTAAAATTATATTCTAGAATGATCCTTGAATTTTAATTCTATGTCAAAAAGACAAGAACATGTATTTTTTAAGGCTGAGTCTTCACATTAGGTATGGGAGGATGATTTAAACAAAATTGAATATTTTTTTTCACAAGAATTATAGATATCATTATGGGTTTATAATTGAATAGGTTATATTATTTTTAATTTATTATTAACCCTTTTAAGGATTTAGGTTATGATATTTTATAGGGACCAAATTTTATTTTTTGAGACATTTGGTTTTTAGGTAATTATGGGTTATTTCTTTTTAGATAAAAAATTAAAGGTATAAGATATCCTTTGAGGTGAAAATATGATAAAGATATTTTTTATGATTTCCCCATATTTAAAGAATTTCATATGAATTATATAGTTTTTAAAAAATAAAAAAAATAGATGATGGGTTAAAACCCATCATGTTCAGCAAGGCACTAGGAATTGAACCCACAAGAAAAATGAGACAAGGGTGCATCGCCAACCTCTATACTAAGTGAAGTCCATGTTTTTATGAACTTTCAATTTTAGTTAAATAATTTCATGGATAATGAATATGATTATTTTGGGAACATATTCTTTATAGAATAGACAACATTGGGATTGGGAAATGATTTTTTGATTACATGAATAATGTCTTTTCGGAAGACATTTTCTATTTTTGTAACCCTATATGGTTGAGTTAAATAAAATTCAATGGGATTTTATTTTATGAATAAATATTGAATTATATTTATAAATAGTATATGATTTTATTTTGTATTTTTGGTGTTTCAATATATTTATATAAATGGTTATTATATATTTATGATTATTAGGGAAATTAATTTTTTGGTATGAGCCATTACGATTGATTGAAGTTATTTATAAATAAATGCTAAAATTTACTAGGAAGACTATGTGATTAAATACTTTTTAATTTTGGGTATTAGTATTAGTTTAGAATATTGTTTGGAATTTTAAGGATATTAATTTATTGAATTGTCTATGGTATACTTAGGATGTCACTTTTGAATTTTTCAGATTGAATTATTCTTTCACCCTATAATGTATTTTTATTTTTAGATAATTATCATATATTATCATATGATTTTTTTTCTTAATTATTAAATACAATATAAATTTTTAATAGAAAATATAAATTTAGTGCTTCACGGATGGAAAATTCATCTTAAATACTCATCATTTAGAGAAAATATAAATTTTTAATAGAAATTTAATAAAGGATTAAATATTATTTTCCAAGGAAATATATTTTCTTAGGCTGTTAGTCAATGTATAAATATAATTCTTCACCTATATAAAAAGGATCATAAAACAAAAACATTAACTGTTTACTTGTCTTACAAAGAAATCACTGACCTTTTAACTGATAAATCATGTATATTTTTGTGATAGATAACCTTATAATGAAAATGTTATTTATTGATGTCCATTAAGACATTATATTTTTCTATCTCTTTCATGTCCATGTTTTACAACATAGATCCATAGTATGTGTTATGTCAGGTTCCCTTCATACTTCCATTTCATTCTTTTAAACTAGATATTTTATTAATCCTTTTTCCGAAATGGGATTTCAATACAGGTATTTTGAATAGTAAAACCCTAGTTACTAAGATAGAGTTCAAAATTTCATGGAAATAATTGAAAAAATGGAGGGGGGGGGGTTATGTTACATCCTGAGTTTCTAAAAACAATATTATGTTTGTTTATGTATATGATATACCACATCAATATTAAATGCGAAACTAAATATTCTTATATAAATGTTACCATAATAACATTGTAATTAGAATAGAATGTATACACCTGATAAAAATAATTATGAAAACATTTTTTACACATGAATATAAAATTAATTTGTCGGTTATAAATTAATAATAAATGAAAATCAAACTCCATTTAAAATAGAAGGAAATATTATTCTGAAATCTATTTAATTGGGATAAAGAGTTTTTTAGTGAAAAATATAAAAAATCAGCCTTATTAGATTATATTAGTTAAAAATATTTATATTTTATTAAATTTATTTTTTAAAATTAATATTATGTTTTTTTATAGATATGATATATGAACAAATCGAATATTAATTATAGAAGATTTTTTTCGTCTAAAAAACTAGTTTTCTGTCTTTTGAGGAAATAATATTATTTAATCTAGACCTGGATAAATATTAATTTTTTTATTTGAAAAAATGATCTATTTATTTTAAATTTTAATATCAAAATTTTCTTTGGTTGTTTTTTTATTTTTCTAATAAGTTTCATATTTTTATGAATAGTGAAAATTAATTGCATTTTAATTGAAAAATATATTTTTCTAAATAATATATGGTGTTAAATTATATTTTTTACTGGTTTAAAAGAGTAAATAGATCAATTTTTTTATTATTTAATCCAATATAGACCATTATAATCTATTTCACATAACATTTTTTATAAAGCATTTTCAATCTTTGGAATGTTTTTACATTAGGAACTCATTTTCTAGTTCCTTCAATGTGTTTAATATTACATAAATTTTATCCAATTATGCGTTTTTTATTTTGAAAAATGGAATAATTTTTTTTATAATAAGGTTATAATTTAGTAAAAATGTACTTTTTAATTTTTGAAAAATCAGAATAGTAAACTTAGTTATTTTTATTTTAATGGTTATTGGTAAATAAGGTAATTAATGGTAAAAATAATGTTTCAAATATTAGAAAATATAACTACCCAATCCATCCAATAATATTAATGTTTTTTTTTATTTCTCCTAGCCCATATGGATTTTATTTACATGGGATCTCTCCCTTATGCATCTACTAGAAAAAATCCCCAATATGGGATAAGTATCTAGACCACCTTATAAAGGGGTGCCTCGTGCTCCTCCTCCATTGATATGGGATTTCCATAATCCTATCCCTAGAAGGTACCAACATTTTCATTGGAACATCAAATTGACACTGGAACTGATTCACTTTTTAACATCCCAGTCTAACCCACAACCATGATATTTCCTCTTTCGTCCAGCCCACACTATTCTTCTTTCCTGGCTCTCTAGACATTAGGCTTTGACTAAGAAATGGTCTCATGATTTGGAGATTTATCCACACCAACTTATAACAGCATACTTTGTGATCCTCCTCCATTGATGTGGGACTTCCATAATACTCCACTATTAGAAGGGACTAGTGTCCTCACTATCACATTGAATGTAATCTGTCTCTGATAACATATGTAATGGCCCAGTCCATCCCAAAATCATGATATTGTTCTCTTTGGGTCTATCCCATAAAGTTTTTCATTCCCTCGGCTATAGCACTTTGGAATCCCTACCGAATGGCCTTATGATGGGAGAGGTATCCACACCAACTTATAAATATGTTCATCACTCTCCTCCTCCTTCAATAACTTCTTGGTCCAGGTGTCACATAATAGTTTCCCAAGCTGGTCAGTCACATGACCTCAAGAATGCCACCCTACATGCTAGCATCTATAGACAAGTATAAAGGGTATTATAAGTAAATCATGGGGTTAATATACCCACTTTTATCTACATAAATACCATTATAAATAATAAACAATAGTGGAATCATATATAACCATAAAAATTTCAATATCTCAAGATAATCAAAGTGGAAAATATAATATCTAAACTAAAGTATAAAACATATCATACTAATTTTCATATCAAGTGTCTAAATTTAAAATGGAATAATAATGTCACTAGAAACACCCAAGAAGGTCCTAAAAATGTTTATTTCCTTCATTATTGATCTGTCCCCAAATTAGACATCAATCCTATGGCCTTTTCCTATAACCTATCCTACAACAATAATATTTATTCTGGTATCGATCAGGAAACAGGGGTAGGGTGAGAGTACAACATTGTAGGCCACCAACAACATTGTTTAAAACATTATATAGTAACATAATTATGCATGAAATTCTATAAATAAATAATTACACTGCATAAATAAACAGTCATCACATTATCATTTATTCTTTACTTAACCACATTAACTCTAGGGTTACTTAGGAAAATGTACATCATTCGAACAACAGAGCATGTTGGATATTTATGTGTTCCTAGGTAATATCATAACTTAATAACTTCTTCAACTCATTCCAGATCCCAAATTATTCAATGGTTATATAATATCTCAATACCTACTTCAGCTCATACTAGTCCCTGAAGTATTATCAAGTGTGGTCATATGTCAGAGTTCCATTGTTGCCATTCTTTAATTTATACATGAACTCAAATATTACCATTATTAAATTGACAAGTAAGATGACCAAGTTACCATTATTATTTCTCTATCAAATTACAATGTTCTCATTCCTTTAATCGCAAGAATAATGACCTTGTTATCATTTATACATCTCAATTTAATTACTATGTTCCCATTCTATTGCTCACAATTACAATGACCACGATTCCATATATACTACTATATTTATAATGACCATGTTCAAATTACTTTAACCATAATTAATTAATAAATTAATTAGTAAAAATAAATTTCATTATTAATTAAAAAAATTAATTTATCACATAAATACATTTAATAAATCCCCAATTAATTAATTATGTCCAATCCATTAATTACGTTAACAATTAATCATCTCAACTCAAACATCCCAATATCACATAATTAAATATACAATCAATTATTTCTAGAAAATAACCAAAATATCAAATAAATAATTACTCCATTAATTATCTCAACTCATTACATCAATATATCATCATTAATCTAAAATTAAATATAACAAATCATATATCGTAATATCTTGTAATTAATCCAACAATTAATTATCTAAATAAAAAATCTTCAAAAATAATTTTTAATCATTCTATTTATTATCTAAATGGATTATCCTAAAACTGCATAATTAAATCCCCAATTATTTATCTTAATCGAAATACTCTTAGTCCCATAATTAACTTCTAATTTTGTCATAAATTTCAATAATAAATCAAATTATTCAATTGTCCACACTAACAAAATCAATTTAGGACACAAATTTCTAAACAATTATATCAATCATAAAAAATAAATATACTTATCCAAATAATGACTTTGGGTATTGAATATTAGACCACATCTCTAAATTTATCAAAGAATAATTTCTCATTGGAAATAACCAAAAATTGGGCGATGTAACATCGTGGATATAGTTCCGAATATGAAATCCCAAAATTGATATTAAATAAAATAAAGATCTTTTAAATGTAGATCTACATTTAGAATAAAAGATATATATCTCAAGATATATATATATATATATCCAATATTTAGGATTACATTGGTGAATGGAAAATGAAAGAATAGGGGGGAGCAAGGGATGAGGGGGGAAGAATTCCCTTATAGAGAAAGATGCAACATTCGATGCATGATTTGATTTACATATAATGATCTTCATGAATATCAGAAATTTGACTGATGATCTCTAAAAACATTAGAATTCCTAGTTTAAATAGGGGTCCAAATAGGTGAGTTTCTGGGGTCCTTGGATTTCATAAAACAATTTTTAGCCATAATTAATTCCTATTAAAATTTTACTTGGCTGGGGCGCACATTTTTCTCAGAATAATGTTCCAACTGGGTAATTTTTCTTTTAGGGGAGCACAATTACCCTTATGAGGGTGCACATTTTCCCAAACCATGAGCCAGTGATGAAAATTACCTATGTCTGGGTTTTCACTATTAGCTGGGATGGGGTGCACGATTTTTTCTAACCATGCGCTATCCTTCCACAAGACCTTTTTGTTTCATTTTTATAATAATTTCATTCAAACACTCCCCAAACTAAAAAAAATTTGAAAAGTACAAAATTAAAGGGAAAATGATACATCTAATAAATCCAATGTCTTCTCTATAAAGGGTTCAGATCTTTCAACCTCCCCACATTATAATTGCTCGTCCACAAGATTCGCTCCCTAGATTCTTTAAGATTCTGAGGTAAAATGATGAGGATAATGTGCCCAAATTTCAACCTCCTTTTCTCCACATATCCTTACACACACACACATATATATTTCCAAAATACAAGAAATATCAACATAGTCATTCCCAAATTTTTTTTATCACTATGATCTATGGATCATAATGGATGCTTATCAAAGGGAATATATACCTCAAGATAAATATCACCCACAATGATCACATGGGAATGGTCAGGGTGATACTGATGAAGTTTTGATACATAAAAGAAAAAATTCATAACATTGTATTACTTTCTATGATCCATTCAGTATGCCACCAGTCTAATTCTCTCCACAACCTCAAATGGTGTCACAAATTGGGGATCCAACATTCCTTGCCTCAATATCCTGTATTGACCCAATCAATGGGAAAACTAAAGGAATACACAATCACCCTCTGTAAACTCTCTGGATCATCCATGTATATCTGCATAAAACATTTTTCAACTCTAGTTCATAGCCATATGATTTCAAATTAGTTCCATGTGCTCTGATGTCTCTAGTGAGAGACTCGATCCAAACAACTCTAACTCACCTTCATCTATCCAACATAGTCATGATCTTCATGGTATACCATAAAGAGCCTCATATGGTTCCATATGTAAAAAAATTTTATCACTATTTTTATAGGAAAACATTACTAAATCCAATTTCTTCCCCCAAGACCCACAAAAAGTCAATAACACATGCCTACGACATATCATCAAGAACATTTATAGTACATTCTGAATGCCCATCTATTTTGGGTGGAAATATGTACTAAAAATACATGTGTAAAGACTGCTTTCTAGAATCCATTACATAATCTGAATACGAGTCATGATTCATGATATGAAACAATAGATCACGGAGCTCCATGAAGATGAACTATATCCTGAACATATAAATCTCCCAGCTACTCCACTAAGAATGTGTCCTATATAAGTAAGAATTGTTAAAATTTATATGGGAAGGATTATGGAGCTAATAGAAATAACACATTAAAGTTAAAGGATAAATAAAAAACTCCTTTATAATGTGGTGTGGATACATCTTCAATCCTAAGGCCTTTTCCATGTGAATTACTGAGGGAGGGATCTCAAGGAAAGAAAACTATATGGTCTAGGCCTAAAGAGGAAAATATTGAGACCCTAGGCTGGAATGGGACATTACAAAATCTATCAGATCTGGTTTCTATTTGATGTGATATTAAGGAAATTGGGCATTTATGGGGGGATTATGGAAATCTCACATCAATGGAGGAGGAGCACGAATAACAACATTATGAGGAGGTGTGGATGCCTCTCCCATCATGAGGCATTTTCATGGTGGATGCATGTGGGCTAGAGCCCAGGGACTGAAAAATAGTGCGGGATGGTCCCAAAGAGGATAATATCATGATCATGGTATGAACTACGCATTTACCAATGTCATTAGAGGCAATATACATTCGATGTGTAAATGTTGACATTGGGCCCTTCTAGGGGATATTACAATAATCCCACATCAATGGAGGAGGAGCGTTAAAAACCCCTTTGTACGGTGGTGTTGATACATCTCCCATCCAAAGGCCTTTTCTTGAGGTATTCTCGAGGTCTAGAGCCCACCGAATGAAAATCTATGGGGTCTAGTGGAAAATAAAAAATATCATTATTATAGGTTGGACTGGTCCTTTATAGAAAAGTTCACTAAAATGTGTCTTAATTTTATTGAATGATTGTTTTTTGAATAAAAATAAATAGTCTCCCAATTAAACAAGATCATAGATACACTTGTTTGACTTTAATCTATTTATAGTATTTTATTCAAAGATATGTCCTGCATGTCATAATTTTGTTTTTAACAAGTGAAATATTTAAAATATGGGGTTATATAGGGATTTTTCAACTATAAATTTTATTATGAAAGATAAAATACTTATCTTCATCATGATAATTTTTTTTTAATTTTTAGAAAAGGTATAATTACAATCAATGCTTAAAAAATTATGTTGTAATAATTGTTTAATTAAATCAAATTTCATATAAATAATATTAAATTTAATAAGATAAAAAGAATATGTGATAATTAATGTCATCCACTAATTTTATAGAATAATTTAACACTTTTTTAATGTTTTAATATATATTTTTTTTTGAATACAACATGTTTTTATGATATTTTCCATATGTCACATAATAAATAGTATCAAATTGACATTAATGATATTTTAAAATAAATTATATTTTATTGAATGATATAAAATTCAAAAAAATATAAAATTCAGGCAAATGGTTGGGAAATGTTTGAAATGTCCATCAATTACATATTTATGATTTTTTCATTTTATATTAATTATATTAACCCTTAAGTAGTAAAAATATATGTTGTCATGTTAATAATTAAAGGTGTTAAATAAGGGTTAAAACAAAATAAAAAGGATTGAAAATAATAAAAAATATTCTAATATTTAATAAATGAATTTATTACCACCCATAATCCACTTATATCATATATCAACTGGTTTGGAGAGATTTTTAATAAAAATTTAATTTATATTAATTTAATAGTTTGATGATTTCTAAGAGTGACCCTCTCCTCCCTTATAAAAGGGAACCCCATGTTAACTTTTTTCGCCACTAAAAAACTATTTGAATCATCAAATATATTCTTCAATACCTTAATAGAATCCACCTATGTTATAGATCTATTATATTTGATAGAAAACCACCCTTTGTGGTCTTATATTGTTAATAAAAGGTGATTTGATGTAGAAAATGTATCATTTTTAATCATGCTTTTTTCTTCTTCAACGTCCTTCATATATTATTAAAATATGATGAAATAATAAATAAAGTATCCTACATATAAATATATTTTATTATTTTTATATGATAACCTAAATCCATATCCACTTTTTTCAAGTGGGAATAGAATTATATGTTTGTTTATATGGTGGACTGCCACCTTGCGACCTGATATAATTTGTTTTCAATAATAATTTCTCATTACTACTTATAATGTTGGATTTAATGTTTATATATGAAAATAATTACAAATATGTAATTAATATATAATTTTATATCATTTACTTTTTTACTTTTCAATGCATATAAAAAAGATAATGTTGTTCGTGCGTACGTGTGAACTATCACATCCACGAAGCGATGTGATTCATTTTTCACCAAAAAATAAAATGGTTGATATATATATATATATTTAAATTAATTATAGGATATTAATTATAATTTTTCAATATGTAAGGATAAAATTATACTTATATTCTTTCCATACTGATAATTGAAAAATAGAAATGTTACTCATTCATACGTATGACTTATAGTATGCATGATTGTGACATAGTTTATTTTTCATATCTATATGTAATTAATAGATTTAAAAGTATAATTGATGTATAAATGTTATAATATTTAAGTAATATTATTCTATATATTATTTAATAAGACCACATTGACTATATACATATTACCAAATTCATTTTGGACTAAAGTACTGAATATTGTCAAAATGTCTAATGTAAACATTAATAATTATGTAACTATTATAATATGGTAAAAAGTTTTATAAAAAGATTAATAATCATTAAAAATGTTATAAAGAAAGTAAATAATTATCCTAATTTTATAATTCATAAATATAAATAATTTACATGATCATTGGGACCTATGTTGTGAGACTTTTAAACTAAATAAACATTTTTTTAATTTTTTTTAATGAATAGTTTTTTAAATAATTCTATTTCATGACCATGTATTTAAAAATATTTTTATTACTGTATTTATATGTATATGAATGTTTTAAAATGAATATTTTCTAATTTATCTCAATTTTTTTAAAAAAACAACTTTTTAATGTTTTATGTAACATATTCTTTTAAAAAAATATATTTTAAAGTTTTTATTTCAACTATTTTCACAAAATCCCAATGGAATATTCTCTAAACATATATTGTATGAAAAAAATATCAAGATTTCATGATTTATTAATACATTATTGTTTCCTTTAATTGTTTTCATATTTCTTTCAAAATATATTGGTTTTCTTTATTATGTGGTTGATTTTTACATTATAAAAGATATTTTTACATGAAAATGGTAATTTGATATCTCAAAGTGTTTTATACATGGGTTTAAAAGATTTATCAAGGGTTTTATTAATAATTCATTCCTTTTAATTAATATATGAATGATTTAACCCCTTTATACCTCACATGTGAGGCATCTATAATTTATTTAAAGGGTTGATCCCTAATATATCTTATAAAAAATATGTGATCCCGATATACCTTATAAGAAGGGTGAGCACCATTATTTCTCTCTAATTAATTAGATACTCTAGATATTAAGGTCGAATATATTGTTATTCTATTTGAAAGGGTGAACGTGTTATTTATATGGTAATTATATATGAATGAACCTACAAGATTTTTCTATTATTTATAGTTATCATTTAAGAAAAGGGTTTTAATGGGATTTTATTTTTTCCCAAGACTAATTATTTAATTTCTTTATGACCCTTACTATGATTTTTCATGCTCATACCATGTTTTAAATTATTTCCATTGGGTTTAATGAATAGTAAGGAAAATTACTATATAAAGTTGATAATTTTGAATATTATTTCTATAAATAGAAACCATGTTTAATTTTAAAGACCTTTTCTTGTGGGAAAAAAGGATACATGGTTTATGTGTTCCATAATAGTGTATTTTTTTACCTTGTAAGAGTTTTTTGTAATTATCTAAATCAATAAAATGAAAATATTCTTAAATTTTAATTCAAGTTCGAAAACGCTAGAACATGAAACGTTTAATGTTGTTTCGTTCCATGCGGTGAGTACACCATACAATGAAATCACGATGAACGATACGAAACATGTATTAAGAAAAATATATTGAGGGAAAGAAGAAACCTGAAAATATGATACATTTTTAGGTTAAAATTTATTCAAGAATTTATTAAGTGATCATTTGTAAATAAAAAAGTGTAAATACAAAATAATATACTCAATGAATGGAAATTGAGTAAAAAAGACATCATATGCCATGTTAAGATTCTAGTAAAATCACATTTGATGAAGTAACAAGAAATGTAACTTAAAATACCATGAATTATGAATTATTAGTGACATAATATGTGAAATGGATTTTGTTCACACTATATAAATGAAATTAGTCACATTACATTAAAATATTCCCCAATGAAGTGAAGTTGAGATGAAATCCCATACCTAGAGACTGACTCATCATGTATGTTATATAACATTGAATAAAAAATTTATATTAATTATTTAATTTCATAAGAAACATTTTAATTTAAAATTTAAAATTTATTTTTTTAATACTTTCTTATATACAGTTACATAACAAAAGAAGTTCATGTCATATTTTTTACGATATTTTTCTCATAAGTCTAAAATGATATATGTCAATTGACTAAAGACAAAGAAATTAGTACTAAATTGTCTATAGAATAATAATCAAAAAATTATTATCATTTTTATATATGAGATATAAATTTAAATCCAATTATTAGTGATTGTTGTAAAAAAGTAACTATATTTCAATCATGGTAATAGTTGGTCATATGTACACTTAAGTACTATATAAATTTTTCATTGATCATTATGGAACGATGGTAAGTATTGATTTATAATTACAAAATTAAAATCAAACCATGAATATGGTGTTACATATTTAAATATACTTACATATATGACCCATGGTTTTTAGTGATGAAATATGAATTTCATCATTTTGTGGTGGTTGAAGTAGACATGTATACATGAATGATGTTATCATTATAAATGAATTTAAATGTAATAAAATATTTGATATATTAATTTTATATATTCATAATTTTGTAATTAATTAAATATAAATATGAATATATAGTAATTAATATAATCAATCATGAGAGGACGTGATATAAAATGAATTACATCAATTCATAATTCAATGGTCCACCGTACACATGAATAACTGTTTCATTTCCCATTTGATGGAAGTGGATATGGATTTTGTTTCAACCATTAATATAATAAAATCATAGTTAAATAAATATTTATTATTATTATATCACAATGTTTGCAGAATATTTGATGGTGGTATCAGAATAAATAAAATGTAATTGTTTAGTTAAAAACTATACCTCTTCTTTGGACAACCCCTTTAAGATAATACCTAAATCCATAGTATATTGGCTTCCTGAACAAACCAGGGACTATATATTGTGATTAGGGGAATAAGGAAATCATTTTGGTAGGAGTAGGATGAACAAAAAAGGTTTTTTATATAGGATTGAAATAGGAGAGGCAGTTTCCTTTTATATGAGAGGGGACTCTCACTCGTAACATTACATAAAGTATTAATTTAATATAACTTTATTTTCATGGAAAATCCTCCAAATGATATAATTTTTATATAAAATCAATGTTTTTTGAAATACTCTTGTAAATTAAATTTGTCAAATGTTTTGATTCGCTTTAAACTTTATCTATTTATTTTATTAAATGATAAACCTTTTTGAAAAATACTATGATAATGATTTTTTTACTCATTAGGGATTAATATAGTTACTATATAAGGAAAATATGACCTTAAATACACTATAATAGATATTTTAATCCATATTATAATAACATGTACAATGGAATGTTTTTATGAATTTTAAATCAAAAAAATAACTAATACCATTGATTTAATTTTTTACAGTATTTATTTAAATTGAACTAAAAAACATTAATAAAAAGGTGGAATTCAGATAAAAACTATCACACTTCACTATAAACATTTATTTTCATATACTATTAATGGAATAGTTGTATTGTCACCTTTGAGTAAGAAGTTATGTTAAATATTCATCTTAAAAAGTTTGAAATAAATTAACATGAAAAAAATATCTTTTATATAACCTTTTTAGATCTAATCATATCCTCATTTTATCCGCATGTTATAAATTTAAAGATAATAATAAAAATATGATGTCATTTTTATATTTTTCCTACACAAAATAATATATTGCCCGAAATAAAATAAATATCGCACCAACTTGACATATTTTCAAAACATTGATTAAAATTTACAAAATAAAATCTTATAATAGGATAAATGAATGTGTTAGCATCGTTTTTTTAGTCCGCGTAAAATTATTTTTATCCTTAATTTCTGGATTTACCCTTACATTGCTGACAAAAAATTACGAATGTTACTATTCATAATTACCAAAATTAAAAGAGACTTATTTACAAAATTTAAAACTCCAGATTCCAAATATGGAATCCATATGTCAATACTAAGTAATATAAGACATATAAATGAATTTATGATTAAATTGAAAAATAAAATGAATTTTTTTTTTCTGAAAAATTGTTCTTTTATAAGAATGTTTTTATACAAAATTCACGTATAAAATTAAAACCAAAGACTATAATAATATTATTTTTATTCGAAAAAATATAATTAAAATTTATTAATAATATAGTATATGGTTTTAATTTTTAAATAATTTAAAAGGAGATATAATTTAAAATATAAATCAATATTTAACGCTATTCATTGAAAATTTATTTTTTAGTAAAATCTCTCAATTTCACCATAATATTAGTTTGATAAGATTCTTTCAAAAAAAAATTTTTTATAAAATAAAATTCCTAAAACTACCAAAAATCTATTTTAATATTTTATAACAAAATTCAATAGATTTTTTCTGAAGTAAAACATATTTTTAGTTAATTTAATGACTCTACTTCAAATTGTGTTATTATTTTCTAAGAATTTATCCATATATTTATATTAAGTGAGACCATAATATAAATTTCATATATATATTAATCCTATTTAGAGATTCCAATTTAATTACTAAGTTATAATGTAAATATTTAAATAATAAAATTTCATGGTTAATTTATGATCGTTGTTCCATATCGTATACACAAGAGAACATGACATTATTTTTAATATTATGGGGGATCACATTCACCCATTCCTTTAAAAAAACTCAATCTCAATTTGACCATGAAATCAATAATAAATTTATTGAAAACTAAAAATCCATTTTTCAAAATCCCACATCATAAAAAGGGTTAATAAAAGAAAATGATGTGCTGTAAATTGCAGTAAGGGAGTAAACATGAAAATATGGCATAACCAGATATCATAAAATAATATTCTCATCATTAACCACATGGAATAATAACATTAAAAACATGTTATCATAATATCCTCCAAATAAAAGAAATTTTTATTATTAAATAACTTGATATAAGCATAAGTCATGGCTAACTCACAATATTACATCACATGGTGTTCAGCGTCCCATAATAGATTAGGTTTACTCCGAAATCCCATATAAATTGTCTCGTGAGAAAAAACAATAACAAAATACATTGGAATACTATCTAGGTGAAATTATTATAACATGAGCTTTATTATGCTTTCCATGGAATGAAAATCATGAATATAAAATAAGCATAATAATTACCCAATGAAAAAATGGGTTCCATAATCTTACCTAATTTTGTAATCCAATGCGATATCCTAATAAACCCATTTGATAAATAAAATTATGAAATATATAGAACCATATACGGAAGTTATAATAATCTAGATATATATATAATTGATATATATATATATATAATTTTTAAGAAATCCAAAACATAAAATATGTCTTTATTGATGAAAATTTCAGTAATAGAGTACATGGAATATTTGTTGAGGAAAAAAAATTTCTCCATGAAATAACTTCTTTAAAATCTAAAAAAATTCAAAATATTATTGGAAAAATATATTTTAAAATAAAAATAGAAAATTATAAATAAATCTTCCAGTAATTGAGTTCTAATAATGGAAATAAATATCACTCATCCTCGGTAATTTAAAAAAAAACATGTCATTCACCATTTTGTAAAAAAATCAATAAGTACATTATTGATGAAACATTTGGAAGATTCATTTTAAAGCATTTTTTAAAAAAAGGGGGGGAAATGAATTTAATAATTCATTATATAATATTAAAAACATTCATAAAAATATTTTATAAAAAATATTAATGAGGAAAAGTAATATTACATAACTAAAATATGATAGAAGATCTGTATTATATACAAACAACAATCTCGATGATTCTCTATTCCGTAATGGAGAAAATGGAAAAAAATCATTTAAATTACATTCATTTAAATTGGATTATAAAATTAATTTTTTTTTTAAAAATAATAATATATTATTTCTCATATAGGTATTCTGAATATAAATAATCTCAAAAATAAAAGAGATTGTAACATAATGCTTTTACAGCTTTGGTATCTTTTGAATCATAAGTCATTAGAATAAATAATATGATATAACCTGATAAATCCAATTAATTAAATTAATTAAGATTTAAAAATTCATTGATGATCTATTAAGTAAACCATAAAATGAAATTTTGGTGCATGATATGAAAAATGTATCAAGGAAATGAGATTAAGACAAATAATGCACATAAAAATATTATAACATTTTCTGTGAAAAATAATCAATGAAGTGATTATTGAAACATACGTAAGTACACAAAATAATAAGTTTTAATTTAGAATAAAATAACTTAATGATCCATTAACACTTACTCATGCAATTATAAATAAAGGGAAGTATAATATAATTAAATGAATGGAAACTGCGTAATGAAACACATTATTACTTGCTAGCATTGAAAAAATAATATCATTGAATGAAGTAAAAACAATTTTAAAATAAAATAACTTAAACTTTAAATTATTCATGCTATAATATATTATTTATTTACTTTATAAATTGTATAAAATAAATTATGTGCCTAACATTAAAATATGCCTCGACGAGGAGGAATTATGAAGAAATCACGTACCTGAAGTCCCATATAGGGCATACATTATTTTACTTCTGCATAAGAAATATAGCTTAACTAATTACTTTATTAATAAAAAAATATGACGTTACCATTCCTTTTACTTTATTTAATACCATGATATATAAAATTACATAGTAACTAAATTTCAGGTCATAATTTTAATGATATTCCACTGAATTTTAAAATGAATTTGGTAAGTAGACTATAGTCATAGAGATCATTTCTATATAATATCGAAAATAATTATCATGTAACAATAAAAATTTTATACATTAATTATACATTAATATCAAATCATGAATGATATATTTAAAAAATGAACTACATTACAATCATTTAGAAGGTAGGTCGTGCGTATGCACGAGTAGCATTTCAATTTTTCAATGGTCATTATGGAAAGAAAGTAATTATTATATTAAAATTCAATGAATTATAATTATGTAAAAAAAATTCCTTTAATAGAATTATTTTTACCATCCATTTGATGGGGAGAAGATAAATGACTCTCATTTATCCATGGAGGCGGGAATTTACACGTATGCATGTAGGATGTTATCATATATAATTATATATAAAGCTCTTAAAATATATGACATATTATATTTAAGTAAAGATGAATATTTCATGAATATATATATATATATATATATTATCCATCATTATAACCATCCATGATAGGGTGTTATGGAAAATTAATTACATCAGTTCGCAAAGTGGTAGTCTGTCAAACACACAAACCTGTATTTAATTTTCCATTCAATGGAAGGGTAGATTGATGTGAGTTATGAAACTAATTTAATTACATGTCATTATACGAGGTATTATAATTTTTTTATATCAAAATGTTTGGATAAGATTTTATGTTTGTTTAATAATAGATAAAATGAAATCTCCTGGTATAGAACTACACATCTTCTTCGGAGAACAACTTTAATATTATACCTAAAGCCCTACTTGGTTGGATGTCTAATCAAACCATGTACTCAAGGATGTGAGGATATATTTAATGTTGTAATTTGGGAGTATATTATTTGAATTTTTTTTAATGATTGATGATAATAGTATATGTTGTTCCCTTGTTTATGATAGGGGAGGAGAACACATGGAATTAAATAATGTTTGAAACTAATATAAACCGATATTTGGTGAAGAAAGGATCCAAAATTATATAATTCAAATATAGGATGATTATGTGTTGAAATATTTTCATCCATCCAAATTTAGGCATATTTGGATTAGGTTTTTACACTTACTTAAACTCTTGTTAACCCATTTTGATAATTACCATGATAAATAATTGTTTACTATTTTGTGATATATATTGTTACTAGATAAGGAAAATGGGATACAAAATAGACAATAGTTGATATTTTAATAAATATTCCAATAAACTGACTAAATAAAGGATATTTATAAATTTTAAAATATTTAATATAATATTACATAACATAAAATATCATTTGTGTGATTTTTGACACTATTCTACTATTTTGAAAATAAAAATATACTGAAAAACGTGGAATTAAAAATAAATTGCTAAAATATCAATAAAATTTTATATTTGTCAAAAATAGTTTTGAAAAATAGTAATAATATAAAATTATATAACTTTTAATATTTTTAAAATAGTTTATATTTTTTTCAATTAATTGATCAAACACTCTGTTGGCATTGGGTAAGTATGTAAGGTAAATAATTCATCCATTAAAATTAGGAATAAATTTACATGATAAAAAATATTTAATCGCTAATATTAAAATTTTTAACACCAAACATTCCATCATTTTATCCTCATTTCTAACATTTAAAGAAAATAAAACAAATGGAATAACATTTTTTAGTTTTCTTTACAAAAAATAATTTAAAGGTTGAAATTAATGAAATATGGCACTAAGATTCTATTTTTTTAAATTTGGACTGAAATTTAGGAACTAAAATCCTTAAATAGAAGAAATACAAGTGATAGGTTCATTTATTCATCCTCATTAAATTAGTTTTAAACGTATGTAACTCATTTACCACTACCATGGTGAAAACAATCTACGTTGGTTAATATTTACAATGAAAAAAATAAAAGGTATTTATAAAAAAAAATTGGATGTCACCACATAAAATATAAAATCCATTTATCAATATTAAATTACTATAACTAGAAGGGGATAATTTAAAACTAAAACACAAAATATAATGAAAATTCATATTTCAAAAAAATTATATGTAGTAATAAAATTTTATACCAAATTCAAATGGAAAATCAATACAAATAATATATTTTTATTATTTTAAAAAAATATATAATTAAATTTTAAAAATAATCTATAATATCATTTTACATTTTAAATACTTTAATTGAATATATATATATTTCTATAGGAATATGTATTTTTCAATATTCATTGAAAAATAAAACATTTCAAAAATAAATCAAGATTTCACCATTTTTTTGATATGATGATTTCCAATATAATATAATTTTCCAAATAAAATATATTATTGTTTTAAAAATTAATAATAATATTTTCTTAAAAGAATCTATAAATCTATTTTTGAGGAAAAAATATTTTTGAAGAATAATATTATTTTACTAAAAAATTGAGTGATTATTTACTAATAAATAATCAATAAATTTATATTTTGTGATACCTCTATATATTTATTCCACAAATAAATTACTACTATTAATACTTGCTAATTTAATGTCCAGTTTATAATGGTAATATTTTTATTATAATATTTATGGGTTCGTTTATGCTCGGTATTATATGTTGTACACTATATCATACAATATTTTATTTTTAAAATATCACAGTGTTAAATTCTCCTCCACATTAACAAATATTTTCCTCACATTTTGAATTTGAAACCAGTAATAAATTTTTTCAATTTTAAATTATATTTTTTTAAATTCCATATCATAAAAATGGTAAATAAAATAATGGGGTTATCTATAAAGCCTACTGATGAAGTAAACATAATAATGAAGAATAACTTGATATTATAAAGTACAAGGCTTGTGAATAATTCCTGGGAAGAAAAAAATAATGTAAATTGTAACATAATATCCCAGAATCATAGGAAAGTGGGAGAAATAAATGACATTACATAAGAAGAAGTTACGGTTAACTACCAAGAAAACATCAAATGGTGTACATAGTCCCATAATGGGTTAGGATTACATATGATTCCAATAAACAAAAATTACTGAGACAAAATACATTATCATATGGATTAGAGTGATATCTAGATTCACTGATCATAACATATAAATTCTAACGATTTCTAAAAGAAAAAATAATTCAATCGAAAGGAATAAATATAAGAGTTTCCCATGGAAATATATGGGTTGTATAATCTAAACTCATTTCATAATCAAAAGATAATTTATAAATAAGGAATTCAATAAATGAAATTGTTGTTTTAATTACCCCATTAAAGTAAGGGATAATGTTATTGGTATATATATAAGTGAAATATATTTAGAATTTAGAATCAATACATAACATCAAAGGTTATAGATGTTGATGAAAATGTTTTTAAAAGATCACACAAAATATCTCATGAGTAAAAGAACCCTTTTCACCATGAAGTCACATTTTTAAAAGGTAAAAATTTCCAAAATATTATATAATTAATTTTTTAAAATCATTGTCGAAACTTATAAAGGTTTCATTCAAGAATTTAGTAGTAATGGTTATGAGAAATTCCATCCTAGTAATATAAGTTTAAAGAAAAAAATATATTCCTACTTCTGTAAAAAATTAATAATGCACCTCATTCCGAAAATGAAATATATATTCCTCTTATATAATTTTATAGAATGAAAATATGGGTAAAATTATGATTAATAAATATCTATAAAATAGTAAAATCATTATTTAAATCATTTTAATAAAAATATATCCATATAAGATATATATTATAGATCTTAATGAAGATACAAGATCGATATTATATATAAGAAACATTCTCAGTATATTTTTATTCAATAAGCAGGGAAATGGGAATAAAACATAAAAAAAAATTCATATCCCCAGGATAATAAAATGGATATGTTTGAAGAAAATAACTATACAATATTTCCCCAAAAGGAACATTGAATATAAATAAAACTTGAAAAAATATTTTATAACATAAATCCTTTAATAGTTTTGTAACATTCACATCAACAGTAATTATAAGAAATAATATAATATGTATCAATAAATCTTATGAATTACATGAATTAATATGAACTAATTAATTCGTGATGAATTATGTATACAATAAAAGTAACTCATTGTTCTTGACATGAAACATGTCTAACAAAGAGATTGAGATAAAGGAAACAAGTACCATGATTATAACATTTTCAGTGATAATTAATACATGAAGTGATTATGTGAACATATGTAAATAATCAAAATAGAATTTTAAATATAAAATAAACCAATTTATCTACCAATTCACTAATATTAATGGAATAGAAAACATTAAGAAATAGAATTATAACTAGATGAATGGAAACTGAGTTATGAATCACCTTACCACTTGATAACATTCTTATGAAATATCCTTTGATGAATTAAAATGAAGTAAGACATAGAATGACATGGAAGATGATGTATTCCTAATATAAAATGTGAATCTGGTAGTATATACATGATATAAAAATTATTCGCATAACATTAAAATATGCATCAATAAAGGGAAATTAATAAGAAATATATTACTTCGAGCCTAACTCTTCACATACGTTATTTATCTCCTAAATGACAAAATTATGATTATTATTTAATTTTTTATGAATAATTATCATTTTCATTATAAATTTTATTATATTTAATAACTTTTTATATAAAATTACATACTCAAATAAGTTCACATAATACTTTTGAATATAATTGACTCATAAATCTAAAATGAATTTTGTATGTTGACTTCGGTAAATCTGGATATTTCACAATAATCCCCAGAATAATATTCATAAATTAATTAATATTATTATAGATTAATTATTCATTTAAAATAAATCATGAAATGTGGTTATGGAAAATTAATATCGTTAAAATTATTTAGATGTTAAGGAATACCTACCCATGAGTAACGTTTCCATTTTTCAATGGTTATTATGGAAAGAAGATAAGAATCCTTTTATATTTATACAATGACAACTATATCATAAATGTCATGTTATTTATTAAAATATAATTAAATATAACATCCATTTGTTTTGGTTGTAAAAAATTAATTACCACACTTTATGTATGTGGTAATCCATACATATGCATGAATGATGTTAGCATTTATCAATTAATGGAAAATTAGGAAACTATATGACATATTATAATTATATAATGATAATTATGTCATGAATATATTACATAAAAATTTAATTCATCATTGTAAATAGCATTCAGGGGTAGTGGTGGAAAAGGAATTAAATTGGTCCGCACGGTGGGGGGCCACCATACACATGAATGATGGTTTTGTTTCCTATTTAATGTGTGGGGAGATGGATGTAAGTTATTTTATTAATATAATAACATATCATTATTAGGTAGATACTAATTTTATTATATTATCATAGTTGAAGAATATTTGGCATATGTAGAAGAGGAAATAAAATGATATCTCTTAGTCAAGAACTATACCACCTCTTTGTATAACATCTTTAGGATTACACCAAATGATTTCATAGATTCACGTCATGATAAAACCAAGGCCCCTATGATGTGAGGAAATATTTATCAACCACAATTCAAGAAACATGGTGCTAATGAATTATTTTTTACATTG
Source organism: Viscum album (assembly GCA_963277665.1). Lineage (NCBI taxonomy): Eukaryota > Viridiplantae > Streptophyta > Magnoliopsida > Santalales > Viscaceae > Viscum > Viscum album. The sequence continues at coordinate 1,406,382,193 of OY728125.1, forward strand.
GAATCAAGTACAAGGAATCACATCCCGAAGAACAAAATAGTTAAGTACCCTAGTTAAACTAGATGTATAGATGATTCCTAATTTTCATATGAAAATAAAAATTGAAATAATTTTTTTTGAGAATAACACTATTACATCTATTATATACCTTTATATTAATCATAGTACACATCAGGGAATCTTTGGTAAGGATAAAATAATAATGTTGGGCTCAAATACTCAGTAAAGGATCAGTACATAAGAAGATATAATGAATCAATAACCATAATCAACAAGGGAATGTAAATGACTTAATATTCATTCCATTTTAATAACTTGAGAATCATAATAAGATAATGCATAATCAATACAAAAATGTAAATAACATAAAAAAATTTCATTTAATCAATAAAATGTGAGATAAAGTCATTGACAGATAATATTAATTTGAAAATATTATGTATTATAACAAAAAAATCCTTAATGAGAGAAATGATTAATCATTGGGCTTCATGTTCTCAAAAAAATGAATCCTTTTTTACTAAGACATTTGTAAAAATAGTTTAAAACTATAGGTAGAAACATTTTTAATTATTTTTTTATTCACCTTATGATACTACTAATGCATTGAGGGGATATTTGATTCTAGGACCCACTTGTCATTGTATGTCCAAATTAGTAATTATATATCTAATAATTGACTAAATTCATTAATAATGTTATTTATCATCAAATATCTTTATTGGGTAAAGAATAGGAATTTATCAATATTTCCCTATATAAACATATAACATTCAATATAGAACACCTTATTTTAAAATGTAGTATGTATTAATAAATAAACATATCCATGATATATAATATGGATATTTAGGCGAAATTTAATGTCTAATGGTCATAGGAAAGTCAATATTTCAATAGAATGATAATGACTACAAATATGAATCAAGGAAATGAATTTCAATACTTTCTATGGTAAAATTGATCATACAACATCCAAATAAACAATAATTATGATATCAATACAACATATCTAAAATGTATCAAAATTGTGACAAAGTTTTTATGTCATTAATGAATATAAATACAAAAAATGTCATTAAATAATTATTGGGGAAATAAACTATTTTTACTTTGATAATAAATTTAAAAAGAAATGTTCAGAAAAATTGTAAATATATTTCTTTTAAAATAACATTTTATTATTATAATGTATTTTTGGAAATATTTAGTGGTCATACTGGTGGAGAAATTACATACATTCTATCTATATTAAAACAATGATTCATTTCACATTTTTAGTAAAATCCCAATGGGCCTTATTTGGAAAATTACATGATGATTCTATTAAATTTTTTTATAAAAAGACAAAATGGGTGAAACTAACTTTAATAAATCATTTTAAAATGGTTAAAAACATTTTTCTAAGAAATTTTAGAAAAAAAATTAGAAGAATAATTATTTTTTACCAAATGGAGAATTAATGTTAGATATTTTTAAAAACATTTCAATAATTAATTAAAATATAAAAGTGTTGAAAAAATGGGATTATTACATGAAAATATAATAAATGACCAGAGTATAAGAATATGAAAATTTTCTATAATATAGTGATTGAAAAATTTCCTTTAACTATAATTCATCAAAAAAATCTCGATTGGAATGAGATTCTTAAATAAACCATTACAATGATCAGAACATTTATGTTATAATTAATCAATGAATAAATTATATGTATAAAATTTAAATCCAAATAAATAATTGGAAATTCAATATTTGATAATAAAAATTCATTAACAAGATAATTTTCAACTATTAAAGTCAATTAAAATGTAATATTACCTAATGATATAAAATTATGTTATGATATTTTTTACAACTTGGTTAATTTTAAGTCAAATTCCATTGGTTGAAATAATTAAAACTGAAACATAAAATAAATAGATTTATTAACGAATCATTATATTATATGTCTAAGGGGTGGTATGTACACCAAACAAAAGAAATTTGGCACACAAAAATAAAATATGTATTAATAAAGGGAAATTGAGACGAAGTCCCTTACCTCACACATCCCTTTAGATGAATGTGATTTAAACTCTAGTATAATAATTGTTAATAATTCATTAATTTATATATGAACTATATTCATATGGATAATATTATATGTCAGGTAACACTGTGAGATTTTTGTTAATATTATTTTCTAATTAACATAATCAATTTGATATTTTTCATTTCAAACGTCACTAAAAATAGTTTATTATATATTAAATCACTATATAATCTTGTGTGATACAAAATGATATGTTAATAATTCACTAAACGCAACATAAATTTTTTATTTATCTACATAGAACACTTAGGTAAGCTTACGTTTTATGTGAGGCTGACATTCTTAGATGACTGACATAACACACAAGACCAAGCGCCATTGAACAATAACTCATTATTTAAATATTATTATTTAATACGATATAAAATTTAAACTAAATATAATACTATAGGATTAAATAACTTATGAATATATATTTTCTAATTCATTAGTTAGATAATAAGAAGAAAAGAATATAGAAATCAAATGAAGATAAATGGACTGATTTTACAAATGCACGTTTTTATGTAAAAATGATGATTTATATTAATAAGATATATTAGTTACCAATAGCTAATGATGTTAATTATTTTTATATGTTAAATATTAAGAAATATATTTTTGTTAATCATCCAATATATTTTATAGATATAAGATAATACGAAGCCCAATTTTATGCATAACAAACAATTATTTATAAATGTAGTTTCACCAACATTTAATAGAAAACACATTTAAATCCAATTATTAGAAATTTTACTGACTTAATATGAAAATAGAAACATAATATTTTAACTATAAACCCAATAATTAGGTTAGGATAAAATTTTTAAAATTTTCTGTACAGTTTCATTTTTTAATAAATAGTTAATAATATTTAATTTTAATTCAAAACTACTATTTCTTATATTTCATTTATAATGTTAAATTATATTAAACATTAGTTTAAATGTTTAATTGAATGAAAAATTTATAAATTAATAAAATTTAGTTCATTTTTAACAATTTCACTTTGTAATTGGGTATAAAAGCATATCAAACTTTTGGATATTTTTACTTTAAAAACCACAAGTGTTGCCCCGTTAGCGGGATTATTTTTAAATTAATTTCTACAACTTCTTTGATTATAATTTGGAAAAAAGATAAATGTTTTAAATAATAATACTTTTTAATTTCTAATAATTCTAAATTTTTATAAATTTTTTTAGTGAAATTGGTTAAAATTAATAATAACAATTAATTGTAAATTAAGGTTAATAAAGTACTGAACCTTTAATTTAACACCTAAAACAACCTAGACACTTTTAAAACACCCATAGTAATGCCATTATATTTCCATAAAACATACATTATTATTTTTGGATGGATTTGTATGGCTCTTTTAGGAAAAAACATTTGTATACCTAACTTGTTTTCAAAAATTTCAAGTGTGTCCTTTCCCTTCTCTATAAAAGGAAACCACCTCTCTATCTTCATCACACCTTTAAAAACCTATAGGGTCTCCCAAGATATTCCCAATAAACTTCCAAAAATCCCCTTTATCCTCGTATAATAGTTCCCTTTTGAATAATGAAAAACTAATGATGCCTTTTTTCATAAACCAAAAAGAGTTACATGATTAAGAGGTAACAACTTCACTCAAAATCCATTTTTTAGTATCTTTATCCACCCTCCATTATCTTTGTTACATGATTTTATTAAGAAATATTAAATTAAATTTACTAGGTTGTTTTTATTCTATGTGTTAGTCCTACACTTACACACACCACCATCTAATTGGTAACGAATATATTGTTTATGTGTACGATAAACTACCGCCTCATAGAACAATGACTGTTCATTTTTCCTTTCTTCCTTGCTTGGTGGGAATTAGGATGGAACCTATTTTAAAATATTACATATTTGTAATTTAAAACCAATTTATAAATTTTTAATTATTTTACAACACATGTCTCTATACATTCCATGTTTTCTTAATATTATAATTTTGTTCGCGGGAGTGTTGACTATCTCCCCTCGAAGCTATTTCATTCCTTCATACACAACATAGGATGTATTATGGATGGTTTTATTGAACTTGTATGATATATATTATATATTAAATATAATTTAATAATTATATATAAACATATATATACATATATTTCATTTACTTTATTTCTTTTAATATGAATATTAAATGGAAAGAGGGTTTACGCATATGTATGACCTAACGTATCCAGGAATGGTGTATTTCATTTCATGATTCTATATTATATAGATTATTATAAAATTAATATTATTACTATATATAATATTTATATCTTTATTTATATTCTGGAAATCAAGTTATAATTTTAAAGGCAAAAGATATAACAAATTAAGACAAATGCAAAGAACAAACTAGATATTACCCCAAGTGAAACCTTAACATAATATTTTTAACAATTGGGAAATATAAAGTCATAATAATCCCATATAAGATATTATATATAATAATATGGTTATTTTTTATATTCATAATAAATTATATTTATTTTACAGTTGGTTTGAATGAGTACGGTGATGGTCAAGACACAAGGCAATTGAATTTAATATCACTTTTTATTTCTGTGCGATACATGATTTATTCACCACCCATTACCTTTTTGTGATGTGTATACTAGACAAGTATGTATTATATTATTATTATACTTACATTTATTTCTATTTACATATCAATTTAATAATATTTCTTTCATGGTGACTCTGTTTCAAAAGGTACCAAATCGATAAAATGATTTTGTCTCAATTTTCATTCTTTGAGACACATTCCACGGTATGCACCTATATTTTTACATGAGGTATATATATTAAAATTAAAATTATATATCATAAATATAGTTCTATTCGTGATATTAAATGTTTCTTTTTAATTAATGTTCATAAAATTGGAGTATGGTTCAATGTTACGATTAATAAGAGTTTATTGAAACAATCTCATCGCCTTTTGAGATTATTTATTATTATACATCCTTTGATGAATTATTATGATCCATCAACTGAGAAAGATCATTATTTTTTTATTCAATATTTTATCATGATATATTCATATATTGGAACCATGTTACCACTCTTTGGTACATAATATAGTTAATATAGTGTTTTTTTTAATTTCAGAATTTACCTTCGGCTTCTGTGATAAATCAATGTTCCTTCAAGACCATGTTTTCTAAAATTATTAAAATAATATTATAATATTATCCCATAATATATAAAATATAATTATAATATTTTTGTCTTTTACCAATTCTTTTCAATGAATCTTCATATCGATTTCAAATGAAGGCATTTTTTCTAACCATTTTAAAGTGAAAAATGAATGTTCTTTTTACATCGTACGACATATATAACATTTACCACCGTAATTTATATGAATCTCCAATTAAATTTTTAAATTATATTTTTAAAGAAAACATTTTTTAAAATTAATTTTAAAATAATTTTTTTTTAAAAAAAAATTCAATATTTTGTTTTATTTTTTTAAAAAAAATTTGTTTTCAAAATGTTTTCAAGTTTTTACTATATTGATATAAAAGATAATTATTTTCAAAATCATTTATAGATTTAATTATATGTATTCAATAAGTTTCAAAATTAATATGTTTCTAATAAGTTTTCAAATATTTCATTATAAATTTAAATGAAAATGTTTTCCATAAAGTAATATTTTTTAAAATTTATTTTCCAAAAAAAGAACAGATATTTTCCATGAGAAATTTTTTTAAAATATATTTCCAAATTATTTTCCATCTAAGATGACATACATTGATGTTATTCATTCCACTATAGGAATTGATCTAATACTTTCATTCATATTCTTTCTTTGTATGGTTTATGCTTTGACTTCATATTGTTTATGAAAATAGTTTATCTTAAAAGAGTTATATGCTATTGAAGAGGGATTCTTTTAATGGGTTATAATTTCATAAAGGGATTATAAATCCTATATATTTTCATAGGTTATGATTTATTGAAATTTCAATGATATAGATTTCATTTCATGGGTTTTTATTTTTTGTTTATAAAACCTATCTTTTTATATGTGTCATGATATAATGTATTATTTATTCTGTGGAATATGTATGAATGTTGTTATAATGATATGGGTGGGACCTATATCTTCCTCCAATGAATTGGGTAATTATGGACGACTTGTTAGTATTAATTTTATTTGTGAACATGATTACATGTTAACAAAGTAATTCATGGACACAATTGCATGTCCATAATTTTATGTGTGAACCTGATTACATGTTCAAAGTGTTATGAGTGAACCTTATTATTTATTATTATTGTTATTCATGTACATTATTAAATTTTCATAGTGTTATGAATGGACTTGGTATTATGTCTATATGTTTATATATGTACCTGATTACATGTTAAAAATGTCATGCATGGACCTGAATTATTGTTCACAACATTTTGTATGGATCTGGTTTAATGGCCATAAGTTTATAAAAGGACCTAATTTTATTTCCTTTATCTAATTTGTGAACAAGTTTCTACTTATATATGTTGACGATGTTATACATTGATGTGTATACCAAAATTCAATTTCTTATTCATATGTTACACATCCGTGGCTTATGTTTTTGATTTCATTATGATTCATGTCTTATGAACTGCCAATATTTATTCTACATCTCATAATTATGATCATGAATATGTAGGGTATGATCTTCAAATGTTATACTCATGTTTGTGTACCCCTAATTTCTTGTTATGCTTACACATTTACTTTATGTACCCCTAATAAGAATTTGAGATCACCCCTTTCTCATATTTTTTCTCTATGTTATGAAGGAATGTTTTAGATAGAATTACTAGAGGGTCTGATCTTTAATAGATATATTGGAGATCCTTCGCCAAGATATAATATTTTGCTCCATGTTTCTAAGGACACTAAAAAATTACAGTCCTTAGGCCTGTACTTTGTTAATATAATTAATATTAAAATGAATTATTTAATATCAATGTTTGTTAATACTGTTTCGGTATAAATCCTCTTCTAACATCTTATCATACTTTTTTTATTATTATTTCACAACTTTCAATGTTTTTAGTTTTTGGTGCCTTTATTTATTAAGCGTGTTTTATCGTGAATGTTCATGTTCTTATGCATATTATATATCTTTATAATATACACAAGAATAATTATGAAATTATTATAATATTAATAAATAAATTATACTTTTCATCCCAATCATCAATGTCTTTTTGATAAATTATGTATGTTATGATCATGGTGATGGGGGGTCATACGTGCTCTCGAGTAACGTTTCTATCATTCAACAATCCTTATATAAATGAGGAAAGTAATATTTTATCTCTACATAAATATAAATATATTTTAATTACAATTATATTTAATTAAAATGACATATATATTTTAAATTTTTTGTTGAGATGAATATAGATTCACATCACTCTATGAAGGTGGTAGTCCACAGGTACATTAATAAAATTTTTATCATTCAATGGGTGGAAAGGGAAAAACAAAATTATGCATTATATTTTAAAAATGATAAATATGTCATGAGTATAATATTGATATAAGTCATATCACATATATTCATTAAATTTATCCTTTTTATATTCTATGTATGGCTTTAATGAAAAATGAATCACATCGTTTTTGGGATGTGGAAATCCATCTTACTCACGGTTGGTATAACCATATCCCCAATGGAATGAAAATAATATATATATATATATATATATCTTATATAATGAAATCATGGGTATAATTATGATTTAAATATCATATATATATACTTTATATCCCCAATCAAAACCAAAAGTGACATGGGTTGTTGAAAAACATTTCACTTCGACTCGATAGGTGGTAGTCTGCCATACACACGAGCAATATTATCATTTCCCATTTTTCGGATAAAGATATTTGTATATGTAATTACCATAATATATTTAAATCTATGTACGTGGTAGATTTTTTTTATTATATATGATTAAATTAATAATATTTTAAGAGGTGGATAAATAAATAAAACAAAAACTCATAGTTAGGAATTTCACCTCTTCTCACAACACCTCAATAAGATAAAACTAATGTATTCTATGATTTTATTAATGAACAAAAAATGCTTCTAGTTTGACTGTATGTATTTTTTAAAGTGATTTGGGAGGATATTATTTGAGAAAATTTTTTTAAGGTGTTAATAAAATAGGATAGTTGGTGTCCTTTTATAAGTTAGGTGAATGGAACACTTGAAAAATTTGAAAGGAAAAAAGGTGTACCATCATTTTTTTTCATTCTAAAAGAGTAAAAAATGAATCATTATATATAATTATACATTATAAGATCAAAATATTTCTAAAAAAATATTTTACATAAGTTTTTTTATTTTAACCATTATATTTATAGATCAACCACTGGTAAATGTTTTTTAACTTAACCATGGTATATAATTTGGATTTTATTCGCAATTATTTATGTTGAAAAAATTATGTTTTCTATATTAGAATGTTAAATTTTTACTTATTACAATATTGTAATCAAATTTAAATAGTGTAATTTACATATGTATTAAATTAAATATAAAATAAAACCTACCAACATGATTAACAACTGTGTTTTCAAGAAGACAATTCTCATAATAATGAATGTTCTTAATATCAAAATTAAAAATTAAAATGATTAATATGACCAAAAAATTTTGATTATAAAATAATTGAAAATTTTTATTTTTAAAAAAATTATAAAAATAATTTTATCTATTTAACGAATTTAAATTTAAAGGTTGTTCTAAATTATAAAACAATAATTTTCACTATTAAAACAATTGAAGCTTTTCAAAAAAAGAATCAAGACATCACATTATACTAATGTTTATATTTTTTTTAAAAAAATGGATTTTATTTTGTCAACTACATTTTGTAATATTTTTAAAAATTTATTTTATAATATGTTTTTTAAAACCAATGAAATTGTTTTCTTTAAATAAATACCTCTTTAGAAAACATTAATCTATCTATCAAAATATTCTTTTATTATTTACAATATATATATATATATATATATATCAATTTTTTTATCTTAAACATGTATAATCTATTTATTTTTTCATAGTTTTTTTAATTATTATTCAAACCTTATAATTTAGTTTCTTGGTTATAATGATATACAATATTACGGTTCATCTAGACTCGGGGTTTCATGCACTACAAGCTACCCAAGAGTTTATATTTGAAGAAATATATTTCATGGGTTGTTAAATATTAGATTTTTGTTTCACATTTGATATCAAATATAATGTTATTTTTTTATAATTTTGGGATGTTTCATTAATCAAACCTTAAATAAATTATATCCTCACATATTTCATCTTGAGTTAATAAATCAAGGGTTACATAATTATGGATTCATTTTTTCAAAAACCATGTTGTAAAAAGAGTAAATAAAACATTCTCATAATTTGATAGAAACTAATTAACATTTTCATATGTAATTACACATAACTAAATTCCTAAATAAGAATACATTGATGTAATGCGTATATTTGGACATGGAAGAGAAGAATAAATATTTATACTAAGTCATAGAGGTCATTGATCACAAGAAGGTTAATAAAAAATTTAATGTTAATGTAATCAAAACAATAAATATGTGATGTTTTAAAATACCCTTTGATTCATCATATTTGAATATAATAGGATATCATTATTGTTTCTATATAATTTTTATAGTGTTTAGGAATATGTTATCTATCTAGGAATATAAGGAAATATAATTACTTGATAAGTTTTTTATTCATAAACACCATTTTACCCTTTGGTTGTACTTTGATAAATTTATAATTCAACTCTTCCTCCACAAAATTAATATCCCTAAAATAATTTTTTATTTATATATCACAAAAATTCACATTTAAATGATTATAAAATCCATAATAGAGTAACAAATATTTCCATATGTATATAACTATTTTACAAATCCAATTTGGTTAGCACATGTTACTCAATCTAATACATTAATCTATAAACATAAACTACATCACCAATTGTTCATCATTAATAGTTATATAATAAACCTTTTATGTCAAAATAATGGCATACTTAACAGTACATCAAATTTTATGTTGGAAGATGTTAAACCCTTATCGTCCATTAGTTGGGGGTTGAAACACTAGGGCATTTTCTTGATGAAATGTTTTGTTGTCCATCATATGATCTATCATTTATTAAACTATATTAATATAATTACTATATATTTATAAAATTGGGATGTCCCATATTTAATAAAACATAAAATATATTATAAACCTTAATTTTTACCAATAAATTTAATCTGATGTCCAAAAAATTTAGATAAATTCTTCTTTAAAAAGCACTATCATTTAACAAATCATTGGGTATTATTCTAACAATTTTTTCCAAAAAATATCTTTAATCATGTTATACTCCTGATTTTTTTATAGAAAAGGTTGTTTAGTAATTTTAATATATGATCAACCTTAAACTCATAAAATCATGCTAGTTTCTAGAAAACTTGTATTACTTAATACATATGTGATTCTAAAATTTAACAAAATCCCTATATTTCTAATGATTCTTTTAACCAAAATACCATTGGTAAAAATAATTCGATAATTTAATTATTGATTCCCGATACATAAATAACTCACCAATTTTATTTAAAAATTGTTCCTTCCATGAGTTGGAATTTGATCATTGTAAAAGGAAATTGAATCAAACAATTCCCATGTTTCCCACATTTAAGATAGTGAACTATAAATCGATCCATAAGACAATAGTTTTTAATCACACTCTTCATTTTTCCTTGTATCTTAAATACATTATGATCTAATTTTCCACTCATAAAAATTATACCATTTCATTGAGACACTTTTCATTGGTTTTTCCTTTAATATATTTCACATGTAGGAAATCGAGCCACTTTTCCTATATAGTATCCACCACTCGAGCCCTTAGAAAACTTCATCATCCTATTTTTTAGTCAGTTTGAGATTTGGTTAAAGTGTTACATTTTAATCATATTTTAGGATAAATGATTATAAATTATAGTGATATCATTAACTCCTATCGTCATCTCATTTGGTTTCTTATAGTAACCACATTGTCCATCATGTTCAATTTTATGATGATTTATTTCAGTTATACTCATGTACTGAATTGAAAATGAATCATGTGAGAAATAATAATATTTAGAAAACTACATAATCCTTTATAATATTTTTAAAACATAACACCTTTTTTTCAATCTATTATACATGAGGTTTATTTTAGGTAATTTATTGTCATAATAAGAAAAATTCATTATAATGGTTTATAATGAAATTTTGGATTATCCTAAGCATATACAAAGGAATTTTTTAATCAGGTGTATAGTATGGTATTTTTTCTGCACTATGGGTGATTGATTAAATCATAATACAACATTTGTAGTGTTATTACCTCTAGATACACATCTGTAAGGACCACATCGACATGTAGTATCCATATATTTTTTTATTTCTAAGACAAACCACATAATCTCTACCTTAACCAAATATTAGTATGTTATTATATACTTATCCAAAAATTCATTCTTAGGGTTATTCCCCCTGATCCATGTTTTCCTTTATATGGTACATAATGTTTCTTTTAAATATTCTCCAAGACAAACAATCGAAACGTCATCCCCAGCAACCTTGAGCCCACATCTTGTTTTTACATTTTAATAAGATTCAAGGAATCATATTCGAAAAGAATTAATAGGTTAGTAGTCTTAGTAAACTATATATATACATGATTCCCAAATTTCATTTGAGAACACAAGTTACAACATAATGTTTTTTTTATAATAACATTAATCTCTATAGAATATACTTTCATATCTGTCAGATTATAGATTTAAAGGACATGAAACAAAATAACTGTGATCTCAAATTCTCCATAAGGGTTTACTATATTAGAATATACCATGGATTAATGATCCTAAACAATATGTAATGATAAATAACATATCAGCCACACCATTTGAATGACATTTCTATTCTAAAAAGGTATAACATAATCAATATATAATGGTAAATAACTAAACACACTTTCTATTTAATCAATAAAATATGAATTAAATTCATCCATGGTAGGTAAAATTATAAAAATATTATGGTTTATAATAACTATATTATTAATGAAGAAAATTATTAATCAGTGGACATCATGTTCTCAAGAACACATCACCTTTAATGTTATGTACTTTCACATGACATTATAAAACTACAGGTAGAAACCCATTTAATGCTAGATTACTTATATTCCTCATGATAATAGTGATGCATTAGGGGGGTATATGATTTTATTCCACACACATCACTTCATTTTCAAATAATTCTTCATATATTGAATAATCCACTTCATTCGTGAATAAAGTAACTTATCCTCAAATATCTATATTAAGTAAAAAATATGAATTTATCAACATTTACCAAGATAAAAGATAAATTTCAATTCATAAAAATGTTTGTAGAAGTGATATCAAGTTTAATCAATAAAAAGATCCATTATTAATAATATGGTTATCTAGGGTAAATTTAGTTTCCAATGATCAAAAGAAAGAGAACATTTTATTTGAAAGGAAACGAATCAAGTAAGTGAATGTCAATACTTTCCTAGGTAAAAATGTTTATAAACAATCCAAATAAAGAAAATTTATTATATCAATACAACATATCCATAGAAGATCATACATTAAAAAAAGGGTTGATGTCATTGAATAATAGAATTACTGTAAAAATGTCAATAAAAACATTCTTGAAAAAATATCCTTTTTAATTTAAATATAATTGTTTAACTAGAATTTCACAAAAATGTTTAAAATAATTTATTTTTAAAATAACATTCTAAAAATCTAATGGTTTTATTAAAATATTGTGTGGTCATGATGTAAGAAATTCATAAATTGTTGGGTACATCATGATAAAGATTCTATTCATATTTTTGGTAAGATACAAAAGATATTTTTTTTGAAAAATACATGAATATTCATCTAAAAATTTAAAAATTCACAATCGGTACAAATTTATTTCATAAATCACTTATAAAAAAAAATTTAAAACATTTTTAAAAATCCCAATTTTAGATGTCAAATGATTTGAGATTGAATGGAGAAATGAAGTATAATATTTTGGAAAACTGTTTTCCAATTATTTTGAGTACTAAATTGTTAAAAAATGTACTATTACATTAAAATATATGTAGTAACTAGTTGAGAATAAAATTAATGGTTTAAATAAGTAATAATAAAATAATTTTCTTAAACAAAAAATCAAGAATAAATTATCTTAATTAGAATGATATTTCGAAATAGAGCATTAAAATTATTGAAACATTAAAGTGATAATTAATTGATTAATAAATTATTTGTATCAAATATAAATCCATAGAAAAGAAGTGTAACGAAAAAACTAGATAATCTGAAGTCATTACAGACATAATCCTAGAATATTATATATGATGAATAAGTTATATAAACCAATGAAAATAAATCAAGTTACAAAATTCGTTAACACATGGATAGTTTTAATTCACATCCCCATAGAGGAGGTACGTCAAATTGAAAAATAAAATAAAATAAAATAATAATTAATCAAGATATTGAATGTAAAATGGGATGTATATGAAATATATACAATAAAGAACATGAAAAACCTAAAATATGACTATATGAATGGAAATTGAGATGAAGTTCCTTACATGACACTTAATATTGGTTGAAAATTATTTAACTACATTTGTAATGGTTTTAATAGTCTTATTAATTTATAAAATAACTATATTTATTTTTTATAATATCACACATGAAAGTCTTATAAAATATTATCACCCATTCGTTATTAATGATTCATTATTTTCACTGTTTTGGGTGTTAACAGCCTTGCTTTCTCAAGTCTATTTTGTGATGACTTCTATGGTTATTGTATATATTATATAGTTACTTCATCTAAAGAATAATTTTTTTTTCAATAATTATCATATTTATACAACAAATATAAATTTATACTAATCATTAAATAAGGTTTTGAGAAATTAAGAACATTATGATCATTGAGATGATAGGTCATACATACACATGAGTAATTTTTACATTTTTCAAATATCATTATTGAAAGGAGGTAAGTCATATTTTAACTTCCAATAATTATGATAATATCATAAATACCAAATTATTTTTTAATATACTTATATATATCATATATGTTTTGTGGTGATGAAAAAAGAGTTACATCGCTTCGTGAATGTGGGAGTCCACACATACACCAAAAACAATATCATATTTCATTGAATGAATAGGGAACAAATAAAATTATATATTATAATTTCATAAAAAAATATTTCCTGAATATCACATATATTCATTAAATTTATCTTTAATAATTTCCATGTAAAGAATTATTTAAAAATTCATTACATCACTAAGCGAGGTGGTAGTCTTCCAAACTCATGAGCGACATTTTCATATCCCCTATGGAATAGATAGTAAAAATGTTATATATTATATAATTACTCTATATATAAAATCATATTAAAATATCATATATATAATTTATATCTATCACCATAACCATCCTTTAGAGGTGTTGATGGAAAATTTGTCTCAATGGTTCGAGAGGCGATAGTCCACCGTACACTAGTGTGACTTTTTCATTTCCCATTTTAGGGAAGAAGAGATGGATATATGTAATTTAATTAACATAATATCAAATAACTATTTGTAGTATACTACTTTGATTATATAATTGAAAATGAAGAGTATTTGATGGATGTGAAAGAATAAATAAATCGAAAATGCGTAGTTAGTAATTTTTCCTATTCTTAGAACACCACTTCATTATTTTAAAAAAATTAAATTCTCATAATTAGTGAAATTAAATTTATAAAAAAATAGGTAGATGTGGAAAATAAAATGGCTCTCATGAAAAATATTTTTGATATATTTGGATAGTTTTAATATCTAAAATAAATATCAAATTTATTACAACTAGATTTTTTCTTAATATAATACATTTGAAATAATTTTATTTTAAATAAATTTAAAAAATAATTTATATTTTTAAATCATTTACATGAAAATATATATTTCAAATCTAAATCAGTATCTTTCAATACTCATCGAAAAATGACACTTTTTATAAAAATCCCTAAAATTAACCCTCGTATAATTTTGATATTATTGTTTATAAATTAATTTACCTTTTTCAAATAATATTCATAAAATATTCAAAAAATAAATCTATAATAGCACCTCAATTAGATAAAAAATCATTTTCATTAAATAAATATCATCCAAAAAACATTTATTTTCTAAAAACAAATTCTCATTTTATATCAAATTAATATATATCCTTTTAAAAAATTTTCTACTAGTATAAACCTTATAGTTTTTCTAATTTTTTTAGTACTAATCATACCCACCAACTTTATAGGGAGGTTATAAAGTTATATTATATTACATTTCATTTAGAGTACGGGATGTATGTTTCGCAAGCTATCAAAGTGATCTATTTTAAATAAAAACAATTCCAGGATTGAAAAATTTTGGTTTCACATGGTTGGTATTATATTTAATACTATCTTTATATTTTATAATTTTTGGTGTTACAATGGATATTAAGAAGGTATTTGGGTATTGATTAGATGATAATTTGTTTTGTCAAAATTTTAAGATTAGATGATATGAGGTTCCCTTTTAAAACAGAGGGGGGGGGGGCTTTAAGAATTACTTGAAGTGTTAAATTAATATAAACTAATTTTAATGTAAAAAAGTATTCAAAATTATGTTATTCATGAATATTATTAGTGTGAGTTTAAATAATATAATACAATAAAATATTTATATGTATGGATTAGGTTCTTACCCAAGTATATTTGTTTTACCATGAGTTAACCCATTTAGAAAATTACCATGATAATGAAGAATAATTTATTTAAAAATCATAGTTCATTTTTCTATGAACATGAAAATATTTAATTTAATTATAATAGAACAGATACATTATCTCACTATATTTAGAATCAACTTTATCCAAGTTACCCATAATATTTCAATATAAAAGATATACATCCCAAAATATTTAATTATCCAGCATTATATTTTTGTATCTTGAAATTTTTTTTAAGGGATTTTATTTAAAAAAAACATATTAAAACATATTTTAAAATAATATTTTATTTATTAATAGGTTTATCCCAAAAAATATAGGGAAACAATTTTCATCTAATGTTGTTTTATTCATTAAAAAATATTTATATTTCTCCCATTTATAAGACTACTTAGATGTGTTTCTCTATGAGATAAAAATTGTGAAAATAAAAATTTCTTTAATAAATAATTCAAAATTATTATTTCAAAATTCACATCCCCTGTCTTTTTTAGAAGAAATCATTAATATTATTATTTTTTCACCATCATGAAAATATAAATAAATCAAGACAAAGTTTCACTTTTATGAGGCTTAATGTATGTCCACACAAACCAACTAAAATAATCAACAATCGCAAAAATTATACTTCATACCTCTTAAAAATTAAACATGGATCGAAAAAATATGTATAAATGAATATGTTATATTTTTATACAAAATTTTAACTTTTATAATATCTCTAAATGAAATCATATGTCCATTACCAATTAATTATGAATGAAAATCAATTTTCTTACTAATTTTTAAATCATGTAACTATTGTACATATCCTTTATTTGAATATATTTTAACAAGAAAATGTTCAAATTTCCATGATTTTTATTCAATATCAGATAACATATTTATATAGTATGAATTCACTTTACATTTTAGTTAGTAAATTTAGAAAAATAAATAAAATTTTCATTCTATTTCCTTTCTACATTAAATAAAAAACTAATGATCAGAGATAGAAATTGTTTATCATAAAATTAAACACTAATTGCAACATCATATAATTGTTAAATACTAATGAATTAATATTTTTAAGAAAAAAATATTAAAAATTATATATTAAAACAATATTATAAATATATATTCCCATTATCCCTTACATTTCCATTTTTGCTATCAGCAAATGTCCTAAATCTTGTTACAAATTGATTATGAAATTAATTATTTTATGATTCACCAGTCATATGTTTGGGGAAACCATTTTCCATGTACATTTTTTTAACACTCTTAATGGATGTTTCATGAAAATTATTTTTATGTTGAAAATAATTTTGGTACCCATGTTATCATGGGTCCAATCGAGATTGTATAGAAATTATTTGGTATCAATTTAGATATTAAATATGTATTAATATGTAATATAGAAGATAAATAATTTAAAATAAAATTCTGATTATAATTAAGAGATTGTGAAAAGCTAAACAAACACTTAGAATAATAACCTTGTAAAAAAATTTATAGCATGTAACATTTGATATTATTCATTAAAAAATTTTATATAATAATGTCATATATAAATTATGATTTTTTTATATCCAAATACACATTTCTATTTATTTTAGTTCATCATTGACATTATTTTATCATACTCTTATATTCTTTGAACCAATGTAGACAAAATTTATTTTTAACTAAAAATTTCTTTCTTCAAAATTACTTGATCTTTTTTTGAAAATTCTATATCGTTGAAAAAATTAATTTGAAGAATAATTTGTATTTTAAGTAATTCTTATGTAAATTTATTATTTTTTAAGAGGATACAAATATATTATAATTAATTTTTCATATAAATTATAACTTCCTAAAATATCATATTTACATTATTAATATTCTAAAAAAATTCTTCCATAGTAGATTTTTGATGTTAAAAATTATAATAACTAAAATTATAATAATTAATAAACTCATTTTTACTGTTATACATAATGAAAATAATATTAGTTTCTTTGTCACATTCAGTTTCGTCACTTGACATGGATTCTCTAATACATCTCCATATAGTAATCATTTATCTTTTCTACCAATTCATATATTTATTATCTTCCCCTAAATGCATTGACTATAAAAAATATTTCTTCATGCGTCCCTTCATTCTATATTCATAACATTTGACTTTAGAAATATCTTATAATATGTTTTACCTTTATTTTTCTGATCACATTTATCAATATACTTCATAATTTATTTCATTATTAATCATTTTATTTCATCATTTTTTAGATTCCTTTAGTAAACTTTTCAAACTATTTCTTGTATTTGTGTGACTCAAAATCAGAATATTAAGCTGGAAAAATTATATTTGATTTAAAATAAAAAAATTTCTTCTTTGAAGTCTCATATTTAGTTAATTTATTCAAATGCTATTTATATTGAAGTAATAGTCTAATGATTTTATCCAATGTCAATAAAATAATGTTTTTTTTCATTTTTGTGACGTCATTTTCATGCTGCTTGTTTAGTAGTTTCATTAGTACTCATTAAATAATACGAGTGCTAATAAGTTTCCCTTTCATATAATTCATTTCATTCAGGATGATCATGCATATATTGAAAAATTGGTTGATTCTTTAATCTACATACAACTTGGAATATTTCTAATCAGCATGGATAATTCCATGTTTTCAAAAAATCAACTTATCTGGGAAATGCTATGAAACATGTACATAATTCTAGCTCTGACAAGTTTTCTAACATATATGAAAAAATAAAATTCATTTAATAAAAAATATAAAATATTTATTAAATTGTAATTAGAAACATATTTACCAGTATCATCTCTAATAATAATATTTGGGTCATCTTTTTGAATTTTTTGATGTTTACAATTATCTATATGTGTTAAATGCACAACTTATTAAGGTATGAATACATTATATATTAATAGTATTCAAATTCATTAGCATAAAATTTATCCCAATAATTTCATTCCTTCCATTATACAGTGATAATTTCCATATGACTATCAGGTCTAATTTAAATAGGATAGTATAATAAATTATCAAAAACATTCCCTATATTTAATAATAACATGCTCGATACTAGGTTATTTATATCAGGAAATGAAATAGTAGATTTAATAAGTTTTTAACATGTTCTAACAATTGATACCATTTCTAAGGTCACCAATATTGATGACATATGTTCTATTGGGGGTTAATATACTTGAATAAAATTTTATTGAGATGGATAAATTAGAATTATTATTTTCTAGCAGAAAGTAAATGAATAAAAACATTGAATATTATAAGTACATTGGTATAAAGTAGTATTAATATACTCATAAACCTATTTACATACTGAGAGGTGACTTTTCATTACCTTTTTAAACATAATAAACACCCAATTTAAAGTATCTATTTTCTAATAGAGGGATAATCAAATAGATGAACTTTTGTTTTGTGTAGAGTCAAAACCATTAGAATCTTTTTATGGAATCATTAACCTATCATAACTTTTATAATCTATGATTCAAAATCCTAGTAACTTGAATTTAGAGTAAAATAGTCATAACCAAAAGAGATATAATGAATCATTATGGGAAATGTAAAATACCTAGTCATAAAAAAATAATACAATGTTGGGTAGCATATAGAACACACAACCCAATGTAAAAAAAATCCATGAAATATTATTTTCTAAATTCTATAAAATAGTTATTAAATTTGGTAGTTATTAATTGAAATAACCATATTATTAAATATATTGGTTGTTCACAATCATTATAAATTTAGGCTATGCAAATAAACATTCCATTTTTAGTAAATTCATTTTATTCATAAAAATATGTTTCCTTCAAAATTTATTTTTATTGATATACATGAGAAAATAAATAAAAATAGTTATGAAAATTTTAGAAAATTAATTTTATAAAATAAAATTAATTTTATATATCAAAATATAATATTTATATTAGGGTGAATATTTGGAATTTTTCTATGATGATTTATTTTCAAGTGAATTGTAAAATATATAGCTGTTTATTGAAAACCGTGTTTTAGTTTCAGACATTTGAAAAAGATAAACTTTATTCCAAAATTATTTTATATTAAAATTAGTTATATTTTATTATTAATTAATTTCATTGTAATTCATTTTGTGATAATTAATTTCATGGTTTAATTTGGTATAAAAATCATTTTTTCGATTAAAATTCATTTTTTCTGAAAAACTATTTCATTTCATGTTTTCATTACAATGTTAATTTAAATTCTACAAATTTTGTGTTTTAAATATTAAAAATTGAAAAAATATTTGGATTCAGGTGGAATAAATATAGTAAATAATTTCCTTTTATTTTTTTCAATAAGAAAAATAGCCTTGAAAAATATTCTTTCCCATATAATATGTAAATTGGGTATGTATGGTTTAAAATAAAATGATAAGGGCTATAAAATGATCCCAAAAATTATCATAATGTTATTTTATGATTATTTTTCTTCATATTATTCCAATATTTGTTTCTATATAATATTATGGAAATTTGGATGATATTATGATATTTATATTATTCTATTTTAAGAAATGTCGAACATGTCACACTTTGTTTTTTAATAACTAAAATATTTTAATATGGATTTATCCAATTTTTATGATTGAATATAAATAATATTTATAATATAGAATATTTATATACATCATTTTAATTTATTTATAAATTTTATTAATGAAATAATTATTTTAATTTCTTTTTCAATGCCGATGCAATAATTATTCAATTAATGAAAAATAAAATAAATTATATTAAAATTTTTAAAAGTAATATAATTTGAATTATTTAAGGTAATAAATTAATTTAATAAATTAATTTGACATATTATTAATTTATTAAAATATTTATTTGGAAGTTATCTTGTTATATTGATATTATTAATTTCAATGTAATGAATACTATCAAAATGGACAATATTGTTATTTCCAGAATTTAATATTTTATTAAATTATTTAAAAATTCTTACAATAGTAAATAAGGAAAAAATAGATAATATATGGTCTAAAATTTAATTCCATGTGAATTAATAGTCCATTTGAAAGTATTTGACCCAAGAATATTCTTATAATAGTAAAATCTTATGGACAAATCCCAAATGTGCCCTTCACTTGAATTAAAAATGGGAACCTCCTTCCTCCATTAATTAAATCTCTTTAAGACATATATCATTACCAAACACAAAATATTACTCTTATAAAAATACTAATACTTGTCTTAGAGGATCTATTCCTTCCAAAACACCAATCCAAGAACCCTTAAAAAGATATGTAAAGTACGTCCACCGCAGACGAAGTAGTCATTTTTATCAACTCTTTCGAGTTTATTTATTTTTATCCAACATATTAATATATTGTTTACATAAAACATTTATAGATAAATTAAAATTAATATAACTAAATTTTATTATTGTAATTATACATCCACATTCCGCATTTTATCAATCCTATGAAAAATGAAACCACAATGTGTGTGTATGTATGACTTACCCTCTTAACACATTGGTGTAATTGTTTTTTCCTCACCAATTTACATGGAAAGTTATAATGATGCAATTAATTGATATGTATTATAATTTTGAAATGATATTGATTATTTAAAATTATTACATCATCTATTTCCTTTCTCTTTGTACCACAGATAAATGATATTTTCGCTCGTGCGTTCGTAAAACATGCCATCTCCACGTAGCGATACGATTAATTTTATATCTCCAACAATATATAATGATTATAAAAATTTATATAACAAATAAATATGATATATAAAAACATAATAACATTCTATAGTTGTTGTAACTATGTTATATGCACAATATCTGAAACATACACAACAAAACATGCATGGGAAGATGAGGCAGTTAACATATAAAACAAGGGTAATGAAGAAATATTAGAAATAAATAGTGACAAGATGATATAGGAAGATAGTATATATAATTATAAATATAAATATGGTTTTTTATTAATTAATAAGATTTTTGGAAACCCCATATATAAGGTTAAACAATGATCAACTAAAGAGAAGAATGAAGTAAGGGGGTTTCATGTCACTTTTATACTTTTGGGCACAAGCCTTATTCACCTATTATTTTCATAATTTGGTTTATATACATTCCTTTTGATATTTTATATGATGAATAAATTTTTATAAATGATATTTACTAAATATTTTTAATTTATTTCATTCTTGGGGATTATAATTGATGAGATTGACAAGTGGTAATGGTTTATTTCACATTCTATTAATTATTCCGAATTGCTTATTTTTAACTCCCCACTTGAGATTATTTATATATAATTTCCATGTTTTTTAATTTTATTTGGAATGGTTTTTATTATTCTCCTCTAACTATTTAAATTAATCTTTACACGTCTTTTGTTTTTACAAAAATTGTCTGAATGTTATTTTTTGTTTCTCAAATGAGTTATTTTTGTAATTTTTTTAAAAATAATGGATGGAATGGTTTTTGGAATTTATAAACGATTATTATATATTACCACTCTCATGAAATTGTAATTCTATAAATATTCCTTCACAATTTAACAAGGATATTTTTAAGTAAAATTCCTCCCTTCATATTTTATCCATTTATTTTTTAAAATTGAATTAAAAAATGAAAATGATATATCCCTAAAAAATGTTTTTAATGATTTTTCAATGAATCTTTTATTCATGACTAAAAAAATCCTTCAGTATACTAATTCAACATGTGGTATATGTTTTAATCATACCATCATTTAAAAAATTCACTTACTTGTGATCATTGGATATTAAACATCTCTAAATTATATATATTCTTATATCATGGATATGATTATTTCCCAAAAAATACCATTTTTTAGATAATTTTTTTAATTTAAATTTTAATTGATTATTTATCAAATATTAATATTTAAATGTTATTTACTCAATATGGATATTTTTAATTAATAATGTTGACTGATTAATTAAATCGATCATTTGATATATGTGGTGTTCTTTGTACCTTCAATGATTGGTGGGGCTTAGAATTATATAACCCCTTGATGAATTAACTATGTTATAAGTTGAATCAGTATTGTTATATTACATGGGATTTTACTTAAATCTTTAAATAGTCCTGTCAAATTTCTTGATAGTAGTGGTACCATATTCCCAAGAACAAGATATCCAATAAGTATTAATTACATTATTTAAGAATTATGATTTTAATATATATAATATTTTCACAATGATATTATATTTGAATATATTTAATTCCTAATTTAATTTTTAAATGGAATGTGGATTTATTTAATCACCTTTCCATTTTTATTATACCTTATTTACACAATATATTTTCTGCTGTAAATAATCTTTAATCATTATTTGAGATCACCCTTATTTTATTTTCATTCCAACTATATAATGAGGAAATATTTTTATGAGGTCAAGGTTGTAGATTTATTTCATTTATTATTTTCTATGTTTATTTCTTATGTAATAATTGAACCGTGTATATATCTATCTCATCAAGACTACTAAACTAATCAATCCTTATTAATGTGATCCCTTTTTCATATGAAAATGTAATAAAATAACTATTGATTAATTTTTTTGGAGTTTCTATAGTTATAATTTGAATCAATGGATTTTTAGTTTAAACCCGGGAAAAGATATTTTAATATAATCATAGCTATCATGAAAACAATGATAATACCTTATATTAGAAGAGAATTTTTACTATTAGTGGAATTTTATTTTATAGCTTAATTTTTATTATAATTTTACACTAAATTAGTGTCTTACATTTATTATGTTTCCTAATATAAGAAAAAGAATCAATACTCATGGTTAATGTATGTATTTCCCCACTAAGCCAACCAAAAAATGGAATTGAAGCTAAGTAGATCTTGACCATACTAGGTTAGTTGTCCCATGTTATTTATAATAACCTTATACATATAGATCAATGATATGTTACATGAAATGAAACACCTATATTGGATCATTTTATGTGACAAACACATCCATTTTATAGTGGAAGTACTAATGTGGTGGTATATTAGTAATGGATCAAGTCTCTTGAATGGATATTACACTCCTTTACATGTAATGTAATGGAATCTGTTATGTGGTCATTCCATTCTCATATAAGAGATACTGATCAAGAGTGCTAATTGATCCAGACTATATGATGAATAAATAAAAGATTTGGAGTATAGAGTCTTTAATGTACATATTTAACAAATATTTTCGTCCCGAGTGACAAAATTAAATTAAGAGAAAGTTCATAAACAAAAATAATATCATGGAATAATATTTTGGGTAGTATGAGTATACCATTACAATAATATCAAGTTATAATATGTATTATATTTTTTATCTATATATCAAGATTTATCATTTTTTAGGTCTTAATCTGAGTCTCTAAAGGGAATTAAAATCTCAATATTTTTCATCATATGATGAAATAGTATTATGTTCCCAAGGAATGAGAATGAAATCACTATATCCTATGTCTTTAAAGGAAATCAATCGAATAAGATTCTGGTTGAGGACCATGAAAAAGGGAAGGAATCAAATAAGAATAATTAAATAAAGAAATTACCACTTTGTGAAAACATTGGAAACAATCTTCCTAGGAAATTCTTAAAGGGAATATGTGTTTTTTATAAATGTGGAAAAAATTCTCACATGGATCATAAATAAAAGGGGGAGGGGGAAACAAACAAATGAGGTCTAGTGCATATTTTGTAGCGAAATGGGGCATTATTTAAACCAATGTTTGAAGAGTCATTGGAATCTACCATAGAAGGGGAAAATAAGAGAAGTAAATCTTACTCAATCACTACAGATGATATTGAATATCCTAATGATATAGTGGTAGTTACTTTATTCATATCTTCAAATTTAGCTAATTATTTATTTGATTCATGTTCCACATAATCTTTTATATCTACTAAATTTTCAAATAAAATAATTCATCTCCATATTAATTTATGAATGGCGTTGTTATTTAGAATTACAAGGGGGGATCTCATTACCCCAACGATGTCTTGGGAAATAATCATTATTACACAAAATAACTCTTTATTTTTATACCGTAATATCATTCATATGGTCAGATTTTATATAAACATTGGCACAGATAGTCTTTTAGAATAAAATTCCCCAAAATATTGTTAAGATAAGGATGTTGAAACTCATGATTAAGATGTGGAATTCATTATCTATTGATCATAGACATAATCACCTAATTAATTCCTATAACCAAAATCAGTATATATTTTAAACGAGTTTCTTAATGAATAATAGAAAACATAATATATGGATAAAAGAGTAATCTTGAAATTGAGGATGTACATATTGTACTTGATTACATTGATTTTCTTCCTCAGATGTTACCTATAAATCCACTAGATCATGACATAGAATTTTTATATAATTAATCCCTCATGGAAACCCCATATCAAAAATTCCCTTAGAATGGCCACTGTGCAATTAGTGGAGTTAATGAAAATACATCAAGATTTATGTGATAAGGGACTTATACACCCTATAATTTCACCATAGAGAGACCCTATTCATTTTCACAAGAATTATGATGGATTTATGTGGTTTTGAATTTAATATAGAGAAATTAGAGCTATTATTATAATTTAAAAGGATCATATTTCTCGAATTAATGATTATTCCATTAACCAAATGGAGATAAAAAAAATTCAAAGATTGAAATTCAATCTGATTATCATCAGTTGTGAGTCAAAAATGATGATATTCCTAAGATATCATTTATTATGTGATATGAAAATTATTATTTTACATTAATTTCATTTAAATTAACAAATGTACACTCTATATTTATGGATATAATGAATATAGTATTCCTGAAATGTATTGATAATTTTGTTTTGATTTTTATTGATGATGTCTTGGTGTAAAAAAATAAATGTGGATCATGAAAATGACTTACAGATTCCTCTTAATACCCTTAGAGAAAATGAATTATATGGTAAATTTATGAAGTTTGAGTTTATTTAAATGGAATGTTTCTTATTAAAGCCATATTTTCTCCAATGATGGAATCTAAATTGATCCTGAAAATAAAATTGTAGTCCAAGAATGGCCTACACCAATTATCACAACCAAGGTAGGTATTTTAATTGGATTGGAAAGTTACTCTCAGTTATTTTTTCAAAAAAAATAAAAGTGGAAAATCAATTAATTAATCATACATGTAAAGGGGTTACCCTTGTATATGAATGGGAATGTGATTAAATTTATTATTAAATGAAGAGGACATTGTCCAATGATTTATTTTTTTACACTACCAGCAGGAAATAATGGATTTATAATGTATAATTATGATTTAATTGAGATACATGGTTGATCCCTTATGAAAAAATGACAATATAATTTTATGTACATCAAGGTACTTAAACATTCATACACGAAACTAGACAACCCATGTTCCTGAGTTGGTAGTCATAATATTTTAATTGAAGATATGAAGACATTATCTATTTTGTAAAAGATGTGAGATATTCACTAATCATAAAATCCAAAAATATAAATTTTCTTATAATGAATTAAATATAAAGAAAAGGTAATATATTTATCTCCATAAGGAATATTATATCTCAATACAATACCACCCATGTACTGAAAATAATGTAGAATATGAATTGAGTATAAAAGATCATATATTCCAGAAAAATATATGGTTAAATAGAGATTCTATTATCATGTATTTACTAAAGATAGATATATGACTTTTTACGGAAGGGGAAGGGTAACACCTTTTTCAAATGATTTCATAACCATATTTATTGTAAAATATAAAAAATTATAGTCTGATTATGAGAATTTTATAAATAAAAATATAATTCTGAATGATAGGTTGTTGATAAATAATATATATGAGGACGATGCTCTGAAATTTGAAAAGAGGATTTATGTTCCATCAATACCTGACAAGATGATGGAATTGTTATATGATACCAATAACACAAATTTATTTATACAAACTATAATAACCAATATGTATATTGATTTGAATGACCATTATTCATGGAATAACATGACGATTTGAACATCTTAGTATGTATCTAGATATTTGATTTTTGATGATGTAACATTTAAGAGAAATCATACTAGAGGAGACATGAAATATCTACCTATACCTATGTGGAAGTGGGAAGATATTAATATATATTTCATCCCTTGATTACAAAAAACTCATAGAAAAATGATGAAAATTGTTTATGTTTAATCACCATTCCAAATATATGAATTTTATTACTATAATAGACGATTAATATCTTGAGTGCCATAATTTTTTTATCTTAATGATTTTTTAATACTTCATTTCCTAGATTTTTCAATAATTTCTGTTCATGATCCTTGATTTTCATCAAAATTCATGAAAAAGTCTTCAAAATGATTGTGAATCTAAGCTTCATCTGAGTAATTATTATCACCCTCAAACCATTGGATAATCTGAATGAAATATTTAAACATTTAAAGACATGTGGATAACATTGTCACTTTACAATAAAGATATATATGATTAGTATTTATATTTGGTAGATTTCTTTTATAATAACAGATTCCAGTAAAGAATAAAAATGGTTCCATATAAAGCATTATATGACATGATATATATTACATAAAATTGTTGGGATGTTTTTAGTAAAAGGAAGCCTATAGGACTAATGTTTCTTGAGGAAACAACATCATATGTAAATACTATTCAAAATCATATTAAAATCAGATTAGTATAGAAAAATAGTTATATCGATACCTAGAGGAAATATTTAGAATTTTAATGGGACTTATTGTTTTTTTGAAATTATCTCCATGGAATTATGTTTTATGGATTAGTTAGATATGGATACTATGCCCTATATACACAAGACCCTTCAAAATCCTAGAAAATATTGGGTTTATGGGTTACTCTTTGTAAATGTCTCCAGGTCACTCTAAAGTACATGATGTGTTCCATGTATCATTATTATTTATGTTAATGCTAGAACCATATCTTTTTCTAACCTATAATTAAATATAATTAGAACCTGATATATCATATTTTGAATATCCTATCTATATTTTTGATACTAGAGGGAAAGTGTTGTGGAATGAAATGACACATCTTGTGAAGGTACATCAGAAAAAACCTAAAATAGAGGAAACAACATAGTAGCTAGAGTATTCTATGAAGAACCTCAACCATCATGTATTTTAAAATTTATTTTCCATGAAATTGTTATGTGGGAAATTTTTTATGAGGGTATAATGTAATATACTAAGTTTTAAAAAGAAGATTATATTTGATAGTGTATCAAACACACAACATCAAGTTTAAACCAACCACAGAATATTATTTTATGACCATTATTACCTAGATATTTAACTGTTGGATATGAATAGGAATAAAAATATTATGAAATATATTTTAAATTTCACATTCAATATTAATAAATTATAATTAAATAAAAACTCAATTTTTATAAAATTCATTTTATTCTTTAAAAAATGTTTCATTCAAAATTATTTTTATTAGTTTACTTGAGAAAGAAAATATAATTAATTTTCAAACATTTATAAAGTATATTTAATGAAATAATAATCATTTTCTAAATCAGAATATAAAATTTTCTTAGGTTGAATGTTTTGTATTGTTCTGAAAAGATCGATTTTCTAGTGAATAATGAGAATTGCTACTTTTTATTGAGAACAATATTTTTTAGTATTTTTTAAATGATACATTTTATTTTAAACTAGTTTTAATGTAAAATAAGTTATATTATATTGTTAATTATACTAATATTATTTATTTTATTTTTGAATTTGATATAAAACTTTTTTACTCATACAGAGGCATTTTTCCAAAAATATTTTTCTCGTTGTATTTTTTGAGGTTAATATGAAATTATATTCTATCACTTATGTTTTTTAAATTCTAAAAATTGTAATAAATATTTTGACTCAAGAGGTAAAAATTTATTAAATAGATATCTTTCATTTTTTTAATAGTAATTATAACCTTAGAAATATTTTGTACAACAGTAAATAGTAAACTGGGTAGGTAAGGCTAAAAATAAAATGTTATGGACTAAAAAATGACCCCAAAATTTTCATTAATGTTATTTAATTAGTCCCATTTGGTAATAATAATCAAAGACTATATTATATGTAATTTAATTTTAATTTAGATGAGATTGTAATATTAATATTATTTTATTTATAGAAAATACAAACATTTCACTCTTTCATCCATCCAACGGCCTGAAGGCCTTCATATTTTTTTATTTGATAAAATCCCCTTTTAAGGGATGAATGGGTGGAAAACCAAAAAAATCATAGAAATAGGACAATCAAATATGAAGTATGGAAATATAAGAACTCTAATGAAAACACTGAAAAGCTCATCACCAACATTTGATCCTGAAGAAGCACTCCACCCTTCCAGGGCTAATTGGCAAGAAAGTCTTGTATGTCAAAGCACAAACCTGATCTGATGGCTTGCGACATACCCTCTCAAACAACCAAATCCAAAAAATAATTCAAAGAAGAAACATCATCTTTTTAACCTCCTCTAATGTATTTCAATGAAGTTTCATGCCGATCACAAACATCCCACCTTCAAATAACAAACCATTCAATCAATGAAGAACATCTATGCTATGACCCTCAAACTAGATCCACAATGGACCATCACACCCAAACATGAAATAAATCCCAGAATCATCTTCACAAAGACCCAACCCCCCACCTCCACCCCCCAATACAATGGACACATCACAAAGTGCACTAGAGCATTCCAAAATCACACGCTGAACTATGATGAAGCTACATAAAGAAAACGGAAGTAGGCAGAGGCAACAAAGACACACACTAGAACCGATGTTAGGAAGTCGTAGGAAGCCAAAGATGATCTCAAGAACATTGAAAATTAACAAGACAACGATGGAAGATGGATGGATCCTAAAGCCGAAAAATCCAATTCTAGACCACCCACGACACTCGCATGCGCAGAGCCATGACCTCGAAGCCAAGAACTCCAAATCAGCCACCGAGCACTCCAAACCAGCCCAAGAATAGTAGGTCTGGAACATCCCAAAACCGAGAGGCACAAAATAGTTTTCGCCTACAAACACCAGACCACACAGCTTTATTATAGAAAACACTGACACTAGGCACTCCAAACTTGTCACCGATCATGACTGATCCGACCACAAACACCCCAGATCTGAAAAAATCTGAAGATGCGAGGCGTAAAAAATCCAATGTCGATCAATTCCAGACCACACAGGTCTATCACCAGTCAATTCTTATCCAAGACAGGACATCAGGAACCGAGGATGGTCCATTCTAGCGGGGGGAGGAGGGAAAAAGGGGTAGAAACCCTAGAGACACAGATGTTGGAGGAGACCTGCCGCTCAGAGGCCAAATTCGAAACATGTCACTCTTATTTTTGATAACAATAATATTTTATGATGGGGTAATCCAGAAGATATGTTTGAATTAAAAGATAGTTAGAAAATATAATATATTTTACAAAATCATGGGAATTTATTTTTATTTTCTTGATGATACAATTACCATAAATGCTTCCACAATATATATGCAATAATTAACATTTAATGGAAAACTAAAATAAATGATAATAAAAATAGTAGAGGTAATATAGTCTAAATTTATTAAGGTGATCTAAAAAAATATTAATATGAAATATTCATAATATATTTAAATACTTATTTTGAAATTTTCTTTTTATCTTAATATTATCACAATCTATGTAATAAATTGTGTCAAAATTGAC
Organism: Viscum album; assembly: GCA_963277665.1. Classification (NCBI taxonomy): domain Eukaryota; kingdom Viridiplantae; phylum Streptophyta; class Magnoliopsida; order Santalales; family Viscaceae; genus Viscum; species Viscum album. Next base: position 1,406,413,005 of record OY728125.1, read on the forward strand.
AATAATAATATTTCATGAATATAATATTTTATTAAATTATTATAAAATAATACAAATACTAAAAAAATAAAATGGGATAATATATGGTCTATAATTTCATCCCCAATTCATTTATATTCTATTTTTAAATATTTTTCTCTCTAATAGACTTTTTATAGTTTAATCATCTCTGAAATTCCAAATGTAACCCTCACTTCAATTATAATAGATAACCTTCTACCTTCCCTATTTTCATCTCATTGATCCATCAAGAATGAAAAAATACTTATTTTTAATCTAAAAAATATTATCCAGCTTTTATATGTTCTGTTACTATAATAGGATGACCCTAAAACCATTAAAAATTGATCTAAATCTAGTCCACTAAAGATGATGTAATCGTTTTTTGAAACTCTTTCATGTTTATTTCATCTTATATATCCAATTAATATATTTTTTCCATACTAAATTAATAAATACAATATAATATATATATATATATATATATATGTTATTAAGATTATGATAAAACCATATTAACCTTTTACCCATCCTATAAAAAACTAAACCATCACGCTTGTGTATGTACGACTTATCGTCTCCATTACGTGTTACAATTTCATTCATCACCACATTAATTACATGGTCATACTGATGTAAATAATGTATATATAAGATACCTATGTCATGATATTTTTAAAAAAATTAATATATCATCAATTTTCTTACCCTTTTATCCATTTTTAAATGATATTTTCACCTGTGTGTAAGTATGGCTTGCCATCTCTATGAAGGAATGTGATTTATTTTATAAATTCACCATTATATAATGATTCTTAAAATATATATAATGAATTAATATGATATTTATGACCTTAATATCAGTTTATAGATTTTTTTGACTGTGTCTTATACATTATAAAATAAACTTACAAGACAAATCATGCATTGGATGATAAGGTAGTTAACACCTGAAATAAGGAAAATAATAAAATATTGTTACCAAATGGGTGATACGATGATATAAGAGGTTCATATATGAAATATTAAATTTGAATATGTTTTTTTATAAAATAATAATCTATTTAAATCCATTATAAGGTGGGTTAAATCATGGTTAACTACAAAGAAGAATGAGGTATGGGATTTTCATCTCACATTTATTCCTGTGGGATGCATGCATATTAACCAGTTATTCTCTTTTGTGGTTTATATACTACCCTTTTGATATATTATAACATTAGGATATCTTTATTTATGATATTTAAATACCCATTTTAATTTATTTCATTATATTAGACTATAATAGATAAGATACTCAAGTGGTAAGGGATTATTTTACAATCTAATAATTATTCATGATTGTTTACTTTTAATCCCCTAATGGGGAATATTTATCTTCCATGTCAATGTTTTCTATGAGTATTACAAAAATAGTTTTCACTATTCTCCTACATTTTTTAGTCATTTTTACACATGTATTAGGTTTTACATAATGTTTTGGAAGTAAGATTTATTTCATTTTCCAAATGAGGTATTTTGGGAATTTTATAAAAATATATATGGATAGTATGTTTTTTAAATTCTATGTAATGTGTACCATTTCTATAAATCATGAAAGTTTGATGCAACAAATAATTATTTACATGTTTATAAGGTCATTTTCAAATAAAACTTTTTACATCATATTATCACACTTTCTTTTTTCAAATGTGTATTTCAAAATGAAAAATCTATTTTACTCAATAGTTTTTTAATATTTTTTATGGTAATTCTATGAATCAATGAAAAAACCCATTATTTTAATTATTCTCCATTGTGGATATGTTGTACTGATACCATCCTTTGATACATCCACTTAATTGTGATCATGGGATGTTGTATATCTCTTAAATAACCAAATTTTGGTATTATAGATATGATTCTTTCCTAAACCATATACCATTTTTTACTTTTGTTTTTTATGTTGAATGTAATTTGACTAAATGAGAAATATTTATCAATCCAAAATCTTTACACAAAATTGATATTTTTAGATAAATCATATTGATTCATGAATTAAATCAATCATTTGATATATGTTGATTTCTTTAGACCTGCAATGATTGGTGGGAATGCAATTATATAGAACCTCAATGAATCAAAAGTCCCATCAAGAGAATTAATAAGATATAATTAATGTGGTGTCTACCCGTTGTTTTATATTCTCTTGTGAAATATCATTAATATATATTTATCAATTTATAAATAGATTGATGTCCAATAATTAGTCATTTTCTTCAAAATGAATGTAGTTATTAATATCCCTGATATATTCAAAATTATTTTATCTCTAAATGCATTTAATTACAAATTTATTTTTTTAATTGAATATGTTTTCAATTATTTACCATTACATATTTATTATTTCATATTTACACATGATAATTTCTCTTGTATGTAAAATTTAGTGTTCATTTTAGCTCATCCTTATTTATTTTCTTTCCCATAATATGAAGAGTAAATATGTGTATGATTTTATTGATTTATATTACTTCCATTTATTAGGTTAAAATATTATTAAAAATTCAATAAGGGAACAATATACGTATCTAGTTCATCAATAATACTGAATTGATCTATATTTTTTTATTTAACTCCACTTATCATATACCAATGTAATAAAAAAAATTTTGACATTAGGTTTTTGGAGTTTAGGTTGTCATAGAAAATGAATAATCCAAAGATAGATAATTTTTTAAAAGATAGAAATAATTATAGTCTTAAATAAATTGAAATAAATTGATGATGAATGTTCATACACTACATGAGGTTCTTTGTTAATTATTCTGAAAAATTCCTCAATGATACAATAACAGTTGAATAAGTATTGGTTCAACTCTTAAAATTCAATCCAGCATCTAAAAACATTTTCTCACAGACTTGGTTTTTACAAAACATGAAGGTTAAATGAAGATCTTTTTGAGTCTCATATGATGGTGTTCTTATAACTTATTTTCTCTTAAAGTTCCTCAAAGCCCATAAATAGGATATATAAACCAAAAAATACACTCTCTAACTGGGTAAAATAATTCATTTCAAATAACATATAATTATCACATAGAGATAAAAATTCATTCCTAAATATTCAACAAAAAAATATTTATTTGAAATTTAAAAAATTATATTCATAACATTTAAATAATTAAAATCTATCTCCATAAAAAAATTCCATTAATTTCCATAAATATTACATGGTTTAGTTATTTAGAATCCATATTTTGATCATTGGAAAACCCATTCCATATTATTGATGATTTGTAATTATTAAAAAAATTAATCATATTGAATAATATTCTTTGAATTATATTGCTTTAAATAATCATTTATTTAGAAATTAATAAAGTGTACAAATCATTTAAAATAGATAATTTTGAAAAAAATTTACATATAATGTTGTTAGTACTTATGAAAAATGATGTATAGATATAAATAAAATTAATTTTTTTTATCATATTCATGTATCCTTCCAAATAGTTAACACAATATTATTTATAGATTTTTAAATTCATAGAATAATTAAAAAATAGAAATTAATATGTCGTTATTCAAAATTCAAAAAAATAAAAAAAATAGAACATATTGAAAAATTATAATTTTTTTAAAATAATTAACGTATTTAACTCACCATGACTGTTGAGTGGCCATGTCGTATATTAAATTTGATACATTAACATGTAATCTCATTATAATGTGTGGGTTATTCAAGATTCTATTCATTCAGTTGATAAACCATGTAGCCGATATGTTGACCATTTGAAAAATTATAACATGTGATCGATATACAGACCATGTGAACAATTATAATACACACTAATTGGAACATAGTACCATAATTACAAGGTGATTCAATCTCTTTCATGTATTATATGTGAATCATGATGAGAATTATTCATGTTGTATAATACATATAATAGTTTCATTATAACATCATAATGTACACATGGTCCTTCTAAAACATTATTCATCATGAAGTGTAACTATATTACAATAAATATTTCATACTATATTCTACATAAAATTAAATTACATGAATATTTATTCATGTGGTTTTTACTTCTTCAAATGATTATTCAATGTAAATACTACATGATAAGATAAACTACATGTTAAGATAAATGAATCATGCATCACTATAAATTAAAATCTAAAATACAACTAAACGTAAAACATTATGTTCCATAGTGTGAGAATCAGATAGTTTATTATAGCATAAAAGGAAGTGGTGTGGTATTCTATCCAATCCTGTAATGTTCCTTTCAAAGGAATATATTAAAATTACTCATTTGGACACATGACATACATCTTATAGAATGATGAGTGGATTGGAATTCCATGAATGTTAGTGGTGTCAATGTATGGTAGCTTCAGTGACCATATGTAGCATAGACATGGTAAATTGAATCTCGTGTGATAAAATGAAATTCATGTGTTGTGGATTTGAATGTAGGATCCCTGTGGTTTCAAGAATATAGATTTTGGAATATTAAGTTTTAAATATTAAGAGCATGTTGAAATATCATGTCATAGGAGTCAAACATAACAGATGAATCTATTTGAGATTACAAATGGGGTAGGTTGAGTGTTAAAAAACTTGATAATTTGGATGTTAAACCATCTATTATCTTATTATTAAATCTTACCATACCACCTATTCTCATACGGTAGTTCATTCCAACATCTAAAAATCTAAAATCCTATGGTATCTTTACACCACAATATTTAGGGAATTTCAATACACTATATTCATCTATTTGATTATTTTTCCTAATTGACTTAAATATATATAACTCAGTAATTTTTTAATCCGATCAATGAACAAGACATCATGACTTCTATACCTTGATAAAAAAATTTAACACATTAGAAAAAAAAATTAAATCTTTTTTATAAAATAAATAACTAAATAACATCGAATATTTTTCATAGTACTAAAACACCAATTTAGCTATCCTTGTAGCTAAATGAAATATTTATAAATATCTTGGTTATTGTAACACTTGGATGTTTTTATGAAATATTTCCTCTATATAATTTTTATTCTTCAGTAGCTTGCATTTCACACAATTGTGAGTTTAAAAGAACCATGGGAATCCCTTAATATAAAATAGAAAGATGAAGATGGCAGTGAACTCCCCTGGCTCTCTCTCCCAGTCGGCATTCCTTCATGTTTTCCCCTTACTTATTTCTTGGGGATTCACAAACGGTTCGCCCATTCCTTCATAGTGGCGGTGTGCCATTGAATTGCTCTGCAAATTCATGGTCGTTGTGGTTTCCTTTTTCCAACAACTTCGACATTCCATAGCGATGTTTTTTCATGGGCCTTCGAATTTAGTTTCAAGCCATTCTTGGCTTCGTTTCCTTTGTGCTCTGGATTCAGCGTCCATAGAAGTTGTGAGGATCATTTCGGTTTCATATTAGAGCTTTTTGGAAAGAGGTGATGCAGTCAAACCATTATAGCATTGAAGACCTTGTTTTCTTCGGCCACTCTTCCAGATTGCGTTTGCAGAGAGAGATCCTCCATGGTTTGGTCAATAGCTTCAATGTTTTCAACAGTGGAGGGGATTTCATCGGCGGCTTTGGTTATGTCCTCTTCGACGTCAAAATGAGGGGGTCTAGTTTTCTCAGTCGTCGATGCTTCAAACTTCCCATCCACTTATAGAGCTATGCCTGGGAGAATTATGATGGCCCCTCTCGCGTTGCATTGTTTGTCATTGGATGCGGAAGGCATTGATTCAGCTTGGTGGTGACATGCTTGATAAGGTCTTCTGGGTTTTCATGTTTTCTTTATTTCTGTCTGCGCAGAAGTTATAGGTTTGTTCTTCAACCCGATCGTTGATTCATGCTACTACTCCTAGCATGTTTGTGTTTTGAGGTGTTCTGGTTTCGGTCCACACATTCCGATAGTGACAAAGCAATCTATTTGGACCTGAGTTCTTTCTGTTATGTATTTGTTTTTGGTGGTGTATGATTCTGCTATGGGACAACATTGGTGTTGGTCGTTGGGATTGTTTTGAGGTACTACGTTATGGTTATGTGTTGTGTTTTATGGATTGCTGGAAGGGCCGTTTGAGCTATGTATTGATTCTTTCTTTGGATTCTAGTGGTTCTGTTTCTAGTGCTGGTGTTTTTTTTGTGGCTGGTGATGGACCTTCCATGCATGACGGCACTGGTTAATGTGGATGTTTGTGATTTTGGTGCTGGTGGTGATGCTATATGGTGGTGTTGTGACAATATTTTGTGGTGCAGATGATACTGTGTGGATGTTTGTTGATGATGTTGGTGTTGATGGCTATGGTGTTTCTTGATGAGAGGTGCTGAAGCTACTACTGTGGTTGTTATTTTGTGTCTTTTCCTTTATTATTTTTCCTTTTGGGGATTTCTTTTTTGGGAACGGGTTGATTGACCCTACTCCTCCCCGGTATATAGTGTTCTCATTTTCATAATAAAATTTGGGGGGGGGGAAGGAATATCCTAGTTCTTGCATCTGCCATTCCCTTAATTTAATATTATTGTTGTAGCCCATCCGTTAGGATTGCGGGAATAATTATAAATAACTTTGAAAATTTATAATGAATTCATTGGCTGTAAATTATTTATGAGAAATAAATATCAATTAGATATTAGTATTTTTTTGTGAATTACTTTTGGTAATGTAATTTTTGAGATATATGTTTAATATACATAATAAAATATTTTTTATATTCATCCAATGGATACTCATTCATTGGGTATGAATAAAACCCCATTTTATGTAAAAGAAACTATTTTTTTAAAACTTTAATATAACACCATTGAATGGTGAACCAATTTTCAATTAAGATTTTGAATGATTAATAATTTCTATATAAAAAAATAAAATTTTTATTTTGAAGCAGGATATAAAAACTTACTTTGGATAAATTTCTGAAATTTTTATGATAACATTCATGTGTTGATGAATAGTAAAAAATATGCTAAATTTTAATTAAATTTTTGTTCACATAGATAATTTATGTAGTTAAATTATAGTATTGACTGGTTTTAAAGTATTAATAGAATATATTTTTAATACTTAATATAATTTATTCCATTAACATTCACTTTACATTGAATTCAATGTTAAAAAATTGTCAATCTTTTTCTTTGTTTTAAATTTTAAAACATGTTTTCTCATTTCAACAACAAGATTAATTTTAAATTAATTAATAAAACATATATGTTTTAAATTTGGAAAAATAGATTCCATATTTCGAATCAAACAGTCCAAATTATGTGAATAGGTACCTTTATTGGACATTATGAACAGTAACATCATAAATTATTTTATTTACCATGGTTAAAGGGTAAATCTGGTAAATAAGGGTAAAAAATAAGAAATTAAAAATATTAAAATTCACTAAAACGTGTCCTAATCCTATTTAATGAGATATTTATGACCATGCAATTCATTGGGTAGATTTTGGGTCCTCAAATATTCAAATGGATGTTAAAATGACATTTTATAAGCATTAATTTATAGAAAAGATAATTATAAACTGAACATATATCTTTTACAAAATTGATTTTAATATAGGGTCATATAACTAACCTCTATGTCTGTAAATAGTCATTAAGAAGCTAAAAATAATTCCTATATCCTTATATTTTATGTATACTTTTGATAAATTAGATAAATATATATATTTTTGACACAATTATGATGTAGTGATTACATCATTAATGAAAGATTCAAATAAATAAAATTATAAATATTAAAACAAACGTAATATGATTATTTTTAAGTCATCCAAGAATTTTAGGGAGGTTATTAACATAAAATATTGGATTTAGTTCCTCAGTTATGAAGGATTCATATAGTTATATTTTTTTAAAAAAAAGTCAAATATGAATAGTGTCCACAATTAACACAATTCAAAACAGTAAACATAAAATCCTTTATTATAGGATATTAAATTCATAAAAATCTAGGATTTGTCCAAATGGTTAATATAAATCCTAATATATCACAGATAACTTTTTTTGGTTCGTCTGACATGATATGGTAAATAAATTAACCCATAATGTGTAAATAACATGATATCATGGTAAGATAAAAAACAGTAAAATAAGGGTTAAACAAAATAGATATGGATAAAAAAAATTCTAAACTTGTCTAAAAAATATTGAATTATGTGTATTCGAACCAACATCATATTATATTTTCATTAAAAAAAATTTGGACCTTTTTTAGTTAAAATTGAATTTATAATAAAATAATACTTTGAGAGTTTCCTAAAGTGCCCCTCCATCTCTTATAAAACAGTATCTCATCCCTCTTCTAATATCTCTATTTTATGCCATCAATCTCAGCCATACCCTAAACATTTATATTATCTAATTCCCTAGTCACATTCTTGATGTTATTGTATTCTAAAAAGGATAACTCTAGTGCCCTAAAAATAAATTTAAATGATGCACATCGAGGAAGAGGTAATCTCTTTGACCGATTCTTTCAAATATTTTTCTTCTTATACTAACTCTAATTTAGAAGCTTCATCATAAATTATACATTAGTTACAATAATTTACTTATATATTAATATAAATATTATACAACCGTATTTCACCTTCAATCCATCCTACGAAAAATGAAATCACGGTGTGTGCGTACGTACGACTTACCATCTCAACGTTGTGGTGTAATATGTTTTTCACCACCAACTTACATGGTTGGGTATAATGGTGTAAATAATAATAATATATGATTATTATAATGCAATAAAAATTCTGAGTTACTATAAATCATCCACTTCAATACCATTAAAAAATTATGGGAATTATATCGTCACTCGTGCGTACGTACGGCTTACAATCTCCACAGTGTGATGTGATTTGTTCTACATAATCATCATTAAACCATGATTATATAAATGAATTGAATGAATAAAAATAATTTATATTATAAATAATATCATTCTGTAAATTATATAACTATAACCTAAAAATATGAATAAGAAATTATCCGACAAAACATACATAAGAAATGAAAGCAATTAATACCCAAATAACGAGTAACAATAAAATTTTACTAATAAATTGATGAAAATATAATCATAAAAGTTATCATAATAATGTTTATGATTCTAGAATATATTTGTAACATTATTTAAATCAGTATAAATGAGATTTAGAGACATACGAATCATATCATACCTAAGGTAAAAGATAATTTTTCAATCTCATTTTTATCTGAGATTGTTTATACGTATGTATTTTCTGGGGATATATTTATCATCTATTTCCATGTTTTCTATTACTGTTATTATAATAAAATTATTCTTATATTTAATTTTAAAGTCATTTTACCCATTTCTTACTTTTATTACATCGTAAGGAAGAAATATTTTTTGTTTACCATAGGAGTTACTTTTTGTCTTTTTTGGAAAAAGTACGGGGAGAGTATTTTTTAAATTTTATGTAATGAATAGATTTTTATGCTGTCATAAATCATTATTTCCATGAATAAGCCTTTATAATATTTCATTTTTATTTTCAATTAAATTCTTTTCTTTTAAAATTGTATGATAGTTTTAGAAAAGAAAACTTTTATTACTAAAGAATGTATGTTTTCCTCAGGAATTAAGTCCAAGTGTTTTATCAAAATCATTTTCCATATAATATAACATAGATTTATGTCTCTATCACTATTATTACATTTATTTGAATGTGTTTATAATGGAATTATTTTTTATGATGTCCATTTATCTTATATAGATTATGTTATGATGGAATTATTTTTAAGAATCCCATTTTATTTCATGGGTTATGAAACGATAAATGAATTATTATTTTTTTGGAACTTCTAAGAATGATTTCATTATGAGATGGCTGGCACCTATATATCCCTCTAATTCATTGGTTAAAGATTTATATCTCATGAGATAGACTTGCCTGGAATGTCAAGTTAATCTGGTTCAGTGATACAGGGATAAAATGAAGAGAGAACTCAGTTCAGTAATGGACTTTTTCTGCTATAATGGTCAAAGAAAAGAGACTTGAATAATAATAATTTTTTTCTATAATTATGTTGGTACTCAACATAATTTCATGTCTTATGTTATAACTATTGGGATTATATTTCACTTTTATGATATTTCACATGACATGATATTGTGATCTTTTGCATGCATGATAATATTTTCAATTGTTATGTTATTATGAATATGATATGATTGATTTTTAATTTTTTTAAACTTTCTGATAATTTGAGCCCACCTTTTATATTTTTCTTTTCCCCAGGAAATGAATAAGGTTATTATGTATGATCTTCCAAAAGGGGTCTAGTTATGATGAAATAAACATGATACAATGTATATGTTTTAGAAACCATTTTTTATGTTTCTCAGTTTCTAAAGATATTATACCTATATGATCTTATCATGGTTTTGTTATATGTTTTAATAAATATACATCAAATATGAAGTTATATCAATGTATGCAATGTAGGGGTTGTTATAGTGTGTATCAAAGGAATGATATTTTTAAACATTGGAAACAAGGATGAGAAAGCCTTAAGGATTTGTCTAAGTATAGGATATAATCTCTGTGTTTTTAAAAATGGCCATAAATAACCTAGGATGAAACCTAAAGTGCCGTAAATTGAAATATTACTCTTGATTATGTGGATTTTCTGTTATGATTAGTGTTTCTCACACTATTCTTCTTATTTTTAATCAATGGATGGAAACCAAAAGATCCATGTTAATGCCGAATGTGACGAGAAGTGTAATGATTGTCCCCCTAAGAAAGAAAATGATATTGGATCTTGAATGAAAAATCCTAATGCAATCCTGACACAAATTTCTCAAGTTATGAATTATACCGCATGTCCAAATAAGAAAAGGAGGGAGCAACGTTCTATTGAATCATCCATGAGGTTGTGTCCACCTTCATTCAGTGGGTCTTCTGATCCATTAGTGGCTAAAATGTAAACCAGTGCCACTAAAAAGATATTTTCAATTTTATAATGTTTTGAACATAATAATTTCATCTTAATTGTATATCGTTTGCATGTTTAAGTTGATAAATTGTTGAATCATATCAATAATACGAGGGATAGAGATGAAATTGAGTCCATGGAATGGGATGAGTTTAATAACATGTTTTTCAAAAAGTAAATTCCTTGAATTATTAAAAAAAATATGCAGAAGGAGTTCCATTAACTTATTCCTAAAGTTGATGAATCAGTTGGTACATACAAAGAACATTTTACAAGACTGGCATGCTACGCATTTTGAATCGTTATCCAACATGATAGTAAGATTGTCCAATTATTTATTGAGTTAAAACCAAGTCTTTAAAAGTGATTATCCATAAGGGACATCAAAAACTATGAGTAATTTGGTTGATTTTCTATCAAGGTTGAGATAGATATTGAATTAACCCATTAGTCATACGGGTTTGATAAGAAGAGGAAAATGGAATTCAAAGGTAAATCTAAAGACCACAATGAAACGAAGATGAGTTCTCCCTTATTCTCAATGTGTATAATGAAACACGAAGGGAATTCTATGAAAGGGACTAGTAAATGTTTTATGTTTGGAATAGAAATTCATCGAGTACATAAATGCCTATGTGATGGGAAGAAGATGTCTAATTATGAGAACAAAGAAAAGGCTACAAAAAATTCACATCCAACACTTCAATGTTACTAGTCCAAGGAAATGGGGAATTATGCCAATAAATTCCTTAATCAAAGGGTTATTTATGATGATCTATGTCAAAAAACTCTTAAGTCCAAACATAAGGAAAGGTTGCTTATAATTTATATCAGTGACATGTGTTATAATAATGAAGTGGTGAAAGGTTCACATACCAACAACTATAAAGTAGGAAATGTTTTATTTTCTTCTATATCCAACCAATATTTGATTTCTAATGAATTTTCTAATGGTATCATTGTATTACATCAAAAATTAGATGTTGAGTTAACTATAATAACTCCTAATATAACAACAATCACATCAAAAGATTACAATTCTTCTACGATTGAAGTTAGTGGGAAAGTGCTTCCTTCAAATATTCTAATCCATCCTATAGTGGAATTTGATGTGATTCTTCTAATGGATTCACATTCTTTATATGTATATCATATCTATTTATAAATAATGGATGTAAAATTTCATATTCTATATCAATCTATGATCATCTATCGATGAAAGCATGAATAAAAATATCCAGTAGAAATTTCATCCATCTTATGGGTCTCGATTCCAATACATAATGGTTATTTATCTCGAATGGTTGGGGTAAAACTCATGATTAATAATGCACCAATTATATGAGTATTTGATGATTTATTTCAAAAAGAATTAGTAAGTCTACCGCCAAATTGTGATGTTGACTTTTTAATAGAACTCATAACGAGTGCAATGCCTATTTCAAAGACACAATATAGAATGATCCCAATTGATTAACAAGAATTGAAGACGCTAATCCAAGAGAATATTGATAAGGGATTCATACTCCCTAGTGTGTCACCTTATAGAGCACATGTTCTGTATATTAATAAGAAAGATGGATCAATGAGACTATGCATTGATTATAGAGAACATAACAATATCACTATTAAGAAAAAATATCATCCCCCACTAGTTGATGACATATTTGAACAACTTCGAGGAGCTCAATAATTTTCCATGATTAATCTTAATTCGAGATATCATAAATTATGGTTCAAAAGTAGGTTATACCAAAGACGAAATTACATTCAAGGTATGGACACTAGTAATTTATAGTGATGCCTTTTGGTTTTACTAATACCCCTTTAATATTCAAAGATCTAATGAATAAAGACTATAGATAATGTCTTGATCAATTCATGGCTATCTTTATAGATGATATTTTTCTCAAATAAAAGAGAAAGAAGAACATGAATTTCTCTTGAGAATTGTATTGAAGACCATGATAAAGGAGAATATTTATGCCAAATATACCAAGTGGGAATTCATTCTTCAAAAAGTTTCATTTTTGGTTCACATAATTTCTAGATATGGGATATCTATGGACCTAGAAAATCATAGGTTATTGAATGATGGTGGAGACCAACAATAGTAACTGAGAACCTATGTTTTATTTGTTTGGATGGATATTATTGATGTTTTTTGAATGATTTTTTAAAATTATATAATCCCCTAACAAAGTTGACTTGGAATAGAGTTTAGTTCATTTGGACAGAGGAATGTAAAGAGAATTTCAAAGTGTTAAAAATAAAGGTTATCCAATGCACCTTTGCATACACTGCCATGTAGTGGAGAAATGTTTGTGATCTATATTGAAGAATAAAAAAAGTTGTTGGGGATTTTTATCCTGAAAAATGATATGATTATAGATTATACCTCATGACAGTTGAAAATCCTTGTGCAAAATTACCCACCTCATGATTTGGAGTCCACATCAGTAAAAAATGCATTTTCTTTATGCTGAAAGGTGTGATATTTATACTAATCATACAATTTTAATGTATATTTTCACTCAAAAGGAGGTGAATATGAACTAAATAATATGGTTGGGGTTGGTTAAAGATTATTATTTCTAAATGCATTAATACCCTTGGTAAGCGTACAAGGTGGCCGATGCTTTCAATCGAAAAGACCATGCTAGCTTATCTATGTTCAGGATCACAAATGATCTAATATTATAGGATTTTTAATGGATGGATCTTGATATTTTAATGGAAGGGTAGAAATATTCTATTTCTCAAGTGAATATTCAACTATATATACAAGTGAAGATTAAAGAGGCATAGAAGGAATTTGTGGAGTTACAAAAGAAGGTAAGAAATGTTCTTGAATTCAACCTTGATGGTGATAAAATGATAAGGTTCAAAAATGATGTTTGTTTTCCTTTAATACCATAATTAAATAAGGATCTATTGGATGTGACTCATAGTTAATAATTCTCTATCATCATGGAAGTACAAAGGTGTAAAGGTACCTAAAAGTGTACTTCTGGTGGGATGGCATGAAAATAGATGTCGTCAAATTTGTCTCTCGATGCTTAGTTTTTCAACATGTTATGTATGAGAGATAAAATTATATGGGGATGTTACAAACATACCCACACTATAATGTAAATGGGGAAACATCACTATAGACTTTTTCTTCAGACATTCCAAAACATCCAAAGGAAATAACATTATCTTGGTTATAGTTAATCATTTTCTAATGTCGGTACAATTCATTTCTATTAGAGAGGATTTATCTATTGATCATATTTCCAAGATATATGTAAATAAAGTTGTAAGATTTCATGGAGTGCCACTTTCCATTATATCTGATCGAGATCTTTTGTTTACCTTGATGTTCCAGGGGAGTCTTAATCATGATCTAGATACGGAGATAAGTTTCAGCACTACTTATCATCCTCAGAGAGATGGTTAGTTTGAGTGGGAAATTCAAACTCTGGAAGACATGTTGAGATCATTCACTGTGTATTTGAGAGGGGTTTGGGATCAAAACCTACCATTGGTGGAATTTCGTACAATAGTAGATTTCAATCAAGTATTCATATGGCTTCTTATGAATCACTCTATAAAAAGAAGTGTAGAAACTAACATTCTTGGATTAAGTTTGGGAAATAAAGTTATTAGGAACTGATCTTGTTGATGAAATGGCCGAAAAGGTCAGATCTATTCTACAACATATAAGAGCATCTCAAAGTCAGAAGAATTGTTTTTGCTGAAAATCGAAAAAAGAACTAGAGTTTGAAGTGGGTGATAAGGTGTTTTTATGAATATCTATCTAGAAGAGTGTAATGGGATTTTGATACAAGGTTAAGATAATCCATAGGTATATCTGTCCTTTTGATATATTGGATCATGTTGGAAAGGTAACCTACCGATTGATGCTTCCACCGAATCTCTCTCAAGTTCATGTTGTGTTCCTTGTATCTCTACTAAGAAAGTGAATACCAAATCCTTCACATGTACAAAGCTCAGAATTCGTACCTCTAGATCATGATAATTATTATTAAGAGGAACCGGTAGAAAATATGGATCATATTAAAAAATCTCTACCTAAAAAGACCACTCACTTGGTGAATGTTTTATGGTGGAACAACCAATTTGAAGAAACTACATGGAAACTGGATGATATGATGATGGAATGGTATCCTCATCTATTTAATTCCATGTGAAAAATTTTGAGGGTGAAATTTATTGT
Organism: Viscum album; assembly: GCA_963277665.1. Classification (NCBI taxonomy): domain Eukaryota; kingdom Viridiplantae; phylum Streptophyta; class Magnoliopsida; order Santalales; family Viscaceae; genus Viscum; species Viscum album. The sequence goes on from OY728125.1 coordinate 1,406,428,204, forward strand.
AAGGGTGAGAGAATGTAATTCCTCGATGATTTATGAAATATTTTCTTTAAGTAATTTTCATTCTTCAATATCGTTCTTTGAATGAAATAATGAGTTTAAATGAACCAAAAGGTTCCCTTAATATAAAATTAACATTATATCCTTGTTGTTATGTTATCTATAATAATTATAACTAACTTTGGAAAATGCATTATGAATTCTTAGGATATTAATTATTTATGAAAAACATAAATCAATTATATATTTTTATTTTTGAATGAATTTATTTTGGTAATGAAATTAATGACATATTTGTGTTATATACTTAATAAAATATTTTTTATTTATCCAATGGATATTTTAGTAATAGGGTTGAATAAAACCGTATTTTTTTGTATAAGAACCTTTTTTTTAAAAATTCTTGATCTTACAACTTTGAATGGAGAACTGTAACACCCGAGACTTTAATAAGAAAAATTTTGTTTTTATATAAATAATAAAAGGAATCTTTCACTACACACAACACTATCTTGGCTTGTTTTACACGCAATCGTGACCTTCCTTGATAACTTGTGTAGTACGCAATACCGAGTTTCACTAAACAATGATATGCTATTAAAATATTATTAGAACTAGCCGTCATGAATAGTAATAACCACTTTTTGAAATTTTGTAAATTTTATTTTTCAAAATGGACTTCATTTTTGGATCCGAAATATCGAAATTAGAATAGGGTGAAATTTTGGTTTTTTTCTAGAAACTTTCAATTTTTGATGAATAGTGAAAACACTGGGTTACTATTTAAAAACCGACTTTTTATTTAAATAATTATTTATTTTATTTAAATTTATTTTAGGTCAAAATTGATACATAATACCTATATATGTTCAATGTAATTCATTGGAGTAATTTTATAATAATTTTAGATATATAAAAATTTTATTGAACTTTTCACCGTCTTTTACCCACCTCATAGGAGAATTTGAAAATTTACATAAAACTAAATTTTAGCACTTCTGTGAGTGGAATTTAAAAAATCCTGGAGACACGGTTGATGTCAGTAAGTAAAATGTGGTTCAATGAGATTAAAATAACTTCTCGTGAATAGTAACTTTTTACTTCTATTTACCACGGTTAAAAGTAAATAGGGAAATTAAGAGTAAAAATGATATTATTATTACCCTAACACATGTCCATATTGTATTGGATAAGTGAAATTCGACCAAAAACAACCTTAGGAATAAAATATGACCATTTAGGCCCACTTGGATTAGATTCGGACATTTATTATTAATTTATTAAAAGAAGGGTTAAAATAGTTAAAATCAATGTTTAATAAGTAAATAATTTTTAATATAGGGTTATCCATAAGATAAATTCGACTATAAATATTAATTATAAATTTAAAACTATTTCCTACATAATGGTATTTGTTTTGTAATTTTTAGGCATTAAATAATTTAATTTATTTATGACACAAAGATGATGTAGTAATTATCTTATTAATGAAATATTGACATAATTGTGTTATAAATACCCAAATAAATTTAATTTGGGACTTTTTATGAATTACACAAATTTTATAGTTTATTATGACATGTTAGTATTGATTTATGTAAGTTTTTTCGAATTAATCATTCTGTTATGAGTTTCACAAAAATCGATTACTAAATAGTGTCAAAATTGACATAAAATAGTTTTTAAAAGAAATATTATATTATTAATTGTTATTTTATTCCTAAAAATCTATTTTTTGGAAAAAATGACTTAGATAAGGTTATATATATTAATAATTAACAAATTTGAGTTCTTTTGCCTTATTATTGTAAGTTTGTTAACATTATAGAGTAAGAACACAAAAAGACACGATAAAAGTAATATTATCTAACATAATGTTAAATCTAAATGATAAGGATAAAATAGTAAACTAAACTTTTCCAAATTATATTTTATGAGAGGATTCAGACCCATACCCACTATAGCTTATAAATAAATGAATTTTGAGCTATTTAAAACCGAATATGGCTTTATAATAAAATAATATTTTTAGTTTTTCCAAAAGAGCCTCTCTCATTCCTTATAAAAGAGAACCTCCTCCCTCTCGTTCTCACACCACATTGAACCATAAAGCTCGGCCAAAACATGCCAATTTCTCTTATTTACTTCCCTAGAAACATACTAGAGGTCCTGGTCTTCTTCAAAGACCAATTTTTGTGCCCTAAAATGAGGTCTCAAAGAAGCTCTTCAAAGAAGAGGTAATGTCCGTTACCGATTCTTTAAACTTTATTTCTTCATCCACTTCATCTTATTAAGTTGTTTCATTATGAATTAATAACATCAGTATCAATAATATACTGATATGTTATTATAGGTATGAAACAACCCTATTTCACCATCCATTCATCCTATGGAAAATGATATCACCGCGCGTGCGTATGTACATAATACCGTCTCCACGCCGTGGTATAATCTATTTTCCTTACTTGGATGGTTATAATGGTATAAATATTTAATATATATGATTATTTTAAAGTGATATTGATTCTGAAATAGTATACATACACTCCAATACAATTCCATGATCATGGGAACGATATCATCACTCGTGCGTACGTACGGAATACCGTCTCCACGATGTAATGCGACTCGTTCTACATGATTTTCATTGCATAATGATTACATAAATGAATTGAGTGAATAAATATGATATATATTACACTAATACCATTCTGTAAATGAGTTATCTATAACCTAAAAAGAAGAATAAGAATTTATTCGACAAAACACGCAAAAGAACAAAAAGTAATAAACACCCGAATAACAAGTAGCAATGAAATATTACTAATAATAAGCTAATAATATGACCATATATGATATCATAACAATGAGTGTGATTCTGGAATAAGTCAATGACATTATTTAAATCATTATACAAGAGGTTCAGACACTTTCGAAGCAAATCATACCTAAGGTAAGGGAAATATCAGAATCTCATTTTTATCCGAGATTGTTTATACTTTGGAATTTGTTGGGGTGTATTTTATCATCCACATCCATGTCTCTTCAATATGTAATATTTATATCCTTCTAAAATTGATTATATCCAATTTTATCCTACGGTGAGTTTTTAGTAAAAGATATGAAAGGAATCTTTTGTCGTTTTTCGTACGAGGTACTTTTTGACTTTTCCGACCAAAGTAAGAGAAGAATGTTTTTTTAACTTATACGACATGAATGGATTTTTAAAACAGTATTTCCAAGAATCTTCATTTAAAAGTTTTCATGTTTATTTTTAATCAACTTCTTTTAGTTTTGAATTGTATTACATGTTAAGAAAGCAAAAGTGTTTTTGAAGTAGAAATAATTTTTTCCTCAAGAATGGAGTTCAAGTGTTTTATTAAAATTATTTTCCCTCTAAGAGAATAAAGGGTTTTGTATCTATCCCTATTATTACATTTATTTGATTATGTTGTGATGAAATTATTTTTATGAATTACTTTATCTTATATGAATTGTTTTATGATGTCACGATGTTTAAGAATTCCATTTTTATAACATGGGTTATGCTATGATGTATGGTTTATGATTTTGTGGCACACATAATAATGGTATCATTATGAGATGGGTGGGACATATATCTCCCTTCAATGCATTGGGTAAAGATTTATATCTCATGAGATAGACTTGGTTGGAACGACAGGTTAAACCGGTTCAATGAAACAGGACTGAAATGAGGAATGAAATCGATTCAGAAATGGACTTTGTCCACTAAGATAGTCATGGAAATGAGTCTGGACTAATAAGAAATGATTCTCTATGATTATGTGTGTATGCCACAAAGCTTCATGTTTTTAGTTATGATTATTGTGATTACATTTCACTGCCATGATTTATCCCATGTTATTAAATTATGATCTCTTTTTCAGGGTAGGATTTCAAAAATGTTATGTTCTTATGAATATGATGCGATTGATATTTCTTTTGATTACCCTTAATAAGAATTTGCGATCACCCTTTGGTATGTTTTTCCCCATGTCAGGAAGAATGTTATTAAGTAAGATATTCCAAAAAGGGACTCTAGATATGATGAAATAAATGTGAGGTAATGTAGATGCTTTATGAACAAGTTGTTTCTGTTTCCCAGTTTCTAAAGACACTATACCTATACGATCCTTTCATGGTTTTGTTATATTTTGTAATAAGTTTACTTCATTTTTGATGTACTAACAATGTATGTAAAGTATGGTTCGTTATAGTTGGTATCAGAGGAAAGGTATATTCATCCTTTGGAAACTAGGATGTGAAAGCCTTAGTAAGAACCCTAAGGATAAGTCTAAGCATAGAACACAATATTAGTGTTTTAAAAATGGCCATTAACAACCTATGATAAGACCATAAGTGTGAAATTTTATTCTTGATTATGTGGTATTCCTATTATAATTAATTTTGTTCACACTATTCTTATTGGTTTTAGTAAATGGATGGAACCCGAAGGAACTGTTTTAATGCGGAATGCGACGGGAAATGAAATGATTGTCCCCCTGAGAAAACAAATGTTATGGGAGTTGGAATGAAAAATATCGTAGCCATGATCACACAACTTTCTCAAGCTATGAATCATGCATGACTTCCAAACGAGGAAAGGAATGAGCAACATTCTGTTTAATCCTTCATGAGGCAACGTCCACCTTCATTCAGCGGGTCTACTGATCCATTAGTTGCTGAACAATGGATTAATACTACTGAAAATATATTTTCAGTTCATTAATGTTCCGAACATGATAAAGTCATCTTAGCAGTGTATCGTTTGGAATGTGATGCTAATCAATGGTGGAATCTTATCAAGAATACGAGTCCAAGAGATGTAATTATGTCCATGGAATGAGACGAGTTCAAGAACTTATTTTTAAATAAGTACTTCCCTCTTATTCTTCAAACAGTGCTGGAGATGGAGTTTCATGAACTAAAGAAAAAGGATGATGAATCTATTGGTACCTATGAATCAAATTTTACAAGACTTTCAAGGTACGCTTCTGGTATTATTATCCAACCTGAGAGTAAGATCGATCGATTCTTTGGTGGCTTAAAACCAAGTCTTTGATGGGTGTTATCCACAAGGGACTTCACTAGCTACGAGGAAATCTTTCGATGTGCTCTCAAAGTTGAGATGGAGATTGGAGTAACCCATCAGTCTTATGGGTTTGATAAGAAGAGGAAAATGGAATTAAAAGGAAAATCTAAAGAGCACACTGAAAAGAAGTTGAATTTTCCCATATGCTCAAAGTGTGGAGAGAAACATGGAGGGAGTTTTCTTAAAGGGACAAGTAAATGTTTCAAATGTGGAAAGGAAGTTCATCGGGCATTTGAATGCCGCAATGATGGGAAGAAGATTTCTAGTGACGAGAACAATGAAAAGGCTACAAAGACTGAACCTCCTACACTTCAATGTTACAAGTGCAAAGAAATGGGGAATTATTCCAATCAATGCCCCAATCCATGTATTGTTGATGATGATCGATGTCAATAAACACTTAAGACTAAATACAAAGAAATGTCACATGAAATTTCTATCAGCGATGTGGAGTACGATAACGAAGTGGTGAAAGGTACACTTACCATCCACTCTAAAGTATCAAATGTTTTATTTGATTCTAGATCCACCCACTCCTTTAATTCTGAGGAATTTTCTAAGGGTATCACCATATTACCTCAACAATTAGATGTTGATTTAGCCGTGACAACCCCTAATGGAATAACAGTCGCATAAAAATTTTATAATTCTTCTCCGATTTAAGTTTGTGGAAAAGTGATTCCTGAAAATCTTATGATCTTTCCTATAGTGGAATTTTATGTGATTCTTGGAATGGATTGGCTTAATTTATATGGAGCTCATATCAATTTCTAAATAAGGGAAGTCACATTTCATATTCCAGATCAATCTATGATCGTCTATCGATGCAAGGATGAAGATAACATTTCAGTGGAAATTTCTTCCATCTTATGGGTCTTGATTCCACTAAATGAAGGTTATTTATCTCAAATGTTTGGTGAGAAACTCACGATTAAGAATATTCCCATTGTATGGGAGTTTGATGATGTCTTTCCGGAGGAATTTCTGGGTCTTCCACCAAATCGTGAAGTTGAGTTTTCAATAGAACTCGTACCGGGTGCTTTACCTATTTCAAAGACACCTTATAGAATGGCCCCAATTGAGCTTCAGGAATTGAAGAAGAAACTCCAAGAGAATCTTGATAAGGGGTTCATAAGCCCTAGTGAATCACCTTGGGGAGAACCTATTCTGTTTGTTAAGAAGAAAGATGGATCAATGAGACTCTACATTGATTATCGAGAACATAACAAGATCACTATCAATAAAAAATATCCTCTCCCACGCATTGATGACTTATTTGACTAACTATGCAGAGCTCAATACTTTTCCAAGATTGATCTTTGTTCAGGGTATCATCAATTAAGGGTCAAAAGGGAGGATATACCAATGATAGATTTCCGTACATGGTACGAACACAATAAATTTATAGTGATTCCATTTGGTCTTACTAATTCCCCTGCTATCTTCATGGATCTGATGAATAGAGTCTTTAGAGACTATCTTGATCAGTTTGTGGTAGACTTTATAGACGATGTTCTTGTATATTCAAAGAGCAAGGAAGAACATTAAGATCACTTGAGAATTATATTAAAGACCCTGAGAAAGGAGAAGCTTTATGCCAAATTTATCAAGTGTGAAAAAGTTTCATTTTTGGGTCACATAATCTCAAAATGGGGGATATCTGTGGATCCAGCCAAAACAGAGGTTATCAAAAGATGGTCGAGACCAACAACAGTAACTGAGATCCAAAGTTTTCTTAGTTTGGATGGATATTATCGACATTTTGTGAATGATTTTTCACGATTATCTAATCCAATCACCAGGTTGACTTGGAAATGAGTTAAGTTTGTTTGGACGAAGGAATGTGAAGATAATTTCAAGGAGTTGAAAAGAAGGATATCTAGTGCACCTGTGCTCACACTGCCTTGTAGTGGAGAATGGTTTGTGATCTACAGTGATGCATCCAAGAAGGGATTGGGGTGTGTTCTTATGCAAAATGATATGGTGATAGCTTATGCCTCACGATAGTTGAAAATCCATGAGGAAAATGACTAAACTATTGATTTGGAGTTAGCTGTGGTAATCTTTGCATTAAAGATTAGGAGGCATTATATTTATAGAGAAAGGTGTGAAATTTATACTGACCATAAAATTTTAAAATATATTTTCACAAAAAAGGAGCTGAATATGCGCCAAAGAAGATGGTTGGAGCTGATTAAAGATTACGACTGCTCAATTCATTACCACCCTGGGAAAGCAAACAAGGTGGAAGATGCATTAAGTCGACAAGACCATGCCAGCTTATTCATGATGAGGATCACAAAAGATACAATATTTATGGATTTACAAAGGATGGATCATGGAATTATAATAAAAGGGAAAAAATCGTATCTTTCTCAAATGAATGTTCAAACATCTATACTTGTTAAGATTAAAGAGGCACAAAAATAAGATGTAGAGTTACAAAATAAGGTGAGAAATGTTCCTGAATTCAACCTTGATTGTGATGAGATAATAAAGTTCAGGAATCGGGTTTGTGTTCCTCCCATCCCGAAATTAAAGAAGGAGTTGCTGGATGAGGCTCATAGTTTTTCATTCTCTATTCATCCTGGAAGCACGAAGATGTATACGGACCTGAAAGAGTACTTCTGGTGGGATGGCATGAAAAGAGATGTTGCTGAATATGTCTCTCAATGCTTGGTTTGTCAGCAAGTTAAAGCCGAGAGACAGAAGTCTAAGGGGATGTTACAACCATTACCCATACACGAATGGAAATGGGAAAACATCACTATGGACTTTGTCATAGGACTTCTTAAAACATCCAAAGGCAATATTGCTATCTAGGTCATAGTTGATCATCTTACAATGCCTGCACACTTCATTGCTATTAGAGATGATTTCTCTCTGGATCAGCTTGCCAAGATATATGTAAAGGAAGTGGTAAGATTACATGGAGTACCACTTTCTATTATATTTGATCAGGATCTGAGGTTTACCTCAATGTTCTGGAGAAGTCTTCAGTATACTCTGGATACATAGTTGAGTTTCATCACTACTTACCATCCTCAGACAGACGATCAGTCTGAGAGGACAATTAAAACTCTAGAAGATATGTTCAGAGCTTGCTCTATGGATTTCAAAGGTGGTTGGGATAAAATCCTACCATTGGTGGAATTTTCTTATAATAATATCTTTCACTCCAGTATTCAGATGGCTCCTTATGAAGCTCCTTATGGAAAGAAATGCATTACTCCAACATGTTGTGATAAAGTTGGGGAAAGAAAGCTATTATGACTTGATCTTGTTGATGAGATGGCATAAAAGGTCTGATCTATTCAACAACACATAAGAGCAGCTCAGAGTCGAAAAAATTTTATGCCGACAACCGAAGAAAAGAATTATATTTTAAAGTGGGTGATAAAATGTACTTATGAATATCTCCTTGGAAGAGAGTAATGAGATTTGGAAAGAAGGGAAAGATGAGCCCTTGGTATATCGGTCCTTTCGAAATACTGGATCATATTGGGAAGGTAGCTTACCGATTGGTGCTTCCACAGAATCACTCTCAAGTTCAAGATGTGTTCCATGTATCTCTCCTGAGAAAGTACATACCTGATCCTTCACATATACTTAACTCAGAAGTTGTACCGCTGGAACAAGATCTTTCTTATGAACAACAGCCGATAGAGATTCTTGATCATGGTGAAAAAGTCAAACAGAACAATACCACTCGCTTGGTGAAAGTTTAATGGAGTAACAACCAATTAGAAGAAGCTACATTGGAGCTTGAGGATGTGATGAGGGAGAGGTATCCTCATCTGTTTGTTACAAGTGACGAATTTCGAGGGCGAAATTCATTTTAAGGGGGGTTGAATGTAACACCCGAGACTTTTATAAGAAATACTTTGTTTTTATATAAATCATCAAAGGAATCTATCCCTACACACAACACCAGCTTGTCTTGTTTTACACACAATCACTACCTTCCTTGATAGCTTGCGTCGTACGCAATGCCGAGTTTCATTAAACAACGATATGATATTTAAATATTATTAAAACTAGCCCTTATGAGTAGTAATAACCACTTTTTGAAATTTTGTAAATTTTATTTTTCAAAATGGACTTCATTTTTGGATTTGGAATATCGAAATTAGCCTAGGGTGAAATTTTGGTTTTTTTCTGGAGACTTTCAATTTTTGATGAATAGTGAAAACACTAGGTTACTATTTAAAAACCAATTTTTTATTTAAATATTTATTTATTTTATTTAAATTTATTTTAGGTCAAAATTGATACAAAATACCTATATAAGTTCAATGTAATTCATTGGAGTAATTTTATAATAATTTTAGATATATAAAAAGTTTATTCAACTTTTCACCGTCTTTTACCCACCTCCTAGGAGAATTTGCAAATTTACATAAAATATAATTTTACCAATTCTATGAGTGGAATTTCAAAAATATTAGAGACACGGTTGATGTCAGTAAGTAAAATGTGGTTTAATGAGATGAAAATAATTTCTGGTGAATAGTAACTTTTTACTTTTATTTACCACGGTAAAAATTAAATAGGGTAATTAAGAGTAAAAATGATATTATTATTACCCTAAAACATGTCCTAATTCTATTTGATAAGTGTAATTAGACCAAAAAAATCCTTAGGAATAAACTATGACCATTTAGGCCCACTTGGATTAGATTAGGACATTTATTATTAATTTATTTAATGAAGGGTTAAAATAGTTAAATTCAAAGTTTAATAAGTAAATAATTTTTAATATAGGGTTATACAAGAGATAAATTCTACTATAAATATTCATTAGAAAGATAAAGGAATTCAATATATAATGTTATTTTATTTTTAATTTTTTCACATTAAATAATTTAATTTATATATGACACAATGATGATGAAGAAATTATCTTATTAATGAAATAGTGACATAATTGATGTTATAAATACCCAAATAAATGTAATTTTAGACTTTTTATGAATTACACTACTTTTATAGGTTAATATGACATGTTAGTATTGATTAAATTAACTTTTTTAGAATTAATCATTCTGTTATGATTTTTACAAAAATCAATTACTAAATAGTGTCAAAATTGAAATAAAATAGTTTTTAAAACAAATATTATATTATTAATTTTTATTTTATTCCTAAAAATCTAAAGTTCAACCAAATGACTTAGATAAGGTTATATATATTAATAATAAACAAATTGGGGTTAGTTTGTCTTGTTATAGTATGTTTATTAACCTTATAGTGTAAGAACACAAAAAGACACGGTAAAAGTAAAATTATCTATCTTAAAGTTAAATATAAATAATAAGGTTAAAATAGTAAACAAAACTTTTCCAAATTATATTGGATGAGAGTATTTTGACCCATCCCCCCCTTAGATTCAATATAAATCAATTTGGAGCAATTTAATACCGAATATGGCTTTATAATAAAATAATATTTTTAGTTTTTCCAAAGGAGCCCCTCTCCTCCCTTATAAAAGGGAACCTCCTCTCTCTCTTCCTTACACCACTTTGAGCCTTAATGCTCGTCCAAACCCTGAAAATTTCTCCTCTCCACTTACCTAGAAACATCCTAGAGGTCCTGGTCTTCTTCAATGACCAATTTTAGTGCCCTAAAAAGAGGTCTCAAAGAAGTGCTTCAAAGAAGAGGTAATGTCCGTTACCGATTCTTTCAACTTTATTTCTTCTTCCACTTCTTATTATTTAGTTGTTTCATTATGAAATAATAACACCAGTATCACTCATATACTGATATGTTATTATAGGTATGAAACTACCCTATTTCACCATCTATCCATCCTGCGGAAAACGAAATCACTGCCCGTGTGTACGTACGGAATACCGTCTCCACGCCGTGGTGTAATCTATTTTCCTTTCATAGATGGGTATAATGGTGTAAAGAATAAATATATATGATTATTGTAAAGTGATATTGATTCTGAAATATTATATATACACTCCAATACAATTCCACGATCATGGGAACGATATCATTGCTCGTGCGTACGTACAGAATACCGTCTCCACGATGTGATGTGACTCGTTCTACATGATATTCATTGCATAATGATTACATAAATGAATTTAGTGAATAAATACGATATATATTACACTAATACCATTATGGAAATGAGGTATCTATAACCTAAAAATAAGAATAAGAATTTATTTGTCAAAACACACAAAAGAACACCAAGTAATAAACACCCGAATAACATGTAGCAATGAAATATTACTAATAATAAGCTAACAATATGACCATATATGATATCATAACAATGAGTATGATTCTGGAATAAGTCAATGACATTATTTAAATCATTATAAAGGAGGTTCGGACACTTACGAAGCAAATCGGACCTAAGGTAAGGGAAATATCACAATCTCATTTTTATCCGAGATTGTTTATACTTTGGAATTTACAGGGGTGTATTTTATCATCCACATCCATGTATCCTAAATATTTAATATTTATATCCTTATAAAATTGTTTATATCCAATTTTACCCTTCGGTGAGTTTTTAGTTATAGATATGAAGGGAATATTTTGTCATTTTTTGTACGTGGTACTTTTTGACTTTTTCGAAAAAAGTAAGAGAAGAATGTCTTTTTTAACTTATACGGCATGAATGGATTTTTAAAAAATTATTTAAAAGAATATTCCTTTACAAGTTTTCACGTTTGTTTTTAATCAACTTCTTTTAGTTTATAAATGTATGACATGTTAAGAAAGGAAAAGTGTTTTTTAAGTAGAAAGGATATTTTCTTCAAGAATGGAGTTCAAGTGTTTTATCAAAATTATTTTCCATCTATGATAATAAAGGGTTCTGTTTTTATCCCTATAATTACATTGATTTGATTATGTTGTGATGGAATTATTTTTACGAATTCCTTTATCATATATGAATTTTTTTATGATGTCACGATATTTAAGAATTCCATTTTTATAACATGGGTTACACTATGATGTATGGTATATGATTTTGAGGAACACATAAGAATAGTATCATTATGAGATGGGTGGGACCTATATCTCCCTCCAATGAATTTGGTAAAGATTTTATATCTCATGAGATAGACATGGCTGGAACGGCAGGTTAAACTAGTTCAGTGAAACAGGACTGAAATGGGGAATGAACTCGGTTCAGAAATGGACTTTGTACACTAAGATTATCTTAACAATGAGTCTTGACTAATAAGAAATGATTCTCTATGATTACGTGTGTATTCCATAGAGCTTCATGTTTTAAGTTATGATTATTGTGATTACATTTCACTGCCATGATTTATCCCATGTTATGAAATTATGACCTCTTTTGCAGGGTAATATTTCCAAAATGTTATGTTCTTATGAATATGATGTGATTGATATTTCTTTTATTTACCCTTACTGAGCATTTGAGCTGGCCCTTTTGTATGTTTTCTTTCCCCGGGTTAGGAAGAAGGTTATTAAGTAAGATATTCCAAAACGGGACACTATATATGATGAAATAAATGGGAGGCAATTTAGATGCTTTATGAACCATGTGTTTATGTTTCTCAGTTTCTAAAGACACTATACCTATATAGTCCTTTCATGGTTTTGTTATATGTTGTAATAAGTGTACTTAAATTTTAAAGTACTAACAATGTATATAAAGTATGGGTCATTATAAGAACCCTTTTTAATTTATGTTTTTAAGAGATTAATAATTTATATATGAAAATATAAACAAGTTATTTTGAATCAGGATAAAAAAACTTACTGCCAATAAATATTTGAAATAATTCTGATAACCTTAATGTTTTGATGAATAGTAGTAATATGGTAAATTTTAATTAAAAACAATTATTTTCATAGAGATTATTTATATGGTTAAATTATAATATTTAATGGATTTAAAGTATAAATATAATATATGTTTACCATTTAATATAATTTTGGTCATTATCATTAATTTGATATTGAATTTATAGGTACAAACATTTCAATATTTTGCAATGTTTTAACTTTTAAAACACATTTTCTCATTTCCACAATGGGATTAATATTAAATTAATGACCTCAAATTATATGTTTTGGAGTTTTAAAAACATATTCCATATTTGGAATTATATGGTCTATATTTTTGGAATAAGAACCTTTCATTTTTTGAACATTATGAATAGTAACTTCAGTAATTCTTTTATTTACCATTGTTAAAGGGTAAATCTATAAAAGAAGAGTAAAAAATAATAATTTAATAATATAAAACAATCCTAAAATGTGTCCTAATCTTATTGGATTATTATTTTCGACAATCTAAATCAGTGGGTCAATTTTGGTATCCCATGGAATCCCATGGATGTGAAAAAGACATTTTATAATAATTATTTTATTATAAAGATAATTATAACCTATAAATATATAATTTACTTATTAGATACTAATATAGAGTTATATAACATCTTTCTATGTTTATAAATAGTAATTAGAAATCTAAAAAAATTTCCTACATCATGATGTTTTTTTATAATTTTTATACATTATACAAATATATTTATTTATGACACAATTATTATGTAGTGATTACCTTATTAATGAAAGATTCAAATAAATGAATTTATAAATATTAAAAAAATGATATTTGATTATTTTTATTTCTTCAATGGATTTTATGGATGGTATTGAAAAATTATCTTTGAGTTAATGCCTTATTTTTCTAAGGAATCGGTTTGTTACGATTTTTTAGAAAACCCAAGTATGAATAGTGTCCAAAATTGACCCAATTCACAACATAAAATATAAAATAGTTTATTAAATTATATTCAATTCCTAAATATCTATTATTTATCCAAATTGTTAATATAATTCCACATATGAAAAAAATTACTTTTTGGGTCGTTTAACCAAGTATGGTAATTAAATTAACTCACAATGTGTAAATAAATAGTATCACGATAAGATTAAGAAGTATAAATTAATTGTTAAAACAAAAGATATGGATAAAAGAATATTCTAATCATGTCTAAAACTTATTTGACTATGATAAATCGAACCCAAATAATTTTATATTTGACTTAAACAATTTTGGACTATTTTTAGTTGAAATTAAATTTTTAATAAACAAATATTTTGTGAGTTTCCTAAAGTACTCTTCTCCCATCTTATAAAAAGGCACCTCTTACCTATCCTCATAACACCATTTTGAGCCATCAATATCGGACAAACCCTTCCCATTTCCCTTCTAAAAATCTCTAGTAACATTATAGAGGTGCTGGTCTTCTAAAAATACCATTTCTATTGCCCTAAAATGAACTTTAAAGGAGGGACTTTTAGGAAGAGGTAATCTCTTCTACCGATTCTTTCAAATTTCATTCTTATTCTACATGAAATTATTTAATAGTTTCATTATTAATAAATAACATATGAATCACTAATATACTAATATGTTATTATAAATATGAAACAACCCTATTTTAACTTCTATCCATCCTATGAAAAATGTAATCACCGTGCATGCATATGTACGACTTACCGTCTCCACATCGTGGTGTAATCTGTTTTTCACCACCACCTTACTTGGATGGGTATAATATTGTAAGTAATAACTATATTTTATTATTATAACATGATAATAATTCTGAGATACTATACACCATCCACTTCAATACCATTCCACAATTATGGGAACAATATCATCCATCGTGCATACGAATAGCTTACCTTCTCAACGGTGCAATGTGATTCGTTCTACACAATCATCATTAAACCATGATTATATAAATAAATTGTATTAATAAATATGGTATATATTATACTAATACCATGTTGTATGTTATATATCTATAACCTAAAATAGGAATAAAAACTTATCCGACAAAACATACATTAGAACATAAAGCAAGTTATACAGGAATAACAAGTATCAATAAAATGTCACTAACAAATGGAAGAAAATATGATCATAAATTTTATCATAAAAATGTTTATGATTATTGAATAAATCAATAATATTATTTAAATCATTATATAAGATTTTGGGATACATATGAATCATATCAGACCTAATATAATGGATAATTTTACGATCTCATTTTTATCAGAAATAGTTTATACGTAAGTATTTACATGAGATATGTTTATAATCCATGTCCATGATTTATAATAATGTTAATATAATTTTTTTATTCTTATATGTATGTTTACATTCATGTTTACCGGTTTTTTTCTTTTACTACATGATATTTTAGAAATGTTTCTTATGTTTACAATACAAGGTACTTTTTGACTTTTCCAGAAATATTACAAGGTTAATGTTTTATTAACATATATGTCATGAACTGATTTCTACAGTTTCATAATTAATTATTTACATGAATCACCCTTTAAAAAATTTTATTTTTATTTTCAATTAAATTATTTTTTTTAAAATCTCATGACATTTTGAGAAATTGTTTTTTGAAGAAGAGAGTATATTTCCCTCCGGAATTAATTCCATGTGTTTTATCAAAATTATTTTTATAACGGAATTATTTCTATGATGTCAATTTATCTTATATAGATTATTTTAGGATAAAATGATGTCTAAGAATCCTATTTTATTTTATAGGTTATGCTATGATGAATGCTTTATGTTTTCATGGAACATGTAATAACGATTTAGTTATGAGATGGGTGGGACCTATATCTCCCTCAAATGGATTGGGTAATTATTTATATCTCATGAGATATACATGTTTGTAATGGAAAGTTAATTTGGTTCAGTGATATAGGGCTGGAACGAGGAGATAACCCAGTTCAGTAATAGACTTTTTCTACTATGATGGTCTTGCAAAAGAGCCTTGACTAATATAAAACTATTATCTATGTTTTTGTGTATATGACACAAAATTTCATTTCTTATATTATAAATATTGGGATTATATTACTAATTTATTATATATACCATTACATGATATTGTGATATTTTATATGCAGGATATGATTTTCAAATGTTTTATTCTTTTGAATATGATATGATTGATTTGTTTGTTTACCCTTATCAGGAATTTGAGCTGACCCTTTTATATGTTTATTTTCCTAAGGACATGAAGTAGGGTACTAAGTATGATATTCCAAAAAGTATTCTAGTTATGAGTAAATAAATTTAAGACAATATAGATTCTTTATGAACCAGCTTTTTATGTCTCCCAGTCTCTAAAGAAAATCAACCTATATTTTCCTATCATTGTTCTGTTATACATTGTAATAAATAAACATCAATTTTGAAGTGATATTAATGTAATTAAAGAAGGGGTCACTATATTTATAAATCAGAACAAGTTGTGCATAATTATGAGCTATATATATATATAAATTTATTATTTAATATTAGAACATAGCTATAAATTTAAATTTCTTTTATAACCATACACATGTAGCATCATTATAATAAAATGAGAAATAATTTATAAATGAAATATGATATTAGAAAATTCTCCCTCTTTTGATTTTTTTGGAAAAATAATATGATGAAATATAAAAACTATGAAATTTAAACCTGATGTCTCAAATTTATTAAAACACCACCTTAATAAATCTCTATTATATAAAATTAAAAATAAAATAATATTGTCAAAGTAAATTTCTTATATTTAAAACCCAAACATTACTTTATCAAATATAATGAAATCCAATAGTTTGGTAAAAATATCCAACCATTTTCTCAATCAGAATATTTTCAAGAATAACATCTACTTTATTTACATAACCATTAAAAAAATGATAGTTCTTTTCAATATGATTATTTATCGAATACTGTAAATATATTTTTAAATTGAAATCATAGAATAGATATAATAATAGTTACTAATATTTTAGAATTTAAAATCAGAGTCAGAAAAAAGTATTTTCATACTTAAGGATTGAGAAATTATGTAAATGTTGAGATGTATTCACTTTCAATATTAGATGAAGAAATTTATATTCTTGATCTCCTAGAAAATAATGATAACAACCATGCTCTTTATTACAAAGAGAAACATGATTTATTACATAAAAATGAACTCCAAATTATATTAGGATATAGAGGTCTAGTTTCTTGTGAAATTGGGAACATTACATGACAACTTAGAACATAAAACACAACATCTTTATTGAAAACTTCTTTTAAATGAAAATAACATTCCTTTGAACTTATCATAGCATGGAATAACCTGAGGACATGCGTAAGGAAATGGTGAGCTATAAAGAATAGTAAGGTAGTAAAAAAGGAATACCATGATGAATATAGTTCATGTTAGGAAATAGTCATATCAATGGATTATAAGAGAAACATGAACATAATGTCATTATATAGCAGGATTACCATAACATGGAAATGTGGAAACAACATTTAACATGATATTAGCATGAACCAAATCTCATTGCATAAGGAGAATGAGTAAACCCTCGTTGAACATGAATTAGAAATATTAAACCCTCATTTCACATGACGTATCCTGATACTAATATTTACACAATTCATTGGAAAGCTATCAGGGCACACCCTTCTAAATCATTTCATTTCAGGCATAAGTGTGCCGCATGGATCATATAACCTAGATTAATTAAAAATAATAATTTAATAAATGATAGTGTAATGTAGAATTAATACCTAAAACTCTATAATAAATAAGTAAATGTGAATAATGTTGATCACTATTGATATATAAATGTTCATGGTATTCAATACACAATGACTTTGGCTTAGAAATTGCAGTGCAATTTCGGCAGAAAAACAACGTGACATAAGAATTCATAAAAATGGTTGATGATAGAGAAAGGTGAGAATCATAATATGTACATGAAATTTAATATAAGGGAGTCATATAGACACATTTACCATCATATTCAATGGAATTTAGATTCATAATACAAAATAATTTCTTGAATGTAAATGTGAAGAGAGAAATTTATTAAGGAATTTCATCTTGGTAATGGGTGTACATGGGAGAAATTATTGAGAGATAAAGAGGTATCTCATCATCAAAACATAATCCTAGAAGTGTGGGGGTGGTTTTAAATCATAACCCAGTATTATTAATTTAATGAAAATGTTATAGTAATTTAAAGAAACATGGGAAAAAAATGTGAATGGAAGATATCCATTACATAATATCGGCATGGTAACAGGTGTACATGGGAGGAATTAATGAGATATAATGGGGTATATCATCATTAGAAAATAAATTGTTCAGTATGGGGGAGGTGAGAAATTATACCCTAACATTTTTAATTGAAAACAAAATAGTATAACCACATAATGAAATTTTGGCAAAAATGACAAAGGAAGAAATCTATTACTTGGAAGTGTGATCCCAAAGTCATAAGAGGGGATTTAGGGAGGATTCATGCAATCTTGGGTCACCTTGGGAGGATTTTAGGGAGACAAGGTCAAGGTATGGAAGTTATCCAATTGTTTTTAGTGAAGATAAGTGGGATCTTGGTTGGGTTTATATAGAAAAAAGAGGATATTATTTATTATTTAGGTTTTGGATACCACACATTAAAATATTACAAACCACAAAAATAACCATGGTTTGTACCGATGGTATTTTCAAAATGGGAATGGAAAAATTTATATCATATGGCCAATGTCTGAACATCTTAAAATAATATCCTTTCTTATGTGGAGGAGAGTCACATTCTCAAGGAAATCATTTTAAAATGTTAAAATGTTTTAAAAGTCTTGGAGGGTTCACTAAGTCATTGTAAATAAATCAGACAAATAAAAACTCACATTATTTTAATGGTAAAACATATATTTTAGTAACAACCCATTTATCGTGTTTTATTACATCAATATTGGGTCATTATGATGTCATAAATCACGTTTTATATTTAAACAGTATTTAATTTTATCGAACAATTCTACTGTCATAGAAAATTTTGAAAAATTCACTATTGGATAATTTTTACATCTTGATTCTAAAATTAATATCCATTTTATCTAAATAATTTTCTAAATATTTGAATTTTTACTTTACAAATAAAAACTGACATTTATCGAAAATTTAATTGTTTTGACTAAAACATATTTCAAACCTCAATAAAAATTACAATTGTATTTATAAATATTATACTATAATTTATATTTATTAAAAAGTAATTTAGTAATAATATTTTATTAAAATATTATTTCACCCATCTATTCATTAATGTATATTTCGTTATTGAATATTATCTAAAATTACAATTTGTACAATCAAAACTATTTACAATGTAAAAATAATAAAATTAATGTATATTCATTATTCTATACGAACATAACGCACGTAATTATAGTTATAGGGTCTTGTTACATAACCCCTTATAACATAGGAAAAATACCTTAGGGTAAGGTGTGTGATGGTGATAGACACTTGGGGTGGCTTAGATAACATTTATTGGGTGGTAATCTATATAAAAATCCATTCTCTTGTAGGTAGTTCCGTTCAAGATTAATGTGTTGAAGCTCTAATTGGGCTTAGTAAAAAATAAAGCCCCATGACACCACCTCCATTCTGGGTGCTGACAAATGGGCTTCTTACGGAGCATTTCTATCGGATGAGGCCATCACTTACTTTGTCTGAGTAAATTGGATTTGTTAAATCCCTATATTTATACTAAACAATTGGTCATTGTTTAATGTATATATTAGTAATGGTAAATGTTCTTAACGGTATTTGGAAATCCAAAAACATAAAACCAAGAAAGTTCATATTTTATATTACCATTATACATAATATGAAATTAAATTAGATCAAGAGGAATTTTCATTAATAATAGTTTGGGTCGTTACAATCTTTCCCCCTTAAGAAATTTAACCATCAATGTTTTCTTTTCCTACACTAAAAACGATAAGGGTAACTCTACTTTATCACTTCTAATGATTCTCGTGTTTCTTCTTCAAATTATTGGTTATGCAACAACACCTTGATGAGGGACATTGAATTATTTCTTAGAAATCTTGCCCTATGATCTAAGATCTTCACATTCATCTTTTAATTGGAGAGGTAATTCTCTAATGGTACCACCTATGGATTGTGTACATTTGATGGATTAGGCCTTTACTTCGTCATGAGTGATACGTGGTACACATCATGTACTTGAGATAGGGTTGATGGGAGTGCTAATCCATATAAATCTACTCCAATTCGATCAAGGATCTCAAAAGAGCTGATTTACCTAGGACTAAGCTTTACCTTCTTCCCAAATATCATAACTCACTTTAACGATGATATGAAAAAGTATACCATGTATCCAATATAAAACTCTACGTCTCATTGACGATTATCAGTGTAGCTCTTTTGTCGACTCTAAGCAGATATAATTAGCTACTGGATGGTCTTAACCTTACCCACAATTTCATCAGCCATTTCTGTACTGAGGAGTTTTCTCTCCCCAACTCCATCCCAACATGCCCTTGTTTTTCACCTATTTTCATAAAGGGCTTCAAAATGATAAATTTTTATTCTTGATGTGAATCTCTTATTTTAAGGGAACTCCACAAGTTGATGATATTGATCCCATACACCTTTGAAGTCCATTAAAGAAGCTCACAACATGTTCCCAACTATTTGGATAGTCTGCTTAGATTAGCCATCATTTTGAGGGTGATAAGACATAATAATGATTAGCCCAGTATTCAAAGAAGGTAGATGAATCTTACAGAAGATCAAGTTGATTACTTGATCATTATTATATATAATAGATAGCATTGATCCTTTCTTCCTTACCACTTATCTGATATATATATGTTCCAGTTTATCCAATGATAAATCCTCCTAAATTTCAGTGAAGTGTGATGTCTTTATAAGAAGATCCACAATAACCTAGATAGCATTGTTTCTATTGGATTTCTTCGTATGTTCGGTGGAAATGTCCATGGTGATGTTCCCCCATTTCCATGCTGGTATGGGTAATGGTTGCATCATCCCCTTAAACTTCTTCTTCTCAGCCTTCACTTTCTGACATGCCATGCACATTGATGTGAAAAAAATGATATCCTTCTTCATTTTATCCCACCAATAATGATCTTGTGGATCTCGATACATATTTTTGTTTCCTAGGTAAATGGGAAAATTTGAACTATGTACGTCATCCAAAAGTTCATTATTTAAATTTGGATTTGATGGAACACATAGTCTTGTCCCAAATCTCAGAATTCCCTCTTCATTTATATTTAACTACAATGATTTCCCTTTTCGGATAGTTGTCACTTTCTTATGAATTCCAACATCATCCTTTTTAAAATCCTTTAACCTTTCCAAAAGATACGGTTGATCAATAATTTGTTAAAGGATTGATGATATTCCCCTATTTAGGATTCACATGTCCATATTCATCAAATTTAACAATATTAGATCCTTTTCAATTCTCATCAATGATAGAATCTCTGGACCACATCAACTTAGAGCATCTTACACCATGTTCAATATCATAGGGTGGTAATGGATTTAGCAGTAATAGTAATTGATCATCCTTAGACATATTCACTTTTTCATATTCAACTCTTTCCGTGTGAATATTTACTTGAGACTTCTTTGGTTCTTATGTATTTCACAGTTCTCCCCAAAGAGGTAATATCTCAAAATTTTAAAATAGAAGATTACTGAATCCAAATCCAGATAATGTGTTGGATAGTGTTTCTCATGAACATTTAATCAACACATAGCCCAGACCCTTCTTCAAATCATCACTATATACCACAAAACATTCTCCACTTGTGGGTAGTGTGAGAATGGGTGCAGTGATAATCCTCCTCTTCAAATCCATGAAGCTATCTTAACATTCAATGCTCTAATAAAACATTACTCCCTTATGAGTTATCTTAGTATGAGGGTTGGACAATCATGTGAAAATTCTCACAAATCAGAGATAATATCCAGCTAACCCCAGGAAGCTATGAATATCTATCACAGATGTTGGCTCGACCTTCCCTCAATTTTATTTTCCTTTGAGGGATCTAAAAATATAATATTTATTTTTATGATTTGAACCAAGAATGTGACTTCGTTTAAACCAAAACTCACACTTTCTGTACTTTTAATAGAGCTTCCCCTTTTTCATGTTCTCTAGTACAGTGTTTTGATGGTCCTCACACTCCTCCTTGGTTTTAGGTAATATTAGAATATAGTTTATAAATACAATCAAAAATGCGTCGACATAATCCATAAAGTCTCTATTAATAAATTGAATGAAGATTTATGTAGCATTATTGATTCTGAAAGTCATTACAATGAATTCATAGTGCTTGTACCTTGTACAAATAGCAGTGTGGGGGATATCCTCCTTCCTCACCCTTACCTGGTAATATCCCGACCACGAATCCACCTTGGAGAAGTATTGTTCTCCATGTAGATGATCGAACAATTCATCAATTCATGGTAGTGGATACTCTTTATTTATCATAATATATTTGAGATCACGATAATCAAAGCAAAGGTGCATTGACCCACCCTTCTTCTAAACAAAGAGGACTGGTGCACACCACGATGAAGCACTTGGGCATATAAATCCCTTTTCCAGATTCTCCTATAGTATTTTCATCAGCTCCTCAAGCTTTAAAAAATCCATTCTTTATGGATTCTTGTATATTGGTAATGCATCAAGAATAAGATTACCTGAGAATTCAACATCTCTTCTAGGAGGAAGAACATGCAATTCCTCGGGAAACACTTCAGCGAATTCACCCACAATAGGCATGTATTCATAGATGGATGCTTCATTAGATTCAATCATCTGAGAAATATTTGTGAGCTCATAAATAAGTAATATCCATGATTTAGGTGATGGTGCTAAGGAATATTCATCCTCCTCCTTGCACATGTAAACAATTGGGGGTCTATTTTCCATTTGGAGAGTGATTTATCTCTCACAACAATTTATGTTGTCTCTATATAGGGAAATCCAATATATGCCATTAATTTCATCATATTCCTATAAATAATGTATAATGAGGTTCTCCAGAAAGTTTAATCCACAAATTATGACTGGGGGAGTTATATTCTGGGGTTTCAATGACTGGCCCATTTTTCATTCTCACCGACATCTTTACTTCCATGATTTTTGGTGGTGTTGGGATTGTTCTACTAAACCTTTCGGATATAAAAGAATTCATAGAAGTAGAATAAAAATGTATGTTCTCCATTATTGAATAAATAACTAGATTTCCTATGACCACTTCATTTTCAGGGTTCATTTCGGCTGTAGTGCTCTCAATAGCTCACCCTTTCTTCTTTGGAGGTTGTTGGTTTCCTCCAAAAAACCTTTTCTTAGCAAACAAGTTTGAAAAGTGCCATGATTCATTGTATTTGAAACAATGAACAACACATTGAGGTTTTAATGGAAAATTTCCCTCCTCTATCATAGACATGGTTTTTAATTTTTGGAAATTAAAGGGAAGGTTCCCTTCTCTTCCACACCTAATGTATTTCCTCATCCCCTTCAGTCAATTGTTGAGGCGCTTCTTTCCATGCCATTGGAAATTGGGTGCTATATTTTCTTCACACCATTGGATTATCCATCGGACTGACAGAATTATAGTCTAACTTATGCTTCTTATCCCCATGATACCCTCAATATTCACTGATATCTTTTTAGACTTTTAGGGAAAATCGTACAATTTCCACATAGCTATTGAAGACACGGATCGATACGAATTTCCATAGGCTATGTTTTATCCCATAAAATAAGCAGTCAACCTTGTATTCGTGGGTAACAATAAAGCCGGAGGCATATCGTGAAAAACATGTGATGTGTTCCTCATATGCTCAGATGGATTCATCATCTTTTTGTTTAAGGGAAAGGAAGTCCCTTTCTATCTTAAGTTTGATGGTGTGAGGAAAATATTTATCGAAAAACATTTTCAATAAATCCTTCCATTTTAATGCCTCGTTCTCATCCAAATTCTTTTTATTTTTTATTAATTTCCACCATTGATCCGCTTTACCTTTTATATGATAAGTAACCATATTTACATTATCTTGTTCAATACATTGATGGATATAGAAGATATTTTTAATGGAGTTGATCCGTTGTTCGACAATTGAGGGATCAGATGATCCATTAAAAGTATGAGGCCTTTCTCTTATGAAACTCTCTATTGAGACTTTTTCTTTCATAGGGGGGTTGAATGTTCCTCTTGAACCATGTTTAAATTCAATATTGAGTTAACTGTGAGAGTATCAAGATAATTTTTGTGATGCCTACTCCCATTAGATTGGGCATCCCAATAGAATAGTCATCACATAGATCTTCGAATTATTTCCTAGCTTGAGTCCTCCTATTACCGGCCATTAGCTGGAATAAAAGGAATGTTTGGGGTAACACAAAAAGGGTAATGCAAAGAAAAAATGAATGACTTATAAATTATATTCATTTCCATAACTTTTGAATTTTTAGACTTTAATCTATGTTATCAATGATCTACTTCCCAACATATATTCTAAGGGGAATTTTTTTATTCCCTTAATAATTTTTCATACTAGGCTTATGAATTTTCCAAATTATGTCCCCCAATAGTGTCATAACCAATAGTATAGTGAGGCCCATTTTCAAGCAAAAGTTCTCATTCACGTCTAGATCAAAGATTTTTTTTTGGGTTTTACACCTAGATACATCTGTTCCAGAGTCGCCTCCACCTGCTCGTATCAAGACATGGATGAATTTTCTTGATAAACCACTTACTCAATACTCCTCAAAATTTAAGGATGTTTTTATTATACTAATTCTTATCCCGAAGGATTTAAATAGGGTTTTCTAGTCCAAATCCCAAAAATAACTAAACCTATCCTCTGATACCAACTATAAAAACCATTCTATTTATTACACACTTAAACATGATTTATAATATAAGGGTGCACTTAAGACAACTCTGAGGATTGAGAGATCTAGTTTCTAGGAAAATTAGGAACATTACATGAAAAATTAGAATATAAAACACAACATCTTTATTGATAACTTATTTTATATGATCAAAACATTCCATTATACTTATCATTACGTGGAAAAACCTGAGGACATGTGTAAGAAAAATTTGAACTATAGAGCCTTGTAAATGAGTAACCATGGAAAAACCTGAATAATACTATACATTCTAGGAAATAGGCATATAAATGAAGCTTACGAGAACCATGAACATAAAGACATGATATAGCATGATAATCATATTATAGAAATGTGGCAACAACATTTAACATGATATTAGAATGATCTAAGGCTCATTGCACATGGAGCATGAGTAAACCCTCCTTGCACTTGAATTAGCATGACTAAAACCTGATTGTACTTTATGTATCAATATAATAATCATTACCTGATGCATTGGAGCGCTATAAGTTTGAACCTTTCTTAATCATTATATTTAATACATAATTGTTCCGCAAGGATCATATAACACAGATTCATTAAAAATCACCATTTATTCCATGATAATGGAATGTGGAATTCATACATAAAACACTACAATCAATAAGTACATGTGCATAATAGTGAATACCCTTGATAGAGAAATGGGAATGATATTAACTACATGATGACTATGGATTGTAAAATCATTCTGAAATTTTGGTATCATAACAGAATGTGATCACTTATTCGAGAACGTCAAATTAGATGTTTTTTTAACTAGAATTTCTGCAGTGTACCAGCAACCCTAGGTTATCTCACGATAGACCCTTATATCATTAATTCCAAACTGAGGTTCTTATTATGAGTGTATAAAAGGGGAATGTGGTTTTCTAAAAAATGTTTTTTTATTATTAAAAATATATATTTAAACTATATTACTATGTGAGAGAAACTAGTCAGAGAAATCGTGATCAACCCGGGTAACTGTCCCTTGATGCTCAATCCATCACCGCTGTCAAGGGAAAGGGAAGGATCATTGAATCCTTGATTTTATACATAATGAAACTAGTAATGGTATGTGAGTTCTGACTAGGTTACAACTGAGAGTTTTATCGATCGATGATATTAATTTCAGGTGAACCCTCAGAATAAATATACTATCATCGATGTTAGAACCAAACTTAATCAAGGGATCACATCGAAATTCTGATGAGATGTCCATATTTGGGTCTATATCACAAATGTTTCTCAATACAAAAAATCATAATAATGGGTAATACCTTATTAATTTAATCATACGATACCATCCATGTGTAGACCCTTGATAGAGAAGAGGAGAGAGAAGAAGAAACAACACTAAAATCATCACAAGATCTGATTTATGCATGGAAGCATAAGAAATCTTGTTTCTTTAATTTGTATTATATCAAACCAGAATAAAAACAAAATAAAAAGTATTAAATGAATAAAAATAGACAAAAAAACCTATAAATTCAATTACATTACGAATTTTACAAGCATTGAGCTCGAGATTACAACAACATACACCCCCTAAGTTGATCACTAAGAAGCTTAGAAGTACCTGATGAAGAAGTATGAGAGAATGGACGAATAAAGATCTATAATTCTAATAATAATTACCCCTAGTTGTGGTAAATGATATAATGAGTAGTACGTGTGATTTTATGGTCAAATACATCAAAAATTCCATATAACATGGTCAAGTATCTAAAGGGCTAGGGGACTATTCAAGGAATAATTTTTTACTTTATTTTAATCTGACTGCTTGACTGAAAAAAATGCATGAAAATGATTTGAAATTAGGGGGAGATTCGAAAAATCGCGTTAGATGTACATGGGAGGTCGAATAAGCCCAATTGGATCATTTTGGGTAGAGTTATGGTTCAAATATAAAAGGGTGGTCCAATCTGGCCATCCCAAAATTGCTTCTCATTGTGGGCATATTTTGGGCCTCCAAATGGATGAATTGGGCTCCATGATCTAATAGAGAAATATATCCCACATGTTTTTTTCATTTATACACCCATTTTATACCCAATTTTATGAATATATTATCCACATTACATATTAATATCTATATGCATGTTTTGGAATTCACAAAGTTTGGTCCATTTTGCTTGAATTCCATCACGGGCTCTCCAAATCACCTCCTCCTACAATGTATACACCAAAAGAAGTTATAGTTCCATATTAAATAGTGATAAACATTAAATCATTGAATAAAACATAAATTGAAATTTATTATTATATTTCAAATATTCATTACAAAACTAGTTTAAAACTATCGTGTAAGGTTGGAATTGAATATTTAATCGCTATGCGATCACCCCCACACCTAATAATTTTCACTCATAGGAAAATACATATACCCAAAAAAATAATGCATGTTTATATGTTCCAAAAAACATGAAGATTTAACATTTGAGGAAATTTTAATTCATTAAATTAATGTGATCAATACACAAAGCACACCAAGGAGTTCCTCCTAGTGAAATTAGAAAAAGATGTCTCATAAAATCATATCACCATGAAATTCAATATGATTCATGATTCCAAATTGAGAAAGTCATTAAAAAGTCAAACATGCCACTAACTCTCTTT
This sequence comes from Viscum album, assembly GCA_963277665.1. Lineage (NCBI taxonomy): Eukaryota > Viridiplantae > Streptophyta > Magnoliopsida > Santalales > Viscaceae > Viscum > Viscum album. The sequence continues at coordinate 1,406,455,760 of OY728125.1, forward strand.
GTTAGTGTGTGATAACCATATCATTATATTCGTTACACATTCTATCCAATAAATATAGGTTATTTTAACATTTTTTAGCTTAAATGATTTTTCCCACCGAACATGCCCTAAATCCTTTGCAATCATATTTCAAGACCCACTCAATTAAGAATTACCAAAAGTCAATCCATGTTCCCCCAGCCAATATATCCCCATATGTAGAAAATTTCATCCCTACCCTCATTTATTATTTTTTTTTAGAAGATTAATTTTGAAAAAAACTCAAACTCTTCTCTCAACCCTTGTTTGATCTCCTCACAAATCAAATTATAATAGTTATAACAAGATCAAAGTTTGAGGAGGAGTGGTTTTAGATGTACCTAAGACGCAACCCAACATTTTTTATATATTTTTTTAGGACGTGAAATAGTCGAATATCAGGTACACATGAATAGGTCAATCTGGTATAGTAATGAAACAGATATAATAAGGAATAAATGTATGTAAATATCATTTTATGGTGAAAAATATTAACCTAAATTATATTTAATTTATAGTGAGTAAGAAATAATTACACTTTTTAGTTTGGTGATAAAATGATCGGAGATATTAGTGACAATGTTTTCCCAAAAACTACTCACTGATGGGGCAACAATCAACCCAAAGGATTCGCTGAGATGGAACCATTTATATCAATGAAGGAAACAAATTCACTAAAAATCACTCCCTGATGTTAAATTAATAGAGTCATTCATTCTATAATAGAGACATGGTCTCCATCAAATATCAAATCAACATGGAATCAAAACATTCAACATGAAGTTTCAGTAACGTCCATGATTTGGAGACCATAAGAGGGGGGATGTAAAAAAACTATAAAGAAGGAAAAAATATATGAAATAAGAAAGAAGATTAAAATCCTAATGAACTCAACAAAAAACGAAAAATTGAAAATACCATAAAGATAAAGAAAAAGAGAGGAAAGAATAAATACAATAAAAATCCTAATAAACTCAGGAATATATCCACCCACCCACACCAAGATTATGCAGTGTCCTCACTATAATAATTGAGAATGTGAGAAGGAAATGTAAAACCTTATGTGTTTCCCTAGTATGTTGCTTATAGAATATGTATTTCATCCACCAGATTCATTAAAAAATCCTCATATATGTTTTTCAGTCACTTCCCATTGACGGTAATACTTCTTCCACTCTGCTCATGCACAATCTATATTTTACAAAAGGGTAAACATTAGTAACAATATAAATATAGAGCCATCGAGAACGAAGCTTACTTGGGTCGAGCATTAGCCTGAAAGTGTACATAAGGACCTTCTCAACAACATAGAACCTCTACAGATGAATAATTCTATAATGGATAGACTTTATCTTCTCTTTATAGATTCAGGATTTCTCATATGCATCATGTCTAATTTCTTCCAACTCTTTAATATGAAACTTCATATTCTATCTTGCATTTGAAAAGTAATATTACATTTTTAACAACCCAATATGTATGGCGTTCTACCTGCACTGAGATGTGACAAGACATTCCAAACATGATTCTGTATGGTGAAATTCTTATTGGTGTTTTAAAAGATCTATGGTATTCCAAAAATGCATCATGTAAGAGTAAACTCCAATCATTCCATTTGGGTTGTACCATTTTTTCCAAGATTCTCTTAACTTCCTAATTTGAGATTTATGTCTGTCCATTAGTTTTGGGTGAGATGCAATAGAGAATTTATGATCAAACCAATACATATGTAGCCAATTTTTCATGTCGTGATTGAAAATATGTGAACCATGATAATTAATAATGAATCTAGGCAAACCAAACCGACTAAAAAATTGTAACCTCACAAAATCAGCACCAACTCGAGATTCATCGGTCCTTCTGTCTATTTCTTCCACCCATTTATAGACACAGTCCTAGATAATAATATTTACACAATGACAAATTAATTTGGAAAAGTCCTCATAAGGTCAATGCCCCATTCATAAAACATTTCACTAAATAACTTGGTCTATTGGGTAATTTCATTCCACTTTAATATATTCCCTATGGATTGACAATTACTACATGGCGTGAAAAAAACTATGGGAATCCCTATAAAATGTTTTCCAAAACATTCATGTGTCCTGGACCTTCCAAACTATATATTGAGAGCCAAAGTGGACCCTAGAGGCCAAAGTTTGGCAGAAGGTCAAAACAGAGGTGAACTCATTGTCATCAACACTCCGAATAATAACTTGGTCACCACAAATTTTCCACAAATATGGGTCATCCCAAATATACAACCTAGAATCATGTTTATGTCTCTAGGAATGGGAAGTGCTAAAATTAGTGGGGACCCTAGATGTTTCTAGGAAATTCCCAATGTCCGCATACGAGGGCGTAGGGTCTACAACATAAAAAAAAATCTCATGAGGGAATTATTCTCCAATGGGGAGGGTTGAGTAAACATGGTGATCCAGTGGTGGAGAAATCATAATAATGTGTTCAGATACAACATTCCCCCCTCTTATCTCTACTATCAAGGTGAAACTCTTAGAGGAGGTGAATCCACCGTATGAGGTGGGGCGTAGTTTCAGGATTCTTTAGGAGAAATCAAAAGGAATCATGGTCAGGAAATGCAATCACCTTTGACCCAAGAAGTTATGAAAAAAACATTTCTAAGAAAAACACAATAGAAAGGAATTAGTTTTTAGTGTTTGTGTAGTTTACCTCGGTAGGGTCAAGGGTACGTGAGGCATACACAATTTCATGAGGTGCCTTATCAACCATTTGTGATAAAACTACCCTAAATGAAAAGTTAGAAGCATCACACATAAGTTCTAAGGGGAGATCCCACCATGGCTGTTAGATTATGGGAGTTGATTTGAGACTCATGTTTAGTGAAATGAATCCATCCTCACAAATTTTATCGAAAAAATCAGAATCATTTTTAAATAAATCGGACAATAGAAGTGTGATCTTACAAAAATTCATCAATGAATCAAGCCATATGGAAGGAACAATTCAATAAATCAGACAATGGAAGTGTTAACTACCAGCTATTTTACACAAGTGTTTGAACCAAATCATTTATTTAATTAGACACAACTTTTATTCCTATTTATTCAGGAAAAATTTCACTATGCTAACCCATTTATTATCAGGTAGAGGATAAATAATCCCCAAAGCAAGTAGTTAACTGAAATTCAACTTTACAACTTCTATGAGAATGGGATCAAACTGGACTTGAGATTGTCTTTCGTGCTTAGACTCGTCTTCTAAAAGTATATGGTGCTGATAAATTTATGTGTTAATCCCAGGAATATCATCCAATGTCTATCCTATCTATTTTTTACACTCTCTAAAAAGGTTGAGTAGTTTTGATTCCTGCTATGGAAAAATGTTATTGGCATTAATTACCATAAATGGTCAATACACTCAAGATATAGATATTTTAAATTTGAAGGATGTTGTTTATGTTCCAATGCATGTCATTTTTATATTGGGGGAGGGTGGTTAGGGAGAGTGAGTTCCATGAAACAGAATATCTGCTCATGTTTATTCCCTATGGAAAGATAATCTATGGCAATGAGATTTACAAAATCATCGATGGTCATGGGTACCTTATAATAAAAACATTCATCAATCAAAGCACAAAAGATACATTTTTAAAAACCCACCCAACACTGAAAAAATGAATCAAAACTCATATAATACATGGGTGAAGAAGAAGAAAATGAATCAATGTATGGGTTGAGGAGATAATTATGTGTGTGTGCATCGTTTGATATAACTTCCATCGAATAGACGGGAATAGGGGAGTGCTCTTCAATGGGGTGTTCCATAGCTTCAAGAAAGTTAAAACAAACCTTTTCTCCACTGAACTCCATGGACAACATATTGTTATGAACATTAATGATTGTATTTGTTGTTTTATGTAATGGACTTCATGTATAAGAGGGGAATGTCCTTGGGTTCAGGTATCTTCCATCTAATTATTATAGAAATCAGCATGGAAGATAAGATTCATCACTCCTAGAAGGACATCCTTAATCACACATGTTTGATGTGTAGTACTTCAGTTGGAATGTTGTATGACAATTACTATTGTTTGAATATATCCAACCTACAGAGAAGTATACACGATGTGAGGCATTACATTAATGGAAGCACATAAATCTATCATAGCATCAAAAGGTAAAGCCTTCCCAATGGTACATGGTATCGTGAATATTCCTAGATCCTTTCATTTGGTTAGAATTACTATATGAATCATGGTTGATACATTACTTCCAATGTTGACTCTCTCATTATACTTCTTCCTCCTATGGGTACAAATCTCGTTATGAAATTTTTCATATCGAGGGATTTTTTTACCTACATTGAAAAACGGAAGGTTAAATTGATCATTTTTAAATGTATCCCTTATTTCTTTATCAATATCATTTTCAAAATTATTCTTAGATTTAGAGAGTCTATGGGGAATAGGAAAAGGAATTCATTGTTTATTTGAATCATCAATAATAATTTAATTACGCTTTTTATTTTTTTTCTTCAATGGAACATTTTCTAGGTGGAGAAAACCATTTTCAAGAGGGGAACATACCTGTTCTGTAGAATCAATATAAAGAGAAACTTATTTTACACTACGAAGTGTAACTACACATAAATTATATTTTCCCTTTTGATTGGAAATTGGTTTGGCTGGTAGTTGTCCAGAACCTTTCATATTAAGCTCAAGGATGGTTTTTTCAATTTTCCCACTTGAGATAGCATGTCTTGAATATCTAATTGTGTGGTTTTTTGGAATTATATGTTCCTGGATTCCATTTTTTCACCATATCCTCAAGGCATTGTTCATATTTGGGTGGGGGAGGATGATTGTTTTATGATGTTGATGGATAATATGGTTGTAAACCTTGGCCTTGCGAATACAAATTATGCTTGGGGTAGGATTAGTTTCATCCTTCTCATTAATAGGGTTATTCTAGCCCCCCTGGATTTGAATTTTTCATAAATTGTTCTTTCATGAAGGGAGGTGCTTGTTGTAATGGAGATCCATGGGACACAACTGCACAAGACATAGGTGAATCTTTATGTTATGGGAACTGGTCAAAAAACGACTATTGTCAAAAATAATACCACATTGTAATAGAACAAGAGGAGATTGTGAGTTAACTTTTACATGAACTAACTACCTTATAAGGGTATTCATCTCATCAAACGTGTTATCTACATTTTGTTGTAGAGATTAATTAATTATCTAATATACTCCTTGGTTTACTACAATAGCTCATTTAACAAATTATTGTGTATTTTGAGCCTTGTAGGATGTTAAGTAATGAGCAACGGAAAGAGTTTTATCAACTAGGGAACCACCAATGGGAGCATCAATCATTACCTGATCTATGGGGATAAGTCCCTCATTGATGTATTGGATTAATAATTGTTCACTAATTTGGTGTTGGGGGAAGATGGAGTAATTTATTTTGAATCTCTCTAGTATTCATTATGGGACTCTCCTTGTGATTTCATAATTCCACTGATTTCTTTCCTAATTGATTCAATTCCAGTGGCAGGGAAGAACTTCCCCAAAAAAAGTCTTTGAGGTAATTCTAGCCCCAAATTGTAGTAGGGAAAAATTATAGACAATCTTTGGCTACACCCTCAAGGGAGAAAGGGAGGTACCTAAAGTAAATTAAGTCTTCAAAAACATTTTGGGGATTCTTGGTGGAACACATTATGTGAAACACCATAAGTTGTTTATAAGGATCAACACTATGAGGACCATTCAATTTTCAAAGAAGCTTGATGAGGCCTGATCTCTTCTCAATGTTGGATGCTTCCATAAGATATTAAATGTATGCAGGTTGGTACTCCACATCATGGTTGGTTAGTTCTTTTAAAGTTTGATTATTTGCATCCATATTTTCTTGGGTTTGATTAGGTTCAATTTCTGATTTGTTTATGAACACATGAGTTTACACAAGGGGTTACATAGTGTTACTTGACTTACCTACTCTAGATTTCTTTATTTTTGTGTCAATTTGTCTTTCAATGGTAAAATTCAAGTAGTGTTTCTTTTCCATATCTTAGAATGAAACAATGATGTCAATTTGATTCATTGGTTGTTTGTTGTTGTTTTTTTGTTCTTATAGAATAGGAAAAAAATAAAAACACTTAAGAAATGAAAGGAGTAAAGATAATAGAAGTTTATACCCTAGAATTAAAGAGATAGTGAGATAAAATAAGAGAGAGATAGAGATGGAAAACACAACGAAACAATAAATAATACCGATAAAAATACAAAACAAAAATAATCATATTAGGGTGGGGTATTGAAAGGAGTACTAATTATGAAGTAACATAAATAAATAAATTTAAATGAATAATAAAAAATTATCTGGTCTCCTAGAAAATGGTCCCAAAATTTTATCGTGTTGTCAAGCACGTCATATTATATGTTTATTTTTAACAAGAATTCTTGCAGCATAGCAGCAACCATAGGTCGTATCTTAACGGATACTTAGATCATTAATTCCCAAATGCGGTTCTGATTATGAAAGTAAAAAAATAGGAATTGGGTTTTATAACATGAGGGTTTTGATTATAAAAAAATTGAAACTATATAACTGAGATAGAGAAACTAGTAGGAGAAATCGTGATCAACTCAGGTAAGTGTCCCTGGATGCTCAATCCGTCATCGCTCTCAAGGGAAAAGTAAGGATCCTTGATTCCTTGATTTTATAAATAATGAAACCAGAAATGTTATGTGAGTTCTTAATAGCTTACCACCAAGGATTTGATCAATCGATGATTCTATTTACCAGCGACCGCATAGAATGAATAGAATATCGTCTATGTAAGAACCAAACTCAATCAAGGCATCACATCAAAAACATGATGAGATGCCCAGATTTGGGTGTATATGAAAAAATTGTGTTGAAACAAACATGAAAAATAATGGGTTACACATTTTTTATTTTATAAAATGATACCATCCCTAAGAACACCCATGAAATATAAGTGGTGAGAGAAGAGGGAACCACACTCAAATCATCACAAGATCTGATTTATGCATGGATGAATGAGGGTTCTTGTTCCTTTAATTTGAACTATACCAATACAAGAATAAAGAAAATAAAAATGATGAATATTAGGAACAATGGACAAAAAAACTGTAAATTCAATTACCTTATGAATATTATAAGCATTGATCTCGAGATTAAATCAACAGACACCACCCAAGTTGATCACTAAGAAGTGAAGAAGTATATGATGAAGAAGAGGGATACAATGGATGAACGAAGCTCTCTAATTTGATGAAACCTTACCCATGTTCAGGATACATGATATATTGTGGGGGAGGAGTGATTTTATGGGAAAATACAACAATAGATCCACATAAAGTTGTTGAGTATATAAAGGGCTATGTAACTATTCATGGTCGAATGTTTACGCCATATTTATCCGGCTGGTTGACCGAACAAACCCCGTGAAAATGATGTGAAATTCGGTGAAGAGTCCGAAATCGAGTCAGTTGTCCAAGGGAGGTTGAATCATCACAATTAGAGCTCGGAGGCCCATGTTTTGGGCCAAATACAAAAGGGTGGTCTAATATGGCCTTCCCATTATTTATTCACATTATGGACCTTTTTTTTGCCTCCAAATTGACGAATTAGTATCCATTATCTTTTATAGAAATATATACAACATTTTTATTAATTAATTAAACCATTTACATCATAATAGTAGGTACATATTATCCACAATACATATTAACATCCACATTCGTGCTTGGGCTTTCACACAGTTTGGCCCATTTTTTAGGAATTCCATCACGGGTTCCCCAAATCACCTCCTATTACAATGTAAACACCAAAAGAAGTAAAATTTACCAATTAAAAAGTTATAAACATAATTTAATTTACTCAAAAATAAATTTAAATTTTTTATTATATATTCAATATTCATTACAAACCCATTTTAAAACAGTAATGTAAGGGTGGAATAGAATTGTGAATCATTATGCAATCAACATGACATAAGAATTCATAAAAATGGGTTATGAGAATTAAAGGGGATTATCATCATATGTACATGAAATGGAATGTAAGGGGGTCATATAGATACATGTCCCAACATATTAAATGTAATTTAGCTTTATAATACAAATTAATTTCTTATATGTAAATGAGAAGAGAGAGAAATTTCTTAATGAATTTCAGTATGATAACTAGTGTACATGGGATGATTTAATGGGAACAAAGAGGCATACAATCATTAAAAAATAATGAGGGAAGTTTAGGGTAGGTTATAAATCATACCTGAACATTTTTAATTGAAAATGCAAGGGTATAGAAATATAAAAAAACTTGGAAAAAATGAGAAAGGAAGAAATCCCTAACAGAATTTCAGCATGGTAATAGGTGTACATGGGACACATAAATGAGAGGGAAAAGTGTATATAATCATTAAAATATAAGGAGGGTAGTACGATGGAGGTTAGAAATCATACCCAAACATTTTTCATTGAATAAAAAATTGTATAACTGCATAATGAATATGGGAAAAAATGAGAAAGGAAGAAATCCTTTACTTGGAAGTGAGACCCCAAAGGCTTGGGTGACGCTGGAGAGAGGCTTCATGGGTGCTTTGGGTTCCATGGAAGGATTTTAGAGAGAGTATGGATGGGTAGGGGCATTCTCTGAGGGTTCTAAGTGATGAGAAGTTGGAGCTTGGTTGGGATTATGTATGAAGAAAAAGGGAATTCTTTATTGTTTAGGTTTTGGACAACTAACATTAAACTAATCAAAAGCACAAACAAACCCATTTTTTTGACCATGATTTTTTCCAAAGGGTAGTGAAAAATATTATTTTATAATTATATTTCCGAATCTTCTTAATATAATAGGCATTCTTATGTGGAGGTGAGTCACACTCTCAAGAAAACCATTTTAAAATGTTAAAATGATTTATAATTCTTGGAGGGTCCATGGATGTTTTTGAAGATAAAAAAAATCTAAAATCACATTATTTTAATGTAAAAACATGTATTGTCCGAACATAACCTTTATTGTATATTATTACACCACTATTAGGTCATTATGTTGTCATAAATCACATTATATAATGAAACCGTATTTAATTTTTAGCCAAAAATTCGACAGTTTTTGAAAATTATGAAAAAAATCACCATTGAATAATTTCAACGTCCTGATTCCAAAAATAATATTCATTTTATCTTAATAATTTTCTAAATATATGAATTTTTAATTTTATAATAAAAACTGATATTTATCAAAAATTCATGGGTTTAGAACAAATCAACTTTCAAACGTTAAAAAAATTACAATTGTATTAATAAAAATTATACAATAATTTATTTTTATTAAAAAATAATTTACTAATAATAATTTATTAAAATATTATTCATTCAATTAATTCATCAAAATATATTTCCTAATTGAATATTAACTAAAAATACACTTTTTACTTTAAAAACTATTCCAAAAGTAACAATAATAAAATTAATGTATATTATTTATTCTATACAATCCCAATGCACATAATCATAGTGCTAGGGTCTTGTTACATAAACCCTTATAACAACGGAATAAGTGATATGGGTAAGTTGTGGGATGTTAAAGACTCTTTCGGTTGCTAAGAAAACATTTCTTGGGTGGTAATCTCGATCAACTTCCACTTCTCCCATAGGCGGTTTTGATTGAGCTGAACGTGTTGAAGCTCAGATTGGGATTGTCAAGAGTTAAGCCTAATGACTCCCCCTCCATTCTAAGCTCCAAAAAATAGGATTCATATGGTGTAATTCTACTATATTTGTCCATCTCTTACTTATTCTGGGTAAATTGGATTTGTTAATGCCCTATATTTGAACTAATCAATTGGCCACTTTTCATCAACTATATTAGCAACGGTAACAATTATTAATGGTATTTTGAAATCCAAAAAACAAAATACAATGAAGTTCATATTTTATATAACCATTTTAAATAATATAAAATTTAATTAGATCAAGATAAATGTTAATTAATAAAGGTTTGGATCATTTCAAAAATCATTTATTAATAAAATGGAACAAACATGGAATAATTTTTTAATCATGCTAACATCCTCCAAAAACAAAATCATTATATTTTATAAATCAAAACTATTCTACCTAAAATAAAATAATCCAAAATTAACACTACCTTTAATATATATATATAATAATCCTCTTAGAAAATTTTAATTGATATTCTTTAATATCAAACTGAAATCTTTCACACAATGAAACTCTAAACATAACATTATGTCCAAAAGATGAAAAACATAAAAATTACCAATCACGAAACAAAATATTTTAGAATAAATTTATTTAAAATAATTATATATATAATTTATAATATTTAATCATATATGTTTTATATTTTTTATAATAAACTAATTCCAAAAACATTAATAACTCATTAACATATTTATAAAGATTCAAATATATACCATTTTTTATATTATTAATTGAAATACCTAAAGAGATTTTGATTTCACCTAATAAAATAATATCAAATTAATTATTCATAAAAATAGAAAAAAAACATTCTATGAAATTTTCATAATTATCTTAAAACAATATCATCCTTATAAATTTGAAAAAAAATATTATTAGAAATTATTTTAAATGAAAAGGTAGGATATAATTTACCGATATTAAAATCATTTTTCATCAATAATAAGGTACTTCCATCAATCCTAGCTTGAAGAACATGCTTAGTAATATATAATTCCTACGAAAATTTGAATATATTATCTGGAAACATTTTATTATAAATATCAAGTTGTTGAGGAAATAAGGTTTCTTCAAAAATAAAACCATTTAACGAAATTAATTTTCCATCTGTTTAAAATAACATAAAACCATGAAATTAAAGATATGATAATATAATTATAAAAGATTATATTTTATATAAATTTTTAAAATATTTACCAATATATATAACTTCTTTATGAAAATTACATTAAGAGAAAATCTAAGAATATTTCTTAATAATTTTACCAGATTCATCGATTTTATTTTAAAAAATTCTTTTACATCCAACAACATTCTTGTCAACATGAATTTTAACCAATTTCCAATAATTTTTATAGAAAATTTATCATGTTCATATTTCAAGGAAACAATATAGTTAGCATCATTCATGGAATCAAAATCAGCATTAGGCACACAATTTGAAAAAAAAAGAATAATTCTCTTTCAATTTAAAAATATAATCTCTAGTTACCTCCAATGGCCCTAAAGACTTCAGTTTTATTGATTTTTGATAATGCACCATTCAAGGGGTGAGGTGGAACCCTTAGAAGGTCTGTAGGAAAAATTATTACATGGCTCATAGGCCATAGAGTAATACATTTCCTGTAGGCATCCAAAATTACATACAACCCAGAAGAACAACTTGGATCTTCTCCCCCCCATCGTCTTCATCACGAAATAAACACTCAACCTTCGCATAGTTGTTCAGCTTGGATTTATCATGAATTCACAGGCTTATCTTGATGGCAGGTTCATACCAACTTATTATTGTAATTCGTTTAGCTTTTTCTATTGTGAATGTTTCATTCTCATCCTCCTTCTGGAGCTTATTCCTTATAGGTTGTTTGGTTTGCATATGAACATAAGGTGGCCCGAAGGACATGAGGTGACCCGAATACCATACTGACTTGAAGTATTGGATGGCCTGAAGTCCTTAAAGGACCTAGAGACCAAATCATTGGCCTGAAGGCCCAAATGGAGGAATATTCCCGGCTGATACATTGCCAAATAGTACTTTCTACAGTTCCCACTATATTACCTATTGCAGTACTTCTATAGTTCTCGCTATACTACCTACTATAGTAATGATACAATAATCCTGAGATATGCCTCTTCTAGGATTTGATACCAGGTCACCTAGATGCACTTAAGCAGTCCTCACCAACTGGGCAGAGGCTCATGTCCCATATTCTCTAGTTTTAAAAATATAATTATCATTAACAATTTCAATAACAATATGGTGGTATTTATTAATCTTTTTAGATTTAAGAATATAATTATAAATAATAAGATCCCCCAAAATAGTTACCCCATCTTAAATGTTTTAATCATAATTATTATGTTTCTTAAAGTATTCATAAAAATATTCAAAAAATAATAATTTTTAAAATCATAAAAAGGGATAATTAATACTCTATTTAAAATAAATAAATAGGTATTAATATATTTAGCCCAAAAATATTTTATTCCATAGTATTAATTTAACATAAATCTTGTAAGTTCAATAATAGTTCTATTATTAAATTATACAGCACCATTTTTATGTGTTGTTTTATGATTTTTTTTAAAATAACCATTTTATTCAAAAAAATCACAATTAGAATTTAAAAATTCTTCTCCGTATTCACATATAATATAAACCACTTAATAAACTTTTTTAACTTTCACCGTCTTATAAAACTAAATGAATATATCAGAATTTTCACTATTTTGATACATAAAGTTACTCTAGTTAAATCTAAAAAAATCATCAATAATCATGAAAAAAATTTAACACCTAAAATAGAAATCTACATAGAAGAAAATATATGTAAATAAATATTTTAAAATGTTCAAGAAGTTATTATATCTTTAATATTTCTAAAACTTATCAAATAATATTTACCTTTTGAATTATAATAACACGTAAAATTATTACTAATTTTCGAATAATGTATCTATTGTACTTATACTTTCTTTAATAGTATTTTTGTAAGAAAAAATTATTCACGTTTATAAACGTCCAATTCCTCATGATATTATATATTTTTATATTAATAAGGAACATCATATTCTAGTCAGTTAATTTAGAAAAAGCAATAGAATAATTATTCTCGTGTCTATTAGAATAAAAATAAACATTTTCATTTTTTGAAAGTAAAATGTTTTATCTTTCAGTTTAACACACATTCCATCATTTCATAATTGTGAAATATTAATCAATTAATAAATTGAATTTTTTTTGTTTAAATATTTTTAAGTTATAACAATATTATAAATATTGATTTTATTAAATAACTTTACCTTTCCTTTTGTGTTGTCATCAAATTTGGCGAATCAGACATTGCATTAAGTATTTGATAGAATCTTTTATCGATCACCAATCATATTTATTGAGAAATATTTTTCCACTTAAAATTTATCTTTGACATTGTTAAGGACTATTTCATGAAAATAATAATTACATAGTTTTTTAGTACTGAGGATTTACTAGTTCTAATGAGGTTAGTATAAGAATTATTTAACACAAATACATATTTTCAACATATATCCATCCGTGATCTAATAGAGAAAGAAATTGAAATAAAATCTTCAATATATCCAGGATATTAAGGAAACCATAATAAAAATCATCAACATAATTTCCTTGCATACAACATTTAATTCTTATTACCTTTGATATACATCATTTTTATATTTTATAAAAATTTAATGTCATATATCATAGGTTTTTTATGATTTCAAAATACACTTTTATATTTATTTATTTTCATAATTGAAATCATTTTATTGTACTCCACTTGTCCTTAATTATTAAATTATAGATTTTGATTTAATATATCAATATCATTCTTCAAACATTAATTCTCTTATTTTAAATGTTTAAACAACTAAATAAATCATTTAAAAATAAGTATAATTTTTAAATACATGATTTCCTTATGTAATTAATTTATTCAAGTTTAGAAGATTCTAATATTTTAATTTTTTTTTTTAAAAAAATATAAACTATATAAAATATCGTTTTTCAATTTTTCACTTTTATCAATCAATTCTGCCATATTCGGTTGGTCAGATTCAAAATACTAAGAACTAAATCATTAAAATTATTAAAAATATTACGACATTGATCCATCATGTTAAGGTTAACAATTTATTTTTCATATTCACATTAATCACTTAAATTACATTCAACCATAGAATTTAATCTATAAGTTGATAAATTTTATCATTTTTCTTATATTTATTATATATTTTCTCAAATTATTTACATAATTCAATTTATATTTACATTCACCTTCTTTTTTTCACTCATAATATGAGAGTTCAGAAGCATCATTATAATTTGATTTTCCTGAATTGTTTGGATCATATTTTTCATTACCATTTATATATTATTCGTTCAATCCTATTTTTCTATTAAAAATTTTATAGAACCATTTAGTAAAATATTCTATAAAATTCTAATTTTATTATTAATAAAATCAGATGATTTATTTGATACTATTATATTTGATTTAAAATAAATAAATATATTCTTTGAAGACTCATATTCATGGATATTATTTGACTGCTACTCATATTTAAGCGGAGAAAAAATTAGATCATCCAATGTGTATTGTATGAATCTTTTTCTTTTATAAATTTACACATTCCTTTCATTCCAATAAATGAGTACCTATCTAAATAATAATTCAATAAGAAGAGATTTCATAAAATTTTCTCAAAAGGAATATATTCCATTCATAATTCTTATGAACATTTATACATTTGGATGAAACATTCATCATCACTCATCTTGAAAAATTTGTTCACAGCACTGATAATTCCATGTTTTCTTATAATATTATTATCTAAGTAAAGTTAAATAACTTTTATAATGATCAAGATCTAAGGAGTTGTTTAATATGAAGAAACATGAGTAAACATACTACTGTTAACATCACAATATAAAATATTTATTACATTGTATTTAAGAACATAATTTTTATCATCATTTACCATAAGTGTATTTGGGTCAGCTGTTAGTTTTTTTATAGTTTTACCTTGATTGACCAATGTTTTATGCATAAATTATTGATGTATACCTCTATTTTTGTTTTTTAATACACATAGTTTTTACCATCATTGAGTAGTGGATTTTTGAGAATATATATGTTTTTTCCCTTTATTACTTCAACTATATATTGATATTTATCATTAAATCATGAAGCCTAGAATAAAAAATTTAGAAAAAAATATGAATTTGTGACATTATATTCAAGAGGAATAGGTTCATTATACGAAGTGTTTGATATTAAAAAAAGAGAAGGAATATTTAATATATCTTTAACAATATATAAACTATGAAAGATTTTTTAGCTATAATATGGTGATGATAGATGGCATAGAGGGAGGTGAATTGACCAACATAAAATTTAAAAGTAATAAATTAATTATCCAGGTTTATTATCAGAGTTAAATATAATTGTAAATAAAAGAATGAACATATAAAATTTTCTATATTGGTTTTGTCTTATGTGGATCAACTCTACTCATATACCTCCTTACTCTCTAAGGGACACATTTTCACTACCTAGTGTTTAAGGGAATCATAACCCTACACAACTTCTACCTTTTCTAGTTGGTGTACAAATGAAAAGATGAATGAACTTTTCTATATGGATTCAAAACCCATAAAAACAATTTGAGAAGGCTCTAACTTATCAATACATTTAGAATCTGTGAGTCACAACCTGAATGGATTTAATATTGATTATGTGAGTCACAGCATGAAGTGATAGAATGTTTTTTGGGGAAATTAAAAATTAAAAAATACAGAAAATTTATTTGATAGAAATAATAATCCTAGAAACACATAAAGAGCAAATAAATAGGGATAAAGTTAAGGAAGAAAGACAATCCACAATCAGATGTTCTGGAGAAGTGATTTATAACTAATGTTCAACGTAATAGTATTAACAGTCAAATAAATTTTTATTCAACACTTGAAATTCAATCCAATATATGAAAAAATATGCATACGACATGGTTTAAAGATCACATGAATGTTCAAAAAAATATATTTTTAATAAAAAATGATATCGTAATTGTAACTTTTTTTATTGAATATTTCATGAATCTATTAATTTATATCTATATAACTATCCATTCTCTAATTGGGTAAAATAATTCTTATTCAAATGCTATAAAATTTTATCGAGAGAGAGAAAAATAATTCGATATTTATCATTGATAATATATTATTTTGAGATTAATAAATAGTTATTAAAAAACATTTGAATAAATTAAAAAACTATATCTCTAAATATATGTCAAATAAATTTCATAAATATCACATAGTTCATTTTTGAAAATTTCAAATTTTGAAAGTTGGAAAAAAGGTTCCTTTTAATGACGATACTCAAATATTGAAAAATATAAAATAACACATAAATTATTATTAAATAATATAATTATCGATAATTATCCATTTAGAAATTAATAAGACAATTTATACACTTAAAATATATACATTTTAAAAATTAACACATCATGTTATTGGTTTTAATGAAAAATAAAAAAGGATTCAATAATATTTAAATAAAATTAAATCTTTTATAATTAATTTATAATACTTAGTACATAATTAATATTATTTTATGAAATAAAAAAAAATAATTATAACATTTTAAATTAATATTTTTTAATTCCTAATTAAAAAAATTATTGAAATAATGAATATTGGAAATTTTAATTTTTTTTAAATAATTAATAAATTTATTTGATTATGAGTGTCTAGTGGCCATGAGGTAAAAGGATCATGTTCTATAATCTATGTTTTTCAATATAACATGTTGTTGGCTGAATTAGGTGTATGGTCAGTTGATATATCTTGCGGTCTTCATATTGACTATGTGAACAATTATAATTGGTGCTTATTATATTGAAAGTGAAAATTGTTATAATGTGTGATCTAATGAACATAATACCCAAATCACTAAAATAATCCATATCATTCATGTGTTATCAATGTAACATAAATTGAATTATGAATGTGTTATACTATATATAATTGCTTCACTATGACATGAAATTGTATACACGAGCCATCTGAAAAATGATTCTTCAAGAAGTGTAACTACAATATAGTATATATTACATATTATAAGAAAAACATCTTCATATTACATGATATAGTTACCCAATTAGTTTAAGTATATTTTTACCTGATTTTTAAAACAAACAACTAATAATTAGAAACCAATGATCTAGTATCCCAACATCTTTGGAAGACTAGGTATATAAAACATCATTAAGCGACTAAACATAACATACTTATTTGAATTCTCTATAGTGTGATCCTAAATACCTTTGATATCATAAATATCTATAGGATAACCTATGTAATATCGAAAATAATGGCACAATCTAAAAACACTATAAATGTAGTAAACATGATAATATGGATTCACATGATATCACAAAATAAAAGGCTCATGAATAATCACAGAGAGCATAATATAAAGAACATGGTATCATATGATCATGGAAACATATTTAAGTTGAAGAAACATTTACCATAACATAATTATAATAAAAAGGAAAACTTCCAATACAACATGACATGGTAGATAGAGTTCCATAATGGATTATGTTCACATCCTAATCCCACACATAATGTATCATGAGACAAAACAAATACCAATTTTATTGACGTTTTATTTGAGTGAACCCATAAAAAAATTTCATTCATAAGTGTTACACATAAATGAAAGAAATAACTAGATGTAATAATAATAATTAATCATGGAATTAAATAGATTACACAATCATAACTCATGTAATAATCAAAGGTGATATTATAATGAAGTTGGTTTATAAATGAACTTAAGTAATGTATTACCAAATAAAAGGAAGGTATAATGAGAAATTTATATATATATGAGAAAAAAATTATAAATTATAATAATTCCATGACAAAAAAAGTTTTACATCAATGATGAATATGTTTATAAAAAATCATGTGTAATATTTCTTGAGTAAAATACCCTTTTCAGAAAGAAATCACTTGGTTGAAATCAAAAAATTTCAGTATTATTATATAAAATATTTTCATTCAGAGGAAATAAGTATACATGTAATGTATGATTCAAAAGATTTGGGGTCATGAATTCACAAAATTTCATTCATGTCATATATGTTAACTGAAATCCATTATTTCACACTTTGGAATAAAAAGTAAAAAAATTACAAATTTGAAAAATGACTGAAGGACTACTTATATATATAAATATTTTTTAAAGAAATATGGATAAAAATTTTTATAAATATTTTTATAATAGTAAAAATATCTTTAAAATAGTTTACAGAAAATATATTCATTTACAAGAAAGATTGCAGATCTAAAAGAAGATTAAAAAATTTTATTACATACAAAAAACATTCTTGATATCTATTTATTAAAAAAGGGATAAAATGGAAAAAAACATTTAAAACACATTCTCAATCAGAGGATAATAATGTGATATATCTTTAAAAAATTTATCATAAATTATTTCACCTAAAGGAACCATTAACATAAACACTCTAAAAATGAAACAAGATTATAACATAAAGCCTTTATCGCTTTAGAAACATTCAAATCAACAGAAATTAGAATCACTTCTGTGACATGGATTTTTAAATAACATGAATTAAATGAATTGAATTTTTGAAATTAATATATCTTGATGTTAGTAAAATAAAAAAATGAAATAATGGTGCATGACATGGAGTATTTTTTAAGAAAAAGATATTAAGACAAACAAAACACCTACAATGATAATTACTTTTTATATAAAAATTAATACATGAAGTGATTATTTGAACAAATGTAAATAAAAAAAATTATATAAAATTAAAACAATTTATTAATCCATTTACACATACTCATTCAAAAAAATATGAATAAGTAAAACAATGACTCAATGGATGAAAATTGTGTTATAAACACCAACCCACAATATAAGTTTCAAATAAAAATTTATTGGGTGATGTAAAATAAATTATAACTTAATATAATATTAATAATTATGTATTAATGACATAATATTTTAAATGGGTATTATTTATGGAATATAAAATAAATTAGGTTCATAACCTTATAATATAACTCATTGACGGGAAAATTAGATGAAATCCCATACCTCAATTCCAACTTGTCACATATGATCATTCAATCCAAAAGAATAAACATACAATAATTATTTAATTTATTAATAAATTTTATAAATATTTTTATTCATTTTATTTTATTTTATACATTTCATATGAAAATAATTACTAAATTATGTCCAGTTATACTTTTCATGATATTTAGCATAGAAGTATAAAATGACATTTCTAAGATGATTGTGGTCGAAGGGCATGTTTTTCCATCATATCCAGAATAATAATCACGAAATAATTATAATTTTTATGCATAAATTATAATTTAAAATTCAATTATTAATTATATCTATAAAAAATAACTCTGTTACAATCATGGAGATGGTCAATCATGCATATGCAGGAGTAACGTTTCCATTTTTCAGTGATTATTATGGAAAGATGGTAAGTATTATATTATCATTAATGAAGTATAACAATATCATAAATATAATATTTTTTCTATATATATATATACAATACCTGTGATTCATTTATGAAAAATGAAACACATCACCTCAGGGAGGTGGTGATAGACACATATGCTTGAATAACATTTTCATTTTAAATGAATGAAAATATATGAAAATATATGATATAATATTTTTATAGATTGATATTTTTTTATATCATACATATATATGTATATGTATATATTACTAAATCCTCCATTATAACCTTCCCTAAGATTCATTGAAGGAAAATGAATTACATTGGTTCACGAGGAACTAGTCCATCGTACACATGAATGATGGGTTTGGTTCCCATTAAATGAAAGTGGAGATTGAAAAAGGTTATTACATTAATATAATAATCTTGCACTATAATGAATTTATTTTTATTATTATTTCAAAATGGTTACAAGAATTTAATTGAGGTATAAGAAAAAATAAAATGCAATTTTTTGGTTAAGAAAAATAACACTTTTCAAGACAACCTCTTTAAGATTATTCGTAAAGCCATGCTTGATTGTCATACTAATCAAACCAATGCCTCTAGAATGTGATGAGGGGATTGAGGAAGGTATATAGATAGATGTTGGCTGAAAATAAGGTTTTTTATATCTTAATAATAGAGGAGATATGACTCACTTCTATTAGAGTGGGGGGGATTCTTGGAATTACATGTTATATTAAATTAATATATATTAAATTTTCGGGAAAAATTATAAAAATGATATAATTAAATGTAATATGAGGGTCAGATGAAATAATTTCGACCACTAATCTATTAAAAAGGTTATTTTAGGGTTTTCCTTTATCTCCCTACTTTAACACAAGTTAACCCTTTTTAACAGTTACCATGATGATGATGTTTTTACTATTTATGGGTCAATATAGTTATTATGAAAGAAACATTGGCACGTAAATAGCCCAAAGATGACATTTTAAACCATATTACAAACACTTGTCTAGATGTATGATTTTTAGAAACATTAAATCATTTAAGGAAGTATAATTTAACCTTAAATTTCATTGATGTCATTTTTTAGAGTATTCATTTAATTTGATTTTAGAAACATAATTAAAAAATGTGGAATTAAAATATAATTCCATAAAAAATCAGTAAATTTATATATGTAAAAGAAATGAAAACAAAAAATATTCCAACCAAATTATATTACTTTTATATTTTGAAAAACAATTTTAAAATTTCTATTAATAGAATAAACACTAAGTCAGTATCGTGTAAGAATTTAGAGTAATTATTCAACCTTAATAATTTGAAAAAAATTAAAATTAAAAAATAATTTATATATCTAATATCACTTTTAAAAATGAACATACCCACTTTTTATCCATATATCATAAATTTAATGATAATAAAACCAAGAGAATTGCATTTTTAACTTTTCTTTAAAAAAATTATTATAAAGGTCAAAATAAAATAAATATGGCACAAAGATTCCATAGATTTGAATCATAGAAGGAATATTCCAATCTAAAATCATGAAATATTATAAATTAACGTGTCAGGGTCATTTTTTAGTCTATATCTGATTTTTTAACCTTAATTAATCGATTTACCATTATCATGGTGCTAAAAAATTGCAAAGGTTACTATTTATAAAGACCAAACATAAAATTGAATTATTTTCAAAATTTCAACCACAATATTCAACTATGGAATCCATTTTTAATGATTCAACTACTATAAGTAACTGATATTTTTTTAATATTTAAATTTATATAACAAGAAAAAATAGTTCTACATAAAAAATTATTTTATGTATAAAATATTTTTATACCAAATTCAAGTATAAAATTCATACCAAAGACTATAATTAGATTTTATTTAATTTATAAGAAACCAATTAATTTTTAAAACTAATAAAAATATAAATTTTCATTATAAATACTTGAAAATTAACTAATATTTTCAATATACAATCAATATTGAAAAATAATGATTTACTAGAAGATCCCACAATTTCACCATAATATTATAATGATATGAAGAGTAAAATAATTATATAATTTATATAAAATAAATTATATCCTATTTCTAGAAACTAATTATAACATTTCCTTAAAAAAATGAATAAACATTCTTTATTACGAAAAATTATTTTTTAAGTATAAAATGACTTGACTAAAAAATGTGCTATTATTTAAAATTATTTTTTAAAATTAATTTATATTCAGTGGGAAAAAATATACATTTCATAACTCAAATAGTCATATATAGACACACTAATTTAATGATAATGTTATAATAGACATATTTAAATATTAAAATTATATGGTTTGTTTTGGTTTAGTGTTGTGTGTCATGAACACTATCAAACATGGTTTTATTTCTAAAATCATGAGGTTTTACCTCTCCCCCAAATAAATTTGTTCCTTATATTTTGAAAATTAAAATTATAATGAATGTTTTTAAATTTTAAAATCCCTTTTTTGATATCCACATTATACAAAGGATTAATAAAAGATAATGATTAACGTCAAATCCCAATAAGGGAGTAAACATGATAATGATGCATAACATGAAAATAAAATTATCATGAATAATCCATTGGTAGTATAACATAAAGAAAATAAAATCATTATATCATTGAAATATATGCAAATTAAATCAATATATAACATAAAATATGCATAATTCAAGGCTAACTTCCAAGAACACATCACATGGTGGACAGAGTCCCATAATGGATTAAGATTACTCCCTAATACCACACAAAGAATATCTTGACAAAAAATCATTACCCAATGAATTGTATATCTATCTGATAGAACCCATCATAACATGTACATGATTATGTTTTCTACCAAAAACAATCATAAGGAATAAACATAACAAATACCCATAGAAGATAAATGGGTTGCACAATCTTACCTCATATCATAATCAAAGGTGATTCCATAAAGAAGGAATTGGAAAGATAAATATAAGGCATGTATTAACCCAAATAAGGATGTTATAATAAGAAATTTATATATATAAGAGACATATATAACTAATTTTTAATCAATAAATTACGTTATTTTTTGTATTTATTAATAAAAATATATTTAAAATATCTCCTAGACATTTCATGATTAAATTACCCTTTTTAGCTTGAAATCACATATTTGAAATCATGAAATGTCTAAAATATTATGGAAATAATTATTTTAAAAGTTACATGGAAATAAGAAATGAAATCCTCTATTAATTAAGTGTTCATAAAGGTTTTATGTTTAATTCATGCGATATAAGTTAAAAAACATTCCTTTCACACTTTTTATAAAAAATTTAAAAGTTTATATTCCAAAAAATGGTATAAATATTCCTTTTAAATATTTTTTAAACAAAAAATGGAAACATATATAAAAAGTTATTTAATAAATAATTTTCTAACATTAAAACAATTAATTAAAATAGTTATGGAAATATTTTAGTGGAAGTGAAATATTTCTAATTCGAAAGAATATACAAGATCTGTATTATATACAAACAACATTATGAATGTTTCATTATTCCATAATGGAGGAAATTAAAACAATAAATTTAAAACACATTCATAAAAGAATTATAATAATATTAATGTTGTTCAAAAAAATATCTATATATTAGTTCTCCCAAAGGAAAGTCGAACAAAGAAATCCTGCATGTAATGGATATTGTAACATAAATATGTTACCCCAATTTTAACATTTGAATCAAAAGTATTTTGAAGAAAGCGTATAATATGGATAAATAAATACTATGGAATAAATTAACCGATTTGTAAGAATTCATTCATGAGTGATTAATTAGACTATATAAGGAAATCATTGTTCCTCATGTTAATCATGTCTCAACAAAAAAGAGATTAAGACAAAGAATGAACCCTCAAATATAATAATTATAACACCATGACACCATTTTCCAAGAGTTAATGAATTATCAGATAACATTTTTATGATCACAAGTGATCAAATCCCTGAGGACTAGTCATTTTAGTATCCTTGGAAGTAATAGATACAGACACAATATTTACATTACATTATGAAATGAAGAAAAATAAAAAAAATTATCATTTAAACACATTCATACCCCTTAGACTATATTTATAGGTCAGTCATAATATATTTCTTCTCATCCAAGGAAAAATAAAACATAAGAAAGGGGTGAGCTCAGATGTTCATTAAGGATAACAATATAGTGGGAATTATCATAAATAAGTATAAACATTTAAGGCAATGTATAAGACTAAAAAAATCCTTTTAAACATAAACATAAACATAATATGGAAATGATAAATATAATAAGGTCATTTACTTAGTAACATGCATGTTCTTCTAGTCATATAATAACATGTAATATCAATATCCAATTTTATAATGATAGAATGCATAATGTTGGACAATATAACAACATATTCAAGGCCTTGTGCGAATACTACAAATAATATTTAGTCAAGGAAATTTCCAATAAACAATTTTGTCTCATGAGACCTACTGATGCATTGAGGAACTATAATGGTCTCCTCCCATCACTTACTAAGACCAATTCATTCCTCATATGAAAATGTTGAATAATAACACAAACGTTTGTATTAAAACTAGAATACTAAATGTCAATAATTTAACCATAAACCATGAATTGTATAAAAATTACACATCCACTATATAAAATATTACAAAACATTTAATACAATATAGAATATTTTATCATAATAAATCAACTTCAACCAAGTGTAAAATCAATCAAAGAATGTTGAAAAAGATGAAATCAAATCTATTTGAGTGAAATATCTCTTTCTAGTTTGAAATTTTTTAAAAGTCACATAATTTTGAAAGAAAGAATTTATTTTTAAAATATTCTTATAATATTGTAAGAGAATCTTGAACGGTGTTATAATGGCAGAAAATAACCGCACCTACTATATATGTTAAAAAATCATTCTTACCTTAATTTTTCGAAAATTACATAAAATACCGTGATTGGAAAATGAAAAAAATATTTCATTCAAAACATTTTATAAAAACACAATATTGGGAATAAATTAATTTAACCCATTTTATAGAAAATAATTAAAATATTTTGAAATACATTTTTATGAAACACGGATGTGGGTGATAAAGAAGTCCCAGTATATACTCATGTATAAAAAACATCAAGTAATGTAGATATTCTAGAATTAACCCCTCCTTGTAATTTTCCTTGATCGAGGGTACATTAAACTCTATTATAATTTTTAAATCATTGTTATTAAATTATACAAGTACCACGTACATGAATATGATTTCATTTATGATCTTCTAATATTGATTTGTTAATAATAGTTCAATAGTATCATTGTTTTGGGTGTCAAATGATTCATTTTATTTTATATGTTTTGTTACATATGTCATGTATGTTATGGATAGGATGTATTTGATTCATATCAATAATGATATTAAGTTATTAAACATTATTTTTTAATCATAAAATGAAATTTATTCATAAATGTTTACGATGGGGAATGCATCTCATCGTGTTCGTGGAGAGGGTAATCTATATGTACACACGCGCGACAATACCATTATATTGATGGTGGAATCATATGTAGTCAGATGGTAAATCATATATACTGAATCATTAACATGTTAAATTTAATATTTAGATAACTTATACTCATTATTATTCCCATACTAATAATTAAGTGTTGAATAACAAACTGCTTCACGACGTGGAGAAGATAAGCCATACGTAATAAATAATGGTGAATTTTTCATTCAAGGCATGTATAGAATAATGAATATGGTTTTTCCATATTTATTGTATGGAAACAAAAAAGAAAGGGGAAGTGGAAGAAGAAATGAACTTTGAAAGAGGTGATGAAATTGTTACCACTTCTTTGGGTGCATCCGATTGATTTGGTCAAAAGGGATCCATAGAATGGATTTCATGTAAAGACCCTTAAATTTCAAGGAAATATTATTCTTTAATTGCATTCGAATTTTACGAGTACACAGTTTCTGACGGCACCTGATTCCGAGGTCCGGTGTGCCCGGAATCAATTTCTGATGTTTAGCTCAGGTACGTTCAGTGAACGAACGAGTGGGTTTCTCTATCTTTTGAACCGGTGCTCGGAATTGAAATCAAAGGGCACCGATGAAACCGAAGTGGCAGTATTTTCTTAAGAGGACCTTTTTCGAAGGTGCGTTTGCTCGGGAGGAGTTTTTAAAAATTGAGAATTAAATGTGATGTAAATAAAAATTGTGGATCAAATTTTACTTCTAACCTAAGTGGTTTTATCCTATGTATGGGAGTTGGGGTGGGACCCACTAGATCCTAACTCCTCTTGTTAGGATATTTGTGAGGTGGGGCCCATACGAGACCCACCCCTTCAAATTCCTCTAACCCCTTCTAATGTTGGAAAACCCCCATCAATTTGTAACTCACCCTCTCTCCACCTTATTGCATGCCAACTCTCACATTAAATTAATTTATTAAAGCTATTCAATTAATTTAATTAATAGTTTGAATTTTGAAGTTTTGAATTGCTTGAATGGGTAAATAAAATAAGGCAAAGCCTTATTTTATTTCGGTTGGATTTTGTTGTGTTATGAAAAGGGGAGACAACTCTTGAGTATTTTTCTTTTGAAGAACTACATCCTCAAAAAAGAACGACAACACATCGTCAAGGATCATTGACTCGGCGACCCGGTTTCTTCCGTATTCTTCATCCTCTACGATAAAGGAGGGGGCTTCGACGCGGGAAATCGCCAACGAAATCACACCATTGAATATTCTCTCTGCGTCAAAGGAAGGGAGACATCACTTCCTCTTTGGACGATCTCCGTCGACGTATACGTAGCCTCACCTCGCGACGTTGTTTCCTGCAACACTCATCGTTCGACAACTTGTGTTGAGGTAGTGGTTACGTTCAATTTTAATCAATTACAATTGTGCTTGTACTTTCATTGAGCATGTCGTATTTTGGCCACTTGTTATCGATGTAACATGAGGAGATCAGACCACACAAACACGACTGATTTCTCCTCCCTGCTTTCTTGTTGAAATTGGAGACGTGTAGTGGAAAATACGGCACGGTGCCATTTCACCACGTGGGAATGAACTGAAATGCAGCCGGAGGGGGCCGCGGCAGAGTTGCGCGGCTCCGTTGCACCGCGTCGGTGAAGCCGAAAGAACCGCGGCCCGAGCGGGCCGCGGTGGTGGTGCGCGGTGCCGTCACGCCACATCAAATAACTCTAAGGAAGCCTTGGTCGGGGCTGGCTGCGATAGAGGGGTGTGCCGCCGCCGCGGCCCACCTGTCAGATAGGAGCTGGGGCCTTAGGCAGCAGCGGTTTAGCATGGGGAGGCCGGGCTCGGCAGGCCGCCGGCGCACCCTGAGGCGGGACCCCGCGGGTCCTGTGGTAGCCACCCCAACCAACCATTATGGCCGGCCGTTTCCGGAAAGATCGGGGGTTGTAACCCCCGGCCAGCACCCTAGGGCTGACCCCACAACAAATGGAAGGCCGCCGTTTCAAAACAAAGGCCCCCCCTCAACCCGTCCCGCTCGGCCGAGAGCCGAGCTGCTGGCCACGCGGGCTAGGCCGGCCCGCCAGCGCCGAGCCGGGCCGCACCCAATTGGTCCGGACTCGGACCCCAGTTGGGTTGAACCGGTTCGGGCCGACCTAGGGGGTGTTAGTCCGGGTGGGCCTGGGCCCAAACCCCCTTATTTCGGACAGATTCGTACAAATGCCCATTACATGGGATACATACATCCGATCGACGCACTATCAGTTGTGTTGGTATCTATGGACCGAGACGGTCATTTTCGTATATTAAACTCAAGATTTCAGAGAAGTTTGGTTATGGCCAGGTTGGTTCGAACATGAAACCAACCGGGCCCTCGGAGCGGAAATGCTTATAACTTGAGCTTTGGACGTCCGATTGATGTGTCGTCATCTTTGTTGGATTACTCTTAGTGAGACGGTTCATTTGGATTACTTCGCTCAAGGTTTGGATGTAGCTGGAGTACAGTCGGGTTGGTTTTAGATTAAAAACCAACCGGGCCCCTGGGAAGAAAAATCCAATATTTCTCAGACCGGGCGTCTGATTGACGCGTCGTCTGTCGCGTTGAGTTCCTGTTGACGAGACTGAACATTGTGATACATCGAATCTGGACTTTGTTATAGTTGATGTATCGACCCCTGGGCTCATGGAGCGGACCCTTCTGAAATCGAGCGTGCTGTGTACGAGAACCCTAGAGCAGGCTGCGGCGAAGATGACGACTTTCGTACAAGGATCCTCAGTGGGTTCGATGAGGAGGACTACCGTACTAGGATCCTAAGTGGGTTCAATGATGATGACTACCATACCAGGATCCTCTATGGGATTGATGATGACTTCTACCATACTGGGATCATCGGTGGGTTCAACGATGACGTCTACCGTGCTGGGATCCTTCGTGGAATCGACGACGATGACTTCTGTACTAGGATCCTATGTGTGTTCAACACTGTTGTCGACAGTACATGAATCCTCCGTGGGTTAAACAGTGATGAAACTATACTTGGATCCTCCGTGGGTTCGACCGTGACGAATTCTGTACTAGGATCCTACGTGGGATCGGCAGAGGAGATGATTCAGAGAATACAGCAAATCATCTCCACCTCTCTTCAGAAATAGTATACCTGTTTGAGCTGAGTCTTGATTTTCAATCATTATCATTAATATGATTTACTTCTTTTCCTATGTGGACTGGGTTGTGCTTTCCTGTGTGGACTGGGTTGTGCTTACCTGAGTGGACTGGGTTGTGCATTCCTGTGTGGACTGGGTTGTGCTTTCCTGAGTGGACTGCGTTGTGCTTTTCTCTGTGGACTGGGTTGTGCTTTCCTGTGTGGACTAGGTTTTGTTTTACTCTGTGGACCTGGTTGTACTTGGGGTCGAGATTTGGAGCTAAACTGGGTTTGATGACTTAGGTATATGTATGGGCATATACCTAAGTAGGGTTGTTTGTTATCTCGTGTTTGAATCTCTTCTTTGTGGTTTATCCTTCGTGGATTCTGGGAGACCTACTAGGGTCTCGGGGTCCCTACTGTGTATCATATACTCACCCCTACACGGGCTACGCCCGCACTACGTTGTGTTGGATGAAGATGAAAGACAACACAGATTGTGGTTGAGTTTGTGGAGTGGGACGGTACCCGAAGGTGGACTATCAGGCAGGACGTACATGGAGTAGACGACCGGACTCGAGGAGTCGATGAGACTATTTGTACCCACCCTTCTGGTGGGAGTTCTGGAGGATGTCTTGGTGGTTTTTTATCTACTTTTTCAACTATTGTACTTTCTTTTCTCAGTTGTACTGCACTTTCAGTTGGGTTTGTATACTGGCCCATTTACATTCCACCACTTACTTTTGTACTCAGTTTAATTAGTGTTTACATTAGCTTCTGTACTATGTGGTGTTTGTTTTCTTATATAAAGGTGATTCCTTCCCTTTTTATTTGGATTTATGCCTTTGGTGTTAGTTTCCATCCCCTGGCTTATGGGAGGCAGGCTTGGGGTAGTCATAACATGGGCCCCGAGGATGGGTCGTGACAAATTGGTATCAGAGGAGTTCGGTTCTATCGCAGAACTCAGGACTCTGATCTTTCTTCTATGTGAAGCAATAGTGTTAAGGGTATTGAGTGTGGTTATCAGTCCAGGGAGTCCAGTGTTTGTGTAGCGGCCGACGTATCAATACACTAGGACCCGGAATTCTGATTTCTGACTCAGAGCACGAAAACATTGATTGCATGTGTGTTTCAAACGTTTTATTTGTGATTACCTTATATCACCTCACCATGTATACTGTATTAACCGTGGTGCACCAGTTTCCCATCAAGATGGCCCCAAGATGACAGACAGCTACGGTTCCAATCATTGTGCGAGAAGGCAGCCCACCGAGTGATGAGGCCTCAGTGAAGGGCCCCTTACAGTAGAGGCACCGGCGGTACCTCTACCCGCCGATCCACCAAAGCCACCAGTCCCAGCAACTGAGAGTGCACATCGCCATAGTGCACTACATGAGTTTTAGCGTCAGAGACTGCCAAGGTTCCATGTTGAGATGGACCCTCAGGCAGCCAAGGATTGGCTGGAGGCTGTTGTTTGAGTCTTCGTATTTGTAGGGACCTCATTTGATCTCATGGTGATCCTTGCGGTGAGTCTCCTGCACACAGCAGTAGGTAGATGATGGAGCCTAATGCTCTAAGAGAACGACGAGGAATCTCTCCTTTGGTCACACTTCCAGTTCCTCTTCCTCTCGTAGTTCGTTCCAGCCACCCTCCGTGCGGTGCGCATTCAGGATTTTCTGTAGCTGCGGAAGTGCAGCATGACGGTAGCCCTGTACTCGGCGACATTTACCGACCTCTCGCGCTACTCCACAGATATTGTATGAGACCCGTTCTTCTGGGCCCAGACCTTCCAGCAAGGACTGAGGCATGAGATCAGGGCTTCAATGATCTCCCTCAACATCTCGACGCAGGTGGAGGTGCTGGAGAGAGCCCTTCTAGTGGAGAGTTTTCTCACTGTGCAGTCATCAGTGGTGAGAGCCTACGCAGGATGACTCGAAGCAGAGTATTCTGTAGGCGGCAATAGACAGATGATGCAGTGGACCAAGCAGGCCAGACCATCAGATGAGCAGAAGTCCATAGAGGGATCTCCCAAGCAGAGGTTCGACCGTGGCGGTCTGCAGGGAACAAGTAGACGAGGCAGAGGAGCTAGCCGAGCAGCGGGTGGTGGGCGACGCTTTGAGGCCCTAACACCACCACCACCAGGAAGACCACCCCGACCGCAAGGTAATGAGTGTACATGGGAGAGCTTAGCTTCCGACAGCTAAGGCCTACAACCTTGGAGCTCTGAGAGCAGATGGACAGGAGCGGTACTAGCTCTAGACATGGAGACTTTTGTTCATGTTTCTTCTAGATTTTTTGATGTTTTTTTTGTGGATGCTTTGTGTATTTGTACGTTGAGTTGCAGTAATAGAATACACTTATTCTTGTGACGTTTTCTTCCCTGTCATTTTTATGTAGTTGAAACTGAGAGACACCGGGTAAAACCGTTGACTTGACCCTCACATTCGAGATTCCTAGTCGAGGAGACCTAGTGACCACACACTGTTGCAGATAGTGTGACTCGACCCTTGGGGGTGAGAGTAACGGTTGGATCTCTTGGTAGTAGCGTCAAGGCCTTACGACGTCGTCCATGGCTTGAAATAGTACTATTCATGTTTGGATTGATTTTATTTGGAAAAGGACGTGGTTCATCTAGGGGATGAGACCATATTTCTCTCTTCGGCAGAGGAGGAATCTCAGTAGCTCTTGTAGATCGTAGACGAAGAAGGGTGGAGTTGCGTTTTTAAAAATGGCTAGTCTCACCCATTGTTCGCCGCGCGAACGGTTTACGGTTCTCACCAACTTAATAGTCTCAGGTGTATCTTTTCATATAAGGACATGAACCTGAGATAGTGGCGATGGATTGAGTTCCTCCAGGACTATGACATTGAGACAGTTTATAATCCTGGAAAGGGGAACGTTGTAGCGGATGCTCTTGGTAAGAGATCGAGCATTCAACTGTTAGGAGTGGTGAGACAGTATCTGGATGCGTTCGCAGATATCCATTCTGGATATAGTTGGAGTGAGTACGTGTAGAACCAGAGATGGTTCAAGCTATGATGGAGAAGGTGCATATCATCCAGGAGTGGATGAGGACTACTCAGAGCTGATAGAAGTCCTATGATGATAGGAGGCAATGACCACTGGAGTTTGAGGATGGCGAACACATTTTTCTTAGGGGTATCACCTTGAAGTGAATTACAGAGATTTGGAAGGGGCTAAAAGTTATCTCCATGCTTCATCGGACCTTTCTAGATTCTCTATAGGATTGGTGAGGTGGCTTATTGCCTAGATCTTCCACCTCAGTTGCACCGGGTGCACGACGTCTTCCACGTATCTCAGTCGAAGAGATACGTGCATGACCCGAAGCATATCATTGATCATGGGGAGTTGGATATCGATGACGGGGCGACTATAGCGGGGGTCCTGTTGGAAATCGAGGATCGACAAGAGAGGGTCCTACATGGACGTTCAATTATTATAGTGAACATCAGGTGGCAGCCCAGAAACTTTCAGGAGAGCACACGAGAGTGGGAGGCTCAGATGCGTGCCCAATACCATCATTTGTTTCCCAAGTTTGTGATGTAACTTTGCGGGGACGTAAATCCCTAAGGCTGTAGTAATGTAAAGACCCGTAAATTTCATGTAAAATTCATTCTTAATTTATTTGTGATTTTATGAGTACACATTTTTTGACGGCACCTGATTCCGAGGCCCGGTGTGCCCGGAATCAACTTCTGATGTTTAGCTCGGGTACATTTAGTAAATGAATGAGCATGTTTTTTTATCATTTGAACCAGTGCTCGGAATCAAAATTATAAGGCACCGATGAAACCACAACGAAGGTATTTTCTTAAGAGGACATTTTCCAAAGGTGCGTTTTCTCAGAAGGAGTTGTTAAAAATTGAGGATTAAATGTGAAGTAAATAAAATTTGTGGAACGAATTTTACTTCTAACCTAAGTGGTTTTATCCTAAGTATGGTAGTTGTGGTGGGACCCACTATATTCTAACTCCTCTTGTTAGGATATTTGTGAGGTGGGGCCCACAAGAGCCCCACCCCTTCAAATTCCTCTAACCCCTCTTAATGTTGGCAAACCCCCCCCCCCATTAATTTGTAACTCACCCTATCTCCCTCCTTATTGCATGCCAACTCTCACATTAAATTAACTGATTAAAGCTATTCAATTAATTTAATTAAGAGTTTGAATTTTGGAGTTTTGAATTTCTTGCATGGGTAAATAAAATAAGGCAAAGCCTTATTTTATTTTGGTTGGCTTTTGTTGTGTTAAGAAAAGGGGAGAGAGATCTTGAGTATTTTTCTTTTGAATAATTTCATCCTCAACGAAGATCGACAACACATCGTCAAGGATCATCGACTCGGTGACCCAGTTTCTTCCGTCTTCCTATTCCTCCATGATAAAAAAGGAGGCACCGACGCAGGAACTCGCCAATTACGTCACACCATTCAATATTCTCTCCGCGTCAAAGGAAGGGATACGCCGCTTCCTCCTTGGACGTTCTTCGTCAACGTATACGAAGCCTCACCCTGCGACGTCGTTTCTCGTGATGCTCATCGTTCGAAAACTTGAGTTGAGGTAGGGGTTAAGTTCAATTTTTATCCATTAAAATCGTGCTTGTACTTTCTTTGAGGATGTCGTATTTTGGCCACTTGTTATCGATGTAACGGGAAGAGATTGAACCGCACAAACACATCCAATTTCTCCTCCCCGCTTTCTTGTTGAACTTAGAGACGAGTAGTGGTGAATACGGTGGGGTGCCATTGCACCGTCTAGGAATGAACAAAACCGTGGCCAGATCAGGCCGCGGTGGAGTTTCACAGTGCCGTCGCGCCGTGCCGGTGAAGCCGAAGGAACCGCGGCCAGAGCGGGCCACGGTGGTGGTGCGACGTACCATCGTATCGCGCCAGAGAATTCGAAGGAGGCCGCGGTCGGGGTGGGCCACGACGGAGGGGCACGGCACCGTTGCACCACACTGGTTGGATGGGAGCCGTGACCTTAGGCCACAACGGTTTAGCAGGGGGAGGCCAGGCTCAGCCAGCCGTTGGCGCACAAGGAGGCGGGACCCTGCGGGTCCCGCGGTAGCCACACCGGCCGTCCATTATGGCCGGCCGTTTCTAGAATGACCGGGGCTTGTAACCCCCAGCCAGCACCCTAGGGCTGACCCCACATCCAGGGGCAGGCCGCCATTTAAAAACAAAAGACCCCCCCCCCCCTCAGATACTGCTCGGCCGAGAGCCGTGCCGCCGGCCACGCGGGTCGGGCCGCCAGTACCGGGCTCGGCCGCTAGTGCCAGGCCAGGCCGCGCCAGCCGGGCCGGGTTAGGTTGCGCCCAATTGGGCCGGACCCAGACCCAGCTCGGTTCAACCCGATTCGAACCGACCCAGGGGGTATTGGGCCAGGTCGGTCCGGGCCCAAACCCCCTAATTTCGGACAGATTCGTACAAACACCCATAACGTGGGCAATGGAACTCCGATCGACACATTGTAAGTTTTGTTGGGATCCTTGGCTCGAGATGGTTCTTTCAGTATATTACACTCAATGTTTCAGAGAACTTTTGGTATGGACGGGTTGGTTCGAACACGAAACCAACCAGGCCCTCGAAGCGGAAACGCTTATAACTTGAGTTCCGGACGCCTGATTGACATGAAATCGACTTTGTTAGATTCCTCTTAGTGAGACAGTTCCATTGGCTTACTTCGATAATGTTTTGGATGCAGCTGGAGTACAGTCGGGTTGGTTTTAGTTTAAAAACCTACCAGTCCCCTGGGACGAAAAAGCCAATATCTCTTAGACCGGGCGTCTGATTGACGTGCCGTCTGTGGTGTTGAGTTCCTGCAGATGAGACGGAACTTTGTAATACATCAACTCTGTAAATCATGACCATTGATGTATTTACCCCTTGGCTCGTGGAGTGGACCCTCCTGGAATCGAGCGTGCTGTGTGTGGGAACCCTAGAGCTAGCTATGAAGAATATGGAAACTTCCTTACAAGGATCCTCAGTGGGTTCGACGAGGACGACTACTGTACTAGGATCCTCAGTGGGTTCGAAGTGGACGAATAATGTACAAGGATCCTATGTGGGTTCGACAATGACGTCTACCATACTTGGATACTCTGTGTGTTCGACGATGATGTCTACCATGCTGGGATCCTTCATGGGTTCGACGACGATTACTTTTGTACTATGATCCTTTGTGGGTTCAGCAGCACTGTTAGCAGTACATGGATCCTTCGTGGGTTCGGCAGCGATGACTACTATACTTGGATCCTCCGTGGGTTCGGCAGTAAAAATTTATGTACTAGGATCCGACATGGGATTGACAGAGGAGATGATTCAGAGGCTACATCTAATCATCTCCACCTCTCTTCAGATGTAGTATACCTCTGTGAGTTGAGTCTTCATTTTCAATCATTATCATTGATATAATTGACTTATTTTCTTGTGTGGACAGGGTTGTGCATTTTTGTGTGGACTGGGTTGTGCTTTCCTGAGTGGACTAGGTTGTGATTTACTATGTGGACTGGGTTGTGCTTTCCTGAGTGGACTGTGATGTGCTTTCTTGTGTGGACTAGGTTGTTCTTTCTTGTGTGGACTGGGTTGTGGTATCATCTGTGGAGTAGGTTTTACTTAGGCTGAAGAGGTGAATCCAAACTGGGTTTTATGACTTAGGTGTATGTATGGGCATATACCCAAGTAGGGTTGTTTGTTATCTCGAGTTTGAATCTCTTCTTTTTGGTTTATCCTTCGTAAATTCTGGGAGACCTATGGGGGTCTTGGGGTCCCTACAAAGTTTTGTATACACACACCTACACGGGCTACGCCCACACTACGTTGTTTTGGATGCAGACGACGGGTAGCTCTGATCGTGATTGAGGTTGTAGAGCAGGACGGTACCCGGAGGTGGACTATCAGGCGGGACGTACACAGAGAAGGTGGTCAGACTCGAGGAGCCGAAGAAACTATATGTACCCACCCTTTAGGTGGGAGTTCTAGAGGAAGTATTGGTGGTTGCTGCTCTACTATTTCATCTTTTGTACTTTCTGTTCATAGTTGTATTGTACTTTCGGTTGGGTTTTTCTACTGGCCCATTTACTTTCCAACACATACTTTTGTACATAGTTTACTTAGTGTTTACTTAATCTTGTGTACTATGTGGTGTTTTTTTTCTTATATAAAGGCAATTCCTTCCCTTTTTATTAGGATTCTAGTCACCAGCCCCTGGCCTATGGGAGGCGGGCTTGGGGTAGTCACGACACGGGCCCCGAGGACGGGTCATGACATTTCTGGTTAGAGTAATGCCTCTAGGTTGAATTAAGGGTAGTTGGAAAGATATTTGAAATGGGGTAGGCAGAGCCAAATGTCATTGGATGTGTGATTTTGAGATAAGGGGACGTACACTTTTATAATAGAGGTGGGGTCACTTTGGGAAAAGCTTGAAATATTAATTTATTATAAAATCATATTCAGTTTATAATGGATCCAAAAGGATTTATTTTGATTATAAGGTGGTTATGGGTCGAAAAAATCTCATCCAATATGTTTTAGATAGGTTTAGATCATAATATTATCCTTATATTTAAGAATTATCACATAGTTAAATAAATTAACATTTATTATGTATTCTTGTATTGTTATAACCAATGGTCAATAAGAATAGTATTAAATGCCAGGAGAACCCCAAGTGGTTCATTAATGACATATCTAACATTATCTTAGTCCTTTGACTAAACCATAAATTTTTAAGAATATTATATCAAATAATAATATATTATTTATTTTTAAAACTCATTTATGTCAATTTTGACACTATTTGGTATTTTGTTTTAGTGAAAGTCATAACAACATTATCACTTCAAACAAAATTTTTTTAATCAACACTTACATGACATATTAACCTATAAAAATTAGTAGAATGCACCAGAAGTCTAAATTTTCATTTATTTGGATATTTATAATATGAATTATTTTCATCTTTCATTAAAAAGGTAATTATGGCATCATCATAGTGTCATAAATAAATTTATTTATTTTTTGTAAAAAATTTTTAAATAAAATACCATTATTTAGGAAATATTTTTATTTTTATAGTGAATATTTATAGTCAAATTTATCTTAAGTATATCCCTATATTAAAAATGTTTTAGTTATGAAAATTTAAATTTAACATTTGTAACATTTATTTAAATAAAATAATATCAAATGTCCAAATCGAATCTATGTGGACCAAAAGAATTATATTTCATTCCTAATGTGGATTTTGGTTGTAATACACTTATCCAATTGAATTAGTACATGTGTTAGGGTAATTATAATATCATTTTTACCAATAATTACCCTATTTTCTTTAAACCGTTGAAAATAAAATTCAAATGTTACTATTCACCAAAAATTATTTTCAGCCCATTAAAACACATTTTACATATTGATGTCATCCGTGAGTCACCAATTTTTGAAATTAAATCCACAGAAGTGGTAAAATTATTTTTTACGCAAATTTTCAAATGTGCCAAGAAGGTGGGTAAAAGATGATAAAACATTAATAAAATTTGATACATATAATTTTATAATAAAATGACCCCCATGAATTACATTGAACTTATATATATATTATTTATCTATTTTTGCCTAAAATAAATTTAAATAAAAAGTAGGTTTTAAACAATAACGTATTGTTTTTCAATATTCATCAAAAATTCAATGTTTTCAGAAAAATACAAAAAATTCAGCCTATGCTAATTTTAATATTATGAATCTAAAAATGATGTTCTTTTGAAATATAAAAATTATAAAATTTCAAAAATTGTTTATTACTATTCATAACGGATTGTGTGATTGGTCGTGGTGTGCTAGAACTTGTAGTTCTGTACAGTGAAAGCTATTGTATTATTCAAAGAGAAACTTATCCCGGAAGCTTGGGTGTTACAATAACATTTTAAGTGATAAATAATCCATGAAGTTATTATGTGAATATATTTAAATCCAAAAAAAAGTAAAAAAAATTTCTAGTTCCATTCAAACATAATAATGGCATATTAATGAATGTGATGTTGAACTATAACTAAATGAATGGAAATTTTGTTATGAAACACCTTATAGATGGATAAAATTCAAGTAAAATATACATGGATGAATTAAAAAGGATTTTTAACTTAAAATGTAATAAATTATTAGTTATTAATGATATTATATGTGAAAGTATCAGTATATACAATATTAAAAATAAATCGAGTGCATAGAATTAAAATATGCTTTATTGAAAATAATTTAATATGAAATCTCTTACCACAAGTCTATCATGTAATGTAAATTATTTAACATATGAATGATAAACATATATTAATTATTTAATTTCCATATAAACATTTTTTGGTCCAAATTTTTTTAATTTTATTTTATTCCATTTTATATACAGTTACTAAATATAATTCAATTCAAAACATTGAATATATTTGGCTCAAAAGTCTACAATGAATTTTGTAAGTTGACTATGGTCAAAGTTTTTATTTATCAATAATATCTCGAATAATTATAATGACATTATTATCCTTATATAAAATATTCATCCATTTAAAACCAATCAAGACATACGATTATGAAAAATGTAAAATGTTATAGTCATTTATATGGTATGTCGACTGTGCACATGAGAACCGTTTCTATTTATAAATTATCATTATATATAAAAGGTAATTATTATTTTAAGTTTCCATGAAAGTTAATTATTTCATTAATATATTATTAGTTATTTTAATGTACTTTTATATACCATCGATGTTATGTGGTGATCAAAAAAAATTACATAGCTTCATGAAGGTGGTAATCAACACATATGCATGAACAACATTCTCAGTTTTCAATGAATGGAATGATATGGAAAAATGTGACATAATAACTTTAAATAATTGAAATTATTTAATTAACATAATATATATAAATATTAAATGCATTATTATTACCATCCATGAAAGGTGGTGATGGAAAAAAAATTACATCGCTTCGGAAGGCGGTAGACTTCCCCCTTTAATGGATGTGGGGATAAGATTATGATATTACATAAATAAAATAATTCTTCATTATATAGTGCATAAAAATGACATTATATGATCCGAGTTGAATAAGATTTTATGTTCATATAATAATAAATAAAATCAATTCTCTTTCTTAAGAATTGTGCCTCTTCCTCTGAAAACCTCTTTATGATTATCCCTAAATTCCACCTAGGATAGATTCTGGATCAAACCAAGGCCTCATGAATGTGAGGAGTGATTCTAGGATGTAATTTGGGTCGGTATTGTGGAATAATTGTTTTAAATATTTTAAAAGGGTTCTAGGTAGTTCACTTTTATAAGAGAGGTGAGGGGCACTCTCAAAATTACATAAATTATAAAATTAATATAACATAGTTTTTATTAAAAAAGGATAAAAATAATATAATTATTAAATATGACGATTATGGGTTTAAATATTATTATACAATAATATTTTTTCCTATTATTATTATGTTTTTACCTTTATCACTTTGTTTTAACCATCCTTACGCCTCTTT
Source organism: Viscum album (assembly GCA_963277665.1). Lineage (NCBI taxonomy): Eukaryota > Viridiplantae > Streptophyta > Magnoliopsida > Santalales > Viscaceae > Viscum > Viscum album. The sequence goes on from OY728125.1 coordinate 1,406,494,323, forward strand.
TACAATTACCTTGATAATGATGTTTTTACTCTTGAAGGGTCAATATAGTTACTATGAAAGTCAAATTGGAAAAAAGTGACCATGTCTAATATATCAATCCATATTCAAATAACTTGAAAAAATATACGATTTTTATAAATTTTAAATCATTTACTAAAATTTTATTTAATCGAATATATCAGTATTGTGAGTTTTGAAAATATTCAATTAATTTAATTTTTAAGACATCAGAAAAAATGTATTATTAAATTAATAACCATTAAAACATTACTAAAAATTTATATTTATATAAAAAAATTAGCATAGTAATAAAATAAAATTATATTAATTTTTATATTTTTAAAATCATTTAAATTATTATTATATTAATTGAAAAAATAGTGTTTTAGCATTACGTAAGCATTTAATGTATTTATTTCATCCATAAAAATTATAAATAAATAAACATGATAAAAATAAATTATATTTCAAATAAACCTCTTACCACAAAACATATCCACTTTTTATCCCAATTTATAAAATTTATAGATTATAAAACATAGTGAATGCCATTTTTTATGTTTTTTTACATAATATAATATAATTGAAAAAATAAAACCATTATGGCTCAAATTCTCCATATTTTTGTATAATTTAAGTAATTTTTTTAAATAATCTAATTATATATTATAAATGCAAGTTTTAGGGTCATTATTAAGTCCTTTAAAAATAAATTTTAACTTTAAATACATGATTACCCATACTGGGTTGGCAAGAAATTATTAAAGTTATAATTGGTAATTAACAAAATATTAAGTGGATTATTTTCAAAATTTGGGCCTCATGACTCCAAATATTCAATCTATTTTCCATGATAGAATTACAATTATATTAAGAACATAATTTAAGATAAAAAAAACTAAAAACCTTTTTTTAAGAAAAATTATTTTCTATAAAAATGATTTTATACCAAATTCAAGTATATATTAATTTCAATAAATATAATTGGATTATTTATAATAAAAAGGATATAATTAAATTTTATGAATAATTGATAATATAATTTAAATTTAAAAATAAATTAATATAATATAATGTTTTCAAAAAAAAATTATTGTTCACTAGTCATTGAAAAGTGAACATTTTCAATAATATATGAACATTTCAGCATAAGATATTTTTGTTATGATAATTTCAAAAATAATAACCATTTTAAAAAATAATTTTATAATTTTTTTGAAGTTAATTATAATATTTTTCGCAAAAATCTATAAAATCCTATTTTAAGAAAATTTATTTTTGAAGAATAAAACAACATTACTAAAAATTAAGTTATTATTTAACAAGAAATTATCAATAAATTTATATTGAGTGGTAACATTATATTAATTAAAAAAATCAATTAATCTTATTCGTAATCAACAATTTAATTGATTGATTATAATAGTCTTGTTTAAATAATTATATTTCAGGGCATGTTTAGGCTTGGTGTGGCATGTCATATATGCTATCAAACATAGTTTTCTTTTTAAAATATTAGGGTGTTACATTCTCCTCCCATTTAATAAATTTTTTCATCAAAATTTATAATTTAAATTTGATATTAATTTTTGACATTTTTAATTTCTTTTATTGAAATCCCATATCGTCAAAGATGTGAATAAAAGTAATGGGTGAGAAATAATTTTGAGTAGCATGGTAAAGATGATAACGAAGATTAAAATGATATCATTAAATAAAAGGATCATTAATAATCACCAGATAGAATAATCAAATGTTCATTGTATAATAATATCATGGAATTATAGGAATGTGGAAGAAATAGGTTACATGATATATGAATAATTCATGGAAAACTATAAATACAACATCACACGGTGGATTGAGTCTCATAATGGATTAGATTTTCAAAAAAAATACCATTTTTAACTTCTAGTTATCAAAAAGAATTTCCCTATCAATTATATTGTTATATAGGTTCAACCCCCATAAAATATTCATCATCATGTGTTTCCAAAAAAGGAAATCAATCATAATCCAAAATTATAAGAGTTACCAATGGAATTAAATGGGTTTTATAGTCTTAGATCATCTTGTAATCAAAATAGACTTCATAAAGAGGAAATGTTAAAAATAATTATAATTAATGTATTACCCTAAATAAGTAATGGAGAATGAGATAGTAATATATATAAGATACATATGTATATAATTTATAATCCATCCAAAAAATCAGTGGTTTCCGTTGGTGATTAAATAATATTCAAAAATCACATAAAATATTTCTTAAGTAAAATATCATTTTAAACCTGAAATAGCATTTACAAATAAAAAAAATTCTATAATATTTTAGAAATGGTTTCATTGAAAATAATTCTAGAAACACATTAAAGAATATTTTAAGAATTTATCATTCATAATGGTAGTAAATTCCATTCAACCCATAAATGTTAAAAATACATTCCAATCACACCATTGAAAGAAAATAAAAAAGTACCTCATTTAGAAATGAAAAAAACATTACTTTTAAATAATTATATAAAAAGGAAGACACGGGTAAAAATTTCTTTATGAATCATTATAAAATAGTATAAAAAATATTAAAAATATTTAATAGAAAATATATACATGGAATATAAATGTTATATGTCTAAATGAATATATATCATTTGTATTACTTACAAGAAACATTCAAGATGTTTTATTACTCAATACAGGAAGAAATGAAAACCAAAAGTGTAAACCAAATTCAAGGCCAGAGGAAAAGAAAAGGGAGGTGGTCCAGGAAAATAAATATATAATGTTTCTCATAAAGTAATCATGAACATAAATATTATAAAAAGGAAATTAGATTTTAACACACATCCTCTACCGATTTAGTAACATTCAACTCAAAAGTAATTGGATTATATATTTATATGTGGATATATAAATTAAATGATTTAAATTAACTAATATGTTATGACAAATTCTTGAGATATTATGTAAACTATAAAACAGAAACATGGTGAATGATATGAATCAGCTCTAAATAAAAAGTGATGGATATAAAGAAAACACGTGCAATGATCATAACATTTCAAGTGATAATAAATCCATGAATTTTTTTTATGGACATATAAAAATCCAAATATAATAATGGTAAATATATAAAAATATATTTTATATACGCATTCACACATTATGTTCACATAAAAAATACAAGTAAGTAGATGTATAACTCAATGGATGGAAATTGTGGTAAGACACACCTTACAGCTTGGTAACATTAAATTAAAATATCATTGGATTAGTAGAATTACATTTAACATAAAATGAAATTAAGTATGAATTAATCATGATATAAGATGTGAATTTTTAATTATATAATCCATATAAAATAATTTTCACATAACATTAAAATAGTCATCGTTAAAATAATTTAAATGATATCCCTTACCCCAAGTCTAAATAATCACTCAAGTTCTTTAAGTCAAAATTAATAAAAGTTTTGTAATTATTTATTTTATTTAAAAAAATCATTTTAATTATTCCATTTATTATATTTAATACCATGATATATACAATTATATACTAAATTAATTTGACATCATACTTTTGATGATATCTTGATCGTATGTCTAAAACTTATTTGGAAAGTTGAATATGGTAAAAGAGGTTATTTATCCATCATACCATGAATAATAATCATGATATAATTAACAATTTTATAAATTAATTAATCTATAGAAACTAATCCTTATATGTGGTTTTTAAAAAATAACTTCATTGCAATCGTGGAGAATGTAATTTATATACATAGATGAGTAATATTTACATTTTTCAAAGATCATCATAGAAAAAATATAATTATTATTTTATCTTTAAATAATTTTAATTAGATCATAAATAACATATTATATCTTTAAATATACTTATATATAACTTCCATGTGATTTGGGGATGAAAAATGTATCACATCGATTCACGAAGGTGGTAATCCACACACACTTACAAATAAAATTATCATTTTTGAATGAATTAAAAAGTTTGAAGAATATGATAAATTAATTTTAATGAATTATAATTGTGTCATTAAAAATTTATATATACATAAAATCAATCGTTATATCAATCTGTGAGATTCAATAATGTAAAAGGAAATTCATCAGTTCGTAATGTGGTGGTCTGTCACACACATTAATGATGGTTACGTTTCCAATTTACTTGAAAAGGGAAATTCATTTAATTTATTACATTAATATAATAACATATAATTATATTAGATATAAATATTTGTTTGGGAAAATGATATTTTATTTAGGTGTTAAATGAAATGAAATAAAATTTCTTGGTTTACAACTATATCTCTTCGTTAGACAACCTCTCTATGAATATTTGTAAAGCCATACTATGATGGATTCATGATCAGACTAAAAAATATAGGATGTGAATGATTGTAAAAATGAATTTGGTTAGGTATTTCATGATCAAAATATATTTTTAAATTTGACGAAAACTATATAGTAGGTTTCCTTTTATAAGACAAGGGAGGGGAACTCTTATAATTATTTAAAAAATTAAATTAATGTTAATTACTTTTTATTGAATAAAGATTTAAAATAATATAACTAAAATATAGTGTGATGATGTGGTTAGATAACATCTTTATATAAAATTTTAACATTTATGGATTATTTTTTTTACACATTTATCCTTATTTTAACCTCTATTAACACTTTTGATAATTACCTTGATAATAAGGTTTTAACGCTTTTTGGTTAATACTATTACTATAAAAGTCCTATTGGCCCACAAAATGGGTCATTTTTTAAATTTTCTACTAAATGACAATGATTTTTTATAATAATGGGGTTTTATTAAATATAAACTATTTAATAAAATATTATGGAACATGAAATATCATTAATGAAATTTGGGATATTATTCAATTAATTTGAGTAAAAAAAATGAAGAAAAACCTGAAATTTGAATATAAATCATTAAGACACCACTAAATAGTTATTTTTATCAATAAATGTTTTGTAAGATAATGATTAAAAAAAAGTTACATTACTTTTAATAGTTACAATATTATTTATTTTATTATTCTATTAATTGAAAAAACACTATGTTGGAATTGCATCAAAATTTAAGGCAATTATTTCATCAATAAAAATTATGAATAAATTATTGTGATAAGAAATCATTTATATTTCAAATAACCCTTTTATAATTGAATAGGTCATCTATTTATCCATATTTTCGAAAAATAGTTTTAACCAAATAATCATAATTGTATTTCATTACTTTTTTTACATAAAATAAAATAGTGGCCAATATCATGGAAATATGGCATAAAGAATCCATATGTTTTAAAATTGGATGTAAAAGGCTGTATTCAACTCTTCTAATAGGATAAATGCAATATTAATTTTAATTTTTTAGTCCTTCTCTAATTATTTTTGACCTTGATTTCCTTATTTTAACATATTTTGGTGATAAAAATCAATGAAGGTAATTATTCATAATGAAAAATAATAAAAGGGATATATTTTATACAAATTCAAATAATTTATCTAAATATGTAATTCATTTTTGGAAAATAAATTCAAATAGTGGAAGTAATATGTAACATCTTAGCTTAGAAGACACTAAGTGGTGCCCCTAGTCAGTTGGCCACCTTACCTTAGGTGTGAATCCCTATATGTCATAGGTTTTTAACTAGAACTTATTGACTATGATAGTAAAGTGGTGAAAATATACCTACATGATCAAAGTATTCCATAGTGGTATATAATATATAGAAATAGTAGAATTTTTAAGTAAAATGTAGAAACAGAATAATAAATCTTCCGGATGAATAAATTGAAAGTATCCGAATAAATATCTGATACGAAAATGATTAACATTCCATGATTATATAAAAAAGATAATTACATGGTATATAGGGATGAATTATTAAACTAAATGATAAAATAATGGGAAGAATGAACAAAATAAGAATCAACTAGCATCATGAGAAAATGTTTAGTCCTCTCCTCTTGTACACTATCATATGACTGAAAATAAAACATAAAATGTTGGGAGATTCCCTTTTCCTATACCAAAAATCATGATGTCTACTCTGGTAGTATGGGAGTCATGAGAAGGGTGTATGATATATTCAATAGACCGCCACTAATGGAGTCTGTAACTATCGACTATGGGAATATAAAATGAGCAGTCTAAAAGTATATAAAAAATTTAAGGTAATAATCAAATAAAAATTCGGACTAGGATAATCATGGGATACCCAACTATCACTAAATGTTTGAGAATAATCTAGATATCTCTAAAACAATTCAACCTACAAAGATATGATATGGGTTTAATATTTGGTTTTCCTAAATCAAGTATCAAGAATGGTCCAAACCCAAACATATTAATGTCTTTGTCGACACGACACTAAAATTATTATTATGAATTTTTAGTTTTTGTTATAAAATACATATTTATAATTTAATACATGAACTCTTGATCCCATAAATGGTTATTCTAAAATAATAACCCAAGTGTCACTCTAAGATCTCTAAAAATTAATATCACCATAAGAGTCTTTCCAAGGTGATCTATAAGTGGAATTATAAGTATCACACTCACCATGATGTAAGAATGACCCTCAAAGCACATTCCAAGTATACTACATATGAGAATAAGTATCTATCCCGGAATGGAATAACTATATTGACCACTAAGATCATCTAGTGTATCTCCACTGGAGAACTAGTATCTATCTGGGGTAGATAAGTGATCATCTTGAAGAGCCCATCAAATACATCCTTTAAATAAACCAAGTATCACTCCAAGTGAATTTAGATTTATTTTAAATTCTAATTATCAATCACGATGGGTCCTTTCAAGGTGTCCTCATGTTAGCACCATTGTATCACCTTAGCATAAAGTAAAAGCATAGTTTATCTATAAATAACTCTTACCTTTCAACAATTCATTGTATTCATTACACTTTAATCATGTTGTAAAATTGCTTTAATTTAAGTAAATAATGATAAAACATAAATACACATGGCCTAACACATGGCCTATTGTCCCTTTAAGATCAATTCAAAATTCAAATCACCCATTAAAAGTTGGTGCACATACCCCAAATAAATTCAATTGAATTATGTTCTGAAGAATAAGGCTCTTGAGCCTTAGGAAGATACACACCCATTTTGGTGGATCGTGTGATGGTAAAACACCCCATGGAAACGATTCATGGTTATCTAGAGTTATATAATGAATGGTTTAGCCTTTGATTTAATTTATCTCTCATTTTGGTGGTGTCACTAGAGAATTATAGTGCACAACACAAATGTTAATAATGAAATAGAACATGAATTTTTGAAAATAAATATACTAAATAAATTATGTATATAATTCACTCTTCGTCAAGTATTAATCCTTAAATCAAGCTATAATGATAGAATTCAGAATAATAAATTAAATATCTGAAAATAGGGAATACGATCATGTGCCAAAATAGAATTCAAGATGGTATGATAAAAGATAGAAGGATTGAAGAGGAGTGGATTGAATACCATCATGGATCTAGCATGACTAATGGTAGAGTGTAAGGAGCTCAGGAAGATAATATCATTCAAATATTAAGGTTGGCATGGGGGAGATCCATTAGCCAGCTAGACATTTGTATAGGTGAAGATAAGGGTTATATGAAAATTTTCTCCTTACCCATTTAAAAAATGACCAAGGGAAATTCCACATCATGTAAACATTATATTCCATGTAAAGATTTCATTTTCCCATCTATGGGAAAACCATTTCATGACATATAAGTGAACTAGTTAGATCAATTCCCGTCATGAATTCAAATTTAAATTCATTATTTATGAAACCCATTGGGTAATTGGCTTGCAGAAATCCTCTTGCCCTCCGGCTAGTTCATTCCCAAATGAAAATAGACCGGCATAAGGGCCAAATCACTAGGGTATATTTCTAAAAGAAAACTCAACAAGGGTTTTCTGAATGTAAAATAATATGTACCTGTATAAAAATTCATGACATTACAACCTCCTCCCATTAAAATAACTCATCACCAAGTTAAACTTATGAGGTTTGAAATATATTGCCAGATAAAAGTTCTGGAAAATAAGAAAGTATATTGAATACTCTCTATTAGATCTAGTCCTACACATGGTAATGCTATAATATCACAAATTCCAAAAAAACTTATCAATATCAAAGACACTTCATGATCCGATCAATGATATGTATCATATACTCTATAACGGACTCATCTTACTCCATATCAATATCATCATGATAAAAAAATTAGATGCATCAGAATGAAAAAGGTGAATTTCTGATAATTTGATAATGTTTTTCAGGACACAAATACCTCTGAGTAAACTACAACTAATTGGATACCAGGTAAACTCCCTCCATGATTTCAAAAATCTTGATGTAATGAGGTGATAGCTTGACCTATATTCGAAACCATGTATGACCGAATATTGGAAAAAATTGCAGAAATACCTAATGCCCCACCCCAAACTCTAGAGGTCAGAAGTGACGATCAACATAAGACTTATTCTTGGACTGAGCTATATCTATACAATTCTTAATCACTTATATGTATATTTATGTATCCTTAATGATATGAGAACCTAATAATGTATCCTCACCCACATTATTCCCACACGAGGTCGTACCAAACATCCTAACATAGTGGGGCTCATTTGGATCCATCTAAATAGTTTCCCAGAAACAAATATTGTAGGAAAAACAATGAGAGGTAAATGTGTCTCCCAAGAAACTCTAAATTAAAAAGATCATGCTCGGATTATTTCATCTAAAACCCTTATCATATGATCAGACTAACAATCATTCTGAAGGAGATATATTGTGCACAAGATAATATATAAACACATTTCTTTTTATAACCTTGAAAAAGGCATAATGTAAATCGAATGTCTGTTTCCAATATGATAGAATAGGGGACACCATGAAGGAACACAAACTATTGAATATAAATTATCCTATGATTGTCAATTGAGAAGATATCTCATATAGTTAGCTAGTGTGTGATGTATCAAACTATCAAAAATCACTCATACTACATTATTGTTATGAAGTGATCCCATCAAACTTGTCAAAGAATTCATAGTTACATCATCCCCTTTCTACTCAAGAATGGATAAAGGCTATAAATATCAAGTAGGTTATTTGAAATGATAATTAACCTGTTTACTGGTAGAGGAAAAATTGATAAAATCAATAATCTCCCTCTTCATACATGTCCACCAATACCAAAAAATTATTTTGTTATACATATTGTTAAGTTATGTTCCCGGTGTAGCATAAGTGCACTGTTTGGTGTACCCAACAGTAATTTTCCATTAACAATGACCAATCCAATATCCATCACGATAATAAAATGCCAGATCTTCAGAAAATAATGAAGAAGGAATGGAATGAAGTTGTGTTCTGGAACCATAGAGAGGATCATCATATATTGGTTATAATTAATTTAATTAAAAGACAAAGAATTACCTTGATGGAATTATCTCTCTATTGATGTTTCTGGTCATGATCTGATGTGATCCACACCTATGTCCTAGAATCCAAGTGTAGGATTCCTCTACCAGTGATCCACATGTGATCCATGTAACTATGGGCGTTGATGAAGGGTTCTCTAGGTGCTAGCGTGAAAGATCATTCACATGTGATGTCTACCTTTGATCGCCCTGAAAGCCGCTTGTAAAGAACTCTATTAGATATTGTGGAGGAGGATCTCTCTCATAGCTTGTGATCATTCATATAAGAAAAGAAATTCTCTCTTCACTCGTCAGTTTTTTCTAGATTTTATGCACAACTACAAAAATTTCTAAGCTAATGAGAATTATATAGTTGGGATTTTAATTACATAGAATAATCAAATGAATTAATTACCCTAAATCATTTATTCATTTCATTTAATTCTTAGTAACACCCCGTGTCTAATAATAGCAGTTGATTATTATTCTAACTTGACAAGCGCCCAAAAAATTACACCTAATATTATTTAATTAAATAAATAATATTTTTTCTTACATATCCCAAAATAATAAACGATGTGTATATTAATATACATGATGTGTACATTTCATTTTCTATTTTTCTTTATTTACTCTATAATATTTACTAGACCATGGATAATGGATATTTACTTCTCAAATGAATATCATTGCATTACTCACTAATAAATTTATTATTTCTCCCACAATATATTCTCTTGAATAACTAGTGTCGAAATAAATTCTATTCGGCATCCTTGAATATTTATTGATCCACAATCGTGATAAAATATATATAACTTGTTAAATTAATATTTAATTCAGATACTTGGACACACATAGTGTGTGCCCCTCTAGGCCTCTTTCTATGTGGCATTAGGCAGAGCCTTTAGAAAGTCTACTGTTTTCTTCTAGAAACATGCCAAGGCACCAGTAGAGAATGTAGTTAACACCGCAATGACGTGTCACATTTTACAAATTTTTACTGAGTTATGTAATCCCTTTATCTCGATATCTCAAATCAAAGGGGTTGCATGCTAGTGCCATCAACCCGGGTTCTCGATTATTATTTCTTTGACTTTTTGGAATTGTACTATCCCATTCCTTACCATGGCCACGGATTTATTTATGATTTATAAATTCCATCAAATGGCCTAAGATATATAATTCTTTTATGGAATAGATGGGAAAATTTTGTTCTCACATTATCTATTAATGCAGTATTTCTCATGACACACCCAACATATCCTACCTCAACGCGAACAGTGTGTTGTCAAAGTTTTAATTAATATTTTGAAGTGAACAAGTTGCAATACCCTTTAATAATAATCTAATATTATAAGTACCAATATACAAGTCCATAGATAGGAACATCCAATGACACTATGAAATGTTCATTTCCTACTAACGGGTCTCAATCTCAAAATATTCTCCCAGATATTACCAAGGATGCAAACCATGAAATGGTGCCTTAATGTTTTGTGACCCTTCACCACTAATGGCCTGTATTATTTGTTTCACTCATATAACATCATCTGTCCATAGAACATAAAAAACCCTAACAGTTTTATGTCACATTCGAGTTCTCATCATATCATGGATCTGCTATGACTCTCTAATGCTGCAACTATCCTTAGGAAATTATCACATGCTTTGTAATATATAAGAAAAATAAAGTTGTGATATGGCCTTTATTAATGAATAATGTATAATGAAAATGGTTCTTAGCCACCTAATCAAACATACTCCCACGTGAATTAAAGCCAACTACTAACAAGCTTTAACCCGCTAGCACTCACATGATATTCATGCTTATACTGAGATATGCCTATAGTCATGGGGTCTTACACGTTCTCTCTCATGGACACTCTTCTGACAAAAAATTCACCCCTTTGATAGAAATCCCTCAAGATGTGATACTTCTAGAGTATGTTCTTTTTTCGTTGATGTGACCATAGTTCTTTTGCAAGAGCTACCGCTGAAGTATTATCACATTACAATGTGATAGGATCAGTACTGATTGGAACCATATCAAGCTCCTAGAAAATGTTCTGAGTCCAGAAGACATTGGCTACATAAGAAGTAGCTATATATTCAGACTCCCTTGATGAATCAGTGAAAACTGTTTTCATTGAACTCTTTCAACTCACTACTCCTCCATTAAGAAAAAAAACAAACCCATATTGGAACATTTGATCATTCAGATATGTCTGAATACTACCATCATCATACCCTCTGATGAAAAGCTCCTCGTCTCCTCTATACACCAAGAACATATCCTTAGTTCATCTCAGATACTTAGTATTGTCTTAACAATAGTCCAATGTTTTTCTCCTTGGTATGTTTGATTTCTTCCTAACATGCTCAGTTCATAGGCAACATCAAGCCTAGTACACAACATGGAATACATGATGGATCCTATAGCCAAAGCATATATGATCTTACTCATTCTATATTTCTATTTTTGTGTATGAGGACACATTTTCATAAAAATATGTAAGACTTGTGATGTTGTAACCAATATCTTCTCGGATTGTTTCATACTAAATATCGTTAGTATCACATAAATATATGTACCCTAACTTAGTCTAAGTAGCCTCCTAGATCTATGATGAATGATCATGATCCCTAATATGTATGTTGCCTCACCTAAGTCTTTCATGGTGAAAAACTTGTTCAAATAATCCTTAACAATCTATAAGACTGATACATCATTTCCAATTCGTAATATGTTACCAACAGATACTATCAAGATAACGACCACTTTCCCATTAAACCGCTTATAAACATATGGTTTAAATTTGTTCTTAATTATAAAAATTCTTTTATGGGTTCATCAAATCGAATTTTCTATGACATGGATGCTTGTTTTAATCAATAAATAGATTTCTATAACTTGAAACATTAGTTGGCTTCAAATGGTCTCACAAAACCTTCTGGTTGTTTCATATAGACATCTTCCTGAAGGATTAGATTGATCAATGCTATTTTAAATCCATTTTTCAAATCTCATAGTCATGGTAAGATGCAAAGGAAAGTATGATTTTTATCGGTTTAAACATGGAAACTGGCGAGAAGGTTTTATCATCATAAATTCCTTAATGTTTTATGAATCCTTTAGCAACTAGTCTTTCATTTTAGGTTCTAACTTGACCTTACATGTACAGTTTTCTCTTGAATATCCATTTTTATCGAACAAAATTTATATCAATTAGATCATAGAACATAACCTAGACTTGGTTTTGATATATAGAATCCATCTCAAAATTCATAACATCAAGCCATCATGCAGCTTCTAAGATTTCTACTGCTTCCTTGTATGATAGAGATTCATCATTGTCCAATAATAATTATTCACTATCCTTGAAGACTCGGAATTGAAATCCATCTGGCTCCTTTACCTCTCTTGAGATCCTACACAGAACTTGTGTTTCTAGAACCTCTTCCATTGGGACCTTTGGAACTTGTTCATGTACCAACTCTTGTGTATCTTGAGTATCAACTTCGCCGAAGTCAATCTTTCTCCCACTATCCTTTTTGAGGATCTGATCTGTCTCAAGAAATATTGATTGTCTTGTGATAATAACATTATTGTATGAAGGGTTATATAGGTAATATCCTTTCGTTTCTATGGGATATCCTATAAAGATACACTTCATTCCTTGGGGTGAATGTTTGTTTCTTGATAAGTCCATAACAAATGCATCACATCCCCATACACATGTGTGCGAAAAAATGGGTTTCATTCAATTCAATATCTCAGAGGTAATTTCAATTGATGCCTTAATTGGTTCTTGGTTTAATGTGTATTTTGTAGTTTGTAATGAAAATACACTAAAGGATAATCGATGATCTGCATGACTCATCATCGACCTCACCATGTCAAACAAGGCGTGGTTTCTCTTATCACTAACACAATTCCACTATGGTGTATTAGGAGGATTGAGTTGAGATAGAATAATAGAATCTCATAGAACGCCAATGAACACTACGTTTAGATATTATCCACCTTAATCTAATCAATGTTTATTTATCTTATTACCAAGATGATTCTCTACGTCACTCTTGAATTCCATAAATTCCTCTTAGGACACTAACTTATACCTCATTATATAGAAAAATATATATCTACTCAAATAATTAGTAAAATTAATACACTATGAATATCCACCTCTAACATATAATTGAAATGGTATACAGACATTCATATGCACCAATCCTAGAATCTTTGTCGCCCTTTCACTATGTCCACCGAAAGGTGGCCTGGTTTTTTTATGTTGTAAAAAATCATGGAAACTATCCAGTATTTTTTGCTTAGTAGAGTCTAAATAAATATCATGGAAATGATTTTTCAATAACAACTCATTTACATGATAGAGACAGTGATGCCACAATTGGGTGATGTATGAGTCATGTGAGTTTGTTTCTATATCGACTGCAAACACCTAGTTTTATTAATATAATACATAAAACCTATTATTTAAATAATCTATAGAATAAAATATGTTGTTCTAATAGAAGAAAAAACCCTTATTTCCAAATATCAATATAAATCTATTTATATCCAAACAAGATAATTAATTTATGTTCTTGGTAAAACTAGGCACATAATAACAGTTACGTAAAACCAAAAGAATTCCAATTGTCAGGGAGATATGGTAATCACAAATTCCCAACACAGCCAGCCTCATGCTATTCGCTGATCGAAGATCCACCTATCCTCTAATAATATTTCTATATATACATGGTTCTGACATTTGGATAGATATGTGAGCCCCACAAGATGTATCTAATACCCAATATGTATAAATGGAAATATTAAACTTTATAATGAAAGCAACATTAGTGTCCCCACATTTCTAGGTGTATTTCCTATTCCAGTACCCTTGCTTTCCAGATGAAAAACATACCGCCACCCATTCCGATCGCAACCTCAGGATCTTCTCCTTATCTGAGGGATAATTCTTAGGGGATTCTTACCATTTATAAATCCTTGGCGACTATGCCTTGTCCTTCCTTTTCTTATTCGCCATAGGGACTATGGGTTTGTCACGCACCATGTACTAATTTACCTGGAGAATTAAGGTCATATGTTTTGATAGAATCTTCTCATTGTTTCTCATGTTGTAGTTGACAATAAAGCTAGAGATGATCTTTGGCAGTGATGGTGGGATGAGATCTGTACATAACTCATCTAGGAACATATTGCCTTTGATGTCTAGGTGTTCAATGTAGCCAAAATGTTTAACTACATGAGGGCCAGATGGCACATACCATCCATGATTATCTGTAAACAAAGCGTTGGATATCTCATATCTCCCATGTCTCTCTTTCGCTTGACAGATATTCTTATGGTGATATATCATGATATAGACATCTATGTTTTAATGTTGCTTCAAGAGCTCATTAGACAGGGATTATAACATGAAAAATTATACATCTCTGGCATCATCCATATATTTTGTATAGATACATCGTTTCTCATCACTGGACAGTTTTTAAGGCACAACTGGAATAAGCTCTTCCAGCACATACATTTTCCTATCGTGGTGAAGGATGACCTGTAAACGCCTCTACCATTCCTAGAAATTGGTGTTTATGAGAAGGTTTTCCTTCTCGAGTATGGTTCAAAATGATATGTTTGAGTCTTATTTCTTGAAATTTATACAAATTAAAATCCGAAAATGTTTATTACTTTCTCATGATAAAACTGAGAAAGTAAATAATTTAATACTTATTAGTCTCCCAATATTTTATCGATATCCAATCGACCTAACCATTAACATTGGACTATTATATTTCCTGAATATCTTAGTGGAAATGATCTATATTTCCCTTAGAATCACCCCAAACAGGGATGGTCAAGAATCATGAAGGGTTTTAGGTATGCATTCCAAATACCAACTGCATTAACACACAACACCTTGATCTGTTGAGCAGGATCCCCCACCCTGAAATAATTTTATTTTGGATTTCCTAAACATTTTCTTCTTGGTCACACCAATTCCTGCTATGGTAGACAACCCTTGATGTGAATCAACTAATGTCTACCCAAAACCAAGAATTAGAATTCCTCAATATTTGAAATCACCCAAACTAGTGTTGGTCCTGCATTTTCAACTACAGTTCGATTCTAACCAAGATTATGGAAGGCTATAACGACTTAATATTTCATTGAGGTATTGTATCCTTATAAATAAATTTCCATATTATAATCTCTGATAACATGATTGTTAATATTAAGTGGGAAATACGTAAGTGATTATCTATGTCTTTAGATAATATTTACGTATATGATGATATTATTTTAGTTCCATGCTGCATGATTTTTAAATTCATTAAATTTGTGATCATGACAACAATCATACAATAAATAAACCATGAAACCGACAGAAATAAAATAAATGGTATGATCATGAGATTTTTCTATTTTTTAGTTTATCCATCATTTGATAAACGAACCCAATACCTAGGGGAGAAACACCTTGAACATTTTGGGTTAGTGTTTACAACGTTCCACCTGTCCACCTTTGTAGCTACTTGGATTAGATTCACCATGAATCATAACTTGAGCCACCTCCACAAGCTTGGGAGATCCATCTATTACATATTCCTTTATCTCACTCATAGGTGAGGCGTAAAATGGGGTTTTATATAAAATAAACCCTAGGGATGTGGTCCCTACATGTTAATGAGGCGAAGGATCACGAGCCAAAAAATTCAATTTACATAATGTAAAAGAAACCATTCATATAAAAATGTCTTGGTCTAGCTCATGATCATCAATCAATGAAAATATATTTAGGCATAAATAAAACTAGCATTAAATTCTTTAATCGTTCTTTTTTTAAGATAAATCATGCTTGAATTAATTAATTATCTTTAATTAATCATTCATTTTATCTTAAACCATTTTTTGATTTTCCTTGAGATTCTTATCCATCATAATTTTAAACAAATAAATTCAATTAAAATTATCATTGTATGTAACTTGTACCTTGGAGAAAACCCAGTGAATTCTCCTTCATAACTACCCAATGAGTATAAATGAACATTATTTACATGTTGAACTGAAAATTTATTTTTTTTATTTTCAAACACTTTTACGAAAAAGTGAGAAACCATGTAGTAAAAAATACAAAACATCAAATACCATAAGAGATAGTAGTTCCAATAAAATATAATTTATGTTTGTTAGACACTCTACTCTTAAATAATTTACAATGGAGACTATTTACCTCTACGGTCTGATCATCCTTTATAATGTATTCAAACCAATAGGTCATATTTTTCCATGTATGATTGCAATTTTCCAATATAATCTTCTCTGCATTTAAAACTCTTATTAGAATGAGATATTTCTTGTCAATCAACTCTGACTGGGACTTATTAGTGTTCACCTGAAGCTTCTACTTAGAAACTTTAGCTGCATCCACGTTCAAGGCATTAATCAAAAATGAATCCTCCAACATTTCTTCTTCAGATTGAATAATAATTTCCCAAATATCCCCATTGCCAATAGCTTCAAACTGGACAAAGTCCTTGATACGAGGATTGTTCAGCACCACTGAGACTTCCTACTTTTGATTCAAATCCTCTGAGATAACTCATTCCTGCTCATGTTCCTTATGGTCTCCTAAAACATGCACGTTATTAATAATATCCTTTGGATCATAATCAATCACCTTGGCATTTACCTTTCTAGTGGATCTAGTATCCATAGGCTGTGGTATATATGATTAGTCCTTGATTCCTTCTTAATTTTTCCATTTAATTGGGATACACCTCCATGAGTCCTTATCCCCTCTTTGGCCCTTCCTTCTCCTCGGACTGGGTATCCCTCTACACCGAATTTCAATTGCACTGTCTTCCGAAAAAATAGAAGATCCATCCCTATACTCTTCCATTTGGAGTCTCTAATCTTCATTAAGGTTCTCTTCCCAAGCTATATCATGTCTTGATCCAACCCTTCACTGGATAAACATTAAAATAGTATAACAAGATCGATATTTGGAACTTTCTTTGATGTGATGTGCACCCCACACCTGTAGTCTGTAATTCATGAAAATTTCCACAAGTTACATAACCCTACCTTGCCTCACAAGAAACCATTCCATGGCCATGTTACCCTAGATTCGTCTCCTGATACCTCTTGCCTCCAGTATGCAAAACCTCCGTATAAGACACAACTTTGGGATTTGTGGTATTCTGTTCAAAAATTCCAGAAATACACACCCCATAAGGCACTCTGGATTCAGACAGACCATTCTCCTCAAGATTCAGGCCATAACTCTATCTTCCAAAGACATCCGCAATAATATGATTACTATTTACTGGGAAAACATTTTCTATAGTAGGCGATTTGGTGGATGCTCCACCTGGAACAATCACCTTCGGATAAACGTCTCATGATGCCCCACCAAGGGCCTTACCTTCTAGACCATTATCCATGACCACCCCAACAGCAATTTCTAGAATAGCTACCTCCCTATGATGATTGACCATGAGCCCATGATGTCATTTTGACAACTGATTACCCATTTTCTTCCCAACTGAATAGAAAACCACCCAATATTCGAAGACAACTTCTTTCTTATACCAGAATTCTCTTTCAACCTCAATCCAAACAAAATAAACATGAATCCTTAAAATATCAATTTCTACAGATATACAAGGAGAAATCAGGTGACATATTGTGTTAGTTATACTATCTGAACAATGAAAACAACCTATAATATTACCTAGTATCCATATTATCGACGGGTTCTAGAATAGAAGAGGAAGCTCTGGAGAGAAGACCTAGATCACCATAGTTGGAGAATCATGCTTCATGTGGAAATCATAGGACCACCAAAAAAAGAAGCATCATCTATTGCAGACTTGGGGTGCTTTGGACCAGGCTTTTATTAAATCCCACTCTAATGAAAAATGAACCAAAATATTCCTATTGTCATGAATCCCAACTATATGTCATTCAGAAAAACCCCAATCGTCAAAAACAAACCTGTTGAATAATTCCACCAATGTTCGGTGATTCTTGAACCGAGCGACCAAGGTCAAATTCAAAAGGGATGAAGAATTGGTAAAATCTAAAGATGAAATAGTGAGCTGTGGGTGACCATCAAAAAGATTTGGAATGTTAGGGAAAAGTGAAATTATAGGAAAAAGAGAGAGATAATCGGGATTAGAGAAGGGAAGGAAAGAACGTGAAGCTAAAAATGTAGAGGGTCCCTCCCATGCAAGGAGGGGAGGGACCAGAGAGGTGCCCATTGTCGCCCATCTTCCTCTTATTAAGATGTTAAATTAAACATATATATATATATATATATATCACCTATCACTTTTTGTGTCTAATATTTTCTCCCGCACTACGCAACCCGACTCAATGGTTTGTATAATATAATAATAAAATTTAATAACTTTGCGTAATTTGGTTGAGTAAACGACTTGTAGTTCTGACTACATGGTGTGTACATTTGTTCACTATAAATTTGAAGTACACAACCATTGACATGGTGTATAGAGGTACTTCTGAAATCTTAAGAGTAAATGGTGTGTTTAGTGGGACACACACCGTGTAGTATCTGTGTTACATGGTTTTTTGCTAGATAGGCCATGTACGAGGTACACGGTCCTTCCCAGACCAGACGGGACTACATGTCGTGTTCAAAGGTCCACAAATTATGTAATCTCAAAATGGTGCTCCAGATATTCCTGGTCAACAGACAGAGTCTTAAAGACTTAGATTGGATCCATTGAAACGACATAGTTTGGCAGACTATCCCAGTGCATGGAACCTATAATACATGGCATGTAATGCTGAATACATGCCATGTTCTCTGGTGTTGGATGACCAAGAAGATTTGTAATATCCATATCAGATCCTCTGTTTTATTTTAATCATAATTAAAATAAAAAAATCGTTTCTGTAAGGTGAACAAGAAATTATTGAGGAGGAATAGATCTCGAGTTTTAGATGAATTGAATAATTAATTTGAATTGAAAAAACTAAATTTTTAAATTTTTAAATCACCAACAAAAAAATAAATAATTATGATCTACAATATGACCACTCTGATACCACTTGTTTGTTCTGGGCGTAGCGGAAGCACATTTGTTGTTGTTCCCATTTTTAATTTTTTTGTTAACAATGATAAATCCATGATCCACCACAATAATAAAACTATAGATCTTCAGAATAAAATGAAGAACAAAATAATTGAAATGGACTCTTGGAACCATATAGTGGTTCATTATATTTTGGTTATAATTAATTTAATTAAAAGTTAAGAATTACCTTGATGGAGTTCTCTCTTTATTGATGTTTCCAGTCACAATCTGAGGTGATCCATCATTGCGTCATAGAATCCAAGTGTAGTATTCCTCTAGTGGTGATACACATGTGCTCCATGTATCTTTGGACGTTGCTGAAGGGGACTCTATGTGCTAGTGCGGAAGAGCCGTTGCTTGCGATGTCCGCCTTTGATCTCCTTGAGAGCCGTTTTCAAAGTTCTCTCCTTGATCCGGTGGAGGAGGATCACTCTCATAGCTTGAGATAATTCTTGGAAGAAATGAAATTCTCTCTTGACTTGAGAGATTTTACTAGATCTACTGTTCACACCCACAAAAATGGTTAGGCTAATGAGAATTATATAATTTGTATTTTAATTACATAGAATAATAAAATGAATCAATTACCCGAAAACATTTATTCATTTCATTTAATTCTTAATTAGACACTATGTCTAAAAATAACAGTTGACTATTTTTATTACTTGACATACACCAAGAAAATTACACTTAATATTAGTTAATTAAATAAATATTATTATTTCTAAAAAATCCCATAAAAACTACACAGCGTGTATATTTCAATAAAAAGCGCGTAGTCTAGTTTTTAAATTTTTCTTTATTTACTCCACTAAATTTATTAGACCCTGAATTAGGGTTATTAATTTATATAATGAATATAACTGCATTACTTGTTAATAAATATATTATTTCTCCTATAATATATTCTATCGAATAATTAGTGTAGAAATAAATGCGACTAGGCATCCTTGAATAATTATTAAACCATAATCGGAAATAATATTTATTCATATTATTAAATTAATATATAATTGGGACACTTGGAAACACATAATGTGTGACCCTCTAGGCCTATTTCTTAGTGGAATTAGGTGGATCCTGTCTAAAGTCTAGGGTTAGAATCTTTCAACACACTAATTCACCCATAGAATAAGGATGTTATTGCTACAATAATCTGTCACCTCATTCGAATGCTTACTGTGTAATGTAATCCCTTTTTCTCGATAACTCGAATCTAGTAGGTTTCATGCTAATGCTATCAACCCATGTGCTCAATTATTCTTTATTTAAAATTACATAATTGAATTGTCCCATTACCTACCATGGCCAGGGATTTATTTTGGCTATATAAATTCCATCAAAGGGCCAAATATATCTACTTCCATTATGGAAGAGAAAGGAAAAATTAATTCTGGAATTGTCTATTAATGCGGTATTAGTCATGATGCACCCAACATATCCTACCTCACTGTGAACAATGTGTTGTCATAGTTTTCATCAATACATCTAACTGCGTGAGTTGCAATACCCATTAATAATAATCATAAGAACTATGTACCAATATGCACATCTTCATATAGGAAAATCCAATGACACTATGAAATGTGTATTTACTACTGACATGTCTCATTATCATAATATTCGCTTGGATATTACCAAGGATGCACACCATGAGAAGGTGCCTCAAATTTTTAAGAGTCCTTGCCCATAACGGCCTGTGTTGTTTTTGTCCGTAAAAAAACATCATCTAGCCATAGAACATATATTCAAGAACTGTGTTATGTCACTTTTGGGTTCTCATCATAGCAAGGATCTTCTATGACCCTTTAATACAACAACTGTCCTTAGGATATTATCACATGCATTGTCACACATAAGAATAATCAAGAAGTGATAAGTTATTTATTAATGAATAATGTATAGGTATTTGGTTCTAGGAAACCAACCCCAAAAGTTAATACCACAATATAAATCCCAAGAAGAAGCATGATATTCCCAAATCAATTCATCCCATATACCCAAAGGGGCCTAGTTATGACCAACAAGGTGAAGAATCTTACCCTCATTGATAACCCAACCAGGTGGTGGTTACTCCCCTAAGACAATCTTCCTTATGATTAATTCCTTAGGATCATAATATTGTGTCATCCTATCCAATTAAATGAGGGAATATATTACTACTAATGTTTTTAGAATTGGACAACCATAGTATTTATAATCATCCATGAGCATCTTAGAAAACAAGTCCATAAATTGCCACACAATACTAGCCTCTTGGATGGAATATGTATGAGTCATCTAGTTCAAATAATTATATAATACATTAACCTTTCTAGGTTTACAGAAATGCTAAAATTTAAATTTCTATAGGTATTCTTCCCACATGTGTTGGCTGAGATTTATGTCATGCGGTGTGAAAATGTATTTCAGAATTTTGTGGTTCGTTAAAATGATGAACCACTAACCCAAAAGATATTTCCTCCAATAAAATAAATTATAAACCATGGATGATAGATAGACGTCATGTATAGGTTACTTTTTTCTCATGAGGTCTTATCTAGTAGGACCCATACACAACAAATCGTTCTACCCGCATCATAACTACTCCTGTATTGAATCTTAAAGCATCACAATAAACTTTTTAACTTCTACCTAGATCTAGAATAATATGCAACAATAATAAAGTATATCTTATTTTTTATATTTGGGAATTATATATGATATACCTCTAACCATAAAAACATAAGACCTTTTTTAGTCAAGCTCATTAGAGGTTCTTCTATGCATGTGTATTTTGGAATAAAATTCATATAATAGATAGTTATCCCAAAGAAACAATGTATGTACATGATATTCTTGGGATTCACCATGGAAACTAAAACACTCACATTATGTAGGACAATATATACTATTATCTATGAGATAGTTTGATCCAAGATGTAAGGCTTATGGTCCTAAAAGTGTAATTTAGTGAGCCTATCTTAGATATGGTTTCCTATTAGTGTATTCAAAATTATATCATGATGTATTCATGGTTTTTTGAAGTTTCATAATAATCAAGATTTCATCCACAAATACTACAGAAAAATAAATCACAATATAGATGGAAGACTTGATTGATCATAGACATAAAGATTGTAAGTGTGTTTTTAAGGCCAAATGGTATGACCATAATCAAATACAAGCCATATCTACTATAGAATGTTGTAAATGGTATGTCTAACAGTCCAATGTGTATCTGATGGTAGAGAAATATCAAATAGATATTTGAGAAAACTATTTCTTATCAATGTCGGTTGAAGATTAATTTATATGAGGATCTGGATATTGGTCCTTATCAATTAGTTGGTTCATCCAGCTATAATCTATACACAATCTTAGGGTACCATCCACCTTATTCGATAAAATTTTAAGTGAACCCTTTTGAGAAAAATTAGTTTATATAAAACCATTTTTTTAATTCACCTATCTAGTTATTTAGATCAAGAATCATAGTAGGTTCCATAATATAAGGAGGAATGGACACTAGTGACACACCTACAACATACAAAATGTTGATCTCCACCTCCCTCATACCTAAAATTATCCACCATAGGAATAAATTATGTATGTTGTGTTCCCTAATTGCTCATAGAGAGACTATCCATATATGATATTACACCCCACAAACCATGATGCTCGGGTCCATATCGAGCTTCATGGATATGAAAATCACACTTATGAATATAGGACCTACCATCAAATGTTGTAAAAGACACCATTTAAAAATGGAAATCTCCATGGGTGTGGTATGGAACTAATCAGTCCATTATGAAAATGTTATCAAATCCTTTCATATTGAGAACAAAAATATTCCATAGAAAGATATATCTCCCATCATAACGATATAATTTCCTTTAATAGATTATACGCTCTAACCAAAACACTAACGGTGTGTCGAGATTCATTATTCCATAGATGTATTCTATTTCAAGGCCCAAACATTTTGTAATTATTGTAGATATAAATTATTGTGAGGATACTATATAAAATAATGTAGATACAAATGTATATTCCACTAGAATAATACCTTAAATTGTAGAAGGCCCGCTACTATACTCTTTGGAATAGTCTTCACAGCATCTATGTGGCATGATCCATTACCCAGAGATGTTCCCTGCCTGGCCTGATCAAATTCATCCTATTGTTGTTGCACTACTAAGATTGGACTTAGTCATCCATGATCGCATCCTTAGACTAAAAATATGGTTGAATAAAGTCTCTCATTCAGATGTGGGTCTACTGATCATATACCTGTGTGCAATGTTGGGAGAGATCCCTTATCACGAGGTACTTGATGGAATATTCTGTATGAAACACTGATGGTAAATCATCCTGTAACAATATCAACATTAGATTAGTTTCCTCATACATTGGGTATCCTTATAGAATAACATTCCACTCTATTGACAAAGAACATAAATGTTAGTATGTGTCATCTGTATGGAATGACCCCCACGAGCAGTCTCAATATTATGTTTTCTAACATTAAACAAACTGTCTCCCAACATGAAGGATTAACCAACCTGACTCCCACTGTCAGATTATATCATTATCTTTTCAGTAAATAGGGCCTATTTTAATATCTCTGAAATAGAGTTCAATCCTAAGACATTAACCTGCAATCGGACAGTGTTCGCAATCCCATCTTCAAACTATCTTGTAATCATCATCTCATCACTATTTAGTGTCGACAGAAAACAATAAAGGTTTGTGAAATGATATGCATAATTCATCAAGGACATGGATCCCTTAAATAAGTTCAAAAACACTCTATCATGGTTTGATCACAATTTTTTGGTAATAAGTTGTCAAATAAGGATGCATGGAAGTCCAATCAGACTAAACCCTAATGATGATCACCCTGAGAGATGAAATCCCATTAAATAATGGCAGTTTCACTGAGCATACAAATATTGATCATGTTTCTCTTCATTATATTCATATACATATCTTCATAGATTGATATCATGGCCTCTAGATATTATTACGTAGTGTATCGACCACCATCTCTTGATAATGTAGGAGGAGGATAAGGCAATAATTACTTTGTCAACTATTCCATATTAAGGGTAGGTAATGAAGATGCCAATATAGAATACCAAATGTGAAATAATATCTCTAAAAACAAAGAATTAGTTCCTAGAAGAGGATTAATAGAAGGTGAAAATAGTGGAACTAAAAAGGAAATAATAGTGGATCAAGGCCCACCAACTCGGAATCATGGTCTTCACTAACATCGTTAGGAACAAGTTGAGGATGTCTAGGTGTTATAGGTCTACAATTTCAAAATTATCAACTCAGATAAGATTTAAATGTAGATATGAGGCAAGATAACAGGAAAAGACATGTACACTTCTTCCTACTAACTAGTCACACATCTATACCTTCTCAAAAAACATTATATAGGTGATAGTAAATAAAACAATGGATCACTGGAGACACTACGTACTTCTCCCTACTAAGGATGGGCCAGGGTGATGGTGTCATATAGATTAACATTGGCTCTTGTTAATGAAGTGTCAATTTAATGGTATAGAAGAAAACTCACATTACCTTGTAATTGGAATCCCCATTTAGTGGTAATAATTTTATTTTTGTTTTACATTTAATTAATTTATTCTTTATTTATATTTATATTGATACCCTAATCTAGTTATATGTGTCACCATTCCCAATTTATAAAGTCCCATACTCTATAAATTTCAATTTATTTTTAAAATAATTTCAACATGGACTCTATATCTTGTATAATGATGTAACAGGCCATAGAAATTAATTTGATGAAGTGAATTAAAATTCTGAATTTATTAAATTACTTTCATTATAAATTATAATTTTCATTCATGTACTCAAATCAACTGATACTTCATCACATTAGACTAGTGTCCAGGGCTCATATATGACATATTTAGTTAATTAAGGTTACATCATAAATATATATAAGAGAAATACATTGATATCTATACAAACACATAAACTAATCCAATTATGTTATCCATATAAGAAATATTACCACATATCTATATATAATAATCTAGGCACTCACAATAATCAAAATAAATAAAGGAAATGAATGCAACAAGATATACCTATATGACATAGTATAATACATGAAATGTAAATCCTCATGTTCATATAATGATTCATGAGATGATACATAATTCACATTAAATTAAAAATAAAAATATGTCCATAATAATATAATCAATGTTAATAAGGTCAAAAATCTTATGTGTCATTCAACAGTGAAATCATAATAACTAAAATAGGAGAATACCAATAAAACTAACAACACATCCCTAGTATTTGCGTTTACCCTTTATTTGGGTTAGCAAATTCTAGGAAAAGGCTCATTACCAAATTAAGTTACATCTTAATCTCCGATATAACATCCAAATAGTAAGAAAAAAGGAAAAAGTTCCTCTGATACAACTTTGTAGAATCCAGACCATGAAACCACTAAACAGTTCCCCGAGCCGGTTGGCCACAAGACCTTAGGTGAACATTCGCATATGCCAATAGCTGATAAAAAAACAAGGGATTGTGATGGAATGATTGTGAGAATATACCTTTGTGATAAATTTAAGTCGCGGTGTTAAATAATATATAGAATTAACAAAAGTAGAAAATGAAAGGTAGTGGCGGAATAATAATTCCTCCAGATAAATAAATAAGTAGTGTCTAAATCAATACCAGATACAAAAATATTATCAAACCATGATTCTATAAAAACTAAAATTACAAGGGATACATTGGAACATGGAAATATAACATGATAAAATAGTGTACAAAAAGACCAAAAGCTGCATCCACAAGACTCATGAGCATAAGATCGAACATCTGCGGTTGTACTCCATCATATGATTGAAAATAAAACATTTGATGCTAAGTGATTATGTTTTTATATCCAAAAAATCATGAATTTTTATTATTGACCATGGAGGGCATGATAAGTGTGCAAGAAATACTATGTAGGCCACCACCAATGCTGTAACACCCCAAAATTCTAAAAAAAAGTCTATTTAATAGCGTTTTGGAAACACAACACCCAGAGCATAAGGGAATATAATTTACTAATAATTTATATTTTACTTATTATTTTAAAGAAACTCAATCTATTGAACATCTTTTATTGCATGAATCCTTCATTTTATCTTGATTCATAGACATTGAGTTTCGTCAATGGCTTGTGATATCCAGAAGACCGAATATTAAAGAATGCTACTAATATTATTATTTATAATGAATATTATCTCCTTGAAGTCAAATTTATGATTATGAATATGAATAACTAACTTATAAAATATTTGTTTAAATTCATTGGAAACCAATTAATTATAAATGAACATATAAAAAAATGAATATATAGGAAATGTTTTCATAAAAAGATATTTTTATTCTACATATGAATTTTTCCATTATAAATTGAATTTATTACTATTAGTGAATGATATTAATATAATATATATAATCTATTTTGAATAAAATATTTTGTAAAATTTTACAATTTATTTTATAGGCATATGATAAGATGAAATCTAATTTTAATTATAAAAATATATATTTTTATAAAGGCAGTTTCACCACCTTTTAATGGGAAACATATTTTAAGTAGAACTTTTTACACTTTTAAAACACAAATTTTTTAAAAATAATTTTCCTTTTTTAAATATAAAATTCAAAAATTATCTTAGTTTGAATTTTTATTATTTTTAAAAAATATTTTATTTTTTGATGAATAATAGAAAATACTAAATTTTAATAGAAAATTTCATTTCCACATAATATATTTATAAGGTGAAAATATATATTTTTTATTTGATTTAACGTTTATTTATATAAATATTAAATATAATAATCCAATTTAGTTGATTTTAATCAATTTTACCTTGATAATATATATATAAACATTTCAATTTTTTGAGCATTTCTATTTTTATAACATTCTTCATCATCCCATCTGTATGATAAATATAAAATTAATATCTAACGTATATATTACATGAATTTTGAAAAAATTATTCCATATTTTTAATTATAATAATTTTTAATAGCTAATAATTTAAACTTTGTTTATGACTACTTATATTAGTTAAAGCAATTAATGTTAATTGTGATAGTTATGAGAAAAACTAGGTTAACAAGGGACTGAACATTTTAATCAGGGGACTAAATAACTTATAAAAATGTTCAAAACTATATTTTATAGATATATATCAACCATAAATTCCATTTTTTTAATTGTATTCTTTATTTGAGTAACAATATTTAAGGTAGACCTCCCAATTTTGTTTATAATTTTCTATTTATAAGATTGTCACTTTCCTTCCACAATAAAAATCCACTCACCCATCCTAATTATTCAAACATATAAAGGTATTTGTAACATCCAAAACCTTCCCACGAAAGATAAAAAATTCCAAAAATCATCTTATAATAAAAATTTTGTACTGAAAGGAAACCATGTAATTATTTTTCTATAACCAAAAAGTGTTACCCGTATAAGTGGTAACATTCTTCAACGATCACTATTGATTCATTTCCTTCTCTACCACTTAAATTTTTTTTATATAATGATTATATAATAAAATCTATATATTTAAAATTTTAATATTTTTTATTTCAGGGTTACTACCTATACTCACAATCACTTCCATTAAATGGGATACACAATCATCGTTCGTGTGTATGGCAGACTACTACCTCAAGAACTAAGGTTGTTTGTTCTTCAATTACCACATTTCAAGGTTGGGAATAAATATGGAATTTTTGTTTATATATGATATATATAATATTTATAATTTCATTATTCTTCAATATGTTTTATATAATACAGACGTTCTTCATTTCCATTTTTTGTTAACATAGTAACATTCTATGTGGACATCTCGACTACCACCTCCTAAAGGTGATGGGATTCATTCACACATTACATGGAAGGTATTAAAGATTTTTTTAATAAAAATATGTGACAAATACGACCAAAATATGATACTATAATTATAATATACATATATATCAATTCATTTTAATTCTTTAATATGATATGAAAATTAAAATAGTGTTCATGCGTTTGTACGACCTACCATCTCCATGAACGGTGTATTTCATATCATTTATCCAAACCTTATAGATTTATATAAATAAATATATATATTATATATAAATTATTTAAATCAGGTTTTAAATTCTTTATATGATTAAATTATGATATAAATAATAGGTAAAAAATCAAAACATACTAGAAAAACTAGGCAATTAATGCCAAAAATAGTGAAAATAATGAAAAATTATTAAAAAACAGGTACAATTATGCTATAAATATGGTTATGTTTCTATTATATGATAATAACTTTCTTAAAACCATTATATATGAGGATAAAATATGGCCAGGCAAAATGAAAAACAAGGTAAGATATTTCTTCACAATTAAAAATCAATTGAGACTTATTTTCTATCATTTACCAATTCACATAAATGTGGTGTATATAATGCCCCTTTTCATTTAATATCATGATTAACTCATACATAATGGTATTTTATGTTTCACTTTTATCTATTTCATCCAACCTGATTTGATTTAAAAATTTCCACGTAGTAAAAGTTATCTTTTCAATATCAATATCTTTTGTGATTGTAAACTTTCTCATGAAACAATCACTTATTTACGATCATTATTTTATAAATTAAATTTAACATAAAAATACCTATTCTCGTGAAGTGGATATTGTTATTTCTTAAAAAATATTCAATTTTTACATACAGTGATTACATTGGAAGATGTTTGATTAATTTGTGAAATAAGGATTAATCTATATATTTTACTCAATTTAGAAGTTTGAAGGTAATACATATTTTTCTTTAATTAAATAAATAATTCTATATATGAGTAACTATTGAAAAATTCACTAAATGTTTTGGGAGTGGTTAATGCATTCCCCATGATGCATATATAGTCATCAGAGATAGAATTAGTTGGCCAAATCAGATGGGTTTTTACCTAGTATGTCTTAAACTGTCTTGAGGATAAATCTTGATGGTAAAGGTATCATGTTCTTAAGAATACTGACTTCCAATGATTATTAATTTACCTTATCTATAATTCCATTATTATTATTAAACATGATATTTTTTCTTTGACATTATCTATGGATACATTTCCATTATTAGTTTGTTAATTAAATGACATTTGTGTTTAGTTATTTACCTTTCCATATAGAGAATGCATTATCCATTTATTAAATAATAATTTGTGTTTGGTTATCTACTCTGACATATTTATTATTCATTATTAATTCATCATATCATCTTCTATAATTATCCCTTACTAAGAATTTATTCTCACCATTATTTTGTTTCATTTCTATAGGTTATAAAGAAAAAATATTTGAATAAGATTTCATGGATGTCATTCATTTAATTTTATTATGTATAATGTTTTATTTTCTAATCCGCAATTTAATATGGTTATCATTTAAATAATATGGGTTTCCAAAATTGCTAAAATGATCAGTATTTCTAGAGTTTATTCCCTAAAATCATGCCATTGAAATAAATTAAGGCACCGACTCTGAGATTCTAGGGTTAGCGTGTTATAGTTGGTATCAAAGAATGTATAGTAGAAAACATGAAACTAAATTTCGAAAAATGTAGACTATGAAAATAACCTTAACATTTACATTGAGGATAATTATTATTAATATAATTTTGGTAAGCTAGATATTATGAGGATCTACAGAGAAACAATCCCTATCTAGATACTATAAGTGTACTTGGTTTAGGGATAGATGTACTGAAGGTAAACATCTCTAAATATGTGTGTCAGACTAGACTTGACCATAACATGGTATATGATAATGGCCATTATTTTTCACAAAGCTTTACACTCTCATGGGATATTTTTTGGATAATTTATACATTATTTAAAAACCATTATAAAGGATTTAAAAGTAATGATATCCCCAAAGTAAATTTTTATTATTATTATGAATTATAATTGGGATTGGTTTTTCAATTTATGATAAGTGTTTAAATATTTTTTGGATTATAAATTATGTGGCATAATGTTATGATGTAATATCATATATGCCATTATTTATCAATGGGTCATGTAAGGAAGAATCGTATCAAATCCTATTGACAATTTAGAGGTTTCGTTACTAAGAAAGCATATATAATTGGTATTAGTACTAAGAATGTTATGGATATATTTGTGTATCTTAATCAGGTTAGAAATATAAAATTTCATAGCTGGAGAAACCTATTTCAAAATGAGATTCCCCAATGGTGTATCGTTTGATGCGATAGAGGCCCCCATAATTTAGTGGGACTACTAACCAAATGGTGGCTGAGTAATATATTAAGTATTTGAGGAAGATATTCATTGAATTTAGATGGTGTTAAAGGTAAATGTTTTAGTATACTATCCCAATAGAGATACTGATCAATATTGGTTGTTGATCCAAAATACATGGGAGGAAGAGGAAATAAAACTAATGGATTTGAAGGATTTTAAGGATATGTTGTTTAAAAATATTTCCCCTGTGAAAAACAAACTAAGATGAAGATTCAATTCCTTAGCTTATATAGAATGATGCAATAATATGTTTTGAGTATTAAACTACCATTACAATGTTTTTTTGGTATACTATATTTTACATACAAAACATGGAGTAAAATATTGTTCACTTATTTTAAGGGATTAAGGCAAATATTCGAAGGATTCTACATTCTCATAATTTTTCATCATATCAAGAATTAGTTTTATGTGCCAAAAAAAGAGAAGGGATTATTAGGATCATACATATTCAAATGAATCCATCCGAAGAAGAGGACCTCTAAACACCATGAAAATGGGATGGATTCAACCAATAATCTGGTATAAAATAAATTACCACCTAGTGAGAACTGTGGGAAAAATAACTCTAGGAAATTCTTAAAGGGATTAGTATTTTGTTAAGATATTGGAGAAAGGGGTCATCATATTAATGAATGAAATGAGAATAAGGAAAACACTGATATTTAGTGTTTTACCTATAGTGACATGGATAACTACACAAATTATATCCCCAATCATCAATGTAATATACCTTAGAATAGCCTTAGAGATCAACATCAAACATATGTTATCAACACAACTAATGTGTAATGATTAATATTCTTATGTATTTTTATTTAATTAATGTGTTGTAAAAATAATTTATTGAAAATGTTCTCATCATTTTATTTAGGAAATATGTATAGATATTAATGATGTACAATATCATTTAGGATTTTAGATAACATTTTGAATAGTACCAAGAAAATTGAATTAGTAGAAAGTTATAAATTTTATAAAATACATGGTTGAAAGAAAGAGAAGTCTTAATTTGTTCATGATATTGAGATAATCATGATGGAAAAAGGGATGATTGATATGGATAAAGTAAATTGTATATTACAAGATACCATGTAAATTATACTATTTTTCCAGATTATAATCAGTTAGAAAAGTTAACCATTTATGAAATAGATTAAGTTGAACATAGGATGTGGTTTTAGAGTGTGATGTATTACTTCAACCTATGATGAAACTTTTTGCTAAAAGATGAAGTAGAAATAGTTCGACACACAAATAAAGGAAATTTTTTTCCTATGTAATAGAAACATATCAAGTAATTATATTTATCTATATTCCTATAGTGTGAAAGAATGTCAAAAGTCTAGGAAAATGGTTTTCCTAAAAAATATTGTCTTATTATTATTAATTTTTATGAAATCAATGACCTTTTAAACAACTATATATTTTGGAATTTTGATCATCAAATTTCAGATGAACATGTTATCTATCACTCTCCATCGGAACATGATGGTTATATCTCTATACCATGTTAAAATTTTAACAACTATTGCCTTATTTGAAAGACTATATATGTGGTGCCTGTCAAATTTTCATTTCCCTATTATTAAGAATATGAGTAATTATCCCTTTTTACCATGAGGGTTTTTAATAATAAATAATTTTAAAATATTAAACCCTTAATTATTGATGACATATTTAAATTTCCAACACACAATTTATTTTTGGAGGGGATAATGTTACCCCCACAAAATTATAAAAGAAGATATTTTATTTAACAGCATGTGTGAACCACAACACCATGAGAGCACAAGAATATAATTGTAAATACCCCAACCCCAGTATCATAGAGTTGGTGTTTACTTTATTACATTGTGTTGTTATACAAGGAATCTCATCCCAAAAGGGATGAATATTTATTTAGTTATGTAAAACTACATACATACATCTAAAATAAATTATAAATGAAATGATAAAATACTACATAATAATTCATTTAATTACCTAATTACTCTCATATATTATACATGTATGTTAATCATAATAAAAATCCTGGAATACTGGGAAAAATAAAATATTAAAAAAGGTTTATTTAAAATTCTTAGTAATGGAAAGCACACATCATAAACTCTCATGAATTAATTATCATAAACATTAAGGAAATTTTAATAAATGAATCATAATCCATTTAAACATAATCTTCAGTGTAATATTGAAAAAAATGATAATCAAATAATTCCATATAAATAATCACATGCATATTCTGTTAATTAAATCACCCCATGGAATATCAATAACTAATATCATAATGAGGGAATGTGTAATACTGAACATCATAAACATACCTTCATGTCTTTGACCATGATATCATATATAAATGGGTAAGGTCTTAGAGAATAGCCCAAGTAGTTTGTTTCATGAGACCAATTATTGCATCGAGGGATATAGAGGGCCCCACCCATTCCTTACTAAGTTGAATAAATTCATCATTTTAAAGGGTTTAATTATAATCTATGTATAATACATTATTAACTATTAAAAACATTCACCAATCAATGAACATAATAATTAACCAAGTAGAGTAATATGATGAATGCAATCAAAATAGTACATCCATTATCAAAATGATAATCAATCATTCAGCAAAATATGGTTTATGATATCATATGGGATCAATCACAATTAAGCATAAGATACTATAAATGATTTTGATATAGATGAAAATAGTCTAATAAAATAACCATAAATACATGAGATAAATTCCCTTTTACAATCAAATCATTTTTTTAAAAGTCACATAATTATAGAAGAAAAAATGTTATTTTAAAGGAGTCATGTAAACTTGTAATATAATATTAAAAATATTAAGTCCTAATTACTAATTAAAAATCTGATCATGAATTATAAGTTAACAGAACATTTATTTGGTTATATTATCAATGAATTAATAAATTACCTCTTTTGGAAAATTCAAGAAATATTCATTTAAATCCATTTTATAAAAAGTCGAACATTGGTAAACAGATTTTAAAATTATTAGGGTAATAATTGTAAACGTTTTGAAAATACTTTAGAAAACATGGATATGGATGAAAAATATTCCCTAGTCGAGTCTTAAATAGAAACACTCTTGATTAATAATTAGATTTTGAATAAATCCCTTACAAATTTGTAATCATTTGAAAATTATTCCCCATAACATCATATGAATGTTTAAATACCATGAATATAAGTATATTCATGATATTATATTAAATTACTAGTATATAAACCACATAAAATAAATAAGTGGTCAATAAGGCTTCTATCCCACAAATAATAAAATTGAGACTAAAATCCCTTACATTGTGATTTCATATAGTTAAATATAACTTAACCTTCTGTATAATGGTATAAAGAATGTAATAATGATATTTAGGAACCATATTTTATATTTTTCATATCATATATGATCCTATTATATAACCTTATGACTTGTTTGTTAATAATATCTCGTTATTTCCATAGTTTCAGATGTTAAAATGTTCATTTTCCTAGGCATGTTTTGTCGTGTAAATTCTAGTTGTTATGAATAGAATTTTGTTAAATCATAACCAAAATTATATTAAGGTCACAAATTTCATATTTATTCAACATATACATTCTTGTTATCATTAATTAATGGTGAACATGGAATATGATTCACATCGCGTCATAGAGAAGGAATGATGTATGTATGCATAAGCAATGATATCATTCCATTGACAGTAAACTGGTAATGAAGTGAATGGTATTTTAATTTTAATAAAATAAATATCATTTCATTATTATTATATATATCCATTATTTCAATCATTATACCTATCCATATAAATTGGTGATAAAAAATAGATTTCACCAAGATGTGGAGACCGTAATTCATGTGTACGCATGTGAGGGGCTTTCATTTTCTGTATCATGGATAAAAGGTGGATTATGGTTGTCCCATAATTATAATAACATTATATGATATGTATTATACTAGACTTAGTACTTTATAATAGAAACAATACATTAATATGAAATATAATAATAAATGAACATTAATGAGTCGGTAAAAATTATTATTTCTTCTTTGGAGGACTTACAATATAAATTCTATTTAATGATCTTGGGTATGTATTTTGGAAGGACCAGAACCAATAGAACATGGATAAGAATATTTTAAATTTAATGGGTATAATATTTTCTAGTTAAAAGGCTCAATGCGGTGTGAATATTTTAGGGATGAGATTCCCTTTTATAAATGAGGTAAGGGTCACTTTTGCAAACTCACAAAATATTAAATTAACATAAATTAATTTTCAATTCCAAATTTATTCACATTGAGTTATTTAGAATATATGATATTTATGGGTCTAAATAATATCATACAATATTTTTTTATAGATGTTTAGGTGTCATTATTACCCATATCGTTTGGTTAAAACCCTTATTTATACTAAACTCTTACCAGGACAACATGTGTTATTACTCATTGAAGGTTAATATATATTCTATAAAATGGCCAAAGAGATGTAATTGAGTAATGAATGAATTTTTCTACTCTTTCCAAATAATTTTTCTGAATTATATTTTTTTATTAATTTTATAACATTTAATAAAATATTATATATTTTAAAATATCATTAATTTCAATTTTGGGTACTATTTTTTACTTGACATTTTAAAAATATGATAAAAATATGGTATCTCCGATATTACTCTTTTATAACATCTCTAATACATAAAATAATCTATAAAATTAGTTTATAAAATTAATTATGTAAAATTATATTAATTTTCACAATTTTAATATCATTTATTTGATATTTTTAGTAAATAAAATTAATTACTATATTATTATTATGTAGGGATATAAATTAATTATTTATTACATAAAAGTAAAAATATATTATCATGTTGAAGATAAAATTTTAATATTTTAAATGAATATTTATAATTGATGATATCTTCTGAACAACAACATATTCAAAATATAACACTTTTTAAAAATAAGAGTATTACATACATGACATTCATTAAAATAAAATAATATTAAAGTATTAATATCATCCATGTGGCTCAAAGAGTTTATAAAATCATTTTAATTATTATTTTGGTTGAAAAATTATCTTTAAATTAAATTTAGAAAAGTTTTATAGTAATGTTCTAATATTTATAATATTATTTTTACCCTTAATTTCATGATTTATGCATTAATATGGTTAAAAAAGTATTATAGTTACTAATCATATTTTCCAAAATAAAATTCACATATATAATAAATTTTGAACTTATTATTACATATATGGAATGGGTTTTATATAATTCAAAACATATAACTAGAAGAAAAAAATTTAAACTTAATCTTGTTTACATTCTGAGAAGAGAGGTTATTAATGTGAAACTATTTTGCATATTGAAATGATTTAATATAAAAATTCAATGTTAATTATATTTCCATGAACTAAATTATAGTTTATTATATAAAATTTATCTAACTAAACTTCAAAACTAATAAAATTTTAATTTAATGCTATAAAATATTTAGATTAAAAAATTCAATTAAAATCTAGTATTTTGCACTATTCATCAAAACATAAATGTAATCTAAAAAATAAAAAACAACAAAATTAAAGTAAATTATTATATTATAATTTAAAAAATTAATTTTATTTTGTCAAATATAATTTATAATAGTGTCAAAATTTAAATTTAAAACAAGTGCACCATAAAAAAGTAGGAAAAATACAATTAGAAAAATCTATCTGTTTAGTGTAAAATTGGATTTATTTTTATATCATGTATAAAACTAAAAGTAGATGAATTTTAAACATTAAATAAAACATATTATATTAAAAATTCATAATTTAGTTAATATTATTCATTATTTATAATATAACCACTAGTGAATAAAATTCTATTATGTTGTTAAGTTGGGTGTTACATGAAACATAAGCTATCAAAAAAATTAAATTTAAAAAGATACATAACATAAAATATTGGGCTGTTACATTCTCCCATAATTCTATAAATTTAATCCTCACTATTTTTTAATTCGAGATCATTAATTAAAGTTGTATTTTGAAATAACTTTTACTGGAAACACACATCTGAAAAGATTTTAACGAAACATCCACTAAAAAAGAGAGGTATGTATGATGGTCACCTAAGATAAAATATAAAATGATTCCATTTAGGAAAATATAGATATTTAACTTAAAACATTCTATTAATGACTTTTAGACAGTGATAGATAACATGATCATAGTAATGTTAACAATCACAAAATTGTAAATATGTGATTGGTTAAAAGGACATTAGTTAAAGTTATTAGATTATCTTTTGGATTTAATTTTTTTTTACTAAATTTAAAGAATTATTTTACATATTGGATGAATGAAATAAGTAAACATACTTAATTTAAATGTATTGTATTATCCTTTAATAAATTACCACTATAAAGTCATATTTCTCTCCAATTGATGAGTATTAAAGTTTATTTTTTCATACTAGAAGAATTAAATTCCACATCTATGGATCATAAAATACACAAATATATAACTATCTATTCATCCTATATTTTTAAATTAACCAAAACCTAAATGTTGTGGATAAGATAAGACAATTGCCCAAAAATATTTAACCTTTTATGAGTAAAATCAACTTTAATCTCCAAAATTCAACATTAATACCCAAAGTTTAACATAGGTCATTCATAGAATAACTGTACTTCAGAAAATATATTCTAGACTATTATTGAAGCACAAAAACTAGAATTACTCGATTATATATTCTTACTTATAATAACAATCACTCTTAATGTCTCACATCCAATTACCAAGATTCTATAACATACAATATATGATAACCATTTCCATAAATTACTTAAATTTTCATAAGTCCATAGTAAAATCATATTCGAATCCAAAAGACAATTCAACATTAATTACACATAACATTAAACATACCTTAATCTTAAAGTATTCCAAAAATAGTGAATTTTTTCAGAAATAACATTAATAAATTAATCACCAAATCATTTTCTAATCCCATGGATATCTATTTGAAAAAAATTCACAAAATAAAATTTATCCATTATAAAGTTTAACTAACAAAATGACATGCTAATCAAGACATCACATAGACTAGTGGTAGGAATTGAACCCTTGTAGAAAATTTGTTGTGGTTTCAAACAATGTAGCCTTTCCAAATGTGGAAGGTTGTTAATCGGCTTGCGGGATGTCCTTTTTCTAAAATAAATATTAATATTATCCAAAAATGTTACAAGAATCCAATAAAATTACCCAAATATATTCAACATTAAAGAAACCTTTTAACCAAAAGGTTATCTCATTCATTTAATTTTATATTACTAATATTATAATAACCCACATTTACCTAAAATTCAATTACCTTGTAAACCCTAATGTTTATCCAGTCCTTTTAAAATATTTTCACAAACGGGAAAGGTATTATTACATAAATAAGTTTTTTCATGCATACTAATCCAATTGTTTTTGTCACCAAATGTGTTTCCCAAAATATATTTAATGATGATTAACCTTATTAACATAAAACGTCAATAGGGTCATTAAGAATATTAAACTCATAAATCCATGATGGTGTATATAATAATTAATTTAATGAAATTATATCAATACAATTATTTAGAGTCTTCAGGATTATTTTAACAATGATACCATTTGTGACATTATTCATTAACACATTCTTTATCAGATTCAATTTTAAACCCTTTCGTTCTTATTGCATCTATTTATTAAAACAAAAAATGTAGGTTTATAAACACTAATCAAAGTAATCAATCAGTTAGTCATGAAGAATCATTTATAGAATTTCTGAGTCGTAAAAATTTCTCAATATATAAATCCTTAGGTTTATCCTAGGATTTACATGGCCATTTCAAAATATTTGTTATTTTATCTTAGACATATCATCAATAGTTAGAAATAGGGATTTTATTCCCTAATATATGTTTTCATAAACCATGTTTCCAAGGTTTCTAATTAAATTCATCGATACCTACTACAAAGACCCCAAACCTAGTATACTAGAGTTGATGGTTACATTACTACATTTAGAGTATTATAAAATTAATCACATCTTGATGTTATGGAATGATTATTATTTTTATAATACTATATATATTCTTGAAACTTAAACTACAATTTAAACTATACAATTCAACATATTGATCTCTTTAAGAAGTCCATTATTCTCCTAACTTATCCCTACATGTCAATTAAAATATAAATATTTTCATACTATGAAAAATAAAAAATAAAAAATGGTTGATATCAAATTCCCAGTAAGGGTAAAAATACAATTAATGCTATCATAAATAAATAATATTAAGCATTATGTCAAGAACAATTACTGAAACACAATTCTTTTGAGCATAATATTGAATATACTATGGAAAGAAAAAACGATAATCAAATACTTCCATATAAATAATAACATGGATATTATACTAATAAATAATAACATGGAAAATAAACAAAAAAGTATCATAAGTATGGAATACATAATTTTGAACATCATAAACCTATCGTACAGGATTTGGTGAACACACCATACACAAACAGAGAATGCCTAAGATAGTACCCAAACTAGTTTGTCTCCTGAGTCCTACCAATCAATTTATGGACTATAGAAGGTTCATCCTTTCATTTACTAAGTCCAATGAATTACATATATATATAAAATGAATCATAATCAACATATACTAGCATATTAAATGTTAAAATCAATGCTCAATAAATAAATATAATAAAAAACAATCCATAATAATATGATGAATGATATCAAAATATAACATTGGCAGTCTAACTAGTCATAAACCATTCAATAAAATATGGTAGATGGGATCATAATATTTTATCCTTAATTAATCATAATATCAAACAAAGTATTTTTACAAATTTGAAAATAATCTAATAAAATCATTTAAATTTTTTGAAGGTGATACCCTTTTTGAAATTTAAAAAATTTATTTAAAAAGTCACAGAATTATAAAAGAGAATAATTTCATTGAAAAGTAGCTTCTCATCATATAAAGAAATCTTAAAAACATTATTGTACCATCACTGTTGAAAAATATTCTCATTTTACATAAATTAAAAAAATACTCCATCCTTTTTTTAAGAAGTCATAAAGCACCTCATTTGGAAAATAACAGTAAGATTCTGTAAAAATAATTTTTCAAAAAGTCAGAACTAGAAAAAAATAATTCAAAAATTTAAAATATAATAGTAAAAATATTTTTAAAAAAACCTTTATAGTACATTGGCATTGATGAGAAATATTTCCCAATGGAGACTTAAATAGAATTTATCTTGATTAATGATGATATTGTGAATTAAACCCTTAGCAATTCCTAATCAGTTGAATTATAATCCCCATAATAAAAAATGAAACATTACATACCATAATTATAAGTATATTCGTAATTTTATATTAATGGGACAATATATACACACATAAAATATATAAGTGTTCATTATGTCTTATATCCCCGATGAATAAAAATGAGACAAAAATCTCATACCATGCACTTTCCTTTAGTTAAATGTGCTAACTCTAGTATAATTTTTTAAATCAAGTTACTAATTTATTCCATTACCATACCCATATCTATTATATTGTATATTATATTATTATATCATATTATCACCCTTTAGTTAATAATAAAACAATATTACCTTTATTTTGGGTGTTAACTGCTTCATTTTCCTCTACATTTTTGTTGTGTAATCCCCAGTTATTTGGAATTGTATATTGTTCCATCATATACAGAATTATATAAAGTTCATAGATATCTTATTTATTCATTATATACATTATTAAAATCATTCATAAAGTTGGACATGGAGAATGAACCACATCGCGTTTTGGAGACGGTGGGACGTATGTACGCATGAGCGACGATATGATTCCATTAATGGTAAAATAGTAAGGAATTTTATGGTATATTAATTTTTTTAAATTAAATATCATTTAATATCAATTATATATATCAATTTTTTCATCATTATACCAATACATGTAAATTGGTGATAAAACATTACCCCACGATGTAGAGACGGTATTTCCTATGTACACACACAATGCTTTCATTTCTAGTAGGATAGATAGAAGGTGGAATATGATTGAGCTAAAATAACAACAAATTAACATAATATATATGAAATAAGATTAATTAATTTATTAGTCAAATAATATGGGAATATGATGTAAAACAATAAATGAACTTGAATTTGTTGGTAAAAATGATTACATCTTCTATAGTGGACTTCCTTTTGAACATGGCTTGGGCGATCTACGGTAAGAATTTTTGAAGGAACAAAACCTGTGGAACATGTATATGTATTATACAAGACAAATGGGATGTTTTTTATTATCATACAAGAATCAATGTGGTGTTAATAATTCACATAGGAGGATCCCTTTTATAATTTAGGTGAGGGGAACTTGTAGAAACTCTCAAAATATTAAATTATTTTAAATTAATTTTCTTTTCAATATAGATCAAAAGTGAGTTATTTAAAATATAATATTATCGGGGTCTAAGTACCCTGATACTATCATTTTTATATAAGTTTATTTATCTTTCTTATCCTTATGTTTTGGTTTTATCCCTTATTTAAACCCTTAATCACTTATCATGATAATATGAGTGTTTACATTTGGAAGTATAATATAGTTACTATAAAATGATAAAAACCCATAAATCAGTAATGGATGAAACTTGAAGATTTATCCCAACATTTCGGACAAATTTTATATTTTTATGAAATATTTATCATTTAATATATTTTTTTTTGAAATATCATTAATGTCATTTTTGGTACTATTCATTACATAAATTTCCAAAAATATCATAATAGTAAAATAACTTCTAAATAAATATTTAAAAATATCCATAAAATTTCAAATAAATATATTAAAATTTTATAATACATTAATTATGTGATATTATATTTATTTTAATATTTTTTAGGTTATTTATTTCCTATTTTCATTAATTAAACAGTTATATCATCATCGTTGTGCAAGAATTTAATTTACATATTTATTCCCTTAAAATTAATAATAAATTACCATGATGAATAAAAAAAGTTTATATTTAAAATGGCTACTTATATTTAAATATATCATCTAAATTACTGCATATTAAAAAGATAATACTGATGGAATACATATGTATGACTTATTTGACATTCCTTAATGTAAAATACTATACAATGTTTAATGTCATCATAATGGCTCCAATAGGCCATAAAATCTTTTAAATGGTGATATTGGTCAACACTCAATCATAAAATAAAATTATTACAAATTTTAGGAAAAATTTCTTAATTTTTAAAATATTAATTTTACCCATAATTATTTGATTTACCTTTTAATATGGTAGTAAAAATTTACTAAACATTCTTTTTATATTTTCCAAAAAGGGACATGTATTATAAATTTATAAATTATTATTCCAAAAAATAAATTAGTTTTTTAAAATTCAAAATAAATAATAAGCCAAATTTAATATAAAAATAATCTCATTGATGGGGTGAGAAGGCAGGTTATTAAAGTAAAAATGATCAAAAGATTAAAATGTTTTTATCTCCAAATTCAATGTTAAATTGATTAAAATGAAATAAATTAAATA
The DNA here is from genome assembly GCA_963277665.1 of Viscum album. Classification (NCBI taxonomy): domain Eukaryota; kingdom Viridiplantae; phylum Streptophyta; class Magnoliopsida; order Santalales; family Viscaceae; genus Viscum; species Viscum album. The sequence goes on from OY728125.1 coordinate 1,406,536,993, forward strand.
AAATTAAATAAAATTTTCTTATATATAATATGAAACAAATTTAAAATATATTTTAATAATTTAAATTATTTTGAAGAAAATGAGTTTTTCTATTTAAAACCTGTAATTTTCACTATTAAACATAATAAGAAACTTATCGGAAAAATAAAAAATTATTCAACAATAGTTAAATTTTATAATAAAATTTAAAAACTGGTGTTTATTTTTTAAAATATAATTTATTAAATTATCAAAATTTCTTTTTAAAACATCATTAAAATCTATAGGCGGGAAACCACCATTAAAAAATATAACTTCTAATACCTAAAAGTAGATTTATTTTTGTATCATGTCTAGAAATAACAAAAGAAGTATGTTAAAAATTAAATTGAATATGTAATATAAAAATTTCATAATTTGGATAATAATAAGCATTCCTAGCAATTTAACATCAATTTAATAATATCTTATTTTGCGGTTTAGCTTGGTGTTGCGTGCAACGTAAGCAATCGAAATGATTATGTTTACAGATACATATTATAAAGTCTTGGGGGTGCTGCAATAGTATCTTGAGAGGATAAGGTATATTTAATATATTTAATATTTTCAATATTAAATAAATGCTTCAATGCAATCATCATTTACTTTATCTTGTGTCGTATGGAATAAGTTTCTTCGAGGGATTGCATTATACTCAAGACCGAATCTCATGGAATACTATTAATATTATTATTTAGAAATTAAAATTATTACCTAGAATTTATATTTGAGGTTTTGAATATGATTAATTAACTTCTCAAAATATGTATCTGAATAAGTTGGTAACCAATCAATTCGAAACGAATATAGAATCCAAATAAATATAATGAAAACATTTGAATAAAAAAATTTAATTCTCCAATGGCATTTTATCTAAATAAATTAAATAAACTAATATTTTTAGATGATATTACATATATATATATTATTCAATAAAATAGTTTTGATATTTTTCCAATATATTTGATAGGTATATGATTAGAACAACTCAAATTTTACACATAAAAAGCTATATTTTTTTTTCTAAATGCAGGTTTCCCGACATTTAATAAAAACCCTATTTTAAGTAAAAAAATTAAAAATAATATACAAATAATTTTGAAAAAATACACTTCATTTTTTAAATTTTAAATTAAAAATTATCTTTGGTAGAGTTTTTGGATTTTTTCGGATATATTTCATTTTCAAATTTATGGTGAAAAATATTTAATGTCAAATGAGAACTGTTTCTTCGTCTAATTTATTTATATAGATATATTTTAATTTTTATTGATTTTAAATATAATCTAGATATATTGTACATGTATTAATCCAATTTACCTAATTTTAATCAATTTAACTTTTATATTGGATATAAAAACTTTTAAAACTTTTGAACATTTTTACTTTAAATGTATATTTTGTCATCCCATATGCGTGATTCATTTCAAATTAATTTCAATCATTTATGTTATTGGAATTTGGGAAATTGTAATCCTTATTTTTAATAAAAATAATATATTATTTAAAATATAATTAACTTAGATTTTGTCAAAAAAAATAGTAGTTAAATAAATTAGAATTATTTATAATGAATAAGAGTAAAACAAGAATAACAAGGGACTAAACCATGAAATTACATGTCAAAATGACATATACACATGTCCAAACCCAATTTTATGGACATATCACGACCATATACAACCATATATCAAATATAGTTCATTATTTTAGAATCATTATGTAATTTAGACATCCCAAAAGTGTTTACCTTTTTTATATATACAAGAATGATACTCCTCTTCCATTATAAAAGATAACTCACCACTCCCCCTTATTAACAAACATAATGCTATTTTTCTGTTAATAAACCTTCCCAAATAAGTTCTAAAAATACCTCACCTCATCCTAGAGGCCTTAATTTCTAAATATAGAAAACAAAAGATGATTGTTTGGTATAAACCAAAAAGATTTTCCCAAATAAGAGTTAATGTTCATAAATGATCATTGTTGTTTGGTTTACTTCTCCAATCCTTAAATTATTTTTATAGATAGATTATTTAATAACCTCAATATATTAAATGTATTTATATGGTGTTATTTTAAGTCAATTACCTACACCGTCAAATAATTCCATTAAATGGGACACGCAATCATCGTCTTTGTGGATGTCAGACTACCTTCCCGTGACCTGATGTAGTTGATCCTTAAATTACCACCTTTCAAGGTTCAGAGTAATGATGTATTTATAGTTTTTATATGATATATAAGATATTTATAATTTCATAATCATTCTGTAATTTTTATATAATACAAACCTACTTGTTTTAAATTTTTTAGGAATACAATAATATTTTTTTGGATGTGTTTTCTACTACCTCCTCAAATTGATATGATTCTTCCATGATATAAACAACATGTATAATGGATAGTTTTAATAAAAATTTGTGATATATATTAAATAAATGATAAAATAGAATTATAAAATACATATATATCATTTACTTTTAATTCATTTAATACGATAAGAAAATGGAAACAATGTTTATACCTATATAGGACCTAGCCTCTCTATGAAGAATTTATTTTTTATTCTATATCCAAAACATATGGATTAGTATAAATACATATCTAATTAATATATATAATATTTTAATATGTTTTTATATTTTTTAAAATATTAATTCGTGATCTAATTAATTGGAACAAAAATAACAAGTCAAAACATACTTGAAAAACGTGGCGATTAACATCGAAAGTATTGAAAATAATGAAATATTATTAACAAACATGTAATAAGATATTATAAATATGATTATGGTTCTATAATTAGTCAATATCACGATTAAACCAATAATACAATAGTTTAAAATACATTCACTAAAATGAAAACACAAGGTAATTGATTTCATCTCAATTTACATTCTATTGAGACTTGTTTGTTATTATAAACCAATTCACATGAATGTGGTTTATATACTACCCTTTTGGCATTTAATATCATAACTCACTCATAAATAATGGTATTTTATGTTTGAATTTGTAATACCTTGTCTAAATGGTTTTGACTTGAAAATTACTATTTGGTAAAAGTTATCTTTTAGATATTACTTTATTTATAGATTCTTAACTTTCTCTAGATTCAGTAACTAACAAATGATCATGTATACTGTTCATTAATTTTATTTTAAATATCTATATTCTCATTCAATGGATATTATAATTTTTTAAATCATATACCAATTATATATATTTTTTTACTTTACCAAATCTTTAATGAATTCGAGAAAAATTAATGAATATTTATCTTGTAATCTATATAGAAAATTGATGATAAAGAATACTCAATAAATTAATTGATTATTCAATATATAAAAAAATTATTTACCATTCACTACATGGTTTGGGGAATAGTTACTGTAAGACCCTTGATGAATCAATAGTCTTATATGATAAAATCAATAAGCCAAATCTGATGGAGTTTTACCAATAATTTTTTAAACTATCCCGAGGATAGATATTTATGGTAATGTTACTTTGTAACTAAGAAAAATGACATAGAATAATTAAGGATTTAATTTATTTAGAATTCAGTTATTATTATTATTATCCTTGTGTTTTTTTCATTAACATTATATGTGGATGCATTTGCAATACTCGTTTGTTGATTTAAATGCATGTGTGTTCAGTTATTTACCTTTCCATATTGATTATGTCTTGTACGTTTATTTAAAATACATGTGTGTTTTGTTATTTACCATTACATAATTATCATTAATTATTAATTCATGATAGATTCCACTATATTTAAACTTTAATAATCATTTGAGAACCCCCTAATTTTTTCCACTTCCCTAGGTTATCTAGAAAAAATCTTTGAATAAGCATTCAGTGATGTTGTTCATTTAAATTTATTTTATATCATGTTTTATTTTTTATTTACTGATGTAATATTTTTATCTTTCATGTATTATGTTTTTCCATAATTATTAAATTGATTTGTTATTCAGGATTTTATTCCATCTAATCATGCCAATGTAATAAATTAAGGCACCTTGTCTAGGATTTGGGGGTTGCGGCATTACAAATGGTGTGTAGAACTATATATTAGATGCATATATAGTTATGAATGTGTAGATACATAATAAATTTCATGTAGTAAACAAATCAACACATCAGACCAGGTTCCTCATGGGAAACCAATGTTCCTCATGGGATACTAAACTGATAATACCTACATAGGCCTTTTCCAAATATGTATATACCAACTCAACCAGTATAGTTATGATATGTGTCTAATAATGTGTCTTCATACATCATGTATCTAGAATGGATTCAATATTTTCCCTGAAGGATGCATCTCTGGTATTACAATTACGAATTCCTGGTTTTTGATGTAAGATATATCCAGAGAATTTAATTCATGGAATCCCGATTCTATGTGAGGGGATATATAAATAGGATCAAAAGTTTCACTCTAGTAGCACTATAATTACACATCACAAAAGAGTTCATTAAAGTAGATCTGTAAGTGGAATTCCATGTATCACCCTTTTCAAGGTGTAATCATGACCCTATGATCCCATCCTAGGTATTCCACACATGTGACTAAGTATCACTCATGACATGGTATAACTCAATCACCCACCAATCTTGTCTAATACATATCCCCATTAGAACTGGTATAACACATGTAAAGATGAGTGATTCAACCTGATATATTTTTAAATTAATCCATTTATGAATCCATGTATCACTCCAAATGCATTTTTTTAATTATAATTATAAATCACGATGAGCCCAACCAAGGTTTACTTAAGTTGTGAAACTATTATCTCCCTCAACTTTAATTAATGGCTTGGTTTTTCTATAAAGAAATTGTTCCATTTAACAAGGTATTTCATTCATAACACCTTAATGTAGTTAGAAATTCTATTAGGTTCATGTGAATAAGGATATGAGACAAATAAAGTTGACCTAAAAAATGTCATATCATCATTTTTTGATCAAATAAAAATTCGAAGAACTTATTAAAAGTCTGTTCACACATCCAAAATAAAAACCATTTATTTCTATTCTCAGGAATAAGGCTATCAAGCCCTTAAGAAGTGGAACACCCACAAGGATGGATTCTATCAAGGATAAATAACCCACAACATCAATTCATTGGTATCCAAGGATATAAAAAGAATGTGTTATTCAATAATTTAATTTATTCAGAATTTTGGTGTTGTCTCCAAGGAAGTCCAGCATGACACATAAAGGTACATTACACAATAGAAAGAGACTTCTAGTGAAAAGTACAAGACCTCCTAAATTTTTTATATAGTATTATACTCATTCATTATCGACCCTTGAATCAATCTATAATGTGGTAAATCAAAAGAATAGATGAACTACTTGAAAATATGGCATATTATCTTAAACGAAAATAATGTCGAAGATGGTGATATAAAATATAGAAGGAATGATGATGAATAAATATGTTACCGTTGATGATCCAATGTGACCAAAAGTGAATATATTGAGCTCATATAATGGATATCCATCAATGAAATGGTTATTCTTGGGGGATATCATTTAGTTGGAAGGCCCAGAGTGTGGGAAAAGAGAGTGTTTCTACCAAATTGAACCCCCTTCCCATTATATTAAAAATAATCCAGGGCTTTCACATGACATGTAAAAATTACAGACTATGTAAATAATTAGTTTTACAATCAATTTAAAAACAAATTCATTGATTGTATAGGGTCTATCAAGACAAATACACATCATTTATTTATAATTAACATTGTTTTTTAGCCTATGACCAGCTTCAACCCCTCCAACTACTTCCTTCAATAAGAAAACTGACATGCCAAAGATCCTGATCACCAGGTTATTAGACAAAATAGAAAACATGATGAGGGTTTTTTATAAATTGAAAATAGTCTATACCTCTTTGAAATGTAGGTACATATTATAATTAAAATATTTTTAAAATGAAATATAGAAATAAAAACACTTTTTAGACAAGTATATATTATGTATAAATTTTTTTATACCAAATTCAGGTATCAAATTCATTCTAAAGAGTATAATTATATTATTTTGTTAAAAAAAATTACCTAAATATTAAAAATAATGAAAAATTGTAATTTTTAAATAATTAAAAGAAAAATATTCTCAATAAATATAATTTTTTTCACTATTCAGTGAAAATTCTTATTTTTAGAAAAATTTGAAAATGACACCATTATTAAATGTTTATATGATGATTTCAGAAGTGATATACTTATTTCCAAATTATGGTTATAATTTTTTAAAAAAAATTAATAATAATATATTCTCAAAAATCGAAATTAACAATAATTTTTAAGTAAATGAATTTATGAGGAATTTAATGGATTTAATAAAAAATGAGTGAATATATACAAAAATATTTATCAATAAAATTTATTTATAATTAATTTTATACATTTTTTAAAATCAGTTAATTTCATTTATTCCTACCAATTAATATCTAGGTTATAATGATCATATTTAAATAATAATATTTCATGGTCTATTAAATTCATTACTGCATGTTGAATATGTTATCAAATATGTTGTTATTTATAAAATATAAAGGTTTCACACATTAAACAATATTAATGTCCATTTATACTTATTCAAATACACTTTTAGTGAAAATCCTAAAATACAAGTTATGTAATAAAGAGGGATAAATTAAATTTTCTTGTCTCACATTGTGAGCTTCACATTGCTCATTGTAGTTTGAAAGGAGGTGATTTATTCTCTAGGTTTACTTAATATTTCTCAATAAGGCATGTATTAAGATTAATCATGTCGACACGTGACATAATTCATGGAAAAAGATAGTGGGATTTCGATTCTGTGGTCATCCGTGATTTCATTGTATGGTACCATCGGTGTTTGTACGCAGTGAAGGCATGGTAGATCAAATCTTGTATGGTTAAATGAATCTTTCTATGAGTCAAGTTGAAAAGAATAAACATATATGTTCAAGAATATAACTTGAGGCATCATAATTTCTAAAAAATCATGCCCAATTGACAACTCATGAAATTGTGGTGAGACATAATATATGTGGTAAGATGAGAATATTCATGTGGTATTTTTATGATAGAACTTTCAAGGAAGTAAAAGTCACGATGAAGATGCTGGGGGGAGCAGTTCCAAGTAGTTAGTCTAGGTTGTATGTAATGTCTGAAGCCAATGGGAAAATTAATTCCTCTGAGGCCTATGGGCCATGTAATACATACACCTACGGGGCTTGTTTAGGTTCCACCTCACCCCTTGAAATGTGTATTATCAAAAATAAATAAAAAATGAAGGCCTTCAGGCCATTAGAGGACATGTGGTAGTTTTAGGGTTCAAAAATACAATAATCTTCAAGTTAAAACCTGTAGAAGATTCATATTACATATTGGTTTACATACTATAATGAGGTTGTATGTCAGTCCCACATCTTCAAATTTTATATCCTATTCCATCTTAATATCACACAATTTGGTGAGTCTTTGGACCCCTTAATCATCCAAATGATCATTTGGTCCAGTTGAATTAAATGTAGATAATAGAATAATATTTACAATAGATGTAACGCCCCGACCCTAGATACACAAAGTCGGTGCATTATTACATAATATTGGCATGATCACAAAGGATCAAGTCTCGAAAGACTGATTAGTTTAGTAGTCTTGGAAACACTAGATATATTCATAAGTCGTACATTAAATCATATGGTAAAAAAACTACAACAACATTTTGTCTTCATATCCCCTCATACTATCCCTGTAGGTCATTCATAAATTACTTCTTCATAATCCTGGGAAAAATAAAACATTGAAAGGGGTGAGCTCAGATGCTCAGTAAGGATAACATTATAGCAGAAGCTTTCATAGATAAGAATAAACACTTAAGGCAATTTATAACTAAAACGAAAACCTTTTAAACTTGAACTTCAACATAAAATGGAAAAGATAAAATGAAATAATGCCATTTACTTACTCACATGGATATTCTACTAGTTGAATGATCACATGAAATATCAATAACCACTTTCATAATGATGGAATGCATAATGCCAGACTATCATAACCACATAGCCAAGGCCTCGTGCAAAGACTACAAATAAGATTTTGCCAAGGACTTGTGCCAGGACACTAGTTTGTCTCATTAGACCTACTTATGCATCAAGGATCTATAGTGGGCTCCACCCGTCACTTATTAAGTCCAATTAATTCCTCATATGAATAGGTTTGAACATAACATAAACATTCATATTAAAACTGGCATACGAAATGCCAATACATTAACTACAAACCATGAATGGTATAAAAATAGCACCTCCACAGTCAAACATAACTCATTTGATACAATATGGAAGTCTTTATTGTATCACATTAAACTCAATCAAGAATAATGAAGGATGTTGACATAGATGAAAATAATCATCAAAACTATTTGAGAGAAAAATCCCCCTTTTTCTTGAAATCATTTAAAGTCACACTATTTGTCAAGAAGCTATTTAAAAATAGATTTTTGAATAAAAGTTTCCCATACCACTTTGAAACTTTTAAAAGGATATTTAATTTTAATACATTAATGTTCATATAAATAAATCCTTAAAACCATTTTTAAAACAAGGAGATTAATGAGCAAGATTTAGAAGAATAAGTCTTTAAAACATTTAAAAATTGAACTTTAGTAAGAGTTTCTAACCAAAAGAGAGACACTTGAATACACATAATTGAGGTAATCAAAACATTGTAATATCATGCGAATAAAGTAATTCATGATATACTATGTCAAATTACATTATATACAACACATAAAAGTGATTTGGTGTATAACAAAAAAGAAGTCTCAATGGAATGTAAATTGAGATGAAATCTCTCATAAAGTTTGTATCCTTAGATTAAGGATAAATAAATGACATAATTATGTGTGAAAAATATACATACACTAAATATGATTGGATATTCAGTGTAAAACAATCAAAGTACATTCACACATATTCTTTTAAAAACAACACCAACGAATTGGATGTTTAATTCAACAAATGGAGAATGAGTTAAAATAAATCTTACATAATTCATATCAATGACTTGAGAAATTATCAATAGAGTGATTATGTGTATCAAAAGTATATCCACAGGAAGGGGAGTGGAAATTATGACATAATCAAATGAATAGTGATTCCACACATAATCTTGGAGTAAAATAATCAATGAAGTTTTCGTAAATCCAAATGAGTGAAAATTGAAATTTTAAATTCCCTTATAGATTAGGTAACTTACGAAACATACAACCATGAAAGAAGGATGTCACGACCCCCTCCCACCAAAGATGTCCCTCCTGGTCTGGTAATGGTGAAAGGAAGATAATGACCCCCGAGTCCCGCCTCCAGTAGGCCCCGGGTTGGCGACTAGCACCAAGGGTATGAGTTTTCACAAATATGGGAGGCATTACCCTTTTTATTATTTTGGATCGGGAAATAGGACAAGTCAACCACCAAAAGGGGAAAAGAACAAGTGTATATAAATAAACCCAAACCAAGCCCACATGCATGTTTAAACAATTTTTATAACAAGGTACAAGTACAAGGAAGCTCAAAAGTACAATGCCAAAGAAAACAAGAGAACAACAACTGCAACAACTCCAACTGCCCGACTAGTAGGGTCCCGCACAGCCCTTGTAGTCCTCCTAGAAACCTGAAAGTAAACATAGGGTGAGAATACAAGTATACTCAGTAGGGAAACCTAAATCTCTGGTGCACAAGTGGGGAGACACCCTAAGGTCCCGTGAGAAAACAGAAGAACCAGAAACTAACAAGGAAAAACAATCCACCCAGCCTCACTGGTCACACTCACCAAGTAACCCAAACAAGTTTAGTATATATATAGATCAAAAGTATTGGGTACCCCGCACCATTTCCCACTTAATTAGATGCTGCTCTTCCTAACGGCAAACGTCCTGATGCTACCACACTCTTCCCGCCCGCACACACCTGTGCCAAACCACGCATCCCGCCCGCACACACCTGGGCCTAAAACCCACGCATCTCGCCCGCACACACCTGGGCCACAACCACTAACCCGCCTGCAGACACCTGGGCCTCATCCCGAAGGTTCTTGGGAATGGTAAGCATGCCTGAAGAGTCTTGGACTAAAGGTCGCCTCAAGCCATCACAACCTCCGAGACCTACCCGAAGAGTCTTGGGTGTAAGGTCACCTCAAGCCATCATAGCCTATGGAAGAAGGAGCAGGAAGGAGCTAGTAACTAAGGGGAAACACCCTCTCCCATAAAATGGGAGTGTTCGGCACTAGGTGCTTGACATGGGTGTGGTGCGACAAAACACAAAGATACAATTATATATATATACATATACCAAACACACAGCCCAACCTATGGCTTCTTAAAAAGAGAAACTGAGCATGTGCCTCGGCACTGCTACCACGAAGAATGCATCAACAACCAAACAATCATCCCCCAACCCCATTTAGGTTTTCATGTTTCATGCAATGGTTAAACAAATTATTACTACTGGGCAACTATCATCCAGACAAAACCTTTCACAAACATATTCCTTCCATCCACAACCAAGGTTAGGTAAAACGCAAGCAACCACATGCCATTTCATTTACAAAAGATTTTCACAACCATACAACATTCCATCATTCATTTATTTCAAAAGTTCCACACATAAAACCCTTTCCACACACAAAACATTTCCGCATTTGAAAACACCTTTTACTTCAAAACACTTTTCATAATCAAAACACTTTTCATAAATAAAGGCATTTTCCACAACCAACCACTTCCCATTTCAACCCCATCGTTTACAAAAACATTTCCCACAAACAACCAAACCACCAACATGTTCATTATTCCAATTTTCTTCAACCGGGGTGATCACACAAGGTTTTCATTCTCATTTAATCATCCAGTCTTTACGTGCTTATCCATTTTCCATGTTTTAACAAAACCAACCACAAACAATTCATATATCAATTGCGCATGCAAAGGCCACCAAAGGCTTTGATTTTCAGTAGGCAAAGGCCTTTAAATCCAAAATCACAATCAGAAGATAAAGAAACTGGAAGGCAATAGAAACAGCACAAAACCCCAAACGCTTATTTATCCGGTTATTATCTTTATTTAATGTTCAACTGCATCCCATGGAACAAAAGAAAAATATCCCACCCCGCATGTTGCACCAAAAAGAGAGACAAAGGTAAACCCATGCCTCAAAAGGTCCCGATCACGTCGCTTCCGACGACGTCCTTCGGTGTCGTCCGCCTTCTCCAAACCCGACAAACGCCTCCTAGGATGGAAGCTGGAGAAGGAATTCCAGAAGGAAAGGTGACAAGTCCAGGCTTAGAAGCTTCGTCTCGTCGCTACGATCCTGTGGCCGCTGACGGATCGTAATTCGGAGCTCGGACAAAGAAGTTAGAGGAGGGATACTTCTCGATCGTCCAAGAGCGTCGTCGTGCGACAAAGAAGCGATCGATATGGAAGATAAAACATGACCACGTTCTTATATAGGCAACGAATAGGTAAATCCGTATTCAGCGTGCATTAATGAATACACGATGTGACCGTACATTCGTTACAAGTTTTGATTGGTTAACACACAACACGTCACGCGGTTTCCACGCGTTTTAATAATAATGATAATTCTATCAATATGTGGTGTTTCGTTGACCCAAGGCATGAGTCATAAAAGTAGCTCATTAATGGTTTTAAAATGACCGTCATAATTTCAGGGTTACGCTGCCACTGACGGATCTTCAATCTGATACCTTATGGGGGAGATACGTTGGATACAAGATCCCGTAATAATAACAATATTAAATCTATTAATTCATGAGCGTTTCGGGTACCCAATCCGAAAACCAGAAAAAGACATCCAATATTGGACTCATAATTTTTGTCTCACAGTTAGGGTCGCACTGCCACTAACGGTTCATGAAACCGAGGTCGCACGAAGAAGTTACGGACAAAAAGTGTTTTATCAACAAAATTAATAATAACAATATTTTATTATTATTATTAATCAATTATTTATTTATTTTTCATAACTCCAAAAGCAATCACGTTTTGGAGTCTTCATGGGCGCTATAATTAAGCACCAATCCCTCCTTTTTCATTTACTTGTCTTTTAATTTTATTTCTCTTATTATTATTTTTTGTTTCTCTCTCCAATCTATTTTTTTCTTTCATGATTCTCTCCCACCACCAAAAGTGGCGCCTCCCATTTCTTTTACTCCATGTGGAATGCCCCAAACTCCATTCTCACTTCAACTTTATTATTTAATAAAATTAATAATAATAACACCCATAATTATTGTACTAATTTAATCCCATTAAATTAGTTTACCATGGTTATTAAGTTAAAACCATTCCATTTAATTAAATTCAAATTATTTAATTTACTAACCAAAAATTAAAACCATTTAATTTAATTTACCAATCACACTCATATTTCTGTCACCTTTAACATTAATATTTAATTCAATAGTAATAAATCCTCTTTCAATTTCATCAACGGGTTCCCATCATTTACATTAATTATAATTATTATTATTGACGCCCATTATTTTCATATTATTACTCCAGATATCCCATAACATTATATTCACGCATGGTTGGGAACCCCATTCACGTGCCTCTTCACATTATTATTATAAAAAATTATTATATAATAATACCCTTTTAATGTTATTAACACAATTATAACTTTAATTGTGGAGAACCGCACAACGCCTCCTGTACAAGGTCACACCCATGCACCCCATGCATTTCATTCCTTTATAATTTATTACATGAGCCTTATTTATTGTAATTTATTCCTTTATAACTTATTCCATGCACCTCCCATAATTTTATTAAATATATTCGATTTTATTTCTTATATTTTACAATGATTAAATTAAAACCATTTTATCTAATTAACACCAAATATTTTCACGCCACCATTATCAATTATAATTATAAAAAAAATTATTATTACAACATGTGTCGTGTTTGACCACATAAAAAAACGTTTTTACAAAGTAATCGACCGGAGAGGTCTGGGCCATTACATTAGATACCTCTCAAAACATTCTCGTCCTCGAGAATTAAAAACTGACCCAGAAGAAGGAAAGGATCTGAAGAACCACTCCACAAGATACCTCCCAGGGCTCTCGTCATGACAAGGAACCAACCAACAACTCTATGAGTTAGGAATTCCCTCTCCAATGTCAAGATACTATCCGCTTTAGGCGTCACTGACTCGCCTGCACGGGTTTAATCGCATCCTCATTTATGTGTCTTGATTAAGGAACACGTTTTTCCTTTCCCATATATTAGGGTTTTTTTTCAACTTACACTACACCCAACAACGTACAACCCACACACTGCCTGGACACATGGCTTGAGGAATTCCTTCTCCCATGTTGAGATATTATCCGCTTTAGGCGGCACTGACTCGCCTGCACGGGTTAAATCGCATCCACATTAATGCATCTCGATTAGGGATTAGGTCTTCCACTCCCCACATGATAGGGCTCTTCACGTACATTTAAAGAAAAGCGGGAAACAACATAGCATTAGAGACTCATGAAAAACAAGGTCCAGGCCCAAAAGCATGGGCGAGAATGAGTTTCAACAATTGAGTGTGATGCTCCTGGATTTAAACAAAACATAAACGAGAGCATTTAAGTAAAACATGAAACATCTCTCTCAATCTTTCACCTTGCTGGGGTTGCCACTTCTGTTGCGTGAAATTGTCTGCGTCCCACTCCTCTGCATTTCTGTTAACGTCCATGTTCCATAGATGTACGGTAAACAAGGATCGCCTAAGCCCATGTAGTAAGGAAAAACTCAATGTTTTAATTATCATTTTATTTCGATTTCTTTCCCAGAACACCCAAATCAAGTAAAACACAAACATGATGATGCATGTACCTTCCCTAGGGTCTCTACCCTGCAATCAATATAGTCTCACTTGGTCATTCGGTAGGCTCATAGTCCTTGCATCGGATCACGGGGGGGGGGGGGGGGGCTAAAATCCCGTGTCCTAGCCGGTCTTCCCTGGCCTATGTCACGCACCAAGATTAACGAACATTGTTGCCCTACCATCCCATGCAATCCTCACTGTGCCTAACTCCAGACTCCATCCTATCTCTCAACCGTCACCTCTGATACCATTCTATCACGACCCCCTCCCACCAAAGATGCCCCTCCTGATCTGGAAATGGTGAAAGGAAGATAATGACCCCCGAGTCCCGCCTCCAGTAGGCCCCGGGTTGGCGACTAGCACCAAGGGTATGAGTTTTCACAAATATGGGAGGCATTACCCTTTTTATTATTTTGGATCGGGAAATAGGACATGTCAACCACCAAAAAGGGAAAAGAACAGGTGTATAAAAATAATCCCAAACCAAGCCCACATGCATGTTTAAACAATTTTTATAACAAGGTACAAGTACAAGGAAGCTCAAAAGTACAATGCCAAAGAAAACAAGAGAACAACAACTGCAACAACCCCAACTGCCCAACTAGTAGGGTCCAGCACGGCCCTGGTAGTCCTCCTGGAAACCTGAAAGTAAACGTAGGGTGAGCATACAAGTATACTCAGTAGGGAAACCTAAAGCTCTCGTGCACAAGTGGGGAGACACCCTAAGGTCCCGTGAGAAAACAGAAGAACCAGAAACTAACAAGGAAAAACTATCCACCCAGCCTCACTGGTCACACTCACCAAGTAACACAAAAAATTTTAGAATATATATAGAACAAAAGTATTGGGTACCCCACACCATTTCCCACTTAATTAGATGCTGCTCATCCTAACGGCAAACGTCCTGACGCTACCACACTCTTCCCGCCCGCACACACCTGGGCCAAACCACGCATCCCGCCCGGACACACCTGGGCCACACAACCACACATCTCGCCCGCACACACCTGGGCCACAACCACTAACCCGCCCACAGACAGCTGGGCCTCATCCCGAAGGTTCTTGGGAATGGTAAGCCTGCCCGAAGAGTCTTGGTCTAATGGTCGCCTCAAGCCATCACAACCTCTGAGACCTACCCAAAGAGTCTTGGGTGTAAGATCACCTCAAGCCATCATAGCCTATAGAAGAAGGAGCAGGAAGGAGCTAGTAACTAAGGGGGAACACCCTCTCCCATAAAATGGGAGTGTTCGGCACTAGGTGCTTGACATGGGTGTGGTGCGACAAAACACAAAGATACAATTATATATATATAAATATACCAAACACACAGCCCAACCTATGGCTTCTTAAAAAGAGAAACTGAGCATGTGCCTCGGCACTGCTACCACGAAGCATGCATCAACAACCAAACAATCATCCCCCAACCCCATTTAGGTTTTCATGTTTAATGCAATGGTTTAACAAATTATTACTACTGGGCAACTATCATCCAGACAAAACCTTTAAAAAACATATCCCTGCCATCCACAACCAAGGTTAGGTAAAACGCAAGCAACCACATGCCATTTCATTTAAAAACGATTTTCACAACCATACAACATTCCATCATTCATTTATTTCAAAAGTTCCACACATAAAACCCTTTCCACACACAAAACCCTTTCCACACACAAAACATTCCGCATTTGAAACACCTTTTACTTCAAAACACTTTTCATAATCAAAACACATTTCATAAATAAAGGCATTTTCCACAACCAACCACTTCCCATTTCAACCCCATCATTTCAAAAACATTTCCCACAAACAACCAAACCACCAACATGTTCATTATTCCAATTTTTGTTCAACCGGGGTGATCACACAAGGTTTTCATTCTCATTTAATCAGCCAGTCTTTACGTGCTTATCCATTTTCCATGTTTTAACAAAACCAACCACAAACAATTCAGATATCAATTGCGCACGCAAAGGCCACCAACAGCTTTGATTTTCAGTAGGCAAAGTCCTTTCAATCGAAAATCACAATCAGAAGATAAAGAAACTGGAAGGCAATAGAAACAGCACAAAACCCCAAACCCTTATTTATCCGGTTATTATCTTTATTTAAAGATAAAATGCATCCCATGGAACAAAAGAAAAATATCCCACCCCGCATGTTTCACCAAAAAGAGAGACGAAGGTAAACCCCTACCTCGAAAGGTCCTGATCACGTCGCTTCCGACGACGTCCTTCGGTGTCCTCCGCCTTCGCCAAACCCGACAAACGCCTCCTAGGATGGAAGCTGGAGAAGGAAGGCCGGAAGGAAAGGTGACAAGTCCAGGCTTAGAAGCTTCGTCTCGTCGCTACGATCATGTGGCCGCTGACGGATCGAAATTCGGAGCTCGGACAAAGAAGTTAGAGGAGGGATACTTCTCGATCGTCCAAGAGCGTCGTCGTGCGACAAAGAAGCGATCGATATGGAAGATAAAACATGAACTCGTTCTTATATAGGCAACGAATAGGTAAATCCGTATTCAGCATGCATTAATGAATACACAATGTGACCGTACATACGTTACATGTTTTGATTGGTTAACACACAACACGTCACGCGGTTTCCACGCGTTTTAATAATAATGATAATTCTATCAATATGTGGTGTTTCGTTGACCCGAGGCATGAGTCATAAAAGTAGCTCATTAATGGTCTTAAAATGACCGTCATAATTTCAGGGTTACGCTGCCGCTGACGGATCGTCAATCTGATACCGTATGAGGGAGATACGTTGGATACAAGATCCCGTAATAATAACAATATTAAATCTATTAATTCATGAGCGTTTCGGGTACCCAATCCGAAAATCCGAAAAAGACATCCAATATTGGACTCATAATTTTCGTCTCGTAGTCAGGGTCGCACTGCCACTGACGGTTCGTGAAACCGAGGTCGCACGAAGAAGTTACGGAAAAAAAGTGTTTTATCAACAAAATTAATAATAACAATATTTTATTGTTATTATTAATCAATTATTTATTTATTTTTCATAACTCCAAAAGCAATCACGTTTTGGAGTCTTCATGGGCGCTATAATTAAGCACCAATCCCTCCTTTTTCATTTATTTGTCTTTTAATTTTATTTCTCTTATTATTATTTTTTGTTTCTCTCTCCAATATATTTTTTTCTTTCATGATTCTCTCCCACCACCAAAAGTGGCGCCTCCCATTTCTTATACTCCATGTGGAACGCCCCAAACTCCAATATCACTTCAACTTTATTATTTAATAAAATTAATAATAATAACACCCATAATTAATCTATTAATTTAATCCCATTAAATTAGTTTACCATGGTTATTAAGTTAAAACAATTCCATTTAATTAAATTCAAATAATTTAATTTAATAACCAAAAATTAAACCCATTTAATTTAATTTACCAATCACACACATATTTCTGTCACCTTTATCATTATTATTTAATTCAATAGTAATAAATCCTCTTTCAATTTCATCAACGGGTCCCCATCGTTAACATTAATAATAATTATTATTATTGACGCCCATTATTTTCATATAATTACTCCATATATCCCATAACATTATATTCACGCATGGTAGGGAACCCCATTCACGTGCCTCTTCACGTTATTATTATAACAAATTATTATATAATAATACCCTTTTAATGTTATTAACACAATTCCAACTTTAATTGTGGAGAACCGCACAACGCCTCCTGTACAAGGTCACACCCATGCACCCCATGCATTTCATTCCTTTATAATTTATTACATGAGCCTCATTTATTGTAATTTATTCCTTTATAACTTATTCCATGCGCCTCCCATCATTTTATTAAATATATTCGATTTTATTTCTTATATTTTACAATGATTAAATTAAAACCATTTTACCTAATTAACACCAAATATTTTCACGCCACCATTATCAATTTTTATTATAAAAAAAATTATTATTACAACATGTGTCGTGTTTGACCACATCAAAAAAAACGTTTTTACAAAGTAATCGACCGGAGAGGTCCGGGCCATTACAAAGGATAATACCATGATGAAGTAAATACCCATAAATTAAATTATATTACACAATGAATACAATCATGGGCAGTACACATACACCACATGCAATAATTAAATGGTGAACAATGGAATTCTCACGAAATTAAGAGTGAGTTAAGAAACCTGTTACCTTGTACTTTTCCTTGGTTGGGGTAGGTTAACCTCCTGTATAATGTTGAAATAATTGTTATTAAATTATTCATGAATCATATACATTAATATGATATCATATATGATCTTTTAACATTGCTTTGTTAATAATATCTTTGAATTATCGGCGTTTCGGGTGTTAACTTACTCGTTGTATTTTATATGTTTTGTTACATAAGAAATGTTTGTCATGGATAAGTTGTATATTATTCATATTCAGAATGATATAAAGTTCTTAAACATTATTTTTAAAAAATCAAATGATAATTATACTTTAATGGATATTATGGAGAATGAATCTCATCGTGTTCGTGGAGACGGTAGTCCGTACATACGCACGAGCGGAAATATCATTCTTTTGATATTAAAATAATATATAATTAGATGGTATATCATATATAAAGAATCATTATCATGTTATATTTATTATTTAAATGAGTTACACATCATTATTATACCCACCCAAATAATAATATATTAAATAACAATTACACCACGACGTGGAGACTGTAAGCCGTACGTACGCACATATAGTGACATGTTATTCAAAGGGTGGATAGAATACTGAATATGGTTGTACCGTATATATAATAACATCACAGTATATATAAGATACTGGAGTTATTATTTTATAATTGTAATGACAAAGAAAGGAGAAGTGGAAGAAGAAAGGAACATGAAAAGGGGTGGTGAAAACATTACCACTTCTCCGGGTTCTTCCTTTTGATTTGATCAAAAGGGCTCCTTAGGTTGGATTTATGATCCAACTATGGCCTCTATGTTGTAGTGAGGGAAGTTTAGAGAGTATTTGGGCAGATTTTGGCCGAACCAAAAGGCTTTTATGGTGTGATGAAATGAGAAGGAAGAGTGCCCTTTTATAAGAGGGGTGAGGGGCACCTTTGGAAAAGCTAGAAATATTAATTTATAGTAAATTAATATTCGGATTCTAATGGCTCCAAAGTTGATTATTAAAAGGTTAATGTGGGTATAGGTCGAAAAACATTCAACCAATATAATTTAGACAGGGTTGAGTTACTATATTAACCTTATCTTTTAGTTTTAACTCTTAGTTAATTAGTTTGACATTTACCATGTCACTTTGTATTTTTATATTATATAGTTAATAAACATATTATATAAATCCAAGAGACCCCAAAGTGGTCCATTAATGATATACCTATCATGAGATAAGTCTCGTGGCCGATCCTTAGATTTTTAGGAATTTAATATCAATTAATAATATTATATTTGTTTTAAAAACTCTTTTATGTCAATTTTGACACTATTCAATAGTTGATTTTGGTGAAACTCATAAAAGAACGATTATTTCTAAAAACGTTAATTAAATCAATACTAATGTGTCATATTATCCTAAAAAATTAGTGTAATTCATTAAAAGTCTTAAATTATATTTATTTGGGTATTTATAATATCAATTATTTTAATTTTTCACAATTATGATAATTACTTAATCATCAATGTGTCATAAATATATTATATTATTTAATGTTTAAAAATTATAAATAAAATATCCTTATGTAGGAAATCTTATTATATTTCTAATGAATATTTACAATCGAATTTATCTTCTATATAACCCTATATTAAATATGTTTTAGTCAATAAACATTGATTTTAACTCTTTTAACTCTTCTTTGAATTAAACAATAATAAATGTCCTAATCTAATCCAAGTCGACCTAAATGATAATATTTTATTCTTAAGGTTGTTTTTGGTCGAGATACACTTGTCCAATAGAATTAGGACATGTTTTAGGGTAATATTAATATCATTTTTTCCCTTAATTACCCTATTTACTTTTAATTGTGGTAAATAAAAGGTAAAAGTTACTATTCACCAAAAATTATTTTCATCTCATTGAACGACATTTTACTTCTTGATATTAAACGTGCCTCTCGGATTTTCGAAATTCCATTCATAGAAGTGGTAAAATTATGTTTTATGAAAAATTCAGTTTTTTTAACTACCACTTAGTAGTTTCACTATTCATCAAAAATTGATGTTTTTCAGAATAATTCCAAAATTTCACCCTAATCTATAATTGATATTCCAAATTAAAAAATGATGTCTATTTTACAAAATTATAAACATATATGTTTCATTAATTAATTTTATAATTAATTCCCGCTGTCACAACAAATAGCGTGTTTTTAAGAAACAATATATATCAAAAGATTGACAATTGTTTAGGACCAATTTCAAAATGACATTAATTATAATGAACACCATTGGATAAAATGGTAAACATATATTCTAATTATACTTTAAAATCACTCAATAATATAATTTATCACTATAAATTATTTTGATTTAAAAATTTGTTTTTAATTAAAATTTAGTAATTTTCACGAATTATCATTATATAAGTGTTATCCGAAAAGTTCCAAAATTTCACCCTAGGATAAATTCGATTTTCCAAATCCAAAAATGAAGTCCATTTTAAGAGATAGAATTTATAAAATTTAAAAAAGTAGGTATTACTATTCATAACGGCTAGTTTGATTTGTTGTGGTGTGTTAGAATCTCGAAGTTGCGTACAATGCATGCCATTGCATTATTCGAAGGGAAACGTACCGTGGAAGCTTGGGGTGTAACATTCTCCCCTCCCTCAAGAAATTTCATCCTCACAATTTTTAAAATTGTGCTTGGGAATATAATGGAAAGTCCCACATCGGAAAAAGATTCAATAAAACTATCACTTTAAAAGAAAGAAAGAGAGGTATAAGGGTCAACCAAGATAACCCATGCTCAAATTCCATGTAAGAAAACATGGATAAGGATGATAAACTATGTGTCAAGTTATAATGGAGAGGGATAGAAATCATGATCAGGAGAAAGTTAATAATAAGAAAAACGCAAACTTTTGATGGGACAAACGACAATTAGTCTCCTAGTAGGAAAGTAAACAGACAACATTTTTTTTGTTTTAGGTTACGTTACATAAGGATGAGGAATTTATTTATGATATTGACTAAGAATATGAAGATATATACTTACATTTTAAGTAGAGTTTCATTCTTTAATAAATTTCCAACACTAACTCATTTTTTTAAATGATGAGTATTCAAGAAGACATGGTCACACTGGAAGAGCTAGAATAAACTTCTATAGAATCACATGATCCATGCAGGATGAACTATATATTTACATTGTCTTTAGAGACTAATAAAAACCAAAATGGTTATTAAAAGATCTAATGATCCCCCAAAAGGATATTCCTTGAGAGAAATAAACACTAATCTTATTTTCCAAAATTAAACCAACAATACCCCAAAGTTAAATAAATACAATTCAATAATAAATTTTCCTTATAATCCTTTAATATAATCAAAACTAATATTGAAAACCAAAACTTATTAAGAATGTAGTCTTCCACGTTAAATTGTATCTCCAAATGACATTAATTACTCTTAATGTCACATACATAAAAGTAATGAACCTAATAATTTCCATAAATAACCCAAATCATTATAAATCCACAATAAAAACATAGATAAAAATCCACCATTACTCCTCCAATGAAATCCCACACTACTGTATTTTCCTTTGGTATATTGTGTTCTCAACAAAGCGAAAAACTTCCAAAATAACATTTATCACCTAATCACCAAATCATTTTCCTATACTTAGGGTATTCATTTGATAAGACATAAGATTCCAAATCAAATTTTTATTGATCAATAAAATCATTTAACTAAAAATAATAGTCACACTAACCAGGGACATCACGTAGTCCAGTGGTAGGTGATAAATCTCAATCGCACTTTGGTTGTGGGTTCGATTACCACAGCTTTGTCCGACGCGAAGGGTTGTCACACGGTCTACGTGTTGTCCTTTTTCAAAAACTATATTTTATAACATTACCAAAATGAGATAAATTTCTTAAAATAACTATAACATAATTTAACCACAAATGTTATCTCATACCTTTCATTTTCATCCCAAATTATAATAATTTGTAATTTCCTCAAACCCAATGATCATATAAAACCAAATGGTTATTTATAACTATATCCACAAGAGAAAAGATAATTCTTCCATAAATATCATTCTCACATGGAAAACGTTAGGGTTACAAATACAAGAGAAAATTATTCCAAAGTAAAACTTTCAACAAGGATCACAAATAATTTTTAAACATTTATCCAACCATTTATTTCCACATAGCTTCTTCTCTGACCAAGAGAATATCCTATAGAATAGGACATTCACTCAGGTAATGGCCAGGTCCCCTACATTTACGGCAAATGACTGTAAATGGATTCTTGGGACCATTTTTATCTTCTTCCATAGTACTCATCATTTTTCTTCGGCAATTCTTCACTTTATGACCTTCCTTCCCGCATGTAAAGCATTTCTTTGTCCCATTGAGACACTTTCCTGGGTGTCTCCTTCCAAATTTCCTACATGATGAAAATTGAGGATTTCTGTCTCCATGGTCTCCACTACTAGATCTCTTATCATTCATCACCTTTCTCTTCTTTGTTGAGTCCAATAATTGGTTACTATATATATATTGTTGATCATATTTTTGGAAAATTGATTTGGCATAAAGACGATATCTTTTACGCCTATCAACATTACATTTTGTTGCTCATTTCCACCACCGTTCCCACCTTGTACATCATTCTCAAAGTCACTATGACTTCCTTGGAATCCAGTCATTGACTAAAACCAGAAAGCATTGTGTGAGTAATAGTAGTCATACTATCATTTAGAGATTAAAATGTCACCATATTCTAAATTTGAAACACATTAGGATTAACCAAGGTCATTTAATCTCATCTTATATATATAATACTTTAAAACAGTTTGTAAAGAAAATGTAAATTATCCTAAGCATATCCCCCAGGAGTGTCGTAACCAAGAGTGCAGTAAGGCCCATTATCGTGCACCAGTTCCCATTCGAGTCTAGCTCAAAGTGGTGTTTTTGGGTTTTACCCCTAGGTACATCTGTTCCAAAGCCGCCTCTACCTGCTCGTATCCAGACATGGATGCATTGCTCGGAAAAATCACAAAATCTATACAATACAAAAATTCTAAGTAGTTATTCTATACTAATCCTCAAAGTTCATCTTATGTCTACGTGATCTAATAAGAGTTTATCTAAATCTAGTTTCCAAGGTTTGTACTAAACTTCCTCTGATACCAACTGTAACGCCCTGACCCTAGATACCCAGAGTCGGTGCATTATTACATAATATTGGCATGATCACAAAGGATCAAGTCTCGAAAGACTGATTAGTTTAGTAGTCTTGGAAACACTAATTAAATTCATAAGTCTTACATTACATCATAAGGTAAAAAAACTACAACAACATCTTGTCTTCATATCCCCTCATACTATGCCTGTAGGTCATTCATAAATTACTTCTTCATAATCCTGGGGAAAATAAAACATTGAAAGGGGTGATCTCAGATTCTCAGTAAGGATAACATTATA
Organism: Viscum album; assembly: GCA_963277665.1. Classification (NCBI taxonomy): domain Eukaryota; kingdom Viridiplantae; phylum Streptophyta; class Magnoliopsida; order Santalales; family Viscaceae; genus Viscum; species Viscum album. The sequence continues at coordinate 1,406,560,614 of OY728125.1, forward strand.
GAAGAAGCTTTCATAGATAAGCATAAACACTTAAGGCAGTTTATAACTAAAAAGAAAACCTTTTAAACTTGAACTTCAACATAAAATCGCAAAGATAAAATAAAATAATTCCATTTACTTACTCACATGGATTTTCTACTAGTCGAATGATAACATGCAATATCAATAACCACTTTCATAATGATGGAATGCATAATTCTAGACTATCATAACCACATAGCCAAGGCCTCGTGCCAAGACTACAAATAAGATTTTTCCAAGGCCTTGTGCCAAGACACTAGTTTGTCTCATGAGACCTACCGATTCATCGAGGAGCTATAGCGGGCTCCATCCGTCACTTATTAAGTCCAATGCATTCCTCATATGAACATGTTTAAACATAACATAAACATTCGTATTAAAACTAGCATATGAAATGCCAATACATTAACTACAAACCATTAATGGTATAAAAATAGCACATCTACAGTCAAACATAACTAATTTGATACAATATGGAAGATTGTATTGCATCACATTATCCTCAATCAAGAATAATGAAGGATGTTGACATAGATGAAAATAATCGTCAAAACTATTGGATAGAAATGTCCCCCTTTTTCTTGAAATCATTTAAAGTCACACTATTTGTAAAGAAGCTATTTAAAAATAGATTTTTGAATCAAAGTCTCCCATACCACTTTGAAACTTTTAAAAGGAGTTTTAATTTTAAAACATTAATTTCCATATAAATAAATCCTTAAAACCATTTTTAAAACATGGACATTAATGAGAATGATTTAGAAGAATTAGTCTTTAAAACATTTAAAAATGGTATTTTAGTTAGAGTTTCTAACCAAAAGAGAGACACTTGAATACAAATAATTGAGGTAATCAAAACATTTTAATATCATGAGAATAAAGGAATTCATGATATACTATGTCAAAGTACATTATATACCCCACATAAAAGTGATTTGGTGTATAACAACAAAGATGTCTCAATGGAATGTAAATTGAGATGAAATCTCTCATAAAGGATGTATCCTTAGATTAAGGATAAATAAACAACATAATTATGTGTGAAAAATATACATACACTAAATATGATTGGATATTCAGTGTAAAACAATCAAAGGACATTCACACATATTCTGGTAAAAACAACACCAATGAATTGGATGTTTAATTCAATAAATGGAGAATGAGTTAAAATTAGTCTTAGCAAATTCATATAAATGACTTCAGAAATTATCAATGGAGTGATTATGTGTATCAAATGTATATCCACAGTAAGGGGAGTGGAAATTATGACAATATCAAAGGAATAGTGATTCGACACATAATCTTGGAGTAAAATAATTAATGAAGTTTGCATAAATCCAAATGGGTGGAAATTGAAATTTCAAATTCCCTTATCGATTAGGTAACTTACGATACATACACCCCTGAAAGAAGGATCATTCCATGATGAAGTAAATACCCATAAATTAAATTATATTACACAATGAATACAATCATTGGCAGTACACATACACCACATGCAATAATTAAGTGGTGAACAATGGAATTCTCACAAAATTAAGAGTGAGTTAAGAAACCCCTTACCTTGTACTTTTCTTTGGTTGGGGTAGGTTAACCTCCTGTATAATGTTTAAATAATTGTTATTAAATTATTCATGAATAATATACATTAATATGATATCATATATGATCTTTTAACATTGATTTGTTAATAATAGCTTAGAATTATCGTCGTTTCGGGTGTTAACTTAGTCGTTTTCTTTTATATGTTTTGTTACATAAGAAATGTTTGTCATGTATAGGTTGTATCTTATTCATCTCCAGAATGATATAAAGTTCTTAACCATTATTTTTAAATCATCAAATGATAATTATACTTTAATGGATATGATGGAGAATGAATCTCATCGCGTTGGTGGAGACGGTAGTCCGTACGTACGCACGAGCGACAATATCATTCTTTTGATATTAAAATAATCTATAATTGGATTTTATATCATATATACAGAATAATTATCATGTTATATTTATTATTTAAATGAGTTACACATCATAATTATACCCACCAATATAATAATATATTGAATAACAATTACACCACGACGTGGAGACGGTATGCCGTACGTACGAACATATGGTGACATGTTATTCAATGGGTGAATAGAATAATGAATATGGTTGTACCATATATATAATAAAATCACAGTATATATAAGATACTGGAGTTATTATTTTATAATGGTAATAAAAATGAAAGATGAAGTGGAAGAAGAAAGGAACTGGAAAAGGGGTGGTGAAAACATTACCTCTTCTCCGGGTTCTTCCTTTTGATTTGATCAAAAGGGATCCTTTGGTTGGCTTTCTGATCCAACTAAGGCTTCTAGGTTGTATTGAGGGAAGTTTAGAGAGTATGTGGGCAGGGGTTTGCCGAACCAAAAGGCTTTGAAGGTGTGATGAAATGAGAAGGAAGAGTGCCCTTGTATGAGAGGGGTGAGGGGCACCTTTGGAAAAGCTAGAAATATTAATTTATAATAAATTAATATTCGGTTTCTAATGTCTGCAATGTTGATTATTATAAGTTTAATGTGGGGATAGGTCGAAAACCATTCAACCAATAGATTTTAGACAGGTTTGGGTTACTATATTATCCTTATCTTTTAGTTTTAACTCTTAGTTAATTAGTTTGACATTTACCATGTCACATTGTATTTTTATATTATATAGTTAATAAACATACTATATACATCCAAGCGACCCCCAAGTGGTTCATAAATGATATACCTATCATTATATAAGTCTCTTGGCCGAAACTTAGATTTTTATTAATTTAATATCAATTAATAATATTATATTTGTTTTAAAAACTCTTTTATGTCAATTCTGACACTATTCAATAGTTGATTTTTGTGAAACTCATAACAGAACGATTACTTATAACAAATTTAATAAACGGAATCCTAATATGTAATATTATCCTATAAAATTAGTGTAATTAATTAAAAGTCTTAAATTATATTTATTTGGGTATTTATAATATCAATTATTTTAATTGATCACTATTATGGTAATTACGTCATCATCATTGTGTCATACATATATTACCTTATTTAATGTTTAAAAATTATAAATAAAATATCATTATGTAGGAAATCCTATTAGCTTTCTAATGAATGTTTAAAATCGAATTTATCTTATGTATAACCCTATATTAAATATGTTTTAGTAAATAAACATTGATTTTAACTCTTTTAACTCTTCTTTGAATTAAATAATAATAAATGTCCTAATCTAATCCAAGTGGACCTAAATGATAATATTTTATTCCTAAGGTTGTTTTCGGTCGAGATACACTTGTCCAATAGAATTAGGACATGTTTTAGGGAAATATTAATATCATTTTTACCCTTAATTACCCTATTTACTTTTAATCGTGGTAAATAAAAGTTAAAAGTTACTATTCACCAAAAATTATTTTAATCTTATTGAACCACATTTTACTTCTTGATGTTAACCGTGTCTCTCAGATTTTCGAAATTCCATTCACAGAAGTGGTAAAATTAAGTTTTATGAAAAATTCAGTTTTTTAACTACCACTTAGTAGTTTCACTATTCATCAAAAATTGAAGTTTTTCCGAATAATGCAAAAATTTCACCCTAAGATATAATTGACATTCCAAATTAAAGAATGATGCCTATTTTACAAAATTATAAATATATAAGTTTCATTAATTAATTTTATAATAATTTCTGCTGTCACAACAAATAGTATGTTTTTAAGAAACAATATATATCAACAGATTGACAATTGTTTAGGACCAATTTCAAAGTGAAATTAATTATAATGAACACCATGGGATAAAATGATAAAAATATATTCTAATTATACTTTAAAATCACTCAATAATATAATTTATCAATATAAATTATTTTGATTTAAAAAGTTGTTTTTAATTAAAATTTAGTTATTTTCACTATTCATCAAAATATAAGTGTTATCCGAAAAGTTCCAAAATTTCACCCTAGGATAAATTCGATATTCAAAATCCAAATATGAAGTCCATTTTGAGAGATATAATTTATAAAATTTAAAAAAGTAGGTATTACAATTCATAACGGCTAGTTTGATTGGTTATGGTGTGTTAGAATCTCGAAGTTGCGTACAATGCACACCATTGCATTATAAGAAGGGAAACGTACCGTGGAAGCCTGGGGTGTTACAATAGATCCAACATATCATCATTATAATTTTTTTATCCAATTAAATATTTGATAAACTTTATAAAATACTCAAAAATATTCAATAATATTGGAATAATTGTAGAACATCATATATTTTTGGACCACCAAAAAACCTATTTCATCTTTCCTTGTAGTTGATTGAAATTTAAATAAATCTGTAATATATTTAACAAAAAAATTGATTAAAATTATGAGATATGTAAATCATGTTATCATGGATTAAGATATCTTATTTATAAATTAAATATTGTCTTATAACCAAAACTATGCAGCAAAATTGAGAAAAATGAACATTTTGACGCTGATTTAGACAATATTGTAGTATAATGATTTATAAAAAATTTTCTAATCATTCAAATAAATTTTTTTTGCTGAATTAATAATATTATAGTTCAAGGAATTATAAAAATAAAATTATCTAGTGAAAAAAATTTCCAAAAAATTAATTATTAACAAGTAATAAAAAAATTATATTGTGGAATTGCAATAGTAAAAACATATAATGTAAAAACTCCCTAAAAAATCCCCATAATTAAAAATAAAAAAATTAAAACATGATATTATATAATTATTCACCTTTTTGATGTTTTTGAAAAAGAAAATACGAAGAAATATAAAAACAAAAAATTGAAAAGGATGTTAAAGAATTTAGAAATGTTCTCCCTCAAAAAAATATATTAATTGAAGTGAAATTAATGAATATTTTCATTACAGTATTGACATACCATGATGAATTATTATTTTCTAAATATTTTAAAAATACAATGGTTTGGGGAATGTATCATCAAAATGATTTTACGTTTGAATATATTTAAGAATAATCTCACCATTATTCAAATTGTAACATCCTCGACCGGGGAGCCATTAAAATAGTTCTGCGAATGGGGTCCCCACATGGCCTCAAGTATGTCTTCCCATATTCCATAGGTTGGTGACAATCAGTGATGTTCTTATAGATCATTTTGGGCGACTGTACACTCTTTACTAGAATAATCCACAAAAAATAACATCTAAAATAAATTAAATAATAACCAATAAACCAATAATTTGATTACCAACCATATCCAAAACATGGTAAAAACCCAAAACATTGTTAAATATTTCATGTAATTATAACAAGGAACCAATTAATGAAACCAAAAAATAAATACAATAAAAAAATCCCAAAAAATAGGTGTTAACTCCATGTTCTGTTCCTCAACCATAAACATACCAATACCAAGTCAACTCCCAACCGTAGGGCCTTTTACCTTGTTCTAAACTATAACCATGAAATCAACCTTAGTACCCAATAGTGGCCTGAGTAGGGTGTGAGTACGACTCAATATCCATCCACCAACAATGTCTAAAAAATATCCAATCTTTAAATGTAGTGCATGAAAAAACTAAATAAATTACAAGGTAAAAAATTATAACTTTGGTTCCAGTTGTTAACGAAATTCACTTTAACTATTTCAATCACCTACTACATATTCTTCAGTTGTTTGATTGGTTATGAGTTTATATAATTTAAAAAACAACCTAATCTAGACAATTGCATTGAATAAGACAATATTTCAGGTCACCAAGATCATTTGGGATAAAAATTTCACAAACCATTACATTACAATTACCAGGGAGCCTCGGACTAGGTAGTCTCATCCAATACATCTATTTGGGGAATAGATCCTTCGTACCCTTCCCTATCAAATACATCATGGGGTTGAGATTATAAAATTAGACTAACCTGACCCGTGGGAGTTTATTCTGAAGTCTAATACCAAACAAATATCAATCCATGTGAACATTCTTATTTATCCATTTACCAAAAATACAATATCACAACCCATAGGCAACCAATGAACATAACATATAAAATTATTACTTCATAAAACATATGAATAAAAAATACTTAACCCATTAACACAATCACCATTTACATAACATGGTCCAGTTAACCCATTTCCCTGTCCATACCTTAACCTCTTAAGGATAATCAATAATTCCCATATGTTGTCCCATTAAATGCATACACCAATTCTTGTACATTATCCCAATTAACATATTCTAAAATTTAAAAGTTTTTACACATTTAACATGTTCATAATTTCAATTTAATTATCATTTTTATTCAATTAAATTATAATTCATAATTTATTTATCACAATCACTAAATTCCTTCCAAAAAATTTGTTATTAAGATAAACAATCTATTATTCCATTATAAATGTCTAGAAAGAACTATCAATATTCCCCTTTAAGCTCAACTAACATATCAACATGTTATTCATGGAATATAATTTATCACAAGTCCAATTTATGATTAACATTATTATATTTCTATGTTTGAGAATGTTAGAAAACAACATGGGTGGCCCTAAAGCAGTCTATTCATCCTCAATGCATCCTATGGGAATAATGAGGGGTTTAATTAATCATTTATCCAACCATTTTATCAAATCTATTTTAATTCATCAAATTCACAACAAGAGTTAACCATTAACAAAACCATGCATTCATTAATCAATATCAAGACTCTGGGATATAACTTATAGACCACCTACCTCGAATCCATAGATGAATGTGCCTTTAACCATTTCCTTAGATGTGGATTCCACAAACCATTAAATCCATAACGTATGATCCACTAGAAAATAGGTTATATGGGTTTAAAAATAATATGAATGAAAGCTAAATCCCTAAACTGAAAAAGGGAGGCAAGATAAGCATTATACTTACCTAGAGTTCTCGTCTGCACCCAACAACACACAGAATGACCTATAATTAAATGATATCAAATATTGAGAATCCTTGCTCATTTGGGTTCATCACTAGGGTCTGAGGAAGAATAATTTTGAAGGAAAGTTGGTGAAAAACTTAAAATCTTGAGTGGATGATATGGCATCCTACCTTTTTATTACATAACTTTTCATTACATTTTGTAAACAGAGGACCTTTATAGTTTACTGTCTTGGAAATCAGAAACCAAATACTTGAAAACATAAAACACAGTTTTAAATCCCCCTGAAAAGCCTCATGAAATTTTCATCCTATGTACAACTACTTCATCTCATAACATGGAGACATACATCAATGAAAAGGGTGGAGAAAAGGCTGAGTAAGGAAAGCAGTGAAATCTGTTTACTTGTGATGTCAGTAAGAACATGATGAAAAGAATTTGAGGAATGGAAATAGAGGAATATCATAATGATACATATATGAATCATAACTTGAATATGTTGTTAATAACATTTAATTTATACCTTAATTAACATATCATCATGGATCATCCCCAAGGTGTTATAAAAATTACCATGGTTATTCAGAATGGTATCATGAAACTTGTCATCTCTAAAGATTAAATTCTTTAACCAATGCATTTGAGATATATCAGGGAACACCCTAAATATGATTTTATTTTACTGTTATCCAAATAGATAATAATCATAAATTTCATAGGTATTCCAAAGTGGATAAAATAAACCGGTTTCATATCAACATCATGATGTTTTAAAATGCGTTTAAAAACATGATAATTATGTCATTTATAACCCATTGAAGGGAATCTGGGTTATATGTATTTCAATTCGTAAATCAAGAATAATTTTTTTTATGTCTTTATTAAAACCAATTGAAACTAAATATGTTAGGGTATACACATTAATATGATAAGAGAATTTATCAAGAGAAAGAGAGACATATTTTGAGACAAAATTTCTGCAGCATAACGACTATATAACAAGGTTTTAGAAAACAGTATGAAAAATTGGAGAAAATGGTATCACATTCATAAATTAATACTTTTACAGTATTGGGATATAGTAAAATAGAAATAATATCATGGTGTGTATATTTTAATGACATACCACATGGTAAGTAAACATGAATGAAAAGAGAAAATGTGATTTCTCTTACAAAACATTTGGTATCCTAACGGTGTCACTTAAAAATCTAGAACATTAGTTGATGAGAGTTGAAAGGGTCTCTCATCATTTTAATATAAAATGGACCGCAAGGATGATATATAAGAATATACCCCCACATAATTGAATGGAAACTATAATACATAACATAAAGGAAGTAATGACTTAGTAGATGAGGGTTAAAGGTTCCCTTGCCTTGAAGAGTGACTTAGAAATCTGGATGGTTGGGGCTTTGGGGGCATTAGGGCACCATGGGATGGCACCTTGGGAGGTAAAAAGACACGATCATATTTTATTATGAATTTTAAATGAAATTAATTATGTAACGGGTCAGTATTTATAGCAAAGGTGAGGGAATATTTAATTAATTTCCAAGGGACACCAGATAAGTGGTATTTCAAAAACCATGGTCTTTCCCATGGTATTTTCCCATTATATTGGCCACCTAGGACACCTAATAACATATTTTACTATTAAAAATTCGACCAAAATGATTACATCATTATTACATCATTAATGATATCATTAATCATACCAAAACAGAAAGCATTAATTTTTACTATTCACCAAAAAAACAGAACATGTTATAAAAATCATATAAATTCTCCCCAACCTAAAATTGATTCTCTAATTTCAAAAATGATCTTTATTTTATGAAAATATATTTATAATTATGAGATATTTAATTTTTAAGTAAAAACACTATTTATATGAAAAATACTAATACATTACTAATAATATATAAAACAGTTATTTACATATGCTATTATATAACTTCACTTTTCAAGACGCCTAAAATATATTTATACTTTTTTAAGTGAGGTTACTTTTCCTTTTTTCACAATAATATTAGTAAGTTTAATATTACCATTCATACATTACTATTCACTCAAAATTATTTTTATTTTTTAGACTCTAAATTTCTTACTGGTCATAACTGTAGAAGTCCATTTTTTAAAAATAATTTTACATTATTAAGTATTTAAACAATACAAAAATAATAATTTTAAAATTCCCTTCTTCCAAAATTCTTAAATTATATGGAACTTCATCCTAAATTAATATAGAAATTTAACATAATAAGAAATAAAAAAATTTATTTATACAAAAGGATTACACAATGTAAATAATGTCTCGTTACATATCCTCTTATAACATATTCATAGGACCAAAGTTTAAGATGTACTATGGTTATAGAATCATGTGGATTCTCAGACAACATTACTTGAGTTGGGATTTCTATCATATTGAATTTCTCACGTAGGTGATTCCATTCATGCTTCACATGTTGGAGTTCAGCTTGGGATTCATCCAGACCAAAGACCAGGGATGAAACCTCCTTCCCAAGCTCTAACAGATGGGATTCGTATGGACCGAGTCTACTGGATGAGTCCATCGACTCTTATTTCTATTTTAATTAACCATGATCACTTGAATTTATAACTAATAATCATAACATTAAGAATTTAGTTTCCAATGGTCATATTGACCAATGTTCATATAACAGTAAAAACCCAGTGGCATTATATTAATTATACACAATTCATTAATTTATAGATATATTTTTGATGAGTATAAAATAAAATAATACAAAAAATTATGAAACAAATATTATTCAAAAGTTTAGGTCATTACATTTTCCCCCGTTAATAAACTTCATCACCAAAATTTTAAATCATACCATCAGAAGAGAAAAGGAGTGGGTACTTCGTCCACATAGAGTCCTTTGGTTCCCTCATGGATTCTTTATATTTGTGGTTCCTCCACAACACCTTAACAAGGTGGGTAGTCTTGTTTCCTTGAACCTTGTCTATATGATCTAGGATATATACTAGCTACTCATCATAAGAGTGTTTATGTTCTAGTTATACCACCTATGGATTTAGTACAGGTGAAGGGTAATGTATGTAATTTCTCAAGAGGGATATGCGGAAGATATCATGAACTTGTGTTAGATTTGGAGGATGTACAAGCCAATAGGCCACTGCTCCTACACAATTATGGATTTCATATGGGCCAATGTACCTAGGGCTGAGCTTCACTTTCTCCCCAAAACTCATGACACCTTTCCAAGGTGAAATTAGAAGAAAGGCCTTGTCACCAACATCAAACTCCAAGTCCATTAAATGGTTGTCAACATAACTCTTTTTACGACTCTAAGTTGGCTTAATGTGTTGTTGGATAGCATGGACTTTTTCTGCCGTCTCTTGCACAAGATGTAGCACAAAGAGATTTATCTCACCATCTTCATGCCAACAAATAGGGGTTATAAAAATCTTACCATATAGAGCTTCATAGGGTTCCAATAACCCATATCAAATTTTTTCATTTGGTAGTTCTCGGGAGACCAGTGACAAAGTCCATAGTGATATTGTCCCACTTCCATGCTGGAATGGGTAGTGGTTGAAGTATCCCTTTATGAATTTATTGCTCTGCCTTCACTTTCTAACAGACTAGGGAACTTGTAGTGCATTCATCAATCTCCCTATTCATTTTATCAAACCAATAATGATCCAGAAGGTCTCTATACAATTTCATGCTTGCTGTATGTATAGAGAATGTAGAGCTATGAGCTTCATCCATCATCACCTTCATTATTTCTAGAATATATAGAACACAATGCCTTGTATGAAATTTCAGTACACCTTCTTAATCAATATGGAACTCTGGAAACATACCATCTTTTATAGCCACAAACATCTTCTGTAATAATGGATCTTTATTCTAAGCTTTCTTTATCTTCTATTGTAATGACGATTAATAAATCAGTTGGGTTAGGGTTGATGATATCCCTTCCCTTATAATTCCCATGCCTAGATTTACTATGTCATTGATCACAGGTTCTCTTTAAATGATCATCATGGAAAGAAAAACTGGGTATTTCCCGCTTAATGCATCGAGTTCTTTGTTTTCTCTTTTAGGATAATAATTAATTGATCATTCGTAGTTTTTAAGAAATTACAACCATCTCCTTTTTCTCATGTTTAATTAATTTTGTGTGGAAATATAATTCAAACATTGACGGTCAATGTATTTATCAAATTTAAACCCCTAAATATATTGCCTTTGTATCTTCAGAGAACAAAAAGACTACAGGCATCTTCAGATCATCCTTAGGATAGTTCTACTCATGAGTCTTCAACTATCGAGATACCTAAGAAATGACTTTTTCATTTGTCATGAGGATACACCCAATACCATTCAATGACGTGTCACTAAAAATAACAAATCATTCTCAACTTGAGGGTAGAGTTAACATCGATGTGGTAACCAATCTCTTCTTTAGATCTTGGAAACATTCCTCACACTCCTTTGTCCAGATGAACTTGGCCCCTTTTCGAGTTAATTAGATTTATGTATTAGAAAGTTGTGAAATGTTTTTCACAACCCTCCTATAATATCTTGCTAACCCAAGGAAGCAACGAATCTCAGTTATTATTTTATGTTGAGGCCACTCATGCACAACTTTTTCATTTTCAGGGAAAATTGTGATTCATTCATTGGTAACAATTTTCCCCAAGAAATCAACATGTTGTAAACAAAATTCTAATTTTATGAACATTCCAAAAATCATATCCTTCGACATTTGGAATATATCAGAATATCATCAATAAAAACTACCACAAATATATCAAGGTAGTCCTTATATTCTCTATTTATCAAATCCATAAAAATAGTAGGTGCATTAGTCAGTCTGAAGGGAATAACAAGAAACACATAATGACCATATATTTATTGAAAGGTAGTTTTTGGAATATCTTCTTTCTACACCTTTAATTGATGATAACTATACCGAAGATCAATCTTTGAGAAAAATTAAACCGCACAATGTTGGTCAAATATGTCGTCAATTCATGGGAGAGGGTATTTGTTCTTCACTAAGTTCTCATTTAGTTCTCTATAATAAATACATAGTTGTATTGATCCATCCTTCTTCTTTACAAAGAGAATATGTGGTCCCAAATAAGACACACTTGGATGGATAAACCCCTTCTCCGAATGATCTTGTATTGGTTTATTTAATTCTTCTAGCTCCACATTTCCCATCTTATATGGGGTCTTTGATACCAGATGAGATCCAGGTATGAGTTCAATGGAGAACTCTACCTCTCTTCTAGGTGAGGTCTGGGTAACTCCACAAGAAATATATCAATGTATTCCTAGACGATGGTGACATTTTATAACTTTAAACTCTCATTTCCTTCTTCTTATTCACTAATCAACTCTATAGAGATAGATATAGGAGGTTATTCTAGAAAAAGATAAGTTTGAGATATCTCTCCTTGAAAGATAACTATTTGTTTTCCATTCAAGACTATTTAGATTTCCTTGCTTCTGTATCTCATTTTAGCATTATTCTTTGAGAGAAAGTCCATCCCTATTATAATTTAAAATTCCAGTATGGGAATTAATACTTGTTATGTGATAATATTATGACCACTAATTTAAATACTATAGGTTTTAAACACTGACGATGCTTGGATAATCTTCCCATGAGTCTTGACAGATACCTCTACTTTTATAAATTTAGGGGCTGATTCTAAACACGTTTAAAAAATGGAAAAAATAAAGGAATTCATAGAACTAGAACCAAACAATGTACTTTTTAGCTTTGAGAAAACAAATTAGAGTACCTTCAATCACATCATTTGGAACATCAACTTTAGTCATAGTGATTGAAAAAGTACAACCTTGTTCCCTTGTCCGATGTTGAGGCTGATGGTGATTCCCCTCCACTGCCCTTGTATTTGTATACTGATTGGAAAAATGACTAAGTTGTCCACACTAATAGAATTGGATATAAGGTAGGACCTTCACCATATTCCCTTTTTCATTAGTGTTAGGGAGTTGAGGATTCACCTAACTACTAAAATTTCATGCTATTCGTAGATCTTTTCCACACTTGTAGCACATCCAGCTCCCAAGCAGGTAATTCCCCAAATACATTTTCCATATTTATTACACATCAGACATTTCAATTTCTTTCATCCTCTTCTCTAGTCAAATGTCCTCCCTAATCATGGATCCCTTGATGTTTCTTGTGTTTGGATTTATGGGTCCATTGCATCTCACCAAACATTAGTTCAACATTCAACACACTCTCCATGATCTCTTCATATCTATCATTGTCTCAGTTGGCTAGATTCTTCCGATGATGAGGACTCAGTCAACTGAAGAATATATCAACCTTACCATTTAGATCCATGACAAATCTGGAGGTGTAAAGTATAATCCTTGTGATTTTCATCTCCTAGATTCCCAAAGATTCATTCTCCTTCTGCATCGGCTCAGGAAACTTCTTCTCCATTATTGTTCTCATGGAATGACTTAAATACATACTAAAAAAGATCCCTACAAACTCTTCCCACTCAATATCTTCAACCTCCACTCTTGGAGTTAGTTTTTTATCATCTCCCACCCTAAATCCACTTTACCCTCTTAGAAATAAACATCTAGGGTGACCTTCTCTTGTTTTAAACAGCAAAGCACAAAAAGATCTTTTCAATAGTTTTTATCTACATTTCAGCAATCAATGGGTCAGTAGATCCACTGAATGGTGGTGGTCATTGACATATAAATGTCTCAACAAATTTTTTACCTCTATGGTGAGATCAGTCACTTTGCATTATTCAATTTATTTCCCATAACATGAGTGAGTTGGTTTATCATTCTCATTAATTTTTCTATTTCGGCTTCCATCAGAGGGCCATCAATATAGGGTCTATTGCGGTAACCATTTTCACAGTTCCTCATATTTCCTTCCATCATATAAAATATAAAAACCTTATTTATAAGATTCTTCCATTTTGAAATATTTTAACAATAAAGGATTTTATTTCATAAAACATCATACTTAAAAAATTACATTTCTCTATAAATCCTTCATAATGAATTATACAAACATTGTGATTGAACAATCATATCACTCGGGAGTGTCAAACCTAGAATTAAACAAGACCCATTTTCATGTACCAGGATACCCCGAGTCTAGAATGAAACTCCTCGTTAGAGTTTTAATTCCTAGGTACATCTATTCTAAACCCACATCCACATGTTCATATTCAAACAAGGATTTATTTGTTCGAAAACCACTTACTTAATATTTCACAAAAATTCCAAGATGTCTTCATATATTTAATTTTTTTTATAAGGTTCTTACTAATGTTTTCATAGCCTATATTACATAAATAACTAAACTATCCTTTGATACCAACTATGGATTCCCTCATTTTTATTAAATAACTTTTCATTACATTTTACAAATAGAGGACCTTTAAAGTCTTGTGTCTTGGAAATTGTGAACCAAATACGTGAAAAGTTAAAAAAAATATTTTGAATCCCCTTGAAAATAGTACTAAAAAGATCATCCTATTTACAACTACAGTATCTTATAACCAGGAGACATACATCAAAGAAAAGGGCGAGTCAAAGGCCCAGTAAGGAAAGAAAGGGAATCAATTTACTTGTGATATCAATAATAACATTGTGAAAAACATATGAGAAATGGTAGTAGAGGCATGTCATAATGTAAATAACATAAACTATAACATGAATACGGGGCTAAAAAATTTAATTTAGAAATTCATGAACATATTACCAAGGTTTATCCCCAAGGTATCATAAATATTACCATGGTTCTTCACTAAAGAATCATGAAACTTGTCCCCTATAGAGATTAAATTGTTTACCAAATACATTAGAGTCATATTAGGGAACACCATTAATATTTATTTATTTTAACATGATACACATATATTGTAATCATACATTTTAGAAATAACCCAAAGATAATAAAATAAATGTGTTTCATATCAATATCATGACGTTTTATAAAGTGTTAAAAAACATGATCATTAAGTCATTTATAACACATGGAAGGGAATTAGGGTTATATGAATGTTAATTCGGTAATCAAGAATATACTTTTTATTTCTGTATGAACACCCATTGAAATGAAATAGGTTTGTGTTTTTACATTAATTAGATAATAGAATTTCTTGAGATAAAGAGAGAGAAATTTTGAGAAGAAATTTCTACAGCATAACAACTATATAACATGGTTTTAGAAAAAAATAATAAAAGAGGGGTTAGGGGTATCCCATACATAAATGAATAATTTTATAGTATTGGGACATAATAAAATAGAAATAATATCATGGTGTGGTTATTTTAATGAAATACCAGATGAAAAAGAAATTTGAAATAAAAGAGAAAATGTGATTTCTCTTACGAATGATTTGGACGCCTAACGACATCACATAAAAATCCAGAAAATCAGTTGATGATATAGGAAATGATCTCTCATCATTGGGATATAAAAGGGACTAAATGGATGATAAAGAAGAACATGTCGCCACAAAATTAAATTTAAACTAGAAGACATAACATAAAGGAATTCATGACTTAAAAGAGGAGGGTGAAAGATTCCTTTACCATGAAGAGTGACTTTTAAATCTTGAAGTTTGGGACCTTGGGGGGATGACGGGATCTTTGGAATGACTCCTTGTAAGGTAAAAAGACTATATATTCTTTTATTATGTATTTGGAATGAAATTAATAAAGGAATTTGTTTTTATTTATAGCAAAAGTGATGGAATATTAAATTATTTTCCTAGTGACACCTCTTAGTGGTCTTTGCAAAACCATGGGATTGCCCAAGGTATTTTCCCAAGGTATTTTTCACTTGGTATACCTAATAAAATATCATACAATTCAGAAGTTTTCCTGAATTATTACATCTTTATTACATCATTAATGATGTCATTAATCACAATGAAACTCAAAACTGTATTATTATTATTCATCGAAAAATAAAACATTTTATAAAAATCTCATAAATTTAACCTAACCTAAAATTAATGTTCTGATTTCAAAAATGAACATCATTTTATGAAAATAATTTTGTGATTATGAGATATTTAATTATGAAATAAAGACACTATTTACACAAAAATACTAATACTTAAGTAATAGTTTCTGAAATAGTTATTTACTTATGCTATTATATCTTTTCACCATTCAAGATGCCTAAAATAAATTTATACCTTTTTAAGTGAGGTTAATATTCCATTGCTCACATTACTATTCAAAAGGGTAATATTACTATTCATACTTTAATATTCACTAAAAATTATGTTGATCTTAATGGACTCTAATTTTCTTACTTGTCACATATGTAGAAAACCATTTTTTTAGAATCATTTTACATTATTAATTATTTAAAGTATACAATAAATATTTTAAAATACTATGTTTCCAAAATAAATCAATAATATAGAACATCATCATATATTTATGCTGACATTTAACATAATAAGAAATAACAATATTTTTATACAAAAGGATTACACAACGTAAATATGGTCTTGTTACATATACCCTTATAACACCTGCATAGGACCTAAGTGTAAGATATGTTATGGTGATAGAATCATAGGGAGACTCGGACAACATTACATGGGTGTTTATTTCTAGAAGCATGAATTTATACGATTAGCTATTTTGTTCAAGCTTCACATGTTGGAGTTCTCCATGGGGTAGGTCTAGAGCAAAGCCCATTGATGCAACCTTCTTCTCAAGCTATGACATACAGGCTTTGTACGGCCCGAGACTACTAGATGAGGCCATAAAATGTTCTTTCTGTATTAATTAACCATGATCACATGTATTTATAAACAATAATCCTAACGTTAAGAATTTAGTTTGCAATGGTCATATTGACCAACGTTCATATTGACCAATGGCCGTATAATAGTAATAACCTAGTGGTAGTATTTCAATTATACTCACTTCATTAATTAAAGGATATAGTTTTAT
Source organism: Viscum album (assembly GCA_963277665.1). Taxonomy (NCBI): domain Eukaryota; kingdom Viridiplantae; phylum Streptophyta; class Magnoliopsida; order Santalales; family Viscaceae; genus Viscum; species Viscum album. Next base: position 1,406,577,575 of record OY728125.1, read on the forward strand.
TGAGTATAAAATAAAATAATTCACAAAATTATGAAAAAATATTATTCAAAAGTTTGGGTCCTTATAGAAAAAATGGTAAAAACCAATATTAATGGGGCTCATGATTTGGCTGCATGGTTTTACAAACGTTTATCCAACTGTTCACCTACCTCTATCTAATAGGGGACCAAGTTGCATGGTAGGTTTTAGATTACACATGGATCAAAAATGTATGTCCCAAAAGTGCATAAAAACACTATCCAAAAATATATGGTTTGAATCCCCCCAGAATGGTTTACATAACCATATACCATTATCCTAGCTAGCATAGTTTGGCTATACAGTTACATCTAACCATGTTCCAACTATACAACATTCATAGGATGTTGAGATTCCCATTTCATTCATGTCATGAACCCCCAGGACACCCCAAACCTCATACAATCAATAATCATTTCATTAACAATATTTGAGTGATTTTAGTAATAAAATAAATTGGTACATACCTTTACAACATCTAGAATATTAAAAATTCACCATATAATAATGGATCAACCTTTATTCACACTTCCTAGAATAAAAGAGCTTATGGATTAAAGAGATTGGACAACTGGGCCTCCATATCTGATTCTCTCTCCCATGTTTCTTCCTAATAATTTCCTTGATTCCACAGAACATGAACCAAGATACAATATTTCCTCAAGATAATTTATCACTCTAATCCACAATATCAATAATATTCTCCTCAAAGGACGTACCATCTTCAAGATAAAAATGTTTAAAATAAATTACATGTGATGGGTTGAGGTGGCACTACAGATGCTTTGAAACATAAATTTTTTTCTTTACCACTATACTCTTATGGAAGGTCTAATCATTACATCACTAGTATAATCCTCTCCAAAATATCAAATGGACCATTTTATATGTGGAAAAAACTTCAATATTTCCAAATTTGATGGTGACCCGACATTGGTGACACCCGAAGAAACACACGATCACCAACCAAAAACTCAAGAGGTCTATAACATGGATTCACATATGAATTTTCCCATCTCTAAGCATTTTACCTACTTTTTTGAATCATATTACAAAATTCCAACATCTACTTCATGAGTCTTGGTCCCACAAATTCTCATTCCCCAGATTTCATCGAACAAAATTGAGATCTACATGGTCTACCAAATAACAACTCAAATGGTGCACTATAAATTATACCATGGTTAGTTTTGATGAGGGAAAATTCAACCAACAATTTATGATTTACTCAAAATCCACAAAATTCAATAACAGAAGCTCTCAACGTTCCCTCTATTACATGAATGGAATGATCCGACTGCCAATTCATCTATGGGTGAATGTTTATACTAAAAAACATCTGTGTATTAAGCGCCTTCTAAAATAACCAAAAGAAGCGCAATGTAAATCGTAGGTCATGATCTGAAATTTTATTTAGAGTAACTCTATGAAAAAACACTAATTATTCCATAAAATTCACCCAACTGATCTATGATGAAGTTCTATTGAATTTGTTTGAAATTAGCCACCTTTAACAATTTATCCACAATTACCAAAATAGTATCATTCTTCCGAGGTTCCATCTGAAGACCTACCATGAAATTTATCTTCACTTCCTCCCATTTACATTCTAGAATGGGTAGTGGTTGTAACAAACCACTTGACAAATTATTTTTAGCCATTACTTTCTAGAAGGTAAGGCATCATGCTTGGAAACCTACTACCTATTTATTCTTCCCTAACCACCAATACTACCTATAATGATCATGATGCACTTTTGTAAATAAATGATGAAATTTCCACATTGATTAAAGAAACTAATCATAAAATCTTCTTGCATACAAATTGTCCCACCCACAAAACCACATGCATAAACATTCCCATATTCTCTGATAGTGTAACAATAAGCTGAATTTCCACCTTCAAGGATTTTTATCGAGATCAAACACTCCAGATCTACATATGAACTCTCTCTACTCAAGCTCAAAAGAGATGTCTCAACATCCAAGGATAAAAGGTTAATCTTCACATGCCCATCCTACACCTCTAGATGTATCTTAGAAAACAAAACAATCATCCCCATCTTAGAACTAGATTCATAAGTTTCTTGGTTTTGATTCTTCTTACTCAAGGAATTCACAACACTATTCCCCTTTCCTAGTGTATAAACCTATTCATAATAAAATAAATATATCTATTCAACACATATTCACTGCTGAATATTCCAATCATACTTTGTGAATATATATTTATGGATTTTATGATCAATATAATTAGTAAAATATTCTTCGGTGAAGTAATTCCACCAACACATTAAACAATATAGAAAAATGACCAATTCACGATCTTGTGTAGGATAATTTTTTTAGGATTCATCAACTATCAAGAACCATATTCTACAACCTGATCCTTATGCATCATCAATTTCCCATGCCTAACACAAGATGCATCAAAAAACAAGGTATACTATATACAAGGCTAAGGAAGAATAAAAATGGTGTAGTAATAATCCGGGTATTAAAATACAAGAATGCATTATCAGATAACTCATACCATTGAAACCTGATGCCATCTTTGGATAACCGTAAAAGCGGTGAATTCAAATGGGATATGGATTCAATGAACCTTCAATAATATCCTACCAATCCCATAAAACTAAGGACATCAGAAACATTCTTAGGATACTCCCATGACACCACAACCTACACTTTCTTGTGGTCCACAGAAAACCCATCCTCTGAAATGATGCGACCTAAGAAATGAACCATGTCACTCTATAAGTGAACCCCTCATATATGGGCACATAACCTCTAATGTGTTAGTATTATCATGGAAATTTCATTATGTTTGGCATGATCATCTTGTGTCATGGAGAACACCATGATGTCATCTACAAAGACACAAATTAACTGATCCAGGTATGGGTGAAAGATTTTCTTCTTCAGGTCAGTAGAATTATTGGGGAATTGGTTAACCTGAACGACATAACAAAAAACATAATCAATAGATGCCTATTAATGAAGTTAATCTATGGTATTTTATAAGGTCTCTCTATTATCTAAGATACCAAAATCCCAAGTCAATCTTATAGAACATGGAAGAATAACTTAACTAGTCAAAGAGATCATCGATTTGAGGAAGAGGGTTTTAGTTCTAAACCATCATCTGATTCAGGTCTTATAATCGAAAAATAATCATAATTTTTTGTCAATATTCTTGGAAAAAACACCAATGATCCGCAAGGTGACATATATAAACAAATTAACCCATTTTTATCTAGTTCCTTGATCTGAGTTCTATGTTCTTGGAGCTCTTCCTATGACATTATATATGGTAGAATGTAAACTGGTTCAACTCTTGGAAAAAGTAAACAATTAACTAAACATCTCTCTCAGGTCTATTCCTAATAATTTTTTAAGAAAAAACATCTTAGAACTGATGTACCATAGGAGGGAAGAAAATCTATTCCACTCTCTCATTATCATACATGACATAAGACACTTGGTCTCTGAGTTCTCCCAATACCTGCCAAATTTCCCCTGCACGTCCTTCTAGGACATCCCATGTAACACCCCAAAATTTTATGGTATAAATATTGTAAAATTTAATATCTTTGATAGATTATGCTTTACACAATGCCAAATTTAAATCTTAAATAAACTCTTACGTATGACCATTGGATTAGTATTGTGACCATTATGAATAGTAGTGTGACCATTATAATTGAAAATTTCACATGTGAATGTATAAATATAATTTGGGAATCTTATAAATTAAAATATTGTATTTTTATAAAAATAACAAGAAACTAATTGTTTAAAAAACTAAAAATTTAGTGTTTTAATTTTTTTGGAACTTAAATTTTTATTTATAATTTTAAAAGTAATATGATTTTTCAATTAAAATATATCTTCATAAAATGGACTCATAAATTAATATTTTGTTATCTTATAATTATAATATAATTTTATGATACCATAATAAATATTTCATTATCATACATCTAGTTATAAATTCAAAAGACGTATTTTTCAAATAAATGTTGTTTCTAATTAAATAAATCAATTTATCATATTTTAAAAATTATTTTATAATAATGGAGTCCATTTTTTATTTCCAAACCATGAAAATTTGTAAGGGTGAATTTATGGGAACTTTCTAAAGTATTTTAATTTTTGGTGAATATTGAAATACGTTAATTTACTATAGGATCTAAATATATGAATTATTGGGTCATGTATTATATATAGATGATATTGGAACCATTAGTTAAACTCAAATACATTACTTACTATATTATTTCATGTAATAACCAATATAAGTTTTCTTGGTCAAAAATAGTAAACAAATGAATAAATTAATAAAAAAAACCCCTCTCCACTATAAATAACACCGATCAACACTTCTTCTTCTCACACCTCTTAATCCTTGAATATTGACCAATTTCAATTGAATCCTCTTCCTAATATTCTTCCTCGGGTATAATATCATCTTGTATCTACAAAATACCTAAACCAATTTTCTATATGGAGGTCCACTGGGTGAAGAATTCAAGTGGTAAAATCCTATTCTACTTACATTATTTTATATTCACTTTCTTTTCTATTCGTATACTCCCATCAAATCATTTATCCAAAAATTAATGACAAATGAATATATTATATGAAATCTAATGTAATTATATCACTGGAAAATCCAAATTTATTTCTCTTATCCTCTTTCATTAATTCTAAAAATGAATGCAGTGCTCATAAGGTGATGATTTACCGTCTACATCGATAATGTATTTTTGGTATTTCATTATCGCCTTCAAGACATGACATAAATAAATTTTTATGGTTAAATAAATAATTATTTATGAATTACTACCTATTTAATTATTTTAACTAGTATATATACATGATTTTAATTAATAAAACAAAACTAGTTTATGATGATGAAACAATTTCAAATTAATATAAATGATTATCACAAACATCTCACCTAATGATTAATCCTCACCAAAAATTAAAAAAATGACTTATTTAAAAAATTTATATTATATATGTTAATTAATAACATATAATTTAAATTCTTCATAACTATTACCATTTTACATGATCTTTCATACATATATAAGAGTGAACCATTAATAAAAATGATGAAAAAGAACACTCCCTAGAGAGGGAATTAAATCATATAACTCATCAAAACGTTTAACAAATGAATATAACAAAATTACGATAAATCAAATAAATGTTAATGTTGGAATAAAATAATTTATTAATGAATATAATTTCATTATCCATTATATTACATACATGTGAATAATGATTTCAAATATATGGTAAGTGTTTATTTCCAAACCTCCATTTTCCATTCAGTTTAAACTTTATCTGTATTTAACCAAATGCAATTATTCATTATTTTTAAATAATTATTATAAATTAATTTTATATATTCCAAAATCATGTATTGTTATATGTTATTATATATTTGATTGGGGAATACTTGTTTTTCAAGGTTACTATCTCAATTATTCTGTTTAAGAAATCTTGATTAAAGGTAACTTCCCAATTTCTAATCAATATTCACTAACACTCCATAATCAAATTTTTGACACTAATATTTTTATAAAATCAATTTTTTATCAAGGAAAAATATCTGATCTCTTTTCTAGTTTTATGTAAAAAATAATCCTTTTTCCACTTTAGTGACTTATTATAATTTCCCTGAAATCACACTGAAGTGTAAAATTTATAAAGTTTCTGAAAACTATTCTTACATTTTTTCACTTCAATTGGATTTTAAGTATTCCTAAAAAATAATTTCACTATCCTTAACATTTCATTTATAGGTTATAAATGTTTACTATCTTATTTTATTACAAAAAAATGATCCTTCCAAAAGAACTCTTCTTTGAAAAGTAAAAAGGGGTATTTCTATCAAGAATTCCTCGATGGATTTGTTAGGGTATTTTTAATCTTTTTCAACACCTTCTAATGAAACATATTCTTAACTAGGATTTATCTATCATGATATAACCTATCATATTTTATTAAAGGATTTATGATCTGTCTGAATATGTATGTGATATCTTGATACCATCCACTATATTACTCATAATGGTTAGTGATTTTGTTTATAGATTGATGAATTTTTTTTACATTTTAATAATACATGTTGTTTATGTTTCACCCAATTAATATGAGGAATTAATTGAAATTAGTGAGTGACATATGGTCCCCCTATAACCCCTTAATGTATCTGTAGGTCCAATGAGACAAAACCAATATGGACTTGGTCAATATTATCCCATTTATCATCATATATGGATCTAGATGTGGCCATAACAATTTATTTTAAGATGTCATGGTTGAGACCATGACAATAGACTTTTATATCTAGGATTATTCATTCCCTCATTATGATACTATAAATTGATAGTCTCTATGATTATTCAAATAGTAGAATATCCTTGGATATATTTCTTTCTCTTATGATAATTTATGGATTTATTTAATGGTATTATAGTTCAACCATATATTCTCATGATTATGTTTTAATGGAATGTGTTTTTATTCATACACCATGCTATATTGTTTGTGTTTATATTATATTATGTTGTATTTCCTACCATTAATGATCATTGGAACTCACCCCTTTCATATGTTTTATTTTTTCCCAGGATGTAATGATATATATTATGAATGACATATACGCATAATCTAAGAGCTAATGGGTGTTACAAATGGATTTTCAATGTTAATTTTCATTTCATGTTGTAATTTAAAACATATTTATGTATCTGGTTTTCAAAAGATACTAAACTATTTTTCAATTGGGATTAGATCTGTATTTCATAGTACAAATGAAATTATCTAAGGCACTAACTCCAGACTATTGGGGTTAGGAACATTACAGTTGGAATCAAAGAAATTTTAGTAAAAACCATGGAAAATATATTTAAAGAGCTTATACTAGAGAACAAAACCCAATGTTATACATTATGGATAAGAATATTAAAACATCCTCGAATTTTATAGATGTAGAGATTATGTGGGTCTTCATAGAATTATCTCCCTATCTAGATACTACAAGTGGAGGTGTTTGTAGAACTATTGTATTGAGGAGTAAAAACTCTAAAAAGGTGTGTTGGACCTAACATGGTGTAACCTAGTACATCAAAACGTGAATTTATCATATCATGGTTTGACACTCCTCTGGGGATATTCATAGGATTATTCAAATTTTACTTACAAACCATTATGAATTATTTGAATGTAAATATGTCCCCAAAGAAACCACATTTATAATTATGAGATTATCTATGTATAAATTTTCAATTTATGTTATGTGTGTAATGAATGAAAAATTATACATGATGATTAATAAATTAATTTAGTTTATACCATTATTTATAAATTGATCCCAGTTGAAGGAATAGAATCCAAATCAATGTGTGTATCCCATGAATGGATTGTACTCCTATACAATATAGTGATGTTATAGATGGAGTTGAAACAAAGGATGAGAAAATTATATCTATATTGGGACAACAGACTCAGGTTAATAATAAAAATGTTACCTTTTTGAAACATCCAATTCGACGATATGGAATAACACTTTTAGACTATCTAATTATTCAAAAACTACACCATTCAACGTGACTACAACCACATTTATAATATAGAATTGGATAAGTTTCATGGAGATATATTTACATATTTTGCAAGTAATTAAACAGTTATGTTTATCATGTCATTTTATAGTCTTCAAGAGATGTAGATCAATGGTGGATGTTAATCAAAAATAAAAAGGAGGAAGAAATTCCAAATATGTAATGGAATTATTTTAAGGGTGTTTTCTTGGAGAAATATTTCCCTAAAGAATAGAAATAAGATATATGGATACAATTCATGTGTCTATGAAAAAAAAGTGGAAGAAATAATTTTCAATTATGAAGAAAACAGTACAGGGCTAGCAATGATGGTTCAATATTAAATACATAATCCAATGTGAACGACTTATTGATTGTTTCATAGATTAAAACAATTCCTCTGAAGGGAACTGGTCTCCCAAAATTTCTCATCATATGAATATATATTCTCATGTGTTATCAAGAGACAATAAGATTATTCTATGTCTTATAAATTTAATGGATAAAATAGAAGTATAGGGTGGTGGTGAAACAAATGTATAATGGGAAAAAATGGTTCTTTCCAACTAGTGATACTTGTGAAAAGAACAACCCTAGTGCCAACATAAAAAGAAATGGAGTTTTCTAAAATTGTGGGGAGAAAGTACATTATGATCATGATTGAAAGGGAAATAAATAAGCTACCAATGTTCAATGATACAATCATATAGAGATGGGTCATTATGAAAATCATTTTATGAATTGTCAAGAAAAATTTCCTAAAAAAATACTACATGATCAATTACAAGATTATGATATCACAATAGATATGGTTTAAGATCCTAATGATGTTGTGGTAGGTACATTTTTCATCTGATTAAATTTATCTACATATTTATTTGATTATTGATCATTGTATTCCATTATATCATCCATGTATACCTTAAAAATTATATATTTTTAAAATTCCCCATAACAAGGGAGCAGTTCATAAAGACTCCACATGGAAACATAATTGAATCAAATATGTATCAATATTTTCCTATTATGTCACATAAAAATTCTCTAATTACTAATATCATCATCATACATATGGTTTATTTTTATATTATCTTTGGTATGGACTCGATTACAAAAAATAATGACATAATTTATTTCAAATATAATTAAATTACTATTCGTCATGAAGGTGTGTAATTTCTCATCATCAGAGATATTTACTTCATCATCTGAGCCATATCATGATCCACCTAAAAAAATCATCTAAATGAAATTAATTTGGAATAATATAACACATCATCTATTGATTATTAATGAAATATTCGAATTTTTTATGTACATATTATAAATGAATACATAGATTCATTTCAAAAGTATTTAACTAGACATCCTCAAGAGAGAAAAGTTGAGTTTTTTATTGATTTAATCCCTTATTCATGGCCAATACATAATATTCATTAGAGAATGAACACTCTAGAATTATTGGAGATGATGAAGAAACAAGAGGATTTGAGTAATAAGGGATTTTTTGACCATATTGTATCTCCATTGGGAGTGCATATTCTCTTTTTCATGAAGAAATATGGATTAATAAGGTTGTGCATCAAATGTTGAGAAATCAACACTATTAAAATATAGAAAAAATATTCTCTACCTACAATTGATGATTTATTTGATCAAATTCATGAAGATAACTATTTTATAATGACTTAACTTCAGTATGGATATCATAAATAGCATTTAAAGGAGGAAGGTATTCCCAAGACAGTATTCTGAACCCAGGTTTGGACATTATGAGTTTATAGTAAATCCATTTAGAGTGACTAATATACCCTCTATTTTTATGGTTCTTATTAAGAGAGTGTTCATAGAATAACTTTAATATTTTTTGTTCTATTTATTAATGATATATTGATATGTTCTGAAATATATGAAGATCATGATAACCACTTACAGACTGTTTTGGAGGTTGTTAGAAGAAAATAGTTCTATGGGAATTTTATCAAGTTTAAATTTGGACAGAAAATAGTTTATTTTTTATATAAATTATCTCTATGGATATAATATCAGTTTATCTTGAAAAGATATTGATATTTAATGAATTTCTGACACCAACAAACATAAACGAGGTACATAATTTCATTATTTAGCAGATTACTATCGACATTTCGTTTATAATTTTTCCCGATTAGCTAACCTGTTAACCAAGATTACTCTAAAATGGGTTAATTTAATATAGAAAAAATATTGGAAATTTTTTTTGAATAATTTAAGATAATATTAGTGTATTCTCTGATCCTGAATCCAATATCATGAAATGGTGGATTTTTTATCAATAGTGATGCATAAAAGAAATATCATAGTTGTTTCATTATGTAGAATGATAAAGTAATTATCCATGAATCATGGAAGATAAAAACTCATTAAAAGAAAAAATCGATGTCATTAATATGAGTGGGAAACCAAAATATTTTCTCTGGATATATGGATGCACTATCATTATGGAGAATTATGTGAGATACGTAAAGATCACAAGAGTTTGAAATATATATTCTCACAAAAATAACTCTATGTGAGGCAAAGGAGATGGATTGAGATAAAAAAGTATTATGATTATTCAATACACAACCACCCATTAATGAAATGTAAGGTAGCATGGGTATTGAGCTGGAAGTATCATGGTGTTTTGTAAAAAATGAAAAATAATAAGGATCATATGTACATAGATATAAAAAAGATGGATATGTGAATTATCAAGGATGTTGAAACATAATTACTTTTTAAATTGGATTTTAAACCATATTTATTAGAATGTATTGAATATTCTTAGTCTAATTATGAGAATTTTCAACGGAAAATTAAGGATTTTAAATATGGGATGTTGGTAGACTTTGTGTATAATGATGGAATTTGGAAATTTATGAAGAGGCATGGTGTCCCATCCATACTGAAGATAAAAACGTACTTATTGGATGATTCACATAGCTTGAATATCATAAAAAACATTGTATCAATAATATGTATTGATATCTCAAAGAAAAGTTTCAGAGCAATAATATGAAATAGTAAATTATTGATTATGTTTCTAGATTCTTATTTTGTCAACATGTGAAGGATGAATGATAAAATCCTAGAGGATTCATGCAATATATTCGTATTCATAAATTTAAATGAGATGATATTAAAATGGATTTTGTCATTGGGTAACCAAAATCACAATTAATGAATGATTAAATATGGATATTTATTGATTTAGATACAAAATATGAACATTTCCTAGTTATAAGGGTGGATATTTCATGGGATGTCTGGACAATAGTATATACTAATGAAGCTGTAATAATTATGGACAACCTATTTCAAATTTGACAAATCGTGATCCATGATTAACATCAAAATTATACAAAAATATTCAAAAATCATTAGACACTTAACTTCATTTGAATACAACGTATGGCCCACAAACTGATGGAAAATTTTAAATGACAATCGCAACATTATAATAAATATTGAGATCATTCTCACATGACTTTTAAGGGTTGTGGGATCAGTATTTTACCTTTGGTAGTGTTTTCCTACAATAATAGTTTTCATTCATGTATTCAAATGAACAATATAAATAATTGTATAAAATTAGATTTCGAACACAACCCTATTGGGATAAATTTATGGAATGGAAGTTTTTTTTCCAAAAAATGTGGAGGAAACGATGATAAAGGTAAAGAGTATTCCTAACCATATCAAATTATCTCAAATTTGGAAGATAATATACACTGATAATCGATGTAATGATTTGGAATTTCAAGTGGGGTATCATGTTTTTTTAAAATTATATCCATGGAAGGGTGTTATAATATTTGGAAAGAATGTGAAACTGATCCCTAGGTAAATCAGTCCTTTTGGAATCCTATATAGAATTTTATCTGCTTCATATCATCTTGTGATGACACCTAGCCTTTCAAATGTACATTGTGTGTTCCACATATCTTTGTTAAGTAAGTACATACCTAACCCAATTCATGTACTAACTTCTGAAGGAATAAAATTTATACATGATTTATCTTTCAATGAAGGGCCTATCATGATTTTTCACTCTACAAATCTGGTGTTGAGGAATTAGACAACTCCACCGATAATTTTACATTTGAAAACCATAAAATTTAAGAGGTTATTCAGAAACTGGATGAATTTAGGATGAATGAATACTCGAATCATGTTATGAAATTACATTATGAGAATTTTTAGTATAAACAATTTATGAGCAGAGAATGTAACACTCCAAGATTCTATGGCATGCCACTTGTAAAATTTAATATATTTGATAGTTTATGTTTCATGTAACACATAGTTTAAAACTATGATATAATATTATGTATGAACATTGGAATAATATTATTCCCATTATGAAGAGTATTATGACCAATAAAATAGAAAATTCACCTATAAAAGTATTATTAAAATTTAGGTATCTTATAAATGAATATATAATATATTTGTAGAATGGAATATGTAAGTAAACGATTTTAAAAACAATAAATTAAGTGTTGGTATTTTTGTGAAACATAAATGTTTATTTATAATTTTATTAATAATATATTTATTTAATAATAAATATATTTTCATAATATAGACTCTTAAATAAATATTTTATTTACTTATGATTATAATATAATTTTATAATACATTATTAAAATATTAAAAGTTTTATAAAACCTGTTATAATTTGAAAATAGCAATTTTTTTTAATAAATGATAATTCTATTTAAAAATTAAATATATTATATTTATAAAATAATTTTCATTAAATGGAGTCCATTTTCCAATTCTATATGTAAAAAATGGTCTGGTTGAATTTTTGGGATTTTTCTAAAATAATTCAATTTTTGGTGAATTGTGAAATACAATAATGTAATGTATTAGCTAAATACCTTAATTATTTGAGTCAAGGACGATGAATGGTTTATCTAGGTACTATTAGTTAGAAATCAAATAAATTAGTTAGTTTAGATAGTCATGTAATCATCACTATGTCTTTCCATGATCCGAAATAATAATCTAATAAAGAAAATAATTAAAAACACTCCTCTCCTCCACTATCAGTACCACCCTCACCACATCTTCTTCTCCCACATATTAAGCATTGAATATTGTAAACTTTCATAACAATAATCTTCCAAATTCTCTTCCCCACATCCAAGAGGTTATGTTCTCAACAAAATACCATAACTAACTTCTCTAAGGTGGTTCATAAAGAGAAGAATTCCAGAGGTAAAATCCTCTTTCGCTTTCATTATTTTCTTTTCACTTTATTTTAATTTTTTACAATATCCTCAACTCATATATCCAAATATTCAATATAAATACATTACCATATATATAATGTAATTTTTTTATGTCAACAGATAATCCACCATAAATTCTATTCTCCTCTTTATTTTATATTAAAAATGAAAACATTGTCTCTCGGGTTCCAATTTACTGCATTCGTGCATGATGTGTCCTCATTTTTCCATTACCACCTTTAAGGCTGGTCATAAATCCATTTTTATGGTCGAAATATAATATAATTTATATATTACATCATATTTAATGTTTTGGAACCATTTTATAAAAATGATATTAATTAATTAAACATCAGTAGTTTGGGATGATCAAAAACCGCCAAATTATTATAAAAGATTATCCGTAACATATGATGTAATGATTCATACTCACCCAAAAGAACAAAATGACATACATAAAAATTTAATATTATGGATTCTAATTAATTATATATTATTTAAATTTTTAATACTTATGCCGATTTTACATGATCTTTCATACATGAATACAAGTGAACAAATCATGAAAATCATGAAAATGAACATTCACAAATATAGGAATTAAATCGTATAACACATAAAAGTATTGATATAATTGAACAAAACAAAATTATAATAAATAAAGTACACGTTGATGATGTTATTAACTGATTTATTAATTAATCTAATCACATTATCAAGGATGGTATTTATAAGTGTGTAACACATTTGGACATAAGTTAAGGGTTTCTTTCATATCCTATATTTTCCATCCGGGTTACGGTTTCCCTATATTTACCCCAATTCAATTCATCAATATTTCCATAAAAATATTATAAATTATGTATATATAGTCCAAAAAAAAGTTTCAAGATCAGTTCATATTTCATTGATGGAGAAATACATGTTTTAAAATTTTCCCTTCTCAAATCATCTTGATAAGGAATAATGATTAAAGGGGTCTTCCCATTTTTTTACCCAATTCAAGTACACATGATAATATTTTTTAAGACACATATATTTTTTAAAAATAATTCTTTTTATCAAGAAAAACTATCTTATCTCTTTTCGAGATTTATATAAATAAATAATCCATTGTCTTCTTTAATGTCTAATTTCTATTTTCCCTCAAATGGTACATAAGTGACCCATTTCAAATCCTTTATAAAAACTATTTTTAAATGTTTTAGATTCATCTAGAAATTATTTATGCCCCAAAACTAATTCCATTTTCCATACCATTTTATTTAGGGTATATAAATTTTTATTATCATATTTTAAGACAAATATAAATGAATTTTCAAAAATAATTGTTCTTTTCAATGTAAAAAATAGGGTATTTCCCTTAAAAATTCCCCGATGATTTAATTAGAGTATATTAATCATTCTTAAAAAAATCTATTGATTATTATGATTAATTGGGATTGATGTTTTATGATATCATCTATTATATTTTATTAAATATTATTTTATCTGTTTTTATGTGGATGTGTTATCTTGATACCATTTACCATACTACTGATAATGGTTAGTGAGTATTTATAGTGATTGGGGGAATTAATTTACATTGGTATATATATGAATTTTATGTTTCACCTCATTCAATTTAGGAATGAATTGGAATTTTTAAGTGGTGAGTGGGGTCTTCTATTTCCCCTCTATGAATCAGTAGGTATCAAGATGAAAATGTGATATTGACTTGGTCGAGTCCTTCCCATTTATTTTGAAATATGGATTTTGCTGAGGCCTTGACAATTTATTTTCAGATGTATTGGTTGAGTCCTCGATGATAAATTTCCGATGTCTAAAATTATTAATTCCATTTTTATAGTACTATTACTTGATAATGAATGTTATTATTTGACTTGTAGAATATCCATGGTTAAGTTTATTTGTCATGTAATCATTAATGGATTAATTTATTCAGTTTTTATTCCTACCATATTATTCTCAAACATATGATTTTATGGAATGTGTTTTTAGATATTCACCATTCCATATTTTTTATGTTTATGTTATATTTTTCAGCATTTCTTACCCTAATTGAGAATCCGAGCTCACCCCCTTCTTAGAATTTTTTTATCCCCTTGATGTAAATGTGTATATTAGGAATGACATGTAGGGATAATCTATGAGTTAATGAGTGTTTCCAATAGACTTTATATTTTTCTTTCTTTTCAAGAAAAAATGTAATCCTATTATATATATATATATTATTTCAAAGAAACAATACTATTTGGTCCTTTTTTATTTGATATATTATTCATAGTAGGAATGTGATTATGTAAGTAAAAAACATCATGCTACTAGGGTCGAGGTCTTTATATCTCATTCACCATGATAGAAATATGCATCTCCCTAATGAGATGTGAAGCTTACCCTACTACAGTAACTATGAATTTGGGATTGGAATAACACCATCCACTTCATTACAAAAATAAGATCAAAACCCAACATATCTTGAAAAAACCTGTCCCATAGAAAATGGTACCTACCAACCTAAATTTAAAATCCCTTACATTTCCTAAAATTTTCTATTTACACTTCTAATGGTGTATCAATAGAAATGACCTCACACATACATTCTACTGGTAGACCCAACAAACGACAAACTGAGAAGATATAAATGAGTGTGTGGTATATGTATCAAATAAATCATTTGAAATCATGTAATCTACACGAATCGTACCTTGAATAGTCAATCTTCTAGCCTATGAATTATATGTCTATACTAAATTGGATGGAGATAACCATACCATATACCCTAGGCCCCAATCTGAATCCCAAGTGATGGACAATCCTGCTAGTATGGATGGTCTCATTCCTGAGTACTACACCCTCAAAATATATTGGTGTGGCTGGTATAGCTCAAAATTCCATCCTAATATTGGCTATATGACCCCTTCCTACACTCAACATAAGCCTTAATCCTCCATCAATTCCCAACTGTTGAGGGTTCTTACAGAACCTTTGTACATGGATCATTACACCACAAACATGGAACACAACTGGTGTCCTAGTAAAATGACCCCAAATGTGACCTGATATAACATATTGATAGAAACACACCTGGAAACCACCTCGAGAGGCAGATCCTCTCTTCTGACTACTCTTCATACTACCTCCCAGGCTAAGATTTATGAAATGAATCTTCATTCCAGTAAAAGTAGAAAAATTATGTTATCTATCTAAAACCACATGTCTACCCCCTAAATCCAACCTCAAGTCCCCATATAATGTATGTGCCTAATCCACAACTTTTGAAATCCTATTTAAATGTAAAATGTTCACCTGGGACATAATATCATGTTTAAGACCATCTTGAAAACACCATTTTATAGTGACCTCATCTCATTCCAATGCTGGGAAAAATCATTGCAATTATCTGATGAAGACCATATAAGCTATCAATCACATAGTTACCTACAATATCATCATAAACTATACAGCCTTCTCCTGTCTCAAATTCTCTAGATAGACATGTTTTAGAAAATTTTCCTAGATGTCCTTCCATAGAATGTTTCCAGCATGATGAGTCTGAAGTAAGATATCAACAAAATTCTTCACCAGTCCCTATAATATATATGTTACCAACTTGACACTCTTCTATGAAGGATTATCTAAGTGATCCAAAATCATCGGGAAACATACTTAGGTCCACCCACTCTGGAAAATTTTAGTGGGTGTTACAACTAAAACTCTCTGGTCATATCAAGCATACTTGGCACAACCCACCCCGGGTACTATTCAATCACTTACATAATATGATAAAATATATCATTATGTTTGTCCAATAATATTTTACCCTAGACCACTGGGCTCCCATTCTCCATTTCTTAGGTTGCAATCTCTGATATTTACACTTTTTCCCAAACCAAAATATGTCCTTGTGATCAAATTCCTCTACAATTCGAAACACAATTCTTATAATACATAACATAAAACTCCCAAAGTGTATATAGAAGAAGGCTCTTCAATGGGCATAAACCATCCATTTTGTATACAATATCCTAACGAAAACCATCACATTTAAAACTATACCAACAACTACCCCTACCATGGGTCATGGATAACCTCATTTAAACTAACTTATATAGATACAATACTTTCATTAGATTCTTTTGTAAACTATGTTCACTTTCTCAACACAAAAAATTATTATTTTAGAATATTTCCCATTTTACAAGATGTTGTAACCAAATTGTTACTCATTAAAAAACATCATTAGGTACAATTATTTATCCATTCCATGACATTATTTTTATTTACCCATTTCCATCAACTTTATTAGACACCATTTTAATAAAATTTTCAAGATGTTAAAATGAAGCCTACCCGTAAGGTTTCATATACTTATCCCATGTATTCCCATCATTATAAATTCCAACATTATCCATAGGTTCCTATAATGATACCCTAATTCCCAACCATATTTCATTATAGCCACAAGAAAAATATCATACAATAGTCTCATTGCATAACATGTACATCACCAAATTGTGAAATATCATTCAACTATAGCAACACATATCAAGAAAAACAATCCCCACCTTGTGAACTTGGGTCACCCCATATATTTGTTAGCTAAACCTAGTCAAGAGCTTATTTCCAAGACCCAACACAACATAATATTCCATCTAAGATCCCAAATAATAAGACCATTGAGAAGAACCGCTATGATACCACTTTGTAATGTCCATGACCAGGGAGCTACTAAAACAATTCCATGATCTGATCCACTACATGAACTCAAGCTTGACTCCCCGTATGCCAGAGGTTGTAGACTATTATCAGGGGTCTATCAGATCACATGGTGAGACTATTCCCTCTTTTGTTAGAGTACGTTAAAATATATAAAATATAAAATAAATTAAAAAAAATAAAAAAGCAGAAATGTGAATTTCCAACCATCTCTCCAATTGGGAATAAAACAAGACCAAATGATATTCCATGTCATTATAAATGTTCCAAAAGTGAAGTAAAACCAAACAAAAACAATAGTTGAATCCCAAAAATGGTTGTTGACTCCATGTACATATCCTAAACCATGCACATCCCAAGACCAACTCAACTCTCTAGAATATGGCCTTCCCCTTGTCCGGACCTACAACCAAGAAATCATCTCAGGTACCTAATGATGACCCTAGACGGGTGTGAGTAAAACTCAATCATATACCACCAATAGTGTCTATAAAATAGATTTTCTATAAATTTATTGCATTAAAAAACTAAACAAATCCCTAGTGAAACAAAATAAAACTAAGGTGAAGTTAATTAATGCTATTAATTTTAAACATTTCAATCCCTTAATTCATATTCTCCACTTATTCCATGGGTAAGGAATTTACATCATTTATATAATAGACAAAGTCGGTCAATTACAATGAAAAAGGGATTAATTCGTGTTCTTATATCACTTATTATAAAAATTTCACAAAAAATTACATTACACTAACCATGGAGCCTCAGTCTTGGTTGTCTTATCAAATGCATCTGTTAGGGGAATAGAGTCTCAATACCCTTCCATAACCGTTGCATTATGGGGAGGGTTTTAGAGCTTCATTATAACATGAACTGTGGGCATAGATCCTCATGTACAACACCCCACAACTACCTAGATATTTTTATACTCTTATATATCCATTAAACATATATACCATATCACAAATCATGAACAAGCATTAAATAAAACACACAAAATTCACATTTCAAAAAAAATAATCATTTTCAACCCTTAACCCATTATCACAATTACCATTTACATAACATGGTTCATTTAACCCATTTCCCTTTCTACACATTTATCTATTGAGCATAATAAAAAAATCCAATAAATTGGAATATTTATCATATTCACTAATTCTCAAGAATTAAAACATTTAACACATTCATTTGATTTCGATAATTTACCCATTAATCATGTTCATCATTTCACATATGTTAACCAACTTATGAAACTAAAGTACATTTCATTTTTCATTTTCACAATAAATACATTTCATCCAACCTAATCTGTACTAATCTAAATAATCCCTTTAAGCATTATCATTTTCTAGAACAAACTATAAATATTCCTCTTTTATCTCATCTAACATATCTACATGTTCATCATGGGCTGTACATTATTAAAAGTTAAATCTATGCTTAATATAAAACATCATTACATGTTTAAGAATGTTAGAACACCTCGTGGGTTTCCCTAATGGGGTTTAGTCTACCTCAATGCAACCCACATAAAGCGTGAGGGGTTTAATTCATCCATTATCAAGCAATTTTACAAAATCCATTTAAAGACATCAAATGTAAAATAAGAGTGAACCATTAACCCAACCACACATGGAAAAAACAACATCGTGACAATGCTATATAACATGTAGGCCACCTACATCAAATTTTTAGACAAAGGCTCATATATAATTATCATTAGATTTAGATTCAAGTACCATTTGAAGCCCCAACCTATAATCAGGTGGAAAAGAGGGTTTCCGGGATTCAAAAGAAGGAGAATGTAACCAAAATCCCTAATCATTCAAAAAGAAACAACATAAGCATTAGACTTACCCAAAGCATCGATTAACACCGCAAGACACTCCAAACGACTTGGAATCTAAGGATATTGAATCTTGGTAATAATTGTCCTTTTGTATCATCACTAGGGATAAATGAATAAGAAAAGGGAGGAATAACCGGTGAAACAAAAGTTAATATCCCAAGGGGGGAATGGGAAAACCCGCTATTGTTAGGGTGTATAGTCTAGCTACACAATTTTCCATATTGTTTTAGAACCATGAACCTGGATATATCTAAGAGAGGTCCATGTTACATGGACGACTAAGGATTTCTTACTGTTTGAAATACCATAAGCCAACCATATAGAATGCCTCTGTCAGAACTATATGGTTTGGATTCACCCATTTTATGGTTGACATATGTGTGCACCCCGACTCCAACCTAATATGGTTTTGGTGCATAGTCAATTATAACCAAGCATTAACTATGAAACAAACAATGGACATAAAACTACACCATTTTCCCATGTACTAAACCAATAGGACACCCCAAAGCCTCCTTTTTAAATTATTAGAAATTAAATTAAACAAATTTAATAGATTTAAGTGAAAAATTTAAAAGGTGAATACCTCTAATAATTCTACGATATTATGAACATAATATCTAATAAAAAGAAGACACATCTAGGTAAATTCTGTTGTATAATTTTTTAAAGGATTTTTTGAAATTAAAATCATAGATTAATTATAATGATAAATTAAAATATTTTTGAAATTAATGAAATAGTTAGAATATTTTTATTTAATATTTATTGATTGAGAACAACATAACAAATCAGAGATAAATTCACTTTAATCAGTATAAAATGAATTAAAAAATTTCATAATGTCCAGGAAACTGTGATTTTAATAAGAAAAGTATACACAAGTGAGGTATTTTTCTTATCAACTTTTATCCTCCAAAATCATAATTAGAAGGACTAATTAAATCAAAATAGTTCTATCAATAATGATATAACCTAAACTTAATAGTTCATCTATCACATGTAATAATTTATTTGAAATCTTTTATATGAGATTCCTTAGGATAAGATTGAAATATGGCACAAAACTAAATAGAAAACATAATTTCAGGTTTACGATCATCGAAATTCTAAAGACAAAAGATTATCCCTATAAATTTTTTTGGATATACATATTTACAAGAGTTATCTATGTTTAATTCATAATTAATAATCTTATGGGTTTTGTATGTTTTTAAAAATGTAACAAAAAGGATCAACTTAATTATTTACTTATTTAGTCTGATTCTAGAATATTACCTCATTTCCTGGATTAATTTTAATAATTTGAAATAATATTAGTTCACCCATTTAAATGATATGAAATTCACTGGACAAAGAGTTATAAAAATCATTATAAATAAATTTATGTGATTAGCCGATAAAATGATCATTGACCTAAATTTGATCAATTAATATGTCACTTGAAGTTTTTCTAGTAAAACATGCTAGATATCCTTTAACATTATTAAAATTAATTTCTCACAAAAATATGTTAGGCATATCATACCACTAATGAGGTTAGTTCTTAATAAAATATAACTCCATTGATGATATAAAACTACGATTTGGAAAAAAATT
Source organism: Viscum album (assembly GCA_963277665.1). Taxonomy (NCBI): domain Eukaryota; kingdom Viridiplantae; phylum Streptophyta; class Magnoliopsida; order Santalales; family Viscaceae; genus Viscum; species Viscum album. Next base: position 1,406,598,642 of record OY728125.1, read on the forward strand.
CATCTTTTAAAACTAAGTGGCTGAGAAACATATTTTTCTTCAGAAATAAAACCATTTATAAAATCACTGTCAATATCCATTTGAAATAAAATAAAACAATGAAAATATATATTTTATAATAAAAATATTGTATAATAAATTCTTGAAATAGATTAATAATATTCCTCAAAACTAAGCTTTGTTCATAATAATTTGATGAGATTCATCCATTTTATTTCTAAAAATCATTTTGGTTTCAATTTATTTCTTGACATCATGGGATTAACCTAATATCTAAAATATATTTCTAATTTTTTTAATGTTCGTATTTCATATAAACAATCCAATTGTCATCATTCAAATCATTAAAAACATCATTAGGCACAATATTTGAAAAAATAAAATTATTCACCGAAATTGATAATATGATATCTATTATGGAAAAAATACATTATGAATAACATTATCAATAGATTTTTATTTATGAAACTTCCATGACATATGAGTAAAACATGATAAATAAATATCCTTTTTAACAGTTACATCATATTGATGTTTTTCATTTCTGAAATTAAAATCCTTAAAAACATCTTGAAAATAATCTAATGTAGAATCCTTTTTTTTTTGAAATCAACAATAAATATAACATGATTATATTCTCCAACAACCATAGTTATTTTTTTATTTGCAATAAAATATTTAATTTTATTATAATAACCTCGAAAAATTATGCCATCACATTTTGATTATAATTTATCAAAATATCTATAGTATTTAAAAAAAATTAAACCAATAGATGTTTTAAATAATTAATGATAGGTTTCTAACTTTTAATATTCATAAGGGAATTTATTTTTTATAATTATAATTAATTTATTTTTAAATATTAATTTTTTTAATGATATATTCATAGAAATATATATTTAAATATACCCATTTAACTTAGTTATCACCATTAAAAAAATAGTTATTTTTTTATATTCTACATCACCTTTTTAATGGGGTGTTCTATGAGCTAAAAAATATGTAAAAAAATTCTATTGAAACATTATTTTAAATTTATAATCAAAAGAATAATCTCCATTATTACTTATAATATAAATAGTTAAATTAACTTTTTAATTTTTCACCAGCATACAAAAAAATAGATTCAAATAAGGTTTCACTATTATGGGACATAGATTATGTCTAGGTAAAAATACTAATATCAGTAATAGTCATAGAAACATATTTCATACCTCCTAAACAATAAACATGCATCGACCCAAATATATATAAATGAAAAACCTCATATGTTCTTACAGTTCTATATTTATTAATATATATAAATCCAGGCTCATTCTAATAATCTTTTAAATAAAAATCACATGTATAAATCTTATTAATTTTTAAATAAGTTAGTTTTTTTACATGACGTTTAATTAAAAAAATTTATAATAGTTCAATGTTCATATTTCAAATACACCAATACTATATGATGTAATTTTTTTATAATGTATTAAGCAACAACACATTTTGATTAGTTTATTGAAAAAACTAATAAAATAATTTTCCACTTTCTTGTTAGAATTAAATAATACATTTTAATATTTGGAAAAAAATTATTTTTAAGTTCCTAACTAATTCCATAATCATATAATTGTGAAATATTGAGCAACATATTTGTTTAATTATCAATCTATAAAATAATAAAAAATATAATAATAATAAAAATACCTGCTTAACATAATCTCTTAACCATTACATTTTATTTACCATGGAATAGAAGAGAGTCACCATCACATTAAATATATAGTAATATCAATGATTGATATCTATTCATATATACATAACACCCATTTTCCATGTATAATTACTTTTGACACTCTAATGGAATGTTGACTAAAAGTATTAATTATATGAAAAAAAATTTCTGTAACCTTGTAGTCTTTGGTCAAATTGGGATAGTATAAGAATTAATTGGTTCCCTGAGATATTTTATCAATGTATCCATGGGTAATATAGAATATAAATTATTTTTAATAAAAGTTGTGGTATGAATAATATATTGATGAATCCTTAACAAACACCCATCAACATAATGACCTTCCATACAACATTTAAATCATGTAAAGAATTATATAATTCCTTTATAACTATTAACAAATTTGGTATTCTATGTCTTAGGTATATGACATATGATCTATTGACATACCATGACATTATAAAATATGGTTAGTTCATGTAGTTTTGAGGTTAGTATTCTAATAGTTTAAACGATAATAACATGTGGTTAATGTACTATCCCAATGTAAAAATATAAGGTGGGGTCAGTTAGATATTGAACCATCATCAAAGAATTAATAAATGTCCATCATCTATTATAATAGTATCACAACGTGAATTATGAATGCTGTATACTGTATATAATGGATTCACAATAACATTAGAGAGTACACATGAGCCATCTAAAGAAAAACTTGTTATGATGTGTAAATTTAGTATTGTGAAATTTGCACACTGCATACCAAACAGCTTTAGATTACATGAAAACTTATTAATGTGGATTTTTAATTCTTCAAATTCATATCGATTAAAAATCCTTCAAGATGAGATTAACTAAATATTTGGATATATTAAAATGTTGTGTTTATAAATTAAAAACTCAAATACTTCTACTCATTGAACATCATGTTGCACTATGTGAGATTCACGCACTACATTATAGCATGAAATGTATTGGAAATATCTTTATATATTGTCAATTTAGGATTTCAAAGAAGTCATTGGATATTATTATTCATTTTTTCACATAACAAACATCATTCAGAAGGATGATACGATGGTCAATCCCCAGTAGGCCAGCGTGTCATTATATAGTGTCTTTAATGACAATACAAAATAGAAGGATAGTAGATCAGTGTTGGTGTGGCAGAATAAAATTTCATATGTGGTAGGTTAAAAAGAAGGTTTATGGAAGGATAAAGAATATAACTTATTGTATTTTATGTTCTAAACATACATGACAAGTTGATATTTCATGCTCCAACAGTGATACTTACCACATAAAGTATGTTAAGAACACACATGGTCTAGGTTAAGGGTTTTCATTGGGAGAAAGTTTCATGTCAACACATATTGTATCATCATATTATATCATGTAGTAGATGGAATAATCATTAATTTATTCAGTCCCAAGTCATCATATCTAAAAACCAACTCCATCTTAATATCAAAATATTTGGTGAATTTTTACACCCTCTAAAATGTTGATTCAACAGTTGGTCTAGTTGAAGTATTTATAGATAATTCCATAATATTTCTAATGGATAAAATGACTACTCATTTTCACTTATGTATCTCAAGTAATATTATAACATTTTTATAAAAAACATTGTTTTTCAGATCTATTTAAAGATATGAATAATTTAGAAATATCAAATATATTTTAGAGAGATAATTCAACAATTATATATTTACATGAAATTGAAAGAAAGGTAGATAAATCAATTTCCTATCCCATAAAATATTTTCTTCATGATTTTGTGCTATATAACTCAATTTATAATTGAATAACATGCCCAAACAAAAAAACTAAAAAAATATTAAGAACCTAAACCATGCTAAAACATTGTAAAAGAAGAAAATATTTAAACACTAATTCGAATGTCATTATAGTTTAATAAAATGTTATTTTATTCATATTAATTTATAGTTATATAATTCCAAGTACTCTTCAAAAAAATAACAAAAATATTGATATGTAGTATAATACATTTCTATAAATTATGATCACTCTGATATATATAAAATATTTTCAGTAATTTTAAAATTTAAAAAAAGTTTAAATTTAGAAGAAAAAACACCAAAAAAACTAGAACCAAATCAATGTAAATATTAATTATGAGAAACTATCATATAAACAATTAATGTTTTTTTCTAGTAAATAACTAGATTAACATGATCATAATCCATCTAATGTAAAATGGTGGATTTTATAATTAGAGTGTGACCCTTTTAAACTATAAGATTCATAAAAGGATTGAGGTATAGATGAAAATTCATTGAAAATATCCTTTTAATCATTATTGAAAATGTGCGAATATATAAGTTTATTTTGAGAAAATTTAAAATAAATACTTACATAATATTGAGAAAATAAAATTATATAAAAATAACTAGAAAAAATATAATATAAGCTTCAATTAAATGAATGGTTACTACATATGGAATATCTAATCATGTTGTAATAATAAAAATAATGATTCTCTTCACACTATTAGTGAAATTTAAAAATTACATAGTTTAGAAAATGAAGATAATATTCATTTTAAAACATTGAAAATAAATTAAAAAATGGATGAAAGTTAATTTAAATAATCAATTGATAAAAGAAAATAAAATTCATAAAAACATTTTTAGAAATATTTACATGGACGACAAATTTCATCGGCCTGAGAGAAAATAATGTCATCATTTATTTAAAAAATAATTTTCAATTATATTGTTACGTGTCATCTATAACACATAGAATGTTCATTTCTTCCGTTTGATCTATGTTTTTTTATTAGGGTCATGAGGTTTCTGGAAGGTTTTGGCGATTTTTTGGAGTTTTTGCGGTGTTGAATGGTTAGTGAACATGTAATGGAAATTGTGCTAGGTAATCTTGTGGAATATTCAGAGAGTGTTGGTAAGGCTCATATTTGGTGCACATTTTGTAAAAAATTTTGAATTTCCCAACAAACCATGATAATGGGATTAAATATTTCTATATCTTATGTTAATTATTTTTCAATCAGTTTTTCCAAATCATCTTCCTGGGGTGTTTAATGATTGTGGAACTGATACTGTTGGAATGTGTTTTGGTAAAACACTTGTCCTAATAGCGAGACTTCATTAATTAAACTCAAAGAATTTATTTAAATCCCATTACTCAACTAAAACCTCCCATTTTTATCATTTGTGTGGTAATTTTTTAGTTATTCTTGAGAAAAATAATAATATAAAAACCATGTTTATTTGAATAAATGATTTGGATTTTAAAAGAGATGAATTTAAAAACATGGAACAATATAGTAATAATTGATTTGGGTGTGTATTCTTGCTAGATTTAAATTTTGTTTTAGTTATTTTATATGTTGTATTTTTTAAAGAAACCTTAAATTGGTCTAGAACTTGAACATCAACTATTAATAACTATAATTACCAATAATTGAGTAAATGGAAATTAAAATGAAAGCTATTTTAAGATAAATTTAAATAATTTTTGGATCAGTATTTGAACTCATAATTACATGTATACTGTATTTTTGTGTCACATGTCTGTTACAATTTAATCAAAATAGAAAACAATTATTCATGTTTTACTTTCTTTTTTCAAGCCTAAAATTCTAGTCATTCCATTACATGTCATGTGTTAATTTAATTTAATTATTTGTAAGTTGGATCATATATACTGGGATTAGAAAAAGATAATACTAGAACATTTATTTATCATTACCTTGTTAATTTTCATAATATGTTAAATGTAATAGAATTTCTGTTTTTATTCATTGATATATTCATAAAGTGTGAATAAATTCTTGTATTGTAAATGAAAAAATATGTAGATCTTTTATATTACAATTTTAAAATATTTTCTTCATATTTTTTTTTGAAAAATTTCAATTATAGAATTACAAACCATGAATGAATCTTAAAATATAAACTTTTTTTTTTCATAATTTGAAAAACTAATAAAAATAAAATTTATGGATATTCCTTGGGATATAGGTAATAAGAAAGCTGGATTAGTCTAAAAAATCAAATAAAAGTAATGTTGTATAATCGAAATTAGGATAACCTACTATAATATTTATTATTTTTTCAAAACCGTTTAATAAATATTTAATAGATATATATGCATGTGAAGTTTATGATATTATAATTTTTGCTTGTTATATTTTTAATTAATTTAGAATTATTTAACATTAAATGAATTATTCAAAAAAATTATTAAACATGAAAAAAAAGGTGGAAAATAAGATGGAAAAGTAGATCTCAAATAGTTTTTTCCATTTTAGATTTAATTTTAAATGGTTACAAATAAGGCACATGGAGTAACAATAATTTTCAGTAAACTAGTTGATTTATCATATGTTAATAAGAAAGTAGGTCTCCTTTCCATGACAAGGATATAATTTCTACATATAGTTTTTCTTTACGGGGGTTACATGAATTGGATTCTCGTGTGTAAGTGATTTAATGCGATGATCCATGTTTTGATGAAAAGGAGGTTTTCAAACTATAAAATTACATTGAACGGTTTCATTTTGAAAAAAAATTATAGACAAAAAAATAATTTACAAAATGTTTTTTGGAAGGGTTTATGAAATACAAATATATTTTTTGTTTTTTAAAATATTTATGGACAATTTTTTGTGTAATTTAGGAAAAATAGTTAAAAGAATAAAAAAATTAATTTTTTTGAAATGTGTGGCCATCTAGTTTTTAGAATTGTTTGTTTTATATAGGTGTCATTATTGTGTGTACATTTCTTAAAGATATTTTATTGAATTAAATGCACTACAGTTTTACTAGTGTTCAGATTTCAGAATGTATTTTTACAATTTTTTAATATTACTTTTTTAAAAATATCATATTTATTGAAAAACATGTTATTGTTTTTTCAACATGTTATGTTATTATTTTGTTTTTTAAGAAATTTTTTTTTCGGAAAATATAGTGGATGGAAACATAGATGGTGGTCTTGAATGGGATACAGTGAGTATATTGTTCAGGTAAATAGGAGATACATATTTTCCATGGGGACGTTGGTGTTATACATAGTATCTATGCTGCCTGTGATTGAATACGTTTTATACCGATTAACATTCATGTGGTTCTGTATTATGTTCGTACATATAGATTTCATACTTATTGTGCTAGTTATATTTATATGTTCTTATCCTTTATTTTTTGGTATTTATTATTTATTTGAGTTAAAAATAATACATGATTGTGAAATTTTAGTTTCATTAGGAGATGATTTCTCATTAGATGATAATAGTGATATCTCATGGATACTTGGGAATTTTAGAATCTACCATGATCATCATGATCAATTCCCTATGACATGGACCACCTTGCAATGAATTTTATGTCTTTGGTATGACATTGATGTAATATATGGAATATAGTTATTCATCATATTCAATTTCATATTTATAACTCTAGTTAGATGTTTACACTTGTACCATCTAATGTTTTCATTTGGTTCGAGACATGAGTTGGGTAGTACTAGTTGACATTGGTTATGAACCATCTCTTGTATGTTTCCAATGGTTTTATGTCAAAATTTTGGTTTTGAAATGGTATTAATTTTTTTTTCAGGTCTGGTTCACTCCATTTATGTTTTCTATAGTATGGTTTTGTTCATGTTCTTATCCCTAGCGTCAGTAATGAGAAATCAATTTTCATAGATACATTGAGGTCTCATATCATATGTTTATAGTGGGTTATTAAAAGTTTGGTTATAAATATTTTCTCATGTCTAGTCTCAACAATTAATGATTCGACTACATCTATATGTTAATGATTTGATGGGTAGTGGTTATTGTATCTCTTCATAATTAAGGTGTTGGGATACTAATATTTTAGAACAAAAATTATTCATGGTTTAAATCACTAACATAAACATGAGTTATGCAGTTCTGGATGATGTATTAGTTTTCTCTAAGCTATATCTCCTTATTTGGGTGACAAAATCCTAGGAGGTTTGGTAGTTAAATTATAATTTCAATAACATTCAGTAAAATATTATGGGTGGGGAGACACTGGGGGTGGAAAGAGGATGAAATATATATCTAGTGTATGAGAACCTAATTTGGGATCCTTTAGTAACACTACAAACTAGAGTAGGTATTCCATCCAGATTTAAGGAAGGAATTCATGAGAGTGGTTGTTGCACATTGACTAATGTGCTTGTTAAAATGATTATTTTCAGCATTCTAGTTGGTTAGGTGACTTCTTATTGGATTTGTCAGAATGTTTCCTGATAATATTGTTTTCAGCAAGGTATGTATTATTGACTCATTGAGTCAACATCATTCAGTCGTATTCCGAGATTATTATTATGGATGTTCAGGTTTTGGGTTTTTTGGGAACTACTAACCTTGTTTGTTATTTTAATATTAATATTACTACAATGATTCCTAGGTTTATTTTTTCATTAGTGGATATTTTATTAACCATAGAAAACTAGGTTACCTACAAATACTAGATATCACCTTGTATAAAAGGATAAACTAAGAAATTCCGTAGTTTAGCATGTACTGTGTGATGTATCTTGTTATTTAAAGCAAGGATCTCTTTTATTTCATAGAGATTTTGAAGGATTCAAGTTTTCCATAAATTCCATATATGGCCATATGGGTGCGTTGTGATTTTGGTTGTCTTAATTTTTAGTTTTTCAAATTTTTTCATCATTATAACATAGTATTATTAGTAATGAATCACGTATTCCCAATGTGTTCTTAGGGTTGGTGGGTTATTTCGTAGAAGATAAATTGTAATAATTTATTTAGTGAGGTATTTATTCGTGTTGAATTGCATCACTGTTTTAGTGTAGTGAATGTCATTTTGATTTTCCATTATGTTTGGTGTATAACTCCAATTCTAGAAAAATGTTTCTCATTCATTTGTCTCTCTTCATATGATTTTACAAATCATTTATTATTATATATCATATCTTGAGACAATAATTAAAAAATCATGTTATTTTGACATGTATCTTTGGTATGTTAGTAGTTCATGTTTATATAAATATCTAAAAATACTAGGGTCAGTATTCCATTATTTTGTACTGGTGGTTTGAATTAATTCTCATCGTTGGTATAATCTAGAATTTTTAGGATGAAAAACCTTATTGAGGGGGAAATACAGCACACACAATTTATTGTATTATGGGATTTATATATTCTATTAATGTTTTATATGGCTGGATTATATTTCAGGAAGGTTTTGGATGTTTTTTGAGTATTATTGAATTTTTATTGAGGCTGAATGATTTGGGAATGTTATTGGAAACAATGAAAATTTCCTTAAAACCACGCAATAGTAGGAGGGTTCATTTGCTAAGGTACATAATTGGGGGGTCAGTTTGGCCAGACCATGAGATCACATTGTGGCATTGATATATTATGGATTTATTTGATTTATGATTTATTGTATAGTTATCCATACTATGTGGACTTTCCATGTAGTATGAAAAAGTAAATCATAAAATTAAAATAAATACCCAAATGATCACTAAAAACCTGCATAATCCCTCCCATAACATAGGATTGTGAACCTTGGTTATTCCATAAGAGATTTTGAATATATTATTACATACATAGTTTATTCTTAAAGGATCTTAGAGTGTTAAATCCTATAGATCAAAGGTAAGAAACTTTTTATTACACTTCATGATCTAATAAATTACATTAGAATAGAAAAATAGATCAGGTTTGTTATGTATGAAAGTATCGGCATGATTTATCTTTGATAAATCACCCTTTAGATTTATTGAATGAATGTTGAATATGGATTGGATTGATGAAATCCTTAATAGATTTTTTATATCAAGGGAGATCATTTTCAGGGTAAGTGGATTCTCCCATTTTTCAACTTGATCTAGAAATTGAATTCTTAGTTTTTCTTTATATATTTACCTAGATTTAAAAAATATTCTTTTGATTATTTATTTCTGGAAAACCAATATTGTTTATGAACCAAAAACAATAAATTTTGAATAGTTTTTCAAACAAATTTTTTTTAAAATTGTTTTAAATTGTGGTATTGTTATAACACATGAAATATGTAACATTAAATTGCATAAAATATCAATTAATTCAAATGAATTAATGGGTGTGATAAATTGGAATACACTTTAAATTTTATGAGTTATTTTTTCTTCGAAGAGTTATTTATTATGTTAGGATAAGGGGTCTATTCCATCATGGAACCTTGTACTCAAGACTAAGTGGAAACAAGATTTGTAGGACAAGATTTTTGTCACACGTTTGGACCAATCTAGGATGAATGCTTTCTTGTGGGTGTTACATTTAATTTAGAATTTAATGTGTATGGATTTTATTTTTATTATGTTCAAATAGTTTAATTTATTTGATAAACTGGTTTGTATTTTATTTAATTAGTTTTACATGAATGTTGAATTGTGAGCATCCTTTTTCTTCTCCTCATGGCATGTATTGGGTATTATTTAAGAAAATATAACTCAGTTTAATACTCATCCAAAACATATGAATCTTGGTGTGTATGTAAAAGTTTTTTACCATGATAGAGGAAAAGTAAATGTATCTTTTTTATCTATAATATCTGTATGATACTATATTCATGAGGATAACATCCATGAAATCCAAAATACAACCCTACATAAAAAAATGTTGTGGCATCACCCCAATCACTCATCATGATCACTGTGATTCTCCTAATTCCAACCCTAATTATATAACATCATAATTCTCCACTTGATAAAGAAGAGACCTATCCATTTCTTGTTTTATGGTTAAATAAGAACTATATATGCCTCGATGCGCATACGCATTGGTGGGTATAGAAAACAATATGATATCCCAAAATACCTCCAAACACATGTATCTTGGGAATGAAAAAGTTATATCATAGTTTTAAATACATGTAAAATATGGGAGATAAAAACAAAATCAATTTTCTAATTCAATTAAATATATTTAAATATCTAAACCATTAATTCTAGGTACACTAAATACCTAATTATGAATCAGACAAATGCACACACACACATGAATCCTACAATAATCATTCCAATGTTTCAATAAAAATAATATCATACATGTCATTTCATAACATTTCCATGAAACCAAGGTAACAAGACGATACTGGACCCTTGTTTGAAACCAACAAGTAATCTTCCAATATAATATAAAATTTCAAAATTCTATGTATTTGATATGTTCACAAAACAATTCACTAATTATAATCAATTAATATTTTAATTTTTTTATCATTCATCATGAATGCATTAAATTGAAACAAATTTAAAACCATGTATCATAAAGAGTTTTTCCAAACACTATTCAAAATCAATATTTTCAAATACAAAATCTAATAGGTTCTTCTAGAAATATATCACCAAAAATTCCATTTTAAATTCTAGTAAAATCATTAAAGAAAAACTAGTTGATAATGGTCTATTAAAATTATAGAAATGGTAGAATATCCCTACATTGCAAAGTGTATATCATAATGTTAAGAATTTATTCATTATTTCACATATATAGTTCTTATTCATATTTACATTAATAAATAAAAAATATGATTTATCAAAACATTATTGATTGAATATATGTATCTATAATACCTTATATTAGGGTTCTATTATGAGTTAAACACACAAATATAGAAGAGGGAGAAGAATGAGGCTCAGACCATGGATCTCAATGATCCTACACTCTCTAATCCTTTGAAGAAAACACTAAAAGGAAAAATATCTTCAATAATTACTTCATAACGATCATGGTTCTAGAACCATATCTAGTGAAGAGAGAATAATGGTATCGGGGGAATTGTTTATTATTTAATTGAATATTGAGATTAAATTTTCCCATTGAATGATTTGGCTTCACAAATTGGAAAACCAAGTATTAACCATGTGAATCATCTATATATATAAAATTTGAAAGCTGAATGGTTTTCACATGTTTTGGATAGAATGTGTAACTATAAAAAATAACCATGCATCTCTAACATAGTTTCTTAGGGAATCTCCATGGTTTCCCCAGTATGCACTCAATCCATCAACCCTCCAATAACTATCCGAAAAACTCCAAAAATATCAATAGCCTTCCAAATGACTAAAAAAATCATAAAGTGGCTCATGAAGTGTATATAAACCCCTTAATTACAAAATTTGTGGGTGTTTCAATATCCCTATATTAATTCCTTCCATTATCTAAAGGCTATAGAATAATGGTGATGAGACATGAAGTTAAACCACTAGTCCAATTTGATTGAATTTTTACCCTTGTGTATTTCAAATACTCATTTATGATTGAAATATATTTTAAAAAAGGGACTTATAAATAGAATATTATTTTTTCATAATTTTCAAAAGATATTAATGAAATATATAATAAATTAAAATATCATCTTGTGGGTGATAATAGAATAAGAAAAAATGGAATCAAAAAAAATATGGAAAAAAGCGAAAAATAAGGAAATAAACTTCACTGAAATAGTGATTCAATTCCACCAATAACCTACACCAAAAAAACTAGTAGAAAATTCCACCTTGTAGATATTCCTTCATTTATAATAATACACTAGCAACATGTTATTTTTTACCAACAGTTGGTTATAGAAACCAGACATTTCAAAAAAAAACATAACATAGAGACAACCCAAATCATAGTGTTGCCAATGGGACACATATAGAATATTTGGATGACATGAAAATTATGAGATCTCATTTAAGTAAATACATACTTTAATAAACAACCAAGGTCTATCGAACACTACGGGATAGACGAATGTTTTTATTGGTATCCCATTCAATAGAAGATGGTATATCTTATTCATAGACAACCTAACTTTCAAAGAATAATGTATTAGCTAGAAACATATAATGAATACTAGATTTTAGGGATATTTTGAAGATATTTAACACAAGATTAAGTTTTTTTGTTCTTGATCATACACCATGATCTACAATTTATTAAAACTATTCCACAAATTATAATTAAAAACATTAAAATGATGGGTCTGTTAATATATACCTAAATGATATCATGATCTTGATTAAAATTGATCGAAGTAATATTAGAATTCACCTTCCCATTAGTATGGGAGAAGATAATACTTAAATAATTCTGACCATTAAGTTTTCAACATCTCGTACCATGAATAACTTCTCTATATCTAAATCGACAATCTACATGATGTTTTCCTAAAACAATGTGAAACCCAATGTATGACATGTTACACTAGATATATTGTAATGACCCGTAAAATTCAAGGGAAATTTTTTCTTAATTTTATTTTGAATTTTACAAGAGAGCGGTTTCTGACGGCACCTGATTCCGAGGCCTGGAGTTCCCGGAATCAATTTTCGAAGTTTGGATCGGGTATGTTCAGTGAACGAACGAGCGGGAATTCCTAACTTTTGATCCGGTGCTCGAAATTGAAATCTGAGGACACCGATGAACTCGTAGCGCTGATATTCTCTTAAGGAGAACTTTTCCGAAGTTGCGTTTATTGCGGGACGAAAGTTAGTTTTGGGGAGAATTATAAAAAGTTGAATTAAAATGTGGAACACTTTTTATTTTATTTTTATGTTAGTTAACTTCTCCCAAAGGGAGTTAAAGGTGGGACCCACATCCACTTAACCTCCCTGGGAGGATTAAGTGTGGTGGGGCCCACACGAAACCCAACTTTTCAACTTCTCTCAAAACTCCCTTTAACCCCACTTTAAATGTTTTGACAACTTAGCTTATTAATTAGGTTGAGTTGTTTAAACTTTTTCAAACCTTTTCAATTCACAAAGGTTTGGTTGAGTTAATAAAATAAGGTCATAGCTTATTTTATTTGGTTAGAATTGTTTAGCCATCTTGAGAGGATTTGAGAGCTTTTCTTTCTTCTTCAAACTTTGACGAAGAACACTCAAGCTTTGACGAAGAACGCTCAAGCTCCGACGTAGAACGTCGCTCCTCTCTTCTTCGTCTTCCGGGTCAACGAAAGGGAACGCCGCTTACTCCTCAGACTTCCTTCGTCGGCATACGAAGATTTGCCAACGACGTACCTCTTCGGACGTACCTCTTCGTCATCGGATTTTACGAACGATTACCGCGACGCACGACCTCCACGACGTTGTCTTCCGCGGGTCGTTGACAATCTTCGAACTTGAACCCAATGTAGGGGTTGTTGTTGATTATTTATTTATTTATTTATTCTTGTTCATGGTTCTAGCATGACTAACGTGAGGATATTGGATATTTAAATATGTGTTATTGTTTAACCTGAGGGGGGGGGGGGCGGACCGCATAAACATGGCCGAACCCCCTCCTTTGTTCTTGATAATTTGTCCTGCGGTTGAAACAAGATGGCGTGGTGCCGTCGCACCACGCGGATATCTGAACGATTATATTGCGCGGCACCGTCGCGCCGCGCCGTGGAAGGATCATCAAGAACGTGACGCCGTCGCGCCGCGTCGAAGGGAATCAAAGGCGTGGCAGAGGGGCACGGTGCGACCGTGGCCGGTTCCTGGCCGTGGCGGGACGAGAAGACCGGAGGCCGGGCTGCCGGGGTCGGAAGCCGGAAAGGGGACCGGTTTTCCGGTCCCGTTGGAGAAAAACCGGCCGGCCAGGTGGCCGGCCGGAAGGTCAAAGACCGGGGGAATAAATTCCCCCGGTCAACTCTCAAAAAACCCCCCCATTTATGAGGGGGGCGGTTTCCTTGAGGGGGGGTAGGTGGCCCCCCAGTTCTTTTCAAAGCAGGCCCCCCACGAGGGGGGGGGGGGTTTCTAAAGGCGCGGCTAAAAGCCGCGCCGCCAATCCGATGAAGTGGGGGCTCTGCCCCCCGCGCGCTGCATCCGTGCGGCGCCAGGCCTCCGCGCCGCCGCGCCGGGCCGGGCCGGGTCGGGTCGACCCGGGGGGGGGGGGGGGGTCGGGCTGGGTCGGCCCGGACCCGGACCCCCCGTTTTCGAGACGGATTTGGTCTTTTGGCCATAACATGAGCCATAGACCTCCGATTGACGAACCGTCTGCGGAAACACGATCCTTGGATCGAGGCGGTCATTTCGGTATATCTCACTCAATGTTTCAGAATACTTTGAGTTCGGCCGGGTTGGTTCGTTCACGAAACCAACCGGGCCTTCGGAGCGGAAATGCTCATATCATGAGCTACGAATGTCCGATTGACGTGACGTCAGCTTTGTTGTGTTCCTCTTAGTGAGACGGATCTTTTGGAATACTCCGCCCGAGGTTTGGATGCAGGTGGAGTACGGTCGGGTTGGTTTTGGCTTAAAAACCAACCGGGCCCCGGGGACGAAAATGCCAATAACTCTCAGACCGGGCGTCCGATCGACGCGCCGTCTGTTGTGTTGAGTTCCTGTTGACGATACAGAACTTTTGGATACATCAACTCTGGACTTTGTGACAGTTGATGTATCAGCCTCTCGACTCGTGGAGCGGATTCTCCTGTACGAGCTTGCTGTGTGCGGGAACCCTAGTGCTGGCTGCGACTGTGACTGCTACTACTACTGCTACTACTGCTACTGTGACTGCGACGACGACAGTACAGAGATCCTGTGTGGATTCGACGACGATGACTACAGCACTCAGCGATCCTACGTGGATCAGTGCTACAGGTCCCTTGTGGGCCCGATCCTGGGTGGGTCCGATCCTGTGTGGGTCTTTGCGATTAGCGGTCCTGTGTGAACCAGCGCCTATAGGTCCTATGGGGGCCCGATCCTGTGTGGGTCCATTGTGGGGGTTAGTTACCTATCAATCCTTCGTGGGTCCGACGACTTAGATGGATCAGAGATCATCTTTATCGTCTTTCGAAGAAGTATACCTGTGTGAGCTGAATCCTGTTGCTTTCCTGTGTGGATTGTGTTGTGCTATCCTGTGTGGATTACGTTTTTCTTTCCTGTGTGGATTACGTTTACTTTCCTGTGTGGCCTGAGTTGTACTTGGACTCGGAGGTTGGAGCGTATTTGAATTTGATGACTTAGGTATATGTATGGGCATATACCTAAGCAATGTCGGTTGTTACTTCGTGATTGTACCTTTCTTCGTGGTTTATCCTTTGTGGATTTGAGAGACCTTCAGAGGTCTCGGGGTCCCTACTGAGTAGCATATACTCACCCATGCACGGGCTTTGCCCGCACTACGTTGTGTTGGTTGCAGACGACGGACAACGTTGATCTTAGCTGAGGCTTGCAGGGCAGGACGGTACCTGGAGGTGGACCACTGGGCGGGACGTGCTCGGAGCGGACGGAGGGACTCGTGGAGTAGTGGAGCTATCTGTACCCACCCTTCAGGTGGGATTTCCAGTGGACAGCTCGGTGTAGCGGCTTTTACTTTTCAGTTGCTGTTTTCCCTTTCGAGTTTTACTTTACTTTCAGTTTGGGTTTTTATACTGGCCCATTTACTTTTCCGCACTTTCAGTTTTACTCTGCTTTTGCTTAGTGTTTACTTTCCGCTTGCTTACTCTGTGGTGTTTGTTTACTTTACAAAGGCAATGCCTTCCCTTTTTACCGGGATTTACGCCTTGGTGCTAGTCGCCAGCCACTGGCCTATGGAAGGCGGTATTGGGGTAGTCACGGTACGGACCCCGAGGGCGGGTCGTGACAAATTGGTATCAGAGGAGTTCGGTTCTACCGCGAACTCTGATCTTTTCTATGTGAAGCAATAATGTTTAGCGTATTGAGTGTGGTTATCAGTCCAGGGAGTCCAGTGTTGGTGCGGCGGCCAATGTATCTGTACACCAGGACCCTGACTTCTGATTCCCGACTTAATGCACAAAAACATTGATTGCGTGTGTGTTTCAATGTTTTCTTTGTGATTACTTATATCAACTCACCAGGTATACTGTTCTGACTGTGGCGCACCTGTTTCCTTTTCAGGATGTCCCCACGATGGCAGCCAGCTAGGGTTCCGAGAGTCGAGTGTGACGACCGCCCACCGAGCGACGAGGCCTCGGTGCAGTGCCCTTTGTCAGCAGTGGCACCGACGGTAGCTCTACCCGTCGAGCCACCGATACTTCCAGCACCAGTCGCTGACGATGCACGTCGCCTCAGTCCACTGCATGAGTTTCAGCACCAGCGACCACCCATGTTTCGTGGGGAGATGGATCCCCAGGCAGCCGAGGACTGGCTAGAGGCAGTGGTACGTGTATTTAGGCTAGTGAGGACACCAGCAGACCTCATGGTGATCCTCGCTGCGAGCCTACTACATGCAGCAGCAGGAAGATGGTGGAGCTTGATGCTCCAGGTGCACGATGAGGCATCTCTACTTTGGACGGACTTTGAGAGCCTCTTCCGCTCGGAGTTAGTCCCAGCACCCTTCATGCGGTGCGTATCCAGGAGCTTCTTCAGCTGCGGCAGGGCAGCATGACGGTCGCTCAGTACTTGGCGAGATTTACTGATCTCTCGCGCTACTCGACTGACATGGTACGAGACCCATTCTTCCGGGCCCGGACCTTCGAGCATGGTTTGAGACACGAGATCAGGGCATCGCTGATCTCCCTCAGTATTCCGACTCAGACAGGAGTACTGGAGAGGGCCCTCCTGATCGAGAGCTTCCTTGCTGAGTCTACACCAGCGCAGCGACCCACCGCAGGGCGGCACGTGGCAGACTCATCTGCAGCAGGCAGTTGATGGATGACTCAGGGGTCTAGACTGACCAGACCTTCAGGCAGACGACCTCAGGGCACTGGCTCAGCAGTGCGGGGAACACAGCGAGGAGCCAGTCTTTCGAGAGGCAGACAATGCTACTCGTGCGGCGGGCAGGGCCACATGGCTCGTGACTGCCCGACCCGCCGTTCCGAGGAGCAGCAGATAGTTGAGGGACCACCGAGGCAGAGGCAGAGGGTCGACCGTGACAGTCCGTAGGGAGGAGGCGGACGAGGCAGAGGAGCTGGATGAGCATCCGGTGGTGGGCGACGCTTTGAGGCTCTGCCACCACCACCACCAGGAGGTCCACCCCAACCACAGGGAGCTGGCGGGCAGAGACCGGCACAGCTCCAGGCAGTAGAGGCCTACGACTACGGCGCACCCGAGATGATTCGAGGTACTATCTGTGTCTATTCCACCCTTTCTGCAGTACTTATAGACACAGGAGCGAGTCACTCTTTCATAGCTGATGCCCGTGTTCGGAGCTCGGAGATTCCGACAGAGCCGTTGGCTCGATCCTTACGGCTAGAGACTCCTACGGGAGCAGACTCGACGATTACGCATTGGTGCCGGTAGTGTTAGCTTACTCTAGGAGGCGAGAGCTTCGGCTAGGATCTTCTTGTAGCAGCGTCGAGGCCTTACGACGACATCTTGGTCATGGATTGGCTATCTACGGTCCATGCACAGATTGATTGTTTTAGGCGCAAGGTGCGATGTGTACGCACCGACGGGAGCAGGTTCACCTTCACCGGCGAGAAGGGAGCCTTTGCAGCACATGATGGACTTTCGCGGAGGATAGGACAACCCATTACTCATCAGTTGGCCAGCCTCATCCTTGGAGCAGTTGACGTGCGGAGTCCTGGTTTTCCTGCAGTGGTGGATCAGTTTGCGGACGTTTTTCCCGACGACGTTCCAGGGCTACCTCATCGCAGAGAGGTAGAATTTTATATATACTTGTACCCTGGGACAACCCCGATATCCACTCCAGCATATCTGATGGCCCCCGCCGAGCTTCGAGAGCTACGGGTACAGTTGGAGGACTTGCAGGGCAAGGGGTTCATCCGACCCAGTGTTTCACCCTGGGCTTCCCCGATATTGTTCGCCAAGATGAAGGACGGGAGCCTGCGGCTTTGTGTTGACTATCGTCACCTGAACCAGGTGACAGTGAGGAACAAGTATCCGCTACCGAGGATTGATGACCTCTTTGATCAGATCAAGGGAGAACGGTGGTTCTCGAAGATAGACCTCAGGTCAGGCTATCATCAGCGCAGAGTCAGAGACGAGGATGTGTAGAAGACGGCCTTTAGATGTCGGTATGGCCACTATGAGTTCTTGGTTATGCCTTTCGGCGTAACCAATGCTCCAGCAGTGTTCATAGCCCTCATGAATAGGATCATTCAGCCATACATCGATCGGTTTGTCGTGGTCTTCATCGACGACATTCTGATTTACTCTACGACTGAGGAGGAGCACACCTATCACTTGCGAGTTGTACTAGACACACTCCGAGAGCACCAGCTTTATGGTAAGCTCTCGAAGTGCCAGTTCTGGATACATGAGGTCCACTTCTTGGGACACGTTATCTCTGAGGCGGGAGTTACAGTGGATCCTGCGAAGATTGAGGCTTTGTTAGCATGGGAGCCACCTAGGAGCGTGACTGAGGTTCAGAGTTTCTTGGGGCTAGCTGGATACTATCGGAGATTCGTGCCAGACTTCTCTAGAGTTGAGGCACCACTCACAGCTTTGACAAAGAAGGGGAAACCCTTCGTGTGGTCCGACAGATGTCAACAGAGCTTTCAGGAGCTGAGACTGAGATTGACTAGCGCACCTATCTTGAGGTTGACCGAGGAGGGAGTAGGGTGCGTAGTTTACTGCGATGCATCAGGGACCGGACTCGGATGTCTTATGATGCAAGAGAGGGCAGTGATCTCCTATGGATCACGTCAGTTGAGGCCGCATGAGCAGAACTATGCTACCCATGACCTGGAGTTAGCAGTAGTGGTCTTCGCTTTGAAGACATGGCGACACTATCTGATGGGCGAGCACTTTACAGTCTTTTCTGCTCATCATAGTCTCAGGTATATATTCTCGCTGAAGGACCTGAACCTGAGACAGCAGCGATGGCTCGAGTTCCTCCAGGACTATGACTTTGAGATAGTCTATACTCCTGGGAAGGGGAACATAGTAGCTGATGCCCTCAGCAGGAGGACGGGGATTCAGCTACTTAAGGAGGCGACAGAGCAGCTAGCCTCTTTGCAGATATCCTTCGTGGATAGAGATGGAGCAACCTTCCTCCAGTCTCTCACAGTCACCCCTCCAATACTGCAGTGGGTCAGAGAGGCACAGTGTGAGGACGCTGACTGTGAGACACGGCGTGCACAGATATCCTCGGGACAGGCACCTGATGGTTTGTCCATTGGAGCAGAGCACGACATCCTTTTCAGAGGACGTACCATGGTACCAGTCGCTTTATGAGAGGAAGTGCGGAGAGAGTTTCACACTTCTCCTTTAGCGGTACATCCTGGAGTGGCAAAGATGTACCAGTACCTCAGACGACAGCACTGGTGGCCGGGCATGAAGAAGGCAGTAGCAGAGTTCGTTTCTTGATGCCTCACCTGCCAGCAGGTGAAGGCAGAGCATCAGGTACCAGCGGGCTTGGTACATCCCTTGGAGGTTCCGGAGTGGAAGTGGGACGACATATCTATGGACATCGTGACTGGACTTCCATGCACTTCCAGAGGTCACAACTCCATATGGGTGATTGTTGACCGACTCACCAAGTCGGCACACTTCTTACCCATCAGAGAGCAGGGCTCAGTGGAGAGCTTGGGACGTCTCTACGTTCAAGAGATTGTGCGGCTCCACGGTGTTCCATCATCAATCGTCTCCGATCGAGATGCTCTCTTTACTTCCCGGCTTTGGAAGGGGTTATAGGAGGCATTCGGGACGCAGCTACGTCTGAGCACAACCTTTCACCCTCAGACGGATGGTCAGATGGAGAGGACCATTTAGACTCTCAAGGACATGCTCCGTGCATGTGTCCTCGACTTTGGTCGTAGCTGGGAGGACCACCTACCCTTTGTGGAGTTTGCGTACAACAACAGCTACCACTCCACCATCGGGATGGCACCGTATGAGGCGTTGTATGGCCGACCTTGTAGATCTCCTTTGTGCTGGACAGACCCTGGGGAGTCAGCACTGGTGGGACCGGAGATGGTCCAGGCCACGACAGAGAAGGTCCAGGTCATCCAGGAGCGGATGAGGACAGCTCAGAGCCGGCAGAAGTCATACGCTGACAGGAGGAGGAGGCCACTAGAGTTCGAGGATGGTGACCACTTCTTCTTGCGGGTCTCACCTCGACGTGGTATTCGGAGATTTTGCCGAGGCGGCAAGATATCTCCGGGATTCATCGGACCCTTCTAGGTCCTCAGCTGGATTGGTGAGGTGGCTTATCGCCTGGCTCTACCACCTCAGTTGCACCGGGTGGACGACGTCTTCCACGTGTCTCAGTTGAGGAGATACGTGCACGACCCGACGCACATCATTGACCATGGGGAGCTCGACATTGACGATGGGGCGACTTTTACAGAGGTCCCGGTGGAGGTAGAGGATCGACATGAGCGGGTCCTACGTGGGCGATTGATTCCTCTTGTGCGCATCAGATGGAAGCACGGGAACCTCCAGGAGAGCACATGGGAGCGGGAGGCTCAGATGCGTGCTCAGTACCCTCATTTGTTTCCCTAGTTTTTGATGTATCTTTATGGGGACATAAAGCCTTGATGTGGGAGTAATGTAAAGGCCCTTAAAAATCAAGGGAAATTTTTTCTTAATTTTCTTTGGAATTTTACAAGAGCGCGGTTTCTGGCGGCACCTGATTCCGAGGCCCGGAGTGCCCGGAATCAATTTCCGAAGTTTGGCTCGGGTACGTTCAGTGAACGAACGAGCGGGAATTCCTAACTTTTGATCCGGTGCTCGGAATTGAAATCCGAGGATACCGATGAACTCGTAGCGCCGATATTCGCATAAGGAGACCTTTTCCGAAGTTGAGTTTATTGCGGGATGAAAGTTAGTTTCGGGGAGAATTATAAAAAGTTGAATAAAAATGTGGAACAATTTTTATTTAATTTTTATGTTAGTTAACTTCTCCCAAAGGAAGTTAAAGTGGGACCCACATCCACTTAACCTCCCTTGGGAGGATTAAGTGTGGTGGGGCCCACACGAATCCCAACTTTTCAACTTCTCTCAAAACTCCCTTTAACCCCACTTTAAATGTTTTGACAACTTAGCTTATTAATTAGGTAGAGTTGTTTAAACTTTTTCAAACCTTTGAAATTCAAAAAGGTTTGGTTGAGTTAATAAAATAAGCTCCTAGCTTATTTTATTTGGTTAGAATTGTTTAGCAATCTTGAGAGGATTTGAGAGCTTTTCTTTCTTCTTCAAACTTTGACGAAGAACGCTCAAGCTTTGACGAAGAACGCTCAAGCTCCGACGAAGAACGCCGCTCCTCTCTTCTTCGTCTTCCGTGTCAACGAAAGGGAACGCCGCTTCCTCCTTGGACTTCCTTCGTCGGCATACGAAGATTCGCCAACGACGTACCTCTTCGGACGTACCTCTTCGTCATAGGATTTCACGAACGATTACAGCGACGCCCGACCTCCGCGACGTTGTCTTCCGCGGGTCGTTGACAATCTTCGAACTTGAACCCAAGGTAGGGGTTGTTGTTGATTATTTATTTATTTATTTATTCTTGTTCGTGGTTCTAGCATGACTAACGTGAGGATATTGGATATTTAAATATGTGTTATTGTTTAACGTGAGGGGGGGCCGGACCGCATAAACATGGCTGAACCCCCTCCTTTGTTCTTGATAATTTATCCTGCGGTTGAAACAAGATGGCGTGGTGCCGTCGCACCACACGGATATCCGAACGATTATATTGTGCGGCGCCGTCGCGCCTTGCCGTGGAAGGATCATCAAGAACGCGACGCCGCCGCGCCGCGTCGAAGGGAATCAAAGGCGCGACGGAGGGGCGCGGTGCCGTCGCATGGCGCCGGATGACGAACACCGCGGCCGGTTCCGGGCCGCGGCAGGACGAGAAGACCGGCGGCCAGGCCGCCGACGTCGGAAGCCGGAAAGGGGACCGGTTTTCCGGTCCCTTTGGAGAAAAACTGGCCGGCCAGGTGGTCGGCCGGAAGGTCAAAGACCGGGGGAATAAATTCCCCCGGTCAACTCTCAAAACCCCCCCATTTATGAGGGGGGGCGGTTTCCTTGAGGGGGGGCAGGTGGCCCCCCGGTTCTTTTCAAAGCAGGCCCCCCACGAGGGGGGAGGGGGTTTACAAAGGCGTGGCTAAAATCCGCGCCGCCAATCCGATGAAACGGGGGCCCTGCCCCCGCGCGCTGCATCCTTGCGGCACCAGGCCGCCGCGCCGCCGGCCGGCCGGGCGGGGTCGGACCCGGGTCGGGTCGACCCAGTGCGGGCCGACCCGGGGGGGGGGGGGGGGGGTCGGGCCGGGTCGGCCCGGGCCCCGACCCCCCGTTTTCGAGACAGATTCGGTCTTTTGGACATAACTTCAGCCACGGACCTCCGATTGATGAACCGTCTGCGGCAACGCGATCCTTGGATCGAGACGGTCGTTTCGGTATATCGCACTCAAAGTTTCGGAATACTTTGAGTTCGGCTGGGTTGGTTCGTTCACGAAACCAACCGGGCCTTCGGAGCGGAAACGCTCATATCTTGAGCTAAGGACGTCCGATTGATGTGCCGTTAGCTTTGTTGTGTTCCTCTTAGTGAGACGGATCTTTTGGCATACTCCGCCCGAGGTTTGGACATAGGTGGAGTATGACCGGGTTGGTTTTGCCTTAAAAACCAACCAGGCCCCAGGGACGAAAATGCCAATAACTCTCAGACCGGGCGTCTGATCGACGCACCGTCTGTTGCATTGAGTTCCTATTGACGATACGGAACATTTGGATACATCAACTCTGGACTTTCTGATAGTTGATGTATCAGCCTCTCGGCTCGTGGAGCGGATCCTCCTATACGAGCTTGTTGTGTGCGGGAACCCTAGTGCTGGCTGCGACTGTGACTACTACTACTACTGCTACTACTGATACTGTGACTGCGATGACGACAGTACAAATATCCTGTGTGGATTCAATGACGACGACTACAACACTCAGCGATCCTACGTGGATAAGTGCTACAGGTCCTGTGTGGGCCCGATCCTGTGTGGGTGCGATCCTGTGTGGGTCTTTGCGCTCAGCGGTCCTGTGTGAACCAGCGCCTACAGGTCCTATGTGGGCCCGATCCTATGTGGGTCCTTTGCGGGGGTTAGTTACCTACCGATCATTCGTGGGTCCGACGACTTAGATGGATCAGAGATCATCTTTATCATCTTTCGAAGAAGTATACCTGTGTGAGCTGAATCCTGTTTCTTTCCTGTGTGGATTGTGTTGTGCTATCCTGTGTGGATTACGTTTTGCTTTCCTGTGTGGAATACGTTTACTTTCCTGTGTGGAATGAGTTGTACTTGGGCTCGGAGGTTGGAGCGTATTTGAATTTGATGACTTAGGTATATGTATGGGCATATATCTAAGTAGTGTCGGTTGTTACTTCATGATTGTACCTTTTTTGTGGTTTATCCTTTGTGGATTTGAGAGACCTTCAGGGGTCTCAGGGTACCTACTGAGTAGCTTATACTCACCCCGGCACGGGCTTTGCCCGCACTACGTTGTGTTGGTTGCAGACGACAGACAGCGTTGATCTTAGCTGAGGCTTGCAGAGAAGGACGGTACCTGGAGGTGGACCACTGGGCGGGACGTGCTCGGAGCGGACGGCGGGACCCGTGGAGTAGTGGAGCTATCTGTACCCACCCTTCAGGTGGGATTTCCAGTGGACAGCTCGGTGTAGAGGCTTTTACTTTTCAGTTGTTGTTTTCCCTTTCGAGTTGTACTTTACTTTCAGTTTGGGTTTGTATACTGGCCCATTTACTTTTCCGCACTTTCAGTTGTACTCTGCTTTTGCTTAGTGTTTACTTTCCGCTTGCTTACTCTGTGGTGTTTGTTTACTTTACAAAGGAAATGCCTTCCCTTTTTACCGGGATTTACGCCTTGGTGCTAGTCGCCAGCCCCTGGCCTATGGAAGGCGGGCTTGGGGTAGTCACGGCACGGACCCCGAGGGCGGGTCGTGACATATATTTTTATTCATTTCTCAACCCCAAGTACATCCCAACCATAAATTTTTGACTTAAAGGTTATAATATTAATATTACACTACTGTACATTAAATTGAATAGACAACCATGTTTGGATTGAGGGCTAACAAATAGAAAACTTTGACATCATCCTGATCAGTAAAACTACTGATCATGTTAGTGATTTAACCAATGAAACATCCACGATATAACATTTTACTAACCAAATGTATAGACCTGTACACCATTATCTAAGATTTGGTGACTTAAATTATTATGTTGTGATAATAAAAAAGTAATAGGAATCCCAAGGGACCAATGAGAGTAATAGCATTTGAAAATAATATAAAAACATAATTGTTAAATTACAACATGGAATAAAATACATCAAAAAAAATCCTTTGGAATCATCCATATCCATCTAGTATATCCCTACATGTCAATTATAATATACATCTTCCATTCCTAAGGGAAAATAAAACTTAATAAAGGTGATATCTCAGATGGCCGGTAAGGGTAAAAGAATACTATGAAAGATATCATAATTAAACATAAAAAATAAGGAAATATTAATCACTAAAACACATTCCATTAAAACATAAACTTGAGCATAATGTTGTAGGATGGAAAAAGATTCAAATAATTCCATATAAATTATGACATGAGAATGATACATAACCGTGGATATTATATCACTCCAAAAATCACATGGATTATCAAAAAATATTCTCATAATGAGGGAATAAATAAAATGGGACACCACAAACATACTATCATGTAATCAACCAAGACACCATATATAATTGGGTAAGACATTATCCAATACACAAATTGTTTTGTCTCATGAGACCTACTAATACATCGAGGGGATATAGTGGGCACCACCCAAAACATACTAAGTCCAATTCATTCATCATATAAAAGGGATTAAACATAATCAACATAAAATTTCATAGTGAATCAACCATATAAAATTTAAATAATACCCCAAATCCAAAAAAAATCATAAACAATCAAGAGTAATGTGGTTAATGGTATCAAGACAGTACATCCCCAGTCCAAATAATCATAAACCATTCATTAAAATATTGTTGATTTTTACATAAGATATCAATAAAAATTAAGAAAAAGATATAAAGGGTATTAATATAGATTAAAATACTCTAATGAAGTCATTGATAAATTCTTGAATGAATTTTTTTTTACATTAGAAGAAGATTGATTTTATAATATCATTTGTATTTGTCATAAATATAAGATTGTCATCTTGTGTGTCCCACATGATAAAAGAGAATAAAATTATATTTTAGTAATATAAAAATAATATGAAATAATAAATTTGGATAGTGAAGTTAATACATGTTAATATAGTATTTAAGAATCCTTAGAAATGAGCCAATTTAGTGCAGTTTAAGGGAAAATATTAAAGTGTCTTTAAGGTGGATAGGTGAATAACTATCTATATAATTCCATAAATGAACTAAGATAGTTATTATGAAAAAAATAGAGATTTTATAAAAATATCGGTGCCTTAAAACATATTATGGAGTGTACTTAAAAATGGATAAGAAATTGGAAAGTTCCTTTTAATTGGGATTGCTTATCCGGGGGAATTGAGAAGGGAACCCTATAAAACATGTATTTACCTAAAAATGAAAGAATAATAGAGATATCTAAACATGTTTTGGAAAAAATAGAGAATTTATCGTGGCTAAATAAGGGTAATTAATAATTAAATTTTGGTAAATAGATATATTGAATATCCTAAATGAATAATAGAGGTTCAGGATGAAACCCTTACCTTATGAATGAAAGTATTCTACACTTTCACTTAATGTCCTGTATAATAAAATTAGATACATTAATAATTTAATTCATTACCTATTATATATTTACTTTATTTATTATAATTTTACTAAGTTCATTGATGAAATTTTTTGATGAGTTATAAGATTCAATTTCAATGTTAGGGAGTGTTTGTTTCCTTCATTTTTTTGATTGGTTCAGTTGTATTCATGTACAAAAGATAATGTAAAATGTGAATAGTTATATAGAACTAAAATTATATAATATTAATGAAATTGGACAATATATCATGATATTATATATATTTTTGTTTTTAGATATGAGTATTATTTATTTTATAAATTGTTAATTTTAACTCTAGATTATTTTTTCATGTTTCAATAATCTCACACAAGTTTGGTTTTGTTAAATAATATTCGGTATATTCATAGGTTTTAGAAAACTAAATATTCTGTAATATATATTTTAAAATATTTTATAACCATTATAATGGGTTTTTACCATCTTTGTTTGATATATTATAAAATTCACAATCATCATCCACTATGGTGGTAAATCCACAGCTCAAGGATGATGATTTAATTTTTAAAACAAGAGGAGAAGACAAGATATTTGATGGTGGATATACCATTAAAATAATAAAATCCCAATATATATATATATATATATATATTCATATATGATATTGGAGTTACCATGTTAATTTAGACAGGGTATGTTAGGGATGGATAAGAAAAGAAAATAAATTGAAAGTGATTTAGAGTGAGACATTAACAACTTGAGTGTCGCCTCCTTGAGAACCTCCTTAAGGGACCTGGAAATAATTTTTTGGTGTGATGAGAAAGACCATAAAGTTGGAAATATGTTTGGAAGATGAATTGGGTAGGAAACAAGAAACCTAACTAGTTTAGAAGGTGTGAGGTTAATGGGTGGTGGAGGTGTCATTTATAGTTGGAGAAGAGTGGAGATTTTTTAATTATTCTATTCATTAGTTTATTATTTTGGCTCGGGAATTTAAAAAGTATTGATTATTGTGAATAAATAAAATAAATATAGCATGTGAGTATAAGATAATTGTAAATTAAAGCATGCATAGCTTGAGAATGAATCAATAATTCATTTCATTACTTATAATCTTAAATAAAATAAATTACTACATTTTGCTATTCATAAAAAATTCAAGTATTTTAGAAAAATCCAAAAAAATAACCCTAACCATATTTTGATGTATATAATTAAAAAATGGACTCCATTTTAAATATATAATTTAATATTTATGAGAAATTTAATTTTTTATTATAATCATCATTTATTTATAAAATAATGATTTTAATATTATAACTGATTTAATGATACTTTAAAAAATTTAATAATGTCTCATAAAATTAACTTATCATCATATGGAAAAAATATATTTTTTAAAATAAATATTTCATTAAAATATTATGTTAATTATAAAATTTAAAATAATAATTTACACTTTTAAAAATACAGACACTCTATTTCTCATTTTTAAAATATTTATTTAATTATTAAAAGATATAAATATATCATATCTTCATTTATCAGATAGCTACATTTTATTTACACTTTCATAGGTGAGGTTACTATTCTATTGGATGGATTAGAATTCCTAAGGCTATTAATACAATTCCAATGTTCATGTTACTATTCCATTAGTATAGGTTCCTTGATTTCTAGAAATATCACTTATTTAATAAATTTGTCATTTATAAAGAGTATATTGTGTTATCTATATATTTTTATGTTATTTATACTAAATAACATAATTATAAGAAGGGAAATTCAATTGATAAAATTTTTGTTCATTACATTCAATCCTTTAATAAATTACATCCTCTCATTTTGAAATTACACAAAAAAATTAAGGAATGATATTTGAAAATTATTTTTTAGAAATTCCACTCAAGAAAAAGGGTTTACAAAACAACCTCTTGGAATGATGTAATGTGAAATGTGAATATCACTAAAAAACTACTATTCCAAAATAAGAAAACATTCAAGAAAATATAGACATGTAAGAAAAATATAACTATCAATTTTTGATGGAGATTCATAGATAACATGACCAAATTAAATTTTACCACAAAAACCATTAAATTAGTGATCGATTAAAAGACAATATATTTATAAGAAATAAAAGTAAACACAATTTTTTTGTTCTAATATATTATTCTGGTAGTTTAGGGAATCTTTGACTACATATATATAAACATGAGAAAATAAACATATTTTACTTAATTCAATGTAATAATCTTGGCTTTTGTCTATTCATTAATATAACCCCACATTATTTATTAAATATTGAGATGTATATATATTAAAAAATATATTCGTGGAAACATTTTAGGAATCATAAGTTACATAGATTATTTTTTTAGCCTTTAAATCATTACCAATACCAAAATGGTTAGCACATGTCATCTTATATGATAACATCCTTAATCAATTCCATAAGTACATAACCTTAAGACTCTTCCAAAATTTATCTTTCCTAATTCAATGGCCAAAAATTTAGAAAGAAAGTCACTAAATTCTATAATCATCTTAACCTATGATTTCTATAAATAATATATCTCCTATTTTCACATACCATATATACGAATACACTAATACCATTTAATATTTTATGAATCATGGATGCTTTCATAAGTAGAATTTTGGATTGATGAATATATTTCTTAATCCATCAAATCACAAACCACTTCCTTGATCACCAACACTATCTTATAAACATCTATTTATAATTACCTCAACGTGATTCACATATTTATGGTTGTCTTTCCAAATTCATGTGTTAAAAGATCAACTTACAAAAAAATAACCTCTCGTGATTACTATTATTATTCATCATATGCTTCCAATTCCTTAAATAAGTACTACAGTAAAATATATATACCTATAGAATGATTATTATAAATTAAATATCATATATAAAATATTGTTAAAACATGTTTTTTCAATCCAATTATTCAACTTCTGTTGTAGTGAAAACATTATTTTGACATTGAACTCTTTTCTTCATTAGAGCTACATTTCCTTGAAACATGGGACATTCGTTTTCATAATTCCCTATCTCCTTATAGTAGAAGCACTGAACATATGAAGATTCATTCCTTCCCTTTCAATCACCATATAAATGATAAATGTCTATACACTTTTATAAAACATTGATTCCATTCAATAAAGCACTAGGTTGTTTCCTTCCATAATTATCATATCTTGGAACATCCTTCTTTCACTTATCTTATTTATCTACAATTTTCTATGTCATTTTCTTCTTCCCTAACTTCATTTCATTGTCAAAAAACATTATTTTTTTTTCATTGTCTTGATAGAACATGATACTATTTCATAATATGATGACAATGTGGGGGAGAATAGTTACCATCATCGAAATGTATTAAGACCATCAATGAAATAGTGAATCTTTCTCTTTGGAATAGTTACATAGTTTGTAGAATGAAAAGTTAACCATGTAAATTTGGCATCATACATAGAATTTTTTTATCTTTTTTCTATCTTAGTCTTAATAAGTTTATCTACATATAATCGTGTTGTTCTCTATGAATAATATTTTTCTAATAAATGTTCCTAAAAATCATTTTATTCCATGATAACAATTTCTTCTTATTATTTAGTCGTCTAAATCAATGACCAACATCAATCCACATATTTTGAGAGATGATAAACTTCCATGATAACCATTTTCCATTCATTACATTCTAAAGAGAGAAATAAATTCTCTATTGAACTTGTCCATTTCTCAGCTACAAATGGGTTTGATGTTCCATTGAATAATATAGGTTATTTTCGTATGAAGCTGTCTAAAATTTTTACACCACATTGCGGATCAGTCTGTTCTATAACTGTAAGGTTATTGCCCATAATCTAAGTATATTGTCCTAGTATAGTTATATTTTTTCATTTTCCAATAGTATTTATATTCCCAATATCATTATCTTTCATAAGATGTAAATAACTACATGGAATATGTTCTTTGATATGGATCACAATCCTTCCACTAGTCTACATTTCTAGAAAATTGAATACACTACATTAAATCATAAAATTATGAAACATAATGTATAATCTATGACTGTTGAACACAATTAATGAAAATTGAAAACATAAGCTTAAATAATATCTGAATCGTTATCTTGTTACCTTTAGAATATTCTCTAATTTAGTTATGAGGTTATTTTCCGTAATCTTTTTTTTCCCAAAAATAGTATCCAAAGTTCCTAATAAACTTCTTATAATACTAACTATATAGACATTGAATATAGTAGCTCTGAGTCGTTTCCTTACTTTATAACATTATAAAAATAAACAATGATGTCAAATCACAAAGGACCAAATATTTTACTATATTCATATAACCAAATACATAGATAATTATTACATTACAGCTTGATATGAAATAAATTAGAGAAACAGTAATAGAAAATTTTATTGTACCCATAGTTTCAAACCATTGGTATAGCCCACCAAACTGTGGGGAAAGTATATACCCATGGTTGATAAACCGTCAGATCCTGAGGTGTCAATATTTCCCTATACGCACAGTTCTATAGAAACTGTTGGTATAGCGCACTAAAATTTCATATTACCCAACGTTCTGGTAAAAAATAGGTATAAATCTATACATACGAATTACAGAACCATGGGTATACATTTTTACAGAAAAATGAATTGTATACACACAGTAAAGTAGACTATGTGTTAAGAAAGGTTTCCCCAAACTAAACATACCCACAGTTCAACAAACTATGTGTATATGTAATTTCGTAGAAGCATATATTCCAAATATATTTAAAACTGTGTGTATAGATGGTTTTCCCAGAAATAGAAGCCTTCCAACTTGGTTTCACCTTACAGCTGCAAAAAGAGTTCAAACTGACACCGTACTTTATACCCCCACTCTCCCCCTGGACACCCCTGTAGCCCCTCCCTTCCCCATGGACAGCCCCCCCAACACACCCCTCCTTTCACACCCCCATTCTCTCCATGGACACCCTCTGCAGCCGTTCCCTCCCCCTGATAGACAACCCTAGCACAACCCCTCCCCACTTGAACACCCCCACTCTCCCCTGGATAGAACCCCCTTGCACACCACTAAACACAACCCCCATCTTGACACCCCACGCTAGACACCCCCAATGGACACCCCCATTTGTAAACCCCTTTCCACCCCCAAGGAAACCCCCCACTAGACCCCCCCCCCCCAATAGACCCCCCTAGACCCCCCCTAGACCCCCCCTTGGACACCCCCACTAGAGAACACCAGACACCTCCCCTTGGACACCCCCACTAGACCTCCTAGAGCCCCCCCCCTATAGACACCCTCCACCCTTGACACCCCCTCCCCGGACACCGCCACTGTTCCCCCAGGTCACCCCCCTTGGACACCCCTCACTAGACCCCCCCCCCTTGACACCCCCCTTGGACACCCCCCTAAGTGGACCCCCTGAACCCCACCGGACACCCCGTAGACACCCCCTAACCCTGGACACCACACCACCCGGGACACCCCCCTGGACCCCCCCCCCCCTCAGGACCCCTAGATTCCCTTGGACACCCCCTCCCCCTAGACACCACCATGGACACCCCTAGACAACATATTCCCCTAAACACCCACAAGACCCCCCCCCCCCCCCCCCCCCCGGGACACCCCCATGTAGGCATATACGTGAAAACATGCATATCACGAAAAGGAACGATGAAAATGGAAAAAGGAAAACTGTGAACTAAGAGAATGTATAAAATATTGTTTTCTAAAAAATATAAATGTACATGATTTAAAAGTTCATACTTGTGGATCAAATACCCAACCATAATATAGAGCAATATCTAGAATATAGAATATTGCCCACATAGGATTAAACAAAAATCATTAATTCTTTAAGCATGGTGTATTCCATGTCAATTTAATTACAAACACCATAAATGGTTACTAATGTCTTCAAAAATGGTATAAAATAACCACTACCTCATAAATTGTATATTCATGTCAATCCCTGTTGCAATTTGTGGAAGAAAAATCATTGTATTGTCTACATTTTTTTGACATTTCGCTACATAGCATGCATCCTTATCCTGGATGCCAATACAAGTAAACAAAATCATCAAATTATCGAAAAGGAAAAGCCATCTGAAATCCAAAAATAGGAATCCAAACTCTATTTTCAGCTCATTCACCTGTATATGTCCACATCCCCTCACCTCATAGAGAGAAACCCTCCCCGTGAACCCCCACACCCCTTTTACCATGCCCCCTCACTGCACACTCCTGGACTGCCCCCTCCCCGCCCCTACACTCTCTTGGATAACCCCTCCCTGCCACCTTCACACTCCTGGACAACCCCCTCCCCCTACACTCCTATACCCCATTCCCTCACCCCATACACCCCCACACACCTTTCACAATTCCCCCCACTTCCCCTCCCTCCCGCTGCACACTTCTCCCCAACACCCCCTCCTAGACATCCCCTCTCACCCTACACCCTCCCTACACACAACCCTCCCCTCTTCCCCAACACCACCACCCATGCCCTCTTACCTAGCACCACCCCCACCCTGAATACTTGTAACCCCCTCCCCACCCTAAAACATAACACCCCCACCCTGAATACTTGTAACCCCCTCCCCACCCTAACACTTAACACCCCCACTTACCCTTCTAACTGCACACCTCCTACAACCTCACCCCTCCCTTGCACACACCACTACTGTCTTCCCATGCACAACCCCCCCACCCCCCCCCCCCCCACCTACACTCCCATGCACACCCCACGCCCTCTTCCCTAGCATCGTCCCCCCCTCCCATGAAAACTTGTAAAAACACCCCCACTGCCCACTTCCCACTGCGCCCTGCCCACTACACACCCCTCCCGCTCACCCTTCACACCCCCATACTCCATTCACAAACCCATGTCATCTTCCCCAGCACCACCCCCTCCCTTGTACACCCCCTACCCTCTTCCCCATCACCCCTCTACTAAATTCTAGTAGAACCACCCCTCACCATGCACAACCCCACTACTCTCTTCTCCATGCACACCCCCTCCCCCTCTCCCAACACACACCAGCCCACTCCCCCCTTACCCAGCTCACACCATCCCCCCCTCCCCTTGAACACAACCCTTCCCACTTCCCCAGCAATACCCCCTTCCCTCTTCCCCATCACCACCCCCAACATACCCTCTATCTTCAAAGTTCATTCTAGTTATCTATATCAGTAAATAATTTCAATTATATTGGAAAATAACCTTCAATACCCCCTCTCTGTAAGAATTTATGTTTTCTATATCAGTGAATCATTTGCTTTATAATGTTAAAATTATGGTAACTAATTTGAATCATATACCAACAAATAACATTTAATGAGTAAAAAAATCTAGAACATGTTTGCAATAGCCTTGAGGTAGCTAATTTTAATCATATATCAACAACTAACATTGAATGGGTAATAAAACCAAGAAGACATTTTCCAAATAGATCTTTAAAAAGATAAAATTCATGCATAAACATCAACCTCATTGAATATACATTAAATGAGGCCAAATTTTTGGAATCCAATAAAAAAATCAATAACTTATACAAGCTTATACGGATGTATTTTATTCATTCTAATTACATAAGTTATATACCTTCTGAAGTAGATTGTTATTTTTTAAAAAAATCACAAACTATAAAACTAAAAAGTTTATAATAGGTATAAATACATGTAAAGTAACCCAACATTATCTTCAATAAGGACAATACCTTTATCAATGTTAATATTCAAACCATATAGCATCTTCCAACATCTTGGGCCTTGCAAAAAGGAATCTATACGTCACAATTAAAATTTTATATGACCGTAACTCTTGATGGCCAGTTAAAATGCTACCCCAAACTATATAATGAATTGGATGTTGATAATAATTCATACAATGGAACAAAATTTTTGACCATTTGGAAAACAATACCTGTCATCCATTGGGGTTAAGTCCCATGAAAGATGTCACCATTCCAGTTTCAATGTCAGTGCAACAATCATTTTCATCCGAGGATGCTCTATATATTGATCCATCATTTGTCCAATGAAACCTATCACAAATTGTGCCACCAATTTTTAAGCATCACATACACAGTTGATTTGGGTGAATATCATTAAAGATATGTTTTCAAGCACTTCTTATAGCACTTATTTAACTTTAACTTTTATAATTTGTAAAATATTAATATAATAATAAATAATTTATTATTAAATCACATCTCAATGAAAAAAATGAATTATAATTTTAAGGACACCATCTTTTGAGTCTTTCAAGTTATAATAAAACCGTACACTTTTTACCATATAAGTTTGGCATCTGTGTTATTATCAATTTGATATTGTATATTTAGATTTGGGAAAGCACTTGATGTTTTTCATTGCAAGGTTTCTATGACTATGCATGGGTGTTGGGTCCAGGTTGATACTCAATACCATTTGTCATAGTTTTCATAGTTTCATCTTCTAATATTTCAGTTATATTATGACTCAATAAATTTAATGCATAAAATTAATTTTTTATTGTGGGGTTTATTTTGATTATTATTGAAACATTTCATTGTATCATTAAATAAATTATTTTGATATTTTTTTTCAGTATGCTTTTTTCTAATGTTTTTTTAATCGAAAATGCAGGTATAATCTCCAACTATACTACTTGACACCCTCACTATTAGTCACCATCCTCTATATTATGGGGCAGGCATCCCCCATCATATGGGGAGACATTATTGGGGTATTATATCTACCAATAGTGCAAGCACCGATTGGTGGTATGACCTAGTAAAATGTTATTAGAGATTTTTTTAGTCTCACAATTTTGAAAAGGTATAAAATAGAATAAGAATGTGTCGAGACATGGTAATAAGCTTTTTCCTGGGACTAGCTGACCCATGTATGGGTATGTTCCATGTTTTCGGGGTTTAAATTTCTATTTATACTATTTTATTATATAATATATCTAATTAAATATAAATTTCATTTATCTAAGCCCTTATTGTAGAATTTTTGGGTTAATAGTGGGATGGTGGTTAACTAGAGAATCATGTAGCAGCCATTTGGTAGCATGTTGGAGGACACTAGTTAAGCTATTGCTACTGGATGGAATGGAAAAAGACTACTAGATCCTCTATAAACCTAATTTATGTGTATTAGGTACCCAATAATGACGAACCAGGTATATGGTGGGTTTATGTTATAATTTCATAGTTAGAAGAAGGATGAATTTTAGTCCCCTTATTTATTTCCCACCAATGGGTTTCCTATATATTTTTGGATAAATTGGAGGAATAATACCAAATACCTCATTTACTCTTCAATATATTACATTTATTAATATGAGGGAGTGTTTTATTCACCATTATGGGTGTGTTCCTTCACCTTACCTTGTTTGTATTCCCCTCAATTTCCTCATACTAATTGATAGAATCTCTATATAGGTTTTTATGGAATATTCCATTAGAACATGGAAGATTCATTTCAGGTGAATGGGTATTTTTGGTGTAATATATTGAGGATGTAAAAGGAGTAAACATGCTACATGTTTCTTAAAATATTAATATATTAAGGTCCCTAGGTGGATTTTTCATTAAATTTTTCCATTTTATAAAAAATTAGTGATTTTTAGTGGGTTGGTTAATTTGGATTTTAGTTAATGTATTTTAAGAATCAAGAAATGAATGGTTTATACTCAATTTTATGATTTTTCAATGTTTCAATATTTCTATGTGAGTATTTAACAGTATTTTTTATTGGATTAAATTATTTAATACACTATATTTTGTTTATAATTAGTATTTGTGGTTTTAAGGCCTGTTATATGATATCATGAGCCTTATGATGCTCGATATGATCTTAAATGAGGAATGAACTAGAGTAGATCATAGATGGATACTCATATATCCAGTAAGGTGGCCCCTTTAATAATTAATTATATAATTGGTCAAATATGCATTTATTTTCTCTTGGTCCCTTAATACATGCTAAGAGGGGTGAATTAATGTTAAAAAATATTCATCTCTTTATAAAATATTGGATCTTATATTATAATTGGAAAATAGAATGTGGATATGATTATTAAATATAAATTAATATTTCTTTTTAATGATAATGTGTATGAATTTAACATGGATAACCGAAAAAATGGAAACTCCAAATAGTACATATAAATGATGTGTTGATATATAAATAAACTAAGAATTAACTTGTATGTTATTATAACATCATGAGGATATTTGAATTCATATATGGTATATAACCTATTCCTAACTTTCTTGCACTTCTTTTAAAATGGAAAAATGAAGATATTACATAGTGGTTGATGTTATAAAAATTTCAAAAAATATAAGTAACTCAATTCAATGGGGGTGTTATTTTATAATTCTTTAATTTTTCATTTCCATGTCATTAAGAATACATTTTCCATCATCTTATTATATTCCTTTTCATTAATAAATATCAATTTGATAGCACTCCCATAATTCTTGCTAATCGACATCCCACTATTCTATGTTTCATGTTTCATATCCTATGTTTTGAATAAAATAAATCATCTTATCCAGAATATTTTGAATTTAAACCTTGATATTCAAACAATAATAAGTATCCACATTATCTTCCTATCATTGTTTATATTATATCATCTCCCAAATATATAAGCTCTATATAATTATAATTTTCAATTTTAGGAATTTGATGTTACATCCAAACCCTTTATAAATGGTTACATGAATAATTATATTATAATTCTTGAGAAACCTAATTTTTTGTTTTATAATATCCTTTAAAAATTGGATAGAATTTTATAATTTAATTTTTTCCTATTTTTTATATGATTTGTAGTGTAAAAAACCCTTCACAGTGAATACTTTATTGACTCACTATACATTCCATGATTTAAATGGACTATGTGGTGTTAACACCTATT
Source organism: Viscum album (assembly GCA_963277665.1). Classification (NCBI taxonomy): domain Eukaryota; kingdom Viridiplantae; phylum Streptophyta; class Magnoliopsida; order Santalales; family Viscaceae; genus Viscum; species Viscum album. The sequence goes on from OY728125.1 coordinate 1,406,636,000, forward strand.
GACTCAAAAATATATTTTATTTTTCTTCGATATGTAAAATCCAACCCCACCACAGAAGAGACTAATGTTATGGAATGGAATGTTACTAAAAAAAATAAACTCTTAGATTTAATTTGATCTAATAAATCCAAACCCTCAACAACATAATATTATTCTTATTAGTAGATAAATACACATCATTTGGACTACATTGTAGTAAATGACTACAATGTCAACATTATAAATTTTCTATCACTACTGAAATTATCCATACCATCATTAAATGAATATCCTCATCAACCATAATGGTGAAAGAAACATATGTAACCATTCTATGGAATGAGAAAATACCATTCACCATAAAAACACCATTTTTCTCTAGTTTCCCTAGAATACCATATTTGTCATAAATATATCAAACAAATTAAATTTTGAAAGTCCTTTAGAATACCATAATCACTAATAAAAATGATAATAATTACAAAAAAAATACATACAGATGGATCCAATACCACCTATTGTTTTTCCTAGAAATTTGAACCATTATGAATATTATCCCTTAATTTGGGTTCCACATTATTAATAAAAATAAATGGGCCCAAAAATATTCTATTCCGCCTAAATTAAAAACAAGGCACATTAATAATTTCTATAAGCCTATTTGAGACCATTCTATTTGTATGAAACTATTTAATTAATTAGGAATACTATCTGTTTAATGTATTATATGATAATCCCTTATCATTATAAACTCCACCTAGATAATATCTACCCATTTTCAGTAACACCCATTACAAAATGTTTATCCTAAAAATATAAAAAATATCAGATATATAATTAGGAATAATTAATTGAGGGGTATGTCTGGATCTTCTAGTTTGAAAAAATTGGTTAAACTCCATGGTTCAACAAATTTATTTCATATACAAGAGCAACTAATGGTTTCATGATGATATCAGACACTTGTTTTTGAGTTAAAATGAATTATATATTTGCTACATATTTCACCACCTTATCCATTATGAAATGATATTGGATATCAACATGCTTCATGTGATAATGTTTAATAAGATTTGTTTACAACCCAATAGCACTATGTAGTTTGGTTCATTAATATTAAAAATGAGGTGGTAAAATTCGGTGAAAACCTCATCATTTATTATAAAAAATAGTTCTTACTGTTGTTTTGTCAAAGAAATCCTGAATATTATCATTAAACCTAACCAAATTTGGAAATTTAAATATCCTGAAAATGATAATTTTTCAAGGTTCACCTCTAAATTGATATGGTATGGGGTACATGACAACGACGGGTTGATATGCGAATTAATTTCTACTTTAATACAATAGGAATGCATCTTTAGGAATATATCACTAATCCTCAAAGGTGCATAAACCCTTTCTATCACCAAAAAATTATTTTTTAAGAGGTGAAAATAAAGATTTGACATGCAGGTTGAATTTATAAATATTTCATAAAAAATAAGTAACTCTAATAAATAGGGGTGTTCTTTTATAGTTCTATAATTTTCATTTACATATTATAAATAATTTTCACAAAAGGTTCTTCTTTTAGTACATTTCATTAATAAATTTCAATATGATAAAACTCCACTAATCATTGACCTTAATAATCTTTCTATTAATTATTTTGTATATGTTATCCTATATATTATATTACAGATATCCCCTTAACCAGATTACTTAAAATTTCAAATCTTCAATTAAAAATATATTTTCAATATTACGTTTTCTCTATCAATCATATCCATTAGATCATATCCCAATCATTTTGACTCCTTATATTTTGAATATGTATGTTTATGATGTCAATTTAACTGCCAAACCCATAAAAAATGGCAACATTAGAAATTCTGTAAGAATTTAGAAAACCAATTTTACCATGCATAATACAATGTTTAGTGTGACCAAGTTGTCCTAACTCATATACTACCCTATTATTGTGTGAGTTATAAAATCAAAAAATATTTTTTATTGTAAAATTAATTGACTCACCCAACATTTAATAGCCTAAACAAAATTAGCATTATGAACACCTGTACACAAAATGAAGTTGTATAAAACATTGTAAATGAAAGAAATGTTGTAATAAAAATTCAAGGAAGTAGAATTTACCACTAAGATGAAGGATTATTTATTAAATAAAAATGAAAAAGTGCAGTTGTGTTGTCATATTTTTTAATATGTTAACATGATCCTAAAGTAGTTATGTTTTTTTGGTTATATACAAAGAACAAAATGCGGTGGTATAAAATATTGTAAATGAAAATGGATGTTGAAATAACAATGATAGGAAGTTGAATTTACCTCTAATATGAAGGGTTATTGATTAAAAAAAATGATAACAAGAAATTGTGTAGTCAACTTGTTGAGGATATTGATATAAGAATAAGTGATTAGTTTAAAAAGAATAAAAAATCAAGGATAAGTAATTTCATACCTAGATGACGGAGCAGGGGCAGGGAGGTATAGGTTGGGATAGGACGTTATCAGAGCTTGGTAAAGTTGAGGTGGAGGTGAAGGTCGGGAGGATAGGGAGCCAAGAGGGTGGAGTGGGGACGTTGCTAGAGCTGGTGGTAGGGAGGCGTAGGCCGGGATGTTGAGGTTGAGGTGAAGTTTGGGAGGTCGAGGTCGGGAGCTCAGGTGGATCTGAGATGAGAAGGCCAAGGAGGGTAGGATATGGTTAGGATGTGGTGGTCAGATGGCCAGGAGGTGGAGGTCGGCGAGGGGAGGAGAGGGTCGGGAGGCAGAGATTAGTTGGTCAGGACACGGTGGCCGGGGATGGGAGGAGAGGGCCGGGAGGCGGAGGTCGCAGAAGCGAGGGTTCAAGTAGGGAGTATGATGGAAGAGTGAAGGAGCATCGTGCGTGATGGATGAGGGAGGAGGAGTGCGATGGAATATGGGAATTAGGGATTGATTAACCACGGTTTTAATAAAACTGTGGGAATAGATAATTAAAAAACACATAAACCCATGGCTTTTCTAAAACAAGGGGATAAATGCATGGGGAAAACCCCATTTCCTTTAGTGAAACTCCTTTGGATACATCCATATTAATTGTTTATATCACAACAATTCAATTATAATATTCATATTAAAATCCTCATGAAAAATAAAACATAATAAATGGGTGAGATCATACAATCAGAAACAGTAATAATTACATAAAAAACTATCATAAATAAACATAAATAATAAGGATAGGTGAATATCTAAAAGCACATTCCTTGAAGACATAAATTCAAGCATAATATGGAAGGAATAAAAGATAATCCTAATATTCACATGTAAATAATCACATAAGAATGATATTTAACCATGGATATTATATTAGTAGAACAATCAATTAGATTATCAAAAAATATTATCATAAATTGGGAATGAATAATGCGAGTCATCATAAAAATATCGTTATGGATTCACACAAGAGCACAAGAGCCTCAGCCCAGTTGGTGAGGACTCATTAGGTGCATCCAAAAGACCCAGGATCAAATCCTGGTGGAAGCATATTTCCGGGTACTGTAGCAGTACTGTAGCAGTACTGTAGGAGGCACTATAGAAGTCACTGTAGCAGGAACTGTTCGGTACTGTAGCAGCCGGAACTATTCATCCATCTGGGCCTTCGGGCCACTGGATTGGTTCTCGGGTCCTGAAAGGCTTTCGGGCCACCCAAGGCCTTCGGTCCAGTTGATTCTCAAGGCCTTTGGGCCACTATAAGACCTTAGGGCCACCCCAAGGCCTTCGGGCCACATGAATGCAGGCCCAAACACACTACAAAAAAGGAGCAGCCACAGAAGAGGATTCAGAGCAGGTACACTCACTAGAGCAGAGCCAAATGGATTGTCAGAAACAGAGGGTATGACTATGCCATCGATACCAGCCTGTGCTTGCATGGGAAGCCTAGCCATACGGTCATGCAAAGGTGGACTGCTACTGTCAAGATCCAGATACTGGGGAGGGGCAGTTCCTTGTAGATAGTCTGGTTGAATTCCCTTAAGACCTTCGGGTCATGTAATCTCTTAAAACCTACGGGACATGTAATCTCTGAGCCTACGGGCCTTGTAAGGGTTCCCTCTCATCCCTTGAAAGAGGGGTTATCAAAATCAATAAAAAATGAAGGTCTTCGGGCCATTCAGGCAGGCTTCACACAAGACACCATACATTATTAGGTAAGACATTATACCATACCCAAAAGAGTTTTTCTCATGAGACCTACAAATGAATTGAAGAACTATATATAAAACCCCAAGATTTATGGTGTATATCTTCTTAAATAAATTCATTTTTCTTTATTTCTTATGCTGCATATAACACTGAGCTTAAATTAATAGTCATATACTATAAAATATTTTTTTAAAGACCACTAAGAATGTTATGAATAGTAATGTGGCCAAAAATAGTAATATAACCTATTAAAGTAGAAAATATAATTTCGTTATTCCATAAATGAAAATATCATATATTTATGTTATATAATAAGTAAATAAATGATTTAAAAAATTAAATTAATTGCTGGAATTATTTTAAAACATAAATGAATATTTATAATTTTATAACTAATATAATAAATTTAAATAAAATTTCTTTTCCTAAAAGTGATTATTAAATTAATATATATATTTTTTATGGTTATAATATAAGATTATGACACCTAAATTATTTTTTTAAAGTGTCACAAAAATTATTTATAATTTTATAATCCATATTTTTTGAATAAATAATAATTTTAATTAATAGTTAAATTTTTCCTATTCAGAAAATTATTTTCAAAAAATGGAATTCATTTTTTAATTCATCACATCTAAATTATATTTTGGTGATTTCTTAGAAATTTTTTTAATTACTTCATTTTTCTAATGAATAATAAAAATATAGTATTCATGTAACTGATATAACATAAATTACAAAATTCATGATGTATTATTGATATAATAAATTAAATAACTTCAAGTTAGGATATTATAAAATTAATTTGATAAAATTATTCATTAAGATACAATAAATTTAATTTCCAAACCGAAAAAATTATATTCCAAAACCTAAAGTCAAAATAGATTCCTTAAAATACTAATTCCCCTTTATTTCAAATTTCATTATTAATAAATTAATGAATCTGAATTATATTGCTGTTTTAAAGACATAAAATTATTATATTATAATAATATATGATTTATAGTGTCATATAATGACTGTTACAGGCCTCACCTTTTATAAAATATTTTCATAAATATTTTATTCTAAAAACTCATCTCTCGTCAAATATAAACAACCCCTCTCCCTTCATATGAAAATACACAAATCCTTCCACTTACAAAGTCAAATATATACCAAATCCTCAATATCATTCCTATTATAATACCTAGTGATGGTCTAGATCCATGCTATACTAATCACTAAGTGATTTTTTTTGTGGGGTGCAAGAGAAAAGACACCTAGGAAAGAGTAAGATTACATAAACTCCACCCTCATTTATTCTTATCATTCTTATTTTACCATTTACATTAAAAATAATATGAAAAAAACTAATTATTTAGTATTTTGAAATTATATTAATCATATTAAACATGTAAAATTTATATATATATGCCATATATAAATTTTGTACTCGTTTTCTAGCTCTTACAATGACGTCCCATTACAGGTTGGTTAAACGCCTATGTAGACATTGCCAAAAACTATTATTATAACCATCTTAATGAATGTAAATTCTGAAATATATATATAATTGAAATATAATATTACAAGATATTATTATGGAATTAATTAAACGAAAAAATTATTTACATTTAAAAAAATAGAAAAATCAAGGAAAATGGGAAATTTTTAAGAATAACCTGATATTAAAATGCTCAATTTCATCAAAAAAATAATAAAAATAATAAAATAATTAAAACATATAAATATATGTATAAAAGACTATAATTAAATTTTGTATTCATGTTTTAATAAATATATATTTTTTATTTAGGATGTAAAAAAATGATGTAATTAAGACAGAATTAAGGTAATGCATTTCAATTCACTTTCAATCTTATTTAGACTCTCATGGTATTATGAAAATAATCATTTTTTGTGATTTATCTATAACCTATTAGGATAATTATTCATTTTACATTATATTCCTCCTAAATATCTATATTTTCTTATAGCATGAAAATAATTATTGAATAAAGTGCATAGAATTTTTACATATAGTGCTTACATTGAATGTTGAAATAATGATATATTATTATTTCCTAATCTATGTAGATATTTTTTTAATTAATATTTATATTGAACTAAATATATATATGATTTATGATTTGGAAATACATTGATTGTTGGGGCAAGAATTTTTATCCCCACAATGCATCGGCTGGTCCTGTGAGACAAAATAGATGGTCACTAACCCTTTGTGCTTGTTTCAAAAAATAAATAGACATGTATATACCCACAAACATATATTATATTGAAAATATGATGGTTCAGGTTGTATATATATAACATTAAATAAATAATAATTTCCTTTATTTATCATTTTTTATCATTTTCTATAGTATTTCCACTATGAAAAAAATCTATGGATGCATTTTCATTCTCAGTTTATTAAAAGAAAGTGTTTTTCAGTTATTCACCTTGATATTTTGATCAAGCGTAATTAATTATGATTCACATAATATTGATTCAATTTTATTTTATACATAACCTTTACTGATAATTTTATTATACCATTTTTTTCCTTCCCCACATTATGAATATGAAATCTTTGAATAAGTGACAAGGACCTGGTTTATTCTTCCATTGTAATGTTCTAAGTTTAAATTACCAATTTAATAAAGGAACCATAATGTATCTGGTTTCTACAATACTACTATCTTAATTTATCTATGGTGATGTGATCTCATGTATCTATTCCATTATAATATAACGACCTCCAACTTTGGGCTACTGGGGTGAGGGTTGTTATAGTTTTTATCTGAGGAATTTTAGTGCAAACCATGGAAACTAGATTAGGGAACATAACCAAAGGACATAATTTGTGGATAGGAATAGAAGAACATCCTATAATTTTGGAAAGGTAGAAATTATGTGGGTACTCCAAGTAATACATCTCTCTATGGATATTACTAGGGGATGTGGTTATGGCACTGATGTACCTACAAGTAACAAATCCTACAAGGTGTGTCGAGCCTAACTCAGTGTAACCTGGTACATGACATAAATCTTTACTACACACCTAGTTTTACACTCTTATGGGGTATGTTTAGGATAATGTATGCTCTCATTACATTCCATTATGAATGATTTGAATGAAAATTTGTCCCAAAAAAACTGTCTTTATGATTATGAGATAATCTATGCATCGATTTTTTATTTATGCTGAGTGTTTTTCTATTTAAATTTATACACTATGATTTAAAACCTTATTTATTATATTCCATTATTTAGAAGAAATGTCTAATTTAATAATATAAATCAATAACGATGGACGATATAAGGATTTCTCCACTGATCAATTCAATATAGTTAGTGTTGGAGGTGAGCAGATCATGGACATATTTGGATAGCTTACAAAGGTTTTGAATAATAACCATAATAAACCTATGTTTGATTGTTTCATTTAGATGAATCCCCCATAATTTAGTGGTACATCTAATCTAGTGGTAGTTTAGTAAAGGACCAAGTCCCACGAAAAAATATTTCTCACATTGGGATAGAATGAAAATGAAAAGGTAGTTGTAATGAATGGAATTTTTCAGGTATTATTTTTAAATATTATAAGGATTGATTTTGAGAAAAGGTGATGGGATGAATTATTATTCTAAGTCACGGTGTGTCTAGAATAGTTGTTTAAAATATATTAAAATATTTAATAGCACGTGTTTTTAATTTTACAAAAACAAATTAATAAATTCTAAACAGATGGCCAGATCTGATATATGAGTGTATCATGGTGTTTATAATAGTGGATTTACCCCAGGTGCGTCCTAAAAATGGTTGGCGTAGGTTGTATAATGAAAATTTTCCCAATCCTATTAAATGAATACAATAATTTATGAATTATTTTTTTTATATGATGAAAAAATGACCAGTGTTCACATTAAATGAATTCATATTTAATATATCTATGTTTAGCCTAATACCCATGGAATCCTCTGGATACATTGGAGAGAGAGAGATCTAGAAAATTCACTAATTCATGTGATAAAGGAACATAGAATCAGCGATTAGTGGACACTGATCATGAAGGATCTCACCAATAGAGATGATGTAGTTACCATTCTTCATTCACAAGCAATAAGAATCAAGGTTGGATGGGTTGTTTAAATTTTATTTCCTATTTTTGAAATCCTATGATAAACATGTACTAATTAATGAAAAAATTAACCAGTAGATCATTGGTATTTTTTGGATTAATTAGGGATTCATTCTATGTAATTGATTTTATTTTTTATTGTTCTAATGGTGATGATTAAAGATCAAGATGACATATATTTATGTTAATACCTCTCAGTTTTTTGGTTTTTATTCCCTGATTCTTGGGGTCTTTTTATGCGTTCTATGTTCCTCCCCAACATTGAACCCCTTTGTTAATAATTGATTATTGCGCCTTCAATTCTGGTTCCAACGATCCAAAACTATAGATCTCGCATCCAGAAGACTTGACAGAGGTGTGATGGTCGATGTGGTGGTCAGTCGAATGATTCTATGTGATGAATCTCCATTATTTGGAAATAATGAAGAATGCATATGATTTAATTTTCAAAAAAAATTGAAGAACCAAATATTTTCAATTCAGTGTTAGAATAGAAAAGAGATATCTGATCTAGATTTTTGAAGTGAACTGAGAATTCGAATGGAATTTGGAGGATTTATGGAATGAGTTGGAGGAAGAAGAAGGGTGTCTAAAAAACCCCAATACATAAGGCATGTAGTGCAGAATACCCGGTGTGTGTCCCTCATTTTAATGAATCGGTGTTTAGAAGGGAATTACATGGACACGATGAAAAGTACACCAGTTTCCTATACTATGTGTACTTCTCTACACAACTTGGCCTATATATGCTAGATGAGCTACCCCATGTACTGGTACATGGGAAGAGACGGGCTAGCAGACTCCGTATACTAGCACTCGACTATACTACATGGGAAGACCCCGAATAGAAGTATATTACATGTGACATTTTCTACACATTGTGAACCCATCTTCTACGTCACATTGTTGAAAATACAAGGGCCATTGTACACGAGTTTTACTGTGGGTCATGGGATATTGTGTGTAACTTTACTATAGGTCGGGTACCATTTTTTCTATATGGATTGATTCTATTTTCCTCAGTATATTGGAAATGTTTCATTAGTTTTTGTCATATTTAATGTTTACATAGAGGATAGTATGAATCATTTCTTATTCCTAAGATTACGATCCCTCCAGAAGTACTTCCTGGATAGAGTTGTTGGAATACCTCTAAGAGGCCTAGTATTGGGTCCTTTGTTAATTTATTCATCCCCTAGGTGGATTTCACGGTATCTAGGTTACTGATATGATATGGGCTCTAATAGTCTACTTATTAGGGTAATCTAGATTGATTTGTTGGTATCAACAAATGGCCATAACCATGATCCTCATCTTTTATATTATATTCTCTTCAGACTACCAATGTATCATTCTCATGGTGAGACTCGACAGGTAGTATCCCTCAGAAATACAACATCAGTGTTGTCGGAATCAAGAGTTTGTTCTTCTATATGAGTGCTTCATGTAATTTTCTATCAAATTTCTAAGTGTTCGTATACAGCTATTGTGACTTATCAATATAATATTATTCTTGATTTTGTATATCTGTATATTCCTATTATATGGTTTATATAAATATACTAGTCTATAGATGACAATACCTTAATTTTTTGGATTTATTTTTTGGTTTCAGGATGTCCTACGGAGTATTTTTATACTCACCCCTGAACATTTTCTACATGCATATGTTATGTCTTGTGAAGACGATCAAACTTTTTATAGAGTTTTATACAGAGTAAAAGAAGATAATTCTTAGAGAGACTGGAATTACTAGGGTGTGTTCCTGCAAATTTTAGATATCAGTCCTCATGCATTTTACATTCAATTTGGACTCTTATTATAGACTTCTAGTATTGAGCTTGAATTTGGACCTATTTTACTTAACCTTAATACATATCATACTTTGTTTGTGGGATTAACAAATATGAAAACATTATTTACATAGTGGTTTTTATTTTTTATAATATTGTGTGTTAGGATATAAATGAGTGAATACAGTTATGTTTGCATTGCCTCCCATGTTAGTGATATTCCCACTTGGAGGTAGTTACCAGCCCTTGGCAAATTTTAGGTGGTCTTTGAATGTAACGACACATGCCCCATTGGGATGGGTCATTACATTAGTACATAGAGTATATTGTATCATGGGTGATTTAAATCAATGGGTGTCCTTGATCCAAAATACTAAAGAGGATGACGATGCAGAATACGTGGAATGAAAAACTTTTAAGGATTCATTACTAGATAAATAATTCCCTCTTGATCAATATACTACAATGACGAGAATATTACATATCATAAATAAAATTGAGGAGGAGAGTGTTGCGGTGTATGAAGCTACCTTGAAAAGACCATCTAGAAAATTAATAAATTATATAAATGATTTAGAAGACATGATTTATCATTTCTTGGATTTTCTTAAATAAATCCCCCAAAGGGCACTGGACATGTATGAATTTTTCTCATTAAATGAAATAATATTATGTTCCATAAAAATAGAGAATGAATTTTCTATATCCTACACGTTCATGGGAAATCAATGGGAGAAGAGTTCTTATGATATCCATGGAAACGGTGAAGCATCAATGAATATGAAGGGAATGAAAAATTTTCTTGATGTAAAAGTTTTTGGAGAGAATTATCATGGTAAATTATTTAAATTCAAGGGTGTTTTTTAAGTGTAGATAAAATGGTCATTGAACAATCAAATGAAAGGGAATTAAACAAAATCAATGATGTTCAATGCATGAATTGCAATGAATTGGGGAATTATTCAGTCCAATGTCCCAATCATCAGATTAATATACCGTAGAAGAGTCTAAGGGGAGATGGCTAAGATTATCTGATCACTACAACTAACGTAGAAGTGCCCAAGGTTGTGGTGGTAGGTACGTTATTACTATTTTAAAATCTAGCTAAGGGTTTATTTAAATTCATATCATTACAGTCTATTACATATTCCATGTTTTTCATGAACATTAGACATTTATATTTTGGTTAAACAAGTTAGTTATTAGTGAAAAATCTTAAGGGAAGTCTGATTGTAATAATAATGTCTCAGCAACCCCCATTATGAAAATTAAATATGATTTAATATCTGACCTTATCATCATACCTATGGTTGAATTTGATATAATCATTGGCATGGAATGGATTTAAAATAAAGATACAACCATTTATTATAATATGTGAGAAATTATAATTTGTGGGGAAGATATACAATTCCTTATATTTATAAAAGAAACATTATCATCTTATTCTTATCTACAACCACCCCAAACAGCTCTGCAGAATGAAATTCTAGTGGAGGTTGACAAAACAACATCTGAGGATGAAAAAATTCATATCCAAATTTTCAATCCACAACTGGAATGGGAATACATAGATGTATTTCTTGAGTAATTACATAGGAAACCCCTAGAGGGTTAATTTGAATTTACCATTGATCCAATCCCAGATGCAAGAACAATATCAAATATTCCAGATAGAAATGAAATTGAATAATTATTTGATATATAGAAAAAACAATAGTATTTGATTAATAAGGGATTTATTCAACCTACTTTTTCACAGTGGAGAGCTCATTCCCACTTTGTTAAGATTAAATATTGATCCTTGAGGCTCTGTATTTACTAATTAGAAATAAATTCAATTAAAAATAATAATAACTATCATTTTCCTTATATAGATGAATTATCTGAACAACTTCATGAAGAATAATAATTTTGGAAAATTGAACTTTGTTATGGATATCATCAATTGTGAGTAAAGAAGGAAGATATTCCAACAACATAATTTAGATCCTGGTATGGACATTTCGAGTTTAAAGCAATACCATTTATGAAAAAAATTCTATGTTTATATTCATGGATCGAATGAATAGGTTATTCAATGTATATATTAATAATTTCTGTGAGTTATGTATTGAAGATATCTTAGTGTACATGAAAACTTATGATGACCATGATAAACACTTGTATATTGTTCTAGATACTCTTATAAAAAAATAGTTATATAGGTAGTTTAGCAAGTGTGAATTCTGGATTCAAATAGTTTCTCTTCTTGGACATATTGTCTCTAATGATGGAATCACAATTGATCACAAGAAGATAAGGTAAATCCAATAATGGCCTATTCCAACAAACATAACCAAGGTATGTATTTTTATCAGGTTAGTAAGTAACTATCAGGGTTTCATTCAAAACATTTCCCGATTGGCTAACCCATTAACAAATATGACATGTAAAGGGGTTAAGTTTTGTTAGACTAAATAATTTAACAATTTTTTTTGAATAATTGAATAGATGATTATTCAATGATCCAATTTTGAATCTTCAATTAGGAAATGATAGCTTTGTGATAGGGAGTTATTCATACAGGAATGAACTAGGTTGTGTCCTTATACAAAATGATAAAGTTATTTCACATGATTCAAGGCAGTTGAAGAATCATTAAAAAAATATTAAACACATGGTCTTGAGTTACAATACATAATATTTTCTATGAATATATAAAGACACAATCTATATGATGAAGTATGTGAAATATATATATATATCATAAGATATTGAAATTCATTTTTTATAGAAATAACTCAACATGAGGCAATGACGATGGATTGAATTACTCAATGTTTATGATTTCTCAATATAGTACATCCCAAGAGAAGTAAATAAGGTAGAAGATGAATTAAATAGAAATTATTATTGTCTTATAACAAAAATAAGGATTAAAAAAGAACCTATATTCATAGATCTAGTGAATATGGATATGGAATTTTTATGGAAGAGGAAATATCACTCCTCCTTCAAATGATTTATAAACAATAATTACTAGAGAAGATATAAATCTCTCAATCTAAGGATGTTAATTTTCAAAAAAAAATCAGTTAAGGAGGAAGATTTTATGACTCTGTGTATGTGAATGGAATTAGAAAATTTGGAAAGAGGTTATGTGTTCCAAAAATACCTTAGCTAAAAATGAAAATATTTTATGATTCTTATAGCTCAATATTCATTATACACCCTGGTAGTGACATGATTTATAGAGAACTCAAGAAATATTTTTGGTGGGATAACATGAAGCATGATATTGATGACAATATATCACGTTGTCTAGTTTTGTAAACAAGTGATGTCTGAAAAAATCATCCTAAATTATTCATGTAACCACAAGTTATTCCTATGTAGAAGTGGGATTACATTACTGTGGACATTTTCATTTGAATACCAATGACTCTTAGAAGGAATGAAATAATATTAGTTATTATAGATCGGATTTCCAAATATTCACATTTCCTCCCTATATGGAATGATCTTCCTTTTGTGTGCATAGATAGAATCTATGTTAACAATGTTGTAAGACATCATGGTACACCTCTATCAATTGTTTCTAACCAAAATCCTATTTTTTACATCAGACATCAGAAATATCCTATAGAATGATATGGATAATTAGCATCATTTTGTTAATTATTATCACCCTGAAACTAATAAACAGTCTAAAAGGACTATTAAATTGTTGGAAGAAATGTTGAGGTCATTCTCACCTGGCATTCAAGTTATGTGGGATCATTATTTACCTTTATTAGACTTTTTCTATAATAATAGATTCCATTCTATTATTCAAATGGTTTTGTATGATGCATTATATGGAAAGAGATGTTATATAACAACTTGTTGGGAAGATGGCGTGAGAATGAACATATAGGCCCCAAACTTATTGAAGATAATGTAAAACGGTTATAGAAAATTCGGGCTCATATCAAATCATCAAAAAGCAAGAAAAAGAGTTATGATGACAATCAATGAATGGATTTGGAATTTCAAGTGGGAGATCATATCTTTCTTATAGTATCTCCATGGATGGGTGTCTAAATGAAAGGAATGAAAGTGGAACTAAGACCCATGCACATAGGACTAATTGAAATTATGGAAGGAATTGTACTTGTATCTTACCATTTAGAAATTATGCCAAGTCTCTCTAAAGTTCATGATGTGTTACACGTGTCATTGTTAATTAAGTACATGCCATACCAAACACATGTACACACTATGGATGAAATAGACCCAGAACCTGATTTTCCTTAATGTGAAGAGCCTATCAATACTATTGAAAAAATGATAAAAAATCAGAAGACTTGATTGGTAAAAGTTCATTTGGGAAACAAAAAAATGGAAGAAGCAACATGTGAACCTAAGGATTTTATGAAGAAGAACCTCTTTCATCTGTTTAGAATGAAATATTAATGAAAATTTCAAGAATAAAATTTCTAAAGTGGGTAACAACAAAGAACTCCATGATTTATGGAATGCATCTTCTTAAATAAATTCATTTTACTCGATAGCTTGTGTTTCATGTAACACTTATCTTAAATGAATATTAATGTAAAATCAATTATTATTATTATTTAACTGATCAATGGAATATAAATGCAACCATTATGTATAGTAATTTGGCCAATAGAATCATAATATGATCTATTAAATAATAGAAAAAAATTAGGTCTCCCATTAATGAAAATATGATATATTTATATCATAGAGTATATAAATACATGTTTTAAAAAAAGAACTTTTATTGTTGGTATTTTTATAAAACATAAATGATTTTTTACAATTTTAGAATTAATATAATTATTTTAAAATTTCTTTTATAAAATATAATAATAAAAACATATTTTGATTTCTTAAGATTATAATATAAGTCTATGAGATTTTACTTAATTTTTCAAATTGTCACAAAATAAGTTCTAATATTAAAATTAGTAATTTTAGAATAAATAATTTTTATAATTAAAATTAAAATTTATCAAATTTATAAATTTATTCTATAAAATGGAATAAATATGTTAATTAATCATGTTTAAATTATCCTAGAGTGGTTTATTGTAAATTTTCTAAAATAATTCCATTTTTTATAAATATTAAAAATATAGTTTTCTCATAACTGGTGTAACCTAAACTACTCACTTCATAATGTATTAGTGGAATAATCAATTCTAGAAATTATATTTAGGATATTATATATTTAATTTCAAAAATAATTCATTAAAAATCACCAAATCAATTCTTAAACATACAAATTATTCTCCAAAAGTTGATGAAAAAGTGTTTCATTAAAATATTAATTTTTTATTTTTTCAAGAGTCATTTTTAATAAATTATTTAATTATAATTATAACAGTTTTTCAAATTCATAAACACATTTTATTATATTAATATCTGATTTATATTGTCAAAAACCGATTCTTATAAGTCTCACCTTTAATATAAGATTTTATTTAATATTTTATTCTAAAAATACACCTCTCTTAAAATATAAATAACCTATGTCCATTCAATTGGAAAACCACTCATACCAACCTTTAGAACACGAAATATATACCATATTACTCCCTAATAATCAAATTATAATACTTGGGGCCGTTCTAGATCCATCCAAATCCAATCACAAATTTACTTTTACTATCGTGTAAGAGGAGCCTCACTGAGGAAAAGGTAAGTTTCCCTTAACTCCTCCCTCTTTTATTCTTCACCTTCTTATTCCTTTTCCATTCAAAACCATATAATCTAAAATTAATCATTCATTAATCTCCCTTGATATTAATTATGTTAACCTACTAAAACATTTATATATATGACATATATAAATGTTTTACTCCCTTTTCTCGCTCTTACAATAAAGTCCTGTTAAATGTTGGTTAATCGCCTACGAATATATTGCCAATAAAAATTCGTATTAATGCATTCATGAATGGAAATTATGAAATATATATAACATATTGATATATATATATATATATATATATATATTTACATGAATTATATTAATCTAGAATAAATTATACTGTTGAATAATTTACATTTAACCTAATAGCATAATTGATGCCAAATTGGTAGTTTTTTAGAAAAACATAATATATAAGAACTTCAATTTCCTAAAAGAATAATATGTATAATGAAATAATTATAATTTAGAGTGATTTGTGTAAATTTTTATAATTTAATTCAGTATTTCATATTTAATAAATATATGTTTATTATTTAGGAGGCATAAAAGTTGTATAATGAATTGATAATTAAGGTAAGGGACTTCGTCTAAATTTCAATTTCATTTAAACTCACATAGTATTATGAACCTAAAATTTTTAATGTTGTTTATATACTAAACCTTTGATATAATTATATAGTTGAAATAATATTTCTCCTAAATATCCATATTTTGTTTCATCATGGATATAATTACTGTCTAAGTCAAATATCGGTTTTATATATGGTGGTTACTTTCAATGTTGACATATTAATAAATAAGTATTTCCATATAAATATAGTTATTTTTCTAAGGAATATTATTCTAGAACTAAATTCATGTATTAATTATTCTTTAGACACGATATTCATTTATGTACATGTAATGTTATATTCTGTAAATTACCATATTTTACTAATCACCAAAAATTTAACTATGTAATTTTTTTTTCATATTTCACCCTAACCATTTTACAATATGTATAATTCAAAAATTGACACCATTTTATGAAAATTATTTTATAAATATTGGCCAGATTACTATTCTTATTGGTCATATTACTATTCTAATGGTCGTGGTATTCTTTCATCTGTATAGGTTCCTTAATTTCATGAAATACCTATTAATTAATTAATTCATAATTTATAAAGTTTATTTTATGTTATATATATGATTTTATGTGATTTATATTATATAGAATAATTATAATAAGGTAAATTACATTTATTAAATTTTTTCCCATTACACCAAACACAAATATATCGATGAGATAAGATATACACTTTTCATCTAATCATTAATACAGCCACCTTCTCAGAGTACTCATTGTTGAGTTAATAAAAGAGAAAATACGAACACCAAACATTGAATAAATCAATATGAATAGAGGTTTTGAGTCCTTGAGGTATCTATAAAAATATCTTGCTCATTATTAAAGCAAGTAACAATACCATGTCTTCACCCATACTATTGAAAAATAAAATGTGTGTATTGGATCGAAACTATTATAAAAACACACATCAAACCCTAAATTTTTGACTAGGAAATAATAGAAACTCACATAAAAGTGATCATAACATGTCTCAGATAATATTATCCCATTCATTCTAAAACCTAATAAATTGATGCGAATTTCTTTTAAATGGTACATGAGTAACCATCAAATCAGAGAAATCAATATGTCATTGGAAGAGAGGAACCAAAGTTTCACCAAGACAATAACATATACACCTCTAAGACAGTTAATTATAAAAATAGTGGACCATATCAATGTATATTAAAAATCAACCTAATCTAGATCATGGAATATCCCACAATCCTTGAGAAGTCATGATAATCATCGCATTAGTAATCATTTGCTTATGAAACTACAATTTCACTTCTATATATTATTTCAATGAGAAAATAACAACAAAAAACTGTAAAATATGGATAAGAAGATACAAGAATGATAAGGAAAACAAGAACACAATCAGTATGCACAAAAAGTTTAAAAACATGAAATATAATTTCCCTTAGAAAAAGATAATAATAGGTTACATAGAAACAAAAAAAACCCACTATTCCCAAAAAACTAGAGAAATCCAGATTTCTCAATTATAGTAACTCATTACTCACCATTCCATCAAACAATTGATGTTTACATCCACTAATTGACTATTTCACAAAATTCTAGAAAAAACATATCATATATTATCAATTTCTAAAAACAATAATAAGCTTTGTAATAAATATCACAAATTATAAAAACCAAATTAAAGAAATGATTTAAATATATTATTAAATAATAACATCTGTAAAATCATTTTCAAATTTTGTTTAAAAATCTATTTATAAACACCATAAGTAATAATAAATCCTTTATAAAAAACATTTTAAAAATAAGACTACTATTAATTTCAAAACAACAACAAATTCCTTTTTTCAACAGATTTTCTAAATACCACTTAAAGAAGGGTTCTAAAGTCTTTTAAAGAGTAAAATTTATTTTAATATTTTCATAAAACATTCAATATTATTATTTTGTAAAAAAATTTAAATATCTAAAAATATCATTCCAAACACAATCTATAATTTGAAAACCACATTTCCATATAAATATGGCACACCAACTCAAATCATGTATATAATTGCAACCAATTCATGTGACCCTCACAAAAAAAACATACTATAGAAAAATTATCTCATAGGTATGAAAAGGTTCCAAAATATCTTATTAACTCAGGACTAGTCAAATAGGTTATCACATAGAAAATATATATTATATGAAGAAAAATTAACTTTTTTTAAATTATTTCCAAAATAAAAAAATTATTTGATAAGTAATCTATTACCATATTTTATTCCACTATTTTCCATGGTAAAGAATACGAATTTATTTAGAATTCCTGTTTGCTGAATTAGAAAATAAATTAGACAATCAAAAATTAACATATCATTAATTTCCCATGCATCTATAACCAAGGAAATTTTTATTAAAGGGTTTACAAAACACATAGAACATTATTGAAGGCTATCCATATTAAGATAGTTCAACTTTACTTGATATTAAACTAATGAAACATATATTTATCATTATTTACCTTTATCTTAATGAATCAACATAAATGGTATTTTAATTAAGTTATCAAATTTAAAAAAATTGTATCATTTTTCATGCTTCAATGGCCCACAATTCAATAATCTTATTGTTTAAAAAAACATGACAATAAAAAATTAAAATTTGAATGGAGGAAATTTAATTTTTATGTTATTTATATTAATATATAGTATTCACTACTTATGAATATAATATAGAATACAAATTATATTCTATTCTATTTAACCGATCCTAGAATTTATAATGAAATAATAGCTCAATGATGCAGTAAACTCATAGTCTAGTTATAATAAATTTATTCCAATTTTGAAATCATTAAACATAAGTAACAAATGATATGATATGAAAATTGTAAAATATTTGGACACATTAATGGAAGTAAAACCTATGAAATTTTTCTCTCTGGTGTTAACATGGATACTATTTTAGGAAAAAAATATAAAAATATAATTTTTCATTTCAGGACTGATCCAAAAATTATCTCAACTAATCATTAAATTCCATGGATTTCAATTAATATTTAGTTAATTATTTATAATTAATTTTATTATTTATTTATTATCTAGTTCTAGTAAAATTAAATTTTCATAAAAAATTACAACAAAAGTAAGACCATCAAAATCAATTCTTGAAAGAATTATCAATAAAAATAAGGCCGACTACAATATACCATGTTCAGAAGGTCTTCTATGAGTAATTACTTCGTTTTTATTATAAGAAAATCAACTGTTAAAATAAAAAAACATTCCATTTTATAATATTTGAAATAGTATTGAAACCAATTCACATAAATGATGAAATACTAAATGAAAGCCTTTTCATTGATACATGATACACAAATCCTATCATCTAAACACATGATAATCTTGAAACGAAAAACCTTGAAGTGTTTCACAAAACTTTTGATACCTGAACCTCCCTGGTAAATTATGTTTGTAATATATTGGTTTGATACATATTTTTATACTCTATATTTCCATTAATGAGACGGCCTAACTCTATGTCAACCATACCAACTAGGACAACCCACCAAAATAATCACATTTGTAATTTCTATTCCCTAAAACTTATTTGGGAAAGTGTTGATGTCAAACTAACTTTAATTGGCATCCCATGGACATCAAATCTTATAATTAAATTCTAAGGGTTTCATAAATCGATGGGAGGATTATTTCCCTTAAAAACATACACAAACAATAAAAAATTTTAAAAAATACCAAGACAATGTTATAGGATGAATGAAATATAAGAATGAAAACTCAAAAATAAAAAAAACAATTAAAAATTAATTTATCAAGAGAAAATAAAACATGACATTCAAGAAATCTGAAAGATAACACAACATATTAACCTCTATGTGGCATCACACCCAACTACTCAACCAAATCATCTCCAAGATCTAAATTTCATCCCCAACAGTTTAGACTCACTATGATAAACTAGATAAATAATAGGTCTTACCATATCATATTCCATGGTAAAAACATCTACAAATGCACTGAGGTGAATATGTAGGGGTTAATATGTAATCATTTAGGATATACCCAGATACATATTAACACATGACACTGTGTTAAGATATAGTTATATACTAGTTAAATTTAAATATAAAACTGATAAGATAAATACCAAATTATATCACAAAAATAAATCTAATTAATTTCAACATCCAAACCATTTATTCTATCCAAATATTATTCCAAATTCCATATCACACACACATGCATGCATCCAACCAAGATTATTCCTAACTCGAATAAAGAATATTATCTTATAGTTATGTCATCACATGATTATGAATCCATGGTACTGTGATGGTACTAACCACATGTCAAACCTAATAAGGACTCTTCTAATAATAAGAACTCATGATATTCATTGGGTATGATATAGTATCATAGAAATAAATTTAATCTAATCAATTAATATTTTAATTCATTTAATAAATCATCATATAATAATTAAACCAAAAATGAAATTAAAAAACATATATTAATGTATTTTTTACAAAACACATTCAAAATAAATCATTTCCAATTTATAAAAAAAATGTGGTTCTCATAAATAAATCATCAATAATTTATTTTCCAAATCTAGGTTAATAATTAATGAAAAATTATTTCTTAAAGTTATTGAAAAATTATAGAAAATTGGGAAGAAGCGTCAAAATATTTTTTATCAACATGATGAATTTATTCCAAATTTCATATTTCAAATCATTTTTCACCTTTCCATTAGTAATTTTGTATTATATTTTATAAAACATGATTGATCCAATAAATCCAATTATAAGTCCATAGTTTATGATTCTGTTCTTCGGGAAAAAAAGATCTAGAAGTGGATGTAAAATGGTGCTCTTTATTCATTCTCCATAATCCAAAACTATCTAATACATTTAAAACAAACACTAGTTGGAATAAGATCTTTATGAATTCATAGGGAGGGGACAATATTTCAGAACCATGGAAAGAGGATGTTGAAAGTGTTTTTTTGGAAGTTTTAGGTATTTAATTTATTTTGGGATTTAATTTTCTTTAATCAAATTTGAGTTCAAATAGTATGAATCAGCCTTATCCAAATTATTTCAAACATTAATTATAATCAAATGGTTTGGAAAAAATGATCACTAACCATATTCTTTCCAAAATCCCATTCCATAAACCCTTGAAAGGTTTCATGTTGAATAAATACAATTTCCCTAACCATCATGAAACTGTTCTCCCACAAAAAGTACTACAAAACACTCAAAAACATCCAAAACATTTTTGAGGCCATGAATAGAAAATTACAGAAAAACAAACAAACCAATAGTAAAATATTAAAAAATAATACTATATGATGTATTAAATTTAATAAATAAAACCCAGAAACCAAAAATTCGAAAAAATATAGTTATAAGATAAGATAAAACATTATATCCAACTAATAAAAAAGACAATATGATGTAACAACACCATTGTGGTATCACCCTAACTACTCAACCCAATCATCTCCATTCTCTAAATACTATCTCTAAGGATATAGAATCAGGATCCTCTAGTATAAAAATAAGTGACCATTCCATTTAATTTATCATGGTAAACAACACATTCATATTCATGATGGCGCATATGTAGTGGGTGAGTATACTACAAAGTAGGATATCCCGAAATACTTCTTAGCATGTTACCTTATGATAAGAACCAGTTAGCTCTATGTTTAATATACTCGTAACATTGATGACATAAAAACCAAATAAATTTTCTATATAAATTCAATTAATATATACTTTCAAACCATTAATTTGATCCACATATCATACCCAATATTACATCATAGACATACATAATATAACTTGGAATATGAATGAGAATCTTACCTTACATGGTTCAGACAAGTGGAGAAAAAACATAATCCACCTTCCTTAAAACAGATCTCTCTCAACAATAATAATTTAATCATAGTTAATTGATCTTATACTTATTCACCTTTACTTCAAAAAAATCATAAATAAGACATATCAAAACCTAAACAATCCAATAGATCCAGATAGAACAGCCATGATCTATTGTTTTAAAGGAAAATTAGTATATCTTGAGAATGAATATGAATGAGAATATTACCTTTAATTTCCATGGTTCGATTTACTGAACCCTGTATAAACCATTCATGTTACACAATCTCAAAACCTCCCATGTTTCATGGTTTATATGAATTTTTTTATTATTTGAGCACCAATAATATGAAAGACATATATCCAATTTTGAGGTATATTATTATATTTTTTTTAAATTTTGAGATACTTTATGTTTTCAATTAGTCTCTAGAGGTTTATAAGATTTTTTTTTGTATTTTTATTTTTTAAAAAGTTTATTAGTCGTTAAACGATTAAATGAAACCAAGTGGATTTAAATAGGTAATTGTGCAGCATCTACAGAGAGGTTAAACAACTTGAACAGTTAGAATAAACCATGTGAATTTATTTTGAAATATTCTAACACAAGATATAGGTATTTATAATTTTTTGATGATGTTTTTTTGAACCTTATAACCAAAATATTTCACATAGAGACATTGTGATTGTTATTCCTAAATAGTTGAAAACTATTTTGGTAAATTGTGGGGCTAAATCATATAATTTCATTAATTAAATCAAAAAATTGTTTCAAACCCTGTTACTCTCCAAAAAACTCCCATTATTTATCATATGACATTGGATCTTGATTTTAAATGTTACAGTATGTTATTTTTGGTGATCCTTGACCTTGATGTATATATTTATATGATTGTTTGAGCATAAGACCTAGAAAATCAATGGTAATATCATTGTTCTTATATATTTTCAACATATGCCCATTTCCCTTTAGAATCATAAATCTAGGATTCTATATCAATATCTATAAGATAGAAAAATTATTATTTTTTATTAGTTTTAGTAAATGTGAATAATGGTCTGATATACGAAATTATCAATAAATTCTTCAAATTGAGTGAGATTAATTTCACGGTAGCTGGCTTAGCTATTTTCCCCACGTATTCCAGAACATTAAGTCATAGTTTGAATTAAATAATTTTCCTATATGTTTGAATCATTCATAGGATGATTTCGTTATATGGTACCCATTTAGTTTAGTAATTAGAAACATGTACATTTGAATGGATTTTGAAAAACACATTTTGTTAAATGGTTTTAAATTTTAGTTTTTTTACCACATACAATATGTTTTATTAAATATTTTAAAATTTTAACTAATTTTAATAAATGAATGGGTCTAGGATGTTATAAGAATAATTTCATTTTGTCTGTAATATATTATTAGAAGAATTTTTTTTAGTAAATATAAGGTTTAATTATCAATAATGTACCTTTGATTCATTCCACGCATTGACTTCACTTGTAGGATAGGATTCATCACATGAGTTAGGACGATTCCTAATTAGATGCATGCATGTATGTGTGCATGTGATGTGGAATTAGGTATTTCAAATAGATTGAAATAATTTTATAGTAGTTGAAATCAATGGATTTTATTTGTAAAATTCCATTATTTTTTATCGAAATTATTATATATATATATATATATATATATTAAATTATGAGAAAAAATTTTCTTATCTTAGTGGAATGTGTTGGTATATTTTTGTGGATATCCTAGTGTGTTGTTTACTCAAATTTCATTTTCTCTATTGATTTTATGAATATTTATTTAACCAGGATATATGAAAATGAAAAGGTATCTTATTTATATAATAGAGTATCATGATGCAATTTTCATGGGTATGGAACTCAGAGAATTGATATGATTGGGTTGAGTTATTGGGGGTAATTCTAGAAACAAATTTCTCAGGATGTCTTTTCTATTTGTTTGATTTCATTTTTTATATTTGTTTACTACACAATTTTTTTCAAGTCATTGGTGTTTGAGTTGTATTGTTTATATTTTATAAATTATATCATATAATTTTAATTTTATTACAATTATATTTATGAGTTTTGTATATTTAATGTTTAAATAATCCCTATGATTATTTAATAATACCTTAGAATTTATTTCATGTCTTTGGTGTCAATCAGGTATCATCTAAGGTTAGTGATTATGTGGATATTTCCAAGCCAATGGATAGGGTTAGGATATTACATGTGATATCAGTTTGTTCATTGTTTTAGTTGGGAATGGTATCATAGAATTAGATGCATCCAAATGAATGTATAACATAAAAAATATGTATCCAACCTATTAATTTTAAATGTTATAGCAGTAGGGTAGTTTTTGTACAACTGTATTTTTTAAATACCCCTATATGAGTGTTATCATCTGATAACTATGGGATTAGTAAATGGGTGTATATTATGAAGAATTTGAAATAAAACTTCTCAATAGGATGACATCACCCATTTTAGTAGTCATTTTTATGAAATAATTATAATGATATTGTAACATCCCAAGTAAGTAATGAATAATAGATATTTTTATCTATGTCTATTAATGAATTAGATAGCGTTTTAGAGGCTTAAAATGAAAATAAATCCAATCTTAAGCATGGAATACACTAATATTTTTTAAAGGATTGTTTTACTACATTTTGATGGAAAACCATTTTTAAATATATATATATTGAAATTTTTATAAGATATGTTTGTCAAAATAAACTTATTCTTTATGATTGGGACATCACAATTTAATTTTTGTGAATTTTTGGTATTTTTCTGACAATGTTCATTTTTTTATGAATAGTGAAATAATACTGTATTTTACATCAAAACTGATTTTTAATCTAATTTATTTATATGATCAAGTTATCTTTTGAATTGGTTTTGAAGTTAAATTAGAATATATTTTTACCATTTAATCCAATGGTGGTCATTAGGATTAATTTCACATTGGAAATGGGCATAAACTAATGCCAAACTTTTCATAGATATTGTTTTAAAAAAACCTGCTATTTG
The DNA here is from genome assembly GCA_963277665.1 of Viscum album. Classification (NCBI taxonomy): domain Eukaryota; kingdom Viridiplantae; phylum Streptophyta; class Magnoliopsida; order Santalales; family Viscaceae; genus Viscum; species Viscum album. The sequence continues at coordinate 1,406,661,335 of OY728125.1, forward strand.
TTTTGACAACGGGAATTATTTTTAAATCAATTATTGAAATTTCTGTGTTTGAATTTGGTAAAATGGATTACATATTTGGAATCATAAGGTCCAAATTATGTAATCAAGACTCTTTTGTTTTTGGACATTATGAATAGTAACGATGGTAATTATCTTTAATTATCTTGATTAATGAGTAATCAGGTAGTTAAGGATAATAAAATGATATCATAATAATAAAAAAGACCACAACATGTGTCCTAAGGCTACTGGTTGTCTCATGGACGACCATGGGATGCCTTGTGCCAAACTTGGGGTCCCCATGGAATAACTTTTGTGAGAAAGTTACTTTTTATCTTTTTATTTTTAAAGAATGTTAAATGTTACAAATAGTGTATCACCTAAGTAAAATATTTTTTATTTTGTCTACATAAATGATCTTTTGAACTATAAATATTCATTAGAAAGCTAAAAATATTTCCTACATCATGATATTTTTTTATAATTTTTATACATTAAATTTATTAATTTATTTATGACATCAAGATGATGCAACGATTACCTCATTAATAAAGGATTTAAATAAAATGAAATGATAATGTAAACTATATAACTTATACAACTCCAAAACCTATTGTATGGGTGGATTTAGAACCCTTATCACCTTACCCTCTAATTATATCAATGTGGGACCTTTTTAATCTGAAAATCATTTTCAAATAAAGTAACATTTATTTACATTCCAAGAGTGCCCCTCCTCTCCTCTTATAAAAGTCCCCCACCTCTACCTCCTTACCCACACTTTCAAAGCCTTTGGATCGGCCAACCCCTGCCCATTTTGTCTCTCCACATACCTCTCTTACTCCTTGAAGCCTCACATTGGGCAGAAGTCTTCCCAAGGAAGCCTTTGAGCTCAAACCAAAGGGAGATACCCGATTTTAAGGTAATGTCTTCACTTGAGTCCTTTTGTTTTATTTTGCTTCTCCAACCCCCTAAACACTTTTTATTCATTTCTTTTTTAACAACTACAGTATATACAATATAATAGGATGTTGTTATAAGAAGGATTCATGCTACACTTACACACACCTACATCTAATGGTTAAAGGACATACTGTTTCTGTGGATGGTGAATTTATGCCTCCCAAAACGATGATTGTTCAACATTCTTTTAACACCTTCAAAAGTGGCCATTAAGATGTAACAATATTTATATATGATATATAATATGTTTATGTTTTCCTCAAGATTTTTTATTTTTCATTTTGGGCATACCTTTATGGTTTCCATTATGGGTAAACGCGATATCTTCATTTAAGGAAGTACGGACTACCGTCCCCTCAAAGTGATTTGATTCGTTAAATACCATATGTGGGACATATAAAGGATGGAACTATGATATTATATATGATATTATACTGGAATTATAATAAACCTTTATATCATTATGATTCCATTCTAGAAAATACGAAATAGAAATGAAAGTATCGTTCATGCGTAAGTACGGCTTACCGTCTCCGTGAACGGTGCATTTCATTTCTTACCTGTAAATGATTACGTAATATTATAAATGAATGTATATACTGGATATATATGATATATACATCATGATTATAATTCTAGATATAATGGATACATGAACAACTTGTAATTATAAATGGTTTATTTTTGACTCAAGTACCAATGATCTTTAAAACGACCGTTATTAACGTAAATAATTACATAGTGTTCATGACATGGAAATAAGTGATATAAAAAGAATAATGAACTTTAAAAAGGTTCTTAAGAAAGTAGAAATTAACCCAATTTTATTATTCAGGACATTAAAAAATGATCGAGTCAAGTCAGACCCGAGGTATGGGACTTCGTCTCAATCTCCTTTCATTGAGGCATATTTTGTTTTATACCCAACCTTCTTTTATACGGTGTATAAACCCCTTTTACTTTTACGTTTATCCAAAAGGAATATTTTTTATATGAAGCGTTTTACTAAACGACAAAAGGTAATGTTTTTGTCGTACGTATGCGGTGACAACGACTTCTCCGCCACCATGACCATTATTTGAGTCTCGGCTTCCTCTACAAGCCATACTTTTTTTTAAAAGAAAAATAAATACCATGATTTACTTTTCTTTTATTTTGGTATTGAAAATAGTTTTCATAATGATTTTATATCAATGTGTTGTATTGATATCTTGTGATTGAAAGGTGGAAATTTTATGTTTCCTTTATGCATGTTTTATGTAATACGATTATGTTGAGGTTCTTGGGAATTATTATGAAGACGGGTGGTTCAATGATAAACTAAGGGTGGGTGAGCCCGATATAGCTCTCTAATGCATTGGGTAACGCGAAGGAGTGAAACGTTAAGGTTTCTCCGAAGCGATTCAGGGAATATACTGTGGTGGGTATTCCAAATGTAACCAAGAGGGTTACTCCCTACATAAGAATGTTATGAATGCCTCAAGTTACCTTTATGTGTCATGATTTATATGATTTATTCATGATTTGATGAGGTATGTTAAAGTTCTTATGTTTTATGGGTAAAGTATGATTTCATTCTTATGTATATATGTACCCCTGTTTCCTTTCAATATTTTTATATCCCTTACTGAGATTTTTATGCTCATCCCATGTTTTTTGAAATGTTTTTCCCAGGTCAAGGTAAAGGTACATGATATGATGATAGTGTCAACGAAGTTTCAAGAAAGAATCCATGTTTTATTTTAAATATGTTTCCATTGATGGGAAAGAAGAATACTATCTTCATGTAACGACTTTGTTTATATGTGGAATGTAATGAAATTTTTATGATCTAATTCTCTAAAACTCTAAACCCGAAAAGATCCTCAATGTGTAATCTTGTAATAACTCAAGAATAAGTAAGGTTTAAGGCTGGGGCCTTATAGTTGGTATCAGAGGTCGGTTTAGATAACTTTAAGAGTTAGAATTGTATTAAATGATTATCCAAAAATATTTTTTTATGGTCAAATTGAATTGATATAGTATTTGAAGATTACCATGTTGCTTCATCTAAGACATTTTTGTTCAGAATGGTTTTCCACAGAGGAAACAAGGACATAGTGCTAGGAAAGCATGCATCAGAAAATAACCTTCCGAATCAGCATCCTGAGATGGTCGGAATTGGAACTGAACAGTTTTTTGCAGTAATGGCATAGTTGACTCAAGCAATAAATGGTGGTGGTATCAATGCATGAGATCAGCCAGATCAACCGCAGAGGAACATGTCAGTGGGGGAACATTTCATGAGGCAACATCCCCCATCATTCAGAGGATCATCTGACCCTGTGCTAGCTGTAGGGTGGATTAAAGCACTAGAGAAGATTTTCGATGTCATGGGGTGTTCAGACAATCAAAAGGTTAGTCTTGCTATTTACTGTTTGGAGGGTGAAGCAGATCAGTGGTGGTCGATGGTTAAAAATATCAGGGACACTGATGAGATTGATGCTCTCGACTGGGATGAATTCAAAGGTATGTTTCTTGAAAAGTATTTTCCTAATGTTGTTCGACTTAGGATGGAAAAACAATTCTTGGAATTGAGGCAAGAGGAAGACTCAGTGGATACCTATGAAGAAAGGTTCACTCGATTGGCAAGGTATGCTCCAAATTTTATCTGAGACCTTGATAGTAAAATCAATCGTTTTTACTCAGGATTAATGCCAAAATATCGAAGGGCATTAGCTTCTCATGAGTTTAAAAGTTATGAAAAGCTTGTTCAATGTGCGGAGAAGGTGGAAATGGTGTTTGCTGATGATCAAGTTTTTTATAACAACCAGCAGCATAAGAGATCACGGTGGCAGGAGAAAGGGAATAACTCTTCAAAAAAATCTGATGGTAAGAAATCTATGTTTCCAGTTTGTGATAAATGTGGCAAAAGTCATACTGGGGAATGTCTTCTAAATTCTGGAAAGTGCTATCGATGTGGTAAGATGGGACATAAGGCTCGTGATTGCACTGAAAAATATCAAGGTGAAGGTAAGACCAAATTTGATTTATAGTTAGTGAAATGATTTATGTGCAATGAGATGGGCCACTATGCAAATGGGTGTCTGAAAAAGAACTTGAGTGATGGAAAGCAGTTAGACAACAAGAAGAATGGGGTGGTGAAATCCTTTTCAAATACTTCAGCAGATGTCGGGCTATCAAATGAAGTTGTATCAGGTACTTTGTTTATTTTTTCAGATTATTCCATTGTGTTGTTTGATTCGGGGTCCACACATTCTTTCATCTCTGAAACAATTTCTAGTAAAATGGGAATACCATCTCAAGAAATGACTCCTGAAATTTTGGTAAAAACACCTGGGGGAAATGTTGAGGTAAAAATAATTTATAAGAATCTTCCTATCCTTATCCGTGGAAAGAACCTACTTGCAAACCTTATTGTTCTACCTCTAGTAGAGTTTGATGTTATCCTGGGTATAGATTGGCTCTCAATTTACCATGTTAAGATTGACTATAGATCTAAAGAAGTTTCTTTTCAGAAAGACTTTCAGTTCGTGTACAAGAATGAACCCTTACTGTTGATAACTTATCAAGAGGCCAAAAAACATGTAAAAGATGGAAATTAATGTTACCTTGCACACATTGTTGAAAACAAGGGAACTGTTCAGATTAATGATGTGCCAGTGGTAAATGAGTATCCAGATGTTTTTCCTGATTAGTTTCCCAGAATAATACTATATTAGGAAGTTGAGTTTATTGTTGACTTAGTTCCTGATTCTAATCCAATTTCAAAACCCCCTTATCGAATGGCTCAAATTGAACTTTTAGAGTTGAAGGAGAAATTGCAAGATTTATTACATAAAGGTTTCATTCGACCTAGCACATCACCCTGGAGTGATCCTATTTTATTTGATAAAAATAAAGATGGTTCAATGAGACTTTTCATTGATTATAGAGCCTAGAATAACATCACTGTTAAGAACAAATATCCTTTGCCTCATATTGATGATTTGTTTGTTCAGCTCCAGGGAGCTCAGTATTTTTCAAAGATTGACTTGAGATCATGGTACCATCAGCTGAAGGTAAAGGAAGCAGATGTTTTGAAGACCACATTCCGTACAAGATATGGCCATTATGAATTTGTAGTAATGCCTTTTGGGCTATCCAATGAACCTGCTGTATTCATGGACTTAATGAATAGAATTTTCCCTGAGTTCTTGGATAAGTTTGTGGTGGTTTTCATTGATGATATTTTGGTGTTTTCTAAAAGTAAAGAGGAGCATAAAAGACATTTAAGGGTTATCTTGCAAACCTTAAAAGAAAAGAAACTTTATAGAAAATTCAGAAAGTGTGAGTTTTGGTTGCAACAAATTTTTTTCCTTGGTCACATTGTTTCTAAATATGGGATAACTGTTGATCCTGCAAAAACAAAAGTTGTGGAAGACTGGCCAAGACCCACAAATGTAACTGAGATTCATATCTTACATGGTTTGGCAGGCTATTACCGAATGTTTGTTAGAAATTTTTCACGGTTTTCTAGTCCAATGACTAAGCTAACTCGGAAGGGTGTTAAGTAAATCTGGAAAAAAGAATGTGATGATTGTTTTCAGGAACTGAAAAGAAGATTGGTGAATGCTCCAGTTTTGTCACTACCTTCCAGGAATGGTGAGTTTTTTATCTATAGTGACGCTTCATTGAAAGGACTTGGTTGCGTCATAATGCACAATGATCAGGTAATTGCTTATGCCTCACGTCAGTTGAAAACTCATGAGGTAAATTACACTACACATAATTTAGAATTAGCTGTTGTTGTTTTCGCTTTAAAAATTTTGAGGCATCATTTGTATGGAGTAAAGTGTGAAATATATACTGATCACAAAATATTAATGTATATATTTACTCAGAAAGAGTTAAAAATGAGATAGAGGAGATCGCTGGAATTAATCAAGGTTTATGATTGTACAATTCATTACCATTCGGGAAAAGAAAATAAAGTGGCTAATGCTTTGAGTTGAAAAAGTAGTGCTTCATTAGCAATTTTGTGTTTGGAACGTGATCCTTTGGTTAAGGATTTGAGGAACTTTGGCATATATGTTGTTGATGCAGAATGTTCTTATGTTTTGTTTCAGGTATCAGTGAGATCATCTCTATTAGACAGAATTAAGCAAGCACAGAAGCAAGACAATGAGTTGCAGAAAAAGGTAGAGATGGTTCAGAAAGGTATGTTTCCTGAATTCAACGTTGATAATGATTGCGTTTTGAGATATGGGAAGAGATTGTGTGTGCCTTGTGATTCACAGTTGAAGAGAGAGTTGTTATGTGAAGCTCATAGTTCTCCATTTTCAGTTCATCCTGGCAGTACTAAGATGTACAGAGATCTGCGGGAGTATTACTGGTGGGATGGAATGAAAAGAGATATTGTTGATTTTACTGTGAAGTGTTTGACATGTCAATAGGTTAAAGCAGAGCGACAGTTACCGAAAGGGATGCTTCAGCCTTTACCAGTGCCAGAGTTGAAATGGGAGAATATATCCATGGACTTTATTGTGGGATTACCGAAGACATCTCGAGGTAATAATGAAATCTGGGTTATTGTTGATCACTTGACTAAATCTGCTCATTTCCTTGATATACGAGATATTTTTTCCTTGATCAACTTTCCCGTTTGTATCTTAAATAGATAGTCAGGTTACATGGAGTTCCCCTCTCCATTGTATCTGATCGTGATCCCAGGTTCACTTTTAACTTCTTGAAAGGCCTTCAGAAGTCGTTGGGTACTGAATTAAATTTTAGTACAACATTTCATCCTCAATCAGATGGGTAGTAAGAATGAACAATTCATACCTTGGAGGATATGCTACGAACTTGTTGGATGGATTATCAGGGAATTTGGGATCAACATCTTGCTTTGGTTTAATTTTCATATAATAACAGTTTTCATTCCAGTATACAGATGGAAACAATTCAGGCATTATATGTGAAGCGGTGTCGAACTCCAGCTTTCTGGGATGAAGTGGGTGAAAGGAATTTGATGGGACCAGAATTGGTAGATTAGATGGCATAAAAAGTTCTGCTGATTCAGAAACACATGAGAACAGCTCAGAGTAGGCAGAAGAGTTATGCAGACAATAGGAGGAAGGATCTAACTTTAGAGGTAGGTGATCATGTTTTTCTCAAAGTCTCACCATGTAAAAGTGTGATGAGATTTGGTAAGAAATGAAAGATGAGTCCAAGGTTCATTGAACCATATGAAATTTTGGATAGAGTTGGGTCAGTTTCATACCGGGTGGCTTTACCTCCATGTTTATCTCTGGTACACAATGTTTTTCATGTTTCAATGTTGAGAAAGTATATGCCAGATCCATCTCATGTTTTGAGTCCAGAGGTAGTTCGGCTAGAAGATAAACTATCTTATGAGGAACAACTGGTCCAGATTCTTGAAAATAGGGAGAAAGTGTTACGAAATAAGGTGATAAATCAGGTAAAGGTTTTGTGGAAAAACCACATGATGGAAGAGGCAACATGGGAATCTAAAAATGCAATGAGGGATAAGTACCTCCATTTATTCGATAAGTAAATAAATTGCGGGGGAAAAATTTTCTAAAGGGGGGAAGGATGTAACATCCCATGTAAGTAATGAATAATAGATATTTTTATCTATGTCTATTAATGAATTAGATAGTGTTTTAGAGGCTTAAAATGAAAATAAATCTAATCTTAAGCATGGAATAAACTAATATTGTTTAAAGGATTGTTTTACCGCCTTTTGATGGAAAACCATTTTTAAATAAATATTTTGACAATTTTATAATCTATGTTTTTCAAAATAAACTTATTCTTTATGATTGGGACATCAAAATTTACTTTGTGTGAATTTTTGGTATTTTTCTGACAATGTTCATTTTTTTATGAATAGTGAAAAAATACTGTACTTTACATCAAAACTGCTTTTTAATCTACTTTATTTATATGATTAGATTATCTTTTGAATTGGTTTTAAAGTTAAATTAGAATATATTTTTACCATCTAATCCAATGGTGGTCATTAGGATTATTTTCACTTTGAATTGGGCATAAACTAATGCCAAACTTTTCATAGATATTGTTTAAAAAAACCCACTATTTGTTTTGACAACGAGAATTATTTTTAAATCAATTATTGCAATTTCTGTTTTTGGAATTTGGTAAAATGAAATACATATTTGGAATCAGAAGGTCCAAATTATTTAATCAAGACACTTTTGTTTTTGGACATTATGAATAGTAACGACGATAATTGTCTTTAATTATCTTGATTAATGAGTAATCAGGTAGTTAAAAATAATAAAATGATATCATAATAATACAAAAAGACCACAAAATGTTCCCTAAGGCTACTGGTTGTCTCATGGCCGACCATGGGATGCCTTGTGCCAAACTTGGGGCCCCCATGGAATCACTTTTGTGAGAAAGTGACTTTTTATCTTTTTATTTTTAAAGAATGTTAAATGTGACAAAGAATGTATCACCTTGTAAAATATTTTTCATTTTGTCTACATAAATGATATTTTGGACTATTAATATTCATTATAAATATAAAATGATTTCCTACATCATGATACTTTTTCATAAATTTTAGACATTAAATTTATTAAATTATTTATGACATCATGATGATGCACCGATTACCTCATTAATAAAGGATTTAAATAAAATGAAATGATAATGTAAACTCTATGACCTAAACATGTCCAAAACCTATTGGATGTGTGGATTTAGAACCCTTATCACCTTACTCTCTAATTATATCAATGTGGGACCTTTTGAATCTGAAAATCATTTTCAAATAACGTAACATTTCTTTACTTTCCAAGAGTGCCCCTCCTCTCCTCTTATAAAAGTCACCCAACTCTACCTCCTTAACCACACTCCCAAAGCCTTTGGATCGGCCATCCCCTACCCATTTTGTCTCTCCACATCCCTCTATTACCCCTTGAAGCCTCACTTTGGGCAGAAGTCTTCTCAATGATGCCTTTGAGCTCAAACCAAAGGGAGATACCCGATTTTAAGGTCATGTCTTCACTTGAGTCCTTTTGTTATATTTTGCTTCTCCAACCCCCTAAACTATTTTTATTCTTTTCATTTGTAAAAAATCCAGTATATTCTATATACTAGGATGTGTTTATAATAAGGATTCGAGCTACACTTATACAAAACTACATCTGATGGTTAAAGGACATACTGTTTCCGTGGATGGTGAAATTATTCCTCCCGAAACGATGATTATTCAACATTCTTTTAACACCTTAAAAGCTTCCCATTAAGATGTCACTATATTTATATATGATATATAATATGTTTATGTTTTCCTTAAGCTTCTGTATTTTTCATTTTGGGCATACCTTTATGGTTTCCATTATGGGTAAACACGAGATCTTCATTTAAGGAAGTGCGGACTACCGCCCCCTCAAAGTGATTTGATTCGTTAAATACCATATGTGGGACATATAAAGGATGGAACTATGATATTATATATGATATTACAATGGAATTATAATATACCTTTATATCATTATGATTACATTCTATAAAATACGAAATAGAAATGAATGTAGCGTTCATGCGTACGTACGGCTTACCATCTCCATGAACGGTGCATTACATTTCTTACATCTAAATGATTATGTAATATTATAAATGGATGTATATAATGGATATATATGATATATACATCATGATTATAATTCTGTATATAATGGATACATGAACAACTTGTAATTATAAAGGGTTTATTTTTGACTGAAGTACCAATGATCGTTAAAATGACCGTTATTAACGTAAATAATTACATAGTGTTCATGACATGGAAATAAGTGATATAAATAGAATAATGAACTTGAAAAGTGTTCTTAAACAAGTATAAATTAACTAAAGTTTATTATTTAGGACATTAAAGAACGATCGATTCAAGTTGGACCCGAGGTATGGGACTTCGTCTCAATCTCCTTTCATTGAGGCATATTTTGTTTTATACACAACCTTTTTTATACGGTGTATAAACCCCTTTGACTTTTATGTTTATCCAAAAGGAATATTTTTTATAATAAGCATTTTAATAAACGACAAAAGGGAATGTTTTTGTCATACGTATGTGGAGACAACAACATCTCCGCTTCCGTGACTATTATTTGAGTTTCGGCTTCCTCTACAAGCCATACTTTTTTTTAAAAAATAGAAATATTTACCATGTTTTACTTTTCTTTTAGTTTGGTATTGAAAATGGTTTTCATAATGTTTTTATATCAATGTGTTGTATTAATATCTTGTTATTGAAAGGTGGAAGTGTTATGTTTCCTTTATGCATGTTTTATGTGATACGAGTATGTTGAGGTTCTTGTGCATTATTATGAAGACGGGTGGTTCCATGATAAACTAAGGGTGGGTTAGCCTGATATAGCTCTCCAATGCATTGGGTAACGTGAAGGAGTGAAACATTAAGGTTTCTCCGAAGAGATTTAGGGAATATACTATGATGGGTATTCCAAACGTAACCAAGTGGGTTACTCCCTACGTAAGAATGTTATGAATGCCTCATGTTACCTTTATGTCTTATGATTTCTATGATTTATTCATGATTTGATGAGGTATGTTAAAGTGCTTATGTTTTATGGGTAAAGTATGATTTCATTCTTATGTATATATGTACCCATGTTTCCTATCCATATTTTTATACCCTTTACCGAGCTTTTTATGCTCATCCCATGTTTTTTGAAATGTTTTTCACAGGTCAAGGAAAAGGTACATGATATGATGATAGTGTCAAGGATGTGTCAAGAAAGAATCCATGTTTTATTTTAAATATGTTTCCATTGATTGGAAAGAATAATACTATCTTTATGTAACAACTTTATTTATATTTGGAATGTAATGCAAGTTTTATGATCTAATTATCTAAAACTCTAACCCCAAAAGATCCTCAATGTGTAATCTTGTAATAAATCAAGACTAAGTAAGGTTTAAGGCTGGGGCCATATAGATATTTAGTTTTATGTTTTTTAGTAACCTAACCCATTATTTAGTTTTTTTAGAATTAATGTATTTTTGTTTATGAAATTTGAGAGGTAGAACCAATTAGATAACCTGGAAACCCACAATAAGTTAAAGCTAAATTTTAGTTTCACTTCAACCATAGGTGAACTAATAACTTGTTTAAAGAATAATTAATACAATATACAATGTTGATAATGTTAATAAAATTGATGAAAAAGGGATATCTTGATTATTAAATTATATATCAGAAAAAAATATTCCGATAAATCAAGTGTATAAGTCTAAAAAATGGAATAAAATATTAATATAATAAATATAATTTGTTATTACATTGGAACCTTGGTGATATAGATATGAAACAGACAGTTTAAATGATGGAGGATCTCAAATTCCAATTATGGGAATCCTATATCCATGAAAAAGTCAAACAAGGACTTATTTGGGAGGGATTTGAAGAACAATTCATTAAAAAATTCTATTAACATATCATAAAAGTGATCAAAATGAAATATTTGATCAATATATAGCATAAATAAAATTTTTCATAGAATATGAAGTTATTTTTATATACATATTATGATATTCTACATAATCATATGTTAAAATGTATGTGAAGTCTCATATTTTCATGTCCGTACTATGATTATAAATTTCTTAAAAATTTATTATGTTGTACATTTGTGACTATACATTCATGGTTAACATAAATATTTTTATAAAAGTGATCTCCTAGTTAAACTAGCTAGGTAGAACTTGTTTACTTATATGGAGTAGGTGGGAACTCTAATGTAAATAACAAAAAAATATGGGAGACCTACTATCAATGGAATCTATCATCAGTGAACTATTCTAACATATTGATTTCCTTTCCCCCACACCCTAGTAAAATGAAAAGATGCGTCCAAATTGGTTCCCTCAAGAATAATAAAATGGATTTCATGGAACTACCTAGAGAGTGTCATTTCTATAACCCAGATGGTACGTCTTCGATTTTATTTCCCGAATAGTCCAAATTCACTATGTGGGAATAGATCTCATCTGTCTTAGATATGTTTTTCACTAATTAGAAGAGTGTGTAAAAATATTTCATATCCTAATAACATAGTATTACAAGGTTATTATATAACTATCCTTACCCTTCATACAATTAAAAGAAACATGAAAGAAAGGAGAATAGATAAATGAGTGATCAATTATATGGTCTCAAGTATAAGATCATCATGTTTTACTAGGGTGTCATATAGGGATGATTTCAAATGTCATGAGTATCCAAAAACATCTTATGTAGTAAGATCATAGAGGATTTTTGTTTCTATCTTATTATATAACTATCAATGTTTTCTAGTTTGATTGTGACTTTTCTATTCTAGAAATCGAAATAATTGAGTTAATCTTGCGAATGGTTTGGTTAGTTGGTTTCTTATCTCATATCAAATATTATATGTTATGGGGGAATTTTTCAACTTCTAATGGAATAATATAGAATTATTGGGAAAAGAATGTTAGAAATCTAATATATTTAATAATTTTGAGTAGAAAAATTGATTATCTATTTCTAACAGTCACTTTTGGGACTGATAACAAAATTCAGTTTTGAAATTTCATAACAATTTATATTGTTTTGATAAGGTATTTCTAGAAAATTTATCTAGTTTTCTACATTAAAGGGATGTTGAATTTTTTATTGAAATCTCTACAATAAAAATTCTCATTTCATATCCAAAATATAGAATAAAACTGAGGGGTCTAAGGGAATTGATGGTCCTTTTAGAAGAATTGTAAAGTAAAGGTTTCATAAGACCAGATACATAACATTATGATACTATAGTTTTCCTAGAAAAAAAATGTAGATGGAATTCGATGATTTTTTTACAAAAACTAATTAAAGTTATTATAGATAATTACCATCATCTTCTTTGAATAGATGAATTAATTTGATCAATTTAATGGAATTCAATGGTTCTGAAGTCGTGATCTACGATCAGAACATCAACAACTCTATGTTAGGAAAGAATATATTGCAAACATAACTTTTAAGAAGATACCACGTTCATTACGATTATCTAGTCAAGTCATTTTTTCTTAGAGAAAAATTAAGGATTTCACTAAATTTACAAATCACATATTTCATAGGTGAATATAATTTAATATTATATTTTTTTATTAAATTATCATATATTATCATACTGAAAAATATAATGAAGAACATTTACATATTTTTTGAGAACTATATGAGAAAAACATATTTAAGAAAAATTCATTAATTTATATATATTGGTATAATATGTTTATTTCCATAGGAATTTCATTTATGAGAGAGGGATATTAGTCTACCCTGAATAGATAAATAGTTCCATCTCTTATAAATCACTAAATAAAATATTTGAGATATACAAATATTTTATCTTACCAAGTTAATATCCGTGTTTCATTTGTGACATTCCTTGTGTTGGATCTCTTCAGATAGTGTTAATGAAAAAATTCACAAAATTCTTATATGGTGGTTATTTTAGACAATTCAATTTGGATTCAAAGTGACAAATCACATTGTAACCAATTATCACATGACCAAAACTACGTAAATGTTATGTGGTCTATTATGACGCATCTTGTCCTAGACCCAGTTGTATTCTCATGAAAGGAGATAATATCGCATCTTATGTATCACTATTGTTGTTTATTCATAAAAGGAATTATATACCCCATGATGTAAATTCATTTAGTGGTTCATGCATTGAAAACATGGTTTAATTATATCCTTGGTGATAGGTTGACTATGGTCATTAATTATAAAAGTTTGAAAAAAAACATTTGAAAAAATGGATATGAACTTGAAACACCGTTGAAAGATGGAATATAACCAAATATTAATCATTAAATTAGTTTATATACCAAGAATGTAAAATTTCAGGGATATTTTTATAAATATAATTTCATATAACCAATTGAATATGGAATATTACAAATAGTGATAATTGATGGATATTATTTACAAGAACAATTTATATAGAACTGAGAAGAATAAATATGCATTCAACATTCTACTAACTTATATTCCTAATTTGATAAACCAACTTAAGTATGCTTGAATATAAGACTATTTTCCTTAACAATACATAAAATCTCATGTGTGGGGTGATCATTGATGGATGAATGAAATTTGGGATTTCATTGTTGCATTTTGATGATCACATAGTCATTCTGTCAACTAGTCGTCAAGAAATATCATTTTTTTCACCATTTGAATCGTGTGATTCACCCAAGAATCCAAAATATTCTCAACGTTCTTATTAACCATGTTATATGGTCATATATGAAATTAAAATTGGTTTATTATGTTGTGAAATTAATCTCCAATAAATTAGACAATACTGAGTTTAAATGACTAGCTGGTTTGAGCCAATCATTACATATACCCATATTGAAATTAGAACAGATAGTTATTGATTTTTTCACATGTTTACAAATAAATATTTGGAAGAATAATACAATATGGTTGATTTTGGTTAAAATAAATAATTCAAATCAATTCATTCTGATTTCAGAATCTGATATGGTTGAATTATTGGAAAACCTATATATTTGAAAAGTTGTAAATTTACATGGAATACACATTTTGATCAACTCTGATTAACACCGCAAATTTGACACTAATATTTGAAGATATCATTATCATGATTTGCGTACCCAGTTTACCATCATCATAGTGTTCTATCATCAATGGGATGATAAATTGAATTGAAAAATTTAGATAACATACTATAAGCTCACAACTTGGGTTATGGAATTTGGTGGACCTTTGGCCGCTAATATTTCCCAGTTGTAATTTTCATATAAAAATAGTTTTGATCATAGATATTTATATATAAATTCTAGTTATTGAATTTTCATCCATGTCGATCTTGTCTAGGTTTTCTATCAAATGGGAAAACCTCACTTATTGATCCTTTTCATATTTATAAATTAATTGACAAGATTCGTATGATTAAAAAACTGATGGTTTCTTACTGATTCCATCATAAAATTCATATGAATCATAATCTTCACCCAATATCCTTTTTAGTGGGATATCATATATTCATGGTTATCTCTCTAAGGAAGGGGCACCATCGTTTGGGTATGAAAAGAATGTTTGCATTCTTTATATTAGACATTTCGACATATATGAACAAATTAGTTATGTCTTTTATTATTCGGATTTAACTCCCATATTCAATTTAGACAATAATATATTACACATATCATAAATAAATTAATTCCATTCTGATCCTAGATATGTTTATTAATGGGATCATATTTATCTCGAAATATATGTTACATTTATTCATGCACTAGTTCATATTTTAGACAAATAATATATAATCTTGGGTGGATAACATATTCTCTTAGTTTAGGTATTATGTAAACATGGTAAAAATTATGAGAATACATGGTAATGTAAGAATGATATGTTAGATAAATTGATGTAACTCTTTCCAATAAGTGTTAATAATGAGATTTTTAGGACTAAAATATATTAGTGGGTATGATTTAAAACCTCATGTTAATGGTATGGACTTGTCTTTTCTATTTGAGATGTGGTTTCTTTTCAATTAGTCTCCAAATGTTATTTGGGGGTTTTGGTGAGTTTTTTAATTATTTTAGAGGATTTTTTTTGGAACACGGTTAAGGTAAATTGTTCATATTCCCTCAAATAACTATTTTGCATCTTGAGATAGTCTAATAGAGGTTCATAGTTGGAACACAGATAAGTTAAACTAAGATAATTTACTCATAAACCATTAAATATGGAATAGAGTCATTTAACAAGTTTAGAATGCGGTTTTTTCAAATGTGTGTCCAAACTAAGTGACTTGGGGATTTTGAGATAGTGTTTTCTATACAGTTAGTGAATTTTTTTTAAATCATATTTCCTTTAGTTTTTGGTATCTGGGGGATGTCACCTAAGTTGAGTGGCACTGTTGATCTTTCTAGGCTAATTTTCGGGGTCATATTTTCCTAGAAATAGGTACTTATCAGAGGAGAATGAAAGAAAAAATGTAAAATTTATAGATAATTATATAATAATCAAATAGATATAGCTCAAATAAGTATGATATGTTAATTTTTTTTCATTGATATTTAAACATAATCAATCCCAAATAAAATTGACATTATCATATAAGCCTGAACCTCAGACTTCCACTTGGTATGACATGTTATGTCCTCTTAATGAATCTATTAAAATTTATTAAATATATTTTAAGAACATTTTTCTTCAATATTTCATTTTTAAGGAAATTTTATTATAATTTGGAATATATTTATTAAATTTTTCGTTTTATTGCTGACCACTTAAGTTTGTTCGGTTAATTTAAAAAAATTAAATTATTGTATTCAATGTGGTTATGGTGTTATGAAATAGTTCCATTATATTGAGAATTTTCATAACATCATGAATATAATATTTTTTTCTTATATACTATTTTAGAATCATCCAAAAATTGTTGTAATATAAAAACAAATCACATCTCTTGATGGAGGTGGTTGTCCACATATATGCAATATCTTCATTATCATTATCTTAGTAATTTAAGGGTAATATGGTAGATGATATATTATATTTTAAAAATTATAATTATTTCATAATCGTATTTTATTTTCATTTCTTCATTTTTATAACCATCATTGTAAAGAGGTTTTTAAATATGAATTACATGACTATATGGAGATGGTAGGTCATATGTATGAATGAGAAATTATTTCATTTTATATGATGAAAATGGGATAGAAAATGGATGTGCTACTAGAATAAAAAAAAATACTTTTATAGTGAATAAAATAAAATAATTATTTTAATATTTTTATTGATATTTTGAAGGAGGTTTAAAAATAATCGAACATGGAATAGATATGTAAGAACATATACCTCTCTTTTGGATGCACTCATTGGATTACACATTAAGCATTCTTGAAATGGTCTTATGGTGAGACCAAGTCCTTTAGGATTTGGGGATGGATGTTTGGAATGTATTTAGGTAGGACATGGTTGAGTTATGTGGCTCATGTAATGTGGCTTAATGAGTATAGGTGGTTCCCTTTTATAAGTGGGGATGATCAACATTAATATTTAGTAAATGTTATTCTATAATTTATATATTACTAGAGTCAACTAGATCTAAATTATCATTTATTCGAATTTGATATGGACAATTTATAAATTAAACCAAAAAAGTATATTCAATAAAGTGTTTTATGTTATCTTGAATCATTATCTGCTTATTTTTAACCCATTAAACTCATTTTCTCTATATCAAAGGGATAAATATTTTCCATCATTACTATTTATTATGTAAAAAATATCTAAAATTATAACCAAATAATAATTATAATGATTATAAATATATTGTATATTTTACATGATTCCATTTCCAAAATTGGTAAAAAAAAATTTTAATATATGTTAGTAAAATGTTTTTAGAAAAACAATTATGCATAAAAATACTTTTATAGAAAAATAATGTATAATGATGAATATGAAATCAATATTTAGATTTTTAATATTAATTGATATGAATATTTCTTTCAAACCAAACTATAAACATGATATCCCTATAAATACATTATTAAAAGTTATTAACAAAAATAGTTTTATGTGATCAAAAACATTACTTTGATTTCCAAAATATTTCGAATATATTATTAATATCAATTTTACAATTTTCATACATTTTATAAATTATTAAATATATATTTTTATATAAAAAAGTGTTTTATACATAAAAATTAATTTTGCATTCTAAAAATTTCTTAAAAATGATAGTAATTGTAAAATATGTATTTTTCACAATTCATAAAAAATCAAATAATTATGAAAAGTATAAATTTTCACTCTAAGCTTTCTTTGATGTTCTAAATTCAATAATTGAAATTCATTTCAAAAAATTCATTTTTTAAAATTTTAAAATTTAAATATTGGTCACATTCTTGAATAAATCGGTATGAAATATTTTATAACTACTTTCAAATGAAATATTTACATATTATAATTACATCTTTGGTGTTACATATACTGAGTAGTTTAAATTTGAATCCATTTGTTTTTTAAGAATTAAAATAATATCATAATAACTAATGTGGATCTTGATGAAATTGTACGGATGGATTGGATCTAAAATTATAAAGCTTATATTTATAAAGAGTGAGCCATGTTAGAATTGGTAATGTGAGTATAGAATTACCTGACATTACAGAAGAGATTTCACAACATGACACATGTTAGAACCATCCCTGTTAGATAAAAATAATAATAAACTACATGGGGAATAATCTGTAGATATGAAATAAATTTCGGACAAGGAAGATTATAATATTAATTCATAACCATTATTAAAGAATATATTCATGAATTTCACATTGAATTGCATGGATTATCACAAGAATAATAGGTTGAAT
This sequence comes from Viscum album, assembly GCA_963277665.1. Taxonomy (NCBI): domain Eukaryota; kingdom Viridiplantae; phylum Streptophyta; class Magnoliopsida; order Santalales; family Viscaceae; genus Viscum; species Viscum album. The sequence goes on from OY728125.1 coordinate 1,406,679,740, forward strand.
TCTCTATTGATCCTTTCCTTAATGTAAATCCAATATCTAAGACTCAACATGTAATGGATTTATAGTATTTATTTGAGTTAAAAAACAAAATAAATGAATTACAGGATAAGGTTTTAATTTATTATAGTGTGTCACCATAGAGAGACCATATATTATATTTGACGTTGAATGACGGTTTAGTGACATTATTATTTAGTTATAGTTAAATAAATAGAATTTCAATAATTAAAAAATATACAATTCTATTTATTTATGATATCATTGAGAAACACCAAGGGGTTCAATACTTATTAGATATTAATATTCGTTTATGTTATCATTCGTTAAAATTTATGTATGATGAAATTACAAAAATAGACTTACAAACAAGTTATTGTCATTATGAGTTTACAGTAACAACTTTTAAGTTAAAAAATTGACCTTCAAATTTTTATAGATTTGATATAGGATTATATTTTAATTTTTTTCGTGGAATCTAATTATAGTATTATTTTATACTGTAATATTTTCAAAGATAATTAAAATTATATGAAATTCATCCCTAAGGTTCTTAGGAAGAAGTATTTTTACATGAAATTCAATAAATGATATTTTTTATTCAACAATTTTCGTTCCATGGTCATATTATTTCCAAGGATTTTCCATGTATTGAGACATGAAAAAAATATTTTCAATAAATATCCAAAACCCTGAATTATAACTAAAATATTTAGTTTTCTGTTATTATATGGATAAAATAAGTTGTTTTTTGAAAAAATATTTAATCATTAGTAAATCCATTAACTATGTTAAGATATAATGATATTTTATTCACAAGGATAAGTGAAGGTGAATATATTTTTGAGATATTAAATTGGATCAAGATAAATTAATATTTCTTAAATCTTACTTTTAGTAATGAAGGGTTTGTTATTAATAGTGATGTATGAATGAAATTCCATCATGTTTTTAGATGAACAATGACAGAGTGGTGAAATTAGTAATTAAAACACATTAATATTAAATATCCAAATCGTGGTTGAGATATGGTAGTATTTCTTTTTTTAATAAATATTTTGATACAATATCTCAATAGACAGATATGTGATATATACCCAACTATAACAGATTTAAATATATATTTTCATAAAAAGATATAAACATGAGGTAAGGGTGATGGATAGAACAACTCAATGACTACAATTTTTCTCTACATTATCATCCTATTAGAAAAAGGTAACAAATACATTGAGTAAAAAAGTCCGTAATATCTTATAAATTATGAGGTAATATAATGATTTAATACTATAAGATATGGTTATAATATACATGGGTGTTTTAATGTAAGGGTAAACCACACTTTTTAAATGTAGATACAACTCCTACGTTACTATATATGATTAAGAAATCACAACATGTTCATGATTCCCTACTAAAGATGATCGAGGAAGTGAGATTTGGAAAATTACCAAAGTTAAATATTATTGCATAGTTATAAGATATGGTGGAAGATTAATTGTTCCATCAATACCATATATATAAAATATCTATTGTATAAAGCTCATAACTCAAATTTTAATTTACATCCCAGGATCACTATGATGTTTATAGATAATTATTATCACATTGATAGTAAAATATGAAGTGAGTGATTGAAGATTACACTACAGGTTGGTTGTTAATAAAATAAGTTATGAGAAAATACAAATTTATAAAGGAGTTATGAATAATTTTCCTATTATAGAGTTGAAATTGGGTAATACAACTATTGGTTTCGGTAATTTTCAATTTAAGGCATCCAATGGTTATAATGCAATGTGGTTCAATGTTGATCATACTAAAAAGTCATCTAGTTTCCTATAAATAATAGAGTATTTTTTATAATATCATCTATTTGGTTTTTATATATGTGAGCATTTAATGATCCATGGTAAAACCTTTTCAATATTATCATACCATGACCTCAGACTCACACAAAAGTTTTTGTTGAGTATGCATAATTATTTCAAAATATAGGTTTATCTTAGTACAATAGGTCTCCACTAAATAGATATACAGTCTGAAAGGATTATCCAATCATTGTACAAAATACTATGTTATCCTTACTTGACTTAAAATTATATAGGCTTAGTATTAACATCTATTTGAATTAAGAAAAAATAATTTTTAACGCACTGGTATAATAAGGGTATCCTATGAAACCAAGTATGGAAGTAGATTTCAAACATAGACACGTTGAAATGATGTTAAATAAATATGTTATTCAGTTAATATCTCTGGAAGATACTTCGTAGTAGGTATGATTAATTTCGAATCATAAAAGGTAGAAAATAGTAAAAATTAAAATTCATATTGAAAATTGGATGAATGTTCATGAATTTAATGTAGAGGACATTTTATTCCTAATGATTTCCCCATATAAAGAGGTTAGGAGATTTGGAATTAAAAAAGAAGTACATAAGTGTTTAAGTATATCATTTAGGTAAGACAATTATCTATTTTCAAGTGCATGACTAATTCGATATATCAAATCTAAGGAAGTATATGTCATACCCTTTACTTGTGATAAAGGTTGGTAAATTTAATTAGGAGTATGAATTATCATATAATAAAGAGATAATTTTTATTCTTTATATGATAGAGAAAGTGATGTAGAATCGAAAAAATCAATTGGTGAATGTTATTTTGAGAAATAATCACCATGATGAGAAGGTATTGGATTCAGAGGATAAAAGGATAAATCTATATCCACATTTTTTAATGGATTGATTTATAGTTTTTAGGATGGGACTTTTATAAGGGTTGAATGTAATACTCAAAAATTTTAGCGATAAATAAAAATATTTCCATAAAAAATGAAGTGATACATATGAAAGATAATGATTTATTAAGACTATTATTGTAATAACTCCCGCTTATATGAGATATTTGATATATATATTTTTAACAACTAATGTATTTGTTGTATTTTTTAGATATTAGAGATCATGTAAGGGATCCGGAATCACATTTTTTGGAAATTGTCATGAAGTAGAGGAATCTTTTAATGAGTATAATACCCCCATCCCAATTATATTGTAGGAATACACTAGATATCTGTGGAAATACTACCAGAATTAGGTAACTAGATAACCCACTAGAGATCAAACGGTTTCCCTATGTATTTTTAAAAAATAAATATTTTTCTAAATTGATTAAAATTATTTTTAAATGGTGTTTTCCCTCCCTATTTCACCCGAAAATAGTGAAATAACATCTACATTATTCTTGGATCTTCTCCCATCCAAGTAAAAATATTATTTATTCAATTTAATATATTTATTTCTTTTTATATAAGGGATTAACATAGGAAACAACAACACTTATCTTCCTTTTATTCCTTTATTTTATTTGAAGTCTCATTTTCTCTCACTGAAAATGCCTAATTTAAGGTATTTTATTGTTTTTAAAAATTATTCTATTTTTTCCCATTTAATAAAGAGATATTTAGTGGGGATAATTATCTTAATTTTAGTTAGTTCCCCCCAAAATTTTCCTAATGGTTTATTCCAATTTGTATTATGTGTATGACATGTGATCATCCCAAACATATGTGTTTTACATTAAAATAATATAATTGGTTTATATATGTATTATGAATGGTAGATATTTCAGTGGGATGGGAATAACATAACCCACATGATATTTTTTACAATTATTCCACTAATTATTGTTCTCTAAAACATAATGTGTTCAAAATATTGAAGTGGGAATCCATAATGGACTTCTGGCTAAGTAGATGTCTAGTGGGTCCTGTGTAGGTACCCTAGTTTTCCCTTGAAATTTATTAATTTAATGAGATATGTATGGAATATTTTAGGTATTTAAATAAATATAATAAGATAGTGGAAAATTATAGGAGTGACCAAGCATGTGTAAATCAAAACAAGATGTTTAGAAAGTTTCCAACCTAGAAAAATATTGTGTCTTATATATGTTTGTGGTCTTCAAAACATTGACTATATTATTATTGATAGAATTATGAAATAATTTATTTATATTTAATAGATTATTTTCATCTTCTAAATAGTGTGAATTATTTGGGGTGTAAACCCAACAAATGTAAATATGTGATTTGTGTTGGGTGAAATGAAAAACTAGGATGATATTTTTTTAACAGTTGCATATAATTTCAAGAGAGGAATATATTATGGTATGGATTGGATGTAATAATTACCAAATAGGGATTTTATAATTACGTTTGCCGTTATTCCCACCATGCATAAAATAAAAATAAGGTTGAGTGGAATTTCAACAATAAACATTCTTCATTTTTGGCTGTGGTGTAATGCTAATCTTTAGAATGATTCTTAGGTTGAGTTTTTGTTACTTTCAACCATCATCAAACCCAAATATATGGTTGGTTATTCTAAAACATTATATATATATAAAACATTGCTTCTTGGTTTTATATTAGTAGGATATTTCAAACTGACAGTAGGCGGTTATGTTATGTGTTAAGGGACACTCCAGCACCAGTGAATGTATGCATGGCTAAGCTTGGGTATTATAATATATCCATTGTTTTGTATATGGTTCATTAATTTTATAAATATTTTATTATATCTTATCACAACAACATGTACATATGTATTCTAGAATTGTTTAGAAACACCATTGGAGGTGGCTTATCGAGTGGTACTCACATTAAAATTTGGAACCCTAAAATCTGAGAAGACCCTATGTTTCATGATCCTTAAAAGGGAAAATGTACCTACTATTATGGATGGATAAAATTGATGATTAGATTTGTAGTTGGGATATGGTAAGGATAAAAAACTTAGGAACAATTTTGTAGTAATGCTATGTTTTTTTGGAACCTAATGTACATGTCTAGAACATGGGAAAACATATTTATTCATTAATGAAAGGTATGAAATTATGCTATTTTATTTTTTTATAGCATGGTGTTTGTTATTTAATTAATGGAATATTGTTTCGAGGTATATGTTACATATGTTCATCATTGTGATGACTATTTGTTTTACCTTGTTTTTCAGTTATGGTTACCAAGTGCAATGGGTGTAGTGCTCCCACAAGAGTATCATACCCACTATTCAAATCGTTAGCCTATAGAGTATACCGAGGCATACATAAGGTTTGGTGTAACCTATATTGATCATGGAATACATGAATCAATATAAGGATGACACAGTATTACATGAGATCATTGTTTCATTTATTTTGTCTTATCATTTGTGATCCAGCAAATTATAGATTGGATTTTGTTGGAATATAATATGGGATATATTACAAGTCTTATCTATACAATTTATTAAAAAAGTCTAAGTTACCAAGTATTAGATTTTTCAATGGTTTTTGAATTTGGAAGATTCCAACAGATCATGTAGTCCCAAAGAGAGGGATGTTATTTAATTTTGATGAATTTTCGAAAATTAATCCAATAATTTTTTTATACCTATTTGTCCAATGTCTTTCTTGTATTGTATGGATATTTTAATTTATTCTAAAAATATATTTAAACCACATAAAATGAGATAAATTAAGTAGGATACAACACATTGTATTTTATTAAATCCAAATGTGGGAAAATACTCTTTATTAAGTGCTATTATTTTTCAGAGACACTAAAATTCACTATTAAAAATAATTCAATAAAATTTGATAAATCCTGAAATAAGATTTTTTTAATAAAAGTTTATCTATATAGTAACTTGTTAGTTTATAATGATTCTTCACTAACTACAAAATAATAACATCCTTTTACACAAAGATTTATTTATATCCAATGGTGATCTTATTTCTTAATATAGATATCAAAATAATCCACGGTTATCCAAAAAACATCATTTATTTACTCTATTATTTGAAAATTTAATTTATAATAATCTCACATATATTTTATCTTCAACATACATACATATGTAAGATTCCACCTAATGTTTTTCCTGATATTTATCTTATAGTTTCATCTTTTCCAATAACATCCTCACTAAGAATTATGGTTTCTCAATTTCGAGATTCTTCTATTTGATGCTTAAAAAATACTTGATGAAGATCCAAAATCCCACAAAACAACTAACCTAAAGATATTACTAGTTATTCTCCCTCTTTCTATTCTCAATAACTCATTAGCAAAATCATCAATCATAAATCAATTCTACATTTATATAACCAGTCTGACTTTCTAAGATTTGTAAAAATTTATTCTCCAATTATAAATTTCCACCCACTCATATATTTATTTTAACACATTAAATTTATTACAAAATTTCTTGGGATAAAACATTTTAAGAGCCCACCCAAACATCAACTTCAATATGCATTCTTTATTCCACAAATCTCGCCTAGAAACAAGAATTCCCGTTTACAAATTTTTTATCCTTGAATTTACATCTCATCATATGCAATTTAAATCTAATAGAGTATAGAAATTATATAAAATATATAAATAATTCTATAGGTTTTATGATATGACTATTTAATTTATTTTTCTAATATTTATTCACCAATAATAAACATCGTTCAAATTAAGGAATACATTATGAATAATATCCTACAAATCTGGAATTTTCCATCCATTTCTCCGACACATGTTTAAAAATGTATTTTGAAATATCAACTTTTTTTGTTCTTTTTAATGACATAACTTCTAATAAAATATATTACATAGTAAAAAGTTGACAGAAATATATGTCATACAAACTATATTTTTAGTTTCCTTCCTTAATCAATTAGATCAATCAATTTCACTCTCATTTATTCTGACACTCTTGATTGACCTAAAAATCTCATTATAATTATTGACAACCTTACCATCCATGACTCTGTAAAACCCTCCTTATATTTTTATTTCACTCTAGGAATCTATATTATAATTCATGATACTCATAAAGTATCTTTAATTATATTTACATCATCTTCATGCCCTATCATCGAAAGACTCAGATGTTTGGTCTAATAATTCACTATCCATTATTAATTCTCATGAAACTAAATCATATTCATTTGATAGTATATGTTTAATATTATAATTAAATGTAAACCACCATATAATTTTTCATCTCAGTTTTTATACTATCAAAACACCATTATCATTTCAAAGACTCTCCCTCTATATGTGTTTGTAATATCACTTTTGATTCTCCCATACACCACAAAATATATTATTGTTTTCTCCATCACCAAATTCAACTCATCTCCAAAATTTATAGTACTTCACTATCTCCTGAATTTTATAAACATTGATGATTACATGAGTAGCCATAATTTTTGGCTATCAAAACATTATTGAATTTTAACCTGAATTACAGTGGATTCTTAACTCACTATGATTTTTTTCAATTCAAGGAATATCATACAATCTTAATACTTAATGTATAAACAATTAAACTAATAAAAACCGTATAAATCCCATGGTGTATCATATTTTGTACTCATTACACACTAGTGTTCTTACATCCTTATATTATAGTATAACTTATGGAACCTTATGAATCACATTTTATTATGTATGAACAATTATAAGATATATAGTATCTTTTGTCTCACTTTTTTCATAACCAATCATCTTATTTATTGCATAAAATGTTTTCATAAACGAAATCAGTATGTATACTTATATGGATATAATATTTTTTATACCAACATGTATTTTATATATTATGTGATATTTTTATATATTTCAATTTTAACATGCACTCATTGGTTTACCTTATTGTCCATTTATACTTTCTAAAACTATTTTTATAGAGACACACTATATGTATCCTCATAATTATTATCATCTAGACTTTTTTAATTTTGGTTATAATATCTCTATAATGATTTAGTCTATATCATTTATGAGTTCACCTACCAGTTATAATATCTTTTAATAATGTATCATACATGATTTAAACATAAAATTAACAAATCATCACAATAATTTCTATCTTAGCCTTGCAAATAAAAATATAACTATTTGAAAACATTAACCCACCATCTAATTCGAGATGAAAGTGTTCTAAAGAACCTTCTTTACTGATAATATATTTACACATAATTTCATTTCAAACAATCGTCAAATAAAAACTACATAAATACATTCGGTATTAAAATATTCTATTGTTGAGATACACCATGAATTAACCATAAAAAATAATCATCTAGTAAAAGTTATAGTATTTACATATATTCCATCTTCTAATGTAGTATCATTCTGAGTGATAATCCCTAAATAATCCTTATGTAGAACAATCTCATTCTTCATCATTATTCGTATACTTTATCACATATTTTATTCAGTTACTATTTAATTTTAATTGATATTAAATATAGCATTACCCATCATAATATATTTCAAAACATCAATCTCCCCCTAAATATTTCAATTGTATATTCAACTAAAAATAGAATTTTCTTCTCCTATTTATTGAAATCAAATTGAATGTTTCACTTATGATATAAATAAACACCCATATCATACTCCAAAACTTCTAATATTCTCCCCATTTAATTCCCTATACTAAAACAATACACATAATTTCTTAGGGGAAGGATAAAATAACTTTTCATAAATATTGTGTCATATATTAATCTTCGTTAAATCTATGTGGTCCATGATTTGTGTAAAAAAGGTTAACTAACATATAAATCATGGTTTTGCATAAAATATTCACAATGTGATACCCAATTTCACATATTTTTTTGGTATATTCATATTATTTTCATTCAACTTATTTATTACATTAATCATAATAATAAGATGAAAATCATTTGACCAAAAAAATGTTTCTCCAATTAATTTGATTTTAATTTCTTTATCCTGAAAATTAAAATTCATTTATTTGTTCTTAGAAGTGATTTATCACATATAGTAAGGATAAAATAAATAACACATGTTATTGAATAAAAAGTTCAATGTCTATATATTTATTATTTATTTTTTAATCTTACCATTATATGAGTTAAAATGTAAGGACCTCCATTATCTAAAATTGTAACATGTTAGAAATAATATATTCTATTTTCTAGAATTTAATCCTTTTATTATCAATTCGTAAATCATTCTAAAAAGAGGGTTCAACTCCCCATCAAAGAGATAACATCCTTTCAACTTCATTATCATATTAGGAACAAACATATATGATATTCTTTCATCATATTAAAGTGTGTCGATGTAGAAACATGATTCTAGTAGAAATAACGTAAACAATTATGGTTATGATCTAGTAGCCATCAAACATTTAAAATATTCATTACTTCACATATCTCCAAAAATTTATCTATCACCTTTATTCCATACACAACGAAATTAAGAAAAATTATATTGGGAAAATGTGGATACTTCATTGATATATGGTCCAGGAAATATGGGTGAGAGATATTTCACAACCCTGATATTTATTTCTCTTATGTTTTAAAGAAATTATTCATGTGTGATTCACTTTTTATCTATATATATTTAATTTCCTTGGGTATCATGGACACTATCATTTTATATTAAAATTTTACCCATTTTTAAATTTTATATTTCACAGTTTCTATCAAGTAACATGAATTATTCTATGTTTCATCCATATTTATTACTTGTTTCAAATATTCTATACAAAAAATAATGAAAAACATGGAAACATGTCCTACAACCATTGTATTACATTTATCATTTGATTCTTTCTATATTTAGATCACTATAATATCTACTTTATATTTTATTGTTGTTATTTTTTAACGAGTGTGTAATACATGTAATCATTTTGTACATATATTCTTGTCTTCTTTTAAGTAAAAAATTTATGGTAACATCTAACAAAATTTCACATTTTCATAACTTATGTATTCAACAAAAATAATTCTATATTCAATTTATTATATTGAATCACCTTTTTGGTACAACATTATTTCATTCAAATTAATATTCTTAGATATATGTCACATATCCATTATTTGAAATTTCTTTCCATAATAATAATTTCATTGGTTTTATATATTCTATTATTTTATTCCTATATATAATATACATGGAAACATCAATTTCTATACACCCCAAGGTTGGATTCCAAAATATATATTTTTTTTATCTTTATCCATTTGGAAATTATTTTTTTATATCACTTGAATCATAATTGGTTTAGGTAAACAATCATTCACAATCAAATTGAAATTTAGTATATCAATTTTCATATAACATCTTGAGATTAACAAATCCTTTTACATGAAAATGGTCTATTTTTTTTTATTTATGTCTGTTAAAAATAAGATAATTTCTCTGAAATATTATTTTATTATCCCTTAATATATGCCTTACGTATTTTTAAAAAACATGAATATTAGAACAACAGTTAATATCCCTATGTTTGAACATTATGTAGCACAAAAAATAGTAAGAATATATTGGTTTAATAATTTCTACTATACATTGGCTAGATTTGGACCCCTAATTCTTTAGAATATATAATACATTAGTTTAGAAACTTTGAGAAAAACCACCTCTTCCTTTCTTTATTTTTTCACCTGAATAGAATTGGTGGAAATATCATATTTTATCTCTACCTGTATCTATCCCGAACAAAAGAAGTATCTCACAGAATTCAATGGATCAAAATCTGTACAATAATAATGTTTTAAATATATGGTTACCTTAATTTTCATTATTATAGAAGATGTATACCTTCATTTTTTGAATCACCCATTACTATTAGAATGAGTATTCTAATAAGAAAGTCCCTCATTAAGAACATTTATGATATCAGCTTAGTTATATTATTTATATTAATATTTATCATTAGGAAGTACCATATTTCTCAATTTATCTTTGAACTTATGCTACATTATACTTGATGTGTTTTCAATATATTTATGAGTGTTTAATTTATCTTTGAATTTGACATTAATCCTCAAAACCTTTTCTTCATGAATATACATTTCTTCTTATAGTACAATTTCAATCTATTTTATTTCATTGGCTTTAATGTCTAACTGAGAGTTTTTAACAACTAATGTAACCTCTAATACACATATTATATCTTCTAAAAATTTTATTCTTATCTTTATCACTAATTTTATTCTCTAATGATTTTTTATAAAATTTAAACTTTCATTCCTAAATTGATGCCAAATTTTCCTTATCTTTACTAAGTTTATTGAGACTGTTATACTTGTAGAAAATTTTATCTAAATCATTTTCTATGTCATTATATTCTATTTAAAGATATATTAACTCATCAATTATGATTTATAAATATAATATATATCATTATCAGATAAAGAAATTTTACCAAAAAATCATAATCATTATAGTATACGTCTCCAAAATATTTAGTTATCTTACTTTCCTCATACTCTCTAGAACATTAAATATATTCTTATAGAGGATAAAAATCATTGGATTTAAGAGATGTAAAATTTAAACATTAATTACCTTCAAATAGTGGTTTTAGATCTTCATAAAACTTTTTTAATGTAAAATTAATTTATTTATTACCCTCTTGTTTCATTTAGTTTGTAATGTTCTACCCCAAGACTTTATTGTGGAATTTACATGAAAAACTTCTATTTCATTCCATAGAGGAATCTATCTAACTTTTGAAAATATTCACTTCATGTAAAGAAGGTACAATAACTGAGAATCATTTTACGACCAATCATAGGAAATATTTTCCTCTAATACAAATTTATGTTCATCGAAGTTATTTTAGTCACATTTAGTGGGGGTTAATCTATATTGGCCAATTTTATTAAATTAATCCAGATTAATATTTTTTTTATATTTAGTTATTTATTCCATTATCTAGGTTTGAAATTATATATCTTTTTAATTATTCCTGACACATATTCATACCACATGCAATGACATAATGTCAGTAGAGTGTAGTATATGTTATTTACAAGACTCAATCCCAATATGAATACCTACTACCCATTATTTTTTGTTATTGTTCTATGGAATAGAAATTTAAAATATAATATATGTTAATTCATGGGGATAACATCAAAAATCACTTGATATAACTTGAATGTCTATTTATTCTAGATACCGTTATATTATAATAAACCCTACATAACTTTTGAAAAATATATTTCTTTAATTCGAGGATATATGTTCTTCAAATGTAGATATTCAAACAAACCATAGTTCTTTCATTACCACAAAATAATCAACCCCAATCTTCATACAAGTCAATCATGTGTATAATCATCTAGAAATTTAATTTCAGCATATGTTAATACTATAAAAGTTATAAATCCAAGCACATTAAATGAGTTTCAAAGGACATTGGTATTTCTCTGAATCAATAAATTTTCAAATATCCAAAAACATCCTCACTATAACATATTGTTTCTTAATTATACAATTCTCCTCTCTGATGATTTAGAACTTCATGTCTTAGATACTCAAGACATTAACCCAAGTGAACATCAAATAGTACTGGTCATTCTCCCATTCTTCTACTAAATATATCATTCGCAACATTGAAAATACTGAATGTAATACCTTTTTATGAAATTGGACTCACACAGATAAAACTGGGAAAATGTGGCCATTAATTTGAAAAAATCACTATCACACCAGCAATAAATGTAGGATAGGTGAATTCAACAAGTAATATAGGCCCCAAAAGGACTCCTATAACCATTAATTTATTTAAATTCATTGAATGTATGTTTGTTGAAATCTTGGTAATCGGGTATTTAGTACCAACAAAAATGGGCATCCATACCCCAATTCCATATGTGAATTTCAATAATGACCGAAGAATCCTTGAGGTAAAATCTAATGTCAAGATATCTCATCAATCCTCTGTTGATAATGCATATGAAATTCTAGGTAGTGTAATTGATAACTAAGGTAGAACGAATCGATGTAAGGTAAATCTGGATTCATGGAGCTGCCTTGTGCATAAGTTAAATAATGTCAAAGGGAGAAAAGATTAATCTTAGCTACATAAAATAATGGAAATAAGGTCTGAAAAAGACAAGATAATGGATGGTGATCCCCAAACCATGATTAGGAACAAAATAAAAGTTTGGATCATGTAAGTGAAAATAAAATGGCCTATTGTAGAGATTTAAAAAAAATAGCATGAAGGTATGTGAACAAAGTTGTATGTGGTGGGAGAAAAAAATTTGGATCTTATTCACCACTATAAGATGTAAATTATAGAATAAACCTTCAAGATCTATGCTCCATTGGAGGATGATTTCTAATTATATCAGAGAATAATTCAGTTTCATATTAATGAGGATAAAATGTTGTGGATCAATAAATAAGATCTAATTTTGGCATGTGGATTTATTGACAGGATGGTCATTTTGGAGTAATATATCCGAAGTTTGGACAAGATGGACAATCAATTTTAATATCTAATCATAGTTTTCCTGGAAACTAAGGTAAATAGTATTAAATGGTGGTTATATATGGTGATTTGGTCAAACATTATTAGTCTCATATTTATGGATTTTATAATTTCCTTCTATGTGCAATGACTATTTGGTTTGAACTTGTTTGGATTCCCACTTTCTCTTCAAAAGTTATTTTTAAATAAAACATTATTTTTTGGGTAGTAATAAGTGTGTGAAATCATGATTCAATAGTTATTATATACGAAAAAAATATTATTTGAATAAAAATGTTTCATATAAATAATTTTATTAAGTCATTTCCTATGTTAAGGGTCATTGATAAAACCACTATCGCATAGTGGACATAGTCCCAATAACCCCATATTTATATAATCATGGTGTATCGAGTCCCTTAGTGGATTGGGTTAGCTAGATATTTCCATAGAAGTTATATAAGAATATATAATTCATTATCCTTTGCATTGGAGGTATATAAAAGACCTACCAATAACATAATAATAAAATCTAAACTTATTATCCACATAACCAAGAAAAAATTTATAATCTTATAGTAACACCCCACCCCAACCACATTGGATTGAGGAGGTAGTGAGTGAATACTTTTACATTAGCGATGTTCCCAAGGCGCTAAAGGCTAGTAATAAATGCCAAGGGCTTTGAGAACAAATTGGGGAATAATTTTCCTTTAAGACAAAACCAAACAATCCATTACTACAACCATTATATGATTCATGTTAATAAAACAGTCAAGAAAGTATTCCCAAAAGACAACCAAGTGGTTCTACAAAAAGACCCAAAACTAGTATAATCCATCACAATATCAGAGTACTATAGGGAAGACTAAACAACAAAACACCACGAGCCAAGACACCACCACAGCTCCATCCCATGATCCATGCTCCAAGTTCCACCAACACATCACAAGCATCACCAAGAACCACTAGCAATGTGATGCCTTACCGTTACCTATTTCCCGGTATACGATATCTACAAAGACACCAATGCTCCAAAGCAGGGGGTGAGTGGAACTACTCAGTAGTTTTTCTCCAAATGACATCCCTACACATTCCACAAGGATAAAACCATTAGTACATTTTTATAAAACAGTTTATATAAAATAATCACAAGTGCATCGATTAACATAAGTCAACACACCCTTACCAAGCCATATTTCCCAAACCAATTAATCCCAGGGAAATCCAAACAATCATGTTTTGAGCCAAACATTCCACACAAGGATGCCAATTCAACCATTTAAAATTTCCACAAAAAATTCCATCAATGTAAATAAAGACACAAAAAACAACCATAACAGTGGGACTTCCCTCCCAACTCATTCACCCCATATTCAGCTAGCAGGACTTCCCGCCCACTACCTGACAACCCAAAATGGTAACGGTTGGACTTCCCACCAACTACCTAACAACCCTTGAAGGTAATGGTGGGACGTCATGTGCACTACCTGACAACCCAATATTGTAACAGTAGGACTTCCCACCCAACTCATTGACCTTTTACAATGAAACTCCATGCCCACTTCCCCAAAACCAACACAAGCCATATCCAACCATGTAACCCTCCAAGGACACAACAATATACCATTCACCATTTCCATTACAGGTTAATCCACTTCAATAAATAAAACTTTAATTGAAAATACCTTTCAATCATTTTCCATACCGAACCACATTTAAAAAAAACAACCATTTTTATTGAAAACCATTTTATCAAAACAAATTAATCAAACAAAAAAAACACACTCATTTTAAAATCCCATTTTACAATCACATCAAAACCATTTTTCCACAATCCCTTTTTCCCAAAATTCCCCAAATCGTCCCCAAAGTGATTTCCATCCAATTTCGCACATCAACAACACAATTAATTTTAAGTAACAAAAATTAATTGAAACCAAAACCACTAGTTCTAACCAAGTGGAGTTGATAGAGAATCCACCTAACATAATGGTTCCTATGAAATCTACCCACAAGAAACCACACCTCAAATCCGGAGGACCCACCACCGAAACCTCTCTAGATCCCCTTACCTGACCATCACAAGCCTTAAAATCATCATCCAAGGAAACCACAACCCTAGATATATACCCAATGGGTGTATATCTAGTAAACTGACAGATAGGAAGATGTAGATCTCGAGTAAAATGCAAGAAAACCATGAGGGGAGACCTACCTGGGAGAAACCACCTTCAATCAGCCACGAAACCTCTTTAAAACACCTCCAAATTGAGTGGGAGTGTAACATCCCAAGTAAGTAATGAATAATATATATTTTTTATCTATGTCTGTTAATGAATTAGATAGTGTTATAGAGGCTTAAAATGAAAATAAATCCAATCTTAAGCAAGGAATACACTAATATTTTTAAAAGATTGTTTTATTGCCTTTTGATGGAAAACCATTTTTTAATCTATATTTTGACAATTTTATAAACTATGTTTGTCAAAATAAACTTATTATTTATTATTGGGACATCAAAATTTACCTTGTGTGAGTTTTTGGTATTTTTCGGAGAATGTTCATTTTTTAATGAATAGTAAAAAATACTGCATTTTACATCAAAACTACTTCTTAATCTAATTTATTTATATGATTAGGTTATCTTTTTAATTGGTCTTAATGTGTAATATGAATATATTTTTACCATTTAATCCAGTGGTGGTCATTGGAATCAATTTCACTATGAAATTAGACTTAAACTGGTGTCAATCTTTTGATACTTATTGTTTTATAAAAACACGCTATTTGCTCTGACAATAGGAATTAATTATTAAATTAATTAATGTGACTCAAATGTTTTGAATTTTGTAAAATATAATTCATTTTTGAATTCGAAATATCAAATATAGCTTAGGGTGAATTTTTGGTAATTTTTTGAAAAACTTCAATTTTTCATGAATAGTGAAACCACTAAGTGGTACTTATAAAAACTGATTTTCCGTTTAAATGAAATTTTGCAATCATTGTGTTTTGAATTTCAAAAATACTACATACATGGTTGTCATTAAGAAGTAAAATTTGGGTCAATGAGATTAAAATAATTTTTTGGTGAATAGTAACTAATTAAGTTTTTAATCGCGATTAGTGGTAATTAGTGTAGTTTAAGGTAAAAATAATGTTTTAATAGTAAGAGATGAGATTGACACATGTACTACCCTCATTGTATGTGTCATGGAAGACCAAGAAAATCCATGGGTAAACTTGGGGACCCCATGGAGCCACTTTGGTTGGGAAATTACATAAATTACTTTTTATTTAATGTTAATGTAAAATTGACACAAACATGAGTTATGTTACTAAAACAATTTTTATATGGGGTTATACAAGTCATATTTTTGATTATAAATATTCATTAGAAATATAAAAGGATTTCATACATCATAGTATATTTTTATAATTTTTATACATTAAATAAATAAATTATTTATGACATTATGATGATGCCGCGATGACCACATTATTTAACGATTTAAATAAAATGGAAAGATAATGTAAAATCTAAGACCTAGACATGGGAAAACCAATTGGATGAGTGGATTTAGAACCCTTATCGCCTTATCCTATAATTATTTCAATGTGGGACCTTTTGAATCTGAAACTCATTTTAAAAGAAAGTAACTTATCTTTACTTTCCAAGAGTGCCCCTCCTCTCCACTTATAAAAGGCCCCCACGTCTACCTCCTTACCCACACTCCCAAAGCCTTTGGCTCGGCCAAACCCTACCCATTTTGTCTCTCCACTTCCCTCTCTTACTCCTTGAAGCCTCAATTTGGGCATAATTATTCCCAAGTAAGCCTTTGAGCTCAATCCAAAGGGTATTACCCGAATTTAAGGTAAAGTCTTCACTTGAGTCTGTTTGTTTTATTTTGCTTCTCCAACCCCCTAAACTCATTTTATTTATTTCTTTTGTAACAAATCCAGTATCTTCATTATACTAGGATGTTTTTATAAGAAGTATTCATTCTACACTTACACACATCTACATCTAATGGTTAAAGAACATACGGTTTCCGTGGATGTTGAATTTATGCCTCCCGAAACGATGATTGTTCAACATTCTTTTAACACCTTCATAGGTGGACATTAAGATGAAACTATATTTATATATGATATATAATATTTTTATGTTTTCCTTAAGCTTCTGTATTTTTCTTTTTGGTCATACCTTTATGGTTTCCATTATGGGTAAACGCGATATCTTCATTTAAGGAAGTGCGGACTACCGCCCCCTCAAAGTGATTTTATTCGTTAAATACCATATGTGGGACGTATAAAGGATGGAACTATGATATTATATATGATATTATACTATAATTATAATATATCTTTAAATCATTATGATTCCATTCTATAAAATATGAAATAGAAATGAATGTAGCGTTTATGCGTACGTACGGCTTACCATCTCCATGAACGGTGCATTTCATTTCTTACCTCTAAATGATTATGTAATATTATAAATGCACGTATATACTGGATATATATGATATATATGATATATACATCATGAATAACATTATGGATTTAATGGATACATGAACAACTTGTAATTATAAAGGGTTTATTTTTGACTCAAGTACCAATGATCGTTAAAACGACCGTTATTAACTTAAATAATTACATAGTGTTAATGACATGGAAATAAGTGATATAAAAGGAATAATGAACTTGAAAAAGGTTCTCAAAGAAGTAGAAATTAACTCAAGTTTATTATTCAGGACATTAAAGAACGATCGAGTCAAGTCGGACCCGAGGTATGGGACTTCGTCTCAATCTCCTTTCATTGAGGCATATTTTGTTTTATACACAACTTTCTTCTATACGGTGTATAAACCCATTTGAATTTTACGTTTATCCAAAGGAATCTTTTTTATAAGAAGCATTTTACAAAACGAAAAAAGGGAATGTTTTTGTCGTACGTATGCGGCTACAATGACTTCTCCGCCGCCGTGACCATTATTTGGGTTTCGGCTTCCTCTACAAGCCATACCTTGTTTTTAAAAGAAAAATAAATACCATGTTTTACTTTTCTTTTATTTTGTTATTGAAAATGGTTTTTATAATGTTTTTATATCAATGTGTTGTATTGATATCTTGTGATTGAAAGGTGGAAATGTTATGTTTCCTTTATGCATGTTTTATGTGATACGATTATGTTGAGGTTCTTGGGAATTATTATGAAGATGGGTGGTTCCATGATAAACTAAGGTCGGGTGAGCCCGATATAGCTCTTTAATGCATTGGGTAACGCGAAGGAGTGAAACGTTAATGTTTCTCCGAAGAGATTTAGGGAATATACTGTGATGGTTATTCCAAACGTAACCAAGAGGGTTACTCCCTACGTAAGAATGTTATGAATGCCCCAAGTTACCTTTATGTATTATGATTTCTATGATTTGTTCATGATTTGATGAGGTATGTTAAAGTGCATATGTTTTATGGGTAAAGTATGATTTCAGTCTTATGTATATATGTACCCATGTTTCCTTTCCATATTTTTATATCCCTTACTGAGCTTTTTATGCTAATCCCATGTTTTTTGAAATGTTTTTCACAGGGCAAGGGAAAGGTACATGATATGATGATAGTGTCAAGGAAGTGTCAAGAAATAATCCATGATTTATTTTAAATATGTTTCCATTGATGGGAATGAAGAATACTATCTTTATGTAACCAATTTGTTTATATGTGGAATGTAAAGCAAGTTTTTTGATCTAATTCTCTAAAACTCTAAACCCGAAAAGATCCTCAATGTGTAATCTTTTAATAACTCAAGATTAAGTAAGGTTTAAGGCTGGGGCCTTATAGTTGGTATCAGAGGTCGGTTTAGATAACTTTAGGAGTTACAATTCTATAAAACGATTATCCAAAAATATTTTTTTGAAATGATATAGCATTTGAAGATTATCATGTTGCTTCATATAAGACATGTTTGTTAATAATGGTTTTTCATAGAGGAATAGAACAACTTTTCTGGGAAGGCATATAGAGGTAAATGACCTTTCAAATAATTATCCAGAGATGGTCAGAATAAGAACTAAAATGTTTTTTGTAGTGATGGCTCAGTTCACTCAGGTGAAAAATTTTGGTTGTTTTTATTGATGATATTTTGGGGTTTTTTAAAATTAAATAGGAGCCTGAAAGTCATTTAAGGGTTATATTGCAAACCTTAAAAGAAAAGAAACTGTATGGAAAATTCGGCAAGTGTGAGTTTTGGTTGCAACAAATTTCTTTCCTTGGTCACATTGTTTCTAAAGATGGGATAACTATTGATCTTGCAAAAATAAAAGTTGTGGAAGACTGTCCAAGACCCACAAATGTAACTGATATTCGTAGCATCCTTGGTTTGGAAGGCTATTACCGAAGGTTTATTAGAAATTTTTCACGGTTATCTAGTCCAATGACTAAGCTAACTCGGAAGGGTGTTAAGTTTATCTGGACAAAAGAATGTGATGATTGATTTCAGGAATTGAAAAGAAGATTGGCGAATGCTCCAGTTTTGGCACTACCTTCCAGGAATGGTGAGTTTGTTATATACAGTGATGCTTCATTGAAATGACTTGGTTGCGTCCTAATGCAGAATGATCAGGTAATTGCTTATGCTTCACGACAGTTGAAAACACATGAGGTAAATTACCATACACATGATTTGGAATTAGCTGCAGTTGTTTTTGCTTTAAAAATTTGGAGGCATCATTTGTATGGAGTAAAGTGTGAAATATATACTGATCACAAAAGTTTAAAGTATATATTCACTCAGAAAGAGTTAAACATGAGACAGAGTATATGGTGGGAATTAATCAAGGATTATGATTGTACATTTCATTACCATCCGGGAAAAGCAAATAAAGTGGCTGATGCTTTGAGTCGAAAAATTAATGCTTCATTAGTAATGTTGCATTTGGAACGTGATCCTTTGGTTAAGGATTTGATGAACATTGGCATATAAGTTCCTGGTGTAGGAAGTTATTCTGTTTTGTTTCAGTTATCAGTGAGATCATCTCTATTATATAGAATCAAGCAAGCACAGAAGAAAGACAGTGAGTTGCAGAAAAAGGTAGAGCTGGTTCAGAAAGGTAAGTTGCCTGAATTAAACATTGATAATGATTGTGTTTTGAGATTTGGGAAGAGATTGTGTGTGCCTTGTGATTCACAATTGAAGAGAGAGTTATTATGTGAAGCTCATAGTTCTCCGTTTTCAGTTCATCCTGGCTGTACTAAGATGTATAGAGATCTGCGGGAGTATTACTGGTGGGATGGAATGAAAAGAGATATTGCTGATTTTACTGTGAAGTGTTTGACTTGTCAGCAGGTTAAAGCAGAGCGACAGTTACCGAAATGGATGCTTCATCCTTTACCAGTGCCAGAGTGGAAATGGGAGAATATATCCATGGACTTTGTTGTGGGATTACCGAAGACATCTCGAGGTAATAATAAAATCTGGGTTATTGTTGATCGTTTGACCAAATCTGCTCATTTCCTTGCTATACGAGATACTTTTTCCCTGGATCAACTTTCACGTTTGTATCTTAAAGAGGTATTCAGGTTACATGGAGTTCCTCTATCCATTGTATCTAACCGTGATC
The DNA here is from genome assembly GCA_963277665.1 of Viscum album. Lineage (NCBI taxonomy): Eukaryota > Viridiplantae > Streptophyta > Magnoliopsida > Santalales > Viscaceae > Viscum > Viscum album. The sequence continues at coordinate 1,406,700,666 of OY728125.1, forward strand.
CCAGGTTCACTTCTAACTTTTGGAAAGGCCTTCAGAGTTCGTTGGGTACTGAATTAAATTTTAGTACAACTTTTCATCCTCAATCAGATGGACAGTCAGAACGGACAATTAAGACATTGGAGGATATGATATGTTCTTTCTCTATGTATTATTAGGGAAGTTGGGACCAACATCTTTCTTTGGTTAAATTTTCATATAATAACAGTTTTCATTCCAGTATAGAGATGGCACCATTTCAGGCATTATATGGGAAGTGGTGTCGAACTCCAGCTTTCTGGGATGAAGTGGGTGAAAGGAAGTTGATGGAACCAGAATTGGTAGAAGAGATGGAAGACCAAGTTCAGCTGATTCAGAAGAACATGAGAACAGCTCAGAGTAGGCAGAAGAGTTATGCAGACAATAGGAGGAAGGATCTATCTTTTGAGGTAGGTGATTATGTTTTTCTCAAAGTATCACCATGGAAAAGTGTGATGTAATTTGGTAAGAAAGTAAAGCTGATTCCAAGGTTTATTGGACCATATGAAATTCTGGAGAGAGTTGGATCAGTTTCTTACCGAGTGGCTTTACCTCCGAGTTTATCTCAGGTACACAATGTTTTTCACATTTCGATGTTGAGAAAGTAAATGCCAGATCCATCTCATGTTTTGAGTCCAGATGTAGTTCAGCTGGAAGAGAACCTATCTAATGAGGAACAACCGGTCCAGATTCTTGACCACATGGAGCATGTGTTACGAAATAAGGTGATTCACCAGGTAAGGGTTTTGTGGAAAAACCACATGATAGAAGAGGCAACAAGGGAATCTGAAAATGCAATGAGGGATAAGTACCCCCATTTATTTGATAAGTAAATAAATTGCGGGGACGAAATTTTCTAAAGGGGGGAAGGATGTAACATCCCAAGTAAGTAATTAATAATATATATTTTTTATCTATGTCTATTAAAGAATTAGATAGTGTTTTAGAGGCTTAAAATGAAAATAAATCCAATCTTAACCATGGAATACACTAATATTATTAAAGGATTGTTTTACTGCCTTTTGATGGCAAAACATTTTTGAATCTATATTTTGAAAATTTTATAAACTATGTTTATCAAAATAAACTTATTCTCTATTATTGTGACATCAAAATTTACCTTGTGTGAATTTTTGGTATTTTTCGGACAATGTTCATTTTTAATGAATAGTGAAAAATACTGCATTTTACATCAAAAATCCTTCTTAATCTAATTTATTTATATGATTAGATTATCTTTTTAATCGGTCTTAATGTGTAATCTGAATATATGTTTACCATTTAATCCAATGGTGGTCATTGGAATCAATTTCACTTTGAAATTAGACTTAAACTTGTGTCAATCTTTTGATACTTATTGTTTTATAAAAACACGCTATTTGCTCTGACAGTGGGAATTAATTATTAAATTAATTAATGTGACTTATATGTTTTGAATTTTGTAAAATAGACTTCATTTTTTAATTCGGAATATCAAATATATCTTAGGGTGAATTTTTGGTAATTTTCTGAAAAACTTCAATTTTTGATGAATAGTGAAACCACTAAGTGGTACTTATAAAAACTGATTTTCCGTTTAAATGAAATTTTTCCATCATTGTGTTTTGAATTTCAAAAATATGACATACATGGTTTTCATTAAGAAGTATAAATTTGTTCAATGAGATTAAAATAATTTTTTGGTGAATAGTAACTTATTAAGTTTTTAATCGCGATTAGTGGTAATTAGTGTAGTTTAAGATGAAAATAATGTTTTAATAGTATGAGATGATCTTGACACATGTCCTACCCTCATTGGATGTGTCCTGGACGACCAAGACAAGCCATTGGTAAACTTGGGGACCCCATGGAGTCCCTTTGGTTGGGAAATGACATAAATAACTTTTTATTTAATGTTAAAGTAAAAATGACACAAACATGAGTTATGTTACTAAACCAATTTTTATATGCGGTTATACCAGTCATATTTTTTATTATAAATATTCATTAGAAAGATAAAAGGATTTCCTACATCATTGTATTTTTTTTATAATTTTTATACATTACATAAATAAATTATTTATGACAATATGATGATGCAGCGATGACCTCATTATTTAACGATTTAAATAAAATGGAAAGATAATGTAAACTCTAAGACCTACACATGGAAAAAACCAATTGGATGAGTGTATTTGGAACCCTTATAACCTTATCCTAGAATTATATCTATGTGGGACCTTTTGAATCAGAAACTCATTTTCAAATAATGTAACTTATCTTTACTTTCCAAGAGTGCCCCTCCTCTCCACTTATAAAAGGCCCCCACCTCTACCTCCTTACCCACACTCCCAAAGCCTTTGGCTCGGCCAAACCCTGCCCATTTTGTCTCTCCACTTCCCTCTCTTACTACTTGAAGCCTCACTTTGGGCAGAAGTCTTCCCAATGAAGCCTTTGAGCTCAAACCAAAGGGAGTTACCCGATTTTAAGGTAAAGTCTTCACTTGAGTCCGTTTGTTTTATTTTCCTTCTCCAACCCCCTAAACTCTTTTTATTTATTTCTTTTGTAACAACTCCAGTATCTCCAATATACTAGGATGTTGTTATAAGAAGTATTCAAGCTACACTTACATACACCTACATCTAATTGTTAAAGAACATATGGTTTCCGTGGATGGTGAATTTATGCCTCCCGAAACGATGATTGTTCAAAATTCTTTTGACACCATAAAAGGTGGCCATTAAGATGACACTATATTTATATATGATATATAATATGTTTATGTTTTCCTTAAGCTTCTGTATTTTTCTTTTTGGTCATACATTTATGGTTTCCATTATGGGTAAACGCGATATCTTCATTTAAGGAAGTGCGGACTACCACCCCCTCAAAGTGATTTGATTCATTAAATACAATATATGGGATGTATAAAGGATGGAACTATGATATTATATATGACATTATACTGGAATTATAATATAACGTTAAATCATTATTAATCCATTCTATAAAATATGAAATAGAAATGAATGTAGCGTTTATGCGTACGTACGGCTTACCTTCTCCATGAACGGTGCATTTCATTTCGTACCTCTAAATGATTATGTAATATTATAAATGCATATATATACTGGATATATACGATATATATAATATATTAATCATGAATACCATTCTGGATTTAATGTATACATAAACAACTTGTAATTATAAAGGGTTTATTTTTGACTCAAGTACCAATGATCGTTAAAACGACCGTTATTAACTTAAATAATTACATAGTGTTCATGACATGGCAATAAGTGATATAAAAGGAATAATGAACTTGAAAAAGGTTCTTAAAGAAGTAGAAATTAACTCAAGTTTATTATTCAGGACATTAAAGAACGATCGAGTCAAGTCGGACCCGAGGTATGGGACTTCGTCTCAATCTCCTTTCATTGAGGCATATTTTGTATTATACACAACTTTCTTTTATACGGTGTATAAACCCATTTTACTTTTACATTTATCCAAAGGAATCGTTTTTATACGAATCATTTTACAAAACGACAAAAGGGAATGTTTTTTTCTTACGTATGCGGCGACAACGACTTCTCCACCATTGTGACCATTATTTGGGTTTTGGCTTCCTCTACAAGCCATACCTTGTTTTTAAAAGAAAAATAAATACCATGTTTTACTTTTCTTTTATTTTGGTATTGAAAACAGTTTTCATAATGTTTTTATATTAATGTATTGTATTGATATCTTGTGATTGAAAGGTGGAAATGTTATGTTTCCTTTATGCATGTTTTATGTGATACGATTATGTTGAGGTTCTTGGGAATTTTTATGAAGACGGGTGGTTCCGTGATAAACTAAGGGCGGGTGAGCCCGATATAGCTCTCCAATGCATTGGGTAACGTGAAGGAGTGGAACGTTAAAGTTTCTCCGAAGAGATTTAGGGAATATATTATGATGGGTATTCCAAACGTAACCAAGAGGGTTACTCCCTACGTAAGAATGTTATGAATGCCACAAGTTATCTTTATGTCTTATGATTTCTATGATTTATTCATGATTTTATGAGGTATGTTAAAGTGCATATGTTTTATGGGTAAAGTATGATTTCATTCTTATCTATATATGTACCCATGTTTCCTTTCCATATTTTTATATCCCTTACTGATCTTTTTATGCTCATCCCATGTTTTTTGAAATGTTTTTCACAGGGCAACGGAAAGGTACATGATATGATGATAGTGTCAAGGAAGTGTCAAGAAATAATCCATGTTTTATTTTAAATATGTTTCCATTGATGGGAATGAAGAATACTATCTTTATGTAACCACTTTTTTCATATGTGGAATGTAATGAAAGTTTTATGATCTAATTCTCTAAAAATCTAAACCCGAAAAGATCCTCAATGTGTAATCTTTTAATAACTCAAGATTAAGTAAGGATTAAGGCTAGGGCCTTATAAGGAGAGATCCTCCAAACATTGAGAACCGAAAATACTGAGTGATCATTGAGTGGGAGAATGTTTGGAGAGCAATGAGGCAAGCCCGAGTAAGCTCAGGTTTTAAAACCCTATTTTTAAGTGGCTACAAGGTTGGTTAGCACGGTTTGGAAAACCGTGCGCAAACATGGTGCACACTACTACCTTGAGAGAAATGGTTTGCATTATTTCATCGCATAGTTTGGAAAACCATGCACAGGCCGTGCGAAGCCAACTGCCTCCCCCTGCATGGTTTCCTGGAGAATCATCACGGTTTCCACTAACCATTCTCTATATGAAAAGCCTACAAACATATTCAAAACCATTACAAACTCTTCCAAACTTTTCCCAACTCATCCCATCCACTTTAAAAAGAAAATAATGCATAAAAAAGGCCACATACCTCACACATGGGGTAATACACTTATGATCTGTTAGGTAACCCATGATATATAAATTTGTTTTAGGATGTTTTGAATATATAATAATAATAGGACATCTAGAGAAAAAATTTCAAGATATCAGTACAGATTATCCACGATGATGTATAGGAAATATTAAAGTATGTTGATATAAATGAAAAATATTTCATATTTCATTTTGTAAATTTTATTATAAAAATAATATGTAATGTCATTTATATTCAGATTCAATTTAAAAATGTATTTTAAAAATCTGAATGATAAGAATAACATTTAGAAAAAAATGAAAAACCTAAATATTATTAATTGTAATGATAACTAAATAATATGAGGACAAAAAAATTTATAGGGGATTCATTAAGAAAGAATATTATTTTCTATCTTTTATAAATAAGGTAAAAGTCAATAAAAAATACTCATGTAAAAAACATTAAAAATATTCCATTCATGTTTTTAAAATAAATTTGAGTCCAATAGAAAAATACCATAAGATATCATATATGTACAAAAAGACACATATCTAAATAAAAAAAATGCACATGTGGAAAAGTAAATTAGTATAACACAGAATAGATAAAATCGACTCCACTTATAAAAATTTATTTAATATAGTTTTGATACAATTAAATGTAAAATGGTATTAATAAATTTTAAACCCATATATAACAAAACTGAATGAAAATTGATGGAGTTTTATTGATAAATAACATATAATTTTCTTATATGTAAGTTCAAACATTGAAAATCTAAATTTCCTATTTAGAACGGTAAGGAAAACCTTACCTTTACTCTTGAATTCCATGAAATTTTTTGAAACTCCTATATAATAAACAAAATAAACTTATTCACTTATTCTAAAGGAATTTACATATCTATTACAATTTATAAACGTAAATTATATTTATTTATTATATTTATATTAGTTAGATATAGTTTATTTTTTTGATCCAGAGTTAGTAATATGAATTATTTAGATTAAGATTTATAATGTTGATGTCAATCCCTATTCTCAAATGTAAAGACCCTTACTCTAGAAGCCCAAATTCAGTGGTTTAATTATTAAATTATCATAATATACAAGTGATTTTATTCCAAATAATTTAATAATTTATTATTATTTCTAATAGGATACATATTTGAGTCTCACATGACATTTGAAAACATAAATTACAACATAGTGAAGGAAAATCTTCTGTATCCTTAAAAACCATTAAAGATTCCTTATTCATATCTTAGTGAAAAAATAAATAAAGGGTGAGTTTAGATTCCAATTATTGTTTATGTACTTTAGATGTTTTGATATAAATATATATAATAATCAATATGGAATGATAAATAACTTAAAACCCATGCCATTTAATAAATAACTTGAGCATGAAACATATCCATGGATAATATCTATCAAATAATCTCATGGATAATTATAAATTTACTCTTAATGAGGGAAATAATTAATATTGGATGTCATGACCCAAAATATCATGATATCTATACCATCAAGACCTTTCACCAAGATAGTGTAGAACAATGGGAATATATACAACAAAAACCCAATTACATTGAAATACTTATTTCTCTGAAGAGACATGTTGATTCATTGAGGTGATATCTATAACCAAGCCCTACCCATCACTATATTTCAGATTCCTTCCTTATATATTCAATGATCAATATAATTCATAATCAATATTCCTTACCAAAAAGTATCTTTATCGAGTAAAGAATTCATATCTATCAATATTTTCCAAATCAATCAAAGTAATTTCATAATAAAACATCATATATAAAACTTGTATATGTTTTCATCAATAATAATATCCATGATATATATAATATTTTTATTGATGATATATTTAATTTACACTAATAAAAATAAATCGATTATTTCATTAGAATGTTAAAGACAAAAAAATTAATTATGATTAAGAGGTAACAATTGATTCATAAAAAATATAGGTATTTTAACAAAATCATGCCCATTGGAATAAAAAAGAAAATTGAAGTGAAATATTAAAATAAACTATTTTTTAAAGATTTTTATCATTATATTAATAAAAAATGTTTATAACAATCCAAATATTTTAAAATAGTAATTTTAGTGGGGAATTCCATTATCGTGGTACATGTGAAAAACATTTCCTTTTACTTTTTATAAAGAAAGTCAAAAATGAACATTATAAGAAATGTTAAAAATATTGCATTAAAATTTTAAAAAGACTTGGATAACATAACATTTCCATCATAAATTATTTATATAATAAAAATGCTATTTGTAAACAGTATTGAAAATATATGGACATGAAAAAAAATAGGTTCAGTAAAAGGAGAAATAAAATCAATTTATCATTTAAAAATTCCATTTATATATTTAGTTATAATGGGAGAAAAATTTATAGTTAAATAAAAAATAATAATTACATTAAAATTGGATAATATAATATATGCAGTTAAAAAGTATAGGTTATAAGATTCCTTCAATACAAATAGAGAAATCCTAAAAATTGATATTGAAAAATAAATTCTTACCTAATTTGTAAATTTTTAATTGAAAAAACCTTAAATAATAATATTGAATTAAAATTTTACTCACCATGAATTAATTTTTATTCATTTTAAATATATTAAATTGGAATTATATAATACCACATAAAACTGAATATGTTTATAATAACAAATATTTATCAACAAAGTGAAGATTGAGGTAAAATCTAATGCAAATATCATACAATTGAAGTGAGAATTAATCAATTAATTGATTGGGTGTTTCAAATATAAATAGACATACAATATTTGTAAATAAAATATATAATGATAAAATCTAATTACATATATAATCATAAAATATCATAAAAAATGAAGGAGTAATATAATCTAATGAAGAGGAAATGACTTATGAAACCACTTACCGCTTGGTAAAATTCAAATTAAAAAAAAAATTGGATAAATTTAAAAACAGTATAGCCTAAAATACCATAATGTATGAAGCATAAATTTATAAAATGTATTTGGGGAAGTATATAAAAAATATAAATGATATGGGTCCATAACAATAAAATATTCTTTAATAAAAAGAAATTGAGTTGGAATCCCTAGCCTTAGGTCTGACACATTATGTTCATTATTATCATCCTAACAAATAATATTATGTTAATTATTTACATGTTTAAAAACCTATTTCAGGTTTATTATTAATTTTTTCATTTTATTAAAATGATATATTTAATAACTTAGTCAGTGAAGTTAACATGAGATCTTTCGATGTTATTTTGTTTGTATGTCCACAATGAGAATGATTGTTTGAATATGGTAAAAACACCATTGTTCTATAAAATCAAAAATAATAATCATGAAATAATTATAATTTATATAAAAAATTTTAAAATATAAAAAATGCATGAAATATCGATATAATTTTTTTGACTAAATTATAATCATGAAGATGGTAATCATTATGTACACATACGTAACTTTTCCATTTTTCAATGATCCTATTGAAAAGAACAGAAGTACTATTTTGAATTTCCATAATGATTATTATAAAATAAATATCATATTATTTCATTGAACACACTTATATATAGATTTCATGTGATGTGGTTATGAAAAATGAATCACATAGTTACATGGGGTAGGATTTGGTTGTCGCGTGTGACGTGGGTGTGTCTTAGTGTCACTTTGATGCCAGAATGTGTTGCCTCAAAATGAAATGGGACGTGTGTTTTAGGCACTCAGTGGGAAATAATGATGATTGTGGATGGATTCCATGATTCTCCAATGGTATTTTCCGGGTTTAACAATGTAGGGGTGTGGCAAATGACCTCTGATGGTGGATGATGGCGTGTTGTGTTGTGATAAAAGGGTTGGATTTTGGTCTCCGATAGTGGATGAAAATGTGACATTATGGATGGATAATCTAGTAGCGCAGAGGGTGGAGGCATCCGATGGTTCTTTATTGTGTGAAAGTGTTCAATTCGATATCAATAGGCGGGTCGATCTGATGGATTTGGGTGGGGCTTCAGTCAGCTACAATGGTCTTTAATCATGATTAATGGGCCAATAAGGTCAAGCAATGGGTTTCCTCCTCCCATGTCTAAATTATGGGGTCATTAATTTGGTATTATAATGATTCTTTGACCACATATTTATAAAAAAATTTAGTTTCATATATATATATAATCCATCAGTAAAACCATGAGTGGTGGTGATGAAATATAAATGACATTAGTTCGTTAGTTGGTAGACTGTCATAAACATAAATGAATATTTAGTTTTCTATTTTATAAGAGTGGATATGAACATAGTGTGTATAATTAATATAAAAACATATAAATATATAGTAGATGCTTTTTTATATTATCAATTTTAATAATATTATAAAGACATGTAAGAATAAATAAAGCAAAAACACTTTCTTAATAATTATACATCTTTTTGCTGAAAACCACTTTAGGATTACCCCAAAATCCTTAATAATAAGATTTTATAAAAAAATAATTACTCTATGATGTATTAAGATATGTAAGGATGTTTTTTTTTCTTGGATTTGATTAACCAAATGGTACATTAATTGTGATGAAAATAGTTGTGTAATTTCTCTTTTAAATGTGTGGGGAGAGAATGTTTTTGAATTTTATAAAATATTAAATTATAATAAGGAAATATTCAATTATAATACTTATAAATGTATTGGAATTATAATTTTGGATATTTTATGGTTGAAATGTTGACAATAATTATGATTTAAACAAGTTCAACTACTGTATCTCTTAATTTAATCCCTCAGCAAAACTCATCCCAAATACATTATATTAAATATTTTTTAAATCATTTAACTTTAGTTTTCCACTATTTTCCACTGTATTGTGTCAGCTTTGTATTAACGTTTAATTTTTCCATAAAATCACAAAATAATTAAAAAAAATTACCATAATGAATTTTTTTCATTATACTAATGTAAACATTAATATTCATTCCCCACTTATTTAAATCCCTTCATTAACATATACAATATATTTAAATGAAAGAGAGAGACATGTTTTATTTCTCTTTACGTAAATTATTATAGTGGTCAAATTAATGAAACAATGACCCCTAAATAACATAATATTAAAAATAAGGTTATAAATGTATTAATAAATTCATCCAATAAGAATTAAGCTGGATTTTTTTTGTCCCTATCTCTTAGTTTTACACTTAGATCACTATTGCAAAAATATATATTCATGTCATTTTTTAAGCGTTTGTTTTTAACCAATGTTTATAAATTAATTATTATAAATAATAGTTTTGATGTCATTTTTATAAAACCTACATTTAATAATTTTAAAAATATAAAAAGAAAGAGGTCTTTCAATGTATGTTTATTTTTAAATAAACTATTAAAATATATTTCCAAATTGGGTTTACTAAAAAATGATGTAAAAAGTAAAACATCTAGATTTCAACATCGGTTATAAAAAATAACAAATTGGAATGTTATATTATTTTTAAGGTGGAAAAAATGTTACAACTTTTAATATCAGTTTTTTTGTATAAACCCAACATTGAAAGAGTCTTTCACCATTTGTTAATACAAAAAATTGATGTTCAAAGAAGAATTGGGTAAATAGTTAATACTGTCAATGTCGGTTATTTAAAAAATTCATCATTGAAAATGGATTTCATCATATTCTAAAAAATATATGTCCCAATTTGGTTTTGTGTCCCTCACTTTCCTCGAGATATTCTCTTTAAATTCCTTCTCTATCAGACAATATTTTCCTTTTGATGATTTCTACAGAGATACTGGTTTTTTCTACTCTTGGAAGAAGTATGGTGTTGGATGTTCTAAAACTAGACATTGTTGAGCTTTAGATATGGTTAATATGACCTCAGTGGTGATATTTGGATAAGAAAAAGTATAGTTTTCTATTTTATGGTGTTTTTTGGAATCATGATGTCTAGAATTCTCATCACAGATTTATCCTGTCAACCTAAATATGATATGAGTGGTGTTCTTTTTGAGGAGCGATTTTTTGGAGGCATGATGTTTTCCCCTAGTTTCTTATGGTGGTGGTGCTTTACTATTTCCTGGTGGTTTATTTAGTCTCACTTTGTTAGGGTTTCCCCTTGCACGGTGTTTGGATTAACCTCCCAGGCCCCCCTTTAGCCTTTCAAAACCTATCAAAATGGGTTTCTATTTCTAGGCCATTGATCCTATATTCAAGTGCTTCATCTATCGTTGTCTCTCGCTATCTTATTTGGGGCAAAACTATTTTTCATCAAAGTTATCAGAGGGATAAGGAAATGCAATCCCATCTCCCCTAACATATCCATTATTTCACAATATTTATTTATTCATCTCATAAATAGGGGTGTTAGGGGGTGAGACCTTAATATGTTAGGCATCGCTTCTATGTCATCTCCCACCTCATCTTCATAAAAAGAACTATTATATTTCAAAATCCCAACAAGGATTTTTTTGTTGTATCAAAAAATTCCTTGCCAAATATTGAAAATAATTTGTTCTGGTCATCAACAAAACCAAAGGTAACTTCTATATATCCAAGTTATTCTCAAATATATGAAAATTATAACTCATTAATGATCTTGACAATTTTAGAGTAACATTTCCTATGGAAAATTTAGGTGCATCAATTTCATCGTACATGTCTCAAATTCATCATTTTGAATAAATTGTTGAGAAAAAACACTAGGAGGATTATGAATTGATTAAACAGGTTCCTTTCATTTGGTTTCAAAATTACTTTGGTGAATACCAACCAATGATTTATTCCAATACACGACCTCCTGGCTATTAAAGATACTAATGAATTCATATCCCAAATTAACAATGTTTTGGAAACATTCACATCGGATTTCCATTTGTATGGAAATAACAATTAGGCGTACTGAGGTAGAATGTCTAGGATCAGGGGGAAGGGATGCATTAATATGAAAAATCTCATTGATTTGATCTATTTCATGTATGAGAAACTAGAATTAAATGTACTTGAGGAATAAACTCTCTGGGGAAGGTTTGTGGAAAGAAGTGAAGTGGTGAAATGGTTTTGGGGAGAGGCAGACACAAAAATCTATGGTTGACTATCCAAACTCACATCATTACTCTCTAAATACATGGTCTCTAGTTAGTAATAAAGGGGGATATTTCATATTGGCAAAAAAATTGGGAAAGCTCCAAGATCGGTTTTCCAGATAACTTGTCCGGGAAATATATTTTGGAAGAAAATTATGGAACTTAAACATCATTAATGAAACCTTGGAAAAGATGTAGTGAGAGATCATCAATATCATTGATCTGAAAAATGACCCAAACATGTGTGTGTATCTCAAATCGTCATCAAGAAGCTTCTTGGGGAAGGATTTTTGGAGGGTGGATTCTGAGCTTGAGTATTTTTGGGGTGAGACATTGTGGTGTAATCAGGGTCCATGGTTATATGACATCCTTGTGAGGCATATTTAGAACTAAGTTCTTCCACCCAATGATAATATAAAATTATATGGCATTGAAATAGTGTCCAGGTACACATGCTATAAGAATTGAAGGGAGGAAATAACTGATCACTTGTTCTTTGATGTGGATTTGGATCACATAGTGTTGAAAATATTCGGGAACATCATAGGATTCTTTGGATATCATAAAATATGCACAAATTTTTCAGAAAGCTAGTTCATAGGCAGTTGACATGATGGAGTGGAAATGAAGGTAAGAATACTGGATCTCTTGGTAGAGTGTTGAAGCATTTGGTAAGCATGGAATGATAATCAGATTGATATATCCCCAAACATGGGAAGAACCATTAATATGACGACCAAGTACATCAGGGTGTACTTGAAATATCTCATCAAAACCTGGGATGATGAACCAATGATTAGACCAGTCCTTGCAGGTAGTTCCCCCACTCCTTATGATCGAAATTCTAAAGAGGGGAATTTAAAAAATATATATAAATCATTATATAACATAATTTGGTAGTGTTTCATAGAGATTTCACTCATCTCCATGTATTGTGTCTATTTTCTAAAACATCTAAGGTATGAAAATCATAGACAATATTTATATGGGAAAATGACACCAAAAAATAGATAATAATCTTTACATTATCATAGATGAAGAAATTATTGAAAACCATAATATCTTAATCTATATTTCAATTTCAATTTAATTAGTTGAACCTAAAAATCAATTTGGTTCAAAATGTTAAAACCAACCAACATAACTATATCATATTAGTATGTAAAAACTAAATACCTAGTCTTTTTTATTTACAATGAAAGATCATACTTCTGATATATATTTCGAAAGCAAGGCCGATTTCATAATTTATAAAATAATATTTAAACCAATTCTATTTAACAATTACATACACATTTTAGTCCATTATATGATGTAACAATAGGCTCCAATACTGATCACTATATAAATTTATTTTAAAATGGACATACTATTCACATTGGAGATCATATACTTATATGTTTGAGTGACTTATTTGTCATGAAGATCATGTAGAATTTTTTTCATTAAAAATTTATTGTTATATTAAATATGAATCCCATGTGTATTGTAACTAAAAAAAATCGGAAACACATTTCATATATGGGTTCGACATAATAAAAAATTTCATATTTTTTCCAATTTTTTTAGTATAATCCATATATCACTTTTCAAATGTGAGAAAAAATGTTTCAGTAACATAGTAATATAATAAATTAAAATGAAAAAATACTGATTGATCTTAAATGGGTAATTTTTTTCAATAATCAATATATTTTATTACAAAATAACAAACTATATATCTGAAAATAATTAATAATTAGAAGAATGGAGAAATTAATTCTCAATTGATATGTATCTAAGTGGTTTGAAGTGTTTGAATATTTTTAATGGAATTGTTTTTAACGCAATGTATTTAAATTTAATAGTTATATAATTATAGTACAAGACTATATTTAACAAAACATATTGAAAAAATAGAATAACATCATATTTACATAATAAGATTATAAAAATTTATTTTATGTGTTTTTTATGAAAACATATAACTTATTTTTTAGAAGGGTGGAAATATGATATAAAAAATGAAATTAATCATTCAGGAAGGCTGGGAAAAATTATTATACTATTTTATCTTCCTATTCTCAAAGACAATACAGTTTAAAATTTGAAATAAATTCATGAGGGTGTGAGAAATAATGTATGAGATTTCATTGATGGATTACTAAAAAATAATGAAAATAGAAAGTATAATTTTGTACGAAAATATATGTCAAACAAAAAACAAATCAAATCATAAAATCGACTAAATAAAAATTTTGAGTGTAAGGAACATTTTATAAATGAAAATGACGGAAATAGGGATAATGTATGTATTTTATGTAACCACTTGGTTTTTGATTACCAGAAATGAAAAAAGAAATGTGAAAAATACATTTTTAGATAATAATCCTATGAAAATAAATAGTCAATTTTTTTTTTCATAAAAACTAATGGATGTAAAATAAATTATAATTAAAAATATTTTCTGATTCATCGTAATCAAAGACTTTTAAAAATATCCTATAAGACACATAGAGAAGAATGATCTTTGAAAAATAATAAAACAACAGACACAATATTTGGTTTGCGAACTTTTAAGAACCATATAACATAGAAATTAAATTAAATGAGGTTTAGAAAATAAGGGTTTAAGTAATGGAAGAGAACCATGACTAAAACCTATGATCAAAGTTGTGAAGGAATATCTTTATATTTATACGGATGATGAATGTTTAAAGTGATAAGAACCACTTCTATTGGAGGTATAGAATGAAATTTTTGTTATAAAAAATAAATTGAAAATATATACCAACACTCATTTATTAGAAAAAATATATATTATCTAATATAAAATATATTTCTGAATAATTTAATGTTGTTGAGTTCATTTGGATTCTCTATTGACAATTGAAAAATATTAATCCTTTTCCTTGAATAGTATTTTAACATATTAATTCACAAAACATATATAAATAGTAATAATCAAAATTAAAAAACAAATAAAAAAGAATAAAATGATCTTCACTAGAAATTTTCTAAAATTTTAACATAGTCTGCCTCAAACACTAACTTAAGAAAAATAATAACCTTATAAAATCAAACACAATGTAACAACTAAATGCAGAAAACTACTTGTATAAATACTAAGTTGTTTTATATTCATTAAAAGTGACATGTGTGGAATATTTGAAACCAGTAAAAATAAATAGCATATACAAAAACTAATGAAACAATGATTGTGTAATTTCATATTATTTAAACATTAACTAAAAAATAAATACCTAAAATTTTAAATGATTTATTGTGTGTCGATTGATTTTAGAAATCACAACCCTTTATATGGAAAATAAAAACTCTATAAAAATAAATATAATATTCCAAATCAATGTAGAAAATCAATACCTAAATACACATTTTTCTAAATATCATTAAAAGACATAAACTTGATAATTTTAATCAAAATAATACTTAAGAAATAATTTACAAACAAACCACAAATATGGGTATGTTTATTATTCATATAAAACTCGAAATCATTGAAAATATACAATACAAAATAATTTTATAATCTTTAAAAATATAATATTTTATATAAAACAGAAAATAATTAATTTAACAAACTTTAACAAAATCTTCCAGTAACCTGGTTTTGATTATGTCATGTGGGTGTCTAAAAACAAAATAATTACATTTAACACTTCCTTTTTTATGATGAAACTCTGGTTATAACACATTATATTGAAAATAAAAACCAACATTTATATATATGTATAACAAAACCAAGATATTATCAAATATAAAAATATTTACCATTACTTCCATGTATTGGAATGAATTTGGAAGCTTTATCGACAATAGATATTTGGTAAACTTTTTCAATGACTATAATTCTTTTATATAAATGAACTAAAAATATATATAAATAATACTAAAAAAATGAACTTATAAAAAAACAATAATAAATAATTTTCTAAACTGGTGGTAAATGTTTTACGAACACCTCCTAATATACACAAAAAATGTAGAATTTTCCTTATTTTTGGATGAATGTTCCTAACATCCAATAGTCTCAACACTATTTAGATTTAATAATTTATAAAATTAGAATGAATTTTAATTAGTAATCAACATAGTGTTCTTATCCATCATGAAATGAAAAAACCCATCCCTTAATCTCTATATTTTATGAAATCTCATATATATATATATGAAACTCTAGAAGGTGTTTTCAAATACTATATGGCTGTATAAATGAATTATGGATCTATAAGACAATAATAACTGGTTGTATCATTTTGAATAGGAATCATTAGTTACCTTTTCAGGAAATTAATATATTAAGTCACTTGAAATCATCATTATTTTATGAATGTAAAAAAAACATAACTTTACTTACATGGAAAACAACTACAACACTTGAACACTAAGTTTATAAAAAATAAATATATAAATTATATATTTTTTAAATACTCCCAATGTATAGTCTCCTACACAAATATCATACATCATCTGAAAATAATAAATATTATCTAATTAGGAAGAAACCTAGGATCATAATTTTATAACATCAGAAATATCATAAGAATCCAATGTTTTAGGTGTATGAATCATTTTTTCTTTTTTACTAATAATATTGATTTTAAATACTCCTATATAAAATTAATAACAAAAAACATTATAAGTAATTTTCAATCAAATGTATATAATATTTAAAAATGGATAACTTGTATGCAAGAAAATGAATAAGGATAACTGGAAATTATAAAAAGAATAACACATATAGTCTCCAACTATAGTAACATCCATAGTTATTAATGTATGTAGACTAGTTAGATCAATAATATCATTTACTAATAATCTTTTTTATCCCAGCTACATATATTAGTGATGTACAAAATCCACATAAATATGTAACACTTTTTATGTAATATTATATACAAGAGTATCTCCAATATTCAAAAAAAAGTTTATTTTCAGGACCAAATAAAGAGGTAGAGGATCATAGTATTAAGGTTAGGTATGATAGTTAGGTAGTGTAGAATATACAAGATACACATGTTGCACAAGCTGTAGAGGCAGTGATTGTCTCATCAATTATTAAAATATGGCCTACATAGCTGATTGAATTTTTTCATCCATATACTATTTCATGTATTATATCTCATCTATTAAGGAATCCTGTACTAAGACTCTTTATTTCTAATGTTGATGACCTAGAACATTCCGAACTCTAACATCCACTTCATATCCTCTTATGCAACTAGGGTGTTCTAGCTTTACTAAAGAAGCAGATAAGAATTTTATCCGACCATCAAGGAAAAAAGTACATTCTGTCATATTCTACTGAATTTTATCGTTAAATGAATAATTAGAATAGATTATTAGTGTTATTTTAAAAAATACAAACATTCATGGAAAATAAAAATTAATTTCTAATAATTGTTTCCCCTACTTTAATATATTTCACTATATGAAACTATTCATTTTTTCTTCTTGATCATTTCCATTTTTTATTCAAAGTAGCGGGAGATGGAGGACCAAACAAGAACTCATCTCAAACATAGTATAATGATCATTAAATTCATCAAAATTTTCTAAAATAATTACATTACCTAATAAATTATACCCTCTATTTGATAATGTATGGGATTATACATAAAAGTAAAATACTATTTAACCACGTAATATAAATAAAAGAATAATATATAAAATATTTATAATACCAAAAATGATTCACCATGTCAGATGGAGACCAATTTCTTCCATATATCTTCATCTAAATACTCTTACTTGATGCAAGATTTTTCATTATATAACTATAGCAAAAATTATTTTTTATTAAATTTTCTTTTAAAATCTATGCATCATACTACAACTAAATATATTAATAGTTTCATAACTTATTTTGATTCTTTAAAATTGAATGTTATCTATAGTTACATAAATAAACTATTAGTCATTTAAAATATATAATATATTAAAAATGAGATAAAAATTAGCCAATTGAGAAATATTTCGATTATGGACTCCCACAGATGATAATTCACTAACTTATTGATAGAATTTCAACCAGGATATAAAATTATAATCCTAAGACACCGTTTCATGGCGATATAATTAGTAATCTATGTTGCATTTGGGCCAGTTGGGTTATAATTATCATCAAAATTAATATATACTCTCTGGTCTCCATAAGAAGGTGATGATTTTGGTAAATGTGTAATCGTATATTAACCAACTATATAAATCAATTTTAAATAGAAAAGGAAAACACCTCTACTGGAGGCCTAAAAATATTCATATGATTATTGTTTCTAAATTAAATGTTTTTTATCCTTAATTAATTAAATTTCTTAATATTTACCAATACTAAAAAAGACTTATACCTCAGTAAATGTTCTTTTACCTCTATTTGTTTAATTGAAGTGGGAAAATGTAATGAAATTCTATATACATTAATATTGTAAGAAAAATAGATATTTAAAATCAATTATTAAACAATTATTTAGGTAAGAATGGTTTCAAAATTGGGTAAGTTTCAAAATACAGATTTAATGATTCGAAACTATAAAATATTGAAGTTAAACTATTATATATAAAAAGAAATTATAAAATAATTGAAACATTTAAAAATTTAAATATCACTTCTATAAAAATGTGTTTTCATGTGTATAAACATTATAAAAACATAATTTAGAATACCATTTCATTAAGATGAAAATGTTTTAAATAACTACTGAATATAAAAATTAACACAGAAATCATAAAAATGATCAATTTATAAAATAAAACATCCAATAATTAATAAAAAATAGTCTTTTTTATAGATATAAAATTAAGAAAAAATATAAGGTAAATATTTACTTTGATAATTACCAGAGTAATGTCTTGTTTTCCAATATCCCGTAAAAATGATCATTTCATATAGGATGGTCTATGTTTGTTTTATAGTCATTTTTATCATCCAAAAATCATACAATAAATCAAAAGGAATCATATAATTCTAAATTTTTTTATCATCCTCATTACCAAAATTAATTATTTTCTATTTCAAAATGTAAGACCACTGATCATTCTATGGATCAATGACATATAATATTTTCTTTTAACATGTCTCCCTAATAAATGGTTCCTCTTTGGAAAGTAATCCTTTCAAATCAATCAATGTAAAACTATAATCATCATGTTTCCTATCACTATTACTATCAACCTAGTGACACTTAAACACTATGACTTGAAAGATAATAAAAACCATTTTTCATATATCCTATAAAACTCAAAACTATGTCATTGACACAGAAATTGGGTTTCAATATTTTTCACTTGATAAATGAATTTCTTTAAAAATGTCCATTAACACACTATTTTAAATGGTAATATAGTTATCTATATTTTTTATAAAATGTGTGACCTTTAATATGGAAATTAGACTATGTTATCATGTTTAGAGATGGTCACCCAACCAACTAGTTCAATGTTTCATAGTAATATATATCTATAATGAATTTACATTTAAACAATGAATCAAATGTACTTTTATTCTAAATCATCAACATTTTTTAATTAATTTTGAGATAACGTATCTTCAATTCATCATTATGTCATCATATATATGATTAAACCTGATCTTTGTTTTTTAAAATCTATAAATGTTACGGAATCACTCCATCCCATTAAATAAAATTTATCTTAAAGCCTTGAACCCCTTCTATCATCACTATAAACTATTATATGTTTAGATCTTGGGAGTCCATTATACTCCATTTCATACAAATAATAAGAATAAAACTCAATAAACTCTTCTAATACATATTTTTTAAAATAAAATCATCCTATTGATAATAATTTTTATTATCCCTTCATAATGTTCATATATCTTCCAAATGGATGAATCCATTATAAATAAACAGGATTAGAAAATCATATCTCATGCACTAGATGAGTTACTATGTGAAAAATTATATCAAAAATTGTATGCATGAAGTACATTTTGAGTTGAAAATTTATAAGATCATGTTCACTCTCTAGAACATATAACATATTTAGATCAATGACCTTAATATATATGGATTTGAGAAAATCAATTAACCTAAATATTGTCTTTCTAAAAGGTGTTGATAATATTATGATCAATACGACTGGTAGTAGTGGTTGAATCATTACATAGTAATCATGTGATTTCACACCCATTAATTTTCTAACCTTTACTGATTTTTTTTCACATTTAAACAATATATACTGGGACTTAAATACTATATAAAATTGAAAAAATCATATTCTCATTCATTCTTAATGTGTGACAAGATGAATATAAATATGTTAGGCTTCCTTTCATAATGTGAGCTAAATCAACAAGTATTAATATTAATATTAATTAAATTTTAGCATGAAATCCATATTTTTTATTTCCTTTTATTTATAACATAGGTATTATCAAACTATCCCATATATTTTTTACAACATGCATAACATCAATGTCATGATTTATCTTTAGAAATATCAAATAAGTTATCACAAAAAATAGTCTATTTCTTCCAAATATTTATTTTATAAATTAAAATTTTGTTCTTTCCAAATGTTAAATTTGTATTTTTCACCCTATCATAATCTTCTTCAATCAAAAATGGTTTTGGGGGAAGAATATATTCCTATAAATTGTTAATTACATTTTATTAATATATAATAAGTATGCCAAATTCCTAAAAAAAATAATTATTTTTATATGCACACTGTCTTTCTTCTATTATAAAATTTATAATATGAATTATTTTCATCAAAAATTGGGCATGATTTATTTTCCATAACACTATATTAATATAACTACTAATATACAATAAAGTAAATTATTGTGAACATTATCATATCACGAAAAATAAAATTCACTTTCTTAAATTGTATCCCTTTTCTCCCATAGATGATTAAAATCATCAATAAAAGGTAAAATATACACATCAATAACAGTTCCCATCTATTTTGAACTAAAAATCATTGAAATCATCATTACATATTTTTTTATTCATACATATTTTGTGGTGACAGGTTTTAAACAACCAAAAAAACATGTCAAGAACTATGTTGTGTTATATGGCTCTTCTATGGATTCATTCCATTTTTTATTATTCTATTCTGATATTTTTAACTTCAATTACAAAATCAAGAAATGTTTTATCAAATATCTTTCACTATGGTAAATTAGATGGGTGAAATAAGTTTTCAGAAGAGTTTTTCTCATCTGTATTCCATCTTGACCTTTTCATCAAAATAATTTTCAAACAACCACTTAAAATTAGGAATTATTGGAAGGTAAAAAATTTCATTAGTGTAAGGAATGATTCTGATACTTGAGAATGTATTAGAGTTGAATTTTTAGAATTATTGATAAGAGTTATTGGAAGAAATTATTTGATGTTACCAAATTGATTTAGAATGAGGTTGGATACCAGTACCTAAGAATGAATCACAGTTGAAGTTTTCATACATCTTATAGTATGATGTCCCAAATTTATGAAATTTAGATAAATATTTATATTAATTCCTATGAAACACACAATAACAAAGAAATAATATATCTTTTTATAATCTAGTCCCATTGGGTATAATATTTTTTCCTTATAATTGTAATATATAAGCTTTTATCATTATGTAAGTATCCCTTTTTAATGTTTATGAAACTCATAGAAACTTTAATCACTCCACCCATTTAATTCAATAAGTTAGGTAATCTCATAACTATTGTTTATACTATATATTTAGTGAAAATGGAGAATAATGGTTTCTCATAATCTCTTTACAATCATTCAATAGTTGATGTTTTGTTGATGGATTCAACATAAATATCATGAATTAATTCTTCAATATGATACTCTATCACATTCTAAATATTTTCATCAAAATTACATTTTGAATTTTCAATTCTTTCTCCATTTCATATCCAATGCATATAATTATTGATCCAAACATAGAAAATGATTGAATCCTTAATTTCCATAGAATTTAACATTCTCTTAATAAAAAACATCACATATAGAAATAAAATAAACTCAATGTATTGAATAATTTCAATCAAAAATTCGAATAAATAAATAATTTCTTTTTTATATAAATTAGTGGTTCTTCACAAATTTATCAAATTATTATCCAAAAAATATCTAATCTCAAAATATATAAGAATAGTATATTATAACATATAAAAATTTCAAAATATTTTTATAAATATTAAGTTTAATAATAAAAACATATAATATAAATCATTGGAGATTGTGTGGGATGTATGTACGGTTATTATGAATCAAATAAAAAATAAATTACTCTTAGAACTTATTTTATTTAAGTAATTAATTATAAACTATGTTTTATGATCCTAGTAATGAAATAGGGATACATTTTTCAAGTATATATTTCTTATATTTAAATTACTATAACATAACACCACTTCTGTTATTCCTAGATACTTGATGATATTCATCAATATTTATATTTAGTTAACCTAGAATAAATTGCATTAGACGTAAATTAAATATTTTCATTATCAGAAACAAATAAAAATTTAATAGGGTAAAAATCTTGGTCTAATTATGCATTGACTATAATCAGAAGAAAATATAAAAATTCATTGACATAAATCCCTAAACAAAATATTCTAATATGGGTAGAAAAAATTGTAATGATTCATCTTCAAAAAAACATAATATTCCATCAATTAGAAAAAATGAGTCTTCTAGTATATTAAACCCATAATTTTAGCCAACATTTTTTTTATAAAAATATTCAGGAAAACTGTTACCATATGGTAATATACATGAATATTATGAGGAACCTTTGATAAACTTGTAATATGATAGGAGTTATCAAAAATTCTTTGTAGGTATCCACTTCATAACACATGCATAAGCAGAAAAAATAAATCCAATTCATGATAGATTAAAAGACAACTATAATTCAAATATTTTCACATTTATTAAAAACATGTAATATTTCATCAAAAATTTAAATCATTAAATTTAATAAATGAATGTTTCTCATATTAAAATAATAAGCTTCTCTAAGATATAAAATAAATGAGTCATTGATATAAACATAAATTTTTAAACATTATATTGAAACAATCCCTGTAAAATAAAAACATATGATAAGACCAAACCTATGTATGGAAGGAATAGATATGGGTTTACCCTATTAAAAGGAACACCAATGGTAATATACATCAATAATAATACCCAAGAAAAAATTAATGAATTCTAAACATAAAATAGAACAAAATAGAAAATCATAAAAGTTGGGGTATCATAGTGATCTTATATTAATAAATATTTCTAATACTTGGAATACCTAGATCCTATGAATACTATATAAGATAAAAATAAAATATAATAAATTTAATATATGGAAAATAAATTTAAAAATGATAAAAAAAATAACTTTCAAAATTCAGATTTTGAAAATGGGAAACAATTCAGAATATTAATGTACACCCTCAAAGTAGGCGTCAAGATGAATTCAACAATATTGAAGAAGTTGATTTTGAAAAACAAGTAAGAACAAAGAACAAACAAAATCCATTATCCATGGCTTCTAGTCAATCATAATAGGATTTCTAGAAACTAAATATCTTATTGGATTGTGAAATTATTATAAATGGTAGAGGATTGATGATCAATTATGGTCTAAAGAATATTAAATATGATTAAAATCGATTTAGATCATCTTCGAGTAGATGAGGGTTTCATGGTGAACTGAAATACGATTTTTAAAGAAATAATCCATCTTTGGATAAAGAATCAGTATATAATGGGGGTGTATTAAGGATCAATGAGAGTGAAAAGGGTTTTAAATAATATTAAAATGATGAAAATTGAGATTAATGAATGGCGGGTCATATTGGTGTCTTTAAATATTAAGAGTAAATCTATATTATAATAATAATTACTGAGGGTTTGGGCACTGTGAATTTTTTTAATTGATTGAAAGATTTTTTTTAACAAAACCAATCTTGAATTTATTATTTTATTAGGATTATATGATGGGATTTGATATAGATACAAATTGGTGTTTAACATTAGTTTTTAGAATAGCTATTGTTAAAAATTATTCTATAAAACCGTTAACATTAATTTAGAAAAAAAATGATAAACATAATACACAACAACATTTAACATCTATTTATAAAAAATATGACATTAAAATATTCCCACATAACATTTAAATTTAATTAATTGAAAATTTATATGGTTATTATGAACAAAAATCAAATATTTTTAGTAGTGGTTTAACAGATTTACCATTTTATCGTGGGGAAAAGTTGTTACTATTTTTACAATTGATTATGACTAAAGTATAGTGGACCATTTAACCTAATATAAATTATGATTATTCTAACTATTGAATCTATTTTATCAAATTAAATTTAAAATATTGGCTAATTTTTTTTAAAAAAGTATCCTCCTTAATGTGTCGAAAAATGACTTTTCAAAAAAATTATTTTCCACGCATTAGATGAACTTACATGAACTCTATGACTATTAATTATCCTTTTATGAATTTGAATTATTATATTTATGATATATAATTTATAAATTTCATTTACATAATTCCTTAGTAGAGGTTATTCTAATTAATTAAAATCGATAATTATAATGAACATAAAAACAATTTTCATGAAAATCTATTTTCATGCATAAAAATAAAATTAAAAAACATGATATAAATAAGATTAAAATATTTTTAATTGGATTAATGATTCCTAAAAAATAAAAAAATTCCTTTAAGTTTAATTCCGATCATAACTATGCTTTTAAATAACACAATTTAGTTAAAATAGATGATAATTTTACAAAAATTAGAATTTCCACTATTCCTTGAAAAATCACCCTTATAAAAATACAATCATTTTACCATTATTAAGTTATTACATGATGATTTGAAAAAAAATTATAATACAATTTCGTAAATTGGTAGAATTAATTATATTCTTTTCTCACAAAAACAATAAAAACATTTTGACAAATAATATATATTCTAATCAAGTATGGAAATTACTAAAATTTCTGTACTTATATAATAAATAAATATTCATCATCTAAAATTTTAATTTAAAATTTTAAAAGGTTATTTATTCCTATTCATAACCTAAATTTTTATTGATAGGTTATAACATTCACATTTAAATAGTGATTTTTTAATCGTATATCATGGTTCCTTTAAAATTAGCGTTTTCTGTGAACTTGTGGATAACAATAAAGGGTTTTACATGTATATATTCATTTATCAAATATCCACATCATAAAATGGATGCTGAAACATTCTATTAAATGATGTAATGTAAACTTAAAATTTAATATATAATAATAGAAAACTATTTTTCCAAATGGGATAAAATTAATGTGAAGTTGAAATAAGGAAAGGGATGAGAGAATTAATGAATATGTACAAATATAGAGTGATATATAACATGGTTAGGAGAAATTTAACAACCAAAAAATCATAAATCTATTATGGATGAAAGGTCTGTCAATTTGTTGGGAATTTTTTTAAAAGGAAAATTTTTTTTCAAGATATCATTTTAGAGTTGAAGAATTACTATACCATATAGTATAATAACATACAAAAATATACTTAATTGATGTATTAATATTCTATAAGTATATTATCATAATTTTGTTATGTTTTGATCAATTTACAATTCTACTAGTACGCAAATAAATTAATATCTAACATAAAAATTTTATGACAAAAAGACTAAAATTAACTACAAATAGGTAAAATGATCCCAAAAAGAGAAAAAATACATTCCAAAAATCTTTAAATATTAATAAAAATTAATTGGTTTCCACAATGCAAAATAATAACAAAATTTATAAAACATCATATGAGAAAATAATAAATTTTACTTCCAAACTTCCACCAATGTTTCAACATATTTTATTCTAAAAATAAAAAACCATACATCCCAATAAACCTCAATATTCTCAACATTAAAAAATTATTTCCCCTAAAATTTTATCTCAAATATTTAAATAAACCTCCCCTAAAATTTAATTTTATTCTTCCCAAATAATAATAAACAATAAACCTAATGGCTATATAAACCTAATCCAAATATAACCTTCCTTAAAATAACTATAATTTCTAAAAAAATCAAAATAATTTGATACTATAGTATGGTTCCCAAAAAATCATAATATTAATCCTCCAAACTATTTTTTTTTAAAATATTTTCATACTATCCATGAATTCATGCGTCCTAGTGGTGGGAGCATTACCATTGTTTCCCTCAAGTTATGAGTTTAAGCCCCATGACCTTACCAAATGTGACATGTTATCTTCTAATATGCAGGTTGTTATTTTCATAAAAAATATTAATATTATTAATATAATGTTTGAAAAAATATGTTTCTCATCCTCCAAAATAACATTAATCATAAAATCACTTTTTAATCACAATTTTTTTCTAAAAAACTTATTTCTTCAAAAAATAAATTAATTTTAGCTTTTTATTTTTACATTCAAATCATTGACCACATTAATTCTAATGGATATAAATAGCTTAAATAATTGGTCATTAAAATATAAAATTATTATACCTCTAATAACATTTTAACAAATAAACAACTTATAACTAAGCGTTACATACACCTCATTCCTTTATTAAGACTCAATAAATGTATCTGAAGTACTTTCATCCCATAAATCCTTAGAAGGTGTATCTATGAATTTAAAATTATAAAAATAATTTAACTTTTTAACCCATGATGGTACATAAAAATCTTAAACTATACTTATCTAAATAACTAAATTAATTTATTTATGAAATATTTTCAATGTTTGTCCAAGGGTTATATTCCATAATCTATGTTTTTTCTAAATGTAGTTCCCAATGATTATATTAAAAATTCATTTACACCAACTAAAAATACTCCAAATCTATTTTCTGAGAATCATTGATTACATTATTGCCCTGGAATAAGATACAGACGATCACAATCCAAAGGACTAAATAGTTTAACTTTCTTAGTAAACTAGATATATACGTGATTCACATGATATTTTTGAAAACATAAATTATTACATAGTGAAAGTAAATTTTTTTCATCCATGAACACATTTTAGTAATATTTCATTATATCATGGGGAAATGAGAAAATATAAATAGTGATGTTATATGCATATTAAGGATTATGTATATTGGAATAAATCATGAGTAAAAAATGAATCGTCAATTTGGTATGATAAATTCTTTAAAACAGATTCCATTTAATCCATTACGTGGGGACGAAATTCATCCATTGATAATATTAGTGATATAATAACATGCATAATAATAACTAAATTATAAAAGAAAAAATTTATTAATATTAGGCATAATTATATTTTAAACATCAAAACATTGTTATGAGATAGTTAAAAACTGTTGGAAGTTATAAAAGAAATCCCTATTTAATTAGGAAAGCTAATTTTTCTCATGAGACCTTTCAATGCATCAAGTGAATATATTTGACTAGTCACCACCAATCACATATTTTACAATTAATACCTCATATATTGTATCACTAATTCAATTCATAATCAACAATCCATGCCAAAAATAACTAAATTGATAGAATATTATAGATTATCAATATTTTTCCTAGAAAATTAGATAACATTCCTAATGAAACACCACATTTTAAAATAACAAATAATTAAGTCAATAATAATATCTATGATACAATGAATATGGAAATTTAAGTGATATATAATGTACAACGAACAAAAAAATTGAATAATTAAAGATAAAGTAAATAAACCCAAAAATGTTAAAGAATAATAAGTGGCCATCAGTTCATAAAAAATATATGTTTTGAAAAAAATATAATCATTTTTAAATATAATAAAAACTAAATTGAAATATAATAACAAAATTTCTATTTTTGATTTTTTTGTAAAATTATTAATAACATGGAGAATAATCCAGATATCATAAAACAATAATAGTGGTGGGGAATCCTTTTATAGATTTATATGTTAAAAACATTAATTTTGAACTTTTTTATAGAAATTCAAAAAAAACATTCAAAAAAACATAAGAAATATTCATTCATGACAACTTAAAAATTCAGGGATTTATTATATTTTTATGAATAATTTATTTTAGTAATATAATGAATTTTTGTAAATCATTTTTGAAAAAATAAGGACATTGCTGAAATATATATCGTATGAAAGGGGAAATAAAATTACTTTTCCTTTTAAGAATTTATTTTCATGATTAAAGTACCACATAGAAGAAAATTGTGAAGTAAATATAAAAAATATTTAAATACCCATAGTGTAATAAAATATATGTAATTTAAGAAATATAAGTTATAAAATTCATTCAAACAAAATAAGATCAATCCAATAAAATTGATATTGTATAATATGTTTTTACCTCTTTGTTAACTTATAAATTGGAACCCCTTGATAGAATAAACAAGATTTGAAATATTAATAATCATGAATAAATATATATTCATGTTAAATATATCAAAGGTGAATTATATACACCATATAAAAGTGAATAGGCTCTTAATTAAAATATATGTCTCAATTAAAAGTAAATTGAGATGAAATCCAATATAAATATAATACCAATGAGGTGAGAATTAATCATTGAATTTCATATGTTAATAAAATTGAAATAAACAATTAATATGATTAAATATGACATAACATATTAAAAATTAATTAACCACAAAATCCTTGAATATCAATGAAAATGAATAATTAATATAATGCAAATGAAAAGAAATGGAGTTATAAAACCCCATAATTCTTGGTATCATTCAAATAAAATACCATTTAATTAAGTAAAATAAATTTTAGCTTAATATATCATTATATATTAAGGACTCGTGATATATCATGTAAACTGGGTAGTATATACATTATATAAAATAAATTGTTGCATAAAAAAAATTTCCTCAATGAAGTGAGAATGTGATGGAATCCCTTACCCCAGGTTTCACTCATCATTTATAATATTTACATTTCTAAATAATAAACTGACTATAATTATTTAGTTTACTAATTTTTTTTCAAGTATATTATTCCTTTTATTAAATTTATTACTGTGTTATATTTAATTACTCAATCATTTAATTTCACAGTGGACGTTTTGATGATATTCAATATGTATATCCCAAAAATGGATTTGATGGATGGACATTGGTAAAAGATGTAATATTTTAATAATCGCTACAATAAAAAAAATTAAATAATTATTATTTATATACATTAATTAATATTTTTAATCCAACTATAAAAAATGGTTCTGAATAAACGAACTGCATTACAATCGTGGAGACGGTAAGTCGTACGTACACACGAGTAACGTTTCCATTTATAAATGATGATGATAAAAAAATATGTGTTATATTATAATTTTTATAATAATTATTATAACTTAAATATAAAATTATTTATTTATATATACCTATATATATAATTGATGTGATGAGGTTTGAAAAAAAAACCACATCACTTCATGGAGGTGGTAATCCACACATACGCATGAATCACATTATCTGTTTTAAATGAATGGAAAGGTGAGATATCATATGGTATATTATATTTATTTAATATTAAATAGGTCATTAAAATTATATATATTTATATTTATCCATCATTAAAACCATCTGTGAGTGTTGGTGATTGAAAATTAATTACATTGGTTCATGAGGCGGTTTTCTGTCATACACATGAATGATAGTGTCATTCAAAATTTACTAGAATAGGAGATGGATATAGGGAATGACATTAATATAAATACTTCACATTCTATGGTATATTATTATGAAATTATATTATCGGTGTTGAATCAATTTTAATGGAGGCGGAAGAATAAATTAAAGAAAAACATTTTGTTAAGAATGACACCTCTTCTTTTAAAAACCTATTTAGGTTTATAGAAGAAGACTTCTTTGAAGGTTTTTTTACTAATAAAGGCCTATAGGATATGGTAATGGAATTAATTAGGGTATTTTTACGGGATTTTCCAATCCAATTGTTTTGTGAATTGTGATGAAAATAAGAGAGTGGTATCCCTTTAATAAATGACTAGAGGGGATCTATTGAAATTTATAGAAATATTTAATTATAATACGGTCATATTCCATTAAAATACTAAAAAATAGAATTGAAATTGATTTTAGGATTGGATAAGGTAGAAATTTGGCCAAAAAATAGTGTTTAGACATGTAAAATTAACCCTTATCTCTTAACCTAACTTATGATAACCCATGTTAACCTAAACCACTGTATAATTTTTTTTCAAATTGAAAGGGTTATGAAATTACATATATATGATAAATATTGGATCATTCATGGAAAGTTAATTACATTTCAAAATGTTTAATATCCTAATTTTCCAACTACTTGCGTATTGTTAAGTTTAAATAATTTTAAAAAAATATATTTATCAGAAAATATAATCTCTGTTATTTTTGGAACTATTTATTTAATTTGACATTAATGACCTGATAAAAATAATTAATTTTGATTTTATTATATTTTTCCATCAATAATTCGTCATTATTAATGATAAAAATCTTTTATAACTATAAGTATTAAAGAATACTTGATTTGGGTGTTTTTAAAAGCATGTACCTTCATATTTCCACTATTTTCACAATCATTATGTCAGTATTGTATATGAATTTAAGGTAACTATATAAAAACAAATTTTTTTTAAAAAAAATAACCCCAATGAAAATAATTTCTTTATAGAAAAAAATATCATTAATATTATCTCACTTCTTATTATCATCAGTATAAGAACACATAACAGATATTTAAAAGGAATACAGTGATATTTTTCCTTTTTCTTTACATAAATTATATGTATGTTACTTTCCTAGAAAAAATGTACCATAGATAATTTAATATAAATCCTAATGTGATATGGGTTATAATTCATTCATTCATGAATAATTATGGTTAAAAAAGCGACCTTGTGACTTAGTTCTAACCCACTTTAACCAGATTTACCCTTTTACTACGGTGACAAATTTTCAATGTATTCACTCTTCATTATGAGGAAAAAATAAGTTAACCATATGAGCTATTATTAATATTTATGATTAAAAGTGTGTAATAAATTTTTTGTAATTCAATTCACATTATTGATATAACTTAATTTAATAATGAACCAGAAATATGTGTAAAAATAGTTTTTAACAACTGTATTTTCCAACAATTAGATGATATTATATTAACTCTATTAATATTACTAGTAGTTATATGAACATATGTTCATATATACATATATATATATAATATAAATAATTTCTTTAAATCATTATTTTTTTGGGGATATTTTAATTAAATAAAATGGAAAATCATTATGCACTTAAAATTAGTTTTCATAAATGTGCGTTTTCAATCATAAATTTAAAATTATATCCAAACCTATTATAACAATGATTAACATTCAATTAATTATATTAATTATAAATATATAATAATTATTTTATATAGAAATAAAATTTAATGAGTAATGGTACATTAAAATTGCAAAATTTACTAAAATGAGTTTATAGTTTTACAAGAAGTTGAATTTTCATTATTCACTAAAAAATCAATTATTTTAGAAAAAACCCAAAATTTCACGTTAAGATAATTTTGAGAAGTTAATTTCAAAAAGTAATTTAATATTGTAAAATAATAATTAAAAATTTACATAAATTAATTATATTAAATTCTCGAATTAATAAATAAAAATATTTTTGATCAAAAATATATATTTTATTAACATGTAAAGATATTATTAAAAATTGAGTCCTTATTTACCAATAAATTTTCTTCTTCATAAATTAGTATAAATTATTTTAAAAAACATTTACCTATTTATACAACCAATTTTAATAGCTAGGTTATAACGGTCACCTTCAAATAAATTTTTTTAATAGAATATCATGGTTTATTTAAATTTATTCTTGTGTTGGAAACAAGAAACAGAATATAATGTTCTAATTATAAAATCATGGTGTGATACATTCACACTACCATACATTAAATTCAGCCTCTAAATTTTATGTTATGCTAAAAAATCATAGTATAAAATTTTAAATTTCCATTTATAAAACCACATAATAAAAGGGTTAATAAAACACCCCATTGAAAACATGGAAATGGAAATGTATAGGTCATATTTAATAAAAAATGGTTCTGAAATAGGATAATGTTAATGAGAAGTGGAGATATATTGGTGGAGTAGAAAACTAATTCCCAAGGAAAAATAGAGGGTGATAGGAAACATGGTCATGAGAGTGTTAAAAACCATAACATATAAATAAGTGAAGTGTTAAAAGACCAAAAAATTTATTAGAAATGTTTTTAATTTGATAAAAATTTTATATTAACATCCTTTTCTTATAATTGAGGAATTCTATTACAATATCAGATAATAGCATAATTAAAGTTACATAGTTGATATATTTTTATTTCATAAAAACAATTTCATCATTTGGTTTTACTTCGATAAGTTTCCACATCATCACTTACTCCATGAAGTAAATATTCAACATGAATTTTTTATTCTTGGAGCACTACTATATGCATTTAATGGATTAAAATATCCACAAAAGAATACAAATATATTCCTCCTATCAATAAATAATAATAATAACTGAAATGGTTACCAGATTGTAAGCTAATAAAAAAAATTTATAAACATTAATATGTATAAAATATACAATTTACATCAAAATTTCCACCATAGGCTTGACATATATTATTGTAAAAATAAATAACCCAACATCCCAATTTACCTCAATATTAATAACATTATATAATTTATCACCTAAAATGTTATTTCATACCTTTAAATTTAAATCCAAAAAAAATTAATGTAATGACATATAATTTCCATGTAATGTTTCTTATATATATGGGAATATTATGAGTCCGTGAAAATTAATGCCACGTAATTATGAAGCTCGGATTGCCCAAAATAAATTCTTGAACTTTTGTTTGGTTATGTTCAGTAAACGTGCAAGTTGGTCTTCCTAACTTTTAAACCAGTGCTCGGAATTTAAATTCGAGGCCACTGTTGAACTTGCAGCACCAGTATTCGCTTAAGAAGACTTTCATCTCCACGGTAGTGGGTCAACAGTGAAAGATAATCCATGGGTTTTTCATCTAAGAATAAAATAAATATAAAAGTGTGTGACATTTTTATATTTATTGGAAACACCCATCTGAGTATATGGAGGTGGGGTCCATCGAAACAAAACCTCCATGTAGAAGTTAGATTTGGGGACCACCAGACCTAAACCTCCCATGAGAGGTTATGGTGGTGGGAACCACCCAAAGTATAACCTCCCATGAGTGGTTATGGTGGTGGGGACCACCCTAAATTAATCCCCCATGAAACCCCTCATTAATTGGTAGAAACCCTCAACTCCCTAATAAATGTGGGGGGAGCCTCTTTAACACCTCCACAATTTTAATTCTTCCAATGCACCTTATTAATTATGAAAAACCGCCCTTAATCAATTAAACCATTTAGAATGTTATGATAATGAGTTAATAGATATTATTATCTAATATCATGGGATGCATTTTCATTTCGGTTGGATTTGGGGAGAGGAGGAACTTTGGAGAAATCTCTCGATGAAGAACGCTCCACTGATGAAGAATACTGATGAGGAATGCCTTAGACTACGAAGAATGACCACGACTTCGACCTTCTTCCTCAGAACTTCCTTCAACGTAGGATCTGTTCATATACAATGAATCGGCGAATCCCTTCTTGTGCCAACACCATCAAACAACTAACAAGGTAGGTGTTTAATGTTGTTTGATTATCACTTCACAAGTACACCCCCTTATTTTCTTTTGTGGGTTGGGAAGAATCTTTGCAGGATGGTATGATGTGATTTATTCTTGTGAACATATTGTTATCGTTCTAAGGCGGAGAGTGCAGGCCAATCTAAGATGGTCCGTCCTCTCTGTAACCATTGTGTTGATTTGCGGTGTTCTTTAAAACGGATGAAGGTGGCGTAGGTGATGAAACTGAAGAATGAAACGGTGCCGCAACCCACAATCTCTACGAACCGGATTGCCCACGTGGCACCCTGGTCTCCCAGCCGCACTGGCCCGCACCGATGTTGGCCGAACTGGCCCCGAGCCATGCCGCCCCCCAGATACGCCGTGCCATGGACGTGCTGCACCCCAGCTGAACTGGAACCATGCTGCAGCCGGCTAAATCATCGCCACCCTATGCCGCTCCACGGTCATGTCACCCTAGCCCCACAGTAAGGGCACAACCGCCCTTAAGGCGCCCTCCAGGAAGAGCCGCCCACGTGGCGCCCTTTGGGTCGAACTGCCCTCACACCAACCCGTGGCCGGTCCGCACCCTCGCGACTGCTCCACGCCCTCCCGTCTCTCCGTGGCCCCTCATGGCCTGCTGGGCTAGGTCTAGTGGGTTGGGCCGAACCCCACAGGTTGGACCGCCCAATGTGTTGGGCCAGACCCAGGCCCACTAGGATCCAGTTACGCTCCTTCGGCCATATCATTGGCACCATACGTCCGTTTTACGAACCGTCAGCGGTGCTAGAAATCTTCGAGCGACTCGGTCATTTTGAGTAAACCCTACTAGATTTTTGGTTATAGTTGGGAAATTTCTAGGTTGGATCGAGCATGAATCCAACCGGGCCCTAGGTAATAAATTGCTAATAACACACAGACCAGGCGTCTGATTGGCGTGATATCTATTGTGTTGAGACCCCTATGACATGGCGGACCTTTTAGATACTTCTTCATGAGATTTTGTGATACTTGGAGCATCGACCCGTATCTTGTGGAGATAATCCTTTCGGAGACGAGGGAGCATAGTGCATGGACCTAGTAGCTGGCTAAGAACAGACGAATGCTGACGGTTTTGACTCTGAGTGACTCTACTAGCCCAGTGGGGAGCGCCTTGGAGTCACGACAGACCAACAGTGGGGAGCGCCTTGGTGTCGCGACAGACCCACTGTACATGACAAAAGGATTACCTCAGCATGCTATGATGGGGAGCACGCTTGGTGATGCAACAAACACATGGTGGGGAGCGCACATGGTGATGCAGTAGATCCACATTACTCGGCATGAGGAGTACCTCAGTAGAACATGGTTAGTGGGAAGCGTGCTTGGTGTCCTGACAAGACCACTGTACTCGATACGGGAGGAGTTCTCCACCATCTGAGGTTTCAACAATGTGATTGGGGTTGTTACTTGATACTACTCCTAGAACAAAATCCTAGTTGATTTGAGTCGGTTTTTATATGATTTCCTGATGATTGAGATGGATCCCTTGATAATTTAGGTATATGTATGGGAATATAAATAAGTAGGGTTATCTGTTGATTTTTTACTTTTTTGGTTATGCATGGTGGATTTTTTTGAGACCTTGAGTGTCTCAGGGTCCCTACCGAGTATTGTTATACTCACCCATACATGGGTTATGCCTATACCTTGTTGTGTTTGATTGATATGATGGGCAATGCTGACTGAGGTTGAGAGTACTAGGACTGGAAGGTACTCAGAGGTGGGCTATACCGCGTTCTAACATGCGTTGGAGACAGAAATACTTGGACTGCTGAGGAGGCGATATATACCTTCCCTTCATGTAGGATCCTCATAGGATGATCCAATAGTTGTCTTTTTTTCTTTCTTCAGGTGTATTGTATTTAAGTTGTACTTGTACTATCCAGTTGAGCTTTTTCTCTGCCCTGATTTAACTTCAGTACTCTATTTTTATACAATTAACTTGGTGTGTTCATATCTAGATGTGTGATTTCTTGTGTGCGTTTTTATAGGTTATAAAGGCAATTCCTTCCCAGTATTAGGGAATTAAACCTTTGGTGCTAGTCTCCATCCCCTGGCCTATGGATGGCGGGCTAGCGGTAGTCACGACATGGGCCCTGGGGGATGGGTCATGAAAAATTGGTATCAAATGAGTCGGTTCTACCACAGAACATAGGACACTGATAATTTATATGAATAAATAGTGTTAAGTGTAGTGAGTGTGGTTTTCAGTTCAGGGAGTCTAGTGTTGATGCAGCGACCGACGTATCCATACACCAGGACCCTAACTTCTGATTTACGACTTAGTGCATGAAAACACTGATTGCATGTGTGTTTTCAAAAATTTTCATTACGTATACTCACCAAGTCATTTCACCAGGTATATCCATTTAAACATAGTGCACCTGTTTCTCTTTAGGATTCCTCCACGTAGACAGCCAGCTAGAGTTCCGAGATTTGTATGCACTGATAGCCCACCGAGCGACAAGGTTTCGGTGCATGGATCTCTTCCAATAGAGGCACCAGTGGTACCATTACCTATTAGGCCACCGATTCCACCAACACCAGCATCATAGAGTGCACGATGCATGAGCGCATTGCACGAGTTCCAGCGCCAGAGGCCAACATGGGTTTGGGGTGAGACGGACCTGCAGGTGGATGAGGATTGGCTGGAGGCCATGGGGAGAGTTCTCCGACTGGTAGGGACACCATCCGATCTCATGGTGATTCTTGTTTCCAGCCGTCTACAGGCAGTAGTATGTAGATGAGGGATCATGATGATCGAGGTTCATGACGTGGTGACACTTCTCTAGGCAGAAATCGAGAGCCTGTTTCGGCTGGAGTTTGTACCACTGACTCTTCGCACAGTGTGCATTCAAGAGTTACTTCATCAGCAGCAGGGCAGTATGACTCTAGCTCAGCATCCCGACGTAGTCGGGGGTGATAGAGAGTGCCCTCTTAGTGGAAATTTTCCTTGATGATATGTATCTAGAAGTGAGATCCACCACCAGTCGACATGCAGAATAATCTTTTGCATCTCGTAGCAGACAAACTTCACAGAGGTCTAAGGGGACCAAGCCTACAGGTGGACAACCGCATAACTCAATATCGGTTGTGTAGTGCACCTGATGTAGAGACTGACATGCCAGGAGCAGGAAGTCTTACACATGTGGCGGGCAAGGTCCCATGGCTTGTGACTGTCCAACCCGCTATTTAGATGAACAGCTGACGGTCGATGGACCATCCAGGCAGAGAGAGAGATTCGATCGAGGTGGTCTGTAGGGAGCAGGCAGATGTGGCAGAGGAGTTGTTCATGCAGCTAGCGGTGGGTGACGATTCTAGATGTTACTGCGACCACCACCAAGAGGTCCACCTCGACCGTAGGGAGTAGGAGGACAGTGGAGAGCTCAGCTTTAGGCACCTAGGCTTACGATCATAGTGCTTCAGAGATGACATGAGGTACAATTTGTGTCTAATAAACCATAACTATAGTACTTATAGACACATGTTCCAGTCATTCATTTGTTTCCACTGCCCTCATTCAGATCTCATAGATTCTGATGGAGTCGTTGTCTCAATGCATTCAGTTAGAGACTCCTACGTGAGAAGATTCGATGATTACACACTGGTGTCGGCAGTGTGATCTTACTCTAGGGGCAAGAGCTTCAGCTGGGATCTCCCAGCAGTAGTGTCCTGCCCTTATGACATCATATTGAGGTCTGAGGACCATGAAATTCGTTGAAATGTTTTAAAACCCCGATCTAGGTTGTGGATCATAGTTTATATAAAACTGTTTGAGAGGACTATGTCTCAGCTTGATGTTAAACCTCTTGGTTAAAACAGTTGTGCATTTTTTTAGTTAAAACTATTATGAATATTCCGCTGCTATTTACTTTAAATATAAATCTAGTTTAAAGATTATCTGATAGTTAAACTAACATGTGTTTGTATTTATTGTAAACTAGTAGGTTAGTTTCATAAGCTAATCCAATCATCAGATTAAATTAACTAAGATCTAATTAATCTCTTGAGAACCTAAATGAACCTTTACTATATTACAAATTCATTACAGTTTAGTTTGTTATTTAAATTGGGCTATTTTATTAGATATATTTTAAATCATAAATTTTCAATAGGAAATCTATTCACCCCCCTCTTGAGTATACTACTCCAACCCACAATATTTATTGGTAAATTAAATTCATAAACAATATTTATTATTATTAAATATTCATATTGTGTATAGAATATGGATTTATCAACACTTTCCATAGTCAATAAAATAAATTTCATAATAAACACTGTATGAAAATATTGGTTATGATTTAGTAAGTAATAATATCCATGATATAAATAATATTGATATTTAAGAGATATATATAGTTAAATAATCATAAAAAATAAACTATTTTAAGAGAATCATAACAAAAAAAATTAATATTGAATAAGTGGTAGCCATCAGTTTATAAAAATAATGGTTTTATAATAACAACATATCCTTTAATGGAATAAATAAAATGGTAATCAAATATTAAAATAACATTTTCATTGTATTTTTATCTCAATAAAATAAATGAAAATATGTCGAAGAAGATAAATATTGCCAAATGGATATAATTGTGGGGAATTCTATTGTTATCATATGAGTTAAATTTATTCAATTTGACTT
Organism: Viscum album; assembly: GCA_963277665.1. NCBI lineage: Eukaryota > Viridiplantae > Streptophyta > Magnoliopsida > Santalales > Viscaceae > Viscum > Viscum album. The sequence goes on from OY728125.1 coordinate 1,406,739,071, forward strand.
GTTGTAAAGAATCCAAAAATGAACCTTTATGAAAACTCCAGAAGGATACCTTTAATAACATTTCAAAATTTATTTATGACCTAAAATTTCATTAATAAATTATTTTGGTAATAAAAATGACTTCTGTAAAACATTTTGTTTTACTAATATCGACATTTATGAAAAAATATATCTGATTAAAAGTGACATAAAATAAGTTTTCCTTTCACATATTTTATTGATTGATTTGATTAAAAAATAAAGGAAAATTATGAGGAAAAATTTTGAAACACCATAAATAGTTATAGGATACTAATATAGATTTATATACTAAATTATACTTCATAAGATCCCTTCAAATAATATATGATCAACCCAAAAAATGAGATTGTAAAGTAAATTCTTACCTATTAGTATCTTTTACATTGAAACCCCTTTAAATAATGGATTTGAATTCAAAAATTAATCATCATGAATAAACTATTATCAATGATAAAAATATCAATATATAATTATACACACAATATAAAAGTGGATAGGTGTTTAATAAAAAATATCTCTCAATAGAGTGTATATTGTGATGGATTCCGTTATTAACATCCTACTATTAATGTGACTATTAAATATTGGATAATTATATGTATAAAATTTAAATACCAATAAAAAAATTGTAGACAAAATATATGATAATTAAAATTCATTAAGCACATAAAACTTGAATATCAAAGAGAATTAATAAGTAGTATGACGTAATGAAATTGAATGGATTTATGAAAACACTTAATTCTCGGTAAAATTAAAATCAAAGCCCCTTAGATGTAGTAAATTGATTTGTAACATAAAACATAACATGAATTATGATGGCTTATGACATAACATGTAAAATGGGTATTATATCAACAATATAAAATATATTTTTTCACAATATTAATATACACATTAATGAAATGAAATTGAGATGGAATCTCTTACCTATGGTTTGACTCATCACATAAGTTATTTATATTCAAGAATAATAAAATTATTTTAGTTATTTAATTTCATAAGAAAAATTTTAAATTATTTTATTATTTTTATTTAATTTATTACCATTTTATATTTATTTACCAAATCAATAATTTTCACATCAGATGTTTTGATTATATTCAGCTCATATATTAAAAATAACTTTTTTAGTTTAAGTAGGGTAAAATTTATAATTTTACCATCATCTCATAAATAATAATAATGAATTTTTTATAATTTTTATACATCCATTAAATTTTTTAGTGATCCTTTGAAACAATATTACAAAAAGTTAATAACATTGATATGATGGAGATGGTATGTCATAAGTGTTCATGAGTAACGTTTCCATTTTTCAATTTTCATGATGGGATGAAAATAAATATTATTTTGTCTTTTCAAAATAATAATTATAACATAAATATAAAACGATTTATTTATGTACACTTTTATATTGTAGTCATCTGATGTGGTTATGAAATAATAATCATATTACATTGTAGAGGTGGTAAGCCACACATAGTCACGAACAATGTTATCATTTTTAAATGAATAGAGAGGTAATAAATTATATTATATATGATATTTCTAGATAAGTATATATTTCATAAATATAATATATATATTTTAAATCGATCATTCAAACTAATTGTGAGTGGGGATGATGAAAACAAATTACTTCAGTTATTGAGGCGGTAGTCCACCTTACACAAGAATGATAGTTTTATTTCTTATTGGATGGAAGAGGAAATGATAAAGGGTATTCCATTAATATAAAAAATATATCATTAAATTATATATTCTGATATTATTAAATTATCATGGTTAAATAATATTTTAAATATGTTTATGAAGAAACAAAACAAAAATTCTCAGTTAAGAACAATACATCTACATTGGAAAACAACTTCAGGTTCCCAACATAATCCTTCCTAGGGGGGTTCTAAAATCAATAAAATGACTCTAGGACTTGGTAAAAGAAGTATTGATGGAATTTTTTTTATGGATTTAGGGAACTAAATGGTTTTTTATGTTTTATTAAGAGATCATATGAGGATCTATTTTAGAATTTCACATAGGATAAGGTCTAAATATGGACATCTAATACGATTTAGGAAACTTCGACTTACCCTTGCCTCTTATTTTAACCCCCAGTAAACACATTTTAACTATTACTATTCTAATAACGTTTACCAGTTAAAATGATTTTAACTTTATTTATAGTTAAAAAATGGATCATAAATAGTAAAGGGATGTAATTTTAGACCAATTATAATTATAATTTTTCTCTTTTATGATTTTCAGTATGTTTAAAAATTTTAATAAAATATTATTTAACATAAATATCATTAAGGTAATTTTCTAAACAGTTCATTTAATTTTCCTTCAAATACATAAATACAAAAAATCATTTAGAATATAATGAAATTTTAATATAAATAATACCTAATTTTGAACTATAAACTTATTTTGGAACTCTAAATCATCCAAAGTACATTACCTTTTGTATTTTTAAAACCAGTTTCCATGATCTTTCAACTATTTTCTTAATAACTGTATTAACATTCTATAATAGTTAAAGGTACCTATATAATCCCTAAAAACAAAAAATATATTACCATAATCAATAATTATTTAATTATATTCAAAATATCTTTTAATATTTGTTCTTCACTTATTTTTATCCCTATGTAAACATATAATAGATATTTAATGGAAAGTTATTGAAATTTTGTCTTTTTATTTACATAAATTATAATATAAGACTATTTCATGAATAAATGTACCCTAAATAATTGAAACTGGTGAAAATTATGATAATTGTCTAAATTTATTCAACCAATTATAATTATGAAGAAAAATTCTAGCCTTATCACTTAAATTTATCCTTGGTTGGCCAAATTTTTCCTTTGACATTGGTGACACATTTTACTATTTTTAATACTCATTATGACCAAAAATTATGTTGAAATTATTAACTAATTTTAATTAGTATGATTTCAAATATTTTATAAACTATATCAAATTAAAATCAGATTAGTGGTAGAATTTAAATTAAAAATGATCCCAACAAATGTGTCGGAATATCATTTTTATGTAATGTTTTTTTCAAGAATTAGATGATATAATATTAACTCTATTTGTATTAATCATAATTATATTAATTCAAATTAATATATATAGATATATAATATATAAATTTCATCTATATCATTACTCATTAGGTATAAAGAACCAGGATTTTCATACATAAATATCAAAACTTTTGATGTGAAAATTCATTACGTTTTATAAAGACATGACCAAAGATAATAATAATATATTTTAATTGGATTTAGAAATTATTTTTTTTATTTCATGAAATATATTAAATGCATTTGTGAAGGATCATAAAACATAGTACTCCTCTAAGGTATACCCTACCAAGGATTTTCTATATAATATGGCCAAAAAACATTGGAAATTGTGATCTCATGTTCCCAGTAAGGGAAAACATAGAATTTATCAATCTATTATCACATACAATAAAATAATAATAATAATAATAATATGTGGTCATGAATGTAATTTATAAATTTAATACAAAACCTATCAAGGATCATAAACTTTCATCATGGCATAAAACATTATCATTTCAGTAAAAAAGTCCCATAAGAGTGAGAAATCATCCTATATCAATCATGAACTGTAATCACATGTTATAAATGTGTGGTACCATCATGAATATAGAAAACTACTTTATATATCACGGTTAAGAACAAATAAAATCAATTTAGTCGATCAAGACTCATAAAATGATTTTTATAGTGGATCAAGATGCACCTATTTCCCATTGTGGAGAAATACACACCTATTTCCCATTGTGGATCAAGATCATTGTCCTTTTCCCTATAATTATGACATGAGAAATAATGTTTCACCCAATTCATTTGAGGGAGATATTGGTCACATCCATCACAAAATGAAAATCTTATATATGTTTTCTAAAAGATCATTAAACATACATCATATCATTACACATGAAATGAAATGGGTTTAACAAAAATTTCATCATATCATAACATTTTGGAAAGAGACAATTTTCATAATAATTTCTTCATTTCATTACAACATAACCCATGGCCACAAGCGGGCCTTGTAAGAATTTTATCATGGCATAAATCTTGGAAGAGAAAAAGGTATCTTAAATATATTTTCATTTTAAATATAAACCATCAAAAGATAGAATTATAATGATATGCATAGATCATATCCACAATATAGATTAAGTAGAGTCAAAGTATTTCATCTTATAGGGATTTTTTTTGAAATATCACTTCAAACATTTTTTGAGGAAAATAACTTTTCATTAAATATAAATATTTAAAACAATGAATATAAAACATTCTAGAAATGCATTTCTTTTAAAATAACCTTGAAACATATAAAGGAATATTTAGAAATTATATAAAACATATTTTTAGGAAAATGTAATTTCATCTTTTAAAAACACTTTTCAAAAAATAAAATATTTTGAAAATCATTATCATTGAAAAATATTTGAAAAATTATAAAGGAAGATATAAAAATAATATAAAACATTTCATGAAAAAAATATCTTCTCCATTTTAGAAAAAAATTAAAATTGAAACATTTTAAAGATTCTTTTCATTGAAAATATCCTTGATAACATATAATATAATATTTTAATATCATTTAAAACACTTCTTGAGAAAAATATCCATTAAAATTTGTAATAAACGTTTTTAAAAAACATTTAAAAAACACTCATTGAAAATAAATATTTATACTTATAAATGAATATTTAAAATAATGAGAGCATGTGGTGGTGGAAAACACCATCAATGTCATACACTATAAAATAAATATTTTTTTTAATATTTTTAGTAAAATCCAAAAGAGCCTTATTTTAAAAATAATAGTAATATTATTTTTAATATATATATTTAAAACTAAATCATGGGTAATAATTATTTAATAAATACTTTTAGGAATATTAAATTATTTTTTTAAATAATTTTTAGAAATCACTGATATGGATGAAAAGTTTTTTTCAACATAAGAGAGAAATAAATTTGATTTTTATTAAAAATATTATTTTTAACACTTATGCACGTAAAGAGATGAATATAAAGGGTGGAAATGTATTCTCATGAAATATATATAATATAATAACATAAATGAGTTTCATTAAATATAGATTATAATATTTCATAATTGAAGTATAATCATGAATTATTCTAAAAAATTATGAGATTGTAACATAAAACTATTACCACCTTTGAAAATTTGAATCTAAAGACACATTAAAGAATAAGATTAAATGGAACTTTTAATATCAAGAGTATAAATAAATTCATGATATTACATTTTAAATTAATTTTATATACAACTCAAAAAAGTATATAGGTGAATAACATTCCATACGTCTCAAATAAAGAAACTTGAGACAAAACTCCCTTACCGATTAGTTAACTTTTGATCCACAAAACAATTTTAAGAGTTGTACAAAAATAGATTTTTAAATAAAAATTATTCTCATTTTAATATTTATAAAATTAATTAATGGGAAATATTTACACCATATAATGTAAATATGTGTGGAATATGGAATCTCTTGCACAAAAGTAAAAATTGAGACCAAAATATGTTACCAAAAGTCTCAACATCATTCATACATGTTAAACACTCTTGTATAACAAATATAATTTTATTGAAAAAATAATATATATATATATATATATATATCTTACAATACATTATTTTCATATGACCTTTTATTACCTGTTTATTAACAATTCCATGTTAATGTCAGGTTTCAGGCAATTACTTGATTTTTTTTGTGCGTGTTTTGATTTATTATTTTTCGTCCTATTAATTTGATCAGGTTTGAATCATATCCATAATGTTAAAATTTATATAAATATAATAAATAAAAATTATATATTTCTTTATATTGATCCGTAAAATTTATATTTTGGAAATGGAAAACATCATTAATGGAGACGATAAGACGTACGTACGAATGAACGTTGTTTCTATTTTCCTAAATAAACGAAATAAACAAACCGGTATGATATATTACAATTAAAATAAAATTAATTTTTCATATATATAATTTATATTCATTAAATTTACCCATATTACCATCGATATTAATCCAAAGAGAAAAATATTCGTATCGCTTCGTGAGGTGGAACTCCATCTTACACATTATGGATGTTATCATATTTGAAGCGGAGAGGAATGAAAAAAGGGAATATGAGATAATAAAATTAAATAAGAATAATAATGTTATAAATATCATATAAATTTTTAAAATCAATAATTATATCCATCCTTTCAAGGTGTTGATGGAAAACGAACTACATCAGTTCACAAGGTGATAGTCTTCCATACAGATGATCGAATGTTTCCTTTTCCATTTTATGAAATTAGAGATGAATATAGGTTGTTAAGTTAACATAAAGATATCTTAGTCTATATTATATTCGGGTTTTATTGTATAGGTTTTTTAAATATATAATTTTAGATTGAAAAATAATTAAAAATTAATGAGATTTGTATTTAGAATTGTCTTCACTTGGAAGAACCTCTTTTTGATCTCTTATTAACGACCCAAATGTTTGTATATTGAAGGACCAGTAGATCTATAAAATAGATAATAATTATGGGGAAGGATTTTGGTAGTGATATTTCATGATATATGTCTTTATAGTTTTGGAATAAGTTAATTTTGATGGTGTCTTTGTATATGTTTGGGAAAATAACCCATTTAGAAACTACATTGAAATTTCCCCAAAAAATCCAAAATAATGAAGTCATTCACATGAAAAATGATTCCAAATGACCATAATATTGAAATATGGAAGAATAATATTAAAATAGGGCCCTAAAATTCGATTTATAGAAAACTTATAATTATTTTAACACTTATCTTCTTAGTTTAAGACATGATAAACCTATTTTTACCTTAACTACAATAATTAATTTTTATAATATTTTCAGTATTCGTTATGGTCAAAAATTATGTTGACCTTATTAGATCATGTAAATTATAATGGATCCAAATATTGAATCAATTTTTTTAAATTTCATTCACATAAGTCAAATATTTTAATTTAAAATTAATATTGCAGACAAGACAAGAAACTTGGTTTTCAAAGAGAAAATGGCCAAAAGAATACAATTTTTTTATATCAAATTTCAATATGAAATTGACTCCAATGTCCTAAAATAGATAAATATAGATATAATTGATCAAATTATTTTTTTTACCATGTTAAAACAAATATAATTTGTTTAAAATATTTAAAATAAATGATTGTTCTTAATAGAAACAAGTATTTTTCACTATTCATCGAAAAATTTATCTTTACAAAAAAATACCAAAAAATAAAATGAAGATAATTTTTTAATTATTACTTAAAAAGTGATGATTATTTTATAAAATTAATTTTATAAAATTTTAAAAAAAATATATTTTTAATTTTTACAATAAAAATTGAGAAAATGTTATTTTTGAAATATATATAAACTTGATCAAAAATAATTTACATTTTAATCAATATATTTTATTTATATAAAAAAAATATTTAATAATTTATTTTAAAAAATAATCCTATCCATTCCTCTAATTTTATGGTATAGGTAATGATGGTCATGTTTAAATTATAATATTGATAATTGTAACAGTTTGTTAAAACTCGGCATTGTGTGTAATGAAAAATAAACTCTGTGTTGCATGTTATAAAAAATATAAAAAATATTAAATTTTCTTAAAAATAAAATCACTAAATATTTGGATGTTACATTCCACCCCATTAAAATGAATTTCTCCCTGAAAATTATTACTTCGGTATTAGAAACTAACGATACATATTCCTCATTACATCCCCTGGTTCCCACATAACTTCTCAAGGAAGTTGTTTAATAAAACATTAGCCAAGTTAGTGGTATTATATCAAAATTATATTTAGGATCTATAGCCTTTATTAGTTGTTCCTCATATTAAATGTCATCCTCTAATGGTACAGACTCTGAGTTTAGAACTTGTGATGGATCGAGATTATTCTTCCTCAAGTGATATACATGGAACACATCGTTAACCAGAGATAGGTTTATCGAATGTTCTAATCGATAGGCTAGTGTCGCAAATTGAAAAAAAATTAAATAAGCTGATATACTAAGGTCTTATATTTTCTCCTTATCATAAGTACAATTTGATCTTTTCATCTTTATTTGATCAATTCCTACTCCATCTCTTACTCTGAGAAATCGCGCTGATTTTTTATACCAGAAGCACTAATAGATCACAAGATCCATAATAGAATGATAAGTTGTTAATTCAATATCATGTTATATCAAAAAGGGTTGAATTTTTAATTCAATAGGAATAGATATTCATATGGTGAAGTAATACATAAATCTATAATAGCTCATGCAATGTTTAGATTCAACTATTTCATAAATAGATAGCCATAATACCCATAAAAATGATTAAAATAAAAAATATTGTAAATGTGGTCACTAAATCTCCAAAATTAATTTATCATTAATCCCTAAAACAATATGAAGTATACATTAACATTCACATACTAAACATGTGAATACATTCAACATGTATTCTTATGAAACATGGTACTTTCCTAAATTACCATTATAACTTATTGAAAACATACATGTTCCCTTATTAGATAAATGAAACAAAAATTATTTAATATATTACATAAGTCTAAAAATGTTGTAAACTTCATCAATGATAAAAGAAACCACATTTATAATAAAAATTAATATATTTTAATGTAATTGGTACGATCCAATTTACATTAGTCATATCTATTATATCATTATTCAAACATCATAATATTGATGTTAGGAACATTTTAAGGGCTATCTCCCCTTAATAAAATATATAATTTCCATCAAATCACTTTTCTACGCCATCTATGTCATTTATCTTATTCCAAAAAATCATTGATGAAAAACTATTGTGTAACAATCCATTTAGGTTTCATGATTCTAATAACCAAAATACCAATGGTAAAAATATATTTTTTTGATTCAAAATACATAAATATATAAATAATTCCACTTTCATCATAAATCATTAACCATTATTGGTTTTATTATTCCTTAACAATAATTTCCATTCATATGTCACTTTTAGTATTTTCATTGTTAACAATATAACCCTTACTCGTATAACCCAACAGATTCTGTTCATGATCTTTCCCTTTTTGGAGATCAATTTTTATAGTTCTCATACATTCCTCATATAAAACATTATATCGTTGATGATATCTTATATAGACCATTATCTTCGTCCATTATGTTAAAAAACATTTCATTTTTCCTCTATAAATACTTTCTTTGTTTCATTATTTTCAAAACTCAAAACACCTTCAATATAAAGACCAAATCCTTTAGGAAGAAAATTACCATTATTTTAATGACTTATGGATATAGTGAACACATTAAATATTTTTTCTATTATGTTTAAATAATCATTATGTATCATTATTGATGATAATATAGTCATTGAACAGTGATCACACGACTGATGTAAATATAAAGTTTTAAAAAAATCCTTTTGTCAGAGAAAAAGTAGATGATGGTTTCATCCAGTAGACTCGGGCCATATAAAACTCATTTTTCGAAGCTTGGAATGGAGGTAGGGTCACTAGGATTCACTCTAGACCAATCCCAAGCCCAACATCAACATGTTAATCTTGAACACAACTGCCTACGAAAGATGTTCAAGTTAATAGAGATTACCAACACGGCGATGTTATCTGAGACGCCCAAGAGTATGTCATCATCATACACCTGAATCACAGGTCTTCTGTGAATGTTATAATGGGTTATAAAACAAGTTATTAGGTACTTATTGCGTAATTTATTTATATAAATAAATATCTTATTCCGTCAATTCCTTTATTAAAGTCTTTCTTCAAAAATAATGAATATTATAAATTTATTCTTCGAGAATAAATGGTAATTTTGATAAATATATACATTATTGTATTAAAATATGTTTTTTATAAATAATATTAGAAAAAAATTTCTTATAAATAATTATTATATCAGTTATTAATGATAAATTGTTTGGTAATCAGTTTGATAAAATTCACAGTTTTTAAATGATAAAATAGAACTGTATTTATTAATTAAATAGTTTTTTATGGAATTTTTTTTTGAAATAATTAATATTTTAATGAAAATATTTTTATCAAATTAATTTTATTAATAATAAATTAATCTATAATTATTATGATGTAAAATTTAATTTTTGTTAAGGTTTGAAAACTTATTTTGTCAAATACTATGAATTTTCAACAAGTGTCAGTTAACATTTTAACTGTGAAAATTCACATATATATAAAATTATTTAGATAATATTAATATAATGTTTTTAATTAGGATTTAGAAATTATCATAATGGATATTATCTGGCCAATATATGTTTTCCCATTAAAATAATGTGTTTTTTTATTTTATTTATTTATTTTATAAAGGCTTACTGAATCCTTCAAGACATATACAAAATTTTATGATTTTAAAATGATTTCCTTGAAATTGTGACGCGACTCTACATAAGAAAAAGAAATATTTTAATATATTCATCCCTTTACCTTATACAATAATTTATTCCAATCCCCTTCGAAAAAAACCATGGGAAAAGCCCATATTAAGTTTATTTATTTTGAATATTTAATTATATAGACCCTAAAACCAATTATTGTGAAATATTAAAGAATTTCCCTCTCATTTCTAATATAAAACCAACCAAGCCCCCATTTATCATCACATAAATTCCTTGGAACATATCCCTACTCTGTCATCCCTTCTTTATAATCCTCTTAAGGCACCCCAAGCTCTTAATAAGCCCCTCTTCAAGCTTTTGAAGTCACACACTCAAGTAAGGGATCCTATATTTCCTTCTTTTCTCATTTTAATCCGTGATTATTTATACTGTTACATCGATTTATTTGAAAATTTAAATTATGGTGTATTTTTTTGAACCTCCCATATACTTCCATTATTATGTTTTTAGGATGGGATACATATTTCCCTCTCGTTAATTCCCCCTTGTATTCCTGTTACCATACCGAAATTTCTTAAAAGTTGTTTAATTTATTCTTCTTCTTCCAGTTTATCTATTATGTTACACCTCCTATATCCAAATAACTTGTGTTAGGATATGTATTTATATGACCACCTAACATTCCATTTAATTTATATATTATTTGAGACCATATTATCTTTAATTATCCATTTTTATGGTTTTTTATGTCACGTCGTGAGGCTGTTGAAATTGCACTACGATTTACCATGCCCAAATCATCTTGTAGTGAATACCACACTCATTTATCTATCAAGAGTAATAACCTTTATGCACATATAGTTATCAATTATAGATGTTAATTTATGTATTCTAGATTCATTATTGGGGAATAAATGGTGATGTTGAATGGGTCCATGTTATATGATCTATGTGGAACACTTAAGAATTAGAATGAAATATTATTGAAGGGTATGACCTAATAGAACTCCAATGCATATTAATGTTTTTTATCCTGATAAACCATGTGAAATGAGGGTTTACTCATGATAATTCATAGGAAATGAGGTTTTACTCATGCTTATCCATGTGCAATGAGCCTTGAATCTTTCTAATATCTTGTTGTATATTGTTGCCACATTTCCAAGTTATGAAAATCTTGATATATCATGCCTTTATGTTTATGTTTCTATTATCCTCTATTGATATGTACAATTCCTAAAATTTATTTTATTCATCATTTTATGCTTTTTACTCCCTTAATGGGCTTTATAGCTCACCCCTTTCTTTTGTATGTCCTCGCATTATCCTATGAAGTGTTATGATCGAATGAATGAGTTGGTCATGCCAAAGAAGTTTTGAATAAAGATGTTGTTTTTCATGTTTAAATATGGTATGTAATGTTCCTAACATCCCAATACACAATACCTACAAATAATAAGATTTTTTTTATGTAAATGTTTATGTAATGAATTATGTTTAAGTGTGTAAAAAAGATAAGGATTGTTATAGTCGGTATCAAAGGATAAGTTTAGTTTTTTTGGTATTAGGGTTATAAAACTATAGTGAAATTGTTGTGGATAAAAATGAGTATAATAAAACAATCCTTTAATGTTGGTGAGTATAGAGAAAGTGTTTTATCAAGAAAACACATCCCTGTCTCGATACAAACAATTAGAGGTGGCTCTAGCACAGATGTATCTAGGGGTAAAACCGGATAACACAACATTGAGATAGAATCAAATGGGAATTGGTGCAGGAAAATGGGTCTTCCTACACTCTTGGTTCAACACTATTAGGGGATATGATTTTATAAATTCATAAGCTTAGTATGAACCATTGTTAAGGGAGTGAAAAAAATCCCATAAGAATATACGTTAGGGAATAGAACTTGGGTAACTAAGATTGATGACTATAAACTCATAAGTTTAGGAAAGTTATCACTTTTTTCCATTGTATTATATTTATGTACATAATAGTTTAATATACGTACCACTAATTTTATTTTTATTATATCCAATGGCCTGTAATAGGGGACTCAGGCTTACAATTGATTCTAAGATCAATGTGACGACTGTTCTAATGAGATTTCCAATCCGATAAGCTCTGGAATTGTAATTATTATCATGATACACTATTATTTAAATCTTGTTTGGAATAAGTACATGGTTTGAGATTAATTTCCAACCCACCCACCCCCTAAAAATTTATTGGACGCAATCTAAAGACCCATGAGACAAAATGACCCACATTTCAAAAGATCATATGATCCCTCAATCCCTGAAAAATAGATCAACTCCATTGAGTAAATCTTCCGCATCATTAAATTTTCCAACAAAGATAAGGTTCTTCTAGAATATTATCTTATGTAGGTTTAAACTGATCCATGGTGTACATTTATCAGAAATATAAAGAATGGGGAATAGATCGAGGTGTTGGATTGGATGGATTTATGGAAAATGTTTTTAAATAAATTTTTTCCCTACACCCTCTTACTTAAAATGGAAAGGTACTTCCTCTCCCTCATGCAAAAAAGAAGATGAATCCGTCAGATTTTATGAGGAAAACATCACAGGTTTTCCTCTTCTTGAGGAATTACTCATTTCTACAAGTCCCCTTCGGAGTCAGATCCTCGTGTTCAGAGTCTCGAGGACTACTCGATTTGGAGGATTTTTCCCCTGTTCGTTTCTTCTTCCCACTGCAGTGGAGTGGGTTTATACTGTTGCAGGTTTTCGGTCTCCTTATTTCACGAAGTGTCCACCGCGAAGTGGTTCTAGCCCGCGAAGCTCCCACCGCTGGTTTCATTGAGTTCAAGGATTTCTTAACCCTTTGGTTCCTCTCCCTGCTGTCGCGAAGCGGGCGGTGTTCTGTAGTCGGATTTGTTCTCCCTTGTTCTCTAAGTATCCACCGCGAACTGGTCTAGACTTGCGAAGCTCCTTCCACGAAGATTCACTGTGCCGAGAGACTTGTGCGAGGGGACTTGCGCGAACCCGCCGGTGTTACCTCACGCACCACTTGGATAGGGGATTTGCGCGCAGGGACTTGCGCGAGGGGACTTGCGCGAAGGAAATCATCACGCATGGCTGGTTGTGAAGTGAGGGGACTTGCGCGCGGGGTCTTGCCGGTGTGAGGGGTCTTGCGCGCGGTGCGAGGAGTCTTGCCGGTGTGAGGGGATTTGCGCGCGGGGACTTGCGCAGGGCTGGATTTCAGTGCGCAGGGCTGGTTGCGTGAGGGGACCTGCGCGCGGGGACTTGCCGGTGTTACCTCTGTTTGGTCAACCCCTCCCTAGGTGTTTTCGTGGCGTTAACATGGAGACGGATCTGTTGAACCAATGGAAGAACCTCACGTTGACAGACAAAGAAAAGGAGCCACTTGCAACCCGTAGAAATGAAGACAACACTTTGACAAAACGAATGGCTTTATTAGTGGTCAGAAGACTGGCGACCGAGGCACCTTTTAATCTAATGGCCCTCAGGACCACTCTCCAAAATCTCTGGAAATTGGAAGCTGGAGTAGCCATCCGGGAAATTGAGAATAAACTCCTTGTTTTTGAGTTCTTCAGCGATAAAGACAAAGATAAAGTCCTTAGAGGACGACCTTGGTCCTTTGACAATCATCTCATCCTGATGGAGTAATTTAAAGGGGGTGACGAGATTCAGAATTGCACACTTACCCGATCCCTGTTCTGGATAAGAATTAAAGGAATACTGTTCCATGGGAGATCAACACAAGTGATGAAAGAAATTGGAGACCGGATCGGCCATTTCCTAGAATGGGATCGCTCGGACCCAATACAATGGGGCCCCTGGGTTCGAATAAAGACTGAGATCGACGTGTCTGAACCCTTAATGCGAGGTATGTTCCTAAAAATTGATGATTCCAACACCTGGATCTCATTCGAATTCGAAAAACTACCAATCTTATGCTTCCTTTGCGGACGTATCGGCCACATGGAGAAATCATGTGGGGCAAGGCCAGAGAATTCCACCGAAAATATTACCTTTCAATACGGTCCGTGGCTCCGGGCCAAAACACACAGAGAGGCATATATCCCTGAGGCGGAGAGACAAATTGATCGGGACCGTCTCATTGCAGCCCATCTAAGGTGACCGGAATCTGAACAACCTCCTATCATAAGGATGGGACCACCTGTCTTCCCTAAAGAACCCCCGGCTGAGCTTAGGGGAAATGGAAACGCCTCCCAAGAGATTATCGTCAGATGTAATGATGGGGCTCGGCAAGACAGTCACCTGACTCAGGGTATCACAAAATCCGACTTCGCTTTTACAGCACCGAATTTAACGTTCCTTACTTCAACTGGGCCGCTACCTAAACCAAAAGAACCTCCAGAGAAATTTCCGAGGCAGAAACATGTTTCCTTGGATCCGCCTGAAGCTGAGAAGAGTCCAAATCGGTTCCCAACTGATGCCCTTCTGCAAGCTGATTCTGGGATGACTGAAGCCTCACCTTCAGGACATGTTACTCGTGGAACCTGGAGAAGGGCACGTGGCGGTGGTAAAGGCGATTGTCCAGGGAATCCCAAGCCAGGAGATCTGAAACGGCAAAGCGAGTCCAGTGGTATGTACACCAGTCTTCCCAAAAGGAGGAAAGCATCAGGTACGTCATTTACCCCACAAGAGACAAAGGCGGAGGCTGGTCAGGCCCGGCCCCGCCTAGAGCAATGATTGCTTTATGCTGGAACTGTCGTGGGCTTGGCAACCCACGAACGGTTCGTATGTTCCAGCGCCATTGCGCTCAAAGTCGCCCTGATATGGTTTTCCTGTCCGAAACCATATTGGAAAACAAGGACATCACAAATCTTGCCCTAAAGTGCGGTTTCCAGGGTTGTTTCCCGGTCCCCCGACAGGGTCATTCAGGGGGATTGTGTCTGCTCTGGAAGGATAATATCGATGTTAGGCTCCTGTCTTTTTCCCAGCGCCATGTGGCTGCTTCCATTTGTGATCCCCACAACCCCACCTGGACTTTTGTGGGCTTCTATGGCTGGCCTTCCCAGTCTGAAAAGTGGAAATCTTGTGATCTTCTTTGCAAACATCGTCGTGATCTGCCAAGCCCCATTCTGTTTGGAGGGGACTTTAACGAGATCCTTTTCCAGAAGGAGAAAATTGGTGGAACTATGCGCTCCTCCACGTCTATGTCTGATTTTAATGATGCGATCCTTAAGGCAGAGCTGATGGACCTGGGTTACACGGGTAATCCCTTTACATGGTTCCGAGGCAGATATGATGGAACTCGAATCGCTGAACGTCTGGATAGATTCTTTGGCTCAATGGACTGGATGAGCCTCTTCAAAATGTTCCATATCAGACATCTCTCGTTCAACTGCTCGGATCACTACCCAATTGTCATTAACTGTACCCATAATGAGCACGTTACTAGTTCCAGGAAACCATTCAGATTCGAAAGCTTCTGGTCAAATGATCCCGAGTGCGAGGCGGCTATCCGTTCAGGCTGGAAGAAGGGGCAAGCGGATCTGAGAACCAACCTTCTCCGAGTAGCATCTGATCTGAAGAAATGGAGCTACTCTAAATTCCGTCATCCGGACCGGCTATGCAATTTCCTTGAAAGGAAGATTGGCTATCTTCTTAGCAAACCCCCGTCTAGCAGCATTCTCTCCAAAATAAGTGAAACCCAACGAGAGCTGGATGTTGCCCTGCGCAATAAGGAAGGTTTTTGGGATATGCGAGCGCGTGATATTAATATAGTAGAAGGGGATGCTAATACCTGTTATTTCCACCAGAAGGCTTCAGAAAGACGCCAGAAAAACTTTATTTCTGGCATTCTTAATTCAGATGGTAGTAAAGTGTCTGACACAGGGGGAATCCAAGAAGCATTCCTGATCCATTTTCAGAAACTCTTCTCTGCAGGCCATTCTTACATTTCTCCCGAGATTGAGGACTGCATCAAACCTGTGATTTCTGACGATATGAACAGACAACTTTCTAAAGATGTGACGAATGACGAGACTCTTAAGGCCTTAAAGAAAATCCACTCTACGAAAGCCCGGGGACCAGACGGATTCCACGCCCTCTTTTTCAAGAATTACTGGCACATCATCGGTCCAGACTTTTGCAATTTAATGCGGGATATTTGGGCGGGGAAAACGGACATGTCTTCTCTTAATGAAACTATTCTTACTCTCGTTCCCAAGATGAAAAATCCGCAAGGGGTCTCGGACTTTCAACCGATCAGTCTGTGCAATGTCTCGTATAAGATCTTCTCGAAGATCCTGGCGAATCGGTTGCGTACTTGGCTACCCGACGTCATTTCAGAGAACCAAAGCGCTTTTGTGGCAAAAAGGTTAATCACTGATAATGCCATTATTGCTCATGAAATTTTCCATTCCATGAAAATGCGTACACGAGCGAAGAGAGGGATCATGGCGTGGAAATTGGATATGGCTAAGGCCTATGATAGAGTGGAATGGAACTTCCTCGAATTTGTGATGCTCAAGATGGGTTTCTGCACCAAATGGATTGCCATAATCATGCAATGCATCTCGTCAGTTTCCTTTTTCATTAATGTCAACGGGGTGCTCACCCGAGGCTTCTCCCCATCCCGTGGGCTTCGCCAGGGAGACCCTCTTTCACCCTTCCTTTTTATTTCAGTGGCTGATGTGTTTTCTAACCTCGTTTCCAGGGCAGCCTCGCTTTCTATAATCCATGGGGCGAAAGCGTGTCGCAAGGGCCCTCCGATATCCCACCTCTTCTTCACTGATGATTGCCTTCTTTTTTCTTGAGCTACCCCTAATGAGTGTATTGACATCTTCCAGGCGATACAACAGTATGAACGGGCTTCAGGACAAATGATCAATCAAAGTAAATCAGAAATTTCTTTCAGCTTTGGAGTTCCCCAGCCGAAAAGAGAAGATCTCTGCTCTTTAGCATGCATTCATGGGGTCGATAAGCACCAGAAGTATCTTGGGCTCCCGACGGTGGTTGGACGGTCAAAGAAAGAAATCTGTTCAGCTATTGTGGATCGAATTGAAAGAAAAATACAAGGTTGGACCCCTAAAAAAATCTCCAAGGCCGGCAAGGAAATCCTCATCAAGGCGGCACTTCAATCTATCCCCAGCTATTTGATGTCTATTTTTAAACTCCCTGAAGTGGTGCTTTCAAAGATTCAATCCAGTACATCTAACTTTTGGTGGGGACGAAAGGACGGAAAAAATAAAGTCCATTGGATCGCCTGGTCTGCTCTCTGTCAACCAAAATCTGAAGGTGGAATGGGATTCCGGGACCATTCTCTTTTTAATGATGCTTTGCTGGCTAAACAAGTTTGGCGTATTATTAATAACCCATCATCCCTATGCACGCGTGTTCTCCGGGCTAAATATTTCCCACATAAGGATTTTATGGATTCCCATCTTGGATATCGACCCAGTTTTCTCTGGAGAAGCATTTGGGGAGGTCGTAATCTACTGAGGAAAGGGCTAGGCTGGAGGATTGGGAATGGTTCTACGGTCAAGATTTGGACCGATCCTTGGCTTGTTGATCAGACAGGCACGAAGGCGTCATCCCCTGTTTATCCAGGATCCGAACATGCCACAGTCTGTTGTCTTTTTGATGATCAAGGGGCGGGATGGTGTCTGGAAAAACTCTTCTCCTGGTTTAATGAGAGGGATAGGAGAATTATTCTGAGTATTCCCTGTGTGTCAGACGCAGGGCCAGATCATCTCTACTGGAAAAACGACAGCTCAGGTGAGTATACAGTGAAAGCTGGCTACCGGCGAGCTCTTTCTGCTCAGATTTCAGAAGGAGATGCGAGGCCCTGGACATCAATTTGGAAGCTTTATGTTCCCCCTAAAGTTCGCTTTTTTCTGGTGGCAGGTGTGTACTGGTATCCTCCCAACTAAGAGCCTCCTTGTCTACAGACACTTTTCAAACGACAACTCTTGCCCTTTCTGCCCTTCTGCGACTGAATCCCCTTTCCATGCTCTTGTTCAATGTCCCGAGGCTCAGGAGATTTGGAATGGCTGGGGATCAACTATAGAGCTGTTCCCGGACACCGCCTCAGATCTTACATCTCTCCTGATGCGATGGTGCTCCTCCTTTTCGCCGACTAAAGCAGGCGCCCTGTGCATTTTGGCTTGGATTATCTGGAATAGATGGAACGAGGCCATTTTCAATCATTTCCGGAGGCCCCCCAGATTTTGGATTGACCGGGCATTGTCATGGATTGCGGTATGGCAGAACCACCCTGAACAACAAAGACTTTCCACCCACCCTCCTCTTCCCCAACATTGGTGCCCCCCACCGGAAGGGATTTTTAAGATCAATGTGGATGCCTCTCTCCCTAAGGATGGCCCAGTTGGACTAGGTTTACTGGCCCGAGACAACCTGGGAAATCTTATCACTGCCAAATACGAAGCACGTTATGCACTTTGGGAGCCCTCAGTCGCGGAGGCCGCCGCCATCCTTGCTGGATTAAACTTCGCAAAAGATTGCGGTTGGGATTCCATTCACATCGAATCCGACTGTCTCACTGTAATCAATGCCATCAATCTCACTGACGGCGGGCTTCAACCTATCGGTCCCATTATCCGGTGTATTCACTCGCGGAGACAAGGCTTCAATTCCTGCAATTTCTCATTTATTAGAAGGGAAGCGAATGAAGCCGCTCACAAGATGGCAGGCATTGGCCCTCCCTACGAGGATTTGCTCTGGTTCAATCATTTTCCATCGTGGTTATGCTCCTGTATTTCTGCTGATCTCCATCATTAATGGATCCGTCTTATTTTGTCAAAAAAGATAACTCATAAGGGGGTCAGGTTTTCTTGGAATGATGAATGATAATAAGGCTTCTAGGATTTCAAAATGAGGCTTATCAATACGCCCGTTCCCACACTACCCATAAGTGGAGAACTGTTCGTGGTATTCATTGATGCTTTAAAGAATGTAGTGGGATGTCTGTTGATGAAAAATGAAAATTTCATTTCCTTTGCATCACGGAAATAAAAAATTCATGAACAGAACTATCCAACACATGATCTTCAGATGGATTTATTAATATTTTATTTGAAAATATATAGAAATTACCTAGTCATAGTGAAGTGTTGAATATATAATGATCACAAAATACTCATGTCTATATTAAAACATAATGTGTTGAATATGCTCAAACAAAGATTGATCAGGAGGATCAAAGACTATGTCTAATCAATCCATTACCACCCTGGGAATGCGAACATGATGGAAGATGCTCTAGGTATAAAGTACACATCGATTCTATCATTAATGGGAATTGAAGAGGATCCAGTCATCTTAGATTTGATGAATATGGAAATGGTAATAAAAAATATTGTAACATCATAAATCCTTTCAAAAATTATTTCTCAACCATCTCTTTTGGAAAGATAAATGGATGCTCAAACGGATGATATGTGAATTCAAAATAAAGTCAAAACTATCAAAAAAGTTAAATCCTCCGACTTCAATGTTAATAAAGAAGGAATTGTGTGATTCGGGTCAAGACCATGTGTTCCATAAAATCCGGAGTTAATGAAATAAATTTGGTTGATGCATATAGTTCGAATTTCACTATTCACCTAAGAAACACAAATATGTATCGAGATATTTGAGAGAATTATTGGTTGGATAAAATGAAGAAGGATATCGATGAGTATATATCAAAGTTCCTCATATGTCATAAAGTGATGGTTGAGAGTCATATGGCTTAAGGGATTCTATAACCATTACCCATACCGATATAGGAATGGGAGAACATCACAATGGACTTTGTCACTATAATTATGTAGATATCCAAAGGAATCAATGTAATCTAGGTTATTGTTGATCTTCTAAAAAAGATTGTACACTTCATTTAAATTTGAGATGATTTCTCATTAGATCAACTAGAATTAATATTCATTGGAGAAGTGGTATGAATTCATGGTGTACCACTATTGATTATATCCATTAGAGATCCAGGATCCACCTTTGTGTTCTAGATGAGTCTCCAACATTCTATGAATACTGTTCTGAACTTTAGTACGACTTATCATCCAAAAACTGATGGCCAATATGATTAGAGTATCCAAACACTTGAGAATATATTGAGAACATCCTCAATGGACTTCAATTGAGGATGGGATCAACATATTCCTTTGGGTGAGTTCTCATACAACATCAATTTACACTCAAGAATCCAAATGGATCCTTATGAACCCCATTATTAAATGAGGTGGAGAACACCTGCTTATTGGGATTATTTTGGGGGGAAAACTGCAAGGTCTATAAATGGTTGAAGAAATGGTGGAGAAGGTTAAAACCATTCAGTAGTACATCAAGGATTCTCATAGTAGACAAAAACATTGTGTTGACAATCCTCAATATGACCAAGATTTTGATGTTAGGGAAATGGTTTTCATCCACATATCTGCATGGAATAGAATAATGAAATATGGGGAGAAGGGAAGGTGTAGTCTAAGGTACATTGGCCCTTTTGAGATCCTTGATCACTTCGGAGTAGTAATCTATCGACTAGAACTCGCACAAAAAATGTCTCACATACATGATGTATTCCATGTATCACTCTTGATGAGGTACATACATGACCCATCACATTTACTCAATCCAGTGGTGGTACCATTTGAGAATAACCTCTCGTATGAATAGAATAAAATGAATATCTTAGATCGTTGAGAAAAAGTTTTACGAAATATGATGATACCCCTCATCAAGGGGTTATGGTGAAACCACAACTTTGAAGAAGAAACGTGGGAACATGTGGAAATGATGCGGAAGATTAATGCACATCCATTTTAGTGTGGGAAAAGTAAATTTCAAGGGATAAATCTCTTAAGGGGGGATGTTGTAACAACCTGATATTTTATGAATAAAATTCCATTTCTTTTAATGACAAATGTATATAGAAAAAACATACACTACTTTTTTATTATTGGGTTTAAATGAAAATTATGTATCATTAATATTGATAATATATCTATTTAACAGTAATCAAACAGGATATATAAATATATGTTTTTAAAAAAAATCCATTCAACACAAAAAAAAGGAGAGGATGGCCTCATCCAGTAGACTCGGGTCTTACGAAACTCATTTTTCAATGATCGGGAAGGAGGTAGCGTCACTGAACATCACTCTTGAAAAATCCCAAGAAAATCTTTAACATGTTAAACATGAATGAAAGTTCATATAAGAGAAGTCCATGTTAGTAGAGATGACCACCAGACCGATGTTATCCTAGATGCCCCAAGAGTCTGTCACCAGGGAACACCATAACATTAGGTCTTATGTGAGTGTTATAAGGGACTAGGTGACAAGGTGTTAGTTACTTATTTTGTAATATATTTCTATAAATAAAATCCTTATTCCATCCATTCCGTTATAAGAATAGTATTTCATGAAAAAATGATGAATTTGATAAATTTATTCATTTGGTAAAAATGGTACATTTTAGAATTATAAATATTATTATATAAAAATATTATTTATAACAATAATATTATAATAAATTCATATAAATTATGATTATATCATTTCCTTATCTATAAATGATTGGAAATGAGTTTGATAAGAGTTATAGTTTTTTTATTTGATAAAACTGAAAGTATATTTTTTAACTAATAAATTTGTTTTATGGAACTAATTATTTTTGGAAATAATTAATATTTTGATAAAATATTATTATTAAATTTATTTAATTAATATTATTTTAGTATATAATATTTATCAAGTAAAATTTAAATTTTATTAAGGTTTGAAAATTATTTTTGTCAGAACCTGTGAATTATAAATAAATGTTGGTTTTCAATTTAAAATTTTAAATTAATATATTTAGAAAATTATTTTGATAAAATGAATAATATTTTTGTAATAAAGATGTTGAAATTATTCAATGGTGAATTTATCATATTATTTTTGTGAAAATCGCATTTTTGGTTAAAAAATAAATACTTTATAAATAATATATGTGTTTTATTTCATCATAATGGCCAAAAAATGATGTTATAAATATTTTAATGTGTATTTGAGTCCCAATATATGTTTTCCCATTAAAATATTGTGATTTTAGATTTTATTTATTTATTTTATAAAGCCTTAGTGAATCCTCTAAGACATATACAATATTTTTTGATTTTAAAATCATTTCCTTGAAAGTGTGAGTCACCTCCCCATACAAAAGGGAAATATTTTACTATCCTTGGTCCTTTTACATATAACATAATGTTTTACAATCCTATTTGTAAAATGTATTAGGAAGAAGGGTATGTTTTTTGCTTTTTAATCATTAATTATATAGACTCTGAATCATAAGTTTGTAAAATATTAAAGAATTCCTCACTCATTTCCTATATAATCCCACCCAATATCCCACTTCTATTCACTAAAAATTATTGTATCACATATCTACTAGATCATCCTTTCTATATAATCTTACCAAGTCAACCCAATCTATAAATAATCCTCTATTCAAGCTTTTGAAGTCACACACTCAAGTAAGGGATTCCCCCTTTCCTTCATTTCTCATTTTTATCCAAGTTTCGTTATATTGTTACACCCTTTTATTTTCAATTATAAATTTTGGTGAACATTTTATCACTTTTCATAAATTACCCTTATTATTTTTATGGTACATCACTTTCTCTCTCACCAATCCCTCCAATGTATACCTGTTACCATGACAAAATTTCATAAAAGTACTTCAATTTCTTCCTTTTCTTCATGTTTCTCTATTATGTTATGCCTTATATTTCCAAATGAATTGAACTAGGATATAAATTTATATGACTCCATTACTATCTATTTAATATATATATTATGGGAGGAACCTTTTTCTCTTATCAACCACTTTAATGGATTTTTAGGTCACATCGTTTGGCTACCGAAATAGCACCACGATTTTCCATTCCAAAATCACCATGTTGTGAATACCATGCCCATTGCTCTATCAATGGAATTAACCTATATGAACATATACATATTGAATATAGAATTTAATGTATTAATTAAACATTCCATTATTTCTGAATAAATCACAGGGTTGAATTAATCCATGTTCTATGATCTATGGGGCACACTTAAACATTAGATTGAAATTTTTATGAAGGGTGTGCACTGGTAGTGCTCCAATGCATTGGGTGATGTTTAGTATCATGATATTCTAGATTAAATGAGGTAATACCTATGATAATTCATATAAAACGAGGGTTTAATCATGATAATACTTTTTTAATGAGCCTTAGATCATGCTAATATCATATTGTATCTTGTTTCAACATTTCTATGTTATGATAATCATGATATACCATGCCTTTTGGTTCATGTTTCTCTTATGATCTATTGATATGTATATTGCCTAAAATGTATTTTATTCTTAATTTTATCCCTTTTTTACTCTCTTGCTAGGCTTTATATCTCACACTTTCTAATGTATGTCCTCAGGTTATCTCATGCAGTGTTAAGTATGAAATAATGAGTTGGTCATGAAAATGCTGATTGAAATAAAGATGTTGTATTTCATGTTTTAAATTGTTGTGTAATGTTCATAATTTCCTAGGACACATTTCCAATCTATCCATGGATTTTTATTAAGTTTATTTTTATATAATAAATCATTTATAAGTGTGTAATAAATAGTAGGGTTTTATGTTCTCTTTCCTCAAATACATCCACTTAGGTTTTTCCTCCCACATTCTCAACACATAGGAAACTGAATATTCTTCCTTCCATTGTCTTCACCACCTGAACACTCCATGATCTTTTTTCTTATCTAAATTGGTTAATTCAATAGTTGTTTACGATGAAAATTTTTAAACAGATATCATGATAATTTATTTGTAGTAATTATAATAACCTTCATTATACTTTTTATCCCATTGGGTTTATTATAAAAAAAATTTATATCACATTCAATATTGATATAATTCTTTCCAGTTCCCACCATTGACTAAAACCAAAATGAATATTTTTAGAAATGATAATCACATTGGTGAACAACATAATATATAAAAATAACATATATGATGTATAAATCATTAAACTATCTTTTTAATCTATGAAACCTTAGGTTTATCCAATATCATTCGTGGTCATTATTTAAATTATCCAGGATGGTTCATAATGTGTTTGTGAATTTTGAAGGCATATCCCTTGGGAGTTTAAAACTATGGGTGTATTAAGTCCCATTTTTATTAACCAAGTGATGATTTTTTCAAGATTAATGTGCTCATATAAAAATTATCACACCTAGGTACATCTATTATGGAACCACATTCACTAGTAGTATCTATACAATGATGTAATTATATTGAATCCACTTGATCGATCATTTAACAAAATTCCCAGACATTTCCTATACTTTGAGTCATCCATAAAAAGATCTATAGATACAATACAAAATATATCCTTATAAATATCTTTAAGTATTTCACTAATGTTTTTTATCCTAGATTCTAAATGTTAATTAAAACATTCCTATGAAACTTAATATAAAGACATAATCATTTCATACATGAATATCAAAACCTTTTAGATCTATATTCAATAAATTTCATAACCATGTTCTTTAAGACAATAATATTCTAGTTTTTTGGATATAGGACACACAATATTCTTATTCCCTTATAGATCTTCAATAAAACCGACATATATATCCACATATAGAACTCCTCTTATTAATACCCCCCTTAACAGTTTCTTAGTAACATAGGGAAGGAAATGTAACGTCCTGAACTTTTGAATAATACTCGTTTCCTAAATTTGTTTGTTATTTCATTTAATACTCCGAAAAACTATATCTTTTAATTAATGAAGTGATATCGTTGGGTTTCGATAGTTATATGAACATTGTTTAATATGAAATTTCGAAACTAAACACTTTAAGTTACAATTATTGTTTATAAATACAAGTGATCTTGGTTAATTAATACAAAATAAGAGTTGATGGCCTTATCTAGTAGACACTGGACATAAAAAGCCCATCTTTCAGAGCTTGGGAAGGAGGTCACATCTATGGTCTTTGATCTGAACCAAGCCCAAGTAGAACTTCAAAATGTAAAATCTTTAACAGAATCTCCTAAGGAATATGTTTAAGTAGATGGAAATTACAACTCGGGCAATGTTGTCTAAGCCACCATAAGATTCTGTCACCATATCACACCTGACACTTAGGTCCTATGAAGGTGTTACTAGGGGCTATGTAACAAGACTTTAGTTACGTTGTGTCATACTTTTGTAAAAACAAAATTGTTATTTATTATTATTTTAAATTTATGAATTTTAAATTTCCAGATAAATGTAAGATGACATTCCATATTTTTGATGATTTTTTTAAAAGGGGTTATTCTAAAATATTTTTTAAAATGTTATATAATTAATAATGTGAAATGATTTTCAGAAAATAGTCTTCTACAATTGTAATTAGTAAGAAATTAAGAGTCTAATAAGATCAACATAATATTTTTGAATAGTAAATTATGAATAATAATATACCCTTATGAATAGTAATAACTAGTAAATTATCTAAAAAAATAAAATTCACCCATGAATGCATAAATACAATTTATAAATCTTAAAATTGAAAAAATGAGCATAGTATAAGTTTTTTTATTTTGGTATGTCATAAATATTTTATGTACAATTTTATAATAAATTTATTAATTTAAATGGAAATTTATTTGCAAAAAAATTAATCATAAAATGTTTCTATATTATCTTATGGTTATATGATAATTTTATGGGACCTTGATTAAACCTTAAAGGTGTTACAAAATATGTTATTGTTTTAGAGTTTTTTTTTGAATAAATAATGATTTTATCTAAAAATTAAATGAAAAATATTTAAAAAAATTATTTTCATAAAAGGGTGTTCATTTTGGAATTCATAGCATCGATATTATTGATAATTTTCCATAAGATTGATGCACACTCACAAGTGATATCTTATGCTTCGGCGTCGACCTCTTCTCTCTCTCGACTAAGGGTTTCCTCGTCGGTGATTTGGAGGGGGGAGGAGTATCTGGTGCCTTCCCCCTCCCCCTCCCCTTTTCCCACTTTTTCTCGGCCTTCCGTGACTTCAGTCTAGTTTCTCCTTCTCGGCGGTGCTCCTTTTCGGCATTTTCAATGGGACGATGGGATGATCAAGGACTGCTCAACCTTGTCATCTGTGTCAATTCGAGGTGATATTTTTCACGTGGACAGCTCCACGGTGGTTTTTGGTGGTCTTGTAGACGGTTTTTGATGTTTCCGCCCTCAGCTGCCGATACCCTTCTCTGACCTCTCGTTCCGCTGCGCCGCTCCAAGTCGGATTTGAAGTAGTGGTAACTGTGAGATTTTGGGGTTTGTGGGTCGGTTTTCCAAGGTTTTTCCAAGCTTTCTGGATATTTTTGTTCCTATTATGGAGGCTCTGGTTCTCATCCTCGTCGGTTATGATGCCTTCATGAGCCCTCAGCCATCCAAACTCAGCTCTGACCTTATGTTTCCTTCGCTCCGCTCCTAGTCGAATTTGGAATGGAACTAACATTTAAGGTTTTGGGAGGTGTTGTTAGACGGCCGACGGTGCTTCAGACGGTGATGGTGAAGGTGAAGGTTAAGGTGTACTTGGTGTCGGCGGGTTATCTGATTCACGGGTTTTTTCGATTACCAGCTCCGATGGTGGTGGGGCGACGGTGGCGACGGGTGGAGATGTAATGGTGATGGAGGTCGGCGATGTGACTTCGTGTGAGGCGTGATGTTGATTTTTCCTGGATAGAGGTGTTTATTTCTCGGGATTGGCATGTGGATGCAGCTGGCAGTAGGCATGTAGAGGTGCTGGGTTTGAGGGCACCACTTTACGACCTTTGGTTGATCGGTGTTTGAACTTTGAAACTTGAACTTTGGTTGATCGGTGTTTGAACTTTGAAACTTGAATTTTGAAATCCGTATGCTGTTTGAATGTACGGTTACCACTAACCCATAAAGTGGCTTTCTAGAAAAAAAAATGGTTTGGATGGAGAGCATCTATATTAGGTTTGGGTAAATTTTAGTGATTTTTCTGAAATTGTTGAATTTTTTGGTGAATAGTAAAAATACAGTTTTCAATTTTGGGTGTTAAATGACATCATTGATGATATAATCATGATGTGATAAATATGGTCTACTTCTGAAAATTTTGATACATTAGTAGGTGTATTTAGTTTCCAATACTATGGGAAAATGCTTTGGGAAATACATGGTTTTGTAAATACCAACAATGAGGTGTCCCTTGGAAATTAATTAAATATTCCCTCACTTTTCTTATAAATACCTAGCCATTGCCTCGTTCATTTAATTCCAAAATAATACTCAACGATGCTCTGGTATTTATAGCTCCGAATGAGTCCTCCCAAGGTTCCCTCAAGAACCCCAAGGTCCCATCCTTCGTGCTTTCGAAGATACTCTTCAAGGTAAATGAATCAATCACCCTCCTCTTTTAAGTGATGACTTATTTTATGTTATTTATTCTAGTTTCTATTTCATTCTATTGGTGTATGTTTTTATATAACATTTTTACTATCCATTTTATTTTCAATTGATAGGTGACCCTTTCCATTATCATCAGGTCATTTTCTGAATTTTTAAGTGACGTTGTTCGGTTGCCGAATTTTTGTAAAATAAATAACATCTTCTAATTTCCTTCGAGTTTCATTTTCATATTGTATTTCCAAAAAATATCCATACCATGATATTATTTATTTTTGTTGTATACCCATACTGTATTATGATTTATTTAGGAGTGGGTGAATCATTTCCCATCTCTTTTCAATGTTTTTAAAATCCATGTTATATATTCGTTATGTTGTAGAATTTTCATCTCAAAATATCAATTCTTTTCCAAAGAAATTCTATTGTATTATTTATGTGAATACCCCTTTCAATTTTTATTTGTATAGGTATTAATAAATACATAAAATTGATCTATTTGATTTTTAATTTGAAATATATATATATATATATATATATATATATATATATATATAACCCTCACTCCCTTTCAATGGGTTATAAATAACATAATGATCTTTTTTAAGTACTTTTAAACATCACGATTTTGAAATGAATCCCATTTCCTTAATTATTTTTGGGTCATTTATGAAATGTTTGATAAAGATATATGTGGATCACATGAAATTAAAATCATATTAAGGGTTCACCATGATATCTCTTGAATGCATTGGGTAAATAATTAATCTCTAGAGATGACAAGTTTCACGATACCGTGGTGAATAACCTTGGTAATATATTTATGACACAATAGGAATGAAACATGGTGATATATTCATGAATTTCTAAATGAAATGTTGTAGCCACATATTCATGTTTTGATTCATGTTTTTTTATTCTGATATGCCTCTTTTTCATTACTCAAGTCTTGTTGTTTTCATAATGTTCTTATTTATATCACATGTAAACTGATTCCCTTGTTTTCCTTACTGGGTGTTCTACTCACACATTCCTTTGATGTATGTCTCCAGGTTATGAGATGAATCTACTGTACTTAGGATGAACTTATGATGAAGCTTTAAAAGTGAGTTAGAATAATTTTTTATGTTGCTTTCATGTTTAATGTTTTCTATTTCCAAGACACTAGATATTAAAGATCCTCTGTTGGTAAAATGCAAGGAAGAGTTATGTAATAAAAAGGCAGGATGCAATAAGAAACATTAGAATGGGTGATATCTGATTCTCAATAAGTTTAAGAATAATATATATCAATATTTGATCATATGAAATCATAATATAAGCATAAAGTTATGTGATAAAGAAGATAAATTATAAAGTTTATGCCCAACCTCTAATTGATCATAAACATGATTCAGGACATAAAACAGTATCATATTAGAAAAAATACACCTTAAAAAGGAGAAATCATAATAAATAAGTCATGAATCAAATGATCATGTCCTAAAATTTTGGTACAATAAATAATATTGAAAAATATTTCATATGTCAAGGTTAACTACTAAGAAATAAATATAGTTAATCAGGAATCATCACCTATTTCCTATAGTGGATCAGGATGCACCTGTTTCTCTATATGGATCCTGAAGAACCTATGTCCCATTGTATATCAAGCCCATAGTCTTATTTCCAATCATTATATCATGAGATATAAGGCTTTACCCACTACATTAGAGGGAGATATAGTTCCAAACTTTCACTTCATCAAAATCGTACATATATATATGTGTGTGTGTGTGTGTGTGTTCTAGAAAATCACAAAACGTACATCAAATCATTAACCGTGTAATGAAATTGGTTTCTTTAACATTTCATCAATCAATATAATTTTAAAATAAAATAGGTTCCATAATAATTTCATCATTTCATCATATCATAACCCATTAAAAGAAGTACGTTTCATAATAATGTAATCATACTATAACCCCTAGAAGATAAATGGGCTTTGTAAACATCATGTAATCATAAAAAACCATTTAAATAAATATTAAAAATTTAATCTGATGGTTATATCCCCAATAAAGAAAAATTATCATCAAAGGATGTCATCGTAGATAGGAAATTATTTTGAAAGATCACTTGGATCATTATTGAGGGTAATAACTTTTCTTTGAAAATTTATATTTAAAACTAGAAAAACATAAATCATTTTGGGAATAATTTTCTTTAATAATAACATTTAAAACATATAAATTAATCATTAAAAATAATTTAAAACATTCGTGAGTAAACTATCTTTTTTTATTTAAAATGTTTTTTAAAACATAAAACATTTTGTAAATAAATTATTTAAAAATAACCTTTAAAATTATAAAGGAATCCTTAAAAAACATTTAAAACATTCCATGAGGAAAATAAACATTTCAATTTGATAAATAATTTTTAAAAAACAAAATATCCTTGAAAAAAAATTTCTTTGATAATTTCTTTGAAAAATTATCATGGATTCTTCAAAAAACATGTCTTGAGGGAAATACCCTTACTAAAATAAAAATAACGTTTAAAAAATGAAACAGATTCCACATATTTTTATTTTAAAATAACCTTGTAAATTTATAAATTAATCTTTTAAAAAAATATTTTTCATGATGGTGGGAAATATCGTTCATTTTGTACACTTTAAAATAGTGATTCCTTTAACATTTTAGGTTAAATCAAAATAGGTCTTATTTTGAAAATGATTTAGAGATTAAATTAAAAAAAATTAAATGGAAAGTATGGTTAAAATATCAGTAATTTTTTTAGTAATTTTCAATCATTTTTTAAAACATCTTAAAATGTCATGGATATGTAAAAAAGGATTTTTCAACCTCTGAGAGAAATAAAGATGAATTTTATTTACAACTTTGTTTTGAACTCTTGAGTACATAAACAGTAAAAAATTATTGAAAAAATAATTCTCATAAAATTACTATAGTAAAATAAAATAAAATAGTTTCTTTTGGTATATATAATAATATTTCATCATTGGAATCGTAATCATAAATAATCTCGATAAATGATGAGATCGCAACATAAAACCCCTACTACATTGGTAACTTTGAAGCATAAGCCCCATGAAATAATAAAATTAAATTAAACATTGAATATAATAAGAATAAAAAAATTCATTATATTAAATTTACAAGGGATTATATATACCTCATAAAATAAAATAGTTTCGCCATATGAAATATGTCTCAAAAAGGGAAAATTGTGACAAAAAACCATTACGGATTTGGTAACTTTTGAACCATAAACTCAATGAAAAAGAGCATCTAAAAATAATTTTTAAATAAAAATAATTTTCATTATAATAATAATATAATAAATTAATTGGAATTATATACACCATGAAAATTTAATAGGATGTGAATATGAAATTTATCTCATATGTGTAAAAAGTGAGACAAAAAACCTATACCATATGTTTTGGCTTTCATCATCCAGATTCAAACATCCTATTTAATAAATATAAGTTTATTATAAAACTATTATAAAACCATAAATACACATATCATACCATATAGTGTCTACTTATGACTTTTTAATTCTTTTTTGTTCAAAATTTCTTGTTAAAGTTGCGTTTTGTGAAAAAAATAAATTTTTTTTTGTATGTTTTGATTTGTTATTTTTTGTTATATTACTTTGATCAGGGTTAAAAAATATCAATATTTTTAACCATGATATAAATATTATATATATACATTATAAATTTATTTTTAGTGATATTTAGATGTTAGATATATAAAATTAAATGCATCATTAATGGAGACAGAGGGCCTTACGTATGCATGAACGTTGTTTCCATTTACCTAACAGAAATAATGGAAGAAAGTTAAATAGTATATAACTATTGGGGAATCAATATTATGACATATATATAATTCATATGCATTAAATTTACCCTCAAATCCTTCCATATAAATCGAAATATAAAAAAGAATCACATTTCTTTACGAGTCGGTAGTCTGTCGTACACACAAGGGACGTTGTCATATTTGAACCAAAATGGAACATAAAAGGGTATATGTGATATTAGATTTTCATAATTATAAAAATATCATAAATATCATAAAAATTTTATATATACATAATTATATCTATCCTAGAAAAGTGGTCATGGAAAACAAACTACAACGGTTCGTTAGGTGGTAGTATGTCGTACACACAATCGACACCTTTGCATTCCATTTTTGGAAAGTGAAGACTGATATTGGTAATTAAATTAAAATTATAAAAGATGTTTATATAGGATATAATTATTTTTTAATAGTATATTTTATAATATATTATTCAATATTTAAAAATAATAAATACAAATTAGGTGTTTAGTTGAGACAATTACCTTCTCTTAGAGGCATCTCCTTTGGATCTCTTATTAACGACAAAAGTGGTTATATTATGGGAGGAAAAAAATCTCTATAAAATCTATAAGGGTATTTGGGATGGATGCATTTAGTGTTTTGAAGAACTATATGGATTTATATGTGTGAATAAGGTTAGGGTGGTGTTGAACTTTTTTAAGTGAGGGAAATGAACCCACTTGGAAACTACTTAGAATTTTCCCAAAAGAAACAAAATATATAATGTAATTAAAATGAAAAGAATCTTAAATATGACCCTATATTATAAATTTCTTATTATTATATGGAAACATTTGAATAAAATACGATTTATATATGTGTTGTTGTTATTTTTGAGCTTATCTTTTTAGTTTAACCTTATGGTAAACCTATTTTAACCTTTACCAATGTAAATAATTTGTTTAGTGTTTTCAAAATTCATTATAGTAAAAATTTAATATGATTTTTTAGATAATATAAATTATGTTGATAACAAATATTTAATCCATTTTTATAAATTACATTCACTAATATGTGAAATTTTAACTTAAAAATAATCATATGGACGTGATTAGAAAGCGGTTTTGAAAGAGAAAATGTTCAAAATATAGAATGTTTTTATATCAATATATATTTTGAAATTTTGTAAAAAAAGTAAACTATATTAATTTATATATAATTTAACTATTTTTACTTTTACAAATATATAAAAACAATATATATTTCTTTTGAATACTTAAAAAAATGAAAATTTTTAATAAAAACAAGAATCATTCCGTATTGATCGAAAAATGAATCCTTTAAAAAATTCCAAAATATTCACAATAATATAATTTTTAAATTATTATTTAAAAAATTAATTTTATTTTATTAAATTAATATTCTAATATTTTGAAAAAAAAAATTTTATTATTTCTCAAAAAAATAATAAAATACATTTTTTGAGAAAATTGTATTTTTGAATTATATAAAGTCTTAACCAAAAATTAATTAATATTTTTATCAATATTTTTTATTTATATGAAACCATTATAATTAATATTTAATATTTTTGTCAATTCATTTTGGAATTTTTAACATCTAGTTAATATTGGTTGTGTTTATACAGTAATTTGAATAGTTTATCGTAGTTCATTAAAACATGGCGTTTTGTGTAGTCCAAGATGATCCCGGTGTTGTGTGTAATGAAAAATATAATGAGATTAATTTTTTTTTGAAAAAAAATCACAAAATATCAACTGTAACATTAGGTATTATTTTAAAAAATTAAAATGAGAATCATTATTAATTTAATAATGAATTTAAAAAAATGTGTCTGAAGACTGAAACTAATATTATAACAAAATCAAGTAAAAATATGATTTAAATTTTATTAAAATAATTAAATATAACTATATATTAATTATATTAATTTTAAATCAAATTCAAAAAATAATGCATCTTTTAAATGACTAAATTTATTGAAAATTTGTGAACTTTTTACAAAAATAAATATTTTTTCACAATTCCTTAAAAAATAACCCTTTTTAGAAAAAATTAAACATTTAATTCTAATTTAATTTTGACAATATGATATAAAAAAAGATAAATTTTATACAATATAATTTCTAATATTCTCATAAATTAATTATATTATTTTCTCACATAAAGAAATAAAAATATTTTTAATGAAAAATATAATTTTGAAGCATGTAATGATTATATTTAAACATTTTTCCTTATTTAACAATATATTTTCATTATTTAAAATATTTATATGTAATATTTTAAAAAAAAATCATACCTATTGATAGAAACAATTTTAATGGATTGGTTATAATGGATAATTTTATGTAGTGATATTTTAATAGTATATTGCAGATCATTTAAACTTGATGTTGTGTTTGACACAAAATATCCAAAATAATTTTCTTGTTATAAAATAATTTGTTGTTACATGATAACCAAATTCAATAAATATTATTCATGATATTTTAACATGTTTATGAAAATCAAAGGTTTGATATTTAATTTTTTTTGACAAACAGACATTAATAAATTTTTAATAATACATCCTCTAAAAAGGTGGGAAAGACAAATACAAAGATCATATTGAATAAAAAATTAATATATTTTTGAATAGTATAAATTTAATTAAAATTGAAAATATTCACATGGAGTATAAAAATAATTCCAAAAGATAAATAGAGATCAACTGAGAAATTTTTTAGGATAAAGATAGCAACCACCAAACCATTAATCTATTATGGCTGAAAGGATCATAAATTCAAGGAAGATGTTTGCAATAAGAAAACTATTATATATAGGATAATTTTCCTAGAGTATAGGAATTACTTTAACATTTATAATAATTGAATAAATAAATACACGTATATTATATGTTTTTATTTCCTAAAAAAATTTTACTCCTTTGGGATTTATTCGATAAATTTTCACATCATCTATTACTATGAGATATTTATTTGTAATAATAAATTATTATTAATAAAGAACTAAATTTACTTTTAATTCATCAAAATACCCAAAAAAATAATAAATTAATACTCCTAAGGTCATCAAATAATAACAAAAACTTAAATTTTTACAAGTACGTAACATAATAAAAATAATTTATAAACCATTATATAATAAAATAATAAAATTTATTACAAATCATCCACCAATGTTTTTAATTAGATTATTCCAAAAATAAATAATCTTATATCTAAGTCAACCTCAATATTATCATTATCAAATAATTTTTTAACCTCAAATAGGATATTATATTATTTACCTTACATCCCAAAAAAATTAATTTTTTTTCAAATAATTCATTACTTTAAACTTAATTTTTATATAGGCCTCAACATAATAAAATTTCTCTTGAAATAACATTATTTTCCTCAAAATTGAAAATATTTATTCCAATAATATTTTTATCAATACTATTTAATTTTTACCCATAATATAATTTAATATGTCCAATTTTGAACTAAATAGTGCATCACATATGTCAGAGGTAGGCATCGCACCCTTATCGCCCTCTAATTGTCGGTTCAAACCCCATGGCCTTACCTGATGGGATGAGTTTTCACAAAATATATTGTATTTCTTTTTTATAAATCTATATCAATATAATTCCTATTATGATATAAAAAATGTGAGTAGTGTCCCAAAAAATAATAATAGTCATAAAGTCACTTTTAAACCATAATGGTTTTCTATACAACTTATCTCGTCACAAAATATAATATTTATAATTTGAATATTATAACCTTAACATCAATGATGATAATAACCCTAATTATTAGAAATAACATTAGAAATTTATATTCAAATATAAAACCATTATTACTCAACTAACCACATCACTTAAACATAAGTTATACAAATGAGTAACAAATACCTCAAACATCTATACAAACATAATAAATGTATTCATGTAACTTCTATCACATAAAACCACGGAAGGTTTTTATTTTAACTTAAAATTATAATTATACATATACATAGTAACCCATTACAGTTCCTAAAATCTAACAATATCATCATATAAATCATAAACATAGTTTATTTCGGTAATTTAATCAATGTCTTTCATAGGGTTATCCTCAAAAATCAATGCCTTTCTAAATCGATTTCCCAAGGTTTCTACTAAACTTCCTTTGATTAAATCATTAAACACCCCAACTCTAGTGTACTAGAATCATTGGTCAAATTATTACATTGAAATCATATACAATAAAATTAATCCCAATAGAACACATATTTTACTTTTCATATTAAATTTTATAAATACTTAATTCTATCATTATATTTGAAAACATAAATTACAAAACAGTGAATGTAAAAATTATGCATACTTGAACTCATTTTTGATTCCTTCTTCATATCCTGATAAATGAAAAAAATAAAGGGTGGGATTAGATGCTCAGTAAGGTTTATGTACAATATAATATATATTAATTTAATATTAAATAATCAATATGGAAGGCTAAATAATAGAAAAAATATGTTATTTAATCAATAACCTAAAAATTGTATCTATGGATAACATCAATGCAATAATATATTGGATAATAATAATAGAATTTAAAATGAAGGAAATTATTAATATTTTATGTCATTATCTCATACATCATGATATATATACTTTCAATAGCCCTCAATAAGAAAACTTAAAACTATGGGTAGGTATACACAAATAAAACAAATTTAATTTTAGTAACTAATTTTTCACATGAGATCTATTGATGCATCGAGGGGTTATCTGTAACCAGGCCCCACCCATCCCTATATTTAAAATTAATTCTTAATTTGTTGAATGATCAACTCAATTCATTACCAATATTATATATCAACAAATATTCGTATTGCATAAAGAATAAAGATTCATCAATATTTCTTCTAGTCAATCAAATAGAATTTATAATAAATAGCATTTGAAAAAATTGTATATAGTTTCGATAGTACATAATAACCATGATAAAAATAATATTAATATTTAAGATATATT
This sequence comes from Viscum album, assembly GCA_963277665.1. Taxonomy (NCBI): domain Eukaryota; kingdom Viridiplantae; phylum Streptophyta; class Magnoliopsida; order Santalales; family Viscaceae; genus Viscum; species Viscum album. The sequence goes on from OY728125.1 coordinate 1,406,775,899, forward strand.
TAATTCATAGTGATCAAAATACATTGAATGTTTGAAGAGAAAGTTAATGGATATAAAATTAAAAAGGATTTCAATGTTAGCATCCCTTCATCAAAAATAAGGGGTTTGTAATAAAATCATGTCTATTGGAAGAAAAAATAAAATAGTAGAGAATTGTTAAAATAATATTTTATTTAATGATCATTCATCATTAAATAATTTAACACATATATATGATGCTAAAATTAATAAATTTTTTATAGTTGCAAGGAAGTTTGTCATCACTATATATGTTATATACATCCCTTTCGACTTTTTATAATGAATTTTGAAAGTTACCATTTTGGAAAAAATAATAATTATTCATTTAAAACATTTTTAAAAAGATATTTCTCAGTTAAAATTTCATTTATATATTATTTTAGTACATAAAGGGTTTTCGTAAAATAATATTGAAATAATATATCCATGGAAGAAAAATATATCTGAATAAAATAGAAATAAAATTTTTTTTTCTTTTAAACATTTCATTACAAGATTGTAGTACCAAAAAGAATAAAATATGGAATAATATATTAAAAATCATTAAATATCCAAAATATTAGAAAAAAGATTTATTTTAATATGGATGGGTTATAATATTCATTCAATTAAATTTAGAGCAATCAAAAAAATTATGAATGTAAAATAAATTCTTACTTGTTTAGTAACATTTAAATTATAACCCATGGAAATAATAAGCATGAATTTGAAAATTTATCATCATGAATATATATGAATTCATGTTAAATGTGTCAATGGTGTAGTATTTAGACCACATAAGATTCAATAAGTTCATAATAACTAATATGTCTTAATTGATTTTAAATTGAGAGAAAATACCAAGAAAAATCATTCCATTGAAGTGAGAATTTATCAATGAATTTATATTTTCTATAAAATTTAAATCCATAAAACCAAGTTGAAATAGAAAAGAAAAATATTAAAATTAATTACATGAAAAAACTTATATTATCAAATAAAATGAATATTAAACATAGAATAGTGAAAATGAAATGAGTTATAGAATCCCTTACCACTATGTAATATTCAAATAAATTCTCACTAGATGAAGTGAAATGGATCATAACTTAAAATACCATGATTTTTGAAGGATTCATGATATAAAATTTAAAAAGGATATTATATACAATAAATAAAATAAATGGAAACATATAATTCAAATATGACCTAATGAAAGGAATCATAGATGTAATATTTTACCTCAAATCCGACTCACCATTTATATTATGTATCTTCCTGAATAATAAAATAATATTAATTATCTAATTGATATAGAAAATTATATAATTTTATTATTACTTATATTTTATATATTACAATGTTTTTTTAATTACTTATTCATTTAAGTTCACTTCGAATGGTTTGACGATATTAAATTGATGTGTCCAAAATGACATTGGTATTTTGAATATGTTAAAAAATGTTCATCATAAAATAATATCAAAAAAATAATCATTGAATAGTTATAATTTTTATAAATAAATTAAATTTTTTGTACCATCAATTAAATATTTATTTGAAAAATTAACAACTGTATAATCATGGAGACATTAAGTTGTACCTAAGCATGGGTAACATTTCCATTTTTCAATATCTAGAATGGAAAGAGAATAAAAATTATTTTATATTTACATAATGATAACTATTACATAAATATCATATTATTTCATTAAATACACATATATATAGCAGTCATGTAATGTGGTTATAAAATAAAATCACTTCACTTTTTGGATGTGGTAATCCACATGTATGCCTGGATGGCATTATCATTATTAATTGAATGGGAAGGTTATAAATAATATGGTACATTATCATTAAAATTTGATTAATATTTCAGGAAAATCATATATATATATATATATATATATTAATTACATAATTAATTCTAATTTTTGAGGTGGTTATGGAAATCAAACTACATCGGTTCTTGAAGTGGTGGTCCTCCACACACATGAAGGACGGGATTGTTTCCCATTTTTTAAAGAGGAGATAAATATAGGGTTATCCATTAATATAACTTCATCTCAATATATGGTTGATACTTATTTAATTATATTATCATGTTTTAATAATATTTCAATGAGTTGGAAGATGAAATAAAACAAAAATGCTCGGTTAAAAACAATACCTCTTTTTCGGACAACCTCTTTAGTTTAACACACACAAAATCTTTCCTATGAGGGTTTTATGATATAAAAAAGGCATCTAGTACATTTTAAGTGATGAAAATAATTAATATCAATATTTAATAGCTAAACCTAATGGTTCTTGGTATGTGAAGAAAAAAGGAGACGATGTTCCGTTTTTTAAGTTGGGGGGGGAGATTTTAAGATTTATTCCAATATTAAATTATAATATGTTCACATTCAGTTAAAATAAATACAAATGTCACATGATTTGATTTTGGGATATGATATGGTCAAAATATTTCCATCAAAAAGGATTTATACAGGTTCATATAACCCTTATCTCTTAGTTTAACCCTAGGTAAACATGTTTTTACCTTAACAACCATAATAAAATTTTCAAACTAAAAGAGTTATAATTATTCATATAAGATAAATTTTGGATCATAAATGAAAATGGGGTGAAATTTTACAACTTTTATCATCTTAATTTTTATTTTCATGATTTTTAATACTTTAATAATTTTATAAAATATTATTTATCATAAAAAATAATTAACTTCATTTGTGACTCTATTCATTTAGTTTTAATTTAAATAAATGAATAAAATGATGAATTTATAATATAATTGACTTCACCATCGAAAATAATTAATTATTAAATACATAATTCCTTTATAAACATAACTCATTCCAAATTTATTAATTTTTATGTTTTAAAAAAAATTACCATGATTTATCCACAGTTTTTACAAGTGTTTCCTTAGCATTGTCTAAAACTTTTAGGTGACTATATAATCAATAAAATTTAAATATAAATTATTTTCATGAAAATAAATTCAAAATTATCAAAATAAAATTTAAGATTCATTTTATATTCATGAGTTTCTTGCATTCAAAATCATCTCTTCACATGTTTGTCGAGGTGGATATGGAGATGATACTTCCATCATGTGTTCTAATAATGGTAGATGATGGGGTTTTCGACTAGAGATATGTTTTCTACTAGGTTATTCTATGATTTTAGGTTGAGATTCACTTGTAGGGATATTTAGTGGATCTTTTTTGATAGATATCACTTGGATTAAATGTTTTTATACTGATGGTGGGTTCATGATTTGGTGAGGTCTCCCTTCTCCCTGGAGAGTCTGTGGTGTAGATTTGAGATTGAAACCTAACAAAATTGGCCATGTCTATGCTTCCAAATCCATCCCTCAGTATAGAGCTTGATTCATTGAATGTGGCGAGTTTTTTATATTTGAAACTCATTAACCAATTTATTTTTGTTCGACTCATTGAGATCTATGTTTCACCCTTATATTTATGTACAGCTTCAAACTTAGGGAACTAGGAGATCGATGATTTTAATGTTGGTGGTATTTTATCATCGGTTCCTTCATCCTCTTTCAAATCATGTTCTTATGGGGAAGACCCATCTCATGAAGCTTCAGTAGATTATATGGATATATCTTTGTTGATTAAGGTTATATCCTTAATGATGATGGGATTGTCATGGAAAAATATACAGGTGTAGTGCATCTTCTCTCTTTAATATTTATGACAAGAATATAATATGTAATGAAGGAGTGGATAAGGAAGATATCAGGGGTTTTGGTTTATCAATGTGTTTATAGGAGGATCACCATATTCTTGAGGGGTTTTCTTCAGCCTCTCATCATCCCCCTATGATCTATCCAAATTTTTTTTAGGTCCATGTGGTTTCAGAAGAACATGTTGTGATTCTATATTATATGGCTCCTAGGGATGAAGGTATCTCACTTGTCTCACCTTTTAGAATTAATTGTGGATGCCTCAATCATGCTAAATTTAGAGGGGATATCGCAATTAATTCTGTTTCAAGGTCAGATACCGGTATTGGAAAAAATACAACACTTTTGATTTTCAAGGACATCTATTATTATCTGGTATTCTAGGGGCTTGTGAACTCCGGATAAGAGTTCCCAATTTTTAATGAATGTAAATTTACGCTTGTATCTATCTTTGAATTTTTTAAACTGAATAAAAATTTGGATCTCATTCCCTCTTTTTTCATGAGTATGTTTTCTTTGTGTAACATCCTGAATCTGGGTGCCACTCAATGGGTGCCCTAAACCCGGTTGGTCATAGGACGTTAAGTGCATTTCTCCAAATGCCAGAGGCTGCCGACTAGCAACGAGGTACTAGGTCTGATAGTGGGGAATGTATGTCTTCATTTTTTTAAAGTGTAGTACAGTGGAAATTGATATAAACATATGAAATCAGAAGCAGTAAACAATACCCCACTGAAATGGATAACAGTACAGAAGTAGACAATGACAACAGTCATATATATATGATGATGCAATATGTTTATAAGTCTAAGATAGCTTCCAAAATAGGATACACTTTAATCTATAATAATCTAGTATAAAGTACAAGTACAGAAACGTAAAACAAAATAGTGCAGTAGGAACTTAGCATCATCATAAGACTAAGCTCGACCCCATGCTCTCCCACTTCTCTGAAACAATCGAGTACCTATATAGGGACTCTTTACCTTATCAACTCCGGTAGTAATATAATATTTTTGGGCCCAATAGATGACCCAAATAGGGTGTGAGAAATAAATCCCAGTAGGAAACCACCAAAAGCTCGTGCCAAACTGTCAGTGAAAATGTGCATCAATGGTGTGAAATAATAAAATGCAATAAACTAGGCAGTACTCAAAAGTAACTATCTCTACCAGTAACATTGGAATTTTAATTATTATTTAATAATTCAATATAATTGAATTATAAGTTCTTGAGACACAGCCTCAGTTGAAAATTTCATTTACATTGCCGCATTAAAGACCACAATAGGCTATTTGACATGTAGAAGGTAAAACATTACCATGCCTGTGCTTTTTCTTGGAAGGAATAACAAAATAAATCACCATAGTGAATATTCATGGTAAAAAGCGTCCTCTAAAACGAAAATAATTACCCTCAGGTAATCAAAATTGAAACCCTCTGGTAATTTTCCACAGGAATAACGAATATTTCCCTCAAGATTATGAGGTGTCGCCCACTGGCACAAAAGCTACCACCCACATACATGAGAAAAGTTTCCCTCAGGCTAAACGAAACACTGCCCTCAGGCCTGGAAAAACACTTCCCTCGGGCTAAACATGTAACCGAATCAATCCCAACACTAAGAAAGCAATTTATATACATTTTCTCTCAATAAAACTCAAAGCATGCTATAATCAAACCATACCCATGGGTATCCTGGCCAAACAGATAAACAAGGTAATCACACCCACGGGGTGGCTCTGGATCAAGGTAAGGATCCAAAACAGCATTTTATGTATTTTCATTAGACTACCTATGAAATTATAGGCACCTAAACAATTAAGGACACAACCATATGACACCCCAAACAAGGGAACGTAGCACAACGATACACAATAACACTCAATAGTTGGAATTTAACACTAGACCGCCTACCTCAATCTCCACGGATCGATATAAGTGAACAAAGCCTCCCAAAATGCCCGAGAATAACATAGATTTGGGAAGAAAGATAACCCATTCAATCTGAAATTACTTCATCTTGGTAAATAATTGGAAGGAAACACAGAAGGATAGGAAATAGATTACATGCACTGTCCAAACGTGATCATCTATGAAGGAATCAGAGTCCCAGTGTTCAGTTGGGAGCTCTTCTAAGGTTCAGTCGTCTCTCTCGCGGCTTCCCGACATTCTATGCTTCCTCTGTTGAAAGAGGAGGCTACTGTCGATTTATAACAAAACAACACAACTACATGGTGTGAACTCTCAAGTACATGGCGTGTACATTCCATTTTATAACTATTCCTCTAGTGGATACTTTTCACCAACAAAATGTTCACCTATTGACTTGATTACACTGTGTGTACTTCTAAGAACACGGCGTGTACTACTGTTCAGCTGTTGGCTACTCCCACCACCTTAATGTTCACCCACTGACTGATGACGTGACATGTATATGTAAAGTACATGGCGTGTAGTCATTTTTTACACCCTTCATCAGCGATAGGCCTACATTCCCTGTATACTCATCCCACATGGCCAAAGTACATGGCGTGTGGAAAAGTACATGGCAAGTAACCACCAAATTTTGGATTTTTTTTCACATTTTCCTCATTTTATGAAAAACACTGAAGGAAAAAAGGAAAACAAGAAGCCCATAACTCAAAAATAAGAACCAGGTTCATAAAAACTTCCCCCTTAAAGTAATTAATCATTAAATTTCCATTCCAAGGGTAGTGAAGATAAATCTGAGAAAAACTCTGGCCACTGAGCACGTACGTTGGTCTCCCGATCCAAGGTTTCATCCTTAACATGGCCATGCTGAGATAGCACCCAAAAGAGAGGAACTGACTGGCCTCAGAAAACCTTCCTCATCCTATCAACAATAAAATTGGATGCTCCTCAAAGGATGCATATACCTTTAGTTCAACTTCCTATGAGTGAAAAACGTGAGATGAGTCTGAGTGATAACAGCGAAACTGAGATACATGGAAGACATCTTGCATGGCCCAATACCTCTGTGGCAACTGCAACCGATAGGCAACCGACCCGACTCTGTCCACAATCTCAAACTTCCCCACATACCTCGATGAAAGTTTACACTGTCTCCCGATCCACCTGTGAGCCACCCTCGGCGAGACACGTAAGAACACCTAATCCCCGACCACGAACTCCAATGGTCGTCTTCGGTGATCAGGATAAGATTTCTGACAAGACTGCGTAGTAGCCATCTTCTTCTGTGTCAAATGCACCTGCTCTGAAGTCTCCTACACAAGACGTGGTCCCAGTAATGCTGCCTCACCTACCTCCAACTAGAACAAGGGTGATCGGCATGGAAAACCATATAAAACCTCATAAGGTTCTATCTCAATAGTTTCCTGAAAACTATTATTGTTGGAAAACTCAACCAGTGGTATGTTCTTCACCCAAGAGCCCCCAAATTCTAGGACGCTTTCATGCAACATGTCCTTTATCACCTATATTGTACGCTCTGACTGGCCATCGGTCTGAGGGTGGTATGTTGTGCTCAGAAGCACCTGTATACCTAGTTCCCTCTGAAAACTCTTCCAGAAACAAGATGTATAATGGGTATCCCTATATGAAACGATAGAACGAGGGACCCCATGAAGACATACTAACTCCCCAATATACAACATTCCAAGATCTTCAACACCGAAGGTCTCCTTGATCATCAAAAAGTGAGCTACCTTCGTAAGTCTGTCCACCACAACCCATATGGAATCATTTATTCAAGGTGACTTCAGCATCCCCGTCATGAAGCCCATCATGACATCATCCCATTTCCACTCCGGAATTGGTAACTGCTGTAATAGTCCAGCTGGCCTCTAATGCTCCACCTTTGCCTGCTGATAGGTGAACATCTCGTAACAAAACGAACTACCAATCATTTCATACACAATCACCAATACTGACGTCTCATGTCATATTTCATTTTGGTAACTCCGGGATCCACTACCCAAGATGAAGCATGAAACTCATGCACCAACTCCACGTGTATATCCCCTAGAACCAACACTCATCCATAGACTTGTAGTACCTCATCATCTTCTATCGTCCAACATGGAGGAGGGTACTCACTTTCAACCAACTCCCGTATAACTCTTCCTTCTAAATCTGATATCTATCTCATCCCCACTCTATCCAAGAGGGTGGAAGTCACAGCTAATGAAGAAATATAGGTTTGACCCTGACTATCGTGCACCTCCAAATACATCTTAGAGAACAAATCCATAAGAATCCACTCACCACTGGCCTCCTACACTACCTATATCTGTGTTCTCCTACTCAGTGCATCAGCTACTGTGTTACCACTACCATGTGTATAAGCAATCTCAAAGTCGATGGACTGAGGGTATTCAACCCGCCTTCACTGTCTATGATTTATGTCACGCTAGGTAAAGATGTATTTTAGATATTTTTTGTCCTTAATCATCACCAAATTTTCTCCTGAGAGTTAATGTATCAAACATCATAATGCCTAAACAATTGCAGTGAACTCATGATCATACATCAGGTAATTCATCTCATGTGACCTCAAATGCTGAGACCCGTATGCAACTACTCGGTCTCACTACATCAACACTTATCCCAACCCAATAACCGATGCATCACAGTAAACTATATAGCTATTCCCCTGCTCTGGAAGTAGTAGGACTGTTGTTGGTGTCAACCTTCACTTCATCCCCTGGAAGTATATCTAGAAAGATTCTGACAATGATAAATTCACACCCTTCTTAGTCATACCCATCAATGGTGCTACAATGTGGGAGAAACAACCAGCCCTAAGAAACTCTGTATTTCAATCACATTCTTAGGCTCCTCTTAGGAAACAACTGCTCTCACATTTCATGGGTTTACTGATACTCCTGCCTCTGAGATAATATTACCCAGAAAGTGTATCTGGTGCATCCAAAATTTTCACTTTGATAGATTCACATATAAATGATGCTCTCTCAGTGTACTCAGTAGGATCTCAAGATGGGTTGCTTGGTCGTGTCGAGTGTGGGAGTAAACCAAGATATCATCCATGAATAATACCACAAATGACTCCAGATATGGATGGAACACCCGATACATCAGATCCATGAAAACTGCTAGAGCATTCGTGAGTCCAAACGGCATGACCAATTACTCTTATAGACCATATCCGCTCTGAAAAGATACAAGTTGTATCTCTGATGGTCTAACACGCAACTGAGGATATTCGGATCTCATGTCAATCGTCAAGAACACTCATGATCCTTGATGTTGATAAAAAATATCATCAATCCTAGGAAAAGGATATCAGTTCTTAATCATAAATGGGTTCAGCTTCTGATAATCCACGCAGAGTTTAAAGGTATTGTCTGCCTTCTTCGTAAATATGACTGGAAAACCTCAAGGGGATGTACTAGGTCAGATGAAACTCTTTGACTGTAACTCCTCTAACTACATCTTGATCTCTTAAAACTCTTGTGTAGCCATACTGTATGGAGGAATGGACAATGGTGCCACTCCTTGCACAAGATCAATAGATAAATCCACCTCTTGATCAGGAGGTAAACATGAAAAGTAATCCAGGAAGACATCCCTGAAATGATCAGCCATTGGAGGGAAATACTTTTGACAAGTTCCAAGGTCATCCAAATATAAACTCACAATCTAGGCTATCACTCCACCTCCCCCACGGTGCTCAGGTCCAGCTCGACTCACATGGACATCCCATTCGCCCTTGTATAGAAAGTCTCCACCCTCTGGTGACGTGAAACTCACCCTATGACGATATAAATCTACAAAGGCTCAAAAGGGTACCAACTAGTCCATCTCGAGAATGACATCATAGATCATCATCTCTAAGACATATATTTCCCATAGAAAGTGACACCCACCATCCTCTAGGGGCACTCCTAGCACTGACTCACAGCTGGCATTATAATCACCAATGGAGTGTCTAACTTAATTATACAAGAAGAAGAAGAAACACTGATCCCAAGGCTCTCTACAATGGGAATAGATATAAATCTATGTGTAACACCCATATCGAAAAGTACAGAAGATAAAAAAATAAACTTAAAATTTACCTATGACAGTGGATGGTCCAGGATCCTGCTCCTATTGGGTCTGTTGCACTGCATATGACTGCCTATGGTCGCGGCCATACGACATAGCCTGGCTACCCAGAGATAACCCACACTGTTGTCTCTAAGATCCTGGTTTGTGGCTACCATGGCCACGACCACCTGCTCGGCCTAAACATCCCATCTTATTCCAATTCCTAGACTGGTAAGAAGCTACTAGCCCTACTCCCACACTCAGAGTCTGGAAAAAACCCCTCTCACTAGCCACTAGTGGAAACACCCTGGAAAAACACTAAAGATGAACCATCTTGCCACAAGCTCGGCACTCCATTGGGTAATGTGGACACTAAGGTCTCTTTTTCCCCTCTTTACCACACTGGTAGAACATGACTTGGACACATAATGAAATATTTTGTCTAGTACTACCACCATGATAGAAATCCATCTATCTCTTCCTTTTACCAGTAAAAAAAATACCAGAAACTAGTGTGGAACTACCCTGGCCTGCACCACATGCTTCCTGTGGGTTCCACTCAGTAATCAGTGCTTGCTTCTCAATAACATGCACTATAGAAATCTTGAAAACATTCACCAGAGCTCGGATTTCATATCAATGAACATCGTCAAAGCGTCTATCCCTCAACATCTCTTCACTCACTAGAACATGTGAAAAACGTTTTAGCTCAGTGATGCATGCATAATTCACCATTAATGACATGGCGCCCTACTGTATATTCATGAACACTCTAGAAAGATCTTACCTCAGTGTCATCAGAAATAAAAATTCATAGAAGATATCTTGAAAAACATCCCACACCATGTGTTGGTTATGCTCAGTCTAGGTGGTATCATCCCACTATCTCATGGAGGAATCACACATCATGTATGTAGTGAGATTGACCCTCCTCCAAGGAGGTGTCTCCAGATGCTCAAAAATAGTATGCATAGAACCCAGCCAATATTCCACTACCTATGGTCCACCATCCCCTGAAAACATAGACAGATGCTGCTGCTAGAATATACCTGTCAACTCTGATAAGTATGTGGGAGCCGGAAGAGCTTCCTGGAGGGTTTTCATAAACCTCGTGAATCCTTCGCGGAATTTCGCATCAGTGCCTGTGTCCGGTATAACATCTGGTGCCGCATCTCGCTCAGCTGGAAGATCCATTGGAAGCCCATGACCTACCATCTCTGGAGTATAATCTTTTCCACTCTCTTGGAGAACAACTCGTGGTCATCTCGGAGGCATGACTCTACAAGGTCAAACACACACCTTAGATTATGATAATCAAGGACCAAGAACAGGAAATGTAAGAAGGGAAAAGGGAAAACAATTCATTCAAATTTTTTATAAAACAAGACTACACAGAATGTAAAATAACTACACGGAATGTTCCCATACGTCTTTCACATGGTCTTGTACTTCTTCCAGAACTGGTCGTGTAACACCCCAAACGTAGAGTGTTCTTTCCACACACACAACGTGTACTTGAATTTTCTTCCCCTGCCTGAGTCCCTCTACACGGTTATGACACACATCTCTCTTTTTAATGAGACTACATTGCGTGCATAAGATCTACACGGTGTGTACTAGACGATCTTCACCGACCTATGTTGTTCGTGACACGGCCGGGTACACAGCGTACACTACATGACATGTTCCAGATTGAAAAGTCGTGTACGGATTAGATTCCAACTGCCCGTGTTGTCAGTGACATGGAAAACTACTCGACTGAAACTACACGGCGTGTTACACCAGTACATGGGGTTTAAACATCCTCGTCTTCCCATCCACACGGCCATTTCCACACGGTCTCTCACTAGTCAAGACTACATGGCATGTCCCACAAGTACATGGCCTTTACTAGATGATCTTTATCGACCCGTGTTGTTCAAGACATGCCCAGATACACGGGTCACACTACATGGTGTGTTCATCCTTGACACGGCTTGTATAAGCATAGATTTCTTCATCCATGTTCTTAGTTACATGATGGACACATGGTCAACATGACATGATGGGTACAATCAGTACAAGGCATTTGCCCTCATTGTTTTCACTATCCTGTCTTTTTTCCCACATGGCCTATGACACGGGTCGAAACTAGAAGGTGTGTACTTAGGGTACACGACGTGTACAAAAAAAATTCGACTTCTTCCCGTACAGAATAGTACGTGGTGTGTAGTCAAAACTACACAGCATGTATTCTGGGTTTTATTCAGACAATAAGCCTTAGAGACAACTCTATAGCCTAGAAAAACACTTAACCCCACACCTAAGTACCAAATGTCTATCCTTGAGGGACCATACTCCCCACTAATAAAATATTTGAATCTTATAAATGGTATAAACAATGTACACAATCAATGATCAACCAAATTATGGCCAATGAGGGCACATACACCCTAAGAACTAATGTTTTCCTTTCATTCTAAAAAACATCAAACAACAATACCTTGTCAAATAAAAAGTATTTTTATCCAGGAATCTATCATAACAACATGTTTTTACTAGCACAACATCATTCCCAACAACATGCTATTTCTGAAGCACCTACATGGAATGGAAACTATACAGGGAATGTGATGCTAACTTGTGCCTAAATTATGCATCAGATGGCATACCCTCATCTCATCGTGATGCGACTTAATAGAACCCATGTATAAAAATATAACAGCACACCACATGTGTGTCACCCAACGATGAAAATCAAATCAACTTTAAATGTGAAAAATCAGACAAATTACAACACGTGGTAAATTGTTTTTTCCTTGTACATGTGTAAGATAATCCTGGGTACAACATATTACCAAGAACCTATTCCGTACTATCCCTAGATATAGGCTCCAAATAGTAAGTCAAGAAGAAAAGAAATGCTATGATACCACTTTGTAACGTCCCTGATCCGGGTGCCGCTCAACAGGTTCCCTGAACCCAGTCTGTCACATAACCTCAAACACATTTACCCAAATGCCAGAGGCTGCCAAATAGCAGTGAGGGCCTAGGTCTGATAGTGGGAAAACTATTCCCTTATTTGTCAAAGTGTAGCACAACAAAAATATATATAATCATAGAAAAGCGGAAGTAGTAAATAATACCCAACAGAAATGGATTACAATGCAGAATTAGAAGATGACAACAGTCATATATAGATGATGATGAAATATGTTCCTATGTATAAGAAAGAATCGAAAATGGGATACACTACAATCTAGAATAATCCAGTATAATGTAAAAGTAATGAAAAGTAAAATAAAACAATGTAGCAGGAACTCAGCAGCATCCCAAGCATAAGCTCGGTCCCATGCACTCGCACTCCTCTACAACATTAAATTGCCTCTATAGGAGCTGTTTCCCTTATTAACATTTGTAGAAAAATAATCTATTTGGGCCCAAGAAATGATCCAAATAGGGAGTGAGAAATAAATCCCAGTAGGAAACCACCAAGCCATGTTCCCAACTGTCAGTGAAAATGTGCAACATCAGTGTGAAATAATAATATGCAATAAACTAGGCAGTACTCAAAAGTATCTATCTCTACCAGTTACATTTCCATTTTTATTATTATTTAACACTTCAATATAATTGAATTATAAGTTCTCTTGACTTAGCCTTAGTCGAAAATCTCATATACAGTGCCGTGGTAAAAACCATAACAGGCTATCTAACAAGTAGAATGTAAAACAATACTAAGCTTGTGCTTTAGCTTGGCAGGTATAACAAAATAAATCACCATAGTGAATATTCAAAGTAAACAATATCCTCATACATGAAAATCCATACCCTTGGGTAATCAGAATCAAAACCATCAGGTGATTGTCCATAGGCATAACGAATATTTACCTCAGGCATATGAGGTGTTGCCTACAGGAAAAGAAGATACTGCCCATAGGCATGAGAAATTTCACCCTCATGCTAAACGAAACACAATCCTCAGGCTAAGAAAAACACTTCCTTCAGACTGAGAATGTAACCGGGCCAGGCCCAACACATTAGCAAGAAATTTATATACATTTTTTCTCAAGAAACATAAAGCATGCTATAATCACGGCATACCCACAGGTATCCTGTCCAAATGGCTAAACAAGGGAAACGCACCCACGGGGTGTCCCTGGATCAAGGAAAAAATCCCAAACAACATTGTATATATATTCATTAGGCAACCTATGAAATTATAGGTATCTAAAAAATCAAGGCCACAACCTTAGGAATCCCTAAACATGGGCGTGTAGCACAACGGTACAAAAAAACACTCAACAGTTGGAATTAATCACTAGACCACCTACCTCGATCTCCAATGATCGATATACACGAACGACGCCTCCCAAAACGTCCGAGAACAATGTAGTTCTCGGAAGAACAATAACCCATTCAAATCCAAATATCTTCCCATCGGGAAAACATTGGAAGGGAATACACAAGGAGAGAAAAGGTCTTATCTGGGTAGTCCAAATGTGATTATCAGCGAAGGAATCAAAGTCCTGGTGTTTAGTCAGGAGATCTTCCAAGGTTCGGCCGTATCTCTAGTGGCTTCTCAGTGTTATAAGATTCCTCTGTTGAAAGAGGATGATGCATTCGGTTTATAACAAAAACCCAACTACACAACATGTACTCTTATGTACATGGCGTATACTTTCCATTTTTTACTATTTCTCTGGCGACTACTTTTAACCGCCACACTGTTCATATGTCAACTTGATTACATGGTGTGTACTTCTGAGTACACAGCGTGTACTACTATTCAACTGGCAGCTACTCATGCTGCCTTACTATTCACCTACTGACTGATGACACAACATGAATATACTATGTTCACAAAGTTTAGTCAGTTGTTACACCCTTCATCGCCTACAGGTCTACAAGCCATGTATATTCATCCCAAACGGCCAACTTACATGGCATGCAACATCAAATTTTGGTATTTCCCCCCATTTTACTTATTTTTTCAAAAACACTTAAGGAAAAAATGAAAGGAAGAAAATCATACCTCAAAAATAAGAACCGAGTTCTTACACTTTGAATTTAATGCATGAAATCTCATGCAACATCCATATTTGGAATTTTTTGGAACAATAATGTTTTAGTGGTCTTATTGAATGTGTCAGCTAAACATGTTTCGATGAAATTGAGTGCAAGGTGTTCGAAATTTATCTTATAAGACATCTATTGTAAATTATATTTCCTATATAGATTTTAATTATGATATAATCTTTTAGAATTAAAAAATAAGATATTTACTTTGGTTTATCATAGGTGGCTTTAAATTATCCTAGAGAAACTAAGAAAAGATGTTGGGATATTTTTGATGGAAATGATATACATGATTTTATATATTTTGTTTCATCGAATTTCCATATGTATATGGGGATCTAGGGGAGTATATTCCCCTTGTGTAAAAATAATATGTATTTTAGGACTTATTGGAGGTTCGATCAGTGTCTCTCCTACTTTTAATGTACTAACACATTTTCATAGGCTTATATAACTCATCTTGCACTAGTGATGTCAGACCACCCACATATTTTAGTGTAACATAAGAGGAGGGATAAAAGGAAAAACAAATTTTCCTTATCTAATAATTGGAATCATACCACATTCTTTTTGAATAAGTAGAGAACATCCTGAGAACAACCAACACTACCTATTTAATTGGAGAGATTAACCAGGTTCTTCAAACGTATGAAATGTGACATGATGGAGTGCAGTAATATCATATGAACAATAGAGAAATCATATAGGGTACAAAGAGGAGATAGAGAGGTTATAAGATATAAATTAAATGGATTGGGATAATGATTAATTTTTTAAATTGGTCGATAGAAAATATATTTTTTGGAGAATCGTATGGAAATTGAAATGGTCTCTAGAGAGAGATCAAGAGCGATATGGACTTGGGATGGGTACAAGAAAGACGAATTACTTCAAAGTGAGTATTATTTAATGTAAGGTATCTAGGATTCTTGACATAAAACAAGAAAATGGTTCATATATTTCATAGTTTTAAGTGATGGAGAAGCTAGTTTTATATCATTTTGAGGTCTTTCTTATAGAAAGGGATAACTGAAATTGAGGAAGGTAGTCATTAGATAGTTGGTAGGAAAATTATTTATGCCCCATTTGAAGGTTGGGGATGAATGAGAAAATGCGATCCTATAAGTTTTTCCAATGAAATAGAATATCAACAATGAAGTGGACATCTTGAAATAACAAGGTACACCTAGTACAGATAGATTTTAGTGCTCGTTCTTTGTTCCTCCATGAGATATCATCAATGTACAAATTAAATAGGTATTGTATGATTATTTTCATATTGGGACACATAATAGGGTAGTGTGTGCATCCATAGTGGTTATCATTCAAAAATTGAAAGAACGCATGATTCTCAATCTATATAAAATAATTTTTTTTCGAAACATTTAATAAAATACTCTCAATTTCCTTTTGAATACTAGTCTTAGACGATTGATTCCAAGGCTGGTTTTGGAGGAGGAGAATAATTTCATTCTGGGTAGGAGTATACAGGGGTTGATGGGGATTCAAAAGAATATAGTGGATGATGTTAATAAAAAGGAAATGGGTTATAACATTATGATACAAGTTGATATGGAAAAGTCATATGATTAGTTATATTGGAAAATAATTGTTAAGCTCATGAGGGTTTTAGGGTTCTAGGAATGTTTCTATAATATATTTATCAGATGTTATGTGTCTTGATGGATTTATATATCTATATTATAGAGGGGATTATGATTCTTTAAGACTGTGGGTAGATTATGTCTTGGATATATCATGTCTCCATGCCAATTTATTCTATCTTAGGCTTCCTTTAAAAGGAACAATATGAATATTTTAGATGTTTGGAAGATACTACCATTCAAAAGAAGGTATGAGGATTCAATTGTTTCTCATAGTACTTTTGGTGATGATATTATTTTCATCATAAATGGGAGGAAGAAGTCAATTAATGGATTTATTTTTATTTTATATCCCAACATATACTAGAGGGTATGATCAATTAAAAAGAGGTAAATTGTTTTTTTTCATTCTAAGAAGTGTTAAAATAGGCGCAGTAGGTTAATACAGTAAAATTTTAAGATGGAGAGATTTTATTTTCCAATGAAGTATCTTGGTTATATAATATGATATGGGGAGATCAATAATGTTTTACTTGAAGAGATAATCAACTAAACCATATGCCTCATCAATACCTACAAGAACAACTTTATTTTTTTTGGAGGTCAGATCAGATTGGTTAATAGTGTGTTATACTCAATTTGGATTCATTTTCTTTCAAGGATTGAAGAAAATAATGTGGCTACTAAGATTAATGCTAAAATAATTACTGCCTTCATTTATGATTCCAATACTTGTGGATGATTTCATTTGATGTCTTTGAAACAAATGGTGAAACTAATTGATGATGATTACAACAATATATGGGGAATGTCGAAATCCATGTTGTGAATGTAGGTGAATATTTCATGGGATTTCAATGAAGGGACCTTGTTATTGGTGATATTTAGGAGGAAAAGGTATGCAATGAACTTGAAAAAATGGAAGGAGCATTCTATATTTTTTTAATCTAAAGAGGTGAAAAACCAATAATTTGGACTTGCTGGAAGAGGAGACCAGATGGGTTGTTGGTCATATTGATGTTAGATACTAAAAAGAGAACATGGTTAGTGAAACTATTTTCATACAAGGTTTCCTATCCCCATATATATTTTCTAGGCAAGACAATTTTTTTCTATATTTATTAATATAGAACACTGACATCAATAAAATATTTTTTATGAGAATATGATTCAATTCAATGGACCTGATAGATGTGTACTCTCATTTTCAGGTTCTAGATGGTTCATCAGTTCAAGGTATCATGTTTTTGTATAAACAATTAGTGATAAATATGAGTCAATGACAATGTTATAGTTTAAAGAGGTCCCGGTGACGATGTTTTTACTCATTTGGGATTTGAGTAACCAAGGGATAACCACAGATGATGATTTGGATGAATGTTTTTTTATTGATTCGAGATGTTTGTGTTTTACTTCACCAAGCTCAGAATATATTTGGAAAAAATGGAATTGAATTAGAGATTTAAATTTTGAGCATTATTGGGCAAGACATGGGTATTTAAAAGAGTGGAAACTCTATTTCATAATTGTTTGTGGAATTTCTCCAAGGTGTATTCTAGTATGGTTTGGATATTTTTATTCATATTATTATAATCACTACAATGTTCTCAGTGATCAAAGTGAAACAAAATAAGGATAATGAATGCAGACAATTCTCCCAATTATTTTTAGGTACATATGAAATATATGGTGGTAGGGCTTGAAATCCTCATCAATCATAGTGGGAGTTTATTTTTTATAATAACCTTCTTCCAAAGGTCTTCGATTATCACAAAAGATAGAGGTAGGTGTGGGTAAGATAGATTTGTTAATGAAAATCCACTAAATTCAATATTAAAACTGAATTTTGTTGCCCATTAATGCTTAGGGAGATGATATGTGGTGGCCATGATTATGATTGTATTGTTTTAGCGTTCTTTTCCTTGGGATGTTTTTATGGTCTTTTTAATTCTGTTGTTATAGAAGCATGATCTTGGTCTATATGTATTTCCTTATGAACTCTCTATCATATTATTTTCATGGATATTGAATCAAATTCCAAATTGTTGGTTCTTTTCTTATGTGGACAATATATCACTATATGGTTCATGATTTACTTCATTAAAAATTTTAGAATGTTTCTGAGATAAGGAAATGTGTATTGGCACCCTTGTTTATAGGGGAACATTACAGTTGATGTGTTGGTCATAATAGGGAGTTTTAGAGAAATAATTTTTTATTGTAATAATGGGTCCATTGAAAATTATGGAAAACTTATTGTAAGGGTTGATGCCCGAGGTTTTTATCTATATCTTACCTCCTGATCTGGGGTTCTATTAATAAAATTTTATCTTTCAGTTATTGATCTCTTAAAAACAGTTTCAAAAAAATATATTTTCAAGCCTAATACTATACATATAACAAAATCCAGTCTAAAGATGATTAAATTGTCATTAATTAGAAAAAACTTAACTAAGTAATATTTATATTACATTGAAATACAATTCATAGTATAAAATGACTTTTAATTTTTTTTATTTTACTGAAAATAGATTATAGATTTTCTAAACTCATTATTTTTCACTACTCATTGAAAAATCACACTTTTTCAAAAGAATACTGAAATTTAACCCTATGTATAATTTTAACATTATTATTCAATAAATTAAGATCATTTTATATAATATAATTTCTTATATTATCAATTATTAATTATAATATTTCCTCACAAAATTAATTAAAAAAAATTTGATGAAAAATATATTTTTGAATATTGTAATGACATTTCTAAAATTTGAGTTCTTATTTACCAATACATTTTATTCATCCTATATATTTATACATAATTTTAAAAATTTGTTCAGTCCTAATTATATCACCAATCTTATTGGCTAGGTCAAAACATCTATGTTTAAATAGTAATATTTAATTTTTTTTTCATTTAAACTAACAATTTCATGTGACTCAATATATTCAATTTAATTTTCTAATTTCAAAATATATGGGTGTCACATCTGAAACCATGTTCTTAATTCTATGTTTGTTCATGGGATTATAACCACGTTTTCCAGCAGTTTTTTTCTCCTATTCATTTTATTAAATGTATGTGTATGCTTTCTATAAATGTAATATATGAAAGAATCATTCTAGAAATTTTTTGATAAAAACAAGTTTTTTATAAAGACCATTCTCCTTTTTAATTCACAATTATATATCTATATTCAAATGATAAGTTTAGCCTTAATATCATATATTACCATTAGTTATTTATTGATAACTATTTTTAATGAAAATGATGTTGTTGTTATAACATCATTCATGTAGGTGGTTGAACGGTAAAAAACAAGAACATGTTATACTAGTGAATCAATATTTATTTATTGTTATATAATAGTTAAATAATAATTTTAAAAAACACAGTTATGTTATTATAATATTATTACATTGGATAGTGATATTTTTAAATCTTGTAGATGATGTGTTAATTTAAAAATATATTGAAGAACTAAGTACATAATTTGGTGAATTCTATTCTTCTCGATATGGGTTCAGTTGGAAGAAAGTATTTTTGAATCCTTCATGAAACAAAAAATGAAAAGATAGACTAATAGATATTTTCGAGAGATAAAATGGGTAGATATAAAAATATTAACCAAATAGTTTGAGTGGTTTGTGATGGTTAGAGGAGTGGTCCTTTTATATGTGGGTTTTGACTGGTATTTCCAACGATATTCATTACATAATGTATACTGTTGTAAATTTAAATTTAATATGGATAAAAGGTGTAAAAAATTGTAATGTTTCATTAAACATATCATTAACATAATTCAGAGATAATGTTTCAAAATATTTTAAGTAATCCCCCCTTAGTTAAACTGTTTTCCCCAATTTTTTTACCATGGTGACATAAATTTTACCAATATAAATTATTTTCAATACTGTTGGAAACAAAAAAACACGTCTCAAAAATATTCCAAATGCTTTCTTAGATGTCCAAGATCGTAGTCTATTTCTCATGCTTTGATTTGGTTGGTTGTAGTGCCCAAATGGAGTTATGGATTATGAGTTTGGACATTTGAAGTTGGGCTGGAGAACTGGTTCCGGAAGGCCATTCATGAATCCCCCTCCGTGATCGTGGAGTGCCACCATGAAGTAATGAGGTGGGATGCTCCGCGAACCCGTCTGACTTTCAAGACGCGCTGCGAAGACCCTCCGCTAAGCAAAGTGGTGGGACGCTCCGCGACTGCCTTTGACGTTGGCGAGTTCGCTGTGGAGCAAGCTCCATCTTCGCGCCGAGTGAGCTTTGGGTCGTGGTGACCCTTTCCTATAAATACCCAGCTCGCCCACCCCCTTTCATGGACATCCACTTCGTCCCTTGGATGTCAACTTCGCCCCTTGGGCGGCCGATCTCCCGGTTCACGGAGCTACACTTTCCTTCGCGAAGCGGCTCCACCTGTCCATACTCCACGAGCAGCTTCCTTCGCGTTGCTGCTCCACGAGTCCCTACTCCGCGAGCAATTTCCATGACGTTGATGCTCTATGATCCGATGCTCTGTGAGTCAATGCTCCGCGAGTCCATGATCCATGATTCCATGCTTTTTGAGACCATTCTTTGTGATTCCATCCTCCGCGATGCTACTCCATGAGTCCATGCTCCACGAGGACATGCTTCGCGAGACCCCATGCTCCCCGAGCCCCTTTGCACCGCGATGCTACTTTGAGAAGACCAATCCCTTGTAAGGCGCCTACCTTTGTGCCCACTGGTCCATACCACGGGGACCGCGCCCCTGCACCCCCGCTCGGGGTCAGTGCAGGGATGCAGTCCCAACCCTTCGGGACGGTCCCTTTACCACCGTCACAGACCCCCATTAAAAATGGAGAGTCACAACACGAGCTTTTCGGGCGGGGATGTCAGGATTTTCCATTACGACCCTATGCGCACCCACCTTCCACCTATGGGATACCATGATATGAAATACTCCTCCACACACCATGAAACACCTTGAGTTGACATATTCTTCTTGGTTTCCTTCCCATGACATGAGTTGAGATTCCCATCATCAACTCCCCCAGTGGATTGAGTCGAACCATTCCTCAGGCAACTCCTTCAAACCCAATCACTTGGCTCATATTCCAGGCTGAACCAGAAAGGGCCTCCCATGCATAAGACCCAACACCAACCATTTCTTGGCACCTTATGCAACTAGTCCTATCTACATGACTATAAACTGTAGTAATCTCTATGTTACAATCATAGGATTCCTTTTTCTCTAAACAAGTGATGCCTTATGCTTCTAGCATGAGATGCAAAAAGTCTTTTCTACTTGACTATAAACAGTAGTACTCCATATGTCCCAGAAATAGGATGCCTCTTTCTCTAAACAATAGATTCCTTATGATCCAAGAATGAGATGCCACTAGTCCTATCGACATGGCAATAAACTATAGTAATCCCTATATTCCAATCATAGGACTCTTATTTCTCTAAACAAGAGATGCCTTATGCTCTAAGAATGAGATGCCAATAGTCTTACCTAGAAGACTCTAAAATGTAGTACGTCATATGTTCCTAATGTAGGATGCCTCTTGCTCCAAATAAGATATGCTTTATGCTCAAAGCATGAGATGCCAATAGTCCAACCTACAAGACTCTATATTGTAGTATGACCAATGTCCCTAACGTAGGATGCCTCTTTATCCAAGCATGAGATGCCAATAGTCCTACTTACATGACTCTAAACTGTAGTACGCCCATTGTTCCTAACATAGGATACCTCTTCCTCCAAACAAGAGATGCCTTTGGAGCCAAGCACAAGATGCCTAATTCCATGACTACAGTGGAATGATTCCAATGCCCTTGGTATTATCCCACATGTGCACTAGCGCATAGGTGACGAGATCAACCCGCCAGTGAGTTAGGATGCCCCCATGGCTAGACATGAGGAAGACATTATGGGTAACTTACTTGCGTAAGCTCCATTCACAATTTCCGCTCCATAGCGTCACCCGGGCTGCTTCCATGTGTAAGCCTCGTTCACCATTGCCGCTACATAATGGAACCTGGGCAGCTTCCTTGAATAATACCCATTCTCCAGTGCCACTCTATAGTAGCACTTGGGCATCATCTTTGCATAAGCCCCATTCACCATTGTCGCTCCATTATGGCACCCGGGCAACTTCCTCGCGTAAGCCCCATTCACCAGTGCCGCTCCATAGTGGCACCCGGGAAGCTTCCTCGCGTAAGCCCCATTCACCAGTGCCACTCCATAGTGTCACCCGGGTGGATTCCTTGGGTAAGCCCCACTCACCATTCCTGCTCCATAGCAGCACCCGGGCAGCTTCCTCGCCTAATCCCCATTCACCATTTCCGCTCTATAGCATCACCCGGGCAGCTTCCTTGCGTAAGCCGCATTCACCATTACCGCTACATAGCGGAACCCAGGAATCTTCCTTGCGTAATCCCCGTTCACCATTTCCGCTCCATAGTGTCACCTGGGAAGCTTCCTTGGGTAAGCCCCATTCACCATTGCCGCTCCATATTGGCACCCGGACTGCTTCCTTGCGTAAGCCCCGTTCACCATTGCTACTCCATAGCGGCTCCCAGGAAACTTTCTCGTATAAGCCCGATTCACCTGGGCCGCTACATAGTGGCACTCGGGAAGCATCCCAGCGTAAGCCCCATCCATTGTTTTGATCCCAATCAGTGGTAAGACATTGTGATCATATTCAGTGGTATGTTTTTTACATCCTTATCCAGCGGTAATCCGTTGTGATCCTATTCAACGGTAAGCCATTGTGATCCTATGGAAAGGTAAGCCGTCGACATCCATATCCAGCGGTAAGCCATTATGATCCTATTCCGTGGTAAGCTGTTGACATTTGTATCCATTGGTAAGCCGTTATGACCCAATCTAGTGATAAGTCTTTGAAACCCCCAATTGGTGGTAAGACGTCATCAAGACAACTACGTGGACATTGATTCCATGCCACATCAATATGTAGGAAGGTTCTTCAAGGATCAAGCCCAAAACCATTCTCATCCTCCGGATGGTTCTATCCCATTCACCACCCTTCATGAATGCATCCTTGCGCCCTGATCGTCAGGTCCTCGATGCCTCTAGTTTCTCACAACGAGCGTGACTCACATGGGATTAGAGAAGGAATCGACCAAGACAAGAACACCTGGGCAGCCTAGAGTGTAAGTCCCACACCATCCTAAACTATGTGTACATTGATCCACGTCAAGGCATGGTATGTAGGAAGCCTCCTTGAGGTTCAATCCCACTATCCACCTGGACCAAGGTCCTTATTCACGTTAGTTCTCCGACACACCCCCTATTGAATTATGATTTCTTTGATCCATGTCAAGTCATGGTACGTAGGAATCCTCCAAGAGGTTCAAGCCCACCACCCAGTCGTTTCATCACGTCAGGTTCCACCCCATCCCGCATGATGTTAAACTGCATCCCAATCCACCGGTAAGTCGTTGTGACCCTACCATCCAGTTGTTCTGACACCCCTTCATGTCAGTTCAATAACCGTTTTCAATCTGAACTACGAGTACTTTGATCCATGTCAAGGCATGGTACATAGGAAGCCTCACGAGGTTCAATCCCACCATCTATCGGGCCAAGGTCCATCTTCACGTCGGTTTTTAGGTGCGCCACCTTGGACTATGAGTTTTTTGATCCGTGTAAAGGCACAGTATGTAGGGAGCCTCCCTGAGGTTCAATCCAACCACCCGGTCATTCCAACTGCATTCACATTGGTCATCCGAAAAACATTCGTGAACTACGTGGAATTTGATCCATGTACAGGAATGGTACGTAGGAAGCCTCTCTGAGGTTCATGCCCCCCACTTGTTGATCGTCCCAAACTCCTTCAAGTTGGTTCACCAAACTCCACTATGTTCCACCTCAGAGTATAAGCCCCAAATTCCACAGTCCTGTATGACATTAAACATTATAACCGAACAGCGATGACTTTGATATGTGCTAAGGCATCTTATGTAGGAAAGCTAACGAGGTTCAAACCCAACACCCATCGGACCAAGGTCCACCATCACGTCGGTCCTCTGGCGCACCCCCCCAAAAATATGAGTACTATGATCCATGTCAAGGCATGGTACGTAGGAAACCTCACTAGGTTCAGGCCCAACACCCATCAGACCAAGGTCCACCTTCACGTCGTTTGAACGACACCATCCCGATCTACACGGATTTGATTCCCTTCTATGGGGATACATAGGAGGTCTCTTCGACGCTCATGCCCAACTTCACTATCGCCTTTGCGATGATCCCATTTTATTCCCCCTCCACTTCATTCAGCCATCCATCATCCATCCTGATTCTCACCCGGGCCGCCACATCCTGGTGGGATCATGTCATCCACCCTCCTCGTTGCTCCTATCAGTACCTAGGCTGCTATCCACACGTAATCCCTAGCATGTCTCCATGTCGTTGTCCTCTGTGTACACCCCGATTCATCAACCCTTTGAACTACATGGGTTTTGATCCGTATTGTCTACACGGGGTACGTAGGAAACCTCCATGAGGGTTAATCCCAGCAAATGGTAAACCTTGGTGCTTCCCCATTCTGGGGTGCACACTCCTTGATCAACCATCAGTGGTGTTCAGATCATCCATTACAGTGTGACATCTCCCCTCCATGGAGCACACCACCTTGGATATATCCACATTATGAGTTCTGATCGATCCATATTCTAGGTACTTTCCCCTTTGGATATACCAATCTGATCCGTCTCTATGGGAAATTCTTATCACTCTCATACCGTCTCTGCAGGACATTAAACTCATGGCCTACCTCATGATAAACATGAGATGTCTGAGGAAAACATCGAATGAAACGCCTTTAGCATAACCATCTCTACAAGATGTTTAAATCACAACCTACCCCGTGTTAAACATGGGAAGCTGAAGAAAACCACAGATGCATGCCTATGGCATATGATTCCTCGGATTCGACATGGGATGACTTGGGGTTTTCACCCTTGAGATACACTCTTATGAGGAAGAATACAGGTTCCCTAATGTACACATACCCATAAATGCCCCGACATTCCTGATGTTGTCATCTACTCTAACTGATGGTTGCAACCATGTGAGGACCCCATGGAATATCCTGATGGAAGTAGTGTAATTAAACGGCGCCCATGAGGATATGGCACCGGGAATGAGATTCATGATCCACGACGTAAATCTATGAGGGAGTCCCGGACTAGGTGACAAGTTCCGAGGAGGAATCAATGGAAGGAAGAACCGACATCCCATCATCTTGTTTCGATCAAGGAGATAATGTCCCTAAACAAGGAATGGATTCCTCCCGCCTTTGGAAAGCCGGAATGGGGGCAATAGAGGCACGCCCTCCACAGACAGATACGCATGCCCCGACGAAAGCATCAAAAACAAATACCGACAATGAAATTGAACTATTTATGTAATTCATATACTAAAATAAATTTTTTATCTATTATTATAATTCAATTTTTATATTTTTTTATTTTAACATTTATGGGAAATTAATATATATATATATATATATAACTGTTTTTATAGAAAAATCTATTTTTTGCAACTAGGTGTTCATAATCATATTTCATATCAGTAACTAATTAAAATAGTGTTAATATATTTTTTCAATAGATAAAAATTAAATTACATTCATCTATTTAAAGTGACTAATTCTATTAATTTATAAAAAAATACATAATACATAAAAAATATATATTTGAAAAATATTTTTTTTAGCAATAATTAATTTTACTACACCCCTTAAAAATTAAATATAATTTTATTCATTAAATATTATAAATATATTAGTATTAAAATATTTCTATGTATTTTATAAATAAATCCAATAATTATTTAATAAAATTATTATGTAACATATAAAAATATATTTTATTAAATTATTTTCATTGTCTCTTTATTTAATTAAATATATATTTATCATTTTTGAATTATAAAATTTTCAAATTTTTACTTAATATTACAACGAATCAATATAAATTATCAATACATGCATACCCCATGACCAAATATACAATGATCATATTTTCGATTGATATATTTGTAGTGGTCATATATCCAGTGGCTATATATACAAATGGTTATATTTCATATCGGTATAAAGCATTATATAAATAAATAAAATAATTGTCCTATTTACATATCTCTCAATATGATTATCATATTTATAAAATTTTCCCTTCCATCCATAATTATAATTATGGGTAAGATCTTCCTAGAAAATAATGAGTATAAATATTTTAGAATTGTGATAAATTTTCTACTTGCATATGTATTCAAGTTATCATTTTCTTCATCTTATTTCATATTATGTTCTCCTAATTTATTAATTATTATTATTCATTATAATATTTTATCATAAAAATATATCACAATTCATTTTATTTTTACATTGTGTGTGAAATAATATATTCCAAAAAGTGTTTATTTAATTGAAAAATACATAGTAAAATCTAGTGTGTTTCATTATGCCCCCTTAAAACTATTTCTCCCTCAATACTTTTATAACCTGATTACAAAAATGAGGAAACAAATGCCTCAATACGTCTTTGGTATCCCATGTTACATCCTTAGAGTTATGATTTCTTTGAATAAATTTAACTAAATGAGTAGTCTTGTTTTTTTTAAAAAATCTTTACTATCCAATATTTCTACTTTTTATTCCTTGTGAGATGGACCATGTTCATATATAACTACATCTTAGTATAGTACATGTTATGATTCTGGTATATACTAAATAAATAGGTATACATGGAACTCATAATACACATAGGATTTATTCTGTGGAAGTAAAAGATGATAACATACCATATCCCCATAGTTTATTATTTTTAATAGAAAAATTAATCAGGGATCATATTTACATTCTTCCTAAATATATTAACCCCTTTCCATGGTGATATTTTAAGGAATACCTTGTCATCGAATTCAAACTATAAATCTCATAAATTTTTTCTATTTTTCTATTTAACAAATTTTTCAATGTTTTAATGTGATGTTTAAAATTTTGAATCTTCTCTAGCATACTTTGAGGAAAATTTGGTTCCATGAGTTTACACTCTTTAAATTCATCTCAATATTAGAAAATCTGAACCTATTAGTATATAAATCCAAATATTGTGTCATTTTAATGATTGAATGGAAATTTATATTATAAGATAACTCTAAGAGGTGAAAATATTGATCCCAAACTCCTTTTAAATCCATTGAAAATGATATTAACATATCTTTTATAGTTTGAATGGTATATAAAAATTGATAATATTTATATTCATGATAATAAATATTTAAGATTATTTCTATAACCATTTATTTTTGAAGTCATACAAAAAATAATGGGTTAAACCATGGGTTAAGGTCAGATACAACTGATAGTATATCTTAATACAACCATACTACTTCTTTTCTGTGTATCTTAGAAATTTTATCAAGAAATAAATATTCTAGAGTATTAATGAAATGTGATAACATCATAAGTTGTTAAACTATAAACAGAATGGAAATATATTCTTATGAATTAGTATGGAGACCTAAAAAATATATGGTAATTTTCTCTCATTTCCATATAATAATATGTAGGGGTTGTATTATCCCCTATATTTCTGTTACTCTTCTTCAAATTTCTATTAAACCAAGAGTCAATATGGATTCTCTATAATCTCCTTCTTCATGTTGTCCCACCAGAAATTATTCTTTAGATCATTATATATATTTATGCTTTAGGATATATATTTAATAATGAGTTGCCTCATCAACTAGCTCTTTCAGCAATTTCATTACTGATGTATAACATATTCATTTATTGAGTTTTTTAATTCCCTCATTTTCAAAGTTTAACAAAATAATATTCATTACCTTCTTCTATATCTAAATATTATCCTTCTATAACCCCTTATTCCATAGAATGATTGATGATTGATCAATCATTTGTTTAAGATAGAATTTCAGTGCTTCCATAAATATTTCAAGGCCAACCCAATATTCATCAATAATTTTTGGGTCACTTTCAATCCTCATCATAGATAAGGTATCATGATCCTTCCTTTTAAGAAATCAATGATATTGTATTTCTTGCCATGGTAACTCTCTATTTTGGTGCATGTTTAACTTATACTACATGAATATATATGTGAATGTATTATTCTTATATATATATTTTTAGATTTTGACCATCGATAAAATTCATTCATATCATTAAATCAAATATTAAATCTACTATCTTTCATTCTTGTTTCATGTAATTTTTCTCCGGAATCATTATTTAGTGTTAGATGAAAGGTACCACTAAAGCATTATGCATTAGTAAACATCTGTTTCCCTCGGAATACGGGGATGACCTCCTGGATGGGAGATTCAAACGTTCCGATCAGTTTCTAACCGGTTTGTTCGTAGAACTGGAAACATCCAATGATTCCACATCCATTTGGACCTATTTTCCAAAGGTAGGCGCTTCATTAGTTTGTGAACTGATGAGGCTTAGGAATTTGCATTGGTCGAGAGGATGGGAGGTCGAACTCATCACACCTTTTTTAGGGGAATTATTGTCTATTCTGGGACTCTCTTTATAGATTTAAGTTATGTTCATGAATCCTTATTACGTTACTAAGTATAAAATGAGCTTTCCTTCAGTTTTGACAATCAATGATTAAATATATAAGAAATTTAGTGAATGTTTTATATGTATTAGAGGTTCTTCATCAATAGAGAATCATCTATATCAATTTAGAGATTCTTGGTCAATGGTATCCTTCAAAACATTTATATAAAAGTATCTTGGTCATTATGATGACCAGCCTGGTTTTAAAGCCACTCAGTGGGGCACTTGATGTTTATTGTCATTCAGAAGGACATGAATTATTTCAGAGTTGGGATCGAACCCGTAGATGGGCTAGCTATGTATCCTTTGTTTTGGAAATGGAATCATAACCCACATAGTTTGAGTAAGGGATTATGATGTTTATGATTAATGGCTCAAAGCAGGATGCCATAATTACTTTTACCCTCTAAGATCACGTGAGTCATGGTCGGTGTGAGAAACAAGAGGTATTGGTAATAAAATAGACAATTGGGCCATGAAATATGTAATCATAAGAAATGGGTTGGGGTTTATGTATGTATGACTTCCCAGATAAATGAAGGTTGGGATTTACTTTAAGGAGAAAATCCAGGAACATGGTCCACAAAGTTATATGTGCTTCATGGAGATTTGAATACTCTAACTTGGGACTTATTCCTGAAAAGGAAACCCTAATTAGGAAAGGATTGATAATTAGGTTTTACTTCTAAGTAGGAATCCCAAATCAAACGTAAATTAGGACTGGTTAAAGAGAATTTAAGGGACTAGGGGCTTACTCCTGAAAAGGAAGCCCAAAATTATGACTGGGGCTTACTACTGAAAAGGAAACCAAAAATTATGATTGGGGCTTACTCCTGAAAAGGAAACCCAGGTTAGGGGCCTTATAACTGGGGATTATTCCTGAAAAGGAGACCCTGGTTAAGGATTATCTCATCTTAAAGGTTGAGGTTGAATGAATGAAATCTCAATCTTTAGTGACATAAATATGTGTAAATCACTAGGTTTTGAGAGATATTCCACAAAATTCATTTCAGATAAGGAAGTGAAATCGAGAAATCATGCCATAAAATGGCTTTGGAGAATTTCTTGAAGACTGAATCTTGAATAGGAAAGGTTTAATGGATTAAGAGGGGTGAAATAGGAAAGAAAGGCACCAAAAAAAGAAGGGGCACACAAGTCTTGGAAGGCACGCAGGTATTGCGTGGGCGCGCAGGTATGCCTACGCGACATGTGTGGCGTACTTGCGCGATGTTCAACCAGCATTGAAATACTTGAGAGAGTCTTTATTAATGCCTTTAGAATCCTCTTGAGGTTCTTCCAGAAAAGGGATGTGCAAGTTCTATCGATGGAGTAAGGTGGCGCACAAGTTTGACCACTTCCCTTAAGGGCTGGCCACTCAGGTGCGCAAGTGTTGATGAGTTCCAACACTAAGGCCTTCCTCCCTCTCTTTAGATCATCCGTTCTAGGTATGAAATTACCGTAGAAGTGTTCCGGAAGCTTTGAGAAGAGACTTGGGCATCGAGAGATTCAATCCGAGTTTCTGAAAAAACAAATCCCTTCTAAATGGGGGGCCCACAGGGTCTATTTATAGGCAGGAGAAGACCCGGGGCGGTTACCGGGCAGTTATCAGTTAGGTCGCGCAAGTCACTTGCCGACCAACATCGGCGCACAAGTGTACTTGTGCGACCATTGAGGCACGCAAGTATACTTGCACGACCATTATAGTACTTGCGCGACCTTTGCGCAATGTTCTTCTTCTTCCTTCCTTTGTCAATTATTGATATTTGTTCAAAGGATGAATCTTCTTTGTTCAAGTTATTTCCCTTTTCATTGATTTATACTCTGTGACGGAAAGGAGCGTCAACAAAAGTCCCCCCTCAGAGTTGGATCCAGAGAGAAAAGAGGATTTGACTCTGAGGTGAAAAGAAAAACAAGAAATCTGGCAGTTTAAAGTCATGTATGTCGGACATACAAAGGCTAATGTTTAAGGTCGAAATAGCTTTGACCGAAATGGATTAAAATTGATTCAATTCCTTGATAATTTATCTGAAAACATATTACCATACTCACGTATGAGAGAAAATATGTAAAATATGGCTTAAGAATATTTGGATCTGAGGAATGATATGAAAAAAAGAGCTAAAAGGCATCAGAAGAAGTAGTTTCCATGAATAGAGTTACCATTATTTAACAAACCCGTTAGGGGGTTGAATTATGCAGGGCCACCTAAGGGCATTGGCTGCATAGTTAAATAAAATAGTATCTTTTGGCTGACAAGTCTGTTATGTAGACTGTTTATGCAAGGCCACCTATGGGAACGTGCTGCATAGTCAGGCAAAAAGAACTCTCAGAAATTTACTTTCCTAGTGCTAAAAGCTAGTGAATGTTTATGGAGATTCAAATCTTCCAAAGTATAGAATTTGTTGTATGGAAAGAGGTACTTGAATATGGAGAAGATATTTCCAGACAAGATTATCGAAGAACTGGATGAATATCACTCCTACGAAGGTCTGGCCCAAACGTAGGGAAGAAGAATAAACCATAGACTTGTATACTTTCAGATCATGAAAAAGGATATGGGACAAATATGTTAAGGATGGCTATTTTTTTTTTGCAGATCCCTACATACCATCATTTAAGACAAATAAGGAAAAAAGAGGCATTCATCCCATGAATGAAGTTACCATCATTTAACAAACCTGTTAGGGGGTTGAATTATGCAGGGCCACCTAAGGGCATCGGCTGTATAGTCAAATAAATAGTATCCTTCGGCTGACAAGTCTGTTATGTGGACTGTTTATGCAAGGCCACGTATGGGCACGTACTGCATAGTCAGGCAAAAGAATTCTTAGAAGTTTGACATTTTTTGTGACTAAAAGTCATGAAAAGGGGTATGAATATCTAAAAATATTTAAGGTTGGGATTATAACACATAAAGATGGGTATTGTCCAACGTATATAGAGATACATAGGTCAATGATAACCATAATCATGTTGTGGCTGGGTCCTGAATTGAAATTTTGGACTTCACTACGTATCTCATAAGAATGAGAATCAAGCCATACGTAGTTCTTAAACTACAGTTTAACATCGTGTGGGACAAAAGGATTAGAGATCTTAGTTTAGGGTCATATATCTTGGACTATTATAAGAAATACACAGTGTGTGTTTTCATGGGGACCTTTCAGCCAAGGGACTGAAAGTGGAATTTGGGGTTAGGACCAAAGACTTGGGGCTGGATTCGAGGGATACTCGAACATTCCTACGTATCCCATAAGGATGGGAATCAATCCCACATAGTTCTAGATATACCCTTTGTACAAATTTGGTTCATACATGTGAAGGGTGAAAGGGGACTTTAGTACAATGATGGTTTATTCCGAGATAAAAAGTTTAGGCATTACCATGTATGCACGTAGTCTTTTGAAATGAAACATGATTGAAAAATCAATGTAAATAATGGTTCCCTCTCAAATGAGGAAATCAAAGAGTATTGTAGTTTATTGTCATACCAGAAAAAAGTGTTGTATAGTTTAACGTCGTATAATAAGGACGAAAGTGAATCAAATGTAAAGATATTGATTATAAGGGCGGTTTCACAAATCAACATCGTATGAGATGAAGGTGAACCGAAGTGATGAGATTGATTTTTTTGGGCTTGAACCTTGGGAGGTTGCCTACGTACCCAGCCTGGAAGGCAAGGATCAAAAACCGCGTAGTTCAATTAAAGAATAAATTAATGATCAAGTTATTCTTGGGGACAATGACCTAAAAAAAGATGTTGGGACTTACACATGGTTAGCAGCCCAGAGAGAGTGTTATGGTAGAGGGTTTCTCTAAGCTCACGTGAGTCATACTGGTTGTGAGAAACAAGAGGTAGCAACAACCTTAATGATGCACAGTTTAATGTCATGTAGCAGGGAAAAAGTACACTTTAGCATCATGTAAGACATATCAAGGACTTTCTGTACAGTTTAGCGTTATGTAATTAGGACGATGGGGACAATACAATTTAATGTCATGTTGGACAAAAGGGATAATTTTTTAAGGTCATATACATGGACCGTGGATGGTGCAGTTTAATGTCATGTTGGACATAAGTACAGTTTAAGGTCTGACAAGACCTTTGAGGATTATGTAGTTTAACGTCTTTCCGGACATATGGGACTTTCAAATAGTTTAGGGTCTTAAGCATGGAATGTTGCTGTATAGTTTAACGTCGTATAGAAAGGAAAAATTGGTGCTGCACAGTTTAATGTCATGTTTTAGAGACAATATAATTTAGTGTCATATAGGACGAAAAAGGGGGACTGTGCAGTTTAATGTCATGCAGTGAGGACAGATTAGGGATTTTTTTCTTCAGTTTAATGTCATGCTGGAAAAAAGTGTGAATAGATTAAGGTCATACTAGACCAAGGAGGAGTTTAAGGTCATACTGGACCATTACTGTATAGTTTAACGTCATATAGAAAGGACGAACTGGTGCTGCACAGTTTAGTGTCATGTTGCGGGGAGATCATGTGAATACTTTGTAGTTTATACAAAATACTTCTTCAAAAATCTGGCATTAGTTGGAGTAGTAATGAGTTCTCCATCAATCGAGATTAATGAATAAGCTCCATTGGAGTAGACCCTATGTATTGAATAAGGTCCTTCCCATTTTGGATCAAGCTTGGGAGGTTTCTTTCCTGGTATCATTGGAGTTCTGAGAACTAATACCAATTCTCCCTGAATGAATGAACAAAGACGAACTTTTTTGTTAAAAGCTTGTGCTATTCGATTCTGATAGATTTCCAAGTGGTGCAAAGTGCACAATATTTTATCATCTAAACGTTCCAATTCATTCAATCGCTTTTGGGATTGCTCATCTGTAGATAACTGATCACAAATGGCTACTCTGAGTGAGGGAAATTGAACTTCAATTGGCAAGACTGCCTCTGTTGTATATACCAACGAATATGGAGTTGATCGTGTTGTATTTCGGGTGGTAGTCTGATAAGCCCATAAAGCATGAAAGAGTTTATCAGGCCATGACCTCTTATCTTTATCCACCATCTTTTGCAGTATATTTGAAAGAGTCTTGTTAAAGGCTTCTATTTGGCCATTGGCCGCCGCATGATACCGAGATGAATGGTCGGATTTAATGTTGTATTCTTGATACAATTTGTTCACCTCAGAAGAACAGAAGTTGGTGCCGTTGTCCGTCAATATGGTATGAGGGACACCAAATCTAGTAATGATGTTAAACTTGATGAAGCTAACAATGCATTTAGAACTGACTTCTTTGAGAGGTAATACCTCTTCCCATTTGGAAAAGAAATCAGTAGCAGTAAGATTGTACTTAAACTTCTTGTCTGTAGCTGAAGGGTAAGGTCCCACCACATCGATTCCCCATGTGGAAAATGGCCATGAGTATTTAGCTGTATGAAGCAAC
The DNA here is from genome assembly GCA_963277665.1 of Viscum album. NCBI lineage: Eukaryota > Viridiplantae > Streptophyta > Magnoliopsida > Santalales > Viscaceae > Viscum > Viscum album. The sequence goes on from OY728125.1 coordinate 1,406,810,352, forward strand.
TCTGGAGGTTGATGAATGAAGTTGGCATGTACTTGGCATGAATGACACTTCTTTGTGAAATTTACACAATCTTGTATCATTGAAGGCCAAAAGTATCCAAGCCTTCGAATCTGATCAAACAATCTATGTCCAGACTGGTGGGCACTACATACTCCTGCATGCACTTCATTCGTGACAGCCATTGTCTCTTCACCATCAATGCATCTGAAGAGAACTCCATCAAAACCACATTTGTAGAGAATTTTCTCTAGGTGGTTTGGGCTATCATAAAGAGTAAAATTGACCACACGTCACTGGATTTTTTCTTTCTTGGATCTATCAGGTGGAAGTGTTCCATTTTGATGGTATTCCCTGATAGGTGACATCCATCCTATAGAATGACCATACAGTTTAGGAATGGGACTAATTTCCTTAATTTCCACTGTTCTGGCTTGAACATAAGGTGAAATTACACGACGGTGGGCAATAATGATGGTTGTCTCGTCCATATTTGGATCTGCTAGAGATGTGGCTATATTAGCCAGCGCATCAGCTTGAGTATTTTGTGATCTTGGGACATAAGAAAATGTCGGTTATGAAGGGAATTCCTCTATTAACTCTCTGGCATAATCATACAAAGGGATTAATTCTTCTTTTCTGATGGCATAATCCCCATTGACTTGTTTGATTACCAGGTCTGAATCACCTTTTACCTTTAAGTGATTCACTTGTGCTTGAAGCGCTAACTCCAAGCCTGTGATAAGAGCTTGGTATTCGGCTTCATTATTGGTACCACCTTCCCAAAATAAAAAGGAATAATGTAACACTGCCTTATCTGGAGAAATGAGCACAATTCCCAAACCAACTTTGTTGAATTTATGATTTTCCATTTTCTTCCCTGTTGGACTTCTGGAAGCACCATCAAAATACATTTCCCATGTTTGAGGACTCTCTTGAATAGAGAAAAGTTCCTCATCAAGGAGTTCAATATCTGAAGATGTGTCTTCCACTGAAGGATGTTAAGCCAGAAAATCAGCCAGAGCTTGGCCCTTTATCACCTTTTGAGACACATACTGAATGTCGAACTGCTGCAAAATAACTGCCCACCTTGCTAGACATCCTGTAAGCATTGGACGACTAAGGATGAATTTGAGTGGATTATTGCGAGATACCAATTGGACCTTGTGATGTTGCAGGTAGTGTCTCAGTTTCTGAACTGTAAAGATTAATTCCAGGAAGCACTTGACAATACTTGAATATCGGGTTTCTGCTTCAAGCATAGTTCTATTGAGATAGTAGAGGCTAATTTAATTCCCAGCATCATTATTTTGAGCAAGAAAGGAACCCAATGATCGTTCTAGAGCTGTCACATAGAGGATAAGTGGTCTTCCTTCAACAAGTGGAATGAGTACCGGTGGACTCAAGTGGAATTTCTTGAGAACATCAAATGCTTCTTGAAATTCTTCATTCCACTGGTAAGTGACTCCTTTTTTCATTAAATTGGTAAACGGTAAACTTTTTCCTGCCAAATTTGCGATGAAACGCCGAATATAGGTTAAGTGTCCTTGAAGTCCTCTTAATTATTTCATATTCTGAGGAGGTGACATACCAAGGATTGACTTGGTCTTCTCAATATCGACTTCAATACCACGATGGCATACAAAAAAGCCGAGAAATTTTCCTGAGGTTACCCCAAAAGCACATTTTAAGGGGTTCATCTTCAAATTATGTTGTCGAAGCCTGTGGAATATGACTTCCAAATCAGCCAAGTGACTTGAACATTGTTTTGATTTAACCACCAAATCGTCTATATAGCATTCAACAAACTTCCCTAAGAAATGTTTGATGATACGATGTATGGCGCATTGATATGTTGTACCTTCATTCTTTAAACCAATAGGCATTACCCAGTAACAAAACACACCTTGAGGGGCTCAAATGGCCGTGGATTCCTCATCTTCTGGGGCCATTCAGATCTGATTATATCTGGAATATCCATCCATGAAGGAATGTACTTCATAGCCAGCCGTCGTATCAATTAAGAGTTTTGTAATCGGAACATGGAAATCATCTTTAGGACAATACCGATTAAGATCTCTAAAATCGATGCAAACCCTAATTTTCCCATTCTTCTTCTTTACAGGGACAATATTATCCAACCACTTGGGATACAGAACTTCTTTGACGAAGATAGCTTTGATCAGCTTATCCACTTCAGTGTCAATTTTGGAAGCAAAAGTTGGGTGTGTTCTTCTCGCGGCTTTCTTAAATCCTCAATGTTATTTTGGTAAACCCAAATGATGAGTAGCAACATCAGGATCAAGCCCCAGCTTGTCTGTATAGTTCCAAGAAAAAATATCTTTATTTTGCTTTAGAAAAGAAATATACATCTCTTGCTCTTCAAGGGTCATGGCCGCACTAATTAAAGTGGGGTGTGGATCTTTCTCTGTACCCAGATTTATTTCTCTGAGTTCATCCATAGTGGTAGAGATACCCTCTTCAAATGCTGGAGGAGCATCACTAAGATATTCCTCTTCCTCTTCATCAGGTGCTATTTTTTCCGTTTCTACTTGCATAGTAGATGAAAAAAAGAAATTTTCATGATCAGAAGAGATGTCAAAATTTTCACATTTTGAAGAAGAAGCATCCATTTCTGACCCAATTGATGATAAAGGGTCTTCTTTGGGAAATAAAGAGGACATGATTGATTGAGAATTGACAACATTATTCACCTTCGAAGTTGCTATAACTTCTTCTGGCCTGATTGGTGAAGTATAGACCTGTTGGATTTCAGCAGATGAAATGAAAACGTCACCACTTGTGTTTTCATCACTGTTTGGTAGGTTACCAATTTCTCCTATGTTGTCTGGCTCGATTGCCATAATTGACATTACAGATATTTACATAAGAGTATTTTGATTTGGGCCTATTTTGTCAATTTGACTGATAGGTAACACATAATCTGTACTCACATGTGTAAATGGATTTATTGGAATCTTCTCCAAACCATATGGAGCATTAATTTTGGTAATTTCCTTTATTGTAGATTTCTCTCTTTCCTTCATGTGATAAAATTCCGCCTCAATGTATTGAGACTCACATGTCTTGAACGGGGTATTATCACCATATAATGTTCCAACTTGACCATTGAAATAGTATTTGAGACATTGATGGTATGATGAAGGGATATCCGCATGCTGATGTAGCCATGTTCTTCTAAGCAAGACGTTGAAAGCTGAGTCTTGATCAACAATCATGAAATCTGAATTGGATACAAGATCTCCAAACTGAGTTCTGAGTGTAACTTTGCCCAGTGGTTCCTGTTCATTTTTATCCTATCCTTGTAACATCATGGTAGAAGGTGATAAATCAGATTCCGTGAGGCCAAATCGATGAAGTGTACGAATGGGCATGATGTTGACTCCTGAACCATTGTCAATGAAAGCTCTTCGGATATCTAAACCATTGACTTTTCCAGATAAGTACAAAGTTTTTATGTGACCATGAACAACATCATCTTCATCTTTATCAGTAAAAGATATAACTGCATGGCATTCTGCAGGATTATTCACTATGTGATAGACTTCAGCTACAACAATTTCAACTTCAAACTCCTGAGGACTTGACAAATCTTTGATGAGTGCTTCCCGAAGATATTTTGACAGATTCAAAGCATCCAAAATTGATAACTTGGCTGGTACATGGACCTAGTGTTTCAATATATCATACTTTTGATCTAGAGGTATGCGTTTCCCAACAGGTATATGCGGTTTACCAGGTACCTTGGAAGCATATGCATCTTGTATTGGGATAGAAGTTGGCAACATCCTTGGTTTTGGATGATTAGACCGATTAGATCCATTTACTTATTGAGATAAAGAAGATGGAACCTTCAATCGGTCTTCCAAAATAACTGTGCCAAGACTGAGTTGCCAATTGGCAAAAAAAACTTGCTGTTCTTTTTGAGCTCGCTGAAGGGCTCTACCACGAGTTTCTGCTGCATACACAGTGCTAGCAGGGGTACAATTGGAGTAGTGTCTTCGGAAAGATCCACGTCTTCCCTCTGTATCCTGAACCTCTGGATCTTCCTCAGATTCCCTTATCTGATACAGGGAATTTAGGCTCATCAAAATTGAAATTACGACTGGAATACAGATCTGTTAACTGAATCATACTAACAGAACCGAAGATTAACTCTTCGTCTGATAAAGACTCTGCCTGATTATCTTGTTTAGGATGTTCCGTTTGATGGGGTGGTGCCCATGGCTTTGAATTAGATGGCATAAAGTCTTCCAGAGTCAATGAAAATTTAGGCTTTGACACATACTCAGTTTTTTCTGATTCTTTTTTCTTCTTTTAATCAAGCCGTTTCTTTGAGGACTTTCCCTCCGACGAAGAGGGTTTTACCGTAATATTCATGGCAGAAGACAAAATTGGTTTCTTTAATTGTGTTCAGAAAATGGCATGAGTTTGATTGATTGTCTTTCTGAACATCCAATCATCATACTTTTGTGCATTTCTGCATTTGACTTCTTTCCATTCACCTTCTGCCTCTTGAAATGTAGCAGTAACACATGATACCTGAGTCGAAGAACCTTTCAACTTGACTTGTCCCAAGTTGAACATCTTTTGCAAGAGGTCCATGAAGACAAAACACTCCTGGATGGGATGCCCTAACATTTTATGAAAGGGACATTAATTGGGACGGTCTTCATCTCCTCCCTTGTTTGGCCTCTTGGTCACTGGTAATTGAACCAAATTATTTTCCAGAGCTGAAATGAAGTAACTAGAAACTTGCTTATTTTCGAAAGAGTATGTTTTACTCTTCAAATCCTCAATTGTTTTCGTCGTTGATCTCTTTGATCAATTGGACGAAACGGCCTTTGTTGTTGGCGTTCAGGAGGTGGAGCCCTTCGAGAAGATGAAGGTTTTGAAGTAGAAATAGGTACAGGCGCTTGTTTAAGCATAACTATAGCAGTCGTTGCTTTACCCATTCTCCTTCCTGGAGTTGATGGAATTACACGAGATTTAGCCTTAGCCTGTATAAGGGAATCTTCAATCTGCTAAGCGGTTGAAGTAAGGTCTCGAAACCCTCCTGTGTATTTCACAGGGATCAATGGCGTGCGTAATTCGTCATTCAAATTTTCCACACAGATTGGCAAAATCTCCTCCTGAGGGAGTGCTAAACTCAAGGAATATGTTAATCCCTTCCAGTGAGAAATGAAATCAGAGACTCTTTCATTCTCTCTTTTCATGCAGTTTGTAAGATCGAAAACGGTCATTTTTGGCAAAGTTGAGGTAAACTGAAGAAGAAATTTTTGGCGAAGATCCTCCCATATGATGATTGACCGGGATTGCAAGCTTGTATTCCAGAAAAAAGCTTGTCCTTGCAAGGTTCGCATGAAGCATCTGAGTTTCACAGCTTCTTGTTGCTCTGGAGTTCCCATAATAGGATCACAACAAGACACGTAATGTTTCCAATGTTGTTCAGGGTCACCTAATCCATTGAATGTAGGGAAAACATGGTTTCCAAAACTGGATGGAGGAGAAATTGAATCTACCCATTCATGGTAATCTTTTTTTTCTGGTTGAACTTGCGCCCGTTTCCCTTCCATAGTTTCTAACCGAGCTGTTAATGAGTCAATAGTAGTTATTAACATTTGATAAACATTAGGTTGAATTTGGTCTTGGGTAGGTGCAATGAATGGAGCTTGGACAGATGTGGTGATTGGTGCTGCAACTGATTGTAGCACTGCCAACCATTGTTGCGCTTGACACGTAGGATTAGACCTCTGAGGGTGTACTGATAAAGGGGGATATTTCTGATCCATCTCAGTAGCTGCAACAAATTCCTTCGGCTGTCGGATTTCATCATTCTTAAGAAGAAGACTACTCTGAAGTAGTTCTGCATTCAACCTTCTTAATTCTTTCATTTCTTCCTCCTGTTGTGCAAACATTTTCTCTAATGATAGAGATTGACCTTCTCCAGAGGAAGGATATGTAACCTGATTCATTCCCCTCCATTTGATGGATAGTTTTTGGAGAGAAGGAATTGGATTACCTAGGTTCTGAGTAATCCTTTGACTTCGTGTATCCACACCTTCTTCATTTGTATCGGTGCGTACATTTTCTTGAGCAGGACGCTCTTCATCTAAGTCCCCTGAGTGAGTCTCCTCTGGTGGATTAGCAACAATGGAATTGATGACATTGATTGATGCATAATGCATCGCATCCCTTCTATCAACATTTCTGTGATATTGTCTTCTTTCATGTCTTTGATGAGACATTGCCTTTTGTTGATTTAATCCTTTAGGATCTTCTTGATGAGCTATAACTTGGAGCGAATATCCTGATAATTTGTCTCTTCGTTACTCTTGGGGCTTCTTACCTATAATAACCCATACTTTACATACATTGTTAATACTTCAAAATTGAAGCGTACTTATTACATCATATAACAAAACCACGAAAAAACCGTATAGGTATAGTGTCTTTAGAAACTGGGAAACATAAACAACTGGTTCATAAAGCATCTACACTGTCTCCCATTTATTTCATCATATCTATAGTCCCTTTTGGCATATCTTTCATAATAACCTTCTTCCTAACCTGGGGAAAGAAAACATACAAAAGGGTGAGCTCAAATGCTCAGTAAGGGTAAACAAAAGAAATATCAATCACATCATATTCATAAGAAAATATCTTTTGGAAAATCGTAACCTGCAAAAGAGAGCATAATTTCATAACATGAGATAAATCATAGTAGTGAAATGGAAATCATAACTTATAACATGAAACTTTTTGGCATACACACATAATCATATAGAATCATTTCTTATTAGTCAAGACTCATTTCCAAGACTATCTTAGTGGATGAAGTCCCTTTCTGAACCGAGTTCACGTCTCGTTTCAGTCCTGTTTCACTGAACCGGTATAACCTACCGTTCCAGCCATGTCTATCTCATGATATATAAAATCTTTACCCAATGCATTGGAGGGAGATATAGGTCCCACCCATCTCATAATGATACCATTCTTATGTGTGCCACAAAATCATAAATCATACATCATTGCATAACCCATGTAGTAAAAATGGGAATCTTAAACATCGTGACATCATAAAACAAGTCATATAAGATAAAGGAATTCATAAAAATATTTCCATCAAAACACAATCAAATCCATGTAATAATAGGGATATAAACAGAACCCTATATTATCTTAGATGGAAAATAATTTTGATAAAACACTTGAACTCTATTCTTGAGGAACATATCCTCTCTACTTCAAAAACACTTTTCCTTTCTTAACATGTAATTCAATTCTAAACTAAAAGAAGTTGATTAAAAATAAACTTGAAAACTTTTAAAGGAATCTTCTTGGAAAAAGTGTTTTAAAAATCCATTCATTCCGTATAATTTAAAAAAAAAGATTCTTCTCGTACTATTGTCGGAAAAGTCAAAAAGTACATCGTACGGAAAACAACAAAAGATTCCTTTCATATACTTCACTAAAAACTCACCGAAGTGTAAAATTGGATTTAACATATTGTATGTGGATGGAAACAATATTACATATTGAGGGAACATGGATGTGGATGATAAAATACACCCCAGTAAATACCGAAGTATAAACAATCTCGGATAAAAATGAGATTGTGATATTTCCCTCACCTTAGGTCTGTTTTGCTTCGTAAGTGTCTGAACCTCCTGTATAATGATTGAAATAATATTATTGACTTATTCCAGAATCATACTTATTTTTATGATATCATATATGGTCATATTCATAGCTTCTTAGTAGTAATATTTCATTGCTACTTGTTATTCGGGTGTTTATAACTTTTTGTTCTTATGTGTGTCTTGTCGAATAAATTCTTATTCTTCTATTTAGGTTATAGATACCTCATTTCCATAATTGTATTAGTGTAATTTATATCATATTCATTCATTAAATTCATTTATATAATCATTATGAAATGAAGATCATGTAGAACGAGTCGCATCACATCATGGAGACAGTATTCCGTACGTATACACGAGTGATGATATCATTCCAATGATAGTGGAATTGAATTAGAGTGTATGTATACTATTTCAGAATCAGTATCACTTTATAATAGTCATATATAGTAATTATTTACACCATTATACCCATCCAATTAAAGTGGTGGTGGAAAATAGATTACACCACGGCGTGGAGACAGTATTCCGTACGTACGCACGCTCGGTGATTTCTTTTTCCGTAGGATGGATAGATGGTGAAATAGGGTTTTTTTCATACTTATAATAACATATCATTATATTATTGATACTGATGTTATAACTTAATAATGAAATAACTAAATAAGAAGAAGTGGAAGAAGAAATAAAGATGAAGGAATCGGTAACATACATTACCTCTTCTTTGAAGTGCTTCTTTGAGACCTTCTTTTAGGGCACTAACATTGGTCTTTGAATAAGACCAGGACCTCTAGGATGTCTCTAGGGAAGTGTAGAGGAGTAATTGGCAGGGGTTGGCCGAGCTTGAAGGCTCAAAGTGGTGTGAGCAAGAGGGGGAGGAGGTTCCCTTTTATAAGGGAGGAGAGCGGCTACTTTGGAAAAACTAAAAATATTATTTTATTATAAAGTCATGTTCGGTTTTAAATAGCTCCAAATTGATTTATTTCGAAGCTAAGGTGGGGATGGGTCGAAATAATTTCATCCAATAGAATTTAGACATGTTTAGATTCTTATTTTAACCTTATCATTTATATTTAACATTAAGATAAATAATTTTACTTTTACCGTCTCTTCTTGTGTTCTTATACTATAAGGTTAATAAACTTACTATAAGCAGCCAAAATAACCCCAAGTTGTTTATTATTAATATATATAACCTTATCTCAGTCATTTGGCAGAACCTTAGATTTTTAGGATTAAAATATCAAATACTAATATAATATTTTTTTTAAAAAATATTTTATGTCAATTTTTACCCTATTTAGTAATTAATTTTTGTGAAAATAATAACAGAATGATTAGTTCGAAAAATGTAAATAAAATCAATACTAACATGTCATATTAATCTAGAAAATTAGTGGAATTCATAAAAAGTCTCAAATTTCATTTATTTTGGTGTTTATAACAGCAATTATGTCAATATTTCATTAAAAAAATAATTACTGCATCATGATTGTGTCATAAATAATTTAAATTATTTAATTTATAAAAATTATAAATAATATATCATTATGTAGGAAATATTTTTATCTTTCTAATGAATATTTATAGTCGAATTTAACTTATGTATAACCCCATATTAAAAATGATTTACTTATTAAACTTTGATTTTAACTATTTAACCCTTCTTTAAATAAATTAATAATAAATGTCCTAATCTAATCCAAGTGGGCCTAAATGATCATATTTTATTCGTAAGGTTGTTTTTGGTCGAATTAATTTGGCCAATAGAATTAGGACATGTGTTAGGGTAATAATAATATCAGTTTTACCCTTAATTACCCTATTTAATTTTAACCGTGGTAAATAAAAGTAAAAAGTTACTATTCACCAAAAGTTATTTTCTTCTCATTTAACCACAATTTAGTCCTTGATATTAACCATGTCTCTCGGATTTTCGAAATTCTACTCACAGAAGCGGTAAAATTATGTTTTATGACAAATTCAGTTTTTTTAACAACCACCTAGTGGTTTCACTATTCATCAAAAATTGAAAGTTTTCAGAAAAATCCCAAAATTTCACCCCAGGATAATTTCGATATTCCGTATCCAAAAATGAAGTCCATTTTGAAAAATAAAATTTCAAAAAGTGGTTATTACTATTCATAACGGCTAGTTTTAATAATATTTTAATAGCATATCATTGTTTAGTGAAACTCGGTATTACGTACGACGCAAGCTATCGATGAAGGTCGCGGTTGCGTGTAAAGTAAGCCAAGCTAGGGTTGTGTGTAGTGAAAGATTTTTTTTGATGATTTATATAACATAAAAAACAGAATATTTCACATAAAAGTCTCGGGTGTTACATTCTACCCCCCTTAAAATAAATTTATCCCTCAAAATTCGTCACTTTGTAACAAACAGATGAGGATACCTCTCCCTCATCATATCCTCAAGCTCACATGTAGCTTCTTCTAATTGGTGGTTCCTCCATACAACATTCACCAATCGAGTGGTCTTGCTTCGTAGGACTTTTTTGCTATGATCCAGAATCTCTATCGGCTGTTCTTCATAAGAAAGATCTTACTCCAGTGGTACAACTTCTGAGCTGAGTACATGTGAAGGATCAGGTATGTACTTTCTCAGGAGAGATACATGGAACACATCGTGTACTTGAGAGAGATTCGGTGGAAGTGCCAATCGGTAAGCTACCTTCCCAACACGATCTAGTATTTCGAAAGGACCGATATATCTAGGGCTCAACTTCCCCTTCTTTCCAAATCTCATGACTCTCTTCCAGCGAGATATTCGTAAGAACACTTTATCACCAACATCAAACTCTAGGTCTTTTCATCGGTTGTTGGCATAACTTTTTTGTCGACTCTGAGCTGCTCTTATGTGTTGTTGAATAGATCTGACTTTTTCTGCCATTTCATCAACGAGATCGGGTCCTAATAGTTTTCATTCCCCAACTTCATCCCAGCAAAGTTGGAGTCCTGCATTTCATTCCATAGAGAGCTTCATAAAGAGCCATCTGAATACTAGAGTGAAAGCTATTATTATAAGAAAATTCCACCAAAGGTAGGTGTTGATCCCAACCACCTTTGAAATCCATCGAGCAAACTCTCAACATATCTTCTAGGGTTTGAATTGTTCTCTCAGACTGACCGTCTGTCTGAGGATGATAAGCAGTGATGAAACTCAACTCTGTATCCAGAGTACGCTGAAGACTTCACCAGAACTTCGAGGTAAATCTCCGATCCCGATCAGATATAATAGAAAGTGGTACTCCATGCAATCTTACCACTTCCTTTACATATATCCTGGCAAGCTGATCCAGAGAGAAATCCTCTCTAATAGCAATGAAGTGTGCAGACATTGTAAGACGATCAACTATGACCCAGATAGCATTATTGCATTTGGATGTTTTAGGAAGTCCTGTGACAAAGTCCATAGTGATGTTTTCCCATTTCCATTTGGGTATGAGTAATGGTTGTAACATCCCCTTATACTTCTGTCTCTCAGCTTTAACTTGGTGACAAACCAAGCATCAAGAGACATATTCAGCAACATCTCTTTTCATGCCATCCCACCAGAAGTACTCTTTCAGGTCCCTATACATATTCGTGCTTCCAGGATGAATAGAGAATGAAGAACTATGAGCCCCATCCAGCAGCTCCTTCTTTAATTCCGGGATGGGAGGAACACAAACCTGATTCCTAAACATTATTATCCCATCACAATCAAGGTTGAATTCAGGAACATTTCTCACCTTCTTTTGTAACTCGGCATCTGCTTTCTGTGCCTCTTTAATCTTCACATGTATAGATGGTTGAACATTCATTTGAGAAAGATAAGATTTTCCCCTTCCATTATAATTCCAAGATCCATCCTTTGTAAATCCATAAATATTGGATCTTTTGTGATCCTCATCATGGATAAACTGGCATGGTCTTATCGACTTAATGCATCTACCACCTTGTTTGCTTTCCCAGGGTGGCAATGGATTGAGCAGTCATAATCCTTAATTAGCTCCAACCATCTTCTTTGACGCATATTCAGTTCCTTTTGTGTGAAAATATACTTTAAACTTTTATGATCAGTATAAATGTCACACCTTTCTCCATAAAGATAATACCTCCAAGTCTTTAATGCAAAGATTACCGCAGCTAACTCCAAATCATGTGTTGGGTAATTTTTCTCATGGATTTTCAACTCTCGTGAGGGATAAGCTATCACCATATAATTTTGCATAAGAACACACCCCAATCCCTTCTTGGATGCATCCCTATAGATCACAAACCTTTATCCACTACAAGGCAGTGTGAGCACAGGTGCACTGGATAACCTTCTTTTCAACTCCTTGAAATTCTCTTCACATTCCTTCATCCAAACAAACTTAACTCCTTTCCGAGTCAACTTGGTGAGTGGATTAGATAATCGTGAAAAATCTTTCACAAAACATCGATAATATCCAGCCAAACCAAAGAAACTTCGGATCTCAGTTACTGTTGTTGGTCTCGACCATCATTCGATAACCACTGTTTTTGCTGGATCCACAGATATCCCCTCTTTTGAGATTATGTGACCCAAAAATGAAACTTTTTGAATCCAAAAATCACACTTGGTAAATTTGGCATAAATCTTCTCCTTTCTCAGGGTCTTCAATATAATTCTCAAGTGATCATCATGTTCTTCCTTGCTCTTTGAATAGATGAGAATATCTTCTATAATGACTACCACAAATTGATCAAGATAATCTCTAAAGACTCTATTCATCAGATCCATGAAGATATCAGGGGCATTAGTAAGACCAAATGGAATCACTATAAATTCATAGTGTCCATACCTTGTACGGAAAGCCGTCTTTGGTATATCCTACCTTTTGACCCCTAATTGATGATACCCTGAACGAAGATCAATCTTGGAAAAGTATTGAGCTCTGCGTAGTTGGTCAAATAAGTCATCAATGCGTGGGAGAGGATATTTTTTCTTGATAGTGATCTTGTTAAGTTCTCGATAATCAATGCAGAGTCTCATTGATCCATCTTTCTTCTTAACAAATAGAACAGGTGCTCCCCAAGATGACGCACTAGGGAGTATGAATCCCTTATCAAGATTCTCTTGGAGTTGATTCTTCAATTCCTGCAACTCAATTGGGGCCATTCTATAAGGTGTCTTTGAAATAGGCAAAGCACCCGGTACGAGTTCTATTGAGAACTCAACTTCACGATTTGGTGGAAGACCCGGTAATTCCTCCGGAAAGACATCATCAAACTCCCGTACAATGGGCATATTCTTAATCGTGAGTTTCTCACCAACCATTTGAGATAAATAAACTTCATTTAGTGGAATCAATACCCATAAAATGGAAGAAATTTTCACTGGAAGGTTATGTTCATCCTTGCATCGATAGACGATCATAGATTGATCTGGAATATGAAATGAGACTTCCCTTCATTGGAAATTGATATGATCTCCATGTAGAGAAAGCCAATCCATGCCAAGAATCACATCAAATTCCACTATAGGAAGGATCACAAGATTTGCAGGAAGCACTTTCCCACAAACTTCAATCGGGTAAAAATTATAAACTTTTGATGTGACTGTTGTGCCGGTAGGTGTTGTCACAACTAACTCAACATCTAATTGTTGAGGTAATACAGTGATACCCTTAGAAAATTCATCAGAAATAAAGGAGTGGGTTGATCCAGAATCAAATAAAACATTTGTTACTTTAGAGTAGATGGTAAGTGTACCTTTCACCGCATCGTTATCGTACTCCACATCGCTGATAGAAATTGCATGTGACTTTCCTTTGCCTTTAACCTTAAGAGTTTGTTGGCGTCGACCATCATCATCAACCCCTGGATTAGGGCATTTATTGGCATAATGCCCTATCTCCTTTCACTTGAAACATTGAAGTGTAGTAGGTTCATTCTGTGTATCCCTTCCTTTGTTTGCATCACTAGACATCTTCTTCCCATTATCGCGGCATTCAAATGCACGATGACCTTCTTTTCGACATTTGAAACATTTACTTGTCCCTTTAAGACAACTCCCTCCACGTTTCTTTCCACACAATGAGCATAAGGTAAAGGTTATCTTCTTTTCAGTGTGCTCTTTATATTTTCCTTTGAATTCCATTTTCCTCTTCTTATCAAATCCATATGACTGATGGGTTACTCCAATCTCCATCTCAACTTTGAGAGCACATTGAACGATTTCCTCGTAGCTATTGAAGTACCTTATGGCTAAGGCCCTTTCGAAGACTTGGTTTTAAACCACAAAAGAATCGATCGATCTTACTCTCAGGTTGGATAATAATACCATAAGTGTACCTTGCAAGTCTTGTAAAATTTTCTTCATTTGTACCAACAGATTCATCATCATTTTGCTTCAGTTCCAGAAACTCTTTCTCCATCTTTGATCGGAGAATACGAGGGAAGTACTTATTGAAAAATATGTTCATGAACTCTTCTCATTCCATGGACTCAATTTCATCCGTTTGCCTCGTATTATTAATAATATTCCACCATTGATCAGCATCACCTTCCAAATGATACACTACTAAGATGACTTTATCATGCTCAGAACATTGAAGAACTGAAAATATCTTTTCAGTAGTACTAATCCATTGTTCAGTAACTAATGGATCAGTAGACCCGCTGAATGAAGTTGGACGCTGTCTCATGAAGGATTCAACAAAATGTTTCTCCTTCCTTTTCTCGTTTGGACGTCCTGCATGATTCATAGCTTGAGAAAGTTGTGTGGGCATGGATACAAGATTTTTCATTCCATCTCCCATAACGTTTGGTTGCTCAGGGGGACAATCATTGCATTGCCCGTCGCATTCCACATTAACATGGTTCCTTAGGGTTCCAGCCATTGACTAAAACCAAGAAGAATAGTGTGAGAAACAATAATTATAATAGGAAAACTACATAATCAAGAATAAAATTTCACACATAATGTCTTATACTAGGTTATTCATGTCCATTTCTAAAACACTAAGATTGTGTTCTATGCTTAGACTTATCCTTGGGGTTCTTACTAAGGCTTTCACATCCAAGTTTCCAAAGGTTGACTATACCTTTCCTCTGATACCAACTATAATGACCCATACTTTACATACTTTGTTAATAATTCAAAATTGAAGCTTACTTATTACATAATATAACAAAACCACTAAAGGACCGTATAGGTATAGTGTCTTTAGAAACTAGGAAACATAAACAACTGGTTCATAAAGCATCTACACTATCTCCCATTTATTTCATCATATCTATAGTCCCTTTTGGCATATCTTACTTAATAACCTTCTTCCTGACCTGGGTAAAGAAAACATATAAAAGGGTGAGATCAAATGCTCAGTAAGGGTAAACAAAAGAAATATCAATCACATCATATTCATAAGAACATAACTTTTGGAAATCTTAACTTGCAAAAGAGAGCATAATTTCATAACATGGGATAAATCATAGTAGTGAAATGGAAATCATAACATAAAACATGAAACTTTGTGTCATACACACATAATCATATAGAATCATTTCTTATTAGTCAAGACTCATTGCCAAGACTATCTTAGCGGACAAAGTCGCTTTCTGAACCGAGTTCACTCCTCGTTTCAGTCTTGTTTCACTGAACCGGTATAACCTACCGTTCCAGCCATGTCTATCTCATGAGATATAAAATCTTTACCCAATGCATTGGAGGGAGATATAGGTCCCACCCATCTCATAATGATACCATTCTTAGGTTGGCCACAAAATCATAAATCATACATCATTGCATAACCCATGTAGTAAAAATCGGAATCTTAAACATCGTGACATCATAAAACAACTCATATAAGATAAAGGAATTCATAAAAATATTTCCATCACAACATAATAAAATCCATGTAATAATAGGGATATAAACAGAACCCTATATTATCATAGATGGAAAATAATTTTGACAAAACACTTGAACTCTATTCTTGAGGAAAATATCATTTCTACTTCAAAAACACTTTTCCTTTCGTAACATGTCATTCAATTCTAAACTAAAAGAAGTTGATTAAAAATAAAATTGAAAACTTTTAAAGGAATCTTCTTGGAAATAATTTTTTAAAAATCCATTAATTCCGTATAATTTAAAAAACATTCTTCTCGTACTTTTGTCGGAAATGCCAAAAAGTACATCGTACGAAAAATGACAAAAGATTCCTTTCATATTCTTTACTAAAAACTCACCGAATGGGAAAAATTGGATTTAAAATATTGTATATGGATGGAAACAATATTACATATTTAGGGAACATAGATGTGTATGATAAAATACACCCCAGTAAATACCAAAGTATAAACAATATCGGATAAAAATGAGATTGTGATATTTCCCTTACCTTAGGTCTGTTTTTCTTCGTATGTGTCTGAACCTCCTGTATAATGATTTAAATAATGTTATTGACTTATTCCAGAATCATACTTATTTTTATGATATCATATATGGTCATATTCTTAGCTTCTTAGTAGTAATATTTCATTGCTACTTGTTATTCGGGTGTTTATAACTTGTTGTTCTTATATGTGGCTTGTCGAATAAATTATTATTCTTATCTTTAGGTTATAGATACCTCATTTCCCGAATTTTATTAGTGTAATACATATCATATTCATTCATTCAATTCATTTATATAATCATTATGAAATTAAGATCATGTAGAACGAGTCTCATCACATCCTGGAGACAGTATTCCGTACGTACGCACGAGTGATGATATAATTCCTATGATCGTGGAATTGTATTGGAGTGTATGTATACTATTTTAGAATCAGTATCACTTTATAATAGTCATATATAGTCAATATTTACACCATTATACCCATCCAAGTAAGGTGGTGGTGGAAAATAGATTACACCACGGCGTGGAGACGGTATTCCGTACGTACGCACGTGCGGTGATTTCTTTCTCCGTAGGATGGATAGATGGTGAAATAGGGTTGTTTCATACTTATAATAACATATCAGTATATGAGTGATACTGATGTTATTACTTCATAATGAAACAACTAAAGAAGAAGAAGTGGAAGAATAAATAATGATGAAAGAATCAGTAACGGACATCACCTCTTCTTTGAAGTGCTTCTTTGAGACCTTCTTTTAGGGCACTAAAATTGGTCTTTGAATAATACCAGGACCTATAGGATGTCTCCAGGGAAGTGTAGAGGAGGAATTGTCAGGGGTTGGCCGAGCTTGAAGGCTCAAAGTGGTGTGAGCAAGAGGGGGAGGAGGTGCCCTTTTATAAGGGAGGAGAGGGGCTCCTTTGGAAAAACTAAAAATATTATTTCATTATAAAGTCAAGTTCGGTTTTAAATAGCTCCTAATTGATTTATTTCTAAGATAATGTGGGGATAGGTAGAAATACTCTCATCCAATAGAATTTATACAAGTTTAAGTTCCTATTTTAACCTTATCATTTAGATTTAACATTAAGTTAAATAATCTTACTTTTACCATGTCTTCTTGTGTTCTTATACTATAAGGTTAATAAACATAATATAAGCAGCCAAAAGAACCCCAAGTTGTTTATTATTAATATATATAACCTTATATATGTCATTTGGATGAACCTTAGATTTTTAGGAATAAAATAACAATTACTAATATAATATTTTTTTTAAAAACTATTTTATGTCAATTTTGACACTATTTAGTAATTAATTTTTGTGAAAATAATAACAGAATGATTAGGTAAAAAAAAGTTAATTAAATAAATAATAACATGTCATATTAATCTATAAAATTATTTGAATTCATAAAAAGTCTCAAATTACATTTATTTTGGTGTTTATAACATCAATTATGTCAATATTTCATTAATAAGATAAATATTGCATCATCATTGTGTCATAAATAAATTAAATTATTTAATGTCTAAAAATTACAAATAAAATATCATTATGTAGGAAATATATTTAGATTTCTAATGAATATTTATAATCGAATTTATCTTTTGTATAACCCCATATTAAAAATGCTTTACTTATTAAACTTTGATTATAACTATTTAACCCTTCTTTAAACAAATTAATAAAAAATGTCCTAATCTAATCCAAGTGGGTCTAAATGGTCATATGTTATTACTAGGGTTGTTTTTGGTCGAATTACACTTGTCCAATATAATTAGGATATGTGTTAGGGTATTAATAATATCATTTTTACCCTTAATTACCCTATTTACTTTTAACCATGGTAAATAAAAGTAAAAAGTTACTATTCACCAAAAATTATTTTCATCTCATTGAACCAAATTTAAGTCCTTGATATTAACCATGTCTCTTGGATTTTCGAAATTCCACTCACAGAAGCGGTAAAATTACGTTTTATGAAAAATTCAGTTTTTTTAACTACCACTTAGTGGTTTCACTATTCATCAAAAATTGAAAGTTTTCAGAAAAATACCAAAATTTCACCCCAGGCTAATTTCGATATTCCGAATCCAAAAATGAAGTCCATTTTGAAAAATAAAATTTAAAAAAGTGGTTATTACTATTCATAACGGCTAGTTTTAATAATATTTTAATAGCATATCATTGTTTAGTGAAACTCGGTATTGCGTACGACGCAAGCTATCGAGGAAGGCCGCGGTTGCGTGTAAAGCAATCCAAGCTAGTGTTGTGTGTAGTGAAAGATTTTTTTTGATGTTTTATATAACATAAAAAACAAAATATTTCACATAAAATTCTCGGGTGTTACATTCCCCAATCAAGAAAAGAACGATTTTCTCGGAGAAGGGGATTGATGATTTGAAAGAGTCCCCAGTCTCGTGAATTGCGGATGTTCCTGCTGCTTCTGCTCAACTCCTCGAATCCCATTTGTTGACTCTGAGGGTTGGGTTAAAGGAGTCCCCAGTCTGACAAGCTGGGGTGTCTCTTGACATGCTATGTCTGAGACCTTCTTACAAGCTCTCTTGATCTTGCGAATCATAGTTCAGAAATTAGCTAGATGCATTAACCCGTATCCACTTTTATCACCTAGTTTTACAGACCGTTGGATGATTTCCGAAACTTCTATCATTTGATGATGTGTTTTCTCCATACGAGAGGCTTGTGCAATATTCTCGCCTGCTTGATGTAGGAGCAATTCAACAACTTGTTCTCTATATGCTTGATTTTGAGAGGAACTAGTTGAAGCATGTTGTTGAGCAAGATTTTGATTACGAACAAAGCCCATTGACTGTGGCCGGCCATGGGCAATAACATTGCATGAGACCATTTTCGGCGGGCTTTGCTGACTGGAAAGCACTGTGAAATGTAGTGCACCGTGAACACCCCATCCTCTGATATGAACACCTGATGGAGCATTGTCAATTAACTGACGAAATTTTATTAGTGTGCCAAGCCATGAACGTTGAAGGGTTCTCTGTTTCTTTTCAGCCTTCGGATACCGAGAGACTGATAGAGATGCCAAATCAATCAGACGTTGTAGCCCTTCTATTATCTTAAGATGATTTTCATATTCATCATAAGATAATACATTCTTCTTCAATTGATAAAGATTTTTCCATATGTTGAGACGAATATCATGGACTCCATCATCTGTAATCATCTTTGGAATGTCATACTGGGAGTCAGCCAAAGGCCAAAACATGACTGGTACCTCACTTTTCGCCAGTTTTTTCCTCATGTTCATCATTTCCTTTTCATCATTAAATGAAGTTTCTTATACCTGTTTTGACCAGATCTGGTGTTTCCTTGATGCTTCATCAGATTCAACAATATTTGTAGAGAAATCATTGATCAAACTAGAAGATGCATGACTTAGGGGTGGTTCGGAGAATGACCTATACCCTGGGATATCTTTTGATTGAGAAAGTATTTCACTTGCTAGTGATAAAGCATCAGACATGACTGGTTTCGCCTTTGAAAATGCCTCAAGATAAGAGGGCTTTCTCGGCACTACATTGTCCATTAGAGTATTTTCTAGGAAATGTGAATCACTACTGCGGAGAGGGGTTTCGTAGTGAAATTCATCATTATGGGGAGGACCACGATAATGGGTTACATAAAAAGATGAGATCTCTTGCTCCTTGGACTTCTGACCACACAGAGGGTTCCTGTGTCTCTCATTTGAAGACGAAACTTCATGATTGACCGAATTGTTACGAAGCAAGCCTTCATGAGGAAGTGTCTGTTGAAGACCGTCAGAATTAATGTTCCCGTTATTGGAAACTGGGGGAGTAGAATCTTGAATTCCAACAGATAAATGTCTGAGGGCTTCAAGAACTCCAGCATCGAGCAAGGCCTGGTTACAGATTGGATTTTGATCTCATGACTGTGTTGGGAAGATCTTTTTCTTAGATGCCTTCTTACTCGCTTTGAAAACCACTTGTTGAGGAAAGTGGTTGCTCTGAGCAGGTGTATGTGCCTGGTCAGGAATGATGATCAGGTTAGGATGACGATCTTCACTCAAATCAGGTGTATGTTCCAGACTTGGTTGTCCGTATGATATGGGGGAGTATTCCCCATAACCCTCTTGGACTGGAACAGATGTGTGTGTATGTTCTGGAGTGAATTGTTGATGTGTCACTCCACTGCAAGGGATAGATTTATGTGTCTTTCCCTGAGATGATGCTGAAGCTGTTATGATATCCTGGAAAGCATCCAAAATATGAGCAGAAATTTGCTTCTTCTCTTTCACCATTGACAAAATATGCTTGGTGACTTCACCTGCCAGAACGGGGATATACGTCCATTCCGGGCTTTGAGTAGTTGTATGTGCCTGCTCCTGTCCTCCTTTTCCTGTCAGTGAATCCTGACAGTACTCAAGTGTGGGGGAAGAGAGTTGAGTCTGCCTCCTGTTTTGTCGTCGGAGCTTTCCGACTGACTTCTCAGTGCGCTACCAAGCGAGACTATTGGTAGGCTTGATTAGTATTAGTAGGTGTATGTGCCTGCTGATTACACATCGCCAAATGTGGTTGACGAGATCCATCATATGTAGTCAGGCGAGCCTGGTGACTAACTAATGATGTATAAGTAGCTGTATGTTCCTGCCTATAGTACTCCACCGGAATTGCCTGGCGGGATTGGCCTTATGCTGCCAGACGAGTCTACTGGACAGTGGAATTAAAACGGGTAGGTGTGTGTGCCTGCTTGTTGTTCACCACCAAGTTAGGTTGGTGGACTTCTCCGGAGATGGCAGGGATGAGAACCTGCCCATTGTTAACTGGATTCCGCCTCTGGCGGTTCGTCTTGCCTGCTCGGGTTTGAGGAACCTGAGCCGAACGCCTGGAGTCGGTACCCTCATCATGTTGAGGGCGCACTACAGCACGAGTCTGGAAGAGATTGTTGATGGGAGCCCTCGAGAAGGACTCCTATCTTTTTGAATTAATGTCCTGATGGACCTGCTCATTCACTTACATAGAGTAAGGGAGCGAATAGAAATTTTGTTCCGGGGATAAAGACCCGAAACGGTTGGAGACGGTAGTCAGCACCGCCTGCCTCTTGATCACTGGTCATCGTTGTCTGGACGACCTATGTGAGTTTTTCACTTAGAGGGCATGTCGGGTAGCCTCCAGAGTTGGGATGGTACCGTGTTGACGGTAGTCCTTAACCAGCGCATTTGATACCCAGCGTTGAAGATGTTGAGTAGGTGATGTCATCCTCAGAGTGGGTGACGATCTAGTAGGAATAACAGTAGGGTTATTTTCAGCAGTAGTATTCACACGTGTGAATTTGAGAGCAGCCACTATAGAAATACAGAAGATCTTGGAAAAGAGTTCCTATTTGATATAATAGATGTAATCAAGATAAAATTCAGCCACTTCAACCTTTGGATGAGCACACATGTCAATGATTGTTTTTGTTATCCCTCTTATTGAGTTTTAAATAGGGGATTAACAAAGGGGTAAAACATCATTTTAACTTGGTTAAGGATTCACGTTAGGTTCACCATTTTTTGTTTCCCTCGGAATTTGGGGATGACCTCCTAGATGGGAGAATCAAATGTTCTGATCGGTTTCTAACGGTTTTGTTCATAGAACGGGATACATCCAATGATTCCACATCCATTTGGACCTACTTTCCAAAGATAGGCGCTTCATTAGTTTGTGAACAGATGAGGCTTAGAAATTTGCATTGGTCGAGATGATGGGAGGTCGAACTCATCACACCTTTTTAAGGGGAATTATTGTCTATTCCGGGACTCTCTTTATAGATTTAAGTTATGTTCGTGAATCCTTATTACATTACCAAGTATAAAATGAGCTTTCCTTTAATTTTGACTATCAATGATTAAATATGTAAGAAATTTATATAACATTTTATATGTATTCCAGGTTCTTCATCAATAGAGAATCATCTATATCTATTTAGAGATTCTTGGTAAATGGTATCTTTCAAAACATTTATATAAAAGTCTCTTGGTCATTATGATGACTAGGCTGGTTTTAAAGCCACTCAATGGGGCACTTGAAGTTTATTGTCATTCATAAGGACATGAATTATTTCAGAGTTGGGATCGAACCTATAGATGGGCTACCTATGTATCCTTTGTTTTGGAAAAGTAATCAGAACCCACGTAGTTCGAGTAAGGGAGTATGATGTTTATGATTGATGGATCAAAGCAGGATGTCATAATTACTTTTACCCTCTAAGCTCACGTGAGTCATGATCGGTGTGAGAAATAAGAGGTATTGGTAATAAAATAGACAAGTGGGCCATGAAATATGTAATCATAAGAAATGGTTTGGGGCTTTATATATGTATGACTGCCCAGATAAATGAAGGTTAGGATTTACTTTAAGGAGAAAATCTCGGAACAGGTCCACAAAGGTTTATGTGATTCATTGAGATTTGAATACTCTAACTTGGGACTTATTCATGAAAAGGAAACCCATATTAGGAAAGGATTGATAATTGGGATTTACTCCTGAGAAGGAATACCAAATCAAACGTAAATTAGGACTGGTTAAAGAGAATTTAAGGGACTTGGGGATTACTCCTGAAAAGGAAGCCCACAATTATGACTGGGGCTTACTCTTGAAAAGGAAACCCAAAATTATGACTAGGGCTTACTCCAGAAAAGGAAACCCAGGTTAGGGGCCTTATAACTGTGGAATATTCTGGAAATGGAGACTGAGGTTAAGGATTCTCTCATCTAAAAGGATGAGGTTGAATTAATGAAATCTCAATCTTTAGAGACAAAAAGATGTGTAAATCACTAGGTTTTGAGAGATATTCCACAAAATTCTATTCAAATAAGGAAGTCAAATCAAGAAATCATGCCATAAAATGTCTTTGAAGAGTGTCTTGAAGACTGAATATTGAATAGGAAAGGTGTAATGGCTTAAGCGGGGTGAAAAGGGCAAGAAGTGCACCAAATAAAAATAAGGGGCACACAAGTCATGGAAAGCGCGTAAGTACTGTGTGGGAGCACAAGTATTGGTCGCGCAGGTATACCTGTGCAACATGTGTGGGGTACTTGCGCGATGTTCAACCAGCATTTAAATACTTGAGCGACTCTTTATTAAAGCCTTTAGAATCCTCTTTAGGTTCTTCCAGAAAAGGGACGTGCAAGTTCTATCGAAGGAGTAAGGCGGCGCGCAAGTGTGACCACTTCCCTTAAGGGCTCGCCACTCAGGCATGCAAGTGTTGATGAGTTTCAACACTTAGGGCTTCCTCCCTCTCTTTAGATCTTCTGTTCTAGGTAAGAAATTACCTTATAAGTGTTCCGGAAGCTTTGAGAAGAGACGTGGGCGTCAGGAGCTTCAATCTGAGTTTCTGAAAAAAAAATCCTTTCTCAATGGGGGACCCACAGGGTCTATTTATAGGCAGGAGAAGACCCCGGGAAGTTACCGGGCGGTTATCACTTAGGTCGCGCAAGTCACTTTCACGAACAACATCGGCTCGCAAGTGTACTTGCACGACCATTGAGGTGTGAAAGTATACTTGCGTGACCATTTTAGAACATGCCCGACCTTTGTGCAATGTTCTTCTTCTTCCTTCCTTTGTCAATTATTGATATTTGTTCAAAGGATGAATCTTCTTTGTTCAAGGTATTTCTCTTTTCATTCATTTAGACTCTGTGATGGAAATGAGCGTTAACAACATCCCAATATCATTTATGAGAAATCACTATAAATAATAGATCTTTATCTACTATAGTTTATTGTAACTGTTGGTGTAGTGGCCATGTTTCTCTTGAGCTTCATGATATTTTCTTCATAGATATTCATTGATTTCAAAATGAAGCAAAAGATGTCATATAGTATCGATAGAATCTATAAAATCAAAGAAAAATAAATATTCCTATTACAATTATTAGTTTTGGGTATTACTGGAATACCTAAATGTTTAATATAACCATATATATATTTTCTCTTTTGAATACATAACTCAACAATGATAATATTTATAGCCCGATTTCAAACTAGCTAAATTTGATATAAAATATACTCTATATCAAGGTTTGTAGACCAATCTAAAATTTATATACATACTTTTTCTTAATAAAGTAAATATTTTAGAATATATTCTAAAAATAATACAACAAATTGATAAATGATATATTTAAATAATATATTCGACATATCCATGATGATCGTTAAAGAATTATGGAGTCTGAATGGAATAATTATGAATTCATAATGTTTATATGTTATATGAAAGGATATATATGGTATATCCTCTATTTTCACCATTTATTTATGTTTCCAAATCAATAGTCCATCATTGATATGTTTTGAGACCTTTAAAACATACCTAACCAGTCATCAATATGAGGTAGATGATTTTTTTTCTAGATTGTTAATCTTTTCTGTTCATCATAACAAATATAGAGATAAATTATTATAGCATTATATTTAATAAAGATAACTTATTATCCCTGAAATAAAGCCCATTGGTGCATAAAACCCTATTCAATATTCTCTTAATGTATCATCTTCAATTCCTCATATTAAAATTGGAACTTTCTATAAAGAGTATTTGATATAGGTGTAAAACGTTATATGAATTATGGGGAATGATAAACCTCACAATTTGGGGAAAATATTATAAAAAACATCCATAAAATTCGATATATTTTCTCAAAATATGAATATCTTCAACATTATGTTTTCCCTTAAAAATATGAGTTAAATACCCCTCATTGTTGGTTATTAAAACCCATATAATTGAATAATTTTTTATAAGGTATTTATGATCATCCTAATATAAATATATCATGCGTTGTTCACTTAGGATATGAAATGTGATATTTATATCATTAAAATTAACATGTAATCTATATAAATTTATCTAATATGTACCAAAAATAACATCAAATTATACTTAAGGGAGAATAATAATATTTACAGGAATCACATTCCCACAAAAGTCTTTATGATAGGAGTTGTATCCATTGGAAGAAGTCATCATACCACTAAGAATTTTCATCAACAATTCAATATCTAGTTGTTGGTGTTGTAATTTCATTAGCCTATAATGTTACCAGAAATGATGTGGTGGGTAGGTCTAGTATTGAGTAGTACATTTAAATTTTTTGAGTAGATGATATGTGTAACTTTCACTATTTTTTTGGATACCCACTTCAGTAGTTTTGATTGTATAGGCTTTCCCATTCTCCCATTGTATTAAAGGTTATACGAAATTATTTTTAACAATAACCCATAGATTAGAGAACCACATTTCATAATTTCTATACTCATTATAGTTAAAGCATTTGATTTTGGGTGTTCCATTATGTTGGAAAATATTTTTATCCATTTCATTGGTTTTCGTATTTATTTCTATTCATAATCCATGTGCATGGTGTATTTCTCTTCCATAATAGAATTATTTAACTATCCCTTTAAGGAAATATCCTCCATGATTCTTTTCACATTTTTATTATGTAGAAAGTTTAATTTTCTTCCCTCTGTAGTTTATATCATTAAAATTCCCTTGAATGTCCATTTTCCTATTCACCTCATTGAAACAATAAGAATAATGTGAATCTATAATTACCATTCCACATTAAGACAATATCAAACAAGATATTCATAGATTCCAAATTCCCTAATAGCTGACACATTATTGAGACTCAGTTTTAAACCACAAAATAAATGACCGTTTTTATTTTTATGGTCAGCAATAAAACCATATGTAACCATTTATTGTCTTATGTTGTTTTCCTAATTGTTACCAGTGGATTCATACTACTTTTATTTAATATCTACAAATTATCTCTCAATTTTAATGTGAAGAGTTTGTGGAAGGTATTTTTTGACACATACCTTTTTTAAACACCAATCATTTTATTGAGTTGACTTCTTCATCATGCCTCATATTATTAATTACATTAATCCATTGATAAACCTCACCTTCCAAATGATAAATTTTTGAAATAAAAATTTCATTATAATTAACTTAGGTAATATTCAATAAATTTTTTATTGAGTAGATCTGTTGCATAGATTTAACGGTGTTGGAAACCCCACTATAGGAGGGTATACAATAGTGCATCAAGGGATCAGTGTTGAGTTGAAATTTGTTCTATGATATTATGAATTTTGACATGATTTGTTTTATTATTCATATCTCGAGGGAGTTTTTTGGGCATGGAAAAGATTTTTTTTACTCCAACCCTCATATCATTTGGTTTCTCTTTTGTAAAATCATTTCATTTTCATTACACTCATTGTTAACATGATTCTTCCCAATTTTATCAATTAAAAACGGGAAAAAATATTTTATGTATATCATTCAGTAATAATCAGATTAAGAAATGATATTATAAATAAAATCAATCCAATGATGTCCTAAATTATGAAATGTTTATTTTAACTTGTGTCTTTTTAGGTTCTCCCGACATCAATATTTATTTATCAAAGACTTTATTATGATCTGTCCTATTATTCTTAATATATTAGTCCTTAAAAATAAAATACCCCTCTATGATACCCAATAATGTGACCCAAGAATTACATACATAAAAATTAATTCATGTGATATAAATATTCATTACATATCAAAATAAATCACTCCCAATAACCTCTAGGTTTGGTTTTAGTATACATTAGTCAATTAAAAACATATGTTAAATAATTTTTCGAATGTCCAACTAAATCTCATCTCACATTATACCCTTTTTAAACACACCACACATAATATCATTTTTAATAATGTGGGAATGGAAATATAAAAAGTGTGAGATAACAAAGCCTATAAGGGTATTTATTAGATATATCAATCAAAGAACATAAAATAGAAAAAATGGGAATTTAGGTTTGAGAACATAATCAACGATCATAGTTATATCATAACTGATTCATACCTAATAAAATAAGATCAAAATTCATGATTTTATGGCATAATATTTTTGAATAAATTAATAAATGAGTAATAATCATGAAAAAACAAGTTTTGAGAGTCATGAGTTATGAAAACATAACATACACATAGAATGGGGAATATACACATATATAGAAAATAAATTCATTTATTTAGGCTCACTTATAAGTCAATCATCACATAGTGGATAGATCCCCATAGCTAATTGGGTTCACTTCCTATTACTATAAAAATAGTGGATGGAGTCCCATAGTGTATTGGGAGAACTCCTGAGTACCATTAATTTAATAACATAATATATAAACATTTAACCAATGTGTCAGAGGGTTATAATAGTCCAACCTATATTATAATGATAAAACATATATTTAAAAAAATTAAACTATTAGGGCCCTACCTAAGATGATGAATGGAAAATTATGACACCCCAATCCAACCTTCAGTAGGCTAGTGATGTGTGTCTATAACACTGTGGTAATATAACACATTATGTGTGTCCTTGTACTAATGGACTTATAAACAAAATGCATATACACATGATATATAATAGTGTTATAATGATAAATATTAAATACTATAATTTGGAAATTTTATTTGAAAAAATTAATATCCAAAAAGATAATGTAATTCAGAGACAATATAGGATAAGGGAGAAATACACTCAAAATAGCCAAAAAGGAAAAACTGATATAAACCATATAAATGAGCATGTCTTAATTATAAGGTGGCTCCAAACATGAAAGTCTCCCATCCACCATTGTCTCAATAAGGTGTATTATCTAAAAAACCACACCATATTAACATCCATCAAGACCAACCCTAGTTGTTACACTAACTAAACATACATAACAGGTGTGGGCATTGAACCTTTAGAAGTTTGTGTATGAATATACCAATCTAGACACCCCCAAAACTAAAACTTAAACACATAGAAACAACTCAGCTCAAAATCCTTGTATGAGAGGTTACCTAGGGGGAAATAAAAGAGAAAATACTAAAACATCAATTCATCCCTAACATCCTGGTGTTATAGGGAAGCTGAAATCAATATAAGGAATAATTTTCTCAAACATTAGTGTAATAACTAACCAAATGAAGTTAAATAAAAATGTAAATAAGCTCTAATACTCTAATTCTCATAGACAGAAATGATATCTAGTCATCACTATTCAAATACATAAATTATTTTCCCAATAATATCAATAACATACCATAATTGTTTGAAGATTATAAGATATAAAGGACATTCCTAGTACCAAAAATAACTCACATAAACAGAAGTCGATAACTCATTCATACATAAAATCTCAAAAAAAATCGATGATTAATTAATAAAATATTAGTCATAAAGTATCTATTTTTTCCAAAAATTATTCTACATAGATTCTAGAATAATTCATGTTGAAAACCATGTCTCATATTTTAACTGGTGTAGTTAAAATAAGAACACCATTTACTATTTCCCAAAATCACATCATTTTTGCATTAACACATAGGGAAACAGTAGTAGTCCCGGGATAGATATCAGTCCGGGGAGTCAAAAATAATACTTCTAAAACCTCCTAGGTCATGTGAAACCTTGATTTATCTCTAAGTATCACAACAAAAACATGTATCACCTTGAGGGTAAAAGTATTTGTTGAGTTAAATAATAGACCCCAAAAGAATTAATGCACCTCATGTCACACCAAGTAGTTAGTGGTGGATTTAGTCAAACTCCATTAGAGTTACATGAAAATTATTCTTCTCTATATACTAAATAAAAATGAGGTGGAAAAGCCTAACCTATAAAAGGATCTTATTATCACACCTAAACCCCCATAATTTTGCCTATATTGAGGAAAAACAATTCTTCCAATCTTATTTAACAAATAGTCTCAAATGGATGAACAGTATACACATCATGATCTATATGAAAAAGTATAAGGACTATATATTAATTCATAAATACCATATAAGATATGAAAAATATTTATTTCATCTCTGAATGTTTGTTCAAAATTGCACGATGGGACTCTATCCTTGTACCTCAAGTGAAATTTAGACGCTAAATATTGTTCTTTAATCAACTGTACCAATTCCTAGGTCAAACTTTTCTATATGGATCACCAATTAGACATCATAATAAGGCATTAAAACTAATATAAAAATTTAATAATAATAATAATCTATTAATTTTAATTATATTGTGTCTATGTGTGATGATGATGATCAATTGGGGTTATCACACACAGCACTCCCTTCTCTCTTTAATACCCCAATCTCTCTCAAATAATCCCACCTCAAAAATTTATTTCAAGATCAAAATTTCCACGCAATCCTATCTATATCATTATTTATATATTGAGTTTTATCTTATTTATTCTCTTTTTTCATCTCTTATATTATACAATTCTTATAAGTGTCTCTCAAATGACATTTGATGATGACTGTCCCCAAACATGTTGACAACCCTACTCATGTCGACCACTCTAACTTGTACTGAACATGACTTCTCATGCCAACTAACACAACTCATACCTATAATGCTATGGCATACTGATATAGTCTAATTTTACAAACTTCCACTACTCATGACAACACATTCACTGTAGCAACCCTTCTATTCCATTGTTATCAATTGAAACTCATGGATGATGAACTCAAATAATTCCCACAATAATTGAAGGGTAAGAGGCAATAGAATATATATATATATATATATATATATATGGGGTATATTGATAATGATATGGGAATAATTTATCAATTTTACTCTTAATCAGGATTCTATGAATTAATATAATTGAAACATGTTTTGGGATGGAATACATAAATCAAAACACAATTTTGGGAAATATAAAAGAATAATCATGAATAACAACCATGAATAATGATCACAAAACAATAATCCATGAAGGATAATAATGAAGAATAATCATGGAGAATAATCATGAATAAAACATCCAAAATGGATAAACATAAATAATAATCATGTAGAAAAAAATCCATAAAGAATAAACAAAACGCATTGAGAAATGAAGATAAAAAATACCTACCATGATGGTTAATTTTCTTATCTTCTATTCAGCATCATAGTTATAAATCCATTCTAAAATTTCATGAGATTTGATAATTTATATCATCATATATTTAATCTCTCTCATCTGATTTGATGTATTCACCACCCACAATTCAATCACTCCACCCCTTTCTCAATGCATCTATGACTCTCCCTATGGTTCATCCTTATAATAAATAAATGGACCTATATAAATTATATGAAAATATGGTAAATAGGATAATTAGTATGATTTTACAAATATAAATAAATATATTAATTAATTTAAATTTCTAAACCATGATAGTTATAACCTAGAGACCTGATCAAAACACTAAATATAGATCATCAATGGTAAAATATCCACTCAAGATTCAATCATGGTGTTAGTTTTCTAATTTTTTGATCTATTTATGGTTTATAAGTATTTTATTCCAAATTCATGGAAAAGATAAAAATAAAAAATTTCTACTAAATATATTTTTTCAAGGCCCCTCCATACTCATATTTCTATGCCATCTTCAATCGGTGTAAACACCACACCATGGAATCAATGAAACCATTTGAAAATAATTCCTTGGTTATCTACGTGGGTAAATTTTCTATTTTACCACTAGATATGTTCTAGGAATTGAAAAAATAAACCCAATCCTTGTCTCATCTGGAAATTATTTCAGGTCACTACATTTCACACTCCTTAAATGATTTTAATCTTATAAAGTGAATTGATTTGATCTCCTTAAATGAGGAATCAGACAAGAAAAACACTGATTCAAAATTATCACCCTCACAGACAACTACTTTTCACATGGAAGTTTGAGATCTATGATAACCTGGTTGTAAACTTCCCTAGAAAATATTTCATCATTTATCATTGATGTTATTGGTTCTGACTTATCTCGAAGAAATATATTTAACAAACTAAAGAATACTCACTATGTGATTGTTTACAATTTCCAATACTCCAAAATTATTCTTTATACAAGGTTTATCAATCCATATATGATGAGAAAAATTGACTCACAATCAATATCGTCAAAAAAACTGGTCTATTTAAAGGGTTCTATCAAAAATAATAAAGATAATTACTAATATTTTTTAATGTAGAAACACATAAGTGCTACAAAAAAATACTAGTAACCTCATAATACATCAATTTACCACCAAGGATGTTGCAATGGAATATTCTCCCCTAGAATCATGGAAGTTTCAATATGTTATCCAACCTACAAGGCACATGCACAAATGTCATTAGAATGTGAAAAAAGTTTAAAATGAGCCTCTTTTTCAAAATCTACACACAATGATCCACGGAAATCATACATCCACAACCCAATCTACAATATGGCTATAACCAGTATTGTTGCTAACTTTGTTTTTGTTTTCTTCACTATTTGTGGATATTATCGATGAGTGACCAATGTATATCAAAAAAATATAGCTTCCCATCACTTTCCAAATATAATACAATATGAATTAGATGTTTCTAACTATTTATATGATATATTTATTTTATCCCAACACCCTGTGATAAAACCTATTAAAAATTGGGCATTCAAAAACCACATCCTGTTCAAAATGATCATTTATGACTACATAGAGAATTTTTAATGAGATGGAAAATCCTATAAAATCAATTTCATATAACAAACTAGAGATAATTAGTCTATATTAAGATCCCCACTTAGTATATTCATTTCATCACTTACAAGAAAAACCTACAAAAAAATCACTAACCATTGGGGGACGTGTTTGAAAGGCCCCTCCCTTTCTAATCATGGTTTCCTATAATAAAATCATCTTATAAAACCCCAATGGTACAAAATGATGACTAAAAAACTACCAAAGCATGAATTACATGAAGATTAATGTCACTCCATGAATCAATAACATACACTATATGGTGTTACTGTAATTTCTGTACTCTAATAGTAATATAACGGAAAATGCCTCTACTTCCCAAAAGGTTATCACACAAAATGATATAAAATGTGTTGGTTGTCTTAACCATAAACACTCAAACTATGGTGATTATTCCACTAATAAGTATTAAAAAATTATCCACATAATGTAAGTCAATACACACATCGTCCTCTCGAT
The DNA here is from genome assembly GCA_963277665.1 of Viscum album. Classification (NCBI taxonomy): domain Eukaryota; kingdom Viridiplantae; phylum Streptophyta; class Magnoliopsida; order Santalales; family Viscaceae; genus Viscum; species Viscum album. The sequence continues at coordinate 1,406,842,454 of OY728125.1, forward strand.
AAGGATTAAGAATTTCTCCCACAAAAAAGTATCTACACATTATTTAATATTCTATGGAATTGAATTTACCTTTATGTAAAAAATTCATAAATTTGACTTCTACCATATGATGGGAAAAGAATCATATCTTTTGGAAGGTGGGATTTTCTCACTACACCTAATAGGTCCTCACCCACTGTTGTGGGTAAACTGTCCTTCATTTACATGATTGTGAATCAGGGTGTAATACTAGAATTTGTACCTAATTCATCTCGATGTGGATACCATTTAATCCCTTACCTAACACAAGGTAATATCATGATGAAAACAGCTGCATCCACTATAGATAATGTCAACTTAATAGAATAAGTGATTGAAAGACAATATTCACTAGTAGAAGATGTCTAGAAGACCAGGGTCTAAAAAAGAGTACCAATAGAATATAAAACTCCTAAATAGAGGATGTGGGTAGAATATTGATGTTCTCTTATTAATATAGGGTCCTTGATGGTGGAGTGGAAAATAAGTGGTAAATGTTTTTATGAATAATTTTTTTATTAAAAAATAGATGACATGAACCGGCCACCCAACTTCTAACTCAACCTTTGAAACATGTTAGAGATATCAATCCACTAAAAACTATATATTAATTTCACTTCGTACGAAATAAATATAAATAAATAGACATGAAAATGATATTTAAAAGGTTCTACCAGAGTGACGTAATCCTAGAAAAAATGTTTTTACCCACCAATATGGATTATCTAATAAACACTTATTTAGGATTACAAATGTACAAATAAAAACTAGTACTATACCACTGTAAACCTTTCTCTAGTTCCCCCTAGATCTACCCATAACCACCAAATCAGCTTATATAATTTTTTATACCCACCAAATATTCTTTTTTCTAATTTTCCTTCTCGATTGATTATACCCACCAGCCTTGAGATTCTTCATAAACTAATTATACCCCCAACTATAACATATTAATTATTCTTCGTTGATCCATTACAGAAAGATCGTATTCATCAGATGATCATCCACTGCAAGAATATTTGGTCTCGTTTACCTAAGTACATCTTATTGATAATATTTAATAGTTCTATGAAAATATAGTTAGCCTCGAATCATCCTTTGGATCATGAAAGGCCTAAATATACTTAAATCAAAACCTTCCTAAACATTGTTAAAAAATATCTATGGAAAAATTGTATTCGTTAATACACTACATGGTATTCTATGTCTGGTATGCTCTATCTACTACCCATCTGTCTATTTCACCATTGTTGAGTACTCATTTTTTATGAAACTATGTTTGATTCAACTCCTCCTGATGCACTTATATCTAATAAACCTGTTTTGATATATCTGCATCATATACTCTAACTTCTAATTCAAATCATCATTAAAAAAATTAACCTTTTTTGGAACCTCAATCGAAACATATAATACATTATCTCGTGATCAATATAACATCCCTTTATTTCAGAAAATATATCTATATATATAATTTTACTATTTTGATGGCTTGTGCTACTCGCATCCTCGAGTTTAAACGAACCTTGATACACTACTAAAATACAAATAATTATTTTGGTAGTTATAACATGGATATTAATTTGGTAACAATGAATATGACTAAATAATTTATGAAATATATAAAAATTGAATTTATAATATAAATTTATTTATAAATTAATAGAAAATAATAATTCAATTTTAAGTAATGTAATTTTATTGTCAAAAAAAATTTCTCCAAAATAGTATTTTAATGTGAGTGAATATTATAATTATTTTCTAACCATTTTAGAAAATTTATTTGAAAATTTTATTTTTTTATTATTTAGGTCAAAATAATCCTAGGTTGCTTTTTGGAGAATTTTTTGAAAAGATTAATTTATCGATGAATAGTGTAAAATTAATATTTTTATAATAATATAAATTTATTGATATTAAAAGTTCCTTAATAATATGAATTTTATATCAAAGTAACTTAAGTACTATTTAGTTATATTTAGTCTAATTAGTTACATTTTAATCCTACATATACCTTGATGTGGCCTTACTTTTATATAGTTTTCCATATCTTTTTAATTAATTTTTATCAATTTATTATTTTAATTGTTTACATTTTACTAAATAAATGTAATTTCTTATATTTATAATTAAATTTATTATTTATTCTATTTTGATAAATAATCAAGAATTTTTAGTCTTAAAAAAAATTATGTTATTCAAATTATCTTTTCTAAATTATTAATTTCTTATTTATTTGTGTTGTTTAAAATCTGTTTGACGCAAAAATAATAGGACATGATTATTAATTAATCAATTGTTAATTTGTTTTGAATATTAACTATCATAGTTTTGAATTTAATATTTTATATTTTAATTTTGACCCATTAAAATAAATTAACATAATTTATTTATTTATGTTTAATTATTCTGTCAGTTATTTATATAATTATTAAATTTTAGTTTTAATTTAATAAATTAATGTGCTTTTAATTTAAAGGAATAATTTAGTTATTTAATTATTTAATTTACTTTTTTAAAACATTAATATTTTATATTCATGTATGCAGTAAAATTTTTAATTCAATTTATTTTAGTCTCTTGGCCTCACTAACGCCATGACACTAATTGTCTGTAGCAATAGTTACTGATGCACCACCTACATTTGATAATATCAGTGACTCAATGGGTCACCAACGCAAACAAATAGAATGATTTAACTAGCAATGTTAAATCTGACTCATAGATTTTAAATTATTTACACACCTCATGATCTTAAATTTGAATATTCTCCATTATTTTAGAGAGAAGGATGAATGAATACTTTATTTTAAAATTTTTATTTCATTTCTACTAAATTATATCGGTGATATTGTCTCTAGTATCTTAAATTAAAAAATATTCATGTTAGGTGAATCTAGTGGTCTTGAGCTTCAAGTTTCATTTATCTGTAAGATTAATCACCCAACAAGAGAGTTTAATTAATCATTTCATAGAGGTTTTGGATACAATCATAAACATTTGAAGAAGCCAATTATTAAACCAGTAAAGTTAGATTCCCTGGGTAGCTTAAGATTAGAAGTTTTCATTCTCAGTTTTTCTGTTTTATTCACTGTTATGTTTTTGGTCATCATAGTGTAGTTTAGACTTAGTTCTTCTTAGAAAAAAATATAAAAAAATAGAAAAGTCAATTATATGTTTATATATATATATATAATGTTTCCACTCTGCTAACAATAGTTATGTGTTACAATAATTTTATAATGAAGAGTAATTACCTTCCTTCCCTATGGGTTCGACCCTACTTTCCACTATATAGTAGTATTATGAAAACATAAATTCTAAACATTGAATTGACATCGACAATAGTCATGTCATGTTTTTTTGTGCCATTTCCAGGAAGGGTAAAAGCGATTAATTTTCGAGAAAAACATTCAAAAAATTGACATAAATAAAATCCCAAGAAAATTGAATATTTTGAAAATTGTTTTAAACAAAAATAAAATTCTATAAAATTCTGTTGTTACTATGATGTTGTCATTTCTAAACTTTAATTTTCGGTTACTTTTATTCATATTTAGTTCAATTGTTTTTATCTGTTGTACTAAATTAAAATATTGATACACTTTTCATTAGCACAAAAACATCTAATGTTAGTCTAGATCCCCTGAACCCAAAAATAGACAAGCACCTCACTATTCTTAAAAATAAAAATTTATATGAAAAGAAGAATATAGAAAATAGGGTTCCTGGACATCATGAACTCAAAATCCATCAAGAAAAAATTAATAATGAGAGGCCTCTAATGAGGGAGTTCCAACGACCTTGAGTTTCAGGTAATACTTCTTCAATCTAACATTTACATAGATCACAAAACTATGAGTTAAAAAACTCCAACATTTCATTGCTTCTTATATTTAATGGGCTCTCTAATGAGGACTCTATAGACTTCATTAGAAACTTCTATAATACTATGTAGAAAACTGAAAATTAATGAGATGAGAATGAGAATCTTTATCTTTTTCCTAAAAAGGAATTCTAGAAATTGGTTTTTGAGTCTAGATGAGAACATTTTTCAGAACTGGGACTAGGTGTATAACTCATTCATAATGAAATTCTATCCTCAAATAGTTAAGGGTGAATTGAGAACAAAAATAAATGATTTTTACAAAGAGGATGGAGATTCTTTCCATGATCCTGAGGATATATTTTGGGATCTGCTTATGTAGTTTCCCCATCGACAACTCCCATCCCACCTTCACATGGATACATTCTATGAAGGGATTTCCTCCTTTTCTCAAAACATAGCGGACAAAGCTGCTGGGGATAACAATAATGTTAATACTTGTAACGCCCCGACCCCAGTTACCCAGAGTCGATGCATTAATTACATAACATTGGCTTGATCACAAGAAAGATCAAATCTCGAAAGACCGATTGGTTTAGTAGCCTTGGAAACACTAGATATATTCATAAGTCTTACATTACATCATAAAATGAAAAACTACTACAACAACATATTGTCTCCATAAACCACACTCATATCCCCACAAAATATCCCTACAGGTCATTCATAATTTACTTCTTCACTTCCTGGGAAAAATAAAACATAGAAAAGGTGTGAGCTCAAATGCCCAGTAAGGATAACAATATAGCAGAAACTTTCATAAATAAGAATAAACATTTAAGGCAATGTATAACTAAAACAAAAGCCTTTCAAACATGAAATTTCAACATGGTACGACATAAATAAAATGAAATAATGCCATTTACTTATTCACATGGATATTCTACTAATCGAATAATCACATGCAAAAATCAATAACCACTTTCATAATGTTGGAATGCATAATGCCAGACAATCATAACCACATAGTCAAGGCCTCGTGCCAAGACTAGAAATAAGATTTTGTCAAAGCCTTGTGCCAAGACACTAGTTTGTCTCATGAGACCTACCGATGCATCGAGGAGCTATAGCGGGCTCCACCCGTCACTTACTAAGTCCAATGCATTCCCATATGGAAAGGTTTAAACATAACATAAACATTCGTATTAAAACTAGCATACGAAATGTAAATAATTTCACCATAAACTATGAATGGTATAAAAATAGCACATCCACAGTCAAACATATCACAAAACCTTCAATACAATATAGAAGTTTTGTATCATAATAAGTCAAATTAAAATAATCTTAAAATCCATCAAAGGATGTTGACATAGATGAAATCAATATTCTTTTTAAAGAAATATCTCCTTTTAATTTGAAATCATTTAAGATCCATATAAAATAAAACATTTTCTTTGAAAATATTCTTATAAGCTTGTAAGGGAAGCTTTGAAGATTTTATAAGGACGGAAAATAGCCGCACCCGCCGTATAAGTTAAAAAAAACATTCTTACCTTAATTCTGTCGAAAAGGTTAAAAAGGACCTTGTTTGGAAAACGACCGAAAGATTCCTTTATAAATCACTTATAAAAGTCAAAAAGGGTATAAATGAAATTAACTCATATTCTAGTAAATAGTAAAAATACATTTTTAAGAAACATGGATGTGGATGATAAAGAGATCCCAATAGATTATTACGTATAAACAACCTCGGATAATGAAGAGATTGTGAAATAACCCTTACCAATTTGGTAACTTACGAAACATACAACCCATCAAAGAGGTATCATACAATGAATATGTAAATACACATAAATTATAGTGTATTACACAAAGAATATAATTGTGGGCAGTACATACACCACACAAAAGGTGATGGTGGCAATATGGCATGAATCTCATGGGAATAAGGAGTGAGATGAAAACCCCTTACCTTGTACTTTTCCTTGGTTGGGGTAGGTTAACCTCCTGTATAATGGTGGAATAATTGTTATTAAATTATACAAGAATCATATATATTAATATTATATCATATATGAACTTTTAACATTGATTTGTTAATAATATCGTAGAATTATCGTCGTTTCGGGTGTTAACCTACTCATTTTCTTTTATATGTTTTGTTACATAAGCCATGTTTTTTGTATCTTATTCATATCCAGAATGATATCAAGTCCTTTAACATCATTTTTAAATCATCATATGATAATTATACTTGAATGGATACGATGGAGAATGAATCTCATCGCGTTCGTGGAGACGGTAGTCCGTACGTACGCACGATCGACAATATCATTCTTTTGATATTAAAATAATATATAAATGGATGGTATATCATATATACAGAATCCTTAACATGTTATATTTATTATTTACCTGAGTTAAACATCATTATTATACCCATCCAAATAATATTATATTGAATAACAATTACACCACGACGTGGAGACGGTAAGCCGTACGTACGCACGTATGGTGACATGTTATTCAAAGGGTGGATAAAATACTGAATATGGTTGTACCATATTTATAATAACATCACAGTATATGTGAGATACTGGAGTTATTATTTTAGAATGGTAAGAACAAATAAAGAAGAAGTGGAAGAAGAAAGGAACTTGAAAAGGGGTGGTGAAAACATTACCTCTTCTTCGGGTTCTTCCTTTTGATTTGATCAAAAGGGCTCCTTAGGATGGCTTTATGATCAAACTAAGGCATCTAGGTTGTAGTTAGGGATGTTTCCAGAGTATTTGGGCAGAGTTTTTCCGAACCAAAAGGCTTTGAAGGTGTGAAGAAATGAGAAGGAGGAGTGCCCTTCTATAAGAGGGGTGATGGGCACCTTTGGAAAAGCTAGAAATATTAATTTATAATAAATTCATATTCGGTTTCTAATGGATCCAAAGTTTATTATTCAAAGTTTAAGGTGGGTATGGGTCGAAAAAAACTCAACCAATAGAATTTAGACAGGTTTGGGTACTTATATTAACCTTATCTTTAAGTATTAACTCTAAGTTAATTAGTTTCACTTTTACAATGTCTCTTTGTATTTTTATATAATATGGTTAATAAACTTACAATATACATCCAAGAGACCCTCAAGTGGTCCATTAATGATGAAACTATCATGATATAAGTCCCTTGGCCGAACCTTAGATTTTTAAGAATTTAATATCAATTAATATAATATTTGTTTTAAGAACTCTTTTATGTCAATTTTGACACTATTCAAAAGTTGATTTTTGTGAAACTCATAACAGATTGATTAATTCTAAAAAAGTCAATTAAATAAATCCTAATATATCATATTATCCTAGAAAATTATTTTAATTCATTAAAAGTTTCATTTTATATTTATTTGGGTATTTATAATATCCATTATTTTAATTTTTCACTATTATAGTAATTACTGCATCATCATTGTGTCATAAATAAAATAAATTATTAAATGTCTAAAAATTATAAATAAAATATCATTATGTAGGAAATATTTTTATCTTTCTAATTAATATTTATAATCTAAAATCCAACATATATAACCCTATGTAACAATTGTTTTGCTAAAAGATATATGCTTGTGTCATTTTTGTATTCATTTTAACTTAATTAAAATAAAGTGTCATTATCACTTACAAGTGGATCCATGGGGTCCCAAAATCGACCCAAAGATGCCCATGGTCGACCATGTATCAACCAATAGGGTTAAGACACGTTTTATGGTAATTTAGTATTATTATAATATTATTTTTTTAACCCTTATTTACCGGATTTACCCTTAACTATGGTAAATAAAATATTTACCGCAGTAATTATTCAAAATGTCTAAAAATAAAAGTTACCTATTTACACAATTTGAACATCCTGATTCCAAATATGGAATCCATTTTCCTAAATTCAAAACACAGAAGCAGCAGAAATTAATTTAAAATTAATTCCTACTGTCAAAACAAAAAGCGTGTTTTTAAGAGATAATAACTATCAAAAGATTGACACTTGTTTATGTTCGGTTTAATTGTAAAATTATGTCCAACGACCAACATTATATTAAATGGTAAAAATATATTCTAAATATACTTTTAAACCACCCAAATTCATAATTTATCACTATTAATTATTTTTATTAAAAAAGTTTTTTGTAATTAAAATTTAGTAATTTTCACTATTCATCAAAATATGAAAGTTATCCGAAAAGTACCAAAATTTCACCTTAGGGTAATTTCGACACTATAATCCAAAAATGAAGTCAATTTTGAAATATAAAATATATATAATTTCAAAAAGTAGGTATTACTATTCATAACAGCTAGTTTGATCGGTTGTGGTGTGTGTTAAAACTCGAAGTTGCGTACAACACACGCTACTGTATTATTCAAAGAAAAGCGTACCGTGGAAGCTTGGGATGTTTCATTTTAAATTTTTTGATGTACCCATTTAGTCAAAAAGTTTAAAATATTGTATTTAAAAAGGGTTCACTATTAAAAGTTGATAAAAGTGCAATACTGAAAATGAATTTGTTTTTGCATTATATCTAAGAAACTCATAATATGGATTCTAAAATTATAAGGATTATATAAAGTTTAAAATTTAGATAATACTATTCATAACCTCTTTAGGATGGATTTTTTTTGTAAGTCATGGTGTGATTGAACTCGGTGTTGCGTGTAGTGCAAGTTATTGAATTATTTTGAAGAAATAACACACTATGAAATCTTGGGGTGTTACATTCTCCCCTCCTTCAATAAATTGCATCCTCGCAATTTGAAATTGTTCTTCGAAAATAAAAGGTTGAAAATAGAAAATATATTTGTGGGAAAACCCACATCGGAAATTGGGTTACTAAAATTTAGTCTTAATATGAGGAAAAGAGAAATGAAAGGGTCACCCCCAAATTATGATCTCGATTAAGAGAACATTGGTGGCAATTAGAGACATATAATTGGAGGAAAAACGTAAATATTTATAGGTAGTGATTGAGGTAATCAATCACAAACAAGTATAAAATTGAGGTCCTTAAATTCATCAATCTATGATGATTTGAAATACCATCAGTTCAACAAAACATAGGGTATTAGGATAACACATTTTTGACGTTTCAAAATATCTTAATTGAAATCCCACATCGAAAAATGAATTAACGAGGCCTCTATTTAAAATAAAGAGTGGAAAGTATGAAGATTACCGAAAATAACACATACTAGGGTTCCATGTAGGAAAATATGGATATAGAAGAGAAATCTAACCATCAATTATCTGATGGAGAGTGGTAGAGAACATGGCTATGAAAAGGCCAAAAATCCCAAAGCCATGAATTAGTGATGATTTAAGGTAACATCTAGGACAACATTTTTGTTCTAAGTTCCTTTTATTAATGTTGAGGAATTTATTTATGAGATTGGCTAAGATCATAAGGAGATATACATACTTTATAATTAGTGTTTTATCCATTAATAAATTTCTACCACAAACTCATCTTTCACTCTAAAAGATAATAGAACGTAATTTTTTTTTCTATTTATACTATTCGTACAGGGTTCCAAAATAAATGAATTTATAATTCATCTACCAGATCTTTTAAAAAAAACTACATTATTTAATCCAGGACGTCTCGTGGGCCAGTGGTAGGTGATACACCCTTGTCGCCCTTCGGTTGCGGTTTCATGTCTCGCAGCCTTGCCGGACCCGACGGGTTGCCGCCCGACCTCCGGGTTGTCCTTTTATGGAAATCCAAAATAATCCAAACTATAACTATCCAAAATACTTCTGTCCAAACTCACATTTCAACATTTATAAGGAAGGTTAACATAATGAAGATCCTTTTTACCCCGTAATAGCATATGAAGACCTTCATCATTTATTCTATTAATACACTGAAACATCCTGAATTACCATATTACTTATTGATTACATTCATGCTCCCTTATTCCATATAGAATGCTGGATATACTTCATCAATCCAAAAATGTTTTAAACCCCAACAATGATGGAATATACAAATCATTAATCAGTTCCAAGGTAGTCAAGAATATCTAATATAATTTATCCAAAACAATCACATATTATTCCAACATCACTACCTCAGTATCAGAAATATATTATGATTTATCATTCTCTCAACCATATATTTTCCAAAAATTTATCCTGCTATTGAGTCACTTTTCTTTGTTGCACACAATCTCAAGTCCTTAATGAAATAGTACTGCAGTACAATCCTTATATACTCCATAATTATTATAACAAGTACATTGTTGATACAACACTCAATTGACATAATCAACATAAAAACTCTAATCATTCCTCTTCATCTGCGGTAGTATCATAACTTGATTATTATCCAATAACATCATTTGTGGCATAGTCTGATGACTGAGACATAGGTTCACGTAGTGTCCAAACTCCTTGCAAATGAAGCATTGTACATTTGAAACCATTTTCTTACCCTTGCAGTCACGTACTTTGTACCCTTTTCCTCCACACTTATAACAAACTCTCATTCCTTTCAGGCAAGTTCCAGGGTGTTTCTTTCCACAGTTACCACATATGGGAAAATTCAACTTTTTCCTCTTCCATTTATCCATCTTTCTCTCTTCCATCCTTTTCTTCTCTTGCTTCCCTTCAAATCCATAGGACTCAGTAAACTCTTTACTTGTCTTATCAACACATGATATTATTTCATCATATGATGATAATACATGCGAGACTATTTCTCTTATAAATTCTGGCTTAAGACCATGAAATATATGATCCTTATTTCTCTTTGTATCATGTTCATTGCTGGAGTTCTCATTCCTTCTACTAGGCACCATTTCTATACAATGGCATAAACTAGATCAGTTTATGAATCAAAATACATAATCCCATACTTATAAAACACTTAACATAAATTGAACTATTTATGGATATAATCCATAATCATAAAAATGTTTCCTTTGAGGATGTATATACTCATAAACCCTTCATAATGGTTTGTAAAGAAGATGAGAATTATCCTAAGCATATCCCCTGGGAGTGTCGTAACCAAGAGTGCAGCAAGGCCCATTTTCGTGCACCAGTTCCCGTTCGAGTCTAGCTCAAAGCGGTGTTTTCAGGTTTTACACCTAGGTACATCTGTGCCAGATCCACCTCTACCTGCTCGTATCCAGACAGGGATGTATTGCTCGGAAAACTCACAAAATCTCTACAATACCAAAATTCTAGGAAGTTCTTCTATACTAATCCTCAAATTTCATCTTAGGTCTACGTGCTATAATCAGAGTTTATCTAAATCTAGCTTCCAAGGTTTTTACTAAACATCCTCTGATACCAACTGTAATGCCCCGACCCCAGTTACCCAGAGTCGGTGCATTAATTACATAACATTGGCATGATCACAAGAAAGATCAAATCTCGAAAGACCGATTGGTTTAGTAGCCTTGGAAACACTAGATATATTCATAAGTCTTACATTACATCATAAAATGAAAAACTACTACAACAACATATTGTCTCCATAAACCACACTCATATCCCCACATAATATCCCTGCAGGTCATTCATAATTTACTTTTTCACTTCCTGGGAAAAATAAAACATAGAAAAGGGGTGAGCTCAAATGCCCAGTAAGGATAACAATATAGCGGAAACTTTCATAAATAAGAATAAACATTTAAGGAAATGTATAACTAAAACAAAAGCCTTTCAAACATGAACTTTCAACATGGTATGGCATAAATAAAATGAAATAATGCCATTTACTTATTCACATGGATATTCTAATAATCGAATAATCACATGCAAAAATCAATAACCACTTTCATAATGTTGGAATGCATAATGCCAGACTATCAAAACCACATAGTCAAGGCCTCGTGCCAAGACTACAAATAAGATTTTGTCAAAGCCTTGTGCCAAGACACTAGTTTGTCTCATGAGACCTACCAATGCATTGAGGAGCTATAGCGGGCTCCACCCGTCACTTACTAAGTCCAATGCATTCCCATATGAAAAGGTTTAAACATAACATAAACATTCGTATTAAAAATAGCATACGAAATGTAAATAATTTCACCATAAACTGTGAATGGTATAAAAATAGCACATCCACAGTCAAACATATCACAAAACCTTCAATACAATATAGAAGTTTTGTATCATAATAAATCAACTTCAATTAATCTTAAAATCCATCAAAGGATGTTGACATAGATGAAATCAATATTATTTTTAAAGAAATATATCCTTTTAATTTGAAATCATTTAAGATCCATATAAAATAAAAAAATTTCTTTGAAAATATTCTTATAATCTTGTAAGGGATGCTTTGAAGATTTTATAACGACGGAAAATAGCCGCACCCGCCGTATAATTTAAAAAACATTCTTACCTTAATTCTGTCGAAAAGGTTAAAAAGGAACTTGTTTTGAAAACGACCGAAAGATTCCTTTATAAACCACTTATAAAAGTCAAAAAGGGTATAAATGAGTTTAACTCATATTCTAGTAAATAGTAAAAATACATTTTTAAGAAACATGGATGTGGATGATAAAGAGATCCCAGTAGATTATTACGTATAAACAACCTCAGATAATGAAGAGATTGTTAAATAACCCTTACCAATTTGGTAACTTACGAAAAATACAACCCATAAAAGAGGTATCATACAATGAATATGTAAATACACATAAATTATAGTGTATTACACAATGAATATAATTGTGGGTAGTACATACACCACACAAAAGGTGATGGTGGAAATATGGCATGAATCTCACGGGAATAAGGAGTGAGATGAAAACCCCTTACCTTGTACTTTTACTTGGTTGGGGTAGGTTAACCTCTTGTATAATGGTGAAATAATTGTTATTAAATTATACAAGAATCATATATATTAATATGATATCATATATGATCTTTTAACATTGATTTGTTAATAATATCTTAGAATTATCGTCGTTTCGGGTGTTAACCTACTAATTTTCTTTTATATGTTTTGTTACATAAGCCATGTTTGTTGTATCTTATTCATATCCATAATGATATCAAGTCCTTAAACATCATTTTTAAATCATCCAATGATAATTATACTTGAATGGTTACGATGGAGAATTAATCTCATCGCGTTCGTGGAGACGGTAATCCGTACGTACACACGAGCGACAATATCATTCTTTTGATATTAAAATAATATATAAATGGATGGTATATCATATATAAAGAATCCTTAACATGTTATATTTATTATTTACCTGAGTTAAACATCATTATTATACCCATCCAAATAATATTATATTGAATAACAATTACACCACGACGTGGAGACGGTAAGCCGTACGTACGCATGTATGGTGACATGTTATTCAAAGGGTGGATAGAATACTGAATATTGTTGTACCATATTTATAATAACATCACAGTATATGTGAGATACTGGAGTTATTATTTTAGAATGGTAAGAACAAAGAAATAAGAAGTGGAAGAAGAAAGGAACTTGAAAAGGGGTGGTGAAAACATTACCTCTTCTTCGGGTTCTTCCTTTTGATTTGATCAAAAGGGCTCTTTAGGTTGGCTTTCTGATCAAACTAAGGACTCTTGGTTGTAGTGAGGGATGTTGGGAGAGTATTTGGGCAGTGTTTTGCCGAACCAAAAGGCTTTGAAGGTGTGAAGAAAGGAGAAGGAGGAGTGCCCTTCTATAAGAGGGGTGAGGGGCACCTTTGGAAATGCTAGAAATATTAATTTATAATAAATTCATATTCGGTTTATAATGGATCCAAAGTTGATTATTCAAAGTTTAAGGTGGGGATGGGTCGAAAAAAACTCAACCAATAGAATTTAGACAGGTTTGGGTACTTATATTAACCTTATCTTTAAGTATTAACTCTAAGTTAATTAGTTTCACTTTTACAATGTCTCTTTGTATTTTTATATAATATGGTTAATAAACTTACTATATACATCCAAGAGACCCCCAAGTGGTCCATTAATGATGAACCTATCATGATATAAGTCACTTGGACGAACCTTAGATTTTTAGGAATTTAATATCAATTAATATAATATTTGTTTTAAGAACACTTTTATGTCAATTTTGACACTATTCAATAGTTGATTTTTGTGAAAATAATAACAGATTTATTACTTCTAAGAAAGTCAATTAAATCAATCCTAATATATCATATTATCCTAGAAAATTAGTTTAATTCATTAAAAGTTTCATATTATATTTATTTGGGTATTTATAATATCAATTATTTTAATTTTTCACTATTATAGTAATTACTACATCATCATTGTGTCATAAATAAAATAAATTATTTAATGTCTAAAAATTATAAATAAAATATCATTATATAGGAAATATTTTTATATTTCTAATGAATATTTAGAATCTAAAATCCAACATATATATCCTTGTGTAAAAATTGTTTTGCTAAAAGATATATGCTTGTGTCATTTTTATATTCATTTTAACTTAATTAAAATAAAGTGTCATTATCACTTACAAGTGGATCCATGGGGTCCCAAAATTGACCCAAAGATGCCCATGGTCGACCATGTATCAACCAATAGGGCTAAGACACATTTTAGGGTAATTTAGTTTTATTATAATATTATTTTTTTAACCCTTATTAACCGGATTTACCCTTAACTATGGTAAATAAAATATTTACCGCAGTAATTATTCAAAATGTCTAAAAATAAAAGTTACCTATTTACACAATTTGAACATCCTGATTCCAAATATAGAATCCATTTTCCTAAATTCAAAACACAGAAGTAGCAGAAATTAATTTAAAATTAATTCCCGATGTCAAAACAAAAACCGTGTTTTTAAGAGATAATAACTATCAAAAGATTGACACTTGTTTATGTTCGGTTTAATTGTAAAATTATGTCCAAAGACCAACATTATATTAAATGGTAAAAATATATTCTAAATATACTTTAAAACCACTCAAATTCATAATTTATCACTATTAATTATTTTTATTAAAAAAGTTGTTTTTAATTAAAATTTAGTAATTTTCAGTATTCATCAAAATATGAAAGTTATCCGAAAAGTACCAAAATTTCACCTTAGGGTAAATTCGACACTATAAATCCAAAAATGAAGTCAATTTTGAAATATAAAATATATATAATTTCAAAAAGTAGGTATTACTATTCATTACAGCTAGTTTGATCGGTTGTGGTGTGTGTTAAAACTCGAAGTTGCGTACAACACAGGCTACTGTATTATTCAAAGGAAAGCGTACCATGGAAGATTGGGATGTTTCATTTTAAATTTTTTGATGTACCCATTTAGTCAAAAAGTTTAAAATATTGTATTTAAAAAGGGTTCACTATTAAAAGTTGATAAAAGTGCAATACTGAAAATGAATTTGTTCTTGCATTATATCTAAGAAACTGATAATACAGATTCTAAAATTATAAGGATTATATAAAGTTTAAAATTTAGATAATACTATTCATAACCTCTTTTGAATGGGTTTTTTTGTAAGTCATGGTGTGATTGAACTCGGTGTTGCGTGTAGTGCAAGTTATTGAATTATTTTGAAGAAATAACACTCTATGAAATCTTGGGGTGTTACAATACTGATGAAGAATTCTGAAAAAATTTCAACAACCCTTCCCTAAATTCACAACATAAAAATTCAAGAAGAAAAATATATAATAGAAATGTAAATGATAACACTAGTTCAAGGAATGAAACTAAATCTCAACATGCTGAAATCACCATCCAAATTCAATCTTTAATGAAACAGAATTTCAATCAACCAGTTAATCAATTGGGTTGTCAAAAAAAACAACCAATCTTCATGGGAACAATTTGTCTAGTGTGGAATGTCTGGGCATGCTGAAAATTTTTGTTATAACTTTTACATGCCATCCAATGACAAGAAAACTAAAAAAATTTCAATTATTGTCCTAGGATTCCTTTCAATGAAGATCCATTATTTAAGACCAACAACCAAGGATTTAGGAACCATTCATATTTTTCAAGGACAATAAAGGCCTAATGTAACAAACCACTACCACTAATTATTATAACTATCCAAGACAAAACATTCAAATCCTACAAAGGGGTGGATCATCAAACTCTCAAGGTAACAATGACAACCAAATGTATTCTATGTTTGATCTAATTTTGAATTAAATGAACTCTCAAGAAGAAAGATTCATGAATAAACCAAGTAAACATGAAACCAAGTATGAATTTGATAATTTAAAATATGATGTTATAATGAAGAATATGGAAACACATATTGGCCAGTTAGCAAGATATTTGACTTCAAATGACTAAGGTAGATTTCAAAGAAAAACAAAATTCATTCCTAGAGAGAATATCATGGATGTTGTCACTATAAGATGACTAAATACTTAAATTGTTGCTGGAAAAGACATTAAAATGCCCAAAATGAAAAATTGTGTTAAAAAGGAAACCAAAATATATATTTTACTAATTCTAGAAGCTCACAGAAAAGTCAAAAAAATGATCAGAATATAAAATTTTCAACTAAAAATAACGCTGAAAATTCTTCAAAAATCAATAGAATAAAGAAATATTATAATATTATGAATAAAGGAAAGAGATGCCTAATTTTCTAAGAAATCATTCCCCACCAATCCCTTTCCCAGAGAAACTTAAACCTCAATGTAACAATAAGGTTGAACTCCTTCCGTTCCTTTTTCTCATTACAAAATTGAAAGTAAACAATCCATTCATCTAAGCATTAACTCAAATCCCTTATTACATGAAATCTCTTTTGAGAATTGTTTAAAAAAAAGACCCTTAAAGAATATTTCACTTGCAGCCTCACTGAATTGTGCAGTGCTATACTCCAAAAGGAAATCCCACCCAAACTAAATGATCCATGTAACTTTTACATCCCTTTTACCACAAAATATTCTACTCATCTTAACTTATTATGTGACTTAGGTGCTAGTATTAATATTATCACATACTCATTGTTTTGATAGTTTAGATTGGGTGATCTTAAAAACAGAACAATCATACTACAATTAGTTGATCAATCATTCAATCTTATTGTGGGGAGGGTATATTTTTTTCTAGTAGGGGTTGGGATTTTTTTACTAGAGAAAATTTATTTGTATATATGGATTGTGATCAATAGATTCCCATCATATTAGGTATTCCCTTATTGGCCACTAGTGGTGCTTAATTTCTATGTCTAAATGAAAACATATCATTAAAATTTGAGAAGAACAAGAATAGTTTAAATTGTTCATAAATGTGAAAGGACCAATATTCCCAGAAAAATATTCCATAATAGAGTCCTTAGATGTTAAAAGATCATATGGAAATATATGAAAAATGATAAATAATCATTTACTGAAGAAATTCATCTAGATGTTGAAAATTATGATTTTCTTGTTTCACAAGTGGAAAATTATTCTCTAACATTGAATCCAGAAAATTTTCATGATCTGGGCAACTTTCTAGTTTCTACAGTATGAGAATCCTCTATCTCTGAAATTATGAACTTTTGAGTTTATTTGATAGTCTTCCTATTAACACCCACACTTCTATGAACATTAATAATGATTATGGAGATATTTTGAGATAACATGATGATTTTGATTTAATAAAAATGTTAAATAAAAATCTAGAAAATATGGGTAGTGTGCTCTCTACATTGGACAATAGCAGTGTAAATTATGAATCTAATCTATAAATTTGAAATAATTCATCTATTATTAATAATTAAAATACATACATTGAATACCTTGGTCCTATTAGGCCTAATAGTCTTCCTTCTAATGAAAAATCACCCATTATAGAATTGAAATAACTCTCTGAGAATTTGAAATATTATTTCTTGGGTAACAATTCCACACATCTTTTAATAATTTCTATTGAACTTAATGAACATCTAGAAGGAAAATTGATGTGTGTGTTGGAATAATTCAAATCTTCTACAGGATATACTATAGTTTATATAAATGGTACTAGTCCTCCATTTTTCATTTAGAATATTCTTATAGAGACTGATCATAAACCTTATAAAGAGTGTCAAAGATGGTTAAATCTAGTCATGAAAGATGTAGTGAGAGAAGAAGTGATCAATATGCTTAGCATTAGTATCATCTAACCTATTTCTGATAGATTTTGGGTTATCCCATTCCAGGTTCTCCCTATGAAAAGTGGTTTTACTATTGTCAAAACTGATAATAATGAAGAAATCCACGTTATAAAAGCCAAAAAAATATAGAGTTTTTATAGATTATAAGAAACTAAATGATATCCACTAGGATGGACCATTTTTCAATTCCCATCCTTTATAATATACTTTAGATGCTTCCTGGGAATGAATTTTTCTTTTTTCTCGATCGGTATTCTAGTTACCACTATATTCTTGTTGCTCTATAAGATCAAGAGAAGACTTCTTTTACATGCCACTTTCAGATATTTCCCTACTGTTGGATACCTATTGGGTTATTTAGAGCCCTAACTACCATTCAAAGGTGCATAATGGTTATCTTTTTTAATATGATTGATAAGATCATTGATGTTTTCATTGATGATTTCTCTATTGTGTGTTTCACTTTTGAAATATGTTAAGGAAATTTGTAATGAGTGTTAGAATGATGCATTAAAGCCAACTTTTTTCTTAATTGGGAAAAGTATCAATTCATGGTAAAAAAAGGGAATTTGTTAAGACATAAGTTTACAAAGAGTGGTATTGAAGTTGATACAGAAATAATATAAATCATTCAAAAAATCTCACCTCTTAAAAATGTAAAAGGTGTTAGAAGTTTTATAGGGAATGTCAGTTTCTACCAAGGTTTTATCAATGTCTTTTCCAAAATAACTAAACCATTGTGTTGTCTGCGTGTTAAGGATGAATATTTCAATTATGACTAAAAATGTTTGAAATATACTAATATTGTTAATGAAAAAAGTTAGTACATTGCTTATTAAAGGTTCACCTGGCTGGAAACTCCCTATTGAACATAGGTGTGAGACTAGTGATATGGTTTTTATTGATTTCGATGTATAGAAGAGAGAAAGGAAATTATTGGTGGAATATTTTGCAAGAATACAACTAGATGAGGCTAAAAAAATGATACCACTACTGAAAAAGAAATTTTTAGCTGTTGTTTTTTCATTAGATAAGTTTAGGTAGTACTTATTAGGATTTAAATTCATCATTTCCACTGATCTTTATTCATTGAAATACTTTTTGTCTAATAAAGAAACCAAAACCAAGTTGATTAGATGGTTTTTAATCATACCAGAATTTAATTTAGAAATAAGGGATTAGAAGGGAGCAGAAAACGTATTTTCTGACTATATTTCTAGGCTTCCTCACTAACATTATGAAGATCCTATGGAGATCAAATATTCCTTTCCTAATGAAAATCTACTCACTCTATTAATCAGATAGTCTACATGGTATGTAGATTTTTCTAATTCCATGAAGTGGGCGTCTTTCCCCAAAATCTATCAAATAACCAAAGGAATACATTTATTTCTGAGCATAAGTAGTACCTTTGGGATGATCGTTTTCTGTTTAGGATGTGTGATGATGTGATATTTAGAAGGTTTGTTCTTGAACAGGATATGTTGCATACACTAGATAGTTGTCACTCCACACCTTGGGGATGTCTCCATGGTGGTGAAAGGACATATCAAAATTTTCTTCAATAGAGTTTCTATTTTCCTAACGTTTTTAGGATTATATGATCTTTGTGGTTGGATGTGATAAGTTTTAGAGGTTTGGAAATGTTGATTGGATGAAGGATCTACCACAAAAGAGTATTTTAGAAGTAGAAGTTTTTTATGTTGGAGGTTTATATTTTATGTGTCCATTTCAATCATCTTAGGGGAATGAGTGCATAATTTTTGTTGTTGATTGTGTTTCTAAGTGGGTTAAGGAAACAACACTACTAATCAATAAGGCCAACTTTGTAATCATAATTTGTTATGAAGAAAATATTCTCATCATTTTGAGTCCCACATAGCCTTTATTAATAAATAGATCACATTTTACGAACTCAATATTTAATGCTTTGATTGAAAAGTATGTTTTCCTGCATAATATTAAATATACTTATCATCTGCAGTTAAATGAACAAGTGGAAATCTCAAATAGAGAGCTAAAACATATTGTTGAAAAAAAAACTATTTCAAGCCTAGAATAGGATAGTCTCTTAAATTGTATGAAGCATTATATTGATATGTAAATTCTTTCATGACCCCAATAGTTATGTGGGAAGTGATGTCATTTACATGTACTGTTAAAACATAACTCATATTGGGAAGTTAAATCCTTAAACATTGATTTTAAGAGTACTAGTGAGAAAACATTTCATGAGATGAGTGACCTAGATGAGATAAGGAGAGAGAGTTATAATAATTCAATAATATAAAATGAGAGGACTAGAATATTTCATTATTAAATCATTCAAACCAAGGAGTTCAACCTTGGATAGAAGGTCTTTCTCTTTAATTCTAGACTAAAACTCATTCTGGGAAAACTTAATTCGAAGTGTTCTGGACCTTTTATAATTGTTAGAGTGATTAATAATAGTGATTTTGAGATAGATGGTGAGGAGAATTCACCCATAATGGTTAAAGGGAAGAGAGTGAAACTCTATTTCGAGGGACATCAAAAGGGCTTGGCTGCCTTCACTGTATTTGAATATGAGTTCTGAATAAATTCTAGATGATGACTTTAAAACATATCAGTACATGTGAGGAAACCCATGGTTCTTATTTTGTCCTTATATTTGTCCAATTTTATCTTTGAATAATTTTCTGTGTGCATGCTCTGTTTTTGTGAAATTATTTTAACTGCTTGGTTCTTGGTATTCCTGTCTGAATTAGTAATGATGTTACTGTTGTGTCAATAAAAGAGTTGAATTACCATGATAAATGATTAAATATAAACATTAATTCAGGGAAGTACTCTACTAAAATAATACATTCATTGTTTTCTCCTTTCACTTTAATAAAACTCACTGATAAGTCACATTTTTAATGTTATCGGGGATTCAGGGACTCACTGACTCACCTGAACCACCAATACACTAATTTCAGTGACACAATGGTAATACTGGAAGTGAATTAGTTAATTTTGGATAAAAATTTATGCATGTTCTTCATATCTGAAATTTTAATTTATTTGTTATTAAAATCAATCCACTGCTTGAATTTAAGTGTAGGACGGTAAATGTTTGTTGGCTAGAATTTGATTTTATCTTCATGTCTTTTTTTGGGTATTTTAGAAAATATATTTATGCTCATATGTAACTGTTTGAATTATATTGATAAATTATGTCACTACCATCATGATTAAGCATGTGAAAATATATAATTAAAATAATTATTATGGAAAAAAATTTATGTGATCATTAATGAGACCCTTTAAATGTGCCATGAATTTACTTTATTGAAAATAATTATTAAACCTTAACTATTATATTGTTCTTCACCACATTTGAAATTCAACTTTGGGGACAAAAATGTGTTTTAAGTGTAAGGAGGGGGGTCAATTCATGTTGATCTAGACTATGCATAATAAAAGAACATAAATTCCCCAATATATTGTTTTAAAAAATGGTAATTATTTTCCGAAATTACAACATAATTTTAGGCTTTACTATGTAATAAAATGGTTCTTTCCAAAGGATGATATCACATTGGTTGTTAATATCTAATTTGAATATGAAACTAGTGAGGTTGAATGATTTTTGAGTGAATTTACATAGCGATTTAATGAAAATTTGGTTTAGGGTCTACTTTTCAGAGTGATATGGATAATATTTTTGTGGAATTGGGATCAAAGATTTAAGAACTGGTAGATGGAACATAATTCTAGGGAACATTTTTTTATATAATGTAATCACATTAGTGAGACAATATAAATTCGGTTTTTATAAATCTATTGAATCATGAGTTAAATTGGTATTTGGGATCCCACGGTGAATCTTTGAGACCGTAGTTGTTGGGTGTGTTTCTCTTTACTATAAGCCCTATGTACACTTTGAATAAGTGCATATTCACAATGCTTAGCACATGATTCATGGATTGGGAAAAAATGAATAATGTTTATAGGGTCAAAAATGAATTCATTAATGTTAGAGGAATGATGAATGTCAAATGAAGAAGAGGAAATTTTATTTATATTGAAATCATTTAGGATTTATCATTAATATGTTCACAAAAATATAATTATTTTTGGAACCTTAGTGAAAATTCAAAGAATAAAGTTCCAACTGTAAGGTTTGTAATTTCACTAACTTTTATGTTTTTATCACTCTTGGATTTGGGACATAAGTTTGGATTGAAAATGGTATTTATGTAGGTTCATATATGATGCATGACCTCTTCATTAGTTTAGGATTCATTTCTATTTTTATTACCTTTAAGCGTTTGAAATTAGGAACGAAATTATTTGAGTTTTATTTAAAAAATCATATTGACAGTTTGATTCTCTATTTTGAAAGTTTCTAACATGTTACTATTTGATCAAAATCATTAAACTTTTCTATTTTTCATTAATAATAAAACATGCGATTTTTTGAGGAAAAACAATGTTTATGTGTGAGGTAATTTAATGTGGACTTATTTTTACATAGTTGGCCACATCTTATTTTTGTTAATTTTTAACCTATTAATATTTCAATTTTACATTTTTTATTAAATTAATGTACTTTTATATTTTTATAATTAAATTTATTAATTAATATATTTTTATAAATAATCATGTATTTTTATTCTTAAAAATAATTAATTTATTCTAACTAACATTTCTACAATAGTAATTTCTTATTTAGTTGTGCTGTTTAAAATTTTTTGACTTTTAAATAAAATGACATGTTAATTAATTAATTAAGTGATCATTATTATTTTCATATTAATTATCATAGTTTTTAAAATAATATTTTAATTTTAAATTTTTATTGATTAAAATAAATTAACATAATTAATTAATTTATGTTTCATTACTCTGTTAGTTTTTTATATAAATTCAAAATTTTGAGTTTTTATTTAATAAAATAATGTGTCTTTAATTTAAATAGTTCATTTAATTAAATAATTAATTAATTTATATATTTAAAATTTAATATTTGAGTGTCATGTATGCAGTAAAAATTTTATGTCACTATTTTTTTGGACTGTCGGTCTCACCTGTGGGTTTAAACTAACTATTGGTAGCACAGGCTACCAACACACCCCCGGATTTTTCTACTATTAGTAACTCAATGAGTCACTGACTAAAACCCCTATCATTAACTTTGGTCCCTATAAAAAATTTATTTAATAAATCCTTTACATCGAACTTTTGTTTTGAGCCTTTTAATTAGATTAATAAAAAACAATTTTATTAAGTAATGTGTTTAAGAATACTAAAATTCTGTAAATTAAATATATTATTACAATAATAATCTTGTTTCATATTTTACTTAATTTAGAAATATAATTTGTTAATGTTTTTTTGGATTTATGTTTGTAATTAATATGTTGATTATTTACTATATATATTTTAGTTTTAGTTTTAGTTTATTTAGTAAATTAATTTAAGTTGATGTTTTGTATATAAATTATGAGACAGATGCTACTTCTTTCCACTTTTCTCCATTTAGATATCCCACCACCATCTTTTCAGTTATTCACATACTCAACCTAGTAAAATCCACCACAGAAACACAGAACTAAATTCAAATAGGAACCAGGAGTCTTCAGATCTGAATACAAACTGTGTGCCACCTCAATCGGTCGGAAGGTGAAGTTGTTTGATGAAGTCGAGGCCGAACCGGGAGCTACCCACTTTCGCTGCACCGCAAGTCACTGAAGAAGCAGAGAGGAGTCGCTCTACTTCTTTTTGGAAACTGTGTTTCCTATCGAGGAGGCTAAAGACCTATCACCTCTGATCCGAATCAAGGAGGGTCTACAAGCTCAGGAGAAGCCTATGTTGTTTCTGAGGAATTAACGGAAGTCGACCTGAGGAGCCACACCCCACCGTGAACAGGGTTCCATAGCCTTAGCTTTAGATGGATGCTAATCTCCCCCATGTGCGCCGATATTGGGTGGTGGGGGCGATAAATAAAAATTAATTAAAAAACAAAAACCAATTCTAACTAAAAATATATAAAGCTAATAAATATATAAATTAATACTAAAAAATAAAATATACTACTAACTAATTAAATAAATTTTTAATTAATATTTAAATAAATAAATTTAATTAAATAATTTATTTAATATAATAATTATAATTTATCATCTTTTTAAATAAAATAATTTTAAATTTTAATAACTAGATAAAATATTATAAATAGTATTTTTTATGTAAAACTATTCATTATACCTTCTTTTGGTAGAAGTACATTTTTTGTTTTCAAAACACATTTTTCAAGAAAAATAGTTTTCATTAAGATGTGTGAGATTAATTTTAAATTAAATTATTAAAATTAATGGAATTTAATCTGAGAAAATTGATTATATATTTGGAATTTGTTGGTAAAATTTCTTTAAATAGGTACATTTAATTTCTAGTCATTAAGAATAGTAACTATTGCCATTTTAAAACCATGGTAACCTTAAATCTGGTAATTTAAGTAAAAAATAGAATGATACGAACCATAAAATGACCCAAAACATACCTAAATCTTATTGGATTAGTAAATTTAGAACCTGATAATGAAATTTTATAATTAATTACCTTCTTGGACCACTTTGAAAAGATTATGACCTTTATAGTATTTTATTTCATGAAAATACAAGCATATCACACTCTTGTGTTTAATAAGGGTTTCCATAGAGGATATATAAATTTATGATTATTTTTTCTAAATTTAAAATTTTAATATTCATCATGTTAATTTTTTTTATTTTTAGGGAAGAATTAATTACCTAAAATAATTACACAACAATGACATAGTATGTATTAAATTAATGAAACAAAATAAAATTAATTATATTAAAAATATTAAATCTTTTATAATTTGAGATACTTTATGTGATACATGAATTTTATAGATGTACATGACATGTTAAGTATGTATTAAAATATTTTTTATTCTAATTTATATTTCTTTAATGATGTTATTAATGTAAATGTATTTAATAGTTTTAATGGTCGAAATAAAGATATTTTTTGAATATAATACTGTATTAAATCATTTGAAAATAATAAAGATATTAAATAAGTACAAATTGGATAAAATTTGGTCTACTATTTCATTAATTGTTACTTTATAGTTAATTTTCAAACATTTATAACTATAATGGTATTCTTATAGTTTATTGTTTTTTGAAATTCTAAAAATTCCCCTCACCTATTTTTTTTCTTCTCTTATTTACCTCCTCAAAATATGTGATATTTATCATAAAATAATAAATTAAGCATCCTAAATATTCTTAAATTCAATTATTTTTATAATAACGCTGAAATAATCCCTTTTTACCATTAGAAAATAAGTGAAACTATTGCTTGTGCGTACGTATAGCTTAGCATCTCCCTCTAGCACTAGAAATAAATTTTTATCACCATTTTTTTGTTGGGTATTATTGAATAATTAATGATTATATATGATAATTATATCATAATTTTTCTTCTCAAATTATAATATCATAACTATCCTCTTACCTTGCAAAACGTTTGAAAAAAGATAATGTCGTTCATGCGTACGTGTGCGCTAACACCTCCATGAAGTGAGGTGATTTATTTTAATTTATATTTTACATGGATGGTAAGTAAAATTTAATATGAAAAATATATATGATATATATTTTATAATAATTTTTATTAAATGGTGAATTATTATTCACCATTATTTCATTCCGCCAATTGAAAAATGGAAACGACGTTAATGTGTACACACGACTTACCATCTCTAAGAATTATGTAATTCATTTTTTGTCTATAATTGATATGAAAGATTATGAATATGTATATAATTATTATATAATATTTTAATAAATTTTTATGATTTTGGAAATTTTGGGACCACAGTCAATATAAAAGGAACATGATAGCCGAACTGAAACACGCTTGGAAAACAAAGCAGTTATCACCCATAATCATGATTTTAATAAACAATTATTAATAAATTAGTTATTAGATGTAATAAATAAACAATAAATGGTATGATAGTCATGAATATGGTTATAAAATATATTTATAATAAATATATATTTATTATATAGGACGTTTGAACACAAACAAGGAAAGTCAAGAATTACAGTAAGAAAATTTCATCTCATTTTTATTTCTGTGGGACATATGCATTATACACTAAATGTTTCATTTTTATGGTATATATAATTATTTTGAATTTTTTTTATAATTATTCTTGTGAAAATTATCGTAAATACGCATCCATATAAATTTCTTTGTTTTGTGGGGCTTATGATTCAAAAGATAATAAAGTGGTTATGGATTATTTTAAAATCTCATCATTATTTCATATTGTTTGATTTTATGTCTCTAATGTGGAATATTTATATTAAATTTCAATTTTATCTAAAAAAATCATAAATATTTTTAACATACTTCTAAAATTGTGGAAAACCACTTTTACCCATGTTTAACGTATTAAAAAATCGTTTTAAATAAAATTATATGTTATTTTCCAAATGAGGTACTTTGTGACCTTTATAAAACAAAATATAGAAGGAATGATTTTTAACTTATACATCATAAAAATATTTTACCAAAATCATGATGTATCAATTAATTGAAACTTATTTTACATGTCTAAAAGTTTATTTAATAAATCATTTCTATGTACCTTGCTTTTTCAAACAGAGAAGTGAGTTTAAAATGAAAATTTTATTTTTACTGAAGAATTATTCCAAGTGATATTTCAAAATAATTTTCCATATATGACTCAATAATTTGAGGATAATAGTGATGTACTAATAATATGATCCAAGGGTATTATCCTTGATATCTATATTGTAGTTTTATGATGACATGATTTTTTATGAATCCTATTTATTTTCCTTGATTTATATTATAATGAAATGATTATGATACCCATTTATTTTCATGGATTTTGATATAATGAATGTTTTGTTATCTTATAGCCCCAAAATTTATGATTTTAATTATGTGATAGGTAGGGACCTATATCTCCCTCCAATGAATTGGGTAAATATGGATAACTCATGAGTAAAATGTTATGTATGAAACTAATTTCTTGTTCAAGATTTCATGCATGGACCTATTTTCAATATCCATATTTTTATTAAAGGACCTTGATTTAATGTCTATAATATCATGCATCGGATTTGGTCTATTTCCATAAATTTATGTATGGGTCTGATTTCATTTCCTTAATTAAACGAGTTATCTTACTTCTATTTATACACGTTCATAATGATATACCATAATTCCAAATCTTACGCCAATTTTATGATCTCATGGATAATGTTCTTTGATTTTTTATGATCTACATATTATGAACTATCAATATTTATTCTATCAATAAATATTATGTTCTATTATATGACTGTTGAATTTTTTAAATGTTGATTTAATATTATCCTACAATTAATCTCATGTCATCCTTATGTGATCATTGTTATTTCCCTCGTTTACCCTTACTGAGCATTAAAGCTCACCCTATATTATGCTTCCTTTCCCTAACAAATGAAGTCACTTTTTTGAAATGATTAGTTTAAAAAGTTTTTTAGTTATAAATAACTTAGTGGTATTTCATATAAATCATTTATGAACTAGTTGCTTATGTGTCCATGCTTCCAATGGCACTGTACCAATAAGATTCTAGCAGGAATCGAAATGTTTTCTAACAAATATTCATCTACATCGACGTAATATATATGATTAAAAATTTTGGATTTTTATATCTGATATCAGAGTATAGTTTTTTAACCCTTTGGAAAAAATAATGAAAAAAATTTAGTATGAACCCTAGGGATAGTTCTTTGAATATGATAAAATATTAAATATTTTGATCAAGGATTCCCTTGGTTAAACCAAATATATCATATATTTAATAGAATTTTTATTTATTTAAACAGTAAATGAATTTTGTTTAATGATAATGTGTTTTTGTTAAATATTTACAATTATCACACTATGAATTTTGGTTTTAGTCAATGGTTGGAACATGAAAGAATCATTTTAACAACAAATGTGATGGCCAGTGAAATTAGTATCCTCATGAGAAACTGAATGGATAAAGAGCTGGGATAAAATATCTTATGACCATTCTCATTCAACCCTCACAATGTATTATTGAACACACTGATCATGTTGAACATATGAATTCACCATGGTGGGAGAAAAATGTTATTGAATCTAATATGTGACAAATACCACCTTCCTTCTACGAGTCTTCAAATCCACTGGTTTTTTTCCAATGGATCAATGAAATGGAGAAAATATTTTCCATTACTCATTGCTCAGACCATGAAAATGATATCTTGAATATTTACTTATTTTAAGTAGATGCATGTCAATGGTGGAATAATACATAGAATATGAGAAAGAAGGTTTCATTTATCTTCATGGTATGGGATGAGTTTAATGGAATATTTTTAGTTAGTACTTATGTAGTGATCCATCTATTAATGATAAAATATATCCATAGTTTTTTCATTTAAATTCTTTTAAATGTCCTTTATAATGTTACGCAATGGATTCATAGTGGTAATAAGGGCTTCCGGTGCCTGTTTAGTGCCTCAAAACCAATGTTTTTGAAAAATAAACTAGACTACACTGCTTTTTTTGACAATGGATTTCACATTATTTTCACACTGTTAAGAAAACCATTTGCCTTAACCATGTGGGGGTCTTCCATTGGGAAGTTAGGGGAGTATAATTCGTGTACAATTTTGAAACAAATTCATCCAAAACCTATTCCCCCTTTTTTGGAGGGTGAAATTACATTTTATCCCCTAATGAATATTTAATTTCATTTATTTTACCCCTTTTTCCTAGTGGCTAAGTGGGTTTGTTCTTCTTGTGAGCTCCCATATCCCTCAACATTTTTTTTGTAACTTCTTGATCTGATGTCCAAATGTAGATTCCTAAAAATAATTAGATTCATCTTAGTTAGATATAAAATCCCCAAACTTTTGATTTATGTTTAATGTTGGACATATTGTGCTATTTAGGTGAAAGATCGTTTCCCTTAATTTAAGGTCTTTGGGCCATTTCATTAATTTCTGTGAACCTACTTCGAATCTTAGGCCTACAACGGACGAGGAGTCATGAAAAACCCTAAAGAAGATGGTATCATAATTTTCTAGATGAGTTTTGGTGTTTGGTATCTTTTCTATAATTCCACATGCCAACTTTTTCCATGTTTTACCCATTAAATTAGTTCATTATATCAAATTGATCTATAAACAAGATATATTCAACTTTATCCTTTTTATGATTATTAGAGGATGTTGACCTTAGTTATGAACAAGCCTTGGGAGTGTCGACTTGAATTTTCCATTTAGTAATTTTTTAACTGCATGGTATTCCCAAAAATAATTCATATTAGATTTAAATTGGAATTTCTGTATTATATAAATCTTAAATGGACCCATGTCACCTCCTATGTGCTTGTCTCAACTCAAAATCAGAATTCCTTATGTAGTTGATTTTCTTATTAACCATAATACCTCATAGATTACTTTTTGATACATATTAATTGAATTACTATGTTTTAGGGAGTTAAATTGATTTATTATATGGTTTGTCTTGGTCATGATGGTTTTCATTTCTATAGATGAATATTATGATTCAAATTTTTTTTAATACAAAAATGGTGGTAAGGCCACACCATTTTTTTATTCTTTATTAAATTACATTTTGAACTATAATGATTGTCTTGTAATTGATATTTACCATTCAGATATATGAGATGTAATATCTTAGGTATTTTTTTATTAACAGTATTATGCCTGTGATATAGGTTGTGGAATGATAGTGGGGGTTATGTTTGGAATTATGTTTTCATGATCCCTCACATCGGGTGTTGACTATGATGACTCACCCTATTTGACACTAGTTAGAAGTTGGGCATGGAGAAACACATCCATTGTAAAAGTTCTTACATGATGGAACACTCACTATCTTAACTGTTGAGAATGAATTTTCTCACTCCATTTCGGATGTAGGGAATATACCCTATTGTTTGAGCCTTTGGTCTCATTTAGACTGGTCATGGATTTCTGAGTTACACCTTGTTTCATGAAGTTCCTAGTATTTTAGTTACATGGACACATAGGTCCACATTTACTTAGTCCATACAGGTGGATGAAATATATAACTATACAATATATACATATATTTTTAATATATATAGTAAATGGTCCGAAATTTATTCTGTCTAGGAGATGAAGTGGGCAGAGCCATCAGGTGTCTTTTAGAAACCTGAGTATGCTGTAATTTATTTATTTAGGTTTGTTTACATATTTATTTAAAAAATCATGTTATTTTCCAATTATCACTACATACATTAATTCTTGACACTATTGCTGATGGCCTAATGGGATTTTATTTGACACCTAAATTGGTATACCATCGGTACCCAAGAATATTATATTACTTCATGTATGGATAAGGACAAGTACCTTGCTTTAGATCCTTGTAATATAATACTTGTAGGTGGAACATAGGAGAAGATGATAAAACATATGCTCAAGATACAAGTGGGCCTATTTTTTTTATTTTTTTAGTTTTCTATAGCTTGGTTATATAAGTGTATCCTTTTTTCCCCTTTGGTATATCATCATTCCATACATCCATATACACAGCACTACATAGTATATTTTGATATAACTGTTCACTTTCATGATTATTTATTCTTATAATACTTAATTATTATGTCTGTATATA
This sequence comes from Viscum album, assembly GCA_963277665.1. NCBI lineage: Eukaryota > Viridiplantae > Streptophyta > Magnoliopsida > Santalales > Viscaceae > Viscum > Viscum album. The sequence continues at coordinate 1,406,873,144 of OY728125.1, forward strand.
TATGATTATTCTATTGTATGTTTACGGTTATATCCACTATTCCACTCTAATAATGGGTTATAGTTTCCCTATTGTACTACCTTTACTCACGCACTTCTAGTCGGCAGCCTCTGAAAGACATTGAGGCATACTTGAGGCTATTTAACCCCCCATCTTAGGGCATGGGTTAAGAGGATCCTCGATTGGGACGTTACAAAGTTGTATCAAAGATAAATTTTTGTTTTGTATTACTATTTGGGTATTATAAAGGAGACAACGAGTTAATGACTTTGTAAATGATAATGTATCGAGATGTATCTAACTCTTGTATAGGGGAATCCAAAATTATATTGGATGAGTAATTAAAAATATTTATTATGCAATTTATGGTTGATATGATTTCCCCATTTAGCGACACACATGTTATTTGTAGTTATTGATACATGTATTATTAAATTTCCAGTTTCTTTTACTTAGAATATATTCAATGAGGTTATTCCGTTAAAATAATCATTATAGGAACAATAAGATGATTATTCCATTCATTTTCCATGCCATGTCTATTTTCAGCATGCATTTTCTTGTTTCATATTCATTGTTCCTTAATTATCTATTGTGTTATGTTGAAATTTCATAATTGGTATAGAAAATATAATAGAACATTAATGTTTATTTTTAATATAACCCTTTTTCCTACATATATCAAATCATACAACTTAAGTAGTTAATTATGGTATGTTGAGCTGTGGTCCCTTGGTTACATGGGATGGAACATGTTATGGTGTGAGTTATGTGGATGCCACATTTTGGTTCATAAGAAGTATGTTCCTTTATGTATTAGAAATTACGATCAATATTTTTAAACCATTTGGTGGTATTTAAATATTTCAATGAGAAAAATTTAAAATGAATATATATTTTAAAGAATTAATAAGAATCTTATACATGTAAAACAAATATCTAGAATTGAACTCAGCCTTAGTAGTGGGTTTTTGGTGTGTCTCTTTTTTTATTATGGAATATTATATTTTCTTTATCCTCCTATACCTAAATTTTTGTAGTAGGACGAAAGGTTTGATAGTTTTCTTAGGAAGGATATATACCTATCATATTTTTCTATCTAAAATCATTTCAATTGTTAAAATCTCTTATGGGGTATGTGTTTTCCATTGTAGTATGTTTATTCCCAGAAATCCATCAGCAGTAAAAAATTATGTTAGTGAAGACCATACACATGAGCTGGTAGGCCTTAAGGTACTAGTGACTCTTCTTGTAGTTCCCCATGTGGCACCTCTTCATATTCCTAATTTAGGAGCTCACACCATGTTCTAAGTGGTATTTCTTTGTATACTGCAGAATATTTAATGACTAGTTTAACCATCCCTATGTATGGAAAAGTTGGAGTCAAGATTTCCAATAACTCCATCCTCCCACCTTCTCAGGAGATGGAGGTCCACATGTTGATGAGTCATGGATCAAATCCATTCGTTCTATATTCAATAATCTAGAGGCATATCTAGAGATAAGGGTCAATATTTTAGATTATATGCTACTTGATTCTTCTAAGAGGAGGTGGGATGTTATCACAAAGATACAATGGAATAGAGATATGGTTTGGGTAGATTACAATAATTTTTTATAAAACTATTTGTTTCCTGACACTGTGTGGGATGATAGAGTTAGGGAATTCATGAACCTGTAATAGAGAGTAAGTCTGTTATGTAATGATATTATTTTTTGACAAAGGTGAAATATATAACTCCAAATCTAATGGGTGATGACCCTATGACTGCAAGGCAATTCAAGGATATGTTGGTTATATCATCTAATCATAGATCAATGTATTCAGGTTGACCACTATTTCATATATCATCAATAAGGCCCTAATTACAGAGTGGAATTTCAGTGAAGATGATGTTGTTAGTCAGGGTTTCTCAACACATACATCAATTCTTTCTCCTTATTATGGGGGAAAACATTTTTAGGATACTTTAGACGGTAGTTATATTTAGGCTTAATGTGTTGAATGATTTTTGACATTTGACCCATATGGGATATCAATACACAAGATTATTTAATGCTTTCGTGACCCATTTTAATATAGAGGATGTGGGAGTACTGTCCATATCCATCATTTCTGTAGGATATTTACATTATTTCCTAGAAATAGTGTATCTACTCTTACCACACGTTCTAGAGAGGGAATAATGGAACCATGATAGAAAAGTAGCTGAAATACTGCTGGCCACTTAGGATGAGGTGGTAGGCATGGCAGAGGTAGTCAGAATCTGGATTCATAGTTCCAGTAGTGAAGGTACGCTTAGTGATATTAAACAAGTACTCAAGGTCATGGTACATGCTACTTACATGTAGTCATAAATTTTTTGGTGGATCATAGAATCATATCTTCTACTATATGAGGTACTATTCTAGTATATTCCACTTTATTTTATACTTTATTTGATATAGGCATGTATCACACTTTTATAACTTAGAATACTATGGAGAGTCTAATCCTTGAGATCGACCACCTATATGTTGTTATGATACTTGATACCCTATAAGGTATTCAATTATATGGTGTTAACAATTGTAAGTATTGTCCCCTTGAGATAGGAGGACAACTCTTTGTATGGAATCTTTTCTTCCTCAACAATAATGAAATTGTCGTAATAATCGAGATGGATTGTATAGTTCTTTATTTATCACATATAGACTAATATCATTATAGGGGGTTTTTACATCACTAAAGGGTGGTATAAACATACATAGGGACAATGGGATGTGAAATCCTTAGGACCAGGACCTGAGTAGTAGAGTCTAGGTAGTGTGATAGCTCAGATGTCATGTCCCTTCATGGATGATATGTGGTCATGAACTATATTTTTTTCCTATATTGGGTTGTTTCATGGAAATATTTCCTGATTATTTCTCTAGTCTACCAAAACTTTCGGAGGTATAATTTACCATTTTTCATATTCTAAAATTAGCACAAGTGAAATTTCTACTTATAGGATGGAACTTATATATATATATATATATATTATAGAGCTCATGAACTTGTTGGAGGATTTAGAGGATAAAGGATTTATATACCCTAACACTACTCCATGGGGTTCCCCATATATTTTTTCAGAGAAGGTGTATGTTACCCTCTAGCTCTATGTGGATTAATTTCATTTGAATGATCTCATGCTAATGAATTGATATCCACTTCCTAGAATAAACAAACTCATTTATTAGATATGAGGAGAAAGACTATTTTCAATGATATATTTGACTTCAGGGAATCATCAGTAGTGTGTCTGGTCATGAGACATACCTCGAACAACTTTGAAGAGCATGTATGGTCAATATGAGTACCTGTTCATGCTATTAAAACTAACTAATTCAATTACAATTTTTATGGATCTTATGAATTTGGTTTTCCACCTGTATTTTGATTGATTCATGGCAGTCATTAATGATGAAATTTTAGTGTATTAATGCCCTAAACATGGACATTAAAACCATTATGAAATAATTTTGAATACATTGATATACCACTAATAATATGATACGATTTGTAAAGGCCACTTTTGGCTGTACAATGTTCACTTCATAGGTCACATTATCCCATAGAGAAGAGTTTCAATAGATCAAGAGAAAGTGAGAGCTAAAGTTTCTTGGAAGTATCCCATGAATTTATTTGATATATGATGTTTCTTGGGTCTAGTAGAATATTATAGATGCTTCATCCAATATTTATCTCACCTAACAACATGGATTATAAGAATGACAAAGATTATGTGAAATTCATATGGATAGAAAAATTTAAAGAAGCCTTTCATGAGTTGTAGGTCTGATTGAATTTAGCCACGAATCTTATTCTTTAAGATCCATGGAGGACCAATATAGTATATTGTGATATATCTAGTATCTTTCTTAGAGATGTTTTGATTGAATATGATTGAGTCATCACATAGAAGTGTCATCAGTTGAGGCCTCCCAAGTGGAATGGGTCGATGCATGACCTCGAGCTGGCTGTTACAGTTTTTTCTCTACACTATTGGAGACATTATCTACATGGATTAAATTTTTTCGAATACATGGATCAAAAAATCCTCATGTACATATTTATATAGAGGGATCTGAATCTTAGGCAGCGTGGTTGTGTTGAGTACCTACAATCAATTGATTTTGAGCTTGTCTATATACTAGGTATGGGAAATGCAATAGTTGATTATCTATGTTAGAAGACATGGATACATGATGTTCAGGAGGCTAGTGGAGAATAGAAGCTCATGGACTTATTCTCAGAGATGTAAATTTAGGTTCAGGAGGATAATTGTCGGACTATAATTAGAGCCTTAATAGGGAATTCTTATCTTATAGAATAGGTAATATTGAGACAACTATTAGATACTAAAGCCCTTGTTCTAATATAATGTGTCTTAGATTGTGATACATCATTTGTGCAGACCATGGATGGGGATAATACTTTACTATTCTATGGGCATGTTTGGGTCCTAAAATATTTCATAGTAAAGATAAAGAAATAATTTCAAGCCATGACAAGGGAAGTTCATCCCAAAGAAACCAAGATGTATCGGGATCTATGGTCCCAGTATTGGTGGAATCATATAAAATGTAATATCACTAGATTCATCCCTCATTTATCCGAATTGTTAGTAGTTTAAGGCATAACATATGTGTCTGGTAGGGAATTTATAGTTGTTTTCCATTCCCTAGTAGAAATGGGATGATGTCTCAATAAATTTGGTGACTATTTAACCCATATTTCCTCATGGAAATCATAAATTATTGGCTTTCATTGATCATTTTATGATGGTATAACATTTATTAACTATGTGGGAGACCTTATCAATGTACTATCAAGTAAGTGTTTATGTAAATAAGGTTTTACGAATCCATGGAGCTCCACTTTCTATTGTTTCTAACATAGATGTTCTCATTATGTCATGGTTCTAGCACGGGTTTCAAAAGGTCATGGGTACACATGTGCTTCTAAGAATAGCCTATATCCCACATACTGATGGAAAGTGAGAAAATATGATTTAGGTTCTAGAGAACATGATTCGTACATGTTTCCATGAATTTAGGGGTTCCTAGAATAAACACATTCCCCTCATTCATTTCTCTTATAATTAAATCTTTCAAGATACCATAGAGATGGATCCTTATGAAACCTTATATGTTAGTATTTTACATTCACCTATGTACTGGAAAAAGGAAGGGGAAATTATTCTTGGATCATGTCTAGTGATGGAGACTACATAGAAAGTCTAGTTGACGAGAGATAAAATGATGAAATCTCATTATAGAAATCAATTTTATGCCAACTGACACCAGAAACTTCTTTAGTTCATGGTTTGAGACAGGGTTTTCTTGTGAGTATCACCTAGGATGGGTCATAGACATATTTGGAGCAATGGTAAGCTCTCACCTATGTTTTTTGGACCCTTTGATGTTGTGAAATAGACTATACCAATGGATTATCATATATAACATCCTTAGAAGTACCAGTTTATTCATGATGTATTTCATAAATATTAGCTTCAATGATACTATCTAGATCCATCAAATTCCTTCTAGCCTTATGAGGTTCAATATGATATATAGGCTTCCATTAAAGAGTATCACATTCGTATTGTTGATCGAAGCATGTAGACACTTCAAGATAGGAATTTTCCTTTAGTATATGTTCTATAGATGAATGTCAAATTAATGTATGATACCTAGTAGTGGGAATCTATAAAATGATCCTAGTGGTTGAAACTCTTTTCAAATGATACCTCTTTACCCTCAGAAGTCCAACTCATGGATGAGTTTCATTAAAGTTGTGAGGTTGTAACGACCCATATTTTCAAAAAGGTACAAATAATTATATTTTTATTTAAATGACATTAAAAATCCATTATAATTTTTCCAAATGGAGTCACATAGGTCAATAGGGTGTCCAAGGATTTTTCGGACATCAGAACCTTGGGAGTTTTAAAAATGAAGTAGGTTGCATGGTTAGTAGAAACTGTGTCTCCCATCCTACATGGTCTTTACTAACCATGTAGGTAAAAATTAGTACAATAGGATTTTCATTTTTTTAATCCATGCAACTCCAAGATAATTCCAATGAGAAAAAATTTATTCTTTGGATAGTGATATTATGCTCTGTTAAAAAAAAATTGCACCTTAACCATGCATAGTCTTCTATTGGGAAGTGAGGGGAGCATGATTTATGCATGGTTTGGAAAACCCCGCGTCCAAACCATACACCCACTATTTTGAAGGAGAAATTAAATTTTATTCCTTAATGAATCTTTAAAATTTGTTTTGATTTTCTTCTTTTATTTCCAAGTGGATAAGTGGGATTCTTCCACCTGTGACCTCCTATCTCCATCAACCTAGCTTATTTGATAACTTCTTAATATGATGTCCAAATCTAGAACCGCTAGAAGATTTGGATCCATATTGATAATATCTAACATCCAATCCCTTTATATTTTTGTTTATCTTCATACTCGTTCTGTATTTTACTTGTAAGCTCTTTCCCGTAATTTTCATGCATTTGGAAGATTTCATTAGTTTCACCCAACATACTTTGAATCTGAGGCCACCATTGTAAGAGGGGTCATCAATGGCCCTATGTTAGGTGGTCTCATTAATTTCCCCATTAGTTTTTGTGGTCTGTATTTTTTAAATAGTTCAACACACCAACATGTGACGTGCGTCAACATTTATTTTAGTTCCTCATATCTGATTGATATACACACCAAGATATGTGCATGTTCACCATTTTTTAGTATATTAGATGTGTTTGACCTCAGTTATGGACCCAAATTGGGAGTTACATATTGAATTTACTTTAGGGTTAATAGATTAGATTCCTGGGACACCCTCTATGTGTTCAGATTAGATTTAAAATGGAATTTCTGGATTTAGATAATAGCTTAATGGAACCACGACACCTCCTAAGTGATTGTTTTAACTTGTAACAAAAATTATTCATCTATGTGACGACTATATTGACCATGATACCAATAATATTAATCTACCACCCTTATAAATTGAATCACCAGGTTTTAGAGAGTAAAATAAAGTAATTATATTTTTTTGGGATATTTATGATGGGTTTTATTTCTTTAAATGAATTGGATGATTTAAATTTGTGGAGTACAAAATGGAAGTAAGGCCACCCCATTTGATTGTGATTTATTAAAGGAAATTATGAAATGTAATGCCTTGTTCTTAATTAAACATGACCACTAATATACATGGTAGGTAATACCTCATGTATTTTATTATAAATATGATTTTCATTAAATATTGTTTGTGGAATGATGGTGAGTGTTCAGTTGGGAATGATGTTATCACTCTCCCTTATATCGTGTTTCGAGCATGCCATCTAACACCATTAACCTTAGTTTGAAGGTGGTAATGATGCACCAAATCCCTTGTCCAATTATTTAAATGATGGAACACTCACTATCCCAATTGTCGCTAATTAATTCTCTCACTCAATACAGGATTTAGGGAATGTAACTGATTTGTTGAGATTATAGGTTTGTTTTTACTAGAGAAAGATGTATGAGTTATTCCCCACCCTTTCCAAAACCAAGTATTCTAGTTATATGACCACTTTAGACAACACATATATGGTCCATATAGGTTGATGATATATATGAATATACTATATATGTTATTACTATATACATAGTGACACATCAGACATTCTTTCTCATCATGATCCAAAGTAGGTAGAGCCTCAAGGAATCCTTTAACAACATGACTGGGATGTTTTTTATTTATTTATATTTGTTGAATTATTTATTTATACCTATATAATAATTTTCTATGAATGTTACATGGATTAATTTTAGACACCATTGGTTGTGGCCTACTGGAATTTTATCTCAAACCTTACTTGGTCTACCTTTAGTACTTGAGAAGATTATATGACTACCATTATGGATAAGGGAAGAATAATTGCCTTATATATTTGATATGTATTACTATATATGAATTATAGGGGAAGACAACTGACAATACGATCTGGATTCTAGCAGAGTGTCTTTTTTTCTTTTTATATTTTTTATAGCATTATTGTATATTCTTTTCCCAAATTTGATTTTTAAATATCAGAATTCAATATATCCATGTATGTTACACTACCTGGAGGCTTCTGATATTATTATTCAGTTGGATAGTTATTTTTTATTTCATTAATTAATTATTTTTTCTATTTATATATGCTTATATTTTTGAATTGTTATGGTTTTATAAACTATTCCACTCTGATAATAGGTTATAGATGACCCATTGTACCAGCTTTACAACCTTGATGATTACAGACAACCATTAGAATATGTGGAGGAGGTTTTGATCCCATGTGTAGCACCATCATGGGCCACAAGTTGCGTGAATAATGGGTAGGGGAGTTACAACATACCTCATAATATATATAAAAAAATTAAGAGGGACATTATTAATCTTAAGAAGAAGTATTGTGTATCCATTAGTACTTATGAGTAAAATTTTACAGGACATAAAAGGTATGATTTAGGTTTAATCATTAACCTTTAATGAAAAATTGATCACTTATTGAGTGTTTTGAAACCAATTCTTTGAAAGTAATTACCCATAATGGACCTTGGAGGCAATAAATAATTCATTCATTGTACACTGTACGTGGAAATTGAGGATGTAAACCCTCAATGATATAGTGATTAGAAAATAAATCTGGAGCTTCATGGAAACAGTAGTGGGTTGTCACATGTAGGGAGGAAAAATCTTCAACCTTCTAAATTATAGAGACATGGGAAGGATCACTCCGGTGAATGACCAAAAGTAATAATAAAAATGATTCAAGTGTGGGAACCCTAACAATCGAGAAACTAATTTCAAATTCCTGTAAAGAGGCCAATAAATGAAATAAATAGAAAGAGATCCCAATAAAATGAATCACTCAAATTTCATTTCTATAAATGAAAATAGTTTGTGAACTATGTGAATCATTTAAAAAATCCAATTAATATTGAAGATAGTAACACCAAATAATCCATGAAGTCAATGGAAAAATGTAAATCATATGCAATTACAACAGTTTAAATCGATAGTTATAGTTAGGGAATTCTTATCCTTCAATATAGAATTTAGTATTATATTTTTTTTTATGAATATGAAATATGAAATTATTATCATTTTGTGAAGTTCTATGTGATTCTTAGAATTTATTAACTCCCATTACATAGATATCAAATATATTCATAGAATAAATAATTATTAATTTTTAATAAATCTATGATCATATATATGATTATGAATAAACCCAAACCTCTAATGAAAATATTTTTGACCAAGATAAGATCTTATTTAAAAAAATAAAGGTGAATTATTATTCAGAATAATATATGATTGTGACTTTTTGGTAAATGATTATTACACCTTGGGGAATATATAATCATGTCATTTGCATTTTTGTATGAGTCATTATAATTAATTGAAAATATTATAATGTTGATTGTGTAAGGATTTGAGATTGAATTATTATTATTATTTTAATATGTTCATTAATATTTTGGAGGATTTATAACTATTACTATTTGTGGAATAAAATATGTTAAAATTTAAGATATTATTATTTGTGTTTAAGTTGTGATATATCATGTCCTATAATAACCATTTCGGTTTTATTAAAAATTTGGAGAATGGTGGAATGAATTATGAGTCTTATTTTTTATTAAAAGTGCTTCAGACATGAAAAATTTCTCTCAAAAAATCCATTTCCTAGAGTAAGATATATGGTGAAAATATATTAAGGTGAAACCAAAGGATGATGTTATTCTCACTACCTAAAAAGAATTAAGTAAGATTACATTCATGGGTGATTTATCTAGATTGTAATGAATTACTCAAATTTATGAAAAGCATCATATAAAAAAATCCTTTTAAACCACAATTCTGATAAAATTATGGGTTTTCCCACATCTCTAGTTTAGGAGTTTTTGATTGTTTACATTATAAGATCATTCAATTTATTGTGACAAATAATATTTATAAATTAAATTTATTCCATGTACATTTCATCACATCCCAATAATGTTATTATATTTGTAATCCTATTATGTGTAATCTCAAATGACTTTTATAATTCCCTTTAACTCTTTTCAAGAGAATTTTTATTAACCCATTTTATGATGTGGGTTTCCAGAAAGGAATTTTAAAATGTCAAACACTATAATACAATGATTAATTTAAAAATGAAAGAATTTTTTTTATCGGGGATAATGTAACATTATAATATTTTGTACAATATTTATCTTCAAATAATTTTATTTATTCGATGTCTTGCATTACACGCAACAACGATTTTAAAGGAACCACGATACAGAATTAAAATATTATTTTTTAATATGATAGTTATAACCAAGATGTTAATTTGGAGGGTATGAATATAATTAAATAGTTTATTAAATATATATAAATTTCCATCAGAATATAAATGTTTTTATAAATTCTTATTAATTAGTCATTCAATTTTTAGTAAAATCATTTTATTCTTTAGAAAATACATATTATACAAAGATGGGTTTTCATGTGAGGAAGTATTATAGTTAAATTAAGAATGTTTTAAAAAAAGTTTAAAAAAATATTTAATTTTATAATTCATCATGTAAAAATATACTTTGTATAATTGTTTTTTATAATTCTTTGAAAATAATAACTTTACAATGAATAATTGAAGATATAGATTTTTATAAAATTATCATATACTTTATATTAACAATTACCTTTTGTGATTTGAATTTAATCACAAATTACCTCAATTTATATTTAGTTATATATAGTATAATTAATTACAATTTAATCATATTTGTATCTTCTTTTGGTATAAGTACATTTTTGGTCATAAAAACACTTTTTTTTGAAGAAAATAGTTTTTTGTTGTGTTTAGTTGGATTGATTTTTTATTAAATTATAATAAATCTATGTTTATAATATTAAACAATTCATAAAATACTTATAAAAATTGGGGCTAAATTTGGAAACTATTTCGATTTTATTTTTGGTCATTAAGAATAGTATTTATTGTATTTTCTTACCATGTTATGTGTAAATCGGGTAATTTAAGTTAAAAATAAAATGATAAGAACCATAATATGACCCAACCAATTACCTAAATCTTATTAGATGAGTTTAGATCGACCATAATCATCCAATGGTCTAATATATTACGTTTTGGGGACACTTATTTTGGATTATGACCTTATATTATTTCATTTCAAGAAAACTCAAAAATATCACACTACTATTTGGTTTCATTCAATTCATTTTTTCAACTATAAATATTTTTTTAAAGGAAATTTTTTTATATTTATCAAGGTAATTTTTTCATACTTTTTAGGTAAGAAATAATAAACCTAAATTCTTACACAACACTGGTGTAGTAATTATTCAATTAATAGAAAAATATGATAATTGATATTAAAAATATTAAAATTATTATAATATATGATAATTTATGTGATACAAAAATTTATATATTAAAATAATATTTTAGGAATGTATTAGAATATATATTTTTTAAAATTTATATATTTTTCATTATGTTATTAATGTCAAAGTAATTAATAGTGTCAAAATTGAGGATCACAATATATTATGAAAATAATAATTTCCTAAAATATATAAAATAAAATAAAGTATAAAAGGAGATAATATCTATTAAAAAATTTATTACCATATTCATTTATAGGCCATTTGAAATAATTTCTCTCTTGAATAGTGTTATTATATTTTAGTCTTTTGATAAATTCCAAAACATCCCTTCACCATAATTATAAATGGCCTCTCCTCCCTCACTTCACAACACCACTTGGAGCCTTATATTGTGTCCATATCAAGAAAAATTATCTCCTCAGATTCCTTATCCACATTCTATAGGTGATTTTCTTCTCAAAATACCAACCCTATATCCCTTAAGAGGAGATCTAAAGGAGTCATTTTGAAGAAGAGGTAATAACTCTAATATATCAAGTTCTATTTATACTATTATTTACCATATAAAATTATATAATATTTATCATTAAATTATAAATTATCTATCATAAATGTGATTAAATGTCATTATTATTATGAAAATCCATAGTACACCCTATTTCTCATTAAACAATATGTAAATTTGTTATTTGTTTGTATGTGTGGCTAACCATATCCATAGAGAGATATAATTCATTTTTATCACTATTTTTATAAATGGATGTTATGATGGGGTTAATTTTTCTATATGATATTTATAACATAATTATTCTTTTTACATTATATTATCATATCTACATTCTTACTACCCAATCTTTTGGAAAATGATAATGTCACTCGTGCGTAAGTGTGGACTACCACCTCCACAAAGGGATATGATTTGTTTTTCATTTATATTTAACATGGATGGTAATTAAGATGGATATGATGAATATTTATGATATAAATGATATAATTGTGATTATTTAAGGGTTAATTATTATTTACCTTTATTAAATTTCATCAGTTGAAAAATGAAACATCATTTATCTGTACATACATCCTACCATCTCTATGAATGGTGTAAATAATTTTTCCATATATACCTATTATGAATGGTTATAAATATTTATATAATGAATATATGATATTTTTACTCTAGTATTATCATCTTTTAAATTATGGTATTATTGTTAATTTATAAGGACCGAGAGATCTCAACCGAAACATGCTTGGAAAACAAAGCACATACCACCCAGGACCACAATTTTACTAAAATGTTATTAATAAAAATGTGATAATATGATATAAAAAATAACAACATTTATGATATATTTTAATAAATTTAAATAATTAATTTACAATAAATCAATATTTATTATACTAGATTTTTGAATGTAATCAATGAAAGGAAATAATTGAGCAATTTTCATACCACAATTTTGGGACATATGTTCAACACAGTACATGTTTCTTTTGGGTGGTGGATATACTAACTTAGAATATATTTTATTATTATTCTGATCAAAATTATAAAAAATAAATATCCATTTAAATAACATTCTTTCATGGGTCTTATGAATCAAAATTTACTTTATTTGTAGGGGTTTATTTCAATATCACATTATATATTCATAATTGTATAATTTTAAGTACCACTTAAGGAATATTTCTATTTCATGTCCATGTTTTATGAAAATGTTTTCAAAATGGTTTCTAATATTTTTGAAAAAAAGTTAAAATCAATTTGAAACATATTTCGCATTTTATAAAATCTTTTTAATGGAATATTTTTTTTCATTTTCCAATAGAGATACTTTGTGAGTTTTCTGAAAAAATATTGAATAATTTTTTAAAAATATATGGAATAAATGTAATTTACCAATATCATGGTGTATAAATTATTTCAATAATCCTTAAAAAGTGTAAAAGATTATTTTAAATAAAAAAAAATCATTTTCGAAGTTACAACCTTTTCAAAAATATATGTGATTTTTAAATAGAAATAATATTTTAATTAAGAATTATTCGAAGTTATATTTCACAATCATTTTCCATTTATAATGGAATTACTTGAATATATTTATGTTATACTAGTTATATTATATGAGGATTCCATCCTTCTCTTTCCCTATATGGTTTATGATGTCATGATTTTTATGAATAACATTTCCTTTCCACGAGTTTTTTATGATGAAATGTTTATCATGCTCATTTATATTAATGGGTTCTGATATGATGAATTATTATGGTCCTATAGAATAGATATGCCTTATTTTTATTAAATGATGGGTGGGACCCATATATACCTCCATTTTGTTTGTTAAATATGGATAACTCATGAGTAAAATGTTAAGGGTGAACCTATTTTCATTTTCACAATTTTATCTATGGACCTAGTTTTAATGCACATATGTTTATACATAGACTAGGATTTCATGTCCGTAAGATCAATTGTTAGACTAGTATCATATACATAAGTTTATGCATGGTCCTAATTTCATTTCATGAACATTATGAGTGAACCAGTTTTTATTTATTCATGATTAATGTGTTATATGTTTATGTGTATGCCAAAATTTAATGTCTTATGCCAATGTTATTACCTCATAGCTTATGTTATTTAATTCTTTTTTGATTAATGTTTTATGAATATATAATATTTTTTCCATGAATTAATATTATGATCTATGATGTGAATAGTATTGATTTAAACTTTTATGTTCAGGTTCATACACACTTATGATCATGTTATGCTTATTTGATCATTGATAGATCCCTTTTTTTACCCTTACTGAGCATTTGAGCTCAGCCTATCTTACATTTCGTTTCTCTAGGAAATAAATAATGGTTATAGAAACTATGTTTATAAGAATTCTTCAAGTCATGATGATCATAGATGACGATTATATAAATCATTTATGATCTAGTTTTGTATGTCTTTCTGTTTCAAAAGTCACTTGACCTATACGATTTTGGAAGGGATCATAGTTTGTCATAATGAATATTCATCTAATTCATTCTAATATCTATTAATGAAAAGTGTAGTTCATTATAACCAATAATATATATATTAATACAAATGATCATTCGTTATTTTATATTCAAACTTCCTCTAAAAATTATGTATGAATAGTGAGATCTAATTTTCAATTTTCCACAAAACTCAAATTTCATTTGACCACCTTGAAATCCCCTGTATAAATTATAGTTAGTAGTCTTCCTAGAAGTTTTATAATATCCTATAATCAATAAACTCTTCTAATATTAATAAAATATTATCTTGATTTATGATCAATTATCATACAACGGATCATCATTTCGATGATTTTATTTACAATGTTTTGTAAAGATCCTCAGACCTCCATTCAATTCTTATCTGTATGAATTCCCATGTTTGGAAACTCTCCGTTTGATGCTTCTTTGTATATAGCCCCTCCATCCAATAAACTGGTTTAATGAACTCATTCATAGAGATTACAAATATAATGTTATCTCTAACCTAGGAAATTAAATTTATCTATCTAGTAATCAACAATGGTTTCATTCATCTAATAAACTCACAAATTTTTATCCAATAGATTCACAAAGATAATACACTAAACATTATAATTTTCCCTATTCGGTATAACTTTTTATTCCATTGTTAAATTATCTTAGCCTATAATTAATATGGTGACAATATCATAAAATCATCCAACTAATAATTCTATGTCTGATCTTGTTATTATAATTTCTGAGATCAATAATTATACATTCGTAGCACCATGAATTCAAAACCTGAAATATGTAATGAATTTAATTCATTATTTATAACATAATCAAGTATTCTCATTTTGTTAACCTTGGTCTAGTGTACTTCACAATTATATGTAATTCAAAATTCTCAATCCAATGATCTTAAAAACAGTTGTAGATTGAAATTTGTACATTTTTTATGTCATACAGTGTAAACCCTTTATCTATCTAGAAAATTAATGAACTAAATCAGCTTCAACCATGAGAAGATTTAGCAATCATGTTATTAGAAACATTGGGGAATATAAAATAATAATCTCACATTTTAATGTTTCTCTAAACTAAGAAAAAACATATCTCACAAACTTCTCCATAAAAAATCATCTACGAATAAATATTTAAATATTGAAAACATACAAAACCAACACACTTTAGTGTAATAATATCACCCTTCTCCTATTTCATCAATTTCTATCACACGTTATTGAATTCAATATGTGTTCTCAATTTTTCCCCCAAATATGGTTTATATTTATATTCTTCCCTTATTGAAAATCAAATGACAAGGGAAACATAAGGTTCATTTCAACTTACCATCTTTCATCTCGTAATTAAAAAAAGTTTCATTGAGAAAATAATATTTTCACAAGAATATTTCAACAATGAGCCGTCAATTGGATGAATCTATGCCTACATGGGTGAAATAAATGTATAAAATAAGAATTAATAGTTATGGTATTAAATGAATTTCTTAAAAATTATTTTATGTAAAAAATTACTCAAACTAATTCCATCATCTTTATATTAGTGGATATTATATTATTTTTTAAAAATAAAACATTTACTTATCTCAACAACACAACAACACAATTATTGTTTATAAACAGAACTCCATATTCATCTCATATTTATTAACAATAATCACTCCTCCATAATGATTAGTTGGATTCAACTAATGAAAGTGTGATAGTCATACCTCAACTACTAATTTTCTCTCCCAAAAGGGTAGCACTACATCCCTCATCATGGTGATCATAATGTTTTAGAATGGATATCTCTTATTTTTTTATACATACTATATAACATAACCATATACACTAATTCTACACCTTCAATTCCATTCTAATAAGATCAAACAAACATGAAAAATGGGAATAAGGAGGAAACCTAAATGTTTATTATAGGTAATATTAAGACTAAGAGTCTTCTATTAGCGTAAAAACCTTGTATTATTCTTATTAAAATTTTTATCGGATGTTATTTATTCCTTATAATTATCCATAATTGATTTTATAATTTATTTATTCTCATTTGTGGAGTATTCATATGAAATTATAATCTTCTATTTAGTTTTAAATATAACCTCAGTCCATTATGTTTAGTACAATATTTTAATGATTTAGTATTAGTATAATAGGATAGTCATAAAATATTTATTTCTATGTCCATTTTTCTCAAACATATCACATTTCTTCTGAATCATCAAACTATCATCTGTAGTCAACTTGTCATCGTATTTATTTTCATTTTCAAAAGCCTTTCACTTCCATTTTTCATCAGTAAGATTATGTTCTTCCTCAATATTTCATGCCTTATATTGTTTATTTAACCCTATATGTAATCACTCTTTCACTTATTGATCAACTTTTTTAAGTTCCTTACATGCCTCACTTTAAACATTAGAATTCTTTATCTTCTAGAATATATTTTTTCCTCATCTTGCTTTATTGTAAATATTGATCAAATATAATTATCATAACTCACTTATGTTCATATTTATTTTTTATCAGAGTAACATAATACTGGCTTGAGTAGGATTTTTTTCATGGACACTCCCCATCACCAATAGTGATATCTAAATCTCTACATTTTATACTGATAGTAGTTCTTCATTGAAGAATTTTCTTATTATACCTTCAGAGACTATGGGAATACTTTTTTAGAGTAATATATTCTTTAATTATTCCAAAAATTATTTCTATAATATAATTTATCACAAATAGTACTGAACATAGAAGATTCAACATTATATTTTTAATTGAAATTATTAGTAAAGGAATATAGATACTACATTTTTAAGGAATGAATCAACTTAATTCTAATGGACCTTCTTTTCACTACCTTGATAAGAGTCATCATTTACCTCCACATAATTTATAAAATATTCTATAATATCATTTTAATAAATTTTCTCTATATGAATCATTTATCATGTTTCAAATTGATTTTCCCACTTCTTAAAAAATCTTTCATAAGGGTCTTCTACCATATTATCATATTCAACCAAAATCAACATGTTTTTTTGGACTTTAACATGTATTGTTTCTTACTTATTGATATCATACTCTATAGATATTGTTTCTTCATGATCCATTATCTTGTTTCCTATTTCTAAACCATTTACTTTATTTTCTATAATATCATTAAGTCATGTAATCTCTTTTTTGATATGTTCATCATTCTAAAATTTTTTCTCCTTGGTTTCTTTCTTCAAATTATACTATTCATATTGAGTAGTGTCTTTTTCAGAAGAGTATATTCTAAATATTCATTTAAAATCAATTGAAAATAAATTCCCCTTTCTCTATCATTATCAATTCAAGATAAAACAGTTTCCTTTTTAATATGATATAATAAATTAAGTTTACCATCAGATTTATTTCTAGATGAAGAATCATTTTTCCCACTTATAATCAATAAATTATTATTCATACTGGAAAATATTTTCTTACATATATTCAACTTTTATTTCTAATAATTATGATGTTATTCATTCAATTAAGTAAAAAATTTATTCTTTATATAGTTACCTGAAAAATGACTACTATTATTACAATTCAAATGCTTAAGTTCTTTTTACCTTCTCAATCCAAATTTAAAATTTTATATATTTTATAAATATTAGTGGTTATATTATTTAAATCATATTCATCCAACTCTGAATATGAATTAGTTTATTCTTTTTTTAATTCTTAAACTATAAATAATCCATTTAACATAGCTTCAAATGTTATTTATTCTTTGGACATATTTTTAAAAAATGTTTCTTTCTCATTTATTATGCAACATAAACATTATTAATCCCATGTATATATACACACACATGATATTATATATCTGAAACCTTAGGATCAAGCCTTTTTAGAAAGGTTTCTGATTAGTTTTTTAAAAATTGTATAATCTACTATCTTCACACCAAAACGTCCAATGATAGTGAAAATATCATTCATCCTTGTAATTTAGCCATCAATATTTACATCATCATACATTTTGATATCTTAAAACACAATCCTCTAGATTAATATATTATCTTCCTTGAAATTCATCTTTCCTTCATAACAACTTCTCAACTTATACCAAATCTATTTAGTGGCATAAAACCCAAAAACATGGGTAAAAACCATCTCAAATAGAGTCATTAAAATTTAATTTTCATGTTTTTACATTAACATCAAAATTTATCATATCTACAACTATAATATAAACCTCATTAAGTAGTGAAAATAACACTATTGTACTACCTATACCTTTGAGTAAAATATATAAAAGGTATAGAAACATCATATTTCTCCAATGTCTTTAGTTCATACCATGAAATATTGGAAAATTATAATTGTTAACTAAATTTATCTTTTCCAACCATATAGTATTATTGGATATTTTGGAGAAAAACATTACCCTTATACCAATTTAGGTGCCCAGGATAATTCAAGATCAAATAGAGGGGGAGTGGGTGAATTATTGGTCACATTGTTTTTCAATTCTTCTATAGACTCAACCGCTAAAACTGGTTATATTTCTCAATCAAAAAAAATATACTTAATAACCTCACCTCTTATGTACTACACATTATGGGTGAGATAAACATGAAATATTTACATGATTCATCAAATGTGATTTAATCCTTTCCATGTTGGTTATATTCCCCCAACATAGATTTTATACTAATTTATTTAGGATTACAATTTAATTGGAATCAATATGTTCTACACCCCTGAAATTTTCCACCATTTGACATTGTTTCGAACCCCTTGTGAACATCTTTTGTTCCACATTTGGTTATAACCCCCCCCCCCATTTAACATATTTTACCCTCTTTATTCTTTAATAGTTATACCCAAAAACCTAAATCATCAATAGAAAATTATTATACTCCACATAGTCTATCTATTCAATCTTATTTATTGATCTAGTGATGAAATATTACATTCAACAGATGATCTTCATTAACAACAATGTTTGATCTCTTTTACATGTATAAAAATTCATGAAGATCATTGAAATTTATTTTAAAATACTATTTTCATTGAAACAGAATTTGGATCTTCAAAAATCTAGGTATACTAAAATACTAACATTCTAAATTATTTTCCATAAATCTTCCTCAGAAAAAGTATATCACATAATACTATTTATGATATAATTTTTATGTTCTCATGTTATTTTAACCTATTCTCCATTTCATCTATGTATAGTACTCCTTTTGTTAGCTGAAACTATATTTAATTCATCTACATTGGATGCACTTATGTATGATATAACTTAGTCCAATGTATCCATATCTAATACACCTATAACCATTACACCTCTTCTTCAACAAAGTAGACTATTAGACATAAAATCACACTAGTCTTATAATACATACTCTGAAGACCAGTTATCCAAAAATTTATCTAAATTATCCCTCCACTTCTTTTTATAATACTTTCTCCAAAAGTCAATGAAGAAACACAAGATCCAATTTTTATTTTCATTCTTAACTGAAATATCAGTTTACCACCTTTATAGACTTCATATAAACTAGAGTAAAAATTTAGTAAATATTACTAAAATCTCTGCAGAAAAAACTCTTAAAATATTCTTCAATTATAGTCTCTATTTACAATCATTAAAATTAAATCTTAGAATCACAATAATTTTTGAATTGAAAATTATTTTTAAATATCCTTAAGTTTTTATTTTGTTATTTGTCTTATGAATTACTATTTATGGTGACTCAACCTATTGTGTTGATTTATCAAGATACCATCAGGTGGAATTATTTCAATAAACTCTCTTGGTGATGAAAAACCCTTGGGTTACTCCATTTAATGAAATAAAATTTCCCAATTTGGTTTTTTACACATGAATCATCATCTTGTTAAACTCACGAAAGCCTATATAGTAAATTCATGAATGTTCATCTAGAAAACACTATATAATTATTTATCAGGTACAATTTTGTACTTAGAAACATCTGGTACAAATTTATATTTTCCTTAATTTGGTATAACTTTTTATTTTCCTTTTTGGTCATCTTATCCCCTTAATCGAAATCTCATAACCTTATAAACATATTCATTAGGTCAATTTTGAGTATTATCATATTAGCATAATTCCATAGATCAAATCTCATACATGTAAAACTATATGAATTTATAGATTAATCATTATAACGATGTTACTTTATTCTAGAGAAAATCATCTAGTATAATTTTTCTATAACACCCTAATATTTTAGAGTATATTTATTGTTATGTAAATTTATAATTTTCAATAGCTTGTGAAACATGCAACTCTTATTCTAAATTAATAATAATATAACATACATTTATAACATATTCTTTAAATTTATTAGAAATAATATGAATAACTAAATTATGAAATACACATTGTTTACAAAAGTAAAATATAAATAAATTTTTTATCAATCGTTTAGAAATGAAAATTTATATCATTTGAAAGTAAAAGAAATATTTTTTTAGAAAAACTATTCTTCTGAACGGAATGTTATTTTAAAAATTTATATCTATTTTTTAATTTTTTTATTTAATTTCATATATTATATATTCAGTAAAAAAATTATCATTCTTTTCATATTTTTTCTAGTCATGAGATAAGAATAAACTCACTTGTATTCTAAAAACTGGGTTCTTTCTAAAAAACTATTTCATCCTGTTTAAAAATTTATTTTTAGAAATTTAAATAAATTTATTTGGAAAAATGAAGTTAATTTTTGAGATCATCATGTAAAAATTATATTACTGTGAATTGTTTTTAATTTTCTAAAATGATTCATTTTTTGATGAATTTGGGAAAATTCATATTGTTATTTAAAACTGCGTCTTCCTTTAAAGAATTTAAAAGATCTACTTTATTAAAATATATAAATTTAAAATTAGTACAATAATATTATAATTAATATCACTTGGATCTTTTTAATTAATTTTACGTTTAATTTTTATATAAAACATTTTCTTATATGAGAAAAATTTTCTAGGGAAATAACGTTTCCGTAATGCTTACAGGTTTAATTTTAAATTAAATTGTTCCACATAAAGTAATTTAGTTTTGAAAAATAGATTCCATATTTGGAATAATATTAATAAATATTCTTTGATAAAGTAAATTTAATTTATTTTTATAATAAATATTGAAAATAGTAGACAATTAATTATCATAATTAAGGCTAAAACATGTTTACTGGGAAGTGAAACCAAATGATAAGGGTATTTTCCCCATTAAACTTATCTAAATCCTATTTTAATGCAATATTTAGACATTAAAATATCCCAAATTAGAATATATGACCATTTAATGGAATTTTTCTATGGAATTATTTTATCATTTTTTATTCCTTTATGGAATTTTCAAAGGGGTCCCCACCCCATCTTATTTAAGGAAACCCACTCTTCTATCCTCTCCAAACCTATAAGGAATTATTTTATAGAAAATAAATTCCAAAATACCATAATTCCATTCATAAACATTACTTATATTACATGATAATATCATACAACCATTTTAATAGTTCCTCAGGAATACACCTAAAAAGGATCTCAGAATAAGAGGTATAGTAATTAACAATCCATATTCTTATTATTTATTCATATACCTCATTATATAATTAAAAAATGATGATAAAATAGTAACAAGAGTATATTATATATAATTATATTTCATTATGTTAATTTTATAACCTATATCCATCCTCTATTCCTTCAAATGGGAAATGAATCGATTGATCATGTGTGTGACAGAGAACTGACACACAAACTGATGTAATTCGTTTTCAATCACCACCTCTAATAGATTGATATAATGAGTTATTTAATGTATATATGTGATATATATGATATATATGATATATATAATATAATTATATTTATTTAATTATAATATTAAATCAATCTTCTTACAATCCAACATGTTGGAAAATGATAACATCGCTCGCGTATACATTTGGAAAACAACCTCCAAAAATTGATGTGATTCATTTTTCATTTTAACTTCACATGGATGGTAATAAAGATATATATAATGAATATATATGATATATAAGATATGATTATTTTCCTTTAAATGTGATTTATTATTTACTTATATTTTGTTCCATAAGTCAAAAAAATAAAAACCTCGTTCTTGGTTACATACGACCAACCATCTCTATGACCTGTGAAATTCATTTTTATATCTCTAACATTTATGGATGAATAAAAAATTATATTATAAATATATATTATATTTAAATAATGATTAAAAGTCTAAATATTATGGAACCATGATTGAAGTATAAGGACCAAAACTACTGAAGCAAAACATACATGAAAAACAAAGCAGTTATTACTCATAATAGTGATTATAACAAAGTATTGTTAATAAAAAGATGATAAAATATTATATGTAAATAATATAAGGTATGAAATATATTATTAAATTTCTTTAATATATTTATAATAAATCTATATTTATTATACATGAGGTTTCAACACATACGAGGGAATTCAGACCCTAGTAAAGGTTTATTTTACAATCTAATCATTATAGAAGATTGTTTTGGTTCAACTATATTTAGGAAAAATTATTTGATATTTCTATCATACACATAATATATTTTATTCCCAAATTTATTATTTATGGATATTAAAAAAGGTAATTCATGTTATAATCTTTGAGTACTCATTATATTGTAACCATGTTTTAAGGATACAATATTTTTTTCTACTTTGTGAGGAATCATTTTAATCCATGTCTATATTTTCCCTAATAAGTTTTAAAAAATATTTTTTAATGTTATATGATGATTTATTAAAATAATTTCTTCAAATTTTATTTATAAAGGTGGTTAAAAGGAGTATTCTATTTTCTTGAATGAGGTATTTTTTAAATTTTTACAAAAGTGTGAATTGAATTTTTGTTACCTTATAATACATGAATAGAATATTCTAACATCATGAATACACATTTATTAAACTATTCCATTACACATATAAAATGTTCCTTCCAAAAAAAATAATTCTTTAATAATTAGTAAATTTTTAGATTTTTAATAAGGTTGTTTTCCGCAAAAAATATTCCACTAGTCTTTTTAAAGTATATTCATCTATTTCCACATTCTTTTGTAGAAGTTATTCTTTATGGGGATATAAGATTTTGATAAAATTCATCATATTACATTCGATGTTTTATGATTATTTTTATAGATTAGGGAATGTATTATCATTTTTTTCTGTATATTTAATATATATGGTAATATTAATTATGTGTTACCCCATTCATATGAGGAATGCATTGGACTTAGTATGTGACATGTTGGGGATTCTAGGGCATTTATTTTCATTGGTATGTTTCATGAGAATGAATATCATGGGTATATATATATGGACATACCCATTTATTTAATATGTTATTGATCTAGGCATTCTCATTATGTTTTTGATGACTGAAATTATATATTCCTTAATTAAGATATTTTTTATTGATTTCCATGTGATTATTGGATTATTTATGATAAACATGGATAAGTTTTAAGCTCATGTGATTATTTATATATAATTGTTTGATAATTAATTTTTACAAACATATTATTCTCCATCGTTGTGTTATTGATTGAATGGAAGGATTTTTTCAGATATTTAACTTTCCATATTGATTATACCTTATTTATTCTTTAGATTTTCCACTGTATGCATACCATTACATAGCATATGAGCGTACAATATATTTATATTTAATTTCCCTTAAATGTTAGAAAATTTATTGTGATTCAAATATAGGGATATTCTAAAGGGAATTATGATGTTATCTATGAAAAGATTATGTTTTATTTTATGTTCTAAAATGTGTTGTGATGTTCAAGTATGTATCTAGTTTTCCAAGTCTACTATACTATTTTGTATATTGGGATGTGATCTATTTCATCTAATAAACATATAAATAATGTTACCACCACCCCATGGATATAAGGGTTGAGGTCTTTATAGTTGGCATCAGGTGAATTTTATTTTAAATCTTGGGATAATTATTTATAAAAACCTATATTATGGAATATAACCCTATGAATCATGTTTTGAAATTTATAAATAAATGATAACATCAAAATTTCTAGTAATTTTACAGATTATGTGTTTTTACAAGGAATTCATCCATTTATGTATACTAAAACTAGATATGGTTTTGTAAAAGATCTATTTAGGCATAATAACAGTAAATATAGTTTATTTTAGTGTATATTGACTATGATTCTAGTGCACGGTGAGTCTACCCATATTGTGCAACTATTTTTATAATATCAATGGATATTATTGGGTAAATTCATATTTTCATTAAAATCATTTTAAAGTATTTTCATATATTTCAAAAGCTTTCCCAAAAACCACGATTATAATTATCGGATTTGCTATGCATAATTTTTTTAATTTATGTATAGTTTTTCACAATTTTTGAAATTTTAGATTTTGATTAATACTATTATGATATATCCTTGTGAATATATTATTTTTGAAATGGATTGAAGTGGAAAGAAAGGAAACCATATAAATGTGTGTAACCTATTTAGGGATATCCATCCTATGAATTAAAATAATGAATGAAATGGAGCTGCAAATAGAGATTAAAAAATTAAAACATTATTATGGTATAATACATCTGTTATGACTAATAACCATGCTCATATGTATCAGCCTACTAATCCAAAATTTGGTGTAATAATGTTTTTCTGCTAAAGGATTCAGTAACCTCCATTATTTTGTTAGAATTAAATTCCATTTGCATCTGAGAAATGGATATCTTCCTTAGAGAAGATATTTATTTCCCTGGTAAGTAATGAAATTGAGAAATTTTTTGATGGAAGTTTTTCATATCAGAAGATATTTCGATCAATGGTGATCATTGATACAAAATATTAATTTTTAAGAGTAAATAAATATAATAAAATGTTTTTATTTTAAGGAACTTTCCATGGAAAATTATTCCCCTCCTGAAAAAAGCTTATATGGAGATAAAATTACTAAATCTGAGAAAAAATGAAGAGTAAAGTGTTTTATTTTACGATGAAAAATTTACAAGGTTATAAAGGTATGTTTCAAACTACAAAAATAATCAAAAAAACAGATATTGACTATTTCACTAACGACCTTAATCAAATACATTGAAGGAAAATAGTTTCCCAAACCTTCCCATCATACAATAACATATAGTTATGTGATATCTAGAAATAGAAATAATTAACAAAGTCATATGAATTAGAAGAAAATAAATATATAAATTGGGGGTTGATAACTCTAGAAAAATATATATAGTAAATAGGTAAATATTAATGGTGGAATTTCAAACTTGAAATAAATAGGAAATAATCACCATGGGACATGGTTACAGGGAATGGTAGTTTTCTAAAAGTGTAGAGATGAAGGCTATCCGGATACACATTTATTGAGTAATAAATAATCTTCCAATCATTATTTCTTTAATTATAAGTATATAGGGAATAAAGAATATTATTTTCCCAAGAATTAGTGTAATTTTCCCTAGAAAAGGCCAAGGGGGAAGGGATAATCTTATACGATCCCAACTATTGGGGATTATATTATTAAAGATGAGGTGGTAGGTAATTTAATAATATCTTAAAATTTGGATATTTATTTATTTGATTTTAGATCTTCACTCCTTTATTTCCCCCATATTTTCTAACACATGCAGATATTTTTGTAGAACCTTAAAAGGTAGTAATTAGTAAAAACTCTAATTGGAAGTGTTACCATAATAAGGATGTGTCTATAAGTACTTATTATGAAACATAAAAATTTCCTATTTTATGACATGATTATTATAGAAAAGTTTGACTTTGATATAATACTTGGTATAGAATATCATTTAAAATATATTTCAATAATTTCTTTCAAAGATAATGGAATTATTATTAGTAATAAACATGTGAAATTTATTATCTTTAGAGGTGAGGCTTCATCATATAAGTCATGTCTTTATCCACACCATGTATTTATTCTAAATGTTATCCTTATGTAATAAGATTAGAAACAATATACATATGGAAATTTTCATATTCAAATTGATGATATACCTATTATACATGAATACATTGACGTATTTCCTAAGGAATTACATGAAAATACAATAGAGTGTGAAGTCAAGTTTTCATTTGATTTAATCATTGATTCAAGATGTATATCAAAGCCTTCTTATAGAATAGACACTATCTAATTGTTGTAATTGAAGAAACTACAAGATTATTTTTGTAATAATGGATTTATATTGCGCATTGTTTCACCTTAGGGGGGATCATATTATCTTCATTAAGAAGATTATGAATATATTAGGATGATAATTAAATATTGTTAAATAAACGATATTACAATAAGAAGTAAGTATCATATCACTTGTATTGAGGATTTGTTTTCAATAAAATTCATAGAGAACAATATTTTTAAATGATTGACCTTGCTTATGGGTTGCATCAATCATCATTAAAGGAGGATGTTTTTATAAATACATCATTTCTGACAAGGTATAGACTTTATGAGTTTATAGTTGTTCCATTTGGATTGAACAATGCACCCTCAATAATTATGGACATAATGAATATAATATTCAAGGAATATCCTAGTGATTTTTTTGTGGAATTTATCAATGAGATCTCAGTGTATTATAAAAGTTATGAGAACTATGAGGATAACCTAAGGATCATTCTTGAGACTCTTATAAGAGAATGGTTTTATGGGATATTTAGAGAGTGTTAATTTTTCCTTGAAATTATTTCCCATATTATCTCAAAGGATGGAATATTAGTTGATCATAAAAAGAAAAAAAACTATCGAAGAATGAACTAAAATAATGAACATAATTACGGTATGTAGTTTTTTTGTTTTGGTAGATTATTATAATTCATTTATTAAAAAATACCAATTGGAAACCCCATATACAAGATTACTAATAAGGGGCTTAGATTTACGTAGTGAAAGAAATGTGAACATTTTTTTATCAACTGATGAGGAGATTGTTGAACTCTCTAATCATTACCCTTCCATAAAAAAATGATGGAATTTTTATATATATTGATGCATCAAAGAAGGGGCTTGGTTGTTCTTTTATAGATAATGAAATTGTTATGGCCTATGAATTATGTATTTTAATGATTCATGACCAAAACTATTCTATGAATGATCTTGTGTTTTTAGCTATAATATTTACATTGAAAATATAGAGACATTATCTCTATGGTGAAAGATGTGAGATATAAATAAATCATAATATTATAGAATACATCTTTTCAGAGAAATAGCTCAACAGGAGACCAAGTAAATGGCTTGAGATACTCAAAGATTATGATTTCTCAATATGATACCACCTAAAAAAGGAAAATACTATAGAATATACCTTGATCCGGAATGATCAGGGAGTTCTGACAGAAATGAAAATATAAATGGGTACTATGTTAAATTATCTAGTAATGATGTATATGGGAAATATTATGTAAAGGGAGACATCACACCTATTTTGAATTATTTCCAAACCATATCTATTGGAAAAAAATTCCACCTAATGATAAGGATTTTCAAAATAAAATTGAATCCTTGATTGATAGATGATTGGAAGATTTAGGTTGTGTGGATTATGTTTTGAAACATTTAAAGATACATTGGTTTCTATATATACCTTAGTATAAGAGTAAAATATTGGATGATTGTCATAGATCAAATTTCTCTATAAACATTTATTTCATTATGATGTATAGATATTTTAATGAACATTTTCAGTTGGATAATATGATGAAAAAATTTTATACTTATGTATCGATTTGTATTTTTTATCAATATGTGTAATCTGTGAGACAACATCCTAGGTGATTCATGAAACACATATATGTTACTACGTGTAAATATGATGATAGTACTATATATTTAGTCACAAGATTATAAAATATTAGTAAAAGAATTATACAATATTGGTTATTGTTGATCACCTCACCAAATCATCAGATTTATTCAGTATAATAGATTATTTACCAATTGATCGCCATTCACATCATTATAGTGATGAAGTTATAAGACTTCAAGGAACACCAAATTATATTATTTCTGATAAATATACATGATTTTCATTTAAATTATAAAAATTTATTAATAAGTGTCTCTATAATGAGCTTCATTTAAGTACTGCTTATCACTATCAAACTGATGAACTATCTGAAAGAAATATTCAAACATTATAATATTTTTTAACTTCATTCTCTATTGACATTCATGGAATGTTGTATTAGTATTTAACATGGGTATATTTTTGTTATAACAATTTCATCCATTCATGTATTCATGTTTTTAGGTGTGAAGAATTATATATAAAGAGATGTCATAATCTATCATGTTGGGATGAAGCTGGTAAAAGTATGCTTGTAGGCTTATAAATTATGGAGGAGATATCGGTAAATGTAATGACTATTCAAATACATTTCAGAGTATCCTATTCAATAAAAAGAGTTATACCAATAACTAGAAAAATTATTTGGAATTATCTGTGGGAGATAACATTTTCTAAAAATTATCTTCATAGAAGTGTGTTATAAGGTTCTTTAAATAAGGGAAAATGATCCCTAGGTAGATTGTATCTTTTTAAATCCTAGAGAGTATTTATTTTTTGGATAGTTAATTTTCAATGAAATCAGGTATCTTTAAATTACATTATGTATTTAATGTATTTTTGTTATGAATTTACATACTAAACCCAATTCAAGTGCTCACCTTTGAAGAAGTGGAATTATATCATGTTCGACCTTATTATCAAGAACCTATCTAGACTCTCAACACTACAGAAAAAGTTTTCATGAATCGAATGACTTGACATATAAATGTTCTTTGGATAAATCAAATTTTATAATATGCAGCATGTTAACCTGAATAAATTATCATCAAGGACTACATAGAGCTGTTCACGAGGTGATATTCTCTAAATTGCAAGGAAGTTTTTTTTGAATGGGGGAAGAATGTAACAACCTGATATTTTACATGTAAAAAACATTTACTACTTTTAGGTATTCTTAGACCCATATTTTTATCATGATTTTATTTGGTTTGGTTTAGGGTTCCTTCATGTGAATTTTTTTATATTTTTAGATGTTCCTGGGTAGCGTACCATTGGTGCATGGTTTTCCCAAAATAGGTGCCAAACCAGAGCATGATGTGCAAACTAAGGCAATGAGGGTTTACATGGTTTGTGCATAGTTTGGAATCCCATTAACCTAGTAAGGAGAAACTATGAAGCCTTATAGTAAGGGGTGCAACGTTTGGTTAACCATGCGACCCTACCTAGCAAACCATGGAAAGAAGATTAAATTAATTTTCAAATTAATTTTAAAACCCTGGAACCATCACTTTAAATCCCCAAAAAGCCTATATGGCCCTAATAAGATTTCATATTACTTTGACCCTCTTAATAGGTTATTTCAAACCCTATTCACCCCTATTATAGTGAATTGAAACATGTTGAATGATGTTCAATCTCTTTCTGATAAGTTTCCACTTCCTGTTATCTTTCTGCTACTCTTTCTTCTCTCCTAGCAAGGTTTTAATAGATCAATATCTGATTATAGAAAGAAATAAAACTTATTTTTGATCTTGAATCTAGGTTTTATTCTTGGATCCTCAAAGTCAATGATCTTCATTGGAGTTTCCCGATTAGGCTTTGTGTTTTGTGATCCCGTGATCCCAAGGTAGGGGATTCTATTTCTGATGGCCAATATGATTAACCCAATATTTATTGATTTAAATTATATTGTTTGATTTAAATATAATTTATTTCAAATGGATTATTAAAAAACAAATTACATTTAATTAGGGTTGGAATAATATTTGGAAAGAAATTTGGAATGGATCCCCAATTCAATTGAATTGGGGTGTGATTTGTACTTAATGGGAAACTTTTTAAATTGAATTGTGAAAGTTAAATTGTCGAATTGAGATCGTGAAATTGAATTTTAAAATTTATTTGAAATTCATATTTTGGAAAATGTCATAAAAATAGTTTTTATTTATAATTAGTGGTTTAATCTAGGAAAATGCATGAATTGATTTAAAACACATGTGTTGGGTTGTAAAAGAAAATTTAAATATTGAAATGGTTAATGAGTAAAATTTCATTTTAAATAGTTCTAAAATAAATTTCACATTATTGGATGGTGTTTGAGAACATTAATAATTAGGTAGTTTGTGACTTCTTAGGATATCACTCTTCTGTCACTTTACAACTAAAACAAAACCTAGTGTTGCATGTTACATCCTCAATGGGGGTTGTGATGAGTTTTCATTGACCGGGGTCTGAGGGATGTGTGAATACACATATTTTCATGATTTACCTTTGATTGTGTGAGGATCCTATAGCTTGGAACTATCATACCTCTTATAAGATAACCATGTCTCTCATTGTTTTTATTTTAAATATTTTCCATTGTTTGAGAACTTTTTGACACATGCATTGTGAATATATATAAAATATTTAATATAAAATCATTATTAAACATTGTTTAATGTATTTCAATAAATATAAATATAATGAAAGACTTTTTTTAATATGATTAAAATTTCCATAACTATTAATTTAAAATTGTATATTTTAAATTTTAATTAATTATGGAATATCTTTATGGAATTATTGGTGGGAACCTATTGATATTTTAGATCAGACCCCACTTATGCCTTCATGTGTTTCTATATACTATTATTATAGGTTTGATAATGGTTATAGAACCAATTTGAGTTGGTTTTGGCTGTTGATCCTTGGGCTTAGAGAGTTGATTCTGCCATGACTTGGGTGGTTATCCTATTTTATAGTACACTGTGGCTATATTTTGGGTGGTTTATACATATTTGACTTCTATTATAGTTATCCATGTGTAGTTTTTCTTCTATGAAACAGAATTCATTCTCATTCTTCTATAGTGTTTTTGGAAAATTCAGTCCCACATTCATTTTTTATGTCCAGTTCTAGTGATCATCCATTGGGGATCAGGAACACCCTTTGGGTTATGTTAGTACCGACAAGTCTATCATTACCATAGGTTATATAGTCTCTTTGGAGACTAAGTGTTATCGGAGGTGAATTTTTTCATCCTTCTTTGATTTTAGTAAGAAATTTAGTGATCTTTTCATAACCTAGTAGGAAGTATCATTTCTGTACATGGAAAAATCTCACGGCAATGAACCTTAAATCACCAAGGGTGGATTGGTAATGGTATATTGAGGATTATTTCTAGTCTTTCAATGATTTTGATTTAGATAGAATAAAATCCAAATATTGTTTGACTATTTTTGGGATTAAATTCCAATATTAATTTGTTTTTGTGTTAATTTGATATCATAATTGTTTTATGCTGATGTTTTGTAGCATTATGCCTCTAAGAAGACATGACAATCAGATCAAGGAGGAAGATGATGATGAACCAAAATTAAAAACATCATTGCATGTACATGAGTATGGTTGAGGTGATTGTGCGTATTATCCATGCTATATGATAAAAACAACCTCCACATCCAATCCAGGCTCCAGTTGTGGTACCCAATATGGATGTTTTCTGAAATCATGCTCAGGAGTTCCTTTTCCAGAATCCACCAGCATTCAAGTGCTAAAATGTTCCTCAAGAGGATGAGGAATGGTTAATAAGGATTGATCATTTTTTGATATCTGATATACACCTGATTAAATAAATATGAAGTGTTTCACCATCATGTTGGAGGAACTTAGAAGGAGATAGAGGGACATGATGGTTCTAGAAAATAATCACAAGGTATTGGAGTGGAAAGACTTCAAAGTTGTCTTCACAGACTAGTTCTATCCATATTCAATGATGTTAGCCAAGGATATTGGGTTTTTTAAACATGATCATAATGATAGGATTGTGATAGAATATGAAAACCATTAGTTGAGATTGGGTAGTTTTCACCTGATATTGTATCTAATGAGAAAATAAAGACACGATGGATTGATATGGGACTTCAATATGATATTAAATATCTAATTTAATTGATAAAGCTTCACTCTTATATGAATGTTTTGGATCGAGAATTTATGGTTGAATGGGACCTAGAAGGTAAGTCAGGGTTGATGGGATTTCCTTTTTCTCCCATTTTCAATGTGAGTCCCCTTAAATGATAGAAGAATCGTGTTGATTCTCATGGTTATTCTCAATAGTAGGTTTTTTCAAAGCCTCTTGTAGTTCCTAGAAGAGGTGAATTTATTGTACTAGGGTGGAAATATATTAAACTGAAAGAGGGTTTGCACTAAGAAACCCAATGTATACATTTCATGAAGTAGATCATGTCACTTATATAAGTTATGCTATTTATTTTATACTATTCATAGTGGCATGGGATAATCAAGTCCTATAAAGACTATAGTGAAATAAAATTCTTAATGTACAAAGGGATTCTAACCATAGGCATTCAGAATGAACCTTTTTAAAATAGTAGAAGATTTTCCAGAGGACGTAGATGTGGGTCTGGAGACCATGATAAGTTCCATCACTATAGATTCGTCATTAGTGACTATATTTTTTGATACTGGTTTATATCATTTATTTATTTCAACCCATATTTTAAATAAATTTAATCATACTATAGAGATGTTGTCCTATAAGATGGATATTACTACACCCTCATAATGAAGATAGATTAACGTCTCCATTGACCTACTCTTGATTTATTGTTATCATATATTGAGAATTCATGGAGTTTCCAGGTTATCAACATGAAACTTATTGACATTATATTGATGATGGATTTTCTAATTCCCAACAATTCCTATATTTATTATTATATTCTATGGGTCTCCTTCATTATACTAGATGATTTGTACCATCTCTTTCAATACCTGACATAGAGTATATTTGTACAATCATATATGGATTTGGTAAAAGTAATATCTAAATTTTCTTTTGATATAGAGAAAAATTATTTGAGTACTGATCTCCCTACAACTTTCATCGACTTTCCAAATGTTTTTGCTTCTGAATTCTCTTGTATTCCATCAGTAAGGGAGGTAAATTTTTCTATTCATTTAGTTTCAGATATTGATACAGTTTCTATCCATTCTTATGACATGTCAGTAGCTGAAATTAAAGAGTTAAAAGGACAGTTGGATAAACTTCCTAAGAATGGATTTATACTCCTTAGTTTGTCTCCTTGGGATGCACTAGTTATCTATTATAAGAAATATAATAGGTCACTTTGCCTATGTGTTCATTATTAGAATCTAAATAAAGCAAAGGTAAGGAAAATGAATCTGTTTTCATGGATTTATGAGATGATTGACCAGTTGAAAGGGGTGAAGTGGTTCTTAAAGATTGATCTTTAATCTGGTTACCATCATTTGAGAATAAAATAATCACACATTCATAAAACCACATTTTGAGGAATGCATATCCATTATGAGTACCTTGTCAAGTATTTTTTGCTAACTAATGATCCTTCATACTTTATGTATTTAATTAGTATGTACTTCCATTAGAATCATATACCTTTGCAGTATTCTTTATATATGAAATACGTATTTACTCTACGTCGGTGCAGGATCATGTGGGTCATCTAAGAGTAGTTCTAGAATTATATAGAAATAATCTACTTTATGATAATATATATCAATGTGATATATTTATTCAAGAACTTATGAAATTGCGACATGTACTGTCAGAAAATGGCATTTTAGTTGTTCCTAAGAAGGTAGAAAATGTTATGACAAGGGAACAAACATGGGATGTTTTGGATATTCGATACATATTCTGATAAGTTTTATATTATAACAAGTTTGTAAATGATATCTCAAAATTGGATTCTATGAATAATTATCCACCTCAGAAGAGAGTAAATCCTTTTTGGGATGAAAAACATCAAATTTATTTTGTTTAGCTGAAATGACATTTGACTTCTGTGTCAGTGTTGACTCTTCCAAATGTTGGGTAGGGCTCTGTGGTATTCTTCAATACATTAGGTTTCGGTATGGGCTATAAACATATGTAGGTGGATCATGTCATTGCCAATAGCTATTAGTATATTATTCCAAATTAGATAAATTACTCAACCTTTGACCTTAAACATGTAGCTATGATGCATGTTCTTAATAGTTCATGGAATTATCCTCTCGGGGAATGGTTAATCATGTTTTCTAACCAAAAGTTCTTGAGTTATATATTTTTTGAAAAATATATAAATATCCATCTTATGAGTTGTGTGTAATACATAAAATCATTTGACTATTAGATCACTTATACCTTGGTGAATGACAGTTTCTTCATATATTCTTGGAGCATTAAAATTTTGAACAAGTATATGAAAGAATCATTGGAAGAGTGGAACTTGATGGATCTCCATTGAAAATTTCATATTGGATTCTAGGAATCAGGAGAGTAAGTTACTATGGACGGTCATCATTTTACCTCCAATCTTCTTGAGATGATTCTTTAGGAACAATATCTTGATGATGAGTTCTTTAGCTTTAGAGACTCTCTTTAAAGAGGGGAGACCATACCTAACTGGTAGTTCACAACTAATGTAATTCTATAGTATTATAATAAAATTGTTATGTCATTATTTGTATGTAAATATATGATTGGGGATTTCCATAAATTCGAGTGGGTAGTGCACCCAGGAGCCATGAATATGTTCTATGACTTGCGATGACAATTCTGGTGTCCAGGTATGATACATGGCAGTACTTTACTCTTTATTACGTGTTCAAACAAGCCAAGGCCGAGCATGAAAAACATTTGGGTTTTCTTTTACCACATCTAATAAAAATATGGAAGTCCTATTAGATCTAAATTTCCATTTTTTAGGGTTTTCACATACCTCGAGAATGAAGAATCTGATATGGGTTATAATTTTCAGGTGGACCAAGTCATCTCACTTTATACCCATTCAAGATTCATCCAAAGTTAAGGAGTTGTTTAATCTATATGTGAAATAGATTTTTCATAAGCACAGAGTTTCATCTGTTATAGTATCTAATAGTGATCCCCAAATTACTTCTCTCTTTTGGATTGGCCTTTATGAGGAATTGGGATCTATGATTCATTTGAGCATGGAATACCATATGTAATCAGATGTCTAAGACAAAATATATATACATATTCTTATGTATATGCTTCACACATGCTTTCATAAATTTAGTGGATCTTCAGACAACCAATTAGAGATAGTTGATTTTTTTTAGAAGAGTATTTATCATTCCATTATCAGAACAGATTATTTTGAGTCCTTGTATGGCCAGCCATGGAAATCTCAATTTTCTTGGTTAGAGATTAGTAAAAGTTCTTATGTTGGAACAAGATTGGTTAAATAGATTGAGAGAAATATTTAGCTTATTAATTTGAGAATATTGATGGCATAGATCCAGTATAAATCAAAATTTGATATTTTTTCCTAGACATTAAAATTTTCTATTGGTGATCATGTGTTCTTGAAAGTTTCACCTTAGTTGGGTCATCAACAACTAGGGCAGAACAGGAAACTACATCATAGATTTGTGGGATTTTTTAGGTTTTAGATCATGTGGGGAATGATTCTTACCATTTATCACTTCCTCCATAGTTGAAATTGATATATAACAAGTTCTATGTGTTATAGGTATATAAGTTTCCATCTTGACCATGACATGTTCAAAGATAGATTAATATAGAGGTTGAACCTGATTTGTCCATGAATAAAAGTCAAGTCAGCGTAGTTGATTCTAAAACCATGATTCTTTACAAGAAGATGATACGTTGGGTAAGAGTTCCATAGAAGTATAATTCTTATTCCCATGATATATGAAAGATGTAGGAACTGATGAGAGAGAATCATCCTCATTTATTGACATGGATGCTTTACAAATGGATTTATGGGGACCTAAAGTTTCTATAGTGGCCTGGTATCTAAATTTTATTACCTCTTTTAGGAATTCCTAAACTCATATTTTGATCATTACTTGTTGTGGTTTTCATTAGGGTTTCTTCAGATGAAAATTTTGACATTTTTTGATGTTCTTGGGAAATGCATATTTGGCACATGGTTTTCCTAACCTTTATGACCTATTTGTGAAAACCATGCAAACCCAAATAGTAAGGGATTCTAAAATTACTGCCTAGTTTCACAAACCATGAACACAGCAAGGATAAACAGTGCAGCCATCAAATAGGTGGTGCTCGGTTAGGGAACACAATTTTTCAAATAGTGCAACCATGCCTAGTTAACAATGTAGATGAGATTTAATTAATCTGAAAATTACTATTACAACCTTGAAACCCATAGTTTAAGTGATCAATGGTCCTATATGACCCTAATATGATATCTTCATCCTAGGATGTTCTAAATAAGTGTTTAAATCCTCTCTATACCCCAAAAAAGTGAATCAAATCTTGGAGAATGATCTTCATTCTCTTCACAAAAAGTTTCCTCTTCTAATTCTCTCCATCTCGCTCTTTCTGCTCTCTTACATAGTGATTAATATATCTCTATGTTGATAGATGATGTATTGCCCATTGTTTTATATCTTGAATCTTTGAACTATTCTTAGATCATCATTTCTAACATTCTTCATTGGAGTTTTCCTATTATGGCTTTGTGTTTCGTGGTCCCAACAACATTAGGTAGGTGGTTCCATTTATTTTTTCCAATATGATTAACACAAAATTTCTTGATTTAAATAATATTTTTTATTTAAATGAAATTTATATCAATTAGTTTATTAAAAATATAATTCTATTGAGTTGTGGTTTTGAATGCTATTTGGCATGAAATTGGGAAAAGACCCTCAATTCCATTATAGTGGTGAGTGATTTTTATTTGATGGGAAATTATGGAAATTGAATTATGAAATTGACTTTTGAAATCAAATTTTGAAATTGAATTGTGAAATTGATTGAAAATTTTTATCGGAAAAAATTTATTAAAAAAGTACTGTTAGAAATCTAGAGGATTTACATTGAAAAAGGCCTGATTTGATTAAAAACCAATGTGTTGGTGTTAAATTTTAAATTGGCTTATTGAATTGGAAAATGGGTGGAATTTTATTTTGAAAAATTTTGAATTAAATTTCCTATTATTGAATGATGCTAGAGAACATGTAAGAAAATGTTGTTATTAAGTAATTATGATTTCACTCTTTTTAAGATTTTCAACTAAAAACAATACCAAGTGTAGGAGGTCACATCCCTGAATGGATAGTGATGAGTCCTCTTTTACCACTGTTTGAGGGACATGTGTATACACATATTATAATGATCAACCTTCAGGTGTGTGAGGATCCCATAGCCTGGAACTATTTTACCTCTTAGTAGATGACTATGTTTTGCATTGTTTGTTTTTAAAATATATTCCATTATTTGTGAAATATTTTATACATGCCTTGTGATTTTATATAAACTATTTAAATTTAAATTTTTATTAATCCATTTGTTTAATGAATTTCCATCATTTGAAATGTAAATAATGATTTGTTTTAAATATTCCTTGAACCTCCATATTGTTTTTTAAAAATTGATAGATTTATTTTTTTAATTAATTATTCCATCTTGTTATTGAAACCTTAGTGAAACACTATAGGGATTTTATCTCACACCCATACCTATTTCTTTGTTTGTTTTTACATTATCATCTTTCGTGTTCGAGCAAGGATATAGAGGCACAAGAAAGAGGATCTTGTTGTTGATCCTTAGGCTTTGATAGTTATGTCCGCTAGAACATGGATGGTTATACTATGTTTTCGTAGTATGTATTTTTCCATTGGGATGTTTATACCAATTTGAATTCATGTAAAATTTCCCTAGTGGAGTTTTTTGTGTATGTGTTCTAACTTGCTTCTCTTGTTTCTATTGAGTTTGTGGAAAATTCATTCCAACTTTCAAATTGTTTGATGTATGGTCCTAGTCACCAATCCAAGGGGATTGGGAATTACCTTAGGGATATTTCCGGACTAGATCATTTATTTACGATACCATGGTATCTTGGATGGTTCATGAGATTAGAATATATATCTTGTCAAATAAATTTAATTATTTTGATAGATGTGATACAAGAATCCCTGATTCTAAAAAATACCTAATATAATATGTTGTTATAACCTGTAAATTAAATTTTTGGGAATAAATAAGACTAAATAAATTATGAAAAGTATATGGTTTAGACATATATAAAATAAATTAAATAGTTTCTAATTTATTTTGACATAAAATTGAAATCATTTGAAAGTAAAAATGAAATGTTTTTTTAGAAAAACAATTTTCATTCGAACAAGTTTATTCCAAATTAATAAATACTTATTAATTATTTCATTAATATTTATATATTATATATTAAATCAAATTTTTATCATTAATATAATATTTTTTATATGAATAATATAATACTAAACCCCGTTTTATGATTAAAAACCATCTTTTTTTTCTTCTAAAAAGTGATTTTGTTTCATTTTGAAAACATATTTTAAAATTATTTTAACCAATTTTAGAAAATTGAATTTAAAATAAATTTTACATGAACATTTAAAGAATGATATTAATTTTTTAAATCCTCATTTAAAAGTTATCATATAGTTAATTTTTTAGAATGTTTTGAAAAGTTTATTTTTTTAATGAATAGATAAAAATACTAATTTGAATTGTAAACATCCTTTTCATCTAAAGAATTTACAAAGTTAAATTTTGGTTTTAAAATAAATTTAAAAATTAATATAGTTTTGTAATATAATTATTAATCCAATTTACATAATTTTAATTAATTTAATGTTGAAATTTGATATAGAATGTATTGGCGCTTAAGAAATCATTTCTTTGGAAAACCGCAATTTCATAATGATTATGGGTTTAATATTAAATTAAATTATGAAAAAAAAATTTATATTTTAAAATGGATTTCATATTTTGAAAAAAATTGTTTAGGATTATGTAATATGTTAAACATTATTTTTTTCATAATTAGTAGTGAAAATAGTAAAAAATCAGTTACCCTTGTTATTGTTTAATTGTGTTTACCGGGGCATAAAACCAAAACTAACAATAATTTTTACAATTAAATATTAATTATATATAATTTGTGGAAATTGTTTTCCATAGAATACCCCACCAACAAATATATTTCTATTAATATGCATTTAACATTATAATGATATTATCATTTTGAATTCTTTTATGATATTTTAATGAGGGTCCCATCCACTACTGTAAAAGGACACACCCCCACAAATCTTCAACCAATAATTATAAAAATATCTTCCTTATATATTTATAAAATAAATATATATCATTTTTCAACACAAAACCTTCATTTAAAATCTATATTTATAAACATAAAGATGTTCTCTAAAGAGGAGGTATATTTCTTAATCGTGTGTCATTGTATTATTTATTCCTCTACCACTTCAAATCCTTTAAAACTAGGATTTAATAATAATAAAAATAATTCATATAATGATACATTATTGGGTTAATTATATAAAATATAACAATCCCCATATCCATCAAAAGGAAAAAGAAACCTAAAATCATGTGTTCGGTAGATTACCGCCTCTTGAGCTAAAGTAATTCATTTTTCATCATCACCTCTCAAGAATCAATATAATGATGGATTTAATGTATATATATATATATATTTTAACTATGAGATAATTATAATTATATAATTATTATATCGCATCTACCTTTTTATCTCTGAAAACATTGTATAACGATAACATCGCTCGGGCGTACGTGCAGAATACCGCCTCCGCAAAGCAATACTATACATTTTTATTTTTAATTTTACACGTATGGTAATAAGGATATATTTAGTGAATATATATGATATATATGATATAATAATGATTTTATAAATATGAATTATTATTTACAATTATTTTTTTCCAACCTTCAAAAAAATGGAAACAACATTCTTATATACGTACACCCTACCATTTCCATGAACGATGTAATCAATTTTCTATCACATATTTTTATGGAGAACTAGAAATAAATATATAATGAATATATATGATATTTAAATAATCATTAATATTTTGTATATTATTTATCCATGATCAAGGTACAAGGAAAAAAACAACATACCAAAACATACAATAAAAATGAAGGTGTTATTTCCCAGAGTAATGATTTTAACAATGAATTGTCAATAAATTGGTGATAAAATATTTTAAGAAAATAATATATTGTTTAAAATATATCAATATGTTTTTAAATATATATATATAATAAATATATATTTATTATATAGAAGTTTCTAACACATATGGAGGAATTCATAATTGAGGTAATGTAACTCCCTGAAATTTTATGAGATATAATTTTTTTAATTTATTTGATGTCTTATGTTATACTCTACACCATGATTTTCTTGCACTATACACAACACCGTATTAGATTTCATTATACAAAACATTATTCTTTACTTTAGTTATAGAAAATTTTATGTTATTTTATAGAATTTATTTCACACTAGACTAAGTATTAGTGATAACTAAATATTATAACCGAGTCATTATAATGGAGCGTATGAATAGTATTAACTCCCTTTTAAAAATCTATTTAACTGAATATAAGTGTGTATATAAAATAATTAAATCATTATATATGGATTTAATTAGTGAAATATATATATATATAATATATTCATTTAAATATTTTAAATTCATATTAAATGTTTTATAGATATGATATAAGAACAAATTCAATTTTTTGGATAAAAGTAGTATTATAAAAAAATAAATTTTTACCACATTTTGATGGTGAACAAATTTTAAATATATTTTTATGACAATTTTATATGTTATATTTGACATAATAAACATCTTATTTAGAATGTGGACATCAAATTTTCCTTGGATGAAATTTTGGCATTTTTCTGATGAAATTTATATTTTAATGAATAGAGAAAATACAACATTTTAGTTCAAAACTGCATTTTCATCTAATTTATTTAAATAGTTAAATTTTCTTTTTAATTGGTTTTATAGTGTAATTTGATTATATTTATTTCATTTAATCCTATATTGTTCATTGGATGTAATTTCCCATATAAATTGGAAACATGCATATGTCAATCTTTTGATAGTTTTTAGTTCCTAAAAACCCGTTTTCAGGTTAGGACAACACAAATTATTTTTAAATGAATTAATGAAACATATTTGTTTTTAATTTTGAAAAATTGATTCCATATTTTTAATTATTCGTTGAAAATTATATTAATAAGTTACTTTTATTTTTTTGGATATTTTTAATAGTATCTATGGAAATTTTTATTTACCAGAGTTAAAGGTAAATCAGGTAAATTATGGTAACACATAATATGATAATGATAATAAAATCACCCTAACACATGAAAAAAATCATATTTAATGAATTAATGTCGAATAATATGACAAAAGGGTTGGAAGTGATTA
The DNA here is from genome assembly GCA_963277665.1 of Viscum album. Classification (NCBI taxonomy): domain Eukaryota; kingdom Viridiplantae; phylum Streptophyta; class Magnoliopsida; order Santalales; family Viscaceae; genus Viscum; species Viscum album. Next base: position 1,406,915,039 of record OY728125.1, read on the forward strand.
ATTTAATGTATTTTTTTCCTTGAATGTAATGTAATTATAAATAAAATAAAAGAATGCGAATTCATGTCACTATCCAATCTCTTAAATGTATAATAATTTTAATGTACTGATAAACATTATAAAACATCGAAAATATATTGTCTCTAGAAGTATAATGAAATTATATACATCATTTGAGTTTATTATTAATTTTTATAGATTAATTATTATCATTAATGAAAAAAATACTGATGTTTAAATTATTTTACTAATAGAAATATCAAATCTATGGTTTTAAAAATATTGAATGAAAAATAATATGAAATACTTAATGTGATCAATGATTTTTATTGATTAATATGAAATTTTATGAGTGAAATAAATATTTGGGTTTGAATTTATCTTCTATGTGGATTTTTTTTAATGTCAAATAAATAAATTGTGTCAAAATTGATAATATTGATATTTTATAAAAATAAATTGTTATTAAATTATTTAAAAACCACAAAAATATTTAAAAATTATGATGTGAAATATATAAGTTCTAAAATGTCTTAAATAATCCAATTATAGACAATTGATGACTTATAAGTTAAAATTTATAACCATGTAATATTTATAGTATTATTACGTCAATTAAAATTAAATAGATTATATATGGATAACTAAAAATGATAACGATTAATATAAAATCAAAACTTTTATAAATTTTATTTGTTGAGAGGATTTATACCCATACTCTTATTATCGTTCAAATAATCTACTTTTCTGGAATATTAATTAAAAAATTATTTATATTAATTTAATCGTTTTGGTATTTCCAAAGGTGGATGTCCCCTCTCTTATAAAACGCTACCTCTCCTTCTCTTTTAATCACACCTATAAATATATTTTTATCATCCAAACCTTTCCCATTTACCCTCCCAAATTCAATAACATCATACTAATGGCCACACTTTGGGATAAAATCCATCATAAAGATACATTTTTTGGAAATCAAAAGGAGATACTCAAAAGCCAGGTAATTGTTTTATCACCTATTTCAAAACTATTTTCTTTTTATAATTCCACTTATTATATTCATTCCATAATAATGTAACAAATTGAGTATAATCTAAATTTATTGATATTATTATAATTATTAGAGAACATTATAACTCTATTCATATATCCTGTGAATAACAATATCACCAAGCATGTGAATGTATGACTTATCGTCTCTACGTCGTGGTATAATTTTTCATTCAACAATACATAATTTGGATGGGTCTATTGATGAGTATAATGGATTTAAATAATTAATATAACAAGATAATTATTATTTATAATTAATATACCATTCAATTATATACATTTTAACCATTAACTGAATGACATCGTCGCTCATGCATACGTACAACCTATCTTTTCCATGATGCGATGTGATTCATTATACATGTCTTCATTAAAGCATGATTATATACTAGAATAAAAGGAATAAATAAGATATATATTATACTAATATAATTCTAAAAAATGATATAACAATGACCAAATAAGTGGAACATTAAATTATTTGACAAAACATGCATAATAACATAAATTAGTTAATATCCGAATAATGGCTGAGAAAGAAATGTTAGTAAAAAACAAATGATAATATGATCTCATGTGATGTCATAAAAATTTCTATGACACTATAATAAGTCAATAACATTATTTAAATAATTATACAGGATTTTTGGATACATAGAAATTCAATCAGACCTAATGTAAGGTATAATTTCACAATCTCATTATTCTTTGAGATTAATTATAAGTATTTACTAGGGACTATTTATCATCGACATCCTTTTTTCCTAAATATGAAATATTATTTATGATCTTATACATTTTTTAATGTAAATTTTACCCTTTAGTAAATTCTCATTAAATTGTATGAAAGGAATATTTTGTCATTATTTGATTTGATGTACTTATTGACTTTTCCATTAAAGGTATGAGAAGAATGTTTTTTTAAAATTATATGGCATGAATAGATTTCTACAGTTTAATGATGCCTTATTTACATCAATCTTCCATTACATGTTTTCATAGTTATTTTAAAATAAATTATTTTATTTTAATATTTGATAGAATCTTGAGAATAGAAAATGTATTTGAAGAAGAAAGGATAATTTCAACAAAAATTAATTTCATGTGTTTATCAAAATTATTTTCTATCTAAGATGACACTCTTTAAATAGATTCATTTTTATATCCCGATTATTACTATGATTTTATTTTGTTATTTATGGAATGATATTTTATATGAATTTTGTTTTGATGGAATGATGTTTATAAAACCCATGTTACTTCATAGGTTACACAATGATGAATAATTTAGGTTTTTGTGGAAGATGCAGGAATGATTTCATAATGAGTTGAGTGGGACCTATATCTCTCTCAAATTAATTGGGTAATGATTTATATCTCATGAGATAGACATGACTTGAACTAAAACTAAATATGGTTTAGTAATGCATGGGTAGAATGACATGTAAATCCTGTAAAATAATACATGGATAAAATAGAAATTAAACCTAGTTCAGTAATGGACTTTGTCCACTATGATGGTCTTGGAAGCAATGCCCTGACTACTATGGAAATCATATTATGTGATTATTTATTTTCTACAATGCTATGTTTTATTCAAATTCTATTTTATTATAGATCATTATTCCATTTCGATTTATGCCTTATGAACTATCAAGATTTCTTTTATGACTAGATTGTTTTGTATATGTTAAATGTGGTATGTTTTTTTTCAAAAGTAATGTTCATGTGTTTAAATTCTTTTGTTTATGTATTGTATGATATTTTACATTCCTACCCTTACAGTGAATTTGAGCTCACCCCTTTTCATGTTTCTTTTCACCCATGATTTGAAGAAGGTAATTAAGTAAGATCTGTCAAAAAGGTGTTATGCTTATGAAGGATAAATCAGGATACAATATAGATGTTTAATGAACCAATTTTTTATGTTTTATAGTTTCTAAGGCTAGTAAAGTAATATCGTATTTGGGTATATGTTTTTTTCAATTATTATGTATTCTGAAAAAGTAATGTACTATCCATGTATGTCAATCATGGGTTGTTAAAGTTGGTATAAGATAAATGGAGGTAAGAATGAATCTGAACCTTGGGAATTCCCATTTGTGAATACTGTAGAAATATTATATGTGTACTGTAGTAATGTAATGTCCACGTATGTCAATCATGGGTTGTTAAAATTGTTAACCATTGATTGTTACATGATTATGGGAAAGATAACCCTTAAAATGTCATGTGCAAAAGTGCCTCATCCTAGTTGGTGAGGACTCTCTAGGTATATCGAAGAGACCCGAGATAACCCTTATACTATAGAAATGGTGTAGAAGTACTATAGCAGTATTGTAGTAGTACTGTAGCAGGCCTTGTTCGGCACTTTAGTAGCCTGAACTACTCATCCATCTGGGCCTTCGGTCCACCAGTTTGGTCCTCGGGTCCTGCATGGATTTCAGACCACCCAAGCCCTTCATGCCATTTGATTCTCAAGGACTTTGGGACACCTTAAGGCCATAGTGCCTCCATAAGGCATTCGGGCCACATGAATGCATGCCCCAGACACACTACAAAAAAAGGAACTGCCCCAGAAGAGGATTCAGAGTAGGTTCACTCACCAGAGCAGAGCCAAATGGATTGTTAAAATGAGAGGGTATGACTATTCCATCGGTACCATCCTGTACATGCATGCGAAATCTAGCTAGACAGTCATGCAAAGGTGGAGAGATACTATCAAGATGCAGATGCTGGGGAGGGGAAGTTCCTTATATATAGTCTCATAAAATTTTCTAAGACCTTCGGGTCATGTAATCTCCAAAGTCTGCAGGCCATGTAATCTCTAAGCCTACGAGCCTTGTAAGGGACCCCCTCATCCCTTGAAATTGGGGTTATCAAAAATCAACAACAATTAAGGCCTTCGGGCCATTGAGGCTTAATATTTCATGTGTGTTAAGATAATGCTGTTTGATAATGATTTTTTGAGTTGAATAAGTAAATTGGGCGATTCTCGTTTCTTGGTATATTACTCTGGGGTTGTTGACAAGGGGGTCATACGATCATGGATAAAGTAGACAACTTTTTTGGACTTGAGCAATAATCCACTAGGTTTTTTAACAAGGAAACACCTATGTTTTCAATGGAAATATCGGATAATCCAGGTTCTTACTGTCACTCAAGAGAATACATGGTGAAGGTTCTCATATTTTTGGAATGTGACCGACCAATGATACCTTATGATATGTGGGGGATAAATTTTTAGCAGAGTATGTGAACCTTTTTATATAGTTTTGGATTTTTATTTTTTTAGAAGGATTGTAAGGTTGTCAATTTTTTGGAATGTTTGAGTTATGAATCTGTTGAATTTTATTAGAATAAAGTATTATCTCATAAAATATGGACTTATGAATGTTTGATAACCTGTGCTATAATTTTTTATGCGATTGATGGAATAACCTATCATTATAGTTATAGATCGCATGATCTGCTAATAGTTGAAGAATGAAAACTTCAACCACATTTCATTGAATTAGAGATGAATTGGAAATTGGTCAAGGAACAACCAATGGTGGGATTGGACTAAAATCAAGTAAGTATATCTTCTCATGTTCATCAATATTAGGGAAAGGAACTGGAAAACCAAAAATGTTATCTTTGTACCATCTAATCTGATGAATTAGATGGTCACTTAAATCATCACAGAATTGTGGGTTTATTGTTGTTAACTTTCTCCAAACCTTATTATCTATCACTATCCATCAGAAAAAATGGTTAGATTCTTAATCTATATCCATGTTTTCACATTCCACATATGTTCTTTTATATGGAAACCTAGTGATGAGTTACTTTGGTAAACCATTATGTTTATAAATTTCCTTTTTGAAATGAAGTTTTAGTATTCAATTTTATGGTGTGAGTTTCTATGGAAAAATAACAATATTATAATGCGTGCATTCGTACGACTTATAATCTCCAAGCCATTGCGTAATTTTTTATTCAAATATACTTAATTTGACTGTATATAATGATGTATATAATGGATTTAAATAATTAATATAACATGATAATTATTATTTATGATTAATATTCCATAAAATTCTATTCCTTTTAACTGTTAAGTGGTTGATATTGTCACTTGTGCGTACATACAACCTACCATATCCATGATGTGATGTGATTCATTATACACGTTCTTCAATAAAAATTTTTATATACATGAGTGGAATGAATAAATATGATGTATATTATACTAATATAAAATTTTAAATTATATAACTATAACCAAAGATGTTTAAAATGAACTTATCTGGCAAAACATTTATAAAAACATAAAGTAGTAAATATCTGAATAACATTTGACAATGAAATGTTACTAACCAATGGATGATAATATGATCGTATATGATATCAAAAGAACCTATGATTTTGGAATTCATAAATAACATTATTTAAATCATTATATAGGTGTTTTAGTTACATAAAAATCATATCAGACCAAAGGTAAGTGATAATTTCACAATCTCATTATTATTTGAGATTATTTATACATAAGTATTTACTTGGGTATATTTATCATCCACATACATGTATCCTGTATATGGAACATTATTTATTTTCTTATAAAATTTGGTAACATTAATTTTATCATTTAGTAAATTTAATAAATGGTATTAAATGATTCTTTGGTCGTTATTTGATTCGAGGCTCTTTTTGAATTTTCTTGCAATAGAATGTGAAGAATATTTTGTGAACATAAACAACAGGAATGGATTTTTACGATTTCATGATGCATTATTTACATGAATATTACCTTAAAGTTTTCAAGTTTATTTTGAATGAAATTATTTTATTTAAAAATTGCTTGTCATTTTTAGAAAATAAAATGTATTTGATGAACGAAGGATATTTTTCACAAGAATTAATTTCAAGTGTTTAATCAAAATTATATTCCATATAAGATGAATCTCTTTATATAGAGTTATTTTATATCCTTATTATTATTATGATTTTATTACTTTAATTTTGGAATTATATTTTTTATGTATTATTTTAGGATGGGCTAATGTTTATAAAACCCGTTTTATTTCTTGGGTTAAGATATAATGAATGATTTAGGTTTTTGTGGAACATGTAAGAATGATTTCATTATGAAATGGGTGGGACCTATATCTCTCTTCAATTAATTGGTTAAATATTTATATCTCATTAGATAAACATGACATGAATGGAATGTAAGTCTAGTTTATTAATACATTTATAGAAGGATAAGTAAATCCAGTTCAGTAATACATTGCTGGAATGACATTTAAACCCAGTTCAGTAATGGACTTTGTCCACTATATTGGTCTTGGAAGAAATTCCCTAGGTACTATGTAAATCATATTATGTTCTTATTTTTTTTTACAAAATTCCATGTTTTTTACAAATATTATTTTCTCATAGTTTATGATTCAATTAGGATTTATGCCTCATGAACTACTATGATTTATTTCATGACTCAAGATTTTGGTATATGTTAAATGTGGTATGTTTTTTTTGAAAGTTATGTTCATATTTTTACATTCTAATTTTTTTGTAAGATATTTTCCATGATTACCATTACTGATCATTTTATCTCAACCCATTTGATGTTTCTTTTACCCAAGGATTTGAATAAGGGTATTAAGTAATTTGTGTCATAAGGGGTTCTAGTTATAAAGGATAATGTTGGATGAGATGTAGATGTTTTATGAACAAATTTTTTATGTTTTTTATTTTCTAATCTAACTAAAGTAATAATATATTTGGGATTTTGTTTTTGTCATCTATTACATATTACACAAATTTAATATGATGTATATATACATCATGCTTCGGTGGTTACAATTTAGGATTTATTTCACCATCTTGTCATTATTTAAGATTGTTTATGTTTAATTATATTTTAACAGAATTATTTGATATATATATATTAAACCCAAATTAATTTATTCTCCTATAGTTTTTTATGAAAATTATTTTTTTTCCTTCAATTTACACTTTCTTCATGATCAATATTCTGATACCAAATTTTTATTGAAAAATGACTAGGTTTTTCTGGTCATCCGAGAATATTTGTCTTACATTTCTATAATTTCTGAAAATGAAATAAAGAATATTTTTATTGTTTTTTATGTTTTTTTTAAATACATTTACAACCCTTTTTTTACAAAATGTGTTAAAAGGAATCATCCACTAATTTTTGAATGAATTTCTTTTTTAGGTTTTAAAAAACTGTGAAAGAATTTTTTTTTACTTATACAGAATGAACCAAAATTTTCACCTTCCTATCAACTCATTATATTAAAGATTAATTTATAATTTTCAATGGTTCTCTCCAAATAATAATTTCCTTTTTATTATTTTTTTATATTTTTATATTTTGACTAAGGGTATTTTATTTAAGAAATTTTATAGTGATCTTTTAAAAAAATATTCATCCATGTCAATATACTTTTTTGCTCATTATGCATAACTGGGGATGTAAAATTTTGATACTATTATCCATATTACTCAGTATGGTTTATGATAATGTTTATTCATTGTGAAATGTATTAAAATTTATTATTATAATTTTTTATAATGAATTTTTACACTGATTATGTTTCACCCATTTCAAATGTGGAATGCATTGTATTTTTAAGTGATAGGTGATGCCCTCTATACCGTATCAAGGAATTGGTTGGTCTCATGTAATAAACTAGAATGGTTATCTAAATGATTCTTTTTCCTTTTATTAAATATGTCCTGGTAAAAGGAATTTAACACAATTTGATGGTGTCAAGAATTATGAATTACCTTATTGTGGTAATTGTTATTGATACCCATGAGATTAATTGATTGGATATTATTTCCATAGAGAGGATTCAATATAATGTTATTCATAAAATGGAATTATATGATAACTATTTATTCTTTCCATATTATTCTTCATGATTATATTATTGATTAAATGGAATGTATTTACAGATATTTATCTTTCTATATTGATTACGAATTATTTATTCATGATAGATTCCTCTATATGAATACCCTTAAAAATCATCTGATCTCTCCAATTTTTAATGTTTTAATTCAATTGTATTATAGAAAATTTATTATTATTGATATATAGTGATATTTCAAAGACAATATGTGGGTTATTAAGGAAATTAATATTTAGTATTTTATTGTTTCAAATGTATTTTTATGTTCTGGTATGTATCAAGATTTCCAAGTACACTAAACGGTTCATCCCCTTTGGATGTGATTGATTGTATATAGTAATAATTAAATAATGAAATCCCTAACTATAGGATACAAGGGTCTAGGTATTTACATGATCTATTAAACTCAATCATTTTAACTTCACATTTCTATGTACTTTAAAATTATATATATAGTGAACAAAAAAAATATGAATAACCTGGAATATGTATGCAAACATAAGGAATAAACTCAACATGATCTATGAAAAGTTTTAATAATCATGATTTTTGAGTAATTTGGGTATATAAAAGCATCAAATGACTTTATATAATTTCTTTATTCAATGAACAAACTATTCTCCAAATATTATCCAAGAAACTTCTTCTACGAACACATATTGATGTATGGAAGAAATGAAACCAAAACACTTTAGAATAACAATTATATCACATATATTCTCTATAGTATGAGGAAACCTAATGAAATGACATGATTTAGAACTTGAAATGCACCATTTAATGCCTAAAAATAGTCATCTATCATGCACATCTTCACACAATTATGAATGGTAAAACATGGTAACAAATAAGGTTCTAAAAAAGTTATGGTTTATATGATTGGAATAATGTAACCTACATCATAAACTGTCTCCAAACCATTGGATCATACACCTAATAGTTTTACAACTAGAATACAGTATTAAAATAAAAGTATTTTAGGTCAAATCATTATCCCCAATGTATAGATCCATCCTTGAAACCACTATAGTCATCATTAGGTATGATTCTATATCTCCCAAAAATCCAAGGTGTATTCAAATAAGAGTCCAAAATATAAATATTCTTTCATTGGGAACATTCAAATGAATGATTTTATATGAAAAATACAAATTTATCATGATCACTCCCCCAAAGTATCTCTTATACCCATTTATCTCTAACAAATCACACCTCAATGAATATTCATATAAATAAACACATGGTCTCTTGGCCTATAAATATACTCAAATAAGGTCCCACATTCCTTTGGAGGGACCCTCAAACATGGATACAATTACCCCACAAATAATGGATCAAAATTAAAAATTGATAAAGAATTTCCATTATAAGTTTGAGGAGAACATCACCCACTAACGGCTCACTATGCAGCATTAGGAAGTTTGATATAAGAGTAAATATCTATTCAGTAAAATCCTAATCCTGATGGTCACATAATTCATAGAGTACATGATAACCTCATTCTTAGTTTCTATGCTCACCTTATAAATACATCAGGTCTCATCCGTAATAACTCAGATAGAAAATTGATTCTATAGTCTATCTCATATGTCCAATAGAGGATTTCCAACTACCTTTCAAGATCCAAAGTAAGTATAAAGGAGTGAAAAACTACATTAAATAGTGGGTACATGATTTATATAAACAATTTATTAAAATAAAACATTACCATACCTCTATAATTCTACTAAAGAACCCATTCCTCATTTTATAGAACCTAACAAACAGGAATGACATAGTGCAATCATGCGACGAAAGTAAGAGAACACATTCCTCATTGTATAAAACATAAAAGTTAAAATTTGAACACATTATTCAAATAAAAAACTACCTACAAATCAACATATCTCACATAGACCCAAAGGTTATCACATATAATTATAGTGAATACTGAATATTCATCTCCCCATTGAATCTATCATAGAAGACGAGGGAAACAAATAATTGTTGTGCATGTAAATAAGATATATCTCATTGTTGAATCACACATCAAAGATGAGGGTATCACACAAAAATTATGTTTCTGAAATAATGTAATAATAGAAAATACTATAAGAGAACATTTTCATAGGTCCCTCGAAAAGATGAATCATTTCCAAAATGGACGATGACAAGAGGCTCAGTCACATATATGGTTATGTTATAACCTTCCCAAAGAATCATATCTATGTGCTTACATGGTAACCAAGGTTAATTAACAAGGTGAACCATAGTTATAAATAAATATATTTGGAGTATATTAAATAAGTATATGGAAATAAATAACCAATTCCAATATAATGCATGATCTATTATTGTTTCCAACAATGATATTATTAGTCTAACATGAAAACAATAAGTTTACTATAATCTTATTGAATTGATACGTTAGCCGCTACACCATCACATGATTCCCTAGAATCAAAGCCAATATCAATATGTCGTAACTCTATATTTTAAAAACCCAAGACTCTACAATTATTTCCTTTTAGAATAAATTTAATTTTTTTTGATAGATTACGTTATATGAAACACCATGTTGACTTGTGTTAACCACAATATCGAGTTCCTTCGATAGCTTAATGGAAATGAAATACAAAGATTAAAAGTGTATATAACATACTGAGACATTAATGAACATTAATTTTCATATTAAATCTTAAATCAAATACTTTTAAATTCATACAATCTATTTTATAGGAATAAGATAAGAACAATTCCAATTTTAAGCATAAAAAACTACATTTTTCAAAAATTTATTTTCCACCATTTAATGGCTCACTTTTTGTAAAAATAAAATTTGAAACTTTGATAAATTTTATTTCATGATATAAAATTAATTTATGAAATAGGAATATAAAAATTATGTTAGGCTATTTTTATTTAAATGTTAGTGATGTTTCACTTTTTGAGGAATATTGAAAATACCAACTTTTAATTGAAAAATTCTTTTTCATGAAAATAATTTATAAGGGTAAATAATATTTTTAATTGATTTTAGTGTAAAATGAGTTCAATTTTAAAACTATTAATCCTATTTCGGTCATTGAAATATTTTTTATAATGAATTTAGAATAACATATAATGAACTTTTGGACATTTTCACTTTAGAAACCTGCATCCCATTACATTTGTGAGATTAGATTAAAATTATTTTCTGCCCCATATAATATTTTAATTTGGAAAAATAACAAATAAGAATTGGTAATCATAAAAATATTTATATTCTTACATGTTTAACTTGATTCTTGACTGTAATGATTAATTAATGCAGTTAAAATTAATTATAATGATTAAGGTATGAATGAGTTTCCTTAATGATGAAACATAGAATATAAGGTGTTTAAATGTAAAAAAATTTGTCAGACACAAATTTTATGGACTAATATATACCATCACCACCTTATTCAAAATTTTAATGTGTTATTGGGATACTATTCAATGAAAGTGACATATATAATAAGTTATGGAATAAATGCAACAATAAAGAACCTTCCTTTCCTTTACCACTTATAAAGCATTGAAATAGGGACCAAACACAATATTTTCAACTATAAATTTTATTTTAAAAGGTAAATGAGTTTTCTATAATTAATTTTTTTATTTTTTTTATAGATAATATAATTAAATTAAATTATTAAAAAATACTAATATAAGGATTATTTTGATAATAATTAAATAAATTAAATGATTCCTAAAAATTAAAAGTCAAATAAAATTATTCTGTAATTATGTTCTGATATTTTTTATAAGAATATATAGTTTAATAATATATTAAATTAATATATTTTGTTTATAATATTGTTTTCATATTTTAAATTAAAAATAAATAAATAATGTAAAAATTGACAGTAATATTATTTTACAATATTGTATATTTTAAAAGATTATTTTAAATTACTAATAATAAAATATTATATCAATTAATTTTTAAATATTAATAAATATAAAATATATTCAATTTGTAGACCAATTTATCTATTATAATTAACATATTAACCCCTAAATAGTAAATTCTTTGCAAGCATAGTCAGGGCTAAGGAAATATTTTGCGTGTTACACACGCTTCTATTCAATTAGTTTTCCAACACATATGATATTTTTATCTTATAATTTAGATGTAATATTTTGGTATCAATGGTTATAAATTTCATAAACATTTTCCGTTTAATATTTTCTTAATGGATTAATTACAAAGGATATAAAACTAGTTAACTAAATGAAAAACAAATATTAAAAAAATAAAGAAAAATAAATACTAAGGAAAAAAATGATAAAAAGTCTTTTATTTTGTTGTGGTGTAAGGGTTAATATACCATAATTTTACATTAATACATTAATTTTCCATTTTGAATCACATGAGGTAAGAGGGACCTCTCGATACTGTATAGTTTTTGGTGTTTATAGGAATTCCAGTCCTCGACCTGTGTAAAATAGAATTCAATCTTCCCCTTCCTCACACCTCTCAAAGAACAAGGGATTATCCAAAAACGACCCATATAATCATCCAAAATTACTAAAGATATCCTAGAGGCCTCTTGTTTCTATTAAAACATACGAAGGATAAATTTTGATATAAAATTAAATAAGTTATGTGATGAAGATGTAACATTCTTTAACGGGCTCATTAGACTAATTTATTTATCCACCACATTAATTATTATTATATCATGATTAAATAATAACATAATTATACTAAATATATTGATTTGTTTTTATATTTAGGGTATAAAAAAAACTTTCACACACATTCATAAAATGGAATACGTAATCAACTTTCATGTGTACGGTGGAAAACTGTCTCACGAACTAATGTCTTCTGTTCTTTCATTAAGACCTATAAAGGATAGAAATGATGATGTATTTATAGATTATATATGATATATATGGTATTTATAATATCTTTATTATCCTTTAATTATTATATAACACATACCTCTATGTGTTCTATTTTGTCGGAAAGTGATAACACTGGTTGTGGTGGTGTAGACAACCACCACCTCAAAGTGAAGTGATGTGTTCACTATTTACATGGAATGTATTAAGGATTCTATAAATAAAAATATTTTATTAAAAGTTAATAAATTTGACACAACAATTATAATATAAATATATATCTTTTACTTTTAATTCATTTAATATGATGATAAAATGGAAACAAGGTTCGTGTATACATACGACCTACCATCTCCATGAATGGTGTATTTCATTTCCTGTCTCCAAATATTATGGGTTGTGTAAAATATATATATACTGAATATAAATTATATTTAAATCATTTTTTAAATCCTAGAAATTAAGATACCAATATCTACATAAGATGAACATAGAGAAAAAATAATATATACTCAAAAAAAAGATAATTAACACCTAAATCAATGAAAATGGTGAGTAATTATTAACAAATGGGTAATGTGATATTATAATAACATAATATATGATATAATTAATATTATTATGGTTCTAGAATATGTTAATAAAAATATTAAAACCTTTATACTTGATTTTTAAAGGTGTTCAACCAAAAGGGAGTGCAATTTAAGGGATTTGGTCTCAGTTTACATTCTATTGAGAATTATTTGTCATTATGCACCAATTCACATTAATATGGTCTATATACAACTCATTTTTCATTTAATATACTGATTAAATATTTTTTTCATGGTGTTATTGGTTTTAATTGAATTATCTCATCCAAGGGGGTATGAATTGAGAATTTCAAATTGGTAAAATTTATCTTTTCAATCTCACTTTCTTTTCATGATTGTTAACTTTATCTTAAAAAACCACTTACTTGTAAAACATTTCTATTTTATATCAAATTTATTTCAGTCAGTCATACTTTTTTGTGATAGGAATAATTATTTTCTAACTCATATACAATTTGTACATATGTTGTGTATATGGAAATTATTTTATTAAATGGGAAAATATTTTTAAATTTATATCTTTTCATAAACATGGATATTTGATAAAGCACATTGTTCCTGAATGAAATCATTTATTTTATATATATGGAATTATTTTTAAATTTATTAAATGTGTGGGTATTGGGTGTACATATCCCCACGTTGCAAAGGTAGTCTCATGAGACAACATATTTCACAAGTCAGATGCGTTTTTTACCTGATTTGTTATAAACCGTCTTATAAAATGTATTGAAGGTAAAAGTTCCATGTACCACGGAAAAATAGTGTATAGTAATTAAGATTTCCCTTCATTTAGATTCATTTATTATTTATCAATGTTATTTTCACTTGGACATTATATATGGATATAGTTTAATCTTAGTTCATTTATTAAATAGAATATGTTTCAGTTACTTACCTTTCCATATTTCTTTATTTACTTATCCCATTATATGAATAGATTTTTATATTATTTATTTAATGTATTATATTGATTATTCACATTGATTTATTATTTATTTTTATTTACATAACCTTACTTAGCATTTGAGGTCACCTATATTTTGTTTCATTTCCCCATGATATGATGAAGAAATCATTGAATGGGCTTTCAAGGACGTTTCTCCTTTCATTTTATTTCATATCAGGTTTTATTTTCTACATTAGAATGTAATAAGTGTATTATTTATGTAATATGGATTCCTAAAACTTCAAAGTTTATTGGTCATTCCAGATTATATTCCTTGTAATCATTGAAGTATAATAATGTAAGGCATCGGCTCTAGGATTCTCTGGAAAGTTTATTATAGTTTTTATTAAAGGGAGGTTTAATAGAAACCATGGAATATAGATTTTCAAAAACTTATACTATCCAATGTAACCCTAAGATATAATTTTATGACATTTATATAACAACATACCAAAAAATAATTTTTATTATTATGAGATTGGTTGTGCATAATTTTTTTTCAATTTATGTTATGTATTTTACTAGCCCTGGGATTATATATTATGTTTAAAAATGATATGATTTAATTTTGTATATCCTAATACTTAGAAATATTACTGGGTAGAAGGGATGTGTCCCTCACCAGTGCATGTGATCAATAGAGTAGTAAGAGTCATATATTTTCTGGTTTTAATCCAGTAATTAAAGGGAATTATTATCCAAAAAAAACCATCATATGAGGACATAGTATAATATACTAATGATATAGATAAATAGTTATATATGTATTTTGGATTTATAGGGAATCTTAATAAGAATATGGAAACTAGGGGTAATATGTATAAATGGAATAATGGAAAGAATTATTTTCTTAAATGTGATAATTAGGGAAGGAATCACCGTGGGGAATTCTTGAAAGGATTAGGAATTTGTTATAAGTGTGGATAAAAGGGTAACCAGGAAAATTAATCCAAAGGTATAAATTAATTGAGTTTTATCCAGAGTTTCAAATATGGTAAAATTTGGAAATATAAAAATAAATCCCCCAAACATCAAGGTAATGTGTCTAAGAAGAAGCTAATTGATCTTGGTCAAGCTTATACTATTATTTCAAATGAATTTTAATGATTTAAATGATTATAGTTGGATTGAATAATTATTTCATTTGTTTATTTTATCAAGGATTTGTTAGTTATAATAATTTTGTAATATATAAGGATTTTACTGTATTACCTTTTCAATAAGTATTTTTAAGAATCTTTTTAATAGCACCGATGACTAAGAAAAATGATTCAGTGACCAGTTGAACATCTTGGAAAATATATGGTTGAGGGAAATATAACATTTAATATGTTCATAATACAGAGTTAATGATGTTTTAATAATGTTATTATTGATTTGGATAATTTATATTGGATAACACCAACAACCTTAGAACTGAGTAATGTTTTTTAAAAGTGTTTTATACCATCATTTAGGGAGTGTTCAACATTTTTTAATGTATGGAATATATCCACTAATCAATGTTTTACTTAAGTAAAAAAGAAATAAAAACTCTTTTCAATATGATTTTATCGTAATTTATGTTAATACCAAATTTTAAGAGAGTACACGATGAAGGTGTTCACATGTTAAGTATGTTATTATTAAATAACTACTTCATATTTATTGAAGGATAATGATACGTTTATTTTGGAGATTTAGTGACCTTCCTTGTAATGTTTTGAATCCTATCATTAAGAAAATTTTACTTATTATGAAATGGTTTATGTTAATATTTGTATGAGGTTTTAGAGATTAATGTATCACTTCCCCAAATGGGACAACCTGTGATAAAAGATGAAGTAGAAATAGATCAAGGAACAACCAAATGATAAGGTTGTGCATATGAAATTTAAAAGAATCAGGTATGTATATTTATAGATATTATTAGAGAGTGAAATAATTAATCAAATTTGGGAAAATGATCTTGAAATAATTATTTTCTTATTAATTTTATATCTAATTAATCAAATAATCCTTTAGATCATTACATATTTATCAGTTTAAGGACCTTAACTTTCCATTGATCACTTATTTTCTAATGAACAATGACTATTGTTATTTATGATTTTTATATATTTCCCTGTTGCTATTTTCCATATATGTTCACATAATTAGAATCCTAGTTATTTGGCCTTTTTATTTCACTCTCACTCTTATTAATAGGGAATTTTATTAACCCTTTTAGGATGTTGGTTTTTTAAGAACGTAATTTTCAAATATCATACCCTAGATTTCCAAGATCATGTTTGAATAGTGAGAATGAAATTTATATTAGTTTGGTATAATTTAAAACCAAAATTAATTAATATATTTTTCTTTATGAATAGAATTATATTCCATTCTATATTTCTTTATACAAAACCCTAATATTTCTTCTGTTACACAAAATAACATGTTCCATCGACAGCTGATAAGAAACAGTAGATCATGCTTAAAAGTGTATATAACATATCAAGAATTTATGAAATATTTATTTTTATATTTTATATTTAATCAATTTTTTTACATTCATCCAATCTATTTGATAGACATGAGATAATAAAAAATTCAATTTTAAGTATAAAAAGATGTATTTTTCAAAAAGGTAGCTTTACTAATTTTTAATTGAACACCTATTATAGAACAAAACGTTAGCAGTATTATTAATTTTATTTGAAAATATAAAAATTATTTTTTTTATATTTACATAAAAATTATCCTAGAGGAATATTTGGTATTTTTCTACGAAGTTTCATTTTTTTCATGAATAGTAATAATATCGGCTTTTAATTTAAATGTACTTATTATTGTAAATAATTTATATGGGTAAATTATTTTTTTGAATAAGTTTTGAAGTGAAATTAGACATATTTAACATCTATTAATCCATTTTTTCCATTCTAAACATTTATATAATTAATATAGATATAAAAAATAGTGCTATTTGGATATTTTCACTTTAGAAACCCACTTTCTCGTCACGTCTGTATGATTGGATTTAAAATTATTTTTGTAATTTATATGGAATAAATTTGTAAAAATGGGTATATTGTTTTCTAATAATTAAAATATTTATATTATAATAAGGTAAAATTAATTTTTGACCATAATGATTAGTGAATGTAGTTTAAATTAGTTATAGTTAGTAATGAAAGAAGGAGTATACTTAATGAATATTGTTAAGAATATAAGGTGTTTGAATTCCTCAAAACATGTCCAAAACCCATTGTATGGACATATCTAGACCCTAACCACCATTGGATTAATTTTTATGTGTTATTGGTTTACTATTACATAAACATTACATATATAATAAGATAAGTATGAAAAAAGATAGAAAATGAACCATCTTTTACTTTTGCACTTATAACGAATTGAGATATGGGAAAAACAACATATTTTCATCTATAAATATTATTTTAAAAGGTAGCTGTGTTTTATTTATTATGATATTTTATTTTAATTTTTTTTAATTTGATATATATAAATAAAATTCTTGACAAACACCAATGAACATATTTTTTAGTTAATTATTAAATTAAATAAATGATACAATAATCTTTAAAAGAAAAGTATATTCAATGAATTATTACGTTAAAATATTTTTTATATGAATATATAAAGTTACATAGTTATGAAATTCATATAATTGAATTCTAAATATTTTTTTATATTTTTAATTTAAAATTAAATAAATAATTACAAAATTGACATTAATGTTATTTTACAATAAATGACAATTTATTAAATTATTTTAAATAAATAAAAAAACCTATCTTCTAGAAGGTGACTTTTTAGTGTTAATAAATATTTAATATTATACATTAGTGAGAAAATTTATATTTTATAATTAACATACTAACCCCTAAATAGAAAAAATATTGTTATCATAGTTACGGTTAAAACAATGTTTTGTTTTTATTACATACGCTTCTAATGAAATAATTTCCAAAAAAATATGGAATTTTTATCTCAGAAATTATAATTAATATTTTAGAATAACATATTATGAATTTATTAACGTATATCAATGTATATTTTACTAATTGGATGAATTAAATAGGTTCTAAAACAAGTTACCTTAATGAAAAACCATAATGAAAAAAAATTATGAAACATAAAGACTAAGGAAAAAATTAATAATAGTGCCTTTATATTTTTGGTGTCATTTTAGGATGAACATAATTCCATGTTTATTAAATATATTTTTATTTTTAAATAACATGATGTAGGTGAGACTTCTCAATAACATTTACCTTTTTGTATTTATAATTATGTCACTCATCCTCCATTATAAAAAGTTATTCACTCTTTCCATTCCTCACAACTATAAATCCACTTTAGATCACCAAAATATAGACCAATTAATCTCTAAAAAACACACCCCTCATCCAAGAATCCTAATGTTTTGGAGAATGTAAACCAAGGATGAATTTTTTTTATAAACCAAAAATAGCTACCTGAAGAAGAGTTAACATTCTTCAACAAGGTCTCTTGTTTTATTTATTTCTCCAACACATAAATTATTATTATATATTTTTTATATAATAACCAAAGTATCCAAAATATTCTGATATATTTTTATCTTATGGTTATGACCTACACCTTCACACACTTCTTTTGAATGAGATTCCTAATCATCGTGTTAGGATGGTATGCCTCTGAGTATGATCTACTCTATAATACCAAACGTAGGATCGAAATAAGAATGAGATTCTCAGATACAAGAGGGGGGTGAATTGTACCTTTTTAAAAATTTCCTTAAACTAGGAAAGATCTACGATTAATAAAGATAATCATAAGATAATTTACAATACCTCTATGAGTACTAACTACTTTCTAGATTTAACAATAGTGATTCCGAAATTGAAACGTAACAAAAGATACAAGGATTAAGATTCTACCTTAAACCCTATAGAATATTACTATATGAAGTACAAGTAAGGATGTATATGAAAGTTATAATTTCATTAAAAATACAAAATACAATGGAAAAACTAGTAGTAAAACAACAAGTAACAAATAATAACTCTTTTAACCTAAGGAGAAGGGTATCCAACAACCTTGGATAAGGTTCCATTGATTTATACTTTCAAGATAGTCATTCTTATCCATACCAGTGTAAGCCCACGATACGAAGATCGGAGTCTATCTTGTTATCCCCGTAATCCCTCAACTATTTGATAGTTGGCACCTCTGTCTTACTCAGCAAGGAAGCCCTCAACATCAAGGTGTTGGATCCTCTATCTTCCAATCCCCGAAAGCCCTCAATTGTAATCAGCAACAATCGGAGTCGCAGAAAGAATGTCTGCACAAGGCAATGTTTGAACAAGCTATTCAAACATTCTGAACGAAGCTTGAGAGTTGATAAGATCCTCTCTTTCTAAAAACCACTTCTACATCATGTATGAACAGATGTCAAAATTGTTTCTTCTTCTTAAATGAGATCTTATTTATAGGCAATGCTCCAACGGTCAGCTCCATCCTCCAACAGTCATATTTCTCTTTTAATTTCGGAGGGACATTTACACGTTTCACTTATCCAATGGTTAGTCGATAACTGAAAGAATGAAATATATTTGTAATGAAACAAGTGTAAGAATGAGAAAAACTGAAGTTCGGTATGTATGTAATTAAAAGTTCAGAGTCTAACCAAAAATGGAATTTGCAGTCTATAATAAAGAGATATTCGGATTCTGTTTTGCAGGAATTCAGAACCTGAATTCTGTAGAAATCTGGAGTCTGAATATCTAAATAAATTTAGAGTCTGGTTTCACTAGAATTCGGAACCAGAACTTACAAAGTTCGGAGTCAAAGTTCATGTAAATTCAGATTCAGAACTCACAATAGTTGGGAGTTTGAATTCAGAGAACTCGGAGTCATAACATAGATAAGTTCGTAATCAGAATTCAGAGTTGAACTATATGAGAGTTCATATCCATATTTCGGAGTCGAACTATATGAGAGTTCATTTCCAGAATTTGGAGTAGAACAAATGAGAGTTTGTATCCAGAATTCGGAGTCAAACTACATGAGAGTTCGTATCTAGAATTTGTAATGGAACTTCATTAGAGATAGTATCTGGAATTCAGAATGAATCTTCATTAGATTTCGTATTCAGAATTTGGAATGGATGTTCATTAGAGTTCTTATCCAGAATTTGTAATGTAACTTCAGTAGATTTCTTATCCAGAATTCAGAATGGAACTTCATTAGAGTTCTTATCCATAAATCTGATCCTAAAACAAAATTCTTCATATATAATTTTTATATGATTCTGAGGTTTTTTTAGGTATGAATCCAATTTTTATACTTAATAAAGATATTGATATGTGGAATTAAAATATTTTAGGGTTAAATTCCTTTGGGAAGCAAACTTTTCCGTATAGAAGTGAAATATATATTTTCTTAAGTATAAGGTGTTTGCGATTTTCAAAACAAGAAAGAATGGAAAAGTCATAAGGAAAACCTTATTGACTCAACAATCACAAACAATCCTTTGAAAAAGAATATAAGGACTTTGACAAATTTCTTTAGACTTTGAAATTAAAACATATCTCCCTTTGGTCATGGACGATAATGAATACAACTAACTCACCCTTAGGCTTAGGAACTCTAAGGATTGTATTCTGGATCTCTGGAATGGAATTTTCCTTATCATGGGAATGAAAATCTTCGTAATGAGAAACTCCCCCTTAATTAAGGATAGTTCTTCACTTAGAAATTTCTCTTCTCCCTTTTAAAATTTTCCTTCTCCCCTTTTGAGTAGTACTTTTTTCCTTCTCCCCCTTTGTGATTATCAAAAAGAATATAATGGAATAGAAATGAAATGAAGTACCTGTAACATTAGTTCATAACAACAGAAGATACAACCAACCAAAAATTTCAATAGTGTTTAACGAATTTTTACAAAGAAAGACAAATACAACAAAAGATTGGATTGAGTCTATTTTTCATCCTTTTCCATTGGGATTAGCTTCTTTAACAAGGTTTTTAGCTTCTTCAAATATTTCTAATCCTCCTCAGCTTGCTTCTTCAAAGATGTGATCCTCTCATGTTTAAAATTTAAGACTTCTGCCTGAGCCTTCATGGCCTCTTGCTGCATCTTCAGCAGCTCATCTTTCTTTTGTATCTTCTCTTGAAACTAAATCCAGAAATCTCTTTCCCTTTTCATGTTTTGAGCAACCGAGTTCAGATTTCCATTAAAATTCCTTACATTTTGATTCCAATAATCTTGTTCAAGGGTTAGCTTATCCTTAAGATTCTTAATCCTGGAATCCTTGGTGTCAAAATCATCATTAAAATCATTCTGAAAAATGATCAAACTCATCCAAGTCATCATCATCTTTCTTAGACCACAATGTGATTTTGCTAAATGATTTTCTCTGAAAATCATAATTGATAGGGAAATTTCTATGGTCAGTCTCAATCATCAAACACTTATCCATAACAATGGATAATGATTATGAATTCTGATTCATGCTATGTTGAAGCATCGGGCATCTGGATTCTATGGTGGGAAAGATCATAATGGTGTCCACCAATTTCATCAAATAGTCGTAAACAAAATCATGACCAGTGCTAATGACTTCAAATCAGACACTTTGCTTGGGGGTTGTTCTTCATCAATTTGCGCCAAAATCCTTCAAGAAGAACCACCAACCCCATTATTTCTTATAAAATCTTTTTTTGGAGTGTCCATAAGCACTTTCTTGCCCTTATCAACTTTCAGAACTGCCTCATCAGGAGATTCTTCCTCGTTTCCAGATATTTGAACAATCATATCTTCATCTGGTTTCTCCATCTCTACTCCTTATTGAAGAAAATGCTTCTCAAAGATTTCCTCCATAGGCAACTCATTCTCTTCCTATTCTTCCTCGAAATAATCTCTATTACCATCTTTGTCATCTCCCTTTCCTGGAGTGATAGGCTTTGTGGTCTCGGCCTCAGATGTTCGGAGTGCTAGATTTTCTGATAGGCTTGCCTTTTCTTGATAATCTTCCACTTGTTTAATCAGGTAATCATGATCACCACTTCATTCTTATACTTATTTTCTTCTTCTACATCCTCTTATTTTTCTATTTCTTCAACAACTTCTTCCACTTCTTCTTCATCAACTCCTTTCTCTACTTCTTCAGCAACCTTTTTCCCTTTCTATTTTTCTGAAGTGAAGTACTTCTTCGCGGGGGTCTCAAGTAAAGGTTGAACAACAAAGGATTCAAGAACTAGAATCTTCCCAAAAGCTAATTCTGTATCCCTCAAAAGAGATTGTGCAACTTCATCTTGAGACATCTTCTTCTTCATCTTCATTTTGTTGGCCTGTTTCTCTAACTCATCCGTAGTTTTTTCTCTTAAGGCCTTAGCCTCAGCAGGGTCCAATCCGAACTATGGATCCCCTTCTTTCCTTTTCTCTTTATCTTCTCTACAATTAGCAGCCACTTCATCTGGATAGTATTTTTGTTTCTTCATATTGGGAGATGTGGATTGGTTTTCCTTAGTTTTGGGGGTTTTGTCTTCAGTAACTACTTCTTTAAATTTTATTTTCTTTACAACCTTCACTGGTTCAGCCTTCTCTACCTTTTCTAGATTGGTTTCAGCAGCTTACTATGGAAAATTATAAAACTCTCATGTTTCCTTGGAAGAAACCATATTCATCCTTTTCAAGGTATCATCACTTACAAGCATAACCTTTCAATTCCGAATCATTGACTTACATGCAATCTTGGAAGAATCCAGACACCGAACTATCATTTTTGACAGTAAGGTAGGGTAAATGATGATTTTAGCTCTCAAATTTCCTCCTTGATGTTCTTGATTGTCACAAGAATAAGCCTCGTTAGATTTATTTTTCTTAGATTCACCACGAAGTCAATGAAATATATATCACTTTTTTTCGGGGTGTCTTTATCACCTTTTCTCGTGACTAGGAAACCTTGTACCCAAAGTTGAAGGATCCGATTATTATAGGATAGGGGAGATATCTTGTCTATCTTTGCATCATGATTCCCAAGACACTCCAAGGCCAATAGCATAACAAAAACTCCTTGCACATCCAGATGTTTATGTGAGCAGAATTCAGCCTCTCCATCATATTCCAGCCCCATCAAGCTTTCTTCCTTGGTGTAAGTATATTTGTATGTTTTACCATAAGACTTGAAAGAAAACATTACTCTTCCCTCTTCCTCATAGAAGCATGTTGATTCATATAACTCCACAAGTTACTCTGGATAGACTGCATCTTGATCACCTCTCTTGGATACACATACATATTCCCAACCATTCAACTTAATGTTCTTGGAGATGATAGAATCATTCTTGTAAATGTTCGAATGTACTAGTATTTCTCTGTAAACATGCCATATTGAAATTGGCTTCATGGAAGACATATCTTGGGATGTAGCTTCTACAGAAATTCTGAATGGAGGATCACTGATAGATTCAAAACGGCCTTTAAGAGCAGAGGTAGAGCTTCAACAGGCAAGATCTTGAAATCGATGTGGGACACAAAAGGGGGTTCCCTTTATATAGGTGATGGAGCCGACCTTTGAACTTCCAGAAGCAATGTAACGGTTGAAAAATTATCGGATCTGATCTGACGGTTAAAAACATATCCTCAAGGAAATATTGAATCCGATCTTTTGAGGTTTTAACAAAAACATTCTTATTTAAGAAAAAATGTATCCGATAAATATAAAAAGAAAAAGAAACTACTAGAAACTAAAAATGACTATGAAAACATAAGTAAGGAAATCATACCATTCGGATTGGAAAAGAAGTTTATTCGTAATACGTAATATTCTTCTTGAAGAATATTTTATTATAAAAAACTCTTTAAAAAATGAGTATGCAAATTACCATTATGAAAATTTTCAGTACGAAAACTTCATTACGAGAATTCCAAAAGACTCAATTACGAATTTTTTTTGAAGAACTCATTTCAAATTTATCTTTAAAAAAATCATTATGAAATTTTTTTAAAAAGTCATTATGAAATTTTATGAAAAACTCATAGACAAACATACTCCCACATTGAAAATGAGTTTATTACTGTGAGGAGAATGATTCAAATTGATGTAAATAAATAAATATTACCTTACGGTAATCATTCCTATCTTCAGTTTAATGTATTAAAATCTATCAAAGGGTAATGATTTTGTAAAAATTTCATCAAGTTGATCTTTCATTCTGATAAAATAAAGAATGATATCTCCTTTTATTTTGTAATCCCTATGAAAGTGATGCCTAATATCAATGTTCATTGCATGAGAGTGATGTGCATGGTTTCTACTAAGGGCAATGGAACTTGTGTTATCACACAAAATTTGTGTCTTTTTAAAACTCAAGCCATAATCTGTGAGTGTGTGTTGCATCCACAACACTTGAGCAAAACAACTTCCAGCTTCTACATATTTAGCTTCAATAGTGGAGAGTACTACAGAATATTGCTTCCTGCATGACCAAGAAACTAATGAATCTCCTAAGAAATGACATGTTCTAGATGTACTCTTTCTATCCATTCCACATCCACTAAAGTCAGCATCTGAAAATCTTTTTAAAATAAAATCATTTCCAAAAGTATAAAATTTTCCTAGATCCATGGCTCCCTTTAAGTAGCGAAAACTTCTTTTCACTTCCTTTAAATTAGATTCCTTAGGATTGGATTGATATCTTGCACATAAGCATATTGAAAACATCTTTTCTGGTCGACTAGAAGTCAAGTAATGTAGACTTCATATCATACCTCTAAAAGATGTTTGATCTACTAGTTTCCCAACTTCATCAATATCAAGTGTGTTTGAGGTACTAATAAGAGTACTTATACTCTTAGTGTTGTCATAACCATACTTTTTAAGAAGATCTTTAATATTATTCTATTGGGATATGTAGATTACTTCTGGGTATTGAGAGATTTGAAAACCAAGGAAAATTGTTAACTCACCCATCATACTCATTTCAAACTCAGATTTCATTAGATCCTCAAGGGAATCAGTTACTGATTGGTGAGTTGAACCAAATATGATGTCATAAAAATATATTTGAACAATAAAAACATTTTTCTTATCTTTCTTTTTAAAAAGTTTTGGATCTGCATTTCCCTTAACATAGTTATTTTGAAGCAAAAATCTTGTAAGTCTACCATACCAAGCTCGTGGGGCTTACTTAAGGCCATACCAAGATTTTGTATGTCTAAAAACATGATCAGGATGTTTTGTATCTTCAAAGCTTGGATGTTTTTTAACAATAACTTCCTCTTGAACAGAACCATTACGGGAAAAACATTTCACATCCATTTGAAAAAGTATAAAATTTAAAAATGATGCAAAGGCAAGTAGAATACTAATAGATTAATGTCTAGCTACAGGAGCATAAGATTCATCATAGTCTATTCCTTCTTGTTGATTATATCCTTTAGAAACCAATCTAGATTTATTTCCTAAGATGATTCCATTTTCATCAAACTTATTTATAAAGACCCATTTTACTCCAATAACAGAATTTTCCTTAGGTCTTTCAACCAAGGTCCTTAATTTATTCCTTTCGAATTCATTTAGTTCATCTTGCATGGACTTAATCCAATCGTCATCACCTAAAGCCTCATCAGGGCTTTTTGGTTCCAACTGGGAAAGGAATGCCTCATGTTCTACTTAATTTCTTAAGGAACTTCTAGTCCTCATAGGTTGATTCACATCAACAATGATACTATCACTGGGATGATTCTTCAGAAATGACAGGTTTGGGTTTTGTAAAACTTGTTCATCAACATAGGTTAGGAAATCTTTCGGGGTAAATATTTCAGAAGTATCTTCCTGAACATTTCTCTTTATCAGAAGGATTTTTTATCAAATCTTGATAATCAGTTTTTGAAAACATATCAGAAGATGTAGGTTGAGGTTGGTGGGAAACAAAGGGATCAGTTTCATAAAATTTGACTTGTACTGTTTCCTCAACAATAGAAGTGTTTTTGTTGAAGACTCTATAAGCCTTAGAAGTTGTGGAGTAGCCTGAGAAAATTCCTTCATCATATTTTGGTGCGAATTTGTGTAGGTTATCTTTAGTATTCAGGATGAATACTTTGCATCCAAAAACCTTAAAGTAGGAGAGTCGAGGTTTTCTATCATTCCATAACTCATAAGGAGTTTTATTAGGAAAATTTCTAATTAAAACTCGATTTATATTATAACAAGTAGTTCTTACGACTTCATCCCAAAAATGTTTCACAATAGAATACTCACTCAACATGGTTCTAGTTATCTTTTGAAGAATTATATTTCTTCTTTCAACAACACCATTTTGTTGAGGTGTTCTGTGTGCTGAGAAGTTGTGAGTAATACCTTTTCTACTACAAAAAGTTTCAAAATCAGAATTTTGAAATTCTCCTCCATGATCACTACGAATATTTTTCAATGGAAGGTTTTTCTCATTTTTATCTTGGGCTCGAAAACTTTTGAAACAAGAAAAAGCTTCAGACTTCTTTTCTAGAAAATAGACCTATGTAAATCTAGTTTAGTCATCAACTAAAACAAATATATATTACTTTCCTCCAATGCTTCCAGTTTGTGTTGGACCAAAAAGATCCATGTGCACCAATTGTAACGCCTCAATTGTTGAGACTTCACCGATTGATTTAAAACTAGATTTATGTTTCTTGACATATGGACAAGGATCAGAGACTTTAGAACAATCAAATCTAAACATCGGTAGATCCTTAAATAGTTTCTTCTTAGAAAGTTTACAAATGTTTCTAAGGATACAACGTCTTAACCTTCTATGCCATAACCAAGAATGACCTTCCATTGCACTATGTCAAGGTATGTCTTGTCTCTTAAGGTCTTTTAATTTTAGTGTGTAAACATTCTCTTTCCTATGGGCAGAAAGAATACACTCATACTTGGAATTGTGTACTAAGCACTTATCATTCCTAAAATTCGCAAGGTATCCTTCATCATATAATTGACATCTGATGATGAGGTTGTTCTTAAGACCACTAACAAACAAAACATTTCAAATATAGGTTTTTCTGAAAAGAAAAATGTTACCTATACCAATAATTTCTCTTTAGCATTATCTCCGAAAGTTACTTTTCCTCCTTTCATCTTGATAATCTTTTCAAAATAGCTTTTGTTACCAATCATATATTGGGAACATCCACTATCCATGTACCATGTATTTTTGTTGGTATTTTTCCAGTTTTCCTGAAAATAAGACGAAGTTAGGTTTTTGGAATCCAGACATGCTAGAATTTGGAAATTTCAGAATGAAAAATTTTGGCTACCCATATATTCTTAGAAAAATAAGCCTTATGAAAACCTAAAGATTGGTTTTTGTTTAAGGAACAATTCTTTGCCCAGTGACCACAACATTGACACTTGGTACAAAATGGGGCACTTTGAGGAACACAGTAATTGTTATTAAAAACTGGTTTAGCATGGGTATAACAAAATCCGAACTTGTTTCATAAAGGTCGTATTTGTGAATAAATGTTGTCAAAATTTTCTTTACCATGGATAAAATTCAACAAACAAATCATTAAGGAAAATATTTCAGACAAGATTTTTATAACCATGTTTTTATCTTCAAAATCATTAGATTTGGAACTAGATCTAGGCTTTAAAACACTTTTCTTATAGATTACATTTTCTAGGTCTTTAGAAATTTTATTCTTCTCAGAATTTACTTCCTCAAGAATTTTTGAAATACGTATAAAATAAGAATTTTTATTATCAAGATATTTAAATAGATCTGATATTTCCTTCGTAAAAATAGTATTCATAGAATTTTCTTTATCAAATTTATCATGTGTTTTGAGTTCTCTAGCTCAAGAAGTTCAGCTAATCTAGAAACTTATTCATATGTAGGTAAAGTAATTTCTTTATCAGAAAAAGATTCTTCAGTTGAATAGTAATAATATTTACTATCATTAGAATTTAAAGAAACATTGGTCAATGATTCAGCATTGTGTACCATAGCCATAAAACAATGATTATCAATAGGTAGCCTGACTATAAGACCATGATTCTTTTACCCAGAAGATTCGTAATCAAAAAATTCATCTGAAGAGTCACCACTACTGGCACTCCAGGTGTCATTAGCTTCATGAACATTATTAGATTTGGACTTATAGTACTTCTTTCTATTGCTTTCATAATGCCTCTCCTCTCTTTCTTTCTTCTTGAGCAAAGGAAAATCAGGTCTTATGTGTCTAGCTCTATTGCATTCATAGCATGTGACTTTTGAATCTTTCTTATCTTTCATTTCCTTCTTCTTATACTTGGATTGGAAATTTCATTTTCCAATTATCTTTTTCATCATTCGAGTAAGATTAGCTAACTCACTTTATGAGACTTCACAATCACTATATTCGGATTGGATAATAACTTTCTTATACTTGGATCTTGTAACTCTTTCAGGAGTCTTTCATTTCATATGATTTGAATTTGTAGTAAATGGAACACTACCATTCCCATTATTCTTATTTATGTTGTCAACATCTCTCTTCATTCTAGTCTCATGTTGAATAAGGTTTCCAAATATTTCATCAAGATAAATTTGAGTTACCTTTCTGTTTTCCCCAATAGCAGTTCTCTTGGATTCCCACTCATTGGGCATGATATATATAATCTTATACACAAGAGCTTCATCATCCAAACATTTCTCTACCATATATTTTAAGCTGTTCACAATAGTCATAAATCTCTGTTTCACCTTACAAATTGGTTCTCCATAAGGAAAATTAAAGCCAGGGTATTCTACTCTCAACATAGCTCTTCTTATTTTTATGACTTTGGATGTACCAAAATGTGTAACTTAAAGTTTCTTCCATATATAGTTAGCTGTTTCACAAGAACAAATTTGGCTATATATGTTCCTAGTCATTGAACAAAGTAAAGTATTGCGTACCTTATAGCTGAGTTGGTATTCATGATTTTATTGATTAGTAAAAGCACTTACTTCCTTGTCAGGAATTTTGTAGCCTCCAGTAAGCATGACAAAGTTTTCTACCCTAATATTGATATTGAATGTCTCCATATGTTCTCTCCAATATTCATAATCAATACCATAAAAAATTGGTGGTCTAGTAGGATTGATTTTATTGATAGAACCAACATTTAAACCTTCCATCCTTAGAAAAAACATTGGCACACACACTTATTAGAAGTATAAGTCTATAAACAAGTGATAGTAAAAAATTGTAACTCTAAGAAAAAGTGAATCCGAACTATGAGTCCTAAAAAATATTCTTAAAAGTTTGAATCCAGAAATATGAATCTGAGAATGTGGATCCGAAAAAACAATTCAGAGAATTATCTTCTGAATCTAATCGTGAGATTAATTCAGATAGAACTACATACTATTATACCAATTGCTAGGATGGTATGACTCTAAGTATGATACACTCTGTAATACCAAACGTAGGATCAGAATAAGAATGATATTCTTAGATACAATATGGGGGGTTAATTTTAACTTTTTAAAAATTTCCAAAAACAACAAAAACATCTATGTTTAAAAAAGTTAAAAATAAAATAATTCACAAGACCTCTATGAGTACTAAAGACCTTCCAGATTCTAGAATAGTGATTCTGAAAATGTAACTTAACAAAAGATACAAGGATTAAGATTCTACCTTAAAGCGTATAGAATATAACTATATCAGAGTATTCCTAAGAAAGTATAAGAAAGTTATACTTTCCTTAAAAATAGAAAATACAGTGGAAAAACAAGTAGTAAAACTACAAGTAACAAACAATAACTCTTTTAACCCAACGAGTAGGGTAGCCAACAACCTTGGATAAAGGTCCCTTGGTTTATACTTTCAAGAATGTATGTCTTACCCACACTAGGGTAAGCCCTCGATACGAAAATCAGAGTCTCTCTTTCTATCCCTGCAAGCCCTCAACTATTAAGTAGTTGGCACCTATGTCTTCATCATCAAAGAATCCCACAACTTCAAGGTGTTGGAACCTCTGTCTTCCTATCCCCGGAAGCCCTTGATTGTAATCAGAAACAATCAGAGTCTCACAAATCACGCCTGCATAAGGAAAAGTTTGAACAAGCTGTTAAAACTTTCTGCACGAAGCTTGAGAGTTGATAAGAGCCTCTCTCTCTATAAATCACTTCAACAACATGTAAGCACATATGTAAAAGTTGTTTCTTATTTTCAAATGAGCTCCTATCTATAGGCGAAGATCCAATGGTCGGATCCCTCCTCCAATAGTCATATTTCTCCTTGAATTTTGGAGGGACCTGTACATGTGTCACTTAACCAACGGTTAGTCAATAACTGAAAGAACGAAATCGTTTTTAATGAAACAAGTGTAAGAATAAAAAAAACTGATGTTTGGTATGTAAGAAAATAAAATTGCATAGTCTAACCAAAAATTGAATTTGGAGTCTATAATAAAGAGATATTTGGATTCTGTTTTTTAAGAATTCAGAACTAGAATTCTGTAAAAATCCAGAGTCTGAATTTCTAAGAAAATTCAGAGTCTAGTTTCACTAGAATTCGGAACCAGAATATACAAAGTTTGGAGTCAGAGTTCATGGGAATTCGGAGTCAGAACTTATAAGTGTTGGGAATCTGAATTTAGATAACTCGGAGTCAGAACATAGATAAGTTTGTAATCAGAATTCTGAGATGACCAATATGAGAGTTTGTATGCATAATTCGGAGTCGAACTACATGAGAGTTCATATCCAAAATTTGGAGTCTAACTATATGAAAGTTCGTATCTAGAATTCAATGTTCTACTATATGAGATTTCATATCCAGAATTCAGAATGGAACTTCAATAGAGTTTGTATCTAGAATTCATAATGGATCTTCATTAGAGTTCGTATTCAGAATTCAGAATGGAACTTCATTAGAGTTCTGATCTCGAATTTGGAATGGAACTTCATTAGAGTTATTATCCAAAATTTTCAATGGAACATCATGAGATTTATCATCCAGAATTATGATCCTAAAACAGAATGCTTCATATCTATGTATTATATAATTCCGAGGTATTTTTTAGGTATGAATCTGATTTTTATACTTAAGAAAAATATTTATATGAGTAATAAAAATATGGCAGGGGTAAATTACATCGGGAAGGAAAATATTCTTTATAGAAGTGAAATATATATTTTCTTAAGTATATGGTATTTCTGATTTTCAAAATAAGATATAATTTAAAAGTCATTAGGAAAATTTTATTGACTCAACACATAGTTCTTTTGTAAGATAGACTCCCCCTAACGAACTTATGTCATTCATTCTCCGATTACAACCATTCATGGATAGGAATAATTAATTATTTATAATTTAAATGTGATATATGATATATATAATATTTATTTATGTATATTTAGTTATTATATAACTCATACATTTATTATTTTCTTTTTGTGGGAATGTGATAACATTGTCTGTGGATGTGAGGTATACTATGTGCTCAAAGGGATGTGATACATTCAATGTTTACTTTGAATGTATTAAGGGTGTTTTAAATAAACATATATGATATTTATTAAATAAATATTTAATTATAATATTAATATATATCATTTAATTTTCATTCTTTTAATATGATAATTAAATGGAGACAATGTTCATGTGTACATGTGGCCTACCGTCCCCATTAGTGGTGTATTTCATTTCGTTTCTCCAAATTTTATGGGTTTTTATAAATAAATATATAAAAAATAAATATGATATTTAAATCATGGTTTACATGCATGATATTACTAAATCTTGATCTAATAAATAGTAACCAAAATTTCAAGCTAAAACATACTTGAAAAACATTATAATTAACACCCAAAATGATGGAAATAATGAATGATTATTAACAAATGGGTCATAAGTTGTTATAATAAGTTCATATATAAAAATATAAATATTATTAAGGTTTTTTTATTTTAATAACATGGTTAAAATCATTATTCATAAGTTTAAAATGACTTCAATTAAAATGGATGGTCTAGCAAAGGATTTCATTTAAATTTACATTCCATTGAGACATATTTATTAATATGTACCAATTCACATTAATGTGGTTTATATACCTAAAATTTATTAATTAATATAATAATTATATAAAATTTCATGGTATTATATTTTTCAATTTGAATTATAACATCCAAGGTGTTTTCAAATGACAATTACCAAAAGGTAAATGTTATCTTTGCAATATCACTTTTGTGATTACTAACTTTCTCATGAACAAATCACTTCCTTATGACCATTATTCATTACAAATCACATTTATTTCAGATATCCAAACTCTTATAAGATATATAAAATTATTTTTTAAATCATATAACATTTTTACATATTATTTGAACATGAAATATTTTTTATTAAGGTTGGAAATATTGGTAAATTTGTATCTTTCACTCAATAAAGATATTTAATAATGCACCTTATTCTAGAATTAGATATATTATTCAATATACAAGGAATTAATTTGATAGGTACGATATTTTTAGGTCCTTCTTATATATATCCCGTAGATTAATTGGTAGTCTCAAAAAATGAATCATTTGGCCAATCAGATAATTTTTTTCATAATATATTATAAACTATCCTATTAAAGGTCTTTATGGAAATTTCACCAAGTACTTATGAAATGTGACGTCCAGTAATTAATAATTGACTTAATTTTTATTCATTTATTTTTTATCCTTTAGATTTTCACGTCTATATTATCTTTGGATGTACCTCATTATCAGTTTATTGATTAAATAAAATGTGTTTCAGGTATATACCTTTCCATATTGATTTTTCTTATGCAGTTATATAAATGGAATATTTTCTCTATTATTTACCTTTCTATATTGATTATTCTCATTGAAATATTAATTTTTCCGTTTTACTTAGCTTTATTTATCATTTGAGCTCAATCTTATATTTTTCTTTACCTTGTATATGAATAAAAATATTTGAATGAGATTTCAATGATGTTGTGCATTTAATTATATTTTGTATCTTGTTTCATTTTCAAATTGTAAATATAATATGGGTATCATGTTTGTGATATCATTTACTTATGTGAATAAACTAATCATTCCTTTTACATTTTATTTCTTTTAATCATGAAAATGTATTAAATTAAGGAATCAACTCTGGGATTTTGTGGTGGGGGCATTACAATTTCATTAAATTATTATCCACAATCACATGATACCAAACTCAAAAAATTTCCCCTTGGAAAAACATCTTTGATACTACTCTCTCTAGACTCAACCCACTGGGGGCCCACCTGAGTTGTTGATGAGCTAATAGTACCACCCCAAATCACCCTCTAATATACCAGGGGTCGGTGACCAGTATTAAGTATTCATACCTCAAATTATGGGAGGCCTTATCCAAATGTACTAGAATACAACACACTTCTCCACATATGATATTATATTGTTGGAAGTATAAAAAAATCAATTGTAATATACATAATTTATAGATTAAACACAGTGATCCACAAATGAAATTCAGTTCATAAACCATAGAGAATAAGGTGAAAAATATACACCCAATATATAAAAGAAAAAATAACATAAAATTATTAATGATGAAGTCCACATAGAATCTCAAAACAATATAAACCATCTACATGTCAACTAAGTCCATCTTTTCCTAAGCATAGAACTATAAAATACACTATGTGTTGTAACAATGTCAATGGTGGGGTGAGAAAAGACATACCTAGCCAAATTCTTCAAAAAAACATCAATTAATAAGACATCTTAAACTCCATGTATGAGAGGTATATTAGGGGGAGAAAAAAGGAAAAATTTATGAAAAAGTAATTTCCAAGATCATGGTACTATAGAGAAATTAGAAGAATGATAATTAAAATACATCTCAAACTCAGGTGTATGAATGTAATAAAAGTAAGTACAGAATGAAATATATATAATCTAAAACCCTATGTCATTGGGAAATGGAGGGTATCCTATAATGACTATTATAATAAATAAACATTCATCTAAATAATTTCTACAACAAAATATAAAAGTATCAATATCATGAGTAACAAGGGATTCTTGATATACCAATAAAAACACTCATAGTATAAAGTAGATTGATGAACTGTAAATCATTTCTTAATGGAAACTATGGTGATCCTGCCGTATCATTATTCCCGAAGTATCCATTGTTCCTTGTATTTATTCTATAAAACTAAACGTATAAATCAAGTGGTAAATCACATCTCATAATTTAATACACATTGGTCGAGGAAGCACCCCACTTACTATTCATAAAACATTTTCCATCAAACATGAACCCACATGGAATACACACCTCAACAAAGAAACATCTCTGTTAAGGGAGTGTATACTCTATCTTCCATAACCACCAAGGTTATTTGAAACCCATGTAACATCCAAGAGATTAGTAGAGATAACTTGTACACTATCGAGAGGTAATGTATCAGTCAAGGTAAATAAAAATTTTAAAAGAGGTTTTTCAACTGAAGTTAAATTCAAAAAATTGGGGTATAACACCACCGGTGGAAGGGATAGAATCCAAATACCTTATAGTTATTGTAATATCAAGCCTCTCTATACAAAACATAGAAGTTTATGGTGAAACACATGAACATAAAATCCCTCTAACACTAATTTATAAGCCACCTTATTTTTCCTAGTTCTACTACTATATTTTTTTGGCTTATTCAATGTTATCATATATCAAATATAGTGAAATTGGATAATAAAGGGTTCATTTATTGGTTTTTTATCATTAATAGATTTTTTCCTTTATCATAACAATTTTTATCACCGATAAAGGGGTCCTTTATCAGTGTTTTCATTATGCCACTGATAAAATTTATCATTTACAAGCCTATTTTCTAGCACTGATAATGGATGGGATCGTGTGTGTGAGTATCACATAAATCGTATGGATGTTCATCAACATTTTTATATATTATTATACAACATCTCAATGTTAGAATCCTATTGTGGGGATGCACTCCCATAAACAGGCTCCACACACACCAATATGGGATCATTCCTCCACAAAAATTACCATACGAGTCTTGGCCCACTCTATGCATTCGACAAGCTTTGTTCCACCCCATATTCAAATGGTCTTCTATATGGGGCTACCTAAATGGTCAGCCCTTCATGTTTAGGTCCAACTCACATTATAATTTTTTATAATTAAATTCTTATTTCATATGAAAATATATCTTGATATATATGAATATATAAAACAGTATTAATTTTTATTTATATTTATTCAATTTTTATAATTAAATTATTATTTTTTATATGAATATATATGTTGATATATATCTTAATATATGTGAACATATATTAAATATTGATATATATAAATATTTATTTTTTAATTTTATTCATTTAATATTTTTAAAGTTTTATTATTGTTAAATATTTATTTATATTTCTTATTTTTAAATTGAGTAAATTAATATTTATTATATGTATATAATATATGAATATTTTAGTAAATAAATTATATAATATATAAATGAATATATTTATTTACATATATATTCATATTGACATTAAATAATTAAAAATACATGTACTTGTAAACTTGAATGTATGTGTGTGTGTAGGTGTGTATGTATATGTGTGTGTGTAGATGTGAATGTTTACATATGTATGTATATCAATTCTACATGTATGTGTGCATGAAAGTATGTTTATTGATTTAATATTATCTATTATTTTTTAATCTCTCTCTATTATTCGTATTTTCTGTATTTATTCTTTTTAAATATTTGTTCATTTGTATAATAAAATTATTTTAATAAATATTTGTTTATGTTTAATTTGATTTGATTTAATTTAATGGACTTGAACCTAAATTGTGTCTTTTGACCATAGTAGAGGCTACCCAAGATATATCTGTTGACATCTCTAGAGTCCTAAATATACAACAAGCAGCTGGTGGGAGTCCCTATGAGGAACCTATTGATGATAATGTGGTTAATAATGTGGTATCTCTAGATGCAGTGCATAGGAAATGATCTAATGTGTTCTTGGGAGGGTCTTACGTCTATAAAGTGCACCCTCTCTTAGAGATTCAAGTCATAGGCATGGTTTTTATTGCACGATATGGTATGTGGGCTTCATTACATCTTACTGATATGGGACCTTAGGCTAATGAGGCTTTGCAGGTTGATGCAATCTAGTTAAAAAGTCGGGTGGATCACATGAATAAAGTGACATCCTCTAATGGAGGATCCATCTCTTACAATGTTGTTGCTGGTGGTGTTCCCTTAGACCATAATTCATAAGATAATAAAAAAAGAGAACTCCCTTGTAGACCTTTCACCTAGTAGGTAGTACCCATCTTAGAATGAGGATGTTTTCAGTAATCTTGAGGATGTATATTATAAACAAGGGGGTATAAATGGGAAAAAAGGTGTAGTTAGGGTGTCTCTTGAGATGAGTAATTCTAATAAGGGTGGTGGGAAGGGTGGTTGAATCAATTAATGATGTGGTTTTTCAAAAATGGGGTGAACATTATTGAAATGTTTTGAAAAAGAATTACCAATGTGATGAGGCATCCCTTTTGGTGACCATGAAACATGATTTGTTGTCTAATGGTTATTTATTTTTAATGGATGATGAGAGCTCCCAATTTTTCACCCCTCGAAAATCTAAATCAATTACAACTTCTTCTGAGTTGGTGGGGACATCCCTTGTCTCTTTGTAGGCTACACACCCAAATAGAAATATGAATGATCATAAGAATCTAGAGTGGAATTACCCATAAAACTTCTAGGACCCTATGAATAATTCATATGGCTACTTTAGAAAAGCCCTTACTAAAGAATATATCCTTTCACTACATATGATTTTCAATATCAATGTCCCGGAAGACCAAGAAGGTGAAAGGACCCTAGAAGTCATGAGTAAATAAGTATAAGATTGGATCTTCTCATTGATGGATGTTATTTTTTTCCATGATGGAACCAAATGTGTTCTTATTTAGTGATTACTTAATAGTCTATAAGAGGTGATCAATTAATTTTGAATATGTATTTCCTTCAAACATAGTGCAGAATTTTCAAGAATTATATTGGAAATTCAGAAGCATCTCTACGGTGGAGGAAGCTTCTGAGTCAGAATCATATAAGCATTACGACCCCACCCAAATCAAGACATAGAGGAGGGGAACATATCTAAAGGGAAGAGGCAGAATTAATTGGAATATGGGATCTAATGGGATATACATGAAATGATAATTTTATTTTAATGTGGGAATATTTTGTCATGTTTAACCATTCCCTCCATTCTACTTTATATTTTATCTATAAATATGTAGTCATTGGTTTTGACTCCAAACACATGACTGAATTTTTTTAGTTAATTATATAATTATATATAATCATATAGATATAAATAATCTTATTATTATATATAATTATACAAATACACTCCTAAATATATAAATAAATATTTTTCAAAATATTTATTTAGAATTATAATTATAATGATATATATTTAAATAATAATAAAATTATAAGAAACATATTTTAAAAAATAATTATATTTCTTTATATTTAAATTTAAATATATACATTTTAACTCTTTAAATATTTAATTATCATTATGTAAATTAATTTTTTTTATATTACTGAAATTAGGTTTTTATAAGTTATTTTTTTACTTCTAAATTTAGGTTTTATTAACACATACTATTTTAGCATTGATGAAACTACTATTTATCAGTGATTTTTTGAAATCACGGATAAAATCATTTCCATACATTTAAATATAAACATAACAGAGTCCTCCACACTCATGTTTCTCTAGCTATTGTTGATCCAAATCACTATCACTACTCTTCCTCGATCTTCTTGGATGAATCAATACTTTCAAAATCTACGACGTGTGATTATTTCTACTCCTCCTTAAAGACGATCCTTTATCATTCACTTAATGATTTATTTTGTTAGTTCATGAAGATCCACTACTCATCACGTGACTCCACCATTATATCATCACAACATCAACCCATTTGTTCTCCTCCATTATAAGATTGTGTAGAACATTCCCTACCACTAGTACAGTGGTCCCCAACCACTACATTCATAAATTTCGAACTATCCCTTCCACATAACCTTCATTAAAATTTTATCTATATTGGAAGGCTGATTATTGAGGTTTTGATATATAATTTTACAATTTTTGAATATCAATTATAATTATATTTGATGTAATTTTTTTAGTGGTTTTATTACGGGTAATTAGTAATGTGTTTATAAGTTCTCTCTAATTTTATTGGTTTTGTTATATTTTGTCTACTTTTATTTAATGTATTTTAACTATTTATGAAGTTTTACAATTTCAAAACAATTATCATAATTTATATGATTGTATTTTATTTAATTTAGTTTTATGGACTCTACAGATTGACATTATGCATTTGGAATGAAGTTTGTTTTCGTTTAAAAAATATGTATTCGATTGAAAACTAAATTTTATCATTTAATTTATCAGAATGATGAATATTTCAATTTTTATAATTTGGTAATGCTCTTTATGATGATTTTCTAAATATTTTTACTGGTATTTATTTTGAATCAGTTGGAGTTTTATGGATGATGGTTTTCTATAGGGATGTGTTTGAGAATATAGGATTTATTGTAAAGAAATATATCCAATAAAATGTAATGAAAATGGTTTTTAGTGTGCTATAGTGTTTTCTTTTTGTATGTGAACAACTTTAATTATGTTGAATTCATAATTATTCTATTAATTTGTTCTGAACCTATTATAATTGAAATTTCAATGCGATTCTTATGTTTTTTCTTTCGATTTTTTTTAATTTATTGGGTGAATGTATATTTATATTTTTCCTGTATATAACTAAATTTTATGATTTCCATATAAATTGATTTTGGAAAATGTTTATTTTTAGTATAGAGAAAACCAAAATTATTTATTAAATTATTCTTATTATGCAATGTAATGTGTTAATGAGAGATTTTATGTTGGTTACTTCTTGATTTAATAAATAAGATTAATTTATATAGTGAGTTAATGTAATTTTTATTGAATAAATTCACATTTCCATATATTAAACTGATTATTATTGTCACAACCTACATAAATTTGTATCTAATGGGATACTCAATTGATTTTTAATGTGTATATAAATTTAATATATTGATGGATTTGTTGGAAGTTTTAATTGAAATAAAAAGGTTTTAAGTCTTTTAATGTTGAAAATTTCTTTATTTCTTTGGTTACATGGTTTTCATGGAAATAAATGAATTTAATTATATATTTTTTCTAAAATCTGACTATTACTAACCTATTTTAGGTGTAATTTATTGTTTGGGTGTGTATATTATGAAATAAAACATTTTATGATATTATAATTTGAAACTCTTATTTTTTTTAATATAATTGTGTTCTGATTTTATTAGTTATATGAAAATATTATTGGTTAGGATTTCATTCATTATGATTTTTTTTAGTTTTGGTAGTGATTTAAATAATGAATGATGATGATGTTAAAAAGAATTCTAATGGGTTATTTAATCTAGTATAAAATTTGATATATTAAATTAGTTACATGAAGTTTGGGTGGTATAAGTTGGTTCAAGCATCATATGGATTTATGACTAATAATTTACTTTAATACCATGTGTAATATTCTAAAAATGGCACATTTTTTATGTGTTTGATTATTTTTTCTTATGAAATATAAAAATTAAATATTTTATTGTTTAATTTCATTTAAATTTGGGACATTTTATTACAAACGTTATAATAAGTAAAACTCATTAAAACTATTTTCAAAAGCTAACTCACAACACTAATATGTGGGGTCTTTTTCAAAGTACCTTAATAATTTTTAAGTATAGATTTATAAAATAGAAACAACAACTAGGTATTTATAATAATGGAATGTTCTAGTGGAAAAAATTCTTGGTTAGATTACATTATTCATTATTATTATGAAATGTTCAAAATATTATCATTATTTTGTTATATTTAGTATCATTTGAAATTGTTTGAGTTTCACCCAAAAATAGTTATAAATTTAAAAACATTTACCTTGAAAATATATATGATTAGAAGATAGTGGATGAATTTTATAAGGTTTATTATAATCACCCCAAACAATACATGTGGTATGGGTTTTATTAAGAAGGAGTATACTCTTCTTGATATTTTAGTGAAGTATTTGACTACTAGTTGTGGGAGATATATTATAGTGGTCTGTTTCATTTTCAAAGGTGGAATTAGAATATTTTCGATCTAAATGATGTTAAATGCATGCTAACTGTTTTTAAAGGTTTTTAAAGGAAATTATTTTTATTATTTTTAATAAAATTGAATTTTAGTTTTGGATATTGTAGGATATCTGATATATAACTAAGACTGATATCTCTACTGTTCTTTGAAATAGGGGTTCATTATTGGGTTATGTTAAAAAATATTTTTTGGTACTCCTATAGTACATGGTTGAGAAAAATCTACATAAAAAGAGAGTAATATAGAATCCAAATTCAATTCTATCATCAATAAAATTTTCATCCATCTGTTTTATGAGCATCCATGCTCCTTAGACCTATGAAAAAATATAGTGATTGCATGACCTTATATGTTATGAAGAAATATATTTCAAAAAATATATAAAAACTGGTCACAATTAAATAAAAATAAAAAACAATAACTTCCAAGGGGTTCATATCGTCCAATAATAAATAAATTTTATTTACAATCATATTTATCACAAGATTTTTATTCCACAAAACATCAAATCCATAACCTAGAACAACAACCACATGTTTACCCTAGGTTAATGATTTTCATTTATATAGTAAAAATTTCCTTTTAATTTAATACATTTGTAATATTTTTAGATATATTTTCAAATGCATATGGTGATATGATGTGTGATTATGATACCCAATGTGCCAGGAAATGGTTTTTACAAATATATTAAATATATTTTTTATTACAGTCACAAAATTCCATAAAAAAAGTGATAAATCTTAAATGGAATTATAGATAAAATAATTGAGACTATGATTGAATACATAATGCGAGGATTATTCTAGGAATGACGTAAAATGGGTTGGAGTGGACAATTTGGAAAAAATATTTCATGGTCAGGTGTGTTTAGGTAAATTAGTAATAAAATTGATTTATTTAATTTAATTAACCTTATTTTGTTCCATAAACAATATTTAATTTATCAAATTTCTCTAGGTTTATCTATATAACCATTGGAGAATTAAAAGGATTCTCTTTCCACCTCTCATTGTTGAATCATGATCTGATGATAACGAAGCTCTAGATTTTGAAATATTTAGTCATAATGAATGTAATAACATCTCTCATTCATTGGAGAGAACATTCATCAATGATGAAAAATCCAATTCTATGTAGGAATCATTATTTTTTGGATTATTCCCCAATTGATTAAATATAAATATCATGATAGGATATATATTTTGATACACCTCAATGGAAAACCTAGGCATACAGCTACATATGGATTTTCCATTGATTATTAAATATTTATCTATTACACTACGTTTCTCACCCATATATCCCAAATTATTATTTCTTGGATAAGAATTATTAGCCAATGATTACATTAAATCCGTATATTCTATTTTTTCCTCCTTTCATTATGTTTTTCCCTAATTAGCCCATGGGCTCTTGGTTTGACATTTTCAGGTGGAATCGATCCTGATGAAACCCTCTAATTTGGGATGGAATCATGTGTGATGAATGGATCATTGATAAATTATATATTTCATATGGATTGAAGGATATGGTGGATTCCACCTTGGATCGAGAATTCAGTGAGGCGTTACGGGTGATGTGAGGGACATGTGGTGAATATATGAGTTGACTGATCCAATTCAAACTCTGTTTTCATCAAACAGATTGTTAGAAATGATGATCAAGTTATTATCCATTGATTTTATGTGGGGAGGTGGAAATTTTCTTGGAGGTGTGGATGGATCTTAATTTCAATAAAAAGATCAAGATTTTTACAAAAAACCTGAATACACATCATGTACTATAATGAACACATGTCGTGTAGTGACCCTTTTTCTATAAAAACAGGTTTTCAGAAAAATATATGGATCATGAACCATATGATTGGTTTACATGCTATGCAAACCTTCCCAGATAGATAGGGTATGTGGTGAAGCAAATGTGAATGACCACATGTGGTAGGACATCCCATGTACGAAATTACATTAACACGGGAAAATATACAAAAAAAACAAAGAACATGGGAAGAACTTTGGGAGGATGAAGAAGGACATGTATTCTAAATACACATCATATTGTGAAACACGATCATTGATCCAAGTACTTCCAGGGAAATATCCATGAAACAGTGTGGGACCACACATTCAATGGGAATAAAAAAAAGGTAAAACCCCATCAATAGTAGCTGGTGATCAATTATTCAATAAAGTAAAATATATTAATACAATTTTTAGTAATCCATATATGAAAAAATTAAAAAAATTAGTTGGAAAAGGGACCAGTTTTCATTAAATTATCATAGTAGATGTTTTTATACATTAGAAATTTTTTTGAAGTCATGAATCAAGAAAAAAATTATTTGATAGTGTCATTGGAACATGACTGCATGTTCCTAGAAAAACTATATTGAATCAAGGCTAGGATGAACATAATTGACATGGGTATAAAGGATATGTTTTCACTAGTCAGGCGTAAAAGTCAAACTTTTTTTCATCCAATAGATTACACTCTATCCAGATATGAAAAATTACAATTTATAATTTTCATTAATGGTTTAATAGTTAAATCGGGGTATTCATAAAATATCAATAATGTCTTGTTAATGACTCATTTGAATTTACAGAGACTTAAATTACAAGAATCCATTGTTTTGAGGAACGATTTGATTTTTTTTGTTTTATGTTTCATTTTTTCCAAAAATGTAAGGCATAAATTAACTAAATTCTTCATCCTTTTCAAATCCATATGTAGTAAACCTACATACCCAATATTGTTTCCAAACATAAATAAGGAGGTTTTAGCCAAATTATGTGAATTATAGATGTTCTTTCCACCATCATTATTTGATATACTGGTCCACATGATATTTCAATTGGTTAGAGGAGTTCCATTATGTGGTCTAGTCCATTATAGATGGTTATAACAATTTAATGGTATATAGATATTTTTAAATTGTGGGAGATGAATCAATGTCATCCAAAAGGTTGTAGCACTA
The DNA here is from genome assembly GCA_963277665.1 of Viscum album. NCBI lineage: Eukaryota > Viridiplantae > Streptophyta > Magnoliopsida > Santalales > Viscaceae > Viscum > Viscum album. The sequence continues at coordinate 1,406,958,629 of OY728125.1, forward strand.
AAAAATATACTACTTATTAAGGTATTTAATTATTTACTAGTTTTTGTTCATATATTGACAGTTTTGTTATCCCAACATTTTTTTTATAGTAGACACCTTAAGGGAAATTGGATTTCTGGATGTGATGATGTTACTTTTATCAGCATAGAGCGAGACAAATATCAACTTTACATTTTTCATAATAGTTATTTTGTTGATCCATACATTGAAGCCCACAAAGAAATTCTTCGAAATTTTAATCCATTAAGGGCTCCATGATGGATATCAAGTACACATAATAAATTTTCTATAGTATGGTTCATATATGAGATTTATAAAGATTTGTCGTAAAAATATGAATTCAATTGTAAATAACTCATATGTAAAGTCATGTGAACAAATGAAAATGTTATATCTTATATTGGGTTTGTAATTAATGGTTATATGTTCTACAAAAAAGAACGTGATAATCACAGTATGATGAAAAACAGTGCAGTTACACTTATGTCATATTCAATTCATGTATGTGGTTCTAAGGATAGAGATCCAATTTCTCTGAATATTTCATATTTAGGAGACATGAAATAGATACATGAGTTAGATTATACAGCATTTCAATTCCTAATTTTCTTATGAAAATCATTTTAAAATTAGAGTATAATGAAATTTGATGAAATGTGATTCTTGAAGATGGATTTCAATATGGAAGGAGAAAAGGATAAGGCATTTATAATAGTATTCCAAATATAATATGTTGTTTATGTATTAGATCCATTAGAATTGAAATTTTTTAACTATTCTTATAGAGACTAAAACAACTATAGGTTTAGATGAAAATTAAATTAAGGATGATATTTTCAGTAGAAGATCACAATAATTTCATAGTGCTCAAAATTTAGACAATTTCTTATAAGTTTTAGGGGACCACTAAGAGTTGATTTTGCTTCTGGAAAGAGAATCAAAATCCCATCGACCATTAATGAAATGAAATGGAATTCAATGAGAAGGTTAAAGTATTTTTAATGTAGTAGGCCTTTTTTCATAATATTATGTGTTCTATACTATATTTATCTGAACTAAATTAAATATTTGACTACTCATGCGAAAAATGAATTATAAACATGTTAATTTTAGAAATATCAAGTAAGAAAATGGATTTGATATTGATATTGCATAATTATTATTGTCTCAACAATATATGGATGAAAAAAATATGAACAACGTTGTATAACTGTGTTGGCAAAAACTATTGATGTAAGATAAAGGGTATATAATTTGAGGTTGGATGGAATCATCATAGAAAACTTGATGACACCAACAATTAAATGTTCTTTAGTTACATTGGGGTAACAATGAGAATTGATATTCCAACTAATAAAGATTTATGTTTCCATATCGATCTTGAAATGATGGAATCCCTTTATGAAGATAGTAAGGAAATATTCTGATAAAACATCACAATATTACTAAAAAATATAATTAAATGTTGATTCAATTTTCATTATCCATTGCAGAGTTAGATTATTTTAGACAATTTATATAATAAATATGACTTACTTTCCACTAGAAGACCCCATGCATGATTTCAAATTCATCTTACCATGATTTTTCTTAGGGATGCTAAGGGGAAAGAAAACCCCCACCCACCAGTTACTTATGAAGGCATTATAAAATCGGAAACATGGAATTGTTTCATCATTATTCATGACTATATATAATTTGTTGTTTATTTCAGTCTATAATATATTATTTGGAATTATTGATTTTATCTAATTTGATTTAAAAATTTTATTTCATGAAACAAAAAAAATGTAATGAAAAAAATAAATTTGTATCAAAACCAATGTACCTGATCGATGTATGGATGGGGTATGCTTCCCTAGGGAATAAATTGGGTAGTATTGTAAATCAGAAATAGAATTTTCATGTGATATGAAACAACATATTTCCCTTTATTTATATTCATATTGGTGTATCAAAATCTAAAGCCACTTCAATCCAACGTCTTGTGTTATAGAAGGAGGCCCGCTTAAATAAGGTAGGTAAACTAGTTGATGAAAACACAAAAGCATTATTGAAAGGTTATGTAAGTATAAAATAATATTAATCAATATTTATTTATAATAGTATTACAAAATTATATATATATATATGTTCATAGTATTTTATATGGTTTGGATATAAGAATTGGTAGTGACTATTCTAGAAGAAAAATTACTTTTAATAGATTTAAATTGGCCTAGATAATATTTTCACATTAGAGGTTTATGTTTTACACTGTTTTCTAGAACATATTTCGAGAATAAAAAACCACAAGATGATACATATTAGATGATTAAATGATTGCAGGTGAAAATAAATTCTTTTTAATATTTATTATCTTGTCTAGTTTGGTAGTCCAATATATGAAAATGGATAAAATTGAACTTGTAATGAAGTAAAAATCATCACATGAACAATCAAATGGCCGCTCTATGATTGAGTCTAGTCCTTATGCTCAGCCATATCTGTTAACAAAGGTAATAATTTTTTTTAATTAATCTCTCTCTTAAATGTGAATCAAACAAATTCGGATTAATTTATTTTAGTATGGTTCTGTAGGATAAATTTATATTTGATTTCTATATATCAATAGCCACACACCACATTATTAAAATGGGTATGGTTTATAATAACCTAGGATTCATGATACACAACAATGAAATCCCAATATATAATATGATATTGTGGAATGAAGTTTCTCATGACCTGATCGCTAAGTTGAATTGTCTACATTATGATTGGCATATTACAATGATCAATTTTTTTATTGAAATTTTTATAGCATGGATGTATAATAATATAAATATATATGAGTTCTGTTATTAAAAAAATCACATTAAAAACCTATAACAGTTTATGACGAATGGTCTGATGTAGGATATTGTATTGTAGACCTATAAAATAATGGGAAAATGGAAGGTTGGGTCAAAAAAGTCTAGTTAATGATCAAAGAAAACCAAAATAAATTCCATGAGTACCTTCTCCCTACCAACTCCACTATAATGTATATTATCGTTATAAATTAATGTTTACATCACCTTAAATGGTTGAGATATTTCATACATTCAATATGAAGAAGAAATATTTTCAATTTTCATTGCAGATGTTATGGCCTCGAAAATATAAATGAGTCTATTATGTTTTAATGGATGGTAATATGAGTTGTGAGGACATATGTAAAGTACATTTTAATAATTCATCTGTCCAAAAAAATGATCTAATATGTTCATAAATGTTAATATGTATTCTAATTTCAACATGAATTCGTTTTACTAATTTATAAATGTAAAACCCTATGAACAATTATTTCGATTCGTTAAACCCTATATTATTTCTATGCATGAAATTGCATTATTGTTGAAATAAAATGACTAAAAACGATGAGATAAAATAAGAATTTGAGATGAAAATAGTCAAAATAAAACTCTTATTTTTCAGCAATTCATGGGTAAAACTCTACAATCTATTGATACAAAATATATTTTTATTTTTTCATTGATTATATTATTATTTTATAGTAATAATTGTATGTTGATCGCAACCAATTTGGATACAAATAATATTTAATTTTTTGATCAAATGCTTGGATTTCCACCAAACCTACCACACAAGATGTGTATTATGAAATGTTAATGAACAAAAATAAACATTTTATAGATATAAATCTAATTATATGTTCTGGTTAGTGTTTTAGAAAAATTTAAATTATGATAGTGAAATCTATAATTATAGGAATAATCATGGTATGAGGTAATTGACTTAAAATAAGAAGCCTAAAGATTACATCAAATGGAAACAGATTAGGGTATATAAAAAAAGATATAATTATGAAAAAATATTTCAAAAAAATACATATTTTGGTCAATGATTCTATATTGTCTAAATAATGATAACAACAATAATTGTGGATATTGTGTTTGAAATTTTATGAATGATATCATATACCATCAAATGACTAGCATCCCCAAATTGGAAATTTCTGAAGGAAATTAAAATTTTATTTAAAATATTTCGTAATAACGTTTTTATATATTTTTTCATTAATACCATGATTTAAACAATCTACATTCTCAAAAGTAGATGTAAATTAGTTTAAAGAAGTGTGGGAAGCGTACATGTTGTTGGAATTCATTATGACATCAAATTTAGGGGATTTAATATTATTATTTTGATATATTATAGGATATGAACTTAGAGATATATGTGGGATGTGAATCTTTAGTTGTAAAATTCTAATATATTATTTCTGATCTGTTACTTAGGGAGACGTATACTAGAAGAAATTGACTTGTTTAGAAATAAATGGCTATAATTCCTGGTGTATGTATATATATATATATATATATATATAATGAGTAGGTGAATTATTACTACATATTTAGTTAATTTCATCATCATTTTATCTATTTTCTTATTTAATCTTCTTATCTTTTGTATCTGATTCTTATTTTGTAAATTTATGCATTAGTTAAAAACAACTGTCATATAATCAAATCCATGAAAACAAATTCATATTTTTTTATACATTAGATAAATAATCCATAATTCATATTTTATTTATAGCAATTAACATGGCATCAGCTCGACACCCAATGTGGTCAGTATGACTAAAAGTGTATTTTTTCAATACAAAAGTGTTATTTTAGATTAAAATTCATGGAACATAACCAAGGCAAATAAAATAATATTTCATTGATTTAAAACAGTAATAAAATATTCTATAGTCCATTTATGACATATATTTATCGATCTCACGTCAATATGACACTCGATATGGTCAGTATGACTCAAAGGGTGTGTTTTCAATATAAATGTGTCATTTTAGTTTAAAAAATCATTAGATGCTCAAAACTATGAAAATGAAATAATATTGTTTTCAATCTTTAGGAAATTAATAAATAATTTATTTACCAAGTGTAAGAATTTACCAACACCTGATTTTTCATTGTGACTTGATGTAGGTCATTGCAATATAATTTACATTTTAGTTTAAAATGTGTGTCAGATCACCAAATTCATCAAATCTAGATCAAATTGTATTCAAACATTCGTAAAATGACTCATAATTCATTTTTTATGTGTAGGAATTGAGCTCACAATGGTAATACAACTGGTGTGGTTGGTATGAATTTGAGTATGTGTTTTTAATATTAAAGGTTCATTTTAGTGTAAATTTCTTTTTCACCTGCTAAAAAGTAAGCAAACGAGGTCATATTTTTCCAAGCATTAGGAAATCAATCAAAAATTTATATTTAATATGTATAAATTAACTTCATTCAAATCTCCCACATGATATTTTCAGTATGACATGAATTATTTTTTTAGAAATATGTGTCATTTTATATTGAAATGTGTGACACATCGCCAAAACTAAATAAAGCTCATATTGTTGTTCAAATATAATAAAATGATCTAAAATTATTTTTTACGTGTATGAATTGACCAAATGTCAATTCGATGCATGATGTGGTTGGTATGATTCAAATTGTTTTTATTTAATTGAAAACTGAAATTTTAGTTTAAAACTCATGTAATGACACCAAATCTAATAAAACAAACTTAAAGTTTTTTTATAATTCATTATTTATGTGTAGGAATCGATTACACATCAATCTGACACCCAATATTACCAGAATGACTCAAAGCATGTGTTTTCAATATTAAAGTGTTATTATAGTTTAAAACAAGTGTCACATCACCAAAACTAAGCAAATGAGCTTTAACTATCTTAAAATATTATGAAAAAACGCCATAGATCATTTTTCATATGTAGTAATTGAAAACACATCAATCCAAAAAATGATGTGGTCAGTCTGACCTGAATTTTGTGTTTGAAATATAAAATTTTAATTTTAGTTTAAAATGTATCACATAGGAAAAACTAATAAAATGAACTCAATTTATATTAATGCATTAGAAAAATGGTCCATAATTCATTTTTTACCTACATGAATTGAACACAAATAAATACAATATCCTATGTGTTTGGTATGACTAAAATTGTATGTTTTAATAAAAAAATTGTCATTTTAGTTTAAAACACACATCAAATAGAAAAAATCCGAAAACGAATATTTAATTTATTTAAAAAAAATTAGTAAAATAATGCATATCTCATTTGTGACATGTTTGAATTGACTTCACATCGATCTTAGACAAGATCTGATCGATATGACTCAAAGAGTGTGTTTTTAATAGAAATGTTACACTTTAGTTCAAAATGCAAGTGACAACCCAAAAACTAATTAAATGGGTTCATATTATTCCAAAATACTAGAAAAACAAAAAACAATTTATTTATAACATATATGAATTGAATATATTCTTATATTATGCATGATGTGGTAGACATTACTCCAATTATGTGTTTTCAATATAAAATTTTCATTATAGTTTCAAATTCATCACATATCCAAAACTGATAAAATGGCCTTGGATTATTTTCAAACTTTAGTAAAATCATCCATAATTTATTTTTGACCTATTATAATTGACCACATGTCATCCTGACACCCAGTGTAGTCTGTATGACTTGAAGTGTGCGGTTTTTGTACAAAAGTTTCTTTTTAGTTTAAAGAACACATCAAATAGCCAATATTATGAAAATTAGCATGGATTTTTTTCAACATTAAGTAAAATGGATCCTAATTCATTTTTGATATGTAAGAATTTACTAAACATAAATATGACATATTATGGGACTAACTTGACTCACAGTGTGTGTTTTCAATAGAATGTTCAATTTCAGTTTAAATCATTTCTCACATCACCAAAATTGGACAAATGAGCACATATTAATTTGAAAATTATATGAAAAATACCTAATTCTTTTTTCTCATGTAGTCATTGACTATATACCAATCTAAATATAATGTGTTCTATATGATAATTAGTACTAATTTGAAATATTAAAGTGTCAATTTAGTTTAAAATTCATCACATAGCGAAAAATTAGAAAACAAGATCATATTATCTTCAAACTATTGGAAATAGTCAATATTTAATCTTTAACTAGTAGAAATTGCTCACACAACAACCTGAAACATGGTGCAGTCAGTATTACTTGAAGTGTGTGTTTTCAATACAATAGATTCATTTTAATTTAAAACAATCATCAAAAAGAATAAACCGATCAAACAAGCTCATATTGTTTACAAAATTTTGGAGAACGTTCAATAATTAATTTTTGATGTGTAAGAATAGTCCTCACATCAATCTGACACCTGATGTGGCTGTTATGACTCAAAGTGTGTTTTTTCAATTGAAAGGTTCCATCTTAGTTGAAAATTAATGACATCTCGCCAAAACTGAGAAAACAAGGTCATATTGTTTTCAAAGATTAGGAAAACAATCCATAATTCATTTTTCAGGTGTAGGAATTGATTGGACACAAAACCAACACATGATATGGTTGATATAACCCAAAGTACGTGTTTTCAATGTAAAACTATCATTTTAGTTTAAATAACACATCAAATTGGAAAAAACAATAAAATGAGTTTAGATTGTTTTCTAAATGATGGAAAAAGGTTCATAATTCATTTTTGATGAGTAAGAATCAATTACCCATAAATATGACACATAATGTGACTTATATGAATCAATTTTTTTCTTCAATATAAAGGTGTCATTTTTGTATAAAAGACACATAAATATCCAGATTTGATAAAATGAACTAAAATTATTTTAATAATTTAGTACAATTATCCATAATTTATTTGTGGTAAATAGAAATTGATCATACATTAATCTTACACATGATGTGGTCAGTATGACTCAAATTGTGTGTCTTCAATATATATGCATCAATTTATTTTAAAATGTGCATCACAAATCCAAAACCATGATAATGGGATCATATTATTTTCTTTAAATTTTATATTACATTACCTAATTATTATTTTTTATAATTTTTGCTAGATTCTTATTTAGATAATTTTCACAAAGATAATGCATGATGGCAAATAAGAAATGTTGTGATAGTTGAAGGATTTTTCTAAAATATAATGTCCTCTAGAATTGGCTCCCATCCATAGGGAGTTTTTAGTCGACAAAGATGATATCCAATTCAATAGGACAATCTTTTGAGAACAATAAGAAATGGTGTGATGTGTGTGAATAAACAGCAACTCAAGCTGATACATAGTGTGCCTAGTATGAATCAAAGTAACTCTTTTTATTTTAAAATTGATATTTTCTATTGAATTTATTTGTATATTGTCATAATAACATTAAAATATTTTTCATATATAGGTTAGTTATTTGGTTTGACTAGGGTTTGTTTTATTGGTTACTAATTGAATGTTCGAGGCTAAGGGACTAAAGAATAATGAACATTGATATTTTTTAATGTCTTTGATATTTTGTACTTACTCATGTAACTGTAGAAAACAATTTTTCATATTCATATAATGTAGTATTTTTTCCGGGTATTTTTGTTGTAAATTTTAATTCAAATAAATTCAATAATTTTTCATTTGTTTTTTCTAATACTTATTTTTTCAATTACAACTTCTCATAATTTTAACAACACATTGCCACATTATAACCCTTTATCAGTGCTTGAAAAATCCTTGATAAAGGTATCCTTTATCAGTTATTTTCATAGTAGTATAAAATATATATTTTATCAATGCTCACTTGAGGAAATGATAAAGTCCTGGGTATTTTAATCATTCTCTAATTGTCATTCCTTTTTTACATTGATAGAAGCCAATTATTGTGTAGTTAATGTCCTTATATGTAGATGTGTATAAAATAAAGGAAAACAATCTATCTCACTTCAAAAAATAATCATATATTATCAAATAGACCACACCATCCTGATCTATGTTGATAATTTCTTCATATTTGATATTAATTTATTGAAAATACGATTGAGATTAAAAATGTGCATTCACTACTATAGATTTGCCTAAATACAGTACTATAAAAATAATTTAAATGAAAAATAAAAGATATGTTGTCTTATGTGCCTTTAAAAGGGGCCCCTTATCAGTAATAGAAAAGCGCTAAAAAAGGCTGTAATACTGTAGTGTGTAATTGATATTAAAACACACAACAACAACAAGAGGAAACAAATATTGGAAGAAGCAGCAAAAATAAAAAAACAGAATGTAATTTTTTTTAACTAAATTAAAAATTATATGAAAATTTTAAAAAACATTATATTATAAAAATTGAAAAAAAATAGTTCAATTAAATTAGTATCAACAATTCATTACAAACATTAAAAAATATAAATGGTTTCATTATAATTAGAACTTAACCCCCTCTCAAAAAGCATGATGATGGATTAACTACTGAACAAACCACCCAAAATCGAGTAGAATAATGCACAAGTACAGAAAAAATAATAATAATTTTTTAATACAATAAAGGAATAAATTAAACTATTATACAAAATTATAAATTAATAAAATATCTATTTTAAACAGATAATAGACACATTGTGTCATACCTGACACACACTGTATTAGATTAATGTATGGTTGATTCCTATGTGCGACAAATGACTTATCGATTGTTTTTTCTCTTGTATCAAAACAATATAAATAAATTTTCATAGTTTTGAGTATGTCGGTTTTCTTTTTTTCTAAAATATCAATTTTAAAAAAATGTTGGAGTCATACTGGACACATTATATGTCGTATTGAGGTACAGATAATTCCAACATGTCAAAAATAACATATAGATCATTTTCCTAATGTGTCAAAACAATATGAATGAATTTGATCAGTTATGAGTATGTCACTAGTGTTTTTTAATAAATTTTAATTTTAAGCTAAAATAACACACATTCAGTCAGACTGATCACATCATGTGTCACTTTTATTTGAGACTAATTAATACACATCCCAAATGACTTATGAATCATTTCCATAAATTATTAATACAATATGAGTGTACTTGTCCATTTTTCAATGAGTGACACACAATTTGAAGTAAAATGTTAATTTTAATTAGATAACAGACACTTTTTATCATACCTAGCACATCATGTATCAGATTGAGGTGGGGATGATTCTAATAGGTCACAAAGGAAATATAGATTGTTTTCCTAAAGAATCAATATAATATTAATTTTGTGATTGGTTTTTAGTACAAAAAATTTGTTTTTACACATACATCAATTTTAACTAAAAATACACACTTGGAGTCATACAATTCAAATTGTATATTTTATTGAGGTGAAGCTAATTCCTATATATAAAATATGAATTACAGTTCGTTTTCCTAAATTATAAAAATAATCCAAATGTGTTTTCTCTATTCTATGTATTTCACATGTTTTATTTACTAAAATTTAATTTTAATCTAATAACACACATTTTGAGTTGTTCCAGTCACATTTTGTGTTGGGTTGAGGTGAGACTGATTCTTACACATCAAAAATGACTTCATAATCTTTATCATAAAATATTAGGACAATATGATTCTTATTACTTGGGTTTAGTAAGTGAAACGTGTTTTGAACTAAAATATAAATTTAAAACTGATAAAAGACAATTTGAGTCATACTGGGAACACCATGTATTTAATTATAGTGTGGCTGATTAATATCTGAAAAAATTACATATGAATAGTTTCTCTAAAGTATCAAAAAAATATTAGTGTGTTTTATTTGTTTTGTGTATGTAACATGTATTTTTTTTCTCAAATATATTTATAAAAAAGAAAAACATTGATTCATACCAGTCACACCATAAATTTGATTGAGTTCTATTTGATTCATAAACATTACAAATGATTTATGGATAATTTTCCTAAAGTATCAAAATAATATGTAGGTGTTTTCTTGATTTTGAGTAAGTAACTTATGTTTTTCAATAAAATGTCACTTTTTAGTAAAAACACATATTTGATTAATATTAGTCACATAATGTGTTAGTTTTATGTGAGACTAATTATTACACATCACAATTGACTTATGAATAATTTTCCTTAATTATAATGACAATCTGAGTGAGTTTTTTAGATTCTCAATGAGTGAAACATGGGTTGAACTAAAATGTCAATTTAAAAATGATAACAAACACTTTGAGTCATACCGGGAACACCATGTATCAGATTAAGGTGATACCACTTCCGAAATTTCATAAATGTATTATGGATCATTTTCTGAAAGTTTCAAAACAATCCAAATGTGATTTATTAGGTTTGTGTATATCACTTGTAATTTCTACCAAAAAGTCAATTTTAAATAAAAATACACACCATGAGTGATACTGGTCACACCCTGTATCAGACTGAGGTTTGATTGATTCTTAAATGTAAAAATTGACTTATGTATCATTTTGATAAATTCTAAAAAGAAACTAAATTTATTTTCCCATTTTTGAGTGTGGAAATTAAATTTTTTTATAAATGTAATTTTAAACTGAAAAAATGCACATTGAGTCATACCAGTAACATCATCAATTGGTTTGAGGTGATAAAGATTACAATATGTCAAAATAACATATGAATCACTATAATAAATTATGAAAACAATAGGAGCTCTTTTTCTTAGCTATTATTAAGTGAAACATGTTTTGAACTAAAATGTAACTTTTAGAATAATAATAGATATTTTTGAGTCATACCAGGTACACTATGTATCAGATTAAGATATGGATGATTCTAAATAAATAAAAATAACATTTAGATCATTTTCATAAATTATCAACACAATATGAAAGCGTTTTATTGTTTTTGAGTATGCCAGTTATATATTTTATTAAATTGTCAACAAAATTTAAAAAAAGACACACTTTGTGTCATATCCACTACACTTTGTTTCATATTGAGGTGATGATGATTCATACACATCAAAAATGACTTACAGTTCATTTTACTAAAGTATCAAAATAGTAAAATTATGTTTTCATTGATTTTAGTATGTAACTTTTATTTTTTACTATAATTTCATTTTAAACTAATAACAATCACATTGATTCATAGTGATCACATCAGGTGTCGGTTCAACATGAAAATAATTACTAAAAAACAAAATTAATTATGAATTATTTTAATAAAGTATCAATGAAATTCATGAGTTTTTCTTAGTTTTCAATGAGTGCGACATGTTTTTAACTAAAATGTCAATTTAAGAATGAAAAAAATACCATGAGTCATATCAGGAACACTATGTATCATATTGAGGGGAAACTCATTCCTAAATTTTAAAATGGATTTATGAATCATTTTCAATATGTATCAAAATAATCCAAATGTATTTGATCATTTTTTGACTATGTCATTTTATTTTTTTCGAAAATGTTATTTAAAAAAAAGAAAAACATAGAGTCCTACTGGTCACACACTCAGTCATATTAAGGTGAGGTTGATTCAGACATATAGAACTTACTTATCGATAGTTCATCAAAATTATAAAAATAATATGAAATCATTTTCATAGTTTTGAGTATGGAACTTCTATTTTTTCTAAAATATCATTTTAAATGGAAGACAGGAACTTTGAATCATACCAATCACATCATGTGTTTGTTTGATGTGATACATATTCCTCCACACAAAAATTGACTTACACATGCATTTTATAAAGTATCAAGACAATAAAATAATTTTTTATTTATTTTCATTTGGTGGCACATTTTTTGAACTAATATATCAATTTTAAAATAATAATAGACCCATTATGTCATTTATAGCACACAGTGTATTGAATTGATGTGTGGAAAATTTCTATATGTCTTGAAAGACTTATTGATCATTTAATTAAAGTATCGAAACAATCCAAATGTGTTTTCTTGTTTTTAATTTGTGGTGTTTTTTTGAACAAAAATGCCAATTTTAAACAAAAAAGGTAAAAATTGAGTCATACTTGGAATAAAATTATGATAAAATAATCTTAGTAAGTAGTACGAACTGAACACTTCATGATCTCTATATACATTTTTCTACAAGTTATGATACCGATTCGTTTTAAAAAAATCTATTTTTTATTTCAAATATGAGGAATGTAAAATGTTATAGTGGTACTTGAGAAACTAAATAAAAAAGTATTGATAAATATTCTAAATGAAATTGTACATTCAATTTAAAATACATCTTTAGGGAAGCTATATAATTGATTGTATATGTTATCATTCATGAATTTTCTTACATAATAACCACACTATTTCTTATTGGTTTGTTTCAGACAATACATAAACATTGAGAAAAAAATTAATTTGTTTTTGTTTATGTTTAGATAGTGAAATACTATTATACATACCAAAATATGCATCCGATCAAAAAAATTGATAGGCTCCTTTTTTGTCATGTTTTTCCTCATGCCTGGAATTGGAAAAAAATTTAAACATTTTCCTATCATAAAAAATTCATTAAAAATAATATAAAATTTAAAAATTGAATTATAGTTAGAAAACATTACATGTAGTGTGTTAAAAATTGTTAAATTTCATCATATGTGGACAGGTTAATGGGTATCCATGCATTGAATCCATAAAATAAATATTTGGAGTAACCAAATTCTCCACAATGTGTAACAAATTATACCTAAAAATGGAAAGGAATATATAATTAAATGAATAAAAATATATATGATATAATTAATTACAGAGTTTTACCCCTAAATCATTGGTATTATGAAGATTCTATCATCAATTTGTTTTCTTTTAAACATTGTGGCCAATTTTTTTACAATTCATTCTTACTTATTTAGTTCAAATGAGAATTCTTTTTTATAATTTATGTGAGGACTAATGAGTCCCAATTTATATTCATAAGGTTTTCCCCTCTAATAGTATTGATATAGACACTTGTATAAATTAGGAATAATACTCATTCATAATTATAATAATTGATCAGTTATTGTAAAAAAAATCATGAAAACATGCATCATGTATTCTTTTACAAATGAGAATCCTAGAAATTCATGAATGGGGATTTCATTGTAATTCTCAAGGCCAATATATATTTAATGGCCTCTTTTCACGATTATTCATCAAATTCAAATTTCGTAATAGAACCACTTGCTAACATTTTATCCATATAATACTTTAATGTTATTAAAAAATGATGTATAATGGGTGGTGTAATGTTACTTTGTGAATAGGTTTTTTATTGGCAGTTGATCATTTATATCATTTGGAATCATCCTTCCATTTCACTACCTATCTTTTTTCCATCGGTAATAACATTAATCTGTTCAACACTTTTTTCATTAATTGCTGAATTTATTTCATGAAAAATAAATTATAAAGGAGTACCTCATTATCTATATGATTTTTACATGATATACATTTCATTCTCTTAATGATACAATAGCTTTCTCAATCATATGAATATCTTCATCGTCATGTGGAATAGGTAGCTCAACACATTTCTCTTGAGCTACGTTAATCCTCACAATCAAATTACATATTGGATGTTTCTTTTCTGTATAATATATACTTTGATATTATATATAGTACCCATCACAACAAGGTGACAGGTTGGTGTTGATAGATATAAATTATAACCATTTCCACTAGTTAGAGTATCATAATAAGAATGATTTCAATGCCTTCCTGATTCATATTTTGAAAAAATAATTGTGATGATATTTATTACCTCTTCAAAGATAGCTCTTTGAGGGGAATGGATCTCCTTAAAGCTGTTGGGGGTCCTTAACATCACTATTTCTCTTATATTGTTTCATTTCATTTATTCCTTCCCATAACATTTTTTAACAAGTCTAACTGTCAATTATGTTTTTATTATAGAGAATCTAATCATTCCTAAAACTATTCTATTTTCATATCTTTATCTCCATATTCATTTATTTTCTCAATCTATGTTTAACGTGACACCCCAATACAAACACCTCTAACAAGACCATATGATTTTGGACACTTCAATACCACTGGTAGTTATTGTTCATTAGGTAAATCAGATGATGATTCATGTTTAAAAGATAGATAAATAAAATAAAATAAAAAATACATATTAAAAAATACATATTTACATAATTTTTTTATATATCATACTAAGACATTATTCCCACACTTTTTTTTATTTTCATCTATTATAATCCCTTAATTATGTACATGTGCCTCTTTTCATAACACATGATGTAGGATGGAAGTGAATTTGGATTTTTATTCTTCAATCAAAAAATAAAAATTGGAACGTAGTTATTACTTTAATTCCATGTAAAATAAAATCATTATGGTTGATTTATAATAAATATCATTTTTTCATGTGATGTGTACCCCATTTTGTCTTTATAGAAGGGTTGCATTGGTTTTTATACTCATTTTTAATTTTCATTACTCTTTTTTATTTCATAAATTAAAAATTATTAATCAAAGTGATTAATACATGTATTTTCAGGAAATTTATTATAATTCATAATGTACTTGAAAATATGGAACCTCATATAGACCAATAAACACATCACATGCTTACTGATTTATCATATGTGAAAAAATACATCGTGGTCATGGCTTTATTTTCCCTTGAACATCATTGTGGTGAAACATCATAAGGATATTGTGAAAGCCTCGTTGGGCCTTTCCAGTGAGAATTAATAAAAAATTTATTTGGGATTTACCTACTATAAATACATTATATAAGGAACAATAATGAGTAATTCAACATTTTATTATATTTTGTTTTTGTATAATAAAAAAAATATCATAATGATAATGTAATCTCTTCCCAAATCAATTTTTTAAGCATGGGAATAATATTGTTCCAGAAATCTATATCAATTGCCACATGTATGTGAGTGGTGAGCCCAATATAAATACCAAACATATCCCTGTTGGGCTAAATAGGATGGCCACATGAATTCTATCCATCATTAAATTTAATCTCTATGTTTCTCAACATAATTTTTTTCTAACACCATCACACTACATTTCTCTTATTATTTAGGGACACTAGTTTTTCAATATCTACCATTTCCTCAACTTCAACATCATCAATATTTTGTTCATATATATTGGTAGCATCAGCATGTGTTGAAGGTTTTAGTTCCTCTACATTGGTGTCACAAGCATGTTGAGAAACCTATTGGTCATCGCGATTGGGAATATCATCATGTTCAAAAGTCATTATCCATAGAAGTGGTTGAACATTTAGATTAGATTATCTAAATATTGTAGTGAATAGATAATAATAAGTGATAATATAATGTATATTACAAAATATATATACAACCTATTTAATTAAGTATTTTTTTAAATGGTTTAAGTGATTTATCCCCTCTATTGAGTATCCATATCCCATCATTGTGGCCGCCTCTGACAAATAGGGCCCCGTCTACATTGGGGACACTATGAAATGATCATTAATTACCAATTAATGGGTAATAATTAGTATAATTAGCACATACCACTTTAGTGTTATTGGTCGATAATAGAATAGTTGACCACATTCAGATGAAGGGATCTAGAATAGATTACAAATGAATTTTCTTTGTTACCTTACTTATTGAAATCCACTTTCAAACATCATAACTCATCTATTTTAAATTAAATCCTATTATAAACCCACTTTTATTTAGAATCACCACATATAATATGTTATAATATAGCTCGCATATTTTTTTAGTGATTCCAAATTTTAAAATATTCACAAAAATTAGATTATTTACTTAGTACTAGATACATGCATATATTAATCCACAAGTGTATCTCCACAATTTTTCATGATACTGCATTCATCATGTTATTTTTTATAGAAATTAGAACCCCTAATTACACAACCATTATAATATAATACATGATAACTTATTCCTACGTCAATCCATCGAAGTAGTTCTGAAATTGAATCCAAATTCTCAGCTAAATGCCTAAAAATATGGTCTTGAAACCATATATTAAACTGTTTATTTTGTGAATTTGTTATCCAACATTCAGAAATTCATTGATTCAAATACATAATAATTTCATTATGGGTTTCAACATTTTGGGGACAATATAAACTATTATGAAAACTAAATGATTGTCATACTCTTGACCAATAATAGTAATTTTGGACACTTTAATTCCAGAAATTACTTCACCCACAAGCCACATGGTGTGGTGATATTTTCGTAGACCAATGATTTCCACATGGAAGAGGTTATCGATATAGAATTAAAAATCTTCCTCAACAGCATATCACTACAAAAAACATCCAACTAGCTGACATCTGTTTTTTACATATCCTTTAAAATAATCATATAACATTCAATGGGGCACACCCATCAATAATATACATGACCATATATTTGAATATCTTTTACCCAGCGAACCATCAAGTGAGCCATCATATCAAAGAATTCCTATGGGAATAGAATTTTCAATTCACATAATATGATTCCCATTTCTATTCCCATGGTTGTAAATTTCTCCGGGTCTATAATTTTACTACATTTATCATTGAAAAAGAAATTAAGCTTGTTGATGTATGATGAATAATCTTCGGAAAAATGAAATGTTAAGCTAAAGGTATAATATCATTCATCATAACATGATATTTGTGTGATTTAATACACTTAAACATTAAATAAATCAATGATAATATATTATTTATATTTTATGAATACCACGATGGAACCTTTAAACCATTCAATTTGTTACAAAGCAGATATTTCTATTTCTTAGAAAGAGTATACAAAGGTGGAGGAAGGAACATCCATTCTTCACTATCTTTAAATCTTTCTGTATTCCCATGTCAATAATTTCCAACATAATCTAAATTCCATCATTTATTCTTGTTCATTTATTAATGTTCCTATAACATAATCATAAATAAAATTTCAACATGCATAACATCTATAAAATTCCTCTCATACAAACAATTCGAGAATGGTATGTCTAAAAAACTGATCCCTTTTTCCCACTTGTTTTCATGATGATTTTCAAGAATGGTCACCAAAAGTAGTTTTCTAGTATCTTACATTCTCAAATACTTGATCACCTACTATTGGTGATGGTGTTGTACGTTCTTGGGAACCCCCCTCGAGTGATTCCATGAGGGACCATTACTTATGTCAATGGGGTAGAAATATGAAATATCCTATAAATATCATCTTCGATGAAGGTTTAATCCAAGTTGACCATTTAAATTGTTCAAAAATGGGACACTCTTGAGTTACATTACTTCTATATCCTTTTTTTTTATGCATGTAATTCATTTGTCATCTGATACAACAAGGCACTCAACATGATGCCTTTATTTCTATAATCATCATACAACGTGAAACCTGAATCGCAAAATAATTTCAAAACATTGAACATTGGATCCATATAAACATCAATATCATTAATCAATTATTTTGGTACTCTTATAAGATGACATAACATAATGAGTTTTGTTTTTATTAATAAACATAGTGGAATGTTATAATTTCCAAAATAACTATCCATGTAATCTTAGTTCCATTTTTAGAATCAAAAGGATTAACCCCATCTATAAATATTGCAAGATAATGGTTTTCCATATCATTTTAAAAATTTGGATTCATTTGATCAATTCTCTTCCACTAAATAGATTCTATTGGGTAAAAATGTTTCCAATAATAATTTCTTATATTATTGTGCCACATAAATTTTCTTGCAGTCTCCTCAAATCCATATAGGGGCCTAAACCTTGGAATGGCTTGATATACCAATACAACATATTTAGGACCCAATTCATATTTCTTTTCTTGAGAATCATTACACTTTGGTCAATTTTAAAGAGAATTTTTTCCTTGATAAATAGTATACAATCATTTGGATTTGAATTAATTATTTTTATGATCATACCCATTGAAATTTTCAGTCTTTTATAACCGTATGTTCAGGAAGTATTCTCATTACATCGTGGGAGAATACCATCCAAGAGAAAATGTAGTTTTGTAAAACTGATGTCACTCCTCCATTGAAAAATTTAAAATCATACTGCTTCATTATGTCTGAAAATGTTGTATATTTAGTACAAGCATCATACAATAGTATCATTGAACAACTATTTAAATTCTCATTGAATTTTGGGAAATCACAAAGTTCGTCTTCTAATATAATTGTAATTTTCTCAATAAAATCTTCATCTTATTCCATAACTATAATCACAACATCAATACGATATTCATTTTTATATACACTTGTAATCATATCAGATGATCTTTAAATTGAAAACTTATCCAAGTCACTAGTTACATTCATATTTTACCCATGTTTGGTACAAAATTTATAACTTAGATATCTATTCCATGATAGATAATGTGTTCTTCAAGATATTTTGGACTAATAGGACATGAATAAAAATTGTGTAAACATGGAAAAAGGATTTTAGAAGGTTCATATACATCATATTTATAAATAATGATGAAATCATTCTGTAAGGTCCTATATACCGATGGATTGACCCTTTTGTACATTTTCAACGATATAGGTTCTTAAAAGAGCCATAGAGGAAGTTTTTTGGATTTCCACTACTAAAATATTGAAGAAATAGACTTTCCACCTTGTAAACATTTATAGGATTTGAAATTAGGTTTCACATCTTGTTCTAATCAGATCACGACATGTAATAAAATAGGTTTCTCCAAAATAAAAAGGTGACACATTTTTCAACAGAAACTGAACATAGAGGATTACTTGATGTGAAAGGGGTTAACATGTCCTATAAATCATTGATGCTGAATGTTTAAATTTTTTTCAGGAACCCATGTTTTTAAAACATTATAGCTGTATCACCTCTCTCTATATGCTAGATGACCCGGCAAACCCCTATTCAACATTTTGGGGATTTCGTTTTCATGGCTAGATATCTATTTTCCCTTCATCGATCTACCTTGGATCCAAGGTATGTTATACCTATATTTTTACTATTTCATCAATCTATCCCCCCCATTTATTAATCCCAAGAGATGTCACTTGATCACCATGTTTCTAAAAGCTTTTTTTTTGTTTTTCGTTGGAATAATTATGTCAGGGTGTTCCTAGTTGAATACAGTTTTTACAGGAGAGGCACTCCGGAATACAACATGAGTCCATTCTTGTATTAATAATGATGACTCCCTTTTGAGGTAGGGGAAACATTTTGTCTCTATTTATTTACGTGTAATCATTGAGAGATCATAAATCATCCCCTTGGATTTCAATCAAATTAACCTTCTAATTACTTGAATCAGATTAATGAACTAGTATCAATCACATGGTGATTTACTCTTTTGTATTGTGACAATGGTTTTTATCATGAATTTCTAGAAAGTGTGGTGTCTATTCCCTTCTTGGATTAACATGTTGAATTGGTAAAAAAATTAATTCAAAATGAATTGTTAATTAATTCGATAAGGTATTAAAGAGGAATGTTTACATGAATTTGTATTCTCTGTGATAATGTAACTGAATAATTTTATAAATATTGTTAAATATTATTGTTAAAAGAATTAAAGGCATGTTAAATTAATTTGTGATAGATTGTGATAGATTTCTTATTATGATTCCCATAGTTGGAACCTATAAATAATGAATTTGTTAATTTGAGATGGAATTGGAATTTAGTTGTGTGATAAAGAACAAATCTTTTTAAGTCATAATTTTCCCGTTTTCTTGTAAAGGCCAAGTGAATTTTACTTTGTGGCTATTAGGGATCATTGTGTGTGAAGGATGGGTTCCTTTTTTTAGGTATAAGATCCCAATTCATATGTTGTTTTCTTACTTCTTGTGATGTGACATGAGCCTGGGATGGACATGTTGGGATGGTTGTTGTGGTATATGGGCCGGGGAGCCCTGAATGTTCTGTGAGACTGGGATCGCTGGGCCTAGATGGCTATTGTGACTTATAGTTTGATGAGGCCCAATTTTTGTGGTATCATTCGACACCTTTGATGGTGGGATTCATTGGGATATGCATATGGATATCAGGGAGGACATTAGAGATGATGGAACAGGTTGAATTCAAGCTTACACATTGATGTGAAATTTGGATTCTTGTTTCAATCTGTTGTTTGGATGATGACCATATTTTTATTTATCTAATTTCCATTCAACACTTCTTGAGGAATATGGATGTACATGGTTGTTTACCTTGTCTGGAAGAATATGATTTTTTATAGAGTAGCTATTAATGTGTAATATAATGTTTTTGATAAATGAATAAATTTTTAACACATGGGGTTAGATCTTTCTGGGATGCAATGTTGAGTTTAAAATTTTGAGAATTAATGGACTTGATTTTATTAGGCCTTGATGGCATTGAACGTTATCGTAACTATAATGTAATTTTACATGGAAAATGAAAATTTTTAACTAATAGTTAATAAAATAATTAAAATAAAATAATACTAAGAAGAAAAGGTATAAAATAATTTAATGTGTCTCTTTAAATGGTTGTGTGCTTATAGGATATACGGTTTTAGGAGTTGATGTTGGGTGTCTGAGAGAAATTATCTCAAGTTGAGTTTAAGACTAGGTTATTCCCATAGTGTGGTTCTGTGTTATATTATATCATGTGCATTTTGTGTTGTTATAGGATAATCCACCCTATCGGTTATAAAAACATACACCTTGATGATTTTGAGACCTGGGGGTGTTTCCCCCAATATCCTAGTGGGAGAATGGGAAGATGACTGCTCCCTTTGAACTCCTTCTCTTCTCTTGGTAGTTACTTGTGCTAGTGTGTAGAACAGTTAGGTTTGGCCATATATGTTTATAGAGGGTTGTAATGTATTGTCTTTATTTCATACACATGTATTCTATATATAGTATACTAAAGACTACTATAGGTATAATGTGTATATGCTATGATTTCTTGAGTATCTTTAATTAGTGTACGAGCTCTGATGGTTTGAGTTATAATACCAATTATATGATATACATTATATTGGGTGTGGAGGATATCAAAAAATACCTGGTTACTATTGGTTTATGGATTTTGTGGTCTTTGTTATGATTTTCACGTTGCGATGCTTCGCTTAGTTGTGTGTGGGATAGCCTATTTGGACAGAGATGCTTAGGATGTGTGATGTTGGGATAGAGTGGAAAACCAGTGGGGAAATCAAAGAGGGGTACCATTGAGATTATTTATTATATTATCTTATCTTGTATGTGATACATGGTGATGGTATCCAAGGTGTGGTTGGAAACATAGTTTGAAAATTTTGGTGACATGTTAAATTCACTTATAGTTTAATGTGCTTTAGCATGATTTCTATACCTTTTGCACGAGAGGCTATGGGGATGATTCTATTGAGTATATTATTATACTCAGCCTATGTATATATTCATTTTTAGTTCAGTCATAGAAGGTTGGATATCAGGCTGGTTACGACTATCTTAGGGTTTAGAAAGATCTATTTGGGCTTCCTGGTTGATGCCATCCTTACTTTTTATGGAACTTGCAGTTTTCCATTCAGTGTTAGTACATCTTTCATGTCATTATATATATTCTCTTTGGAATTAACTATATATTATTGTATGGGAATGAGTTGTTTGGTGACTATCTTATTTTCCTCTTTTTCTTATGTTATCAAAGAGGATAATGCCTCCCATCTGCGTGTTTACGATACTCTCAGTGAAAGTCTCCATCCTGGGGCCTATTGGTGGCAGGACTCACGTGTCACTATCTTTCTTCACCCATTTTATTCTTTGGAGGGGTACACTTTTTTGGTAGAGATTCATGACATTGTGGCATAATTGGTCTATTTAGTGATATGATGGAGTTTAGATTTTTGAACATGTGAGGTTACATGGGTTGGTGGAGAAATAGTGTCAAATATATTTAGAAAGCATTATAAACCTATTAGGTAATCTTATACATGTGTATTTATGGACCCTGATGATCTGATGCATGAAAAATGAAACATACAATAGATACTAAATGAGGACATACTGGATGTAGGTTAAAGACCTAGGAAACGATCCTGCATCATTCTTCATTGTGGTCATGTTTGAATGGGAAGACCATGGGACATGTTAACAAAAGATGAATAAAAAGAAAACAATTGATTAAAGTTATGGTCATCCATATTCAAGGATTAGGATATATAACAATTTTTTATTTTATAGGAATGGCTCTATGATGAATTAATTATTAGGTTCACAATTTATTTGTTTTGTAGGTTCTTCCAGCAGGCCACCAAAGAAGGCAGGTTGGCAATGATGAAACATGAAGGTAGACACTATGAGAGTTTTAGAGCCAGAGTCTATAGAGGTATGTGGGTTTCATTTCAGATGCAATCACATACGATTGGTTAGAGGAGGTTGAGATACCCTTTAGTTTGACCTATTCTTTGAAGGATAACTGGGTATCACTGGTTGTGTCAATGTTGAGTGGGGTAGCAAGGTCGTGGTTGTTTCGGTTCCCCATAGATCATGAGGAGTTGGAATTCTCATGGGAGGTGTTTTGAGACTAGTTCAGAGATGTGTTTCATTATTCAACCACAAAGGTGGCTAGTCACCTGGATATGATTACTATTAGTTAGGGGAGATCCAATGTGTGAGATTTCATTATCTATTTTTGGGACATTAGTTCATATTCTTCAGACATATTTGAGGAGGTCAAGACAAGGCATTTTGAGGCGGAATTGGATCCAATGATATAACGACATGTCACCCTATTTGTGATTATGGTGTATCTCAAGGTGATGGAAATAGAAGATTTCATTGATAGGATATTATCCATAACTATATCACTATGATAGGGGAGTCGTTAGTATTAATCATGAAGCTACGTTGTGGACCAGGTTTCCCAGTTTTTAATATATAAGAGATTCGAATTAGTTGGGAGAAGGTCATGTCCCCCAATGTCTTATTTATCTATGGGAAGTATATCTAAAGCTTACTAATATAGATCAAACACATTTTTTTTCTTTTTTTGGATTATGTTATCAGTGGTGAGAGTTATTTACCTTTCTAAGCAGTTACTATGCAGTAGTTGTTCAGCTTGAGGCTCCCCTGCTGAAGTAGTTCTTGCAGAGGAAGTAGTAGCAGGTTTCTCATACATGGAATTAATAGAGAGTAGATGGGGTATTCATAAGAAAACCCTATTATTATCCATTTCCTTGAATATTAGACCACGACCATGGAGGTGGTCATCAGGGTGGTCAAAGCATTCATGGAGTTGGTTGTGGGTAGATTCATTCTTTAGTGTTTCCAGTGTTGGGTGATCCTGACATCATTTTTCGTACCATGTTCTTGTTTTCTAGTTGGTTTTTTGACATTTGTGATCTTGGAGTGACACAATACTTTATATAATATTCCCTTTTCCAGGATTTGGGACATGAGGTTTAGTGACATCTATTTCTCTGGGCATTGAATATGCCTGTTAGAGGTTGACCTGACCTATTTGATGTATGTAAAGAATGTGAGCTGGTGCGGGGGTAGCACCACTATTAGGTAGATTTCCAATGATTACAGATACAGCTATATGACATCATCCTCTTCATGAATTGATTGAATTTAGTACAGGCTATTTTGGATTTATTCAAGAGGCATGTTCTATTCTTTGGTGATGGTTGAGAGCTAACAATGTTTGTTGGCGAGAAAGACACTAGGATGGTTTAAACGCATGTTCTGTCATTTTTATCCTTGATGGATGATTTTATGTTGAGTTCATTCTAGGTTTAATAATTGGTATTTCTCTTAGGTTGTATAAGAGTACCATGACGTATTTCTGGAGGATTGTGTTTCATTACCCCCACGATGGGAGATCGAGTTAGGTATAAAACTACATCCAAGCATGTCTCTTATCTTAATGTCTCCATATAGTATGGATTATTATTGGTAGTGAGAGTTATGTATATATCCCGATGGTCTACTATAGTTTAGTTTTTTTACCAGGGTGTGTCTCCATAATGTACACCATTCTAGTTCATGATGAAGGACGATGAATATTTGCGGTTTTTTATCAATTATTGTCGATTGAACCTTGTTAATATAGAAAACCACTATCCTCTTCTATAGATCGATGATATATTTGATCAACGGAATTGTGAAAGATTGTTCTTGAAGATTGATTTGTAGTTAATATATCATCATATTCATATGATGTGTGATGATATCCCGAGGGCTATTGACCATTTTCATCACGGGCATTAAAAGTTTTTTGTAATGTCATTCAGGGCAATGAATATTCCATCTATATTCATGGGGATGATGAAAAATATGTTCTATTAGATCTTGGATATGTTCTTAGTGGTTTTCATCGATTACATCCTGGTGTGATTCATTTCTAAATAGGATAATTTA
This sequence comes from Viscum album, assembly GCA_963277665.1. Lineage (NCBI taxonomy): Eukaryota > Viridiplantae > Streptophyta > Magnoliopsida > Santalales > Viscaceae > Viscum > Viscum album. The sequence continues at coordinate 1,406,983,807 of OY728125.1, forward strand.
TATAATATGCGTGTTGTTTTGGGTGTTGAAGAGGTTTGAAGATTCCATGGCCTTGGAGGCTATTATAGGAGGTTTCTAGTCGATTTCTATTGGTTTGTGACTCATATGAAAGTGTTAAATATGAAGGAACATGAATTATTATATACTGATCATTTTCATTCAGATTTTGAGTATCAACAGGAGAGGTTTTACAATTTTCCATTTCATTGTCTACAAACAGAAGGGTTTGGTTTGTCATTTTCTATGATGCATCACATATTGGGTTGGATTTTGTTTTGATGTAGTATAGATCAATTATTTATTATGTGTATAAGATGTTACATCCCCATGAGTGTAACTATTCCACCCATGATCTGTAGATGGATGTGGTAGTGTTTTTCCTTAGGTTTTGGAGACATTATCTCATAGAAGATCTTTTTTTATTCGTCACTAATCATAAGAGCCCAAGGTATGTTTTTTTTAACGTGACATTAAAATGAACCAGTGATAGTGGATGGATTTATTATGAGACCACAAAATTTAAATTTTGTACACACATGTAAACGGGAAATGTTGTAGTTCATTCAACATGTCGAAAGTCATCTAGTGATGTAGTGCAAGAATGAAGTGATTCCTAGAGGGTGATGGAAGAACTTTTAGCAATGCATTTATATATTATAGAAGTTGGGGGGAAGAGGTTATATTTCACAGAGGATGGTTCGATCATCTTTGCTGTAATATGTGGAAGTGTCCCAATTGGGGAATCTTGAGGTGGAGGTCTAGAGAGACCGAGTGGATTGTGGTAAGGCCCCTAATTTTTTTGTTAGAATTAGAACATAACTGAGTGTTGTTTCATTGAATTATTTTTATTCCATAGAATTTTGTGACATGGTTCTCAGAGTGTTCTATAGTTCCCCTTTGGTGGTATATATTAGAATGAATAAATTGTACCAATCTTCGAGTGGAATAGGATCAGTATAAATCCTATAATAGTCGTAGGGGGGACCACTGGAGTTCGATGTTGGGGATCATGATTTCTTGATGGTGACTCCCCTTTATGGGCATTAATGTTTTGTCCATCGGAGTAATCTCTCTCTCAGGTTTTGGGCCTTTAAAGGTGCCATCTTTTGTTGGATCCATGGCATATTGGATAGGACTTACTCGATAAATTACATTTATACAGGATGTTTTTCACATATAACCTCTTCATCATTATCTTCAAGGATTCTCTCACTACATATATTAAGGATAAATTGATGATAATGATGAGACCTTCCAGGAGCATCCTGTATAGATCCAGGACATCCAAGAGATTGTTTTTTGAGAGTATTTTATCTGCTTTGTTCATGTCATGTGGTGGCACGGTGTTGTGGAGGAGAGTACTTGGAAACATGAGTCATAGATACATTCTCATTATCCAAAGTATTTTGTTGTTTTTATATTTTCTTTGAATTTTGTTCGCTTGGAATTTGAAGACATTTTCAAGGTTATGATATGGATTTCTATGGGTTCTTATTGTTGATTACCCTCTTTTGAGAGGTATCTTCCCCAACATAGTGTTTGGAGCTGGTTCTTGTTTTTGTGTGGGTTTGCATTATTCCTTTGATGAAGAATCTAAGTTCCTATAGTGGAGATACCCATGAGAGGTATCTTGTGGGATTGTTTGTTTAATTACCCTTTTGGGTTTTTTCCTCTCTAGGATAGTTTTGGATTCTCAAGGATGATAATTCTTTGAGGGTTATCTAATGTAAGGTCCTGGATCCATGTGGCTCGACCCTATTCATGTTTTTAGAAATGGAGGTTCTTTGAGGAGTCATGGAGTAAACATAGAAAATTTTGGCTACTAAAAACTAGAATTATGGAGACTTCATGTTGTGAAAAAACATTTACGACATGAAAGTAGGTTTCATGTCTTGTGATAATCAGATCATGATGTGAAATAAATTAGAGTTTTAAAAATAAAAATGTGATTCATCTTTTTTAGAAACTACTACCTCAGGTTTTTATAATATGAAATGGGATTACATGCTGTGTAAATCCATGATGGTTTATGTTTTAGTCATTTTAAACATCTTAGGTTTTTCAAACCCAAATGTAATATAACCAATATCCAAATTCTAGGTGACCAAGTAAACCCATCTTCAATGTTTTGGAGATTCCTTGGTCAGTGATCGATATTTATCTTCCATTGGTTGATTCATCTTCGATTCAAGGTATGTTATACCTCTATTCTTTCCATTTATTTGATTTTTCCCATGGTTCCTACATTCCCTGTGATGGATCTTTATCACCATGTTTCTAAAGAATTTATGTTTGTTGTTTATTGGTGTGGTTGTGGCGTGACATCTTTAGGTGGATGCAGTTATTTTGAGAGATCCAATTAGGATCCACATTGTTGGTACATTATCATCAATGAACATTGGATCCCTTTTGGATTTAGGTAATTATTTTCCTCATTATTTATTTTTATGCAATCATAAATATAGAATGATTTATCCCCTTAAATCATAATGAAATTAACCTAATAATTACTTGAACATGAATAATTAATTGGAATTAATACCATAGATTTGTTGTTGTTTTTACCACCATAATAGGTTGCATATTGATTTTATAGGTAGTGTGGTATCTATTCCTTGTGTTTATTAGATTTCAGAATTGGTAATGAAAATATATCATATATTAATTGTTAAAAAATTGGAAAAAGGAATAATCTGTCAAGTTTAAATGAATTGATCTTCTTTGTGTTAATGGAAGTGAATTAATGTGTAAAGAATATTAATTATTTTTGATAAAAAATAAAAGTCTTCTTAAAATAATTTTTTATTTAATAATTGGAATCTTGTGATTGCTTTATTCATAGGTTTCCAGTAGTTGGAACCTATATATAATAAATTATTTAAATAAATACGAAATAATAATCAGTTATGTGATAAAAGATAATGCATTGTAGGTTTTGAAATTCCAAATATCTTGTAAAGGCTATAAGCCATGTAATTTTGGACTGTGAGAGATCGTTGTGTGTGAAAAATGGATGCCTTGATTTACAGACGAGAGCTTAGTTGCTAGGTTTTTTTGGATACTTTTAATGTGATGTAATCCTTATATAGATTATCCGAGAGGGATATTGTTGTATATGGGGAAAGTTGGCCCAGATGTGATATGAGCCTGGGATGGTAAATCCTAGAGGTATTTTTGGGATTATGGGGTGGGGAGACATAGTTTTTGTGGCATCATTTGACACTTATGATGGCGGGATGCATCAGGATATGCATGTGGGTGTCGGGGAGGACATCAGAGATAATGGAATGGGTTTAATCTTGTATTACCCATTGATATAAAAGATGGAATATTATTAGAATCTATTTTTTGGATAACATCTAGGTTGTTTTTTTTGTGATTTCATTTCCCAAATTACTGATGCAGATTGATGTGGTTTGTTATTGACCATGTTCGGTAACGTAAGATTTTCTCATAGAGTACATAGTAATATTGAAATTAAAGTTTTTAATTAGTGAATAAATGTTTAACCCATGGGGTTGGAGATTCCTGGGATGCAATGAAGTTAAAATTCTTTGAATTATTGGATATGGGTTGCTTATCCCTCGAGGGAATTGAACATTGTTGTAAATAAAATGTAATGTGATGAGGAAAATGATAATCCTTAACTAATGGGAAATGAAATCATTAATATTATGTGAAAATTATAAAAATAAAGATAAAAGAATTATATTTATCTCTTAAAATGGTTTTTCATTTATAAGATATCTGTTTTTAGTAATGACAACCAATTGTCTAAGAGTTGTTAGCTGTAGTTGAGTCTGAGACTAGATTATTACCATAGTGTGGTTGTATGCTATATTATATCATGTACATTTTGTAATTTAATATTCTACTCCCACATTTCGGTTTGGGAAAATGAAAACCTAGTTATTTTTCTCCATGGGGGATTATTTTCTCAACATCTCAGTTGGAGGCAGGATTGATGACTACCCCCTTTGACCACACTCACTTCTCTTGGTTGTTACTTCTACTGGTATGCACAGTGGTTAGTTTTCCCCTTATATGTGGGGAGAGGGAGGTAATGGTTTGTAATTATTTTTCACACATATATTCAGAACAATGATTCCTAAAGAATACTATAGGTATAACATGCACAAGATATAATAGATTGAGTACGTTGTCTTGGTGTATGGGTTGTGATGGATTTTGGTATAATACCTAATTTATGATACACATTATCTGGGGTTTGGTTTCTCCTAGAAAGTTCCTGGTTACTTCATTGTTTTATGAACGTGGTGGTGTGTTGCACGAGGTGCATGTAGTGATGTGTCTCCCATATGATGACCTATAATTTTCATACATAGATAATATGTCAAAATTGAAGAATATTAATTTAAAATCATAACAAAACCACACCACGACCATATAGGTATAATGTCTTCCTAAGCTGGAAAACATAAACAAGTTTTTAATAAGACAATAATATTTAACCCCGCTTATTCCATCATAACTAGACCCCATTTTGACATATCATAGTTAATACCCTTATTCATAACTTAGGGAAATGAGACATAAGAAATGGTGAGCTCAGATGATCTAGAAGGGAAAACAAGAGGGATATCAATCATTTCTCAATTACAGTACATATGAACATGATATTTGAAAAATATTATCCTGTGTATGATATATATCATGATATCATATCATTGGATAAGTTATAAAATTTCACAAGGAATCAATACACATATTCCCAAAAACCAAAAATATTTGAAATGTTATTTATGTAATACACATAATTATATAAAATTATTTCATATTAGTCAATTCTTGTTGTCAAGACCATCACAAAAAACAAATTCCATTACTGAATCGAGTTCACTCTTTGTTCCAAGCCTGTATTAATAAATTGTGATGCTTTTATATTACATCCTTGTCTATCACATGAGATATCAATCCTTACCCAATGCATTAGAGGGAGATATATATCCCACCCATATCATAATAAAAACTATAAATATGTATTCCATAAGTATGTATATCATTGATAATATCATAGTCAAATGGGTTTCAAAAACACCATTCCATCATAACTTAATCCATGAAAATGAAATAGATTTCATAAATATCATTCATTCATAAAATTAATTCATTCATGAAGATAATATGGAAAATATCCTTGTATAAAATGTTTCCATTAAATCATACAATAGATCAAAGAATTTAATATTATATAGAAAATAATTTTGATAGACACTTGAAAATAATTCATGAGGAAAATATAATTTCTTCTTTAATTTTTTCTTTTTTTAAAAGGCCACATAATTTTAAAATAGAATAATTTCATTTAAGATAAACATATAATAATTTTTTGGGAAGCTCTATGTAAATAAACCATTATGAAAGTGTAAAATTATGTTCATTTTATTTAGGTTAAAATAAAACACTCTTATTGATCTTTTTCTGGAAAAGACAAAAAGTAATTAGTTTAAAAATGAAGGAAATATTCATATAAACCCATGTAGGAAAATTAAAAAATGGGAATAATTAATTTAAATATCTATATGGTAATTGTAAATCATTTTATGAAACATATTTTTGGAAAACACAAAAATAGTTGATAAATATTCTCTAATCGAGACCTAAAACGAATCAATTCTAAACATTGAACAGGTTGTGAAATAAATAGTATTCACTTTAAAATAAACAGAATAATATTACCTATAAAGGAATGAAAATTATAAAAATATCATAATATTATGTATCATACTCATAAAAGAAATTCTTGATCAGTATAACCACAACTTTGATGAAATAAGTTGTGTATATGGCATGTTTCTTATATAAATATGGGTGAGACACAAATAATCTATTACCTTAGGTATGTTATCTTTTATATAAATCTAAACATCTAGTATAATAATTTAAATAATTTTATTAACTTATTACATAAAAATAGTCATTTTTATGATATCATATATGATCATATTATCATCCTTTTTAATGACATTTCATTATTACTTATTATTTGGGTATTAAATGCTTCATTTTCTTATGTATGATTTGTGAAATAAGTTATGGTTATACTTTAGATGTTATAATTATATAATTTCCAAAATAAAATTAATATACTATATATCTTATTTATTCTTTCTATATATTTATATGATCACACATTAATGAATATCTTGTAGAATGAGTCGCATCGCATCATGGAGATGGTATGTCGTGCATACGCACGAGTGACGATATCAGTCACATATTGTGAAATTGTAGGGTTGTAGATGGTATACAATTGGTTAAAAAATCCAATTCATGTTATCATAATTATATATTGGTATTATTTTCATCATTATGCCCATTCAATAATGGTGGTGGTAAAAAATAAATTACACGATGGTGTAGAGACTGTAAACTGTACATTCAAACCTATGGAGATATCATTTTTCATAAGATGGATAGAATTTGGAATATGGGTTTTCAACAATAATATTATCAAATAAGTATATAATTGATACTAAAGTTATTAATTTATATTTCAAATAACTAATTTAGATGAATTAGAAGAAGAAATAAGTATGAATGAATAGGTAGAGGATATTACCTCTTCTTTGACAAGCTCCCTCTATATTTTGTCTTAAAGTAGTAGAGTTTTTCATTTATAAGAAAAAAAACCCATAGAATTTTACTATGGAAGTTTAGAATAGAAACGGGATGTGGATGGATGTGCTATCAAGCTCACATTGATGTCAATAAGTGAGGGAGTAGGTTCTCGTTTATAATTGAGGCGAGGGAACATTTGGAATCACAAAAAAATGAATTTATAGTAAACTCAAACTCCATCTAAAAACCTCAAAACTTTCATATTTTTAAATATTAAATGATATATGGTTGTAATCTCATAAACCAACAAATTTTTTACAATTTTTACTTCAATTTAAACATTATCATTTTAATTAAGACTTTGTAATTCTATTTAAATCTTAATTAATGTTATAAATTTATTGTTGTTTAAAGAGTATAATTTTTACTTATTTGATGTAAATAATAATAAAAATTAATTATTTAGAATATTTTATACCACATAATAATTGTTTAAATGTTTTATAAAACGTTTTATGATTTTGAAATTATTTAATAATATATTTTTTAAAATATCAATATTCCCAATTTGACACTATTTATTTATTTTATTTTTAAAAATAAATAAATAATAAAATAATATAGAAATAACTATTTTATTATATCCTGAATAGGTCAATGAAATTATTAGAATTCATTTTAAATTATGATTATTGCAAATTATATTTATTTTCACATTTAAATAATGTTTATTTTATATTTCCACTTACAAAATTATTTCTAAATCAAAATTTTTTAATCATTTAAAACACATATTTCCATAATTCAAATTCAAAATAAAATAACTTGATGAAAATAGGACTTATAGAATCCATGATAATATTTATAGACTAATTTTTCTAATGCATAATAGTATTTTAAATATAATGTATTCATTAATGATTTTTCATATTTAACATCTTCATCATTATCTTCATGGATTCTCTCACTACATCTATTAAGGATAAATTGATGCTAATGATGAGACCTTCCAGGAGCATCCTGTATAGATCCAGGACATCTAAGAGATTGTGTTTTGAGAGTATTTTATCTGCTTTTTTCATGTCATGTGGTGGCACGGTGTTGTGGAGGAGAGTACTTGGAAACATGAGTCATAGATACATTCTCATTATCCAAAGTATTTTGTTGTTTTTATATTTTCTTTGAATTTTGTTCGTTTGGAATATGAAGACATTTTCTAGTTTATGATATGGATTTCTCTGGGTTCTTATTGTTGATTACCCTCTTTTGAGAGGTATCTTCCCCAACATAGTGTTTGGAGCTGGTTCTTGTTTTTGTGTGGGTTTGCATTATTCCTTTGATGAAGAATCTAAGTTCCTATAGTGGAGATACCAATGAGAAGTATCTTGTGGGATTGTTTGTTTAATTACCCTTTTGGGTTTTTTCCTCTCTAGGTTAGTTTTGGATTCTCAAGGATGATAATTCTTTGACAGTTATCTAATGTAAGGTCCTGGATCCATGTGGCTCGACCCTATTCATGTTTTTAGAAATGGAGGTTCTTTGAGGAGTCATGGAGTAAACATAGAAAATTTTGGCTACTAAAAACTAGAATTATGGAGACTTCATGTTGTGAAAAAACATCTATGACATGAAAGTAGGTTTCATGTCTTGTGACAATCAGATCATGATGTGAAATAAAATAGAGTTTTAAAAATAAAAATGTGATTCATCTTTTTTAGAAACTACTACCTCAGGTTTTTATAACATGAAATGGGATTACATGCTGTGTAAATCCATGATGGTTTATGTTTTAGTCATTTTAAACATCTCAGGTTTGTCAAACCCAAATGTAATATAACCAATATCCAAATTCTAGGTGACTAAGTAAACCCATCTTTATTGTATTGGAGATTCCTTGGTCCGTGATCGATATTTATCTTCCATTGGTTGATTCATCTTCGATTCAAGGTATGTTATACCTCCATTCTTTCCATTTATTTGATTTTTCCCATGGTTCCTACATTCCCTGTGATGGATCTTTATCACCATGTTTCTAAAGAATTTTTGTTTGTTGTTTATTGGTGTGGTTGTGGTGTGACATCTTTAGGTGGATGCAGTTCTTTTGGGAGATCCAATTAGGATCCACATTGTTGGTACATTATCATCCATGAACATTGGATCCCTTTTGGATTTAGGTAATTATTTTCCTCATTATTTATTTTTATTCAATCATAAATCTAGAATGATTTATCCCCTTAAATCATAATGAAATTAACCTAATAATTACTTGAACATGATTAATGAATTGGCATTAATCCCATAGAGATGTTGTTGTTTTTACCACCATAATAGGTTGCATATTGATTTTATAGGTAGTGTGGTATCTATTCCATGTGTTTATTAGATTTCAGAATTGGTAATGAAAATATATCATATATTAATTGTTAAAAAATTGGAAAAAGGAATAATCTGTCAAGTTTAAATGAATTGATCTTCCGTGTGTTAATGGAAGTGAATTAATGTGTAAAGAATATTAATTATTTTTGCTAAAAAATAAAAGTCATCTTAAAATAATTTTTTAATTAATAATTGGAATCCTGTTATTGCTTTATTCATAGGTTTCCAGTAGTTGGAACTTATATATAATAAATTATTTAAATAAATACGAAATAATAATCAGTTATGTGATAAATGATAATGAATTGTAGGTTTTGAAATTCCTAATTTCTTGTAAAGGCTATAAGCCATGTTATTTGGGACTATGAGAGATCGTTGTGTGTGAAAAATGGATGCCTTGATTTACAGATGAGAGCTTAGTTGCTAGGTTTTTTGGGATACTTTTATTGTGATGTAATCCTTATATAGATTATCCTAGAGGGATATTGTTGTATATGGGGAAAGTTGGCCCAGATGTGATATGAGCCTGGGATGGTAAATCCTAGAGGTATTTTTGGGATTATGGGGTGGGGAGACATAGTTTTTGTGGCATCATTTGACACTTATGATGGCGGTATGCATCAAGATATGCATGTGGGTGTCGGGGAGGACATCAGAGATAATGGAATGGGTTGAATCTTGTATTACCCATTGATATAAAAGATGGATTATTATTAGAATATATTTTTTGGATAACATCTAGGTTGTTTGTTTTGTGTTTTCATTTCCCAAATTACTGATGCAGATTGATGTGGTTTGTTATTGACCATGTTCGGTAACATAAGATTTTCTCATAGAGTACAAATTAATATTGAAATTAATGTTTTTAATTAGTGAATAAATGTTTAACCCATGTGGTTGGAGATTCCTGGGATGCAATGAAGTTAAAATTCTTTGAATTATTGGATATGGGTTGCTTATCCCTCGAGAGAATTGAACATTGTTGTAAATAAAATGTAATGTGATGAGGAAAATGATAATCGTTAACTAATGGGAAATGAAATCATTAATATTATGTGAAAATTATAAAAATAAAGATAAAAGAATTATATTTATCTCTTAAAATGGTTTTTCATTTATAAGATATCTGTTTTTAGTAATGACAACCAATTGTCTAAGAGTTATTAGCTGTAGTTGAGTCTGAGACTAGATTGTTCCCATAGTGTGGTTGTATGCTATATTATATCCTGTACATTTTGTAATTTAATATTCTACTCCCACATTTCGGTTTGGGAAAATGAAAACCTAGTTATTTTTCTCCATGGGGGATTATTTTCCCAACATCTCAGTTGGAGGCGGGATTGATGACTACCCCCTTTGACCACACTCACTTCTCTTGGTTGTTACTTCTACTGGTATGCACAGTGGTTAGTTTTCCCCTTATATGTGGGGAGAGGGAGGTAATGGTTTGTAATTATTTTACACACATATATTCAGAACAATGATTCCTAAGGAATACTATAGGTATACCATGCACAAGATATAATAGATTGAGTACGTTGTCTTGGTGTATGGGTTGTGATGGATTGTGGTATAATACCTAATTTATGATACACATTATCTGGGGTTTGGTTTCTCCTAGAAAGTACCTGGTTACTTCATTGTTTTATGAACGTGGTGGTGTGTTGCACGAGGTGCATGTAGTGATGTGTCTCCCATATGATGACCTATAATTTTCATACATAGATAATATGTCAAAATTGAAGAATATTAATTTAAAATCATAACAAAACCACACCACGACCATATAGGTATAATGTCTTTCTAAGATGGAAATCATAAACAACTTTTTAATAAGACAATAATATTTAACCCCGCTTATTCCATCATAACTAGACCCCATTTTGACATATCATAGTTAATACCCTTATTCATAACTTAGGGAAATGAGACATAAGAAATGGTGATCTCAGATGATCTAGAAGGGAAAACAAGAGAGATATCAATCATTTCTTAATTACAGTACATATGAACATGATATTTGAAAAATATTATCCTGTGTATGATATATCATGATATCATATCATTGGATAAGTTATAAAATTTCATAAGGAATCAATACACATATTCCCAAAAACCAAAAATATTTTATATGTTATATATGTAATACACATAATTATATAAAATTCTTTCATATTAGTCAATTCTTGTTGCCAAGACCATCACAAAAAACAAATTCCATTACTGAATCGAGTTCACTCTTTGTTCCAAGCCTGTATTAATAAATTGTGATGCTTTTATATTACATCCTTGTCTATCACATGAGATATCAATCCTTACCCAATGCATTAGAGGGAGATATATATCCCACCCATATCATAATAAAAACTATAAATATGTGTGCCATAAGTATGTATATCATTCATAATATCATAGTCAAATGGGTTTCAAAAACACCATTCCACCATAACTTAATCCATGAAAATGAAATGGATTTCATAAATATCATTCATTCATAAAATTAATTCATTCATGAAGATAATATGGACAATATCCTTTTATAAAATATTTCTATTAAATCATACAATAGATCAAAGAATTTAATATTATATAGAAAATAATTTTGATAGACACTTGAAAATAATTCATGAGGAAAATATCATTTCTTCTTCAATTTTTTCTTTTTTTAAAAGGCCACATAATTTTAAAATAGAATAATTTCATTTAAGATAAATATATAATAATTTTTTGGGAAGCTCTATGTAAATAAACCATTATGAAAGTGTAAAATTATGTTCATTCTATTTAGGTTAAAATAAAACACTCTTATTTATCTTTTTCTGGAAAAGACAAAAAGTACTTAGTTTAAAAATGAAGGAAATATTCATATAAACCCATGTAGGAAAATTAAAAAATGGGAATAATTAATTTAAATATCTATATGGTAATTGTAAATAATTTTATGAAACATATTTTTAGAAAACACAAAAATAGTTGATAAATATTCTCTAATCGAGACCTAAAACGAATCAATTCTAAACATTGAACAGGTTGTGAAATAAATAGTATTCACTTTAAAATAAACAGAATAATATTACCTATAGAGGAATGAAAATTATAAAAATATCATAATATTATGTATCATACTCATAAAAGAAATTCTTGATCAGTATAACCTCAACTTTGATGAAATAAGTTGTGTATATGGAATGTTTCTTATATAAATATGTGTGAGACACAAATAATCTCTTACCTTAGGTATGCTATCTTTTATATAAATCTAAACATCTAGTATAATAATTTAAATAATTTTATTAACTAATTACATAAAAATAGTCATTTTTATGATAACATATATGATCATATTATCATCCTTTTTTAATGACATTTCATTATTACTTATTATTTGGGTATTAAATGCTTCATTTTCTTATGTATGATTTGTGAAATAAGTTATGGTTCTCCTTCAGATGTTATAATTATATAATTTCCAAAATAATATTAATATACTATATATCTTATTTATTCTTTCTATATATTTATATGATCACACATTAATTAATATCTTGTAGAATGAGTCGCATCGCATCATGGAGATGGTATGTCGTGCATACGCACGAGTGACGATATCAGTCACATATTGTGAAATTGTAGGGTTGTAGATGGTATACAATTGGTTAAAAAATCCATTTCATGTTATCATTATTATATATTGGTATTATTTTCATCATTATGCCCATTCAATTATGGTGGTGGTAAAAAATAAATTACACGATGGTGTAGAGACTGTAAACTGTACATTCAAACCTATAGAGATATCATTTTTCATAAGATGGATAGAATTTGGAATATGGGTTTTCAATCATAATAATATCAAATAAGTATATAATTGATACTAATGTTATTAATTTATATTTCAAATAACCAATTTAGATGAATTAGAAGAAGAAATAAGTATGAATGAATAGGTAGAGGATATAACCTCTTCTTTGACAAGCTCCCTCTATATTTTGTCTTAAAGTAGTAGAGTTTTTCATTTATAAGAAAAAAACCCATAGAATTTACTATGGAAGATTAGAATAGAAACGGGAAGTGGATGGATTTGCTATCAAGCTCACATTTATGTCAATAAGTGAGGGAGTAGGTTCTCGTTTATAATTGAGGCGAGGGAACATTTGGAATCACAAAAAATGAATTTATAGTAAACTCAAACTCCATCTAAAAACCTCAAAACTTTCATATTTTTAAATATTTAATGATATATGGTTGTAATCTCATAAACCAATAAATTTTTAACAATTTTTACTTCAATTTAAACATTATCATTTTAATTAAGACTTTGTAATTCTATTTAAATTTTAATTAAGGTTATAAATTTATTGTTGTTTAAAGAGTATAATTTTTATTTATTTGATGTAAATAATAATATAAATTAATTATTTAGAATATTTTATACCACCTAATAATTGTTTAAATGTTTTATAAAACGTTTTATGATTTTGAAATTATTTAATAATATATTTTTTAAAATATCAATATTCCCAATTTGACACTATTTATTTATTTTATTTTTAAAAATAAATAAATAATAAAATAATATAGAAATAATTGTTTTATTATATCCCGAATAGGTCAATGAAATTATTAGAATTCATTTTATATTATGTTTATTGCAAATTATATTTATTTTCACATTTAAATAAAGTTTATTTTATATTTCCATTAACAAAATAATTTCTAAATCAAAATTTTTTAATTATTTAAAACACATATTTCCATAATTCAAATTCAAAATAAAATAAATTAATGAAAATAGGACTTATAGAATCCATGATAATATTTATAGACTAATTTTTCTAATGCATAATAGTATTTTAAATATAATGTATTCATTAAAACATGAACGTGACATCTATAAAATTATACTAAAAACATTATAAATTCCATAATATCACCCTTGATTTCAAAAACTTCAAAAATATATTCATATCATGAAAATATTTTCTTTAGTTCAAAAATTTATATTCATAATCATTCATAACATAATTATTTCCTCAAGTGGATACATAATGGAGGTAATTGTTAAGGGAAATGACACTTTGTGTATTTAATTGATTAAAATATTATATAAGTTATTATCATGGAAAAGTGACAATTAAATGACTGAATTTTGATACTTACATTTTAAGGGATGAATTTCATTCATTAAATAATTTTTTTCTTTTTTAGGGTCATTTGATAATCATTAATGTTTTTTAACATAAATCACATAATATACCCTTTACCATGGTAAGAATATTTACGATGGTTACAATTCATATTAGCCAAGAATAAAAGTTCCCAACTTACTAAAATTTAACATTGTAAATGAAAATTTTACATATATATTTCAAAATTCAATACATATAACTTGTATAATTAAATTCAAAAATAAGACCAATAAAATCTTTTGAAAATTAGTTTTTCATAAAAACACCCTTTTAAAAAATATAATGTTTTATAATGAATTATATATAAGATCATTCTTGAAAACTATAATTTATTTTCTATAAAATAAAAATGAATTAATTAAAATTTAAAACTAATATTTAACATAATATTATGTTTTAAAGTAAAATACAGTATTCAATAAAAACTAGTATTTTTATCATTCATTATAAATAAATGTTTTCAGAAAATAATAAAGTTATATTCAGTTGGATTTTAATATTTTAGTAATTAAAACATATTTAGAAAAATATAATGACATGGTTATAATGGTAATTTTTTATTTATAGTGTCTTGTGGTTGTTTTAAACTCATGATTGCGAGTAATTCAATCTATTAAAGAATTACAATTATTTAAACAGAAATGTATATTAATATATCATGTTTTAAATTCTACCCCTTTAAAGGAATTTTAGAATCAAAATTTTTCACTTTGATATAATTTTTTTGATACCTCTAACTCATCAAATGCTCTGGTTCCCATGTAGCATCCTCAAATTGGTGGTTTCACCATAAAACATTAACCAAGGGATTGGTCTTATTTTGTAGAACATTCTCTCTACTGATTAGCTTTACATTATTTCCAATTATTATTAATATATTTTAGGGAGATATTTGTAGAAAAACATTTTAACCCACTTCATCCTCTTGGTCTTTTCTGGTTTTCATTATAATTTTTTGTTGACTTTGAGATGTTCATATGTGTTTTTGTAAAGTTCTGTCCTTGTCTCCCATTTCCTAAACAATATTAGTTCTCGATAGCTTACTTTTCTTTTATTTATCCCAATAAGTTGGAATTCTACACTTTTATCCATAGGGGGATTCGTAAATATCCATCTGAATATTGGATGAAATCTATTATAGTTAGAAAAGTACACCAAAGGAAGGTGTTGATCACAATGACCATTGAAATCCAATGGGATAGCTTTAAACATGTCGTCTAGTGTTCGAATTGTCCTATCAGACTGACCATCTATCTGTGGATGATAAGAAGTGTTGGAACATAACTATGTATCCATATCTTGCTAAAAACATTGCTAGAACATTCAGGTGAACCTCGTATCTTGATCAGATATAATGAAATGTGGTACATCATGATATCATACCACCTCATTTACATATATCCTACCATGTTGATCAAGATATAAATCCCATGTAATATCAACGAAGTGTTCCAAATTTTTATGGTGATCAACTATAACCCATATTGCATTATGTCGTTTAAATGTTTTTGGAAGATATATGAAAAATTATATAGTGATGTTTTCCCATTTCTAATGTATTATGTTTAATGGTTGTAACACCCCCTTAGAATTCTATCTCTCAACCTTAACATTCTGAAAAAATTAACAAAAAGATACATATTTAGCATCTTCCCTTTTTTATGTCATCCCCCCATAAATACTCTTGCAGTTCCATGTACATATTTATACTTATAGGATGAAGAGAGAATGAAAAACTATGAGTCTCATACAAAAGTTCTTTATTTAATTGTATTATGGGATTAATGAAAACATGTTTCTTGAACTATATCATTCCATCACAATCATGTTTGAATTTAGGAACATTTATCACATCGTTTTATAGATCTACATATTATTTATGTTCCTTCTTAATCATCACTTTGTAACATTCAGTTTATAAGGATAAGATTTATCCCATTCCCTTAAAATTTATAGATTCATCATTCTTAAATCCATAAATATTGGAAATTTTGTGATCCTGTCTATGGATAGGCTAGCATGGTCCTTTCGACTCATTAGTTCTTCCACCTTGTTTTTTCCTAGGGTGCTAATTTATTGATAAGTCATAATCATTTTTCAACTCCAACCATCTTATTTGGGGCATATTCATATCCTTTTGTATAAAAATATACACTAAACTTTTATGATCATTATAAATATAACAAATTTCACTATAAAGATAATTTCTCTAGAATTGTAATGAAATGAATACTACTGTTAAACCAAATCATGATTTGGGTAATTTTTCTCATGTATTTTCAATTCTCGCAAGGCATAATACATCACCATATCATTTTCCATGAGAACACTTCTCAACCCCTTATTTAATGTATCATTGTAGATCACAAAACTTTCTTCCACTATAAGGAGGAGTGGGAATAGGTGCACTGGATAAACATCTTTTTATCTCTTTAAAATATTATCCACATTCCTTTATCCACATAAACTTAACTAATTTCCTTAATATCATCTTTAGTGTATTAGATAGTCATGAATTTTTTTTCAAAAAAGGTCTATAATTTTATGCCAAAAAAAGAAAACATTGGATCTCCGTTACCATTTTTCATCTTTGCCAATGTTCAATAAATTCTGTTTTTACTAGATCCATAGATATCCCCTCTCTTGAGATTATGTGACCCAAAAATGAAACTTCCTAAATCCAAAATTCAGACATGGTAAATTCTTCATAATTTGTCTTCATTCTCAAGATCTTCAGTATAATTCCCAAGTTATCTTCATGTAGTTCCTTAATCTTGGAATATATATCTTCTATAAATACGACCACAAACTGATCAAGACAGTCTATAAAGACTGTATTCATTAGATCCATGAATATAATAGGGGAATTAGTAAGTCCAAAAGGAATCACTAAAAATTCATACTCTTCATTCCTTTTACAGAATTCAAGCTTTGGTATAACCTCCTTCTAGGATTTTAATTAATGATATCCTAAATAATGATCAATATTGGAAAAGTAATGACCACTATGTAATTGGTCGAATAAGTCATAAATTTAGGAAATATGATATTTGTTCTTGATTTTTACCTTGTTAATTTCTCAACAATCAATGCAGAGTCTCATTGATCCATATTTCCTCCTAAAAAACATAATAGCTGCACCCAATAGTTATTCAGATGGGCATATAGATCCCTTTTAATGATTCTCTTGGATTTAATTATTGAATTCATAGAACTCAATGGGTTCATTCTATAAGGTTTCTTTGGAATAGGCATTTCACCAATTATGAGTTCTATTGAAAACTAAGCATCATAGTTAGGTGGAAGACTATTAAATTAATTCAAAAATATATCAACAAACACTAGTAAAATATGTATATTGTTAATGGTGTGTTTTACACAAACCATTTGAGATTCATAACCTTTATTTATAGGAATCAAGACCCATAACATGGAATAAATTTCCACCGGAAGGTAACAAAATCCTTGCATCAATTTATGATTAGAGATTGATCCAGAATATGAAATGTGACTTCCCTTAATGAGAAATTGATCTGAGATCCATATATATAAAATCACACCATGATAATAATCACATAAATTATACTAATGTAAGTATCACATGTTTTATAGAATTAACTTTCCCACAAACAACAACTGTAGGGGAATTACAATCTTTTGATGGGACTATTGTGCCATTTTGAGATGTCACAAAAAACTAAACATCTAATTATTAATGTAATATAGATATAACCTCATGAAATTCTTATGAAATAAAATTGTGGGGAATAAAAATTTAAATTAAACATTTTATACATTAGGGAGGATGATAAGTGTACCTTTAACCACTTCATTATAGAACTACATATCACTAATAGTGATCTCATGTGACATGCCTTTGTCTATATCCCTAAGAGTTTTCAAATGGTGACAATCATTGATAACACATAGAGTAGGGAATTGGATATCATAAAGACCATTTTCCGTGAACTTGTATCATTGAAGTGTATGAGGTGAATTATGTGTAGCCTTTTCTCTATCCAAATCATAATACATATTTTTCCCATCTCTTCAGTATTCAACATCATAACGAACTTCTCTCCCACATATAAAATATTTTATATTCACTTTAACACTATTTTATTAATTTTTATTTCCACACATTGATGTTAAGGAAAAAATCATATTCATTTTAGTGTTGTATTTATAAGATCCCTTGAATTACATTTTTTTCATCTTATCAAACCCATAAGATTGATGGGTTACTACCATATCCATATAAACCTTGAGGGAACATCAATCCATTTCCTCATAGTTATTTAAGTACCTTATGCCTAATTACATTCAGATTATTGATTTTAAGAAACTAAAGAATTTATAAATTTTACTCTTATGTTAGATATTAATTCTAGAATCATACCTTGAAAGTCTTGTAAATATTTTCTTCATAGGTACCAACTGATTCATCATCTTTTTTCATAAGGTCAAGGAACCCCTTATCCATATTTTTTCAAAGAATAAGTGGAATGTAATTATTGAAAAATATGTTCTTGAACTCATCACACTCCATGGAGTCATTTTAATCTCTTTTCATGTATTCTTGATATGATTCCACAATTTATTATCATCACATTCTAAAAGATATACTGTCAATATGAATTTATCAGGATATGAACATTAGAGAATTTAATGTATCTTTTCAGTGGTACTAATCCATTTTTCAGCCATTATTGGATCAAAAGAACCACTAAATAAAGGTGGAAGCTTCCTCTTGAAGGAATAAAAATTATGTTGTTCCATGTTTTTCTCATTTGTAGGTCCTCTAAGATTCATATATTCATGAAGTTGTGTGTGAATAGAGACATGATATTGCATTCTATCTCCCATCGTATTCAATTTATCAGTAGAACCATAATTTCATTTCCTTTATATTCAACATTAATTTGGTTCTTCTTGGTTAAAGGTATTGATTAAAACAAAAAGAATCATAGAGTGAGTAAACCTTATCACAATGGGAAAACCACACAACCAAGAATAATATTTCAATTTAATACACTTTATATTTTATACTAGTTTATTGGTAATAATTTCTAAAACAGTTCGATTTTATCCAATACATAGACATATCCTTAGAGTTCGTACTATTTTTTTCTCATCTTAGTTCCAAAGTGGAACTATACCATTGATCTCATACCAACTATAATGGCCAATACATTACCTATACAGATATTAATTTAAAATTGTATAATATTTATTAGATACATAATAGAACCACACTAGGATCATATATGTTAATAGTATTAAGATACCAGGAAACGTAAAAAACTGGTTTATAAGACATCTACACTGTCACTCACTCATTCATTCATAATTAGACCCCTTATTAACATATCTTTTTCAATACACTTCTTCATAACATGGGGGAAAGAACCATAAGATAGGGTTATCCCAAATGGTCTGTAATGGTAAAAAATTGAGATTAATTCATATCATAATAATAGGACATAAGAAAAAAACATATGGAAAATATTACAATTCATATGAAATATCATGATATCATGTCATGAGATAAATCAAAAATGTTCATAAATAATCAATGAACGTATTCCCAAAATTTGTAACATAAGACATGTAATATTTAGAGTACAAATAATCATAGAAATTTTTTTCATATTAGTAAAATCAAATTTCCAATATAATAATAGTGGACAAAGTCTATTATTGAACTGAGTTCACTCCTCATTCGAGCCCCGTATTACTAAACTGAGATCATTTCCTATTCCATCTGTGTCTATCTCATGGGATATAAATCATTACCCAATTAATTAGAGGTAGAAATATGTCCCATCCACCTCATAATTTAAAAAATACATAATTTTTCTACGATAACATAAATCATTCATCATATCATAATTAAATGGGTACCATAAACATCATTCATTCATATATTAATCCATTAGAAATAAATAGATGTCATAAAAATCATTACATAAAAAATGTAATAAAATCATTGGATTAATGGGGATAATATCTTTGAAAACAATTTTCCCTTTAAATCAAATATAATATCAAATAATGTAACACTATATGCAAAATCGTTTTGATAGAAACATAAAATAATTCTTGAGGAAAATAACCTTTCTTGTTCAAAAATGTTATATTTTCATAAAATGCTGAAAATATTATAGGAAAATAGTTTCATTGAAAGTAACCTTTTAATATTTTCAGGGATCGGCCAAGGAAATAATTAATTATGATGGCATAAAATTCATTTCATTCCATATAAGTTAAATGAAAACATTCTTCTTGAACTTTTTCTCAAAAAGTGAAAAGTACCTCATTTGGAAAAAGAAAGAAATATTCCTTTCAAACCATGTGGTAAAATGTCAAGAAGGGGTAAAAATTATATTAAACATCCATATGATAAAATAAAAATATTTTTTGGAAAATTTTTTATAAAATATGGACATGGATGATAAATATTCCCCATTGGAATCTTAAAATGAATCAATTCAAAATATTAAAGATGTTGTGAAAAATTACCAATCTATTTATAATTAATAGAATTGAACTCCCAAATAGATAAAGAAAAATATAAAATAACATAATTTTTAGAATTATATTAATAAAATACATTCATATTATGTATTTCCACTACATAGAGGAGACAATTAATATATAGATCATGTGTCTCACAAAAATAGGTGATATACAAAAATAATCTCTTACCTTAGGTTAGATATATTTTGTATGTATCTGAACATATTATTAAATGATTATAACAATTTCAATGAATTATTCCATAACCATATTAATTTTTATGAAATCATATATGATCATATTATCACTTGTTTGTTAATAACATTTCATTAATACAATTATTCTGGTATTAATTGCTTCTTTTACTTATGAATGTTTGGTCGAATAAGTTCTAGTTATCCTTCTTAGGATATAGTTTTATCATATCAAAAATGATATATATATATATATATATAATAATAATTAATCAGTTTATACATTTATATAATCATGTTTTAATAGATATCATGTATAATTAATCACATCACATCATGGATATCGTAGGGCGCATGTACACACAAGTAATGATATTATTCCCATATTTGTGTAATGGTATGGAATTGGATGGTATATATTTTATACTAAAATTCATTCAATGTAATAATAATCATATATATTTATTGTTTCCATCATTATACCCATCCAAGTAAGGTGGTGATGAAAAATACATTACACCACGACAAGGAGATAATATGTCGTATGTACACACATGTGGTGATTTAATTTTTCGTATGATGGATAAAAGGTGGAATATGGTTTTTCCTATCACGACCCGTCCCCCGGGGTCCGTGCTGTTACTACCCCAAGCCCACCTCCCATAGGCCAGGGGCTGGCGACTAGAACCAAAGGCATATTCCATAAAACTGGGAAGGCATTTCCTTTATAACCTATAAAACACACAACCAAGAACACATCATGATACGGACTCAAGTAAACTGAATAGTAATAAGAGTAAGTGAATTATGTAAAATGGGATAGAATTCAAGCCCAACTGGAAAGTACAAAGTAAATTGGAATGAACAAGACATCTGATAGGTGAACAACAGCTCCTGGATTGTCCACCATAGATCCAACCTAAAGGGTATGTACAACTCACGAATGACCATCTCTATGGTTCACCTCATCTGACGTCCAACTCTATGATACATCCAATCCCGGTACCCTTGTCTATAGTTAGAATTGTCTTTTGTTTGCACAAAACACAACAAAGTGCAGACATATCCAGTGCAGGGGTGAGTATAATGATACTCAGTAGGGACCCCAAGACCCTAAAGGTCTCACAAAATCCAAAAATTATTAATAAAAAAGAAAGAATATAACTGATAAACCTACTTAGTTATATACCCATACATATATCTAAGTTATCTAGTAAACCCATTCCAATAATGGGGAAAACAAAGATTCCAACTCCCATGCCCCATGATCAACTGTTCCACAAAGTAATTAATACCATGATAGCAAGTACCACACAGGTACGCCACATAGAAGAATACTACCAAGGTAATACCTCTAAGGAAATTACCACACAGGTACAGACTCAGCTCACACCATGTATAACTTAAGTATAGTAGTATAGATGATTAGAAGTAACCATTTAATCATCTTACTCTGTTAAGAGGTAGACCCATGAAGGATAAAAAATCATCATCAGACCCACATAAGATCTATAGCTACTGACCCACACAGGATCGCTCGGTGCTGACCCACACAAAATCGCTCGGTTCTGACCCACACAGGATTTCTTAGAGCTAACCAACATAGGATCGCCATGTGCTGACCAACACAAGATATCTAGGTGATGAAACACACAGGATTTCTCGGGTAGTCTTTCACTGAATCCTAGAGGGGTTCCATGAGGGACCCTCAATCACAGACCCACAAATGGTCTCTTCATTCAGTCAAAGCTAGCTATTGGGTTACCATGCTATGCTCACTTTTCACTGGGAGGTTTCACTCCTCAATCCACTGGTCAATACTCAAATGTTCACAAAGAATCATGAAGAAGTATCTCAATGGACTGCCACATCCTAAGGGTCTCAATGCAACAGACGATGCGTCAATCGGACGCCCAGTCTGTGAGTAATTATCTTTTTAGTCCTAAGGGCCCGGTTGGATTCATGCTCTATCAAACCAGAACATTCCACAACATTATCCATATCTCCATTGGGGTATATCAAAGGTATCGTCTTGCTCCAATGTTTCTAATTCCATTGAAGATTCATCAAATGGACGTCATCTGCCAAAGTTATGGTCAAAATAGAATAAATGGATTGTAGTGGGTCAGGGTCTGGCCCGGACCCTATTGCAGCTTGGCCCGCTGTGTGGCCTGGCCTGGTTCCATGAGGGATTTTGGGCCACGAGGTTTGTGAGGCGGCGGGGCTTCACGGGGGGTCCACAGTAGGCGGAGCCGGGGGTTGGCGCGGCGGGGCCGCGGTCAGCAAGGATACAGGGATGCGCGGGTCACCGCAGACAACAAAGCTACAGGGCGGGGATGCGGGACCGCGGGTGGCTTGGGGGCCACGGGCCAGTGGATCCGCAGGTGGTGGGGCCGCGAGGTAGAAAAGCCTCAGAAGGAACGAGGGCGCGGGGAGGCACTGGCTACAAACAACAGAGGCCGCAATCGGAGGAGGCCGCGGGTGGTGTGTTGGCCGCAGAGCGGCGTCAATGTTTTTATCGAGGCCGATGGTGGTGTTGGACGTTGTTATCATGTTCCACTAGTGCCAGACACCATCACCGGTCACTGTCACCATTGTGAAGAACACACAAAAGAAGAACAAATGATGGTTCAGGCCATGATTGTTTGGCCCACACCCTCCGCGTTAGAGCGGTAGCAAGTGGTTCACAAATTTGAATCAAGAACGTGAAAATCTAAAATTTCATAAGAATCATGGATCAAATCTTTTTGGTTGATCCACATTCGACATGCTTTCCTAGAATAAGGAATTTAGTCGAGGAATTACAAGAAATCAAAAACAACCCCTACCTAGATTTTTTTTGTCATTCGCACGAGAAAGGAGACTATGTCATTGGGGATAAGCGAACGTCGGTGACATCGATGTTTCCTCAATCGTCAGTTTGTTCTTCATTGGAGATATTCCTCATTGATGTTCTTCATTGGAGAGCTTTCTCCCAATAGTTCAACCCACCCAAATTCCAACAAAATGAAATGGTAGTCAAAATAATAGACTATGTTATCTATAAAGTTCATTGCATAATTTCAAATGAGCTTCTTTAATTAATTAACGGGGTGGTTTAATTAATTAATGGGAAGTGTTGGCATAATTTATGTGGGGGATATCAAGAGGTTTCTCCACATTAAAATGGAGTTCAAAGGGGGTTTTAATTCTAAGGTGGTCTCCACCAAAATAACCCACATGGGAGAATAGGCTCGGGTGGTCCCCACCCCCATAACCTATTTTGAGAGGATTTAGTTCAGGTGCTCCCCACCTATCAACATCCACATGGGATTCCAAAACAAAAATAAAATATAATGTTACACAATTTTATTTCATTGTATTATTTCAAAAGAATCCCAATAATTAACATTCACCCTCGACCAACTACTGTCAAGGTGACGGTTTTCTTATCCGAATATCAATGTTGTGAGTTCAACGGTGCCCACAGATTTCAATTCCAAGCATCAGTTCAAAAGTTACAAAAACCCGCTCGCACCTTTATTGAATATACTCGATTTTATTTTTTAGAAATTCATTTTGGGAACATCGGGCCCTTGAATCACATGCTGTAAATTTTCACGAACTCGTAAAATTCCAATATATTAAAAAAAATCACATTGAAATTTCGGTTCTTTACATTCTCCCCACCTCAGGGCTATTCATCCCCAAAATCCAAATCAAAAAACAAGGAAAACAAGTGGGGGTACTGAGCACGAATCTAATCATCCCACTCCCATGTGCTCTCCTTGAGGTTCTCGTGCTACTAACATACACTCACTAGAGGAATTGACCACCCACGAAGGACCCACACCTGTTGATCATCAATCTCTATTGGAACCTATGTAAACGTCTCCCCATCATAGATGTCTAGCTCTCCATGGTTGATGAAGTGAGAAGGGTCATGCACGTATCTTCTCAACTGGGATATGTTTAATACGTCATGCACCTGGTGCAACTAAGGTGGAAGTGCTGAGCGGTAAGCCACCTCACCAACTCTGCTGAGGACCAGCAATGGTCCGATGAACCTTAAAGATAACTTTCCACCTCAGAAAAATCTTCGTAAACCACATTGGGGTGAGACCCGTAGAAAGATGTGGTTGCCATACACAAACTCCAGAGGCCTCTGTCTCCTGTCGACATAAGACTTATACCTTCTCTGTGCTCTCTTCATCCTTTCCTGAATGATCTGCACTTTCTCTGTGGTAACATGTACCATCTCTGGTCCCACTAGTGAAGACTCCCCTAGGTTAGTCCAGCACAAGGGTGATCTACAAGGTTTCTCGTACAATGCCTCAAAAGGTGCCAACCCAATGGTGGAGTGATATATGTTTTTGTATGCAACCTCCCCAAAAGGAAAGTGATCCTACCAGCTAAGAATAATGTTAAGGACACATGCACGCAGCATTTCCTTGAGGGTATGAATGGTCTCCTTAGTCTGGCCTTCCCTCTATGGATGGAAGGTGGTGCTCAATCGAAGCTGTGTCACAAAAGCCTCCTTCAACCCCTCCAATATAAGGGATGTAAAACATGCGTCATGATCGGAGACAATCATTATGGATACTCCATGTATCCATTCAATCTCTTGCACATAGAGGCGTCCCAAGAAATCTACTGAACCATGCTATCTGATCGGTAGGAAGTTGGTCGACTTGGGGGGTCAGTCGACGTTCCCCAAAATCATGTCATGGCCCTTGCTTGTACATGTAAGTCCTTTCACGAAGTCTATGGATCTCCCAACCCACATCCACTCAGAAACCTCTAAAGGATGAAACAATATATGCTGGTAAATGAAGATTCGCCTTCACTTTCTAACAAGTGAGGAATCTAGAGACAAACTCTGTAACTACATTCTTAATTCCCGACCATTAGTGTTGTCATCGGAGATCATGACACATCTTTTCCACTCCTGGATGTACCACTAGAGGGGATTTTTGGAACTCCCTCATCACTTCCTTTTGAAGAGGTAATGGTACCATGGTATATCTTCTGAAGAGGATGACATGCTCCCCACCTTTAGAAAATCAATTAGGTGCATGTCCTATGGGTATCTGAGCACGTCTTTCCTCACAGTCAGTGTCCCCATGTTGCGCCTCCCTGACTTGTCGATGAAGTGAGGGAGTGACTATAGGAGACTGAAGAAAATATGCTTTATCTCTATCCACAAAGGATATCTGAAAAGTTTCTAGATACTCCATTTCTTCAACTAGCTTATGTATACCAGACCCCATGATGAGTACATCTGCTACAATATTCCCCTTCCCCAAGAGTATATACTATCTCGAAGTCATATTCCTGGAAGAACTCAAGCAAACGTCGTTGTCTCAATTTTAAGACCTTTTGAGAGAAGATATTCCCGAGACTCTTGTGATCAGAGTACCCTGTAAAATGCTTGCCCATCATGTAATGTTGTCACATCTTCAAGGTGAAGACCCCTGATGCACAATCCAGGTCATGGGTAGCATAGTTCTGCTGGTGTTTTCTAAGATGTCGAGAACCATATCTGATCACTACTCACCCCTGCATTAGGACACATCCAAGTCTTGTCCCTAATGCAACGCAGTAGACAGCGTACACTACCACCTACTCTGGAATCCTTAAGATGGGGGGCACTAGTCAGCCTCTTCCTTAGCTCTTTAAAACTCTTCTAGAATCTCTCCAATGACGCGATGGGTTTCCACTTCTTCGTCAATGGTGACAAGGGTGCAGTAACTCTGGAGAAATCTGGCACAAATCTCTGGTAGTATCCGGCCAATCCCAGGAAACTCCGTATCTTCGCCACACTCATGGGTGGATCCCAAGCAATTACTGCCTCAATCATCAATGGATCCACTACAAATCCATCCTATGAGACAATGTATCCTAGAATGGTAACCTCTCAGATCCAAAACTGGCACTTCGAGAACGTACCATAAAGTTGGTTCTCTGAGAGTGTGTCCAGTACTACCTGTAAAAGATAGGCATGCTCCTCCTTAGTAGAAGAGTATATTATAATGTCTTAGATGAAGAGTACTAAAAATAAATCAAGGTATAGATGAAAGATAATTTTTATGAGTCCCATGAAATCTGCTGGAGCGTTGGTCATGTCGAATGGCATAACCAAGAACTCGTAATGGTCGTACTGACATCTGAAATCCATCTTCTACAGATCCTCATCATGTACTCTGAGTTGGGGAAAGCCTGATCTGAGGTCTATCTTAGAGATCTATCGTGCTCCCTTCAGCATATCAAATAGTTCATCAATCCTAGGAAGTGGGTAATTGTTCTTCACAGTTACCTGGTTCATACACCGATAGTAAACATCATTTCTCAAGCTCTTATCCTACTTCATGGTGAACAAAATTGGGGCTGCCAAAGGAGAAACATAGGGGCAAATGAACCCTTTCCCCAGTAAGTCCTCTAGTTCTACCCGCAGCTCATGAAGCTCCGTAGGAGCCATCTGATATTTTGTTGTAGATATCGATGTCATCCTGGGGTACATGTCAGTGTAAAATTCCACATCTTTATGAGGAGGTATACTCGGAACATCATCAGGGAAGACATATTCATACTAGTCCACCACTACAAGATAACTCGGACTCCCCACATCAACTTATCTGAGGGTAAGTCTAGCCAACTGATGAGTGATCAATTTCACTCTCCTTAGGGTCAGTCCATCCAGTTCACTAAAGGCTCCCTTCCCACTGATGATGGTAAACCTAGTCCCATCCAAGGAGACACACTGCACTTTGCAACTAATACAGTCAATCTAATCATGGACTATAGATAACCAGTCTATACCCAAGATGACATCATAGGGCCTCGACTTTGCAACTAGGAGATCCCAGCTGAAGCTATCACATCCTAGAGAAAGCTCACATTGCCGGCACCAATGCGTATTCATCGAATCCGCTTCTGTAAGAGTCTCTAGCCGTAAGAATCGAGCCAATGACTCCATCGGAATATACAAGATCGGAACGAGGGTAGTGGTAATTAAATAATGACTGGAACCTGTGTATATAAATATTGTAGCTAAGGTGGAGTAGACATAGATCACACCTCGTATCATTTCCGGAGTACCGTGATCATAGGCATTAGCTTCATAGAGACGAGCTCTCCCCTGACCACCTGCTCCCTGTGGTCGGGATGGACCACCTGGTGGTGGTGGCCGTAACATATCGAATATTCTCCCACCGCCAGTTTCACGACCATATCCTATGTCACATTCACCTGCTCCCTACATATATCTTCAGTCAAACCACTGTCTCTGCCTGGGAGGTCCTTCAACTATCTACTGATCATCAATACGATGGGTCAGATAGTCATGAGACATGTATCCCAGCCCACCTCATAGGTAACACTGCCCACTCATGGCTTGACTCACTCTGCCTCAGGTGCCCAGTACAACAGATTCTACATCCTGCGGTCATCCACCTATAGGTTTGGTGCTCTTGGACCTTTGTGTCATCTGTCTGCTGAAAACATTAGAAGACTCCACTAAGTGATGACTCATAGTGGGTTTCACAGCTGGTGACTACTCAGCAAGGAAACTCTCCCCTACGAGGGATCTCTCTAACACCCCTCCTACATCGAGATGCTAAGTGAGATCATCGGTTCCCTGACCTCTTGCTTGAGTCCCTGTTCGAAGGCCCAGACCCTAAATAACGGGGTCCACATTATATCTATTGAGTTGTATGAGAGGTCAGTGAACTTCAGTGAGTAGTAAGACACAATCATGTTTCCCAGTTGTAGATGAAGTGGCTCCTGAATGCACACTGCGCAAAGAGTCGCTGGGAAAAACTCTGCCTGAAACAAGCTCTCGAATTCTTCCAAGAGAAGCCTCACCCCTTCGTGAGCCTGGAGAATCATGCTCCACCATCTTCCAACTGCTACCTGTAGAAGATTGGCAGCAAAGATCACCATGAGATTTGCTGGTGTCCCTACCAGTTGAAAAACTCTCACCACGGCCTCCTACCAATCCTCAGCCGCTTGTGGGTCTGTCTCTCCCCTGAACCTTGGTGGCCTCTAGAACTAGGACATGTTCAACGCTCTCAATCAGCATGCACCCACGAATACTTGGGTCAGTCGAATAGGTGGCCCAATGGGTAATAGTACTAGTAGTGCCTCTGTTCCTACCTCTACTAGAAGAGGGCCCTACACTGAGGCCAAGCCTTATGGTGAGATGTCAGCGCGTACAACTCTAGGAACCCTAGCTGGCTGTCTACGTGGAGGTATTATGAAAAGAAATAGGTGTAGAATGGTCAATAAATGTTGACATGGTGATATGTATCAAAGAGATCACAAAGAAAACTCTTCAAAACACACACACAATCAGTGTTTTCGTGCACTGAGTTAGAAATCAGAAGTCAGGGTCCTAGTGTATGGAAATGTCGGCAGCCGCACCAACACTGGATTCCCTAAACTGATAACCACGCTCACTACACAAAACACTATTTCAGTTAAAATGAAATATCAGAGTCCTATGTTCAATGGTACAACCAACTCATCTGATACCGATTTTTCATGACCCGTCCCCCGGGGCCCATTCCATGATTACCCCAAGCCCTCCTTTTAGAGGCAAGGGGTTGGCGACTAGCACCGAAGGCATATTCTCTAAAACTAGAAAGACATTTCCTTTAAAACCTATAACACACGAATCAAAGAACACAGTAAGATACAAACTCAAGTAAACTGAATACTAATCAGATTAAGTGTAGTAAGTAAAAGGGGCCAGAATACATGACCAACATGAATTTAACGAGGAAACTAGAAAGTACAAGACAACATATAAGTGAAAAGCAGCTCATCAATCATCCAACATGGATCCTACCTGAAGGGTAGGTACTACTAACAAACGACCTTCTCTGTGGTTCGACTCATCTAACATCAACCTCCAAGCTTCCTCTAATCCTGGTACACAGGTCCTCAGTCAGCGATGTCTTTCGTATGAACCAAACAAAATGAAGTGCATGCATAGCCTGTGAGAGGGTGAGTATAACGATACTCAGTTTAGACCCTGACACCCTCAAGGTCTCACAAAATCCACAATGGATAATCCAAAAATAAAAGATACAACTGATAACCCTAAATATTTATATGACCATACATATACCTAAGTTATCAAGTAAACCCATCTCAATCATGTGGAAATCACAGCGTCCATCTCTCAATCCCCAAGCTCAACTATTCCACAAAGGAAGTAATAACAAGAAATCGAGTACAAAATAGGTACACCACACAGAAGAATACCACCATGGTATTACCATGAAAAAATGTACCGCACAAGTACAAACTCACCTCAAACCAGGTATAACATAAGTATAATAGTAGTGATGATTAGATGTAACTAGTAAATCAACATTCTCTATTAAAATTTAGACCCGTGAAGGATCTCTAATCGTCATCAGACTCACATAGGATCTCTAGGAGCTGACCCACACAAGATCGCTTAGTGCTGACCCAAACAGGATCGCTCGGTGTTGACCCACATAGGATCGATCAGTGGTAACCCACATAGGATCACTAGGTGTTGACCAACACAGTATCTCTAGGTTATGAACCCCATAGGATCAATCGGGTATTCCGACATGGAATTCTAGAGTGGTTCCATGTGGGACCCTCAACCACATACCCACGAAGGATCTCTTCCTTAAGTCACAGCCAACTACTGGGTTCCCGTGCTAATCTCACTCGTCTCCAGGAGGGTCCAATATTCTATCCACTGGTCTATACTCCAACTACCATGAAGTCTCAATAATAAGTATCTCAAGGAAAACCATGTCATATGGGTCTCAACGGAATAGATGGTGCGTCAATCGGACACACAGTCTGTGTGTTATTAGCCTTTTAGTCCCAAGGGCCTGGCTGGATTCCATCTCAATCCAACCCATCTATTCCAAGACTTTATCCATATCCCTAGTTGGGTATATAAAAGGGACGTTTTCTTCCCAAGGTTTCCAATGCCACTGACAGTTTGTCAAATAGACATCCAGTACCAAAGTTATGGCCAAAATAGCGTAAATGGATCATAGTGGGTCTGGGTCTGGTCCGACCGACCTGGTCCGACCCAGTTTTGGTCGACCCGGCCCAACCCATGTTGTGGTCCGACCCACATTGGGCATCCCAAACAGGCGGCGCGGGGGCTTCGGGGTGGGGCAGGGGCCGCGTAGCAGTACGACGAGACCTCAGGGAGGCGTGGGTGGAGCGGGTGGCGCGGACGGCGGAACCGCGGGGTGGTGCGGCCGGGACGCAGGTGGCACGGGGCATGACTGATGGCAGAGCCACGGGGCGGTGGATGTGCGGCTGGCGTGGCGGGTCCATAGACATTTGAGCCATGACACGGCGCGGCGCGGCGGCGGATACACATACAGCATGAGGGAGCGGTGCGGCGCAGGCCGCGGACAGCGGAGGCCGTGATCGGCGGGGGCCGCGGGCGGCACGATGGCCGCGGAGTGGTGCTGTTGTCTATGCCGTGGCTGGCGGGGGTGAAAGTCTCCATTCTCATGTTCCATTGGTGCCAAATTCCAGCACCGGTCGCCTTCACCATTGTGAGTAACACACAAAAGAAGAACGGTGGAGGGGTCGGGCCATGTTTGTTTAGCCCGCACGATCCGCGTTAGAGCGGTATCAATTGGTTCAAAAATTTGAATCATGAACATGAAATTCTACAATTTCATTCTAATCTCAGATCAACTTGTTTTGGTTGATCCATGTTCGCCATTCTTTCCATGAACGAGGAATTTAATCGAGGAATTACATGAATTAAAAAACAATCCCTACCATGATTGTTTATTTTCATTCGCACTAGAAAAGAGACAATTTAATTGGGGATAGATGGACATCAGCGTTTCCCCGATCATCAGTTCATTCATCGTTGGAGATTTTCCTCATTGGCGTTCTTCATTGGAGATATGTCCCCCAATAGTTCTTCTCTCCCCAATTCCACCAAAATGAAATGGTAGGCAAAATAATAGATTATGTTATCTATTAAGTTGTTGGAATAATTTCAAATTAGCTTCTTTAATTAATTGATGGGTTAGCTTAATTAACTAAAGGGAAGAGTTGGTATAATTTAAGTGGAGGGTCTCAAGAGGTTTCTCCCCACTAAAAGGGAGTTCAAAGTGGGTTTTAAGTCTCAGGTGGTCCCCACCTTCAATAACCCACATGAGAGGTTAGGTTCAGGTAGTCCTCACCCCCATAACCTTTTTTGAGATGTTTTAGTTTAGGTGGTCCCCCCTCTCATCATCCACATGGGAGTCCCAAATAAAAATAAAATAAATTTTTTGACAATTTTATTTTATTTTATTCTTTCACGAAAAACCCAAATATTAACTTTCACCCTCGACAAACTACCATCGAGGTGAAAGTATTCTTTAGAGAATACTGGTGCTATGAGTTCAATAGTGCCCTCAGATTTCAATTCCGAGCACCGATTTGAAAGTTAAAAAAATCCACTCACACATTTACTAAAGTTACCTGAAAAAACATGTCATAAATTCATTCCAGGAACACTGGGCCTTAGAATCACGCGCCGTAAATTTTTGCAGACTCGTAAAATTCCAATATATTAAAAAAAATTCTCATAGAAATTTTGGGTCATTACAGTTCTAAAATTATAATAACATATAATTTTATAATTGATACTATATTTATTAATTTATAGTGTAAAAAAATCAAGAAGAGAAAATACAATAAGAAAATATGTTTGAAAGAAGTGTTATAGGGGATTACCTCTTCTTTGACGAGCTCCCTCTAGATGTCCTCTTAAAGAACTTGAGTTGGTAATTGGAAAATACTAGGATGCATATAATGTGACTACGTATGTTTATAATTGATATGGGTTGGGTTTGGCTGAGCATGAAGGCTAAATGTGAAATGAAGAGGTGAGGGAGGAGGTCCCCTTATATAATTATGGTGAGGGGCACATTAGGAATTTTTAAAGTTATTAAATTATAATAAACTGATATCCCAAACAAAAACCACAAAAATATAACATTTTCAAATATGAGATGATATATTTTTGT
Organism: Viscum album; assembly: GCA_963277665.1. Classification (NCBI taxonomy): domain Eukaryota; kingdom Viridiplantae; phylum Streptophyta; class Magnoliopsida; order Santalales; family Viscaceae; genus Viscum; species Viscum album. Next base: position 1,407,016,687 of record OY728125.1, read on the forward strand.
ATTTTCATCAACCAATAAAAATTATGACATGTTTTTTTTCAATGTAATCCTTATCAATTTAATGAATGCTTAGTTATTCCGTTTTAATCTGAGTTGAGGTAAGAGATTAGTCAACGTTAAAAGTGAATAATTTTTACTTATTTCATGTAAATTAAACTATAAATTGACAATTCATAATATTTTAGACCCTAAAATCATTATTATATTTTTTTTAAAAATGTTTTATGATTTTTAAATAATTTAATAAAATATTATTTTCATAAAATATCAATAGTGTTAATTTGAAATTTTGAATTCATTTGATTTTATAAAATATTTAAAAAATAAATAACATAGAAAAAATATTTTCTTAGATCAATAAGAGGTCAATGTTGTATATAAAATTCATTGGATATATTAATTATTGAAAATTATATTTATTTTAACATTTTAATAACATTTATTTGATATTTCCATTAACAAAACAATTTCTAATAAATGTTCCCCCATGTGGACATATAAGGGAGGTTATAGAAAAAAAAGTTACACTTTTTGTCTTCATTTGATTAAAATATTTTATAAATAATTTTCACGGAATGTGTCCATTAAATGACCTAATTTAGATACTTAAGTGTTGAGGGTCTAATTTGATTAATCAAATAAATTATATACATTTTTAATATTATATTATATTCATTATATTTTTTTTAACCTGAATTAACCCTTTTACCATTTACCGTGGTATCAAAATTTACCATGGTTACTATTCATGTTGGTAAAAAATATAAGGATTAGTCTTACTAAAATTAGACCTTATGAATCTATATTTGACATTTATTATTACAAATTCAATTCATAGAAGTTTTATAATTAAATTTTAAATAAATCCAGTAAAATTGTATCTAAAACGGTTTTTCGATAAAATATCCTTTTAAAACATAAAATGTTTTTATAAACAATATATATAGAAAATAATTTTATAAAAAATATTTGAATTACTATATGTAAAAATTAACTAATTGAAATTCAAAACTAATATAAAAAATAATTTTTCACTATAAAATAAAATGTTTTTTTAATACATACCAGTATTTTCATTATTCTATAAAACAAAATGATTTCAAAAAAATAATAAATTTATATTGAGTTGGATATTTATAATTTAGTATATATATATATATTAATGGTAATATAAATTATAGGATATAATGTTCATTTCTATATCAATAGTGTCACATGGTTTATTTAAACTCACGATTGCATGTAATACAAGCAACTAAAGAATTGAAATTATTTGAAGATAAATTCTTATTAAAATATTGGGGTGTTACATCCTGAGTGTTTGTGGAATTTCCATTTTATATAGATATACTCATAACGTGAGATGTTGTGGAAGGGTGGAAAACCAGTGGGAAAGTTGTAGCTGGGGAGCTTTGATATTCATTCATACATTATATTCTCTTGTATAAGATACATGTTGAGAGTAAACATGGTGAGGTTGGGAACTTAGTATACATGTTTAGGTGATTATTTTGATTCAGTTATTTTTTACTATTAATTATATTGATTTGATTACCTTTAACATGAGAGGATTTCTGGAGGATCCTATAAGTTGTAAAACCCACCCTTTATATGTATACATTTTTTTCAGATAAGTTGGAGTAGGTTGGAGATCAGAGTAGTTAATACTATCTTTGAGTTTAACGGTTTCTATTTCTGTGTCACATTTGTTTTTTTACTTCTCACTTGGTACTTTCATTTTTCCTTTTAGTTGTAGAATATTTTACATGTAATTATATATATGCACTTTTTATTTTATTTTATATTTTAGTTTGAGAAGGAGTTGGTTGGTGCTTGTATTATCTCTCTCTTCTGTATGTGTTCTCCTAGAGTATAATGTCTCCCATATGTGTGTTTATTATACCCTTATCTCTTTTCCCCAACTCGGGGGAAACTGGAAGTGGGAATAGGGAGTCACTATCTCTCTACCCTCATTTCCGGACCAGGAGGGGTACACTTTGTGGGGAGGGGTCATGACATTTTCACCCCATCTTCATATACTTTTTTTCATTTGATTGAAATCAATACATATTAAATTCATATTCATCATATTTGATTTTGTAATATTAATATTTAACAAAATAAATAAAAACACACAAATTCTGAATGTGGAACCCGCAAAAGGTCATTTTTAAAGAATCATTTAAGCTATATAAAATCATTTATCTATGACAATATGTTTTTAATGATGTGTATTGGTGATAGTTTTTCAGTGGTGGAATCATTGATGGAATGAAATTTTGATATCTATAAAGTTACATAAAATATAATTAAATATATATCTATTAAAAAAGTCATAGATTCATGATTTTTTAGTATATTTGATAGGTGGGAGTACAACGTGAGGGAGGATTTTAGGTTTATCCATTTCTTCACATGGAACATGGTAAAGTGTTCGAAAAGGGAAAGAAAATTAGTAATATAACATTCAATTAAAGTGATTTAAATGTGGATATATAATACTATTCACTAGATATTTAAAAAAATTTATACAAAAGAAAAATGGAAATTCATAAGACTTAACAAGATGTTCACACTATTAGAAAACTAAGATGTTTAGAAAATAAGAGTTTAGTCACATTTAAAGTTTTGTCCAACCCCATACTCCAAAATTACCACCCGATGTAGGCGTGGGAATGTTCAGGTGACCACCAATTGTTGACGTTGAAATGTTCTATATGGAATATAACAGTAACCTAAACATTAAAACACATTATAAGTGCTATGTTAAATTTGGTGATATATATGTAGTGTGTGATAGTGGGGTAATATAAGTTATACATTATGGAGGTGATGAATTTCTCAAATCAATTAAGTAAATTAAAAATTCCAAAAGAATAAATAAAAATTATCAAAATATGAATAGAAGATATGAATTAAAATACAATGGGATTTGAAATTGTTAATTCATCCAAGGGAGAGTTAGGGAGAGTGTGTGGAGGCAGGGGATAGAAGCATCAAGGGTATGGATACATGGAAGCAAATGATAAGAATGTTTTGATTATAATCCATGGGAGTAGAAGTGATATTTGGAACATGAATCCAATTACCATTTTTGAAACACAAAACACCACCTACGTATCCTTTGCAGTCACCTTCTTACCTGATAAGTGAGTAGTGATTTAGGGTTCACAACTAGGAGCTCCATATAATCTTAGTGAGAAATAATGATGGATGTGTGAAAATGAATGTTATGTAATGAGAGAGGGTGAACTAATGATGGATCAAGGAAAGAGATATTGGGTTGAGAATTGGTGAGGTAGATCTATGATAAATTTTATTTATTGCGTGTGTGTTGTTCAAAACATTTAGGAAAATTAAAAACAAACAGTGATGTTCGAGTTAAGGAAACAGGTCACAACTGATCACATACCATTAGTTTATTATATCATTATAATTTCAAGATAACAATTTTATAAAACTTTAAACTATGAAAAATATCTTAATAAATTTTTTTATGTTTTCTGAAAAATGATTAAACAAAGAAATTAATTTAATTTTAATTTACCTTTATTTTCTTTTGATGTGACATTTAGTAAATGAAATGAAATGATTTTAATTTCCCACTATCTTTTTTGGTGAAAATTTGGTTAATAAAAAAAAGAAATGTTTTAAAAATATGAAAAAAATAAACTTATTATTAATATTGTTTTCCAATATTTAATTATTTGAAACAAAAATAATTATAAATTTAAATTGAATCATTGATATATATATATTATATATTTACACACACACACAGAGAGATATATATATATAATTATTTAATTATAATTATAAAAAGACATGTTCATAAATATATATATATTTATAAAATATATTTATAATTATATTAATATATTTTATTTAATATATTAAAAAATATATTTATAGTTGTTAATTTTTTTATAAATTACAGTGAACAAAAACATTATATATACATAATCTAAATTATTTATATACACCTATTTATTTATAATCAAAATTATTTATACACACTTAATCAAAATTATTTATATACAGATGATCAAAATCATCAATTAAAAGTAATCAAAAGTAATTATAAATTAATTATATAATATATTAATTCAAAATTATTAATTCATGATAATCCAAAATTGTAATTTCAAATTTTAAACTAAAAATAAATATTAATTCAAAATGATTAATTTAAAATAATTATTAATTCAAAATTTATAATTCGAAATAAATATTAATTCAAAATAATGAAATAAAAAAATATCAATTCTAAATAATTATTAATTCAAAATTATTTTCAAAAATATTAATATAAATTATTAATTCACGACAATAAAAATTATTTATAATCAAAATTTTCTATAATCAAAATTATTTATAAATTATTTTTATATTTTTATATACTCATAATCAAAAATATTAATAATTGTTTGTTATATAACTTATAAATTACATTGATGTTAAAAAAAATAATTATTTAAAAACTAAAATTAAAAAAGTAAATATATAGACATGAAAATATTGTTTTTTATTATTAATAATCCCCAATTTGATCATTTATATAAATATTAATTTAAGAAAGCATTTAATAAAATTTACATGGGATATAGTGTAGAAAATTTACAAAAATGGCACAAGATCATAGGGTTTCCTCCCAAATCACCCTAATTTTGGGGGTGATTGGAAATATGAAGTTGGGAGATGGTGATAATTTTAAAATCACAAAAAAACATGAACCACAATAATATTAAAAACACAGTTATGATATCAATTAGAAAAAAACAACACAGAGTAGTGAAGAAAAGAAAAACCATTGAATGTTTGAGACTTCAGTGGGTATTTCATAATTATCATGGTGTACCTCGATGAATGAGGGCATCTATTTTTAGTAAATTAGTAGAACATTGGAAGCATAAGCTGGAAATTTTTAGAGGGATTGTAGAAGGGAGGTTCGACCAATTTTTTCATTCAATGAGATACAGTGTGATACTAATTGTATTAGGTGCATATTTTCTAATGTGATGGGTTTTTTTGAGCATTAAAGATGGATTTTAATGGAAAATATAGTGCTCTTATTTATTGATGATATGAGGGAGGTATATATGTGGCGAGCAATTGATCTTAATGTGCTAAATATATAAATTGACACGTACCTTAGATTTTTAGTGGATGGATTCATTGATAATATCATTGATGAGATGTGATGGGGTTTTGATTCCCTGAGAGTTGAATGGTGGAATAGAGGAGGACTATGTTAGGGTTCTATTTAAAGATCGAGTAAGGCTTTTATCAGTGCTTTAAAAAATCACTGATAATGAGTTGTTTTATCTATATTTAAATAGTACGTATTGATAGAACCACTATATATCAGAATTTTCTAGTGATGATAAAATGTATCTTTATCATCACTATATGAATACTGTAATATATCAAAATTCTTTAATGAAAGGTTAAAAACAATTCAAAGTTGTAGATCTTGTTTCCCAATTAGTAACTAATTGGTGATTTTTGGATTTCATCTGTGTCTCACTAGGCCATGGTTCTTTCCATATACTTTTCCCTTCTACGAAATTGAATGGAAGAGCCTAGAGTGTTGGCTTGGTTAATATAAAGTCGGTTAATTTGAGACTTCAATAATGGAGTTTGAATTTTAGCCATAATGACTTCAAAGATACCGTCTCCATGGTATATGCTAAAATCCATGGTCTTAACATGGTTTTATGGCATCCACAAATTATGTGTGATATCACATCTTTGATTGTAATTCCAAATAATATGGATAGTGCTATATATATTATTGGTTTTTTCCAATATGACCGAGTTTTGGTATGAGATAATTCTGATAACATTATTTGAGAAAGCACCATAGTTCTTCGATTTTTGTAAAATTATTGGTCATACAAAATCAACATGTAGAAAAAAACTTGTCTGCTCTTGCTACCAACTTATGGTCCATCAGTTATTACATTGTAGATGGAAGGGGAATTTTTGGGTTGATAAATCCAAAAATAACATTTTAGATAATACTAAACAAGCCTCTAGTATTAGTGTTTTAAATCCACTGGGAGGTTTCACTCTTGTTATGTAAGGACATGGCCTTAATTATTACATATTCTTTAATTTTTCATAAAGAATTAAATTTTCAATAAATTTGGAGGATCATTTCAGTTTAGGGTTTTATTTAATTAAAAAACTATTACAAAGTAAATACATACATTACAAGTTTACACATATAGTCAGTATCAATTTTTCAATTTAATAAAAGTCTTTAAAATAAAACAAGGCGTCTTTTTATGAAAAATCTTTATTGATTTTTCATTTATCTCATCATTTTCCCAAATATTTCATAAAATACTATGGAAAAAACATAAAAAAAATGTTTAATAAGAATACAAATATCATTAAGGTACATAACTAAAGAAAATAATTAGTCCGGTGAAAAAAATATAAAACACATTTATTTCTTTTTTAGCAAATAAAAAAATCATATTCTCAGGAGAAACACAGACACATTGTTCCCAAATGAATGAATTAAAATCCGTAGAAATAATAAATCATAAAGTTAATTTGTGGTATCATTTTCATATAAATATAAAATATATTATAGCTCTATTTGCTGCACAGGGAGTAACAATCAAAGTTACGTTTGGAATAACCATCGTAGTATATTCCTATAATCTCTTAAGAGAAACATAATCAACTAGCTTCATCCCTCTAGTGAATTGGAGTTCTAAAACAACATCACCCACCTATATTTATAAAGTAACCAAAAATCCACATAAATAATAATCAATAATAATAACATAATAATAACACATAAATCTTTCATAAAAGAATCATTCTTGAAGAAAATAAATTTTCCATTTTGAAATCACTTATAATTGTTTTTTCACCCTGTGAACTCATAAATGTAAAAAATAATAGAAAATTAAATATTAAACATTAAAATTATGCATAAAAACATTAATTTATCCTTAATGTAGGAAAATATACTCATCCCATATAAGCTAAAAAGACATTGAATTTTTATTTTATAAAAATATCCATTAAAAGATGTTTTAAAGAAAATAAATTATCTTTCCTTGTGAATGATTCACAATGTATGTTATTTATCATCCTAGATACTAGAATTAGGTAAATTTAAAATTTATTGATAAATTTTTAAATTATTATTATATTTTTATATCACTCATTTTGTCTGTTATAACAATTACTTAATGATTTATATTCACAGAAGACGTTTTGATGATATTCGGTAATCGAGTCCAAAATGAAATTAGTATGATATCAATAGTCAAAGATTTAATTAATAAATAATATAAAAAATTATTTTTATCACATTATTATCAAATTAATATTAATATTATACTTTTAAATCCATTCATTATATATTTTTATAAAAAATGAATTATGTCACAGTCATGAAGACAGTATGCCATACATAGTCATGGGTAACGTTTTCATTTTTCCATGATCATTATAGAAAGAAGGTGAATATTATTTTATATTATATATTTATAATTATATAATTAATATCATATTAATCATTTATATATACTTATATATATATCATTCATGTTATGTGTTTATGCAAAATAAATCGCATCGCACCATGTAGATGATAATTCACACATACGTACAAACGACATTGTCATTTTTCTATGCATGAAAATTTAAGAATTTAATTGATATATTACCATTTTATAATGGTAAATATTTCATCAATACCACATATAATTATTAATTCCATCATTATAACCAGTATTTAGAGATAGTGACGGAAAATGAATTACATCGGTTCAAGAGGTTTTGGTTCACCGTACACTTGGATGATGAATTTGTTTCTTATTTGATGAAATACGAGATAGATTTGGATCATTAAATTAACATCATTAAATTTAAGTATATTTATGGTACATAAAAATAGATGGATGATATTTTATGATTACTGAAGAATAAATAAAACTAAAACATACAGTTGAAAACTAAACCTCTTCTTCAGACAATCTCTATTGCTTAACACCTTAAGACAACTAATGGGTGTGCTATACTAAAATCAAGACCTCTTAAATGTGGTGAGGTAATATATTCATGTATTTGGTTATAAATTTTCTAAACAAAATAGGTTTCTATCTATGAATTAATGATAATAAATGGTTCCCTTTTATAAGAGAGGAGAGGGGAACTCATGAAAATTAAGAAAAATATTAAATTAATATAAATTATTGGTCAACTAAAAATGTATTGAAACGTATTAATTTTATATTTGATATAATTTTGGGGAAAAATTACCTCTTACAATAGACTTGACATATGTTTTGACTAAATTTATACCCTTATCTTTTCGTTTTAAATATTTTTAACCCCCTTTATCTCTTAGCATGACGACATGGATGTTTACTCTTTAAGGGTTAATATAGTTACTATAAAATGATAAATGACTGGTAAATGGAACCTGGATGAAATTTAAAACCCCATCCCAATAATTTTTAATAATTTTATATTTTTATTAATTATATAACATTAAAAGAAGCATTATTTAATTTAAAATATCATTAATATCAATTTTTACACTATTCATTACTTTGATCTTTGAAAATATCAATACCAAAATACAAATTTTAAAAAACATTCTATAAATATCTGACATGAAAATGTTTAAATTACCCAAACCCATTTCCCTAGAGTCAGTTCATTATTTTATTACACTGGCATTATCAAAATAAATCAACTCTCAAAGGACTGTTATGTTTAGTAGCCTTAAAACACTATATACAAACACAAGTTTTAAATTACATATTGCAATGAGAAAAATCAGAGTGCCTCCCTTGAAAACACTCATATCCCATTAATTTTTCTAGTAGGTCAATGATAATAAACTTCTTCACATTATGGTGGAAAATTTAACATATGTAAGGGGTGCACTCATATACAGAGTAAGGAAAACCAATATTGTGGAAGCTATCATAAATAATCATAAACATTTAAGGAATGGTATAAAAATGAAATATAAGAATAATAAACATAATATTCAATGTAATATGGATAGAATAAATCAAATAATTGCATTTAAACATTCAAATGGATATTAAACAAGTCGAATAATCACATACAATATCAGTAACTAATATCTTAATGAGGGGGTTCATAATATCAGGAATCATAAACACACCGTCAAGTCCTCATGCCATGACCGTATATAAATGGGTAAAATCCCAAACTATATTTTCTCATTATACCTAATCACACATCAATGGGAGATAGTAGGTCCTGACGATCACTTACTAAGTATAATACATTCGTCATATGAACGAGGTGAAACATAACATAAACATTAATATTAATAAATCATATGAAAATATAATACATTAACCATAAACCATGAATGGTTTTAAAATAGAACATCCATAATCAAAAAAATCATAATGATTTCAATACAATATGGAATATTGTATCACAATAAAAAAAACCTTAATGAAGTATAAAAATCCAACAAAATATTTTTTCATTGGTTGAAATAATCTAATAAAAATATTAAAACACTTTGATAGAAATTTCCCTTTTTTAATTTGTAATAATTAAAAAGAATCAAATTATAAATAAGAAAATTTCTTTTGAAAATAACCTTATGATATTGTAAGGGAAGATTATAAAATTTATGGTTTCATATTAGTAGAAAATAGCCTCTTGCGCTGTATAAGTTAAGAAAACATTTATTCCTTAATTTCTCAAAAAGATAATAATGTACCTCATTTGGAAAATGATGGAAATATTCCTTCCGAAATGTTTTATAAAAAATAAAACATAGTTAAAATTAATTTAAACAGTCATAGATAATTTTTCAAATACATATAAATATACAAGGATATGGATGATAAATATTTCACAGTAGATACATATGTGTATACAACCAAGGATACTAATGAGATTTTGAAATTAACCCTTACCTTGTAATTTCATTTAGTAGTGGGAAGGTTAACAACATGTATTATAGTTAAATTATGTTATTAAATTATACTATAACCATATTTGCATTTATGATATCATATATGATCCTCTTATATCATTTTGTTAATAATATTTCTTCATTATCATTATTTAGGGTGTTAACTGTTTCACTTTCCTATTCATGTTTCGTTGTTTAAGTCGTGTTTTTTATGCATTGGATGTATTTTATTCATATATAAAATGATATAAAGTTCATAATGATTATTTTTAGTCATCATATAAATTTTATAATCATTTTTTAATGGTTAACATTGAGAATTAATCTTGCTGCGTTGCGAAGACGGTAGGTCATACGTACGCCAGAGCAACAAAATTGTTCCTGTAATGGTTAAATGGTAGTTAATTGGATGATATATTAATTAAAAAGAATCATTATAATTTTATATAAAATATTTTTATGAATTATACTCATCATTTTACCCATCCAAAAAAATTTGTGTTGAATAAATAATTACACTCTGGCTTGGAGACCGTTAGTTGTTCGTACCCACACGTCGTGGTATTGTTATTCCTTAGACTGAAATAAAGGATTGATATGGTTGTCCCGTAATCATAATTACAAATTACAATATAGATTATACTAGATTTTATTACATTATGATGGAAACAACTTTGTATGCGAAATTAAGAGAAGAAAAAAAATTGAATGGAATTGGTAAAACAATTACCTCTTATTTGAGTGAATCCTTTTGATTTTCAAAAAATTGATCTTTAGGATGGCTTTATGAAAATATTATCAACACTATGAGAAATTTGAGTAATTTTAGAGGATAATTTCTCAGTGTTTGGTCGATCCAAAGAGCTTTAGAGTTGTGAATAAAAATGAAGGACATGTTTTCTTTTATAAGATAGGGGAGGGGAAATTTTAGAAACTCAAAAATATTAAATTATTATAAATTGATTTTCTCTCAAAAACATCTCCAAATTTATTTATTTAGACTCTAATATATTCATTCTTCCATATAGTCTCAGACAATGAATTTTAGACATGTTGATGTCCCAAAATTGACCTTATATTTTGGATTTAACCCATAGTTAAACAGTTTAACAATTAACTTATTTACTTGTATTTTTTAAATACAGGGTTTATATAGTTAATATAAAATGCCAAAAAATTCCCAATTGTAGAATTAATTAAATATGAATATTTATAATATTTATTTAGCCAAAACAATTTTTTTACTTTTTTAACATTTAATAAAATATTATTCATTTTAGAGTATCCTTTATGTCATTTAAGATACTATTCAATATTCCCAATTTTTTAAAATTAGAAACCATCATTAATACATCGAACCAATACTTAAAATATGTTAATACTATATCTATATTATCTATTAAATTATCGGATGTCGTTAATGTATTAAAATTTTATTTATTTTAATATTTTTAATATAATTAAATTAATTCTTCCTTTAATAATTCAATTATTGTATCATTATTGGGTAACCATTTAATTTAATTATTTACTTCCTAAAATTAAATATAAATTACCATTATGTATATAAACATTTTAAATTTATAAATACTAATTATATTTGACCATATAACTTATATAAACACATATTAAAAATGATATAGTTATTAATATTTGTATATGAAAATTTAAAGTCTTCTTTAAATTATATATAATAAATGTATTAATTTGAAAAAGGTTGCTTTAAAAGGATCATATTTTTGAACTATGGTTTATTTTAACCGAAGAACATTGACCCAATAAAATTATAACAAGTGCTAGGGTAACGTTACATAATTCTAATATTATTTTTACCTTTAATTAGCTTATTTACCTTTAATTGTGAAAAAATAAAATCCAACATGTACTTTTTAAGAAAATAATTTTGATCCTATAATAGACAGTTTTTCATGTTTATTACCACCATATATTTATGTTTTTCTAAATTCAATTTATAAAAGCGGTAAAATTATGTTTAATGCAAATCTCGTAGATGTGGCTATAAGGTGAGTGAAAGAGACCATTAAAAATTCAACATATTTTTTTATCTAATTTTATTATAAAATGATTCCAATGAACTATAATAGATTCATTTATTTATTATTTATCTATTGTGATATAAAAATAAAGTTATATTTAAATATTTATTTAAATGGAAATGTTAGTTTTTAATAATAATGTAGAATTTTTCTATAGTCATAATAAATTGATACTTTTCATAACAATACAAAAAATTCACCCAAAGACAATTTCAATGTTTCGATTTAAAAAATGAAGTATATTTTAGAAAATTAGTATTTTAATTTCATAAATAGGTCAATACTATTCATAACCTCATTTTAAATGGCAAGTTCGACAGGACATGGGGTGCTCAAACTCAGTGTTATGTGTATTGCAAGATATTGAATAATTTAAAAAGAAGAATACAATGGAAGCTTGGGGTGTTAAATTCATCCCTCCGTCAAATAATATCAACCTCAAAATTTCAATAATATGACTTCATAAAACTTTTTTAGTTGTTCTTCATTATATTTTCATCAGGATCAAATGTCAACTCTTCCATTTTATGGTTTCTCAAAATAACTTTCACTAGACGAGTTGTCATATTTCTCAACACTTGTTCTCTGGTATCAATAATATTGATATTCTATTCACAATAAGACTGACGAGGTTTTAGTTCAATTTCTTAATAGGCGAGTACATGTTTTTGGTCTAACATGTTTTTCCTAAACAATGATACATGGAACACATCATGAACTTCGGAGAGACGTGGAGGCATTTCCAAGCGGTAATCTACAACTGTAGTTCATTCCATAATTTTGAATGGACTGATGTACCTAGAATTTAATTTACCATTTGTACCTAATCTTATAACACCCTTCCATAGAGATACCATAAAGAAAACGTTATCTCTTATTTGAGATTCCAAATCGTTCCTTAAATAATTCTCATATATCTTTTTCATACTTTGAGCTATTTTGATATGGTTTTTACTAACCTTAACCTTTTAATTAGTTTCATCAACATGATATAGGACGATGAGTTTTCATTCACCAATATCAACACAAAAAATATAGTGTATGGCATCTCTTTCCATATAACACTTCAAATAGTTCCACCTGAATACTTGAATTTAAGCAATTTAAATAGGAAAATTCTATTAGATGAAAATATTGATCCCACATACCTTGGAATTTAAGTGATAAATATCTCAACATGTATTATAATTTTTGAATATACTCTTCTGATTGTCCAATAATTTGTGGTTGGTAGGTAGTTATCAATCAAAACACAGTATTTGGGGCCTTCTAAAGACTTTTCTAGAATCCTGATGTAAAATGAGGATCATGGTCAGAAACAATTGACAAGGGATACACCATGAAGTCTTATAACTTCATTAATGTAAATTATTTTTAAACAATCAAGTTGAAAATATTCTCTTATAGAATGAAAATGTGATGATTTGGTAATACAGTCTACAATAAACCATATCACATTATGTTTCTATGATTATTTGATATCCCCATGACAATGTCCATCAAACTATTATCCCATTTCCACACACGTACAAGAAGAGTCTTCATGACTCCTCTAGAATGTTTTCTTCCATCCATCACCTTTTGAAAATATAAACATCTTGACACATAATCATCAATATCCTTCTTAATGTTGTCACAGAAAAAATGTTCTTTAAAATCTCTATAAATATTAACGATACTGGAGTTTATAGAGAAAGTGGATCTATGGGAATCATAAAATAAATCCATTTTTATCTCAGGTATATTTGTAATACAAAGCCTCTTCCCAAATTTCAAAATACCATATTAAAATTAAAAAGTCAATATATCTCTCATCATTATCAGCTTTAATTCTCATTTGGAGCACCCCATCATCAGACTAAGGACTTTTTATCCTTTCCAATAAATATGGATTGGAAACCATTTTAAAAAATAGTGACGTTTCACCTTTTATGAAAATTCTCATATACATATTTATTAGATCATTGGATATAGAATCCTTTTCAACTATCATTCTCTTTAGAACTACATGGTCCTTCTAACTTAAATAATTCACCACATTATTTTCCATCCCTATGTGCTATTCTTTTGTGAAATTATAATCATTGAGTACTCAATCCATCTTCTTTGTCTATTGTTGATTTATTTTTTTGAGAAATTATATTTCAAACTCTTGTGATCATTATATATCTCCCATCATTCACCATAGAGATAGTGTGTATATATTTTTAAAACAAGGATTAGTGACACAACCTAAATATCATGAGTTATATAGTTTTTCCATGTTGTTTTTATCTTATATGATGCATATGAAATAACACTATAATTATTCACAAGAACACAACCAAGTAATTTCCTATGTATCAATATGAATAAAAAAACCATTATTCCAAGATGGTAAATCCAATATAAGATAAAAGAATTTTCATCTAATAAATTATTCAAAAAAAATTCACTATCTTTTGAAAAAAAATAATTTAACCCCATAACATGTGATCATCATTAATGGGTTTCCCAATTCGGAAGAATTATTTAAAAAACACCAATATTAACCTTCTAAACCAATAAAAATGGGTACCACGGTTATACTCATAGGTGCTGGCCAATTTAGGGTTGCCTTTGTCTTTGCATGATAAATAAATATTCCATCATTTGAGACAATATGTAAAAAAAGAAATTTCTTAAATACAAAATTCACACTAGCTAAACCTCCAATACAGTTAATTTATTATAAGTTTCTATAGACCAATCTTTAATTTATTATCCTAGTCTTTGTATATTTTAGAGTATACAAAGATATCATCAATAAATAATACAAAAAAAATAATCTATAAATTCCTTGAACACTCTGTTAATTAGATCAGTGAAAATTGAGGGTGCAATGGTTAGTCTGAATGGAATTACTATAAACTCGTAAAACCCATACATGGTTGGAATGCAATTTTTGGAATATCTTCCTTCTTTACAAACAATCAATGATACCCAGAATGAATTTCAATATTCGAAAAAATTGAGCTCCATGTATTTGATCAAATAAATCATCAATGTGAGGAAGAGATACTTGTTCATTATTTTAATAGAAGTTATTTCTTTATAATAAATTCATATTATCATTAATATTTCTTCCTTATTAACAAAAAGTACTTGGGATCCCTGTGGAGAAACTATATGAATAATATGTCAATTATTACTCAACTCTTATAGCTTTTTCATAAATTTTACTATTTCTAATATGGCCATTCTATAGAGATATTTTGATATTATCATTTCACCAGGGAATAAATCAATAGAAAAATCAACCTCCCACTCTATAGGACGTCTAGGAAAATCACTATGAATTACACAATTTTATTATTTTATATCACTTAATTAATCAATTTGACGATTATTTAGTTTCTTATTCAATTCTTCCCAATTAATTTCATTTTAAATATCCACATGAGGTGAATCTATATAACAACCAGATGATGAAGTTTCTTCTATAAGGATAATAGATTCTACATTTTCCTCAAAAAAATATAACACTTTCTTTTTGTAATTAATATTACCATAATATTTTGATATCCAATATATTCTGAACGATTATATCAATTTTGACAATAGGTATGATGATAATTTCAGCTGATAATTGATGTTTATATGCCATTATGGGAACTGCCTAACACAACATTGTTTCTATGAGAATTCCCTTAGAGGTTTTAACTAACAAATCCCTTGTTAATGTTAACTGGAAATTTTTTATTTTTAATGAAAACTAGGAAAATATAAAGGAATTTGACGATTTGGAATCAAATATATATTTGGTTAAATTTTAAGAAACTATTTATGTACCCACCACCACATCATTATGAACTTGAACCTCAGCTATTGTGATCACCAAATCTTGTCATTTATCCCGTTGAATTTTCTATGAAAATATTTCTTGATGCTTAGGAAAATAATTTTCTTAATATCCCAAATCATTAAAATGGTATCATTGAACATCAGTAGCATATTTATTTCCCATGTAATAATGATCTTGGTGGCCTTCTAGTCACCTTTTGGAAATTACAAGGGTGTTTTATCACACAATTACAGTACGATGGAAATTGAACATTTAATTTAGTCCCCTTAATTACATTTCAAGAGTGTTCAGCGACAATCTTATTATCATTAATTAAATTAATTTCATAAGACATAGATAAATAATTTCTTTCATGATAGCACATGAGACTATATATTCATACGATGGGAAATATTATGATACCAATTCCCATTAAAGAAATGGTTTTAACCCATAAATTTATTGATTAGTCTTACGTCTTGGGTTACATATGTAGTCTAAATAATTCCTTGCTAACCATGTGATTTTAGATTCATTCTTTGAATCATTATCATCCTCCTTCTACCACATACTTATAATGCACTTCTATATATCTGCTCGTAGTTCATGATGAAATTATATTTCTTGGAAGAGTTCTTCAAAATTCCCTCCATTCCATATTTTTTAAATCTTATTCCTCTGTCATGTTTTGAATTAATGACAACCATTAATCTGAATATCCTGATAGATGATAGAATTTCTATTACAACTTTTTGTCTTTCATTACTCCCCAAATAAACAAATATTTTCTTTAAGGAACATATCTATTTCACATTTACAAATTGATTTTTTATCCCACTGAATAGTGGAATTTTTTGTCTCATGATATAGATTCATCCTCCAGATATTTTATTAGGATGATCTGTATGGGTAAGGTTATTATTCATAACCTAAGTCAGTTTTCACAGTAGTGTTATAAGCTGTTTAGCTCTCGTTGTATCACCAGATCCATAATAATTATCTTGAATATTAGGAAAATGGCATCATTGATTATGATTGTTGATATAGTTTACATTCATTCCATTAGGTTCCATTTCTAAAAAAAACACATACACTATATTAGGTTATGAATCATAATTCAAAATTTGAAACTAGTAGAATACATAATATAAATTGAAAATACTATACATATCTAATCTATAATCATAAAAATAGTTTCTCCTAGGACATATTTACAAATAAATATTTTATAATGGTTTATAATGAAATTTTTTATTATCCTAACCATATCCCCTGGAGTGTAAAACTAGGTGTGTAGTAAGGCACATTTTTGGGTACCAGGTTACCTGAGTTATGCCCGGAACACTGTTTAAGAGTTGTTACTCCAAGGTACATCTGTTCCAGAACCATGTACACTTTTAGTATCTAGATAGGGATGTATTTCCTAAAAATACCAACATAATATATATATGAAAAAAACTTTATGATGTTCTTATATACATATACTCAAAGCATATCTTAGGGTAGTTCCCCCTAATTAAAGCCTTTTATAAATATAGTTTCAATGGTTTTACTAAAATTTATTTGATAGCAGCTTTAATGCCCAGAACCCAGTTTCCCAAAGACAGTTCATTATTTTATTACATTGGAAATATCATAAGAAATCAAATCCCAATGGACCAATTTTCTTAGTATCCTTAGTAAAACTATATAAAAATATAATTTTTACATTATATCTTCGAATAAAAAACAACATAGTGTATCCTTTTAAAAAACTAATATACCATAGATTATCTCTGAAGTTTAGTCATAATGTACATCTACACATCTTGGTGAAAATGAAAACTAAGAAAGGGGGAGATCAGATTCTCAATACAGATAAACAATATAACAAAAGATATCATAAATAAGAATAAACATTTAAGGAAAGATATAAAACAGGAACGCAAGACTTATAAACATAGTCTTCAACAGAATATGGAAAGAATAAATAAAATAATTCCATTTATACGTTTAAATGGATATTTAACTAGTGGAATAATCACATGAAATATCAATAACTAATCTCATAATTAGGAAATACATAATGCGAGACATTAAACCACACAGTCAAGGCCTCATTCCAAGACAATATATAAACATTTAAAAACCCAAAATAGTTTGTCTCGTGAGACCTATCGATGAATATAGGGTTTATAGTGGGCCCCTAAATTCACTTACTAAGTCCAATGCATTCCACATATGAAAAGTGTGAACCATAACATAAACATTAAGATTAAAATAGCATAATAAAATCTAATATTTTAACAATAAACCATTAATGATATAAAAATAACACGCCATCTTCAAACATATCATAAAAAATTTAATACAATATAAAATATTTTATCATAATAAATCAAACTCAATAAATCTTAAAATCCATCAAAGGATGTTGAAATTTGTGAAATAGTCAAAAAAAAACATTAAAAAACTTTGAGAGAAATTTTTCTTTTCTACATTGAAATTATAAAAAAGTTTCACAATTAAAGAAGAAAACATTTTTCTTGATTATAATATTTTGATGTTGAAACGGAAGTTTAAAAATATTAATGTTTCAAAATGGAAAAAGTTTATCTCGCACCGTAAAAATTAAAAAACATACATTCCTTAATTTGATGAAAAGGTCCTAAATTACCTCATTTGGAAAATGATAGAAATATTCATTTCAAAATGTTTTATAAAAAATTAAATCATTGGTAAAATAAATTTAAAAAATGGTATATAATATTTTGAATCAAATTTTAAAAAACATGGACATTAATGATAATGAATCCCCAGTAGATACTTACATAAAAACAACCTTAAATAATAATTATATTGTGAAATTAACCCTTACCTTATACATTCCTTTAGTTGAGGGTGAGTTAACCACTTTTATAACGGTTAAAGTATGTTATTAAATTATACCAAAACCATACCCATATTTCTGATATCATATATTATTCTCTTATATAATTTCGTTAACAACATTCTAGTATTACCATTGTTTCGAGTGGTAAATGCTTTATTTCCCAATTCATTTTTTGTTGTGTATGTAATTTTTTTATATAAAGGATAAATTTTATTAATATAAATAATTATATGAAATTAATAATCATTATTTTTACTCATCATATAAATTTTATAATCATTCCTGAATGGTTAAATGGAGAATTAATATTGCTGCATCGTGGAGATGGTAGGACGTACGAACGCACGAGAGACAATGTTATTCACTTGACAGTTAAATAATATGGAATTATATGGTATATTAGTTATATGTATTAATTACAGTGATATATTAATTATTTATATCCATTATAATCATCACTATACCTATCCAAATAACGTACAGTTGAATAAAAAATTACATTATGATGTGGAGATGGTAAGACTTACGTACACATGCGTGGTCATATTTTTATTCATATGATGGATAGAAGGATGAATATGGGTGTTACATTATAATAATAACATCTCATCATGTATATGATATTGGATTTATAACTTTATTATTGAATCAACATTATAGGATTATGTATTAGAAGAAACAAAATTGAATAGAATTGGTAAAACAATTACCTCTTCTTTGAGTATCTCCTTCTAATTTGAAAATAATGACTCCATAGGATGGATTTATTCCGAAATTATAGAAACTTGGATGAGGTGAGGGATTTTGGTAGAATATGTGGTAAGTTTTTTCATATCCAAATGGCTTTATATTTTTTAATAAAAGATAAAGAGAGGTGACCTGTTATAAGAGAGGGTAATGACACTTTTGGAAACTAAAGAACTATTAAATTATTTTAAATTTTTTTTGTTTAAAATAGATCCAAAGTGATTTATTTTGATGGTTATATGATGATGCATAGAAATACTATCAAAAATAGTTTTTTATAAATGTTTGGCTCACAAAAGGAACAATATCTTTTGGATTTAACTATTAGTTAAAGAGTTTAACTATTACCATGTTTGCTTGTATTTTTATAATATAAGGTTAATATAGTTATCATAAAATTCGAAAAATCCCTAATTAAATCATTTATAAAATATTTGACTTTCTATTAGATATTTTTAAGAGCATGATATTTTTATGAATTTTATGTCATTTAATTAAATTCTATTTTTTCAAGTATTATTTATGTAAATATTGATACGATTAAATATTTTTATTTAAAAAAATCAAGTCATCCATATAACTTCTAAAAAATAAATCCAATATCTATCTATAATGTCTACATTATATAATTTTTTTTATTTCATTAATTATGCAAAATTATATTTACATTCATATTGTTTAAAATCATTTAATTGATTCATCCTTTAATAATTCTACTTCTCCATCTTTATTGTGTCACCAATTAATTAAATTATTTATTGACTAAAATAATAGATAAATTAACATTATGTAAATAAATATTTCATATTTCTATGTACTATTCATAGTCAACATTTTCACTTATATAGCCTCATATTAAATATGATATAGTTATTAAAATTTGAATATGACAATTTTCACTCTTCATTAAATAAAATATAATAAATAGCGTAATATGACCAAAGTGGATTAAAATAATCATATTTTCGTCCTAAGTTTGTTTTTTTTAAGAAAACATATCCAATGAAATTAGCACAATTGTTAGGTTAATATTAACTTATTATAATATTTTTTACCTTTCATTACCCTATTTACCTATAACTATGGTAAAAAAAATTTAAAAGATTATATTCACCAAAAAATATTTTGATCCGATTAGAAGATATTTTAAATACTCAAAAAAACCATGAATGTTACTTTTTTTAAATTCAACTAACTAAAGCGGTAAAATTATATTTAATATAAATCCTATATATGTGGCTAGATGGCGTGTAAAAGATACATTCAAATGTTTAATAATGTTTTATATCTAATTATTTTTTAAAATGATTCAAATGGGATATATTGGATTAATATTTTTATTATTTGTATAATTTAACTTTAAGTTAAACATATAGTAAGATATATATTTAAATAAAAAATTTATTTTTAAAAACAATTCATCATTTTTTACTACTCACCAAAAATTTAAACTTTGTTGAAAAACAACTAAAATTAACCGTAAGAAAATTTCAATGTTTTGAATTAAAATATTATGTCAAATTTGAACAATAATATTTATAAATTTGATGCTTTTGTCAATATTATTCCTAATCACATTTTTACACGGCTAGTTCGATAGGTCATCATGCACATCAACTCAGTGTTGCATTCAACACAAGCTATTGAATTATTTAAAAAGAATTATACCATGTAATCTTGAAGTGTTGCAAATTCATCTATAAAATTAATTCATGAAATTAATTATAATAAATTAAATAGATTTTAATACTTTTAATAACATTTATTTTATATTAACATTAATAAAATAAATACTCCATCAACATTTTCATGAATTTATAGAAATTATATCTCCCCTTAGAAATTTGAACTAAATTTCATGGTTTAAGATAAATATTTATGTTTAAAATTAGTATTTATATTCATATATATAGTATGAATAACCATATATTATATATTTTATAATTTAGAAAAACATGACTATGACATCTTTGACATTTCTTTAAATAAAATATTATAAACATATTAATCTCATCCAAGTGGTCCCCAAATGTTATAATTTCGACCCTTGGATGACTATAGATTGAAATATCTCATAAAATAAAATTGGTGAATTTTTTAGTGGCATTTTATAATCCTTGTCACATTAATATTAACCTCAATTACCAAATTTACCCTTTATCATGCTAATAAAAATTACCTAGGTTACTAATTATGTATTGAAAATAAAATAAAAATATTTACTGAATTTTTACCTTATAATTCCAAATATATAATCCATTTTTCAATATTAAATACACATAAACTTCATAATTTCACTTAAAATTAAACTAGCATAATGTAATAAAAACTGTTTTCTAGTAAAATGCGATTTCTAAATTTTAAATTTTTTTATACTAAATTTCCATAAAAATCCAATTAAAACACATAATTTGAATATTTTAAATATAACATAACTAATAAAAATTTAAGAGTAATCAAAAACATAATTTTACCTTGAAAAATATAATTTTTAATAAAAATATGTATTTTTGAATATTCATTGGGAAATCAAAATGAAGAAAAAAATATCAAAAAATTCACCATAGAAAAATTTTGATATATTAATTTCCAAAATTACATAAATTTTAACAAATTTATTTTCCAAAATATCCTTATATTAATTATATTATTTATACAAAAAAAATAGAAATCATTCTTTTAGAAAGATTCTTTGAGGAATAAAATGAATTCACTAAAATTAAATGCTTCATTTTTAATGAATTAATTAATACATTATTAATGAGTAGAAGAATTTTAAATTTATTAGTTAATAAAATATGTATTATTATTTCTAATTTAATGGCTAGGTTATAATGGTCATGTAATTAAAAAATTTATTTGTTGTTTTAAGATTAATGTTGTGTATCTTGTATACTTTCAAACATATCTTTCCTTTTAAAAACACAAGATATTACATTCACCCCCACCCCAATTTTGGAAATTTCAACCTCACAATTTTGAATTCGAACTTGGTAGCTTTGGAGTGACTTTCAAAAATTCATTGGTTTTAAGTCCCACTTCATAAAAAATATTATAAAAAATCTACTTATTAAGAGAGAAAATAAAGTACAACAGTCACCTGAGATAAAACAAAATATGTTTCAGTGTAGGAAAACAATTACATTGAAGAGAACACTAACTATTATGTTCTTAATGGAGAGTGGTAGAGAATATAATCATTATAAAATTTTACCATAAAAATGTAAATATGTGATGGGTTAAAAGGCTATTGATAAAAATAAACAGATAATTTGTTTGTTTCAAAATACATTCCCTAAAGATAAGGAATTCATTTACATCATAATAACATAAATAAACATACTTATGTGAAATGAAATGTCGCATCCTTTAATAAATTTTCACCAAAAACTCATCCTTTTCTCAAAATGATTAGTATTTAAGATGGTGCTTGGTGCACTAGAATCCACATCATGAGTTCCCATAATTTATAAAAGATTAGATAATTAATTCTCAGGTCATCATAAACTAACAAAAACTTAAATTTTTAGTACAAGATAATTAAATTATCCAAAAATAGCAAAAACATTCTATTATATAAAAATACATAAATCTTCAAAATTCAATAGTGACACACAAAGTTCAACATAGATCTTTTAAAAAATAATTGTCCCTAAAACTTCTCAATCCTATTCTGGACTAATATTGAACCCGAAAAATTTTATAGTCCCTTAATATTACATGATAAATTTTAATTTTTTTTTCAAATAACAGTAGTCACTCTTGATGTCTTATGTAGAAAAGAGTATTCCTGAATCACATGATCTCAAAAATATGATAATCATTTATATAAATTACCAGAATCACCATAGATACAAAATTGAATCATATATGTTTCCAAAAATTTTTTCAACAATTATTCATAAACTATAATATCATATTATAATACTTACCTTAATCATATAGGGTTTCCAAAATAATGAATATATTCTGAAATAAAATTAATCACATAATCATCATTTATTTAACTAAGTGTTATTCTATACATATGTTTCCCCAATAAAAATATTATTCATCAATAAAATTGATCAAATAAAAACAAGAATTATTACCAACTGGGGATTCACATAGTCTTATGGTAGTTTATGTGTCCTTTTTACCCTTGGGTTGTGGGTTAAATTATCCCAACCTTACCAGATGTGATTGGTTGTCACATGATTTTTGGGTTGTCCTTTTTTCTAAAACTATATTAATATAATCCTTATAAAATTCTATAAACATAATAAAAATAATAAGAATAACATCAATATATATTAAACTCAAAGGATATATAATATATTTAATTTTGCATCACAAAATGCAATAACACATTATTACCTCAAAAACAGATGTCTCCGAAAAAAATTCTGTCATGTTAAACATTCATAAAATAATTCCTCTAAAGGGGTTTCTATGAAAATAAAAATATGATCAACCATGAAATTATGATCCCATTCTGATATCTATAAATGATAATAGAGTAACAGAATCTCCAATGTTATCTAAACCCATCTTTGATACAAACTATAAGGACTCAGACATAATCAATATATATTCTACTATCTTTTATGTAGAATTCAATTTCATAAAATTATTAATATATTTTTAGTTTATAATTTTAGAGAATTTGAAAAAAATCATAAAATGTAAACCCAAGATTAGTTGACACATATACTCATTATCCATTTTTTTCACGAAACAAAAGTCTTTTAAATAAATCAGTTATTTTATTTATAAAAAAACATCCCATATTTCTCTTTGATATCATTATATTAGTTACTCTTCATTAAATTCATGTGGTTTTTTTGAAAAAGTTGTGGGATGATCACACAAATCGCATTAGGGGAAATAAATAAAGAAAATCATTAGTCATGTGAAAAAACATTAAAACCCATTTTATTTTATATGGGTGAATAACATAATTTTTAGTCAAATAAATGCATTAAAATACATATAAAGAGTAGATAATAATGTTAAATTGTGGAATAATTTTCATGTAACACATAGAAATATTTCATCTCTCATTGCTACACAGGTAGAATCCATTATAGTTATTTTGGAATAACCATTGCAATATATTCCTATAGTCTCTTAGGAGAATCCTAATTCGTTAACTTTATCCCATTAGCCAAAGAACGAAAGAGATATACTATGCTCAACGGACAAAGGATTATAATGAAACCAGCCATCCTTATAAATAACCCCCAATAACCATGACATAACAATAACACATAAATTTTTAATAAAATAAACATTCATGAGGAATATAATTATTCCATCTTGAAATCACTTTTCATTTATTTAAATGTGGCAGATTCATAAATGAAAAAAAATTTATTTCAATATAAATTTTTAAACTTGAAAATTTATTTTTTAAAAAATAAATTCAACATGAAATTAGGAAAATAGGATCATGTAGTATGAGATATTAAAATATTCTATATGGATTTTTAAAAAAATAAACATTGAAAGATGATTTTTTAAAAAGAAACTCTCTAACCATGATTCAGACTCATCACATACCTTATTTATCATACAGAATAATAAAATTAGGTTAATTTATAAATTCATGATATCTGTGTTCCTGTTTATCATTAATTTTATATTACATATTTATATTCTATAACAATTACTTATTTTTTATTGTCATATCAGATGTTTCAATGATATTCGGCATTTGCGTCCAAAATGACATTGGTATGAAGTTTATAGTCAAAGTGGTCATCATTCTATAATGTCTAGAATAATATTAATTAAATAATTATCACTTTATCACATCAATTATACTTTTAAATAAATCCATTAAATATGGTTATGAAAAATGAGCTATGCTACAATCATGGAGATGGTTGTCCGTATATACAAATGAGTATTATTTTCATTTTTCAATGATCATTACATAAAGAAGGGAAATTTTCTTTTATGTTATAATAATGATCATAAAATCAATAATATCATATTAATAAATTAAATATACTTATATATATAATTCATGAGATGTGGTTATGAGAAAATAATTACATCGCTTCGTGGAGGTGATAATTCACAATACAGACGAACGACAGTATCATTTTTCTATATATGTAAAGGTAATAATTTAAATGAAATATTATATTTTCATAATAAAAAATATTTAATTAAAATCCAATATAATTATTGATTCCAACATTATAACTTTTCTTGAGATACATTGATGTAAAATGAATTATATCAGTTCGCAAGGACGTAGTCCACCGTAAACACAGATGATGAATGATGTTCTCATTTGATAGAAGATGAGTTGTACATAGAACATTAAATTTACATAATAACATATAAATATATGTATCATACTGAATAATATTTTTATAATATTTTAATTTGGTGTAATAAAAAACAAAACCAAAACTTATAGTTGAAAACATTACCCCTTCTTCAGAAAATCTCCTCTGGTTAACACATTAAGATATCTCATGGTTGAAATATTCATAAAATAGACCTATATATTGTGTGGATGGATTATATTAACTATTTAATTATTTATTCTATTATCAAAATATATTTTTATTCGGGAATAAATGATAATAAGTGGTTCACTCTTATCAGAGTGGAGAGGGGCACGTTTGAAATTTTTTAAAAAATTATTATAAATAAATTTTCACTGAAAAATAAATATAAAAATATTAATTTATAAAATAAGTTAATTATGGGTATAAATACAATGACAATAACATTTTATAAATGTTTTACACAATTTATTTCCTTTTCTTTTGGTTTTACACCTTATTTAACACCTTTAACTCTTACCATGACAACTATGTTTTTTACTCCATAAAGGTAAATATTGTAAATATAAAATAAAAAAGGACCCATAAATGAATAATGAATGAAATTATAAACCCAATTAAAAAATGTGGATGAATTTAATATTTTTATGAATTTTATGTCATTTTAAAAAAATTTATTTATTTTAAGATATCATTAATGGCAATTCTGAAACTATTCATTTCATTGACTTTTAAACATATCAATAAAACAAGATAACATAGAAATAAATAGTTTAATACATACCAAACATTTCGAATTCATCTATAAAATTATTTTATAACATTAATTATATAAAATTTATTTTTATTTTTTTCTTTATAATTTTTACTTGATATTCCCATTAATAAAATAATAATTGCATCAAAATTTTATAATGATTTATTGTATTTATTTTTTCACATTAAATTGAAAATAAATAAACATTATTAGAAATAAATATTTGAGCTTTAAAATTTCTATTTATAATCTAAGAAATATTGTAAATAATCCTATATTTGAAATGTTATAGTAATTAAAAACATGAGTATTATATCTTTGACTTTTCTTTAAATAAAATATTATAAACATAATAATCTCATCCAAGTGGCTTTAAATCATTTTAATTTATACCACTAGATGATTATGGTTGGAAATAACTCATATTCTTAATTTAGGGTAAGTGTTAGGGTCATTTCCTTAACCTTATCACATTATTTTTAACATAAATTTCAAAACAAAACCATTACCACGGTAACAAAAATTAATCAGGTTAATATTAATATTTTCCAAAAATGTAAGGGACATATTTAATTAATTATGATATTCTGATTTAAAATTTATAATCAATTTTTAAAAATTTAATTTACATAATTAACCTTATGTAATTTAAAACTAAACTAGAAAAACAAAATGAAAAAATGATTTTTTAGTAAAATATAATTTTTAAATTTAAAATGTATTTATACTAAATACATGTAAAAAAATCCATTTCAAAAATAGTAATTGTAATATTTGAAATAAAATTGAACTTATACAAATTTAAAACTAGTCAAAAAGATAGTTTTTTCTTGAAAAATATAATTTCTTAAAAAAAAATTATAGTTTTCCAATATTAATTGAAAAATCAAACATTTCATAAAATAATAAAACTTTCACCACAGGAAAATTTGTATATTCTTATTTAAAAATTAAAGTTATTTTATCAAAAAATTATATTAATGTTTTATAAATTAAATATATATTCTTTTTACAAAAAAAATTAAAAACCATTCTTACAAAAATGTATTTGAAGAATAAAATGACATTACTAAAATTAAGTTCTTAATTTTATAATAATTGATTAATAAATTACTAATGTGTTTGGAAATTTTTATATCATAATTAATATAATAATATTTATCATTTTTAATATAATATCATTTTCATAATGGTTACATAATAACAATATTTATTTGTTCATTTAAGCTCAGTGATGTGTTGATTCTATGCTATCGAGCATTGTCATTCTTTTTAAAACATGTGATGTTACATGCTAACTCTGAAAGAAATTATCAGGGAACCCAAGGTATTGATACAGTTTTACATCCCATAAAGGATGTGAGTATAGAAATCCTACATATCAAATCTTCATCTCCTCCTCATGAGGTAGTTGATTTTGCATCAAGTATTCAAGTGAATCATATATCTCATTTCTAGGATGGTAATACTGATGAGTGTCACATGGTTTTTGATGGATTTCACATTTAAGTATCATTTATATAGAGTAATTATGGAACATATTTTTGGTGAGTAATCTCAATATAAGAAATATGTCAAGGAGATTATGGAACTATCTCATGTGTATTTTAATGTCTTATTAGAGAAAATAATGGTTTTTTTAATGAATTGTAAAGGTAAATAAAAAATTGACATTTCTTATTCATGGAAGCCCAAATTAAAAATGACTCATATCTATTAGCTACATAAGTAGATTATGTATACCTCTGAAAATGGGAATGAAACAGTTGCAAACTCTACTATTTATGCTTTCTCTTCAGACCATGATGGACTATCGGTGGATACTTCAGGTAATACTCTAGTTCCCACTCAGTCATTGGACTCTAGTATTCCACTTTATATATTGGATATAAATAGGATTTCACCATGGTTGGGAATCCACCTTTTAGATATCATGATATTTCAATGAATACATTTTTTACCCTCATGGATACTATGGGTAGTTTTCAATCAGGGATAGTGTTGGGTATAGACCCTGCTTGTGGATGGGAGTTCTAGAGCCCTATTACTGCTAAATCACTGAGCATTACGAGAGATGATTGTTAAGGGGAAGCATCCACTGAGTCTCTATACATGTAGCGGTTTGGTGCTAGTATTGTCCACTGTGGCATGAATAGAAATTATTTTACAATTTTTTAGCTAATATTTAGCTTCAGTTTTGAATCTTGTAAGGGAAGGGGTATCCAAAGTGTAGTTGTTTT
Source organism: Viscum album (assembly GCA_963277665.1). Taxonomy (NCBI): domain Eukaryota; kingdom Viridiplantae; phylum Streptophyta; class Magnoliopsida; order Santalales; family Viscaceae; genus Viscum; species Viscum album. The sequence continues at coordinate 1,407,045,389 of OY728125.1, forward strand.
TTCTTCAATAGAATATTCTAATTTTAAACTGGTGAATGAAATTTCTTTTTACATTTGTTACACATAACTCTTTTGATTTTAATTCATATGGAATCAGTGAGGATGATGGTCAAGGAAACGATCATGTGCTTGTAGTAGAATATATGATGGAAGTAGGGGATGTATGACTCCTGGATGATGAATATGGGCCATGTCTATATGTGAAAACTTGGAGGACATATCAAAATCCACATGGAAGGGTGGTATTATCCTCTCACCATATCATGAGCACTTGATCTCCAGTACCTTATTTCTCATATTTATTATTTTCTATGTATTTCTTGTGTACATTTTATGTTTTCATTTTCCACCATTGAACTTATTTTTTTTAAATAATGCGTTCATTGGGCCATGACCTTTTTAAAAATATATATATATACATATGTATTTAAAAATACTTATATATTATATATATATATATATATGGAATCTGGGGGTTCAATAACATTTGAAACACCCACGCACCAATCATCAACAGACCGAAAGGTTAGGTCATAGCTTCTTAAAGGATGAGCCACCCATTATGCCTCTTATTTATTATATAGATATATATAGCCCCACCAAACATGTTATAGAATTCCACAAGGACCCATTTTGAAATTGGCCCCAAAGAACTTTAATTTTTTTATAATATTCTAATATATTTGATAATTTTATATATTTAAATAATTAAATATATATTTATTAATTTTTAAATGAATATAATTAATGATATAAAAAAATTATTTTATTTTTATAATTATTTAAATAATAATATTTAAAATGTATTTATATATAATTATATAAATATTTAATGAATTATATATAGTCCTATTTATATACATTGTGGTCAAGGACACATCTGAGCGATACTCATCTGGGCAGCACATCTAGAAAGGCTATGTTCAAAACCCAAAGACACCAATATTTTTTCATTTGTGATTTGGGGGGGGGTGCTGATGTGTGGATGGAATCATATTATCCTAGGTTTATTTTTCTTTATTTTGGTTGGTTTCAATTTTCTTGACAAATAAGGGGGTGATAGTAATATAAGGTACTCTATGTCGAGAAACGATGATGCATGGGGGCACATAATAGTGCGGGTGAAATTGAGGCTAAGGCATGACGATGCTGTCATATTGTTGGACCAAGGCGTCAATATTGTAGGGAGGTGTTGGATATCCCCACTCATCAACGATGGGAATGATGGTGGCGGTGGTGATGCATGACGCGGGAACGATGTGCGACATCTACATTTGTGATGAGAAGGTAACAATGGTGAGGGGTTGTGTCTAATGTGTGTGCATGTCGAAAGGGGGTGGATGTGTGATGAGGGGCCCCTGGGTCTTTGGTTGATGGATGATGGATCACAATTTTTAGTTGGAAGGAGTAACATTCCCCTCCTACTTGTAGGGGATACATACATATATATATATAATTTAATAAAAAGTTCAAGCCATGTATACTCTATCCCTATGGGGGGGATATGGACTGAGTCTGGAATTGGCTTTTGGGTGTGTCTGTGGTTCCATGTTGGATTTAGTTATACCCTAGAACAAAAAATGTATATTTATATACATAATACATATATTTGTATATATATATATTTCTTAATATATAAATATTAATAATTATAAATATAATAAATATATTTATTATATAAATTTGTTTTTCCTAATTTATAATTATATAAAAATATTTTTTATTAATAAATATATTCTAAAAAATTTGTATATAATTATATACACATTTATTAATATTTAAATATATATTATTATAAAGAAAATAAATATATTAACTATACTTTTATAATTATTTAAATATATATTTATTATTATAATAATTATAAATTAAAATAATTTAAATTAGTTATATCTAAGTATAAGTATATTTATATATTTAAATATATTTATATAATTATATATTATTTAATCCTCTATTTAAATACTTATGTCATGATTCAGTTATTGAATTTAGGATTTGAGGTTGTGAAAGGATGTTACATGTGATACAATAATTTAATTATAATAAAAATAATATAATATTAATTATTTTTATAATTATAAGATATATTATTTATTCTTTGTTTTTGAAAGATTATTATTTGTAGTTATCTGATAATCAGATGGGGATATTTAATGCAACAACTAGTTTCTCTCCACAATACCCCACTTTCATGCTTTCTCTTCATTTCCACGCAACCCATCCTCCCTCCTCATTTCTATTTTAGTTTCTATGTTATTTATCTCATTATAATCTATCATATGTGTTATACAGGTCTCCCATTCATCACCTCCAAGATAGTTCAGGCCTACCACCATTGACTACACAATCCCCCCTGGCTCATGTCAATTACAATCAGGGCCATCCTAAGGGACAACCTAACAATCCCTTGGGCTTAGGATACTAGTTGAAGGGGAAACCCCCCTCCCCCCACACCATATTCTCTCTCCGTAGCATTACATCAGACCTCTATGATCAACTAGCCTAAGGTGTTACTCGACTCCATTCCCTAGATGCACTCCTACTATATCTTCAAGGAATTGTTATTTTCATGCTTCATCTCGATATTTAGTGGTATGATTTGTCTTTATCTTCACCTTATTCGTTTTGGTATTTTATTATCCACCACATTTCCACACACCACCTTTACCACCACATCTCAACTATGACTCCCATATCCATCTCCCCAATAATCTCCTCCCCCAACTCATCCTTTTCTTTTCCTACCAGAATAAATTCTAGTATATTTTATATTTTTTATTGTTTATGTTTTGTAATTATAATTATTATTAACATATCCCACGAGATACATCTGGGAGAAGTGGTAATTATGTTATGATATACCATGGAATGTTTATGGTCTTCTTCAACATGATATATTGGGAATTAATTAGATTGTGTCTTTGGTTAATTATTAACATCCCCCATGAAGTTTGATAGGGAAACACATTGCAACTTTTCTGGGTATGACACCCAATTTTTCTGAAATGAAATAGTAGTGTTTCAGTTCGGTCATTATTTTATTGGTGATGGTCATTTTCTTGTGATATGATTCGTTTTTTTCTACTAGGATTCATGTTTTATGCAGGGTCTCTTTCATATAATTCATATTGTTAATTAACATATTTTTGTTCATGATTTTCTATTTGATTATGTATAGTTTTCATTAGATTATTTTCTATGTTTATAAAGACTTTTATTGTTACTAGGAAGTACTGATATGTACATTTAGTGATTTTGTTTCAAGGATACCCTCTTCTTAATGTGTGGTGTTTAATAAAAAAATCTGAATCAATTCCAAATGGGAATAATTTTCAATACTCGTCTTGGGAAACAATTTTTTTTGAGTCAGCCCTGACTACAATTCTTCGTAAAACCAACACATTTGTGATCTAAATATCCACATTGAATTTTTTGTTTTAAAAAAATGTTTTTTTCTTTATCTAAAATTAATAAATATATAATATTGAAATAAATATTGGGATGTAATCCATCAATCCGAATGTGATTTGGGGGAATATAAAATAAAATTCATGAACTATTTCAATGATGAAGAATCACAAAGAAAACATCCAAAAAAGAATATAACAAAGAATAATAATAAAGAAAACATCCAGGAAGGATAATCAAAAATAATAATCTTTAAAAAAAGACATCCAAAAATAATAATCATGAATAAATAAGTAACTTCCAAAATCCCTTAAATTCCTTATGGCATTTATCACCATCACAATATTAAATCAACAATTTTATTGAAGATTTGATCCCTCTCATTCGATCTAATGCCGTAACCACAAAAAACTGGTCTCTAAATAACTCTCTCTCCCACTTTAGGATTACCCCAATGGTGAAGTAATAACCATAAATAAATTATATAATATTGGTATAAATAGGGGAATTACTAGAGTTTAACAAAAAACATTAATTAGTTAAATGTTAATTAATTGACCTAATCCCTCACCCATAATGATCCATAATTAGGGACTCAATGTGAACACCCAATATAGAAGTCATTGAGTAAAAACCCTACTCTAGGTTGAACCATGGTTTCGATTTTCCCATAGGAATCTATATTTAATATATATAATAATTTGAACAAAAATGAATGTATATGGGAAAAATATTCTTATATGTAATATATTTTCACAGGACATGTCACACTCACAAGTCTACACCAAAATATCATAAGGTTTAACATGAGACATCAGAATCAACAAAACCCATGGATGACCTTTCCAAGGCCATATACTCGGTTAAATTTATCATTTCACCCTCAATGATGTCATTGGATTTGAAAACTCAAAATCAGGACAAGTCCCATGTAATAAAAATTTTGAGTAAAAATATATATGTTTTCCCCATTAACATGATTACATTCATAATCTAAAAATAAAATATGTCACCCATATATGATATATAGCTTTCATGAAGATTTCCACTATAAAGTCTTGATATTTTGGATCAGGTGAAATTCCATGCCTGTTTTAAATTTTTAGTGTTCGGTGGGTAGAAAAACTCATTTATTAATCAATGAAACATAATACCATGTTTTCCATTGACCTAAGACTTATTTAAATGAGTCATTATGATCATGATGTGTTTTGGGGGTTCAGTTAGGAATTTCGTTCATTAGAGGGCAGAAAAACCATGTTTTCTAAATGCATAGACTAACCCTCAGGGATTCGACAAACCATGCGGCCTTCCAGGTCTACTGGACATAGTTTTTCAAACCATACTGATTGGATTTCATAACTATGATTTCATGCCTACATTGTTCGATATAGGTATCATGTATGGTTTTCACATGGTTTGGGAAACTATGCTCATGAATTGTATGAGCATGGAGCTTAGGTAATGAGTGTTCCATGGTTGGTGCATTATTTTCCAAACCGTGTGAGATAACAATTTATCCCATTAAATTTGTGACTTTACCCATTTTCCCCCACCCCTATTTTTTCTTTTCTACTCCATTTTTCCACTTTTACTCACATTTGGAAGAGGGTATATCCCTTTTCATCCTCCCCAATATTTTCAGCTAGATTCATTATCCAAGATCCATTTCTTGATCTGTCTAAGCCGTTGGATCCGTATTAAAAAAGCCATAAATCATTTTGGTACATTCCTTAGATTATCAATCCATACTAAATGTTAAATGTGTGTGAGTTGGTTTATCATATTTTTTGGGCATTTTTCAAAAACATTGGTTTCTTCGAAATCAGTTTGTGTTAATGGACAAGCTCGGATGGGTGGAAATCTACCAACAAGAGGTAAATGGTTCTCATTTGTCTCTGTGATTTAAAAATAATTTTAGTTTAGTGTATTTTTTCACACAATTCCATTGAATAAGAGAGACTATATAAATTTAACCTCTTGTCCTTAATTAATTAAATTGACCAAGTGAGATGACTATGGGAATGATCGACCATGTTTTAAAATGGGTTAAGCAAAGTGAGTGGATTGGGACCGTGGAATGTTCAGTTAGGGGTGTTGTTTTATTTTAAATTTCATTGATGAATTAATTTATATTTAAATTTTTGGGTTATGTGGGAATGAGAAGGGATTAGTATAAGGATTGAGATAATGCTAGATATCTATTTTGAGGACCTATGGATGTTAGGATTGGTGTAGACCGATATATATTCATATTTTCTAAGTGATATTTATAACTGGTTTCATGACATGGTCATCATTTGAGGCAACATCACCATTTGGTTATTGTTATGGACCATGTCATGTTTGGTGGATTTGACCATCAATTTGAGTGACATGTTTATAGGGGATGTGGTGTCAGATAATGTTTATTAGGGAATTATTTTGAGATTTCCTATCACCCATGATGGTCAACGCACTGCTTGGAGTCATGTCCACACATGATGACCCAAATGATGAGGTGGGTTTGTGAAATTTTTTGGGTATAGGTATTCTGTTGTTTCGAAATATGGAAATTGTCATAGGTCTTTACCATATAAGACATATGGATAGTAAGGCAACACGAGTTGACAGTATTGAAACTATCTGTTAGGTGTTTATTCTCTTCGTACTTGAGGCTGATGGGTTAGGATTTATTTCAGATCATAAACATCGACATTCCTTGGGAAGTAGACTTTAGGACCATAGTGATATTATTTGAAGGATATATATCATTGTTCCTCAGATGTCGGGCTTTGTGCTGATGATGTAACTTATAAGATGAGGTCTGAGAGACCAATTACTTGATTTGGCCATGCATTTGGGATATAAATAACTTGATCAAAACATGAGATGTCTGTTGTAATGTGTTTCCACATGTCATTACTATAGGTGAAACCTGAGTGTTCTCTAAGACTATTTTAGATGAGTGGATTCCTTGGTCTTAGGCTAAGGACCCTGCCCAATACAATATTCTGACATTGGGTGAAGAAGGTGATCTCTCCAATGTTGATACTGTGAAAAGCGGTAGTGGTGTAATATTATACATGTGTGTTGTATTGTTATATTTATTTATTTCTGCATACTTATGCTAAATCATAGAGGCCAGATAAGCACAGGTTGGAGGTGGACTACTGAGATTCTTTCTTACAACCAACACATTCCCTATGAGACGTGTGAATATTTTTTTCTTTTTTGTTTAGGTAATGGTTTAGTCTCTAGAGATAAACCTTAGTTTTGGGATGTTTAGAATAGGAATGAAGCTAGGGTACCATTAGTTCCTCCCTCACCCAGAGTTCCTTTTTTATTTTTTTTATTTATATATCAGTGTGCTTATATATGTATATACTAAAGAAGCCCATTTGTGAGGATTATTCTTATTATATTTTTTTAAATGGATTGGATGCTAGATTATATTTAGTAGATAATAATGATATTTTGTGATTTTCATTTTTCAAAAATGGTTTAATTTGAATTCTATATAGTCATTATTATTGTTATTGATTGTGCTTTTTCCCTAGGAAGGATACTAGGACAGTGTCTGTTTGGAATCATATCCACTAAAATATCAAATAGATTATTATTATATCATCAACATTGAGTATATTATCCTCACTAATACCTCTTTACACTCTCGCTGCCATTTGGTAGCCTTTGGAATTTGTGGAGGTGCGCATAAGGCCTAGTGGAACTCAGACCATAGAACTCTTCGGGTGGAAAAATGTGTCGAGGAACCACACAGGTTATTAAAATTGTTTCTTTTACCTCATTTTTAATCCTATTATTTGGGATCTGGTGGACTAGGTATTATAATGTTTCCATAACTAGGTTTATAGATCATGTTTGGGTTCCTACAGCCCCATGCATGGGGGATATACCATGATTCCTAGGGTGGGAATTTCTATTTTGTTTTTCCCATTTTCTATTTTATATGTTTTCCACCTTGATTGGTTCTCTTGTAATGTGATTATTCCCTACTATGGTATGTGAACCCTGTACTATTACTCTAAGGGAGGATCTTTGGACACATGACCTTTTATGGAATGGGAGGCTTGTTTATGATTTTTGAGTAGGCACATCATAATTAATATATTTGAATATGCCTAGCATAAAATTACATATGATTGTCATTGGAAAACAAGATTTTGATAAGAGGGGTAAGATTGTTTATAGTTTTTTTAATGGAAAATAAGAAGTTTTTTCTTACCCAACATCTCTTTCATTGAATCTTACTTGACCAACCATGAAAATTGAAACAAATGAATCCAACTTTGTGATATGTGATATAGATATAGATATGTATGTATGGGACTAGATCTTAAAGAAGAATTCATGGATGATGATATGGGTTCATGTTGATCACTAGGTTAGAAAAAAGTCCATCGTTTTAAGGTGACATGGTGAATTAGGAAAGGTGTGTCCAAGGACGTATGTGATACCTGGCTCTGATATGGATGGGTAAGGGGCCATTATAATAGATTTGAATAGAAATTTCGGTGATGGTGGAGGGGTAAGGGTAGTGAGTTGATGATTAATATTATTTCATTACCTATCTTCTATATAAATGTGTTCTATGGGATGCCTAACCACATATTGGTATTTAGTGGTAGGAAACCTAGATGGTCTCCAATTGAGCGTCAGGAAGGTGGTGATTTGGTGTTATTGGAGCGTGAAGAGGATGATACCCTTGAGGGTTTGGATGAGTCCCAAATGGTCAAGAACATCATGATCCATAGGTATATGCTTGGGTTCAGACTGTAGTGTAGGCATGGAATCTTATTGATTTAATTGCCATTGGTTCGTGGTTAGACGAGCAGTTCAGTGTTATCCCGGTATGTGTAATATAGGGGATTGATAGGGGAGATATGGTAGAAAATCCTTATAGGGAATACCTAACATGGGAGTTCCATTCGTATCACCTACCACTAATTTAAGGTAAAGGTATACTGCTGGCTGTTGAGAACTAGATTGATTCATTGTAGATAACCTTTGAGGAACTTGAGACACCACCGGGGTGAAGGGTGAAGGTAATTATGCATGTGCTCATAGGATTGGAAAAGTACTTGGGGGTCATACAGGTTCATGTACGTAGACATGAGAGAATGTCCTGAAAGAAATTTGAGGCTAGGATCATCAATCACCTCTCTCAAGGGATGCTCAGGATAGAGAGATCTTGGTTGTTCTTAAGCCTTTATTATGGTGAAAGGTATTTAGAGACTATGCAACAAAATTCACCGATTTATATTTCTTATCCCCTAGTATAGTGGTTGAAAACACCACAATGTTGAGGAATTTCGAGTATGGTTTGCATAACACAATTATATTTTAATTAGACCCCTTCTGGTTGTCTCCAATCTCAAAGGTAGTGAGTCAGGAACTCATAAATGAGGTCAATTTGAAGTATCGGTATATCTCGATCTAGGTGAAGACATTGGGTGATATTTGTGGAGGCGCTTTAGATTGATTTAAGATAGGTTTAGAGGAGTTCTATTGGGGAACTCTAGCCAAAGACTAATGAAGTCCACTTCAGATTGGGGTTTCCATGGTGTTCTACTTGTGTGGTTAGCCATTACAGGTTTGAACTCATTGAGGGAAGCCTCTAAAAGATTTATGTTCATGTGGATATTTTAGGATCCTTCTGTGGTTATACAGGAATCTTTATATGACATCCTCTAGTTTAAGGATAGGGAAGACTCATGGTTTTGATTTCAGACCGAGAGTGGTACTAGGTGATATTTTCTGAGTTTTTGTTGGATGTCGAGGTTATGGCCGAGACAGTACGACACAACAGTGGGGTTAGTGTCTAGTTTATGGTGTAGCAATGTAGGGAGGAATTCTTTAGGTAGTCGGGCTTCAGGCTAGGTGTACACCATAGAGCTTCCTTGGTCAGAGAAAACAGGTAATCCGATTACTATCTTGGGTATGTTGTGGGAATGATCTGGGGTCTTTTTTCTTTATTTTAGCATGCAAATTTTACAGGATTCTTTATTTTGGGTGCACAAGGTGCATGAGATGTATCTATTTCCTAAAGTTATATTGGTTTTTATGTTTGATTTAGTTAAAATGTATCGTATATATAAGGTGTGTGGAACAAGGATTTGTATCCGCAAATCATTGGATACAAGACCTATGAGGCGCATTGGAATCTAGGGATCGATGTAATGTTGGATTACATGAGGTGCGTAGGCATAGGGGCATCATTCTGATGTGGGATTGTTTTGAGGTGTGAGGCACCATGAATGATTTGAGAATCTTATGTGATGAAAGATCTCATAGGATTCATGTGTGACACAGACATGATGTGGGAAAATGTTGAGATGTGGTACATGATGGTTGTCAAAGATGACAAAGGATAACCTGATGAGGTGATGGAGTGATGAAGTGTCATTGGAGGACATTGAGTCTGAGGAGGGTAGATCGGTTTTCTGTTTGTTTTTTGTTTTGGGTAGGGATGTGACTGGGGTATGTAACTCCTAATGTTTGGATCCCATAAAGAATTTGAATTTATCTCTATTATAATGAGGTACTACAAGTTAAATTTAATGAGAGTATCATGTTTGGTACCATATAATGATTGTTTATGTCCATGATGATCTATATTAAGGTGCAGATATTGTAACATCCTGGGTTTTTTGTAGGGGATTGAATTCATCACCTATATTGAATTTTAAGTGTTTGGTAGGTAGACCATGTATTTTATTGATCAAGGGAACATAATTTAGAAATTTTTTTACCAAAATTCTTATTTCTAGATGAACATTTATGATCATAATGTTTCTTATAGTATTGGTTGGGTTTAGTGTCTCTCTATGGATGAAATCCTAAATATTATACGTTTGTAGATTTATACGCTTGGTTTTTGAAAACTATGTGTCTTCCTATGAGAAATAGTGCAGCCCTGTAGGTCTATTGGACATTGGTTTTCTATCCATGAAACTTGGTGTGCATGGCCTTGTGAACATGCCTATAATTTTATATAGAGTCCTCTCACAATTTTTTATTGCATGGTTTAGAAAATTGTGCACATTAACCATGTGAGAATGGAGGCTGGGTAGTGGTTTTTGCATGATTGGTGCACATTTTTCCAAACTACTCAAGATAACCATGAGACCCATTAAAAGTGAAATTTTACCATTTTTTCATCACCTATTTCTTATTGTTTCCCTCATTTTTCATCATCCTACCACCACGTACAACAGATTGGAGAACCAATTTATTCCTACAATAACAATTGAGATAGATTATCTATCTGACCTCTTTTTCTCAATCCGTCTTTTCCTTTGTCTATGCTAGTGGTGACCCTATAGCGAGGAGAGACCATTGGTGTTACCTAAACGCCCTACAAATGGACAACTTCATGTGGCTTAATAGAGGGGATTTTAACTCGATTATGGATGAGGAAGAGAAAAGAGGAGGTACTGACTTATATTATTCTGTTATTCAAGGTTTCAAAGACTTTTCCTCTTTACCAGGCATCTGTGACATATGATTCTTAGGTAACATGTTCACATTGAGTAACAATCGAAAGGGTACCAACATCATTTGTTGTAGAATGGACAGGGGATTTTTTAATCTCCAAGGCCTTGACTCTTTCCATCAGTCATCGATCATGCACCTGACTCGTTCTCCCCCATACCATGCTCCGCTGTTGGTGGTGCTATAGAAATTGTATCTCATTAGATTCACCCATTATAACACTATTTCCTCACATTCCAAGGAGAACATCATGAAAATGTTGAGGATCTCCTCAGAGTGTGTGGTGGTAGAGGGTTTTTGGACTGGCATTTATAGGAGCCCCATGCATCTCAAAAAGGAAATTGGTAATTAGTTGAGCATTACATCACTAGAGGAATCCAGTTTTCATGGACTACAATCGGACATTGACAAAATGGAAGATGATTTTCATGAATCATGGTATGATGTTATGTTTTCCAACCATTGTGACAAGCACTCCTTTATGGCTAAAAAACTCTTGAAAATTGAGAAAGCCTATCAAAACAAATCCAAAACTCAGTGGATAGAGGATGGAGACCAGAATACAGATTTCTTCTAAGGAGGATATCAAATCCACCATCTTTTGCATGAATGAGGATAATGACCTGGGCCCTGACAGCTTCCCTGGAGCCTTCTATGTATTTTCCAAGGTTGTTATTAAAGACCTAGTTGTTAATGGCATCCAGGACTACTTCATAGCGGCCCCCCACACCCAAAGTGTGTGGCCCTCTAAATTTTTTTTGATCCCCAAGGTGAAGGACCCAGTTAATATTAACCAATTTAGACCCATTTTCCTATGAAACATCTGTTAAAAAAATCATTTCTCCCCTCATTTCCAAGAGATTAAACAATGTTATCCCTCATCTTAACTTTTGAGAATAACATGACTTCATAATGAGAAGGCATATCGAGGGGAATTGTGATTTCTAAATAACTAGTTGATGATATCATCAATCCGGTGGTGGGTTCAAATGTGGTTACACAAATTGACATGGACAAAGCTATGATAAGTTAGAAGGGAGTTTCATTATCCTTGTTATGATAATGTTTGGATTAAACGAATGGATTTTTGATCTATACATTAGATTTTACTCTTAGACTTGGCTCAGAATCTCATTGTTGGGGACATGTTTCAGATTCTTGAAAATCACTCATGTGGTGTGGAAAGGGGACCCCTTGTCTCCTTTTCACTTCATTATGGTGTAGGATTCTCTTTCCAAAAAAATAAATAATAAAATGCTAAGTGGAAGGATCCGACACAACCAAAACTTGTCTATGAATGTTTCCATTTCCCATTTTACATTTTCTGATGATATCTTTATTTTAATTAATGGATGCCAGAGGTCGCTCATTAGACTCCTGAATATTATGTTTTCATATGGTTAATTGAGTGGGAAATTCATCAATCACTCCAAAATAAAGGTTTTCATTTCTAATAGATGCTTAGGTTGATGTAATAAGGACGTCCAAGTGATTCTTGGGGTACATAGACAACAACTTCACATGACCTAACTCGGTGGGCCGATTTCTAATGGGAAAATTAAAAAAGTGATCTTCAATGACATTATCAACAAGATTTTAGGGTGAATTTCTAACTGGACGCACAAGTTCCACTTTTTTGGAGGTAGATTCACTCTTATAAATAGTATCTTCCTATCAATACTAATGCATATTCTCTCAATCATTAACCCCCTAAGGGATCGATTTTCTGTATAAAGACAATTCTCATCATTTTCATATGGGATGGAAATTTTTCTGGGCATTTCCACTAGGCCTCCTAGAAGAGGCTGAAAAACCCAATTGTGGAAGGCATGGATGACATTCAAGACATCTCTAATACTATGTGTCCCATGCATACTATAGTAGTATGGGAATTTTTGGAAGGATATTCTTTATGGGAGGATCTCATCAAGGATATATATGGTCTTTCCTGGGATGATTGGGGAACTCGAAGGCACAGCATCTCATCTCATGCAATATGTATGTGTATACACTTGGGGGAGATGGAGGTCTATTTGAGATGAGTTGTGGGGATAGGAAATATCAGCCTATGGTTCCCCAATAGGGCATGTGAGAAGATCTTCATTCATGTGTGCCTGGTCCAATACTTCACTTTAAAGGAGGCCATCCATAACCCTTATTTCATGAATTATCCTGAGTAGTGTGCAGAAGTCGATATTTGACATTATTATCCTCTGTGAAGATAATGACAGGTGTGTTTTACAAGGTTTAGCACTAGAGGATTTTCTGGACAATACTTCTAGTCCATGATGCATATGGATAGCGATCGAGAGGCTTGGAAGGAGTTTCTGTTGTGAATGTAGAATGCCTCTAAGATTATCTTTATTGTGTGGAGAATTAAGAACAATGAAATTCCTATGGATTACAATATTCAGAACAGTGGCATTGCCCTGGCATTGAGATGCTGGTGTTGCAACCATCCGGGGAGTGAATCTTTGTTGCATGTATTATTCAAAAGAAATTGGTCAGGAAGTCCTTGGTTGGGCCTGAACTGTATCTTTGAAATTATTTCCATAGGCTATTCCATGTAGAAGACAATCTGTTTATGGTTTGATGGCTCATAGTAGTAGGCGATGGAAAGAAAAATCAGTAGCTACATCTTTTCATCAGTTTGCTGGACCATCTGGTATGCCAGGAATCATGTTAGGTTGGGTGTGTGACATTCCATGATTTATATAAAAATTTATGTGTGATCCTGGGTGAGGGATCTTTGTTCCTTAATCAAAGTAAGTTCCTCTCGGGAGGTTCTATATAATTTCCATCACCATTCGTTGGATGCCCCACACCTCAAGAGATGATGGGTAAGATGGTACCCTCCATAAAACGACTTTAACATAATTTTCATGGCTCATTATCAAACAGACTGATGAACAGTGGTGGTCTTCTTAGAGATCACTATGGGTTGGTCATCCTTTCCCTTGGCACTTTTTTCAGATGAGGAAATTCATTGGGGGATGAAGCGAGATCTATGCATTCAGGCCTTGGTTTGTGATAAAAGATTTCAGATTCAAATCAATGAGGTTGAATTGGACTCAGAAGTGTTGGTGAACATGTAGCATGGGAAGGTAGTCACTCCTTGGGAACTACTGTATCAGATTCGGTGGGGTAAAATGGATCTATCCCCTGGAGTGGTTGTGAGACATATTTGCAGGGAGAGGAACTTCACAGTTGATGGTTTCATGAGATAAGGTTGTGAAGGTGAGCCTTCTATCATTTACTCTGGTTTGGGTTCTTATCCATTTCATTTTAAAAACATTATTCAAGGAGATTCACTTAGACTGCATCACTGTAGGCCCCCTTGATGTCACTGGGATTGAGTCCCCCGTGATTCCATTTTATAAAAATATTCAACTTTTTTCATGTTTATCATTGGTATGGTGGAACAACAATCATTTGAGGAGGTTAGACCTTTAGGATATGGTCACGACCCATTTGAGGTTGGGTGGTGTCGACCATCATGTTGAGAAAAGTAGTCTCAAGGGAATTAGGTGCTATATGACATGGACTATAGACTAATTAGGTGATTTATGGTCTCCCATGTTTGACAAATTATTTCATGGATTCATCAGCATGTTGGATGACTCGGATGATGAGGTGGTTATGACCAATAGTCTGGGTAGAGGCCTCCTGTAGTTGTGGAATAAGGTAGTGGTTAGAGGTACTTTCCATATATAGTCATAGGTATGGTGAGGAGCCAACACTTGATAGTGTTATGACTGTCTGTGTGGGGCTAAGTCTAATTGTACAAGAGGTCAATGCACTTGAATATACTAGGGAGGGAAGAAATCACAATTCACCGATAATTCAGATGTCGTGCCAAAAATTTTATTATTTAGAGCATAGATATCTGTATGCCACAAGAATCTAGATTAGGGCAGACATATTTCCTTAGGAGATTATGTATGTTGGACCAGGTACTTGATTGGGGTGTTCCTTCATGAAGTCAGTTACGTGATCTGGATTGGAAGTGTTAGTTGGAACAAAATGATTAGTTACATTACAAGTGGTGGAACTTGGGGATTATCCTAGTCTTTTTTTCATCAGGGGATTTACATCATTGAGTCCAAGGATCCTCTTCACTATGGTATTCCAGAGTTAACTATGATGGTAATTTCTCCCTTATGATTGCTGAGCACAATGGGAGCGGGGTATTGTTTTGAATTTGTTCTGTTCAGTTTTATTTATTTATTTTTTGTACAACTAGTAAATAAAAAAATCAATAGGCTCACATTGGTGGGGGATTATTAAGATTCATTATCACATCCTACACATTCCATTTTAGGATGTGTGTAGATTTCAAGAATTTTCATTCAGGTAAAGGATCAGACTCTAGATATTTACATTAGTGTTAGGTTGTTTAGCATGGGATGTGAGGAAATGGACAATTGATTCTTTCCTTATTTGTAATTCCATTTTAGTTTTCCTTATTTACCTATCAACATGCTTATATATGTATATATTGAGGTCATCCATTTTGACCCTTAATCTTCTTATGTTGTATAACCTAGTTTTGATACCTTTTTTCATTAGTAGATTCAAATAGTATTTTGTGATTTTCAATTATAAAAAATCTTTTAATTTTATTTTTTGATTTTAATTATTTCATTTTATGATTTTGCTTCTGCAATAGGTGGGTTACTAGTCCCATTTTTCTTCCGTATTTCCTCCCCTAATATGTATATTAGAACATTATTATATCATCACCAGATGGTATAATATCGATACAATCTCCCCTTTACATAATCACTTCTAGTCTACATCCTTTGGCCTATGGGGAGGTGCTCCTATGGTCATGTGGAACTCAACCCATATCATTTTTCAGGTGGCTAAATGGGTTAGGGTTCAACATCCACAAATAATGATCAAAAGCAATCTAGAGGAAGATAGTGGATGGAATAGTTCGAGATTATCCCCAATTAATCATTTAATAAATTGTGTGATGTTATCCTATATGAAAAATAATACATAAGAAAATTAGAAATATATATTTACAAAATAAAAATAAATGGACATTACTTATTTATAAAAACATTAAATATTTAGTTTATAAAATATAGATGATAATAATTTATTTTGGAAACCATGAAATAATTGAGATTAATCATTGTAAATTGAATTAAATAAGATTATTAGAGAATAAATTCAATGGAAAGTCATTAAGAAAAAAGATTTTTTTTCTCAATTTTTTTTAAATATAGAGAAATTATTATAAAATTATTCAACTAAAAGATGTTAAAGAGATTCCATTCCTAATTTTGTGAAGAATTTATAAGGAAACAGAAAAATAATTTAATAAATCATATAAGTATAAATACATACATTTATAAAGAAATATAATTATTCTGGAAATTTATGAAATCGATTCCTAACAAAAAGGAATAGATAATATCGGTTACACTTATAAAAATATATTAAATTTATATTTTATCGGATGTAAATTATAATTCTATGAAAACATGTAAACTGCATGAATAACTAGATGAGAAAAAATTGATGGGATTTTAGAGATAATGAACATACATCCTCCTATATAATAATAACCATCATCTTTATCTCTTATTTAAGAACCCTATTAATATATATTAATGTTTATTAACATTGATTATAACATTAATTACACATATATTAGTAAGTTATCATTTATTTTTACAATAAAACATTAGAACAATTTATTTTTTCGTACACGGTTCATAATGGTTATGTCAATAGTTTTTCTTCGATACCAAGTGCGTTATTCATATATTATTCAAGTTAATGTAATCATTGTGTTCCAATTATTTTCTTAGTCCTATGTTCTTTTTATAGATGGTATGTGTGTGCTTCATGATAATGGAACCCTTGATGAGTGTGTTTCAAGTAATTTTTCATTTAAAACACATTACTTTATAATGACCATTCCATATTCTTTATGTCACTCTATCAGAAATGTATTCATGGTATAAATTACTTATTAATTTCATATAATAATATTATTAATGTCTTGAAAATGTTCTCGAAGAAAATAATTTTTTGTATTACATCGTTCGTATATGTTGTTGAACCAACCAAAAAAAAGAGTTTCCTATACCAGAGAATTAATTATAGTATAGAGGTATATACTAGTAATATAAATTTAAAATAATCTTTATAATGTTAAAATAACATCATTTTGTTAGAAACATATTTTCAGAAATAGTGTATATGAGAAGGTAATTTGAAAATATGGTTAAGAACTAGTTACTTTGATGAAATCTCTCATTTTATATATGGGTTCATTAAGAGTGAAGGATTTAGGATTATTTCATGGGATCAAAATCCACAAAAATTCTAATTAGGTTTTATTTATGGATAATAGATGGGCAGTTAGAAGTGAATTTAATTCTTTGAGTGGTTTTGGATGTTTTGGGGATGAATCCTTCCATATTCCACTTTGAGGGGGGGGGGGGGTATTTACCCTAATATTAATTAATTAATGTGAAAAGATTAAATTTTAAAAGTAAATTGGTTGAAAAGTACAAAATAAAGGATATGAGTCATGAATACCTATATCTCCAAAATTTAGAGTTATGGTTTCATGGTATGTTGAGTCATTGTAGCTTAGTTTAATCCTTTTTACATCATTTACCTTTGTTATGGTAAAACAATTTTAACCTCGATATTTTTTTGTACCTACAAATGAAATTGTATAATTTACCTATTTAGGATTTAATGATTAAAAATTTGGAAACCAATTAATCTAATTTAATTTCAAAATATTATTTTTAGAATTTTTAATCTAAATATTATATATATACTATTTTTATTGAAAAATGTCTCGATAAACACTATTTGTTCTAAATATTATTTCATATAATTTAAAAATTAAATGAGTTTTAATCTATTTGTTATATATTTAAACATTACATTATATTCATCAATTTAAATCGATCGATTTAATTTATTAAGTTAAAAATACACTACTAAAAAAGTACTCTTTAAAAAATATCGATCATTAACATTAAATAATTTCAATCACTTGCTCTTAAATTTTATTTTATGAGACATTAAATTTTATCAATATAATGGAAATATAATATTTTTTATTTTATAAATAGAGCAAATCATCCCTTAATAATATTATTAATAATAATATGAAACACATTAAAATATATTTTCAATAAAATATGTTAGTTATCTCCCTATTTCATTATTTATTTATTTATTATTTCAATAATATATTATTTTTTGTCTCTAAATTAATATTACAAAAAATTATATATACCAATTTTATAAATTCATACCCAATGAAAGTATATCACATGACCATATTTCTAATGGTTATATATTTGATTTCTATATAAAACATATTTTATTCCAATATAGATTATTAAAATATTAAATGAATTAATCCAATTTAAATCTCCAACAATATGTTTATTAAATTTATAATGATTTCTATTCATTCAATAGTAATAATTGGGGTCATGAACTTCATTTAAAACCAAAAGGATAATTATTTTACATTAAATTTAATCTAATTTACTTATGAATTTATTGTACGTGTACTTTTCATATTGATGATTCCTATTTTATTATCATTATATAGTAAATTTTTAATTTCATTATAATATTTTACCCTAATAAAATATATCACAGTTCATTTTAGTTAAGTATTTCATGTGAAGCATTTTATTGGAAAAGTATTTATTTAATGGAAAAAGAATTTTTAAATGAGGATGTTTTATAAATTTAAATTTTACTTCACAAAGAAGATATATGAATTCTATTTGATATCTTAAGGTATTTTCGTATATAACTCTTTAAGATCTATTATTTTATCTCTCGTTTAATCATCTGTACTCTTTAAATGATTAAATAAATTTTAATTTCTTATGAATATATGGTTTTCACCAATCATTTCTCAAACACATTTTCAAATTTTTTTCATAGGGAATATTTTCTTCTAGTTTATATATTGATAAAAATATCATTATATAAACTACTCCTCTTAGATATTGATCAACTAAACATTATATCATCTGAACATTCCCAATAGTCTCTTTCCTTCAACGACTATATCATCAAATTTCTCATTCATTTATTCTAACTCAATATATTTACATCAAACAATGTCCATCAACAATAAAAAAATCTATAAATTTTCATACATAATAATTTCATAATTAATATCTAATTCTTATAATGTATTTTATCTTATGAGGCATGATTCTCATAGATTATCCTTTTCCATTGTTAATTAATCATTCATGTTCATATTCTTTATAATCGTATGATTTTTAATCAAATTATTTTACAATTTTGTATTCTCAAGAAACTCATACCTCCTCTATTAATAGTAACTCATTATCTTTTCAACACAATTTAAATATTAATTTAATTTTTATTAGAGTTTTCAACTCCAAAAACATCATCCTAATTCCAATGAATCTTTATCCAGTTATGCATATAAGGAAACTACCAGTAAATATTTTTTAATAAAATTCAAGTCAGCTTCATAATTTTCAACAATTAATCATCTAATTACTTTTGTAAAACTTTATTCTTACAAGATATCCAAACATTTTATTCCATAATATTTTTTTGAATATTATCCAAAATAAGAATTGAGCCTCTATTGATGATGATATATTTATATTACAAGAATAACTTATAAATTTTTCAATTAGTTTCAAACAATTTAGATCATTCCTTCTTTATAGTTTTTATAGCTTCCTCATATTCTAATATCCTCTCAGTAAAACATCCACTGATCATACTTTCATAGTAAAAATTTCAAAATCCATACAAATTCTCACATTATCTCAACTTTGAAGACTTCTGTATTGAATTAAATATATTATTTATCACTTTTCGAGAAACTATCATCAAAGATATTGTGTAAGTTATTTTCCATTTCAAATGTCTTCTATAATAATCTCTACAAATAATATTTCCTATGAAAGAATATATTATATGTATTATGTAGGATTCTCCACTTTTAAAATTTCTTTATACACTTATGAATTTATCTCAATGACTTGTAATATTATACAGACCACTTTCTTTGGATAAAAAAATCTATATCCTCTAATTATCCAATCTCCCTAATATATGGTTATAATTAATTATTCAGATATTATTATATATATTTTATTATAATAAGTTCCATATATTATTTATTTTGATAGTGATTCTTTCATAATTTCAACTTTTTGATTACTGATAATATTAGTCATTTTATTCTTAGCTTTTGAACTCAGCTTCGAACACCTCGACAGAGTTCATCCTTTATCAAACAGTAGTTGACAGTTCTCTAAACAATGATAGAAACATGAAATGGATTAACACGTGATTTTATCTTAGAAAATCATTAAATATACTCTATTCCATGAATTTTGGTAATAAACACTTCTATTTCTTGGATAAATCATTCTTCCACATTAAGTGTACATCATTCGATATTAGGTCTAGAATCATCTTGTATTACACCATTTGATGTACAATCATCTGGAGTGTTAACATCTGGATCATCCTTAATAATCACTATCTCCTTCTATAATAATAATTTTTTATTATTTCACTTATTATCTCAACTTCTAACAGACTTCACATTGAAAAAATACTCCTGACAATCTATTTTTGATCTTCATTATTTATGTATTAGGGATTTCATGGGATATGATGAATGAATAATGTTTTATAGTATTTTTATCTCCTGAATATGATTGGAAAAATGGAATGTGTTCATGTTTCATATTTATAATATATGATTCACGTGAAATTCATGTGTTTGCCTATGATTGAGAATGTTATTTGGGATATGGATTTCAGTTATTTAGAATTTCAGTACAATATTATATATTGTTTCCCCATATAAATAAATAGTATTATAATCAATCTCATTGTATGGTATGTTTATATTATTTCATGTAGATCACATGCATGATATGTAATGATAACCCTAAGACTGGATAGAAAAGGCTAGTGACTATACCAATGTTATGATACTTTTATGATGTAGTATATATATAGTTTATCATGATTCTATTATTATTACTATTTTCTATATATTGTGATATCAAAAATTATAATACATGTGTTTTTAGACATGTGTTTTGTTTTTTCATGATATACCACCATGAAATATTCTAGTGTAGTTCCAAGAGGGTGGAATTGAGCATGACCCATCGATAGTTGAGTTGAAAACCTCAACATCACCTATTATGTTGACAAATGAATATTTTCAAGAGATTCTACTATGGGTCATGAATTTTATGTATAGGTAGGCCCCATGTGTTTTAACTTATATCTTTGAGCTTATGTGATAGTTCTGGATAAAACACCCAGCCCTATTTATGGCTTATGGTAAAAATTTGGCCATTGATCTCTAGGTTAAGTCATTGCAGAATAAATTTGACCATTCTGAGATACCCTTCATGGTGATGGAGAATATAGTGAATTTTATACAATAATGACCTACTAAGAAATTTTTCGATGTTATGATGTTTGAAAACCAATGTGTCATTTTATACTTGAAGGGTTTTCAAGCTCATTTTTATGAGAATTTATTCTTGCATATTTAAGGGAAGATAGAGCCTAGAATTTTATACAACTTAGATAGTATGATATATTTATTATAGATTATGAATCTTGATTAATCATAATTATTTTTTTACAACATCATTGTTTGAGGATCAAAAATTTAGGTCTAGGCTCTTTAAGGATAAGTTATGTAATGTGATTTGGGATTAAGATACTATTTTGCACCTAGAAAACTTTTTAATAATTCTGAATTAATACATTATAAATGAGAGGAATACAAATAATGGTAGGGAATCTAGGTAGTATTTTCCTTACATAGGAACCATGAGGGGTCTTTGACACCAAGAAGCTAGTGTTTTAGGTTCACAACATGGTAATTCTGGAAAATGTATCTAGAGTGGTGGCCCATCTTTCTCACAGTGAAGATGAGGTTTAGTGGAGTGTTACCAATGCAATAGGCCATTTCATGTGAGATCACAATTTCCATGGATTCCAATATAATGTCAATAATATGTGTGTATTGGGTACATTTAGTGGGTCAAGGGGAGTACTCTGTAATAAACTAGTGGGAATGGTTCTAATTAGATTTCGGGATTAGGATAAAGACTATGTATACCATATATGAATCGTAATTGGTGTTCTTCCATTTTTTAGATCACTATGGTGGGTATGCTATTTAGGGTCTGACGAAGCATCACTAACAGGGTGATACCCCTTAGGGGAATAAGCCTAAAACAGTTTATGGATGAATATTTATCTTGATGTATAAAATTTAGATGGATCCTACCAGTCATGAAATTAGGTCATCAATAGTTTGAGATATTATCTTAGTGTCATCTACCCATGATTCACTCTATTTAATATGGGTGAGTCATATTCCATGACATCTGCTTATTTTTTTATGGTTCTGGGTTGACCATAAAAAGTTTTTATGGAGTTCTTTCGATTGATACGCCCTTCGGGGTGAGATCAATAGTTGATGGAAAATGTTTAACAATAACAATAATGACAGGTTGTTAAAAGATACAATGTTATTTATACATGTTGTATGTGCACGAATTTTATGTGATCCTCAGAGTTGACTGAATTACTTGGTATCAAGTGATAATCAATTTCTTATCACTAATGTGTATCCTTCTCCTCAAGGGAGAGTGATTACAACACCCTAGTAAGATAATAGGATCAGTAAGCAAGTCATTTTTGACCTAACCATAGTTAGTTGAGAATGATCTTAGCCTAATTTTTCAGTCTTGATTTGGAATCTGGGGAGTCATGCAAGGTGATTATTCCTTATACTATTGATCAGTTCTATGATTTTTTTCAAGTGAATTCATGAGGATTCCAATTGGGTGAGAGTTTGAGTTTATAAGTGATCTTATAATGGGTAGATTGACTATATCTATTCTACCATACATGATGGCTCGTGATGGATTTCGAGATATGTTGTCTTAGTTAGAGGATCCAATGGTTATGTGATTCATTCACACTAGTATAACCCCATTAGATGTTATTGTATTTTTTCATGAAAGTGGATTCATTAAAATGTTTATGTTGTCATTAATATATGTTAAATGAGGAGAATGATTAGAATAATTATCCTCTTCCTCATATTTATGACCTATTTAGTCAATTGTGGGGTGACATGTGGTTCAATAATAGTGATTCAAGGACATGTTATATCTATTTAGGCAAGGGACCTCTAGTATCCTACATAATAATTTCTAGTGAATTTGTAGTTTGTATTATTGTCTAGTTATATTTTTCTGATAAATGTTCCAAAAGTGTTTATAGATATGATGAATCAGGTCCTTCACCCATATTGTGACTATTTTTTGGTATTCTTCTTTGATAATATTTTAGCTTATTCTCAATATTTTTTGGATAATGCTTTCTAAATTATCTTTTTTTGTGAATATTGAGGGATAATCGACTCAATTTTAATATCAAGATTCTTAACTTATAGATTCTCTAGATGATTTTATTAGGTAATTGGGTATCATAAGAAAGATTACCAGTTACCCCAAGAAGGTGGTGGTTTTTTGTTTCAGGGGAGAGACCTAATAATTTCATTGTATTTTTTAGTTTATTAATAATGGACAGTAACTATTAGAGGATTATGTAATATTTCCCCTAACTAGAATCACTAATGATGGGCCTAAAAAGGATATAATGTTATTATAGATTAATTTTAATGGTCTGGAAATTCATGGGATAAATTAAATGTTCATGTAATAAATTCTCATCACATTACCAGTATTAGGTAAGGAGAAAACAATATAACTCTATATATTATGGGTTAGGCTAAGAGATATCCAGATACTGGGAACGTATGTAATCACACATGGATCCTTGTAGCTGACACTACATGAGGATAACTGTTTGGGTTAATATTTGATGCTTGTTTTGATGGTACATGTGTTAAATTTGTGGGCTCACTTAATGATTAGTGAAGGGTTTATTGTGTATAATGACCACATACAACTTAGGTGTATCTTTTTAGAGTGATAAATGAACCTTTTGAAGATAAAGTGGGTTTATACCTTCATTACAATGTCTTTAAGATGGAATATACCCTTTAGAAGGAGAATGTGGTTGTTGGTTCTTTGAGTAGGAAGACTCAGAGATATATGGTGTAGGGTGATAATAGTGCGTAGTACTTAATTGGGAACTTTTTTAAGATTCATGTGTTTGTTCCTGAGTATTACTTTTGAGTGACCCTTTAATCCTTTTCTATCACTCTATTAATTACTTACAATATTGGGAAAGACTCATCTGTCACATTTTGATTATCTGTGATGAGGTAAAGCACATGTGGTGGGTTTTAACACCCTAGAATGTTAATGTGTTAAAAGACCAAATGCTACTACACAATTAAACAAGATATTCCTTTATTTATTAGAGACAACATAAATAGAACTCCATAGTTAGGTGAGTCTATATTGGATTCCGATTAGGATTGGGGACCACTTGTAATGTTTTCTAAGGTGTGTCTGATTGAGAACAAACCACATTGAAAGAACATGTATTGGACTTTGGGGATATCATATTAGTTTGATAACCCATTTTGTAATGTGGGTGGGGTCCATGGGGGAATAATGAATTCTTATAAGGTTGTCGGTGGCTCCTAGTGGGCCATGACCTGATGTATATATTAAAAATGTGGGTTAAATGTGGTTTTAATAGAGCCATTTCATAACATTAGTATAAGAGCCATACCGATAAAAATGTGTACTCGAACTTCGTTGGTTGATATGTAAAATACACAACATGGATGTTTTTCTATCAATGGGGAAGAATGTAACACCCTATAAACTTAAAGGGTTAAAAGACAAAATGATTATATACATGTTAATAAGATGAAAATTTCTTTTTTGTATCCAACCTGACTAGAACCCCATAGTTTAAGTTGTAATGTCTTGATATTTTAACATAGGAACATCATCTTCAATAATTTATGTGATTGTAAACACCATTCATAGAAGAGAAATCAACAAAACAATAATTTATGATAAATTGATTTTTACAGAAATTCAATCTCATAGATATATTGTGATCCATGTAATACTTAGTTTAATGGAAACATGATACTCTATTAAAATATTATTTTTTAAACATGACCATTATAACCTATCCATTAAGATTATGGGTATGGATAAGACCAAATAATTGTTTAAAATTATATTTCCTAAAATTTTATAAAATAAATTAAATGTTAATCTATTGATGATGAATAAAATAACAATCAACTGAATGAAAAAAAAATTTATAAAAAAATTATTTTTTAAATGTGATTTAGTCATGCTTTACATATATAATTTAAAATTAGATTTTTCCAATTTTCTAAAATTTATATGGGAAATTATTTTTGGGTTTTTAAATTTAAAAGTTAAAATTATATTTGGGTGAATTTTTAACAATTTCTAGAAAAGATTAGTTTTTTAATTATTAGTGAAAAATACTAATTTATATTGAAAATCACCTCTGTGATTAAATTATTTATAGGGTAAAATTATATTTAAATATTTCTCAATAAAATATTCCCAATTATGTCATTATTTAATTATGTTTTTTGATTTTAATAAATTTTGAATATAATTATGATATAAAATAATTTTAATCTTTTGAATGTTTTTCATTCGAATCACCATTTTTTTTATTCATCATTAGGTATAATTTTAAAATGAATTATACCACTTTTTTATGATATTAGAATAAATTGATTCCATATTTGGAATAAAACCAATTAATTTCATCTAATATTATTGAATTTAGTTTTTACCATAATCAATAGTAAAAACAATAAAAATGTAATAACCACAGTTAAGGTATAAATGGGTTTTTCAGGGGGGGTTAATCAATAAAAATAAATGTAAAAATGATTAGAAAGTATCCCAACACCCATTTTATATCCATATTTTGACCATATTACATATAAGGGATGATATTTACCTATTTTTATTTCATCTGGAATGAGAAAAACATGGGTATAACTTTATCTTTTTTAAAATTTCATGTCTGTCCTCTCCCCCACCTACAAAATCCCACCCCTCTCCACCCATATTCACACATATAAAACCATTTATATCATCCGATAATATACCAAATAGCTTCTTAAATTCACTTGATACGTTATATATTCCTTATTTTTATTAGGAATCCATTCTAATAAGGATATAGGTTTAAACCTAATAAGGCTCTCTAAAGAAGAGATAATATTCTAAAACATGCATCTTATTTTGTTTCCTCTTACCGCTCAATATAATAATCATAAAATATGATAATATAATAAAAAAATATATCCTATAAATTAGTAATTTATTATGTTAATTTTATAATCTATATCCATCCACACTTTTATCAATTGGGAAACAAAATTGCTGATCATCTGTACGACAGACTACTGCCTCGTGAGCTGATGTAATTTGATTTCCATCACCAACTATCAAGGATATATGATGATATATTTATCATTATTATATGATATTAATGAAATTATTATACTTAATTATATATTATATCATATATATTTTATTACATTCCATTCTATTTGCGATAAAATAACATTTCTAGCGCGTACAGAAGACTACAACCTCACGAAGTGATGTGATTCATTTTTCACATACTATCTATATATTAGATAATAAATTTTAGTTTAATTAATATATGAAATATTTATTACCAAAAAATAATTATTTAAATATAATATATATTATAACATCTCTCCTTACAATCTATTTATGAACAATAAAATTGCTCGTGTGTATGAGTGGACTACCTTCAATACGTAGAGATGCTAAATGTTTTTCATTTTATTTTTACATGGATGGAAATAATGATAGATGTAATTAATAAAATTATATATAAAAAATAAAAATTATTTTTAAACTGTTAATCACTATTCAATTTTCTTTCATTCCATCCATAAATAAAATATTAAAACCTCGTTAATGTGTATGTATGACCAATCAACTTATTGAACAGTGAATTCCATTTTCTGTGTCTGAAATTTATAAATTAATTTATATATATATATAATAGATATATATGAAATTTATATCATTCTAAAATTCGGTATATTTTTTAACCATTATCAAATTAAAAGAAATAAAATGTATGAACCAAATCATACATGAAAAATGATGTAATTATCACTCAAAAATAATGATTTAACAAAGAATTGTGAACATATGGGTCATAAAAGACTATAATTAAATTATATGTTGTATGAAATATATTTTTATTATTACTAATAAATAAACTTATAATATACTTATATCAATTAAAATGATATTCAGACACATGCGAAATAATTCAAACCCAAGGTAAATTATTTTTATCACAATTTTCATTCTTTGAGACTTATGTCATATCATGAACCTATCTTATTTTAAGAGATTTATATACAACCCCTTTAAAATTTAATATCTTTAATTTATTTATTTTCATGATATTTCATGTTTCATTTAATGTTATTATTTCACTTGTAATATGATTACATGTTACCAAAGTGGTACCATTTTTATGGTACAATCTCATCGATTGTCAGGATTGTCTTGTTTATCCATATGATGAGGAAATATTGGTATCAATATCTCAATACACTCCTGAAATTTCCAATTCCCTATTTATTTATAAATATTATTAAGTAGTATCACTATTTATATTCTTTTTGGTATATAAAATGATTGAGGAAATATTATTTTAATAAAATCAAACTTCATTTCTGTCTTTAGTAGAAAATCTTGTTTTATTCCAAAACCATGTTTTCTATTTTTTTTAGAATTCTAAAAAATATTTAATACATTAATTTTTATGGATTTTTTAATTGATTTTATTTTATAATGTAATCTTCTTGTTGCTTTCCAATAATGAGTCATTTGTCTTTTACAAGAAATGTGAAATGAATATTTGTTTTAATGTGTATGAAATGTATTAAATTTTCACTATCATGGCCACTCAATGTTTTAAATAATACATTATCTACTTGAAATTTTATTTAAAAAATCATAATATTTTATCAACTATTAGATTTAAAATCGTTTTCAATGTGAAAAGGTTATTTTAAATCCTATTGAATTTTTTAATGACATTTTATTGTATTTCTTATCATAAATGAAATATACCCTTTAATATAATTATAATATAATAGGGATATGTTGTAATTATTTCCAAATTATGGTTTCTATGGATTGTTTATGATTACTTTAAATTGGGATGTACCGGTTTTATACAACTCGTATTACTCTAGATTGGTTACGATTACATTTTATTAACAAGGGAAATTGTGAAAATTTAATATGATAGTTTTTCAATATAAATGTTTATATTGATTATGTTTCACCCCATTCATATAATGAATTCATTGGACTTATTATGTGATGGGCGGGACCCACTATAGTCGTTTGATGCATCAGTAGGTCACATAAGACAAACTCGTTTGTGTATTTGTCCATGGACTAACCCATTTATGTAATATGTCCGGAAATGATTTCATGGTAGTATGGATATGATATCAAAAATTATCAATTACTGCAATATTAGATTGTTTATCGATCAACCATGTGATTATTAAATTAGTTAAAATATCCATGGACATGTTTTAAGCTCTGGCGATTATTCTTATAGAATTATATGGTCAAATTCGGTATCATTCCATAATCTTCTCAAGTAATTGATTGAATTGAATTTGTTTTAGTTATTTACAGTTAAATATTGATTATTATTATTTATTCCTGATATATTCTTATTTATGCATACCCTTAGGGGTTATTTGATCTCACAGCATTCTTCAGTTTCTTTCTCTAGGATTCCGTGATGTGTATTATGATTGATATGAAGGTTTGTTCTATAATTAATAATGACGCAATAGAATAAAATACATTGTATTATTTTATTATTTCAATTGTAAAATGATATTAATTTATGTATATAGTCTACCAATACTACTACACTATTCACTCTGTTAATATGTGATTCATTTTGTCTAATGAGAGTGTAATATAGTAACCACCAACTATAGGAGACTAGGGGTGAGAAAAATAAATAAGTGATCTTGGATTAGAGTAGTGTTTGGATGGATAAACACATAAGAATTTTTTTATGGTGTGAGTGTGAGAGGAAAGAGTACATTGAAATATTATGTTTTGGCCTATGGGGATATTCATTTTTTTATGACATATTTGGGAACATGGGTGAGAATCCCTGGGAAAGGAAGATGCCTATAGGGAAACTGGTGGTACAAGGATAGGTGGGACATAAATAATGATTTAAAAAATTAAGGATTATTATTATAGTAGTGGGGTTAGTTCATATATAAAGTGATTCAACTTGATTGGCCCTATGGATTTTCATTATATAATTCATGAAAAAGGTCTTGCAGAGATCCCTAATGGAATTCATGAGAATACATCACCAAAAGATGGGTTATTTTCATAGGGATTTCCAAGATGTACCATGACATTTTTAGGAAGTGATATTGGATTAGGATAAAGAGTTATATAGTGGGTCTCATATCATAGTGCATAACCAATCATAAGATGAGAACTATGCATTATTTTCCTCCAAGAACTCTCTAGTAATTACTCATTCTTGAGTGGAAGTTGGATAATGTGAAAAAGGAATCCATGGTATGTTTACCAAGTCCTTTAAAAGGTAGTGATGTTGTAGGGGTTATCATTATAAAGATGACCAAGGCCCAAAATTTTATCTGTATTTGTTATATCTACTCAATCAATGTGTTGAGAAGGTTTTATGTCCTTATAGTTGTAAGATTACATGATCTTCCATAGAGTATTTTTTCAATTTGTGATGATAGTTAAAAATCAAGATTAAAAAAGTTATTAATAATGGTTATTGATATATATACATGTCTAAGAAAAAAAAATCATCCATGATGCATGGTTGGTATGAACATTCTTTGATATTTTTAAAGGACATGCATCAAGAATGTGTCCTTAATTTTTGTGGCTTGTGGGAATGAAATCTTGTTCTATTCATGTTTTCATATAACAAAAATAATTATAAATCAATAAAATTATAACCCTTTTAGGCTTTATATATTATGTGGTTCTGAACACTCTTTATTGGTAAGAGTCAGGAGAGACTTATATGAAACAAATTTCCCCCATCTAAGATACATTAGAGCATATCCAATTGGTCAGTAAATATTTGGTGACTGGTTTATGTATAGAGTGATCATATACTGACCAATTTAACAAAACATTATTGTTAAAGGCATGTTATGGGGTTTTCACGAGATTATTCATTTATTTGGGACAATTTAGTATTTAATTGATAAGAGTTTTATCACCTAGGTTATGGGGCCATTTTAGATTTCATGACATTGAGATTCAACTAAATAACATTTTATTACTCTATAGTAGTGTAGTGGTATACATAATGTATTTTATGTATCTTAACTCAGGAGAAAACATGTTGATCCATATCATTTCATTAATATTGAGAATGATGAATTAGAACTAAACACATTATTCAAGGAATGGACAGTGCATAGAGTGGATCAAAGTGTGAAGACACTAAATGGGAATATGGTTCCTCTAGTTCAAGTGTAGTGGATGAAAGGGTGTATCCAAGAGGAGACATATGGGTGGTAATATGATATGATATCATAGTGGCCGGAGTTGACCAGTAACATGGATCACTGATGTTGAGTGATGCATCTCATGTATGTAATCCCTATTGTGGGGAAGCAGTAACACCCACATGAATAAAATTTTAATATTTGATGTAGATAGTGTTGAACTATTGATATTTTACTATATTTTAGATGTTATAGAGGTCAATAGTGGTATGGGATTTTGTTTTTGGGAAATGGTTATAAGGTGGAATAATCTTCTCATGATCATATCCCACTCCAAAACAAATGTTGGAAGAAAACAGAGACCTATCAGTGCTTCTGGAGCCACTATTCCACGAGATAGCCCACTAGAAATTTTTGGTGTATCCATTAGAGGTTTTTTGGGTTCCCTATGAGTTTATTAAAAAATATTTTTCAACATATTTTTATTGGATTTAAAATGGGTTTTTCTCTCTTCGCCTAGTTGAGTAGTAGTTCACTCCACCTCCCTCTCATAATTTTTTATATTTTTCGTTTACAAGATCAAATGTTCTTTAATTGTGCTCAGATCTTCATACTTTCTTATTGAAGGGAGTTCCATGGGTATGGTTAATACTCCTCAAAATTTGTTCTTGTTTTTTATCATTTTTTTCATCTCATTCATTAAATTAATAATTATATTTCATTCATTAGGTTTTCGTATTTCCACTATTTAATATTAGTTCAACAAGTGATATTTTGTGTTAAGGATTCTCTTATTCCAATATAGGTTGTCCCTAAATATTCTTTATAATTTATGTATGTGACAAAAATTTGTGTGTTATATAGTCATTCCAACCTTTGGTAAGTGATATTAAAAACAATTTCTTAGGAATGATATTGTACTGTCTAGGATAGTAATGACCCACCTAATGTGGTGGTTTAAAATCTAGTACATCTAAAGGGATAATTAAAAAAATTATATAGAAAATAATTATGTAAGAACATGTAGGGGAAATATGAAAATTTAGATACCTAGTTGATCATATGTAGCTTCCCCAGTTTTCTATTGACATTGTAACATGCAGTTATTTGAGGAAATTGTTATGGTCTCTATAAATAATTTAGAAAAAATAGTCAAGGATATGGTCTGTGACCAACATAGTGTGAATTGGGATACAGTGTTGGGGAATTTCCCAACCCAAGTGAACATTGTCTATTATATATTTTTGGAATTATGAACCTTGATTATATTATATTAGATTGAATTACTACATCATGTGGAAATTAATTATTGATTATGTTTATATATAACATAATGGATTGAAGGATGGGTATAATGAAATATTATGTAATTACTTGATTTGTGTTGGGTGAAATTAAAACCAAGGCTTGGATTATTTTATTGGTTTCTTGTAATAGAGACTAAGGATAGAAGTTTCATATTGATTTACTGTAATGCAAACCAAAGGGGTAATTTATAAATAGGTGAGTGTAATTATCACCATTAATTCTTTGTGAAAGCGGGTCATGTGTACTGATAAACATGAACATTCCTGAGTTACAGGTTATGTGTACTATGTCACCTGTAATAATTCAGGAGGTGATTTGGTTATAAATTCAATAATATATATTCTTGGTTATAATTTAGTGTATATTTATAAGTAATATGTACATAACATCATGGAAGGATGTGATATTTGGTGTGGGAATAATGTTGTCCCATGGTGGTTTGTTGAAATGTATATAGACAATTTGACACTACTTGGAGTTGGTATGGTTGAACCAAGGTAAAACGACGGAACTCAAGGACTAAAAGAGGTTCACTTCTGTAGGAATTTAATTTATATATCATGTCACACAAGGTTTACCTTTCACTATTAGGGCGTGTATAGGGAACCACATGTTGTTTCCAACTATGTTATATGGACACCCTACTCAGGTGCCTCGATATATGAGCATACCCTATGTTTCACAACCTAGGTAATGGTAAGGGTAACTGATACATATGGCTAAGCTGGTGGAATATAGTTTTAGTTTGAAAATGGGACTCAGCCTAAAATCAATAATTTTTTATCTTTGTCTTATATTTCTTTTAATTTTTGTGGCATGATATATATAACATACCACAAGAGGACTTTTTATGATTCTATGACTTGTTTGACATTATAACTAGTTCATTTTATTAAGGTATCGTCTATGAAATTAATTAATAGAATGAATTTATGATGTCACACTTATTTTTTATCATTGGGATAAATATTATGAGATCCATTGTGTTGTATTTATAACAATTTTTTGTACCTATAGAAATATATACTTTATTAAATAATATTTTTGTAAAAGAGTTTTGAAAGAATTGTATGGAAGTTTAATAATATGGATCAATTATCATGTTAATATAGGATAATAATTTATAAATTTTAGAAATATTGAATGTTTTATTAACATTGTTAAAGAAATTTCTGACATTTTTAGGAAAGATAATGTTCATTGATCAAAGATTAATCATAATGAATAATTCATGATAGGAGATGATGTTTTTGTAAAAGGTGTAACGTGCAACTGTTGTTTTGTTATCTGGAAAAACTTTTCATGAAAAGGTTTACAGATAGTGAATTTTTATGAAATTATCGGAGTAAAAATTTGATAATGTTTTTATATTGTCCTTGGAAACCCCAAAAATAAGTATTTAACAACAAATTTCTAGAAATAATTTTCGGATGACTGAAATATAAAAATTTAATGTTATCAAATTCAGAAAATTATAAGGGGGGAATGATACAACTCTTTACACCAAATGTATTTTAATGAAAAACACCCACCAGATGAAGTTTTTTTATATAGTTAGTCATTTGAAGTAGATGAGTTAAAATAATAGAAGTAATGTATTAGGTCACTAGATGTTGAAGATATTGAACAATGTATAAAAACCTATATATATAAGGATATGGTTGTATGATGTCTAGAGGGAGAAAAAATAACAATTTTATTTGTGGAAAAAAATCACAATACATAGTATACTTGATAGAGAGTTACAAAAAGATGTTTGTAGATAAGTTTTTTTGTTTCTAAAATAAGTGAAACACAAAATGGGGAGTTTTAGATTTTTTGAAACGTCTCAAAATTTAGATTTTAATTTATAGGATTGAATGTACAAAAAAACTAAAATGTATATAAAACATAATGTTTAAAAAGAAAACATTATGTTGACTCTTATAAAATAATGAGAATTCCACAAGAAATAAATTTTTTTATTGAAGTATTTATGAATTGAAAAATGTATTCAAACATCTTCAAAAAGTTAAGAGAAACATATAGAGGAAAATATTTTCAATAGATATACATTTTTTATGTATTTTGAAGGGAAGGGTTTTGTTACATGATAATCTTCTTATGTATGTGAATTGAGGAAGTGTGTTTCTAAAAAAATTTCATTAGATGAAATTTTTATATGATGTCTATTAGATAAAATATCATAAAGAAGTCCTTCAGAATAACTTTTTTGTGAGGAGAAAATATTAGGAGGATTAAATGTTGAACTGATGTAAAATCATTGGATAGAGAAATAATGATTTATTCTAAAAAACAATCCAAAGGAAGTAATATTGGGAATTTAATTTTTTTACATTAGATGACTAAATATTTATTGTTTAGAGAATTGATAATTATGTTCTGGAAAAAAATAATCCAAATAGTTTTTATTTTTTAATGTTCTAATGCTTTCATTTTAATTTAATTCTTTCATTTTTTTTGATTTCATTCTAAGATAAAAAAGGGGAAATAAATTATTATTGTATGATGTTACGAAAATTTGAGAAATGCTGTAAATTTAGTGAGAATTAATGGAGCATCATTAATGTTTTATACTTTTTTAGAGGCATCCAGTGAATTAAAGATGAGTTCGATATCTAAATTTTGAGATCATATGGGAAGTAATGTGAAATTTGTTTCCTACCTTCTCTAATTCTATAAGACCTATAAAATGGGTGAAACATAAAATTTACTTGTTAGTATACATAGGTATAAAAATTTGAAATGATAATAAGTGGGAGTCATAAGTGAGTATCCAAATGAATCACTTTTGGGAGATAAAATTCTAGATAGGGGCTTCTATTATAGAATTAAATAATGTCTACTAGTTAATAGTATTAGGTCGATAAATATTACAAATATTTGAATAAGTATTTGAGTAATAATGATTTCATTAAATCAAATAGAACACATGTTATAAAATTATGTGTAGGTTTAGTGAGGTTAATCAAATGGAGTTTACTAGATAAAGTTAGACACACCAAACAAACATTATTAGATGATGGAATCTGAAAGACATTCAAGATGAACTTTTATAGAGAAAACGTTTACAAAGATTCATACTTTTGTGTTGGATAATTGACTAGTTAAAACACTATCAACTGAAATGATTTATTATAATCATACCATTTAAGATATTGAAGGAGTCTAATGGGGGTTGAAAAAATATTGTATTCAATTCTTTCTATTAGATAATTTACATGGAACCATAGAAGTATCCATAAAAATGATATAGGTTCCCACTCTAAGGTCGAACCGTGTAAATTAATATTAATTGTTTACTTTCTCATATTTTCATGCATGTGATATTTTTATAAATGTTGATATAGAGGGATAATATAAAAAGTTGCATATTTTGAATTTCATAAAGATAAAAATTTGTAAAAATAATTCTACCCCTAGAATTGGTTTAATGATCCTTAGAAACATTGATTAGAATCATATAATGGTTTCCATATTGAATCCTTATCATATAATGCTTCAATAAAGTCAATAGTAGAGGTATTCTCGTATTCAATGATAAACATTAAATTGTTTAGAAAAATAAATTGATACCCTATCTTCAATGACATTGTCTTGAGGTTCTAGATTCAACAGAAATGTTTCTACAAATTCAGAAAAATGATCCCATAAATATTTCTGAGATGAAAAATATTGAGGGAGGTATAAAAGTAGGAAATTCTATTATTATGAATCAATCAAAAAAACATTATAATGAATGTGTTGTGTCTCAAAAGAAATAAATACATTTTGGTAACCTTTAAAGTATCTTCTAGGGGAACACCAATGTAACAGAGAGAGGCTTTTTAGTCTAGACAAGAAAGTTAAAAAAAATCCCATTGAGAGATGAAGAAACAATTTATAATTAATTCCCTAGAGTCAATGATTACATATGCAACATCATAGGTTTTAGGGATATTTTATAAGATTATATAGTTATCCATAAACTACTGAGAAACTTCCCTGATATGTTTGAATATAAAATATTATATTTTAAAGGTATAATTTATTTATCATTAGATAAAACACATAACATTCATGTGTATTATGAAATGAGAAATTCTTCAGTATTAAAAAATTATATCAAGTATAAAATGGATTTTCAAGCTATGAGGAAGGTATAAAAAGAAGAATCTGAGAATGATAAACTCAATGATTCTGAGGTGTCGACCCCAACCTTTAATAAAAATAATAAATCCACCTGGTTGAAATATTTTCACTAGAAATATAATAATTATGTTGATTAAGAATGCTTTTAATGAATCAATATAAAATTATTCTTTATATGATAAATGTTTATGAAATTTTAATAAGTCATTGGAAATGTTGAGAAAATTGTAGATTCCTCAAACATTGATGAATAAGGAGGTATAGAAACTTGTTAAGCGTATTAACTTTGAACAAAACATGCAGCGAGTCTTGAGAAGAATTATAAACTAATGACTGAAATGATAATGATGTTGAAATAAATAGAAAATAATAAAGAATGAATAAAATATGTACTTAATAATAAATATGATCATGTTCTTGGGGCTATAAACCATCAAAAAAATTGATGAAAAAGGACATATAATGGAAAATATTAGAATGAAATGTTATTTTAAGAAGTATGTGGTTTTTAAAAAACAATCAAAACATCTTTATATTGAAATTACCCTAATAAAGATGAATAAAAATGTTAATAAGGCTTCACAGGTAAAAGATGAATAATCTCAATATACAAATAAATATAATTCCAATTATTAGGTGAAATCTTTCCCAACTAAGTGTAAAAGTTCATCTAATTTTAAAAACATTGTCAATGATAAACCCTTTTTTTGGGAAATCACAGATTGATAAAGGACATAGGAAATATATTATATCTAAAAATATGATAATAACATCGAAAATAATGTCTCTCCATGCAAGGATAAAAAAAATATAAAGATGTTATGAACATTTGTAAATATATTAGAGGGATATATCTTATTTCCACATAAGAAGAAGATTCTATAGATATTTTTTGTACAGCTGTATATTTTCCCAAAAAGATTATATTTTTTCCCTAATATATCTCTCCATAAATAATTTATTAAATGATGGGGTTAAATAATAGAAGAAAATTAAATAACATTATTAATATGTAGAAAGTAATAAATTTCAAATCTAATGATTTTATACAATTTACAATGAAAACCCAATATGAATTCCAAGATTATATTTATGGTTAATGTGAACATAAAAGTCTCTTTGATAATGAATATATGAATACCCATTGAGAGAATGTTTCTTATATGAGGAATGAAAAACAAAAAAAAAGTAAAGATACATAAAATTACTTTATTATTGAGACAACATTGAATGAAATAAAATGGATCAATCCATGGGTTCTTGATAGTGGTTGTCTATAAAATACGAAAATAAATATAAAAATGCATAATGATGTTTAAAATAATTATAGGGGAGAAGTTACATTCAGAAACATTAGTTCAATAAAAATCACAGGAATCAGAACTGGTGAGATTGATGTTGAGAAACTAAAATATAATGAAGTTTCAATTATTTATGGATCAAGAAAATATTACTTATTATGACCCAACACTGTGATAATGGAAATGAATTTATTTTTAGTAATGATTCATGCATATTTGGTAGTGTGGATGATGATAAGTTTTCTTCTAAGGGATAAATAAACAGTAGAAATCTCTTTCAAATTACATAACATTTTAACTCTTGTTATATGTGTGTTGATGATAAAAAACTTTTTGGAATCATATTCTTGAGAATATTTGATAGAAAATTAAGAATATGATTTCTTAACTAGATGACATATGAAACTTTACAACATTTAAAAGGAAAGAATATGTTTTTCGTACAATGCGTTTGAAAGGGATGATAATAAGAATAATTCAAGAGAAAGTGAAAATTTATTTTAAAAGATCTCATTAGCTTATTAACTACTATTTATGTTGGCTGAAAAACATAATTCAGTGACATAGTATTTTTACATTACCATATTTATTTATGATTTCTCTCTGATGACTAACATTATGATTATAATGAATATATTAGATGTTATAGAAATGATCATATTTTTAAGAATAGATGCTAAAAGAGAGAATAGTGTTTATGTTGTGAAATTGAAAAAAGATAATGAAATAGAGTGAACATTTAATGATTTTAAATCATAACTAAAAAAACAGGGAATTAGATATCAATACAGTGCTCCATACAATCCCCACCAAAATGGTGTGGTATAAAGGAAAAAATATTTAGTGGGAAGTGGGTGAAAAATGCTAGATGAGTATAAAATTTATTTTTGGGAGAATATTTATTAGTACTAATGTACATGTACAAAATAGAAGTTATTTAAGAAATAATCCTATATGACTTAATACAATATGTTGTTAAATAAAAGAACTTCCATGAAATATTTTATTCTTTTTGGAAGTTGCCATTTACTAAAGTCCAGACATCCAGATCATAGAAAATTTTATGAAAAACATGTGGAAGAAATTTTTATGGGATATTCAACCAATTCAAGAAGTTATATATATTATTAAAATCATTTATAATATTTTGTGGTTTCCTATGATGGTAAGGTTATAGAAAATTCAACTTCCTTAAAAAAATTTATTAAATATTTCATAATAGAAAAAATGAACACATTTGAAAAAAAGTAATAAAAGTGATGATGAAAGTGTCCCAAAATAGGTGACTTATGATTTATTAGAATCATATGGTGAGTAAATTTAGGTAGTAATAAGATCTCTATAAAAATTTACCCTACAAGAATAGTTTGAATTTGATGATATAATTAAAATTAAAAAATATTTGGTACTGGATAAAATAATGTTGATATTATAATTTCTAATATCAATTATTCTATAGCATGAACCAAAATTAGTTTTAGAAGAAGTTTAATATAATTCATGGGTGTATTCTAGTAATAAATAGTTAGATCAGATAGAGGAAAATGAATCCTGGGATCTTTTTCCACTTCTAGTAAGAAATAATATTATTTGGAAAAAATTGTACTTGAATAATCAAAATTATCTTGTGTAATTTTAAAGAAACAAAAAGTTATTTACATGTAAAGACTATTCAAAGATGGAAGGTGAAGATTTTTATGAAAAATTTACATCCTTTGAAATACTTGAAACTAAAATAATATTTTTGGAAGTGGATGCACATTGTTGTTATAAAGATTATCTTATGGATTGAAAGTTATCCTTATTAAATATATAAATTGAGAATGTTTACATTGAGTAACCTAGTGGGTTTATTCATGATAAAGATAAAACAATGGTTTATATGTTTAAGAAATCCTTGGGTGTTTTGAAAAAATATCCATGTTCTTTCTTCTCAAAACATGAAAGTTTCATGAAAAAGTTTAATTTTTCTGAAGATAAATTTGACAAAAACTTATATGTGAATAAGATAAACCCAGGTACCATGATTTATGTGGGTTATATTGTAGACATTTTTTAATGTATCGATAAAATGACTATAAATAGTTTATTCATGAAATGGATTGGAATTTTAAATATTTTTTCTTAGGGAATTAACATTCTCCATGAGTTTACAAATTCAATAAAAAGATAGATACAGTTTTCCATCACAAGAAAAGTATTCCAATAAGTTATTAAAAAAGTTCAGTGTATTGGATTCTAAGGAAGTTTCTACCCTAATTTCAATATCTATAAATATGATTAAATATGAAGTTGGGAAATGTGTGAATGAAAAAAATTTCCATAAATTACTAGGATGTTTTATCTATCGTACATATTCTAATCTCGATGTTGTTTGTTTTGTTACTTTGTGTGGAAGATATAAGATTAATCTAAAGGAATCATGTATGTTTTAATCGAAAATAATTTTTATATATGTTAAAGGAACTTATACTTATGGGTTATTTCACACATGAAGTATTTATATAACCATTATTATACATAATTATGTTGATTGTTTTGTAGATTAAAATGATATAAAATCATCATCAGGTGGAATATTTTTTCTGTTAAAATGTTGTATAAGCTGAGATAGTATGAAATGGGTCATAGTAAATTAGAGTATAACATGAGGATAATATGTTTTCATCAACGATTCTTATACAAAAATAATTTGGATGAAATCATATTTAAAATATTTTAAGGTGAATGGTTTTACAGTATTGATGACTCTTTGTGATAATCAATGTTCTATTCATCTTTTATAAAACCATCTACAATACTCAATATTGATGAACATTTATATTAAGTATAATATCATAAAATATAATTTTTATATTCAATATTTTATAATGGAATACATTTATAAATTATTTTTTGATCTTTTGACAAAATTCATTCCTAAAGACATATTTCTAGAATAGAGGCTACAACTTCATATTTTACTTCCACCAAATCTTCCTTTAATCTATAAGGAACTTCCCCCATGGTTCTTTGGATTATATATAATAGGGGGATAATGTTTACAAAATTTACCTAAAAGTGGTATAGAATTTTTATTTCATTCTAAAATGAATCTAAAGTCAGGATTACCATAAAATGGGGTAGATAATAAAAAGGGGGATAGAAAAAAATTAAGTGTTAATAATTTTAAATGCAATGCAGGAAGGAAACTGAGGTAGAGTTTATATTTACACAAACAAAAATTTCAATAAGGGATTGAATTCCTTATAAAAATTAAATTATCAAATAGTTTCTTTCAGCACCATGTTTTTTAGAAAGGATATGTTTTAGTAACATTTTTAAAAATTAAGTTGGGAATGAAAATAGATTAATGATAGATGTCAACAAATCCAATAGGGGGGATTGAAGACCCTTTTTTCGTAATTTTTTTTTTAAATTTTTGAAAACTAAATTTTTATTAAATATTATGGTTGTAAAATATGTGAGAAATAATGTGTTTAAATTTTGTTATGAAATTTCTATGATATAGTTACTATAGAAGAAGGACGTCAAAAATTTAGAAAGCTTGAATGTTTCTTTATCATTTTTACAGAACATTTTTACAATGTTAGATGTTGCTATGTTGATTTTTCAATGCAAAAACCGAATGATTAAGTCATAATAAAATTTAGAGTTTGTTCAAAATAATAATTTGAAATTGAATATTCATGATCTACACTTACGTTTTTAGGAAAAACATCCAAAAATGAATTTCTTAGAAAGTCTAGGTGTGAAAATTTTATGTAGTATTTTCATTATCATTAGACAAACTAAATATTGTTTTTAAAAAAAAACTTTCTGAATTAATTATTTGTAATTTTTTATGATGTGAATTGAAGGGGTTAAATTGAAGAAAAATCTAAAGTATGTTATGGTATAAATTATTACATCAGACGAACATTATTGGAAAATCCCACCTGGTGAATGTTTTTAATTTCTGGTATAAAATGTTTATATATATGTAATATATATTTTCATTCTTAATTTAACATATTTAAAATAGGTTTACTTGAGTGGATTACCCTTATTTGATGGACCTATAATTGTATAATGTCTTACAAGAGGAAATCAAAAATGTTGTTGGCAGATATAGATCACCAACCATTGTCTAGTAGACATCAAGATGCGTGAATTTGTTTGTTGATGAGTTTTTATATTTTTAGAAGAACATGAACACACAAGGTGGAGTGTTACATGTTTTTAATTGTCCCAAAAAATGAGATGTTGGTTTTTAGGAATGAAAGTGTAAAAATACAATAATGGGAAACATTAATATAACAACCCATTCTTTACATACATTGTTATTAATTAAAAATTTAATCACACTTATTACATCATATAAAAAAACCATGAAAGGACCGTATAGGTATAGTGTCTTTAGAAACTGGAAAGCATAAAAAACTGGTTCATAAAGCATCTACTTTGCCTCCCATTTATTTCATCATATCTAGAGTCCCTTTTTGGCATATCTTACTGAATAGCCTTCTTCATGACCTGGGGAAATAAAACATACAAAAGGGTGAGCTCAAATTCTCAATAAGGGTAAAAAAATATATATCAATCACATCATATACATAAGAACATAACTTTTGGAAATATTAACCTGCAAAAGAGATCATAATTTCATAACATGGGATAAATCATTGTAGTGAAATGTAATCCCAATAATCATAACATAAAACATGAAACTTTGTGGAATACACCCATAATCGTTGAGAATAATTTCTTATTAGTCAAGACTCATTTTCAAGACTATCTTAGTGGACAAAGTCCATTTCTGTACCGAGTTCACTCCTCGTTTCAGTCCTGATTCACTGAACCGGTATAACCTGCCGTTCCAGCCATGTCTATCTCATGAGATATAAAATCTTTACCCAATGCATTGGAGGGAGATATAGGTCCCACCCATCTCATAATGATTCCATTCTTATGTGTGCCACAAAATCATAAACCATACATCATAGCATAACTCATGTAATAAAAATGGGAATCTTAAACATCGTGACATCATAAAACAACTCATATAAGATAAATTAATTCATTAAAATAATTCCATCACAACATAATCAAAACAATGTAATAATAGGGATAGAAACAGAACCCTTTATTATCTTAGATGGAAAATATTTTTTGATAAAACGCATAAACTCCATTCTTGAGGAAAAATATCCTTTCTACTTCAAAAACACTTTTCCTTTCGTAACATGTCATACAATTCTAAACTAAAAGAATATGATTAAAAATAATCTTGAAAACTTGTAAAGTATGATTCTTGGAAATAATGTTTTAAAAATCCATTCATGTCGTATAAGTTAAAAGAAAACATTTTTCTCGTACTTTTGTCGGAAAAGTCAAAAAGTACCTCGTACGAAAAACAACAAAAGATTTATTTCATATATTTTACTAAAACCTCACCAAAGGGTAAAATTGGATATAAACTATTGTATAATGATGTAAATATTACATATTGAGGAAACATGGATTTGGATGATAAAATTCACCCTAGTAAATTCCAAAATATATTCAATGTCGGATAAAAATGAGATTGTGATATTTCCCTAACCTTAGGTCCAATTTGCTTCGTAAGTGTGTGAACCTCCTGTATAATGATTTAAATAATGTTATTTACTTATTAAAGAATCATACATATTTTTATGATATCATATATGGTCATATTTCTAGCTTCTTATTAGTAATATTTCATTACTACATGTTATTCGGGTGTTTATTACTTTTTGTTCTTATGCGCGTTTTGTCGAATAAATTCTTATTCTTCTCTTTAGGTTATAGATACCTCATTTCCAGAATTTTATTAGTGTAATATATATCATATAAATTCATTCAATTCATTTATATAATCATTATTAAATGAAGATCATGTAGAACGAGTCGCATCACATCGTGGAGACGGTATTCCGTACGTACGCACGAGCGATGATATCGTTCCCATGATTCTGGAATTGTATTGGATTGTATGTATACAATTTCAGAATCAATATCACATTAAAATAATAAATATAGTTATTTTTTACACCATTATTCCCATCCAAGTAAGGTGGTGAGGGAAAATAGATTACACCACAGCGTGGAGACGGTATTCTGTGCGTACACACGCACGGTGATTTGGTTTTCCGTAGGATGGATAGATGATGAAATATGGTTGTTTCATACTTATAATAACATATCAGTATATGAGTGATACTGATTTTATTACTTCATAATGAAACAACAAAGGAATAAGAAGTGGAAGAAGAAATAAAGATGAAAGAATCGGTAACGGGCATTACCTCTTCTTTGAAGCGCTTCTTTGAGACCTCTTTTTAGGGAACTAAAATTGGTATTTGAAGAGGACCAGGACCTCTAGGATGTTTCTAGAGAGGTTTAGAGGAGAATTTGATAGGGTTTGGCCGTGATTGAATGCTCAAATTGGTGTGAGGAGGAGAGGGATAAGGTGCCCTTTTATAAGGGAGGAGATGGGCACCTTTGGAAATATAAGAAATATTAGTTTATATTAAATCCCAGCCCCACATAAAAACTTCCAAACATACTCATATTCAAAGATTAGATTAGATAGGGGTTTAATCTCATCAACCAATAAAATTTAGACATGTTAGTAATTTATTTTAAACATTATCATCTTGATTTCTCCTTATTTATCAATTTAGTTTTATTTGTGGTAATAATATTCTAAATTTTAAATTATTATAAATAATTACATATGTGTTTTGAATTT
This sequence comes from Viscum album, assembly GCA_963277665.1. Taxonomy (NCBI): domain Eukaryota; kingdom Viridiplantae; phylum Streptophyta; class Magnoliopsida; order Santalales; family Viscaceae; genus Viscum; species Viscum album. Next base: position 1,407,089,367 of record OY728125.1, read on the forward strand.
TACATAATTTGACACTTTATGACATTTTAGACCATATAAATTTTAATTTATAAATTTTAAATATTTTTGTTATTTTTAAACAATTATATGATATGTTATTTTTATAAAATAACAATAGTGTCAATTTTAACACTATTCATTTATTTGAATTTAAATAAAATATATATAGAAGATATGTTCGAACTAAGAGCTTTAATAGATACATAAAATGTCATATGTATCTAGATAACTAGTGGAGAACATTAAATAGTTCATATAATATTTATTTTATTATTTTTAAAACCATTTATTTGATATTGTAATTAATAAAATAATTTCAACATCACTATTGTGTCATACTTAATGATAATTATTTATTCCCTAAAAATTCTAAATAAATTCCTATGATGTATATAATTGTATTATATTTCTGGAGACTATTCATGTTCGAAGTTTCATGATGTTTATCACCAAATTAAAATTACTATACTTATAAGATTTAAGAAAGTGACATGTTGTCACATTCTTTGGTTTTAATAATAATTAAATTATTTTCATTGAAAAATAGTCCGTTAAATGAATCTAATCCGACCCTTAGGTGATATGGGTCGCCTTTTAGTCATCAAATAGGACTTTGGAAGGTGTTGGGGTAATTTTATAATCTTATATTTACCCTTAATTACGTAATTTACCTTTAATTATGGTAAATAAAATTTAACGTAGTTACTATTCATAATGCCCAAAAATAAAAAGTAGCCTATTAACATAATTTGGACCCACTGATTATGAATATGGAATAAAGTTTTCACAATTCAAAACATATAAGATGCAGTAATTAATTTAAAATAAATCCCGTTGTTAAGTAAACGAGTTTTAGAAGTTAAACATTGCCAAAGATTGAAATGTTTTTACCTATGAGTTCAATGTAAAATTAATGCCAATGACATAAATTATATTAAATGGTAAAAATATATTCTATTTATACCTTAAAACCATTAAATATTATTATTTATCCAAATAAATTATCTCAATGAAAAAAGTTGTTTTTAATTAAAAATTAGCATATTTTTACTATTCATCAAAATATGAAAGTTACCAGAAAAATATCAAAAATTTATCCAAAGTAAATTATTATACCCTAATTTAAAAGAAGAATTTTATTTTTTCAAATTGAACTTATAAACATGTCTAAAACTAGATTTAATGTGGGTGCCCCATAAAAATGCAGCAGAAATGTATTTTTTTGAAAAATACTTCTTTTATCCAAAAAAACTGATTTTGCTTTTATACCTCATTCTAGAAAATGTATTAGCTGATTTAAAATGTTCTAAAATTCAAAATTCAGTTAATACTATTCATAACATCTAGTTTTAATAATATTTTAATAGCATAACGTTGTTTAGTGAAACTCGGTATTGCGTACGACGCAAGCTATCGAGGAAGGTTGTGGTTGCGTGTAAAGCAAACCAAGCTAGTGTTGTGTGTAGTGAAAGATTCCTCTGATGATTTATATAACATAAAAACAAAATATTTCTCATTAATGACTCGGGTGTTACATTTTACCCCCCTTAAAAGTAATTTCTCCCTCGAAATTCGTCACTTTGTAACAAACAGATGAGGATACCTCTCCCTCATCATTTCCTCAAGCTCCCCTGTAGCTTCTTCTAATTGGTGGTTCCTCCATAAAACTTTTACCAAGAGAGTGGTCTTGTTCCTTATAACTTTTTCACTTCGATCTAGAATCTCTATCGGCTGTTCTTCATAAGAAAGATCTTTCTCCAGTGGTACAACTTCTGAGCTGTGTACATGTGAAGGATCAGGTATGTACTTTCTTTAGAGAGATACATGGAACACATCGTGAACTTGAGAGAGATTCGGTGGAAGTACCAATCGGTAAGCTACCTTTCCAACATGATCCAGTATTTCAAAAGGATCGATATATGTAGGGCTCAACATCCCCTTCTTTCCAAATCTCGTGACCCTCTTCCAGGGAGATATTCGTAAGAACACTTTATCACCCACTTCAAACTCTAGGTATTTTCTTCGGTTGTCGGAATAACTTTTCTGTCAACTCTGAGCTGCTCTTATGTGTTGTTGAATAGATCTGACCTTTTCTTCTATTTCATCAACGAGATTAGGTCCTAATAGATTTCTTTCCCCAACTTCGTCCCAGAAAGATGGAGTCCTACATTTCTTTCCATAGAGAGCTTCATAAGGGGCCATCTAAATACTGGAGTGAAAGCTATTATTATAATAAAATTCCACCAAAGGTAGGTGTTGATCCCAACCACCTTTGAAATCTATAGAGCAAGCTCTCAACATATCTTCTAGAGTTTGAATTATCCCCTCAGGCTGACCGTCTGTCTGAGAATGATAAGCAGTGCTGAAACTCAACTCTGTATCCAGAGTATGCTGAAGACTTCTCCAGAACTTTGAGGTAAACCTCGGATCCTGATCAGATATAATAGAAAGTGGTACTCCATACAATCTTACCACTTAATTTACATATATCCTGGCAAGCTGATTATGAGGGAAATCCTCTCTAATAGAAATGAAGTGTGCAGAGTTTTTAAGACGATCAACTATGACCCAGATATCATTATTGCCTTTGGATGTTTTAGGAAGTCCTGTGACAAAGTCCATAGTGATGTTTTCCCATTTCTATTCGGGTATGGGTAATGGTTGTAACATCCCCTTAGAAGTCTGTCTCTAAGCTTTAACTTGCTGACAAACCAAGCATCGAGAGACATATTCAGCAACATCTCTTTTCATTCCATCCTAACAGAAGTACTCTTTCAGGTCCCTTTACATCTTCATACTTCCAGGATGAATAGAGAATGAAGAAATATGAGCCTCATCCAGCAGCTCCTTCTTTAATTCTGGGATTGGAGGAACACAAACCTGATTCCTGAACATTATTATCCCATCACAATCAAGGATGAATTCAAGAATATTTCTCACCTTCTATTGTAACTCTACATCTTCTTTCTATGCCTCTATAATCTTCACATGTATAGATGGTAGATCATTCATTTGAGAAAGATATGATTTCCCCCCTTCCATTAATATTCCAAGATTCATCCTTTATAAATCCATAAATATTGGATCTTTTGTGATCCTCATCATAGATAAGCTAGCATGGTCTTGTCGACTTAATGCATCTGCCACCTTGTTTACATTCCCAGGGTGGTAATGAATTTAGTAGTCGTAATCCTTAATCAGTTCTAACCATCTTCTTCGGCACATATTTATCTCCTTTTTTGTGAAAATATACTTTAAACTTTTAGTATCAGTATAAATGTCACACCTTTCTCCATAAAGATAATGCCTCCAAATCTTTAATGCAAAGATTACCGCAGATAACTCCAAATCATGTGTTGGGTAATTTTGCTCATGGATTTTCAACTGTCGTGAGGCATAAGCTATCACCATATCATTTTGCAAAAGAACACACCCCAGCCCCTACTTGGATGAATCACTGTAGATCACAAACCTTTCTCCACTACAAGACAGTGTGAGCATAGGTGCACTGGATAACCTTCTTTTCAACTCCTTGAAATTCTCTTCACATTCCTCCACCCAAATAATATTAACTCCTTTCCGAGTCAACCTGGTGAGTGGATTAGATAATCGTGAAAAATCGTTCACGAAACGTCGATAATATCCAGACAAACCAAGAAAACATCGGATCTCAGTTACTGTTGTTGGTCTCGACCATCTTTCGATAACCTTTTTTTGATGGATCCACATATATCCCCTCTTTTGAGATTATGTGACCCAAAAATGCAACTTTTTGAAGCCAAAATTCACACATGGTAAATTTGGCATAAATTTTCTCCTTTCTCAGGGTCTTTAACATAATTCTCAAGTGATCTGCATGTTCTTCCTTGCTCTTTGAATAGACAAAAATATCGTCTATAAATACTACCACAAATTGATCAAGATAGTCTCTAAAGACTCTATTCATTAGATCCATGAAGATAGCATGGGCATTAGTAAGACCAAATTGCATCACTATAAATTCATAGTGTCCATACCTTGTACGGAAAGTCATCTTTGTTATATCCTCTCTTTTGACCCTTAATTGATGATACCCTGAACGAAGATCAATCTTGGAAAAGTATTGATCTCCACGTAGTTGGTCAAATATGTCATCAATGCGTGGGAGAGGATATTTGTTCTTGATAGTGAGCTTGTTAAGTTCTCGATAATCAATGCAGAGTCTCATTGATCCATCTTTCTTCTTAACAAATTGAATAGGTGCTCCACAAGGTGATGCACTAGGGAGTATGAATCCCTTATCAAGATTCTCTTGGAGTTGCTTCTTCAATTCCTGCAACTCAATTGGGGCCATTCTATAAGGTGTCTTTGAAATAGGCAAAGCACCCAGTACGAGTTCTATTGAAAACTCAACTTCACGATTTGCTGGAAGACCCGGAAATTCCTCCGGAAAGACATCATCAAAATCCCATACAACAGGCATATTCTCAATCGGGGAAGAATTATAAACTTTTGATGCGACTGTTGTGCCATTAGGGGTTGTCACAGCTAACTCAACATCTATTTGTTTAGGTAATATGGTGATACTCTTAGAAAAATTATCAGAAATAAAAGACTGCATGGATCCAGAATCAAGTAAAACATTTTCTACTTTAGAGTGGATGGTTAGTGTAGCTTTCACCACATCGTTATCGTACTCCACATCACTGATAGAAATTGCATGTGACTTTCCTTTATCTTTAGCCTTAAGATTTTGTTTATTTTGATCATCATCAACAACCCTTGGATTAGGGAATTTATTGGCATAATGCCCCATCTCCTTGCACTTGAAACCTTGAAGTGTAGTAGGTTTATTCTGTGTGTCCTATCCTTTGTTTGCAACATTAGACATCTTCTTCCCATCATTATGGAATTAAAATGCCCGATGACCTTCCTTTCCACGTTTGAAACATTTACTTGTCCCTTTAAGACAACATCCTCCATGTTTCTTTCTACACTTTGAGCATAAGGGAAAGCTTATCTTCTTTTCATTGTGCTCTTTAGATTTTCCTTTGAATTCAATTTTCCTCTTCTTATAAAACCCATATGACTGATGGGTTACTCCAATATCCACCTCAAATATGAGAGCACATCGAACGATTTCCTCATAGCTATTGAATTCCCTTATGGCTAAGGCCCATCGAAGACTTGGTTTTAAGCCACTAAAGAATCGATCGATCTTACTCTCAGGTTGGAAAATAATACCAGAAGCATACATTGAAAGTATTGTAAAATTTTCTTCATAGGTACCAACTGATTCATCATACTTTTTCTTCAGTTCAAGAAACTCTTTCTCCATCTTTGTTCGGAGAATACGAGGGAAGTACTTATTGAAAAATAAGTTCTTAAACTCGTCCCATTCCATGGAATAAATTTCATCCCTTTGCTTGTATTCTTAATAAGATTCCACCATTGATCAGCATCTCCTTCCAAACGATACAAAACTAGGATAACTTTATCATGTTTATAACATTGAAGAACTGAAAATATCATTTCAGTAGTACTGATTTATTGTTCAGCATCTAATGGATCAGTAGACCCGCTGAATGAAGGTGGACGCTACCTCATGAAGGATTCAACAGAATGTTTCTCCTTACTTTGCTCGTTTTGAAGTCCAGAATGATTCATAGATTGAGAAAGTTGTGTGAGCATGGCTACAAGATTCTGCATTCCAGCTCCCACAACGTTTGGTTGCTCGAGGGGACAATCATTGCATTTCCCGTCGCATTCTGCATTAACATGGTTCCTTCGGGTTCCAGCCATTGACTAAAATCAAGAAGAATAGTGTGAACAACAATAATTATAATAGGAAAAACACATAATCAAGAATAAAATTTCACACTTAAGGTCATATCCTAGTTTATTCATGGTCATTTCTAAAACACTACGATTGTGTTCAATGCTTAGACTTATCCTTAGGGTTCTTACTATGGATTTCAAATCATAGTTTCCAATGGTTGACTATACCTTTCTTCTGATACCAACTATAACGACCCATACATTACATACATTGTTATTACTTCAAAATTGAAGCACACTTATTACAACATATAACAAAACGATGAAAGGACCGTATAGGTATAGTGTCTTTAGAAACTGGAAAGCATAAACAACTAGTTCAAAAAGCATCTAATTTTCCTCCAATTTATTTCATCATATCTAGAGTCCCTATTTGGCATATCCTACTTAATAGCCTTCTTCCTGACCTAGAGAAATAAAACATACAAAAGGGTGAGCTAAAATTCCCAGAAAGTGTAAACAAAAGAAATATCAATCACATCATATACATAAGAACATAACTTTTGGGAATCATAACCTGTAAAAGAGATCATAATATCATAACATGGGATAAATCATAGTAGGGAAATGTATTCCCAATAATCATATCTTAAGACATGAAACTTTGTGGCATACACACATAATTATTGATAATCATTTCTTATTTGTCAAGACTCATTCCCAAGACTATCTTAGTGGAAAAAGTCCATTTCTAAACTGAGTTCACTCCTCGTTTCAGTCCTGTTTCACTGAACCGGTATAACCTGCCGTTCCAGCCATGTATATCTCTTGAGATATAAAATCTTTACCCAATGCATTGGAGGGAGATATAGGTCCCACCCATCTCATAATGATACCATTCTTAGGTGTGCCACAAAATCATAAACCATATATCATAGCATAACCGATGTAATAAAAACGGGAATCTTAAACATCGTGACATCATAAAACAACTCATATAAGATAAAGGAATTCATAAAAATAATTCCATCAAAACATAATCAAATCAATTTAACAATAGGGATATAAACAGAACCCTTTATTATCTTAGATGGAAAATAATTTTGATAAAATGCTTGAACTCCATTCTTGAGGAAAATATCCTTTCTACTTCAAAAACAATTTTCCTTTCTTATCATGTCATTCAATTCTAAACTAAAAGAAGTTGATTAAAAATAAACTTGAAAACTTGTAAAGGAAGCTTCTTGGAAATAATGTTTTAAAAATCCATTCATTTCGTATAAGTTAAAAGAAAACATTCTTCTCGTACTTTTGTTGGAAAAGTCAAAAAGTACCTCGTACGAAAAATGACAAAAGATTCCTTTCATATCTTTTACTAAAAACTCACCGAAGGGTAAAATTGGATATAAACTACTATATAATGATGTAAATATTACATATTGAGGAAACATGGATGTGGATGATAAAATGCACCACAGTAAATTCCAAAGTATAAACAATCTCGGATAAAAATGAGATTCTGATATTTCCCTTACCATAGGTCCGATTTGCATCATAAGTGTACAAACCTCCTGTATAATGATTTAAATAATGTTATTGACTTATTACAGAATCTTACATATTTTTATGATATCATGTATGGTCATATTCTTAGCTTCTTATTTGTAATATTTCATTACTACTGGTTATTCGGGTGTTTATTACTTTTTGTTCTTATGCGTGTTTTGTCGAATAAATTCTTATTCTTCTCTTTAGGATATAGATACCTCATTTCCAGAATGTTATTAGTGTAATATATATCATATTCATTCATTCAATTCATTTATATAATCATTATTAAATGAAGATCATGTAGAACGAGTCGCATCACATCGTGGAGACGGTATTCCGTACGTACGCACGAGCGATGATATCGTTCCCATGATCGTGGAATTGTATTGGAGTGTATGTATACTATTTCAGAATCAATATCACCTTCCAATAATCGAATATATTTATTATTTAAACCATTATACCCATCCAAGTAAGGTGGTGGGGGAAAATAGATTACCCCACGGCGTGGAGACGGTATTCCGTACGTACGCATGCGCGGTGATTTTGTCTTCCGTAGGATGGATAGATGGTGAAATATGGTTGTTTCATACTTATAATAACATATCAGTATATGAGTGATACTGATGTTATTAATTAATAATGAAACAACTAAAGAAGAAGTGGAAGAAGAAATAAAGATGAAATAATCGGTAACGGACATTACCTCTTCTTTGAAGCGCTTCTTTGAGACCGCCTTTTAGGGCTGTAATATTGGTCTTTGAAGAGGACCAGGACCTCTAGGATATCTCAAGGGAAGTGGAGAGGAGAAAGTGGTAGGGGTTTTCCGATCTTGAAGGCTCAAATTGGTGTGAGGAGGAGAGGGAGGAGGTGCCCTTTTATAAGGGAGGAGAGGGGCACCATTGGAAATATAAGAAATATTAGTTTATATTAAATCTCAACCCCACTTAAAAACTTCCAAAATGACTCATATCTGAATATTAGATGAGATAGGGTTGTAATCTCATCATCCAATAAAATTTATACATGTTAGTAATTTATTTTAAACATTACCATCTTGATTTATCCTTATTTATCAATTTAGTTTTATTTGTGGTAATAATATTCTAAATTTTAAATTATTATAAATAATTACATATGTGTTTTTAATTTTCCATAATCTGACACTTTATGAAATTTTAGACAATATAATTTTTAATTTATAAATTTTAAATAATTTTTTTTATTTTTAAAAAATTTTATAATATGTTATTTTTATAAACTAACAATAGTGTCTATTTTGACACTATTCAATTATTTGAATTTAAATAAAATATATACAGATGATATGTTCGAACTAAAAGATTTAATAGATCCATAAAATTTCATATATATCTAGAAAATTATTGGATCACATTAAATAGTTCATATAGTATTTATTTTATTATTTTTAAAACCATTTCTTTGATATTTTAATTAATAAAATAATTTCAACATCTCTATTGTGTCATACTTAATGATATTTATTTAATCCCTAAAAATTCAAAATAAATTTCTATGATGTAGATAATCGTATTAGATTTCTGGAGACTATTAATGTTCTAAGTTTCATGAAGGTTTTCACTAAATTAATATTACTATACTTATAAGATTTAAGAAAGGGACATGTTGTCACATTCTTTGGTTTTAATAATAATTAAATTATTTTCATTGAACAAAGTCCATTAAATGAATCTAATCCGACACGTAGGTGATATGGGTCGACTTTTAGTCATCCAATAGGATTTTTTCAGGTGTTAGGGTAATTTTGTAATCTTATATTTACCCATAATTACCTGATTTACCTTTTAACTACGGTAAATAAAATTTACCGTAGTTAGTATTCATAATGCCCAAAAACAAAAAGTATCCTATTAACATAATTTGGACCCACTGATTCTGAATATGGAATCCATTTTTCAAAATTCAAAACATATAAGTTGAAGTAATTAATTTAAAATAAATCCTGTTGTTAAGAAAATGGGTTTTAGAAGTTAAAACATTGCCAAAGATTGAAATGTTTTTACCTATGAATTCAATGTAAAATTAATGCTAATGGCATACATTATATTAAATCGTAAAAATATATTCTATTTATTCATTAAAACCATTCAATATTATAATTTATCCAAATAAATTATCTCAATGAAAAATGATGTTTTTAATTAAAAATTAGCGTATTTTTACTATTCATCAAAATATAAAAGTTATCAGAAAAATATCAAAAATTTATCCAAAGTAAATTTTTATACTCGGATTCAAAAGAAGATTTTTATTTTTTCAAATTGAACTTATAAACATGTCAAAACTAGGTTTAATGTGGGTGTGCCATCAAAAGGCAGAAAAATTGTATTTTTTTTAAAAATACTTCTTTTATAAAAAAAACTGATTTAGCTTTTATACCTCATTCTAGAAAATGTATAAGTTGAATTAAAATGTTATAAAATTCAAAATTCAGTTAATACTATTCATAATGGATAGTTTTAATAATATTTTAATAGCATATCGCTGTTTAGTGAAACTCGGTATTGCGTACGACGCAAGCTATCGAGGAAGGCCACAGTTGCGTGTAAAGAAAGCCAAGCTAGTGTTGTGTGTAGTGAAAGATTCCTTTGATGATTTATATAACATAAAAACAAAATATTTCGCATAAAAGTCTCGGGTGTTACAATTAATCTCTATGAAGAATAAATTATTGTGTTGTTGTTAAAAGATAGAGAAGAGAATGAGACATAGAATGATTTATGTTATTAAAGTGTTTAGAATTTTAAAAATTGTTCTCATCCAACTTCATTAAGTCATGGGAAATGGACAATGGAAATTTTTCTCAAAATATAGATAGTTTTTATGATTTTTAAATTGAAATTTTTTTTTACAGGATGAAGTTCAAAGTTTGTGTTGTTGGGAAGTGTGTTGATGAAGGAAGTCCAAAGAAAAAGAACTAATTAGGAAGCAAATTAGGGGGAGTTTCATTATGATTTCAATTAGATGAATTTTTATATATAATAAAAACCTTATGATAAATATATTTCAAGCTAAGTGAAATAATTATATAGAAAAATATTAATTGATTAGATAAATAAATCAACCAAAAAAGTAAAGTACATAATTAATGTTTCTCCAACAAATGAATAAGGTTCCATAAGATTTTGAATTTATAAAAATGTTCTAAAAACCCATTTTCCAGACATTTTGGATTTTATATAGATCTACATTTTTTACAATTATTTTTTTATTCCAATTAGTTTTTATATTATACTCAGATATGAAAATTTAAAAAATATCCTTACAGTATGAAGTGAAGAAATTTGTAAAAGGATGGAAATGGCAGGAATATTCATGAAGATTCATGAATATTCTTAAAGTTTCTAGAAGTATCCAACAAATTACAAATGGGATGCAGATACAAATTTATAGTTTTAGTGAGTGGGAATGTGTAATGTGTATCACACCATTTTTAATTATTAGAAACCATATAAATGAGAGAAGTGTACAACATACATGTTTCTGAACCCACATAAAATAAAGTCAAAAATGCTGTAGAGATTGTGTCAGAAGTGTGTTTCAAAACACATAACTTTGTGTTTGATTATTTCTAGATATAGTTTTTATAAATGAATCAGATGTAGTGTCTATTTTTAGATCATTGAGTAGAGAAATATGATGTACACTCTGAGTATAATTTTGGGAACAATTATTTGGATAAATCAAACATAAAACATGTTAGAACAGTAAGTGAAAGTTAAATTAGGTGCATTGTAAAGGGTATAACAACCAAATATAGGCACACTAGAAAAATATTACCTGAAAGGGGAATTTATTGGACATGTCAAATACATTTTATTGAGAAAAAATGTAGGAAGTTTCCCAAATTTTTATTTTATCAATTTTTATAAGGCTAGAATTGTATACTGATGGTTGTATGATTAATCATACCTATTGGGATATATAAGGATTCCACTTTGAGTTAGGAAAAATATTATTCACTTATTTCTAATAGTGAATTTCCAAACACCATAGGAGTGACCATGGAAAAGATGCTAGTTCCCTTATTGAGGCTGATCATTTTAAATATTGTGTTCCACGTTTACATTCTAATATTTAATGACATTGGATTTTATAGTAATAGTTGATAAGGATAGTGATTATATCAAGTTATTGGGGGATAAATTTTACAAAGTAATAAATTATTACAAATCTAAAAAATATTTCAATAATCATTCTCAGTGTTTCAAAAATATGTAGAACCTTCACTATTATTTCTTTTACTTTTGTTGTTATTTATGGTTACCTAATATTAGGGAATCATCTCCCCACATATTTTTCAAACCCCCATCACAAATTGGATTCCTCTAGCACATTGGGAGGCACACATGAGGATTGTAGTGTCCTGGTTCAGTCACTATATAGGTGAATTGAGAAAATGGATTTAACAATCATAACTAGGAATGGAAAGTAAATAAAAAATAATGTGAGTAGAATGTATATGTCATTTGGATAATATTCTATAATAAACATTAATGTTTTAATAATGAATGTATAAAAAATAATCTATGTAATTGATGTATTCAATGAATTAAAAATAATATGTATTAATTATAGGATTGTTATAAATGAATAAATAAGTGGTAAGAGTAAACATGGTTGTTATTTGGAAATTGTATATGAAAATTATCGGTGATATAATTGTCTTAAATTAATTGTGTGAATTATTTTTTATCATGGATATTTAAAGGAGTTAATTATAATTTAAAATAGACAATATACACTCAATTCGTTGGAATATACCTTATGAATCATATTTTTTAGGTAATGGTAATGAGGTAAAATCACTATAGGGATAACTTAAATAATTGATGGTTGTGAGGAATCATATGTGGGATAAATTCAAGTAAAAAAAGTCACTATTAGATCAATGTTTGTGGAACCATACCCAAAAAGTACCATCATTTCAGAACATAGAATAAGGGATAATACTAGGGTATTGGTTATTTATGAATATCATGGTTATGTATTATTAATTTGTACATTAATTTAGTAATTTAATTGAGTTTACTCTAACAACACATTATTATCAAATGAATTGCCCTTATTTAAATTTTTTGGTGTCAATAATTAGAATTAAATTTTTAAAATTTTATTTCACATTTGGAATCAAATTAAAATAATTTTAACATTTTAAATTTTTTGGTGAAATAGTAATATACTATAAGAAATGGATAAACTCAATCATGAACGGTAAATAAAAATTAATATATATATATATATATATGTATTTTTGAATATACATGAAAAACATAGTTATAATTTCAATTTTTGGAAATAAAAATTATATTTGAGTGTTAATGAAGGTATTGGGGAACTGTGGGGAGTATTGAATTAGTTAATATAATAAAAAATTAAATATTTCACACTTTAATACAATAAATTCCACTTACCAAATCTATAAATAACAACTCTTATTATCATTTATCCTAAAGGAAAATTTATTTCATTTCTTCATATTTCTATTAGGGGGTCTCTCACATGGTCCCCTATTCAATACTGAAGTGTTATTTTGGTACTAAAGGATTACTCTTGGCTCTGAAGGTCAAGAGAGATAAGGGTACCTTTTCCTCTTCTAATAATTCATATTTAAATGTCCAATATTTTAACATTGTGATTTTCCATGTTACTAATACAATATTTTTACGACATCATTATATGTATTTTTATTATGTTTTTCTGTTAATGTGAAAACCTATTTCAGTAACATTATAATCCAGGCATAAGCTATCGTAATGTCAATATCTCACCATGTTAATGGAGAATCTATATGGTACCATGATAAATAATACACATACATGGCTTGAATTTGTTGAATTATAGATCAATTATATATAATAAGGGAGATTATCTAAGTATATGTGATGGATATATATGTATTGGATCCTATATTGGGTCCCATGTAAAATATACTCAATTTGGGCCCATGTTCACATTTTCTATCAATGAAATCCACCATGGAGGTTTTCTCATTTAGAGAATTTTATATTCCTTTTTTGTATCAAATATGTGTGTTGATGTACAAATAAATATTGGAGGCGATTAATATAAAATTTCACTAGTCTCCTTTAATTTCAAACAAATGTATTAAATTCTCCAAACACATTAATAATATTAATTTTCTTAATAAAATAATTTATTCCATAGTCTTCACTTCATAAGAATTCTTACATGAATGTTTTGAATCCCTGATTATCCTTAATATTTTTTATGAAAATTCACCTTGATATCAATAACTAATTCACTGAGGAATTATATTTTTATAATGATGAAATAATTTCCCTCATGTAGGTTAATATTATAAGATAATCCCTATTGATACATTATGCTAATTATTTCTATGTTATTAATTCCATAATATTTTTCCAAATATTGACAGATGTTGTTTATTGGATTAAGAAGACAAAAACAGAACAAGAACCCTTCCACATATTGACAGATATTTTTTCTAAATTTTTTCTCATATTGCATATTATATTTTTATATTGGAATGAAATCATTGTAATGTTACATGATGTGTGGGACTTGGAATTATATTTCCACTTAACGCAGTTATATGTCTCATGAGAAAACTAATATAGGGTAATAAATGGTTATTTAATTTTATTTATGACATCCCATAACTCAGCATTAATGATTTTTTATGTTGTCTAATATTATGCCTTCCCATTATTTTCATAATTAGGATATCATTTGTTTTTATTTTTTTGATTTATTATTTTTATTTCATCCACAAATTATTATCTTTTTTACATATTAACTGATATAGAGTTATTTGAGTTATTATATTCCTTATGAAATTATTATTCCTTGTGAGATTTTATTGAAAATTATACCATATTGGGAATCTAAGTTATTTTTTTCTTCTAATATTACCTATTTCCTGATGTAATAAAGAATAATAATATTTTTTAACAACTATATAGATAAAAAATAATTATTATTTGTACTAAAATAATTTAATTTATTATGTTATAATTTAATGTTTAGGTATCAAGTCTCTTAATTATTTTTGAACATTGATATTCAGTATGAAATATTTTGAGATTAGATAACAATATAATAAATAACCCATGGGATTTGGGTGAACAAGGTCAGAAGTGTTGCAGTTTATCAGGAATTTTGCAACATACGACAACACTTCATCAATATACATGTCGATCGGTTGGATGACAATGATAGAAATAAATTGAAATTCTTCAGTCAATGGTTCCATTGTTCAAGGTCATACCCAGATATCCATAATTGGGGAATGAATTATTTATGGTTTAGGATTGTCTTAGGGGACCTCAATGGTAATTTTTTATTATTTTAATTGTTGAGAATGGTTATATATTATTTTATAAGGTTTTGACATCAAATATGTCTCCACAAGGGAAGTATAAAGGATTGTCATGATGAAAAGTTGATTCAACTAGGACTTGCTGATGTAGTGTCTAAGATAAATTGATTTAAATGTGATATACTCATCAAATTCATTTAATTTCATAAATATTTTTTCAATTTTCCTTTTTTCTTTAGGAAGGGTGGAAGACACCTTAGTCACATGTTCATTTGGATTATCCAAAACTACTATGCCAGTAATACATACTTTTTTAGAGATAATACCTGGATACAAAGTAGTACTAAATTGTGTGACCATGAATTCCACGGTTGGGGTATTCATTGAGACCCACCCCATATAGTTTCCAGATTTATAGTAATGTGATAAAATTATTTTCAATGGAAGATAAGAGTTTCTTGAGATCCTTCATAGAACAAATGGTGCATATCCTATTCTTCCCATTTTTAAAGTCACAACAACTATATTCCTTACCAACATGATTCATGTTTATATAATGATGGGAAAATTATTTATATTTAGGATTAGATTATGGTGTTTGTATTTCATGAAAACTAAATATTTTGCGGGTATGGATCGATATCACCATTTTCATTAGGGAAATGATTTTTTTATATGTTCAAGAATTTATTATGGTGTTTCATATTAATATCATTTCTTAGTTAAATAGATGGAATCCCCACGGAATTAGACAACTTTTAGAAACTCTTAAAATCTATTAAAATGATTCTATGAGAATAATATTATTTCTAACTCATATTCCATGTTCACCATATAGGTTTCTGAAAGATACACTTGGGGAATCTGTTCTTCCATGGAATACTTTAAACCATTCCATATATTGAAGAGGTTGATAATTTCATATTTTCACACAACTAGTAGTTATAGAGGTCATAAATTTATTATTTCTTACTATTGAATTAAAATTTAAAAATTATTACCAATGATGTTTTTCCAAACCAATGATATATCTTATTAATATGTTTCTATAATATGGAAATGATTGAACCTCCAATACATAGACAATGGGCCTGAATTTTTTATCTCATGTTATTCCAAGGTCCCAAAAACTAGGTCATTCTAGGAGGTAATGTGACAGATTCATAGCTCTGACGTAGTCATGCCCTTAGAGGGAAATAATTTGGGAAATAAAAATTTTATTTTAGGGGTATTGCATTAATCAACTTGATATACAAAATATTTTTGTTATATTGATGAATTACTTAATTAAATAACATAAAGTCAACCAGTAGGTGAATCAAGTGTCACATCTTGTGATTCCACTCCCTATAATGTGAATGACATATATGTTTAATCTAGACCAAATATTAATGTGAGTTCATGGGAGTAAACACTTGTATATCTACTTGGTAGGCTGTTAATGTAAGTTTATGGTTTTATAAAAGACATGTAAGGAAGGAATAATCTATCCCCATAGGTAATATAGTACCTTCATTATAATGTAATTTAATTGGTGTATATATTTTTTTTTTAATATCTTCATCACTATGTATATTATTACATTAAGGCTTAGTGTGTAGTTTTCAATGGTTTTTAGTTTTACTTCATAATAGGTGAACTCTATATCATAAAAAACATATTGAAATATTTCGATATGTGTAGAAACCATGAATCTAATAACCCAAAACCAATTCTTATTTATTTCATTAATAAAAGATGTTAAAAACTGTATCATGAAGGATTGATCAGTTTATTAGACTTGGGATAATATATTAAAACATTACTTCCATGTTATATTAGGAAAATAAATCATATTCTGAGAAAACTTATATTATTCTTGATGATCATTCAAATATTCTTTCGTTATATCTTGGAAAAATGTGATCATAATAAAGGGTGAGGTCATATGCTATGAAATGGAAAGTGAACACATAAGCTACCCTGAATAGGTAAGGAATAAACAATATAGAAGTGTACATAATTAATATATATATATATAATTTAATCAGAAAATTCAGTATCAAATTATATTATTGGGAAATTAAATAATCACATTGATAATACCATCTGATATTTTATTGAAGTGAATTCATGATGTCAAACATTCTTGGTTTTACCATTATGATATCATCTAAGACAACATTAAAACATTAGGAAAAATATTAAAGGATGCTTAAAATGATTCTAAATATTAATTCTAGTGTAAGTAAGATAGTTATTGAAAAAATAAGAAGAATATGATCATAGAGGAAATAGATTACCGACCAAAAGAATTGATAAGGTCAATATCCATTATATGTAACTTACATATTGATTTTTGATCTGAAAAGGACAACATATAAGGTAAACACATAAAAATACTAGTATAGAAGAAAATAAATTGGGTTTATGTTCTTATGATCATATAATTTTTCCATATTAGATCCAAAAATATAAAATCACGAAATAAAATAAGATTATTATAGAAATTCTTAATGACTTTAATAACACTTTAATCAAAAAAATTCGAATATAAAACATGAAATAAAATTTCTAATATCATGAATAAATATTATTTAATTATATTTTATTTCTATGGGGTTGTATATGAACCATATTATTGAAATATGTTCATAATATAAAATATATATCATTGAAGTGGAAATAAGAGAAAAAAACCTTACCTTGGTTCTCTATGTAGTCATTTGTGTTTTATCCTCCCATATAATCATATTATAGTATTTAATAAATTATAGTAGCACCATAATAAAAATTATAATTCCTTATATGAATAAATTATTTCATCTCATCTCCCATTAATTAAAAATTCTTTATTAAAATCATATTTTTGTGTGTTAACTTTTATGTTTTTCATTTATGTTTTGGTTTGGAAGTCATAGTTCATATATCATTGTGTGGGGTTTATTATTTAAAAATATTAGTCATGATATAAATATGATATTTATTCACAATATAATTTTTTATAACATTTCTTGAAAGGATTTAATATAACAATTAAATAAATCATTCATAGATACGGTAGACCATGCATAATCATGAATGATGTCTTAATTTTCTAATGAAAGGAAAAAAATAACGTTTGATAACATTTTATCCCTCATAAATAAAAAATATATCAAAATTATTATATATATTCATTAAATACATCATTATTTCATCAAAAAGAGTCGATGATGGAAAATAAACCACACCATTACATGGAGACAATAGCTAGTATGTAAGCATGCGAGCTTTAGTTTTTCATTGGACCGAAGAATAATATGGAATATTATATATTATCATTTAAAATAATAATAATTTAATATATATCATATATAAATAATATATACAACAAATTAACAAACCATAAAATTTGGTGATTAAAAATTGAATATATTTCTTCGTTCATGAGGTAGTTTGCAAAAAACATGGGTGATTCATTAATTATGCATTATAAATAAAAGAGGTGTTAAAATTTTATTCAATAATTGTAATAAAATTTCTTTTTATTTAATATACTGAATTAATTATTTTATGATGTAGAAATATAATATTAGGAAATATTAGAAAATATAAACTAGGAATGATTTAGTTGAGATGATTAATTGTTCCTTTAGAGAACTCCTTTGGCTTACAACATAAGTCTCTCAAGAATTTTGTTAGTGGAAGACTAGAAGCTGCAATAAATGTGCTCATAATATAGTAAGGTATTTGTTTTGGTATTTCTCAAGATAATTGCATCAACTTTTCTAAATATTAGTAAAGAAGGGGTTCGCTTTCATAAGTGAGGTGGAAACAATTCTATAAATACTTATAATATAATTATATATTAAATGTATTAATCAAATAAAGTAGCACTAATTTTTTATCATTTCTAATATTATAGAGGTAAACCCAAAATATGATCTACAAAAATATTTAAAAACTACTCTAAAAAATTTAAACTGTTAGATTTTTAGTTAAACCTCATTTTCACCCATTTTAACCATTGTCGTAGTAATGATGTTTCACCTCATTAGCCATTAATTATGATGTAAAATTAAGTTTAATTATTTTAAAACATGTGAAAGGATTATTTAAAATTTTAAATTAATTTCTAATTATCAATTATTACAAGATGACGAAATTGAATTCAATATAAGTTCAGAAAACACAATGAATGTTTTTGTTAGAAAAATGATCATATTAAGAATAAAATTGATTTTGGATAAAAATAAAGTATAATATTGATCCTCATATAATTAATTAGTCTATTTTAAATAAAAGGAGACATATTTATATTTCAATCCAATCAAAAAATGAATGAAACTTCATGAATACTTGATTAATAAATACGAACATGAACAAAATACTTAAATAAAAATATTACATAAAATTTTAAAATGTGAAACACATATTAATAAGTTTAACACTAAATTTTTTCATGTTTTATATTACATATAAAATATTTATTTGTTCTATAACGTTTTTCCATTAAAATTCTTGGCATTATTATTTCATGATAATGTCATAAAAATGAAATTATTTGTAAATTCAATATTTTAATTTGTTAACCAAAAAATGACAATTTTAGAGTCTAATTTCATATTTATCATGAGATTATTTTAAAATAATGACACATAAAATTAACTAATTTTTATCAAATTCAATTTATAAAAATGGATTTGAAAAAAATATAAAACAAAATTTCATTTATTGAAAAATGAACATTCAAAATACTAACATATCTTAATATATATCTTATAAATTAATAATTATATGAGTGTTGTGAATCAAATGATTTTTAATTTTATTATTGACAATTATATTCCAATTGGATTTAAATACAATAAATGTCTATATACATAATGATTGTATATATACAATGGCTTTGTGTCCAAGGACCATATATATACTTATTTTATTAAATTTATTTATATATATATATATCCTTATGTTTTCTACTTATTTTTATTCACCATACACATTTATTTCTCGCTCATCATTACTATTATATATCTAATTTTTTACATTTTTTACATAATTGTAGTTGGGGACACAATCTTGAAGGTAAACAATGAGAATAATTATTTTATGAATGTATAATTTTTAAATATACAGGTGTTTACACTAATTTTATTTTTTATCATGTTGGTTCATATTGATACCTAACAATGTATTTGTTTTTAAATCCATTGTACAAAATTATCCTAATAAAATACATCATGGTACATTTAGTTTCATATTGCATAAAACACAATCTATCATAAGTATAATTCATAAACTAAAATCTTAGTCTGTTATATTCTATTGTCCATTTAAAAATTTCATTATAATAATTTTAATTCCATTTGATCATATTGTGACATAAAAATATATTTATTCATTAATTTTAACTTCTATGTAAGGACTAGGAAACATATAATTTCAAAAATAAATATTCTTGTGAAGTATATATGTATCTTATTAAGACTTCTACTTGAGAATGTGTTTTTAGATTCATACCTTTATATTTAAGTGACACTTTCCATAAGTCATGACAGCTTTATCTTTTATTTATTATAAAATTATAAAAATATGTATTTAATTTATTTGATTTCCCTATTTTGTTCAATTGATTTTCTACCATTTATTTAACTAATATTAAAATTGATGAATGACTAAGATGATGTTTTCATGCATTAAGAAATAAAATCATATTTTATATGATCGTGACATTTACTAAGGGATATTTTTTATCATTCTATAAAAGAGTGTCCAAATAGAGATTCATCTAATTACAATCCATTTTTAAATCCAAAAAATCATTAAAATAAAATATTCTAATACATATTTTAAAATATCATAATCATATATTCACAAAAATTTCATATAAATACCCTTTAAATAAAATTCTAACCCTAAAGGTCATATATGGTGGTGAGGGTGTTCCATGTCTTAAAACATAAAAAATATTCTCTCCCCGGAGACAACATTTCCATGAAATGAAAAACTTATTTATATGGGACTCACAATTTCTTAATTACCCATAAAACTTCTTCCCAATAAGAGGCCTGTGATTTATTTCCAAGTGGTTCTCATGCTCATCATCTCATTTATAGTATATCAATACATAATGAATTAATAATATAATGAAATTTATAAGGTAATCCTTTGTTCTCAGGGATTTGGTTTGCATAATTCCCCATATCATTATAGTTAATACACTAAACATGTACATATTTTTTCTTCTCTATGAAATTATGTGCATAATGGATAGTTTCATTCGCTTATAATGAACTATCATTCCCTATAAGCACTTATCATGATTTTTATTTCCACTTTTATCATATATTTGTGGTTTTATCCTTCCCTTATTACCATTAAATTAATTTCATTTTCCATTTATTTTTTGTTATAATTTTCAAATATTTAACTCTTTTTAGGATATATGACTTAGAAAATTATATTTCTTTCCTAGATGTACTTGATATCATATCATCAAATTATTAAAATGTTTATGTGACTAAGGATCTTATATGATTTGTATTAGGTGAATAAAAAATAGTAAATATTAATTTTAATATTATGTATATGGTTCATATCACAACCTAATAATATAATAATGTTTTCATAATACATATAAAAAATCTCCCCATCCATCTATATTAAATTATGAATTTTCCTTTCCAAGTTATCATGCTATTATTGAGGAAAATACCTCATAAATAAAATCACCTAAACTGGCTTCCATCTAATTCCCTCTTTATCCTTTCGCACCTTATAATTATAAATCAATGGGAACCATTTATATATGCCTCAATTTAAATAATATACTACTCGAATAACATTTTAATCTTCATTACTTTACAACTCTGTAAATATCTTCTTAAAGGATGTTATACAGTTCTCAGTTACCACTGGAATAATACTATCATTAAATAATGAAGTCTTTTAATCCGTTTAGTGATACAACTTTGGTGGATCATGTAATATTTTTTACACATTCCGGAAAGGTTATATTTTATAACTTGGTTCAGTTTCAATAATATGGTAATGATTTTCCCATCCTAAACACCCTCTATATCGACTATCTCAAAATAAAATCCCTAGATTTACTATGGTGTTTAATATAATTTAACATTATTATAATGGTTGAGACATTTAAACAATGGAATACATAACATTATCTCATAATTCATGAATATTGGGACATAACATAAAAAACTTCAATTTTATTAAACATTATACAGATTTTCCATAGTTTTCAGGCTAGCTAGGTTATTCTAAAATATAGTTTTCATTGGTCCTTATAATATTTCATTAATAATAAGTCATGAAACCCCAACTCTAGTAACCCATCAAATGTTTTTTCTTTATTAATTTTCCACAAGACACGAGGGATATAATAGTGAAGGATCAATCATCATAGATTTTTTGGGGGAGTAGATACATATATTTTTATTTTTATTTCCATTTAAAATATATAACATATCATAAAACAATTATTCCGTCCTTGAATATTATTCAACGATTCATTCTTCATATTCATGGGAATGGAAGACATAATAAAATGTGAACATATATTCTCACTAATGGAAATTATAAAATATAATTTATCATGAATTATAAATGCCTAAAATAATATGTTATAATAAATAATCAATAAATTTTACATTTTATCAATAACTTGAGAGATAAAATATATCCTTGGAAAACCAATCAATCGATTGGAGAATAGTAATTTATATTATATTCAAGGAAATGTATAATTTCTCACATTATTGATCTTGTCTTTACATCCATTTCCAATACATCGTGGATCATAAATTCAAGGCCTTGAAAAATACACTTTCATTATATATATAGGTATACAACATTTAAACAACTATTATTAAATGTTCTTATATCACCATCCAAAACATCATGATAATTTATTTTATCCATATGATACCTATCGAAGAAACAAGGTTATGTCTACAAAAAATCCTAACAACACTATTTTAGTTCTCGTTTATGAATCTTATAGTTAATGATCATCATAATTCCATCTAAAAATGAATTATAAATTAATAGTTTTCCATAATGAATAAAATATATATAATATTTCCCCAATCAATCAAAATAACATTATAAATATAAATTATTTAACTAAAACCATATATTGAAATGGTATATGTTTAATATATTATCAACTTATTAAAAATTATGCCATATAAATCCAATATACAAAAATATTAATATAACTGAAAAATTAATGTCCAATGAAATAACAGAGAGTGAGAGGAAATGTGATAATATGAAAGTTAATAACAATAAAAACATGGATATGTAAAGGATGAAATAAAACCCCAAGGTAAATTGAAATGAATGTTTTTGAATAAATAAAATAAATTATGAAATAGAATATAAAATTTGATCAAAATATTAAAAAATATTATTTGAGCTTGTGCAAAAATGAAGTTATAAATAACTTTTACAACTATTTTCATTTATTTAAAGATATTATATTCTATTAATTTCAATTAAATTAATAAAAAAAGATTTTATATAATAAAACATAGAATCATATAGAGGGATATAATTATATAATTGTTACAAAGGATTTTGTAAAATCATGTTATGACATATATGTTAAAAAGTCATTTCCTTCACAATTTGGTAAAGAAAAACAAAAATACCCTATTTGAAAAATAAGTTTAATTTTATATAAAAATATTTGAGAATAAAGTCAAAGTTTGTATAAAATTAAATCAAATATTCATTGTATTTTAAATAATAATATTCTTCAAACAACATGAAGAACTTTGATATAGAGGATTAAGATTCTCAACTGAAATGAGATATAAGGTATAAATTACACATAATTTACATACATGTTTATTATTAATAAGATAAAGAATGAAATGGAAGATAAACACGTAAAAACATTTCTATATGATAAGATAATAGATAGGTTTTATGATATTAAAATAATATAATATTCTTGATGTAAATCTAGTATAAACAATCCCGAAAAAGTAAGATTGTAATATAAATCCTTTAAATATTTAATTACATTTGAATGATAATCCATTTAAAAGAAAAAACACGAAATTAAACAGTAAATATCATGAATAAAAATGATTTTAGGATATAATATGTAAATAGTACAATATATACACTACATAAATTATATTGGTTCCTAATATAAAATTTGTCTCGTTAGAGTGGAATCGAGACATAAACCATTACCTCGGGTCATTGTTTTGTTGTGTGTGTTTGATCCTTCTGTATAATGATTAAAAATGTTTTACTATGTAATTCTAGAAATATATTATTACTTATCAATAACATATAATATACTCATATAACAACAGATAAACTATTGGTTAATGATTTTTCATTATCATCATCATTACTGGCATCGAATGTTATCTGAATATGAGTAGATAAGGGTGCCCTTTTATTACTTCATTCCCATATACTCATAATTATTATTATTCATTCAGAGGAAGAAAAATTAAAATATAAACATGAAAGTAAAAAAATTGAGGTGGAATATAGGGGTATGAAATAGTGGAGTCCAAGTGAATCCCCTTTATCCATGTTCTACCTCTCAGGAGGAAAAGATCCCATGATGGAGAAACATATGAGATGCACTTCCAAGGTCACCCTATAGTTAAAAAAATATGAAACATTGTTTCCCTACCACCAGGATTGGAGGAATTCCATATGATTATTAATAATAATCAATAATCTAATAATGATATATGTGATAGACAATAGAATAGGTTCAAATCCATATAGAGTGTTATAAATAGTAGTGGAGTCCGTTCCAAAATTCACAAGATCAATATTATTCATACAACACATGTAGATATATGTTAACAGAGAATAACTTTCATCCATGAAGAAATTTCCACTATCAAATAAGTATGAGAATTCAATGGTCATTGAAGCTTTTGGATCCTACACAACACCACCACGACTCAGAACACCAATTCTGCATGAACCATTCGTGTTTAATATGGGTCTAGAAATATGTGGGTGTTAGGAGATCCAATGAAACTAAGCACCACTGAGAGAAGTAAAGAAGGGGGATGTACAAGTAATATGCCTTCTTAGGATGGTTAATCATTCAATTTAATAAGTAGCTGAGATAGATTGATTAATTTTCTATTATTTCTAAACAAAATAGGGGACCAAGCACAAATGGTTCCTTTGTGATAGGTTATGCTCCTTTCATACAGATTCTCCCAAAATCCTACTGAATGAATCACACCTATGAATTTTATATGAAGACCTGTATTCCTAGTCTTATAAAGCTAATGGATTTGTAAATATGTTCTTAAAATTTTATGGGTATTAATAGTCATGTGGTAAATAAAAGAAATCCAAACCATGAATCCCATTCACTTTCATATAATAGGTGATCATTTGTCTCTTCACTCGGTTCATTGCAATAGATGTACTTGGAATCAATAATAATTTATATACAATTGATTTTATCTCCCATTAGTAGTTAATGATTTCTGAATTTCCATGTAAGGAAATTAATTTTTACAAGGTTACATCTACACCACATAATATCAACCTAGTGATTGAAATAATTAGAAAACATAGCCTCTCTATTGGAATTTTTCACAAAATAGGTTCTCAATGATGAACCTATGAAGACACATTTTTTTATCTATGAGTTCAACCTAATAATATTGAATATGTCACACTGCTTCCTCAACATTTTATTTTTTTTGTTATAAAAGATAAAGACGCACATAAAACAAGGCCACGAGAAGAACAAAAATATTTCTTGGAGGTCTAAAATATTGGAGACCAAGCTGCTATACCCTAATTAAGTCCACCCCTTATGGTTCCAATTGATGTGAAGTTGAAAAAAATATTGGTACCTTGATCCACCACCATCAAGTATGCTATGTAGTCTCCTACTTTGTTACCTTCGCGCCATGTATAGGAAATCTGTGTTTTTTTTATTCCAAGGCTGCCTCTAAATTTCCTAATAATATAAGCAATAAACCATGGAGGATAAATATTTCCACTCATCGATTCATGGATGATCTTTGAGTCAATTTCAATTTTATCTAGATATAAATTCTTTTGAGTAGATCTATGCATCACCTGAGCTTCAGCCTTGATAGAACTGTCACTCCCATATAGAGAAGTATATGAACGAATTATACTTCCATACCCATCACACACAACACCCTGCATTGAGAATCACTGCTCTTGCATTTTTTTATGGACATGAACCATTCAAACCATGAAACCACTTCTCCAAAAAGGATGTTCCAGGAGGAAAAGGTTATGAAAAATTAGTGAAGTCTCCAAAGAACCTCCAAATATAAATGGGCCATTAACTTTTAAAGAATATATGATTTGAGTCCTCCTCTTTATTAATGATACAATAGTTTCATCTAAAAACTAGGTTAATTCAACTTCTTTTCACATTTTCATCCATAGAGATAGCTTGGTTTCTAATTATCCATAAAAATAAATTAAATTTTGTGGGGATACTATGACACCCAACCTTATTAGTCCAAATGACATGATGAGCTTGTGGAATAGAAATTATCCTAAACTCTTAATAAGAAAACATACCATACAATACTTTGAAGTAATAAGCACACACCTATCCTATGACAAACCTGCTTTTATTACAGACATAAACATGATTTGTTACATAAAACATCCCTTGATACAAAAAGATGATCGAGAGGTTTAGTATCTCTAGGGCTTAGGATAATTACATAAAAACTTGAAACATGAAATACAACATCATTATTGAAAACTTCTTTTACATGACCACTACATTCCCTCGTACTTATCATTGCATGGGATAACCTAAGGACACGCATAAGAAAAAGGGTGATCTATAAAGCCTAGTAAGGGAGTACACATGGAATAACATGAGGAGTACAATACATGTTAGACAATAGGCATACCAATAGATCATAAAAGAAAAATGAACATAAAGGTATGATAAAGCATGATAATCATAACATGGAAATGTGGCGACAACACTTAACATGGAATTAGCATGAGCCATGGCTCATTGCACATAGAGCATGAGGGCACACCCTTCTTAAACATTTTATTTCATGCATAAGTGTGCCACATGGATTCATTAAACATAATAATTTATTCCACGATAAAGGGTTGTGGAATTCATACATGAAAATTTATAATCAGTAAGTAAATGTGCATAAAGGTGAATACCCTTGATGGATAAATGGGCATGGTATTCAATACACAATGGCATTGGCTTAGAAAATCAGTGTGATTTCGGCAGCGTAACGACGTGACGTAAGAATTTATAAAAAACGGTTGATGAGAGAGAAAGGGGTTCCTCATCATATTTACATGTAATGGATAGTAAGGAGTTCATATAGATACATGTCCCAACAATTTTAATTGAATTTATATTCATGATACAAAAGTATTCCTTGAATGTAAATAAGGAGAGAAAAGTTCCTTTCGGAATTTCAGCATAGTAACAAGTGTACATGGGAGGCATTTAATGAGAGAGAAAGGGGTCTCCAATCATTCAGACATAAATAGGGAAGTATAAGGGAGGTTTGAAACCATACCCCAACATTGATTATTGAAATTAAAAGGCAAAACCACTTAATGAAAATTGGACAAAAATGAGAAAAGAAGAGAAACCCTTACTTGGGAGTGTGATTCTAAAGGCTAGAGAGAGGCTTGTGAGAGGCTTCTTGGGATCTTGGGGAACCTTGGGAGGATTATAGAGAGAATAGGGCAGAGCTCAGACGAACTAAAATGGATTTGAGTGAGGAGGAAGTGGGAGCTTGGGTGGGTTTATTTGGGAAAGGTGATGAAATTCTTTATTATTTATGTTTGGGACCCCTTATATTAAATTAATCCAAACCACAAACCATCCCTTGGTTTTTGCCCATGGTTTTTGGAAATTGGAAAAGGAAAAAAATATTTTATATGAAAAAATTCTGAACTTATTAAAATAATAAGGTTTCTTATGTGGAGGTGAGTCACACTCCCATGAAAATTAATTTAAAAAGGCAAAGTGTTGAATATGTCTTGAGGGGTCCATTAATGCTTTGAAAAGTAATCCAAACAGACCCAAAATCACATTATTTTAATTCTAAAACATATATTTTCCGAAAATAAATATTATAGTATTTTATTACATCACTATGGGGTCATTATGATGTCATAAAACACATTATATATTTAAACAGTATTTAATTTTTACCCAAAAATTTCACTGTCTCAGAAAATTATGAAAAATTCACTTTTGGATAATTTTGAT
The DNA here is from genome assembly GCA_963277665.1 of Viscum album. Lineage (NCBI taxonomy): Eukaryota > Viridiplantae > Streptophyta > Magnoliopsida > Santalales > Viscaceae > Viscum > Viscum album. The sequence continues at coordinate 1,407,117,266 of OY728125.1, forward strand.
GTCCTTATTCTAGAAATAACATTTATTTTACCTAAATAATTTTCTAAATATGTTAATCTTTACTTTTAAAATAAAAATTGACATTTATTGAAAATTTACGGGTTTTGAGAGAAATGGGTTTCAAACCTTAATAAAAATTTTAATTGCATTCATAAAATTATAAGATCATTTATATTTAATACAAAATAATTTAATAATAATATTATTATTTTATTAAAATATTATTTAATTCAAAAATCCCTTAATTTAATAAAATAGATTTCTTAATTAAATAATAACTAAAAACACCATTTGTACTTTAAAAACTATTTACAATGTATCAAAAAAGACTAGAAATTATATTTATCATTATATACAAAAATAATGTACATGAACATAGTACTACTTATTTATTACATAACCCCTTAAAACAGCGTCATAAGTCCTAAGGGTAAGGTGTGCGATGGTGACATACTCTTGGGGTGTCTCAGATAACATCGCTCGAGTGGTATTCTCAATCAACTTCCACTTTTCCCATAGACGGTCATGTTTGAGCTTGACATGATGAAACTCAGCTTGGGCTTGGTCAAGGGCGATGCCAAAGACGCCACCTCTATTCTGAGCTCCGACAAATGGGCTTCGTATGGCTCAATTCTACTAGATGATGTCATCGCTTCCTTTGTCATAGTAAATTGGATTTGTTAAAGTCCTATATTTATACTAATAATGTGATCATTGTTCAACAGCTATATTAACAATGGTAAAAATTCTTAACATATAACCAAAGAAGTTGACATTTTATATAAACATAAATAGACATTTAATTATATCAATATGTATTTTCATTAATGAAACTCTGGGTCGTTACAATATTCACCCCATAAGAAATTTCTCCCTTGAAATTATCCTTTTCCCACACTAAAGCAGATGTGGGTAACTCAGCTTCATCATTTCCTCCGATTCCCAAGTCGCTTCTTCAAACTTGTTGTTTCTCCACAACACCTTGACGAGGGGAATTGTCTTATTTCATAGAATTTTTTCTCTACGATCTATGATCTTCACTGGTTGCTCCTCATAAGAAATATCATCTTCCAATAATACCACCTCAAAAGAGAGTACATGTGAATGGTCCGGTATGTACTTCCTTAAGAGGGATACATGAAAGACATCATGGACATTGGCCATGGTAGGTGGAAGTGCTAGTATATTGGACACAACCCCAACAAGATCAAGAATATCGAAGGGGCCGATGTACATTGGACTTAACATCCCTTTCTTTCCAAACCTCATGACCTTTTTCCACAGAGATATGCGTAGAAACACCATGTCTCCAACTTTAAACTCAATGTCTCGTCGACGATTATCTGCATAACTCTTCTGTTGACTCTGGGATTCCTTGATATGCTGCTGAATGGTTTTCACCTCCTCCACCATTTTTTTGACCATTTCTGGTCCAAGCAGCTTACGTTCACCAACCTCATCCCAACATGCCAGTGTTCTGCACCATTTCCAATACAGGGCTTCATATGGTGCCATTTGGATGCTCGAGTAGAAACTATTATTATAAGAGAACTCAACCAGTAAAAGATGTTGATCCCATCATCCTCTAAAGTCCATTGAGCACGCTCTCAATATATCCTCAGGTTTTTTGATAGTCCGCTCAGATTGGAAATCAGATTAAGGATGATAGGATATACTAAATTTCAGTTTAGTATTTAGAGCATGTTGAAGACTCTTCCAAAACTTAGAGGTGAAACTTGGATCTCGGTCAAAAACAATAGATAGTGGTACTCCATGAAACCTTACCACTTCCCTGATATATATCCGTTCCAGTTGATCGAAAGAGAAATCATCCTAAATAGCAATGAAGTGTGCAGTCTTTGTAGTTGTTTCTTAATCACTTCATGCTCTACAATAGCCATTCTATATGGAGTCTTGGATATTGGTAGCATACCAGGTATAAGTTCAATTGAGAACTCAACATCTCTTCTTGGAGGAAGACCAGGCAGTTCCTCGGGAAACAATTCAGTGAATTCCATGACAATAGGCATTTCTTCAAGGATGGTTTCTTCCTTGGACTCAATCATATGAGCCAGATACGTGTGCTCATAAGGCAGTAATATCCATGCTTGAGATGATAGAGATAAAGGAGATTCATCTTCCTCCTGACACTTGTAAAGAATCGGGAGTCGATTCTCTATATAAATTGTAATTTACCTCTCTCGGAAATTTATGTTGGTTCTATATAAGGAAAGCCAATCCATTCCAAGAATTTCATCAAATTCCACCAAAGGGAGTATGAAGAGGTGCACCGGGAAATTCAATCCACAGACTATAACAGGGGAGGACGTTTATTCATGGGATGCAATGATTTCCCCATTTTCCATACTCACCGACATCTTTACTTTCATGATTTTTGGAGTTGTTGGGATTGTTCTACTAATCTTTTGAGACATAAAAGAATGCGTAGATCCTGATTCAAAAATTATGTTCTCTATTCTTGAATAAATAACTAGCATACCTTTCACCAATTTGTTTTCGGTGTTCACTTCGGTAGAAGAGATGGAAAAAGCTCTTCCTTGATGCCTTGGAGGTTGTTGGTTGTCTCCGAAAACCCTTGGATTGGTGCAATGATTTAAAAAATGACCTGGGTATTTTCATTTTTATAATTGAACAATGTGTTGAGGTTCAAACGGAGTGTTCCTCTCCTCTGTCGCAGCCTTGGGTCTTTCATTCCGGAAGTTAACAGCTAGGTTCCCTTCACTTCCACACCTGAATCATTTTCTCATCCCCTTAAGGCAATTTACAAGGCTCTTCTTTCCTCACTTTTGGAAAGTGGGGTGATGAATCTTCTTTGCACCATTGGATTTATCCATCAGACCACGAGCATTGAAGTCCACCTTATGCTTCTTGTCCCCATGATACCCTTGTGATTCCCCGATCTCCATTTCTTCCTTGAGGGCACATAGGACAATTTCCTCAGAGCTGTCGAAGTCACAGATCACTAATACTTTCCGCAAGCTAGGCTTCAGCTCACCAAAGAAGTGGTCAACCTTGAATTTGGGGGTAACGACAAAGCCAGAAGCATATCGTGCAAGTCTTGTGATATTTTCCTCATACGCTCCAATAGATTCTTCATCTTTTTTCTTGAGGGAAAGGACGTCCCTTTCCATCTTAAGCCGGAGGGTGCGCAAAAAATATTTATCAAAAAACAACTTCCGGAAATCCTTCCATTCCAACGCCTCGATCTCCACCTCAGGCTTCTTATTTTTGATCAACGTCCACCATTGATCAACTTCACCCTCCATAAGTTAAGCCGATAGGAGAACCTTCTCTTGTTAGGAACATTGGAGGATGGAAAATATCTTTTCAATGGAGTTGATCCATTGTTCAGCAATCATGGGATCAGATGATCCACTAAAAGTAGGAGGCCTTTGTCTCATGAAGCTCTCAATAGCGGCTTGTTCTTTCTTAGGGGGGGGGGGTTTAACGTTCCTCTTGACCTGTGTTTCTATTCATAACTTGAGTTAGCTGAGAGAGAAGCGTGGCAAAGTTCGTGATTCCCGCTCCCATTTGATTTGGAATCTCATTAGTACAGTAATCACACTGATCTTCACAATGGTTGTTAGCCCGAGTCCTCTTATTACCAGCCATTGGCTGGAATAAAAGGAAAGGATGGGGTAACACATAAAGGGTAAACCAATGAAAAAAGTTGATGACTTATAAATAAACTTTTATTTCCATACTCAACAGTCTATAGGCTCCAATCTAGGATTTTCATGATGTACTTTATAACATATATTCGTAGGGGAAATTTTTTAATTCCCATAATAAGGGTTTATACTAAGGTTTTGCATTTATCAAAACATATACCCCAAGAGTTTCGTAACCAAGAGGGCAGCAATGCCCATTGTCATGAACCAGTTCACGTTCGAGTCTAGCTCAAAGCGGTGTATTCGGGTTTTACCCCTAGGATAGATCTGTGCGAGAGCCGCCTCTACCTGCTCGTATCCAGACAAGGATGTATTTGTTTGATAAACCACTAACTCAGTACTTACCAAAACTTAGAGATGTTTTTATTATACATAGTATTGTATCTCAGGCTTTACTAGGGTTTTTTAATCCCAAAAATAAATAAACCAATCCTCTAATACCAACTATGACAACCCTGCTTTTATTACAAACTTAAACATGATTTATTACATTAAAATTTACTTGATACAACAAGAATATCAAGAGGTTTAGTGTCTATAGGGCTTAGGATCATTACATAAAAACTGGAAACATAAAATAAAACATCTTTATTGAAAACTACCTTTACATGACCACTATATTCCCTCATACTTAACATTGCATGGGATAACCTGAGGACATGTATAATAAAAAGGGTGACCTATAAAGCCTAGTAAGGGAGTACCCATAGAATAACATGAGGAGTACAATACATGTTATACAATAGGCATATCAATAGATCATAAAAGAAACATGAACATAAAGTCATGATAAAGCATTATAATCATAACATGGAAATGTGGCAACATCACTTAACATGGAATTAGCATGAGCCAAGGCTCATTGCACATAGAGCATGAGTAAATCCTCATTGCACATAAAGCACGAGTAGACCATTGTTACACTTGAATTAGCATGAGTCAACACTCATTGCACATGACGTATCATGATACTATACTCTACCCAATGCATTGGAGTGCTATAAGGGCGCACCCTTCTTAAACATTTCATTTCATGCATAAGTGTGCCACATAGATCATAAAAATTGGATTCATTAAACATAATAATTAATTCCACGATAAAGAAATGTGGAATTCATACATGAAAATTTATAATCAATAAGTAAATTTTCATAAAGGTGAATACCCTTGATGGATAAATGGGCATGGTATTCACTACACAATGGCATTGGCATAGAAAATCGATGCGATTTCAGCAGCGTAACGACGTGACACAAGAATTCATAAAAGATGGTTGATGAGAGAGAAAGGGGTCTCTCATAATATTTAAATGTAATGGACAGTAAGGAGGTCATATATATACATGTACCAACAATTGTAATGGAATTTATATTCATGATACAAAAGTATTGCTTGAATGTAAATGAGGAGAGAGAAGTTCCTTTTGGAATTTCGGCATAGTAACAGGTGTAATGGGAGGCATTTAATGAGAGAGAATGGGGTCTCCCATCATTAAAAAATAAATAGGGAAATATAAGGGAGTTGAAAAATGATACCCCAATACTGATAATTGAAATTAAAAGGCAAAACAAGTTAATGAAAATTGTAAATAAATGAGAAAGGAAGAAAAACCCTTACTGGGAAGTGTGCTTCTAAAGGCTAGAGAGAGGCTTATGAGAGGCTTATTGGGAGCTTGGGCACCTTGGGATAATTCAATAGATAGTAGGGCAGAGGTTGGACGAACTCCATGGGCTTTGAGTGAGGATGAAGTTGGATCTTGGGTGGGTTTATATAGGAAAGGTGAGGGAATTCTTTATTATTTAGGTTTGGGACCCCTTATATTAAATTAATTCAAACCGCAAACCATCCCATGGTTTTTGGAAAAAGGAAGAGGAAAAAAATATTTTATAAGGCCAAATTCAGAACTTCTTAAAGTAATAAGGTTTTTTATGTGGAGGTGAGTCACACTCCCATGGAAATTAATTTAAAAAGGCAATGTGTTGAATATGTATTGAGGGGTCCATTAATGCTTTGAAAAGTAAGTCAAAAAAACCCAAAATCACATTATTTTAATTTTAAAACATATATTTGCCTAAAATAAAGATTATCGTATTTTATTACATCACTATTGGGTAATTATGATGTCATAAACACATTATATATTTAAACACTGTTTAATTTTTTACCAAATATTTGACTGTCTCAGAAAATTATGAAAAATTCTCCGTTGGATAATTTCGACATCCTGATTCCAGAAATAACAATTATTTTATCTAAATAATTTTCTAAATATGTTAATTTTTACTTTTAAAATAAAAACCATGATTTATCGAATATTCATGGGTTTTGACAGAAATGGATTTCAAAACTTAATAAAATTTTTAATTGCATTCATAAAATTATAAGATCATTTATATTTAATAAAAAAATAATGTATTAATTATAATATTAATTTATTAAAATATTATTAAATTAAAAAACACTTTAATTTAATATAATATATTTCTTAATTAAATAATAACTAAAAACACCATTTCTACTTTAAAAACTATTTACAATGTATCAAAAATGACTAGAAATTATATTCATTATTATATAAAAAATTAATGTACATGGACATAGTACTACTTATTTGTTACGTAACCCCTTAAAATATCCAAATAATACCTAAGGGTAAGGTGTGTGATGGTGAAAGATTCATGGGTTGGCTCAGATAACATCGCTCGAGTGGTAATCTCAATCAACTTCCACTTTTCCCGTATAAGGTCACGTTCGAGCTTCACATGATGAAGCTCAGCTTGGGCTTGGTCAAGGGAGAAGCCCAAAGACGCCACCTCTTTTCCGAGCTCCGACAAATGGGCTTCGTATGGGGAAATTCAACTGGATGAGGTCATCGCTTCCTTTGTCTGAGTAAATTGGATTTGTTAAAGTCCTATATGTATACTAATCATGTGATCACTGTTCAACGGGTATATTAGCAACGGTCAAATTTTTTAACATAAAACCAAAGAAGTTGAAGTTTTATATAATCATAAAGAGACATTTAATTAGATCAAGAGGGACTTCCATTAATTAAACTTTGGGTCGTTACATATCCAAATCCTGATTTAGAACAATAAGATCAAAATTTATATTTTCATCCTTATCCAGAACAGCATTGATAAAATCATGATATCTACCATGCTCCCTAAAAAAGATCATAAAAACTAGACAGCCTAGGAAACCAATTGTTGACCTATCTAATTATGATTCCAAAAAGAAATATCACCCCTTCTTATAATCCCCTATGAGTGTTAATGAATGTCAGTAATAATACATTGAATATCATGTTACACTGCTTATTGTCTAGAATATCCTGGATAAAACCTAGGTACCTACTAGCATATATGATCATTGTTTTTGTACATGGACATCCATAAAATGGAATCCTAGTAGAAACCATGTTGTGGAACCATATCATGATACACCCCTAACTTAAAATCCATTGATTGTGGCATCAAAGTATCAAAATATGAGTTTTGAGGATACATTATAAGAAAAAGTAACCACACTTGTCATGATGAGGTCACTAACATACTTTTCCACAATTCACCATCCCTGTAGTGTTCAATAATCATGAATCTCCCACCTATGTTTTGTAAGAAGGCTCCTCATTGATCTTGATACATTTATGACATTTATTTATCCCTTACTCAAAGGCCTTTAAATCCTATTCTATGATGCATTATGACGTTTTCCCTCAAATGGAGAATCCTAAATTAATGTAGCTATGATTTGTTTGGTTCCATTAATGACCCATTTCATAACTTTTAGTTCTAAAATAAAATTCAAGGGGATGGAGGATAATACACTATTAACTAGAATAATTCTACATGTGAAGGAATGGAAGTGATGTTTCTAGTTCAGTATTCCTCCCATGGATATCCCCATAATTTTATAAAAGAGTTAGTCATAGAGTCTTGTTGGGATGATTGGGGCACCAAGGTATTCCTTCAAAAAATTTCTTTTACACATTTCCATGAGTATATATAAATAATTGACATGCCTATTTGAGGGATGAGGTCAAAATATGATCATCTAATAATATTTATACTTTTTTTAGTTCATTTTTACCGTTATCTTTTTATCTTAACCCCCTTTAACCCATTTATTTCTTTTTTGTAGTATGGAGTTTTTTACCTCAGATATTATTCATTATAAAATAAATGAATTTTTACTATTAAAAAAACTAATTTATTTAAATTGGTAAGCCATTATATCAAATTTAACTCTAATTACTGGTAGAAATTAAATTATATAGAGTTATTAAAACTACAATGAAAACTAAATTTATAAAGAATTCATATTTTAAGAATATAAAAGATTTAATAAAAAAATTGTTGAATATTTACCAAAATGAAATTTGTGGAGTTATTTTTAATCAATGGTGACTTATATGTATTTTAGAATAAACTAAAATATATATGAACCTCGTGAATTGTTGATTAAAATAGATGATCAAAAAATAGTTTTTATTTGAGTACAAACACTACTAATATTTTAAAAATGTCAAATATTGATTTATAAGTTCAAAAATATATTTTAAAATTAATTATATTAATTATTAAAAATATTTTTGATCTTTGAATATTTTATTAATAAACATTAATTTCATTCCGATATCATGAAAATTATAGAAAACCAGAAATATTTTTTAAGTCGTTATTTTTCTTTATTCACTGAATAACTAATCATTTTTGAAGAATCATAAAATTCATCATGACATTAGATTGAAAAAGTTTAACAAAAATTGAAATAATTTTTATCAAATTCAATTTAAAAATTTTAGAAATTTATATTTAAAATTATATAATGAAACTACTTTCATAGAAAAATTTTGTTTTCAAAATATAATGTTCTCTTGATATATTTTATATGAATTAATAATTAAATGAGTGTTGTTAATTAATTAAAATTTAATTTTTTATCGTATAATCATATGTTAATTAAATATAAATATGCTTGATCACTCTATATATAAATGCTATATGTACACAACTAATATTTCTCCAATTCCAATAAATATAATAGTTATATTAAAATCATATATATATATATATATCCTTACATAGTTTACTATGATTTATCCACATTACTTACTGACTTTTATATAATCATTTCTAATAATTTCTAATTCTTTTACTTTTCTATATATTTCAATTTTGGATCACAATCATCAAAGTGATCCATAAGGATGGAGATTGTATGTTTATGGTATTTTTATATATATGTGCATTTAATCCAATTATACATTTTATTATATTATCTCATGCGTCATCATTCTAATTTTTTAGTGTTTACCAATAATTTTAATATTACATATCAATAAAATTTAACACGATTCATTTTAGTTTAAGGTTTCAAGTATCATATGCAATTGTACATAGTATTCATAAACTAAAATCTTACTGTATTATATGATGTGTTTGTGACGAGGCTGTATAAATGACTTTAACTTGTATTTATTGAAATATTTTTAAATATAAGGCGATATTAGGAAGGAATCCCAATGCATGGTTTTTTTGGTACGTTATTTAGTGGGTATACTTTCTTCAAGAATTTCATTAGGGGTTAATTCTATAATGATGGGTAATACATTTTGGGTTCATTGTTCACCCTAGTTTTTCAAATTTTAGAAATTTAAACCAAAATCATATTTACCAATGCATATATTATGGGGATCAAATCATTATATATATATAATAGATGGAATCATATTTTTGAAATATACACTATGTGTGTCATCATTATTAGCTATAGTGTTTGATCTATTATTGTGGTTATGAATTTATCACACTTATTATGTTTAACTATTTTATCTTGATTTCGATATTTCGGAGACAAAGAAGATTGACTTTGAAAATTTATTTTGAGGTAAATAAATATCATTTACACTGATCATATACATAGGGGCGAATTATCCCATCATTATTTATGATTTTCCCCATGTCATTCATATAGTAATTTTTTTAATGTGGTATCACATTAGCTCAATCCACCTTAATCGTATTTTTATTCATGAGAAATAAAACTAAATGGTTTTTTAGGTAGGGGAATATCATCCTCCCTTGGGCTCTGGGTTTGGTTTTTCCCTGAAAAAACCTTTTACATTGTGTCTATTCTTGAACAAATGAAGTATGTCTGTTCTTGATATCCTCTTGGGAAATTCATGTTGTGTCAATCCCAAAATATTTTTGTGATATATTATTTTCAATGGTAAATGAATTTAGATTTATATAAATTTGTTGATGAATTATTTTATTGATTTTTATTTATGTTCCCAAATAATGTAGTAAGAATAAAAAAGTGGAAGTTATTTTGAGTTCACTAGTATCTTGAGAAAGATTGTAATTCCTATGAAAATGTTTTTTTTAAACAATTTTAAAATTATATTTAAGTATGAAATGTTATACCATAATCCTTATTTTTTTGATTACTACAACTAGGATATAAATTCATTGATATAAAAATAATGAGTGATTAGGGATTTCTAATAATCATATCCTTATGTTTTTTAGAAGGATAGAATTTAGACCTTTACATTTTTATATAGATTATATCTACTGTTAAATTTGATTTTGTTGGTTGGAAAAGTTTTCTAAAGGGATGTAGAAAAAATAATGCCAACACAAAGTTCATCTAAAATGAAAAGTCATGTATCCTAGTCATCCTAAATACATCATGGACATACTCAAAGTTTTTATTCATCATAATTTAGTGAAAAAGTAATGGAAAACTCATACATTGGATATAATGTGGGGAAAATGTGTTTGAGACACTATTTGGGCTAGTATAGATGGGTTGGTGGAGAAACCCAGCTCCAATGGACAACCTCACATTATTGATGGAGAATATTGAGAAATAAAATAGTTTTGTATCTCAGGGAGATTCCCATGTATAGATTATTGAATGTGGGAACAATTCACCAACTTTTAAATATACTTACACTCATTAAGTGAGGTAATACAACATCATATCTTATCATATTTGACCATAAGCTTCATTTATTTCATGAAATTATGTCAATCTTTATCAGTAAGCCTCATTCCAAAAAATTTATATGGAAACTAGTCCAAAAAAATCTCAACGAATGAAGTTCACAATAAAGAAAAAGATAAATATTATAAATTATATTGGCTAAATTCATAGAGTCTATGTAAATTGTGATAGACTTTGAGTTTTTGAGTTTTATTATTTTGTCAAATTATGAATTATAAATTAATAAAAAGATGAATATTTGACAAATTTTTTGTTGATAAATATAAAATATTATGATGTCAATGTTGTGCAATCATGGGGAAAATATTAAACTAATATTTAGTTTCCATTCATGTAGATATTAATTTGTTGGTGGATAATTAAGATGTAATAAATTCTAGCATGATATTTTATAATAGATTGATGAGTGACCAAGACTAAGAATGGAGGTCATGTCATAATGATATTACATGACACTATAAAATATAAATAATTTGATAACTAAGCCATGGAAAGGATCATTTTAATGTGAGTTCCTTCTTTGTGAAAATATTAGAGGCTTGTTTGATTCATTTAATTTTTAAAATGGGGAGATACAAATGGGCATGCTATATTACAAACAAAGGTGAGAATATTTTTTATGAAATATGAGTGATATATATACAACATTGTGGTGGTGGACGTCTCACGTAATCGGTTTCCAATTGAGATATATTAAGGTAATATATATAAATGTATATATAAAATGGTATGTTGGAGGTGACTATGCCAAAATGGTGACTATGGTGTATTGAAAAAGTACTCGAACAAATGTTCTCTTGTATTAATGTTGTTGCGAATATATCAATCATTGTAGGATTTTTAGATACATAAAGGAGTGAGAAGGATAAAATTTGATGAATTTTTTAAGGAAGATATTCACAAAATATTGAAGTTTATGATTTATGGAAATTCATGGAATGGGAATGATGAAAACTTGTTTCTAAGACTTTATGAAATAAAATATGAGTCATATAGAAAAGTTGAATACATATTTTTAATGAAGTGCAATTTATGTATGACTAAATGTCAATGATTAATGGGGATTTTAATGCCTGATAATTTTGTTTTAAAATGTGTACACTGCATACTATATGAGTTATAAAGGCGAGGAAAATGTATTAGATGAGTACACCCAATATAAGATTCAAGTTGTAGGCTTTTTTTTTGAAGAATCATATGATACTTGAATCTGTATGTAGCTACTCATTCATTATATTCGATTGAAGAAGAATAAGTTGTCCATTTTTTCATATATAAGAGCCTTCATGTACACTAATGAATAATAAAATTAAAATATATCATTATTCTCAATCAATCATATTCATTCTATGTAAAATGATAGAGTCATTCTACTAGTTTCAAATGATTTATAATTGTGATGCAGTTTGAGTGGTTCAACTGATGTTATGCAATTGAGGAAAGAATATCTTAACTGCCTTATATAGTAGGGTATAATCTAACAGTTTTTATATATATCACATAGTGTTGTCTAAATCCTCCACTATTTATGTTTTAATAAATTACAAGGAAATAATTTCATTGTATTGTGTTCTTTCTAGTATAATGGGATTAAGGCCATACCCTATATCATCATTTCCATGATAGTAAGAAATAACATGTGTGTATAGAAAAAAACAGATGTCACTGGGGATTTTGTCGTTTACAAAGAAGTGAAAAGAATAAAAAATTCATAGTATTCTTTTTTTATTATTTTCAATTTTTTATTCACACATATTGACCAATGAAAAAATAGAGAAATAATCATATCTAGTACTTGAAAACGTGGAGATGTGATAGAGGGATAGAAGATGAAATTGGTTTAAATATATTTCGATAATAATTCACCCCACCCCACCATCTATTCTAATTATTGGTGGATCCCTTTTGGATCTTCTAAATTGATATTAGAACAATATGTCACACCTATATTTTATTTTCATATTCAGAATTTTAAAAAAATGTTGTTCTATTCCAAAATGAAAATAGAATGTAATATTATTGTAATTTTATCATATACAGTTTCAAATATCATCTATTCCGATAATAAAAATAATTAAGGGAAGAATAAAAAATTCAGAAATGAATAATATATCTATATTATAAGATGAATAAGAATAAAATAAAACTTTATCAAAATACAATTGTTTTTAAATCAAAACTAGAATGAATAATAATGATTTGGTTCGAAATTAAAATGAAAATAAAGAGAAAAAAATAAACCACCACAATTACATAATACATCCTTAGAAATATGAGGTAACTATAAATTATATTAAACATTATTCAGGTAATAGAACATGAACAAGTGGATAATACTATATTTTCAAGGAATTAGTATATAAATAATTTGATGATTAATATCCTTATGTGAATAAAATCTAATATAATTTACCCAAAGAAGTAATTTTTTTAGTTCTTCTAAATATTTTTAGGATAATATTATCTTACTTAAAGAAGAATATGATATGATTAAGTAACTCTTGGGAGAAATTAAATTGGTGTGGAATAACATCACAAATCAAAATGAAGCCAATTAAATAATGAATTTATAGCTCAAAGATAAATTCTTCATACTAGAGAAGGAATTAATAATATAAATTAAAGACAATGTAGAATCCATGAGAAGGAATGAATAAAAGTTTCATGAATTAGAGGTAATGAAATTAATTTCATTTTCATTGTACCCAACTAGAAATCAAGTTAAATGGAATTTTATAACAGGACCATTTTCAAAAATATATAAATACGAAGAAAATTTTAAATTTATGATTATTTATTTGTAATATATATTGAAATGTGTTTAATATAATAAATATATTATCAACATGATGTTTTTATATCTTGAGGATAAAAACTAAAATCTATAAAAAACTCAATAAAATCCTTTAAGATAATATTTTGAAAAGGTTGATTCTTCTATAAAAACAAAAAATATTATTCATTTTTTCAATTGACCCTATCTATTAGAAAAAAGATATTCCAATCATCTAATAACATATTTTCACCATCATCAAATACAAATTAATTACCCACTAAAAAAATAAATTATTATTATAAATATAATTTAATGGATAATGCTTGGTAAATATTTAAATATATAAAAAATGTATAATAAAATTTGATTAGAATCCCAAAAACATATCTTTAGTGGATGTTATACTTTTGTGAGTTCCAGTTTCCCCAAGAAATTCCCAATGACCCAATAAAAATTATCAACATATTCTTTCTCATATTTCCTAATCTTTTTATAAAAAAAGAAGAATAATTTATAAGGAATATATTATTAGACTATTTTTTTGATGAATCGTATATGGTCACATGGAATAAGAGTGATAGTAAAATATATCAATTCTAGGAATACAAAGGATATTAACTTCATGGGGGATAATGATTGAAATGAAACAACATCGATAGTATAAGAAGAAACTATCAACTTTTAATAGATTTTGAAAACATGTCGGTGTCTATGATGTTTTTAAAAGTTGTGGTCACAAATATGATTCATTATCAACTGTGTATATATCCAAAATGATTGATTGGGAAGAAATAACCCAAAAAACTAGTCTAGAAGGGTAATAAAACCAAATATTGAATATATAAGATATCATATTAATTCAATGTACAAATATTTAATGTGGTGTCTCTCATTGAAAAATATTGGTGTGGAGAAAAGCACTCGTGATATGCCTTGTGGCGGATCGAAAAATGTTATTTGTATACCTATAGAATGTCTAGTTATTTTTCCAGCCAATTTGGATAAATTAAAAGTGGTTTATGTGACACTGAATAATGTAGTTCCAAAGGTGAATAAAAAATTACACATGTACAATAAAATATTCTTCAGAGGATTTCAACAAATTATTACCCTCGAGTTGAAGAAGAGGTGTGTGAAAGATACAAGAAGGGTAAGAACAATGCTAAACGTCATATATAAATTCATCTAGTAAAATATTAATAATCTATAAATGGATTGAATATTATATTATATTATGAGTTTCATTTAATTTCTTGAGGAATTAGAAGAATATAACATTATGAAATAGTAGTTGGGAAGAGAACAAGATTCAAAAATAAAAGATTTTAAAAAATGATGTGTAGGCATGAAGAATGGAGTAAATTAGTAGTTAAAGTCTTTTCAAACATTTTTTTACTTTAAGGATCAATAGTTTTGACCTTATTCCCTATAATTATTGTTTTATTTTTGTCCTATAAATTTAAGGAATTGAATGTGATGTTTTTTTATTGAATATATAACCAATGAAGTGATGTAAGAGGTAATAAGTACTTTAAATATCAAAAGGAATCATAAAGTTGTTCTCTATCATTTTGAATCATAAATAAGAATTGATAAATTGTTCTCCCTTAATAATGATGATGGTGAGTGTATCCCTAAGGGGTACACAAGTAG
This sequence comes from Viscum album, assembly GCA_963277665.1. Classification (NCBI taxonomy): domain Eukaryota; kingdom Viridiplantae; phylum Streptophyta; class Magnoliopsida; order Santalales; family Viscaceae; genus Viscum; species Viscum album. Next base: position 1,407,132,404 of record OY728125.1, read on the forward strand.
TGAATGTAATTGAAAGGATAATATTATAATTCAATTATTACTCATCTAAATTTTGTGAGTTTCGTGTGAGTAATTTATTAGAATAGGATTATCCATTTCCTCTATAAAAATTTAAATAGATGCATTGGGTTTAGATATTAAGTATGATAAATTAATTTAATCAATGATACAAAAAAATAATTCTTGGATATCAAACTACGTTGTATACTCTCCAATTCAAATAAATTATATTTCAAATGTGGATATTTTTTACCATGATATCGGAAAAGGAAATGCCTGTTATTTATCTTATGGAGAAATATGATGATATATTATTGGGAATGTTATTCAAAGAATAGATATAATCGAGTTGAGTTATTTTGGTGATTCAACATCGATCATTTTTTGTATTGGGTTTTGTTTTGGATTGGTTAGATGGAATATTTTATTTTCTAATACAACATTGGATTTTCTTATTATAGTTTTGTGAGTGGAATTTTTTACATTTCATGAAACATTTACCATGTTTTTTGTTGTCATACTTTTATATTAATAGATTGTCAATATTTAAAGAAACAATAATCCTCTCAATGATATATTAATCCCTTGTAATTAATTTCTAGGCTTTGGTGTCTGGGGGATGTCAACTAAGGTTAATGGAACCTCATCCCTTTTCAATACAATTTTAAGGGTCAAGATGTATGAAGTGGTATCATTTTTGTTAGTTTATCCATTATGATTGTATTAAATGAATTATATCTATTAGACCAATAAATTTATTTCAAAAAAAAGATGTACCAAACCTCTTAATGTTGAACTCTATATTACCAAGGTAGTTTGGGAATAAAAGGGTGTTTAGATACACCTATATGAGTGGTATTGTCTCAACATCATGGGTTTATCGAATTATTGTAGATTATCAGTTATTTGAAATATGGAATTCCACTAGGAACACATAAACCATATAAAATTTATTATTATGAAAAAAATTAATTTATTATATTTATTATTTTAATATCCTAACCCTTTAGTTACATGTTATGTTAACACTAATTATAATATTGTTTTGAATGTAGAGATATGGACAAACTACATTTCATATCTGTAATTTGATGGGATATCTTCGACGTTAGTTCCTGAATGCTCTAAAGTATATTTTTTAGAATAACTCCCATATACTCATACATATTATTCTCTAACTGGGTGATCACATCAAAATAGTTCCCTTATATATAACCAATAGATTCAAGGGAATCCCATAAACACCCCAAAACATTAGATAATAAAACCACAAATTGGATTTATTGGACATAGAGGAATGTAGAAGTAGTTATATGGTCCTCATCAAATGATCACACAAGATCGATCAGTTCCTTTAACATTACGTGGAACCCTTCTTGTTAAATCAACTCTAATGAAATTTATATTTGATACTAGTCAATTCCATTCATTTAATTCCTTATTTTTCATTAATCAAATTAGGTTCCATGTTGAGATCATTCTAGTAAAAACATGAACTTGTAATCCCAAATCAGGTATAAAAACATGTTGTTTAATTTTATTTTATAAAAAATATAAATGAAATATATATAGATTGATGATATTATTATTCTATATATTTTTGGGATAAGAGAGAAAAACTTGATACAAATAATTATTATATTCAAATTATACAAACATTTATTTGGATATACTTGAGATAGATCCCTAATCAAAATGAAACACCGTCTATCTTCTACATGTCACTAATGCTTTGAAATTTATTAATGTACAGGGAGGGAAACACATTTCTCAGAAATTGGATTTCGAAAAAACATGACAACATTTCTCATACAATAAAAATAAATTGAAAAAAAATTTATCAAACATTAATGATTGGAAAAAAAATTGATCTTTTCCTTAAAAACATCAAATCATTTTAAAAAATATTAGATTTTTCCTTTGAATACTTTAAAACAATATTTTTGAAAATATTATCTCTTTATAGAATAAATTTTTAATTTTAAAACATTTGAAAAACCCTAAGGCCAATGGTATTATTGAAAACATTAATTTTGGTAAAAAAAACCTTTGATATCATGGGATCACTGCACATTACTCATCTCTATGATCAATATGTAAGTGCCAGATTTCAAAAAAACATTTTTTAATGATTTTATTCCACAATTAAAATACATTAAAGAACATTCAAATTATTAACATATATAAAAGTAATTTTTTGATAGAGAAATAATTTCATGTCTCATAAACATTAAAAAATATGACATTAAGGAAAAATGATTATTTAATAAATATCAGGATAAATTAATAATTCATAACCCATTAATATAAATGATTTATGTATTGGAAAAATAACACTCATAAAAATTATTTTCATAAAAACATATAATTTTAATGAGAAAATTAGTGCTTGGATAAACCTAAAATAATTTATTAAATTTATTCAAATAAGTTATATTTTACACATAAAATGATAAACCTTATCAATTTAATATCAACAATGAATTTAGAAAATAAAATAAGCATTTCAAGAACTTATAAAATTCTTAAATGGGGATTCATAAGAATGAATTGGATTCAAATAATTACAACATAATCCTTTTCAAATAGGGTTTAATTAAAGTATATTTCTCTTATAATGAGTGGTTTCCCATAAATCTGAGTTACCAAATTTATGTTTAGTTATATGAAAATTAATTTTGAATATAAATCAAAATTTAATAAAAATAGTTTTCTTTAATTAAAATAAGAGTTTTATAATTATAATTATATGTTTATGAAAATATTTTCCATTTCCTTACAAATTCGTTTATAGACCAAAACTAATGAATATTTGTAAGATAACACCACTTCCAGTGCTTGGGACATTAAATTTTAGTAGGGAAAAAAATTAATAGGTAAGGAATAGGCAATGGGTGTGTGAGTTTAAAAAAGATTGGTTATTACCTATTTTAGTATATATAAATTACTTTATATGTTTAAATTAAATAGTTTCCATTTCATATAAATATGAAGCTTTGATCTTGTTATGTTTGTAGAGAAGTTTTGGAATCTTATTTCATATATCAGGTGAAGTATTTTCTTTATATCATTTTATTATATGTCCTAAAAAGTGTATACAACTTATTTTTTATAAGCATTAAAAAAATTCTATATTATTCAGAGTTATTCATCGATCTCAATTTTAATATGATAAGAAATAATGCACCAAATCATTTTCAGATTTGAAAAAACAATATATAGATTTTCAAAACAAACCATTCATGATATGAATTATATATATGTACACTCATGTTCACATCAAATAATGAACCAAGTTTTTTTGACAACCCATATGGAAGATGATAAACTATAAATGATATTATTGAATGTTGTGCTCATTCCAAATTTATGGAGAATATGTATATACACACACACACAAACACACATACATAACTCATTGTTGAAACTAGTGTGACATGAGGAGGAAGTTGTTAAAATTTAAAATTTAAAATATTTTTATTCAATCTTCCATTAAAAAAAGTTTTCCTAGGTGGAATTTATTATTTTATAATCCTAACTTTTCGACTATGATATCCCACTATCAAAGATTAAAATATTACAAAACATATATAAAAATAGGTATATTCTATGATTTCAATTTATATATATATATATATATATATTATTTATATCAGCTTTATCAATCACCCTCAAGAACATGAGAACAACCACAAATAAATGTGACATTAATATTTGTTACGCTCGTTGGGAGAGAATGAGGTTTACATAAGAGGTAGAATATGAATGAAATAGAGGGGGGGGGGGTTTCAATATCTTGAGGTCTGAATAAAATAATAATGTATATTAGATATGTTGTATGAAATTTCTCTTATGGTGATCGTTATGTGCATATTTTTTTTAAATTGGTGAAAAATATTACATTTTTGTGCCACACATTTGAGATCAACTTGGTCGAGTGATCACATTCAAATTTTCATATTCTATTGTGTCTTGTTACAAATTTCTCAAATCCAGTCCCAGAACCATACCTCGCACATGGGCTACACTGGCTATGCCTCCCCACACTATCCCACCCACCCCTATGCTCACCAGAACATCCTCCTACCCACATTATTAATCCATTATTCTTACCCATACAAGCACTTCACTCTCCTTTCATTAGACAGGTGCTAGAGGTTGATGATTGGATACCTTCAACTCTAACCTAATCTCCATTGGTATAGTCCGGAAAGTATGGGGCATTATTTTTTCTATGTAATATTTAAATCATTTTAATAAACTCTAATATTACACCCTAGGTTACTATAATTTCTATGTGACTATGTGTGTACAATAATTTTTTTAAAAAAAATATACTAACAATAACCTTATCATTTATTTTATTTCCAATTACCCCTAATATATTTCGTACAACATTAATATATTTATATTCATGCACTATTATTTTACATACCATAGTTGTCATACAATTTTACTTATTATCAAATACTTATTTTTAACCTAGAAATATAATTTAACTATCATTCATCATAATATCACTATTTTAGATTTTTTCTTATATACTAGTGTAAATTTTTAAACAAAAATTATCAAATATGATTTTACAAAAAATTAATTAAAATCCCTTTTTATTAATAACTAATAAAAATAAAATATATTTTTATTATTTATAATTTTCGTATTTCAATATAAGAAATTATAACACAAAAGTATACTTATTTATATTATTTTAATCTTTATTATATATTTATTAATATAATTAAATTATAAATAAAAATATCTGATTATTATAGGATTAAAACTAGTGATGTTACATTCTACTCCCGCCTAAAAATATGCGTCCTCACAATTCTATTGTTGTACTTAAATAAATTTTGAGTTTCAGTTATCAGAATTAGGAAAACATTCATTGCATGATCTCACCTTTACCTCAAACGTATAAAATAAATAATAATATTATCCCTTATAATCACATGATATCAATTTTTTAAGAGCCATGAAAAATGAATCATCCAAATCCTCAAATGGATACATCTAACTATTAAATTATCATATAATGATAAATTAACAATCTCCAAATTTATCTAAACACATCCTATGATATAACTAATAAAAAACTGAATCCACTCTCTAGAATATGGTGAAAAAACAAATTGTATATTTTTTTGAAAAAATATCACTAAAATACATAAATCAGGAGGACATTTTCATGAAAGTGGATTAGAGGATAAGAAATAAATACATATCATAGTTATATAAAAATTATATAACATATTATTATCTACACTTGATTTTTATCCTTAATCAAAACCAAACACTATTGATCATTTAGTCAATACTAATCATATGAAAACATTTTAAAAATTTCGAGTCAGTAAAAAATTTATCTATAAGGCAATTTTAAAACCCAATGTAAAATCCCTTCATATACTATAAAAGTACCATCTAAAAAAATTATTTTATATCAAACATAAAAAACATGATAAAATAAAAAAATTCCTTAGAAACATAGAATACTTTGAAGAAATACTATATTTATCCCTTCAAATCATTTAAACATTAAAATGAAAATAATATAACTTTATGGAATACAATGATACTAGGTAAGAATTAAGAAAACTATTAAGCCACCAATATTATTGAAAACATCGCTTCTAGGAAAATGTCCACTTTGAGGTCATGGGTTCATTCCATATTCCTCAATAATATGATCAATACTAATGTGAAGAATTAACAAATTATTTTTAAAATGTTCCCTTTCTAATTAAAAATAATTTAAAACATTTAAAAATATTTATGAATGAGAATATTATTTTTAAAGATAAAAATAATTTCATTTCCCATTACATTTTTAAAAAAATCATGTAAGGAAATGGAATTAATTTATAAAGATAAAAAAACATATAATTCGTACCCAAAATTTACAAATTATATTTTGAAAGGAAGAAATAATTTTTTTTTTTGGGGGACACTTCTTAACCATAGATACCAATATTGAAAAATATTATTGTTTATACATAAAATATAATAGTAATAACAAATAATTTTTTATAAAATGAATGTTTAAGGGTGAATCTAACTATCAAGGGGGCTTATAGAAGTGGAGACCAAGGGTGTTTCTGATAACAATGTTAAAAAATCCCAGTGGATGGGATCCTAAGTAATAAAATTCCATGGGGGTGTTGCCCTATGTATCCTTGTAAGCCAAAATTTTAGCCACATGATTTATTTCTTGCCACATATAGAGGGGATTAGTGTCATTGGAGAGGAGGTCCATGTACATATAGATTATGTAACATGTTTTAAAATTAGAAGATGAAAGACCATTTAAGGAGATACATATGATTTCAAATTCCATATCTACTTCATCCAAGTATATATTCTTTTATTGGAATAACTCAAGGCCATGAATCAAATCCTTAGAAACTTCCTTTAAAGTGTCACCGAGTCTATAAAATGTTCTAAAGGAATACAAAACTAATCCAGTAGAGTAAAAGACCCCCACCCAAACTCCCCCAAAGGATGCATGGTCCATGAGTTTTGATTCTGAGCCTCATGATTCTTATGATATAATTGGATTCAAATAGTTTAAAAAATACACATATTCACAGTTAAATTAACAAATATTTCCTTTAAAAATGGGTTTTCCAATAACATGGGAATTTTAGAAAATAAATTTTCTATACATGAAAAACTGTTACGAATATATTAACTAATTTAATAAAAACAATTTACTTTCATAAAAATAATGGTTTTATAGTAATAATTTTTCATCTAGTAATGTATTTTCACTTAACTTAAAACTACATTCATAGAATGAAGGTATGGTAAATTCATAATCTTACACCAATTACAATGTTTTGGACTTGAAATATTTAATAGGGGAATGAAAATGATTGGGTAAGGAATACGAAGGGGGTGTCTTGGGTTTAAAGGAGTTAGAAGGATGAATTTATATAGTATAAGTGGACATGTGGTCATGGTGCCATCTTATATCAGGTCGAGTGGTGCTGATGGTGCAGTGTGGTCATCATTTTGACCACATCATGGTTTGATGTATTACAATGGCTTCTAGTGCTATTTCAATGATTTCGATGTCGTTCAACCTCCTCCAATGAAACTAGTCTATCGGTCTTCTCTCTTGCCCACACATTGTCCTTACCATCATTTAGTCTAGCTCCATTATCACCTTCTTTAGTTCTACATACTAGTTCTTATGTGAAAACATCCCCACCATTATCGGTACTGTAGTTCTGTGTTTTGGTGATTTTTCAATGAAGCAATTTATATTGTTTATCGTCATCCAATAGTTTTATTCATGAATCAATTTACGTTTTGGGCCCTATTTCAGCTAGTTGTTATGTCCAGATGGCACTATTTATCCTCAATTTCCTCTTTGATTCAATCATGATACTTCCTATAAGAATTCATTTTGTCCATGTGTGGTGGATTACATGATGCTTTGTATTTTTTGAGACTTTAGTTTAGGTAGATCTATTGTGGTCCTCAATTGGTCCTTCATAGGTGCATTTTCTTGGATGGATTGTGCGGTGGATCCGTGATGTGGACTGGGGTTCTATGTTGTTCCTATTTCAGTGTGAGTGATTTTTCCTAGAAATGTGTATTCATCAGTTATCCAAAGCATGGATATGGTATGAAGGGAGCACTTGGTTAGGGTGTACTATAGCATTGGTAGTTCATCTATGTTTTGTGTGGGCTTGGTGTGGCTGGTGCCAACACTCTGAGTGGCAGGAGAAATGTCCTCACGTATGGTGATGTGATGGGTATTATGGGTGATGAGTTGGGAGGCACTAGTGGATGATTTTTATTGTACCATGGATAATTGTTTGTTTTTCTGGGCCTAAGGTCGATTGATTATCTACTTGAACCAATTTATTGGTGTTTGGGGTTGGTCAGTATCATTCCTACAATGGAGAATCCCCTTGGAAAAATAGCCTTGTGTTTTGTTCTATATTGTATGGTTCCTACATAACCATAAATTTATTTGTTGGGAAAATAAAAAGAATTGTTGAATGAACCATTTATGATATTAATTAATTATATATATATATATATATTATTTCATCCATAAGATTATGAACTAAGCATTTTCAGAAAATTATTAAAGAAGAAGACACACACCAAATGATCTTCTTGAATGTTATCATTATTGTAAATCGATGCAGAATATAAATATATATACACATACACACATCTCATTGTCACAACTATTGTAACCCTTGGGGGGAGGTGACAAACTCGGAAATCAAAAGATATTTTTATTCATATTTCTATAAAATAAAGGTACCCTTAATTTAGAATATTTTGTTATATAATTATATGGTAATTGACATGAAAACCAAATATTAAAGACAAAGAAACATAGGTTTATGATTTTCAATTGTGTTTCATCTATGATTTTTATTATATATATATTACTCATTTTTATTAACTTCATCGATCAACCCCCACGAACATGACAACAACTGCTGATAATCATGACATTAAGATGGTCCATCTATCAGTCATGCATAAAGGGATACGATGGATTCTACATTGAAGGTTGGAGAAGAAGTAAATGATTATGGATTACAATTATATCAAAGTCAATGACAAAGATTCCTGTTTATCAAATCTCTCAAGTGAAATTGATTGGACAACAATCATTATATGCACATATTTTTAAATGAATGAACTATGCCTCATGTGCACACCCTACAAGGGATATCATCTTGGTAGAGACATTTCAAATAATATTCCATGTTCCATATAAGGTTAATAAAAGTATCCCACATTCCTCTCCTAAAACCACACCTCACACATGGGTTACACGGTTCATGCCTCCTTATCTTGGACCACCTACTCATGCACTCACCAAAGTGTGGTCCTGTTAATGTTATGCATCCATTATTCTTTCCAATGCAAGAACCTCACTCCCTATTTAATGACTATGAAATAAGGGTTGAGTATTTTTTCACTTCTATATAAGCCTATTCTCCAGAAAATTAGTCTAGAAATCGTAGAATTTTTTCTATTTGAATTTTAAATCAGTTTCATGACCACTAAAATTTCAACCTGTGTTATAATAATCTCTCTACAAATATTTCCATCAAAAATATATCTTTCAAAAATATATTCAATTTCTCTTTTCAATTATTTTAATTCTGTCTACACTTAACACATTGTATACTAAATTAATATTTTAATATTCTCTCATTACTATTTTACTAACTAATGTTTTAAAATTATTTCACTTACTATCAAATAATATTATTTCCTTAAATAAAAAAATAACAATTATACATCATAATTTTATAATTATAAAATTTCTATTATATAATAGTGTAATTTATTTTAGTCAAATATTATTAAATAGATAATTACAATTAATTTTTTAAAATTACATAATAATATTATCTTAAAAAAATTAGCTATAATTAAAGTATTTATTATTTTATTTTTTAATTTTATGAAAATGATTCATTATAATTAATTTATTTATATGTTTTATTTCTTTATTATTATAATATTATTAATATTATTGAGTTATGAATAAATTTATCTACTCGTGATAGTATTAAAAATCATGATTTTACACTGCCACATGTGATGGGTATCAAGATAGCACTTGGGAAGCAAGAGTGCATAGAGTTTATAAGTGTAGAATGTTCAATATACATAAATATAGTCTAGTGTGATTGGGAAATTACTATTATATACATCATAATATTTGATTTAATCCTTGGAATATATCAATTATTTTATTTCAATTGAAATATCGACTATTATTCATGATGAGAAATTTTTACAACAACGAGTAGAATATTAAATCTGAGTAATGGATATTGGTATATGAATGTTAAATTTCTAATAAATTAAATATTGGTACTTGGAACAATTTTTTATCAATTGGTAGGATCCACTTTGAGGACTGACGAAATATTTGAAACTATAAATTTTCCTACCATTGTAGATCAATATCCCAACATATTTCTTAAAAATTTATCCAGTTTTAAAGTTGATAAGAGACTGTAATTTCACATTGAAAATCTTCTGAGAATAAATAAAATACCATTTAAATAATATAAAATGGATGAAATGAGATTAATGGAATATAATTTACAATTTAATGAATTGTAACTTACAGGTTTCATAACATTGTATACATTGAAATTGTCTTCTTCGGTTCTCTTTGTAAAAAATGTAGATGATCCACCATAAATCTGTTTTGATTATCATAAACTATATTAGATTATGATAAATAGTAGATATCCATTACAATGAATTTATGACTTCTTTAGTTAATTGAATGGAACCCAATGGTTAACAATTACTAATCTATAGATGGGATATTAACAACTATGGCATAGAAAATAGGATATTACAAAATAGTTTTAGTAATCCCCTATGACCATTATGAGTATTTAGCCATGCCTTTTGTTATTAAAAATTCCCAAATGTTATAATTGAACTGATTAAAGAATAATATAAAATGTTACCTAGAATCATTTATTTTTTTATTTGTGGATTACTTTATAGGGTATTCTAAAATAGAAAATAACCATGAATAACATTTAATATTTGTATTGAGCGCCATCCAAGAGCACCAAATTTATAAAATTTCTCAAAATGTCCTTTCTAGATGTAAGAGATTTATTTCCACATGTATTTTATTATCAAGATATTCATATCTATTAACCTTGAAAAGAAATTTGTTTTCATCTCTTGGATACCATTTTATAATATCTTTGGGATATGAAGTTTTTCTGGCTCATCATGTCACTATCACTACTTCACTCCTAACTTCTCACATATTGCATCTCTTGTGACAGTGTAATGAAAAAATCACTCCAGTCTAGTGGAGTGATTATTATCAGTAATATAATTAATATATTACATCAAATATCAATTCAATTCCAATTATTGTCTTACTAAAATAATATAAATTTTATTTGGTTTATAATGATCCATATGTGTCTTTGTTTAATTTTTTTTCTCATTTATGAGGACCAATTCTACAATTCTCAATGATCGTATCCTGATATCATTACCATTACATCAATACTCGATGGTGGGGATATCATTAATGTATGGAAACAAGTTGTGAATTTAGTGTTTAACTTTCAAGATCAAATATTAATTATGTCGTCTTGTTAGGAACAAATGTTTCCTAGCGATCATCATTATATGTGGAATATTCATGCAAGAATCTAAGATACGTACAAGGATATGAGGAAACATTTTTGGATTTCATGTTTGAAATTAAAAGAGGTTAATTATGTTATGAATGTACTCATATTTAAATAGGTTAAATTTTAGCATCAAGGATCATCATGTATGTCGTAATCACTACCTACACTAAAAGGTAAATTGGAACAGATCGATAAAGAATTGGACATAATTTTACCAAAAAAAATTCAGATGTATGATTCAATCTGAGTGATTATGGATCAACTCACAAAGTCTTCTCCCTTTATTATGTTATTTCAATACAATATGGTAGATGGATTAGAAAATATATATAATCAAGAAATGGTAAAATTGAATGTAATACTCATTTAAATCATCTATAGATGATATCTCTAGTTGAACTCAAATATTTTTGGGATATTTTAAATAATATCTGGGTAAATATAAAAAAATGGTAATAATGTATCATCTGAAACTGGATTGGAAATCTAAACGAAGGATTCACACAATAGAATACATTCACAGTGCTTGTTTTATTGATTTGGTGGCTCACAAGAGGATACGATTCTCTATTTTATTTTTTATATAATTATCGTTATCAAATCATGAAACATATGAATCCATTCTAATAATTGAGTCGTCTTCCACATTTATACCTAATATGTTTTTCTATAAAATAGGGAAACTTATATAATATGACCTATAACTGTTTATGACATGAACTATAAGATTTGGATGATTAGGATAATTAAGGCTTTATCCTAAATCTATTAGAAATATTATGTTGATAATTATTTTAACCAATTATCTATTATAGTTGGAGATTGTGTATTATTGAATGTCACTTATAATATTGATTACTATGATTTGAGTAATTATGAAATGTTCTCTCCCTAATATATTGGAACTATTGAGTTACATGAATAAATTTGTGATGTTTATTATTAACTAAATTTACTACCATTTTTCAGTTTGTTCTGTATTGTGTTTCATGTATTTCAACTAATGAAATACCAGTTCGATCATAGATATGTGATTTTATGGTATCGTGTTGATCTGGATCCATATGAAACATTGATTCATGCACCACAAAATATTAAATAGACAATAGAAGATACTATTTATAAGCACTATTAATCTCCATCCTCCTATGAATAGAATGAAAAATGGTGGGGATAATGTAGACCCAATAGTTTATATTGTAAAGTGTTATTTTATATCATTTTGATATATATTTTTTACATAGTTTCAGTAGGTTATAAGGAGATTTTTGTTATTTTTAAAAGTATGTGAGAGGTTTCATAGTTTTTACATGATTAATTGAAACTGTATAGATTTACTCGAGTAATTTTATAGAATCATGTGAGAGTCCATGTAAGGTGTGCAGTTGGAAAATGGTTGGAGTAATCAATTTTAATTTCTTTATAAATCGTTAAATATGGGATAGAGAAGATTCACATGGATAGTGCATGGTTTTTCAATTCATGTATCCAAACTATTTGACATGGGGGTTTTGAGGTAATTGTTCCCCCATGGTTTATGTAAAGTTTGGGAAAATGTTTATCCTAACTATATAATGTATCTAATTAAATACCTTAAAATTTAACCCCATCACTCACCAAAAAACATTCATTATATCACCTATATCCTCAAATCGTGAGTTACAGGGTCATTCTTAGAGATTTTGGAAACTCCTTTCCTATTAGAGACTGATTTCAATGATTCTTCAACCACCAAACCTAGGAAATAAAAGCTAAGATCCATTTTCCTCTTCAATTTCTATATCTACTATTTTACCTGGGAATGGTACTATATATAATGTTTGATATGTTTGGATATATTAGATGGTTCATGTTTTGATAAATCTAATTTGGGACTTCTTTATGGAAAGTTTAATATGTATTATGTAGGTTAAATTATCAATAAAACATTCATGTTAAGAAAATATGTTTTGAGTTTGGTGGGTTATCTATTTTTTAAATTTTTTAGATCACGAAGGAATAATTTTTAGATGATTATTTTCATGGATTTCAAAAGAGATATTTTGCTGATATCATTCATGATAATTATTTTATATGAATTGAGAATTCTGAATTTTGATTGGTTTTTGTTAAAAAACATTTTTTGTGGTTTCAAATAGTTGTTTGGGTTTAATTAATGAAATATGAATGATTAAATGACTTAAAAATTAATTAATTAAAAACAATAAACTAGTTTTATACTTTGACATACACCTAGAATTGTGTGAGTTCATAATACAATTGAAGACACCTTATTGGGGGTTTTAATGATGTTGGTGTCTTTGGGGTACCAAGGATTTACTAATGAGTGTTGACATTACTTAGAGGATCAAATTCTACATGTGATTTATTATTACTCATGGTTCGATGAATGTATGTGTATGTGTTTTTGATGTGGAATTTTGAATAACAAGTGGATTCAAATAATTGTTATGATGTGTAAATTAACTTAATTTATTGGGGAAAAAATTAGTTTTTATCTAATGTATTTTATACTTATATTGGATTATTAGATAATGTTTTATTATCCGAGAGGAATTTCATCGGAACTCTTTCAAGATATCCAACTAGGTTGTATTCATACCCTCTATATGTGAACCTTAGTGCCTATATAGATTTTGTTTACTATAATTCACAAATAATGTAGACTATTATTTCGTTTATGGACTATCACTATGTTATATTCATAGGGATTCCATTCGATGCATAAAGATGATTAGATTGAATTGTTTTACTAATTCCACACTAGAAAATCTTCATCTAGTTATCATATGGATTTTATGGAAGACATGTTTTATTTTATACTAATTCTCTAATATTGTTTAGTTACTAGTTTTTGAGTTCAATAGATTATATTTCATGAATCATATATTACTGATTTTATTTTTTTACTATCATCTTGAATTATTTTTATGTTAATAGTGAAAATCATCACCTCAATGATTCAATAATCCCATGGAATTTATTTTCATCCTTTGGTGTCAGGGGGATGTCATCTAAGGTAAGTGGCACCACAGATCTTTACAAGATATTTTTTTTGAAATATAGTTACTCTTTTGAGTACCGAATAGAGGAATATGAAATAAAAATATGTAAACTCTATAGATAAGAAAATAAGATGAAAATATAAGGATTTAATAAGTCAAGAGAGTATAGTTTCTTTTATAGGATATTTAAACACACACACAATTGAATAAAATGATATTGTAGGATAAAATCTAATCTCAGACATCCTATTAGAGAAAACCTTTACATCCCCCTAAATAATAAATTTAATTATTTTAAATGTATTCTGAAGAAAAATTTCAATCAATATTTCATTTTTACGTTCATTTTATAATCATATTCAACCATTCATTGAATTTTTCATGTTTAAATTTATTGTTTAAAGTTGTAAGTTCAATTTCTGCAAAATTACACTGGTAGAATAAAAGTGGTTATAATTGTTAGGAAATAGGTCGAGTATATGTAGAATTCTAATAATCACATCCATATAATATTCTCTTCTATTTCATATTTTAGAATCACCCACATGTGGTTGTAGTTGAATAACAAATCACATCACCTCATGGAGGTGGTAGTCCACATGTTTTCATGAATAAAATTATCATTTAATAGTGGATTAAATGGTAATAAGGAAGATGATATATTATATTTCCAAATAATAATTGTGTAATAAAAATAATATAGAAACACTTGTTCTATCTTTATAACTATCCTAGTAAAGTAGTGGTAAAATAAAAATTACAGCACTATATTGAGATGGTAGGTTGTACGTATGAACGATTAATGTTTTCATTTTTAATAAGGCAGAAATGAGACTAAAAATCAATGCTCCATTTATATAAAAAAATATAATTTTAATGAATGTATTGATCTATTTATGTTAATATGATTATTGAATAGTTTTCGTGCTCTAAGAAGACAAGAACATGAAAAACATCTATTAGAAAATATTACTATTTGTTTGGTTGCTTCACTTCAAATACCCTTTAATCCATATTCAAGTGTAATTTTGGTGAGACCAATACCTCTATGATTTTGGTGATAGATTTTGGGAAGGTATTTAGTTAGGTCTTGTTTGATCATTACGACTCCTGTAATGTAGAGAATAGAGGAATGGGGTTCCCCTTTCTAACATAAGAGGGTGGTATTGTAAATATATGAAACGTTTTAATATATTTTATTCTGAAGTCAAGTAAACTATAACTAAATTATCATATATTTGAATCTAATGTGGCTATGTTCGAAATTAAACTAATAAATGAGACTAAATGACATGTTTTATGTCATATTTAATCTCATCCTTCTATTTTTAACCCTTTACACACATTTAACCATTAGAAAAAGTGATGAATATTTACCATGGATACTTTTAATTTTAACCAAAAATTAGGTTTTTCATTTTAGCTAATATTTATTATTTTTATTTTAAATATAGAATCCATTTATCAATAATCAATTTCCAAAATTGGTAAAAATGACCTTAAATATATTTTTCTAATCGGTAATGAAATCAATCTATAGAAAAATGTATCTTTTATGAAAAAAATTATTTTAAAGAAAAATATTATAAAAATGAATATAATTGAATTAGTTAGATTTTTTAAATAAAATATTCTTATTTTTCTTTCAAATTATACCAAAAATTATGGTAACCATGCAAATACATTATTAATAAAGGAAAACTAAAACTATTTTTATTTGCACTAAAAAATTACATTGTTTTCCAAAATATTGTGTATATCCTTTTAAATATAATGATTATTTCATTCATGTGATACATCAATTATTTAATATATATTTGTTCGATAAAAATTTATTTTTAAACCTCAAATTTATAATAATATATTTATAATGACAAAAAATGTTATTATTTGTAAAATAAGTATTTTCCACCATTCGTCCAAAATGTGAATATTTATGAAAATTCCCAAAAAATCACCCAAAGATAATTTTGAAATTATTAATTTAAGAACATATTTCATTTCAATAAATCAATTTATAAATGATGAGAATTTAAAATTTAGTCAATATCTTTAATTAAACCATGTGAATTATGTGATAATTTATATAGAAAGAAAGTTTTACTTTTTATAATAGATGATTGGGTGTTACATATACCAGGTTGTTAAAATTTGATTGTATGGATGTCTTGAAGTTGAAAATATAAAAATCATTACTATAGAAAAATTTGAAGTGATTTTATAGGTGGATTGGATATAAATATATAATTCTATAATTTATTAATGACTGAGTGATGTTAGGATTGTCGAAGCGAGTATATAATTACATGTCTTGAGAGGGGAGATTTCATTAATTGATTCAGTTCTGTTACCACACATAGTAGATAATAATAAAAAACATGGGGAATCATTTGGTGACATGTAATGAATATATGATAAGGATACTTAGTGAATAATTTAATACATGTTTTACAAAAATATTTTTATGTATTTCATGATGAATTATATATACTTCTCCTAGATTGAGAGGTTGAATTATATATTGATCATTTTACTGATTTAATTACTATAAAAATATATCTATATAAATTACTTCTGGTCGATTTATTATATTTTAAAAATAAATTACATGAATTGTGTGACTATGATTCATTCATCCTTATAAGATAGAGAAAATGTTTTATTTATAATGAATAATAATGGATCAACGAGGATATGGATTTTTTATAGGGAAATTGATATAACCAATATAAATAAATATTATATATTTTTATGTATTTAATACTACATTTATAAACATAATGTTTCCAAATACTTCTCAATGTTTTATCTTAATTCAGGTAATCAGTAGTTAAAATTCATGTAGTATGATATACCAAAAATATATATTCACACATGGTTTGGTCAATATGAGTTTACAATACACATTTTCTTTTAAAAAATTCACCATATATGTTTATGTATTTGATGTGAATGGTATTATAGAAATATATAACATTTGTTTTTTGTATTTAGCAGTAATACTCTTATATACCCTAATATTTATTAAGAAAATGATACTTATATAGAAATCATCCTTGAGGATTCAAGGAAAAATGAGTTATATGTGAAATTAAATAAATGTTAATTTTTAATAAAAAAAATTCTCTTTAGACATATTATTTCAATGGATTTTATATTTATTAGAAATTTTAAAAAAATGATTGTTAATAAATTGAAAAGACACCCAAAAATTTCTAAAATATGCAGTTTCTTTTGATTAGATGGATACTATATGTAGTTTGTTTAAATAATTTCATGATAATTTTATATATTGACGACATAAACATGTAATGATATTAAATTAACATGGAAAAATGAATATAAATAGATTTTTTAGAAATTAAAGTGGATATTTTTTAATGAACATGTAGTAACTCTTCCATATAGTAATGATGGGTTTTTTATTTATAATGAAGTATCAAGAAAGTGTCTTTAAAATCTTTTGATAAAATATGGTATAGTGGTAGACTAAATAATTGAAATTTAATATGATTTATTATCCAACTCATGATTTAGAGGTGGTATTAATCATTTTTATCATAAATATTTGGATACATTATCTCCATATATAGATAAGTGATATATATCCAACTATAAATATTTGCAATGCATATTTACCCAAAAAAGTATTCAATGTGAGGGAAAGGGGTGGACATAACTACATAAGGATTATAATAGTTCTCTAAACTATATACTTAAGAATGAAAACAAAATTTATGATCCATTGAGTTGAAAACAAAATTGAATCTTATCCCAGATGAGGGTTTATAATGATCTAATACTCATTGATATGAAAATAACAAAAATGGGTATTATAATGGAAGGTCAAAATCACACTTGTTCGATTTTGTTACGTCAATTTGACTTCGAGAGATGATTTATAAATATCATCGTGATGATGAGGCCCTTGCAAATAATATTTATGATGTGATATTTGTTAAAGTACAAGAGTTAAATTTTATTGAAGAGTGAGTATTAAGGTATACTAAAATGTTATTTATTTTATTTCCGAGATCATGATAAACACCTATAATATAATGATCCTTACTAAAATTTTCCTATTTCTCCTTATATCACTACGATATTTATATATTTTTAAGAACAATTTTTAGGAAAATATGAACTGCTAAATTTTAGATTACACTACAATATGATTATAATATAAAAAATTGAATGAAAAAAAGACAAATTCACAGAGGAGTTATGAATCCATTACCTATACTAGATAGAAAAATTGATAATAATACTATATATTTCATTAATGGTATACTAAATACATAAAGGATACATGAGATAGGAAGGCCTCTGAGTGGCTTCAACCTCTCGAGCGCGGCTGCTAGGATTTCACCCATCGAAGACTGTTCCTCCCCTCCTCTGGCATGCTCAGTGTTCGGCATCGTCTCCCTGGGGATTCGGTGTGGCGCAAGTCTTCGGGTGGGGCTTCTTTAGCTTCTATGGCGGAATTTTAGGCTTCGGGATAAAATCTCGGCTGACCTGAGGCAGTGAGGCATGTGATTTACTTCCTTAGGTGTGACTTCTATGGTGGCAGAGTCTTCGCCTTTCATTTTAGATCTCGTCGGACCCGAGGCTGGTGAGGCACAATGCGATTATTCCGACAGCTTACAGGGGTGCAGCGTCAGATCTATTGCAGTTCGGATGGGGGAGGATTTTTCCTCCCCCTGAGCCTTTTCTTCATGATCTGGCCTCGGCTTCTTCCATTGGTGGTGATTTTTCAGCTTCGTCTTCTTCAATAAGCACCACACCTTATGATGATTCTAAGGATTCTACAATGGTGAGCGGTGATGTTTTCCGTCTTGCACAATTTACATATCTTCCCTACCTTCAAATCTGGTTTCATATCTAAAAATCAATGACGAGGATTGATCTTCGTTGTTGGCTGTTCTTTTGAGCATCGTCTTTGATTCTCCTCTACGTGAAGGTGAAGTGAGCTCAGGCTCCCATTGAGCAGTGGATCCTGTTGGTTTGGGGGGATGTGTAGATTCTGAAGTTTAGGGGAATCAGTCTCATTCATGCTTGTCGTCATTCCTTGGTTGCTGCTTGCTTGGGATTTTATGTTTGTTGGGCTTATTTGGAAGTTCGATCTTCTTCATAAATTGCAGAATCTTGAAGGATTGTATAGATGATTGGTTTTCTGCTTCAGGCCCTATGTGTAGCCTTTGTGGTGGTGTGTCTTGGGGTGGTTTCTAGCATTATCTTGGTCAGTTTTGAATGTTGATTCGTTGATGTTTCTATCTGTATTTTTCATTTCTGCTTTTTATGGATGTGATTGACACTGGGAAGCATATGTTTTGGTGGGAGATTGCTTCCTGTCTCTTTTCATTTGGTTGGCGTGTTTTTTTATTCATATTGCATCCAGTGGGTGACCATGAATGAGGGATGTGTGTCTTGGCACCCATCACCTAGCCGTATGTTCATTTGGATGGATGGGTACCCTAATTGATTTTTTCACAGTGTTCTCTAGCGGATGTTGTGGTGCATAAAGTTGATGGTGTAGTGAGTCTCTCATTTGTACCATCAGGGGGGGATCGAAAGAGAGATAGGTGTGGTGGAACATATCGTCCAGTCCTCCTCTCATATTTTAGTGTTATTTGGATGAGTGCTCTATCTTGGATGTGTTTCCAGTACGAAACATTTCATCACAGAGGGGGTGACAGAACATCTTGCCTGACTTCATTGTAGCATTTTCGATTAGGGGGCTATGAGACGTTTTGGCTTGATCATGCAATGATTTTTGTTTCCTTTTGACTGTGGGATCTCTGTTTGGCAGTGTGCCCTGTTTTGTTAGATGTTATACATCTGTCACTGTAAGGGTTTCCTACTTCTTCCACTCAAAAGGAGTTTCTTTCTTTCAATTAACGGGGGCTTTCCCCCATTTCCACAAAAAAAACATACAGGGTACATAATTCAATATTTTTCATTTTAGATCAAATAAAAACCTTTCAGGAGCCTCTATAAATCCTTAAATATGGATGTTTATCTTAGCACAACATACCACCATCAAATAAATGGAAATTATGAAATGAATTTACAAAAAATTATACGACAAATTATGGTTATACTCACCTAACATCCAAGGAAGTAAATATTAACATTTACCCCTTAGAAAGTATAAAAACAAAAATAGTAACAACTGTAGTAATAAAATAGATCTACATGAATCATTTTTTGGAAATATATTTTAAACATAAATATACTAAGATAATGTTAGATAAATAATGTTATTCGATCTAGATGCATTGAAAATAAATCATATATGGTATGATTAATATATAATCATATCAATGCAGCATAGAGTAAAAATAAAATTTATATTGATAACCATAGAGAGGTTTATGAATTTAAATTAGGGGACATTTTCTTCTTAATGATATCTCCATGGAAAGGTGTAAAGAGATTTTTAATTTTAAGAGATGTGTATAATAGTTTGGGAATATCATTTAGGGTTTGCACCAAATATTTTCTAAGTTCATGACTTATTCTATATATAAAATCTATGGAAGAATATATTAAACACTTCACATGTTATAAATGTTGATCAAGTTTAGTTTGACTTTGACTTATCATATAATTAAGAGATAACATGGATTCTTGATAAGATAGATAAAGTGATGTTGAATTGAATAACTCAATTGGTGAAGGTTCTACAGAGGAATCGTCACGAAAAATATGAAACATGGGATCATGAGGATAAAATTATAAATCATTATCCACATTTGTTCTTAGACTGATTTAGAATTTTTAATATGAGATTATAATAAAGGGATAATTTAAAACCCATAAAATTATATTATTAAATATAAATATTTTATTACAAAATGATTTGGTATAGGTATAATATTTTTTTATTAAGACTATTTTTGTAATACCATTCATATATTTTTGTTAAATATTTGATCTTATTTTTTAAAACCTAATTTAGTTTGATCATTTTTGGATGTGGGGGAGATCATAGGAGATCGAGGATAACATTGAAGGAAATGGGATATATGTCACATAATCATATCATAAGTAGACTCCCAACTAAAATACCATTGGAAATATTATATATATTTGATGGTACAATATATTGATATATGATACTAGACATCCCACAAGATATCTAATGGGTACCATAATATTTTTAAAAAAATTGTATTAATTTATAATATTTATTAAATTTATTTTTAATATGAGGGGTTATCTATCAATTTCACCTATAAATAGTGTACCCCTTCCATCTCATTATTTTTTGTCTCTCTCCATTAGAAGGAAAAATATTAATTGTTTGATCAGAGTTATTTTTGTATTTATCTATAGGGGAGTTCTATTGGAAACATGAACACAACTCTTTCTTTTATTCTTAGTTTTATTTTTAATTTTATTTTTCTCACTATAAATGACTAATTATAGGTGTTTTCAAAGGGTTTAAAATTTTCTATATTTGATGCCATTTAATATAGAGATATTTTGTGGGATGACAGTACTTAAACTATGATTGGTGTCCCTAAAGTTTACAATTGGTTTACGACTTTTTCTAGGATGCATGTGATATGAGATAAGACCAAACATAAAGGTTAAACCATAAAATATTCTAAAATGGGTTTTATAGATTTATTGGGAAAGGAATGATTTTTGTAGTATGGGAATATGAAAACACAAAAGGTATTTTCTAAATTGTGCCACCAATGATGGTTCTCTAAAACATATTATAACAAAAAGATTGAAATGGGAATCTATAGTGGATTTAGAGATATATAGATAAATAGATAAATAGTTGTACATTTTTAGGTAGCCCAGTATTCTCTTGAAATTTTTAGGTGTGGAAGGATAAGTATAACATAGTTTATCTCTTTTAAAAGAAGGAAAACACTGTGGTGTTTTTTGGTGGGTGGATGAATAATTGTAAATCAGTACCTACTGATTGGAAAATTAGTTTACCATGTGACGATTATCACATACATGAATTCTTTTAAAAGTAATTTTCATTTAATTTCTATTATATATTTGTTTTTGGGGTTTCCTATGCATTTTTTTGGGAAGGGTGGGTTTTCAAAATTTGGGTCAAACCGTGATCCCATTTCCAAATTTAAAAAATAACTGTTTCTTTTAGGAATCCTTAATTTTTCAAAATTTTAGACCCTCTAAACATCCCAATTGTTATACATAGGTATATTAAAACCATCATATCAATTTATACACCATATGATTCCATAATAATAATGGATTTGGGGTTTTTATTAAGTTATTGTCCTAGATCGTATGCCAATTTCTAGCTTTAAATTATTTTATTATTATTTTTAACTCATTAAATTCTTACTGTTTTTCAGTGATTTGACCACCCACTCAGCGTTAAAATCTCAATTTCCTCACCCATTATCTAGTTTTCTTATTTGGAGCTCATCTACCATGCAGATCAAGGAAATCATTCTTAGTCATTCTCGAATCTCCCAGATTTGATGTGGTAAAATGATTCTTTCATAACTCCAACAATTTTCACCATTTTCACCCATTTTATTTTCTGAATTGACTTAATCATCCCCATTATAGAATCCCTATATGTTTTGGATACTTTAATATTCATATTTTGGGGGATTTGGGGTGATTTTTTCCAGATCTCTCAATTATGTGAGTTTCCTTTCATGTTCCTCCCATTTGCTTAGGGTTTTTTTACAAATTTTATTAATGTTCTAAAATTTCCAAAAGATATAGTTCATAATAATGGTTTTATTTTGTGACATTTTTGTGAAATATTGTGGAATAAGGATTCATTTCACTTACTTGTGGTTCGGTAGTGTTGTGATTGATGTTTCACACAACAGTTTGGAGTTTTTGGCACAAATGGTAGGTGGTTCCATGTGAAAGAATAATAGGAAAAGTTATTTTTTCCTTCTTTATATTATTAATATTATTTTCTTCCATTGTGTTTGGTTCAAATTTTAATTTTGGTATCATTTGTTATGTGGGTAGTTTTTAAGGGGTATTTTTTTCAAAATTGAATATTCATTCTGTGTATTCCATGTTCTGTTCATTGTGGTTGTTTTAGGATTCATTGAATAGTTTTATTAAATGATGTATTGTATGACCATTGTTGTTATATTATATATTGGTATGCTTTTGGTCTTAAAATATGTTTTTAGAAGGATTTTATTTGAATAACATGTTTACAATCCTCAGAATTTTATTTCAAATGTTTTAAGTGGATTCTAGATTTGTGTAAGACGTGCAACTATGTTGTCAAACTGTTTTATTAAGAGTGTACTTTTGAAATGGTCTATTTTAACGTGAAATATCTATTATTTTATTTTTAAGATCATGGAAATGTTTGATACATTTTTTTAAAGGTTTTGTGGAAATTTTAAAGATTGGTGAAACATGTATGGGATGTTTTAGTGTTACTATGATTTCCAAAATGAATTTGATTGAAAAAGGGGATTGTGTGATATGTATGTGGGATATTTTGCTTAGTGTGACTTGAAATTGGTATTTTCATTTTAAAGTTTTGTTCTATACCTTCAAGAACTTGTTTTAGAAAAGGAGGGAAATCTCGAGTATCTAGGTGCGTGGACGTGTAATAGTATGCTAGTGATCTCGTGGGGTTTCTCCCCGGTTTCACTAGGAATTTTGAGGATTAAATCACTAAATATAAAATTATTATGATGTTGTTGGGTGACCACTAGTCTATCAGTATGATCTGTACTAGTGGCTCATTTGCATGATAATGAATATTTGTGTAGTAACATTCCCCGAGATACGAGGTACCTGGGTTCCACATCGAGGTAGTTCCTAGGGTTGGTTCCCATTTCTAGTGATAATTGGATATATTATACATACCATTGGAATATGGTTTGTTTGGATGAAAAAATTCAGTTGATTTTTCATTCTATTTAAAATATTTTATTTCTTTTAAACTGGACCACTTTAAAGCTATTTTTATTTAATGTTGCATCTTTTAGAAATTTTTACCAGCATTAGTTTTTTACAAAACATGCAAGATTTTGTCTTATAATGATTATCAGATTGAATATTTTAGTGGTGTAATCTTACTAGGATTTCTGTCACATCCTACAAACACCTTTGGGTGTAAGTGGACTTGGTTATTTTTTCATTGGTTTGGTTAATGATTTTAGTGCCAATGGTTTGGGTTTCTTTCAGTCCTTCATGATGCAGTGTTGTGAAGATGGATTGAGGGAGGCACCTCTTGCCGTAAGGAAATAATTGGGCTATCCTTTTTTAATTTTTTTAATTTTTATACTCTTTGACTTTTGTTCTAAATTATGTATCAATTCTTCTTTTTTGTCATTGATATGTTGGTTTGAAAATTCCATATTTGTTTTATTGGATACATTTTTTGTTTCTTGATTATAAACTCCTGTAATTCATTCCAAAATATCATTTTTTGATTCCTGTGCACTTGTTTTATCCCTTGGAGATCAGGAACGCCCTTCGGGTATTTCCATGGGTCGAGTTTGGTGTCGGTTTTGAAGGATACCAGATTCAGTTCGTGAAAAAAGTGTATCAAAGGAGGTTCACTCTTTGGGTCATGTTATTTGGGGGAGATTCATGATAGACTAGAGTTAGGATTTTTGAGGATTGAAATTCGGATTATGAGTAGGATTCCTGGCCAACACACCTCGTGATGTGATTCAAGTCACTGGGGGAAGTTGAGTTTTATCTGAGTCCTTTTGTTTTCATGGTTTGAAGATGTTTTGGGGTAATGAAAAGAGAGTTGGGTTAATGGTATCAGTGTGCTTGCAGGGCCTGGAAAGCCATGTGGAGCAGGAGATATTTCCCTAGAACACATTCCATGATGGTGAAGTTATTTTTGTATGTCTTCCAACCAAATGTACTAGCCACCCACTAAAACAAGTTTCCTATCACATTCTCTTGTGTCCTTTTAATTTTGGAATCTTGGAAGTTTGGTTTTAAATAAAAAATGACTTCATTTTATGAAGCAATATGTTATTGTATAGTCATTTTATAATAAAGAGGTAATGATTTGAATTGTGAAATTGTAGAACTGAATTTTCAGATTTGTTTTGAAATTGTAAATAATGTATTAAAACTATTTTTAAATTAAAAATTAAACCAAAGTGGATTTTGAAAATTTGTTTCAAATTGAAATTTATGAATTGTTGAAATAGTTTTTTGAATGGAATATTGTTTTTTTAATTTGTTTAAAGAGTTTAGAAATGGATCTTTTATTTGGTATGTAGTGAGAATTTGAAATGTTATACGAATCATTAGAACCATGTTTTAAATAAAAATATATTAGTTTTTAATGAATGGGTGTTGATCAAATAATGTTTTTCAAAAAAAAAAACGGAAGTGTTTTTAAAAGGGGTTGAGAAGTGTTGAAATTTATGTCAAAATATTGAAAGTGAGTTTTAATTTGATTGATTGTAACTTATGAAAAGTTTTTTAAGATGTAAATTGGTTTTGATTTTATGGTTAGCGAGTTTGAGAAAAAAGAAATGTCATTTGAATGTTTTTGTTCTGAAAAGTTGAATGTTTTTTTAATCTTTTGTATTACCATGAGAAAAAACATGCATTGGGTTATAAGGGATTCTTGATAGTTAATGGAATGAATGGATGAGTGCCAGGATTTATATGAGGAGGGTACCTGGTGTGGCACAAAAACGTGCATGTGTGAGGCCCATGGGATAGCATTGAGGGATGTGCTAACCACCAACCCAGCTATTTTCATTGATGTGATTTATTTTAACGGAAAACATTATGACTTGATGACCAGTTTGGGTGGTGTGTCTTATATATCTTTTGAAATGTTTTTGTTTTTGGATATTTGAGTCCAAGAACCCCTCTTTTTTAATAATATTTTGTATTTTGGTTCATCGGAAAGTTAGGTTAAAGGGCGGGTTAGTGGTCTCTTTATGAGGAATGTTAAAAAATCCATTATTGTGGTTCCCCTTATGTGTACAGTTCTGGTTTGTGGCATGTTTCGACCAATGGACCATATTGGTTGCGTCCTTGGGATCTCTCATTGGATAAGGTACTCCCCCATTAATAGTTAATTCATGATTGAAGTGCATCCTTGATTGTTTCTCTATTGGAAAATCCTCTGGTTGATCAACATCAAAAAAGTTTTCCTGAGTATTGCAAACTAAGAATGCCCCTTTACCATTCAATGATTTTGGGATCCTCTTGTAGCAGGAGAGTGGTTAGGGAAGGTTGAATGAGCCCTTAGTTTCTTAAGTTGCATGAGTCACCAATCATTAAAGTGGTCTGGGTTTGTCAGTGTAAGATGTTGTCTAAGGGGGACAATAGGTCTGTTGTCAGTCTTTTCATAGAAAGATTTCATGTTAGGCCATTAGTTTGTGAAATCAGGCTGAGTGAGGCTCTAATGACTGCTTGATGGAATCATTTGCGGTTTGGGACTCGACATAAGGTGCCTCGTCTTATTTTGTTTCTATTAGTCATAATGTTTTTGTTCGGTGATGCCTTGTGATGTTACGTGGAAATTTGACTGTAAAGGTAAAGGTTGTACAATCATCTAAGAGTCTTGTATTTGTTGTAAGTGTGTCCCCATTGGGAAAATCTCTACATCCTCTATTTAGAGGAAGGTGTTTTCATATGTCCTTTCCTCCATCCATTTTACATTAGATGAAATATGGGGTGATTTATGTGTATCTTCTAACCCCTTATTTCTGAAAAATGTTAGGTTTTTGTAAAGTTTGTTTTGGAGTGTGTTATATCTTGGTAAACCCATTTGGGATTACGGTGTAGTTGTTTGTAGCCCTAGAAGAAGAAGTTCAATTCAGGGGTTTCCAAAGCTTGATTGTGATGCTGAAGATGCATCAATACTATGACTTCCAACAATAGTTCCTATAGTGATGTTTTCACATAGATAGGGGAAATCCCAGGGTCGTCCAAGCCTTTGGTCAATGTCCCATCATTAGTATAAAATATTAGAATAGTTTAAACATGGGGTGTGTCATTTGTTTCTAGTTTTTTCCATTTGGTGGTAGAGGTGGGAGGACCTCGCTTCCATGTTATAGCCTATGTTCATGCTATTCCCTTGGGTTTCCTTTGATTTTTTAGATAAAATGATGAAATTTTCTCAAGGAAGATTGAAGAGCACAGTTTGCGCAGGGTTAGTAATAACTGTTCACCAACCTAGGAAACCATGCGATAAGAGAAAGTAGCTACTACATGATCTATGTCTGGCTTTGTGCCTCATCTCATGTAACCAAATAAAGATTCCCTTTTGGATATAATGCTCCGCACTACTAGTGCACAATTTCCCAAACTGTGCGGACTAACCATGTGGTCGTGCCAACTCTTTATATTTTGGGGTCTTTTTGTGTCAACTCGTTCAGGTTGGTTAAGATGGATATTTCTTATGGTGTTACACCCACTATGAGTGTCATGTTTGTTATTTTGGAAAAGTCTAATGAATGTCTCCCCCTTATTCAGGGAGTATGTTCCAGCTTCCCCTGTTAGTTTCCTAATTCTACCTTGGAAAACAGTTTGAGTTTTCCCTTGTGGTGGGGAGTCTATTTGTGCATACCCATATCAGTAACTTGGTTTCTTCTGTAGTGGTGGTCTAGAAATAGATATTCTCATTTGGAGTTATTTAAACTCCAACTTCCTCCATGAGTAAACATTTGGATTGGTGTGCACCCAACAGTTGTTTTGTAGTTTGACTATGGTGACCTCATTCATTTTCGTCATTCATTCTAGGTAAGTTGCTTGAGTCCTGTTCGGTTGGTGATTTAGGTGTTTTGTTTTGGGATTTTTTAAATATGATTGATCGTTTCTAGAAGTGGTGTATGTTTTGGTTGGTAAGAGTATTTATTTCTTGATTTACAAATTGGAGCTGTTTTGGCCTTTTGTGGTTGGCTGAAATATGGAAAAAGAGTCTATTTTTTCCTTTCGGTTGGGTTTGGTTTTTTTTCTTTTGGACTTACCATGGATTTCTGAGGGAATAATGTTTTATTTTGGGGAGAATTGTAACATCCATGACATATTTTAAATGTATATCTCATTTAATTTCGATTTATTCTTTGTTTTGGGGGTTTCCAATTAATTTTGGCGGAAATAGTGGGCTTCCAATATTTGGGCCAAACCATGGGCCCATTTCCAGATTTTAAAATATATTTATGTTTTCAAAATTTTACACCATTAAAGTTCCCAATTGTAATCCCCTGGTATATTAAAACCCCTATATCAATTTTGACCTCATAGGAATCCATAATAATGATGTATTTGAGTTTTTTTAAGTTATTGGTCCAGTCTATAAGCCCATTTTCTACTTTAAATTATTTTTTATGTTTTTAATATCTCAATCAAGTTTTATTTTTCTTAGTGATCCTACCTCCCACTCGAAGCCAATTACATATGGGTCACCCCCATTACATATTTTTCCTCTTTGGGGCTCATCTACCTCATGTATTAGGGAAATATTTCTTAGTATTTCTCAAATCGCACAGATTTGAAGATGAAAAATATTTCCTTCATTAATCTTTCAATTTTACTATTTTCTCCCCATTTCAGTCACCAATTTACATACTAAACCACCTTAGAGCCTCTTTATCAGTTTTGGTTACATGGAGATTTAGATTTTTGTGGATTTATGGCTATTTCTTCAAGATCTCTCAATTTAGTGAGTTTCCTCTCATGTTCATCACATGTTCTTATGGTTTTTATCACTTTTCATGTGGTTATAAAATATACCAAAGCTAGGGTTCATACCAAGTGTTTGTTTTTGAGTCATTTTGGTGAAATCTTGTGGATTACGGCTTGATTTAACTTCCTTGTAGGGAAGAAGTGGTGTGAATGATGTTTCACACAACGATTTGGAGTTTTTGGCACAAATGGTAGGTGATTACATGTGTAAGCATTATTGGATGAGTTATTTTTTCATTATTTATATTTTCAGAATTATTATCTTCTATTTTTTTGGGTGAAAAAATTTATATTTGGTATCATTTGTTAAATAGTTCGTTTTTAAGAATCATTTTTGGGCAAAAAATGAATATTTTTTGTCAGTATTCCATATTTGGCTCATTGGGTTTGTTTTATGATTCATGGAATAATTTTACTAAATGATATTTTGGCTGTCAATTCTGGTTTGATGCTATATTGGTATGCTTTTGGACTTCTAATAAGGTATTTAGAATGA
Source organism: Viscum album (assembly GCA_963277665.1). NCBI lineage: Eukaryota > Viridiplantae > Streptophyta > Magnoliopsida > Santalales > Viscaceae > Viscum > Viscum album. The sequence goes on from OY728125.1 coordinate 1,407,161,743, forward strand.
TTTTTTGTTCAAGACTAGGTAACAATCCTTTGAATTGTTTTGTGAAGGTTTTAAATGATTTCTAGATTTGTGTAAGAGGTGAAACTATGATACCAAACTATTTTTGGTAATAGCATACTTTTTAAATGGCCTATTTTAATGTGAATGTGATGTCATGTGATATTTACTATATCGGAACGGTTTTATAAATTTTTTAATGGGTTTGTTAAAATGTGAAAGAGATGTGAAATGTGTTCTTGGCTGATTTGGTGTGAGAATGATTTCCAGAATGAATTTTAATGAAAATAGGGATCGTGTGACATGTTTGTGGGATTTTTGGTGTGTGTGTGTTACTTGGAAGTGGTATTTTCATGTCAAAATTGTATTTCATGGCTAGTGGAACTGGTTTGATCACAAGACGTAAAACCCATGTATCTAGGCGGGTGGACATGTACTAGTGTGCTAGTGATCCCATAGGGTTTGGCCCCTGTTTCACGTTGAAATTTTCACAATGAAAACACTAACTAAACTATAATGATGGTGTTTTTGGGGGACCAATAGTATATGGGTATGATCCCAAGTAGTGGCTCGTGAGCACCAGAATGGATATCTGTATGGTTAATTTCCCTTAGATATGAGGTACTTGTGACCCACATCGAGCTAGTGCATAGGGTTATTTCATGTTGCTAGTGCTCATTAGATATTGTATACTAACCAATGGAATATTATATATCTGGCTGAAATAATTTAGTAGCTTTTCCATTATATTTTAAAGTTTTGATTTATTTTAAACTATCCCAATATAAATATTTTTTTATTTAAAGATGCATATTTTAGAAATTGATACTGGCATTTCTTGTTTACAAAACAAATAAAAGATTTTTTCTTATAATTATTATAACATAGAATGTTTTAGTGGTGGAATCCTACTGGTATTTGGATCACACCATACATACACCTTTGGGTGTATGTAGACTTCGTTATTTTGTCGTAGGATTGGTTAAATATTTTACTACCAATGGTTCGGGTTGCATATGGTCCTTTATGATGTTGTGTTATAGAGATAGATTGAGGGTTGTGCCTCTTGGCATGAGGAGGTTCTTGGGATATCATTTTTTTCTGTGATCCTTTTTTGTAGTAATTGATTTTTTTTCTAAATTATGTAATTCAATTCTTAGTTTTGGTAAAATATCTATTTGTTTGAAAGATCCATTTTTGGTATATTGGATTCATTTGTTCATTTATGTTAATAAACACTGGTAAATCATTCCCAAATTTCAATTTTTTGATACCCTGGCACTTGTTCCTGCCCGTGGGGATTGAAAATTCCCTTCGAGTCATTCCATGCTTCGGATCTGGTACTTTTTTTGAAGGCGACCATATTTGGTTCATGAAAACCATTGTGTCTTATATGTTTTTATAGGCCTATAAGCATCGATTATATTGTGTTTGATCGAATTATTGGATCATTTTTATACATCATCTAAATAATGGGAAAGAGTTCGTTTTTAAATACAACATATGTAATTATGGGATTTGGGTTGGGTGTAATGTCAATCGAGGATGAGGATATGGTGTGGGTCTGGTGTAATGACAAGTGAGCATCGAATTTTTTTAGTATTTTCTATAATGAAAATAAAATAGGTAATTGTGAATTTGGTTGGGTGTAAGGCCCACAATGAGTACACTAAAAAATATTTTTGAGTGTATTGTCAACCATGAAAATTCTTGGGAAATGGTTTGGTGTACTTCTAATCTAGGTAATGCTTCATATGATAAGTTTCATGTACCTCCAACTGTCATCATAATCAGTTCTATAATTGGGTGTACTACCAACCATTGTATTAATAACATCGTTTAATGATTTAATATTAGTAAAATATGTCCTACCCATAGTTGGTATTAGTGTGACATATTTAAAGAGACTCCATAATTGGTTGATAAAGGTATAACAAATCCTGGCAATTTTGATTGAAACCAAGTATTCACAATGATCCATTCTTTTATTCCTTAATTTTAGATTTCAGGTCACACCAATATTCACATACAGAGTCTATATATATTTAGATACATTGTTTTTGGTGGCATATTAAGTTTAACTCACATCAAAACTAGGAACCCAGGTACAAGAGAAGAATTCATGATTCATGATCCATGTATGGAAAAGGTCCCTACAAATATGGGTGGATCAGATGGTGGAGTAGATTTCTAGTTGGGATATGGGACTGACCCAGGAATTTAGACCAGTTCTCCAATTACCCATGGCTTTATTTATTTTTTTGGACATGATATAAAAGAACCACCCTTGGAAAATCATATTTATTTTTATGACATGTTTAAAAATATGGTAGTGTATTTTTTTATAGAATGGTATTATTTATTTATTTCATGGAATATAATTGTGATGTATCCCTTATATCTACTCATTATTATTATGACTATTATTTTTTTACAATTTTTCTCATTTATGGTTACCTGGACCAAGGGGTATAGTTTTTCCATACAATTATTAGACCTAATTTACTACTTAATATAATATAAACATTAGGAAGTAATTATTAAGGTGTGTAAAAACTGGTCAGGGTAATGGAATACATGAATCAATCTATAGATGTTTCAAAGTTATATGAACGCCTAATTTCTTTTTACATGTCTTAATATTCCGGATCTAAAATATTAGATATTGGCTGTTTTTAGAATATAAGTTGAAAATTTAACTAATAATTAGTTAACCATTGTATCATGAAATACTAGATAATTTGGGAAATGATTTTTGTTCATGGTTTTTTACTTTTATTGTTCCCAATGGGTTAGGCAATCGCACTAAAAGAGAGGCAAATCAATGTTGACAAATTTTACTAAATTAATCCCACAAAAAAATATACCCATTTAACCACAATCTTAGTTATAATGTATGGATAATTTTATTCATTCATAAAACCAATTAAAATCACATAAAATGACATCAAGAAAATATGGAGTATCACACCATGTTTAATCAGTCTAGATGTGGGTACTTACTCCTTTATATGTTTGGTTATTATCTAAAAACAGATATATTAACAATATATCATAAATTAATACAAAGTACTAAATCTCTAAAGTAAATTTCTCTCTTGATATATTTTTAATACTGGGACTCAACAACTTATAATGAGTATTATTGAACTCTAAATCAATTTATTTATTTTATTCTAGGATGTATCTAGAAAAAAAATATAGATCATCTTTCTTAACATAGGAACTATAATAATCAAAACAAAAAAAAATCAAGAACATTATTATCTAAAAATGTAATTCATGATTCTCTTAGTGAACTAAGATCTTCATCATTCGGATCATTTCTCATCTTCCATTAGATGATGGTTTCACTCTGTATCTTCTAGTTTCCTATTTTCTAAAAACCTTGTCACTGAGAGTTATGGTTTCTTAATTACTATTATTGTATCTTTGATGGTTTAAAATATCAAATTCTATATTCTTAGGCCTTCAAACTGATGAACCATTAAATGGTATAGGTTGACCTAGATTTTTATGCTCTATATATCTCATCAACAATAATTTTAATCCTAAATAAATAACACCATTTATATAATTGGCCACAATTTGATAATGTTGGATCCAATTTGAAATTACCACTAACTCATCTATTCATTAGACCACAATCAATTTATTACCAATATTTTCATATCCCACTTTTTTAGACATCACCAAAAACATAACATCAATATTGTTCAGGACTTCTATAAATATAAATAATAATCAATAATTTACCTTTATAAATTTATTATCTTTGAATGTCTGAATAACCATATTTATATTAAATTTAACATCACAAAAATATTATATAGAATCTATTTGGAATATTATTGTACTTTTTTATTTGACTCTTTTGTTTCTAATTATTTCTTTTCATTCATATAAATACTCTGAACCCTTCGAATCATTGATTTTTTTGAAAAAATATACAAAAAATATGGGGTTTTATTGAATAATTCAAAAATAAGTTCAAATCGCAGATGTGTGAATTTTCCATTCTAGATCATCTATTGATTAACAAAACATCTAATCAACTAATCATCTCATTTATAGATAGGATTAACTTCAGGTTATCTGAAATGTGTTAGTGTTTTCCTTTATTTATCTATTGATTCAGTCAATTTCACATTAATTTCATCCAACACTATGGATTTACATCAACTAATGTTCATTATATTTATTAAATTATCATACATCAAATACTCAAAAATAACCTCCTTAATTTTGGATTCATCTTTGGTATTCTATCTTTAGGTTCCTAATGCTCATATAGAATCCATAAATATCCTTACTTCACCTTTAAGATTCATCTTCCAAATACTCACAAAATTAGTCTTCTTGTTCATCTAAAATTTTCAATTCTCAAGAAACTCGAACCTCTTTTTTGATATTATATATTTAGTACAATAATTTCTTATAAATAAAATTTTAAATTTTCTTAATATTTTTAAAATAATAAAAATACTCTATGTCTTGCAATGGATCTACATCTAGTTATCTTTGTTAGAAAACTATTTATGCTCCCACGCACCACTTATGGTATATTCTATTTTTCCATCATCCAATTTAGCTTTTCTAAAAAAAAATTTGTACTTAAAAATCTATTAACATTCCAAAATATTGATTCTTATAAGTGAATCCATAACTATCATGTTACAATGATCTATTTAATTTTATCCTAAATCATAGTGAATACTCAAATCATTTTGATGTATTTTCCATTAGAATAATATTATAATATCTTATGAATTAAAATATAAAACATTCAAATTGATCCATCCTTATAATTATCATGGTTGAATTATATTTTTATCTCATTACAAAATTCTGTTAGAATCTCATCACCTGATAATACAACTTTTGGGAACTTTTGAAATATAACATTTTCATAACTATAATGTCTTGTATAATTTATAATATATCTTTTGTATCAATGTTTTCAGAAAATATCATATTATGTATTATGTAACATGTTTTCCTTTTCTATTTTTCAACTACATGATCATATGGATGGAATCTTCCATATGTGAACATGTATCTTACATATTATGTAAGATTATTCTATTTCTCAATATTAACATGAACCCATCAGTTTTCTAATCATCTTGTCATACTTTCTAAACCCATTTATTATAATAGGCCTAGTCTATATCCTAATATTTATTATCATTTGTAATCATTAACATGTGGTTATAATCTCCTTATATATGTTTATTCTATAATGTATATGTGTGCATATGTCAACTATCATTTCTTTTGATAGAGTATTATCCATGATTTCATATTTCAAATAAATCATTTTTACAATAATTTCACTATTAGACTCTCATATCAAATCGATACTCCCAAACAAGCATAATCCTTCATCTAGGTGTAGTTGAAAATGTCCTCAACAACCTTTTCCACAAATATTATAATAATGACTATGCTCACCTAAAAAAAGAAATAAATTTATACTCTTTTTAACTCCAAGAAACATATATTTATTAGATACATAATATGATCACATTATGTTTATATCATGTAATTATAGGTCTACAATCATATATATATAAATATATATTACATCTGCTAATTAAGTTTAACTCAAAGTGTTAAAATATGAATTATCCTTAGGTAGCATGGTATTATAAATAATTCTTGTTGTTATCATTTCACACTTATTTTATTTTCATCATATTGATTTGTTATTTAACAAAAATATAACACTACTCATCAAAATCAATTTAGGATCTTTAATCTATACCTTTGGATATCCGTTTCTTATTTAATTCCCAGGACAATGTTTATCTACCCCATATGGAAAACAGATTGAATGTTTCACTTATGAGAGAAAGAAACACTCAACTCGTACTACCTCACTTTTAATATTCTCAAATTTCCATTCATCATATACATATAAATATATGAATTAAACAATATAAGGATGAAATCATGTATCTTTTGTAATGATTCATACATTAATCAACACCATATCTCTGGGAGCCATGCTTAGTTTAGAAAATAGGAGTCATTAAATTATACATTAATTTTGTCTAAACAATATTCATAAAGTGATACCCATTTACAAATATTATTTCTAATCTTATAAAAAAACATTTTCATTCAAAATTTATATGCAATTATCAAAAAAACAAGATGAAAAACAATGAACTAAAAAACAAGTTCCACATTGTTAAAATATTTTATTATCATTATCATTAAAAATTCATTTCTATGTTTTTTTACTTAGAAGTGATTATTCAAAACGATTTTGGGATAAAAAATACATATTATTAAATTAACACTTCAACATATGTAGTTATATTTTTTAGAATCATACCATCATATAAAATTTAATGGATAGACATCCCTTATTCAGAATAGTAGAATTTATGGTCTTCAATATTTTTTGGTTTAAATTTTTTGATTTTATTCTACAATAATATATTTATATAACAACCAGTTTTATCTACCCATTAATGGAATAATATCCTTTCATCTTCATTATCATAGTCGTGAAAAAATAATATGTTATTCTTAAAACCAGTTGAAGTGTGTCAAGGGGGTGAAATTTTTATAATTTAAATATAGTCCACAGTGATGGTTATCATCTATTATTCATGAAACCTTTATATAACTCATTAAATTATGTAATGACCTGCCAATTATCAATGGATTTAGAGTACCATGAGTCATTACTAGGCGTTAACTGACATCCCCATGTCGCCAAATGCTGGAAAAAAATGCAGAATTGTTTCAAGTACAAGTGGTGGATGATTTACCCATTAAGATATAAACCCATAATCTAAACATAACCAAACATTCACTATATGATGTATGAACAAATGAATGACCAATAAAAACTTCATTTATATCAAACAATATCGAATTACACAACAACGGAAGACCTAACTAATAAACAATGTACAAAGAGGATGAACAACTCAAGACTCTCAAAATACACTACAACTCCATGCTCCACAAGCACTAAGTTCCACAATGTCTCCCAAGTATCACTACAAACCAATAGCAATTAGATGCTTTACCTTATCTTTGTCCCAGAATACAACATCTGAAAAATCACCAACAAGCCAAAGTAGGTGTGAGTATAAATCTCTATAGGTTCTCTCCAATGACTTCCCTACTCACGCCACTAGGATAGAAGAGTTGTCGACATTTTTATAAAAACAGTTTATATATAACATTTTCTCAAAAGAAGTTTATAACTAAATATAAACATGTTTCCAAAACCATTCATAACTAAGGGAATTACAAGAGCAATTGAAACCAATTTTCTAGTAAGTTATTTTTCCAGAAAAATAACCAATCAAGGTTATGAATCATTTCAGAAACATTCTTTTTTGGTATTCCCAACCATTTCCCAAACAATGCTACCAACCATGCATGCATCATTATGACAGTTCCACACTCATGAGTGATCTCTCGTCAATCTACCAAGTCGTCACAAGGTAATTGTTTCCCATGTGCCATCAATCCTTTGGCACTGAGCACGAGGTCATAATTCAACCAAACCCCGTATATTTAATTCCCATGTTCCATTAAACATTTGGAACCAAGAACAAGGTCTTACTTCAACAAATCCCCATATATGAAATATGATCACACAACACATATGCCCAAAAATCTATCCAAAATAAACATTTCAATAAAAACACCCTTTAATTGAAAACTATTTTTGTCAAACCCATTTCAATGCCAAACCATTTCAACTCCAAACCCTTTCAATAAAAAAACATTTTTATTGGAAACCATTTCTATTAAAAACCACTTTTTCATCAACCATTTAGCAATTCCAGAAAATCTATAATTTAAAATAATCATTTTAAATTAATCCCCCATTTGCACAAATATTCAACAAGATCAAGTAATTTCACAAAAACCATAAATCATCACAAATGAATATTTTTCCATGAATTTCACAATAAATAAAACAATTTCAATCTAAGACAATAAATTATATCAAGAGGAGTTGAGATAGGATCTGCCAACCTCGATGGTCTTGACAAAACATTAAGTACAAATGAAGAACACTCTTGAAAGCGGGTCGATTCTCCAAGAACGACCTTAGATCTCATATCCTAGAAAGATAATGACTCAAAATTGAAATATTTGGCATCCAAAAACATATATCTACCCACTATATATTATGATCTAAGATGGAATGGTGATCAGAAAAGTAAATTAAAACATATCTATGAAATCATGACAAATCGGTAAATAATAGTGACATACTTCAAAAATCGGACTAGAAATCACCAAGGGAAGGCTCTGGAATGGCTTTAAATCATTTGGGAAGGGTTATATAGCCTCCTATGGATAGTAATATCAAATTAAGGGCGTTTCAATGCCAAAACAAAATTAATAGAGCATAAACAATCAAGCTCCTAGAAAATAGGATCTAAATTTGACCTCTGTACGAGATTTGACCACACAGTTTTTGCCAACTGTGTATGGATCATGAGACCTTAATTATTTTCCCAACACTACTTAAAAACTCCAAAACCGTACCATCATTCTCATTTACCCATTTTGGAAACAAATTTTTAATGGAAACATTACACTTTATGAAACACCCCAATTTATGGAAACAACCATCATTATGGAAATATCCAAATTTATGGAAACAACCAACATTATAGAAATATCACAATTTTTGGAAACACTCTATTTTATGGAATCTTAATATTTTATTCAAACTCTCTATTTTATGGAAACTCTCTATTTTAATACACACAAAATTAAAAAAATGTGAGGAAAGGGGTTTTGTACCCGAAACCGGGGGTACTATATTCTCCCAGCCATTCGTATTTCTATCCTCCGAAAGTAGACAACCCTTGCTAGCCAAGAAGAGTTATGGCCACTGCTTTTTCAATTCCTTCTCACAATCCCATGTCTCTTTTAGAATCTGACCATGTTTCCATAAAACCCACACTAGGGCGATGATTTTCGCACGCAAAACTTTCTCTTGTCTATCCATGATCCACACCTGAATATGTACCACTAATGCATACGGTTCTAGCTCAATGTGATACCATTTGATCACATGGTCAAGATCATGATGATGTTTTTTTAACTGGGATACATGGAACACATTATGCACAGAAACAAACTGTGGTGGTAATTCAAACCGATTTGCCACCTCTCCAACCCGTTCTAGTATCTCAAAAGGGCCAATGTATTTAAGAGATAACATTCCATGCATCTCGAAATAACGATGTCCAATCCCTACAGAGATCCTAAAGAATACATGATCACCCACAACGAACGACAATGGTCTTCGATGGTGATTTACATAATATTTCTAACATCTTTGAGCTATCTCCATCCTCTTTCTAATCACCATGATCTTCTATGTTGTTTCTTGGACAAGGCTTGGCCTGACAATTAATTTTTCACCAGTTTCCACCCAACATAGTGGAGAACGACGTGGATTCCCATACAATGCTACAAATGGAGCCATGTATAATGAGTCTTGATAGCTATTATTGTATGAAAACTCTACTAAGGGTATATATTTCTCCCATGAGCCACCGAAATCAATTACACAAGACCGCATAATGTCTTCCAATGTTTGTGTCATCCGATCGGATTGACCATCCATCTGGGGATTATACACTATGCATAGAGTCAACTGAGTTATGAGGGATTTTTTAATGATTTCTAAAAAAGTAATCTAAGGCTCAAATATATATCTGCGACTATAGACAACGGTAAAAAATGCCTCCTTACAACTTCTCAGATATATGTTTTTGAAAGATCTTCCTCCGTATGGGATTCACAAATAGGGATGAAATGGTCTGACTTGGTTAGATGATCCACCACCACCAAAATGTCATCGTGTTTCCATACCGTTCTTGGAAGACCTGTAACAAAATCCATTGCTATCTAATCTCATTTCCATGCTGGGATCGTTAAAAATTGTAACATACCAGCTGGTATCTGATTCTCCACTTTAACCTGCTGAAAAGTTGAGCACTACAAGAGAAACTTGGTCACCTTCCTTTTCATGTCACTCCACCAAAACTGTGCCTTCGAGGCCTTATACACCTTCTGTGTACCTGCATATAAAACCCATCTTGAATGGTGTTAATCATGAAGGAGTTGTTCTTGAAAAACAATAAGTACAACCATCTGATATCTGAAGCTGAAAACAGATCCCCCGTCAAGTTTCCATCCATTAATGATCTCCCCACCATTGGGTTTTGGGCATAAAACTAGACATTCTGCATCAGACATTTGTGCCACTTTGATCATTTTTACTAAATTTGTAATAAGCGAATAAGAAAAGAAAACTGCAACATCACCTCAGTCTTCACATTCCTCATGCATGTCGGCTAAGACTGGTATCAATTGTGATTAATCTGAAGATTCTTTCGCCAACGGAGCATATGAAATTCTACTCAATGCATCCGCTACCAAATTTCCTTTCCCTGGTGTGTTCATTAGGTCAAAGGCAAACATTTGGAGATACTCTATCCACCTCCTTTACCTCAGATTAAAATCACACTGTGAGAAAATGTGTTTCAAGATAAAGTGATCTGTAAACACAGTAAATTTCTCAACAATGAGATATTGTCTCTATGTTTTCAAATCATGGACGACTAAAACTAACTCTAAATCATGTGTTGGGAAATTCATTTCATGCACCTGCAACTTCCTTCAGCCATAAGAAACCACGTGATCATTTTGCATGAGAACAAAACCCAACCCTGATCCAGAAGCATCACAATACACCTCATACCCTTGTCCTGATTCTAATAAGATCTATATTGGTGCTGATATAAGCTTAACATTTATTTCCTAGAAAGACTTATGACATATCTCCATCCATTGAAATGAAGCATTATCTTTTTCAGAGATGTCATTGGTGAAGCTAGTCATCAGAAATCATGCACAATGCATATAGAGTAACCAGTTAGACCAAGAAAACTTCGTATCTCAAACAGATTCTTCGGTGGTTTATAATAGATAATGAATTCTATAATTTCATGATCAAAAGAAATGCCTTTCTCAGAAATGACGTGCCAAAGGAAACATGCGTCTTGTCTCCAAAATTATCACTTTGATAATTTGGCATACAAATGATGATCTCTTAAGATTTGTAACATTGTTTCCAGGTTCACCTCATGATCAACCCTTGTCTTTGAATAGACCCAAATTCCATCCACAAACACCACAATAAAAGAATCTAGATATTGCTGAAATATCTGATTCATCAATTCCATGAAAACTATTGGTGCATTCGTTAGACCGAAAGGCATTACTACATATTCATAGTGGCCATATCTACTTCTAAAAGCTGTATTTGGAATATCCTCTTTCTAAACACTCTATTGGTTATATCTTGATCGAAATTCAATATAGTAGAACCATTGACATCCTCTTAATTGATCGAATAGAACATCAATGCGTGGAAGTGGATATCTATTCTTTATTAGAACCTGGTTAAACTTACGATAATCATCACACAGTCAAGGAGTTCCATATTACTGTTTCACAAACAAAATCGGTGATGCCCATGGAGAAGTACTTGGTCGAATGAAACCCTTTCATTATAGCTCCTCTAACTACAATTTAAATTCTTGTAACTCTGTTGGTTCTATATTATTAGACCGAAGGGAAATAGGACTGGTCCCCGGAAGGAGATCATTCGTAAACTCCACTTTCGTTAGAGTTGGTAACCCTGAGAAGTTGTTGGGAAAGACATCTGGAAATAGATCAACAACTACTAGAAAACTATTTTTTGTTAATATAATCCATTGATGCTAAAGTCAATGCTCCCATTTGATAAGAGATCATTCCCAACATTGATGCGAACAAGATCTTTCCACCTTTCTTTACTATCCTCTCTCCTCTAATGAGATGCTCAATACCATCCTCAATCATGAAACTAATTGTTATCCTATAGCGGTCGATTTGATACTTGAACGGTGTCAGCCAATCCATACCCGAGATTACATCATAGACATCTATATCCAACATCGAGGAGTCCCATTTTAACTCAACTCCATCAACAGTTATATCACATGATTTACACACAAATACTTGACATCCTCTTTCACCAAGTGGAGTTTTCAGTTTCAAAATAGAAGGAATCATTTCCAGTTTTAAACATAGAAAGTCAACTGTATGAGAAGAAATGAAGGAATGTGTTGCACTAGTATCAAACAACACATGACCAAAGGCAGAATTCAAAATAATCTTACCTCTCACCGTAGATGGTCTAACATGATAATTGACTGCTCCTCTCCATATATTTTTTTCTTCACTATATTGTTCTCATTATTTTCCTGCTCAGGTTTCCTTGGTTAAGGATTCATGGTGTTTCAGGAATTACCATCGATAGCTCTGCTCAACTAACAAGACTGATTCTACTGTCCTTGTCCAGTCGAAGCATACGATGATTGCGGTAACTGAGAAGTGTCTTGAGCACCTAACCATGTAGCACTGTGAAAATAGCGCTGAAGATGTCCCATCTTGTTACAATTAGGACATGCTCTAGGGTTTTCCGTACAATATCTTTTTATGTGGTTAAGCGAACCACATTGAAAATAACTTACTTTTCTCTAGAGTCGTGGATGAAGGTTTACTTATCCAGCTGTTGGGTATCTATTTCCACTTGCACCATGGAAATAGATGTCCCTTTTCCTCTTGTTCCCAGTAGTTGAGTTCCCATAGTTTTATGTATGTATTATCATGCCTCCTCCTATAGATCCAGAGATATCATGTTCAGCCACAGTCTCTCAATTCACAATCTCAGTATATTCTCTAATACAAAGCACTACAATATTTGATCAAATCTCATCTCATAGTCCTGATTCGACGATGCATGCCTTCAAAGAGGCAGTTGCCTCAAATTATGGTGATAAGCATCCTAATTTCATGAACATATCCACATACTCGATGACATGGAGTCTCTATTAGTTCAGGATGAAGAATTCTGTTGTTTTCTGGATCATGAATGTGTGATTTAGAATTGTTTGTTGAAAAATATCTCAAAATCCTCCAACGTAAGTCCTTAATCTAATTTATCATGTGCCGCTAAATCACACAACTGACGTGCAAGATCCTCGAGCATATAAGTTTCCATTTTGAACATTATCTACACTGGTCTTCCGATGAAGTCGAAGATACGATTAATCGTACATAACCACACCTCTGCCTTCTCAGGTTCAGAATCACCACGGAAATTAAGTGGATTCTGCTTTATGAACTGGATGGTATGATCCAAAGTTTGTGGCTCATTCCTCTGGTTGCCTATGTTCACAACTTGAAAATCTTGGACAATACTCTAAACTACCTCTTGGTTCACACGTGGTTTAGGTGAAACCACATATTCCGTAGCTTCTTCAGGTTAGTTACAATGATTCTTACCAGGTACCATTTTCTAAACTAAAAACAATCTCTGTTAATCTCACTCTCTATAATCATTTGACTTAGCATTTCAAATTCTATCACATCAACTATCAAAACATTTTTTTTCCAAAAAAATATTTTTTCCCATGAACAACTATTTTTTAAACCACTTCACATGCATTTGAAAATTAATCCATTTTCAATATAAGATAATCATTCTCTTTTTCAAAATCATTCATTTGAAAACCAATTCCATGATTTTAAAAATGATCATTTCTCGAAATGCTGTATATACTCCAATTGGGAAGTCATTCCTCTACTATGCACGTTATTATCATCTATTGGCTAAACCCATGACAATGAGATTTCAAACATTCCCTATATGAAGCATGAACAAATGAAAGATCAACAAAGACTTCATTTATATCAAACTACATCAAAGTACACAACAGTAGAAGAACAAACTAATCATCAAAGTACACATGGGATGAACAACTTAAGACTCTCAAAAGACACTACAACACCATGCTCCACAAGCTCCAACTTCCACAAAATCTCCCAAGCATCACCACAATACACTAGCAATAAGATTTTGTTACCTTTACCTATGTCTCGGAATATGACATCTGCAAAAGCACCAACATGCCAAAGCAAGGGTGAGTATAAAACTTAGTTGTTTTTCCCCAATGACTTCCCTACTCACGCCACTTGGATAGAAGATTTAGCCACATTTATATAAAAACAGTTTATATAAAACATTTTCTCAAAATCAGTTTATGACTAAATATAAACAAGTTTCCAAAACCATTCATAACCAAATTCATTACAAGAGAAATTGAAACCAATTTTCCGGAAAGTTATTTTTCCACAAAAATAACCAAACAAGCTTAAGAAACATTTCAGTAACATTCCTTTTTGGCACACCCAGCCATTTTTCAACCCATCCTACCATCCATGCATTCTTCGTTATGATAGTTCCACACTCATGAGTGGTCTCTCATCGATCTACCATGTTGTCACAATGTAATAGTTTCCCATGTTCCATTAATTCATTGGCACCGAGCACAAGGTCGTATTTCAACCAAGACCTGTATATGTTATTCACATGTGCCATTAAACCTTCGGCACCAAGAACAAGGACATATTTCAACCAAGCCTCGTATATGAAATATGATCACACAACACATATTCCCAATGAACATTCCAAAACATACCTTTCAATAAAAACCCTTTTATTGAAAACTATTTCCGTCAAAACCATTTCAATGCCAAACCATTTTAACTCCAAAACATTTCAATAAAAATCCATTTTTATGGGAAACCATTTCTATTGAATACCACTTTTTCATCAACTATTTAGAAATTATGGAAAATATATAATTTAATTTCATCATTTTAAATTAATCCCCCATTTTCAAAACTATTCAACAAGATCATGAAATTTCACAGAGACCATAAATCATCAAAAATGAATATTTTTCCATGAATATAACAATCAATAAACCAATATGAATATAAGAAAATAAATTCTATCAAGAGGAGTGGAGAGAGAAGCCGCCTATCTTAATGGTCTTGAAAAATCATTAACAACAGATGAAGAATGGGTAAGAAAGAGGGTCGATTCTCTAAGAGAGGCCTTAGATCACTTATCCAAGAAAGATAACAACTCAACATTGAAATATTTGGCATCCAAAAACGTAGATATACCCACTATAGGTTCAAATCTGAGAAAGAATAGAGATCGGATAAGTAGATCTAAGTAGATCTAAAAAATCATGACAAAACCATAAAGAATGGTGACATACATCAAGAATCGGACTCAAAATCACCTAGGGAAGGCTCTGAAATGGATTTAACTTGTGTGGGATGGGTTCTCCAGACATCTAGGGAGATTAATATCTATTTAGGGGCGTTTTGAAGTCAAAAATGAATAAATAGAGAAAAAATATGCAAGCTCTTAGAAAATAAGATCTAAAATTGACCTCTGTGCAAGATTTTACCACATAGTTTGTGCAAACTGTGCATGGATCATGTGACCTTAATTATTGTCCCAACAATCCTTATAAAACCACAAAACTCTATCACCCTTCGCCTTTACCCTTTTTATGGAAACAAATTTTTTTTATGGAAACATCACACTTTATGGAAACACCCCAATTTATGGAATCAACCAACATTATGGAAATATCCAAATTTATGGAAACAACCAACATTATGGAAATATAAAAATTTATGGAACCAATATATTTTATGGAAACTATATATATTATGGAAGCTCTTTATTTTAATACAAACCAAAATAAAAAAAACGTGAGGAAAGGTGTTATATAGACAAAACTGGGGGTACTACACTTTATATCTGCCCATTAATGAGTTTATCTTCATCATTTCCTTGCACAGTAAAAATTAACACATCATATATGGGGAGAAGCTGGATCCTCCCTTTTTTCATAGGCAACGAAATAGGGTTGAGAGATATTTCTCAACATAGAAACATTTTTCACACCGTATATATGATTATTATTTATCTGTTCTTCACTTTTGGTCTTATAACATTATATTTTCACGAGAATCATGGATGTTGTCCTTTTATCTAAAAATTTTAATTTTTATGTGATTTTCCTTTTCAAATATACAGGATTGGATCATTAATTCTTCTGATATTATTCTGTATTCTTACTAATGCCAAATAATCTTTCAAAATAGTCAAGAAAACATTGGGAACATATCAAAATCCTTGTATAACATTTATCTTTTTATTCTTGATCTATTTTAATCATTAACTCCTCTTGTTTAGGTTATATTGTTATGATTATTTAGGAGTGTGGATAGTATATTATAATTTACTACATTGATTCTCAACATCTATTATGTTATCATTCTACACAAATGTCTTTATCCAAACCAATCATCCTTTTACATTCTTGTATTGATTCACCTAGTTGGTTTGAATTTATTATTTTATATTTTATATACATTATTCTCTTTCAAAAGTCTATAATATGATATTTCCTCCCAAAAAAAATTTCATTTGTGTGACATAATCCATTTCTCTCTTCATGGGTGCATTCTAGATGGATAAATCCATTAATTTACACTCAAACTATACTTCTCATATATATTCGTTTTTTATCTTTAACCTTTGTGAATTTATTCTTTGTACTTAACTTGAATCAATATCGGTTTACGTAAACCAATATTCATTATTATAACATGAATTTTCATTACATTTTTTCACTAAACATCTTCAGATTATAAATTATTTTTATAGTCAATTGATTTAAATTTTCTATATAGGTTAGATAAGCATAGAAATATTTCTCAAAACGATTGTTTAATTATCCCTCAATGTATGCCTTATCTGTTTTCCATTAATTTATATATTAAGAAAATATTCAATATCCCGATGATTAAACAATACATAAAACCAATAATATCCAAAAAGGATTGTTTTCTTACTTTCTATTGTACTTTGGATGGATTTTAAACCATGAATCTTTAGAATATGTCATCCATTATTTTGAAACAATGTGTATAACCATGTCTTCCATTCTTCCACCTTCAATGATTTTTTGGGTGTCTTATTTATTTTCTCTATCAATATTATTATTTAAAATATGTATTATATGTCACTATTCAAAAGAAAAAATTAGAACAATCAAAATGATCAGAATGTAGGGTTGCCTTCTTTTTCATTCTTGTGAAAGATGTATACCTCTATTTTTCTAATCATACATTAATACTATAATGAGCCTTCCTAGAAGCTACAACCTACTGAAAAATGTTCATGAAAACAAATCTTTTCACAACTTAATGTGAATATTTATCTTGATTAACCTCCATAATTTGTAATTTACATCCATATTAAGAAACTTTAAACATTATGTTTTTTATATATTTTGAAATTTTTAATTTATTTTTTATTTGATCATTCATATTCTAACCCATTTCTTTATGCATATTCAATTATTCCTGTTGTAAAATATGTCAATCTTTAATTTTCATGTATTTAACCTCATAATAAGAGGTTTTAACAACTACAATAGTTTAAATTCATGTATTATATCTTCCAAAATTTTATTAATGTTGTTATTTCAAATAATTTGTCTCAGTAAATCATGTTTCCCTAGGTTGAAATTTCCATCCCAATGTGATACTGACTATTCTATGGATACAATTTGTTTAGTGAGAGAGTATCAATTGAATAACATCTTTTCCAATTCCTTTTCCATTATAGTAGCCTTCGGTTATAACTGTGTTTTCTCACCATGGAAGTCCTCGATAAACTAAAATATATTGATGATAATTTCTAAATGAACCTTTTCCAAATACTCTCTAACAATTTAGTTGATGGATTTAAACAATTTAGTAGACATAACTTCTTCATACTCTCAATGGAAAGAACTAGATTCTTATAGAGTATCAAAATAATATGATTTAAAATATAATAAAATTACCACCTTTATTAAATTCAATGATTGGTGTGCCCTCTTCCTACAACTTCTAAGAAGTATAATTCCTTAACTTCTTAGCACCCTATTTCTTCCATTATTTCAATATTAAAGACAAAAAATCCATGGTAGGACTAACAAGAGTAATTTTTATTCATTCCATAGAGGCATATCAATAACATACAAAAGTTCTTCACATCATGAAAAGTAGTTTAATGAATTATGGAAAGGTTTAGGCCTAATTAGTAGAAATAATTTTCTCTAATACCAACTGAATTTACAAGTAGATAGTATATTCACACTGAGAGGGGATGAATTAGTATTGGCCATTTTTATCAATTCAATCAAACATAAAAATTTTACCTGATTTATTTATTGAAGCCTTTTTCTATGTTAGAATTTATTGATCTATTTTACAATTCCTGACACTCATTCACATAATATTCAATGACCTAAAGTAAATATAGTGAAACATATTGTAAATAAAAGATATAGTATCAATGATTGTAACTAATCCTTTTAGTGTTTTTTTTGTTATTCATACGAATAAATAATAACTATATAAAACTAGTTAATATAATTGGATAACATCCAGAAGCCCTTGATATAGTCGTATTAGTTCTTTATTATAGGTACCATTATTTTATAATTAGTCTGGTATAAATTGTAAACAATATATTCCATTAACTTTTTGATGTATCTTTAGAAAATCTTGATTTTATTCCTCAAAATAGGACTTCGATGAAAAAATATAATCAACCCTATATTTATTAAGGTTTTTCACAAGAATAATCATATAGAAATGTAATTACCATATATCTCACTACAAAAATATTTACAATACTGAAAAATGGACCTATTATAATGGTTTTGTAAAAATATTGCTATATGCACCATCAATTGTCGCTATTACAATGGTTTTGGATAAATTCATGGTATAGGAAAAATAATATGACCATATACTAATGGTTTTTGAAATACTATTGGTAAAAGTGATGGATATTCCAATGGTTATAATAAAAACATTGGTAAACCCTTAATTTAAAGAACCAATAGAAAAGGTTTTCCCAAAATCATTAATATAGGTCTACAATTTCAAAAAACATATTCCAATGGATTAGAAGCCTGTTGGTATTGGTTTTCAAATTTATTTAAATATTTTTTCTCAAATAACATTGATTAAATTAAAAATTAATTTACATTTAAACATAAAAATACATATTTATCATATTAATTTTAAAAAAACGTTATATCACAGTGTTTAGGTCAAAGAATTATAAATCATATGTGTGGTGTTCAAATCATGAAAGGGGATTATGTTTTAATTATCTATACGAATAGTTTTCCAAACATTGGTTTATGATTTTTTATAGTAGTTTTATAATGTCAATAATATATATAGGGTGTCATAGGATAGTAATATTTCTCTATATATCCTGATTTCCATATATCTAGAAATATGCTCACTATAATTTAAATCTTCCAAATTACTGAAGTATTATATTTGATAATTTATGTATTCTTTTTTTATATCCTCAGGCCATTAAAATATTTGATATTCAATTAATATTGGTCAGCCTCACATTTTCTCCTCAGAACAACTCAACAACAACATCACCAATCCCAAATGAAGTCCCTATTTATGAATATGGACTCACTCTGATACATATGTGGAAGAATGATCATTAATTTTGTATTCTAACTAATACATCTATCATATAGACTCTCTTTAATTACATATCACTATTTTTGGATCAATATTTTTCAATGCACCCAGAAAAAATGGAATAAAAATTCTCCAAATATTATATAATTATTATCTTCAATCATGTATTTATTTTCATGAAATTTCTATCACTAAACATCTATCCCAACATGATAACTTTTATGTGGACCTGATAATTTCATAAAAATATGTCATATCATTTTATATGAATATTCATTATATATAAATATAAATACCTCATCAAGAAACTAAATTTTTTTTGTCTTTAGTGATTAGATACAAAAATAATAAGTTTTATAGAATTTAGAATATCTCTGGAAATTTTTCTTCTCACATGATAACCATTTTCAAACATCATACATTATAATCTTATTCATAACTTAGGTAATGGAAATATTAGAAACAGTGGCATTATATTATCAGTAAGGATAAACATAATAATATTAATTCATCATCCTAAGAAAGCATAAGATGAGTATGTGGGTATGAGAATATAATCAAGTTGTGTTTTAATAATATAAGATAATCATAACCAATAAAAAAATATCCTCAATCAAAATTCATGGAGTAATACTTTTTCATTACATAAGACATTAGTAATAAAATTGTAAAAACTCGAGTTAATGTCCATGAGCTATAAAAGCATAATATATGAAAAAGAACCATTTATATAAGTATGTATATAAAAACAATTCAAATTTCATTGATCACTGATGAGACCACCATAAAATAATAATGTGAGACTCATAGTGAATTTTTTTTACTCTTCATTCCCAAAAAACTTGTGGACATAGTCGTATTGTAACACCATGATTTTTTTGAATAAATTAATATTCTTTACTATCTTGAATTTCATGCTACAACATGTTAATATTGATTAATACACAACAAAAAGATTATATTTTTATACATAAAATAATTATATTTTACTTCAGTATACTCAAAACTTTGTTTTTCTTGTGTTACCACAAATCTGAGTTCCTTTGATATCATACGTTACATGTAAAGTTGGGTTTTACCGAACTATGATATTAATAATATTATTATTATATTTCTATATTAATTACCTTTCCATTGTAATAGAGTGATTTAATAGGATTAAATAAAATTATGAATCTATGGTTTACAAAATTTTATATAATGAATTATTTAGTTATTAATTAATTGAAATGAATTTAAAAAAAGAAACTTAAAAAAGGATACTTTTTTATAAAAGAACTATTTTTTTATGACAAAAGAGTATTATCATAATAAATTAAATTAATCACTATTATTGAGGGTAATTAATAGAATTTATATATTATATATTAAAAAAATTTGTTTAAATTCATCTAATAAGTTTGATGATAATTAAATAAGAACAAATCAAGTTTTAGGCATATTTTTTTTAATTATTCTAAATGTAGTTATAACACCCATTAATGGAAGTCTTGTATTTGAAAAAATTTATAAAAACATCATATAGTTATTTGAAAAAATAAAATTCATTTTTAAAATTTTAATTTAAAATATTTAATTTTGGTGAATTTTTCGAATTTCACAAAGAATTTTCATTTCTTGATGAATAGTAACAATTACTGAATTTTAATTGAAAACTACATTTTCAACTAACTTATTTATATAATTAGATTATATTTTTAATTTTCTATAAAATTATTATTTATCTTTTAAATAAATAAATCAAATTTTGTTCATTGGGATTGATTTAAATTTGAAATATCATATAAAAATATTTCAACATTTTGAACATTTTCAGGTACAAAACCCACTATCTCATCCCATCTGTGAGATTAATTTTAAATTAATTTATTCCATTTATGTTGTTGGAAAATAGAAAAATTTATTAAATTTTTGGAATTATTGTAATATATAATGTCTAGTAAGGTCAACTTATTTTTTTACCCAAAATATATGTGATGCCAAAAAAATTAATTTCCACTATGAAGGTAAAAATGAGTTTATTTAGTGGTTAAACATTAATTATAAGGGAAAAATGACCTAGAAACATGTAAAAATACATTAGATGGAAATATTTCCAACAAATTATTCATTTTATAAGAAATCTATAAATATTTTTGGAACATTATGTAAGGGATTTCTCTCAATACTGTTTACCCTTTTGTATTTACAGAAATGCCACTCCTCCTCCACTACAAAAGGGAACTCACCATCCCTCGCCTCATTAATTCAAAACTATAACTACATATTTAACATAAAAAACCTTCCCAAATAATATAAAAATATAAATAAACAAATTATAAGAGCCTCACATATTGGTGAAATCAAACCAGTTAAGCCCTTTGGTGAAAACCAAATGGAGTTACTTGAATAATATGTAAAGTTCTCCAACTAGTAATTTTTATTATTTCATTCTCAACAAATTTAATTAAAATTGTTCTATTATTATAAAAAAATACTAAATATAAATATATGTTTTTATTTTAATTATATTACCTTAACCTTCAAACACATCCATAAAATGGGTTATGCAATCATAGTTCGTGTGTACGGTGAACTACTGCCTTGCGAACCGATGTCGTTCATTTTTCCATTACAACCTCTAAAGGATGGTAATAATGATTTAAATAATTTTTTATATTATATATATTATATTTATGAGTTATTTGTGATTATTTAAATATTATGTGACAAATAAACTCATGCTTTCCATTTGTGGGGAAAGGATAATATCATTTGTTTATGTCTGGACTACTACCTCATCAAACCGATGTGATTCATTCTCTCTTTATCTTTAAATTATTAAGTATGGGTTTAATAAAAATATTTAATATATATGAAATAATAATTATACTCTAATTATAATGTATATATATACATATAATTCATTTATTTTTTTCTTTCAATATGATAAGAAAACCTAAACAACATTCATGCGTACATACGACCTACCGTCTCTATGAACCGTGTATTTAATTTCCTATTTAAAATTTTTATAGATTAATATAAATATATATATAATGAAATATATGATATTAATAACATGGTTTACATTCTTGAAATATTTAAATCATGATATATGCAAGATGACTAAGAATAGAAAGTTAAAAAAAGTATGAAAAACAAAGCATTTATTACCCGAAACATTACATTAACATGGAATTGTTGATAAACAAGTCATATAAATCTATAATTAAATTATATATCATATTATATAAGTAAATATGGTTATGTGGTAGATTTATAATAAAATAATATTTATTATATAGGAGGTTCAAATAAGTACGTCGAGAGACAAGACTTAAGATAATGGAATTTCAGCTCACTTATTATATCAATGAGATACATGCCATATTCAAGACATGATTATTTTATGTGGTATATATATTTCCATATTACGTATTATATCATTAATTTAATTTATTTCATTATATTAAATGTTTCAATTTATGTTATTCTTTCATGGAGCTCACAATTTAGATGTTACTCATGTAGTAAGGGATTTACGTCTCAATTCGTAATTTTGTGAGACATGTGCTATAATAACCACCTCATTTTCAATGTGATGTATATATTCATCTTAAAATATTTTATTCTGTTTATATTTAAATTTATTTGTATTTAAAAATCTATTTTAGAATCTATCATTCATGTTTTATATGGTTAAAGCGTTGCTGAAGTGGTATAGGTATTTTTGTTTCAATTTACCTACATTAAGATGTACATTGTGTTAAGAACCTATATTCATTCAAGAGGTGTATATATAACCCCATTTACCTATAATATCATGAATTTTTTCACATTCATGATATTGTATGTTTCATTTTATGATATTCAAGATTAGAGCTTATGATTCAATGTTATGAATGTTCTAAGAGTGTATTGATGCAATCTCATTGTTTATCATGAGTATTTATGATTAGGCTTCCATTTATGAAATATTATGATCCATATCCCATGAAAACTCATGAATTTTCTTCGAATCAAGTAATTCATGATATATTCATGTATTGTAACCATTTTTCAACACATTGATACCAAATAAAATAAAGAAAACGTTTTAGATAAATTCATACTTTATTTCACTGTTTGGTCGGATGTCTATTTCCCCCAAAACACATTTTCAAAAAAAATTACAAATTTTTTTATGATTATTTTTAAAATAATTATTTACTCATGATTTAATTATTTAATAAAAAATTTCATTAATAGGATATTATTTTCATTTTCAAATAAAGTCACTTTTCTAAACTTCTTACGATGAAAAATATATATTTAGCATGTACGGATTCTCCCACCCTCATGAATGTATTTTACTTTTCTATTTAAAATTTTTCAAGCTAATATTTAAAGATATTTTTCCCTATAATATGGAAAAAATATATTTTTTTAATGTTTTTTTCAAAAAAAATCTTTCCAAAATGTATTTATATTTTAAAAATATTTTACATTTTTTCAAAAGCTTCCATTATAAATTTTCAAATCTATTTTCAATGTAAAAGGTGTTTAAAAAGTATTGTGTATTCAAAAAAAATTAAAATAAGAAGGTATACTTTCATCAATACATGTTTTAAATATTATTTTATTTGTTTTCAAATTATTTTTCAATGAAAAATATTTTTGGATATTTTTTAAGTATCAAAATATTATTTTTAAATATTTCATACATTTAATTTTGAAATGATCTAGGAGGTCTTTATAATACCTTCTCCATCTCAGATGAAATAATTTGATATAATTTACTATTTATTGGGTATATTATCCAAAGACACCGTATTTATTCATCATTTTAATGGTTTATATTATAGATGATACATTTTTAATGAAATATGTTTGTATTCCAAGGGTTATAACATGTTATAACCCTTAAGAAACTGTCTTCCTTTAATGGATTATTTTGTGATGAAATAATTATGAATCATGTATTCTATCCACATGATATAAAATGCTCAAATTTTTATGATTCCCATTTCATTCACTAGGTTATGATATTATGTTTATGAGACCCATCTATTTTTATAGTTCATGATATGATGAAATTTGTATCATATTATGGTAAATATATCTATCAATTTTTTATGTGTGTGGGTCCTATATCTCCCTACAATACATAGTTTATAGATTTATATCTCTTGAAATAGGCATGAATAAAATGGGAAGTCATCCCGATTTATTAAATGACTTTTCACTACGGATATGTAATTGGTAGTGAAACATGACTATAAGGATGGTCATGAGAGAGAATCATGAATACTATTATAGTAATTAAGATGATGGTATTTACCTAAAATGGGAAAAAGTTGTTACCCGATTGAAAATTAAGAAATGGATATGACTAGGGATGGTGTTATGTCCCACTCCATAGATATATCCCCCATGAAGTTCCATAATAAGTTTTGGAAATGATTATTGACTTATAGGGATTGATTTTAATTCTTATGTATATTAAACACGTCAATGTATTAGTCAAATATAATTCTCTCGTGGGTCGTGTTTTTTTATTTTCTTTATTATTAATGTCTTGGTAAATTCCAATCATTATTCCATGACTCATTATTGTGATCTTTAAAATGCAGGTTATGATTTTAATATGTTATGTGTGTGTTAAAACACCTTAATGTACATGTTATGTTTTTATATGTCTTTTATTCATACCCATAATGAGTATATAAGATCACTCATTCTTATGATACATTACACCTAGTTAGGATTCATGGTTTTAGATAGGAGTAATAAGGTGGAATATATTTATTGGAGATGTTTAAGATCTTTCACCAAATTAGAATAATGTGTTCCCTGTTTCAAAAGACACAACTCTATTATGGTCTATTGGGATTTACTTTTTTAATGTGCTCAATAAACAAGTAGATGTTTTATAGGAACAATAAAAAGTTTTGACTGAGGAAAATAAGGACACAAACCAAGTAACCGCAAAGGAGAAATTAAATTTTAATTTAATGTAAGGGATTATGATGATGGCCTCCAAATTTTACTATCAATTTATGAATGATCTAAATTTAAAAATAATGGTAATTATGAAAATAAAATTTCAAAGTTGAAAGATCATGAATAGAATCATCAATGTGGTTTGAATATTGGTCATATTGTTGATGATGGAGATACTATCTGTGAAATTTTTAATGAAATAGGTATTAAGGAATAGGATAAGGAATACTTGTTATTCTATTAATGATTATGTGGAAAATTAAAAGTTTTTATATATTTTTATTCAATAATTATGTTTTATGTATTGTGAAATATTTAAGGATTTTCAAGTTTGTGTTTTTTTACTAAGGATTTGAAATAATGATTTGATTTGTTTTGATGGACGAGAAAAGTGATTTAATAGAAAAATGATATTAATGGAAAAAACATGAGTAAGGGAAATAAAAGCCTTTATATGTTATTAATGTTAAGATAATGATGTTTGAATAAGTATTTGTTGGATATAAATAATTAAATTAGATGTTACTGATTATATTGGAACTAATTAAGAATTTGTTTCTAAAAAGTGGTTTACGCTATCATGGATAAATATTACAATATTTTGGGGATTAAAAAAACATATCCAATAATATTCATAATATTAAAAAATTCATTTTTTCAATATGTATTTATGGTAATTTATGTTATTACTTTGTTTCAAGAGGATAAATGATGATGGTATTCACATGTTTGAAAGGTGGAATCAAATATTTTCATTATGATATATATGGGATCAATGTTAGGATGATTTTGATAAATTTAGTGATGTTCAATATAAATTTTTGGATTTTTATCTTTCAGAATGGTTATAAGTTTGACTATTTATTGAATGGATTAAGTTAAAATTATATATAATGTTTTATATATTTAATTATTACATCCCCAAATGATGATTTATTAATATTTTAAAACTTATGTTAACCATTTTTTTTATGATGTTAAATAAATAAGGAATGAATTACCTATCATTATATTTATTGATCTCATGATCATATAATTATTAATGAATAAAAAATTCACCTTCAATTCATTGAATAAGATAAGAAGTGGAAATTGATCATGGAATAACCAATGGGAGATATTGTGTGGAAATCAAGTAAATATATCATTTTGTGAATGTTATTAAACTTTTGGAAAAATAACTTGAAAAAAATATTATCTTTGTAAATTTGTTTTTGATTAATTAAATTACCCCTTAGATCAAATAATATTTCTGGTATTTTTAATGTTAAAATTCATTGGATCACTTAATTTTTTGTGATCAGTAATCATTAGGACTCTCTATAATTTTTTACAATTTTATTATATTTCTAAATATTCACATATGGTATCCTATACGGAAACCTAGTTTTGAGTTACTTTTGGTTACCATTATGTTTCAAACATTCCTTTTTAAAGGATGGTTTAGCATTAATTTTTACTATATGGGTTTCCATGAAAACTTTGTTCATTTATTATTCATTTGAATTCTTTGAGAAAATTTTAAGGGGAAATTCATTTCAAGAGTAAAATGTTACACATTGGGTTTTAATCAATTATTATTTTTTAAATGAATTAAATCTCTTGTATGGATTTATTTTTATACAATACTTAGATAATATTTTGGTACGTGTAACAATATATTTCACGCATGTTACAGCTAATGTCATGTTCCATTGATTGATTATGTTATAAACAATACCCAAGTTTTCCAATCTATAATATTATTATTAAAATATTGTTATATTCATTACAAAAATGACGGAATTTTAGATAATAAAAAGACTTACTGAACTAATACACTATTTTTTAAACATGTTTATAAAATTTATTCTTTGGAAATAAATTAATTATAAATTAAAAAAATAAAATATAAAGTATTTTTTATGAAAGAACTATTTTCATATTGAAAAATTAATTTTACCTTAATAAATTATATTTATAAATATCTGTGAGAGTTTTTAATGGAATTTATATATTATATAGTAAACCAAATGTTTTTAAATTAATTAAATAATTTTGATATGAATAAAATAAGAACAAATATAGTTTAATTAATAAAAATGTATATTACTCTAAATAGGTTGTTTTAAAAGATTTTAATTGATGTCTTGATTTATAACTAATTTTGGAAATGTTTATATTTTTTATTTGAAAAAATAAACTTCTTTTTTAAGACGAATATAAAAAATTACTTTGGTGGATTTTTTTTATTTTTATTTTAAAAGATTCATTTTCTAATGAATAATGAAAATAATGAAATATAATTTAATATTAATTTTTTATAAATTATATATGTGGTGAAATTTTATTTTAAATTGTTTTCAAATTATAATGTTTTTAATTATACATCGACCATTCCAATATAGTTCATTGGAATAAATTTCAAATTTAAATTGTATATTAAAACATTTCAATCAATTAATCATTTTATCCTAAGAGTCATGTTGTTTAATCCCATCTATAAGATTGAATAAAAAAATGACCACATTTTTATTTGGAATTTGTAAAAAAATATTCCATATTTTGAATCAAACTAATTTATAATTTGTAGTAAGGTAAACATAGTTTTTAACCAAAAATATTTTTGGAAAAAATTAAAATTTATTATAGTGAATATGGTAATATAGTTTAGTTTCTGGTCAATTATTAATATTAAGGGACCAAATGACCAAATCATTATCAAAGAAACCATTCTTTAGACATTTGTTGATAATATCCACTTTGTTTCATAAACTGGACCATTATTACAGGCACATGATATTATGGGTACCTCGTCTCACTTAATGACACATATAAATTCATTTATCTCAACAAACCCCTCCCCAAATAATCTCCCAACATCCCTCATATGATACTAGAATCTTAAAATTGAAAATAAATCAGACCAATGAAGTCATTTAGTTCAAACCAAAAGGACATACTCGAAAATTGGTAATGTTCTTCAATGAGAACTTCTGATTTATTTTTTTCTCCAAAACATAAATTATTCTTATTCCATGATTATATAATAACATTAGTATACTAAATATACTGAAATTTTTTTATTCTATGGATTACCTAAAACATAACACACTTCTATAAAATGGGATACATAATCATCCTTCGTTTGTAGGGTGGAGTTCCACATCATGAACCAATGTCGTTCATTCTTCCATTACCACCTCTCAAGGTTGAGAATAATGATAAAAATAATATTTTCATTATTATATTAGATATTTATGATTTATTTTTTCTTATTTAATTGTTATATAATACAAAACTTCATTATTCAGTTTTTTGTGATATTATATCGTCGTTTGTGGATGTGTCGACAACTGCCTCATCAAAATGATGTGATTCAATCACGCATTACATGGAATGTATTAAGGATGGGTTTAATAACAATATATGATATATATTAAATAATAATCCAATATTAATAATATATATATATATATCATTTACCTTTTTTTCACATTTAATACATGAAGAAAATGTAAATAATGCTCACGAATATGTATAACCCACCGTCTCTATGAACGATGTATTTACATTCATATTTATATATTTTATAGATTATTACAAATATATATAAATAATAAATATGAAATTAATATCATGTTTTACATTCCTTAAATTAGAAACTCATGATCTATGTATGTGGACTAAGAATGATAAGTCAAAACATGTACGAAAAGACAATAAGGTTATTACCCGAAACATAAGATTATCAGGGAAGTGTTAATAAATGGATTATATAAATTCATAAGTAAATAATATATTCTATTATATATATATATATGAATATGGTTATGTTATATATTTATAATTAACTTACATTTATTATAAATCATTTTTGAACAAGTACTACGATTCGAGACTTATGGTAATGGAATTTCATATTGGTTTTTATATATTTAAGATACATGCCATAATCACTAACATATTATGTTATATAGTGTTTTTAATTTTATTTGAAATTTATTATCTTGAATTTATTTTTGTAATGCTGTTTTTAACATCAACTATATTTTTTCATAGGGATCACAATTCAAAAGATACTCAAATAATAATGGATTTATGTCTCACATTTTACTATTGTGAGACACATGCTATATTCACTACCTCATTCTTATATGTGACATATATAATTACTATTAATGTATTTTATTACTTTTCTATTCAATATTATTTTAATTTTAATATCCATTTTTTTAATTCTATTCATGGGTTTTATTGTTAAAATGTTACCAAATTAGTAAATGGATTTTTATCTCAATATTTTTTCTCTGATATGTAAATTGTGTTATGCACTTATATTCTATAAAAAAAATTATATAAATCCCATTTGAATAGAAATATCATGATATTTTTCATCCTCATGATATATTATGTTTCTTTTTATGTTATTCCACCATGTAGCCTATGTTTCAATCATACCAAGGTGGTAACTATTTATCGCAAAAATATCATTTTTTATCATGATTGTTTTTTATTATGCATACATTGATGAAATAATATGATCCATCTCTCATGAATATTAATTAACCTTATTATCCTTGGGTAATTCATGAAATATTAATGTATTGGTACTTTTTTTACACTCATTGGTACTTAATTTAATAAAGAATTTTTTTAATAAAATACAACTATATTTCTCTCTTTGTTAGGAAATTATTTTTATCACAAAAAAATTCTTCTAGATATGTTTTCAAAACAAATTACAATTTTTTTTAAAAAATATTTAACTCGATTTATTATTTAAATAAAAAATGATATTAAAAGGAATTTTCCTGTTAATTTCTGATCAAGTAACTTCTCTATTCTTTTTACAGTTCTAAAGGAATATTCAACATTTAAAAATTTACCCATATTCAAGACCATAATTTCATTGATGGTTATGTTTAATGTTTAGAAGGTTACATTTAAATAATTTTTTCTAATATTATTTAAATGCAATTTTTAAAGAAATTTTTAAAGAAAATATTTCATAGAAATGTTTTTTGCTATAAAAAATTATTTATATTATTTATAAACCATTTTTATAGGGTTTCAAAGATAGTTTAAATGAAATTTATATTCCAATAGTTTTCTGTTGTAATAAAAAATTTCAAGAATAATGTTTATTTTACTCAAGATATGTTTTAAAGCATAATTCATATGCATTCAAAGGGTTTTTCAATGGAATTTATTTTTTAAAATGTTTTATATATTAAATAGTTATTTTTAATGAAAGGTATGTTTTACTTTAGAAATTATCTATGTGATCTTTCAAAACCTCATCCGCCTAAGATGACATCATTTTTGGTATTTTACTATTTACCTAGGATATGATCCAAGGACACCACAATTATTTTTTTAATGGTTTGTGTTTAAGATGATAGGTTATTTGTGAATCCAATTTATCTTTTATGGGTAATACCATGATATAACACTTATAAAACCCAATTAATTTCGTGGATTATTATATGATGGAATTATTATAGAAGTTGTGTAACTTCCATAACATATGATGTGATAAAATTTTTAGGATTCATATTTCATTTTATGGATTATGATATGTTTTTTATGAGACCCATCTATTTATATGGGTCTTGATGTGATGAAATTTTTATTATCTTGTAGAATACATATGCATGATTTCATAATTTTTTGGGTGGGACCAATATCTCTCTCTAATGCATTGGGTAAAAATTTATATCTCATGAGATTTACAAGGATGAAATGAGGAGTGAACACAATTTAGTAAGGGTTTTTAGTCTTATAAGATTGTCTTGGGAGAGAAGGTTGACAACAAATATGGCCATGGGAGTTAACCTTGACTAGTAATATGTGAAAAAAGTTGATTGACATGAACACTATGGGAAGAAATTGTAACTTAATAAACTATTAGGAATGTTAAGTTATTGTGGATGTTGGTGCATCTCTCTCTATAGCTTTATCCCCATGAAGTGGCTTCGTATGTTCTTGAACTGAGCCTTGACTTAGAGGTTATTGTTTCATATTCTTATGTGTTTGCCACAAGTCTATGTTTTATTACAATTATATTCTCTCATATCTTATTTTAACTGATTTACTTTTGATTGAGGTCTTATGAACTGCCAATATTTATGGTATGTCACATGATTATGATCTTTGATATGTAGAGTATGATTTTTAAATGTTAAACTCTTGATCTTATACCACCATTTCTGTGTTAACCTTCTATATGTCCCTTTTTACCCCTATTAAGGATCTTATCTCACCCATTCTTATGTTTACTTTCCCCATGTTGGTTTAATATAGGAGTACTAAGGATTAAGATATTTTTTAATGATTTTGAATATATTTTGACAAATTAGAAGTATGTGCTCTCAGTTTCTAAAGGCCCTAAACTATTATGGTCCTTGAACATGTACTTTTATAATCAACTCAATATTCATCTAAAATTATGTAATATCCATGTATTTTTATCTTGGATCATTATATATATAGTGGATTGGGTTCACTACC
Organism: Viscum album; assembly: GCA_963277665.1. Classification (NCBI taxonomy): domain Eukaryota; kingdom Viridiplantae; phylum Streptophyta; class Magnoliopsida; order Santalales; family Viscaceae; genus Viscum; species Viscum album. The sequence continues at coordinate 1,407,193,693 of OY728125.1, forward strand.
TTGTTATACACATGCTAAATCATGAGATATAAAGATTTATGAAATTAATTTGACGATTATAATCAACCTACCCACCACCTAATGATAAAATATTTACATATACTTGACACATGAACATAAAAAAATACTTAATATCCTTATAACATAGGTATCCCAACAGAGATAAATATGTTTCATGAAGATTTACACTAATATAGATCAAAATCTATATGGAGAAAAAAGGTTGACGGTGTCACTAGATATTTTTTTCCTTCAAATTATATGACAGATTAAAATATGTGTACATCGAATAAAAACATTCCATATGATAATTTAGACCATTTAACTGAAAAATAAAAGGAAATATCGTTCACCTTCTTAAAAAATTTAGAAACAATATATTATGAAAAATGATGATAACAATTTTTTTAAATACCTTTAAAAATAGGTAGTAATATTCATAAAGAAATATAAATAATATGGTGTCACCTTTTTTTCCCAGGGAAATCATTTTAAATAAAGAATCATTTTACACATTTTTAAATAGAGTCAATTCAATCGAAAATTGACTCATGTTGAAATTGTTAAAAAAAATTCGTTTTAAATTTTAGTAAATACATTTAATGTAAATAGATAAATTATATAAGGTGTCATATATTTATAGATATGAATATATATGAAACTATATAATAAATATGAACATTTTGGAAAATAGTTCCTAATTGACAAGAACAGATAAATTTGGGTGCACTTATAAGAATATTTAGATTTGATTTTTGATAAAAAAAGTAAAACTTAATAATAATTGTCAATCCAATGAATAAGATAATAATAATAAAATTTATTGGGGTTTATAGATATATCAAAAATAATTTCCTATTTGATTATTAATACATTAACAATCAAAATTTTAAAATAAGATCAGTAAAGAAAACCATACATTTTCTCTTGACTTCCAGTAAAGTGCTTTAAACTCATTTATAATAAACATAGTTATCTTAATCAATTTTGTCAAAATATGATTCATAATTATTAAATTTTATAATAATTAATTTTAATAATTTAATTAATATATATTAGCTAGTTGCCTATTATCATCCTCATATCTTAGTAATATTGATTTTTTTGTCCTAGATTTACAATAGAGATGTTAATAATTGTTCTATAATATTATTTTAATATTTAAAAGATTATTCAAGGTAGTTGATCATTGTATTCCCTGAAATATTTTAGTACCATATTCATTTTAAGGATGAAATGGTTATGGTTTGTGACAATGGAATACATGAAGTGTAACATTGTGGTAATTTACTGATAACAACAAGTTACTTTATTTATAAGATTCAATTTTTTATATCACTGTTAAATAATGATATTTAAAACATAAATTACTCCTTTCATATATTACAGTTACAAATTTCTTGATAACTATCATGATGAAAATGAGGATATTTGTATAACATCGATAATGTCCATGGCTAAACTAAACCAAATATGAAAATATAATACTAGTGAATGAGTATAATCCAAGAGATATATAATATTAATATAATTTAAAAAAAACAGAATAATGTATATTTAACATCATTAAAATGGACAGTGATATTTATAAAGAATGTAGATGATAACGTAGTTTGAAAATATGGTGAATAACTATGTACTTTCGTTGAAGAATTCTCTTTTAATTCATATTCCACTCATTAAACTGAAGGACATAGGCTTCCGTCACGAAACAAAAATATGAAAATAGTATAATAATGATTTTAGATATGTAAAATTGGTATCGATTAAAAAATAACATAATGGTTTTAAGGTATTGGGATGGATATAGAAAGGGTTTTTTCTAGGTCATTTTTTACTGGTATTTCGGAAAATATTCATTCATTAATATATAAAGATGTCATTTTGAAAGGAAATTGGAAAAAAGTGGAAAGAAGTAGTGATGGGTCATTAAACCCATCATCAGAAAACTTTAGAGATAAATATTAAAAAAATTTAAGTCATTTCCCATTTGTTTAACCATTTTACATCATTTGATCTATACTGTAGTAACTCAATTTTTACCCATGTAAATTATTTGTCATGCTAAAAATTAAATTGGACTATATACATAATTTATATACTAAAATAAAGAAATTTAAACTCAAATTAATATAATTAAATTATTAAATATGATTATTTTTATGTTTAGATTTTTTAAAAGGTTAGGAGCAAAGCCTCATTTATTATTAAATCTAATCAAATACATATTTAACTTGGTAGAGGGAGACCCATTACATAGCCAAAAGACTTAGTGGGCAGTTAGCCCAAGACATGGGCCATTGGCCTAAATTTTTGGCTAAAGGCTCATTCTTTGAATAATACTTATACAGTACACACCTGCTATAGTACCACACAGTACCCGACGCTACTACTGTGCCATACCGTCATTATTGTGATCTGCTGCTGCTACAGTGATCGTTGTTTCTTTAGTGCTATCGCAACTACAGTACTTTACAATACTGTTATAGTACCTGCGCCCAATGGGTTTTGAACCCCCATTTTTCATGTAGGATTGCATGGTGCATACCACTAATCCAAACCCCAATTACTCATGTTTAGATGAATATATTATATATACAGATATAATGAACTATTTTTAGACAAAAATCTATTTTTAATCATTGGGAGTTATTAATATTATTTCATATTATTTACTAATTAAATTAGTGTAATATTTTTTTTATATATCAAAAAATTTACTTATATTCGTCATTTTGAAGTGATAAATTCTATTTATTAAGAAAAATATACTTAATAATTATAAAAATATTTCTTTGGAAAATATTATTTGTTGGTATTAGATAATTTTATTCACATCCCCATATAATCAACTATTTTTTAGACATTAATTTTTTTTTAAATATGTGTTATTTTAAAAAAAATTATATTATAAATAAATCAAATAATTATTTAATAATAATAATATGTTACATATAAAAATATATTATAATTATTTATTTTAAATATTTATATTTTCACTATAGAATTATTTATTTTTTATAAATTATGTTATTTTTAATTGATTACAATATATTATGAAAAAATACATCTATTGAATACATGCATACCCAAGACCATATATCCAACGATCGTATTTCCAGTGAACATATTTCAAATTTCCATATATTCAATGACCATATATATAACAGTCATATTTTAGTTCTATATATCTCATTTTCAAAATAACTAAAATAATTCATCATATTTATATCTCTCTCAAAATTTCTATTTTATTTATAATGTCTTTTCCTTCTCTCCATAGTTATAATAGAGGTTATAATCTTCCTAGAAAACTATGATTATATTGAATTTATGGTTCTGGTATTTTTTTACTTGTAGATATATTCCACTAGTACCTCTGTTCATCATGTTTTATATTTTTTTCTCATAATATATCAATGTTTATCTAACATTATAATATTTCATCTTAAATAATTATATCATGGATCATTTTAGATTTATATTTTGTGTAAAAAATATATTCAGTATAGTATTTATTTAATGAAAAGTATATTTAGTAAAATCATTGGGTGTTAAATTCTAACCCCATGACCAGAATTTCACCCTAAAAAATTTGTTACTATAATGAAAAATTGATGATACATCAGCCTCAATACATCATCAGAATCCCTTGTGGATTACTAAAACCTATAATTTCCCAATATAAATTTAACTAAATTAGTGTTTTTTGTACATTAATCAACGATCTCAAATTTTTACATATTATTTATCATGTGAGAGAACATGTTCAAGTTGTACTACATCTGAGTTATGTTCTTGTAAAGGGACTATCATGTCCTTCCTCAAATGTGATACATTGAAACAATAATACACATTGGAGAAATTCTATAAATGAGAAATATGAAAAGCTACCATCTCCTCACAATAATGTATTTTGAAACAAAAAATGTTTATAGGGATCATATATTCCTTTCTTCCTGAAACCCTTAACCCTCTTCAATGAAGATATTTGAAGTAATACCTTGTCACGAAATTCAAATCATTAATTTCAAGAAAATTATACTTGTTTATATTTTTTAAAATATTAATATTATTAATGTGATAGTAAAAGGATAAATTTTTCTCTATCATTTTTTATAAAAATCTATCTGCATTAGTTTATACACTTAAACATGATCTCAACATGTTGTTGTTCTCCACAACTTTTTATATAAATCCTAATATAGCTTCATTTGAATTATATAATATAAATTATTTTAATATGAGAACTCAAATAGTGGAATTTATTGATCCTAATCACCTTTTAAATCCATAGAAAATAATATTAGCATATTTATTATATTTTGAATGGTCATTAAAATTTACCATCAGTTTATGGATTATAAGGAATGTTGGATTTGAGATCTATATAAACTACTTGTTGAATACAGATCTAAAATATTGGTGGAAAAACTAGTGTCTCAATAATATATAACTAATAATGGTACATTATACATCCATACTACTTATGCTATATATATATTGGAAAGTTGAACAAGAGAGAAATAATCTCAAATAGTATTCAAATGTTCTAAAAACATAATATAGTAAACTATAACCCAAATGGAAATATAAAATTTAATAATATTTGGTATACTTACAAAAAGATACATGGGGATATTCTATTATTTATATTTATGTATTGGGAATGGTTACATCATCCCCTTAGGCTTCTATCATTATTCACTAACTTTTTTCCATTCAAAGAACCGAGATTCATACTTTGTAATCTCTCTCATCATATTTTCCCAAAAAAAATATTATTGAGATATTTCAATATCTTTCTGCTTCTAGGATATATAGATAATGATGTTCTATATGAATCATCCACTACATTCATCTTCAATTCCAGTATTTATGGATATCATCTTCATATATCAAGTGTTAAAATTCTATCATTAACAATGTTGAACATTATAATATTCCATACCATTGTCTATATCTCCATATCAACCATCTATGAAAACCCGATATTCACAATTATTGATGGTTGTGAAGTACTTTTGAAAAGATAGGGTTCCCCTACTTCCCTTAAGATTTCATAGTCTATCCTTCACATATCCATGTGTATTTGGACACCTATATTATTCATCAAATATTAGGTATCATTATCTTTTAAGATTGCAATTGGGTCTTGAACTAGTGGAAATAAAAACACTCAATACTGCATGTGGACTATGATCAAATCCGGAATGGAATCCAAATAATTAGAGTGGATGGATTAATTCCTAGTGTGTATTGTGTTGTCTGATAGAAAAAGGAGAGGAGTCTGATAGACCAGTCTGTCAGAAATGTAGGCTGGATATTGATGGTTCGTTGAGAGAGATGGAACATAGCCTTCCCAATTGATGGAGGTTGTAAGGCTCAAACATCAATGGTGTGGGTGAGAAGTTAGATGTCAGGTGGAGATGGGGTAGATGGGGGAGGGATTCATTGATGACCTGGCATAAGAAGGAAACCTTAGTGCACAACATGGTGAGGAGTATATCGATTGAGCTCAGGCATGATGGGTGAGGGCTTTGTTGATGGCATGACGGATGAACGAGAAGGATAGTGGTATTGGTGATGGTGACCGATATGATAGTGGGACAGCACGTTAAACATCTAGATGAAGACTTGGTTGGGTGGGATGGGATAATGCCACTATAGAATAGACGAGGGTCATATACTAAGGTGTAGTATTAAATGAGGTCATAAAAACAAACAATCCACCATTTATGCTGCATTATTTCATTCTATGCCACATTGTTAGTATGTTGTCACGGTCCAAAAAGATGTATTGGCTTGTGGGGATTGTTATTGGGTGACTGATCCTTGGTCTTGAGTGGAAAAGTACTATGGTAGAGTTCATCTTCATCTAAGAACTATTTAAAGGTTATAGCTAAACCTATAAAAGGGTATTATGTAAAATCATTATAAGCCTTCGATCATTTTGGCTTGATCCATCTAGAATAGGGCATGAAAAACATTGTTCTCCATCCTAAGGTAACCATATCCATTGGTGAATGTTCAAATCCTAATAAACAAAGATATAATTTAATATTTTATTATTATTATATATTTATAAGTTTTACAATAGATAAAATTACGCTATATATTTAACAAAAATATTTCCACAAATAGTTATATATGATCTATGAGGGAGATTTTCTGACGAATATTTAATTTTTTTTTAGGTGTAAGATACCACAAAGCCATTATTAATGAGGAAACATACCAATCCAATCCTTCATGTGTCATTTTATATCATAAACCTTATCTTTTTCAAGGTAGTGTTAGTATAGGATGAGTTTCCATCCTTCTCCTTAGCTATTTAAATTTTTCCTCACAATCATTTTTCAAAAGGAGTGTGACATTATTTCATGTTTTCTTGGTACATGGATGTTATTGTTGGGAGACATTTCTCATAAAGCCTCAATAATATCTAGAAAATCCAATAATAATATAGTTTCTTATAGTAGTGATTGTTCTAGGATATTCATTAATTACCTCTATCTATGAAGGGGGAATATATATACCCTATATTATAATTACATGACCAAGGAATAATATTATTTATATCTAGAATTCACACATGATTAATTTTGAATATTATTTATCCAATATCATTGTTTTTATCCTACTTATTTTATATTCATGATATTAATTAATAATATAATATATGTGATTATAACGTATAATAGATAATATAAATTGTTCATGGTAATCTCCAAATGCTCTATTAATCAGATCCCTAAGGATATCTTCAGAACCCATGAGTCTTATTGTCATAACTATGAATTTATAATGCCAATATCTTATATGAAATGGTATCTTGGCTATATCCTCTATTTCTCCAATAATAGTTGTTATCAAGATCAAATGTTAGTCTTTAATATGAATTGAGACCATTTTAACTTCCATATGATTTTTTGAATAAGAGGTATAGAATAATTCTTCTTGATTTTTACTTTATTATATTTATGATAATAAATATAGAGACAAATTGATCTATCATATTTACTGAAAAAGAAGACTGGTATACCCAATTCTAAAATACTTTAGTGCATAAAACCTTTTGAAGATTCTCTTGGTGTAGCTTATTCATCTCCTCAAATTAAATTTGGATCATTCTTTACGGATTCTTTGATATATGAAGAGTAATTAGTATGAATTATATGTAAAACTAATCCTTATGATATAGAGAAATACATATAAAATCATCAAAAATACATCAATATATTTTATTAAAATAATAACATCTTCAATGTATTTATTTTTTCAACAAATTGAGTTAAATACCACTCCTAATAGGATATTAACCCATATATTTGAATTATTTTACATAGAGAGTTTATGGTAAGCCTAGTGTCCATATATGACCATATGTAAACTTAGACTATAAAATGTTACATTAATATCATTAAATATAATATGGGATATATATAGAGGGAGATAATATATACCCAAAATAACATAAAATTCCAATAAAGGGTGAGTAATAGTATTTACATGTAGCACATTCTCACAAACAACTTTTAGAGAAGAGTTTTGTACTTTGGTTGAAATAATCATACAATATGTTTTATAATAAAAAATTTAATATCTATTAGTTAGGTTGGTAATTTTATTCCCAAATAAAAAATCTAAATTATAAATAATTTGAAACATTTAAAATCAAATTAAACATTATATTTTTTAGAGTGGGTGATAAATGTACTTTTAAAAACGTGTTTTCTTGACCCACTTCAATAATTTGGATTGTATATGATTCTACTTTCTCCATTATATTTAGAGGTAGTTTAAATTGATTGTAATCGTTAACCCTTGGATTTTTTACCACTCATCATAATATCTATAGTCTTTATAATTAAATCATTGGAGTGTAGGTGATGTATTATGTTGAGCATTCATTACATCCATTTTATTGGTTTCTATCTCTATATATTTTCATAATTTAAGTTGTTGATGGATATATCTTCCATATATTAAGTATTTAATGATACCAATAAGGAAATTTTATCCATGAATATTTTCCAATTTTCATTATGTACAAATATTAATTTTTCATACAATGTATTTTTTATTAATACAGATTCCATGAATCTCTATTTTCTTCATCATCTCTATGAAACATTGATAATAATGGGAATATCTTAATTCTATTTCCTCCTTGCGAAAAAAATGAAAAAATATATTCAAAGATATTGAATTACTTAGTATTGAAATGTTCTTATAGACTAAATTTTCATCCAATAAATAAGTGTTTGATTTTGTTTTTCGTGTCAATGATAGAACTATAATCATGGCTTGAAAATATAGTGATGTTTTATTTATATATACCAATGGATTAATCCATCTTTTGTTTCATATTCAGTAATTATCTCTTCATTTTTTGAAAGTGTATGGGGAAATTATTTATTAAAATTTACCATCATAATCATATCTCATTCCAAGGAGTTGATTTGTTACTCTGTCTTGAATTTTTTTAGATATTTAACCATTAATCATCCTTATCATCCAAATGATAAATTTACATAATAAACCTTTTTACATCGATAACTGTAAAATGGAGACTATATTTTCTTTTTAGTTGATCCATTTTGTATTGTAAGTGGGTTATAAGTCCCATTAATGGATGGTGGACATTGTCACATTAAGGAATCAATGTAGATTTCTTATCTATTTTTGATGTTATGGAATTTGGAATGATTTGAGTTATTATTCATAGCTTGAGAGGGTAGGGTGAGGATGACCATGACATTTTTCAATTCATCTCCCATCTCTTTTGGATTCTCATTCGGATAATGATTTCATTATCCAACACAATCATTGTTCACATTATTCCTCCCAATTCCAACCTCTAAATAAAACTAAACTGGATAGTGTGAGTATCATTCAACAATAATCAGAGTAATAAATCACATGATAATGAAAATAATTCTCACGATGTCCTTAATCAAAACAACATTATTTCAACTAATGACCTTTAAGGTTAATCTAGCAAACATTTGTCTCATCATATACTATAATAAGATCTATCATGTTATTACAAATATAATATTTATAAAAAAGTAACTAAACCCATCTATGATACCCACTATGGAGTCCCAATAACTACTAGTATATGAATTACAAAACATTATATGAATATTCATTACATATCAAAGAAACAAACACAATAATTTATTGATTTAGTGTCAATGGATATTAAATATGTAAAAAAACTTATGTTACAACATTTTCATTATATTTAACAAATTTTATTCTCACATGATACCCTTTTAAAACATATCATACCTAAACCCATTTTAATAACATATAGAATTAAAATATTAGAAAGTGTTTTCTCAACGTAACTGTAAGGGTAAATATAAGATATATTAATCAAATATCATAAATGATTAGAAAATCAACATGTGGGCTTGAGACCATTATAATGGTGCATGGTTATAACATAAGATAATCATAACCATAAAAATAATGAACATAAATCTTGAGTTGTTGTATAAGTCGTTGTTATAACATCATAAATGAATAATACGAATGTCAAAAATACTAATATTTAAAAGCAATTAGATATTTTATCACTTTTAATTGTTTGGATTAATTTTTTATTTATTAACATTTTATTAAATTCCCAAATATTTTAATATTATTGTTTTTTAAATTAAATAATATTTTGAATATTTTTCTAAAAAAATAAATTTCGTTATAAATTTCATTTTTCAAACTTAATATTCTCCTGTTTTATTTTTTTCTAAAGATTATTCGTTATTTATTTAAAAATTATGTAATCCGTTTAAGGGACCTTTGTAGGATAATAAATAACATAGTGGCCCATTAGGGTGAAACTCATGGGAAGACCAACTATTGAAACCCCTATATGGTGGCTGGGATTTTACATTCATAGTATATTAATTATATGTGAAGGGACAATGTATCAGGCATGAAGGAGTGCACCCACAGAGCACATGATTGGGATAGGTCACCTGCATAGTATGTAGCACCCAAGGGTGTTGAGTTTCAATCTGAATAGAGGAAAATAACACCTTTTCACTAATACCACTTGGCCACCAATTGTCATATTCGATGTGGGACAAGATTTTTATAATTACTATTCACCTAAGTTAAATGTAGGCTATTAGAATTTTTTTTATTTCAACCATTATACCTTTCTCATCTCTCTCACAGACTATATTTTCAATCCTACACATTCCACTATTAAAATTTCTTCATTTTCATCTCTGAAAGACCTTCTTATCATCTCCAATTTTTTGAATTTGACCCACTACAGCAATTCCATTCAACCTAAAACCTAATTTAATTACTTTATAAGATAATTTTAAACTCATGGAACATGTTTTATTTATCTGGATGAGGTACAATGCGTCATCCTCTTCCTTTTTTTTCATTTGGATCTTCAACTCAAGTATACAATTGACTCATCTTTCTCATTTATTCTTGTTCACTATTTATATTCTTTTGTTTCTCTATTTCATCCCCTATTAGTATTTAATCAAATAACCATTGAAAAATAACAGTGATGGGAATGTGACTCAATGAATGAGAACTATCAATGATAGGTAATTTACCCACTAGTGGAACACAATGATGTTTCAGTGACATACAGTCTAACATCAAGGGCGAGTTAATATACTCACTATTTGACATCAACAATGGGTGATTTTATCCACCATTAGAAATCAATAGTGGTTTATTTACTACCCATCATTGTTTGATTCCACTTATATTACATCCTATAATAGGTGTTTCCTCATGTTATGATTAGATCTCATCTATAATGTTTCATATACTATTGTAGTTTCGTCCTTGAGTTTATTTTTTTCTCTTTCTATATCATTCTATTCTTCAAATGATTATTTTTTGTTCTGTTTTAAACTAGTTAGAGACTTCATCATGCTCCGCCTTTTCATTTTAGTTGTTGTATATTTCATTTCTTTCCATTTAATTTGTTTTTTTATATAACTTCCAGATGATTTGTTTTTACTGTTTGATGGGATCTTATATTTTATTATTTGTTATTCTTAATATGTTATTTTATTCTCATTGCTTTTATTATTTCATGCATCATTGATCAAAAAAATTATACTAGGGAACCATTGGAACCCAATAGTAGGTCATGATTCACCATATGAGTTTTTCAATAGTGGGTCATGAGTCATCGTTGGACTTTCAATGGTGTGAATTTTTCTTTCGTTATATAAATCATTTGACTTTTTATATGCATGGAATGAATTTTATTTTTATTATCTCATTTAAAAGTTTCTTAAAATTAAAATGGTAGGTCATGTTATGTTTATCCACCATTGGAACCAAATGCTAAGTCAAGAGTTACCATTCGATAAAATTTTATATCTCTAAAATTTTATTTCTTATATCGATTAACATTGGTTAAATAAATTCTTTTGAATGTTTTTCATTATTTTATATAGAAAATAAATTTACAGAGAACATATATTTAATTGTTACATTATTTTATGTTTTTTATGTATTTATTTGTTTAAATGACGCTATGTTTTATTATATCTTTTTCTGCATATATAATCTTAATGATTATATTTTTTTTAAATTATTTTATATTTATAATTTTATTATCATTTACTTACTAAATAAAATAATTTTTTATATTAAATTTTCTTGATGAAATTTAATGCCAAATTATTTTTTCTATTAATATAGCGGGTATTCAACATAACATAGATAATAGTCATATTATTATATTTTCTTGTATTAACATGTGTCACACAGATATTGGACATAGATCATCCCATATAGGATCTTACATTAATGATTTAGGATATTTCTTCAATATATAAAACATATACCTGTAAAGTCCATTTGATAGATATTTTATGATACATCTTAGCCATTGTTTTCCATACAAAAAATATTTATAATATTTTGGGAATTCTACATTATTTTTAGGATCATTGAAGTACTCCGACATTGAAAGTTTCCCTTAACGTAATAAAAAATCATTGAGATTAATCTTCATTGATAATTTTATCATCTGCTACATTTCATGTATTTTATATTCATGCAATTTTTTTATTTTTTTAAATTTATAAAGTATGGTTTATGATTTTCAAATTAAAATTAGGTGTTTCTATATCTCTGTTAATCATACATGCTCATTAGATGTTTGATTTGTGAATCCTAATTAAAATGCTGGAATAAATTCCTAATTAGTTTCCTATAATAATGACAAGGATGTACCTCCGACTTGTTTAAAAAGAAGTGTTTGTAGCCATGTTTCTCACACCTTTAAAAGTTACTTTTTGTGTGGATACTAGTCTCCTAGAGGAGTAGAGGATATTTAGGGTTGGACTAAGAGATTTTTTATATGAAGCATTATAAAACATGAGTTCTTTCATTTTATTTCCAATGCATCTTAACTCATGTGTAAAAATATAAATACCATTTTTTTAAAAATATTATTATTCTAGTAAATTTTAAAACAACTATTCACCCCATTATAGTCATAATTTCAATCAATAATTATCCAAAAATTGATATTGGTGCATAATTTGCTAATAGGTTAATCTTTATATAACTAATTTTTTTACCCTCTGTTATCCTAATTATATAATTAACAGTCTACCGGAAAAAAATTACCTTTATGAAAGAATGTTCCAATGTCAATAATTGATGGAAACCATAGAAACCCCCATTCATTAATTGGATTGACTATGCATATGGGCCATATATAAAGGAATACTACATAATAAAACAAAGTGTGGATCAATGGAACATTATAGAATGTCAATATGAATTACCAAAGGTTGATCCAGAGACTCTAGTTGGAAATGAACTGAGAAAAAAAAATTGAATTACGCTGTTAATAATATTTTATATTATGCTATAATTATAATTTTCAATAGTCATGCTTCAACTTTTACGACAACCCAAGAAATATGGAGGATTCTACATATGACAGATTATGGTGCTGACAAACTAAAGAGACCAAACTAGGAATGATCTTAGAAGAATTCAATAGCCTCATGATAGGAGATAAAGAACCTGTAAATTAGATATTCCATTGATTCGCTATCATCAGTAATGGTCTGAGTGCTCTTAGAGAAGTCTTAGAAAACACTATTTAATTGGATATATTACTAAGATCTTTTCAAAAGTTATTACAAGGAACAAATTTTCCCATCACTGAGAATAAAATATTCATGGAATATAGATTATATGAAATGATTGGTTATCTATAGTAGTATGAATTAGAGGTGAAAAGTATTATTGCTGAGGAGTATATATAAATAAAATTTACTAATTTTTAATAAATATTCACGGAAACCATTAATTAATTTTAATATTAGTGTGAAGAAAATGACTACAAGATGTCCCACTTTTGTTTGAATTTTTAAAGGATCATGAAAAAAGTTGGGAAACGATAGTTCAAGAGGAATTCTTGAAAGTAATATAAGAAATGTAATTCAAATAACAATAATGATGTTTGAGAATTAACATGTTATTAGTGTAGAAATAAAGAACATATAAGGAATGATTTACCTAAACTCAAATTTCAAAATAAAGAAAAATATAAAAGTTGAAAGGAAAAGAAATATTTTTTTGGAGGTTGGGAATGCTCAGATAGTTTTGACTCAAGTGATGACTATGCATGTAAACCAGAGACTTGTAATATTTCGTAGATGGGTATTACATGTGAGGAAAACGATTCTCTCTTTACTCAGTTAAATACTACATCAATTGTTTTTATAATTAATTATCTAAAAATGAAAATGAAATTATTTCTCACTCCATTTTTTATTTTGACTATGAAAATTAAAAATTTAATAAATTATATAAATAAAATGTATAATTAAATTATTATGGAGCAATAATAAAATAATTGTATACTTAAATGAAAAATTTATAATAAAACTTTTATAAAAGAAAATTGTAAATTTAAAAGGGAATGTGAAAATAGTAAAATATGTATTTCCCAGAATGATAAATCTAAAGAAGATTTTAATTTCCAACTTTTAAAATTAAAATATGAAAATTATATAATATAAAATTTTCAAGAAGTTAATGATAAAAATAAATAAATAATTTTAATTTAGATTTTTATCAATTAAATAATGTATAAAATGAATATATAAAATAAGAAAAATTAATAAACACACCATCTGGAACTAATGAAAAAGTCTATATAGATTTTAAAACTATTCAAAAGGAAAATGTAGTTTTGAAAAATAAATATGGTAATCTTAAAGGGTAATTGTCATCATTGGTAAAAGAAAAAAAATATTAATATATGATTTCTTTAATAAGATTAAAAACAAAAAAGGATTTTTTATGGATACCATGGTATAACTCGATGTTAAAATATAACTAACATTAACAAAAGAACAAAAGGAATAATTTAATGTGTAAATTATTTTAAATGAAATTTCTAGGGAATTATGCCAATAAATTTTAACTTAGAATTAATAAATCATCTATACACACACTATATCATTCATTACAAATTGATTACTTTCTAAAAATCCCACTAATAAATTCATTAAATCTAGTTGGCTACATAAGTTCTATTCTACCAATCTACTACCCATGTTTCCATATGTACCAAGATAATCTTCTTTGTTTTTTAATTTGAAGACGTCTTCCTTATAACTCTCAATGACTAATTCTACTTAAAAATTGGACATTTGAGGAACATGATATGTGATATTTAAATATTTTTGTCGTTTAACTCATGTGATGGTGGCCTTATCCCATTTTTAGACAACTCTAAAGGATATATAAGTGGAATATGTAAAGTTCATTCTTATAAAATTGTTTTAATTTCAAAAGTATTATATCTAGTCAAATTAAAAATATTTTAATAATCATATCAAATTTATTTGATGTGTAATTTAATGGTACTTTAATAAATGATAAATGTATTTTTGGAAAATGATGTTTGTTTTATTTTCTTCAAATTGAAAATAAAATGTATGTACTACTATTTTTTCTTATCTGACCAAACAAGAGGTTATGTGTATCAATACTATTAAATAAGATGTCATTTATATCATAGGAGGATTGGGAATGAAAATTATATACTTCTTCATAAACATACAAATAATGAATAGTTTGTTGAACTGGTTAAATTGAATACAAGTAAGTATTTAATGTTTGATCCCTGTTTAAAGGTAGACAAAAAAATATTCAAATCTATAAATTATTTCTGTATAGATAACTTTTTTTTTAATTTCTATATCATGAATTGTTTGGACCAATCGATCCTTTTAGTTTTGGTGTTAAAAATATATGATTTTTAAAATTTTACATGATTAATGTATTTTCATGTAGATTTATTTATTATCTCATAAAAATGAAATGTTATCCAAATTTTGAGCTTTTTGTAATCATACAGAAAATTTTAAAAATGAATCATTACTTTATATTGGAAGTGATAGAGGTGAAGAATTTTTGAATTTAAAATTTCATATTATTTTTTGAATCAGATAGATATAAATACTTGTTCTCAACCACATGAAAACCACAAAAAATAGTGTGGTAGATTAAAGAACATGTCAATTCAAGAAATGTGTAGGTCAATGGTCATAAAACTTTATGTACACAAATATTTATAAAATAAATCTATAAATATATATTTCCATGTTTTTTATATATTCTAAATTAAACCATTGCTAATTATGTTTTGTTATGAAATTTTAAAAGGATATAAGCCTATTGATTGTTATTTCAATGTATTTTCTTGTAAAGTATTCATATTTAATTCAAATTAATTTTAGAGAAATTTAAATCTAAATTAGATGAAGGAATATTCATAGGATATTACAGTTCTAGTAAATTTTATCAAATTATAAATAACAATAAAATGTTTTTGAAGAATATATGCATATTAAGTTGAATGAAAACAATTACAATAACAAGGATCCTGAATATTTCAATAAAATCGAAGATTTTAGAGAATAACTTTATGTGAAGATTATGAAAAAGATAAAGATAATTAATTTCTTTAGGGGGGAGAATATCTCTGCTCA
The DNA here is from genome assembly GCA_963277665.1 of Viscum album. Taxonomy (NCBI): domain Eukaryota; kingdom Viridiplantae; phylum Streptophyta; class Magnoliopsida; order Santalales; family Viscaceae; genus Viscum; species Viscum album. Next base: position 1,407,209,721 of record OY728125.1, read on the forward strand.
AATTGATCAAAAATAAAGGAAAATTACTAAACATTATCAAATTGAAAAAGTAATTGGAAATTTAGAATCTGTTATTCAAACAAGAAAAAATGTTTCTCTTTATTATTCCAGTTAATATTATTTGTTGACATTGATCCCATGAATGTTGAAAATGTTTTAATTGATAAAAATTATATTAGTGAAATTTATGATAAATTAATTAAATTTTGAAGGAATATATATGAGATTTATTTTCCTTTCCAAATAGTAAGCATGTTATAGGAACAAAATGTATTTTTTATAATAAACTTGATGAAGATGGAAATATAGATAAAAATATGGAATGACTAGTGGATATAGGTTATTCTCAAGAAAATGGAATTTTCATTAATTCTTTCTTTCCTCCTATTTATATGATGGAATAAACATGAATTTTATTAGCCTTATCTATTTATTGAATCATAAAATTATTTTAAATGGATGTAAATATTTCCCTTAGAATAGATTTTTTTAGAGGAATTCTATGTTAGACAACACCCATATTTGAAAATGATACTTTTCCAGGTAATGTTTTTAATATTAATAAACCATTATATGGTCTAAACAATATCTAGGATCTCGGTATGAATGAAATAAATGTTTTTCATTGAAATATTATTTTGTTAATGTCAAGTCTGATTCGAACTTTTTTTATAAGAAGTGTCTCAAATGATATACTGATTATTTAGACCTTTGTTTATAATATAATATTTTTTTGAGAAATGATTATATATATATATATAGAATTTTATAATTTTATGACAAGTGAATTTCATTTAAGATTAATAAGAGAACTCATTGTTTCTATTTTACAATTAATCAAATAAAATATTGTATTTTCTTAAATAAAGAAAATTTTGATGAAGAACATGTAAAAATAATTTTACTTGATTCTAGTAAAAATATAAAAAACCTATTAGAACTAATTCTAAATTGGAAATATATGATTTTGGGAATTCAGATTATATTAAATAGCATAGTGTAATTACAGTTATCATATTTTATCTCACTACTTCAAGACTAGAAAGCATTTTCTAATTTTTTATGAGCTATATTTTAGTCAAACCCCAAAGAAAGTGACATTAAATCTATTAAAAGAGTAATGAGATTTATTAAGCGTACTTTTTGTGCTATACAATTATATTCTAACAAGAAATATTTTGATTTAATACCTTATTCATATTCTGACATTTGAGGTTGCAGAATTGATAGGAAAAGCACTACTGGTATGTATAACTATTTAGGAAAAATAATTATTTCATAGAGCTCTAAGAAAGAACTATCGTTATCCTTGTCAATATTAAAGTTTGAATGTGTTTCTTCTGCAAGTTTTTGTTCACATAGCATGCAGATAAAACAATATTGGATAGATTTCAATATTAGTTTGGATAAAATACTTATTTACGATGATAACTCTAATGTCATTGCAATTTCTGAAAAATCATCTTAAACACTATAGGACTGAACACTTATATGTTTGATTTTACTTTGTAATGGATCTTATAAATAAATGTGATAAATGCATGAAATTTTTTCCCAATGAGAAATAATTAGTTGACATCATTACAAAGCCATTAGATTCAGTTAAATTTGAAAAGTTGAAATTCGAATTGGGTATATTATAAGACTAAAATATTTTTCAGAATAGTTACTATAATTAAATAAATTTTTACATATGCTCTATATTTAAAATGATATTTTATGACCACATCATATAATTTTTAGTTCAAACTCATTAAAAATACTTTGTTAATTACAAATAATATTTCAATTATTTTGGTTTAATATCTTTAATATAATTGGTTCTAAAAAATAGAATCTATTTTATGTATTATTTTTAAAATACATTTTGATGAATTTCAAAAGGGGGATATTATTGTTGAAAATTTCATAAATGGTTTTTTTTTAATTTCAAAAAAGGGAGTTTGTTGGTATTTAAATGTGATTAAATATTTGATTACATACTAAAAATTACTTTTTTTATAAAACACTTTTTAAGGGAAATGTTAGAAACCACATACAACCAAAGAAAACTATCGGACCACCCCATCCCAGCAAGTGTGCCAACATCAAGCCTTCACTGACACAAGACCCCACAACATGCAGTCTTGTGCAGAAGCATGGGAATGAAACTAATGGTGAAGCCATACCGTCTCAAGTATCTAAATCTAAGAGACCTGCATCAATTAAGACATAGTGCCATAATCCCCTTCGAGAGATGGTCCATGAGAATGATGTAAAGAATCGTAAACTGAACTGTAGAGATAAGTAAAAGATTACCCGAAAGAAACCATAGCTCAGACAACCCATTCAGTCACACTGGCCGACCAAAAACACCATTTTAAACTAATTCGCTAACAAGAAATTTAATATTACTTGAGTTTGTTTCCCTAAATAGTTTCCATGTTAACGATGATAAGTTTAACTCTGCTTCTTCCAATATCCGCTTCTCAAAAACAGACACTAGTTGATCCCAAGATTGAATGTACTCCTCATCACTGATCTTTCCATGGTTGAAGCCCCTACCAAAATTGTGCTATATTTGTCAATCCAATAATATTTCTCCTCATTAAGGGACAACTCTAGAGACCTCCCCATCATTGTAGAAGCATCCTCCTTAGTAGAGTTGAGAAATATGACCTATTCTATCATATCTTATTTGGAGCATAAAAGAATAACCATGGACTGATAATCTTCCTCCCCTATCCTTGAATGGCTCAATGACTCCATAGTCATTCTCTTGTCACTTATCCTCTTTTCTGGGAAAATCTTTAGAGGAGGATGAAGTGAAGAATATTCTTTACTCCCATTCCTCTTCCTGGAACCCCTAGTGCTCTTCGGACGTAGATCCTCATCAGGAGAATGCCTATGTACATTCCCTTTGGAATCCATCACACCGACTCCATCTCCCTCACATGGAATAGAAAAATCTGAACTCTCCTCAAAAAGGCATTCAAACCTGTTTCTCATGGAAATTGATCTTGGTCACCCTTCCTTCCCACCTTTATTTGGAATAACCTCATCCATATGGGACCCCTGCCTCCCCTTTCTCATCTCCACACTACCTACCCATGTCCTCTTAGCCACTGAACCAGAGATTTCCACCATCCCTTCATTCGACGTTTGGTCCATGATTTTTTACCCCCTCTTATTTGGGACTTCTTCATGAATCTCCTCTTGCTGGTATTCTCCACCTTCATCCTGTGCACCACGACTGGATGAATTGGCTACATATCCTTTTAGCATGCTGAACACATCCACTACTATTTCGTTTACCTGGTGTGTTTCCATACCAGTTCCAAGAGTCTCCACACCCACTACTATGATGGTCTCTTCCTCACTACCTGTTCTCACCTCATCCATTGGTCACAAAAATATCCCTTAACTCTATCCTCTCCACCCACTACAACCTGACTCGAGCTCATTATCTCAAAAACCTGTCGAATTTATCATTTCCACTAACTGCCATCTGAGTTGTGTCCTTCCAATCCTTAAGAAAATCATTCAACAATTGTGGGCCAAATACCATACCCACCAATGATGCAGGTCTCCGTCGAATGAAATACGTAGTGTTCCCAAACCACATACATAATAAATATAAATCCTTTCATCTTTCATAGAATACTCTCTACATGCACCTATATTTTTCTACAATAGTAATCCAAACATAATCAAATGGGACCCTGGACACATCCATGTCCATGCATATACTTGGGAAAACTGGGAGACACAATTCTACTGTTCTTATATCCAAACAATGATACCTACCGAGTAGATTGTCGAGCATTCAGATAATTGAGGTGTTTTGATATAGAAATGGAAGGTTATGGAAACTAACCCAAACTGCTGTGGATGACGAGTCTCGATTCATGTTGAAATATAACGATCACCGGAATTAGAAAATGTGATATCCAATGCAATGACGGGGTACCTTCAACCAGGCTTAGATGAGGTCCTCCTTTAATGAGTACTGGATCATAATATGATGATTATCAAGAAACCACACTGTCGCCTACTCCTGGATATCCCAAGTGTCAATGATGAATGTATCTAAGGAATCGACCGATGTCCTTCGGTGTTTAAAACCTTGCGATCAGGGTGAATTTCAAAAGCACAAAGGCTTCAGCGAACTCCGAGGTTGAAATGTAGATATTTATGAAGCCATCGATGAGCTTCGACTCCTTCATTCTTTGCTCAGCTTTCGGGAATGGTGGATGAATTCCAGGGTTTGAGAAGGGATGAAATGGGTGCACCACCTTCCTTATGAAGAGGGAAGTTTCCTCAATTGCATATGGGGGAGGAACCGGTGGGGTTCCCACCATCATCACCATAGAAAACAAGTCTCACTAGAGTTCCATGGTTATCCCATCAACCACATATAGCGCACCTTGGGGTTAAAATTGTGGGAAGTCCAATTATAAGAACACCAACATAGAGGCTATGAATTATCATGCAGATTACATTCCTTATGAGTGTTGGGATGATTTATAAGGCCTCAAAAAGCAAGTATGTGGATCATGTGGGTGGGACATGTTTCCTACAAGGGTCGTAACCCCTGTGTATGTTTGTTTTTATTCTGAACTAAGGCTATGTGTTCCTTGGACCTTGTACCGCTTGGCCTCCTAGTGTTTTATTAATATAAGAAGAATATTTTTGTATTTAATTCTCACATATGTTATGTCACTTCTGTTAAATATTTTTTTATTCATTCATCCATTTGATCATACGAATCTCTCCCTCATGATGTGTTTTAAATCTGACATGTTCCACTATTCATATTTCTTCATATTCTTCTCTTGATGACTATATGCTTATCTCCAGTTCAAAGGTGTTAAACCAGTGAATATCTTCCATTCATCCTCTACTATAATTAATTTAATTTATGAGATATATTTGAACTCATGGAGAAATTTATATTTGTCTGGATGACGTACATTGCTTCTTCCTCTTAATTTTCATTCTTTTGGATCATTACCTAGAAGATATACTAGACTCTTCTTGTTCACTTTTTTATATTCTTCATTTATTTTATTCTAGTTTATTGTTTGATATCCCAATCACTTAGTCATAGACTCTCCATTGTTAAATACCAAAAGTTGTTCATTGACACACATTTAGAAAATAATAAAAAGGAGATAATTTTACCCACTGTTGGAACTCAATGGGTGGTCAGTGACCCACCAACATATGTCAATGGTGAGTTAATTCACTCACCATTGGAAATAATTAGTGGTTGATTCTATTCACCATTGGGTATCAATTGCGGGTTACATTTTATCCACCAGTGGTTCCTTCCACTTTTTTCACATACTATGGTACATGTTTCATTATTCTCAAATAGGACCTCATAATTTTTTTGTACATATGATTCTGTAGTTTTTTCATTCTATTTTCTTGTTTTCTCTATAATTAAAATTATTTAATTTAGGAGATTCTTTCCACTAATTTTTATAATTATGAAAAATATCTATGGAGCTCTCCCTATTTATTTTAGTTGTTATTGATATTATTTCTCTTCAATTAATGTTTTTATTATATAACTTGCATAAGATTTGATCATGTTGTTTGATGTGATGTTATGTTTTATTAGTTGATCATCTTCATATGTTATTTCATTCTAATTAAATTCTACATTTTATGCATCTTTGAGATGAAAAATAAATAATTTTTCAATGATCCACTATTGTAACCCAATGGAATGTCATGGGTCACCATTGAAATTTTCTAATGGTGGATGATGCACCATTGGACTTCATATGGTGAGAACAAATTTATTGCTTCATATGAAGCCATTTACATCTTAGATTCCAGGAATGGATTTAATTATAATTTATTGATTTTATTTTTTCATACAATTGAAATGGTAGGTCATTCTCTATTTACCCACCATTGGAACCCATATCTGAGTCATGAGTCACCATTTGTTAAAATAGTTTGTCTCTAGATTTTTATTTCTTATATAAATTAATGGGACACAAGAATAATGATTGACGTTAAATTTACACACCAAATATTGTTCACTAATATTTATTTTCAATTCCAAGGTCATAATGATATAGATGGATTTTGAAACATGTATTTTTATTTTCATCCTTTGATTCTGATAATATTTTGTTTCTTGTTTTTATCTTTTTAAATATACTTATTTTGGTTTTAAATTTTGGGTTTTGGGTGTTCTTGATTTAAATTTTATGTCATTAATATTTCGGGGTCTATTTTCCCTTAATCGTCATTATTATGAAGGTATGGGGGTGGAATGGATTAGTATACATTTTTGAAACACCCATTTCCACTTCTTTATGGGGTGTATTTAATGGATGGTTTATCCAAATTAGATAAAACATTTATTAGATGAAAAGGGTGATGTATTGGTTATTTTCTCCACGTTCCTTGGATAAAGTGCATTGTTAGTTTAACCGCAATCCCAAAGTGTCTAGGGGATGGATGGTTAGATTTTGTGGTTAATCCAACCATACACCATATGTGTGTGTGCATCCCGTTTGACACTATACAGTGAAAAATTTCATGGTTTTAGTACATTATGTTAAAATGTATGAGATAACCATACAACCCAATTTGAAAATTGTATTTTGGGATTTTTTCGTTATTTTTAAGTTTGATTTCTTCCCTTGTCCTCCCCAATTCGAACCATTTATCTAGGATTTCTCCTAGAATGGTTTATGGATCCTCTAAGCCCCTTGATGTGGGATTATAGGTGGTTTCTTGGTGATTCGTCACTTGGATTAAAAGGATACAGCTCATCTCTCCTTCTCAATTTAGTCTCTTCCATTTTCCCATTATCATATACCACTAGTAGCCATGTTTGGATGATTTAGAAAAATAGAATTGTTTAAAACTGGGGGTTTTCCTTCTTAAAGTTCTTCATGTGTGTTTTTTCTTCTTTGAACATTTTGGAGTCTTGTTAGGTTAGATTTGTGGATGCAATTGTGATTTGAGGTAGGTTTCCAATTACACATATCATTTAAATTAAATATTCGTTGTTTCTTGATTTCAACACCTTCCATTTATGTTATAATGTGATGTAGGTATTTTAGAAAAAAAATTGTGAAATGAGGTTTTTTATTAATCTTTTTGAATATATATTTTGGATTTTTTTTTATTTGTTTCCTCTAAGTGTTTGATAAATTTACTTATTGAATTTTACAGGTGGTTTGTGATTTTTAAAAGCATGGTTTGGTTTTGAAAATTAATTTGTGACATATATAATGGAATTTGGTTTTTCTCAAATGTATTTATATTTTTTACAATAAATTTGTGTGTGTGTGGTTCTCTGAAAATGGTTTTTCATGTGATAGAAATATGTTGGTTTCTTTTTGTAAATTGGTGGTTTCTAAAAGGGTGTTTAAGGACCAGTTGGAAATTTTATAAAAAATGTTTCTATTAAGACTGTCATTGAATAATTCTCTTTCCTTCATTATTATTGAAGGTTTTGGGAGGCCCATGCTGAGAGGATCCCTTGTGCTCAGATGGTTGAAAGGGAAAAGGTTTTTTTAGGTTTCGGGGGTGGATATTTGTGTGAGCTTATTTTGTGTTATATATATATATATATCTATATATATATATATATGATTTTTATTGGATTCTTAGTTGGAATTTTTTGGGCCACCCCTTTTTACTCGTGACATGATAAGTATTCACAGAAAAAAAAATTGATGAACAATTATGGCACTTTTTTAGATTATTCATTACACGGTAGCCCTTAGTATGAACTATCTTCTTTTGGATTGTTCCACTCGATCAGGATAGGTAGGATGTGATCGAGAATTTAAAAATTATAATGGAAACAAGTATGTAATTCTTTCAGGATGAGTCACATGTATAATACCTTTTAGATTATTCACGATCTCGTAGATTCCAACAATATTCTTTGGCACTTAATTGTCTATGGATGATAATTGAGATTCTAGTTGGCTGGTGACTCTTGTGTTCTTAATAACATTTTCCTTATTAGGTTTTCATTGTTGTTTATATCTTTCATGGTGTAATCCTTTCATATAGATATTAGTTTGTTTTAAATGGATTATTGAGATTTTTTTGAAAATTATTTTCTATTATTTTTCTAAATTTTTACTTGAAAACAACATTCTCCCCATATAATGTGTCAATGGTTCTTTCCTGGAAAATGATGGGTTTAAAATGAAAAGTAAATTGTAATGTGTTTTGCATTAATGTGGAAATAGGTTTTCAAAAATATTGTTTTTATATTGTATTTAAAACATGGGGTTTATTTATATTTTATTTAACAGATGTGCATTAGGAATAGATTTGTCCAGGCATGAATACAATATTTTAATACTCACGCATATACTTATTTCTTATTGTTATTTTTTAATTACATATTCCTACTTGGGTTTGACGATCATGGGTGGCATTTTTTTGTAGATTTTTGAGTCACCATCAAGGTCACATGGAGATCTTTTGGTTTTTTTGATTAGATTGGTGTTTTTGTATTGTTTTATTTTCTAGTTTTTTTATTTTCAGTTTATTTGTAAATGATGCTTAGTTTGGTATTCATATTTATATTGGGATTATCTATTTATTTAAATTTTTCATTTTATTTATATTTGGTGAAATTGTTCCAATGGTTACTCTATTGATGTACATGGACTAGTTTTTAACCCATGGGGATATGGAAATCCCATTGGGTATTGTCTTGGGATAGGTCGGGTGTCCAATTTGATGACATCATGTCGTATTTCTGAAAAAAAATGGTATCAAAGGAGGTCATGTAATTTATATGACCTTTCATTCATAGAGCCCTTAATTGATCGGGATGTCATGGTAGAGAGAGTAAGACTATCATAACTTGTGGTGTAGGTATGAGGGAGTATATGGCCATCAAATTCTATTCCAAACATTGAGATTCCATGTGATGTTAGGAAATTTTTGGTTTCTAGGTTTTTTTGGTTTATTGGGTGTATGGAAAATAAAAATTTGGTTATGTTAATGTTCTTAATGAACTTTAAATTTCTAAAAAGGCTTGTAGTTCTAAGGACATGGTCCTAGAGGACTCCCTGGGATAGTGACATGATTTGAATATGGTGTCCAACCGTATGTCCAAGTCACCCATCAATATTAGTTTCCCCTAGTGAGTTATCTTATGTACCTCGTAATAATAATTTTTTTTGGAAACTCTGTGAATTTATGTAGTGAAAATTTCATTTGTAGTCATAATGGGTTATATTTTTGGATGTTGGAAAGTGAATTTTCATATTCATTTTGAAAAAAGGATTTTAGATATTTTCATTATATAAGAAGAATATTTTTGATAAAATGAGTCTTAATTAAATTATTTTGGATGAAATATGTTTTCAATCAAATCATTCTTGATGAAATGAGATTTTTGGAATTGATGGAATTTTTTGAATATGTTGAATGGCTATAATTGTGGTTTATTATTTTCTATCAGTTTATCTCTCGAGTTTCTGGTGATTTAGATTTAAATTTGTAGTTTTGGTTTGTTTCTTCTGTTGTACGATTAAGGGGTAACCGTGAAATATCCCATTGATGAATATATATTTAGTTAATATTGAACTTTTATGGTTTATATAAGACAAGATTCACATTGATTGATCCCAACCATGTCATTTCCAAGAAAAAGATGAGACATCATTTGTTGTTTCCTGTCAAGGGAACATAACTTAAACATGGTTAAGTAAACCATGTGGAAGGATAGTGCATGATTCATCAATTCTGAATAGAAAAATGTTGCATGGTTGGGGTATAATTTCCCAAATCCCATGTCCAAACCATGGGAGTATCTTGGTGTCTTAAAATGTGAAATCATTGGATGAGGGATATATTTTGAATGTGGGGAATACATTTTGATAGACCTTTTCTATTTTTATGAGTTCCCAAAAGCTATAATTCATGTTTAATGGGTGATGGTTGATTGCCTATGTGAATTGTTTCCTAGATTGTCATGAAAATGTGTATTTGTGAGGCTCTATATAATACCATTGGTTATTGTACCACCTATCCAAATTGTATTAATTTTAGAAAGGTTCTTTTTAAGAACAATAAATTTTGGTATTTTAGTAATCGGTGGGTGTGTATATTATTTTCTTATGTTTTGGTAATGTTTTTTATGTAATGTTTTTGGGTTTGAGATTTGTCTTATTGATGTGTTTTGATTGAGTTCATGATTTTCTTATTTCATAGTGTCTTCCCCCCAAGGATTTGAAGGATATTCTTGTTGAATATATGGATGTTTCATCATTAGAATAATTTAAAATTTATCAACCCATATACTAATTCTTGAGTTTCATAAGTTGAGTCCTCCCCTATTTTATGGTCGTGCGAATCTACATCAAAAGGATGGATGCAGAAAATTGTGATCAACATTAGTTTCCATGAGTTTACATGGTAGTTAAAGGTAATATTTTCTAAATTTATGCTCAAAGGTAAACCCTGGATGTGGTGGAATTTGATCCCTCAATCCGATCCTTTGGAAGATCTTACTTGGGAGTTCTTCACATCTTCGTTCATATGGACATATTTCTATGAGGACAAGAAACTGAGAAAGGGGTGGAGATGTGATATTTGTAGTAAGGTGATGGGTCAATGTCAAAGTTCTATCATCACTTTATAGATCTGGTTCCATAACTCCTACACTATATAGTAGATGATTCCTTAAAGACTCATAATTTTGAGTGTGGGATGCATCCTAATCTAAAATCAAAGGATTTAGAGTTTGACTTAAACTCTTTTTCTGATGTCATGTGGAAATATATTTATAATGAATCTATACTAAAAGGAGTTATTGAGTAAGGAAACCTACTTACAATCTCTAGAAGTGGTGAATGTAATCCCAGTAAAGAGATTAGAATACACCCTGAAGAAAGTGGTCGTTGTAAGGGAATTAAGAGGCATTTAGATCATTCATCAAACAATTATATGAATATGATTCTGATGTGTAATTTGTGTGGTATGTGTGGTCATACAAAGTCAACATTTCTACATTACCATAAGGAAATTTCATACCTTTTGGCATCTAGGTAACATAAAAATGTGTTCTCATGGTGTTTCTATGAAGAAGTGTGGATCAAGTCTTCTATCATCGAAAGAAAAAAATGTCTGTTTATATGATTAGGGAGCTAGATTAGGTTCAGTCTGAAGAAAAATTAAGTTTAGGTGTTTCATATTATGATGTGATAGTGTTTTGTAGAAATTCATTTTCTGTAATAGTTCTTAATTTCATTTTACTCTCCTTTAACAATGAAGTATGTGGTGTATATTTTTTGAGCCCTTGTTTTAATTAATGTTTTTATTTTGTGAATTCTAAATGTTTTTTAAGTGGAGGTCGGTTCTATTTGTGTGTCATATTCCATACATATCTCATTATTGTAAAATATGATGATGCATGTTAATATTTTAATTCCATGACTGGGTGAAAGTTCCTTGTTGGAGTTAAGTGAGTTCCAAAGTGGGTCATTCTCATTTGGGTTTGGAGTTTCTTTGGTTGGAGGATCCCCTTGTGATAGGGTGTTGGTATCATGGGAGTTTCGAGGATCAATCTATGATGGTTGGTATAAGATGGACAACACCTAATGGTGGGGATACCTACCATGGATCTCATTTAGATTTCCATGTCGGTCAGTGGTAATTGTTTTCTTTTGGTTGGTAGTCCATCATGGATTCCTGTTTTCATAAAATGGTTTAGTCTCTGATGATGGTTTTTCACTAGGTGGTTTCTTTAAGATATATTTTATTTTGGGTTTTTAACATTTGGTTGGTCATTGAACCGTTATATTATGCCTATCAGTTTTTCTTTTGTAATGGTTTTGGGGTTTGTGGCTATAGTTTTTCATCTTTTCTGAAAAAGTGGTTTTAGTTATTGATTTATTTCATGTAAGTGTCTCTGTTTCCTCATGGTGATAGTCAAATTGCTATTCTTTTTGGGAATCAAATCTTGTAAGTGAGTGAACCTTTGTCTTTGATCGATAAACTGTAAATATTGAATCATTGTTATAATATAAATCATAATGGTGGGGACAATTGTAACACCCATATTTTTATATTCATCCATAGTTTTAGATTATCTTTTGGTTCTTAGTTTTTCATTTTATCTCGAGGTTTTTTGGATTTAAATTTGATGTTTTGAGTGTCCCTGGTTTAAATTTTGATTCATGGATGTTTTTAGTTGTATTTTTCCTTGTTCATCATTATTGTAAAGGTAAGGGGACTAAATGACTTGTTGAACAGTTTTTGAAACACCCAATTTCACTTCTCTATTGTGTGTGTATGATGGGTGGTATATCCATATGAGTAAGAAGAGTTTTGGGGTGAAAAGGGTGATGATTAGGGGATTTTATTCAGGTTGTATAATTATGCCTTGTGTATAATTTACTCTTGTAGCCTAAGAATGTAGGTGTCTCATGGCTTGGTCACACTTTTATACTAACCATGAATCCTATGTGTGCACCCCAATCAACACAATAGAGTGGAATATTTCCTGGTTTACGCAAGGTCTGTTAAATTGTGTGAGCTAACCATGCAACCCCCACAGGAAATGGTATTTTGGGATTTTCTTATTCATTTTATGTGGGGTTTCTTCCATTGGCCTCCACATTCTAACCATACAACCAGGATGCATACCATTGTGGTTTTGGGATCCTTAAAACCCATCTATGTGGGATTGATGGTGGTTTTAGGGTTATATTACACCATGATTGAATGGTTAGGTCTCATCTCTCCTTTTACTTTGGTTTAATTTCATTTTGACTTTCTCCTCTATCCATAGTGATCATATTTGGATGATTTGGGTAACTGTGGTTCTAATAACTTGGGTTATTTTCCTTTGGAATGTTCATCTTGGATGTTCTCACTTTTTGATCCTTCATGGAGTTGTTTCGGGTCAACATTGTTGAAACACGTGTGATATGAGGTAGTTTTACCTTGAAATTGTCCATTACATTTAGGATTTATTGTTTTATTTAATATTTATCCTTCCTTGGATGTTAAATAGTGGTTTTTGCTTTTTATAAAATTTATTTGATGTGAAATGAGGATTTTTTTTAATTTTTTTTGAATATATGGTGTTTTTTTGTTGAATTGTGGACACATAGTGTTTGATAAATTAGACAGATAGATTTTAGAAGTGGTTTGTGATTTTTAAATGGATTGTTTGGTTTTGTAAATGTACTTTGATATCAAAATTGGTGGTTTTTGTTTCTAATATTTATTTATAAATGGTTATTGACTTGAATGTCGAGCCTGTTTGGTTCTTTGAAAATGTTTTGGCATGTGATGGAAATTTTTTTGGTTTCTTTTTGGAATAGGGTGGTATTTACTAGGGTGTTTGAGGCCCAGTTAGAATATTTGTGATTATGGTTACGGTGAAAACTCACCTTGGATATTTCTATAATATTTGTTATAATTTAATGTTTTGGGAGACCCATGCAGAGAGGCTCCCTTATGCTCAAATGGTATAATGGCAAGAGGTTGTTCAATAGGGTGTCTCAGGGGTGATGTGTTGTGTGAGCAACTTATGTGTTATATATATATCCATGTCACTGTGTGTGTGTGTGTGTCTACTTGTGATTGGATGATAAATTATCATTTTTTTCTCCTTACCTTTTTTATTCATGACATCGGATCCTGGCATAACAAGAAATGTTTTGGTAAATGATTACACCACTAGTTTAGATTAATCCCAAGATAATGGCCCTTATTATGGACTATCTACTTTGGGGTTATGCCCCTATATCAGTCCAGGTTGTGTGTGATTGGGCATTTAGGTGTTATGATCTCATCAGGTATGAAATTCTTTTAAGAAGTTTCACATGTATTGTAAGTTCTCGATTATTCAAAAGCTACTTGGTTCTCCCACGTTCTTGGGAACATAGTTCTATCTAGAAGATGATTGATATTCTAGTTGGTTGGTTACTCTAGTGTTCTTACTTCCATTTCCATTATTATGTGATTATTATTGTTTCTATCTTGTGTGGTGTACTCCTTTTGGAATGCGAGGGGTTGTTTTTCAAAGGTTTATGGAAATTTATTTGAAAATTATTTTACATTGATTTTACCTATTATTTGGAAACATTATTCTCTTTATCTAATGAGCTAATGGTTCCTCCTTGGAAAATATTTGGTTTTAAATGGAAATGGGAATGCACAATTTTTAATTTTTAATTCTAAATATGTTTGTGAAAAACCAAAATTTTTATATTGTATTTAAAACATAAAGTTGATGTTTATTTTATTGAATGAAGGTGTATTGAAAATATATTAGTTCAGGAATACATACCCAGTTTTAATACTCCCACATATAGTTCATTCTTGTTTTTAGATTAAATTGTTTTATCCAACTTAGGTATGATCACATTGTGTGATGGTTCATGATGGATTGGAGTGTGACCCACGTGGTCTCATGGAGATTTTGTAGTTGTCATGTTTAAATTGGGTTTTACTATATTGTTTTGTTGTCCAATTTTTTGTATTTTTAGTTTATTTCTAAACGATGTTTAGTTTGTTAATAATATATATATATATATATATTGGGATACCCTCTTTATTTCCTTTTTTTATTTATATTAGGTGAAATCATTCCCTTGGATACTCTATTGATGTGCTAACACTAGTTTCCAGCCTGTGTGAACCGGGAACACCCTTCGGTCCTTTTCTAAAGCTAGGTTTGGTGTAGGTTTGAATGAAAAATTGGTGATCTTCGTGACATTGATCACTAATCCAATGTCTTAAGAAGAAGGTAAAACTAATAAAAAAATTTAATAATAAATAAATTATAGTAAGGATGATAATAATAATAATAATTATTATTATTATTATTATAAATGTATGAGTGTGTGTGTGTGTGATCGTATGAGGTTTTCACACACCCCCAACTATCTCTCTACAATCCCACTATCTATCTAAAACCATCCTTCCTCTCACCCTTCATGCATAGTCCTCATTTCAATGAATACATCCATGTATTCTCATTTGTATATTTTTTTTAACTTGTTTATTAATCATTTAAAAATTTTCATGCATTATACATGTCTTAAATGTGTCACCCCAGGTAATTTTTAGGATGACCACCATTACTCATGTAGGCCACCCTTACTTATGTTGAAAATGTTTCTTCATGCTAACCAAGACCTATCATGATAACCAAGATTCATTATACCTACTGTGATAGAAAATTATGAAGTTCTATATTTACCTCTGCTACCCCTATTCATGAAAACCTATTAATACTATCAATCCTTTCTTTCTATCATTATCACAATCCCTTAGGGATGAAACACTCTTATCATTCAAATGAGAAAAGAAGGGTGAAATGGAACATAAAAAGAGAGATAGAGTGAGAGATGATATATATAAGGATAAAGGAATAATCTTGTGTCTTCATTATTTATCAAATATTAATGAGTTTGTAAAATCAGTGAAATTTAATAGATCGATTACATCAATCACAACCTGAGTTAGGGAAATCTAGAGGAACAATCATGAAGCATAAGCATGAAGAATAATATAAAATATGTCACCATAGAAAGAGAATCGTAAAAAATGATTATGAACTATAAACATGAAGAAGGAATCCATGATAGATAATCATGAAAAATAATCCTAAAGAAAACTTCTATGAAAAAATAATCTCAAATAATTTTGTAATAATGATAGAAAATCACTACCTCAATGGTTATTTTTTTATTTGATTCATTATCTTATCTATAGATCCATGGAACACTTTCACAACATTTGGCCATAGATATCATCATATATTTAATACATATGATTTAGTTCAATGTATTTTATACCAAAATACAGTTCTTCTACCTCTCACTCTCTCCCTATGGTTCACTATTACAATGAACAACTGACCCTAGAGAATTTTTATGGCTAGTGTATAAAAAAAGAAATTACTAAGGTTAAAAAAACCAAAATTAATTAGTTACAAATAATTAATTTACATATTTTTTAAACCATGAAATATTGACCCTTGGGACCTAATGTAATAACACATATATATATCCTAAGACAAACACCATACTCTTGATTTAACCAAATAGTTTTTTCCCTGATATGAAATATTGTTTAAGAGATTTATGTTTTTTATCCCAAATTCGTGGACAATGATAAAAATAATTGTTTTCAACAAAATATATTTTTATCAATGGACCTTCACATTCTTATTTTTATTTTGGATCTTCTATTGGATAAACACCACACCCTAGAATTAATGAAATCATCAGATAGTTTTTACATGGTCAAATGTTTGTATAAATTTTACATTTTAACCATGGAATCATTACAGGACATGAAAACTCAAAACCAATCTATGTTATATATAGTAAAAATTTCCAGACACTAAATCCTCACCAATATAAAATTTTCTCATTAAATAAAATGAATTAATTTTACCTCCCCAAATATAGAAGTTGAAAATACAACCCATTGTGGAAAACTACCACCATCACACATAACATCTATTCCTCCAGAATACTGAGCTCTTGGTGAACCTAATAGTCGACTACCCTCTAGGAAATTGACATCATTCATCATTAAATTTTTTGGATATAACTCATATAAAATGAATTATTTTAATAAAAAAAGTAATGTAATCTATGTGAGTATCTTAAATCCATAATAATATACACATTTCATCATCCATGGGTTTTTATTTCATGTGGGATGAAATTAATCCACAAATGATCAAAATTATCCAAAAATTGGTCAGTTGAAATAGTTATCACAGTTAATAATGTAACTTTCCAAAAATTAAATAGATTATTAATGGTTATGTTTGACATTAAATAATATTTGTTATAATAAAATATCAAGCACTTCATAAGTTTTCACACTATCTCTAAGGATGTTTCTATAAAATATGTTCCCTCAAATTCACATTAATTTCAATATCATCTCCTTCCAGCAAGGAACATGAAATAATGTCACTATTTTTTGATGCAAATCTTACATGGGATTATTTTTCAAAATCCCTAAAAAAATACATTGAAATCCCTCATCTACACCCTAGTCTCCACATTTCTGAATCCACTATTAAATAAAACCATGTTGTGCTTTCACCCTTCATTGATCAAATTTATCGATGAGGGAATAAAACCAATCAATACCATATAGCTATCATTATGTTCCAAATCCGAAATAATATAAACAATATAGTAATGAAAATTTACATGATCCTAGTCAATTTTCCACAATCCTCAAGATAATACCGATTAAAAATTCTTCAATCCAAAACACATCATTTTATAAATCCTTCTCCTCAACTATATAGAAAATGTTTTTACTATAGTAATTCCCACAGGAATCCATTTGATATAACAAAATAGTGTTCCATTCTTCCCTAGGGAGATCCACAGTCATTATATTCATTTCATAACTTAGAGAAAATAGATTTGGAAAAAATAAATCCCCATTAAGAGACCTGGATTTTATGCCCCTCACATTCTAAACATAGAGTCCTCTTATAAAAGCATCTGCCACCATACCAATGTTTCACAACTAGGGAACTAAAACATTCCATGAAATCAATTAAATTATTTCCACAGTTTATCCCTCAATCAAGAACTCACTCTATTATGGGTTATAAATCTGTTGGTACTCTCAAGGCCATACATGGAAAAATGTCAAAAATACCCAAAAGGTTCCTACAGAAAAATATAAAAACCTTTCTGTCCACATTGATATAGACACCACAATGGTGTTTATTATTCCAATAATAAATATTTAGAAACTATCATTATATTAAAATATGGTAAAAATGTCATCCAATCTAAATGGGTCTACCATTAGTAATCATTCAAAAGAATGTGTACATTCCTCATCATTAAATTGAAGTTAATTTCTCATCCACTAACTAAATATAAAAAATTAACAAAACCCATCTTATAGGTAACGAAACAAAAAAAATTAGGGTGGCATCTTCTAATTTCACTATTGGGGACCCCACCCTTACTTGGGGGTGAACCTAGCTTCATTTGCTCGACCATGAATTATAGAGTAGTAAAATAATGAGTACCCAATTAATATAAAGGTGGGTGAAATTGAAGATATTCTACAAAATAGATAATAATATTGAAAAAATCATTCTCCAAAAAATTTACCATTAACTTAATAGAAAAGGTGAGTGAATGATAGTCACTAACATTGGAATCTCTCTATATGTAATTGTTTTTGAAAGGGGCCCTAACAGAATGTTCAAATCATGGATATTTTAGGTTGAAATAAAATTGAGTTTCTCAAATCAATGTAAGATCATTGAATGTGAGAGGGTTTAATCCCTGATCACCTCCTTTTATTAATTATCCTCTTGAATCAACCTACAAAGAATGTTACATTTCTCAATCCACTCAGATATATCTTCAAACCATACATTGTATACAATAAATATAAAGAGATAGGTAAACATATGTTCAGTGACCATACTTTTTCTTATATGGATATTAAACCATTTTAAAAATTAAAAATAAAATATTTTTACATTATTGGATTATATGTTTTTTAATCATGGGATAATTAGGATCACAATTCACATATACATTATATATAACAAACATTTTTTTAAATCCATCATCTTTATCCTTATAAAATCTCGCATTCTTATTAGTACATGTATTCACCAAAGTATATAAATCAAAGAATGGGTTAAGGTAAAATCATATTAAGAGGAGTAATAATGTTAATGAATCAATATAAAAATTGTGAGCATAAAAATCGTTAAGAAATCAAAAGCATTATATCATCACCATAATAATGAGGGAAATAATTAATAGTGGAAAGGAAGGAAGTGATAAATAAAATTGAAACATCATGTCATAGTGGTCAAATACCACACATCGTTATGAACAATTCTACAATCAAGTTCACACATAACATATGTCCATAATCATAACATCAGCATTTTGAACATAGATATTTTCATGTTCATACATAATACACATAGACTACTGAGAAACATCACATTACCTAATTCATTTTAAAGATGTATAGTTTTAGGACAACCTGACACATCATAATATTAACACAATCAAAATTCCACATTGAATGTGTAACAATAGTAGTCATGAAATTACAGATATAATGGAATGGGTTTCATAAATATTTTATATATAAATATTTCCTGAATAATATTGGTGCTCACAAATGAAATATAAATATCATAATTTTGAAAAAAAAATATAGTTTAATTTGGATAAAAAATAACACATGAGGAGTCGATGATTTATTTTAGAAATAACAGTCTTTATTGAAAATCTATATTTTTTTATTAAAAATAAAGGTTGAAACTTATATATCCCAAAAAAATGTAACACAATATTTAAGGAATATTACTGGAATATCTACACTAAATATGTCTTGATATATGGATAACCTAAAAAAGGAGTTGGGTTTTTTAATCCCAATACCTTAAATCCCTCTTTATTTGATCGTTTTTACACCTCTATTTCTTTGGTGTAGCTTCTCATGTAATAAACTAGAACTCCCTTTATGTTTGGAGGTTGTTTATTCCATAATTACCTTAGTTATTCTATGTTAAATGAGATAGAGGATTTGGGATGAACATTCTATTTGAAAATTAATGGATGATTTTTTTTAATAGCAGTGAGAGGGGTTGTTTATGGTTTAAGAGAAGAGTATTCTTGGAATGAATTTTTGAAAAAGTACTATATCTTGGGAAAATATTGTGATAGTGATTTTTTGAAAATATAAATCATATATCAATATAATATTACAGTTTATGGAGTTTAATCCATTTTATAATTCAAATTCAATTAGTTTATTGAAATGAATTTGGAAAAAAATATTTCAAAGGATCACTTTTGTGTTTAGGTTTTGGAAAAAAAATTAGGATTGAAAATTATGTTTATCGTATTTTAATAAATATTTTTGGAAATTAAAGATATTGTTTATGAACCATTATATATATAAATTATTAGGCATTAATTACATCATAAATAATGTAATTTAAGATTCACTGGTCATGTAAAAAAATCTTATATATTATTATTCACCCAAAAAAAGAAGTATCTTAGCAAATTACAAAAAATAGCACCCTTTTTCTGGTAAAAATAAAATTATGAAAAAGTTATATTTAATTTGTAATATAAGAATTATTATTTTTATGAAATACAATAAAATAATTATTTACAATAGTACTTATAATTTCCTTGATATATTGATCATTATATTTATTTTTAGGCTTCGTAATATTTATATTTACTTATATTATGCATGTGAAATATTATTTATATCACACTTTATTATTTTGAGGATAAATTAATATTCTAATTACTAGGTTACTTTTCCCAAATGTGAAGTTAATATTTCCAATGGCCAGGTTATAATTCCAAGATTCACATTACTATTCTAATGGTCACATTACCTCCTCTAAAAACCATAAAAATCGTTCTCTCAATATTAATTAAAATTCTTCCCAAGGTTATATATTTTCATTTTCTAATATTTTTAATAGTTTAAAAAAAATTTGATTCATTTCTATCATGTTGGTTGTGGTGGTGATGATTCATGAATATAGGGTTGATCCATATTTTCCTATTTTAGCTTTTCAATATTATATATTTTTTAAAGAAAATGTATTTTTTTCATTTTTCTTAGGTTCAAATATGATTACCATAGTGATATTCCTTAATGAATTAATGTTTTGTGGTTTCTCTATATTCTAATTATATATAATACATATATAATATAATATATCCTGAATTTATTTGAGAAACAATTATCATTTAAAAAATTGAATCATTAAATTCTAAAGAATTTAGAAATTTCATCCTAGAAATTTTAACCCTTTGTATCAATTTGAAATAGGTGAGGGTTCTAAAGTTTTATTTTTTTGTTTAGTTACCATGTCTCATATTCACACTTGTGGTTCCCCTAATGAATGTTAGTATGGTCAGTTGTAATTATCCCTAGAACATATTATTTAGGGTCCAAGATCATCACAAGATTTTATTCATATAAGAGGTCTTTCTCCAGTTGTACCAACTCTATATTAAATAAATTTGACTAATTGGGTATATACATTTATTGGATAGATACATGGAAAAAACATAAAATTGATTCATATTTAGTAGATGTTCAAACTGATAGTCCACTACTCATATACGATCAAGTATCTCAATGGGTCTAACATACCATGGGATATGCTTCCCCTTATTTCCAAATCGTATGACTCTCTTACAATGTAAAATTCTAAGGACAAAATTTCTCCAACTTCTACATCCAAGTCCCATTGACGATTTTCATCCTAGATATTTTTATGAAAATGTGTATTTTTTTATATTTTACTTCATGACTTAAATAATATATTCTATATCTTTCTCAAGATTAGGTCCATGAAACTTTTTTCACTAACTTTATCCCAATAGCCTACAGTTCTACATCACCTCTCATATAGATCTTCATATGAATATATTTGAATAATTTAGTGGAATATGATGTTATATGATAACTCATATAATTGGAGACTTTCATCCCATTCGATATTAAATTATATTGAGTGGTTTATCAGCATGTCCTCGAGTTTATAAATAGTCCTTTTAAATTGGCTATTAGTTTAGCAATGATCAGTTACAATGAAATTCAATTTAGTATTCTAAAATATTGATGAATTCTAAAAAAATTGATTTGAACCATGGATCCTGACAAAATAAGATTGAAATTACAACCCCATGTAGCATCCCCACATCCTTGATATATATCTTTGGATGTTTTTCCTATGGGAAATATTTCTGAATGGTGATGATTTGGCGATTCATGGAGAGTCGAAGCACCGAAAGTAATGTAGCATTGTTTCCATAGGATGTATTCCAAACACCAATGAAATAATCTATATGGAAATCTCCCAATACCAATGGGTATGTGAAATTTTTGAAGCATTCCCATGGAAATACTTCACTTTACTTTAACTTTCTAACATACCATGCACCTTGAGATATACTTTGAAATCTCATTCTTCATATTTTCCAACAAAAAAATATGTCAATGATCATGTTATATCTTGGTACATCAGGGATGGATAATGAAATGTGAACTATATGAATTATCCAATATATCCTTATTTATCTGTGGTGATTAAGGAACAAAAATCCTAGATCCAAAAGTAATAAAACCAACATCATAGATTTGTAACACTTGTAGCATCACTTCCTTTACTGATTCCCTCTTATTTTGTAGCTCTATATCATCTCGTTTTGACCCCCTGTCCTTCCCTTAGATAGATAGTAAGGAAATAATTAGGTAAATATAGGATTTATTCCCTTTAGTTATGATTTCCAAATCAATGATTTTTATTTTTTAGATAATAAGGTCTTTCTCAATCCACATCATCGATAATGTATGAGGTCATATTATTCTAAGGGTATCATCTACCTTTTTGTGTGAATATATAGATTAAGATCCTATTATGGGTATATTTTTTACACTACTAACCGTAGAGATTTTACAACCAATTTTTCATGGGGAATTTCACAAAGTATAACAGTATATCATACATAGTTTAGTTTTTTTCATCGATCCCGAACTATTATAAGGCATAGGATAACATATTTTTATTATTCATGGATACAAAACAAAAACCTTTCATCAAATCATTGTTGTAAATAAAAAAAAAATCACCACCTATTGGTAGTGTGAGTGCAGGAATGGAGATTATCCTCTTATTAACCTCTCAAATAATTAGTTACATTATTCTGTCTACACATTCTTCACCAATTTTCATGACAACATAGTTATCATGATAGAAATTCATGTGAAATTTCTCACAAAACATCAGTAGTACACTATTATTCCAAGAAACCTATAGATTTCCATGAGAAAAGCCAGTCTCAATAATTGTTCAATTGCCTTTTTGTTTTAACGGTCCATAGAAATTACCTCACTTATGATCAGGTGCCCTAAGAATGAAACTATCTGCATTCAAATATCACACTTTTGAAACATAGAATACTTTTTCTTATACATGATTTTTCCACTACAATCTTTATATGTTATTTGTGTTAAAACTTCTCTTGGATTAAATGATAATATCATTTATAAACACAACCATAAATTTATAATTTTAATATCTAAATAATCTATTAATTAAATTCATAAATTTTTAATTGGAAATTTTAGGTCCAAAGGGAATCACAATAAACTCATCATCCATATACTTTTATGAAAGGATGTCTTCTGAACATCTCACTTATTCACCTTTAGCTAATGATTTAAGAATAAAGATTCATCTTTCAGCAGTACTGGATCCCTGTAGTTGATAGAACAAGTCATTAATCATTGATAGTGAATACCTCTTCATTATGGTGATCATTTTTCTTTACAAATATCACTAAATCAACCCAATGAAATACACTATGATTTATGAACCCTTTGTACCAAACCTCTTGAAACTACTTCTTCAACTCCTCCATTTTTTCTAGGGCCATTGTAACACTCGAGAATTTTATCAGAAATATTTTTTTTATATAAATCATCAAAGGAATATTTCACTACACACAACACTAGCTTGGCTTGTTTTTCACACAATCGCGACCTTCCTTGATAGCTTGCATCGTACGCAATACCGAGTTTCACTAAACAACGATATGCTATTAAAATATTATTAAATCTAGCTGTTATGAATAGTAATAACCACTTTTTGAAATTTTTTAAATTTTATTTTTTAAAATGGACTTCATTTTTGGATTCGGAATATCGAAATTACCCTAGGGTGAAATTTTGGTATTTATCTGGAAACTTTTAATTTTTTATGAATAGTGAAAACAATGGGTTACTATTTAAAAACTGACTTTTTATTTAAATAATTATTTATTTTATTTAAATTTATTTTAGGTAAAATTTTATACATAATACCTATATATGTTCAATGTAATTCATTGGAAAATATTATAATAATTTTAGATATATAAAATTTTTATTGAACTTTTCACCATCTTTTACCCACCTCCTAGGAGAATTTTCAAATTTACATAAAACATAATTTACCGCTTCTGTGAGTGGAATTTAAAAAATCCAAGATACACGGTTGATTTCAGTAAGTAAAATGTGGTTTAATTAGATTTAAATAATTTTTGGTGAATAGTAAATGTTTACTTTTATTTACCACGGTTAAAAGTAAATAGGGATATTAAGAGTAAAAATTATATTATTATTACCCTAACACATGTCCTAATTCTATTGGATAAGTGTAATTCGAAAAAAAAACAACCTTAAGAATAAAATATGACCATTAAGCCCACTTGGATTAGATTAGGACATTTATTATTAATTTATTTAAAGAAGGGTTAAAATAGATAAAATCAATGTTTAATAAGTAAATAATTTTTAATATATGGTTATACATGAGATATATTAGACTATAAATATCAATTAGAATGATAAAAAGATTTCCTACATAATGTTATTTTATTTGTAAATTTTAGACATTAAATAATTAAATTTATTTATGACACAAAGATGATGAAGTAATTATCTTATTAATGAAATATTGACATAATTGATGTTATAAATACCCACATAAATGTAATTTGAGACTTTTTATGAATTCCACTAATTTTATAGGTTAATATGACATGTTAGTATTTATTTAATTAATATATTTAGAATTAATCATTATGTTATGATTTTCACAAAAATCAATTACTAAATAGTGTCAAAATTGACATAAAATAGTTTTTAAAACAAATATTATATTATTAATTGTTATTTTATTCCTAAAAATATATGGTTCACCCAAATGACTTATATAAGGTTATATATATTAGTAATAAACTACTTGGGATTCGTTTGGCTTGTTATAGTATGTTTATTAACCATATAGTGTAAGAACACAAAAAGACAAGGTAAAAGTAAAATTATCTAGCATAAAGTGAAATATAAATGATATGGTTAAAATATTAAACTAAACTTGTCCAAATTCTATTGGATGAGAGGATTTCGAATCATCCCCACCTTAAATTTGAAATAAATCATGTTTTAGCTATTTTAAACCGAATATGGATTTATAATAAAATAAAATTTTTAGTTTTTCTAAACGAGCCCCTCTCCTCCTTTATAAAAGGGCACCTCCTCCCTCTCTTCCTCACATCAATTTTAGCCTTCAAGCTCATCCAACCCCTGACAATTTATCCTCTCCACTTCTCAAAGAAGCACTTCAAAGAAGATGTAATGTTTGTTACTGATTATTTCAACTTTATTTCTTCTTCCACTTCTTCTTATTTAGTTTTTTCGTTATGAATTAATAACATAAGTATCACTCATATACTGATATGTTATTATAATTATGAAACAACCCTATTTCACCATCTATCCAACCTAAGGAAAATGAAATCACCATGCGTGCGTATGGAATACCGTCTCCATGCCGTGGTGTAATCTATTTTCCTTACTTGTATGGATATAATGGTGTAAAGAATGAATATATATAATTATTTTAAAGTTATATTGATTCTGAAATAGTAAACATACACTCCAATACAATTCCACGATCATGGGAACGATATCATAGCTCGTGCTTACGTACAGAATACCATCTCCACGAGGTGATGCGACTCGTTCTACATGATTTTCATTGAATAATGATTACATAAATTAATTGAGTGAATAAATATGATATATATTACACTAATACAATTTTGGAAATGAGGTATCAATAACCTAAAAGAAGAATAAGAATTTATTCGACAAAACACGAAAAATAACAAAAAGTAATAAACACCAGAATTACAAGTAGCAATGAAATATTACTAATAATAATCTAAGAATATGACCACAATGATTATGATTCTGGAATAATTCAATGATATTATTTAAATCATTATACATGAGGTTCGGACACTTACGAAGCAAATCAGACCTAAGGTAAGGGAAATATCACAATCTCATTTTTATCCGATATTGTTTATACTTTGGAATTTACTAGGGCGTATTTTATCATCCACATCCATGTATCCTCAATATGTAATATTTATATCCTTCTACAATTGTTTATATCCAATTCTACCCTTCGGTGAGTTTTTAGTAAAAGATATGAAAGGAATATTTTATCGTTTTCCGTACAAGTACTTTTGGACTTTTCCAAAAAAAGTAAGAGAAGAATGTTTTTTAATTTATATGGCATGAATGGATTTTTAAAAAATTATCTCCAAGAAGCTTCCGTTACAAGTTTTAATGATTGTTTTTAATCAACTTCTTTTAGTTTTGAATTGTATGACATGTTAAGAAAGGAAAAGTGTTTTTGATGTAGAAAGGATATTTTCCTCAAGAATGGAGTTCAAATGTTTTATCAAAATTATTTTCCCTCTAAAATAATAAAGGGTTATATTTCTATCCCTATTATTACATTTATTTGATTATGTTTTGATGGAATTATTTTTATGAATTTTTTATCTTATATGAATTGTTTTATGATGTCACGATGTTTAAGAATTCCATTTTTATTATATGGGTTATGATATGATGTATGGTTTATGATTTTGTGGAACACATAAGAATGGTATCATTATGAGGTGGGTGAGACCTATATCTCCCTCTAATGAATTGGGTAAAGATTTTATATCTCATGAGATGGACCTGGCTGGGATGGTAAGTTATACCGGTCCAGTGAAACAGGACTGAAACATGGAATGAACTCAGTTTAGAAATGGACTTTGTCCACTAAGATATTCTTGGAAATGATTCTTGACTAATAAGAAATGATTCTCTGTGATTATGTGTGTATGCCACAAAGCTTCATGTTTTATGTTATGATTTTTGTGATTAAATTTCACTGCCATGATTTATCACATGTTATGAAATTATGATCTCTTTTGCAGGGTATGATTTCCAAAATGTTATATTCTTATGAATATGATGTGATTGATATTTCATTTGGTTACCCTTACTGAGCATTTGAGCTCACCATTATGTATTTTTTCTTTCCCCAGTTCAGGAAGAATGTTATTAAGTAAGATATACCAAAAAGGGACTCCAGATATGATTAAATAAATGTGAGGCAATGTAGATGCTTTATAAACCAGTTGTCTATGTTTCACAGTTTCTAAAGACACTATAACTATACGGTCCTTTCATGGTTTTGTTATAAGTTGTAATAAGTGTACTTCAATTTTGAAGTACTAACAATGTATATAATGTATGGGTTGTTAAAGTTGGTATCAGAGGAAAGGTATAGTCAACCTTTGGAAACTAGGATGTGAAAGCCTTAGTAAGAATCCTAAGTATAAGTCTAAGCATAGAACACAATCTTAGTGTTTTAAAAATGGACATGAACAACCTATGCTAAGACCTTAAGTGTAAAATTTTATTCTTGATTATGTTGTTTTCCTATTATAATTAGTGTTGCTCACACTATTCTTCTTGGTTTTAGTCAATGGCTGGAACCCGAAGGAACCGTGTTAATGCGGAATGCGACGGGCAATGCAATGATTGTCCCCCTGAGAAACCAAATGTTATGGGAGCTGGAATGAAAAATCTTTTAGCCATGATCACACAACTTTCTCAAGCTATGAATCATGCAAGACATTCAAACGAGCAAAGGAAATATCAACATTCTGTTGAATCCTTCATGAGGCAGCGTCCACCTTCATTCAGCTGGTCTACTGATCCATTAGTTGCTGAACAATGGATTAGTACTTATGAAAAGATATTTTCAGTTCTTCAATGTTCTGAACATGATAAAGTCATCTTAGCAGTGTATCGCTTGGAAGGTGATGCTGATCAATGGTGGAATATTATCAAGAATACGAGGCCAAGAGATGAAATTGAGTCCATGGAATGGGACGAGTTCATGAACTTATTTTTCAATAAGTACTTCCCTCATATTCTTCGAAAAAAGATGGAGAAGGAGTTTCTTGAACTAAAGCAAAAGGATGATGAATCTGTTGGTACCTATGAAGGAAATTTTACAAGACTTGCAAGGTACGCTTCTGGTATTTTTATCCAACCTGAGAGTAAGATCGATCGATTCTTTAGTGGCTTAAGACCAAGTATTCGAAGGGAGTTATCCATAAGGGACTTCAATAGCTATAAGGAAATTGTTCGATTTGCTCTCAAAGTTGAGATGGAGATTTGAGTAACCCATCAGTCATATGGGTTTGATATGATGAGGAAAATGGAATTAAAAGGAAAATCTAAAGAGTGCACTGAAAAGAATATGAGTTTTCCCTTATCCTCAATTTGTGGAAAGAAACATGGAGGGAGTTGTCCCAAAGGGACAAGAAAATGTTTCAAATGTGGAAAGGAAGGTCATCAGGCATTTTAATGCCGCAATGATGGGAAGAAGGTGTCTGGTGATGCGAACAATGAAAAGTCTACACATAGTGCACCTCATACACTTCAATGTTACAAGTGCAAGGAAATGGGGGATTATTCCAATCAATGCCCTAATCCAAGAATTGTTTATGATGATCGACATCAAAAAAGTATTAAGGCTAAAGACAAAGGAAATTCACATGCAATTTCTATCAGTGATGTGGTGTACGATAACGAAGTGGTGAAATGTACACTTACCATCCACTCTAATGTAGAAAATGTTTTATTTGATTCTGGATCCACCCACTCCTTTATTTCTAATGAATTTTTTAATGGTATCACCGTATTACCTCAACAATTAGATGTTGAGATAGCTGTGACAACCCCTAATGGCACAACAGTCGCATCAAAAGTTTATAATTCTTCTCCGATTGAAGTTTGTGGGAAAGTGCTTCCTGAAACTCTTGTGATCATTTCTATAGTGGAATTTGATGTTATTCTTGGCATGGATTGGCTTTCTTTATATGGATCTCATATCAATTTCCAAAGAAGGGAAGTCACATTTCATGTTCCAAATCAATCTATGATCGTCTATTGATGCAAGGATGGACATAACCTTCTAGTGGAAATTTCCTCCATCTTATGGGTCTTGATTCCACTAAATGAAGGTTATTAATCACAAATGGTTGGTGAAAAACTCACGATTAATAATATGCCCATTGTACGGAATTTTGACGATGTCTTTCCAGAGGAATTACTGTTTCTTCCACAAAATTGTGAAGTTGAGTTTTCAATAGAACTTGTACCGGGTGATTTACCTATTTCAAAGAAACCTTATAGAATGGCCCCAATTGAGTTTCAGAAATTGAAGAAGAAACTCCAAGAGAATCATGATAAGGGGTTCATATGCCCTAGTGTGTCACCTTGGGGAGCACATATTCTATTTGTTAAGAAGAAAGATGGATCAATCAGACTATGCATTGATTATCGATAACTTAACAAGATCACTATCAAGAATAAATATCTTCTCTCGCGCATTGATGACTTATTTGACCCACTACGCGGAGCTCAATACTTTTCCAAGATTGATCCTCGTTCAGGGTATCATCAATTAAGGGTCAAAATGGAGGATATACCAAATATGGCTTTCCATACAAGGTATGGACACTATGAATTTAAAGTGATGCCATTTGGTCTTACTAATTCCCCTGCTATCTTCATGGAACTGATGAATAGAGTCTTTTGAGACTATCTGGATCAGTTTGTGGTAGTCTTTATAGATGATATTATTTTATATTCAAAGAGAAAGGAAGAACATGAAGATCACTTGAGAATTATATTGAATACCCTGAGAAAGGAGAATCATTATGAAAAATTAACCAAGTGTGAATTTTGGCTTCAAAAAGATTCATTTTTGGGTCACATAATCTCAAAAGAGGGGATATCTGTGGATCCAGCAAAAACAGAGGTTATCAAAAGATGGTCGAGACCAACAACAGTAATTGAGATCCGATGTTTTCTTGGTTTGGCTGGATATTATTGACGTTTTTTGAAAGATTTTTCACGATTATCTAATCCACTCCCCTGGTTGACTCGGAAAGGATTTATGTTTGTTTGGACGGAGGAATGTGAAGAGAATTTCAAGGAGTTGAAAAGAAGGTTATCCAGTGCACCTCTACACACACATCCTTGTAGTGGAGAAAGGTTTGTGTTCTACAGTGATGCATCCAAGAAGGGATTGGGGTGTGTTCTTATGAAAAATGATATGGTGATAGCTTATTCCTCACGACAGTTGAAAATCCATGAGAAAAATTACCCAACTCATGATTTGGAGTTAGTTGTGGTAAGCTTTGCATTAAATATTTGGAGGCATTATCTTTATTGAGAAAGGTGTGACATTTTTATTGATCATAAAAGTTTAAAGTATATTTTCACACAAAAGGAGCTGAATATGCGCCAAAAAGATGGTCGGAGCTGATTAAGGATTACGACTGCTCAATTCATTACCACCCTGGGAAAGCAAACAAGGTGGAAGATGCATTAAGTCGACAAGACCATGACAGCTTATCCATGATGAGGATCACAAAAGATCCAATATTTATGGATTTACAAAGGATGGATCTTGAAATTATAATGAAAGGAGAAAAATTGTATCTTTCTCAAATGAATGTTCAACCATCAATACATGTTAAGATTAAAGAGGCATAGAAATAATATGTAGAGTTATAAAACATGGTGAGAAATGTTCCTGAATTCAACCTTGTTTGTGATCAGATAATAACGTTCAGGAATCTGGTTTGTGTTCCTCCCATCCCCGAATTAAAGAAGGATCTGCTGGATGAGGCTCATTGTTCTTCATTCTCTATTCATCCTATAAGCATGAAGATGTATAGGGACCTGAAAGTGAACTTCTGGTGGGATGTCATGAAAAGAGATGTTTCTGAATATGTCTCTCGATGCTAGGTTTTTCATCAAGTTAAAGCTGAGAGACAGAAGACTAAGGGGATGTTACAATAATTACCCATACCCGAATGGAAATGGGAAAACATAACTATGGACTTTGTCACAGGACTTCCAAAAACAACCAAAGGAAATAATGCTATCTGGGACATAGTTGATCGTCTTTCAAAGACTGCACACATCATTGTTATTAGAGAGGATTTCTATATGGATCAACTTTCCAGGATATATGTAAAGAATGTGGTAAGATTACATGGAGTACCACTTTCTATTATATATGGTCGGGATCCAAGGTTTACCTCAATGTTCTGGCGAAGTCTTCAACATACTCTGGATACCGAATTGATTTTCAGCTCTGCTTATCATCCTCAGACGGACGGTTAGTCTGAGAGGACAATTCAAACTCTAGAAGATATGTTGAGAGCTTGCTCTATGGATTTAAAAGGTGGTTGGGGTCAACACCAACCTGTGGGGAAATTTTCTTATAATAATATCTTTCACTCCAGTATTCAGATAGCTCCTTGTGAAGCTCTCTATGGAAAGAAATGCAGGACTCCAACGTACTGCGATGAAGTTGGGGAAAGAAATCTATTAGGACCAGATCTTGTTGATGAGATGGCAGAAAAGGTCTGATCTATTCAACAATATATAAGATCATCTCAGAGTCGATAAAAATGTTATGTCGACAACCGAAGAAAAGACTTAGTGTTTTAAGTGGGTGATAAAGTGTTCTTACAAATATCTCCTTGGAAGAGAGTAATGTGATTTGAAAGAAGGGAAAGCTGAGCCCTAGGTATATCGGTCCTTTCAAAATACTGGAACGTGTTGTGAAAGTAGCTTACCGATTGGCACTTCCACCGAATCTCTCTCAAGTTCACTATGCGTTCCATGTATCTCTCCTGAGAAAGTACATACATGAACCTTAACATGTACTCAGCTCAGAAGTTGTACCGCTGGAACAAAATCTTTCTTATGAAGCACAACAGATAGTGATTCTCGGTCATTAAGAAAAAGTCCTACGGAACAAGACCACTATCTTGGGGAAAGTTTTATAGAGGAACCACCAATTAGAAGAAGCTACATGGGAGCTTGAGGATATGATGAAGGATAGGTATCCTCATCTGTTTGTTACAAGTGACGAATTTCAAGGGCGAAATTCATTTTAAGGTGGGGTAGAATGTAACACCCGAGACTTTTATATGAAATATTTTGTTTTTATATAAATCATCAATGGAATATTTCACTACACACAACACTAGCTTGGCTTGTTTTACACGCAATCGCGACCCTCCTTGATAGCTTGCGTCGTACGCAATACCGAGTTTCACTAAAAAACGACATGCTATTAAAATATTATTAAAACTAGCTATTTTGAATAGTAATAAACACTTTTTGAAATTTTGTAAATTTTCTTTTTCAAAATGGACTTCAGTTTTGGATTTGGAATATCGAAATTAACCTAGGGTGAATTTTTGGTATTTTTCTGGAAACATTCAATTTTTGATGAATAGTGAAAACAGTAGGTTACTATTTAAAAACCGACTTTTTATTAAAATAATTATTTATTTTATTTAAATTTAATTTAGGTAAAAATTGATACATAATACCTATATAAGTTCAATGTAATTCATTGGATTAGTTTTATAATAATTTTTGATATATTAAAATTTTATTGATATTTTCACCGTCTTTTACCCACCTCCTAGGAGAATTTGAAAATTTACATAAAACATAATTTTACCGCTTCTGTGAGTGGAATTTCAAAATTCCAAGAGACACGGTTGATTTCAGTAAGTAAAATGTGGTTCAATGAGATGAAAATAATTTTTGGTGAATAGTTACTTTTTACTTTTATTTACCATGGTGAAATGTAAATTGGGTAATTAAGAGTAGAAATAATAATATTATTACCCTAAAACATGTCCTAATTCTATTGGATAAGTGTAATTCGACCAAAAACACCCTTATGAATAAAATATGACCATTTAGGCCCACTTGGATTAGATTAGGACATTTATTATTAATTTATTTAAAGAAGGGTTAAAATAGTCAAAATCAACGTATAATAAGTAAATAATTTTTAATATAGCGTTCTAAATGAGATAAATTTGACTATAAATATTCATTATAAAGATAAAAGTATTTCATACATAATGGTATTTTATTTTTAAATTTTAGACATTAAATAATTTAATTTATTTATGACACAATAATGATGTAGTAATTATCTTATTAATGAAATTTTGACATAACTGATGTTATAAATACCCAAATAAATGTAATTTTATACTTTTTATGAAATCCATTAATTTTCTAGGTTAATATGACATGTTATATTGATTTAATTAACTTTGTTCTTATTAATCATTCTGTTATGAGTTTCCCAAATATTCAATTACTAAATAGTGTCAAAATTGACATAAAATAGTTTTTAAAACAAATATTGTATTATTAATTTTTATTCTATTCATAAAAATATAAGGATCGGCCAAATGACTTAGATATGGATATATATATTAATAATAACAACTTGGGGTTTTTTGGCTTGTTATAGTAAGTTTATTAACCTTATAGTGTAAGAACACAAAAAGACACAGTAAAAGTAAAATTATCTATCTTAAAGTTAATTCTAAATGATAAGGTTAAAATAGTAAACTAAACTTATCAAAATTCTATTGGATGAGATTATTTTGACCCATACCCACCTTAGCTTCGAAATAAATCAATTTGGAGCTATTTAAAACTGAATATGGATTTATAATAAAATAATATTTTTAGTTTTTTCAAATGAGACCCTATCCTCCCTTATAAAAGGGCACCTCCTCCCTCTCTTCCTCACACCACATTGAGCCTTCAATCTCATCCAAACACTGACAATTTCTCTTCTCCAATTCCCTAGAAACATCCTAGAGGACTTTTCTTCTTCAAAGACCAATTTTAGCACCTTAAAATGAGGTCTCAAAGAAGCGCTTAAAAGAAGAGGTAATGTCTGTTACCGATTCTTTCAACATTATTTCTTCTTCAACTTATTCTTATATAGTTTTTTCTTATGAATTAATAACATCAGTATCACTCATATACTGATATGTTATTTTATGTATGAAACAACCCTATTTCACCATCTATCCATCCTACGGAAAATGAAATCACCGCGTGTGCGTACGTACGAAATACCGTCTCTACGCCATGGTGTAATCTATTTTCCTTACTTGGATTGGTATAATTTTGTAAAGAATGAATATATATGATAATTTTAAAGTTATATGGATTCTGAAATAGTATACATACACTACAATACAATTTCACGTTCATGGAAATGATATCATCGCTCGTGCGTACGTACGGAATACCGTCTCCACGATGTGATGCGACTCGTTCTACATGATTTTCATTGCCAAATGATTAAGAAAATGAATTGAGTGAATAAATATGATATATATTTCACTAATACTATTCTGGAAATGAGGTTTGCATAACCTAAAAAGAAGAATAAGAATTTATTCGACAAAACACGCAGAATAACAAAAAGTAATAAACACCCGAATAACAAGTAGCAAATGAAATATTACTAATAATAATCCAAGAATATGAACACAATGAGTATGATACTAGAATAAGTCAATGACATTATTTAAATCATTATACATGAGGTTCATTCATTTACGAAGCAAATCAGACCTAATGTAAGGTAAATCTCACAATCTAATTTTTATTCGAGATTGTTTATACTTTGGAATTTACTGGGGTGTATTTTATCATCCACATCCATGTCTCCTCAATATTTAATATTTATATCCTTATAAAATTTTTTATATCCAATTTTACCCTTCGGTGAGTTTTTCGTAAAAGATATGAAAGGAATCATTTGTCATTTTTCGTACGAGGTACTTTTTGACTTTTCCGACAAAAGTAAGAGAAGAATGTTTTCTTAACTTATACGACATGAATGGATCTTTAAAACATTATTTCCAAGAAGCTTAATTTACAAGTTTTCATGTTTATTTTTAATCAAATTCTTTTATTTTATAATTTTATGACATGTTAAGAAAGAAAAAGTGTTTTTGAAGTAGAAAGGATATTTTCCTCAAGAATAGAGTTCAAGTGTTTTATCAAAATTATTTTCCATCTAAGATAATAAAGGGTTCTGTTTCTATCCCTATTATTACATTGATTTGATTATGTTGTGATGGAATTATTTTTATGAATTCCTTTATCTTATATGAATTGTTTTATGATGTCACGATGATTAAGAATTCCATTTTTATTACATGGGTTATGCTATAATGTATGGTTTATGATTTTTTGGAACACATAAGAATGGTATCACTATGAGATGAGAGGGACCTATATCTCCTTCCAATGCATTGGGTAATGATTTTATATCTCATGAGATAGACATGGGTGGAATGATAGGTTAAAACGGTTCAGTGAAACACGACTGAAACGAGGAATGAACCCAGTTCAGAAATGGACTTTGTCCACAAAGATAATCTTGGAAACGAGTCTTGACGAATAAGAAATTATTCTCTATGATTATGTGTGTATGCCACAAAGCTTCATGTTTTAAGTTATGATTATTGTGATTACATTTCACTGCCATGATATATCTCATGTTATGAAATTATGATCTCTTTTGCAGGTTATGATTTCTAAAATGTTATGTCCTTATGATTATGATGTAATTGATATTTCTTTTGTTTACCCTTACTGAGAATTTGAGCTCACCATTTTTTATTTTTTCTTTCCCCAGGTCAGGATGAAGGTTATTAAGTAAGATATGCCAAAAAGGGACTCTAGATATGATGAAATAAATGGGAGGCAATGTAGATGCTTTATGAACCAGTTGTTTATGTTTCCTAGTTTCTAAAGAAACAATACCTATACGGTCCTTTCATGGTTTTGTTATATGTTGCAATAAGTGTACTTCAATTTTGAAGTACTAACAATGTATGTAAATTATGGGTCGTTATAGCCGTCCAATATGATAATTTATATATAGTAGTGACTACAATTATATATTATATTAAGAACTCTACCTCGTGATTTTGGGGGATGTATGGTTAACTATTTAGGAAATGCATTAGTGTTTATCCTCAAAATTGGAATTTCCTACAGGTATAGACTTTCCTTTAACTATGATATTTGGGAAGTGGTGATTCATCATAGGTTATCAGCACCCACACCATTGGTGGATTTTCCAACGGATATTCCTGATCATAATTTCACTTTTATAAGAGTATGGGATGATTTATGATATGAAAATATATTCCCCTTTTCTGATAGTTGATGTGTTCTATATTTCTTGTAGTCAATCCATTCCTAATATAGAATCAAATTCCATCATGGTATGGATTATTCTATTCACTAGACGAATCTTACCACATATGATAATATGAGAAGATCTTAATAATTTTGATGCAATTATATCACCACCAATTGTTTTTATAGATATTTATGCATTAAGGTATTAGGACATATATTCAATAGTTCTAAAAAAACATTTTTTTATAATGTAATACATAGAACTAGAGTCAAATAAAACTGTTTCCATTATTGAGGGAATGATAAGTGTACCATTTATGGATTAATTTATGATCCCCATCAACAGTAATGATGGAATAATATTTCCCGATCGCCATTTAATTTTGTGCTTTCTAACACTGATTACCCTCAAAGACCCATGGTTTAGTACACCAATAATAATTATTACCCGTATCCCTATAGAGGCACATTAAACTAGAGGTGGTACTTTATGGGGTGCTTTGATTTCCTATATCGTATTGTCCATCTTTTTCATGTATCTTTAGTATTCCCTAGAATGTTTTCCTTCACTCCAGAAATTGAATCATTTACCTATCCCTTTGAGAAAAATCGTATTATGGTTTTTTCCAAATGTTTTCAATTTAGTGGTTGGATCCTCTTTCCTGCTCTTTCATTTGACCAAACAGCTTAAAACACCATTCTTATCTCTTTCCCTGTGTGTAAATATGTAATATTCAAACACCATATCAATATTGAGTGAAACATGAACCACTTCTTCATAACTACCAATGTCTCGGATAGCTAGTATGGAATCCCTCCTCCACATTACATAACATTTAATTACATTAAAAACAAATGATCTTTAATGAATAGTGTCTTGCAAAAAATGCACATAATACATGAAAACATATAACATTATTTTAAACTCATTTAAAGGATTATTAAAATTTTAATGATCTATATAATCAATGCATCTAATCACCTGGAGACATACATTAAAGGAAAGGGTTAGAAGATGTCCATGTAAAGAAAGTAAGTGAAAATGATGACAAGTGAACTCGAGAGATATCAGTAAGAAGATGGGGAATATCATAAATATATGATAAAAAGGAATATCATAATAATAATAACATGTAAAATAACATGAAAATGTGGCTATAACATTTATTTTAGATATTCATATTCATATCACTAATTTTGATCCCCAAGGTTCCATAAATATTACCAAGGTTATTCCCCACGATATCAAAAAACTTGTTATCTCTAGAGATTAATATCATTAACCAATTAAATGGAGTGATATTAGAGATAAACCTTAATATTTATTTATTTTCATGTGATCCACATATATCATAATCAAATATTTCATAAAAAACCAAATGAGGAAAAAATAAATGGGGTTCATATCAAAATCATGACACTTTAAAAAGTGATTAAAAACAAAATCATTTGTTCATTTATAACCCATTTAAATGTAATGGGGATTTTATGTATATAAATTCCTCAATAAAATTTATCAATATTATTTAATTATGAATTACCATGTAAATGAATTTATTTGGGTAACCACATAAAAGAAAATTGATATTTTCTTCAGAAAAAGAGGGAGATTTTTAGACAAAAATTCTATAGTATGACTACTATATAACATGAATTTAGAAAACATTAAAAATATAATGGAAAATGGTCACCCAATCATAAATAACTCCTAATATGGTATAATGACATTATAAAAAAAGAAATAATATCATGGTATGGATATTTGAATTACATACCACAGGAAAAGAATACTTGAAAGAAAAGGGAATATGCAATTTAATTTATGAAAGTTTGGTATCCTAACAACATTATTTAAAAATTTAAAAATCATTTGTTATGATAGGAAAGGGTCTCTAATAATTTGTACGAAAAATTTATAGAAATAAGTATATAAAATAATATACACAAAAATAAAAAATAGAATCTATAAGTCAAAAGATAAAGGAATTCATGACTAAAAGAGGGGGGGGAGAAATGTTCTCTTACATTGAAGATTAACCTCAAAAAATCAAAGGTTAGGACATTGGGGGGATTGAGGGCACCTTGGTAGGACTCCTTTAGAGTTAAAAAGGTCATATCATTATCGTGGAGGAATTTATAATTAAAATAATGAAGGAATGGATTGGTATTTATAGAAAATGTGAGGGAATATTTTATTAATTTCCATGGCAGACCTCATTAGTGGTATTTGTAAAACCATGGGCTTGCCCATGGTATTTTCCAATGTTATTTCCCACATGGGACACCTCATTAAATATTTTACAGTATACTAGTCAACCAAAATTATTACATCATTATTGATGTTATTAAACAAATCAAAACACAAAATAGTATTTTTTACTTATCACTAAAAAACAAAAAAAAATATAAAAAACTCATAAATTCACCCTAAACTAGTATCGATTCTATAAATTAATGAAATCCATTTTCAAAAAATAAATTTTTAATTAAGAGATATTCAATATTTACCTAAAGCGATTATTTACTCAGAAAATTATTAATACTTAACTGATAATTTCTCAAACAGTTATTATCTTATTCTATTATATCACATTACCAAACCAGATTCTTAAATTATATTTATGACTTCCTAAGTGAGGTTAATATTCTATTGGTCACATTAAAATTCATAAGGGTAATATCCCTATTCATAATTTACTATTCACCAAAAATATAATTTGATTCTTTTAGAGTCTAAATTTCATACTGATCACAACTATCGAAGAAATTTTTTTTAAAATCATTTAACATTATCAATTACTTAATGTATAAAAAAATTACAGTGCCTTTTTTCCAATATTCATCAATATTATGTAAAATCTATAAATTAATCCTATATTTCTTTGGACATTTGAAATTCCAAAATATTTTTTATAAAAAAGGATTAAATAATGTAACTAAGGCATCATTACAAAGACCCTTATAAAACCTGTGTATTACCTAAGAGTAAGGTGTGCAATAGAGAGAGAATCTTTGGGCGGCTTGGACAACATTAATCGAGTGGTGATTTCTATCATCTTGAACATCTCCCATAAAAAGATTTCATTAATACTTAACCTATTGGAGTTTAGATTGGGATTAGTCCAGAGAAAATCCCAATGATGCTACCTACTTTACATACTCTGATAGATGGGATTCGTATAACTTTAGACTATGGGATTAGGCCATCAACTCTTCTTTCTATATTAATAAACCATGATCATTTGTATTTATAAAAAATAATCATAATGATAAGAGTAAAGTTTCCAATGATCATTTTGACCAATAGTCATATTGGCCAAATTTCCAATAACTGTTGAAACCTGACAGTCTCATTTTAATTATATACACATCATTAATTAAAGGATATAATTTTGTTAAGTATAAATTAAAATAACACTCAAATATAGGAAACAAAAATTATTCAAAAGTTTAGATCGTTAAATTCATTCCCCCTTAAGAAATTTCATCCCCGAAATTTCGAATAATACCCTAATAAGATAAAAGGTGTGTGTACTTCTACCTCATAGACTCCTTGAGTTCCACATGGCTTCTTCACACTTTTGGTTCCTCTACAACACCTTAATAAGGTGGGTATTCTTATTGCATAGAACCCTGTCTCTACGATCCAAGATATTCAACGGATGCTCCTCATAAGAGAGGTCATGTTCCATTTGTACCGCCTCTCGATTTATTACTTGTGAAGGGTTAGGAATATACTTCCTCAATAGGGATACTTGGAAGATATCATGAACTTATACTAGATTTGGAGGAATTGTAAGATGATAAGCCACTTGTCTTACATGATCATGGATTTTATAGGGTCCAATGTACCTAGGGTTGAGCTTCCCTTTCATCCCAAAAAATCATGACTCTCTTCCAAGGTGATATCTGAAGAAATTATTTTTCACCAACATCAAAATGAAAATCCCTTCAATGGTTTTCAACATATCCAATTTGTTGACTCTGAGTATCCTTAATGTGTTTATGGATTACATGAACCCTTTCTGTCATCTCTTGCATATGATCTGGCCCTGGAATCTTTCTCTCACCTTCTTCATCCCAACAAGTAGGAGTTCTTCATCACTTCCCAGATAGCGCTTCATATGGTGACATTTGAATATGTGAGTGGAAACTATTATTGTAAGAGAACTCAAATAATAAGAGATGTTGGTATCATCCACCTTTAAATTCCATTGAGCTCAATCTCAGCATGTCCTAGAGGGTTTGAATAGAACATTTAGACTGGACATCAGTTTTGGGGTGATAGGCCGTACTGAAATTCAATTTGGTAATTATAGAATGTTTAAGACTTATCTAGAATTTTAATGTGAACCTTGGATCATGATAAAATAAAATATAAAGAGGAAATCCATGCCGCCATACCACTTCATGAAAATCCTAGAAAGTTCATCAAGAGGGAAATATTCCTGAATTGAGATAAAATGGGCAGTCTTGGTGAGATGGTCCACTATAACCCATATCATATCATTCCCTTTTAATTTTCTTAGGAGACCAGTGACAAAGTCCAAAGTGATATTGTCTCACCTCCATGTAGGTATGGATAGTTATTGTAATAACCCTTTAATAACATTATATAACAACATAAAACATGATACAGAACATCTATATTGGAATATTCCTTTACTTGAACTCATTATACTCTCTTACTTATCATTGGATGGGATAACCCGAGGACATGCATAAGAAAAGGGTGAGCTATGAATCCTAGTAGGGGAGTAAAAAAGGTATAACATGAAAAATACATTACATGTTAGTCAATATTAAAATGAACTAAGCATAAAAGAAACATGAACAAAAAGGAATATGAAGAATAATTATCCCAACATGGAAATTTGGCAACAACACTTAACTTGGTATTAGAATGATCTAAGGCTCATTGCACATGGATCATGAGTAAACTCTCATTGCACTTGAATTATCATGAGTAAACCCTCATTTAACTTGAAGTATCATGATACTAATCTTTACCCAATTCATTGGAGTGCTATCAGGGTACACCCTTCTTAATCATTTCATTTCATGCATA
Organism: Viscum album; assembly: GCA_963277665.1. Lineage (NCBI taxonomy): Eukaryota > Viridiplantae > Streptophyta > Magnoliopsida > Santalales > Viscaceae > Viscum > Viscum album. The sequence goes on from OY728125.1 coordinate 1,407,250,783, forward strand.
AGTGTGCCACATGGATCATACAACATGGAATCACTAAAGATCATAATTTATTTCATGATAAAGTAATGTTGAATTAATAAATGAAACTATAAAATATATAATTAAATTTTATTAATGTTTAATCCCATTTATTGAGAAATGGTCATGGTATTCACAACACAATGACTTTGGCATCATAAAATCATAATGCAATTTTCGCAGCATAATGACGTGACATAAGAATTCATAAAAATGGTTGATGAGAGAAAAAGGGGGTTTATCATCATATTTACATGAAATTTATAGTAAGGAGGGCATATATATACATGTATAGACATTAATAATGGAATTTTAGATTCATAACACAAAATAATTTCTTGAATAAAAATGAAGAGAGTGAAATTCCTAATTGAATTTCAGCATGGTAACGGGTGTACATTGAGAGGAATTAATGAGAGATAAAGGGGTATAAAATCATTCAAAAATAAATATGGGGGTATGCGGGAGGTGGGAAATCAGAACCCATAATTTATAATTGAAAATAAAAGGGAATAACAATATTAGAAAACATGGATAAAATGAGAAAGGAAGAAATTACTTACTTGGAAGTGTGAAACCAAAGGCTTGGGAGAGGCTTGAGAGAGAATTATTGGGAGCTTGGGGTACCGTGGGAGGATTATAAAGAGAGGAGTTAAGATATTGGTCTTTCTCTAAAGGGAATTAGTGTAACAGAAGTGGTATATTTGGTGGGTTTATGTAGTAAGTGAGAGAGAATTCTTTATTATTTATATTTTGGCCACAAAACCTTAACATAATAAAAACAAAAAACAAAACCATGTTTTTTCAGATGGTTTTTTCTAAAGGGGAGTGGAAACAATTATTTTATATGTCCAATTTCCTAAATTCATAAAATATTAGGCATGCTTATGTGTAGGCGAGTCACACTGTCAAGGAAATTATTTTAAAAAGATAAAATGTTTTATAAGTCTTGGAGGGTCCACTATGGATTTATAAAATAAATAAATAGACCTAAAATCCCATTATTTTAATGGTAAAACAAATATTTTCCTAAAATCCCACTTTAATGATTTTATTACATCACTATTTTGTCATTATGCTGTCATAACACACATTATACAATTAAACGGTATTTAATTTTTACCAAAAATTCCACTATCTCAGAAAATTATGAAAAATTAACTATTGGATAATTTCAACATCCTCATTACAAATATAATTTTCATTTTATCTATATAAATTTATGAATATGTGCATTTTCTCTTTAAAAATAAAAACCAACATTTATCAATAATTAATGTGTTTTGACAAAAATAACTTTAAAAAATTAATAAAAATCACAATCATATTCATAATAATTATACGATAATTTATGTTATTTAAAATGTACTTTATTAATAATATTTAATAAAAATATTATTTAATTCAAAAATCCATTAATTCATCAAAATAGATTTCTTAATTGAATATTAACTAAAAATAATATTTTTTCTTGATAAACTATTTACAATATTACAATAATAAAATGAATGTGTATTATTTATTATATAGAAAATAATTCACATAATGATATTGCTATGTTATTGTTACATAACCTCTTTATAACACCCGCATAAGACCGAAGGGTAAGGTGTGTGATTGTGGCCGACTCTAGGGGTGGATCAGATAACATCGCTTGGGTGGTAATATCTATAAACTTATACATCTCCAATAAGTTGTTCCACTCGATCATAAAAATTTAAATCTTGGTTTGGGATTGGACAAGAGAGGATCTCGATGACGCCACCTCTTTTATGAGCTCTGACAAATGGGGTTCATACGGAGAAAGTTTACTAGATGAGGCTGTCACATCCTTGGTCATAGTAAATTGGATTTGTTGAAACCCTATATTTTTACTAATCATGTTATCACTGTTCAACGTCTATATTATCAATAGTAACAATTTTTAATAGTATTTTGAAATCTACAAAAATAAAACCTAGTAAATGCATATTTTATATAATCATTTTACATTATGAGACATTTAATTAGATAAAGAGAAATTTTCATTAACAAATGGTTGGGTCATTAAAATCTTTCCCCCTTAAAAAATATTCCCCTTGTAATTTTCTTTTCCCATAATAAAATAGATCCCTATTATTCTGCCTCATCACTTCCTCTAATTCCCACTTTGCTTCATCAAACATTTGGTCTTACCACAACACCTTGATGAGGGGAATTGTCTTATTTCATTGAACTTTACCCCTATAATAGAATATCCTCATCGACTTCTCTTCATATGAGAAGTCATTTCACAGTGGTTCCACCTATGGATTGAGTACATTTTATGGGACAGGTATGTACTTTCTCTAGAGTGATACATGGAATACATCATGTACGTGAGATAGTTTTGGTGGGATTTCTAGTCGATAGGCCACTTATCTAAAGCTATCATGGATCTCAAAAGGGACGATACACCTTGGACTAATTATTCCATTATTACCAAATCACATACCTCTCTTCCATGGTGATATGTGGAAGAATACCATGTCTCTGACATCGAGCTCTAGTTCTCATCTACAATTATCAACATAGCGCTTTTGTCAACTCTGAGCAGCTTAATGTTTAGATGGATGGTCTTAACCTTATCCACCATTTCTTCAACCATTTATAGACCTAGATGTTTTCTCTACCCAACTTCATCCCAAAAACTTTTTGTTATGAACCTATTTCTATATATGGATTCCTAAAGAGTTTTTTTCCTACTTGAGTGGAAATTGTTATTGTAATAAAATTAAACTAAATGGATATGTTGATACCATATTCATTTGACGTCCATTGAGAATGATTTCAACATGTCCTCAAGTGTTTGTATAGTCCTATCATATTTTCCATTTGTTTGAGGCTGATAGGCCTTACTAATGTTCATCTTAGTATCCAGAGCATGTTGAATACTCTTCCAAAACATATAGGAGAATCTTTTATCTTGATTAGATACAATAGATAGTGGTACTCCATGAAGCCTTACCACATCTCTCATGTATATATGTTCTAGTTGATTCAGTGAGAAATCCTACAGAATTTCAATGAAGTGTGTAGTCTTTTTAAGAAGATCCACAACAACCTAGATAGCATTGTTTCCTTTGGATGTCTTCATATGTCAGGTGACAATGTCCATAGTGATCTTATTCCATTTCCATGTAGGTATGTGTAATGTTTCCATCATCCCCTTCGACTTCTTCCTCCCAGCCTTCACTTGATGAAATACCAGGCACATTGATGTATACTCAGCGATCTCCTTCTTCATGTTATCCCACAAGTAATGCTCTCATAGATCTCGTTACATAGTTGTGTTTCCTGGTTTACTGGAGAAATTTGAACTATGTGCATTATACAAAAGTTCCTTCTTTTACTTCAAATTCGATGGAACACAAAGTCTTGACCCAAATATCACAATTCCTTCTTCATAGAAATTGAACTTCGAGGATTTCCCTTTTATAATAGTTTCCACCTCCTTTTATATTCCCACATCATACTTTTGAGAATCCTATAACCTTTTCTAAAGAGACGGTTGAGAAATCATTTTTGAAAGGATTGATGTTGTTCCCTTCTTTATGAATCCCATTCCCATCTTCATCAAATAAAATAAGAATGGATCTTATTTAATTCTCATTAATGTTAGAATTGTATGGTAATTTCCAGTTATATCATCTAACACCTTCTTCGCTTTCTCAAGGTTGTAAGGGATTGAGTAGTCATAGTCTTTAATCAGATCTAAACATCTTCATTGGTGCATGGACAACTCTTTCTGCGTGAATATATACCTGAGGTTTTTGTGGTCTGTATATATTTTACACTTCTCCCCAAAGAGATATTGCTGCCAAAATTTTAAAGTGAAGATCACTACATCTAACTCCAGATCAAGTGTTGGCTAGTTTTGCTCATGAACATTAAATTTCCTTGAATAATAGGAAATGAAATTTTCATTTTTCGTCAACACCCAACCCATTCCATTATTCAAAACATCCCTGAATACAACAAATAGTTATTCACTTTTGGGTAATGTAAGCATGGGTGCAGTGATAAGTCTTATTTTAAAATCCTGGAAGATCTCTTCATATTCATCACTCTAATAAAACATGACTCCATTTTGAGTTTACATGGTAAAAGGGTTTGAAAATTGGGAGAAATTTCTCACAAATCGGTGATAATATCTAGAAAACCACACGAAGCTATTGATATGTGTTACCAATGTTGGCCTCATCCATCACATAATTGTAGCTGTCTTGGAGGGATCCACAGATATCCCATTTCTTGGGATGACATGGCCCATGAATGAGACCGCCATCAACCAGAACTCACACATTATGTACTTTGAATTGAGATTCTCGAATTGAATGGTCCCTTTTATATTTTTTAGATGCTCCTCATGATACTATATGTTTTTGGAGTATATTATAATATCATCTATAAATACTACCACAAAATGTATAGATAATCTTATAAGACTCTATTCATAAAGACCATGAAGATTTTTGGATCATTAGTGATTCTGAAAGGAATTAATATGAATTCATAGTGCCCGTACATTGTATGAAAAATAGTCTTGGGGATATCCTCATTTTGATCCCTTACTTGATAATATCCTGAACACAAATCTCTCTTGTAAAAGACTTTTTCTCCAAATATTTTATCAAATAATTCATTAATTCTGGGAAGAGGATTCCTGTTCTTTACTGTGATTTTTTTGAGCTCGCGATAATAAATTCAAAGGCACATAGACCCATCCATCGTATTGAAAAAGAGAACCGGTACACCCCCTGGTGAATCACTTGGGCATATAAACCCTTAATATTGATTCTCTTGTATTTTTTTCTTCAAATCCTCATGCTAGACATTAGTCATTAAATATGGAGTCTTGGATAATGGAAATTCCCCAGGAAAAATGTCAACTGTGAAATCAATATCTCTTATAGGAGGAAGACGAGAGAATTCCTCAAGAATGACATCAGCAAATTCCTTCACAATAGGAATGTCTTCAAGCATTTTTTTCCTTGGACTCAATCATTTGATCAAGATACGTGTGCTCACAGGGAAGTAATATCAACACTTTAGATGATGGTGATAAATAAGACTCATCTTCCTCCTTGCACTTGAATATAATCGGGGGTCAATTCTCTATATGGGGAGTGATTTTACTCTAACGGAAATTTATGCCGACTCTATATAACTAAAGTCAATATATGTTGAGAATTACATCATATTCTTCCATAAGGAGTAAGATGAAGTTCTCCAGAAAGTTCAGTACACATATTTTGATTGTGGAGGAGTTATATTCATGGGATGCAATGATTTCCACATTTTTCGTTCCCACTAACAACCTTACATCCATGATGTGTGGTAGTGTTGGGGCTGTTCTACTAAACATTCTGGATATAAAAGAATCCATAGAACTATGGGAGATAACCATACCTTTCACTTTCTAATTCTTTTTTTACTATATTCAATATCATTTTTATTTATAAAAAATAATAGTAATGTTAAGATTATAGTTTCAAATGGTCATATTGACCAACAGTCACATAAAAGTCAAAACCAAATGGAATCATTTTAATTAATATCACTTAATTAATTAAATGATATTGTTTTTTTTTAAATTAAATTACACACATATTAAATAAACAAATATTATTCAAAATATCGGGTCATTATAGCTAGATACTTTTGAAGGTGTTTTTTTAAACCACTAAAAAATCTATATTTTATTATCGTTATTGACAACAGAACCTGATGTGTATCATGAATGCCTTGTGATGTTTTCCAATTAATCCATGATAGATTCACAAACATTTTTCTTCAACTCTGTGAATTATCTCTCTATATTTGTTAAAGAGTTCGAGGGGAACAATTGATATGAAATATCTTATTAATTTATACCCACTCTATATCATCAATTTCATCATTCTACACTGTGTAGATAATCAGAATACTATATATACTAACATTTCCATCTAGAAAATAGATTTCAAGAGTCACATTCAACTTCATAGAAGAGTAAAAAATATATAAGTTATTTTATATTGAGTTATCACACTTTTCTATGATAAGTTGATAAGAATATATACTAAATGATGGTGGTCTTTTCAGCGTAAACAAATCATTTTCCAGTTACTCCTTCTTGGGAGAAGTCGGATTTTATACATGGTTAAGTTGTATTCGTAGCCTGAGATATCTGGGTAAGCATTTTGATAATATTTTTAACTACACCTCCCATGGAATTGGGGGTGTCATTTGGAAAATAGGTATATTTTCCATCACATGGGTTTTCATCCTGGTTTCTCCAAATTCCCACCATTTTCTAAAATATAAAATGATTTAAATAAATATAATCCAATAAGGAATAAATAAATTATTAATTATTTTGTGAAATTAATTATGAAGGCATATCCCTCTAAAATCTCACAGTCTCTTTACTACCCAATGCATTATAGTCCAATGTAATATCAGGTCCACCCATCACATTCATATCATGTACATGTATATGTCTGCCACATATATCATACTACATTAGGATATTTTTCATAAATATAAATCACATAATTAATGCACATGGGTTATATATATGGATGTTAGTGATTAATAAAGTATAGTTACATCTAGTTTAATATCCTTTAATATAAATGGGTAAGGTTATTCACTAAAAAATGTTTGGCATGGATAATCACATAATAATTTAATTATCATAACAAGCATATATAATGGTCCATGGAAAGGGTTAATGAGAGTGAAATTTTTCTATAAATAACTTGTAAATAATAATTATAGTTAGGTTTATGTTAAAAAAATATCTTAGTTTTGATAGCTGTATATAAAATTGAATAATATAAAGAAGGTTCTTGAATAATGTGGAGAAGGGCATTATCCCTTACCTTTAGAGGTCACATCTATATTCTTGGGGAAGTTTCTTAATAGATTTTGAGCACATTTTTATATATCTAGAATGGTAAAATCATAGTAATTCCATGATCAATGGGTTTTTAGTGAATACGAAAGGGAGGTTGTATGGGATTCTGTTGAAAAAGAGAGGGGAATCTTTATTAATTTCTTCCCGTAGGATCAAGAATCTCTATGATAAATTAATCCAAACAAAATAACATAAAATAGTTTATCCCATGATTTTCCTCAAATATTAATGGGTTTCATTACTTGATAATTCAAAGAACTTATCTCATTAAAATTTCACCCTCGGTGATGTGATTGTGAGTCATGTTTGTAATGAATTAATTTAAAAACCTTAAAATATTATATACGTTTTGGTAGACTCAATAGGGGTTTAAAAAATGAAGAAATTCAATTTAAAAACACATTATTTTAATTTGAAAACATAATATTCATCATGGATGCTATTTAGAATATTTATTACATCACTTTTGGGCTTTTATGATGTCACAATACATACCGTATTTAATTACCCACCAAAATTTTTACTATCTCAAAAAATTATAAATAAATCACCATTGGAGAATTTTGGCATGTTGATTTGAAAATTAATATTTATTTTTAAAAAATAGTACATTAAATATTAAATGTTATGAATTTATATAAAAAATCCTTATATATTAAAAACAAATTGGGTTTTTACAATGTTGATAGTTTATGGTCCTTACAAAAATTACATTTTAAAACATAAAAATATATTATCATTTATTTTAAAATAAATTTTATATAATAAGAATATTTTATTAAAATATTTTTTCTTCTAAAAATTCTTTAATTCATCAAAATTTTTGTCTTGGTTGAAAATATATATTTCTTAAAAAACAATGTATGATTCATCATATCAAAATAAAATCAATAAAACTCGTTATTTATACATTTATAATGTAATAATAGAATATTATAAATATAATAATAATTTTATAAAAATTAAAAATGTAAAACTTCATATGGTTAGGAACTAGATATGTAACCCCTTATTAAAAAAGGGTATTCCCTATGAGAAATGAGTGTGGTGGTGTTACTTTATTAGGGTGTTTGGGCGAACATGGTTTGTGTCATTATCTCGATAAGCTTGATAATATATCATAAATGGTTTAATTTTTTATTTAATTGTTGAATTTTAGTTTGGGATTAGTAACGGTAAGATCCCAGTGATTCTATCTCCCTCAACATCTCTGATAAATGGTCTTTACAGCCTTTGATCCAAAAATTTGAGACCATCACTTATACTCTCTGGGTAATTTGAAATTAATTATCACCCTTAATATATATTAATCATAAAATTCATTACACAGTATATATATTCTCAATGTTTAATATGTTAAATTCTATTTTAAAATGTGAACAACTATAAATGACCAATATAGGCAATGTAGTGACTATGTTTTATAAAAATAGAATGATTTATAAGGAATCAATTTATTAAAATGAGATATAATTTAAATTTGTAAAATGAATTACATTCCTCTATCCATCATAAATTTATCCCTTAAAATGTAAATTTAAAACACTTAAACATATGAAAATAATTTTGATTCATCAATTATTCAAGTTCCCAATATTCTTTCTCAAACTTTTTGTTATGCCTCAACACATTGACCAAGATAATTGCCTTCTTTTGTAGAACATTGTGTCGTAGTTCTAATATCCTCACCGACTTATCCTCTTATCATCATCTTATTTTACTGAATACATAAGAGATACAAACAAGAAAACCACAAGGAGAGAAGGGATCTAAGGGGCCAAAAGTAATGCAGGATGGGGGATTCCCATCAAAAAAAATATTCACAGCCTTTGGGATAAAGAAATCTAGTGGTACCACATCTATATTTATTACATGTGAGGAGTCTGGTATATTCTTCTTTAAGTGTGATACATGGAATAGATCATATATTTGAGATAGGTTTGGTGGGATTGATAGTCGATAAGACACATCTCGATTATGATCCATGATCCTAAAGGGATTTATATATCCTACACTATATTTTACATTCTTCATTAGCCACATAATTTCTTCCTAGGTGATATATGAAAAAACACCATATCCTAGACCTAAAAATCCATGTCTCATCAATGATTATTTTCAATGATTTTCTATCGACATTGTACGAATTTCCTATGATGTTGAATGGTTCAAACCTTTTTTATCACATCCTGCATAAGACTATGTCCCATCATCTTCTCATCTCCAAATACATTGATGTTTTTTAGTGTGACACATCTTCCAATATAGATCCTCATAGGCATCCATTATGATGCTATAATAGAAACTGTTGTTATATGAGAACTCCAATAGGGAAATGTGTCGATATCAAAATCCATAGAAATTCATTGAACATTATCTCAGCACATTCTTTAAATTATGAATGGTTATATTAGATTGAACATATATCTGGGGCTGTCATTCCTATTTCCAATACATTCTGATGCCTTATCCATAACCATGAGGAAAACATCTGATCTTAACTAGATATAATACAAAGTTACACTCCATGTAGTCAAACCAATTCCCTTATGTATATCATAGAATGTCTGTCAAGATTGAAATATTCATTCACAACAATGAAATGTGTTAAATTTATAAGTCGATTCACCATAACAAGATGGTGGTATTTCATTTAGGTACCCTTGGGGTCCAATGATGAAATCTTTTTTTATGTATTCCCATTTCAATTCTATTACAGAAAAGGGTGGCATTATAAACATATACTTGCATTGTCCATCATTTATTATTGGGATAACAATAATTAAGCTACAAATTCCATAATACCCCTTTTCTTATTAACCTCCATAATGTTTTCTTTAAATCACTATACATCTTAGTGTTATCATGGATTAATAGAGAATGATTATCTATGATAATCATCTATACTTTCCCTATATTTTTATTATTTTAATCCTAAAAATATCTAGATTCCAAACCTTATGATTCCATATTTATAAAATGTGATCTATAATATTTTTACTACCTTTTTTATATAACCTCATCATTCTTCTATGCCACCTTGATTCTATCATGAATAAATGGATGATTTTTTAATAGATTACATATGAAGTTACTCTTGTTATTACTACGTCTATCCTTTGAATGTTTAATAATCACATATCCCATGAAAAATAATCCATGTATATAGTTTCATTATCATTTCTACAATAATCATATAGAACATTTTTTGACTTACCAAAATGTTAATTAATTGAAAAATCATAATCCTTGGTCAGATCAAACCAACTTCATTGGTGCATATTTATCTTTTTCTTTGTTAATATATACATGTGGTGTTTATGATCATTATATATGTTAGACCTCTCTCTATATAGGTAATGTCTACAAATCATAAACATAAAGATCATGAAAAAAATTGTAGATCATGTGTTATATAGTTCTTATCATGGATATTTAATTTATGGGAGTCATTGGAAATCAAATTTTCATCTTCCATTAGTACACAACAAATTTCCTTTTGTAGATTAATCATTGTAGATAACAAATCCTTTCCCAATGGTTGGTAAGAAGGGAATAATTATAGTGATTGGACTAGTATTCAACCATTTTTATCACACTACACATCCTCAAATCCAATATAATATTGACTCCATTCTGATTTATATTGGTTTTTTGGATTTACAATCATGTTAATTTTTTCATGATTCGAAAATAGTACATCTATATTACATGGAAAATATAGATGTCCATGATAGATATTTATTTGTACCATCCTTAAACTTCTATTTTTTATTTATTTACAAATATCCCTTTGTTCAGGATAATTTTACCCAAGAATGTTACTTTATCTATCCAAAAGTGAAATTTATTTTACATTATAATCCAATTTTCCTTTAAAAAAATATTTTTTACATACTTTAAATGCTCCACATGTTCCTCATTTATTTTGGAATACATAAGAATATAATATATAAATGATACCAATTATTAATCAAGGTAATACCTAAAGGCTCCATTAATCAGGTATATGAATATTTATGGATTATTATTGAGTCAAAATTAAATCAATATAATTTCAAATTGCCCATAAATTATATGAAATGATGGTTTTGAGATATCCTCCTTCATCAACATTAATTAATAATATCACGACTAAATATCCATGTTCTAGAAGTATTGGCTAAGAAGTAACTATTCGAATAATTCATCAATCCATGGAGTATGGTTTTTATTCTTTATCGTGATAATTTTAATCTCAAAATAATAAATTTTTAGGATCATTGAACTATCATTCTTATTAATGTAAATTATTTTTCACCCAACGAGGAAGAACCTAGGCACATAAACCATTTTTCTATATTATCTTCTGGGTTATTCTTCAATTATTGATGTTTTATAGTGGAAATCATATATGTAGTCTTTGATATTGGAAATGATCAAGGTATATGTTTCATTTGGAACTCAACATCTCATCTATGAGAATGGTCATGAAGATCACCAGGAAACAAATTAGTGAATTATCATTGAATAATAATTTCAACAGATTAGATCTTTTCCTTAGTCAAAACTGTTGTAGAAAGATAAGATTCCTTATAAGTAAATTATATACATTCATGATATGATGATAAAAAAGGAGAATCATCCTCCTCCTTAAACTTTATATAATCATATAGCTATTTTTATAGGAAGTTTTATTCCATTCCCTTATAAATATATGTTTGATCTTTGTAATTAATGTCAACATTTAATTCATATAAAGGGAGTATAATAATTTTTGTATGGGTATTAATCCCAAAAATGTTGATAAAATATGAGTTATAGGCTTTTTATTTAACAATTGACCCATTTTCCATGTTCACATATAACATTCGTTCCATTTTTTGAGGTGGTGTTTTAAAAGGTCTACTAAACTTGCATGATAATACATAATTCATAAAGCAATTGATAATAAACACTCTTTTAATGATGGCTTTCCAGTTCTAATCATTTTCATCCTCTAAAATAGTCGTATGTATATAAATATTAAATCAATTAAGAAAATAAAATGGAAACTATGAACATTCAAGTGATAACTCATAAATGAAATATATTGGTTAACCTGTGAATTCTAGGTTTAAATCTATGTTATCCATAATCATTTACCTAATATAAAATATTTTGGGAATTTTTATTCCCTTAATAGTTGAAAATAATGATCTTGTGAATTTACCAATTCATATCACTATGAATTTAAAAAATAGGTATACATCAAGTCCTATTTATTTTCCATGATGAAATGATCGATTCAATGCTAATTCACCCATATTAGGGTTATTTCCCACCGTTACAACTATTCATGAGCCATAGACACATGTAGTATCAAGAAAAAGGATGTATTTTCTTGAAAATTACATAAACTATTCATAAACAAATCATGGATGTTTTCAATTTTTTGGTATTATCCCTAAGGCTCTAACTATAGTAATATAATATTAATCGCAAAACCAACTATACTTTACTCCCATACCTTGTATGAAAACCTCATCTTTTAATAAACTTTTTTCATGATTTTTTATAAATGGTTACACTTAATACAACCCCATAAGATCTTTAGAAATATTTTATTTGGTTAATTTTTTACATAACATATCAACTTGAAATATAAATATAAATAAATAAACTAATATTCGATAACATGACCTTAAATTCACTTGATTTTTTAATATAGCATGGGATAGAATGGGGACGTGAATAAGAAAGGGGTGAGCTATAAATCCTAAACAGGGAATATTCAAATGATAAAAATGATAAATAATAACATGTTGTTAAAGAGGCATATCAAATAAACATTATACAATTATAATAAAAAACATGATCATTGATGCATGGTATAGGAGAATTATATAAACATAACATGGGAATGCAACAACAACATAAAATATGACATCATAATTATAAGTCATGGAAAACCAATGAGACATCATAAAATAGTGTTCTTACTCTAACCTCACATGATCCGTAAATTATATCCTATTAGATAAAAATATTACCCAATGACTTGGATTTCTATATAATTTTGGACACAACTGTCACATTCATATCATGTACAAGTATAAATGTTCCACATAGATAATACAACATAAGGATGTACTTTTCACTTTTAATACTATTATACTATATATTTTTTATATAGATTGAATTCACCAATTAATAAATTATAGTTATATATTGGTGAATACCCTTAAATAGAAATGGGTATGGGTATTCACTTCACAAATGTTTTGAATAGAAAATCAAAATATAATTTATGTATAAAAATAGGAATTCATAATGGTTTAGGGAATGGTTTAATTAGAGTGAAAGGGGTCTCTCATCACATTGAAATCATATTTAAAATAATATATATGTTTAAAAAAATATCTTACCCCGAAAAATTGGAAATAAAAAGGAAAATTATAAATAAGGTTCTTGAATAAAGAAATGATGGAGAGGATCCATTACATTAAGAGGGACCATTTAAAATAATGGGAATAGCTTCTTCAAAGATTGAGAAATCCATCAGAGTACTTTAAAAAGTGAAAGTATGACTAAAACCATTTCCAAGGGTTTATTAGTGAAGGAGAATAAGAATTTGGGTCAGTTTATATTAAAAAAGAGAATGGAATTCCTTATCAATTTATAAAAAAAATAAGACTCTAAATCATATATTAATCAAAACCACAAACCATAAAATGGGTTTTGAACATGGTTTATACCAAATATTAGTATATTTCACGAAATTATAAATCTAATAAACTAAGTCATTAAAATTATACTCTTCTTGATGTAGAAGTGGTCCATATTTGTAAATAATTCATTATAAAGACATAAATTATATTATAGGTGTGGGATAATTTATTAAGGGTATAAAAATAAATCAATTAAATAAAAAAAACATATTATTTTTAAGAGGTAATAATGTTTTGTTTATTTATACTCTTTATATTATTAATTACATTACATTGTTTCATTACTGATGTCCATATACATAATGTATATTTATACCCTATTTATTGTCTACCAAAAAATTAAACTATCTCAGAAAACAATAAAAATATCAACATTGGGTAATTTCTTTGTGATGATTTCAAAAATTATATTTATATTATCAAAATAATCATTAAAATAATAAAATTACCCTTTGGAGTAAAATATCATATTTACTATAAAACACTGGTTTTTTGGATGAAAATAGCATCTGGTCATTATAAAAATTACATTTAACTTCATGAAATTATATGATCATTTATATTTAAATATATATTATTTAATAAGAATATTTCATTCAAATAAATTATACAGAAAAATCTTATATTCTATAAAAATAGTGTCTTGATTGAAACTATGTGTTTCCAAAATAAACAGTTTTGTATCATCATATCAAAATATAATATTTATCAAATTTACTATTTAATATTTTATATTTTAATAATAAAAAATAATGAATATAATAATTATTTTATTAAAAAATAAAATTCAAAATATAAAACTGGTGGGGTCTAGATACATAAACGCTTATTACCCATGTTTATGCCCTAATAGTAAGGTGCATGATAATGACACTTTCTTAGGGTGGTTTGGAGAGCATGGTTTGGGTTGGGATCACGATAAGCTTGATATATTCCAATAAATGGGTTTTCTCATTCTATATTTATTAATCCTCGTATTGGGGTTGTTCAAGGGAAAATAATAATGATTCAATTTTCCATGAAAGATCTTAAAAATGGGATTTATAGGGTACGATCATACAGGTTGAGGCCATTACTTCATCCATCTATCTCAATTCAATTTTAACATCACCCTTAATATATAGTAATCATATTGGTCACATTAAAATTTCTATATTATCTATTTTTATTATTATTAATGACATTTTAAGTCTAGCATACAATAACTATCCAAAATTACCAATGTAGTGAATATGTTTTGAATGAAAACATTACTTGATAAAGAATTTATTCATTCAAAATGAAATTTCATTTATTCAATTTCATGTAATTAAAGAGAAACCATAGGCACATCTAATAGGAATATAACTTAATTATTATTTTTATTTGAAAAATGTACATATGAATTATCAATTGTGAAAGAACATCAATAATTGAAGTTAAAGTGGTATCACATATGGGATAAATTCTAGTTAGAAAATTCACATGCATATCAATGTTAGTGGAACCATACCTATAAATTTCCAACATTTCACAAACTATAAGTGGTGATAATTTAGTGGTAATAATAGTTTTTAATTTGATGGTTAGATATTAATAATTTCTAAATTCATTTAATAGTGAAGTCGTTTTTACTTTGGCATCAGAAGTTTATCAAATTAAACAACATAATGTTTAAAAAAATCCTAGTTTGAAAAATAAATTTGTAAACTAGATATCACATTTGGAATTAAAATATAAATATAAAATAAAGGGTAAATTTTGATTATTTTGTTTTCTAAAAATAGTAAAATACAGAAAAATTTTGAGATAAAGTCAAGTGAGGTAATTATGACATCATATATATATATATATATATTTATTCATGACAAAAAATGTCTAATATAGTAATGATTTCAACTTTAGGAAATAAAAGCTACAATATAGTATTAAGGTTGGTATGGAGGAACTATGGGGAGTAGTGGAGTAGTTATGATATAGGAAAATAGAATATTCAAACTTTAATCCATGATTTTCCACTTACCACAACTATAAATATCTATCCTAATTGTTATTTATACTATATAAAAACTTTAAGTGATCTATTAATATAGCTCTCAAGGGGTCTCTACAAGTCTATCTCTTAAATCATGAATATATTTTCTTGATATTAAATGTCTAATATATTCTAAGAAGATCAAGATTGGAAAGTGTGCTTTTTCTCCCTCTTCTCAATTAATATTTAAATTTTCACTATTTTCCCCCTTGAATTTATAAGTTAATATTTTATTATTTTTTATATCATTTTATGTAATATATTCAATGTATCCTATTAATTTTATAACCATTTCACTCAAATTATACTCGATTTATAGTCGATTATAATGTTAGAACTTCGCTATGAGGCATGAAAATCTTTAATATCTGATGATAAAAAATAATTATTTATTTACGGTAATTGTGGTGTTATGGATATGTTATTTCTTACTGGGGAACTTTTCTATATAATTATTATGGATATGTAGTTGTGAAATCCCCTATTTTATCCCATGTATATTAAACATAATTATATAATAAGTTTAAATTTTCCATCAAATCATAACAACACATAGGATTCTCCATTAAAAAATTTTATACCAAATAATGTGTATTTAATATGTTTGTTTACATAATTATAATGTTTATATGTGATTAATATAGAAATTCTTGAGTCTACTGAAACAAAAATACATGTATTCAATTGTATCTAAACCATTATCACCTAAATCTTTATAAGTGATCAATAACATTAATTCCACATTATACACGTGATAAGGATACATCATTAAATGTTGTGAATCTCTAATTATACTTAATATGTTTCAAGGGAGTTCACCTAAATATCCATAATTCATTATCATGGGAAATATTTTGATATTCCCATATTATACATTTTATTATATAGATGAATCTTATAATATAATCTCCATTTAGAAATTATTCTTTTTTATTTTTATGATATTAATTACAAATCATTATTCTATGTATTGACAATTTTATTTGAATATATTAATGAATACATTTGAATTTTATATGATGGTTGGGGCATAGAATTATATTTCCTATAAATGTAATGGAAAGTCTAATGAGACTATTATATTTGGGTAATAAATGCATCATTATCCTTTATATATGATGTATTAGCATAAGGACTTAAGGATATGTTTATGATGACTAATATTATATATTCATGTAATCTTCAAAGTTATGATATCATTTATTATTATCCATTTGATTATTTAATGTTTTGAACCCCCCAGATTATGGTATTCATATATATTCATTGATATATAATAATTTAATTATATTTTATTACTTGTTACAAAACTATTCCGTATTAGATTTTGATGTACACTATCACTTTCTGGGCATATAAGACCACTGTTTTCATATATATCTCATTTCCCTATGTATTGATGATTAATACTATTTATGAATACCTCTATGTATGTAAGTAATAATTTCTTTACTCAAATTATGTAATTTATTATGTTTTAATGTAATGATTATGTATAAAGTCTTTTATGTCTATTGATCCTAGATCTTGGATCTGTAAACTCATGTGATCATATTACCATGTGAAAAAAGAACCCACTATATTTGGGTAACTGGGGTTATAGATGTTATAATTGAAAATGAATTTTGGTTCATAAAAAAACTCTTCATTAACATATCAATCGATATGTTGGATGACATTGATAGACACAAATTGAACTTTGTTAGTTGACAGTTCAGTTCTTTAAGGATCGTTCTAAAACATCCATCATTGGTGCCCTGAATTCAATTGGATTTGGGATTATATTATGATATACTTTTATTATGTTATATATTTTCATTTCTATACAAAATTTATGGAGGCATTGATGTCAAATATTTCACTACTAGTGATGTATCATTCATGTCCGAATGATAGAGTGTGTATGGTTAATGGATTTTAAAGTGATCTAATAATAAAATTATTTTGATGTTTTTTTAATCAATCTCCTATTATCCTTCTTCCTTAGTAAGGGTGGAATGAATATTACTCACTTGTTTTGTTGGTATTATCCAATACTACTAGGGAACAAATAAAAGAATTTTTTTACCAATAATCACTGAATTAAAATTATTATTGAAAGGCGTGACATTAAATTCAATGGTTTGGGATTTATTGGAGGATGTAAACAAGACTCATCCTATATTGTTTCTAGATTTATAACTATGGCATAAAGTTATGTAAAAGGTCCAATATGAGGTACTTGAGAACCTTATCAGAAAAAATAGAATATCTAATTCTCCCCAATATTAAAGATATAACCCCTCTCTTCCTTATAAACATAATTCATGTTTAAATTATATAATGCATATTAATGCTCTTTAGTTTAAAATTTAAGAGTATTTATTTATTATAATGTGGTAAATGTTTGGGTTTGGATCGACAACACTATTTTATTTTTGGTAATGTTATATTTTTATATGTTTTAAATAATAAAGTTTCATTGGTGTTTCTACTTTGATATTGTCATCATGAAATACATGGAATCATATATGAATTGCACACAGTAAATAAAATCATAAAATCCATTATAAAACTTCTATAATCATAACAATATTTGTAAATAATCTATCAATTTCTCCATATAGTTTTCTAAAATATTAACTTGGGGAGGCTGTATCTCTAAGGAATATTTCAAATGTTTCCATCTAGTGAGTATGTTTAAACTCTCTTATTTTACCAATGATATAAGTAAGAGAAGAAAAAAATTCTATTCTTCCTCGATATCAAAATAAATTAATATAGGAATTATCAATGAATATGTTCCAAAATGGTGATATATATTATATAATGAAATTTATATAAAATAAATGATAGTCCCTTAGGCACTTTGAAAACATTCTAGCATATTTTATATCATGTTTTTCTAAGGGATTCCAAAATTATGTCACACTAGGTGGAATTGAGATTGAGACAATGATCTAACTCACTCAGTCTAATAAAGGAAAAAAACTAGTTACAAAAATTCCATAGTAGAGATGTTTAATTAATCTACTCAGGATATTGTTTAATTTATATTTACAGCAATGAAAACATTAATTCAATCACTTATAATTAATCTATATGGTCATCACGTATCCGATCTATTGATTCCAGAACCTACTTTATTGAATTTTCTATCTGGATAGCATTTTGTAGAGATTTATTTTTTCAGGGGAGGAAACTCTTATAACTATAATATGTATAGAGTTAATTTAACATAGCACTTTTATATAATACATGTATAGGGGAATAATGTATCCTAACAAGTCGGATAGTTCCTTATTTATAATGTATATTAGTCGATTGATATAGATTTTTTATTTGAATATATTCATATATATGTATATTTACTCAGTAAATCTCACCATTGATATGTCAATGGTTTTAATTTTCCCATCATAAATAAGTTATATCCTTATAATAAAAGGTTCAAAATATTTTGGATGTTTAGAATCCCCAACACTAGTAACCCAAAGAATATGTTTACATTAATACATTGATAAAAGATATGAGGGATCATACATTGAAGGATTGATCATTTTATCTATATCAATAGACTATATACACACATGATTTACATATTACATTTGAAAATTAAACATAGCATGAAAAATTTATTACACCGTTAAATATAATTCAATTATTCTTTCTACATATCCTCTTGAAAGGAAAACATAATAAAGTGTGAGCTTATATACCCAGCAAGGGAAATCGTACCATAAAATATATCATGAATAGATAAGGAATAAAAAATATAAATGATTAAATAATAAATAAATACTTCATTTAATATAAAAACATGAACATTAAAGTATATCCATAGAAAATAAAACAATTACATGCATAATAAAAAAATTTATTACAGAAAATGCATGATGTCAGACATTCATGATCCTAACATCATAGTATAATCCATTAAAATATAAACCATATAGTAATGTTCTTTGACAGTATTCTTCCATTAAATGGGTAGTTATATATAAATTAACCATCTAATATGATGCGATCATATAGACTTAAACTATATGTCATGTAAATTTGTTTGGTATCATGAGACATGTCAGTTCATCAAAGGGTTGCCTATTACTAGGCCCCAACTATCACATTCACATTTAATTCATTCCAAATATATTGAAATATCAATGTTATCCAATCTCAAAATTCCATATAGAATAATAATTACCCATTTTGAATGTAGATTATAATATATTTCCTCAGTCAGTGAAACAACATTCATGGTAAGTTTTATTAAACTAACACCATATATTTAAATGGTATATGGTCAATAAAATATCAAATTAGGGAGAATTATACCATATAAACCTATGATAGATATTATATAAACTTGGAGGAGAAAATAATTTCTAATGAAATGACGGAGAGTGATGGGGAATGTGATCATGAGATAGATAATGAGAAAAAAATCATAGACTTGAAAATGACTAAAAATTCAAATAATTTATCAAAAATGAATTTTTAGGTAAAAATAATACTTTATAAAATATAAATTAAAACTAAATAAATTTAAAAATAAATTCCTTATATATTTATGTAAGAATAATGTTATATTTTACATTTGAAATTTGTTTCATTACATTATCAAATAATAACCTTTTATTTAAAATTATAAATTCATAAAAATGATTTTATTTTGAAACACATAAAAATTATTGAATAATTTAAATAAAGAATAATAGTGTAATACGTGGTAAAATCAATTCGAGTTGAAAATGTTATAAAACATTATTTTTAAACATTTGTAACGAAAGTAAAAAAATAAACTTTCTAAAAAAAATTTAGGAAATTATATATTAAAATTTTAAGAAAATAATTATGGAATATGAAAATTAATTCAAATATCAAATGGAGTCTAAGTATGAATAATATTTGAAACAATATGCAGAATATGGATCTATGGGAGAAAGATTCTTAGAAAAAAGATAAGACAAAGTCTGTATAACTTATATGTAAATTATTTAATAATTCTTATTCTAGTAAGGTATGAAAAGTAAGGTAAACATTTTAACACAAAAAATAAAGAGGAGAAAAAAATAATTTTGTTTAAAAAATATGACTATATATTTTTTCAAAATAAAATTAGAACCGAAAAAATTCTTACATAAAATGTGATTGTAACATAACTCTCCAAAAACATTATTAACTGATGAAAAAAACCCATTTAAATTAGAAACATGAAATGAATCATTATATATCCTGAGTAAATATTATTTAAAGATACAATATCTCTATTGAGAAGTATATCCACCATTTAAATGAAGTAGGTGTATAATATAAAATATGATTCATTTGGGGTGGAATTGTGAAGAAAAGTATTACTTTAGGTCTCTTCTTAGTCGTAGGTGATAGAACCTATTTTATAATGCTTTTGAGTTTTTAATAAATAATGCAAAACCATATTAATAATTATAATACCCAATTTAATTACTTATAATTTCTTATCACTTAGTATTTTACAATTCTTCATTGGAATCATCATTCTATGGGTTAACTATTATGTTCTTCATGAATGTTTTGCTTCAGATGTAGTTGTTATTTTTTTTATGGTCATGGGTTCCTTATTTATGACATCTTAATCATGATATAAATTTCATATTTAATGATTAAATATTTTTTTATAAATCTTTATAAAATTTCGTAACTAAAAAATGAAATACATCATTCATGGAGACTGTAGTCCATACATATGATTGAATGATATTTTCATTTTCAAATAATTTCAAAATAAAAAGTTAAATATTTTTTTATCATAAAATATTATATTTATAACACATTTGTGCTATATTTACATTAATTTCATCATTATTTCACGCTATGAGACTTGATGATGGAACATGAACCACATCACTTTGTGGAGACAGTAGTGTATACGTACGTATGTGCAACACTTTCACTTTCTATTAGATGGAAGAGTAATATTGTAGATTTTATATTATCCAATCCTAAGAAAAATAGTATCAAAAATAAAATTTGTAAACTATTTATCCAGTATAATAAACAATCATGAATGGTAGTGATAAAAAATTAAATACATCACATTGATTAAGAAGTAGTTCACACGTATGCATGGCAGTGATTTCATTTACCATTTGATAGAAAGGAGGTGGGTAAAGGTTATTTCATTAAAATAAAAAAAATATAAGTATATTCAATCTGATGAATAAATTATTTTAGAATGGATACAATATATTTTATGGAGGTAAGAGAATAAATAAACCTTTAAATAGTTGGTTAAGATTATTACCTTTTAATAGAGAGAACTCCTTTGGATTACACTATAAGACTTCATAGAATGGTCTTATGGGAAGATCATAAGCTCTAATACATGGTCTACGAATATGGGATGTTATTTTAGTTTTTATTTTCTTACCTATTACCATCAATGATTTTTCATAATAGTGGAGAGGGGTGTGGTTTTATAAATTAGGTGTGTTTCAGTCACGTAAATACTTGAAATAATATTATATATTATATGTGTTACTCATGTAGAGTAGATCTAAAATATCACCATTTATAATATTATTGATAGAATATTAAAATATGAATAAAAAATAGAATTTGCACGAGTTTTTAGTTCAATTTAATCCTTAAATTTTTAGTTTAACCCCATTTAATCCAATTTTTTGCTTTACTATAGTATTGAATTTTTACCTTACTTAATATTCCTTATAAAAAGATTGAAATTTGAAAATTTAAAAATATTTAAATATTGATATTTAATTTGGAAATAATTTTTTCAAATTCATTTCCCGAAATAGGAAAAATTACTCTTGATATAATTTTAAAAAACACAATGAAAACTATTTTGAGGAAATCGCTCATGTTAAGCATAAAAATGATACTATAGATAATTAAAGTTTAATGTTGATACAAATGGAATTAATTTTTTTATAAATAAATGGAATCCTATTCTTATTTCAAACCAAATAAAAATTTCCAAGAAACATTTTAATACTTTAATAATAAAGAATGAAAAATATTTTTTATTTTAACAAAAAAAATAAAAAAATAACATGTTATTTATAAGACTTATACTTGTGAATGCTTTTCTAGAATCATAATTTGATAGTTACATGATACATTCCACAAAAACAAGATATATTTATCTTCCATTTGTTTTTTAATAACAAGAAAATATACTTAATTGATTTTGTTCCTCAGTTGTGTTTTGATCATTTCCCTACCTATGATTATACTCATATTCAAAATGATGAATGAATTAGAAGGATTTTTCATCCCTGATGCACTATAATCATTTATTATAGTATGGTGAGATCCATTTAGAGATTGTTTTATTCATTATATAAATGAATTTTAGATCAGATATTCATCCCACTTCTATCCATCTACTAAATCTAAAAATGTTTAGCATAAGTAAAAAATAATATTTTATAAAGTTTACTATAAAATGAAGGATTAATGTCTAAAATATCAATAATGACACCCAAGGTTCATAATTATTTATTTAACCTAAAAACTAATCAAAATATTATAAACTAAATTAGAATACATCATTGTGATTTATTTTAAAAAATTAACTATAACAATCGTTACATCAAAACACATAAGAACCCTAATGTTCATATATGATGGTTAGTTATTTCCTTTTCCTAGAATCATAAACAAATATTCCATCCATAGGGATAATATTTCCATGAAAAGAAACATTATAAACCAATCAGTTATAGTTTCTAAATTTCTCGAATGTTTTATTTCCATTACGATACACACGAATGATTAAAAAGAGGTTCTCATGCTAATCACCTATTTTAATGTATACCAATATTCCTTCAATAAATAATATAATGAATTTATCAATGTAATATTTGATGAGCAAGGATTTTCTTTCATATTTCCACATATATTTATAGTTATATCATAAGAAATTTAAATATTCTTTCTTACCTTTTTAGTTATAAATATAATGATCATTTTCCCCATAGATGTAACAAACTATCATTACCTTGAATCATTTACAAGGATATTTATCTCCAAAATAATAATATGTTCGATATTTTTCCTTCCTTTATTTTCAATTGCCTTATTTATTTTTTTCCTTTGTGATCATCTACTCTTTTCTTCTATTGATTTATTTTGAATATTTATTAATTAGAGAAATATTGTACTATCATAAAATGGCTTGATACTATATAATAATACAATAAAAAGTCTTAAGTGACTAGTGACCTTAATATTATTTGATTAATTCCATCAATGAAATTTTTAATATTACTTGTAGGATTATATATGTATTTATTATCATTAATTTTATAATCTCATTTCTTTATCATACTCAAAAAAATATTCCACTTCCTTCTATATAAAATTTCAGAATTTCATAACCAAATAATCATGTTCATCTCAAGTAAATTTATTCTCAATACCTGATTGATTCTTTTGCATAATGTGATCCAACCTAGGTTAACTATGTTGTGTAATAATAAGTTTTTATATATAAGAAATTTCAATTTTTTTAAATGCGTATACTCCTACAATATGGCCATGAAATTCCTATATCCCACACCCAATATATTGACTTCAGAATAATGGATATTCATATATTTACTGTGGGTGTTGATATACCTTCCCTTTATTCCAATAATATCAATTTCTAAATTGTGACACTCAAATAACCATATCATAAATTCATAAATATTAGTCCTTAATATAAAAAACATAAATTTTATAAAATATTCTAGTGATTTTCCTAAATTATTAGATTAGCTATTTTCCTCTAAAATATAGTTCCCATGGGTCCAAGTGATCTTTCCTTGAGTACATGTCATTTAAACCCGACTCTAATAACCCATAGAATATGTTCAGTTTATTAGTTTATACAAATAATTGATGGATCTCTCCATAATTAATCAATAAATATTTTATTCTTGAAAGAATAGATACAAAAATTATTTCTATATTGAAATAGAAAAAATAAAAAATATCAAAAAAACGTCTTTCATCCTTTAACATCATTAAAATATTCCCTCAACATATCATGGGGAAAGAAAAAATAATTCATGGTGAGCTAAGATGCTCAGTATTGGAAACAATATAGTTGATTCTATCTTGAATACATAAGAAATAAAGAATATAGTAGATAAAATAGTCAATAAATTTTCCATTTAATAAATAAATTGGGCTTCAAAATCTATTTATGAAAAATAATTCAATCATATTTATAATTTTAATTTTAATTTTAATGAAGAAAGTACACAATGTCATACATTTTTTATCATGTCATAAAGGCCTTCTCTAAGACATCATGAATCTTATAGTAAATGAATTTTCCGAGACACTTTCATTGAATTGGTACGTATACAAAAATTACACAACTATTATGTTATGACCTTACATGCTTTATCTATACATTATACCAACTAGTTCTTTCTTAGGAGGATTGTCGATGCAACAAGGGGGTATCTATAACTGATTGGGTTTGTTCCCTAAAACTAAATTTTTTTGAACTTCAAAACATGTTTTTTATTAAATAAGTTTTCCTATCACATCATTTTTTTTATTATGTATAATATTTTAATGTGAAATTTTCCTTATAATATACGTCACAATAAAAGGTCATATTAGTTCCCAACTATGATGAAAACCTAGTGGTACCATGACACTGTTCTTAAAACATTTTCAATTACAAGATGATATTATCTTACAAGGCACATACAATATAATAAATCAGGTGTAGAGATATCATAATATGTTGATTTATCCTCTCACTATGTTCACCTTTGGTAATATCCTTGATATAATGTTATAATAACACACCTTTTGAAAGAAAATTGTCATTTCTGTGTTTCATTGGATGTTCATATCTGTGGACATGTGTATTCATCCTAACAATTTAAAACTATCATTAATGGTTTTCATGAATCATTCATATTGATTAATTGATGAAATCCATAATTATATATGTATATAGATACCTAGGATGTTTTGGTTGCGTCATGAGTGTTATTAAATTATGTGAGAAATGATTTATCCCTATTGTCCCTTGAAAAAAGATAACATCTGAATCCATTTGATGGAATGAAACAACCTAAAAAAACCAATTTCCTTGGTGTTTTGTAGGAGATTTCAATTTCAAGAATTAAAATAAATATACATCGAGCATATATTTTGTTGGTAGAAATATGAAAGCTAATTGATTAGAGATAATGTGATAAATGAATTATGTTACGTGATAATCATTTTTTGTAGGTTGGATGTCGCTGTGATGTTAACTTCAATCTCAATGTAGTTACTAGGTTCCTTCAAGATTATAACCTTTTACATTAGGTGGTTATGCCTAATTCCACTAACAAAGATACCTAGAGGGTCAAACAATAATAATAGTTGTAATCTTAGTTAAATTCTTGTATTTATTTTAACTTGTGAGAAAAAATAATATTTGTTAGGGTTATGTTGATCACTATAATTTAATCATAAATTAATTACAATAATAAGTTAGTTATATAATAATAATAAATATGTTTTCCATGTATTTAGAATTTAATATTCATTATATATGTTGATAAATAATGTTGGTATATTTATTTTTTAAATAAATAACCATTTTCAATGATTAATAAATATTGATGATGTAATGAAGACTATGTTTAATAATCCAATTATAAATGTTATAAATAATATTTACCTATATTCTTCATGAATTTCACATGCCAATATTTTGACAGTAATATTTACATTATTATTATTAGATAGGAAGTCAACTAATAATTATGGAATGTTAAAAGTGATTGTGTGAAATTTCTCAACCCTAAACTTGAAAAAATAAATATTTAATTATATCTCCTTCCTAAAAACACAATTAGTGTTCCAAATATATAGACCAATACTCTTTAAATAATTAAATAATGATCAAGACAACCAGGTTTCACTCTTACCAACCAATCTCAATCCAATAAGAGATTATGTAGATTTATTACCATTGTGGGAAGAATTTTGTGGTGATCAACCACCTATAATGCAAGTGATCAAGATCATCCATTCAAGAACCCAATAGTTCTACAATATCATTTATGGATTTTGATGCATTTTTTTATCACCACTAGATAGATTATGTACTTGTATCATGCATCACAAAGATACCATAATGATATCTGTTACACAAATTGTTAACAAAGATAGAACAACAAGTTATATTAATTATATATCAATGTATAAATTAATTATAAATTTCATATGAAGATCATTCCCTTCTGGTTTTAGTGTATTTAATCTTTTAATTTTATATACTATTCTTATTGCCCATAAAACGTTGATCTTATATTGAAATGATTACATATGATTTACTACTAATATCTATGTTGGTCATACCATCAATGGATGCTTAGACTATACATTGATCCTAAATGTGGTATTAGAGTGTCCATATGGTAAATTTATTTTTATTTATTATTCATTTATTGTTTTCATTTTTTTTAATTTTATTTTACTTATATTGATACAATTTAATATCGAATATTGTCATATATTCCCTCTCTTAATTATTACTAATATAACTAGTATATTATTAAGGTTCAAAAATGAATAATTATATGAAGAACACCATCTAGAGTTGAAAAGTATTCTACCTAAAAAAAGTAAAGTACATGAATTTTACATTCCATAACCATTCCATGCGTTTTGATTTCTTTCCAATATCTCGTGTTATATGTACATATATGAAAAAATCGGATCTATGATCCAAATAAAATATATGGGTGTGACGATCCATATAGTGTATCACACATCATACAAAAATATACACCATATACTATTTTATCACACCATATGGTCATTACCTTTTCATGGATGAGAACACAAGGTGTCCCATCAAGCAATATATTTTAAAAAGGACATGGGGATTAACATTACATGAAACTATAATGATACAAGATGTGTAATTTGGATGAAAAATTATGTCTATTAATATTGTCCATAGAAGGGAACCAGATAAGACCCTTGTATTTTTTTATAGAAATGGACTTAAGTCATGTATATAAAATGTACTTATGAACATTAACTATAGTCTTATGCGGGTAGTGTTCTCCAATTTTTATGGAAATGAGATTTAGATTTGTATATAACCATATTTATTCTGCGTTCCATTCGATATTCATTATATAGTACATGTTATATCAAAGGATTATATATTATATAATTAATGTAATTCAGTGTTAAATATTAAATGAACTTGTGGGGTTTCCCACACGTATAATTGTGTACTTCTTTAATTCTACATGATGTTTTTTTCAAAATATACTGATAATGGTGAGTAAAGGATGATTGGATGTAATTAAGATAAATTTTATTAATTTTATTAATTAATGGAACATCAGCTTGATTAAATAATGGATCGAAGTAATTAATAACAATATTGCCAATATATTCTCATTTCTTAGTGTGTGGATGATCATGATATTAGACCATCCCTTTTATGGGATTGGTTTTCTATTGTTATTTTTGTTAAGTAATTATTATTGGGCTCTAAGTCATTCCCTCCTCATTATTATTTAAGTCCCTGCATGCATGTGGGTTCTTTAATCTAATGTAAGGACCATTGTTTTTCATGACTATGAATTTGAGAATAAATTTTAATTTTGGTTTTTAGAATATTGTAATGGGTAAAACATTAATTTTACCCTAGAAGATGATCTCAAATAATATTTAGCACCACTCTGTTGGACTTAGATTAAGGTTTTTATAATAGATAGGGGTTTGGTGGAATTCTAAACCATTTTTATTTTTATGTATTAATTCATATTTTATATTTTAGTAACAAAATATTAATTTATTCCCACATTTTTATTAATATATATCATTATAATGGAGAATTAGATTTAGATTACATGTTCTCTATTGAGTGTGTAATTGGGATTTCTTCTTATGTAGGGAATAAACTCAAGTGAACTGTTGGGGCCATGCCTGGGCCCCTTTCTATTTTTGTTTTTATTTATTTCATTTTTCAATTATATTTTTTTAATTTTAATTGGATTTTTAGGTATGGACCATCTAAAGGAATCTATATAGATTTACCAAGTGATAAATGGAGAGGGAGAGAGAGGTATGATAAGAATAGAGGTTCCACCGTGGAGCTCGGGAGCAGCCATATCGTCATATGGTAGCAATGGATCATAGAAGAGGGAAGAAATTCAACAAATTATTCCCCACGTTATTTTTTTATTTCATTTCATGAATCCTTGTTATTTAACTTTTTCATGTTTTAAACCCATATTATAAATTCATTAGACCCGCTGAGGGTATATCTATAACCTTTTGGGAGAAAATAGGGTTTCAAACTTATTTGAGGGTTCCCTATAAAAAATGTCAATAATAGGGATTGTTTTTATGAAAATATTGCATGTGATCATTCTATTCAGGGAAGATTAAATTTTCATAAGTACATATTGTGTATGGGGTATACATGTTTCATATGGGGACTCTGTCATGTAGTTGAGTACCCGTATAGACAACATGTATAGTGGCACCTGGTCGTGTAGAGTACGTATCTAGAACCAATGTGTGTCACATTCCATGTAAAATTCGACATCCATTTAATATAAAAGGTCAGGAAATGTGAGTTACATAGGTAGATACCCCATTTAAGGTATACACCATATAAAACACTCTAACTCCAAGTACTTGGGTTTTACATACAACGTCTAGCTAAATTTGATTCCCAAGTGGTGCATTGAGGTTACACCATGTGTTCCAGGCTATACATGTTGTGTACTCCTCTTATTCAACCCTTTTAATATTTTTATATAATTATTCCTTATATTACTAATTGGAGACTTGAGAAGTAATTTTTATGATTTTTTGGTATATCGTGATGGTAATTCCCATGATGTGGTTTGAGGACTCGTAGAAGGATTTATAATTTTTTTCATAAAGATAAAGGTTTTACCATGAGTAATCAAATGCAGTTATCTCCTGACAGTGAGTATTGAGTTTTCATGTAGGCTATGAGCCATCTCTAGATACAAGTGTTCAATGAAATTTAATTTTAGCTTAAGTGGTTATCTTATATTTTTACCTAGAAAATCACATATAGAATTCTTAAATGTTATTATTGTTATTATCAGGGGTCCCTATGGGGTTACTTCACTCACATGATAACCTAGGGATTCCCTTGTAGGATCCCTCTACAAGTTATTCAATTTGAGGATCCCAATTTGTGCGCAATTGTTTTATAAAATGTTATTAAAGGACCGATGTAAGATACCTATTCCAATGTACCATTCAAAGGATATCATGATGGATGCCTCTATTTACATACATTCAAGGATCCCATATATTATCTATCATTTTACCTTCACTTCTTGGGATCCTAAGTTGTATTCCTTTACTTAATTTTATACCTCCAGAATGCCAAGTAGGACATGTCTCTTGTTTTTTGGTTTGAGGGACACAGAGGGTGCCCAAGGGTCTCTCCAACACTGAGCTATTTTCCTAGGGGTGTAGTTGGTGATGGTGGTGGGTGTCACCTTATAACCCACACCAAGCCTTTAATCATATAATGATGACATAGTATTTTTAGGTTTAATAATCCATCATCCATCACTTGTTATTTATACATGAAAATGTTTACCGATGAAATAGTTAGGATAACCAATAGTTTTTCAAGATGTGTGGCAAATTATCCTGATACTATGTGACATTTATATATGTGTTCCTCAGATGTAATTGGATGGATCTATCTTATTTGTTTATTTTGATTTCTAGATGTTTTTCATGGGATCTGGATTGTGATCCATCAATTTTTTTATTATATTATTATTTTTATTCACAAATTTACTTCCTAGAATGTAAATTTTGAGCCTTATTGATTAAGTTATTCTGTCATAGTGTCTCTATGATTATGATATTTAACCATGACATCATATTATTATCATATTCAGGCATCGTGTCCCAATGCTTATCATAATGAGGAATAGAATCCATGTGATTTTGATTTTAATGAATGGCACGCATTTTGATTTGATACTCATAGATGATTATGCGCTTATGAGTGATAGGGATGATTATACTCTCCCTGATCGATGATTTCAATATAGTGGTGTAAATGAAGCTCTCCACTATTGATGTGACGTATACTCAATGAATGATTATTCTCTCCTTGAAAAACACATAGGCTTCTCCCTAGGTTTTGGTGGATGGACCGTTACTACATTTCATTGAGGTACTTTAGGTGGATGAGGATGCTAATTTATTTATATGAATGGATAGTGAGAATGTACATGATTCAGAGAGAATTCCTCTCATAGATTGCTATGGGGAAGCCCCTCCTGGATTATCTAAGTTGAAATGACATGATATCCCATGGAATCATACCTCGGATTCATACATCAGACTATATTCACATGGCTGGAGTGGTATGGCTTCCACCTCAGTGGACATTTATAGTATTGTTCAGTGGTACACAAAATCCATTTTTATAGTGATTGGATCTGAGTGAAACAGATCATAGGGTTTGGAAACGTATCCCCTATGGTGACATAGATTGATCAGAGACTTTTATTATGATGGATGAAGAAGGTATTGTTGATTGGAATCATGGACCTAAGGATTGACACAATGATACATTGCTTGAGTGTTACAACATCCAACTCAATCCCATTTTTACAGCATATCCAGATTATTGGGATTACAAACCCAAGGATCAAATTCCATTTATTATGTAATTTTTCTTTTTATACAAGTACATACATATTTTCTATGTATTTATATATAGTAATATATATATATAAGGGAACATTACCCATTTTTTCGGAATCATAGACCTAGGGATTGATTGTCGTTTCACTTTATTTTTTATTTTTTATTGCAGTTGTGTCTTTTCTAGGCTTAACATATGTAATGAGCATAAAATTATGACACAGATTTATTGGTTCATCAATGGGGTGAACTACTCAGATTATTTCTCACCCTTTTACATACACCTTGGTGTTCTTTTAGACCAAACATACGAATTTAAGGTTGAACATGGATTATATGATAGATGGCACTGAGGACAAGGTTTTTGTGATTAAGATGATCCTCTCATGTAAATTCTTATGATTGGGTTGGAAAAAATCAATAATTTCGTAGAGATAGAGTGTGTGGTTTACGCTATTTGTTGTGAGGAGATCCATGTACTTTTATTTATTCTACATTTATGTAATTCTATATGAATGGTAGGCCCATAAGGTGACCAGTGTTGTATGTAAGAGATAGAAGCTTATGATTTTATTGGATTTCATTTATTATTATCACATGTTCTATTTCATCTTATTTACTACTTGTGCACTCTGTTTATTACTTCTGTGAATGACAACTAATTATTTATGATGTAGTTACTATGGTATGAGTGTATAGTATCTCAAATGAACACCCTATAGACCCTCACTGCTCATAGGTAGCCTCTGGAAAATGGGAAGACACACTTGAGGGCTTGTGGTTAACCAGATCATAACACCAGTTTAGTCGAACCCATGCCATGTGGATAAAAATTTTATCATTGGGTTTCAATTCCTTTTGATTTAATATTTGGGATATGGTAGATAGGGTTATTAGGAATGTGTTATAAAATTTTATTGATATCATATTTGTGAATCTAAAACACTTGTTTTGTAATGAAGTCATGGTTACCTGGGTTATGGGAATGTTGTTTTGATATGTGATGTTACAATTTTATATGATTGACTATTTGATAAACCGACATGTTGTGTGGATTATATGTTTTATTAAAGATTTATAACTCATTTCTATTTTAACGAGATGATAGATTGAATAATACTGTTTTCCAGAAAAGTAATGATGTATCTCATGCATCATATTTGGCACAAAGGATTCACATATTGCAGCCATGCTAGTGTGTGACTTTACTGATGATAGATGTAAATTGGTTAAAGTGTAAAAAAACATAAATGGTGTTTTTATACAATGTGTTTTTTGGTATTCTACTCATTTTGGCCAATATACATAAAATTTTCATTATAACGGAAGTTTATGTGGATCTCAGTTGAGAAGTTTAATGGTGAGGCTGATGAATCAATCCTCAAGAATAGAAGGAGAATTGACCCTTGTAGTTCAATAGGGAACGCCGTGCTCATGTCGTGGACACCTCGTAGGGTGTGGTTTCATATTTTTAGTTAATTAATTTTTTAGTAATAACATATATAGTGTTTTTCTGTGTAGGTTAGAGTGACATTATACTTAACCAACCATCGTTTTTGGTTATCTAGTTTGGTCACAGAGTTTGATGTTAACAGGTACCAAGATGGTTCTTTTGAAATTGTCCTCAAGGGGAAATTACCATATAGGGATACCTAGTGATTTTCTATATATTATCTATTCTATGTTTTTATCATGACCTCCATGTATTAGTTCCTTATGAGGATTCATAGATATGAACATTCCCTTATAGGCTATGTTAACAGTTATAACCCTCCTAGGATACTATTGTCCTTACCTCCCTTAGAGATGTTTTATCTTTTGTGTTAGAATGTTATACCTTATGACCTACTTGTGTGAATTTATCATCATGGATTGGTGGGATACTAAAAGTTCCCTTGTTTTAACATAGACACTTGTATGTAAAAATTCTTTTTGTTCAAGTGAAACCTGTGAGTAGGGTTGGGCCATGTTTTTTGGATTCATTTTAATATAGTGAGTTTAGTTATATTCTTATTTAGAGAAATATTCATAGTCTATTTTCAATATTGTAGATATATTCTTTTTGATGCCTTTTGATTTTGATGAACCACATAAGGTTCTTTTTTATAAAGACTAGATTCATTCGGAATGAACTTTTGGTCTTCTGGGATTGTTCACCATTGATGCCACTATTGATAATATATTAAGATAATGGGTAGATGAACATGATTGGAATGGAATTAGGTAATGTATGATCATGAAATAAATCATGGAATGGGTATAGTGTCATATTTTGAAGAGTTCCAAGATTTCTTCTGGAATGATGCGTCTAACAGGATGTGTAGTATGGTTATCTTGGATTTAGTGAAATATGACTTGTAATAGTATGATTCGGGTGATAATGGATCATGGTGGTTTTAATTGGTTCATTTTAAACTGTGAATCAGCCAGTGGACATAAGCTAGATGAGGAATTGGTATGAAATATGAATTGTTCCTTTTAGATTCCTATAAGGTTTAAAATAGTCATTTCTTCTATATATATGAACTAGATCGTTTTAACACATTATTTGTCTTGTAAAAGGGTGTTTACTAATGGGTAAGAGTTTTGGGGAATTCTAAACAATTTTAATTTCTGGGAAAAATTAATATTTAATATTTTATCAATTAAATATAAATTTATTCTCACATCTTTATTTCTTTATATATTCTAATTAAAGCATTGGGTTTAGATTATATCTCCACCATTGAGTCTAAAATGGGATGTAATTTCTTGGTAGGTTATAAAATCAAGTCGACAATCAGGGTTGAGGTTGTGCGCCTTTTTATTTTTCTTTTCATTTCCTCCATTTCATTTTCTATTTTATTTTCCTCTACTTCAATATTGATTCTTGTGTATACCTAAATGTAGGCCTCATATTACATGTGAATGAGATAGAATGGTATACTAAGAGAGAGAGTGAGTGAGAGGTTGTGAGGTATATAATAAGAGAGTTTTATTTGTGGATTTTAGGATGAGTTGGATTATTGTGTGGGAGAGATGCACTATGAAAATGGGTGAATATTTGGTAGTTTTTTTCCAAAGGTAGTCTATTTTTATGTTTTAATATAAATCCCCATAGATTTAACATTTCAACTATTAAACACCTAAAATTTCAACTAGAAACTCTAGATAGTCAATCTATATACTTATTGGAGAAAATGGGGTTTTAGACTGACTTTAGTGTTTTTGATTCATAAATCATGTTCACATAGTGTGTAGTTGCATAAAATAAGCCATGTTTTCTTCCTTCTTAGGTAATATTACCTTTTTCAAAGGTGAAAAACCTATATAGGGTATACACATCGTGTGCTGGGACTCATCCGTGTAGCCGAGTATCAATCCAAACATCCCTTATAGGGGAACGTGGATGTGTATAGTACATATCCAAACCCCGTGTGCATTAGATGCTGTGTAAATATAGACAGTTTATCTATATACATATATATTCTTGTAACGTACATGATTTTTCACCCCATGTAGGATTCATTCTATTTATATGACTCACGCACTATGTACAAGGGTTTTACTTGCCATGTCTGGCTGATGTACACACCCATGTAGAGCTTCAAGGTCACAGGTAGTGTACCCAGGTATACACATCATGTTTTGAGCCATTTCAATCATTTTTATGGTTTTAATATCTTTGTGACAATGAGGTGTACTTTGAAACATTATTAGTCATTTTAAAGTGTTTTTTATTTATATCATGATGACACTTTTCTTGAGGTGATTTTACAAATCAATGGTTTCATTTCAATAATTTCTTATGTTTAAGTGCTTCTTTTAATCAGAAATTGATTTTTTTAATCTCTTAAGAGTGAGAACATTGATCTGTGGTGGCCCTGTGAGATATCTCTCTAAAAATGTGTTCAAAAAAATTACCATTTAGGACAATTGGTCATCCTATAATTCATACTAGAGTTTGTTTTATAGGATTCCTTTGATCACA
This sequence comes from Viscum album, assembly GCA_963277665.1. Taxonomy (NCBI): domain Eukaryota; kingdom Viridiplantae; phylum Streptophyta; class Magnoliopsida; order Santalales; family Viscaceae; genus Viscum; species Viscum album. The sequence continues at coordinate 1,407,286,062 of OY728125.1, forward strand.
TGCTGACCTAATGAATACCTTTCTAGTTCCCTCTACTTTTTAATTTTTCTATGGATTACATGTATGATGCATCTACCTACATACACTGTTATTAAATTTCCCATGATGGACGTCCCTTCCTATAAACCATTCTGAAGATCCTGTATAGGATTCCTTTGTTTACATACCATCAAGTACAATGTAGGATACGTCCTTTTTTCGTTTACTACTAAGTATCCTTAGTTGGATTCCTTTTCTTATGCATATAATTCAACGATCCTATGATGGAAGTTTATTGTGTGTTTTTATATGAGAGACCCATTGGGTTCCCTTGATGTTTGAGTTTCCCTAGGAAAGTGGATTGTGGGTTAGGTAGTAATGGTAGTGGGCATCACCTTATAACCCCTTCCAAACTTGTTAGACCATGATGATATGGTAATACTGGTGGGTTTAAGAATTTTGATATTGTCAGTCTTTATTTATTCATTCTTATGGTTTCTTTTAATATATCTATTATATCCATAGGTTATTCATAGTCTATGTCTAATGATCCTCAAATGATGTGACCTTTATATTTGGGATGCACATACATACTTTCTGGTAGCATTCATATTAATTTATTTTGATTCCTAGATGTGATTCCTAGGATTCTATCTCTGATCCATTTAATTGGTTATTCTATTATTATTTGGGTGATCAGATGTACTTCCATATATTATGATTTTGAGCCTATTTATTATGATATTTTGGAATGTAATAACTATTATTATGATTTTCAGTCATGATAGCCCTGTGATTATTATATTATGGAATTGCATCCCCATGCATATTATTTTTAGTTATGGATTCCCTATGATTTGGATGTTTAGGCGTGGCATCCGTGTTTATTGGATACACATGGATAATCATTCTACCTCGAGTGATGACGATTATTAGGATTTCCCAAATCGATGAATTTATGATGGTGCTGGGAATGGAACTCCTCACCATTGATTTGACATATAATAAACATATAATTATTCTCTCATCGAGTGATTCTTAGGATTCTCTATAGGTTTGGCTGGATGCATCATTACTACATCTCCCAAAGGTACTTCATGGGGATGCAGCTATTGTGTTTTTATATGAATTGATGTCGATCATATTCTTATATCCATAGAAAATTCCTTTTATGGATCACCTAATGATTATCCCCTTGGTGATTATTTGATTCATGATGTCATGATTTCCTATGGACCATGACCTTTGATTCAGATATCAATCTATGTTAACATGGATTGAGTGGTATGACACACAAATTAGTGACCATTTACATGATTTTCTATAGATATGAGAAATCCTTTTTTATTGTTCTTAGTGGAATGTATGGTGATCCTAGTAATAAGACATGTATCCCCCTATGGTGATGTTACCTTAACAGAGACATTTATAAAACTAGCCAAAGTTGTATTCTCAATAAATATCACATAACTATGGATCAGATCAATGATACAAATATTTATTGATATGAAATCTAGATCAATTCCCTTTTTTCAGGATGTCCATAAGATCTGGATTATTGTCCAAAGGATCTACAACTTTTGATTATGTTCTTTTTCTCCTTACTCATGTATATAAATATTTATTTATATATATATATAGAAATATATATATATATATGTATATATATATATATATATACATGATGGCACATCACATAGTTGTTTGGGATCACATGCCCAGGGATCGATTGTGATTTCACATTATCTGTTTTATTTTTAATTTCTAATTGTTTCTTAGTTAGGTTGAACATATAGAATGAGCATGAACTTATGATAATTTATTTTGATTTTCATCATTCGGGTGGACTTATAAGATTATTTATCATCCATATAAATACTCATAGGATTACTTGAAGACCATATGAATTCATTTCAGGTTGAGCACCGATAGTATGATTGAAAGGGTTGAGGCCTAGGGGTGAATGATTGAGTGGATTACCTCATGTAGAATCTTATGATCGGGCGGGGGAATCATGATTGGGTCATATTATCTGATTTGGATTAGAGTTATTATGAGATTTTTTTACTTTTATTTCATTTTATTTATGTAATCCTATTTGTATGGTCGAACTAGTGGGTGACCAGTGTTTTATGTTACAGATGGTTGTTTGGGATTTTATATAATATAATTCATTATTTTGGAATGTTCTATTTAATTTCTTTATAAATTCAACTATCTTTTAAGTAATGAAGTAGATGATATATGGTTATTTCAAAAAAATTAATCTAAGTTGAGGGTATAGTCTCCCCATTGTACCACTTTAAGACCCTTGTCGCCAGTTGGAATCCTCTAGAAAATGGGGTGGTGTGCTTGATACCTCATGGAGAAATGACTACATGAATAGGTTTAGAAGCACCTATGATGGGACATTACAGGTTAAACCCCTTCATCCAATCCATTATATACCATCCCTCACATGTGAGAATATTCTTATATATGGGTGGATCTCCTAAGTGAGAGGAGATGGATTTAGTTAAAGAGATAAGGGGAACCACATCATGTAATTACATAGATTACAAGGTGGAATTTTTTAAAACCAAAAAACATAGGATTCATGGTCTTTCACCTAGTTTTGACGGTCATTTTATAAGAAACTATACAACATAACAACAATAAAATTTCATGATAATGCACTTATATTTTACTTCTAATAGTTTTATTGTTAGTTATTTGTATAATTTAATGTATTTAGATCCCCTAATAAATAAATTAAAATAAAATATGGTATAAAATATGAATGTAATATAAATAAATGTATTATTAGGCATGGTTAATCACTCAAATAATATCATCATAATATTAACTTGGTATATAAATGTATAAAATGGGATTTATGAATAAGGATAAAATCCCATAAACAAAAATATTATGTCAAATTAACCATTCCTTACCTTACTTAGAATCAATCATATAGTTTAAAGTTCTTGACCAACCAATGTTGGGTTGCTTTTAATTATAGTAGAAATTTAAGCGTGAATTTCAAGGTTTAATTAACTTAGTATAAATAAAAGGTTGACTTCCCAAATAGGAGATGGGATAACTAAGAAGAAAATGTTTTGGAAATCCTAAAATGGGATTTCATGATTGAGGAGTCCACTAAACAGATAAAAGAATTGCAAGTTAATGTAGTTGGCCAATCATGACCTCCTAAGACCATTCAAATTACTTTCCAGGACTAATTTTGGATTTGGATAAATGTAATATGGATTCATGCTAATAGAATATCTAATAGTGATGATATTATTAATGTAATGGTGAGAGATATTGGGTTTCAAAAAATAGTGGATGGTTAAGGTAATTTTATTTAAATTATCTCTTTTAATCTAATTTTGTAAATAAAAAAAGTAAATATTATATTATATTAATTATTAGAAAATTTAAAATCAATCAACTTCAACAATATCACTATGATCTATAATATAGAGGGATGAACGTTTGACTGGAACAAATTTCCAGAAATTATATAGGCATTTTTACATTATACAATGCCATGAACAGAAATCATATGTGCCATAAACCCCACATGCTATGTCACTTTCGAAAGAGGATAATTAGGAAGAAGTAACACTAATTTTATAGCATAGGGATAATGCAATGGATATCATATTTTTTAGGTTATCCTCTACGTATAATGAGCTTTCAATGTAATATAAACCTATGGATATATATAACATGTTTTATAAAATTTGGGTTCACTATAAAGAGAACGTGAGGTTAGATAGATATGAGATCTCCAATTCTCTATATATGTGGAGATATGGATATTTGGTGCCAGAAACAGCACATGTGGTAAACCTTATTGGGAACATTGAGTCACTAAAAATCATGGGTTTTAACATCTCAATTGAACTATACAGAGATCTCATTCGATCTTCAATGTGGAAAAACATATCTAGAAACACTCTAAATTATAATATGATTAATAGTGAGAAGACCATACCAAAACTTCTTACAAATATTATTAATGTTGATAAATATACGAGGCATAAAATACCTACTTCCCTTATTGTGACTAAAAATAGTAAAAAAGTCAAATGGATCGATGACTCTTCCTAGTATAAGGCATCTGAACATTGTCCTTATAAGAAGAATAAAAATTCAAAGCATTGAATGGAGAATGATGTGGTATGTTTTCGATGTCACAATCAGGCCCCTGGAATATTAATATAACCCAACCCAAAAAGGTTATGGGAATATTCAAGTTGATTCTTTATTGAGTGTAATCATTCAAACCGACCACTTTGGTAATGGATACTTCATGTGGTGATAAAATTTGTGTCCAAATACATGAACCAAGTAGATTTTAGAAGATTACAAAAGATAATGTGTATTTATAGGATGAAAATGGGGTCAGGATGTCAACTGTAGCAATTGTAAACTACCATCTCACATTTTAAGCATTATTTAATTTGGGATAAAATTACTGTTATTATGTGAAATGTTTTACCAAGAACATTATTTTCATTTATTGTATATATATTTGTGGATATTTTTTCAACTTTGGAAATAATTATTTCTTCCATTATAAAGATAGTATATATTATTGTATAGAAAAATTGAAAAATTGTCATTATGTGTTAAATTATGAAAACCAAATATTCTAAATAGCTAATGAAGAAAACTTGCACGACTAATATAATAACCAATTGTGGTAACAATATCTTGGTAATTTATATTAGAATTTTTTTAAAAATCCCTACCAATATAGTTACGTGGACTCATTTTATCTTAATCCACTTGAAATAGGTAACACTTTTTTTACAAGGTAGGATGACCAAAACACCATTTAGGGGAAAAGGTGAGAGGTCCACCTAGCTTATAGATTTGTTACATGCTAATCTGTGAAGACCTTTTCATGTACATGATATATTTGGATTCTAATGATTTAATAATTTTACTAATTACATGATAAGTTATGGTTAAATCAACTTGACGTGATGTAATTTTAAGTCCGTTGGAAAATTTAAAGAGTTTAAGAATAGGGTTGAGAATATTCACGGTAATAATATAAAGAAACATTGACCGAACTGATGTGTTGAATTTATTAACCCATTATTTATGGAATTTCTATAGAACTTTAAGATTTTATTTCAACTCACTCCACCTATAACACTATAGTGGAATGGAGTTCGTAAAAATAGATACTATTACTTGTTAGATATGCTAAGGTTGATGTTGATTAACACAAGACTTAACTTATACATTTGGGGACATTTATTATAGAAAAAATTCTATTTTTTAAACTGAGAACTAACTAGAGAAAAAAAATTCATTTCCTAAGAGTTGTGTATTGGAAAGAAATCCATTTTTTCACATGTTCATGCATGGGTTTTCGAATCATTTTCTAAGTCTAGTTGAAGGAACAAACTAACACCCCCAGGAATGAGGATTATATTTATAGGGTATCCCATGTAAATAAGGGAATACTATCTATATAACCCTTTGAAAAGGAATTTAATTTTCTTAAGACATGATTTATTTACTGATAGTTATCACAAGAATAAAGAAGATAGAAGGAGAAATATTTACCTCAATGTAGTTGATTCTCAAGATATTCCAGACTTCATATAGGAACTAATTCTATATATCCTTATAGAATAATTTATTATTGAAATACTACTACCATTTTGGAGTTTTGGGGAGGTAAGAGAACTATAAAGTTATGTTTTTCTAGTCACTGTTGATGGTGGCACATTATTTGTTAAAAATGGTGCTCCTCTCTCTTATAATGGGGAATTAAGAGCTCAGAATCTACATGATTGAAAAGTCCACGAATTATGGGATGCATCCCATGTGTCAAAAATAAGTTTGGGTCATAATCGATCTTCCATTTCATTTAATTATTATTCGGTGAAAATGGGTATTAAAGGGAACACTGGAAATGGTTGGTAATGTAAATACCTATAAATCAAGGCTAGTGGCCAAAGGGTTTAAAAAATATCAAGGAATTAAATATGATGAAACATTTCCTTTAGTTATTTTTATAAATACTTAATAATTTACTTTCTATAGTATCTTACCATGACTATAATATTTGTAAAATTTATTTCAAATTAAATATCCTTGAAATTATTTTTCAAGAGGATGCGTATATGACATAACCAGAATGTTTTTTGACTACAAGAAATTTAAAATAAGGGAATTAAGATAAAGAGAATAATTTATAGATTAAATAAAGAATCCATTTCATGGAATTTACAATTTTATAAATCCATAAAATAATTTAGTTTCATTAATAATGATTATGAGCGATATGTTAAAAAATAGTTTGTTGATACTAAAATTGTTTTCATAGTAGTTTATTTTAATGCCAAATATCAAATTAATGGTGATGTACTATCATTATAAGAGGTTATGGAATTTTTATGAAAGTGATTCTCCATAAAGGATGATGGTGAAGTTCCCTACATTCTTTGGATCAAGATCATGTGTGATATATCCAACAAGCATCTCCAACTAAGTCAAGGTACATATATTGAATATACATTAAATAGGTTTAGTTATGAAAAATCCAAGACAATATTTGTTCAAGTGTCACACGGTTTACATCATTCCACAAAAAAAGTGTCCTCCGAAAAATGATTAAAGAGAGAGAGAATGAGTAATATTACATGTGATTATACGATGGTTTATATCATATCCTCCATATTATATATGTTGCTTACGGTTTTTAGTTATATGAGATTGGTGGTAATGTATCAAGGAGATCATGGTAAACAAAATTGTACTTATATTAAGTATATCATTATGTATCTATTTTGTTCTACGGATATATTCTTCGTGAATGTGGTATATAAAGAAATAATCATCAAGGGTTATAAAAATGATTATTTTGAGATTGATCAGAATGATATGATGTCACAATATGGATATGTATTTTGTCTCAATAGAGTTGTTATGAGTTTAAGGAGTCCAAAGTATCCATTTTTGATGATTTTACTACAAAGTTTTAGTATATTACGAATTCTGATGTAGAAAATGAAGCAGTTTGGATTTGAACCATTTTCTAAGAGGTTTATGTGGTTCCTAGAAGTAAATTTCCTATAAAATTTTATTTTAATAACACTATAGTGATATATCTCTCCAATGATCAAAAGTCACACTTAAGGAAAAATCAAATGCATTGACTTTTTTATCTCTTGATGAGTTTTTCTTATTTATGTGATGTTCTAGTGACAAATGTTTCCATAGTAGAAAATGTTTTCCACCCGTAATGAAGAATTTATCTTAGAAAAATCATGACTATCAAATGAGAGATAGTGGGTTGAATTTTATTTTAACATGGACTTTTTTAATGTAATAGTATATTAGAGTTAGTGTCCTAGAACCATATTTTTTAGTACTAGATTTCTTGTCGTTGTTATTGAAGAAGTTTTCTTATCACATCATGATTTTTATATTGTAGAATATTTTTAACTGATAATGTCCTTTGATTATATTTCACATTTCAAGGTCATAGTATTTTCCTACATTGATGGGAACATGGATGTTTGTTATCTTTATTGTTAATTATTATTCTATATTTGGATTATATTATCTAATGGGACATAAAAAATACATGATATAAAGGGTAGTATGCTCATAATATATTGTTGCACCCTCTCCTGGATTTCATATTTGGTAATCTCTATTATAGGAGGTCACGAGAGTCGAATCGTTAATAGGAAATCCACACATCTATGTGTCATTGGATGTTTCTATTTGTGTATGTGTGTATTGACCCTTATAATTTAATGTTAGCATTAATGAATTTCATGAACTGTATAAATTGGTGTATTGATGAAAATAGTGATGAAATATTTTTACAATTAATAAGGATGTGTTGGGTGAGTCAAAAGTGATATTGTATAAATATAAAATGTGAGAAAGGATTTGTCCCTTATGTCCCGTGGAAGATGATTATATCTTGGGCCCTTTAACAGAATAGAATTGTTTTCATAAATCCATGGTCATGGTGTTCAGTGGGTGAGTTCATTTCAATAACACAAAATAATAACACATCAATCATAGTGGTTGCTTGTATTAACATGAAACCTACTCAATTGAATATATCAGGACAACATGATTATATTACCTGATAAACACTCATAGTATATTGAAATTCATTGTGACATTAACTTTTTCTAATATAGATTCGATGGATTTTTTTGGATGATAGGTTTGGAATTTATAATATTATCCCTAATGTCACAGAGAAAGAGGCCTAGAGGCTAATGCAAAAGTTGTATTTACAATCTCTTTTAAATTATAGTAATTAATTTAACTAGTAAAAATAAATATTATTTATTAGATTTTGGATGAATTTTATAATTTAATCAAAATATATTTAAAATAATTACAGTGTTAAATATAATAATAAATAATTTTCTACAAATTTTAAAAATATAATATTTATTATATCTATTAATGAATAGTAAATTATATTTCTTTACTAAAAAATACTAATTATTCATGGATCGATAATTGGGGACGAACTATATAAGAAAATTTTTAATGTTCCCAATTAGAAATGGAATAAATTATAATTTTTTATATTCTTTTTGGGTTACAAATACTATTCATTTAATAATAATATTTATTTTATTATAATTGTTGGACATGGGTTCAACTAAATATTGTGGAAATTGGAAAGTGATTTTGAGTGATTTTTCAACCCTAAACACGCCAAAATAATTATCTAAATATATATATTTTCTAAAAAACAATCGGTGTGCACAATGGATTGAGTGAGACTCTCTCAATCCATAGAGATTGATCAAGATATCAAAATTTATCTCCCCACATCCTCTATCAATAAAAAATGAGATTATAACATGTACTTCCTCTCTTGAGATGAAATCTATTTTTATCAACCATGAACAATGCAATAAATCGGGATAGGTCATTCTAGAACCCATCGATTTTATGAAATACATCAGAGAATGTGGTTCTTGTGTGGATCATAACTAGAGGTATTTTGAAATTGGATGAAATAGTGAAATGATGGTGTAATGATATCTTTTCCACCAATCCTCAACGAATTTATATTTAAAATTTGAGGTGATTCTATATCTATCACTGTTGGTTTCAAAAAAATTAAACTATTCAATTAATCAAATCCTTTTTGTTTCACACAATTTTTTAATAATGTTCAGCATTTATTACACAAGACTTATGACTAAAAGAAGCCTTGGTAATACCATCAAAGGAATATTTTGTTGTGCCCAGAACCTATAACAACCAAGCCTAACCTGTAATGTTAATATACAACTAATTCATATTATATTGGATGATCAACAAAAATCATTATGAAAATTTATTATAAATAAATAATTATATGTATTGAATTGATATTAAAGAATATTTTCCCATTCATCTAAATAACATTCTTAATAATATTTCTTCAACTAACAATATATATTCTTTTAAATAGATAGGGGAAGTCCCCCCCCCCTTTACTAAACAGACCAAACCCCTATCATTTTTATGCACTCAGGGATCCCATTACATGACTCATAGTCTTAGTGGGTAGTATTCCCATGATAACAAGACCCTAAGGCCAAAACTCCATTGGTTCACTCTGCGTGCCACTTGCTCCACACATCGTCTACTCTACTTTCATGTAGGTCCAAACCCACCATAATAGAACCTTTTTGATCCCCCACCTTTTTTTGGACCACGATCACCCATTTTTAGTAGAACCATATCTCGATCATGATGGATCCATCATTGTTCTTTCCCACGTCTTCCCTCACCTTCGATGGTACCCGGTATGTCATTATAATCAATAGAAGAACAAATACCACTGACCGTTGCATCCTCTATCCACCTACACATCTGAAAGATCCATATACGGTTAATAAACTACTATATTAGTGTAAATTATTCCATTTAAATCCATGAAACATAATATATTAAATATAAGACAAAATAATATCCATCTAATAGATGGATAGTGATATAGAATGTATTCATGAGAAATTTAATGACAAAAAACCCATATATAATTAAAGGATTAAAGATGAAAATAAATTCTTTAAAAATGAATGTTTCTTAACAAAATCATTCCATTGGGAAATATAAAATAAATTAGGATCAAAATCTAAAAAAAAATCATTGTAACTACATGTAAGAATGATGTTACAAATTAAATAAAAACTTTTCTCATTCCTTTGAGAGAATAAAAACCATTTAATTTCAATTTAAGTTTCATAAAAAATATTTTTAACGATCTATAGAATTTTGTAAATGAATATAAATAAATAATAACAATCATGGACGTGAGAAAAGTTTTTTACATCAAATACATTAACAAGTATTCCATTAACACTTTTGTAAATAAAAAAATATCCTATTTGAAAATTAATTTTAAGATGACATGTTAAATTTTTTTGAATAAATTCAAAGGTTGTATGAAACTAATTCAGTTAATAATTTTAATTTAGAGAAAAAAACTACTGAAACAATGTGTAGAATATTGACTTGGACGAAATATATTCCCAACCGAAGGAGGAGATAAAGTTAGTATCCATTATAGGTAACTTACTGTTTTTATTCATGGTCCAATAAGAAAAAAATGGAATATAAATATAAAAACCCAAAACATAATGGGATGTGAAGAAAATATATGGGTTTTAATATATTAGGATCTTATAATATTCCTAATGTAAATTTGAAATAAGATAATACTGAAAAAATGATATTGAAAAGAAATATCTTACATCATTAAAAACTTTTGAATCAATGCCCATTTAAAGGAGAAAATATTAAATAAAACATTAAATATCATGAATAAATAGTATTTCAAGATATAATATTTCATTTTTTTCATAAATAATCAATATTAATGAAACATGTGCATAATATAAAATACACCTCAATAGAGTGGAACTGGGATAAGAAACCATTACCTTATATCTCTAATGAGTTGTGCATGATCAATCCTACTATAAAATGATTTTATAATTGTTAATAAATAACTAAAAACAATATTAATAATTATAACTACCATATATTTTTATCATATAACATATCATCTCCTATTACTTAATAGCTCTACATTAAAATCATCATTCTAGATGTTATCTATTCTGTCCTCCATGTATGTTTTTGTTTGTAATTCATGGTTCTTACATCATCTACATGGTTTCAATAATTCTAGAATCAAAATAATGATATACATATATTATTTTGACATTATATATAATTTTATAACTACTCAAGAATGGATGTAATCGAAAAATGAAATACATCACTTATCGAGATAGAAGTCCATACGTACGCATGAATGTAGTGTTCATTTTATAATGAAAAGAAGAAAATAAGGGGAAATAAATTTTTACCATTATAATATCATATAAATATCATAATTATTTTATATAATACTTAAATTTATCATTATATATATCTATGAGACCTGGTGATGGAATATGAACAACATTGAAACATGGAGGAAGTACGTTATACATACGAACCTGAGACAATTCCATTTTCTATTGGATGAAAGGGTAATAAGATATAATATATATTATCATTATATAGGAATAATAATGTAAAAAATAGAATATATAAAATTATATTAGTCATAAAAAACCATACCTGAAAGGTGGTGCTAATAATGATATACATTTCCACATGGATGTGGTAGCCGACACATGTGCACAAAATATGATTTCATTTACCATGTGATAAAAAAAGGATGAGATTAATGATATTTACATAAGAATAAATATATTTATTTTATTAATTATATTAAATTAATTATTTTAATATGTATAAAGCATATTTTGTGGAGGTATTAGAAGAAATAAACTTGGAAGTATTTGATTAAGATGATCATGTCTTCTTTAAGAAAAATTCTTTGTCTTACTACATAATCTTTCTTATGATTATCTTAGGGGAAAAATAAATGAACAATGATGTGGTGAAGTCATCTAAAAAGGTATTTTTGGTATGTATTTTCTTATTTATGGTTCTCAAATTTTGGGAATAAGAGTAAAGAGGTTGTTCCCTTTTATATGTGGGGTGGGTGGTAATATTTTAAATTCTTGAAATATTATTATTTATTATTTATCGTTCTCAACTAATGTGGATTCAAATTTGAAAAAATTAATCTAATAGAGGGATAGTGTTAAAATATTATCAACCAATAGAATATTGACAGGTTTTAAGTAATTTTAGCACTTGTTGTTTTATTTTATCCCTCTTTAACCCTTTTAATCCACAATTTTAGTAATTATTTTTTTATCTCAGTTAATATTTATTATAAAAAATTGAAATTTAACTATATTAAAAATATTAAAATGTATATTTTAAATTTTTGAAACATTTTTTCAAATTTAATTTATATAATTTGAATAAATTAATTTAAATTTATGTTCTCAAAATTCAATGAAAACTATTTTTAAAAAAATCAAACATTAAAAAGAATTTATAGAAAAATAAATATAGTTCTAATTACCCTTTAATTAATTGGGTTATATTTAATAAACAAAGAATTATTTTTATTTAATAAAAACTAAAATTTAAAATGATACATGTGAATACATTGCTAATAAGAAGAAGAATCAAAAGTAGTTTTTATTAGAACAAATAGATTATACAAAATTCCAAAATATTAAACATATAAATATATGTTCAAACTTATATTACTTATAAAATATATATTTCGATTATCACATATGTTTCATAAACAATAAATTCATGTTTATATCTTTAAAATTTCATAAAATTAATATTATTTTTAGAAAGAGTGTTTTTCCTTATTCACTCAATAATAAACAATTTTAGAAACATTAAAAAAATCTATCCTAATATTATTTTGATATGCTAAATTAAAAACAGAAATAAATGTTATTAAATTCGATTTCTAAAATTATTTATTGTATCTTTTAATATAAACAACAAAACAACTTTTATAGAAAAGTATTCTTTTAAAACATTAAGCATTCAATATAAAGATAAAATAAATTAATAATTGTATAAGCATTGTGAATTAAATTATTTTTTATTTTTATCATAAAATTATGTTCCAAATTTATATAAATTTACCAAAGGGATATATATCTAATGCTTATATATATGTAACAATTATTCATCTAGTGACAATATATATAATGTTCATATTAAATTCCTATATATATTTCCTTATATGCTTTAATAAAATGCATCCAATATATTCATTTACATCTATCTCATCTGTTATATATCATTTCTAATTTGTTTCTTTCTTTCCATAATTCCATTTGGTTTCCCAATCCTAATAACGATCTAAGAGTATAACAGTTTTAGGATTATGGTATTTTTATATTTATGATCAATTATTCCACTTGTACTTTTATTTTTTTCATTTTGTATCCTCATAATTTATTAGTGTTGATCTTACACTGTAATATTTTATCCAAATATTATTTATCAAGGATCATTTTATTATGATACAACTTGTGTCAAAAGATATAGTATATATAGTAATCCTAAACTAAAATCTTGAGGAGTTATAGGTTTTGTTTTAGATGAGTCTATTGTAATTCCTTTCTGTTTTATTTATTGGATTTTTTTGGGTGATCTATAAGGGAATATTCGGATGGATTCCCAATGATTTTTTGGTGGTATTTTTTTTGGTTTGTATACTTTCTTCATGAAATTTATTTTTTGGTTAATTTCATAATGAATGGATATATTTGTTGTCTTCATTGTTCAACCCATGTTTTTAAATGGTAGTAATTTTAAACATAATGATATTTACCAATGCATAAATTATGAGGATCATATCATCATAAAAATCTATATAATATAGAGAATAATTTAGTTCCTTATATAAAATAAACATTTTATTATTATTATTATCTATGGTGTTTGATCTTTTAGTGGGATTTTGAATTTTAAACCCCTCTGATGTTTCACTATTTTTTAATGATTTTTAGGTTTAAGGTACATGTATGATTCACTATGAAATGTGATTTTGTTGGGAAATTCCCTTCATTTCCACATATCATAGACTTCGATGTTAAATCATCCCATAATTTTCTCATGAATTTTTCCTCATCTATTTAAATATTAATTTTCTTAAATGTGATACCAAAATTGATGAATCCACCTTTAATATAATCTGTAGTATAAGATATGAACCTCAAGGGTTTTGGTAGTGATGATAATATCAACCTTCTTTCGGTGGTGGGTATGGTTTTTCCCTAAAAGACCTTTTATTTATTTCCTAGTCTAGTTAATATTATGAATGTTTATTCTTTATAACCCCTATAGAAATTGGGGTTCTTTGAATCACAGCTTTTGTCTATGTTTTACTTTTTTTATCAATGAGTAATAAATTTTGTTTAAGGACAATTTATTGGTGAATTATTTCTGATAAGTTGCATTGATTTTCCCAAATTCATTTTCGAAATAAAGTTTATTTTTAAGGGAGTTTGATTTCCAATGTGTGTTTAGAAATATTGGATTTCCCAATAAATAGTATTTTGTGAGTTGGTTTTCAAATCATATTATCGGATTAAATTCATTACCTTAAGACTTGAATTTTTTTTATTAACACCACTAGGATATTTATTCATTGATATCTAAATATATATTGACCTAGGTGTCTTAATAATTCTAGGCTTCTGTTTTCTAAAAAGATAGAATTTTTGAATTTATGGTTTTAGTTGAGGAAAATATATACTCTTATATTGGATAATATTGGTTTGAAAATGTTTTTTAGAAGTTATAAAAAAATAAAGATAACAAAAATGTCATATAGTAATCACACCCAAGGTTCCTAGGAATTAAATATATTCTCGGGCCAATCTCAATTTTTACAATAGATAGCCTTGAGTAGGAGGGTTAATGCATAAATAATTCACACATTGTCATGTGGAAGAAATATTTTGGAGCCAATTTGAAGGTTACCACAGATAGTTTGCTAGAGAGAATAGAATCCAATGGACTACCAAGAGGTTTTGATATTGAATGATGATAAATAAACCATTTTCATGTATCATGGATAATTTTTTTTGTTAATGATTTAATTAAGGAACTCTTCACCATATTAAAAAATATTGAAACTAATGAAGTAGGATAAGACATTATGATCTCTTATTATCTTCAACCATTAACTTTATGTATTTCACATGAAGATATTGATCCTAGTCTGTAGACCTCATTCCTCATTTTTAAATTGGTTACCATGTGAGATGATATCAAAAAATAAAGTTGATACTGAATAAGAAGATTAATAATAAGTTTTATATAGACTAAGGTTGTATATTAATTTTGTTGAGGGTCAAAAATTGATTTGAGGACTTTATGACCTTAGTGATAATATGTTTTATAATGTTATACAAAACATTTGAGCTAAGGCCATGTGATGTTTTTCTGAAATAAAAAAATATTCTGATGAATGTTTTGTGAGATTAATGTACAAATATTATATTGTTAATTATTTTTCATTCTTATTAAGATCATTTTGATAGTGGAGAATGATGAGGGAATATATACCATCTAGATTTGGTATAATAGCGTAAGGAGTGGCCATGTAGAAAGATAAGATTCCATGTTTTAGATATGTTCTTAGTAACTATAATCTATTGGTAATTTGATCACCAAGTTATTATATGAATAATTTCTTCTGTGTTACATCCTGATTAAAACTAGAGAGATAGTTTTTTGATTCACTTTATTTCTAAAATAGGGAGAGGCAGATAGACATTCCATAGTAGAAACCATTGTGAGAATTTTTTTTACCAAAAGGGAGTGGGGTAAAAATTACATTGTGGTGGTGTTTGTTTCATGTAATTAGTTTCTCAATAAAAATACCAAAAGACACAACCATAGAATGGTATCTGTAAAATGGTATGATGGAGGAGGTGATGCTAAAATGGATATCATAACATGTTGAAACCCTACCAACAAGATACATATATAGATTTATGACCATATATTAGTGATGATTGTGGCGAGATTTCAAATATCTAATGATAAATGGGGATACTGAACCACACCAATTTCAATACCATAATAATATATAGAAGAATGATATTTATCAAGACTTAATCATAAAATAAATGTTCCACGACCATAAATATTGATGCATGTTTTCATGCATCTATTAAGAAATTATTATATATGTGTTTTATGAAGATGTAATGGGGTGAGAATACTGAAAAATGAGGATGTATTAAAGGTAAATATTCTAGAAAACTATAAGGTCATTATTTATGAAAATTAAATTAATAAGAAATATGTAAACATGTTATTGTGTCTTTAGGATGGAAAAGAAGAACAATATGTAAAAATAGAATAAATAAACTTAAACAATTGAGATTAATGGAATACTCACTATGGGAGATTTTTGATATTTTGAATGAGTGATAATTCTGGTTGAATAACTAGACTCTACATCATATATGAGATATGTGGGTAATGAAAATGTATTTGAGGAGTAGAACCAATATAAAAAACTATGTTATATAATTATGTACGAAATAATCAAAAGTTTCAAGACTTTTTTTGTACCTAAAAATTAATTAAATTTGATTAGAGATGAAGAAATGATCAATCACTTCATATAAGAAAAGCCTTCCAAAGAACTAATTTAAAATGAAAAGAACAAATGGACTTGTTTATTATCGATCTTATGTAGGATGATTAATTTTTGTGATATAGCCTATTACATCAATATTATTTATAATTCCAATAAAATTTTAGGTATTTAATTGAAGTTATAAATATGAGGTAGGATGATAACAACAATATAGTCCAGAATGGACAAAATATATATTCATTGATCACTATCACATGTTTTAGGAAGAATCATTTATTTTTTTGGAGTTAAAAATAAAAATCCACTACATTCCTCAAACCTAGTTGGTTTGAGGACAAAGATTCCAATTACATAACATTTCTCATGATTTCTTTTAGATTAATTAAAAATTTCAGTGTATTTGACAATAATCACATGTCATTGGGGGTTTATTTACCCATAAGGAAGAGAAAATCATTAAAAATCTATTATATTATTGTTTTTTATTGATTATATATTTTAACATTCAAACTTACCAAATAAAAATTATAAAAAGAAATAGATAAATTAATTAAACAATAGAATAGGTGAAAAAGGGATAAAAATTATATTGGTTTAATAGTAATTTACACATATTCACCTACCTTTTTCAGAATTGGGGGATACCTTTGGGATTTGGTTCTACTTATAATGGAAAATGGAATGAAATATTGGTGTAATTATATCAAATAATGGTAAAAATATCATCTCTTCAATATTTATATTAGTATATCGAAGGAGAATTTAGAAAAATGATGAATATTTCTTTCCTAAGTGAATAATAAGTAGAAAATACATGTCCAACATATCATAATTGATATAAAATAAGACCTACAATGAATATTGATTATTTGGTTGAATAATACAGTGGAAAGAATGATAAAAATTCCACTACCTCTATTTCAACATATATATTTCATGAAGTTGAGGTAATTGTATTTTTTGAAAAGTCGTTGATGGATTTGGATCACTTCATTGATTGTGGAAATTCAATGTCCACCACAGTCATTCAAAATAGACTCACAATTTGTTAATTTTTCATATAATATCCCTACAGGACCCACATCTATAACTAGGTATGGAATTACATTCAAAAAGAAATTTGGTTATTTGGGGTCTCATACTCAATGATGCTTATGAACTCGCATTGGTCGAGAGGATGTGAGGTCAGGCTCATCACACGTTTTTTGGGAGGAATTGTTTCTTAATCTGGAACCCCCTTATAGCTAATGATATGATTGAGAATATCTTCCTAATATTTATAGGGGAGCAATTACCCTAACAAATTGATCAAAGGTTAAGTCTCTTTATTTTAAAATAGAGGAGGTCCTATTAGTGAATCCAACTATATGTATCTTATATTCATTAACTATTTACTTTGGTGGGTATCTACGTATATGTTGAATCTATATAACCATATATTTTGATGTTTTTTGTTATCCAGATATGTGGTTAATATTTTGATGATGGGATTAAGTCATTATGAATCATCCTACCCATCCTTTTTTTTAATATTAATAAAAAATAGGTGTAGTTCATTAAACCCATGTAATTTAATGTTTTATGGAAAAGTATTATATGTGGGAACTTGGGAACCGGTTTTTGGGACAAAAAAACTAAGAGGTATCATATGGATCTAGTACATGGAAGGAATCATTGTTATCGTAGTTCATTAATTCCCATAGTACATTCTCATATATATATATAAACTTATATGTTATGTAGTTATATAATTCTACTAATTGGGGATTACACACTGAGGTTAACCAGGATGGTGTAGATTAATGATGTCAAGGATGTGATCAATGAATCTGCCTTTGACCATATGAGATATACCATATTTGAGAAACATGAAATAGAAATAAATTATCCTCATTTCATATAGATGTGAATTTTAGAAGCTGGGACACCCAATATGATGCTTAGTGTAGAGATTTAGACTTATGAAAGGATTTATACATATCATAGTTATGGAAATAATGAGAGGTATCATAGTTTGGTGACTTCTCAATCAACTAGTTCATGTGGAAGGATGATCATGCCATTTGAGAGATTGAGTTAGTATGGTCAGAATATCAAATACATGGTGAGACTTAAACCAATGTGAATTCCCATTTGAGCTCAGGCTTGGGCCCTAGGAAGGCATCCAGCATATCCTAATTATGGTAGGAATCATAGTCCTCATATTTCAATAAGCCTTGGATTTCAAACTAAAGATTCCCTTGTCATGATAAAGGCTTATCAAATGATTGATATGTATATTGTGACTCCCTAAACTGACATGACCTATGCTCAGTGTAGTTGGGGTTTGGCTTAGTGGTAAGCACCCCGTAATACTACTTGGAAAATGGGAGTTCAAAACCCATGGGGTGTAGGTACTGTAGTTGTACTATAGCAGTACTGTAGCAGCAGCGGCACTGTTCATCAGCGGGTACTGTAGCGGTGGCAGGGCACTGTAGTGGCGGTGATACTGTGCGGTACTGTAGCAGTAGGATACCATTCACAGAATGTGAATTGGCCTTAGAATTTGGGCCTAAGGGCTCTGTAATGTGCTACAAGCCCACTAGGCCTTCAGGCTATGTAATGGGTTTTCCTCTACCTAGTTAAAAGAGGTTCTTTCTTTGATTTAATAATAAAAATGAGGCTTCGACCCCAACCTTTTAAAAAAATGACCTATGCTCAGTGTGAGAAACAAGCGATAACAAATGATCAGTCTCACTGCTTTATAGATGTGGGACTTATTTTCTAGGAAACCGATATTTTTTATGGATATCGAGACTTATAAATGCATCCTATATATCCAGGATACAGTAATAATAATAGTTCTCATAGTTTCTTAATTTGGGGATTACACACTAAGGCCACCCTCATGGTGGTTGGGCAAGGTTATGATTTCATGGGATGCATACCGGACCTGGGATGATTGTCTTCTTGACATACATCTATTTTCTACTCATCATGCCTTCATTAAATACATGAAATGTTTGAGGATGCATTATTGACATGTCCAAATATATTTTCATGACTCAAATGACTTGTCCAAGAGACATTTCATGATTTGGATGGCATGTCAGAAGTTTGTTGCCTGAATAATGATGAAATTTCATGAGAACATTGTAAGGCCTAGGTGGTCGATCCTAGAAGCCATATCATGACCGAGGATGAATTTTCCAGTGGGTATCACAAAATAGGGAAGGTTGATATGTATAGGGGACGAAAAAAGATCCAATTGAAAAAATTAGACGATGTAGTGAGATATTTTTTCCTTGTCTATATGATGTCGCATGAGCCTATTGACATGTCTGGAGGAGGTCACAATTTCTAGTTGACACATATCTACGACATCACAATATCTAGTTGGATTATCTAGAGGATGTTTCGAAATCTAATAAACATGTCATAATGTCATCATGAGACTAAGATAATATACACTAGTACTACCATATGACTTGGGAGACACATATTGAAGTCATCAAGAAGTCTAGATGGCGAGGCTAGAGGGTTTTGAGATACCATGGTCACATTCCCAAAAGTACTGCATGTACTTGATCTGACATGTTAATGGGAATTCACATGATCCAAATAGTATACCAAAATAACGTCTTCAAATCAGGGTGACATGTCCTGGTGTAGCCGCATGACATGGGTGGTTCATGTGATGTCTATTAGGATCAACATATATGTTCCTCTCATAATTATCCCATTTTTTATTCTTTTTCTACACTTTTATTTCATATTCTTTAGATTATTTCTGTATTAATTTGATTAAGTATCATATAACCGATCAGGTATGAATGAGGTCCTTCGCATGATCTAACTGAATCCCTTCATGTGATATATTAGTGATTACATGAAGTGCCTATTCATGTCAGATGATCTTCTTAGGTGGATCCCCATATTATACCTTCCAAAACATATTTTCGATTCTGAGATCATCTGGTACGAGAAATCCTCTCTGATTTCAGAGTACACTAGTGAAAGGATCATTGGATTCATTTTTTGATACTTTGGTGGGGTATTTATAGGCCTCTCTACCCAAATTATTCACCACATTCCACATAGTGTATCATATTAATACTATGTGATATTTTGTGGAGAGATTTTATGTCATGCGTTTCAAAAGATCCATCTATAGGACATCCCTGGGGTGTTGCATGATTTTTATAAAGCATAATATCATCCCATAAACACCCCATTTATTGGATTATGGAAAAATAATGTTGTATTTATGAATCATGAGTACATGCCTAGGGACTTCCATATTGTTAGGATTATATTTGTAATGACATTCATGAGATTAGGATTACATCTGAAATGCTTCCATGCGATCTTGATGACTTTTTCAATATATTCCATGATCTGGTTAGATCATGCGAAAGACAAAACATAAGAATGGGATGAGCTCAGTTGATCAGTAAATCGAAAAAATATAGCAGAATCCATCATGAATAACCCTAATATTTTTATGCAAGGAATAAAAACTAAAAAAGTACCCTTTTAAACATTATTTTTATCATATTATAGAAATAGTAAATCAAATAATTTCATTTAGACATTCACATGGACATTTTACTAATTGAATAATAAAATTTTATATCTATAACTAATCTCATAAGGAAGGAATGCATAATGTGGGACATCTTAAACATAACATCTAGGCTTTGGCCAAGACAACATACATAATTCTGTAATAAATAACCAAAAACCCAAACATAATTGTCTCCTGAGACCTACCAATGAATTCAGTGGATATAGCAGGCCACTCCCAACACATATGAAGTCCAATGAATTCCTCTAACGAAAGGGGTAAATATAACATAAAAAATTTGTTGTAAAACTACCATACTAAATGTCAATACTTAAAACAAAATCTATCTATGGTATGAAAATATAACATACAATGACAAAAAAATAATTAATCCCCAAATATAATATGGAATAGCATATCATAACAAATCAACCTCAATTATAAAAAAATACAACAAAGCATGATTACATATATGAAAATAATCTAATAAAATCATTAAAACTCTTTGAGAGAAATATCCCCTTTTTTACATTGTAATTCATTTAATATCATGTGAAATTATAAACAGAGAAATTTAAAAAACTATTTTTGAATCAAAGTGTCCCATAACACATTGAATATTTTGAAAATAATTATCATTTTTAAATATTCTAGACAAATAAATTATTCCTTAAAATCATTTTCAAAACAAGGACATTAATGAGAATGATTTAGAAAAATAAATATTTAAAGCATTTAAAAATGTTTATCAGATTAAGTGTCCCATAAATAATACTTAAAAAATATTACATTTGAAATTTTATTAATGAACATATAAATAGACATAAAATTTTATTTATAATTCTTTTAACACATATGAATAAATATGTATGATAATATCATGCATATTGAAAAGGATAATGGATAAATTCCTTAAACAATCAAAGTGTCTCATTCCACTTTGAACATTTTAATAATAATACCAATGTCTTCAAATGAATATTTAAATACAATTATGTCAAATTTAATCATGATATCAAAAATAATAGGTGTATTATATACACTAAACAAATAATTAGGTGGTTAACGTGGCATATATCTCATGAAAATTAAAAGTGAGACGTAAATTCCTTTACATTAGTTCAGATAATACTTGTACATCTCTGGAACTCTAGTACAATGGTTTTAAACATATTATTAACTTATAAAATAATTATAATGATATTTATGATAACATATATGATTTATTTATAACTTTATATCACTAGTTAATTAATAATTTTCAAGTTAAAGAACGATTTTGGGCAATATTCGCTTTCTTTTTCATACATGTTTTTTACTTGTTATTATTGATTGTATTACAATGATCTAGATTTACATTATTAAAAAATGTATAATATGATTTATATATTATAAAAAATAGTATATATGTATATATACTAGATATATATATATATATATATATGATGTGGGATACGTCGTTCATGGAGACGGTGGGTGGTACGTACGCATGAACGATGTTTTTGTTTTCTTTTCGTATATATTGGATGAAAGTAAATGATATATATATATATATTTATTATGAAATTATAATTATTATGTCATATATCAAAAAAAATCAGTATATTCATTTTTGTAATCATTATGAAATGTTTGTAATGGAGGATGAACCTCATCACGTCGTGGAGAGGGTTAGTCGTAAGTATGCACAAGCGACGATATCATTAACATAATGGTTAAATTCTATGAAATGGATGAAAAAATAATACTAATGAAAAAATATCATGTAATATTTATTATTTAAATCATTTATATTTATCATTATTCCCACTGAAATAAATTATAGATGAAAAATAGTCTACACCACAACATGTAGACGATATGTTGTATGTACGCACGCATGGGGATGTTTTTTATGTAGGATCAGTAAGAAGATGAGTATTGTTGTCCCATAATCAAATACACATCTCAGAATATTGGATATTCTAGAGTTATTACTTTTTTACTAAAATAACATAGTAAAAGGAAGAAGAATAAGAAAATAACATTGAAACAATTGGTAAAAGAATTACATCTTCTTCGAGTGTCTTCTTTTATTTGCACAGAACGACTCCATAGGATGACTTTTGGAACAAGGTATGGACTCTAGTATGTAGTGATGTATGTTTAAAGGATATTTGGAGAGTTTTTGGCTGAGACAAAGGGATTTATATTTGTTAATTAAAGTGAATAAAAAGTTCCCTTTTATAAGAGAAGTGAGGGTCACTTTGGGATGATCTTAAAATATTATTTTATTATAAATTTATTTTGGTTTTCAAATATCATAAATGTGATTTATTTATATGATAATATGAATATGGGTATAAACCCTCTTGGACAATGAATTTTTGACATGTTTGGGTAATAAAATTAACCTCATCTTTTGGATTTAAGCCCTAGTTGAATAGTTTAACACTTATTGTGTCTTCTTCTATTTTTACAAAATAGGGTTAATATATTTACTATAAAATGCCAAAATAACCCCAATTAGATCATTTATGACATTTAGGATATTATCCTGGTTAGTTGGATAAACCATAGATTTTTAGAAATTTTATATTATTTTATTAAATTGTATTTATTTTAAAATAACATTTATTTCAATTTTAATACTATTAAATATTTTTATTTATAAAAATATCAAACCAAGATGTTATCTTCTAAAAAATATACCAAATATTTCACTATCATGTTTCATTTATCTATAAAAGTTTTTTTCATTAATTATGTTAAATTACATTTATTTTAATATAATTAATATCATTTATTTGATTCTTCCTTTAATAAATCAATTTCAGCATCATCATTGTGACATAGTTAAATTTAAATATATAATTTCGGAAAACTATAAATAAATTTTAATAATATATATAAATTTCTTATTTTTATAATTTATATTTATAGTATACTTTATTTTATTTATAACCCTATATTAATAAAGATTTAGTTATTACTATTTGAAAAAGTCTCTTTTAACTTTTCATTAAATAAAATATAATAAGTGTCATAATCTAATACAAGTGGCTTAAAATTTGAATATATTTTTAACCAAATGTTGATTGTTTTTTACGCCAACTTATCCAACGAATTTAGGAAAACTATTAGGGTAATTTTATATTATTATAATATTTTTTTTACCTTTAATAACCCTATATAACTTTAACTATGGTAAATAAATATCTAAAGATACTATTCACCAAAATTTATTTTGATCCAATTGAACCAAAATATTCACATTCATTATAACTATGTATTTCAGATTTTTGAAATTAAATTCAAAAAAGCAATAAAATTGCATTTAATGTTAATCTGAAAATGTGGCTAGAAGGTGGTAAAAATATGTTAAAAAGATCAAGGAATTATTATGTATAATATTATTATAAATTTTATTACAATGGCCTAAATTTGGTTAATACGTGTATTATTTCTCTATTGTGACATTAAAATCACTTTAATGTGAAATAATTATTAAAATGAAAATGTCAGTTTTTAAACAATAAGGAAGGGTTTTTCACTATTTATAAATTTTAATGTTATCAAAAATATATCAAAAATTCACCCTAAGTTAATTTTTATATTCTTAATGAAAAAATGAATTCTATTTTATTAAATTTAATTTCTATGAGTGTCTAGAATTAATTTTATTATTGTTCGCAAATGGACATGGAATATAGTTCCTTTAAGAAAATATAATTTCCATCTTTATAATTATTTTCTCGAAACATGTAAATTTCATTATAAATATGTTTTTTATGTGAAAACCTATTGAATAAAATATATATATTCTTTATTACTATTTATATTATTTTATTTAATGGATAAGTTATCATTTAAATAATTTAAACATCGATGTGTCATTTTTCAGAAACATAATATTTCATGTAACGCCAGCCAAGATGGTATTGTTTGCAACACATGCTATTGAATTTATTTAAAAATATAATGTACTATGAAATCTTGGGGTGTTACATTCTCCCCTACATTAATAAATTTCATCCTAATAATTTAAAATTTATCATCGCAATTAAAAAGGTTGATACTATAAATTACCTTTGTGGAAAACACAAATAAGAAAATGGATTAATGAGACCACGATTTTAAAATAAAGGGAAGAATAAAGGACACCAGATATAACACATACTAGGGTTCCATATATGAAAAACTAGATGCGGAAGATAAATCAAACCCTCAATTTCTGGTGGAGAGTGAAAGAGGTCATAGTTAGAAATATGTTAACATTCACAAAGCTAGAAGTAAGTGATGATCTAACAGGCAATTAGATTTATCTAAAAGGAATGTACAATGAAATATTTTTGGGTTTTATGATCCTTCCCCAATATTCTACTAATTAATTTACTTCATACAATAATAACAAAAGGGTGAATATTTATTTAAAAATTTGAGTTTCAACCTTTAACTAATTTATAAAACAAACTAATTTTTATCTCTAAGTAATAATATTAAAAAAATATTCAATTTATCTTAAAGGTATAGGGTTACAAAAATGAATTTATACTTCATCTTTCATACTATTAAAAAACAATTTCATACAAAATAGGACATCTCATAGGCTAGTGGTTGGTGATCCACCCTTGTAACCCTTTGGTTGCAATTTCATGTCTTGTGGCCTTAACAAACGTGAAGGGTTGTCGCCCGACCTGTGGGTGGTACTTTTCTTAAAACTATATTATTATAACATTCCAAAAATAACCTTTATAAATTTTTTGACATTAAAAAATACTATACAATTTTCAACTTAATCCATTCAAACATTATACTTATCCGATATACTTCTTGTCAAAACTCATAGTACATGAATTTATAAGGAAGGTCACATAACATAATGTAGATATTTTTTTGTCACATACCATTCATCTGAATAGATTCATCATGTATTATCATAAACCATGGTAAATAATAGAATTCAAATAAAACCTTAATGAATATGTTCATGCTTCTTTATTTCGCATTTAAAGCATTGAATATTTGATCTACTTTTTAAACTAAAAATGTTTTAAATTCCAACAAAGATGGAATAAACAAACCACTAATCAATTCCAAGGTTGTAAATGATAACAAATATAATTTATCTAAATAAATCATCCCATTATTCAAATTTTATTATCACTATATCAGAAACATATTAAGGGTTATATTTACCTCAACCATATATTTTTAGAAAATATCAACTAAATACCTTGTCACTTTACATGGTACTATACAATCACAATTCCATAATGAACATGTACTATAGTAAAATAATAATTCATTTTATTAATTCATATAAATAACACATCATTGATACAACACAAAAATTACATAAATCACCAATCCCAAAATTATCACAATAATCATTCTTCGTCATCTGTGGTAGAATCATAATCATTATTATGATGCATTAGCGGATTTTGGGGTCCATTGATTCTTGGGTAATTATCTTACATGGTGCCCCATATTAATATAGTTATATCATTGATCATTGTAAAATTATTTTCTTCCCTTGAAATCAAGAGCATGGTGTCTGTTTTTTCCACACTTGAAGGAAATGAATTTTCCTCTCAAGAAGACACTGAGCTGTTTCCTTCCTCAATGTGGGAAAGTAATTTTTCTTCTTTCTTCTGTTTATCCAATTTTTTTATACCAATTATTTTATTCTCATGAATCTCTTTGAATCCATAATTCATAGGGTATTCATTACATGTTCCTCTATCACATGATATTATGTCCTCACATGATGAGAATTCTTGGAGATTATTTTACTTCAATATATTGACTTAAGACCATGAAATATATGATCCTTCTTACTCATTGGATCAGGTTCATAAGTGAGGTTCACATTCCATTTACTGGGAACCTTTGATAAATGATGACGTACACTAGGTTAGATCGTATCGTAATGTATAATCCAAATACTAAAAAAAAATTAACTTAAACTGAATATTTATACGTATCTAGTCTCATAATAATAAATACAGCTTTTTTGTGGGAATTTTTACTCATCAGTCCCTCAGAACAGTTTGTAAAGAAAATGCTAATTTTCCTAGGCATTTCCCCTGAGAGGTTCAAACCAGGTACGCAGTAAGGATCATATTCGTGTACTTGGTTATGTCAGTCCCAAAACACCTTGTCCAAGTTATTACTCCTTGGTACATCTGTCCTAGAACAACATCCACTTGTAGTATCTAGAAAAGGATGTATTTTATAATAATACCTAGAAGATTATTCTATTATAAAAATTATAGGATGATCCTCTATACTTATCCTCTATGTCTATCTTAGGGTTATAATCCCTAATCAAGGTTTTCTAAATCTAGATTCCACGGTTCTTTAAAAATTTACTCTAATACAAATTGTAACACCCTGACCCCAGAAGCCCAATGTCGGTGTGTTATTTTAATATTTTAGCAGGATTATAAGGAATAAAATAATGAAGGACCACTCAGATTATCAGTATTGGAAAATATATTACATACATGAACATTAAATTATAATTTAAACAATAAAATACAACATAGATAATTCTTTTAGGACACCATTATTATGCTAGTTTAACTCTGCATATCAATCTTAAAACACTTCATGGAATCCTCAGAAAATAAAACATAAGAAAGTGGTGAGATTAAATCCCCACTAAGGAAAAAATATATATTGGAAGCTATCATTAATAACCACAAATATTTGAGGAAAGGTATTGAAACAAATACAGAATCCTTTTAAACATAATCATTAGAAGATTATGGAAATAATAATTCAAATAATTCCATTTAAACATTCACGTTGTCATTCTAATAGTGGAATAATCACATTTAATATCAATAACTAATCTCATAATGAAGGAATTCATAATGAGTGCCATATTAAATATACCATCAAAGATTCGTCCAAAACACCATACATAATTGGGTAAGACCTTAGCAAAAACCCAAAAATAATTTTCTCATGAGACCTACTTATGCATCTTGGGGCTCTAGAGGTCCATGAACAACACATAAAAAGTTCAATTCATTCCTCTTATTAATGTGGTAAAACATAACATAATGATTTGTAATAAACTAGCATACAAAAAAGTCAATTCTTAAATAATAAGCTATGGATTGTATCAAAATAGAACATCCAATGTCAACCATATCATATCCCTTTAATACCATATGAAATTTTGTTTAATAAAAAATCAACATGAATTAAAAATAATATCCAACTAGTGATGTTAATGTAGGTGAAAATAATCTTTTAAAATAATTAAAAAAATTAATAGAAATATACCATTTTTTACATTGAAACAAATTTAAAATCCTATAAAAAATAAAAGAATACATTTAAAAAGATATTCTTGAATCAAAGTGTCTCATACAATTTTTAAACAAATATAAATAATTAACATTTTAAAATATTCTTGTCTATATAAATAAATCCTTAAAAACAATTTGATAACATGGACATTAATGAGAATGATTTAGAATATAAAATCTATAAAACATTTAAAATGGTGTTTTAGATAAAGAGTCCCATACATAAAACATTAGAAATATTTCTTTTTATAAGATTTTAATTAAATTAAATGTAGTCATAAAATTATATTTATAATCCATTATATAAATATAAATAAATATGTATGATAGGGTCAAGAATATTAAAATACAGAAAGGATTATTTCAATAAACATTCAAAGAGTTCCAACCAAATTTAAACATTTAAATATTAAAAAAAAATATTAAAATAAATAATTAAATATCATTAAGATAAATTTATTCATGATACCAAACATAATTGGGTAAGTATATAAGCTACACACAAGAAATCAGTGGTGAAGGTGGCATATATCTCAAGAAAAATAAAAGTGAGGTGGAAATTTCTTTACCTTAGGTTTGATACTCTAAGTACCTAATAGAAACTCGAGAATCATGGTTTTATAATTTTATTAAATTCTACCAGAATAATAATCCTATTTATGATAAAATATATAGTTCATTTACGACATTATATATCCCGTTTATTAATAATTTCCATGTTAAAGCAATATTTCAGGTAATAATCGCTTTATTTATCATACATGTATTTGACTTTTTATTCATGATAATATTCCATATATTTTTTTCTTACTTACATAATGTATAATAGGATTTATATATCATATATATTCAGTATATATGTATATATAAAAATATGTGATGGAATACACCGTTCATGGAGATGATAGGCCATATGTACGCATGAACGATGTTTTTGTTTTCTTATCGTATTGAATGAAAAAAAATTAAATGATATATATATTTATTTATTTATATATAATTCTTGTATCATTATTATTTCAAATTTTTCATATTTATTCCATATATTCATTTTTATAATCATTATAAAATGGTTTTAATGGAGGATGAATATAATAAAATCGTGGGGACGGTAAGTGGTGCATACACATACCCTATAGTGTCATTTAGTTAATGGTTAAATGTTATGTAATTTGATGGAATATGAATTATAAAGATACATTATAATGTCATATTTATTATTTAAAGTCTTTATATTTATCATATACCCATTGAAATAAATTATATATGAAAAACAGTTTACACCACGGCGTTGAGACGGTAAGACGTACGTAGACACACATGATGATATTATTTTTCATAGGATAGGTAATAGGATGAATATATATTTCCTATAATCATAAAAACATGTCATAATATATTATATTTAGGATTTATTATTTTTTATGAAAAAAATGCTTAGTAAAAGGATGTATAATAAGAAAATAACATTGAAATAATTGGTAAAACAATTACCCCGTCATCGAGTGTATCTTTTTTATTTGAACAAAACGATTCCATAGGATGATATTATGACCAAATTATGGACTCTAGAAATTAGTTATGAAATTTGGGAGGGTATTGGTTAAGTTTATCGCCGATACAAATGGATTTAGATGTGTGAATTAAATAGAAGGAGAAGTTCCTCTTTAAAAGAGAGGCGATGGATCATTTTGGAATATCTTAAAATATTAATTTATTATAAATTGATTTTAGATTTAAAATAGATCCAATGTAATTTATTTTGTGTATAATATGAGTATGGGTTGAAATAATCTATAAAATATACATTTTAGACTGTTTTTGGTCCTAAAAGTAACGTTATCTTTCGGATTTAACCCTAGGTTAAATAGTTTTACTCTAACCGTGTCTTCTTGTATTTTTACACAATATGGTTAATATAGTTACAATAAAATCCCAAAAAAACAAAAAATGGATCATTTATGACATCCTTGAAATTAAAAAAGTTAGTTGTTTGAACCTTAAATTTTTATGAATTTTATTTTATTTAATAAAATTGTATTTACATTAAAATATAATTTTTGTCAATTTTATTTCAAATCAATATTTTCATTTTTAGAAATATCCAACTAACATGATAAACTAGAACCAAAACATCCAATATATATCAAAAATGTCTAATAAATCAATAAAATTAGTTTATGTCATTAATTAAGTCAAAGTATATTTATTTTAATATTATTACAATCATTTATTTGATTCTTCCCTTTATAAATCAATTACTACATCATCATTGTGTCATAATTATATTTAATTATATAATGTATAAAAATTATTAATAAATTATAACTATATATGTAAATTTATTATATTTATAATTAATATTTATAGTCTAATTTATCCTATGTATTACCCCTATATTAAAAATTATTTAGTTATGATAATTTCAAATATGACACTTTTAAATATTCATTAAAAAACATGATAAATGTCATAATCTAACACAAGGTGCTTAAAATGAATCATATTTTTGAACAAATAACAATTTCGGTTTATGAACACATATCGAATGAAATTAGAATATGTGTTTTGATAATTTTATATTATTATAATATTATTTATACCTTTAATTTCCCTATTTACCATTAACTGGGGTAAATAAATTTGAAAATATACAGTTCAAAATAAAATATTTGGATCCTTTTTAACCACATTTTTCATAATGATTACAACCATGTATGTTGGATTTTTTAAATTCAATTCACAGAAGTGTAAAATTGTGTTTAATGCTAATTTGTAAATGTGGACAGAAGGTAGGTAAAAAAATGTTACAAAATTTCAATGAATTATTAAATATAATTGTAATATTAATATGATTCTCAAGAGATAATTTGAGAAAATATATTTAATATTTATCTAGTTATACTTTAAAATAAATTTAAATTAACAAGATTATATAAATAAGAAAGTTGGTTTTTAAACATTAATGCAGTGTCTTTCTGTATTCATCAAAAACTGAATGTTTTCAGAAAAATATGAAAACATCACCCTAAGATAATTTTTATATTAGGAATTCCAAAATTTAGTCTAATTTTCCAAATTAAAATATTATGAGTGTCTAAATAATTTTATTGTTGTTCACAAAATAACATAAAATGTAGTTCCTTTTTGAAAATAGTTTTTCTAAGCATATAACTATTTTACAAAAAGTAATAAATTTCATTATAAATATATTTTATTTATGTGAAAACAATATAAATAACATTTAAAAGTTACTTTTAAAATTTTAAATTACTATATTTAATGGATAAGTTGTCATATGAAATTTTTTAACTCTAAAGTGTTGTTTTGAAGAAACTCAATCAAGAATATAACGTAATCCATGTTGGTGTAGCGTGAAACAAAAGCCATTGAATTTATTTAAAAATATAATATAATATGAAATATTGGGGTGTCACATTTGCGGTGTGTTGTGAACCTGTAGGGCACATATTCTGAGTTTTATGACTATAATATTCTCCCACAATTTTGATATTTATACCCCTATTTTCCAACAATTTTTCGATGGATATCCGGTTCCTACCGCCTATCAATTTGTTTGAATAAGGTATGAAAATATGGTAGCCATCATAGTCTCACTGATTTTCTAGGAAACCATCACATGATTAGATGTTCTTGTTAAAGGGGCTCCACGGGATCCTCCACAGGTTATGTGTTGCTCTTGGTTCCTTCAAATGACCTATTGATAATCTTGTGATGTCGTGTCTTCATGGGGTTGATGTGATCCTTGTGATTTTGAACACATTATTATTTCATTGCATTTTGGGGAAAATAATACTAATATTTAAATATTTCATTCTTTTTTAATTTTTTTATTCTTGTTTTGCGGGCATTAACAAATCCCCCCATCCCATTACGAGTGACGTATATAGATAAAAAAAATCACTTTTGAGGAATTTAAATTATAACCTAAGGATTTAGTGATATCTCCAATCAGTATCATTGATGTTTCCTGGTCTTCAGGGTGACATTTTTTATTCCAAGGATTTACCTATTAAAAGGAGATTGAAAAGTGGTTCATTCACCATCTACTAAACCTCTTAAATCTCTTTCACCCAACCTCTATCATGTAATACTTTCTCTAGACCCTTCCACAAGAACCTTATTTAAGAACCAATCATGGGATCCATTCATGAGACCTTCCAAGAATAACTACGTTGCAAGTTCTATTTTTCCTATATACTTTTTTTGAATCAACAATGAGCTAAATTTCAAAAATTTCATTAACTTCATCAATAGGGATGCATGAATGACATTCATGGTTTCATAGGATCTACTGGATCGATCACACGATCCTCTTAGACTATTTTCTGTCTCGTGTGACCATGTCATGGTCACAAAATTTTGTTACCTCTGATGCTTCATACAGTTTTGTGATCTTATACGCGTTTTTTTGCTCTGTGAGATATTCATAAATCATCTGATACATGAATCCTTTATATGATTCTGGAATTACTTATGGATTCATATGATGTTCATGAATTACTAGAATTTTATGTATTTCTTTTGGAAAATATTTAATTTTTATTTTCCTAACATATACTACTTAATTTTGTTCAGATAGATTCTAAGCCTCATCATAGTTCCTAAAATAAATATTTTCGAAGGCATGTGATTTCTAGAAACAAAAACAATGACGTTTGATATCCCATGAATTCTGATAATGAGGATCTATAATAGATTCTTTATTTGACCTCCAAAATTATCATTTATCACACAAGCTTCCTCAATCTAGGTTTATCTTACTATATGACATTTTTATTCAACATTTGGAGAAAAATATGCCATCTTATTGGGTACCAAATTTTCATGAAAGTATTTAAAAGAACAATATCGGGTATGGATGACAGGAAGAAGCTTGATCTGGGTGGTTGTATTATATTTTGTAAAATTCACCCTTGGGTTGGGATAACTATGATTTTTATTAGTATCCCATCACTTAGAGATACTCAAGTATATTTGTCTACTATCTGAAAAACATGAGTGGTGTTTGGAGCTCGGAATGGGATCTTCTTCCTAGTGGTAACTTTTTTAATGAATGGGTCTGTCCATTCATGGTTAGGAAAAGCTATAAAGAGTTTTCTAACAGGTTATTTGATGTACAACTTTATGAAGCAATATTGGTTTCCTATTTTATTGTCTATATCCAGTCTAACATACTTATAGAAATGTTTAGTCATTGTTTTCCTAACACCAACTCATTTAATATTTTCCATTGTGATGTGGGAATCACCTTAGGTACTAACTGAGATGTATAACCCATAATGGAGTAGTATATGATGATTTCATTCCTACTACTAATGTCTGGGATTACCATTTTCAAACTCCAATCCAAGAAAGTAAAATTCTAATAATTTTGACAAAAATATGAAGAAAGGGTCTAATTATGATTCTTCTTATCTCCTTCAAATATTGCATCATCTTTTTTATTATCAAAGTGATTCTAGGACTATTACTAACCCCCCCCCCCATTAGTGCCTTTCTTGGAAGGTTCGTGACAGTTCAGGTTCGAATTTGGGCATTTTTGGAATTCATGGATCAGACACCATAGGGATATATAGTGAAGATAGTAATCTATCCATGTCGTAGTATGGTGGGATTCATGAACATGCTCCCAAATGAGCTTCATTTCCCAACTAGGGATATGCATTATGGAATTAAATTTAGTACCCTGGTGATGGGAGCACGACTAGAAAACGGACATAGCCTTAATATGGTGGTTTTGACCTTTACATGAAATTAAAAACTATTGCTCCACATTAAACAAGGAACCATCCATTATAGGATTAATATCCCTTTCTAGATTTTATTTCTATAGATATGGGAGAGATTCTGTATCTATGAATACTAAAATAAAACCAATATCCTTGGTTCCTTGAATCAACCTAGGTTGCAAAACTTATCTAGGGTTGTTTCCATGTAACTAGGTTCTATGGATTTTAATGATGTGTTGAGTCAATATAATACTTTTATTTCACACATTTTTCTACACCCAGTGGTCAGATCATTGATAATGGTAGTGGGAAACTTGAGGAAATGTTGCACATGATCTCCCTTCAGGATGGGGTTCATGTAGTCAAGATGGAGGAACTGGTCTTTTTTGAGCCATAGACACCTTATCGGTTTTCTCATCACATCAGATTTACTGAAATCATATCCCTTATTCATCTAGTAGTGAAGTGAGGAGAAAGAAACCCTTGGATCATCTGCCAGTTTTGCTTGTTGTGGGATAGTAAAGATAGTAATTCAGATATAATTCATCAGTTTTTTGATGCTCCTACCTTTCATGCTCATCATTTTTCCCGACCATAGGTACCATCAAATATGGGTGTTCTACTATGATGAATGGTTCATCAGGTAGAAAAACCAACTTCCTCATTGACCCCTCTATCTCTAGAAATTATTTGTTTGATACATCACATGAAAGAGATGTCAAGTAAACGCCCATGTTCTGGAGATGACTATACCGAAAGTGGAAAAATATGTCGAGGAAATTCACCCTCTAGAAAATGTATAATATTAATGCCTTTTTAACGGAATAATATATGTGACTTTATATAATGATTCATCTATTTTCACAAAATCCCATAAATGCTGCATAATGATTCGGAATAATATTCATTCCTTAATTACTGATACTCGTCGTGATGTATTTTATGACCAAGAGAAATTCCTTCGTTAGTTATTTGGTGACTTGGGGGAGTATAGATTTGATTTCAACCTACTATATTAAATAATAGGATACTTATCAATACATGACAATATTTTTCCACCAGTTAGAGGGGCATTCTTGATTTGAGGAAAAGGATCCCCTTTTCTAGAAGATGATGGAGGCCTTGGAATCATTGGAGAAAAATCACCAGTTTATATCTAATTTGAAATAGTTTATAGATTATTTGACCCTATATATATGAAGATATGATGAAATAATAGTTTGACAGAGTTATGTTCTCTTAGAATCATTATCCAAATTATAAGCTAATAAAAAGAGATTCATCATGATAACTACATTAGTTGAGAATCTCCATCCTGAGGAAGATGTAGAATATGTTGGACAATGGGCACATCAGCATTCAATTGATGCTTCTCCCCAGACTCCTTCCAACATGGAAACCTCATCTAATCAATCATTATTATAGTTCAATCATTGACATATGTTCTTTTTTTCAGTATATTCTTGGAGAGACTCCGAAATGTGAATATTCATCCTATTTCAGGTTATCACCTAATGGATTTTCTGAACCTTTCATTTTGATTTCCTTTTTTATTTCATTCATGTTTTCATGAAATTTCACTAATATGATGTAACATTAATCTCCAAAAACACAAATATTTATCATAATATCATGAAAACTTCAATATATAGATCCCAATAAGTACTCATGAATTCCCACAAATCGTGAGGTTCTTCATTGATGTATTTATTACCATTATCTTGAGATTACCTATTTTGAAACAGGATAATTTTTTTGAATATATATCCTAGATTGAGTGTTATCTATCTTTTTTTAAATCTTATAGAATTGGGATGTGAATCTTGTTTTTTCCACATCCATCTGGTGGGACATACAAGTTGTTACATTCATTCAAACTAAATCATCATTATTCTATAGTTTAGTGTCTTTTAGATAGAACCATATATTATTGTTATTCTAATACTTTTGTCTCAATCCTTTTATCACTATAATTTTGGTTATTTTATCTTTCATCTTCCACAACTATATTTTAGGGTCTTTAATCTCGAACATTTTTTCATTATAGTTTATGGTATTTTTGCTTGGACAGTTGGATGCCATTTAACATAAAAGATTACTTCTAGGACTTGATTGATGATCATGGAATATAGTGTGGACATGCCCGTAATGAATCAAAACATGCCAGGATGACGAATTCTATCATGGGTTTTTCGACGCTCATAGGTATTATCGATCCATTCCAATAAGTAGGAGGTCCCTCTTTTTGGTAGGTCAATGACCTATACATTAGTATCATTATCAAATAAAGGTTCCTCTACTCTTTTCATAGTTTAATATAATGATGATGGGTGTAATATTGGTTGTGTTGAAATAATAGCGAAGAGATATCCACCTAGATAGTTGGAATGTGGGTGATATAAGTCATAACACAAAAGTTTGAGTTGGTGAATATGAGATGGGAAAGGAATGTTCGGTATGTCCCATAACACCCTTGGTTCTATGTTCAACTATAATGTTTCCTTAGCTCACAACGATCAATTTTCCTTTCCTACAGGGAGGATATTCCTTTAGGGGGAGGTCAAATCCTATATTATTGGATAGCTAGTTCATGAAAATAAAATATCCAATCCTTTTGAAGGTCCATGAATGAATTGTGAAGATTCACACATCCAGATGATGAGGTTGGGTATTAGAGAAATCTATCCAGGAACTGTTCTGTAACCCTAAGAATGTTCAACTCTAAATTGTGAATCTAAATCCCTATGGCATGTAGCTTCATATAATGAGGTGAGGGACATCAAAAATTCTTGAATATAGTGTTGAATTACAACATTTACAAATGGTTCAAAACATGGTGACATAAAAATTAGGATGTTTAATTTTCTTGGATATTCTAGTACAGGGATTGTTAATCAAGGTCCAATGTTCTCAAGTCAGGATGATGATATGGGACAATCATAAATGGAATATCCTGGAACACACTGAGGTGATGAGTTCTATATTTGTGTCATTAGGGTTCACAAGGTTCAAAAATCACATTTTGTTGATTAATGAATTTCGTTGATGACTATATGTAAAAAAATAGGATCCATATATATACATTCAGATTCAAACAAAGGGTCCCTTAAAGCCAGGTATCCTTTTTCAAGGGCCATGGATGGTTTATGGTGATTTGAATAACTCATATCTTGAAATGTGATTTGTGGAATGTGTAATATACAAAAAGGTTACAAGCACCCTAAATTTTGTGTCACTACTTAGCGAACATATTCACATTGTGAGGATACGTGACAAAGAATTACCCTAACATTTTTCTTGAACTAGGGAGTCCAATGACAAAATATTGGTTTTTATAGAGATATAATGTAGAGCCTATTATCCTTATGACTTATTTTTTCACGCACTAATTTTTTCCTAATCTCTGTAGAAGGGGATTTTATCCCATGAAGACTATACTTTTATTTCAGGCCTCCCTTTGTGGGTTTTCTATCCGAGAAGTTTTGTGTCTATATTTCTAGAAGATTAAGGTCTTGTGTTTTGGGCCATCATAGGATAGAGTTTAAGGACATACATATTGGACTAAATTATAGGTGATTTGAGGACATGATGCAGATGGACCTACTATGGGGGATGTACATAAGATCCCAATTATGATACCCAGGATCAAGAGCACTCCAACATCCTTCTAAGAGGCAAATGAAAATGTTGTAAATCAGTGATCAAGGTTTTAAATCCATGAGTAATGATGATGTAAAAACATATTGAGGATGTCCTAGAACACCCATAGGTGCTAAGTTCCACTAGAGTTACATCATGCTCCCAATGATTAGAAATACATCCTTATGGATCCAAAATATATCTGGTTAGTAGGTATGAGCCATTAGGGATCAATATCATGTCCAAGATGAGAGAGATATTTTCTTTCTGAGGTCCATGAAAGGTTTTCAAAAACATAAGGCTCTCAAGACATTATGTTTGATTTATGAATTGTGGTTCTTCAAAGATGGTGGGAGTACCCCATACTCGTGGTGATTGGGGTAAGATTATTATACTCCTTTGATAAGGTAAAATAATTTATGACGGTATACATGGATTAACGTCATGATTCAAGGATTTACTTTATTCTATGTAATTTAATATCCCATGTGAAGAAACATTTTCCTTTTAGTTTAATTTCATGTGGTAAGGATGTATTTTTTGTTCAGTTTTAATGTCATATGACCAGAATGTTTTCTTTGTAGTTTAATGTCATGCAGTAAGGACATAGGTACCCACGTTAAAAATTGAGATAGATTTATTTCATGCACAAGTAGTATGCATGTCGATATGAATTGTATGTAAGTAAAATGGTCTTGTATAAGTCATCACCTGCACATTCGGCGTGAATTTTGTTATAATTTGTTGTAGTTGGCCCCATGATTGGAGATTTGTTTGTCACTATGTATCTGGTGATGAAATGAATCAACACACACATAGTTCATGAAATGGAAAAATCTCAACATAGTTATGACCCATACACATAGGTGGGAATTATTTTCATTGATTATTGTAGTTGGGTATAAAATTTGATATTCGGGCATCACTGTGTCTCATATGATGATAAAAATAAAGCCACAAGTAGTTCTTAGAGAACTATGTAGTTTAACATCATGTGATAAGGATGTAGGATCCGTGATGTGAAAATGGGTGTTAGGGCGCGACACATGAATGAAAATATATGCATCACTACATATACTATGGTAATGGTTATCAAGCTATATTATTCTGTGAGCAACTGAGATTCCTGTATAACTCTATCCAATACACATTGAAGGGGAATTTTTGAGTTTATATGTTGTTATTGATCACGAGGTTGGAGATATGGGTATCACTACATATAATGTGATTTCCAAAACAAAGACACATATAGTTATTGAATGGAGTTTTGGTATCATACCAACACCAACAAAATTGGTCCTCATAGGTGTGGTCCACAAGAATGTGCATATTTATGTCATGAAAAGGAAATCAAAGATGAAATTTAACATAATATGGTGAGGACACATGGTATACATTTTATGTTATTTCAGTTAGGACCATGATGACCATATAGTTAGTTGATATTCCTTGTTATTTCATTGAAACCCTTACTAAAATTTAAAATCTCAGGTGAGCTATGCTAAATGTGACAAATGATGAATGGAAATATTTACTGTCTACATGAAGAAGTAATTAATGATAGGACAGGGGATCTTTGTATCATGTGGAAGATAGACCAATATGTTGGATTTAAGTGTTTTTCATAACTTATTGAAATGATAATAAATCCATACATTGTTCGAGAACCCCATATAGTATAATGTCTTGTGGAAAAGGCATCAACTGTGTAGTTTAACATTTTACAATAAGGTCGTCAGTCACCAGACGTGAATTGGATGTAACAATGTGGTTGTGCCAAAAGAAAATTATGGTATTGGCATCACTATGTAACATGTTATCGAAGGGATAAAGACACACAAAGTACTTAGAAAGAGATATTCCCTATATGCATCTATATCTCAAAAAGCGACATGGGCATTTCATTACTCTTTAATATTGATCTAGCTTGTGTGTAGTGGGATGATAATGATATGGTGATTCCTATGTTGTTTAATGACATGAAGTGTAGACATCATTGGTTATTTTTACATCACATGGTGAGGAACTATTTCATATATTTTAATGACATGCGGTTAGTACTTGAGACACTAGGAAATTTAATGTTTTACTAATATGACTTGGTTCACCTGATATGAATGAATATTTACCATTGGAGGATCCATGCTGTTTAATTTCATGTATTGATTCTGTATTCCATACCATTTAGAATCATGTGGAAAAAATGTGCTTTTATAGTTTAACATTATATGAATAGGATGCCTTTGTGCAGTTTAACTTCATACAACTAGGACAAAATATGAATAGTTTAACATTATGTGGTCAGTACATTAGACACTATTTAGTTAAAAGTATTTCTTATAGGACATTCTTCTTAATAAAATCTATGAAAAGTGTTTATTGAGAAATATTTCTTTACTGGGGATGTGATACCCTCCCCATCTAGTGTATCAAATGTGTAGGTTCCATTATGATAAACTTATGTATGATATAATGCCCTTCCAATTCGAGTTCCAAATTTGGATGCTTCAACTATGGTATCATTTGGGTTTTGGGAGAAAACACTAATTCTACATGAAGTAATAAATAGAGGTATACATTTTTATCAAATTTATATTTGATCTGATTCTGGTGGAATTAAAGATTTTGTAACATATGAAACATGTTCTCATCAATACATTTCATCTCATCAAAACAATTTTTTAATTTCTCATTGTTGAAGAGTTTTCCAAAATTGGCTATTTTAAGTGAGGGAAACTAGTCTCCAATGGGTAATACTACCTAGCTCTTATACACTGATGTATTTAGAGTTTCTTCTGTATTAGTGTGTTTGGTGGTATGGTAGGTCCATTAAAAATGGGGTAGTTTATCTGGCCATGAATTCTTGTATTTATTCACTCTCCCCCAGAGTATTGTTTTAAAAGGTCTTATTAAACCCATATATTTTACTTTTTACATTTAATGATATTGGATTGATTGATTGGACTCGATGTTGAATTCCTGGTATAATTTCTTCAATTTCATATATCAAGTTTTGGTTTTCTTGTATTTCAATATTTTGTGAGGGCCCCAAAAACTTGTGGTGATATGGAACATTAAAAATTTGATTATATTAATCATCATGACTTTCTAGAGGGGTATTTCCTTAGCCCATTTTGAGAAGAAGTTTGTATTATTAAGGATGTACATGAACTGCTTAGTTGTGGCTGGGGGATTTGGCCCTATAATAACCATTACCCAAAAGAATAATGTCCTTGAATATTTACCTATATATACCCATTATAGGGGATATTGGATAATGTTTTCATATATTTTTCATGAATTAAATTTCCTAATGTAATCAACACATTCATGTATCATGGTTTTCTACTAATAACCCAGCCTCCTATTTTAGTGGGAGTTTCTAGTCCCAGAATGATGAGCATCATAGAAACAGGCATGGAATTCTCCCATGATATCATGAATCTATCTTTATCTAATTCATCTGATGAGGATCCTATCAATTCGTCACTTGTAAATGGATTTTCTCTCATTTGGGTCATCTTTAATGGTAGTTTTCACAGAATGATTCTTAATATATTCTCTTATGAATCAACTTGTAGGGAGATTCCAATATCAAAGATAATATTCTGGATTCTAACCATCCAGGGGTGGATATTAGTTCATCCTAATTTGGGATAGCATTGACCCAATTGAATTCTTCTATATCACAAAAGTGATCATTGAGAACGTTCATTAGTTCGTGATGTGGAAGATCTCTTCCCCTTGGTCAGGGTTATCTGTTCCATGGATGCATTACCCAATGTGCCGATGCAAGAATTATATGATTAGGGAACATGATTAATTTTTCTCTCAAAATGGAATTGTTCCATTAGTCACCTAACATAGCCAATGAGAGCTTCCAATTCTTCCTATGTAATGGAATATTTTCCATTGTTCTACTTTATCAATAGTTTTGATTCCCCTTTGGTATTTACATATTCTATCTACAGATTTATGTGCAATTAATGGTGAAAATAATGGATGGTCCTCGGCATCATAATAATTGCAACCCTTGAATAGTGATAAATAGTTGAAAAAAATTTCACTATGAAGAGAAACAAATAAAATCCATAATCCAACCTGATTAGGCTTCTTGTATTCTATCATTTTTTTTCAATATGAATTTTGTAGACACCATCAAAACACATTTCCCATGTTTGGGGAGTTTCGTTGGTGTAGAAAAAATCCTCCACTAGGAGTATGGTTTCTACTGGTGTACTTTTCATGGCAGGATATTCCACAAGAAAATTAGCCATTTCTTTTCATTTCACCGCCTACTATGACATGAACTCGA
The DNA here is from genome assembly GCA_963277665.1 of Viscum album. Lineage (NCBI taxonomy): Eukaryota > Viridiplantae > Streptophyta > Magnoliopsida > Santalales > Viscaceae > Viscum > Viscum album. Next base: position 1,407,328,153 of record OY728125.1, read on the forward strand.
TGTCAAATTTTTGTATAATGACCATCCATCAGTCCATGAAAATATTTAGAATGGGGAATGAAATTATGTACTTTATAGGATCAATATGAGAGACCAAATGGACTTATTGGTTCTTTAGGTAATTCCCCACCTTTGTTACTACAAAGATGAGTGTGTGGTAGTTCTTCTCAACATCTGAGTATGGGGTCTCAATATATAGCATTGTTTGGATGATGTAACAGAGATTGTTATCAATCCAAAAATCAGTCTTATATTTGTGGATAGAACTCATTGATCATTCAATGGTGGATACATATATGATTAGTGGCCTCCCTTAAATATATGGAATTTGGACCAGTGGGTGTAGCAGGTACTACATGATACTTTCAAAGGATTCATGGTAGTCGTTGTTCCATTCATAGGTGATTCCCATTTTCAGTATCGTTGTTAAAGGAAAATATTTTTCATCCATGATATCTATGAAATGCTTAATGTATTTGAGATTACATTTTATTCCCCTCATTTATTTGAGATTTATATGCAGTAAAATTTATCAAATATTACTATAATTCTGAAGATCAACCTCTATTCCATAGCTACAAACCAAAAAGCTAAGGATTATTCTTGATCTTACCCCCCAATGCACAATTTAGTGGATTCATTTTTAGACTGTGCTATCAAAGCTTGTCAAACACTATTTGAAAATCCATGAACTGATCACATCACAATTAGGATTTTACAACCTGGTCATTGGCATAAAATTAGACTATCCTTTTCAGGAATGGAATAAATATATGATGCAAGGTGTGATAATAAGTGGAACCAGCATTCTTCATGCAAGAGGTAATGACTAGATAAAAAATATTTCATTGAGGCACTCTAAAGGTAGTTGATTATTCATCTTCAAGGGACATCATTATATTATTGTACCCTGAATACCCATACTTTAAGGAAATATCTTGGAAGGTATAAATTGCAAAGATCAAGTGTTATCTGATCATAATTGTGAATTCATCCATTGGGTAATGTCTTTAAGGTCTCTAAAATTGATGCAGAACATAATATGTCCATTCTTTTTTATGGGGAAAATATTTTCAAGACATCATTGTTGTTTAACTACATGTAAAATGTTTTCTTTGATCAATTTAAAACATTATTCCTCTAAATTTGTAGCCTGAGAGGGTTGTACACTTTTGACTGCCTTCATGAAACCTCTATGATCATTGGGAAATCCTAGATGGTGTGTAGCCACATTTGGATTCAGTATGAGCATTTTTGTATAGTTTCAAGTGAAAACATATCAATATTGCTTTAGATATGTGATTTACATCTCTTTCTCCTCGAGATACATGGAGGTGATAATTAGTTTAAGTCATGGGTCGTTTTTTATTCTCAGATTTACCTGTCCGATCTCATTGATCATTGTGGAGACACCTTCCATGAATGCAAGAGGGGTGTTATGAAGGTCTTCTTCTTATTCTTCCTCCTCCTATGTGGCTGTGGAGGCATTATCATATATATATGGATATCTAGGGGAATCCCTATCACTATTAGGATGGTAGAACACATAATGAAAGATAATATAATCCTCTATATCTTGATTCATTACAGAGAGATGCTCGATATTACTGTTTTTTTACAATTTCACTGGGGAAAAATGGGTCATGGACCTCTAGGATCTAGTATATAACATTTAATAGATTTATGGTGAGCACATTGTCAATGTGGATCATACCCCTAGAATTTTAATGTTAATTTCCAAATGAATTGGGACGATGTAACCAGTATATCAACATCCTCCATTGGTAATTTCCCCCACTTTTTTAGAAATATTGTTTATCATTTGTGGCTTCATAAGTCTCAAAGTGGGCATTGTCAGCATGTATTATGTCGACCTTTCCATTGATGGGGTATTTCAAACAATAATTGAATATTGAAGGTACATAAATGTGGTTGTGGGGATAGGGTCTTTCATGAAGGTAATTATATGCAGTGTCATTCTAGATAACTGTAATCTCAGTAGCATATTTTTTATCCCCAAACTAAAATTTGGATTTGGTATTCCTGGGTGGTGTTCGATCACACATATCATTTCCATTATTTGTCATCTTTTTGGGAGAAAAATTCCCTTTTCTACATCCCAAACAAAGGAGTGATCGAATGAGGATGTTATTAATCCGAAAATCTTTATAAACTAGATCCCACTATCTATTGACATTATTGATTCTACCCAAAACATATAGGGGAATGACTTTTCACCAGATAGACACTTTATGATCCTATTCTATGAATAAGACAGCAACATGGAATTCGCCTAGAATGGATTCCACCTAATAGACCTCATCTACAATTACTTCTATCTAGAACTCTAGTGGGATATATAGGGATTCGACTCATGCCACTCTGTTCCCTTTTGAAATATGGAGTCATAGAGTATTGAGATCATGGGTTGGACAACCTCCAGCTATTTCAAAATGTCATCATTTTGTTCAAAAGTTCGATACATCCCATGATATGGTTTCTCTAGGAAATTTGAGTAAGGATATAAATAATTTTAGGTGGTTGAGAGTACTGATTGTGTAGTGGTTGAGGAAGAATTTTCTGCTAGTGGAATGGGTTGTGTTGGCCTTCTTCATTTTTTGACAACATTGTGTAGTTTAACTCTAACTAGGGAGTTTTTTATGAATCCTTAGTGTGGATGACTGATGGTGTGTTCAAATAAACCGTCATGTAATTTATGGTCATTATATTTTTTTCCCCCAATGGTTTCATCTGTATATATGTCCTTTATTGGGATGCAAAAAATAAATTGGGTCTGACCATACCCATGTTGTCCCATGTATCCTCAGATCATACAAATGTGTCCTATTTCCTAATTCGATGTGGGGAACTCATAATCAGAGTCATATTCATCTTCATTGAATGGTTCTTCCATGTTTATCACATTTATAGACCAAATAATATATCTTTGAATGATGAGGGTTCTGTTTGGTGTGGGATTCCCATGTTTATGATGTTATAGGGAATAAATATGAATGATCCATAGCTTTTTTTGGAGAAAAATATGCCCCTTCCTCTTCTATTTCATTTTGTATCCCATGGTCATGTCAACCTTCTGTGGACATATCCAAAGGCACCTTATTGGGTGGTGTAGTTGTTGTGGGTCTACACATCTATGCTCTTAGGGTATCCTGTTCAAGGTCAACTGTTTTCCAGGACATCTAGTTCCTAAACTTCTATCATGACATAGCTATAGCCTTATTCCGATAACCATATTCATCTAAATGAGAAACGATTATGTAGGACACCTTCCCTGAGGATTTAAGTAATACCACCATTCTATAAACAACCATGCTTCGAAAGATATCATTGAAGATAAATCATTCCATGATATTATGACCCCGCAATCTATGGAGAGGGAAATAGTTGGGCTGGTCGGTGAGGTTGAACTCATTGGGATTCCATTGATATGGTGTCCAGAGAAATTTATTTTCCATGCCTACAAAATTAAAACTACGGTATTTCTCATTTCATAACGAGTGTGATTTATTCAATGATTCCTCAAATCATGGGTGAACCTGATTTCTCAACACTTTGAGATGATTAAAATATTGAGAATTATGCTACTCTGAAGGAGGTTCTGGGTGGTTAGGGACCTACCTATGTTCCTAAATGGGATGTACTATTGGTTTGAGGGTAAGTTTAGTGAATTCAGCCTTGCCAATCCTTTTTTCCAATAATGAGGGAATGAGTTGATATTTGGATCAGGTTCACTGAATTGTGTATTCCAAATGATGGTCCATTTCAAAAAACTCATGGAACCCACCATGAGACTTCATTTGTATCATAGTTGTTTGAAAATCATTCAAAAAGATTTCATCCTAGATTTACAGAAGTTCTTCCTACAATAGATGGTTGTTGTGTGAATAGGTTAAACATTTATATCTGATTATGAATTCAGGAACCCTCTCATTTTCTCAAGGTTTGAAGTTCATTAGTTAGATGTTTATTATTTTCCTCAGTGTGGAGCTGAAATGATATATGAGATGAAGGTAAAGGTCTTCCCTAATGGAAACAGATCCTATTGGAAGGCTGTTGTACCAAACAAAGGATGGCCCTACCAGATTCTACACAAAACAATGCATCTTATTCACCTCCTATTGATCTTGAGGTCCAATCATTGTCCTATATTAAGATACAATGTGTATGAGATATTGTGTAGGGTATCCGATTCTTTCAATGTTGGAGAGTGTATGATTTATGAAATTAGTTAGAGGAAAATTTTTATCCACCCTCTCAGGATATGGATTGTTATGAGGCAACTCATGTGCACTTATCCCCTCCATGGATTCCATTAGAGCATCCGGTGACTCGAAGATGTTGTGAAATTCTAGGGGCACTCTTGTTTAAGCATCATCTCTTCTGCTTGGAAAATATGGTTCCTTATGGTTTGGCCCTATTTTAATGTCTCATTAATTATCAGCTCATGAAAAGACAAAATTATTACCTTGATGAGGGAGAGGATCTTACTATAAGGGAGGGATGTCAAATTTATTTTCGACTTCCTCATTTTTTAAACAGGATTCCTAGATTTAGATCCTTTCTGATGCTCAGATGCTGATTTTGGAGGAGGATCATCTATTTACATATGTATAAGAGATTGGATATTCATCTCTACCTGAAGACGATACCCAGTGGGAATATTTATTATGAGTAGATCCTCATTGAGTTTTCTAAGAGTTTGTATCTCATTCTCATATTCATGGAAATAACTTCAACACTTCTAAAAATATTGGTAGGTAGCTACAAATTTCAATTTACCTTTTGTAGTGTTACACTATATAGGAGGAAACTCTAAATTTGGATGTGCCTAATTTTAGAGGATTATTTGGTTATGGGGGATTTAGGCCTCATTTGGTGCATCCAAATCACCCTCACATAAGCGTATATTTTACATGTTGTGGCCCTATACATCTGCTTCTTGATCCATTATATTTATTTTGTTGATAGGGAAAACATTCACGGAGGTATAATGGGAAATAATTTTGGTCCCATTTCATTCAAGGAAACATGGTGATTATCCAATACCAAGATTCGGTACATTTCTAAAATAATGGTCATTTTGGGATGTTTTCGCTCGCAACCCTAATGGGGTTTGATTTAAAATTCCACACTCTCCTTCTTTCTTATCCTATGTGTAATTAACATGACAGAGTTACTAATCATGGCTTCTTAACATGCCCTAAATAATAGTGGTTTTTCATAATGTAGTAGGATCATATGGGATACAGACTATTGGTTTTTACCTCCCAATATAGAGAAGAAAAATTCTCTATATAATGATGGTGATGATGTAAATTCTCTTATAACTATGGTTTTGGGGGATCTTTAGTGCCCCACATGGAATTTATTAATCATATTGTTCATGATATGATGCTTTGGTTCAACGATTCCATAATTCCTATGATTAAAATTGAGAAATAAATTAATCCAACCATACATGATAGTATTGATCTAGATTTTTCATTGATTTCAACAAGACACTGTTAGAGGATGATGAAATTGAAGATGGATATTGAGATTTTAATGCCCTCGGCCCAGTGGGTTTGGTTTAGTTCATAGTTGCTAATGATATGTCTGAAATGATCTCATTAATTGATGATATGATAGGTGTATGTGGTTATAGCTATTTTCTTAACCTGGTTAGCTAGGTCTTCTCTTGGATGACTTTTATGGAAACTAATACTATGTCTTGCTTGATGTGGCAGAGGTGTGATTGCATGGGAGCTAGATACAAGGGCATCCCATGATGAGAGTATGTTTTTATATAATGTTTTTGGGTTGATTGAATCCTTGGATTTCATTCCTAAAATACATTGTCGCTTCTTCAAGGGTCCTAGTTTAAAGACTTATGGGATATCCTCTTACTCTATTCATGGTTTTTGGGCATTTTTCAAATGGGATTTTTTGTTGCAGTGACCAACTGGCTCACACATTACATAGTCTCCTAATTTCACCAGAGGCTATGACATTAAAAGTCACCATATCATAAGGATTTTTTTCATCTAGGGGTCTGGAGAAGTGTAACTCCCAATAGTTTCTCCATCCTCAAATATGGATGCACAATGTGGCATCAAATATATACTTTTGAAGAGTTGTGATGAAATGGAAGAAATCATGTTGCATATTTTCACTGTTATTTTATACTTTTGGATCATATTCCATGATGATAATATCTAGGACTAGAGAACAAGAGTGTATCGTGATGATCAGGACGTGACCCATGTATCCTGGATAAGGGAGATGTCTAGTCTCTAGTAGATGATGAGTTTCCAACATTATGTTTCATATATAAGGAAAGAACTCATTTTATAGATTATATGGGATCTCATAATTTGAAGTTGGAAGAGGCTAGAACATGTGATACGGTTTTTTTCAGCTAACTATTTCAATATATCAATACATTCTTCCACTTAATCAAATTTATATGCCTCCATCTTGTCAGACCACATAAGATTCTTCCTGGGTTTTCCAACTGATTGGAGTTCAGTTCCACTAGATGTTGATGAGGAATTATACACAGTTGACCCTATTGTTTTGAACAACTCTTTATATGAAGGATTTTTTGTTTTCAACACCTCTATATATGATGGTGTCTAGGAAAGGGGATGATTTTATTTTGTGATGGAGATATCACTATGGGGAGTATTACTATGGTAAATTTCAATAGTAGAGTTCCCACAATCCATCTCCACACTTCCATGAGGCGGAATATCATGTTAATGATCATCTTCTACTTTAGTTGAAGTGTAATAAAACCCTTGGGTTATTGAGAATATGTCTCAAAAATCCTCATGGAAACAATCATTGAACAATTTAAGGAAATAAACCTCATTCTTCATCATGATCAGAATTTTCTGACCTACATTCTATAATTTTTCGGGGATATGAGCCAATTGTATAATGGATTCAAGAACTTCTTTATTACTATTTTGGGATGTTGGAGTAAGATCACTTTATTGAGAAGATTTTGGTATATTCCCATGAGATTCTCCATTATTGACATCAATATGAGCATGTCTTGAGGCATGTGGCATTCTCACGTAGTGAGCCTCGGTCAGAATGGCAGTATGAGCTCGATCCTGATCTTTTGTAACATGTCATTGGACTTTTGGGGTAGGTATATGTGCCTACCCTAAGGCATTTTCCACACTCACATGGTGACTACTAGTTGGAATATGAATATGGGCCCGATCTGAATATTCAATCCCCACAAAAATATGTCGATGTTTCTCTGGAATGGGAGAAGGGAAATGAGGCTCATCTTGTATTACCTCAGAAGGATGGTGTTATATTCATTCATTGGAGGAAGTATGAATATGGACCCAAATTTAATGATATTATAGAATATTCTAGGAAGATTTATTGATAGGACTCTGGGAAGGTATCGAGGCATGTTTTATTCTCACTTGTAGATCCCTAGAGAGATTGGGGATGCGAGCCCAATCCTAGACCTTGGGAGTATACTACAGGTATTCTTGGACATGAATATGATCTTCTCTAGAGTCATGTTCCCTTCTTTATTTGTCAGACCTAACCAATATGAAGAGATAATACTGATCCATGGCCTTTGGAATATTCAACTAATCATTTTGGATTGGCATGTTCCTCAATCATGATGCATGTGCCACTCTCACCCGATAACCCCCGATATGAATGGGAATATAGTCATAGTCTAATTTCACTTAATATATAAAAATATTCTAATAAGTGTTATGTACAAAAGAAATAATGTGTGTTTCCTCATTAGAAATTTCTATTTCAAAATGATCTGAGTGTTGAGCCACCCAGATAGTAGGTATAGGGATATTCACCAATACCTATATATTTAAGAGTACCAGAATTTTCCTTATGAGTTCTTTATCAATTTCATAAATTTAATTTCCTTTTAGAAAAGTCAGTAGAGATATATAATCCTACACATTTTCTATCTCCACTATGTAATAACTGGTATCTTCGATTGAAGCGAGATATAAACCCAATTGTCCCTTGTAGTTTCACAAGAATATACTGATAGAATTCATGCATGGGGACAGGGATATGAAATTACCCCATTACTGTTGTAGTAATATTCCCATAGACATGTTCCGAGTGAGAAGGGATTTTATGATTTTTGTTGTATAGTGATATATTATTTCAATAGACATCATCGACGTTGGTGGGGATATGATCCCACTCATGATTATCCAGAGCCTTCCATGATTGATGTTTCTTCCTTGTTTCCTATGCATGGGTGTCATAGCTGGTAGTGTGTTTGGTAGTACCATCAATTGGTGTCTGATCTGTACCGGTGTGATGGTGTGGGTGATGGATGTTAACATGATCCCTCTTTTCCAACCCATAAACGAGAAAGGAACCATAGTTTTCTCCATAATACACCTTCATGAGATCCTAATAGTGGTGTTTTTCTTGCTTCATGGATAAACAAACAAACTAGTTGAAAATGGAAATGAGGGCCACTTTTTTTTCTTTATATCCCCTCAGATGGTGGAGATTCGTCAGTTTTCTCTTGTAGAGTCCCTCATATGAAACATAAAGGGTCCATATTATTCAATGCTGATGATATTTTCGGACCATCAAATTCTCCACATAACATTGAAGCTGTCGAGTAGGTGAGGTGTTTATGTGACCTGTATGTGATGTAGACATAGCTGATTTATGGGAACAGTCATTGGATGAAGAAATTATATTGGATGATGGTGTTTTTGATGAAATCATTTTCATCAATCATGCAGAAAAATATAAACAATCATACCAATCAGTTTACTATCAAACAGAATATGCTTGATCAATCAGATATGCATGGTCAACACAATTTTCCTTCAATTCCTGATGTGGACACTCTTCTCATGTAGTTAGGACAATGTTAATATGGACTTATTTCATGAGAACCCCAACTTCAGAGGATCATTTTTATGTTTATTTTAGGTTTCTCAGTTCAATTCATGTAGGATATACCAACAATATAACCTGATGCATGATAACCTGGTCATATTTTCATTTGAGAGATTCATGTTAGGGTCTCCATTTTTATTTCACTAAAAATACATGGATGGTGTTTTCCTAGTGGTTTGATTGTGGAGGTGTGGGTTCAATATTCTACACAATCATTAATAATGGGATCACCATTTTTAAATATTTCATATAAACTCCAAGTGTTTCCCACATCCATAACTAATTATGGACCTTATTTCCAAATCTAGGTGTTCATTTGGAGTTCCAGACCCAATGATGCTTAATAACGAACATTTATCATGATAATGTGAATTAGGGCTCATAAAACCATTTTATGGTGAACTTTGTCCAACTATAATACTCTCTTATATATTTATGATATGTTTGTGAATATATTCGTAATCCTAATGTGAGACTGATTACCCTAACCAAAACGATCATAGGTTATATCTCTTTATATGAAAAGAGGGGGTTTTCATGTTGGTGAATCCTTTTATATGTATTTTAGATTCTTCATCCATTTCCATTTAGTGGGTATCTTTTTATATTTCTAATACAAATGACCAGAAACTACATAATTTATTGTTATCTTTAGAGGTGTTTTATATTTAATTGATTGGATGGATCCATTACAAGGTCTCCAGCAGGTCATATTTTATAACTGGAATAAAAAAATGTGTAGTTTGTTAAACCCATGATGTTTAACATTGTATGTAAAGGATATATATGATTAAACATGGTCACCAGTTGTTTGGATCAGACCACAAGGAAGAGTCCTACGTGTCCTAATCATGGTCAGTATCAGAGTTATCATATTTTATTTAGGTCCTTAGGCCATTCCCAAATTTATATACCCTAGTATGATGGGTAGTTATATTAGGATATTGATCAGGTCTAACATTCTGAGGTTACCCTAGACGGTGGAGATTTGTTATTCCAATGATGTGATCATTACAACTCCCTAAGACCATGTGATCTATTCTTAGCATGAGAAACAAGTGATAACAATTTATCAGCCTCATTTCATATTGATATATGGTTTATTTTATTGGACAACACTTTCAACGCTTCATATAGATCTTGAGGAATTTTCATTGCATCCAAAATATCATGGTTGTGTAAATAATTAGATTCATGATAGAGATTGAAACCTGATGGTCAGAATGTCAGAGACATGGTAGGAATTACACTTAATTGGATGAACATTTGAGCTCTTCTTCTGGATTTAGGATGATGTCCTAAGTATCATGGATATAATGTGAATTAAAGTACTCATAGAAAAATAAGTCAGGGCTTACTCACTAAATCTACTCATATCATAACAGAGGCTTATTATGTGAATGATATGATAATTATGACACTGTAATACCATGTGATCAATGCTTGGTGTGAGAAACAAGGGATGGGCCAGACTGAAAGTTAACTTTTTTTATTACACTTTAGAAGAGGAAAACATAAAACAAGGAGCATCCCTTCAAGGAGGGCGAAAGTAATGAAGTCCAAGGGAATCCCCTTGCACCTCAGTAAAACACTCAATGGGAAGGGAGTTCAAACTATCATATAGATCTCGAGTGTTAGGAAGGTGTCTTGTGTTTCATAGTTATGGTAGGAATGAAAGAACTCATAGTTTTTTAATTTCTTGCTTACACAATATGGCTTCCCTCATATGGGTTAGAAAAGGTTATCTAGTCCTAGGATTCCTTCCTGACCCAACCGATATACCTACCTAACATATGTCAATTTTCTTCTCCATATGCCTTGATTTTCTCCCTAACAAGTCAGATGATGTCTACCTAACATATCCAGAGACCATCGCATTACCTAGTTGACTTGTCTTAGGGATGTCGAATGATCCTGATGGAATGTGTGCAGGTCATCACATGACTACGGATAAATTATCTTGAGTACATTGGAAGACCAAGATGGCTGATCGTAGAAATCATTACGTGACCAAGGACATCATGCTTGGAGGGTGTCGCATATTATAACTAACTTTTCAAGGTGTTATCATGAATGCTGGTTGACATGCTTGGAGTTTGTCACAATAGAAAATGTGAAACTTTTGTTTGCTTTCACATATCCTAGATGAATTTTATGTGTATCATCATGATATTTTGATGGCACATGTGGAGGGTGTTCTAAGAGCCAACTGACATATCCGGAGGGCGTCATGAGATCTATATGCCTTATACGGAGGTTGTGGCTAGAGTCAGTTGACATGTATAGAGGTTCATTTAGAGTAATTTGACATGTATAAAGAATTTCTTAAGACATATAGGGTACGTCACATGATTAAAATTGTATAACACGGTGTGTCGCGTGATCTCGGTGACATGTTTTAGTGATGTATCATTACCTGGTTGTTCTCCAAGAGGGAAGATGGGAGCTTGAGACTTTTTGTTGACTATTAGTTCCTGACGCAGGTGCCCGTGAAGAACAAGTACCCACTTACGAGGATTGACGACTTGTTTGATCATATGAAGGGAGCACAGTGGTTCTTGAAGATAGAACATAGATCAGGCTTTCAACAGCTCAGAGTATGTGATAAGGATGTGCAGAAGATAGCTTTTAGATGTCAGTACAGCCATTATTAGTTTTTTGTCATGCCATTCTGGATGACCAATGCTCCATCAATGTTCATTAGACTCATGAACATGATATTTCATCTATAAATATAACGCTTTGTATTTTTCTTCTTCGTAGACATCCTGATCTACTCGGATACTGAGGAACAGCATGCCTATCATTTGTAGATATTTCTGGACATAATTTGAAAGAACTCGCTTTATGGAAATCTCTCGAAGTGCTAGTTCTTGATCCGAGAGGTTCACTTTCTATGGAATGTCTTCTCAGAGTTAATTGTTGTAGTGGATCCAGTGATGATTGAGGTGGTACATTCTTGGGAGCCATCCAGGAGTGTGACTGAGCTACGGAGTTTCTGGATTTTCATCGGATACTACTAATAGTTTGTTCAATATTTCTCTAGAGTTTCATCACCTTTATCAGTGTTGACGAAGAAGTGGAAACCCATCATGTTTTCAAAGAGATATCAATGAAGTTTTCAGTAGCTGAGGAATTGGCTGAGTAGTGCCCACATATTGAGGATTCTGGAGGAGGTAGTTTGGTACGTAGTCCACTATGAGGCATTAGGGACCAGAAATGAATGTGTCCTCATGTAGGAATGAGTAGTGATCACATATGTTACTCGATAGGTGAGACAACATGAGAAAAACTACGCTACCCATGACATGGAGTTAGTTGAAGTGATCTTCTCCTTGAATATGTGGTGAAATTACTGGATGGGAGAATGCTTTATAGTCTACCATGATCAGAAGAGTCTCATGTATATCTTCTCTCAGAAGGACATGATCCTGAGATAGCAGCATTAGCTTGAGTTCCTCCAGGACTAAGACTTTAAGATAGTATCTACTCTCGAGAAGGGGAATGTTTTAGCAGATGCACTCAGAAAGAGATCTGTTATACAACTACTAGGTATTGCGACGAAGCAGCCGACCGCTTTCCATATATCTTTTGTGGATCAAAACGGAGTGGTTTTTCTTCAGTCTTTTACAGTCACTCTCCAACTTCTTCAGCATGTTAGGGAGGCGCAACGCGGGGACATTGACTACTAGGATTGACGTGCTCAGATATCTATAGGATAGGAACCTGATGGATTTTTTGAAGGTTGGGAGCACATCATCCACTTTAGAGGATGTAGTGTGGTACCAGTGTCTCTTTGGAAGGAAGCATTGAGGGAGTTCAACACATCCGCACTAGCGGTATATCTAGATGTGGCGCAGATGTACTAGAACCTCTAACAACAGTACTGGTGGATGGAAATAATGAAATCAGTAGCATAGATTGTCTCTCAGATCCTCACTTGTCAGCAAGTGAAGGTGGTGCATCTGGGACCAGCAGGCTTAGTTCAACCATTAGAGGTCCCAAAGTGGAAGTGGGATGGGATATACATGGGCTTCATGACATGACTTACACATACATCTAGGGGTCATGATTCTCTTTGGGTGAACGTCGACCAACTCACCAAGTCGGCCCACATCCTACTGATTAGAGAGCAGGGATTAGTAGAGATCTTGGGATGCCTCTATGTGCATGAGATTGTGTGGATACATGGAGTACCCTAGACGATTGTATCAGATTGTGATGCATGTTTCACTTCCCGTATTTGTATGGGGTTGTAGGAGGATTTTGGGACACAACATCATGTGAGCACCACCCTCCATCCATAGAAGGATGGACAGACTAAGCAGACCATTTAGACAATCGAGGACATGCTATGTTTTTGTGTCATCGACTTCAGTTGCGGCTGGGAGGAACACATTCCCTTAGTGGAGTTTTCATACAATAATATTTATCACTCCAACATTGGGATGTCACCTTTTGAGGAGCTATACGGATGACCTTGGAGATCGCCTTTGTGCTAGCCTGTCCCTGGGGAGTCAGCTCTCATGGGACCATAAATGGTACGGGCTACAATAGAGAAGGTTCAAATCATCCAAGAGAAGATGAAGCCTACACTGGGAAGGCTGAAGTCTTATGCTAACAGGAGACAAAGACCACTGGAGTTTGAGTATTGTGACCATGTCTTTCTATGGGTCTCACCCAAAAAGGTTTGCAGAGATTTGGCTGGGGCGGTAAGTTATCTTTGAGGTTCATCAGACCTTTTCAGGTCCCCAGCAGAGTTGGTGAGGTATCTTAATGCCTCTCACTTCACCCTCAATTGCACCAGGTGAACGACATTTTCCCCATATCCCAGCTGAGGAGATATGTGCATGACCCATCACACGTCATCGACAACAGTGAGCTGGACATCATCGATGGGGATACATTTACACTGGTTCCAGTGGAGATTGGGGATCGACATGACCGATTCCTTAATGGTTGGTTGATACCTTTGGTGCATGTTCTTTGGTAGCACGAGAACCTCCATGAGAGAACATTGGAATTGGAGGCTCAGATTCATGCTCTGCACCCCCACTTTTTCCCTTAGATTGAGTTATGGCTTATGGGGATGCAAAGCCTGTGGTGGGGAGAATGTAAATTCTTGTTAATTTCCATGTAAATGTTTTTAAATTATATGGGAATATTATGCGTCCATGAAAATAGACGGTGTGTTATTTTGAGGCCCGGTGGACCTGAAATGAATTTTTGAACTTTTTTTGTACGTTCAGTAGATATGTGAGTGGGTTTCTATAACTTTTGAACCGGTGCTCTGAATTGAAATCGGAGGACATTGTTGAACTCACAACACCAGTATTCTCTTAAGGAGGCCTTCACATCAACCACATTTGGTTGACGATGAAATTTAGTTTTCATTTTTTTTCGTGGTAATAAAAATAAAATAAAAAATAACTTTTATTTTATTTTTTTAATCTCCCAATTGAATTCTCGGTGGGGACACCTGAGCTATAAAAACCCCCAATTCAAATCTATGGTGGTGGGGACCACCCGAATCCCTCTTGATGGGGGAGGGGTGGATCAAATCAACTCCCCATTAATTTATTCTCCCATTTATTGGAACCAATTAAATGTGCCAAAAATTTAAATATTTAAACATAATTTAATTTATATTGGAACCTCGTTCCATTAAGAGGATTGATTCGAAAAGGAGAATGGGAGAACTTGTGGTGGAACATTATCTCCAATGTAGAACACCTCCCAATGAAGATTGTTCCATCTTCTCCAACGAATAACGCGCCACCTCCAGCATGGGACTTCTTCAACAATGATGAACCAACGTCTGCCCTTTCCTCCTCACAGTAATCAAAAAACATCGAGGTAGGGGTCTTGTAGTTTTTCGGGGTTTGAGTGGAATTAATCTTCATGATCCACGTACTACCGATCTAATACAAAGGGTGCGGGCCAAACGGACATGGCCCGATCACTATGTCGTTCTTCGTGGTTGGTGTATTATAGGTAGAGCAGAATGGTGGAGACAACCTCCCATACTAGCCGCATGGAAACGGGGCGGCACACGCCCATGACGCCTATAGAGGAAGAGAGTGCACGGAGGCCGGAGGGTGGTAGGTGCTTTGGTCAGCCGTAAAAGAATGGGTAGCGTGACCGCATGCCGTAGTCGGGACAAGTGGGAGCGGCCCACTTGGCCATGGCGGTTAGTGGAAGGCGGCTGGAATTCGGCCAGACGTGGAGTGACGGCGGACAACACGTCGTCGGTTGGAGCAAGGTTCTGACCATTTCCACCAGCCGAGCTCTACCGAGCGGGACCCACAGTGAGTCCCACATGGTGGTTGGAGATCGAATGGCTTTTTCCATTCATTGATTGAAGGTGGGGGGCATGGGACTCCCCCCCCCCGCATTCAGCCAGATCGGGCCGCCCAATGCGGGTCGGGCCGGGCTGGACCGGACCTGGGCCCAAGTAGACCCAGAAACACCTTATTGGCCATAACATTGGCATCGGGCATCCGTTTGATGAACCGTCTACAGCGCCGAAAACCATGGAGATAGTCGGTCCTTTTGGTCTACCCCACTTTAGATTTGGATAATGTTGGGGTATGGTCGAGTTGGATCAAGCACGAATCCTACCGAGCCATTGGGACTAAAAGGCTAATGACTTACCTACCAGTCATCTGATGGAAGCACCGTATGTAGCGTTGAGACCCCATTTACGTGGAAGTACTTTGAGATACTTCTTTGTGGGACTTCATGGTAGTTGGAGTATCAACCTGTGGATGGAGGATCAGCTCATCCCGGAATCATGGAAACATAGTGTGGGAACCCTGTATTTGGAAGCAAAATGATAAAGGGGTCCTTCCTTGGTCTGTGCTTGAGGATCCCAGAAGGGTCCTCTCTTATAATCCATGTTGTAATTATCTAGGATCCTATGTGGGTCTGCTGTACTAGGATCCTTTTTGAGTATGATGATCTAATTGGATGTTGTATGGGTCTGTTTTACTAGGATCATGTGTGGGTATGATGATGTACTAGGATCCTGTGTTGGTCTGATGTACTAGGATCCTGTGTGGGTTTGATTATGTACTAGGGTATTTTGTGGGTTTGATGATTTAGGATCCTACATGGTTCTACCTCTTAATAGAGTAAGATGATTCAATAGTTACATCTAATCATCTCTACTACTGAACCTATGTTATACCAGGTGTGAGTTGAGTCTTTACATTTGTGTTATTCTTCTGTGTGGCGTACCTGTGTGGTAAATACATTTGTAGCGATACCTATGTGGTATTCTTATGTGTGGAGTACATGTGTGGTACATACCTTCGTGGTGATATCATTATGGAATTCATTTTTTTGGCGTACCTATGTGGTACATACCTTTGTGTAAATATTTACTTCATTTAATAGTTGTACTTTAGCTATGTAGTTGGGCCTTGCGCTTTCTGCTGAATTAGATGAGTAATATTTGATAACATAGCTATATGTATAGGCATATAACAAATTAGGGTTTTCAGTTGTTTTCGTGCTTTGTGGTTTATCCTTTTTAGATTTTATGAGACCATGAGGGTCTAGGTGTCCCTACTAAGTATCTTTATACTCACCCATGCACCGGCTTCTCCCGAACCACGTTGTATTTGGTGCAGACAACAGACAGTGCTGATCGAGAATGAGGGTACTAGGACTGGATGGTGCCTGGAGGTGGACCATACGGCATGTCAGTATGTAGAGGAGACGGGCAGACATGGATTGCAGGGGGGGGGGGATCTATACCTGAACATAAAGTAGGAACCTCAGAGGATGACCCGGTGGCTATATTTCTCTTTCTTCAGTTTTATTGTATTTTCAGTTGTACTTTTACCATTACTATTGGGCTTATATTCTAGCCCCTCTTACTTTTAGCACTCTTTTTTTCTATATAGTTTACATGTGTTCATATCTTACTGTGTGCTGGTTTGAGTGTTTTCACATGATATAAAGCCAATGCCTTTCTGGTTTTAGTGGATATGCCTTTCGGGGCTAGTCGCAAGCCCCATGCCTATGGAAGGCATGCTTGGGGTAGTCACAACAAAGGCCCTGAGAGTTGCGTCATGACATTAAATAAGGAAATAATTATTCTACAGTTCAATATTGACATTGTTGGAGTGATTATGTTCAATAATAGAGCATTTTTTCAATCAATACTATAATTAAAAAATGGTTTTTATAATGAAGATCATAGTCTATCATTCTCTAATAATCCTTGAAGTTTTGAAGATGTATAGAGAATTTAAGATTTGTTTCTAGTGGAAAAAATCAAGACATTTGTTGTGGAATATGTTTATTTGTTCTTGGTATACAAATAAATTATGAATGAGTGACATATGTCTAATAGAATATTTAAAATATTACCAATAACAGAGTCTAAATAGAAAAAAACACCATGTATTTTATAATGACCCGGTCTTCTCCAACATGGAAGTTACATCCAAATTTATGATCATTTATTACATTACACGAATACATGAATGAGGATAATAATAGTATAGTTCCTTTGGAAACATAGGAACATAAATAACTGGTTTATAAGAGTTGTAAATCATCCCCTGTTTCATTAATCATAACAAAGACCCATCTTAGACATATCATGTGTAATACCTATCATCATATCCTGGGGAAAAGAAACATAATAAATGGTGAGCCCATATTATCAGTTAGGGTAAAAAAGTGAAACATGTGAACATAATGTGATTATAAGATTATATTAATATGAGCATACCAAATTAAGATGATACCCTTCATGTCAAAGATCAAAATCAAGAGTCATGGAAGAAATATTATATTTTCATAAGGCAAGAATCATATAGAAATAAAATAAAATGATTCATGAGAGAATGAAATTAACATAATAAATGGAATTTTGGAATACACATAATCATAGAAAATAATATAAAATTTAGTAAGGTATTATTCACAATTCTATCATTGTTTAATGGGTTAACTCCCCAAACCATCATATAGTCATGGTTCACTCCAAATACTATCATCACAGAATAAAATTCCTTAATGAATTGGGTTTACAACCAATTCAATTCATTTTAATCTCATGAGATATAAATCCTTACACTAAGCATTAGGGGGAGATATAGGTCCCACCAATTAAATTTTGAAAATAATACAAATGTCTGCTATAAAATCATAAAATGTTCCACGTATCTGAAACCATGTAATAAAATGTGCTTTATAAAACATTAATCATATCATTATCTAGAAACTGAAATGGGTTTCATGATACATTTCATTATAGAATAAACCATTTAAAATAAATCATATTTAAATACATTTTATCATAAAAAATATAAACAATCCACAAGAATAATAATGACTAAACCATTTGATCATACCTCCAGTAATGTATAAGTCACATCAATAGATACCATATTAGATGGAAAATGATATTGAATGATCACTGGGAACATTTCATATGAAAAATATCGATTCCATTATTAAAAACACTTTTTAAAACATAAATCATTTTCAAAATAAAATTATGGAAAAAATATTGTAAACTTATAAAAAAAGATTCCAAGACATTGAAAACATTTTGTTAGGAAAATATCATTTCAGAATTGTGAAACATATACATAAAATAGAAAAAAAATTAAAAATATTTTTCATTCAATATATCATTTTAAAAATATAAATGATGCTTTGAGACCTATGATTTTATATGATGGTGGAAATTATGTTCAGCCCGTACACATTAAAAAAATTATTTGTTACTTCATATTTCAGTAAAATACATGTAAGCCATTTTAGAATACATCATAATCATTTCCTTTAAAAAATGTTATCAAAAAAAATACATGGGTAGAAATTTCACAAATAAATCTTTCGTAGAATGTTGAAAAAAATTTTAAGAAATTTTTAAAAAACATGGAAATGTTAGAAATGTATTTTTTACTTAAGAGAGAAATAATGTTGGATTATCCAAAAAACATTCTTTTGAACTATTGAGCACAAAAACAGTGGATAATTATGGGGAAAATATTCTCATGCAATAACCATATAATAATAAAATTAATATGTTTCTTGAGGGATGTATCATAATATTTTATCATCCAAAGAAAAAAACAACCCCATTAAAAGAAGACATTATATCATAAAACCATTACCACTTTAGTACCATTTAATCATAAGCCCCATGAAATAATAAAATTAAATGAAATATAATTTATCATAGAATAAATAAATTCATGATGTAAATTTTAAAATGGGATATATAAACACCTCTTAAAACAATATAGTTTTATAACATAACTTATGTCCCAATGAAGAAAAATTGAGAAACAATCTATTACCCCAAATCTTGAATTCCTTTATACAAGTTCAAATATTCTATGTAATAAATAAAATATTATTAAAAATATTTTATTAAACCATAATAATATGTAACATACCATCTCTTATTAATTTATAATTTTTATAACCTATTTATCAATAATTCCTTGCTGAAATCATGTTTTGTGTAATAATTGTTATGTTTCTTCGTGTAGGTTTTGGTTTGGTATTTTTGGATTCTTTTACGTTTATTAGGGTTACATCATATCGAAAATTTTATATTTTTTATAAATAAAAAATATATTATATTTATTTTTATCTAGATTAATCTATTAAATTAAGATTTCAGAATTGAGTTACATTATCCATAGAGATGGTAAACCATATGTACACATGAACATTGTTTCCATTTTATCAATAGATCAAAAGAAATGTAGGTAAATAATTTATCAAATATTCAGATTCATAATGATTAAATTTATATATCATATATTATATAAATCTATCCTATAAAACCTTTCATTTAAATCATTTTTTAATGGAAATCAAATCGATTCGCGAGGCGGTAATACACCACACACAAGAATAAAATTATTGTATTATCAATGAAATGAACTATACTAAGGTATATATAATATTATAATCAAACAAGAATATTTATATCACATATTTCATATATAAACATTAGAATTTTTTATTTATATCTGTGAGATGCGATGATAGAAAATGAAATGTGTCGGTTCATGAGGTGGTTGTTTGCCATACACACGATCAATGGTTTTGTTTCCCCTTTGATGGAGGAGGATATGGTTCTGGGTCATGAAATTAACATAAAAATAAATATTTATATGATTTATAATGTTTTTATTATATAATCATGGTTTCATATTAATTTAATGATACGGAAGATGAAATTAAATAAAATGATTAGATAAGGACATTATATCTTCTTCGAAATGATCTCTTTTGGGTTGCACCAAAAGATTTCATAGGGTCGATTTGTGAACAAAAAACGGTTATAAAAAAATGGAGGAATGGAGTTAAGAAATTTGTCTAGTTAATGGCTGTCCCATTTCTTTTGAAATTGTTTAATGGATACGATATGAGGTGGCCTTTTATAAGTGTGGGAGAGGACAGATTTGGAATTTTTGATATGAAAGAATTCCTCCAACATGGTTTCAAAAAATCAAAGAGGCTCCAAATTGGATCGTTTTAGAAATTCATAATTTTTAGTTATAAATATAACCATAAAATTTTAATTATATAATTTTTGGGTCATATTACGACCTTGTCTTTTAGTTTACCCCTTATAAACCAATTTTAACCATAATAGCGATAATTTATTTTTTATTGTTTTCACTATAAATTATTGTAAAAAAATAAGTTGAAATAATTGGATAATATTAATTATAATTATTAAAATTATGGAACATATTTTTAAAATAATATACATATATGTGGAAAATTTTAATTAAAAATTAAACCCATAGATGTGATGAAAATTGGTTTCTCAAACATAAATTTTTCAACATTTTAAAATGTTTTTATATCAAAATTTAATATAAAAATGATTAAAATGAAATATATTGTTTAATTATAAAAATTTTCAACTTTTTTTCTTTTTAATCCATTTTATAAAAAAATTAACTTCATAAATTCATTAAATGAAATAATAGTTTTTAATAAATATCAGTATTTTTCAAAATTTATCGAAAAATTAATCTTTTTAGTAAAATCCAAAATATCAAACCTAAGATAATTTTTAAATCATGATTATAAATATTAATTTCATTTTTTTCAAATAAATTTTCAAACAAAATTAAAAATTAAAATGATTATTTTTTTAGAAAAAATAAATAAAATCGTTGTTTAAGAAAATAGAATTTATTAAAAATATAAAAAACTTATAAAATTTAGTTATTTTTTATAAATGTATTTTATTTATATAGAAAATATACATAATATTTTTAAAAACATTTTTATACCACTATGAATAATGGTTAGGTCATAATGTTAATGTTTATTGTTAAATAAATAATATATTGTAGTTTAAAAAAACAAGATGTTTCGTATAGAGCTTGTAATAAAAGAAGTTAAAATTATTCAAAAAATATATTTCATGAATTATTATGGTGTTACATTAAACCCCCTGAAAATGTATTTCACCATTAAAAATTAGTCAATTCAATAAATAAACATGGGATACTTCTATGGCACTGCATCTTTTGGTCCCCACATCATTTCCTTAAATTGGTGTTTTCCACAAATCAATGACCATATGAGTGGTCTTGGTTTGTAGAAATTTCACTATATATTCTGAAATTTCCACTAATAGTTCCTAATATGAAAAATATTTCTCCAATGGTAAAATATATAAATTCATTACATGTGAAAGTTCATGTATTTACTTCCTTGTGAGAGATAAATAGAACAAATCGGTGACATGATAGAGGTTTATTAGAAGTTACAACTGAGAGGATACAATCCTTATATGATCAATAATTTCATAGGGACTGAAGTACATAGGGATTAGTATTCCCTTCATTCCAAATATCATTACATTATTCTTGGATGAATTTCTAGAAACACTATGTCACCAACATGAAATTATAGATCATGTAGATGATTATCAATATAACGTTTCTATCAATGTTATCTTCTCTAATTTGCTATTGATTGGATCTTACCATGTCTACTATTTCAGATGTTATATAAAGTCCAAATGGTTTTTTTTATCCTACATAATTCTATCACGTTGAACCTCTACAGTTATTTCACATTAGGTTTTTATATGCATCCATCTAAATACTCTTGACAAAACTATTATTGTAAAAAAAATAAACAAATGAATGGTTACACATTTTAAATACTAAAAATTTAATTTTATTATATATTATATGTTCTTAATTTCCCTCTTATATTAATTATATATCATATTATTATACGTTTTTCCTAAAATAATCTATGCATTATGATATTGCTGAAGACTTTACCAGAACATTGAGGTAAACCTCAAATCCCAATAAAACATAATAGAAAATGATATTTTATGAATACTTTCCACTTTATTAATGTATATCCTTTAAATATGATCCAAAAAAGAAATCATATTTTTTATAAATGATTTGTGATGAATTTCAAAGGATATGGAAGGCAACCCATTTAGCAGAATTTTCATTTATTTTTTTAGAGAGTCTAGTGGAAAATTTCATAGTGATGTTTTCCCATTTCCATTCTGCTATGGGTAACGGATGTAACATCCCCTTCAACTTTTTTATATTAAAATTCACTTTTTTAGATACCAAGCATTGAGATACAAACTCAGTAGAATCTATCATCCTCCCATCCAACTAGAAATACTCTTTGATATCTCTATATATCCTCAAACTTCCAGGATGAATAGAGAATGGGAACATATGAACCTCCCCTTGAAAATCATTTTTCAAATATGGTATGGTTAGGAAACATACGTTGTTCTAATACCATGTCATTTCATCACAACTAAGATTGAACTCAGGAATATTTCTTACCTCCTTATATAGATCTACAACAACCTTACGTGCCTATTTAATTTTTACATAAATATATGGTTGAACATTAATTTCATAATGATATGATTTCTTCCCTTCCTTCTGGATTTCCACATCCATCCTTCTCATAACAATAAATATTTTATTTTATATGATCCTCACCATATATAAACATGAATGGTTCATTGGAAATAAATAATTATCCACCATATTTTCTTTCCCACAGTTGTAATGTATTGAGAAGTCGTATATTTTAATTATCAATATCTATGTCCACTAGAAAATATTCAACTAATTCTGTGTGAATATATACTTTAACCTTTTAAGATCTATATATATATAACAATTTTCCCGGTAAAGATAATTCCTCCATATAAATAATTCAAAAATTATCACAGCAAACTCCAAATCATAGGACTTATCAATAACCATGTAATTCTATATAAAAATGCATCCCAATCCATTTATAGGTGAATTATTATGTATTACAAACCCTTTTCCAATATAGGGTGATGTAAGAACCGGTGCACTGATCAATCTTCTCTTCAGTTTTGAGAAGATTTCCCCACATTCATATATGTAAATGAACTCGTCCCCCCTTTTGAGTTAACTTGGGGATTTGATTAGATATATGTGAAAAACTATCCAAAAAATAATGATAATATCCATATAAAACAAGAAAAATTTGGATCTCACTCACTATAGTTGGTATCAAATATCATTCAATCACCTGAGTCATTTTTGGATCCACCGGTTAACCCTTTCTGAAAAATATATGACAAAAAATGAAACCTTTCGAATCCGAAAAACAGACTATATAGAATTTATAAAAAAATTCTCCTTCCATAGGGACCTCATTACAGTTTTCAAGTGATCTTCATTATCCTCCTTACATGTTGAATATATAATTGTATCATGAATAAATAGTACCTAAAACATATCAAGTAAAACACTAAACACTCTATTGTTTACCCACCCATTTTTTTGAGACTGGCATAACTCAATAAACACACTTAATTTATAAAGTCGATGAAATTACAAATATAACACAATTAAAATCCAAATAAATGTACCCCAAACACTCTATTGATTAAATCTATGATGTTATTGGGTAATTAGTAAGGCCAAATTGCATTACTATATAATCATTGTTTCCATACCATGTACATAATGGGGTCATGGGTATACCCACCTTCTTGAAAATAAATTTATTATATCTTTAACAAAGTTTAATATTAGAAAATTATTTATCTCCACATAGTTGATCAAAAAATTAATAAATATGGGGTAGAGGACAGTTGTTCGTTATTTCTATTTTGTTTGACTCCCAATAATCAATGAAAATTCTAATCGATCTATCATTATTTTTAATAAATAGAGTGGGTGAACCCCAAGCTGACATGTTTGGAAGAATGAATCCCTTACAATGATTATCCTAGAGTTTCTTCTTCAATTCTTATAACTCAATCGGTGAAATTCTATAATGAGTATTTGAAATTGGTTTGGCAATAAGTATGATTTCTATTAAAAAATAAACCTTATGTTTCAGTGTAAAAATAGTAAAATCTTCTTGAAAGACATAAAAATATCAAACATAATAGGAACATCATCGATGATGAGTTTTTACCAAACCATATGAAATAAACACCCTCTTAGAAATAGAATCCAAACCCATATCATGGATGAGGTTTCTATCAGAATTCCATATTTATTATTGTAATGATATACAATCATAAGATGGTTTGGAATATTAAATATGAATTCCATTCATAATAAACTCCAATTGTAATTATATAGAGAAAGATAATACAAGCCTAATATGATATCATATTTCAACCAAAGGAAGAATGATAATATTTTTAAGAAGAAAATCCCCAAAAATATTCAATTAGAGATGAATCATGTACCAGATATGTGATAATCATACCATTAGAAATTGTCATAGTTAATTATGTATCTAACAGTGTGGGTGGAATAAGGATACCCAGAGAAAATTATTTGGATATAATATATTGGTTATATCCTGATTTAAATTAGAAATTAATTTTTTGAGAGTTGATAGATATTGAACCTTTCAACAAATAGTTATTACACCCCTCTTCCTAAATAGTAATCGCATGAGATTTCACCTTTTCCTTGGACTTAAGAGATTGCTGATGAAAATATTCATCATTAACCTTAATATTTTTTCATTTATAATCATATTTATCATACACAATTAATTTGCAACACTGGAATGTGGGTGGTGTATTATTTGGAGTACTCTCTCATTTGAAATCATTAACTAAATTATTCCCATCACATTGAAATTTTATTATTTGATGACCTTCACTTTCACACTTAAAATAGTTTCCAGTTCCCTTAAGATAGTTTCTTCCATTTCCTTCCACTTGTCTAGAATGATGTAAAGATCATATTCTTCCTTCCATCGTTTTTAGTTTTTCCCTTGAACTCTATTAATCCATTATTATCAAAACCATGTGATTTACTGGGAACCCCAATCTCTATTTACACATTGAGAGAAGAGAAAATGATTTATATTTTCCAAAAGATGTCCTTTATGTATAACACTCTTTAAATTCTGGATTTTAATACACCGATGAAAATATCGATCTTACTTTTAGGTTTGAAGGTAATTCCAAAAGAAACCCTCAATGGTATTGTAAAATTTTCATCTTAGATACCAATGGATTCATCATCCTTCTTCTTTTGATCTAATACTTCCTTCCCAATTTTCATATGAATAATAAGATAGAATTAATTATTGAAAATAAATCTGTTGAACTCATCCCACTCTATGGATTTAGTTTTAAATTATTTCTTCATATTCTTGATGATAATCCACCATTGATCCACTTCTCCTTCAAAATGATAGACAATCAAAATGAATTTTTCATGTTTTGAATACTAGAGAATGGAACATATCATTTTTTGGTACTAATTAATTTCATAGAAACTAGTGGATTAATGGTAATAATAAAATATGATGGAAATTTATTCATGTAGTTCTCAACGGAATGTATTCCCACTATTTCATATTTAGATGTTCAGCATGATACATATATTTATAAAATTGGGTGATCATAACAAGGATATTATTCATTCCATATCCCATAACATTTGGTTTCTAAATAGGAAAATCATTTAATTTCCAATATGATTTAGAAATAACATGGTTACTTTGGGTTCCAACAATCATCTAAAAATAAAAAAAATAGAGTGAGAAATAATTATCACATTAGAAAGTCACATATTTGTGAATAAAATATTTATTGGATGTCTAAATCAAAAAAAAATTATATTAAATTCAAGAAACCTTTGTTTTATCCAAGATTATTCATGGTTAGAATCTTTTCAATTCATTCATGATGGTTTAGAAGGAAAATCTAAATTAACTAAATCATATTCCCTTATATTATAAAACTAGGTGTGAAGTAAGGCATGTTGTATTGTACAAATAATTCTTGGGTCATGCCCGACATGCCTTTTTCTAATTCATTAACCCAAGGTATATCTATTCAAGAACCAAAACAACTAATAGTGACTAGAAATGTATGTATTTCGAGGTAAACGACATAATATATTACAAACCCAAACTCTGGGGTATTACTCTATACTTAAGGTGATTCAAAGGGTTCTCACTAATGTTTTCTCATTTTAGTTTCCAAAGGTTAAAAAAACTTATCCGCTTATACAAACTATAATGACGCAGGATTTTCATATATAGATATCAGATCATTTTTCATAAACATTAATTATATTACACAGAAACAATCCTAACGGTCGTAAAGGTATAGTGCCTCTAGACACATGGATACATAAAAAACGGGTTCACAAGATCTTTAAAACATCTTCCACTTAGTTTATCATAACTAGAACCCTAATTATAAATATCAAATATAATACTGATTATCAGAACCTGAGGAAAAACTCCTAATAAAATGTGAGATTATATGACCATTGAGGTTAATCATGGGAAATACACAAACATAACTGGAGCATAAGAGTATGGTAACATTAGAATAACATATAAAAACCATACCATTAAAATCAAAGATTAAAATCATGAGTCCTCGAATAATTATTGACAGTTCATAAGACATAAATCACAAGTAAATAAAATAACATTATCCATGGGAGAATAAAATTGACATAAGATATGGTGTTTTCAAATTTAGATAGGTGTAGAAAATTATTTCCAATATAATGAAGGCTCATTTTCAAGGTTGTCATAGTGTAATGGATTCACTCCCCAAATCATCATAGTAGTTAAGGCTAACTCCCAAGACTATAATAGTGTAAAAAGTACATCACTTAATCGGGTTCACTCCCCATTAAAATCATGTTTATATCATGATATATCAATCATTACAAAATGTGTTTGATGTATATATAGGTCCCACCCATCACATAATGAAAATCATACATAAATTCTCTAAAATATCATAAAACATTTTTCATATAAGAACCTAAGAAAACAAATGGAATTCATAAAACATTCATCATATTAGAACCCATGAATGGAATTTGGTTTCATGAAACAACTCATCATAGTATAACCCCTAAAAAATAATAGGTTTCATAAAAAAATTTCATAATAAATATAGAACATCCAGATAATGAATAAAATTTCATCATTGGATTATATCCCCAGTCAAGATTATGTTTTATCAAAGGTTTTCATAATAAATTGAAATTTATATTGAATGATCACATATAACATTTCTTGAGGAAAATATATTTGTCAATTTTAAAAATAATTTTTCATACATTAATAATTTTAAAATAATTTTCTTTTAAAATAACCTTGGAAAAAATAAATAATCTTTAAATATAGTTAAAAACATTTCTTGATAAAAATTTTATTTCCACATTGAAATTTTTTTTATCAAACTATGAAACATTTTAAAAAAAAATTATTTTAAAATAATGTTTGAAACATATAGGTGAACCTTTAAAATATTAATTGGTTGTGATGGTAAAACATTTCTTTGATGACATAAAAATTAATAAAAAATATTCTTTCAAATTTTAGTAAAAACCAAATGGGCCTTGTCTGGAAAAAACCATAAATATTCCATTAAAATTTTCTTGTAAAAAATAAATTAAGGGATTAAAAAATATCTTTAATAAATCTATAAGATAAATTTAAAACAATTTTTATACATATATTTAAAAGTCATGGATGTGGAAGAAAAAATATTTTTGACTAAATAGATAATTAAATTATCTTTTTCTTAAATAATATTATGTTAAACTCTTCATCACAAAAAGAGAGAAAAATGAAGGTAAAACATGTATTATCATGAAATAACTATGAGATAAGATAATTTTATATTTTATTGAGGGATATATTATAAAATTTCATCATCTAAGAAACAAATATAAAGAATCTCAATAAACAGTGATATTGTATCTTAAAACCCTTACCACTTAGATAACACTAAAACATAAGACCCGTAAAAGAATAAAATTAAATGAAACATAAAATATAATGTGAATAAATAAATTCATGATATTTAAATTAAATTGGCATATATATACACCTCCTAAAATAATTTTTTTCTTAATATAATATATGTCTCAAGGAAGACAAATTAAGATAAAAATCCCTTACCTTAGGTCTTAACTTCAATCTTACACATTCTAACCTCCTATATAATAAATATATGTTTATTATAAATCTATTGAAGAACCATAATCATATGTATCATACAATATATGATTAACTTATGTCTTTTTATTACCTTTTTTTCAATAATTCCTTGGTAGAATAATGTTTGGGGTTATAACAACATCATTTTTTCATGTATATTTTAGTTTGGTATTTTTGATTATTTTAATTGAATAATGGTTTTATCAAATCCATAATGTTAACCATGAATTAAATTTAAAATATTTTCCTTATATATTTATTTAGTGTAATCCCTAAAATTTAAATATATAAAATGAGTTATAACATCCATGGATGTGGTATGTTTTACACACACATGAACACTTTTTCTATTTTCTCTAAAGATAAAAAAAGAAAGGTAGATAATATATAACCATTAAATATGAATTATAATGTAATATACAGAACATATATTCCTTAAATTTATCACTTAATACCTTCCATGTAAATGATTTGGGAAAATTATATCAAATCGTTACGTGAGGCGGTAGTCTGTGGTTCACACGAATAACATTATCATTTCCCTAAGGAATGTAATTTAAGAATATATATATAATATAATAACTCCATAAGTATAATTATATTATAAATAAAACCTATATTCATTATATACTTCATTATATATATCCATGGTAAGTAGCGATGGAAAATGAATTGTGTTGGTTTTCTCAGAGGTAGCCCACCATACACATGATTAACAGTTTTATTCGCCAATTGTGGGAGGAGGAGATAGTTTTAGGTCATAAAAATTACCAAAAAAATATTTTTATATTTAATATAACTTTTTTTATATCATAATGGTTTAATAATTATTAAGGAGGTGTAGGAACAAATAAAATAAACCACTCAGTTAAAGATGTTATATCATCTTCGAATAACTTCTTTTAATGGAACCAAAATCCATAATAGTTAAAATTAATGACCCAAAAAAATTTATTGGAAGATTTTAAGTAATTATGATAGATATTTGGGATGTTAATATATATTCCAAGGTTTCCTTCACCTCTAAACTAGAGGATAGAGGGTGGCATTTTATATGATGGTGAGAGGAAATGCTAGGAAGTTTTAAAAAGAAAGAATTCTGTGAACGTTTTTATCATAAAAAAATGCTCTAAAATAGACCATTTTAGAATATTATAATATTTGATGTCCAAATATGACCATTAAATAGATATTATATATGTTTGGTTCTTTTATAACCCTTATCCTTTTAGTTTAACCTTGAGGAAATTTGTTTTACACTTAACCGTGTTAATTAATTTTTTACTATTTTCACCATTAATAATATTAAAAGTTAAGATGAAAATATTATATTATATGAATTATACATATTAAAAATATGGAATCCATTTTCCTAAATTTAATTCATAGTTTTTAAAAATTTTAATTTAATATTTAACTCACGTTTGTGATGAAAAATCAGTTTCCCAAAGACAAAAGTCTAAAGGTTTAAATTGTTTTTAAATCCAATTTAAATATAAAATGTAACAAAATGAAATATATTAGTTTAGTTATAATATAAAATAACAAATTTTAATTTTAAAAACATTTTAATGAATTTTTTTTATAAATCCTTTAGTAGAAAATTTAAGGGTCTATAAAAACCATTATTTTTCACCATTCATCAAAAAATTAAACTTTTCAGATAAATCAAAAAATTTCACCCTAAGATAATTATTAAATATTGATTAAAAAAATGAAGTTAAATTTTCAAATAAATTTTCTAAATTGTTTAATTTTTTCTGCAAAATGTTATATTAGTATTTTTTTTCAAAATATAATTTTTGAAACATATTTATAAATAATATTTAAAATGTGGTTATTTATATTTAAAAATCTAGGTTTACTAGATAGGTCATAATTTCCAAGTAAAATAGTATTATAAATATATAATGTGGTTCATTAGAACTCAATGATACGTGTAGCACAAGCTATTGATGAAATTAAATTTATTTGATTCATTGTTTCTTAAAACAAAGTATCATTATGAATGGACAATTAAAACCCTATAAGATATATCGATAGCTTTTTATATGTATATGAAACGTGTTTGGGATAAAAAAATTGATCTGGTTGAATTTTCAAACACAAAAATATTTTAATCAATAATTTTTATATATTATTATTAATACCAATATTTAAATAATTGTGGGACTCCAACACAATTTTCTAATTTTAGGGAATGATAGATCTAGGTAAATGAGCTAGATAAAAAATGATAGAAAAAGTTAAATCCATTCAGTAACATATCATGGAAAATAAACATCAACCAAAAATATATAAAGACAATTTTAAGTGAGATATAGTTTTTAATTTTGGTGATATGGTATTCCTTTGAATATATCATTGGTACAATGATATGATATTTGGAAATAAGGGAAATATAAGCCCTAGGTATATCCATCCCTATTAGATTTTTGACTGCATCAGATGGGGAAAATTTCACTTGGTGACTCATCTAAACCTCCCCTATGTTAAAAATGTTCTCCATGTATCTCTTTTGAAAAAATATATATCTGATCCTTCACATTTACTAAACTCAAATGTTATTCCCTTGGAATATGATATCTCTTATATAAAATAATTAGTAGAAATTGTAGAATATAGAGATAATGTGCTATGGAAAAAAGAATACTTCCAAGGTTAAGGTTCTATGAAGGAATTGTAAATTTATGAGGTTACATGGGAGAATTTGTATTTGATGAGGTAGAGGCACACTGAGTTGTCTGTATCAGAGTGATATAATTTTGAGTAAGAAAATCTTATAAAGGGGTAGAATGTTACACTATACTATTTTTAATATATTTATATTTAATAAATTTTATGTGTTATATAGCTTGTTAATCCCAAAACATTAACTTATGTTAATAATTGTGAGACATTATAAAAGTAATCACATATTATGATATATAATTTCCCAAAATAAATATAATTTTTTTAGGAAATAATATTGGTTGGAAAGAACTTTTCTGAATTTTTTTATTTAAATGAATTGATTTTGTGTCAAATTTTTTATTTAAAATTTATTATAATAAAAAAAATTTGAATTTTTCTTGCACATTAATAACATGAATTCATTTATTATCAATTTTACGAGAATACAAATAAAGGCATTCGAATGAATAAAGAGATATGTTTTTTGAAAGACTGTTTTTAAGCTTGCGATGTGTTTTTATATTAATAAATTAAATTAATCATTATAGATGAATTATTTAAATTATATTTTCAATAATATATTCAATAAATTAATTGAACATTAATTTCATGATTTTTAATTCGAAAATAGTAGGATTAAATTCATTTTTATGTTTGAAAATAATTTTTCTGGAAATAGTTTTTGTTGAGTTTTGCATACTTATTTTAAAATGAAACATAACCAATTATATGAATTTATTTTGATAAAATGTTTGTAATTTTTAGATTGATAATTTATTGAATATTTATTTACAAAAAAATAATATTTTTCAAAATAAATAGTGACTTTGGTAAAGATCAGTTATTACAATAATTTTTAAAATGTGTAAACAATGGGTTATACTGGAGGGAAAAGGGTTATAGTAACATTAAAACTTATATAATCAATATTTTTAAGATTATATATACCTACCATTATATTATATTATAATTTATATTAATTTGCTTCCACATTAACTTGGTTTTGACTATTATCTTATAATGTTTTAAGTATTTACAAGTTTTCTATCCACAACACTTATAAAATGAGGTCATCCATCCCTCACTTTTTTCACAAATTTTGAGACATATATATCATAAAATATCTACTTAGACACGTTAATAACTTTATATCACTCATCCTAGTGTTTCTATTCTCCTTAAAATACCATCCTTTTAAGGATTAAGGAATAATCCATTGGAGGTTTCCTCGAAAGTTGGTATTTTTATTTACTGATCTTTTTTGAGTTTATTTATTCTTTAACCTAAAAAAAATATTCTCAAAATATATTAAGTTGATTAAATTAGAATATATAATATACTTAAATGTTATTATGGTAATGTTAAATCTTTTTTGTATCTCATTTCCATACTATGATTAATGATAATGTTGTTTGGGTGTACATGTGAACTACCACCTCCACGAAACGATGTGGTTTTTTCCATTTCTTCTACACATGGAAGGTAAATGTGATGAATTTATTTAATATATATAGTATTTAATAAATAATTATTATATTATAATGATATATTATTACTTTTATTTCATTCTACTCTTGGGAAAATGAAATCATTACTCATATGTACGTACAAACTACCATCTCCATGAAGTGGTGTAGTTATTTTTTCATCATTTTCATGTATTAATGTTTAAAAAAGTATCTAAAATAATTAAATATTATAATTATTACCATATATAGGTTATTAAACCCTGACTATGCTACAAGTATCTAAGCTATCGAACCGACTCATGTGAGGATCTGAGCTATCGAACTGTCTCATGAAAGTGCCTCTTGTCTGATTTGGTCTATGGTTATAATGAATGGATTCATTCCCCCTCTATGAGAAAAATACTAGTGAGTTTCCGTTTACTATAACATACTATTACTCCTTTAAGAGGAAATTGTGTCTATTAGTCTTATCTTAAAGTGGGTTACAAATTTTATTTTGATGGTTCGTGTATTTCGGGGATTTTGCGTGGAAGAGGGGTAGTTTAGGATTTTAAAGGAAGTGTTTTTCTTTCTTTCTCCATTTATATTGTTAAGGTGAACTCAATTCAGGAAGAGGCTAATGCGATGTTCACTGGACTTAAATTATGTGGCCAGAAAAGCATTATTCTTGAGCAAATTGAAACTGACTCCAGAATTATTCATGATGTTATACATGGTTTTATACACACTCTTTAGTCGATTGAATATATAATCAGGAAATGTAAGGGAAGCGTCAACAAAACACTCAGGTTGTTCATACATGGTGTGAGGGAAATAAAGTAGTAGATCATCCTGCTTCCATGGTTGTGGCAGACCAAGGGTGCAATGTTACCTATTTTTCTAGAATTCTTCAATCGATACTGGAGGGGATTTAACTGATTACAGGAGATCAACTGGGTCTCCATTATTTTCAGCCTCCTTAGGTTTGTATTTTGTTTTGTACTTTTCCATGGTCTTGTCTTGTTTTGGGTTTTTTCTAGATAATAAATAAAAAAATGCAAAGTTGGATATAATAAAGACTTATTCATAAAAGGATATATTAAATTTTTAATGTAATGGTTCATAGTAAGTTATATATTAATATATTTCTGGAATATATGTATGAAAGTATAGACTTATTATTTAGGATTTTTAACACATATGATGTAATAAGGAACATGAGGTCAGAGTTTATATTATAAACTCATTTCTTTTTGGGATATTCTATGATAAATTTTATTTGACAAATTTTTTTCCCATATCATTTATACACCATATATTTTCATCTTTGTGCTTTATTTTTTGGAATTTTCAAGTATTGGTTCCATTTGCTTCTCTTTTTTACTTAAATTTATCGATGAAATGTTTTTGAAAAATCTAACCTTATTTCATCTTGAGAGGATGAACACTGTCTTCCATTAACATGTCTTAAAAAAATCATGAATGTAATTTTTGATGTTGAAATGGTTATTTATATAAATTTTAATTTTTTCCCAATTTTCAATTTCTAAAATGAATAATATTTTCATTATTTAAATGATTTATTTTGTAGACTTTTAAAAATTTCGTGAAAATAATCATTGTTTTCAAACCTATAACATAAATTAATTTTCCCACCATCATAAATGTTATTTTGATTGAGGGTTTTTTTACTATTTTCAAGGGTTACTTTTTAAAAACAATGTTTCCCAATATTTTGTAAATGTTATGTTTTAATGATACCAAAAGAGAAGGATATATTCCCTTATTTTCAAATAAATGTTTAATTTATATTCTAAAGGTATTTTTCATCTTTTTTGACATCCTTTTTGAATTTTTATACCACACTAGTGTTATGGTCTTATGAAACCATCCAATTTATTTCTTTAGATGTATTATGATGATGATTTTAGGATTATTCTCGGAAAAATATTTTTCCTTAATATTAATTAACTATCGATGAAAACATTATGAAACTTGTTTTCTTCCATTGGTTATTCTATAAAGATGTGATGAAATGTTGTTTAATCATGATTCCTTTAAATGGGTTAGTCTATGATGAGATGATGAATGTTTTGATGATCTATTGGAAGACACCTATTGGGTTACAATTATATATTGGGTGTTCATTATATTAAATAACCCTCCAAGGCATTGAGTAATTATTGATATTTCATGAGATAATATGTACTAGAAAATGGAGTGAACTTAGTTCACTAAGGGACTCTATTCACTATGATTGTCTGGGGGTAATACATGACTATGGAAATGATGTATTGGGGATTACACTTAATCCACTAAAAGTATTTTTCCACTATGATAGTATTGGAAGTGATACTTCACTAAAGAAATGATTTTATATGATTATGATTGTTCCAAAATTCTTATTTAATTTTCTTGTTAATATGTTATGATAACATGGATCATCATTGATTTCTATTGATTCCTCACCATTATGACTCATGTACTTGGAAATGTAAAATCCTTATTCTTTGACTCATGAATTATGATCTATGACTAATTGGTTATGAACTTCCTACGTTATAATCATCCTCATTTACCCTCATTCTTATGATATTGTTATATATGATAATTGAATGGTATCTACCAAATTTTCCTTTATTGAGAAGTTATGATCACCCATTTTTTAATTATTCACTGGGATATGAAGAATATATCCATGAATGATATGTCTAACAGGGGTAATATGAGGGTAGAACATTTTTGTGATTTTCTGATGATATTTCAAGAAACTCATTTGATTATGAAATACATATTACATAAATACCTATATATACATATGATATATTTATATTTCCTGTGAATTATTATTTGCATTAATACTGGGGTATATTATTTTATGTAATATTCAATTATAGAAAAATGATAACTAATATGATTTTAGGTTTCCACAATATATGTTGTCATTTAAGGAATGGTTTAATTAAATTAAATGGTGAGTAATAATATAATTCATATGATCAATTCATTTTTTGACTAAATTATTTACTCATTCATTATGAATGCATGAGTCAATTCTATTTCCCTAGGGTTTACCTTATGGATTTATATACCATTTGCATGTGATGGAGGTGTTGGGGCTCTAGATTTTGATCCCCTATCTATCCAATAGTATCTAGATTTATGTACTCTTTTCCATAGTACTTTTTGTCATCATATTCTATCACATTATAGATGATGGAGAGTCACACCAGTAAGACATGTGATTCGGAATATCCTATAGATACCAATAGATGGTGGATGCCTTGGTTTCCACTTTTGATCTCCCTCAAACTCTTCCAAATGAGTTCATTAATGTTATATAGTGTTAATTTAGTGTATTTTATTCCATATTTTCCTTAATTTTGTTAATATTAGGGTTTTACACATTTTCAGATTATCTGGAATAAAGATCCTAGAATTTGGTTTCTAATTTTTTTTAATGAATATAATTAGTGTTATAAGATTCATAATAAAATAGTGGTATAAAAGGAATGTTATGAATTGGATTCATATAATCATACAGGTAAATGAAGAACCATTTCAATAACAGAGCATCATTTTTTCAGGATTTATATAAATATGGAAAAACGATTTACCGTTACATAGCTAGGTTGCATATTGGTAATTAAGGGTTTACCCTAACATTGTGTGTTCTATGTAAGGTCCATATCTCTTTACCCTTATGTATATTAGTCTATATATGTGTCACATGATCATACCCTTACACATAAAGGGGCAACATAGATTTCATATCCTTCTACCAATGTTATTCATAAGGGTAACCACATTTTATCTTTATAAAAATGGTTTTTTTATGGTAGTACCCATATGAAATGGTAACATTTTGTTATGAAAAGGTAAATCTAGACCTACCAATTCATGAAGAATTCCAATAAATTTAGTATCATTAGTAACCATGTACCGAATGAGTATTATAATGTAATCATCCTATTACATTTAAATGATGAATTATATTTTAGCTCGATTAGGGTTTGTAGTTACCTAAATTTATGAATGGTATTTAAGATGAAATATGTAATTGTATAAGTATTTAGCCTTATATAGAAATACCAACATGTGTAAGGGTATTCAATGTTTTGAAACTGTCAAAAAATGTTTTGACATTTAAAATTATTTAAATGGTATATAAAATGTTTATAAATCATTAAAAATGGTGTTTTGATAATATTTAATCGATAATTAATTTATAGATTGAATAATTAATTAAAAATGGTTTTTAATTAAATTAAATATTTTTTTTCAAAAAAATTATATTCCCTAATATTAATTTCTTATATTTGAAATACCTTTTTTAATGACCCAAACTTTTATCAATGAAAATTCCTCTTGATCTAATTAAAAGTCTTATTAAGACAAATGGTTATATAAAATATTCACTCCCTTGGTTTTATGTTTTTGGATTTCATAATATCGTTAGGAATTTTTATCGTTGCTAATATATCCATTGAATAGTGATCACATGATTATTATAAATATAGGGATTTAACATATCCAATTTACTAATAAAAAGGAAGTGATGGCCTCATCCTATAAACATGCCCTGTACGAAGCCCATTTTTTGGAGCTTCGAAATGAGGTGGCGTCATTGGGATTCCCTTTTGACCAATACCGAAATGAGCTTTAACACATTAACCTCGAGCAGAACCGCCTACAGGAGAAGTTGAAGTTGATAGAGATTGTGAGCCGAGCGATGTTATCCAAGCCACCCCAAGAGTCTTTCACCATCTTACACCTTAACTGTCGGTCTTATGTGGGTGTTATAAGGTGTTATGTAACAAGACCTTATCCCTATGAATATTTTTCATATTTTTGGTATATAATAAAGAAAATACATTTATTTTATTTTTGTTATGTTGTAAATAGTTTTTAAAGCAGAAATCGTACTTTAAGTTATTATTCAATTAAGAAATATATTTTTTGGAATTAATGTTTTTTGCAATTAAATATTTTTTAATTAGATATTATTACCAGATTAATTTTTATATAATATAAATGACTGTATAATTATTATGAATACGATTGTGATTTTTAATATGGTTTGAACCCTGTTTTTGTCGAAACTCATTAATTATTGTTAATTTTCTGTTTTTATTTTAAAAGAAAAAAATCACATATTTATAAAATTATTAAGATAAAACGAATATTATTTTTGGAATCAGGATGTAAAAATTATCCAATAGGGAAATTTTCATAATATTCTCAGATAGTCAAATTTTTGGATAAAAATTAAATTTCTTTAAATATATAAAGTGTTTTATGATATCATAATGACCCAATATTTATGTAATAAAATAATATAAACATTATGTATGGACAATATATTTTTTTACATTAAAATAATGTAATTTTTGTTTTGTTTTATTTACTTAAAAATACTTTAGTGGACCCTTTAAGACTTATAAAACATTTTATCTTATTTTATTCATTTCCATGAAAGTGTGACTCACCTCCACATAAGAAACCCTATTATTTTAAGATTTTTTGATACTTCCCTTAATAATTATTGTTTTCAAATCCCCTTTGGAAAAAAATGGGTAAAAACCATGGTCTGGTTTGTGGTTTTGATTAGTTTAATGTGTGGTGACCCCAACATAAACAATAAAGAATTCACTCCCCATTCCTATATAAACCGACCCAAGCTCCAACTTCCTCTGCCCTAAAATACTTTGGAGTTCATACAAACTCTTACACCCTCTCTCTATAATCCTTCCAAGTTTCCAGATTCTCCCATGAAGCATCTATAAAGCCCCTCTCATGCTTTTGGGATCACACATCCAAGAAAGAAATTCCTTTTTTTCTTATTTTTATCCATGTTTCTTTATGTTTTAACACCCTTTTACATTAATTTACAAATAAAGGAGTATGATTTTTCACCTCCACCATGGTTCCCTATTTATGTTTCAATTATGAGAGAACTCATTATCTCTAAATAATTCCTCCCATGTACACATGTTACCATGCTGAAATTTTGTAAGGAATTTCTTTCTTCCTCGTTTTCGTCTAAATTTCATTATGTTGTTATGAAATTTTATTTTTAATTAGAAATGTTGTGGTATGATTTTTCACTTCCTCCATTCTACCCTCTTTGTGTTTGAATGACGAGATACCTCATTCTCTCTCATTAATGCCTCTTATGTACACCTATTACCATGCTGAAATTTAGTTAGGAATTTCTCTCTCCTCATTTACATTCAATCAATTCATTTATATTATGAATCTAAAATTTCATTACTTATGTTGGTACATGTATCCATATTACCCCTTACTTTAAATTTCATTTAAAGATGACGAGAGACCCATTTCTCTACCATCAATCATTTTTATGAATTCTTAGGTCACGTCGTTATGATTCCAAAATCGCCTCACGATTTTCCAAGCCAAAATAATTGTGTTGTGAATACAATAAACATTTCTATATCAATGGTATTCAACATTATGCACATTTACGTATTTATTATAGTGGTTCATGTATAAATTCAACATTCCATTATCGTAGAATAAAAGATGATCATTAATGATTCCATGTTGTATGATCCATGGGGAACACTTATGCATGAAATGAAATGTTTAAGAACGGTGCACCCTGATAGAGCTCCAATGAATTTGTTAAAGATTAGTATCATGATACGTCAAGTGCAATGATGGTTTACTCAAGTTAACTCAAATTAATTGAGGATTTAATCATGTTTATTCAAGTGCAATGAGGATTTACAAATAATAATTCAATTGCAATGAGGGTTTACTCATTGTCCATGTACAATGATCCTTGGCTCATGCTGATACCATGTTAAGTGTGGTTGACACATTTCCAGGTTGTGATAATCATTCATTATCATTCATTTAGGTTAAAGTTTCTCTTATGCCTCATTGACATTCCAATTTCCTAACATGTATTGTATTATACCTGATATTCCTTGTTTACTCCCTTAATGGTCTTTATAGCTCACCCATTTCTTATTCATGTCCTCAGGTTATCCCACTCAATGATAAGTATGAGGGAATGTTTTGGTAATGTAAAGAATGTTTTCAATAAAAATGTTGTGTGTATTATGTTCTAAGTGGGTATGTAAAGTTATTAATACCAAAAGACACTATACCTCTTGATATTCTATGCAATATCAAGTTAATTTTATGTAATAAATCAAGTTTAAGTGTGCAAAAAAAATCAAGATTGTTATAGTTGGTATCGTAGGATAGGTTAAGTTATTTTTGGGATTCAGATTAGAAAACCCTAGTGAGATCCATATAGAAAATACTAATTATAATAAAAACATCCTGATTTTTTGGTGAGTATTGCATAAGTGGTTTATTTAGAAAATACATCCATGTCTGGATACGAGAAGGGAGAGGCATCTATGGCACAAATGTACCTAGGAGAGAAAACTCCGACATAGAGTTTTGGGCTTGACCCGAGGTATCCTGGTACATGACAATGGGACTTTCTACACTCTTGGTTACGACACTCCTAGGGGACATTCTTTGGAAAATTCACAAGCATAGTATGAACTATTTTTTAGAAAATTAAAAAATACCCCTAAGAATATATATTAAAAAGTAGATAATGGATAACATAGATTGAAGCCTATAGATTCAAAAATTATGGAAATAAAAGTTATTTATAATTTATCCATTTTTTTCATAGATTAACCATTATATGTTACCAATAACATTCCTTTTATTCCATCCAAATGGACGGTAATAGGAGGACTCGGGCTAACATCTGATGCGAAGATCAATGTGATGACTTTTCAAATGAGATGCCCAATCCGATGGGAGAAGGAATCGTGAACTTTTTCCTTATACTCTCTCAGTTAACTCATGATTTTAATATAAACATGGGTTAATAGGAACATTCACCCCCTAAGAAATAACAATTCACAGTCAAGACATTCATGAGACAACGACCACATGTTTTTAATGGATCATCTGATACCTTAATTGGAAACAAATGGTTCAACTCCATTAAAAAGATCTTCTTCATTCATTAATGTTCCTAAATATAGAATTCTATACTATATTCTTATCTTATTGAGAGTGAATCTGATAAATGGTTGACATTGATAAAAAAATAAAATGCTTGAGAAGGAGATCGATGTGTTGGAATGGAAGGATTTTTGGGGGAAAATTTGATAAATATATTCCACACACCCTATGACTTAAGATGGAAAGGGACATCCTTCCCCTCCAGAAAAACGATGATGAATCCATTGGAGAGTATGAGGTAAACTTCACAAGGCTTACACGATATG
Source organism: Viscum album (assembly GCA_963277665.1). Lineage (NCBI taxonomy): Eukaryota > Viridiplantae > Streptophyta > Magnoliopsida > Santalales > Viscaceae > Viscum > Viscum album. Next base: position 1,407,368,993 of record OY728125.1, read on the forward strand.
CCTCAGGCTTTGTTGTTACCCTGGAATGCAAGGTTGATTACTTCGTTGGTGGGCTAAAACCTATGCAGCGGTAATCTGTGGCGATCTGTGACTTCGATATCTTTGATGAAATTTTTTGATGTGCCATCAAGGTCAAAATAGAGATTAATGAATCTCCGGGGTATCAAAGGGAGAAAAAGAGTAAGGTAGACTTCATTTTGGGTGGTTCGATGGAAAAATCCAGGGGTGCTATGAAAACCCAGCACCCCACTTTCCAAAGGTGCAGAAAGAATCACCCTATAAATTTATTGAAGAGGATGAAGAAATTGTTTAGGTGTGGAAGAGAAGGGAACCTAGCTATTAACTTCTGACATGGAAACCCTGTGGTTTTGATAGAGGAGAGGAACGCTCTATTTGACCCTCAATGTATTGTTCATTGATTAAACAACAAAGATCCAGGGAACCTTGGAAATAAGTTCCCTAAAACTAGGGTTTTTTGAGGTATACAACAACCTCCAAGGTAGGAAGGGAGAGCATTCGCCATCACTAACACTGAATTAAACCTTAAAAACGAAGTGGTGATAGGTATGCTAGTTATTCATTCAAGAACAGCGAGAATAATTTTTTATTCTGGTTCGACGCATTATTTTATATCTTGAAATATTAGTAGAACAATCCCAACACCACCAAAAATCATGGAAGTAAATATGTCAGTGAGTTTAGAAAATGGGGAAATCATTGTAACCCTTGAATATAACTCCTCCTCTATCATAATTTGTGGAGTGAACTTCCTAGAGAACCTCATCATAACCCCTCTGGTGTAATTTGATGCAATTATCAGCATGCATTAGCATTCCTTATATAAAGTCAAAATAAATTTCCATGATAGGGAAATCACTCTCCATATTGATAATCGACCCCCGATTCTATAAAAGTTCAAGGAGGAATATAAATCTTATTTAGAACCATCATCTCAAACAGGGATATTAATGAGCTATGAGAACACGTATCTCGATCATATGATTGAGTCTAATGATGCAACCATCCTTGAAGACATGCCTACTGTGAGAAAATCTGCTAAAGTGTTTCCTGAGGAATTGTCTAGTCTTCCTCATAGAATAGATTTTGAATTATCAACTAACCTTATACTAGGGGAATTTCCAATATCTAAGAGTTCATATAGAATGGTTGTTGTGGAACTTGAGGAGATAAAGAAACAACTACAGGAGAATCTGTATAAAGGGTTTATACACCCAACTGCTTTACCATGGGGTCTTCACATCCTCTTCATCAATAAGAGGGATGTGTCAATGCTCCTTTTCATTGATTATCATGAGCTCTAAAAAATCATGATAAAGACCAAGTATCCTCTTCCCAAAAATTATGACTTTTTTGATCAACTATGTGGAGCACTTTAATTTTCTAAGGAAGATTTGTGGTTGGGATATTACCATGTATGTGTGAAGAAGAGGGATATAACCAAGAATGCTTTTTGTTCAAGTAACAGGAACTATGAATTCATAGTAATGCCTTTCAAACGCAATGATACTCTAGAAATCATTGTGGACTTGAGGAATAGAGTATTTATAGATTAACTCGACAATTTTTTGGAAGTCTTTATAGATGATATTCCAAAATACTCCAAACCCAATGAGGATAATGAGGAGAATCTAAGAACTATACTAGAAACCTTGTGAAAGGAGAATCTATATGAAAAGTATAGAAAGTGTGAGTTCTGGATGAAGGAAGTCTCATTCATGGGTCATATCATTACATACAATGTGATATCCATGGATCTATCTCTGATTACTGCAATTAGGGGATGGGTGAAGCCAACATCGGTAACAGATATCCGTAGCTTTCTCAGGTCAGCTAAATATTGTCATCACCTAAAGAGAAATTTCTCATGATTTTCCAACCTTCTTATCAAGATTACTTGGAAGGGAGTAATGTTTTCTTGGAGTGATGAATGTGAAAAGAGCTTCAAGGAGTTGAAAACTAGGCCTATCACTGCTCTCTTACTAACACTCTCAATATGTGGAGAACTCTTTGTGGTGTAGAATGATGATTCAAAGAGGGGTTTAGGCTGTGTGCTAATGAAAAATGATAAATTGATATCCTAAAACTAAAGGTAGCTGAAAATCCTTTAGCAAAACCGTCCCATGCATGATATGGTCCTGGTGGCTGTGATCTTTGTATTGAAAATTTGGAGGCATTATCTCTATGGGGAGAAGTGTGAGATATATACTGATCACAAGAGCCTCAGATATATATTCACACAAAAACAGATTAATATTATCCAACGAATATGGATATATCTCATCAATGATTATGATTTCTCAATCCACTACCATCCCAGTATGGAAAACAATGTGGCAGATGATCTAATTAGAAATGATCATGCATATTTATCAATGATGAGAATTTAAAAGGATTTAATAGTTGTAGATTTGTGGAGGATGAACATGGGAATCATTAAGGGTGGAATGTCATCAATCCATTCCCAACAGATTGCTCAACGATCCCTCATGAAGAAAATATAGGATTCTCAAAGAAAGAAGATGGATGTTCAGAAAAAGGGTGGAAGCTTTTAGAAATGCGAAATCCTCAGAGTTCATGGTTGAAAAGGATAGAATTGTCTGGTTTGGGTCATGTTTATATGTACCATATGATCCAGATATAAAGAAGGAGCTTCAGAATTACACGCATAGCTCAACCTTCTGTATTCACCCAGGGCGAACAAAGATGTATCGAGATCCCCGAGAAAACCATTGTTGGGAAAATATGAAAAAGGATATTTCTAAATATAAATCCATGTGAATGGTATGTCGACAAGTGAGGGATGAGAGGAAAATGTCTAACGGGATGATTCATCCACTTCCCATACCAACCTGGAAGTGGGAGAATGTTACCATTGATTTTGTCACTCGATATCCAAGGATATCTAGAGGAAACAATTCTATATGGGCTATTGTGGATTTTCTTATGAATATATCTCACTTTATACGTGATTCAAGAGGACATCTCATTGGATCAAATTTCATGGAATTACATTAAATAAGTGGTAAGGCTTTATGGAGTACCACTATCTGTTGTATCTGATCATGATATGGGATTCACCATGATGATTGGGAAAAGTCTCTAACATGATCTAATCATTGAACTATAATTCTGTACGGACTATCATTCTCAAACTGATGGAAAATCTGAGTGAAATACTCATACACTGAAAGATATGTTAAGATCATTATCTATGGACATCAAAGGATGATGGGACCAACATATTCCACTGGTTGAAGTTTCCTACAATAACTATTTCCACTCGAGCATTTGAAAGAATCCATATGAATCCATTTATGGGAAAATGTGCGGAACACCAGCATGTTGGGATGAAGTCGGTGAGTGTATGAGGATAGGACATGAAATGGTCGATGAAATAGTGGAGAAGTTGAAAACCATCAAACAACATATCAAGGCAACCCAACGTTGACAGAAGAGTTCTGTAGATAATTGTCGATGAGACCTTGAGTTAAAAGATGGAGACTTGGAATTCTTATGCATATCTCCATGGAAGATGGTCATGAGGTTTGGGAATAAAGGTAAGTTAAGTCCTAGGTACATCATCCCCTTCGAGATTCTTGATCGTGTTGGGGCTATGACCTATCTACTACCAGTTTCACCTACCATGGCCAACGTACATGATGTATTTCATGTCTCCCTATTTAGGATGTATATACCAGACCCTTCACATGTAATCTCTTTAGAGGTAGTCCTGTTAGAGGATGAATTTATAAGGAGAAGCCAGTAATTATCTTAGATCATAATGAAAAAGTTAAATGAAAAAAAGACATTTCCCCTCGTCAAGGTTTTGTGGAGAAACCACAAGTTTGGAAAAGCAACGTGGGAATTAGAGGAAGTGATGAAGAAGAGTCACCCACATCTATTTTCATGTGGGAAAATGAAATTTCTATGGTGAAATTTCTTACGGGGGGGAGATTGTAACAACCCAAACTTTTATCAATGAAAATTACTCTTGATCTAATTAAATTTCTTGTTATGAAAAATGGTTACATTAAATAATCACTTCCATGGTTTTATGTTTTTGGATTTCAGAATATTGTTATGATTTATTACCATTTCTAATATATCTATTGAACATTGATCACATGATTAGTATAAATATAGGTCTTTAATAAATCCAATTTACACAGACAAAGAAATTGATGGCCTCATCCGGTATACTTGCCCCTTACGAAGCCTATTTTTCAATGCTCAAAAAGTAGGAGGCATCATTGGGCGTCTCTCTTGACCAATCCCACAATGATTTCCATCATCTTAAGTTCGAGTGGATCCACCTACTGGATAAGTGGAATTTGATAGAGATTACCACCCGAATGATGTTATCCGAGCCACACCAAGAGTCTATCACCATCACATGCCTTACCCTTCGTTCTTATATGAGTGATATACGAGGTTATTTAACAAGACCATAGCACTATGATTATGTGTATTTTTTTGTATATAATAATTAATATAAATTCATTTTATTATTGTTATGTTGTAAATAGTTATTAAAAAACAAATAGTAATTTTAGTTAATATTCAATTAAGATATCTATTTTGATGATTTAATGGAATTTTGAAATAAATAATATTTTATTTAATTATAATTACTCAATTAAATATTATATAATATGAATTAACTTATTATTATTATGAATATGATTGTTATTTTTATTAAGGGTTGAAATCTATTTTATTTTCAAAACTCGTGAATTTTCGATAAATATCGGTTTTTTTAAAGTAAAAACACACATATTTAGATAACTATTTAGATAAAATGAATATAATTTTTGGAATGAATATATCGTAATTATCCAATGGTGAATTTTTCATATTTTTTTGAGATAGTTGAATTTTTGGGTAAAAATTAAATACCGTTTAAACATATAATGTGTTTTATAACATCATAATGACATAATAGTGATGTAATAAAATAATATAAACACTATTTTCGGACAACATATTATTTAAGCATAAAATAATTTGATTTTAGTTTTGTTAGATTTCTTTTACAATACTTTAGTAGAACCTTCAAGGCTTATAAAGCATTTTACCTTTTTAAATTGATTTCCATGACAGTGTGACTCACCACCATGTATGAAACCCTATTATTATAAGAATTTTGTATATTTTACTTATAAAATATTTTTCTCCAGTCCCCATTCACAAAACCCAAGTGAAAAAACATGGGCTGGTTTGTGTTTTGGATTAGTCTAATGTGTAGTGACCCAAACCAAAACAATAACGAATTTCGTCTCATTTTCTTTATAAAGACACACAAGCATCCACTTCCTTTTCACTCAAATTATTTTAATTTCATCTAACCTATTTCATCCTCTGTCTATTATCTTCCCAAGACACCCCAATATCTCATGAAGCTTCTCTCATGCCCCTCCAAAGCCTTTGGGGTCACACTTCCATTTAAGGGATTCCTTCCTTTCTTATTTTTATCAGTGTTTCTTTATGTTGTAATACCCTTTTACATTCAATTACAATGATGGGGTATGATTTCTCACATCAACCATATCCCTCCTTAATTTTCGAAGATTATAGACATCTTTATCTCATTAATTCCTCCAATATACACTCATTACCATGTCGAAATTCCATAAGGGATTTCTCCCTTTCTCATTTTTGTCCAAATTTAATTATGTTGTTATACCATTTTATTTTCAATTAAAAATGTTGTGGTATAATTTCACACCTCCCCTATACTTCTATATTTATGATTAAATTATGAGATACCCATTTCTCTCTCATTAATTCCTCCAATGTAGACATGTTGCCATGCTGAAATTCCATAAGTAATTTCTCTCTCCCCGTTTAAATTCAAACACATATTTTGTATTATGAATCGAAAATTCAATTACTTATGTTGGGAAACATATCTGTATGACCTCCTTACTTTCAATTTATTGTAAATTTTATGAGAAACCCCTTTATCTCCCATAAACCATTTTTATGACTTCTTATGTCATGTCGTTATGCTACCGAAATTGTACTATGATTTTCCAATCCAAAGTCATTATGTTGTGAATACCATGCACATTTCTCTATAAATGGTATTCACGATTATTCACATTTAATTATTGATTATAGTGTCGCATTTATTAATTCCAATTTCCTTTATTGTGGATTAAACAATAGTCTTTAATGATTCCATATTGTATTATCCATGTGGCACACTTATGCATGAACTGAAATGTTTATGATGGGTGCACCCTGATAGTGCTCCAATGCATTGGGTAAAGATTAGTGTCATGATACGTCAAATGAAATGAGGATAACCACATGCTAATTTAAGTGCAATGAGGATTTAGTTATGATAATTCAATATCAATGATTCTTTACTCATGATAATTCAAGTGCAATGAGGGTTGACTCCTACTCCATGTGTAAAGAGCCTTAGCTCATGCTAATACCATGTTAAGTGTTGTTTCCATATTTCCATGTTGTGAAAATCATTATTTACCATTCCTTTACTTTCATGTTTTTATTATCATCCATTGACATTCCTATTGTCAATCATTTATTTTATTATTCATGATATTCCTTGTTTAATCCCTTACTCGGATTTATATATCACCCTTTTCTTATGCATATCCTCAGGTTATCCAATGCAATGCTAAGTATGATGGAATTTTGTGGTTATGTAACAGATGTTTTATAACGCCCAGACCCTGGTATCCCAGAGCCGTTGCTATGGTTATGGTGTGCAATTTATTTCGCACAAAAGAGACAAATAAGTCACACATCATAACCCATCAGGAGGAACTTTCTGGTTTAGATCCTGGAGAATCAGAGACAACATCTTTGCTTCTTTATTTTCTGAGCTAGGAACAAACATCCAAGTCTAGGAAAGGCTCTACCAACCTGTAAAAATTTAACACAAAACATAGGGTGAGCATTGAAATACTCAGTAAGGGGTTTTGGTAAAAACTTAAATACAGCTTTTGAAAACTACGTTGAAATATACTTTTCCATACTTAGAAAATTTTCTTAAAAGAAAAACTTCAAGACTAAACAAAGGTTGATACATCAGAGTTAAAGTACTTCATACGTATGCACTAGAAAACTTAGTGGTAACTCACTTAGTAAACAAGATAAGCATAATAATAAAAAGGCATGGGTTGCATGAAGTAAAGTGTCCTGAAACAAGAAAGGTGTGTATGAACAACAAGATGAAAATGTCATCAGAGTCACGCACAAGCGCATCATCTACACAAAATATGCACATTATGACATGATAATTGAAATACAACATTTGAAATGAAGTTATGGAAAAGAAATTGGTCATGCATCAACATTGTCATATCATATGTCTTGTGTTTCTTTTTTTATTTGATACTCATAGGTAAGGTTTCATAACCAAGGTTATTCCCCTAATCGGAATAATCACTAGGTTGGTCATAAACAAAGAAATGTATGTTGAAGGACTCATGGTCTCTGTGTCAAGGGCTTGTGCCATGACCTAAGGGTAAAAACCTAATCTGACTGTCTCGAGAACTATCTATGCATCGAGGATCTTACTTTTACCGGTCTCAAACCCAGAGGGCTTACTTTAACCAGTCCCCAAACTGGAGGGTTTTCTTCTTACCGGACCCCATTCTGGGTAGTCCCATACATTTCTCAAATGTTTATAAGGTCAGATATTCAAGGTGTCCCACACCACTTTGAATACTTAATTTTCATTTCATATTACCCATGGTGTCCCATACCACTTTGGGTAATACCATTTTCATTTCTCATTACCCAAGGTGTCCCATAACACTTTGGGTAATTTAGTTCTTAGTTCATTATCATGTTGAGTCTTATGCATGGAAAATATGAATAAGGCAACAATTATATAATTGGGTTACAAATACATGATACGGAAGATAAAATGGAAAATATGGAATAAAAGCAGGCATGGTTAAGCAAGCCTACTATGTGCATAGAACAATTAATTAAGCACATAAGATGATGAATGTGTAAGACTTGATCCAAAGGGGTATTAAATGATGAGTTTCTAAAATTCCAGTACATGGAAAAGAACTACATGTAATCAACTATTGTACTTCACAGGTCACAGTACTTGCAACAAATCCACATCCACTAATAATTACTGCGGCATGCTTGGTATAAAAATAATAAACACTTGCAATCTTTAAAATTCCAACACTTGGAAATAAGCCACTTTATAAATAATACCTTTCATTAACTATTATTATTCACTGGTCATAGAATTTGCAGTTACACTCTTCTCACTAAAAATCATTGCAGCGAGTTTGGTATAAAATTAATAGAGGATTTCTACTTATTAACATAACCCTTTAACCCCTATCCTTTTAAGATGAGTATAAAACAGGCATAAGAATATCATAAAAAACACAAATCTTTTCAAGGGCAACCTTAGAAAAGTTCATTGCTGTAACCCTTAGACACAAAATTATAAAACAGCATAGGCAAGCGCTAAAATCCTACATGCATAAAAATATTAATAACCATTTCTTGAAACTAGGGTTTTCAGATATTAATCTTAAAAACACATACTTACATAGGGATATATATGCAAAATGTATATATATATATAGGTTTTCTCATAAATTAAACATGGTTCACTTGAAATCTGAAACCTCTAACAATCTATCAAAAGAACAAAACCTTATGGTTTTTAAGTGTTCAAGAAACTATAAATATATAAAACATCAATTTCAACTATTACATGTTTGCACCTAAAACAAAGACCTAGTTCGCATCCAATATCATTCATAGACAAAGTAAGAATCAAAAACTGATTTGCATTGAAATACATAACTTATATAATTATATAATTATATATATACAAGGCTTACATAAGATCGTACATGTTAGGACTTGTTTTAAAATAACCCCTTTCAAAGGTATAATTCTTAACATAAAATACTGAATTATAAGGAAATCTTAGAAACATATATTGTATGGTTTGCATGGAATATATATATATATAGATATATATATATATATCTTTAACTATAAGGCGTATATATATATATACATACTCATGTATATACAAACTTGAACTGAGAACCATGGGTGGGAAAAAACACACAAACGTGGCACCCTTTCCGCTCAAGGGAGGAGCTTGCCGGAAGGAGGCTTGCTGGGTGGCCGGAGAACCAGGAGGAGCTTTGGTGGTCGGTGGTAGTCCGGTGAGGACTCCTAGAAACGATGCAAGGTGACGGCCTGGTGTCCAGCAGCGTAGCACCGGCACTAGTGTGGTCGTGCACGGGGGTGAGGTGTGAAACTGGAGGTGGTTCGTGGTGGCGGGGCGACGGCGAGGCGGCGGCGATGCTGGTGTCGCGGTGGCGTGGGTTGGCTCCTGAGGTCCCCGTTTACACTGGGGTTTCTCGGTTCTTAAAGGAAGACGATCCAGGGAAGGTTAGGCCGAGCCTACGGAGGTGGGTGCACGAGGTCAACGTGAGCAGTGGAGAGGAGGTGTCTCGGGCAAACCAAGTCTCGTTCGCGGGTCCCTGGCACGAGGTAGAAGAAGACCGAAAACACGGAGAAATAAAGAATAAAAAAAGATGGTAGGGATTCGACCTTTGTGTGATCAGATGGATGAAAATAAAAGAACGTTTTAAAACATATCGACTTCCAGGATTGGTCTTGGTGAAATCAGACGGGGGAGACCATCATGCGGCCCGCAACTGCTTCTCCGGGTATAAACTGTGTGTTAATAAAAACAGTTTAATAAATGCTAAAATTAGAAATTATACTAGTTCAATTTTTTTTAATATATATACATATATAAACAGAACATTATAATTTGATTTTTTATAAAACATAATAAGTACTTTTAACTCATAATTTTCAACTCCAAAATCCCATTTTAGTCTAAGCAAACAAATGATACTATTTGATATAACTATTATTTTCTTTAAAAAAAAGATATATTTTTAATACAACACTTTTATAACTACTAGGATCTTATAACCATTAAAATCCAATTTATAACTTACTTCACTGGTTTATTTATAAAATTATGTTTAAAAGACCCATAGTTTTTCTCTAATTTAAAACACATAGTTTTAGAGATCCGAAAGATATATTTTTTTCAATTATTGCTGATACCGCTGTAGACTTGATGTTCGACACATTTTAAAAGAAAATACCAAGTTTTCCATCATATAAATATCATCATGATCAAAATAGATTCATTTGAAAAAATAATATTTTATTTTTAATACTTGAAGATATAATTCTAATATTTTGTATTAAAAAAATGAAATACCATAATATTATAAAAGCGTTATAAAGACAAAAAATTTTATAAAATGATGCACTTTGTCCATTGGAACCCAACGGTCAAAACAACGGCCATATTCCTTTTAGAGGTCCATTATTAAAGCAAGGGGTAGGATGTTTTATGTTTTCAAAACACCGGACCCTTGGCGGATGGCTCTCCTCATACCACTGGTGCTAAGTGCGTACGCGGTGATTCTGGCAGTTTTACTTTTCACACTGATGGACCCTGAAGATGACGACTATCCGATTGCCCGTGTTGTGGTTCTTTGTAGTCTTGCTATGGCCGTGTTAGGTCTTGAGCATGGTACTTTCAATTAGATGGGTCTTGTTGTAATGTATCTTTTAAATATATAATTGTTTATTGTATTCTTAATTTTTGATTTCCACTCGAATTCTCTATCAGAACACAAAGCATAAAATAAAATAAAACAAGAGGTATCATTAAAAAGCACAACATTGTTCACTTGGACCAGTTTATAAAACTTGGGGCATCACATTATCCCCCTCTTAACAGAATTGCATCCCCGCAATTCGATCGGCGTACAAACACTGACTTATTCACACCGCTTCTCTGACACCCTTGGTGATGTCCCTTTACCTCCACCGCCCATGGAAGAAGTTACAATTCAACTCAATCCCCAGGGCTAAACAGAGCTTGTGGGTCTCCTCTTCCCAAATACATTTTTGGCAAAGTGGATCGTGGTTGAAGCCAAGCTCCCGTTTGATATAGGTGGTTTTCCAGAGATGGGAACGAGTGACATCAAGCTTCACGACATCCGCTTGGATTTGGTTACTAAAGATCTCTCGAACCATTTCATAATTGAAGTATTCTAAGAAAGATCCAAAATCGCAGAGCTCCCCAAGCATGCTGAAGCACAGGATTTGTTACATAAAGACTGCACGGAAGTCCAACTGCTTTACAGCTTCTCCAAATGCCGAGAAGGCCAACCATTTATTGTTCAAGGTGAAACACAGGAAGAGTCCCCCATAGTACTTCCCTTTTATTTTATAATTCTCAAACAGCGCACTAGCCATTAGGTTATACACAACTTCTGACCCTCAGAAGATTCGAAGGACATTCGAGCTTTTCGATATTTCATAGAGGGTTTTGCACGTGAGTCGTAAGTTAACAAAAGGTTGGTAACATGTTGAGAATGATTTTGCTACAATAGTCTCTATGATTTCTGTAGGGAGAGTCAAGAGTCTAGGCGTGGTTCGATGTCTTTCCATCTGAGAAGTTTAAGAACAAACCCTACTTAGTAAAACATTATTAATGTTTTTGTGTTGTCATAATTTTCCAAGGTTGCCTAAACCATTCCTCTGATACAAACTATAACGCCCTGACCCCGGTATCCCAGAGCCGGTGCTATGGTTATGGTGTGCAATTTATTTTGCACAAAAGAGACAAATAAGTCACGCATCATAACCCATCAAGAGGAACTTTCTGGTTTAGATCCTGGAGAATCAGAGAAAACATCTTTGCTTATTTATTTTCTGAGCTAGGAACAAACATCCAAGTTTAGGAAAGGCTCTACCAACCTGTAAAAATTTAACATAAAACATAGGGTGTGCATTGAAATACTCAGTAAGGGGTTTTTGAAAATACTTAAATACAGCTTTTGAAAACTACGTTGAAAAATAATTTTCCATAGAAAATTTTCGTAAAAGAAAAACTTCAAGACTAAACAAAGGTTGATACATCAGAGTTAAAGTACTTTATACGTATGCACTATAACACTTAGAGGTAACTCACTTAGTAAAAAAGATAATCATAATAACAAAAAGTCATGGGTTTCACGAAGTAAAGTGTCCAGAAACAAGAAAGGTGTGTATGAAAAACAAGATGAAAATGTCATCAGAGTCGCGCACAAGCGCGTCATCTACACAAAATATGTACATTATGACATGATAATTGAAATACAACATTTTAAATGAAGTTCTGGAAAAGAAATTGGTCATGCATCAACATTGCCATATCATATGTCTTGTGTTTCTTTTTTTTATCTGATACTCATAGGTAAGGTTCCATAACCAAGGTTATTCCCCTAATCGGAATAATCACTAGGTTGGTCATAAACAAAGAAATGTATGCTGAAGGACTAATGGTCTCTGTGTCAAGGCCTTGTGCCATGACCTAAGGGTAAAAACCCAATATGACTGTCTCGAGAACTATCGATGCATCGAGGAGCTGACTTTTACCGGTCTCCAACCCGGAGGGCTTACTTTAACCAGTCCCCAACCTGGAGGGTTTTCTTCTTACCGGACCCCATTCTTGGTAGTCCCATACATTTCTCAAATTTTGATAAGGTCAGATATTCAAGGTGTCCCATACCACTTTGAATACTTAATTTTCATTTCATATTAGCCAAGGTTTCCCATACCACTTTGGGTAATACCATTTTCATTTCTCATTACCCAAGGTGTCCCATACCACTTTGGGTAATTTAGTTATTAGTTCATTATCATGTTGAGTCTTATGCATGGACAATATGAATAAGACAACAATTATATAATTGGTTTAAAAATACATGATACGGAAGATAAAATGGAAAATATGGAATAAAAGCAGGCACGGTTAAGCAAGCATACTATGTGCATAGAACAATTATTTAAGCACATAAGATGATGAATGTGTGAGACTTGATCCCAAGGGTATTAAATGATGAGTTTCTAAAATTCTAGTACATGGAAAAGAACTACTTGGCATTAACTATTGTACTTCATAGGTCATAATACTTGCAACAAATCCCCATCCACTAATAATTACTGTGGCATGCTTGGTATAAAAATGATAAACTCTTGCAATCTTTAAAATTCCGACACATGGAAATAAGCCACTTTAAAAATAATGCCTGTCATTAATTATTATTCTTCACTGGTCATAGAATTTTCAGTTACACTCTGCTCACTAAAAATCATTGCAGCAAGTTTGGTAGAAAAATAATAGAGGATTTCTACTTATTAACATAACCCTTTAACCCCTATCCTTTTAAGATGAGTTTAAAACAGGCATAAGGATATCCTAAAAAAAACACAAATCATTTCAAGGGAAACCTTATACAAGTTCATTGGTGTACCCTTACACACAAAATTATAAAACAGCATAGGCAAGAGCTAAAATCCTACATGCATAAAAATATTAATAACCATTTCTTGAAACTAGGGTTTTCAGATATTAATCTTAAAAACACATACTTACATAGGGATATATATACACAATGTATATATATATAGGGTTTCTCATAAATTAAACATGGTTCACTTGAAATCTGAAACCTCTAACAATCTATCAAAAGAACAAAACCTTATGGGTTTTAAGTGTTCAAGAAACTATAAATATATAAAACTTCAATTTCAACTATAACATGTTTGCACCTAAAACAAAGACCTAGTTCGCATCCAATATCATGCATAGACAAAGTAAGAATCAAAAACTGATTTGCATTGAAATACATAACTTATATAATTATATAATTATATATATATAAGGCTTAAATAAGATCACACATGTTAGGACTTGTTTTAAAATAACCCCTTTCAAAGGTATAATTCTTAACATAAAATACTGAATTATAAGGAAATCTTAGAAACAAATATTGTATGGTTTGCATGGAATATATATATATATATATATATATATATATATGTCTTTAACTATAAGTAATATATATATATACATACTCATGTATATACAAACTTGAACCAAGAACCATGGGTGGGAAAAAAACACACAAACGTGGCACCCATACCGCTCAAGGGAGGAGATCGACGGAGGGAGGCTTGATGGGTGGATGGAGAACCAGGAGGAGCTTTGGTGGCCGGTGGTAGTCCGGTGAGGACTCCTAGAAACGATGCAAGGTGACGGCCTGGTGTCCAGCAGCATAGCGCCGGCATTAGTGTGGTCGTTCATGGTGGTGAGGTGCGAAACTGGAGGTGGTTCGTGGTGGTGAGGCGACGGCAAGGCGGCAGGGATGCTGGTGTCGCGGTGGGGCGGGTTGGCTCCTGAGGTCCCTGTTTACACTGGGGTTTATCGGTTCTTAAAGGAAGACGATCCGGGGAAGGTTAGGCCGAGCCTACAGAGGTGGGTGCGCGAGGTCAACATGAGCAGTGGAGAGGAGGTGTCTCGGGCAAACCAAATCTGGTTCACGGGTCCCTGGCCCGAGGTAGAAGAAGACCGAAAACGCAGAGAAAGAAAGAAATAAAAAAAAGACGGTAGGGATTCGACCTTGGTGTGATCAGACGGATGAAAATAAAAGAACGTTTTAAAACATATCGACGTCTAGGATTGGTCTTGGCGAAATCAGACGGGGGAGACCATCGCACGACAAGCAACTGCTTCTCCGGGTATAAATATTGTGTTCATAAAAACAGTTTAATAAATGCTAAAATTAGAAATTATAATAGTTCAAAAAAAATTTAATATATATACATATATAACCAGAACATTATAATTTGATTTTGTATAAAACATAATAAGTACTTTTAACTCATAATTTTCAAATTCAAAATCCCATTTAAGTCTAAGAAAACAAATGATACTATTTGATATAACTATTATTTTCATTAAAAAAAGATATATTTTTAATACAAAACTTTTATAACTACTAGGATCTTATAACCATTAAAATCAAATTTATAACTTACTTCACTGGTTGATTTATAAAATTATGTTTAAAAGACCCATAGTTTTTCTCTAATTTAAAACACATAGATTTAGAGATCCGAAATATTCATTTTTATCAATTATTTCTGATACCGCTGTAGACTTGATGTTCGACACATTTTAAAAGAAAATACCAATTTTTTCATCATATAAATATCATTATGATCAAAATAGATTAATTTGAAAAAATAATATTTTATTTTTAATACTTGAAAATATAATTCTAATATTTTGTATTAAAAAAATGAAATACCTTAATATTATAAAAGCGTTATAAAGACAAAAAATATTATAAAATGATGCACTTTGTCCATTGGAACCCAACGGTAAAAAAAAAGCCATATTCCTTTTAGAGGTCTATTATAAAAGCAAGGGGTATGATGTTTTATGTTTTCAAAACACCAGACCCATGGCGGATGGCTCTCCTCATACCACGGGTGCTGAGTGCGTGCGCGGTGATTCTGGCAGTTATACTTTTCACACTGATGGACCCTAAAGATGACGACTATCTGATTGCCCGTGTTGTGGTTCTTTGTAGTCTTGTTGTGGCCGTGTTAGGTCTTCTGCATGGTACTTTCAATTATATGGGTCTTGTTGTAATGTATCTTTTAAATATATAATAGTTTATTGTATTCTTCATGTTTGATTTCCACTCGAATTCTTTATCAGCACACAAAGCATGAAATAAAATAAAAAAAGAGGCATCATTAAAAAGCACAACATTGTTCACTTGGACCATTTTATAAAACCTCAGTCATCACATTATCCCCCTCTTAAAATAATTGTGTCCCCGCAATTCGATCGGCGTACAAACACTGACTTAATCACACCGCCTCTCTGACACCCTTGGTGATGTCCCTTTACCTCCACCGCCCATGGAAGAAGTTATTATTCAACTCAATCCCCAGGGCTGAACAGAGCTTGTGGGTCTCCTCTTCCCAAATACATTTTTGGCAAAGTGTATCCTGGTTGAAGCCAAGATCCCGTTTGATACAGGTGGTTTTCCAGAGATGGGAACGAGTGACATCAAGCTTCGCGACATCCACTTGAATTTGGTTCTTAAAGATCTCTCGAACCATTTCATAATTGAAGGATTCTAAGAAAGATCCAAAATCGCAGAGCTCCCCAAGCATGCTGAAGCACAGGATTTGGTACATAAAGACTGCGCGGAAGTCCAACTGCTTTGCAGCTTCTCCAAATGCCAGGAAGGCCAACCATTTATTGTTCAAGGTGAAACACAGGAAGAGTCCCTCATAGTACATCCCTTTCATTTTATAATTCTCAAACAGCGCACTAGCCATTAGGTTATACACAACTTATGACCCTCAAAAATTCGATGGACATTCGAGCTTTTCGATAATTCATAGAGGGTTTTTCACGTGAGTCGTATTTTAACAAAAAGTTGGTAACATGTTGAGCAGGATTTTGCTACAATAGTCTCTATGATTTCTGTAGGGAGAGTCAAGAGTCTAGGCGTGGTTCGCTGTCTTTCCATCTGAGAAGTTTAAGAACAAACCCTACTTAGTAAAACATTATTAATGTTTTTGTGTTGTCCTAATTTTCCATGGTTGCCTAAACCATTCTTCTGATACCAACTATAACGCCCCAACCTCGGTATTCCAGATCCGGTGCTATGGTTATGGTGTGCAATTTATTTCGCACAAAAGAGACAAATAAGTCGCACATCATAAACCATCAGGAGGAACTTTCTGGTTTAGATCCTGTAGAATCAGAGACAACAGCTTTGCTTCTTTTTTTCTGAGCTAGGAACAAACATCCAAGTCTAGGAAAGGCTCTACCAACCTGTAAAAATTTAACATAAAACATAGGGTGAGCATTGAAATACTCAGTAAGGGGTTTTTGAAAATACATAAATACAGCTTTTGAAAACTACGTTGAAAAATACTTTTCCATTCTTAGAAAATTTTCTTAAAAGAAAAACTTCAAGACTAAACAAAGGTTGATACATCAGAGTTAAAGTACTTCATACGTATGCACTAGAACACTTAGCGGTAACTCAATTAGTAAAAAAGATAAGCATAATAATAAAAAGGCATGGGTTGCACGAAGTAAAGTGTCCAGAAACATGAAAGGTGTGTATGAACAACAAGATGAAAATGTCATCAGAGTCGCGCACAATCGCATCATCTACACAAAATATGCACATTATGACATGATAATTGAAATACAACATTTGAATTGAAGTTCTGGAAAATAAATTGGTCATGCATCAACATTTCCATATCATATGTCTTTTGTTTCTTTTTTTATCTGATACTCATAGGTAAGGTTCCATAACCAAGGTTATTCCCCTAATCGGAATAATCAGTAGGTTGGTTATAAACAAAGAAATGTATGCTGAAGGACTCATGGTCTCTGTGTCAAGGCCTTGTGCCATGACCTAAGGGTAAAAACCCAATCTGACTGTCTCGAGAACTATCGATACATCGAGGAGCTTACTTTTATCGGTCTCCAACCCGGAGGGCTTACTTTTAACCAGTCCCCAACCATGAGGGTTTTCTTCTTAGAGGACCCCATTCCGGGTAGTCCCATACATTTCTCACATGTTGATAAGGTCAGATATTCAAGGTGTCCCATACCACATTGAATACTTAATTTTCATTTCATATTACCCAAGGTGTCCCATACCACTTTGGGTAATACCATTTTCATTTCTCATTACCCATGGTGTCCCATACCACTTTGGGTAATTTAGTTCTTAGTTCATTATCATGTTGAGTCTTATGCATGGACAATATAAATAAGGAAACAATTATATATTTGGTTTACAAATACATGATATGGCAGATAAAATGGAAAATATGGATTAAAAGAAGGCACGGTTAAGCAATCATACTATGTGGATAGAACAATTATTTAACCACATAAGATGATGAATGTGTGAGACTTGATCCCAAGGGGTATTAAATGATGAGTTTCTAAAATTCTAGTACATGGAAAAGAACTACTTGGCATTAACTATTGTACTGCACAGGTCACAATACTTTCAACAAATCCCCATCCACTAATAATTACTACGGCATGCTTGTTATAAAAATAATAAACACTTGCAATCTTTAAAATTCTGACACTTTTAAATAAGCCACATTAAAAATAATACCTGTCATTAATTATTATTATTCACTGGTCATAGAATTTTCAGTTACACTCTGCTCACTAAAAATCATTGCAGCGAGTTTGGTATAAAAATAATAGAGGATTTCTACTTATTAACATAACCCTTTAACCCTATCCTTTTAAGATGAGTTTAAAACAGGCATAAGCATATCCTAAAAAACACAAATCATTTCAAGGGAAACCTTCGACAAGTTCATTGATGTACCCTTAGACACAAAATTATAAAACAACATAGGCAAGCACTAAAATCCTACATGCATAAAAATATTAATAACCATTTCATGAAACTTGGGTTTTCAGATATTAATCTTAAAAACACATAATTACATAGGGATATATATACAAAATGTATATATATATAGGGTTTATCATAAATTAAACATGGTTCACTTGAAATCTGAAACCTCTAACAATCTATAAAAAGAACAAAACCTTATGGGTTTTAAGTGTTCAAGAAACTATAAATATATAAAACTTCAATTTCAACTATTACATGTTTGCACCTAAAACAAACACCTAGTTCACATCCAATATCATTCATAGACAAAGTAAGAATCAAAAACTGATTCGCATTGAAATACCTAACTTATATAATTATATAAATATATATATATATAAGTCTTACATAAGATCGTACATGTTAGGACTTGTTTTAAAATAACCCCTTTGAAAGGTATAATTCTTAGCATAAAATACTGAATTATAAGAAAATCTTAGAAACATATATTGTATGGTTTTCATGTAATATATATATATAGATATATACATATATATATCTTTAACTATAAGGCGTATATATATATATACACATAATCATGTATATACAAACATGAACCGAGAACCATGGGTGGAAAAAAACACACAAATGTGGCACCCTTACCGCTCAAGGGAGGAGCTCGCCGGAGGGAGGCTTGCTGGGTGGCCAGAGAACCAGGAGGAGCTTTGGTGGCCGGTGGTAGTCCGGTGAGGACTCATAGAAATGATGCAAGGTGACGGCCTGTTGTCCAGCAGCGTAGCGCCGGCACTAGTGTGGTCGTGCACGAGGGTGAGGTGCGAAACTAGAGGTGGTTCGTGGTGGCGAGGCGACGGCGAGGCGGCGGCAATGCTGGTGTCGTGGTGGTGCGGGTTGGCTCCGTAGGTCCCTGTTTACACTGGGGTTTCTCAGTTCTTAAAGGAAGACGATCCAGGGAAGGTTAGGCCGAGCCTACGGAGGTGGGTGCGCGAGGTCAACGTGAGCAGTGGAGAGGAGGCGTCTCGGCCAAACCAAGTCTGGTTCGCAGGTCCCTGGCATGAGGTAGAAGAAGACCGAAAACGCGGAGAAAGAATGAAGAAAAAAAAGACGGTAGGGTTTCGACCTTGGTGTGATCAGAAGGATGAAAATAAAAGAACGTTTTAAAACATATCGACTACCAGGATTGGTCTTGGCGAAATCGGACAGGGGAGACCATCGCGTGGCCAGCAACTGCTTCTCTGGGTATAAACAGCGTGTTAATAAAAACAGTTTAATAAATGATAAAATTAGAAATTATACTAGTTCAAATTTTTTTTAATATATATACATATATAACCAGAACATTATAATTTGATTTTGTATAAAACATAATAAGTACTTTTAACTCATAACTTTCAAATCCAAAATCCCATTTTAGTCTAAGCAAACAAATGATACTATTTGATATAACTATTATTTTCTTTAAAAAAAGATATATTTTTAATACAACACTTTTATAACTACTAGGATCATATAACCATTAAAATCAAATTTATAACTTACTTCACTGGTTGATTTATAAAATTATGTTTAAAAGACCCATAGATTATCTCTAATTTAAAACACATAGTTTTAGAGATCTGAAAGATACATTTTTTT
Source organism: Viscum album (assembly GCA_963277665.1). Classification (NCBI taxonomy): domain Eukaryota; kingdom Viridiplantae; phylum Streptophyta; class Magnoliopsida; order Santalales; family Viscaceae; genus Viscum; species Viscum album. The sequence goes on from OY728125.1 coordinate 1,407,388,972, forward strand.
CAATTATTGCTGATACCGATGTAGACTTGATGTTCGACACATTTTAAAAGAAAATAACAAGTTTTCCATCATATTAATATCATCATGATAAAATAGATTCATTTGCAAAAATAATATTTTATTTTTAATACTTGAAGATATAATTCTAATATTTTGTATTAAAAAAATTAAATACCATAATATTATAAATGTGTTATAAAGACAAAAAATTTTATAAAATAATGCACTTTGTCCATTGGAACCCAACGGTCAAAAAAAGGCCATATTCCTTTTAGAGGTCCATTATAAAAGCAAGGGGTATGATGTTTTATATTTTCAAAACATCGGACCCTTGGCGGATGGCTCTCCTCATACCACTGGTGCTGAGTGCATGCGCGGTGATTCTGGCGGTTATACTTTTCACACTGATGGACCCTGAAGATGACGATTATCTGATTGCCCGTGTTGTGGTTCTTTGTAGTCTTGATGTGGCCGTGTTATGTCTTGTGCATGGTACTTTAAATTCGATGGGTCTTGTTGTAATGTATCTTTTAAATATATAATAGTTTATTGTATTCTTCATGTTTGATTTCGACTCGAATTCTTTATCAGCACACAATGCATAAAATAAAATAAAACAAGAGGCATCATTAAAAAGCACAACATTGTTCACTTGGACCAGTTTATAAAACCTGGGGCATCACATGTTTTCAATAATGATGTTGTGTGTATTATGTTCTCTGTAGTTATGTAATTTTCATAAGCCCCAAAGACACTAAAACTATTGATCTTCTATGTTATATCAAGGTAATTTTATGTAGTAAATCATATTTAAGAGTCTAATAAAAAGATGGTTTGTTATACCTTTTACCAAAATTATATTTCATATCTTCTGATCTATAAATAAAATTGTTTATCTATAATTAATAAGAAAAGTAATTTATAAATGGTTATAAATTAATAAATAAAACCATAATATAAAATATCTATATTTAAATTATTAATATTTCATTATCAATAATTTTTAATTATTTAACACAATAAGGGGACCTATTTGAGTATATTTAGGCCACATCAAATTTTTTTTGATGACTGACATGATCAATGATGAATTGATTATTTAGTATGTGATATTATATTTTGTAATGTTTTTACATAATATAAATTGAATGATAAATTAATTATATTTCATAAATTATCATATATTTAATATTGAAATTCTATATAATGATAAATATTAAAGAGTTCATTTTCGAATTAAAATAAAATTTTTATATTAATAATTGTTGAATTTCAATAATGTTATAGATAAAAAAATATATATAAATATATATAAATATATTATCTTTATGAAATTTTCATAATTGATTATATCATGTTTAAATATTTGAATTTTTTTTTTTAAAAGGTTATTCAATGTTTATTTCTTTTTTAAAAAATTATTTATGAAATTTCATTTATCTATATGCTTCACTTTAATTGTTAAAATATATTTCGATAGGTCTATTCATTACATGATATTAATGTATCAGTAATAATTTTTGTTTTCTGTACCTTAACCTATATTTTTAACAAAAGTTATGAACAAGAATTTATATTTCCAATATTGTTTTTTCATATTATGTAACAGGGTTTTAATTAATTGGATTCTCACACGAGTAAAATATCCTTGGGTAGAAGGACTTGGGGTCAGGCTATATACCCCTAAGAGTTTATACCTTATCTATGCTAGGGAATGGGGTTGGAAATCTATTTCTATTGGCATAATCATGTGGATATTTTCACACACATATAATTATATTCCTCTATATGATGTGTTTATGTAGCTTATGCATATGTCACACCAGGATATGTATTAATATATTTGACCTTTATTTTGGGACAGTGTCACAAACCTGTGGGTTTTGAAATGAGGTACACATCAATATGGTTTGAACATATCTATTATGTGATGTTAATTGGATTTGAAAACCAAATTACTATCAGAGTACATTCATAAAAGGGAATAACATGAGAGAATATGTAAAAATTAAAATCCACAAAAAAAATTTGATACTCCTTCCAAATAGACACCTGTCAATACAAAAATCATTCAACCAGGTAGTTTCATTCCTAATAGAGGGCCCTGGTTTTGTATTTTGAATGGAAGGAATGAAATAAGTTACTCTATTTTGTTTTATCATGGAGTTTTGAACCAAATATATGTTCCTCAAGATTATCATTAGTTTTCGTGTTTTTTAGTCTCTTTTTTGGGTAATAATAAGCTTGGATGCACTAATGGTAATGATACAAGAGTAGAAGATCTGTGTTGATCCATATAATGGATTGGAAAACTGATTATCTATTTTTTTATCCAAGAATCATATATGATATGATTTTGATTCCTCCCTAACTTAACAATTATGTTGTGAGATAGATGTTATTATGGACTCATTACTTTTGAAATACGGTATTATTCCCACAAATTGTTATGATGAATTTTAAAAAAGGGTTCATCAATTTAGTGGGATCCAATTTAATAAAACTACACTTTAAATGGTTAATGATACATGATATTAATCTAATAAAATATTATGGTGTAAATAAATATAATAATAATTAGAAAGATAAAGTTATTAGTGAATCCTTGTTTGTAAAATTATAATGTATGTTAATCCTAGTATTGGAAACTTAATAAAAGATATTAAATAATAATTTTTATTTAATAAACGTTATTAAGGAAAATTATATGTGTCAAGATAGTTCCATCCTTTGTAATTAATTTTTGATGTTATTTAAAAAGTGAATATGGATTCGTATTGAAAAATATACTGATTAATTTTATGTTTCAAAGGTATTGTATACTAAATTCTTAAAAGAATCTTATTCTTGACTCATGTACTCAATATTATTCAATATCGCAATCATTTAAGGAATTTTAATCAAATTTCATCAATATTACTGGGTATGTTAAATGATATTAAATATGACTAAATATATTGATGACTTGATGAGACTAAAGGTTTCCATTAATCATTATTATTCATTGTAATAAATTATTATATTTTGATACATATAAGATATCAACTATATGATTTAAAAAGTGTTGTAAAAATATAGAAGTTCAAAAGTTAATAAATAATTGGAACTTGAAGTTTACATTCATGCAATTAAGTAATAAAGTTACTACATATATAACTTTGATTCTTCAATCATAGATAAAATTTTCATGAGTTGTGTATTTTATCCCATCTAGATCTTGATAATAGATTTTAAAAATTGGTTATTTAAATAAAAATAGATGAGTATTGGGTATACATATGGTTTCTGAATTGTTACATTTTATAACCTTCTTTAAAGGGATACTAAACTATATTAGTCTTTTTAGGTAATTTATACTATTATCATAAATGGAAATGTTATGAAAATATGATTGAATTCCAATAATGTTTTCTCAAAGTGTTTGGGATATTTATGATCTGGTGATATTATTTCCAGGATCTCTCGTATTGTATAGAACGAAAAATTAGGTAAAATTTCAATGCAGAAGTTGAAAAAATATGATTGAAACGTTCAATAATGAATTTTCAAGAAGACAATAAACGTCACAAAAACATAATACTTTCAAGAAGGAAGGTCAATAAATCAATATGATTGTATTATCTAAGATATACATAAAATATTTTTTAAAACACAATGTAATTAACATGAATGTTATAGATGTTATAGAAATTAATTCATCAATTTCGAAAGGTATGTGATATCAAATGTATATTTTACAAAGTGTTGTATATATATTGGGGTGAAAAAAACAATGTATTAATTGGGCTTTTATTTTACATTCATGAGATAATGTAAATTGTTAGTAAATAAAGGGTTTTAATTAAATGGATTTTATCAAGACCAAATGATTCTATGTAAAATATATGTATCTTCATCTCATTTCCCTCACACGATAAGAGAAATTATTCGATTAAAAATAGTCACTGTAAAAAATTATGTGATTTTTAACTGTATACATATAGTTTCTGATTCATCAATCTCAATAAAAAAAATTAGATGTTTATATAGAAAAACTTGTTTTATCTATGATAAAATGTTTATCAATGTATATTTGATAATATTTTGGAATTATTTCCCACCACCCATTGGTGGTGTTTTTTAATAAATCATTTTTTATTAAAAATGTTCCAAATTCATAGAATACCATATATTATATTGAAACAATAGTATATTTGTTAAATAACCCCACTAAAAAGAAATAAATTTTATTTTCTAGCCCAAATTTTTTTGTGTACCTTAGAAATATATTTTTTATATAATATAATTTCTAAGAGTCAATTGAGATTATTTTTTGACTTAGATAAGGTCAATGTTAACAAATAAAAAATAAGAAAAATCTAGGTTTCAAGTGAATTTTACATTTTCTCGGAAAAGTGTTTAGGAATATCGTTAAATTTTTCAATGATTTTTTTTATAGAATAGGTTTCCAAATATAATGATGATTAACTTATAAAGAGATTATAATAGAAAACTAAAGTTGAAATAATAATATTTTATGTTGTGATGTTTAAATGTTTGAATATGATCATATAGTTGAAGAGTTAAGAATATAATTTATATGTCCAACCATTATAAAAACAGGACTAATTCATAGATGTCTATTAATTAAAAGTTTAAAGGGAGAGTTTTATCAGTTGAATACATGGAAATATGATATGAATAACATATAATTTAATTTATTAAAAAAACTAAAAAATGTAGCAATCATATGGCTGATAAGGTAGTATTTCATATATGATGTGATAAACTTGTTCTTATATTTTGTTTATAGAAAATTCATAATGTTTTTATGAATTTTAAAATGTATCATATTAATGAAAACCTTCATATTTTCATGCTTTCATTTTTGGTTAAATAAATGTATATATAGATATGTATTTCATAATGATTAATTATAATTGACCTATCAATGAATGAATTTCTTTTTTATCCCTAACCAACATTCATCATGGTGTGTTACTGGTTGTGAAGAAATGTTATGGTTAGCTTTAGTAGGCTTATTTTATCAATATAAATGATATTATCATGACTAACAAACAAAGAATATGATTATTTGTTTGTGCTTGAGGGAACACTATGTATACTACATGGAATGTGATATGGAGATTTATTTGGTATACTAAGGTTTCATGTATCGTATTTGAGTCCCTATTACATGAGGTTGGTGGAATACGTAGTATGATATCATTCAAACATTGATACCTTACTTTTAAAAGTCAATATATTGACATAGCTAATGCGGAGGTGTTTGGGTATTTTTCTCATCTTGTCTTTAGTTGGAGCTTGACCAAGATGGTACTTTTCCTCTTATATGATGATTATCACATATAGTCCCCCCAAATAATATATATTGTGGGAGTGTGAGGTCACACCAAGATATTATATATATCTATATGGATAAGGTACAAGTGATGTGATTATCTATATTAATGAATGGAATGTGATGTATTCATCGATCATATCAATCTATACTAAAAAATTCTAGAACATTTGAGTTGGATCTATAGTATTGACATGTTCCATGTCAAATGGTCAGTTTATTTCATAGAAAAATAGAAAATATGAGAATGAATGATTTCATATGATGCTGATTCGAGGAAACAGGTATAGAGATACATGTGTTTAACAGATATCATGCAATATACCTTTATAGCTTTAGTAATATTGAATCCATTTTAGATGTCTCTCTTTTATAACATATATTTATCTTTAGATTTTATTTTTCTTCAACAAAATAAACTTCCATGGGTCACTCTTTTTTTTGATTAGATGGGAATTGAGTTTACCTTATAATGAAACTCTAAATGTTTTTAAGAGTTCATTGAAAATTTCTTTAGATAGGTATTCACAAAGTATTTCATATGATTTCATACAGGAGAATGTAAATGATCAACTTCCAAAAAAAGTGATATTTTTGAAAAATATTTAGATACGGTTTAACATGTTTTTTATACTGTATAATATAAGGTGAAATTCCATGAGGACTTTTTGGATTTAGATCAAGTGGGAGATTGAAGTTGATACTACAATCTTCCCTACATATATTTCATTTGAATTACAATTTTCATGCATACAAGTGTATTTTATTTTCGAAAATAATTTAATATAGGAAAATGAAAGTTGATATCCTTAATTGTTACTACAACATATATCATCATTCAATTAATAGTTTTATAAGAAGTAATGATGAGGTGGTATAGCATTAAAATGATGAATTCATTTATTATAAAAAAACTTTCACTCATGAATTATGAGCGCATGAGTAAATTATAAAACCCTGGTGTTTTACTTGTGGATTTATAAATCATTTACGTGTGGTGGAATCTATGGTAGTTTAGATGAAGATATTAATGTTATCTGATACTCCCTAACCCAAAGTTCCCTTTATCCTACATCATTCACATCATCAGATACTTAAACATCATGGAGGATGCAGAGTACCACAACTACGTCATGCAATTCATATTTTCATATAGATACTTATGGATGTGGGATGATTTTTTATACTTTTTGATTACTCTAAAACTCATTAGAATGAGATCATTAATGATTTAGTGGATATTCGATGTAAGGTATTCCATATATAAAATAGTTTTATTCATTTAAGTATTTTCTCAAAGTCATATTATCATGAATAATGATTCTGGGATTTTGTTTCTGATTGATTCTTCTGAATAAAATAATCGTTATTAGACTATAAATAATCTCAACATATAATGTCTCTAGTATTAAAATACACTAAAAATTTACAATCCTCTAGAGTGTATTATTATGATTTGTTTTTTAATATTATTCAAAAATAACACAATATTTATGTATTTTATTATCGGTTCACCTCAAAGTGAATACATGTTAAGATATATCATTGTAATAAAATTAACTATGGTGAACATATATTTACATGATTAGAGAAAACTCATTGTCCCCTAGTTTATAAACAATTATGACATGTAATAAACTACTCCCTAAAAAAATTGAATAGGCTACTCCTCCAAAGGAATATTGAAATAACATGAATCAACATAGAAACTATTAAAATTGGAATTCATGTGACATAAAGTTCATATTTCATTAATGAAGTGAATTCTTATCCACAGAATATGATTTTCTCCTTGAATATTTAATCCCTTACAAAATATATTCTATTTATTATTGACTATGTAATTTATTTTTGGTTGTTTATTTTCAACAAAAATTCATAATGGTGTTTAGCTTTCATATTATGTTCTTGGTAGGATTATTATTTCCATAGTGTTTATGCATACTGTACATTCATCCACATTAGTATTTTATGATGTTTTTTCATTCGTGTAATTTATTCTTGATGATATCCCTTCTACAAAATTTCATCATGGTATTATAATTATCATTTATATTTATCATGGAATCAACAGACAATGAAAATAGAGAAATTAATTATTAAAATATTTCACTAAATACTTAGATTCTCTAAAAAGATATTCTTAAGTGTATATTTATATGAAACAAATATAATAAAAAATTCTCTATATAAAATTTTATGACATCATATAAAATCAATATATTCTCATAACAAAAAAAAACCAACTCATAATATAAATTTTTTCACACTAATCAATTTTTGGTGACTTTATAAAGTAAGTTATATGTTTTCAATGTAAGAAGTATGTAAACTCATATAAGTTTTCAAAATTCAAAGAACAAGTACCACTTATTTCCATATTTCATTAATGTTTCAATGTTTATGTAAATCTATTATGGAACCATGAGATTCTATCATGTAATTATTTCATTGTGTTAATATTTTCAGGATCCAAATAATTCTTTCGTAGAATTATTCCTCTACATAATTATTATTTTTTCTCTATGTAATTTTTTTTATAATAATGTATCTAAATAAATATTTCATGAATCTATGTAATTATATCTTGAAATTATGCCTCTACATAAATATTTTAGGAATCCATGTTACTATTTCATGGAATTCCTCTGTTGTGTAAATATGGTATTCATCCATATAATTGTTTCATAAAATATTTATTTTTATTTATCTATTTTTTGTAAAATAACTCTTCAATTGAAACCTTTTACATCAAACATAAAACTATCTTTGAACCCCTATATAATCTATCACCTCAAGAATCAACTGCGATTCATCAATAAAGTTATTTTTAACATAATATGTCAATAAAAACATCCGAAAATCATGCATGAATGATTTTTCTTAAAAATATATTCCTTTGGGTTTAGTAAAAAAACATTAAAGAACATAAAAATAATTATTGAAAAAATATTTAAACCCTTCACTTAAGATAGAATTAACATTCTATAATTTTGTATATTGATCATAGACTCGCATAATATGTACCCTATGCACACTTGAATCCTGCTCATCATGATAACCAATAGTAAAATGAAATCATAATCAATGAATCATTTTATTAAAACTCTATTAACCCATGATTGAAACAAACATTGTCCATAATTTATTGATATAATAAATTATATAAAAAACTATAGATACACCATCTCCCATTTCCTTTTTCCCCTCTGATTGATTAATGAAATATCCCCCACATCAATTACAACAAATATAATTATCTCCTTTTATGGCATCAATTTTGTGAAAATCTCCCTATTTTTGAAAATATATTGTGTGCGTTGATATCTCTCTCTTCATAAATAATAAAACACCCTTAAAAAAATAATCTATCCCCCTTTGTTAATGAACCCAAAGGTCATTCCTTTATGTGATAAAATAAAAAAATAAACTCTATTTAATAAAAAATTAGGTGATCAATGATATTTTTTGAGGAGAGGGGTTCCCAATTATACACTATTTAGTCATGGGGTGTCGAATAGAAATTATGAACTAGCTAATATGTCTCAAGCATCTACATGGGTAAGGCCTTATTCAAGTTATCTAAAACCAAAATTTGAGTAGGATTATAATTCAATATCATTATCACTTTCACAATAATCTTATTAATATATTTATATATTATCTAAATGTGATTTTTCCTTAGATAGTGGAGATTATTATTTTTTATATTAATAAAACTATACTTATCACACATGATAGACATAGGATAAATCCTTCAATTACAATATTCTTATGTTATTACATAATCTATAATAATTGAGTATATTTTTGAGTGAGCTGAATGATTTACAGATTTTTAATTCTAAATTAATTGTAATATTGTTTCTTACTAAGATAATAAATAGATAAGTTTGAATGGCATAGAGAAGTGTCTTATTTGAAATTTCTATCATTCATTGAACAGGACAATTCGAAATATTTATATCATAATTACACCCAATAATATGTTTCATTATAGACAAAAAAATCCACCATTTCATTGATATGCCATTATATTAGTTTCTCAAATTAAAAATTTCATTCATTGAAATTACACTGGTACCTAGAAAGTTAATAAGTGAAAAAAATAATGCAGCATATATTCATTTTTAACTACAATAATCTCCTAATGATCAACCTATACTATAAGATGTTGAAATATTTACAGTCTTCATCCCCATAAAAAAATCAACCATGAGGAAATTAATGTTTACATTAAATTTTTTTCATGGACCCATCCCCCCCCCAATGAGTACCCCTCATGGGTTGGTAATGAGTGAAGGGATATGCTGACTACCCAAGTCCCAACTCTAGTAGGCCATGAGATGTTGACTAGAATTTAGGGTTTAATAAGTAATAATTTGATAGGCATTACCCTTTAAGAATATATATATAAGATAGTTCTAATTTAAATACACTAAAAAACACAATCTCTCTCACACACACCCTCACACACACACACACACACACACATATATATATAATCCAAAGTAAAAACATTTTATGACAAACCATATTATAACAAATGAAATGACAACTACTAGTACCAAAAAGGTAAAAATGGTGGTGACCATGAAGCCCAAAAAAATCCAACAAAATAATGATATAGTAATATCTAGACTGATCTCCAACCAAATCCACATGCCCAAAAAAGATCATATATCTATATTGGGTGGTCATAATAGTATACTTAGTGGGATCCACCCCAGAGCCTCCCTTGAAAATAGAAATAATTAATGCTAAATGATAGTGAACAACATTGAAACAAACTCATCACCTAAATTGGTATACTAATTTCTCATCCAAGATATGGATAACACTCACTAGGTATCCCATACAAGATAGAATATAATATAGTAATGGAGCATCATGGGTATCCCACTCCAAATTCCACACTAGTTTACAACTATTCCCTAAGGACACAATTCATGATCTATCTCTCTCCAATATAAGATAACCTGAAGACACATTGGAATGGAATAAAAATATATTCCTCATGCTCTATATCATCCCATCATCCCATACACTAATACATATATAGTATTCTAGTAGTTTTTTAAGCTATCATAGCTCGTATGATGTGTACTATACATTGGCTATTATACCTCAATCCATTACATCCCATACACCATGTATGTAATTAAATCCATCACATCATATAAAATCCATACCTATAATAATATTAAGGATATTATATCTAGTAATAAATTTTTGAAAAATAACTACAAGTTATTGTATCCCTCTATACACAAATAGGTGAAAACTAAATGACATTAATTCTAGAAAAATTAATTACCAAGAGAAGAGATCAAGGAAGGAGGGGGTAGTCATCCATCCATCCTCTCACTAGGTGATGGGGATAACACCCTTCCAAATTACACTGGGTTCCAGTTACCCTAACTAAAATGGGTGGGGAACCATATAAAATCCCATAAGATACATGATATATTATTCCTAAAATCTACACAATGGGAATAAACTTTTCTTACTCTCAATTATAGATAACGTTGCACGAAAAAAATTCTAGAAACATAGGCTAAACTAATGGATTCAAACCATTGGTATAGGCTTGAAAACCATCAGTACACCCTATACCAATTTTTTTCTAAACCGTTGGGTCTTATGGAATGGTTAAAGGCCTATAATAGTGGTTATTCAACCACCGTTGGTATTGGCCACTAGAAATTACACTATACCAATATTTTACTGATAAATGTTGGTAATGATATGTGCCAATGGTTTTCATATTATCGTATATACCTTGATACTTAAATTTATAACAATATTTTTTAATCCATTTGTATAGAGTTATATCAATGGTTTATTGATAATAGTTTATATATATTCCTTTTAAAACTATACTAATGATTTATAAACTATTGGAATTGTGTTTTGAACAAATGAAACATACTTCATCCTCCCCAACATTCCATACAGCAGACTCCACTCCTTTTCATAAAGAAAAAACATAACTCATAGAATAAAATATAAAATATTCATATAAAAATACCACAATACACTATAATACCATAGAAAATACAATGTACATAATTCAAAAAAACTATTGTAAAAAACTGAATCATAGAAATCATGGAATACAAAATATATGGAACTAGTTTTTTACATGATTAACCCTAAAAATTCTATGAAGTCCATTAAGTATAATGGGGGTATAGAATTTGAAATCATTAGCATCCTCAATGTAAGGAATAATGAGCCATGTAAATAACCCATTTCTTTATAAATTTGTTCTAGAGGAACTCTAATTCAGATTTATTGACAATCTCTTGATGTATTAGTTTTCTCTTACAAGTGGAGTCACCAATGGGGTTGGGGAAATCTCATTCGCCCAAATATCATATTCACTTCCCCATTAATATTCCATGTTTCTTATTGTGGAATCAACAACTACATGTTGTATATAAAATCATATGCTAATGATATGGTATTAAATACCCAATGGAAAAGAAAATTCATACAAAAAACCAATGAATAACCTTCTCTTGGAATAAATGGATTGGAAAAAAAATTGTATAATGTGATTTTAAACTGGTATTTTGAATCAATCCACCATTAAAAGAGTACATTACTTCTCATACATTCCTATGATACTTGAAATAATTATGGATAATTGTAAATGTGCCACCATATTCACTATCCGTGACTACAAATGGATAAAAATAGGGACAAGTTCAGAAGTAAAATTTTAGGATTCTTCATTGTAATATTTATTCTATTCCCAATAATATAGTATAGAAAATATCCTCAGTGGATCCATATCTGAGGCCATAAACCCTTTCATTAATTATTTACATTTCATCTTCACACAAGTAATGAATCATCCCTGTTTGAAGTTAGATAAAGTGATCTCATCTATTACCTATATTGAATCAAATGGTAGCTATTTAATATGATAAAGTAGATGAAAATAATTTGATTTCAAAGAAAAAACTATATAATTTATAATGTTTCATAATTTTTTATTTGAAGTTGCAACTGGTTCATCTAATAAATAATTTGATGTGATTTGTTAATCCAATAATATGTTTATATGATTTCAAAAAATGTTAAGAAACCATTATTAGAAATATATTATGGTGAAAAATGTTCTGATGTGAAATAAACCACATTCCAAGTAGAGGGAGACAGAAAATGAATCTAAACAACAATCACCGGGGACCATATTATATGCAATTTTCCAAATCAACCTAAATTGAGATGGATGAATCCAGGCCGTGAACAAGTGAATAACATGTTTCCACTAATCAATACGAAAATTATTATGGAATAGTATAAATCTCTACTTGATGATATACCACAACATACAAGATCGCAAACCAGCTTATCCACATTTGGATAAAAATTGTATTTATCCAAAATCCCCCTTCCTTGTGCGTTGGAAATTCTTCTTTGAATGTACACATAAATTACAAAAATTAAGGTCTCCAAAGTGATGAGATGGATATTTTTGATAGCACAAAATACCTTGAAAACAAAATTGAAGTAGTAAAAACTCAAGGTGAAAAATCTATGTAAATCTTAAATTAATTATAGAATTATTTTTTTTGGTTATTATTTTTTCACAAAAAATGAAATGTAAATCATTGAAAAAGTCACCCCTATCTAGGTAAATTTTTTTGGTTTTTTTGGTTAGGTAAAATGTGAGTTAAATATCAGTTTGTACTGGGTCATCTCAAAGGGGACAGTTTTAACTCATTTTAATGTTTTACTTTTCTTTGATAAATTAAAAATAAAATTTAATGTGAGCTGTAATGTATGTTGTTGCATATAATGATATATTTTTTAAAAAAAATTTATTTATTATGTGTGTGTGTGTGTAAGAATAGAGAATATTTTAATGTATTGTGTATTCTATAAAACAATTGAAAACAATTTCAATGAAAGAAAATATTGATAAAATGAAATAGAATTATAAAATAGATTATTGTGAGAATTAATAGTTAAATTATTAATGTAAATTTTTTGGCCGGGGAAAAGGTTGCTTGGGTTCCATAATAGATAAATGGGCTAAAGAATCCATATGATTTTGATACAGTATTCACATACCAATATAATAACATACAAAACACATAAAATCAAGGAAAAGTATAAAAATCCCCTTTCCAATGTGGAAGTTTTCCTTAGTAGTGTTTACAAGTCTTCATTTAAAACTTTTTATTCCTTTATTTTCCATTTATGTTCTTGAAAAATTGTTAGTAATAACTCAGTTAGGTGGTTATTAATTTATAAAAAATATAAAATATCATGACCTAGTAATAGTTTTATTATATTATAGTTATTTCATAAAAATCATAGTACATGATTTATTAGTAATAAATATTATGATTATGAAGTGATGTATGTGTTTTTATAGAATTGTAAAAAGATAATGAAATATGATATTTAATTATTGAAAATAATAGAATGAGAAATACGAAATAAAATATTTCATTATTCATATTGAAAAATAATACATGAAATCATCATAAATAAGATGAATATATTGAAGAGTAACATTTTCTAGAGTAAATGTTGTAAAATTTTGTTGTATCGGTATGAAAACAGGAATATTCAACTATACTAATAAATAAGGGATTGAATAATGTATGTTTCTCTTAAAAAAATTACCATTTATCATGTATTAAATTAGGAACAACGATTATGGATGAAAAAGGAATTTGGTATGGTAAATAGTTATATAGAATAGTAAAAATTACGTACTGGGTATTCTTCATGAACTTTCATCTTAATGATTCTATCTAAAGGAGTAAAATTATACTTAGTAGTTGGGTAAATTCTTAAACTAGAAAAGGGGAATGAAATTAAATTATTGTAAAAAAATTATTAGGGTTCTATAAATATATTGGAGGTGGTCTGATCAAAGGGTACCACTAGATCAAAAATATAATTCAGCTACCAAAAAAATAAAAAAATTCAACTATAATCAGAACTTCTAGAAATCAAAACATAACACATTAAATAATGATACTAACTACCCAATTCAATCAAAACTGAAATAGAACATCCTCAACTTTCAATGAAACCAACAAAATATCATAAAAAATAGATCCTGCAATGGAACCAAAAGAGAATCCTCAAATACCAACAATCAAATACAGAAATAATGATAACAGAAAAAATCAATTCAATTATTTAACAAATTATAATAAACAAAAAAATATGAAACATATATCCTGTAATATAAAATCATAAAACATGAAATGACATAAATATCAGTCAAAAATATAACGGATCCATTTGTCCAGCATCTCCATTACTATCATCCTCATTGTCATCAGCCTCATCCTCTAAGTCATCATAGTCCTTTTCCTCTTCCCCTTCCTCATCCCAGAAATCATCCTCAACCTCACATTTTCTCCATCCTCCATCCCTTCATAGACCTCTTACTGTACCTCAGGCTCGAACTCGTTCTCATCCTCATCCTCTTCATCGCCATCATCCTCTCCATCTCCATCGTAGTCACCAATAATGACATCATATCGACCACCACTAGAACTACCTTCTGGTGCACTATATAATGAACTCATCGATTATATATATGAATAAAAATCCATAGGGGTCTATGGGGGAAGTGATGGACCTAAAACATTCATCAGTTTCATAAATTAATTTTTTTAACTTTCAACTAATTCCTCCACCTGTGGGACCCTTTTTTCGGAATGTTCTTCATATGCCTTAACCTTTTCAAACTCATTGGTACTAAGAATGTACCAAAAGTGGGCCAATACATCTCCAAGACTATAATATTATTGTGTCACCAGTTTATTCAACCATGGTGTTGATCTCCTAAAAACTAATGTTAGTGAACATTTGGCCAGAAATTATGAAGTTTATGGGAATAAAGGTCCTCAAATCATCATGTTACAAATATAAATATATTATTAAGTTAAAAATAGTTATTATAAATTTATATAAATAATTTAATACATACAATCTTCTTTTGTGTTGATTTTTTTACCATACTTCCATCAATTTTTTTTACAAAACCAAAATAGTTTTTCTCAAGGCACACTTACTTCAATATTAAATACCTCCCTCTAAAATTTCATTGAATTTTGTGGTAATTGGTACATTAGTGGGAGGGTTAGGGTCTAATAAGGTATAATGATTCGAGCACCTAACTCTAGTACCATCCCCCTCATATGGTAGACCTTAATACTAGGACCACAAGGGTTCTTGTTAAATAACTGATGCCTAATCGGTGGATCCTGCATAAATGATTAAACCAAAATTAATCACATGAAAATATATTTTATTTATATATATATATATATATATAATAAAATTCTCCCAAAAAAACTAATAGAGGAACACCAATCTCAATCATTCAATAATTGTTTTCCATCGTACTTTTTATTCACATCTCATCAACATGTTTCATTTACTTAATTTGAAAACAAATGTTGAATTTATTATAAATTGGTAAATAATGTGTAACCAAAATAAAAAAAATTATATGTGACATAATTATGGAATACCACTTGTCAAACTAAATACCTGATTCATGGTGATTTAATGAAAAATAAATTTAAATTATGTGGGAAGAATATCATCAATGAAGAAATTTCATAAAATAAAAAATAATTTCAAATTCTCTTGTTTATCTTAT
Organism: Viscum album; assembly: GCA_963277665.1. Taxonomy (NCBI): domain Eukaryota; kingdom Viridiplantae; phylum Streptophyta; class Magnoliopsida; order Santalales; family Viscaceae; genus Viscum; species Viscum album. The sequence continues at coordinate 1,407,404,964 of OY728125.1, forward strand.
CTATGATATATTTTTTTTCTGTTATAAATTTGATCCAATTAAGTTTTGTTCATCTCATTTTTCCATCATTATTTTTATATCAGTTAGATAATTTTTGATAATTTATTAGGTCATTTGTCTATTTTTATTTCACTTTTGTCATTTGGTTCAATTTTGTTAATTAATTAGGTAATGTTTTTCATTTTTATTTGTCTTATGTCATTTGGTTAATATTTTTGGTTAGGTAATTTTTTCATTTTTTGTTTATGTAAATATGTTTAATTGTTTTTGTTTTTATATCAATAAATTTAATATATCTGAATAAATTCCTTTTGTTTTTTTCTAATTTAATTATTTCAATTGTGTTTAGTTTCACAGTTTTGAATACAGTTCAATTCAATTTTATAAAAAAAACTCAATGAAAACTGCAGTAAATAAATTTTAAAAATTTCACATGATGTTCAAGTTAAATATAAAATATTTGAAATCAATAGTCGATCAATTTAAATACATCCAACCCTAAAAATCTAGGTCGAGCTAAACCAAAATAACTGAGAACAATGATGGATTATTCTATATTTTTTCCTACATATCATCAGTTTCATAATCAAATATTTCAATTGATCTATTGGGGTCACCATAAGTAAAAAATTCATCAGGGCCAATGGGAGTAGGGATGGTGTCAATAAAATCATATCCATCATTAAAATTTTGTCATGAAATTATTTCAATAATAAAACCAAATTCATGAAAAAGATGCTCTTTGACATAAAAAAATTGTATCACCATTGATTCCAATACATATGGTTGATCATTAGAAAGAGTGTGAGTCATGTCAATAACTCAAAATACACAATAATCAATAAATATTCCTTTCCTAATTATCGAATCAAACCACTTAATTTTCATCAGAGTGACACTACTATGAGAGTAATAATCCAATGTTATTATTTTTTCAATGACTCCATAATTACCTACATATTTATATCATGGTCTATTATCCAATTTACTATCATAAGAGTCTATCTTAGTGGTTATCATAATACAATCATGTTCTGTTCTCATGTTTTTCTCTCATTCAGTGATAATAAATTAGTAGCCATTGATCACAATTGATTTACAGTCATGCACCTCGATATTATGTCAAAATTCTACAGATCTTATTTCTTTAGAGATAGAGTTATTATAATTACTAAATACCTAAAATATAAATGAATATTATAATTAATTAAATATTGATTTTATTAATTTATTATACTAATATTTCTACCATAAATTTCAATCACGAAGAAAACTATTTACTATTAAAAGTATCTCCCCTTTGCAAAAAAAATGAACGTTGTTTTCTATTTACAATTTATTTATATTCCATATAGATAAAAATATAAACTATGTAATAAATATGTAAAATTAAATGAGATAAGATAAGATATCCATGTTCAATTTACATGATGTAGTAACCAAACAAATCATAGTTGAACAAAAGAGTGCGATGTTCGATATCCCGCTCTTCAAGGATTCATGTCGTCAATGTATATAATCTAGGAATTCCACGTATTTGAGTATGTGATGGAAAATGGGGTTCAATTTTCTCACACAATTATTCATCATTTCTCATTGTTCATTTCATTTTCTTAGTAATATCGAACAAATATTTTGAGTATTAATCCATACATTCATGAGCCACAAAATCGTTCATGATAGAGCCTTCAGAATGATTTATGTTATGTAAATAAGACATAAAAGAATACATATTCCTTTTATTTGGATACATTCAGTGAAAATAACAAGGTCCATCAAGATGTATTTACACTTGAGGAGGGATAGTCATATGCAAAATACATATGAAAATGATGGAGGAAATATTTTCTCAAATTCATACAAAATCAATGGTTCCTCCACAAACATTTTTTAGAAGAAATACATTGAAAAAATATTAATAAAAAATCTATAAATAAATTCCACAACCAAAAAACTTCAATTACTACTAAATTATTGTACAATAGATGATGGATTGCTATTGGAATCAACTCATTAAGAAGGATATGATAATCATGACTCTTCAAGGATTCTAGCATCAACTCTCTTCTATTGACCCATTTTGATATGATCCTTGAATAGCCATCAGGTACACAAATAGTCTCTATTACTTCCATAAATTGATTTTTTTCTACAGGTTTTATCAGATAAAATCACATGGAACATTCCATTTATTTTCACTCGTACAGACAACATGAAATTCTGGTATGATGCCCCAACCCAACAAGGCACACTGATATCGTAAATCATCATTTTACATTCCCTTGACATTTAGATGAATCTAAAAAAACATTTCACATTATTATTTTCAGTGTGCATTACTTCGATGAAATTTTGTAACAAAATTGTTGAAAAATAAGGAAACTCAAAGGAGATACTCATCATCTTCCAATTGTAACATGTTTTGGTGGAAATTTTCTTCCCCTTTCTATATTTCAGTGACCCTTATCGACTAAAAAAACTGAACTCTTTCAATTCATTAATAACATCAGTTATACACAAACACTGAGGTTGATCATCAGTATCTAGGGTATTTTCAAATCTTCGAGGATTATATCTATATGGATGGTATATTGGTATGAATCGTAGATATCCCATAAAACTGAAACTACAATGATATTTTAGTCTTCTGGATCATGTATTCTTCATAAAAATATGAAATTATTGTTTTCCCACTATGCTCCATCCAGGAAACATTTCATAAGCATAAAAATCATTGATGGTCCATATAAGCGCAACATGCCCCTAAAATAAGTCTTTTGAACATGCATCGTATGTGTGCACAGCCACATCTCAAATAAGTTTTAACTATTTTATTAAAGTAAGAATTTTTACATATGTATTATTATTAGGATTAAAAGGTCCAGATACGAGTATACTCATGAATGTGAATGGTTTTCTCATACACAACCATGGGGGAGGCTATAAATGTGTATCAAAAAATGGCCATGTGTAGTGAGAAGTAAGAATATGCCCAAATATATTAAAACCATCACATGAAAGACCTCACCTCACATTATGTATGTTATCACCAAAATCAGGATATCAAACATCAAATCTCTACCATGAAATTCTATCTCTAGGGTGAACCAACTCATCATTATTCTTATTTCTCTCATTATCGTGACATCACATTTTTTTATATTTCTTATGATATTAAAATGTTTTGGAGTCTAGGGATACCTGAAAAGTGCCACATTACCTTTTGTGACACATGGGGTGGTGTTAAATATACTTTTTCCTTCCAGAGGGTAGTGCGTCATTTTATATGATCATTTCGTTAAGCAGTTTCCTCCCAAAATAAGCTTCAATATTCCCACCAATCATGAATGTTTTTTTATCATCCACGTTCCACAACTAAAATCCAACCAATATAGTGGATTGATGGAATATCTATATAATCTGGAAGTATATAATTGAATAAGTTAACAAAGCAATCTCTGGAAGTATTCAAATTTTCATGCATGGTTTTCCCATGAAACAATCATATAAAAAATTCCATCTTATTTATTTTACCATTTTTTAGATATACTAGAGTTGTGGAAACATCATTCAATTTTTTCACCCTTTCGACATCGTTAATTTTATGAGATGTCTCATGTCTATTTATATCAGATCCTTCTTTTCCCAATATTCGTTCCTTCTCATGATGATTAATAAATGGAAATTGGCCATATAACAAATTCTCCAATACAGACCTCCCATTTGGATCACCATAATTTTTAGATTCCATTTTCTCTGACTTCTAATACTATACATAATATATTTTTTGAAAACCTTATGTGCTTATAATGTATATAACTTCTTCACTACTCAGCCAAGGTCTTTCAACACAATTGTAACATTGATAGTGTATGTGACTACTATCTGAAGCACTATTAAATGAAAAATCTAAAAATCTCTCCAACTTCTTTTGAAAATTACTTAGAATATGATCAGTTTCATACATAAAATATAAATACATTCTTTAAAAAAATATTATAAGTCATTTCTTAAAATAAATTAAATAAGATTGAGGTTTAATCGAAAATATATATTAGTGAATGAGATTTGATCACATTATATGAATCCATAAATAACACACTACTCTATATGAGAATGATAATATAAAAGGAAACAAAATACTATATATATAACAAAATAATATAAATATAAAACCATGATATTAAATTAACTTATAAATATATTACCATGATATTTTTTGGGTTGTTTTTTTATTTTTATTGGGTTAGTGAAGACCTATCTGGGTCTTCATAAATATTGTTCTACTCAGTAAATTTTTTATTATTACTATAGATATTTTTTAGTTTGGTTTAATTTAGTTCATATATTTTTATTTTTGGTCATTTTGATTGTATTTAGTGTTTTTTAGTTATACACAAGTCTACTTGTGTCAAATCAAGTCATTTCATTTCAATTCAGTTGGTTTGGTTATGATATAGATATGATTTGTTTGTTTGGTTAGTTTTTAGTGTTTAAAGTATTTATTGGTTTCGTTCATTTATTTTCAGGACTTGTTGTGTCAGTTTAGTAAAATTTAGTTTTCTTTGGGTCTGATAAATTCAATTCTATTTTGTTGATTTAGAGAGTCATAATAAAAATATCATCAAATCATTAAACAAAATATCTTATATAGGTGGGATTTTACCCAATATAAAAAATACATTTCCTTACTCTAAATATAATCTCCAACAAACTGGTAAACATTATCATCAAATCAAAATGGATGTATACTATAGAAATCATAAAGCATCCTTAACATATTGATCATTCTCTATATAGATAGAAACTGTAATTCCATAAACTATAAAGCAAATCCATTAAAATGGAAGAGATTGATCATTTTAAAACCAAGAATGATCTAATTGACAAAATCACACTTCAAAACAAAAAAATTCAATAAACACATTAAGAGATAAAAATCGATGTTTATAATGAGAATAAGTTAAAACCCTTTAAAAATTTCACGATCCATTTATTTGAAAAGAAAACTAGAATAAACGGTCTTAATTTTTATTTTTACTTATATAAATATAAAAAAAATTATTTAAAATGAATCCTCTAAAAAATAGAATTACATAATTAAACATATGTGAATTCCAATTTCATTAAATAAATAAGAAGGAAATATAATGAAACAAATCATATAAATAGATAAAATCTAGAGACCATAAAATACAATGATTTAAAACATAGTAGTTCATAAAATAAAATGGTATCCCGTATTTAAAATGTTTACAACTCAAATAATTCATTTAATTTATGTTATAGAACATATATAGTAGAATTTATATTTATACAATTTCGTATCCATGTTTTGAAATCCTAACAAGAATAATGAATTCTTGTCAAAAAAACCAAACAAAAAATTAATATTTCTAATGTAACAATGGATTCAGATGAAAGCCTCATTATAAAACTGAGTATAAAAATATAAATGTTTTTTTCTTCTAGAAAATAATTTCCACCAATTATAACTATTCAATGACCAAAAATATACCACCAAAAATTTTTAAATTTAAATGCATCTCTAATGATAATTTTTCATTTTAAACCACCCATTAAAATATTTTTTTTCATTATAAAACATTCATGTAAATGGAAACCATAATTCAGTCTTATGATGTCAGAATTTCAAATAACTACCTCTAAGGGCTATAACATATGAAATAAAACACAAAATAGATAAATAATAAAATTAACCAATGAAATCATGTATATAACCCATTAATTTAAAATAAACCAAGGATAAAATAACTCATTAAAAAAATTCATATTTAATGTAATTCAAAATTGTTCTATAAAGAAGAAAAATCAAAACAAAATCACAAAAAACCACGACCTAAAATGATAAATGGCTTGTGTTAATGAGGGGTAATAATAAACAGTGGGTAAAACAAACATGATTGCAGAGAAATCAAATTAAAAAATAATTAAATAAATTGACTCAGAAGATATAACTCAGTTAAAACATACATATATGAAGTGGTGGAAAAAAAACTTTAATCAAGGGTGGATCACGAGTTTGGATGAACTTTTTGTAGGATAGTAAGAAACGTAGGATCTCATTTAGTTAAAATTGAGGATAGATTGCTTCTAGAGGATGTTGGCTCACGACTGGGTATTTTGTGGTTTTCTATCCCAATGTGTTTTAACAACTGTTTGGATAGAAGGGTTATCCCACTTTTTTTTAAACTATTGGGATACCCTATATCCAAGGAACCCCATCCCAACAGTTTTATAAAAACATTTGCAAAAACCTCTCTCAATATGCCTATATGAACAGTTTTATGAATCCATTATTATAGGACCATCTATAACAATGTTTTTTCAAACCATTGGGATAGGGTTGTTAGTATGGCCAATGTTTTCACCGTTTAAAACTTATATCAATTTCTAATACCATAAATACTCTAAGTACAAAATCATTTAATATAGTAATATTAAATTACTTCTTTTCATTTTAGCATTTCATTCAATTAACTAATTAATTTTAAATTAATTGGCCATTTCCATTATTCCGTGTTACATTATATTATTTATCATATTAAATTTCATTCCAACCTTGAATAATCCAAACCAATTCCATGATTTACCATGATTAACATATTTTAGCATTTTCATTCCATTAATACTAACACCATGGGTTAAAACTTTTTTATTTGTTATTAGAATCATTCCATAATCCATGTACTCTATAAAAACATCCAAATCTACCACCAAGTGGAAGCATGCTACCAAACATATCTAGCTAGATCAATTTGTTGGGAAAATAATTTAGAGAAAATGAGAAACCAAAAATTCGACCATTAAAAAGAGTCATAAGAAAGATTCCATCTCTTATAATAAAATCAATTGGTTATCTCATCTTCAACACCTTCCATCATCACTGATACTATCTTTGACACCGGTATGCATATCCCCTTGCATCCTTCCATCAGAGACATCAACATCTTCAATTTACAAAGGCCTCCTTGACCTTATATCACATCAACCATCCTTGTCTAATCCATCTATGAATCATAACACAATCAAGACTCCCTTCCCCATATAACATCACAATGAAAAGATCACATGAGGTGAACATCATAAAAGAAGAAGGAAATAAATAGGTGCATCCAACATGGAAATATACAACCTCAAAAATAATCCATCCTTCACACATAAACAATGAGTCCAAACTCAACGCACCCGACCTTCTCAAGAATATGAGAAAATCATACTCTTGAAATTATCTTTATCAACAAATTATTTTTATTCCACCTTAAGTTAACCTATTCATTAATAACATGTACCAACTATGTGAAAATTAAGGCATCAAGCTAAATAAGATATCAAAGGATTAAACAATCTCTCTAGAATGTAATCCCAATTTCAAAAAAATGTTGAGAAGTATCATTCTCGTCTAACATTCCCCTTATTTATTATAAAAAATAATAAAAATTATTAAAATTATTTATCAATTCCATTAGCACATGGAGGATAACATTTAATTATACATGTGAATTTCATCAATTTTATCATCATAAGATTAGAAAAAACACCATATTATAAAAATTCCTCTTTTTATGTATTATCGATCCAAATAATTTTCAATTAATTAAATATTTACATTCTTTACCAATTTCAACATTCTACTCTATGAATACATACATTATAAAAAATCATAGCATAGATATCACACTATCTAAAAAATCAAGAGGAAACCTAACAGAACAATATAAAGTACATCAATATGAAATAGTTAATAAATTATTTATTAATATAGTGTAATAATTATTAGGATAATTATATTTTCATCTAATGGACTATAACATGATCAATTTATGATTGCACATAAATAAAATAAATGAATCAAAACAAACCCCAGCTTAATGGCTTCAACGTTCTTAAAATGATAACATACCAATATTATGAATCCACTATCACCTATCCTATAATAAAACCCTAATATATTTAAAACTTCATACCAAAAAAGAATCCACATCAACAAAGAAACAACATTATAGAATCTAAGGTCATTTTTTATAGCATGTTAAGAATAAATTATTGGAAACAAGACCAATCCGAGAGAATAGACTTGAAAATAAAGAAAAAATGCACCTTGGATATCCAAAGATCAACGATGGAAGGTCATGGATCAATAACGCTTGAAGTAATCCCCATACTCCTGGAAATAGAGTCACCAGATACCTGGAAAATGATTAAAGAACATAGGTTTTTATAATATACTATACATTACATTATATATATGAGTGTTGTAAAGTTCACTTACATGGGTTGAAACCCCTTTTCACATCATGTAAATTTCAGGATTTACATATCTCATGAAAAAAAAGTCACCTCAAAGTATTTAATCCTAAAATTTACACTCCTTGAAACACATGATGAACTGGCCTCAGAATCTATGAACTATGAATAAATGACCTGAATTACTTACATGCTATATATTATTCTTGTTTCTTGATTTTTGAAACCAACCCCCTCTAGACTCACTCCATTCTACCTCTGATCACCAATAGATTTTGAAACATGCAAAGGTTTAGACTAAATTCCATCGGAAAATTATATTTTATAACTCTCAAAACATTATCTTCTGTGAGACACTGAAACCAAAAATTAAGATGAAGCAAAAAGGGTCACCCAAAAAACCACCCTATGATATACCCCTCAATGATATCAACATCACAGGAGCTCAAAAACCTCATCTTAGGACAAAAATGAAACTGTAAAATAGAAAAAACCAACATCTGACACTCTCATGGTGGAGATACCTCTCAAACAAGATTGAATCCAAAACTATCAATAAGAGGAAATGATCCATTCAACTAGAATGGTCAAAATCTATAAGAGACCAATGTTATAAGAGAATAGATAAAAATAAAACTGATTATTATACTTAGTGTGAATGTTTAAATAATTTTCTAAGGTACTCATCTCCACACCACCATGCCGCTACAAGAAATGAACCAAGTGAATTGAATGGTTGCACAACACCTTCTCATGTGTCCCTAAATCACCAAAAGATACTCTTCTAAGGTCAAAATATTTTCAATGTTGATTTCACCCCAATCGATGACATTAGAGTCATCAGAAAGATAACAATGGTTCTAAATAATATAAAAACATGATGTATCTAACTAATCAATGGGGTATGTTCTATCTGAAATGACAGGGAACCTAAATGATCCAACACCTCAAAAGGCCCAACAACCCAGGGAGAAACCATACTCCCAAAAATAACCCTTCATCACCTATAATGAATATCCCCCTTTTTGAAAACATGATATCCAACATAAAACTCAATAGGTATCTTCCAATGATCTTCATCTGATTTATAATGATATTTCACTTTCATTATCTTCTAATGAATTACATTCACTACCTCTATTGTATTATGCACCAGTTATACCCTGATAAATTATTCATCTCTAACCCATGTCCTATACAATGAAGATTGTAATGGTAAGCCACAAAATGCTTCAGTTGGTTCCATACTAATGGTTACATGGAAACTATAATTGTAAGAAAACATGACCATGGGAATGTTATTTATCGAAAAACCTCCAAAATATAGGACACAAGAGAGCTACATGTATTCAATGGTATTATTGGTATGCCTTTTATGAATATCTATCTATTGATGAAAAGTAGTACTAAGGAATAACTACTAGTAAAAAAACATAATGGAAATATATTTGTATCCTGGAGGTAAAATGAGGATCACGATCATAGATGATCATACCCGAGACTCTGTGGAGTCCAACCACCTACTCCAAATATAGCCTCGACCAAACTTCAATTGATATCCACTCCCTAGTTGATATAAAGTGGGATTCTTTCATCAAATGATCCACTATTACCCATATAAAATCATAGCATCTGTGTTCTTGAGATAAAATGGTAATTAAGTCCATCCATATATTCCCCCACATCCACTTGGTAACATCTAATAGTTGGACCCATCCATCAAGAACACGATGCTAGGAAATCATCATCTAGATGACCAATCATCAGGAAACAAATCCTGAAACTACAAAATTCCTCCCATGAAAGAAAAACTAACCTCTTAATGCTTGGTACATATGTTTCACATAGGTATGAAACACTAAATGTAAACTATATGACTCATGGAAAACAATATCATGCATCACTGAAGAAATAAAACTACTTCTCCATAATGACACTTGGTGTTGCCCATCTGCAAACCAACCATGAAGGGAATCTCTTGAAACAACATGTTCTCTCCATACCTCCACCTCAAAATCCCCCAAATGAGACTCCTCTGCCTACTGAACCATAGAAGAATTTAATATCATCTATAAAAAAACATATTCCCCAACTACTCACATATCTAGTGGTTTAATTTATAATTCTTCTATCAAACACTATGAATATTTTAATATAAGCACGATATCAAAATGAAACTTCCCACATATCACATTAGATAAAACAAATTCCCCTTTTTGGCCAATATAATGTCTCAAAGTTGTAATCCATAAAAAATCCAACCACCGATATAGATGTAAGTTCAATTATCATTTGGATAAGACAAACATTATTCTCTTTATGGTGAATAAAAAAAATAAAATTACCACTGATGAGGTAATATCCCATGAAATTCAAATAAAACACAACTTCAAAAAAATGAGATCTTGAGTGGAGTAGTTACGCTCATTGGGATGTAATTTATAAGACCCGTAAAAAAAATCTATAATACATAAATACATTTTTCAAGACAAGATATGATGTGTTACAGAAAACATAAAAATAAACTCCTTCCACTTGAAAAAAAATGAATGGAGTTCTGAAAAACTCCTCCTTCAGGTACACAAAATCTTCCTGACACTAGTCAGTCATAAAAATTCATAATCCTTCTGCATCTTGTCTATCAGAGGAGCTGCAACCAAATAGAAATAATCTTTTAAAATCACATGATAGACTACAACACCAAGGGTAATCTACACCACTACCACTTTCTTAGTGAATTACCAAGAATTAATTACATCTATCTTTGATGGATACACAACTACTACCTACCGGGACATAACATTCCTTAAGAAGCATACTTTAGGATCCTAGAACTCACATATTGAAAAATTATTGAATAAAATCTCATGGAGAAGAAATCCAAAAATGGAATGTAGATTCCCTAAATTCTCCTCCTTGTAAACAAAGTACACAATGATTATATGGATTAAAACCAGAATGAGCTTATCCTGGAACCCACTAAACACTACATTTGTCAACCCTATGGACAATTTTACGGAATTCATCACACAGAATAACATAACCATGAACTCAAATTACCATCATAAAATTAAAATGAAGTTTAACTAATATCTACATCTATCACTCACATTTAATGATATCCTGACCACAACATAATTTTCGAGACCAAACATGCTCCGTTCATCAGAAAAAATAATCAAAACTCAACTGAAGAGTATATCAGCTATTTTCAATCACTTGGTTTATGAAATTATTATTGATTCCAAAAAACCAAATTTCATCATTCTTATTTTTTTTAAAACGATTCACCCCTAGGAGAAAGACTCTGCTAAACAAAATCACAATGCAATAGATCATTAAGATGTACTCATGGATCTCGGAATCTAGAAGGCACAATCCTATATGGATAAATTGGTATAGGATACATGCAAGGTTGTAGCTTGATACAACACTCTATCTCCCTTTGAGTAGATAAAACTAAAACTTCCCATATAAAGACATCATGGTATTCTTCCAAAACACTAGGAAACACCAACCAAAAAACCTAGGATGACAATAGAATTAACTCGGCTATAAAAAATGATAAGGAGAGACTATCCCTCTTACCCACCTAATGGTATCACTCATCAAAGAACAAAGATATTTCTCTATCAGTATTATAAAACATAACCTTTATTTCAAATAAATCAATGATATACTATATTGAATTCAACCAATTCATGTTAAGGATGATGTAATATAGATGTATCTGTAAACATGGGAAATATCATCAAGAGAGATTGTTCACTATAAATAGCATTTAGTCTCTACAGAAAAATTACACATCATCTTGACCTCCCACTTTGGAGTCAATGATATGGGAATTAGAAGCCCATCTACCTTAATAAATATATAATTGACAAGGTTAAGCAATACAAAGGTGTGTGTCTCTCCTGAATCAAACAATGTATGCACTAATTTAGAAAACAATCATGTCTGGATAGCCCAACACTATAAATCAAAAATAATGAAGCTAACCATGTCCTTCTCTATGGAATCTTTGAACCTGATGAAGACATCCTCCATATCCATTCTCTGCTCTCCGAGGATGAGTAGTATCTCAAGGTTGTACTCTTTATTTCCCATCTCCTACTCACTAAACCCAAAACAGAGCATAATGCTACTATTTCCTTGGATGAAACTCTAACAAAGGAGGACATTTCATTGGAATACCTAGACCACGCTAACTTTTTAGAAAGGTTAGTCACTCTCGTAGTGGATGGACTTGGCCTCCCTAATAAAAACATGCATCTTATATCATAGTATAGGGAAGAGAGACACCACTATTAGATAGATGAGATGATGGGGTTTGGGAACTACCCATAAATAATGAAACACTCTTCTATCCAACAAATATGGAACACCATAACACATCCTAGATTCACATAGAATCCTATCAACTCCTATGTCTTTAAGATATGATTTCATTCAGTGTCCCTTCAATAACCTATAATCTCATTAGAAACAAAATATATGTCTTCAATGTAAATGGGGGGAACTGGTTCCAGATCACTATTTGTGAGACCCCCTTGAAATTCCTTTCAATGGCCTCCAAATATAGAAATGGGTCCCAATCGAATCGCATAATGGTCCAGAAATGGAAACCACACACTTTCACACTAGAACACCTCTATCAAAGACTATGTAACTTCTACAAGCTAGCGGCCTTTTTGGATAAATAAAGGAACTCTACTCAAAACTGGTCATGGAACATCTCCCATGATACTATGAACTCCTCAGAATCCCCATGGAATAAGAACCACCAATGCCTCGCAAATCTATACAATAGTGTTACAAACAATGAAACATTGTAGTCATTATGAGCATGGGTGGAGCTTAAATCTATCTCATCCCACTCTAACCAATATTTTATGATTTAATTGCAAATAGATACATCATATTTTTTAGACTCTCGAAGAGGAACCCTTAGTGTTTCCTCCTCTAATTTTCTTCATTTTTGACCTCCACTCTAAGAAAATATTCTTACATGTCCTACTATACATTTTCGGTGTTAACTTAGTGAGGATATTAATCTCAAACCTTGCCTACAAGAAGAAAAAACATTTATAGCTCCTAAAGCTGGAATATGGAATATTTAACATTAATTACCTTTTTTATTTTCTTGTAACAATTTTAACCTATCCTTTGGAATTAAAATTTCAAACATTGGAAAAAATATTATTTAAGCATGATCCATTCCTATGTCTCTTACCTACAACCTGTATCAATTAATTTAGTATGCTTAGTAATTGTAAACGTCTCTGAATAAGATCACAGGGGGAACTAAATACTTCGTTCTCAATCAGTCTCCTATGTTTTTATTTCTCACTAAACATATCTAACCCCATTTCTATACATACCCATGAAACCTCAATATTTACTCACTCCAAACTCAATCCTACCCCTCAAACTGAGCCTCTGATACAACTCTATCATGACCCCATAACCCCCAATATGTTCCCCTCTTGGACCAACAAGTAGGGAAGGAATATGGTGAGTACTTTAGTACTACATCATGTAGGCCCCAAGCTTAAGACTAGCACTGAAGATATAATATAAATTAATATAGGTGGAATTACCCTCTATGTGAACATACAAAAGAGAGAGATATGATAGATACAGTAATCGACACCTTCTTAGAAATATAAATATAAAAGAATTCAATGTGTAAATATTCAATACCATATATTTTTGTAATAAATAAATGGTAAACTACAAGTTCCAAAAAGGTAGAGATGAAAGAGACCACAAATCTAAGATAGCTCCCACAAAACCATGAGATTGCAATACCTAGCTTGATCTCCAACCTAATATGTCTTACATAAAAATCAATTATATATCTACATACTGTGATAATAATAGTATTCTTAGTAGAATCTTACCTAGATCCTCACATTCAAAGGAAAAAAGAAACCATGCTTAAGCATAGAGAAAAAAAGTGAAGCACACTCTTTATGTCAATAGGTATACTATGTTTTGAAAATCAACATGGATAACTCTCCCCAAGTATCAAATAAAATATTGAATATAATTTATTAATGAGACATCAATGGTACCTTTCTCCCAGTTCTCTATTGGTTTTCCACCCTACCCTAATGTCACAAGTCCTGAACCATCTCTCTCCAAAATAACCCATTTCGAAGACACATAGGAAAGGCATCATAACATGAACCTCACACAACACATGATCCAATCATCCCATACAAAAATATATAAATTGAAATTAATTAGCTTTCATAATTGACAATAACCCATATAATGTATATCGTACATCCAATATTATACCATAATCCATTATAGCCAATACATCGAGTGGTTACCTCAAGCCATCAAAACCTAAACACATCATACCTATGAAAAATCCTAGTATACTATATCTGGTAATACATGTGTGTGAAATAACCCCAATAAATCATATTCCCTGACATGAATATATTGAGCTCTCATGGATCCAAACTCAATAATGTAGCCTAATAAAGATTTTGGGAAACTCAAGTCCTAACAATTATCCTTATCAAACCAATGTTTTTTTTCATATTGAATAAACTAATTCATTAATCATAGCTACCAACTATAGAATAGACAAGGCATAAAATTATTACGAGCCATAAAAATGATAACCATTCTCTCTAGAATTTAATCCTAGTTTCATCAAAATAAAATAAGCACCATTTTCATTTTGTATTACATTAATTTATTATCAATATTTATAAACATGGTTCAAATTATTTATCATTTATATTAACACATTGATAAACCCATGTAATTACACGTGAATATTTAATCAATTTGAACATAATAAATATACAAAAAACATCATATTACAAACATAACTCATGTTGAAATATTCTTAATCAAATTTTTAATCTATTAATTTTGGAATTATGTTATTTAACAATTTTAACATTCTACTGTAAGAATAAGAACATGATAAAAAATAATTGAATAGATTTCACTCTATTTTAAAAATCAAGAGGTTACCCACTAACATGGTATAAATAATATCATCATGAGATCAATAAACAAATCTTTATTAATGTAGTTTAATAATTATTATCCTAATTGAACTTCTATATAATGTGATAAGACTTGCACAAATTATGATTGCACATAAATAAAATAAGAGAAGAAATAGACCCCCACCTCAAAGGTGTCACCAATATTATCACAAGAATGAACTAATGTTATAGATCTTCTATCAACCATAGGAAGATGAATTCTTTTACAGATTTTCGAACTCTGACGTACCAAAAATAGAAAAGAAACATCATTTGAACATAAAAGATAAAGAGATATAGCCTGACGAGAATAAACAAGGGGATATGAGACTGATTAGGGATAAACCAATAGAAAATATAAAACGAACTGACCTTAGAACACCATAGGTTGAAGACATAGGTCTGGGAATCAATCACCGATTAAGGAATCCTCACTTGCCTAAAACAAGGGTCATTTGACACCTGGAAAATGACATAATTTCACAAGTTTTTAGAACTCTTGGTAGACTAAAACTTTTATTAGCTCTCAGAACAAGGTATTTACATGGAACAAAACTTCTATTCGTGTTGTTTAAATTTGACAATTTAGATCCCTCCAAAAAATGATTCACCTTGAAGGATTCAATAAAAAATATTATATTTGATGTTAAACCCTATGAACTATCCCCATAACCCATAAAAATCAAATATAATAAATGAAACACGTCCACACCATTTTTCCTCTCTATTTCCATATTTTTACATCTAAACCCCTCTATACTCACTCCATACCTCCTCGATGAACCACATGATTCAAAAAAATATAAGGGTTAGGCCACACTGATTTGGGCCCATGCACTTTTATTTATCCATACCAAATCAATTATGAATCGTATTGGAATTTTTAGATTAAGAAATAAATATTTTGTAACTTCATTATAGTACCAATTAACCAAAGAAAAAAACATAATTCACCACTCATTGAAACTTAAATCCTTTACCTCAGGAATTCAAAAAACTATTTTCATTGAGATTAATTAGAAACACCGATGATTTTGTATTCAAAATTAATAGTCACCATGATCATTTAATAAATATTCTTTTTAAAATGAACGGAGTGATCAAATCCACCATGATTAAATTATTGTTGATTTAAATGTGAATCAAGTCTAGAAAAAAAATCTTGGTTTTTTATTCAACCCATATTGTCTTTTATCCATATAAGTCAATTTCTTCTCATATTTATGCACATTTAAACCCTCTGTATGATCTACATAAGACACTTATTTAATAAATCCGTTAAAAAATTATAATTTCACAAATATTTATAATCTTTTTAAACTCTTATACACTACTTGAGACTGTATTAATAAAACAATTTCCATCCAATCTATGTGATAAAATGTTTCTAATAAATTTATATATATAATGTGGGAATATCACATGAAAAAATATGCCCTTCATTATGAATCAAATTTAATTGTTCATTAAGATTATTCTTAGAAAATAATTTGCTACATATAATGTTATTATTCAGAAACCTCATAATGTTATCATAGTTTTGATTATTATAGATTTGATAAAGATCCTAACGTGTAGCCTTTATCTAATTAGTATATTATGTATTTTATTCAATACTATTTATCTGTACTAGAGGTAATTGTGATGTTTTATTATAAAGACCTCAATCTTCATGTCTCTATTTGATTTTTATAGTCAATAGTGATATTAAATTCATTGATTTAATCCCTGATTCTTTACTTATTTATTGCTAAAACGACTTCTTATTCCTTCTCATCATATATTTCTTTCTAAAAATCATCATCATCCACATTTTATTCCCATGAGTAACTCAACTCTGAATCACTTCCTCTAAAACACGATAATATTTATTATATTTCTAGTAACTCTCAGCCATGGTGATTTATTATCTACTAAAAATCCTTCCAATACATTTTTTTACAACACTTTTAACCTTTCTATTTGAATTATAACAACAAAAAGTAACTTTATATCCATGAGAATAAAACATACTAGGGGTTTTATCCTAATTGAAACTAAAATATTTACTTTAGAAAATTCGAAATTAATAGAATGTTGGATTATAACCATACCCTGTTTCACATGATGTATTATATGCTCCCAAAAGAAAAATAATTATTTTAAATATAGATTGATATCAAGAAAAACACTTTCCAATACTTATCTTGTTTATCTTTCCCAATTATTGTCATTTGGAACATATAGATTATGATATAGTTATTATGTTTAATTACATCATTTTTCATGAGAATGTTTTTGGTTGTCACTTGATGTGTTATCAATTTCTTCTTGATATAATACTCCACTAATCTACTTGTAAATTAATTCCATTTCTAATCAATATTTTTATATTTTTTCCCACACTTCATCTTTTTCAATATCTGATGATGTGTAATAAAACTTAACACAAAAGGCTTCAGGTTCCTCACCATAAGCTACACCCTACAACAGTAATCATCAATTAATAGAACCTAATACCTCTTTTTATTGTTGTCCCTTGAAAAATATGTCCCATAATGTCAATATGAACTAATTAAATAACCCTTTTTGACTAATTTTCTTTCATCTTATTGTATTTCTCTATTAACTTCCCCTTTTGGAAAACATCACATGCATGAGTATGATCATGATAATGCTTAATGATTTCATTATTTGCAACATTATTTTATAATATTCCAAGGAATTTTAACATAATTGGTTATTCCTCCTATTCCATATCATATTTTCAACTTCTGTGCATATGAAGCATACATCTTCTTCTCGACAAATAAGGTATAGATTCCACTTTGTGTGGATTCCTTGAATCAAAATTTCACCAGGCCAATATTTCATGATACATGTATAATTGATGAAATTTATAGAAAATTTCAAGTTACACAGTTTTCTTACAATAATAAATTTATTCCCATGGCCTTCCATTATCTATACAGAAAAGTAATTTTGGTATTTTCCTCCAATTTTACCTTTTTTAAAGATAATTGTTTTTATCCCTTCATCATTTAAATATCAAATTAAACCTTATTTTTATACTTAGTACCAATGAAAATGTACTTATTTATATTCAAATAGATAGATATGCATATTAAAGGACTCAGAAACCGACATGATAGATTCATTTTAAAGCAATATATATATCCATATATTTCTTAAACCTTTATTTTTTGAACCAACCCTTTGACTTCACATCTAGTAGTGATTGGTATTTTTATTCCTCTTATTCATATGATATAATAAAAAAAATTATAAATATAAAAAATTAGAATTTATAACATATCTAATGATTTATCAAACTTTTGTTTAGAATATCATTGGACCCCATGGACATATTAATTGGTATCTATAACGATAAATACCTTTGTATTTTTTCAACTCTATTACATAAAAATAGTATCCATTAAAAGAATAATTGTAATATATAATTATTCTAGGATATAATTTATTCCCTTATTACATCCCATTCCTTTTGTCTATAGAGAGAATGTTTTAAGTATTCCCCATCCTTCCACAACAATATCACTAAATTTGAGGTGCAATTCTATGTGTCTTAGTTGATTCCCCAATAACATTAATGGTATTTTGAGTTTTTTTATTGAGTCACACCATAAAAATATTTATCCATCAAGTGGATATATGATATTTGTCATAAATCAATAATGCATATTGTTTTTTAACAATCCTCGCATGTTTTTTATTTTCTTATATGCCCTTTTCTATAAAATTAAATCTTATAATGGTCGCAGTAGACCACTATTCTTCCCTTTCACCTCTTTTATAACCTTCATAATCCAATTTATTGTTATCATACCATGATATTTGATCATATCCTAATATTAAATTTTAGAATATTAGAAGAAAAGTTTTCATTCAAGATATTTGATGTTTTTTACTCAGGATTTCACAATGCTAGTCAAATTATCAATGATTTGGGCATACTCTTTAATTTTGGGTTTAAATTAAACCCCTTTATCTAAATCTACCAATTTATTATATTTTATATTCTCAATTTCATCATTATAATCAACTTTATTCTCTAGCTACTACTAAAAGTTGAGATTGGAATCATGAACCACACTGTTTAGTTTCATTATTTTAGATCTATAGAATTCCATTTACTATAGTTTAGCCTCCAACACAATTTTTATTTCAATAAATCCATAAAAATTCTTCATTTTCATTAGTATTTCTATATTTTTATACTTTCAATGTGTTTGTAGAATCGATTGGAATTTCCTCATAGTTTTTATTATAGTATTGAATTTCATATGCTTCAATTTCTTCTAAGATTATGTTTTATGGTGAAATTAATTTATTCATTTTAAATAATATATTATATAAAATCATCCTTCCTTTTATATACTTTAACGGTTTCTTTAAGGTAAATTAATCTTTATCAGTATCTACAAAATTCTTAGGACAATTTATAGTAAGGTACCCAGCTATTCCATGCCAACATAATGTTATGAAATTGTAACGCCCGAGACTTTTATGAGAAATATTTTGTTTTTATAAATCGTCAAAGGAATATTTTACTACACAAAACACTAGCTTGGCTTGCTTTACACGCAACGACGGCCTTCCTCGATAGCTTGTGTCGTACGCAATACCGAGTTTCAGTAAACAATGATATGCTATTAAAATATTATTAAAACTAGCCATTATGAATAGTAATAAACACTTTTTGAAATTTTATTTTTCAAAATGGTCTTCATTTTTGGATTCGGAATATCGAAATTATCATGGGGGTGAAATTTTGGTATTTTTCTGAAAACTTTCAATTTTTGATGAATAGTGAAACCACTAAGTGGTAGTTAAAAAAACTAAATTTTTCATAAAACATAATTTTACCGCTTCTGTGAGTGGAATTTCGAAAATCCGAGAGACACGGTTAATATCAAGGACTAAAATGTGGTTCAATGAGATGAAAATAATTTTTGATGAATAGTAACTTTTTTTTTTATTTACCACGGTTAAAAGTAAATAGGGTAATTAAGGGTAAAAATGATATTATTATTACCATAACACATGTCCTAATTGAATTGGACAAGTGTAATTAGACAAAAAACAACATTAGGAATAAAATATGACCATTTAGGCCCACTTGGATTAGATTAGGACATTTATTATTAATTTATTTAAAGAAGAGTTAAATAGTTAAAATCAATGTTTAATAAGTAAATAATTTTTAATACGGGGTTATACATAAGATAAATTAGACTATAAATAATCATTAGAAAGCTAAAAATATTTCCTACATAATGATATTTTATTTGTAATTTTTAGACATTAAATAATTTAATTTATTTATGACACAACGATGATGCAGTAATTATCTTATTAGTGAAATATTGACATAATTGATGTTATAAATACCCAAATAAATGTAATTTGATACTTTTTATGAATTAAACTAATTATATAGCTTAATATGACTTTTTAGTATTGATTTAATTATCTTTTTTAGAACTAATAAGTCTTTTATGATTTTCACAAAAATCAATTACTAAATAGTGTCAAAATTGAAATAAAATAGTTTTTAAAACAAATATTATATTTGTAATTGTTATTTTATTCCTAAAAATCTAATGTTCGGCAAAATGACTTAGATAAGGCTATATATATTAATAATAAACAACTTGGGTTTCTTTTGGCTTGATATAGTAATTTTATTAACCTTATAGTGTAAGAAAACAAGAAGACACGGTAAAAGTTAAATTATCTTATTTAAAGTTAAATCTAAATGATAAGGTTAAAATTGATACCTAAACTTTTCTAAATGCTATTGGATGAGATTATTTAGACCCGTATCCACCTTATCTTAGAAATATATCAATTTGGAGCTATTTAAAACCGAAATTGACTTTATAATAAAATAATATTTTTAGTTTTCCCAAAGGTGCCCCTCTCCTCCCTTATAAAAGGGCACCTCATACCCCTCTTGCTCACACCACTTTGAGCCTTCAAGATCGGAAAACCCCTACCAATTCCTCCTCTCCACTTCCCTGGAGACATCCTAGTGGTCCTGGTCTTATTCAATGTCCAGTTTTAGTGCCCTAAAAGAAGGTCTCAAAGAAGCACTTCAAATAAGAGGTAATGTCTGTTACCGATTCTTTCATCTTTATTTCGTCTTCCACTTCTTCTTCTTTATTTGTTTCATTATGAAGTAATAACATCAGTATCACTCATATACTGATATGTTATTATAAGTATGAAACAACCCTATTTCACCATCTATCCATCCTACGGAAGAAGAAATCACCGCGCGTGTGTACGTACCGAATACAGTCTCCACACCGTGGTGTAATCTATTTTCCACCACCACCTTACTTGGATGGGTATAATGGTGTAAATAATGACTATATATGACTATTATAAGTTGATACTGATTCTAAAATAGTATACATACACTCCAATACAATTCCACGATCATAGGAACGATATCATCACTCGTGCGTACGTACGGAATACCATCTCCATGATGTGATGCGACTCGTTCTACATGATCTTCATTTCATAATGATTATATAAATGAATTGAATGAATTAATATGATATATATTACACTAATAAAATTCTGGAAGTGAGGTATCTATAACCTAAAGAGAAGAATGAGAATTTATTCGACAAGACACACATAAGAACAAAAAGTTATAAACACCCGAATAACAAGTAGCAATGAAATATTACTACTAAGAAGCTAAGAATATGACCATATATGATATCATAAAAATAAGTATGATTCTGTAATATGTCAATAACATTATTTAAATCATTATACAGGAGGTTCAGACACTTACGAAGAAAAACGTACCTAAGGTAAGGGAAATATCACAATCTCATTTTTATCCGAGATTTTTTATACTTTGGTATTTACTGGGGTGTATTTTATCATCCAAATCCATGTTCCCTCAATATGTAATATTTTTTCCATCCACTTACAATAGTTTAAATCCAATTTTATCCTTCAGTGAGTTCTTAGTAAAGGATATGAAAGGAATCTTTTGTCGTTTTTCGTACGAGGTACTTTTTGACTTTTCCGACAAAAGTACGAGAAGAATGTTTTTTTTAACTTATACGGCATGAATGGATTTTTAAAACATAAATTCCAAGAAGATTCCTTTAAAATTTTTCATGTTTGTTTTTAATCAACTTCTTCTAGTTTAGAATTGAATAACATGTTAAGAATGGAAAAGTGTTTTTTAAGTAGAAAGGATATTTTCCTCAAGAATAGAGTTCAAGTGTTTTATCAAAATTATTTTCCATCTAAGATAATATAGGGTTCTGTTTATATCCATATTATTACATGGATTTGATTATGTTGTGATGGAAATATTTTTATGAATTAATTTATCTTATATGAGTTTTTTATGATGTCACGATGTTTAAGGTTCCCATTTTTACTACATGGGTTATGCAATGATGTATGATTTATGATTTTGTGGCACACATAAGAGTGTTATAATTATGAGATGGGTGGTACCTATATCTCCATCCAATTCATTGGGTAAAGATTTTATATCTCATGAGATAGACTTGGCTGGAATGGTAGGTTATACTTGTTTAGTGAAACAGGACTGAAACGAGGAGTGAACTCGGTTAAGAAAGGAACTTTGTCCACTAAGATAGTCTTGGCAATGAGTCTGGACTAATAAGAAATGATTCTATATGATTATGTGTGTATTCCACAAAGTTTCATGTTTTATGTTATGATTTCCATTTCACTACTATGATTTATCCAATGTTATGAAATTATGCTCTCTTTTGCAGGTTAATATTTCCAAAAGTTATGTTCTTATGAATATGATGTGATTGATATTTCTTTTCTTTACCCTTACAGAGCATTTGAGCTCACCCTTTTGTATGTTTTCATTCCCCAGGTCAGGAAGAGAGTTATTAAGTAATATATGCCACAAGGGACTATAGATATGATGAAATAAATGGAAGACAATATAGATGCTTTATGAACCAGTTGTTTATGTTTCCCAGTTTCTAAAGACACTATACCTATACGATCCTTTCGTGGCTTTGTTATATGATGTAATAAGTACGCTTCAATTTTGAATTATTAACAATGTATGTAATGTATGGGTCGTTATAGAAATTCTACCATTAAACATTTATTTTTCTATTTTTATATTTGAATAAATGAAAGATATAAATTAATCAACTTCCCATTCTCAGATATCATCTTCCACTAAGCAATTATTTATTGACATGCTGGACAATTATTGAAATTTAACTTTTTCTACAGAGTCATTACTATTTTCCTTGTCTCATATATCTAAAGTGTGTTATGGAAAATATTTAATGTGATATCTTTTGAATATTTATCCATAGGAGATAAAACATTAATACCAAATCTAGGTGGAAATCCTTGAAAAATTATTTTCACAATATTTATGTCAACAATGATGTCGCAGAGTCTATTCATGTCCTCCAAAAATCATTTACTTTTTCATGGAAAGTAATGACTCTATCAGTTCTCTATATAATGATGTCCACATACTATTTCAGTTGAACCCTTAATGTAGCTTCACACACCATGGAGTAACTTTTATTGATATTAAGAAATGTTCCCTCTCCATCATTTAATCATTTACAAGAACTCAAATTCATCTATATTTTTTTGGATACCACTCCCCTTAACATGTTGAATCCATTGGAATTGAAATACATATTTTTATATTTACTCCATAATAAATATATATTATCAATATAAACTGAAATAATCTGAATACAAGAAGAATAAAAAACTATTTATAATAATTAAAATATCTGTTTTAATGATTACTCCGTAACTAAAAAATATTTCCATCATTGATCAGAATCCCTTTGTGATTCACTTCAACTATAAGTACCCAAATAGAATAATTCCATTCATATGAACCATCATCTCAGATTTCACTTATTGAACCCACACACGGTAAAATACATTAATATCGGAGAGAATTTAGGTATGAATGATATGAAAAAATAAATTTTTAATCATAATCGGTTATGAGAAAAAACTTCTCTCTTCATCTCATAGAAATTTATAATTAAAGAAAAGTATTAAAAATATATAATAATTTTATTGGTTCACCTACACTGGGTTATTTCTGAGGATCATAGACTTGGATCTGTGTTGGTGAACCAAAATTTACTAAAGTACACCATTTTTTCATTTCTGGAATAGACTAAATGTCCTCACTAGTTGAAAAACAATTTCAATGGATAAAATACACCTCTCTCAACTAAATTTAGTGTAAAACACCTCTAGAAGAATATGTAAACAATTTAAATCAACTCTAAAACTATTCACACAATTATTTTTGTGACGTGGATATCACTTTTCAACAATGATATTTTTCTCATTTATTGCATTATATTTTATCCTCAGAAATTATATTCTATGTAAGATTGAACACATAATTTATTCATAGAATCCAACATTCAATGCAATAAATTCTATTTATTATACTTTATACGTATGTTTTTCATTTATGTATAATATCTATATAAGTTCTTCATCGTGTTTTTCCTTCCATGTATGTTTTAATTGTTTTGGGTGCAGCAGAAGAGGATGATGGGTAATGTCAAAATTGATGTTTATCAGGAATAATTATCAATTTTCGATTTTCATGATGATAACAATGTGATCAATAGATTTGAATTATATAATATATAAAATGGATAAAATTATAGAACAATAGAACAAGATCCTAAAATATTATTTATAATTTTTTAGGAAATTAATGAATTACCTCGAGGAAATTATATATTAATTTATATATTTGAAAATTAAGTTACATCATATTTTTGATTCATTGCATGAATCAAGGAAATATTCTCTCCAGTAGTGATCCACATGTGATCTGAAAATCTCTAAACATAACGGAAGGAATCTCTGGGTGCTAGCACAACGTATCCATACACTTTCATATTTCACTATTCATCACCATGATAATTGATTATAAACTATTAATCATGATATCTATATACATGGGAGAGGAAGTCAGTGGAATATATCTCTATATTATTGAGATAGTTCTTGTGTAAGGGAGCTATGTAGGGCTCTGAGATTATTCTTCAGATTAATTTTTCTCAAAAAAAAATTGAATTGTCTCTTTTGAAAAATAATATAATTGGGTTTATATAAAACATGGGTTATAAATATATAATTACAAAAGTTTACTTTATTATTTAATTAATCCCTATGGAACCTCAAGTCTAAAATAAAAATAATAATATAATTATTTCATGACATGTATTGAACTCGCGAATTAAATTAAATATTATTTAATAAAATAATATTTAATATACATTATTTTTAATTGGACCATAAAACTCATTCCTCCATTCATCCAAAATAAATATCTATTCGTGCATAATGACTATTTATTTAATAAATTATTATCATTTAATTATTACCCAATAATTAAATAAATATTGTTTTCACTAAATAAAAAAAATTACTAAATATTTTTCTCACATAATATTGCCTTGAATAACTGGTGATGAAATATATGTGATCAAGAAAACATGAATAATTATTAAACAAACTTCATGAATAATATTTATTCAAATTTTTAAATAATAAATAAATAATATGTTATTTAACTAAGATTACATATACAATTATCAGGTGACCCTCTAGGCCTCTTTCTTAGTGGCAATAGAGAAACCAGTCTAAAGCATAAGGATATAATCTAGAAACACTCCAAGGTACCCCTATAGAAAGAAGTAAATGAAACAACCAAATAATAACTCATACAGATGCTCACTATGTGTAATAACCCCTTTATCATGATATCATTAATCAAGCATGTTCCATGATGGTGTCATCAACCTATGACCCCAAAGTATTTTTCTTTGAATTATAGGAAATCAAACCTTCCTATAGACCATCGTAGCCCTTGATTTATTTATGATATATCATTTCAATTAAAGGGCCTAATATATCAACCTGTTTTATAGAAAATAAGGGAAAATCTATTCACACATTATTCATTAATGTAATATTACTTGTGACAAACCTAACATATCATACATGGCCTAAAACATATGCCATCATATGTTTTCTAAATATATCAACATACATAATTTACATTTCTCATTAATAAATATATAAAATTTTATATATCCGTACACATTTCTATAGTTATAAATATCCAATAAAACATATCAATGTGGATTTCCCACTAGTAGGTATCATTCTCATAATATCTCTTATTGGATATTACCAAGGTAATATATCATGTGAGGTTTCCTCAATTTCTTATGTGTATTCACCCCTAATAGAATATGTGATTTCATTCCCTCAAATCATTCCACCTAGCTATAGAACATGTATTTAAGAATACTATAGTGGTTCTTTTGGTTTCTCATTACAGCGGGAACAACTTTGACCGTTTATCAAGACAACTAATCTAAAGAGAATATCAAATAATATGATACATATATGAAAAATCATGATGTGATAAAAAATATATTAATAATCAAAATTATGAATACAAGTTATCATAATGTGCATATAATTTGGTTCTAGGGCACCAAATCCAATAGACTACCCCTTGCACTACACCCAACTGCTAACAATCTTTAGTCTCATAGATCGCACAAGATACTCATGGTTCTACTAAGATAGTCCTTTAATGAAGGGGTTTTCAACACATTATTCAATGGGAACTCTTCTCACTATAACTTCACCCCTTTAAAAAAACCCCTAAAGAGGTGATTATTCTATAGTCTATTCCTTGTTAGTTGGTGTGACCTTAGCTCTATTTCAAGAACCACCAATGAAGTATTATAACAATAAAATATTAGAGAGTAATTACGTATATGTACCACATATAGATGCAAAAAAAATGTTTATATACAAATGGGTTCCTTAGCTACATAATAAGACACTATATACTTAGAATCCACTCTAGAATCCATGCCAACTAACTTAATTAAACTCTTCTAGCTCACATCTCCTCTATCGAGACAGAAAAAAAATCATGAATGAAACTTCAGCTCATATTGATTTATTTGAAAACTAAAACCATTATTACCCATGATTACTATATCCACATATCCTCCATACACCATGAACATATCCTTAATTATTCATAAATACATGAGTAAATATTTTATAGTAGATGAATGTTATTCTCCTCGATATACTTAATATATTCTTGCCATGATTAATGCATATTAAACATCATTTCTTGTAAAAAAAATAGAACACATAATTTATCATATTACTGAAGAATATAAGATCAAAATAATTCAATATTTCTCCTATTATGTATGAAGATACATTTTTATTGAAACATGTATACCATGTGACAGAAGATCTAATCTCCTCTTAGAAATTTTCATGCAAGAAATCATTAGTATCTGGTCAATGTATATACTTTGAATTATTATAAGTAGCCTCTAAGATTTATCATTAATGTTCTTGAACCCTAGAATATAGGTTGTTTGGCCTAATTCCTCAATGGAAAGAACTTGTTTAACAATTCCTTAATATAATGTAATAATGGTATGTCATTTCTAATAAGTAATATGTCATCAACATATACCAGTATGATAATGAATGAATTACCCCTAAATCACCTATAAACATATGGATCACATTAATTCTTAATGAAACCAACTTTTATTATAGATTCAATGAATATAGTATACCAGACTAAGATCATCGCCTCAATCCATAAATAGATCTCTAAAAATTTCAAATCCTTTTAGAATCACTTAGAGTCACAAACCCTACATGTTTTGTCATATATGAATATTATTGATTGTTACCATTAAGGAAAGTTGTTTTTCTGTCCATCTTCCAAATTTCATAGTCTTGGTAAGATTCTATAACAATCATAATTTTGATGGATCAAAACATGGAAAGTGGTAAAAATGATTAATCATATTCAATTCCTTGATATTATCTATACCATTTGTCCTCTATCTATGATTTATGGGTATTTAATTTACCTTGCATGTCTAGTTTTCTCTTCAATTCCCTTTTTTACACTCTAGGATTTATATCTTATGGCACATTAATCAAAACCCAAAATTGGTTCTGATTCTTGGAATACATTTTAGAATTCATGGCTTCTTACCATCTAGTAGAATATGAGCTCTCAAAATCCTCTTTATGGGATATTGGTTCATCATATTCAACCAATATTAAGTCAACAACATCAGTGACTAGAAATCCATATCCCTACATTTCTCTTACCTCTCTAGTTATCATATGTATTACTTATTTTTCTGGAACTAATTTTTCTATGCATACATGTTGAATCTATTCATGTACCAAATAATCTGTATCTTAATCATCAACTTCATTGAAGACATTATTTCCACTATTATACTTTTTGAGGATATGATACCACTCAAGAAATACATTTTGTTTAGTCATAATTACATTCAAATTTGAGTCGTTATTTATTTGATATCCCTTTGTTTCCAAAATATATCATATAAAGATGAATTTTTTCCCTCGTATGGTAGTTGGTCAGCTATTATAGACTTCAAATTTTACTCACAACCCCATACACATGTTTGTGAAAAAAAGAGTTTCTTTTCACTCCATAACTCAAATGGAATTCCTTCATCTACTCTAGGTGGTACTCAGTTTAATTTATAAGTTGTAGTTTGTAATTCATATCCCCAAAATTATAAAAAAATAACTGCATGACTGATTCATATGCCTTACTATGTCAATCAAGGTAGGGTTCCTCCTTTAACTAACACCATTCCACTATAGTGTGTAATGTGTGGTGAGTTGATATTGAATCCCAAAGTCTCATAAAAAATTAATAAAATAATGGTTAAGATATTAACCACCATGATCTTATTGAATCATCTCTTATCTTATATACATGTTGATTCTCTTCTTTATTCATTAATTATATAAATTTATCGTGGGACACAGACTTAGTACTCATGAATTTATCATAGACGTATACACTAAAGTTATTAGAAAAACATATTAAGTAAGAACAACCACCTCTAGATTTAACTATAAATAGTCTACACAAATCAATGTGTTCCAATACTAGAATATTCATTTCCCTTTAACCCTATCCACTGAATAAAATTTTGATTGTTTTTTCTTGCAAGAAAACTTGACAACTATCAAGTGGATTTTTGTTAAAATAGTCCAAATAACCATCCTGACATAGCTTTGTCAAACACACCTCATTTACATGACCAAGATGGCGGTTCCATAGATAAGTGTTATATAATTCAAGTGAACATGATACATTATCTATTTCCAATACCTATTTTTTAAAATATAATACAGAAATGTCATTATTTAAATGTTTCATACAAAAAAAATTGTTGTATTTATTAAGGAAACTACTTTTATTCCCAAAATTAAAAATAAAACCATCTTTATATATGAATTACAAAAAAAGTATATTTTTTGTAACAGTTGTTCCGTAATTAAAATTCCTTAAAAATAATATCAATCTCATTGGATATGGAAGGTGTTATTCTCCAATGGTTACAGCATCCAACATTACATTATAGGTATCTTGTAAATCAACCAGACCTCAAGAAATATTTTTAAAATCTACATGGTCCATACATTTGAATATAGATGTGAGATCCACATTTTTTATCTAATACCCAACCTATATATATTTATGGATTACAATCAATAAGAAATGACCCTTTAGCCTCTTATTTCTTTTGGGTTAAGATTTACTTCTAGTGTCCTTGCATGCCACCTAAAAAAGCATACTCACCCATTTTCCTTGCCCTACCTATTGATCATCTTCTTCTTGTAAGGATAATTGTCTTGATATTTATATTTTTAATGAGTCTTCATCCCCTTTTCCTTGTTCTTCCTTTTCTTATTCAGTATAATGACTATTTGTTTCTCACACCCCATATCCTTATCTACATGGAGAATCAAATCATGAGTCTCTCAAAAGACTATTGTCCTTCTCTCTCTTGTTATAATTAATAATAAAATTATATAAGGTATTTGGTATCGAGGAAAGATTGTTATTTTTCTTCAACACATCCTATAATTTAATTTATACGATGTCTAAGTGTTCGATGGAGACAATAAGCTTGACTACATAAGGCCCAGTGAACACATCCTCTCCAAGACTAGTCCAAAAAACCATTGAGGATATCATGTATATCTTGTTTCTCTTTCTCTTAATAGAGATCCTGAAGGGGAGAATTCATAATATGTGAATTCATGTCCTCTTGTGGCTTAAAAGTCTCATTGATCATCATCGGTATCATGAAAAATTAAACATATATAGCACTAGTAAAAATTTTCTCATAGATAGACAAATGTTTCTCATAAGCCTCATTACCCGACGTATTAGAAATGGGTTTTTTCCACATATATAATTTTCTTTCATCGAGTCAGATAACATGCAATCACTATTTCCATTCTTGGAAATTTTTCTAGTGATAATCTAATCATTCTCTAGTATGGATCGTAGGAATATGTTTTACTTAATTTTTATTATTGTTTTATCTATAATATTATAATATATTTAGTCCTTTATCTGATAAAATTTATACAAATAAAGAAACATTATATTTATTAATCTCCCACCATTTTATCAAAACCCAATATCCCTCACCATTGGCTTGGAATTATCATGTTTCTTTGATATTATAGTGTAAAGGATCCATATTATTCTTCTCCCTAATACAAATTTGGTTGTAAAATTAATTTGTAGGTTTTTATGATTACATTACAAATTCCAAATAAACATTTAGTCACAGTTCCATGATTTTTGGAGTGGACTCCCCAATCCAAAAATCCCAAAATTGGATTTGTTCCACCCATGCCTCTCAGTTACACCTGGTCATTCTTTATTATTCAACCCTTTAAAAGAACTAAGTCAATTAAAACAAATTTTTCAAGGTAAAAATACACATTAATTGAAAGAACCCAAAAATTGTCTGGTCAATTACTTTGATCTATGTTTTATTCTAAGTGAAGTAATGCAAGGCCATAAGAACTTAATATTTATGAATGATAGATTTTATCTTCTATAAATAAATATTCTATTATTATATTTTTTAAATGCATGTTAATATTAATTGCAATTACGTAATAGATTAACAGTGTCATAGATAATTTGTACACAGATGTTAGATTATTTTATTTCTATCTTTAATTATTGTTATGTCATTAATTCATCTGATAAAAAAACACCAATATGGAAAAAAAACATGAAACATGAAAGATATAAAATAATAAAGTGTTATGATTGTGTGATTTTAATAATGGTTATTTTATCTAGTGGATAATAAACTAAACTTACACATATGGAAAAACATTAATCCAATTAAGATTCATGTTGTAGGTTTTCACCTGTACACCTGTGTATCTCTCATGGATTCAGATCACCTTGGCTCCGAACCTCAATCAACTCTACGAGCCTAAGAAATCCATCCATTATATATTATTTTACTCACATGATGGTGATGTGAATGGGTTTAAATAAATGAAATCATTAGCACACATGCCCTTAAAAAATAAGAGGACAGATGGCACAATGTCCAATAATTTAATTTAAAAATAAATTAAATGAATAAAATAACATAAAATACTTGGGTCTAATCCCATGATTATCCATATCCATGTAATGAATTTTGTATTTAATAAAATTTTCATACAATTATTAATTGTTCTTATTTAAGATAAATCAAAATCAAATCAATTAATTATATATTTTAAATAATCAATTTTTTTGTCTTAATTATCATCCAAATTTACATGACATTATCATAAATCATAAAATTAAATAAATTAAATAAATTTATTTAAATTTAACTATGAAAAATAAAAAATGTACCTTACAGGCAACACGGAAAGTACCCATCCAAACTACCCAATATGTATTATACTCATATACAATTTACACATTCAACATGTGTCATAAAAAACATATCATATACTTTAATGATGTGTGCTATCAAATTAATGGGTACATAGGATTTCATGATTTTTCCATCACCATTTATTATTCAATTCTTTTATAGTAATGATTATAATATGACTCATACCTGATATGCAGATCTAAATATTATACATAAATTTCATAATGATTTATATTTATATTAAAACTCGACACATACAATGACTTATAAACATAATGAACACATGAGTTTACATGTTGATAAGGTTTTCAAAATAAAATAAATTAATTTTAATTCTTCATAATTGGGTAAATTTATATGACATGTACATTAGAGTTATACGACATGTGTGTGTGATCACCATCTATCCACAATACATGCCTAGGGACAAGGAACGTAACCATGCCATAGAAAACATTGGACTACCTAGTGTTTACATAGGATAAAAATCATGTGGTCTCCAAGATACATGTTCACCAGTCAATTAGCTTGTGTAAGAATATACATAGCCTATCTGTGACTAAAGGGTTAAACGTTGTGTATGGAAGTTACATGATATATACTCTGGCTAACCATGAACAAGGTTGGACCTATTATCACATGGTGTAATATTAAATTTATCACATGTAATAAATGAAATTTTCTTAAAATAATTCCAAATTAATTATTGGTTCATTGAACACTAATATATAGTGTTCCCCTCAGGGTTACGTGTAGTATATTGTTTTTTATCTAAAAAGACTCCTCATCACCTCCAAGTGATATATCCAAATTCCTTTCATTCATAAAATGAATCAATTTGATTATATTTATGATATAGGAAGAGGAAAAAGAATATCTCACAATTATAATTAATGACTGATTAAATAATAATTGAAAACATATTAATTATATGTAAATTATTCAACTATCATAAAATAATTATAAATAATTATTTGATCAAATTGATACAACTAGAAGGTTCAGGGCATTGTTGAAGCATGTGATATGTCATGTCCAATATTTATTTAAGTCATGTTCTATTATCAATATGAGATTTACATGATGATAAACATCATGATCAATGAAGTTTAATTAAAGACAAAAACACAATGGATAAAATGTTGAGCAATTAAAGATTGACTTTTTGAAAATTCATTCTTCACTGATGAATCAAATAATGGATCTACTTCATACTATCTTTGAAATGTATGCATCAAGGGAAGATTCTTTATATTGGTGATCTAAACAAGTACCAAATCTCTATGAATGCTTCCATATGAATATTTTGGTTCTAGCATAGAATATCCTAACACCCTCCTTTGGTCGCCACGAGAATCAATTCCAAACCATTTTTCATGATCTCTATTTAAATGAGAGTCAATGTTAGATGATGTTTTCTATCCAATCATGAGAGATTTCTTGTAGAAGGGATATCTCTAGTGATTCAAGAGGATTCTCTATATTCACTGTAAACAAAAAATGTATTGTATCATTTGAAAAATAATATAATATGTTATATATACTGATATGGTAAGAAACAATATAATTCCACAAGTTACCTTTATTATTTATTTAATCCCTATGGAACCCCATTTCAATAATAATAACATTATTAGTAGAATTATTTCATAAAACGAGCTAAACCCACTAATTAAATTAAAAATTATTTCATGAAATAATATTTAATATATATTATTTCTCATGGGACTATTAAACTCGGTCCAGCATTCCAC
Source organism: Viscum album (assembly GCA_963277665.1). Classification (NCBI taxonomy): domain Eukaryota; kingdom Viridiplantae; phylum Streptophyta; class Magnoliopsida; order Santalales; family Viscaceae; genus Viscum; species Viscum album. The sequence goes on from OY728125.1 coordinate 1,407,438,855, forward strand.
TACAATATTTATCAAGCTTTGAATAATAGCCATTTATTTAGTAAATACATATCACTATGTTATTCTCTAATAAATACAAACCTATTATATTCAATAATTTGTAAATAAACATTTATTAAATATTCCACTCACATAATATTCACTCGAATAATTATCGATAGAATATATCTGATCAATAAAAAATGGACAATTATTAATCCAAAAGTGTTATTAATATTTATTCATATTGTTAAATAATAAAAAAAACAATATTTTATTTACCTAAGATTCTAGATACACTTATCATGTCACCATATAGGCCTTTTTCTCAGTTCCATTAGGCGAAGTACCCTAGTGTCCAATGTTATAATCTACCAACATTCCTAGTCACCCATTGAGAATGAATTTAAATCTTAAATGACATAATACCTCATATTGAAACTCTTTGTGAAATATTATCCACTTATCATGATGTCTCTTATCAACCAGGTTGCATACTAGTGCCACTAGCCAATGTGTTTGATGTCTCTTTAATTGAATTTATAGAAGTTGAACTTACATATATAACAACATGGACATGGATTTATTAAGGTTATATAATTTACATCAAAAATTTTAGATATTAACTTCCATTAAATAATGTATGGGAAAAATCCATTCTCACATTATTAATTAATTGAATATTACTCATGATGCACCCAACATATCATCCCTCACTACGAACATATGTCCTTGTCATTTAAATCAATACATAAAAGTACATGAATTATAATACTCATTAATAATAATATTCTAGTATAAGGACCAACATATATTTCCACATATAGAAACATTTAATGACACATATAAATGAGGATTTATTTTTCGTGGGTTTCATTATCATAATATCATACACCCGATATTACCAAGACCATACAACATGAGATGAAACCTCAACGCCCTATGAGTATCCACCCTTGATAGATTGTATCTATTTTTCCCTAAAATGATTTCATCTGGATATTTTTTATATATTTACATTTATTTACTTGACACTTATTGGTTCTCATCATAGTGGGGAACAACTATGACAATTTTATGTGACTATAACTCTTAATATATTATCACTTACTATGATACATAAAAGAACAATAATTATGTGATAAAGAGTTTATTAAAATAAAATACTATGAATACATATTATCGTTAAGAACATAGAATTTGGTTCTAGAGAACCAAATCCAATATGTTCTTTGTAGGAATTTTACTTCAATATAAGTTCTTCATGACTAGTCTTATTTCTAAGTAATTTCTTCATGAATTTTTTTATATATATTATTATTATAATCCAAACATTTAAAATTTATTTTCATTATCACTTATAAAATTCCACCAAATACATTATCTCATCTAAATTATTTGATTATGGTTCTATTTATATGAAAATTATATTAGAAAACAAGCTTTCATAAAATGTTTTGTAACTATATAAAATTAATCCCTTCTAATAAAAATGATTTTTTTATTAAATGAACTTATAAAATACATTATTTTTTAGTGTACACCCATGAAGAACAATATTTCAACCACATAAAACATTTACACGCTCATATAATATTTCATCTTCCATGGCTGGTGTACTAGAAACACCCCACATTCACAAATTAAGCAATATCAATGTAAATATTTCATGAATATAATTATTTTTCGCTGAATTTTATTTCTACCTAAAACATTTAAGATCTTGTGTATTTAATTCATAAAATTATTTCTCTAGGTAAATATTTCACATATCCATGTAATTATTTAATAGAATTTCACAATCATGTAAATAATTCAAAAAAATTCATCTCCTCATAAATATTTTATGGCTCTATATAATTGATTCACTGAATTCTAGCTCCATATAAAATATTATGGATCGATGCAATTATTTAACTATTAAAATTGTTGGCATAACCAGGAGATTCCATAATTTAATTAGACCATAACCATGATTTTTTAACTAAAATTATCCTTAAAATCAAAAAATTATTGACTAATAAAAACCCATCTTTGAACACCATTATAAAATATAACTTTAGGAATGAATCTAGATTCATTATTTTCGATATTTTTCACCACACTTATTCCAAAAACACAACCTAAATAAACAATTATCTAATTTTTATAATATAAAAAACATTCATTCCTTTAAAAATCATGTGATAAAGACCCATATTGTTCCTTTTACGGTCTTGTGATATGGAACAAAGTCATTCCATTAAATTTCATGTGATGAAGAAAATTATCTATGTATTTAACTATATATGACTAGGGAAAGTAGATGAAAGGTTCCTGTAAAGGGACTTAATGTGGTTCATACACATAATTAGTCCAAATTATGGAATATCTTGATGGTGAATGAGGTTGATAGAATTTAGAGTTCTAAAAATAAAGGAACCTAATTCAAGTCAAAGTATACGCAATACAAAAGGCTGTTAGACTGAAAATATAGATTTATATTAAAATATCAAAATTGGTATCTAGGGTTTGTAGACACGTGATAGCTATTTAGAATGAATGGTATTATTTTTCTAATAGTTGAGTGATTTATCTTGTCATTTTGACCCATGGGAGGAATAAAATAATCGTATTGGAAGTCTTATTTTGTTAGGTGGGTATCATTTATCTAAGCGGTATGTGATCACATAATCCTTTCATGATCATTGATTAACACCCACAATGAATAGTATCAAGATAGAAATATATGAATTTATGTTATCCTTTCAACACAGATTCTTGGTTATTAAAGAATTAGTTATAAGTTTCATGGATGTATAATCCCAATTATGGGTAACATGGTCATGGGTGTCATGATTTAGGGGACCAATTTGTAAATTCCCTAATTTTATGTTTTTTGATAACATAAAATATGTATGTATGACTATTTGAATTGATAAAATATTATACACCCTTGAAAATATGGTATGTGATGGTTATTAACATGGTTCATCCTATAATTTATAGGTATCCCCTTACCAATACATTATGTATTAAAGTTGAAGTATTTAAATGATTCAATGATATAAGGGTCATAAAACCCCACTAGATTTATGTCGTTCCTTCCCATAGATTTACCTGGGGGAAGAATATAGTTATACGTAGTGATATGTGATTCCTGGCGGTAGGGTGATGCTTTAACATTCTTTTAATTTTTTATATACCAACAATATAACTAGATAAAGGAATTAATAGAAAAGTCTATTTAAATGAGTATGAAAGGGAGATCACATGATCATAAAAATATATGTGTTCACAAAAGGCATTTTCATTCAAGTAATTTATCCTTTAAAAATTATTCAACATTAAAAATGAATCCAAACATTTTTATAGTGTTTCTATTGATGGGAAAAACATTTTAAAATTATTATATATATATATATATAATTCTTTGGTGATTTTTACTATTTTACATTATTAATGCATGATTTTTCATTGTTTTTTTTTGATATTTTCAATTTTTCTTTTTGAGCTTGTGGATATACACACCCGTACTTTTATATATGAAATGTTTTGGATATGAAGGATATATTTTCTTTCTATTCATAAAGAACTTCTAGAATGAATTATTCTCTATGTCTTGATCTAGATCTAAATGATGGAATGGGTTGAAGAACAAATGTTTTGAATGGTAGTACTAATAATATTACTACTAGTAGTAGTATAATTTTATGAATGTTTAGAAGAATCCAATAGATGAGTTTTAAAGTGTAAACTCTTCACTAGAAGCTATAAGTTTATGTGTTTTAATCAATGATATGTAGTTGGTCATCTTGATTGTTTAAAGGTTTCCCCAAAAGACAAGATGTAAATGGAACCATTAGAAGTCACAATAATCATATATAAAAGGTAGTTTTTGTCATTAATACTCATGGTGTACAATTTATAATATCTTTTTATATTTTTATTATATTTATCTTATTTTGGGATCTTGTAACATAGAGGTTTAATATATCAAAGAAATTATTGTAGTGTGTTTCCCATGGAGTAGGATAATTCCTAAACTGTATTACTTCATGTGTTCTTATTCAACTCTTAATTTGTTCTTATTTTTTTATAAATTATTCTCTAATTGTGTATAATTATGTAGTATAGAGATTCTATAGCCTAGTTCCAAATTTCTATTGTAGACATCATGTCTCTAGAATTTTCTAAATTCTGAACCATAGTTCCACATTTGAACATTTTATAGGAGAACTTCCATATTGAAATATTTTAGAAGAAAAAGTTGTATCAATGAATAGTTGTATAGTTAATGGTGTCCTGGCCCTATTTTAGAATTCAAATATTGATTTATATAATCATTCTATGCTTAAACTTATAATGTAATTCCAGTAAAAATTCTTGATACCTTAATGTTTTTTTAGATTTAGTGAGATTCTATTGATTTTGGAATGATATAATTAGAAGATGGTAATAAATAGATTGAAAATATTTATTGCTTAGACGTTCGATTCTAAACAATACATATTGTAGAAAAAATGTTCCAAAGAGATATAGATCTTATAATCATGGGATTAAAACTAGAAAAAAATGAAAAAGCAAGAATGGGAATGGATTGAGTAGAATGAAATGGGGTTGATTCAGATGATGTTGTCCTAGAATATGGTCTTCAATATAATTGAAGTCATAAAACTACTTAGTTTATGAAAATTATTTCTAATATATGTGAGAATCCAACTACATAAAATAAATTTTTAATATGGTAACTTTTTATCCCAAATATATAAAAGGAAGTTTAGTAGTGGATTATTTTAATAACATTAACATCATTTAGATTTAGATTTATTACCTCTGAATGATGTTTGTAATATAGTTATAAGAATTGATCCTTCTATAAGTATTACTGGATATATGGAATGTGAAAGAAACCGTGGTGAAGAATTCAACTACTAAGTCTTACTTTATGTTCGATGATGTTGGGGATCTCATTCTAAAAGAGTAAATTCAAATAAAGGAAAACCAAGATTCTACAAAAATTGAATTTATTGTTGAATAAAGAAATAATATTTTTAATTAAAATACTAAATGGTGTATAAATATAAGTTAGAGATGAGTTAATGTATGTTAGTGTTATAATAAAAGGGATAATTTTATGGAATGTTGAATGGATATGGTGGGAAATTATAAAAGACGTAATTTTTTAGATCAACATTAAAACCTATTTTAGAAGAGATGAGAATTATATTGTTGAATTTTTCTATTCAAATTAAGTTATTGATATTTTAAAATATGGATTAATTTTACAACCTGTATGATTAGGGGCCTGAGAAACAATGTTGTTGGATGAATTAGTAGGATTTATCTTGAGGATGACGAAACATTAAAAACTATTTAAAAGGGGGATGTTTTTTTAATTCAAACAGATTCTTGCTGGATTTATATGTGGTATAATAAATTCATAGGTTATATAAAAATATGATCATAATAGGATTTATTGATAATTTGTGTTTTGGTAATACATTTACTTATAGCATGTGGAAATTCGTATAGGGTTACGTGGTATGGTTCAAATGACTACATGATTAGACCATATATCAAATTATGAATTTGGTAAATTAACACATGTTGAAAAATAGATATCTATATATGTGAAGTTCTGTTAGGATTTTCATAGTCATATGGGTGAGAAGGAGATGAATTTCCTATGAGTAAAAGAAATAATAAAACTTTAATTCGTGGAGGGTGGAACAAGTGATGATTATATCCATGAAAATTAATAAAACGTTCCATTTAATATGACTGCTAAGACACATAATAATAATAAGTAGGATATTGTTCATATGATTTAATTGGGCCAGACTTGGTTTATTCTAATAGGGAATCATTGTACTATTGTTCATTCATCAATGATATTTCACCTAAATTGTGAGTGTTCTTTCTAAAAAACAAATCTAATGTTTTTAACATTTCTCATATGGATAGAAATTATGGAATTGCAGAAAACAACTAAGATGGAATTTTTGTGGAATGATAATGAAGGAGAATACAGAAGTATGCTATTTGAGAGGTTTTTCTACTAGAAAATAATATGGTTTGGGAGGCCCTTTATTAGAAAACTAGAGAATAATGGCCCCATATAGAGTATGAATCTAACTTTGAATGTGAGGACATATGCACGTGGTTACATTTCATTTTCCTCAATTATTTTTCCTAGGATGATATAAATTATGTGGCATATTGTGTGAATTAGAATACTTTTACACTATTGGGGAAGGAACTTTCAGAAGTACTCTGGTATAGAGGTATGGTTGGTTTCTCTCACCCATTTTTTAATTTGTCACATGATTCCACATAAATAGTGGGGAGAGGGATATGCTATATGATAAATCCTTATAAAACTTCTTTGTTTTTTATGGAAATGAATAATTTAGACTTTAACTATAGGATAATGACTTGTGTATTGTCTTTAGAAGCTGAAATTTCATCTTTAATGAGTTGATAATATAAAAGAATCATAAGTGCAGATAACATATTGTGGAAAATAAAACATCTTTACATGAGAAGGTTCATATGTCTGGAACATTGTAGTATTTATATAGTTCATAGATTATCTATCTTCTTGAGATACCAGATTATCCAGAAGGTGAATTGTCATATAGAATTTGTATCCTATTCTTTTATTTGATGCCATGAATTATAGATTGCTTTTGTAATATGAAATCATAGAGTAGGGCGCTAAAAGGTGAATTTGTGGAAGTAGTGACTCTAGAAACAATAAGAAATTTAGATTTAGTTGTAGAGATTTATAAAAGATCAGAACCTACTGTAGATTTTTGGAAGTGATATTTTTTTTATTCTTATAAAATGTAGAGAAACCGAGATCCAAGAATATGAAGAATGTATCAATTACATTAAATTGTGGGATTTATATATGAATAAGAATATAGAATCATTTCATTTTTTCTAAATATAAGGGATAAAAACATTTTTGTGAAAATGAGAATTTCATAAAAAGTGTTTTTTCAAATCGAAAGAGTAGTAGGTTGTTAATAAGTTGTAAAATACTTGGATATTTGTAAATTTATTTCAACAAATTTAAGGTTTTTATTTCTTTTAAAAAAATTCTCCATTTTTAAATCATTCTATAATTTGAACGATGCATGGATTAGTTTCTATAAAGGTTTTTTATCTTGATCAGTTTTATATAACGATGGTTTTACTTCATGGAGATTTAGAGGGGAAAATTTTTATAAATTACTCAAAAGGTTTCGTTGAAATTTTAATAGAGGATCTAGCGTGTTATCTCAAAAGTTGTACACTTGGAATAAAATGATCACCCTTAAATTATAACCTAAATTTTTCATGTATGAAAATGAATTTTTTAGAGTAATGAAGGTCATTAATATTATTGAATGATGTTTAATGATGAATGTTTCATCATATTTCATCTCTTATAGAATTAAATTATTCTTTTCTGACCAATGTGTGTTTGTAATAAATATTTGAAATATAAATTGTTCAGAACGTTTGAGATGGAATATCTCAATTCCATAAAACGGGTGTTGGGGTTGAAAATCAGAAATGGAATGAGGTTAAAAAAATGTTCATATTCTATTTATATTATACATAGAGAGGGTTATAATGATTCATAATTAATGAATTAAATACTATAACCACTCCCCTAATTACACATTTCATATTATCCAAGTAGAAAGAACTGAGAATAGAAGTACATGAAAAGCATTTCATATGCTTCAACAGTCATAATATTGATGTATCTCATGGTTTTTATGATTCCATAAATTAATTATATAATACTATTCATCCATAGGTTCATGTTTATGGAAGGGAAATCTAGGAAGCGATTAAGTGGACACTCCAGTATCTCAAATTTTTGGTATACATGACACTCTATTTTAAAATAGATAATTAAATTGCATGAGTTTCTTAGATATTAGAATTAGACTACAAGTGAAAATATATAGAAAAGTAAAACTATATATTTTTTCATATTTAGAGGAATTACTATGAGTTAGTAATCTCGACTTATGGATGTAAATATTTTATCCACAGTGGAAGCAAATTATATTGTATTCACAGAAGTTGGGAAAAATTTAAACTCGATAATGGGGATATTCGATGAACGTAAAAGAATCCAGTGGAATATAAAATAATTCTATGATGGTTATATAGTGATATATCTTATTAATAATATGATGTTTGACACATATAAATAGAATATTAAGAATAATTATCACTTTATCCAATAGCTGTAGACGACTATGTGTTGCAACTAAAGAAGGTATATGACTGTTTTAATATAACATATATATTAAGAACAGTTATAGTCTAGAAAATTTTCTTGCATTTAATTTCTTAGTAGATCGTAGCAAACTAAAATTATGGTATATTAACATCATTACAATTTAGGTTATGGAAGAGAGAACTGATGGAAGTAACCTATATGACTTCACAATGATCGAAAAAAAGTCGTCAAGAGAATTATTTCAAGGTTTTTGATGAAGGACCTGTTTTTTATATAAGGATCATAAAATTTTAAAATAATTTATTATAGATTTTATGAATTGGAAATGGACTGTGGGTGGGGAAGAAGATCCAATGTACAGAATGATCAAGGTGCCAGTAATTTCTATATGTTTTGAATTAGTTAACAGATGAGTTTGAAAGAATATATTATTCATTGAAATCAATAAGTTTGGGTAATAAAATTAGTGGGATATTGGTTGTTTTACAAATAAATTTATGATTGAATGTGGGTATTTAATAGAGTTAGAACTGATAGTAATCATCTACAAAAGGAAAGTTTGTCTCACATGGACTCATTATGTATATTTCAAAACTTATTCTAATATTTATGACTATAATTCTCTTATTTATTGTTTATTATAACTAGTTTTTGTTTCCTATCTTAATCCAATGTCGAAGGTTTTCCACTAATGGATTGGGGTGCTAAAAACCCAAATTAAGTGATGTATTTTTATTCATTTCTTGATTTTTTAAATATTTATTTTAATTTAGAATTTATTATCAAGTAGTGTGTGGTTGTTTGGTATAGATATTGGAGGGTTCCATTATAATATTTATTTCCCATAATTTACGGTCAAAATTTTTAATGCTTAAGAACTTATGTTCCTTATTTTATTGTGTTATTAAATAAATTATGGATTATCGGTTTTTAATACAACAACATAGAGTTTACATGATTTTTCAATGGACTGGTTCGTTGATGTTACAAATATTACGTGGATTCGTGAATGGATTTTATTGGGTTTTTTGAGTTATTAAAATAATTAATGTCATAATGAATTATATAAACTCAAAAATAAGATTTTTTTAGAAGAAAAAGGTAGTATTGGTAAGGAATGTTTTACTTTTTAAATATAACATTGATATAAAGATGGTGTATTGAGATTTATAAAAAAATTATTTTTTATGTCCGATTCCTAGTTGAAGAACGAATAATTGAGTGATGCTAATTTCTATCCATATTATATTCATCTTGGTACCATTAACACATATAGATACAATCCAGAATTTTTATTCCAGCATAAAATGTAAAGAAATTTTATTGAATTTACCATGCTTGGTTTGATTTCTTAATAGGTTAAGGTGGAATGAAAATTACCGAAGAAGATGTGTCATCATTTTATTGTGTTTAAATGAAAATTAGAGAATATAATCTCTGATTTTTAGGTTTTATTACCAAATACATATCATAGGTAATAATTTAATGTGGGTTATTATTGATTATTTGACCAAACCTTTATCATTTATTCATATTCAATATTATTTTCTTTTGATTAATATTTAAAAAAATTATGTTAAAGTTATTAATAGATTTATTGTATTCTATATGTATATTTTATATCATCATGATCCCATATTTATCTCTACTTTTGGGAAAATCCTTTTGAATTCATTGGATATTGACTTAAATTTCAGTATAACCTTTCATCCTTAATTTGAGGGATAATCATTGAAAAAGATTCCGACATTTGAGGATATTCTTCCAGAAAGTTCATTGGATTACTAGGGAAATTTTTATACTCATATTTACCTAGTTTTATTTTATTATAATAACATATTTCATTATATTGTACAGAAGTAACCTTTTGATTAATTATATGGATATTAGTTACATACTTCCGCATATTGGGATGAAGCTGTGGAAAGAAAAATTTTGGGATATGAATTGGTAGAATAGATGACTTAGAAATTGAATGTGATTTTATATCAAATTGGGGAACCTCATATTTTGGTGATAATTTATTTAGATAACTCGAAAAAAGATAATTTTTACATGTTAGGTGACCACAATTTTTTTAATGTATCTTTATAAAAATGTGTTATGCAGTTTGGTAAGAAGGGCAAGTTAAGTCAATGTTCATTAGACCGTATGAAATTATATATATATATATATATCAGTTTCATATTGAGAGTATTTTCCAATTAATTTATCTCAAGTAAAGGAACTTTTTCAATTAACATTTTTTAGGAAGTATGTGTGAGATTCATCACTTATTTTAAGTCTATAATTATTTCAATTGAAAGACATGATTTCAATTGAGGAACATCCTGGTAGATTTTTAACCACATTGTGTAGGTGTTATGGAATATTTTGACTCAACATTATAACATTTTGGGGGAATATAATATAATTGAATAAGAATCCTGGAAATATAAAAATTCTATGCAGGAATAATGTCCCCACTTATTCAAAAATGGAATAAATATTGTGAGGAAGAAATTTCTATAAAGGGGGTAAATTGTGATAACAAATTTAATATTAATAATAGATAAATTTAATTTTTGATTAATATTAATATATTATATTTCATTGATCTAAATTCATTATAATAATAGTAGTAAATTTCTTAGTTAATAAGAAAATAGTTTTATTCTAACTAAATTGTGCTTCATGCATTATCTGATTTTAATAAAATGCCTAAATTAAAAATTATAGGATTTTAATTTCGAAAAATGAAATTAATTTTTTAAATAAGTAATTAAAATTTCTCTTAGGGTGATATTTCAATAATTTTATTCAAAATTTTATTTTTGGGAGAATTGTGGAAAATAAAAAAAAATTACGAATACTGCCTTTTCATTTCTTGAATATACCAAGTCCCATTTTATTTTGGTTTGATTTTAAATAAAATTTGTAATTTTTTATAAAAAATTTTATCATAAATTTAATTATGAATAATATTATGATTCATTTTTTATAAAACCATTTTTATACATAAAAAGGCATTTATCCATAATATTGGTTTTAATCGTGTTACATGTTCTAAATTTAAAAGTAATTTTTACCACCAGTATAAATTTAATATTGAAAAATGGATATCATATATGGAATAAATTTTTTCAAATTTTTTCATTAGTTCTATGTCATTTTTCTTTATTTTGAAGAGTAACTTTTGTAAACAAAATTAGTTACCATGGTATGAGTCAAAATGATTTAAAAGGGTTAAAACAAAAATGATATGGGTTAAAATGAACTAAAAATGGATTATACCTATTTTTTAATAATATTTGAATATTATATCATTCCCACATAAATGTTTTATTATTTTAGATACTTTTTTCTTCATTAAGGAACTATTATATATTAATCATTCAAATAATTCCAACTATGTCATATCTCTAACTTATAAAAGGACACAACCTCTCATATATTATCCACACTTTAAGAGCCTCTTAGCTTAACCAAGACCTACCCAATGCCATTCATAAAATTTCTAACTTTCTATTTGAGGTCCATGTTTGATCATAATACTGTACTAATATGGTTTTCATTGAAAACCTAATGAGGTTTTCCGAAGAAGAGGAATATAAATAACATACATGACATGTCAGAATCATGGTACGATATTTTTATTTCAAACCCTGTTTTAAATGTTTAAAAAATTGTTCTATTTTTACACTATATCCATGTTATATGAAATGTTTTTTGTTTTTTACTAATATTATAAAATATATAATCATATTAATTTTAATCCATATCTAAATTTATTTATGAAGGTTTTCAAAGAAGACATTTCAATGATTTCCAAGTGGGTTGTTTTTTTTATTTTTACAAGTGTGAATGAAATATATTTTTAACTTATAATTTATTAGTGTAACTTATCACCATCATGACTAATATTCATTAAGAATATTACTATCCATGTTTTAATGAATTTTCAAAAGAATTTCAATTTCTAATTCTTTTGGGAAATTCATTAAAGAGTTTTTATAGAAGAATTGTTTTTATCCTTACATGTAAAAAAACTAGTTCATGAATTTTTATATGTGTTAAATGGAATATTTTAAGACATTTTTTGATGAAAATTCCTGAATTTATTTGTTATATATGTTTTATGGTTTTTATGCATTAGTTATGATGATTGTTGATATTGAAATAGATCTCTAACTGATTAGAAAACGATAGTGTTCTCTAGATATTCATGTTGTATTAACTGATTAGGTTATTATATTTTAATGGTTTTTATAAATGTTTCATGAAGATGATATCCCAAGGAACCAATATTAATATTCTATCTATCCTTTATCAAGAATTATACAACTATCAAATTGTGTAAATTTCCATACAAGATCACTGTAGTGGGATTTGCTGGAGGCTTTAAACTCATCTTTGTGATTGGGTTTATGATGAAAAACAAGGATTCACAGAGGATGGTCCACTAGGGTTCCCATTTCTATATAAAAATAAATGATTATTGGCATAAATAAAAATATTCTCAGATCAAATATATAAGTTATAATTTACATGGACAAAGAATATAATAGATTATAGTGGTGTTTAATCTAAATGTTTATGTCATTCATTGGTTTTTTAGAAATGGTGATTAATTTTTTTCTTTGGTGCTAGATACCCTTGGTTTTAAATCAATTTCATGTGAAAGATTTATACATTATTCATGTCTATTTATGTTTTATGGTAGGGTGAACCAATATCACCAAATTTGTTTATAATGAATCTTGGATCCATTATCAGGATATTGAAAAAGGAACTACTCAGAGGAACCATCTTCCTCTTTTAGTGCAAGAGGCACATCAATGGAATATCTCACCTCCTATTTAATGAAAAGATTGTTCTTATTTTATAAATGTATTCATATAAATTAATTACATTAAAAACATGTAAGATTATTTTATGCGAATTTGATAATTTATGAATCACTAGAAAACCAATGTGTATATAAAATGATCTTGTTAGAACTGTAATGGAAAACAAATTTTTGATCTAATATTAATTAAGAGGAAATACTAGCCCGTGGAATATCTATGAGCACCTATCTCTCCTAGTATTCTACACATACATAACAATGAGGGGGGATGGTTGACAATTTTATATCACTGATCAATAAATAGAAGAACTTATTGTTGTATTTCAAGGTATATTTCACCCTTTTTATTTTCATCTTCACATCCATTCACATGCAAGTGTTGTCAGTTCTTAGGGTTCCAAAAATTTTGGTAAGGATAATCGATAGTATTATGACATACTTCATTTGGTATGTACAAGTGAATTGAATGTTTCAGTGGACCTCTTATTCCAGGAGGGCAAAATCCATTAATGAAAGAGGAATCAATCGATAATGTTTAGTGGGAACCCTAATGTTACTTTGGGACAAGTTTTCTTGGGAGGTCATGGATGTTTTCTATCTATAGTGATTATTTTTAAATGTGAATAATGGAGTGGACTGGGTTTTACTGATAGTTTATACCTCTAAAGATCATAATATTTAATGGGGACACTTAATAATGCTCTGTATTTAATCTAAATAGATCACTAGAAGTAGGGACATCAATTTATGAAGATATAATTGGGTGGGTTCTACCCTTGGGTGTCTGAGAATTACAACCCATGATATCTCATTTTATCAGGCTTGCATGAATATGACCATCATCCAAGCCATTCTGAATTATTAGTAATGTGAAATCTTAAATTGAATCCAAAACTTTTATGAAAAATATATACTCATATACATAGAGAGATCATCATCATCATTCCTGGAAAATTTTTATAATATATCCTCTCTTTAAAACCATGGGCACGATGAGTAGGTAGAAGTTATCCAGATATTGATATACTAGATAAGTATAACATACTTTTCTAGACTATTCAGAATCAATAGGTATCAATAGATGTAGGAATTTGATTAATGTTCTATACCTATAACTGAAATGTATTTTATATCGATATTTTAAAGAGGGAAAAAATGATCATCTACTATTCAAGGTAGAGGGGAGTGTCCAATGTGTGTAGTGGATTCAGTTACCTGGTTGGGAAAGGGATATTGGTGATTACAAGCTCTTTTTTTATTATGTCCAAGTTCTATTGAGTATGGAGTAACTCCTATAATGAAATGGAATGGGAGATCCAATTGTTAATTGGTTTATAGTGTATTATTAATTCCAAAAAATAGAGTGTGACTTGAAGGCACCACCATGTCATGTATATCCATGAAGACTTGTTCCCATTACCTCTTGCTGGATAGGGGTACGCTCTTAAACAATTGAGAGTATTCTACATCATTGAGGATGGTTTTTCTAGAAGTTTTACTATTAAAAAATCTATATGGTTACAACCCATGAGAGATGTGTTTGTTGAAATAATTCATGCAACAAGATTAATCATAAAACTGATGGATCATATCAGATTGTCCTTATAAGGAGAGGAAGTGTAATCCATTACACCAAATTTTTGTTTGTTATTAAATTCATCATATTTAATGGTCATAGTGACATTATTATTGATGAGGTTATGGAATTTGTTAATGTTATTAAGTATTTACAATCATAAAATATCTAAATTTTTTTGATTGAAATAGATTCCTCAGTAATCTTAAACTCTCTCCATGACAATATTTCCATAACCTTGTCTATCATTTACTATGTAACAAGGTTAAACAGTTTTATAAACCAATAATACTTTATATACACACATCATCAATCGATTCATGTTTTGCACTACCTTCCTTTAAAGGGTACTCAAGATAATCCTTGTATGCTTTTTATAGTATGAGACCCCCCCCCCCCGAGTGTACCTACATTGTTTTGGAATATTTTATTAGTCTTAATTAATTTATTCCACCTTTTTATTGGAGATATCCCTATTAATTTAATAATAAATCATAATTTTTAGGGGTGGAATATATATTTTGAAATAATATTGAACATGTAATCTAATGATCTTTTGTTTAAAGGAATAGTTTTCTTTTAAGGGTAAAATGCGAATGTTTTGGGAAATTTTTTTTAAGGGTTATCATGTTTTATAAATAAACCCTGATGATTATGATTTTACCATTATGTTTTCTTTAAAAGTATTTTATAGAAAAAATTTGAGCAGTAAAGACGATTTCATGTGAAAGTAAATTCTTATTAAAGCTCAAAATTTATTATATTAAAGGAAAACTCCCATATGTGATCTCATGGTTTCTAAATGGACTGAAAGGTTTCTTTCATAAATTTTATATGTCACTTACTTAACATTTTTCTCATAAAATTTTTAATAACAAATTATAGGCATTACGGAAAAGTAATAATAACAATGAATTCAGGTTGAAAATCATAAAAAATATTCACTAAAAGAAAATGTTTTTCATTTTAAAAGTATTTTATTATGAAAAATGGACATTTATCCCAAGTACAAAAATTTTAATTCTTTTTTTATGTAAAATTTATCAACTAATTCTCTAAAGAACTAAACCTATAAAGGTATTTGGGAATATAAGAACATAAATTCTTGTTTAAAAATTAAATATTGGTAGAATAAGGATCATGTCCTTTTATTTGGTTCATTTTTTCATATTTACAAGATGTTCCTACGATAAATTTATGTAATGTGATACTAAATTTTATTACATATCAAATTTATAGGCCACTTGTGTAATAATATTATCATCTATAACTTCTTTAATAATAATAAACCCATCAATATCATGGTATATTCACTTTTATAAAAAAAATTCAAGATAAATCCATTAGACAATAATAAATATATGGTGGACCACATCCATAGATTCAATTTAAAAAAATTATTTTGGTAGAATTAGACACATGGATATAGAGAAAGACGAATAAACTGAGGAAAGTTTAATTTTTAAGTGGTAGCTAAGACAAATTTCATATAGTTGAGGAAAGGTACTTTTTGTATATAATGTACTATTTTTTATAATTAGTAGATAAATTTGAATCTTATGTTTTTTATCATCATTTCCCTTATTCATGGGATAAATATTAATTTATAAAGGCTACATAAATAATTATAACAATCAAATATAGTTTTTGGTTTTTATGGTTTTCGAAATGTTTTCTTTATTTTCAAATTTGTTATTGGAACAGATAAATCAGATTAGGTCATGGTTTTACTAAAATTATATTATATGACATAAATATTCACTTATAATTGTTTTATATGGTGGGAAATTTAATATTTTATGATTGGTGGAAAATCATCTTTGATAATCCATGAATTGGATGTTATGTCTTAATTTGTGAATGAGGTAAACATTTCAGTAATCAATGAATTTATCCCCATCAAATTACTTTTAATATGATTATTCTAGTATTGGTTTTGATAAATGAAAATATATAGGTTTTTTTTAGGGTTGTTCATAAATTCAAGGACTTCTTCCTAGAATATGTTATTAATATATCTCAGCATCAGGAACATGACTTCATTATATTAAAATTCAATCTCCTTGGAATCATAAATTATGACAAGCCAAGAATCCATATTGAGGATATGATGAAGAAAATATTTATTATGAATTGTGAGCTTACATGGGGAGAATATGTTTTATTCACAAAATAAAAGGATTAGTTTTTGAGGATATGTATTTATTATAAATATTATAATTAGTTAATGGTGAAGAAAAAATATCATATACTGACAATGGTTTATCTCTCCCACCAGTTTAAAGGTGAAACCTTGTTTCCAACTATATATTTTTGGAATTAATATCACTATTTGAGAATTTTAGAAGTAAAATAATATAAATTATTATTTTTGTTATAGATATGTTCAGTAAGATTATATGCAATTTCATATGGTTTAATGAATTCATTAGTTATATTCCTAAGATTATAACATCACTTATTTCAAAAATACATTGACTTGTTATTTAGAGAATTTATTGATGATATCATAATATATTTAAGATCATAGGTGACGCATTAAGCACTTCCATGGTTTTTTTGGATTTATTATGATAAAGGTATATATAATTTATATTTATTAACTTTTTCCTATTAATATAAATTTTCAATTCCAATTCCATTTTATTTCTATGAATTGTGTTTTTGTGGACCTAGGGAATTTTTTTAGTTTTTTCATGGGAACCAACAAATAGTTTTATAGAGTTGTATTTTTTCCTTGAATTATAAATATATAATTAGAGGTTCATAACTAACTTATATTGGATAGAAACTTCTTTATCTATTCTAACTAAAATGGTTTTTGTTTTTGTCTGATCATACCTATGTCAGAATTATTTTGAATTCCTAAAATACAGGTATATTGGTGCACCCATCTTGTGATTCTGATAGGAATCAGTTTCCTATCATGTTTATTTTTCATGTTCGACATTAATATACAGTTCATTTATAATGAATTTGATAGATTTAATGTCCAATGGATATATAAATGGTCATAATTAAAATAATTTCCATTCTAACCGTGACCTAGATCTTTTAATTATGGTCATTTTATTGAACTTTTGGACACATTAACTTTGGGGTGATTTTTTGTGGTTTTCATGGACTTATATTTTTTCATATCTTATAATTAATAGGAATAATATTAAGATAGTTATTTATTAAATTTATTTAAAATTATAATTGTTTTAGAACTTATACCACCAAAGGGTGAAATTAAGTGGAATGTGCATTTATACATAAATCACATTTATATATTTCTCAAGAGATTGCTGATCAATATATGATATTGAATAAATTAGAAAATTTTCATCTTGATATGAAACAAGAGAATTAATTTAATGGATTATATCATATATCAATATTTTATTTTCCATAGTTTGATTTATTGGGTCCAATATGGGATATACAAAGGTGGAAGTATGGATATGTTGTATCAATCATGCATATGCATTCAATGAGTGATATGAAGGTGATAATCATTTTATACCATTATGAGGGTATATTTTTATTCCATGGGATATATGTAAAGATATTTTAAATGAATATCATAGTCCACCCTTATATGTGAATCTGTGAGTGATGAAGATATATAATTCATTGAAGATATATTTTTGGGGGGTAATGTGTAAAATTAAATGTGGAAGAGTTTTTGAGAAGATGTATTATTTTTTATTAGTGAAAGTTATGCATCATTTTTTATCGATTTGTTTCCTAGGATTAATCATTCATGAGTGTAAGTTGGATTTTTTGGGTTTTTCGGTGTTTTTTGGACTTCAGTAATCAGTTTCATTGTGTGCATGGTGGTTATGGTGTTACAAGGATTATGATAGAAAAATTGATAAATTTAGAATATTTAATTTATATCAAGGAGAAGAGTTCATTGGAATCAAATTTCATGGAGTTCATAAACTTATTATACATGAACATGAATATTTCTAAACTAAAATAATGTATGGTGGTTTATGGTATGGTTCTGGTACACAATAATTATGAAATATCTAATTTCATTAACCAGAAGATATTTATATTAAGTTTACATTGTAAAAAACGTGATGATATTTTATGATAATAGATATCATACTTTTTTTGTATAATTATCTACAAATATAACATTGGTAGAGCTCAGTTATAAACTTTAATTTTATTAATCTGTCAGGATATAATTATACAAACCATTGTACATGTATAATTTTGATTATCCTTTATTTTGGGTGGATATTAAAAATTTGTAGAATATTTGACTTGATAAGGTGAAATGTGTGATAGATAGGGTACATAATATTATGGAAAATATAATAATTATATAAAAAACAATTTTTATTTTTATATTTAATGTAATCCATTGGAGTTTATAGTTGGTGATCATATGTTTTCATCAAGTCTCTAAAGGGAATAGATATTTCATGTTTTAGGAACCCAGTGAGTTTTCCTTGAGAATCATTTTTAATTTTTAAATAATGAGTAGAGTTTGATAAATTTATTATTGATTTTATCTTCCTCTAAAGATAAAGTGAGTATTTTATAGTTTTAATTTTTCTTAGTTAAAAAATATATCCATGATGAATATCATATGATCAATTCATGTAATTTGGAGCTATATGAAGAAATAGTGTATGTAGAGATTCATGTCAATATTTAGGACCATAATGATATGGTTTTCTGTATACAATTTGTATTTTTAGTTTGAGTGAAATTGAAACATGTTGGTATATCGAATAATTCTTAAGAGTGTACGTCCTAGATGAGGGTATAGTACCATGATTTGTTTTAGTTTCATTATATTTTATTATTTTTCATCTCATATGGATTCATGATGAATATTTATATATATATAAACTGATGGTTTATTGATTTATAATTTTTGGTTTTCAAATTATTTTATGAGTATGGCTAGGATTTGTGATAATAAAATAGTCACAGAGATATACCCATTATGGAGATTCATTATTTAAATCTCTAGAATGTTTTCTTGATTAAGGGTTGAGATTTTATGATTTATTTTTGTGATCTTTGAGAATGAAAATTTATGAGTTCATATCTATTTTGGGAGTTATCAACCTTCTCAATTAATTTTTGACCACATTGTTTTTGATGAGTTAATGGAAATTTTACAATAATTATAATTCTAAAATTATGATTTTAAAGAAATTAATTTATAAAATTATTATTTAGTTTTTTCTATTATGGAAAAATATGATATTGTTTTTTTAAATGACTAGAATTTTTCAAATATTAAATATTTATATATAGACTTTAAAATTATTTTTTTGATAATTAATAGTATTGTTATGTAAAATAATGTTATATTTTATGAGAGTTAGTATATTTATTAAAAATTTTATTTATGGTTTTTATTAAATGAGTTATAAATTGTAATAATTTTATAAATATAACATTATGTTTTTAGTACCATTGTTTCGATGTTTTTTCATTCCATGAATTTAATGTAGATATCTTTTGTATAATTTAAAACTACAATAATGTTTTTTATGAAAATAATTTTGTAAATTAAGATTTATAATTATAGAAAAATATTATTTGTTATTTAAATATGGTCTGTTGTGGAAATCGATGAGTCAAAAGAGTATGATTCTTGACATAAATTAAGATTATAGTGGTGTGATGTGTAATCTAATCATGGTGTGAGGTTTTATATAGTCACAGGAAAGGTCAATAGTATTAAGGGGTGGTTCATGTTTTTAGTGAGATGTTATAATAAAGTAAATAATTATTGAGGTGGATTTTATATCTATAAATTATGGGAATGGACACCCATATTACACACAATTCAATGTTATCCAAACCCTTCTACCTTTGGTTGGTTATCTTGAGATAACATAAGTATGTGAAAGAAATATGGATAATGGTGAGCTGTGTATAAATAAAATTAGTCTATTGATTAAGTGTGGATGATTAATTAGTAGGTGACTAAGACCCCTTTCTTTCTTTGTTTTTGAACAAAACATATTTTTGACTTTATTGGGTTGAGTTAAAAATAATTTTCTAAATAAAAATATGAGTTTGAATGTGAAATCATTTTTTGATGTTTTTTATATTCATTATTACTCTACAGATATTAAAAACAATATTTGATTTATTATTGTAAAAAGGATGAGGCACTGGTAAAATAAAATATGGTTAAATTAATTTATAATGTAAAGGAATAAGAAACTTTTTATAAATGATGTTACGGTGATTATGTTTGAATGTAATAATCATACAATATTGGGTGTCATTTTTTACATAGTGGAATTCCACTCTTATCCTTTAAACATTAAACTTTTCAATGTATTACTATAGGAGATATGATTTCATTATGTAATGATATTGTGTTTAACATTGGTGTCATTCCCACTAGAATGGGTGTCATGGTATTTTTAGTTGGTAGCAAAAATTTATATGATAACATACATTCAGGTTGTATTAGTATAAAATGAAATTGTTCTTAATTAAGTAGATTTTGAAATAAATTATCTTTAGTGTTGTTCAATTTAATGATTATTTTTCTATCCTTCTCTAATTGGAATATGATTATACTAGATATTAAACTGGGTTATGCGACTTCTTATTTTTGACTCCTAATAGCTCTAATACCCTGATAAATCATCACTTATAAAAATCATGGAATATTGAATATAGATATATGTATAAATTGGTAGATTTAGATGGGGAAATTCATGGAATCCCTAATTATGAACATCTTAATGTTATTTATTGATCTTAACATGTTGAACTTATGTTAGATCCAAGGATATAGGGTGGTTATAATTGTTTCCCAAATTGATATTTAATGTTATTAGGTATATGTGGAGGGAAATGTGATTTCATTTATTTATATTTCCTTAAATACATAATGAATATATCGAAATGGGGATACCCTGACACCATATATAGAAGGAGTTTTATGTTTTTTTCTTATACATTATGGTCGAGAATATAAGTTACATTCCCTTGGTTTATCAAAGTAAAGTTGAAACTATCAATAATTTATGGATGATCTATGATATGGGATTTATGACCTAAATATATATTGTTTTATGTAACTTTTGTGATGGATATACAATTTTCTATAAATACAACTACTAGATTTTAAAAGGTGTTATTATTTCCCATCCAAACATAAATATTATTTTGGTAATTAATTAATACAAATATATTCATTTTATTGTTGTTATAATTGATTTAATTTCCTAGAATTTATAAGTAAATGAAACAAAAAACACACCACTAGGCCACCAAGGATATGTTGAAACCACTCTATGGGTTAAAACATATCAAAGCTCAACCACTATAATTTTTATAGACCGATGTCATAGTGTTCTATAAATTATTTCAGGGATCAATGACCACATAATTATAGAAAAAATACCCATAAATATGTCCTACTCTATTCCAACATGTACCTCGGTCGACACCTCACCCTACATCATGGTCGGAATCATTTCCTATGTTAGTGGTAGCATCATCATCGACTCATGGCATAGAAATTCCCCATAAATAAGGAAAGTGGATATTGTGATGATGTTAGGTGTTATGTTTTTTAATAACTATGTTTTTTAATTTGGATTTTGGGATCCCTTATTTTTAGTTCGGTGTTACTTTCATTTTATATTTTATATTTATTTTAGTTTCCTACTATTTTAATTTACTAATCAAAACAAAGGATTTATTAATCTTACTCAGTTGTATTAGAGAAAAAGAAAAATATATGGTAACATAGGTCATTCACAAGTTAAATTCACCACATAAAATTTGGTAAACAAGGACGAATTCTATAGTGAAGAAAACGTCTTTATAAATGGATTCAATAAGCATAATTACTAAGTATAATAAACAAGAAAAACATGATACCTAATTATAAATATATTAAACAAGAATCAATAATTTTATATCTATAAATGGGTATATTATCTAGTTATTCATTACATTACTGGTAAAAATATTGGAATAATTTCTTATTAATTAGATATATATTTCCTATAAAATTACATGGATAATATAAAAGATAATTCATAGTATTTTCATCATTAATTGTATGATAAATTAATATTTTAACCAAATATTATGTAGTTAGTCATCAACATATACCTAAATTTTAACCTTATCACATTCCTAATTATCCCTAACTAAAACCTCATTAGTCACTATCCAACATAAACTAAAGTCATACTTTTATTTTCTCTCCTTACACGGTTTGATTATATAAATCACATTTACATTAATAAAAAGATTTTTCTATTTAGTATTGCATAATAAAATTAAATTAGATGTAAATAAATTTTTCTTTGATAGTATCTTGGGATTAACTTCATGAAAATTTATCATATGTATCTTATTAGAGGGTACTTTATCCACTTTATCTAAACCTACAACATCTTTGATGTGAGATGAACTCACATAAAATATTTCACCTCACACTCCATTTCCCTTAAGTGAAATCTATTATCTCTTATTCAATTTTTATTTCCCACTAATCGTGAAAATTCTTTGAGATTAATCTTTTTAATTTATAGCAAAACATTTAATATTAATTTAATTAGAAGAATAATATTTTAAAAAATATTCATCAATTTATCTAATAAATATTGATTTTCGATTAATTCCCATTGAATATAATACACTATAGAATTTGGTTAGTTTACAAATATGTCATATTCTCAAGGAGAGGCCCTTTCGGCATCTATATATTTATTTTATACCCCATCATTATAGTAGCACAAACCCTTAACCATATTGGTTCATCCCGATGTCTTATGAATTTTTATCATCAACTAAATTATTTTTATTTATTTATTCTTACTTTTCTTTCTTATAATCTATATTTGGGTTATAAAATGAAATATATTCTTGGTTGATACCTTTTAAAACACTCATAAAATATCCAAAAAAATTGCAAAAAATGGAAAAATGAAGGAATATTCTCATAATTCACCTATTGAGATAATATATTAAGATAATCTTCCATCGTTATATATTTGGTGATATTAACTAAAACATTAATTTTAAGATAATTCTTATACATTAATGGTCAGATTCCATCCATGTTTATCACATTCAGATAAATTGGTTTACCAATAATTCATTCAGTCTCTCAAAGAGTATTTTTATTTACAAGATCAATTGGAAGATATGGAAGATATATAAAAATTGTATTAAATGGAGGATAAATATTACAATTGATATCCATAGTATACTTGAGAACCATTATCCTACATTTTTTAATGTCCCAAATATCAAATTTCAAAAATTTAAAGTAAAAATATTTTGAGATAAAATTGAAAAATGCATTGTTAGAATTATGAAGCCCAATTGTGAACCATAAAAAACTATTCAAAAAAATATTATTATTTATTGCATGAATATTGGTTCCCCCATTCTAAAATTTACTATTCATTTTGACTATATAAATCATATTGAGGAAACTAATATCATCAATTATGAATGATATCATAGTAATACCATGATGCTTTGATGTATTTTTTGATTTTAAAGGTAAAAAAATATTGGAAAATCCTGCATCTATTTACTTCTAGTTTTGAACTTTTACTATATACGTGAACGATATTCCAGTTATACATGCATTATTAAATTATTGAGTGTGCATGGTATTATTGCCAAATTCTTATACTCTACTCATCCTTTTCCATATGGGGTCATTTTAAATTGTCCAATATAAATATAGATACCTAAAACGTATTTTGGGGGAAATTATTATTAAAAGTTATGTGGTGAGTTTATTAGTTATGGACTATTACCTAGGATGGGATGGATTTTTTTATATGATATATTAATTTTATTAATATTCTCTATCCACATTGTTAATATTTAAAATCTCTAGCAGTGAAAAAAATTAATAGATATTTATACTCACCCAAAATATTATATAATATTTTCATACAGTCATGATGAAATTGGATGTTGTCCCAAATATATTAAGTTAAGAGTTATTTACAAAATAAAATTTGGGATTTTATTACTATATTCCACAAAAGAATACTTGGGGTTAATTTTGTACATCATATTTTAAATGTTTTAGTTTGGATTTGTTCTACTTTTGGATATACTTTTTTCATTTGTGAAGTTTCATGGAGTACATGGTGAAAATGATTATATTTGATCATGGATAACTATAATATTAATTTGTAAGTCATTTATTATTCCATTCCATTATTTGTGTGGATGATTCCATTAAAATTCTGTATTATGATTTTATACCTTTGATGTTAATATCCAATCTTAGTAATATTGAAGGTAATATTGGAGTGGAATTATCAATCAGATAATTGATCTTTTGAGGGTTTTCGATAGGGTTAAATCATTCACGTATTCCCAAATATTGATAGAGTTTACATAGTTGTTTACAAAATAAAGTTTCTATATGATTTTATTGGTTTCTTGGGATTTTCCATAATACCTATGTGACTTTAATATAGGTGGTATATTGAAATTTTTATTTATTAAAATTCAAACCATAAACAGTTACATGTTTTTTATCAGATCATAGGATATCCATGAGTTTAATAGCATGTGATATAACTTTTTTGTTATGTTCGTATATTTCATTTAACCCATGACATTGTCATGGATTTTTTTCATATCATATAATTATATGGAATAAATTTATTTTTTAATTCTTCAAGAATTTTAATATTGTTAAATTATTATTTAATTAAAATTTTATAATATATAATTTAGATAGAAAAATATTGAAAAGTGTTATCGAATGCTTCAACTCTAAGAGAATTCTTTATTAAATAAAGGAGAACAAATAATTGGAGTTATATATCAAACAGATATATTTGTTAATAGTTTTGTGATCAAATAACTCTCTCTCACACTACCTCTTAATTTTATTTATTTCTTTATAGTAGAGGTGTAATTTTCTACCTCAAACTGATCACACTATAAAGGTGAAATATCACAATACATTTTTCATGTTCCTCCATCATCAAATGTAAGTTTCTAGTTCTCAAGGTTTCTATAAAATAATTAGATGATAATTTATCCTCTAACAATATAACCAAAATTATACATTAATAACAAAGAAGATATATAATAGAAATAAATTTCAACTATCCATATATAAAATATATACAAAACCTAATAATATATGTGTTATTTCGAGTTATCAGACATCAGTATGCATGTATCACAACATAAAATAAAATATATAACAAAACTAAAAATAATCAACTGAAATAAATATGAGATCTATTAAAAATATCCTCAAACTCACCACATCACATGATTTCCATATCCATATTAGTGGTAATCAATTAACCATCTATAATATATCCATGAATTCCATGATTATCATATGAAGATAAGTCAACATTTACATGAGATATGTATGTATAAATAGTAAGTATTACTGACCCTAATGACACTAATTATTCCTAAAAATAATCCATGAATTAATAAGTATGCATGTATAATTGTGAAATTATATTTGATCAACGTTTCATTAAATAAAAATAAGAAATATAACTTCTTATAAATTGTTTCATAACCAAGTCATCAAAATTATCATTCTTAAATAATTCATACGTAGTAAGAATATAGTAAAATGAAATAATATCACATAATATCTTAATCTCATGGAATTAAATATTTGATTGAATTACCAATTTAGTAAGTAAAAAAGGTTTTGGGATCACATATAATACATAGGATAATATGTCCAACTAATAAACGACATGATTTTAATACAGAGAAGTCATAATCTAATTTTGTTTGACCTTGGTTATCAATTGGAATATTTTATCTTCGTTCTACTCTATGTGTGTGTTCTAAAAATGTCAATGTTCATGATAATATAATAATGAAAAATATTAAATAATTATTTTACTCAAACATATTTCCAAAATAATTATCATATCAATTATACCATATTTATCACACGTCATAAAGAAATGAATAATAAAATTAAAACAGTCATTAAATCATAAAAACATTAATTTTCATAATTAATTTTACAAATTCATCATATTCACCATTTAAATTAAATACTAGATTCATATAAAATATTTCTCATTTATTAAATAGAATACATTAAAAAATTTAATAATTGAAATGTTAAAAGATTATGTTACATCATGAAGAATCGTAATTACAATTATAATAACTTATATATTTATTTTTAATAAAAAAATGGATGCAACAAATGTTCTTTGAGATCCTCTATATCAAATTATCATTCACACACTAACATTTTCCTTTGAAATTAATATTAAATATTATAATACCTTAAAATCATCCTAAATAAATTTTATTTTATGTCTAGCATGAAGATTGGTTTCATGATTCCTTCAAAATCATAATGAAATACGTAATCATCAAACTAGAAGAATTATTTGTTTTTAAATCCAAAAAAAATAAAAATAAAAACAATAAAATAATAAATTTTAGTGATAAAAATACCTCCAATTAAAGTAATATAATAAAATTTAGAGATTATAATTATATTGGTTGACAAAAATTTTAATGGGAAGGAGGAGAAAAATAAAGATAAAGTTAAATGTCACTAAAGATCATTTATAATAAATGATAAGGAATATAAAATTTAATAAAAACCCGAAAAATAAAACAAACTAAATCCCCTTTTAAAAACATGACTATAAATAATTAGGTACAAGGAAGAATCTTTTTGGTTACCTATTTTTCAAGATAATGTCTCCCTTTACCCATGTTATGGTCACCAAGTACTCGGTGTCATCCTATTAGGAACCCAATGGTTACTATTATAGAATATCACCAACACTAACATATTATCCATATAATATTGCCTCTATTTACTCTCAAAACTCTATATATCATACAAAAATAAAAATGAAAACATATTGGAAAAATAACAATAGTAATTAAATCCTTCCTCAGAAACATGAAGTCCTTACTATCTCCTTGTAATAATTATTTTGTTCCATAAAAAACTACATTTAGTGTGTCCATTAAATTAATACCAGCCACTACACCTTATGTGTTTCCTAATTTCCACATCTACACTTAAACCTATTCATGATTCTATAAAACATAATGCAATGATATATTATATCCACTTAATATATTCATTATCAAAGTATATTATTTTCATTTGATATCCTATGAAAAAAGTATTCCGTTCTTATTCCACTACCTCATGGTTAATGAAATAAGAAAATTTTGAATCAAATTTCCATCATTGAGTTAAACGGGTCACATCATACAGTGAATTGAATATGTGAGGTATATTAAAATAATTATTCAACTCCCTAGAACATTATAGTATCTGAAATGATTCTTTAAACTAAGGGGCCAATTTTCTATGATTTCAAATTCTAGGATGTACCAATTGAGGTGACATTGGTTGAATTAGTTGATCACCCATGTTGAATTCTAACAATTAATTTCTTGGGAGATTGTAATAGTGTTTCATACTCCAATATATATCAAATAATTTATTTATCAGATGAACTAACCCAATTATCTTCTCTAAAAAATATTTTCCAAGCAATGATTATACACCCATCTATATCTAACATATAAACTGTTAACACCCCTTTCCAACTGAATCTTATAAAAGAGATATCAGAATAAATTTTTGATGATTGGTGTTATATGACAACTCGATTAGATCAAAATAATCTTCTCTAGAATTGATAAATTCAAGGAGAGAATCCCTCAATCTATATTTATAATTTTTTATAATACATTTTGACAATCCATCTGAATAAAAATAATATATAGTACTCAAATTTATATGAATAATTAATTCATACTAAATTTGATATAAAAACCATCATGTTACTATTAAGTCTCAATTGAAAAAAATTATAATAGGCAATCCATTGAACATATCCATGTGGATCATATAAATCTTACCCAAGAAATCCATTGATTGAGTATTTTAGATTGAAAATATATGAGATAAATTCGTAGCACAATCAATAATAATCTATGAAATTATCTACCTTTAGTCAATTTTTTGATGACTTATCAAAAAATCCTTAATGACCTCAACCCCTTTCCAAAATGGAATAAAAAGTGACTTCATTATAACAGTATATCTAGGATTCCCTGCCCTCACCTATAATCTGGTAAAATATTATGAAACATACCCTATAAAATTATTATTCATTCCTAAATATCAAAAATGAAATTGAATATAATGGAAAATCATATTAAATCAAGATTAGTAGACCAATTTAAAGAATGAGATTCAGGCATTACCACAACCAACTTGTTCTTTTGATTACCTAATTTACCATTAATGAACATGTTTGAATTTGAGTCCCATATCTAGAAACATAATGGATAAAAACCTATTTAAAAAAATGTACTCAGAATCTACCACCATCCGAAGAATTTTTTTCTATTTAAATATAACACACTTTAAGGTTAGTGTGAACCTCACAATTACCATTTATGGATAGAAAAATCAATCCTTTAGAAAACACACAAGATAAAATAGGATGTAATATTATAAAAAATTATCTATGTATGTGACAGAGAAAACTCCACTAAATTAAAATTTCAAACAAAAAAACACACATCAACCTTAGACCTAGAACCATTGGGAAAATGGTTCGTTGAGCATTGAACCTTTATGAACCTGATCATTATCATGTTCAATAACTTCATTAGCGATAATTTTTTTTGAAAAAGATATCAGCACCTATATAATTACTTCATCCATGTCCACAAAATCATTTCCAAATAATAGAATAAAATTCAAAAAAATTGGTTCTCCAAGTAAAATAGAATCATCTCCTTTAGGGAATCAAGTGAGGAAGTTTTTAAACAGATCCAACCATGCCACCATCAAATCGAATGATTTCCTAGAACTATAATAATGAATACCAAATCAATAAAAAAATGCCACCAATGTCATAAAGAACAAGATGAAACCTTCCAAATTAGAGAATCATTATCCTCAATCACCACCATGAACCCATAGTTACATCTTTAGGAATAACAATCCTGCTTCTAGGAAAAAAATTATCTATCAACACTAAAGAAACTAAAACTAAAGGAAGAGATATACAAATTAAAAAACCCGGGAACATCATCAATGGTTTAGCCTCAGAATCTAAACTATATAAATACTTTACCCTTTATAATAAAGATAACGTAAAAATTAAATTATTGAAAATAATTTGAACTTCCTTATTTTCCATATCCAAGTGCACTTTTTATAATTATTATATAAGTTGTCACTACTCTTATCATTCATGCACCATTTATAAATATAAATTCTTGTTTATAATATGAGTAACTCTCTACCCTTTCAAAATAGTATACATTATTTTAAAATCAAAATATTTGATATACTCTATAAAAATTCTCTACCATAGATTCAAATCACGTTGATATAAGAAGTAAATAATGATTTTATAATTTATATACATCATAAATCAGTCATAAAATATATATTTAATCTAATATTTAAGACTAAATTACATAATATAATTTGAGATCATGAATTTTATAACTCCTTAAATGTGTCCTAAGATTCTACGCACCATAATCCCTAACCCGGTCCTTTAATATCCATATATAATATGATCTCACTCACAATATATCATAATGCACCACATAATTCATACCTGGATTGATTAAGATATGGATAAGTGTTCATATAATTCTCATATTCAATTCTTAAAATGTTTTTTTACATCAATTACCTTAAAAACCTTCACTCCATTACTAGTTAAATATGTCATCCCTACTACTAATATATTTCCCTCTATGATAAATACAGCAACATTAAATTTTTTTATGAGGGGTTCACATTATTACATTATGAGGATATTTTGGGGTAGAGTTTTAGAGAAATAGGAAAAATATTACATAACAAACCATTAAGAAACAAATTAAGTACTTCTACTCAAATACATTTTTCAAAAAAAGGTTCTTATACATAAAATGTTATTACATTCATAAAAATTTAGTTCATGATGTGGATCAATTTTATTATTAATTTCTACATGTATATTCACTTGTTTCTCTAGTTTATAGTTCCAATGTTTTTTTAACGCAGAAATAATGAATTTTTATTATTTTAGTGTGTGAAATTTTATTCTTTGAATATTTTAAAAATATGATTATTTGTGTGCATAAATATTTTAGTGTTCTAATTTTAATTTCTATATATTTTGAAAATAAATTAGTTGTAAATTTTTTTAAAATCTATTAAAAATATATTTCAATTGTTAATTCATGTTTCAAAGGGTTGTACTTATTTCGTGAAAAATTTATTGTTTTAATTTTTAATATCAATATTTGGGTTATATTATGAATCCAAGGAAAAAATTTCATCAAACTAATATGAAATTTTATTTTATTGTTATAATGGAATGTTTTTAATTATGTTATTTAATTATTTCTATTTGATGTAACAGTGGGTCATGAATGTACATTTCTACACAATCATATTCTAATGTACGAGTTTTACGAATAGAAGGTTCATGTGTCCAAATTTCATAAGATCCCAAAATATCCATTTTATTTCTACATATCCAAATGTGATTCATAAAATTTACCCAAAATAATGTATCCAAATTCCCAAATTGAAATCACTCTGCCAAATATAGTAAATATATATATATAGAAATTTTATACAGAACCATGTACCCATACATTGACATAACCAAAATATATGTAGGGAAAATCATTCATGTAGTGAAATACTAAGGATTTCCATAGAACTAGGATTTCATCTTAGGGGGTTTTCCTTTTTCATGACCAAACATGATTCTGATCTAGACCAATTTCAATGAAGAATATAATGGTTGTAGCATTTCCTTCTTTTAAATCATGATGTTGTGTCAATTTTCTGGACAATTTCTATGAACTAAGGGAGATCCATTAATAGGTTGATATAATAGATTTTAATATTTGACTATGGATAATCCCTATATCTTTGTAGAGGCTATGGAATTTTGTATTTTGTACTCAGTCAAGAGTGGTAAAGAAGATTCCATAGAAATAAGCCCAATATGATGAAGGATTAATGATTCCTATGAAGTATATTGAATGGAACTCAATTTTTATATTCTTATATTGTAATTTTGATCCATTAAACCATTGAGAATATAGAAACTCACGAATAAGGAATTGGAGATGAATTCGAACCCCATAGTCCCCATATTAAATCCAAAGAAAATGTGTTTCCAAGATTCTATGTTAATACAGGTTTTGATGTACGAGATGGGGGAAGCCTCAGTTCATCCCAACTCATTTATTTAGGTATTCGTTTCATTTTTATATAAGTTATTTGACATAATTCATTTGATCTACAAAAGTCACCAGTGGTAGGATAGAATTATGGATGCTTGAATTGAAGTGATTTTTCATCCATTTTGTGTTGCATTGTGGAAGAAAAGACTGATAAGAATGGTCCGGAAGATATTTAATAACTATGTGTAGTTGAATATAATATTAAACTAAAATGTTTTAAATTAATTTAATATGATATATTGTTTTAACATATATAGCCAAAATCGTGCTTCAACATGATAAGAATAATATTTTATAAATAAATCATGTGATTGAAATAATGATGAGAGGTTTGGTTGTTCTTCTTTGATGGTCAATTCAAACACCCTAATATAGTGATGTTGGAGGTGAATATATTAAAATAAAAATGTAAAAGTATAAAAAAACTAAAGGATTAATGAATATCATATATTTTGATTATTTGGATGTGAAATTAATATGTAAAGGAATTATCCAATAGTTACAACATAATGAAAAAATCAACGAATATCCATTCTCATTTTATTGTCACCAAATGTGGCAGTGAAAATTAAATTTGTTGAAATCATTTAAAAAAGAGCTATGGAATCATTGTAGTGTATTTTTTGTACTATCATGGAAAGTATTCATTTCAATTTTTCTTCAATCAACCCCAAAAATAATTACTTTAAAGAAAATAAATGTTCCTTTAACACCAAAACTTATGTTCCTAAAAATCATTGAATACTTTTTAATGAAATTGGATGCTAGTCTTGTCCAAAATTAAGAAATACTAATTAAAATTTTTTAGAAAGAAAAAAATAACTTTAGATGTGGTACAAGAATCTTATTAGAGTTAAAACTAATTAAAGAATAAGCTGAAGAGGAAACAATTGAATATGAAAATGATGTGGGAGATTTTGAGACTGAATGTATAATAAAAAATTTGGGTTTATAATTTGGTATGAACATTCCGTTGTTTTGTAATAATCTAATTTTGATGATAAAAAATTAACAACATCACAAACTAAATATATGAAGGAGACAAATTAAATAAAGTTAAGGATTATTTAAATAAAAAGAATTTATGTAAATTTAATAAAATGGAATAATATATTAAAGATAAATGTCATATTATTTTTATTATTTCAAAAATTGAAAATACATGTTTTCATAGTATTTTTGAGAAGATGATAGCTAGGTTTGAAGAATATCATGAAAACTAGGTTTTAAACACAAAAATAATTGAACCAACTTTATTAAAATCATAGGAAAGGTTCTTATATAAAGAAATAGGAAACTTTTGGAAGAGTTCAAAAAATTGGAAAACTCATATTTTAGAAATTTTAAAACTACAGATATTTTGCATCTATATTTTTTACAAGGGTATCCCGACAAAACATTGTTTTTCATTCTTCATTGAAAGGATGAGGGTGTGATATTTGAAGAAAGATTTATTGGGGATTTTTCATTTTCTAGTCCCTTCATCAATGATTCAACAGATTATTTGTCTAATAAAATTGAAACTAGTATATATAAAATTTGAGAAAATATTTTGAATATAAAATTTGTTGATTCCATTTTCACAGAATTTAATAGGACATTCTTCCCCCTAAAATAGAATTGAAACATTCTAATAGTTTTACATTAGAGTTCTAACTTATTGAAATAAAAAATTAATTAAATAAATATAAAATATTGACAGTTAAGAAGATTTTATTTTTTGAATGTAGTGAATATGAGTTTTCATATTTAGATGAGGAACATTTTTAATAGTATTATA
This sequence comes from Viscum album, assembly GCA_963277665.1. Taxonomy (NCBI): domain Eukaryota; kingdom Viridiplantae; phylum Streptophyta; class Magnoliopsida; order Santalales; family Viscaceae; genus Viscum; species Viscum album. The sequence goes on from OY728125.1 coordinate 1,407,472,483, forward strand.
ATCTGGTGAAATCAACATTTTTGGATTAAAAAAATTCATTCCTCCTAATTAATCAATTGATTATTCCACTAAATTAGGAATTTTTTAACATAGAAGCTGAGAGTAGACAGGAAGGTTAATTTCTATTGACTTCCAATGATACTAAATCTTATCAAAAAATTGTTGTTTCCACTATTATTAAACCTATTTGTTTATGTTCATACCCTTGAATACCAATTTTTATTGATTCTAATTTTGATAATGAGAGAAGAGGTTGTGGGGGCCTTGTTACACCACGTGTAACACCTTGCACATTTTTTTCCCTTAATGTAAAAATAAATAAATTTAATCAAAATTTAATCTACATGTTTACATAAATCTTTCCAATAGTAATTGTAGTGATTTTTTATCTATTAGTCAGATCCATCTATTATTTTTAGTGTGCGATGGTGTTAGTTATCTTTCACCTGAGTTTATGTGTCTTTTAATTTTTATAAAAGTGTTCTTGGGTGATAAATAATTTTTCTATTTAGACATTACATTAAAAATACAATAATGATAAGGGTTGTTTTTACGTATTTTTAAAGACAAAAAGGATTCAATAGGCCACATAGTTGTTTAGGTTCCTAAATTTCACGATTTTCAATTAAAAATAAATGGTCCAAGCTCATGTTGTTGTTACTACATTAGATTATACATCCTCTTAGTTATTATATTTAGTTTACTAGATAATTATACGAGGGACTATAAATATATATCTTCATGGGAGGAAACTCGTGATTCAACAAACATTAACCTTCTTTTTATGTATTTTCTATTCATAATTAGTGGGCTTGGCAGTCTGAGTGATTGAATTATGATGTGGTATCAACCAGCATCTTGTGTTTCAACTATTTTACAAAAAATCAAATTCTTTTTCTCGGAAATATTTTATTACACCTCCATTTTCTGTTTATTTGGTGATTTTATCTCCAAATTTTAAAATGTATTAACTATTTTTAACATGTTATATTTTAGGAGTTTTATCTTGTTCACTATATTTTGGTTTGATTATTACATGGGAGGATACACATTTTATTTTTAAATGGATAAATCTTCTTTACCACAAATGAGTCTTCATTATAGATTTTACCTATTTCAATGTTTCCCTTGTTTTCATAAAATGTTTCTACTGGAGGTTTTGTAGATTCTAAATATCGTTTTTTTTTCAAAATTACTATCATATTGTATTTCTTGGAAACACTCTGTTGGTCACTGCTACTTTTAAAAAAAACAACACTATTTTAGTTTTAGTGAAACATTTAAATTCACACTTGAACACACCTATATAATGAAACATTGGTAATTTTGTATCTAAATTTTATTTCTTTGTAGTACCTTGGAATATTTTTTTTCTATTTTTTGGTTATTTTTATTACTGTGTAGAAATTTATTTGATCATTTATGTCTTCCCATTAAAACATTTTTATGTGTATCATGTCCTAATATGTTTAGAAATTAATTTTTAAATGTTTCTCCTACTTTAAGATATAATAATATTGATATTTTTTAATTTTGTGTGTTGTGGAGGGACCTAAATGCGAAAATATATTCTTCAATGTTAACTAAAAAAAGAACTTTTCAGAATTTTGAGTTTTAATGTATGCCATATGTTTTTTTATGTTTGTGACATTTATTCTCAAATTTTAAGTTTATTATTCCAGATTGAGGAGATTAATTTTAATGAGATCTATGACTTAATTAGGAAATATTTTTTTTACCGTTTTAAAAATGTCCATGCTAAAATTTTGACATAATGTTATTTACTCATCACTGAAATGGAATTTTTTAAATTTAATTTAATTTAATTTATAAGATATGCATCAAAATGGATTATCAAATGGAAATACTAATCAAGATGGCCATATTTTTCTTTTATGCTTTCATTATTTTATTCATTAAGCTTTTGGATGATTTTTTTATAATTAATTATTTGTTATTAAGACTATTATTCAAAACAATGTGTCTAATTATTTTGGCTTCTAGTTATTTTATTATATTCTCCTAGAGGTAAAGACGTGTTTTTTATTTCATTTGGTTGAAAATTCAAGTGTATTAAATTCACATTAAAATATTCAATTTCCAAAAAAAATATAATGAAGTTTCCAATTTATCATAGAAGAAAATTAATTTTAGTGGGAAATAACACTTTCTACCTGAGATAATCCATGAGGAAATGTCATTTTCAAATTCAATTCTTTGTGGCACATTAGTTTTTACTATTTGAGATTTATTTCTAACGACTAAATTTGACTCAAGTTTTATATGAAGGAAAGAAATATCTTAATATGGGCAGTTTGATGTGAATCTATTTCATTATATATTTTAAAATATATTTTCATGTATTTTTCTTATTTTAAGTGAAAATAATTCTTATAATAGAGAAATAATGTGTTTTCATTTAATTTGGGTGATAAATTATATTCTTTAAATAGTATATAAAAAGATGATATGTGTGTTTAAATGTTGTAATACTGTTATACAATTTCCACAAATTTTTAGAGTGACTGAATTTTCTGATTGTATAAAATTAAATTAAAATATATTATTTATGAGTATTTAAGGAATTAGATGATAGGGATTAATTTATTAGAATTTCAAGTTTTTAATTATAATATCAATTGATTCACGATATTTTGAATAAAAATATTTATTGTTTTAAACTATTTGAAATATATATTTTTATTCCAATGGAATGTTTTTAATTACGTTATTATATTTGTTCTGTTTTTAGTAGTTGTGGTACATGCTGCTAAATTCCCAAGTAAGAAAATTACCATAAAGATGTTTGAATCATGGTAGGTTCGTGTATCCAATTTATCAAAATAACTGTACATATTTTTTCCCACATATCCAAATAGAAATATTAAATTTTAAATAGAATCACATAGCTAAATTTCCAAATTGAAATCAAATAGAGAAATATGAGAAGAAATCCATGTGTGGGAATGATATGTCGATTAATGAATCTATATTTCAACATAGCTCTAAATATATATTTTAAATTCATTTACATATTATAATTTTAAGGATTTATTCGAAATTGAGCATTATTTACAGGGGGTTTCCCTATTTCATGACCAAATTTAATCCTAATCCCAAAAATGTTCAATGAAGAATATGAACAGTTTACCATTTCCTCCATGTGTATCATGATGATGTGTTGAATTTTTGAAGATATTATGTCATCATAGGACGTTCCATTAGTATATAGATCCACTAGATTTTGAGATTTCAGCATGGACAACCACCAGATATTTTTTAAGGCCAGTGAAGATGAGATTTTCTATTTGACTAAGCATGTTGAAGAAGATAAACTAAATCAATGCATGAGATGGTGCTGGTTAAACACAACCCATGAATTTAGTTGACCACAAATAGGATTTCAATTATCATTAAATACACGTGTGTATTTCTTTACCTTTTTGAAATTAGAGACTATGTATTGATGATATAATAGATTATGTTGTGCCCTCTTCCCACTAAATTAATGTCAATGAAATTCTATTTTTTTCATTAATAGCTATTTATGTTGGTTGAGAAGAAGGATGTGGTGTGGGATTTGGTTCTTCCCCACTCACCAATTATAATGTTAGATTTTTTTCTGTATATTTTTTCTTCATAATGCATCTGAGATAATGAAGTCACTAGTGTTATGGTGGAAATATGGATTCCTCTACTAAAGAAATTTTTATTCAAGATATGTAGAATCTAGGAGGACATGACTAATGAGGAAAGTCTAGAAGATATTGGATCATCATGCACAATTCAAGGGAATAATTATATAAATTTTTTTTCAATGGACGTTGATATAAGTTCTAACGTAACATTCCCAAAATAAATCTTCACCATTCAAAGAATATATTTTTCTAAAGAAACCTTGTGGATGTAATGATGAATTGTGATCTTGTTGTTCTTTGCAACTGGTCAGTTCGAACATCATAGAAAAATATATAAATATTTAATGTTAAAAAAAGTTAAATGTTAAGGTAACCAGGAAAATAAATAATTCAGGACAATAACATAATATTAGTTTTCCAGAAGAAAAATTTATGGATTGAGTTATTTTTTTATAATGATATCATAATGGAAAATTTGGGGATTTTCACTCTCATTTGGTAGTCACCAATCAAGGTGGTGACAATTAATGTCGGTGAATAACATAAAAGAGGAGGAGAAAATATGTTTTTGATGTGAATTTATTCTCACACACATATTGGCTTCTGGTTGACACCATATCAATGGGGTCGAGATGTAGGATAATTTTTCTCAAAGAATGGTCCAAAGCAACAATTTAAGAGTATATTTGAGATCAAGTAGATGGAAGACAATTTCTACTCAAGATAGATAATTTCCCACTTATTTTCTCTTATTATTTTTTATGAATTTCTTTTATTTTTTCATTCATTTAAAATAATTTCTGTGAACATTCATTATTCATTATTTTTTAGGGAATTTTTATTTCTATAATTTAATAACAATTGCTTAATCATAATTTTTTCACCTGATAAGCTATAATATTTTATTCCTTGCCATTATTATTTAGAGGATATATTATTCTTTTACTAATAATCAATAAATAAAAATTAATTATTGTATTTATTTTTCTCTTTAATTTAACTAATTTTTTTCACATTCAATGTAATGAAACTCAATTAATGGATGTTTACAGGCTAGTGAGAGTTAGTCCTATAAATGACTCTTGTTTATATTTCTAGTCGGAAAACATTTCTCTTGAAAAAAATGTCTATTTTGAAATTTGTGATAGTACTTTTTCCTCTCAATAATAATGTGAATCCTCCTACTTTTTAACGTATAATTGGATGAATTTTATTAACACCTCACTCACACATTATCTATCATTTACATAGTTTATTAATATTTATTTTTTCACTATTCTAGACTTTTTCTGTATGAAATTATTTAAATATAATCCCTAAGATCATTCTTGATGTACTTACCTATAGATCAAATATGTTTTATAATATAATAATGTATAGGAAAATATAAATTACTATTTGGTTGTTCAGAAGATAGGCTACCACATTTTTAAAGACATGTCTTCATTGAGATTTTAGTAATCCCTACATAATCGTATTCCCTTTAAAAAATTTAAAATATCATAAAAGAACAAAAATATCAGTAAGGGATATAAAAAATAACTGAAATTCATCAATCCATTTAGAATTTTTGAAATCCTGTGAGGAATTTTTCGTTTTTATATAATAATATTTTGAGCTCAATATAATAATTTATTTACTCATTAAATAAACTTTAAAATATTTATCATTAATAAAACATTTTGTCTGCATAAAAATGGAAAAAATAATAGTCATGAAATTTACATAGGAAAAAATTAGAACTCAATAAAATAAACTTTTCATGTTTAGAAGAGAAAACCACTCTATAAAGAATGTGGTAATTTTTCAACTTTATGAAATAAAAATATTTCCTTTAAAAAAATTGAAATCAATGAAAATCCAAGAAGGTAACTTGGGGAATTTTCTTAAATTTCTCCCATGTAATAACATTACCCGATATGTCTCACATATCTTATGAGTGACTTATCACCAGTAAACATTATCAAATTAAACAATTAATTGGAGGTCTATATCAAGCTCACCCATCATCTGAGATTTTTCAAGCTAACCTGTTTTTCATATTATAAGAATCATATCATGTATAAAACAAATATACCATTAAAATAAACAATAAAACACATTTTAATTTTCATTTAACCTTTTTAAAATTAACACATTCAGTTATCTCATAAAAATGAGAAGAAGTTTCAATTCACATTAATGGAAATTTAAAACTAAAAAATTAATAATTTTTTGGGAGAATATTTTCTATGAAAATAACCATGGAAACATGTAAATGATATTTCAAATCATAGAAAGTAACTAGATATGGTTGAATATTTTCATTCTCTAATCATTAAAATAAATATTCTTTTCATACTTGGGTAAATAAACTCAAAAATAGATTGTTAGAAAAACAAAAAAAAATATTTTTTTAATCCTCTGTAAGGAAAGTATAAAATAATCAAAAAACCTTTATAAACCTTTAATTCATATATAATAACATTATAGAAGACATTTAAAAGAATCATGTCATTGAATAAAAATATTTTAATGTAAAACATTAATTAAAATATTTTTAATATAAATAACCTTACCTCGAGTCCTGAATTATATCATTCATATGTCTACACTCCTATGTAATAATGTTATATTAGTTTTATACTTTATAAACAACCTCGTTTATTTTAAATCCATTATCTGTATTTCTTTTTTTTTAATTCTTTACTTTGGATGTTTTATTTATAAAATGGTTATCTTCACATTGGTCTTTTTGAGAATATTAAATTTATACGTCCAAAATGACTTTAGTCGGATGAGTATAGTTAAAGAGATAATGGTTATATCATATAAAAAATATTAATCATGAAAAAATTATTATTTTTATACATTAAATATATTTCTATAACCATAAATGGAAAGTGAATTTGAAAAAAAAATATGTGTGATCATAGATGTGATAGTCCACATGTACACATGAGAGACACTTCCATTTTCTATAGAATGGAAAAGAAAAATGTATATGATATTTTAATTTTACAGAATCATAATTATGTTAAAAAGTTCACAGTAATTGACTATTAACATTCCTATAACCAACCATGTGAGACGATAATGAAAAAGGAATCACATCACTACATATAGGTGGTATTTTAAACTTACATATGAGTAGTGTTATCTGTGTTCCAAAAATATAGAATGGTAAATAATGTAATTAATATTTTATATTTAAAGAATCATAAAATTTTCAAAAAAACGTATTTATTAATTATTTTTATATTTATAAACCACTTTGTGAGGCGGTGATACTAAATAAAAAATATTGCTTTAGGGTGGTGGTAGTCCACACGTATACACAAGCGATGTTTTCATTTCCCATAGTATGAAAAATAAAATTTAAAGGGTTGTAACATAATCATAATAAATTTTAAATATATGGATTATATTTATCTTATTATTTCATCATGATTAAATAATATTTAAAGTGGGTTGAAGAATAAATAAATCTGAAACACTCGATAATGAATTATACCTATTATTTAGAAATCCCCCATTAGGTTACACCTTAATCCTTATTGGGATGGTGTTTTGAAAATAAAAAAACCATTAAGATATAGGGATGAGATTTTGGTAGTTATTTTGGAATGGATTGTCTATGTAATTGTATAAATAGTTGGGAGTAAGAGAGTAGGGTATATTCCCTTTTACAAGTGAGGTGGGTGGAAATCATGTAAATACATCTGTTGTACTCACCTATTTTGATAATCCCAAATCATGTTTTGATAATCCAAAATCATGTTTTATTTATGTGATAATTATATTTCTCTTAAAAGGCAATCATTTATGTAAAAATAATGTTTATATCCAAGTGATAACTATGTTCGTTTAATCTCACTGCTCTCTTGTTTAAAGTTCAGAGTGAAACATTTCTCCAAGTAAAAATGTCACCAATGCGAAGGTCATCAATGCATGGTCACCGATGAAAAGGTCATTGATGCAATGGTCACTCGTGCAAAGGTCACTGATGCAAAGGTCATCGTTGCAAAGGTCACTGATGCAAAGGTCACCAATGAAAAAGTCACCACTACAAAGGTCACCGATGCATGGTCACAAATGTAAGGTCACCGATGCAAGGCTACTGTTGGGAAGGCTACCGATAGAGAGTTATCGATATAATGAAAATGATGGAGAGTTATAGATAGAAGGTTACCGCTGGAATGTCACTAATGAAAGGATACCAATGGAGAGTTACCAATTGAAGGTTACCATTGAGAATGTTATCGATGAATGCAGTTAATGTGCACTTAATGTTGAAGCCTACCATTGTGAAGGCTACTATTACTAGTCTCCCATACTCATCTACTCCATACGTTTTCAAATTATTAAGATTTTTCTAACAGTCATATTTGTAACATTATTGCTTCTAACATTAGTTAATGCTGATTTTATACCTATCGGGAGACTGTATTCGGGGACAGTACGAGGTACGAGAAAGACCACAACTTATATACATAATCCTATTATCAAACCTCAAATATAAAAGAGAAGAAAGAGTAATTCATGAATATTGGAGAGTGAAGACTTACTAATGAAAATTGTGTCTCATCATATGAAGAAACTTACTCGCTATATCAAATATGAACCATACAGCATTTACATTTTGAACCCACAAGCATCACGAAGATCATTTTGGGGACAAAATCACTTTTACCTTCTGTACTTCATCAACTCATGATCAACCTTATAAGTAGAACAGTCAATTCTTGAAATCTAGAACCTGGAGTTACGACATTCTATTTTGGATACAACCTCTAGAAAAAGACTCGAACAACAAATTCATCACTTCAAAGATTCAAGAGCTAAACTAAAAACACATAGATCCTTCTAAACTCAATCTCATCATATTTTCTAAATTGTGTTCTTTTATTTTACAATTATGAGAAGTGTGGGTTTGTTTCATACAAACTGTCTCTTGTGCATGAACTAGAGGATACAAAAATCCTCACATCAAACTTCTCTTACATCTTGTTTCCCATGTATAACTGTGGATGATACAGTGTGTGTTCTGTGTTATTTTTAATTCCCATGAAGAACTGTGGTAGAGGGTGTGAAACCTGGAATATTTGTGAAGACTATTGTAAACCCCGATATAGGTTTTGTATCAAGTTTATTGTTAATATAAACTACTTGGTGGCGTATGTTCACCAAGTGGAGAGGATTAAGTCTCATCTTGAGACTGAACCTCTTGTTTAACTTTTCTGTGCACTATATTCTGTTACACTATTTTTTATCTTTCTTCCATTTCTTATAATGGCTAAAATGTTAAACTCTTTTGCATTCAATATGATATTTAGTTTTTGTTTGTGTTTATATATTTTTAATTCAGTCTACTTGTTTCAAATGTTGAAGAAGTGTTTCACACTAATTCAACTGAGGACTAATAACCATTTGAGAATCATGTTAACCAATTAGACATATATATCTCTACTTCCTTAATTAACTGGGATATTTCAAAATGTGGGGGATCTTTATAATAAATTTTATAACATAAATTTTAATTTGGAACTCAATTTACCCCCTCTAGATATTCTATTCTGACTAACATTTGTTATTATATGATTTAGTTAAGTTTTTATTACTACTACCTAAACTGTTGTGAAACTTGTCAAATTCATCAACTGTGATTTTAGTTGTATCATAATGATCATAAAATTTTTATTATATCTAGATTTTCAGTTCTTTACAATTCTAATTAAAAATGAGTAACAAATTTGATGGTGATGCTACTAACCGGCCACCTTTTGTTAATGGTAATAACTTTGCATAGTGAAAATTAAAAATGAAAATGTATCTAGAGAGCATGGGACCTGAAATATGGGACACAATTTAAGAAAAACATCTATTGGATGATACGGCTCAGGACACATGGTCTTAGTTGGCTAAAGCTACATATAATAAAAATTGTAATGAAATTAATGCATTGTATTATTCTCTAGTTGATGAAGAATTCAATAGATTATCTTCTTGTAAAACTGCATATGAAATTTGGGATACTTTAGCTTTATCACATGAGGGAACAACCAATGTTAAAGAAATGAGATTAAATACTTATACTATTAAATGTTATAATTTTAATATGGAGCCTGGTTAACCTATCTCTAAAATTTATCTCAGGTTCAATGAAATAGTGAATACCATGAGTTTTCTTGGGAATCCAATGGACAGCAAGGATCATATTATGAGATTTCCTTGATGCCCACCTAACAGATTGGGAGGAACTTCTGTTTCTATCCTAGAATCTTTTGACATAGGGAAGATGCCAGTTAAGGAACTAATTGGAAATCTTATGATGTATAATTAAGAGCTTAAGGTAAATCAAGAAGAAGATGAAGTGCCAAAAAAATCTATAGCATTCAAGGATACTACCTCAAAGAACAAAGATAAAGAAAACTTTCAATCACCTATAGACACTTCCAACAGTGAAGATCTAATTCTGACAGTGATGATGAGATACGTCATCTTTCTAGGAGATTCAAGAAGATCTATCAAATGAAAAAGATATTTTGAAAGTCTAACTATAAAGGAATGTATGATAATAATGGGTAATGTAAAAAGGGAAAAATGTAATGATAAAACAATTGAGATTGTCTTTTATGAGTGTAAAGAAAAAGGTCAAGTGAAAGATGATTACCCCCAGATGAAATTTTAGAAGAAGTATGAAGACAAGGGAAAGGGATATAAAAATGTAATGATTGATACTTGAAGTGCCTCAAAAGATACCTCAAGTGGATCTAAAACTTCTCATATTGAAAAGAACATACATGAAAACCTATGTTTCGTGATAGAAACATCCAAGGTAACAACCAATTCTCTTGTACATAATCCTTAATATTCTGATAATGAAAGTTAATCAAACAATGATAAATATATGACTATGGATAAACTATTTGAATACTATTCAATGCTTGAAGACACCATTAATTAACTCAAGGATAAATTTAAATTATTGAAAAGACAACATGATTTAAATGATAATTATAAGTCTAATCTTGTTATTGGGAAATAAAAATTTGCTCATCTGTTAAAAGAAAATAATGAAAATAAATTGTCAAATGGGAAATTAAAAAGAGATCATGAGAAGTTTACTGCAGGTAGAGATACCTTGACTAAATTTCTTGGAAAATATATTTCTCCAAAATACACAACTGATATAGGATATCAACCAGGATAGAGAAGGATTATGACATCTAAATTTGTTCCAAAATCTAGATAGTTCACTACTAGTTCATTTTATGAAGAATCTTTTGAAAAAAAATTCCCTAAAGGACCAAAAAAAGTTTTATGTCTCCAAACATATATGGTGATTATATTAAACCTATGGTACAAGTATGGGTTACCAAAGCTTTACTTGCTAACCTATCTGGACCCAAGAAAATATGGGTTCCAAATTTAACCTACGCTTAATTTGTTTTGCAGGAAAACTATTTCAAGAGCTCTTTATAAACTCTATGGTACTTGGATAGTTGATGTTCAAGACATAAAATAGGAGACTACTCATGCTTCAAGAGACAAATTAATGTTAATGGTTGACATGTTACGTCTGCTGATAATGAAAAAGAGATGATCGTCAGCTTAAGCCAAATTAGAAACCCTAATACTATATTAATTTCAAAAGAAATTTTAGGTGATGGATTAATGTAAAATTTGCTAAGTGTCTCTCAGTTAAGTTATGATGGTTTTAATGTTAAATTTAAAAATGATGCATTCAATGTTATTAATTCTAAAAATTAATTAATATTCACATCTCTTATAAATGAAAATATATATGTTGTTGATTTGAATTATTTATCCAAGAAAAATGTTTCATGTTTAAATGCTTTTCATAAGAAATCCTGGTTATGGCATAGAAGATTAGGACACTACAATGTGCACTAACTATGGAAACTAACTTAGAATGGTTTAGTTAGAGACTTACCAAAATTTAAATTCCCACTTAACAAATTTTGTAATCCTTGTGAAAAGGGAAAACAACACAAAGTTTCTATCAAACCAGAGAAATAAGTTTCTACTTCTCAACCGCTTGAGATGGGTCAAATGGATTTGTTTTGACCATCAAGAGTTACAACATTAAATGGGAATCACATTGTTTATGTCCTTGTAGATAATTTTTCTAGATATACTTGTGTATACATTCTATCTCACAAAAGTGAAGTATGATCTCCCTTCATTAAATATTACAAGTCTATATAAAATATTAGTGGACTTAGAATTAAGACCCTGAGAATTGATGATGGAAGTGAGTTTGAAAATCATGAATTTTAATCCTTTTTCTCACATAATGGCTATACTCGAAATTTATCTTCTCCTAGAACACCCAAAAAATGGATTTGTGGAAAGAAGAAATTGGAAACATCAAGAGATTTCCCAGACTATGCTAAATGAGTATAATCTACAAATTTATTTTTGGGCTGAAGTTGTTAATATAGAATGTCATATTATCAATAGAGTCATAATTAGACCTATTATTTAGAATACCCTTTATTGGCTCTGGAATAATAGGAAACCTAAGTTAGACTACTTTAGAGTTTTTGGTTGAAAAGTCTTCATCATTAACACTAAGGACAATATTGACCTGTTTTCTTCAAAAAGTGATGAAGGAATTTTCCTAGTTTACTCAATCACCAGTAAAGATTATTGAATATTTAATAATAGAAACAAATATGTGGAAGAATTAGTTCATGTCAAATTTGATGAGACTGATCCACATGAACCCAAACCCTCTGTTGAACTCCTTGAGGAAGATATGTGAATTCTTGACCATAATGATAAAGACATAGTTCCCTTAGTGAAAACAACCAGTTCTATAAATTTTCCAGAATCTGTGCATGGTGAATCTAAACCTATATACATTCAAGATGATTCTAGTTCAAATTTTTCTAGAGGTATTAGAACTCTCAAGAATCATCCTTTAGATACTATAGTAGGTGTTTTAAATAGAGGAACACAAACTAGATATTTTTTGAGAAACCATGTTGAACATCAAACATTTATTTCAGATATTGAACTTAAAAATATTGTCGATACAATCAATTATGAATTCTGGGTGATATCTATACAAGAAAAATTAAACCAGTTTGAATGAAACAGTTTTTTTGAATTAGTATAAAGACCTAAATACACGTTAACCATAGACACTAAATGGGTGTCTAGAACTAAATTTGATGAATCTGGATACATATTTAGAAACAAGGCTAGAATAGAACCACAAGGATATAGTCAAGAAGAATGAATAGACTATGAGGAAACCATTACACCTATAGCTAGACTAGAATCCATTTGAATACTACATTCTTATGCAGCTCATCTGGATTTCAAACATTATTAAATGGATGTCAAAAGTGCATTTTTAAAATGGTACATAGTTGAAAATGTGTTTGTTGAACAATCCCTTGGTTTTACAATTCCAACTTTTTCAAATCATGCCTTCAAACTATCAAAAGATTTATTTGGTCTAAAACAATCTCCATGATCATGGTATGGAAGAATTAGTTCTTTCCTTATTTCAAAAGGTTTTAATAAATGAATATTGGATCCTACTATTTATTAGAAACATTTCCAATGATATTTTACTAGTACAGATTTATGTAGATTTCATTATTTTGGGATCCTCTAAAAATTATTTATGTATTAATTATTCAAAAATGATGCAAGATGGATTTTAAATGAGTTTAATGGGGGAACACAAATTTTTCCTTGGAATTCAAACTTTTCAAAATAAAAATGGTAATTTTTTAAATCAGAGTAAATATACTAATGATTTTTTTAAATGTTTTGTTTTGGACTGAAATAATGGTATAAATACATCTATGAGTACCACCTGTAAGTTGGATGCTAATGAAACTGGGAAACCAGTGGATCAAAACAATTACAGATGTATGATTGGAAGTCTCCCCTATCTTACTATTAGCAGACCTGATATTATGTTCAGTGTATGCATTTGTGCTTTCTTTCAGTCGAATCCTATATAGTCTCATCTAACTGCTATTAAAACTATTTTTAAATATCTCAAGTATACTACAATATTAGTACTGTTTTACCCAACAGGGAAATCATTTGATTTAATAAGTTATTCGGATGCTAATTTTTCTGGATACATGTTATATAAAAAGTTGACCACTAGAACATGTCACATTTTAGGAAAGTAACTATTATCTTGGTGTAGTAAGAAACAAGAAATATGTTTCATTATCTACTGTTGAAGATGAATATATTGCTTATGGTAGTTGTTGTGCTCATTTTCTGTTGATTAAACACACTTTACTAGACTATGGATATTAATTCATTCACGTCTCTATAAACTATGATAACACAAGTGCTATTAAAATATCCAAAAATCATGTATCTCATGCTAGGTTAAAGAACATGGATGTGAGACACCACTTCCTGATAGATCATTATCAAAGAGGTGATATCACTCTTGAATTCATTGGTGTTGAACACCAACAGGTCGATATATTCACAAAGCCTTTGAATTCTAAGAAGTTAAATTACATCAAACATGAGTTAGGTATGATAAATTGTTAAGAATTAGGAACCTCACCATTATGAACCTCACTGTTGAACCTTAATTATTGAAACAACAACGTTTGAAACCATACCAATAGGAACCTCTCCATTAGAAACCTCACTATTAGGAACCTCACCGATAGGACTTCGCCATTGAGACCTCACCGTTAGAAACCTCACTGTTGGACCTCACCGATAGAAACCTCACCATTAGAAACCTCAATGTTGGACCTCACCTTTAGAAACCTCTCTATTAGGAACCTCACCTATAAGACCTCACTATTGGGAACTCACTGTTTGAAACCTCGCCGTTGAACCTCACCATTAGAACCCTCACTATTAGTAACCTCACTGATAAGATCTCACCGTTGTAACCTCACCGATAGGACCTCACTGTGGGACTTCACCATTATAAACCTCACTATTGTACTTCACCATTAGAAACCCCACCATTAGAAACCTCACCGAGAGGACCTCACCATTGGACCTCACCCTTAAGAACCTCACCATTGTTACCTTACCGATAGTCGATGTTTTCAGGACTTTGTGTTTTTATCTTCCAGAATATAAAACGTTTTCTACATTGATTATTTCTTTTATCTGGTTGTTTTTTGATCCCTAAGTGATAAAATTAAATCACATACCAAATTTGGATCCACCCCAAACACTCTCCCGAATCTTTTTCTCCATAACATTAGAACCTAACCCTATTCCAAACCCCTCGAACCGCTTCAGATTTCATGGAATGAGTGAAGATACTATTGGTCAGTGATGAAGGGGATTCACCAAATCCAAAGATGCCTCGAGCTATGTTGAGTAGAAGAAGTAAGGAAGTGGAATAGATGATCAACCCTTATCTGTCTAAGTGGGAAATCTTAGTTGAAAAAGAGATCAATTCTGAATGGTTGTTGACGAGTAGATCTTTAGTGATGAAGGCACATGATGCCCAAAGCTAGGTTTAATACTTCGCAAACAATAATGTACCCTATTACCCAAAGTTAGTGAAAGAGTTTTATGTTTTTTTTAAATTCTAATAGAATTAGGATGAGAATAGAATATCTTCATGGGTGAATGGAAAAACTATGAGTTTTTTCTTCTGTTGAATGGGTTAAGTGTCTGAGAGTACCACATGAAGGGATTTATGACTACTACTCAGGAGTGGTGCTTCCCAATATTGAGTTCTTCTGTTATGAAGATTCCTTAGACGAACTGACAGGGAGTGGGATCCCTAGGAAAGACATTGTTGATGAGTTGGAAGGAGAAGACAAGCTATTGATTATGTTTTTTCAGCATGTCTTGAGTCCGAAGAGAGTGGACTCTGCTACATTGAAATTAAAGGATGTTTTTCTTTTATATCTATTGAAGCATGGAACTATGATAAACTTGTGTAGGCTGTTGACAATTCAATTAGAGGATATAAAAAATCCCAGTTCAAAATCCAATGCCTTATTTCATTCTAGATAGATATCCTTGATGTTTATGGTGAGAGGAGTTTCTAGAAATTAGGATGAAAAAATTGTAGTAAGGGAAAATTTCTACATTACAAAGGTAATTGGATAGTTGATGAATATAAATTGGAACCCCTGGCAATGAAAATATGTACATGATGATTCTAAGATATATGAATAATTCCACCCTATCACTCATCATACTAGGCGAAATGATAAGACAGATCCTGCTCTAAATCCTGATGAAGTGGATCCTTCTTATTCAAATGAATAAGGAGAGGGTGCTGATGTGCTAGAAAGAGGGGATTCCACTATAGATGACAGAAGTGATCCAGACCATCCCTCTAATCCTTCTGCTAATACTATATCATTTGGTGAGGCTAGCCCAGAAAATTTATTTCCTAGAAGGGAGACTTTTCTAATGCACAGTGATGATGATGAGACTAATGGGGAATTAGGGGAAAAATGTATTAAGATACATTAGAAGGACCTTTGATGAGGATGAGGACACTGAGTTTAGTCTTGCTGACTTTGAGACTGCAGTTGATGTAAGCGAAGAAGAATGTCAGAGTCTCGGCCCCTTGATAGGGAATATATAAATGGTTGAAGGTGTAGAAAAAGAGGTTGCTGATTTAGTTGAAGCTGTAATTTATTTATAAGTATTTGAAGATTCATTAAAAAAAGTGGAAGTGGACACTCATATTGATGAAGTTTCTCACGGAGGTATGGCAGAGCTAGATATGGTTGATCAGGAGAATTCTCCAAGTGATGGAGAGGAACCTGTTTCCACAAGTTTAGTTTTTGTACCTCTTGGAATAGAGTATTGGTTAGAAGACCCTAGATTTTTGGTCTTAGGCTTATATTATAGAGACTCTGATGATGACCTGCCGAGGAGAACTCCTCCCATTCCTAATGTTATAGAAACTACTATTGTGAATCTAGTAGTTCTTTTTTCATCGTGACTATGTAAAGAAGAATTATTTGGAATCAATGAAATCAGATCTGAAGAGCCACTTTGATGAGATATTTTTAGGGTTAGAGAGGGATATGAATCACAATCAAGAAGCTGTCACTTCTACAGTTGAAAGGTTAGTTTCTATCTCTCACTCCATCCTGCTATAGGAGGTATATGAATGTCAGATTCAGATTGAACCTTGGCAGACTCTATGGAATCTATGAAGTAGTCTATTTACATATTATACTCCTACATCGTTTCAAGGGTTTAGGATGAAAAAGATCTTAAATATGTCAAAAGATTGTTTCATCAATTGCTCACTATGTTTGAGGTCTTTAAGAAGTCCATGGAGACATGTGGGGGGCCAAGATGATGATGTAAAGAGGATGATCTGGGGGCTGACTGAATCTTTTAAGGAGATAGTGGAATTCACTATGACACTTATTTGTGCATCTGCTTCATCATCAGTCTCTCCTCTTGATTATCTAGAAGCCTTTAGATCAGTTTTTAGAGTTGAATTTGATATATTCTCTAGTAAAAGTACCTCAGATTCCCAGTCTATGACTCTAGTTATTTCCACTACTAGAGAAACTCATAACCTTGTAGGAAATTATCTAAGGAAATATGCTCAAGATCAGATGGCCATCAATGAACAAGTTGAATCTACTACAAAAGGGTATACACTAAAATCAGATGGATGGTCACTTCAAGATGCTATTGGAGAACATGAGGATTCCACCTGTCACTCAAGACTATAAGGATCACATTAGCAGACATAGATACTTGACTCCTTCTATGAAGAAATTTATGGAGAATAAGGATGATTTTATTTCATCCATGGAGAGAGGAGGATGTATTATTATGGATTTCATAAATCTTATTTTACCCTTCCTCTAGGTGGACTGAACTCCCATCATTGTTCCTCCCACCTTGACTCTTACCTCAGGTGCCTCACGATCGGCCAGTGCTTCTCCATTAATTACTCCTATACATGCCATCATAAGCTTGACCCCAACCATTCCTTAGATATACTCACAACAGGGCTATTGTGGCTTCTGTTGGAGATCCTCCTACCCTGCTGACTGCCATACCATGGCCTATCCCCCCATCTTCAAAACATTCTTCCTCCATTTCCAAAGACAATTCCCCTTTAGACATATCAGATATGGAATGAATGTGGTATGACTTAGTTGATAGGCATTTTGTAAAAAAAAAATGTATATTGTACTTTTTATTCATTATTGGAAAATCTCCTTTTGTTTTTTTATCCTCCTATCTATTGGTTAATCACAATGGGAGGGAAATATTTAAGCTTGAATCTCAAAGTTATCACAATGGGGGAGAAATAAGTCAAGTTTATGTTTTAAGCTGCCTAAAACTAAAGGAGGATACATTTTTTCAGATGAATAAACTCTTTTCATATATATATTCTATCTATATTTTTTCAAAATAAACAGGGTTCAAATGTTCTTTTACACACCTCTAAAAATAATAGCAAATGTGCTTAACTCAAATTCAAAAAATACTGACATAATTTAGGATTATCAAAAAGGGGGAGATTGTTGGACTCACCTATTTTGATAATTTCGAATCATGTTCTGATAATCCCAAATCATATTTTATTTATGTGAAAATTATGATTCTCTTATAATAAAATCATTTATGTGAGAATCATTTTTATATCAAAGTGATAACTATGTTCTTTTAATCTCACTGGTCTCTTATTTAATGCTCACAGTGAAAAATTTCTCCAAGAAAAAAGGTCTATGATGAAAAGGTCACTGATTCAAAGGTCACTAATGCAAAGGATTCCAATGAAAAGGTCACAGATGCAAATTGCATCGATGTAAAGGCCATAGAAGCAAAGGTCAGCGATGCCAATGTCACAAATGCAATGGTCACTGATGCAAAGGTCCTCGATGTAAGGTCACTGATGCATGGTTACTGTTGGGAAGGCTATTGATGGAGAGTTATCGATTAAAGGTTACCGATGGAGACTTATCGATAGAAGGTTATTGTTGCAAGGTCCCCAAGGAAAAGCAACCGATGGAGAGTTACCAATGGAAGGTTACCATTGAGAATGTTATCAATGAATACGTTCTATGTGACTTATTGTTGAAGCCTACCACTGTGAAGGCTACCATTACCAGTCTACCATACTCTTCTACACCATACATTTTCAAATTCTTAAGATTATTCTAACCTTAATTTTTTCTAACATTAATGATTCTAACATTAATTAATCATGATTGTAGATATATTGAGAGACCGTATCTGGGGACATTATGAGGTACATGAAAGACTCCACGTGGTGTAATTATGCCTATTTTTGGACCTTAAATATAAAAGAGAAGAAAGAGGAATCCATGAATATTGGGGAGTGAGGACATACTAATGAGAAGCGCGACTGAGAATTTGAAGAAAATTACTAACTAGAGCAAAGATAAACCATCCAGCATTTACACTATGAACCCACAAGCATCACGATGATCATTTTGGAGAAAAACTCACTTTTGCCTTCGGGGCTTCATCAACTCTCGATCAACACAAGAAGCAGAACCCTCAATTCATGAATGCTAGAACCTGATGTCGCAACAATTTGTTTTGGAGACAATATCCTGGAAAAGACTCGAATATCAAATTCTTCACTTCAAAGAGTCCAAATCTTAACTAAAAACACATAGAGCCTTTTAAACAAAATATCATCATATTTTCCTTATTATGTTATTTTATTTTATATTTATAATAATTCTGTGTTTGTGTCATACCCACCATCTACAGTTTTTGAACAAGTGGATACAAAAATCCACACATCAAAATTCTCTAACAACTTGTTTCCCACATATAACTGTGGAAGAGACCATCTGTAGTTTATGTTATTTTTCATTCCCATGAATAATCGTGGTAGTGGGTGTGAACAATGGATGGTTTTTGAAATCTATTGTAAAACCTAATTTAGGTTATGCGTTAAGTTTATTGTTAATATAAACTGCTTGGTGGCAGGTGATTACCAAGTGGAGAGGATTAAGTCTCAGTTTGAGACTAAACCTCTAGTTTAACTATTCTGTGCAATATATTTTGTTGTACTCAGTTTTATCTATTTTCTTCTACTTATAATTGCTAAAACTTTAAACTATTTTTCATTCACCTTGATAGTAATTTTTTTAGTGTGTGATTAGGTATAATTCAATAAACATGTTTCAAAAGTTGAAGAAGTGTTTCATACTAATTCAACTGAGGACTAATCACTCATTGAGAAACCTATTGACCAATTAGACATCTATATCTCTAATGCCTTAATTAATTGGGAATTTTCAAAATTTGGCGGATCTTTAGAAAGAGTTTTTTATTGGAAATTTTATGTTGGAACTCAATTCCCCCCTCTTGAGATTCCACTCCGACCTAAAACATGAAATATTCATATATAATAAGTGTATAAATCATATGAAATGGATTAAAAGTTCCATATATCTGAATATAAGTACAATAATGTCAATATATATATATATACATAATTTTAGGATTCATTTGAAACCTTATATTTTAGTTTTACAACCTCGTTAACTCTTTCTAACCTTAACCATTCTAACAAATATTTCAATCAATAAGGGACAAGAAAGTAATTTTAAAAATGAAAAGGGGGTAAATAAATGGAATATAAGGTGTCTCAAGGAAAATTTTCCAATAAAACAGAGTTAATTTAATATTTTTGTTATTTTTATATGATCTAAAAAATATTTTTAAATCTTAAATACCATTTAATTTCAATTTTTTGGATATTATTCAAAAATTTGAATTTCAAGAAAACAATATGATAATATAATTTCAATTAAAACACATAAATCATTCTTAATCCCTAAAAATATCTATAATATTATTTAAATACCATTAGTTATCTAAATATTAACAATTTTAATATTTTTAAAATCATTTATTTGATCTTTTCTTATTCTTACACAAGCATTCTATTAACATTGCACTAGAATTTTAAATAAATATATTATATTTAAAAATTGAAAATTCTTTATTAACATGATATTAAATTATTATAAATAAATAAGGATATATTTTTTGTTCAAAATGTATATTTACTCGTATCTTAGTCCTGGAAACATATTTAATATATAAAATGAGATAAAATGATATTTATTTTGTATAATACATCCTTCTTGTGGAATCAGACCAATATTTCAATTTAATCCACAAAAAAATAGTCAAATAAATAGAATATGTCTATAAGAAACTCCTAAAACAAATAAAAACATATACATTTTTTATTAATTGTTTCAATTTTATACATAATGTAAATTTATATCTTCATTTACTATTACCATGATAAATATTTTTTTTAACCCGTTGTCTCATTTTTTGTAACTAAAAATAAAATTTCACATATAAAAAAACATAGAAATGATGATTAAAATTTTAAAATATATTTTAAAAGATTAAATTTTTTTATGATTCATAAATCAATTTTCATATTGGTTCACAAAACACAATAAAAAACTATTTTTTTAAAAAAGTTATTTTTAAGCTTGAAAGAAACGTTATACAAAAATAAAATATAATACAGATTACTATGGAATTATTTGTATTATTTTTAATTGAAGAGATAATATTTTACTTTAAACCCAAATAAAAACATAATTGGTCTTTCTTGTTAATTGAATTAAAAATATAATAGATAGTTTTTCCAAAATCAGTATTCTTAACTATTTTTTGAAAAATCAATCTTTACAAAATAAATCCAAAAAATCATACTGTGAATGTTACTAAATGATGATTTAAAAAATGATGTACATTTCATAAAACCCAATTTATAAAATAGGATGAAATTAAATATAGTATCCTTGCACACAATGCAATGAAAACAATTTTAGTAGAAAATGTATTTTTGAAATATAAAATGATTTTATTCTCACTACATGTCTAATAAAAAAATTAAATGGATTTTATATAATTAAATAGGATATATACTCAACTTATTTTATTATTTTCATTTATAAATAGGGAAAAAATAAATCTATTATGATAAAAATTCACTGTACACATAAAATTAGTATTATGAAAGACATGTCTTCAATATTGAAATGATTTTATCTTCATTTTCCAACCAGGTGACAATAAATACGTGATGGATTATTAATTTTATTAAAGAAAACATTATATATATATATATTATAATATTTTTTTCATAATAAATCCCTCCATCCCAATAGCTCTCTCATAATGGTCATATTTGAATATTAATATTTCTTTAGTTTATCGTGGTTAGTTTAAGATCAGTGTGTTGTAATCCACACTCCATCTGGATCGATAATTTAAATAAAAACAAATCTAAAATCCTGGGATGTTAAAAAAAGTGAAGAATTATATAAAACATCTATTATATCCTATAAGGATAAGTAAATTCAGGATCTTGAACACATTCATTATTACACTCTCTAAATTTCTCCCATCAATAGAATCGCTATCATCCAATAACATGTGACTTATATGATTGAATTCCTTGAACTAAATGTGAATCATTAAGTGGTTGTCATAAATTTTATATTCTCATTGTATTTTATCCCAATCATCAAAATATTTCCATATTCCTTCATTGGTTTGAATCACACTAAGATATCATCTATGAAGTCTATCAAAAATGGATCATGGAAATGATGAAGAATCAAATTTATAATGAATTTAAAAATATCATGAGTTTTAATCAATCAAAATGAGTTAATTAAAAAATCACATTGATCATAATAATGCAGGATAATTATCATCAAAACATCATTAACTCACACTATAATATGATGATTGATATATCAAAGATCAATATTGGATGACTACAAAGATCCCCCTAATTTATCAAATAGTTCATCTTTTAGAGGATGTTGATATCCATTTGAAACTATTAACCGATTTACCTTTCAATACCTTAATGGAAAATTGTATCACTACACCCCATATAGATATATATATATAGTAATAAGTCCCTTCAACTCTTGGTTCTCACGTTTAAATTTCAACTTATGAATTTCAGTAAGAACTCTTTGAAATTGATGAATAAATATCTTCATGGTACCACACGACATTTAAATAGAAACTTTAATATCCCACAAAGGATAAAAGAATCTGAAATATTTTAAAACATCAAAAACACTATTAGCTATCGAAGAAAAAACAACATAACGATTTTTCTCATGAAATCCAATGACTAAATGTTTCATTTTTGAAGTGCTAAAGAAAGTTGTTCTGGATAAATTCTGGAAAAATAAGCATAGAAATACCATTTAACTATAAAATTGTAATATTTACTCAAAATATCGGAAAATATTTCCCTATTACTATAGGAAACAAATGCAATTAGTCGTGGTTTTTTAGAGGAAGTTTTCAAAACCTGCACAAAATGGTTCACTTTCATTTTTTTAGTGGCTTATTTTTAAAACAATCACTAACTCATAGTGGTTTATCAATAACATCATCTATTTCATGATATTTTTTTAGTAGTAGTTAAATCTTTCGCTAATTTTAAACTTTATTTTTTAATACATTTTTAGTGATAGTTTTTTGAAAACCAGCATGAAATTAATTATAACTAATTTCGATTATTAATTACTTAAAAATCATTTATTTATTAAAAATTAATAATTAATTATATATATTTTTTATATATTATATATTATTTTTTATTTATTTATTTTTATTTATTTTTTATTCTTTATTATATATTATATATTATTTAATATTTAATATTTATTAATTTTTTTAGTATTTATTCTTTACAATCATTGATAATTAATTATTAAAAAACAAAATTAGGTAGATTTTTTTAAATAAATAATTACTGATAGTTATTATTTACTTTTTATTGATAACTAAATTAATTATTAATTATTAATTATTTTATAATTATTAATTATTTAATAATTCTTAATTATTAACTGTAACTTATTAATTAGTAATTATTTTTATATGTATATATTGAGAAATAAACACACACACATATGCAAGGAAAAAGTTGGACAAATAAGAATACACACACAAAAACACAAATATATATATATGTGTATATATATATGTTGAAATTCTTATTGAAACATCCCCACATAATTAATTTTATAAGAGATGTTGAAAATTATTCTTCAACTTCAAATGATCATAACATTTTATCTGAATGTCTGTTTGTGCTCAAAGACCATAAGATTAAACTTTAAAAATCAATGAATAGGTTGGATTATAATATTTTATCATTTAACAAAAATAATATTAATGTTAACATATATGTTGAAGTTTGGAATTCAACTTTATAGGGTGGTAACATTAAATTTTGGCCTTTTTTGGGCTCAAATACCTATCAAATCAAATATTAGGATATCTAAATTATTGAATATGGTGAATCACTACACCTCATTTTGTTCTATTTCAAAATATTCTAATAAATCCACAAAAATTTAGTTTTGAGGTATGGTTCCCTTATTTTATATGTTCTATGGTTTTATACTTCATTTAATAGGGTATTATTATCCATAATGGATTGTGAATGAGTTTATTATCCATGTTTAATTTCATATTGATATAATGGTGTTAAAATTTTAGTTGTCTTCCTTATTTTGATAATTTATTTTTCTAATATATCTTATGTTCCAAGGATAGCCTTAATAGCCATGGACATTCCATATGATGAGAATTTGAATATTAATAATTCTTCAAATATGTGAATATTTTTCAGATATTTATATGTGTGTGTAACTATATATATATATATATATATATATCAATTTATGTATATTTATTTATATATTTATATACATTTATGCATATTTATGAATATTTTTATATAATTATATATATTCATATTTATATATATTATGTGGGTATATATATATATATATTGTTTCTACAAATGTGTGAATATTTAGATTTTTTTATATTCATATTTATATATATTAATATTTATAAATAATAATTTTCAATTATATATATTTATGTATATTTGTTTATACTTATATATATTTGTGGATACTTATTTTTTTTATTTATATCTGTTTAAATTATTATATATTTATATATATTATATAGATATATATATTTATGTATATTATGTGTGGATATATATGTATATTTATATATGATCATATGTATAGTTATATTTAATTACTATAGGGTCCCAAAAATTCTTCCAAGGGATGTCAATACCCCCCCCCCCCCGCGAACACTTTGCAGAAGGAAGCAAGTACTCCTACAAGTCTAGAAGGCTAAAAAGACTCAAATTGAGGTGAAATATTTAGAAGAAATTTGAAGGAATTCATTTTTCAAGGTTTTTTAAGTTTCAATCTTACCATCACCTAGAAAGGTAAGCGGATAAGCTTGACTGCGAACCCCCAGGTATGCGGAACGATCCGCACACTGCTGGCCCGTGAGGTGACATCCAGCGACAAGGGTAGACCGCAAACCGAGTCCCCGACGGATTCATACATGTAAGGATCATCTGCATATCATGCCTCAATCTCATTAGTTTGTAGACGAAGCGAACTTGCAGGGTTCCGCGAACCATTATCATGAACCGAAGCTTCTGCAAACCCTGATTGACCGAGTGATCTGTCGGTTAGGTTATTTATTCAATGGGCCTCCAAAACTGGTGTCGCATGCCAAATAGATATGATTTCTCTAATTCTCAATAAAAAGCGCACATTATAAGTACAAAAAAAGGATAGAAGACACTCAGAGAGAATTACAGACAGCAAAAGCTTGAGTGAGACTTAGAGGATGTACTCCGGCTTCCGTCTTGTTTCATCAGTGAAGCTTGAACTGCAAACCACTCCCTCCGCATGTACAGCCATCCACGAACCAGAAATGTGGGAAATGAATAATAATAATATAACTATGCACAAAACTCGTGTATCATGAACTATAGTCTTCTTTTGGATTAAATCCTTGGAAATGATGACCCCACCAGACTCCTCTTCAATATGTTGCTCTGCATAGCATACTACTGCACAGACTGAACCCAACGTTGCGTACTACATCAGTACATTGATGGAACCCAAAGCGGTGTGATGGGCCATGTACCACAATGGAACATAGTTTTCTATACCCATTCCTGCATACCGCAGTGGTATGCCGACGACCCCTCTCCCCACATACCACTATAGTATGGGGAGCCTCCCTCATCCCTTATAGGAAACTAGTATGTGGAATGGGATGTTTTCAGGTATTGTTTCCACCGGTTCCAACCTCATCACTCCACTACCATCCAGTCCTCCATGATCCCTCCAACAACCATTCCTCTAGCATCATGCCAAAGCCTCCTCCAAATCCACCATTCCTGTATGATCAGACCATCGGGTGCATTAGCGCTCTCCAATGAGTCTACATTCCCTAAGTAAGTAGAGTCACGAAGTTTCTCCCCACAAATGGGTGGGCTTCGAGAATGCATATGTGGCTACATTCCCATGGTAACCTGGAACCCATCCATGGGAATCCAACATGGACCTCTATATTCATGGGACTAAGGGTGATCACTCGCTTTTCCATTCTATGAGGAATAGTGATATGTTGAAGTGTTTATGCTCTCTCTCCCCTTTTGATGAGGAACAAATACCTCCCCTTCCTAGAACATGCTTTGAGGCCCTCGCACTGAGGTATGTCCCCAATCATGAGGGGCTGGGCTACGTGACCTTCAATGTAATTCCACATTGATGGTTTCATTTCATTGTGACCGCACCCACGGTCCCTACGACCTTTTCTGCCATGGGATCTCTGTCCCCCACCAATAGGGGAGGAGACATGTTCATTGTTGAATCTTTCACATATTCCTTTATCTCACACCGGGCATGAAACACATGGTCATGATCTGAACTACGATAACTATGATTCCTGGTCATATTGAGAAATTTATGGTCCTTACTAGAATGCCCAAGCTCAAAATGGTTCCCATCTAAGAGGTTCCACCCAATCATGCTTCCATAAATGGGTGTCTTTAATGCATAATCCCAACACAATACGAACTACATGAGATTTGATTCCTCTCTTGAGGATATGTAGTAGTCCGTCCTTATGGGCCTGATCCCAACATCAAGTCACCTTGTGTCCCCCTGGATGATGATAAACTCTAGAGCGCCTTATGAAATGCCTCATGTCAGCATCACCTCCATAGCATCAAATATATGTTTTCTAATGATGATCCAGCTAACAAACGGTTACCAGGGGACACACTCTTTAGGAATAATGAAAGGACTCACAAACATATTAACATGACTTAAATCTATAAGGGTGTCCCAGAATAGGCAACAATCCTCCCCCAGCAGGGTGCGATGAGCCTGACCTCTCATACTCTCGACCAATGGAGTCCTTAAGTGTCTTTGGTTGAATCATTGGTCAATGAGAACCTAACTATGGAAATAAGTTCAATGAAACATGGATACCAGGGATGGTGGGAATTCTTGGCTCCATAAATAAACTAATTGGAGACCATCCATGGAAGTTATATCAGAGATGGACCGATTTCGAAAGTGCTTGACCCCCACAAAATCGCATGTTGGGACCAATAGATCCTGCATGGTTAATTCAACCTTCTGTAAAAGATAATGATGATCAATTGGTTGAATCCAAAGGAATTGTGAATTTGAAGAGAACTCATCTCTATAGAAAAACGGATGTGTGACGATCGTCATCATGCAATTTCCGCACTGCCCGTAAACACGCCACCATGAAGGCGGAACAAAAATGGTGAACCTGACGTGAATCCTTAACCAAGGTGTTGGTTCTTCCCAAATGTTAAAACATGAAAGGATACTACACTTTGGACCATTTTGTTCTCCCCAGTATGCACTAAATGTACCACCATGAAGGTGAAACAAAAATGGTGAATCCGATATGAATCCTTAACCAATGTGGCAGTTCTACCGCACTGATAAACAGAAAAAGGATACTCTACGTCAACCATTTTATCACCCTAGTATTTGATAAATGTGCCCCATTTGGAGGATAAAAAAAATGTGAACCCAGTGTGAATCCTTAACCAAGGTGGTAGTAATATCCCACCCAAGACCTTTTTCCCCATAGTAAAAGAAAAGTGGAAGGGGATAAATATGAATCTCCAAACATGTATATGTTTCAAAGAAGGGTACTTGGATGATATTTTGTTGTCAATATCTCATATATGTATATTACAGGTACCCACAGAGAAGACTTCTATCCAAATGACATCCCAATGACTCATGCAATCACACACATCAATGGTATCGCAGGTGGTTGGGGCCCCAATGAAGAGCCGGACCCCCTCGCCTACCCAGCGTCTTCAACACTCGGTATCCAACATGTTGATCATTTAGTACCACCAAAATGGTACAATCTTCTTATTGGACACAACAAGGAAATAACTCCAGTTTATAATGGGTTTCCAGCCGCCTCTTTATCCACTGTCGTCACCCCATCATAAGATGGCCTTGATGGTCGTCTCAAACCGTTTCGGGAGCCTGTCCATGGAATGTGACATGGAGTAGCTCTCTTATCTCAGGGAGGCAGATGAAGTCAATACTGACGACTTAATCATAACTTCATTGTGGTCCTACCCAGGGTCCCCCACCATAGAACTTCAGTGCTGACACCGGATGACCAATCCACCTTCTACTAAGGAGGACCTTATACAGATGTCACATTCGAATGTTGAGGAGACCCAAGACACACGGGATACCCACCATGGGCGGTGAATATATAACTAGAAACATGTTATCACCCAGTTTCCTGAGGATCATCTTGGTCATACTAATGTGGTGGCATTCAATGGACAAACATGTGACTCTACCCTCTCCACCAAAGCCCGCTAAAGAAATATGAAGGCATAATACGAGCACATTAACATTCCTTATAATGATCGCCAATCCCAATGTGCAGATAGAGGAGAAAATTATGGTCAGAGGTAGATATCTAATGATCCCCAAAAATCCCTCAATCCAAATAGGGTTGCACTCAGATACACGCAGGCACAAAAAAATACTGATGCATTCCATGATTTCCATGTAAATAGGGTAGTAACATGCTACACGCAGGCACAAACACCTGCTAAAGCATTTCAATCCCTCTATCAAAATAGGGAGGCATCAAAATACAAGCATAGTTAAATTATTGTGGTTTCATAAAAATCCCATGAGACAAATAAAGAAGAAAGAGAGAAGATTGAAATCCCCTCTAGTGAATATAAAGACCAATATTCAAATATGGTGTCAACCAGATAATACAACCGGTGGTAGACTCATTACTCTGCCCTGGCACAGAAGATCTGCATGTATCTACTTGAAACTCATAGAGGACCAGAGTAGGCACCAACTCCTACTCTGACATCATAATGGGCCTTCATACCTATTCCATACAAAGATGTATCTTTTCACATCCTGGAAATGATGGAAGATTAGATGTTAATTCTAGACCATATCCTCAAAACATTCCATGATATCATTGCATCAACATCAATAAAAATAAATAGGGCCCATGACATGGTTTCCTTGAACATAATGACTCACTCAAAAAACAAGTTTGTCACACTGGAGTAGTTATGCATCCCTACTCTAGTCCAGGAGGGTCGACGGAAATATCCCATGATATAAGGAAAACTTCGTCAAGAATATATACCTTTTCCAACTGGGCGACACCTGTCCAACTTGGTGGCCACTCCAGGGTAGGAATATATCCCTACAATAACTCAACATGTTCGTCGGCATATCTCGATGACATCATGGGATCCAACAAGACAGGGACACATATAAGAAATCCATTACCAATCGTAGATGGACTCAGTTACCCTCAAGAGATCCCCAAAGAATGAAGTGAATCTAAGGAAATCAAAAAATGAAGATCACATACATGATCATGCTCTGCTGGAAGATGGGATTCTTGATGCCCTCAAACATATATAAACAAATTCTCAAGAAACCATCATTACATTAAAATTTTTTGTAAGTGGCAGTAGCCAATTTTAAGGCATCCGCTATAATATCACTATAAGAATCTCTGAAGGTCATACATAGCACCCCCATAGGGGATCACTCCATGGTCCAAGAATGATCAATCATGAGAGCCTATCTCCTGAGGAACGTAGGGGTAGCCCTCCCCTCAAACTAAAGATCATACAATAAGAAGGTCCTCCCCTTGTTGTCTTCCACCCTGATTTTCCTCCCCAGGGTATACGTTGCAGATATGCTTCTCCCTATAGTCAAACGTCAAGTCATGATGGTATTCATCACCCTGATGACATTCATTAAAAAAGCCCTCCTTATAATGATAATTGTTGTGAAGTTCCTTCTGTCACTAATCCTAATCAACAGTATGTTTCTCCCATCATTGCAGTACATCCTGACGACCCTCTCCTACATGTATATTGCAGAAATTCTCCCTACATCCAGCTATCAATTCATGATTTTAGTCCTCGCAATGAGGTCATTCATTGTGAAGGACCTCCCTGTAATGAAATTTCATATAAAGGTCCTCCCCTTAGTAACACTGAGAAATGAAAAGTTCCTCCCCTCATTGAATCCCACCCTAAAGTTATTTCTAAGGTTATACACCATATGGAAAATTACCACAGTTGGATGTCAACTGGAAATAATAGCCCTTTCCATTGAAGCACCTATTGCTAAGGTCATCCTTGAAATCAAAATTAGTGCTGGAATGAATCATATCCCATTGTCGAAACAAATATGTGAAAGACCTTCTATGATGAGGTGCTCAGAAATGAGTCTAACACATCGGGAACTCCTCCTATAACAAGTGACATTATTTCACAATGAGAGGATGGATTAGTTCCATGCTTATTCTCTGATCCACCCTCGTGTCGTCTGCAAATCAAAAAGGCTCCCACCATCCCAGTTGCTAGAAACGAAATTATTAAGAAGCAGTAGAGTTGGGAATATCAACTAGAGGATCCCCTGGAAGAACAATAGTATGATATGTTTCTTGTTAGAAGATAATTATCTAGGGAAAAAAATCTAGTGATGTATTGGCCTATGGCAACTTATCGCTTAGACATACACAGAGATTTTTTTGGGGAATGAACACATGACATTATCCTCAACATATGGATGACTCTTCATTAGATTAAAAAAAATTTCATACCCTGTAAAGGGTAAGAAGGCCATGTTAGCACGATAGGGGAGATTTTCCATCTAATAGACCTATAAGACCACCACCTGCAAGGTAGCCACATTCAGAAATGCGGAAGAAATACCTCGAACAATCTTGCCTCCATGATCTAAATAAGTTGAGTCTCCTCATTGGAAATGCCCTAGATGGGGTTCACATTTGGGGATGGGGAGAAGATGGAGCTCTAAACTTCACCCCATGCCTTGTCCAGCATGCCCCTTGGAAATGAAATACTATAATTTCATCACCTAGAGGAACAAATCAAATGAACACACTACTTAAAAAAGATGTGGTGCTCAACAAAATCTGGAAAGAAGTAAGTCTCAAAAGCATCATGGCCAAAGGGATAAAGCCATCGAAAAGCTTCTGAGTTAGGAAACCCGGAACAACCGATATGATTCCCACCGAAGGGAAGACAACCAGAAAGAAATTATCATGTCGTCTAAAGACCATAGACTCCGTGCAAGCCCAATTCCATACTCAGCTTACACCCAAGCGGTATTTCAGAAAATTCAAAAGGTGAAAGTAATGGTGGCTACTGCCACAATACATGAACAACCCAATCCCACAAGGTTGGAGAGTTTTTTAATTCTAAATTCTCCCATAATACCAAAAAATCTAGGACGTAACGTGCCAGTGGAAGAACAGGAACAACCCCATCCCCCAGGTTTGGGGTATTTTTAACTCAATTCCCCACACAACAGATATCTATCTTCTACTATCATTGAAGAAATATAGACAAAGGAGTTACCCATTCTTCCCCTTAACGTGGTTTACACCCTCCAAGATGAAGGCACGTTATGAGGATAGACCAGGTCTCCCTTCGGGTCAATTTTCACTAATAAAACTAAAGAATATCACAGAATGGAAGGAGAAATTCCAATAAAGAGCATAGGAACCCTTCCTGCTATTCAACACCGGGTACACCACCCTCAAGGCGGTATGCCTCAATGAACATGGTGAACGTCAACCCAAAGGATCTCACATGAAATGAAATAGGGGGATAGGACACAAAAGAACATGGTTCCCTCAAAGAGGCATCCCATAGCGAGCCTGATAATTTGCATACCCAGAACTAATGAGTGGTCCTAAATTTGGGTGCCCCTTCCACTAATACATTGATACCACCCTTAAGAAACTCTAACAAAGAGAATAATAATTCCATGGTATTATATGAACCGTCGCCTCCCCCCTGTAAATGTTTCCCTCACCCTCAAGGAGATTTTTCCATGTAGGAATATGAAATGAAAGAGATCAGGTGAATTAATGCCGAGCTACATTAAGGTAGCTACCATGTAGGATGTGTTCCCCTTGTAGAATGTTAGCAGTTTCTCCTAGAATAGGTTCCCATTCCACATGTTCTCATCTTAGTGAATGAGGCTAGGATAGGAGGTCCATTAAACTTATCCATTGAAGGACATCAAGACTTCCCCCCACTAGGAAGTTAGTCCGAATATATCCAGGTAAACCCACAGACGATTCCCTCGCCTGGGTATCAACCCCAAATAGTAGCAGCATAGGTATGACTAGCCTTTGACACTTCCACACCAGATCAAGACCAAATCTGAGAGGAAATGCATCAAGGTCTCTTAAACATCATAGAGTAGCTAACAACTTGACTGGAAGCCTGGGAGGGGTGGCTCGCTCTGATGCAACAAGAGTGCAAACAATACCCCGAGTGGGTGAGCAAAGTTCCACCACCACCATACTTCAAGAAACCACATATTCCTCGTATTCAATGCCTTGAGGGACCTAGAACATTATTTAATGAACTATTCCTCTTAATTTTACCCCAATATGGGAACTTTAGAATAGAAATAAGCAGTAAAACTCAGGTGCTTCATACGGGCCCTATAGGACATGGCTTTTGTGTGGTATACTAGCCTGATACCCTATTCAATTATTGGCTGGGAGGACCTTGAGTGACAGTTTATCTTCCAGTTAATTTCAACACTGCCTAAGACAACAGTCATTGACCTCATGAACTGCAAAGTGTGAATGAACAAAATAGTCTCAGAATTCATTTCCAGATGGAAAGGCCTCAATTATTCCTTGAACCAACCACTCCCCTAGGATGAGAATCTCTCCATATGTATCAATAACCTTCTAGATTAACTATGAACAAAGCTCATACTAGTGATGTTCATGATTGGGTTTAGCTACATTCATCCATTTCTCAAAGGATAGAAGACTCCATGCAATGGATGACCCTCAAGTCTTGAAAGGCCCTATCAACCCCTAGGAAAAGAATGGAAAATGATGAAGTGGATTTTGTCAAACTTAAGCCACCTCCAGCACCAGCCCCAGTTGTGAGGACCCCACCAAATCCTGCAGGACCCCTTGGACACCAAAAAACATCCCCCATGTTGACATATTGGGAGAGGATGTGACAAAAGAAATCAGTTATAAGATTGAAGAAATAAAGGCTACTCATCCCATGAAGACTAGGTCCATGGCTTCTTCATACCTGCCATGAATTGTAATATGATCCTGCTACCAGATCCATAGAGATCCAATGAATTGGGTCTCGACAGCCATCCTAATTATTGTCTGTATCACTAGATATTGGGACACACCATCCAAGAGTGCTTCATTCTCATGGATCTCCTACAAAATATGGTGGATTCCAGGATAGTTAAGATAGGCCCACCAGTAGCACATGTGGTGTGTGTTCCCACCTTAGAAAAAAGGGATGAAGAGGATTAACAAATAGTCGCAAGTAAGAAGGAAAAAATTTTACAATTGGATCACCGAGAAGACAATCAACTGAGTCCATGGAATCCTCCAAGTACAGCTGAAACAACCAACGGTTCCCCCCAAAGGTCCGAATACAACACAGACATCCTCCTCGGCCCCAGGGTACTCTAAAGGTCAAGAGGGTAGAAATAAAGAGCAAAAGGATGAGCTTAAACCAAAGGTGAAGTCAGTGTTGACACTTTCAGACATCATGCCAACTGGCTTGGTAAAACGGGCACCAACTGACCAAACGGTACAATGGGCACCACCTCACCAAATGGTACAAGGTGAACTGCCCAGCCAAATATTACAACGGCCACTTCCCTGCCAAATGAAACCTTCAAAATGAGACATTCAAATAGAAATAGTGTCAGACCAAGTACAAATCTCCTGCACCGTTGATGTGATTCACTTGATGGACCCCTTCTCGAAAGAATATTATGACCTCAAAACTGAATTCCCCGCACCCAACTAGAGAGTCGAAGGAAGGGTCCATAGAGGTCGGCGGTTTCCCAGAAGGAATGATCATGGTAGAAGTAAAATTCCTAGCAATGACACAAGTCAAACCATTAACATCACAAAAACTCATGGAAGGACCCTCTGATAGACCAAAATAAAATCTGGAATTCTCATTGGCCCTTGTCTAACGAAGTCCAAAGCCAGTTATATTAGAATATCCATCAAGGGAAGAAAAAATATTGAACCGCCCAAGGTATCTAAGTAGAACAGTTTTCCCAAATGTGGAATGAACTACATCACTGCCAGACCCTATCACAGAGGCCTAACCATCTACCTCCAAATCTCAAACACCTAATGTGTTTGTAAAAAAGTAACCCAAAATTGGGGAGTTCCGATCTTTATAGAATAAGTTTGATATTTTAAAGTAACTAGATTTAGTACCAGCAATGATATCAATCCTTAATGCATTGATCCTGTCTGAAGATCTTAGGGAGGCACTCATCAAAGCCTCGCTAACTCTCCCGTATTTTGAGGTTGAAGTAGCAGTAGTTGAAGTCTACCACACAGAGACTAGTCCCGAAGAATGTCACATTGTCATCTCCTTCAAAAATTGGGATGGAGACTCTACCATGCAGGGGAACATCAAAACCATATTTGTGTTCAAAAAGATAAATAGAATTTATTTAAGGAGGATCCTCATCGATAATGGATCTGGAGTTAACCTCCTCCCAATGTGAACGCTTCATCAACTAGGATATGATGAAGATAGCTTGACACCCGATAGTAAAACGTTTCTTGAATATGGAAAATTTTTGCAGAAACCATTGGGATGAATCAAGCGTAAAACATGGATCGGAGACCTCATATCGAATTCTCAGTTCCTAATCGTGTGGAAAACTATAGCCTTCAACGTTTTGTTTGGGAGGCCTTGGCTACATCAGCATGTTGTAAGTCCGTCCTCATACCATCAGTGCATCAAATATTGCACTAATGATGTAAACAGGATTGTGCACATCGATAAATACCTGTTTGAATCCTATGAGTCGCATTATATCAACACAAGGTTCAATGAATTAGAAGAAAAACATCCTTCAGCTAACGATGTTGATTGGATCAATACCCCGAATGGATTCGAGATGGCTCTATCCAACCCCATACAGCATCTTAGGGAAGATTATGTACTACCCATCATCCAAGTTGAATGCATACATACAAGTCCAGCAACAGATGTGGTCATATTCATGGTCCCTATTATGACCACCTAATCCAAAGAAATAGGAAAGTGGGATGACTCTCATATTGTTAGGAAAATCCCACTCAAATATGATCTTAACCCATCCTTTGGACATCAAAACGCCCTTGCCTCACAAATTATGACAATTGAAAATTCATATCCTAACATAAGGGAGTTCTTATCAAAAATCCTTTCTCCAACAGAAGATGGTGATGATGAAGATGATGAAAACGAAGAAGATGAGGAGGAATACCTTAAAGCTGCCCTCCTGCATTTTGAAGAAGTTGTCTCCACCACTATAGATGAACTTAATGGGACAAATCTCGGCACCAAAAATGACCTACATCTAACTCTGATCATTGTGTACATGATTTCCATGGAACATGCGGCATATACCTCCTTTTTAAAGAATAATCAAGATGTGTTTGCTTGGAACTACACTAGGATTCCAAGCCTCAATTCTAAGATTGACACCCATCATCTGGGCTAACCAGAAGATCACTGGGGATATAAAAATGTAGCTATAAGGACCCACCCGAATCATGATGCCAAAATAGAAGTCGAATTTGACAATTTGATTAATCCATCTTCATATGGGAGGTCCAACATATGATCTAGGGGAAAACATAGTCCTTGTAAAAAATATTAATAGAAAGATTTTAATTTGCATAGATTTGAGGGACCTTAATCGGAATTTCCCCAAATACAAATTCCCGGTCATGATCAAAGAATTTTTGATTGATGCAATATATGGATATTAAGTCATCTCTTTTATGGATTGATATTCTGGATACAATCAAATCCAGATGACACAAAGAGATGAAGAAACTACAGATTTTATGGCCCTTCCAACAGTGTTCTATTACAAAGTGATTCACTTTGGCCTAATGATTTCCAGCACCACATATCATCACTCCATGCATCACATCCTTAAACCCTTCTTGTGTGAATTTTTCAAGTGTTATGGCGATGATCTGGTGGTTAAATCCTGAAAAATCTTGAACCACCTAGTTGATCATGAAACCATATTCCAAAAATTGTGAAAACATGGTTTAAATATGAATCCCTTGATGTGTGCATTTGGAGTTACCCTAGGAAAATTCCTTAGCTTCTTTGTATGCCATCACGACATCAAAGTCGGCCCCAGGAAGAAAAAATTCATCCTCAGCATATCCCTTCCACATAACCTCACTGAGTTGAGAGGTCTCTAGGGGAAACACACCTACATTAGATGCATCATAGCCATCCTGGTAGTAAAATTTTTACCTTTAACTAGACTCATGAACAAAGGAGTTACAAATGACTGGGATAATGAATTTCATGAAGCTTGTGACGATCATAAAAAATATCTCCTAAGACTGCCAGTGCTCATACCGCTAGTTATGGGGAGTCCACTCATTTTTTATGTAACCTCCCTCGAATGGTCATTAGGAACCTTGCACATGCAGAAGAATGAGGATGGAAGTAAGAACATCCTCTAATACCTCAACTGGAAAATGATCAATGTTGAAACTCGGTATTCAATGATTGAAAATAACTCCGTAGCCCTAATCTTCGTAGTCCAAACGCTCATCCATTACCTATAGCACCGTGACGTCCACCTAGTCTCCCACTGCAATCTGCTCAAATATAACCTCAATCGTCCCATTCTAAATGGGCGACTATCACGATGGGTGGCCTTCCTAAAATAGTTTCACATACGGTACGTTCCCTAGAAGGCCATCAAATGCCATACACTAGCTGACTTCCTAGACAAGCACCCCTCAAAAGAAACAACAGCACTGGATGCCGAACTTCTATATCAAGACGTTTTTTTGTCTAGGAGGACCCCAAGACAAGGTAAATGTACTTCTATGGTTCTTCTCGAAGCCCGACATCGAAAATGGTGGAGGATCCCAAACTCAACAAAGTGGGGATGGCAGTTACACTCATTTCCCCTGAAAATGTCGTCTTTCCTTACTCTTTCCTGCTTTCGGAAGGGTGCACAAATAATGAAATAGATTATTATGCCCTCATTATTGGCCTGTTATCAGCACTTCTTGTGCAATCCAAACACCTAAAAATAATGGGCAATTCAGATCTAGCCATCAAAAAGGTCAATGGTGACTGCACTATCGACATGGATGGTTGTGTCCCCTTGATGAACCATGTTAGATAATTGATAGAAGAATTCCCATCAGAACCAAAATTGACCTATAACCCCCTGTCACAAAATGCTCAAGCCGATTCCATCACAAATAAATCCACAACATTGTCTAATCCAAACCAGGATGAAATAGTCATTAGCATTGTTCATAGCCAGGTGGACATTCAATTCATCCAGAACAATATGGAGGAAATCAATGAGATTAGGCCAGTCTCTGAACCTTTTGTTCATACCACTAGTTGGATGACACCCATTGAAAATTTCCTTCAGAATGGGGGACTCCCACAATCTAGAGATGAAAGGGACTGGGTCTGAAGATGGGTAGCCTATTTTTTCTATACAATTCGGTAAACCAAAAAAAGTTCCTCTACAAACGAGGTCTTGAAAAAGTCCTTCTCATGTTCATTGATGGAGAAGAGACTATTGTCATCATGAAATAAGTGCACACTGAATATTGGAGATCACACTAATTAACAACCAAGATCTCTCACCAAATCTGAAGTCTTGGGTATTACAAGCCCACCACGATACATGATTGTGCCACATTCACCAAGAAGTGTCATTCCTACCAAGTTCATACTAATTTCATACACCGCCCCCTGAAGTTACTTCATACAACTATGTACTCCTCACCATTCCATGCTTCGAGTATGGATGTTGTGGGGCCATATCCTCCCACTATAGCTAGGAAGTTCATATTCGTACTCACAATGACCGTCTTGTTTTGCAAATGGGTTGAAGTCATACCCCTTAAAGAAGTCGGGGAGAAAAACATCATCACTTTTGTGAAGAACAACATCATAACCTGATTTGGTGTCCCTCATACTATCCTGATAGAGAACAACACCAATTTATGCTCTGCTGAGTTGGACAAGATATATTAGTAGTATGGAATTAATTCCAATAGTTTATTCTCTTACCACATGGAAACCAATTTATATATTGAGGCTTTAAACAACATTGTGTCCAACATACCAAAAAAGATGGTTGATAAGGATAAGAAATTTTTGCGAGACATGCTCCTTCATTATTTGTGGTCCTACCAGACCACAACCTGCAATACCACCCAGGAAACCTTGTACTCACTAGTATACAAGGTAGATGTGGTTTTTCCTATCAAAATCCAAGTTCCATCACTCTATGTGGCCATTTGTGATCGATTTTTCATGGATAAGAAATCCCAGAGATGTTATTATGAATTAGAGAATCTAGATGAGAAAAGGCTTCACAATCAGCATCATTTAGAAATCTACAAAAATAAGATTTCATGAGACGTCAACAAAAAGGTTCGCCTTCGATGTTTCCTCGAAGGATAAATTGTGTTGGTCCTCATAACCCCGATGATACTCAAGAAGAAGCCCCGAAAGATTGAACCAATGTGGGAAGGACCATATGTCATACATATGGTCTCTTAAAATGGATAATATGCCCTCATATCAATGGAAAAATAGATCATCAGGGCTCCTATAAATGAAATGTTGTTGAAGATGTATTTTTCATAGTAATACGCTAATGCCATGGTCCAGGCTCTACAACCCTAAAATGTGAGTTATAAAACCCCCAATCCATGGTCTAATCTCTGCGGCCCTAAACGATGAGTTTTAAAACCCCAATTCCATGGTACATGCTCTACAATCCTAAACTATGAGTTATAAAACCTCAATTCCATGGTCCAATATCTACAAACCTAAGATATGAGTAATAAAACCCCCAATATCATCATCTGAGATCTAAGGCCCTAAACTATGAGTTATAAAACCCCCAATGCCATGGTCCAATCTCTACAACCCTAAAATATGATTTATAAAAGGCCAAATGCCATGGTCCATGCTCTAAGACCCTAATCTTTGAGCTATAATACCCCCATGCAATGGTCCACGCTCTACGACCCTAAAATATGAGTTATAAAACCCCCAATACCTTCTTCCAAGCTCTACAACCCTAAACTATGTGTTATAAAACCTGAAATTCCATGGTCCAAGCTCTACAACCATGTACTATGAGTTATAAAACCCCTAATGCCATGGTCCAATCTCTATGACCCTAAAATATGAGTTATAAAACACCCAATGCCATGGTCCAAGCACTAAGACCCTAAACTAAGAGTTATAAAACAACCAATGCCAAGGTCCAAGCTCTGCGACCCTAAAAAATGAGTTATAAAAACCCCAATTCCATGGTACAAGCTCTACGACCCTATCTTATGAGTTATAAAACCCCCAATGCCTTGGTCCATGTTGTATGACCCTACACTATGAGTTATAAAACCCCCAATCCATGAGCCACACTCTAAAACACTAAATTATGAGTTTTAAAACCCTTAATGCCATGGTCCAGGCTCTATAACCCTAAAAATGCGATATAAAACCCCCAATTCCATGGTTGAAGCTCTATAACCATAAACTGCGAGTTATAAAACCCCTAATTCCATGATCTAAGCTCTATGAACCTAAACTATGAGTTATAAAACCCCCAATGCCATGTTCCAAACTCTATGACCCAAAACTATGAGTCATCATCCTTTCCACATGATGATAAAATATAAGGAACTTGTCCCTAAATTAGGAAAATTAATTGTGACTCATGTCCTCATCGTAGGATGTTAAACTACATGACAAAATATGTCCTAATTGAATGACATTGAATTTAATAATCTCTTACATAACTATGTATGGATTGATTCCTTCCATCACAAGATACGTAGTGGTGCCTCAATCTTTGATCTTGGCCCATCCCCAACAGCCAAAAAAATCCTCCATCATGCCCCCTATCTACCCATTTTCATAAGGGAAACCCTTATCACTCCTTGTTTCTCACATCGAGTATAAATACCGCGAGCCTATTATTAGTGGCAGAGATTCTCTTATGAATTCCAACTATCGAGTAATACTATAGACCAGGAAACTGCGAGGATATAATAAAAATACCCCTACCCCTGGACCAAGCAAAATCGATACATGGTACATTCAGAACTACGTACGGCTTGATTCCTGCCCTCGTAGTATACGTAGTGACACATTGATCCCTGATTTTGGCCCAACCCCACTATGAAAGAAAAAAAGAAAATGCCCCCATCGTATCCGCTACCTCCCAATACCTGTGAGGGAAACCCTATGTCATCTCCTAGTTTCTCACTATATGTATGACTCACGTGAGCTTAGGATCAGTTGTAAGGATTTTTTGAAAAGGTTGTGCCTCAGTAAGAGACCAAGGCACAATTTATTGAATAATGAATAGAAAAAGCTAAATGAGTCTAAAAGACGGAATCTTATTATAGTCTTTATCATAAAGAGGAGGAAAATCACTAGGTAAGTCATCGTTCCTAGTAATACCCTGGTTGAATCCCTTGATAGAAAGACTATATGCTACCATGTTCACTTCAAGAATGGCATGAGTGGTAATGTAATTGGGTTCCATAAGTGAAGCAAGACAATTCAACAAATGGGTAGTGAGGGGCCATGAAGAATGTACTACTCCATTCCTTAAATCCTAATATATAATGGTTGAATCACTTTCAATACAAATATTTTTCCAACCCATTTTCTTGGTATAATCAACTACATGAATCGCCCCCATCATTTATTCTTTCAGAGATGAGGTCGTAGCATATCCACCAAAAAACTTCCATAACATTGTCCAAGAATGTCTCTAAAAATAGCGCCACATCCTGTAGGATTCGGGTTGCCTTTAAAAGCACCATCAACATTCTCGTTGATCCATTATAGAAGCAGGGGTTGCTAGAATACCACAACAGTGCATCTAGGTTTCCTATATAAACCCTCAATCTAAAGATGATGTAAAATCTCAAAGTCACCAACCACATTGTCAAAACATGCTTTCTGAATCGAGGCAGCATCACGAATAGCAACAACAATCCTCGTCTGACATTCATTAATCCTGAGTGCACCATTATTATGAAGAATATTATGTCTTCCATACCAGATAACATGGAGGAACTCAACAATAGCTGTCAAGAAAAGATTCTTGATTTTTTGAGAAGATTCAAACTCTACACAACAGTATAGTTTAATGCAGATAGAAAAATGGAGTAACCATATGCAATTAAAATTGATAAAAATATAAATCCAAATAGTAGATGTATTAGCATAGTAATAAACAAATGGTTGGAATCTTCTCTATATTGGTTTCACATGTGAAACTTAGAGTAAAGATGAATCCCAAAATATTGAAGATAATATTTATTGGGAACTCTGTTATGTGTAATACACCAAACCAGAAAGATCAAGTAAGTTTTGGAGAGGTATGGTTGACATAGAACCCCTAGAAAATGAAATAGAAATGTCCCTACACGTGGATGGAGCCAGATCAGTACATGTAATATTCGAAACAACATATGGAATGATTCCTACCCTTTCAAGATACGTAGTGAAGCCCGTATTTGGCATTCTGACCCATCCATCATAAAAATATTCCCTCAAATGTCCCTATACATCATGGGAACATTTTCAAGAAG
Organism: Viscum album; assembly: GCA_963277665.1. NCBI lineage: Eukaryota > Viridiplantae > Streptophyta > Magnoliopsida > Santalales > Viscaceae > Viscum > Viscum album. The sequence continues at coordinate 1,407,514,227 of OY728125.1, forward strand.
CACTCATAACTATGTACATATTAATTCCAGCCCTTATAGGATATGCAGTGTTGCTCGGATTTGTAATCATGGCCCAACCACCAATAAAATTTTCTTTTCCCCATATGTTTGTTAGACATCAATGAGGATTATATGGAAGGACATATCACATGAAAATAAACTAAAAAATTCTTTGAGAGTTTTGTGTGGCCCAGCCCTTGGTATCATGAGCATCCACACATGCCTCTCAGTCATGAGAAGTCAAAAGATCTTGCTTACCCCTATAAATATTAGTCAGACTTAAGTGGAATCTCTAAGTAGTTCATAGTTAATCATGGTCTAGGTATTATAACATTTCTAGGCACATATTTATTGTTTTTAACCATCCATACCTTAGGAAAACACTGATCTCCATAAACATGAAACACCATCTAAGATGGAAGGCCATTGTCTTCTGGACTCCTTTCCATGTCTATGCATATCACGCCTCGTAGGGTCTGCATATGTTTCCCACAAAAAAGACCATCAATCAAATTAAAATTCATCCCCCAGAGAGTCATTTCCTATCTCGGTACACCAAACGGCTTATAATCCCCATGCCATCCCTCTTTATTCAAGTTTCCCAAAAGACCATGGTTTACCCCTTTTATCATCACCCACATATAAGGAATGATGAAACATCCCAACTTCTATTAACCTAAAACTATTAATGATATTTATGATATTATGATCATCCTCACTACATGACTCTAAACTTTATATTATCACATCCTCACCACATGATGTTAAACTACAAGGCCAAAAATATCCCCACTGCATGACGTTAAACTGCAAATCCAAAATCTCCCTTTATGTATGATGTTAAACTAGAGGGAAAAAAACAACCTCACCACACTAAGTCAAACTGCAAGGCAAAAGTTTTCCTTACTATACGATGTTAAACTGCTTAATAATGGTTTAATCCCAAAAGTTACCTCTAAGGTTTTTTTTTCTATTCCTAAAAAATGACACAAAATCCTCATCGTCACGTATTCCTCACACCGAACATAGCTCACATGAGCATAGGGATTTCAGCGAGAGATCACCCATGGAATTATGAAAAAGAAGTCTACAAATCTGGTCCAAGAATCATTACCATAAAAGGCATGTCACAATTCCCTACCCCGAGGGGAACCCCATGTCATGGCCATGTGACATTAAATAACGATGTATCCCAATGAAAGAATGAATGTCTCACCCTACGTATGTGTTATATATACATAAGGGACACATGATTAGATGAAAAAATATCATCCCAAATGTCCCCAATATGTCTGGATACACACCTTCTATATTTCGAAAACCATGTTATGAGTGATATTGAATCTACATATCCCTCCATGGCCATCTAGAATGGATATCCAATGTCTAGAGGACACCCTTTCTTGACTATGCACATCATTCCCTAGTGTCTCTCCATATGTCTCCCACAAAATTTACCATAAATAAAAGTAAAAAATTTCCCTAGTAGATTCCACTCCTATCTTAGTACTCCTTATGGCTTCCAAGACTTGTCCCATCCCTCGTGATTCAAGGTCCCTCAAAGTCATGGTTTACACTTTCCTCCTTACACACATTGAGGATATATTAAAAAATATGGGCCCATTTCATATCTGGTCGATTTTGAGGTTTCTAATGATATCCCATATATGTGTGTGATGTAGATCCTCATGAAAAAGTAGATTTCTCACACTCGTTTCTGGGTTTCCCCAAAGAAGATCAGTTAAAATACCCCTTCTTTATGCTCAGGTGCACCCCTTATTCAACATCACATACCATATTCAGAAATGACTAAATCTCTATAATCCTCAATGGCCATCGTGGATGGAAGGCCAGTGTCTTGTGGACACCTTTTATTGACTATACACATCATTCCCCAGTGCCTCTACATATGTCACCCAAAATATGGCTTTCAATAAAACGAAAAGTCATCCCCATGAGAGTCCTTTCCATCTTCCGTATGATCAAATGTCATTCATTTATTGTCACACACACCTATATGGAAAACTCCTTGATGATAGCTTATTTACCTCTTTCATTCCAAGGTCCCCTGACATAGAAAAGACACTTAATTTAACTGACCATTCACCAGCTCTCCCTTATGCAACTATGAAATGTTCAGGAATACTTTCGCACTCAAAAAAGATATGAATATCTCTAATGTTTTTAGATAACAATACTCGGGCTATCCACCCATTATGGAACCCAACATCAATGTAAATTCAAAATGTCGAAAATCCCACTGGGCTATCGGAAATGGAAGTCTTGTGTCCTGCATACACCTTTGATTGACAATGAACATCATTCCCCAATTGCTCTTCATTTGTCTCCCAACAAAATGGTCATAAATCAATGGAAACTTTGTCACTATGAGATTCCTTTCCAACCTCTGTATGCCTAAAGAATCTCCTAATCCTCATGCATGTCTAGAATCCACAAATCAAGGGTAAAAAATCCCTAATCCATGCTTGAATGATATTAAAATATTCTTGGTTGATGGTAATGAATTGGGGCCATTTCTCCGTTATGTTTGGTCAAAGTTGTTTGAATTAAAACATCAGTAAAAAGTGTGATTGGATGGAATGTGAAATTCCATAAAAAATTATGGCATACTATCTGGAGGTAAAATTTAAAAAGGGAACCTATGGGTAAAACATTGATCCATCAGAAAAGGCGTAAATATTGTTAGGGAGAAAACCCACAAATGTAATCCTACCCAAAATCCATGTTATACCCACTAATCCCATAACAAGAAGGATTAAGAAAAAATAAGGGTAATATATAAAAAGAGAAACAAATTTTTGTGGGGTTTTCCATGAAACCCCAACAATTGACGAACTACACTCGCTATGTCCTGCGACATAGGAAAAAATTAGAGTCTATTTTGATTATTTCAGTTTACTAATTTCAATTCAAGGTTTAAAATTAATGCCTTATTTAAATGATGTTGAGATGATTGGAAATGTTAAAGAGATAGGCATTTAAATGATAAATCAATTTCATTGAGTTCAGTAAAAATGGAGGAAAATTCCCAATTCAGAGTCTCCCCAAAGTATCAAAAAAAGGGGAAGAGTACATATCATTATTTGTGACAAAACTACAATAGGGATCGATTTTCCCATTCTAAAATGATGGAGAGTGAATATCATGGGTCATCGATAGCCTACTACAAAGAAGATCTTTCCTATTCTTCATCCTTTACCATCGGAAGCACCCACACTAGAACAACATTAAGGTCCCACCCTTTCTTCTGGATGGATTCATAGTTGGAAAAAGAGGAGTCCATTGGTTCCCAAAAGCTTACTATGCTGGCTTCACACTCCAGAATATCTTCCACTTTGGTCTCCATGAAATCATGATCCTTCACTTCCTCATCCATCAAATGATCACATTCTTCCGAAATATCTTCGATGGTCTCCACCAGGTGATGGGAAGAATTGAACTTCGACCTCTTGTCCTCACATGAGTGAAGGTCCACTTGGGAAATGATAATTTTGTAAATAAGGAGGTTTAAGTGGTGATTATCAAAACCATCATAACCCATCTCAGAGAATAAATGCTGAAAATTTTCACCCTTATCAGAAAAATTAGCCAGGGTTGTCTTCGTGGGAAGAGAACATAACTGGCACCATGCATCTTTTTTCATTGCCTACTGCATTTCCACAATACCATTACATTGATCCTCCCTGGCTATCACATCTCTGTAAGCTGGAAGAATTTCCATCAGAGTGGGGATGGACATAAGGAAGGTCCCCTAAGATGGGAGTCTCTATTTTCCCTCAGATGGCCCAGCCACTAGAGCCGTATGTAGAAGAGTATCCATGAAATCTTGGATTATCGGTGATACTTGGCTAGTTCCACTCTCATTTAGATCATAATAAATATCTACAAGAGGTGAAATTATAAATCACTTCCCACCAAAATGGGTTGTACCGATGAAACCCCTCTAAAACGCTTTTGATGATAGACCGAATGACTTCTTACCATAAGAGTTGAGGACAGAGGTTAATCTATCCTGTTTTCTATAGGTAAAATAGTAGACAGTGTAACTACTACAGTTTTTGTGTAGAATGAATATGGAACGTTGTTTTTGCATCATGGAAGGGGCATGGAATGGTCAAGGGTTTCTGCACCCATCGAACAGGTTCTCTCAGCACCCTGTCGGGGTAACAATATGCCAATAGTTGGGTACACTCCATTTATATAAATGTGGACCCCATTTTGTTATGAATGATAATCTCCCTAGTGGCACCTTCATGCACCATCATAAGACACAATTGGTGGAGAACCACGAGATCAGATTCTCCCCTTAATTGAAGGGCAGGATACAGCGTAGTCTATTGAAGGCATCCAAATTTCCAGGAAAAACAGTAGGGGAGGTATGGATCCCAATTATCAACTCAATCTACATGATTTTTGGGAATCCCATCCTGAATGTTGATGTGTTATGAGCATTCCTATAAGGAACTGTCTTTGTCACCTCTCAATGGTCCATGGGGGTTAGGATGTAGTGTGAACTTGAAATGGGAGGCATCGTTCAGTATCCCAACTGCATCGGTAACACTCAGAGTCCTGGGATGAACATCAAAAATGTTGAGTAGAGAAGGAAGGAAGTCAGAATGGGGAACCCTTGCGGTATGTTGGAATTCAAAATAGGGGAAGTGTTCTGCTATCTACCCTTATAGGAATTGGAACGGTCTGCTGAGACAATGGGGTGGCCTTATTTCCTGTATCTGCTGCAAAAATTCAAAAATCTATGAAAGGGTGGGAAGGGCCAATTTAATGGGCTGACCCTCTGCCAGCATGGCTACCATCATCAAAGTGCAGGCACAAACCTCAGTATATACGTCACAGGATGGGAAGATCCATCCACTTAGAAACATGGCAAGGAAACCTTCCAGTATAATCACAGGTGAAATGTCTTGCTGAATCTCATATCAAAATGTATTATATCTCCCTACTTTAAGGGTACTACAATATGCCCTCGAGTTTGGCAGGAATGGTGAGTGGTATGAGTTCGACTACAGCAATCCCTCGACTTGGGTCCATTTGACTTCAGGAATAACCTTATCCACACATCGAATGGGATGAGGGAACGTGCTTCAAGGGGATAATCCAGCGATTCCATTTCCAAGACCTGTAGGATCCTTGTCAAAGGAGACACGTGATTATTGTCGTTCCATGTGGAAGTTATCGAGAGAAACTCATCGTACATTTCTCCAAGTATGGGGAGTCCCCCAAGCTAGTAGATATCACAAAGACTGATTCCCACTAGCCCATATAGTAGGTGGACGATGTTTGTTCTCAAACACCAGTGGATCAACAATTTTGGAATGATTTTTCATGGAGGAATGATTGCATACTGTGAAACCCAGGATACCTGGTGTAAGACCACTAACTCTAGTTTTTCAGGGGACTCTAGAAAGGTCTGATGTACAAATAACGCTCAGACCCAGTCATCGGAGAAACATCCTCCAGGTCGCAAATCCCAATTGGTGTTCCACGCACCGCTAGGATTTTCTTTGGATATGTGGATAATAGATGGGGATTCCCGAGCATCTATACTGGCGATGCAATCGCAGCACTCACGGTATCCATGAGTCCATGTGAAGCATCACAGTATAAAGATGTTCTCCTAAATTGGACTGGCGATGACTTATCCTACTTGGGAAATGTAGGTACGGTAATGACCATGTGTTGCCTCTAATAGGATGAAAGGGATATAAGTGTCAGGCAACAGTAGAGGAACGCCGGTAGGAAGACCAAAGCCGTAAAGTGGAAACTGTACAGAAAATGGGTAAGCTAAGAGATATGGTGTTAATAAGTCTATCAATAAGCTTTCACGGGGAATGATGTGTGCTCGAAGATGATCATCGCTATTCCCCGCCATAGTTTCCCTTGTCTTCATCAATTTTACTACAGCCTGCGAATAAGACATTGTAGGTTGCAGAGACGATCCAGATTCCAATGAAAATTCAGTCTAAAAAAAATATTTGGCTAGAGGATATGGAAGAATAGATAAAAGGTTAGGGACTTGTCCTAACAATGATTAGTGTATGGATTTTGGAAATGGTATGATGTAGCCATGTCCTACGTACTGCATGATATGTAGAAGTACCCATGCCTATAGCTATGGTATGCGGCTGCATTCTGCCACGTAAAACCATGGTACACAAACCATTTGCGAGGCATTGGCCTGTAGATCATTGGTCGTTGAAGAGAAAGGTTAACAGAAATAGGATTCCATGAACCTAGGCCATGATTATGATTGTATTTGAAAATGGTGTATTAAAGTTTATGTTTTAATTATTAATATTCTTAAAAGTCTGGTTCACCGATCCATGTGTGGTATACAAACAAACCAGCCATGTAGCATCCTCTTATGCAGAATCTGGATTTTAAGTCTTGAAATTCCAGAAAACTATTCGTGAAATCCAAAACATGGTATGTGGTCGTAAAAATGGTGAGGAGATCGGTTTGTAGAACATACAAATCTGTTCATGAACATGACTTTTTCAAGAAGCATGGTACACGGGTGGAGAAGAAACTAGGAAAATCAAGATCACTTTTAGTCGTGAGAAATGTTAAAGGACAAATGAAATGGGCCATTATATATAGGTGTGGTTCCATCCTACTAGGTCTATATATTCTACTACAAACCATTTTTGTTCAGGATTTCTTCTACATCAGAATCGTATCCTTTACATTCTGAACAAACACTATTCTGATGGGGGAATTTGTAGTGTCCTAAAAATATAGCCAAGGGAAGAAAATACACTGATGAATTATTTTATGTAGAAAACAAATAGTTATAAAAGTATCATTAGGTGAAAAGACTGAAATTGAGTTTAAATCTTCAGAATAAACTTGAAGGAATTTGTGTTTTGAAGATTTTTATGTTTCCAATATACCATCACTGGGAAAGGAATGCATAGAAGCTTGACCGTGAATCGCTAGTTATGCGGAATGATCTATGAACATCTAGACCATGAGGTAGTGTCCAATGGGTAAGGGATATCGCGAACCAAGTCAATGAAAAATTCAAACACATAAGGACCATCCACGTACTATGCCACGAACTCATTAGTTTGCAGACAAAGTGAACCAATAGGGTTCTTCGAACCATTATCATGAACTGAAGCCTTCGCAAACCCTGGTTGACTGAGTCTTCTGGTAGTTATAATATTTCATTAATGGGACTCCCCAATTGGTGTTATGTTCCCAATAGATATGATTTCTCAGATTATCTATAAAAAGAACTCCAAAGAAGTACGGAAAAATTAGAGGGTATGGATAGAGGGAAGGACAGACGAATAAATCTTGAGGGAGACTCAGAGTTTGTACCTCAGATTCCGTCTTGATTCATCGGTAAAACCCAAACTGAAAACAACTCCCTCTACAAGTACAATCGGCTTCAAACCATAAAATCCTAGAATTGAATAATAATAATAGAACTGTGAACCTAAATAGAGAACCAAGAACCAATGTCTTCTCGCAAATGAACTCACAATGAACGATGATCCCCCAAACCCCCCTTCACTATGGTGCACCTCATATCATACCACTATGTGGACTGAAACTGGCATTGCGTACTGCATCAGTATGCAGACAGAACCCAAAGTGGTGTGATGTACCACATACCACTATCATATGTGGTTTCCTATACCCATGCTCATGTATCACATTGGTATACAGATGGCCCCTATACCCGCATTCCACTCAGGTATGTGTAGCCTCCCCCATCTCACATAGAAAAGTAGAATGCAAAATGGGGTGTTTTCGGGTATTGTTTCCACCAATTCCATCCTCACCCCTCCACAACTATCTAATCCACCATGATCCCTCCACTAACAAGTACAATTACATCTGGCCAAATCCTCCTCTAAAACCACTAGACCCATATGATTAGACCATCAGGTGCATCAGTGTGCCCCATTGAGTCTACATACTCACTTTAAGTGGATTCATGAAGGCTCTCCCCACAACTTTGAGGGTTTCGAGAATTCCTTTAAGGATACATTTACATGGAAACCCCGGGATCAACCTTGGGAAGCCGACATAAAGCTCCCCATTTTTATGAATATGGGTGATCACTCGCTTTTCCATTCAATGACAAATACTGATTAGTTTAAGGTGTTATGTTCGCTCCCACCTTTTGACAAGGAAGAAACTCCTCCACTTCCCAAAACATGCTCAAGCCCTTCCACTAAGGTACGTACTTAATCATCTGGGGCTGGGCTATGTGACCTTCAATGTCATTCCACATTGGAGGGTTCATTTCATTGTGCCCTCGCCCATGGTCACCCTAGCCTCTTCATCCACAAGCTCTCCCTCCCCCCACCAACATGGGAGGAGGCATGTGAATTGTTAAATCTTTTGCATCCTCTTGTTTTTTACACTGATCATGGCACACATGGTCATTGAGGTTTGTGAGGATTACAACATGCACAAAATCTGAATAATGAGAACTATGATTCCTGATCAAATTCAGATACGTAGGACACCAACCATAGGGCCCGAGATCAGAAGGGTGCCCATCCAAGAGGGTCTACTCAATCATGATTCATTAAATGGGAATCTTTTTTTCCTAAGCCCCATAGAATTCTAACTACACGGGTTGTGATTCCTTTCCCAAGGATACGTAGGGATCCCTCCTTATGTGACCAATCCCAACATCAAGCCACCTTTTATCTCCCATGGATGACGATAAACTCCAAAGTGCCTTATTATATGGATCAAGTCAGCATCTCCTCGGTAGAACCAAATATATGCGTGCCTACAATTATCTTGAAAACCTAGGGTAGCTTTTGGAAACACTCTTCAGGAAAAAACCATGGATTCACGAACATATGAACATGACTTAAATTTATACATGAGTCCCAGAACATACAACAATCCTCCCCCAGAATGGTGCAGTGAGCCTATCCTCCCATACTATCAAAAAATGGTTTTCTTAAGTGTCCTTGGTTGAATCATTGAACACCAAGCACTTGAATTTGGAAATCAGGTCCTTGAATCATGGATACCCAGGTCATTGGGCATTCTTGGCTACATGAATAATGTCATTGGCGACTATCTGATGAAATTATATCCAATAAGGACCGGTTACGCAAGTGATTGACCCCCATGCAATTACATGCTATGGAAAATAGTTCCCATAGGGTTAATTAAACCTTCTTTAAAGGATAATGTGGATGAACGGGTCAGAATAAAACGAATGGTTAATTTGATGAGAACCCATCTCTTTAGAAAATGGGATGGGTGACGATCATCAATGTTCCATTTATGCACTGCCCGGAAATAGGCCACATCAAAGGTGGAACAAATATATATATATATATATATGTGTGTGTGTGTGTGTGTGTGTCTGATTGTGTGTGATTATATTTAGTTATTATAAAAAATATATATTGTGATATCCCTTTTATTATAAACAAAATCAATGAAAAGAGGGTGGCTGTAGAAAAATCCAAGCATACCATATCCGAAAAAGACCAGTCACAAACCAAGCATTTTTTTATCTCAACCTGAGCATAAAGAAGATCATTATTTTTAGTGACCCAATTAATTAAACCACACCCACAGCCTCAATCTCTTTTATGTCTACCTATTCTCCATGTCTTTACACATTTCCATGGACTTTCATGGTCTCTTGATTCAATTGAGTCTCTCTCAACAACATCATCCAGAATCTCCTCTCTCTTAGAGAGGTCATAAAGGGATGGATACTCACTATGTATATCCTTCCTTGTTAAGGTCTAAGATTCATCAGAGTTAGTCTTGCCCTCATTTTTTCAAAATGGGACATCAAGAACATTAAACATGTCTAACACTCCAATGTTATTATAAGTATAAACTTATGAATTTCTATGGTTTTAATGTTTGGAAACATGATAACTTCACATGACTATAGTCTCAAGCTAACCTATTAATGTATCGACTACATGAAAAACATTTTACACTAAAGTCTCATTGATATAAACCTTTTGATTTGATCCAAGATTCATAGGGGATTCACTTATTAGATAAAAGTTTAGGGGAATAATGGATCTTCCAGATGCACCCACCCTTAGAATGATTATTACAAGAGACATGATTACAATCCTTATTAAAAAAATGTACAGTAATTAAGAGATACATTCAAAGAGGAATTCCATTTACTATCCAAGGTATCCCCTAGACAACCCACCAAATCAGAAGGTTTATCAAGGGTGAATACCACTTGATTAGAAGTCTGTAATATCCAACGAATTATCAATTAGGATGACTTCACTTGTCAAATCCAAACCAATATTGTTGATGGTCTAAATTTTGGGTGAATCATAATTCCCCATATTATATCCAACCAGGTAGGGAACTAGTCGAGGTGAAACATCACCTTAGGCATGGGTCTCCATATACCATAGGTTGTAAAAAATTGAACAATCCTATAAAAATTGATGATAATATTCATTAATATTAGAGTAAAACGCAGTTGAAATATATGATAAATATACAAATTCAATCACATTAAAGTATGAATAATAAAAAATATAATAACTGCTATGGTGTTATTATAAAAAACAAAATCCAACTAGTTACCAATTGGGGTGAGTATAAATAAAAAATAAAAAATATTAGAATGTACAAAAGGGCATCACTTCCATCCCATAGAAAAACTACATTCCCACTATATAGATTCCCTTGAACTCAGGAAACCTGATACCCTTCATGCCACATGTTATAAACAAAAAATCAAACATGGGGTATGAACATGCATTGATGTTCCTATCCAGGGTGTGACTGTATAACTTAGTAGGGTCTCACCACACACCCCTAATATACAATTTCATACCCATTTGTTTGAATTTTGAAAATAAATAACATATCATAAATGTGCTCCCTGGTATTTCCTGTGATAACTAATCCACCATGACTACCAATGACATATACACACCATTCATAACATCATGTTCTAACAAACCCACCATGAAACGTGGCCAGATTTTCTTCAACACCATGCCATAATAGAATCAATGACACATACCATGTGTTTCATATCTAACCCCATACCTAAAAACATAGGGTATTTCATCTCACCAGAACCATAACCACTACCTAAAGGTGAAAGGTGGAGTCCCACTTCCATGTAATAGAATCTCCCACTAACTCTAGGAAATCATGTTAGCACTTATTTCACTCATGGTGAGTTCATTTATACCCCTACCAATACCTTATATTTTATAGTTTGTTCCCTAGAAAAAATATATTTTGTTATTTAACTTTCATATATGTTCATTAATATAAATATAAATACCAACCGTATAAAATATTCATTATTCTTCTATGTAACATTAATAAGATAATGTCCTAAATTATCTATTAGATGGAATATTTCAAAGTAAATTCCTCATTATGATGAGAACCATGAAATGTTATAATGATATTCTTAGACCATATGTCATGTGGTTGTATAGCATCTTTTGATATTACACAGATTATACAAGTTGTCTAGTGCGAGTATACATAAGTTGATGAGACTTCATCTCATGATGTTCACACATAGTAATCTTCAAGATTGGATATTATGAGGGAAAACATGAAAATAAAAAATTCAATATGATTACATTTACATGTATATTTATGTCTTTGAACATGTGTGATGATCCTTATATTTTATGATCATTATTAATTTATATCATGAGTCATATACATTGATGTATTAATGAAACCATGAAAACATATGCTATCAGTGAGGTAGGATTTGTTGGGTGTATCACAAGTGATATTTTAGTAATGACCATATTGAAGAACAATTTTTTATTTCCATATTTATTAAAGATGATATATTTTTCTATTGACTAGAATTTAACTTTTAAACTGAATTATAGGATCGTGGTGTATAGACGGTTGCATTTCAAGTAATTAGATAAAAACATAATGAGTATATTTTTTGAGGACATAAGAATACAACCAATTTTTTTAGATGTCGTGATAGGGTGATTATATTACATTGTGAGTATTATTATATAGTTTTGGGTGTCTTAAAATTATATTTTTACTCTTGGGTGACATTACATTTTGCTAGATGTCAATATTATACTTTAGAAAAAACCAACTAATTTCACTAAGGAAGAATACTAGAGGGTCTCACACTTAGTATTTCTATGGATATCTAGTTATTTGTATTTTAATATAATTATAGGAAAATATATATTCTATGGACTATGGAATAATATTTATTCTAGATTTATTAATCAAATATATTTAGTTTCCATATTTATATATAGCTTGAATATTAAATAAATATTTTTTCTCCAGACCATTAATAATTTTAATATTTATTTTATGTGTAAAATAAATAAATTATTTACTGTTATTAAAATGTGATTTTTGGACTGAGTCTCCAGGTTTGGATAGATTGATATATTAAATATCATTTAAATAAATATAATTTCATTTATTTTACGAAAATAAATTAATTTTATTCGTGAGTTTAGAACATGTCGAGTAAATAAAAATAATAATGTTATTATTTAGACATGGGGTTTTATAGGGATTATGAGTGTAATTTGCGACTTTGTGTAATTGTTTATTCCTTACCCTAGAAATATAAATACTCAGTTATATCCATTTTTAGGGTTACATGTTTTTATGCACAACACATCTATTATATATATTCTATCCACACATGAGAGGATGTTATATTGACTTCTCTAAAGAATTGAGATCTTCCACCTTCCTCTGCTTTATAATATTCAGACCAAAAATAATCAATCCTTAAAAATATTTTTGTCAATCAAATTAAGAAATGAAAGATGATCGGTATCTGTATGACAACTCCTTGAGTATCATCGATGAATCCTTGAGGTCATATGAGCACATATGGATCCCATATAAAGGTATTCAACTTTGGATCCACAAAATGAAATGATGTTACAGATAAGTAGAGGATTGAATGATCAATATCTTATAATAAGAATGAATTATAATGGTCAACGTAATTATTTAAATTTTATTAATTACAAATTTAATATGAATATATCCACTCTCTTAGTTCCGATGATCCTTATTAACCTTCATATGATTTAATTAATTAGTCATGAAATTTATCATCCAGAACATTTCATATTATTTATTAAAATCTAATATTAAGATGCCACTAGAATAGTCACAAATATTAAAATGAATGAAAATCATTATGGTATAGAGGCATTGGTGGAAGTCATTCTATACCATTGAAATTAAGAAGAGGCATGTGTGTAGGACGATATCAATTTGGCTGAGTCTGGTAAAAAATAAACCAATATTATTGTTAATAAAGGTAAAAAAATAGTTTCTAGTAGTTATAGGAAGGTATTCAAAGAAATTAGGGAGAGGGAATCTTGACCTCAAAGGGACTACTGAAATTCCCCTTGAACTATCAATACAAGTTCTACTCAAAATTATATAGCCCGAGTGGTGTTAATCTATAAAATTATGGGAAATGAGGTACTCCATAGTGGATTCTATAGTAAAGATCATGTTTTAGGCCTCAGAGTGAATCGATCCACATTCTAAATTAAATAAATGAGGCAAATAGGGACCTATTCAACACTAAATGAAGAGGATGGATTATTTTTGTTCCTTATATGAGGACTAAATTACTTTATAGTAAATAAATAATTTCTTATATTCCTGAAAGTCCTTCCATTCAACAAGAATGACCAAGGGGTGATTTTTACTTGATTATATCCTCTATTTAAAATGGAATTACAATGAGTGATTCCACTAAACTAGTAATTGTGGATTATCCAAGAAATTAAAATATTGAATTGGTTAGGTGTTCATTGAAATCCCAAAAAAATGTGAGGTTTTCATGGCCCAAGAAGAACTTCTATAATGACTGGAACCTTCAAGTGGTATGTGTTTGGTCACATAAATAATTATCATTATAGATTAATCATTGATAATTACATGAATTTCCATTGGTTAATCATTTTGATAAAATTGTTTTTTTAAGATAATCTAGATCCTTTATAATCCTTCTTTTCTACCTTTGTATAACCAAAAATCTGTTAAAAACATGAAGAACATCTGAAGAATCCATCTAGAGGTTCTGGGATTTCTAGTCAGATAAAACGAGACTAAAGGCTGTCTATCCAGAGGGCACACTCCATATACCCATTTTAACCACACCATGTCCAAGTCATGTAAAACAGAACTAAACATTTGGATGAATGTGCTACAACATTAAATGTTGTGTGATAACCAGAACCAAATGGAAATTTATTTGGAGTACACATTTTATAACACATGTTTGTGTCATGTAGTTTAGGAATTTTCAAATATGTGTCATTTATTTATTACATGACACGTCTGACTAAAAACTATATAACATGGAGGTCACACGAAAAATAGTTTTCAGACATATCATGTACCTTATAATTTTTCTGGCTAAAAAACACACTTTATCCCTTAGTGTGTGTTATAGATATAAGAAAAAACTATTACATGATGTGTATCACAATACACATCATTCAACCCATATCTCTATACAATAATTACATGGAAATCCCAGTTGTACCTCGTATAGTAAATTTGACATGGAAGAAAAATTAATTGTATAATTAATCCATGTTAATATGTGTATGGGTGTAATTAATTAATAGTAAATTTTATGTGATAAGTTTTTAATAATATTAATTTATAAATTATTTTCTATATTAAATATTGATCAATATTTCATTTATGGTATATGTACATTGTGTACACTACATGCATTTAAAGTGTTTGAAGCCTTGAAATTTATATATGTTTATGAATCAATTATGGACTCTAAAATCTATGCAATTACATGAAACACTATGTATAGTAGATTTAGTGTGAGTTCATGGTGTAATCTACGGACCATTTCAGGTAGTTCAAAGATGTACATGCCATGTTTCCTCCATGTACATAACATGTGCATAATTAATTTTAAATAAAATTAATCAATTAAATTTGATAAAAATTATAGTTTATGGAAATCCCTAAGAAATTTCGGATGAATATTATGATAAATAGATTAATTAATTAGAAAATATTATTAATTATTTTTTGCGTTTTTATCTTAATGAATAACAATTGAAATTAATTCTTGTTTACTAAATGTGTATTCATTTCATGTGTGGGTGATTGTGACCTAGACAGACCTATGTATGATTTCTATTTATTTTAATTTAATTATTCCACTTTTTTATTTTTTATTATTAAATTAAAATGATGTTATGTGTGTAATTACATCATATTTTTATGTAAGGGTGTGTCTATCCACATTTTATGTTATGTAAACTTTTTGGCCATTCCATTAGTTCTAATCACCTGTGTGTCAGTGGAGAATATGTAAGGGTGGATTTCCCGAATGATTAGAGGTGTTTAAATATAGATTTGAGGTAAAGATATAATGGGTTAGGTATTGTAATATAATGATCATATTCTGAAAAAGACAACCCATAATATAGGAGATATATCTTCTAAAATATAACATTTAAATAATACTATAAAATATAGTAACTTTAATTCATGAATAACATCAATTTTTACATTTATTCTTTATAGATTATTTCAATAAGGTCAAAAGGAGATGTTATCAGAATCACCATTCCCCCAAGGGAGTATGTCAGTCAAAATATCGATGAACACATTGTGCAGACACCCAAATATATGAAGGGGTTATATTGCCTTCTTGAATGATATAGAGTTTTGATAGGAAGAGATATTAGTAGAGTCTCATTCACAACACATTACACACACGTGATAAGAGATTATCTCTACCTATTATATAGGAAATGAACAAGGATACTCCTTTTCATAATGCATCATATGAATTTTTTACTTTTCCGGTATACTTCATTAATCTTTTTCATTGAATTAAATGAAAATCATTTAATCCATTCCTAATGGATTGTAACAGATTAATAAACTATTTTGGATAAAAAAAGAATATATATGTGTATATATATATCTATATTCATGCACCGCATGTATAAAAATCATGTGCATTATATGTATATATTAAATGTAAAGTACAAATAACATCATACTGTATATATTTCTGTGTGTGTGTGTGTTTCATACATGATAGTGATCTGTAAAACAATCATATGCATGTGTACATGCAACACATGCATGTGTACATGCATCCCATTTATGTATGTTTTTACTTCACATCCCCAAATTTCAAACAGTCACTAAAATACCATAATGACTTTATGAAAAACATCACAAGACATTTTCAATGGGAATAACTATGTGAACATGTGGTCCTAAGCAATGTTAAAAACTACTATGAAATCTAAATTTCATATATTTAAGAAAAGAGTGGTCTTTACAAAATAATTAGTGTTTCTCAAGCTACAAATGTAACACCCCTGGTAAATAAAGAATATGACATTTTTATATTTAACCCTATTTTTGAATAAAATGTTAATATTAATTTAAAGGGAATGTTATGCTTGATGGCTTACCCAATACGCAACAACGAGTTCCTTTAAAATCTTACGTTGCACTCTAATAATAATATAATTTTATTTTAATTGATAGTTAACACCTAGTAGTTGTAATGACAGGAATGAACAGAACTGACTACAAAATGAATATATATGTTTGTCAAATATTTTTACTATTTACAATAAATGTTAGGGGATTAAAAATTCAAATGAATCCAATTTTAAGCGTAAACATTCTAATATTCTTTAAAGGGTAGATTAACCGCCTTTTGATGGATAACCTCTTTTAAATCCAATTTTTGACAATTTTATGTGTAATATTTGAAAAAATAAAATTCTTATTTAGAATCGGGACCTCAAAATTTACTTTGTGTAAATTTTTGGTATATTCCGATAAAGTTCATTTTTTAATGAATAGTGAAAAATGATGTATTTTAATTCAAAACAACTTTTTAATGTAATTTATTTTTATGATTAGATTATATTTTTAAATCGTTTTAAAGTTAAATTAGAATATATTTTTACCATTTAATCCAATAGTGGTCGTTGGAATTAATTTCACTTTAAAATTGGACTTAAACTAGTGTCAATTTTTTGATATATATTGTTTCATAAAAACACGCTATTTGTTCTGACAGTGGAAATTAATTATCTAATTATTTAATGTAAATTATATTTTTTTAATTTTGTAAAATAGAAATCATTTTTAAATTTGGAATATCAAATATATCTTAGGGTGAATTTTTGGTATTTTTCTGAAAAACATCAATTTTTTATGAGTAGTGAAACCACTAAGTGGTACTAAAAAAACTAATTTTTCGTTTAAATGAAATTTTACCACCTCTATGTTTTGAATTTCAAAAATCTGACATATATGGTTTTCATTAGGAAGTAAAATTTGGTTCAATGGGATTAAAATAATTTTTTGGTGAATAGTAACTTTTATGTTTTTAATCGCAATTAGAAGTAATTAGTGTAATTTAAGGTACAAATAATGTTTTAATATTATGAAATGTCCTTGACACATGTCCTACCATTATTGGATGTGTCATTGACGACAAATAAAATCCATGGGTCAACTTGGGGACCCCATGGAGACACATTGGTAGGAAAATGACATTTAAAACTTTTTATATAATGTTAAAATAAAAAAGTCACAAACATGTGTTGTTTTACTAAAACAATTTTTAAATGGGGTTAGACAAGTCATATTTTTTACTATATATATTCATTAGAAATATAAAATGATTCACTACATCATGAAATTTGTTTTATAATTTTTATACATTAAATAAATCAAATTATTTATCGCATCATGATGATGCAGTGATTACCTCATTATTTAACGATTTAAATAAAATGAATAGATAATGTAAACTCTAAGAACTACATATGTCAAAAACCTATTGGATGGTTGTATTTCGAACTCTTATCACCTTATACTCAAAATACATCAATGTGGGACCTTTAAAATCCGAAACACCTTTGAAAATGAAGTATCATTTTATACCTTTCCAAGAGTGCCCCTCCTCTCCTCTTATAAAAGGCCCCCAGCTCTACCTCCTTACCCAGACCTCTAAAGCTTTTGTCTCGGCCATGCTATGATAATTTTGTCTCTCCACATCCCTCTATGCATCTTAGAAGCCTTACAGTTGGAAGGAATCTCTTCAAGAAACCCTTTCGGTTCAAACCAAAGGGAGTTACCCGATTTTAAGGTAATGTCTTCACTTGTGTTCTTTTGTTTTATTTTGCTTCTCAAACCCCCTAAACACTTTTTATTCATTTATTTTGTAAACAATAAAGTATATTAAAAATACTAGGATGTTTTTATAAGAATTTCTTGAGCTACACTTACACAAACCTATATATAATGGTTAATGAACATACTGTTTCTGTGGATGGTGAATTTCTGCCTAATGAAACAATGACTGTTCAATATTCATTTAACAACATCAAAGGAGGCCATTAAGATGTAACTATATTTATATATGATATATAATATGTTTATGTTTTCTTTAAGCTTCTGTATTTTTCATTTATGGCATATCTTTATGGTTTATATTATGGGTAAACGTGGTATATTCATTTTAGGAAGTGTGGACTGCCGCCCCCTCAAAGTGATTTGATTCGTTAGTACATATGTGGTACGTATAAAGGATAGATTTAATGATATTATATATGATACCATAATGTAATTATAATACTATTATGTATCATTATGGTTTCATTCCATTAAATATGAAATAGAAATGGAAGTAGCATTCATGCGTACGTACGACTTACCGTCTCCATGAACAGTGCATTTCATTTCTTACCTCTAAATGTTATGTAATATTATAAATTCATGTATATAATGGATATATATGATATATATGATATCTAAATAATGAATATAATTCAGGATATAATGGATATTTTACCCCATGAACAAACTTGTAATTATAAAGAGTTAATTTTTGACTCAAGTAGCAATGATCGACAAAACGACCATTATTAACTTAAATAATTACATAGTGTGCATAACATGGTAATAAGTGATATAAAAGGAATAATGAAATTGAAAAAGGGTTCTTAAGAAATTATATATTAACTGAAGGTTATTATTCAGGAGGTTACAGAACGATCGAGTCAAGTCGGACCCGAGGTAAGGGATCCTACCCCTCTCTTTCTTTTCAAGTACATTCTTTTATGTCATTCCTTTTAAGATCATATTTATTATGATTGGGATGTCATTTTATATTACTCATTCTTTAATTTATTATGTTCATATTATGAGAGACCATATTTTCTCTCATCAATCAATTTTGGATATTTTGAGTGGCGTCGTTAGGCTGCCGAATTTTCCTAAAGGATCATACCCCTCTCTTTCTTTTTAAGTACACTTTTTTATGTAATTCCTTTTATACTCATATTTCTTATGATTTGGATGTTATTTTATATTACTCATACTATAATTTTTATGTTAATATGATTAGAGACCCTATTTTCTCTCATCAATCCATTTTGGATGTTTTGAGTGGCGCCGTTAGGCTACCAAATTTTCGTAAGGGATCATACCCCTCTTTTTCTTTTTAAGTATACTATTTTATGTCATGAGTTTTAAGCTCATATTTCTAATGATTGGGATGTTACTTTATATTAATATTACTGTAATTTTTTATGTTCATGTGATGAGAGACCCTATTTTCTCTCATCAATCCATTTTGGAAGTTTTGAGTGGCGCTGTTAGGCTGCCAAATTTTCATATGAGATCCGACCTCTCTCTTTCTTTTTAAGTACTCTCCTTTATGTCACTTATTTTAAGCTCGTATTTGTAATGTGGGGGGATGTTCTTTTATATTCATCTGTCTATAAATTTTATTTTAATATGATGAGAGGCCCTATTTGATCCAGTTTTGGAATTTCTAACTGGCGTCGTTAGGCTGCTGAGTTTTCGTAAGGGATTTTTCTTCTCACTTCTATTCCCGTGATATTTATGCTACATTTGCACCATTTCCATTGAGTGGTATATGTACTGACCATTATTCTACTATTTGTGTAATATAATTTCTTTTATGAGTATTTACATCAATGATGTATTTTCCTTCTTTCATGGGGTGTATGTTTCGAAATATAGCCAAGTCGGTAAGGGAACTTTTCACCCTCCTCTTTTTAAAAGACTTCTTTTGTTAGGTCTTTTAATTTACATATTTTATTGTTGGGATATGTTATTATATATCCTTATTGATGTAAATTTTATGTCCAAGTGATGAGATACCATTTTTATATCTCATCAACTCATTTTCTGATGTTTGAAGTGATGTCGTTAGGCTGTCGAATTTTTGCATGGGAACTTCTTAACCCAATTTTGGTTTTTTGGGATAAACTTGTACTCCTTTAATATGTTGTTCTATGAATATGTTTGAATGACCTCTGATTTTTTTAAAATTAATATCCAATTATATTTGGTGTATTCTTTTGTCACACATAATTATGTAATTGATTTATCCTTAATCCCAGGATACCGCCTTTGTAAGGGACATCGTCTCAATCTCCTTTCATTGAGGCATATTTTGTTTTATACAGAACTTTATTTTATACGGTGTATAAACCCCTTTGACTTTTATCTTTATTCAAAAGGAATCTTTTTATATGAAGCGATAACTAAACAAAAAAAGGGAATGTTTTTTTGTCGTACGTATGCGGTGACAATGACTTCTCCTCCGCCATGACAATTATTTGAGTTTCGGCTTCCTCTAGAAGCCATAATTTTTTTTGAATGAAAAATAAATACCATGTTTTACTTTTCTTTTATTTTGGCATTGAAAAAGGTTTTCGTAATTTTTTTATTATATCAATGTGTTGTATTGATATCTTGTGATTTAAATGTGGAAATATTATGTTTCCTTTATGCATGTTTTATGTGATACGATTATGTTATGGTTCTTGGGAATTGTTATGAAGACGGGTGGTTTTGTGATAAACTAAGGGTGGGTGAGCCCGATATAGCTCTCCAATGAATTGGGTAACGCGAAGGAGTTAAACATTAAGGTTTCTCCAAATAGATTTAGGGAATATACTATGATGGGTATTCCAAATGTAACCACGAGGGTTACTCCCTACGTAAGAATGTTATGAATGCCTCAAGTTACCTTTATGTTTTATGATTTCTATGATTTATTAGATGAGGTATGTTAATGTGATTATGTTTTATGAGTAAAGTATGATTTCATACATGGACTAATGTTTTGATTTCGTACTTTTATATCCCTTATTGAGCTTTTTATGCTCATCCCATGTTTTTGAAATGTTTTTCACAGGACAAGGGAAAGGTACATGATGTGATGATAGGGTCAAGGAAGTGTCATGGAGGAATCCATGTTTTGTTTTAAATATGTTTCTGTTAATGGAAAAAAATGAATACTATCTTTTATGTAACAAAATTGTTTAAATGTGGAATGTAATGCTTGATTTATGATATAATTTTCTAAATCTCTAAACCTGAAAAGAACCTCTATGTGAATTATTCATTTAATTCAATAATAAGTAATGTTTATGGCTGTGTCCTTATAGTTGGTGTCAGAGGACGGTATAGAAAACTTTAGGGATTAGGATTTTTTGTTGGACACATGGTTAGTCCCAATATATATTATTTCAGTTCAATCCTCGTTTTATAACTTTTTTTCAGGTCAAGTAAAGTTAGTTACGAATAGAAGGAGGAGGATCTCAAACGAAATTCCTATCTCTTCCTGATGACATGCTTGAAAAAATTATTGCAAAGTCATGTTCGGATGATTGTGAAACTTTTTCTAGCATACAACTCACTTCCAAGTAGTTGTTTGAGATATCTAACACCTCCAATATACCTTGTTATCATCGTGGATAATGGGTTGTATTTAGGCAAATACTATTTTCACAATATTCTCATATTTTCAAGAAAGGTAAATATTATCAAGGTATTTTCAAATCTTTTACCTTATCACAAAAATTTTAAGCATATTATGATTTTAAAAATGGTGTTGAGGAAGGAGACCCTTGCAGAACCTATTTATATTTTCTTTTAAAATATAGTCTCTCAACACATACTTATGGTATTTTAAAAGGACCAATAATAAAAAGTTTTAACTCAAATTCTGTCAGACTATTTTATAGAAATCATGTTTTGTCAGATGTTTTGGAAGTATATGTCAGACATGATTATTTTCCAAAACTGTTTTTCTGTGAACACCCATATGACCCATGTTATACAAGGTATATTTGGATGGAGGAAGCAAATGATTTTGAAGGATACATAAATCATTATTGTAATGCATGGGACTTCTACCTATGTGAAAAAGATAATGATGAAACCGAGTGGACGCCATGATCAAGGTATGCTATTTTTCTTTTTGGGAATCGTTTTATTTTATGGTGGTGAAATAAGACTTCAAGAATTAAGAAGTTGAGATCATAATGAATTTGGATGAAAATGAGAGGTACTAGGAAACTATTGAGGTTAAAACATGTTAGGGTTATTTTTGGAGATTTATAAAAAGGACAACACGTAGACCGTGTGACAACCCATCGCGTAGGAAAAAACTACAGGAATCGAACCCACAACCAAAGTGAGACTGGTATTTATCGCCTACCACTGGACTACGTGAAGTCCCAGGTTATAATGGCTTATTATTTTTAGTTAGATGATTTTATGAATTAAGAGTAAGTTGATTTTGGGTTATCTATGGAAATTATTAACCTATCATGGAGGATATGTGATTGGGTTAATTACTTTTCAATATGAGACTTTTAGAGAAACTGATGTTATTTGGAGATAAGTGTTAATTTGTACCTTGGAAGAATATGTGACTAAATCCTTCAAATATTTGGGATTTGGTCTTAGTTTGGTTTACTATGAATAATTTTATGGAAAAGTTGTTTATCGAATGGTCCTCATTGATGTTTAGGTTTTGTAGGAAAAATTTTGGAGATTAAGAATAGATTTTCTTTTTATAAAGGGTTATCCTTTTTCGGATTATCTGATCTTGTTCTAACAATTTTGGTTTTGGTAAGGGTTTAAAGACATCGGAAATATATAGTTCTCTTTTGTGGATTAGGTGATTCTCAAGAAGTTGATTATAGTACTCTTAATGTGAAAAAGTCTTCTTAAATACTCATCATTTGGGGAAAGTATGAGTTTTTGTAAGAAATCTACTAAAAGGTTAAAGTCAACATGACAAGTAAGTATGTTTCCTTAAGATCAAAAATAAATTTGTCAATGAAAAGTATCTTAAAAAACATTCTATTAACTTTTACTACTAGGGAATCTAATACCGTTTAACCCACCACATGTTTGTGATTTTCTTGTGGTTAACTTTCTCCAAAACATGATTTCTATCACTCTCCCTCAGAACATGACCCTTTGATTTTTCTTCCATATCCATGTCTTCCTACATGGAAACCTAGTATGGGTTAACTCGAGTGACCTCTTTACTTCTCTTTCTTTCTTTTAATGTGATTGTTTTACCGACTCTTCTTCTGATGTGGGACTTTCAATAATGTTTCTAAGCCCAATTTTAAAATTGTGAGGACGCAATTCCCAAAAGGGGTGAAGGATGTAACACCCCAGGGAAATAAAGAATATGACTTTTTTTATATTTATCCCTATTTTTGAATAAAATGTTAATATTAATTTAAAGGTAAATCTATGCTTGATGTCTTACCCAATACGCAACGACGAGTTCCTTTGAAATCTTACGTTGCACCCTAATAATAAAATAATTTTATTTTAAATTATAGTTAACACCTAGCCATTGTATGGATGGGAATGAACCTAACTGACTAAAAAATGATTATATATGTTTGTCAAATATTTTTACTTTTTACAATAAATGATAGAGGATTAAAAATGCGAATGAATCCAATTTTAAGCGTAAACATTCGAATATTTTTTAAAGGGTCGATTAACTGCCTTTTGATGGAAAACCTCTTTTAAATCCACATTTTGACAATTTTATGTGTAATATTTGACAAAATAAAATTCTTTCTGAGAATCGGGACATCAAAATTTACTTTTTGTAAATATTTGGTATTTTTCCGATAATGTTCATTTTTTAATGAATAGTGAAAAATGTTGTATTTTAATTCAAAACCTCTTTTTAATCTAATTTATTTATATGATTAGATTATCTTTTGAATTGGTTTTAAAATGAAATTAGAATAGATTTTTACCATTTAATCCAATAGTGGTCATTGAAATTAATTTCACTTTGAAATTGGACTTAAACTAGTGTCAATCTTTTGATATATATTGTTTCATAAAAACACTCTA
Source organism: Viscum album (assembly GCA_963277665.1). NCBI lineage: Eukaryota > Viridiplantae > Streptophyta > Magnoliopsida > Santalales > Viscaceae > Viscum > Viscum album. Next base: position 1,407,538,479 of record OY728125.1, read on the forward strand.
TTTGTTCTGACAGCAGGAATTAATTATTTAATTAATTAATGTAACTTATATGTTTTATGTTTTTTAAAATATAAATCATTTTTGAATTTGTAATATCAAATATAGCTTAGGGTGATTTTTTTTATTTTTCTTAAAAAAAAAACGTCAATTTTTGATGAATAGTGAAACCACTAAGTGGTACTTAAAAAAACTGATTTTTCTTTTAAATGAAATTTTACCACCTCTGTGTTTTGAATTTCAAAAATCCAATATACATGGTTTTAATTAGGAATTAAAATTTTGTTCAATGGAATTAAAATAATTATTTTGTGAATAGTAACTTTTAAGTTTTTAATCGCGATTAGAAGTAATTAGTGTAATTTAAGGTAAAAATTATGTTTTAATATTATGAAATGACCTTGACACATGTCCTACCCTTATTTTATGTGTCATGGCCGACCAAAAAAATACATGGGTCAACTTGGGGACCCCGTGGAGCCACTTTGGTAGGAAAATGACATTAAAAACTTTTTATTTAATGTTAAAATAAAAATGTCACAAACATGTGTTGTTTTACTAAAACAATTTTTAAATGGGGTTATAAAAGTCATATTTTTTACTATAAATATTCGTTGGAAAGATAAAAAGATTTATTACATCATGATATATTATTTTATAATTTTTTGACATTAAATAAATTAAATTGTTTATGACACCATGATGATGTAGTGATTACCTCATTATTTCACGATTTAAATAAAATTATATGATAATGTAAAATATAAGCCCTACACATGTAAAAAACCTATTATATGGGATTATTGAGAACTCCTATCAGCTTATCCGCAAAATACATCAATGTGGGACCTTTAAAATCCGAAACACATTTGAAAATGAAGTAACATTTTATACCTTTCCAAGAGTGCCCCTCCTCTCCTATTATAAAAGGCCCCCACCTCTACCTCCTTACCCACACGTCTAAAGCCTTTGGCTCAGAAAAACTCTGATCTTTTTGTCTCTCCACATCCCTATACTCATCCTAGAAGCCTTAACTTTGGTAGGAATCTCTTTCAGAAAGCCTTTTGGTTCAAACCAAAGGGAGTTACCCGATTTTAAGGTAATGTCTTCACTTGTGTTCTTTTGTTTTATTTTGCTTCTCCAACCCCCTAAACTATTTTTATTCATTTCTTTTGTAACAAATCCAGTATCTTAAATATACTAGGATGTTTTTATAATAATTATTACTTACACACACCTACATCGAATGGTTATAAAACATACTGTTTCTGTGGATGGTGAATTTCTGCCTCACGAAACAATGATTGTTCAATATTATTTTAACACATTCAATGTTGGCCATTAAGATGTCACTATATTTATATATGATATATAATATTTTTATGTTTTTATTGAACTTCTGTATATATCATTTATAGCATACCTTTATGGTTTCCATTATGGGTAAACACGATATCTTCATTTTAGGAAGTGCGGATTACCGCCCCCTCAAAGTGATTTGATTCGTTAATACCATATGTGGTATGTATAAAGGATAGATTTAATTATATTATATATGATAACATACTGGAATTATAATACTATTATGTATCATTATGTTTTAATTCCATTAAATATGAAATTGAAATGGAAGTAGCATTCATGCGTACGTATGGCTTACCGTCTCCATGAACGGTGCATTTCATTTCTTACCTCTAAATGTTATGTAATATTATAAATGCATGTATATAATGTATATATTATATATATATGATTCCTAAATAATTAATATAATTCTATATATAATGGATATTTTACCCCATGAACAAACTTGTAATTATAAAGAGTTTATTTTTTACTCAAGTAGCAATGATCGACAAAACAATCATTATTAACTTAAATAATTACATAGTTTTCATAACATAGTAATAAGTGATATAAAAGGAATAATGAACATTAAGAAGGTTTCTTAATCAAGTATAAATTAATTCATGTTTATTATTCAGGAGGTTAAAGAATGATCGAGTCAAGTCAGACCCGAGGTAAGGGATCCTACCCCTCTCTTTCTTTTTAAGTACACTCTTTTATGTCATTCCTTTTAAGCTCATCTTTAATATGATTGGGATGTTATTTTATATTACTTATACAATAATTTTTATGTTCATATGATGAGAGACCCTATTTTCTCTCATCAATCCATTTTGGATGTTTTGAGTGGCACTGTTATGCTGCCAAATTTTCATAAGGGATCTTACCCCTCGCTTTCTTTTTAAGTACACTCTTTTATGTCATTCCATCTAAGATAATCTTTGATATGATTGGGATGTTATTTTATATTACTCATACTATAACTTTTATGTTCATATGATGAGAGACCCTATTTTCTCTCATCAATCCATTTTGGATGTTTTGAGTGGCATCGTTAGGCTGCCGAATTTTCTTAAGGGATCCTACCCCTCTCTTTTTTTAAGTATACTCTTCTATGTCATTCCTTTTAAGCACATATTTCTAATGATTGGGATGTTCTTTTATATTACTCTTACTGTAATGTTTTATGTTCATATGATGAGAGACCCTATTTTCCCTCATCAATCCATTTTGGATGTTTTGAGTGGTGCCGTTAGGCTGCCGAATTTTTGTAAGAGATCCCACATCTCTCTTTCTTTTTATGTAGTCTCCTTTATGACACTTATTTTAAGCTCCTATTTGTTATGTTAGGGGATGTTATTTTATATTCCTCTTTCTTTAAATTTTATGTTAATATGATGAGAGAACCTATTTGATCTCCTCAATCCAGTTTTGGATGTTTTAAGTGGCGCCGTTAGGTTGTCGAGTTTTCTTAAGGGATTTTTCATCTCAATTTTATTCCCGTGAGATTTATGCTAAATTTTCCACCATTTCCTTTGAGTGGTATATTTACAGACCATTATTCTACTCTTTGTGTAATATAAATTCGTTTATGAGTATTTAAATCAATGTTGTATTGTCCTTCTTTCATGGGGTGTATGTTTCGAAAGATACCAAAGTCGGTAAGAGAACTTTTCACCCTCCTCTTTTTAAAAGACGTCTTTTGTTGGGTATTTTAATTTACATACTGTAATGTTGGGATATGTTATTCTATATCATTATTGATGTAAATTTTATGTCCAGGTGATGAGATACCCTTTTTATATCTCATCACCTCATTTTCTAATGTTTGAAATGATGCCGTTAGGCTGTCGAATTTTTACAAGGGAACTTCTTAACCCAATTTTGGTTCTTTGGGATAAAATTGTACTCCTTGAATATATTGTTCTATGAATATGTGTGAATGACCTCTGATTTTTTTAAACTTAATATCCACTTATATTTTCTAAATTCGTTTGTCACACAAAATTATGTAATTGATTTATCCTTAATCTAAGGATACCGTCTTTGTAAGGGACATCGTCTCAATCTCCTTTCATTGAGGCATATTTTGTTCTATACACAACTTTTTTTAATATGGTGTATAAACCCCTTTGACTATTACGTTTATTCAAAAGGAATATTTTTATACAAAGCATTAACTAAATGACAAAAGGGAATGTTTTTTTTGTCATACGTATGTGACGACAACGACTTCCCTGCCACCATGACCATTATTTGAGTTTCGGCTTCCTCTACAAGCCACACGTTTTTTGAATGAAAAATAAATACCATGTTTTACCTTTCATTTATTTTGGAATTGAAAATGGTTTTCATAATTTTTTTATTATATCAATGTGTTGTATTGATATCTTGTGATTGAAATGTGGAAATATTATGTTTCCTTTATCTATGTTTTATATGATACGATTGTGTTATGGTTCTTGGGCATTGTTATGAAGATGGGTGTTTCCGTGATAAACTAAGGGTAGGTGAGCCCGATATAGCTGTCCAATGTATTGGGTAACGCGAACGAGTTAAACATTAAGGTTTCTCCGAAGAGATTTATGGAATATACTATGATGGGTATTCCAAACGTAACCAAGAGGGTTACTCCCTACGTAATAATGTTATGAATGCCTCAAGTTACCTTTATGTCATATGATTTATATGATTTATTTGATGAGATATGTTAAAGGGATTATGTTTTATGAGTAATGTATGATTTTATACATGGACTAATGTTTTCATTTCGTACTTTTATATCCCTTATTGTGCTTTTTATGCTCATCCCATGTTTTTGAAATGTTTTTCACAGGTCAAGGGAAAGGTACATGATGTGATGATAGGGTCGAGGAAGTGTCATGAAGAAATCCATGTTTTGTTTTAAATATATTTTTGTCTATGGGAAAAAATGAATACTATATTTTATGTAACCACTTTGTTTAAATGTGTAATGTAATGCATGATTTATGATCTTATTCTCTAAAACTCTAAACCTGAAAATATCCTCTATGTGAATTATTCAGTTAATTCAATAATAAGTAATGTTTAAGGTCGGTTCCTTATAACAAAGGGTTCCAGTGTGATGTCTATCCAACATACTCATATCTATATATGAAAATTTACACTGAAAGATGCATCATATACATCATATGTATACCTATGTAATCCCTTTATCCCTGAAATTGAGATACCACATGACATGGAACATTTCAATCTAATATTGGCCTCCTATCATTTCTTGATTCTCCAATAAAATGAACAAGTTATTTAATACATCACATGTCATTAATTAATCTATAAATTAATTCTTATTTCACTAATCTAAGTGGTTGACCACATTATACGTGAAACAAATCATAATATTCATGAATTTCCCAAATCAAATAAAATCAACTTCTAGATATATTTGTTCATAAAACTTGAAAAATATAATCTTTGTTCCACTTCAACTGACTCAATGATCAGACACACACTGATGAACCAATGTATTTGGCAATGTTAACTTGTTTTCCTACATTAATAGGGAATCAAAGTTTTAAAGATCTCAACCTAGGTATCCTAGAAATATCAGGTAAGAATTATTGATAGCAATCTTAAACACCTATTTATATCTATAATGGTTTGACATTCAATTTGATGTACTCTCATAGATCAGTCCATGTAATAGAACTACTTATTACCTCAAGAACCTATTTGTCATATCTCATAAAATGTTTTTTATAACATTTGAATGAATCAATTTAAGATTACTTTTTTATATCATCATATCCCATAATACTCCGTGATGATAATTGGTTAGGGAAAATCAATTTTTATACCATGAGAAATTATATACCATTTTATGATTCATTTAAAATAATGTTTTTTTCACACATAAAATAATGATAAATTGAAATTTACATTATTATAAACACATTTTATAGGACAAATCGTATATTTAATAAAATTTATTTAATGATTTATTATATAAATATAAACTTAATACAAACATATAATATCATGAGTTAATGTTTATTTTATTAATTAGTTATAGAGCATAAAAACATGCAAAAAACAAATACATAAAATAGAACACCCTATCATTCCCTCAAATTCCATTAATATTATAAAACTACAAGAGATAACTTGGGAATGTATGTAATAAAGAGATGATATATAAATAAAATTTATGTAATAATCAAAGAAAACATGATGAAAGTAATTTTAGTCAACATAAAAATCAATATATCATAAGAGGGTTGATAATAATATACATTAACATCTAAGAGTGATATAAGATGAAAATGTAATGGAAACATGGGAATGTGGAAACAATATAAAACATTAAATCATAAATATAATTCGAGTATAAGATTTTATAAATCATAACATTGGGTTCTTAACTCTTATGAACCATACATGGTATCTCGTGAGATAAAAACACTACCCAATGCATTAGAGGGATGTATAATTTCAGTCCCACCCATCAGTTTAATATAATGTATGTGCATTTGTGTTCCGCATAGATCATATAAAAAAAGAGTTTATTTCATCACTTTTAATCCACTAATTAATTATTATTTCTTATATACCTGTAACACCCCAATAAATTAAATATAGGTAAATCTAGTTTAAAAAATGTGAGTGGAAATGGGGATGGTTATTAACTGTTAAAATTTTTGGCATGGAAATTCACAGGATAATTTTAGCAGCATGATGTGGGTATATAAATATTTCAAAGATGTTTTCAATGAGATTAAAATTTATATTTCATCACTTGTAAATCATAATAAAGACATTTAAAAATTATTCTTATATGAAAAAATGAAAATCTAAAGGAAAACAATATGTAATGTTTCTAAATAAGGAGGATAATGACCGGATGTCATACCTTGAAATGGATCTTCTATAATCTTTGAAGGATCATCGTATGTTCTTTGGAACAACTTGGTAGTGCGCTGGATAGAGAAAGGAAAAGAAAATTCAAGCTCAAATGTTTCTCAAAGGGATTTGAGTAATGATAAATGTGAGATTTTTTTATTATTTTTGAAAATGAGAGGGGAACTATTTATTAAGTTTTAAACATAAGTGTTGTAGTTTTCATGATAAATTAATCCAAAATAGAAACCATTACATTAATGTTTTACCATGGATTCTACCAAATTGGAGTGGGATTAATTTAATTATAACAATAAAAACCGAAATCATTAAAATAATACCCTTAGTGATGTGGAATTGAGTCATCTTTATAAAGAAATAATTTGAAAACCATAAAATATAATATTGGTTTTCGAGGATTACTTAAGAGATTATAATATTTATCAAATAACATCAAAAAAGATATTTCCTAGGGTAAACAAGATTTTGGTCCTTGATAATTTATATGGAATTTATTAATTCACCTTTTTTTCTTTTATGACTTCATCATATATAATGAATATATATACAATATATAAATTTTTAAAAAAAAATTTTGGTCTTCAAAATTTTTGAGAAAATCACTATTAGAAAATTTTGACAGGAAAATTTCAAAAATAATATTTATTTATCAAAATAAATTTTTGAATATTACAATTTACAATTTTCAATAAAAAATACAAATTTACCAATACATGTTTTTGAAATGATAAAATTTAATGACCAATATAAAAATTATATTTGACTTCGTAATAATATAATTTCATTTATATTTAAAAAAATATTTTTTAATAATAAAATTTTATTAAAATCACCCATATTTCAAAAAAATATATTAAATTCGTCAAAAAGATACTTGATCGAAACACTATTTTTTCTAAAAACACAATTTCTATTTCATCGTATCAAAATCTAATTTGTATCAAACATATTTTTTAATAAATATAAAAAAATAAAAAAATATTTTAATAATAATTTTATTATATTTAGTTAAATTTAATAATTCATACAAGTAGTATTTGGATATGTAATCCATTACTTAACCAGTGTACACCCTAATGGTATGGTGTAAAATGGAGACACGTTCTTGGGGTGGTTTTGTGAACATAGTTTGTGTTGTGATCTAAATAAACTTGAACTTTTCTTATAAATAGATTCACACATGCATTGGTTATTGAATCTTGACTTGATATTGGTTAAGAGAAATCCCAATAATTAAATATCCCTCAGAAGCAATGATAAACGAGCTCCATAGTGTATAATACTATGGGTTATTGCCACCAATTATTCCATTAGTGTCAATTTGACTTCATCAAAATCCTCATTATTCTAATCTTAATGGTCACTATACAAAGGGTATATTATCAAAAGTTATAATACATAAAATTATTTTGAATATAACAGACTATAAATATCCAAAATAGTGAATGTGTTTTCTATAACCATGTTAATTTATTTGGCATTTATTTTTTGAAAAGGAAATTTAATTTGTAAATGTTCAAATCATTAAATGAAAATTTTACAACCATTGCAACCAATAACTTAGGTTATTAATATCTATAGAATTAACATGAATCTCATGTTATTAGCTATATAATGACTTTTTTAACATTATATCCATATGTAATTCTGATCACATAAATATATAACAATCTATTAAAATACTTCCACCGACCTCTTAGTGATTAACATTTATAAATAATGTTAATCTTATTAATGCTGATACATAGAAAGAATAGTCATCAAGTTCATGTATTTAAACCTATATTTCAACCTTTTAACATCATTAAATTAAATGTTACAATATTATCTTGAGTTTCTTAACAAGAAATATTTCTAATTAAATCATAAATATCCTAGAAATACTTTCAATTAAATTTTTTTCTTCAATGATTTTACAAATAATGTAACTATTTACATTATCGCATCATCATCACTTCATAATTTTTTTGGGATAATATGATATTAAATTTTTTATATTAGCTAAAATAACTCTTTACATTTCCCTTTACCAACATACCCTAAACTCTTTTATGATACCAATTGATATGATTTATTTATTGTCTTGTGTAATGCTTTAGAGAATAATGATGTTCTATTATTATGGTAACTAAATGAAAATCATAACATTTTTCATTACCATAACATATCACAATCTTATTTATGGTATTAAGTAAATAATCACTATAAAAATATTTTTGTATAGTCCTTTAGTTAATAGTTATATTCACTTTCACATAGTAACTTAATGTAACTATTTGCATTTTTTTATTTTAACATATCCTAACTCTTTATGATATAAGGTGAAGAATAACATAAACATCAAATAGAACAACCTTTTATCTATGAACATTTAACTTCAAATTGTTAAAAAATTCTCATACTAGACACTTGGAAACAATATTCTGTCTGGAATATCCTTCCACAACACAACACAAACTAATATTTTTTTTAAGAAATAAAATTTATTTTTTTAATGCGATTATGTTGAAAATAAAATATTTATTCCATTTATCATATGGAATCCTATGTATGTGTATAATTTTTATAAAAAATAATATTTTATTAATTTAAATACAACACTATTTGGTGGGAATAAAATTATATCATATTTTATCAAACATAGGGATAAACAAATTATCATAGATAAAAAACTATTATCCATAACTTATTCACAATACATGTTATAAACACATTGTATAAAATTATTCATCTCATGTGGTGCATAATAACTCTTTGTTTACACCTATTATCATATAACAGAAGTAATATTATGATACACTTACTTTAGTAATATTAATTCAATCTTTAAAAATATCTTTATATTCAATGTTATGAAAATAGAAACTACTTACTTCATCACTTGAGTGAAAACAATATTCTCTTTCAATTAAACCTATTATTTTTAACTATTGTATGCTTACAACCCATGTAAAGCATAAACATAGTATTACATACTCTTAAAAATAAAATAATGTATTTTTTATATCATTAATACCCAAAATCGATATTCAATGATGTTACCAAACCTTTTGAGGTTTTCTAAATAAACCCATCTTATGGAATCATTACAACTTCTTGATAATAACCTCAAAATTCAAATAACATTAACTATATTATTGAAGAAATATTATTGGACATTCAAACTTGTTCTCTTCATGTTTTGAAATTTTACTTCTTTGTATTATATTTACGGTATCATAACATAGACATTGTATGCCTAGATCATTTATTGTCATGATTTTGAGAGTATCAGGTAAATGTTTCTTGAACACATTTTTATTGTTATAACATTTCCATAAATGTGAATATGATAATTTCTTAACTAGAATAAGTATTTTTGGAATTAAAATATATCTCCATGTAATTAGGATATTCCATAATAATGAATATAATTGAAATGAAAAATCATATTGAGTGTATGAGTAGTATAAAAAATCATGATGTTATTATATATTGAATTACTTTGACACCTTGAATGAATCTTTCTATGCTCCATAATTATCTAGATTCACTATTTGAATAATTTCAACTATTGGTTGTTCAGGTACTGATCTAACACATAGAATATTTCTATTTCCCTAGAAATTTTCTAAAGCTATCAGTTCTAGGAGATTTTAATGTTAAGATATTCATTTCAAGGATTAATTTAAACATATATTTTAATGATTATTATTCATTTATATAAAAAAAATTATCAGATGAATTCCATTTGTTATATATTTTCATGAATAAACTTTAATGTGAGTTCCCCCTCTACATTTCATTAACCCATATATAATACCCATTTAGTGTTTCACAATCAATATTTCACTAAGAAATGATCCCTCTATATAATTCCTTAACCACATAGTTATTCAGATAGAGAGTAATCTTAATAAAAGTAGATGTGAATCTTAAATATTTGAGAAAATAACTTTTATCCAAATCTATAATATAGATATACTCAACTCAATTACTCTAGTAACCTAATACTTTTAGGGTCTTTCGGCTAGTGTAACCTAAATGACATAACAAAAATAGGCTAATAAAAGTCAATACAAGGGAACCCAACTACTGAATGACCATAACATGGATGTTCCAATGTTACCCATTACATTTTTCCCTATATAAGATAATACATTTGTACCAACTCTGACATGACCTATCCAATTGAATGATAAAGGTCTTGAAAATTATTTCTATTGAAGGAATCTCACACTTAGTATTTTTAGCATTTTATTTTTAAAGCCTTGATAATTTAATATATATCAAATTCATATTAAACTTAAATACATTTTATCTTATAAAATTTTTATGTTTTAATGTTTTATTTCATCTTTTGTATGGATTCTTTTAGAAATTTAGTTTTTAAAATCCCTATTACAACCGAAAAATTAATGCGTTCAACCCACAGTAATGAGTAACTTTTACACAACCCAAAATTTTTTGTTACACTCTCAAAAATACTAGCTAAACATATTCATATATATTAGAATCCATCATTGGAATGAAGTACCCCAAAATATCATTTAAATAAATAGATTTATATAATAATGAATAATTCAACATTAGTAAGCTCAGAGCGACAGATATCAAACCCCATTCACATTCCTAGTCAGTAAAAGACTCTAGGAATGTTTGTCATCAGAACCCAATTCCCTACAGCAAGGGAGACTTTACTCAAGAGGGAATTCAATTCATGGAAAACTCAAACACCTAATATACCAAAAATATACCCAAAATTTATCCACAATCTCAAAAATAAAAATAAAAATTGAGGTCAATGTAGAAGAAAAATAAATTTTATGATATAAACACTTGTATTATATGAAAATATCTCACTTAGAATAAATTTAACATATAAATTGTCATACTCAATATAGATATTTCAGAAAAAAAGTTTACCATAAATACATATTATGAAAATTTAACAAATAAGTAAACAATTTATTTATTTTCCATAACATGAGACATTTAAGAACTATTCTTAAATAAATTGTAATTATAATCATTTTATAATTTAGCAACAATGTGGATATTTTATATTCATTTAAATTTGATTCCATAAATATTTTATTTTAAATTGAGTTTATATCATACTTCACAAAATATAATTTTTTTATAATTCAATAAATATTATGTAAAAATTTTATATAATCTAAATATCATATAATTTATAGTTTATAATGAATTTATAAATAAATTCTTATGATTTCTAAATAAACTATTCATTTCTAGACCATAATTCATACCATTTAATTTGGAAAAAATTATTTTAAAATATTAACCTATAATAATTTCAAAGAATGTTTGCCAAGCATTTATTTTATTATTTATGATAAATTTATATATATTTAATTAATAAAATTCTTAAAATGATATATCCCAAAATACCTTCTGTTATGGTTTATAAATTTTTTTAAACCATTGAATTAATTTGATATTTAAAATATAATTTTCAAATATATATTATGTTTACCCTTATATAGAACCCTTATTCTTTTTAAGCTTATACTCGCAATTACCCTTATGCAGATGCTTTTTATAAGGGTAACATTTTTTTTTGAAGCTTGTGTATAGTTAATATAATGTTTAACTTCCCAGAGCTCCCCTACATCAAGGTATTCCCTTTATGTAAATTGTTTTCATAAGAATATTAAAAAATTGTATACTGTGCGAAAAGGTAAAAATCGAGGACCCTTATGGAGTGTCTCTAATACCGTAACATGTGTGGTTAATGTTCCAGTGACCATTACATAAACTCCTTTCATAAGGAAACTAACTTATTCCACACGTTTTAATAAAGGTAAAAATGAGTTTAGCCTTACATAGACCATCTCCGTAAGGTTATCACATAAGGGTAATGTCATATTTACATTTATTTAATGGATCTCATAAAGTTATAACCTTTACACAACCCACCTTTGTTAGGGTAAATCATATTTACCACTACACCACTCACATAAGGGTCTTGGATTATCATATAATTTTATAAAAGTGATTTTTTCTTTTAATACTTGTTAGAAAAACATGTTTAAATCTTGAAGAGCTCAGCTTTGATATCTTTCATGGGTTTCACATAATCATCTAATGATATAATGCAGTGGAAGAAAACCCAAATCAAATGGGATCTATCTTGAAGACATTAATGTGTAAATAATTCATTAAAATAGAGAACCTCAAATTCATTAATATAAGTTGTTTTTATATTTCGTCAATGTTTATTTTTGGGGGAAGATCACGAGGACCTGAAAAAAATCAACCCTCCTATGAGTGAGTACATCAGCCAGAGGATCCACGAACTCTTTGTTAGGATACATAAAATTTTAATGGGTTTTATATCCTTCTAGAATTAGATAAATGTAATTTATATAGTAATATATTTTAGAAATGGATCATACTCATCTCATCACACACACCCAACAAAAGAGGATCTCAACATGTTGTATAGGAAATGCCAGAGGCACCTATTCAGAAAGCATCATTTTCCATTCTAGATGTTAGGGTATAATTTATTAAAATTTTCAACTAAATTTATTAAAAAATCTTTAATAAAATAATAATGTATTTTAAATGATGATTATAACTTATGAATATAAAATTTGATGGAAATAAATAATATATAAATATATCATATATAAATATATATTATATTATATTCTAGGATCACATGTAAGATAAATAATTACTCTATATTCATATATTAAATAAAAATTATATATAACATCATTATATATATATATATATATATCATTTTTTTTGTGTGTCACATGTATTATATTCATGTGTACATGAATCTCATTCATGTAAATTTTTAGAGAATCATCAATAAAAAAACTCTGGTAAAACATAGGGAAATGGTGGAATATTTCAACCTGATCAAAGTCTAGTTCCGGGTGGTTACCCCAATGATCAATGACTATTTTTTTTCCGTTCAATAAAAAATGTTAGATAATGCTTATGATCATGAAAAATATTTTATTTTATCTTTAAATTGTTATTTATTTTATGTATGCACTATCATTATCACATAAATACAAAAATTATATAAAATATATGTAAATATTGAATAAAATTAATGGATTATTCATATATATTTTATCAACACATGGTTAATATCTTAAGTAAAATCTATTTTACATAAAAAAAGTCACATAATACGATAAAATAAAATAATATGCAAAAAAATAATAAAAATACCTTAGTAAAATATTAACTCAACAAATCCTTCCTTTACTAATGTTTCGATTAAAAACAAAGTTAAGAGATCTTATCAGAATAAATTTTGTGTAATTTACAACTACTAGACAGTTATAACTATATTTTTGGTTCAATATAATAGATTGGAATAATGTTTTTACTTCTATAGAAAGACCTGGTGTTACTTATGGTTTTTTAGGAAATCTAGTTTAGTATTTCAGGATTTTGGACTCCACTTAATGGATCAATAATCAGTAATCCTACATTTGGAAAGACAACCAATCTAAATACATATAAATAAATTATCATTCCATATTCTAGGATTTGAGAAGAGAAATATAGAACCTAGACACTATAATAGAAATGAAATAGGATACCTTGAATCTTACTATGGCTTCCTTGAGACATGATAACATTTTAGGGACTAACTATAAAATTAAATTATTTCATATCATATATTATATAATTATATGAAGTAATCTTATCTAATTTTTATATCATTATAGTTAAATGGAAAGTTCCATGACAATGTTATACCTATGATAAATTCTAGAGAAACACAATCTTCTTACATAAAGTAACTTAAATGAATGGTATTAGAACTTATGCACTTTATTATTCCATGAATAGAAGATTAAAATACTAAAATCCCAACATCTGGATTCACTGGATGAGGATGAGATGGGAAGAGTTCAATTTCAAGGAAAAAAAATGAATGAAGCAATAGTTTTTCACTTTGTGATGATTTCATCTATTTCTAATGAACTAATTAAGTCTCATGAGTGAAATTATTTTAATGTAATTATCAGTAATCGTTGTGATCTTTATTGGGAGAGATCTAGAAAATATATGTTTGAGACCACTAATTCACTATATATGAGAAATAGTATATTAGGGGTACTAGATGGACCTTGTATAGTAAAAATTGTTGGTTTTATTAATCTTATATATATTCAAGGGTCTAAGGTCCTTGATTAATTGTACTCCAATATCAGTTTTACATCATTCCCTAAAATATTTTTCTACATTGTTTTTAATTTTAATATGAACAACACAGTGATGTCTCTCCCATATGTCCTTAATATATAACTCCATGTTGATGAGGACACAATACAGAAAATAATTTTTTTTCTTATGGTTAATAAAAGGATAAGAAAAAAATATAATACTACCTATAAGATTTATTAATCTTAAAAATTTCTGACAAAGAAAAATAGGATTCAAATGTAACAGACCATGATTTTATGGTATATATGTTTTTAATTAAATTTAAACTTTTCGACAGCTTGGGATATATTCAACCCCACGTCTGAATGAATCATAATACAATATATACATTAAATTGGAGGGTATGAATAAAACTAACTAAATTAAAAAACTTATCTAGTTTATACATGTGTAAAATAAATTCATTGGTTATATATTCATTATAAATGAAAATAGAAATTATTCGCAATAAAATATTTTTAAAAAAACTATTTTTAGGCACTCAACATGTTTTATTAAAAATTAATAACTATTTATTAATAACTATAATGATAGTTAAATACTACATATTTAATTAAATATTTATCATTCATGACATATTTTTTCCAGGAATGACATTAAAATAAACCCAGTTTTATGCTTAAAATAATGTTTTTTATTAAAAGAAGATTATTCATGTTTTTCAAAATTATTTTAAAATTAATTTTTTCGGTTTATAGAAAATATATTAGAAAAAAATAAATTCATTTTTTAAATCATCTTGAAAAACTTATCTTAGAGTGGATTTTTTAAATTTTTTTAAAAAGGTTAAATTTTTAATGTATAGTGAAAAATACTAATTTTAATTGAAAAATACCTACACAGAAAATGAACCACATAAAACATCTTCCGGAATGTTTTTTATTGATGTATAAATTCATTTTAGTAATATTTAGAGGTTATAATTTAATTTTAACTCAATGCATTCGAATTTGAACTGTTATCCATGATTGAATAATTTTATGCTCTAAATCTAATATAACTTTCTCTACACAATAAATAATTGGATGAAATATTTTGGGTTTATATTGGAGAGATTTATGGAAGAAATTAAATTAGAAACATTTTCCAAATTCATTTATTAAATCGGTATTCTATTCAAAAATAGTTTTAGGATGGATTTCGATCTAAAATATTCACCCTTTTTCCTAAATTTTTTTTATCTCATATCCAATTCTTGGGGATTTAAATTTTATTTGGAATTTTTTTATTTTCTTGGTCTATTTTATATTTTAATAGTATTATGGTATTTTAACATATATATTCTTCTTCTTCATTTTCTCATTTCTCATTTTTTATATTTTTCTTTCCACCACATTCTTCTCCATTGTGGTTTCTTATTCTCATGATCATCAGTAGCTAACATGAAATATTATCTAGGGGTTTAATCGATTGTTGAACTATGGTAATTTAACTACCATTCTAATAGTATATTATTAACTTAGAGTTAAGATGATGTGGTCTTAGTGGGGAGTGGGCGTTGTGTCTCTAATTTCCTCCCGAGGCTTAGCATCTTTTTTTAAAATATTTTTCCTTGATCAAGGATGTGGATATGGGGTATACTTGGTGATAATTAAGTGAACACATATTCAAAACATGGTAATAATAGGATGTTAACACACATGATATACTATGTTCATTAGTAAACCTTGAAACATGTAATGAGACAAAGAATGTTAACTCTGGGGTTTTTCCTAGGATGATCTCCTTTCATTCTAACATTAATCATTAGAAATTCATTATTTTTTCATTTCATTTATTTATAAAGATATATATTAATATTACATGTGATATTAAAACCAACATATTTATATTATCTATTTTATATAATTAAAAATATAAGTAGTGACAATAGAAATTTGGTGTTCTGTGAACTTCTTCTTTGATACTGACCCTAGGTTTGCTCTATATTGCATGCTTAGGTAAAAGAATACTGATTAAATAACCATTAAAATACCTCATGCAACAATTTAGCATAATTGTTATTGATTCTCAACATAGTCACACATCATTTTTCATAAAAAACACAAAAAAATCATAAATTTTGAATACCAAGAAAAAATATTATTTTTAAAGATGAATTCAAATTAGGATTATAATACATGTGATTATTACTATCTGGTGACACAAAATAATAAGAAGATAATTATAGTTTCTATTTTTGAGTAAAATATAATAAATAAGACACAAAAAAATAATAATCGAAGAAGAAAGGGTATAAGAATATTTCTATACACTTTAGGAGAAACCTGAACCTGGACCTTAATTAGAAAAAGTAGTGTTATAGATGTTACAAATCATTTTTATGATAATAAATCCAAGGATGTTCACAAGGTGATAATAAATTAATTATTAGCATAACCATACTCTCTTCCATGGATATAATAGATCCCTAAACAACACATTCAAGATGATACACATATGGGTGATCTAATTTTTTTGGAAAAATAAATGAGTCTATTTGTTGAAGATAACCTACAAAATAATCTTCCGGTCCTCAGAAATGAAAACTCATCACCTCTCTATGACTCTATTTAATTGTATAATGATGATGAATATTCACTTATTAAGAGTGAGCATCCAATGTTCTTATTAGAAAATATCAATTTCCAATTAGACTTACTAGAAAGGTATATTTCTTTCTTGATACTTTATATTTTAATGTTATTCATAATGAACTATTTGCTAACATCTCCTATTCTAATATTTATGACATAGTACAACTGTATAAGTCCTTATATGTTAAGAAAGTGACCACCCAATTGGTGGTGGTCAAAGGAAAATAAGATCCAGAGAATCAGGTTGTGATTCGAATACCTCCTCTAAAACAAATTTTATACTACATAGTGGAGGGAATCTGAAGATTCAACAAGGAACCCCCTTATATTCTTTTCCCCCCACTATTGAACTTGAAATATTTTTTTCATTCTCTAGGGTTGGTACATTTCATTTTTATCTTTGGGTGTCTTCATTCTTAGTTTCTATTCATAGTCACTTGGAAATTCACAAGTGGTGGTTCATATCATAAGAGACACATCATCTTTCTGATTGGGGATAATCAATTTAAATTGTGTGGCTAGGGGAAGTAAAATCCTAACGTCCACATCACCGTAAAAACCAAAAAATTTCCCATTTCTTTCCCCCTTCTTTATATTTTTATTTAATTTTTTTATTTTTCATCATTACTTTTTTTAGGTTTAAAGTGGAAGAAACTAGAATCTTAACTCAAGATTTCCACTTAGAAATAAATTAGGTTGTGTCTTTTATTTTCATTATTTTATTTTATATCCAAATAAATTTTTTATGAAAATCAGTATTCATCTTATTTGAACTAAAACATTTGTTGTAAATTGAATAAGTGTGTTGGGGGGATTCAACCTATTTTCATAAATATTTTGGGAATTTATATTTTTTATTTTGTCATAATATTTTATCTTTTTCATTTTATTGTGTTTTTAGGATTCTTGAGATTAATCAAACACTTTAAAAAATTCCAAACATCTAGGAACTTTTGGAACTTTTCGTGGTTTTGATTTTCAAGATTTTAAACTATTATTGAATAAATATTTTTCAAATTTCTAATAAATATTTTGATATAGTTTTATTGATTATAAAACACATTTCTAGAAGTTCTCTCCAATTAGAAACTCTTTCCAAACCTAAGAATCTCTTAAACATTTTTGATATATTATTTGAATTTCATTTTTCGTTTATATTCTAAAAATATGATGTGTAAACCAGAACATTTTGGTTTTCTCGTTTTCAATGTGATTATAGTTTAGGGGATGTTTTATGTTTGACTAATGCACTAATTTTCAAATCCCATTTTTATATTGATCTCTTATTTTGGACTACCTTTACTACTGAGCTTTATTAATCTCAAATAATCCATGAAATTTCTTTTTATGTAACCACATTATAATAAATTTATCCCTTTATAACATATTATAGAAGTTAAATGCATGATTATTATTAATCTAAGTGTGGTGGGGGATTTGGTAATGTTGTGGTGATTTGGAAAACAAAATACAGTTAAATTGAATATTTTCTATGTTTATTATTTCTTTTTTGGAAGAAATTACTTTAGGAAAATATAGATGGGTCCCCTTAATATCATTACAAATATCGATAGATATTTGACAAATACGTAAATATCACAATCTTCCTATATTTTCTTCAAAAATATAATTCTGAATCGAGATTATAAATCTGAATTCATGATGAAATAATGCTACTATTGGTGTAAAAGTGGGAAGAATTGTATTTTTCTGCTAAAATGATAAAGATTAAACATTCAGAATAAAGGAATTAGTGATTTTAGGTGATTAATTTTCAAGATAATTGAGGAGAAAAAAATTCTTGAGAAAGACTATTTTCATGAATTTACTTCACTTTCGAGTTTAACCCTCCTAATTTTGTATCTGGTATTTTTAAATTTAAAACCTACTAACCATCAACCATAGAACCACCCATCTAACAGGCCTCGTGATTGAGACATTTTTTACTTTTTTAAGTGGATATAATTACAGTATATATGGCCTATAGAGATCACATATATCATTGATAATGAGAGAAAAATATATATTAAGAATCCTTGAGTGAAGTAAGAAATATTTTTATGTTGAGGTAGGTGTGACATGTATATGAGGATTGGAAGGTGATTGAATTTGTTTTTAAAATTTATAAGGAGTTAATAAAATTTTATCCATATAAGAGGACTTTTATTTTCTCTAGATGTGATAATTAAGTAGTGTTATCATTTGTGATTCTTGAAATTTCCTTTGACCTTGGATAAAGATATTTTACCATGAGTGAAATGTTTAGGTGTTTGGAATTAACAAATAGAATATTTTTAATAATTTTACTTTTGCAATAAATTTTTTAATCCCACCAATGTGTCTTTCTAAAGTTAATTTTCACATGTTATGGTTTTAGTTGTAATTTGGGTTAATTGCTAAAATAACTACTTTTTAAATTATAACAGTTTTAATTTATTTTGGTGTTTAATAAATAATACTTTTTTATTGATTAAAATTGAAAAAATACCTATATTTACAATAATAAAATTGATTTTATACCTTCCATTCAAATGTATTGAGATCAAAATCCATCATTTTGAGGCCCAAAAGAATATCATAGGTTACGACTCGAAATCTATAAATAGATCTGGATAATTTTGAAGATGGACCCATATCTCACAAAAGGAAGGCACAATTGAGCTGAAATTTCACATTCAAAAATTTAAATGAGGAACAATTTTTTATGTTTCCATTCATTATACCTAATCTGTTAGTGTCACAATGGAATTAGAACATGGTACATTGGAGTATGAATAGCCATCCAAGCAAGATTAATTTTCCTATGTATATCATACATAACATTGTATAAATAGAAATGAATGAGTTTAATTTTTTTGGGCATATAGAGGATAAATATCAGAAAAACATTTAATAAAAAAATTATAACAAATTCAGTCATTAATTGGGGATACCTTGCACAAACATCAAGATAATTTATTTGGATCTAAAATTTATACCCCTTTTCAACTAATAGTTCACTAATTCTTTAATTATATATATCAAACATTGTCAATTAATGAAGAATATAAATATAATACATAGAATACCACATTTTGGAGACGTAATTTTTGTTAAATAAATTAGATATTAGTTGAAATGTTTTTATCTAGATGATAATTTCAGTCTCCATTTTAGCTAAGATGCTAGGTATGGCAAATTCACTATCAAGTTTTATAAGATTATTCCATTAGAAATATATTTATGACCCAATGATATAAGAGTTTATTAGGTGAAACTGCATGAATAATTATAATTTTATAGCTAATAGGTAAGTTCATTTATTTTATTCTATAATGATATTTTTGTAAAATTAATTAAAGAAATGAATACATATGGTAAAGGATATAGAATCCTATAGAATGAATTTTTCGAGCGTTTCATAACCAAATATTCCTCAATCATCAATATGTGGAGTAAAGGTTATCCTAATTCAAATTATCTTATATATCAATGTTTTTATGTTAGTAAAATAGATCAATGAAATGTATTATATATTTCCAATCTATGAATAATAAATGTAAGAAATAATGTTTAAATAGAAAATAATTGTTAACATTATTCCAACTAAATTAACTAATCAATATCATATTAACTATAATATTATAAGAAATGTGTAATTTATAGACACTATTATTTAATGAGAATCATTTTTTAAAATCTATCTTTAAACACAAACAAACGTCAATAAAATACTAAGTGAATATTTATTAATTATCTTATTTCTACTAAAGATATTTTAACCTATTATAAATATAGATAAACTATAATTATATAATATGGAATAAAATATCTTTTCAGATAATGGTAAGTGGCTAGAATGTAATTAATTCTAGGATCTTGAAGCATATAAACTGTTATAGAAATATATAATTTGCTATGATTAGTGGGAGGATTTGTTCTAAGACACTTATACTATGTAAAAAGTTAAAACCTAAACTTGGTTTTATATTCACCAAGACTGGTGAAAAATTATTCAATATCAATAATGAATCCAATAAAGATGTAGTAAAGGTAATCATAAAAATAAAAGAAACATCAATAAATTTGGTAATTAAATCTATATACCAAATTATAGAGAAACAAAATATTTTATGCTTAATGACTTGTAATTTCCATTGAGTATTCAATAGAAATCTATATATGGATGATATAAGTTATTACTAATAATAAATGATTAATTATTAAAAGTATATAAAAGGAATTTTCTATAAAAACTATCCTGAACTAGCCCATGTACCCTGGTAACCTGATAAATGATTCGTCCTTGAAATATCATGAAGACCGTTCCCAATACCCATGGGTTGAAGACTAGAACCTATTATCATACAACATGCAAGTGGTAATTAATTTTCCACAAATCATAGTGTAAGTAAAGAAAAAAATCAATATTTATATAAATGAAACTCCACTGAGATTAAAGTACCAGAATACAACAAGGAATAAAATCCCAACGTACTACCACCTATGTACTAAAATAATAAAAAAGAAACTCAATTCCTCAATAAAAAACTCACCAAGTCCACGGTTGAATAATAGTATCCACCACCAAGTGATCCTTTTCCCTTTCTCAAACCTGGAAGAATAAAGTTTACAAACATCTGAAGTCAAAATTGTGGTGCAACCCTAATCCTAGTAGGATACCACCAAAGATTCCATAACATATATTAAATATAGATTATAGAAAGAGAGGATTTCTATTTTCTAAATAAACAGGTTTGAAAATTCAAAATTCATATTAAAAAAAAACATGTTATACATTTTCAAAATGATGGGAAATACTTGTAAATCAAGGGAGTTACTTTAAATTAGATAAAATATTTTAAAAAATGTCTTAAATAAAATAGTTACATAAAACAGTTTATGTAAATATAGAAAAGGCATGTAAACAATTCATACCACATTGGCATACATTTATATATTATATAGAAAAAACATGAACGCAACATGGAATTCTATTTAAT
This sequence comes from Viscum album, assembly GCA_963277665.1. Classification (NCBI taxonomy): domain Eukaryota; kingdom Viridiplantae; phylum Streptophyta; class Magnoliopsida; order Santalales; family Viscaceae; genus Viscum; species Viscum album. The sequence continues at coordinate 1,407,560,491 of OY728125.1, forward strand.
GGTACGATAGTATTAAACAGATATATGATTCCAAAACAGATCTCTATAAAATGTGTATATGCATGTCCCCCTGACATTGACAAGGGGAGACTCGTCACCCTCCCAATAAGGATGTGACCCACCACAGTATTGTTATAGAATTTTTTAGTAGTGTAGAGTGTATCCAAATAACTCACCAACTAATTAAGGCTTTCACGTTCTCTTACATGGTGAGAAATTTATTTTAATATTACATAAAAAACAATTAAATATGATTTTTCCGGTTTAAAATTCCAATTTTTCTATTTCAAACCAAAACATGTTTTAATCAGAGACATGCCCTTTCCAACAGATAAAACCCTTGGGTTTCTATCAAATAATATTTAATCCCATTTCACAAGTTTTCAATCCATTAAAAACCAATTCAATCCTCTTCAAAATTCATTTCAATAATTAAATTAAACAATTTAACTAAAATCATTTCCTTTAAATCCACAATTTAAATTTGACTATTTAAATTAACTAATTTCAATAAAATGCACCTCAGTTCAATGGAAATGGGGTTTTTTTCAAATTCTCATTCCAAAACCATTTCAAATCTCCAAAGTCACTAGAAATGGGTTTTATCAAATCAATTCAAAATAATTTTGAGGCATTAATTTTAAATTAATGATTGAAATAAATAAAAATATTCTAGGATAATCAATTTTACTAATCGTAATGGAACTGTCAACCTCTTCCCAAAACTCAAAACTCTCAATGGAATGCATCAACAAGAAATAAGGTATAGAAGACCACAAAACACAACCTAGAAGTAATATCCAACATCACAGGGAATATATCCAATAATCACATGATTATCCATTTAAAACTGAAGAAAGGAGAATGGGAGAAACTTGAATAACAAAAGGATGAATCTACTCAGGAATCACACTATAAGTGAAACGATGATTGAATGTGAACGGAATGGATTCGGAAGTGTTGTAAAATTTTGATATTTTCTAGGAAAGCCTTTGGATGAGGGATAAGGAACTAGATAGGATCTAAAAATAATTAACCATCCACACTACGTATTTTTTAAAATTATTTTGTGTTATTACACAATGTGTAATCCCAATACATGTTGTGAATCCTTTAATTTTCATAACCACCAAATAACAGATCACCTTGACTTAAATCATGGCACTCTAAAATAAAAACCAAACATTTACTCTATCACTAAATGAAATGGTGACCCATGATGTGTACCCATCATAGCATGAAACTAATAAAGACATGTTTTTAGGACCATTACTTGGTGTGTCATCATATTGCACGATGTGTAATCATTTGGAAGCCTATATGAAAAATTGATTTGAAGGTTATAATCCAATAAATCTATGACTTCACCATTATAGGTATCCTCCCAATCCAAACGACACCCTACCCCATCAATGAAATGTAAAAAATAAGATAATTTTTATGGAATACTTATTATAATGGTAATGGGATGTTACAACCTCCCCACCAAAAAAACATTTGACCCCAAAAAACTATAAAGAAGATTCCATGACAAAATGATCATAAAATTGATCTCTCATCAGTGCCTTATGTTCCCACATCTAGTGATTATCAGAATAAAACAATAACCAAAGGTATTTTCCTCCAACAAAGTACCTTTGTCTCAAAATCAACTTTCTTATTTTTACACTTAGTAAAAGTTAAATCGGGCTCAATATCAAGATCACTCCACCTAAAAATGTTAGTTAAATACGATAAATAATTTATTAGTTGGGATACATGAAATATCATTATGTATCATTATCAGTATCAGTGGTAGTTATATATAGTAAGCAACTTTCCCCACCAGACCAATAACCTTGAATGGTACCACAAAACTATGAGCAAGATTCCCTTTTCTTCAATCCATTGATGACCAAACTAATGTGAAACGTTCAAGAAAACCTGATAAAAAACTGAAAAATACAATGGTCTATGGGTTCAATTAGCATAATACTTATATTGGACTTGTTCTGTCAACATTATCTAACAAAGTAGAAGAATATTAGTTGTCATATCATGCAAATAGCATAGTTAAATTAAGGAATGTTCCCCAACCTTCGACTAGCACAATGAAGATTAACAAGGATGGACATTCAAGGCCTCAAAAGGATCCATCCTAATTGTGGACAAGTAACTTTTTATTATAAAAGAACACAGCCAACTCCAAGTGATCATCCCAAGACTCACCTATGTCAAGAACACATGCTAGAATCATATCCTAAAGAAACCATAGAGATCTCAATGCCTGGACATCCAACTACGAATGGTAGTCCATGCTCAAATGAACATGAGATCTCAGTGCCTCATCAAGTCCTCTAAAAAAGCAATAAGTAAACTGATGATCCCTATCAGAGACTATAACATAGATAACTCCATGAAAATAAAAAATATATTTCATGTACAGACTTCCTTACTCTGCAACATTGTCTGAATCATGAATGGGTATAACGTGAGATTGTATTTCCATCCTATCGATCACATCCCATATAGAATTATTCTTTCTTTGGGTATGTGGAAACCCGACCACAAAATCCTTAGAGATCTCATCCCACATCAAAGTAGGTACTAGATGTTTTTGAAGCAAGCCTGATGGTTTTTTCGTGCTCAACCATAACTTTCTAGAACGTACAGTAATGAGAGACAAACATAGAAATGTCTCTCGTCTTCCCTAAAAACTAGAACATAAACAGTATATCATAGAACATTTTTGTCATTCCTGGGTGAACTGTCTACTGGAAATTATGAGAATCCTACATCACAACATTCCTTTCCACCAAAGGCACAACAATGTGATTCTAATAGCATAGAAACCCCTATTTAGAGATCTACCGTTAATAAATTGCCTCCCAACCTTAAAAAACGTCCTTAATTCCATTGAATTCATCATCAAGATCTTTCTCCCGATGAATCGTCTTGAAAATTTCATATATCAATTGAACAATGGATAAATAAACCTTTTCCCCTTTCTCCAGTACCCCAATATGAAATTTTGTAAAGAGATACATCAAATTCTACTATTCTGAAGATTGTTTCACTACATGGGTTGGAAGTTTCCTGCTCAACACATCTACATTGACATTCCATTTTCCCAGATTATAGGCAATGAAAAATTCGATTTATTTTAGGTACTCCACCAAAAACATCAGTAAAACATTCAATTACTTAGGAGAGAATATACAAATTAGACTTTTGTGGTCCAAAAACATTGTAAAACATTGGAAATAAATGGAATGATTCTGAATCATTTGTTTATTCATCACATCTACATGGTTAATTTCATGAGTTGGGTAATTATTCCCATGTGTCCTAATATGATGAGATTTATAAGAAACTACATGTTCACCTATATAAGAAGAAAAATAAATCCTAAACTTGATACATCACAAAATAACACCTAGCCCTACCCGGAATCTGGAAGAGTCAACACTAGTGTAGTAGTCAAAAGATGTTTCATCCCAACAAAAATAACTCTGTAATGTATCATCAAAAACAAACTTATCCACTTTCTGAGCTAGAGTAGTCATCAGAGGATAAATTTTTGAAAGTTCATTCATGAACCTAAGTTATTATCCTGTTAAGCCCAAGAATCATTGAATTTTAAAGACATATAATGGTTTTTCACTCATCACAACAACCTTTAACTTCTCAGGAGCAACAAATATACCCTATTCTGACACCAAGTGTCCTGAGAATTTCACATCCTCAATCCAGAAATTTCAATTCAAAATGTTGGAATAAATTTGGTGACTTCTCATCAGAGTTAGAACACTTTTATGATGATGCACATGATCCTTCTCATATATGGAGTATATAAAGATTTCATTAACAATGAATTCCACAAAAGTATTAAGATGGTCATAGAAAATCTTGTTCATTAAATCCATGAAAATTTCATGAAAATTTTTCATACCAAAGTGAAAAACAATGTATTCATAATGGTCTTACCTACTATTAAAGGTAGTTTTCTGAAAGTCATATATTTTTATCCTTAACAGGTGGTAACCAAATTGATGTTTGATCATTGAAAAAAACTTCACACCTTTAAACTGATAAAAAGGTCATTAATCTATGGAAACAGATACTTATTCATTACTGTAACTTCATTTATCTTTCTATAATCAAAAAATAAGAAAAGAGAACCATCAACCTTCATAGTGAAGAGAACTGGAATCACCCAAGGTGAAACACTTAGGAATATAAATCCTTTCTTAAGAAGATTTTCCAACTGGTACTTCAGTTCATTCAGTTTAGCTAATGTCATTTTGTAATAGGGAATAGATTCTAGGTTTTTACCACACATGAAGTCAATAGAAAACTCAAACACTCTCACTGGTGGTAAACAATAGATATCTAAAGGAAACATATGAAGAAACTCAAGGAAAACTGGTGGGATATCACTTCCTAAAGAATCAAAATCCATATCAAAAGAAAACACTAATATCACATTCCACACCTCTAGATAAGAATGTTTAGATCTGTTCAACCTCAGTTCTTAATCTCCTTGAAAGACAAGAGATTCTCCAGTGGGTGTAGTATAATAGACCCATCGAAGATAAAAATTAAATTCAGGATTTTTTGCTAGGGTTCAATCCATCTCAAATGTAATGTTAATAGAGTTCATGTCATGATCCATAAAACTACTAGGTAATTTGGAATATAATCGAGACAAGACATTAGAGGGGCTATGGAGACCCATCTCTCACTTCATACAGAGGTGTGTGGTAATGTCCATTGCAAAAGAAAAATGATATACAGGAAGATTTTTCATATTACAAACACATGTAGAAATAATAGAGTTAGATGAACTAGTATCGAAAAAATCAATCACTAATGATGATGATATAGTAATCGTACCTGTCAAAGTATCCTGACACATGGCTGCTTACTCTGGAGATTCTTCCCCTATGTGAAGAATCTTCATTCTAGATTCCTATGGCTGAAACCCTTTTTTTACATGAAGTGTCAAGCTTCCAAAAAAAATTAGGAGGATATGATTTTTGCGTTCCACTACACGATGATTAGAAAAGATGGAAGAATCTTTGTAAGTGACCTAAACATTCGTATGAGCTACAATTTTGTGGGGGCCCAGTGCAAACACTCTTAGAATTTCTTGTCTTTCCACACTAATAGCAAGTCAATGAACCTATTCTTGGTTCTATAGGTTGTCTGGAATGACGACCATTGATAAATACAACAAGAATATTAATTATTTCATTTTCCTTTGAATAAACCAACACTTCCACTGGGAGAAAAAAATAACTCATGATAACCATAACCTTCTAGACACATCCATTTAAACCATAATTTTCCTATCTACCACATGATCATAAGTGGGAATATTCTGCAAGAAAACTAGATAATGGAACTCTGATCAAAGCCCCAACTCGAAATATCGATCCTTCATCCTCTTATTTTATGAAATCTCAAGAGAAATTTCACCAACTCATTAAAGTGATTTTAATACTCATTCATGGTTTTGTTGGATTTATCATGCTTAAAAACTCTATATCCGTGCCCAACACCATTAACTCTTGATAGAACTAGTCAGTGAAAAGAATCGTAAAATCTTTCCAATCTAAGCCCTCATGTGTCCCTACCATCACAATCATGTCCCACCATATAATAATTTTTCCTTCTCGTAAAAAGGTTGATCACTTTACCTTGATCATGTATGCTGTTTCTAAGAACTAAATAAGACATTACATCGTGACCAACCATTACTCATCATGTTTAGAAATGGTGGAGCCTTTGAAAAGTAATGGCATCTAGAGAAGGAAATCTAAAGAATTATTCTGAAAAACATCCCCCAAAGGATCCATATCTAGAGCCTAAGCAGTAACAAGAGGTGGTGCATATCCCAAAGCAAGGACTATGTCCAGAATCACTTCAACCAAATTCAGATCTACAACATGATTTTCATGATGAGGTTTAGTAGAAGCCTATTCTTATATATGATTCACATTTGTTCATAGAGGTATGATTATAAACAACATTAGCAGATAAAAGGAAGACACTACATTAACAATCAAATAGAGAAAAAATGGAAATTATTCCCAACATATGGAACAACTAGGATTGGGATTTCACAATATCCAAATCACAAAAGGGAAAATACTAGAACTAATCCACAACACTTCTTTCCCTAACCATCTTTGGAAACATATCCTTTATTGTGGTTAGAGTTGTCCAAAAACTCAATTGAAACAACCTAAGCCAATGAGCTCATACCCGTGTGGCAAGGGGTCCGGTTTGGCATCCAAGAGACCTGGGTTCAAAACCGAGTGGAGGAAAATTTCCGGGTACTGTAGCAGTTACAGTTCGGTACTGTAGCAACTGGAACTATTCACCCGATTTTGGCTTTCGGGCCACCGGTTTGGGACTACGGGTCACTAGGGCCTTCGGGTCATCAAAGGCCTTCAGGCCACAGGGCCTTCTAATCATGCAGACCATGGAGTAGCCCATTTCACATAGAACAAGCCCTAGAAGAGGATCAGACCAAAAGGAGTAGCAGCCACCAAATGCAGAGCTAACCGGATTCGAAGAATGAGAGGGTATGGCAGCCGCCATTAGGACAGGGCACCGTGCAGCTTTGTACGGGGCAATGCTAGCCGATCAGAAATGCAAGGTTCTAGCTAGGTGATCAATGACACAGAAAGCTGGAGAGGGGCAGTTCAAGTGGGCTGGGCCTACGGGTCAGGTATTGTGCATGGTATGCCTTCTGGCCTTCGGGTCATGTATTGCGGGTTTTTCTGGCCTTGTTCCTTGGGCCTACGGGTCACGTAAGGGTTCTCCTTCAACCCTTAAAATGGGGATTATCCATAATAAAATAAAAAAAGAAGTCCTTCGGGCCATTCGTGCTTAACTACCTAACATGTCCAGATAACATTTCCGAAATTCATACTAACTTCAAGATAAAAGATAAACTGCCTCCTTTGATACCACTTTGTCATAAACCATCCCAGGTACCATAGAACCCCGATAACTGAGCCAACCCTATCATTTCCTGAAGGGAATTTCTGATCCCCACTAGTTGGTGACTAGAACCTGGCATCATACAACATGGAAGTGGGAATGAATTTTCCACAAAAACATAGTAGAAGTAATAGATGAAATTCAATATGCATGTAAAAGAAACACGAGTGGGAGTAAGGTACCAAAATACTATAAGGAATAAAATCCAAATTTAGTACAACCCATGTACTAAGATATGGAAAAATAAAACCCAAGTCCCTCTAGAAATAACTCACCAAGTCCATGGTTTAACAACATGATCTATATCCAAGTGATCCTTTTCCATTGCTCAAACCGGGAAGGATAATGTATACAAACACCTAAAGGAAAAAATTATTTTGGGAGCCTAATCTCAGAAGGATACCACCAAATATTCCATAACATATGAAATATATAGATTTTCCAAATAGAGGATTTAAATTTTCAAAATAAACAGGTTTGGAAATTCAAAAATCATATTTAAGCAAAACATGCTATTCATTTTCAAAACAATGGAATCTAATTTTAAAGCATAGGACATACTTTAAAAGAGATGGAATATTTATAAAAAAATGTATTTAATAAAACAGTTACATAAAAATGATTATATAAATATAGAAATGGCATGAAAAATATTATTACATCCTTGGCATACATTTATATCTCGTATATAAATAAAAATGTGAGAAACATAGTCATCTACAAAAAGATAAAATTGTACAAACTAGATATATTATTTCTCACTCTATATGATACCACAGAAAAATGAGAATACTCACGTCCAACTGACACTGGCTAGATGCGACTCATCACCCTCCCACTAGGGATGTGACCTATCGTAATTTTTCTTTAGAATGTGGTAGTAGCGTAAAGGGTATCAAAATAACTCACTAACTACCTAAGGCTTTTATGTGATCGTATATGATGGGAAATTTATTTTAATACTTCTTATAATACAATAAAATATAATTCTTCATTTTTAAAATTCCAATTTTTCCAGTAAATAAAAAAATGGGTTTTAATTAAAAAAACATGCCCTTCCCACAAGATAAATCCACTAAGATTTTATAAAATCATTTTTAAGCCATCTTCACAAGATTAAATTCCATTCAAAACCAATTCCATCCTTTTCACAATTCTTTTCCACAATTAAAGTCAAAATTTTAATTAAAATCATTTCCATCAAATCAAGAATTTAAATTCAGCAATTTAAATTAACCAATTTCCATAAAACAAACCCCAGTTAAATAGAAATGTAAATATTCCAAATTCTCAAGCCAAAACCATTTCAAATCTCCCAATTCAACATAATTGGTTTTTATAAAATCAATTTAATGAAATTTTGAGAAATTTGAATTAAATAAAATATCAAAATAAATCCAAATATTCAAGATTAATCAATTTGGCTCATTGGGACGGAACAACCACCCTCTTCCCAAAACATAAAAATCCCAACAGCACCCTTCAATGAGAAAAAAGTAGTATAAGACCTAAAATATCATCCTAAAAGAAATTTAAACACAATAGGGAATAGATCTATCAACCCCAAGATGGTCTATTGAGAACACAAAAGAGCTCGAAGAGGGAATCATGAATAACGAGCGGAAACACCTACCCAGGAATAAAACAAAAATAGAAATGATGATCTAATGCCAATAGAATAGATCCATAACAATTTTAAAGATTAATGATCTCCAATGAAATCAATTGGTCAAGGGAGAAAGAATTATAGAGGAGTGAAAAATAATTATCCATCCACACTTCCTATTTTCTAAAACTCATTTGGGGTTTTACATGACGTGTAATCAAAATATATGACATGGAGCCTTTTATTTTTATAACCTCTAAAAATGAGTCACCTAAACTTAAATATGGACTCTCCAAATTAAAAATTGAACATTAACTCATTCATAGTGTGAAATGGTGATTCCCAACATTTACACATCACAGCGTGAAACCGATAAAGACCTGTTTGCAAGACAATTACATGACATGTAAGCATGTTACAAAGTGTGTAACCCTACATAAGTATCCATGAAAAATTGTTTTGAAGGTGAGAATCCAAAAAATATCAGACTTCACCATTATAGGTTTCTTCCTAGTCCAAACCCCACCCTACCCCATCAAAGAAAAGGAAAAACTAAGAGATTGATTAAGTGATACATGTATGAATGGTGATGGGATGTTAGAAAACCTTTACTTCCATCATCGTACTAAAATCCATTTGAATTATAATTACCATTGTAGTATTCTATTGTTATTTTTATTGGGGGGTTTGATTTAATATATGGTTTACTTAATTGAGACCGTATAGAACATGTGTATATGTTAAAATCAAAAGCAGTGATGACACCAATGAGTTCCAATAAGATATAAAAGTTACCCATATCTATTTATTTATAGATGAAAGGGTTGTTATAGAAAAATAAATATTTTAATTTATTATTATCATGTGTATAAAAGAGGTTTTTATAATATAAATTTTATTTAATATACATGTTCCAATAAAATTTGTAAAAAAATAAGCATTTTAACCATATTTATATGAGTAACGAACAAATTTCTCAAAATATAACTTAAAATTGCAGCCCAGTTCTGGGGAATTGAATCAAAAAGCTAGAATTATGTGGTTACTTAATCTAATAATGGATCATAATTTGAAAATATAGAACAATTTTAAGCTTCATTATTTCCAATTTCACATGGAGAAAAATCGATCCATGATAGTCATGGGAGGATATTATGAATATAATTAAAAAACATTATGTTCAAGAAATTTGTCTAATATTCTATGAAATATATAGATAATTGATATTCATGATTTCATGGAGTGAAAGTATTAAAAAAAGCTTTTAGATATATGTGTGCTTATATTTAAAACACTCTAATTGTACTTGAGAAAGTATAACTAGATGATATTTTGTAATAGTGGAAATAGGAATAATGGTGATTAAGGGTATATAAAACTAATTTTCCATTAGATAATTTTCATTTATGTTCGTCGCGAGGATAAGGTAATATCGCATAACAACATATTATAGTATGTGGTTTACATATCTATAATAACCAATTATATTAAGGTCTCTGATGCAACATAAGAAATTGTTTATCAATTATTTTTACAATGTTATGTTATACAAGTATAAAAAGAGTATAATCAATATTATGATAATAATAGAATATAGTATTAACTAATATGTTTATTTTATGATGAGGGTTGAAGAAGTGGTTACATTGGGATATTTATACTTGATATATTTTCTCAATATAGTTATTCCGTAGTAATTAGATTCACAACAAAACATTTATTTATACAAACCTTATCACATTGAAAAGATCAAAAGAAGTTTTCAGCTATGATGAGAACCATTAAATGCACCGATGATATTCTTAAACATTATTTCAAATGGTTGTATGATGTCATATGATGAGATAAATATGATTTTGACTATTAGGTCTGAGTACATGTTAGTAGATGAGACTTTATCTCATGAAGTTCACATTTGGTAGTCTACAAGACCATAGATTTGTGAGATAGACCTACTAGTATGAATTCCCCACGTTTATGTGAAATTGGATACTCTTATATCTTCAATTTAATAACATTACTTAAACATTAAGATTATTTTTATTTCATATCACGAGTCATTTAAATTCATGTATTCATGAAAAAATTTATAATATATTCTCATGGAGGGGTAAGATAGATTGGGATCACGATAATTGATATATCATTGTTGATTAATTCAATGGAGGATTTATATATTTCCTATTTATGGATGTTCATATTCAATCCCTTTGATTGGAATGGAACATTCAAACTAAATTCCATGGCCATGATGTATAGATAAGTTCATTGTATGTACTCAAATAAAAGAAAACAGAGAATATAGGTCGCTAACAAGAGTATTCTACTTCTTTGATGAGATGTCAAGACATTGTTATTATATAACTCAATTTGAATATATATGTGGTTATCGATGTTATGGTATTTACTTCATCGTATTGGGTTCATTTATGTGTATATATATGATGATATGGTACTTTAGGGAAACCCACCTATTCCATTAAGGTAGAATCCCGGAGGGTAGTACAAATATAGTTTCTATTGACCTATATTAAATTCTATTATGAATTTAATTATTATAATAAAAATTATTCTCCACATCATTGAATAAATTTATTCTGGATTTTATCATTAATATTTAGTAACTATATATTTATGTGAGTTTAATATTAAAAAAATATTTATTTAAAATACTTTAGAAAAATATAAATATATATTTTAGTTATCAAAGGAATAATAATTACTATTAAAGGTTTAGTAAAAGATGAGGAGGTGCAGACTGACTTATTGGGGCCAATAGGAACGATATATTAAATACCATTTAAATAAATAATTATTTATTACGTAAATAAATAATTATATTTTTATATAAATAAATTATATTCATCTTATCCTTGAGATTATATAGGTTTAGGTAAATAATATTATTTTTATTATTATATAGATATAGGGTTTTAAAGGGATTATGAAAATAATTAAGGTCATGTGTGTAAATATTTATTTTCTAACCTAGAAACTATAAATACATGGTAAGTCCATTTCTGAGGGTTGGATGTTTTTCACACAACACATCCATTTAAAAAACTCCCTCAACTAAATAGATAATATTCTATAGAACTCTATTAAGTTTTGGGAGCTTCCACCGTCAATCTTTTTTCAAGGCTGATAGAATAATAATCAGTCTCTTAAAAGATAGTGTGGTGATCAAATAAAGTAACTTATTAAAATAAGTATAAACATGTTATCATCCAGAGTACCATCAGTGGTGTTTTGAGATCATAATAGTACATGTGCATCACTAATATAGGTATTTTTATTTATATTCTCTTAACGCAATGTCAATACAACTGAACAATGTATTTAATGATCAACATATTTTATGAAGAAACATTTCTCAAGACTAAGGTAGTTATTCAAATAAAATGATCCATTAAGTTTACCTAGTCACCAGATGATTTTAAATTAAGCTATGTGATAAGATGACTCATTCCAAGCTTAGGAGGTCTAATTACATCCAATATATTTCTCTATGGTACTGTAATTCCCTGCTCATTCTACCCAAACACATGTAGTTATTCAAGAATACAAACACCTACATAAATGTATATATATTTTATCATAGGGGACACCTACCTTGATACCAAAGATACCCCTCCATAAGCATGCACAGTACCTCTACCAAACATTTTCATGCCTCGTCCAAGCTCCTACAACCTTCCAAGATCTTATCTCACACCATATGAAAAAATTAATGAGTTATATTTAATTATAATTAATTTTATAATTTAATAAAAATATTAAAATCCTATAGAAAACACATCAGAAAACCTCACATCACGAAAACCACATTAAACCTCGACCAACCGCCCACGTAAGGTCTATGGTGTACTTCGTATATCATCCTAACTAAAATTCCCAACACTTTGTATCCAGTCAATCACTAAATCCATCCAATTTGTTTAGATCACTAAATAAATTTGTCCAATTAAATACCTCAATAGAAATGGAAAAGAAGGTTTATGGTCGACATTTGTGGAATAATGTTATCCATTACACATGAAGTCACCATAATGTTTTGATGATAACATAATATTCTACTGGAATCAGCATCTAAATCCTATATAATCACTATAAAAATAAAAAAACTAATAAAAGTGAATACATAATGTACCGAATATGAGAGAATTATCCGTAATCTTTCACAAAATCATGATAAAACACACCATTCCGAATCAGGGTTGAAGGATGGATTCATGAAATGGAGGCTACGAAAAAATGTTGCTCCTCGTGCACCACCCTAAAATCAAAATGGGGTCAACTAGTAAATGATCATTATGGATATACCCAAAAAAAAGTTTGGGAACCCTTATTACATGGCCATAAAAGTAATGATGAAAGTCCCCTTCGAATGATATCCTGATAATATAACCCACTGGGTTTCATAACAAGGACAACCCCTAACCCTTTGATGCAGTATGGAGAAAGGATCCAGGACATAGTCAACAAAATTTGTAGTGGGTGAAACCTGAAGCCTTTCTTCCTGAGAAGCCTCCATAGTGAACCCTTTAGAATGGGAAATAGTAATTATCCCTTTATTACAACTATATAATTGTCTTTAACTTCTATGATATAGCATAGTAATCCTGAAGCGACCATGCTGCAACACCCTTCATCTAATCACGATGCATTCCAACAACTAAAATGTCAACAGTAAGACCACCCCAAGACTTATTCAATGATCACCCATATACTTTACCTATAATCCAATCATCATTCCATTTTTAAAAACAACTCCTCAAAATTTTCAAATGCTTCAAATTCTAAATTTAATCCAAATTAGTCAATCTACCCATGTTTATGGATAATAATTGAAACTCCCTCTCACAATAATGATCCATAGAATATTAGGGTCAATAAAAAATCTCCACCATGAGTCTTGTTATCTTAAAGAAGATTCAGTGTGTTCTGTTTTTCATCAACACTGACCAACCTATGTCATGAATTCACTCCCAACTCATCAAGTTTTTCAATCAAATGAAAAATGAGCTTCCTTTGTTAAATTTGAACATTGAATACACTTTTTTGAATAAGTTTATCCACCCACTCTCCACCATTTTCAAAACTGATATGGCTATCACTACACCCATATATCTCATGATTCTATAGTTTAATCGACTGATTTTTTCACAATATTATGGATCTTACCACAATAGGACTCTTCTCATAATGGCCAATCTAAGACAAAGTGATTCCCAAAATATTAATCACCTAAATATCACACATCCAGTGGTCCATAAACGTATCTACATGGATTCCACCTCACTATATTTTTTTTAATAGAATAATAATGGTAGGAACTTCTCTAGATGCTGTTTCCCAAAACAATCAGCCGCAACTGTTCATGCACTATCACGTTTCTCGATCAAGGTTCCTTAAGTGATGGAGGCATCCAAAAATATCATGGACACCCATAATGAGGTTTGAACATGAAACTAATTTCAATTAAATGGCTGTATCACCAACCACAAACACCAACTATCATGCTCCCACCCTGAGCACTTGCTCAACTGTGATTCATATCACCCATAGATCACCTAAAATCAAAATATAACTTAATGTGAATGCACCGAATTCAACCAACATCATATCAAAATACTGAATAAGGTATTTTTAAAGGATCTATATCTTATCCAAACCACTCAAACACCATAATATTGATTCCATCTTGACTAACCACCAATCAGTCTCACTGCATCTTTGACCCTACCAACATGAGGGTTGTATTCCTGTGACTGATACGATTCTTCCCACCATAAAAATATATTTATCATCCCTCAATGATCCCATACCAAATCATCGTATACCATAATCTATACATTAACACAGATATTGATTATATTTGTTCATCCCACTCAAACCTAATATAAAATGAAAAATAGCATGCTTCTTGATCCAAGATCACATGGAACACCATCCTCATCACTCAATACTATACTCTCAAGAATGATCACAACATATAACATTTGATGATGATCTTCCATCTATATGTATTCCCTTAAAAAATAACTATGATCAGAAATAAATAGTTCCTAACACCACATATGTGTCACTCATCCTATGTTTCACTCACCCATCTTGATAATTCCTATTAATCCCAGATACTTTTATCAAGGACCACTGAAATCCATTATATCACAGTACCACAATCCACTTTTAATGTCCCCTATCTCCATAGAGGGATATATCATAACTCATCAACCACCCTAGGATTCTATTCCTATATGAAACCCATCAATAACATTAGTTTTATGTGGGCACACCAACACTTTTCAATCCATAAACCAAATGTTTTTCACATATCTATAATTTATTCTCCCTCAAACACAAATCAATTTTATAAAATGAAATTTCAAGGATAAATATATCCCTATAATAGGGAGATCCTATAAGAAAAATATCATTTATTATCATGAAAAATAATACCTAATCTTCTTCTAATCCAAATGAGTTCATGATCCTATATAACCGGATCACAAAACCCAACTGACACTCTCATGAGTTGCATCCCATAAAACTTTGGATCATGTTCCTAACACACCAAATATATTCCTCTAATTTATCTATCCTATATAAAAAAATAAATTCTTAATTATCTCTCTCTCATGGGCGTAAGTCATCTGACCCATTCAAAGGCCTACCACACAATCACCCATCACACAGGAATTGTTGCAAACCATGATCATCTACCCACACTCCAACCATCCCAGATCCAACCATCTAGGAATACAACAAATCTAGGAATCCTGTTAGTCCCACCCTCTCACTCAAAAATTTTAACACCACATGATTTTATTGTATGCCTTCTTTAAAATAAATTTAATCTCTTATATCGATTATGTTTAATGGAACGCCAAACTCAAATAAACCCAAAACAATAATTTTTGATACACGACTACTATAAACATTCTATTAAATTAGACAGTGTAAATAATGTTAACTATATTGTAAAAAATGTATGAATTTAATGTTCAATAAAAAATTATTTATTCATAGAAAATAATCGAATAAATTTTATTAAAGTCATTTTATTCTTAAATTTATATTTTCTTCGAAAGAGACTTTCATTCCTCTAAATGAGAAAATAAATATAATTACTTTTTTACACATTTACGAAATTTATTTTATAATATTAACATAATTTTTGTATTTTTCATATCAAAATTATCTTAGGATGAATTTTTGAGAATTTTTTGTGAATTTTAATTTTTATAGTCAATAATAAAAAAACATATTTCGATTTTCATAAAACTCTTAATTTAATTATATTTTTAAATTAATTTTATGATTTTAAAATAATATAAAAGTAACATGATTAATTTTTTATTTATATACTATAAAATTAATTACAGTTAAAAAAATTTATAGCTTAATTTTGTATATGTACATGTTTCGGCTTAAAAATACATTTTTACAAAAAAAACTGTTTTTCATTGTTTTTTCAAGATTTAATTTTAAATTTATTTTTCCTACTTATATGTTATGAATTTTTAAAAATGGGTTAAATAATTATAATAACGTGTTTGAAAATATTTTATAAGTTAATTTTCATTTTTAATCATAATAAATTTACTGTGGTAAAAAACATTAAGTGTGGTATATATAAAATTATGTAGTGAGTTAATGTTAAAGGTAAGAGATTTAAATACCTAAAAACTAAAACATTCCATCTGTGGTTTAGGTGTTTCTTAAACTTAACAATAATTTAATACATTAATTATCATTCAGATTCATTTTAATTAAGGCCACCAAAATTTTTTTGGATTTAAATTTCAGAATATCATTATTTAATCACTTAAAACCACCCATCCTCAATTATAAATAACACAACTCACCATCCCGTTTCATCTCAAAAGCCTTGAATCTATTAAAATATTTACTAAATCCTATCCTACCCTCTATCCCCAAATTGAATTTCTCCAGGTATCATCCATAGACCAATTCATGTTTCCTTAAGGGGTCCTTCAAGGAGGTGATATTAAAGAGGAGGTTAAAGTATGCAAAACTAAAGGGGAGAGTAAGGTTAGGGTTTCATGCCTCAAATTTACTTCGATGAGATATATGGTTAATTAAACACTTATTTATTTTGTGTGGTATATGTACTTTACTTTGATATATAATTTTGTGACTCATTATCCTCATGGTGTTTACTGATTCATTTGATAATTATTACTTTTATGGGAAATATAATTCAACTGATTAAAAGTGGTAAGAGACTTTTTAACTCGATTTCTATTCATTGGGTTAAACATAATCTTTATTGATTATTCCATGTTAATATTATATTCTAAATTAATTTGATTATCTTATATTTTATTTTCAATTTTTTATGTAGATTTAATGTCAATACACAAAATTTCTTAATTTTATTATTTCTCACTTCAATGATATGAAATTTATAAGGATGTTTATTTTTTTAAAATAACTATTTAAAATTTCTGTTAAAAATCCATTTTTCATCCATGTTGATGTTTTATAAAAGAAAATTTAAAACATGTTCTTACAATTCTATTATATTTTTTTTAATGTTATTTTTTCTCAATTTTTTATTTTTAAAAAATGATTTGAAAAGATTTTTTTTCTCATTTTCTAAATGATGTTCTTTGTGACTTATCCAACAAAATCATGGACGGAATATTTTTTATACTTACATGGAATGATTTTATTTTCTTATCATGATTATTCCATTGTGTTTTGAATAAACCATTAAATTTTTGAATGTTTCATTTCAAATAAAATGTTTTTTCTTTTATAATTTCATGGTTTATAAAAAAATATTTCCAAAAACGAAAGCATATTTACCTCAATAATAATTTCAAGTAATCTATCAAAATAATTTTCCATGTAAGATGAAATTATTCGAATGTACATAATATTTACTGATAATATAATCAATGGATTTCATCCTTACTCTTTTTATGGATCTTTTATGTTTATGGTGAAAAGATGAAATGATTATAAAACTTTTTTCCTTTTCATGGGTTTTTTATAATTAAATGTTTATAAAAGTCATTTCTTTTTATGGGTACTAATATAATGAATGAATTTTGTTATTTTGGCATGAATATGTAAGGTTTTAATTAATTAATGGGTAAGACCTATATCTCCCTCCAATTAATTGACTAAAACATTTTATTTAAGAAGATAACTATGGGAAACAAGTCAATGGGATTAATCTACTACAAGTAAAAAAGTGTGTCCTAATATGCTATGGGAAACATGTGCATCCAAGTCCACTATGGGATATAGGTGAGTCCAGATCCACTATATTGATGGTAATGGTAGTTAACCTTAACATATGATATTTCTTTTTATAAACATTGTAGTGCCGCAATTTTATGACATCATCTTATGGTTTGTTATTATTGTATGATAATTTCTAACTCAAATGACCGAAGTTTTCTAAAATGATAGTTTTTGTTCCATTAATCATGTTTATGAAAAATTATAGGTTTGGTATGAACTACCTAAGTTATGTTAATTATTAAATAACAAAATTCTTATCTAATTATTTCATATGATCTAGTACTGATATTTCCTATATTTACCCTTAATTAGCATCTGATCTCACCCATTACTTATGTTTATTTTTCTCATCATATGAAGAAATGTATTATGTTTTATACGATAAAAATGGTTCTAGTTATGATGGAATAATATTGATACTATATAGATGTTTTAAAAATCAATTTTTTACATTTCCATGTTTCCAAATATACTAAACCCATATGTTCTTGGCATGGTTTTGTTATGTTATGTTATGTTATGTTATTTTATGAATTCTAATCAATTTAAATTTAATATCTATGTATGAAAGGTATGATATTTGATAGTTAGTATAAGAGTAAGTTTTATATGATCTTTAAAAACTAGGATAAGAAACCCTTAAGTAAGATCACCAAGGATAACTCTATGAATCGATTACAATACCATAATTTTGGTAATGATCACGAATGGCCTATGTTAAACTTGAGGCGTTATAGAAGAAGGTGTTGTGATTTAGACATTATTTACATGATTTTTATGAATTATGTGGTTTCCCAATATGATTATTATAGCTCACACTATTATTTTTGTGTTTATAAAATGGCTAGAACCTTGAGGATTCATGTTAATGGTGAACGTGATGGAAAATAGAATGATCTTCCTCCTAAGGAAAAAAATAAAATGAGAGTCAGATATAAAATCCTTATTTTTATTCCTAATCAACAATCTCAGGATATAATAAGTATTATAAACATTGGTGAGTTTTAAAACCAATCTAATGGGATAATTATGGAGCTTTGGGTGACCACAGAGGAAATAAAATTCAATTTTCCTCATGTAAATAACGTGAGAAGTGTAATCGAGGAGATTTTTTAAAAGGAACTAGAATATACTCTGGGTGTGTAAAAGAACAGCACAAGTCTACTAATTTTCATTGTAAAATTGATTGTTTTAGTTAACAAAATGGATGATAATAATGGTATTCTTGAGTAATCATTCATTGTTTAATGTTTTAAATGTGGAATGTATGGGCATCATGAAAATCAATCCCTAGGAGGAAATAACAAGATTTGAATCGTCTAGGTTGTTTGAGTAATGGTTATAATGCTTATGATGAAGAGATCATGAATGATGTTTGAGATGAAATAAGTGGTAGGTAATAAAATGAAAAATCTTGGTTAATAGTTTAAGACAAGAAGAAGAATTATTGAGTGTTTATGTATTTTAATTAAAGAATAATTTTGTAGATATACTTTTATGATATTATGAAATAATGAAACATCTAATAATTGTTCCAATGTATTTTATCTAATGTATTTTAAAGTATATGTTGAATGGTACTAGAAAAAATGAAAATAGATATAGGTGGTAAGCTGATATTATTTCAGAATACATGATTAATGTAAAGATAAATCTTAGTATGTGAATTATTTTTGGATAATAATGAGATTATGAGATATTTTATTGAATTGATAACTATGAAAATAATTTGTAATATGTTGAAAATAATGTTTTTTAATATATTTTATAAAAAAATTATTTATCATATTGGGAATGAATTAATTTGTTAAATTAGGCATATTTTCACTAAGGTTTTATGGTAATTAAGGTAATTAACATGTTTCAACCAAATACATGATAATGACCTCTACATGATTGGTGTTTGACAATTAAGTGTTTTATCAAGTTATTTTGGGGATTAATGATAATTTTATTTTGAAAATTTGGTGACCTTATTTCAAATGTTTTGGATTCTAATCTTTTTGAAGGTTTATAAGGCTAACTATTTATAAAAAATATTACCTTGAAATTTGGATGAGTTTTTTGAGATCAAGATAATTATTAACCGTATAAGGATTCATATTTATTAGATAACCATTCTATCTGATTTTTATGATGATAACTATATAAAAAAATTTATGACTTTTCATCCCATTACAGATCTTATGAATAGTTAGTTCATCAGGCATTATAATTTCCACTTGATTTCATGGAGTAAGAGATGAAGAGGAAATTGATGAGGGCACATCCAAAGAGTGATATTGTACTTATGAAATGAAATCAAGTAAGTGTGTCTTCTCAAAATATTTTGAAATAAAATTTTATCCATTTATCATCATTTATTATGATATTAATGACATTTTTTAGAAGTTTATCGTCAATGGTTTTTTATTCACTACCCTTATCATCACCATGTTCTCTATCATTCTCCACCATAAATATATAGTTAGAATTCTATTCTATGTCCATATATTAACTATCAATAATTTTTATCTTAATCAGAATCCAGGTTTTGTGGTAAATTTATCCGTTAACTTTCCCAATTTTTAAGAGCAAGTTTTATTGACCCTTTTTATAATGTGGGTTTAAAACAAAAGAATATTCAAATATCTGCCTCTAATTTTTTCAAATCAATTTTGAATTGTGAGGAAATAACAAAATTTCAAAATTATTAATTGTATTAGGAGTATAGATTATCAATTGGACAAATATCTCTCAATTTCATGATTTGTTCCATGTATCTCTCTTGAGGAAGTGCATGCTGGATAATTTTTATGTCATAAACTCATATGAAATACAGCTAGAATAAGATATTCATTTTGAGGAACAACTGATGAATATTTTTTATCAAATAGTGAAACTTATATGAAAAAAGACCACTCATTGGGTTAATGTTTTTTGGTGAAACCACTAGCTTTAAGAATCTATGCCAAAACATGGGAATTTGAAGAAGAAAGGGTATACTCGTATTTTTTTCATTTAAGTGATGAATTTTTAGGGTAACATTTATTTTAATTGTTTTATAAATTAACCCCCCAAGATATTTTGTTATTTATCTTTTTAAATAAATTTTATCTCTTTGATAATTTACTTTATATGGAACACTAAGTATAAATAATGTCCAAAAATATTTATTTTGACATGACAATTATAAATGAGTCATTTAATCGAAAGGTGTGAGTATGATTAACTATAACATGAAATATATATTAATTTCATGTTTAATACAAATTTATTTATTCTCTTGAAATAAACACATAATTCTTAGTAAATTCATTTTATACTTCAAATATATGTTTTTTTAAAGATATTTTCATTTCCTTTTATGACAAAATAAATATAATTAATTTTTTAAAAATTTAGAAAATGAATTTGATAAAATTAAACTCATTTATGGATTCATCATATAAAAATTATACTATGATGAATTTCATTGAATTTTATGAAATTTTGTTTTTGTAATTTGTAAAAAATACAAATTTTTATTAAAATCTATTTTTATTTATATATAAAATTTAATTTTATTATTTTAAATTGATATATAAGTGACATAGGTACATTTTAGACAGATATAATATAATTAAATAAATTTTAAAATGATTTATACCTTAATTTTTTATAAGTACATGTTTTATCATAAAAAAAGATTTCCAAAAAAATCATTTCATTTTAAAGGTTTAAATTTAATTGTAATTTTTTAGCCTATATGTTTTGAATTTTTTAAAATGGATTACATATTGGAAATATGGAGGTAAATTTTAGGTAATAAGGTCAATTTCATTTTTAGGCATGAAAATGATTCTATGGTAAAAACTTATTTACAGCAATATAGGTAAAATAATGTATCAGGATAAAGTTAAAATGTAAAAGCTTAAAATACCTAAAAAGTAAAACATTAACTGGGTGGTTTATTTATTTATCATCCTTAACCAGCCATTAAAACATAAATAATCATCCAACTTATTTCGAATTAAAACCATCCAAATGTTGTAACATTTAAATATAAAATAATCATTATTTTATCACTTAAAGACACCCCTCCTTAAGTATAAATACCACTCATCATCATCCCATTTATTTTCAAAATCCTTAAGCGATTCAAATATCTTCCAAACCCAATCCTCCCAACTATCCCCACCTCCATTTTCTACTGGTCTCACAAAAATTCTAATACTAATTTCCATAACAGGTCCTTCAATTGAGTGATATTCAAGAGGACGTTAAAGTACACAAGGCTAAATTAAATCAAAACGTAAGGGTTTCTCATCTAACTTTTACTCTTGTGAGTTATATTCCCTATTATAATCATATTTTTTTCTATGGTGTATATAATTCCCTTTGATATATTATATCATGAATCTCTTTACCTTCGTGTTTTTAAATTTTTCTTTTTATAATTATTACTTTTATGGGGAATTCAATTCGACGGATTATAATTGGTACGGGATTTCTTTACTCAATTTCCATTCATTGGGATAAACTTATAATTCAATTATTTTTTCATCATAATATTATGTTTAAGATGATGTTGATTAAATTATGTTTTATTTACAATTGTTTTATATGTATTTACATCTAATACCCATAATCAATTCATTTTATTAATACACACTTTCATGATATGATATTTATAAGCGCATTTCTCTTAAAAAATATTATCTTATTAAAATTTCCCTTAAAACTCCCTTTTTCTTCCATTTCAATGTTTTATAAAAAAATTAAAAAAATATTAAGATTTTTAATTTCATTTTTACTCATGTTTGAATTTTTACAATTCTGTTTGAGAGGATTCTTTTTTTTGTTCTCTAAATGAAATTCTTTGGTACTTTTCTGTAAAAACAAAGTATTTAAGGAATGTTTTTTAACTTATATTTCATGATTATATCTTCCCATAATCATGATACCTTAGGGATTCTAATAATCCATTTCAGTTATAAAATTTTGTTTTCAAATAATTTTATTTATAATTATGCAGTTTTGTTTAAAAAAATAATGATCTCAATATGGAGAGTATATTTTCCTCAATAATTATTTCAAGTGATCTTTCAAAATAATTTTCCATTTAATATTACACTCTTTGATATTGCATAATATTTATTAGTGATGTGATCAATTTATACCATCTATAATATTTCTATAGATGTTTTATGTTTATGATGAAAATATGAAATGTTTATTAAAACCATTTATTTTCCATTGGTTATGCTATGATAAAATATTTATGAAACCCATTTTTTTCATGGGTTCTAACAAGACGAATGATTTAGGTTCTTATAGAACCAAAATGTATGTTTTTAATTATTTGATGGTTGGGATATATATATATATATCCAGATGATGAATTGGGTTAATATTTATATCTCATGAGATCATAATTGAAAACAAGTCGATGGGATTTATCCACTATCAGAACCAGGTGGATCATGATCCACTATAGGAAATGGGTGTATCCTAATCCACTGTGGGAAACAGGTGTGCCCCAATCCACTATGTTGATGGACTTCGTAGTTAAAAATTCAATATGAAATGTTTTTCTATATTTATTTTGGTACCACACATTTATGAGATGAGATTATCAATCAGGATTGATGTATGATTATTTCACTCTCTTATGTTCTATGTGATTTGAAATGACAATGTTTATTCCATGAATCATGTTTATTATCTATGATAATATGGGATGGAATGTAATTAGTTATTCTCATACTAAAATAAACTTATTCAAATCTTATTCTTTCATATTATCATGGATTGATATCTCACATGTTTACCCTTCTTGGTTATCAAAGCTCACCCATTTAGTATGTTTCAATTAACTATGATATGAAAAAATGTAGTATGTTTGACATGTCAACAAGGGTTCTAGTTAAGAAGGAATAATTAAGAGATGATCTGGATGTTTTATGAACCATTTTTTATGTTTCCATGTTTCCAAAGAAACTAATCCCATACGGACCAATCATAGTTTTGTTATGTTATGTAACGAATATTCATATATTTAGATATAATGTTGATGTAGTAATGTTATGGTCTATTATAACCTCAAAACTAATAGAACCTCAAATACTTTATACTGGAACCATAAATAATTTACCAGAAATTCATTAGTTTCCCGGTTTGATTATGTTAATTTATATAAAGAAACTATATAATAAACCCCTTTCTAGGTTGATATTGAGTAATAAAACCCACCTATTTGGATCACCCCTTATGCATATTATTCCATCATTTAGTGACCTCCATGGAATCAAATTCCCAAACCAACCCATCAAGGGATTATTATACATATCGCAAGGTATTGTATCTTAATTTCCAAGGAATTTTTTTCATAGATAAAAATGATCTTAAATTAAATAAATATTTTTGTTTAGCTATGTAGAATTCCATAAATGTGTTATCTTGGAAAACAATCTCAATTATTGTTCAGATTTTAAATAATTGAACCTATCATCCTTGAAAAAAAAAGTTATAAAAATAAGATTGTCATGTGAATCCTCTGTTTCCTCCATTATTCATGTATCATTCTTCTTCCCTCCACAATCAAGAGAAAAAAACAAAATAAATATATTAAACACACTCATCATCCTTGTATCAATATTTATCTATAACATCAAAAACTAAAAAATGTAATCTCATTATGCTAATAACCTATAATTCTTACCAGAATAAGTTCTCATAAAATAATTTTTTGAGTTCATCACAATATATGACATAATATCAGATCACTTTTTAAATATCTCCATAAATAGTAATATAAACCAAACAAAATCCTTTTTTTAAAACTATGGATCATGATCTAATCTATAGTGTCTAGGCTACGGTTCTACATCACCACAGGTATACCTCCCCATATTTAAGAGAATTATGACTAGATGTGAGGTCCTAAACTTTTATTTGGGAGATTATAACCTCATCTAAGAGTATAATATTGTGGAAATAAAAATTAAAAAACAAAATTTCGTCACATCAGAGTATATACAATAAAAAACATATACAACTACTGATAAGATTTTGGTATAAAAACTATAATAATCTAATCACCCATTAGGTTATCCATGAATGTAAAATGAAGCAAACCAGAAAATACACAGGGGATATACTTCCATAATTCATCAAAATTACACTCCCAATATCTCAAACCCTATAGATTCTCTTACATGACCCACTGAAAATCCCTTACTTTGACCTAAAATTCATACATGAGGTATTCATGCCTGCTAGGGTTCCATACACGGTGTGAGAAGATAACATATAAAGGTATCACCAATTACCAAAAATATCTTTCATTATACCTATGTTTAAGCATGAGAAAGAAAAATTGGATAAGATTAAAATGATCATCAAGATGTTGTTTGTTGACCATACCACCATGAATCTTAACAAGATACACACCTATCAAGTTTTCTTGTTATAAACATGTATATACCCAGATACTATTATCCTAGAGTCGATGGTTACTTTATTACATTAGTTCTAAATACAATAAATCACATCCCAAATATTATATAGTTTCATATTTCCAGATAAATAACAACATACGTGATTCCAATTTTAGAAATGGAATAAATATAATTCATGAAAGAATAAAACGATCAGCATCCTTGTAACTCATTCAAATAATTCATCTTCATATCATGGGGAAAGGAAAGACAATATAGTATTTCTTAGATGATCAGTAAGGCTATGCACAGAATAGTATATCATTATTTTATAAGAAAAATTCAATATCGGATGTTAAATAACTAAAAACGCCTTCAATTTAATTAATAACTTGATCACAAAATGCTTCCACGAATAATTTAAATCAGACAATCTCATAGATAATAAAAATGGAATTCTAAATGAATGAAATGTTTAATAATAAATATCATGATCTCATATAACACAATATTTATACCATCAATACCATTCACTAAGACAATTTAATTAAAGCGTAGGTATAGACTAAAAAAACACATTTAGTTTGGATAATTGATTTATCTAATGAAAATACTGATGCATGGAGGGATGAGCTATAATCAGGCCCCACCATTCATTTCATGTCTATTGTATTTCTCATATATAGAATTATGAATTCAATTCTTAAATAATATTCCTTACTAATAAATATTTGTGTTGTGTAATGAATATATATTTATTAGTATTTTCTACAATCAATCAAATAAATTTCACAACAATACTATATATGTAGACAAGTTATATTATTTTAAAAATAATAAAATACATGATACAAATAATATGGGTATTTAAGAGAAATATATTATGAAATGATCACAATAAAGTTAATTGATCGATTTTAAGTTAACTTCCAAAAAATAATAAAAGATATGAAATGACTATTGGGTCATAGGGAATTTGGTTTTTTAATAAAATCATGTACTTTAAAATAATAAATGAAATAAATATAATATTATAAAAAATTTTAATTTAATATATTTATTTGAAAAACCATTTATAATTTTTAGAGGAATATATATTTCATAAAATAGTTATGGTGGTGGGGATGCCTTTTGATGCCATATATTTTTTAAAACATTACCCTTGATTTTTTGTAAATTTAAAAGATACACTTTCAAAAAAACATTAGAACCATTTATTTCATAACTTTTAAAAATTTAAGTATAACATAAAATTTCTTCAATAAATAATTTGATTTACAAAATCTACATTGTGAAATAATTTTGAAAAAATATTTCTATGGAAGAAAAATATTCCTCATTAAAAGGGAAGTAAAATTTATTTTTATTTTAAAAATATCTGCACTTGAATCAAGTAAAAAATAGAGTAAAAGTTAAACAAAAATTTAGAAACTAATTAAATATATAGAGTATATACAAAATATTTTATATTATCAAGGATAAAGGATAATATTCCTTCAATCAAAATATATTCCATTCCAACATAAAGTGTGATTGTAAAATAAAGTCTTACCTAATTAGTAAATATTGAATTATTCCCCATTGAAAGAATACACATGTATTAAATAATTAATAATCGTGAAAAAATATGTATTGATGTTAAATTTTTCAAATGGGTAGAATATAAACCACATAAAAGTAAATAGGTATATAATAACAATTCATTCTCAATATAGTAGAAATTGAGATGGAATCCCTTACCCCACATTTCCGTTTAGTTGAAAAAATTTTAATCTCGTGTTTTATGGTTTTAAACATGTTATTAATTTAATAAATAATCATATGTATATCTATAATATCATATTTTGTTCTCTTATAACATATTATCACCCTTTTGTTAATAATATTTCATTATTACCATTGTTTCAAGTGTTAACGAAATATTTTTCTCTTACATGATTTTTCATCGTAGTTTCAGTCCTCATGCATAAAATATAATTATATAATATAAAAATTTATATTAATATTATATATATAATATTTACTCAATATATAAATTTTTATAATCATTCTTGAAATTTTTACATAGAAAAGGAATCATATCACTTCATGTAGATTTTTGGTCCTACATACGCATGAGCGACAATATCATTTCCCTAATGGGAGGAAGGGTAAGGAAGTGGGGTTATATTAATTATAAATAATATATATAATTTCATATGTATCATATATATTCCTTTTTTCCATAATTATTAATATTCATGGGATTTGATGATGGGAAAAATTACATCACTTCTTGAGGTGGTAGTCTATCGTATAAATGAATGATGGTTTTTCTTTCCATTTGAGGGAGAAGAAAATGAAAAAAATTTAGGTCTTTAACACATTCGTATTTAATTATTTGGTAGATTCCATGGATATTTTATTATAATTCTTAATAAAAAAAATGTAGTATGTAAAATAAGAAGTAAAAATGGACATATTTCGGTGAAGACAATTACCTTCGCTTAGAAGAACCTCTTTTGGATAACTTATTAAAGACCCTAAGGTTGATATTTTAGAATGTAAATAACATATAAATTGGAATAGGTATATTTGGGAGATAGTATTTTAGTGTTACATTAGGCTAAAATGTTTGATATATGTTAATAAGTGAGGACATGATGTGCCTTTTTATAATTGAGGTGAGGGGAACAATTGTAATTTTTCAATATTCTTCTATAATGTCATGTCCCTTTATTTGAATTATGTCTCCAACATGGATAATATTATAATGGGATAAGTATAAGGTCTAAATGAAACCAAAAAGTTTGGTTTAATTAATTTTTTATTTCATTTTGACCATTATGCTTTTAGATTAACCCCGAGATAAACCATTTTTACCATAAACTGTTATAATGAGTTTTTACAATTTTTACGATTAATTATGAAAAAAATAAGTTCACATAATTAAATAATTCTTATTATTATAATTATAAATATGGAATAAATTCTATCATATTAAATTCCAAAAAGTTAAAAAATCTAATATAAAAATAAATCTGCAAAACGTGTTAACAAACAGTTTTTCAAGAAATGTATTTTTTGATCACTACATGATATTATATTAAATATATAACAACTAATAATGATTAGATAGATTAAAATTAATTTATTCAGTAATAAAATATAAAAAATGTCATTTAAATCATTCATCATTAAATATTATTATAACAACCATACTTTACATACAATATTTGTACTTCAAAATTGAAGTACACTTATTACAACATATAACAAAACCTTGAAAGGACCGTATATGTATAGTGTCTTTAGAAACAGGGAAACATAAACAACTGGTTCATAAAGCATCTACATTGCCTCCCATTTATTTCATCATATCAAGAGTCCCTTTTGGCATATCTTACTTAATAACCTTCATCCTGACCTGGGGAAAAAACATATAAAAGGGTGAGCTCAAATGCTCAGTAAGGGTAAACAAAATAAATATCAATCACATCATATTAAAAAGAACATAAAATTTTGGAAATACTACACTGCAAAAGAGATCATAATTTCATAACATGCGATAAATCATGGCAGTGAAATGTAATCACAATAATCATAACTTAAAACATGAAGCTTTGTGGCATACACACATAATCATAGAGAATCATTTCTTATTAGTCAAGACTCATTGACAAAACTATCTTAGTGGACAAATTCCATTTCTGAACCGAGTTCATTCATCGTTTCAGTCCTATTTCACTGAACCGGTTTAACCTGTCGTTCCAGCCATGTCTATCTCATGAGATATAAAATATTTACCCAATGCATTGGAGGGAGATATAGGTCCCACCCATCTCATAATGATACCATTCTTATGTGTCCCACAAAATCATAAACCCTACATCATAGCATAACACATGTAATAAAAATGGAATTCGTAAACATCGTGACATCATAAAACAATTCATATAAGATAAAGGAATTCATAAAAATAATTCCATCAAAATATAATAAAATCAATGTAATAATAGGGATAGAAACAAAACCCTTTATTATCTTAGATGGAAAATAATTTTGATAAAACACTTGAACTCCATTCTTCAGGAAAATATCCTTTCTACTTCAAAAACACTTTTCCTTTTTTAACATGTAATACAATTCTAAACTAAAAAAAGTTGATTAAAAATAAACACGAAAACTTGTAAAGGAATCTTCTTGGAAATAATGTTATAAAAATCCATTCATGCCGTATAATTTAAAAAAAACATTCTTCTCTTACTTTTGTCGGAGAAGTCAAAAAGTACCTCATACGAAAAACGACAAAAGATTCCTTTCATATCATTTACTAAAAACTCACAGAAGGGTAAAATTGGATATAAACAACTGTAGAAGGATATAAATATTACATATTAAGGAGACATGGATGTGGATGATAAAATACACCCCAGTAAATTCCAAAGTATAAACAATCTCGGATAAAAATGAGATTGTGATATTTCCCTTACCTTAGGTCTGATTTTCTTTGTAAGTGTCTGAACCTCCTGTATAATGATTTAAATAATGTCATTGACTTATTCCAGAATCATACACATTGTTATGATATCATATATGGTCATATTATTAGTTTATTATTAGTAATATTTCATTGCTACTTGTTATT
The DNA here is from genome assembly GCA_963277665.1 of Viscum album. NCBI lineage: Eukaryota > Viridiplantae > Streptophyta > Magnoliopsida > Santalales > Viscaceae > Viscum > Viscum album. The sequence goes on from OY728125.1 coordinate 1,407,590,399, forward strand.
CATGTGTTTATTACTTTTTGTTCTTTTGCGTGTTTTGTCGAATAAAATCTTATTCTTATTTTTAGGTTATAGATAACTCATTTATAGAATGGTATTAGTGTAATATATATCATATTTATTCACTCAATGCATTTATGTAATCATTATGCAATGAAAATCATGTAGAACGAGTCGCATCACATCGTGGAGACGGTATCCCGTACGTACGCACGAGCGATGATATCATTCCCATGATTGTGGAATTGTATTGGAGTGTATGTATACTATTTCAAAATCAATATCACTTTAAAACAATCATATATATTCATTCTTTACACCATTATACCCATCTAAGTAAAGAAAAAAGATTACACCACAGCGTGGAGACGATATTCCGTACGTACGCACGCGCGGTGATTTCATTTTCCGTAGAATGGATAGATGGTGAAATAGGGTTGTTTCATACTTATAATAACATTTCTGTATATGAGTGATACTTATGTTATTAATTCATAATGAAACAACAATAGTAGAATAATTGCAAGAAGAAATAAAGTTGAAAGAATCGGTAATGGACATTACCTCTTCTTTGAAGCGCTTATTTGAGACCTCCTTTTAGGGCACTAAACATGGTATTTGAAGAAGACCAGGACCTCTTGGATGTTTCTAGGGAAGTGGAGAGGAGAAATTGTCAGGGGTTGGACGAGCTTGAAAGCTCAATGTGGTGTAAGGAAGAGAGGGAGGAGGTTCCCTTTTATAAGGGAGGAGAGGGGCTCCTTTGGAAAAACTAAAAATATTCTTTTATTATAAAGCCATATTCGGTTTTAAATAGCTCAAAATTGATTTATTTCTAAGATAAGGTGGGGATGGGTCGAAATCCTCTAATCCAATAGAATTTGGAAAAGTTTATTTTACTATTTTAGCCTTATCATTTAGATTTAACTTTAAGCTAGATAATTTTACTTTTACCGTGTCTTTTTGTGTTTTTACACTATAAGGTTAATAAATGTACTATAACAAGCAAAACGAATCCCAACTTGTTTATTATTAATATATATAACCTTATATAAGTCATTTGGATGAACCTTATATTTTTAAGAATAAAATAACAATTAATAATATAATATTTTTTTATAAAAACTATTTTTTGTTAATTCTGACACTATTTTGTAATTGATTTTTTTAAAACTCATAACAAAATGATTAATTCAAAATAAGTTAATTAAATAAATACTTACATGTCATATTAACCTATAAAATTATTGGAATTCATAAAAAGTCTCAAATTACATTTATTTGTGTATTTATAACATCAATTATGTCAATATTTCATTAATAATATAATTACTCCATCATCTTTCTGTCATAAATAAATTAAATTATTTAATGTCTAAAAATTACAAATAAAATACCATTATGTAGAAAATCTTTTTATATTTCTTAATGAATATTTATAGTCTAATTTATCTCATGTATAACCCTATATTAAAAATTATTCACTTATTAAACCTTGATTTTAACTATTTTAACACTTCTTTAAATAAATTAATAATAAATGTCCTAATCTAATCCAAGTGAGACTAAATGGTCATATTTTATTACTACAGTTGTTTTTGGTCGAATTACACCTATCCAATAGAATTAGGACATGTGTTAGGGTAATAATAATATCATTTTTACTCTTAATTACCCTATTTACTTTTAACCATGGTAAATTATAGTAAAATGTTACTATTCACCCAAAATTATTTTTATCTCATTGAACCACATTTTACTTACTGACATCAACTGTGTGTCTCATATTTTTGAAATTTCACTCACAGAAGCGGTAAAATTATGTTTTATGTAAATTTTCAAATTCTCCTAGGAGGTGGGTAAAAGACGCTGAAAAGTTCAATAAAATTTTTATATATCTAAAATTATTATAAAATTACTCCAATGAATTACATTTAACTTATATAGGTATTTTGTATCAATTTTTACCTAATATAAATTTAAATAAAATAAATAATTATTTAAATAGAAAGTCGCTTTTTCAATAGTAACCTAGTGTTTTCACTATTCATCAAAAATTGAAAGTTTCCAGAAAAATACCAAAATTTCACCCTAGTCTAATTTCGATATTCCGAATCCAAAAATGAAGTCCATTTTGAAAAATAAAATTAACAAAATTTCAAAAAGTGGATATTACTATTCATAACGGCTAATTTTAATAATATTTTAATAGCATATCGTTGTTTAGTAAAACTCGGTATTGCGTACGACGCAAGATGTCAAGGAAGGTCGTGATTGTGTGTAAAACAAGCCAAGCTAGTGTTGTGTGTAGTGAATGATTCCATTGATGATTTATATAAAAACAAAATATTTCTTATAAAAGTCTCGGGTGTTACATTCTACCCCCCTTAAAATTATTTGCACCCTCGAAATTCATCACTTGTAACAAATAGATGAGGATACCTCTCCCTCATCATATCCTCAAGCTCCCATGTATCTTATTCTAATTGGTGGTTCCTCCATAAAACATTCACCAAGAGAGTGGTCTTGTTCCTTAGGAATTTTTCACTATGATCAAGAATCTCTATCAACTGTTCTTCAAAAAAAGATCTTGTTCCAGCAGTACAACTTCTGAGCTGAGTACATGTGAAGGATCAGGTGTGTACTTTCTCAGGAGATATACATGGAACACATCGTGAACTTGAGAGAGATTCGGTGGAAGTGCCAATCGGTAAGCTACCTTCCCAACACGATCCAGTATTTCGAAAGAGCCGATATACCTAGGGCTCAACTTTCCCTTCTTTCCAAATCTCATTACTCTCTTCCAAGGAGATATTTGTAAGAACACTTTATCACCCACTTCAAACTCTATGACTTTTCTTCGGTTGTCGGCATAACTTTTTTGTCGACTATGAGATGCTCTTATGTGTTGTTGAATAGATCAGACCTTTTCTACGATCTCATCAACAAGATCAGGTCCTAATAGGTTTCTTTCCCAACTTCATCCCAGCATGTTGGAGTCCTGAATTTCTTTCCATACAGAGCTTCATAAGGATCCATCTGAATACTGGAGTGAAAGCTATTATTATAAGAAAATTCCAAAAAAGGTAGGTTTTAATCCCAACCACCTTTGAAATCCATAGAGCAAGCTGTCAACATATCTTCTAGAGTTTGAATTGTCCTCTCAGACTGACCGTCTGCCTAAGGATGATAAGCAGTGCTAAAACTCAACTCTATATCCAGAGTATGATGAAGACTTCACCAGATCATTGAGGTAAACCTCAGATCCCGATCAAATATAATAGAAAGTGGTACTCAATGTAATATTACCACTTCCTTTACATATATCATGGCAAGCTGATCCAGAGAGAAATCCTCTCTAATAGCAATGAAGTGTGTAGACTTTGTAAGACGGTCAACTATGACCCAGATAGCATTATTGCCTTTGGATGTTTTAGGAAGTCCTATGACAATGTCCATAGTGATGTTTTCCAATTTACATTCGGGTATGGGTAATGGTTGTAACATCCCCTTAGACTTATGTCTCTCATCTTTAACTTGCTGGCAAACCAAGCATCGAGTGACATATTCAGCAACATCTCTTTTTAGGCCATCCCACCAGAAGTACTCTTTCAGGTCCCTATATATCTTCGTTCTTCCAGGATGAATAGATGATGAAGAACTATGAGCCTCATCTAGCAGATCCTTATTTAATTTGAGGATGGGAGGAACCCAAACCCGATTCCTGAACTTTATTATCCCATCATAATCATGGTTGAATTCAGGAACATTTCTCACCTTCTTTTGTAACTCTACACAATCTTTATGTGCCTCTTTAATCTTAACATGTATAGATGGTTGAACATTCATTTGAGAAAGATACGATTTTCCCCTTTCATTATAATTCCAAGATCCATCCTTTGAAAATCCATAAATATTGGATCTTTTGTGATTCTCATCATGGATAAACTGGCATTGTCTTGTCGACTTAATGCATCTTCCACCTTGTTTGATTTCCCAGGGTGGTAATGAATTGAGCAGTCGTAATCCTTAGTCATCTCCAAACATCTTCTTTGGCACATATTCAGCTCCTTTTGTGTGAAAATATACTTTAAACTTTTCTGATGAGTTTAAAAGTCACACCTTTCTCCATAAAGATAATTCCACCAAATCATTAATACAAATATTACTGCAGCTAACTCCAAATCATGAGTTGGGTAATTTTGCCCATGGATTTTCAACTGTCGTGAGGCATAATCTATCACCATATCATTTTTCATAAGAACACACCCCAATCCCTTCTTGGATGTATCACTGTAGATCACAAACCTTTCTCCACTACAAGTCAGTGTGAGCACTAGTGCACTGGATAACCTTCTTTTCCACTCCTTGAAATTATCATCACATTCCTCCATCCAAACAAACTTAACTCCTTTCTGAGTCAACCTGGTGATTGGATTAGATAATCATGAAAAATCATTCACAAAACGTTGATAATATCCATCCAAACCAAGAAAACTTTGGATCTCAGTTATTGTTGTTGGTCTCGACCATCTTTCGATAACCTCTGTTTTTGCTGGATCCACAGATATCCCATATTTTGAGATTATGTGACCCAAAAATGAAACTTTTTGAAGACAAAATTCACACTTGGTAAATTTGGCATAAAGCTTCTCCTTTATCAGGGTCTTCAATATAATTATCAAGTGATCTTCATGTTCTTCCTTGATATTTGAATATACAAGAATATCGTCTATAAAGACTACCACAAACTGATCAAGATAGTCTCTGAAGACTCTATTCATCAGATCCATGAATATAAAAGGGGCATTATTAAGACCAAATGTAATCACTATAAATTCATAGTCTCCATACATTGTATGGAATGTCATCTTTGGTATATCCTCCCTTTTGACCCTTAATTGACAATACCCTGAATGAAGATCAATCTTGGAAAAGTATTGATCTCTGAATAGTTGGTCAAATAAGTCATCAATTCATGGGAGATGATATTTGTTCTTGATAGTGATCTTGTTAAGTTCTTGATAATCAATGCAGAGTCTCATTGATCCATCTTTCTTCAAAACAAATAGAACAGGTGCTCCCCAAAGGTGACGCACTATGGCGTATGAACCCCTTATCAATATTCTCTTGGAGTTGCTTCTTCAATTCCTGCAACTCAATTGGGGCCATTCTATAAGGTGTTTTTGAAATAGGTAAAGCACCTGGTACGAGTTCTATTAAAAGCTCAACTTCACGATTTGGTGGAAGACCCGGTAATTCCTCCCAAAAGACATCATCAAACTCCCGTACAATTGGCATATTCTTAATCGTGAGTTTCTCAACAACCATTTGAGATAAATAACCTTCATTTAGTGGAATCAAGACCCATAACATGGAAGAAATTTCCACTAGACGGTTATGTTCATCCTTGCATCGATAGACGATCATAGATTGATCTGGAATTTGAAATGTGACTTCCCTTCCTTGGAAATTGATATGAGCTCCATATAAAGAAAGCCAATCCATGCCAAGAATCGCATCAAATTCCACTATAGTAAGGATCACAAGATTTGCAGGAATCACTTTCCCAAAAACTTCAATCGGAGAAGAATTATAAACTTTTGATGCGACTGTTGTACCATTAGGGGTTGTCACAGCTAACTCAACATCTAATTGTTGAGGTAATTCGGTGATACACTTAGAAAAGTCTTCAGAAATAACGGAGTGGGTGGATTCAGAATCAAATAAAACATTTTCTACTTTAGAGTGGATGGTAAGTGTACCTTTCACCACATTGTTATCGTACTCCACATCACTGATAGAAATTGCATGTGACTTTCCTTTGTCTTTAGCATTAAGAGTTTTTTGACGTCGATCATCATCAACAATCCTTGGATTTGGGCATTGATTGGCATAATGCCCCATTTCCTTGCACTTGTAACATTGAAGTGTTGGAGGTGCACTCTGTGTAGCCTTTTCACTGTTCGCATCACTAGAAATCTTCTTCCCATCATTGCGGCATTCAAATGCCTGATGACCTTCCTTTCCACATTTGAAACATTTACTTTTCCCTTTAAGAAAACTCCCTCTATGTTTCCTTCCACACTTTGAGCATAAGGGGAAACTCATCTTCTTTTCAGTGTGCTCTTTAGATTTTCCTTTGAATTCCATTTTCCTCTTCTTATCAAACCCATATGACTGATGGGTTACACCAATCTCCATCTCAACTTTGAGAGCACATCGAACGATTTCCTCATATCTATTAAAGTCCCTTATGGATAACACCCTTCGAAGACTTGGTTTTAAGCCACTAAAGAATCGATCAATCTTACTCATAGGTTGGGTAACAATACAAGAAGCGTACCTTGCAAGTTTTGTAAAATTTGCTTCACAGGTACCAACATATTCATCATCCTTTTTCTTTAGTTCAAGAAACTCCTTCTCCATCTTTGTTCGAAGAATACGAGGGAAGTACTTATTGAAAAATAAGTTCCTGAAATCGTCCCATTCCATGGAATAAATTTCATCTATTGGCCTTGTATTCTTGATAAGATTCCACCATTGATCAACATCACCTTTCAAACGATACACTACTAAGATGACTTTGTCATGTTCAGAACATTGAATAACTGAAAATATCTTTTCAGTAGTACTAATCCATTGTTCAGCAACTAATGGATTAGTAGACCCGCTGAATGAAGGTGGACACTGCCTCATGAAGGATTCAACAGAATGTTGCTACTTCCTTTTCTCATTTGGATGTCCTCCATGATTCATATCTTGAGAAATTTGTGTGAGCATGGTTACAAGATTTTTCATTCCAGCTCCCATAACATTTGGTTGCTCAGGGGGGACAATCATTTCATTGCCCATCGCATTCGGCATTAACACGGTTCTTTTGGGTTCCAGCCATTGACTAAAACCAAGAACAATAGTGTGAGCAACACTAATTATAATAGGAAAACCACATAATCAAGAATAAAATTTCACACTTAAGGGCTTATCATAGGTTCTTCATGGACATTTTTAAAACACTAAGATTGTGTTCTATGCATAGACTTATCCTTAGGTTTCTTACTAAGGCTTTCACATCATAGTTTCCAAAGGTTGACTATACCTTTCCTTCGATACCAACTATAAGGACCAATACTTTACATACATTGTTAGTACTTCAAAATTGAAGTACACTTATTACAACATATAACAAATCCATGAAAGGTCCGTATAGGTATAGTGTCTTTAGAAACTGGGAAACATAAACAACTGGTTCATAAAGTATGTACATTGCCTCCCATTTATTTCATCCTATCTAGAGTCCCTTTTTGGCATCTCTTACTTAATAACCTTCTTCCTGACCAGGGAAAAAACATACAAAAGGGTGAGCTCAAATGATCAGTAAGGGTAAACAAAAGAAATATCAATCAAATCATATTCATAAGAACATAACATTTTGGAAATATTACCCTGCAAAAGAGTTCATAATTTCATAACATGGGATAAATCATGGCAGGGAAATGTAATCACAATAATCATAACCTAAAACCTGAATCTTTGTGTCATACACACATAATCATAGAGAGTCATTTCCTATTAGTCAAGACTCATTTCCAAGACTATCATAGTGGACAAAGTCCATTTATGAACCGAGTTCATTCCTCGTTTCAGTCCTGTTTCACTGAACCGGTTTAACCTGACGTTCCAGAAATGTCTATCTCATGAGATATAAAATATTTACCCAATTCATTAGAGGGAGATATTTATCCCACCCATATCATAATGATACCATTCTTATGTGTGCCCCAAAATCATAAACCATACATCGTACCATAACCCATGTAATAAAAATGGAATTCTTAAACATCGTGACATAATAAAACAATTCATATAAGATAAAGGAATTCATAAAAATAATTCCATCACAACATAATCAAATCAATGTAATAATAGGGATAGAAATATAACCCTTTATTATCTTATATGGAAAATAAATTTGATAAAACACTTGAACTCCATTCTTGAGGAAAATATCCTTTCTACTTCAAAAACACTTTTCCTTTCTTAACATGTCATAAAATTCTAAACTAAAAGTAGTTGATTAAAAATAAACTATAAAACTTTTAAAGGAAGCTTCTTGGAAATAATGTTTTAAAAATCCATTCATGCCGTATAAGTAAAAAAACATTCTTCTCTTACTTTTTTCAGAAAAGTCAAAAAGTACCTCGTACGAAAAACGACAAAAGATTCCTTTAATATCTTTTACTAAAAACACACTAAAGGGTAAAATTGGATATGAACAATTGTATAAGGATATAAATATTACATGTTGAGGAGACATGGATGTGGATGATAAAATACACCCCAGTAAATTCCAAAGTAAAAATAATCTCGGATAAAAATGAGATTGTGATATTTCCCTTACCTTAGTTCCTATTTGCTTCGTAGGTGTCCGAACCTCCTGTATAATGATTTAAATAATGTCATTGATTTATTACATAATCATACTCATTGTTATTATATCATATATGGTCATATTCTTAGATTATTATTAGTAATATTTCATTGCTACTTGTTATTCAGGTGTTTATTACTTTTTGTTCTTTTGCGTGTTTTGTCGAATAAATTCATATTATTTTTTTAGGTTATAGATACCTCATTTCCAGAATGGTATTAGTGTAATATATATCATATTTATTCACTCCATTCATTTATGTAATCATTCTGCAATGAAAATTACTTAGAATGTGTCGCATCACATCGTGGAGACTGTATTTCGTACGTACGCACGAGCGATGATATCATTCCCATGATCATGGAATTGTATTGGAGTGTATGTATATTATTTCAGAATCAATATCACCTTACAATAATAATATATATTCATTCTTTACACCATTATACCCATCCAAGTAAGGAAAATAGTTTACACCACGGGGTGGAGACGGTATTTCGTACGTACGCACGCGCGGTGATTTCGTTTTTCGTAGGATGGATAGATGGTGAAATAGGGTTGTTTCATACTTATAATAACATATAATTATATGAGTGATACTGATGTTATTAATTCATAATGAAAAAAACTAAAGAATAAGAAGTGGAAGAAGAAATAAATTTGAAAGAATCAGTAACGGACATTACCTTTTCATTGAAGCGGTTCTTTGAGACCTCCTTTTAAGGCACTAAAATTGGTCTTTGAAGAATACCAGGACCTCTAGGATGTTTCTAGGGAAGTGGAGAGGATAAATAGTCAGGGTTTGGCCGAGATTTAAGGCTCAAAGTGGTGTGACGAAGAGAGCGAGGAGGTGCCCTTTTATAAGGGAGGATAGGGCCTCCTTTGGAAAAACTAAAAATATTATTTTATTATAAAGCCATATTCGGTTTTAAATAGCTCCAAATTGATTTATTTTGAAGCTAAGGTGGTTATGGGTCGCAATCCTCTCATCCAATAGAATCTGGACAAGTTTAGTTTACTATTTTAACCTTATCATTTAGATTTAACTTTATGTTAGATAATTTTACTTTTACCTTGACTTTTTTTCTTACACTATAAGGTTAATAAACTTACTATAAAAAGCCAAAAGAACCCCAAGATGTTTATTATTAATATATATAATCTTATATAAGTCATTTGGACGAACCGTAGATTTACAGGAATAAAATAACAATTAATAATATAATATTTGTTTTAAAAACTATTTTAAGTCAATTTTGACACTATTTAGTAATTGATTTGTGTAAAAGTCATAACAGAATGATTAATTCTAACAAAGTTCATTAAATGAATACTAACATGTCATATTAACCTTTAAAATTAGTTTAATTCTTAAAAATTCTCAAATTACATTTATTTGGGTATTTTTAACATCAATTATGTCAATATTTCATTAATAAGATAATTACTGCATCGTCTTTGTGTCAACAATAAATTAAATTATTTAATGTCTAACAATTACAAATAAAATCCCATTATGTAGGTAATCTGTTTAGATTTCTAATGAATATTTATAGTCGAATTTATCTAATGTATAACCCTATATTAAAAATTATTTACTTATTAAACTTTGATTTTAACTATTTTAACCCTTCTTTAAATAAATTAATAATAAATGTCCTAATCTAATACAAGTGGGCCTAAATGGTCATATTTGATTCATAAGGGTGTTTTTGGTCGAATTAAACTTATCCAATAGAATTATGACACTTTTTAGGGTAATAATAATATCATTTTTACTCTTAATTACCCTATTTACTTTTAACCATGGTAAATAAAAGTAAAAAGTTGCTATTCACCAAAAATTATTTTCATCTCATTGAATCACATTTTACTTACTGACATCAACCATGTCTCTCGGATTTTTGAAATTCCACTCACAGAAGCGGTAAAATTATGTTTTATGTAAATTTGCAAATTTTCCTAGGAGGTGGGTAAAAGACGGTGAAAAGTTTGATAAAATTTTTATATATCTAAAATTTTTATAAAATTACCCCAATGAATTACATGGAACTTATATAGGTATTATGTATAAATTTTTACCTAAAATAAATTGAATTTAAATATATAACTATTTAAATAAAAAGTCGGTTTTTAAATAGTATCCCAGTGTATTCACTATTCATAAAAAATTAAAATTTCCAGAAAAATACCGAAATTTCACCCTAGGCTAATTTCAATATTCCAAATCCAAAAATGAAGTTCATTTAGAAAAATATAATTTAAAAAATTTCAAAAAGTGGTTATTACTTTTCATAATAGCAAGTTCTAATAATATTTTAATAGCATATCGTTGTTTAGTGAAACTCGGTATTGCGTACGACGCAAGCTATCAAGGAAGGTCACGATTGCGTGTAAAACAAGCCACACTAGTATTGTGTGTACTGAAAGATTCCTTTGATGATTTATATAAAAACAAAATATTTCTTATAAATGTCTCGGGTGTTACAATTATAATAATTAATTAAAATGGATATACATTATTCCTTTTGAAATGAAAATGGTTTTCTATAAAATATCCCATTTTACCTCCAAATGATATTATCATTATTTCAATCAAATTTACTGTAAATAAATTTAAAATTTTAAAAATTATAAAATATTATTATAAATAAATGGTGTAATATTTAAATACTATATTTTTAATTATTCATAAAAGCATGTTTCTAAGGTAAAATTTTAAAAATTCATCTTCATATTATTTTCAAAATGCTCAAAATCAATATTCATCCAATATAATTAAGATTTTCGTTCCATGAAATAATAAAATTCTAATTATATTTGAGTTTTATTAAATAAATTACATATTATTATATAATATTTTGGGTTACATTATCGCCTTCAACAAAAATTTCATCCTTGATATTTTATTGAATATTATCTTCTATACAAATGAGGGAGGTTCTTATTCATAACATCCTATAGTTACCATGTTCTTCCTCTATTATTTGATTTATCCAAAGTAACATTAATAATCATTGCACCCAATTCATTAATAATTTATCTATATCATAAATTTTCTGTATGGGATCTCAATAGTACGATAGATTGGGTTTCAATTCTACTTCTTTATTGGTGATCACATGTGTTGGGTTGGGTCTGTACTTCCTAGATAATGGTATAAGGAACACATCATGTAATATAGATATTTTTGGTCTAATTTAAAATTTCTAATCCAAATACATAATTCATTCTATAATTTCAAATTTTCTAAAATACACAGGTCCAAGTTTCCTTTTCTTATGAAACCTTATAATTTCCTTCCTTAGAGATACCTTAAAAAAATGTGGTCTCCTACTTGAAATTTAAAATCATTCCTCTTATTACCATCATAAATATTTTTGTACTTTTAACCATTATAATATTAGTATAAATAGTATTTACCTTTTTTATTTTCTCCTCAATATGTTCTAGGCCAAAAATTTTCTTTTCACCAAATTTATCCCAACAAGTTAGATTATAATATCTCTTACCATACAATGATTTATGTTGTGTAATTTGAATACATGATGGAAAAGTGTTGTTATATGAAACATTTACCAAAGGAAAATAATAATCCCACATAACATTAAAGTCAAGTTAGAACATCCTTAACATGTCTCCTATGGTTTGAATAATACTTTTATACATTCCATCGGTTTATGGATGGTAGTCTGTGCTCAAATGAAGTGTAGTATCAATGGCCTTCTAAAGACTCTTCCAAAATTTCAATTTAAATATGGGATAATGATCTAATACAATTAAAAGTGGTATACCATGGTTTCTTAAAACTTCATTAATATAGAGTTATTTAGTGTTGTCGACTGTTACATCTTCTATTATATAAATTAATTGCACATATTTAGTTATGTGATCAACAGTATCCATATTTCATTATTCTTTCTATAAGTCTTGGTATTCCTATGAAAAATACCATAGTAATTTTATCACATTTATAGATAGTAATATTTATATTTTATTTAACTTATAACAACCCAAACTTATCATACATAGATATTAAGTAATTTTTATGAGTATTCATTAAATTATACAAACACACTCATGTGGACTGTAATTGTTTAGTGTGTTTGGAAACATGGGAACAAAAATAAGGTCCATAGTAAAAATAATACATATCCCACTATGAACATCATAACTAGAACCCTTATAATAAATATCATATTTAATACATTTATTCATAACTTGGGGAAAGGAAACATAATAAATAGTGATCTTATATTATCACTAGCGGTAAACAAGGTAGATACATAACAATAACGTGAACATAAGGGTTTAAAAACATGATAATAACTTATGAAAACTATACCATGAATTTTATATATCATAATCTTGAGTCATGGAAAAGGATAGGAAGTGAATAAGACATGAATCATGTGGTAATCAAAGAAAATGTTCTATGAGAGCATAATATTGGCATAAAACCTAAATTTTTGGAATACGAATAAGTAGAGAAACTCGTTACCATATTAGTCAATGATAATTTCCAATTATATCATATTGGAATGGGTTCTCACACTAAACCATAATACTATCAAGGGTCAATACTGAGACCATCATTGATTCCAAAGTCCCTTAATAGACTTGGTTTACTCCAAATCCCAGTCTTATCTATCTCATTAGATATAAATATTTACCTAATCCATTGGAACAAGATATATACCCCACCCACATCATAATGAAAATAATATTTATATATGCCACAAGATCATAAAACATTCATTATATCATAACACTGGAAATTAAATGGATTCCATAAACATTTCACAATATCATAACATATAGAAAATAGATAGGTTTCATAATTATTTCATCATTTCATCATAGCATAACCTATGGAAAATGATTTGGGGTTCATAGTAATTATATCATGGTGTACACCATGGAAGAGAAATGGGTTTCATATAAATCATGACATAATAAAAAGAAATCATTTAAAGAAATAAGAATAATGGTATCCTTGGAGAATATCATCATTAAGACATATAAAACACCAATCGATGTCATCTAAGATGGAAATTTTTTTTGATCAATCATTTAAAACATTTATTAACGAAAATATCCTTTCGAAATTGGAAAAAATTAGAAACTAAAAAATATTTAAAATATTTTTATTTGAAATTAAACTTTAAATAAAATAGAGTAATCTTTTAATAAAATAATTTTCATTCCAACTGGATGTTTCCTTTAAGCTTTACATGAAAAAATAAATATTCCAATAACAATTTCAGTAATTTCCAAAAAGTCATTATTTGGAGAATTACATGAATATTTATTTAAAAAAAATTCTCTAAAAATTTAAACAAAGGTAAATATTCATTTTTTAAATAATAGGAGAATAATAAAAAAATATTGAAGACATTTTTAGAAAACATGGTTTTGGAAAAAAAATTAATTTCCAACGGAAGAGAGAGATATAGTCATATTTTCATAAAAATTAAATTATTTTTCTTAAAAATGTGCTGAAAATGTTACTAGTACATGAAAATATCATGAATAAATATGGGGTAACAAAATACATTTGTTTTTGCAGATATGGATCATAATATTTTATCATTGGAAACGTAATCATAAAAAATCTGGATAAAAAATGAGATTGTAACATAAAATTATTATCAATTTGGTATCATTGAATCATGATCCCCATGAAGGAATAATTTAAAATGGAACCTAAAATATCATGAGTATAAATAAATTGATGATATTACACGTAAAATAGTTTCTATATAGACGTCATGAAATATTATATGTCTATAAAAAATGTACATCTAAAAGATGATAAATTGAGAATAAAATCTCTCACCATAAGTATTGACTTATGTCGTACATGTTTAAAACATATATTTAATAATTATAATTTATTATACATCTATAATATAAATATATTTATATATATCATACAAAAAAAGTGATTTTATTATGACCTTTTATTACCCATTTATCAAAAATACCATGTTGAAGGTATGTTTCGGGTAAAAACCACATTGTTTTCATATATATTATGATCTTTTATTTTTTTAATCCTTTATAAGTATTGATTTAATAACATAAAAAATGTTAACCATTATATAAATAACTTATATATTCAGTGAATATGTGATTGGAGTAATCCATGATATTTAGTGATATAAAATGATATACATCATTTATAGAGATGGTAGGTCACATGTATGAAATAATGTTGTTTCCATTTTCTTGTAGTGTGTATAGTAATAAAGGTAAATGATATATTATTATAAAAAAAATTTTAATTTAATATATAAAACATATTTTTATTTAAAATCATTATTAACATCCATGTAAAGCATTAATGAATCACATTACATCGTGAGGTGGTAGTCCTCCCTATACAAGGGCGACGTTATCGTATTCCCACAAAATATAGATTTTAAAGGTATGTGTGATATAATAATTCCATAATTATAATATATATAATATATAAACTTTTTTATTCATCCTTATAACCCAATGTGGTAGGTGTTAATGGAAAACTGAATGACATCAATTCCCAAGGCTATAGTACATTCTACACACAAACGATGATTTTTATAAACCATTTGATAGAGGTAGAAATTGTTGTTGGTGATGTCATTAACATAAAAAACATAACATTATATTAATGAAACATATTTTATTATATAATCATGTAATAACTATAAGTTAAGGTAGTGGAGGTAGAAATAAAATAAAATGCTTGTTGATGAACATTAAATATTCATCGTGTATCCTCCTTAGGTTTGCACCAAAATCATTCCTTTGTTTTATTTATATAAAAAATTACACTTTTATTAAGATATGAATGGTTTATTTAAGGTATTATTTTAGTAAATGGCTGAACCAAAAGGGTTTGAAGCTGTTAATAAGATAGTAGTATGGGTGGCCTATGTGAGGTAAGTGGTACACTTGAACTTTCTTGAAAAGGGAGAATTCCACCCATGTAGTTCCAGGTCACAAGGATCAAATAATGGATAATTATGGATAATATAATGCATAATGTCTAAATATTTCAATCCAATGTGTTATTGAAATTTTTTCGGTTATTTTTTACCCTTGTTGTTTTAGTTTAACCTCGAGTAAAACAATTCTTATCTTAACCACGATAATTTTTTTATTATTTTTATTATTCATTTTGGTCAAAAAATTAAGTTGAACTTATTATATAGTACAAAATTTTATGATTAAAAATGTGGAAGGAATTTTTCTAAATTAAATTCATAGAAGTGGAAAATTTTAATTTAAAATTAATCCCCCAAATGCGATGAGAAAGTTAGTTTTTAAATAGTAAATATTCAAAAGTTTATAACATTTTAATATCGAAAATCAATATAGAAATGATTAAAATTACCAAAATTTGATTAATGTATGTATATTTAAACTAATTTTACATTAAAAATAATTTAAAATGTAATATTATTTCATAAATAAATTATATTAAAATGATGTTTCCGATTAAAATTTAGTGGTTTGTACTATTCATCAAAAAAAGAACCTCTAGAAAAATCCAATAAAATTAAACCTATTATAAATTTGAAATGATTTTTTCAAAAATTAAGATTATTTTATGAAATTAACTTTTTTAAATTTTGAGAAAATAATTTTATTAATGCACACAAAATAAATAAATAAATAAATTTTATGAAAATACTTTTTTCAAATCATATAAATTCTTGGCCAAAAATTATGTAATTTTTTATCAATATAATTTTTTATTTATAATTAATATTCTAAAATTAATTATTATTCATATAATTAATTTTTATAATCTTTGTTGTAATGATTGCTTTGAAATATCAATATTAATAATATTCCATGGTTTTGTTAAAACTCAGTGTCGTATGTAATACAAGATAACCTAGTTTTTTGTGTAGAACAAAATTTACTAGGTGTTTTTTATAATGAGATCTATTAAATAAATTCAATTTATTGGAAAAATAATAATCCCCAAAATCTATAGGTGTTAAATTACTCCTCCATGATATTGTCTTTCATCCTTCCCCAATGGATAAACTAATAATATTGATACATAATAAACAATTTACCGCTTCATATTATCCCACTAAAAATGTTCCCCCAAATCCTAATATATTTTGGTACAACCAATATATATATATATATAAATTCTATCTATGAGCATCATCCTATAATTTATTTTATTTTCTTATATCTTTCACATTTATAGAATACCATATTCATAAAAAAATCGTTCAATTTCCCATCATTCACATATTTAATTTTCTTCTATATTAGGTAATTTTTATATTTTATAGTAATAATGGTTTTATAATCATATGAAAAAACGAGTGATATATCGCATTGCTGAATAATTCCCATATACATATTTACTATATCCATGATCATAGGATCCATGTAAATCCTAATTTAGGCCATAACACCATGATCATTCTTAATCAATGAATCTATGA
This sequence comes from Viscum album, assembly GCA_963277665.1. NCBI lineage: Eukaryota > Viridiplantae > Streptophyta > Magnoliopsida > Santalales > Viscaceae > Viscum > Viscum album. The sequence goes on from OY728125.1 coordinate 1,407,607,283, forward strand.
CATTATTTAAATTCATTGGGAGGTAGTGTATTGTGAAATAATAATCATTGAGTAATGCGAGCCATCCTATTTTTTTTCATATTCATCTATTGTTTTGAAAAATATATATTTTATGGTCTTATGGACTTTTTATATATAACATATTTTTCCATAGAGAAAAATTCTCCATATCATTACATAAAATATCACACAAACCAACTCTGGTTCATGGATTGTGTATTTTTTCATGATTCTTTTACTACCTTCACAGATAAGAAATAACATTAGAATTCTGTATAAGGAAACAACTGAATCCCTTCGTCAATGCATAACTATATATCAAAAATCCATAATTACTCTAAGGTATATTTAGAGTAAGAGAATTAACCAATATCCACTTCAATTATTAAAAACATTCTTCACATCAATTTTCCCACATGAACTTAACCCCTTTACAAGTATGCTTGGTTAATTGGTTAACCAATCCAGAAAATAATTGAACAAAATGCTAGTAGTAACATACCAAACCAACAAAACTATGTTCCTTGGTTATATTTAATATTATAGGAAAACGTTTGGAGACCATTTTATTCATAACATCAATGTAGATTCTAACCATAAAGACAATATTTCCATGAAAAGAACCCTCATGTATCCAAAATTCATACCTACTAAAATTTCAATATAACTCATTTATTTTAAGACTATAGAGAATGATTCACATGTGATTATTATAGTCCAAATAGAATTTATAATACACTGAGATATCTTCAATGAACACCACAATGAAATTTTATAGACATTCCTTGAATACTTTGTTTTTAGATCCATAAAACACATGGTGTATTATTTAATACAAATGGAATTACTATATACTCGTAATTCCCATACCTCGTTCAAAATTTTATCATCATAATATCTTCTTTCTTTACTCATGATCGATTATACCCAGATTGAACGTCAATTATGAAAAATATTGATCTCTATGAATTTGATCGAAAAAGTCCTCAATATGAGGAAATGGATACTTATTATTTATCATAATGCCATTGATTATCAAATATTCAATTTATAGCCACATGTATCCACCTTTCTTCATAACAAAAACAATAGGTTCTCCCAAAATTGTAACATTTGGCTAGATAAACACCTTATCAGAGAAATACAGTAGTTGTTTCTTCAGCTCCAATAATTCCATAGTGTCCACTCTATAGAGAGTATTTCATATGGGCACTTCATCGGGGATTAAATTAATAAGAAACTCAACTTTATTTTATATGGATGCTTGGTTAATCCCTTAGTAAATACATTAATGTATTACTTTATAGTAGGAACATCATTAATTTGAAAATTACCTTTTCCATCCATATATTTTGTTTTCTATTCTTCCCCACAAATCTCATTTTGAATATCTATTGGGGGTGGTCCTATAAATGACTCAAATGATAAACAATTCCCTATAAATATAACAAATTCCATGTCTTTATAAAAAATAATAATTTCTTTCACTTTACAATAAATTTTTTGGTCATATTTTTAAATCTAATATATACTAATGATTTTTTCAAATTCAACCATAGGTGTGATAATAAAATCAAAAAATATAACATGTTAATGTATCATAATAGAAATTTTTTAAATCATACATGTCAAAATTAGATTCCAACTATGTGTTTTAATGGACAACACTTTTTTAAGCTTATAGGGAAATATTTAATTTTCATAGAAAACATGGATGGTATAAACGAGTGTGAGGATCTAGAATTAAATAAATCATCATCTAAATTTGAGTATATGATTAATGTACCTTCTAATGCATCTTTAGGAACATCAATAATAGCCATAAGGATCTCATAATCTTCACCTAATCCCCTTGGAATATTTTTTCATAAGATCCCTTGATTATTCGTACATTGGTTTGAATAATAACCCTTCTTTTACAGTTGAATCTATATATATCAATGGTATGTTTATTTTCCTTACATTAATGAGCCAGATGAACCTTTTTTGACACTTATAACACACTCCCATAACCTTCATGCATTTTCATGGATGTTTCTTTCCACACTTTTAAAATTATGGAAATTGATTCATTTTATTCTAATTTTTCAGAATATTTACTTTTTCTATGTTTCTAGAGAACCTATTAATATCTTGATTCCCATTGAATATATAGTATTTGAAAATTGCTTCTCATTTTTGATGGTGCATAAAACTATTTCATCATATGATAAAATATGAGAATCCATAGCTCTATAGAGACTTTTATTAAGCCCTTCAAAGAAATGGTCAATCTTGAATTCTGTATTATGTATGTAATCCATAGTAGACATGGAAATCCTTGTAAAATTACCCTCATACTATATAAAAAATTCATCTTCCTTTTTCATTAATCTAAGAATATTTATCCACATTTCAATGTATTTATCACTAGGGAAATATTTTTCAAATAATGTTACCTTAAAATCTCATTATTATACATTTTCTATATCCTCTTTCCCTACTATTCTATATCTTTTACCACCATTAATTATAATATCATTAGGAAAATATACATCCAGTATTTATTTTGTCTTTTTATTATTTCCTAAAGCTGAAAATATCCTTTCCAAGGACATAATCCATTTCTCATATACCACGGGATACGTAATACCACTAAATGATGGGGACTCTCTCATGTAAACAAATAAAACATGGGATAATCATAATGAGAAAAAATAGTTTGATCCAGTCAGGAAAGGTTGTTATTCATAACCTGGGTAAGCTAACCTACTATATCATGATCTTCTCAGTTCCAACACTAGTTGTATTGGATTTCATAGTAGGGGAAATTAATATATTTACCATGATTTGTCATACCATTTATTCTTCTAGGATCAGTTTCCAAATAATAAAATATTTTGAATTAGATCATAAAATTTTGAATTTTAAATAATAAAAAATAAATCAAAATCTGATGTAACACTTGACATAAATTGGAAATTTTTTCATTGCTAATATTGGAATCATAGTCTAAGATTTTTTGAAAATATAAATGTATTTTAAAATACATTATAATGGGTTTTAAACATAATTATAATTCTATAAATAATATCCCCAATGAGTATCAATATAGGTGCACATTAAGGCCCATTGTGGTACACTAGGTGATGATCAATTCAAACCCCAATGCACCCTTTTTATAGTTATTACCCCAAGGTATGACTGTTCCAAAACCAAAACCACATCTAGTGTCAAGACATTTTTATATTTTATAACAAAATAATAATATCTAACTTTCCAAAAATTTAAGATTATATTCCATAATTTATCATATCCTTAATGTATATCGTAGGTTTATGTTCCCTAATCTATGTTCTCTAAATTCTAGTTACCAAGGTTTCTATTAAACCAACACTGATATCAATGGTAATAAATCTGAACCTAGTGGACCAGATTCGGTGGTTACTTTATTATTTTGTTTCAAGATATAACTAATCGCATCCCAAATCATCAGATATTTTAGTAGTCCTGGAAAACTAAATATATAAATGATTCCCATTTTACATTTTCAATAAAATATAAAACATAATAAAAAAATACACAACATCCTTGAAAATAATTCAATGAATTCATCTTCATATCTAGGTGAATGTAAAAAAATAAGGATGAGATAAAAATTTTAGTAAGGTTACATAAATTGAATGATATCATGAATAGATAATGAATAATAAATATGGAAAGGTAAATAAATAAAAAAATAATTTAATCAATAACTAGAACAAAAAATACATACACGTCCCTCGGGGCCCGTATCATGACTACCCCAATCCCGCCTTCCATAGGCTAGGTGCTAGCAATTAGCACCAAAGGCGTAAATCCCTAAAACTAGGAATCCATTACCTTTATAAAATGTAAACTCACACAACAAGAGTACAAGCGGAAGCAAACACTAAGTAAAAGTTCTATACCAAGTGTTCGGAATTTAAAGGGGGACAGAATACAAGCCCAACTGTAATGTCCAAATACAACTGAAAGCATGTACAACTAAAAAGGGATAAATAGATGAAAGGTGAAAGCAGGTCCTGAATCGTCCTATGGGATTCCTACCTAAAGGGTAGGTATAGATAGCCTCCATAGCACTCCACGTTCATCAAACTCCACCATGTACCGATATGACGTAAGGTCCTCCTCTGGTTACCGTCTAGTCCTGGAACTCTCGGCCTCCGTCAGCGATGTCTGTCGTCTGCATCCAACTCAATGAGGTGCGGGCATATCTCGTGCATGGGTGAGTATAACGATATGCATTAGGGACCCCGGGACCCTCAAGGTCTCACAAATTCCAACAAGGATAAACCAAAATGTATGATTTCAGCAGAGAGATATTACTTAGGGATATTCCTATATATATAACTAAGTTATCAAGTAATCGATCTTAATCATGAGGAAAACACAAAGGTCATTGACTCAGCTCAAACCAGGATTTTTATTATAGAAACCATGAATTATACAGAACTCCTCCTCTATCGAGAACAGTGGGCCTGTCGCGACACTAAGGCGCTTCTCACTAACATTGGATGGCTGATGTACTCCTCCTGTTGAGTACCGCGGGCCTACTGCCAAATATCGGGTGCTCTGTCTGCTGTGGGTTTACCGCCAAATACTAGGCACTCCCTCTTATAGCCTACAAAGGTACCCCTCCTGTCAAGTACCGTGGGTCTGCTGCCAACCACCCAGTGCTCCGTCCTCCATGGGTCTTCTGCCAAATATCGGGCGCTCCCCATTGGCCTAGTCGAATCACTCCGAGTTGAATCGGTTAAGCAGTCATCAGGTCTGTCAGCTACTAGATCTCTGTACTCTGTCTACTCATCTCCAGGAGGATCTGCTCCACGAGATAATGGTTGATACTCGAAGTTTCATGAAGTCTCACATGGAAGTATCCCAAAGGACTTCCACATCATAGGGTTCTCAATGCAATATATGTTGCGTCAATTGGACAACCGGTCTGTGATTTATTGGCATTTCAGTTCCATGGGCTCGGTTGGATTTTAGGTTCAAACCAACCCGACTGTACCCCGACAACCATATCCATGAAACATAGAATATTTATATTTAAAATCAATGTATGGTAAATTGATAAAATGTAAGTTTATTTTTTGAGAGGAAGTTAACGACTACAAAATCAATAAGAGATAAGATATGACCATCGGTTCAATGTGAATATAGGGTTTTAGATAAAATGTCTCCCTTTGGAAAAATAACGGAAGTAGAAAATATATATATCAGAATATGATTTCAATTATGATATATCATTGTAAAACCATTTGAAAACGTATATAATGATCTATATTTTTTTAAAATATCGATGTCGTCGTGCAAGTTGTTTAACACCATTTATTTAAAAATCATTCCTTTTTATTTTTTTAAAGAAAGTTGAATGTTTCCCCTTCAAAAACAATACTAATATTCCTTTCATACCATTTATAAAATTTAGTATAACAAAAATTTCACTTCAAAATCATTTGATTAATAAAAAATAATTTTGAATAATAATTCTGAAACAAATATGGATATGGAATAAAAATATTCCAAATTAAATGAGAAATAAAATATGGACATGTTTTAAACATTTCCTGGGTTGATTAAACTACCAAATAGAGGATAATTTAGAATAAAATATGGAAAATCATTAATAATATTTAGGATAAGTAAATTATGGGGTCTTATGAATGATAAATGATAATATTCTCTTCAATGAAAATATTAGAAATCCCATAAGAAATTGAGATTGTAAAATAAATTCTGGCCACTTTAGAAACTATTAAATTAGAAAACCTTTAATTAATAAACAAAAATTTAAACATTACACATCATGAAGGAAAAGTTTTTCATGTTAAATATATCAAAGGGGGAATCATATACATGATATAAAATTGAATAGGTTCACAAAAACAAATAAGTCACAATGGAATAAAAATTGAGACAAAATATTTTACCTCAAGCTTCCCGTTAGTTGAAATTATTTTAAACTACTATATAATTGTTTTAAAAATTATATTAATTTATAAAATAATCCATATTAATATTAAAAATATCATATGTGATACTGTTATAACATCTTAAATCTTGTTCGTTAATAATATTTCATTATTACCATTGTTTCTGGTGTTAACTGCATCATTCTCCAGTTTATATTTTGTCGTGGAAGTTATGATACATGTGTATGGGATATAGTTATTTCATATATGTAATGATATTAATTTTATCAATATAATATTTCTTCATTATATAAAATTTTAATATAATTATTGAATGTATTACATGGAAAATGAATTGCATTGCTTCGTGGAGATGGTAGGTCGAACTTATACACAAGAAAATAAATCATTTACTTAGTGTTTAGAAGAGGAAAAAGTGGTTGATATATTAATTTTAATGAATAATTATACTATAAAAATATCATATATTTTCATTATTTAAATCATTATGACTATCAATGGGATTTGGAGATGAAAAATAATTTATGATGGTTCACCAGGGGGTAGTTCTCCGTACACACAGGTGATAGTTTTATTTCACAAATGATAGAGAAAGGGATGGAAAATATCATACCACTAACATTTTATAATATAATTATATGTCAAACATTGGTTCTATTATAATTTAATTGGTAACACATAATTTAGGGTGGTAAAATAAGAATTAAACATAAATAGTTTGGTCAAGATAATTACCTTCTCTTAGAAGAACCTCCTATGGGTCTCTTATTAAGGACCATAGAGTTGATCTATTTGCGAACAAAAAAAACTATAGAATGTGTCTAATGATGTTGGAGACATAATTTGGATGTTTTTTGTTGAGCTCAATTTCTTTAAAGTTGGAAATATTTTATGGGAGGTGGTTCCCATTTGATAGTTGAGGTGAGTGGCACACCTATAATTGTTCAAAGATCTTCAACAATATCATGTCACTTTCATGGAAAAATGGCTCCCAAAAAGATCATATTAGACCTAGACAATTATAATGTTTAAATAAAACCATCCAATTGGGTTTTATAATGTTTTATATCATTTTAACCTATATATTTTTAGATTAACCCATGTTAAACCGATTTTAATCATAACCGCGATAATAATTATTTATAGTTTTTACTACTAATTATGATAAAAATTTAAGTCTAAATTTATACCTAATATTTATTTTTAATATTAAAAATATGAAATATATTTTATCTAATTCAATTCATTAAATTTCAAAAATATAATTTATAAATACACCCAAAAACGTTTCAAAAAATGGGTTTTCAATAAATGCAATTTTCAAAAAGAAGATCATCTTATGTTAATTATATGAATAGTAATAATAATTGGTTGGATTTAAATTAATATAGTTATTTATATAATATATAAATTTAATTTAAATAATTAATTATTATTTATTATTTTAATTATTTAAAATGGATTGTCATTAAAAAATTTTAAACAAAAGCATTTTTCTGATTTAAAAATACTCTTCTGAAAAATATCCATTTTCTACCTCAAAATGATCTTATAAATATTTATATATAATTTATTTTCAATTTTTTTATCCAAAACATTATTAAAAAATTACATAAATAAAAGTATGAATATTTAAATACTATATTTTTAATTATTCGTAAAATATTATTTCTATGTGAAATTTGCAATAAATTCATTCGAGGATTAATTTTGGAAAAGTGAGTTCAATATTGATAATAATATTTAAAAAAATATTTTTGTGACACGAAAAAAATTATTGTTAATTGTATTACAATTTTATTAAAATAGAATTTTTTCTTACAATAATAGAAACTCAGATGTTACCAAATAGGCAACAACGATACCCGAACATACCTATATTGGAACCATGTTATAATCAATTTGTTGCCCCGTATCATACATGTAATATCCCTACCTATTATTTAAGACTCAATATAGGTCATCCCAAATAGTCAACATCACTACCAAAAGGTACTAGGTAAGGTCCCACATCCAAACCTCAAACTCTTCGCCTCAGTCAAGGTGCTTCTAATACCTTCTCCCTAAAGGGGAGTCCATCCATGTCCTAAACGCAACCTTATCTACCATGGTAAGGTCTTAATTCCACATCTCACACCTTGATCAATCTCTTTCACTCATGGAAGCCACTCATCACTCCTAATTCCATCAAACTCCACACCGAGTAACAACTTGACCACTCTCCTCTATCAGGGTGGACCTCACATGCACTGATGGGCCAATAACCTCTCACTCAGGGTAGTACTTGACTGTAACTCACACTCAAGTGAATTCCATAAATAATTACCACTACTCTATAACTGAGGGTATTTTCCATATCAAACTCATTTGGACCCCATATAAATCATCACAATCCTACCATTTTCATCTAACTAATGGTATGTCTAAGACTTCAAACATGTCATTATGTCATCCATCACCTCCCATGTATATTCCAACCACATGAATGAAATTAAAAATTAGGATTATATCCTGTCACAAATGATCACAAAATCATCATGAAGTTATTAGTTTCTCAGGATAAATTGCCTCATCTTCAACAACTAACACCAACTCACATCTATCACCCTTGACGACCTCATAGCCCACTGGCTCTATCTGACTTCGGCCTCGATAGGTGGAACCCATTTCTATTCATCCCCACTATAACCCCTTGGAAACAATATTCCAAGTCATCCTACTACATTATCGACCCACACTTGAGTATAATATCATGTCTTCTAAATGATACCTCTCAAATTTTAACCTAGAGGAAACTACTCTCCACCTTACATTCAAGTCTCAATGAACATATCTTACTCACCTAAAGAACCAAGAATCTTTGTAGACCTTAGGATGGAGTTTCCTATCACACCCAAGAAGTACATCAATTTCACTCACTGTCACATGGAATGAATCCTCCAATTCCTCTTTGTTAGTATTATGTAAATAACATTTTCTATATGTTTCACATGGAATGAATCCTCTAAAAATGACATTGGAAAAAATACTATAACAATAACATTAAAAATACCCATCATTATCCCCTGATTTAGCCATGATATGGTGGAATTATAACTAAATCACTTTCCAAATTACACCAAATTCTACATCTGATGTAAAGGAATGAATAATGGTAGGAATAATATAGAATTCACCTTAATTATAAATGTGTTTTCAAAAAAAACCCACCCTTCTCAAGATTTTTTTAAGGGCGGATGAATGGGAGGCATGTTATAGAAAATAGCACCCTTTATATGCCTCCTCACATTAAAATCTAAAGGGAGGATGACTGGTAAATTACCAATATTCTATAAAGACCCTGACACCAATACCCAAACGATTGTGGATACATTATTACATTGGTATAGAAATAAGGAATCACATCCCAAATGACTAAATATTTTAGTAGTCTTAGTGAACTACCTACATACATGACTCCTATATTACATTTGAAAAATAATTACAACATAGTGTTTTTCTAAGAATAAAACAATTTCCCGATAGCATATACTTACATAAAAATCATAGTACCCCATCATGGATTCTTGTGGAATGAAAAAATTAGGGTTGGATAAAATTCATTATAAGAGTTAAGTACATTGGAAGAAAAAATTAATCAATGTGAAAAATAAACATGAAAATATAAATAATGGAGCACACATTCCAATTATATAATTAGATAAGTAAAAGTCAATTTGGAAAGGTATGTAAGATAAGAAAATTCTATTTAATTACTAAACTGTGAATGTATTGAATTCATAGACAATATCAATGTGAAAATATGATGGATAAAAAATAACTAATTCTAAATGATGGAAATGTTTAATTATCAAACATCGTGTATGTATAACGTGAACTACAATATCATCTACAAAACATCTCAAGATAGTTTAAGTATATTGGTACAATCCCAACTAATTCTTCTTGGAAAAAAATGTGAAGTGTTCTTCAACAACCAGTTTCGCCTCATTAGACTACAAATACATCTAGTGTATTGCATTAACAGGTACCGAACTCATCTCTTTCATGTATAAATCATTCCCCATATATCAAATAATCAATTTGATTCAAAAATATTCCTTATCAAAAATCATACATATTGAGAAAATATATATATTTAACATTATTTCCCAGTTAATTAAACATCATTTAATGTATACCATGTATGTATAAATGGTATACAATTAAGGAAATAATAAAATCCATATTACAAGAATACAGATATATAATGATCAAAATTAAGTGAATGATTCAAAGGATAGAAATACCTAAATTTATACCCATTGGATTAAAAATAAAGGATTGTTATCATTGATGAATATAAATACCATAAAATATCTTTAATGGAAAAATTATTGAGGAAAATATTCTTTTCACTTTTGAATTTAATTTTTAAACTAAAATTTACAAAACATTTTGAAAAAAAATATTTAAAAATATCATTTGAAACATATAAAATATTATTTAAAACATTTTTTTGTTCATTAAGTGTGAAAATTTGTTCATTTCATATACGTTAAAACAAATATTTCTTTCACTTTTCAATAAAATCCAAAATGGAATTGTTTTGAAAATGACATAAGATTCCTTTCAAAACATTTTTTAAAAATTAAAAAATTGGTAAAAATGGAATTAAAATTTTGTATGATAATAATGAATACAATGTTAAAAAAATTTTGGAAAAAATAAACCTTGAAGATAAATATTCCCCAGCAGAGACCTAAATATAAATAATCCTAAATAACGATGACGTTGTTAAAATAAACCCTTACCACTTTGTAATTAGTCAAATAATTTTCCCCATTAAATAAATAACATCAAATCAAACATTATATAACATGAATTAAAATATATTCATGATATAGTATATAAAAGTGGAATTATATAAACGACACAATAGAAATAAATGGTGAATATAAAATATGTCTCACATAAGTAAAAGTGAGTTGAGAAACCATTACATTTCAATTATTATTGTTCAAACACACTTTAGACTTCTGTATAATGGTTTAAATAAGGTTGTTAGATTATAAGAAAATATTTATGAATTCATATATGACAATATTATATCATCTTACCAACGATTTGTTAATAATATTTCATTATTACCCTTGATTTGGGTGTTAAGAGCCTTATTTTCCTATGCCTGTTTTGTGGTCTAAGTCCAGGTTCTTGTGAATATAATATTGTTAGATAATATAAATACTGATATTAACATGATATAAATAATATTTAATCAATAAATAAATATCTATAGTCATTCTTTATTGTTGATCATATAAAATTAATCACATCGTGTTGTGGATATAGTAGGTCATATGTACGCACGAGCGACAATACCATTCCCTTAATTGAGAAAAGGTAGTGAAGTTGATGGTGTATTAATTTTTCAATAATAAATATCATGTAAAAATTATCACATATACCCATTATTTATATCATTAGAACAATCTAAATAAAGTGGTGTTAAAAAACATTAAACTACAGAATCTAGACGGTAAGTTGTATGTATGCACACATGGTGGTTTTGTTTTTTGTAGCATAAATGAAAGGTGGAATATGATTGTCTAGTAATAAAAATAAAATCAATGAATATATATGATATTGGATATATTATTATATTGTGTAAACAACACATGATAATAATGTAAAATTAGAACTGAACTTTAATGTGATGGTAAACATGATCACCTCTTTTTCGGTGGACATCCATTAGACCTCCTCATAAAAGATCCAGGGTCAATATTTTTGGAATAACAATATCTCTATACCTTGGATAAGGATGTTGAAAAAATAAATGTTTAGTCTTTTGTTGTTCTATAATGAAAAAAGTGGTGTGTATAAGTTAGGTATGAGGTTCCCTTTTATAATTGAGGTTAGGGGAACTTTGGGAAACTCTCTAAATATTATATAAATGTAAATTAATTTTCAATTAAAAAGAGATAAAAAAATTTATTTTTAAGATAATATGAGGATGTATTGAAATAATTTTTTCCAATAATTATTTCACAAATTATGACAAATTCTTACCCTTATGTTTGGTTTTAAGCCTTATTTAATCCCTTTAACTCACACGGTGACAACATGGATTCTCACTCTATGAGGGTTAATATAGTTACTATAAAATGAAAAAATATGCATATATAGATGATTTATGATACAATAAACCATATATAAATCATTTTTCAGAATTTAATTTTTTTAATAAATTTTATATCAATTAATAATATATTATTTATATTAAAAAATCATTAATGTCATTTTTGACACTATTCATAACATTGACATTTTAAAAATAAAAAATAAAATATATCTTAAAAATATATATTTTAACACATCCCCAATATATCAATGTAATCTATAAAGTTCTTGGGTGAAAATACTTGCCTAAAATTATAATTATTTTAGAAGCTTTAATATCATTTATTTGATATTTTCATTAATAAAATAATTATTACATCACTGTTGTGAAAGCATTTAAGGAGATTATTCCATCACTAAAAATTAAAATTAAATTAAAATGAGGAATATAATTAATTTATATTTCAAATTACTACTGTATTTAAATATTACTTCTTGATATCAAAATATTAAAAATGTTATATTTATTGAAATCATTAGTGTGACAAGTTTGAATTTTATTAAAATAAAATATTATATGGGACTTAAAGTCATAAAAGTGGATCCAAGGGGTAATTAATTCATACCAAGGATTAATTTGGTATAAAATAACTCATAAAATAACATTATAAAATGTTTTAGGTTATTTTTCAAATCCTTATCATAATATAGTTTTTTTAATTACCTGATTAACTCTTAATGGTGGTAATAAAAATTACTAAGGTTATTAATCATATTGGCCAAAAAAGGAAAAATTTTATTAAATATAGATCTTACAAATAAAAAAACTCATAAATTCTTCATAATTCAAATAACATACGTTTCTAAAATTAATTGAAAAATAATCCCGTAGAGGGGTTGGGAAGGCAGGTTTTCATAGTAAAAATGTTCAAAATTTTAAAATGATTCTATTTCAAAATTCAATATGAAATTTACTAAAATTACTAAAATTTAATTAATATATATATATTTTATCTAATTTTAATATAAACAGGATTTAAAATATATTTTGATATTATAAGTTATTTAGTTGAAAATTCCATTTTCAATTAAAATGAAGTATATTTTTCGATTCATCAAAAAATGAAACATATCATAAAAATATAAAAAATAACCCTGATAAAATTTTAAAATTATTATTTGAAAAATAAAAGTTTATTTTATCAAATAAAATTTATAACAGTTCCAAAATTTTGTTTAAAAACATGCGCATCATTAAAAGTTGACAAAACTGCCTTCGAAATATATATTTTTTCTGTATAAAATTGGATTTATCTATATATTATGCAGATAAATTATATTTGATGAATTTAAATACATTTTACTAAACATGTAATATATAAATTTCATAATGAGGTTAATATTATTCATTCCTTCCAATTTAACGACTATGTTATAATAATATTTCATTTTTCTTTTAAGTTAGGTTTTGTCTTCAACGTAAGAAAATGAAATAATTAAATTAAAAAAGAGAAAGTCCATAAAAAATAAGGGGTAACATTCTCCCCACCTTAAATAAATTTTTCCTCAAAATTTAAAATTTTTATTATCAAATACAAAGTTTATATTTGAAATTTTCTTTGTGGGAAACCCACATCATAAATAGGGTTAATAAAAAATCTAGTGAATAAGAGTGAAATGGAAATGATAATGTCACCAAAAAATAGAGTTTTGAATAGGGGAACTGTAATGACCCGCCAATTCCCATTGGCTTAAGAGCTTAATGAGTCATTATTAGGCCTTAAGTGATATCCCCTAGATGCCAAAGGCTGGAAATAAATGCAAAAGGGTTTCAAATACATGTTGGGGGGATGATTTATCCATTTCGAAATAACCCCTATACCAACCAAGAATAACCAAACATTCACTATATGATTCATGAAGAAAAGAGCGACAACTAAACAACTTCGTTTATGTCAAACCACATCATGTACACAATAGCGGAAGGCCAAAGAAAGCATCAAAGTACACAGTGAATAAACAACTCAAGACTCTCAAATGACACCATGACTCGGTGCTCCACAAGCTCCAACCTCCATAAAATCTCCAAATCATCACCATAATCCACTAGTAATAAGATTCTTTTCCATTAATTGTGTCCCAGAATACGACATATGCAAAAGCACCAACGTGCCAAAGTAAGGGTGAGTATAAAACTCAGTAGATTTTCCCCAATGAATTCCCTACTCACGCCACTAGGATATAAGAGTTAGCCACATTTATATTAAAATAGTTATATAAATATTTTTCTCAAAAGTAGTTTATAACTAAATATAAACAAGTTTCCAAATCCATTCATAACCAAAGGCATTCCCAGAAAAATAGAAACCAATTTTTGAGCATGTTATTTTTCCAGAAAAATAACCAAACAAGCTTAAGAACTATTTCACAACCATTTCTTTTTGCCAGCCCAACCATTTCCACAAACCCATGAAACCAACCATGTATGCTACCTGGAAGAGGGGAGAAGCCCTAACCCTTATCCATCCCAACCATGATGGGGGAGACTCATTACCGTTATCCAACCCAAATTCACATGAATGCTTGATGAGGGAGAGACCTAACCCTTATCCATCCCAACACTGATGGGGGAGACCCCTAACCATTATATGTCCTGAATGCAATATAAATGTTTGATTGGGGAGAGCCCTATCCCTTATCCATCCCAACACTGACAGGGGAGACTCCAAACCCCTATCTGTCCCACATGCTCGTGAACACACACAACCATCATGTCCAAAACCAAGTGTGTTCAACCAATTCAACCCATTTCAATGCTTAACCATTACAATTCCAAATCATTTCAATAAAACTCCCTTTTTATTGAAAACCAAATCCAACAACATTATTTCAATCTCAAACTATTTCAATAAAATGCCATTTTTATTGAAAACCCATTTCTCATCAAACCATCTACAATTTCAGCAAATACATAATTTAAAATCAACATTTTAAATTCATCATGCCAAATCAATTTTCACTACAATTCACCAGGAGTTCACAATCTCCTCAAAACCATAAATTGTCACTAAAGAATATTAATTCTATGATTTTCACAATAAAATCAATTCATATACACCAATTTGAATCTAATCTAATCAATTCTAGAAATAGGAGTTTATAGTGAAGCCTCCTACCACAAAGGTTTTGACAAAAACCACAACGGTCGAAGAACGCTCAAGAAACCCTGGTCGATTCTCCAAAAACCCACCTTAGATCTCTTATCCCAGAAAGATCAAGACCAAATATCACCATATTTGGCATACACACACTTAGATATACCAATAATGGGAATAGATCTGAGAAACAAATAGAAGATGAGATTCAGATCTAAGTAGATCTATGAAATAGATCAAGAACGAAGAAGAATGGTCACATACCTCAAAAATCTTGCTTCGATTCGCAATTAGAATCTTTCGGATCACCTACAGAACAATGGGAGAACCTTATTTGACCTTAGGAGAAGCTAAATACCGAGTTAGGGATAATTAGGGGCATAAATGAGGAACTTAGAAGCAAAAACGAGTGAGATCAGATTTTATAGGATCTCATTTAAGTGGTCAAACGGTTAGTTCGCACAGTTTGAAAAATTGTGCGCTAACCGAGCATTAGATACTAGCTCAGCCACCCTTCTCATATGGTTTGGCTGCATGGTTAGACAAATCGTGCACCGCATGTGTGGAAGCTACTGCCTCCACAACCAACTACACACGTTTTCGCTGCACGGTTTAGACAAACTGTGCGCTTCCGTTGCGACTTCCCCATTTTCCACAAATCATCATTCCAAGTTCTCTCGACTATCCCATTCATCACCCTTAACATTAAAACCACTAAAATCATCGAGAAAGGGTTATATACAAGAAATTGGGGGTACTACATTCTCCTTACCATATTTTTCATTCCTCAGAAAGTAGAAAACCTTCAGCCAGAAGAAAGAGTTCTGGCCACTGCTCTTTCATTTCCCTTTCACATTCCCTAGTCTCTTCCAAAATATGACCATGTTACATAAAAACCACACTAGACCAATTATTTTTCGATGAAAGACTTTCTGTTGCCTATCCAAAATTTGTACCGGGATATGTATCAACATAGAATCTGGCTCTAGGTCAATGTGATCTCATCTGATCACGTGGCCAGGATTAGGCTGATACTTTTTCAACTGAGATAAATAGAAGACATTATGCACCAAACTAAACCATAGTGGTAATGCCAATTGATATTTAACATCTCCAACCCATTCCAGTATCTCAAAAGTGCCAATGTATCTAGGAGATAACTTTCCCTGCATCCCAAAATGACAATGTCCAAGCCTCGGAGAGATCCTCAAGAAGCCATGATCACCCACAATGAACGAAAACAGTCTTCGACGGTGATCTAAATAAGATTTTTGATGACTCTAAGCCATCTCCAGCCTCTTTCTAATCAACAAGATCTTCTCTGTTGTTTCTTAGACATGGCTCGAGATGACTAGTGAAGTTTCACAAGTTTCCAACCAGCATAGTGGAGAACAACAAGGACGCACATAAAATTCTTCAAAAGGATCCACGCATATCAAGGCTTGATAGTTGTTATTGTATGTGAACTCCACTAAGAACTCCTCCCATGGGCCACCAAAATACATTTCACAAACCTGCAACATGTCTTCCAACATTTGTATCGTCTGCTCGGATTTCCCCTCTGTCTGAGGATGATAGGCCGTGTTAATCGTCAACTGAGTCACAAGGGCTTGCTGTAATGATTTCCATAAACGAGATGTGAACCTCAGATCTCTATCTGAGACTATAGACACAAGTACACCATGCCTCTTTACCACTTCTAGGATATATATTTTCAAGGATTTTCCACCATATGGGTTTCACGAATAGGGATGAAATGGGCCGACTTGGTTAGACGATCCACTATCACCTAAATTGCATCTTGTTTTTGGACCGTTCTTAGAAGACCTGTAACAAAATCCATTGATATCTGATACTATTTCTACTCTAGGATAGGTCAATATTGTAAAATACCAGCTGGTCTATGATGCTCCGCTTTATCCTGCTAACAAGTTAAGCACCGTGAAAAAAATGTGGCCACCTTCATTTTCATGTCGCTCCACCAAAATTGGGCCTTCAACACCTTATACATCTTCTGTGTGCTTGGGAATACAACCCATCTTGAATGGTGGTATGTATGAAGGAGTTGTTCCTGAAAAAACCTAGGTTCAACCATCTGATATTTGAAGCACAAAAATAATCCCCCATCAAGTTTCCATCAATTAATGGTCTCCCCACCATTAATTTTTTAACTTACAAACAAACATTTTGCATCAAATGTTTATGCTTCTTTGATCATCTTTACTAAATCAGGAACAAGTGTACCTGAAAAGAAAACAGCAACATCACCTTGGTTTTCATATTCCACATACATGTTGGCTAAGACTGACATCAACTGCCATTCATCTGAAACTTCTTTCGCTAACTGAACATATGACTTTCAACTCAATGCATCCGCCACTAAATTCCCTTTTACTGGTGTGTACATCAAGTCATATTCAATCATCTGGAGATAATCCATCTACCTCCTTTGCCTCAAATTCAATTCTCACTATGAGAATATTTGTTTCATGCTTTTGTGATCCGTAAACACAGCAAATTTCTCACCAAATAAATAATGTCACCATGTTTTCAAAGAAAAAACGACTGCAGCCAACTCCAAATCATGTGTTCGGTAATTTTTGTCATGCACCTCAACTTCCTTGATCCATAAGCAATCACGTGGTCTCCTTGTATGATAACACAACCCATCACTATTTCTGAAGCATCACAATACACCATATACCCCTATCCTGATTCAGGAAAGATCAAAATGGGTACTGATGTAAGATGAACCTTCAATTCCTGGAAAGACTCCTGACATTCTTCTTTATATTGGAATGGAGCATTCATATTTGTCAGAGCAATCATTGGTGACACTAGCCATGAGAAATCACACAAAATGCATCGGTAGTAACCATCTATACCAAGAAAACATCATATCTCGAACACATTCTTCGGTGGTTTCTAAGAGATAACAGCTTCCATCTTTTCAGGATCAATAGAAACGCCTTTCTTTGTCGGATTGACATCTCAACTAGTCATTACTAGTTCTTAAGAGACATCCCCAAGATGCCAAAGGCTAGAAATAAATTCCGAAGGGTTTCAAATACAAGTTAGGGGATGATTTACCCTTTTAGAAATAACTCATAAACCAACCAAGCATAACCAAACATTCACAATATGATGCAAGAACAATATAGCGACAACTAAACAACTTCATTTATGTTAAACCCCATCATGTACACAACAGTGGAAGACCAAACCAAGTATCAAAGTACAAAGCAGATAAACAACAACACATTATCAAAGGACACCATGACTCTGTGCTCCGTAAGCTTCAAGATCCACCACATCTCCCAAGCATCACTACAAGCCACTAGTAATAAGATGATTTACCTTTACCTGTATCCTAGAATACGACATCTGCAAAAGTACCAACGTGAAAAAGCATGGGAGAGTATAAAACTCAGTAGTTTTTCCCTAGTAACTTCCTTACTCACGCCACTATGATAGAAGAGTTAGCCACATTTATATAAAAATAGTTATACAAAACATTTTCTCAAAAGTAGTTTATAACTAAATACAAACAAGTTTCCAAAACCATTAATGACCAATGGAATTCCAAGAGAAATTGAAACCACTTTTCCAGCAAGTTTTTTTCTAGAAACATAACCAAACAATCTTTATAACCATTTTGCAATCATTTCTTTTTAGCATACCCAACCATTTCCACAAACCCATGCAACCAACCATGTATGCTACCTGGAAGAGGGGAGAATCCCTAACCCTTATACATCCCAACCATGATGGGGGAGACTCCTTACCCTTATCCTACCCAAATGAACATGAATGATTGATGGGGGAGAGCCCAAACCCTTATCTATCCCAACACTGATGGGGAAGACCCCTAACCCATATCTGTCCCAAATGAAATATGAATGTTTGACGGGGGAGATCCCTAACCCTTATCCATCCCTACACTAATGGGGGAGACTCCTAAACCTTATCCTTCCCACCTTCCCGTGAACACACACAACCATCATGTCAAAAACCAAGTGTGTTCAACTAATTCAAACCCGTTCAATTCCTAACCATTTCAATACCAAATCATTTCAATAAAACTCCTTTTTTTAAAACAAGATTAATTAACATAATTTCAATCTCAAACCATTTCAATAAAACACCGTTTTTATTGAAAACCAATTTCTCATAAAACCATCCACAATTTCAGAAAATCCATAATTTAAAATCAATATTCGAAATTCAACACGCCAAATCACATTGCACAAAAATTCACCATGATTTCACAGTCTCATCAAAACCATAATTCATCACTAAAATAGATTTATTCTATTCTTTTAACAATCAAATCCATTCAAATAAACCAATTTGTTTCTAAGACAATCAATTCTAGCAAGAGGAATTGAGATGGAAGTCTCCTACCTCAAAGGTTTTGACGAAAACCACAATGGTCGAAGAACGCTCAAGAAACCCGTGTCGATTCTCCAAAAACCCGCCTTAGATATCTTATCATAGAAAGATCAAGACCAAATCTCATCATATTTGGCATCCACACACTTAGATCTACCCATAACAGGCATAGATCTAAGAAACATAGAGATGAGGAGAATTATATTTAAGTATATCTATGAAACTGATCAAGAACAATAAAGAACAGTCACATACCTCAAGAATTCATCTTCGATTCACCTGGAGAAGCCTTTGGATCACCTCTGGAACGATGGGAGAACCCTCTTTGACCTTAGCAGAAGAAAAATACCAAGTTAGGGCCACATAGGAGCATAAATCAGGCACTTAGTGATAAAAATGAATGAGATCCACTTTTGTAGGATCTCATTTAAGTGGACGCACAGTTAGTTCGCATCGTTTGACAAACCGTGCACTAACCATGCATCAGATACTGCCTTGGCCACCCTTCTCACCGGGTTTGGCCACACGGTTAGAAAAAATGGGCACCGGCCGTGTGGAAGCTACTACCTCCAAGACCAACTATGCATGGTTTGGCCGAACAGATTAGACAAACCATGCGTCGCCCGTGTGACTTCCCCTTTGGCCACAAAACTTCATTCCAAGTTCTCCCGACTCTCCCATTCATCACCCTTAACTTTAAAACCACTAAATGCATCAAGAAATGGTTACATAACAGAAACCGGTGGTACTACAGGAACATTTTTGGAATGTGAATATTTGGAAAAATAATTATAAACTATGATAGTTCTCATTTATAATAAGAAATAAAATGATCAATGGAAAGATACGAGCCTCAAAGCCCTAAATCTGTGATGATTTAGAATACCATCAAATTCATCATATATAAAGGTAATAGGATAACATTTTTTTTCAAAATCACTTTTTGAGTACTACTATAAAACACAAGAAGTACTGCTATTGGTATTATTTATCACATGCTTCCAAATACCTAAACCAGATGTACTGATATAGAACACTTAAAATAACATGATTCTTATATCTATATATTCATAGTTAAAATAATGTTTACAACATAATTCTTATATCAAAATACTTAATCAATTTAATCATTCCACTTAATTCAAAACCATTAACTATGCTTCATTTTCATATTCTTAATACCTCATTCCATTCATATATCATTTATAGACTCTTAATCATCAGTAATATAACCATTACTTCTATAACCTTGATAATGTTTTATGAATTTTACCCCTAAGATATGAATTTTCATAATTCACTTGCTTTCTACATTTAAAACATTAAACTATTGGTAATACTTTAGAGAGAACAGTATTCCCATATATTACATGAACGGAAATTTTAATTTTTCATTGAAAGTTACTTGGTTTATATCCTTATTTCCCATTCCCAAAACATCTTCTTAATCCTCGATGACATTCACTTGATTTTTTTCTTCTCACATTCATAAAATATATGATACTGAGTTCTCTTTACATTACGGTTTCTACCGACTGACCTCTAGGATAACTCTATCCTTATCTTTTTTGGTGAGTCCAAATGTTAATGTTCCTATGTTTAGTAATATATAATGATAATTAATTGGTAATAATAAAATTATCCTTTACTCTAGTCATAATTAGGTATGGTTTTTCATCAACATAATATCCATCACATTCAATGTTAACTTAGTACCTCCTAATTCTAACCACTAGCTAAAACCCAAAGCACGGTGTGAACAAAATTAACCAAGTGATATATTAATGAAAAACCATTTATAGTATTTATAAATCATGACAAATAATTATCAATCTATGAGTCCATAGGTTTAACCTAGGTTATAAATTTTCATAAAAAAATATAAAGGATGATATCATATACTTAGACGTATATTAAAATTCAATCATATGGTTTTCTTTTCTAATCAATGGTTTTCAAAATCGAGTTCCAAAGGTTACTACAAAACATTAATCTAATACCAAATGTAAATACCCCATCTCAGTATCCCAGAGTTAATGGATAATTAATTATATTATCACAGATACAAGGAAGTGAATCTAGAAGGACCACATAGTGTAGTAGTATTGGTATACTAGATACATACATGAAACCCATATTACATTTAAAAACACAAATTACAGTATAATTTTTTTCATAGAATAGGAATAATTTATTATATGATATCATTGAATAATAATTAATGTACTAATCATGGATTCCTTGCGAAAGGAAACAAAATAAGGGTGAGATAAAATTCTCAGAAAGGGTTAAATTTAGCTAAATTAATACTAAATCAATAAGTATAGTTACCATGGAATGATAAATAACTGATCACACATGGAAATTATATAATTGTATTTGGGAAAATAAATATTTTAAGGAAAGTAACAGAAACACATTCTATATAATCAATAAATTGAGATTGAACTACATCTATAGATAATGTCAAAGGCAAGATATCACGGAGAAATAATAACCGAATATGAATAGAGGATATTCTTAAATAATAATTATCAGGTATCTGGAACATGAACCACTCTAACATAAATACCTATTCTCAAAACGGTATAAGTCTATGGGTACAAACTCGTCTAATTATTCAAGGAAATAAACAGTAAGGGTTTGTTTCTGATGTAGTTTATCTTATGATACTATTGATGCATTGAACGTTATTGCATAAACTAGTCCCCAACCTGTGTTTTTCAGGTCCAAAACATTCATCCAACACTGAATAACCAATTTGATTCATAAATGAAGTTCCCTATCAAAAAATATCCATACTGTGTAAAAGAAATGATTTCAACATTATTTCACAGTTTTTTCCAATAGTAACTTTTTATTATTAATTTATGTTTAGAAATTCCTTGTATAAATGTTATATAATTTAAGAAATAATCATATCCATACTACAATAATATGGATATACAATGATCAAAATTAAGTTAATAATTCAAAGGATGGTGAAATTTTAATTCATACCCATTGGAGTACAAATAAAGTTTTATTATCAAGAATGAATAAAAATACCATGAATGATATTTAAAGAAGGAATTATTCAGTAAAATAACTTTTTTCACTTTGAAAATTTCTTTTTAAAATTAAAATATTAAAAATAAATGGAAAAACATATCTATGAAAATATACTCTGAAATGTATAAAATATTTTTTATAAATCTGAGTGTTCATGAATGATATAAATTTCGTTCATGTAATATCCATTAAACCAAATATTTATTTTACTTTTTAATAAAATCTAGACGAGCATTATTTTTAAAAATACATCAAGATTCCTTTCAAAGCAATTTGAAAAGAGTAAAAAATGTATAAAAATGTATTTAACCATTTGTAGGAAAATATTAAAAACTCTTTGAAATTTTTTTTGAGGACATAATGTAAGAATATAATTATTCCCTAGAGGATACATAAATATAAATAATGTCGAATAATGATGAGTTTGTGAAATAAACCCTTAACACTTTGTAATTAGTTGAATCATATACCCCATTAAAGAACTAAATTCAAATAAGACATTATATACAATGAAGACAAATATATCCACAATAAAAATATCAAAATGGTAGTATATGTACTACACAAAATAAATATTTAGTGAATATAACATATTTCGCACAAAAGTAAATGTGTGATGGGAAACCCTTACCTTTCGCCATTTTTTGGTCAAATAATATATGAAATTCTGAATAATGGTTTAAATAATGTTATTAATTTATAAACAAATATTTAGGAAATCATATATGATCCTATTATATAATCTTATTAGTTTTTTATTAATAATATTACATTATTTCCCATGTTTTGGATGTTAACTACATTATTTTCATATGCTTGTTTTGTCATGTAATTTCTGGTTCTTGTGCATAGGATATAGTTCCATAATCTACCGAATGAAATTAAAATCATATTTATCATATTTATTCATTATATACATTTTTATAATGTTTATTTAATTTAGAAGATATAAAATAAACCAGATCATATCATGGAAATGGTAGGTCGTATGTACACATGAGCAATGATATCATTCCCTTAATAGTGTAAGGGTAAGTAAATGTATGGTATAATAATTTTTTCAGAAAAATATCATTTCATAATTATAATATATATATATATATAAATATTTAATTTAAATCGTTATACCCATTTAGGTAAAGTGGTGATGAAAAAATTACACCAATGCGAGGAGATGATTTTCCATATGTACACACGTGCGGCGCTTTTATTTTTCATATGATGGATAAAAAAGTAATATGGTTATACCATAATCATAATGACATATCATAATATATATTATACTATATTTATTATTTTATGATGGAAACAACACATGTAATGAAATTTTAAGAATAAATGAACTTGAATGAGTTGGTAGAAATTACAATGATCCGACCCCAGTTACCTAGAGTCAGTGCATTATTGTGTAACATTGGCATGATCACAAAAGATCATGTCTTGAAAGACCAATTATTTTTGTAGCCTTGGAAACACTAGATACATACATAAATATTATATTACATCATAAAGTAAAACAAAACTACTACAACAACTTTTCTTCATATCCCCTCATATTATCCG
This sequence comes from Viscum album, assembly GCA_963277665.1. Classification (NCBI taxonomy): domain Eukaryota; kingdom Viridiplantae; phylum Streptophyta; class Magnoliopsida; order Santalales; family Viscaceae; genus Viscum; species Viscum album. The sequence goes on from OY728125.1 coordinate 1,407,631,503, forward strand.
TGCAGGTCATTCACAAAATACTTCTTCACATCCTGGGAAAATAAAACATAGAAAGGGGTGAGCTCAGATTCTCAGTAAGGATAAAAATATAGCGGAAACTTTCATAAATAAACATAATCATTTAAGGCAATGTATAACTAAAACAAAATCCTTTTAAACTTGAACATCAACATAATATGGGAAAAATAAAACAAAATAATGCCATTTACTTATTCACATGGAAATTCTACTAGTCAAATAATCACATGCAATATCAATAACCACTTTCATAATGATTTATTTCATAATGCTAGACTATAATAACCATGTAGCAAAGGCCTCGTTCCAAGACTACAAATAAGATTTTGTCAAGGCCTCGTGCCAAGACACTAGTTTGTCTCATGAGACCTACCGATGGATCGAAAAGCTATAGCAGGATCCACCCATAACATATTAAGTCCAATTAATTCCTTATATGAAAAGGTTTAAACATATCATAAACCATAACATAATCGTATCATATATAACATGCATAAAGGAAACATAAAATTTCCACATTTCAGTCACAGGATATCAATACAACACATTGTTATAATAAAAACATTATCAAAACCATTTTCAATACCAAAATAAAATAAAAGTAAAACATTGTATTTATTTTTCATTTAAAAAAAATTATGGCTTGAAGAGGAAGTCGAAACTCAAATAATGGTCATGGCGGCGGAGAAGTCCTTGTCGCCGCATACGTAAGACAAAACATTTATTTTGTCTTTTAGTAAAAATGCTTCATATAAAAAGATTCCTTTTGAATAAAAGTAAAAGGCAAATGGGTTTATGCACCATATAAATAAAAGTTGTGTACAAAACAAAACATGCCTCAATGAAAGGAGATTAAGATGAGGTCCCTTACCACGAGTCTGACTTGACTCGATCGTTCTTTAATATCTTGAATAATAAACCAGAGTTAATTTCTACTTGATTAAGAACCTTTTTTAGTTCATTATTCCTTTTATATCACTTATTACCATGTTATGAACATTATGTAATTATTTTAGTTAATAAGGGTCATTTTGTCGATCTTTGGTACTTCAGTCCAAAATAAACTTCTTATAATTACATGTTGTTCATGTGGTAAAATATCCATTATATCTAGAATTATATTCATGATGTAGATGTCATATATATCATACATATAGAGTATATACATTCATTTATATTATTACATTACACTTAGAGGTATGAAATGAAATGCTCCGTTCATGGAGACAGTAAGTCGTACGTACGCATGAATGCTACTTTCATTTCTATTTCATATTTAATGGAATGAAATAATAATTATATAAAGTTATATAATAATTAAAGTATAATATCATATATAATATCATTTACTCCATCCATTATATGACCCAGATATGGTATTGATGATTCAAATCACTTTGAGGGGGCGGTAGTCCGCACTTCCTAAAATGAAAATATCACGTTTACCCATAATGGAAGTCATAAAGGTTTGAAATAAATGAAAAATACAGAATCATAAACAATACATAAACATAATATATATCATATATAAATATATTTACATATTAATGGCCACCATTAGAGCTGTTAAAAGAAGATTGAACAATCATCGTTTTGTGAGGAAGTAATTTACCACTCACAGAAACAGTATGTTCTTTAAACATTAGACGAAGGTGTGTGTAAGTGTAAATCAAATACTTCTCATAAAAAAATACTAGTATATTGAATATACTGGTTTTTTTACATAATAAATTAATAAAAATAGTTTAATGGGATGGAGAAGTAAAATAAAACAAAAGAACATAAGAGAAGACATTACCTAAAAATCGGGTAACTCTTTTTGATTTGAACCAATGGCTTCCTTGGGAAGACTTCTGCCCAATGTGAGGCTTATAGGAGTAATATAGGGAAGTTGAGATAGTATTTTGGTAGAGGTTGGCCGATAGAAATGGCTTTGATGTTGTGAATAAGGTGGTAGATGTGGGGGCCATTTATAAGAGGATAGGAGGGGCACTCTTGGAAAGTCAAGAAATATTACTTTATTTCATAATGAGTTTCAAAATTTAAAAGTCCAGAAATAATATATTTTGGGGATAAGGTGATAAGGGTTAGAAATATACTCATCCAATAGGTTTTTGACACGTTTATGTCTTATATTTTACATTATATTTTCATTTTATTTTAATCGTTAACTAATGAGGTAATCACTACATCATCATGGTGTTATAAAAATTTAATTTTTATAATGTCTAAAAATATTAAAAAAATATCATGATGTAGGAAATATTTTTATATTTCTAGTGAATATTTATAGTCAAAATTTTAACCTATATAACCCCATGTAATTATTGTTTTAGTAAAACAACACATGTTTGTGACAATTTAATTTTTACATTAAATAAAAAGTTATTAATGTCATTTTCTTACCCAAAATGGCTACATGGGGTCCCCAAGTTGACCCATGGATTGTCTTGGTCGGCCGTGCCTCATCTAATAAGGGTAGGACTGGTGTAAAGGTAATTTCATATTATTATAACAATATATTTACCTTAAATTACACTAATTACCTTTAATCTCGATTAATATAACTTAAAAATTACTATTCACCAAAAATTATTTTAATCCAATTGAACCACATTTTACTTAAAAATGAAAACCATGTATTTCATATTTTTGAAATTCAATTCATAGAAGTGGTAAAGTATCATTTAAATGAAAAATTATTTTTTTAACTACCACTTAGTGGTTTCACTATTCATCAAAAATTGAAGTTTTTCAGAATAATAACAAAAATTCACCATAAGCTATATTTGATATTCCTAATTCAAAAATGATGTCTATTTAAAAAATTCAAAACATATTAGTTCAATTAATTAATTTAATAATTATTTCCCGCAGTCACAACAAATAGTGTGTTTTTAAGAAACAATATATATCAAAATATTGACAATTGTTTATGTCCAATTTCAAAGTGAAATTAATTATAATGACCACTATTCGATAAAATTGTTAAAATATATTCTAATTATACTTTAAAACCTCTCAATAGTATGATTTATCACTATAAATTATATTTATTAAAAAAGTTGTTTTTATGTATTTTTTTATATTCATAGAATATTGGAAGTTCTCAGAAAATTAAAAAAAATCAACTTAGGATAATTTCGATATTCGGAATACAAAAATGAAGTCCAATTTAAAATATAATATTTATATAATTTCAAAAAGTGGGTATTACTATTCCTAATGGCTACTTTGATTGGTCGCAGTGTGTTAGAATCTCTAACTTGCGTACAATACAAGCTATTGCATTATTGATAGAGAAGCGTATCGTGAAAGCTTGGGGTGTTACATTCTCCCCTCCTTCAATAAATTGTGTCCTCAAAATTTGAAAATGTTCTTTGAAAATAAAAGGTTGAAAGTAGAAAATACCTTTGTAGAAAACCCACATCGGAAATAAGGTTAATAAAAATATAACATTAAAATAAAGAAAGAGAAGTACAAAGGTCACCCGAGATATCCAACACTAGGATTCTATAAAAAACATGGATATAGAGGAAAAAAACCATCAAGGTCTGATGGAGAGTTGTATAAAACAGGATTATGAAAAAGTTAACTACAAGAAAATCAAAAACGTGTGATTGGTTAAACGATCATTCATTCCCCAGTAGGAAAATGTAACCGACAATGTTTTTGTTTTAAGTTACCTTTTATACTATAGAGAAATTTATTTAGGAGATTTACTAAGAACGTAAGGAAATATATGTACATGTAATGTAGACTTTCATTATTTAATAAATTTTTACCACAAACCCATCTTTCACTCAAAAAGATAATAGAACTCAGAAATATGATATTTATCCTAATCTTACAAGGTTACAAATATTAACACATACCATTTAGATTAGGAAAACTATTTTGTAATAACCTGGGACATCCTGTAGGCTAGTGGTAGGTAATAAAGGCCTGACGCACTATGGTTGTGGGTTTGATTCCAACAGCTTTGTCCGACGGGACGGGTTATCCCCCAAACCTGCAGGTTGTCCTTTTTGTAAAACTATATTATTATAATATTTCAAATATAATCTTCAGTAATTTTTTAAACTTAAACAATACCATCCAAAGTTAAACTTATTCTATTCCAACCTTTATAGTTATCCAAAATACCTCTGTCCATACTTTCTCTAAAAGTTCTCTAAATTCCAAAATCAATTGTAACATCAGATTCCCCAAACAATGTAATGTTTCTATTATTGTCACATACTAAAAATATGATTACCTTCATCATATTGAATCCTTAATGAAAATAACAAGTACTGAAGTACAATCCTTATATATATTTTACATTATTCTTATAACCATAATATAGTTCTTGAGTCCAAAAACAAAAATACAATAATTATTCAACTTCATATGTAGTAACATCATAAGCTTGGCCTTGATCCCTTGGCCTTTTCTTAGGTAAGTTTCCCTGACGCTTAGGACATTCATTTGCATAATTCCCCATTTCTCTACAATTGTATCATTCAACATTGATAGCATCTTTCTTTCCCTTGCAATCATGAGCCTGGTGACCTTTTTCTCAACATTTGTAACAAACTCCCATTCCCTTTAGGAAAGTACCGGGGTGATTCTTCCCACAATTATCACATAATGGAAAATCCTTCTTTCCATTTTTCCCATTATCTATCTCTTGTTCCACTGTTTTCTTCTTCTCTTACTTTACATTATTGTCATCAGACTTAGAGAATTTCTTGTCTGTCTTGATACCACACGAAACCATGTCTTCGTTTGATGAGAAGGATTGTGCAACCAATGCTCGATGGAGAAATGGTTTTAACCCATCAAAGAAATGATCAATCTTACTTATTGGGTTACGTATATAATCTACAGCATACCTCTCTAACCTTGTAAAGTTGGACTCATACATTGCGACATTCTCATCCTCCTTTTTCCTCAGACTCAGAAATTGCCTTTCCATATCTACTTGATGGTCACGAGGAAATTAATTTTCTAAGAAAAGCTCTTTGAACTCCCTCCATTCCATATTTTATACTTCCTCATCTTCCTTAGTGTTTTTAATCAATGACCACCATTGATCAGCATCTCCAATGAGGAGGTAAACTGCCATGATAACCTTTTCCTATTCACTACTCCCCAAGGTATGGAATATTTTCTCTAAGGAATTTATCGATTTCTCAGCTACTATGGGATTTGTACTCCCATTAAATATTGGTGTTTTTTGCCTCATGAAACGATCTAACATTGATCCTCCACGTTGGAGATCAGGGTGCTCCATACGAGTAAGGTTATTATTCATAACCTGAGTGAGTTGTCCTAGTATTGTGATAAGCTGATCAGCACCAGTTGTATCACCAGCTCCATTATAATTATCTTGATGAGGAGGGAGATCCCTACATGGAGTGCGTGCATTGATACGGTTTTCATTCCTTCTACTAGAGGCCATTTCTAAATAATGTCATAAAATTGACTAGTTTATGAATCGAAATACATAATAACAAACTTGCAAAACACCTAACAGAAATTGATCAGTTTTTGGATATAATCCATAATCATAAAAGTGTTTTCCTTTTAGGAAGTATATACTCATAACCCTTTCATAATGGTTTCTATGGAAAATGAAAATTATCCTAATAATTTCCCCCAGGAGTGTCGTAACCAAGAGTGCTGGAAGGCCCGTTGTCGTGTACCAGTCCCCGTTCGAATCTAGCTCAAAGCGGTGTTTTTGGGTTTTACCCCTATATACATCTGTGCCAGAGCCGCCTCTACCTACTGATATCCAGAAAGAGATGTATTGCTTGGAAAACTCAAAAAATCTAGACAATACAAAAATTCTAATAATTTCTTCTATACTAATCCTCAAAGTCTATCTTACGGATATGTTCTCTAATCAGAGTTTATCTAAATCTAGCTTCCAAGGTTAGTACTAAACTACCTATGATACCAACTGTAACGCCTTGACCCCAGTTACCCTGAGTTGGTTCATTATTGCATAACATTGGCATGATCACAAAAGATCAAGCCTCAAAAGACTGATTAGTTTAGTAGCCTTTGAAACACTAGATACATTCATAAATGTGACATTACATCATAAATCAAAACAAAACTACAACAGCATATTGTCTCCATATCCCCTCATATTATCCCTACAGGTCATTCACAAAATACTTCTTCACATCCTAGGAAAATAAAACATAGAAAGGGTTGAGCTCAGATGCTCAGTAAGGATAACAATATAGTGGAAACTTTCATAAATAAACATAAACATTTAAGGAAATGTATAACTAAAACAAAACCCTTTTAAACATGAATTTCAGCATAATATGGAAAAAATAAAATGAAATAATTCCACTTAATTATTCACATGGACATTCTACTAGTTTAATAATCCCATGTAATATCAATAACCACTTTCATAATGATAGAATGCATAATGCCAGACTATCATAACCACATTGCCAAGGCCTCGTGCCAAGACAACAATTAAGATTTTGTCAAGGCCTCATGACAAGACACTAGTTTGTCTCATGGGACCTACAGATTCATCGAGAAGCTATAGCGGGCTCCACCCATCACTTATTATGTCCAATTCATTCCTTATATGAAAAGGTTTAAACATATCATAAACCATAACATAATCATATCACATAAAACATGCATAAATGAAACATAACATTTCCACATTTCAATCACAAGATATCAATACAACACATTGATATAATAAAAACATTATCAAAACTATTTTCAATACCAAAATAAAAGAAAAGTAAAACATGGTATTTATTTTTCATTTAAAAATAGTTATGGCTTGAAGAGGAAGCCGAAACTCAAATAATGGTCATGGTGGCAGAGAAATCATTGTCACTGCATACGTAAGACAAAATATTCCTTTTGTAGTTTAGTAAAAATGCATCGTATAAAAATATTACTTTTGAATAAAATTAAAAGTGAATGGGGTTTATACACCATGTAAAGAAAATTTGTGTATAAAACAAAATATGCCTCAATGAAAGGAGATTGAGATGAAGTCCCTTACATCATGTCTGACTTGACTCGATCGTTATTTAATCTCCTGAATAATAAAATAGAGTTAATTTCAACATTCTTAAGAACCTTTTTCAAGTTCATTATTCCTTTTATATCACTTATTACCCTGTTATGAACATTATTTAATTATTTATGTTAATAACGGTTGTTTTGTCGATCTTTGGTACTTGAGTCAAAAATAAAAATCCTATAATTACAAGTTGTTCATGTGGTAAAATATCCATTATATCTAGAATTATATTCATGATGTAGATATTATATATATCATACATATCCAGTATATACATTAATTTATAATATTACATAACATATAGAGGTAAGAAATGAAATGCACCGTTCATGGAGACGGTAAGTCGTGCATACGCATGAATGATACTTTTTATTTCTATTTCATATTTAATGGAATTAAATAATAATGATATAAAGGTATATTATAATTCCAATATAATATCATATATAATATCATTTACTCCGTCCATTATACGACCCACATATAGCATTGATGATTCAAATCACTTTGAGGGGGCGACAGTCCGCACTTCCTAAAATAAAATTACTGTGTTTACCCATAATGGAAGTCATAAAGGTATGCCATAAATAAAAATACAGAATCATAAGTAATACATAAACATAATATATATCATATATAAATATATTGACATCTCAATGGACACCATGATAGGTGATAAAATAATATCGAACAATCATCATTTCGTTAAGCAGTAATTTGCCACCCACAGAAACAGTATGTTCATTAACCATTAGATGAAGGTGTGTGTGAGTTTAAATAGAATAATTCCCATAAAAACATCCTAGTATATTTATTATACTGGTTTTGTTACAAAATAAAGTAATAAAAAGATTTTAAGGTGTTGTAGAAGCATAATAAAACAAAAGAACATAAGAGAAGACATTACCTTAAAATAGGGTAACTCTTTTTGATTTGAGCCAAAGGCATCCTTGGGAAGACTTCTGACCAAAGTGAGGCTTCTAGGAGTAATATAGAGAAGTTTAGAGAGTATTTTCGAAGAGTTTGGTCGATCCAAATGGCTTTGATGGTGTGAATAAGGTGGTAGAGGTGGGGGCCTTTTATAAGAGGAGAGGAGGGTCACTCTTGGAAAGTCAAGAAATGTTACTTTATTATACCATGATTTTCGGATTTTAAAAGTCCCACAATTATATATTTCAAGTATAAGGTGATAAGGGTTCGAAATATACTCATCCAATAGGTTTTTATCAAGTTTAATAATTAGATTTTACATTATCTTTTCATTTTGTTTTAATCATTAATTAATGAGTTAATCACTGCATCATCATGGTGTCATAAATATTTAATTTATTTCATGTCTAGAAATTATAAAAAATATATCATGATGTAGGAAATATTTTTTTATTTCCAACGAAAATTTATAGTTGAAAAGTTAACTTATATAACCCCATGTAATAATTTTTTTAGTAAAACAATACATGTTTGTGACAAGTTTATTTTTACTTTAAATAAAAAGTTATTAATGTCATTTTCTTACCCAAGTGGCTCCATGGGGTCCCCATGTTGACCCATGGATTTTCATGGTTGTCCATGCCTCATCTAATAAGGGTAGGAAAAGTGTAAAGGTAATTTCATATTATTATAACATTATATTAACCTTAAACTGCACTAATTACCTTTAATCGCGATTAGTAGAACTTAAAAGTTACTATTTACCATAAATTCTTTTAATCACATTGAACCACATTTTACATCCTAATGAAAACCATGCATGTTTTATTTTTAAAACTCAATTCCCAGAAGTGGTAAAGATTCATTTAAATGAAAAATTAGTTTTTTAACTACCACTTAGTGGTTTCACTATTCATCAAAAATTGAAGTTTTTCAGAAAAATACCCAAAATTCACCCTAAGCTATATTTGATATTCCTAATTCAAAAATGATGTCTATTTTACAAAATTCAAAAAAAATAATTTAGATTAATTAATTTAATAATTAATTCCCACAGTCACAACAAATAGCTTGTTTTTTAAAAACAATATATATCAAAAGATAGACAATTGTTTATGTCCAATTTCAAAGTGAAATTAATTATAATGACCACCATTGGATAAAATGGTAAAACGTTATTCTAATTATACATTAAAATCACTCAATAGTATAATTTATCACTATAAATTATTTTGATTAAAAATTTTGTTTTTAGGTATTTTTTTCTATTCACAAGAAATTTGGAAGTTCTCGGAAAATTAAAAAAAAATCAACTTAGGATAATTTCGATAATCCGAATACAAAAATGAATTCAAATTTGAAATATAAAATTTATATAATTTCGAAAGGTGGGTATTACTATTCCTAACTGCTACTTTGATTGGTCGCGGTGTGTTATAATCTCGAACTTGTGTACAATACAAGATATTGCATTATTGAAATAGAAGTGTATTGTGAAAGCTTGGGGTGTTACAAAAATGATTACCTCTACTTTGGAAGGCTTCCATCAGATCTATTTTTAAAGGATCTAAGGTTTGTAATTTTGGAAATACAAGACCCCCAAAACATATATAAGGATTTTTATTGGATAAATAGTAAGATTTTGGTCCATCTAGAAGGCTCAATGTGGTGTGAAGAAGATACAGAGAATGTTCCTATTATAATTGAAGTGAGGTTCACTATTGGAAACTCTCTAAATATTAAATAAATATAAGTTGATTTTCAATTCAAAATTACTTCAAAATGAGTTATTTAAAATTCAATATGATTATGAGAATAAGAATCTCATCTAATAATTTTTATATAGATTTATGTTTTATTATAACACTTATATTTTTGATTTAACCCTTATTTAATCTATTTACCTCTTACTATGGAAACATGGATATTTACTCATTGAGGGTTAATATAGTTATTATAAAATGAAATATGACCTATAAATAGTTCATAGATGATATTTTTATCCTTATACCAATAATTTATCTAAATTTAATATTTTAATAAATTTTATATAAATTAATAATATATTATTTATTTTTAATTATCATTAACATCAATTTTGACCCAATTCATTACTTTGACTTTTTAAAAAATCAATACAACAAGATATATTAGAAATAAATCATTTTATTCATAAAAAATATGTCAATTTAATCTATAAAATTAGATTATGACATTATTTATCTCCAATAATATATATTTTAATCGTTTTAATATCATTTATTTTACATTTCCATTAATAAAATAATTACTGTGTCACTTTTGTGAACCATTTTTTATAATTATTTCTTCTCTAAAATTTTTAAAAATACTATGATAAAGATAATTTATTTATATGTCACATGACTATTTATATTCAAATATAACTTCTTGATATAGTCATATTTATAATGTTATACTTATTAATAACATTAGAGTGGCAGGTCAACCATTTCTTTAAATAAAATATTATATGGATATTAAATAATTCAATATGCTCCAGTGGGTGATAAATTTGGCCCATGGAATATTTCATTCTAAAATCACAGCTGCAATAACATTAGGACAAGTTTTAAGGTAATTTTCTAATCCTTATCAAATTTATTTTTACCCCTAATTGCCAGATTTACCCTTAACCGTTATAATAAAATTGTCTAAGGAAACTATTCATATTAACCAAAAATAAAAGGAACATATTCCATAAATTTTTACCTTAAGAATGAAAATATCGCATCCATTTTCTAGAATTCAAAACATGAAAGTGGATAAAATTAAATTAAAAAATAATCTCATAGACAGGGCAAGAAAGAGGGTTTGTAAATTGAAAATGTTCAAAGGTTTGAAAGGTTTTTATACCCAAATTCAATATTTTAATGATTTGTAAGACCAAAGTTTGGATAATAGATTTATAATTGATATAATTTTTACATAAAACAAATTTAAAATATAATTAAACATTATAAATTATGTATATTAAAAGTGAGTTTTAAATTAAAATGTATTATTTTTCGTTATTCGTAAAAAAATGAAACTAATCGGAAAATTGCCAAAAATTTACTCTAATATAATTTGGAAGTTCCTCTTTGAAAAATTGAATTTATTTTTTCAATTATAATTTATAAAATATTAAAATTTCAGTTTTAAATCAGTGCACCATTAAAAGATAACAACATTTTTTTAGAAAAATATATTTTTCAATGAATAAAATTAGATTTATCCTTATATTATGCCTATAAAATTTATTAAATAATTTTAGAAGAAATATATTGATATATAATGTATAAAATTAATAATTTTTATTTTTACTATTCATTACCACCTATTCAATTACAATATTATAATTATACATCATCATCCATTTAATATGGGTGTCGCGTGAAATGTAATAAATGGAAGAGATTAAATTTAAAGACACATAGGAGAAAATCATGGGGTGTTACATATACCCCAATTACAAAAACATTGAAGGGAACCTATATTTAATAACTATAGATTCCCCAGTGCAATTCCCCTGATCGGGTGGCCTTATGGCTCATTTCCATAGGTTTAAATGTATGGACCTACCCTATGTCCCTAGCAGTATCATCAAGAATGTTTCCATGATGTAGCCCATATCAAAGGGGAATTTTGAGGCCCTTCCTCCCAAGTATCCTCCATGGTTCATCCCCTAGGATATAGTGTATGGATTTGACCCAAAAAAATTCCATGGAACAACCATTAACTACTTATTGTTTTTCTTCCGGTCCACATTCTACCTTTCTATATAATCCTTCAATATGCCATGCAGATTTCCTGTAACTAAAATTTCAACTCCAGGGTTATCCCTACCCTTCTCCAAAATTCCCTTGTGCATATGAACCACCATTTGATCCTCATTACACATCCAAAAACATCTCCTCGATATGATATAATTCCATAATCATGATCAGAACCGTAATTATATGACCTAAGAATAATATAATTTAACTACAAATAATTAAATGTTTAGAGTTTGAAGAGTATAAATAGAATAATAAACATATAGCACAACAATTATTACAGTATTTTGGATCAAAGTGATCATACATCTACACTCCACACCCCTATACTCCTCAAATAGTATTGTATTTCCTAAGACCTCAATTTTTTGGGGTGTCATAGATTTATTACAATATACATTTTCTAGTTGAGACACTACAATACAATAATATTCACTTTTAAAGGGGGTCACAATCTATTAGAACACTATATTTTTTACCCATTGTGACATCCAAAATATAACTTTTAAATGGTAGTATAACGAAATGATAAATATTATTTTATAAGGGAAAATTATAAACCAATTCCCATTTTAATCGTAGAAGAATATATAAGAATAATTAAGAACAAAATAGAAAATTCTAGGTAGAAGAAAATGAAAAACAAATTGAAATGTGTTAACTAGTTATTGAGAAAAAGATCAACAAAAATAATTATGATAATAAATATTGAAGAGTTCATATTGTTACTGAAGATTATTCTAAGGGTTTGAAAATTTATTCACATAGGATTACTTATAAATGTGTGAATATTGTAAGTCCACACCCATAATTTTGGTATGACTTTTCTACATCCCCATCTAGAATTGGTTTCCCTTTAAAAAAGTATTCAATTTTTACAAATATACCTCCATTGTCCAAATAAAATCAAAATAATAATTATTATGATACTATAATTATCTCCCCAAATATTGGTCAGAAGGAGGATAATTCACACCCATAATTTTCAGGTCAATGATAAAGAACTAATTTAGTTTTTTCAAATGAATAAAATAATATTTATAAACATTAAATGACTTAAAAATATCTCCCTCAACAATCTCCAAAATATTCACTCAATTAAATTACATAAATCTCACTTTTTAGTTTCTATCTACAACAATGGGATTTAAAATAATTCCCAAAAATAGGTATAAAATTGATTTAAAATAATAAATCAAATATTCAAACCTTATAACATGCATTTATTCATAATATATAATTTTTAAAAGTTATTGAAATATATTAATAATATTTAATTTTAATATATAATAGGACACATAAAAATTAAAATTAATGAAATATAGAAAACTCATAAAATACTACAAATCTTCAAAAGATATGAAAACACAAAAGATATTTTTTCTTGTGAGAAGATGTTTCATAAAAAATAACTCAAAAAAAGATAAAATGTGTTTGATTCAAATCCACATATGATGGAATTTGTGTATGGTTAATTTCATGTATGAGTCCACGTATCGATGAAATCTATTCCCCATATTAGTGATCATACAAGACATTAATGTGTTTGAGTGTTTTGAAAATACAAAACTTTTTGAGTATGCAGACATCATATGAGTGGGCACCTTATGCAGTTTTGTTTCTTTTATATGAAAAAGTTCATTCTCATACGAATGTATTTTATTTATAGTAAACTGATAAATTCATTACATATAACCATATATAAAAAATGAAAAAAGTTACTAATAGAAAAACACATTTAATAAATAATGAATAAACCAATTTGAACAATATTATTATCACCTATAAGAAATATAGGCTACAATGATTTTTAATAACTTGTATTGGATGAAATAAAATTAGGATTTTTTAATTATCAAACTAAAAAAGTTCCAATGAACCACTTAATATTCATTACCTTTTTGATAATTTACAAAATGGAACCTAACATTTTAAAATCCTCCTCATTTTTATATTTGATAAAAAATTAAATTATAAAAAAATAAAATACATCTCACCTATATTAAATATAATTTTCAATAGAGAATTACATTTATTAACAAGTTAAATTTAGTAGAAAATTCATTCTTAAGATGTATAAAACCAAAAAAATCATTTTTAAACATGAATAATGTTGTAGTTGGTTCCCTAGAACCAAATTCTGTATAATTTATGAAAAAAATATTCATTTTTTAATATTAATACAATCCTTATCAAATCATGATTGTTATTCTACATTACATAGTATGTGATAACTTCCTTAGAGTATTTATCGGAGTGAAAGGTCATTCCAATTCTCCACTATGATGAGAACATCGATGATCTAGGATAGTATTATTATATATATGTTCTATATCAAGATGAAATAATTTTAGGGACACAAATGATATGTTTTATCATAGATAGATACTCATAGGATATTGAAAATATTTCACTTGGTGTACACCCTTGGTGATTTCTAGTGTGTGAAATTATATGAAAAGGATCTTCCAATTGGAATTGAATTTTTATATGTGTTATTGGATGATCATATCTTTGGGTGTGAGTATTGTTAATTAGAATTTAATAATATTATTAGGTGATGATATGAGTCGTGAACTATGAGGTGTCTATGAAAACTGTAATGAAATATGTTCAAGACAAAGTTGAATATTTTTCATGTGTCATGAGTATTATTTCATCAATTAATAATGAGAGAAAATATTTTCCCGTCTATTGCTTAATTTATTTTTTATCTCAGGATCTTTAATATAAATGATATAGCCCAAATAAATCCATATCCATTGTTTTCTTTTGGAAAGTTTAATTTCTAGAAATTTAAATACAGATTCATCAAGGAAAATAGTAGATATATACAACTTGAAACCTTATTGATTAGAGATATCATGTTAAAGGGATTATATTACACTATAATCATTTGTAAGTGTTTTCTTTCATTATGATGTCAGTTTATTTCTCTATGGGGTTCATTGTTGTGTTATTAGATTCTATCTTTGGGCTTTGGGATGGTTCACTTAATGCCATTGAGAAAGAGTCCTAGATTTTCACACACCAAGTGTATCTAGAACCTCACTTAAATGGTATTATTATTTATTATTTAAGAATTTGAATAAATATTATTTATGCTTGGAGTTTAATAATTATTCATATTTGATTGATCACATATATTTTCTCAACAATTAATCAAGAGAATATTTTTTAGAATAATATGTAATTTATACTTATTTTCTATTTATTGAATATAATATGTATTCATCTATTGAATAATAACACAGTGATATTTATTTATTAAAATAATAGACATTATTCAAGTCTTGATTTATATTTTTGAGGAATGGTAAACCGAGTTTAATATTTTCATGTGAAATAATATATATATATATTTATTTATTTAATATTCTTTAAATATACAATGTTTAATTTAATTTGAAAGTATAGTCAGGTCAATAAATAAAAATAATATTATTATTATAGACATGGGGTTCCCCATGGATTTAGAAAATAATTATAGCATATATGAAACTATTTTTTCTCAACCAAACAGTGTATAAACCTAATTATATTATTTCACAAATAGGATTCAATTTCATTTATTGTGGATAATGACATTTATATAGAATCCTCTCATGTTTCTAGAGATATCCCTCTCAAGGAATACACTTAGGAATGGATATTAATCATCCTCCACCACCACTATCAATTCTAGAGAGATCAATGACAACCCTTCCTTAATGAGATTCTCAAGGAAATCAAAGGCGAATGACACAAGTTTTTGGATCTACTCCACTAGTTCCATGACAGTCCTACGGTAGTGTTTGGAGGTTCATTGGACGCATGTGGATCATTGGTGGAGGTAATATGAACTAGATTCCTAAAACATCAACATAGTTTTATGTAGATATATTTTCATATATATCAATGAAGAAATAATTAATCGAATGCTATTTATTTAATTGTTTAGATTAATTATAAATCATATGTGATGATCATGCATCCTCATTATGATATTAAATTATTAATTATTATTTGATTCAATTCTTTTTTATCATGAAATTTGTCATCAGGTAAATATGGATTAATCATTCATTATTAAAAAAATTGAGATGGGCATGCCTACCTAGTGCTTCAACTATGCCCAACTCCTTCATGTGGTGTGAGATTGGTTACATAATTATTTATAATTATTAAAATATCAATGATTGATTTACGCATTTTCCATTAGCATACAATTCAATATTAATATGTATTTAATCTAAATCATGAGAACTGATCTTCTTCCTCTTAATTTTCAAAATTATAATCAAATCGATTAACTTTTTGAATGAAATATATTTTAGGAACTCATCTTGAGGTGCTAAGGATTTTGGACAGATAGAACAAGAGTACAATCCATGTATCCCATTGGGAAATGTTGGTTACCCATGTTCAAGGAACTAAAAATTTATTCAAAATAAATTTTAACCCTGTTAATTTAGTATATGTTGTGTTCATTTAATTACATCACATGTTTACTTGGCCAAGCTGGTGCTCATTCATCCAAACTACATGTTGTGTAGCTCCCTTCCACGATGTGTAGTCCATTAGTCAAATACAGTTCATGTATTTCCATACACAAACTACAAGACTGGTGACCATGTAACGCAAAGACCACAAATCATGTATCCCATGTAAACATTAAGTACTCTATTATTTCCTATGACATGATTAAACATTGATTCGTTAGGCGTGTTCCATTGATAGATACTGGGAAAACTACATGTCATGTAGCTGGAAAGCACTTGTCGTGTATGTTGATAAATTATACATAATTAAAAATAAATTTATTATACACCATAAACCTTATCAAGAAGTGTTTCATGTGGTCATTAAGTTGATATTACACTCCATTTGATGGGACATATATATAATGTCAAATTAACTTTTGTGCAATGTTTACCAATGACTATTGTGTATATATTGTAATACATCAATTACTCTATGCACATTAAAACATAACATGCTTCATAAATACCATCCATTCAGTGTGGTCATTATATTGATAGTCCATGCTAAGAAATTACTTGATTATTCGGGTATCCCACATGTCTCATTATTAAACAATATATGAAAATAATACATGTTAGGTAGTTCGTATGGGCACTCAATGTATTTCCTCTAAGGTACCTATTTTGTTGATAGTCAATTTTAAATAAATATATTTAATTTTTTTGAAATTCTAATGTATGAGAATCACATGAAAATTATGGTTAGAATTAAGATAAAATAATAGAATAATTATTGAACATCATTATGTAGGGGGATGCATGCCCATGGTTTCATTTATGTAAGCCCCTTAACCAATCCTTTGGTTCACATCATCTGCGATGCAGTACACACATATGTATTGGATGGATATCACAAGATATTTGATGTGATTAAAGTATTATTCTAATGTAAAATCAATCCCAGAGAGATATATGTGATAAATTTGAAACCTGCAACATGAATAATAAAAGGTTCAAGGAGTTTTACCCCTATGTAGATGGTTGGTTTATCATCCTCTAAAGAAACTAACCACTAATAATAGATCTTTATCATACCACTTTATTATTTTATTTCTGTCAAGCATAATGATTATTTCATTATGTATTGTTTTCCATGATCATTAGAATTTACGAATTAAAGATCATTCATGATATAACTAAACTAAATTTTATTATACATAATTTTTTATCTAATGAAAGGTTATTCTCATAATTGAATACACTTAATATTAATAATGATGTAATAAATATAAAATTGGTAACTTATGAATAAAAAAATCACTGAATTATATATAATAATTCAATATATCCTTCCACTAATTATGTTAAAATTGAACCATAGTTTTAAGTGCTTGACCAGACAAAGTCGTGGTGCTTTCAATTATCATGGTATTATAACATGAAGTTTTTGGAAAAATTATCTTAGTATACATCAAGGTTTGATGGCCAAATCATAACATGGTTTTACTAAGAGGAAAAGGTTAAAAAATATAATTTATGAATTTTATGATCAGGGAGTGCACTTAACGGATCAAGGAACTATGATTTAATGAAGTTGGAATTTTGAATGCCTACTTAAACCCCTATAAATTTTTTGACCAACTATAGTAGAGGTTATGGGAAGGTTAATATGGATACATTACACTATAATGTCCAAGAAACATGATATTCTAAATCCTATCACGAGGGATCTTAGGTTCCAATAAAATAGTAGGTGATTAATAAACATAATATAATATTTATTTATCACCTTTTATCAGATAAAATACTAAATTTTTTATTTTATTACTTTTTAGAATCATAACTAAACATGAATTCAAATATATCACTATGATCCATACATGAGAGGGATAAAATTCTCATTGGTACAAATTTACAGGAGTGGAAAATATGCATATGTTTTATCCAACACCATAAAAGGAAATTGTATGTTCAAAAGGTCCTATTCTGGAATTTACCTATAAAAAGGCTAGTGAGGAAGAGTTGTCTCTCTATTAGAATCATTTGAATGATACCATATATGTTTTGTGTTTCTTGTTATCATCCAGGACTAATTATATTATAATGTAATAATAGGACTTTTATGTGTATAGCATGGTGTCTCACCTTCAGGATCTCTTTCAATATTAGTTGAAACAAGAGAGATATGAGATCTCCAATGCTCAATTTACCACCAATCATAGAGTTGGCCCTAGATAGGCCTTATCTGATCATTATTGTTGGATACATTGATCAATTAAACATAGTATGAATTAAATTTCTAGATGATTTGTTCATAGATCTCATACTTTCCTCACTACCCATGATATTATCTAATTTTATTTTTAATTATAACATGATATATAATTATAAGAGACTTTTAGATCATCTTACTTGGATTAAATATGTGTGAAAGATCAGGGGGAATTAAAACCCCACTCTCTTTATAGTTAATAATTAAAGTAAGAAAAAGAAATAGTGTCAAAAGGCTCATAATAAGTCTAAATCTGTTGACCAACATCCTTCGAATTAGAGGATGATCCAAACAGATGGATGGGGAAAGGAATAAGTATGTTTTTCATGTGGTAATCTAGGCCATACGAAGAAGAACTACGCCCTGAAGAAAGGTGAAGCTAAATGTGTGGTTGATATCGAGTTAAATATTTCAATATCTACACAATGGGTATTATATATTGCTTGAAGTGCTCACATATATATCCAAATGTTGTAACCTCGTAGATTCTAATATATTAACGGAGGATAGGTTGATATGTGTGAAATCAATATTGTGAGGCTAAAATATTTATCCATTATATATTACCACCTTTTATGGTCAATAAGAGTGACATTAGTTTTAAGATATTTTTTATAATGCATTAACCATTACTAAGAGAATGATTTTTGTATCCTTCCAAGAAACATATAATTTTATTTTAACATTGGGAAATAAAATTTTCTTATATTATAAAGACAACTTTTGTTACAGTATGGAACATTTAAATAATATTCATTATGTATTAAATTATGATAACCAATTACTGGGAATTTATAATGAATCATGTTCGCATGACCCATTCAACACCCAACTATGGCATCTCCATCTTGGTCATGTAACTGAAAATAATTTGAATAATTTATAACATGATAGCTATTTAGATGCTACTAAGATAAAACCAGTTGAGATATTTCATTATTTCTAACAAGTAAAAATTTCAAAACCCACTATTCAGTGGATAATGTAACTCCCCAAGATTTTTTGAAATATTTTTTTTGAAATTAATTTAATCTCATTGATATTTTTCCTTTCAAACCACACTAAAAATAGATTATTTTATTTTAGTGAACTAATTATGGATTTAGTTATATGAAAAATAATGTTAATTATGAACTACATGCAACATAAATTTTAGCTTTCTCGGTACAGAACACTGAGGTTAGCTTATGTTGCACTCAAGACTAACAATCCTCGATGGCTTACGTAACATGAAAGACCGAGTGTTACCAAATAATAATTCATTATTAAAATATTGTTATTTAATATTATATAACATGTCCATTAAATTTATGTTTATAGTATTAACTAACTTATGAATATATATTGTTGAATTTTTTGTTTACCTACTATTACAAAATAATATAAAAACCAAATGAATATAAAGGCACTAGTTTTATAAGTATATTTTTATGTATAAATATGATTTATATTAATAAGTAAAATTAATTACAAATAGTGAAATATAGTAATTAAATTTATGTGTAATATGTTCAAAAAATTATTTTTTATAATAAACCAATTCAAGTTATAGATATAAGATAAGAACAAACCTAATTTTATGGTTAAAGCCATATATTTTTATAAAGGTTGTTTTACCACTTTTTATTGGAGAACCCATTTTAAATCCAATTTTTTAAAATTTTATAGATTAAATATTTCAAAATACACTCAATTTTTTAAATAAAAATATGAAAATTAGTTTAATATAAATTTTCGGTATTTTTTCGGTTCTATTTTTTTAATGAATAGTTAAATATATATAATTTTAATTAAAATCTTCTTTTTCATTTAATTCATTTATAAGGAAAAATTAAATTTTAAATTGGATTTAAAGTGTAGTTATAATAATTTTTTTATAAATTAATCCAATCTAATTCATTTGAATCAATTTCACTTAGAAATTAGTTGAAAAAAAATAGCAAACATTTGGACGTTTGTACATTAAAAATCAGAAGTGTCGTCCTATCTGTGGGATTATTTTTAAATGAATTTCTTCAAATTATGTGATTATAATTTGGAAAAATTGATTCCATATTTTGAATTATAATAATTTATTATTTATAATATGTTAAACTTTTTTTCACAAAAAAAAATATCTGTGAAAGTGATTAAAATTATTTACAGCGATTATGGGGAAAATAGGTTAACAAATTACTAAACATTAAATTTAAGACCCAAAATGGCCTTCAAATTGGTAAAAAAAAATTAAAGAAACTTATTCGGTAATTAATCTTATATTGTTGAGTTTGTTTTGTTTTTTATGACATTTTAAATAAAAACTTGGTTACACCTTACTTGTTTTCAAAAATCCCAAGTGCTCCATTTTTCTACCTTATAAGAGGCAACCAACTCGCCCTATTCATTACACCTCTCAAACAACATATGTTTGTACAATATATACTGAATAAAATTTAAAAAAATCCCTCCCTTCCTCAGATAAGCCTCCATTTTTTCAATAAGAAATCAAATGAATCCTTTTGGCACAAACCAAAAAAAGCTTCTCGATTAAGAAGCAATGACTTCTCTCAAGATCCTTTATTTTATTTCATTTATCTGTACCTTAAACTCTATTTATTCCATGATTGTATAAAAACACCAGTATATAAAATATACTAATATGTTTTTATTCTTAGTTTTCGATCTACACTTACATATATCGCGTCTTAAGGGGTAATGAAAATATTGTTTATGTGTACGACGAACTACCACCTCACAAAACAATGATCGTTCATCTATTCTTGCCACTCTTCATGGTGTAAATTATAATGAAAATTGTGTTCATTTATGATATATATTATATATATTATATATTTAATCTTATTTAATTCTTTTATAATATATATCTTCATACATTCATTTTTTGTGTATATATGATAATTTCGTTTGATGAAGTGTGGACTACAGCCCTAAAAAAGCTATGGGATCCATTCACACACTACATTGAATAAATTAAGGATGGTTTTAGTGGACTTATATGATATATATTATATTTTAATTATATTTTAATAATGATAAATATAAATACATTACTTTTGCATACTTTCTTTCAATACGACTATTAAATGGAAATCGTGCTCACGTGTACGTATGGCTTACCGTCTCCATGAAAGGTATATTCCATTTCATACTTATATATTATATTGATTATTATAACAAAACTATACTTAATATATGTTATACTAATATCATGATTTACAGTTTTTAAATCATGATATAAGTATAAGGACTAAAGATATAACAAATTAAGACTCATGAAAAGAATAAAGAGGATATTACCCGAAGTGAATCCTTTAAATAGAATTGTTAACAAGAGGGTAATACAAAATCATAATAAAACCATATAATGTATTATATATAATAATATTTTTCTTTATATAGATCTCTAATAAACATATATTTTTTATACATGAGGTTTTAAAGAGTATGAATAAATTTAAGATGCAAGGTAATGGAATTTCATCTCACTTTTTATTTCCATGAGATACTTGCTTTATTCACCACCCATTCCTTTTGTGTGGTGTGTATACTGACCATGGAATTATTATATTAATATTATAATTAAATTTATAGGTATTTAATTATAAATTTTTTAATATTTTTTTATGGGGACTATGTTTAAAATCTTACCAAATAAGTAAAATGATTTTGTCTCAATTTTCATTCCTTGAGACACATACCATGTTATGCACCTATATATCTCCATGAGGTGTATCTACTGACTTTTAAATTTTGTATCATGAATATATTAATATTCAATATATTTTATGTTTCATGTAACATAATTTTCTTAAAAGGGTAGTTAGGTTAGAAGTTAAAAGTGGTTAGAGTTTATTGAAACAATCTCATCGCTTATCAAGTTTTTTTTTATTATTGTGATTCCTTTGATAAGATATTATGATCCAGGTCTCAATAAAACTTTTTAATTATTTTATTATCTACTTATTCATGATTTATTTATATATTGGTACCAAATTTCCACTATTTGGTACATAAGATAATTAAAAAAGTGTTTTTTAGGAAGTCGGAATTTAACTCTCTTCAGTCAGAAATCGTTGTTCCTTAAAAACCATGTTTTCTAAAAGGTTTCCAATAATAGTATGATTTTCTTCTGTAATTTTTAAAATAAATATTTAACCATTTTCTTTTTTACCAATTTTTCAAAGGAATATTCTTTTCACTTTCTAAACATGAATTTTTATAACTTTCTTTCCAACAAAAAGGAATGTTCTTTTTACATTATATGGCATGTATGGATTAACTGGTCACTATTTAGGTAAATATTCCTTTTAATGTTTAAAAGGATAATTTTTTATAAAAAATTTAAAAAATTAACTTTCAATGATATATTTTTTAAAAGGTTCTCAAGTTTCTTTTTTAACTTTTTAAGGAAAATTGTTTTGAAAATATGTTTAGGCTTGTTTTATAATTTTTTTAAATGGAAAATAATTTTAAAAATGATTTAATGATTCAATTATAAATTTTCAAGAATTTTTCAAATGAAAAGGTTTTAAATATTTTTCAAATATTCCATTATAAATTTTCTTGAAAATGGGTTTTAAATGGTTTCATGTTTTAAAAATAATCTTCCAAAAAAAGAAAGAATATTTTCCTAAATAAATGTTTTCAAAAGATATTCCAAATTATTTTCTATCTAATATGATATATGTTAATGTTACTCATGCATTTAAAGGAAACTATCTAATGGTACTATTAATATTATTTCCCATAATGGTTTATTCTTTGTTGTCATATTGTTTTAGAAACTCATTTATCTTCCACAAGTTATATGATTTTGAAAACTATTTTTTTGTCAAAGGTTATGATTTCATAAAGAGATTACGAAACATATCACTTTTCATAGGTTATTATTTGATGAAATGTTAACGATTCCCATTTCATTTAATGTGTTTTTATTTGATTTTTATAAATCCTGTCTCTTTTTATATGTCATTATGTTATGATTTTTTTATTTTTTGGAATATGACTGAATGATGTTATTAGGAGATGGGTGGGACTAATATATCCCACTAATGAATTGGGTAATGATAGATGAATCATGATTATAAATTTTATTTGTGAACCAAATTACATGTACATAATGTTATTCATGGACTTGGTTTCATTTCGATAAGTTTATGCATGAACCTGATTACATGTTCCCAATGTTATGAGTGAACCTTATTTTGTGTTAATAATGTTATGTGTGAACCTTATTATATGATCACAATGTCATGGATGGACCTATTTTCTGGTAAATAAGTTTATGCATGAACCTGATTACATGCTCACAATGGTATGTGTGATCCTGATAGAATGTTCAAAAAATTATTCATAGACCTAGATGCATGTCTGTAAGACTATGAGAAGGCATGATTGCATGTCTTTAACTTATTGTTTGAGACTACTTTTAATAATATATGTCCATGATGTTATAAATTTGTTTTTATGGTACAATTACATGTCTTATTCATATGTTATGGTTCCATAGATTATGCTATTGATTTATTAAGGATTCATGTTTTATGAACTGCCAGTACATATTCCATATCTCATGATTATAATATTTGTTTAGCAGGGTTTACTGATGATGTGCCCGTAAAGGGCTCTCCCAGTCTAGGGTTTTCCTCTCGTCACCGCCGTCCCTTCGCTGTGGATGGTGTGGTGCTTCCCTCTCGTGCTCGGTGCGTCGGTCAGGATCTCTACGGCGTCGCACTGATTCGTGGTCTTCCCTTGTTGTGGAGCTTTTCTTTGGGATTTGGTAGTTCCTGGTTCGGACCTGCGGGTGTAAGACTGGTCCCCACTGATGGTATACTCTTCGGAGCGCTCCCAGGTTTGTTCTTGGCAACTCGTCGGTGACCTGCGATGATCTTCTCAATGTCTGATGGTCACGCTCTTGTGTCGGCGTACTTAGGGTCCCGGCCATCCTCAGGTGAGTGCGGTGGGTTTCTTCATGCCTGAACTGGCCATTTTGGTTGGTGGCGGCGGGATCTTCAGATTCGGGGCGTGGCTTGTATGGTTGGGTGGCTGCTGGGTTTCTGACCCTTTGGTAATGGAATTGCAGTTGAAGAGGGCGATGGCATCGGCGGTTGGCTCTCGCCGGTGATGATGTTGAAGGTGTGAGAATATTTTTTCCCGTTGTGTTTCTGCCAGTGGTGATTACGTGGTGTTGTCAGAGGGACGTTGGTATTGTGGGGTTGACGGATGCTAGAGAAGGCGATCCGGTCTCGCGGCTTTCGATGATGGACGATCCCATCGTCAGTGAAGGGTGGCGCATGACGGTGGCTCAAGCTGTCGCGTGGCCTTCATTTGGCGTGCGGACTAACAACAGGGACTGATGTGGTAGGTGCGTGGCACGAGGCCTGTCAGCGCAGATGTTGACGCAAGGGTCACTGCTCGAGGCGAATGGCGGTGAATGGGATTTTGTGTTTGAAATTTGAAATGGGTTTCGGCTTTGGATGTGGTGAAGTGTTTTTTTGGATGTGATGAAATGATGTATGGGTACCGGAAACCCCTTAAATCGGCCATATGAAAATGAAAAAAATGATTTGCAGGCAGGTTTAGCAGGGTTTGATATTCAAATGTTATTCTCTCTTTCTCATGCCCTTATGTACATGTTCTGCTTACGTAGTTACATTATTTACACTTACTGGTAATTCGATCTCACCCATTTCCTATGATTACTTTCCCTAGGTTATGAAGGAATATTTAGGTAGAATTACTAGATGGTATAATCTTTACCTAATACATTGAATATCTTTAACCAAGTTATAATATTGTGTTTCATTTTAACGTAGACACTAAAATATTATGGTCCTAGGGAATTTACTTTTGTAATATGTTGAATATTCAATATAAATGATGTTATATCTAGTTATGTTAAGGCTAGGTCACTATAGTTGGTATAAATGGAAAATTTAATAAAACTTTGGAAACTTGGATGAGAAAAATCTAGTGAGATCTTTAGTTGTATTTCTAAGGATTATTATAGTGATATCTCTAAGGATAAGTATAGGGATGAGTCAACATTTAAAAAAATTTCCTTGAATTATGGTAAAGGATATATTGAGTTTTTTCCTTGAAATAGATCCATATTTAAATACTACAAGTGGATGTGTCTCTAGAACATCTGTACCTAAGGGTAACAACTCCAAAAATATATCTTGTTCCTGACTTGGTGTAATTTATTACATGACAATGGTCCAAACTGGACATCTATTTGTACACACTTGGGGGATAGGATTTAGGAAATAATTAAATTTTTATAAACCATAATAACTGATTTATATAGAGGATATAAAATAAAACTAGGATAAACAAGAGATTTCATAGATTAAGAATGTTGGAGCCCTGAATTTGGTAATCTATAAGTAATTTTTTATGATTATATGGTATCCCAATAAGATTAATTTTTCTCACACTATGATTTATAGTTTTTATCAATGGATATAACGAGAAGGAACTTGGTTAAATTTTATTTATTGAGATGTAGATAGTTTGCGAATTTTAAAAATCAATTTCTGTAGTTGAAATCTAATAAATAGAATAAGGAAGGTGGTATGAGTATTGGTTATACTTCTGAAGATAATGAGACCGCAAATAAAATTCGAATGGTATGTGATGTTATTCATCTATTTTTTCATTAAACATAAGAAGTGTGATTATATTGAGGTTAAGGAAACTTAATATTGATTCAAACATCATTTTTTAGAAAATAGGTATTAAGGAATAAGGTGATGAATCCGAAGTAATGGTTTAAGAATAATTTAGGATTAATGAATTAATTATGATTTGGAATTCAAAAATTGTGTAATAAGAATCATGAAATATATATGTATTTTTAGTATAATTTTTCATTAAGTATTTAAAAGGAAATTTTTAATGGAAATAAAGACATAGAAATGTGATTTCTGGTAAATTTGATATTTTAATTAGGGGAAGGTAACCTTAATTAATTCCTAACGTTAAGATAATGATGTTTGGATAAAGATATGGTGGATATGAATATGTAAACTGGAAGGTACTAATTACCCAAGAACTGATTTTTGAAAAGGTTTTCTATCTCATCCAAGATGAAGTTTACAATATCCTAGATTTAATTAATATATCAAGTAATCATTATATTAAAAAATAATGGTTGTTTTTCAAAAGTATTTCTGGTAAATAATTTCATTACCATGTTACAATGGAATGTACGATGAGGGTATTCACATATTTGGAATGTGACAAAACTGGTACATTGTGATATATGTGGGATCTATGTTAATATAATTTCAGTGCATTCTTTCCAAATCTTTAAATGTTCATTTTCAAAAGTATTATAAGGTTAAACATTTATGAAAATTTTAAATTTATCATCAAATGAATTCAATAAGATTAAATTGTTATTTCTCTATATGAGGATTTAGGCATATTGGATAGCCCATTCAAACAACTTTGTGTTGATGATAACTAATGAAAAATGGGATGGAATATCATGAATCTCATGATCCATTAGTACTTCATGAATGAAAAAGTTACCTTCCTTTTTAGATAAAGAGGTGAAGTGGATCAATGTTAAATAAAGGGTGAAGTTTTCATGAAATGAAGAAAGTATATCGTCTCAAGAAAATTATTCCAATTTAGGAAAAAGAATCTTCAAACCAAAAATGAAATCCTAGTACCTTCATTTATAATGAATTATAAGGACCATTAGGTAACTTTAGATTTATTTATTTGTGATTATTAACTTTATTTATACCTTTTTCTCTATCACTCTCTATAAAAACAACATGGTAATATTTCTCTTCCATGTCCTAGTTTTCACTTCAAACATATGTTCTCCTACGTGTAAATCTCATTATGAGTACCATTAGGTTATAATTATGGTTATATCTATCCCCTTTTAAGGGATGTTTTTGTATTCATTTTTATGTTGTGGGTTTCTATGAATGAAACATTCAAGTATTAGACCTATGATAAATCGAATGAATTTCTAGGAAGAAAGTCATTTTATGCAGGGTATAATGTAACACCAAAATATTTTTTGAAATATATATTTTTCGAATTAATTTAATCTATTTGACATTTTTCATTTCACTCCACATTGAAAATAGTTTATTTTATATTAAATCACTATGACTATATTTATTTATATGCAACAACAAGTTAATTTTTAAGTATATACAAGAGAAATTTCAGATTTCTCTACATGGAACACTGAGTTCAGTATACGTTGCATGAAATACTGACTTTCCTCGATGGATTACATAATAGTCAAGACTAAGTGTTTTCGAACAATAATTCATTAATAAAATATTATTATTTTGTAGAATATATCATGGAAATTAAATTTAATATTATAGTAATAAATAAATTATGAATATATATATATATATATCTACGTTCCTTGGTTACCTAATAGTTAGGAAATAATATTGAAACTGAATGAATATAAAGTAAATTATTTTATAAAAGTCTATATTTAGGTGAAAAAAGATTATTTATATTAATTAGTTAAATTAATTACTAATAGTTAATTATATTAGTTAAATTCATATTTTATACATAATATTTTTTAAACAATCAAATATATTTTGTAGATATAAGATAATAATAAACACATTTTTTCCTTAAAAATCAATATTTTTATGAATGTAGTTTTTTGACCTTTTAATTGAAAACCCATTTTAAATACAATTTTTGGTATTCTTATTGATTTAATATGTAAAAATAATATTCATATTTTAAATGTAAACATAAAAATTTAGTTAGAATAATTTTTTTTTAATTTTTAGTAAGGTTTCGTTTCTTAATGAATACTTTATAATATGGAATTTAATTTCAAAATGGAATATTCATCTAATTCATTTATAAGGATAGATTATATTTCTAAATTTTTGGTAAATATTAATTATATAATAATTTTATAAATTAATCCAATTTAAGTCATTTTATTCAATTTCACTTTGAAATTGGGTATAAAATGTAACATACTTTTGGACATTTTTACTTTACAAACCTGCATTGTCATCCCATCAACGAGATTATTTTTATATTAATTTATTCCACTAATTTGATTATAATTTTTAAAATGGATTGCATAATTTTAATCATCATAATTTATAATTTATATAATGAAAAATATTTTTGGCCAAAAATATTACTGAATGTGATTAAAAATAATAACAGCAATTAATAGAAAAATTAGCCTAACGATGTACTAAACCTTAAAATTAAGACCCAAAAGAACCAATTCACTTGAAAACACTCATTTTATGGAAATTATTCATCCATTAACCTTAAATTATTTAGTTTCTATAATTTTTTGTGACTTATTTAATTAAAAATGTGGGTACACCTAACTTGTTTTCAAAAACTCCTAGTGTGTCCTCACCCTTCCCTATAAAAAGAAACACTTATCCCTCTTCTTCACACTACTAAAAAATATAGGGTAGGAAAATATTTTCCCAATACACTTCCAAACATCTCTAACTTTCTCATAGAAGCCTAACCTAATGCAAACCAAAATCTAAGTAAATTTTTTGGCATAAACCAATAAGAGTTACCCGATTAGGAGGTAACAACTTCTCTCCAGATCCTTTCATTAATTTTATTTCTCCAACCCATCAAATATCTTTATTACATTATTATATAACAAAAAAAGTATATTAAATATACTATTATTTTTTATTCTATGTTTTTTACCTACATTTACACAAACCCCCATCTAATGGGTAAGTAACATACTGTTTATGTGTATGATAATCAAGTGCCTCACAAAACGAGGATTGTAAATTTTTCCTTACCGCCTGTCATGGTGGAAATTATAATGGAAATTTTTTTATATATTATATATATTATATTTATTGGGTCTTTATTCTGATTTAATTATTTTAAAAGACATATATTTATAATTTCCATTTTCGGTATATACCATAATTTTGTATTAGGAATTGTGGGCTACCACCCCCTCAAAGTAATGTGATTCGTTCACAAAATACGTAGAATATCTTAAGGATGCATTTAGGAAAATTATAAAAAATATATGATATTATAATCATAATTTAATAATTATATATAAACATGTATATAAATATATTTCATTGACATTATTTCCTTCAATATGACTAGTAAACGTAAATAGCATTCATGCTTACGTACAGCAAATTGTCTCCATAAATAGTGTATTCCATTTCATAATTATATATTCTATATATTATTATAAAACAAATATAATGAATATAAATGATATTTATATATTGATTTAAAATCTTGATATCATTATATAAGTACGATTACCAAATATATACTAAATTAAGATACCTGCAAAGAACAAAACAAATATTCTCTAAAGTGAAACCTTAACATAGAATTGTTAACAAGTAGTTAATATAATGTCAAAATGAAACCATATAAGTTATTATATATAAACATATGGTTATTTTATAGACTTATAATAAACTTATTTTATTATAAATGAGTTTTTAATGATTACGATGAGAGTCAATACACAAGTGTAAGGTAATTTCATCTCACTTTTTCTTTCTCTGAGATACATTATTTTTTTCACTACTAATTCATTTTGTTTGGTGTGTATAAATTCCATGGATGTATTACATGATTATTATACATAAATTAATGGGTATTTAAATATCCATCTTATTATATTTCTTTCATATTGAATTTATTTCAAAACAGACAAAATCGGTAAAATGATTTTGTCTCAATTATCATTCTTTGTGACACATGTCATGTTTTGCACCTATATTTTTTCATGAAGTATATATACTACCTTTGAAATGTTATATAATTAATCTATTTATATTCATGATATTTTATGATTCATTTAATTTTATTTTCTTAAAATTTTTGTATAGATAATAGTTACCAAGTGGTAAGAGTTTATTAAAACAATCTAATCACTTTTAGAGATTGTTTAAGATTATCCTTCCTCTGATAAAATCTTATAGTACATATCTAAAGATTACTCATTAATTTTCATATTATATATTTATTCATGATATATTCATAAATTGGTACCATTTTCCCACTTTTTGGAACATAAGACATTTTGGAATGTTTTTTTAAAAAATTATGAATTTTCCTCTCTCTTCGGTCAAAAATCTGTGTTCCTTCAAAACTTTTTTTTAATGGTTTCCAAGAATATTATACTGTTATCCGATAATTATTAAAACAAAATTTTCCCTTTTTGTCTTTTACCAAGGTTTTCAAAAGAATATACTTATCTATTTCCGAAAAATTTATTTTTCTAACCTTTTTAATGTGCAAAAGGAATTTTATTTTTTCCTCATACAGAAAGTAAAGATTTAGCCACAATTATTTATATTAATATTCACTTTCGTGTTTAAATAGTTATTTTTTAATATTTTATTAAAAAAATTCAAATAAATGGTTTTCAAATGATAATTAATATGTTTTAATATTTTTCTCAGGATAATTAATTTCAAAGTGTTTTCAAGATGGTTTTATATTGTTTTTAAGGAAATAGTTTTCAAAATTATTTAAATATTTCATTATAAGTTTTAAAAATGTTTCCATGTTAAAAATTTTCCAATATGTTTTCAAAAAATCCTTCATTATTTTTTTTAAAAAATATCATTAAAATGGTTTTATGTTTTAAAAATAATTTGCAAAAAAATAAAGGATATTATCCTTAATAAATATTCTCAAAAGATATTTTAAAATTATTTTACATCTAGGATGATATCCAATGATGTTACTCATTCCTTTTTATGAAATTAACTAAGGAGTTCATTCTTATTCTTTCTTAGAATGGTTCATAGTTTGATATCATGATTTTTATGTAACTCATATCTCTTTCATGCCTTATATTCTTTTGAAGCCCTCTTACTTTCATGGATTATTCTTTCATAAAGTTATTATTAAACCTATCTCTTTATATAGGTTATTATGTGATGGAATGTTAATGATACCCATTTAATTTCTTGGGATTTGATTACATTTTCATAAATTCTACCTCTTATTACGTTTCATGAGATGATGAATGTTTTATTTTGTTGTATATATATAAATTATGTTATCTTTAAATGGGTGTGATGTATATCTCCCTCTAATGCATTGGGTAGATATGGATGACTCGTTTGTAAAAATGTTATACGTGAACCTGATTACATGTTAAAAATGTTTTTTATGGACCTAGTTTCTTGTCTATAAGTTTATGTGTGAACATGATTATGTGTTCAAAATGTTATCAGTGAACCTTATTTTGGGCTCATAATGTTATACATGAACCTCATTACCTTTTCACAATGTTATCCATGGACTTGGTTTTATATACATAAGTTTATGTGTGAACCTGATTACATGTTCACAATGTTTTTTGGGGACCTGATTTTATGTTCACAACATTACCCACAGACCTAGTTTAATGTACATAATTCTATGATAGGACCTGATTTCAAGTCCTTAACATAATGTGTGAAACTATTTTTACTTTTATTAGTTCACTATGTTACACATTGATGTGGTTTCCACAATTCCAAGTATTATTCATATGTTAAATCTTCTTGGATTATACTCCTCATTTATTTATGATTCATGTCTTAAAACTGCAAATATTTATGCTATATCTCACGATTTTGATCTTTGATATGCAAGGTATGATCCTTAAATGTTATGATCACATTCTTATACCCTTATGTTCATGTTTTTCTTACGAATTTCCCTTATTTACCCTTATTGAGAAATAGAACTCAACCCATTATTATGTTTTCCTTACAAAGGATATGAAGTAATTTTTTAGGTAGATGTACTAGAGGGGAAGATCTTTACTGGAGACACTGAAGATCTTTCACTAATTTAGAAGATTTTTGTCCATGTTTCCAAATAAATTAAGCTATTTTGGTCCTTATGATTTAATTTTTTTAATTTGATTAATATTCATAAAAATGATATAATATCCATTTATGTTAATCCTGGAACACTATGGACAGGGTGAAAGGTCCATAGTTATTATAGTATGGGAACAAAATTATAGTGTGGATAATTTACAGTAAAAGTAAGTTGTGGGTATTATTAATTTATAAGTTTTACTGAAAAAATAATTTGATTTGGCTTTGTCAATTTGATGTGGTATAAGTATGATTCCTTTAAAAAATTAAAAAAAACAAGAATTAAGTATATAATCAACTTGGAATGAAGATAAATAATATTTAATTAGATCTAGGTGGTGAATATTTTAACCAATATTTAATCAAATTTCTATGGGTGTTTGTGATTCTATCTTAACTCACTCTACCTTACACCGTATTGTGGAAAAGTGTTA
Source organism: Viscum album (assembly GCA_963277665.1). Lineage (NCBI taxonomy): Eukaryota > Viridiplantae > Streptophyta > Magnoliopsida > Santalales > Viscaceae > Viscum > Viscum album. The sequence goes on from OY728125.1 coordinate 1,407,664,324, forward strand.
CTGAAATGAGGAACCATAACTTTCTAGATATGGTAAATTCAATTATGTGTCATCCAAATCTTCAATTATCCTTTTGGGGAGATTCATTACAAACTAGAAGATACACACTAAACAGAGTACTGACTAATGTGGAATATAGAATTTGCTTCATGTTATGGAGTGGAAAGGAACATGTTCTGTCACATACACTTGTATAAGGTTTAAAGGACGTTTTTAGGGACTTCTCTAGAAAAAAACTAAAACCCTAGGGATATCATATCTATATAGGGTATCCAAAATAAACAAAATTATATTACCTATACAACCCTTCAGAAAAGATAGTGACTATCACCAGACAAGTCATATTTCAAGAGGGGGAGTGAATCCTCAATAATTGTAATGGGTGACATATATATATTGTGGAATTTAATGCTCAATATACAGAAGATTTTTTATTATAAAAATTACATAGTTTCCTATGGAAGAAGATTTTTTTAAGCAGAATTTCTACATAGAATCACTAGAGAGTTAAGAGAACCATAGAGATATTTTTTTATAGTCATTGAATATGGAGACTAATTATTTGTTAACAATAATGAACCTATCACATAAAAATGGGTAGTACATATCTCAAAAGATTCATGATAGAAAGATTACATGAATTATGAAATTTTTTCCATTTATAAAAACCATCTTTGGGTTTGGGTTGATCTGTATTTTTCGAAAATATTATTTGGTGTAAATGGGATTTCAAGAGAAAATTGGACATATAACATAGATTAAGTGCCAATAATACAAGGATGGTAACTAAAGGATTTAAAAAACATCAAGGAGTTTCCTATGAGAAAACCTTTGCACCAGTAGCCATGTTTAAATCCATCATAATTATATATTCTATAGCATCTTACCATGATAATGAAATTTGGTTGGTGGATATCAAAACAACTTTACTTGTTGGGAAACTTCTAGAATATGTCTACGTTCCCCAACCAGAAGGGTTTGTGATGCAAGGTTATTCAAAAAATATATGAAAGTTACAAAGATCTGTGTATTTATTGAAATAAGAATCACAATCATTAAACATTCTATTCGATGAACCTATAAAATATTTATGTTTCATTAATAATGAATGTGAGAAATATTTTTTCAATAATTTTAATTGGAATTTTTTCATTGTCGTAGTAGTATATATTGATGGCATGTTACTTTTTTTAAACGACATACCACTATTATAGTGTTCTAAATAGTGTTTAAATGATTGTGTATCCTTAAAGGGAATAGGCAATGTAGCCTACATTTTAGGGATCAAGTTCATTCTAGATAAATCCAAGAGGTTTCTTTGAATAAGTCTAGGTATATACATTGAGAAGTTAATAAAGAGTTTTATTACGAAACATTCCTAGTGGATATTGGATCCGGTGTAACATGGTAAAAATATTTCTATGAAATGTGTCCTTATACACAACAATAGGAATTTATAATGGGAATGATATCATTTGCATAAATGACAGGATCTGTCATTTATTTCATGTTATGTACTAATATTGATGTATCTTATTCATTGATCATTGTAGGAAGATATAAATATTATCTGATAGAATAAATATAGGAAAATGAAATATTTTTGGTGGTTTTTTCTGGATATGGTAGTGGTTTAAACCATCTCCAAATGCTTCCACAATGGTTTAAAAAAACCGCCCCTAAATTGTGTGTTGGCATACAACACATAGCGGTTTACTTGATTAAATAAATCTGTTATTAATATGAGACGATACAAAAATATGTCCATCTATAATTACAAATAAATAATATCACGGATAATAATAATAGATTTATTAATTAAGGAAATATCATATTTATACTAAGGATTTTGAATAAATGGATTTTCCACTAAAGAGATAATTAATGTCATATTTTATTAAAACAATTTTATCAATCATTTCATGTTCCAATGAGAGGAATGTTTTACTAGTTTATTAAATCGACATAAATAAACATTTTCTAGTAAATATATAATTCTTTTCTATAAAATGATCAAATAATTTCATTCAATATAAAATCATGCCAAAAAATTCGTGAAAAAAATGAGATTGAAAGGTAATTTAATAACAATGTTTTTATATTAAGAATTTTATTCCCTATAATAGGAATAAATTGAATTGAAACCGTAATTTCCATTAATATAAATTGATTCATGACATAACTTATTAAATTTTCATTAGATACTCATCATAAAATATTCAGGTTTATAACATGTCATATATTCTAAAAGTGACAACCTGTGATAAGAAAAACATATAATGATAAAAATGATGAAGTGAAAATTTATTAATGATTTTATTATTTTTGTAAATATAAAATTCTTATAAAACAAGTGAAAAAATAATATTATCAAAAAAATTTAGATAACTAATATAATAATATCAAAGACCATGAATGTGTAATGTAACCCAATTTATAGAAGTTGTGTTATGAAATTATGTACAAAATTGTAATATTCATGTTAATTACTATGTGATTAAATAATTCAAATTAAAACATTAAATTACATAATGTTTGATTTATTAAATATATTGAATTTAAAATGGTCGATATAAAACCATATAATGAAATTTGGTGTTTAAAATTATAATATGCCTCAATTAAACTAAATTGAGACAAAATCCCTTACTCACTCATTTTTTTTTCAAAACCACATAAAACTCTAGTATAATTGTTTAAATTAGTAATTAATTTATTAAAAAACCCATATTAATGTTGATAATACCATATATGATCATTTTTTAATATTTTACCACCCATTCATTGAAATTATTTTACCATTATAATTGTTTCGTGTGTTAATTGCAATGTATTTTCATGCGTGTTTTTTCATGATTGTTCGAGATATTTTTTATAGGATATTCACTAATATTCTATAAAATTATATAAATTTTTTACATATCTTCTATATTTATTGGATACATTTTTTAATCCATTAATAAAATATTTATGCATGGAATGAATCGCATTGCGTCATGGATAGGGTAAGTCATATGTACACACGAGTGAAGATATGAATTCTCAGTGGGAGGAAGGTTATATAAGTCGGTAATATATAGATTTTTTTTGATGTATTAATATATATCACATTTATTTATTAAATTTTTCCTTATTACTCATCATGTATTTCATATGTGAGAAACTAATCTCATTGCTTCGTGAGATGTTAGTTCGCTGTATACATGAGTTATGTTATCATATTATAAAAGAATTTAAATAAGATAAGTGATATTTTTTATTAAAAAAATGAAGTATATTTATATAATAAACAATATAAATACATTAAATACATCGTTATATACACTATTTATATTTGTTTTTAGAAAAAAAAAATTATATAAGTGGTCAAGGTGGTCATCTATTATACACAAAAGTGATAGATTTCTTTTTTCCACTGGATTAAGGTTTTAATGTGTATAAAATATTCCATAATCACATTGAAATATCATTATATGTTATATATTGGTATTATTATATTGAAAAATTTAATACTTAATTGATATTTTTAAAATAATATTGAAACAAAGAGCATTATCAATGTGATTAGCTTCTCTTAGAGAACCCTCATTTGGATCTCTTATTAAGGATACTAGAGTTGGTCCTTTTAGAAGATTATTATCTCAATAATTTTGATAAGGGTGTTGTGTAGAGACATTATTTAAATTATGGTTGATCAAAATGGATTTGGAGGAGTGAAATATATAGGGGTGGGTGATCACTTTTATGATTAAGGAGGAGTGACATTTTAATAAATTAAAAAAAACTATTGAATAATATGGTGTCAGTCTACCGAATATTTATCAAATTAAATCAAATAATATATTTTAAGAGATATATGGATGATAAAAACTTTTATAATTCAAATTAATCATTTTTTTAAAAAAATTATTCCATTTAACTATTTATTTTAGTCACTAACAGTAAATTTGTTTTAAAATTAACTCTAGTAACAAATTTTTAATATTTTCACGAGTTTTTAGGATAAACAAATTGTTAATTTAATTATATAATATAAATAATTCTAAACAAAAATATATAATCCATTTTAACAAATTAAATTCACAGAAGTGGTAGATTTTATTTTAAAATTAAACTCATAGAATGTGGAAAAAATGAGTTTTCAAGAAATTCATTTTTCAAGGAAAAGATGACCTTATATTAACTATATGATAAGTAAAAAAATTAATTAATTTCATTAAATATATATATATATATATCTATAATCCATAAATTTATTTTAAATAATTATTCATTATGGTTTATTTTATTTTGTTAAATGGGTAAAAGTTATGTTTATAAAAATTGTTTTTTCAATAAAATATTTTTTAAGACATAAAAATAATTGAATATTAAAATATAATTTTTAAATAACATTTTAAAAAAAAAATTATAAAATATAAATAAGTAATAATTTTGATACATTTAATTAATAATATAATATTTTGAAATTATATTACATAATTTATTAAAAATAAATAAAATATTTACCAAAAACGGTATTTTCACTATTCATCGGTAAATGCATATATTCTAAAAATAAAACAAAATTAACACTAAGATAGTATATATATTGTGATTTATGAATTTTTTATTTTTTAAAATAAAATTGATAAAATATAAAAAATGAATTGTAATATATAATCCAAAAAACAAATAAAAAATCATTTTTTGAATGAAATGTAATTTTAATAATAAAATCTTTATTAAAAGATATGTTTCTAATTATTAAGAGATTATAAATAATTTTTTCTTGATATAGAAATGTTTATATTTAATAAATCATTTAACCATATTCATAAATACAAATTCAATAATTATTTTCAATGATCATATTCGAATAATATATTTTATTGGTCCCTTAAGTTTGGTATTGTTTGTCATGTGTGCTACCCGGAAAATGTTGTTCTATAAAAATTATGGGGTTGAGTATAAAAAATATATGAAAAAGATTAAATTTATTTAAAATAAGACACTTTAAAATCATAGTGATTTATGGTCTCCCATTTTGAAAATTTATGTCCTCGTAATTTAAACAGTCAATCGAAATTCGCGGGTTCAATTTTTGAAAATACCTTTATTGAAAACCCAAATCAAAAAAATGTTCGATAAAATTTCCACTTAAAATATGTAAATGGAAATACTAATTTCTCTTGAAATAAAAAAATTATGGTTCCAATGTAACACACCGAGTTCATAAAATAGAATAATATTTTGGATAATGTACATGATATACAACATCAAACCCCAAACAATCATTATTTAAATATGAGAATGTCAACTATTCTACTAAATTTTTCCATATAAGTAAGATTAACTAATTGATGACACACACACACAAACACACACACAGACACACACACACACACACACACACACACACACACATATACATATATATATATTTCCCAAAAATATTTATAAATTCATCTTAAACAATCAATAAATTCTGGTAAAGTCATTTTACTCTTTAAAAATACGTTTTCATCTCAAATGATTATTTATATATTTTAGTGAAAAGTAATTATAATTAATTTTTTTAAAATTTAGAGAATTAATATAATAATATTATCCTCATTTATTATATACTCTTATCATTGTAACATAGGGTTGAATTTTGGGAATTTTTAAAAAATATGTATTTTTCAATGAGTTGTAAAAAATAATAGTTTTATGTAAAATTATTATTTTTTTGATAAATTAAAGAATATAAATTCAAAATATTAATTTATTTTTATTTATATGTAATATAATTATTATTTAGTTATATATAATTTAATTAACTAAATTTAAATCATCTTTTTATTATATTTTATTATAATTTGATTTTTATGAATAAAATCATGTTTTTAAAACATTTCTAAAATGTATAATGTTGTTCATCATAATTAATTATAATCCCACCAAAAAAGAAATAATCTCAATCAAATGTTTCCAATACGTATAAATACCTTTATGAATTTAACACTATATAAGGACAGTTATTATTTATATAATTAAAATAAAATCATCTTCTCCTTAAAATTGTTTTTTCAAAAAAACCCTTTCCAACATTCTTGAATGTATTTTAATGAATTATATTTTTTCATCCCTGAAAATTGATTTACATAAAATTCATTCCAAATTTTGATTTATCATAATTCATATTAGGTAATATGATCAACTTAATTTATGATAAATATGAATAGTAATTATAGTAAATATTTATAACCATCATCAAAGTAAGATATTTTATTAATCAAAAGAAGGACAGGGAAACACATGATAAGTTCAGGTAGGTATAAACTAATTTATTCCTAGGTAATTGGTATTAATGAAATCCACTTGTTGAATAGGAAAATAAGAAAAATTAGACAAAATAATACAAGGGTTGTTTTGGTTTCCCTTGGAGCCAAGGCAATCCGTGACATCATTTCCTTCCTATCATATATGATTCTAGTTTTCATGAACAAGGAGTTCATTTCATATATGAATATTATATATAATATAATAAGGGGTTCATACCATACTTGTAGGTAATTTTATATAAATTAAGATTCTGTTTCTTTTTATGTGAGTGATACATTATTAGATAGACAACTTTCCATCCCATTAAACAAAGCCTTCGACTCTTCCCTAAGAAAGTCACATAGTCCCAAGAAGCTTCTGGATGCATGAACCACTAAACCAATATAGTCATGGAAAAACCCTCCTAAGGCATTGTTTCTAAGGATTCATGAGCCATCGGTTTTTCACTTCAAGCCATTACAATGAGAATTCCATCATAATGTTCATCCCAGTGATGAAACATACTGAGGAGCTGATGAACACCTTCTTCCGTGTAGGATCATTATCATCAAATATAATTTATCCCATAATTTCATAAGGAACCCTAGATCCACCATGTGGCACATTTCATGAGTTCTCATCCCCATATAATAGCTTTTGTAACTATCCACTCGAGCTTTCATTCGAGCTTTTTATATGGTCCAGCTTCCAAAAAGAAATCAAGGTGTCCCTATCCTTACTCTATAATAATTTCCTTACATGCCATGAAACAATGAATAATAGAATGAATCTCCATTTCCAAGATAAATATTGGCTCCAATAACGTTCCAAAAACTACTCTCAATCACGCGGACCCTTCTGAATTGAGGTAAAAAGTGATGAACTAATTTCTATTTGGAGTTGCAACAACATAAAAATTTATACACCAAACTAATACCATTGTGATTGATTTCATAATCTATCAAAATAGTTCTTTCCCATATGTCTTACACAATAAAATTATACATTCCCATCAATTAACAACATCATTGATGTTTTCAAACTCCCTTGACTGAACAGATATAGAAGGAAATACAATACATCAAAGCCAAGAATATCCCAGATGTTATAAAAGTGAAAAGGTTTTTATTAAGTTGAGATGATCGTTGGATTCTCTTGAAAACCTCTCTCAATGACTCATCAAGGGTTTCTTAAATGAAACATGTAAAGACACATTATTTAAAAAAATTAGATATCAAGTTTAAGGAATCCGATAAATCCAAGAGTATTTCCCCTGAAATTTTGTTTCCAATATTTTTTCTCACCATGGCCAACAATCCACCTTTATTAGAACTGGAGTTCTGAAAGATAACCACACATCATATTCCTCTGGATAGTGACTTGACCTCTCAGACCATAAGATGCATTCACATACATTCCATTGATATATCCCCCCATAGATAACTACTTCCCAATGCTTCCTATAATAGTTTGGATTTCAGTTCTACACGGTGTCAAACATGCACATGATCCCGATACCATCTGACTCCACTAGATTTTCAATTTGAGCCGTAGACACATAGTGGCACCTACTATATATATTTTAACCATATAAAAAATCATTGTTGGTATTTTCAATATTATTGAATCCAGTTTTTAGACCCTTTATTTCTAATATGACATGCATTGGAGTAGACTAAAGAACACAATTGAAAAATTTAATAAACCCCCCAAAAGAGGGGGTTTATTTCATCTAGATATTGAAACTTATAGTGATTTTTATAATGACTTTCTCTAAGTGATGGATTTGTATATCTCCTGGAGAGATATGATCTCCCATGTACTCCACTGGGATGGTATTCCTGTTAATCCTCAAAAAATAATCCATCTTTGTAGCTCAACTCTCAAAGTAACATTTCAATGTATAAATACTACTCTTTCCATATTTGATACATTGTCTACTCCACATGAAATAATAATCCCTAATATTAGACAGTATCCAAGGATATCTCATACTCACAGTAATTATGAGTTGGATGTTTTTTTTAAAAAAGAATGTGTGATATTCCATTGAAGTGATTCCTATAAATAAACAGAATAATGATTCTATTATATATGAAAGTTGATAACAATTTACTGAAAGATTATGGAGCCAAAATGAAATGTAAGAGAGAAATTGGATCACCCGGTCATAGATCAAACACTATATTGAAAAAAAAATCTGACCCATAAAATTCACTAAAACCCAGGTTGAACATAAAAAACTAAAATTTAGTCACACACGCACACTGAAAGAAACACATTGATTAAAGAACATTCAAGATAAAACCCAATTTTTTCCGAAAAATATTCCTTGTCAATCTTAATCTTAATTTCCATGTTAGAACATGAATTCTCCCAATTAATATATTTAATCATCTCATGTTCTAGAGAAATTGTATCCTGGGTGGACCTTCTAATAATAAAGCCATTCTGCTCCTTATATATCCACTCTGGAAAATAGTCAGAGTGTCTCCTACTGATCATAGTATAAATTATATTGTATAGGAAATTTTTCTTATTGATTGGATTCAACAGTTTTATAGAGTAAGCATCCCTAACCCATTAAAGGAGAAGTAGACCGGTTTCATTGGACAACCATGGTAGACTACCCACACAAATGAAATCTGTTATAATTTTGATTGGCTCATCCTTAACCACCATTAAAGAGGCCACATATAAAGAACTGATAAAACCATCAGTCATAGGTTGAATATCTTGATTTAAATATGTAACCAATTCCTAAGTCTCGTTTTCATATAAAAATATCTAAAGCACCAAAATCATATGATTTTGTGCCACACTCATAATAACAACCCATAAGATCGAATGAACCCGTGGATATACTTATTACATGGCTGGATTAGCACTTTAATAGAGGGACATAAAATCATTAACCACCATCGTACCCACAATATTCAAATAATTTCTAAAATATTCTCCCTCAAATAGTATTTTTAAAATAATAACCTAGTTATTATATTTCATTCAAGATTAAAAATCATTTTATTTGTATCACCCCCATTAGCCATTTTTTGGATCATAATTGAGATACCTATTCTAGATCTAGAAAATATTTATCTAATTTTTACTTTTGTTTATTGAGTTCAGTGAATATAACATCATCCCATACTTCCTCTATATTGTATTCCTCTAACATAATCTCATGTTCCACTGATTCAACATCCTTAAATCTGTGGGGTTGATTTCTGACCTATGTCTAGATATACACTCTCAAACATATATTTTTTCATGAATACCATGCCATGAATTATACTACATGGGACTAAAACATGAAGCATTATAAATTTCATGGAAATCTAGAATCCTTATCCACTGTTTGGAGAAAGATGGGGTGTGGGTCATGGACTCTCATGGATAATTATGAATCAGTACATGAAAATGATTGGAAATGAATGAAACTAACATATAGAACACTTGTGATAGAAATTATGTGATAGAATGATTATTAGCTAATAGTAAATTTATCCTTCACTATAGATGATGTTTCTCCTTCTAATTACTAAACAAGGTAAACTTATCTCTTGAAAAAACAATGTCTAATAGGACCTTTTGAGACATTAAAAATGAGAAGTCGAGTATATCCTCCTAGTGACGATCCCTATCAACATTTTTATACAGTTGATTTGAAATAACATTAATGTTTTCTCTAATCGTCCAAGAGATTTTCTATTGATCAAATTCATCATGATCCCTCCACAACCGGTCTCTCAGGTGAGGGTCCTAATTGGAGTAGAAAAAAGAAATGAAGTTTGTGGAGTCACCATAACTACCCTTCAATGTGTTGTATTGGTCAAATGCTCAGATATTATCATAAATTGACATATTACTCTAAAACTCATGATATAAATATTCAAAGGTTCACCCTGAATCATGTCACGCAATCCCATATTTCGAGAAAAATCACCAATTTTAGAATTTTTTGTTTATAAATTTCCATGATAGAAGTCTTCTTCTTGGATATTTTAGTTTACATAAAATCTGTTTTCACCCATGCCCCTAAACTATGACTATTCACTAAAATTAAGGAAATAATCGAAACATGTTGCACCTTGATTTGGACTCTATGAATCATGACTCTTAGATTGAATATACAGAAACAAGTTTCCTTTTATGTATCTATATCTAATTCATACTTAGCTGGGGACCAATGAAGAATAGAATGGTGAATTTGTTTCATCATCATGAACATTGAATAATGAAATATAGGGGTTAGTAATATTAATTTAGAAGAGGTACAAAAAACATGTTCCTGAGTTCCACTAGAATATACACCATTTCCCTATTCATCTAAAAGAACACATATTTCTTAAACAACAACAATGTCATACTTTTCTATGGAGACAGATTCACCAGGTGGAATGTTAAATTAATTTGTAGAAGGAAAACAAAACATGTTGGTTGATATTGAAAAAATTCACAAAGGAATAGAAGAATATCGAGAAAATAAGAATCTTTAACCACATCTAGTAAAAACATTCTATAAATGATAAGTAATGAATGCAACTTCACATGTTGTAAAGCACTATTCCTAGGTATGGAGGTAGAGTGAAGGACATGAGTGATCTCTAAGAAATTAAAGATGAAATTGATAAAACAAAAGACAAAAAACAAAGTAACCCTAATAGAATGAATATTTATATTTAATTTTAGTTGAATTTATAAGTTAATTTCTTCCTTAATGTTTTTAAATTATCAATTATTAAGTAAACATTATTAACAAAAACTGTATATGATTAAAAGGAAATAGTATTTTTATATAATATGAAATTTAAATTAGAAAATTACATTTATAAATTAATGGATTATTGAATTAATTAATATTTTAATAAAATATTATTTGTTAAATATGTTTTATTCAATAAAAATTCTCATATAATTTTTGTGTAGTCAAATGTAAATTTTATAACGGATCAAAATCTATAATTGTCAAAAAAAAATTATCAACAAATGTTGATTATATTTTAAAAGAGAATATTCACATATATATATATATTTCATTTTTTCCTTAAAATTAATATTAATTTTTTAATCAGATCATCAATATTATTCTGTGGGTAATTTTACATAATTTGTTGAGAGAGATTAATTTTTTGGGAAAAATTAAATACGATATAAATATACAGTCTATAGTATGACATCATAATGACCCTAAAGATATGAAGTCAATAATATAAATGTCAAAAACAACCATAAAAAATTCCCCTTTCTAAATAATGTGATTTTATGTATATATAATTAATTTTACAGATCATTTACGAATCCTCGAAATCCATTTTCTAATTTATGGTGTTAAAATAATTTCTTTAAGAGTATGAGTAACTTTTACATAACCAATGATATTATTTTATTATGTTCACCCTTTTTCCATGTAATATAATGAAATCCTCTCCCATTTTATAGAATCCATTGGAATAACCATGGTATGGTTTTGGATTTTTGTTATTTTATGATATAGAGTCCATAATGTATGTTTGAGAAATTATAATGATTTCTAGATGTATTTCCTCTATAAACCCACCAAAGATTCGATTTTCCATCACTCAAAATAATCGGAGCATTTCCATACTCTTACCTTTCATATAAAATGTCATTCCATGGTTCCTAAATCTATAAATGCTCTCATCCCAATCATTTTTATTTACACTATCAATATAAGGGACCATCCTCTCTTCATTTAAATTCTTCCACTTTACGTGAAATTGCTCTTTTTATTTTTAATTTATTATATTTTCATTCAATTATAAACATTATCATTCTACATTATTTATGTTATTTAAATGATATATCATTTATATTTTCCAATTTTTACCTCTACACGAGCTATTTCTAGGTTGTGAATTTGATTGGGATCTCCCTCTCTCATTTCTATTAAATAGCCTATTTCTTATTATTCATTTTAATTATTATTATTTTATATTCGGATATGTTCTTCGATATCCTCAATATATTTTATTTCATTAATAAATTATGAGATAATCCTCTCTCTATCATTAAATCTCTTCGATGAAGCTTTTTGAACAGTCCTAACCATGCTAAATTATAGTAACAGATCTTCTCCTTCTCTATTTTATTCATTCTTCTTCATTTATATTTGAATTTTATTTCCAAGTAATATTAATTTTTTATATTTTACATGTCCCAATTATTGTAAATTTTTTTCTAAATGATAAGAGACTACATTCTCTCTCATATGACAATTTTCTAAATTTTTAAGGGACGATGTTATTCTAATGAAATTTTATTGGGATTTTCTGTGCCAAAAAAATTTGTTTTCAATACACATACCCATTTTCAATTATGGGTTTTCGCCATTATGAACTAATAATTTTTTAATTATAAAATACATGTACTTATTCCACATTCAATGATCATGGAATAAAATGTGATTATTAAGGAATCAATGTTTTATGATATTTGTGACACACTAAATCTTGAGAATGAATTGAATGTAACAGATGCACTTGAAATTATATAGCACTCCAATGAATTGTGTAATGATTAGTCTCTTGAGACATCATTTTCAGACATGGGGTAAATCTAATTCCATTATGGTACAATTTTTATAACGATGTCTTGATTGTTATCATTAATTTATGTTCATGGGGAAATTTTTTATGTTGTTTCCACATTTCCCAATGTTTCCATTACGTGATCTTGTTATATCATCACTCACTGTTCATGTTTATGATTCTAAACCCTTCAGTGTCCCATTTAAATTACTATTTTCTAATTTTTATTAATTTATTCAGGTAATTCCATTTTTCTTCCCTTACTAGTTTTTATAGCTCACCCTTTTCTTATGTATGACCCATGGTTATACCATGTAGTGTTGAGTAAAAATTAATAATATGTTAATGTTAAGGTTGTTTTCAATAAAAATGATGTATTCCTTATTTTAAATTGTTTTTAGTGTACATAATTCCAAAAAACACTATAATTATCTATCATCTAATTTATATTATTTGTAATAATATATAATTAATCATAGATTAAGGTGAAAAAAATAGAAGGGTTTTCGTTATCGGTTTCAAAGGAAAAGTTTAGTTATATTTTGGATTATGATTATAAAACTCTAGGGATATCCAAATGGATAAGACTAACCATTATATTTACACCCTAAATATTTTTAAACCGCTGCAATATAAAAAATAAATATGAAAACATTTTTTCATTGTTTAAAGCTATTGTAAATTTATTGTTTGTAGTGGTGGTTTTAAGTTCCACAGATAGAAAAATACCAAAATTTTATCTTTGGATAAAATCACCAGGGAATAAAATACATTTATTTCTTGGTAGTTAAAACCATCATTAAACCAAAATTTACAAAAAGAATAGCAGATTTGGCAGCCCCAGTACCAGTGCCATGAAAAAAACGATTCCAATTTCACATGCACATACATCCCACATCGAAAATAATACCAAAATACCAACAATTTAAATATAATCAAATGATAGATACATTAATAATAGTTTTATTATGATTTGGGTACATAAAATTTACTCTATGTACATGAAGTGTAACTTTTGGATATATTGGTTTCACATTCAATGATAGTAATTGATCTCGAGTATGTTGATGTATTTGTTTATCTGTCATAACTGATGAATGTAATGGATAGTTCATGTTTTATTGGATTGTTTGGGAATTAAAAGAGAATCATTTTGGATATCTATCACTTAGAATTTTCAATGACAAAACTTACCAAAATGGATTCATGTTTAACTATACATACTAATGTGAGGAAGTTTCTAAATTGATGAAGAAGTAGTTGTTGTCAACTCTGATCCTATGAATTCTTGAGCCAAATGTAGTACATTTAGTGAAAAGTGATGCATCTGGTTCTAGCTTCGGATATGTTATGATGTAGAGTGATAAATTAGTCACTTTGGGTTTTATCATCTTTTAACCCACAAGATGAAATACTCTAATCCTATATTTTAGTTTGTAGTTGTGGTCCATGCATTGAAATTGTCATGACAGAACCTCTTGGGAGAGAGATTTGTTGGGTACTTTGGCAACTATGTGTATATAATATTTTCTCACTGGATGGACATAATATTTATCAGATGAATTTCATATTTCACTTGTATATGTTTGACATAAAAAAATAGTATTCCACTAGAAATAGAAATCTAGTGGTAAATGCATTAGGCTATAAAATCTAGGAGATGGGAGAATAGATGTCATTAGCTGAAAATAAGATCTTATCTTCACTATATGACTAGTTGGTGGATGTAGTTGAGGGTTTAGGGGAAGCAAGGTGGGTATCCTCAGAGATAATTTCTTCATTGTTTAAACATGTACAAACTTGTTATAATATTATTCTGGAATGTATCATGATGTGTGATTGGTTAGAATAATTTGAAACTATTTTAGGATTGAATGTTGATATACATGGAGTATTTGTATTTTGTAGCATGTAAGTGGACATATATTCCATGAGAGATGATTTTATGAGATCCTATAGTGATTTGAAGTGGTACATTCACCCAGGGCCGACCATGATTTATAATAATGAAAATTGGATATTCTGGTGGCCCTCCATAGTAAGAGAAATTAAAGGATTTGTTTCCCATTGATTGAGTTGTCCAAAAATTATCACCAAGTGTAAAAGATGATAGTTTAAGTGGGATGTTCCCACATGATCGATCCGTTTTTTGTCATAGTTTTTGTAATTATATAGAAGTCTATTATTTGATAGTTGATTTTGTGTATAACCTTTTATCCTCAGATCGATGAGAAACTAGGAAGGATGATCCAATCCATATAGGACATGCTTCATGATTTTATTATAGATTTTAGCCACCAAATACATCTTTTGGGGAGATACAACTTCTGGTAGTGTAAGACGCTCAACTTTTCAACATATATAAGTAAATTCTACTATTAATAAAGTCGATAGTCCCTCAACCTTAATAGGATCATGACACTCAAGTATTCAATAAGTATTTGTAAATTCTTTTCAAAACTATTTTCAATAGGTGGAAAGCATAATTGGGAATGATCACATCAAATCTATAATACATGATAAGATAATACTATAAAATTTGAATAAAAATGGTTATCCAGTAAAAACAAGTTGAAGTGAGTTATAAAACTGGATATTCCCAAGAAAATCAATAAGAAGTTTGATCGTTCATCCTTGGGTAACAACCCTAATAAATTTAGGAAGAATGAATCATAAAAAATTATTCATCACAATAAAAAATTGACATATATGGGGCATACCACACTCTATAAATCAATACATAAATGGAAACATCAGAAATCAATAAAATACATAAAAAGAAACATGAGAAATCAAGAAAATGTTAGATCATGAAAATATTTGGTGGCAACTATGTGCCACACATGATACATATACAGGACAACTATTAGCATATTTGTCCAACATATCATCAATACAACTAATCATGGTTTGATGATGAACATAGCCCGTCACCCTCTCCACCTCAATATCTACTTCCAACTACCACCTGTAAGAATATTATATTGAAAATTAAATATAGTTTTATATTTATATTTAAAATTAAAACCAATAAAAGTTTGAAAACTAAAAGATGTTTAATTTTTTTGATTTACCAAATCACCACTAGTTAATGAAATACCAACGGGGGCAGATTCAGTAGTCTTCTGAAATAAATCAATCAATACATTATGAAAAATCAATATTTGAGCCCCCTGATCTTGAACTATGCTTCATAGAGAAACAATCTTTCACTGAGTATCTCGGAGTATGGACATATTGAAACTAGGAGTAGATGTAGACGAAATCCCAAGTGGCCTTCTAAAGACCGTAGATTGTATGAGTCCCAAAACCATCCTGCGCACTCTACTAGGATGCTTTTTCTCCAAGTAATTTAGCAATCGGGTTATCCTGGGAGACTGAGTAGGACTATGCCAGATTGGTATTCCACAGTTCCTTAATTTTTACCTATAAATAAAAAATAATAATATTAGAAGTAATATATATTAACATATTAACAACTGATAATATGTTATTATAACGGAAAATGAGTTCATACCCCAACTTCTTTTCCATGATCATTAAGAAAACATCCGTCGGATTTTTGGTGAACATTAAACCACACCTCTGTCCAGGATGATTCATGCCCTAAACTCTGTGACTGCATTAAAAAAACATAAATAAATAATTTAATATATTAAAAAATAATATTTTTTTATAAATATTTAAACTAATGAAAATATTACCAGAGAATATCGGCTTCTAGAAAAACTTTTTGACCCCACAGTGTGAGGGATTACTTTCTTAGCCCGATTTTATGCATTCTTTCATAAAAGGTCCTGAAATACTTAAAATTAAATTTAATAGTAATGTATTCATTGTCACCTCCTCTTCATATACATTTATTTATGTAAAATGAGATTAAAATAGTAATATATATTTAAATACCATCTATTTCTTATCACGATGTTTGTCAACAAAAACATTCCATTTCTCTTTGGGTACACCATCTGGTATCTTATCATACATCTATTGGACGGTCAATGAAGTATTGTTTAAATCACCCCCACAATCTCCATTTAATGTCTTTCCATTTTTTCTAATAATTTTCAATGTCCACTTTTGTGCTATCAGATCAGCAACTATAATGTAAAAAAACATATGTACACATAAATTCATTTTCAAAATATTAATAACATGGAATTCAATTACACCATAATGCATTAAAATTACCTTTATTTGGGAATCAAAAACATCATTTTTTTCAAATTGTAGAAATATTCGTTCAACCATCATACAATATAATAAGGGAAACAGGATTCGCGACCTTCTTGCCTAAAATATACCCATGTAATCCTGCAGCGTCACCCATAGGGACCCTATATGAATCAAATGGGACAACTATATTCTATCCAGTCAGATTCCATACATCTGAACTTTTTATTTTTTTCTCTACACTTTTATTGTTTCCATATTTAATGAAAAAATATTTAGCAGAACAAATGGAATTAAATTTCTTCATATTAACTTTTGTACCTAAATTAGTCACCCTCTAGTATCTCCTCAAAGAACTAGAAGTGGTGCGCCGCTCCTCCACTACTAAGGTTCTAGAAGTGGGAGCTGATGGTTGAGCTGCTGAAGGTACAATCACAAAGGGAGTGGGAGATAGTACATGAGGAGATAGTATAGGGGGAAATCAGATTGTGTCTTAGATTCTATAGGGTGGGAGATAGATTGATCGTCATCTGTCGTAGTGGTCGATGAATCAGTATATCGCTTCCTCGGAATTATTGTCATTTAATCAAATAAAATTATGTTCAGAACATATATTTCAAAAAATATAAGCAGAAAAAAATGGCATTTGATATATAATACTAACAAACAAAATATACAGAACAATGACAATGCATGATTGCACAAATGAAATAAGTGGTTGCAAAACGAATTCATATCTATACATACAGTCATTTTATCCTTTGATCGTGTTGGTTTCCTAATCTATTACTTTATCCACTAAATCAACTTCATTCATCCATGCTATACTAATATTTTCAATATCCTGATGGAAAAAATTTATGATTATTTTTATTGGTGAGAATCAATTTTAGAGGTCAAATCTTCCACTTCATCACCCATATCATACAAATTTATTAGTTTTACATGATAAAAAACACTCCACCCTTCATCCCCAATATCATTCACATAATATACCAATTTTTGGCGAAGATAAGATATATGGATCATAAAGTTCATGATCAACAACATCCATCAAGCGAGAGAAGTTCATAGAAGTAAATTGTAAAGAATCTCTTCCAACACCTCTGATAATATCATCCCAATTGCATTTGAATAAAACAACTAAAAATTCTATAGTAGTTTAATTAAATAATATCAGTCATCTTTCAATAGTATCCCACTTCATAAAATGTAAATATACCACTATTATTTGTTTTCAAACCCTCTTATTGATCAACTGTACAAAATCCAACGCCATCAACATTGTAAGAATTGAACTTTCGAACTTGTTTTAGAGGACCTCGAGAAAGAAACTTCAAATATTATGATAAATCTTCTAGATAATCAGTATTCATGATCTAAAAAAAAATATACTTTGTTAAAATTAAAAAATATATGTCTCAACATAATATTCGTAATTATTTCAATATATATGATCTTACACGTTGTGCAAACCATTTTATGAGATCTTAATTAACATCTTTCATTCTATCTTTCTCATTTCATGCCCAGCCACTCATTCATCTCTTTGTTTGAATCATCAAATCTTCAACAAATGGATCTTCAATTTCACTATTCAATAACACATATATATGTGCCTATAATAATTTCATTTCTGTCAGTGTGACATTTGAGTTCCTCCCAACTGATCGGCCAATATTAGGATATATTTTTGATTTCATATGTATTTGAGATTAACTCGATATGTATTAAACATGCCCAAATCAATTAAATATTATCTCCATATCATCCAAGTATCTAGAACAAAATATGAGACACTCCTCTGCCAAATATCCTTCAGTAATAGAGACTTCTGTTTGAGATTTATTTCTCACATATGATTTCAAATGCCAAAGATATCTGGGAAATAAAATAAACAAATAAAAATACGCATTTAATTACATTAAAAAAATTGATTACATAACTGAAAAAATATATAAATAAAGTACCTCTCAATTGGAAACATCCATCGATAATGAACGGGCCCTCCTAATTTAGTTTCCTCAACCAAATCTATAGTTAAATGCATTAGGACAGTAAAAATGAAGAAGGAAATATCATCTCTGTTTCCCAAAGTGTCAATAAAAACCTCTCCAGAATGTTTTCAAGCACGAATGGATGTATATATTTCTCATATAGTGGTCTAAAAATGTATATAATTGGAGTAAAACAATAGTAACCTTTTTAGGTAAAAAGGTATGTAATTTTAATGGTATTAACTACTGTAACAAAATATGTGAATCATGAATTTTTATTCCATGTAACATGTGATTCTTTAAGTCAAAACACCTAAAAAATTTACTTTAATACCCATCGGATACATTCACATGCTTTAAAATTTGAAGTAATGTATCTTTACCCCTATTTTTCATCGAAAAAAACTATCGGAGAATACTTTTCATTCTCATCTAGCCAGAGATCGCATTTAATGATCATTACTTATAAGTATTTCCGAGCATTAAGATGATTCTTAAACTTTCCATATTCATTATTCAATGTGAAGATAAAATTTTCATATAAATTCTTCTCAATATTCATCACATCAAGATTATGCCACAGTAAACTAAATTCCCAATACAGAATTTTGAATAATATAAGTTTTTTCTTCCACTGTTGCATTCTGATATCACTTGATGATGCACTTTGAACCCATTTCTCACTATTATTCAAATAATGAACCTTTATAAGTTCTTTTTCAACATTTCCTAGTTGTGTCAATATTTTAGAATCGGATGACAACTTGGGAGGTGGTCTACGATCAATGAAACCATTAAATTTTGTTCTGCTCAGTGGAAATCTATGAGATGCATTGAGAAATCTTCAATGTTACAAGAAGCACCATTTTCAACGGTGAGGTAGCAATTTGGGCTCAAAATCAATGTTACACACTATAAAATCAAAACCCATTTAAATGTTCCAAACATATAAATTCCCTAGCCTAGGGAAGTCTCTAATGGTCCAAATTAAAGCAGCATGCATTTTGAACATTATTTTAAAAGAATCATCAAATGTCTTAACACTGTTTTCCCATAACTCTTTTAATTCTTCAATTAAAGGTTGTAAGTATACATCAATATCATTTTCAGGAATTTTTTTTCAAGGCAAAATCATCAAAATGATAAAATGTGTTTGTTTTATATACATCCATGGAGGCAGATTGTAAGGGACCAAAACAACTGGACAAATGCTATAACTGGTACTCAAAATCCCAAATGGGTTGAATCCATTGGAATCCAATCCCATTCGAACATTCCTAGGATCAGCTGAGAAATCTTGATATAATGAATCAAATGTCTTTAGCGATTATGAATCTCATGGATTTCACATTAACCCATCATTTTTATTTTCTATAGAATTCCACTTCATGTGTTAGGTGATTTTCAATGACATTAAAAATCTTTGAAATTGGGGATTTGAAGGAAAGTAACACAAAACCTTTGTAGGTGTGTTCCTTTTATTCTACTTCATAGTAGAATGTTGATTCAGACTTCTAACATCACCCATTAACTACCATCTCGAAGAAGAACATTTTTTTCAATCATGTCTACTTGAATCCTCTCGCCAATAAAGCATACAATCATTTAGACACACATGTATTTTTTTAAAATTCAAAAAAAACCTCTTAACATCTTTTTTCATATCATAAAAAGACTTAGGGATATTTGCTTCAGGAAATGAATCATACCAAAATTCCAATATCATGGACATTGCCTTATTTTTAATTCCACATTCATATTTGATATGGTACAACATTAGTAGAAAAAAAAGTTTTGAATATTTCAAACATCCACTATATAACTATTGATTTCCATCGTCATCTAAATCATGAAACATATTTTCCTTAGTTAAGTTTTCTCTTACATTAGTCTCTACATAATGAAGAGTAGGATCCATTGATATGTTATAATCTTGATCTAGTTGTCCTATTGTCTCAAAAACATCACATGTCACGTAATTATTTATAGCACCCTCATCGGGTTGCTCTGATATGTTTTGATGTTAATAGTGGTGTCCTGCAGTACCTAATGCATCTTTTATAAGGTTTTTAATTTCATTTTCTATTTTCAAAAAAGTTGGGAGCTCATTCTGTGGATTGACATCAGTGAACAACCGTTCTCTAATGTTCAATTATCCATGCCAAATCCAACAAAAATATTTACCATGGAATTGATTCAATATTAAATGTTCATAAATTTCATCTCTCCTCAAAAATCTTCTAAATTTACATTTACGATATGGACATCGTATTTTCCATTGAACGAATCGATTGTAAATTTCAGAATATAAAAAATCCTCCAAACCCTTAACATACTGAGGTGTGTTCCTCTTTAATGTGATCCATATTTTATCCATGTATATCATAATGTGCCTACACAATATTAAGAATATTGAAAACACATAAAAATCAATAAATACAGAATGAAATTCATATATACTAGTTGAAAAAATATATAAATATGTTAAATAAGTTTTTCCAATATGAATAGATGTAGAAAATAATGAACCCAACCACTAGAAAACCAAATCATGCAAATTAAAAAGATCTATAAAATAATAAAAAGATATCATAAGTCCTTGGACCAATTTTTAAATTAGAAATAACTATGTTGGTGACTTCCCATTTACCCAATGACATATTTTATGTGACCCATTGAGCCAATATCTATCAAATTTTAGCATGAATACAAGCCTATTATAGATGACCCAAAAGACTAATGGTGTAAACCATGAATATCATACATTTGAATCATAACACACCTAATTGTAAAGACACCTCCAAATATCACATGTGGATCTGATTTTATCTTCCATTGTATAAAACATACATGAATTCTAAAAAACACACCTAATTGTTAACACACATCCAAATTTTGAGCTAGTTATGTGGCTTATTGATGCCTTGAGAGGCTATATGAGAGCTAATTTTAGGTTGGACATCCCACCCCCTAGAAATCCCACACCCCTCCCCCACCTCGATAGCCCACCCCCACCCCCTGGATAGCCCACCCCCTCCCTGGATAGCGCACACCCCTCCCCCAAACCCTAGAAACCACCCTACAGCCCGGGATAGCCCACCCCCACCCCCTCCTAGACAACCCCCCCCCCCCCCGCCCAGAAAGCCCACCCCCACCCCCACCCCACCACAACAACCCCCCTGGATAACCCCACCCCCCACACACACACAAAACCATGCATCGCCTACCCCCATGCATCCCCCATACACACCCCCCCCCCCACTCCTCCCTAGACATCCCACACCCCATCCCCCACCTGGACAGCCAACCCCCACCCCCTGTACAACCCACCCCCAACCTGGATAGCTCACCCCCTACCCAACACCCATGTAGCCCCCCTACAACCCAAGAAATCCCCCCACCCCAATTAGATAGCCCCCCACCCCACCTGTACGACCCCCCCCCCAGACACACTTGTAGCCCCCCTACCCCCTGGAGAGCCCCCCACTCTACCAGGATAGCCCCCCCCCCCCCCTCGAACACTGGACATATCACCCATTAGAAAGCCCACACCCCCTCCCCCACCTGGACAACCCACTCCCACCACACCCCTCCCCCACCTGGAAACCCACCCTCACCCCTAGAAAACCCACTCCCCTCCCTGGAAAGCCCACATCCCCCTCCCCCACACTCCTTCATCCTCCATACCCCTAGATAGTCCCCCGCCCCCACCTGGACATCCCCCCCCCCCACCAAGACACCCCACCTAGAGATCCCCCCCACCTAGACAACCCCCACCCCACCTTGACAGCCAACCCCCTCTCTAGGAAACATAAAAAAGTCTAGGGAACCTAAAAATGAAAACCATAATATTTTTATATATCAAAGGATGTATATATGGTGTTAGAAAAACTAATCCCAGTAGGATCTCAATAAGGATTTTGTGAAAGTCTTTTCAAAACACATATAATGTATGATAGTTCTAAATATAGTTAGAAAATAGATTTTTACTGATAATAACATAAAAAACAAAATATCACCTTATCATCCAGTTTATAAACTTATATTTTCTTCTTCTTTAAATGAAAATAATCATTTTAAAAATATTTCTTTAATGCCATTACATTCTTTAAAACTACCTATTATAGTTCCAATTTTAAAAATACTTAAGAAGCACCCTTTTGAGAACACTTAAAAAAATTTATTGAAATAACCCCATCCATATAAACTGTAAAAATAAAACACCAAGTCACCACATCATAAACGAGATATTAGTAAACAATTTGAAAAATTCATGGTTCCCACCATATTAATCAAACTAGTGGACACAAGTAATGAGAGTCCACAAATGGAATCCATATAGTATCATGGAAACAAAAAAGGTCATAAAGTAAGGTAGTCCTAGAACTTACCAATACATGATACTTACCACTGACATATCTTTCATCCAAACAACTAATGTCGCTTGAGTATCTTTCACCTAGAATCATAGGGGGGAACTCCCCACTAGACATGGTATACAACACAACTAGGGGACACCAATAGTGTGTGACTATTTAGTGTAACATAAATATAGACCTCTCTCTCAGTTCCTAGTAAACCCTAGATAAAACTAATAAGAGATGAGTAATCAAACAAGTTACATGATTAATGCAACAAAATAATATAAATCTATCCCCACCTCCAACACCTTGCAATAAACAACACCATAAATATCATACATGCCATAAAAATACATCTAAAGAGAAGGGGGAATCATTTAGGGTATTACATACATTATAAGTAGTTCACTATGAAAGTTACAAATGAGACTTATTAAAATAATCATAATTCTAAGTCACTTTAATCCTCTTTGAATTCCCATTTCAAATAATTCAATAAAACTAACCATTAATATACTATAATGACATCTGAAATGGTTGGATGTATCTTAATTGTACTCGTACTATAGAATATCTACTGATGAAAATATCTTGAGGTTTAAAAAGAAATATGAAACCTAAATATATAATAGTCCAAGAGAAAAATGAAATAAAAAATTTCATTTGAGGATCTATATAGATCTATTATAACCTATGAGATCCCAATGATGTTACATGCTAATAAAAAATCCAAATAATCCAATAATAAAATAATGTTTTCTTTTAAATTAATTAATGATGAAACCTACAATGATAAATAACAACAAGTGATGTTATTCCAATGAAGAAAATAACAGATAAGGTCATAATTCTATATGAATAGAAAAAGGAACATGGAGAATAAAAAAAATTAAGGAAACCTTCAATGTTTCGACTTAGTGTATGAGAAATGAAACCCTCCTATAATGGTAATCAATGGAAAAATGGTCCAAATATCTCCTGACTAAAATATATGTTAGTCATGATATAAAATCTAACTCACATTCATCACCCAATAAAAATTCATCATCTCCCAATTATTCATTATCAAATCACCTATGATATAAAGATCTAAAATCTTATTATTGAAAACATGATGAAGATTTTTTCCAAACTGAATTTAATACATAATTATCATAAAATTAACTGTAATCAAACCTTAAATTATAATTACAAACTCACAATCAGAAAAATTTAATTATAAAAAATAATATTCAATAAAATGTGACGAACATAAAATGGAATATTGATTATATAAAACAATATATTTTGAATGTCACCAAAGTCTAAAATAATTATATAAACAATTGGGTTTACAGTGTTTTGAAAATAATAAAATTCATTGGGAATTTAAAAAAATGAATGCTCTTTAAAATGAAAAAATATTTATTAATTGATCAAACAAAAAAATGATTTATAATTTCTATCATAAAATATAGAATATAATTCAAGAACATAATTAAAATAATGGTATCCATAAACTAGATGTTTGGTGTCAACTACTATGGTGGAAGGATTTTTTCTCAATGTTCAAATTGATGGTGTTGAGGGTTTATAATCATATAATTCCAACTGATGAAAATATCATGTTCATGTGTGTGACTATAGAATCTAGGTTATATTGTTATAATTAGAGGATAGTGGATGGAATAAGAAGTATAGGGATGATACTGAGGGGTGGCGAGATGCATCAAGCGGCACCACGGGTCAAGACCTTCTGCAAGGAGGCAAGTTAGGGCTTTAAGGGGTCGATGGTGATGATCGTAGATCCATGTAGAGGGGTGGAGAGGTGTTGAGGTAGCGAGGTGAGCTTATGGGAGGAATAGGTTTTCGGGGTTGTCGGGGGGGAAGGGGGGTCTTGCGAGGGTTTACAAGGGGATAAGGGGGTCACCAGGAGGGTTATGTGGGGGTTGGGGGGATAAGGGGGGCCTCATGGGGGTTGGGGGGAGAAGTGTTGGCATTGAAAAAAAAACAGTTTAGCAAAAATTTATTAACAACCTCGGAAAAATCATTTCTAAAAAAATAGCGGTGGTTTACTAAATTGCTGTTAAAAACCTGCCTCTAAAGGCTATTTATGTTGTAGTGAATAACATCGATACATTGTTAATAACATCATTATGTATCTCATAAAAACTAAGGATATGTTTAGGGTTTATGGTGGATAATGGGAGCAATTTATCTATGGTTATACTAATTCTATTTTACAAGTATATTAGAAAGATATGAACTTGCAGTTTGTAAATGTTTTTTATCTCAAAAGATGATTTGTGATCAAGAAGAGTTCAGAGAAGCCAGTTTTCACTGATTCTATAGTGGATTCCGAATATATAGAGTACAATAATGAAACCAATGAATTAGTTTAGATAAAAAACATTTTTTAGGATCCTTATGTGGTACCTAGTAGTGAAAACCTAATCACATTATACTGTGATAATATTGTAGTAGTGGATCCTAAAAAAGATACAATGTCACAACAAGGGATAACCAATATAATCCAAATGTACCACCTCTTGAGGTATTTTTCTGAGATGGTTGAAGTTATAGTAAGAATATTTTATATGGAAGAAATAATGGTGAATCCCTTGAATAAAGTCTTATCTCCTAATAAGCACAAGTATCATTTGATAGCTAGTGGGATGATGGTGTTTAGACGTCGGCTCTAGCATAGGTGGGATTGTATTAGATTTTTTGCCATGGAACCAAATTTAGTGTACATTAAGATTAAATTTATTCATTTTTTAAATATTAATAAAATCTTTACAGCATTATTATCACTCTTCTATGTGACATAGTTTGTGATAATTCTCTAAGAGTATTTATTGCACTAAAAGATCATAGAAGTCCCCCACTATGATGAAAACATAAAAGTCCCATGATAACCTTCTTAAATGTATGGTATATATATAGATGAAATAATTTTAGGAAAAGAAGATGTCGGTTATTAGGGGTGGAGACTCATAATACATTGAGGCACATTCTCATAGTGTACATGATTGGTAATTTCTAGTTTCAGAAATTCTGATAATGGGACCAGCCTGTAGGAAATCAACATCTATATGTGACATTAGATGTTTCTATTTTTGGATAGTGTATTGGTCCTTGGGAATAAATATTATTATAAATGGATGCTTTGTGTCATGTGATTTTATGTATTTATAAAAACTGGGACGACATATGTTTGCGATGAAGTAGGATATATAGGGTGTGTCATGAGTAATATTTTATTAATGAATAATGTGTGAAAAGGTTTTCCCATCTATTATTGAATGGAAGTTGATATATCCAGAAATTTGAGGTAAATGATATAGCCTAAAGAAATCCATTTCCATGGTTTTCTAAAGGATAGTTCAATTTCCCAGAAGTTAAAGAAGAGACATCATGAACTAGGGATGATGGCACTAGCCTGGAACCTTCTTAATTTCATATATCACATTAAAGTTATTATATTACACGATAAGATTTTTTTGTGGTTTTATGTCAATATTATGTTAATTTTTTTCTCTATTGGTAGAAGAAAACCATGTACTTTGAGCATCTTGGCCTAATGATACAAAGAAATAGACCCAAAGGGTCACAAACAAAGTGCATCCACAACCATATTTAAATGTTATTATTATTTATTATTTTAAATATTGAATAATTATTATTATTGCAAGTGGTTTAATAATTATTCAGTTTTTATTAATCACATATATTTCATTATCAGTTATTCAAGAAAATATTTTGTGGGAAAAATATTTAATAAATATTTAATTTGTATTTAGCGAATAAATAAATATTTATTTATTGGAAAATAACATTGTGATATTTATTTATAATGTAAATAATAATTATTTAAAGCCCAATAAATATTATGGAAAAATGGTGCACCAATTTAAATTCTTTGATGATAAATAATATTATTTGAAAATTACTTGAATAAATAATATTTAATTTTATTTTCAATTTTAATGCATCAAAAAAATTATAATAATAATATTATTATTATTATAGACACGGGGTTCAAGAGGGATTAATAAATTTATAAGGGCATATATGTAATTATGATCTTAAAATCCTAGAAGAATATAAACCAAATAATATTAATTATCCAATACATTGTCATTTCATTTTTCATATACAATGAATTTCAAAAATAATCCTCTCAAATCCTAAGAGAGGTCCCGCTCTAAGAATGCCCTCAAGAATGGAGAGTTATCCACCTCCATCACCACTCAAAAGTCTATAGATATCAAATACAACCCTTCCTTGAATATATTCTCAAGGAGATCAATGATGAACAATGTAAGCATCCAGATCTACCACTCTAGAACCTGGAGATTCATACAACGTCATTCATAGGTTCATGGAACATGAGTGGATCCCCACTGGATGGAATATACTCTTGATTCTAACAACACAATTATGATACAACAAAGATGCAATTTTCGAACCATCAATAAATAAAGAACCAATCCCGAGTTAATTCTTTATTTTTTAAAATTAATTTATAAATTATATGTGATCATCTGAATCTTCGTTCTGATGTTCAATTTCGAATTATTCATTGCTTCAATTCCATTGATCACATCATTTTTCATCATGTAAACCACAAATTAAACATCAATAAATACAAACATTCTTGTTGTTCATTCCTATTCGTCACTTCTTCTATGGCTGGAAACCTTCCTAAAATTTATTATACTTCAAGTTGAACTATAATTTTTTATATTTTTGTATATTTTGACATGGTAATAATGGTATAAAATGAAAAAAAATTAAAAACTCTAAAATATATTTGAAATAATTTATCACTTAAATAAATTCATCCACATAAAAAATATAAATAATAAATTTTTAATAAATAAAATTAAAGTAGTGAGAAATTCAATAGAATTTCAACTTGGACTTTATAAAAAAATTAGTACATATAATAAAATTGATTTCCCTATATAAATAAAATAAAATTGAGGACCTTTGAAAATAATTAGAAATAAATATCTAAATCAATTTATACTTTACTAGTCTTATATCATAGAAAATTTAAACATAATTTTATCAAACATAATGGAATGCCAAGGTTTATAAAGAATATCTACCAAAGAGTTATTAGTTCAGAGAAATTAAAAAAAATATCACATTTATTATCATGATCTCTAAAAAGATTAAATCCATAATATATATCTTTATTTATAGAATGTTTTAATGAGATATAAAAAATTGAAATACTAAAGGAGATATCATAATATATATAAATCATATTAAAATAAACATTTAAATAATACAATTTTTTCTTAATCCACAAACATTGAGAATAAAATTTTTTAGTAGTTATATATTCAACTTTAGAAATTGATAAAGAAACTAATAATTATTTATTTTAGTACTAATAAATTAAAAATTTCCCTAGAAAATGATATGCTCCTGATATAATCTTTCTATCAATTCTATAACAAAAAAAAATTAAAATCAGGATAGTTAAAGAAACCAAAAAAATTATTTCCCGAATAAAATAATTAAGAATTTATAAATCCTTTAATATATCTAAGTATTATTTTAACAGAATTTGAGTGTGTCACACCCGGACATTGCGGTGTGTTATGTTTCTAATTTTTATTTTTATCTTATAATTTTATCTGCTTTTAATTATCATTATTATTATTTTTATATGAAATGAGGGTCGAGCTCGACTTGGGTCTTGCTCTTTTGTGCGAATAAATGATCATTTTGGCCTTGACAGCATTCAGCATGCCGTTTTTGAAGCCGCATTGCCTCACCTAGGACATCGCACAGTCTCACCTGGTTCCTCGCTGGCCTACTTGATGTTCAACTAATTAAATGAAATGAACTAATACTGAAGTATTAGAATTAAATGAGTCAGAAAATAAAAATAAATTAAAATAAAAAGTTTCCGATAAAAATTTATTGAAATATTTTACTAATAATAATATTATTATTTCATGATATTATTATTTAATATTGAGTATTATTATTATTTATATTAGTGATGATAATAAAGTTATTTAATTTTCTATTATTACATTCATTTATTTTATTATTGTTATTATTGTTATTATTATTGTTTTTTTACTTTGTGTTTTTTTCTTCTTTTTTTCATATTATTTTGTTTGTTCATATTTTTTCTCCCCCTTAGGATTTGTGCACCCCTGGGTCTCCTCTACGCCGCACCTCCATGCTCCCCTGGTCTCATGTGCTGAGTGCCACCGTTTGCCTCCCCCTTGAACACTATGTCACACTCCCTCAGTCCGACCCTCTCCTCTCCGGGATTCGTGACACCGCAACCGCCAGACCCCCCCCCCCCCCCCACACACACACCTTCCCTATAGCCAACATTCCCAAACTCCCCCCCCCCCCCCGGCCAGTCCTCGGTCTGCCACGCGCCACCTTAGTAGTCCCTCCCCTTCTCTCTGACAATATCCATAACGCTCTGACTTACACCGCTGTCCTGATAGGCCAGCCTGCTCGTGTCGTACCCCCATGGAAACGGACCTCCATCATTTCCAAAAAAACATCTGAAACCCTTCTTCCTCCCTCCGGCCGCACCAACTGGCTACCACCAAGCTATTCCACTATCTAACACAAACGTCCTCACATGAAACCAACCTCACCATGCTGCTTTGAACCACTCGGACCCACATCGCCTCTTCATTCCGGCAAGTTTTCCAGCACGTCGCACCACTGACAGTCTCCTTTAAGAACCAATTATCCTCCCATATATCTTTTTCCGGTTCATTCGATTTTTATTAGCTATTATTTTTTTGGTAGAGTTACGGGTAAGAGTCTCATGTTGTTTGGGGTCCAAATTGTGCTAATATTGGTTCGATTTTAGTGCCTTTGAAGATATTTTGTTTTTAAGGTTCATTTTGGAATTGTGGGGGTGGGTTTTATGAGAAATTGAAGTTTTTATCTGAGTGTTGGATTCTTTGACACCCAAGGTAGGTGGTTCCATTCCATATCATCTTTATATGATTTAAATTGTTTCTTAATTGAATTATAATGTGTTGAAATTATAAATTGCATGGTGTAAATTTTATTTTTCACATTCTTAGATATTCATATTTTATGAATTTGAATTGTTTTTAAGTAAATGATAATGTATTTTATGTGAATTGTGTTGTTGAAATCTTTATATGTGTTTTAGTTCATTGTTATTGAGGTGTTCAAATTGTGCTTTCAAGAATGCTTGAGGTGAAGATGTGATTAATTTTAGTTTTTCAAAAGAATGTAAACTACTTTGATGTGTCGATTTTTAATATGAACCTTGACTGTGTTATAGGAGTGGGGATGGGGTTTTAGATGGGTTTGGATGTGCGAGATAATTTAAAATGGTTTTTTCATGTAAAAACATGTGTTCTTTGAAGTGAGGTCTTGTGGCACGTGGTTGATATTTTTTATAAATTGAGGAATGGTTTAGTTAAGTGTTTTTTTTGGGATTCTAAACATGGTTGGAAGGATTTTTGGTGTTGTTTGGTAGGTGTGAAATGCATTTTAAAAGTCTTCGAGGTGCGTGTATATTTTGATGGTGATTTTCAAAGAAAAACGAGCCACTTTGGGTGTGTTTCCTTGTTGGGAACATTTAAATTTAAGTTGAAAATTTTTTTAATAATGGAAAACATATTTTGATATCGTTACCTTGAGAATTTGGTTCTAAAGTGATGCCTCTAAATGGGATAAAGTTTCTTTACATGTAAATCTTTTTTTGGTTTATTGTGAAATAATTTATCAAATAGTTTAAAAGATTTATTGATTTATTTGGTTTTAAAGTGGTGTTTGGGAAGATTTGTGTATTAATTTAAGTAGTATGTTTATATAAAATGATACATGATTCATGGTGTAAGCCCTCTTTGCGTCACTTGTTGATGTTTGATTATGTCAACCCTTATTGTGTAATTTAATATTATTTTCTATGCTCTGAAAATTGTTATTTTTCTCTTTGTGTATTTCCAAATAGGGATTTTTGAAAAGATAAAGTAATGACAACTATGTTTTGGAAAGGAATTTTGGCATGCGTGTTCTTTTGAAATGGTGTTTGGGTATGAAATTGGTGACTTTTGTGAGAAATCTCTTGTTTGGTTTGAGATATGTGAAAGCAATATATACTTTGTGAATGTGAAACTTGATTGAGTACAATAGAAAACCCTGGGTATCTTTGTGGGAGGACTAGAATTAGTGCGCTAGTGATCCGGAGTGGTATCATCTCTATTTCAGTTAGCTGGATTGACGATGGCGACAATAACTAAACATATGAATCTTGAGGGTCCGGGCCTTCTAAGCCATGTTTTCTAAGGGTTGTGGTCTTTTAATCCTCATTTTCTATAGGCCAGGGTTTCTAAGACACGTTTCACCAAGACACAAGGTTATAGGGTCCCACTCGAGCTATACGGACCTTAGAGAACATACCCATAGTGCTCTATTATTCCTGGTGTGGTGCCTTCCATCGGCATACGGAGGACCACTTGATTAATTTCATGTTCCTTATAAATTTCCTCTTCCAATTTTTTTAGTTGTATTTTTGAAATGGTTTTTTTCATTTAGTGTTCTTTTATTTTCATTATCTACTTTTAAATGTTTTCCTTAGATGTTTTTTAAAATTATGGTTTTAAATGATATTGTTAAATTATCTTTTTGATGTTGTGACATAGAACCTTTTATTTGGTGGTATCCTGCTGGGATCTTTGATCACACCCAACATACACCTTTGTGTGTATGTAGACCTTGTTATTTGTGTATTCTAGGTTGAGGCATCGTGCTTACAGATGGTGGTTCTGGTTGCGTATGGTCTTCACTTTGAGGTTGGTATTGGAGTTTTAGTTCTCTATTTTTATTGTTGTTTGTTTTGGGTTTTAGTTGAATTATACACTTTAAACTTGTTTATAGTTTAAAGGAATATTCTTTGGTCTGTTTCCAGTTTCAGGTTGTTTATATTATTAGTTGTGATTCTGTCTTTTATTTCGGGTAAATTGTTCCCATGTAAGGTTTTGATACCCGCACACTTGTGCCAGCTCATGGGGATTGGGAATGCCCTTCGGGCCTTGTCGCGGACCTGTTCAGGCACCAGGTCAGATGACGAGCTAGTCTGGTTTGTGAAAAATTGGAATCAGAGGGTTTGGCCACTTGGTTCATGTTGTTTTGGGATAGGGTCATGATAGACTATAGTTAATTTTGTCGCGACTCGATGGCATGACTACGTGTAACGTTCCTGGCCAGCACGCCTCGTGGCGGGAATCGAGTTACCAAAGTAAGTTGAGGTTTGTTTACATCTTTGATCCATGTGGTTAATCATGTTTAGGGAAAATAAATAGTGAGTAGGGTCAATGGTCCCAGTGAGCTCGTAGGGTCTGGAAAGCCATGTGTAGCTGAGGACGGTGTCCTGGAATACTCTCCGTGACAGTGGTGAGATTGGCGTATGGCCACCAACCATATATTCTAGTCATCTGCTGACTCTAGTTTTATCTTGCACCATTCTTCATTTCCTTGTTTTGGAATTTTGGAAATATGGTTTTTAAGAAAAATTATTTGGTCTAGGAAAATGTTTTGAAATGAAGCGATTTAAAAATAAAATTATTTGTAAGGTTTTAAAATCATTGGTTGAATGTTTTGATTTTAAAAAATGGAAAGGCCTAGTTTTTATCCCCAGAACCCTCATGGGAAACCTTGTGCATTAGTGTATAAGAAAAGTGAAATGGTTAATGGAACAAGAGAATGAGTGTCCGGATAGACATGATGTGGGGTCTAGTGTGGCACGGGAACATGCATTTGTGATGCCCATGGGACACCATTGGTGCTTGTGCAACCCACTAGATTTTCTTATTTTCAGAAAGATTGTTAAAATAAAATATATTTTTTTAGTAACCAAGGATTATGTGGTCTGTCCTTTAATTTTGAAAATGTTTTATGTTAGACGTTTTGAGCTTGGAATCCTTTTTGACAGATTTGTGTCTTGAGATTGAATTTTTTTTTTAAATTGGTGTTCAAGTGTGTGTTTAGTGAATTATTTTGAAAACTACTTCGAAAAGCCCTTGCAGTTTTTCCCCCTGCATGTTTACTGTTTTCTTATGGTATGTATCGACAATTGGACCAGTTTGGTTGGGTCCAAGGTTTTCATTCTTGACTAGTGTATGCCCCCCCCCCCAAATAATGTATTAACATGTAATTGGAATGTGGCCACTGTAAATTCGCTATTGGGAGGCCCTCAAGTTGATTTAAGGACTCTATTCTTGAATTCAATGATTAAACCCACCCCTCTTTATAATCATGAGGATCCTCCCTAATTTGGAGGTGATATGATAAGGGTTGAATGAAACTTGGTTTTCCTTTATTCATTTTATAGTCAAGGGTGAAGTTTGACCTCGTTATGTTGAAAGTCATATATGGATACGGTGAAAGAGATTCCAGAGGGGAAAAGTGGAAGAATACTGGAGTTATCAGTGCGGGATGCTATTCTAAATGACCTATGGTCTTTCATTGGGTTCATTTAAGAAAGGTGTTGTGTTAGGCCACTAGTGTGGCAGACCCAGTAACATGGTGATGCTACGGTCCAATGTAGGAATCACATGTTGTTTAAGACTCTATTTGAAGTCCATATCTCTATAATGTTTCTCTCAACAATAAAAATCATGTTCAGTGATGATTTGCGGTGTCGTGTTCTCATCTAGTGTGACAATGGGCGGTGCACATGCACCATTTTAACTCTTGTGTTGGTAAATGTTCCATGTGAGAGCAGTTGGATGTTCCGATGTGTTGTGGTTTCTGGTGTTGTCTTGGTTGTTGGTGGTTATGTGTGAAACCAAAAGGATAAACTTTTTTCGAGAGTCTTTGATACCTGACTATGAGGCAAGAGATGCTTCAAACATCAAGGCTACAACCATATGCCTCAGAGTGAACCTAGAACGTGGCCAGGGATCCTGGGAGTGTGTGGGAACCCCAACATTATTTCTTTCATTGGTATTCAAGTTGAAGATAGTTTAAATAATTCTATATGGTTATTCCATTCCACATGACCCATCTAGGTGTGTGAGGTTTCTTGTGGCTATGAAGACGTGTGGTCTTATTGTTACCTTAAATCCTGGGGGTTGCATCCCATTGGATGTAATCAATTTTTGTGTTTCTTATGGGGTCTTTTAGGTAAATCAGCCTTATATTTGAATAGTGATCATCCAGGGATGTAGTGATGCTGGTTGGTCTTAGGTCAGGGTTTTTATGCCCTGGTAGTTGGGCCTCGCCCTCCCCACCCTTTGTGGTGGGGTGTTCTCTCACCGTCAGAAATATTTCAATGTTTGTACCTTTTGTTTGTTCTAATGGTGGGGAGATCCACGATGGGTCTCACACAAGTGTCTCTAGAATGAGTTGGTGTTGTCCTTTTTCATAATGGTGGAGAGTCCTCCTAGGTCTCCTCATGTTAGTTTTCTAGTCTCGTCTTTGGCTTCAGTATGTTTTTAATAGTGGGGATCCCTTTCGAGATTTTCCCTATTGGCATTTTATTTCTGTTCCTAGATATGGCTTGGTGATAAGTGATAAGAGTGTTTGTTGGACGTGCTTTGACCTTGTTTGTTCATTCTATCCAAATGGTGTGGTTTTCATTTAATAATTCTTGAGATGTTTCGGCTTTTGAATTTAGTTTTTGTGGGTGCGAGTGTTCCTTTCCATGATCAGTCAACTGGAGGCGTTCTAGATCTTTGGAACAGGCGACACATATTAGAAAGTCCTTTTACATGTTTCATGAAGTTTTCATTGAGTCACTTTCATCGAGCACGATGCTTTTTCCACTTTTCTCTTGTTGATTGTGGGGATCCTCTTTGAACCTTAGTGGGGTATCAGTTTCCTTTTTTAGTATCAACCTTAGTTGTGGCTTTCTAGGGATGGAAAGATTTATGGTGGGGAGAATTGTCACACCTGGACTTTTCGCTACATCATGTTTCTAATTTTTATTCTTATCTGTCAATTTTATCTTCTTCTAATTATTATTATTATTCTTTTTATATTAAATGCAGGCTAAGCCCGACTGGGGTCTTGTGCATTTTCCCAGATAAATGATTGTTTTGTCATTGACCGCGTTCAGTGTGCCGCTGTCGAAGCTCCACGACCTCTCTTAGGTCATCGCGCAGTCTCACCTGATTCCTCACTCACCTAACTGATGTTCAACTAATTAAATTAAATGAACTAATACTGAATAAATAAAATTAAATGAGTCATAAAAATATAAAAAAAAAGAAGAGTCCGATAAAAATATAATCAAATGTTTTACATATAATAATAATATTATTATTTGAAGATGTTATTAATTAATATTTAGTATTATTATTATTTATATTAGTGATGATAATTATGTTATTTCATTTACTATTATTACTTTAATTTTAGTATATTCTTATTGTTGTTGTTTTTGTTGTTTTTGTTGTTATTTATTTACTTTATATTTTTATTTTTTTTCTTATTATTTTGTTTGTTTTTTTTGTTCTCCCCCTTAGGGTTTCCATAACCCTAGGTCTCCTCTGTGCCACACCTACGTGCTCCCCCGGTCTAATGCACTGAGGGCCGCAGCCCACCTCCCCCTTGAACACCCTGTCATGCTCCCTTCGTCCGACCCTCTCCTCTCCCGGTTTCGGGACAAAGAAACCACCAGACACCCCCACATGCATTCTGGCCGACTTTCCCCCACTCCCCCTGGCCTCTCCTCGGTCCTCCGCACCCCAACTCAACGGCCCCTCCCCTTCCGTCTGGAGAGCTCTGCACTGCCCCGACTTACACCGCCATCCAAATCGGTCGGCCAGCTCATGTCGTACCCCTATGGAAACCAGCCTCCATCTTTTCTGACAAATCCCATCCAACACCCTTATTCCCCCCTCCATCTCCACCGATCGGCTAACACCAAGTCGTTCCACCATATACCTCGCACCTCCTCACATCACAACGTCCTCGCCCCACTATTTTACACCACTCATACCCGCACCGCCTCTTCATTTAGGCTAGTTTTTATCCACGACGCACCTCTAACGATCTCCTTTGAGATCCAATTAGCTTCCCATATCTCTGTTGCGAGTGTGTTATATTTTGGTTAGTTGTTCTTATTTTTGGTAGAGTTTCGGGTAAGAATCTCATTTTGTTTGGGGTAAAAATTGTGCTATGTTTGGATCGATTATAATTCATTTGTAGATATTTTGTTTTTAAGGTTCATTTTGGAATTGTGGTGGTGAGTTTGAAGAGAAATTGATGTTTTGTGCTTTGTGTTGGAGTCTTCGACCCCCATGGTAAGTGGTACTATGCCATATCATATATAGATGATTTAAATTGATGCTTAATTAAATTATAATGTGTTCTAATGATAAATTTTGAGGTGAAAAATTATTTTGGACATGCTTTGATATGCATATTTGAGGAATTTGAATTGTTTTTAAGTAAATTCCATTGTATTTTATGCACGTTGTGTTGTCAAAATCTTTAGATGTGTTTCAGTTAATTTATTTTAAGTAGTGAAAATTGTTTTTTCATGAACGATTGAGGTTTGGATGTGATTAATTTTAGTTTTTAAAAATAAGGTAATGTATTTTGACATGTTTATTTTTATTATGAACCATGAGTCTATTCTAGGGGTGAAAATGGGGTTTTAGAAGGGTTTGGATGTACGAGTGATTTTAAAATAGTTTTTCATGTAAAAATTTTTGTGCTTGGAAGTGAGGTCTTGTGGCATGTGGTTGATATTTTTTTCTAAAATGCGGAATGGTTTATTTATGTGGTGTTTTGGATGAGAAACATGGATGGAATGATTTTTGGGGTTATTTGGTAGGTGTGAAATGCGTTTTCAAAGTCTTTGAGGTGTTTGTATATTTAGATTGTAATTTTCAAAGAAAAACGAGTCACTTTTGGTGTGTTTCATTTTTGGGCACATATGAATTTAAATTTAAAATTTTTTGAATGATGGAAAACATGTTTTGATATCGTTACCTTGAGAATTTGGTTCTAAAATGACTTCCTTATATGGGATAAAGTGTCCTCTGGTGTAATGTTTTCGTAGTTTATTTTTAAATGATTTTACAAATAGTTTAAATGATTTATTGATTTATTTGGCATGAAAGTTGTGTTTTGGAATATTTGTGTATATGTTTTTTAAGTAGTATGTTTATAAAAAATGAGACATGTTTCTTGGTGTAATCCCTCTTTGTGTCATTTGGTGATGTTTGATTATGTCAACCCCTATTGTATAATTTAATATTATTTTCTATGTTGTGGAAATTGTTTATGTTTCTCTTTGAGTGTTTCCAAATGTGTATTTTCGAAATGATAAAGTAATGAAAAATATGTTTGGGAATGGTATTTTGGCATACATGTGTTTTTGAAATGGTTTTTGGGTATGTAAGTGGTGACATTTGTGGGCAGTGTCTTGTTTGGTTTGAGATATGTGAAAGCGATATATACTATGTGAATGTGAATCTTGATTGAGCATAGTGGAAATCCCTGGGTATCTATGTGGGAGGACTAGAACTAGTGCACTAGTGATACGAAGTGGTATCATCCCTATTTCACTTAGCTGTATTGATGATTGTAACACTAATTAAACATTTGAATTCTGATATTCATGTTCTTTTAAACCACGTTTTCTAAGGGTCGTGGTCTTCTAGGCCACATTTTCTGAGGGTCATGGTTTCAAAGCCACATTTCACTGAAAAACGAGGTTCTAGGGTCTCACTCAAGCTAGATAAACCTTAGGGGATTTACATGCGATGCTCTACTATTCATGGCGTGGTGTATTCCATCAGCATATGGATGACCATTGAGTATGTGAATATTATTTATAAATTTCATCTTTAATTTTTTTAGTAGTATTTGTGAAATGATTTTTTTCTTTCAGGGTTCTTTTATTTTCATTCTTAACTATTAAATTTTTTCCTTAGAAGTGTTTTAAATGTATGGTTTTAAATGAGCTTGTTAAATTATCTTTTTGATGTTGTGACATGGAACCGTTTATTTAGTGGTATCTTACTGGGTTCTTGGCTCACACCCTACATACACCTTTGGGCTTTTGTAGACCATGTTCATTGTGTATTCCAGGTTGAGTCATCATGCTTAGTCATGGTTGTTCTGGTTGATAATGGTCTTCACTTGGAGGTTGTTATTGGTTTTTTAGTTCTCAATATTTGTTGGAGTTCATTTTGCGTTTTAGTTGAATTGTAGACTTTAAATATGTTTGTAGTTTAAAGGCATGTTTGGTTTTCTCTTTCCAGTTTCAGCTTGTTTATCTTGTTATTTTTCTTTCTATCTATTATTTAGGGTAAATTGTTCTCATCTAATGTTTCGATATGCACTTGTGCCAGCCAGTGGGGATCAGGAATACCCTCCAGGCTCTATCACGGACCGGGTTGGGCGTCGGGTCAGATGGCGACCCGGTCTGGTTCATGACAGAGTGAGATTATTTAGTATCATCTTGAAATATTTAAGATATAAAACTACTAAACACAACATCAGGTCTATAATAATTAAATAAATTAAACAAACAATCATTCCAATGAACAATTTGATGACAAATGATTTTCCATTAACATCAAAATCCATTTAATCATAGGGATTCTAAATTGTTTCATTTATCAAATCAAAATATTTTACCTTAAACCTTACCATGTTTATATTGATTAAAAATTATTCCCTCATTTATTGGATAATTTTAATGTCCTAAAAATTATTATTTCTTCCACAAGATTCATGTTAAATTCAAAAGTCATTAAATTTAAAAATTCATTAAAAATTAATTTACCTATAAAACCAATAAACAATATCATGAACCAAAATGTGAATGATTAGAATATAATTTGAAATATTATAAATCAAAATATTAAGATATAATTAACCATTAATAAAATTATTTCTCAAAATAAAAAGAAGAAAATTTTCATACCAACTTCAAGGAGATTACTTAAGTCCATATAAATCTTTTGATATCTTAAAATAATTATTTGTAAATTTTACACATTCAAAACACGATGGTTGACTAAAATAAAAATATTCAACAATAATACCCATTAATAATGAAATTTTAACATTCATCTGATATAAATTAAAACCGTTAAAGATGTAAAACATATTAAAATTATTTTAGATTCAATACAATAAACATGTCAAAAAATGTTCATTAATGTTTATACCTTCTTATTTATAAATACATTATGTGACTAATCTGGAATTATTCTTTATAAAGTTTCTTAATTCATTCTATTTTTTTATAAAAATATATTCATTTATAATAATATTTATATTTTTGGGGCACCAACTAAAGAATAACAATTCCATGTAAATTTAGTAAGTTCACCTTTCATCACAATAATGAAATGAGAATCTTTTAATTATTATTTAACATCATTAAGAATAAATCCCTAAACAAAGTTAATATTTTGAAAAAATATTAAAATCTATATTTTAGATTTAATTATAAAATTAATATTTCAAAAAACAATAAAAATAGCGTGACCATTGCGAGATCTCCATTATCAAGGATCGTATTGAGGTGGAATATGCTCCCCCTCAATTGATACATTTGTTTTATATTAATATTCATTCAAATTAAATTCCCTATGTTCTCCTTCAATGTTCTGTAAATTTAAATTCTATTTCAAGTTATTATAATCAAATATAGCATGAATATATTCTTATATAATCATAGGTATCTTATTATAAACTCTATAAAATTTAATAATATTAGAATAACCTATAAAAATAACATTATAACTTTTAGTATCAAATTTATCTAAATTATATTTGGTATTTATAAAAAATTTAAATAAAAAATTTCTGAGATAACCAACTCAATGTTACTTTTCATTCTCTAACTTATTAGTTTTTTTTAAATAGATGAAAATATAATTTTATTTGATATACAATAAGAAATAAAAATATATTAATAAAAAAATTTAATTTTGTAAATTATATTGATTTTATATTGTTCTACCCATTTCAATTAAAGCTTGATTATTTATTTTAATAAATTCATTTTGGGGGAGACATTAGTTCTAAAAAAATTAAATAACCATTAATTTCATAGAATCCATCAAATTAAATGTTCTGAAATTTGCATCATATATCACAACAACAAAACATACTTTCTCAGGTTTTGAAAAAATATAGAAAACAAAAAATCAAGATAAAAATTAACTTTTTCAGGAGAGAAAGTAAATCCATGTGAACATACCATAATCATATATGATAAATAATGTGCACATATATCTTCCAAGATTAGTAATATGAACATGAGAAAAAAAATCAAGATGTACCAACTGTATAGATCAATTATAGTTTAGTTCATTAAGTGCTTTGAATGATACTGTGTTTTGTTTTCCATTTATGCAAGAATCACAGTCAAGATAATGGTTCTTTATTCAAGTCTATTAATGATAATGGTTTGAGGTTTTTATAAATTTCAAAAAAAATATTAAATTAATAAGTCCAATTCTCTAATACCAATGTATAATATCAGTCTACATGATATTTAAACACTTGTCGCATCGGACTATCCGATCATAAATGATAATTAAATAGATATTTTACTTATATTTATCATAAAATAATGATTAATTATCCTTAAAAACTAAAAAATTATCATTTTGAGAGTTAAATTTCTTTTCATCATCACATAATTTAGATATTATAATTAAATTATGTCATAATCCATCAACATTTAAAACATTATAAAAAAATTAGTGTGGGAAATACCAATTTCATTAAAACCTTTTACATTGGATTTAGAATTATCTCCAAATGTCGCAATTCATAAATCACATATATTTTATAGAATAAATTATGTTGAGTCTCTAAAAATTTTTATTGAATATCTTCTGTCCGTATACCATAAGTCATTCTCGATAATTCTTAGGAATTTATCTAAAAAATCAATTAGCATGTAGTTTTGGTAACCAGTCCACTTTGTGTCCAAAAAGATTAGTAATGTAATTTTTTACTACCTATAAATATTTAAGATAATAATTGAAATGTATTTTAGAAGATAAATATTTAAAAATATGAGTCTTCATATATCCCATATATTGTTGACATCTTGGTGAATGTTTATTAGCATAGTTTTCTTTCATCATACATCTAAAAATAGAAATTAAAGGA
Organism: Viscum album; assembly: GCA_963277665.1. Lineage (NCBI taxonomy): Eukaryota > Viridiplantae > Streptophyta > Magnoliopsida > Santalales > Viscaceae > Viscum > Viscum album. The sequence continues at coordinate 1,407,705,805 of OY728125.1, forward strand.
GAAACCATTCTCATCTTGTGAAAAATAATTTTTATTCATATATTGAAATTTAAGGTCATATTCAATAACATCCTTCTTTTTCATCTTATTTAATGAAATAATTTTATCATAATTCTTCCTTGAACAAAAGTAAAAAGATTTTGCATCAATTTATCAATATAAACATTCAATATTTAAATCAACTTGTTTATACTATTTATATCTTTATAAACATTTTTATTCTAGGAAGAAGCAATATTTTTAAGATTTACACTTTCATATAAATTATTTTTGTTATCATCAGAATGTTTCTAATTTTTTCCGCTGAGTTCCTTAAATAATTTAGTAATTCCAACAACATCTTTTCTTGATTTACCATCTTCTTTAATTAATTAATAAATACATGTATTATCAAAATCCAAATCATTTTATTAACACCTAGAGTAAAACATAAGAATAATTATAATCATTTAAATATGTTATAAAACACAAGTTATATAATTAATTTTAATTTACATATTCGTCACAAGAATCAAATCTTTATATACAACTTAAACTAATTTTTTAAATCCATTTATCATTCTTTTTGTGCTTATTATCCTAATTTACATTCTATAATCTTCGATAGTCTGAATCAATAAGACCTTTGTTTCTATATGTATCATCTGAAGTATGCAAATAAATCTTAGTATTACCATTCACTTGTCCATTATGATTGTCCTTCTTAGTGTTACTAATAGATCGTGGTTTGAGACATTTACTTTTAATTATTTTGTATAATCCATTAAAAAAATGATCTATTTATTATTTTTTAACTTTTCTTAGGTTCAGAATTAAATTTTCTTAGGAAGCCACTTTAAAAGATTTTAAGGTTACATCTTTATTTTTTTTAGTTCTTTCTTTATATATATTCTTCTATTTGAATTTAAATTAAATTAGTGAACCAATAAACTCATCAAGAGTGTATTCCTTAAAGTTTTTTCAATCATAAATGGATACATTATTTTCGTGCCACTTATTTGGAAAATATATAAAACAACATTCAACATGAAAATTTTGGAATAGTTTTTATCTATAGAATTCATTAAATTTACAATGTTTGTAAATCTATGAAAAAATTAGTGGAAGTTTCTTCATCTCCTATATTTAAATCCTGGTATTCACCATGAATAATTCCAATCTTTTTCATTGTCTACTTATCATTCCTAAGTTGAGTAAATTGAAAAATTCTCCAAATATGATGAATATTTTTAAGAGATGAAATATTTCTAAAAAACGTCTATTTATAATATTGTAATTAATTTTCATAATTTTATAATTTAAAACATATTCTGCTACATCAATTCTAGTAAGAAAGTAAGGGTTAGTATCTATTAATTTATAACTTCTTTCCATAGTAGACCAATGAGAAATGTTTAGTTTCGTAAGATAGGATTCTATTTTAGTTTTCCAATATCCAAAGTTTGGGCCATAAATGTGATTTGGATTCTATCAAAACCATCCATCATTTAAACTATTTCTATTCTTCTTAAATATCATTCAATTATATTGTTAATTCAAATGAAGGCATCACTATAAAATGTATATTCCATTGGTTCTCACTCTAATAAAAAAATTTAGGCCCTAATCAATATTGTTTATTATATAGTGGGGGGTTAATAGACTATTTATAAAAAATTAAAAAAATAAATTTGAAATAATAATTATTTAAAAATTATAAATTTATCAAACCAATAATTAAAAAATTCATCCAAAAATAACTAATTCTGTGGAGTGTGAAGAGTGTAAAAAGAATAACATAAATATAGAAAATGTATTTCTATAGTAGTTTAGATTAGAGTTATCTTACATTAACTCTTTACAGACCACTACACCTTGAAAGGTATGAGATACACTAAAACCTATCTTTTAATATATAGGAAAAAAAATCTGATTATGAGATACATTTTCTAGTGTAAGAACAACCACACAATAATTCCAAAATTTAAAGGGGAGTCACAACCTATTAAAAACATTCTTTTTACTAAGATTCATAAACAATATATACATATTGAATGGTAGTTCAACCCAAAAAGATTTATTCCTTTGGAAGGGAAAATCATAAACCAATATGTAATATAATAAATGGAGAATCAATAGGAATAATTAATAACAGTATAAAAATCCTAATCGGTAAAAGATGATGTAGAATAATTGATGTATAACTACTAGTTTTTATAAATGGGTCATTCAGTATCTTTAAGGATGTAAATATTGTAATGGTTTTGTTCTTCCTTGAGAGTCGTCAAATAGTTTTAAATGTTGTTCTCACAATATAAATTTTAAATGTGTATAATTTTAAAAATTAATGTCTATATTTTCTATATAACATTTCTAAATCCCCTTATAGAATAGGTTTACCATTAATTAAAGTATGTAATCACTGTACAATATTCTATAGTGGCTAGATTAGATCAAAATAATATTAATGATGATACCAATTTTTACCACCATAAATATCATTCAAGAGAATGATCATTCATCCCCATATTTTTCATGTGAAAGATAATTAATAACTTCCTTATTTTCCAATTTATAGAGATATATTTTTTAATTTTTAATACCTTGGAAATATCATCTAAAATAATCTCAAAAAAATAGAAAAATAATATCCCATAAATCTCACATTTTAGCTTCCATCTACAATATTCGAAATTGAAATGATTTCTAAAAGCATGTCAAATATTAATCATATCTAAAATTACACATAAAAAATATAATTACATTCAAAGCACATAATATATATAATTTCAGAAGATACAAATAAATTTTTAGAAAAAGAAATCTTAAGATATAGTAGAAAAAATATGAAATTGTAATATGTATGATATATAATTCTCAAAAGATATTATAGATCTTTATAAGAAATGAAAATGTATAGGATAGTTTTTTATTTAATAAGGAAATGTGTAAGAAAATAAATCTTAATGATATGAAATGAGTATGAGTGAAATCCGTGTATTACTGAATTCACATGCAAGCAATTTTAGGTATGTCTCAATGATTGAGTGAAATTGAATTGTTTTGCAACTACGTGTATGATTCATTAGTACATATGTGTCTTTCAACACTTTATCCCAAATAATACCCATTTAAAATTTCTATAACCCAAAATTTAATACCCATTTAAGTCCCAAATAAGCTTAGATGTTTGTTTGATTTATTAATTTATTTATGATAATTTTTCTATTAAATAATCCTAAACCTATATTTATAAGACCCCAAATATATATAATTATACTGAAACTCATACATGATTATTATCTATTTAATTTTAAAACAATTACCCTCTCTTGTACCCATTTAACACATGTAAACCCCTATTATTATCATAATACTATTTTCCCACCCATTTAAAATGAAAAAATGTCACCCTTATTTAGAGTGGTGTATTTTTTATAGGGGAATAATGTGGATGATTATAATATGGGGATAAGGAGAGATAGGGTGGGTGAAATTGATATAGGGGAAGAGGGATGGGTGATTTAATATGAATAGGTAAAGGGGAGTGGGTTAGGATATAGTAGGAATGGAAAATGGATTATAATGTCAGGTAAGTGAAGATAGCAACTAGGTTTATAGTTGGTAATTAGACTACAATACTTGCGCCACTCCCTCCCCAACCTAACATACCTACCTAGAATTCCTATTATTTTTAAATACATATATTTTATTATAAATGAATTTAATAAAATATAAATCCCTATATATTAATACAAACCCGTGTTTTGGGTATCAAATAATAAATATCTAAATGCGTAACTGGATATAATAGAGTATTAGATATAAAACTTAAACCCTACGTGTACCCAGTTTAGAGGTACCCATACCCCCTTTAAATGGGTCAGTTGGGGTCAGAAAACTAATTATAAAGTACTCATTACTCTAATCCCATAGTTTTGATTATATTTTGAACCATATTTTTAATTAGGTTCATAGGGGATTCTTACATGACTCAGAGGCCTAAAGGCAAAGATCCTTAACTACATATCCCTAAAGCCTAGGTGAACAGGGCATTGCATCTTTATAACCTAGGTACACATGAACAGCCCATCTGCATCACCTCTTTATGTATTCATTGTCTCACCACATAACATTAGTAATGGATTTGACTACCCCTATAGAGAGCTTCACAAGCTAATGGTTAGCTCCATATCACTCCTCTAGTCCTAGGCCCAGATTCGTCCACCTACGATATTTTTTTTTCTCGATTCATATGAATCACGTGTCTCTGGTATGTTGAACCTTCTGACCTTCTATATCACTTTATAATGATATAATATAGTATCTTCAAAGTCCTACACTTCTCGTAATAGAAACTCAAGTCTTTCATACAGTCTTACGGGGTGCATACCACTAAGAAAAACCCAAATTTCCCAGGTACCCACAGGCATCCTAAGTATTTAAAAATATTTTTCTATATATATATATATATATATATTAATTTTTTTCTATTCACAACATGATGGTTTTGAAAGAGTGATAATGAATTTGAAAAATTACTAAGATATAATGGGATCTCACCCTACACATATATATACTTAATGTTTTAGAGTGTCTCGAGATATTATGGTTCGGTATGGGTATGGTGGGCCTGATTCTACAGTAGGTGGGCTCGAGTAGGGTCTAGTGGGCTCAGACCATGTAATACAAAGATAGTTCTTCCTCAATAATCTCTTTTAAATAAAAAATATTTTTTTATTTTTAAAAAATTTAAAATTAAAAATACACTACTAAGTAATTATCAATGGTTTTTATAATAATTTCATCATTGTTTTAAAAAAAATTAAATATTTTAAAAAAATATATACAACTATATTAAACATTAAAACAATCCACTAAAAACAACAAGGCCTCTGGGCCACCACTAAGAAGAAGGTGACAAAGAGTAACTAGTTTATCGGTGTAGCACATTAGTTAGGCATTACCACTATACTATGGGAAGCATTATCTGGTTGGGAATATTGAAAGAGTGATAGGTATGTTGGAACCTATAAAATGTCCCTCTAACTTCCTGGCAAAGAGGGGTAATATTTTATTGAATTTCAAAGTTTTGTACTGCAAGATGATTCTTAGAAGTGGGTGGCACATCGTGAGAATGGTGATGAACAGATAGGAAAATTGAATCATCTTGTTGGGAAGTGTTTCATGGAGACCTGTAGAAGTTTTTGGGTGGGAAATTTGATAGTGATATGTTTTCAATGGAACCTATCATGTGTCTCTGTAGAGACCCGAAGCCTGACATATATGGACATTACATTACTTTTGTGGAATACTTAGTACATAACAAAAACACACACACAAGGACCGTAATAGTTTAGTGTCTTTGGAAACTCGGAATATAATCTTCTAATCGTGGTGAAAGATCTTCAGCATCTCCCATAAAGATCTTATTTTTTTTCTAAACCTAAATCCTTTCTTTCTATCCTGGGGAAAATAAAACATAAAAGGGTGAGCTCAAATACTCAGCAAGGGTAAACAAAATAAATATCAATCACGTCATATTCATAAGAACATATCTTTTGGAAATCTAAACCTGCAAAAGAGATCATAATTTCATAACATGGGATAAATCATAGTAGTGAAATGTAATCCCCATAATCATAACATAAAACATGAAACTTTGTGGCATACACACATTATCATAGATAATCATTTCTTGTTAGTCAAGACTCATTGCCAAGACTATCTTAGTGGACAAAGTCCATTTCTGAACCGAGTCACCCTCATTTCAGTCCTGTTTCACTGAACTGGTATAACCTACCGTTCCAGCCATGTCCATCTCATGAGATATAAAATCTTTACCCAATTCAATGGAGGGAGATATAGGTCCCACCCATCTCATAATGATACCATTCTTATGTGTGCCACAAAATCATAAATCATACATCATTGCATAACCCATGTAATAAAAATGGGATTCTTAAACAACATGACATAATAAAACAATTCCTATAAGATAATGAAATTCATAAAAATATTTCCATCACAACATAATCAAATCCATGTAATAATAGGGATAGAAACAGAACCCTATATTGTCTTAGATGGAAAATAATTTTGATAAAACTCTTGAACTCCATTCTTGAGGAAAATATCCTTTCTACATCAAAAAAATTTTCCTTTCTTAACATGTCATACAATTTTAAACTAAAAGAAGCTGATTAAAAATAAACGTGAAAACTTGTAAAGGAAGCTTCTTGGAAATAATGTTTTAAAAATCCATTCATGCCGTATAAGTTAAAAAAACATTCTTCGTACTTTTGTCGGAAAAGTCAAAAAGTACCTCGTACGAAAAACGACAAAAGATTCCTTTCATATCCTTTACTAAAAACTCACCGAAGGGTAAAATTGGATTTAAACAATTATAGGTGAATGGAAATAATATTACATATTGAGGAAACATGTATGTGGATGATAAAATACACCCCAGTAAATACCAAAGTATAAACAATCTCGGATAAAAATGAGATTGTGATATTTCCCTTAACTTAGGTCCGATTTGCTTCATAAGTGTCCGAACCTCCTGTATAATGATTTAAATAATGTCATTGACTTATTACAGAATCATAGTCATTGTTATTATATCATATATGGTTCACTTATGACTTTATATTACCCGTTGTTTTGTAAATTCATGTAAACGTAGCATTTTGGGTAAAATCGTCTCATTTGTCGTTCGTGTTTTAACTTTTAATTATTCATATGATTACATAGATCATTATTACTTAATTATAGAATATAAAACATTATTTATATATAATATATATTCAGAATATACATATATATAATGGATCGATAAATGGAAAGAAATACACCGTTCATGGAGACGGTAGGCCGTACGTACGCATGAACAATGTTTTCTTTTCGTTATTGAATTGAGTGAAATTAAGTAGATGACATACATATATATACACATAAGTCCAGTAGATTTATAATTTCATATATTTCATTATTATTGCTTATATATACTTTATAATCATTCTTAAATGGTTAACATGGAGAATGAATCTCATCGCGTCGTGGAAACGGTAGTCTGTACGTACGCACGAGCGATGATATCATTTCCATAATTATTGAATTGAATTGGAGTAGATGATACAATATATCAGAATCAATATGATTTTCTAATACCTATGTATAGTTATTCTTTACACCATTATACCCATCCATGTAAGGTGGTGGTGGAAAATAGATTACACCACGGCGTGGAGACGGTATTCCGTACATACGCACGCGCGGTGATTTCTTTTTCCATAGGATGGATAGATGGTGAAATAGGGTTGTTTCATACTTATAATAACATATCAGTATATGAGTTATACTGATGTTATTACTTCATAATGAAACAACCTAAGAAGAAGAAGTGGAAGAAGAAATAAAGATGAAAGAATCGGTAACGGACATTACCTCTTCTTTGAAGTGCTTCTTTGAGACGTCCTTTTAGGGCACTAAAATTGGTTTTTGAGGAAGGCAAAAACCTCTAGGATGTTTCTAGGGAAGTGGAGAAGAGAATTTGGCAGGGTTTGTCCGAGCATGAAGGCTCAAAGTTGTGTGAGGAAGAGAGGGAGGAGGTTCCCTTTTATAAGGGAGGAGAGGGGCACCTTTGGAATAACTAATAATATTATTTTATTATAAAGTCATGTTCGGTTTTAAATAGCTCCAAATTGATTTATTTCGAGGCTAAGGTGGGTATGGGTCTAAATCCTCTCATCAAATAGGATTTAGACAAGTTTAGGTTATTATTTTAACCTTATCAATTAGATTTAACTCTAAGTTAAATAATTTAACTTTTACGGTGTCTTTTTGTTTTCATAGACTATATGGTTAATAAACTTACTATATCAAGCCAAAAGAACCCGAAGTTTTTTATTATTAATATATATAATCTTATCTAAGTCATTTGGTCGAACCATGATTTTTAGGAATAAAATAACAATAAATAATATAATATTTGTTTTAAAAACTAATTTATGTCAATTTTGACACTATTTGGTACATGATTTTTATGAAATTCATAACCGAATGATAAGTTCGAAAAAAAGTTACATAAATCACCAATAACATGTCATATTAACCTAGAAAATTAGTTTAAGTCATAAAAAGTCTCAAATTACATTTATTTGGTCATTTATAACATCAATTATGTCAATATTTCATTAATAAGACAATTACTGCATCATCATTGTGTCATAATAAATGATAATTATTTAATCCCTAGAAATTCTAAATAAATTCCTATGATGTAGATAATTCTATTAGATTTCTTGAGACTATTCATTTTTGAAGTTTCATTAAGTTTACCACTAGATTAAAATTATTATACTTATAAGATTTAAGAAAGTGACATGTTGCCAAATTCTTTGGTTTTAATAATAATTAAATTATTTTCATTGAAAAAATTTAATTAAATGAATCTAATCCGACCCTTAGGATATATGGGTCGACTTTTAGTCATCCAATAGGATTTTGAAATTTGTTAGGGTAATTTTAAAATATTATATTTACCCTTAATTACCCGATTTACCTTTAACTATGGTAAATAAAATTTACCGTAGTTACTATTCATAATTCCGAAAAATAAAAAGTAGCTTATTAACATAATTTGGATCTAATGATTCCAAATATGGAATCCATTTTTCCAAATTCAATACACAAAAGTTGTAGAAATTAAATTAAAATTAATCCTGTTGTCGAAAGAAAACGGGTTTTCTTTAAAACATTGCAAAAGATTGAATTGATTTAACCTACGAATTCAAGGTAAAATAAATGCTAATGTCATAAATTATATTAAATGTTAAAAATATATTCTATTTATACTTTAAAACCATTAAATATTATAATTTAACCACATAAGATATTACGATAAAAAAAAGTTTTTTTAATTAAAATATAGCCTGTTTTTACTATTCATTAAAATATGAAAGTTATCGGAAAAATATCAAAACATTATATAATGTAAATTTTTATATCCTGATTCAAAAGAAGAATTTTATTTTGTCAAATTGAACTTATAAACATGTCAAAAACTAGATTTAATGTGGGTGCGCCATCAAAAGGCGGCAAAACTGCATTTTTTTAAAAATACTTATTCTACCCGAAAAATTTATTTTGTTCTTGTACCATATTCTAGAAATGTGTAAGATGAATAATAATGTTATAAAATTCAAAATTTAGTTAACACTATTCATAACGGCTAGTTCATGACAATATTATAATAATATATCGTTGTTTATTAAAACCCAGTATTGCGTACAACATGCGTTATCGAGGAAGGTCGCGATTGCGTGTAATGCAAGCCAAGTCAGGGTTGCGTGTTGTGAAAGAATCCTTCGTTGTTTCGTATAACAGAATCTAACCATATTTCATTTATACATTGAATATATATATATATATACTCAATGTTGCGTAGAATAACTATTATCAAAATAGTGTGTAACACGATCCAAAAATAGTGTTGCGTATACTGCAATCTAATACGGTGTTGCGTACAGCACAAGGTAATCTTGGTGTAGAATACAACACAAGACATTAATGAAATTAAAAGAATATTTTAAATAAAATCTCGTGGTTTTACATTCTTCCCCCCATAAAATGAATTTTTCCCTCGAAATTTGTTGGGGTTATAAATAGTTTACAATTCGGAAGTTTCTTTAATAGAAACCCACATCGTAAAAAAGAATACCAAAATGAATCTTTAAAAAAAAGTATGAAACATAACGGTTACACAAATAAACTAATAACTGGGTTTCCACATAGGTTAAAATATGGATATGGAAGAGAAATCCAACCATCATGTTCTGATGAAGAGTGGTAGAGAACATGGCTATGGAAAAGCCAACAATCACAAATCAATAAATTTGTGACGATCTAAGGTACCATCTGATTAATCAGATATAAGAGAACTAGGACAATGTTTTTGGTTTTCAAGATCGTTTCCCTAAAGTTGAAGAATTTGAATTAGAATAAATACTTACTTTATTTTCGTACAATCTCACTGTTGTTCGTACCTTGAACAATTTCCACTTCATCTCTTAAATAAATGAAGTTGAATTTGTTATTCGTGAAGTGTTAGCAGATCATGTGATAGAATGACAGGTCATTCCATCTGTCTCAAACAAAAGGTTAGAAAAAGTTATTAAATATACATAATTCATTCTATAGTGAGATTAATCATATATGGTTCCTAAAATGGACTTATACTTCATATATCAAACTTCTTAATATAATAAAACTAGTTTCTACTAAACAGGGACTTCTTGTAGGCCAGTGGTAGGCGATAAAGGCTAGTCGCACTTCGGTTGTGGGTTCGATTCCCACATCCTTATCCGACGCGATGGGCTGTCGCCCGTCCTGCAGGTTGTCCTTTTTCTAAATCTATATTACTATAACATCCCATCAATAATATCAAAAAAACGTTTTATCCTAACTTATGTCCAACATAATCCATTCTAATCTTTAGGATTATTTAAAATACTTCGGTCCAAGCTCATAGTATAAAGAAAATGATTACATGAAATGTCACAGAACAATCACGTGAATGCCATCATTTATCCCCCATATATCATAAGATATATCTTGTTGGTCAAATTCTAATCATGTGAATACCTTAATCATGTATTCTATTGAAAAAAATGAATACCCATTGAACCATAGTGAAAACATGAATGCAGTTAAAAGTTAACACTTTCCACATACCAAAATTCTCAAAATTCTATATACTCAAAACCATGATATCACATAGTCCTTATATCAATCATGAGCTCATGAATATTGTTAAACATTTCGTTTTCTCTTTTTCCCTTCATTATGCGCATATCATCTTATTTCCAAAAAAATATATCAATCACTTTGAATACCACATTAGACCAATACATAAATATTCCAATACTTTATGATACAACATTATTTTGGAATCCCATTACATAAACACTTAATCATTCCACCACATCGTTATCATATTCAACATTTCCAATGGTGATCGCATGTGACTTCCCTTTGTCCTTTTCCTTAAGCGGTTTCTCATGTTGATCATCACTAACCCTTGGATTAGGGCATTTATTAGCATAATTCCCCATTTCCTTGCACATGAAGCATTGAAGTGTTGGTGGTGCGTTCTCTATAGTGTTTGCTTTATTCACATCATTAGAAACCCTTTTTCCATTACTTCGACACTCACCTGCTCGATGACCTTCTTTTCCACACTTAAAATATTTTCCAGTCCTTTTAAGACAATCTCCACCATTCTTCCTTCCACACTTTGTGCATAAGGAAACATTCATCTTCTTCTCACCATTATTATGAGATTTCTCCTTGAACTCCATCTTTCATTTCTTGTCAAAACCATGAGATGGATATGTAACACCAACTTCCATTTCTACCTTGATAGCACAACGCACAATTTCTTCATAGCTACTGAAGTCTCTTATAGCTAATGCCCTTCGAAGACTTGGTTTTAAGACACTGAAAAATCGATCAACTTTACTTTTAGGTTAGATGATAATGCCAGATGCATACCTTGCAAGTCTTGTAAAATTTTCTTCGTATATACCAACAGATTCATCATCCTTCTGCTTCTGCTTGAGAAACTCCTTTTTCATCTTTGTTCGAAGAATACGAGGGAAGTACTTACTGAAAAACAATTTCTTGAACTCATCCCATTCCATGGACTCAATTTAATCTCTTGGCCTCGTATTCTTGATAAGATTCCACCATTGATCAGCTTCACCTTACAAACGATATACTGCTAAGATGACTTTATCATGTTCAGAACATTGATGAAATAAAAATATCTTTTCAGTGGTACTGATCCATTGTTCAGCAACAAGTGGATCGGAAGTCCCACTGAAAAAGGTGGATGTTGCCTCATGAAGGACTCAATAGAATATTGTTCCCTTCTCTGCTCATTTGGAAGTCCAGAATGATTCATATCTTGTGTAAGTATAGCAATATGATTTTGCACTCCACCTCCCATAACATTTGTTTGTTCAGGAGGAAAATCATTGCATTGTCCATTGCATTGATCAACACGGTTCCTTCAGGTTCCAGCCATCGTCTAAAACCCAAAAAGAATAGTGTGAGAGGAAAAAATCATGCTAGGGAAAACAACATAATAAAGGGGGAGTAACCTCAATATCTAACATCTTAGGATAAATTCTAAGATCGTTAGCGCAATTCTAGGACAATAACCTATACGTATACTTAACCTTAGAGACATCCCTAGACATACCTTAGAAATATCTCTAGGGATCTCACTAAAGTTCTCGCATCCTAGTTTCCAAAGGTTGACTAAACCTCCCTCTGATACCAACTGTAGGGACCCGAAGCCTGACATACGTGGACATTACATTACTTTTGCGGATTACTTATTACATAACAAAAACACACACACAAGGACCATAATAGTTTAGTGTCTTTGGAAACTCGGAATATAATCTTCTAATCGTGGTGAAAGATCTTCAACATCTCCCATAAAGATCTTTTTTTTTTCTAAACCTAAATCCTTTCTTTATGTCCTGGGAAAAAGAAAACATAAAAGGGTGAGCTCAAATGCTCAGTAAGGGTAAACAAAAGAAATATCAATCACGTCATATTCATAAGAACATATCGTTCGGAAATCTAAACCTGCAAAAGAGATTATAATTTCATAACATGGGATAAATCATAGTTGTGAAATGTAATCCCCATAATCATAAATTAAAACATGAAACATTGTGGCATACACACATAATCATAGATAATCATTTCTTGTTAGTCAAGACTCATTTCCAAGACTATCTTGGTGGACAAAGTCCATTTTTGAACCGAGTCACCCTCGTTTCAATCCTGTTTCACTGAACCGGTATAACCTACCGTTCCAGCCATGTCTATCTCATGAGATATAAAATCAATACCCAATGCATTGGAGGGAGATATAGGTCCCACCCATCTAATAATGATACCATTCTTATGTGTGCCACAAAATCATAAATCATACATCATTGCATAACCCATGTAATAAAAATGGGATTCTTAAACAACATGACATAATAAAACAATTCATATAAGATAAATAAATTCATAAAAATATTTCCATCACAACATAATCAAATCCATGTAATAATAGGGATAGAAACAGAACCCTATATTGTCTTAGATGGAAAATAATTTTGATAAAACTCTTGAACTCCATTCTTGAAGAAAATATCCTTTCTACTTCAAAAACATTTTCCTTTCTTAACATGCCATACAATTTTAAACTAAAAGAAGTTGATTAAAAATAAACTTGAAAACTTGTAAAAGAAGCTTCTTGGAAAAAAAATTTTAAAAATCCATTCATGCCATATAAGTTAAAAAACATTATTCGTACTTTTGTCAGAAAAGTCAAAATGTACCTCGTACGAAAAACGACAAAAGATTCCTTTCATATCCTTTACTAAAAACTCACCGAAGGGTAAAATTGGATTTAAACAATTATAGGTGAATGGAAATAATATTAAATATTGAGGAAACATCGATGTGGATGATAAAATACACCCCAGTAAATACCAAAGTATATACAATCTCAGATAAAAATGAGATAGTGATATTTCCCTTACCTTAGGTCCGATTTGCTTCGTAAGTTTCTGAACCTCCTGTATAATGATTTAAATAATGTCATTGACTTATTACAGAGTCATATTCATTGTTATTATATCATATATGGTTCACTTATGACTTTATATTACCCGTTCTTTTGTAAATTCATGTTAAAGTAGTGTTTTGGGTAAAATCGTCTCATTTGTCGTTCGTGTTTTAACTTTTAATTATTCATATGATTAATTAGATCATTATTACTTAATTATAGAATATAAAACATGATTTATATATAATATATATTCAGAATATACATATATATAATGGATCTATAAATGGAAATAAATACACCGTTCATGGAGACGGTAGGCCCTACGTACGCATGAACGCTGTTTTCTTTTCGTTATTGAATTGAGTGGAATTAAGTAGATGACATACATATATATACACATAAGTCCATTACATTTATAATTTCATGTATTTCATTATTATTTCTTATATATACTTTATAATCATTCTTTAGTGGTTAACATGGAGAATGAATCTCATCGCGTCGTGGAGACGGTAGTCCGTACGTACGCACGAGCGATGATATCATTTCCATAATTATTGAATTGAATTGTAGTGGATGATACAATATAGCAGAATCAATATTATTTTCTAATAACTATGTATAGTTATTCTTTACAACATTATACCCATCCATGTAAGGTGGTGTTGGAAAATAGATTACACCACGGCGTGGAGAGGGTATTCCGTACGTACGCACGCGCGGTGATTTCTTTTTCCGTAGGATGGATAGATGGTGAAATAGGGTTGTTTCATACTTATAATAACATATAATTATATGATTGATACTGATTTTATTACTTCATAATGAAATAACCTAAGAAGAAGAAGTGGAAGAAGAAATAAAGATGAAAGAATCGGTAACGGACATTACCTCTTCTTTGAAGTGCTTCTTTAAGACTTCCTTTTAGGGCACTAATATTGGTCTTTGAGGAAGACCAGAACCTATAAGATGTTTATAGGGAAGTGGATAAGAGAATTTTTCAGGGTTTGTCCAAGCTTGAAGGCTTAAAGTTGTGTGAGGAAGAGAGGGAGGAGGTGCCCTTTTATAAGGGAGGAGAGGGGCACCTTTGGAATATCTAAAAATATTATTTTATTATAAAGTCATGTTCGGTTTTAAATAGCTGAAAATTAATTTATTTCGAGGCTAAGGTGGGTTTGGGTCTAAATCCTCTCATCCAATAGGATTTAGACAAGTTTATGTTATTATTTTAACCTTATCAATTAGATTTAACTCTAAGTTAAATAATTTAACGTTTACCGTGTCTTTTTGTTTTCTTACACTATATGGTTAATAAACTTACTATATCAAGCCAAAAGAACCCCAAGTTGTTTATTATTAATATATATAATCTTATCTAATTCATTTGTCCAAACCATGATTTTTAGGAATAAAATAACAATAAATAATATAATATTTGTTTTAAAAACTAATTTATGTCAATTTTGACACTATTTGGTACATGATTTTTATGAAATTCATAACAGAATGATAAGTTATAACCAAGTTACTTAAATCAACAATAACATGTCATATTAACCTATAAAATTAGTGTAAGTCATAAAAAGTCTCAAATTACATTTATTTGGGCATTTATAACATCAATTATGTCAATATTTCACTAATAAGACAATTACTGCATCATCTTTATGTCATAATAAATGGTAATTATTTAATCCCTAAAAATTATAAATAAATTCCTATTATGCATATAATTGTATTTTCTTTCTGGAGAATATTTATTTTTGAAGTTTCATGAATTTTATCACTAGATTAAAATTATTATACTTATAAGATTTAAGAAAGTGACATGTTGTCACATTCTTTGGTTTTAATAATAATTAAATTATTTTCATTGACAAAATTTAATTAAATAAATCTACTCCGACCCTTAGGTGATATGGGTCGACTTTTATTCATCCAATAGGATTTTGACATTTGTTAGGGTAATTTTAAAATATTATATTTACCCTTAATTACCCGATTTACCTTTAACTATGGTAAATAAAATTTACCGTAGTTACTATTCATAATTCCCAAAAATAAAAAGTATCTTATTAACATAATTTGGATCTACTGATTCCAAATATGGAATCAATTTTTCCAAATTCAATACACAAAAGTTGCAGAAATTAAATTAAAATTAATCCCGTTGTCGAATGAAAACGGGTTTTCTTTAAAACATTACAAAAGATTGAATTGATTTAACATACGAATTCAAGGTAAAATAAATTCTAATGTCATAATTTATATTAAATGGTAAAAATATATTCTATTTATACTTTAAAACCATTCAATATTATAATTTAACCACATAAGATATTATGATGAAAAAAGTTGTTTTTAATTAAAATATAGCGTGTTTTTACTATTCATTAAAATATGAAAGTTATCGGAAAAATATCAAAACTTTATCTAATGTAAATTTTTATATCCTGAATCAAATGAAGAATTTTATTTTCTCAAATTGAACTTATAAACATGTCAAAAACTAGATTTAAAGTGGGTGCGCCATCAAAAGGCGGCAAAACTGCATTTTTTTTAAAATACTTATTTTACCCAAAAAAATTATTTTGTTCTTGTAACATGTTCTAGAAATGTGTAAGATGAATAATAATGTTATAAAATTCAAAATTTAGTTAACACTAATTATAACGGCTAGTTCATGAAAATATTATAATAATATATCATTTTTTATTAAAACCCAGTATTGCGTACAACACACGCTATCGAGGAAGGTCACGATTGCGTGTAATGCAAACCAAGTCAGGGTTGCGTGTTGTGAAAGAGTCCTTCATTGTTTCGTATAACAGAATCCAACCATATTTCATTTATACATTGAATATATATATATACTCAATGTTGCGTAGAATGACTATTATCAAAATTTTGTGTAACACGATCCAAGAATAGTGTTGCGTATACTGCAAGCTAATACGGTGTTGCGTATAGCACAAGGTAATCTTGGTGTAGAATACAACACAAGACATTAATGAAATTAAAAGAATATTTTTCATAAAATCTCAGGGTGTTACAGTCTCTCTACCTTGACATGGGTTAAAGAGGGGTTATTTTTCAAGTATTCATGGTAGGGTAGTTAAATGAAACAGCTAATGGTAAGGGGGAATCACAATGAGAAGACTACAATTGTGAAATTAAGTTTGGCTACATGGCATGGTCCATCGGGTCATAGAGACATCAAGCCATAAAATTTTAGTATGATTGGATAAACTATAACTTTAGGTCATGCAAGGGTAACCATTAAACCCTGTTGAAAAGAGGGTTTCATTTCCTCAAAAAAGTGGTGTTTCCACCTACCTATTAAAAAAATATTCTATTCAACATTGTGATATCTATAATTTTTCTAACACTCCTAACCATGATCTCTCTCAAAAAATAGAACAAAAAATACTTGATGTAGTGTTATTTGAAAAACCTCATCCATCACTGCAACTAGATCATCCAAATTTCATCTAACCACCACTCTATTGAGGTCCCTGCCATGGGATACATGGTTCAACATAAAACATATTTTCATATATTACTAAAAATTGAACAAACCCCATTATTCTGCAAGAATGAAATTATTTTAGCTCTATCAAGAACATGTCCCTAGTTTGCCTACATAACCATATAAAAAACATTTTTATTATGTATTACATAAGGTTGAGGCAATGAAAAACTCATTGTCTAACATAAAGTTTTATATTGGTAATGATCATTATGGCCATTACATTTTTTGAATTTTATATATATAATTGATTTTTAGTTTAACAGACCAAAGGCCCATATTTTTGTTCCATTTTTCAGACCTGAATAATTATTTGGGACTACAATAAACTATCAACCATATGTTTATATAAGCAATGCGGAAAATGTGTGATCCACCTATGGTGGTTACCTGTGTTCCGCATTTTTGTAGATGGGTCCCCAACCATGTTCTCACATTTTTTTCATGTCATCACCCAAATTCATGATCTCATCCAAACATAACATACCTCACTCTACGACTACGATTTCATGTTTAAAGGTAGTCTGTTTTAGTATTCCATCTATAACCATATAGTAATCTCACCCTCACCGAACAAAAATATGACGTCATTCAAAGAAAACCCACAAAGGGGAATAAGTCACACCTTCTGTGACATATTGATTGCTCCCAACTATAGAATAATTCCTAAAACTTTTAATTATGATTATTTAAATAACCCCTCCCCATTTTATAAAATATTCTATGTGATGAGTTCTTTTTTAGCTTCATCTGTATAGGTAGGTAAACATAAAATCCCCATAAGATCTTGAAGAGATTAGATAAAGATCATCTCAAAGATCTGAGCCTTAATATATTCATCTCCACCAAAATTTTGTTTAAACCTACATATATCAATAAACATTGAAAAATATTTCATCATTTCCATATCTCCTTGAACCGACACTATAAGCTCCTCATAATTTTCAATTTTTAATATTTTAGGAGAAAAATATTCATAAATAGTATTTAAAATCCATTTCATGGTAACCCATCTATATTCTAATAATATGACCCACTAATTAATCAATGGTGTAGAGACCCATATCTTGATGTACATGGACATTACATTACATTTTTGGAATTATTAATAAATGACAAAAACACAGGCTCAAATACCGTATTAGTTTAGTTTCTTTGAAACTCGGAACATATTCTTCTAATCATGGTGAAAGATCTTCAACATCTCTCATAAAGATCTTACCCTTCTGTTTTCTTACATAAAACATTTATTTAAATCCTGTGGAAAATAAAACATGAAAAAGGTGATCTCAAATTCTCAGTATGGGTAAACATGGAGAACATAAAACAATCCATAAACATTTGAATGTAAAAACATGAATGTAAAACATGAGTAATGACATAAATTTGGGCAGTACATAAGGCATAGATCACAGAAGAACAACAATCATGATAAAATATCATGTGAATAAAACATGAAATTGTGGATAACAATTAAGAACATGATATGATTTCCATTGTAGAAAAGGCATTTCTACCAAGACCATCATAATGGACATAGTCCATTACTAAACTGGGTTTACTTGCCGTTCCAAACCTATATTACTAAACTGGATTTTACTTATCGTTCTAGCCATGTATATCTCATGAGATATAAATATTTACCCAATGCATTGGAGGGAGATATAGGTCCACCCATCTCATAATTAAATCATTCTTTCGTGTTCCACAAAATAAAAATAAATCACTCATCATAACCCAATGAATAAAATTGGTTTCATAAACATAATCCCATCATAACATAATCCATATAGAATAAATGGATATCATTTAATCATAAGAAAAATGAAACCATGTAAATAATAGAGACATTATACATGAAAAATAAACATATTAAATAATTTCATCTTAGATGGAAAATAGTTTTGATAATATAGTTGAAATGAATTCTTGAGGAAAATATCCTTTCTTCTTCAAATTCATTTTCTTTTCTCAAAATTCCATGAAATTTTAAAAGAAAATGCTTTTTTTTTAAACGATCATGAAATCATATAGAGGAAGATTCATTTAAATAAGGCGTTATGAAACCGTAAAAATCCGTTCATGCTGTAAAATTTAGAAAAACATTCTTCTCGTACTTTTTCCGAAAAAGTCAAAAAGTACCTCGTATGGTAAACCAAAGAAAGATTCCTTCCATACCATGTGGTAAATGTAAAAAAATGGTTAAAATGACTTTAAAAATACATGGAAGAATTGTAAATATTTTATGAAAACATTTTGAGAAAACATGGATATGGATGATAAACATAACCCCAGTAAATACTTAAGATTAAACAATCTCAGATAAGAACGAGATTGGAATAATTATCCCTTACCTTATGTCCAATTTCTTCGATATCTATCTAATACTCCTATATAGTGGGTTCAAAAATATTATTAACTTATAATAAAACCATAATAATAGTTATGATATCATATATGATTCTGTTACAACTTTATATTACCCGTTCATTTGTCAATTCCATGTTAAAGGGGCGTTTTGGGTAAAATCATTTTATTTATCGTACGTGTTTTGACTTGTAATTATTCAAATGATTACTTAGATCATTATTACATACCTTCAACATTTAAAACATGATTTATATATATTATATATTCATAATATAATATATACATATATATATATAATAGATCGATAAATGAAATGAAATACACCGTTCATGGAGACGGTAGGCTGTACGTACTCACGAACGCTGTTTTTGTTTCCTTATTAAATTTAATGGAAGTAAGTAAATTACATATACATAAATCTAGTCTCATTATTATGTCATATATTTAATGATTAATTATTATGTATAATTTATAATCCGTCAAGAATGGTTAACGTGGAAAATGAATTTCATCGCGTCCTGCAGATGGTAATCCGTACGTATGCACGATCGAGGATATTGTTCCCATAATTATTTAATGGAATTGATTTGGATTATATAATATCTCATAATTAATATGATTTTATAAGAATCATAAATAGTTATTATTTCCTCCATTATAAACATTCAAGTATGGTGGTGGTGGAAAAACATATTACACCATGGCATGGAGACGGTAAGTCATACGTACGCACGCGCGGTGATTTCATTTTTCGTAGGATGGGTATAAGGTGACATAGGGTTGTTTCATATTTATAAAAACATATAATTATATTAGTGATACTGATGTTATTAACTTATAATTAAATATCTAAAGAATAGGAAGTAGTAGAAGAATGAAACTTGAAAGAATCGGTAAAAGAGATTACCTTTTCCTCGACGTGCCTCTTTTAAACTTCCTCTTAGGGCACTAGAGTTGGCCTTTTGAGAAGACCAGAACATCTATAATATAACTATACATGTTGAGAAGAGTAATTGGTAGGGTTTTTTCAAGCATGGAGGCTTAAAATGGAGTGAAGAAAAGAGGGAGGAGGTGCCCTTTTATAAGAGAGGAGAGGGGCACTTTTGGAAACCTCCAAAATATTAATTTATAATAAACTCAAACCCCATATAAAATACTCCAAAATGACTCAAATTCTAAGATGATATAAGATAGGGTTTTAATCTCATCATCCAATAAAATTTATACATGTTGGGAAATTATTTTAAACCTTATCAATTTGATTTATCCTTATTTAATTTATTTAATTTTATTTGTGGTAATAATATTCCAAATTTTAAATTTTTATAAATACTTTTTTATGTGTTGTGAATTGTCTCTAATTGGATAATTTATGGAATTTCTGACTATCAAAATTTAAATTTATAATTTTTAAATAATTTTATGATATTTAAACAATTTAATAATATGTTATTTTTAAAAAATATCAATAGTGTCAATTTTGACACTATTCATTTATTTGAATTTAAATAAAATTCACAAAGGTGATATATTCGAACCAAAATATTTAATAAATTCCTAACATGTCATATTTATCTATAAAATTCTTGTAGCACATTAACTAAATGATATAATATTTATTTTTATATTTGTAAAACTATTTATTTGATTTTCTCTTAACAAAATAATTACTACTACATTTTTGTATAATAATTTAAGATACATATTATTTACATAAAAATTAATAATAAATTACGAAGATGAAGATAAATCTATTATATTTTATAATCATTCTTTTAGTCGAATTTATCTTCTAAAACAACAAATTTTAAAATGTTATCATTATTAAAGTATGAAGGGGACAACTTTGGCATCATTTAATATAAAATAATATAAATGTCATAATCTGTTTTATAAGGCTCCAAATTGTCTGGAAGTAAACCCTTGGATGATGAAGGTATATATATATGCGACCAATAAAGTTTGGTCAAGTTTCTAATCCTTTTAATGGGTATTATTATTTTAATAAAAACTATATTATTGATTTTTCACAAAAATAATTAGTTTCTGCATCATTAATGTATACACTATTTAGGTAATTATATATTTCTTAAAAATCACAAATGAATTAAAATGATGAAGAAAAACATTTTATTTTTAAAATTAGTACCTATAATTGAATTTATATTCTGTATAACCTTATATAAAAAATACTTTAATTATTAAAGTTTGAGTGAGAAATATTTCACATTCTTTAAATAAAATGATCTAAAGGACTTAATCACATCCAAGTGGGTTCCAAAAGATTACATTTCGACCCAAGTATATTTTAGGATGAAATATAATCACACAATTATATTAATCCAAATGTTAGAGTAATTTATAATATTATTTTTACCCTTAATTACCTGATTTACCTTCTACTATAGTAAATAAATTTTACCAAAGTTACTATTTATAATGTCTAAAAATAAAAAGTCGCCTATTAACATAATTTGGACCTAATGATTCCAAATATGGAATCAGTTTTTAAAAATTAAAAACACATAATTTGTAGTATTTAATTTAAAATGAATCCCTCTCTTGAGAAAACGGGTTCCAAAAGTTAAAACATCGCAAAAGATTGAAATGTTTTTACCTATGAATTCAATGTAAAATTAATTATAAGGACATAAATAATATTAAATGGTAAAAATATATTCTATTTATACTTTAAAACTATTCAATTTTATAATTTAACCATATAAATTATCTTGATGAAAAAAATTATTTTTAATTAAAATTTAGTGTATTTTTACTATTTATAAAAAAAATAATGTTAATAGAAAATATTAAAAAATTATCCAAAGTTTATTTTTATATAATTATTTAAATAAATAAGCTTATGTCGTAAAATTGAACTTATAAACATGTAAAAAACTTTATTTGAAGTTGGTGAACCATCAAGAGGAGGCAAAAAAACATTTTTTGAAAAATACTTATTTTACCTGAAAAATTTATTTTGTTCTCATACCATGTTCAAGAATATGTGTAAAATTAATTATATTTTTATAAAATTAAAAATGTTGTTAATACTATTCATAACTTCTAGTTCATAATAATTTTATAACAATATATCATTGTTTAGTTAAACTCAGTACTGCGTACAACACACTCTATTGAGGAAGGTTTCTCTTGCGTGCACCACAATCCAAGAATAGTGTTTTCATATACTAAAAGCTAATATGGTGTTTCGTATAGTGCATGAAAATCTTGGTGTAGCTTATAACACAAGACATCAAAGTAATTAAAAAAAAATTTCTCATAAAGTCTCGAGGTGTTATACTCTACCCCCCTTAAAATGAATTTTTCCCTCGAAATTTGTCCCGATTATAAATCGTTTACTACATGAAAGTTTCATTCATAGAATCCCACATTGAAAAAAAGGAATACTAAAACATAATTTTAAAAAAGAAAGTTAGAAACATAACAGTCACCGAAATTAACTCGGCACTGGGTTTCCACACAGGAGAATATAGATGAAAATATGGATATGGAAGAGAAATCTAACCATGATGTTCTGATGAAGAGTGGTAGAGAACATGGCTATGAAAAATACAACAATCACCAAGCCATAAATTGGTACCATCTGATTCATCGAATATGAGGACCCTAGGACAACATTTTTGGTTTTCAATATCATTTCCCTAAAGTTAAAGAATTTGCAATAGAAGAAATACTTACATGATTTTGGTACAATCTCCCAGTTGGTCGTTCCTTGAACAATTTACCCTTCATATCTTAAATAAATGAAGTTGAATTTGTCATTCGTGGAGTGTTAGAAGATCATGTGATAGAGTGATGGGTCATTCCATCTGTCTAAAACAAAAGGTTAGAAAAAGTTATTAAATATACATAAGTCCATATATGGTGATATTAATCGTATATGGCTCCAAAATGGACTTATACTTCATATATCACACTACTTAATAAAACAAAACGAATTTCTACAAACCAGGGACTTTTTATAGGCCATAGGTAGGCGATAAAGTTTTGTCACACGTCCATTGTGGGTAGAATTTCTACAGCCTTGTCCGACGCGACGGTTTGTCACCCATCCTATGGGTTGACCTTTTTCTAAAACTATACTATTATAACATTTCAGAAATAATAACAAAAATTTCTATCCTTAAACAATACTATCTGATGTCTAACATAATCCATCTCAATCATTAGGCTTATCCCAAATACTTATGTCCAATTCTCGTACTATAAAACAAAATTATTACTAGAGAGGTCATCTACCAAGCATGTGATTGCCATCATTTGTCCCCCATATATCAAAAGATATATCTTGTTGGTCATATTCCAAAAATGTTAATACCTTAATAGTGTATTCTCTTGAAACATGAATTACCATAGAACCTTAGTGAAAACATTAATGCTGTCAAAAGTTCACTCTTTCCACATACCAAAATCCCAAAATTTCTATATACTCAAACCATGATGTCACTTTGTCTATATATCAGTAATGAGATCATTAATACTATCAAACTTAATATTTTCTCCTTATCCTTTCATTATGCACATATCATCTTCTTTCTAATAATATTTCAATCCCTTTTCACGGTTACCGATACCATATAATTTTGAAAACCAAAACATAGATATTCCAATATTCCATAATACTATAAATGATATTCCACAACACTATTTTGGAATCCTATTACATATACACTTAATCAGTCCACTACTTCGTTTTCATATTCAAAAACACCAATAGTGATCGCATGTGACTTCCCTTTACCCTTTTCCTTAAGAGTTTGTTGATGTCAATCATAATTAACCCTTGGATTAAGGCATTGGTTAGAATAATTCCCCATTTCCAAGCACTTGTAGAATTGATGTGTTGGTGGTGCATTCTCTATAGTTTTTTCACTATTCACATCATTAGCTACCTTTTTTCCATTACTTCGACACTAAGCTGTTCGATGACCATCTTTTCCACACGTAAAAAATTTTCTAGTCCCTTTAAGACAATCTCCACCATGCTTCTTTCCACACATTGATCATAAAGAAACATTCGTCTTCTTTTCACCATTGTTTTGATATTTTTCATTTAAATCCATCCTTCATTTATTTTCAAGACCATTAGATGGATATGTAACACAAAATTCTGGTTCTACCTTGATAGCACAACACACAATTTCTTCACAGCTACTGAAGTCTCTTATGGCTAATTCCCATAGAAGACTTGGTTTTAAGCCACTGAAGAATCGATCAACTTTACCTTCAGGTGGGATGATAATCCAGATGCATACCATACAAGCCTTGTAAAATTTTCCTTGTATATACTAACATATTCATAATCCATTTCCATAATCTCAAGGAACCCCTTTTCCATATTTGTTTAAAGAATACTAGGGAAGTACTTAGTGAAAAACAAGTTCTTAAACTGCTCCCATTCCATGGATTCAATTTCATCTTTGGGCCTTGTATTCATAATTATAGTCCACGACTGGTATGCTTCACCTTATAAACAATAAATAGCCAGAATGACTTTTTCATTTTCCAAACAGAGATGTATGAAATGATCTTTTCAAGGGTACTGATCCATTTTTCAGCAACAAGTGGATCAAAAGACCCACTAAAAGAAGGTGGGTGTTGCCTCATAAAGGACTCAATAGAAATTTGTTCCCTTCTCTTCTCATTTGTATGTCTAGAATGATTCATTTCCTGTGTATGTATAGAAAAAATATTTTTCACTCCATCTCCCATAACATTGTATTGTTCAAGAGGAAAATAATTGCATTGTCCATTACATTGATTATCATGAATCCTTCAGGTTCTATCCATCGTCTAAAACCCAAAAAGAATAGTGTGAAAGGAAAAAAATCATGCTAGTGAAACAATATAATAAAAGAGGAGTGACTTCAATATCTAACATCTTAGGTTTATTTATAATATTTTTAACATAATTATACGATTATAACCTATACTTATACTTAACCTTAGGGACATACCTTTGAAATATCTCTAGAGATCTCACTAAAGTTTTCACCTACTAGTTTCCACTGGTTGACTAAACCTTCACTTTGATACAAATGTATTGACCCATGTCTTGATGTACATGAACATTAAATTAATTTTTTGGAATATTTAATACATGACAAAAACAGATGCCCAAAGACCATATTAGTTTAGTGTCTTTGGAAACTCAAAACATAATCTTCTAATCATGGTGAAAGATATTCAACTTCTCCCATAAAGATCTTTCCCTTTGGTTTTCTTACCGTAAACCTTTCTTTATATCCTAGGGGGAAAACATGAAAAGGGTGATCTCAGATGATTAGTAAAGGTAATCATGGAGAACATAAAACAATCCATATACATTTGAACGTAAAAACATGAACATAAAACATGAGTAATGACATAAAGCATGGTAGTACGTAAGGCCTAGATCACAAATGAACATTAATCATGATAAAATATCATCAGAATAAAACATGAAATTGTGCAAAATCATTATGCACATGATATGATTTCAATAGTAGCCAAGGCACTGCTGCCAAGACCATCATAGTGGAAAAAGTCCATTACTGAACTGGGTTTACTTGTCATTCCATCCCTATATTATTGAACCAGATTTTACTTGTCATTCTAGCCATGTCTATTTCATGATTTATAAATCTCTACCCAATTCATTTGAGGGAGATATAGGTCTCACCCATCTCATAATGGAATCATTCTGTTGTATTCCACAAAATAAACATAAATCATTCATCATAACCGAACGAATAAAATGGGTTTCATAAACATCATCTCATGATAACATAATCCATATATAATAAATGGATATCATTTCATCATAAGATAAATAAAACCAGGTAATTAAAGATACATTATACTTGAAACATAAACATATTAAATAGTGTCATCTTAGATGGAAAATAGTTTTGATAAAACAGTTGAAATGAATTCCTGAGGAAAATATCCTTTCTTCTTAAAAATCATTTTCTTTTCTCAAAATTCCATTAAATTTTAAAAGAAAATGATTTTGTTGAAAATAATCATGAAATAGTGTAGAAGAAGCTTCATTGAAATAAGGTGTTATGAAATCGTAAAAATATGTTCATGTCGTAAAAGTTAGAAAAACATTTTTCTCATACTTTTTCCGGAAAAGTCAAAAAGTACCTCGTATGGTAAAAAAAAGATTCCTTCTATACCATGTGGTAAAATTAAAAAAAGGGTAAAAATGACTTTAAACATACATGGAAGAATAATAATCAATTTATGAAAACATTTTTGAGAAAACATGGATATAGATGATAAACATAACCCTAGTAAATACTTAAGAATAAAAAATCCTGGATAAGAACGAGATTGGAATAATTATCCCTTCCCTTATGTCCTATTTCTTCCATATGTGTCTAAGACTCTTTTATAGTCGGATTAAACAAATTATTAACTTATAATAAAACCATAATAACATTTATGATATCATATATTGTTCACTTATGACTTTATATTACCTGTTCATTTGTCAATTCCATGTTAAAGTGGTGTTTTAGGTGAAATTGTTTTATTTATCGTACATGTTTTGACATGTAATTATTCATTTCATTACTTAGGTCATGATTACTTACCCCCATAATGTCAAACATAATTTATATATAAAATATATACATAATATTATATATATATATATATATAATAGATCGATAAATGGAATGAAATACACTGTTCTTGGAGACGGTAAGTCATACGTACGCATGAACGCTATTTTCGTTTACTTATTAAATTGAATGGAAGTAAGTAAATAACATATAACTATATTCAGTATCATTATTTTTTCATATATTTCATTATTATTTATTATATATACATTATAATCATTCTGTAATGGTTAATATTGAGAATGAATCTCATCGTGTCGTGGTGACGGTAATTCGTACGTATGCGCGAGCGATGATATCATTCCCATGATTATTGAATGGAATTAGAGTTGATGATATAATATATCAGAATAAGTATGATGTTATAATAATCATATATAGATTTTATTTCCACCATTATACCCATTCATGTATTGTGGTGGTGGAAAAACGGATTACACCACAGCATGGAGACGGTAAGTTGTGCGCACGCACGCGCGGTGATTTAGTTTTTGGTAGGATAGATATATGGTGAAATAGGTTTGTTTAATATTTATAATAACGTATCATTATATTAGTGATACTGATTTTATTACTTTATAATGAAATATTTAATGAATAAGAAGTAGAAGAAGAAAGAAACTTGATAGAATTGGTAGAAGAGATTACCTCTTCCTGGATGTGCCTCTTTTAAACATCCACATAGAGAACTAGAGTTAGCTTTTAGAGAAGACCGGAACCTCTATAATATAACTTGAGAGGTTTACAAGACGACTTGGTAGGGTTTTTCTGAGCTTGAAGTCTTAAAATGGAGTGAAGAGAAGAGGGAGGTGGTGCCCTTTTATAAGAGAGGAGAGGGGTACTTTTGGAATCCTCCAAAATATTAATTTATAATAAACTCAAACCCCACATAAAAAACGACCAAAATGACACAAATTCGAAGATGAGATGAGATAGGGTTGTAATATCATCAGAAAATTAAATTTATACATGTTGGAAATTTATTTTAAACCATATAAATTTGATTTATCGTTATTTAATCTATTTAATTTTATTTGTGGTAATAATATTCTAAATTTTAAATTTTATAAATACTTACTTATGCGTTTTGAATTTTCCATAATTGTATACTTTATGACTTTTCCAACTATATAAATTTAAATTTTTAATTTTTAAATATTTTTTTATTTTTAAACAATTTAATAATATGTTATTTTTTTTAAATATCAATAGAGTCAATTTTGACACTATTCATTTATTTGAATTCAAATAAAATCTACACAGAGAATATATTCAAACAAAAATATTTAAACAATTTTTAGATTTTCATATTCTTCTATAAAATTTGTGTAGCACATTAATTGATTCATATATTATTTATTTTAATATTTTTAAAACCATTTATTTGATATTTTTCTTAATAAAATAATTACTACAACATTTTTTTATAATTATTTAATCTACATATTTGTTGTATAAATATTAAAAATAAAATACTAATATGAATATAAATCTAATAGTTTTCATAATAATACTTTTAGTAGAATTTATCTTCTAAAACAACCAACTTTTAAAATTTTTCTTTATTAAATAATGAAGGTGACAACATTGACATCATTTAAAATAAAATAATATAAATGTCATAATCTGTTTTATATGGCTCCAAATGGTCCATAAGTAGACCCTTGAATACTTATGGTATATATATACTATGAAAATAAGGTTTGGTCATGTTTCGGAACCTTTTAATGGGTATTATTATTTTAATAAAAACTATATAATTGATTTTTCACTAAATAAATACTTTCAGCACTATTAATGTATATGATATTAAGGTAATTATATATTTCTTAAAAATCACAAATTAATTAAAATGATTAAGAAAAACATTTTATCTCTCAAATGAGTATTTATAATTGAATTTATATTCAGTATAACCTTATATTAAAAATACTTTAATTATTACGTTTGAGTGAGACATATTTCACTTTCTTTAAATAAAATAAATTAAAGGCCTTAATCACATCCAAGTGGGTTTCAAAAGACACTATTTTGATCGAAGTATATTTTAGAACGAAATATAATCATCCAATTATATTAATACAAGTGTAAGGGAAGTTTTATAATTTTATTTTTACCTTTAATTACCTGATTTTACTTTAAATATAGTGAATAAAATTTACCGTAGTTACTATTCATAATGTCTAAAAATAAAAAGTATCCTATTAACATTATTTAGACCTAATGATTCCAAATATGGAATCCATTTTTTCAATTTAAAAACACAAAGTTTGCAGTATTTAATTTAAAAGTAATCTCGCTGTTGAGAAAATGGGTTCCAAAAGATAAAACATCGCAAAAGATTGAAATGTTTTTACCTTTGAATTCAAAGTAAAATTAATGATAATGACATACATATTATTAAATTGTAAAAATATAATGTATTTATACATTCAAACCATTAAATATTATAATTTAACCATATAACTTATCTTGACGAAAAATGTTGTTTTTAATTAAAATTTAGCATATTTTTACTATTCATCAAAATATGAAAGTCAACATAAAAATATTAAAAAATTACCCAGAGTTAATTTTTATATAATTATTGAAAATAATAAGTTTATTTGATCAAATTTAACTTATAAACATGTAAAAACTAGATTTAAAGTTGGTGCTCCATCAAAAGGAAACAAAACTGCATTTTTTTAAAAATACTTATTTTACCCGAAAACTTTATTTTGTTCTTATACCATGTTCTAGAATATGTGTAAGTTGAATGATATTTTTATAAAATTAAAAATGTGTTTAATAATATTCATAAATTCTAGTTCATAATAAATTTATAAAAATATATCATTGTTTAGTAAACTCGGTACTGCGTACAACACACGGTATTGAGGAAGGTCGCTCTTGCATGCAACAAAAGCCAAGAATAGTGTTTGAATATACTACAAGATGATACGGTTTTGCATATAGCACAATATAATCATGGTGTAGCTTACAACAAAAGGCATCAATGTAATTAAAAATAATATTTCTCTTAAAATCTTGGGGTATTATAACAGGTCCTTCTAGAGTTAATTGGACTAGTTTTAATTACTATATTTTATGTTTTAATATACTAAAAGATACAACTGATCCATTTAATACCTTATTTAATACATTATGGTAAAACATTACTTCTATGGGTTTGAGGATTTTCTATCTTGAAACCATAATTAGTATCAATAATCTGAACTATATCCTTTTGAATACCCCTCTTCATAGCTAAAACCCCTTTAAGATGACTCATTTTAAGATTCACATCAGTTAGAGCAACAAAATCTTCTATTATTAAATAATTTTGAACTTTTTCCTTCCAAAATTCATGAACATCCCTCTTATAATCCATTACCCTATAATATAAAACAAAGGTTTTGAAAATATCAAGAATTAAACCCACACATTTAAAAGATGGAAATCATTGGAATAAAACCATTAAAAATCATAACTAGTTCAAATTAATTAATACACCAATAATAATTTATTTAATAAAACATCAAATAAATTGATAGTTTATTTTAATTAACTAAAATGATTCCAATATCAATTTTTAGAAAAATAACATTCACTAAAAATTATAAATATTATATTATTATACTATTATATATTTATACTTTATCAATTCTAGATATATCCTCCATATTGGCCATAAAAGTTTAGATGTTTTATGTTCCTTTAAAAGATGAAAGATTCTATCAATGTTTAAAAATTTCATAGATAAAAGCACCCTTCATCAGCACTAAAAAGAATTGATCAAGGGGGCATTTTATTAGTTTTATTTTCTCAGTGATAATGGGGTCCCTTTATGATCATTTTTTGTAATACTTATAAAGTGTTCCCTTCATTAGTTCTTTTTTTATATTGCTAAAAATCATGTTGCAATTCCTGTGGTACTGAAATTATAAAAAATCCGGAGAAACAAATATAAAATTTAATTTCAATTAAATTTTTTTGAAATAAAACAAAAAAAAATATTATATAATGATTATAAACATTTAAAACATTGGTATGTACAATTAAATTGGTATAAAAAATTATCATAGACATCAACAAATTCAAAAACATTAATATTATTTTATCGTTGGAACTTGAACCCCTCTCAAAGAGCATGATCAAGTAACTAGTTGTCGAAAAAACCAACCTAACTATAATAAGGGAGTGTATCATTATAAAAAAATTATTATGTTACTAATAATATAATTAAATTAATTAAACATAAATATGAATAAATGTATTGATAAAATGTCACTATATAATGGTAAACATACACTTGGAGTCATACAAAGCACACTATGTGTAGGATTAATGCATTCAAGATTCCTACACATCAAAAATTATTTACGAATCATTAACCTAATGATTCAAGATAATATAATGTAATTTAATTAATTTGGAGTATGTGAAGAATGTTTTAAACTAAAATTTCAATTTAAAATAACAAAATTACCTACGAGTCATATCGGCCACACTGTGTGTCGGATTGAAATATGGATGATTCATACACAACATAAAATATTTATAGATCATTTTAATAAAATATCATGAAAATATGAGTGTGTTTCTTTGGTTTTCAGTGAGGTAAACACGTTTTAATGAAAAATTCATTTTAAACTAAAAACACACACTTTGAGTCATAGTAGTGGAATCAAGTATTATATTGACATCTAACTACATCATATATGTCAAAAACTACTTAAGAATCATTTTTCCTAATGTATCAAGCCAATACAAGTGTTTTTTCTATATTTTTAGTGATTAATATGTGTTTCCATCTAAAATTAAAATTTTAAACTAAAGACACACTTTTTAAAACATGTTGGTCACACCGTGTATCATATTGAGGGGGAGCTAATTCATACATGTCATAAATTATTTATGGACCATTTTCCTAAAGTATCAAAACCATATGAATATGTTTGATCTATTTAGAGTATAGCATGTATCTTGTGAACTGAAGTGTTGATTTTAAATAAAAACACTAACTTTGAATCATACCTTCCACACTATGTTTCACTTTAACATGTGATAGATTATTAAAATTAAAATGGTAATTATGGATTATTGTACTAAATGTTCAGGAAAATATAAGTTTTGTTCGTGATTTTAAGTGACTGGAACACATTTTTTTTAAATTTCATTTCTAAATAAAAACAAACACATTGAGTCTTAAGGATCAAACTGTGTATCGTCTTGATCTACACAGAATCCATACATTTCACAAATGACTTATTGGTCATTTTCATAATGTATCAAGATAATCTGATTTTATTTTCTTTTTTTTCAGTGAGTTTCACTTATACTTAACTAAAACATCATTTCTAACTAAAAATGCACACTTTAATTCATATAAGCCACGGCATCTATTATATTGATATGTGGTGATAGGTTTTTTGTCATAAAACTCCATTCAATGATTTTTCCCATAAAAATTTCGTACAATAGTGACCAGAGGGTCGTCTCACAAGGAGGTTGTAAGCTAAATTTTCTAACTATCACTTTCTTTATTTTTTTTTTGTTAAAGTCAGAATTAGAAATAGAGATTTTAAATCAGTTAAACTATGTTAATTGAATTAAATTAAAAATGTAACTATAAATCTATGTTAGTGATTGAAAATCATAGGCTATCCGGACTAAAAAAATATACTAAAGAATGCAGTGGTGGACAAACATCGATCGTCATATGTTCCCACTATCATTGTCGACATTTGATTTCAAATTGAATTATCTAGTGTATACCTTAATAGCTCAAGATATATACCTATTGTGACCATAAACCATACAAATACCTCAATTATGGGTGATTAACCATTCCTGAATTTGATTCGATTACCCAATGACCTCTGAGTAATTGAAACTAATTGAACATGTTATGCTCAATGGGAAGACCTCTCCCAAACAATTTTAAACAATAAGTAAATATTTTTATATTAATAGTATGATAAAAATTACAAAAAAATAGAATAAAATGAAGACAAGAGAGAAATATACCTCCTTCAATCCAGAAAATAAATTCCAGGATAATTCAAAATAATAATGTTTATAATGAATAACACAAACTCAAAATAGACACACCTTCAGATTTTCGATGCTCAAAACCACTTGAAGTATATCCCTTCATGCAATTTTCACTTAATATAATTTCCATATTCTTTGTTTTATCTTCACTATAGAATCCCCTTCCCACAATCAAAAAATACTTTATAATGAATAGTAAATGAAAATATAAAGATAAAGGGGTGTGGGAATCTGTTATCTAGATATTTTTCCCCAAAAGTCGGATCTATTTTTGGCCTCTACTCGAGTGAATATGAATTTAGAATCATCATAAATATTATTTTCACCCTATTTTATTTCCCCATAAAAATTATCATCTTCATATGAAATGT
Source organism: Viscum album (assembly GCA_963277665.1). Taxonomy (NCBI): domain Eukaryota; kingdom Viridiplantae; phylum Streptophyta; class Magnoliopsida; order Santalales; family Viscaceae; genus Viscum; species Viscum album. Next base: position 1,407,739,372 of record OY728125.1, read on the forward strand.
GGTTAAAAAGAAATTAAGTAAATACTGAATACCTCTTTTTCAGCCTGAATAGACTCTTCAACTTCCTCTAATGTGACTCGAGAACATAATGACATAATGATATAACTTTCCATCAAAATTTATCATGAAGTCACACCATTGAGTTATATTCCATGTAAATTTTGAATAATTGAATTTGAAATCTTATAGACATATCTATATATCATTCATTTTTTTGGAGTCCATTCTATCCAAAAAATGTGGTTTTATATTGAATGATTTATTTAGGACTCCAAATGGTTGATCCATCACATGGCTCAATTAGAGAAGTTACATACCACAACATTAGTGTTCCTAAAAAATTAATATTAAAAAAATTAGAGAAAAATATATTCCCAAAACAATTAACTTATGAAAATATTCTAAAATATAAAATTATTTCATTTTCACAATTTTTCATAAAACACATCAAAATTCAAAAAATATTGCAACTTAAAAAAAAATTACAATTATTTGGGGTTTAAATTATTTAAATTAAAATGAAAATTATCTAAAATATCATCTCTATCAATGTGTGATAGAATATTTCATGGTAAAAACGACTTATGTATAATTTTAAAAACCAATCCAGACCATACAAGATGATTTTTGTGGTTTTTAGTGACACATATGTTTAACTAAAATGACACTTTTAAACTAAAAACATACATTTAGAGTCATAATAGTCAAACAATGTATTGGATTATGGTTTATATGATTCTTATATTTTAAAAATTATTTATTAATCATTTTCCAAAATTATTAAAATAAATTGAATGTGTATTATTTGTTATGAGTATATAATGCATCTTTTAAAGAAAAATGAAAATTTAAAATAAAAACCAATACTATGAGTCCTGATGGCTACACCGTATGGAAGATTGTTGTGTGGTTGATTCCAATATGTCAAAAATTACATCTATATTATTTTCCTAATGTTCCAATACAATCCAAGTGTGTTTACTCATTTTTCTGTTAGTGGCACACCTTTTTAACAAAAAGGTCTTTAAACTAAAAACATGTAATTTGAGTCATACATGGTACATCATGTGTCATATTGACATGTGATTGATCCCTACACATAGAAAATGAATTATGGATCATTGTCTTGTAGTATCAATATAATATGAGTGTGTTTTTATAGTGATTCCCATTCTTAACTAATATGTTCTTTTAAACTAAAAACCCAAATATTTACTCATACTAGTCACAAAACGTATTTTATTGATTAGTAACTGATTAAGGCACATAAAAATGAATTATTATTCTTTTTATTAAAGTATCAAGACTATAAATGTTAATTTTCATAGATTTCAGTGGATGGTATGTATTTTTAATAAAAATATAAATTTTAAACTGAAAACATGAATTTCAATTCATACTAATCACATTATCTATTAGATTAAAATATAGGTAATTCTTATACCCAATTCATGACTTATGGAACAATTTTCTAAATTATAAATGAATTCTAAATCCATTTTCTATATTTGCAGTATGTCACACATCTTTTGAACTAAAAAGATAATTTTAAATAAAATCACTCCCTTTGAGTCATATCGGCCACACCATGTGTTAGATTGATATGAATTTAATTCATATAATTAAAAAATGACTTCTGGATCCTTTCCAAAGACTACAAATATAATAAAAAGATTTTTTATAGGTTTTTAGTTACTAATTCAGGTTTTTAAGTAAAATTTCCTTTTTAAACTGAAAACACTCACTTTGAGTCATACTGGCCACACCATGTGTTGGTTTGTCATCCAGATGATTTATATATGTACAAAATGACTTAGTCTAATTTTACAAAGATCAATATATTACTTGTGTGTTTTATTGGTTTTTAGTGAGTGACAAACATTCTTAACAAAAATGTCATATAAAACTGAAAACAGGCACTATGTGTCATACGAATCACACCATGTATCACATTGATGTGTGAATGATACTTATATGTACTAAATAACTTATGGATAGTTTTAATGTATCATGACCATTTTAATTTTTTCTCATTTTTCTTAATGAGTGACACATGGTTTTAATGAACATGTCAATTTTAAACTAAAAATACACATTTCAAGTCATATTGGTCATACCATATTTCTGATTGAGGTGAATATAATTCCTATGTATCAAAAATTAATTATGTGTTGTTATCATAAAGTATCAAAAATATGAATAATTTTTCTTGGTTTTGAGCATGTCATGTGTCTTCCGAACTAAAAAGTCAATTTTAAATAAAAATATATATATTGAGCCATATCGGGCACCACATGTGTCAGATTGATTTATGGTTTATTTCTACACATTAAAAATGAATTTTTTATCCTTTTTCTAAAGTATCTGGACAATAATATTGCGTTTACATGGTTTTAAAAGTACTAAACACATTTTAAACATAAAATTGAATTCTAGATTAAAAAAATGAAATTCGATTCATGTTGGTCACACTATGTGTCAGATTGAAATATATTTGATTTATACACATCAAAAATGACTTATGGATTTCTTTCTTAGGTTTTCATGATAATTTGAATGTGTTTTCTTAATTTTGACTATTTCAAAATAGTTTTGTATAAAATTTTATATTTAAAATAAAAGTGTGCACTTTCATTCATACTGGCCACGTAATGTTTGAAAATTAACTAAAAAATTAGTACATAAAAATTTTAAGAGATATAACTAAAAAATAATTGGATAAAAATATGATAAAATTAACTAATTAAGTAGTTTGAATTTTTATCTTCATGATGTCTATATATATTATGAAACTATGTATTCTACCCACTCATTCCTAAACAAATCTATTTCTTCTCTTTAATACATGATATATCAAAATACCTTATAATATTGGAAAATATAAATTAAAAAATTATTCATAAATATTTTAAATTAAATTATAAGTATCTTTGAAAATACCTCTTTGGGTATGCTATTACTTGATGTAATATGATATATTTTGTAAATTTTCTTGTGTATTAACCATAATCATTGTTTTTATTCTATTTTAGATACTACAAAAGAATTTATAAAAAAAAATAATTTGCATTGATATATATTTTGAGAGTAAAATATTATTATATAAACCTTAATAATTATCCAATTTTATAATTTGATATTCTTATTATGATCATGGACTATCCACTTACCATGATGTTTATAATATGAAAACATATCCCTATTTTAAACAAATATTGAAACATGATATGAAACATAAAAATTGATGTTTATTTACAAACTATTGAATTTAAGGTATTAAAAGATGATAAACTTCATCATTTATGGTTCATTTTATGTTAATACTTGCATTAAATACAAAAAATGCATCCTTATAGTATCAAAATTTATTGTAATTTGAAACCAATACTTCCTTAAAAATGGATAAGTAGTGAAACAAATCAATATATATTTGATATGATTATATTTTTTATTTTCACAATTTCATCATGGATATTAAAAATATTTTTTCATTGGTTAATTTTTTTTCAAAAATTGTAGTCAATTGGTAGACTATTTTTATATATTCCTTTTCTTTTAATTACCTTTCTTTTATAGAAGTTAGGTGTTGACTAATGAGTCTAAATGCTTTTATCAATTGTTTCCATTAAATTATACTGATATATACACTTGTAAAAAATATAAATAATATTAAACTTTAACTAACATAGTATATTAGGTATTGTATAAATAGATTCTCAAAATTTTCATCATTTATATATTTACAACAGAGACTCCTAAAAATCCCTGATGGAGGATTTCATTTACATTATAAAGACCAAAAATTAGAAATGGACTCTCCATAAATTTGTTCTTCAAATAAATAGTTGTCATATTACCTCCATTCAACATTGTATCAATATGAAGATTTAATATTAGTAAATGTGGTAATTGAAAATACAGGGTAAAGGTATACAAATAAATGAATTTTCATTTTATTGGTTGATACATTATATTGTCTCGATTCAACCTTTGGTGCCCCCATTAGTTTCTCCATTAGTAATAACATGCTTTATTTTGTTCTTCTTTTCATTATTTTTTTGGTTTCTCATAATAGATAAAATTTAAAACGATATTCCATGGTTTCGACCGAAATGTTAACAATATCAAATAGTCATCCTATTACATTTACAATAGAGATACTGACGGTGTAAAAAATCCTAATCATCAATGGGAATAGGTATCTAGGCACCTAACTAATGATATGCATGAGTCCCCACTCTCACATGATCTTTTAGAATTTATTTTTTCTGTAGAATATATCATTGTATATTGTGCATTTTACCCCCTCACAATATGGCGATGGGTGGGTACTGATAGATATAAATTACAATAAATTTCATTATATGAAAATATTATTATAGGAAAGGTATTTGTAACTTCTTAAATCAAATTTCCTAGAAAAAAATCATAACAAAATTAGTTACCTCTATTAAGGAATACCATTGAGGTGATTGGAACACCTCAACGATGTGGGGGTGGATCTTCCATTAGTGGTTATTTTTCTGGTTTATTTTCTCTTTGATTTAATCCCACAAATTTTTATAGCATCAAAAACAACCAATTATGTTTTTTACTTTAGATAAATTATTCATGTGTCCATCACATTCATTTTCTTATCTTTATCCCCTTGTGCTTTTCTTTTATAAAACAGATTAGGTGACACTCTAAAAGACACACCTATAACATGGCCTTATTCTTAGGCCAAGTTCAAGTAAACTGAAAGTAATAATTTGTTAGGTACATCAATTGATGATTTCTAGGTCTTGAACAAATAAAATATAGGTAAAAAAGTTTTCATTTTCATGTAATACCAATTTAATGTATGAAAAATAATTACTTCATACTTACATATCATTCTTGAAATATTGTTTTTCTTCATCTAATAGTATTTATTATTTATTTACATGATCCTCCTTTCACACTAAATGAAGTGGTATGGAAGTGGATTCAGATTTTGATTCAATTATCTGTATATAGAAAAGGAACATAATTCTATTATTGTTTCATGCCACATAAAAGTATTACTGTAGATTTAAAATACATACCATTGTTTCAAGTGAATTTTAACCCATACTTATATTATAGTAGGTATACATTTATTTTGATACACACTAGTTATCTTTAGAAGTTAGTTGTTATTTTACAAATTAACAATTCTTAATAAAATTTATTAATACATTACAATCATGTAATGTATTACCACTAAAATTGTACTTGATATGATTCCTACTCAAGATAGAAAATAAATGCATTACATGTTTTTGGTTTATCAGGTGTTCATATATCTGTAATAGGTATGAGTTTAATTTCCATTCAACATCCCAAATATTATTCTTCATAATAATTATTTTAAAGGATTTATAATCCTTTTTAGTGACCATTAATACAAATTTCATTTAACATTCATCTGGAATAAATGAACTCTAAAAAGAATAATGAAGAGTAAATAAAAATTTCATTATTTAAATTTTTCATAAATTATAGAAAGTATATCACCCTATTCACTTCCCAAACTAGTTCCTTAATCACAGGAACAACATTATTCCACGTATCTATAACATCTGTCCTGTGAATTCATGTTGTGACCTCAATATAACTAATGAAAATGGACTTTTTGGGTTTAATAGACTGGTTTTGTGCATTTCATCAAACCTAAAATTTGATGCCTTTGATACTCACTATAATAATTTATATTAATATCATTGTACAACAAAAAATATAGAATACATTATCGTAAAAAGTGTTTGAACATCTAATTTAAATTATATGAATGTAATTTTTAACAAAAAATACTATGAGGAAATGTAATGTATCTTAAAAAACATTAACCTAATTATTGAACACTCTTTTAATATTTAATGGTTTAAGGGATTTTACCCCTCTATTGAGTATCCAAATATCCTAATTATAATATCCTATTACATAAAAGACCATTTCTTTATTATAGATGATGTTAAATTACTATGATTTCCCAATTAAAGGCATATCCTCAACTAAATTGACATCTAACCCTCTAGTGGTTTTGATCGATAACAAAATTGTTGACATAGTCCATAAATTCATTATTTTAATAATCATAAATATTTTTAATGTTATTTCTAATCCATTTTATATTTTATGAAAGTTATATCATTAACCACATGACCACCTGATTGACCGTGGTGAATATACGGAAAAATCAGGAGACCGTAAGATAAATCGATTGACCAAAAATTGTATCCCAAGTGACTAACTTGAACAATATTTATTCAAAAAGGCAGCAATATAATACATGATAAGTGGATTGACCACATGTCTAATGGATTGACTGTAGCCATCTCATCCCAAACTCTTGGATCAACTACAAGGCTAGTTGGATCAACTCTATCTGAAACCATACAACAAAAAGGACAAATAAAATCAATAATTTTTTAAGTTTTTAATTTAAAAAATGTAAATAAGAAAATGAATGAACAAATGGAATGACCATGGTTAGTAGACGAAATTTGAAAAAATATTGGATTGACCATAAGTTTATGGTGATCATCTATAAGTGTAAGGTGATCGATCATAAGATCACATGATCGACCATAGGTACAAGTGATCGACTATATGACCTATCAAATGATCTGATCAGTATTATTACAAATTATTGAATAGAACATGGATAATGATTTATAAAACCCTAAAGTTATCATATATAAATTAATTATTATGTTATTAAATATATTGATTAAACTAGTTTCTATGAAAAATAAAATATCAATTTGAAGAATTTATTGATCCCAGATTTCCTAACAAAGTATGTGGATCTTAAATAATGATTTTACACTGGATATTTCTGGTGGGGGATTATTTTTAAAAGGAATAATGAATATATTGAAAATAGATATCTTAATTATATACATTGGAATTTTTCATGAAGTAAACACACTAACCAGTTATCTAAAAACCTTATACAGGTGGATGGTGGGAGTATCACTTTTAATGACAACGAAATAGGATAAATTATTATACTAGAAAAAAATTGTAACTCTGAATCTATGATTACTTATAAATATTTATTTGGACTAAAATAAAAAAGGATTAGTATTTATCAGTTATTAAGTGATTGTTTTTATGTCAAATTTGAGAACAGTGTTTGAAAAAAAAATCTGAGAATTATTTACTATTTACTACTTTTAGAAATGATAATTTCTACATTGGTAATTAAGATTATATATTTTCTAATAATGTTTCTTGTTTTAGTTATTTTAAAATTTAATCTATTATATTCTTTAAAATACTAAACCATTTTAATATATACTCGCCTAGAAATCCTACCAAGAAAGGTCTAGTTAAATATCTTCCTAAGCAAAAATTTCCTAGAGAAAGAGTGTAATATTTTTCTAATGTTAAGGAAAATATTTCATTCAAACTAAATAAAGATGTATCTACCTATCAACCACTACAATTGGTTTATATATATTTATATGGAATATCTATAGTTTCAAGTCTTATAGGAAATCATTTTTCTTATGTTATAGTTGATGATTATTCTAGATAAATATGGGTGTTCTTCCAAGATCATAAAAGTGAATCTCTTTCATGTTTTTCTAAGAATGATAAATCATTTGTAAATTTAATTTAAAAAACAAAAATACCTTAAGAAGTTATCATAAATGATTGTTTTAGAATTAAAAATTTAATTCTCTCTATTTACAACATGGTTATACAAACAATTTCTATATACCCTGAACACCCCCAAAAAAATGGGGTTGTTGAAAAGAGAAATGGGAATTTCCAAGAAATCACTAGAATAATTCTCAGAGAATATGACACTCCAATCTATTTTTGGGATGGATCCATTCACACATATTCCTATATAATTAATTTATTTCTTATAATATCAATCATGAAAAAGACACCATATGAATTTTAGAATTGTTGAAATCAAAAACTAAATTTCATTAGAGTTTTTGTTTGAAAATTTTATATTATTAAAACAAAATAGAATATGGAAAAAATTCACTAAAAATCTTGAATGAGTTTTACTGAGTTATTTAGAAACTAGTAAATCTTATAGGTTCTCTAATAAAAAATCTAAAGTTACAGATAAAACTATTCATGTAACCTTTGATGAGAAAGATTCACATGAACTGAAAACTTTTTTAGAAAATCTTGAGGAAGATATGTAAAATATTAATATTAATAATACCTCAAAATATTCTAATCTTGCAGCTAATTTACCTAATAAATCACATGGAATAGATCATTAATGTCTTCCTTTAGCTGAAGAAAAACTCTTGTACCATGTACTACTATCTATAGAACTTTTAGAACCATTAATTTGAACCCTTTATATGCTATATTTGGAGATCTAGATATAGGAAATCAAACCTTATTCTCACTATGAAACTAGTTTGAATATAAATATTTCTTATCATATCATGAATCTAAGAACACCATTGATTAAATCAATGATAAACATTTGGTAATAAAAAATTACGAATAAATGAACCAGTTTGAAAGGAATAAAGTCTTAGAATTATTAAATAGGCCTAAAGAATACCTAACTATTGGAACTAAGTGGGTGAGTAGAAACAATTTTGATGAGTCTGGAAGAAACATTAAATGAAAAGCTATATTGGATGCATAAAGATAAAATCAAGAATAAGTTATTAACTATAGAAATACCTTTTCACTAGTTTCTAGACTTGAGTCATTCATAATAATGCTTTCATATCATTCATATCTAAATTTTAGACTATATCAAATTGATTTTAATAGTGAATTCCTAAATGGTAATATTATTGAGGGTGTATTTGTTAAATAACCCATGATATTTAAAAACCCTACTTTTTTAAATCATGTTTTTTGAATTAAAAACGGATTTTTATGTTTCAAAATAATATCCTATATCTGGGAATTATTTTCTCATCACTTTTTTTATTTCAAATGGTTTTAGAAAAGGTGTTGTTGGCCTTAATTTAATTATAAAAAAATAAAATAATTTTTTATAAGTTTAAATATATGTTGATGATATTATTTTTGGATCATCCAAAAACTAATTGATTATTTAAATTTCAAAAAATGATGAAAAATTAATTTGAAATGAGCTTAACTTGTGAGAAAAAATACATTCTTGGATTTCAAATTTTTCAAAACAAATATAGTATTTATTAAAATCAAATAAAATACACAATTGATATTTTAAAATATTTTGAATTATATAGCACCAAATGTAGTGATAATCTCATGAGCGCATTATATAATAAAGATCTTGATGAAAATATAAATTCATTAGATTGAAAAAGTTACATATGATTTATTAAAAGTTTATTATACCTAACTTCTAGTTGGAAAAATATTTTTTTCAATTTAAGTATATGTGCACATTTTCAAGAATATCATAAAGAATCTTACATAATATTCTGTTAAAATCATTTTTAAATAACTTAATAATACAATCGTATTTTGTTTGTGTTACCCTAAAGTACAAGAATTTTATTTTTTTAGTTTTTTGGATTTTGATTTTATTAGTTGTAAGTTATATAACCTCTGGACCTTGCGTTCTTTTGGGTAAGTACTTAATTTCATCATGTAGTGAGAAACAGGATTATATAGCATTATCAACTATTTAAGTCGATTATATAGTTGTACGTAGTTATTTTTTATATATTTTGTCGATGAAACACACATTTTTAGACTACAGATATCAATTCAGATGTGTCCCTATAAATTGTGATAATACAAGTGTTATAAAAATTGCACAAAAAACTTATATCCCATTTGAGGAAAAAAATTAATAATATACTGTAGGAATAGAAAACTTTATGCCACACACTTTTCTGTATAAACCATGATCAAATCCTCATGTAGATAACACATGTTGAGTTTGAGTAGAAATTTGTCTCCATATTGGAATGATAAGGAGAGTGGATTTCAATGTTCCACATGGCTTGTCAAAAACTGATGGGTGGATATTAATTAGAAATTTTTTATGATATACTGATGTGGTGTTTATAATCACCCTTCATGACTAGTCTATGGATTTGTTAATTTCTAAAATATGGTTTCAATTCCTTAAAAATCATTTATTAGGGTCTAATGGTCCCTTTTGGAAATATAAAACACCCTTCTAGGATGTATAAACCATATATTGAGGGCTTATTTCACTTCATTTGCTTCGACTTGACTACTCGAATGTGCCAAACAAACTTACTAATAAAAAGTAATGACCATTCTAAGTCAGTTCTCATTTTATTATAAATAAAAATTGACAAATTCTATAACCCTCTGTAGGGATTTTCTACAACCACATAGTGATTCAATAAATTTGTTGCACCACTTTCACTTGCAGCTCAAAGGTGGTGATTTTTTCCACTGAATATCACTTTGTCCAATCTCATAGATCACTAATAAGTTTTTTGGATCCACTATCATTTGATACTCAGAGGCAGATATTTGTTCCACCACATAGCAGTCAACGTTGACCGTTTGGTGCTTCACATTGTTTTTGAAACACTCATACCATGAACTGTAGTAATTTTAGGTCTGAGGAATCATTTTAATACCCCCACATAGTGACTTAATTACTTTCTGAATCACTTACATGGAGATCCCTTTGCGATATTTCTATGTGAAAACCCTACACATCTTCCCTTATTCATGATGCACTACACAAATGATTATTTCAATAAAGTATTAATTCACCACTACCCATAAATACTAACACCCACTTCCAGACAAAATTAAAAAGGGTGAAGATTTAGAGGGATCTATAGGCATGGACTTAACTCACTCTCCTGGAATCACTCATGTAACATTTCTAAGATCCAAACTAGGGATGGCCTTTGTAATGTAATCCCTCTTAAAAGGCCCTATACAAATAAATTTCAATATTAAAAAACATCAAAAAACACTATGAGAATTGTGTTATGTGGTTACCCATTAATGATTCTACTATAATTTCATCCCATCATGGAGTCTTTATGTGGATTCCCCTTTTGGAATCTTCTATGCGGATGATGCTATGTAGACAAAACCTATGAAAAATGTTGTGCGACCTAACCTATATGGAATTTATTTTTGTGAAGATTTTTATCCTTCACAAACTTCTTTATTGGGACTCTTATGAGGACTCATACACAAAAAAATTCAATTCGCCATGATTTGAGATCCTCCTCATGGTTCCCAAAACATGGTAATCCCCCTACGTGTAATCCTCAGTGAAAACATGAACTCACCATGAGTTGATATCTTCCTCATGGTTCTTGAAAAATGGGAGTCAAACTATATCTATGTTCCAACAAAACATTCAATTCACCATAATTTTAGATCATCATCTAGGTTCTAGGAGCATTGCCATCCTCCTAGGTGACATGCCAAACCAACCTTAAATTCCCCAGATGTTGAGATCCTACTCTTGGTTCCAGAAAATTTTTAATCCTCCTAGGTGTAATTTCGAACCAAATATTCAATTCAATATGAGTTAGGATTCTAATCATTATTTCATAAAAATGGGAATCATCCTTGGTGTTACCCCAACTAAACATTAAATTCACAATGATTCAAGATCCTCTTCATGGTTCCAGAAATTTGGGCATCCTCATATGTGTAAGCCCCAACCAAACCTTTAATTCACCATGAGTTGAGATTCACATCATGGTTACAGATAATTGTGCATCCTCAAAGGTGTAATCTCAAACCAAACAATATATTCACCAAGATTCATGATACTCTCCATGGATCCAAAAACATTAGCATCTACCGATGTGTAAGATCCAACCAAACCTTCAATTCTGTATGAATCGAGATCCTCATCATGGTTCCAAAAACAAGGGCCTCATCGTAGGTGTGAACCCCAACCAAACATTTAATTAACCATTATTCAAGATCATACTTATGATTACATAAATGTGGGCCACATCTTATGTGAAAATCCTAACCAAAAACTCTATTCACTATTATCTAAGATACTTCTAATAGTTCTAGAAACATGGGCCTCCTCCTAGGTGTAATCCCGAAAACCATCCCCTCAGCTGACCCACCTACTAGGTCAGGTATCTATGGGTAGATTATGCATAAGGTCCAAATTATCTCCTATTTCATCCCCTGTCATAAAACATGAATCATTTTAGGGCACCCATAGTGTATAATACCTCATTTTAAATATAATATTGAGCTCTCAAGTGATCTGACTGATCTTCTTCTTTCTTTTATTTCTCAAAAAGAGCATGGATCATGTGGGAATAGAGGGAAAAAATGATCATACAATCAAAATTGTAAAATTCCCTCTATCATGGGCCTCTTAATAAGGTGTAAGCCTAACCTATTCCATTGAAATGTTTGGACTTTTATTCCTACATTCATAGGATACATACAATTCCTCTTCATGGTTAAATCCCAACTCCAACGCAGCAACTGCCTCCATCGACAGTAATAAAATCCCTAGAGTCGAGTATGTTTTACTTAAATTAATTCTTCCAAAATTAATAAAATTAATACAAGGAATGTATAATATTTATGTTCATATCAAACACATGGTCCTTATCAGATCCTTGGCATAGTGGTAACCTATAAAGTCCCTAACCCCATTAGCCTGGAGCTAATGTGTTACTTGATTACATTAGAATGGATAAAATAAACGAACCCTAAAGGGCCGATCAATTAGTATTTTTTGAATTTATATTACATTCATGAATGCTATATTACAACCTAAAAAAAATCATATTCATTAGTAACCTCCATAACTTTTAGATTATCTTTATAATTCATTAATAATATTCATCTTTTTGTCCTAGGGAAAAATAAAATATATGAAAGGTGTGAGCTTAGATATTCAGTTTAGGTAAACAATACAACTAATTCAAACATAAATACAAACTATAAGGAAATGTAAATAACTAAAACACATGTTAATAAAACATAACTTTGAGAATAATATAGGAGGAATAAAATTAGAATAAATAATTCCATATAAATAACCGCATGAAACATAACCATGGATATTATAATATTAGAATAATCAAATAAATTATATATTACTAATATCATAATGAGGTAATTCATAATAGCGGACATCTGAAACATACCATCAATTCCTCGACCAAGACATCTTCAAATAAATGGTTATGGTCTTGGGCAAATACATTTCTTTTTTATCTCCTAAGACCTACCGATGCATTAATGGGCTATAGTAGGATATACCCATCACTTACTAAGTAAAATTCATTCCTCATATGAATTGGGTTAAAAATAAACAATATTCACATATAAAATGTATATAACTTTCCCCAAACTATAAACATAATCACTAACCATTCTGATTTGTGTGGTGAATGGTGTTAACATAGCACATTCATGGTCCAATTTATCATAAACCATTTCAGAAAATATGGTAAATGAAAATTATAAGATAAAAATTTTAATAAATGATAATATTCATAAGAGGACTTGAAATAGATTAAAATACTTTCATAAAATCATCTAGTAATTCTTGAGAGCAATACCTGTTTTCACTTTGCAATGAAGAGATCTTTTATAAAAACCACTTGTATTTGTCATAATTTTTTGTATAAAATCATAGATATAAAATATATTTTTTAGAAAAAAATTATTTATTTTATAAAAGTAACGATGTATTATAATATATTATGTATGATAATTGATAATGGGTAAGAAATTGATAACTTCAATTTAATTGGGATTGTTTATCCGGAAGAAATGAGAAGGGGATCTTGTAAAACATTAATTTCCCCATAAAAGAAATATTAATTGATCAAGATACATGATTATGGAAAATTTAAATATAATTTAGAATAATTATATAAAAATAATGAATAATTACATTTTTTAATGAGGGATAAATAATAATCGTGATGAAAATGGAGGTTCGAGAGGAATCCCTTAAATTGTGTTCAAAAGTGTTCTTCACTTGACTTTAATGACTTGGATAATCAAATTAAATACATTAATTAATAAACTCATAACCTTTTATACATGTTTTTTGGTTTAATATAAATTTATTAAGTTCTTTTATGGTCTTTTTGATGAGTCATAAGATGCAATTTTATTATCATGAGAGTTTGTTTCCTTGGTTTTCATGATTGGTTTACCTGTATATGAGTATGGAAGTTCATGTAAACTAGGAATAGTTATTCATAATTGAATTTAATTAACATAAATAATCATAAATGGTTATAAAAGTGATTTTTTTTATTTTGGTTGAAGATGAATCATTGGATAATATGTTAGTGATAATCATTTTGATTATTTTGGTAGTTTTTCGACCATTTAAAACTAGTTTTGTTTTATTAATTTACATCATGTAATATATAATGGTTCCAGAACATTACATAGAATGTAATAAATATATTATAATATATTTTAACTATAAAAAAAATTTATAACAACATGTTAAGGAATTAATATAAATTTGAAACCCTTCACCCATAATGTGATAAATCAACACATCACGGATGATGTTTTAATTTTTAGAAAAAAAAGGGGGAAGTGAGTTGATGATGGAATATTCCCTCAAAAACAAATTCTAGTATATAGAAGATACGGAAGATATAATGTCACTATGTCATATGAAGTTTATAAAAAGATAAGAAAATAAAGAACTTAAAAATAATTTAAATGAAAAACAAATAGGTTTTAAACTCTGGATTTTCTCCTCATAGAGAACTTCATTAGGGAAAAGGGTTCGATATTTTTATGAGACTAAGGGATCTCAGATGATAGGGAGGGTCTTGAGAATAGTATTTAGCAGATGTTTGACCAGGATCAAATCATGGTAGGTGTGAGGCGAAGCGGTGGTGAGGGGTGGTATTTATAGTGGGGGGAAGGGGTGTTGTTAGAATGTTTTATTCATTTGTTTATTATTTTGGCTCAATAATTGGAATATTTTATGCATTATCCCAAAATATATTAAATTAATGAATGGTAGTTTGATATTATTGTTCTTATATCAGTGATTACTGAAGGCATATTGTATTGAAATTATAATGTATTTATACCATAAATTGTCGTATTTTACATTGACAAAAATTATTGTTTTTTAGAAAAATACCCAAAAAATCACCTGAACCATTTTTCAATATGTAGAATTCGAAAAGGGACATAATTTTAGGAAGAAATTTTCTAAATCTGAAAATTTTAATTTTTAAATAAATCATCATTTATTCAAAAAAACACTAATTTTAATATTATAACTAATTTTAAGACACATTAAAATTTTAAATAACGTTTCATTAAATTATCATATAATTATAAGACAAAAAATATTAATATATAAATCTATTTTATGAAAATTAGTTTTATTTTCAATAATAATATTAATTGTAAAATATTATATAAATATTTATTACTTACAAAAATTCCCCGACTTAATTTACCATTTTTAGAATATTTATTTACTTATTTAAATATATAGATATAGCCTATTTTTTTATAATATACCCATAATTTATTTATACTTTTATAGGTGAGGTTGCTATTATCTTGGTTAGTTTAATATTACTACTAGGCGCATTACTATTTCAAAGTTCAAGTTACTATTTCATTGGTATAGGTTACTTAACTTTTAGAAATACCCCTTATTTAAATCAGTCCACATTTATAATGTTTTTATTTTTTTATATATGTTATTTTATAGGGTATATAATATATTAAATAATTATAAGATTGGAAATTTAATTGATGGAATTTTGGATCATTACATTCTCGCCTTCTAAAAAAAATTCTCAAAATTTATACAATATCTCCTCATAAAAATATATGGGTATTTCATCATAATAACTTACTCTAGTTCCCACATCACCTGTTTAACTTTATGATTTTCCACTGTGCCTTAACTAGCCAAGTCATCAGATTCCTCCACACTTGTTCTTTAGTGTTCATAATCCGAATACTCTCTTCACATTAAGATAAATAAGGTTCTAATTATATTAACTAAAAAGTGATTATAAGTGTCTGGTAGGGCATGTAAATCCCTAAAAAAATATATGCGAAACACATCTTGGACATTGTAAAGGCTAGGTCGTATTGAAAGTTGATAAGTAACATCTAAAATATTCTCCATAATTTCAAAACAACCAATGTACCTAGCGATGAGTTCTCCTTTATTTCCAAATATTATAACACCCTTCCATCGAGATGCTTCTAAGAAAACATGATCTCCCACTTGAAATTCCAAATCCTTCTTTCAATTATCGTAATATCTCTTCGTACTCCTTTGAGATCCATTGATATGTGTTTGAATAGTATTTACCATTTTTTATTTCCTTAACAATATGTGGTACTACAAGCTTCCTTTCCCCAACTTTATCCCAACAAGTTGGTGTTTGACATCTCTTTCTATAAAATGCTTCATATTTCTCCATTTGACTAATTTAATGAAAACTGTTATTGTAGGAAGACTTTGTCAAAGGAAAATACTAATCCCATATACCTTGGAATTCAAGTGAGCATGATCTCAACATGTCTTCTAATGTTTGAATTTTCCTTTTAGACTGCCTATTAGTTTGAGGGGGATAAGTCATACTGAAATGAATCTCATAATCCAAAGCATTATGCTAACTTCTCTACAATTTAAAATTAAATTTTGGATCATGATCAGACACGATTAAATATTTTCTCCATTATTTCATACAACTTATTTAATATATAGTCATGCAAGGTGCTCTATTGTAAAATCAACCCTTATTGTGTGGAAATGTAAAGATCTAGTAATTCGATCAACAATTACACCTATTACATCATTATTTCTTGGATTCCTCGGTATTCTAGTGATAATATTCATAGTAATGTCATCCCATTTCCATGTAGGAATAGTCATAGGTTGCATGACCCCTCTAGGATGTTGTCTTTCAGCCTTCACATGTTGGAAGACTAAATATATTGATACATAATCATCAATTTCATGATTCAAATTATCCCACAATAAATTTTCTCTTAAATATATTTGTGTGTGATACCATGTTGTATAGAGAAATACAGGATTTGGGAATCATCGAATAACTCCCTACTTTTCTCAGGTATAATGTGGACAAAAATCCTTTTCCCAAATTTCATTATACAATCCTCGTATATGAAGTCTTCCAAAATCCCATCTTTTACAGCTTTAAATTTCATTTGAAAATTATCATCATCAAATATAGAACTTTTAACCCTTTCTAATAAATGTTTTTTGGGAAACAAATTGAAAAATTAATGATGTTTTATCTTCCTTGACAATCCCCATTTTTATATTTTTTAAATCCATGTACGTAGGATCCTTTCCAATCCTCATTTTCTTCAAAACTTTATGATCCTTCTTGTTCAATGAATCTTCTACCGTATTTACCTTCGCTGGGTGGTAGTGTATTAAATAATAATAATCCTTGATCATCTCAGGACATATCCTTTGCATCATGTTTATTTTATTATATGAGAGGATATATTTCAAACACTTTTGATACGTATATATCTCAAATCTTTTATCATTGAGATAGTGTCTCCATATTTTCAGAGAAAATATTAATAATTCCAAATCAATATCATGATATGGATAATTTTGTTCATGATTTTTCACTAACTTGATTCAAAAGCAATATCTCTATTATTCTGTATAATGGCACAACCAAGTCCATTATTGGATGCATCACTATAAATCAAACATATGTCATTTCCCATTAGAAGAGTCAAGATATGATAATTAACTAATCTCTTATTAGATTATTCAAAAAAAACTTCACATAATTTTGTACATGGAATCTTAACCCTTTTGCGATTAACCTTGGATAAAGGGTTAGTTAATCGGGAAAAAATCTGAAATAAACCTCGATAGTATCCTACCAAACTAATGAAACAATGAACCTTGGTTATGTTTGTTGATGTAGGAAATTCCTAAACCACCTTTGTCTTCAAAGGATCAACTAAGATTTTATATTTCAAAACAATATGGCCAAGAAAATAAACTAATTGGATCCAAAATTCACATTTTCTAACCATCCCATATAACACATTTCTTTTAGGAGTCTCCATAATAACATAAAAGAATTTATAATAGTCTTCATATCTTTTGGAATATATCAAGATATCATAAAAAAATACCACAATAAAATTTCAACATATTAATTAAACACATTGTTCACCATATCCAAAAAAATATAGGGTGTATTAATCACTCAAAATGGAATTAATATAAACCCATAATGTCCATAGCTAGTTAGAAATACTGTCTTTGGAATATATTCCTTCATCACTCGAAATTGATGAAATCTAGATCAAAGGTCAATCTTCAAAAAATATTGAGCTCTGTGAATTTGATCTATGAAATCCTCAATGTGAGGTTGATGATACATGTTCTTTATTTTAATAGCATTTATTTATCTATAATTAGTAAATTTCCTCTTCGATATATCTTTCTTCTTGATAAAGAGAATAAGGTATCCCAATACATAAACACTATGGATAATAAATCCATTATAACTAAATTTATGTAGTTTTTTAGCTCTACCAATTTAATAATTTCCATTATATAATGAGTCTTTGATTTAGGTCTTGAACCATGAATTAAATCAATAGTGAACTTAACTTCTCACTCAAGAGGATCTCCATGAAAATACTTTGGAAATACATCAATATATTCTTTCAAAATAGGTACATATTCAATTTGAAGATTTATTTCTTAATCTATAGATGATGTTTTCTCTTTATCCCTAAGAATTTAATTTTTAATAGCTACTAGAGGTGGATTAATATAGGACTCAAATGATGATGTTTCTATTCTAAAGATAATGGATTTTACATCTCCATCACAAATTTTTATTTCCTTATCTTTTAAATAGATATTGGCATCATATTTTGATATCAATTCTATAAAAAGTATTACATCAAAATAATTTATAGGTATGATGACAAGTTTAGAAACTAAAGAACATTTATGTGTCATAAAGGGGGATGAACAACACATTTTCATTACAATGATACTTTCCTTAAGAGATTTTACTAACAAATCATTTATTTAATCAAATGGGAAATGTATAATTTTCTTGGAAAATTGTGAATATAAAAAATAACATGATAACCCAAAGGCAAGTAAATATTTAGCTAAGTTATAGGAAATGATTAAAGTACCTTCCATCACATCATTAGGAACTACAACCTTCATAGTTGTGATTGCATAATCTTGGCCTTACTGTCTTGGAATTATATAGGGAAAGTTTACATGATGCTTAGAAAAATCATTTGAATAGTTTACCATATCCCTAAAATTATAGAATTAAATAATTTTATCTTATTTATTTCCCATGAAATCACTAGAATGCTGTCCTTTTTCTCAACACTTGTAACAAAATACTTTTCTTTCTAAGCATTCACTAGGGTGTTTACTTCTATAAGTATCACATGCTGCAAAATTACCTTTTTTATTCTTTCATTTATCCGTTATTTCCTCCACTACCCTCTTCGTCTCTTGTTTTCACATAAATTCATAAGATATTTAGATTTATTACTACTCCTTTGTGTATGGTTTCAATGACCACCATTGATAATCATCTCTTAAGATTTGATAACATTCCATGACAATATTCCCCCTTTCATTACTTCCCAAAGGGAGAAATATCTTCTCTATAGAACTTATACACTACTTTGCTGCAAATGGGTTTCTAGTCTCATTAAATGATGGAGGTTTTTGTCATATAAATATGCCTAACATTTATCCTCCACATTTTGGATTATGATTCCCCATATGGCTAAGGTTATTATTTATAACCTGATTTTATTTTCTCAGTATAGTTATAATTTGATCGGCACCGGTCACACCTCCATTACAAACATCATTATCTTTCATTTGAAGGAAATCCTTACATGGTAATCTTACTTTGATACGAATTTCATTCTTTCCACTAAGAACAATTTCTATATAATTTCATGCACCAAATTAGGTTATGAATCATTATTCCTTATTTTGAACTATAAAAACAAATATCATAAATTGAAGTTTTATACATAGTTAATCTAATAATAATCATCATGATTTATTTGGGGATATTTTTCCTTTTAAATCTTCCATAATGGTTATAAATAAAATGTAAATTGTATTGAGAATATCCATCTGGAGTGTCAAATAAGGTGCATAGTAAGGTCCATTATCATGTACCAGGTTACCTAAGTTAGACCCAGGACTCCTTGTCAAAGTAGTTTCCCATATGTACATTTATTTCAGAATCACATCCACGTATATTATCTAGATCAGGATGTGTTCCTAGGAAGAAACAAATAATATCTACCATACTAAAATTGTTGTATTTTCTTCTGGGATTATCTTCAAAGTCTATCTTAGGGTTATGTTTCCTAATTAATGTTTTCTAAATCTAGTTTCTAAGATTTATACTAAACTTTATCTGAAACCAACAGTAAATACCCTACCCCTAGTCGCCTAGATCTTGTACCTTACATTATTACATTGGAATAGATATAACACTTTAATCCCATAAGACGGATTAGTTTAGATTTTCTAGAATGTAGTTTTCATACATGATCACAACATTACATCTTGAAAGGAAAACAATTACATAGAAACTTCATTGGTAATATCCAGAACTCCAAGATTATCCCAAAACTTCATTCATAATATAAATCTTTGCATCCTGGGGAAAAATAAAAAATAAGAAAAAGGTGATCCTAGATTCTCAATAAGGGTATGAAATACATCATAAGCTATTATAAACATAAAAAATCAGCCATGGTGAATAACTAAAACACGTTCCAATAAATTAAAATATTGACCAAAATATGGAACGACTAAAAGCTGAATAAATAATGACATATACCTAACCACATGAGAGTGAACCATTGATATTATAGTAGTCGAATAATCACAGTATTTATCTATTAATAATATAATAATGATATAATGCATAAATCCTAGTAGCTAAAACATATCATCAAGGCCGCAACCAAGACATCTGAAAATAAATGGTTAACGCATCAGCCAAATCCATTTCTATTTTGTCTCATGAGACATACTGATGAAACATGGGGATATAATTATACACTGAAATAATAAGTCTAATTAATTCATATTATTAATTAGGTTAAACATAAAAAAAATATACATATAAAATGTTAATTAATTTCTCCAATCTGTAAACATAACCACTAACCATTCTGAGTAATATGGTGAATGGTATCAAGACAGCACATCCACAGTCAAACTGATCATAAACCATTTATTAAAATATAATATATGGTAATTGTAATATATAAATATTAATAAATAATAATATTCAAAAAAATATTTTTAAATTGATGAAAATACCCTAGTAAAATTATCAATGAATTCATAAAAGCAATACCCTTTTTTTACTTAGAAAAGAACAGTTCTTTTTAAAAAATCACTTGTATTTGTCATAATTGTTTATCAAAAACCAGATATTAACAAATATATTTTTTCATGAAAACGTTATTGATTTTATAAAAATAATGGTGTCTTATAATATATAATGCATGGTACTTGATAATGGGTATGAAATAGTGAAATTCCCTTTAATTGGGTTTTTGTATCGAAAAGAATTGAGAATCGAACCTTATAAAACATATATTTTCCAAAAAAGTAAGACAAAATGATCTGGATACAAACAATTAGCACATTTTCATATAATTTTTTATAATTATATATAAATAGTGAATAATTTTATTGTTTTAAAGGGGAGAAAACATAACCCGAATGAAAATGGAGGTTCAAAAATAAACCTTTACCTTATGTCTGAAAGTGTTTTGGTCTTCACCATAATGTCTTAGATAATAAAATTAAATCCATTAATTAAATAATAAATTAAATTTTATACAAGTATTTGATTTGATATAATTTTCTTAAGTTAAATTATGGTATTTTTTATGAGTTATAAGATATAATTTTATCGTTTGGGAGTGTTTGTTTCCTTAGTTTTCAGGATCGATTTACATGTATATGAGTATGGAAGTTCCTGAAAAATAGGAATAGATATGTGGAATTGATGTTATGTGTTATTAATGAAAATATATAATATTAAATTTTTCTATATTTAATTTTTTTATTTTGGGTGAGGATTAATCATTGGAAAAAACATCAGTGATAATCATTTATATTATTTTTCCAGTTTTTCTATCATCACAAACTAGTTTTATTTTATTAATTAACATCATGTATATATAACGGTTCTAGACCATTAAGTAGGATGTAATACATATTTTATAATATTTTTTAACTATAAATTTTTTTATGACCATCCTTTAATGCATTAATGGAAATTAAAAATTCTTCATCCTTGAATGCGATAAATCAATACCTCATGGATGATATTTTCATTTTTTAAACAAAAGGAGTTGGAAGAGAATTTATGTTGTATTATTCCATAAACAAAATAAAATGATAGTATATATAAGATAATATAGATATCCTATCACTTTGGGATAGGTAGGTGAGGAGAAGATAAGAAAATAAAAGAACATGAAAATAAATTAAATGAAAAAGAAAGAGGTTTTTACCTCTTGATTTTGTCCTCTTTTAGAACCTCCTTAGGGAAAAGGGTTTGGTCTTTTGATGAGAAAAATTTCTCAAGGATGTAGGGTAGGTTCTTGGAAATATGTTTGGGTATAAATTGGAAAAGTCTCGAAGCTAGGAAGGTGTGAGGAGAAGGGTTGGTGAGGGATGGTATTTATAGTGGAGAAGAGAGGTGTGTTTTTAATATTTTATTCATTTGTTTATTATTTTGGATCAATATTGCAAATAATTTGATAATTATTAGTAAATATATTTAAATAATTACGTTTAGTTTGAGAATATGTTTATTACATCATCAATGACTGAAGGAACAATGTATTTTATTTATAATGTATTTCTACCGTAAAGTACAATATTTTACTATTCACCAAAAATTCAATTTTTTTGGAAAAATCCAAAAACATCACCCTAAAAAAAATTTAATGTCTGGAATTCATAAATAGAAATAGTTTTATATAAATAATTTTATAAATATGAGAAATTTAATTTTTAATTAAAACTATAATTTATGCGAAAAATAACAATTTTAATATTATAACTAATTTTCTGACACTTCCCAAAATTTTCTAAGGACTCATAAAACTATATTATAATAAAAAGAAAAAATATTAATATATGAATATATTTTATAAAAATAAATTTTATTTTAAATAAATATATTAATATTAAAATTTGAATTTAAATTTATTACATACAACAATATCACAAATTAATTTATCATTTTTAAAATATTTATTTACATATTACAATTTATAGATATATAATATTTTTTTTATAAGATACCCAAATTTTATTTATTATTTCATAGTTGATGTTACAATTATTTTGGTCGGTTTACTTTTCCTAAGGGACACATTACTATTTAAAATTTCAAGTTACAATTCTATTGGTATAAGTTCCTCAACATCTAGAAATACCACTTATTTCATTTATTCTTCATTTATAAAATTATTATTTTGTTCTCTATGTGATTTTATTTGGCTTATACAATATGAAACAATTATAAGAAGGTAAACTTCCAAGATTGAATTCTATATCTTTACATAACCATCTTCTCAATGGGATTTTTGATGGTTTCATGAATACATCTTAAATCTATAATAAAGTCTTGGAGTAGGAAATAATCCCCCTAAAAAACTGGGGTGAGTTTGAACACCCATCCTCTCATCCAAGGTGATTTCTAATATTTTACTACAAAATTCCCAGTGACCACCTGGCTTCTAAAAGTAGGTTTCTATTATTTCAAAAACGAGTTCGAGTAAAAAATCTATCTGAAATAAAGACATCACCTTTTTAGACCATTTTCAAAAAGGTGATATAACTCTAGAATTAATTGGTACCAAACATCATCTTTCTACCATATTTTCCCATCCATTTAATATTGATAGAATTAATTATATCAAATATTAATTAGGTATGATTTATTTTTTTTAAATGTGTTTTTAAAGTTATTTTAGTATTATTTTTATTATTCTTATATATATATATATATATATTTCTTATATCGAGTATTCTATTAAGTTATTTATTTTAAAATATATCGTATGTGTTTTTAAATATGTAAATACTTATTATTGTTTCCCATTCATTACTATTAAAAAATCTCTTAATAAATGAAATTTCAAATCATAATACAAATCATCAAGATCCTTTTAAACCCAAACCAAGCCCCATTTTCAATCCTTCCTCAACCCTTCTTCTCTGAATAAATATCTTCGCAAATTTTGAATCTCAGTGTTCTTATTCTAAATAAAGACATCTCTTAAATATTAACCTCTAAATTCATACAAAAGAGAAAAGTATAGTTCGATAAAATCTAGATAAATTTTGAATATGCATCACCTTTATTATGATGAAGTGGATGATAGAGAGAAGTTGGGGTTGAGTGGTTTGGAACCATTCATTCCTTTATATGGCGAGTCATTATTCATAAAAATTAAACCACATGGTTCTTGGATGAAAATTTCCACTTTTCTCTACACCTTGGAAAATAGTTTTACCTGAATATGGTTCTTGAAGTATAAGAACATGAGGATGTGATTAGGTTAGTTGTAAATGGTAATGAGTGTGATTTGTTTTGACATTTTGTCATGATTTTCAAAGAGTCCCATATCGTAGTGATTTTAATGCCTATTAGATCTCATGTCCTATAATCCATCACCAATTAGAGTTTAGCAATATGTTGGAAGTGATTATGGGTGACAGAACCTACCAGAGACTGATTGAAAATTTGATCAGTGCAGAATGAAAGATATTATTTTACTTCATTTGCATAATATCTACCTTAGGAAGGGACATTTTAGCTCTTTAATGTATCAAGATTCTTTCCCTACACATATTGGTTCATGATATTCAAATAAACTTAACTTGGTTCTTTATGAGGAATATATTACTATCAACCAAACCATATTCATGATTCAAATATATTCCATACCCAATGATTTATTTTATTTTTATAGAATAGAAGATATTTCATCTAATGGGAGTTTAAATAATTGTGTTTTCTAGTTGGGTTTGGTTGAATCATACCACCGTAAAGAGGATAAAAATTATCCAAAGTCCTTATAAAATGATATGGCTCATTGATGGAGAGAGACTTTATGAAAGATTTAATAAAATACCTCATCCTTCTAGGCTAATGGAAAACATTGATCCTAATTTGGAACTATATGATATTATTGAATAATATTACCCTTGTGATGAAGTTTAATCTCAATATTATTTGGATTTTTATATATAATAAAGAAGATATTTTTTACAGAGAATTGATGGATCTCATACTCATGAAGCTCCCATTATTAGTGAGATTTAAATGGAAGCTGTAAAGGAGACTAAAATGCCACTTTTGGTTGAAATAGTAGGAGAATATGATATAAATCCTGAGAGGGGGAGAGTTCCAATAACTATTTTGCTTGAACATACTCTCACTGACTAAGTAATTGATTGCGATATAGATATAGTGAAGCATATTTCACCTATGTTTGAGATATGGGGGATCCCAAATTTGATTCCACACCTTCAAGTGAAGAATCCCTTCTAGATAATCCATACATTGATATATATATGTTTTTTCTCCCATAGATGTGAATGGTATGGATGATAAAAAGGATGATAATGAGGCTGATAAGTATGATATTGGTGATGAGTATGCGAAGGACGAATATTATGATAATCCTAAAAATCTATAAGTACCATACCTTGATTTTTCTTCAAGGGAAGAAGAATTGTTTTTTCCAAAGATTCCTTTTACTCCTATTCCAAATGGATCAATTAGACCTGAGTCTTATGAGGATCCATTAAAAAATTATCAATTCCTACATCTCTCATATATGTACTATAATTCCCCGAACATAGAATCTCAGAGAAAATGCATTATTTTAATACATTGGAATGATTACAAGAAATCAAATCTAGAAGGACCGATTTGTTTAGTAGTCTTGGAAAATAGATTAAATTCATGAAATTTAAATTACCATTAAAAATATAAAATATAATATTGATAATCATTTGATAACTCCATTATTCTCCTACATTAACCATGCATATAAATCATAACACACTTCTTATAATCTTAATAAAATTAAACATAAGAAGGGGGTGAGCTCAGATGCACAACAAGGTTAAAACATACAGCAGAAGCTTTCATAAAAAAGAATAACCTTTGAAGGCAACGTATAAAATTAAAAAATAAGACTTTTAAAAATTACCTTCAGAATAATATGGAAAAATAAATCAAGTAATTCCATTTAAACATTAACATGGATATTCTACTAGTCTAATAATCGCATGAAATATCAATAATTAATCATATAATGGGGGAATGCATAATATGGGACGTCTTAAACAAAAAATCAGGGTTTTGGTGAAGATATCATACATAATTTGGTAATACATTTTCCCAAACCCAAAAATAATTTTCTTGTGATACAAATTGATGCATTGAGAGGCTATTGTAACATCCCAGGTAAATAAAGAATATTACTTTTTCATATTTATTAATATTTGTGAATAAAATATTAATATTACTTTAAAGGGAACGCTATGCTCGATGGAATACCCAATACGAAACAATGAGTTTCTTTGAAATCTTACGTTTCACTCTAATAATAATATAATATTATGGTAGTTAATTCCAAGTCGTTGTAATGGCAGGAATGAACAGAACTAACTAAAAAATGATTATATATGTATGTAAAATATGTTTACTTTTATCCAATAAATGTTAGAGGCTTAAAATGCGAATGAATCCAATTTTATTCGTAAATATTCAAATATTTTTTAAAAGGTCGATTAACCGCCTTTTAATGGAAAACCCTTTTTAAATCCACTTTCTGACAATTTTATATTTTATATTGGACCAAATAAAATCCTTCTTCAGAATCTAGACGTCAAAATTTACTTTGTGTAAATTTTTGTTCTTTTTCAGATAAAGATCATATTTAGTGAGAATTTTATATTTTAATTTAAAACCTCACTTTGGGAAGAAGTCTTTCCAAGGAAGCCTTTGAGCTCAAATCAAAAGGAGTTACCCGATTTGAAGGTAATGTCTTCTCTTATGTTCTTTTGTTTTATTTTGCTTCTCTAACCCCATAAACTCTTTTTATTCCTTTATATTGTAACAACACCAGTATCATAAATATACTAGGATTCTGTTATGAAAAGTATTCAAGCTACACTCATACACAACTCCATCTAGTGGTTAAACAACATATTGTTTCTGTGGGTGGTGAATTACTACCTCATGAAATGATGATTGGTCAATCTTATTTCAACAAATCCCATGGTGGCCATTAAGATGTCACTATTTTTATATATGATATATAAATTATTTTTATGTATTACTTATGCTTCAGTATTTTTCACTTATGTCATACATTTATGGTTTCCATAATGGGTAAACGCGATAATTTCATTTTAAGAAGTGCGGACTACCACCCCCTCAAAGTGATTTGAATCATTAATACCAAATGTGGGATCTAAAAAGGATGGATTTAATGATGTTATATATTATATTATACTATAATTATAATATACCTATGTATAATTATTTTTTTTCATTCCATTAATGTATGAAATATAAATGAAAGTAGCGTTCATGTGTACGTACGGCTTACCGTCTCAATGAACGGTACATTTCATTTCTTATCTCCAAATGTTATGTACTATTATAAGTACATATATATAATGGATATATAATTCATATATTACATCTAAATGATGGATATCATTCTGGAATTAGAATATATATATCTATCTCATTTATTTTTAATTCCATTAATATGACAAAGAAATTAAAGTAGCGTTTATGCGTACGTACGTCCTACCGTCTCCATGAACGGTGCATTTCATTTTTTTATCTCCAACTGTTATAGAATAGTATTAAATGAATATATAATGGATATATATGATATTTAAATCATTAATAATATTCTGGAGATGATGTACCTATAACTACATGGAAAATAATTTTCCAACAAGTTCAATTTTGACTCATGTACCGAACATCGACAAAAACGTCTAATATGAACTCACATTATTAACCAATTATTATAACATTATAATATGTGATATTAACAGAATAATAATATTTAATGGATTTATTTAAGGAATTATAAATTGACCAAAATTTATTATTCGGGAATATAATGAAATGAACAAGAAAAGTCAGACTTGAGGCGAGGGATCCTACCTCTCTCTTTCTTTTTATGTACTCTCTTTTATGTCATTCCTTTTAGGCTCATCTTTCTTATGTTAGGGGATGTTATTTTATATACCTATTACTGTAATTTTTAATTTCATATGATGATAGACCCTATTTTATCTCATAAAAACATTTTTGGAAGTTTTAAGTGGTGTCGTTAGTCTGCCGAATTTTCGTAAGGGATTTCTTATCTCACATTTAATTCTGTGAGATTTCCATTTTTCAAAACTTAATTATTCCATGTGGTGTATTGTGTAATTAACATTATTATATATTATAATTATTATATTCATATTCATGGTATTATGTGATTCATTTGGTGTTTATTATCTTTTGTTCAAACGACTCGATTGATCACAATGAGGTAAGAGGTTTTTATCTTACTTTTTGTTCTCGTGAGATTCATGCTACATTTGCCACTATTTCATTTTTTGTGGTGTATTTACTGCCCATGATTTTATTCTTGGTATAATATAATTTAATTTATGGGTAGTTACATCTTCATTGTATGACCCTTCTTTCATGGGGTGTACGTTTCGAAAGTTACCCAAATCGGCAAGGGAACCTTTCACCCTCCTCTTTTTAAAAGAATTATTTTTGTTAGGTCTTTTAATTTACATCTTCATATGTTGGGATATGTTCTAATATATCCTTATTGTTGTAAATGATATTTCCAAGTAATTAGATACCATTTTTATCTCCCATCATCTCATCTTATGAATTATAAAATGACGTTGTTAGGTTGTCAAATATCTGTAAGGTAACTTCTTAACCCAATTACAATTCTTTGGGTTAAACCTCTAATTCTTGATTATTTCATACTATGAATATGTGTGGATGACCTATAATTGTTTTAAACTTAATATCCTCTTATATTGGGTATATTTTTATTTTTCACACATAATTATGTAATTGGTTTATCCTTAATCTAAGGATACCGACTTTGTAAGGGACTTCGTCTCAATCTCCTTTCATTGAGGGATATTTTGGTTCTAATACAAGACTTTATTTTATACTATATATAAACACATTTTAATTTTCATTTCATTCAAAGGGAATATTTTTCTACTAATCATTTTACTGAACTAAAAAAAGGAATGTTTCTTTTAACATACGTGGTGACAATGACATTTTCTGCCGCCGTGAGTACTATTTGACCTTTGGCTTCCTTAACAAGCCGTAATGTTTTTAAAAGAAATTAAATTCCATATAATCTTTTATGTATTTTGGTATTGAAAATGGGTTTGATAATGGATTTGTTATGTCAATATATTTAAGTGATATATTGTGATTGAAATGTGGAAATATTTTCTTTCCAGTATATTTGTTTTGTGTATTATGATTTTGTAATGGTACTTGGACATTTGACGGGTGGTTACATGATAAACCATACAACGGGTGGTGTCGTGAGTACCAGGATGGGTGGTTACGTTATAACCACCAATGCATTGGGTATGGAAGTCGGCCGTATGGCTATTCTATGTAGTGATATGTGTGGAAGTCGACCGTATGGTAATTCCATTTATGTATGTTTATGTCCCAAATTACCTTTATATGTTATGTGTTCTTTATAAGGGTTTATAGTAATCTTTTGGTTACAAAGGATAAGTAGGGATATTTTATTCAGTGAATAATATTTACTACTTCATAAATGTAAAAATTATTACTTTGATAAAGTATTCATGGTTTACTTTTTGTTTTTATAAACTAACAGTTTTCCTTCATTGTGTATCCTTTACTGGGATTTTTATGCTCATCCCAAGTTCTTGAAATGTTCTCCATGAGACTTAAAGATGAATATGGTCAAGAATGGGGTCAAGGAAAGAAATTCAATCTAAAATATGGAACTATAAATGTTTCTTTTAAAGATTTTTTATTTTATGGAAACATAGTAGAAGTGTCTACTTTGTAATCTTTTGAGATGTAATATTTATGTCCTAATTCTCTAAAACTCTAAAACTGAAAATATCCTCTATGTCAATTATTCATTTAATTCATGATTATGTAATTTTATATGTTTGGGTCCTTACAGTTGGTATCAATGGTCGGTTTAGATAACTTTAGAGGTTAGAGTGTTGTTTAAGCATAAGTGACAAGTTGTGTATAACCACAATGGGTAGTATATTAGATGGAGTCATTGTTTTTTTTTGAAAGTTAGAATTATTTTGAGATAACATGGATAACTATATCTTAGTGTTTATCTTACTCATTATTGTATAATGATTTTACTTATATGATCACATTGTCCTTTTTGGTTTTAGTAAATGGAAGGAACTAGCAGGCACCAAAGTAACAGTGGATGTGAAGGAAATTATGACAGTTTTCTGAGCGAGCAACTGAATTATATAGCATCTGTAATGATAACTCTTGTTTTTATCCTCAACCAACTATCTGGAGTCATGATTGACCACCTAAATCATGGTGATTTTTATATTGCATCATATATGCGAGAAACAAATCCCTACGGAAGTTCAGGTAATAATCATAAAGGTAAGTGTGTTCAAAGACCTATGTGTCAATGATGTGGAAATAAATAGCTAGGAAAATGTTTCAAAGGGATAGAAAGATGTTCTAATTGTGGAAATGATGGTCATAAATCAAGAACCTTCCATGGAAAAAGGAAGCATCCAGTTGACTCGAGGAAAGGGAAAGAAGTTCTTTCTGAGGGAACAATTGAATGTTTTAAATGTGTTTTGAATGGTAATTATGAAAACACATGTCCTACGAAGAAGTTTTAGGAATGGGATCACCAAGATCTTACAAATAATCATTTTCCAATACCTAATGCCATTCTGATTGAGGATGAAGAAACTGACAATGACCAATCACATGTATGGATTATTTCTTAAAATATGATTTCTTATTTTGGAATCATATGATAGGATTCATGATTTTGTTTGTAGGAAAGAAGTATTTCAGAATAAGTGGGAAATGAATGGTTAATGGATCATGAAGAATGTTGAATGAGTAATAAGTAAACATATAAGGGATTCAAGAGTTATGGTAGATTTTAGGATGGTGAAATTATTAAAAGTATTAAGTCTATTTTGATGATGGGGTTACATTAGAAGACTTTTTATAGTATTTGTAACCCTGATGTTTGATATATGAAAATTTTATTCAAGGAATAGTTATCTATTATTTTGTGGACATAGATATGTAGAACCATTTTGGTTTATATGACTCTTACTTTTGAGGTAATTATGGGTTACTATATGTAATGATGGAAAATGAAAGGCATGAAATAAAATTGAGGTTAAATTATGTTATGGTTATTTTTTATGATTTTATTTATTTTTGGGGAATTTTTTTAGAATTATATAGTTTTGGGAAAATGACAACATGAAAACTGTGTGACAACCCATCATGTCAGACACAACTGTGTGAATTGAACACACAACCAAAGTGCAACTTGTATTTATCACCTACCACTGAACTACGTGAAGTCCCTGTTTAGTATGACAAATTCTTTTTAGTTATATAATTTTATGAATCAATAATAAGTTTATTTTGGGTTATCTAGGAAAATATTGACCTATCATGTAGGATATATGATTAGGTTAATTACTTTTCAATATGAGACTTTAAGAGAAACTGATGTTATTTGGAGATAAATGTTAATTTTTACCTTGGAAGACTATGTTATTAAATCCTTAAAATAATTAGGTTTCAATATTAGTTTGGTTTACTTTGAATAATTTTATGGACAAATTGTTTATCGGATGGTCTTCATTGAACTTTGGGTTTTGTGGGATATATTTTGGAGATTAAGAATAGATTTACTTTTTATAAAGGATTATCCTTTTGTAGATTATCTGATCTTGTTCTCACAATTTTGGTTTTGGTTAAGGTCTATAGGAAATGGAAATATATAGTTCTCTTTTGTGGATTAGTTGATTCTCTAGAAGTTGATTATAGCACTCTTAATGTGAACAAGTCATCCTAAATACTCGTCTTTTGGAAGAAAAAATTAGTTTGTGTAATAAATCTAGTAAGAGATAAAAGTCTAAATGATAATAAAGAATGTTTACATATGATTTAGTTAATCTAATAAATAAATTACTCAATGAAAAGTAAATTTAAACTAAATTGTTGTCTGTTAACTCTTCCTAATGGGGAATCAAATATCGTTTAACCCATCACAAGTTTGTGATTTTATGGTGGTTAACTCTCTCCTAAACATGTTTCTATCACTCTCCATCAGAACTTAACCCTTTGTTTTTTTCTTTAATATCCATGTTTTCATGGAATCCGATTACATATTGTCTCGGGTTACCTTGGTACTTTTATTTCTTTCTTTTAAAGTGACAGTTTAATTTACTCTTTTTCTGATTTGGGGATTTCAATGATGTTTCCAAGCCCAATTTTAAAATTGTGAGGACGCAATTCCCAAAAGGAGGGAGGGATGTAACATCCCACGTAAATAAATAATATTACCTTTTCATATTTATTAATATTTGTGAACAAAATATTAATATTACATTAAAGGGAACTCTAGGCTTGATGGCGGACCCAATACGCAATAATGAGTTTCTTTGAAATCTTACTTTGCACTCTAAAAATAATATAATATTATGGTAGTTAATGCCTAGCCATTTTAATGGAGGGAATGAATAGAACTAACTACAAAATGATTATATATTTTTTTCAAATATTTTTACTTTTATCCAATAAATGTTAGAGGCTTAAAATACGAATGAATCCAATTTTAAGCATAAATATTTGAATATTATTTAAAAGTTCGATTAACTTCCTTTTGATTGAAAACCCTTTTAAATCCACTATTTGAAAATTTTATATGTTATATTGGACCAAATAAAATCCTTCATTAGAATATGGACATCAAAATTTACTTTTTGTAAAAAAAAATTATTTTTCCGATAAAGATCATTTTTTGTGAAAAATTTTTATTTTAATTCAAACCCTCGTTTTGGGAAGAATTCTTTCCAAGGAAGCCTTTGAGCTCAAATCAAAAAAGGTTATCTGATTTGAAGGTAATGTCTTCTATTATATTATTTTGTTTTATTTTGATTCTCCAACCCCCTAAACTCTTTTTATTCCTTCCTTTTATAACAACACTGGTATCTTAAATATACTAGGATGTTGTTATGAGGAGGATTCGAGCTACACTCATACACACCTCCATCTAATGGTCAAAGAACATATTGTTTCTGTGGGAGGTGAATTATTGCCTCACAAAACGATGATTGTTCAATCATCTTTTAAGACATCTCAGGGTGGCCATTAAGATGTCACTGTATTTATATATGATATATACATTATGTTTATGTATTCCATTGGCTTCTGTATTTTTCATTTCTGAAATAATTTTATGGTTTACATAATGGGTAAATGCTATAATTTCATTTTAGTAAGTGCGGACTACCGCCCCCTCAAAGTGATTTGAATCATTAATAGCATATGTGGGATGTATAAAGGATGAATTTAATGATATTATATATTGTAGTATACTGTAATTATAATATACCTATGTATAATTATTTTTTTCATTCCATTAAAGAATTAAATAGAATTAAAAGTAGCGTTCATGCGTACGTACGACTTACCATCTCCATGAACGGTGCATTTCATTTCTTATCCCCAAATGTTATGTACTATTATAAGTACACATATATATATATATAATGGATATATATGTCATATATTACATCTAAATGATGTATATCATTATGTAATTATAATATATATTTCTCTCATTTAGTTTTATTTCCTTTAATATGACAACGAAATGAAAGTAGCGTTCATGCGTACGTACGTCCTACCGTCTACATGAACGGTGCATTTCATTTTTTATATCCAAATGTTATGGAATAGTATAAAATGAATATATAGTGGATATATATGATATTTAAATCATTAATACTATTCTGGAGATTATGTACCTATAACAACATGGAAAATTATTTCCCAACAAGTTCTATTTTGACTCATGTACCGAACATCAATAAAAACATCTGATATGAACTCTCACTATTAACCAATTATTATAACATTATATATATGTGATATGAACTGAATAATAATATTTAAAGGATTTCCTTAAAGAATTATAAATTAACCAAAATTTATTATTCGGGAATATAATGAACTGAACAAGACAAGTCAGACTTGAGGTGAGGGATCCTACCTCTCTCTTTCTTTTTAAGTACTCTCTTTTATGTCATTCCTTTTAGGATCATCTTTCTTATGCTAGTGGATGTTATTTTATATCCCTCTTACTTTAAATTATATTTTCATATGATGATAGACCCTATTTTATCTCATCGAACCATTTTTGTATGTTTTATATGGCGTCGTTAGGCTGCCGAATTTTCGTAAGGGATTTCTTGTCTCACTTTTAGTTCTATGAGATTTCCATTGTTCTCCACTTATTTATTGCATGTGGTGTATTTTTTACTTACCTTTCATATATATTATAATTATTATATTTATATTTAGTGTATTATGTGATTCATTTGGTGGTTATTATCTTTTGTTTATACGACTCGATTAATCACAATGAGGTAAGGGGTTTCTATCTCACTTTTTGTTCCCATGAGATTCGTGCTACATTTGACACTATTTCCTTTTGTGTGGTGTATAAACTTATAATTATTGTATTATTTGTTTAATTGAATTTAATTTATTGGTATTTACATCTTAATTGTGTGGCCCTACTTTCATGGGGTGTACGTTTCGAAAGTTACCCAAATCGGTAAGGGAACCTTTCACCCTCCTCTTTTTAAAAGACTTATTTTTGTTAGGTATTTTAATTTAGATCTCATTATGTTGGGATATGTTCTTATATATCCTTATTGTTTTAAATGATATGTCCAAGTGATGAGATACCCTTTTTATCTCTCATCATCTCATTTTCGGAATTTTAAAATGAGGCTGTTAGGATATCAAATTTTTTAAGGGAACTTCTTAACCCAATTTCAATTCTTTTGGTTAAACCTATAATTCTTGATTATGTCATACTATGAATATGTTTGGATGACCTATGACTATTTTACACATAATATCCTATTATATTGGATTTATTTATATTTTTCACACACAATTATTTAATTGATTTATCCTTAATCGAAGGATATCGACTTTGTAAGGGACTTCGTCTCAATCTCTTTTCATTGAGGCATATTTTTGTTCTAATACAAGAATTTATTTTATACACTATATAAACACTTTTTACTTTTAATTTCATTCAAAGGTAATATTTTTCTATGAAGCGTTTTACTTAATGTCAAAAAGGAATGTTTTTTTAATGTACGCATTGACAACGACCTTTTCCGCCACCACGAGTACTATTTGGCCTTTTTCTTCCTTGACAAGTCGTAATGTTTTTAAAAGAAATTAAATAACATATACTGTTTTATGTATTTTGTTATTGGAAATGGTTTTGATAATGGATTTGTTATGTCAATATATTTAAGTGATATATTCTGATTGAAATGTGGAAGTGTTTTCTTTCCATTATACTTGTTTTATGTATTATGATTTCGTAATGGTACTTGGACATTTGGCGGGTGGTTACGTGATAAACCATATGACAGGTGGTGCCGGGAATACCAAGACGGGTGGTTATGTTATAACCTCCAATGCATTTGGTATGGAATTTGGTCGTATGGCTATTCCAAGTGGTGATATGTGTGGAAGTCGATCGTATGGTTATTCCATTTAAGTATGTTAATGTCCCAAGTTACCATTATATGTTATGTGTTCTTTATATATGTTCATGGTAATCTTTTGGTTAAAAAGGATAATTAGTGATCTTTTATTCAGTGAAGATTAATTACTACTTCATAATGGTAAAAAGTATTACTTTGATAATGTATTCATGGTTTACTTGTTGTTTTGAAAAACTAACAGTTTTCCTTCTTTGTGTATCTTTTACTGAACTTTTTATGATCCTCCCAAGTTTTTGAAATGATCTCCATGGGACTTAAAGATGAATAAGGTCATGGATGGGATCAATGAAAGACATGTTGTCTAAAACATGGAACTTGACATGTTTCTTTTTAATAGTTTTTATTTTATGGAATCTTAGTAGAAGTGTCTACTTTGTAATCTTTTGAGATGTAATAGTTATGTCCTAATTCTCTAAAACTCTAAACCTAAAAATATAATCTATGTGAATTATTCATTTAATTCATCATTATGTAATGTTTTAAGGTCGGGTCCTCACAAATATAGCAGGACCTGCCTGAAAATTAAAATTCTAATCCATTCCTCATAAGGAATGGGTAAAACATATCATAAACATTCGTAACAAAACAAGCATACAAAATGTAAAATACATTAACCATAAACTCTTAATGGTATCAAAACAACACATCCATAGTCTAATATATCATAAACCATTCAATAAAATATAGAAAATTGTATCATAATAAATCAACCACAATTAATCATAAAATCCAACAAAGGATGTTGAAATCAATGAAAATAATCTAATAAAATCATTAAAACTCTTTGAGAGAAATACACATTTTTTACTTCCAAATCATTTAAAAGATGCAGGATTATAAAATAAAACATTTAAAAATATTTTTTTGAATCAAATTTTCCCATACCACTTTGAAACATTTAAAAGGAATTAATGTTTTAAAAAAATCATGTTCATATAAATAAATCCTAAAAACCATTTTAAAAACATGTACATTAATGAGAAATATTTATAAGGATAAATCTTTAAAATATTATAAAAAGATGTTTTAGTTAAAGTGTACCTTACATAAAACCAAAAAAATATTCCTTTTGAAAACATTTGAACGAAATTATAAAAATACATAATATTTTCTGTATAATCCATTATAAACATATAAATAAATATTAATGATAATACAATGATATTGAAATAGAGAAAGTATCAATTCTTCAAACATTTGAAACATCCCATACCACATTGAACATTTAAAAAATAATCCCAATATCATCAAATAAATATTTAAATACCATGAAGATGAATTTATTCCTGATATAAAACATGGTGTGGGAAGTACATAAACCCCACATAATAAATACGTGATGAACACGTCTTAGATCTCATGAAAATTAAAAGTGAGACGGAATTCCAATACCTTAGGTCTCATACTCTCCATACATGTACGAAAATCATGTATAATTCTTTTAAACATATTATTAACTTATAACATAATAAGAATAATATTTATTATTTAATATATGATTCATTTAAGACATTATATTACCAGTCTATTAAAAATTTCCAAGTTAAAGAAACATTTCGGTTAATAATCACTTTCTTTATCGCATGTGTTTTGAATTGTTATTATTGATATTATTAATTATATCATGATATAAATACTTAAAGAATTTAAAACATGATTTATATATTTTATATATTTAGAATTTAAATATATTTAGTAGATAGATATAGGAAATGGAATGCATCGTTTTTAAAGACGGTAGGTCGTACGTATGCATGAACGTTGTTTATGTTTTCTTATCGTATTTAATGGAAGTTAGTGAATAAAATATATGTACATACATAAATACATATATATATTTTTATATTATAATTATGAAGTCATATATTTCATTCTAATTAATATTATATGATTTTATAATAATTCTTAAATGATGAATGTGGAAGATGGATCTCATCGTGTTTTGGAGGTGGTAGGTCATACGTACACATGAGTGAAAATATAATTCACTTAATGGTTAAATGATATCTAATTTGATGGAATATAAATTTTAATTAATAAATATAATTTCATATTTATTATTTTCATCTTTATATTTAACTTCATACCCATAGAAATAAAGTTTATATGAAAAAAAATTCCACCACAGTTTTGAGACGGTAAGTCGTACGTACGGATGCATGGTGTTATTGTTTTTCATAGGATAGGTAAAAGGAAGAATGTGGTTGTACCAAAATAATAACAAAATCTCGGCATATACTATATTATAGAGTTATTGTTTTATTTTGGAAACAAATTAGCAAGTGGAAGTAGATGAAGACAAATAACTTTTTATGATTTTGATAAAATGATTACCTCTTTTTTGGTTCTCCTTTTGATTTGCACAAAAGGACTCATTATGTTATCTTTCTGTCTAAATTAATACCTGCAGGATGATTTTTAGTAAGTTGGGAGAGGTAATGGGCATGTTTTGTCCAATTCAAAGGGCTTTGTAGGTGTGAATTAAAGGGAGGAATAAGTTCCCTTATATAAGGGAGGTGAGGGGCACTTTAGTAAAATCATGAAATATTAATTTATTATATATTTATTATCGGTTTATAGTAGATAAAAATAAATTTATTTATATTATATGATGAATATGGGTCTAAATACTGCAAAACTATAGATTTTATATATGTTTAGGTCATAAAATTAACCATACCTTTTAGAGTTAACC
Source organism: Viscum album (assembly GCA_963277665.1). Classification (NCBI taxonomy): domain Eukaryota; kingdom Viridiplantae; phylum Streptophyta; class Magnoliopsida; order Santalales; family Viscaceae; genus Viscum; species Viscum album. The sequence continues at coordinate 1,407,777,975 of OY728125.1, forward strand.
CTAAGTTAAATTGCTTAACTCTTATTGTGTCTTGTTTTTTTTTACACAACATGATTAATATAGTTACTATAAAATGAAAAAAAAAATTAAAGTGGTTAATTTATGAAATATTTGACATTATCCAATTTATTATGACAAACCTTATACTTTTATAACTTTTATATCATTTAATCAAATTCTATTTATTTTGAATTATCATTTATGTCAATTCTAATAATATTTTATATTTTTATTTTTTAAAATATCAAAACAATGTAATAAATTATAAAAAATACATCAAATATGTGACTAAAATTTCTAATTTATCTATAAAATTAGTGGATGTCATTAATTAAGTAAACTAATATTTTTTTTGATATTTTTAATATCATTTATTTGATATCTCAATTAATTAAAAAATCAGTACATCATCATATTGTCAAAATTTAATTTAAATTTATAATGTATAAAAATTATATATAAGTTACGATGAAGTATGTATATTTCTTATATTTATAATTAATATTTATAGTCTAATTTATCTTATGTGTAACCATATATTTAAACTGATTTAGTTATTAAAATTTGAAAATGACAATTTTAACTCTTCTTTAAATAAAATATTATAAAGGTCTTAATTTAACACAATTTTCAAAAAAAAAGAACAAATTATTGAAATTATATTTATTTGGGTCCAAAGACACTTATATAATAAAATCATGAAAATTTCTAGGGTAATTTTAATTATTATCATATTATTTTTACCTTTAATTAACATATTTACTTTTAACCGTGATATATAAAATTCAAAAGTTACTATTCACCAAAAAATATCATATTGGACCACATTTTTCATTAATATTACAACCATATATTTCTATTTTTCTAAATTCAATTTATATGAGTAGTAAAATTTCATTAAATTTTATTCTGTAAAAGTGGCCAGAAAGGCTTAAAAAGATATTAAAAAGGTTTAATGAATTTGTATATCTAATTCTATTACAAAAATTATTCAAATGAAAAATATTGGGTTTATATATATATTATTTATATATTGTTACTTTAAAATAAATTTAAATTAAAATAATTATCTAAATGGAAAGTCATTTTTTTAAAAATAATATAGTGTTTTTCAGTATACATCAAAAATTGAATGTTTTTAGAAAAATACCAAAAATTCATCCAAAGATAATTTTGATATTATTATTTCAATAATAAAGTATATTTTACCAAATTCAATATCTAGGAGTGTCTAAAATTAATTTTATTATTGTTCAAAAATGGATATTAAAATTAGTTCATTTAAGAAAACAGAATCTCTAAATATATAACAATTTTACTGAAATTTATGAATTTCTTTATAAATATGTTTTATTTATGTAAAACCATTATAAATAAAATTTAACAATTATTTATTACTATTTTTATTACTATTTTTATTGGATAAATTATAAATATATCATTTAAATAATTACAACACTAAAGTGTAGTTTCTCAGAAACTCAATCTTCTGTGTTATGTAAGACAAGTTAATGTTTCATGAAACACAATATATTGAAGATAACGTACAATGAAATATTGGGGTGTTACATTCTCCCCTAATTAAATAAATTGAACCATCATAATTTAAATTCAAAATCAAAAACAATGGATTGGACTTTTTAAAATATCAATATTAAAATCCACATAAAAAATGGAGTAATGAGAAAACTATTTTAAAATAAAGAAATGGAAGTACAAATGTCGCCATAGATAACACATACTAGGGTTACATTTAAGAAATCATGGAATTGAAAGAATATTTAACCATCAAGTTATGATGGAGGGTGATAGAAATCATTATTAGAAGAAAACTAACAATCAGAAAGAAATAAAATTTTAATGATCCAAGGTACCATTTGATTCATTGCAAAAGAAAGTACTTGGAAATTTTTTTTTTGTTTTATGATATTTCCACAAGAGTTGAAGAATTAATTTTACAATTCAGATAATAACTTACTTGATTTCTTTCCACATCATAATAATTACTTCATCCTTTGGTTGTGCTTCGATCTTTTTCACTTCATCCTTTACACCTAGAAATGAAAGTTGAAAATGAATTTTTCACGCCTGAAGCACTTTTGATGAATTATAAAGCCCGAAAGTATTTACTTAAACCTATAAATGTTTACGAAAACAAAAAATGTAAACCCAAATTAACCATTTAATCATACTTTATCCTTAAACAATATTATCCAATGTCCGACTTAATCTATTATAACCTTTAGGATTATCCAAAATACATCTTTCCAAACTCACAGTCCAAAAATTTATAAAGAAATTCACTAAATTTCTAAAATCAATATTACATAATGCAGATATCTTTTTTCACATAACAAAAAAAAATTAATACCATCCTCATGTATCCCTTTAAATCATGTTAATACCCTGAAATACCTTAAAATCTTATTTAATACCTTCATTCTTCCTTATTCCTTACATAAAACATAGAATAATAGATATATTCCTTAAATCCAAAAATGTTGTAAAATTAAAAAATGATGAAATTAACAAACCATTATAATGTTCCAAGATAGCTCATAATATCCAATATACATTTTCCAAATAAATAGTCTCTTTATTACTACATCATTATCACAGTATCAAAAACATATTTATGGTTATCTTTCCTCAACAATATATTTTCAAAAACGTTTAACTTAAAACTATGCCACTTTACTTAATACCATAAAATCTCAAATACATACTAAAATAACCCTGCATTACACTATTATTTATTTCCATAATTTATATAACTTGTACCATTGATATGATACTCAAAAGATGAAATTATTCAATCCCAACATAATCACATTAATCATTCATCTTCTTCAATAGTAGAAGCATAATCTTGATTGTGATCCATTATCATCTTTTGGGTATATTTCCTTGATTATTGGGACATTATATTACGTAGATCCCCATATTCTTAGAGTTGAATCATTGAAAATAGGAAAATTCTTTTCTTCCCTTGAAATCATCAACATAGTGTCCTTTTTCTCCACACTTGAAGCAAAAAAATTTCCCTCTCAAGCAGGCACTGGGGTGTTTCCTACCACAATTATCACATGTTGTAAAATACTCATTTCCCTTCTTATATTTATCTATATTTTTCTCTTTCATCATCTTCTCCTCTTACTTCCCTTAAAATCTATAAGAATCGTTGAATTATTTACCACTCTTATTAACACATGATATTATATATTCATTTGATCATAGTACATGAGAGACTATTTCCCTTTTAAATTTTGGCTTAATAACATGAATATGTGATCCTTATTACTCTTTATATCATGTGTATTGGTTTAGTTCCCATTCTTTCTTTTGGGTTCCTTTTCTAAATGATGATACACACTGCGTTAGATCATATCGTAATGTATAATCTGAAAACTAGTAGAATTATAATCATTAATTTAATATTTACACATATCTAATCTCATAATAATAAAAATGGTTTCCATGTGGACATATTTACTCATAAATACTGCATAACCATATTTGATGAAAATCAGAATTATCCTAATCATATCCCCTGGTAGTGTCAAACTTGGTCCGTAATAAGGCACGTTGTCGTGTACCAGGTTACCCTGTGTCAAACTCAGAACACTTTGTCAGAGTTATTACTCCTAGATACATCTGTGCCATAACCACATCCACTTGTAGTATCCAGATAGGGATATATTTTCTATTAATACCAACATAATCTATACATTACCAAAATTTTAGGATATTCCTCTATACCTATCCTCAATGTCTAACTTAGGGCCATGATTCTTAATATAAGTTTTCTAAATCTAGTTTCCAAAGTTATTGCAAAAATTACTCTGATACCAACTATAACACCCCAACCCCAGAATCCTGGAGCCAGTTCATTATTTTAAGATATTATCATGATTACAAGGAAACAAATCCCTAAAGAACAGTTTTTTAGGGAGTCTTGGAAAATAGATTACATACTTGACCTTTATATTAACCATAAAAATCTGAAATATGATATTTATAATCCTTTGATAATTCCATTATTTTTCTAGATTAACCCTATATATAAATCATATTACACTTCTTGGAATCCTAGGAAAATAAAACATAAGAAAGGGGTGAGCTCAGATGCTCAGTAAGATTAAACATTACAGCAGAAGCTTTCATAAATAAGCATATAATTTTATGGAAAGGAATAAAATTAAAAAAGAAAACTTTTAATCATTACCTTTAGTACAATTTAGAATGAATAAATCAAATAATTACATTTAAATATTCACATGGATATTTTAATCGTTGAATAATCACATTTAATATCAATAACTAATTTCATAATGGGGGAACACATAATGCAGGACATCTTAAACATACCATTAAGTCTTCGTCCAAGAAACTATTTATAATTGGGTAATACATTAGCCAAAACCCAAACATAATTGTATCATTAAACATACAGATTCCTATAGGGGTTATAACAGGCCTTCCTTGACATTTTCAAAAGTATAATGCATTCTTCTTATGAAAGGGGTAAAACATAACATAAACATTTGTTATAAAACTAGCATACAAAATGTTAATACTTCCACCATAAACCATGAATGGTATCAAAACAGCACATCCATAGTCAAATTTATCATAAACCCTTCTATATAATATGGAATATTGTATCAAAATAATTTAGACTTAATTAAACATAATATAAAAAAAATTATGTTGACATCGATGAAAATAATGTAATAAAATCCTTAAAATTCTTCAAGAAGAATAACCCTTTTTTACTTTGAAATCATTTAAAATCCGCGCAATTATAAAATAAAACATTTAAAAAGATATTTTTGAATCAAAGTGTCTCATACCACTTTGATATATTTTAATGAAATTAACATTTTAATACATTCATGTCCATATAAATAAATCCTTAAAACCATTTTGAAAACATGGACATTAATGAGAAATATTTACAAGGTTAAATATTTAAAACATATAAAATGATGTTTTAGATAAATAGTCCCTTACATAAGACCATAAAAATATTCCTTTTGAAAAAAAATTAATGAAATTAAAAATAGACATGAAATTTTCTTTAAAATCCTTTATATATATAAATAAATATGTATGATAACATCAATAATATTGAAATGGAGAAAGGATTAATTCTTTAAACATTCAAAGCATCATATACCACATTGAACATTTAAATATTAAACCCAATATCTTCAAATGAATAATTAAATACCATGAAGATGAATTTATTCATTATATAAAAAATAATAGGGGAAGTACATACACCACACACAATAAATATATGGTGAACATGGCTTAGATCTCATGAAAATTAAAAGTGGGATGAAATTATCTTACCTTGGGTTTGATACTCCCTATATGTGTCCAAAACTCCTATAAAATGGTTTTAAACATATTATTAACTTCTATAAGAATAATAATAATATTTAAGATATCATATATGATTCATTCATGACATTATATTACCCTCCTATTAATAATTTCTAAGTTAAAGCAACATTTCGGGTAATAATCGCGTTCTTTATCACACGTGTTTTGACTTGTTATTCATTATCGTAGTACTTATATCATGATTTAATTAATTGAAGAATGAATATAATGAATAATATATCATATATATTCATAATATAAATATTCATAATATATAGATATATGAAATGGAATACACCGTTCATGGAGTCGGTGGCGATATTTGTTTTCTTATAGTAATAAATGGCAGTAAGTGAATGAAATATTTGTACATATATATATATATATATTATTACAGTATCATTATTATGGAATATATTTCATAATTATTAAAAATATATAATTTTATAATCAATCTTGAATTGTGACTGTGGAAGATGAATCTAATCATATTGTGGAGATGGTTGGTCGTACGTACACATGAGTGATGATATCATTCCCTTGATGATTAAATGGTATAGAATTAGAGCGATTATGAATTACAATGAAACAATTTTATGTCATATTTATTATTTAAATCCTTTATATTCAATGTTATACCCATATAAATAATGATAAGATGAAAAAACTTTACACCACGGTGTGGAGACGGTAAGTCGTACATACGCATGTATGGTGTTAATGTTTTTTGTATGATGGGTAAAAGGAGTAATATAGTTGTCCCATAATCATAAAAACATCTCAGAATATATTAGATTTTGTAATTATTGTTTTTTTATTAAAAAAACTTAGGAATTGGCAGTATAAAAAAGTACTTTGAAAGATATTTATCAAACAATTACATCTTTTCCGAGTATCTCCTTTTGATTTGCACAAAAGGACTCCTTAAGTTGGAATTCTGCCCAAATTAAGGCCTCTAAGAAGATTTGAGGGAATTTGGGAGAGGAAATTGGTAGCGTTTTTCTGGGAAAAATGTATTTACATGGGTTAATTAAAGATAATGAGAAGTGCGCTTTTATAAAGGAGGTTTGGGCCACTTTGGTAAAATCTTAAAAAAATAATTTATTATAAATTTATTTTCTGTTTCTGATAGATCCAATGTGATTTATTTTGAGGATAATATAAGTATGGCTCTAAATAATCTCCAAAAATAGATTTTATACATGTTTAGGTCATAAAATTAGCATTATCCATTAGAATTAACCCTTCATTAAACAGATTAACTATTATAGTGTCTTCTTGTATTATTACACTACAAGGCTAATATAGTTACTATAAAATGAAAAACGAATATAAAGTGGATAATTTATGAATTCTTTGACATTATACAAGTTATCTATCTGAACCATATATTTTTATGACATTTATATCATTTAATAAAATAGAATTTTTTTTAAAATATCATTTATGTAAATTTTAATACTATTCAGTATTTTCATTTTTAAAATATCAAACACACATGATAAAGTTAATAAAATACATCCAATATATCACTAACATGAATAATTTATCTATAAAATGAGTGGATTAAAATCTATGAAATATATCTATATCATGATAATTAATTTATAATTTTTATATATAAAATAATTAATTTAAATAGTGACACAATGATGATGCACTAATTTTTTAATTATATTTATTTTAATATTGTTAATATAATTTATTTTATATCTCAATTAATTAAACAATTACTGCATCATCATTATCTCACTATTTAATTTATTTATTTAATGTCTAAAAATTATAAATAAATTATCATGAGGTAGATATATTTCATAGATTTATAAGGAATATTTATAGGCAAATTTATCTTATGTATAACCCTATATTTAAAATTATTTAGTTATTATATTTTAAAAATTACACTTTTAACTCTTCTTTAAATAAAATAGAATAAATGTCTTAATGTAACACGTGTGGCTTAAAAGGGATCATATTTTTGTCCAAAGATTTATTTTGGTCCAAAAAAAACTTATCAAATGATATTATGACAAGTTCTTGGGTAATTTAATATTATTATAATTTTATTTTTACCTTTAATTACCCTATTTATAGTTAACTGTGGTAAATAAAAATAAAAAATTACTATTCAAAAAAAACTATTTTTGATCCTACTGAACAAAAAATTTTATACTGATTACCAACATAACTATATTTTTTTCAAAATTCAATTCACAGAACCAGTTAAATTACGTTTAATGCTACTTTGCAAATGTGGCTAGAAGGCGGGTAAAAAGATGTTTAAAAAGTTCTATGAATTTTTATGTCTAATTCTATTATAAAAATGTTTATAATGAACTAAATTGGGTTAATATATGTATTATTAATCCATTTTTACTTTAACATAAATTTTATGTAAAATAATTATCTAAATGAAAAAGTCATTTTTTAAACAATAATGCAGTGTTTTTCACTATTCCATAAAAATTGAAAGTTTTTAGAAAAATAAAAAAAATCACCCTAAAAAAATTTTAATATTATTAATTCAAAAATGAAGTATATTTTACCAAATTAAATTTCTCTGACTGTCTAAATTTAATTTTATTATTGTTCACAAAAGTACATAAAAACTTATTCCTTTAAGAAAATAGTAATTCTAAACATATAACTATCTTACCAAAACTTGTAAATTTCATTATAAAATGTTTTATTTATGTGAAAACATTATAAATATCATTTAAAAATTATTTATTACTACTTATATTACTATATTTAATGGATAAATTATAAATATATCATTTAAATCATTACAACACTAAATTTTTATTTCATATAAAATCAATCTTGCATGTTACGCAAGACAAGATGGTGTAGCAAGGAACAAAAGCTATTGAAGATAACATATAATGAAATATTAGGGTGTTACATATACCCATAAATATTTCTCAATATGAACCATTTTATGACTCTTCTCCCAAAATTGAAGTGTTTTTTATGGAAGATTCTTAAAAGGAATCAGATTCCTCTCTCAGAGAATTTGAGAGACCTCCTCAGATTTTATCTCGTAAAGAAGAATATTAGAGAAAAAACCTAGAGTTTTTTATCATTATTATGATTAAAATAATTATTTCTTTCCAAAATGTACTTCTGTTCGTGCCCAATCGGTGCCTTCTCACATTTAAATTTCTCAATCTCTAGAACCAATACATTACTTGGTACCTCCTTTAGAAATAAATTCTATAGACTTTATTCAGTTCAAGAATAATATTTCATAAGGTCTAAAAGAATTTATTTTTTGTATCGTTTCTTATAATACCCATGATAAGGATAAGCATATTGTATACACTATTAAAAATGTTGTTTCATACATCTAGATTAATTTTTTCCTCAAAGAGGAACTTTTGAAAAATGAGAATCGATCTTTCAAAAGATAGATGGAGTTTTTTAGAGGTCAAAATAGATCCCTACAAGTTGATATGATAGATATGTTAGCTAAAATGGATTGAAGGTATCTATCAGGGATGGACATTCTATCCAAACCATATTATTCTTCATCGTCACCACCATTTTCTTCATTTTTTATTTATGAGGATTTGATTTTAGGTTTGATTCATGATCAAATTCAAAATATATTGGGTAGTTTGAAGGATAATATAAATCCAGTAAAATTTGATATAACTGCACATAGAAAAAATTAGTACGATTTACATAAATAAAAATCAATCATAAAACCATAGATAAATGTTTAATCAAGGGTGAAATTACATATTGACTTAGAATTATTTACAATAAATAATATTTCAAGACACAAATCCTTTCAATGTTAAGAGATATGATGATGCTGCCTATGATAGTTTCCTTTTAAGTATTTGTAGAGAAGTAATTGGTGATGAAACATCTATTAAATTAGTTCATGTTATATAAATATGACTTCATTCAAGTTATGGAACACATGAAAATGGGTATGGTTGATATAATCAATATTTTAGAGCCTTATAAGTATGTTTTAATGATTTTTTGTTAACACCTCTTACTCTTCATATGACACACATATCTGCCTCTCACTTCCAATCCTCAACCGTAGCTTCAGTCATTGTAGCTTCATCTATTCCTACCTCTATCTCACATGTACCTCTTAATGAACCCTTTAGTATCACTCTTTCTCAAGTGCTTAGTAAGATCTGACCAATTTTAAAAGGAATCCATATTGCTGGAATTCTTATAATTCCACATGAACCTCATCCTTCTAATCCAATTTTTGTTAAAGGTAAGGACCCATCTCTTTTTGGGGAATCTAATTATAATTATATTTTAAGCGATCATATGTAATCCTTTTGAAAAAAATATGAAATATCTCTTTATTCTTATTTTTTTCCTTTTAAATTTTAATTTTGTATGATTTATTTTATGTTTATTCCATCTTATCTCTACCACCCATTATGAATTTTTTTGGGTAATCCCAAAGGGGTAGTAAATTATATTTCATAAAAAATGAGGAATGAATTATTACTTAGGATTAAAATATGGAATTTTAACAAACTTACAATTATTACTCGTTATTTCTAATTGATTGGATAATATTCAATACTTTGAATAATTATTTATGCCATGATTTTTTATCATAAAAAGGGGGAGATTATTGTCTTAGTATTGAAATTATTTATTTGAAAAAATCATAAATCATGTGTATTTTATTTCTAACCCATTTTATGTTTTATTAATGTAAAATATTGTTTTGAAAAGAAAATAAATTTTTCTAGGTTTTGAACAAACTGCATGACCACCCAATCGGCCATAGAAAATATATAGAAGACTCAAGAAACTATAAGGAAAATATTGTGACCTCATATTTTATCACAAGATTTTTTTGTGATAAATATTCTATTTTAAATGAGTGGATTTACTGAATGAAATGTTGTTTGACTGTACATCTAAAAGATCGACTGAATCTATCTCATTGAAAACTCTTACCTAGATTTCAATTCTAATTGGATTAACATCACAAAAACCATGTGACCGAAAGCCCAATTTAAAGAAACCATTTGTAAAATGTGGAATTTAAACAAATTAAATTATCCACCTCATGAAAAAATGAAGTTATTGTGGAATGTAATCTCAATTTGAAAAATTATTAGATTGATTATAAGTTTTTAATGATCTACTATATGTGTAGGTTGATTGATCTTAAGATAAAATGATCGATTATAGGAAAAAAAATTCGACCATATAAAGTATCAATGAATTAAACTAATATTATTTCAATTTTTTTAAGTGTAACACCTCAATATTTTTAAAAGGTATGTTATGATCGATAATGTTTCAGACATGCAATACTGAGCTTAAACAAACCAAGAAATAACATTATTTTAAATATAAACTTTTAAACCAAGCCCTTGAAATTGGAGTGTATGAATAGTATTGACTAATTTATGATATATAAATAAATTTCCTACTAAATATAAATTTATTGGAAAAATCATACTAAATAATCAATTAATTTTTAGTAAAGTAATTTTGTTCATCATAAAATATGTTTTCTTCAAAAACTATTTTTATTGCTCTTTTTGAGAAAATATTATAAATAATATCAAGAAAATTCATAAAATTTATTTGAATAAATTAACTAAAATTTTTAAATAATAATTTAAAAATTGACTTAGCAAGAAATTTTAGATTTTTCAAAAATATTAATTTTTCAATCAATAGTGAAAAATACTGATTTTTATAAAAATGTTATTAAATTTCAATTAGTTGAGTAATTTAAAAGTACCATTATATTTTTAATATGATTTAAATTTACAAAAATATATTTATCTATATTTAATCCACTTAATTACATTTTAATTATATTTTTGTTGGATTTTTATATAAGTTTATTTTTTGGTTTAAAATTGGTTTATTCTAAAAACTATTATAAATTGGATAGTGTTTATATATTTTAATTAATAAAAAATAAACATGATATATGATTTAAATAAAATTTATATATTATATATCACTACATATTAATTAAAATTTATAAAATGATGATTACTATCCATAGAATCAATATAAAATCATCTTATAATTGAAAAATACACATCTTGAAACCCCACTTCTATATCACATCAATAGGTTCAATTTTAAATTAAATTATGCCACTTTTGTGAATTTAATTTCGTAAAATGTATTAAACATTTTTAATCAATATGATTTATATAAATAATAAGTTAAATGTCAATTTCTTTCAGTTCCTTGGATTTATTTCTTCTGTTTTGTTGTGTACTTAGGAGCTACGAAGCATAGGGCTGAGCTAGTACTCAGGATACTGGTGGAGTTAGAATTTGGTGTGTTTTTATTATTATTGTGTTATAAAACCTATTGTACCTATTGGTTTTATATTGTAGAATAATATCTATATTCATGCATTGTTATACGTATTGGTTTTGGCTATTTACATTTATTTAGTCATTATATTTATCTCCAACCGCATTATCATTTATTATTTCTTCTTCCAATATTATATATTAATTTATGACTAATGTTCCATTGTGAAACTCTTACCATGATATTATATACTCTCTATCGTACCACCATTAGACCCTCTCTACTATTGAACATCCTCTAGTGTATGGGGAGGTTTGCTTGAGGCCATTTGGTGACCATTTTGGCTACTAGTTTGGTGGTTTGTTCGGTTGGGGAATTACAATGTGGTATCTAAAATCTTTTTTTCCTATGTATTATTATTTTTGGATGATATATAATTTAAGAGGAATGTTTTATCAATTTTTAAATATTCACTCTTGTGAGTGATCAACCCACATATGGGGAAAAGTCCAATTAGACATGGATAGGAACATTTTTCATGTTTTTTGTTATTACAGTTCATTTTAATTTCACCATTAGTGATTAGACTACTTTTTCTTCTTACTAATTTTTGAGATTTATTGTATTTACCATTTTCCTAGTATATCAAAAAAGTAGTATTACATGCATCATGATATGCACATTGGATTTCACATGACATGCATATTTCATGCCATGTAGGTTGCATTGTTCGGCTATTTGAAATTGTTGGTTTTCTTTATGTGTTTTCTTCCAACCTGTTATATGCTATGTGAGGTGATTTTGGTGACATGCTTAACTTTTACCTACATAGGTATTTCATTTCATTCTTTTGTATAACATGTTTAAATTTTTAATTAGTGTGCTTAATTTGAGTCTTGTGTTATGCTTCCTTAATTTCATTGTTATGAGAAACGTGTTTTTCTATTTCCCTAATTATATAGTACCCTTACATGGTTAATTTTCACAATCCTTATCTTTCTTACAATGTTACACCATATCTAATGGTTTTTTATAATTCCTAGTTATAAATTTTAAAATCTCCAATTGGTTATTGAGGCAATAACATCAATCAAAATAGTGTTTTCCCGCACATATTGATGGTCACACCTCACAAATCAATTATGATGTGTTTGAACCATGAAACATTTGATTAATTAACTAAAACATTTATCGTTGTTGTTAAAGGGTAGCTAAATTCCTACATGTAAATTGTATGGTTTCTTTATGAAGTGTAAAATGGGTAACCCATACAATTGAACTAGTATAGATTCACTTTATAAATTTATAGGCTATTGTATAAATGTTAAGGATGTTAAAATTTCATTTTAATCTTAGATAAACTGGTTGTGGTTAGATAGGACCAATCTGAAATTTGTAAAGTGCATGTGAAATTTATAGATTTAGAATTGGTTACCTATATAATAGAATCATCTCTTATGAGACATATACATAGAAACTATTGTAAATTCAAATGTTGGAAAATTACATCTTTCAATAAATTTGTTACCTTTATAAGGTATTGTACCCCCTTTTTCTTAGGCTCAATGACCCATGTGACAGATTTATAAATTCCTAATACGACCTAAGTTGGTCATATGGGGCACGTTGCTTAGGAATTTGACCATTACTGTTGCTTTAAATCATAAAGTTAAAATGTGGTTGCATTTATATGAACCTAGGATCTCTTAATGGTTCCCTTATAGGTCATCCATGGTTTATGTTTTCTTCCTTACTGTTTAACCCTGTGGGGACATGTTTATCCTATGTGTTGTGGTCATTTAAAGTGAACATATCTACCTGTATGGATTTTCATATAATTGTGAGTTGAAATCATTTTTTACCATATCTATTTAATTAACAAAAGACCTTTCCCTTATTTTGGGATATGATTTTCTGAGACCATGGATAGTTAAAATTTTAATGGCAAACTAAATGGTTTTTCCTTGTATATTTTACAATTGAATTTTCCATTAACTAATCCAATTGTGCAAAGTTATAAATAAGTAAATGGGGTTTATGTGATGAAATGAAATGATTAAAATGGGATTTAAATAAACAATAGTGTTTAAAATAAAGTCAATATAACATTATTGTTTTCATTACGGCCTTATATGTATAGAGTACCAACTCAGGTTTTCTTACGACTCATATCAGATGTTTTAAAACTATGCCTTTAAAATTTTAGAGTTCAAATGTAAAAAAATGGAATGGATAAATGAATCCATAAAGTGATTTTTTAGCTTAAACCATCATATAATGGTAGTTTAAATCCTTTCTGATTTTTTCATTGAGTATCAGCCTTGATACAAGAATATGATCTTTACCGATAGGCCCATTTACTTATCACTTAAACATAAATGATGCGATCTTAAGCATAGTGACCTATTGTTGGTGTGGCCTCATTTTTTTCCGATGCTTTCATTTTTAATAAGGGGCAATCCTACTGTAGGTAGTTCCCTCATATCCTTAAAGTCCTCAGTAAATGTAATGATATTTCAAACTAGTGCTACTATTCGGGTGTCATTGTCCGTGTAAGACTCTTAGTTTCATAAATGACACTTTTTATGGGTGTTCATGTGTTATTTTGACAATTTATATTATTGTGATCATTATTAAATTCTCGGTTATAGTAGGCTAGACATTCCAAACTCATGGTCATCCTCTTAGCATGTCTCATGACCCTACATATCTTTCCTTCTCAGTGTTGCGTGACATGGGAGGTTGTCAGTCTGTTTTACATTCTAATGGGATAGTATTAATTTCAGATAGTTTTTTATGGGGGCCACCAAATACTTGAAAGCATATGGATAAAATACTATGGATACTATCAAAGATTTGTTGTTTTCTTATTTAATCTCTGGTTAGTATGTGTTGCTACACATAGTAGCTATAAAGGATAAAAAAGGGGGAAATGAACCATTTGTGTTCAGTGGTAACCATGTGATCCTTGATCTATTGTTTTATGTTCCTTGGTGATCTCTGTATTAAATTGACCGAAGAATATGATGAAATAAAACTCACCCAAATGATTGGGATGATGTTTAAAGAGAATCATGTATTAACAAGTTGGTCAGTCATTTTGGATTTTACACCAAATGTTATAGTTCACATTGATGTAACACTAGAGGAGATTCTGATGTACACCTAAATTTGAATCTAATCTAGCAGTCTTATGTGGCTATTTTTCAATCTCTTCAGTTTTAAGCTTTCTAAATAATAATGTACACCTCTACGACCCATAGTTAGTGATCGATGGAGATTGAAACATGGGATAATATTCCTTATTTAGTAGATCTGATGGCTAAGACACTACTAATGTGGGTATCATCATGTTATAAGTTTCGTAAATTGATCTCTAATTATAGGTAGTGAAACCATAGAAAGACTATTTGGAAATGGGCAGTCCTGATTAAAGTTCCATGAAGAAGTCAAACTTTTTTTATTCAATTCTTTGAAGAGGGCTTGATAATGTTTTACTTGGTTGTATGTGCAACCTGTAAATACATCGTTGGTTAGGTATGGGCCTTAGTGGATGTACATAATCATGAATTATATGCCCATGGTGGTAACAACATCATGGTCATGTGATGGAAATATGTTGACAAAGGTATCTGATCTCATCAAAAGAAGTATTCCTGTTGTCGTTTGACTAACCTTATCTTTGAATTTTTGGTTCTGAAAGGTTCAAAAGCTTACTAAGAAATTCACCATTTTGTTAGTGGGAGTGTCTCAGGTTCTTTTGTAAACCATTCAAATCCTCTTAGTGTATTCTTGGTTAAATGACAACTATTTCTCTTATCTTGTCATTGTATGGGTACAATGATCGAGCATCAGTTATACACCATGATAAATTTTAGGAACTCATTGGGATTGATAAATGGTCTCTATTAGAGTTCTCTAGGAAGTTTGGTTGTCCCTAGATGCATAGATATTTCTAATTGAGGATAGGATTCCCAATTAAGAACACCTCGGATGGACTCATAGACTCCAGATAGTTAGTTTTAACTAGTGCGCCAGGAGGATTCCATTTTGGGAATGATATATGTACCTAAGATGTGGATATTCATCCTTATATCAATGTTTCCCTTTTAAATTTCGTTTAAGGCTTGCTTTGGATGATCTCCATGGACTCATTTTGTTAATTCTAGGGTTACCTAAACATGAATCAGGCTCCGAAGGTCTATTTGAGATGGGTCACGATCCTGGTGGGATAGATTAGTCATGGACCCATGTTCTTTCTGTGGTATGATAGCTTAAAATTGATGTTTTGGGCAAAAGACATCACCAGAAGCCAGTTATGGGTTTCGATGAGCGTGCTCGGGGAAATCTGGAGGTTCCTTTTTCTATAGGCATCAAGATTATTTTTGAAGTGCATTATCTATCCAATCCAAGTGTTTTGAGATTATTCTACTAGATACAGCTTGATTGTTTCCCCTCTTGTCATATTCACCCTATGAGGAATAAATTAATGTCATGTTACCATGTTGTGGAAAGTACAGTGAGTTTCGGCCAATAATTATTATGATAAGTTGGCTCAACCATGATTTTGAGGTTTATTGGGAGTCAAATGTTCATTAAAACTTTGAATATTGTTGAGAGTCTCATTGTAACACTAAGGTAAAGTTTATATTGAAAATCCTAACGGTGATATATTGTGACTGATGTTGGACCTTAAATGGTAAAACCCAAGGTGGGAAGTTCCATAGGTTGAATAATTAAATATATTATGAAGCGATCATTTATATAGAATAATGGGCTCATGCATGTACTATTTTGATGTTTTTATTTTAAATAATAGTGTTTTTAGAGTTTCAAAGTTTTATGTACCACATGTCAAAGATTGTTCTTGGGAATGTGTTGGTTGTTGAAACACAAAGTGATCATTGGGAAAAATGTCACAACTCTAGAAGGTCGGTTGATTATTTCATTTTTTTACAAGAATTATTGAAGATGAGAATTTATAAGGTGGGGAGTTTGTGGAATCCTACATTTTAGACTAGATAAACTTCCAAATGTTTTTTAATTTTAATGGTTTAGTGGATGGTTCATTTTGTAAATAGAGAATTAGAAATTAATTACAAGATTTGTAAAATTTCAATGTTCTTTTTTAGACTTGGTTTGAGGAAATATTGGTTCTTTCAGAGATCCCTTAATTTTTGGGTATACCAAAACCCAAAACCTCAAAATAGGATAAAATTTTCAAGGGTTCACGGTATGTTTGAAATTATGTAGCCCCTAAAAACCATTTTGCTATTTCCAGTGGACTTGGAAGACTCACAAGGTTTAGTCTAACTGGACAAGTGGAGACACACTATCAGGTGACCAATTTTAGGTTCTTGATAGAACCATTCTGCACAAGTTGTGCATGGTTAGGAAAACCATGCACCTAGCCTATGCGAAGGGGGTTATTATGTAGTACATTAAGCGTGGTTGGCCCACGGTTTGGCCAATTTTGTAGCCAAACCATGTGCCCCTATCTATTTGGTTGAAATTACAATTATACCCTTAATGAATTTAAAAATATAAGTCTCATTACTCTTCTCTTTATTCCAGTTGATGAACTCCTCATCGCCCCATACGTGAGGCTTCTCCCAAACCTAAACTAGGCCTTTCCCTCTCTACTCTATCTGTTATCATAATCAAGCATCATCAAACCCTATGGATTCCTCTCGGTAAGCTCTATGTTCAACTATATAATTTTTCTATTTATCTTTCTCTTGAGGAATTTACCATGGTATGACCTAATTCACCCAATTTTTAGGGAATTCATCCATTTCTCTGATTTCTCTTGAATTGAACCAAATAAATACTCAGTATTGGACGTGTTGTTCCTACTTGGTATAAGGTATCTCTGATTTATCTTTATTTTAACCAAATCAATACTCAATATTGGATATGTGGGTCCTATTTAGTATAAGGTAGGTGGTATAGGTTTTTTTCCAATGTTTCATTCAATTTCTAAGGTGTGTTGTTATTCCATGCATCAAAATCTTCTGGATAGGCCTATATTTTTGTCAAATAAATTTAATTAAACCTATTATCTTGTTTAGTATGGCCCTAGTGATAGGATAATAACAACTTTTTGTGGTCTCTTTAACTTTCTACACTTTGATGGGTGTGATTCCTTCTTTGATACCTAAATCCCTTAGGCCTTGTTTTGATGAAAACCCTTGAGGGTGTGTTTCACCATTAGCAAGTTCCCTACATTAATGAATCAAATTAATATGGCATGTTTTCTATGAGTTAGGCCCTCAAACTTAATGCCTATGATTTATTACGTTGTTAAACTCTTTAAAAGAAATGGATTTGATTAAATTAGTGGAACGAAACTAATACAATACCTTCTAATTTATGCTTATGTCTTATACCATTTCCTTCTACTTATTATTTATTACTTACACTTATTTCTTGTGCCCAGTCCCATGTTCATATACTATTAGTTTATCACTTATTCAATATTCTTATGTCTCATACCATGTACTTTATATATTTGGCTTATACTGCATGTCTCATTTCTTATTGATTATTCTGTATATCATGTTTTGTGTTTGTTGGCTTGAATAAAATGCTTGGGCTATCCTACTTATCTTGTGGTACATGAAATTTCATTATTATGATATGTGAACGTAGTTGATGTTGCTTTGACTTATTATGGTCTAGGAGATAAAATGGGTCCTAACTTAAGGACACTATAGAAGATCTCTCTATGCATGGATGGGTACTACTTGATCTGTTAGGAGTGATACTTGGCTTGCCATGTATGGGATCTCTGGGTGTATTATTCAAACTCTTGGTTGACACTGGTTCACTATGGAGCAACAATATATGGACTCATTGGAAATATGGCTATTCCATGCCTTGGTTTATAATCAGTCCCCTTTGTGAGATACCTGGTATAGACAAAGAGTTTACCATAACCAGAGTGATATAGGGGATGATGTTACGGGTCACCTATATGTGGTATTGGATATATCTAGGGCTCCTATAGCGACCTTTGGGATTCCACTATGCATCACCTTGGATGGGATCAGGATACGATTACTGGATTTGATAGATTATTTACATGGATTACTTGTGGTTCTTTATTATTATTATTATTATTATAGTATAAGAATCCTTAAATGATCTCCTAGGGGTGTGAACACCAAGCCAAAGCACCAGCTTGGGGTTGTCCCACTTTTGTTTCTTTATATAAGATTTCAGGTATATACCATATTACTTCTACAAGTTATCTTGGTTAAGACATCCACATTAGGCCTTGGAAGATAGAATCGATCAGGTATCTATTTAAGATCCCTGGCCAATTTTTTATTTATTTATTTATTTATCGCCTTGTTTCACATAGGTTGGCACAATGTTAATTTAATATCATACAAACTGGATTGATCTACACACCATTGGTGCTAGGATACTTGGTTTATATCTCACACCATGCTCGGGAAACCATTCCATTGGGGTAACAGAGCATATCTTCATGTTTGATGGTACTTGGATTTAATGTTTGTGGTGTGTTTTATACATGAGATATTTTGAAAAAAGGACTGAGCTAGTACTCAGGATTACCACGGAGTAAGCATTTGGGATATTTTTTATCATTTTTTACTACCTATTATACCTAATTATTTTATCTTTTAACATTATTTGTACATTCATTCATTATTATACATATTGTCATTGTTTATTTACTTATATTCAGCCATTATATTTCTCTTTAACTGTGTTTTCGTTTATTTCTACTACTTCCACTCTTGTTCATTGATTTACACTTGATATACCATTGTATGACTCTAACTGTGAGGGTATAGTCCCTCCAATGTACCACCATTAGACCCTCACTACTATTAAATGGTCTCTAGAATATATGGAGGCGCACTTGAGTCCATGTGGTGACTGGTCTGACAACTGGTTAAGTGGTCAGTCAGGCTGGGATGTTACATTATATGATAGGTTTAGTCCCATTATAGCTCACGGGTGAGCCCGTTAAAACATATATGAAGGGTTGATCCCTATTATATCTCATTAAAAATGGGTGAGCCTCATATATCACATATTAAGGGTGATCCCCATTATAGCTCTCCAATCCATTTGGTAAAGTTCCTTATCTTTAGAGAAAATATGTTGGGAGTTACCAGTGGGTTTCCCCTATATTTTTTATTTTGATCTAGTAATCTCTGATACAAGAATAAAACAGATTATGAATATTATGTGATAGGTTTTCAAAAATGGTCTTCATTTGATATATATGGGTTTTAATGGATTTCTATGGGAAACATTAGTGTTTTTTTATGTGAAATGTTTTATTCTATACCCTAAAACAAGTTTAAATATAAATAAAAAATACATGGGTTTTCATGTTTTTATATAGACTAATGGTTTTTTTTCTTAATTCCCCTTACTGAGATTTTTTTTGCTTATACCACAATGTAAAAAAAATTAAAGGGTTTAATGATGTGTAAGAAAAAAGTAAGAGTCAAGTTGAAAGTCACTGAGATTTTTCAATAAATTAAAATTTGTTTCTTTTTAGATGTTTTATATTTTTGGAAAATGTATACTGATTAGATATGCACATTTTGTAAAATATGGTTTTGTTATGTGTGAGTTATGACCTAATTCTATATATCTCAAACCCTAAAATATCATTCTGAATGTAAGAAAGTGAATTATATTATAAAGACACTAGAATATGAAATGTTTAATTTCATGTCCTTATATTAAGTGACAGTGTATGTTGACATGGAAAAACATAAATTTATGATACCCAAAGTAATTATTATATTATTAAATATATTTATCCAACTACTTTTCTTTGTACAATTAAATGTTGGTTATAATAATTAATTGATCATATATTTTCATCTAAAGTTTGATTATATACAATGATTATTTTTTAATGGATATTTCTGGAGATTGTTTCTTTTTAAAAGAATGAATTTAGATAGAGAAAAGAGATGTGCTACATATAGACATCAAGATTTTTCTTGAATGAAAAATATAAACCAGTGCTCTATTTTTTAAATATCTTGGACTTTTTTATTTCCTTATAGTCAAAAACATATCAAATATCATATATAGGTCTTAATAAATCAATTTAAAATAATAATATGATAATGAGAAGTGATGAATCTCCCATAGAATAATATAACTCTTTATTTTTATATGCTGATTTACTTTCCTTATCTTACTCTATTTTACATTCTTTTGAGTTGTGTGTGATCTTTATTATTTTTATGTTTTCGAAAATTATTTTTATGGTATTGAATAGTTTGAGATAAAATCTCTTATTCTTTCGCATATATTCCCCCATGAAGAATTGTGGAAGTGGTTATGTATCTTGTACATCCTTTTGGTTGTTTTTATATTTTTATTCCACCACTTAGAACTTTGTAAGAGAATTTTTATAGCCTTAAAACCCTTGTGCATTTTTTTCCATAAAACCCAATCATGGTTTTGGATTATTTTACTCAAAATAAACTACATGTAATTATTTTATTGTCAAGTGGATAGGCAAGGTCTCTTATTGAGGCTGAAACTCTTATTTTATTCCTCATGGTGTTTTTCTTGTTTTATTTTAATCTATTTTTTTGAAGAAAAATCAATTTTAGTTTTCTAAACATTATAAAAAAACAAAACATTACATTGATATTTAACTTTAATTTTATGTTTTATATAACATTTTTAATACTATTAAATCTATTTCAAAATTTAAAAGAGTTTGAAATCGATTTTAAATATATTTTAAATCAGTTATTTTTAAAATTGATTAATGATTCTAGAAAAATAAAATTATATACTTATAATATATTTTTTAATAGGGATTTAGTTTTTAAATAATTTTTAAAAGAAATTTTAATTGTAAATTCAATTACCCCCCCCCCATTGATATTTATACTAAGAATAATAATAATAATTGACAACATAATGTTTATCGGATCCAAGATATAAAATATATTTACATAATGTGATGAAATTATGAATAGTTCTTCCTTGTACCCTTCCTTATTAAAATCCACTTTCATGGATCCCTATTCATTTATTTTAAATACACTAATATTATCAACCCATGTGCATTGAATAATTGACACTTGAAATGTTGTATAATCAATCTCAAAAAAAAATTATGATGTAAAAGTATGATATATTCTCATAAATTGTATTTTTGTCCTCAGTGCCATATACATGAATCTCTTCTACCACTAGAGTATCTCCACTATTTTTCATGATAATTTTTTATCATTGTTATTTGTATAGAAAAGGTAACCATTAATTACATAACCATTATAATATAATACATGCACAATTGGTTCTCCAGCTATCCATTGAAGACGTTCTGAAATTGAACCCTAATTCTTAGATGACTTTATAAAATTATGGTCTTGAAACTATCCTATGAATTTTTTATTATACATATTTGAAATCTGTATTTTATCCCAAGATGGTTTCAAATACCTAATAATTACTTTTTGGATTTCAACATATGGAAGAACCTCTAAAATATTATGTAAAATGTAAAGGTGAACTTTCTCTCGATTTGTAATTGTAATTGTTAAAACATATATATTGTAAATTCCTCTCCTAAACACCACCTTATATGATGAAATTTTGGTAGACCAATTCTCTCCACATCAGAAAAGGTGTAAGTGAAAAATTAAATGACTTCAAAAATATAATATCTCCCTTAAAAAGAACCTTATAACGTTAATTTTTGGCATCCCCTTTTATAATAATCATATACCATTCAATGAGGTATGTTCATTTATTATATATAGAACCACATAACCAAATATATCTAACTAATTGAACCATTATATAAAATAATTAAGTCAGGAACATAATATCTAATTCACATAATATGATAGAAATTTACTCTATAGTTGGGAATTTAACTGGGTATATAACATTGTTGCATATAAATTGTAAAATTGAACAAAAAATTGTTAATATATGTCATATATTTTTTTGAAAAATGATATTTAATTCTATAGTCCTTAGATAATGCAAAAAAAAATTAAAATAACATGATTTCAGGCCATTTGACATTAAATCATTTACTAACCCTGTATTCTTTATACTTGATGAATGAAACACTGGAACCATCACGTTATTTAGGAAGATGAAAAACTAATATCTATCTTACCTTGAGAAATTATAAGTAGTTGGAAGAAGAAATTTATTTAATTCACTCTTTATTGGTCCTAACGCTTCTTGTATCCCTATGTTAATCATTTCCAACCTGGCCTTAATGTCGTCCTTTTTTCTGGTGCATTTAGCAATTTTGTAATGAAATTATCACAAAGAAAATTCTTATTTCTGATGCATAAAAAATACAGTATAGTAATTCATGAAAATTAATCTCTCTTTACAACTAGTTTTTGAAATGTTTTTTAAGTTGGTTTAGAAAAATAGGATTTCCTATTGTTTACTTTCTCAAAAATATGATTTCCTGTTAGTGGAGATGGTGTTATACCTTCTTCCAAATTCCCATTGAATGATGTCCTCCATGATTTGTATTTATGTCATTGAGGTAGAAATTTTCAATTTTCTATAAACATGTTATTTAAAGAATTTTTCAACCTAGTTGAGGGTATATTGTGTTTACAAATGGGACAACTATGAGTTCCTTTAATGCTATATCCTAAATAATTCCTATAAGAATGATAGTCAATTCTCATCCTATACAACATGGATATCAACATGAAAAAAAATTATAATTTTTACACCGTCTTACACCTTAATCCCACATTAATTTAATATCTTTTAAAAATGGATTAAAATAAACATTAATATCATTTCCTAGTTATTTTAGTCTTGATATAAACAGAGACAACATAATGTATTTCGTCTTCATGCATAACCACATTGGAAAGTCATAACGTTCCAGAACAATTAATCATGCACTATGGGTGATAATTTTTACAACAAAAGGATTCAATCTATCTATAGATACAACAAGATGAAGGTTTCTCCTTACATTTAATATTTTTGGATATTCATGATCAATTTTCATCATCTAAGGAAATTTTTTCGGGTAATAATGTTTCCCATGTTTATTATTTATATCTTCATTTAATTAAAATTTCTATTTTGTCTCCCCTATTACTTATTGATTATTAAGCCATGGAATAATTTTAAAGTAACACAAAAATTACTAAGGACATGATTAATCTTTCTGGTATCAAGAGGCACCACACTTTGGCAATTTTTTTAGTGATTCATGGACCTTTTGAAACAACACATAGTCATTTTTATAGGCATGTATTCTTTCATAGATCATATCGATTTAACATAGCATTCATTTAGAATTGTATGTATAGTAAGGAATCTAATTATCTTTTAGTATCATATCATTCATGGGAAAAAGTATTTAGGTAATGTTTTTGTCACTCCATCTTTTTCCAGAATTTACAATATATAACTTTAATGTGGATGATAATATTTTATATTAAGTAAAACCAACATACAATGGTGTCTTTGTGTAGCCATTTTACTTATATAATAGATTTGGATAATCATGAAGTTCATCTTAAACAATCATTTTTATTTCTCCAATATGATCTTCATTATTGTTTACACCTATAATCATTTCCTTGATATGATCTTCACTAATGTTCTTGGTTTTAATCATTTCATATTATTTATAAAATGTAGTGTTATCCCAACCATTAGCTATATTCAGTTTTTCCAAATTTTTATTCCAAAATTTATGACATAGATTTATTCTATCAGGTATTGAGTGTTATTCCAAGTCCTCTAGATTAATTATTCTTGAATAATAACAATATATAATCATATATAGGATTTGATATGGTTCATATGCATGGTATTTTTTAAACATGATTAACTTTTTAACCCCATCCTTATATACTTATATTTTATGGAAGACATCCATTCATTTTTATTTATATCCATCCTATTTTATTCAGCAATATTCATATTTGAATAATTAAATAAGTACGAAAAGGTTTATAATTCTGAAAGGATATTATTTATATATGCACACATATCGTCATCATATTTGATATAAATTTAAATTTCATCAACAATTTGTTAGAATATATAAATTAAAATATTTATATGATTTTAGACTATCAAAAACTTATTTCTTTATTACAAGAAGTATCATATAATAATTAATTATTTTTTAATGGAGTCATCAATGGAGATAATAATGTAAACTTATAAAATAGATATAGACTTTTATAGTTAGTTCACTTCTATCAAAGGTCATCAAGGTTATTAGAATTCATTATAGGTATACTTGAATATGAAATAATTAGAAAACATTTGTATTCCTTCAATTCTACATCTCATATGGTGTATTTTGAGTTTTCATGAATAGAACTTGGTTAACTGTGGATACCATCATTTATGGAACATAATCCAAAATTAATATAAAAAAAAGATAAATATTAAATCATCATTGGTTGAACCACATTTAAAAATATTTTTTCACTTAATATTCCATTATATTATGATTTTTCCTAACTATTGGGTTATGATACAATACAACAACCCCATAAATAGATGGTAAACACTTTACTTAGGTGTTCCCTATTTAAATTTGGTTAAAATAATTTAATTAAATTACCACGATTTTTTTTAAATATTTGTTGTATATTTTTTAATATTTCAAATATTAAATAATTTTTTCATTATAAATATGTAGTTATATGTACTAAAATCATATGTAAAAGTAATGAAGTACCATAACCCAGAACATGATTATGTACTTGTTCATCCACACACAAAATGCATGTTTGAGGGGAAATAATTATATCCATTTTACTTTTTTAAAATTAAATTCAATAATGATCCTAAATTAAAAATATTAAAACATAAAAAATGAATTATAATAAAATAATTATGAAAATGGATATTTTTGTTCCCATTATATAAGGTTTTAATTTTTATATTCTAGATGGTAATGATAAAAGTGTTGGAGTTGGTGCCCTAGAACCAACTCATTTATACCTTATGATAAACATGGATTCATTATTTTTAATATTAATATACTATTTACTGCTTCACGGCTATTATTTTGTGTGAAAAAGTCTGTGATAATGTCCAAGTAGTAGATGTCACATTAAAAGGACATAATAGTTCCCCGCTATGATGAGAACAGGAAAGTTCTATAAAATTGTTTTTGAATATATGTTAAACGGCAGTATGATATCATTTTAGGAACACAAATGATATAGGCTATCAAGGTTAGATACTCATAATACATTGAGGAACATTCTCATGGTGTATGTCCTTGCCAATATCTAGTAGAGTATTATGAGAATGGGACCCACAGGTAGGAAAAAAAATTTATACATGTCAATGGATGTTCCTATCTTAGGATGTGTGTATTTCTCCTTATACATTAAGATTATTATTAAATAATATTATGAGTCCTATACATTAATGTATTGATGAAAACTGTGAAGACAGATGTTTGCAGCAAGGTAGGATACGTTGGGTGCGTAACGAGTAATATTGTATTAATTAATAATGAAAGAAAGGATTTAACCCTTATGTTATTTAACAATAGTTAAAATCTTAGGACCTTTTATGGAAATGATATATCCTAAATAAATACATTTCCATGGTGTTCTATAGGAAACTTATATATCCATAAATTCAAAGAAAGAGATATCGAGCATATAGGTTGATGGAACTGGCATGCAACATGTTCGATTGAAGATATTGTGATAAAGGGATTACATTACATGGTAAGAATCCATCTGATATCACATGAAATTGTGAACTTAACATCTTTATCTATGGGTTCCATGATGTGTTGTTAGATGCTAACCATGGAATTTATGATAGTTTTCCAAATTCCACTGATAAAGAGGCCTAGATGGTCACACACTAAGTGTATATAGAATGTCAACTAAAGAATAAATTATTGTTTATTATTTAATAGGTTGGATAGATATTATTATCACATGTGGTTTAATAATTATTCATGCATTCTTGGTCACATTTATACTATCACTAGTTATTCTAGAGAATATATTATGAGTGGAATATTTAATAAATATTTATTTCCTATTTAGTGGATATGGTATTTATTTATTTATTGTTGAATAATGGAGTCGTATTTAATAAATAAATAAATAGACATCTTTTCGGGCCCCATTAAAATTCTCGAGGCATGGAACACATGGTTTAATGGTCTCATGAGAAATAATAAACATTAAATATTATTTAATTAAATAACATTTAAATATAATTTTCTAGTTAAGAGAATGTCAAGAAATAATAATATTGTTATTATTATTTTACATGGGGTTTTCTAGGATTAAATAAATAATTATTGGTACTTGTGCAATTATTTTATTTTAACCCTAGCAATATAAATACCCAATTATGTAATTTTCTAAATAATGCCAAATTTTTTTCTTTGGTTGTGGAAAATTGTTTTGTATAATCTTCTCAAACCTATAGAGATCCCTTCTCTAAGAACACTCCCAATAACAGAGAGAAATTATCCTCTATCGGATCAAGGAGAATGCTTTGGAAGCGGTTCTCGAAGTGATCAAAGGTGAGTGACTCAAACACAAGGATCTTCCATTCTTGCACCCACAGAATCCTTTAGCAGCATATAGAGATTTGTAGGACACGTGTAGATCACCGCTAGAGGAAATCTACACTTGGAAACTACAATAAAAGGATGGTGGACTGCATATCTATCACCGGATACATCAATGGAAAAATAATTCCAAAAAATTAATTATTTATTTAATTAAATCAATTATATATAGTATATGATGATCCTATTTCTCATTTTTGTAATAATTCTTTATTGTATATTTATTTTACTTGATTCTATGGATCACAGTGTTCATCGTCATATAGATCATAGATTGATCATCTATTATGAAAAAAAAATAATGTTGGGAACCACACATCGCATGCTTCCATTATGCTCGTAACCTATAAGTGGTATCAGATCAGACAAATAATTATTTATAATTATTTAATATCATTTGTGATTTATTCATTTTTATTTAGTTTTTTCAATTCAAGTTTAATCATTCTTTTAATCCAAATTTTAGGATCTATTTTTACCTCCTTCATTTCTCGTAGACCTAATCAAGACATTTAATTTTATGATTAAAATAAAATATAATAACTCATACGGAGGTTGAAATCGTTCTGGATGGAAAACACTATACTAAACACCAAGTAACTGGAGTTATATGCCCTGTAGTCTCGTTCAATGCATCAAAATTGATTCAAAAATTAATTCAAGATTATGCATTGATTATTTCATTAATAACATCGTTAATGCACCATGTGTTCACCAGAATTTGATGGTGCATGGTCATCCAGACTACACGCAATGTATCCCACGTATAGGTGTGTAGTCCCTTTTAGTCATAGATGGGTTTTGTATTCCATAAATGACTTACATAACTAGTAATCATGTAACTCGGAGTTCACACAACATGTTTCCCATTAGACACATCGTGTACTCTAAATTTTCTGAGGTAGGGATTTCATGTTGAGTCCCTAGGCATGTGTCTCATATAGATAGTGAGAGGTTTACATATCGTGTATATCAGATCTATATATCGTGTACTTATACCAAGTTATGCAGATTAAAATTTTATTTATTTTACTGTCTAAACCATGAGACATGTAGTTTCATGTGGTCATAAAGGTATTTCATGCCATGTGATATATTTTAATATTCATAAATATTTTAATCTTTAATAAATATCTTCTTAATGATTAGTTATGAATATTATGTATGAGTTATATTTCAAGTTGTTACTCTACGTGCAATTATAAATCACATGTGATTGAAAAATCATGTAATTCGTGTAATTATCCATGAAGTACACAATGTGAAAGTATGTTATAAGTCATGTATTCCATATCTCACAAGAGTAAAACAATATACAAGTATAATACATTTTGGGAAGAATCTGATAGTTATTCACCATGTTGCCTCTATGGTATATTTATGTACAAAGTTAATTTTAAATGAATTTATTTAATTTTTATAAATTATAATTGATGATAATATCAAGGATATTTTGATGATAATTAAGATAAAAGGATAGATTAATTAAAGATAATAGTTACTCAATTCGAGTGCGATTTATCTTAAATAAGAATGATTAAAAAATTTATTCTAGTTTTATAAAATATTTAATTTTTTACTTGCATGTAGATGATCATGAGTTAGACCAAACCTTTTTTATTTGATTGGTTTCATTTAATTTATTATTAAATTAAACTGTTGGAAAACATGCCTTCTATCCTTTCATTATTTCGGTCATGTTTTCCCAGGGGTTCTTTTATGTAAACAATGTTTTCCCCTCACCTATGTATGAGTAAAAGGCATATGTAATGTTTGGAGCTCCCAAGATAGTGGAGACGGTTCACGTTCAGAGTTGAGGTGAAATCAATCCGAAGAGATTCATAGGTGGAAATGTAAAAGATTCAATGTAAACCTTAATTGTTTCAAGGTGTTTTCCCCCTCCGTCAATGGTTATTTTATCAACTTATAGATAAAGTAACCACAAGTAAAAGTTAATGATCATACGGATTTATTATTTTGTTTCTGTTTATTACATGGTTATTTCATTATATATGTCTTATTATGATCACATAGTTAATGAATTAATATGTTTTCAAGATATAACTAAAATAAATCATATTATGTACAAATATTATCTAAGATATATTTAATCACATAAGTAATCTCACTTAACATTAACAATCATGTGATAAATATAATAATAATAATTTTGTGCATAAAAGGATAATATCCATCAATAAAATATTAAGTTGGTATAGATATCCATTAATTCGGTTAAAATAAAACCATAGTTAAAAGTTATTGACCCACAAAAGTTTGGGTGCTTTCAATTATTGGGAAATGTTAATATGTGGTTCTGGGAAAAATTATATTTTTTCATATCAAGGTTTGACTTCCAAAGCATGTCTTGGGGTGACTAAGAGGCAATGGTTGGGGAAATATAAGTTAATGATTTTGGGATTGTGGAGTCCACTTAGCTAATCAAGTAATTGTGAGTCAATGTAGTTATCATTCGGAATGCCTACCTAAAACCAATACAGTTTCTTGAAAAACCAAAATTGGGGTAATGAGATGGGGAATATGGATCCATGCCACTATAAATGTCTAAGCAATATAATATTATGAACTCAATGGTGAGGGATATTGGGTTTTGGATAAAATGGTGGGATACTAATAAATATAATATTTTTTATTTGTCTAAATTTTATCAGATAAAGTACTAAAATAATGCTGATCTTATTTTGTATAAACAGCAATAAAATGGAATCAAACGTATCATTTCAATCAAAAATTGATAAGTAAAACCTTATCACTAGCCAAAATTTCCTAGAGTGGAAAATATGTCTATGTGTCGTGCTTCGCCATGAAAGGATATTGTATGTATTGGAATAACATTTACCAGTGGTGCTTGAAAATGATGAAAGTATTGAAGAGTTATCTCTCTATGATAAACATCTGAATGATGCTACATATGATCAGTGCTTCATGTTATTATCCATGTCCAATGGGGTTTTAAAAACATGAGGATATCGGTGGCTATGTCATGATGTCTCACCTTCTGAATCTCTATCAATAGAAGGCGTGACAAGAAAGATATGAGATCTTTAATGATTTTTTTACAACTAAGCTGGGAGATTCATCACCAGCTATTCCTCATGTAGTCAAGCTTATCGGCAACATTGAATGCCTCGAAATATTAGGTATTAAATTCCAAGAATATTTCTGTACATATATCATACCTTCATTACTACCTAATACCTTCTCCAGTTTTAATGTGAATTAAAATATGAGCAATAATTAGAAGAGTCTTTTGGAACTTCTTAATTTAATTATCCAAGTGGATAAGAACATAAGGAGTGATAAACCCATGGTCCTTATGGTGAATAAGAAAATGAATAATAAGGAAAACATGACCAATATTTATAAACATTATAATGATACCAAGAAGCATCCTTCCATGAAGAATAATAACCAGGGGTAGGGAATGAAAAAGGAGGATGTATTTTTTTCATGTGGCAAGCCATGCCACTGGAACATGAACTACACCCAAAATAAAGGGGAATATAAATTCTTGTTCATTATTGAGTTCAATATTATATTTATACACATTGGGTATTAGATATATCTTTTGGTTCTCAAATCTCTATCTAAATGTAGGAAGCAAGTAGATTCTATAAGATTTCCATAGGAGAGGTGGATCTTCAAGATGCCAATTGTGTGAGGCCGGTTGCTCTAGCTATTGGTGAATACCAACTTCCATTTCCAACTAGAATGATTTTGGTATTAAAAGATTTTTATTATGTACCTATAGTTACCAAGAACATAATTTATGTCTCATGTTTTGATACAGATAGGTTTATTTTTAAATTTAGAAATAGTTTTTTTCTTTTATAAGGATAACATATGTTATGATACATCGTATTTAAATAACGTTCTTTATGTATTAAATTGTGAAAACAATTGTTGGAAATCGATAACTGATCATGTTCACACGAATCATATAACACCCAATTGTGGAATAACCGTCTTGGTCGTGTGAACGACAAGAATTTGACAAAGATCTGTCAAGATGGTTATTTAGACTCTTCTGAGATAAAACCACTTGATAGATGTCCTAATTTTATACAAGGACAAATGAACAAAGCCCCATTTCATGGATAGGGTGAAAGGGCCACAGAACTTCTAGGATTGGTAAACAAAAATGTGTGTGGACTATTTCTAGTAGAATCTAGAGGTGGATATTATTACTTCACAACTTTCACTAATGACTTGAATAGATATGGATATATCTACTTGATGAGGCATAAGTCTGAGTCCTTTGATAAATTCAAGGAATTAAAGAATGAATTAGATAATCATATTGGTAGGATGATAAATAATATTTGATCAGATCGAGGAGTTGAATATCATAACCAAGAGTTCATCAACTTTATATGGGATTTTTTGCTTTAATCTCAACTCACACTACCTTATACACCATAATGGAATGATGTTAGTGAAAGTAAGAACCATGCCTTGTTGTAAATGGTACGTTATATGATCATTCATGCAGATCTTAAATAATCATTTTGGGGATATAAATTACAAACTATGGCATACACAATAAACCGAGTACGAAATAAAGTGGAAAATAGAATTCCCTTTGAGTTATGGAGTGGAAAGAAACTCTTTTTATTGAATACATGTGTATGGGGTTCTGAGGCATTTTTTAAGGCCCTTATAGGAAAAAAAATTGCATCATGGGGCCCAAAGTGTATCCTCATAGAATATCCCAATGAAACAAAGGGATAATAACTATAAAACCCCTTGGGAATGAAAGGGATTGTAACCAAACAATTCATCTTTCTTGAGATGGAGATCACCCTCAAAACAGATAGTGGGATAAAAGTTGACTTTTATGATGTTTATGCTCAAGATACATATGATCTAGAATAGGAACACATTCCATAGGTCCCTGTGGAAGAAGTTGTTCATGAAACACATGTACTACGTATTAGCATAAGAGGGGTAAGAGAACCAGAGAGATATGGTTTTCTCATAATTGAGGATGGTGACTCATTATTGTTTGACAATGATGAACCTATCTCATAATAGGAGCAAGATGGTAAGAATACATGAATTCTAAAATGGATCCCTTGTATTAGAACCATTTTTGGGTTCTAGTTGATGCATAAGTTGATGTAAAGTCTGTTAGATGAACATGGGTATTCAAAAGGAAACTGGAAATGGAAGGTAAATTATGTAAATATAAAGCAAGACTAGTAGATAAAGTGTTTGAACATTGTCAAGGGATTGACTATGATGAATGTTTTTCTCCAGTTTCCCTATTTAAATACATTATAATTTTACTTTATATAGCAGCTAACCATGACTATGAGAATTGGAAGAGGGGTGTCAAAAATGAATTCCTTAATGGGAACCTTTAGGAAGATTATATATAACAAAAGCAGAAGGATTTGTTACTCCAGGTGATTGAAAAAGAATTTTAAAGTTGCATAGATCCATTTATGGATTGAAACAGGCATCCCTATCATGGAAAATTTGAATTGATAAACCCATAAAATAATTTGGTTTCATTAAAAAAATGTGATTTTTGTGTTCACAGTAGGTGTAGTAGAAAGGCGGTTGTCATTATAGTAGTATATCTGGATGATGTATTACATATTGGAAATGACATACTAGTCTTATATTCAGTTAAGGACTAGTTAAAAAAGTGTTTCTCCATGAAGGAATTATGAAAAGTAGCCTATATTTTAGGTATCAAGATCATTTTTTATATATCAATGAGGCTTATTGGACAATGTTAAAATACATATGCTGACCAGATACTAAATATATTTAGTATTGAAAAACCCAAGAAGGGATTGGTTCCAATTCCACATGGTTTGCATATTTCTAATAAAATGTGTCCTCAGACACAGCATGAGAAAGAGAGAATGAGTAAGATCTCATATGCTTTAGCGATAGTCTCAATCATGTATGAAATTTTATATACTAGACTTGATTTTTCCTATTCACTATGTATAGTAGACAGATGTCAAGCTGATCTAGGAGAATATAATTGGACTTTCATTCTGGCTATTCTTAATTATCAAAGCAGAATTAAGGATCTATTCCTAGTACATATAAGAGATTAGTATAAGGTTATTAGAGGATATACTGATGCTAATTTTCATATAGATCAGAATGATCTAAAGTCAAAATCCAAATGTGTTTTTAGTCTCAATAGAGTAGATGTGAGCTTGAAGAGTTCAAAGAAGTTAGTAATTGTGGATTCTATATAAGAGTATGAGTATATAGAGGCTTCTGATGCATCCATGGAATCTATTTGGATTCGGAACTTTTCCAAGAAATATCATATCACATTGTATTTTGATAATACTATAATGGTGGATCTTGAAAAAGAGACAATGTCACACCAATGGACAAATCATATACTCCATAAGTATCACCTCTTGAGGGATATCTATGAGAGGGCTAAAGTTGCAGTAAGTAGAATATCCACAAAATATACCTTGGTAGAACCCTTGACTAAAGGCCTATCTTAATAAAATCATGAGTATCATGTGAGATCTAGCAGACTGAAGGTTATTATCAGTTGTCTATAGTACAACTGGGATTCTTTTGGAGTTTGTTTTCTAGAACCAACTTAATATTAATTTATGTTAAACATGTATTAATTATTTTGAATATTAAAAAACTATTTATCACATCATGATTGTTCCTTTGTGTGAAATTGTTTGTGATAATGTCTCAAGAGTTATTGTCACGCAAAAAGGTAATAGCAGTTCCCCACTATGATTTGAACCTAGAAGTGATATTAAACAATTATTGGATATATGTTTTATATCCAGATGATATCATTTTTAGGACAAAAATGATATGTGCTATCAGGGGTGGAGACTCAAAGTAATTTGAGGACCCTTCTCATGGTGTACACCCTTGGTAATATCCAGTAGGGTATTATGAGAATGGGATCTGTTAGTAGGAAATCCACATTTATATTTGTCATTGGATGATCCTATTTGTGAACATGTGTATTGGTCCTTAGACATTATTATTATTATTAATGAATATTATGAGTCGTTTACTTTGATGTATTGATTAAAACCACGATGACAAATGTTCTTAGAGAATTAGGATATGTTGGGTGCATCATGAGTAATATTACATTATTGAATAATGCGAGAAAGGAATTGTCCCATCTATTTATTAACATATATTAATATATCAGTCCCTTTGATGGAAATGATATATCCTAAAAAAATCCATAACCATGGTGTTATATAGGCATGTTCTATTTCCATAAAGTGAAAGGAAGAGATGTTGAACATATAGGTTTATGGAATTTGCATGCAACCTGCTCAATTAGACATATTATGATAAAGGGATTATATTACACATTAAGTGTCTTTGTGAGGTAAAATATTTTTGTGGCATTAACTTTTTTTCTCTATGGGTGCCTTGGAATGTTGCTAGAAGCTAACATTAGACTTTATGCTTGTTCGCTTAATGCCACTAAGAAATATTCCTAGAGGGTAACACACTAAGTGTATCC
This sequence comes from Viscum album, assembly GCA_963277665.1. Taxonomy (NCBI): domain Eukaryota; kingdom Viridiplantae; phylum Streptophyta; class Magnoliopsida; order Santalales; family Viscaceae; genus Viscum; species Viscum album. The sequence goes on from OY728125.1 coordinate 1,407,812,771, forward strand.
ACAATCTTAGTTAAATCATATGTTATTTTTTATTATTTAATAAGTTGAATAAATATTATATATGCCCATGTTTTAACAATTACTCATGTATTCTTCATATCATTTATTTCGTCATAGTTTACTCTATAGAATATATTGTGAGTGGAATATTTAATAAATATTTATTTTCTATTTAGTGAATATGATATTTATTTATTTTCTAGTGAATAATGTAGTCATGTTTATTTAATATATAAATATACATTATAGAAGGCATGATAAAAATTCTCAAGCAATGGCAAACCAAATTTAATGGTCTAGTAAGAAATAATAAATATTGTTATTATTTAATTTATTAATATTCAATTATAATTCCCAAGTTAAGAGCATGTCGATAAATAATACTATTATTATTATTATTTGATATGTGGTTTTCCTAGTATTAAATAAATAATTAAGGTCACTTGTGAAATTATTTAATTTTAACCATAACAATATAAATACCCAATTAAGTTATTTTCTCAATAGATCCAATTCATTTGTCTTGGTTAAACACAAAGGATTTGGAGAATCTTCTCAAGCCTACAGAGCTCCCTTCTCCAAGAACTCTGCCACAACTAAAAAAATGAGCAAGGGAAGTGCTACCCTATTATCAGCGCTAAAAAAGCACCGTTAAAGGGGTCCTTTTTCATTACTAAAAAACACTAATAAAGCCCCCCCCCCCCTTATCAGCACTTTTTTAACGATGTTAGAGGGGACCCTTTATCGATGCTTCTTTTAAAAGCACTGATAAAGGGGGATTTATCAGTGCCTTTTCCTAGCGCTGATAAATTTTATATTGCAAAAAAGATAATTTTTCATGAAAAATAATATCTTTTTATATAAGTATATTTATATTGATATAAATATATTATATATATTTTAAATATGTTTTAGATAAGTATAAATAGACTATTACGTTTAATATATAAGAATGTTTGTGAAAATGGATTTAAAATATTTTAGAAACTATAATTAATTAATAATTTTCTAATTATCATCGATTAAAAATCATTTAATAACAATTTGAAGACACAAAAAATCAAAAAAATAATAATAAAAGATCTAAAATAAGTTGAAAATGTAACTCAAACTTCAAACATCCATAACATTTGATCCGGGTGTCCGTTTGAGCTCTACATCATATCATATCAAATCCTATGATTATCTCTTTGTGCTAGTGACTCAAGAAAAGATTTTGTCACATTTTTCGAGGCCAAAAAAGTCCCATAAGGCATCCAAAACTGAGTTTTTAGTCAGGATACCTCGATTTGTTGACATTAAAAAAAGTATATCTTCTGATTTGGATGTCTGTTAGGTCTATACCACATATCATATCAAATATTACTCCATTTTCTTTGATTTTACAAGTTGGGGAGTTGAAAAAGGCTTCTATATTAGAAGTTATGGTCATTTTAACATTTTATGGGTTTTCAAATACATATATATATATTTGTGTGTGTGTGTGTGTACTTATTCATAAATATATATATGTGTGTGTGTGTGTGTGTGCCTTTGTGTGTGTTGTATATATATATATATGTATTTATTTATTTATTTATTTATAAACACTCATAAAAAACATATTTTATAAATGTGTTTTAAAACTAATCTTATAAATGTTTATTATTATACAAATAAATATATGGATAAAATTTATAACTATATATATATATATATAAATTAATATACGAATAAATTTATGTATACTAATATATGAATAAATATATATGTATTTATATAACTAAATATATTAATATTAGTATGAATCTATATTTTTATAAGACTAAATATAACTATATATGTAAATATATATTAATATATATTAATATATGAATAAATATATATATATATGTATTAATATAACTAAATATATTTATATTAACATGAATATATATTAATATACGAACAAATATAACTATATAAATAAATAAATAGATATATCATTAAATATGAAAAAACGAAATGGCTTAGTGGTAAAGGTACAGGCGCGCAAGGGGAAGGTTGCGGGTTCATGTTCTGGTGGAAGCAAGGAGGTGTTCACGGGGGGGGGGGGCATGTGTTGGACGCATGGGCAAGGGCAGCGCACTAGAGTGGTCCACCTAGCGATGATAAAGGGGATCAAGCGCTATTAAAATCTCCCCCCGAATTATATATTCTTTTTTATTTCTATTTTGACTTTTATCAGTGCCAAAAAAGCGGTGATAAAGGACCACTTTAATCAGTGCTTTTTTTCACTGATAAAAGGGGTTCTTTATCAGTGATTTATTTGGTGCTGATAAACGACCCATTTATCAACACTTTTTTGAGCACTAATAAAAGGGACCCCCCCCCCCTATCTTCTCCTCGATTAACAGTGGGTTTTTAGCGCTGTTAATGCACTTTTCTAGTGCTGATAAAAGCCATATTTGTAGTATTATCCCAATAATGGAGAGAAATACACCTCCACTGGATCAAGGAGAATGAATTAAAAGTGGTTCTCAAAGCGATCAATGGTGGACGATGCAAGTGCAAGGATCTGTCATGCTAGCACTTGTAGATTCCTTTAATGACGTCTGAAGATTCTTGGAACATGTGTGGATCACCACTAGAGGAAATCTACACTTGGTTTCTACAATGAAATAATTATGGTGGACCATAGATCTATCCCCACATACATCAACGAATAAATAATTCCAATAAAATTTATTCTTTATTTAATTAAAGAAAATATAAATAATATGTAATGATCCTCCTTCTCAGTTCTGGAATTTTTCTTCATTGTTTACTTTTTTGGCTCAATTTCATAGATCACTGTGTTCATCATAATACCAATCTCATATTTATCATCAATTGTGGAAAAAAATATATAGTCGGGCATCGCACATCACACGCTTCCGCTGCACCCGAAACTGGAAAAAAAATTGATATTTAATTGTTAACTTTGACCATTGTATTTTACAAATTATAGGAATATTTTAAACCCATGATATATTAACCTTTAATATCACATATACCACCATGAAACATGTCATTTATCCAAATTGATACTACTTTTTTAATACTTGAAGAAAACTTTCTTAATCCAAAAAATAAATACAAATCAAATTCCTTATGGTTGGAACATGGCATCAATTTTATAATCCTAGAATCAATCATCATAGAAAATGAATTGGGTAGGTTATTATGGGTAAAAACAACCCTCACTACATTTTCCCCTTAGAAAATGGTATTTTATTTTGACTAATTCTATTTTTCTTCTCAATGATTGAAAATCAAAAAAACATATGACACCCTTCCAAGATCCATGAAATATAATGAAAATGATTCATATCCCTAAAATATACACATTAGTAACCATTATTCTTAGTTTCTAATTAAATAATTCAATCATATTTAATGCCTTTCGTTTTTCATATTGATTTTAATTTTATAAGATATAGAGTCCAATATAAAAGAACTTTTGTCAAGGGGAAACCAGTAATATTATTAAAATACTAATGATAGTTTTTTAAAATTCATAGAATGAAAAAAAATCATATATTATTAGGTAAATAATTCTAGGTAATGAAAACAAAAAATTATGAAAAGAGGAAAAAACAAATATCATGAAAACAAGGGTCCAAACATCGATTAGAAGAATTACAACAAAAAATAGTGAGCTCAAGAGACCAAACATAGATCATAAGAGATGAAGAATGAGAAGAACCAAAATAATAATGTCAAAACATCATGCAGACTAGAAGAACCAAATGATAAGAACAAAACAATTACAAAAAATGTTTGAAAGATCGATTTAAATGAGTGGGAAAAATATCTTTGATTTAAGGTTCGACTCGGCCAAAATATTTGGAGGAGGAGGCTATAGAGATATTCGTCCATGAATGCTTGAATGGCATGACTAGGGTGATCTCAGTTATAGGTCTTTTAAAATAGGATAAGTTGTTCTATTAGTGCTTGTAAAAATCATAGACAAAATTAAAAAATCTGTTGTAAAATGAAAAGTGCAAAAAATCTAGAGGAAAATAAAAATTTGAATTTAAATTTAAAATTTACATTATATTAATAAATATATAAAAATAAATATTAAAAGTTAATTAATAATAATAAATACTAAAATAATTCAAAAATGATAGAAATAAATTAAAAATATTATTTATATTAAATTTATTTATAAATGTGATATCATTATTATCAATGTATTAATTTCATGATAATTGAATAAATAATATTAGTTATGTATGTTATAAAAATATTAAAATACTAATAATTATTTATATGTATTTTATATATTACAAATATAATATAAATTAATAAACAATAAAATAAAAATGAAAAAATACTAAAAAATAAATTTTAATTATAAAATTTAAAATAAATTCAAAATTTAAAATGAATAGATAATAATTTTGAAAATATTTAAATAAAAAATATAAAAATAAAGAAGAATAATAATTTTGTTAATTATAGACATATTAAAAATATTAAATTCTAAAAAATATATATTTATAGATAATTTGTAAAAATCAATCAATTACAAAAAATATATTAAATGAAATTTTTTTCAAAATGAATAAATTACAAATATATTAAAATTATATAAGTATTAAAAATTAATAGATAATGATAAATTAATAAATATTTAAAATTAATGAAATTTAATAATTAATGATCATTAAATTGAAAAATATTTTAAATTTTAAAAAATAATTTTAATTATATTAATTAATGAAATATTAAAAATGAATAAATATTGAAATAAAAATATATTAGAAAAAATATTTAAAAAAAATAATTATAATGAAGTAATTATTATTAAAGAATTAATAATAATAATATCTATAAATATTTGAATACAAAAATATTATAATAATAATGAATAAATTGTAATTATATAAATTACATACATATTATAAATATTGAATATTAATTTTTAGACATGTATATATAAATATAAAAACTAAATATATTATAAAAATAGTAAATAAATAAATATTTAAAAATAATAAAATATAAGAAATATTAAAAATGGAAATCTATTAAAAATTAATTTACTAAGTTAACTTAATAAACACAAATACACATTACCTGTATACACAAACAAACAAACATACGCATAGACATGAAGGAACACATAGATACATAGACACACACACACGCACATATATACATACATATATATACACATACATGGATGTATACACATACACATACATTGATTACAAACACACACATACACATGCATATACAAACACATACTACATTTTTTAAAAATATTGGGTTTGAGGCCCTTTTTTATGAAAGAAAGCGCTCTTTTTAACTTCGTTGAGAGTTAAATCTTACATGACATGAAGGCCTAGGGACCCATAGGCCTAATACAACATGGCACAAAGGCCTAGTGTCCTGAAGACATATTAATGGCCCGAATACCTTGATTGAGTAGTCTACATCATGCCATGTCACCATTCATATGTCACGTCGGCCCTACCAGTAATCATCGGCTCATTAACCTAGTTTGAAAGTTGCATCCCCCTTTGAAGGAATTGTTGCATCATATTAGACGAATACATCGAGGAAAGGAACTCCTTCTATACATAGTGTGGGATGATGGTTGTATGGTAAGTGTTAAAAAAACAATCTCTCTTACAAGCTTCCCATTAGATGACGCCTATGTGGCCCTCGATTTCATCACCTATTGGTTAATTTACAACTTCAGATCGGTCCCAAGTGTAGATGGTCACATGGTAGGGAGATCCTTCATCCCATACCAATGGTCCATGGGGTAAAAAGTTGGATGAAAATCATCTACACTCATGCACCTCTAATTGAGGCCACCCATTAGTAATTCATTCCCACACTACCTTCATGTTCCATCGATCCATTCTTTTATTCCCTTTCAATTCACCTTCTTCCCACTAGTGCTGACTCAAAGGCCTTGTGGCCCAAGGACCATCCACTAATGATAGCACAAAGGCCGAGTGGCCTAAAGCCCATTAATGGCTCGAAGGCCCCGGGGCACGTAGTCCAAATTTTGTGGCCTGAAAAACAAATGTGGCTGAATAGTTCAGATACTATAATACCTTCTGCAGTACTACTATAGTAAATGTCGGATCATTAACTTCCAATCATCCGAAGGAATATTCTTCTCTTTGTGCTGCATGAAAACATGAAATTGTGATTGGTGTTCTAAGAAGAAATTATAGACTTCTTAAGGATATGAACTCTATTTTATTAGAGGATGAGGGACCCCTTTACAATAGAGAGATGAATACAATTGAAGGTTCCCTCTACATTTTAACTGGGTAGAAGAATTGTATCCCTATGTGGAAGGATTTATATTTTGAGGATCATAATTCTTCCCCTAATTTAAAATAAGGTAATAGGAAATGGGTCCCAAATTTCTTTATTATGTTGTACTCCATCAATACAACTAATTTTGGATGATTTTAAAGAGAAATATAAAGAATCATGATATAAGAGAAAATCTAACCCCTTCTGATACAGTGGTTGTCTCACTTATGCATGATAGAGTTACAGATGCTAATGATGATGCATATTTTCAAGAAAAGGATTCCATGGATAGAAATGGGATCTCTATCAAGATATACAAGTAATCTGAGACTTTGGAGGATTATCATATAAATAAACTGGGTGAGACAACTCCATGCTCTATGAATGTAATTATGCAAGGTGATGGTTTTGTGGAATAGGTTGAAGGGTTACTGACAAAGATAGTGTCTTTTCCATATGATTTGAAAGCTATTATTGATAAACTAAAGAATTATATGCCTATTACAAAGGATTCTTATATAAATGAAGGTGATGACATTGAGGGGTTTCTATCCTCTGGTACGGTTGAACTATAACATCGGCCCCCTATGAAATGGATGAGAGTTCATCACCCTAAAAGCTATGGTGGGTCTCGAAACATGGGAAACTAGCACAAAAAATTATTTCTTTGGTGTGGTGAGTGTATTCAGCTTTAATCTTTAGATACTATATATTTTGGTCCATGTTGGCATCCCATACATATGATGCATCATTTCATACCATTGTACTTACACTTTATTTTCTTTCTAATAAATTTGGGGTGTGGGTTTATTCACCAACTCTCATTTAATATTTTTCAGTATATAAACAATATTTATATATTATATTCATATATATATTTAGGAATATATAAATAATATTTAAAAATATATAAATATTTATATATAAATTAAATTATTCATGGTTCCCTTTATCTATTTTTAGTGTAGTTAATGGCGGGATTTTATAAGCACTTTGAAAATAACTAGTAAAGGGGTGAATTTACTTGTATTAAAAAATCACTCATAAAATATACAGATTTATCAACACCTTTTTTATCATTGAAAAATGTCTCATTTAATATTTTTTTTAGCTAGATATGAAAAAATAATTACATCTTTACCACTACTTTTTGTTTAGCACTCATAATGGTTTATGCATAATAAACATGAATTTGGAGTATTGTGTGTTGAAGATGATATATAAGCATGCCCTCTCTTTTTGAATATGTCCAACCGTAAATTAATAAGTCATAACTCATGAAAAAATAATCCACTTGTAAATCTACCAAATTTCAATCCAATAAAACCATAAATCATATCTTTCATTCCCCGATAACTTAAACTTCCACTATAAATATGATATTCATGCACATGTACATTATTCGCCTCATGTTTTGACCAAAATATCTTTTTTCTACCAATATTTCCAAAATAAATAAATTAAAGAAATGAAATGATACCAACTAGTTCCAAGTGTGTATGAAAAAATGTTTCTTAATGATTTATGCTTTGATAAAATAAAAAAAATTCATAATAAATATATTAGTAGAAATAAACTTAAAATATTTAAATATAACAAATAACCTAAACCTCCAAATATTCATGTAGTTTTAAATATTCATACAATAGTTTCCAAGAATTATAATAAAATATCTAATGAAAAACTAAACTAAAATTATAAAAAAAAATATAGCCTATTTCAAAATTATTCATAAGATCCTCTCATAACTCGGTCTCTATATATCAATGACCTAAAATCACTCAATCATATATCATATGATATTTTCAAATACCTATACCTAGTGACATACATTATTTACATATATGAGATGACTCTTTATACTGTATGAGTATAACATAGAAGGATAAAACCAACTATCTCAAAAATATCCCTTGAATTAATGATTATATGTGTGAAATTGTGAAATTGCACATGTTCATTATTTCATTTATTATAAAACATTAAAAAATATTCTAAGCTATTGTGGACTAACTAGGATACCATAACACTCAATATTTTATTATTTTTCATTATCCAAAATGTAATAAAAATAATGAGTTTTATATAAGTATCTCATGTCAATAGCATAACACAGTCAATAGAATTCCTCATTCATAGAATAAAATAGTTTATGGAATCAAATCTCATCCATGGAATAACATGGACAATATAAATACCTCTCATACACCCACAAAAAAACATTTCTCAAGGAAATATCTTTTGTATCAATGGAAAAACTTACACAATAGATAAACCTCCTCATCAAAACCGTATAATCATCACCAATAGGACATAATAATTCAATTTAGAAAATAACCACACCTAATCACCATACCACTCATATCATATTCAACATTAATTACAAGAAAAATAATTACATAATTAATTCACTCAATAAAATATCTTACCTAAAATTATAAGTATTTTTCTTATTAATCCCTCATATTTTACTTTTCAAATTATTTTGTGAATTTATAATATTTATTTCCAAATTAAGAAAAATACATCATTAAGCATATTAGTGATATACGCATTCTAAACCTAACATAATTCATAAAAACAATCATTATAATCATAATAACTCATATAATCAATTTAAAAAATACATCACATGTTACATTATATCATATATTTCAATTTTTAATTTTTCATGCACACATTTTCACATGAAACATATATATAATTATTTGAAACACATGAGGTCACCTATATGATTAATTAATTCCACTCAATAACAGAAGATTTCCAATTCATTAAAATTCACTAAAAATTATTGAAATCATAAAACTAAAATAAAAATTGTTGTTAAATATAAAAATCATACAAATCATTACAATCAATCAGGGGAGTTAGGGATTACCTTAGCAACGATTAAAGGAATACAATGAAATTTATGGGAAAAAATATACTAAGAGATGAAAATTTCAAATAGGATTATAGGGTTTGTAAAAATAAAGACAAATCTGGATTTCAATATAGTTCATTATGAAAAAATGGGATTAAATGATAAATTGAATCTAAACCCCCAATATACAATTCCCAAAAGCTCATTAAAATGGGTTTATAGGGTTTTTAAGTACCTGATGGAATATCAATGGCTAATAAGTTGTAATTGTTTACCATTTGGTTATAATTGAGGAACCCCATCTATCATATTAAGGACACTAGGTGCACTATGGAATTGTACTATGTATTAGGTGGTCTCTAGTGCAGAATAACAACACAACTTCCAACTTATTCTTTCAAAAATCACTCTATATACTATCTAAAATACATATATTGAAAAATAGATTAACATAAAAACAAATATAAAATAAAAAACTAATAATTAAAGTATACCATAGACACCTGGATTCACTAAACAAATATATATCATTGACCTTTAATAGTTTCATGGTTCTCTTATTATTTATATTTTATTGGTATGATTATGAGGGAATCTTAATACCTATGTAAGTGATTTAGAGGTTGTTTTTATATATTCAAATATTAAGGGATTCTTTCAAGTAAATATTTACGTAATCACATTACTATTTTGGTTAGTGTTAATATATATTTTAGGATTCATTAAGGGAATATTATTTTTTTTATTTAATATGTTTGAATTATAAATGGAATTCATTCAATGATTTATTTAGTGTATTTTGTTCTCTTGAAGAATCGAGTTTATCCTCCATCCATATTTTCATGGTATGAGATACTCATTTGAAAATTATTTATTTGATTATTAATGATCTAATGACATAGCTTAATAGAGAGTAATGATGTTATAGATGATAATGAATGGTATATTAAATTTTTATCATAAATTTGTATGATTATATGACTTTTGTGGTAATAATGTTTTTACAAGTGATGCATGATTGTTATGAATGATTTCCACTAGTTATATTATTTCATGATCAATTTATTAGTTTACTTATAATTATATTCCCATAAATCATCATTTTTAGGTTAAATTGTTCTTATATTAAACATTTATCTGAATAATGTGTAATCTGGGAGCATTAGAAAAAAATCAATGGTGTTTTTGATATTTTGATAGCATGCACAGTCAGCCCCGTGTAGTAGGGACTGTGTTAACATCTCTAGGTACTATACATACTCTATTTCACTATCCTGATAAGGCTTCACAATTACATGACCAATAACAATAACCATGTATTTGAACTATTTATAGTGGGAAAAAGTATCAAAAATGTGATACATGGTCACATGAAATGTCCTCATGATTTTTTAGAATGAAAATGTCATTTGAAACTACCATTAATATTCCATCCAATAACTATATGTGGACTTATATTTGTGGCTAGAGTCACTAGGGAAGATTGCGGTCAAACTAGTTAATCCATCTTAGACCATCTTTCATAAAGAAAAATATCTAGGAGAGTTTTGGTCTTAGGAAGTAATAAAATAATATTTAAAGGAAGGTGGATTTCATTATTTTTTCTCTTCTTTCTTTGTTTTTGTTGTTATCATTATGAATTATTTTATAATTTTTGTTATTGTTTTACTTAACCCCATGGGAAATAACATTCATAATTTTATTGGGGTTTTGGATGATAATATAGGACCTTCATTATAATTGATTCCCCTTATTATACTTTTGTAATTTACATATGTACTTTATAATATCTTCATGTATCTGCTTATTTGTTCACTACATAACTCATATCGGACCAAGAATAATGTATATAAAAATCTTTATAGGTATTTTAATAAAAACTCTATAACTATTTGATCATTTCTTTATCACGGTTAAGGGTTTGTTTTTATAAATATTAAGGGTTTATTATAAGAAAAATGAATTGATCCTTGATTTAGAAAAATCATAACCTTTCAGGCCAAGGAGGTTATGAAATCTTTGAATCCCTATGATATAAGAACTTTATAAATGGAAGGTTAATTCTTGGAAAACACAATTATTATAGTCCTTATCATTATTTATAAACTTTATGAATTATCATATCAATGTTAAAAATCTATTATTTTTAAAAATTTAATTATTAGTGACTTGAAAAATGTTTGAATTATTTCATCTAAATCTAAACATTAATCTTAAAATAAATAATTATTTCATAAAATGATCTATTTATTCATTATTTTTAAAATTAAACAAACATTTTCAAGATATTTACCCTTATACTTACTCTATACCAAGTACGAGTTTTTTTCCATGACCATTGTTAATTACTACGATTATCTTTAACCATGACCATAGGGGGTTAATTTTTATAATCATGACTGACTATGGTTGTAAGTACCTTATAGACATTCTATGGTCATAAGGTCGTGGTCATCATCGACCATAGGCATAGATCAGACCTACCAACACAATCATGTCTTACAGTGGCCCTAGGTCCCTTTCATCCATCTTGAAATAATGATCAACTATGAATGTGGATGTAGGGTAGACTTTAAACCATAGTCAAGCATGAACATGGTGGTAATCCCCTAATAACCTCTACCAATTTTTGGTGTTTGTTCCCAAGAACCAACTTATTTGTACATTATGATAACTTTTATTTAGGTTTTTGAATACTAATAAACTACTTATCACATCATGATTATTATTATGTGTGAAATAGTATGTGATAATGTCATAAGAGTAGTTCTCACACTAAAAGGTCACAATAGTTCTCCACTTTGATGGGAACCCAAAAGTGATATGACATTATTCTTTATTATATGTTATATATCTGGATGTTATCATTTGAGGGACACCAATGATATAGGATATCAGGGGTGGAGACTCATAGGACTTTGAGGCACCTTCTTAGGGTGTACACCCTTGGTAATATCTATTATGACATTATGAGAATGAGACCAACCAGTATGAAATCCACATTTCTATGTTTCATTATATTTTATTATCTTCGGACTTGTGTATTGGTCCATATACATTTAGATTATTATTAATGAGTATTATGAGTCATGCACATAGATGTATTTATGAAAATTGTGACGACAGATGTTCATGGTGAGGTAGGATACATAGGGTGTGTCACGAGTAATATTGCATTAATTAATAATGTGAGGATGTATTTATCCATTCTATTTGTAAGGGAAGTTAATATCTCATTCCCTTTAATATTAATGATTTAACATAAATAAATCCATGGTCATGGTGTTTTATAGGCAACTTCTATTTCCAAAGAGTCAAAGAAAGAGATAATCGAGCACATAGGTTGATGGAATTGGCATGAAACCTGGTCATTTTGAGATATTGGGATAAAGGGATTATATTACAAGGTAAGTTTCCGTAAGAGGTGACATGCCATTACAGCATTGACTTCGTTTTCTATGGGTTCCTTGGAATGTTGTTTGATTATAACCATGAAATTTAGAATACTTCACCTAATCCCATGTAGAAAAAGTCCTAGAGGGTCACACAATGTGTGTATCCAGAATCTCTATTAAATAATATATTATTATTTATAATTTAACATGCCGAATAAATATTATTCTCCCACATGGTTTAATAATTATTCATGTATGCTTGATCAAATTAATTCCATCTTTAGTTATTCAAGAGAATATATTGGGAGTGGAATATTTAATAAATATTTATCTTTTATTTAGTGAGTATAATATTTAATTATTTATTAGAGAATAATGTAGTGATATTAATTTAGTAAATAAATAGTCATTATTCAATACTCAATAAACATTGTGGAGGAATTCCATACTGAGTTTAGTGGTCTAATGATATATAGTAAATATTGAACATTATTTAATTAAATAATATTTAATTATAATTCGCATTTTAAGCATGTGTTGAGAAATAATAATTATATTATTATTATTTTTTAACGTGATGTTTTTTTAGGATTAAATAAAATAATTAAGGTCCCTTGTGTAATTATTTTATTTTAACCCTGTAAATATAAATACCCAATTATGTTATTTTCTCAAGAGAGACAATTACTTTTTTTTGGTTATGTGATAAAATCATAGAGAATCCTCCCAATCCTCGAAAGCTCCCTTATCCAAAAATTCTCCCAAAAACGAAGAGAAATCCTCCTCCATCGGATCATGGAGAACTCATTGGAATCAATTCATGAGGTGATCAAATGTGGACGACGCAAGTAGAAGGTTATTTTGTGATAGCACCTAGAGACTTCTTCAGTGATGTCTGGACATTCATAGAACCCATGTTAATCACCACTAGAGGAAATATACACTTGGTTTCTACAACATAACAACGTTTTATAGAAGATGTATCATTTAATTCATCATTAACGAAATAATTCCTTAATGGTAATTATTTATCTAATTAAATTAATTAGAAAAAAATGTGTTGGTTTCTTCTCTCTTGGTTCCTTCATTATTTTCCATTGTATATTTCTTTGATTCAGTCTTGTGGATCATAATGTTCATCATCAAATAGATCTCAAATTGATCATCGATTATGTAGAAATCAAAGTTGTTCACCATGAATTGCACACTATCACTGCCCCCCAGAACCTACAAGTCATATCAGAGCGAGAACAAAATTATTTATAAATACTTAAAAAATAATTGGAGATTTATACATTTTTAATTTAGTTTTTAAATTCAGTTTTGATCATTATTTTAATCTGAATTGAGATGTAAGTTTCTTCCTCCTTTTTTTCTCATAGATATAATTCAGAAGTGTAATTTTATGAATAAAATAAAATCACGGAACCCATCTAGAGGTTCCATGTTTTTTGGTCGAACAACACAAGACTACACATCATGAGACCAGAGATATATGTCGTGTATTCACGTTCAACACATCCAAATTGATTTGTAAATCAATTCAAGATTATGAATTTATAATTTTATTAATTACACACATAATTCATCGCATATTGACCGAAATATAATGGTGAATGGTCATCCGGAATAAACATTGTGTAGACCACATACACAGCATGTAGTCCCTTTGAGTCACAGTCTGGCCATGTATTCTATACATGGACTACCTAACTGGTGACCATTTAACTTGGAGTTCACATGGTGTGTGAACCATTAGACATGTCGTGTAATCCAAATTTTCTGAGGCACGTATTATAGGTTGATTTCTTATTCTTGTGTACCATATAGATGGTGAGAGGTATTCATGCCCTATAGATCATATATACAAATTGTATACTTATACCAAGTTATATAGATTTAAAATTTATTTATTTTACTATTTAATCCTTTGGACATGTACTTGTGTGTGGTCATAAATATAGGTCGTTCCATTTGACAGGTTTTAATATACATAGATATTTAAATGTTTAATTAATATTTGTGTAATATTCAAATATCTATATCATGTATGATTTTTGTTACAAGTTTTAACTCTATATGCATTTAAGCATAAAACGTGACCGAAAAACATATAATTCATGTAATCATCTTTGACGTACAAGTTGTGAAAGTATTTGATATGTTGTGTATTGTACATGTCTTAAGAGTAAAATAGTATATGAGTATAATAGATGTTGGGAACAATCAGACGACTATTCACCATGTGACCTCCTAGGTAAATTTATGTACAAATATAATTTTAAATGATTTCATTTAATTTGTTTAAAATTATAATAGATGATAATCTCAGTTAAATTCAGATGATAATTAAGATAAAATTATTGATTAATTAAAGATAATAATTAATCAATTTGAGTTCAATTTATCTTAAATAATAATGGTTAAGAATTTAATGCGAGTTTTTATTAACTTTTTAATTTGTTGCATGCATGTGGATGATCATGAGATAGACCAAAACATTTTTATGTGATTGGATTCATTTAATTTATTATTAAATTAAATTTTTGGACTGTGTGCCTTCTCTCCTTTCATTACGTAGGGTCTTCTTGCCCATGGTTTCTTTTATGTAATCCCCTTTTCCCCCTACCAGGGTGTGAGTAAAAGAAATATATAGATATATCTCACAATCTAGTAGAGGTAGTTCAAGTTTAGAGCTGTGGAGAAACTAATCCAAAGAGATACAAAGGTGGACAGGTGGAAAGTTATAAACATTAACCTCAATTGGTTCATACTATTTCTACCCTGGGTTAATGGTTAGTTTATCAACCTCTAGATAAACTAACCATTAGTATAATCTCATGATCATACCCTTTATTTTATTTCTGTCAAGTTACATGGTTATTTCATTATAAATGTTTTGTCCTGATCACAAAATTAATGAATTAATAGTCATGAAATATGGAACTAAACTAAACTGTATTATGTGTAAATATTATCCAAGACAAAATTAATCACATAAGTAATCCCACTTAATATTAACAAGAATCTTATAAAGATAATAATTGTAAATCTACACATAATACGATAAAATCCCTTAATATAATATTAAGTTGGTATAACCTTCCATTATTTTGGTTAAAATTGAAACATAGTTCAAATTACTTAACCAGCCAATGTTGGGGTGATTTCAATTAGCAATAAATTATAACATGTGGTTTTGGGTTGACAAAACTAGGTTCACATCAAGGGTTGACTTCCAAAGCAGTACATGGTGTAACTGAGAGTAAAATGTTTAGGAAGTCTAAATTAATGATTTCGCGATTGGGGAGTCCACTCAACAAATCAAGGAACTCCGATTTGATACAGTTGGAATTTGGGATTCCTACCTAAAACCATTCAAATTGATTGACCAGAAAAAGTTGGGGCAATGGGAAAGGGAGTAGGGATCCTTTAAACTAGAATGTCCAAGTAACATGATATTTTGAAGACAATGGTGAGGGCTATTGGGTTTTGATAAAATAGTGAGAGACTAATAAATATAATATTTATTTATTTTTCTTAATTAATCAGATAAAGTACTAATATTATTCTCAACTTATTTTATAGAAATATCAACAAAATGACATCAAAAAATCATTGTGATACATACTTGAGAAGGAAAACCTTCTCACCAAAACAAATTTTCATGAGTGGAAATGGAACCAACGTGTCATCCTTTTCTATGAATGGAAATTGTGTGTGGTGAAAGAACCTTTACCAGTTTCTCCAAGTAATGAGGAAAGTGATGAAGAATTACCTCTATATGAGAAAGATCTAAATAATGATACAGATTTTCAGTGCTTCATGTTATCATCCATGTCCAATGATATTTTGATGCTACATGAGGATATAGATTCCTATAGCATAATGTATCGCCATTGGGATCTTTATCAAGAGAAGGAGACATAATAGAGGTATGATATCTCCAATTATTTTTTTACAACTAAGCTTAGAGAGTATATGCCATGTGGGCCTCACGTAGTCATGATTTTCTGCTATATTGAATTCCTAGACATCTTAATGATTTAATTACCATTTGAGTGGTGAATAGATCTCATACTTTCACCACTACCTAAGTCCATCTCCATATCTATTGTTAATTACAATATTAGTAATAACGAGAAGAGTATTTTGGAACTTCTTACTTTAATTATCCAAAGGGATAAGGACATGGGGAATGAAAAACTCACAGTCCATATGGTGATAATAAAGGAATTGACAAGGGAAAGGATACCAAGAATTATAAATAGTCTAAATATCCCAAGAACCATCCTACCAAGAAGATGAAGATCTATAGGAAAGGAAAGGAAAAGGAGGTAGTATGTTTTTCATGTAGCAATTCAATCTACTTGAAGAGAAAATACACCCAGAAGCAATGGGAAGAAAAAGGTGTTCTCGTTATTGAGTACAATATTTCCATTTATACACATTACGTATTAGATAAAACTTGTGTTTTCCACATCTATATCCAAATTCATGAACCAAGTTGATTTCAAAATATTTTTCCGGAGGGAAGGTGGATCTGAGAGCTGTCAATGGACTGGGGTTGGCTTCCCTAGAAATTGGTGACTACCACCTTTCATTGACAACATGAATTATTTTGGTTTTAAAAGATTGCTATTATGTACCTACAGTTACAAAGAATACAATTTATATGTCACGTTTAGATAGAGATGATTTTATTTTTCGTATTTGGAAATAAAAGTCAATTTTCTATATGGAAAAACCTATGTTATCATTTGGAACATTTAAATAATGGTATTTATGTATGAAATCACAAAAACCATGTTTTTCTATCAATAATGAATCTTGTTCACACAAGTCATATAACAACCAGTTATGGCATCACCATCTTGGACATGTGACTGAGAAGTGTTTGACAAAGCTCTATCAAGATGGTTATTTAGACTCTTTGAGCTAAAAACACTTGATAGATTTCAGGATTTTTTACAAGGTAAAATGACCAAACCACCATTTGGTGGATAGCGTGAAAAGGCCACATATCATCTAGGGTTATTATACACAGATCTGTGAAGAAATTTTCTAGTAGAAGATATAAGTTGAAATTATTACTTCATAATGTTTACTGATGACTTCAGTAGATATGGATATATTTTCTTTATGAGGTATAAGTTTGATTTCATTGACAAGTTCAATGAATTAAAGAATGAAGTATATAATCATATTGGTGAGAAGATAAAGAATAATTTATTGAATAGAGATGGTGTATATATTAACTAAGAGATCATGGAATTTCTCTAGGAGTTTGGGATACTATGTAAACTCACTCAACCTTATACACCATAGTGGAATAGTGTTAGTGAAAGGAGGAAACATACCTTGTGAGACATGGTAAGGTTGATGATGAGTCATGAAGATCTTCTATTATCCTTTTAGGGATATGTATTACAAACTACGACATACAAATTATATTGAGTACCAAATAAAATGTAAAATAGAATTCCCTATGAGTTGTAGAGTGGAAACAAACCCATTTTATTCCATACATGTGTATCAGGTTACAAGGAGTTTGTTTCAGCCTTATATTTCCATAAAATAGCACCTCGGGGCACAAGCTATATCTTTATAGGGTATCCCAAGGAAACAAAGGGATACTTCCTATACAAACCCTCAGACCAGAAAGTGATTGTCTCCATACAACCCTTCTTTATTGAGAGGGATCACATCCTCAAAAAGGATATTGGGTGAAATATTGACTTTAATAAAGTTGATGATCAATATACACAAGATTTGGTATAATAATAGATTCCGTAGTTCCCCATAGACGAATTAATTCTTGAATCATAATTATTATGTAGGAGTACAACAGAGGTAAATGAACTAGATAGATATGGTTTCTAGTCATCGAGGATTGTGACTCACACTACTCGAAATCCCACTTTTACCAATGCTTATATCCCAACAGTTTAGATAAACCATTGGGAATGGCTATGTATACCAAAAAGTTACTTAAAACCATTTTCATAGAAAATTTTGTAAAGATTTTTACCACTGTTTTGTAAAACCATTCGTATATTTTTTAGTATAAGCACTTTTACCAATGGTTATCAATAACCATTGGTATGTGTTGACATTTTTCCTCCATTTACAAACCGTTTATACAAACCATTGGTATAGGCCTAACATTCCCTAATAATTTTTAAAACTGTTGGGAATGTTTTCCCCTAAATGCAGATTGGGCATCCAGTTCTCCCTCCACTCGATTGTAGGTCCCCCTCCGCTCAATTGGTGCCCTAAATCGAATCTCCATCTTCCCCAGCCTACCAAACTTCTTCCACTGATTGATCCATCTTCAATAAAGGAAAAAAAGATTTCTACACATCAAATATATAAATGATAACTTGGTTTTGTTGTTCTAAAACTATTTTTTATACCTTGGTTTTGTTGTTTTGAAACTATTTTATCTCTTTTGATCTGGAAGAAAGGAGAGATCTATGGACATTAATCATGGTTGTGGGTGGTCATTTAGGATGTAAGATAGTATTCATTCTTTTTACTTAATATATCTAATAGTATTATTTATTTATGCTAAATTTTTTTATCTTTGAAAAATTATGTTGTTTAATAAGTTTTTTTTAATGGTTGTAATAATGACTATATGGTATAAGGGTTGACATGGTTTGTATAATGGTTCATATGGTTTGTATAAGGGTTCACATGGTGTCTAAGATAATATAGTGTCATGGAAATGTACACAGTGTACATTACTTGGATAGCCATGTAAATATACATGGCCAATCACTTATGGTAAAAAGTATGTTTGGACAAATGGGGTGTGGCAAATATCCCATTTAAACATTCTTGTGTTTGATGGGTATGCCCATATGATGTGTTGGACATACTATAGAGTGGTTAGTAATTATCTCACGCAAAACACTTTCATCTCTAAAATCCAAGACTACATGGTTAAATGGAAGAAGTCATGTTCTAATGACATGCCTAACCTGGTTTCTAACTCACCTCACATAAACATAAACTAGAACACTGGTTAAATGAAATAACTCATCCTAATCATACATTATAACATTAGTTAAATGGAATAACCCATCCTCATTACTGAATTCTATACACATATGAAAAACACATCATTCATGAACATCCCTATAATGCATAAGTTTTTTAAAAAACACATATCCCTTTAATATCATGAAATATCAGTAGGAACTAATATAAATTTTTCATCTTTACAGGTGGAAGCTTCATTGATTTGGATAATATATTCTCAGAACTATAGAGTGAAACCTCATTCGGTGTTTTGATGTCAACCTAACTCCACACATGAAAAATAATTTCATTATCCATCAATAAAACCAATGTAAATATATAAATGCTGATTCATATCTCTATCATTAATAGATTTCCTTAGGAGTTCTTAATACATAAGGGTGTTCTCCCAATACCTCCCTTGTTGGATTTCAAATTCAATTATCCTCATTTAACACCACTTTGAGGAATCTCTTCATTTAAAATTATGTGTTGGTTTAGGATATTCGGAAATCCTTATCTTCTATATGAGTTGGAACTATTTAATTTGAAATTTCAAAACCCTCCATAAAATTCCTACATCTAACACTTTAATTTTCATTTCTAAACCCATCTATTTAATTTTAGAAAACATTGAAGAATCATATTACACAGGAAAACTTTATTTTCTTCATCCTTTAGGGTCATGAATAACATCGGAATTTCAAAATATATGTCATCGTTTTTAGTATTTTGAGGAGAGGCATAATATTTTCATTTGATTGAAAAAAATCATATTTAAGGTATTTTTAATTTCAATTTCATGTTTTCAGGGTGGGGAGGGGGTGTGTAGGTGGGGTGGGGGATGGGGTGGGGGGGGCTGTCCAGGTGGGGGGGGGGGGCTGGGTTGTCTAGGTGGGTTCATGGTTGGCCAAGTTTCACAACCATTATTTAATTATGAGGTAATTTTTATATTTTTTTGGTATTTTATTTTTCCCTTGTATTTACTTTAGTGTTTTTAGAGAAAATATAGTATTTTTACCCATCAATATGTGGTTCATGGTTGGCACATAGTTCAGTGAAACTATGCCACATCCCAAGGGATACCTGGTACCCAGGACACCATTTTTTATGTGTACCAGTCCACCCCACCACAATCTGATGCACGGTGTGGCCAATATCACTAATAGTGTATCACTTTTATTTGATATGGACAACATTTTAAGTCAAAACAACTGACATATGAAAAACTAATCAAATTCATTTGGATTGTGTTGAGAATTTAGTACAAAGATACATGGGTCATTTTTGATGTGTACGAGTCAACCCCACCTCAATCCGATGCACAGTGTGGCCGGTGCCACTCAAAGTGTCTCACTTTTATTTTAAATGGACAAGATTTTAAGTGAAAACAACTATTGTCATATGGAAAACTGACCAAACACATTCAGATTGTGTTGATACTTTATGAAAACTATCTATGGATCATTGGGGACAGGGACGAGTCATTCTCGCTTCAATTAGAGGCACCATGTTACCGATATCACTCAGAGTGTCTCACTTTTGTTTGAAATGGACAACATTTTAAGTGAAAACAACAACTACAATATGGAAAACTTACCAAACGCATTCAGAATGGGTTGATACTTTATCACAATGATCGATGGGTCGTTTGTGACATGTACTAGTCAACCCCGCCTCAATCTGAGGCACGGTGTGACTGGTATCACTCAAAGTGTCTCTCTTTTATTTGAAATGGACAACATTTGATGTGAAAAGAACTAGCATACATAAAACCGATCAAACGCATTTGGATTGTATTGATAATTTAGTACAATTATGTAAGAACCTGGACCTTCGTTTCAGGTATGTTTTTCCTCTTTCTGGAGTTTTTTTAGAAAATAGGAGTTTCTGGAAATTTTTTAAGTACCTACCGTGTACCTTATGAGTACACACCGTGTACTTTGATGCCGCTTGAGGCAGTTTGCTAGCCATTTCATGGCCACACACACGGCCATATAGGGGTGATGTAGAGGTTTCTTAATGAGGAGTACATAAAAGCCTAGTACACACTGTGTAATCCCAAAGTACACACCATGTACTTTATCTTTTTCATTAAACGGATCGGGGTTGCGTCTTAACACCATAAACATCTTCTTCTCCAGATTCTTCGATCGAGAAAGATGGTACATCTAAGGATCTTCTCAAAGTCACTGATCCGTCACTGGTCATTTGAATAGAACACCGTCGGTTGCAATAGAATTGCAGTGGTGAGTTCTTGGTTCTTCTTTGGCCACGCTTCCTGATTCTTTCTCTTATCAGAGTTATCTAAGGTTGAACGTTTTAGACGTTTTTGTAGATCTACTCCGTTCTAGGCCAAATCCCAGGCTGAGGTTCACGTATATCGATCTCGTAAGATCGAGGTAGCTGGTTCGTTGCCTTACGTTGAATGTCTTTGAGTTTTTGTGCAAAAGTGCCAGATTCCCATGTATCGGGTATCTCAAGTTAGGGTTTTCATCCTGTATTATTATTTTCTTTAGATTGCATGTATGATTGAAGCTATTAGATTAATAATTATTTCTTTTTATCATGTTTGAGGATTACCCCATGGGTGTTGCCCTTGTTTTGGCAGTTTATCGTCGTTTGGCTTAGGTTTCTGTGAGGAAGACCTTGTTGCATTGATTACCTGTCGTGATATAATCGATTGCATGTATTGCCTAATGTTTATATGCTTTTGAGGAGTTATAGATATTATCCAAGTAGTTTTTTAACATAAATAGGGCTACTGAAAGACAATTAAACATGACTGGACTGCTCAGGGTTGTGTGAACCTAGTGCGGTAGACTAAAGAGGGAATTGATGATTAAGGGCTTCCCTAGAGAGTCACTTATAAATTAGTATCCTTAAAAGGACCTACAGTAATTGGACTTTGTGCTTCCTCAGAGTTTCTTTAGTTAAGTATCGAGACTACAGGCGAAATTAGACCTAAGTTCTTCCTCAGAGAGTCTATATCTATCGTTACAAGACCGCAGGGGAATGGATGGTGAGAGATTCCCAGAGTGTCTATGCCTTTTTATGATTACTTTACTAGAGAGGTCTTCTAGTGTGAGCCACCAAGAGAGTCAGCTTGAATATTGTTTAGTTGGTTGTGACGAGTCCACCAAGCCAAAGAACAAGCTTGGGTTTTTTACTTCTTGCTTTTTAGGTAGTCTTCTAAGATAATTGTTGTGTTA
The DNA here is from genome assembly GCA_963277665.1 of Viscum album. Lineage (NCBI taxonomy): Eukaryota > Viridiplantae > Streptophyta > Magnoliopsida > Santalales > Viscaceae > Viscum > Viscum album. The sequence continues at coordinate 1,407,835,558 of OY728125.1, forward strand.
CTTACTATGCCTTGGGAATATAGAGTTGTTTACTTTATTCCTTGGTTTATAATTTAATGAATGGATTAAATTAATAAATTAATGTGAATGGAGATTTCTAGGATTGTATATATTAGTGTACTCTTATTTCTCTGCTGCATTTATTTCCATTACTTTTCTATATTGCTCACTGATAGTAGGGCACAGATCTGGTGGTGGTTGCCTACTGGGATTAGTCTCACGCCCTATTTGGGTCCTGCTTTTTGGCCCAAACAGGTTATATGGTTACAGGTGTGGATAAGGATTGTGTCCCTTCTACTTCAAGTACATGATTATTGGTTGGATCTGGAGAGCATGGGACCAATCATAGTCTTGCGATGCTGCTAGAGTTGCTGTTTAATTTTATCACTTTGAATCTCAGTTGTATTTCAGTAATTTGTTGTGTTTGCTGCTTTCATTAGATACTTCTACCTCCTGCATCATTATCATCATTACTATATATTTGTTGCTTCCGCTGTTTAGTTTCAGTTATTATATGATGTTTACTGCTTCCTCTATTGACTGCTATTTCCTTTCCCTTGTATACCTTACCAAATGAGGGCATAGTTTCTCCAATGACTCACCAAGGCCCTCGCTACTAGTCGGTAGCCTCTGGCATTTGGGGAAATGTGCTTGAGGTCCTGTGGAGAACTAGGTACAGGGCACCAGTTGAGTGGCTCTGGATTCAGGTTTTGACAAATGATCCATGGGTCATTTTTGATGTGTATGAGTCAACCCCACCTCAATCCAATGCATTTTGTGGCTGGTGCCACTCAAAGTGTCTCACTTTTATTTGAAATGGACATGATTTAAGTGAAAACAACAATTGTCATATAGAAAACCAACCAAACGCATTCGGATTGTGTTGATAATTTAGCACAACGATCTGTGGATCATTTGTGACAGGTATGAGTCAACCCCGCCTCAATTCGAGGCATAGTGTGACCGATATCACTCAAAGTGTCTCACTTTTATTTGAAATGGACAGGATTTTACGTGAAAAAAACAACTGGCATACAGAAAACTGATCAAATGAATTTGTATTGTGTTGATACATTAGCACAACAATCCATGGGTCATTTGTGACATGTACGAGTCAACCTCGCCTCAATAGGAGGCACAGTGTGACCAGTATCATTAAAAGTGTCTCTATTTTATTTTAAATGGACAGGATTTTAAGTGAAAACCACAACTTGCATACATAAAACAGGCCAAATGCTTTCATATTGTATTGATACTTTAGTACAATGATACATGTGTCATTTGGGACATGTACGCATCAACCCCTCCTCCATCTGAGGCACGGTGTGTCCGATATCACTCTAAGTGTCTTACTTTTTTTAAAATGAACAACATTTTAATTGAAAACAACAACTGACATACGGGAAACTGACCAAACGTATTTGGATTGTGTTGATACTTTAGTAAAATTATACATTGGTCATTTTTTACGTGTAAAAGTCAACCCCGCCTCAATCTAAGGCACGATGTAGTGGAATCCAACTCTGATTAATAGATCGCACCATAAATGTACCATTAAATGTTCATAGCCTTAAGTAAATAAATATTACTCTCACTAAAGTCAATAAACATACAGTTCGATTCTTCTAGACCATCACATGTTGAACTTCTGATCATTTCAGTTCATCCTGGATTTCAAATTAAGTAAAGAGCTCCATACTTTACTCATCTTGTAACGACCATGGAACCATGGGTCAGTTTCCATACCCCATTTTCAAATTTAATTTCATATCATGCATCATCAAACTTTCTCTTTAGATTTAGGAAGAAGAAAACCAGACCCAGGTAAAATCCATTTTTAGACGTTTTTTATTTTCTATAAATGATGTTTTTTTAGGATAGATCATATTTGGGTGTTCTTTCATTGTTAAAAGATCTTATTATGATCCTCAAAAACCTAACAATTTCAAAAATTGATGGGTTTCATTTCACAGAATCAATAAAGTGTAGCGAGGGAATATCCTACCACTTTTCAAAGTCCTATGGTAGGATGGTTTGGTTAAAGTGGGTATTTGGGGTCTGATTCAGTTGGATCCAATTTTTTTGAGGATATTATGTGTCGTCACTTTTATTCTCACTATTAATCATGAGAGGGTTTCGTCAATTATTTTTATCCTGGAATAAAGAAGTGTTTCCCTTACATTAACCAGTAGTACACCATGTATGACTATAACCCATCCTGGAAGGGGACTATTTTTTGTCAACCACATATGCATCACGACAAACTCTGGATGAGACACATGTTCAACATCTACTTATCCAACCAATTTGGACATGATCACTAGGCGTATAAAAACCAATACCCATGTATGTTATGTTATTACCACTATAGTGTCTACCAAAAAAACCATTACCATTCACCTAATATCTAACATTAACACCCCTACCTCCTTTATCTTCCTTCTTAGTGCATCAAAACTGACATTTACTTTACAAAGAACATATTCCATTACTAATTTGAACATCTACATGTATTTTATCCAACACATCTGAAAACGATTTAGTTCACATTAGAATAAATTATATTACTATGCCATTTAGTTTGTATATATAACATGTCTCTAATCAAAGGGGTGGTGTCTCTGAAATTTACACTCATCAACGATAGTCCTAAACTCTTTTTTAGGTGTTGGGTAGTTTCACTCATGGGGTTATAAGTGATGAGACTCATAAGAAAATACCTTTTCACCATATATTATAAAAAATACATGTTCAATGCAAAGTGCATCACAAATAATTACATACCCAAATCTAGGATTAGAAAAAAAGGGATTTGAGCCAATTTAAAACTCTTATTCAACTAAAATAAGTATTTCTCAGACTATTCTGCCAATTAGAATTTGATGGGGAGGTGGGGGTTGTGCTAGTTGGTGAGGTTGTTCAGGGGTGAGGTGAATTACTACTGGAAGAGTGGTTGTCATATGAATATTGAAATGGGTGTAAATAATTTTTGAGTTATTGAAACTAATATTTAAATCTACTGGAAGATTGTTTTCATATGAAGATTGAAATAGGGAATTGTATTTCATGACATGGTTGGAAGATTTTAATGGTTTTATGTGTTTTTTTGTACTATTTTAGGTGTTTTTATGTTGTTTTATGTCTTTTTGTATGTGTTTTTTATGCTATTTTTTATATAGGTGTATACTGGAGGGGCTACTGGAGGGGTTGTTGTCTAATAGTTCTGGAAATACACAATAACAACAGTTTTAAACCGTTGTTATACTTTGAAAAAAATTTAAAAAATATCGCAACGGTTTTTAAACTATTGGTATAGTGTTTAGTCATCAATATATACCAACAGTTTCAATGAAACCATTGGAAAAATTGTTATAATAATGGTTTACAACCACTGGTTTAGATGAAAAGCATGGTCTTCCCAACCATTGGGGTAAACATATACAAACTATTATCCTACAACCGTTGGTAAAACAATACATACAGTGGCCTATACCAACAGTTTAGATCAAATTGTTGGTATAGGTCTTTCCTCACGGCTTACTTGCCTACAATTTGGAAAATCATTGGTATAGGCAATATCAATAGATTGCTAGCCTATACCAATAGTTTAGAACCATTGGTATAACCTTCATTTCCAGTAGTGTCATATTGGTTAACAATGATGAACCTTTATCCTATAATGAGGTATTAGAGAGGTCAAAAGATGCAATATTACTAGAAGCTATAAATTCTAATATGGATTCCATTTATCAAAAACAAGTTTGGGTTTTAGTCGATGTGCCAGTTGATGTAAATCATGTTGGATGCAAATAGGTATTCAAGAGGGAACTAGACATGGAAGGTAAATTAAGTTACTATAAAGTAAGGCTAGTGGCTAAAGGGTTTAATCAATTTCAAGTAATTGACTATGATGAAACCTTTTCATCAGTTTCAATGTCTAAATCCATCAGAATCATGATTTCTATAGCAGATTAAAAAGACTATGATATTTGGAATATGGATGTGAAAACTAAATTCCTTAAGGGGAACCTTCAGGGAGATATCTATATGAAAAATCCAGATGTTTTTCTGACTCCAGGTGATGCCAAAATGATTTTCAATTTTCAGATATCTATTTATGGATTGAGGAAGGAATCCAGGTCATGGAACATTCGATTCAATGATTCTATAAAATAATTTGGTTTCATTAAGAATGAATGTGAACTGTGTGTTTAGAAAATTTTAATGGGAATTCATTCGTTGTCCTAGTAATATATGTTGATGACATATTACTTATTGGAAACGACATGCCAATCATACAATCTATTAAGGACTGGTTGAATAAGTGCTTCTCCATGAAGGACTTAGGTAAAGTAGCATATATTATAGGGATCAATATCATTCATGATAGACATGAAAGGCCTCTTAGACTAAGTCAAAGTATATACATTGTTCGAATACTAAAGAGATTTAGTAAGGAACAATATAATATGTGATTTGTTCCAGTGACACATGGTTTACATATTTCTAAAAAAATGTGTCCTTAGACACACCATGAAAAATATATCATGAGTAATAAGATATAGGCTTCTATGATTAGATCAATCACGTATTCCATGTTATATACTAGACTTATTGTTTCCTATGCACTAATCATGGTGGGAAGCTATCAAGCTAATCTAGGAGAATAACATTGGAGTGTTGTTTAGTCTATCCTTACTTATATGACAATAACTAAGGATATGTTCACAGTGTATAGAGAATATGAGTTATTCATTAAGGGTTATACAGAAACTGGTTTTTAGACATATCATAATGATATGAGGTCACAATCAGGATATGTTTTCTATCTAAACGGAATATCTATGAGCTAGAAGAGTTCAAAACAGGTAGTTTTTGTGGATTTTATAGCAGAGTCTTAGTATATATTGTCTTATGATGCATCCAAAGAAGACATTTATATTTATAACTTTGTCATGGAGAATGATTTGGTACCTAGTAGTAAAGTCTCCATTACATTGTATTGTGATAATACTACAGCAGTGGCTCTTTCAAAAGATCCAATGTCACACCAACAGACAAAGTACATATTCTAAAAGTATCACATCTTGAGTTTCTTTTATCAAAGGGGTGAAGTTACAGTGAGCAGAGTACCCACACAAGATAACGTGGTGGACCCATTGAATAAATTCATATCTCAACAGAAGCAAGAGTATCATGTGAGAGCTATTAGACTGAAAGTTGTTAGTAGTTGGCTCAAGTGAAAGTGGGAGTTTTTTGGATTTGGTGCCCTAAAACCAACTTGTACATACTTTATGATAACATTTATTCATCGTATTTAATATTAATAAACTACTAATCACATCATGATTATTCTTATATGTGACATAGTATGTGATAATGTCCTATGAGTAATTATCTCACTAAAGAGTTATAGAAGTTCACCGCTGTGATGAGAACCCAGAAGTACTATGACACTATTTTGGAATATATGTTCGTTATCTATATTATATTATTTGAGGGACACAAATGATATAGAATATCAGGGGTGGAGACTCATGGTACTTTGAGTCTCCATCTTATGGTGTATTCCAATGGTAATATCCAGTAGGATATTATGAGAACGATACCCACCAGTAGGAAATCCACATTTCTATGTGTAATTGGATGTTTCTACCTTATATTGTTTGTATTGGTCCTTAGACCGTATGATTATTATTAATGAGTACTATGATTCATGAACTTATATGTATTGATGAAAATAATGATGATAGATGTTCGTAGCAAAGTAGGATATGTTGGGTGTGTCACGAGTAATATTGCATTAATGAATAATGTGTGTCTTGATTTATCCCTTATATTATTTAATGGAATTTAATATCTCAGGGACATTTTATGGAAATGATATATCCTAAATAAATCCATGTCTAGGGTGTTCTATAGGCATGTTTTACTTCCAAAATGTCAATGAAAAATGATATAATTGAGCACATAGGTTGATGGAACACGCATGAAACCTGCTCAATTTGAGATATTAAGATTATATTGAATGTTATGTATCTATATAAGGTGACATGTTATTTTAGCATTAACTTCATTCTCAATGTGTGCTTTGACGTGTTTCTAGACGCAAACCTTGGAATTTAGGCTGCTTCGTCTAATGCCACGGATAAAGAGGCCCAGCGGGTCACACACTAAGTGTATCTAGAATCTCAGTTAAATAATATATTATTATTTATTATTTAATAGGTTTAATAAATATTAATTCCGCACAAGGTTTAAAAATTATTCATGTTGGCTTGATCTCATTTATTTAGTCACTAGTTATTAAAAAGAATATATTATTAGTAAAATATTTAATAAATATTTATTTTTTATTTAGTGAATATAATATTTATTTATTTATTAATTGGAAAATAATGAAGTGATATTTATTTAATAAATAAATATACATTATTCATGTCCTGATAAATATTTTGGAGGAATGGAAAATTGATTTTAATGGTCCGATGAGAAATTATAAATATTTAATATTATTTAATTAAATACTATTTAATTATAATTCGTGATTTGAATGCATGTCAAGAAATATTATTATTATTATTATTATTATTATTATTTGACATGATATTTTTTAGGATTAAAAAAATAATTAAGGGAACTTGTGTAGTTATTTTATTCTAACCCTGGTAATATAAATACACAATTATGTAATTTTCTCAAGAGAGACAATTCGTTTTTATTGATTGTGAACAAAAATCTTGGAGAATCCTATAAAGCCTATAGACCTCCCTTCTATAAAACATTCCCAATAATGGAGAGAAATCCACCTCCACCAGATCAGGGAGAATGCTTAGTAAGCAATTACTGAGTTGATCAATGGAGGATGACGCAAGCACAAGGATCTTCCGTGTTATCACCTAGATCCTCCTTTGGTGACATCTATAGATTTTTGAAACACATGTAGATTAACATTAGAAAAAATATACACTTGGTTTCGATAATGCAACGATGGTGTACTACAGATCTATCATCATAGTCGTCAATGAAGAATGAATTCCTTATAGGTAATTCTTTATCAAATTAAATTAATTATAAATAATATGTATTGATCTCCCCTCTCTTGATTTTAGTGTTATTATCCATATTCAATTTCATTGATTCAATTATTTAAATAATGAAATTATTCATGATATATATCTCATATTGATCATCGATTGTGGAAAAATCAATGTTGGGAACGACCCATCACATACTTCTTTTGCACCCAAAACCTAGATCAATGACATGAACTGAACCCCTAGGGTCTATCCTAGACTGGTAGTGAGTCTAGTGTCCCCCCAACCCAAGTCCACTTTCAATAGACAAGGATATGATGACTAGAACCCAATAGCTATTTCATACAATATGTGAGGACTTGGCTTAAATCATCCCCACAACAGACACATAACTATAAATTATAAAATACCAAAAATGTTTTGTGTCTATATATATATATATATATATGACTGAATTATATAAAATAAATGAATGAGACATCAAATAAAAGCACAAAACCGGCCACCTGAAAAAAAACACAAGGAATTTTACTCCTGAAAAGACTCCAAATTTGAAGGACATAACACGTTAGAAGACTCTATATCACTGTATTTACTCATAGACTGATATCAAGTGGAAATGGTTGCTGAAACTATCATAAATATCTAAACACTTCCACGTGTCACTAAGAGTGATAGGGAATCAACTTCAAACAAGCCACCCCGACTGCATGACATCCAAGACCATCTCCTAACAGTGCATCATCTGCACAAATGCAACACATGTGGGAATAAATCCCATGTAGTGGTGAGTATAAATATACTCAGTTGGATAACTTGAAACTACTAATGAAATATTATAAATAAGTTATCTTAAACTCAAAAATAAGAAGACAACTAGTATTAAGATAAGTAAAGTTATAGATATTCTCTACTACTATAAGTTCCATGGATGCAATGAAGTCGCATTCAACTTTATTCTAATCCTTAAAGGTTTTACCTCATAGGAAATTAGGGATTCTCAAATTACCATAAGGAACCTAAAATTTGAACTCAATACCCCACCAATATGTCATATCTTGAAGGAAAATCCTGGGTACTTAAGGAGTCACAATAATAAAGTATCCAATCTCTATAATATTTCATCCATATCACCACTATAATATATAAGGGGAACACACTCCTTGCTTTGGAATATGCATCATTCAAGTAATTCCCGATATTTACCATCCACTATTATTATGTCACTATTTGAAAAACTTATAGGGGAATCCACACCATGACTAAGGATATGTATTGTTCAAGGGGGTACCAACCCATACTATTATGACAACCTTTCTTTGATAAATCCCACTTCACCTCATGAATATAATAGTGGGAGAATCATGACTCACTAAAATAAAGGTATTAGTTGAAGGAGTAATTAACCCCAGTGGAGGACCCATGCCCCATCTATGATCTTAAATGAGGAATTAATAGTTCCAAAAATAGAGTAATCATTCCCCAATATGTGGGGAGTACTGAACCCTTTCTTTTATGTAGGGGACTTATTTTCAGACATAAAAATTCTATCAAGGGAGTACCAACCACAATAATGCTCTTATATCAATGCAAAATCCCCATTGCCATCCCTATAGATCTAATTGATAAAAATATTTATCATGACTTTCAAATATCCAAATATTAATAATTGTATTTTTTATCATTAACTATATGTAAAAACACTCAAAATATATTATATATTAAATTGAAACCATCATATAGAGAAAATGTTGTAAAAAATGTTATGTTGGTGAAAATTTAGGACACATAATGTTCCTCGGGCATGCCATATGGAGTGCTAAGAGTGGGGGTGTGTGACCCTAGCATGTGTTCTCAACCCATATACACTAAATCACATGTATCCCATTTGTTCTTTGTTGTGCTTCCCTTGATAAGTTGGGTGAACATGACTTGTCACGTAACCCCAACCTCCTGGTCAAGCCTACATTGCACCATAAGCCATCTTCTAGGATCCATACAACATGGCATGTAAGTCTGGGTATGTTGAACCATCCCAAGAGGTATAACGTGTGAATTGTCTAACCAGAAGGGCTAAGTTTTCCTGGCCAGCATCTGTGGGGTGATCCCTCTAGTTTGGTCAAAACATGACACTCAAGTGTCCACTACCTCCATTATGGGTTGCAGTTATATTCCATGGTTCAAATATACCACCACACAGCCCTCTAACATAATCAAACCTACTATTTTTGAAACCACTATGATTGGCTTCTCTACACCACCAGTGATCACTTTCATGATCGACCACATTCATACCGACATTCCATCAATGAGAGATTTTGGTATCAGTTTCTGGATTCCCATTCTGTGATGGGATAGAAAAGAAAATTAAAGGGGAAAGTGATCAAGATTCACTCATCAATCCACATTCAAGAAGGAAAAAACAGATTAAAAAGTTATCATTGATAAGAATCTCCCCTAAAAATTCAGTGTCGGGATTGAAAGATCAAGAATGGGGTATGATAATCAGGAAGGGAATTTAAATTCCCAAAATCAGAGCTTCAGTCAATAGAGTTTCAAAAAAAATACCCAGAATGAAGAAAATATTAAAATAAATAATCCCTAATTCATGACACAACAATCATATCTTTAATCTTTTATTTACATCAATATTATATTTGTTGTCATCATGCAGTCTGATAATTGATATTGTTGTGTATCTAATCCCATTCAATTGAACTGATAGTGACTCATCCAAGATCTTCTCTCTCTCCCCACTCTCACTATATCTAGGGTTTCTCTAGACTGAAATAGTGGTTAACTCTAAGTAGAAATTGTAATATGTATTTTATAGAGAAAATTAAGTTACTAGATATCATCATTAATTAATTAAAAATTAATTTATTTTATTTAATCTCACACCCATGGAGGGTAATCCTGGGACCCCATGTGTAATAAAAAATAACATTGATCCTAGGGTATCCCAACTATTCGAGATGAAACTGAAACATTTATTTTCTAATCCAAATCATTATTCTGGAGGAAATCAAATAATTCACTAACACGCACGCACAAACTAAAAAATATTGTTTTGAATATAATATTATCAAGTCTACACAAAGCTCAAAAAATATTGATGGATTAGTGACAAATATAAAAAAAACTATTTGAAATATTTTTATCATCCTAATTAAAGAATTTGGGTCTCTATATCCTCCACACCAATAAAATATTCTATCCTCAAAAATGGAAACAATATGGGCTACTCAATAAGGATTTTCCCCAGACAACCTCTAATGGAAAACAAATAAAATTCGCATGTATTTATTTCATTGTTGGAGGTATGAGTTCTAAATATACATGGTACTTAACCACCAAATAAGGGAAAATCCTCTCTTAGAATCAAATTTATTGACTTTATCTTATCTCAATGAATGTCCGCAATATATATGTGCATCTTCATGAGGTGAGTCATATTGAGAATCAGCACCAAAACCCATTTCTCATCCAAAGGCCTCTCCACCACATGGAATGTAATGAATCCATGAACCACCAACATCTATATTAAATGTTTTGTGAACAAGGTTATTTCTATTGGTATCCCTTCACTCCCCACTTTTAAAAATAAATCCTAATTGTTGTTTTTTATGTACACCACCCATCTAAATCATACTCCACCACTTAGTGCTTCATAAAAAAAATTCACTAATACCAGAATGTTTTTAATGTAGTACAATTCTCTAGATCCAAATAAGCTTATCATTCATATACTACCAGTAATAAAGAGACACCAATGTCTCTAGCTCATGGCACAATGGAAACATTGGTTTTTATCCCTCATCCTCTTCACAAACATTCATGTGAATTTTCTATCTATATACCAACATCAAATAAGTTTTCACCCAATGTCGTACATAACTTGTTTTTGTTGTTATCAATCATTCAAATATTATATATATGATCATATCTAGAACAACACCAACACCCTTAAACTACTTTCATCACACCACCACCCATCAACTGGCCTAACCTGCCACAATATGAAGTGAACTATCCTATATATTCATATGAACCTACTCTATAATCTCCAAACCCAAATATAAAACCTTCTGAAACATGATCGGACAAGATCAATAACATATATATAAAAACTCCTTCTCCACAACATAGTAAAAGATTCCATGTGATGGGTACACGCACAAAGATCTATTGGACATACCACACTGACAGAAATGATCCACTAGAGAGGTATATACTCAATATTTTCATCTTAATAATTAATACGAACAAAACCAGAAAACCATTATCCACTTGAGCATCTGGTTCATGCTCTCCCCACATTTAATAAATCTCATCAGTTCATTTTTTTAGAATGTCTCGTCACATAGGACCACTAAGTCGACATCACCATTATGGGTCTCTCTCACACAAGGGAATATGTTGGGGCCACCAACATCGATTGAATATGATTAGTGTCATGAACTCCATAGAGGAATCAACTTGTACAAATCTCACTTCTCATGTTCCTCCTCTATCATTCAGATGTAGATTCCTCTTCTATAATCATCCACCACCATGAAATTACTATGATACTAAGATCTCATCAACCACTATGGATTCAACTTCACAAAGACTAATTCTAATCCATGAATCAATATCTCATGTTACAAAACATTAATACACAACCGGTACACAAAAAGTAAGACTAGGAAAATTCCTCAAATACCTAACATGATCCTCTAAAAATTGATTCTAAAAAATATTTAATTCATTGTATTACTTAAGAACACTCAAAAACTATCTCATTAACATAATATAATGCATAATTGGTTCTATGATTAAGTAAAAAGATATTTCACCCTTTAGAAACATTCTTCCATTCCATTATACTCATAGTAATTGAATTATGATCCATTCCCATAAATCCTAAATCCACACATACCATTTAATAGAAATTTAACTTCAACTTCAATAGGTTTTCCCCTTCTTTTCATGCTTAGGGGAATCTCAATAACTATTGAATATGGAACCCACCCCATTTACTCAATCTCTAATGCCACATGATAATAGAAATGGGTAACCTAATAATACCATGGAAGGTACCACTGGACCTCAACTCTGCATCGAAGGAATCTCAAGAAAGACCACTATCTCCACTTAGTATAAATTCACTTTTACTAGATTGGGTGAGTGAAATATGGTCACTATTAGTGGAAACTCTCTAACTAAAAATGGTATGGTTTGGGGTTCCACTAGAATCTGTAACTCTTGAACTTATGATTCATAAATAATAACTTGAACCTATTACATCAAGTATGAAGATCCATAAAGAGGGGAAATAAATAATACTCTAGGATACATCTATTAATTACTTCATATATTCATTCCTTACACACATCATACTATAACTTTGATTTCAATCAATCCATAGTTAATAGGATGTAATTGAGGCTGGTGGTGAAAAAGAAGGATCAAAGCATCACTTTTCTTCTTCTACATCTAGACTGCCTTCTTACCAAAATAAATTGTTTACTTTTAGGACTCTACCTTCAATGGTAACTTTTTTATCATCAATGTTATATTTAAATCGTAAAACTATACTCATCACTGCTCTATATATCCTTGAGAAAAATATTAAACTGCTTCTAAATCCCAAGTGTAGCCCTTGAAAATAAAATATCAACTATCAATGAGTTCTTATGGGTGTCTAGAATAGGTTTTTTTGTGTCAAAACATAAACACAAATTGATAAATATTCTTCCAAAACACTGGATGAACCACTAAGCATGGAAGATTTCCTTGAGAAACATGTGAAGAGAATTCATCACAAGGTCCATGGACCTTGAAGGGTACTCAAACATGGTCATGTCACTCCACATAGATTATAATCATCCTTGGATAAAAATACATCTTGAAAAAGGTCTCAAAATTCAACCATGATAGAGTAGTCTAATAATGAGTTCTATTAAAATAACATAAACTAATAGCTCACTATGTTGTGTAGGGAGATCAACATAAGAATTGATATTCATTGGGTAAAAGTTTGAACTAAATGGAAATGTGAGTCTAAAATTCCAAGTAGTTCCACATCGCTCAAAGATCAAGATCTCTTTACAAACCCATGAGAGCTCTGTCATTAGAATGCACACAACATATCCAGTCTAAAAGTAGCATCATCTAACACAATGGGAACTATCATCCACTGTATAAGAAATACTTCACTAAGAAAAAATGGGAGAGAATTACATTAGATAATGGGGAAAGTATATCTATCAACCATGTCTCTGAAACCACACCACATCTCTCACTAATAGATGATGAGATACCCAACGACATGTATGGGATTTTCATGAACCTTCCTCTATAGACAAATCAGCTATCATTAGGTAACACCATTAATTTGATAGGATTTACCCATATGGATTAGAGCTTGACTAGATGAGATTACATGTAAAGGATAAGAATGTAAATAATGGAATTTTACATGATTCATGTACCAACATTCTTGTACACCATAAAGATGTATTAGTGTTATGGGTTCACTAACAAGTTATCAGGTTCATAACGTAAGGATATATTAGCCACTGCACCTATGTTGGTCTCCATAGACTAATAACTAAATTCAATACCACCTTAACATCATCGCACAAAATTCCTAAACTAGCCCTCATGTGACTGTTAATTCCAAACTCTATGCCTAGGACATTAACGCTTTGATACCACTCTGAGATGACCTGACCCACCAAGACCCCACTTGAGCTAGCAGTAAGCCAAGTGTTCTTACACAATATCACCTTCAATAGGTCAAGGACTAATGACTAGAACGAATATGGATTATCAAATAATATTGGAGGCCTTAGCCTTTATCATCCTGAAACAGACACATATCTCCAATGCATAAAATAAAATACAACCCTTGTAGTATATATAACGATATATAACAAAATATTGTATACAATGCATGCATGAGACATCAAATATAAGAAAAATGCCATATTAACAAATACCTAATGAATCTTACATCTGAAAATATTTTGAATTTGATAGAAACATGGCCCTAAAAATATCCTCATCACTGTGTATACTCCTAGATCAATCTTTATCTACAATATTTAGCACCAACAACAAGAACCACCTTGTTCCATTAGGCATTTCCAAGCATCACCAGCAGTCAGAACAAAATAATCCACACAAGCTTCATGTTTACTAATACTAACTCATAGTTTTTTTATCATATAATGAGAAACAACATGTATTGGAAGAAATCTTATACAAGGGTGAGAATTAACATACTCAGTAGGATTCCCTTAATCTCTATGGGAACAAAATAAGCTAGTAAACTTGAACTTAGGAACAAGAAAGTTGTGAGGTGTACGACAATGAAAGATCCATATATTTTATACCACTAAAATTATAAAGAATGTAAAGAAAGATTAGTTGTCGCATCTTCAATCCTCAAAGGTCATACCTCACAAGCAACTAAGATTTCTTTATGTACTAAAAATCCTAAAAAGACTGAAGTAGATAGCCCAAATGTAGATTAATTCTCAAAATAAAACCAAAGGTTCCTGAGGAGTCACAAGTTTCAAAATACCAGATATTTCCATACATTAATCCAAATTTCCACCGGAATATATAAGGGGAACTCGCTACTCGCTACGGTACATGCATCAATCGAGGAATTACCACACCTTACTACCCACCATTATCTTGTCACCATTCTAGAGACTTATAGGGGGAACCTTTACCATGACCATGGTTAGGTGTGGTTCAATTGAATTCTAACATCTACTATCATAACTACTCAGTTATGAGAAAATCCACATCACCTCTCACAAACTATATTAGGGGTTCTATGCCTCGCCAAAAAAAATTATATAATAGGGGAGTAAAAATCCGAGCCATATGGCGGCCATTGGGCACACTGCATGGTGCGCGGGGAGAGGGGGTTCTTCTAACATGCCATCCCAACCTGCTGGTCAAGCTTGTTTCATGCTACAGACCAACGCATGGGATGTCCACCTGGGCCCTAAGGCTGGGCCTGCATACTCCACCGATAGGGTGAGACTTACAGATTGGATCTCATTCCTCGATTCCATGTCGATTCTATTAAGATTTTGTGTCTTCACCTCACTCTCTATCTAGGGTTTATGTCGATAGCAACAGTGGGTAACCCTAAGAAGAAATTATAATATGGATTTTATTGGGGAAATTAGGTCAACGAATATATCAAATTTTATTAATTTCAAATAATTAAATTTTATTTAATCCCACATAGGATGGGTAATCCCAGGACCCCGGATGGGAACCCAATTAACATCACTACCGCAGTAACCCCCTATTCTAAAAACAACCACATCATCAGTTTTCCCATCCAAAAACTTTATCTTAAAGGAAATGAAAATAATTAGTCGAAATGCACGTGCAGACTATAAATAATATATTATTTTTAATATATTATTATTGAGGTTTGATTATGCTCTCAACATCACAATAGCTCAGCGATCCATCCCAAAAATAGTATTGGAGAAATTATAAAGGCTCAAAAAATAAAAAATCTGGTCACTGCAAATAATGCTGATCATGGAAATAAGCAACAATATTTTTAGCTATATATTTAATAATTTTTTATTATTAGAATAAATTAATAATGAAATATTAATAATTATAAATTAATTATTTGCTCATTTTTAATTTATTTTTATCCATAAATAATATATTATAAATTGATTGATTGATTGATTGACTGAATGATATTAAAAAATAATAACAATTAATTTGTTTTTTTGTTAATATTAAATCAAAAAAGTATTGTATTATTAATATTTAATTATCAACGAGTATGAATTATTTAATATTTATTTATTATTTATTATTTATTAACATTCAATTATTAATTATTAATTACTAACATTATTTATTCATTATTTTTGAAAAAAAATTATAATTAATAACTTATTAATATAAATTATTTATTTATTAACTTTTAATTTAGTGATAATCCTTAATATATGTCACTAATTAATTATTATTTGGTTTTTTTAAAAAAATATTTAAATTATGTTTATATATTAATTATAAGTTATGAATTATAATTATTATCATATTAAATATGAATTATAAAATTTAATTTAATAATTAAGAATTAATTATCATTTATTAATTATTCATTAATATTATTAATTACTAGTTATATTTTAAAAAATTTATTATTATTTTTAACAGTGTTTATTATTTTTTTAATACAAATAAACAATAAATAATAGTTATAAATTATAAATTATTGTTTGTTAAATTTTAATTAACTGGTAATCATTATATATATTATTATTTAATAATTAATGAATTACTAATTTATTAATTTTGTAAATATTAAAATAAATATTACTGATTAATTATAAATTACAAATTAATATTTATTAAATTATTAAATATTAATTAGAAAATTTTAATTTATTATCAATAATTAATTATAAATTAATTTTTATTAATTAATATTTTATTATTAATTCTTTCTAAGTATAAATTTTTAGTTATTAATTATATTCAATCATTATTTTATAGAAATAATTGTTAATTAATATTTTTTATTATTATTATTTAACCATTAATCAAAAAGTACTTGTTATTCTTCAACTGTTTTTCTTAGTCATCAATTGGTAATTATTAATGATCTATTTTAAATTATTACTTATCAATTACTTATTATTTAATATCAATTATTAATTATTAGTCAATAAGTAATAATTATTTATTAGTAATTATTATTCATTTATAATTTTCTCTTATTGAATTCAACTTGATAGTTATTAATAATATTTATTAGTTACTAATAATTAAGTATTTCATCTTTTTTATAAATTATAAATAATTTTTTAATTGCTAAAATGTTTAATTATTGAAATATTTAAATATTAGTTATAAACATTTATTAATTAAATATACAAATTTAAATTTGTCAGTTTTAAATTAATATTGATTAATTATTATTAATGAATTAAAAATTATTCATTATTATTTATTATTTATTACCATTTAAATATTATTTATTATTTATTACCATTTAAATATTATTTATTATTTATTATTTTTGAAATAATTAAAATTATTAATTTTTTAATTACTAATTAATTAATAATTTATAATTTATAATTTATAATTTATTAATTGTTATCCATTATGAGTTATTTATAAATAATTATTTTTAATTAATTATTATCATTTTTCTTGCTCAACTTTCCCTGAAGGCCTTCATAAATTTTATTTATTATATAATCTCTCTTTCTAAGCTAGGTCGAGGGAGAACCCTTATATGCCCTAAAGGTCTGGAGGTATAGATGCCTTGAATTACCCGACCCACCGACCGAGTTTCATGAATGTCATAACATGCCTGAAGGCCTGGACTCAAGTTTACTAAAATTTCCCTACCCTGATACATCTTCAAGAATTCACAAAGCTCACCTCTGTACATTTCTACCTGCTTGCAATAACCAGATACAGAGCTTCACGGTCCATTAACATGACCACCAAATCCCTTATAGGTTTGTTACTACTCTGGTCCTCCTTGGGTTGCTCTAGTTATTCGCAGTTGGGTCTGAATTGGTGGTTCGAAGGTCCATTTATGTGGCCCAAATCCAATTCATGGTGAATAGTACTAACCCTATTGTGTCCCACTAAAGTACTTGTTTGAGTACCTGCACTGCTACAATGTTATAGTACCTGTGGAAATTCACTCCCACCCAGAAGTGGACTCAGATCTAATGTTGGATTATGGGGAGTCTTTACCAATATGGTAAGCCCCCATTTACCTTATCCTTTTCTGACTATTATCATTTAGTAATAATACATTTCAATTATTTGTTAATTATTTTTCAATATTTATTACTAAGTTTTAAGAGAAGTTAATGAACAATTGAAAATTATAACTTAAAATTAAAAATTAATAATTAATAACAATCTAATAGAAAATATTAATAATTAATAAATGTTAATATTTGTAAATAAATATGAATTAATAATTTTATCATTATACATTTATTAAAATATTTTTCCGAGAAAATTCATTTGGTGGAGTGGTGAGTACTTAGAGAGTCAGGTGATATTGGGTTGGATTCATGTAAGGCTGGGTATATATTTAAAAAAATTATTCTTTGTAAGAATCTATGACCATGTTAATTGGACATGGGCATAGTCCAACTACCATAGTCATTGAACGTGGTAATATGGATTGTTCCATAGTCGATGATGGGGGTTGTAGGCACCTACTTTCACGGGCCATGTTTATGGCGCGACCACGATCATTGACCTACCATCATGCCAAACTCTTCCACATGCAACTTGACGAGAGATGTTGCCTCTGGTAATGGTCTAGTGTCTTATTACCATTGTTTTGGAACATTTTAATAGGAAAATTTTCTAGTATTTTTTGGGAAATAATAAATGAAAAATAAAAAAACAAATTATCCTTAACCTCACTTTTTTCTTTTAGCTATTCTTAACATTTATCTTTTATATTACCCTTGGTGATCATGTTGGGTGTATGGGACCACTGGTATGTGATCCAAAATTTGAATCATTCACATAGTGTCAAGACATTGGGTAAGATACTCCTTGATCATGATATTGAACGAACTCTATTCAAGGGTCGTTATGCACTAATCGAAGGAAACCTGCAAAACACTGTTATGTAAAACATGGAGGATCCACCAGATATTTTTCATGGACTTGGAAATTTTGTTCCCCAAAGTTGGTTAAAACTTGCTGCAAATTCAATTTATAACTGGTAATGTACCACAGGATTATCCCCAATTATAGTAACCCAGGTCTCATATAAAAATTATTACATGATTTTTTAACATAAATAACCAATAAATACGATCCTAGAATCCAGAGGCCTAATATCTTTGGAAGAATGGGTTCATAATGCATCATCATGAAAATAAGATTATTCCATATTTATTTTCATTTCCATAATGTGATATTGTATCCCTTTGAGATTATGAAATTGCAATGGAGGATAACTTAGGGAATTCACAAAAGAAATGGGTGAGTTATAAAGCTCAGTTAGGGAATAAACATTATAAATAAGCATAACGTATGAGTCAAAAGTAACAAAAAGATATCATAAAAATCAAGGCTCGTGAATAATCCTTCTGGAGAATGAAATAATGAATATGAAATCATAAGATCATGACGATATAAGAATATGGAAACAACATAAAACATGACATTAACACATGTCAATGTTAATCTCCCAGACAACATCACTTGGTAGACAGAGTCCCATATATTTATTCCCTAATCCCATACATATTTTCTCACAAGACAATACCCAATGCATTGTAGATCTATCTAGAAGCACCCATCTTAACATTTACATGCATATGTGTGCCATGTAAGTAAATCCTATATAAGGAATAAGAATTCGAAAAACCCATGGAAAAGAAATGGGTTACATAATCAAGTCATATTACATAGAAAAATGGAATGTCATAATGAATTCAATGAAATAATTGGATAAATAATTCATGGATATTATTAGATAAAAAAATAATCATAGTACATGAAAATTAATCCCAAGTGATGTGAAGATAAAAATTGAATGGAGAAATATTTTTGGAAAAATTATTTTAATTTGGGTTTTAGGAAAAAGGGGTAATGAATTATTAAAGAGGGAAAGGGAATAATAATTTCCATAAAATAATAAATTAAAAAGGTGGTTTTACAAAGTTAAATTAGTGTTTTTATAAACCACTTATGGTTAATAACATTTCATTTAGTTATACCATAAATGAAGAAAAGAAACATAGTAGTTCCCTTTAATCAACTTTTTGAAAGAATTTGAGAAGGGAACCTTAAAAACGTTTATATACCTATTAAGTAAAGGTGAATTAAACTAGTCATATACGTTTGGAACATATATACAGAATATAGAATAAGTCAATTTGAATAATTGATAGATAATTTGAGGCAAAGAGAGGGAAATCACAACCCAAAAAAATAGAGTGGTTGGAAGAGATACCTTACCTTAGGATCATAATCCTTCTACACTTCCACTTAATTCCCTGAATAATAAAGTTAGACTCATTAATTACTTAATTTAGAACCATTTCGATAAATATTGTATTCATTATAATTACATTATGTTAATTTATTACTATTTCGATGAGATATCAATTTTAATTTCACTGTTTTGTGGGTGTTTGTTTAAAAATTCCAATGTGAGATTACTGGTGGATGATTATTGACATTCATTTCATATGGGACTATATTTATAGAAGTGAAATGAAATGATAATCATTTCATTCTATAAATTTAAATTATCCAAAATCTCCATTCATGTTTCAGTGAATGGATGATTCATTTAGTATAAACTTTGTTGTTATAAGGTTGGGTTTTTTAGGCTATTTTACCGACCATCATAAAATAGATATATTTTATTTAATTAATACATTAAATAATATAAAATAAGTTATAATATACGTATTATCATCATATTTAACCATAATGATCTTTCTATAAAAAAAAATTTGTTGGTGGTGGAGAAAAACTAAGTATGTCATTTACGAAGGTGGTGAACCATCCATATTGTGATCAATGTTTTTCAATTTTAGAATGATAAGAGAATAGAAGAATAAATAGATTGGATATTCCGTTAAAAAAATAACATTGTAGTAAATTTATGATACATTATCCATTTTATCATATTGGAATTATTTTTTTTTCGGATGAGGAAGAAGAAAAATTAAATGGTTAGATTGAGGGTATTACAATGGCTATGTATTTGCCCGACGTTCCCAGCTCTCATGTTGCCCTTTCTTATTCCCCTTACTCCTTGGGTTTTTTTCTATTCCATCTAGCATAATGGAACTCCTACTTCGTTGGGCTTTATTTTCTCCTCCTTACATTTTTCTCCTTCTCCTTCCAGACTTGGCTATTCGCTGGAGTCGATCTCAGATATCCCTCACTACCCCCTCTTTCTGTCTAACCCAACTCCTCGGACCTCCATGATGGGTCTGTGTGCTGGGGCTTCTATCGGCTTGGGTCAGAGTTAGTGGTTGTATCCAATATTCATTATCCTACTCTTCCCTTGTTGTCCAACACATCTTTCTTGTCCCCATTCTAGCTGATCTCGATGTAGATTTCAGTTCATCTTGGGATGGTTTTGGAGGAGGCCAATAGTGGTCTCGTTCATGTTTTCTGAGGGTGTTGTCTTTCATTTTTCCTCTCCTTATTCTTTTTCTTCTAATATTTTGGGTTTTATTCCTATTCTATGTTTGATGTTCGTTGACACATTTATGGGATATTTCTTCAACTGGGTGGTAGTTTTTCTAGCATTAGTTTTATCTTGTGATTTTGTGTTGGTTCGATGTGTTGTTTATGGTGTGTCGGTATCCCTTTGGTTCTCTTATTTAATGACAAATTTGTGGCTTATAATTTTGTATCATTATTTAATCTAATGGTTTGGTGGATATGGATACAAGATCACTGTCAAGGCCTTGGTCCTCTCATCCCTCTATTCTTACTCCAGGATTCCACCATTCTTCTCCTAGTTGGAGTTACACGGTGGTGTTAAAGGGGTTTTAGGATGTGATCTCATGCGGACAATGACCTTCCAAGTGGACTATCATGTGGTGGCCTCACCTCCTTATTTGGGTTCTGCTAGGTTCAAATTTTTGGATGATTGGGGAGATTCATTGTATGATGGTTCTCATGCTTTTGCAGTGTTTTATTTGGAGTTTCTTCGGTGGTAGCATTGGGTTCTAGTGGGAGGCTCTCACCGATGGTCTCGTGTGCCCGATGTTCGGTGTGGGTCAAGGCACGTGATGTGGGGTGAATCATCAATTGAGATGGTTTTGAAGGTTTTATATTTTAAATTTTAAAGTTGAAATTTGAAATTTGAAAGTTTTATGTTGTTTTCAATGGCTAGTGTTTCGGGTGGTGTAGAAGTTTAGACTGGAGGACTGGGACATGGAAATGTTCAGAATGGTGTTGTTTTTGTTTGAATGTTTTATATTATTCTCATATAGTATGTTTGAATTTGGAACTATTTTTGCCTTCAATTATGTTGTATAATCTGTAATCTCTCTAAGGTTACCACTCATCTTTAATGTGGCTGTAAGAAATACAAAAAAAATGGATTTGGAGGATTGAGGGTATGCATTATCCTTTAGATATCTCCTCTCATAATTCCACTAAAGTCAAATTGGATTTGTAATTTGATGATATTAAGGATTATAGGGATGTGGGAGAGAGTTTCAATGATTTTAGGTAAGATCTAAGTCTTAGAATCTATGAGGAGAAGGGGTTGTGAGATTGGTATTTATAAGGGGAGGAGAGATATGCTTTTTCAATATTATATTCATTGGTTTATTATTTAGGATCTAGACATCCAATATTATTGAATATTGTGGATATATAAATTAAATGGTGTAAAATATTTAAAAATAATTATTTCTTACATCACCCTTTATGAAATCAATCATGTATGTAACTTATAATGTAAAATACCATATTTTATTGTATTTCACTATTTACAAAAAATTCAACTATTTTAGAAAAACACCAAAAATTTACTATAAACATTTTTAATACTATATATTCTAAAAAAGAAATCAATATTATGAAAATAATTTTTTAAATATGATAAATTTAATTTTGAAATAAAAAAATTATTTATTTGAAAAATATCAATTTTAATATTACGATAAATTTTATAACACTTGAAAATTTAATTCTAGTCTCATAAAATTATATTATTATTATAATTCTACATAATATTTTTTCAAAAAACAATTTTATTAAAAAAAGTTTTCAAAACATTATATTTTTTTCAAAAATTTAAATAAAACCTCTATGTTTTACAATAATACAAACACCTAATTTTTTATTTTTAAAACATTTAATTATTTTTATCATGATATAAATATATAATATTTTAATTTTATAAGATACCAAAATACTATTTTACACTACCATAGGTGAGGATACTATTTTAATGGACATGTTACTATTCCTAACAGTCATATTATTACTCCAATAGTGAGATTAATATTCCATCATTGATATTTGTATTGATCTTATGGGTTACCTACATTCTGTAAATACCTTATATTTCATTCATTCATCATTCAATTATATTTTTTCTTAATGGTATAGACATTTATAATTTAAAAAATTAGTAATGCATTACTATTATTCTTTTTCATTTCTATAGTGTTGTTCATGGGTGCAAGCATTTTG
This sequence comes from Viscum album, assembly GCA_963277665.1. Lineage (NCBI taxonomy): Eukaryota > Viridiplantae > Streptophyta > Magnoliopsida > Santalales > Viscaceae > Viscum > Viscum album. The sequence goes on from OY728125.1 coordinate 1,407,858,816, forward strand.
TGGGATTGATAAAATATAAATATTCTTATTACAGTTATTTTAATTTTTCTTTTTATACCATTTTAATATTATCAATTCTTATAATTATATTTATTCTCTATATTTAAAATTAAAATTAATAAAAATAAAATTTTATGGGTTCTTTCATGTGGTTAATGTGTTTTATATAATACTACATTACTAAAAATGAAACAATTATATAATCCTAAGGAAAATTCCATTGATAAAATTTCGGGTCATTACATTCATCCAACCTTAATAAATTTCACTCAAAATGATTTATTTTACCTAATAAGATGAAAACAGGTGATGTTATGTATGCTTCATCTCTTCTTTTGGTTACTGTGTCACCTCCGTGTACTTATGGTTCAACTATAGTACTCTGACTAGGTAAGTTGCCTTATTGCATAGAACTTTTTTTATATGGTCCAAAATATTCACTGATTTATCCTCATAAGATAGATCATGCTCCAACTACACCAGTTTAGGATTAAGTACATTTGAGGGATCTAGTATGTACTTTCACAAGATGGATACTTAGAACATGTTATATACTTAAGACAAGGTTGGTGGGAGTTCTAGTTGATATTCCACAGGTTCATTTCAATTAAGAATCTCAAAGGGTTTGATGTATCAATAAAATAAATTTACCATCTTCCCAAATCTCAGGACTCTCTTCCATATATATATGTGGAGGAACACTTTATATCAAACCTCAAACTCTATGTCTCTCTAATTATTATCTATATAGATCATTTTTTGACTTTGAGAAGACGTGATGTGATGTTAAAGGATATTCACCCTTTCTACCATTTCATTGATCATTTAAAGTACCAAAAAAATTTATTCACCAACTTCATCTCATCATGAAGGTGGTCTACATATCTTCCTATAAAGGGCTTCACATGGATAAATTTTCATACATGAGTGAAATATATTACTATATGAGAACTCAACCAGAGGATGGCATTGATCGTATACACCTTTGATGTCAATCGAGTATTCTCTCAACATTTCCAAGATTGTATTGATAGACTGACCATATTGTCCATTAGTTTTGGTGTGATTAGACACACTGAAGTCCAACTGAGTGTTTAGAACATGTCGATGACTTTTCCTGAACAAAGAGGTAAATCTCAGGTCTCTGTTAGATAAAATTGATAGTGGTGTTATAATAATTCTCACCACTTCCCTGAAGTATATTTTTACAACTTGATCGAGTGATAATTCCTCTTGATTAGAAATGAAATGAGTGGCCTTTATAAGAAAACCCACCACAACCTATATTGCATTATTTACTCTGTATGTCTTCGTAAAATAATTGACAAAGACCATGGTTATGTTTTCCAATTTCCATATTGGTATGAGTAATGGTTGAATCATACCCTTAGACCTTTTCCTTTCTACCATCACTTACTAAAATACCATCCACTTTGATATATATTCTATAATATTTTTCATCATATTGTCCCACCAGTAGTGCTATTGGAGACCATGACACAACTTCATGCTCTCTCAGTGGATAGAGAAGGCCGATCTATGTGTTTCATTAAATGATTCATTATTTATCTTAGGATTTTTTGGTACACGTATTCATGACTGAAATATTACAATTCATTCGTCATAAATTTTGAACTCTTAGGATTTCCCTTTCTCATAGCTTCCTTATTCTTTTGTGTTTCCATATCATTTCATTGAGCACACTTTATCCTATCCATAGTGTATGGTGGTAAAATAATTTGAATTATGTAGGATATTTCTCGTTAATTTTTTAATTTCCATTTCTATCCTTTAAAATTTTAAAAAGATTGGATCCTTCCACATTCCTATCACCAATAATGTTGAAATATCCTTTATAATTATAACATATTCAACATTATTTTCCTTTCTAATATGGTAATGGATTCAGAATTCATAGTCATTGATCAGCTAAAACGATATTTTTTTTGCACATATTAAGTTGATTCTATGTGAATATATATTTTAGGCTCTTATGATCCGTATATATTTCATAGTTTTTCTTATTGAGATAACACCACCAAATATTCATTGTGAAGATTACTACAGATAAATATTGATCATATTTTGGATAGTTTTATAAATGAAATTTCAAATTCCATGAGTTGTAGGATATCTCTTTATCATTTTGCATCAGTTTAAAAACTAATACCTTCTCTGAGGCATCACTATATACCATAACCATTTCCCCACTTAAGGGTAGTGTAATTACTAGAGGAGTGATAATACCCCTTTTCAATTCATAGAAGCTCTCTTTGAATTCATTAGTCTAGAAAAAATTCATGACCTTCCATGTAAGCTTGGTAAGAGGGTATGAAAATCCTGACAAGTTTATCATAAATCATAGATTGTACACTACCAATATAAGGAAACCACTGATCATTGTTATAGATTTTGTTCTAGGCCACTCCTCAATCACTATTATCTTAGAAGGGCCAACAAGAATCCCTTTTTTGGTGATATATTTCCCCAATAATGATACTTCATTATTCCAAAACTAATATTAATTTTACATTTCATATAAATTATCCTTTTTCAAAGTCCTTAGTATAGTATTCAAATATTCCTCATACTCCACCTTGATTTTGGAGTATATAAGAATATCATCTATAAAGACTACCATAAATTTTTCAAGGTAGTCTCTAATGTATTTATTAATCAATTCCATGAATTTTTTTGTAGCATTAGTGAGTTTGAATGAAACCACTATCGTAACACCTAAAGAACATTGTATTTGATAGTGTATGTGATATGGAACACCAAGATTAAAAGAAAATATCACACACTAAGAATTGTTGATATATTTATTTTTAAATAAATTCATCCTCTTTAGTAGATTTCAATACAAAAAACACTAAGTTTATATTGTGTTACATGAAACACTTAGTTTAGTTTTCATTACAATCAACACTCAGTTTAGCTTGTGTTATACGCAACACCGAGTATAAAAAAATGTGACATATTATTAAAATATTATTATTTAAAATAATATTTATAAAAAAGGCATTAAATTAGTGGGTATAAATAGTAACAACTAAATTATGAAAAATATGGTTATCTATTGTTTACTAATAAAATAATCGTCATTTAGAAGAAAAATAATTTTTTTCTGAATAACCGTATTACTTCTAAAAGAATAATTACTCATGATTTTTACAGATAATTTAAAACTAATTTTTAACACTTTTAAATAAATTATTTCAAAAAATAAAATTAATTTCATAAATTATATTACCAAAATAATCTTAGGGTTAATTTTGGGGATTTTTCTGAAAAGTTTTATTTTTTGATGAATAATAGAAAAATACTAATAGGTTTTAATATATATTATCTCAATTATATATCAATGCATCCAATTTAAATCTCTGGAATAATTTTCATTTTGAATTGTGAAATAAAATATTTTTAAATTGTTAAACATTTTCTCTTTAAAAACTCGCTTTCGCATCCCGTCTATAGGATTAATTTTAAATTAAATTTTTTCACTTATGTGAAATGAATTTAAAAAACATATTATATATTTTGAATGAATATAATTTATAATTTTAAATATGTTCAAATTACCATTTTAACAAAATGAATAATTAAAACATTAAAAAAACACCGCAATTAAGGTAAAAATGGGTTTACTAGGGGTAAAATAAATATATATGGGTAAAAATAACCTATACACTTGTCTAAAAAATATTTTATGGACATATTTATACCATTACACATCAAAGGTTATATATTGGACCATTTGGATTCTTGTTACATATGAAAAATGTGGGGCCACACAGTTGTTTTCAAAATTACCAAGTGTGTCCTACAACCACAAAACATGTTTTTATCAGTACTAAAAAAGGCATTTACCAGTGCTAAAAAAGAACTGTTAATATCAGAAAAGATAAAGGGGGTCTGTTTAATCAATTTTTAGAAAACTGCTGATAAATCCCCCTTTATCAGCGCTAAAAAATGCGCTAAAAAAGTTTTCTTTTATCAGTGCTAAAAAATCATTGATTAACAGGTCATTTTTCAACACTTATTTTTGTACAGATAAAATATAAAAAAACATTAAAAAATATATTAATATGGGAGGGGATTAAACTGTGCTTGAACCCCACTACAATAGCACCCCCACCCCACCCTTCATGCCTCAACCTACACCCCCAACCTTTACCAGTGCCCCACCATTTAACAGCACCCCACCCTTTAACAGTGCTAACCCTTATTCCACTCGTGTGCACAACCTGCCTCGCACTGGATTGAAACTCAGGACCAGTTGCATGCGCACCTAAGCCTTTAACAGTCCACCATATTTATTTCTCTTCAATTATTAATATATATATATAGTTATATTTACTCGTATATTAATATATATTTATATTAACATATATATAGTTATATTAATATATATAGTTATATTTGAAGATTAACATATTTATTCATTTATTAATATATATTTATAATGTCAGTTTTAAATACATTTATAAAATATTCATTTTTGTGTGTGTTTACAAAAACATAAATACATATATATGACACAAATACACACACATATATATATTATATGTGTATATGTAAGTATAATTATATATATTTATATATATTTATAAATATTATATATTAATATTTATGTACATATGTTTAGAATATATTGATAATATATATCAGTTTGTCAATATAGATGCACACACACAGATATATATATATACACACATGTACACATTATATAGGTATACAAATATTCATATATTTGTATTTTAAATTAAATAGATATTATATTTTTATTTAGATAAGGCTTTTATATTGATAAATATATTTTATATGTAATTGTGTTTAATTATTTAATTATAAAATTAAATTTTTTTGTGTGATAAATAAAAAATATTATATAATATTATATATTTGTTTATAAATAATAGTACATTATGAAAAAAAATAACAATCCCTAAAAACATGAAATAAAAGGTAAAAAATGGAGAAACCCTCAAAACCTGTAAATAAAGTTAGAAAGTCAAATAAACCCTAAACTCAGGGTAACGATGAAAAATTATGATCTGAGATTCCATTCTAGCTCTTTGAAAAGTAAAATCAAAGATCATCAAATGATATTTGATATGACAGGTGTTGGTGGTCAAATGAACAGTAAGATCATAAGTTACATCTATTTGGAAAAGCAGCAGACATGACAAAAGTACTAGAAATGGGGGATTGAAAAACCAAAAAAACCACAGAGTCACTAAAACAGGTATAAATTATGATCCGAGTGTTCATTTCATCTTCTTGATCAGTCAAACTGATGATCATAGAACAAAATACTATATAACAGGTTGTAGAGGCCAAACAGACACACAGATCGGGAGTTATTACAGTTTTAAGAAAAATTTGACAGGGAACCTGACACAGAAACAGAGTTATAGAGGCCTTATAATGGTTTTTGGGATTTTAGGTTCCTAGAAATGATTGGAAGATTTTTTGAATCATCTTTCTGCGTAGATATATTTGATTCCTTCAGTTTGATATATGGTAGATCCCAAACGGACACCAGGAGCGAAAGTTATGGCCGTCTGAAGTTGGAGTTCTTTTAGATTGGTATAACTGATATATATTTTTTTATTGATATTCTCACAGTTTTTATTATAATTGGTCCTCAATCATCTAATAATATTCGATTTTACTGGTCGCAACTCTCAAACGGACACCCAGAGCAGAAGTTATGGCGGTTTTAGTAAGTTACGGATTTCTTATGTTTTTAGGTGCTAGGAGGGTTGCTCAATTTCAAACGATCATAACTTCTGTTATGGGTGTCTGTTTCCACTCTACCACATATGAAATCGAATATTGAGAAACTATATACACTCTAGTTACCACTTGGACCAATTACCACCTTCTTCAAGGCCAAAAAGTCCCATAATTCCTCCCAATGGACATAAGTTCTACTCCGGGTGTCCGTTTTGCAATAACTTTTTCTCCGAGTGTCTGTTTTGCCTCTACCACATATCAAATTGATTCTTGAAAATAAACCCACACACCAGTGACCACCATAAGATGTTATATTATTATTTAAGGCCCAAAAAGGTCCTTAATCCCTCCAAATGGCCATAACTTCTACTTCTGGTGTCCGTTTTGCATTTAACACATATCAAATCGATCTAAAACATATTTAATATATATATATATATTATATTTATATCAATATAAGTATATTTATATATCAATATATTAATATTTATGACATAAACTTTTTGAAATATACACTTTATCAGTGCTAGGAAAAAAAGAACTGATAAAGGGGGTGCTGTTATCAGTGCTAAAAAAACGCTGAAAAATTAACCCCCTTTATCAGAGATGTTTTAGCAATATTAAATGGTGGATCTATATAAACCTAGTTTTGTGATATTTTACCCTCCCCCACTTATAAAAGGATACCCCCACTCCTCTCTTCTTGACACCATAACCCTATTTGGTTTGGATAAACCCTACCCAAATCACTTATATGATTACCTCCCCTCATTATAGAATCCTTATTTTGGTCATAAATCCAACCTATTAAGGCTTTAGTTCAAACCAAAGCAGGATACCCGAAAAATATGTAATTTTTTTCAATAAGAATCTTTATTTTATTTCTTTACCCAACTCCTTTGATTCTTATTAAAACATGATGATATAATAACCTTACTATATTCCATATACTGGGATGTTTTTATAGTTATTTCAGGACCTAAAACCATATCCACTTCCATCAAATGGGTTACTAAATCATCATTCATGTGTGTGGTAGACTATATCCTCACGAACAGATGACATTCAGTATTCCATTACAACCATGCACAACTGGGTATGATGATGGATATATATATATATATATATATAATATTTATAACATATTTATACCACTTGAGTCATTATAATATATATATATATACATATATTTACTTTCCATTTTATAAGGGATACAATAACGTATCTCATCTGTGCGACAAACTACATCCTCACAAAGAAATATTATTAGTCTGTCACTAAAACTTTACATAGAATGTAATAAGTTTAAATTTAATGACTATTTGAGATATAAATGACATAATTATGATATTAATGACATATTTAACATTAATTAGATGTAATATATATCATTTTCTTTCTTATCTTTTACCTCACTTAAAGATGATTACATCATTCGTGTATGTGTGGACTACTACATTGATGATGTGATCTGACTCTCTTTTCATCACCACACCAAATGGGTGATATATATATATGTAGATAATATAATGAATATGATATTATAATTTTTTTGGAATGATAATATATTACTTACCATTTCTTCATAATGATCATTACAAAAAGTGGAAGCGTTACTCAAGCATATGTCTGGCCTACAATCTCCAGGATCTAACGTACTTCATTTTTCATAACCATATTTCTTGATTTGTTTTAGAAGTTAAATTGATGTAAAAATATTATAATTATTTCATGGTTATTATTCTAGAGATTATATAAATATATAATATGTCCAAGAACCCAATCATTCATGATGAAACACGCATGAGAAAATAAGGCAAATAACACCCTAAAAAATGAAAACAATAAAATATTATAAATAAACGAGTAATAATTGCAAGATTTTGTGCACTAGAACCAACCTCTATGTACTTTATGATAACATATATTAATTATTTTTAATATTAATAAAATATTTATAACAACATGATTGTTATTCTGCATAGCATTGTATGTGATAATGTTTTAAGAGTAGTTGTTTCATTGAAAGGAAATAGTAATTCCCCTCTATAATGATAATCTAGAAGTTCCACAACATTATTCTTAATTATATGTTTTATATCAAGATAAAATTATTTACGGGACATAAATTATATAGGGTATTAGGGGTGGAAACTCGTAGTAATTTGAGGAACCTTCTCATGGAATATTGACTTAGTAATAACCAATGTAGTAAATTATGAGAACAAAACATACTGGTAGAAAATCCACATTTATACATTTCATTATATGTTCCTATATTTGAATGTGTGTATTGATTATTATACATTAATATTATTATTAATAAGTGTCATAAGTTGGAGTACTTTGATGTATTAATGAAAATTTTGATAATATATGTTTATGGAGAGGTATGATATCACTACTACAAAACCTATGTTTAACATTGCTGGTATTTATAAACACTAGAATTTGTTTTTGATAAATGGAATATTTACCAGTGCTGATAAATTTTACCATTTATCAACATTTTCTTATTGCACCGATAAAAGGAACCATTATCAGTGCTTTATTTTTAGCACTGATAAAGGGTATCCTTTATCATTTCTTTGTTTTTTGCACTCATAACGGGTACCTTTCTTCAATGCTTTATTTATAACGCTGATAAATATTTCCTTCATCAGCGCTTTTTTAGCACTGATAAAGGTATGAATAAATAAAATGAAATAATTAAATAAATGAAAAATGAAAAATGAGTATATTTAAAAAAATATTTATAATTTTATTAATTAAATAATAATTGATAAAAATCAATAAATTGATTATACATTATTAAATATTATTAATTTTATTAATTATATATTTAAGATAATTAATGTTATTAAATTGTATATATTAAAGTTATAGATATATATTAACATATATAAATATGATTTATGTATTACAAAATATTTATGCTCTTTACATTAAATAGTCATATATTTATTGAATAATGGTTTATATTTAAAAATTAATATGAATTAAGAATATTGACTAATTGCATAATACTCAGCATATTATAGTAGTTTGGGGAGGGGGATTAATTTAAATAAAGAAACTATTTCATCTACAATTACTCAAGGATACTCGATCCTGAAACCTCCCACAAGACCCCTCAAAGATGTAACCACTAGGCTACACCCCTGGAGGCACATAGTACTCGACATATAATTGAACGTCATTTGAATTTTCAGTTAAACATATGCAGATCAAATCTTTATTATATTGGTTTCACATATACGTAATTAATGCATTTTTATATACAATGCACACACATAAAACTTATCCATTTTTTCAATATTGTTAATGTGTATTTATTATTAATTTATTCAATTTCACTGATTTTTAACATATATCCCCGCACTTATAATTAGAAATTAATTAATAATGTAAAAAATATATTTGTAAAAAAATAATTATAAATAAATATAATTATAAATGTATAATTACTATATTTATACAATTATATATTAATAATAATAAATAAATAAATATATTTTTAAAGTATTTATATATTTATAAATAAATTATTACATATATTTAAATAATCATTAATTTTATAATAAATTTACTTAAATAATTAATATATTTACTATATTTATATATATTTATTAAATTTATATTTGTATAATTATATAAATATATACAATGATATAAAAACTATTTTTTAAAATTATTTTTTAAAATTATTTATATAATTATAAATAAATAATTATAAAAATATAATACATATTGTTAAAAAATAATATATTTACTACATATATATATTTATTTATTAAGTATATATAAATATTTACAATTTTTTATTTATACTTATAATTATAAATTCTTTATCAGTGCTTAAGTAATATGCGTTGATAAAACCATCTTTATTAGCTCTTTTTTCACACGGATAAAGATGAGGCTTTATCAGCACTAAAAAGAGCACTGATAAAATTAACATTTATTAGTGATATAATATTAGAGATTATAATGATTTATTTGGTCAGCACTTTTTTAGTGCTGATACAGAGTCCTTTTATGAGCACTTACATATTAAGTGCTGATTAAAGCTTCCCAATCTAATTAAAAACCCTAACCATCTGCGAACCCGTCACGGTATCAGAAGCTTTCAATGGAAGCCACCCATTACTGGTGCTCCTCCTATATCAATTTAACCTCAAATCACACCACTCTACCTCTTATCGAGCATCTCATTTGACATCAGGTGTTTGATTGAAGTTAGAGTTTCTGTACAGGGTTTTAGATTTTCTTCAACCAAGCGAGGTAGGCCTCTCAAATTTTTTAAATATTTTTGGTTTCATTTTAGTTTCCTCTTCAATGATTTCGTTATTTATGGTCTGGTGAGTGTGTACTACTGAAGTAGGCCTTCTGATTTTCTTAGTTTTTAATTATTATTCAACTCTTGATCACTCATAGAGATTTTATTGTTTCTAGAGTCGATGGTGACACATGGAGTCACAGGGATATTAGATGGTTGTTTTATTTACCTTAAATTTCCCAAAATAATTTCCCAAATATATCATACATGTTTTTCATTCATTATTTTATCAATGATGTTCCATACATGTGGAATTTTAGAATTTGATATTGGGGATTTTGTGTGTGAGGGAGTATAAGGTAGGTTTATTGATTTCTTTTATATTATACTAATTCATATCTTATTTTTTCTACTTATTTGTATTGGTGTGGGAATTCAATGTATGGATGTATCATGGAATTTTTTATTTAAATTTTCTTTCAGTTAGTTTTATTTATTTTAATGGCCAAATCATTCTCACTATGTTGTTTTTCATTCCCTGATTCTTGTTGCTATCTTGAGGGGGGTCAATAATGTCCATCAGACACTTTCATTGACCATCTCGGGTGTTTGATATATGGGTGTCTTGGGTTTGTTTTGGAAACTATATCTATTGTTAAATGTGTTGTACATTTTCTCAATAATACAACATCTTATGTCTCTACAGTTAAAAAACATATTTTATTTTTCTCCCTCTTTAGATTAATCCCACATTATTGATAAATCATTTTAATAATAATATATTAAATATTATACCTTGATAATATGTACTATTTTCTAACAAAATTATAATTTTTAATCATAATCCTACTCCCCCTCTCCCAATAATTTACAAAAAAAATATCCTTTTTAGATTACCCATTTCTAGTTTTACCACTTTTTTGAGACCTATATACCACTATAATACATTATAATTTCTTACTCAGAAATATATATTTTCATAAATTTCTCCACCTTTTTATTATTTATTTTACTAATAACATGTGGATTTACAATGAATCACTTCGATACCTAGATATACAACATATAGAAAAATAGTATGTCAAACCTTTTTACTACCAAGAATGTTGAAATATAAATAATCTCCCACACTCTATGATATAGACTGACATTCCATCCACAAAATTAGGAAGTTTTATTCAATTATAAATGGTTGTCAACATGGGGTTTAAATATTCCTTTTGAAATGTATAAAATAGTTCCCTCACATCCATGGATTGGGAAGTAAATATCCCTTGAATTCAACGTGTCTCCTATAAAATAAGAAAAATTTCAACTCATTAATCATCAACATTTAAAAATTGGTAATTGATAACATAGAAAATTATTATCATCATTAATCTCTTATAGCTCAAAATATTACTTCATACACATTGATAAACACTTTCAATATATCCATAAAATATTTTTTAAGTAATGATTATGATTAATTCCTCATTTTTTAAATTAAAGTTTCTTTATTAATTCATATAACATTCAATATCGAGCTCTTAGTTATTGTTTTAATTCATTCATCATCCATTTCAATTTAAAAACATTATTCTTATATTAAATAATTAGAAAAATATTAGTTTTTTTATGTAAACTTCATATTTTTGTAATACATTAGTAAATTAAACTTCTAAATCCAGTTGGAGTACCTTGAATTTCCTTGGGATGGGTTAGTGTGGTGACATGACAACCCAATAATCTTGAGATGTTTTCAAATATTGATATACCATTAATTTTAAATGTAATAATTCCATAGGATGTTACATCACCTGTTCCAATATTGTTTTATATGTTCTAGTGGATTGAATGGGAGTTTATTATTCTTATTTATCATATTTGAGTTTATCATTACTCCTTAATTGCCTATATTATATTTTTATTTAGGGGATTTAAGAAATATTTTATGTGGATTAATTTTTTTCTTAAATTCAATTAACTATTTTCTTCAACATACTAAAATTCATTGAAATAATCAAATGTTGAGTTTCCCTTATTAGAATTGTCTACAACTTTCAATTTTTATAATGAATATGTTATGTGTATTTATTTATATATTATATGAAATTAATCTATTATGAACCCAATAGTATGGATATGAACCAAAAATTTATGCATTCTAATCATTTGAAAAATGAATATGAATTTGGAGTTAAAGAGATCATCAAGTTTTCAAGAGAGCATGCAGACGACCCTTCTAAAATATTATATTTGTGTTTACGTTGTTGTTATTCAAGACAAATTAATCCAAAATATTTGGATGAATGATTGATTTGTCATGGAATAGATCAAATCTATAAATTTTGGACTAAACATGGGAAAAACTGAATATAGAAATCGATTGGGATGATACTAGAGTTCATAAATCATTTGATATGAATATCTTTACAAAATATGATGGAGATAACATGAAATAAATGACAATTGAAATTGAATATGGCCTTTTTTATTGACCAAATTTGTTTTAGGAGTTAAATAGTTATTATAAGAAACCATTTTATATTGTTTTTACTAAATACACAACATTTTCATCTATATTTAGGTTATATAATTTGAAATCTCGTGTGGGATGGAGTGACACTAGCTTTACAAAACTATGTGGTAATTTGAAAGATATACTATTAGAAGAAAATGAACTACCATTATGAACATATGACACTAAATGAATATTACATTCAATTTTCATGGTCTCTAAAAAATACTTTCTTTTCAAAATGATTTCATATTTTTTTTGTAAGGACCATGAATCACTTATAAAATACCCTAAGTGTGGTGCATATCGGTACAAGAAAAATGAATAAACTCCTTCAAAATATATATGATACTTTCCTATAATTCCATGATTTAGAAGACTGTATAGATGTAAGGAAAATGTGAGAAAATTAACATGACATGTAGATACAAGAATTAGAAATAGTAACCTACATCATCTAGCATATTCCCTTTAGTAGAAGAAAATTGATTACGGGTTTCCTGAATTTGGAGATGAATTGAGAAAATTTCACCTTGCATTATCTAAAAATTGTATAAATACTTTTGTTGAATAGAGTATAACTCACAGTACATGGCCCATCATGTAGTTAAATTATAACTTTCCTCTATAGTTATGCCTGAAGTGAAAATATATTATGTTTTCTCAACTTATATTTGGACCAACGCAATCCAGTAATGATATTGAATTATATTTGGATCTATTGATCTAAGATCTAACATTGTTTTTGAAACATGTATTATAATTTATTATGATCATAGAAGTGAATAATTCACATTTAGTTCCATGTTCAATGGATTGATAAATGACTTCCCCACTTCAATAAATTTATCAGGCTATAACATTAAAATAATTTTGGGGTGTCCCATTTTCTAAAAACAGACATACTGAGTTCGGTTGAAACATTCCTAGAGGACTATGTTTTTAGAGAATTATAAATTATTACCTTGACGACATAAATACTGATCTTGGACAACAACATTTGATGGGAATGTCGAACAAGGTACAACAATGTCTCCATCAATGGGTAATAAACTGTATAAAAAAGTAAAAAATATTGACATTATTTTCGATAAACCATTTTCGAAAAACCATAAAAAATTAGGATAGAAGAAGAGATCAATTTTCATTGAATTTCCATATTTGAATTATTTGTTTGTTAGACATTTTCTTGATGTCATACATGTAGAAAAAAATTTATTTGATAGTTTTATTTTCATGTAACTAAATTTTCCTGGAAAAGTGAAATACGACATCAAGGATAGGTTGAACTTGATTGAAATGGGTAAAAGGTAAGAGTTGGCATTGGTGAAGGGTAAAAGGAAGACTTTTCTTCCTCCAGCAGCTTACACTCTATCCAGGTAGAAAAAATTGAAAATTTCTTTTTCCATACTAGTGTTTAAGTTCTATTGGGGTATTCATCAAATATCATGAATGTCATGCCCATGACTAATTTGAAGTTACAAAGACTAAAATCACATGAATTTCAAATTTTGATGCAAGATTTAATGCATGTTTCTTTCCATTGCATTCTACCTCAAAATTTATGATAGACATTAACCAGACTCTTTTTCCTATTTAAATCCCTATATAGTAAAGTTATAGACCTGATGAAGTTTCCTATCATGAAGATGGAAATTTCTATCATATTATGTGGATTAGTGATGTTCTTCCCACCATTATTCAGGGATATAATGGTCCACCTGATGGTTCACTTAGTTTTAGAGTTTCAATTATGTTGTATTATCCATTATAGATGGATATACCCCATTGAACTATATATGAATATTTTGAAAGGGTGTGTCCAGAATCGATGTAGACCTGCAGATTCTATTGCAGAGTGATATATTGTTGTAGAAGCTATTGAATTTTGTACCAATTACTTATCAGATGTTGGAAGTATCAGTCTCCCAAGGTATCGTCACAGTGAACGCCTTATGCGGAAAGGGATTTATGGAAGAGATATCATTAAAATTACCATAACATATTGGGAGTAAGTGAATATTTACATATTACATAATAGTGATGATGTTGATCCATACATTGAATCGCACAATTTTTGTAGATATTTGAATTAATCAGGGGCCAAAGGATGAATGCAAAATACACATAATTGGTAGTTTATAAGATAGTTCAAAGATCATAATTTATAAGGAGTTATTTGAAAATATCAATTCAATTTTTGAATGACTTCAATGGATAGCCATAGGAATGAATGTAAATGTTATATCTTACACTGGTTTTGCAATCTATGGTTATATGTTCTATAAAAAATAACATAATGACTTTAGTATAGTGAGAAAAAGTGGTGTTATGCATGTGGTTAAAGTGATACACATATCTGGTTCTAAGGATAGAAATAAAATTTATGAAAATATGTTATATTTCAGTATTGTCGAATATATATATATATGAGTTGGATTATGCAGAATTTGAAGTTATGATTTTCCTTTATAAATGGGTTAAAATATCAATGTAATGAAAGATGATGAAATGGGATTTGTGAAGGTGAATTCTAGTGTGGAAGGGGGAAATATTAGCAATTCATAATGGCATCACAAGTAGTGTAAGTATTTAATGTATCTGATCCTACGGACAAGAATTGTTTGATTTTACTCCTATTGAGTAAAACAGATATTGAGTCAGATAAAAATTTAATCAAGGATTACCCTTTCATTGGGACATCACAATCAGTTCATGTTGGTCCAAATGTAGACAATGTATTGTACATTAGAGGGGACTACAAAGAGGGGATTTATATTCCTGATAGATGAACCAAATCCTTGAAACCATTAATAAATAAATTGGGTTCAATGAGAAGGTAATTTTTTTAATATATTATTTTCCCTCATAATATTATATATTCTCCATTGCATTAACATAACCTAAATTAAATATTTGACTACTCATGCTGACAATGTCTTCTTCATGTGATGGAAGAGCAAACTATAATAAAGGAAACCCTTTTCAAAGATGTACAGGTAATATTATTATATACTCTCTCTATTCTACAAAAAAATTATATAATGAAATGTTGATATATTTTTCATAACTCCTTATAGATTTTGTTTACTTTAGAACATTTGTATCCATGTTCATGCCTTTGTAGGAAGAGCAACAATTTTGTCTCTTCTCAATCTTAGAGGTAATATTTATGTTTTCATTGTAAAATCACTATCCGTAAAATTAATGTATTGTTTTATATTGATGTTTAATTTATTTCTTTTTAGTATTACTCACATAATAAATATTTTCTTATACATTTGGATTCTTTTGTTGGAGTTGAGGTTCTCTATCCTACATTCGTGATTCTTATCTCTTAAAACCTTTTCAACCCTACAATGGTTTTTTATCACTTTCATTCAAGTTACCTCTTCTACCTTTGCAGGAAGAGAAATGATGCAACTTCTACTCAATTAAATAGGTAATCTTGATTTCTTCACAATAAAATCATTGTCCATAGAATTAATTTATTATTTAATATTTATGTTTTATTTATTTATTTTTAGTATTACTCACATAATAAATGTTTTATTATATAGTTGGATTCATGTGTTCGAGTTGGTGTGCTATGTCCAACATTTATGCTTCTTCTCCATTAAAACGTTTTCACCCCTATAGTGTATAATTTGTCACTTTATTTCATGTTACCTTCACTACCATTCTAGGAAGAGCAATGTTGCTTCCACTTCTCAATTACAGAGGTAATATTGATGTTTTCACAACAAATCATTGTCCGTAGAATTAATGTATTATTTCATAATTATGTTTAATTTATTTCTTTTTAATATTACTCACATAATAATTATTTTCATATACAGGTGGATTCTTTTATTGGAATTGGGGTTCTCTTTCCAACTTTCACGATTCTTCTCCCTTAAAAACTTTTCACCCCTACACTTTTGCATTTATCACTTTCTTTCTTGTTACCTCCACTACATTTTCAGGAAGAGAAATGATGATACCTCTACCCATTTACAGATACAATCTTGATATTTTCACAGTAAAATTATTGTCCATATAATTAATGTATTTTTTCATATTTATATTTTATTTATTTATTTTTAGTATTACTCATATAATAATTGTTTTCTTATATAGGTGGATTCTTTTGTTAAAGTTGGGGTACTCTATCTAAATTTCATGATTTTTATCCCTTAAAACATGTTCACCCATATAATTGTGTATTTATCACTTTATTTTATGTTACCTTCATTTTTTTAAGGAAGAGGAATGATGTTGCCTATGAATAATTACATAGGTAATCTTGATGTTTTTACTGTAAAATAATTTACCATAGAATTAATGTATTGTTTCATATTTATGTTTAATTTATTTATTTTTATTATTACTCACATAATAACTTTTTCTTATACAGGTGGATTATTTTTTTTGAGTTGATGTGGTCAATTCGATGCATCACATGTAGTGTTGGAAGTTCGACAAATAAATTAAAATGAAATCATGAGAACATTGATAGTTAAGATCATTTTGATATTTTGGTACGTGTTGGAATCAGCTGTACCTCAATCTGACGTACGATATGACTGGTATTACTCCAAGTACTTATTTCTATTTTAAATTGACATTAATTTTAGTAAAAAGGAAAAATAAATCGATGTGTATGTTATGATTTTATAATCAACATTTGACTTTAAAAAATTTCACTCACTGAAAACTAAGAAAATGTGATCGAATTTTCTTGATAATTTAGTGAATCGATTGATAAATCTTTTGTGATGTGTATGAATGAACATCACATCAAATCGATACACGATGCGATCTGTATGAGTCAAAGTGTGTGTTTTATGTTTAAAATGACATTTTAGGAAAAAAGAAAATTGACATACACAAAATCATGAAAACACATTCATATTGTTTTGATAATTTTTGAAAATATTAAATATGTTATTTTTAATGTCTATGAATTATCCGCAACTCAATCGAATGCATGGTGTCATTGGCATGACTCTAAGTGCATCTATATTTAAAATTGACATCAATTTTAGTAAAAAAATTGACCTACTTAAAACAAAAAAGAAATCAGATTGTTTAGATAATTTAGGACAATGATCCATATGTGATTTGAGACATTCATGAATCATCTACAACTCAATATGACACACGGTGCGACCAATATGACTCCAAGTGCATGTTTTTATTAAAAAATGACTTTAATTTTCGTAAAAATACCAACTTCCCTACTCAAAAATAGAGAAGCCACATTCAAATTGTTTAAATATTTTTGGGCAATGATCCATAAGTTATTTGTGATGTGTACAAATTAGCCAAACCTCAATCCGATGCATGGTGTGACCGATATAACTCTATGTGCATTTCTTTTATTTCAAATTGACATCAATTTTAGTAATATAAACACTTTAAACTAATTTATTTCATTAAATTATTACTATCATAAGAATGCTTTTCTTATATAGGTGTGTTACTTTTTCTTGATCATGGGTGGTTTGTTCGGAAATAACATGATTCAGGTCCATATTAAATAGAACGCTGATATTTTCGAATGTCTTTAATAATTTGTATTTATTTTATTATACGAACCAATTTTTAAAATTTCTATAATATAGTGTTTTTTCTTGTGTTTTTTCTTTGACTTTTATTTCATTTAAATCCTATATTGGGACTTGTTTTTGTTGATATACGGCGTGTTTCTAGTGCTTTGGTGTGCTATTATAGCACACTATGGATCTATAGTAGTACCTTTTTAAAATGATGATAAAGGCCACAATTATTAGCACTTTTAAAATCACTAATAAAGGTCTACCTTATTAGTTCTTCTATAAGCACTGATAAAATTATATTTTATCAGTGCTCATAAAAGTGTTGATAAAAGCCTATTTTATCAGCACTCATAAAATCACTGATAAACAACCCTTTGTCACTACTTTTATAATCGTTGATAAATGGTTCTTTTAGTGGTGTTAAATTAAATCATTTAAGAATGGTTCTTTTATCAACGCTTTTAAAAGAGATGATAAAGGTCCCATTTATTAGTGATTTTTTTATCACTGATAAAGGACCCCTTTATCAGTTCTTTTTTAGTGCTAATATAAGACCAGAGATTTTTACCTTGCTCATGTTGTCACTACTTTTCTAGCACTGATAAAGACTATTTATCGAACTGTAAAATCCAATTTTTATGTATTGTATGTTGGGTGCATTGCGAGTAATTTTTCAATATGAATAATACATAAAAGTATTTTTCCCTCCTTTTCTTTATAAGAAGTTGATATCTTAGGCACTTTGATGGAAATGATATATAACCTAAATAAATTCATGGAAATAGTGTTCAATAGGCATGTTCGATTTCCAGAAAAGTAAAAGAAAGAGACATTGAGTACCAAGGATGATGGTGCCAGCATGCAACATTCTTGATTATAGATATCATGATAAAAGGATTATATTACACAAAAAGAATCCACATGAGGTATTATGTCATTATGGAATTAAATTCCTCTCTATGGGTGACTTAGCATGTTTTTATATGCTAACCTTGTACATTATGATGCTTTTCCCAATGCAACTAAGAAAGAGGTCTAGAGTTTCACACATTAAGTATATCAAAAGACTTAGTTAAAAGATATATTATTATTTGTTATTTAACAAGTGGAATAAATATTATCCCTGCAAGTGGTTTAATAATTATTCATGTTTTCTTTATCACATATATTATTTCATGAGTTATTTTAGAGAAAATTATGTGAGCAGAATATTTAATAAGTATTTATTTTCTATTTAGTTGATAAAATATTTATTTATTTATTATAAAATATTACGATAATGTTTATTTAGTAAATAATAGTCATTATTCAAGGCATAATAAAAATTATGGAGGAATGGAAGATCGAGAATAACAGTCCAGTGAGAAATAATATATATTGAATATTTTTGACTAAATAATATTTGATTTAATTCATAAGTTTAGCGCTTGTCAGAAAATAATAATAATATTATCAATATTATTGAAATAGGGTTCCATATGGATTAAATGAATAATAAAGGGAACTTGGGAAATTATTTATTTTTAACCCTATAAATATATAAACCCAATTATATTTTTTTAAAAGAAATAAAATTCAATTCTTTTGTTATACACAATGAAATATGGAGAATACTCTCAAATCCCTACAGCAATCCCTTCTCCAAGAACACTCTCATTAATAAAGAGAGATATTCCTCTGACTTCCATTCTTCAGTCAAGAGAGATCAGGGAGAATCCTTTGAAATCAATTCTCAGGGAGATCAAATTCTAAAGATGCAAGATATAGGATATTTCTAGAAATCACCTATAGATTTCTAGGGTGACATTTGGAGATTTGTGGAAAACATGTGTATCACCACTAGTGGGAATATATTCTTCATTCCTTCAATGAAATTATGGTACAATATTTATATTTTGTTAGATCTATAAAGGAAGAATGAATTTCATGCAAGGTAATTATTAATTTCTAAATTAATTGTAAATAATGTGTGATGATACTATTCTTGGTTTCAATTATTATCCAATGTATTCTTTCATTAATTAAATTCTATTAATGATGGAATTTATCCCTGTGAAAATCTAAAATTATTTTTTGATCATGACAAAAATAAAATTTGGACATGACCCATCTGACACTTCTGCTACCCCAGAAACATACAAGTGGTATTATAGTTTTTGGTTAATTATTTATAATTATATAAAAATATTTTATTGATTTGTTCATTTATTTTTGGTTCTCAATTTCATTTTAATTGTTAATTAATTCAAATTGTATGATCGTCTTTCTTACTCTTCATTTCTCATAAATATAATCAAATTAATTTATTTTATGAAAAAAATAAATTAGAATATCTTCTCTAGATGTGACATGGAGTCTGGTTTGATGGCACAAGAATAAAAATTGTGTAACCTATTGTTACAAGTTCTGTACTAGTGTTTAATTCACCAAGAATTAATTCATAATTAACTCAAGTGGTTTTTATTTACTACCACGGTGAATTTTACTATACCCCGCATGTTGACCAAGATTGTCTGGCGCATGGTCAGTCTGAGTACACTGTGTAAAATCAATACATGGCGTGTAGTCTTTTAGTCAGAGATGAGATGTGTATCTTCTTACATGACCAACCTGACCGGGGCCATGTAACATAGAGTTCACATTCCATGCAACCCATATACATTATTTGTACTCTAAAAATTTATGTGTCATGGTTACACATCATGTCCCTAATCATGTGTCATGGATTGATGGAGAGAACAATACACATCTTGTATATTAAATATATACGTAGTTTACTTTTACTAAATTACACAAAATTTAATTTATCTATTTTAAGATGAAAACCATGTCAACATGTACTTGTGTGTGGTCATTAAGATGATTGGACATGACAGGTGATGGGTTTTTTATATATTAAAAATAGTAATTAATTTTTTTATAATGTTCTGATAAACATATCATGTATAATTCATATTATAGTAATTACTCTATGTTCATTAAATAATTACTTGCTATGTAAAAATAAAAAAGATAATGTAAACTGTGTGATAATTAAGTTGATTTTACACGTCATTATATTACATGATAACTCATTCATGACGCATGTCCCAAGAGTAAATGGTATATGAGTGTAATACATGTTGGGTAGTTCAGAAGACTAATCACCATGGTACCTCCAAGGTATATTTTTGTACACAATTAATTTTAAATAAATTTATTTAATTTGTTTATAATTTTTATGGATGATAATCTCAAGGAAATTTAGAAAGAATTAAGGTAAAATAATTGATTAATTAAATAAGACAATTAATTAATTCTAATGTGATTAATCGTAAATAAGAAGTATTTAAATTGAATACTAATTTTATTAAATGAATAAATTTTTGCATGCTTTTTGATGATAATGATCCTAAACTAGACCTTTATATGTTATTTGTTTCATTTATTTTATTTTTCAATTAAATGTATGGATTACATTTCATCTCCCCTCTCATTATGTAAGGGCATATGTTCCCATGAATTATTTAATGTAGAACCCTTAACCAATACTTTGGTTCCCCTAATATTTTTATGAGTAAAATAATAAAAAATGGATTGATATCCCAAGCTAATAGAGGTAGTTGAAGTTTTGAGTTGAGGAGAAACTGATCCAAGAGAGATACAAAGGTGGATAGGTGGAAAGTTGCAACACAAACCATAAATGGTTCCGGGTGTTTTCCCCAATGTCAATGGTTAGTTTATCATCCATTAGATAAAATAACCACTATTAAAAGACCATGATCATACCAATCTATTATTTTATTTCTTTTAAGTTTCATAGTTATTTCATTATGGATGTTTTTTCCATGAACACAAGAATTAAGGAATTAACCAGCATTCAAGATTAAACTAAAATAAGATGGATTATGCATTAATATTAACTAATACATGGGTAATCACTTAATTAATTACACTTAATATTAACAATCATTTAAAAAATATAATAATTTTAAATTTGATCAAAAATATAAAATCCGTCAATTATATATATTAAGTTGGTATGGCCTTCTAATACTTACGTTAAAATTGAACCATGGTTCAAAGTGCATGACCAGCAAAAGCTGGGGTTATTTCAATTATTAGGGAATTATAACTTGAATTTTTTGTTTGAATTAACATAGTTAACTTCATGGGTATAATGGAAAAGAAGGGCTTGGTGTAACTGAGAGGAAAAGGTTGAGGAAATCCAATTTAAGGATTTTAGGATTGGAGATTCCACTCAACATATTAAGGAAATGTGAGTTAATGTGGTTGGAATTTGGAATGCCTATGTAAAACCTTTCAAATTTCTTGACCTGCAACATTTGAAGTAATGATAAGGTGAATATATATCTGTTCCACTAGTATTTATAAGGAAACAAATATTCTGAATCCAATGGTGATGGATATTGGGTTTCGATAAAATAGTTAGAGATTAATAAATATAATATTTATTCATTAGTAAAAAATTTATCAGATAAAGTACTATGACTCCGCTCAACTTATTTTTTGAAATAATAATGAAATGAATTCAAACATATCATTGTTATCCATACTTGAGAACAATAACCTTCTCACTAACACAAATTTCTAATGATATCAAAAGTACTTACACTTTATCCTACGACATGAAAGGAAATTGTATGTTCTAAAATAAATTATTCCTAATCCTTCAAGTAATGAGGCTAGTGAAGAAGATTTTTCTCTCTATGAGAAACATCTGAACAATGCTATAGATGTTTAGTGTTTCATGTTATCATCTGTGACCAATGGGATTTCAAAAAAAATAAGGAAATGTATGCATATAGAATGATGTCTCACCTTCGATATATTTATCAAGATATGGTTATACATTAGAAATACAAGATCTATAATGATTTTTTAAAACTAATCTTGGAGATTCGGGGCCAGTTGGGCCTCATGTAGTCAAGTTTATTGGCGATATTGAATTTCTAGACCTCATAGGGATTAAATTCCAAGATGAGTTGCTCATAGATCTTATACATTCCTCACAACCTAATACCTTCTCTAGTTTTATTTTTAATTATAATATGAAAAATAATGAGAATCTCCTTTAGGAACTTCCTAATCTTATTCAACAAGTAGATAAGTACATGGGGCATTAAAACCCTGAAATCATGATGGTGAATAATAAAATTATAAATCTCCTGATAAAATTACTTATAAGAATATGAATATCCATTAGCGGTTAAAGGAAAAGGAATCAATGTATTTTTTATGTGAAAAGAAAGGCCACTGGAAGAATAACTAAACCAAGAAATAACGGGAAGCTAAAGGTTAATTCATTATTGAGTGTAATATTTCAATATCTATACATTGGGTTTTCGATATAACTTATGGTGCTCACATATGTATCCAAATTTTGGAATAAAGTAGATTCTGATATATTTCTATAGGAAATTTGGATTTTTGAGCTACCAATGGTGTGAGTCAAGATTCTCTAGCCATTAGTGACTATAGCCATTAATTTTTAACATGAATGATATTGGTTTTAAGATATTTTTATTATGTACTGACTATTACCATGAACTTAATTTCTGTATCATTATTAGATAAAGATGATTTTATTTAGAATTTTGGAAATAATGTTTTCTTATTTAATAAATACAACATATTTTATGGTATAGAACATTTATATAATGGTCTTTATATAATAAAATATGAAATCCAAGTATTGAAAATAGATAATGAATCATGTTCACACAACTCAAATAACACCCATCTATGACATCACCATCTTGGTAATGTAAATGAGAAACATATGACAAAGATCTGTCATGATGGTTATTTAGAATATTCTGAGCAAAAAACACTTGAAAGGTTTCATTCTAATTTATAGGGAAATGGAAAACCCCTCATTTGATGGATAGGTTGAAAGGGACATAGAGCTTCCAGGATTGGTAAACATAGATGAATTTATACCATTTCAGGTATAATCTAGAGGAGGATATTCTTACCTTATAATTTTTTCTGATTACTTGAGTAGATAAGTTTATGTTTGATAAATGATTTATAATTATGTTTACTTTGATAAATCCAAATAATTCTAGAATGAATTATAGATTCATCTTGGAAATAAGATAATTAAGCTTCGTTCGAATTGATGTGGTGAATATCTTAACAAATACTTTATCGACCTTTTACAGGATTTTGGAATTCTATTTCAACTCACTCCTTCTTAGACACCATAGTGGATTGGTGTTAGTGAAATGAGGAACCATAACTTGTTAGACATGGTATGGTCAATTATGAGTTATGTAGATCTTATAATATCCTTTTAGGTATATTCATTACAAACTATGACATATTCATTAAACCAAGAACCCAATAAAGTGGAAAACATAATTCCCTTTGAGTTATGGAGTGGAAAGAAACATGTTTTATTGCATACAAATGTATGGGGTTGTGAGGAATTTGTTAAGGCATTCTCATAAAATGAATTAGAAACCTAGGGTACAAATTGTATCTTTATAGGGTATCATAAGGGAAAAAGTGATACTATGTATACAAACCTTAGAAAAGAAATAAAATGTCTCCAGATAATATGTCTTTCGTGAGAGGGAGAACATCCTAAAAAAGGGTGGTGATAAAAATATTTACTTCAATGAAGTTGATGCTCAGGATATACAATTGTTGGTATTGGAATATATTCCACATGTTCCTAGGGAATAAGTTGTTACTGAAACACAAGTAATGTGTAGGAGAAATAGAGTGGTAATAGAACCACAGAGATATGTTTTTTAGTCATTGAGAATGGTAACTCATTAATAGTTCAAAATTATGAAACTATCCCCCATAAAGAAGTTGTAAAAAGATCAGAAGCTATAAGATGGAAAGAAACCATGAGTTCTGAAAAGGAATCCATGTATGAGAACCAATTTTGGGTTTTTTTTTATGTTCCAATTGATGTAATTACCATAGGGTATAAATGGTTATTCAAGAGAAAAATGAACATGGAAGGTAAATTAAATACCTATAAAGAATGTCTTGTGGCTATACGTTTTAAAAAAAATCAACTAATTGACTATGATGAATCATTTTCACCATTTTATATTTTTAAATCGATCATTATTATACTATCTAGAGAAACTTACCATGATTACGAAAATTATAAGATGTATTTCAAAACATATTTCTTTTATGGGAACCTTCAAAAAGATGTCTACATGATAAAACCTAAAGGCTCTGTGACTCCTAGTGATTCCAAAATAATTTTCAAGTTGTAGAGACCCATTTATGGATTAATTAAACTATCTAGGTCAAGAAATATTTTATTTGATGAATCTATAAAAAAATATTTTTTATTAAGAATTAATGTGAGACATGTGTTTACCAGAGGTTAAGTGGGAATGTGATCATTATCCTACTAGTATACATTTATGACATATTACTTTTTTGGAATTGATAAATTATTTTCTGTTAAGGACTAGTTCAACAAGTGTTTCTCCGTGAATAATATTGGCGACAAATACTATATTATAGGTATCATGATCATCCATGATAGATCAAAAAGGATTCTTAGACTAATTCAAATTACATAAATTGATCAGATACTAAATATATTTAGTATGGAATTATCCATGAAAGAATTGGTTCCAATGTCACATGGTATATATCTTTTTAAAAAAATGTGTTCACAGACACAATAGGAGAAAGAGAGAATGAGTAATATCTCATAAGATTTAGTGATGTGATCAATCATGTATGTCGTGATATATAATAGGATTTATGTTTCCTATGAATTGTGCGTGGTAGGTAGATATGAAGATGATCCAGGAGAAGAGCATTGGTCAAATGTTAAGGCTATACTTAAGTATATCATAAGAATAATGGGTGTGTTCCATGTTTATGGAGGAGATAAGGAGATGTTCATCAAGTTTTATACTGATAGAAGTTTTAAATAGATTAGAATGATCTGAAGTCAGAGTTAGACTATGTTTTCTATCTCAATAGAGGAGTAGTGAGCTAGAAGTGTTCAAATAAGCCAATTTTCAATGATTCTATAGTGTTTTTTGAGTATATAGAAACTTATAATGTATCTAAGGAAAGCATTTGGATATGAAACATTATCTAAGTTATTAATGTGTTACATAGATGTAAAGATCCTATCACTTTATGTTGTAATAATATTGTAGTGGTAATGTTGCAAAAGAGACAAGGTCACACCAACATAAAAAGAACATACTCTACAAGTATCACATCGTAAGATATTTCTATCAGAGGGGTAAAGTTGTAGTAATAAGAGTTCCTATAGAATAAAATGTAGTGAACCCCTTACTAAAGGCCTTTCTTAGAGGATTCATGTGTATCATGTGAGAGCAAGTGGACTGAAGGTTGTTAACAGTTGGCTATAGTGAAAGTGGGATTCTGTTGGAGTTCATTCCCTAGAACTGACTTTTGTATACATTATGATATCCTCTATTCATTATTCTAAATATTAATAACCTTTTTTTATCACATCATGATTGTTCCTCTGTGTAACAGAGTATGTGATAATATCTTAAGAGTAGTTGTTGCGCTGAAATGTCATAGCAGTTCTTTGTTATGATGAAAACCTTGAAGTTACATGATAGTATTCTTAAATATATGTTCTATAGGTGGATGAAATCATTTAATGGACATAACTGATATAGACTGTCATGGGTGGATACTTAAAAGACATTGAGGCACCATATCATGGTGTATTCCCTTGGTAATATCCAATGTAGGATATTTTTGTGAATGAGACCTAACAATATGAAATCCATCTTTATATGTGTCATTGGAAGTTACAATCTATAGACATGTTTATTGATCTTTATTCTGTAATATTACTATTGTTGAGGTTTATAATTTTCATACATTGATATATTGATGAAAACCATGATGATATATGTTCACTGAGAGGTAAGATACGTTGGGTGTGACATGGGTAATATTTCATTAATGAATTATGTGAGAAATGATTTTCCCTTCTATTATTTAAAAAAATTTAATATATCAATTACTTTGATGAAATAGATATATATCCAAAATAAATACATGGTCATGGTGTTCAGTAGGCATGTTAGATTTCTGAAAAGCCATAGACAGTGACATTGAGCACATAGGTTGATGGAACTAGTATGCAAACAACTTGATCAGATATATCACGATAAAGGGACTATATTACATAGTAAGCATCCATATGAGGTATAATTTCATTTTGGAATTAAATTATTTCTATATGGGTTTCTTGGTGTGTTTCTAGATGCTAACATTGGACTTTAGGCTACTTCGCCTAATGCAACTGAGAAAGTGGCTTGAGGGTCATACACTAAGTGTATACAGAATCTACGATAAATAATATATTAGTATTTATTAGTTAAAGAGTTGAATAAATATTTTTCCCAAGCATTGTTTAATAATTATTCATGTTTTCTTGATCCCACATATTCTATCCCCAGTTATTTGGGAGAATATTTTATTATAAGATTATTTAAGACATATCTAGTTTCTATTAAGTGAATATAATATTTATTTGTATATTGGAGAATAATACATTTATATTTATTTATTAAATTAATATTCAGTATTCAAATGTTGATAAATGTTACAAAGGAATGGAGGACTGAGATTAATGGTCTGGTGATAAATAATATATGTTAAACATTATTTTATTAAATAATATTTAATTTAATTCATGAGTTTAGAACATGTTAAGAAATATTATTGTTATTATTATTATTATTATTATTAACATGAATCTTTATAGGGATTAAATAAATAATAAAGGAAACTTATGCTATTATTTATTTCTTAACCTAGAAGTATAGAAACCTGATGATATATTCTTTTTTTCAAATATCTAATTCATTTCTATTATTGTGCACAATGAAATTTGGAGAATACTCTCAAAGCCCTAAAGATCTCCCTTCTACAATAATGCTATCAGGATCAGAGAGGGGTCTTCTTACACCATCAAGTCTGAAGTCTATAAAGATCAAGAATAATCCTTTGGATGTGATTCTTGGGGTGATCAATGTTGAATGATGAAAATTATAGGATATACTGTGCTAGCACCTAGAGATTCCTATGATGGAATTTGATGATTTGTGGAACACATGTGTATCACCATCATAGGGAATTTATTATTTATTCTTAAAACACAAAGAAACTACAATATAGATCCATTTTAATATCCATAAAGAAAAAAATAATTTTAGGAAAGGTAATTCTTAATTTATTAAATTAATTATAAATAAAAAGGGATGATCCTACACTAGGTTTCAATGATTATCAATTTTCTTTATTCTATGATTCAATTCTGTTCATCGTGGAATTTCTCATTATGTCAATCTTGGATTAATCATCAATAATGACGAAAAAAAGGTAGTAATGACCCCCAATGCACTTCTTTTATGCCCAAAACAAATAAATAAAATTTTTAAAACCACTTAACATGATTTTAAATCATGTTGAACGAGAAGGAAGTGTGAGGTAAGGGATTTCTTATCTTAATTTCCATTCATTGTGTAAAACATACGATTCATTGATTCTATCATTCTAAGATTATGTGTATAATGAATTTTGATTACCTAATTAGTATTTCCACTTATTTTATTTTTATCTACACTTAAAATACATAATTAATTCATTTATTAATTCTCACTTCAACATTATGACCATTTTATAATATTATTTCACAACCTCATTCTAATAGAGATTGTTTGTTCATGAATTTCAGTTGAAGGAAATTATTTGACCATTTACAAATAAACCCATTTCATTTTATTCTCCTCTATTTATTCATGATATTTTCATATAATATTACCTTTTCCCTCTCTTTGGTATTTAAATTAATTGAGAACATTTTTTAGAAAATAAGACATCATTTCTCTATCTGGTCAGAAATCTATTTTATTTTAAAACCATGTAATCTAAAAAATTTATCAATTTTTTACCCTTTTCAAAATGATTTATTAAATACATTTTTACCTATTTTAACTTTTTCAAAAATGTTTTCGAGGGAATATTTATGTCATTTTTAAATCAAGGCCCATTTAGATTTTACTAAAAATGTTAAAGGACTCTTTGTTTTAATATTTATGAAATCTATATATTTTTACACTATCATGACCTCCATTTTTTTTAAAATACCTTTATAAGTTTTTAGGATTATTTTAAAATAAAGGTATTTTGAAAAAAAAAATTGTTTAAAAAACTGATTTTTAAAATTAAAAGGGTATTTTAATTAATAATGTTTTTAATGAAAATGTTATGTTATTTCTATTCATTAAAAAACGAAAAACAACTATGTTACTTATGAGACGCTAAGTACATATTGTATTGATATCATCCTTATTCTTCAATTCGATTTTTTATGGTCAGTTTGACTATGGATGTGCGATTTTGATACCATTTTCCATATTACTCTGGATGTTTTATGGTTATGTTTATTGATTTGGGAAAGTATTCACTATTTATATGATCAATTTTTTAATAATAATGTTTACATTTTTATGTTTCTCCAATTCATATAAATAATTCAATGGAATTATTATGTGATGGGTGATGCCTAGTCAATTATATTCCCTCGATGCATTGATAGTTCACATTAGAAAAATTAGTTGACAAAATCTAACTAGTTTCTACTAACATATTTAAAAAATATTGAGGATATATATTGATAATAAATATTGTAATGATATATATTTAGAGTTTAGACAATGAGCATTATGCATTCCATCAATATGAATTCATTTATTGATATTAAATGTGATTATTTTATTAATTAAAATATACATGGTAAAGTTTTCTCGCTCATGTGATTATTTATATGGAATTACACGATCATCATTTATATAAAACAAATTATTCTCAAGTTATTGATTAAATGTAATGTGTTTTAGTTACATACATTTCCATGTTTTTATGTATATTGATTCATGACAGATTCTATTTTACTTAAACATTTATGATAATTTGATCCAACCATTATTTTTTTCCAAACCACAGGAACCCATGAAATGTACTATGTTTCATATGTAAGGAAATTTTAGAGGGACTATGGTTATTCTAAAAAAACATGTACAAATTTACATATTTAAATGTAATGAGGGACTAAAGTATGTATCTGGTTTACCAATACTACTAAACTATTTGGTACATTGAAATGTAATTCCTTATATCTTATTAGAATATAATAGATTAGGAACCAGATTCAGGCTACTGGGGGTTGGGTTGTTAATGTTGGTATCATAGGAAGTTTAATAGATTAATTGGGAACTATATTTAGGAAAAACATAGATTAGGGATCATAACCCTGTGATAGAATATGAGGATAAGTATATAGGAACAACCTAATGTTTTAGTAAGGTATAAATTATGTGGTTTTTCTTATGAATAAATCCCTATTTGATTACAATAAGTGGATTTGATTCTGAAATAGAGGTACCTGGGGGTAATAACTCTGAAAATGGAATTTTGGTATGGACGGGATCATCAACTTGTGTATGAAAATGGGCCTTACTATGCACCTTTTTTGGCACTCCCAGGGGATATTATTAGGATAATTTACATTTTATTTACAAAATATTATGAAGGATTTAAAAATAAATATCCCCAAGAAACCATGCTTATGATTGTGAGATTAGTTATGTACAAAATTTTCAATTAATGTTATGTATTTAAAAACAATATATTATACATTATTTTTCATAATGGTATAATATAATCAAGTGTATTCCATAATTTCAAAATGGATCATAGAAAAAGGAATAAGAACTAAATCAATGCACATAATCCAAAGGTTGAGAATGATTGTTTCTTTGATTGTTTTAATCCAATATTTCAAAGTTAACTAGTCTCCTAAACATTCTCATCATACGAGGAAATCATATCATGTGATAAAAATATAGAGAAATAATTATTTATGTATGACGAATTTGGAGGGAAAATGGGAAGAATAGGATGGCTAGTGAAAAGAAAAATAAATGGAAGAAGAGAAAGAAGGATTTTCCCGCATGTGATAATTGTGGAAAGAAACGCCATATTACTTTCCTAAAATTAATTAAAGATTACTAAAAGTGTGGATATAAAAGATATCAGGCTTGTGGCTGCAAGGGTAAGAAAAAATTCTTCAATGTAAAATGATTCAATCATAAGGATATGGGGAACTACACCAATAAATGCCTCAAGAATGAAAGGAATATACCTCAAAAGAAGCTAATGGATCATGGTCAAGAAATTGATTCTACCATTTAATAAGAGGAATGATTATTGTGCTTTTGTTTGGATTTAAGAATTGTATCATTTGTGTATTGTATTAATGATATCCTAGTTATAAAAATCATGAAATATATATGGATTGTACTGTAGTAATGATTCTTTGAAGATTTTAAATAATATATTGAAAGGTACAAAAAAATG
Source organism: Viscum album (assembly GCA_963277665.1). NCBI lineage: Eukaryota > Viridiplantae > Streptophyta > Magnoliopsida > Santalales > Viscaceae > Viscum > Viscum album. The sequence continues at coordinate 1,407,890,287 of OY728125.1, forward strand.
TGATTCAGTGGAAGGTTTAACTTCATGGAAAACACATGATTGAGGGAAATATAAACCTTAATATTTTCCTAATGTTGAGATAATATAATTAAGATAAATATATGATTAAAATGGATAAGTTATATTGGATAACACTGAATACAATGGAATTTATTAATTATTTGATGAAAAAGTGGTTTATACTATCATTAATGGAGTTTAGAACATCATTGGTTTTAAGGAATATATCAAATAATCTATTTTTTCGTTAAGTAATAAGGAATAATTTATGTTTTCAATAAGGTTTTATGGTAATTTAGGTTATTACCATGTTTTAATAGAATACAAGATGAAGGTATTAACATGTTTAGTATATGAAGATTAAGAGATGCTTCATATTTTTTAGGGGATTAATAGTATGTTCATTTTTGAAATTTAGAGACCTTCTTTAAAAAAATTGATCTTTTTCTTTTGGAAGGATTATAAGGTTTATCATATATAAAATTGTTTATGTTTAACTTTTTATGAGGTTTTAGAGATAAATATATTACTTCACCACATGAGGATTTATGCATATTATAGAACTTGGGATAACCATATTGGTTTGGGAAAATAGTTAGAGACATAAAGAAATACATACCACTCTTTTATGGATCTTAAGATCTATTAAAATTAAATTTTAGTGCTTTGAACAAAAAAAAATTGGGATATTCATTTCATGGAGTAAATAATGAATTAGAAATTTATTGAAGCACAACTAAAGGAAGAAATTGTGATTACAAGGTAGAAAAATATCAACATTATATATTTTATTATGTTCTTACACAATAAAATAATTCATCAAATCTAGGAAGAAGGATATTGAAACAAAATTTCATCATAATACCTTTATTAATGTTGAATTTATGGTCTTTTAGATCGTCAAAGATTTATGTATTTGAGGTCCTTAACTTTCCGTTGATCATTCAATTTATTGTGATCAATGAACTCTATCACTCTATAATTATTTACACTTTTCTTTCATGTATATATGTTCACTTTCCACCAATGTTCTCCAACTTAGAAACCTGATTATGGGTTATTCCATATGACCTTGGTACTTCCCTATCTCTCATATTAAGAGAATATTTTATTAACCCTTTTTAAGATGTTGGTTTTTTAAAAATGGTATTTTAAAATATCAAACTTTTGACTTCCAAGATCATTTTTAATTATTTAGGATTGAATTTATTTAATGTCATGATAATTTAACACCCAAATATTTTAAAATAAGAACACTGTATTTGGTAGTGTAGGCGATATGCAACACCATGCTTAGAAGAAAACATAACACCTAATGACATTATAATATATTTATTTTTAAATAAATTCAACCTCTTACATATCCTTCATTACATGAAATTATGAGTTTATCTTTTATTACAAGAAACACCGAGTTCATCTTGTGTTACACACAACACTCAATTTATCTTGCATTGCATGCAACATTTTGTATAAATGAAATGTGAAATATTATTAAAATATTATTGTTTAATATAATAGTTATAACCTAGAAATTATATTTGTGAGTATTGATAGTAATAAATAAATTTTAAAAAATATATTTTTATATTTATTAGTAAAAAATAATAATCATTTTGAAGAAAAAGAAATGTTTTCTTAAAAATTGTATTTTTTTAAAAGACAGATTAGTGATCAGATAATTTAAAATTAATTTTTATGACTTTTAATTATTTTTTAAAAAACTTAATTTTTGAAATCAAAATACCTCAATTATAATAAAGTTAAATTTTGGGTTTCTCTACAAAATTTCATTTTCTTATGAATAGTGAAAAATACTGAATTTTAATTGAAAATTTCTTTTATTTATAAATAATTTATAGTGTTAAGTTAATATTTGAATTGATTTTAAAGTAAAATTAGTTAAATTATAAATCAATTAATATTATTTAGGTCACTTTAATCATTTTAATATTGAATTTTGATAAAAAAAAACTTTTTAAACATTTCAACATTTCCTCTTTAAAAACCCATTTCCTTGTCCCATCAATGAGATCAATTTTAAATTACATTCTGCCACTTTTATGAATTATATTTGAAAAAAATGATTCTATATTAGTAATAATTAAAATTTATAATTTATAATAATGAAAAATTACTTATTTACTAAAATAAATAGTGAAAATTGTATAAATTACTTACTATGATTAAAGTAAATATGGGTTCATAGGTGGGTTAAACTAAAAAAGAGAAGAGTTAAAATAACCTATAAAATTGTCTAAGAACTATTTTATATCCATATTTAGACCATTAAAAAATATGGTTTGATAATGTATCATTTTGGAACCATTTTATATATGAAAAACATGGTAGCACTCAATTCTTTTCGAAAGTAGCAAGTATGTCCTCTCCCTCACTTATAAAATGCCACCCACCCTCCTCTCTTCTTCACATCATAACACCTATTTAGTTCACAAATTCCTTCCAAATCACTTCCCAACTCCCCCCACATCATAGAATCATTATTTTAGTCATAAAAACAACCAATAAGGGCTTTAGTTCAAATCTGAGGATACCCGAAGAAGAGGTCATGTTTTTCAATGAGCATATTTTTTTATTTCTCAACCTAATTAAATTATTATTATACCATTAATATATAATAGGATCAATATATTACATATAATGGGGTGTTTTCATAATATTTTCAGGACCTATAGCCTTCTCCACTTCCATAAAATGGTTTATGAAGTCATCATTTGTGTGTACGACAAACTACTACATTACAAACTAGTGTAATTCATTCTTGCATTATCGCCTTTCAGAGTTGGGTATGATGATGGATATAAAGTATATATGTTATATTTATACCTCTAGAGTCATTAATATATATATATATATATATATATATATTTCTAATCAGTATGAGATTTGATAACATCGATCGTGTGTGTGAAAGACTGCCACCTCCCAAAGCGATGTGATTCATCTTTCACTAACGCTTTACATAGAATGTAATAAAGTAATATTTATTGATTACATGTGATATAAATTCCATAATTATGATATTAATTACATATTTATCATTATGTAAATATAATATATAACATTTTTTATTGCCTTTTCATTCACTTAAATATGATAACATCATTCATGTATGTGTAGACTACAACCTTCACAAAGTGACGTGACTCTCTTTTCAAACCCAAACCAGATGGATTCTATATATATATATATATAATATGGTATATATGACATTATAATAATTCTTCAATGGTAATATATTAATTACTTTCTTTCCATAATTATCTTTAAAAAAAGTATAAGTGTTACTCATGCGTGCGTACAACCTAACATATTCATTATCGTAAAGTGCTTCATTTTTCATAACCATTTTATGGTTGGTTTTAAATGTATAACTGTAATGAAAATATTATAATTATTTCATTATTTTTATTTTGGATATTCTTACATTACAACCTTTCATGTTTGGGTATGATGATGGATATAAAGTATATATATATGATAATTATAAAATATTTATACCTATAGAGTCATTATATAATATATATGTATATATATATACTTTTTAAAAAAAAGAATTTTTTTATTTTACCAACAATGAAAAAGGAATATTTGTTTCAATATGTACAACATGTATGGAATATTCATCTGTAATGACCTCACAAATTTTAAAATATTTATAAAATTTTTGTTTAATTTTCCAAGAAATTAGTTCTGAAAAAGTTTTGTGTTTAAAAACCTGATTTTCAAAATGAAAAGGATATTTTACTCAAGAAATTTTTTAATGAAATTTTTAGATTTTTTCATTTCATCTACGACGTCAACCCTTTATGATACATATGATCCATTGGAGACATGTTGTATTAATATAATCTTTAATCATTCTTTGGATGTTTTATGATCAATTTTACTATATATTTTCTATTTTTATACCATTCTGCATATTACTCTGGATGGTTTATTTTTATTTTTATTCATTGGGGAAATAATTCACATTTCATATGATTTTTTTAAATATAGATTCTTATGTTGATTATGTTTCTCCCCTTTACATGAATAATGCAAAAAAATGTTTATGTGATGGGTGCGGCTTGGTTAATGATATCCCCCCAATGCATCAACAGTTCTCTTGAGACAAATTTTTTCTAGCCACAAATTTAAACTGACCTGAGGATAGATTTTGACTGTAACCATCTTGAGGATATATCTTGACAGTTTATAGGTATATGATTATGCATTCCATCATTATGAATTCATTTATTTATATTCCAAGTGATTATTTAATTAGTTTTAATATCTATGGTTAACTTTTCAAGATCATGTGATTATTTATATGGAATTATATGACCATTATTTATTCCTACAATATTACGATCATGTTATTGATTAAAATTAATGTGTTCTAGTTACATTCCTTACAATGTTTTTTGCGTATTGATTCATCATAGAATTCACTACACTTAACTATTATTGAGTATTTGAGATCCCCTTTATTTTTTTTACTCAGGAACCCATGAAGTCTATAATTTTTGATAATAAAGGATATTATAGAGGGAATAATTTTATTCATAAAAATTATTATGTTGTAATTTTTATATTCAAATATAATGGGAGAATCAAGTATATATCTGGTATACCAAGACTACTAAACTATTCAGTCCTTGAAGATGTGATTTTGTGTATCTTATGTAAATGTAATAAAGAAAGCACAAAATCCAATCTATTAGGGTTGGTATGGTTCCATGTATGAACTCATAGCACCCATACTGTGTTTGGAAGTTATTCAGGGGAATATTCTCCATCCTCACTTTTATTTGATGATGTGTTGATCAAAATTAAACCATGGAGACATATTGGGCACCAAATAGTTGATCGAACAAGTCATTAATATGTGGTAAGGGATATTTTTTCTTCATCATGATCTTGTTGATTTCATGATAATAAATACAGTGGTGCATTAACCCATAATTATTGATGAATATGAATGACACAACCCATAGTAAAGCACACAGACATATAAATCCCTTATCTGAATTCTCTTAAAACATCTTATTTAGATTCACCAACTCAATGTGGTCCATTATATAAGGATTTATAGATATGGGAATAGATATAGGTACTCGTTCAATTGAGAACTCAGCCTCTTAGTGAGGAGGAATAACATGAAATATTTAAAATGAATACATCTGTATAGTCCATCACTATTGGCTTTCCTTAAATCATGATTCTCTCCTCAGTCTCAATCATTTTAGCTATAAATTCTTTCTCCCGAGGCATTAATAACCAATCTTAAGAAGGTGATTCTAAAGGATATTCATCATCTCCCTTACACTTATATAGAATCAAAGTATGAATTTGGATATGAAGAGTGATCTCTATCTCCTATAAGTTGATATTGGATTTATAGAAGGAAAAAAAATACATTCCCAAAATACCATAAAATTACACTAAATGATGTTTGAAAATATTTTTAAGATGTTCAGTCTAGATAAATTTATTATGGAGGAATTTTTTACTTGGGATGAAATAATTTCCCCATTTTTATTCTCAAATATTACACAACCTCAATTTCTTGAGATGATGTATGAATAGTTCTACTAAACTTCCATGATATCTTTTATTTAATAGGGTAGAGTCGATACCCATTTTATTAAGAAGATAAAGTCCTATTTTAATTTATTTGATGGGAAACCCTAGCATTAACCATAGGCCCAAATGTACTAAGAAGAATGTAAACATAGCTCGGAGGCCTAGTGACATGAATACCAAAACAAGGCCCAAAGTGAGAAGTCAGCAACATGTCATGTAACCATTCAAATTCCACAGTTCCCACCACCTCCCCCACCCCTTGATAGAAGACATCACATAATGAACCCAAACTAAGAAATTAATTGTCCCATTTCTAAAAATAATTCATCATGATGGAAGATAAAATGAGGTATGGCCACTTCCAACCATGAAATGAGAGGAGGGTTTGATGATCAGTGATAGAACACCCATCACTCTTTAAATCCTCCCACCTGGTGAGGAATGTATGGTGACTCACTTGCATCATATTCCTAAAGAACTGAATCCTGAAATTGATTCCATGTTAAGAAAATATAATGGTAGGAAACCACTCCATCCCAATCCATCGGTATGGAAGGATTGATGACGAACTTTAGTGTTTCTATCCCTCAAAACGAGTTTTACCACATGGCAGTGTCACTACACTTCCATCATGATGTGTAGATACATTTTCTTTTCCCCTATAATAAAACCTATTTCCCACAAGAGATGCAACGGAGGTCCTGAGGCCCATTGTCCAAGAAATGGATCAAAATCCAGATCCCATACCCTAAATGGAGAAGCCTCCCAAGCCCAACACCATCAGAAGATGTGCCACCGTGAGTGCCTCAAAGACACCTATTATATCATTTCCATCATAATCAAGCATCCCATGAACCATGAAATCATAGTCTAGATCTGAGTCTCATGATGAATCTAGACCGAATAAGCATATAGAGGCCAATATCCAAGCCTATCGAGAAAAGAATCTAAAGATGAAACGGGGATAGATTTAGATCAATGATACAAAAGACTCCAAGGAAAGACACTGAATAGTGGCCTCAAAGATTAAAACTAATCCTCATGATGAATTTAAACTATATTTGTAGATAGTGTCCATGATCAAAGATTTTAGAGAAAAGAATCCAAAGATTCAATTGGAATAGATTAAAATTTTCACTTTAGACAACTCCATAGAGAGATGGATAAGTTGAGGCCAAGGACATCAGAAATGGTCAATGAAGAAAAACATGATATAATCTCATCAAGAACTGATTTTCTAGTGGAAAAAAACACCCCCAATGAGTTTCAATAACTAGAAATAAACTCTCATGAACAAGAATGATGAAGTCCATAAATCAGATGCATGATTTTGACATCAGGTAAAGCCAAAAAGGGAAATAGTGGATGGAGGAGGAAACCTGTGATCACCATACCCAAAGAACTGCAGCATCAGACCCATCAAAAAATATTGATCCATAGACGGAGGTGGGAGAAACCCTAGAACACCAAGAGAGATAACCAATAGAAGAGAATACTATCAAAAAACAGAGGCATAAACTTCCTTGATATGAAATAATGTGTAGAAACAGAATCCAATACTATGTTCTTTATTATTGACTGAATAACCAGTGTACCTTTCACTACATCATTGTCAGGATCCAACTCGGTGATAGTGATATAATATGCCCTTACTTTCTCTCAAAACCTTGGAGGTTATTTCCATTTATTATCTCTAGAGACCCAAATATTAAGGAATTATCTTTCATAATTATTTTATTACTTATTGTTAGAACATGGGACTATAGGATGAGTTTTGATCAGAACCTTAATTTCCTTCATTGAATTAGTATTATTTTTCATCTCCCTTCAACATTTATTATATCAATTCCCATCTTTTCTACACATAAAGAATCTCCCATTTCCCTTGAGATAGTTTATGGGATTCTTCTTCCCGTATTTTTGACATGTGGGAGTTGGTTTTTCATTCTTCCATGGAATTTATCTCTTGATCATCTTGAATTAAACTCTATTTTATAATTTTTATCTCCAACACCCTGAGGCTACTGAGAGATACCAATCTCCATATCAACCTCAGGGAATCATGGAAAATCACTTCACAGATATCAAAATATCAAATATCCCAGACTTTTTTTAAGATTATGATATTGTCTAAAAAAGAAGCAGTCAACCATACTTCCAGTGTTGATGAAAAAATAAATGGTGTGTCATATAATCCTTGTGATATTTTTCTTAAAATCCACGATAGACACATATTTTATTTACTTAACCCCATGGAACTTTCTCTCCATTTTAATATAGAGAGTTCAGGGTATAATATTTATTGAGAAATGTTTTATTAAATCCATAACATTACATTAAATCAAATTTATTTATAGTATTCATGTTCTTGATCATTTTCAATCACTGATAAGATTCTCCATCTAGGTTATAAACAACCAGTTTGACTTTATATTATTCCAATAATTGAAGCACAAATAATATCCTCTCAATATAGTTAATCAATTTTTACATAATAAGGGGATCCGAAGATACACTAAACTTAAGATACCATTGTCACATGAAATACTAATAAAAAATGTAACATCCCACCATTGGTATTGGATTAATGAGTTATGGGGGATCTAATTGCACTTAGATTACATCTCCATGATAATAAAGGCTGGGAATAAATTCCAAGGGCATAAAAAATATTTAGGGGAGGATTTTCTATTTAAATAATAAACAAACAAAATACATAATTAATAACCCAAAAAAACTCTATAAGATTCATGAGTATAAAATACAACTTGATCATAACTAAACCAATACCATATCAGAGTATAATCAAAAACCAAAATACATACTCAAGAAGACCAAAAAGTCCACAAAATTCAAAAATATTAATTTAAAACCACTAAAAACACCCCACCCACTCTAAGATCCCACTACACATGCCAAGACACAGTATAAATAAGAACCACTAAAGAACTAAGATACATTTCCTTTACCTATGTCTCAATGGATGACATATGAAAATGAAAAACAGTTTTCAAGTAGGCGGTCAATATAAACTCAATAGAATTTCTCCATTGACTTCCTAAGTCATTCCACTAGGATAAAACTTTTTAGAACACTTATCAAAATGATTTAAAATAATATTACACAATTTATATAAAAACTATAAATGAGTTTTTTCATGGGAATAATCAATAAATCCTTTAGGTAATTTATCATTTGATTTGAAATATTCTTTTCCATGTCTATTCACACAACCACACATGCACACACTCAATATTGTTTTCACCATTAATAGTGGAACTACATGTAAATATTAAGTCCCATTTTGATGGTGTTACATATAAGGTCACAGCCTTAAACGTTACACAATATTGATTTTTAATCCTAGACTCCATTCTCTTACATTTGAGAGTCTTTTTAGGTTTAGAGTTTTGTAATACTGGTTTATAACTCATACGTAACAAAATAATAAAATTTAAAGTGGAAACATCTAATTAAAATACATTTTTCCATAATATAAAACATTTAAAGTAAACCATGATTTCTATTCATGAAAAATCTCTATAAATTTAAACATGACTTTTAAATTTCCATTATTCATCCTTAAACTCTTTGAAAAACATTTTAAAACATAGGATGAGCACAAAAATCATGATAAAGGACATTAAAAAATAAATAAAACCACTATTATAAAGAAAAATAAGAAAAATCGTATAATGTTTACATTTACCATGAATATTCTTTGTGTGTATGAAATAAACCATTCTCTCATGAAAAACACACACATGTTTTGTTTACAAAAATCCTTTAAAACCCATAAAAAGGAATTAAAAAACCCCCATTTTTCTAACTTAGAGAATAATATTCATAAAAACCTTTAAAACCCATTTTAATTAGAATAAACATACATCTGATATAAAATATAATCATTCCCCAATGAATTTTAGAGCTATAATGGGGCTCACCCTTCATATAATCTATATCTGGATCACTTATTTGCATGAGCTATAATGGGGCTCAATTCTTTATATAAGCTATATCATGCTCGCTAGTGATCTCTAATGAAACTTAGACCTTCATATAAGTTTTATCGTACTCTCCCATTTCTATCATTTTTAAGTACAAAATCGTAAATAAAACACATTCATTATAGAACCCTTTGAAAAACTATTTTAATTCTATATGAAAAACACTTTCGGATAACAATACTCTTTTCTTTTAAAACCCCTTTTTCCGTGAATAAATTCCCAAAACAAGATAAAGATTTTATTCATTGAAGAAAACATGAATTATTGAAAAGGAATCCAAAAATCAAATAATACCTATTGTCTTCTAAAAGTCAATGTAATTTTGTATGTTATGAATAGAAAAATCCTTTTGTTGTTTGTCAAAACATTCCGTATAAAACATGAAAATAGATTCTATTTGAAAACCATTGAAAATAAATAAATATTTACATAAAATGAAACTTATAAATATTTTATTTAAATTTAATTTTTTTTAATATCATTTAAAAAAACATTAACATGTAAAAGTAATAGTTTAAAGGTAAACATTAAAATTGAATTTCTTTAAAGAATGTCCCTTATCAAATTGAAAATATTTCAATCATAATCCCATGAAATAATAATATTAAAAAAACTATTAGCATCATGATAATGGAGAAATTAATGATATACCATATCAAGGTGGCTGTATATACACCTCATAGAATATCAAAGGTGTATAATATCAAAATATACCTCAATGAAATGAAATTGAGACGGAGTCCCTTACATTGAGTCCAAATTATCACGTGTGTATTTATATTCATGAATAATAAAATTATTTTAATTATTTACTTTATTTATATCTGTTTCAAGATTATAATTAATTTTATTTCACTTATTAAAATGTTTTATACATTAACATAATCAATTAAGTTTACATTGTATGTTTCGACCATATTTAGCTTTTGTGTTAAAAATAAATTTGGTAGATTGATTATGGTCAAAGTGGTCATTATTTAAAAATCTATATAATAATAATCATGAAATATTTATCTTATTTATACATAAATTATAATTCTAATACAAATCTTGTAATAATTTTGTTGATAAATGAAGTATTTTAACATCATAGAGACGGTAGGTCATACGTACGCACGAGTAACCTTTCAATTTTTCAATGATCATTATGCAAAAAGATATGTATTATTTTATATTTTTAGAATGATAATATTTTCATAAATATCATATTATTTATTTAAATATACTTATATATCATCTATGTGATCTTTTGAATAAAATATATTCAGATCGCTTCATGAAGGCGGTAGTCTACACGTTCATGAATGACGTTATCATTTCAGAATAAGTGAATGGTAAGAAACAAAATGATATATTATCTTTTAATAATGATAAATATGTCATTAATATCATAATTATAAAATTTATATCACATATATTCATTATATTTACCCTTATTACCTTCTCATGCAAAGCGTTAGTGAAAATGAATCTCATCTCTTCGCAAGGAGGTAATTTGTCGTGCACACGAACGACATTATCATATCCCATACGGAATGGAAATTAAAAAAAATTAAATATGATATAATCACTCAATATGTATAATTATTTCATAAATATCATATATGAACTTTATATACATCATTATTCCCAACCTTGAGAGGTGTTAATGAAAAAATGAATGACATCGGTTCGCGAGGTGGTAGTTTGTCGTACACACGAAGCAGGATTTTGTAGCCCATTTGATCGAAGAGGATATGGATTTAGTTTATTAAATTACAATAATAAAATATAATTATATGGAATATAATATTTTTATTATATAATCATTGTTTAATAATAATTTATCTGGGTCGTGTAAGAAATAAAAGAAAAATGCTCGCTGAAGAGCATTACCTCTTCTTCGGGTTACTTTTTTTTTTGGTCTGCACCAAAGGTCTTCCTTCAATGGATTTATGCCCAAAATAAAGATTATAGGATGCTATTAAGGAATTATTGAATTTATTTTGGATGTTATTTTCCAAACCAATGGTATTTTAATTTAGTAAGAGACGAGGATAGTAGGTAGCTTGTCATAAGTGAGGCGAGTGGCATGCTTGTAATTTTTGAAAATAATGAATTGCACCCAAATGATTTCATGTTAAAAGGTTAAAATAATGGATAATTATTGATCATATAAGGGATATGATCTAAATAAAACCAAAAAATATATTTGAAAAGTTTTTTGGTCATTTTCACCCTTATCTTTTTACTTTAACCCCTGGTAAATCCATTATTACCTTAACCGCTGTAATTAATTTTTAATTCATTTTGGTCAAAGATTAAGTAGAAATTATTATAAAATATAAATTATGATTATTTAAAATATTTAATTCTTTTCTCAAAATTCAATTCAAAGAATTTTAAAATATGAATTAAAAATTAATACCGCAAATGCGACTTTAAAGCGAGTTTTTAATGAGAAAATGTTCAAACGTTTAGAATGTTTTTATATAAAAATTCAATTTTAAAAAGCTAACAAGGACATAAATTGGATTAATATATATATATATATATTACTTATTTTTATTTTGAATCAAAATAAAATTATAATTTAAAATTATAAATAATTAAACAAAAAGGTGGGGTTCAATTAAAATTCAGTATTTTTCACTATTCATAAAACATTGACATTTTCAAAAAAAAATACAAAAAAATTACCCTAGGATAATTTTTATATTATGATTTAAAAAATGATTTTTATTTTCAAATAATTATTAAAAAGGTTTTAAATTTTTTTAAACTATTTGTGTAAAGCGCGACTAGGACATCTTTTTGGAAAAATATAGCATTTCAGAAGACATTTATTTTTCTTTCAATTAGTTATATTTTTAACTCTAATAAATATATATCTATTTTATTTATGAATAAAATATATAATTTTAGTAATTTATTTATTACTCTTAATAACATCTAATTTAATTGATAGGTTATAATGGTAATTTTTAAATCATAACATTTTAATAGAGTATCATTTTTTATTCAAACTAAGTGTTACATGAATTGAAAGATATAGAAGATATTAAATTTATATTAAAATAAATATATATTAAAGGATTTGAGTGTCAAATTATTATCTATGTCTATTTATATATTTAATTTAAGCTATCAAAAATACTTTTCTTCTTTTAAATTTCCAGGGTGTTACATCCTCCCCCTTTAATAAACCGTATCCTCATAATTTAAAATTTAACTTAGTAATTAAAGGATAGAAATTTGAGAATTCTTTTTTTGTAAACCCACATTGTAAAATGTTTTAATAAAAATCCGATTAATAACATATAAAGGGATATACAAGGGTCAAATGGAATAAACTTGAAATGGGTTTCTAAGTATGAGAATATTTGTGTAAAGTGAAGATATGATCATGGAAAAAAAACATAAATAATTATAGATATTGATTGAGGTCATTTATCCCAATAAATTTAATGATAAATAGAAATCTAAGGGACTCAAAACCATAAATTTATGATGATTTAAAATACCATATAGTTCATCAGATATGAATGTAATATGATAGCACCTTTTAAGATCCTTTCACTAAATTTTAGAAATTATTTTACTATCTAAGAATATAAGGAAATATACTTACTTCATAAATATCTATTTTAAAAGAACAATTTAAAACTTTGGTTTTTATTCGATCAATTTCCAATTCATCCATTACTCAAATAAATAAATGTCCAAAAATTATTTTTTTATTCCTAAAGTACTAAAATTTTCTTTTAATGGATCATAAGATCTATAAAAAGTGAAAAGTCATTATATATATCTCTAATTGTTTTCCAAAACCAATATGGTTAACACAAATTATCCAATATAATAACTTAATATCTAAAACTAAAAATTAACACTACTAGTTTATCATTAATTGTTCTATCGAATCATTTAACAAAAAATAATGTCATATTAACTAGGACAATGTGTAGTCCAATGGTAGGAGCTAAACCCTTATCATCCTTAGTTAGTGGGTTCACAACCTATATCCAATCCATATGTGATGGTTTTTATCCATCATGTGAGTTTTCTTTTCTAAACTATGTTAACATAATTTATATGAAATTCCCAAAAACTTATGGGCATCCTTGGAATAAAAGTAATCATTTAATAAAATTTTTATTAAGGTTTTCAATGCCTTTTTTTCAAAAACTATAATAATATTAATTGAATTTTATTAAAATATAATTAATGATAATATCAACCCTAAAGGTAATCAACACCTTTAAAATTATTTTTATTAAATGTAAAGGTAATATTTCTCAAATAACTTTTCCACTAAAATATATAATTCTAATATCTGTAAAAACTCAATAATTTTCTCCCAAAGTATTTCCATTACATAACATCAAAAGGGGTACCAAATATATTAAGTTTATAATCAATATTTGATAAATATCATTCTCATTGGTGATTTTACCACTTCACTAGATTGAACAACAATAATTTTATAAGTACAAAATGATTTTCCACCCCGTTTGGCTTCTAATCCTGATGATTTATATTCTGAGTAAGTAACTTGGGGAACACCTTATCATAATGTCTCAACTCATTACATCTAAAACATCTCACTATTGATTGGATATCATTTATCTCATTCGTGGATTTTTCAGGACTCTTTTATTTTCATTAACAAACATCATGTCCAAACTTACCACACTGGTTACACTTTCCAAATCCTGACATAAATTTCCCAAAATGTATTTTACCGCACATGAAACATTTTTTTCACTTACCTCCAGTATTCAAAGTTGGTTTCTTCTCCATTTACTACCACTTTTTCCTTTTCTTAATCTTTTTATATTATAAAACATAAGTATCAGAAAAAACCATCTCAACTTTCTCAACAAAATAAAAAAAATTATCAAAAATTTTAAATTGTTGTGCATCTATATATCTTCTCAATTTAAGTTTTAATCATAGGTAAAATAAATTAATTTTAATATAAATGTCTTGAAAAAAAAAATCTAGTATATACATAAACAATATTGATAAATTTGATTCATATGTGGACACTGAATCTTTATCCTTTTACCTCAATACCAAGAATATTTTTTCCATCTTAATTCAAACAAACATAGGGAAATATTTCTCAAGGAAAATATTCTTAAATGTGTCCCATAATATAGAATAAAGATCATCTTCCTCCCTGGTATTCTTAACCAAAGCCTACTATTTATTAGCTTCACCTTATAAATAATAAATGTATAGAGTTGCCTTTTGATGTTTTGTATATCCCATGACTTCAAATATCTTTTCCAGAGCATTGATCAATCCTTTTTCTACTATAGGGTAAGATGATAAGTTGAATGATAATGGATTTTTCCTCATAAAATGATCCAATATAGAAATTTTCCTTCATAGTATGTTAGGTTCCTCTCTTATATAGATATCCATACCATTTATATCTTGTGAAAGTAGACACATCATGGAAACAAACTATTATTTTTCAATTACAACAATAATAGGATGATAATTTTGAAGGATATTTTTCTCTTAGTTCCTTCCCACTATATCCACCCTGTTTCCTTTGTGGAAAACCATTCTAAATAGATATAGTTTAGATGAAGAAATATGGTAATCTTAAAATGATTTATCATTTCAACTTAACCAAAAGGTAAAATCATACAAGGGTATGATATTATAATTATCATAAACTCTAATTTTATTTTATCCATCAAATGATACAAACTATATGGAACCAACCTTAAAGTGTATCAAATCTTGATTTTTTAAGTCAGGAACTCATTCTCTAATATTTCAGGTTTTTTTATTTTTAAAATTTTAGATAATTAGGTCATAAATCATACATAAAAAAATCATAAAATAAAAAGTGGACACATCTAATTAATATACACTATTTCTATAATATACATTTTTTTAATGTAAATATTGATTTATTCTCCTGGTAAATTTCCATGACATTCAAATTGACTTCTTGTTTTCTATTACCCATCCTTAATGCCAATGATAAAAATTTTAAATCCTTGGATAAAAAACACATTATGGGACATACAAAAAGAAAGAAAACCCTTAGTCTAGTGAAAAATAGGGTAACTCATATAACTTTTACCTTTTCAATCAATTTTCTTTGAATGTTTAAAATAAAACATTTTAACATCAAAAACAGAAAGATGCTTTGCTCAAATAATTCCTTTAAAAACCCAAAAAAGAAATTAAAAAACCCTTTTGATGAATTAGATGATTATATTCATAAAACCCTTTAAAATACATTTTAATTATAATAACTATATGACAAACATTTAATATAATCATAACTCAATGTATTATATAGATATAATAGGGCCCACCCTTCATATAAAATATATTGGTAACACCCATTTTCCATTAGATATAATGGGGATCAACCCTTATTATAAGAAATATCAATCTCACCCATAACCTATAATGGGTTTCAATCATTTTTATAATATTTATCAGGCTCACCCTTTTCATATAATTTTCAAGTACCATATCATGAATAAAACACATCCATAATAAAACCCTTTAAAAAACTCTTTTAAACCCATATGAAAAACACGTTCGGATATAGATACCCTTTTATTTTTAAAAAAAATTCAATATATAAATATTACAAAATATAAAGAGTTATTTTCATTGAAGAAAACATGAAATCTTTTATAGGATGAAAAAAATCAAACAATGGACACGATGGTGGAAAAGTCATTATTGTTAAGTACGTTAAGAATAGAACAAATATGTAAAAATATTACCTTTTAAATCCTTTGAAAATAAATAAATAGGGACATAAAAAATATTTTATAAATATTTTATGTCCATATAAAATTTTAATAAATTCATTTAAAAAAACATGTACCTATAAAAGAATAAGTTTCAATGAAAATTTTAAAAGAGAATTTTTTAAAAGAGAAGTCCCATATCACATTATAAATATTTGAACCACAAAAACCATGAAATAATAACATAAAAAACTATACATATCATGAAAATAGATCCATAAATGATATATAATGTCAAATTGTCTATATACACATGTTGTAAAAAGATTTTAGATGTATAATTTCAAAATATACCTCAAAGAAATAAAAATTCAGATAAAGTCCCTTACCATGAGTAAGACATGTCTTGTGTGTCATTATCTTCCAGAACAATAAAATTATATTAATGATTTACTTTTGTGAGATACTTTTAAATTTTTATAATTTATTTTATCCCACTTGTAACATTTGTTTATAAAATTACTTAATTAATTAAGTTTACATCATATGTTTTGACCATCTTCGGCTTTTGTGTCAAAAATGACTTCGTTAGGTTGATTATGGTCAAAGAGTTTATAATTTAGAAATCTAAAAAATAATAATCATGTAATTTTTATCATATTTATATATGAATTACACTTTTAATACCAATATTAAAAAAATTGAGAAATAAAGTATGTTGCAATCATAGAGACGGTAGGTCATACATATTCCTGAGTAACACTTCCATTTTTCAATAATCATTATTGAAATATGGTATGTATTATTTTATCTTTTTATAAAGATAAAAATATAATAAAAACATATTATTTATTTAAATAGTCTTATATATATCGTTCGTTTTTTTTTGGTGATGAAAATAGAGTCTTATCGCTTCGTGAAGGCGGTAGTCTACACGTTCAAGAACAACGTTCCCATTTCTTAGTGAGTAAAAAGGTAATACTGAAAATGATATATTATATTTTCATAATGAAAAATATTTAATTAATATCATTATTATTCCATTTATACCACATATATTCATTATCATTACCCTTATCACCTTCTATGTAATGTCGTAGTTAAAACAAATTATATCGTTTCACAAGGCGGTAGTCCTCCATACACATGAATGATGTTATCATGTTCCCAACAGAATGGAAAGTGAAAATATTATATAATATATAATTCCTCAATAGGTATAATTGTTTTATAAATATAATTTATATACTTCATATCCATCGTCATACCCAAGAGTGAGATGTGGCAATGGAAAAATGAATGACATCGATTAGTGAGGTGATAGTCCGATGTACACATGAAAAATGATTTTGTAACATACTTGATAGAATATGAGTGATCTTTAGGTTATGTAATCAAAATAATAACATATCTATATATTTAAGATATATATGTGATTATATAATAATGGTTTAAGAATCATTTATGATTATGGTGGAAGAAATAAAATTAAAATGCTTATTGAATAACATTACCTCTTATTCTTATAACTTCTTCTTGTTTGAACCAATGAACTTCCATGGTTGGATTTTAGTCCAAAATAATTCTTATAGGATTATACGAGGGGAGTATATAAGTGATTTTGGTTTTACTTGGATGAACCAATGGGGTTTGAAGGTTTGAATAGAGTTTGAGAGGGGTGGCTGTTTATAAGTGGGGTAAGTGGTACACTTGTAATTATATAAAAGAATGTATTTCACTAATGTTTTTTCATGTCACTACAGGGTACTAAAAATTATGTATTTAAGAAGTGAATTATACCAGGATCAAAAAATGTTATAAATGAAACCTATAATAAAATTGAATAAATGATATAAAGGGACAAGACCATGAAGAACAAATCGCTTCGAGGACCACCATTCCTTGTGGAATTCCACCATGTTAAGAAGATTCGACGAACGAAACAGTTTGTGGATAGAGTTGGTGCCTCAAAAACCATTAAATGAAATGAAGTTGTTTGTAGGTATGGATGGTGATTTCCTCCCCCATGAATGAATATCTCTAATGAACTATTTAGTTCACGGGACAAGGTAATACTATCATCTCTCGCAAACAAAAACAAGATATTTTTCTATTAGATGGTGATTTTCTCCCCTGTGAATGATTGGTTATCACTGAATAAGTTATTCGCAGGATGGGGCATCCCATCAGGCTTTATAAAAAGAAGACCTGAAAACCACCATAGACAACTAACCATGCCCGTACCAGGTCTATCCACTCTTTAATAAATAATCCCACAATGGTGATCAAAGAGAGGGACAACGAAGAAGAAGGGACACATGAGATCGAACCAAAGAGATTCAAATCAAATGAGTGATGAGGAACCATGAATGTTGGAGCCCCTTGGAAAATTCCCAAATGTTAAAAATCCACCACATAGTAGAAAAGAAGAAATAATTAATCGACTATCCATCAGAAAAATCAAAACACCTTTTCCAAACCATCCCATGGGACATAATGGATGGATCCTTTTTGAATAATCACCCCACATAGCAACATCATATATTGTTGGAACCTTTTCTCATAGAGTAAAACACTATGCGGGAGGAAATGTACCACTTTTTAAAAAAAATGGAAGGAACATGTCCCCGTGTAACAACAAACTATACAAGAAGAACTCAGGTATGGGTAGAAAATAACTATGTAGATGTAACCTCACTCACATAAAAACATGATATAGGGAGGGAACCCCATCCCCCATACAAACATGATATGTGGAATATAGATTCCTAGGGCGTTCTACTCTCCAACTCCCATCATTCTATCTCTTCATGTCATCGGTCCCCATGGTGACCCTCTATCAACCAATATAATGTTATCAATCCAAGTCCCCTTCTAATGTCACCAAAAATGTATGAATAGATCATAAGGAACATCAGAATTTCCTCTTAGATTTACATACTCATGTTAAGAGGAGTCACGTGGGTAATCTCCATAGTAAGGTACACCCTCAGAATATCCTTATGTTTACATTACCATGGTAACACAGGATCCTACCTTGGGATTATCATGTAAACTTCCCTATTATAGGTATTGAGGGGAACTGGTGGCCTTTCCCTTTAATGATGGATAGTGTTTTACATTCCTCTCCCTCCCAGAACTAATTTTATTACACTCCCTCTAAGGTAATCTCCAATACTTTTTTGCATGAGGCAACAATTTTTCTACTCTTTTTGTACACCCATGACACATCTGTATAGATCACAAAATGTTACTATCCTAGATATCAAAATAAAAGAGGAGATATGTATACTCAAAGAACTCTCACTCTGTCTTTGGTCTTCAAAATCTTGTCCATTAGTGCACCAAGTGGATGATGTGATCTTTTAATCTACTACTTCCTCTTGTTTCACACACAACACACAAGGGATTAATAAGTTAGTGGCGATCATGAAATCCACATGATACAAAACACCATATTGTAATCATATATGGTATAATACCTAATAATATCTCCTAAAATGTGTAGCTTCCATGCCTAATACCCAACTAGATAGGCCTTATATACGTGATAATCCCCAATCATATCCCCTCAAATGGACAGCTTCCATGCTTAATCCCCAAACAAATGGGTATCCTATACATTATAATCCTCAATCACATCCCCTCAAATGGTAACCATCCAGTTGTAAATGCCAAATATATGTGCCTCCTATATGGTATAAGTCCCAACCAAATCCCCATAAATTGGAAGCTTCCATGCATAATTACAAACCTGATGGACCTCTTATATAGTATAATCCACAATCATGTCTTCTCAAATGGGTAGCTTCTACGCATAATCCCCAACCAATTGGGACTCATATTTGTTTTAATCCAAAAAACCATATCTCAACCTTCAAAGGTCCATTTTCCCAAGGAAGTAGCATGACACATGGATTCCCTGAGTGTGAGCCCCAATCATGACACGTCAAATGGGAAACTTCCATGAGTATGCCCCAACAAACCAAACTATATGGAATTTGATTCCCATAATAATGATACATCAAAATCCCATATTATGTGTTTGATATGTAATAAAAATGAGTCCCATCCCCCGGGAAGATAGTAAACTCTAGAGAACCTCACCAGGTAGATTAAAACCATAGCCATCCTAATAAAATGGAAAAAGAATCTATGATCCATCCAAAAAGGGTACCATTGATGGAGAAATTTTTATACATATAGATCCCTTTATTGATGGATAGCCTCATATACGTACAGATGATTCCAAACCCATGATTAGTCATAATAGATTGTTACTTCAGTATAATCTGTATATACATACATGAGGATGATCCAAGGATTCATGAACATATCTTAAATCTACAAGAGAGTCCCGAAATAGGAAATAGTTCCCCTAAAAAGGGTGTGATGATCCCAACTTCCCATAATCTAATCCAATGTGAGTCCTTAAGTGTAATTGGACAAGTTACTCAATTAATTCCTACCTTTGGAATGTAGGACCATGAATGATGGATATGAGAGCCATTAGGTGTTTTTGGATCCACAAAAAAACATATTGGATACCGTTCAATGACATTGTACCGAATAATAATGAGTACACACTGTTAAACCCCTTGAAATCAAACATTTGGGACCAAATGATCCTTAGAGGGAAAAAAAATAGTGTACCTAATTTGAATCCTTAACCAAGGTGGAAGTGTTACCTCCTCTTTAGGCCCCTTTTGCATCCAAAATGGAATCGGGAAAATCGATACCATAAATTACATATGTGGTCATGAGATTCTATTTTAACAAGTGTTTTTATGTGTACATGCCACATATATTTCAGGAACACTTTAGATATCTCTTCAATCTAATGAAATCTCACTAGATTTTATAGACACGTGCATCAGAGAGTGCACCATCTAGGTCCTCAAATAAATGGAGGACTCTATCACCCACCCAATGTCTTCAACATTAGGTTTCAAATTAATTGGTTAGAGATTTCCACCATAAGGGAACTCTCCCCTCCCTGGAGGCAATTAAGTAGGACCTATCATCCATGATGCCCCACCAACCACCTGCTCAGCGATAGTCGGTGGTGCATAACCAGATGACCCCACTTTCCATCTCTAACCTCTTCAAGAGCCTATCCCCAGAATTTTATAATGAGTTACTCATTTACCGTAGGGAGTATGATGAAGTCGCCACTAATTACTTCATCCTAATAGAACATGGTTCCTTCACAAGGGTCCCTATCAGAAATAGTCTTCGTCAATGTCGTGCGGCCAAACATCCTCACCATGAAGAAGATACTGCCCTGAGGGATCTAGATAATTTCGAATAGAAAAGGGTCCATTGGGAGGACCACCAAGGGATAAAATCATACAATTAAGGATAGACCATCATCCTTGATCCTACTGAGGAATCCCTCCATGTAAATATGGTAGAAACCCATGAGCAGATGTATATTCAGGCTCAACCTCATGAAGACCGACAGTCTAATGTGACTGTAAATTATAGGCAGACGTATATTCCCACCAAGTCACATGAATGATACTATGAAATTAAAGCATCAACTAAGTAGATAAAAATGCCATCTTGAAAATATGAATCTTATCAGTCAAATAAGGAGACAAACTACGAGCAGGCATAAATTTCTGTTACTTCTTGCCCAAACCACCATGAAAATAGGGTATAAAATAACATGCAGATGCATATTCCTATGAATGAAAATGAATTATTCCATTAAAATATTGTGGAAATAAATTATAAGACATATATTCCTACTCACTCATATAGACCCCATCACTCAAATATGACCGAAAACAAATATAGGAAGATGAAAATTCTTGTGGTTGTATACCAATCCCATCAATCAAATAATATGGAAATAAATGAGAAGATGAAAATCCATGCTCACAAATATGATGCATGGTAGAAAAATATAGTTGTGACCGAATAAAGAATATATCATATCCCATCTATAAATCATGGTTTGACTCATACCTATGTCCACATACAAGAGAACTTCTAGTACACACAGGCCGGAAATGGAGGTTCAGAGTTGGGATATACTCCATATTTGATATCGGAATGGGAATATATTCCTATTCATTCCAAGGAAATATCTCAACACATTCTAGAAATGATAAGCGATTAAATATCAATATTTTACCGTATCCTATAGACTTGTTAAGATAAAATCATGTCTGCAGAAATAGAACTAAGTCGGGACCATAACCCTATCTCCCAAAATGGGGTGACTCATCCACACAATGAGGTGGTCACTCTAAAGAAGAAATGAATCCCTTCCCCCATCTAAGAGGGTCTCTAGAAATATTCCATGATAAATGGTGAACATGAAGAGGAAAAAATACTCATTCCAATTGCGAGACACCAACTCACTTTAGTGGCTACTCTAGGGTAGACATATATCCTTTACAGAACTTATGAAGATCATCGGCATATCCTGACAGTGCCATGGGAGACACTCAAATAGAATCCCATACATGAAGGTCATCACCCACACCAAGAGACTGCATCTATGAACATGAGTGCACCCAAAATTTAATTATTCCCAAGGAAGCTAGAAAATGAAGAGAGGATTCATATCCCTACTATACTGGAAGCAGGAGTTCATTATTCCATCAAACACATATCAATGGTGGCTCAAGATCCAATTGATCCATTACCAAATTATGGAAGTGGCACTAGTAGTTGTTAAGGTCCTCCCTACAAAATTTATATCATCCATTCTGGAGGTACTCCCTAGAGCATCTACCAAGAAGGCTTACTTTGTGGACACAAAATGAACAATCACGAGATCTTATCTCCTGATGAGTGTTGTGGTATCCATCATCATGGCTAGAAGATCAAGCTGAAATAAGTTCCTCCCCATTCCATCATCCTACCTAAAGGTCCTCCCCATGGTATATACTATAGAAATTCTCATTATAGTCGAGCACCAATATATGATGGTAGTCCTCTTTATGATGAAATTCACTAATAAGGTCCTCTTTAGAGTGACATTATATTTTAGTAATAATTTTCTACCAATGCTATTGTTGTAACGCCCCGACCCCAGTTACACAGAGTCAGTGAATTATTACATAACATTGGCATGATACAGGGAAATCATATCTTGAAATACTGATCAGTTTAGTAGCCTTGGAAATACTAGATACATTCATAAGTTCGACAATACAACTTGAAAAGGAAAACAACACTAAATTATTCCATCAGAAAAATCCAAGATTCCTAGATTATTCCTGCAAGTCTCTCATAACTAACTTTTTCATATCTTGGGAAAATGAAACATAAAAAAAGGGGTGAGCTAAAATGCTCAGTAAGAGTAAGCAATACAAGAGAAGTTAACATAAACATTAGGCATGGTTGATAATTGAAAACAGATGATTTTACAAATAATTAACCTAAACACTTTATGGAAGGAATATGAGATGAGTAAATACTTCCATAATAAATCATAGTCATGGATATTCTACTAGTCAAATAAACACATGAAATATCAATAGCTAATATCATAATGATAGAATGCATAATGTTGTACATCATAACCACGTAGTCAAGGCCTCGTGTCATGACTAAAAGTAAGATTTAGTCAAGGCCTTGTGCCAAGACACTAGTTTGTATCATGAGACCAACTAATGTATCGAGGAGATAAAGTGGGTTCCACCCATCACATACTAAGTCCAATGCATTCATCATATGAAAATTTTGAAACATAACATAAACATTCATAATAAAACTAGCATACAAAATGTCAATACTTTATCCACAAACCATGAATGGAATAAAAAAAGCACATCCACTATCAAACATAAATCCTTCAATAAAATATGGAAGATTGTATTATAATAGATTAACCTCAATTGAGAATAATGAAGCATATTGACATAGATGAAAATAATCATCAAAACTATTTTAGATAAATATCCCCCTTTTTTTCTTGAAATCATTTAAAAGTCACACTATGTTTCAAGAATCCATTTAAAAAGAGATTTTTTAATCAAAATGTCTCATACAAATTTGAAAATTTTAAAAGTAATTTTATTTTTAAAACTTCAATGTACATATAAATAAATCCTTAAAACCATTTTTAAAACATGGACATTAATGTGAATTATTTAGAATAATAAATCTTTAAAACAATAAAAATGATATTTTAGTTAGAGTTCCTAACCAAAAGAGGGACACTTGAATACAAATAATCGAGGTAATAAAAATTTTATAATATCATGAGAATAAATGGATCCATGATATACTATGTCAAAGTACATTATATACACCATATAAAAGTGATTTGGTGTATAGAAACAAAGAAGTTTCAATGGAATGTAAATTGAGATGAAATTTCTTATAAAGACTGTATCCTTAGGATAAGGATAAATCGACGACATAATTATGTGTGAAAAATATAAATACACTCAATATGATTGTATATTTAGTGTAAATAAATCATAAGACATTCACACATATTCTTGTAAAAACAACACCAATGAATTTGATGTTTAACTCAATAAATGGAGATTGGGTTAAAATTACTCTTATCAAGTTCATATCGATGACTTGAGAATTTATCAATGGAGTGATTATATATATCAAAATTATATCCATATAAGTGGGAGTGGAAATTATGAAATATGAAAATAAATAGTGATTCCAAACATAATCTTGGAGTAAAATAATCAATGAAGTATGCGTAAAGCTGAATGAGTGGAAATTGAAATTTCAAATTCTGTTATCGGTTTGGTAAATTAAGAAACATACACCCAAGAAATAAGGATCATACAATAATGATGTAAATATCCATAAATTAAATTATATTACATAATTAATACAATATTGGGTAGTATAAAAACAACATGTAATAAATTAGTACTGAACAATGGAAATCTCACAACATTAAAAGTGAAATAAGAAACCCCTTACTTTTTACTTTTTCCTTGGTCAAGGGTAGTTCAAACTACTATATAATTGTGAAATAATTGTTATTAAATTATTCAAGAATAATATACAATAACATGATATCATATATGATTTTTAAACATTTCTTTGTTAATAATATCATAGTATTATCATCGTTTCAGGTGTTAACGGATTTGGTTTCCTTTATATTATTTGTTATGTGAGTCATATTTTTATGGATGGGATGTATATTATTCATATCCATAATGATATCATGTCTCTAAATAGTATTTTTAATCATCAAATGATATTTAGTCTTGAATGGACATGATGGGGAATGAATCTCATCGTCTTCGTGGAGACGGTAATCCGTACGTACGTACGAGTGATAATATCATTCTTTTGATATTAAAATAATATATAATTGGATGGTATATCATATCTTTAGAATAATTATCATATTATATTTATTATTTACATCAATTACACATCATTAATATACACATCTAAATAATAATGTATTGAATAACAATTACACCACGACGTTGAGATGGTAATCCGTACGTACGCATGTATGGTGACATTTCATTCAAATGATGGATAGATTAATGAATATGGTTGTACCATATTTATAATAACATCACATTATAGAGTCGATATTTTATTTTTTATTTATAATGGAAATAACAAAGAAAGAAGAAGTGGGAGAAGAAAACAAATTGAAAGAGGGTGGTGAAATTATTAACTCCTCTTCGGGTTCTTCCTTTTAATTTGATGAAAAGGGCTACTTTGGTGGTCTTTCAGACTAATGGAGGGCCTCTATGATGAATTTAAGATAGTTGGTAAGGTATTTGGGTAGGTTTTTGTAGATCTAAATGGCTTTGATGGTGTGAATTAGAGAGAAGGGGGAGTTCCCTTTTATAAGAGGGGTGAGGGGCACCTTAGGAAAAGCTAGAAATATTATTTTATAATAAAATCATTTTCGGTTTATAATGTCTCAATAATAGATTATTTAAAGGATAAGGTGGGTATGGGTCGAAAACCACACAAAAAATATGTTTTAGACAGGTTTGGGTCACAATATTAACCTTAACCATTAGATTTAACTCTTAGTTAAATAGTTTGACATTTACCATGTCTCTTTTTATTTTTATATTATATGGTTAATAAACTTACTATATAAATTATATAGAACCCCAAGTGGTTCATTAATGATACACCTATCATTATATAAGTCCTTTGGCCAAACCTTAGATTTTTAGTAATATAATATCAATTAATAATATAATATTTATTTTAAAAACTCTTTTATGACAATTTTTAGACTATTTGGTATTTTGTTTCTGCTAAATTCATAACAGAATTATTTCTTCGAAAAAAATTCATCTAACCAAACCTAATATATCATAGTAACCTATAAAATTAGTGTAATTAATAAAAAGTTCCAAATTAAATTTATTTGGATATTTATAATATCATTTGTTTTTATATTTCATTAATTAGGTAATTACTGCATCATCATTATGTCACAAATAAATTAAATTATTTAATGTCTAAAAAATATAAATAAAATATAATTATGTAGGAAATATTTTTATATTTCTAATTAATGTTTATAGTCGAATTCATCTTATGTGTAACCCTATATTAATAATTTTTTAGTTATTAAACTTTGATTTCAACTCTTTTAACTCTTCTTTGAATTGAATAATAATAAATGTCATAATCTAATCCAAGTGGACCAAAGAGGTTCATATTTTATTCCTAAGGTTTTTTTGGTCGAATTATACTTATCCAATAGAATTATAACATGTGTTAGGGTAATAATAATATCATTTTTACCCTCAATTACCTTATTTACTTTTAACCATGGTAAATAAAAGTAAAAAGTTTCTATTCACCAAAAATTATTTTTATCTTATTGAACCACATTTTACTCATTTATATTAACCGTGTCTCTCAAATTTTCAAAATTCAACTCACATAAGTGGTAAAATTATTTTTATGTGAATTTGAAAATTCTTCTAGTAGGTGGGTAAAAGACGGTGAAATGTTCAAAAACAATATATATATCTAAAATTATTATAAACTGACTCCAATGAATTACATTGAACTTATATAGGTATTATGTATCTATTTTGACCTAAAATAAATTTAAATAAAATAAATAATTATTTAAATAAAAATTCGGTTTTAAACTATAACTCATTATTTTTCCCTATTCATCAAAAATTAAAAGTTTTCAGAAACATACCAAAACTTCACCCTAAGCTAATTTTGATATTCTGAATTCAAAAATAAATTCTATTTTACCAAATTAAAAACATAGAAATTGCCTTTATAATTTTAAAATTAATTCTCATTGTCAAAACCAAAAAGAGTATTATTATGAAATAATATCCAAAATATTGACATTTGTTTATGTCCAATTTCAAAATGAAATTACTTACAATGACCAACATTGCATTAAATGGTAAAAATATAATCTAATTATACATCCAAACAATTCATATGTATAGTTTAACACTATAAATTATTATTATTTTAAAAAGTTTCTTTCAGTTAAAATATATTATTTTTCCCTTTTCACCCAAATATGAAAGTTATCAGAAAACACAAAAAAATTTATTGAAACTAAATTCTTATGTCCCTATCCCAAAGAAGAAGTTTATTTGGAAAAATTGAATATATATAAGTTTAAAATATTGGATTTAAAAATGGTTCACCAATAAAAGGCGGTAAAATTGCATTTTTTGAAAAATAATTCTTTTATCTAAAAATTATGAATTTTTCCTTACATTGTGTCTTATAAACTCATAATATGGATTCTAAAATTATAAGGGTTATATAAAGTTCAAAATTCTATTAATACTATTCATAACCACTTTTGAACGGCTAGTTTGGTAAGTCGTGGTGTGCTTGAATTCAATGTTGTCAGTATTGTAATTTATTGAATTACTTTGAAGAACTAACGTAATATGAAATCTTGGGGTGTTACAATTGTCCTCCTTGAAGGTCTTCCCCAGGGTATAAACTACAAAAATTCTCCCTGTATTTGGGAACCAAACCATGATGGTAGTCCAACCGTGGTGGAATTCACTGTGAAGTTCCTCCTTATAGTGACATCTTATTTCAGAAAGAAGTCCATCCCCATATTATTATCCACCCTGAAGGTCCTCCCAGGGTATAGGCTATAGAAATTATCTCTATATTCAGGTATCAAGTTAAGATGGTATTCCATGCTATGGTGGCATTCACTCCTAAGGGCCTCCCAGTAGTGACATCCTATTTTAGAAAAAAGGTCATCCCCTTTCTATCATCTATCCTGAAGGTCCTCCCAAGGTTATACAACAATGAATTTTTTCTTGAAGTTTGAAATAAATCTATGATGGTAGACATCACCACATTGGCATTTCCTATGAATGTCCTCCCCGTAGTGACATATTATTTTATCAAGAAGGTCCTCCCCTTTATGTTGTCCACCCTAAAGGTCCACCTCAAGGTATAGGATATAGAGATTTTCCCTACAATCAGACATTGATTTGGGATTATAGACCTCTCCATGATCGTACCCGCTGCAAAGTTCCTCCCCACAGTAACAATTCATGTTTTCAAGAAGGTCTTCTCCTTGTTGAGTCAAATAAAAGAAATCCCTCATATTATGAGATGCTTATAAATTTGGCTTTAGACATGTTAGATAACCTATCAATAACAAACTTCATCCTTTATCAACAAGGGGATGAACCAAAGATATGCACAACCTCTAAGCTACCCCTTATCTGTTCACATACCAATGCAAACCCTATTAGCCCAACTAGTTGTGAAAAAATAGTCAAGAATAACACAAGTTGGGAAGATCATGTAGAGGAATCTTTGGTGGAAGAAAAAAGAATATATTTCTCATAACAAAACAATTGTCTAGGGATTCCATACCAGTTATTTTTTGGCCCTCATCCAATTCTCAATTCGATATACTAGGCGTGTTGTTAGAAGAATGCATACATAACTTTTATCTCAATCTCTTGACAACTCTCCATCACCTAGAGGAAATATTATTTCATTACAATGGGTATACATACCATGTAAAAATATTAAGATAGCTTCACCATCAAATCAAATTGGAATCCATTCCTTCTACATTGTGGCTATAATCAGAGAGGCAGAAAAAAGATATACAACTATCCTGCCTCAATGCATTGCGTAAATTTAATTATTTAATTATAGAAGTCCCACATGGTGACTATATCCCGGGGTGGGATAGTATTGAGATTTTAATTTCACCCCACATCCCATTAAATTGAACCCACTAAAAGTTACATCCTATAATGTTGTTATCCAAAGGAATCTATAAATAAAAATCCCTTATTATGAAAGGAAATACACACAACAAGAAAAATCCTCTGGTAATTATAAAAACTATAATGTATTATGAGAGAAATCCATAAAAAAAACTCTCGAACCAGGAAAAGTATAACATTCAGTAGGCCTCTCACTTAAGCTAATCCAATAATAAAGCACTGTTAATGTCTTACGAAGAAAAAATTTCTGTGTAGGATCGAAATTATATCCGTCTCACACTCCAATAATAATGTGTGAGATCAAGAGAGCAGTGACAATAGCATCCACCGCCACAGTATAAGATCATCCCCATCCCAAAGGACTCGGGGCATTTTTTACAAAGAATACCTCCAAAAGGATGAAAATGTTGGGTCATGGAACAAAAACAATAGAATAGTATTATCCCTAACCTATATAGGTGGGGGTATTTTTACATCAAAAACTCCCTCAGCGGAAATCAGTCTTTTCCTATTTAGGGAGAATGGAAAGTATGGAGGTATCCCAATTTATCTTGTCTCCTAACCTATTTTCCCCAGAAGGGAGGCATATGAACAGGCTACACAAAGGTTATATATAATTTTCTCTTCACCAAGATTCCTGAAGAGGATCCCTAAAAGGAAGGGAGAGGTCTAGAAAACAACACAAACAACCCATACCTTTCAGAATTCCATGCAATGGAAATAATTCATTATGAATCGGTGAACATCGTGGATGTAAATCCTGCAAACGACAAAAAAAATAATGTGAATGAGGAAGATAAAGGAGAGGATGGTTCCATCTATGATATAGTCCACACTGATAATGATGGTGTGTGTACCCATAACTAGAGAATTACCCCAAATTTGGGTGCTCCCTCAATCAATCCCCCACTTCCTCCTCAGAGTGTCTCTATGAGGGAGAAAAATAAAAGCATGGATGTATAGGACCCACCTCCTCCTCTCGATGAGAACGAATCCATTACACTCGAAGAAATATTCTTTAGGTAGGATGAAGAAATGTAAGATTTTAGGTGAATAAATAAAAATTTTCTCTAAGGAAGTGTACCCATAAAATATTCTTCTCAGGTAGAGCCTCAATGTAAACTTCAAATAAGTGCACCTAAGCCACAAGGGTTCATCCTAACAATTGAATGAAGTCCAAGACACCCACCAAAAATGGCACCTGGACCGTCAGTATACTTGAACCTAATCATTGATGGATATAAATATTTATCTCTATTAAAAATACAACCAGAGCAGGTTTAGGAAACCCCTCAAAAGATATCCCTGACCAAATATCCTCCTCAAATAATGGAACAAACGACACATCAAATCCTACACATTTCTTCACCTGTCCAAGATCAAGGCCAAAAGAACACTCCTCAAGGTATTATTGAAACCATGGATTCATTCAAAACTCAATTGTATGAATTAGAGGAGTGGCATACACAAGTTCAGCTGAAACAGAAACCTTATCCTGACTGGGTGAGTGACACCTTTCCACCACTAAATATTATGTGTCCTATGTTTCTGATATTAAATGGATCAGGTGACTTGAAACAACTTATGACCCACTACGTATACCATTGTGATCCCATGATGGAAAGTTTTTAGAAACAAGAAGTAATCAAACATAGATGCTTTGTGAGAACCCTATAAGGGCTAGCCTTTATGTGATACACCAGTTTTCCAGCTCGGTCGATCATGGTATGAGAAGACCTACATCGGTAGTTCTTTTTCCAGTTAAGATCAATGTTGTATAATAAGACACTCATTGGCCTTTCAAAATTCAAATATTGAGAGAATGAGTGAGTTTGGGATTACATTTTCATATGGAAAGGGTTTACATATTTTTTGAATTGATCACTCTCTTAGGAGGAAATGATTTCTCTATGCATTGATAACCTCTACGACAAGTTGTGAATGCTTCTCATCCCAGTGAAATATACAAGTGGTTTCCGGGATTTCATTTCCATTTCCTAAAGAATGGAAGACTCCATACAAAAAAATAATATTAACTCTCGAATAACCCCAAAGGTCATGGGGAAAAGAGAGGAAAAGTTGGACGAAACATATTTCACACTTAATCTGACCCCCCATGTTCACTCCCACATCAAATCCTACACCATATCTTTCCACACCCCCTAAGAATCAACAAAAACCCTCTCTTGACATGAAAAGTGGTGAGGACCTATGAAAAAGCAATTTGATGAATGATGGAATAAAGTTTACTTGTTATAATATGATTATGTTCATGGTTATTTTATGGCCACTATAAACAAAAATTTACTCCATCATCGAGAGCCAAAAGGATCAACTAAGTAGGTATGGATGGAAGACCAAATTATTTACCATTTCATCAAATACTAGGACACACTAATCAATAATGAATCATCTTTAAGGAACTCGTTTTGACAAATATTGACTCCAAGAAAGTAAAACCAGGAGCACCACTTGTGCGAGGGGAGTATATTTCCACCACTACCACTAATGAAGGTGGTGAGTGGAAAGAACTTATTAGCCGAATAGTGTAGAATTTCGATAGTTGGATGTATCAAAAGGAAATCAATAAGACTCATGGTATTCTCCGAGCATAGTTAAAAAACTATGTCCCTAGATACTCCTACGCAACACAACCATCATCCTCAGCCCCAAAATCTTCCAAAGACCAACCATCCGAAAATTAGTTTCACTAGAAATATGGAGACCAAGAATAGAAGGATGAACCTATACCAAGGTCAAAGTTGAATTAAAAACTCATATTTAATTCCCTCATATCTAAAAGCATGGGCACGACCCTGAAAAACATCACTACCAGAAATGGTAAGTCGGATGGAGTCATCGTCAGAAGAGGAATTGATTTTCAGTTTTATTAATATCATTCAATTAATGGATCTCATATTCGATCATGAGTGTGTATATGAACCCAATTTACCCACATTTGATCGGTGAAATAGAAGAGGAAGCTTCAGGAGCCAAGGATACCAGGGAAGATGCAGTTGTGAAAGATCCAAACTTCTAATCGTGCCCCTACTCAGACTATAAAATGTTGCAGAAACTCATAGAAGATCTCTTTAGTGGGTCCAAGAGGAGTACGAAAATCCCCATGTACCTACCAAAATCAACTCTGACCTAATCACTCTAGAATATCAATCAAAATAAGGAAAATTATCAGATATCCCTTGATGATATGGAAGACCTTCCCGAACCAACCCACCAAGGACATGTGCACCACCAACTCATGTCTGGAGGGGTGATCCGTCTAAATCAAACACTCAATCCCCTAAAGCACTGGTAAAATAGAATATCTATGATAGAAAACACTATAATTTAGACTAAAAGAATGAAATCATGAAGTAGATATCCTTGGTGCTAGACAAACTATCAATCCTAGATTCCCTGATCTTGTCAAAAGACCTTAGGGAAGCACTCATAGAGAATTTACTAACCCCTAGGGGTTTGAAGCTAAAGGGACTAATGATGAGGTCTATCGGATAGAACCCAACTCTACATAATGACACATGATTATATCCTTCACAAGTCAAGTTCAAGACATTGTAAAATTGGGTCATATCAAACCCTAGTATGTGTACGACCAGATAAATGATGTCAATATCCAAAAGGATTCTTTTGAAAATGGTTCTAGAGTTAATCTCATTCCAGTATGAATGCTTCGCATGGTGGGCTACAATGAGGATAATATAGAACCTTACTTCATAATTTCATAGGTCTATAAAAAATGTGAGAAGAATATGTTGGGCCAAATCAAGCTCAAGAATCAGTTTGGATACCTCATGACCAATTAAGAATTTCTAGTTTTTTGAAAAAACATAGACTTTAATGCCTAGTTAAGAAGGCCTTGGTTGCACCAGTATGTGACAATCCCCTCATCATACCATCATTGCATCAAATAGTGCATTAATGGAAAAATGGTATGTTTGATTCCAATAAAACCCCACTCTAATATTTTGAGTTATATTATATCGATGAATAATTCTATGAGGGGAAAGGTAAATGACCCCTAGTTGATGGTGTTTATTGGGTCACCACCCTGAAAGACCTGTAAATGATCCCAGATGACCCCTTAAAACATATTGGTGAAGAGTATGTTCTAAATATCAACTGGATAGATCATATGATCATAGATTTAGGAACATATTCACTAATCCTCATGATTTCATTCATGACCACTGAGTCAAGAAATCTTGGAAAATCTTCTAAATCCCCATAAAATAGTGAAATCTCGAACAAATATTTCATCAATCCATCACAAAAGCATTAGGAAATCCCTGCCTTAATCCCTGAGTTAGAAGAGGACATCTCATTGACCAAAGAGAAAAAATTCCCTCCCCTACACCCACTCCATACTCTCTATATTTTCAAAGAGATACCACACTATCAGTTGGGTCATAGGAAGTAATGTACTCTTCTAAATACCAAGATATTGACTCCTCTATCAACTATGGATAACTCATCCTGTGATTTGTTTCCTCATCCGGACAAGAAGATGAACATGAAGAGGAGGTAGAGGACAAGAGGAAGAAAACCTTAAGGATTACCCTCTAGTATTTTAGGAGGTAATCTGTAACACCTGAGACTTTTATGTTATATAAATCATCAAAGGAATCTTTTTCTACACAACACTTGCTTGGCTTGCTTTACACGCAATCGCGACCTTCCTCGATAGCTTGCGCCGTACGCAATACCGAGTTTCACTAAACAACAATATGCTATTAAAACTAGCCGTTATGAATAGTAATAACCAATTTTTGAAATTTTATAAATTTTATTTTTCAAAATGGACTTCATTTTTGGACTCAGAATATCGAAATTAACCTAGGGTGAAATTTTGGTATTTTTCTGAAAACTTTCAAATTTTGATGAATAGTGAAACCACTAAGTGGTAGGTTAAAAAACTGAATTTTGCATAAAACTTAATTTTACCGCTTCTGTGAATGGAATTTAGAAAATCCGAGAGACACGGTTAATATCAAGGACTAGAATGTGGTTCAATGAGATGAAAATAATTTTTTGGTGAATAGTAACTTTTTTCTTTTTTTACCGCGGTTAATAGTAAATAGGGTAACTAAGGGTAAATATGATATTAATATTACCCTAACACATGTCCTAATTCTATTGGACAAGTGTAATTCGACCAAAAACAAACTTAGGAATAAAATATGACCATTTAGGCCCACTTGGATTAGATTAGGACATTTATTATTAATTTATTTAAAGAAGGGTTAAAATAGTTAAAATCAAAGTTTAATAAGTAAATCATTTTTAATGGGGTTATACATAAGATAAATTCAATTGTAAATATTCATTAGAAACCTAAAAATATTTCCTACATGATGATATTTTATTTGTAATTTTTAGACATCAAATAATTTAATTTATTTATGACACAAAGATGATGCAGTAATTATCTTATTAATGAAATATTGACATAATTGATGTTATAAACACCAAAATAAATGTAATTTGAGACTTTTTATGAATTCAACTAATTTTATAGGTTACTATGATATATTAATGTTGATTTAATCAACTTGGTTCGAACATATAATTCTTTTATGACTTTCACAAAAATCATATATCAAATAGTGTCAAAATTGACACAAAATAGTTTTTAAATCAAATATTATATTATTAATTGTTATTTTATTCCTACAAATCTAAGGTTCGGCCAAATGACTTAGATAAGGATATATATTTTAATAATAAACAATTTGGGGTTTCGTTTGGCATGTTATAGTAAGTGTATTAACCATATAGTGAAAGAAAACAAAAAGACATGGTAAAAGTTAAATTATTTAACTTAGAGTTAAATCTAATTGATAAGGTTAAAATAATACCCTAAACTTGTCTAAATCCTATTGGTTGATAGGATTTCGACCCTTCCCCACTTTGTCTTCGAAATAAGACCCTTTGGAACCATTATAAACCGATTTTGACTTTAATATAAAATAATATTTTGAGATATTCCTAAGGTGCCCCTCTCCTCCCTTATAAAAGGGCACCTCCTCCCCCTCCTCCTCACACCAAATTGAGCACTCAAGCTCGGCCAACCCCTGACATTTTCTCCTCTCCACTTCCCTAGAATAATCCTAGAGGTCCTGGTCTTCTCCAAAGACCAATCTTAGTTCCTTAAGTGGAGGATTCAAAGAGGCGTTTCAAGGAAGAGGTAATATCCATTACCGATCTTTTCAATTTCTTTCTTCTTCAACTTCTTCTTCTTTAGTTGTTTCATGATAAAGTAATAACATCAGTATTACTTACATACTGATATGTTATTATAAATATGAAACAACCCTAATTCACCTTCTATCCATCCTACGGAAAAATGAAATCACCGCGCGTGCGTACGTACGGAATACCGTCTCCACGCCGTGGTGTAATCTATTTTCCACCATCACCTTACAAGGATGGGTATAATGGTGTAATGAGTAACTATATATGATTATTATGAAGTAATATTGATACTGAAATAATATATATATACTCCAATATAATTCCACGATCATATGAATGATATCATCACTCGTGCGTACGTACGGAATACCGTCTCCACGATGTGATGCGACTCGTTCTACATGATCTTCATTTCATAATGATTATATAAATGAATTGAATGAATGAATATGGTATATAATACACTAATACCATTCTGGAAATGAATTATCTATAACCTAAAGATAAGAATAAGAATTTATTCGAGAAAACACGCATAAGAACAAAAAGTTATAAAGACCCGAGTAACAAGTAACAATGAAATATTACTAACAAGAAGCTAATAATATGACCATATATGATATCATATAAATATGTATGATTCTGGAATAAGTCAATAACATTATTTAAACCATTATACAGGAGCTTTGGACATGTACAAAGCTAATCGGACCTAAGGTAAGGGAAATATCACAATCTCATTTTTATCAGAGATTGTTTATTCGTAAGTATTTACTGGGGTGTATTTTATCATCCACATCCATGTTCCCTCAATATGAAATATTGTTTCCATCCACTTGCAATAGTTTAAATCCAATTTTACCCTTAGGTGAGTTTTTAGTAAATAATATGAAAGGAATCTTTTGTCGTTTTTCCGTACGAGGTACTTTTTGACTTTTCCGACAAAAGTACGAAGAATGTTTTTTTTAACTTATACGGCATGAATGGATTTTTTTTTTAAAACATTATTTCAAAGAAGCTTCCTTTACAAGAATTCAAGTTTATTTTTAATCAACTTCTTTTAGTTTAAAATTGTATGGCATGTTAAGAAAGTAAAAGTGTTTTTGAAGAAGAAAGGATATTTTCCTCAAGAATGGAGTTCAAGTGATTTTCAAAATTATTTTCCATCTAAGATAATAAAGGGTTCTGTTTTTATCCCTATTATTACATTGATTTGATCATGTTATGATGGAATTATTTTTATGAATTCCTTTATCTTATATGAAATGATTTATGATGTCATGATGTTTCAAGAATCCCATTTTTGTTTCATGTGTTATGCGATGATGTATGTTTTATGATTATGTGGCACACATAAGAAAGGATTCATTATAAGATGGGTGGGACCTATATCTCCCTCCAATGCATTGGGTAAAGATTTTATATCTCATGAGATAGACATGGCTGGAACGGAAGGTTATTTCGGTTCAGTGATACAGGACTGAAACGAGGAGTGAACTCGGTTCAGAAAGGGACTTTGTCCACTAAGATAGTCTTGGCGATGAGTCATGACTAACAAGAAATGATTTTCCATGATTATGTGTGCATGCCACAAAGTTTCAAGTTTTATGATATGATTTTGGGGATCTCATTTTCACTTCTATGATTTATTCCATGTTAAGATATTATGATCTCTTTTGCAGGTTTTGATTTTCAAAAAGATATGATATGATTTTTATTTCCTTTATTTTCCCTTGCTGAGCATTTGAGCTCACCCTTTTATGTTTTCTTTTCCCCAGGTCAGGAAGATGGATATTAAGTAGAATATGCTAAAAGGGACCCTAGATATGATGAAATAAATGGGAGACACTGTAGAAGATTTATGAACCAGTTTTTTATGTTTCCCAGTTTCTAAAGGCACTATACCTATACGGTCCTTTGTAGTTTTATCATATGTTGTAATAAGTGTGCTTCAATTTTTGAAGTATTAAAAATGTATGTAAAGTATGGGTCGTTATAGTTGGTATCAGAGGAAAGGTATAGTCAACCTTTGGAAACTAGGATGTGAAAGCCTTAGTAAGAACCCTAAGGATAAGTCTAAGCATAGTACACAATCTTAGTGTTTTAAAAATGGCCTTGAATAACCTAGGATAAGACCATAAGCATGAAAATTTTATTCTTGAATTATGTGGTTTCCTATTATAATTAGTGTTGCTCACACTATTCTTCTTGGTTTTAGTCAATGGCTGGAACCCGAAGGAACCGTGTTAATACGGAATGTGATGGGCAATGCAATGATTGTCCCCCTGAGCAACCAAACGATATGGGAGCTGGAATGAAAAATCTTGTAGCCATGCTCACACAACTTTCTTAAGATATGAATCATGCAGGATTTCCAAACGAGCAAAGGAGGGAGCAACATTCTGTTGAATCCTTCATGAGGTAGCGTCCACCTTCTTTCAGCGGGTCTACTGATCCATTAGTTGTTGAACAATGGATTAGTACTACTGAAAAGATATTTTCAGTTCTTCAATGTTCTGAACATGATAAAGTCATCCTAGCAGTGTATCATTTGGAAGGAGATGCTGATCAATGGTGGAATCTTGTTAAGAATACGAGGCAAAGGGATGAAATTGAGTCTATGGAATGGGACGAGTTCAAGAACTTATTTTTCAATAAGTACTTCCCTCGTATTCTCCGAACAAAGATGGAGAAAGAGTTTCTTGAACTGAAGCAAAGGGATGATGAATCTGTTGGTACCTATGAAGCAAATTTTACAAGACTGGCAAGGTACGCTTCTGGTATTATTATCCAACCTGAGAGTAAGATCGATCGATTCTTTAGTGGCTTAAAACCAAGTCTTCGAAGGGCGTTAGCCATAAGAGACTTCAATAGCTACGAGGAAATCGTTCGATGTGCTCTCAAAGTCGAGATGGAGATTGGAGTAACCCATCAGTCACATGGGTTTGATAAGAAGAGGAAGATGGAATTCAAAGAAAAATCTAAAGAGCACACAGAAAAGAAGATGAGATTTTCCTTATGCTCAAAGTGTGGAAAGAAACATGTAGGGAGTTGTCTTAAAGGGACAAGTAAATGTTTTAAATGTGGAAAGGAAGGTCATCGGGCATTTGAATGCCGTGATAATGGGAAGAAGATGTCTAATGACGCAAACAAAGGAAGGGATACACAGAATGAACCTACAACACTTCAATGTTTCAAGTGCAAGGAGATGGGGAATTATGCCAATCAATGCCCAAATCCAAGGGTTGATGATGATGGTCGACGTCAACAAACTCTTAAAGCTAAAGACAAAGGAAAGTCACATGCAATTTCTATCAGCGATGTGGAGTACGATAACGAAGTGGTGAAAGGTACACTTACCATCCACTCTAAAGTAGCAAATGTTTTATTTGATTCTGGATCCACCCACTCTTTTATTTCTGAAGGCTTTTCTAAGGGTATCACCGTATTACCTCAACAATTAGATGTTGAGTTAGCTGTGACAACACCTAATGGAACATCAATCGCATCAAAAGTTTATAATTCTTCTCCGATCGAAGTTTGTGGGAAAGTGCTTCCTGCAAATCTTGTGATCCTTCCATTAGTGGAATTTGATGTGATTCTTGGCATGGATTGGCTTTCTCTACATGGAGCTCATATCAATTGCCAAAGAAGGGAAGTCACATTTCATACTCCAGATCAATCTACGATCGTATACCAATGCAAGGATGAACATAACCTTCTAGTGGAAATTTCTTCCATCTTATGGGTATTGATCCCACTAAATGAAGGTTATTTATCTCAAATGGTTGGTGAGAAACTCACGATTAAGAATATGCCCATTGTACGGGAGTTTGATGATGTCTTTCCGGAGGAATTGCCGGGTCTTCCACCAAATCGTGAAGTTGAGTTTTCAATAGAACTCGTACCGTGTGCTTTGCCTATTTCAAAGACACCTTATAGAATGGACCCAATTGAGTTGCAGGAATTGAAGAAGCAACTCCAAGAGAATCTTGATAAGGGATTCATACGCCCTAGTGTGTCACCTTGGGGAGCACCTGTTCTATTTGTTAAGAAGAAAGATGGATCAATGAGACTGTGCATTGATTATCGAGAACTTAACAAGATCACTATCAAGAACAAATATCCCCTCCCACGCATTGATGACTTATTTGACCAACTACGCGGAGCTCAATACTTTTCCAAGATTGATCTCCGTTCAGGGTATCATCAATTAAGGGTCAAAAGGGAGGATATACCAAAGACGGCTTTCCGTACAAGGTATGGACACTATGAATTTATAGTGATGCCATTTGGTCTTACTAATGCCCCTGCTATCTTCATGGATCTAATGAATAGAGTCTTTAGAGACTATCTTGATCAATTTGTGGTAGTCTTTATAGACGATATTCTTGTCTATTCAAAGAGCAAGGAAGAACATGAATATCACTTGAGAATTATATTGAAGACCCTGAGAAAGGAGAAGCTTTATGCCAAATTTACCAAGTGTGAATTTTGGCTTCAAAAAGTTGCATTTTTGGGTCATATAATCTCAAAAGAGGGGATATCTGTGGATCCAGCAAAAACAGAGGTTATCGAAAGATGGTCGAGACCAACCACAGTAACTGAGATCCGAAGTTTTCTTGGTTTGGCTGGATATTATCGACGTTTTGTAAAAGATTTTTCACGATTATCTAATCCACTCACCAAGTTGACTCGGAAAGGAGTTAAGTTTGTCTGGACAGAGGAATGTGAAGAGAATTTCAAGGAGTTGAAAAGAAGGTTATCCAGTGCACCTGTGCTCACATTGCCTTGTAGTGGAGAAAGGTTTGTGATCTACAGTGATGCATCCAAGAAGGGATTGGGGTGTGTTCTTATGCAAAATGATATGGTGATAGCTTATGCCTCACGACAGTTGAAAATCCATGAACAAAATTACCCAACACATGATTTGGAGTTGGCTGCCGTAATATTTGCATTAAAGATTTGGAGGCATTACCTTTATGGTGAAAGGTGTGATATTTATACTGATCATAAAAGTTTAAAGTATATTTTCACACAAAAGGAGTTGAATATGCGTCAAAGAAGATGGTTGGAGCTGATTAAAGATTATGACTGCTCAATCCATTACCACCCTGGGAAAGAAAACAAGGTGGCAGATGCATTAAGTCGACAAGACCATGCTAGTTTATCCATGATGAGGATCACAAAAGATCCATTATTTATGGATTTACAAAGGATGGATCTTGGAATTATAATGGAAGGGGAAAAATCTTATCTTTCTCAAATGAATGTTCAACCATCTATACATGTGAAGATTAAAGAGGCACAGAAAGAATATGTCGAGTTACAAAAGAAGGTGAGAAATGTTCCTGAATTCAACCTTGATTGTGATGGGATAATAAAGTTCAGGAATCGGGTTTGTGTTCCTCCCATCCCCGAATTAAAGAAAGAGCTGCTGGATGAGGCTCATAGTTCTTCATTCTCTATTCATCCTGGAAGCACGAAGATGTATAGGGACCTGAAAGAGTACTTCTGGTGGGATGGCATGAAAAGAGATGTTGCTGAATATGTCTCTTGATGCTTGGTTTGTCAACAAGTTAAAGCTGAGAGACAGAAGTCTAAGGGGGTGTTACAACCATTACCCATACCCGAATGGAAATGGGAAAACATCACTATGGACTTTGTCACAGGACTTCCTAAAACATCCAAAGGCAATAATGCTATCTGGGTCATAGTTGATCGTCTCACAAAGTCTGAACACTTCATTCCTATTAGAGAGGATTTCTCTCTAGATCAGCTTGCCGGGATATATGTAAAGGAAGTGGTAAGATTGCATGGAGTACCACTTTCTATTATATCTGATCGAGATCTGAGATTTACCTCGAAGTTCTGGCGAAGTCTTCAGCATACTCTGGATACAGAGTTGAGTTTCAGCACTGCTTATCATCCCCAGACAGACATTCAGTCTGAGAGAACAATTCAAACCCTAGAAGATATGTTGAGAGCTTGCTCTATGGATTTCAAAGGAGGTTGGGATCAACACCTACCTTTGGTGGAATTTTCTTATAATAATAGCTTTCACTCCAGTATTCAGATGGCTCCTTATGAAGCTCTCTATGGAAATAAATGCAGGACTCCAACTTGCTGGGATGAAGTTGGGGAAAGAAAGCTATTAGGACCTGATCTCGTTGATGAAATGGCAGAAAAGGTCAGATCTATTCAACAACACATAAGAGCAGCTCAGA
This sequence comes from Viscum album, assembly GCA_963277665.1. Lineage (NCBI taxonomy): Eukaryota > Viridiplantae > Streptophyta > Magnoliopsida > Santalales > Viscaceae > Viscum > Viscum album. Next base: position 1,407,932,229 of record OY728125.1, read on the forward strand.
GTCGACAGAAAAGTTATGCCGACAACCGAAGAAAAGACCTAGAGTTTGAAGTGGGTGATAAAGTGTTCTTACGAATATCTCCCTGGAAGAGGGTTATGAGATTTGGAAAGAAGGGGAAGTTGAGCCCTAGATATATCGGTCCTTTCGAAATACTGGATCGTGTTGGGAAGGTAGCTTACCGATTGGCGCTTCCACCGAATCTCTCTCAAGTTCACGATGTGTTCCATGTATCTCTCCTGAGAAAGTACATACCAGATCCTTCACATGTACTCAGCTCAGAAGTTGTACCGCTGGAGCAAGACCTTTCTTATGAAGAACAGCCGATAGAGATTCTGGATCGTAGCGAAAAAGTCCTACGAAACAAGACCACTCGCTTGGTGAAAGTTTTATGGAGGAACCACCAACTTGAAGAAGCTACATGGGAGCTTGAGGATATGATGAGGGAGAAGTATCCTCATCTGTTTGTTACAAAGTGACGAATTTCGAGGGCGAAATTCTTTTAAGGGGGGTAGAATGTAACACCCGAGACTTTTATGTTATATAAATCATCAAAGGAATCTTTTTCTACACAACACTTGCTTGGCTTGCTTTACACGCAATCGCGACCTTCCTCGATAGCTTGCGCCGTACGCAATACCGAGTTTCACTAAACAACAATATGCTATTAAAACTAGCCGTTATGAATAGTAATAACCACTTTTTGAAATTTTATAAATTTTATTTTTCAAAATGGACTTCATTTTTGGACTCAGAATATCGAAATTAGCCTAGGGTGAAATTTTGGTATTTTTCTGAAAACTTTCAAATTTTGATGAATAGTGAAACCACTAAGTGGTAGGTTAAAAAACTGAATTTTGCATAAAACTTAATTTTACCGCTTCTGTGAATGGAATTTCGAAAATCCGAGAGACACGGTTAATATCAAGGACTAAAATGTGGTTCAATGAGATGAAAATAATTTTTTGGTGAATAGTAACTTTTTACTTTTTTTACCGCGGTTAATAGTAAATAGGGTAACTAAGGGTAAATATGATATTAATATTACCCTAACACATGTCCTAATTCTATTGGACAAGTGTAATTCGACCAAAAACAAACTTAGGAATAAAATATGACCATTTAGGCCCACTTGGATTAGATTAGGACATTTATTATTAATTTATTTAAAGAAGGGTTAAAATAGTTAAAATCAAAGTTTAATAAGTAAATCATTTTTAATGGGGTTATACATAAGATAAATTCAATTGTAAATATTCATTAGAAATCTAAAAAGATTTCCTACATGATGATATTTTATTTGTAATTTTTAGACATCAAATAATGTAATTTATTTATGACACAAAGATGATGCAGTAATTATCTTATTAATGAAATATTGACATAATTGATGTTATAAACACCAAAATAAATGTAATTTGAGACTTTTTATGAATTCAACTAATATTATAGGTTACTATGATATATTAATGTTGATTTAATCAACTTGGTTTGAACATATAATTCTTTTATGACTTTCACAAAAATCATATATCAAATAGTGTCAAAATTGACACAAAATAGTTTTTAAATCAAATATTATATTATTAATTGTTATTTTATTCCTAAAAATCTAAGGTTCGGCCAAATGACTTAGATAAGGATATATATTTTAATAATAAACAATTTGGGGTTTCGTTTGGCATGTTATAGTAAGTGTATTAACCATATAGTGAAAGAAAACAAAAAGACATGGTAAAAGTTAAATTATTTAACTTAGAGTTAAATCTAATTGATAAGGTTAAAATAATACCCTAAACTTGTCTAAATCCTATTGGTTGATAGGATTTCGACCCTTCCCCACTTTATCTTCGAAATAAGACCCTTTGGAACCATTATAAACCGATTTTGACTTTAATATAAAATAATATTTTGAGATATTCCTAAGGTGCCCCTCTCCTCCCTTATAAAAGGGCACCTCCTCCCCCTCCTCCTCACACCAAATTGAGCACTCAAGCTCGGCCAACCCCTGCCATTTTCTCCTCTCCACTTCCCTAGAATAATCCTAGAGGTCCTGGTCTTCTCCAAAGACCAATCTTAGTTCCTTAAGTGGAGGATTCAAAGAGGCGTTCCAAGGAAGAGGTAATATCCATTACCGATCTTTTCAATTTCTTTCTTCTTCAACTTCTTCTTCTTTAGTTGTTTCATGATAAAGTAATAACATCAGTATTACTTACATACTGATATGTTATTATAAATATGAAACAACCCTAATTCACCTTCTATCCATCCTACGGAAAAATGAAATCACCGCGCGTGCGTACGTACGGAATACCGTCTCCACGCCGTGGTGTAATCTATTTTCCACCATAACCTTAAAAGGATGGGTATAATGGTGTAATGAGTAACTATATATGATTATTATGAAGTAATATTGATACTGAAATAATATATATATACTCCAATACAATTCCACGATCATAGGAATGATATCATCACTCGTGCGTACGTACGGAATACCGTCTCCATGATGTGATGCGACTCGTTCTACATGATCTTCATTTCATAATGATTATATAAATGAATTGAATGAATGAATATGGTATATAATACACTAATAACATTCTGGAAATGAATTATCTATAACCTAAAGATAAGAATAAGAATTTATTCGACAAAACACGCATAAGAACAAAAAGTTATAAAGACCCGAGTAACAAGTAACAATGAAATATTACTAACAAGAAGCTAATAATATGACCATATATGATATCATATAAATATGTATGATTCTGGAATAAGTCAATAACATTATTTAAACCATTATACTGGAGCTTCGGACACGTACAAAGCTAATCGGACCTAAGGTAAGGGAAATATCACAATCTCATTTTTATCCGAGATTGTTTATTCGTAAGTATTTACTGGGGTGTATTTTATCATCCACATCCATGTTCCCTCAATATGAAATATTGTTTCCATCCACTTGCAATAGTTTAAATCCAATTTTACCCTTAGGTGAGTTTTTAGTAAAGAATATGAAAGGAATCTTTTGTCGTTTTTCCGTACGAGGTACTTTTTGACTTTTCCGACAAAAGTACGAAGAATGTTTTTTTTAACTTATACGGCATGAATGGATTTTTTTTTAAAACATTATTTCAAAGAAGCTTCCTTTACAAGTATTCAAGTTTATTTTTAATCAACTTCTTTTAGTTTAAAATTGTATGACATGTTAAGAAAGTAAAAGTGTTTTTGAAGAAGAAAGGATATTTTCCTCAAGAATGGAGTTCAAGTGATTTTCAAAATTATTTTCCATCTAAGATAATAAAGGGTTCTGTTTTTATCCCTATTATTACATTGATTTGATCATGTTGTGATGGAATTATTTTTATGAATTCCTTTATCTTATATGAATTGATTTATGATGTCATGATGTTTCAAGAATCCCATTTTTGTTTCATGTGTTATGCGATGATGTATGTTTTATGATTATGTGGCACACATAAGAAAGGATTCATTATAAGATGGGTGGGACCTATATCTCCCTCCAATGCATTGGGTAAAGATTTTATATCTCATGAGATAGACATGGCTGGAACGGAAGGTTATTTCGGTTCAGTGATACAGGACTGAAACGAGGAGTGAACTCGGTTCAGAAAGGGACTTTGTCCACTAAGATAGTCTTGGCGATGAGTCATGACTAACAAGAAATGATTTTCCATGATTATGTGTGCATGTCACAAAGTTTCAAGTTTTATGATATGATTTTGGGGATCTCATTTTCACTTCTATGATTTATTCCATGTTAAGATATTATGATCTCTTTTGCAGGTTTTGATTTTCAAAAAGATATGATATGATTTTTATTTCCTTTATTTGCCCTTGCTGAGCATTTGAGCTCACCCTTTTATGTTTTCTTTTCCCCAGGTCAGGAAGATGGATATTAAGTAGAATATGCTAAAAGGGACCCTAGATATGATGAAATAAATGGGAGACACTGTAGAAGATTTATGAACCAGTTGTTTATGTTTCCCAGTTTCTAAAGGCACTATACCTATACGGTCCTTTGTAGTTTTATCATATGTTGTAATAAGTGTGCTTCAATTTTTGAAGTATTAAAAATGTATGTAAAGTATGGGTCGTTATATAATCTCTACCACCATTGATGAAATTAGAGAAACAAATATGGGTACAAGTAAAGATACATGATCCACCTTTATTAGTTCATCTATGTATTCTATATATAAGGATATATACACCTACTTCCTGAGGAAGCATCAATATGTATTTTCCTAGAATTACACAGAAATTATAAGCATCAATACCAATTTGGAAACTCACCATATCGGTCTTCTAGAGGACCATCTGGGCTATAAACAAGTATCCATAATGATGCACCTGACACATGATGTCATGATAGAGGTTGAGGTTGCTAAGATGATAAGATCCAACTTAATTTAGGAGGTGAAATATCCTATATTTTTAGCCAATATAGTCCTTGTAAAGAAAAGAAATGGTAAAATCATAGTATACATCTATTTCATAGATCTCAATCGGCACTTCCCAAAGGATTATTTCCTAGTCTGAATCATGGAATTTCTAATCAATGAAACATCCAAATACTGGTCTCTCACTTTCATGGATGGCTATTCAGGATACATCCTAATATGAATGGACCAAGAAGATGAATAATCCTTTGACTTTAGGTCCCCAAATGAGTATTTTTATATTGGGTAATGACCTTTGGATTAAATAATGATAGTGCTACAATCCAACGTGCCATGCAATGCATCTTCAAGCCCTTCTAGGGAAAGTTTGTTCAGTGCTTTGTTCATGACATGGTGGTTATGAATCAATAATTATCTAACCACCTGGAGGATTTTGAAACAATATTCAACAAATCGTGACATCATATCATAGAAATGAACCCCTTGATCTGTGATTTTGGACTAAACTCAAGAAAATTCCTCTTCTTGCTCATACATCATTGTGGAATTAAACTCTGTCCTGATAATAAAAAGGATATCCTTGGGATTTCACCTCATCGAAACCATACAGTGATAAGATGACTTCAAAGAAACATAGCCTATATTTGGAACTTCATATCCAAACTTTCCGGAAAATGATTTATTTTTACCAGTATGATGAAAAATGGGGTGACATGTCAGTGGATAGATAACTGTTATGATGAATTCGATATCCAGATGAAATATCTCTGAAGACCACCAGGGATAATTCCACCTATCAAAGGAAGACTAATTATTTAGAATGTGACATCCTTAGAGTGATCACTGGGTGCTTTCCTTGCACATAAGAATGATGTCGAAAGTGAAAACAATGTTTATTATCTCATTCAAACCATTATCGATGTTGATACTCATTATTAGAATATCCAGAAGAGTTATCTAACTCTAATCTTTGTAGTCTAAAAACTGAGGCACTATCTATAGCATCATGCAGCTCATTTAGTATTACAAAATAACCACTCAAATAAATATTTATTCATCCAATACTGACCAGATGCCTATCATGATAAGAGTTAATCATGTAGTAGTTTGACATTTAGTTTGGGCCTTAGAAAGGGATCAATGTCCATGAATTAGAAGATTTTATAGTGGAGAACCCCTATAGAAAAATGGATTTATTGGAAAATAAACTACTCGATGAAGGTGTTTTATTTATTCAGTAGGGCCCCAGATTAGGGGAGATATTTTTTTATGGAACATTTACTATCCTGATAGGAAATAAGATAGAGGACCCCAAGCTCAACAAAGTGGGGATGGGAATCATGCTCATATACCCAAATAGTCATTTTTACCATATTCCTTATTATTATCAGAGGGGAACATTAAGAATGTTGCAGAATATCATTATTTCATTCCTGGGTTGGAATTGGAACTTCATGGACAAGTAAATCACTTGAAAATATAAATTGATTCAGAACTTGTCATTAATTAGGTTAATAGTTATTATTCTCTAAAAAAGGAAGAGATAATCCATCTACTTATCCATGTTCTGGGACTAATGGAAGAATTCCCTCTCGAACCGACATTGAATCATGTTCTACAGTCACAAAATCCCTAGGTTGACCCCTGGAAAATAGAACCACAACTCTATCCGACCTTTAGTGTGACGAAGCAATAATCATCATTTCTCACTACTGGATTGTCTTAACATTTTTTCAGTCTAATGTAGAATAAATCAATGATATTAGCCCTGTCCTTAAAATATGATTTCCTACCACTATATGGATGAAACCAATTGTGGATTACCTTAAAAATGGAGAACTCCCACCTAACAGAGTCGAGAGAGAGAAAATGTGAAGGTGAGAAATTAACATTGTTTCCTATAACAGTACAGACCATAAAAAAGAAATCTATAAGTAGAGCCTAGATGGGGTCCTTATCAGGTTTATTGATGGAGAAGAGACCACTACAATTCTGAAGTAAGTGAGCGATGAATCTTGTGGCACCCACCAGTCAGGACTCATGTTTTCCCACCATATCTGAAGGCTTGGGTACTACTGGCCCACTTTAACATTGGATTATACTAAATTAACCAAAGAGTGACATTGCTTCTAGGTTCATTATAATTTTATTACCCACCCCCAAAATGTTCTACACACATCCAAGTACTCCTAGCCATTTTCCATATGGGGAATGTACATCATATGACCGTATCCACTCACCACATCCCAGAAGTTTAAGTACATTCCCACTATAAATGACTTTTTATCCAAGTTGGATGAAGCCATAGCCCTCAAATAAGTCATGGCAAGAAACATTTTCAGATACAAAAAAGATAACATAATCACTATATTTGGTCTCCCTCATACAACACTAATAGAAAATAGCACTATTTTTTTCCTCTAGAATTGGAGAAGCTATATCAAGAGCATGACATCATCTCTGACCATTCATCCTGCTACCTTGATGTGGCTAACAGATAGATATAGGCCTTTAATAATACCCTATCAAATATACTCCATAATATGGTATAAAATGATCAAAATTCATAGGCAAACAAACTCCTACATTTCTTATTGGCTTAATGGACCACGACCTGCATGACCACATAGGGGACCACATACTCTCTAGTATATGGGATAGTGAAGATTATTCCCATAAAAGTTCAATTTCCATCGCTCCCTATTTTCATATGTGATTATCTATCCATATATGATCAATCCTAAAAATGGGTAGATGAATTTGAGTGACTCAATTAAAAGAGATCTTAAACCTTTCACAATTTGGAGGTTTACCAAAAATTGGATCGCACGAGACATTAAAAAACGTTTCACCATTGGCCTTTCCTTGAAGGAGTGATGGTGTTGGTCTTCAAGACTCTGATTATACCTAGAAAAAAAGCCTCTAAATTAGGAAGAAAATGGTATGGATATTATTCCACACATAAGGTCTATTCTAATAGAGCATATTCCCTAATTTCAATGGATGGAAAGCTCAGCATGGCTCCCATCAACACAAGGTCCTTAAAGAAGTATTCTGTGTAATCAAACAACATTATCATCTTGATCACAAGACATTAAACTATGTGGATGTTACACCCCAAGTTTCCATGGTATGGTTATTTTTAAACAATTCAATAGTGTTCACTACATGCAACACTGAGTTTGAGCACAGCTATCAAACTAGCCATTTAAAAAGTAGTTATGAATAGTATTACCCAAATTATGAAATTAATAAACTTTATTTTTCAAAATAGACATCATTTTTAGTTCATAATACCAATGTTAGCATATGGTGAAATTTTGGTAATTTTCTAAACTGTTTCCATTTTTGATGAATATTGAAAAATACTGTATTATTATTAAAAACCTGATTTTTTATCTACATAATTTTTTTACATTAAAATTACTTTAATTTAAAATAGATACATAATACATATATTATTACAATTTAGGTCATTGGAATTATTTTTATAATATAATTAAATATAAAAAATTTTATAGAACTTTTGAATGTCTATTTTACCTACTTTCTAACCACATATGTATATTAGCATTAAATGCAATTTTACCACTTCTAAGAATTTAATTTCAAAAAACGGACATAAATGGTTGTAATAATGGTGAAAAATATGGACTTATAGGATCCAAATAATTTTTTATGAATAGTAAATTTTGATTTTATTTACTAGGGCTAAAGGTAAATTGGGTAATTAAAGGTAAAAAATATTATAATTATATAAAATCACCCTAACACTTTTACAAATAAAATTTTATAAGTATATTTTGACAAAAATAAACCTTAGGTAAATAATATGATCTTTTTTAGGCCCCTTGTGTTAGATTAAGATGTTTATTATATTTTATTTAAAGAAGAGTTAAAAAAATCATATTCAAATTTTAATAACTACTTTATTTTTAATATGAGGTTGTATATATAAGGACCCATCCTTAAAAATTACGTAATATTGAATTAAATGAATAATTCACATTGAGGATCTTTTCAGGTATAGAGTTTTAGAGAATTAGGACATAACTATTACATCTCAAAAGATTACAAGGTAGACATATCTACACAGTTTCAATTTTTTCATAAAATAAAAACTCTTAAACAAAGAGTCATGTCTAGTTCCATGTTTTAGACAGCATGACTTTTCCTTGATCCCATCCTTGATCTTATCATCTTTAAGTCATGTGAAAACATTTCAAAACTTGGGATGAGCATAAAAAGCTTAGAAAGGGTTGTAAAACGAATAATGAAAACACTTGTTCATAAATAAATACAAAACATGAACTCTTTTACTTACCTCATGAAATCATAAGATTTATGAAGACACATAGAAATCATTAATCATTAAGGTAACATGTGGCATCCATATCATAAATACATTTTAGCTATCACAGCTACATAGGGAGTTACTTTGGAATAACAATCACAGTATATTACCTTAATCTCTTAATAGGAACATTCACGTTTACCTCCGTCACATTACCCAAGGCATTGCAGGTCTATCTCGTGCTCACTCACCCTAGGTTTATCACGGAACCACTCTTATACGTAAATAATTTCCAAGAACCATAACATGATCATAACACATAACATAAGCATAAATAAAAGATAACATTTCCACATTGCAATAATAAAATATCTATTCAAGATATTGAAATAGTAAATCCATTATCAAAATAATTTTAAATACCAAAATATGTAAAAAGAGTATATAGTATTTATTTTTCCTTTTAAAAACATTCCAGCTTGTTAAGGAAGCCAAAGATCAAATAATACTCGTAGCGACGGAAAGGTCGTTGTCCCCGCTTATGTTAAAAAATAGTCCTTTTTTTGTTTAGTAAAACACATCGTATAAAAATATTCACTTTTGAATAAAATGAAAAGTCAAATGGGTTTATACACTGTATAAAATAAAGTCATCTATAAAACTAAAAATGCATCAATGAAAGGAGATTGAGACGAAGTCCCTTACATCGTGTCTGACTTGACTCGATCATTATTTAATCTCTTGAATAATAAACTAAAGTTAATTTATACTGGCTTAAGAAACTTTTTCAAGTTTATTATTCCTTTTATATCACTTATTACCATTTTATAAACATTATTCAATCATTTAAGTTAATAACGTTCATTTTGTCGATATTTGGTACTTGAGTAAAAATGAACACCTTATATTTACAAGTTGTCCATGGGGTCAAAGGTTCATTATATCCAGAATGATATTCATGATTTGGATATCATATATACCATGTATATCCACTATATAAATGTTTTTATAATATTACATAACATTTAGAGGTAATAAATGAAATGCACCGTTCATGGAGATGGTAAGTCGTACGTACGCATGAACGCTACTTTTATTTCTATTTCATATTTTAATTGAAATAAAACATAATGATACATAGTTATATTATAATTCCATTATAATGTCATATATAATATCATTAACTCTATCCTTCATGCATCCCATATAAGGCATTAACGAATCAAATCACTTTGAGTGGGCGGTAGTCCGCACTTCCTCAAATGAAATAATCGTATTTACCCACTATGGAAACCATAAAAGAGTGCTGTAAATTAGAAGTACAGAAGTATAAGGAAATCATAAACATAATATATATCATATATAAATATAGTTCCATCATGATGGACACCATGAGAGGCTGAAATATGTAATTGAACAATCATCGTTTCGTGAGGCCTTAGTTTTCCATCCACAGAAACATTATGTTCTTCATCCATTAGATGGAGGTGTGTGTAAGTTTAGTTAAAATTATTCTCATAACAACATCCTAGTATATTTAGGATAATGGTTTTGTTACAAAAGAAAGGAGTAAAATTATTTTAGGGATGGGAGGAGTAAAATAAAAGAAAACAATTTAATAGAAAACGTTACCTTTAATTTGGGTAACTCCCTTTGGTTTGAAACAAATTGAATTATTTAAGTGCCTCATGCTTAAGGTAAGGATTATAAGAGGAGGATATGGATGTTTAGAGCTTAATTGGGCAGATTTTGGACGATCCAAATGGCTTTAGAGGTGTCTGTAATTGGATAGAAGTCGTCACCTTTTATAAGGGAGAGGAGGGGCTCTTTAGGAAAGTGTGAAAACATTATTTTATTATATAATGATATTCGGGTTATAAAGGTAAAAAAATAATTATAGTAGAAAAGAAGAAGAGTCTTTGTTTAAATAAAGTAATCCAATCCTAATTGGACATGTTTTGGATAATATTTTAATCATTATAATATTATTTATTTAAATCACTTATTAATGAGGTACATAATGCATCATTATTGTGTTATAAATAATTTATTTTATTCGATATATAAAAATTATAAAAAAAATACTATCATGTATTAAATCTTTTTATCTTTCCAATTAATATTTATAGTCAAAAATAGGACTTATATAACACCATATAAAAATTAATTTACAAATATCGTTTTGTTATTGTCAATTTTGTCTTTACATTAAATTAATTAATATAATGTGTCATTATCTTTCATAAGTGGCTCCATGGGGTCCCAAAATCAAACCAAGGATTCCCATGTCTGGCCACTACTCAACCAATAAGGTTAGGAAAAGTGTTAAGGTAATTTTGAATTATTATAATATTTTTTTAACCTTAAATTACCCTATTTACCTTTAATCGCGGTAAATAAAAGTCAAAAGTTACTATTCAACAAAAATTATTTTCATCTTAATGAACCAAATTTTACTTCTTGATAAGAACCATGTATGTCGGATTTTCAAAATTCAATTCACAGAAGTGGTAAAATTTCATTTAAATGAAAATGACTGTTTTTTAACTACCACTAAGTGGTGTCACTATTCATCAAAAATTGAAGTTTTTCAGAAAAATACAAAAAATTCAGCCTAAGCTATATTTGATATTCCAAATTCAAAAATGATTTCCATTTTTTCAAATTCAAAACATAGAAGTGGAATTAATTAATTTTAAAATTAATTCCTGTTATCAAAACAAATAGCGTGTTTTTAAGAAACAATAACTATCCAATGATTGATACTTGTTTATGTCCAATTTCAAAGTGAAATTAATTTCAATGACCAACATTGGATTAAATGGTAAAAATATATTTCAATTTCACTTTAAAACCAACTAAAAAGATAATCTAACCATATAAATAAATTAGATTAAAAGACACTTTTGAATTAAAATACAGTATTTTTCACTATTCATTAAAAATGAACTTTATCAGAAAAATACCAAAAAAATTACCCAAAGTAAAATTTTATGTCACCATTATAAATAAGGATTATATTTAGGCAATTAGAATGTATTAAAGTGACCAAAACAATATTTAAGGATGGTTTTCCATTAAAAGGTGGTAAATCGTCCTTTTAATGTAAATTATGCTTAAAATTAGATTTATTCATATTTTAAGCCTATAACTTTTCATTGGATAAATATAAGTACATTTAACAATCATGTATAATCATATTGTAGTTAGTTTCATTCATTCCCACCAATACAATGGCTAAGAGTTAACTAAAATTTAGAATAATAATATTATATTATTAGTGTGCAACGTAAGATTCCAACGAAACCCTCTTTTGCCTATCAGGTATGCTATCGAACATAGAAACCCCTTTAAAGTAAAATTAATATTTAATTCACAAATATTAATAAATATGAAATATGTCTTATTCTTCGTTTACCTGGGATGTTACATCCTTACCCCCTTTTGGGATTTTCATCCTCTTAATTTTTATTCACTTATAAAAATAAGTGGGGCTATTTATCCCTCATAGAATTTTCAGATTCCTAGGTTGCCTCTTCATCCATATGTCTTTTCCAAAAAACCTTTACCTGGTGAATTACCTTATTCCGCAACACTTTCTCTATACGGTCATGAATCTGGACTGGTTTTTCTTCATAAGAGAGATTCTCTTTCAACTGAACTACCTCTATGCTCAAAACATGTGATGGATCTGGAATATACTTTCTCAACATAGAAACAAGAAAAACACTGTGTACCTGGGATAAACAAGGAGGTAGAGTCACTCTATACGCAACTGATCCAACTGTATCCAGAATTTCGTAGGGTCTAATGAACCTCAGTCTCAACTTTCCCTTCTTACCAAAACGCATCACACTTCTCCATGGAGAAACTTTGAGAAAGACGCGATCACCTACCTTCAAAAGAAAGATCCTTCCTCCAATTATCTGCATAAATTTTCTGTCTGCTCTGAGCTGCTCTCATGTGCTTCTGAATCAACTAAACTTTCTCTACCATCTCTTCTACCAATTCTGGTCCCATCAGATTCCTTTCACCTACTTCATCAAAGAATGATGGAGTTCGACAAAGCTTTCCTCATAATGACTCAAATGGAGACATCTATATACTATAATGAAAGGTGTTATTATAAGAAAATTAAACCAAAGAAATATGTTGGTCCCAACTTCCCTGGTAATTCATCGAGCAAGCACGTAACATATCCTCCAAGGTCTGAATTCTTCGTTCTGATTGCCCATCTGATTTAGGATGAAAAGTTCTACTAAAATTTAATTCAGTACCCAATGACTTCTGACGGCCTTTCTAAAAGTTAGAAGTGAACCTGGGATCATGATTAGATACAGTGGAGAAGGTAAATCCTTGCAACCTGACTATCTCTTTAATATACAACCGAGCAAGTTGATCTAGAGACAAAGTATATCTAATAGGAAGGAAATGAGTAGATTTAATCAATCGGTCAACTATAACCCAGATTGCATCATTACCTCGAGATGTCTTTGGTAATCCCACAATAAAGTCCATGGATATATTTTCTCATTTCCACTATGCCACCGGTAAAGGCTGAAGCATTCCTTTCAGTAACTGTCTCTCTACTTTAACTTGCTGACAATTCAAACACTTCACAGTAAAATCAGTAGTATGTCTTTTCATTCTATCCCACTAGTAATACTCTCAAAGATCTTTGTACATCTTAGTACTACCAGGATGAACTGAAAACGGAGAACTATGAGCTTCACATAACAACTCATTCTTCAACTGTGAATCACAAGGCACACATAATCTCTTTCCAAATCTCAAAACATAATCATTATCAATGTTAAAATCAGGCAACATGCCCTTCTGAACCAATACAACCTTTTTCTATAACTCACTATCTTCCTTCTGCGCTTGCTAAATTCTCTCTGATAGAGATGATTTCACTGACACCTGAAACAAAATAGAATAATTTCCTACAACAACAAATTCTATTCCAAAGTTCATCAAATCAAAAACCAGAGGATCTCGTTCCAAACATAACATGGTTAATCAGGTATTACTTTTTCGACTACAAGCATCAGACACTTTATTTTCCTTCCCCGGATGATAAAGGATCGTGCAATCATAATCCTTGATTAATTCCAACCATCTCCTCTGTCTCATGTTCAATTCTTTCTGAGTGAATATATACTTCATAGTTTTGTGATCAGTATATATTTCATACTTCACTCCATAAAAATGATGCCTCCAAATTTTTAAAGAAAGAACAATAGCAGCTAATTCCAAATCATGTGTTGGGTAATTTAACTCATGTGGTTTCAACTGACTTGAAGCATAAGCAATTACCTGATCATTTTGCATTAGGACACAACCCAGTCCTTTCAACGAAGAATCACTGCAGATAACAAACTCATCATTTCTAGAAGGCAGTGCCAAAACTGGAGCATTCACCAATCTTCTTTTCAATTCCTAAAAACAATCATCACATTCTTTTGTCCAGATGAACTTAACACCTTTTCGAGTTAACTCGGTCATTGGACTAGATAATCATTAAAAAATTTCAACAAACCTCTGGTAATAAACTACCAAACCAAGAAAACTATGAATCTCAGTTATATTTTTGGGTCTTGTCCATTCTTTAATAACTTTTGTTTTAGCAGGATCAACAATTATGCCATTTTTTTGAAACAATGTGACCAAGGAAAGAAATTTTTTGTAACCAAAACTCACACTTGATGAATTTCCCAAATAGTTTCTTTTATTTTAAGGTTTGAACGAAAACCCTTAAATGACTTTCATGTTCCCCCTTACTTTTGGAATAAACCAAAATATCATCAGTGAACACAACCACAAACTTATCCAAGAACTCATGGAAAATTCTATTCATAAGATCCATGAATACAACAGGTACATTGGTTAATCCAAAATGCATAACTACAAATTCATAATGGCCATATCTAGTATGAAATGAGGTCTTTGGAACGTCTAATTACTTTACTTTCAACTGATGGAACCCTGACCTCAAGTCAATCTTCGAAAAATACTGATCTCCCTCGAGCTCATCAAACAAATCATCGATAGGAGAAAAAGGATACTTATTATTAACAGTAATGTTATTCAATTCTCTATAATCAATGCAAAGTCTCATTGAATCATCTTTCTTTTTAACAAACAAGGCAGGAGAACCCCATAGTGATGTTCTAGGTCAAATGAAATCGTTATCTAATAACTGCTGCAGTTTCTTCTTTAACTCTAAAAGATCAATTTGAGCCATTCGATAAGGGGGTTTTGAAATTCGCTTAGCATCAGGAACTAAGTCAACTGTAAATTCAACTTCCTGATGAGGAATAATACCAGGAAACTCATCAGGAAAAACATCATGGTACTCATTTACCACTGGAACATCATTAATTTGAACAGTTCCTTTGATTTCAACAATATGTGCAAGGTAACATTCATTTCTATATTTTACTAGTTTCTCAACTTCCTAATGTGTTATCAAAATCAAGGGTTTATTTTTGTATAAAAACTAAGAATCACTCTGAAAGGAAACCTCTTTAGCTCTGCAGTCAATCTTAGCATGATAAACAGAAATCCAATCAATTCCCAATATAACATCAAACTATACTAGATGAAAAACAATAAGTTTTGCAGGTAGATTCTTTCCACACACAAGGACGGGAATGTTATTATGTTTTTGTTTTGTCTCATCATTTCCTCCAGGTTTTTTTAACTTAAGTTCAGTATTCATATCATGATATGGAATTCGCAATTTACTAGAAAACTTCTCAGAAATGAAAGAGTGTCTAGACCCTGAATCAAACAACACATTGGCATAATCTGAACAAACAAACAGTATACCTGACACAGCTTCATTTGATGGCCCAACATCTTCTGAAGTAGTTGCAAAGGATTTCACCACCCCTTTCTTCTTGTAGTCTGACAGCTTTACTTCGGTTGAGTTCTTTTTTGGACACTCATTTTCATAATGACCCATTTCATTGCACTTAAAACATTTTTCTGACTGTAAATAAGATTTTGTCTTACAATTACCCTAATCATTTTCAATGCAATTACAATCCTTATGTCCCATTTTACCACATTGGTAGCACTTACCAAAATTCAAAAGACATTCCCCAACATGCTTTTTACCATAATTTTCACAAATTGTAAACTTAAGTTTCTTAACGTCAGACTTTTTTGAAGATTTCTTCCCTTTCTCCTACCACCTCGACCTAGTATTCTATTGTTTTTCAAATAATACCTGATCATCAGAAAAATCCATTTCCACCTTCTCCAGACAATGAACAAGTTTTTTTAAACTTTTAAACTCACGAGAATCTAAATCCCTTCAATACTTTGGCTTTAATCTTGAGTAAAAACTATTGATTTAACTATCAAGATCTCGTATGAAATTTAGAGCATACCCTACCAGTTGAGTGAATTTTTCTTCATAATCAGCCATTGAGTCATCCTCCTACCTCAATTCTAAGAATTGTTTTTCCATACTAAGATAAACCACCTTAGGAAAATATTTATCAAGAAACATACCTTTGAATTCATCCCAAACGAGAGCATCAATGTCCTCAATATCCATGATATTTTTCACCCACGACCACCACTGATCAGCTTCACCTTCAAAATGGTAAACAACAAGACTAACCTTTTGATATTCTGAACAACCCATGACATCAAATAAAATTCCAATGCTTTAATCCACCCTTCACCTAGAACAGGGTCAGATGATCCTCTGAATGATGGGGGATGTTGCTTCATGAAATGATCCACTACTGACATGTTCCTCTATGTTTGATCTGGCTGATCTCGTACATGGATACCACCACTATTTGTAGCCTGAGTCAACTATGACATCATTGCAACAAACTGTTCAGTTCCGATTCAGACCATCCCAGGTTGCTGATTTGGAATGTTGTCGTCCTCCTGATATCGTCCCAACATAGCTACCGTGTTTCCTCTACGGAAAACCATTCTGAACATAGAAATATCTTAGACGAAGCAACATGGTAATCTGTAAATGATATATGATATCAATATTAACATAAATTACTTTATGGATACTAATTTAACAATACCCTAACTTCTAAAGTTATCTAAACCGGCCTCGGATACCAACTATAAGGACCCGACCTTAAACATTACATAATATTAAATTAAATAAATAATTCACATTGAGGATCTTTTCAGGTTCTATTTTTAGAGAATTAGGACATAACTATTACATCTCAAAAGATTACAAGGTAGACATATCTACACAGTTTCCATTTTTTCATAAAATAAAAACTCTTAAAAAAAGATTCATGTCTACTTCTATGTTTTAGACAGCATGACTTTTCCTTGATCCCATCGTTGACATTATTCATCTTTAAGTCCTGTGAAAACATTTCAAAACTTAGGATGAGCATAAAAAGATCAGTAAGGATTATAAAACAAAGAATGAAAACATTTGTTCATAAATAAATACAAAACATGAACTCTTTTACTTACCTCATGAAATCATAATATTTATGAAGACACATAGAAATCATTAATCATAAAGGTAACTTGTGGCATCCATATCATACTAACATTGTAGCTATCACAGCTACATAGGGAGTTACTTTGGAATACCCATCAGAGTATATTCTATAAATATCATAGGAGAAAAATTCACGTTTACCTCTGTCATATTACCCAATGAATTGGAGAGCTTTCTCGGGCTCACCTGCCCTAGGTTTATCACGAAACCACCCGTATACGTAAATAATTCCCAAGAACCATAACATGATCATAACACATAACGAAAGAATAAAGAAAAGATAACTTTCCACATTGCAATAATAAAATATCATTTCGAGATTTTGAAATAATAAATCCATTATCAAAATCATTTTCAATACCAAAATACATAAAAAGAGTATATGGTATTTATTTTTCCTTTTAAAATCATTCTGGCTTGTTAAGGAATCCAAAGATCAAATAATACTCGCGGTGGAGGAAAGGTCGTTGACACTGCTTACATTAAAAAAACATTCCTTTTTGTCATTTAGTAAAATCCTTCATATAAAAATATTCCCATTTGAATAAAATTAATAGTCAAAGGGGTTTATAGACCGTATAAAATAAAGTTGTCTATAAAACTAAAAATGCCTCAATGAAAGGAGGTTGAGACGAAGTCCCTTACTATGCGTCCGACTTGACTCGATCATTCTCTAATCTCCTGAATAATAAACTAAAGTTAATTTATACTTTATTAGGAACCTTTTTCAAGTTCATTATTCCTTTTATATCACTTATTACCATGTTATAAACATTATGCAATCATTTAAGTTAATAATGTTCATTTTGTCGATATTTGGTACTTGAGTAAAAATGAACACCTTATATTTACAAGTTTTCAATGTGGTCAAGGTTCATTATATCCAGAATGATATTCATGATTTGGATTTCATATATATCATATATATCCAATATATACATGTTTTTATAATATTACATAACATTTAGAGGTAAGAAATGAAATGCACCGTTCATGGAGATGGTAAGTCGTACGTACGCATGAACGATAATTTCATTTCTATTTCATATTTTAATGGAAATAAAACATAATTATACATAGATATATTATAATTCTATTATAATATCATATATAATATCGTTAACTCCATCTTTTATACATCCCACATAAGGCATTAACGAATCAAATCACTTCGAGGGGGTGGTAGTCCGCACTTCCTCAAATGAGATTATCGTATTTACCCACTATGAAAACCATAAAGGAATTCTATAAATGGTAAGTACAGAATCATAATGAAATCTCAAACATAATATATTTCATATATAAATACAGTGTCATCATAATGGCAACCATGAGAGGTGGTAATATGTAATTGAACAATCATCATTTCGTGAGGCCTTAGTTTTCCATCCACAGAAACATTATGTTCTTCATCCATTAGATGGAGGTGTGTGTAAATTTAGTTTGAATTATTCTCATAAAACATCCTAGTATATTTAGGATACTGGTGTTGTTACAAAAGAAATTAATAAAAAGATTTTAGGGGTTGGAGAAGTAAAATAAAAGAAAACAATTTAAGAGAAAATGTTACCTTTAATTTGGGAAACTCTCTTTGGTTTGAACCAATGGACTTCGTTAAGTGCCTTATGCCTAAGGTGAGGCTTATAAGAGGAGGAGAGGGATTTTGAGAGCTTAATAGGATAGAGTTTGGATGATCCAAATGGCTTGAGAGGTGTGTGGAGTTGGTTAGAAGTGGTCTCCTTTTATAAGGGAGAGGAGGGGCTCTTTAGGAAAGTGTGAAAACATTATTTTATTATATAATGATATTCGGTTTCTAAAGGTCCAAAAATAATTATAGTCAAATATAAGATGATTAATGGTCGAAATTAAATAATCCAATCAGAATTGGACATTTTTTGGATAATATTTTAATCATTATAATCTTATTTATTTAAATCACTTATTAATGAGGTAAATAATGCATCGTTATTGTGTTATAAATAATTTAATTTATTCGATGCCTAAAAATTATAAGAAAAATACTATCATGTAGGAACTCTTTTTATAATTCCAATGAAAATTTATAGTCGAAAATAGGACTTATATAACACCATATAAAAATTAATTTACTAAAAGATGTTTTTTATTGTCAATTTTGTCTTTACATTAAATTAATTAATCTAAAGTGTCATTATCTTTCATAAGTGGCTCCATGGGGTCCAACAATCGACCCAAGGATGCCCATGGTCGGACACTACTCAACCAATAAGGTTAGGACAAGTGTTAATGTAATTTTGAATTATTATAATATTATTTTAACCATGAATTACCCTATTTACCTTTAATCGTGGTAAATAAAAGTCAAAAGTTACTATTCACCAAAAATTATTTTCATCTTAATGAACCACATTTTACTTCTTGATAAGAACCATGTAGGTCGGATTTTTGAAATTCAATTCACAAAAGTGGTAAATTTTCATTTAAATGAAAATGTCAGTTTTTTAACTACCACTAAGTGGTGTCACTATTCATCAAAAATTGATGTTTTTTAGAAAAATACCAAAAATTCAGCCTAAGGTATAATTGATATTCCGAATTCAAAAATGATTTCTATTTTTTCAAATTCAAAACATATAAGTAGAATTGATTAATTATAAAATTAATTCTTGTTATCAAAACAAATGGTGTTCTTTTAAGAAACAATGACTATCAAAAGATTGATACTTGTTTATGTCCAATTTCAAAGTGAAATTAATTCCAATGAACAAAATTGGATTAAATGGTAAAAATATATTTCAATTTAACTTTAAATCCAGCAAAAAAGATAATCTAACCATATAAATAATTTAGATTAAAAGGCACTTTTGAATTAAAATACAGTATTTTTCACTATTCATTAAAAAAATGAGCTTTTGGAAAAAATACCAAAAAATTACCCAAAGTAAAATTTGATGTCACCATTCTAAAGAAGGATTATATTTGGTCAATTAGAATGTATTAAAGTGAACAAAACTATATTTAAAGAGGGTTCTCCATTAAAAGGTGGTAAATCGGCCTTTTAATGTAAATTATGATTAAAATTAGATTCATTCATATTTTGAGCCTCTAACTTTTTATTGGATAAATGTAAATACATTTAACAATCATGTATAATCATATTGTAGTTATTTTCATTAATACCCACAAATACAATGGATAGGAGTTAACTACAGTCTAAAATAATAGTATAATATTATTAGTGTGCAACGTAAGATTCCAATGAAACCCGATGTTGCGTATCGGGTACGCTATCGAACATAGCGACCCCTTTAAAGTAAAATTAATTTTTAATTCACAAATATTAATAAATATGAAATATTTCTTATTCTTCATTTACCGAGGATGTTACATCCTTCCCCCCTTTTGATAATTGCATCCTCACAATTTTTATTCACATATCAAAATAAGTGGGGGCATTTATCCCTCATAGAATTTTCAGATTCTCACGTTGCCTCTTCAACCATATGGTTTTTCCACAAAACCTTTACCTGGTGAATTACCTTATTCTGAAACACTTTCTCTCTTCAGTTAAGAATATGGACTGGTTGTTCTTCATAAGAGAGATTCTCTTCCAACCGAACTACCTCTGGGCTCAAAACATGAGATGGATCTGAAATATTCTTTCAGAACTTCAAAACATGAAAAACATTGTGTACCTTGGATAAACATGGAGGTAGATCCACTCTATATAAAATTGATCCAACATTATCCAAAATTTCATAAGGTCCAATGAACCTCAGTATCAAATTTCCCTTCTTACCAAAACGCATCACACTTTTCCATGGAGAAACTTTGAGAAAGACATGATCACCTACCTCAAAAGAAAGATCCTTCCTCCAGTTATCTGCATAAGTTTTCTGTCTGCTCTGAGTTGTTCTCATGTGCTTCTGAATCAACTGAACTTTCTCTGCCATCTCTTCTACCAATTCTGGTCCCTTCAGCTTCCTTTCACCTACTTCATCCCAGAATGTTGGAGTTCAACAATGCATTCCATATAATGCCTCAAATGGAGCCATATTTATACTGGAATGAAAGGTATTATTGTAAGAAAATTCAACCAAATAAAGATTATGGTCCCAACTTCCCTGGTAATCCATCGAGCCAGCATGTAACATATCCTCAAAGGTCTGAATTGTTCATTCTGATTTCCCATTTGATTGAGGATGAAAAGTTGTACTAAAATTTAATTTAGTACCCAGTGACTTCTGAAGGCCTTTCCAAAAGTTAGAAGTGAACCCGGGATCACGATCATATACAATGGAGAGGGGAACTCCATGCAACCTGGCAATCTCTTTAACATACAACCGAGCAAGTTGATCAAGAAACAATGTATCTCTAATAGGAATGAAATAAGCATATTTAGTCAATCGGTCAACTACAACCCAGATTGCATTATTACTTCGAGATGTCTTTTGTAATCCCACAACAAAGTCCATGGATATATTTTCCCATTTCCACTCTGGAATCGGTAAAGTCTGAAGCATTCCTTTCGGAAATTGTCTCTCTGCTTTAACCTGCTGACAAGTCAAACACTTCACAGTAAAATCAGCAATATGTCGTTTCATTTTATCCCACCAGTAATACTCCCGAAGATCTCTGTACATCTTAGTACTTCCAGGATGAACTGAAAACGGAGAACTATGAGCTTCACATAACAATTCATTATTCAACTGTGAATCACCAGGAACACATAATCTCTTTCCAAATCTCAAAACACAATCATTATCAACGTTAAAATCAGTAAACTTACCCTTCTGAACCAACACAACCTTTTTCTATAACTCACTATCTTCCTTCTCTGCTTGCTTAATTCTGTCTGATAGATATGATTTCACTAACACAAGAAACAAAACAGAATAATTTCCTACAACAACAACTTCAATGAAAAAGTTCATCATATCAAAAACCAAAGGATCTCATTCCAAACGTAACATGGTTAATGAATTATTACTTTTTTGACTCAAAGCATCAGCCACTTTATTTGCTTTCCCTGGATGATAGAGGATAGTGCGATCATAATCCTTGATTAATTCCAACCATCTCCTCTGTCTCATGTTTGATTCTTTCTGATTCAATATATACTTCAAACTTTTTTGATCAGTATATATTACATACGTCTCTCCATACAAATGATGCCTCTAAATTTTTAAAGAAAAAACAACAGCATCTAATTCCAAATCATGTGTATGGTAATTTAACTCATGTGGTTTCAACTCACATAAAGCATAAGCAATTACCTGATCATTTTTCATTAGGACACAACCTAGTCCTTTCAACTAATCATAATTGTAGATAAAAAACACACCATTTCTGGAAGGTGGTACAAAAACTGGAGCATTCACCAATCTTCTTTTCAATTCCTAAAAACAATCATCACATTATTTGGTCCAGATGAACTTAACACCTTTTCGAGTTAACTTAGTCATTGGACTAGATAACCGTGAAAGATTTTCAACAAACCTCTGGTAATAACCTGACAAACCAAGAAAACTACAAATCTCGATTATATTTTTTGGTCTTGGCCATTCTTCAACAACTTTTGTTTTAGCAGGATCAACAATTATGCCATTTTTTGAAACAATGTGACAAAGGAAAGAAATTTGGTGTAACCAAAACTCACACTTGATGAATTTCCAAAGTAGTTTCTTTTCTTTTAAGGTTTTTAAGACAACCCTTAAATGACTTTCATGTTCCTCCTTACTTTTGGAATAAACCAAAATGTCATCAATGAACACAACCACAAACTTATCCAAGAACTCACGGAAAATTCTATTCATAAGATCCATGAATACAACAGGTGCATTGGTTAACCAAATTGGCATAAATAAAACTTCATAATCTCCATATCTAGTATGAAACGTGGTCTTTGGAATGTCTTCTTCCTTTACTTTCAACGGATGGTACCCCGACCTCAAGTCATTCTTCGAAAAATACTGAGCTCTCTAGAGCTGATCAAACAAATCATCGATATGAGGAAAAGGATACTTATTATTAATAGTAATTTTATTCAATGAACTATAATCAATGAAAAGTATCATTGAACCATCTTTATTTTTAACAAACAAGACAGAAGAACCCCATGGTGATGTTCTAGATCGAATGAAACCTTTATCTAATAACTCCTGCAATTGCTTCTTTATCATTAAATGTTCAATTTGAGCAATTCGATAAGGGGGTTTTGAAATTGGCTTAGCATCATGAACTAAGTCAAAAGAAAATTCAACTTCCTGATCAGGTATAATACCAGGAAACTCATCAGGAAAAACATCAAGGTACTCATTTACCAATTGGAACATCATTAATCTGAACAGTTCCTTTGTTCTCAACAATATGTCCAAGGTAAAATTTATTTCCATATTTTACTAGTTTCTCAGATTTATAATATGTTATCAAAATCAAGGGTTCGTTTTTGTATAAAAACTAAAAATCATTCTAAAAAAACCTCTTTAGTTCTGTATTCAATCTTAGAATGATAAAAAGAAATCCAATCCATGCCCATTATAACATCAAACTCTACTAGAGGCAAAACAATAAGGTTTGTAGGTAGACTTTTTCCACACACAAGGACAGGAATGTTCTTATGTTTTATTTTTGTCTCAACATTTCCTCCAGGTGTTTTTACCTTAAGTTCAGTATTCATATCATGAGATGGAATTTTCAATTTAATAGAAAACTTCTCAGAAATGAAAGAGTGTGTAGAACCTAAATCAAACAACACATTGGAATAATATGAACAAACAAACAGCGTACCTGACACAACTTCATTTGATGTCCCAACATCTGCTGAAGTAGTTGCAAAGGATTTCCCCACCCCTTTCTACTTGTAGTCTGGCAGCTTTACTCCGGTTGAGTTCTTTGTTGTACACTCATTTGCATAATGACCCATTTCATTGAACTTAAAAAAATTTACTGACTGTAAATCAAATTTTGTCTTACCATTACCCTAATCGTTTTCAATGTAATTACGAGCCTTATGTCCCATTTTACCACATTAGTATCACTTACTAGAATTCAAAAGAAATTCCCCAGCATGCTTTTTACCATAATTTTCACAAACTGTAAACTTAAGATTCTTACCGTCAGAATTTTCTGAAGAGTTCTTCCCTTTCGCATGTCACCTCGACCTCTTATTCTATTGTTTGTAAAAGAATACCTGATCATCAGCAAACTCCATCTCCACCTTCTTCGCACAACGAACAAATTTTTCAAAACATTTGAGCTCATGAGAAGCTAAATCCCATTGATACTTTGGGTTTAATCCTGAGTAAAATGGTTGATTTTACTATCAAGATCTCGTATGAAATTTGGAGCATACCTTGCCAGTCGAGTGAATTTTTCTTCATAAGGAGCCACTAAGTTATCCTACTGCCTCAACTCCAGGAATTGTTTTTCCATCCTAAGATGAACCACCTTAGGAAAAATTTTCTAAAGAAACATACCTTTGAATTCATCCCAATCAAGAGCATCAATCTCCTCACTATCCCTGATATTTTTCACCAACGACCACCACTGATCATCTTCACCTTCAAAATGGTAAACAGAAAGACTAACCTTTTGATGTTCCGAACAACCCATGACATCAAAAATCTTCTCCAATGCTTTAATCCACCCTTCCGCTAGCACAGGGTTAGATGATCCTCTGAATGATGGGGGATGTTGCCTCATGAAATTCTCCACTACTGACATGTTCCTCTATGGTTGATATGGCTGATCTCATACATGGATACAACCACCATTTATAGTCTAAGTCAATTGTTCCATCGCTACAACAAACTGTTCAGTTCCGATTCCCACCATCCCAGGTTTCTGATTTTGAATGTTACCTTCCTCTTGATGTCGTCCCAACATAGTTGTCATGTTTCCTCTGTGGAAAACCATTCTGAACATAGAAATATCTTAGGCAAAGCAACATGGTAATATGTAAATTCTATATGATATCAATATTAACATAAATTACTTTATGGATATTAATTCAACAATACCCTAACTACTAAAGTTATCTAAACCGACCTCTGATACCAACTATAAGGACCTGGCCTTAAACATTACATAATATTTAATTAAATGAATAATTCAAATTGAGGATCTTTTTATATTTAGAATTTTAGAGAATTAGGACCTAACTATTACATATCAAAAGATTACAAGGTAGTCATATCTACACAGTTTCCATTTTTTCATAAAATAAAAACTCTTTAAAAAAGGGTCATGTCTAGTTCCATGTTTTAAATAGAATGACTTTTCTTTGATCTCATCCTTGACCTTATTCATCTTTATGTCCTCTGAAAATATTTCAAAACATGGGATGAGCATAAAAAGATCAGTAAGGGTTATAAAACAAACAATGAAAATATTTGTTCATAAATAAATACAAAACATGAACTCTTTTACTTACCTCATGAAATCATAAGATTTATGAAGATACATATAAATCATTAACCATAAAGGTAACTTGTGGAATCCATATCATACTTACATTGTATCTATCACAGATACATAGGTAGTTTCATTGGAATACCCATCACAGTATATTCCCTAAATCTCTTATAAGAAACATTCGCGTTTACCTCTATCACATTACCCAATGCATTGGAGATTTATCTTGGGCTCAACCGCCCTAGGTTTATCACAGAACCACCCGTATACGTAAATAATTCCCAATAACCATAACATGATCATAACGCATAACATAAGAATAAAGAAAAGATAACATTTCTACATTGCAATAATAAAATATAATTTTAATATATTGAAATAATAAATCCATTCTCAAAATCATTTTTGATAAAAAAAATACGTAAAAAGAGTATATGGTATTTATTTTTCCTTTTAAAAACATTCCAGCTTGTTAAGGAATCCAAAGATCAAATAACACTCGCGGTGGAAGAAAGGTCATTGTCACCGCATACATTAAAAAAACATTACTTTTTGTCATTTAGTAAAACACTTAATATTAAAAAATTTCATTTTAAATAAAATGAAACATCAAAGGGTTTTATACAGCGTATAAAATAAATTCGTGTATAAAACAAAAAAATCCTGAATGAAAGGAGATTGAGACGAAGTCCATTACCTCGCATCGGACTTGACTCGATCATTATTTAATCTCCTGAATAATAAACTAAAGTTAATTTATACTTTCTTATTATCCTTTTTCAAGTTTATTATTCCTTTTATATCACTTATTACCATGTTATAAACATTATTCAATCATTTAAGTTAATAACGTTCATTTTGTCGATATTTGGTACTTGAGTAAAAATAAACACCTTATATTTACAAGTTTTCCATGTGATCAAAGGTTCATTATATCCAGAATGTTATTCATGATTTGTATATCATATATATCTAGTATATATGTGTTTTTATAATAGTACATAACAATTAGAGGTAAGAAATGAAATGCACCGTTCATGGAGACGGTAAGTCGTACTTACGGATGAACGCTATTTTCATTTCTACTTCATATTTTAATGGAAATAAAACATAATTATTCATAGTTAAATTATAATTCCCTTATTATATCATATATAATATCATTAACTCCATCCTTTATACATCCCACATAAGGCATTAACGAATCAAATCACTTTGAGGGGGCGGTAGTCCGCACTTCCTCAAATGAGATTATCGTATTTACCCACTATGGAAACCATAAAGGGGTTCTATAAACTGGAATTACAAAAGCATAAGGAAATAATAAACATAATATATATCATATATAAATAAAGTTCCATCATAATGGCCACCATGAGAGGCGGTAAGATGTAATTGAACAATCATCGTTTCGTGAGGCCTTAGTTTTCCATCCACAGAAACATTATGTTCTTCATCCATTAGATGGAGGTGTCTATAAGTGTAGTTCAAATTTATCTCATAAAAACATCGTAGTATATTTAGTATACTGCTGTTGTTACAAAGGAATGGAATAAAAAGAGTTTAGGGGTTGGAGAATTAAAATAAAATAAAACAATTTAAGAGAAACTGTTGCCTTTAATTTGGGTAACTCCCTTTGGTTTGAACCAATGGACTTCTTTATGTGCCTTATACCTAAGGTAAGGCTTCTAAAAGGAGTATAGGGATGTTGAGATCTTAATTGGGCAGAGTTTGGATGAGACAAATGGCTTGAGGGGTGTGCGTAATTGGTTAGAAGTTGTATCCTTTTATAAGGGAGAGGACGGGCTCTTTAGGAAAGTGTGGAAAAATTATTTTATTATATAATTATATTTGGTTTCTAAAGGTCAAAAAATAATTATAGTCGAATATTAGATGATTCATGGTCGAAATAAAATCATCCAATCAGAATTGGACATGTTTTGGTGAATATTTTAATCATTATAATCTTATTTATTTAAATCACTAATTAATGAGGTAAATATTGTATCATTATTGTGTTATAACTAATTTAATTTATTCGATGCCCAAAAATTATTAAAAAATTACTACCATGTAGAAAATATTTTTAGCTTTCCAATTAATATTTATCGTCTAAAATATGACTAATATAACACCATATAAATATTAATTTACTAAATTTTTTTTGTTATTGTCAATTTTGTCTTTACATTAAATTAATAAATCTAAAGAGTCATTATCATTCATAAGTTTCTCCATGGGGTCCCAAAATCGACCCAAGTATGCCCATGGTCAGACACTACTCAACCAATAAGGTTAGGACAAGTGTTAAGGTAATTTCGAATTATTATAATATTCTTTTAACCTTGAATTACCCTATTTACCTTTAATCGCGGTAAATAAAAGTCAAAAGTTACTATTCACCATAAATTATTTTCTTCTTAATGAACCACATTTTACTTATTTATAACAACCATGTATGTTATATTTTTGAAATTCAATTCACAGAATTGGGAAAATTTCATTTAGATGAAAATGTCAGTTTTTTAACTATCATTAAGTGGTGTCACTATTCATCAAAAATTGAAGTTTCTCAGAAAAATACCAAACATTCAGCCTAATCTATGTTAGATATTCTGAATTCAAAAATGATGCCTATTTTTTCAAATTCATAACATATAAGTGGAATTAATTAATTTTAATGTTAATTCCCTTTATCAAAACAAATAGCGTGTTTTTAAGAAACAATAACTATCCAAAGATTGATACTTGTTTATCTCCAATTTCAAAGTGAGATTAATTCCAATGACCAACATGGGAATAAATGGTAAAAATATATTTCAATTTCACATTAAAACCAAACAAAAATATAATCTAACCATATAAATAAATTATATTAAAAGGCACTTTTGAATTAAAATATAGTATTTTCCACTATTCATTAAAAATGAACTTTATCATAAAAATACCAAAATATTACCCAAAGTAAAATTTAATGTCCCCATTTTAAATAAGGATTATATTTGGTCAATTAGAATGTATTAAAGTGACCAAAACTATATTTAAATAAGGTTCTCCATAAAAGGTGGTAAATTGGCCTTTTAATGTAAATTATGCTTAAAATTAGATTCATTCTTATTTTAAGCCTCTAACTTTTTATTGGATAAATGTAAATAGATTTAAAAATCATGTATAATAATATTTTAGTTAGTTTCGTTCATTCTCGCCAATAAAATGTCTATGATTTAACTACAATTTAAAATAAAAATATTATATTATTAGTGTGCAACGTAAGATTCCAAATAAACCCGCTATTGCGTATCGGGTACGACATCGAATATAGCAACCCCTTTAAAGTAAAATTATTATTTTGTTCACAAATATTAATAAATATAAAATATTTCGTATTCTTCATTTACCTGGGATGTTACATCCTTCCCCCTTATGGGACTTGCGTCCCCACAATTTTTATTCACTTATCAAAATAAGTGGGGGTATTTATCCCTCATAGCATTTTCAGATTTCCACGTTGCCTCTTAAACCAAAAGGTTTTTTCACAAAACCTTTACCTGGTGAATTACCTTATTCTGCAACACTTGCTCTCTATGGTCAAGAATCTGGACTGGTTGTTCTTCATAAGAGAGATTCTCTTCCAACTGAACAGCCTCTAGGCTCAAAACATGAGGTGGATCTGGCATATACTTTCTCAACATCGAAACATAAAAAACATTGTGTAGCTGGGATAAACATGGAGGTATATCCACTATAACGACCCATAATTTACATACATTTTTAGTACTTCAAAATTGAAGTATACTTATTACAACATATAACAAAACCATGAAAGGACCGTATAGGTATAGAGTCTTTAGAAACTGGGAAACATAAACAACTGGTTCATAAAGCGTCTACACTATCTCCCATTTATTTCATCATATCTATAGTCCCTTTTGGCATATCTTACATAATAACCTTCTTCCTGACCTGGGGAAAGAAAACATACAAATGGGTGAGCTCAAATGCTCAGTAAGGGTAAACAAAAGAAATATCAATCACATCATATTCATAGGAACATAACATTTTGGAAATCTTACCCTACAAAAGAGATCATAATTTCATAACATGGGATAAATCGTGGTAGTGAAATGTAATCACAATAATCATAACATAAAACATGAAGCATTGTGGCGTACACACAGAATCATAGAGAATCGTTTCTTATTAGTCAAGACTCATTACCAAGACTATCTTGGTGGACAAAGTACATTTCTGAACCGAGTTCATTCCCCATTTCAGTCATGTTTCACTGAACCGGTTTAACCTGTCGTTACAGCCATGTCTATCTCATGAGATATAAAATCTTTACCCAATGCATTAGAGGGAGATATAGTTCCCACACATCTCATAATGATACCATTCTTATTTTTCCACAAAATCATAAACCATACATCATAGCATAACCCATGTAATAAAAATGGAATTATTAAACATTGTGACAACATAAAACAATTCATATAAGACAAACAATTTCTTAAAAATAATTCCATCCCAACATAATCAAATCAATGTAATAATAGGTATAGAAACAGAACCCTTTATTATCTTAGATGGAAAATAATTTTGATAAAACACTTGAACTCCATTCTTGAGGAAAATATCCTTTCTAATTCAAAAACACTTTTCCTTTCTTAACATGTCATAGAATTCTAAACTAAAAGAAGTTGATTAAAAATAAACTTGAAAACTTGTAAAGGAATCTTCTTGGAAATAATGTTTTAATAATCCATTCATGTCGTATAAGTTAAAAAAATGCTTCTCTTACTTTTGTCGGAAAAGTCAAAAACTACCTCGTATGAAAAAAGACAAAATATTCCTTTCATATCTTCTACTAAAAAATAACTGAAGGGTAAAATTGGATATAAAAATTTTTATAAGGATATAAATATTACATATTGAGGATACATGGATGTGGATGATAAAATACACCCCAGTAAATTCCAAAGTATAAACAATCTCGGATAAAAATGAGATTGTGATATTTCCCTTACCTTAAGTCTGATTTGCTTCGTAAGTGTCTGAACCTCCTGTATAATGATTTAAATAATGTCATTGACTTATTCCAGAATCATACTCATTGTTATGATATCATATATGGTCATATTCTTAGCTTATTATTAGTAATATTTCATTTTACTTGTTATTCGGGTGTTTATTACTTTTTGTTCTTATGCATGTTTTGTCGAATAAATTATTATTATTCTTTTTAGGTTATAGATAACTCATTTACAGAATGGTATTAGTGTAATATATATCATATTTATTCACTCAATTCATTTATGTAATCATTATTCAATGAAAATCATGTAGAACGAGTCGCATCACATCGTGGAGACGGTATTCCGTACGTACGCACGAGCGATGATATCGTTCCCATGATCATGGAATTGTATTGGAGTGTATGTATACTATTTAAGAATCAATATCACTTTACATTAATCATATATATTCATTCTTTACACCATTATACCCATCCAAGTATGGTGGTGGTGGAAAATAGATTACACCACGGCGTGGAGACGGTATTTTGTACGTATGCACGCGAGGTGATTTCATTTTCCGTAGGATGGATAGATAGTGAAATATGGTTGTTTCATACTTATAATAACATATCATTATATGAGTGATACTGATATTATTAATTCATAATGAAACAACTAAAGAAGAAGAAGTGGAAGAAGAAATAAAGTTGAAATAATCGGTAACAGACAT
This sequence comes from Viscum album, assembly GCA_963277665.1. NCBI lineage: Eukaryota > Viridiplantae > Streptophyta > Magnoliopsida > Santalales > Viscaceae > Viscum > Viscum album. The sequence goes on from OY728125.1 coordinate 1,407,963,598, forward strand.
TACCTCTTCTTTGAAGCGCTTCTTTGAGACCTCCTTTTAGGGCACTAAAATTGGTCTTTGAATAAGACCAGGACCTCTAGGATGTTTCTAGGGATGTGTATAGGAGAAATTGTCAAGGGTTGTCTGAGATTGAAGTCTCAAAGTGGTGTGAGAAAGAGAGGGAGGAGGTGCCCTTTTATAAGGGAGGAGAGGGGCTCCTTTGGAAAAACTAAAAATATTATTTTATTATAAATCCATATTCGGTTTTAAATAGCTCCAAATTTATTTATTTCGAAGCTATGGTGGGGATGGGTCTAAATACTGTCATCTAATAGAATTTTGACAGGTTTAGTTTACTATTGTAACCTTATCATTTAGATTTAACTTTAAGTTAGATAATTTTACTTTTACCGTGTCTTTTTGTGTTCTTACACTTTAAGGTTAATAAACTTACTATAACAATCCAAAAAAAACCCAAGTTGATTATTATTAATATATATAACCTTATATAAGTCATTTTATAGAACCATAGATTATTAGGAATAAAATAACAATTAATAATATAATATTTGTTTTAAAAACTATTTTATGTTAATTTTGAAACTATTTAGTAATTGATTTTTGTGAAAATCATTACAGAATGATTAATTCTAAAAAAGTTAATTAAATCAATAATAACATGTCATATTAACCTATAAAATTATTTTAATTCATAAAAAGTCTCAAATTACATTTATTTGGGTATTTATAACATCAATTATGTCAATATTTCATTAATAAGATAATTGCTGCAACATCTTAGTGTCATAAATAAATTAAATTATTTAATGTCTAAAAATTAAAAATAAAATACCATTATGTAGGAAATATAATTATCTTTTTTATTAATATTTATAGTGGAATTTATCTCATGGATAACCCTATATTAAAAATTATTTACTTATTAAACTTTGATTTTAACTATTTTAACCATTCTTTAAATAAATTAAGAATAATTGTCCTAATCTAATCCATGTGGGGCTAAATGGTCATATTTTATTCGTAGGTTGTTTTTTACGAATTACACTTATCCAATAGAATTAGTATGTGTGTTAGGGTAATAATAATATCATTTTTACTCTTAATTACCCTATTTACTTTTAACCGTGGTAAATAAAAGTAAAAAGTTACTATTCACCAAAAATTATTTTCCTCTCATTGAACCACATTTTACATACTGAAATCAACCGTGTCACTTGTATTTTTGAAATTCCACTAACAGAAGTGGTAAAATTATGTTTTATGTAAATTTTCAAATTCTCCTAGGACGTGGGTAAAAGACGGTGAAAAGTTTAATAAAATTTTTATATATCTAAAATTATTATAAAATTACTCCAATGAATTACGTTGAACTTATATAGGTACTATGTGTCAATTTTGAACTAAAATAAATTTAAATAAAATAAATAATTATTTAAATAAAAAGTCGGTTTTCAAATAGTAACCCAGTGTTTTCACTATTCATCAAAAATTGAAAGTTTACAGAAAAATACCAAAATTTCACCCTAGGATAATTTCGATATTCCGAATCCAAAAATGAAGTCCATTTTGTAAAATAAAATTTAAAAAATTTCAAAAAGTTGTTATTACTATTCATAACTACTAGTTTTAATAATATTTTAAAAGCATAACGTTGTTTAGTGAAACTCGGTATTGCGTACGACGCAAGCTGTCAAGGAAGGTCGCGATTGCATGTAAAAAATCCCAGATAGTGTTGTGTGTAATGAAAGATTCCTTTGATGATTTATATAAAAACAAAATATTTCTTATAAAATTCTTGGGTGTTATATTCTAACCCCCTTAAAATGAATTTCACCCTCGAAATTTGTCACTTGTAACAAACAGATGAGGATACCTCTCCCTCATCATATCCTCAAGCTCCCATGTAGCTTCTTCTAATTGGTGGTTCATCCATAAAACTTTCACCAAGCGAGTGGTCTTGTTCTGTAAGACTTTTTCACTACGATCGAGAATCTCTATCGGCTGTTCTTCATAAGAAAGATCTTGTTCCAACAGTACAACTTCTGAGCTGAGTACATGTGAAGGATCAGGTATGTACTTTCTCAGGAGAGATACATGGTGCACATCGTGAACCTGAGAGAGATTCGGTGGAAGTGCCAATCGATAAGCTACCTTACCAATACGATCCAGTATTTCGAAAGGACTGATATACCTAGGGCTCAGCTTTCCCTTCTTTCCAAATCTCATTACTCTCTTCCAAGGAAATATTCATAAGAACACTTTATCACCCACTTCAAACTCTATGTCTTTTCTTCGGTTGATGGCATAACTTTTTTTCGACTCTGAGCTACTCTTATGAGTTGTTGAATAGATCGGACCTTTTGTGACATCTCATCAACAAGATCAGGTCCTAATAGCTTTCTTTCCCGAAATTCATCCCAGCAAGTTGGAGTCCTGCATTTCTTTCCATAGAGATCTTCATAAGGAGCCATCTGAATACTGGAGTGAAAGATATTATTATAAAAAAAATTCCAACAAAGGTTGGTGTTGATCCCAACCACCTTTGAAATCCATAGAGAAAGCTCTCAACATATCTTCTAGAGTTTGAATTGTCCTCTCAGACTGACCGTCTGTCCGTGGATGATAAGAAGTGATGAAACCCAACTCTGTATCCAGAGTATGCGGAAGACTTCGCCAGAACTTTGAGGTAAACCTTGGATCCCGATCAGATATAATAGAAAGTGGAACTCCATGTAATCTTACCACTTCATTTACATATATCCTGGCAAGCTGATCTAGAGATAAATCCTCTCTAAAAGCAATGAAGTGTGCAGACTTTGTAAGAAGATCAAATATGACCCAGATAGCATTATTTCCTTTGGATGTTTTAGGAAGTCCTATGACAAAGTCCATAGTGATGTTTTCCCATTTCCATTCAGGTATGGGTAATGGTTGTAACATCCCCTTAGACTTTTGTCTCTCAGCTTTAACTTGCTGACAAACCAAGCATCGAGAGACATATTCAGCAACATCTATTTTCATTCCATCCCACCAGAAGTACTCTTTCAGGTCCCTATACATATTCGTGCTTCCAGGATGAATAGATAATGAATAACTATGAGCCTCATCCAGCAGCTCCTTCTTTAATTCGGGGATGGGAGGAACACAAACCTGATTCCTGAACTTTATTATCCCATCACAATCAATGTTGAATTTAGGAACATTTCTCACCTTCTTTTGTAACTCTACATCTTATTTTTGTGCCTCTTTAATCTTAACATGTATAGATGGTTGAACATTCATTTGAGAAAGATACGATTTTTCCCCTTTAATTATAATTCCAAGATCCATCCTTTGTAAATCCATAAATATTGGATCTTTTGTGATCCTCATCATGGATAAACTGGCATGGTCTTGTCGACTTAATGCATCTGCCACCTTGTTTGGTTTCCCAGGGTGGTAATGAATTGAGCAGTCGTAATCCTTAATCAACTCCAACCATCTTCTTTGGCGCATATTCAGCTCCTTTTTTGTGAAAATATACTTTAAACTTTTATGATCAGTATAAATGTCACGCCTTTCTCCATAAAGATAATTCCTCCAAATCTTTAATGCAAAGATTACCACAGCTAACTCCAAATCATGAGTTGGGTAATTTTGCTCATGGATTTTCAACTTTTGTGAGGCATAAGCTATCACCATATCATTTTTCATAAGAACACATCCCAATCCTTTCTTGTATTCATCACTGTAGATCACAAACCTTTCTCCACTACAAGGCATTGTGAGCACAGGTGCACTGGATAACCTTCTTTTCAACTCCTTGAAATTCTCTTCACATTCCTCCGTCCAAACAAACTTAACTCCTTTTCGAGTCAACCTGGTGAGTGGATTAGATAATCGTGAAAAATCATTCACAAAATGTAGGCAATATCCAACCAAACCAAGAAAACTTCGGATCTCAGTTACTGTCGTTGGTCTCGACCATCTTTCGATAACCTCTGTTTTTGCTGGATCCACAGATATCCCCTCTTTTGAGATTATGTGACCCAAAATGAATCTTTTTGAAGCCAAAATTCATACTTGGTAAATTTGGCATAAAGCTTCTCCTTTCTCAGGTTCTTCAATATAATTCTCAAGTGATCTTTATGTTCTTCCTTTCTCTTTTAATATACAAGAATATAGTCTATAATGACTACCACAAACAGATCAAGATAGTCTCTAAAGACTCTATTCATCAGATCCATGAAGATAGCAGGGGCATTAGTAAGAACAAATGGCATCACTATAAATTCATAGTGTCCATACCTTGTACGGAAAGCCGTCTTTGGTATATCCTCCCTTTTGACCCTTAATTGATGATACCCTGAATGAAGATCAATCTTCGAAAAGTATTGAGCTCCGTGTAGTTGGTCAAATAAGTCATCAATGCGCAGGAGAGGATATTTGTTCTTGATAGTGTTCTTGTTAAGTTCTTGATAATCAATGCAGAGTCTCATTGATCCATCTTTCTTCTTAACAAACAGAAGAGGTGCTCCCCAAGGTGACGCACTTGGGCGTACGAACCCCTTATCAAGATTCTCTTGGAGTTGCTTCTTCAATTACTACAACTCAATTGGGGCCATTCTATAAGGTGTCTTTGAAATAGGTAAAGCACCCGGTACGAGTTCTATTGAAAACTCAACTTCACGATTTGGTGGAAGACCCGGTAATTACTCCGGAAAGACATAATCAAACTTTCGTACAATGTTCATATTCTTAATCATGAGTTTCTCACCAACCATTTGAGATAAATAACCTTCATTTAGTAGAATCAAGACCCATAAGATGGAATAAATTTCCACTGGAAGGTTATGTTCATCCTTGCATCGATAGAAGATCAAAGATTAATCTGGAGTATGAAATGTGACTTCCCTTCTTTGGCAATTGATAAGAGCTCCATATAGAGAAATCCAATCCATGCCAAGAATCACATAAACTTCCACTATAGGAAGGATCACAAGATTTGTAGGAAGCACTTTCCCACAAACTTCAATCGGAGAATAATTATAAACTTTTTATGTGACTGTTGTGCCATTAGGGGTTGTCACAGATAACTCAACATCTAATTGTTGAGGTAATACGGTGATACCCTTAGAAAATTCTTCAAAAATAAAAGAGTGGGTGGATCCAATATCAAATAAAACATTTGTTACTTTAGAGTGGATGGTAAGTTTACCTTTCACCACTTCGTTATCGTACTCCACATCACTGATAGAAATTTCATTTGACTTTCCTTTGTATTTATCCTTAAAGTTTTGTTGACATCGATCATCAACAACAATCCTTGGATTAGGGAATTGATTGGAATAATGCCCCATTTCATTGCACTTGTAACACTGATGTGTAGGAGGTGCACTCTGTGTAGCCTTTTCATTGTTCACATCACTAGACATCTTCTTCCCATTGTTGGGGCATTCAAATGCCCGGTGACCTTCCTTTCCACATTTGAAACATTTACTTGTCCGTTTAAGACAACTCCCTCCATGTTTCTTTCCACACTTTGAGCATAAGGGAAAACTCATCTTCTTTTCAGTGTTCTCTTTAGATTTTCCTTTGAATTCCATTTTCCTCTTCTTATCAAACCCATATGACTGATGGGTTACTCCAATCTCCATCTCAACTTTGAGAGCACATCGAACGATTTCCTTGTAGCTATTGAAGTCTCTTATGGCTAATGCCCTTCGAAGACTTGTTTTTAAGCCACTAAAGAATCAATCGGTCTTACTCTCAGGTTGGATAATAATACCAGAAGCGTACCGTGCAAGTCTTGTAAAATTTGCTTCATAGGTACCAACAGATTCATCATCCTTTTGCTTTAGTTCAAGAAACTCCTTCTCCATCTTTGTTCGAAGAATACTAGGGAAGTACTTATTGAAAAATAAGTTCTTGAACTAGTCCCATTCCATGGACTCAATTTCATCTCTTGGCCTCGTATTCTTGATAAGATTCCACCATTGATTAGCATCACCTTCCAAACGATACACTGCTAAGATGACTTTATCATGTTCGAAACATTGAAGAACTGAAAATATCTTTTCAGTAGTACTGATCCATTGTTCAGAAACTAATGGATCAGTAGACCCGCTGAATGAAGGTGGACGCTGTATCATGAAGGATTCAACAGAATGTTGCTCCTTCCTTTTCTCGTTTGGAAGTCCTGCATGATTCATAGCTTGATAAAGTTGTGTGATCATGGCTACAAGATTTTTCATTCCAACTCATATAAAGTTTGGTTGCTCAGGGGGACAATCATTGCATTGCTCGTCTCATTCTACATTAACACGGTTCCTTCGGGTTCCAGCCATTGACTGAAACCAAGAAGAATAGTGTGAGTAACACTAATTATAATAGGAAATACACATAATCAATAATAAAACTTCACACATAAGGTCTTATCATAGGTTATTCATGGCCATTTCTAAAACACTAATACTGTGTTCTATGCTTAGACATATCCTTAGGGTTCTTACTAAGGCTTTCACATCCTAGTTTCTAAAGGTTGACTATACCTTTCCTCTGATACCAACTATAACGACCCATACTTTACATACATTGTTAGTACTTCAAAATTTAAGTACACTTATTACAACATATAACAAAACCATGAAAAGACCGTATAGGTATAGTGTCTTTAGAAACTAGGAAACATAAACAACTGGTTCATAATGCATCTACACTGTCTCCCATTAATTTCATCATATCTATAGTCCCTTTGGGCATATCTTACTTAATAACCTTCTTCCTGACCTGGGGAAAGAAAACATACAAAAGGGTGAGCTCAAATGCTCAGTAAGGGTAAACAAAAGAAATATCAATCACATCATATTCATAAGAACATAAAATTTTGGAAATCTTACCCTGCAAAAGAGATCATAATTTCATAACATGGGATAAATCATGGCAGTGAAATGTAATCACAATAATTATAACTTAAAACATGAAGCTTTGTGGGATACACACATAATCATAGAGAATCGTTTCTTATTAGTCAAGACTCATTTCCAAGATTATTTTAGTGGACAAAGTCCATTTCTGAACCGAGTTCATTCCTCGTTTCAGTCCTCTTTCACTGAACCGGTTTAACCTGTCATTCCAGCCATTTTTTATCTCATGAGATATAAAATCTTTACCCAATGCATTGGAGGGAGATATAGGTCCCACCCATCTCATAATTATACCATTCTTATGTGTGCCACAAAATCATAAACCATACATCATAGCATAACCCATGTAATAAAAATAGAATTCTTAAACATCGTGACATCATAAAACAATTCATATAAGATAAAGGAATTCATAAAAATAAATCCATCACAACATAATCAAATCAATGTAATAATAGGGATATAAATATAACCCTTTATTATCTTAGATGGAAAATAATTTTGATAACACACTTGAACTCCATTCTTGAGGAAAATATCCTTTCTACTTCAAAAACACTTTTCATTTCTTAAAATGTCATACAATTATAAACTAAAAGAAGTTGACTAAAAATAAACTTGAAAACTTGTAAAGGAAGCTTCATGGAAATAATGTTTCAAAAATCCATTCATGCCGTATAAGTTAAAAAACATTCTTCTCTTACTTTTGTTAGAAAAGTCAAAAAGTACCTCTAACGAAAAATGACAAAAGATTCATTTCATATCTTATACTAAAAACTCACTGAAGGGTAAAATTGGATATAAACAATTGTAGAAGGATATAAATATTTCATATTGAGGAGACAAGGATGTGGATGATAAAATACACCCCAGTAAATTCCAAAGTATAAACAATCTCGGATAAAAATGAGATTGTGATATTTCCCTTACCTTAGGTCCGATTTGCTTCGTAGGTGTTCGAACCTCCTGTATAATGATTTAAATAATGTCATTTACTTATTCTAGAATCATACTCATTGTTATGATATCATATATGGTCATATTCTTAGCTTATTATTAGTAATATTTCATTGCTACTTGTTAATCGGGTGTTTATTACTTTTTGTTCTTATGCGTGTTTTGTCGAATAAATTATTATTCTTCATTTTAGGTTATAGATACTTCACTTCCAGAATGTTATTAGTGTAATATATATCATATTTATTCCCTAAATTCATTTATTTAATCATTATTCAATGAAAATCTTGTAGAACGAGTCGCATCACATCGTGGAGACGGTATTCCATACGTACGCACGAGCGATGATATCGTTCCCATGATCGTGGAATTGTATTGGAGTGTATGTATACTATTTTAGAATCAATATCACTTTACAATAATCATATATATTAATTCTTTACACCATTATACCTATCCAAGTAAGGTGGTGGTGGAAAATAGATTACACCACGGCGTGGAGACGGTATTCCGTACGTACGCACGCGCGGTGATTTCATTTTCCGTAGGATGGGTAGATGGTGAAATAGGGTTGTTTCATACTTATAATAACATATCAGTATATGAGTGATACTGATGTTATTAATTCATAATTAAACAACTAAAGAAGAAGAAGTGGAAGAATAAATAAAGTTGAAAGAATCGGTAACGGACATTACCACTTCTTTGAAGCGCTTCTTTGAGACCTCCTTTTAGGTCACTAAAATAGGTCTTTGAAGAAGAACAGGACCTCTAGGATGTTTCTAGGGAATTTTATAGGAGAATTTGGTAGCGGTTGGCCGAGCTTGAAGGCTCAAAGTGGTGTGAGGAAGAGAGGGAGGAGGTTCCCCTTTATAAGGGATGAGAGGGGCTCCTTTGGAAAAACTAAATATATTATTTTATTATAAATCCATATTCGGTTTTAAATAGCTTCAAATTGATTTATCTCGAAGCTAAGGTTGGGATGGGTCGAAATACTCTCATAAAATATAATTTGGACAGGTTTAGTTTACTATTTTAACCTTATAATTTAGATTTAACTTTAAGTTAGATAATTTTACTTTTATTGTGTCTTTTTGTGTTCTTACACTATAAGGCTAATAAACTTACTATAACAAGCCAAACTAACCCCAAGTTGTTTATTATTAATATATATAACCTTACCTAAGTCATTTTGCCGAACATTAGATTTTTAGGAATAAAATAACTATTAATAATATAATATCTGTTTTAAAAACTATTTTATGTCAATTTTGACACTATTTAGTAATTGATTTTTGTGAAACTCATAACAGAATTATTAATTATAAAAAAGTTAATTACATAAATACTAACATATCATATGAACCTATAAAATTAGTGGAATTCATAAAATGTCTCAAATTACATTTATTTGGGTATTTATAACATCAATTATTTCAATATTTCATTAATAAGATAATTACTGCATCATCTTTGTGTCATAAATAAATTAAATTATTTAATGTCTAAAAATTACAAATAAACTACCATTAGGTGGGAAATTGTTTTATCTTTCTAAAGAATATTTATAGTAAAATTTATCTCATGTATAACCCTATATTAAAAAAATATTTACTTATTAAACTTTGATTTTAACTATTTTAACCCTTCTTTAAATAAATTAATAATAAATGTCCTAATCTAATCCAAGTGGGCCTAAATGGTCATATTTTATTCCTAAGGTTGTTTTTGGTCTAATTACACTTATACAATAGAATTAGTACATGTTTTAGGGTAATAATAATATCATTTTTACTCTTAATTACCCTATTTACTTTTAACCGTGGTAAATAAAAGTAAAAAGTTACTATTCACCCAAAATTATTTTCATCTCATTGAACCCCATTTTACTTACTGACATCAACCATGTCTCTCAGATTTTTGAAATTCCACTCACAGAAGCGGTAAAATTATGTTTTATGTAAATTTGAAAATTCTCTTATGAGGTGGGTAAAAGACAGTGAAACGTTCAATAAAATTTTAATATATCTAAAATTATTACAAAATTACTCCAATGAATTACATTGAACTTATATAGGTATTATGTATCAATTTTGACCTAAAATAAATTTAAATAAAATAAATAATTATTTAAATAAAAAGTCGGTTTTTAAATAGTAACCTAGTGTTTTCACTATTCATCAAAAATTGAAATTTTCCAGAAAAATACCAAAATTTCACCCTAGGCTAATTTCGATATTCCGAATCCAAAAAATGAAGTCCATTTTGAAAAATAAAATTTACAAAATCTCTAAAAGTGGTTATTACTATTCATAACGGCTAATTTTACAAATATTTTAATAGCATATCATTGTTTAGTGAAACTTGGTATTGCGTACGACACAAGATATCAAGGAAGGTCGCGATTGCATGTAAAACAAGAGAAGCTAGTGTTGTGTGTAGTGAAAGATTCCTTTGATGATTTATATAAAAACAAAATATTTATTATAAAAGTCTCGGGTGTTACATCCACTCTCTACACAACTGATCCAACTTTCTCCAGAATTTCATAAGGTCCAATGAACCTCAGTCTCAACTTTCCCTTCTTACCAAAACGGATCACACATTTCCATGGAGGAACTTTGAGAAAGACTTGATCAACTTCCTCAAAAGAAAGATCTTTCCTCCAGTTATTTGCGTAACTTTTCTATCTGCTCTGAGCTGTTCTCATGTGCTTCTGAATCAACTGAACTTTCTCTGCCATCTCTTCTACCAATTCGGGTCCCATCAGCTTCCTTTCACCTACTTCATCCCAGAATACTGGAGTTCGACAAAGTTTTCCATATAATTCCTCAAATGGAGCCATCTTTATACTAGAATGAAAGCTGTTATTATAAGAAAATTCAACCAATGAAAGATGTTGGTCCCAACTTATCTGGTAATCCATCGAGTAAGTATGTAACATATCCTCCAAGGTCTGAATTGTTAATTCTGATTTCCCATCTGATTTAGGATAAAAAGTTGTACTAAAATTTAATTGTGTACCCAATGACTTTTGAAGGCCTTTCCAAATGTTAGAAGTGAACATGGGATCACGATCAGATACAATGGAGAGGGGAAATCCATGCAACCTGACTATCTCTTTAACATACAACCGAGCAAGTTGATCTAGAGACAAAGTATCTCTAATAGGAAGGAAATGAACAGATTTAGTCATTCAGTCAACTATAACCCAGACTGCATTATTACCTCGAGATGTCTTTGGTAATCCCACAACAAAGCCCATGGATATATTTTCCCATTTCCACTCTAGCACCGGTAAATGCTGAAGCATTCCTTTCGGTAACTGTCGCTCTTCTTTAACCTGCTAACAAGTCAAACACTTCATAGTAAAATAAGCTATATGTCTTTTCATTCCATCCCACCAGTAATACTCCTGAAGATATCTATACATCTTAGTACTTCCAGGATGAACTAAAAATGTACAACTATGAGTTCCACATAAAAACTCATTCTTCAACTGTGAATCACAAGGGACACATAATCTCTTTCCAAATCTCAAAACAAAATCATTATCAACGTTAAAATCAGGCAACATACCCTTCTGAACCAATACAACCCTTTTCTGTAACTCACTATCTTCCTTCTGCGCTTGCTTAATTCAGTTTGATAGAGATGATTTCCCTAACACCTGAAACAAAACAGAATAATTTCTTGCAACAACATCTTCTATGCTAAAGTTCATCAAATAAAAAACCAAAGGATCTCGTTCCAAATGTAACATGGTCAATGTAGTATTACTTTTTCTACTCAAAGCATCAATTACTTTATTTTATTTCCCCGAATGATAAAGGTATGTGCAATCATAATCCTTGATTAATTCCAATCATCTCCTATATCTCATGTTAAATTATTTTTGAGTGAATATATACTTCAACCCTTTGTGATCAGTATATATTTCATACCTCACTCCATACAAATGATGCCTCCAAATTTTTAAAGCAAAAACAATAGCAGCTAATTCCAAATCATGTGTAGGGTAATTTAACTCATGTGGTTTCAACTGACATGAAGCATAAGAAATTACCTGATCATTTTTCATTAAAACACAACCCATTACTTTCAACGAAGCATCACTGTAGATAACAAACTCACCATTTCTGGAAGTCAGTACCAAAACTGGATCATTCACCAATCTTCTTTTCAATTCCTGAAAACAATCATCACATTCTTTTGTCCAGATGAACCTAACACCTTTTCGAGTTAACTTAGTCATTGGACTAGATAACCGTGAAATGTTTTTGAAAAACCTCTGGTAATAACCTGCCAAACCAAGAAAACTACAAATCTTGGTTATATTTGTGGGTCTTGGCCACTATTCAACAACTTTTGTTTTAGCAGGATCAACAGTTATGCCATTTTTTGAAACAATGTGACCAAGGAAAGAAATTTGTTGTAACCAAAACTCACACTTTATGAATTTCCCAAATAGTTTCATTTTTTTAAGGTTTGCAATAAAACCCTTAAATGACTTTCATGTTCCTTCTTACTTTTAAAATAAACCAAAATATCATCAATGAACACAACCACAAACATATCCACGAACTCACGGAAAATTCTATTCATAAGATCCATGAATACAACAGGTACATTGGTTAACCCAAGAGGCATGAATACAAATTCATAATGGCTATATCTAGTATGAAACTTGGTCTTTGGAATGTCTACTTACTTTACTTTCAACTGATGTTACCCCGACCTCAAGTCAATCTTCAAAAAATACTGAACTCCCTGGAGCTGATCAAACAAATCATAGATATGAGGCAAAGGATACTTATTATTAACAATAATGTTATTCAGTGCTCTATAATCAATGCAAAGTCTCATTGAACCATCTTTCTTTTTAACAAAAAAGATTGGAGCACCCCATGGTGATGTTCTAGGTCGAATGAAATCTTTATCTAATAACTCCTACAATTGCTTCTTTAACTATAGGAGTTCAATTTGAGCAATTCTATAAGGGGGTTTTGAAATTGTCTTAGCATCAGGAAATAAGCCAACAGTAAATTCAACTTCCTAATCAGGTATAATTTTAGATAACTCATCAGGAAAAACATAAAGGTACTCATTTACCACTGGAACATCATTAATCTGAATAGTTCCTTTGTTTTCAACAATATGTTCAAGGTAACATTCATTTCCATAGTTTAATAGTTTCTCAGCTTCCTAATATGTTATCAAAAACAAGGGTTCATTTTTGTATAAAAACTGAAAATCATTCTGAAAAGAAACCTCTTTAGCTCTACAATCAATATTATCATGATAAAAAAAAATCCAATCCATGCCCAATATTACATCAAACTCTACTAGAGGAAAAACAATAATGTTTGCAAGTAGATTCTTTCCACACACAAGGACATTAATGTTCTTATTTTTTCTTTTTGTATCAACATTTCTTCCAGGTGTTTTTACCTTAAGTTCAGTATTCATATCAAGAGATGGAATTCTCAATTTACTAGACAACTTCCCAGAAATGAGAGAGTGTGTAGACCCTGAATCAAACAACACATTAGCATAATCTGAACAAACAAATAGTTTACCTGACACAACTTCATTTGATGGCCCAACATCTGCTGAAGTAGTTGCAAAGGATTTTAAAACCCCTTTCTTCTTGTAGTATGGCAGCTTTACTTCGGTTGAGTTCTTTTTTGGACACTCATTTTCATAATGACCCATTTCATTGCACTTAAAACATTTTACTGACTGTATATCATATTTTGTCTTACCATTACCCTAATCTTTTTCAGTGCAATTACGAGCCTTATGTCCCATTTTACCACATCGGTACCACTTACTAGAATTCAAAAGACATTCCCCAACATGCTTTTTACCATAATTTTCACAAACTATAAACTTAAGTTTCTTACCGTCAGACTTTTTGGAAGAGTTCTTCCCTTTTTCCTACCACCTCAACCTCTTATTCTATTGTTTTTCAAAGAATACTTGATCATCAGAAAACTCCATTTCCAACTTCTCCGCACAATTGAAACACACGGCTGATTGTCGCCTATCTACCAGTCAAGGATATGGTGCTCTGATAAAGTGTATAGCAGCACTCGGGTCAAATCCTCGGTGATGGTACTTCATAATAGTCGATTGTTTTAGTTGATTGTATTTTGATTGGGGGGGATTTGTTTGTAGAGCTTAATTGAAATTTTTAATGGATGATGTTTAATTTAACAAGTTGATAATGATTGGGGTGAGTTCATCATTAGGGAGTTAAGCATGTGATATCCTTGAGCTTTGCTTTATATTGCATTAAATTAACACCCACATCAAAAGTTGATGTTGATTGGAATTCCCAAGTGTTAAGCCTTTAATCCAAGCCTTAACATTACGTAGGGTTCTAATCTCAATCGGTGATTGATTGTGGAAGGGTATTTATGGTTCCAATAATCCATGTTAACCACACGTTGAACATAATATGTCAATAATCCATAACATATTAAGTCCAACATACACAATGTTAAATTAAAGAATACTCATCGAGCAAAACCTCGCAATCACTTAACATCCCTAAATTATAACTCATCCCAATAAGATATTTACTCAGCCATTTAAATTATTAGTAATCTGGTCTATTATGTTTAAGGTGATGAATTACAAAGAGATGAAAAAGAAAGGGATAAGAAAAGAGTTTTGCGCCGAACACACACATGAACGATGATGAGAGTAAAAAACAAAACTTTTTATTGAATAATAAATTAAAATAAGATGATGGATTTTAGATTTATTTAAACTAAAATAAGAACATTAATATTGAAATACAGAAGGTGGATGAGAATAAGAAATTAAGAAGAAGAAAATTGCATTAAAACAGAATTACAAAGACAAACACTTGCAAAATTACAATGAAGAAAAATGCAAAAGTAAATGAAAACAAAGAGAGGAGGAAGGGATTATCAAGTGAAAACATTAGTTTGGTATATCCTCCCAAGTCTTTTGCAGGGCCTTGGTGCTACCAATAAATCCTCCTTTTCTCTGAAATGCCAACCCTTTTTAAAGGAGAGGAGGGGGTGTATTTATAGCCCAAGGTGGTGGATTGTTTACATTCTAGAAAAACCCCTCCACTTGAGTCGCAGATATAGACATCAAGACAGCCGAATCTCGAGCAATCGCCTTATAAAAAGTTTTAGATTATAAAGTTGGAAGATTACTCTCAATATTTGGAGTCATTTAGACTTAAGGATCAAAAGTTATGGCCGGTTTATTAAACTAAGTAAAACAATCCATTTCAATCCAGTATTTTTGAAGTCCAGAATGTGAAAGGGTTTTTGAAAATGAAGATGCCTTCAAATCCGAATGGGATATTCAACAATGTCGGCCACCTATATCTCATATTTCATAATGAAAAATATCATCTCTATTTTATGATCACATCATGAGATATGTCATGCATTCTATACTGATTTTAATTCTTGGAAAGAATGGTGGGCTGGAATTCAAAGCTTCATTTGGGCCCCTTGTACTTAGATTTGGGCCTTGAAATTTTTATCCACGACGACATGTAGTGTCCCCAGAATTATTTTGGAGAGTTAATGTTTTTGGACCTTTGGATTGAGGCCAGTATGTCAATCTTCAAGGCTGATCCATTTTGTTCACAGATTCTTTGGTCTTGTTTGTGAGGACCATATGACCCTTCAAATGGAAGAATTGGCTAATGGTACCTTCTAATGAAATGTTTTGTATTAAAATTAGAATCCTAAAAAACACGAACCGCAGAATTTGGATCTGTAGAGTGATATTTATTATTAAAACATTAAACTGACTCAATTGGACTACTTCTAAAAATGCTCAAAAATTATACCTAATATTAAAACATTAATATTTCACACAAATTATGCACATTTCATATAAAATAAGTAAAGGGAGTATATAATAAGTCATGAAAATATTAATAACATCAACTCCCCCATACATAGTTTTGTGCATGTCCTCATGTGCAACAAATAGAAAAACATGACAAAATCATTTTTACTCACCAACATATATTAAAATTTTGTTTTCTCCCATCAGTGGAGGTTTAGACTATTTCACTTATCCATTTTGAAATCCACCACAAGTTTTTACAGAAACAATGTTCGAAAACTAATTCATTTTTTCATTCTCAAATTTAGAAATGGAAAATGTGGACACTCAAAACTCACACCTCTCAAGATGATAAAATTTATTTGGGGAGATTCACTCTTTCACCAACCAAAAGTGAAAATCATAGAGTTTGAAAAGAGCTCTCAGCTTACAATCCCTATCCAAAGTGAACATGAATCAAGAGTTATTTTTAATGGGTTTTTCTGTGGCTATGTGATGGTTGGAATATAATGTCCAAGAGAGAGAATAAGAGGGTTAAAATACCAACATAGAAAAAGCAATACACATTTTTTTTAAATAAAACATGGAAGGAAATGAAAACACATCTTTAAAAGGGAATTATTGTGTGAATAAAGACACAATAGAGGAAGAAAATATGTAGGTAATGAGAAGATGAACTATTTACAAAACACAGAACTTCTCCCAATAAGAATATAATGCAAGTGTTCTTTTTTTTCTTCTCCTTTTTTTCTTTGTTTTTTTGAAAGTTGAACTTGGAAAAGATCTCACACTCATAACCCAACCCATGATTGATCTCCTCAAGAAAGTAATTGTAATAGTTCTAACAAGATCAATGATTGAGGAAGAGTTATTTTTTACCTACCCAAGACACAACCCATTTTTTCATTTTTTTTTTGATTTTTTTTTTCATTGTTTTTTTTCGAACACTTATCAATAACATTTACAAAATTACATAAATGGAATTTCATTACATTCCCTAAAACAAACTTAATGAAAACCTCTCCCCCACACTAAAATGGATTCTTGTCCTCAAGCAGATGATAACTCATTGAAAATCAATAATAGGGTACCCAAACAATGAAATCCATTCCCCCCCCCCCACACTTAAATTTCAAAAAAAATTATGCAATGAAAATCCATGTTTATATTGGGTGGGAAAAGGTATTGGGCTTTCAATGTGGCTATCAAAGAAAATGTTTTCATAGGCTCTAAGGGGATTTCAAATGGAGGATTGATGTAAGGGAAATGGGAGGCTATTGGGCTATTGTGATTCTCATGTGGTTCAGAAAATGACTCTATCATATTAATACACACTAAGGTAGTAAATTCAGATCGAAGGTCCACAGACTCAAGACTCACAAATGGGGGTGAAAACACACATTTTGAATAGATGTCCATAGGTGGCCTTGGCATGAAAGCAAATGTTTGTTCTCACGGTTTGGGGAAAGCATTTTCCAAATAAAAAATTGAGCATTCAAAATTTGTTAATTTTTACACAAAATTATTTATCCAAAGTCATGATGAAAACACAAAATTTTTTAGATGAAACCATGTCTGTTAAATCCCCAAAATGGTTGGGCAAAATTTCAAAACTCGATGGTGAGTAAGCATGACTCTTTAATTTTTTTTTGTATTTTTTTTAAGTGATGGTTTTCTTGGTATTTTTAGTTTTTTAGGTTTTTATATTTTTTTTATAAAGATACAGCCACAAAAAGAGAAAGTAAAAAATAATGGTTTTGAAAAAGAATTTGGTAAAAAAAATTAAAGAGGGAGGAAAAAGAAGAAATAGGTAGAGAGAGGAAGAGATAGAGAGAGTTAAAGGGAAAGAGGTGCCCCCTGGTTTGGATTTGGCGGGTCGCCTTCTCCATCTAGTGGTAGGTCGCCTAGAGAAGTTGGGGATCCAGTGGAAGTCGATGTTGATCCAGGATTGTGCATCCTCTCATGGTGATACTTTAACCGATGTCCATTAACTGTGAATGTCCTTTTGTAAGAGGGGTCTTGCACTTGTACTGCACCAAATGGGTAAACATTAGTAATAATAAAAGGACCTTCCCAATGATAATTAAGCTTACTTGGATGAAGCCAAAATTGAGAATTGAAGAGAATTACCTTTTCACCTTCATGAAATACCTTTCTCAGGATGTGTTTGTCATGGAGTACCTTAGCCTTCTCTTTGTACAGATTGGAATTCTCATAGGATTCAAGTCGAATCTCCTCCAGTTCATCCAATTGCAACAATCTTTCTTCACTAGATTATTCACAATAAAAATTAAAGGTTTTCACAACACAAAAAGACTTATCTTGGATTTCAACTGGTAGAAGATATGCTTTACCAAAAACTACCCTAAAAGGAGACATCCCAATGGGTGTTTTATAGGCAGTTCGATAAGCCCAAAGTGCTTAACCAAGTCTTTCAGGCCAGTCTTTTCTGGTGGGTTTTACAATTATCTCAAGTACCCTTTTTACTTCTCTATTAGAGAGTTCATCCATGCCATTTGTTTAAGGGTGATATGCAGTTAAAGTTTTATGTACAACCCCATTCTTTTTCATAAGAGCTTCCATGGTTCTATTAAAAAAATGGGTTCCTAAGTCACTAATCAAGGCACGTGGTATGCCAAATCTTTGGAAGATGTGGGTCTTTAGGAACTCACTAACAGTATGAGCATCATCCTTCCTAGTGGGTTTGGCCTCAAACCACCTTGAAACATAATCGACCGCCAGAAAAATGAATGAGAATCCATTGGAAGGGGGAAATATTCCCATGAAATCGATGCCCCAAACATCGAAGATTTCACAAAAGATTAAAGGATTTTCGGTCATTTCATTTCTTTTGGAGATTGTGCCGAACTTTTGGAAAGTGGGACATGATTGAAAGAACTCATGTGAGTCCTTGAAGAGTGAAGGCTAGAAGAATCTAGAGTCTTGGACCTTTCGGGAGGTCCTTTGTGGTCCAAAGTGGCCACCTCCGGGAAGTGAGTGACAGAATTCTAAGATGGAAGAATGCTCATTTTCTTCAACACATCTCCTAATTACCATGTCTGCCCCAGTTTTCCAAAGTTTATTTTCTTCCCAAAAATAGTTTTTTGAATCACTTTTCAACTTCATTTTTTGTTCTTTTGAAAAATTTTCCGGAAAAATACCAGAAACCATGTAATTTACAATTGGGGCATACCATGGTATTTTTGGAGTGAGAGATGAAAGGTGCTCAGTGGGGAATTCAGGATCGATGATTTCAGATTGAGAAGAATTAGAAATTCTACTCAAGTGATCAGCCACAGGGTTTTCTTTTCCTGGTCTATCTTTTATTTTAAGGTCAAATTCTTGGAGCATTATGATCCATATTATTAGTCTCGGTTTGGAATCACTTTTCTTGAGTAAGAACTTAATAGCAGAATGGTCTGTGAAGATGATGATTTTGGCACATAAGAGATAGGACCGAAATTTATCTAAGGCAAAAACCACTACTAGAAGATCCTTTTCAGTCACAGTGTAGTGAGATTGAGTTCCATCCAATGTTTTTGAGGCATAATAGATGACATGAGGAATTTTTTCTCTTCTTTGACCAAGAACAGCCCCAACGGATCTATCGGAAGCATCACATATTAACTCAAAGGGTAAGGACCAATCTTGGGGTTGGATTATCAGGGCAGATGTAAGAGCAGTTTTGAGTTCAATGAAGGCTCTCTTGAAAACCTCATCAAAATGGAAAGTGACATCATTTTGGAGGAACTGAGTGAGTGGGAGGGCAATCCTACTGAATTTATGGATGAGTATCCGATAGAAACCGGCATGACCGAGGAATGAACAGATTTCTCGAACAAAAGTCGGTGGAGGATGTGATTGGATCACTTCAATTTTGGTAGGATTGACTTCAATACCATCTTTTGAAACTATGTGCCCTAGAACAATCCAATTTGAAACCATGAAGTGACTTTTTTCAAAATTTAACACAAGGTTTCACTTGAAACACTTTTGGAGGACAAGAGAGTGTGAATTAAAATAAGATTCAAATGACTCACCATAAATGGTGAAGTCATCCATGAAGACTTCTATGCAGTGTTCAATGAATTTGGAAAAGATACTCATCATACACCTCTGGAATGTTGCAGGAGCATTGAAAAGTCCAAAAGGAATTCTTCTATATGCATATGTTCCAAATGGGCATGTGAAAGTAGTATTTTCTTGGTCCTGAGGCGAGATTGGGATTTGAAAATAGTCAGTATATCCATCAAGAAATCAATAGTGTGACTTTCCGGCTAATCTTTCTAGCATCTGATCAAGGAATGGAAGAGGGTAGTGATCTTTTCGTGTTTCAGCATTCAATTTTCGATAATCGGTGCATACATGCCATTTATTCTTCACTTGAGTTATAAATACCTCCCCATGTTCATTTGTGACAATAGGTATCCCAACCTTGTTTGGTATAACTTGAATTGGACTGACCCATTCACTATCAGAAATTGGGTAGATAATACCATCTTGAAGAATCTTGTTGATCTCTTCCCTAACAACCTCAAGGATGAGTGGATTGAGTCTTCTTTGTGGTTGTCTAATTGGTTTGGATGACTCCTCAAGATGGATGTGATGCATGCAAAGGGAAGGGTTGATTCCTGGTATGTCATCTAGGGTCCAACTTAAGGCTTTTTTGTTTTCCTCTAACACTTGAACAAGTTTGGACTCCTCGGTTTCAGTAAGTGTGGCAGAGATATTGACAGGATATGATTGATCATGGAAGAGGAATGCATATTTCAGGTGTTCAGGAAGAGGTTTTAGATCAGTATCATCTCTCATTTGTGGTTTAGACATCTCAAGAATGGATTCAGAGACTTCAGTTGCTTCAGATTCATTTTCCTTAATACTGTCCAAGGTGGTGTAGTAGAGATCAGAGTTGATGTCGGATTCAAGAGAGTTTTCAAGTTCCTCTAGATTGGTGGAGTCTATGAATGAGAGGTCCACATCAACATCACCATTTATGACTTGGTTAATCATAGTGAAGATCTCACAAGATCCTTTGTCATTAGAACACAAATAACATGGTGGATTGGGGTTCAATTGACTCTTAGAAGTGTCCTCAGAAGCATGGATTGAGAATGCAGAGAGATCCTCAGATGGGTATCGCATGGCTTGGAAAATGTTGAACTTGACTAGTTGGTCACTGAATTCCATGGATAAGATGCTTGAATAGACATCAATCTTGGTTCTCGCAGTCATGAAGAATTGTCTTCCTAGAATTAGGGGAGATCGAGAAGATTTCGTCTCACCTTCCATGTCAAGAACATAGAAATCAGCATGGAAGATAAGATCATTGACTCAGACAAGGACATCCTCAATTATTCTCCCAGGACTGGTTGTGCTTCAATTGGCTAACTGAATGACAACACCTGTTGGCTGAAAGGGACCTAGACCAAGGTTGGAGAAGATGGATTTGGGCATGACATTAATTGAGGCTCCTAGGCCTATGAGTGCATCATCAAAGTTGGAACTTCAAATTTGGCATGGGACTGTAATGGTCCCTGGATCCTTGCACTTTATGGGAATAGACTGCTAGGTGGAAACATTTTCAAAGGTCTTAATTTTCTTCTTGTGGGTACACAAATCATTGAGAAACTTGGCATACTTACGAATTTGTTTTATGGAATCTAAGAGGGGAATGTTGACTTTAACACGTCTAAACATGTCAAGCATTTCAGGATCAGGTTCAAAGGACTTCCTTGTCTTAGAAACAGCTTGAGGAAGAGGAATTTGGTACCTAAGTGGAATGGAAGGAGGTGATGGGATGGATTCAGATTCCATTTCAATTTTCTTTTTCTTTTAATTTTCAAGGTCAACATTCAAAGGAGGGTTTGAGGATTTATATTGAGGCATATAAAGTTTCTTTCCTGATCTAAGTGCAATTGCACTTACATTACCCTTGGGGTTGGGTAATGTTTGAGCTGGGAGTTGGGAAGAATTTGATTGTTGTTGCTAGCTCGGGTGGGATGAAAGTTGACCTATTCGAGTTTCAATGTTTTTAAGGCTAGAACGGGTGAAGGAGGCAAGATCTTCCATTGCACATTCCCATGGTTTCTTGGAAGAAGAGGCTTGTCCCTGGTTGGGATTTCCCTGATTTTGGTTCTTGGGAAATCGATTGTATTGGTTTTGGAATTGGGAAGGCACACTAGGATAATGGAATCCAGGAGGAGGATTGTTACTTTGAGGTTGCGGAACAAAAGGATAAGGTTGATGTATGTTACCACCACCTTGACCATATTGGAATTGGTTTGGGTTTTGAGGAGGGAATTGAGTGGGGTGAGACATGGTGTTACCATACCTAAGGCCTTGGTTATAGGAAGAAGAGAAGGGCTTGGAGTGAGGTTGGTTAAAGTTTCTAACAAACCGACCTGATAGTTGGGGATTGGTGTTCCATTGAGCATATGATACATTGAGCTCCATTGGTCCAGATGAATCGGGTTGATCCTCCTGATGTTGTGGACATGTGTCAGTTGGATGAGATGGAGAGTTGTAGATTCCTTAGTTTTTGACAGGTCTAGGAAACATTGATTGTATAGAAGACGAGGTTGGGGATTTGGTAGCCACAGCTAGTTGTCGCACAAGACCTGTAAGTTCACTCATCCACTCGGTCATTTTGTTCGGCTCAATTGATTGATTATCTTGGGCTTGTTTGACTTGATCATGTGCTCGAGTATGGAATTGTTGTGTGTTTTCATCCATGTTACTTATGATATCTCTTGCAGCTGCCGGAGTTTTATCAACAAGAGCACCGCCACTTGCAGCATCTATGAGAGTTCTCTCTATAGCCAATAACCCCTCATAGAAGTATTGGATCAAGAGTTGGTCAGGGATTTTATGATTTGGGAAGGTTGCAATAAGCTTTTTGAACCTCTCCCAATACTCATGGAGTGATTCACTTGGGAACTAACGAATACCACTTATTTCCTTTCGGATAGAAGCAGGAAAGACTTTTTCTAAGAAAAGCCACTTCATGTCATTCCATGTGGTTTTGGAACCAAGAGGTAGGTACTAGATCCATGACTTAGAAGTGTCAGCTAAAGAAAATGGGAATGCTCAGAGTTTGATTTTTTCTTCAGAAACCCCTTGAGGCTTCATGGTGGAGCATACTACTTGGAACTCTTTAAGATGAAGATGTGGATCCTCACCGGCTAGCCCATGAAAATGAGGGAGAAGATGAATCAAACCTGATTTGAGTTCGAAGTCAGCTTCTATGTATGGATATTGAATACCAAGAGGTTGGTAACTCATATCAGGGGCAGTGAGTTCTTTTAGGGTTTGTTCCCTAGGATTACCCATTTCAATTTCAACTGGTTGGATGAGGACTGGTTCTTGAATTATTTGAGTATCTCTTATGTTCCTCCTAAGTTGGTGAAGTGTTCGCTCAATTTCAGGGTCAAACAAATCCGAGGGATTTTTTGGGAGGCTACGGGGCCTTCAGAGAGATTTTGGAAGAAAGAGGAAGAAGAGTTTTTATTTGTATTTTTTTCCATTTATGATTTTTATGAGAAGACTGATCTTTCTTTGTGTTTTTTTCAAAAAAATTTAAATTTGTTTTTTTGTGTTTTTTTACAATAACCAGAAACTAATGACTACTTAAATAACCATCCCTAGCAATGGTTCCATTTGAAACTCACTGCCGATTGTCTCATATCGACCGGTCAAGGTTCCGGTGCTCTGCTAATGTGTATAGCAGCACTCGGGTCGAATCCTCAGCGATGGTACTTCATAATAGTCGATTGTTTTTAGTTGATTGTATTTTGATTGGGGGGGTTTGTTTGTAGAGATTAATTGAAATGTTTAATGGATGATGTTTAATATAACAAGTTGATAAAGATTGGGGTGATTTCTTCATTAGGGAGTTAAGCATGTGATATCCTTGAGCTTTGCTTTATATTGCATTAAATTAACACCCACATCAAAAGTTGATGTTGATTGGAATTCCCAAGTGTTAATCCTTTAATCCAAGACTTAACGTTACATAGGGTTCAAACCTCAATCAGTGCTTGATTGTGGAAGTTTATTTATGGTTCCAATAATCCATGGAAACCACACGTTGAACATAATATGTCAATAATCCATGACATGTTAAGTCCAACATACACAATGTTAAATTAAAGAATACTAATCGAGCAAAACCTCTCAATCACTTAACATCCCTAAATTATAACTCACCCCAATAAGATATTTACTCAGCCATTTAAATTATTAGTAATATTTTCTATTATGTTTATGGTTATGAATTACAAAGAGAAGAAAAATAAAGGGATAAGAAAAGAGTTGTGCGCCGAACACACACACGAACGATGATGAGAGTAAAAAAATTGGACTTTTTATTGAATAATAGAGTAAAATAAGATTATTGATTTAATATTTATTTAAACTAAAATAAGAAAAAAAATATTGAACTACAGAAGGTGAATGAGAATAAGAAATTAAGAAGAATAAAATTGCATTAAAACAGAATTACAAAGACAAACACTTTCAAAATTACAGTGAAGAAAAACGAAAATGTAAATGAAAACAAAGAGAGGAGGAAGGGATTATCAAGTGAAAACTTGAGTTTGGAAGATCCTCCCTAACATTTTTCAGGGACTTGGTACTGCCAATCAATCCTCCATTGCTCTGAAATTCCAACCCTTTTGAAAGGAGAGGAGGGGATGTATTTATAGCCCAAGTTGGTGGAATGTTTACATTCCAGAAATACCCCTCCACTTGACTCGTAGATATGGACATCAAGACAGCAAAATCTCGTCAATCACCTTTTTCAAAGATGTATATAATAATGTTTTTCAACTACTCCCAAAATTTGGATTCATTTGGACTTAAGGATCAAAGGTTATGGCCCGTTGATTAAACAAAGTAAAACTTTCCATTTCAATCCAGTCTTTTTGAAGTCCAGAATGTGAAAGGGTTTTTGAATATGAATATGCCTTCAATTTCGAATGGGTTCTTACAAAAATCCGGGATTATATATCTCCTCTTTCACACTGTAAAATATCAGCTCGATTTGATGCTTACATCATGAGATATGTCATGCATACTATACTGAATTTAATTCTCAGCCAGAATGGTGGGCTGGACTTCAAAGCTTTATTTGGGCCCCTTGTACTTAGATTTGGGCGTTGAAATTTTTATCCAAGATGAAATGTAGTGTCCCCCAAATTATTGTGGAGAGTAAATGTTTTTGGACTTCTGTATTGAGCCCAGTAAATCAATCTTCAAGGCTGGTCCAATTTGTTCACAAATTCTTTGGTCTTGTTTCTGAGGAACATATGACCCTTTAAATGGCATAATTGGCTCATGGTACCTTCTAATGAAATGTTTTATATTGAAATGAGAATACTAAAAAACAAAAACCACAAAATTTGTATTAGTATAGTGATAGTTATTATTAAAACATTAAACTGACTCAATTGGACTACTTCTAAAAATGCTCAAAAACTATACTTAATATTAAAACATTAATATTTCACACAAATTATGCACATTACATATAAAATAAGTAAAGGGAGTATATAATAAATCATGACAATATTAATAACATCAACTACCCCACACTTAGTTTTTTTCATGTCCTCATGTGCAACAAATACAAAAACATGACAAAATCATTTTTACTCACCAACAGATATTAAAATTTTATTTTCTCCAATCAGGGGAGGTTTAGACTATTTCACTCATCCATTTTGAAATACACCACAAGTTTTTACATAAACAATGTTCCAAAACTAATTCATTTTTTCATGCTAGAAATGGAAAATGTGGACACTCAAAACTCACACCTCTCAAGATGATAAAATTTATTTGTGGAGGTTCACTCTTTCACCAACAAGAATAGAAAATCTTAGAGAATGAAAAGAGCTCTCAGCTTATAATCCCTATCCAAAGTGAACAAGAATCAAGAGGTCTTTTTAATGGGTTTTTTTGTGGCAATGGGACGATAGGAATATAATGTCCAAGAGAGAGAATAAGAGGGTTAAAATAACAACATAGAAAAACCAATGCACATTTTTTTTGAAATAAAACATGGAAGGAAATGAAAACACATATTTACAAGGGAATGATTATGTGAATAAAGACACACTAGAGGAATAAAATATTAAGGTAATGAGAAGATGAACTATTTACAAAAAACAAAACTTCTCCCAATAAGAATATAATGCAAGTGTTCTTTTTTTTCTTCTCCTTTTTTTCTTTGTTTTTTCAAAAGTTGAACTTAGAAAACATCTCACACTCATAACCCAACCCATGATTGATCTCCTCACGACACTAATTGTAATAGTTATAACAAGATCAAAGGTTGAGGAAGAGTGATTTTTGACCTACCCAAGACACAACCCATTTTTTCATCTTTTTCATTTTTTTTTTATTTTTTTTCATCATTTTTTTGGAACACTTATCAATAACATTTACAAAATTACCTAAATTGAAGTTCATTACATTCCCCCAACATACACTTAATGATAACCTATCCCCCACACTAAAATGGATTCTTGTCCTCAAGCAGATGATAACTCGTTGAAAATCAATAATAGGGTACCCAAACAATGAAATCCCTTCCCCCCCACACTTAAATTTCAAAAAAATTATGCAATGAAAATCCATGTTGATATTGGGTGGGAAAAGGTATTGGTCTTGTAATGTGGCTATCAAAGAAAAGGTTTTCATAGGCTCGAAGGGTCTTTCAAAAGGATGATTAATGTAAGGGAAATGGGAGTCTCTTTGGATATTGTGATTCTCATGTGGTTCAGAAAATGCCTCTATCATATTAATACACACTAAGGTAGTAAATTCAGCTCGAAGGTCCAAAAACTCAAGACTCACAAATGGGGGTGAAAACACACATTTTGAATAGATTGTCATAGGTGGCCTTGGCATGAAAGAAAATGTTTGTTCTCATGGTTTGGGAAAATCATTTTAGAAATCAAAAATTGAGCATTCAAAATTTGTTAATTTTGACATAAAATTCTTTATCCAAATTCATGATGAAAACACAAATTTTTGAGATGAAACCATGTCTGTTAAATCCCAAAAATGGTTGGACAAAATTTCAAAACTCGATGGTGAGTAAGCATGACTCTTTAATTTTTTTGTATTTTTTTAAGTGATTGTTTTATTGGTTTTTTTAGTTTTTTAGGTTTTTATATTTTTTTTTGTTTTTTTATAAAGATACAGCCACAAAAAAGAGAGAGTGAAAAAGAAAGGTTTTGAAAAAGAAAGTGGTACAAAAAATTAAAGAGAGAGGAAAAAGAAGAAATAGGTAGAGAGAGAAAGAGATAGAGAGAGTTAAAGGGAATGAGGTGCCCCTTGGTTTGGATTTGGTAGGTCTCCTTCTCCATCTAGTGGTAGGTAAGCTAGAGAAGTTGGGGATCCAGTGGAAGTCGATGTTGATCCAGGATTGTTCATCCTCTCATGGTGATGCTTTAACCGATCTCCATTAACTGTGAATGTCCTTTTGGAAGATGGGTCTTCGACTTGAACTGCACCAAATGGGTAAACGTTAGTAATAATAAAAGGACCTTCCCAATGAGAATTAAGCTTACCTGGGTGAATCTGAAATAGATAATTGAAGAGAATTACCTTTTCACCTTCATGAAATACCTTTCTTAGGATGTTCTTTTCATGGAGTACCTTAGCCTTCTCTTGGTACAGATTGGAATTCTCATAGGATTCAAGTCGAATCTCCTCCAGTTCATCCAATTACAATAATATTTCTTCACCAGATTTTTCACAATCAAAATTACAGGTTTTCACAGCCCAAAAATTCTTATATTGTATTTCAACTGGAAGATGACATGCTTTACCAAAAACTAGCCTAAAAGGAGACATCCCAATGGGTGATTTATAGGCAGTTAGATAAGCCCAAAGTGCTTCACCAAGTCATTCAGGTCAGTCTTTTCTGGTGGTTTTTACAATTATCTCAAGTACCCTTTTCACTTCTCTATTAGAGAGTTCAGCCATGCCATTTGTTTGAGGCAGATATACAGTTGAAGTTTTATCTACAACCCCGTTCTTTTTCAGAAGAGCTTCCATGGTTCTATTACAAAAATGGGTTCCTAAGTCATTAATCAAGGCACGTGGTGTGCCAAATCTTTGGAAGATGTGGATCTTTAGGAACTCACTAACAGTATGAGCATCGTCCTTCCTAGTGGGTTTGGCCTCAACCCACCTTGATACATAATCGACTGCAAGAATAATGAATGAGAATCCATTGGAAGGGGGAATTAGTCCCATGAAATCGATGCCCCAAACATCGAAGATTTCACAAAAGATTAAAGGATTTTGGGGCATTTCATTTCTTTTGGAGATTGTGCCGAACTTTTGGCAAGTAGGACATGATTGACAGAACTCATGTGTGTCCTTGAAGAGTGAAGGCCAGAAGAATCCAGAATCTAGGACCTTTCGAGAGGTCCTTTGTTGTCCAATGTGGCCACCTCCGGGAAGTGAGTGACAGAATTATAAGATGGAATAATTATTATTTTCTTCAACACATCTCCTAATTACCATGTCTGCCCTAGTTTTCCAATGTTTATTTTCATCCCAAAAATAGTATATTGAATCACTTTTCAACTTCATTTTTTGTTCTTTTGAAAACGTTTCTGGAAAAACACCATAAAACAAGTAATTTACAATTGGGACATACCATGGTATTTTTGGAGTGAGAGATGAAAGGTGCTCAGTAGGGAATTCAGGATCAATGATTTTAGATTGAGAAGAATTAGAAATTCTATTCAAGTGATCAGCTATAGGGTTTTCTTTTCCTGTTCTATCTTTTATTTTAAGGTAAAATTCTTGGAGCATTAGGATCCATCTTATTACTCTCATTTTGGAATCACTTTTCTTGAGTAAGAACTTAATAGCAGAATGGTCTGTGAAGATGATGATTTTGGCACCTAAGAGATAGGACCGGAATTTATCTAAGGCAAAAAACACTGCTAGAAGTTCCTTTTCAGTCACAGTGTAGTGAGATTGAGTTTCATCCAATGTTTTTGAGGAAAAATATATTACATGAGGAATTTTTTCTCTTATTTGACCAAGAACAGCACCAACGAATCTATCAGAAGCATCACACATTAGCTCAAAGGGAAAGGACTAATCTGGGGGTTGGATTATTGGGGCATATGTAAGAGCAGTTTTGAGTTCAATGAAGGCTCTCTTGAAAACCTCATCAAAATGTAAAGTGACATCATTTTGGAGCAACCGAGTGAGTGGGAGGGAAATCCTACTGAAGTTATGGATGAATCTCTGATAGAAACCGGAATGACCGAGGAATGAACGGATGTCTCGAACAGAAGTTGGTGGAGGAAGTGATTAGATCACTTCAATTTTGGCAGGATCGACTTCAATACCATCTTATGAAACTATGTTCCCTAGAACAATCCCATTTGAAACCATGAAGTGACATTTTCCAAAATTTAACACAAGGTTACACTTGAAACACTTTTGGAGGACAAGAGAGAGTGAATTCAAACAAGATTCAAATGACTCACCATAAATGGTGAAGTCATCCATGAAGACTTCTATGTAGTGTTCAATGAATTCAGAAAAGATACTCATCATACACCTCTGGAATGTTGTAGGAGCATTGCAAAGTCCAATAGGTATTCTTCTATATATATATGTTCCAAAGGGACATGTGAAAGTAGTTTTTTCTTGGTCCTGAGGTCAGATTGGGATTTGAAAATAGCCGGTATATCCATCAATAAAGGAATAGTGTGACTTTCCGGCTAATCTTTCTAGCATTTGATCAAGGAATGGAAGAGGGTAGTGATCTTTTCATGTTTCAGCATTCAATTTTCGATAATCGATGCATACACTCCATTTATTCTTCACTCGAGTTGTAACTACCTCCCCATGTTCATTTGTGACAACAGCTATCCAACCCTTCTTTGGTACAACTTGAATTGAACTAACCCATTCACTATCAGAAATTGGGTAGATAATACCATCTTGAATAAGCTTGGTGATCTCTTCCCTAACTACCTCAAGGATGTGTGGATTGAGTCTTCTTTGTGGTTGTCTAATTTTTTTGGATGACTCCTCAAGATGCATGTGATGCATTCAAAGGGCAGGGTTGATTCTTGGTATATCCTCTAGGGTCCAACCTAAGGCTTTTTTGTTTTCCTCTAACACTTGAACAAGTTTGGACTCCTCGGTTTCAGCAAGTGTGGAAGAGATAATGACATTATATGAGTGATCATGGAAGAGGAATGCATATTTCAGGTGTTGAGGAAGAGGTTTTAGATCAGTATCATCTCTTATTTTTAGTTTAGACATCTCAGGAATGGATGCAGGGACTTCAGTTGCTTCAGATTCATTTCCCTTAATACTATCCAAGGTGGAGCAGTAGAGATCAGAGTTGATGTGGGATTCAAGATAGTTTTCAAGTTCCTCTAGATTGATGGAGTCTATGAATGATAGGTCCACATCAACATCACCAATTATGGCTTGGTTAATCATATTGCAGATTTCACAAGACCATTTGTCATTAGAACACGAAGAACGTGGTGGATTGGGGTTCAATTGACTCTTATAAGTGTCCTCAGAAGCATGGATTGAGAATGCAGAGTGATCTTCAGATGGGTATCGCATGGCTTAGAAAATGTTGAACTTGACAAGTTGGTCACCGAATTCCCTGGATAAGATTCCTGAATGGGCATCAATCTTGGTTCTCAGAGTCATGAGGAATGATCTTCCTAGAATTAGGGGAGATCGAGAAGAGTTCGTCTCACCTTCCATGTCAAGAACATAGAAATCAGCAGGGAAGATAAGATCATTTACTCAGACAAGGAAATCGTCAATTATTCCCTTAGGACTGGTTGTGCTTCGATTCACTAACTGAATGAAAACACATGTTGGGTGAAAGTGACCTAGACCAAGGTTGGAGAAGTTGGATTTGGGCATGACATTAATTGAGTATCCTAGGTATATGAGTGCATCATCAAAGTTGGAACTTCTAATTTGGCATGGGACTGTAAAGGTCCCTGGATCTTTTCACTTTATGGGAATAGACTGTTGGGTGGAAACATTTTCAAAGGTCCTAAGTTGCCTCTTGTGGGTACACAACTCCTTGAGAAACTTGTCATACTTAGGAATTTGTTTTATGGCATCTAAGAGGGGAATGTTGACTTCAACACGTCTAAACATGTCAAGCATTTCAGGATCAGGTTCAAAGGACTTCCTTGTCTTAGAAACATCTTGAGGAAAAGGAATTGGGTTCCTAAGTGGAATGGAAGGAGGTGATGGAATGGATTCAGATTCCTTTTCAATTGTCTTTTTCTTTTCATTTTCTTGGTTAACATTCAAAGGATGGTTTGAGGATTTATCTTGAGGCATAGAAAGTTGCGTTCCTAGTCTAAGTGAAATTGCACTTACATTATCCTTGGGGTTGGGTAATGGTTGAGCTGGGAGTTGTGAAGAATTTGATTGTTGTTACTGGCTCAGGTGGGATGCAAGTTGACCTATTTGAGTTTCAATGTTTTTAAGGCTAGAACGGGTGAAGGGGGCAAGATCTTCCACTGAACTTTCCTATGGTTTCTTGGAAGAATAGGCTTGTCCCTGGTTGGGATTTCCTTGATTTTGGTTCTTGGTAAATCGATTGTATTGGTTTTGGAATTGGGAAAGCTCACTAGGATAATGGAATCCAGGAGGAGGATTGTTCCTTTGAGGTTGAGGAACAAAAGGATAAGGTTGATGGAAGTTACCACCACCTTCACCATATTGGAATTGGTTTGGGTTTTGAGGAGGGAATTGAGGGGGGTGAGACATGGGGTTAACATACCTAAGACCTTGGTTATAGGAAGAAGAGAAGGGCTCGGAGTGAAGTTGGTTAATGTTTCTAACAAACTGACCTGATAGTTGAGGATATGTGTTCCGCTGAGCATATGATGCACTGAGCTCCATTGGTCCAGATGAATCGGGTTGATCCTCCTGAAGTTGTGGACATGTGTCAGTTGGATGAGATGGAGAGTTGCAGATTCCACGGTTTTTGATAGGTCCAGGAAACATTGATTGCAGAGAAGATGAGGTTGGGGATTTGGTAGCCACAGCTAGTTGTTGCACAAGACCTGTAAGTTCACTCATCCACTCGGTTATTTTGTTTGCCTCAATTGATTGATTATCTTGCGCTTGTTTGACTTGAGCATGTGCTTGAGTATGGAATTTTTGTGTGTTTGCATCCATGTTACTTATGAGATCTCTTGCAGCTGCAAGAGTTTTATCAACAAGAGCACCGCCACTTGCGGCATATATGAGAGTTCTCACCATAGCCAATAACCCCTCATAGAAGTATTGGATCAAGAGTTGGTCAGGGATTTGATGATGTGGGCAGGTTGAAAAAAGCTTTTAGAACCTCTCCCAGTACTGATGGAGTGATTCACTTGAGAACAGACGAATACCACTTATTTCCTTTCAGATAGAAGTTGTACGAGAAGCAGGAAAGAATTTTTCTAAGAAAAGTCGATTCATGTCATTCCATGTGGTTATGCAACTAGGAGGTAGGTAGTAGAGCCATGAATTATTAGTGTCATCTAGGGAAAAATGGAATTCTCAGAGTTTGATTTTTCTTTAGAAACCCCTTGAGGCTTCATGGTAGAGAATACTACTTGGAACTCTTTAAGGTGAATATGTGGATCCTCGCCGGCTTGCCCATGAAATTGAGGGAGAAGATGAATCAAACCCGATTTGAGTTCGAAGTCAGCTTCTATGTTTGGATATTGAATTCCAAGAGGTTGGTAATTCATATCAGGGGCAGTGAGTTCTTTTAGGGTTTGTTCCTTTGGATTGGCCATTTCAATTTCAACTGGTTGGATGAGGACTGGTGCTTGAATTATTTGAGTATCTCTTATGTTCTTTCTAAGTTGGTGAAGTGTTAACTCAATTTTAGGGTCAAACAAATCCGAGGTATTTTTTGGGAGGTTACGAGGCATTCAGAGAGATTTTGGAAGAAATAGAAAGATGGGTTTTTCTATGTATTTTTTCTGTTTATGATTTTTATGAGAAGACTGATTTTTCTTCGTGTTTTTTTCAAATTTTTTTAAATTTGTTTTTTTTTTGTTTTTTTACAATAACCAGAAACTAATGACTACTTAAAGCACCATCCCCGGAAACGGCGCCATTTGAAACACATGGACGATTGTTTCTTATCGACCGGTCAAGGTTCCGGTGCTCTGCTAATGTGTATAGAAACACTCGGGTTGAATCCTCGGCGATGGTACTTCATAATAGTCGATTTTTTTTAGTTGATTGTATTTTGATTGGGGGGGGGGGGGTTTGTTTGCAGAGCTTAATTGAAATTTTTAATGGATGATGTTTAATTTAACATGTTAATAGAGATTGGGGTGAGTTCATCATTAGGGAGTTAAGCATGTGATATCTTTGAGCTTTTATTTATATTGCATTAAATTAACACCCACATCAAAAGTTGATGTTGATTGGAATTCCCAAGTGTTAAGCCTTTAATCCAAGCCTTAACTTTATTTAGGGTTCTAATCTCAATCATTTCTTGATTTTGGAAGTGTATTTATGGTTCCAATAATCCATGGAAACCACACGTTGAACATAATATGTCAATAATCTATGACATGTTTAGTCCAACATACACAATGTTAAATTAAAGAATACTCATCGAGCAAAACCTCTCAATCACTTAACATCCATAAATTATAACTCACCAAAATAATATATTTACTCAGACATTTAAATTATTATTAATCTGGTCTATTATGTTCAAGGTGATGAATTAAAAAGAGATTAAAAAGAAAGGGATAAGAAAAGAGTTGTGCGCCGAACACACACACAAACGATGATGAGAGTGAAAAAAACCGTACTTTTTATTGAATAATAAAGTAAACGAAGATGATGGATTTCAGATTGATTCAAACTACAATAATAAAATTAATATTTAACTATAGAAGGTGAATTAGAATAAGAAATTAAGAAGAAGAAAATTGCATTAAAACAGAATTACAAAGACAAACACTTACAAAATAACAATGAAGAAAAATGAAAAAGTAAACGAAAACAAAGAGAGAAGGAAGGGATTATAAAGTGAAAACATGAGTTTGGAAGATCCTCCCAAACCTTTGGAAGGGCCTTGATACTTCCAATCAATCCTCTTTTGCTCTGAAATGCCAACCCTTTTGAAAGGAGAGGAGGGGATGTATTTATAGCCAAAGGTGGTGGACTGTTTACATTCTAGAAATACCCCTCCACTTGACTCGCATATATGGACATCAAGACAGCTGAATATCGATAAATATCCTTCTTAAAAGTTGTAGATAATAAAGTTTTACAACTACTATAAAAATTTGGAGTCATTTGGACTTAAGTATCAAACGTTATGGCCAGTTGATTAAACAAAGTAAAACTGTCCATTTCAATCCAATCTTTTTGAAGTCTAGAATGTGAAAAGGTTTTTGAATATGAAGATGCCTTCAAATCCGAATGGGTTATTCAAAAAATTCGGGATCCTATATCTCCTCTTTCACGCTGAAAAATATCAACTAGATTTTATGCTTACATCATGAGATATGTCATGCATACTATACTAATTTTAATTCTCAGCCAGAATGGTGGGCTGGACTTCAAAGATTCATTTGGGCCCTTTGTACTTAGATTTGATCCTTTAAATTTTTATCCCAGATGACATTTAGTTTCCGCCTAATTATTGTGGAGAGTTAATGTTTTTGGACTTCTGGATGGATCCTAGTAAATCAATCTTCAAGGCTGGTCCAGTTTGTTCACAGATTCATTGGTCTTGTTTTTGAGGACCATATGACCCTTCAAATGGCAGAATTAGCCCATGGTACCTACTAATGAAATTTTTTATATTGAAAGGGGAATATTAAAAAAAAGAACCACACAATTTGGATCAGTATAGTGATAGTTATTATTAAAACTTTAAACTGACTCAATTGGACTACTTCTAAAAATGCTCAAAAATTATACTTAATATTAAAACATTAATATTTCACATAAATTATGCACATTTAATATAAAATAAGTAAAGAGAGTATATAATAAGTCATGAAAATATTAATAAAATCAACAAAGAACAAATTTTTCAAAACATTTGAACTCAAGAGAATCTAAAGACCTTCGATACTTTGGCTTTAATCATGAGTAAAAACGGTTGATTTTACTATCAAGATCTCGTAT
The DNA here is from genome assembly GCA_963277665.1 of Viscum album. NCBI lineage: Eukaryota > Viridiplantae > Streptophyta > Magnoliopsida > Santalales > Viscaceae > Viscum > Viscum album. The sequence goes on from OY728125.1 coordinate 1,407,998,499, forward strand.
GAAATTTTGAGCATACCTTGCCAGTCGATTGAATTTTTCTTCATAAGAAGCCATTGAGTCATCCTCCTACCTCAATTATAGGAATTTTTTCCATCCTAAGACGAACCACCTTAGGAAAATATTTCTCAAGAAACATACCTTTGAATTCATCCTAATCGAGAGAATCAATCTCCTCTCTATCCCTGATATTTTTCATCTTCGACCACCATTGATCAGCTTCACCTTCAAAACGATAAACAGAAAGACTAACCTTTTGATGTTCTGAACAGCCCATGACATCAAAAATATTCTCCAATGCTTTAATCCACCCTTCAGCTAGCACAGGGTCATATGATCCTCTGAATGATGGGGGATGTTGCCTCATTAAATGTTCCACTACTAACATGTTCCTCTGTGGTTGATCTGGCTGATCTCGTACATGGATACCACCACCATTTATAGCCTGAGTCAAATGTGCCATCGCTGCAACAAACTATTCAGTTCTGATTCTGACAATCCCAGATTGCTGATTTGGAAGGTTGTCCTCCTCCTGATGTCGTCCTAACATAGATGCCCTGTTTCCTCTGTGGAAAACCATTCTGAACATAGAAATATCTTAGGGGAATCAACATGGTAATCTGTAAATGCTATATGATATCAATATTAACATAAATTACTTTATGGATATTAATTTAACAATACCATAACTTCTAAATTTATCTAAAATGACCTCTGATACCAACTATAAGGACCCGACCTTAAACATTACATAATATTTAATTAAATGAATAATTCACATTGAGGATCTTTTCCGGTTTAGAGTTTTAGATAATTAGGACATAACTATTACATCTCAAAATATTACAAGGTAGAAATATCTACACAGTTTCAATTTTTTTCATAAAATAAAAACTCTTAACAAAAAAGAGTCATGTCTAGTTCCATGTTTTAGACAACATTACTTTTCCTTGATCCCATCCTTGACCTTATTTATCTTTAAGTCATGTGAAAACATTTCAAAACTTAGGATGAGCATAAAAAGATCAGTAAGGGTTATAAAACAAAGAATGAAAATGTTTGTTAATAAATAAATACAAAACATGAACTCTTTTACTTACCTCATAAAATCATATGATTTATGAAGACACGTAGAAATCATTAATCATAAAGGTAACTTGTGGAATCCATATCATACTGACATTGTAGCTATCACAGCTACATAGGGAGTTAATTTGGAATACCCATCACAGTATATTCCCTAAATCTCTTAAGAGAAACATTCACGTTTACCTCGGTCACGTTACCCAATGAATTGGAGATCTATCTTGGGCTCACCCACCCTTTGTTTATCACATTACCACCCGTATACGTAAATAATCCCCAAGAACCATAACATGATCATAACACATAACATAAACATAAAGGAAAGATAACATTTACACATAGCAATAATAAAATGTCATTTCATGATATTGAAATAATAAATCCATTCTTAAAATCATTTTAAATACCAAAATATGTAAAAATAGTATATTGTATTTATTTTTCCTTTTAAAAACATTTCGGCTTGTTAAGGAAGCCAAAGATCAAATAATACTCGCAGCGGCGGAAAGGTCGTTGTCACCGATTACGTTAAAAAAATATTACTTTTTCTCATTTAGTAAAACAATTCATATAAAAATATTCCATTTTGAATAAAATGAAAATTCAAAGGGTTTTTTACACTATATAAAATAAAGTCGTGTATAAAACTAAAAATGCATCAATGAAAGGAGATTGAGACGAAGTCCCTTACCTCCTGTCCGACTTGACTCGATCGTTCTTTAATCTCATTAATAATAAACTAAAGTTAATTTATACGTTCTTAAGAACCTTTTTCAAGTTTATTATTCCTTTTATATCACTTATTACCATGTTATAAACATTATGAAATCATTTAAGTTAATAACGTTCATTTTGTCAATATTTGATACTTGAGTAAAAATGAACACCTTATATTTACAAGTTGTTCATGTGGTCAAAGGTTCATTATGTCCAGAATGATATTAATGATTTGGATATAATATATATCATATATATCCAGTATATAAATGTTTTTATAATAGTACATAACATTTATAAGTAAGAAATGAAATGCATCGTTCATGGAGACGGTAAGCCGTACGTACGCATGAACGCTACTCTCATGTCTATTTCATATTTTAATGGAAATAAAACATAATGATACATAGGTATATTATAATTCCATAATAATAACATATATAATATCATTAACTCTATCCTTTATACATCCCACATAAGGCATTAACGAATCAAATCACTTTGAGGGGGTGGTAGTCCGCACTTCCTCAAATGAGATTATCGTATTTACCCACTATGGAAACCATAAAGGTGTGCTATAAATGGGAAGTACCGAAGCATAAGGAAATAGTAAACATAATATATATCATATATAAATACAGTGTCATCCTAATTTCCACCATGAGAGGCGGTAAGATGTAATTGAACAACCATAGTTTCGTGAGGCCTTAGTTTTTCATCCACAGAAACATTATGTTATTCATCCATTAGATAGAGGTGTGTGTAAGTTTAGTTCTAATTATTCTCATAACAACATCCTAGTATATTTAGGATACTGTTGTTGCTACAGAATAAAGGAATAAAAATAGTTTAGGGGTTGGAAAAGTAAAATAAAAGAAAACAATTTAAGAGAAACTGTTACCTTTAATTTGGGTAACTTCCTTTGGTTTGAACCAATGGACTTCTTTAAGTGCCTTCTGCCTAAGATAAGGCTTCTAAGAGAAGGATAGGGATGTTTAGATCTTAATTGGGTAGATTTTGGACGATCCAAATGGCTTGAGAGGTGTGTGGAATTTGTTAGAAGTGGTCTCCTTTTATAAGGGAGAGAAGGGCTCTTTAGGAAAGTGTGAAAACATTATTTTATTACATAATGATATTCGGTTTCTAAAGGTCCAAAAATAATTTTAGTCGAAGAAAAGATAAATCATGGTCTAAATAAAATAATATAATCAGAATTGGACATGTTTTGGATAATATTTTAATCATTATAATCTTATTTATTTAAATCACTTATTAATGAGGTAAATACTGCATCATTATTGTGTTGTAAATAATTTAATATTTTTGATGTCTCAAAATTATAAAAAAAACACTATCATGTATTAAATCGTTGTAGCTTTCCAATTAATATTTATAGTCTAAAATAGGACTTAAATAACACTATTTAAAAATTAATTTACTAAAATCATTTTGTTATTGTCAATTTTGTCTTTACATTAAATTAATTAATCTAAAGTGTCATTATCTTTCAAAAGTGGATCCATGGGGTCCCAAAATAGACCCAAGGATGCACATGGTCAGCCACTGCTCAACCAAAAAAGTTATAAAAAGTGTTAAGGTAATTTTGAATTATTCTAATATTCTTTTAACCTTGATTTGCCCTATTTATCTTTAATCGTGGTAAATAAAAGTCAAAAGTTACTATTCACCAAAAATTATTTTCATCTTAATAAAGCACATTTTACTTCTTAATAACAACCATGTATGTCAGATTTTTGAAATTCAATTCACAGAAGGGGTAAAATTTCATTTAAATGAAAATGTCAGTTTTTTAACTACCACTAAGTGGTGTCACTATTTATAAAAAATTGATGTTTTTCAGAAAAATACCAAAAATTCAGCCTAAGATATATTTGATATTAAAAATTTAAAAATGATTTCTATTTTTCCCGATTCATAACATAGAAGTGGAATTAATTAATTTTAAAATTAATTCCCGTTATCAAAACAAATAGTGTGCTTTTAGGAAACAATAACTATCAAAAGTTTGATACTTTTTTATGTCCAATTTCAAAGTGAAATTAATTCCAATGACCAAAATTGGACTAAATTGTAAAAATATATTTCAATTTCACTTTAAAACCAACTAAAAATATAATCTAACCATATAAATAAATTAGATTAAAAGGCACTTTTAAATTAAAATATAGTATTTTTCACTATTCATTAACAAAATGAACTTTATCAAAAAAAATACCAAAAAATTACCCAAAGAAAAATTTGATGTCCCCATTATAAAGAAGGATTATATTTGGTCAATTATAATGTATTAAAGTGATCAAAACTATATTTAAAGAGGGTTCCCCATTAAAAGGCGGTAAATCAGCCTTTTAATGTAAATTGTGCTTAAAATTAGATTCATTCATATTTTAAGTCTCTAAACTTTTATTGGATAAATTTAAATATATTTGACAATAATGTTTAATAATATTGTTGTTAGTTTCATTCATTCCTGTCAATACAATGGCTAGGAGTTAACTACAATTTAAAATAATAATATTATATTATTAGTGTGCAACGTAAGATTCCAAAGAAACCTGCTGTTGCGTATCGGGTACGCTATCGAACATAGAAACCCTTTTAAAGTAAAATTAATATTTAATTCACAAATATTAATAAATATGAAATATGTCTTATTCTTCATTTACCTGGGATGTTACAGTATAAGTGATATGTTCGACTATAAAAAGTCTCTTGAAAGATAATAAATTTATATACATCCTGATTATTATTTTTATAATTATTAGACATTAAATAATTAAATTAAATGGTGACATAATGATGATGGAGTAATTGTTTAATTAATTGAGATATCAAATAACTGTTATTAAAAATATTATAATAAATATATTATTACTTAATTAATGACATACAAGAATTTTATAGATAAAAAAGACATTTTAGTGATGTATTTAAATCATTGGTTCGAAGTTATCATGACAGTATGATATTTTTAAAAATTAAAATATTGAATTGTATCAAAATTGACATAAATGATAATTTAAAATAAATGATATTTTAATAAATGATATTATAGTCATCAAAATATAAGGTTTGGATAAAATAACATAGATAATTTCAAATATGTCATAAATAATCCAATTTTAGTTCATTTGTCATTTTATAGTAACTATATTAACCTTATAATATAAAAATACAGGAAGACATGGTAAGAGTTAAACTATATTACTAAGTGTTAAATCTAAAAGATAAGGTTAATTTTATTACCTAAAAATTTCTAAAATTCATTTGTTGAAAGTATTTCGAACAATACTGATATTATCCCCAAAAAAGTCACTTTTTATCTATTTTAACTAAAAATAAATTTTTAATAAATTAATATTTTAAGATCTTCCAAAAGTGCCCCTCACATCTATTAAAAAATAACAATTATCCTTCTCTTTAATTCACACCTATAAATCCATTTGGATCATCAAAAACCTGACCAATTCACCTCCAAACTTCCATAACATTATTTTAGAGTCCACACTTTGGGAATAAATCCAACCTAAGGAGTCCTTTTGTAAAAATAAAACGGAGACACCTGAAAAAGAGGTATTTTTTATCACCTCTTTTAATGTCCTTTTCTTTTTCTAATTAATATTTCTTTGTCGTTTCAAAACTAAATTAATAAATACAGTACAATATAAATTATGATATGTTATTATACTGATGGTATAACTATATTCCTCATTTTATTCATCCTATGAATAATTATATCACCATGCGTGCGTACATATAGCTTTCCATCTCCATGCTGTTGTGTAATTTGTTATTCAACACTACATTATTTGGAATGGGTATAATGATGAGTATAACATATTTAAATACTGAATAGAACATGATAATTATTATGTATAATTAATATACCATGCAATTACATACCATTTAACCATCAAGAGAATGATACCATCGCTCATGTGTGTGTACGACCTATTGTCTCCGAGACACGGTGAGATTCATTCTCCACGTTAACTATTCAAGAATGATTATAAATTTTTTATCATGAGTAAAAATAATAATTATGAACTTAATATCATTTTTAATATGACTGAAATACATCTGATTAATAACAAACATGATTTACATGAAAAAATATGAATGAGAATATGAAGCAGTTAACACCCAGAACAGCGGTAATACTGAAATATTATTGACAAAATGATATAATAAGATTATATATGATATCATATATATATATATATAGTATAATTTATTAAAATACTTTAAATATTATATAGTAGGTTAACACACTCTTGAATAAAGGAAAGAACAAGGTGAGGGTTAATTTTACAATCTCATTATTATACAAGTTTCTTTATACATAAGTATATATTGGGAAATTTTTATCATCCATGTCCATTTTTCATAAAAATGTATTTCAAAATATTTTTACTAGTCCTTGAAAAAAAATTAATTTCATTTATAGCCATTTTTTACTTTTTATAAAATGTTTTGAAACAAATTTTTCGGTTGTTTTCTAAATGAGGTACTTCATGACTTTTTTGACAAATTAAGGAAAGAATGTTTTTTAACTTATACAGTGTCAGAGACTATTTTTTTCGTTATGACACCTTAATATTTTTCATTTTCCCTAAAAATATTTTAATTTTATTTCCCAAATAATTGTTTTATTTTATAATTTCACGGATTTTAAATGATTAAAAAGTATTTTTCTTTCAAAGGGTATTAAGGATTTTGTTATATTATTATCATTTATGTCAATATAATTTGTTAGATTTTGTTCTTGATTGAGTTTGATTTCTGTTGATACAATCTTCTATATTGTGTTTATGTTTTTTAATATGTTTGAATATGGATGATCTATTTTTATTCTACTTATTTTTTATGGTCTAAGTATTAACATTTCATATGCTAGTTTTAATACAAATGTTTATGTTACGTTTCACACTTTTTATATTAGGAATGCATTAGACTTTGTAAGTTACAGGTGGGGCCTAATATATCCCCTTGAGGCATTGGTTGGTATCATGAGACAAACTTGTTTTTTGACACAAGGCCTTGACAGTATGGTAATGGTCTTGGTATGAGGCCTTAACAGTATGGTTATGATATTCAATATTAGTCATTTCCTCATTATGAGATTAGTGATTGATATTTCATGTTATTATTTGACCAGTAGAATATATATGTGAAAGTTTAAATGGAATTATTTGCATTATTCTTGCCATATTATGCTGAATATTATGTTTAAAAACCTTGTGTTTCAGTTTTATACCTTGCCTTAAATGTTTATGCATAATTATGATAGCTTCTGCTATAATATTTAACCTTACTAATCATTTGATCTCACCCATTTCTTATATTTAATTTTTACTAGGATATGAAGAATTATATGATGAATGACCTAAAGGGATAGTGTAATGGATATGTGTGTGTTAAAAGGAGACACTATGTAGTTTTTCATTTCATTAAGTAATGTAAAATGTATGCTTGTATCTAGTTTTTACAAGACGACTAAACTTATCAGTCTTTTAGTAATTTATTTTCTTATGATCAAGCCAATGTAATAAAATAATGCATCGACTATGGGAAACTGGGGTCAGGGAATTATAGTTCGTATTAGAGGAAGTTTTTTACAAACCTTGGAAACTAGATTAATAAAAAAATTGATTAGGGAACATTAACCTAAGACATACATTGAGGATAAGTATAGATAAACATCCTAAAAATTTGGGTAATGAAGAGATTATGTGGGTATTTTTAGAAAATACATCACTCTTGGGATATTATAAATGGACATGGTTATGGAACAGATGTACCTAGGGGTGAAATCTTTAATAAGGTGTTCCAGACATAACTCGGGGTAACTTGGTACATGACAACGAGCCTTACTGCATACCTAGTTTGACACAACCAAGAAATATTCTTAGGATAATTCATATTTTCCTTTAAAACCATTATGAAGGACTTATGATTAAATATATCCTCAAATAAACCATGTTTATGATTATGGATTAGATATGCATAGTTTATTCAATTTTTGTTAAGTATTTTACTAGTTGTGAATTATGCATTATGATTGATAACCAAATCTAGTTTGTGTCATTGTTTAGAAATGGAATCTTGTGGATGAAATGGAAATCATATCAACGAACATAATCCTTGTAGGGATTCACCTCCTATAAAAGATAATGATAGTGGAGCTGGTGACACAACTGGTGTTGAACAGCTTATAACCATACTAGTACAGCTGACATATGTTATGAATAATAACCTTACTCTCATGGAGCACTCTGATCCACAATGTAATGTATCAATGTTAGAAAAATTCATGAGAAAAACATATCTATCATTAAATGGGACTAAAAATATATTTGTTTCTAATTAATAGATATTTTACTTAGATAAAATATTTCATTATTTTGGGAGTAATGAAAGGGAAAATATTTCCATGGAAGTTTACCATCTCTTAGGAGATGTAGATCAATGGTGGTAATTAATTCAAAATACTAAGGAATATGAAGAAGTAGAAAATATGGAATGGAGGTATTTTAAAGAAAAATTATTAGAAAAGACATTCCACATGAACAGTGAGCAAATATGGAAAGGCAATTTTTTAGTCTGAGGAAAAGGGAGGATGAGAATTTGGCAATGTATGAGGATAACATCACAAGGTTAGTGAGGCATGTTGAAGACTACATACATAAACCAATAAGTAATATTGTTCAATCCTTTGATGGGTTAAAAAGATTTCTCCAATGGGCCCTGGTCTCACAATCTTTCTCATTGTATGAAGATATAATCTCATGTGTTATAAATATGGAAAGATAATTATATAAGTTATATGAATTTAAAGTAAATAAATATAATAATATAGATTATGATTACTCTATAAAATGATATAATGGGAAGAAAAGAAAAGATGGAATTCCACCCTACAGTAATTGTGGGAGGAAACACCTTGGTACTTACCTAAATGGAATTGGAGTTTTCTACAAGTGTGGAGAAAAAAGGCCACCAGTCTCGTGATTGCAAGGGAAGAAATAAAAATACCAATTTTCAATGATATGATTGTAAATATATGATACATTATGAAAATGATTTTCCTAAGAGATAGAAAAATTTTCCCCAGAAATGGACAAGTCAGAAAGGTCAACCTGATGTGATCACCTCTAATGAGCATGAAGTTCTGAATAACATGGTGGAAGGTACTATAATTATCTCCTCAATTTTATCCAAAGTTTTATTTGATTTGGGATCCTTTAATTCCTTTATATATTTCTAGTTTTCTTTAAAAATTAGTTTTTTATGATTCACCTTAACAAGGGATTTGTCAGTTAAAACCTCTAAGGGAAGTCTCATTGCAACAAAAATGTGTCAGGAGGTTCCCATTATAGCATATAAACATGCTTTATCTACTAAATTTATCATCATACCCATGGTCAACATTGATGTAATCCTTGGTATGGATTTTCTATCAAAATATTATACAAAAAAATTATTATAGGAATAATGAAGTTGCAATTTGTGATGATGATATAGAATCCCTTATCTTTAGAGCATGAATTTTATCATCTGATTCTTATCTAGATATACACCCTATAGCTCTTATGAATGAAATTATTTTAGAGGAAGATAAAACATAATCCATGGGTGAAGAAAGGGATATTTTAAATGAGTATGTTCCTATTATACAAGAATATATTTATGTATTTATAGAGGATTTACTTGGACATCCTTCATAGTGTGAATATGAGTTTGGTATTGATTTAATACCAGATTCAAGACCAATATCAAAGACTCCCAAAAGAATTACAACAGTGGAATTAGTAGAGTTGAAGAAAAAACTAGAAGAGTTAAGTAACAAGGTACTTATTCTCCCATGTGTATCTCCATGTAGAGCCCCTATTCTTTTTTATAAGAAGAATGATGGATCGATGAGATTTTCATTAACTATAGAGAAATCAATACTATTACAATAAAGAAAAGGTATCCTCTACTTTTAATTGATGATTTATTTGATCAAATTTATGGAGATAAATATTTTTTTAAAGATTAAACTTTGTTTTGAATATCATCAATTGTGTGTAAATAAGGAATATATTCCAAAGGAAATATTTCGAATGAGGTATGGTTATTATCAATTTATAGTAATTTTATTTGGATTGAATAATACACCCTCTGTTTTCTTAATTCTAAAGAAGTGTTCAAGGAATATCTTGATGATTTTTTCATAGTATTTATTGATGATATCTTGGTATACTCCAAAATCTAAAAATATAATGAGAACCACTTATGTAATGTTCATAAGACACATAAAATAAATAAATTATATGGTAAATTTAGCAAGTGTGAATTCTGTCTTTAGGAAATTTATTTTCATAGACATATTTTCTTGAAAGATGAAATATTTATTGATCATTAAAAGAAAAAGTAAATACAATAATGTCTAATACCAATGAGAATAAGTGAGGTATGTTGTTTTATTGGTTTATCAGGTTAATATCAGTGTTTTGTCCATATTTTTTTTCCAATTGGCTATCCTGTTAACCAAGATCACATGTATAGTGGTTAATTTTTTTAGAAAAAATAGTCTGAAGAATATTTTGAATAATTGAAGATAATATTAGTCAGTGATCCTATCTTGAATTTACCATATGGAAATGATGGTTTTGTGATTTATAGTGATGCATCAAATAATGGACTTGGTTGTGTACTTATGTTGAATGATATGGTTATTTCTTATGCATCAACGTAATTAAAAATTCATGAAAAAAACTATCCAACTCCTGATCTTGTGTTATCTGTAGTAATATTTTCCATGAATATATAGAGACATTGTCTCTATGGTGAAATATATGAGATATATTCTAATATAAAGAGTCTGAAATACGTTTTCTCATAGAAATAACTCAACATGATACAAAGTAGATGGCTTGAGATACTCAAGGATTACAATTTTATAATACACTACCATCTAGGGAAGGAAAATAAGGTGGAAGATGCTTTGAAAAGAAAGAACCATGGATTTATGTGCAACATGTGAGTTGAAAGGGATACTGTGTTCATGGATCTAGTAAATATGGATACAGGGATTATCATGGAAGTTGAAACATCACTACTTTTTCAAATATTTTCCGAACCATATTTACCGAAAAGGATAAAAAGTTCTCATACTAATGATGAGGAGTTTCAAAAGAAAATTAAAGCTATGAATGATGGGATATTGATTGAATTTTTATATTAAGATGGAATTTTGATATTTGGGAAGAGGATTTGTGTTCCCATAATACCTAAGCTAAAAAGGGGATTATTGGATGATGTGGATAGATCCTATTTCTCTATAGACCATGGTAGCACTAATATGTATATAGATTTTAAAGAAATTTTTTTGTGGGAAATAATGAAGAGGTATATTGATGATTATGTGTCAAGATTATTAGTTTTTCAATATGTGAAGGATGGAAGAAAACATTTTAGAGGTGTAATGAAACCTCTTCAATACCTGCATGGAAATGGGATGATATCATGATAGAAGTTTTCATGATAATACCAAAGACTCCCAGAAGGAATGGTGCGATATGGGTTATCGATAATCGTATTACCAAATCATTATATTTTATTACTACAAGAGAATATTTACCACTTGAACATTGATCAAGACAATATATTAATGAAGTTTTAAGACTTCATGATGTAACCCTATCAATTATTTCTGATTGTGATCCTTATTTTACATTAAACTTTAGGAAAAGCCTATAGATGTCCCTAGATACTAAGCTTCATTTGAGCACTGCATACCAGCCTCAAACTGATGGAAACTCATAAAATACTATTCAAACATTATAAGAAATGTTGATATATTTCTCACTTGAGTTTCAAGGTATGTGGGATCAATATTGCCCTCTAATAGAATTTTTCTATAATAATAGCTTTCATTCAAGTATAAAAATAGAACCATATGCAGCATTATATAGAAAGAGATGTTGTGCAACAAATTTTTGGGATGATGATGGAGAAAGAAAACTCGTATTGCCAAAACCTGTTGAGGAAACAATGGAAAATGTGAAGATTATCCAAACCCACATCAAAATATCTCAAAGTAAGCAGAAGAGCTATGCTGATAACTGAAGGAAGTATTTGAAATTTCAAGAAGAATAATATGTTTTCTTGAAGGTATCTCCATGGAAGGGTGTTATAAAATATGGTAAGAAGGGTAAATTAATCCCCAGGTACATCAAACATAGTTAAATTTGGAAAATAATTGGAGTTGTAGCTTACCGTTTGGTAAGGCCGCCATGTCTCTCCAAAGTTCATGATATGTTCCATGTGTCATATTTAAGGAAATACATGCCAGACCCAACGCATGTACTAAACATTAAATAAATTGTATTGAAACATGATCTATGTTATTTTGAAGATCCTATCAAGATTCTAGATACATGAGAACAAGTTTTTAGGAATCAGACCACTTTTCTAATAAAAGTTCTTTGGAGAAACCATAAAATATAAGAGGCGATGTGGGAACCTGAAGAAGTTATGATAAAGAATGAACTGAATATTTTTATGTTGTGATATTATATAAATTTAAAGGATGAAATTATTTTAAGGAGGGAATAATTTAACACCCCAACCTCCCAAAATACGTTTTTTAAATAATTGAATAGCGTGCACTACACACAACACCGAGTTCGAGAACACCTATCAAACTAGCCATTTAAAAAGTGTTTATGAATAGTTTTGACCAAATTATGAAATTTATAAATTTTATTTTTCAAAATAGACTTCATTTTTGAAATCATCATATCAAATTTATCTTAGGGTGAAATTTTGGAAATTTTCTTAAATGTTTTAATTTTATATGAATATGGAAAAATACCTCATTATAATTAAAAACCTGAATTTTTATTTAAATAATTATTTTAATTTAAAATTATTTTAATTTTCCATAGATACATAATACATATATTAGTCCAATTTAGGTCATTGGAATCATTTTTATAATATAATTAAATTTAAAACGTTTTATCGAACTTTTTAAGGTCTCTTTTACCTGCCTTTTGACCACATATATTGATTAACATTAAACATAATTTTAATTCTTATATGAATTTAAATTAAAAAAATTGATATAAATAGTGGTAATAAGGTACAAAATATGTTCTAATAGGATCAAAATAATTTTTGGTGAATAGTCTCTTTTGAATTTTACTTACCACAATTAAAGGTAAATAATGTAATTAATGGAAAAAATAAAATTATGATAATATAAAATTACCTAAAAACTTGTCTTAATGTCATTGGATATGTATATTTCAACAAAAATAAACCTTAGGTATAAAATTTTATCCTTTTTATGCAACTTGTGTAAGATTAAGACATTTATTATATTTTATTTAAAGAAGAGTTAAAAAACTCATATTCAAATTTTAATAAATATTTTATTTTCAATATGAGGATATATAGGTCATATTTTTGACTATAAATAGTATTTAGAAATATATTATGTTTATCAACATCATGATAATTTATTTATAATATTTAGACATTAAATTATTAAATTAAATGGTGACGCAATGATGATGGAGTAATTGTTTAATTAATTGAGATATCAAATAAATGATATTAAAAATATTAAAATATATCTAATTTTACTTAATTAATGACATCCATGAATTTTATAGATAACATAGATATTTTATTTACATATTTATAGTATTTTTTATAATTTATCATGATGTTTTTGATATTTTTAAAAATGAAAATATTGAATAGTATCAAAATTGACATAAATGATACTTTAAACTAAATAATATTTTAATAAATTATATAAAAGTAATAAAAATATGAAGTTTGTCAAAATAACTTTTATAATGTCAAATATTTCATAAATAATCCAATTGGGGTTCTTTTTTCATTTTATAGTAACTATATCAACCCTACAATGTAAAAATACAAGAAGACATGATAAGAGTTAAACTATTTAACTAATGGTTAAATCTAAAAGATAAGGTTACTTTTATGACCTAAACATGTATAAAAATAATTGGTTGAGGTTAATTGGATCTATAATCATCTAATACTCTAAATAAACCACTTTGTGTCTATTTTAAATATAAAATGAATTTTTAATAAATTAATATTTTAATATCTTCCAAAAGTGCCTCTCACCTCTCTCACAAAAGGTCACTTCTCCTTCTCTTTAATTCACACCACTAAATTATTTATCTCAACCAAAACATGCTCAATTCTCCTATAAACATACCTTAATTTACTCTAGAGTTCACAATTTGAGCATAAATCAAACCTAAGCAGTCCTTTTGTGAAAATAAAAATGAGACACCTGAAAAAGAGGTAATTCTTTTATCAACTCTTTCAATGTTATTTTGTTCTTATACTTCCCCTTTCTATGTTATTTAAATAATAAAGTAACAAATAAATTACCTTATACTTTATGAGATGTTATTAAACTAATGTGAAACCATATTTCTACTTTTATCCATCCTACGAATTACAATGTCACTATGCATGTGTACGTACGGCTTACCGTCTCCATGGAGTGGCATAATTTTTTATTCAACACTACATTAGATGGATGGATAAAATGATGAGTATGATGGATTTATATAATAAATATAAAATGATAATTATTATTTATAATTAATATACCATCCAATTATATACCATTTAACCATCAATATAATGATATCGTCGCTCATGCGTATGTACGGCCTACCATCTCCACAAAACTGTGAGATTCATTCTCGACATTAACCGTTCAAGAATGATTATAAAATTTGTATGATGAGTAAAAATAAAATTTTGAACTTAATATCATTATTTATATGACTAAAATACATCCTAGTCATAACAAATATGACTTACATGAAATAATAATAATGAGAAAATGAAGTAGTTAACACCCAAAACAATGGTAATACTGAAAGATTATTGAGAAAAATGATATAATTGGATCATATATGATATCAAAAATATGTTTATTATTTTGGAATAATTTAATAACATACTTTAACCATTATATATTAGGTTAACACACTCCTGAATAATGGAAAGTACAAGGTAATGGTTAATTTCACTATCTCATTATTATCAAAGATTGATTATACGTTAGTATGTACTAGGAAATTCTTATCATCTATGTCCATGTTTCAAAAAAAAATTACTTAAAAATATTTTTAATTTTCTAGGAAAATTGTTTAAATTATTGTATACCCATATTTTAATTTTAATAATTTTTTTGAAATGATTCTTTTTGTTGTTTTCCAAAGGATGTACTTTATGACCTTTTCGACAAATTAAGGAAAGGATGTATTTTTAAATTATACAGTGCGAGTGGATATTTACCCATGTTATATTGCCTTAACATTTTGAATATTACCTTACAATGTAATAATGTTATTTTAAAAACAAATTTTTTCTTTTATTATTTCATGACTTTTAAATAATTTAAAATTATTTTTCATTCAAAGGGAATTGATGATTTTATTAGATTATTTTCATTTATGTCAACATAATTTGTTAGATTTTATGATTTATTGAGGTTGATTTATTATGATAAAATATTCCATATTGTATTTAAGGTTTTATGATATGTTTGATTGTGGATTTTCTATTTTTATACCTTTCATGGATTATGGTTTAAGTATTATCATTTCATTTTATAGTTTTAAAATAAATGATTAGGTTATGTTTCACCCTTTTCATATAAGGAATGCACTATGGGAAAAACCTATTATTACGACGGGTTATTTGTGATGGGCTTTATTCCCATCGATAAAACTCTGATAAAAAGCCTATTTGCGACGGGAATATATTCCCGTCACAAATGGTCAGTTATTTGAGATAGTAATAAAGGACTCGTCGCAATAGCTATGGCGCGGTTTGCGCGCCAAAATGCAGGAAGCCTATTTGAGATGGTCGCCTTCTACCCGTCACAACTACCCTGCGGTGGTAAATACTATTTGCGACGGGACAATTGTGTTGTTGCAAAAAATATTCAGATGGTCTTATTTGTGACGGGTCCCGTCACCAATACTGGCGGTGGTAAATAGGATTTTGCTACGGAAATATCCGATAGTCGCTAATGGTATGTCGGCAGGCAGTTATTTGCGATGGGCCCGTCGCAAAAACCCTTTTATCCGCCGCCCGTAATGAATGTGGGCGACGATATTTGCGACGGGCCCCATCGCAAATAGCAGTGGTGATAAATAGGAATTTGTGATGGGGATATTCGTCCGTCGCTAATCGTATGTCGACAGGTAGCTATTTGCGACGGGCCCGTCGCAAAAACCATTTTAACTGCTGCCCCTAATTAATGTGACAGAAGGTATTTACAACGGGATCCCATCGCAAATAAGACTGTCAGAAATAATCTAACATATATATACCCCCCACTCGTTTTTTTTCAATTTAGTCAAATCTCTCTTCCTCTCTCTGTTTAACTTCTATTTCTAAGTAGAAAATTTTTTTCGTTTTAATTTTTTCTAACGAGAAGAGGAGAGAAGGAGTTAGGAGCTGCAAATTTCGTCAAAATATCGAAGGTATTTATATGTTTTTTATTTTTTAAATTATTTTTAATTGTTAAATTATTTTTAATTGTTAATTTTATTTTTAATTGTTAATTTTAATTTTTTAATAGAATTTTTAGTAGTTATATAGTATAATTAGATTTAGTGGTTGTACCAAAAAATCCTTTTCTGGATACGAACAAGTAGAGGCGGCTCTGGCACAGATGTACCTAGGAGTGAAAACTCTGACAACGTGTTTCGAGTTTGACTCGGGGTAACTCGGTATACGACAACGAGCCTTTCTGCACTCTTGGTTCGACACTCCTAGAAGATGTTTTGGTAATTATTAGAAATAAATATATTTAGTTAGAAATAATTAGAAATATTTATATTTAATTAGAAATAATTATATAATTATCAAATAATTAAAAAATAATTAGATTTAATTAAAATAATTATCAAATAATTAGGAAATAATTAGATTTAATTGATTAAAAATAATTAGAATAATTAAAATAATTAAAAAACAATTAAAAATAATTAAAAACAATTAAAAATAATTAGGAAACAATTAAAAATAATTAAAAAACAATTAAAAATAATTAGGAAACAATTAAAAAAAATTAGGAAAAAATTAAAAATAATTTGGAAACAATTAAAAATAATAATTAGGAAACAATTAAAAATAATAATTAGGAAACAATTAAAAATAATAATTAGGAAACAATTAAAAATAATAATTAAGAAACAATGAAAATAATAATAATTAGGAAACAATTAAAAATAATAAATAGGAAACAATTAAAAATAATAATTAGGAAACAATTAAAATAATAATAATTAGGAAACAATTAAAAATAAAATAATTTGGAAATAATTAAAAATAAAATAATTAAGAAACAATTAAAAAAAATAATTAGGAAACAATTAAAAATAAAATCATTAGGAAATAATTAAAAATAAAATAATTAGGAAACAAGTTAAAATAACATAATTAGGAAACAAGTAAAAATAACATAATTAGGAAACAAGTAAAAATAACATAATTAGGAAACAAGTAAAACCAATTAGTAAAATTAGAAAGCATGATTAACCGCTCATCTACCTCAATTTTCTTTTCATTTGTGTGTTGAGGCTTGACAAAAACTTTTGTCTCCACATGTAATATTTGCTTTTACTGTAAAAATTATCAACCTCCTCGCCAGCATAGAGGTGAGGATGTTTATAATTTTGATAGTAAAAGCAAATATTACATGTGGAGGTAGAAGTTTCCTGTCAACCTCAACACACAAATGAAAAGAAAATTGAGGTAGATGAGTGGTCAATCACGTTTGTTTTTCTATTCAATTATTGATTAACCACCCAACTTATATGCATATCTTCGCATTACTAATTAGTAACATAATTAGTATTATAATTAGTAACATAAATAGTAATATAATATAAAATATTATATTAATCTAATATTAATACTTAAATAATACTAATAATATAATTATTTTATTATTATATGTTTAATATTTATAAAAAAATATTAATATTATTAAAATTATAAAATATTTATAAAATATTACAATTATCAATATTTTCAACAAGTTTTGTAATATTCTTAACATGTTCAAATCTTAAAGGGTCGCCAATTTTTAGGTCATTCCCAATAAAAAGTTTGCATCAACCATGTCAAATGTAAACTCTATAATTGTCCTTGCTTGGTTGATCACCTCGAAAGTAGCGTTGCAATAGGACAAACCAAGTCATGTCTTTCTCATTTATAAGAATCATATCACATGACCCGTTACATATACCATTCTTTCTTGAAAAATTAAGGGAAAGATACTGAAGTTCTCTTAATTTTTCAAGGAAGAATGATCTATGTAAAGGGTCATGCAAAATGATTCTAAAAGATGAGAATGACATTACTTGTGTCATCCTATTGAAACACTACTTGCGAGGTGATCAACCATGTAAGGACAATTATAGAGTTTACGTTGGACATGGCTGACGCAAACTTTTTATTGGGTATGAACTGAAAATTGATGACCCTTTAAGATTTAAACATGTTAAGAATAGAGAAAAATATGTTGGAAATATTGATATTTTTAATAATTAGTAATAATTAATCAAAAATCAAATAGATTCGAGTACATGGTTATAAATTGGCACAATTTCCAGTGGATTGGTGGCTACCTTTTGTTTAACGTCTCATATCTTTGCTACTTTCTCCCATTGAAATCAGTGTGAAAAATGTTCTCTAACGTATGTCAGAGTAAGTTTTTCATACTTATTTTAGTCGGGAGAAAGTTAAAAAGAGATGAGTCATTGGAATAAAGAGGCTCTTTTCCCTGACGACTCATCTCCTTACAAGGAGATGAGTCGTCAGGCAAAAGAGATGCCGCCAATCCGCTGGAAACAAATTAGAATAATTCGTAATATAATATCCACAACGATGATTACAAAATTTTATTTCATTAGTAAAGAATATTTAATTTTTCCAAGTATTGCTAAGTATTTCTAAATTAATAATAATTAGTGGGGATGATTACAAACTAACTCTGTCGCCTATAATTATTGGCAATTATTAAGAAATAATAGTAATTATGTATCTTCTCTTTTTAGGATATTTTTTTCTTATATCAAATTATTTAACAACAGTAATGGTTTTAAATTTTGTAGAAACATATATATGAATATGGAAGAAGGAAATCGACATCAATCACTATTAGATGATCTCACTTGGATAAATCAGTGCAGAAATCCAAACGGTTCTAGTTTAAATCCTGTATATGTTGATGGTGTTGAAGCTTTCTTATCATTTGCATCATCAAACCCGGAATTTGTTTCAGAAGGGACAATTAAGTGTCCTTGTAAAAAATGTGCTCTGAGAATGTTTGAGACATTTGACATCGTTGGGAAACATCTCTTGCATTATGGTTTTCAATCAGATTATATTTTTGGTATCAACACGGTGAACGCAGTTCCAGATAACATACTAATAATTTGATTCCGGATCTATCACGGTTTCAGAATTTAGTACATGATGTTACAGGGTCATTCGTTCAACAAACTGAAATCAAGGATGATGTTGATTTACCTCCCGATTTGGCACCATCTGAATTTGCTGAGTTGTTCAGGTCTGGTGAGGATGCATTATATCCTGGTTGCAAGATAAGCAAATTAGAAGCAGTTGAAAAATTTATGGCTATTAAATCAGATAATGTAATGTCAAATAACTATTTTGATCAGATATTTTATTTGGATAAAGCATTTTTACCTGAAGGAAATGTGATGCCTGCTAATTATTATGAGAGCAAGAGACTGGTTCGTAATCTGGGCCTTAGTTATCAGAAGATCCATGCATGTTCAAACGATTGCATCTTATATTATGGTGAAAATGAATCGTTGGATAGTTATCCCACATGTGGACAATCGAGGTATAAAGAAGCTCAATCAGGGAAGTCTGGATTGATTCATGTAAAACAGTTGAGATATTTCCCGCTTACACCCAGGTTGTAGTGTTTATTTATGTCTCAGAACATAGCCACAATGATGTTATGGGACAAAACCAATATTTCAAATGGTAAAAGCTTGATTCATCCATCAGATGGTGATTCATGGAAAATTTTGATAAAGTTCATCTGTCTTTTTCTATAGAATCCCGGAACGTGCTATTGGGTCTTTCTACTGACGGTTTTTGCCCATTTGGATCTTTTGGTAGTCAGTATTCCTATTGGCCTGTCTTTATAACTTCGTACAATTTACCTCCATGAATGTTGATGAAAGAGCCTTATATCTTTTTGACATTATTAATCCTAGGATATCCAAAAAATAATATTTATGTTTATTTGAAACCATTGATTGATGAGTTAAATTTATTGGGGAGTCATGGTGTTGGTACATGTGATGCTGCTGCGAAACAGAATTTTGTAATGAAAGCTGCTTTGATGTGGAAAATTAGTGACTTCCCGGCCTATGGCATGTTATCTGGCTAGAGTACACATTGTCCAAAATCATGTGCTTACTGTATGGGAGACAACAAAGCATTTATTCTCATGAATGGAAAAAACCATTCTATTTTGACTGTCATCGCAGATTTCTTCCAATCGATCATCCTTTTCGGAGGAATAAATCTCATCTCAGAAAACTTAGAATTGAAAGAGATGAACCTCCAAAAATGATCTCAGGTATAGAGTTACAATTAGTTATATTTTCATTACCATCCATCACTTTTGGACCGACAATAAACCAATAGAAAATTCATGGCTTTGGGAAAGAACACAATTGGACAACACAGAGCATTTTTTGGAATCTACCATATTGGTCTGATTTTTTGGTCCGACACATGTTGGATGTCATGCATATTGAGAAGAACTGTTTTGATAATTTATTTCATACAATTTTGGATACACCGGTTAAAACCAAAATAATGTAAAGGCATGATTAGACCTTGCCCAAATTTGCAGGCGACCAGAACATGAATTGTTTGAAAATGTCAGATCACAGAGATTAATGAAGCCAAAATTAGCTTATACACTGACCAAAGAGAGTCGCTTATTATTTTGTCAATGGATTGCAGATTTGAGACTTCCAGATGGATATGCTTCCAACTTGGGTAGATGTGTTTAAAATGGTCATATTACCAGATTAAAAAGTCATGACTGTCATGTTATAATGGAAAGAATTATGCCTATTGGATTAATAGGTTTGTTTAATTCTAATATTTGGGATTCGATGACAGATATATCATATTTTTCTAAGACATCTGTGTGGTGAGAAGAGACTACGATACACTAAGCAAACTAGAAGAAGCTGTTGCTGTAATTATATGCAAACTGGAAAAAATATTTTTGCCTTCTTTTTTGACTCAATGGAACATTTGATATTAAATTTTCCCCATGAAGAAAAATGTGGAGTTCTGGTTCAGTTTTGATGGATGTACCCATTTGAGAGATGCATGCAGAAATTGAAGAAAAAAGTATGTAATAATGCATCAGTTGAAGGCTCAATTGCTGAAGCTTATTTGCAAGAGGAAATTGCATTATTCTGCTCTCATTATTTTGAATCTAAATATCCCTCAAAATTTAACCACATGGGACGGAACGAGGGGAATGTTGATGATGATATGAACAATTAATTATCAGTTTTCAATCATCCTGAACTTGGCTTTGGTGGAGTTCATGATAGATGGCTTTTAGATGATGAACATCATAGAGCTCATACATATGTTCTACTAAATTGTGAAGAAATGTCACCAATTGTACAGTGAGTGATATTATCCCTTATTCTACAGATTCTATTACATTAAATTAATCATATTGTATTTTTAGGTTATATGATGATCATATCAAGAAAAAATTTCCAGAAATTACATCAGCTGGCTTAGAAGAACTTCGGAAAAAAAAAATCCCTACTGGTTTTAAAAACTGGTAACGTACTTTCATTTTTGGTTTTATATATAAAATCAATTTATTACTTGTAATAGTGATAAATGTTTTACAAATTTTCAGGTATCTGTACATGCTGATAAGATTGATAGTCGATTGCGTATATTGAGTATCCCACCATACAAAATAGTTAAATATTATAATTCATATGTGGTGAATGGTTATCTCTTTCATACACGTTCATATAGGGAATCAAAGAAAACAATGAATAGTGTTGTTTGTTTAAAGGGATCACATCATAGAGATATTGAAGTTGACTTTTACGGAATGCTTGAAGAAATTATTGAACTTTGTTATTTGGGACAGAATTATGTTTAAATGTCGATGGCTGGATACTGAGGGAGTCTTGCGTATTCATCTGACTCATGTAATTGTTGATATTAAACATAAATGTCTTCTTGCAGAAAATGAACCATTTTTATTGGCTCATCAGGCATATCAAATTTATTATACAAAATACTGTGCTACTGCAAAAGAGTTGGACGATTGTTGGAGTATAATAAAAGTTAAATCTTGAGAAAATCAGTTTACTCAAACTGAATGTGGTTCCACTGAAGTGCAAGGAAATAAAATTTTTCAAGACACTCCTTAAAACACATATTTTTACAAAGAGACATGAATATCAAGGATGACACCCCATAGTTAAGGGTCGATGGTGACGATGTTGTCAATGATGTTACAACTTAATTTGAAATGACAAGAGATGATGAAAGTGTGAGTAGTATGGAAATTGATGATGTTGATGAGGAATACGAAGACATTGACATTGACAACTATGAAGATGGTGATGAATATGAACATTGATATAGTAAAATTCTGTTTAGAATCATAAACAATATATATCTATACATAATAGTTATTTTCAACTGTTTACTAATAACAATCATTTCATGATTCAGGTGGACTCAGAAATGTATCGTCAGTTGTTGGAGGCTGATCTACCTATGGATGATGAGGTTCTTGAGCCATCTGCCCCTTTGGCTATTGGCACTACAGGCAGCACTCGAAGGGGGTGTGGTCTTGCTAGATTGATGATTCTAGATCCTATCCGGGAGCGACGTCCACCTCTTGGATTCGATGCGCACACGCGGTGGTATGGTAACCTGTGTATTTTCGTTATCATTCATTATAATTTATTTATATTCTAATTTTTTGATTATTTGTTCTTTTTCCACAGTTTTACGCATATAGCTATTGGACAGGGGAGCACTATCTTGCGTAATTATTTTTCTCAGCCCTGGCTCACATGGGATCAGATTCCCGCTGATGTGCAGGCTGCCATGTTCGATCATTGGCTGATACATAATTATATATTATTTATTTTTGAAATTTAATTCATTAATAAATTTATATTAGGGTTTATGGTATCCCATCGATGATACATGCGTTCCACTATCCAAGCGGCATTAGTGGTGTCTATGTGTGATCGTTTCCATCAGTTTTTGCATAATTTGAGAAAGGCGGCTGTCAGGAAAGCCGGAGTGACAGAATTTGATGTGTCCTATAGAGCCCACCGACCAGAGTACATTTCATCTCATGTTTGGGATGGATTATGTACACACTGTTTGGGTGGTGGGTTTCAGAGGAGATCTGCATTGGGTCGACAGAATCGGGGGAGACAAGAGGTGACACATCAAGCCGGTAGTCGTACATTCAGTGCGCATAGAGAGCATCTGGTAAGTAATTTTTTTTAATATTTTATACAACTTTAAATATAAACAGTTTATTCTATATTAATATTGGAAGAGGAGTATCCCGATATTACGACATACGACGTTTATCGGAGGATGTACACTGATCCGGCTACTAGAGAGATTAGAGGTGACCGCCAGTATCAGATTGTGGTAAGTATTATTTTATTTTCAGTTTTCAAATTAAATGCATATAATATTTTCATTATTTTAATTTCTAATTGAAACTTAAGGATTCATATGAGGCAGCGACCTCTCAAACACGGGCTGAGAGTCAAGATGAGACGGGTGATCAGACTAGTGCCCACCATTTTGATGAGACGACATGGATGCAGGCGCCCAGTATGGCTTCGAAAAGGGACGAGTAGTTGGTATCGGCTCTCATTTGACTCCTGCAGCTTATTATGGTACTACTGTGATGTCGGCGTCTGGCTCAAGAGGAGCTCGTAGAGAGACATCATCTTCGGCCTCACAGTATCAAGAGCTGTTGCGTGCTCAGAGTCAGCTTATAGAGGATTTGCGTCAGGGGCAGGAGCAGATGCGTCAGCAGCACAATGAGAAGATGCGTCGATGGAAGGAGGAGATGCGTCAGTAGTAGGATGAGGAGAGGCATCAATATGAGGAGCAACATTAGGAGCATATGGATTATATGCATCGTCTGACTCATAGTTTAGGGATGGAGTTTCCTCCACCACCACCTCCAAGTCCTCCAAATTATCCACCCCCAGTGATTTTATTACATGTAATAAACATTAGAGTTCATAGTTTATTGTCATATTAACAATTTACAATTCCTATTTCATATTGGTACGAATATTGCATGATTTAATTTGTTTTTATTTTTTGTAATATTTTATTACTTATTAGTATTATTTTTAATGTCTGTTTATTTTAGTAATATTACTTTTAATATTTTATATTTATTGTTAATATTGAGAAGTTTATAATTTTATAAATTTATTTATATTAATATTATTAATATTATTTTTTCATAAATATGTATGTTTATTTTAATAATAATAATATTATATTAATTTTTTATATTATTAATATTAGTATTATTATTATATAATATTATATTATTTATATTCATATTATTATTATTTTTTGATATTAATATTTCATAATTATATTATATATATATTTTTTATTATTAATATTATAATAATATAATTTCTTTATATTATTAATATTATTATTATTATTATATAGATAATTTGATAATAATAATATTATATTTATTTTTTATAAGATTAGTATTAGTATTATTATATAATATTATATTATTTATATTCATATTATTATTATTTTATATTAATATTTCATAATTATATTTTATATATATTTTTATTTATATTATAATAATAGAATTTTTTATATTATTAATATTTTTATTATTTTTATATAATATTATAAGATTTGTATTAATTATTTTAATTTTTTTTTATTTTTTTTAGTATTTACGACGGGAGTATTTGCAACGGGGTGTCCCGTCGTAAAATATTTTTTTACTGTCCCATTTGCGACAGGAAGAATAACCATCATAAAAACTATTTTTGCGACGGTCCATCGCAAATACCTACATCGCAAATATTTTTTTAAATTTCCCATTTACGATGGGAAAAAACCTGTCGCAACTAATATATCTGTGACGGCCTGTCGCACATACCTTATTTATATATAAATGAAAAACAATTTGCGCTGGGGGAAAAATTCCGTCACAAATACTATTTTTGCAACGGGGCCGCCGCAAAAACACCTATTTGCGATGCCGTTTTTGGCAACGAGGGATTTGTGATGGAGCCCCGTCGCAAAAGGTCTTTGGCGACGGGATCCCGTCGCAAATCGCCCATCGCAAATATCCTGTTTTCATGTAGTGATGCATTGGACTTTGTAAGTGATGAGCGAGGCCTCATATAGCCCCTAGATTCTTCGGTATGTCTCATAATACAAACTAGTGTCTTGGAAAAAGGCCTTGATGGTATGGTAATGGTCTTGGCACGAGGCCTTGGTGGTATAGTTATGTTGTTCGACATTATGCATTTCTTTGTTATAATATTTTTTATTGATATTGCATGTGGTTACTCGATTAATAGAATATACATGTGAAATTTTAAATGGAAATATTTTATTTATTCATGCCATATTATACAGAATATTATCTTTAAAAGTCTTTTGTTTCAGTTGTATGCCTTGCCTTAGAATTTTATGATTAATTGTGATAGCTTCTTCTATAATGTTTATCCTTACTGATAATCTGGGCTCATCCCTTTATTATGTTTTATTTTTTCCCAAGAAGCGAAGAAGTATATTATGACTGACCCAAAGGGATATTCTAAGGGATATGTGTGTGTTCAAAGGATACACTATGTAGTTTTTCATTTCAAGAAGTAATGTAAAACACATTTTTGTATCTATTTTTTCCATGGCTACTAAACTAATTGTCCTTTTGGTATTTTATTTTCTTGTGATCATGCTAATGTAATAAAATAATGCAGCAACTTCGAGAAAATAGGGTCGGGGCATTACAATGGAACTCATCCTTATCGCATGACATTAAACTTCATATCCAAGTCTAATAATCGTGAATTTAAACTATGTGAAAGCCTCCTCAGGTATGGGTATATGCTTTCTGGGCCTTCTTGGTCCTTGTTTATGTTGGGGTTTACTATTTCACCACATCTAGCATATCATTTATAGAGTGCATACTCATTTGGTTTGAACTCTATAACCCTCAACTAAAGGGATATTGTTCTGATTAGATGATGTTAAACTTCAATGGAACAATCGTTTTAGTTAATGATTCACCACACATGAGCTAGATATGTCTGGTAGAAACATGAAATTCCCATGTACCGATGTAATATTTAGATCCATATAGGGAGTCTCTTCTCAATAACTAAGTGGGGATTGATTCATACTGATCTAGGATATATATTGAAGCATAGACATCTCATGTTGATCCTAACCTTAAATTTTCATCAACCCATGGGATGATTTTCTTTCTAGCCCCTTACTTATAATCCCTTTTCACATTGGATTTGTGTTTCTCACTGGTCCAAAAAATCATCCTTCCCATAAACTACAATACCTCCATCCTGATCACATGAAATTAAACTATATGGTACAATGTCCGTTTCTCATGATAATAAATTGAATAACCCTAATATCCTCATTGTATGACATTAAACTGAACAACGCCATAATGTACTCACCTAAGAGAACATTACCCTTAGCATCGATTCTCCACCATGCCATATTCCAGAACTAAATATGACTAGATTCTCATTTCAATGAGATACATAATGACACTTTGATTCTATATCATGGTCTAGCCACCACAATGAAAAAATTCCCCCTTTCCTATGTATGGGTTGGACCTATGCTTGGTTGATCTCAATAATTAACTACATACAGCTTTATTCTCATCATAATGAGATATGTAGTGACACCCATAACTTATATCATGGGATAATCATGAAATACAAGGAATGTACCCTCCCCTACATACAAACTAAATCAAATCATGGGACTCCCAAAGTAGGTCCTATTTCTAGGTCCATTCCAAGTAAATTTCCCTCTCCGTGTACATGTTATAGATCTATGTAAGGAAGTACTCATAGAACTACGTGTGGTTTGATTCCATCCTACAAAGGATATGTAGTTATTCATAGATCTCCAATATCAGGTCCAACCACAAAAAATGAAAAATCAGTGGAAAAAATTCCCCCCTCTGTGTATGGATCAGACATGCATAGATAATGCTCTTCTAGAACTATGTGTGTCTTGATTTTTACCCACACAGGATACATAGTATGGCTCATATCTCCAATCTTGGGTCCAACTACAATGAAGGATAAAAATTCTATCCTCCCAGTATATGGGTCAAACCTATACGGGGAGTTTTCTAATAACTACATGTGACTTTATTCTCATTTTGAAATTATACTTAGTGAATCTTAGATTATTCATCCTATTATAACCACCAAAAAAATCCACCCATGCTTTTTTTATATCCTCTATGTGGTGGAATAAACCTTTGACACCTCTTGTTTTTCACACGGTGAACATCTCATGTGGTCTTAGGAATTTCATAAGGGAATCCCCCACACGACCAAGGCATATCAATCCACATCAGGGTTTCCTTATTCCAGATAGAGAGACCTTAAAAGGGACATCAATTTTCCTTTCTGTATGATGTTAAAATTCATGGATCCCCACAATTCATCTTCATTCATGTTGGTTGACCTTTGTCCTTTCCTCAATACATTAAACTGCATGACTATTTTCCATACTTTATGTCATTAAACAGTATGGGTTTTCTTGAACTACATTTGGCTTGATTACTACCAACGTAAGATATATAGCGACACCCAGATCTTAATCATGGGTCCATGCATAATATTTCTTCTCCATATTGGGGAACCTAAATCCTTACCAAAATTTGTTAAACTGCATGGTGCATCAAGAACTATATATGGATTGAATCATGTTTCAAAGAGATATGTAGTGATGGAAAGGCCCTCCATCCTAGTCCCAACCATGGAATAAAGAAAAAATAATGAAAATGTTCTCATCTCCTATATTCAAATACATATCTATACAAGATATCTCGAGTTTGGGTTCTTGATTTCGGGATTTATCAATAAAATAGAAATGACCCCCAACGTATGAGTCAAATCTATATACGGAATTTTATATTCCATGGACAATCACATCCTTACCCGGACACATCCCTTCCATTCATCACACTTTATGCCTCGTGAAATATCGGATCTTTGCAATCTTTCTCTAGACATTAGAAATGGAGGTCCAGTTTCATATGGACAACTGTATTTGACTATGCACAATATTTTCTTGTTGGATATACATAAGTTACCCACCAAAGGCCTATCAACCAAAGGTAAAATAATCACCATGAGATGATTTTCCTAACCCTGTATGCCCCAATGGCTTGCATGCATCATATCTTATATCCTGATATGATAATAATTATAATTAGGGTTCCAGATTTCTTCCCCCATCATTTATATGGAATGTCAGGGCATCTTGGCCTGATTGGCCTCTAATTACTCATGGTTTATTTGAAAAATGGCCCTAGTCGTATGAACTTAAACTACAGAACTCCAATTTTTCCTCCATGTATGATGTTAAACTGTATTTTCGGTGTCCTAATCATATGAAAATAAATTATATGATATTCAAGACTATTTTTGGATTGATTCCTGCCATCATAAGGAATGTAGTGACACCCAAATGTTCAATATCAGGTCCAATCATAGAAAAAGTTACGAATTCCTTTTCCCAATGCACCAGTTAGTCTTGTACATGAATTCTTCAAAGAACTAAATATGGAATGATTCCAATTATTACAATACACATAGTGAAACCCTAATATCATATCTAAGTTCCATCCATGAACTAAAAATGTCTCCCCTTATCCTAAGTATCGGTCAACCCTGCACATGAAAATCCCAGACATAATGAAAAAAAAACTCCCCCATATTCCTATACATGAGGTAGATCTATGTAGGAAAGTCAAATATGATCCCTTCCCCATTCATGGGATCAAATTCAAATAAGAACAAAAATGTACCATTTCCTGTGCATAGGTTGGACCTACGTAGGGGTGGGGGAGTCCTTATCAGAACTACATATGGCTTAATTTTTGTTTTGAATAAATATATAGTGACATTTGGAACTCTCATCTTAGACCCAACCATATCAAAAAAAATCTTCAATATGTTTGTATCAATCCAATGTAAGTGAAAAATTTCAACCTCTCAGGGGGATGAATTTTCCTACCTATGTTTTCCACAAATTATTTTTATGATCCACATCACTCCTTGGATTTGGAAACCCCCTAGATTAAAATTTACATCCTTTCCCCCCTTTAAGCCAGAAAGTCATAAAGCTTTCTTAGTTAGATTACCCTGAAAATGGAAAATCATTTACCCCTCATTCAAAGTAAAGTATCCTTGAGTCTTAGGAACCATGTTTTCTCACTGTTAAACATTAAAATGAAAGGTCCATGTCCTGGTGGTTCAATGTTAAACTAAACTATTCTTCAAACCTTCTTTACACAATCCAAATATGTGTAAGAGATTCTAATCATTCAAGAAAAAAGACTATAAATATGCCCTCATCATTTTTTAGACATTGTTTCTATGACAAGAAACCTTTTGTTGTCCTATAAAATATAAATTTACAAAAAAATAACTAGCCATTATAAATTGAAGGTAATTTTCCTAAGGACACCTTTCTTTGACTCTGAAAAATATGCCTTAGTTTACTCTATATAAGTTTCCCAGAAAAAGGATTGTTAATCAAAGGAAAATTTTCACTATGAGAGGATATTAATACCTTCGTACTCCCTAACAAAATCAAGTAGGAAACCATTATTACAGTTAATCATCACATAATTTTTCAATATCGTGTCTTGGATTAAAAAATCACAAAACCAGTTTCATGAAAAATACTTCATTCATGTCTAAAAAAATATCGGGTCACTCTCATCAATTAATCACTATTTGGGCCCTTGACCCACAATTCATGGTTAAAGTTGTTTGACCCAAAGAATCAGTGACATTAGTCTAATTTTGAAGACTCTAAACTACCTAAAAATAGACATAAAACTTTCTATGATGAAACCCAAAAGGTCACCTTGGGTAAAATTTGAGTATCATCTCTCTAGACCAATGCTTTATATGGTTTAAGAAAAAATCTAGCAATAAAAAAAGACATAAAATTTTTTTGGATGAAAACCCACAATGGGTGGTCTAATAAAAAGTTTTGTTACACCTTCTTGTCCCACAACATAATAGACTTAGGAAAAAATTAGGGTAATAACAAAAAAAGCATAATGTTTTTGGGGTTTTCCATGTAACTATAGAAATAGTCAAAACTACACTAGCTGAGTCCCTTAGATCAAGAAAAAATTAAATCATTACATGGTCATGCCTATTTGATTTACCCAAATGGTAATTGAAATTGACACTACTACAAAACATGTCTTTTACAATGTTGGCCTTTAGCAGCGTTACAAAAAAGTGATGATAAAGGTTCCTTTTATCAGTGTTAAAAAATTGAGAAAAGGTTCCTTTTATCAAGCACTGATAAATGGAACCATTTATCAGTGTATTTTTATAGCACAAATAAATGTCTGAATAAAATGAAATATTTAAATAGATAAAAAATAAAAAATATTTTATTAAAAAAAATAAAGAAAAAAATTAGTCATTAAATAATTATTCATAAAAATGAATAAATTGATTATATTTTATATAAATTATATAAACTAAGAAATATTATATATTAAATATATAGATATGTAAATTGAATATTAAACAAATAAAAATTAAAAATAAGTAAATTGAGATAAATATTAAACATTTTATTAATTAAATAATCATTCATAATGTTAATAAATATTATATATTAAATATATAAATATATTTGAATGTATATAAATATGATTTATATAATTCAACATATTTATTATTTACATTAAATAGTAATATATTTAGTGAATACTGGTTTATAATTAAAAATTAATACGAATTAAAATTAAAGAATAATTACATTGAGTAATGGATATAATTAAATGTCATTTGATTTTTCAATTTAACATAGATCAAATGTGTTATATGAATTTAAAATATGAAAAATAAATGTATTTTTACAAACAACGCACATACAAAAAAATTTATGGGAATTTAATCAATTTCTATTATTTATTTTATATATATTTATTTACTATGTTTTAACATTTTCAGTATGTATTAATCTTTATTTCAATATATGTCCTATTTTCATATTACTTATATTTAATTAATCAAACTTATCCAATTTTTCAATATTGTTAAAGTGTACTCATTTTTAATTTTTCTATTTTAACCATTTTTAACATTCATGCACTTAGGATTAAATATTTATTAATATTGTTAACAATATATTTGTAAAAAAATATTTATAGCTAAAAATATTTATAAATTTATATTTACTATTTTTATATATTTATAATTATAAATAAATAATAGTTGTTTAAAAAGTATTTACATAATTATAAATAATTAATTATATAAATTTAAATAATTATAAAATTATAATAGATTTATTTAATAAATGAATATATTTACTATTTTTATATATATTATATTTATATATAAATATATATAATGATAAAAATATTATTTTTTAAATGTATTTATATAATTATAAATAAATAATTATATATTCAAGTAATTATAAATTTATTATTTTATAAAATTATTATTATAAGAATTATAATTATATGTAATAATTATTATTTTATTAAAGAAATTAATTTTTTAAATAGGTATTATAAGTATTAATCAGTGCTTTATTTAGCACTAATCAAATAAATATTTATCAGAGCTAACATTTTAGTGAAGATAAATCTTTTTCTTCATCGTCGTTTTTTTGGAAGCACTGATAAAAGTGTCTCAATCTATTTTAAGAACCCTAACCATCACAAATAAGTTCGAAATATTTGAAGCTCTCCATGGAAGACACCTACTATAGGCACTCTTCATTGTTGAATCCAAGCTCAAATGTAGGATAGAATCAAGGATCCAACTATTCCAAGGCTCGAATCCAAGGCTCGAACGATTAAAGGGTTGAACAAAATTAAGGCTCGAATGAAATTTATGTTTTTTGATATCTCTACTTTCCCTCAGTAATCTACTACGCCTTCTCATCTCACATCTATGCATCCCAATAACTCCATTTGTACTATCCTATAATAAAAAAACCCAAAATTCATTGTTTTTAGATACATTGAAGTATTGTCTTCCTGGATAGAATCTGGCTCTCCATAGTACAAAATTAGTACTATGCAACTTAAAATATATCAAACCCATGTTGGTCCATGTTGTTGTGAGGCATAAAAGTATCCTAATACCTATATTCCATGATATCTACCTCTTTGCAGTCATGGACATTTGAAAAACCCATATATATAGTGTTCAGTGTTTTCATTTATTTGGAATATTTTATTATAAATCACTTGGGAACCTCTTTTTCATATTTTAATTAAGAAATAAATGTTCCATGATTTATTTGATTTTCCAATAAACAAAGGAAAATGTTTCACCAATCATATAAATCTTAATATCTTAGCTCATATGATCCCAAAAAAAGTATATTGTGCCTTTTCCAATCCTCAAATATTATGTCATTGACATATATGAGTACCAACATCCTTTTATCATTCTACTTCTTGATTTAGAGGTTACAATGAACTCTACCTCGCTAAAAACCAAGCTTTCTTGGGTATTGATCCAACCTTAAATACCATGTCCTCATTGATTCATTTATCTTATAAAAATAACTATTTAATTTGTAAACCTTTCTCTCATCTTCATTCATAATAAACCCATCTAGTTTCTCAATGTATACCCCCTTAATAACTCAATTGAGGAAAAAAGGTCTGACATCTATTTGGAATAATTTTAACTACAATTTCATCGAAATAGAGATGAAAATTTAAATACTTTCCAAACGGGACATGGGAGTAAATTTATGAAAAATTTAAATTCATTTGATCTAAAAGTTACCCTTGAACACTATACATTCATTATTTTGAGCCACTTTCCCATAGCCAATGATTTTATCACTAAACGCCCACTTTGTTCTGATAACAGTTCTGTCTTCTAGCCTTGGAACAATTTCCCATGTAACATTGTTCTTATTCAGATCATGCTCCAAATTAATATATTTGATCCAATTATCATCCTTGTCAGCCCATCCAGATGATTTATGCTATAAATGGGAAAAAACAAGTTTTTTTTGGATTCTTACTCTTTTGTGTTTTTATCGCAACTATCTGATCCCCGATGAAATTCTATTCATTGATTTTATCTTGGATTTTATTTGATATAGTTTAAAATCCCTATTCATTTTCTTCACTATCAATGTATTATTTTGTCTCAACCTATACCTCGTGTGCTCGCCCTTATTCTACCCAATTCAACATTATTTTCCTCAATTGTTTCATCAATATTTTATTTATTAACAATCTCTCAATTCTAATTAGTAAAAATATATATATAAATTTTATCTTGTCATCATAAACACATCTCACCCCCCCCCCCCCCCCGCCTTTTTAATTCAGTATTTAATTTTCTCATTATCTAATATGATCAATTTTTCACTAATACAAATCAAATTCCTCTTTCAATAACAATTACCATGAATATTTACCATCCCAAATCAAAAAATGTTTCTGTTCGTTTTCTATACCTTTGCAAAAATATAGACATCTTTGAATTGTTAACCCACTCAATAATACTTCTTAAAAATCACTTTATTTATTTTATCACACATCTAATAAACACTATATATATTTTAACTTAACCCTTCTTAAATTATATCGTTATTTAACATTTCCTTTTGGTTACACCTTTATAAATATCTGATTATCGTCCATATAATTCTCACAAATAGGAGAAATTACCCATTTTAGAGAACACAATGGAGTAAAAATTTCATCCTCCTCAGTTTCATCTCCCAAATAGTTATTATTCCAATTTGATTCTTTGTACTAATCCCCCATCTCATTTATGCTTATTATAATACTTTGAGTAGTAGTCATTTTATGGATGACTACTACATTGAGTATATCAAGAAACATTGGTGCATGTACATAAGAGATGCTGGATGAGTTTCAAACAACAAAATGAAATGATACATATTCAAAATATTAGTTGATGAGGATAAAATTTGTCTATGACTTTCACCTTTGGATGAATTCAGAATATAACACCTACCATGTTGGAGTATTTGTTTTCTTAAATTAAATTACCCATTTTCTTCAAATAATACTAAAATTATTTGAGACAATAAAATGTTGAGTTTCCCTTATTATAACTATCTATAAAATTCACTTTTAATATTGAATATCATATGTGTATTTATTTATTTATTGTACAAAATGAATATTTCATGAACCCAATAGCAAATATCTACTTTCTCTAAGATTATTACAAGCTTCAATCCATGGTATCTTATTTTATCATATTCCTCCTAAATTGTTAATTGATTTTTTGGTGAGATCTGACAAAAAAATAACTTTTTTATTATCAAAACACTTTTAAGGAAAAAGTGAGAAACCAAGATGTCCATAAAACAATGAAAACCAACCAGAACGGAAAATAACCCATAAAAAAATACAGGATCTACTCCTCCTCAGCCATTGTACCATGATGAAAAGCCCTCACCAAAGCATGGACCTTTAGTAAGTAGTCCCGTCATGAAGTGCACGGGAATGGAACCGATGGAAAAGCCATACCCTCTCAGCATCAAAATCTAAATGGAATGATCTGATGAAGACTTCATTCTCTGAACCCCATCTGAAGAGGATCCATGTAGATTCCTGCTAATGAATCACCAAAAGCTCATCAAAACCAAACAAAGAACTGAACAAACACATACCTCCAACTTAAACAGAGTCGTTAAAAAGTAACTTGAGCTTCGCAGAATCCAGTTCTCCAAACAATTTCTAGGATAGAAAGGTTACCTGAGTGGTTGAAGCCTTCATAATAATCTTTTCAAACTCAAAACAAGTTGATCCCAGGACTTTATGTACTCCTCGATACCAATAAACCCTTTATTAAATCCCCCTACCAGAATTAGGTCTTGTATTTCAATCCATGAGTATTTCACCTCATTGAGTGTTACTCTTAGAGCCCTCCCTATCATTTAGCTGCCTCTTCCTCATTTTCATTGAGAAACAAGACCTACTCAATCACTTCACCTTCAGAACTAAAAATCAAATCTTAGGGTAGATCAACCTGGTCCCCTAGTTCCTAATTTCTCATATTCCCCACGACTATCTTTTTAACATTCTAATTTTTTGAAGAGCAGGTCTTTATTGGAGGGGGTAAAGAGGAGCAGTACTTCCTCCCCTTTCACAACCTCAAACTTTCGTTGCTCTTTGAGCTTGATGTTTTATTTTCCAAGTGTCCAGGATCACTTCCTTTCGGTTCCTCCCCGAATTCCCCTTCTCCATCACCCAGGTCAGTTGTAACTAGTCCCAAACCAACCTCTCCAAGGTCTTCAAAACTATTACTCAATTGAATTGGGGTCCAAATCAAAGAATCCAGACCCCATGCTCTCCCACCCCGATATGGTTGGCCGCCTCCATAGCGGACCCCTACTTCCCCTTATACCCACCACCACTACCCATCCCTAACACCTCAGCAAACAGAGCAACTGAAATATCCTTCTCCCCATCAATATTATATTCTATATCATCTTTACCCCCATTCCTCTAGTTTTTTACAAAATACTCCTCCTACAAGACCACTCCATCACCTTCCCACACACCACAATTTGCAGTCCGAACCAAGTCCTGTCTTATTTTTATAAGCACCTTATGCACCATCGGGTTAACCTGAGGCACCCAAACCATCTTCCCTTTATCATATCTAGGAATGATCTCCACAAATGAATCTACACGTTCGGGTTGTTCCTCCTCCATCAACCACAACTATTGAGTCCCCCAACCACTATCCTCCCTACCGGTTTCCATCTATTCTAGGATAAACTTCTCGCGAACCTCTGAAGCCTCACCACTGCATCTGTCATTCATCCTCGGCTTAACCCGAGGGCCCTAGTGATAGGTCTCCCTCACTTGACCCGGCCACTTTCATATAGAACAACATTTGTTTCCAATTTCCCTGCTCACCAGCATTGCAGGTCCCCAATGACAAACATCAAAGGTGTTCCCCAGACGCATGCAAGAAGAACAGAATTCCATCCAATTATTTTAAATCACTTGCTGCTTTCACCTATACTCCTCCCCGATTTTGATCCAAACATAATCAAATGTGTGTTTAAACATGTCCATTTCTACACAAACCTGCAGATTGATCAGGTGATAGTCTGACTTCGTGCAACTATCCAGACATAAAAATCTACTGAAAGGATTTCCAAGCATTCTTATAACTGAGGGATTTTGAAATGATATAAGAATTTTAAGAAAACTGACCCATACCACGATAGAAGGAGGATCATGTTTCATGTGGAACTTGAATTACCACTAGAACAGTAAAAATCGAAGTCCATTGACTCTACGAGGAGCACTCGACATAGCATTGATGAGTTCCTCCTCTGACGCAAATCGAACCATAATGTGGTGGTTGTCGAGAATATCCATTGCCACCCTCTCTTGAAGATCCCAATAATTGAAGACAAATCTATCAAAGAAATCTATCGAGGGTCTCTATTGTTTAAATCTAGAAACCAAGGTGAGATTCAGGAGTGAGGAGGTTTCCATGAATTCAGAGTCTGAAATCTAGAGGTTAGGGAATCAATCGATAAGATCCTGGACTTTCTGGAATAACAAGGATTTTAGAAATGGGGGAAGAAAATCAGGTTTTGTGAAGGTGTGGAAGGAAGACTATGTGTTCCTAATTGACTTTGAATATCCCTCCCCTGCTGGGGGTGAGGGACTGGTTCTGGAGCTGTCGTCGTCACCGAAGGGAGAAGGGATCACATATGGTTCCCTCTCCCTAAAACTAAGAGTTATAGAAATTTTTTGTGAGATCTATTTGTGTTTTTTATCATTATTCTTGATTTACCATAAGCATATCCCTGTGGTCAACAATGTTATCATATTAAAATCATTATCCATATAATTACTGTATTTTCTCATATTTATGTTTATTTTTTTAGTATTACTCATATAATAATTGTTTTCTTATACAATTGGATTCTTTTATTTGAGTTGGGGTGGTCTATTCGAATATTCTCATGCTTGTGAGAGATTGGACTTCAAGCCTGCAATTGAGATAATGAAAACAAGGAAATCCATCAAGAAGAAATACAACTATCAAGAGAAATTGAATTCGTACAACTTATATAATTAATTTTTTCATCATTATATCTACTATTTGTATGATAATTTCCTTATAATTTTTATCTAATAATTATTTAGTTTTTTTCAGAGATATTTTGGGAAGTCATAATTTTCTTTCAACTATCTTTAACAAGACACAAAAGAGATACAATGTTTCTTTCATCCAATGTTATCATGTTTTCCATTTTTATTTACTTTCTTTGTAAAACATCCAATGATGCATATTGATTTGATATTGATATCCAAATAACCTTTTTCATTGTTGATATTGAGAAGAGTATAGGAAACTCAAGTTCCAATTTTCATGACTTCTTGTGATATAATGGGCACAAGGATTCCTCTTATCTTCTGGATTTCAACAACAGGAAATGTTTTCCAGCTAAGAACATCGAGTCAATATATATGTTGTGTTGTAATTTTGACATATAAAGATAACGAAAACATTTTAACATTGCAGTTTAGAGTTTTTTTGAGACTTTGGAACATATAGGAATCATTTTCTCTTCAATCTAACTAATTCTGTGACTAGTACGACTCAAAGTGATTCTTTTTATATAAAATTGACATTAATTTTAGTAAAAAAGACAAGTGAAATATTAAAAACCTGAAAACATATTCTAATAGTTTTTATAATTTAGGTAAATGATCTATAAGTCATTTTTTATGTTTAGGAATCTGACGCACCTCAATTCAATGTACGTTGTAACCACTATGAATCAATGTGTCCGTTGTTAGTTTAAAATCAAGGATTTGCTTCAAAAAATGTCACTCACTGAAAATAGAGTAAATGTGATCTAATTTTATTGATAATTTATGAAATTGATTCAAAAGGAATTTTTGATGTGTAGGAATCAGTCTCACATCAAAATTATAGATGATGTGATCAGTATGAGTCAAAGGGCATGTTTTCTGTTTAAAATGACATTTTAGTTAAAAACATGTGACATACTCAAAATCAAGGAAATGAATTTATGTTTTTTTGATAATTTAAGAAAATAGTATATAAGTCATTTGAGACATTTATGAGTCATTATCACATCAATCTGATGCACGTTGTCACCGGTATGACTCCAATGACATCTTTTATTTAAAATTAACATTAATATTAGTAAAAAGGAAAACTAACCTACTCAAAAATGATAAAACACATTCATATTTTTTTGATACTTTAGGGAAATGATCCAAAAGTCATTTTTGATTCAAAGGAATCATTATGAACTCAATATAATA
This sequence comes from Viscum album, assembly GCA_963277665.1. Classification (NCBI taxonomy): domain Eukaryota; kingdom Viridiplantae; phylum Streptophyta; class Magnoliopsida; order Santalales; family Viscaceae; genus Viscum; species Viscum album. The sequence goes on from OY728125.1 coordinate 1,408,037,074, forward strand.
CAAAATTTTTAATTTATGACTCGATGTGTCCGTTATCAGTTCAAAATTGACAGTTTAGTTCAAAAAATGTCACTCATTGATAACTGAGTAAACATTCTCATATTTTTTTGATAATTTATGACATCGATTCATAAGTCATTTTTGAAGATTATGAATTTATCTCACATCAAAAATATACATTATTTGATAGTTATGAGTCAAAGTTAATGCTTTCATCTTGAAATGAAATTTTAGTAAAAAATATAAGTGACGTACTCCAAACCAAGTAAACTCATTCAGATAGTTTTGATAATTTATGAAAATTATAAATAAGACATATGGGTAATATAAGAATTATACTCGCCTCAATCAGAGATATAATGTGATCATTATGAATCCATGTGCTTATTTTTATTTAAAATTGATATCAATTTTAGTAAAAAGGAATACTGACCTACTCAAAACAAACAAAACAAATTTAAATTATTTTGATACTTTATGAAAATGATACAAAAGTCATTTGGGGTTTGTTGGAATCAATCTCACATTAATAAAACTCATGGTGGGACCAATATGACTCCAATTGTGTCTTTTTATTTAAAATTGACGTCAATTTTAATAAAAAGGAAAACTAACATACTCAAAACCATGAAAAAAATTGGATTATTTAGATACTTTATGTCAAAAATCCATAAGACATTTTTTATGTGTACAAAGTTACCAAAACTCAATCTGATATATTATATACCTGTTGTGTCTCATTGTGTTCACTATAAATTTAAAATCAATATTTTAGTTTAAAAAGTGTCACTCAATGAAAACTGAGAAAATCCACTTGGATTTTATGGATAATTTAGGACAATGATTCATAATTCATTTTTGACATGTAGAAATTGATGTCACATCATACTGACACACAATGTTACCCTTATGAGTCAACGTGTGTGTTTTCAAGTTTAAAATGACAATTCAGTAAAAAAGCACAACCAACATACTCAAAACCAAGTAACCATATTCATATTCTTTTGATACTTTAGGAAAATGATCCACAAGTCATTTCAGACATGTAAGAATCAAACCCTCCTCAATCTGATGCATAGTGTGACAGGTATGGATCCATGTAGATATTTTTAATATATAAGGGCCAATTTAGTTTAAAACATACATCACATCATCAAAACTTAGAAAATGAGCCTAGATTGTTTTCTCATAATTCTTTATGTCATTACATATTAATTTACTTTTCATTTTTATCTTACACTTATTTAGTTAATTTCCACATCGATAATTCGTGAAGATGAAAAATAAATGGTGTGATGTGAAAAAATCAGCCGCAACTCAATCTTATTCCCAATGTTCCTGGTATGACTTAAAGTTTTATTTAAAGTTAAAACTTTCTGTTAATTTATTTATTTATATTACTACTAAAGTAACAATTATTTTCTTATACAGGTGAATTTTTTGCCCGAGCAAAGAATAGGATCAAAAGATAAAGGAAGACATATATTTTTGAAGTAATGTAATAATTTGTACTTATGTAATTGTATAAACCAATTTTTGAACTGTCAATAATATAGTGTTTTTTCTTGTATTTATGTTGAAAATTTTATTTAATTGAAATTATAAATTCATAATTAATTTTTCTGATTTTGTGGTGTTTTTGTGCTCCGGTGTGCTGTTATAGCACAACATACTTGTTTTATAGTGTGATATTGGAGCACACTATAGTATGCCCCTATATCAGCACTAAGAAAAGACTAGGTATTTTAATATTTATTTGATAGTCATCACTTCTCTAACACTGATGAAGGCCATTTTTAGTATAGTTAAAGTACTATTTTGAATTTGTGTGATATAAATTGGATATTATCTTTCAAAATTAAGCTACTTAGGATTTATTAGTATTGCTATAAAAGAAAAAATATTACACTTGAGAGAAAAAAGTTAACATTTCATAAAACTAGAATGATAGAGCTTCAACACCCAGGATCCTCTCCCTGATGCTTTTTAAAAAAATAATGGGAGATTATTAAAACACCTAAATAGCCACAATAAACCTCACCATAATATATTCAATAAATTGAATACCACCTAAGGAAATACATAAAGGGTCTATTCCAGAGTGGTCTGTTTCTTAGTTTCATCTTTAGTTGTTAGAAGCATTTTTCTAACAGCGGCCCTATGGACTCAACCTTTCTACTTGATAGATTCAAACTTTAAAATTTCTAATTAAAACCACACCTTTAACCTTGAAACATGTGACTGACATTCCTATATCTCCTTGGTTTGGGTAACCAATTTATTAAAAGATCATTTTTCTTTTGCAACTAAGTGGTGCAGCTCAGTGGTAATATCCCATTGGTCTTCTATTTCATGATGAGAGGAATTAGAATGATAAATTTCACCTAAAAAGTGACCAGGTATTCTCAAGATATGATAATATGGTGGAGAAGGATGGGTATGTGTTGATAAACAATGCTTTCAAAGCCCAAGATGATAAAAAGTTGGAAGAAGGTGTCAAACTTATCTGTAATCTCCTCTAAGGGGGTCTCTATGATGGTGGTGAATATTTGGTGTCAAGCCTATTTTCAAACAGCCTAATGTTAACTAGAAAATTCAAGGCCTCAATATTTTTCCTCCTGTTCCATGGGTATATAATATGGTATTATGATTATGGTAGAATGTCTTGCCTTAAATTGAAATATCCATGTAAGAAAATCCTCTATATCTTTGGTTGGTTCAATATCAGAGGCTAAACAGAAATGGTTGATTTCCATCTATAGAATTCCTGATGTTGTCCAACTTTGGACGACTTCCATGGGATTTCAAATTGCATTAGTAAACTGTATAGGGCACAAATCACTCCCCATGAAAAGAATATTAGAGGGTGAATCTCCATCTGAACACCTATGATGAAGACAAGAACATATTCCTCCTGCAGAAGTGGGTAATGATGGATCAATAGGCGAAAGAAAAAAAGTGGTAAAAATTTTGTAACTTGTCAGACTGACCTCAGAAGCACCCCATCAGGGTAGCAATCCTCCCACATATGAGCATAATCCTATGATAAGTTAGTTAAAACTGTCATGGGAGGGAAAAGTATTTTCATACTGGAATCCTCCCACATCATCGACATCCAAAATTTATGAAGAATGACTAGGTGGTATTATAACGACCCATACATTACATACATTTTTATTACTTCAGAATTGAAGCACACTTATTACAACATATAACAAAACCAAGAAAGGACCGTATAGGTATAGTGTCTTTAGAAACTGGGAAACATAAAAAACTGGTTCATAAAGAATCTACTTTGCCTCCCATTTATTTCATCATATCTAGAGTCCCTTTTTGGGATATTCTACTTAATAACCTTCTTCCTGGACTGAGGAAATAAAACATACAAAAGGGTGAGCTCAAATGCTCAGTAATGGTAAACAAAATAAATATCAATCACATCATATACATAAGCACATAACTTTTGGAAATCGTAACCTAAAAAAGAGATCATAATTTCATATCATGGGATAAATAATAGTAGTGAAATGTAATCCCAATAATCATAACTTAAAACATGAAACATTGTGTCATACACACATAATCATATATAATCATTTCTTATTAGTCAAGACTCATTTCCAAGACTATCTTTGTGGAAAAAGTCCCTTTCTGAACTGAGTTCACTCCTCGTTTCAGTCCTGTTTCATTGAACCGGTATAATCTACCGTTCCAGCCATGTCTATCTCATGAGATATAAAATATTTACCCAATGCATTGGAGGGAGATATAGGACCCACCCATCTCATAATGATACCATTCTTATGTGTGCCAAAAAATAATAAATCATACATCATTGCATAACCCATGTAGTAAAAATGGGAATCTTAAACATCGTGACCTCATAAAACAACTCATATAAGATAAAGGAATTCATAAAACTATTTCCATCACAACATAATCAAATCCACGTAATAGTAGGGATATAAACAGAACCCTATATTATCTTATATAGAAAATAATTTTGATAAAACACTTGAACTCTATTCTTGAGGAAAATATCCTTTCTACTTCAAAAACACTTTTCCTTTCTTAACATGTCATTCAATTATAAACTAAAAGAAGTAGATTAAAAATAAACTTGAAAACTTTTAAAAGAAGCTTCTTGTAAATAATGTTTTAAAAATCCATTCATGACGTATAAGTTAAAAAAACATTCTTCTCGTACTTTTGTCGGAAAAGTCAAAAAGTTCATCGTACGAAAAACGACAAAAGATTCCTTTCATATCCTTTAATAAAAACTCACCGAAGGTTAAAATTGGATTTAAACTATTTTAAGTGGATGGAAACAATATTACATATTGAGGGAACATGGATGTGGATGATAAAATACACCCCAGTAAATACCAAAGTATAAACAATCTCGGATAAATATGAGATTGTGATATTTCCCTTACCTTTGGTCCGTTTTGCTTCATAAGTGTCTGAAACTCCTGTATAATGATTTAAATAATTTTATTTACTTATTACAAAATCATTCTTATTTTTATGATATCATATATGGTCATATTCTTAGCTTCATAGTAGTAATATTTCATTGCTACTTCTTATTAGGGTGTTTATAACTTTTTGTTCTTATGTGTGTCTTGTCGAATAAATTATTATTCTTCTTTTTAGGTTATAGATACCTCATTTACATAATGGTATTAGTGTAATATATATCATATTCATTCATTCAATTCATTTCATTTATATAATCATTATGAAATGAAGATCATGTAGAACGAGTCGCATCACATGGTGGAGACGCTATTCCGTACGTACGCACGAGTGATGATATCGTTCCTATGATCGTGGAATTGTATTGGAGTGTATGTATAATCTTTCATAATCAGTATCACTTTATAATAGTCATATATAGTCATTATTTACACCATTATACCCATCCAAGTAAGGTGGTGGTGGAAAATAGATTACACCACGGCGTGGAGACGGTATTCCGTACGTACGCACGCACGATGATTTATTTTTCCGTAGGATGGATAGATAATGAAATAGGATTGTTTCATACTTATAATAACATATCAGTATATGAGTGATAATTATGTTATTACTTCATAATGAAACAGCTAAAGAATAAGAAGTGGAAGAAGAAATAAAGATGAAAGAATCGGTAACGGACATTACCTCTTCTTTGAAGTTCTTCTTTGAGACCTTCTTTTAGGGAACTAAAATTGGTCTTTGAATTAGACCAGGACCTATAGGATGTCTCTAGGGAAGTGGAGAGGAGGCATTGTCAGGGTTTGGACGAGCTTGAAGGCTCAAAATGGTGTGAGTAAGAGGGGGAGGAGGTGCCCTTTTATAAGGGAGGAGAGGGGCACCTTTGGGAAAACTAAAAATATTATTTTATTATAAAGTCAAGTTCGGTTTTAAATAGCTCCAAATTGATATATTTAGAAGCTAAGGTGGGGATGGTTCGAAATAATCTCATCCAATAGAATTTAGACAAGTTTAGGTATCAATTTTAACCATATCATTTAGATTTAACTTTAAGTTAGATAATTTAACTTTTACCGCATCTTCTTGTTTTCTTACACTATAAGGTTAATAAACTTACTATATCAAGCCAAACGAACCCCAAGTTGTTTATTATTAATATATATAGCCTTATATAAGTCATTTGGCCGAACCTTAGATTTTTAGGAATAAAATATTAATTACTAATAAAATATTTGTTTTAAAAACTATTTTATGTCAATTTTGACACTATTTAGTAATTAATTTTTGTGAAAATCATAACAGAATGATTAGTTAGAAAAAAGTTAATTAAATAAATACTAACATGTCATATTAGCCTATAAAATTAGTTTAATTCATAAAAAGTCTCAAATTACATTTATTTGGGTATTTATAACATCAATTATGTCAATATTTTACTAATAAGATAATTACTGCATCATCGTTGTGTCATAAATAAATTAAATTATTTAATGTCCAAAAATTACAAATAAAATATCATTATGTAGGAAATATTTTTATCTTTCTAATGAATATCTGTATTAGAATTTATCTTATGTATAACCCCATATTAAAAATGATTTACTTATTAAACTTTGATTTTAACTATTTAACCCTTCTTTAAATAAATTAATAATAAATGTCCTATTCTAATCCAAGTGGGCCTAAATGGTCATATTTTATTTCTAAGGTTGTTTTTGGTCGAATTAAACTTGTCCAATAGAATTAGGACATGTGTTAGGGTAATAATAATATCATTTGTACCCTTAATTACCTTATTTACTTTTAACTGTGGTAAAAAAAAGTAAAAAGTTACTATTCACCAAAAATTATTTTCATCTCATTGAACAACATTTTACTTACTGACATCAACCGTGTCTCTTGGATTTTCGAAATTCCACTCACAGAAGTGGTAAAATTATGTTTTATGAAAAATTTAGTTTTTTTAACTACCACTTAGTGGTTTCACTATTCATCAAAAATTGAATGTTTTCAGAAAAATACCAAAATTTCACCCTAGGATAATTTCGATATTCCGAATCAAAAAATGAAGTCCATTTTGAAAAATAAAATTTTAAAAAGTGGTTATTACTATTCATAATGGCTAGTTTTAATAATATTTTAATAGCATATCATTGTTTACTGAAACTCGGTATTGCGTACGACACAAGCTATCGAGGAAGGCCGTGGTTGCGTGTAAAGCAAGCCAAGCTAGTGTTGTGTGTAGTAAAAGATTCCTTTGATGATTTATAAAAACAAAATATTTCTCATAAAAGTCTCGGGCGTTACATTCTACCCCCCTTAAAATGATTTTCGCCCTCAAAATTCGTCACTTTGTCAGAAACAGATGAGGATACCTCTCCCTCATCATATCCTCAAGCTCCCGTGTAGCTTCTTATAATTGGTGGTTCCTCCAAAAAAAATTCACCAATCGAGTGTTCTTGCTTCGTAAGACTTTTTCGCTGCGATCCAGAATCTCTATCGGTTGTTCTTCATAAGAAAGATCTTGCTCCAGCGGTACAACTTCTGAGCTGAGTACATGTGAAGGATCAGGTATGTACTTTCTCAGGAGAGATACATGGAACACATCGTGTACTTGAGAGAGATTTGGTAGAAGCGCCAATCAGTAAGCTACCTTCCCGACACGATCCAGTATTTCGAAAGGATCGATATATCTAGGGCTCAACTTCCCCTTCTTTCCAAATCTCATGACTCTCTTCCAAGGAGATATTTGTAAGAACACTTTATCACCTACTTCAAACTCTAGGTCTTTTCTTCAATTTTCGGCATAACTTTTCTCTCGACTCTGAGCTGCTCTTATGTGTTGTTGAATAGATCTGACCTTTTCTACCATTTCAGCAACGAGTTTGGGTCCTAATAGCTTTCTTTACCCAACTTCAACCCAGCAAGTTGGAGTCCTGCATTTCTTTCCATAGAGAGCTTCATAAGGAGCCATCTGAATACTGGAGTGAAAGCTATTATTATAAGAAAATTCCACCAAAGGTAGGTGTTGATCCCAACCACCTTTGAAATCTATAGAGCAAGCTCTCAACATATCTTCTAGGGTTTGAATTTTTCTCTCAGACTGACCGTCTGTCTGAGGATGATAAGCAGTGATGAAACTCAACTCTGTATCCAGAGTATGCTGAAGACTTTGCCAGAACTTCGAGGTAAATCTCGGATCCCAATCAGATATAATAGAAAGTGGTACTCCATGCAATCTTACCACTTCCTTTACATATATCCTGGCAAGCTGATCCAGAGAGAAATCCTCTCTAATAGCAATGAAGTGTGCAGACTTTGTAAGACGATCAACTATGACCCAGATAGCATTATTGCCTTTGGATGTTTTAGGAAGTCCTGTGACAAAGTCCATAGTGATGTTTTCCCATTTCCATTTGGGTATGGGTAATGGTTGTAACATCCCCTTAGAATTCTGTCTCTCAGCTTTAACTTGCTGACAAACCAAGCATCGAGAGACATATTCAGCAACATCTCTTTTCATGCCATCCCACTAGAAGTACTCTTTGAGGTCCCTATACGTCTTCATGCTTCCATGATGAATAGAGAATGAAGAACTATGAGCCTCATCCAGTAGCTCCTTATTTAATTCCGGGATGGGAGGAACACAAACCCGATTCATAAACTTTATTATCCCATCACAATCAAGGTTGAATTCAGGAACATTTCTCACCTTCTTTTATAACTCAACATCTTCTTTCTGTGCCTCTTTAATCTTCACATGTATAGATGGTTGAACATTCATTTGAGAAAGATAATATTTTTCCCCTTCCATTATAATTCCAAGATCCATCCTTTGTAAATCCATAAATATTGGATCTTTTGTGATCCTCGTCATGGATAAACTGGCACGGTCTTGTCGACTTAATGCATCTGCCACCTTGTTTGCTTTCCCAGGGTGGTAATGGATTGAGCAGTCATAATCCTTAATCAGCTCCAACCATCTTCTTTGACACATATTTAGCTCCTTTTGTGTGAAAATATACTTTAAACTTTTATGATCAGTATAAATGTCACACCTTTCTCCATAAAGATAATGCCTCCAAATATTTAATGCAAAGATTACCGCAGCTAACTCCAAATCATGTGTTGGGTAATTTTGCTCATGGATTTTCAACTGTCATGAGGCATAAGCTATCATCATATCATTTTGCATAAGAACACACCCCAATCCCTTCTTGGATGCATCACTATAGATCACAAACCTTTCTCCACTACAAGGCAGTGTGAGCACAGGTGCACTGGATAACCTTCTTTTCAACTCCTTGAAATTCTCTTCACATTCCCCCATCCAAACAAACTTAACTCCTTTCCGAGTCAACTTGGTGAGTGGATTAGATAATCGTGAAAAATATTTCACAAAACGTCGATAATATCCAGCCAAACCAAGAAAAATTCAGATCTCAGTTACTGTTTTTGGTCTCGACCATCTTTTGATAACCTCTGTTTTTTCTGGATCCACAGATATCCCCTCTTTTGAGATTATGTGACCAAAAAATGGAAATTTTTGAAGCCAAAATTCACACTTGGTAAATTTGGCATAAAGCTTCTCCTTTCTCAGGGTCTTCAATATAATTCTCAAGTGATCTTCATGTTCTTCCTTTCTCTTTGAATAGACAATAATATAGTCTATAAAGACTACCAGAAATTGATCAAGATAATCTCTAAAGACTCTATTCATCAGATCCATGAAGATAGCAGGGGCATTAGTAAGACCAAATGGCATCACTATAAATTCATAGTGTCCATACCTTGTACGTAAATCCATCTTTGGTATCTCCTCCCTTTTGACCCTTAATTGATGATACCCTGAACAAAGATCAATCTTGGAAAAGTATTGAGCTCCGCGTAGTTGGTCAAATAAGTCATCAATGCGTGGGAGAGGATATTTGTTCTTGATAATGATCTTGTTAAGTTCTCGATAATCAATGCAGAGTCTCATTGATCCATCTTTCTTCTTAACAAATAGAACAGGTGCTCCCTAAGGTGACGCACTAGGGCATATGAATCCCTTATCAAGATTATCTTGGAGTTGCTTCTTCAATTCCTGTAACTCAATTGGGGCCATTCTATAAGGTGTCTTTGAAATAGGCAAAGCACCCGCTACGAGTTCTATTGAGAACTCAACTTCATGATTTGGTGGAAGACCCGGTAATTCCTCCGTAAAGACATCATCAAACTCCCGTACAATGGTAATATTATTAATCGTGAGTTTCTCACCAACCATTTGAGATAAATAACCTTCATTTAGTGGAATCAAGACCCATAAGATGGAAGAAATTTCCACTAGAAGGTTATGTTCATCCTTGCATCGATAGATGATCATAGATTGATCTGGAATATGAAATGTGACTTCCCTTCTTTGGAAATTGATATGAGCTCCATATAAAGAAAGACAATCCATGCCAATAATCACATCAAATTCCACTATAGGAAGGATCACAATATTTGCAGGAAGCACTTTCCCACAAACTTCGATCAGAGAAGAATTATAAACTTTTGATGCGACTGTTGTGCCATTAGGTGTTGTCACAGCTAACTCAACATCTAATTGTTGAGGTAATACGGTGATACCCTTAGAAAATTCTTCATAAATAAAAGAGTGGGTGGATCCAGAATCAAATAAAACATTTTCTACATTAGAGTGGATGGTAAGAGTACCTTTCACCACATCGTTATCGTACTCCACATCGCTGATAGAAATTTCATGTGACTTTCCTTTGTCTTTTGACTTAAGAGTTTGTTGACGTCGACCATCATCATCAACCCTTTGATTAGGGCATTTATTGGCATAATGCCCCATCACCTTGCACTTGAAACATTGAAGTGTAGTAGGTTCATTTTGTGTATCCCTTCCTTTGTTTGCATCACTAGACATCTTCTTCCCATTATCGCAGCATTCAAATGCCCGATGACCATCCTTCCCACATTTGAAACATTTACTTGTCCCTTTAAGACAAATCCCTCCATGTTTTTTTCCACACTTTGAGCATAAGGGAAAGCTCATATTCTTTTCAGTGTGCTCTTTAGATTTTCCTTTGAATTCCATTTTCCTCTTCTTGTCAAACCCATATGACTGATGGGTTACTCCAATATCTATCTCAACTTTGAGAGCACATCGAACGATTTCCTCATAGCTATTGAAGTCCATTATGGCTAAGGCCCTTCGAAGACTTGGTTTTAAGCCACTAAAGAATCGATCGATCTTACTCTCAGGTTGGATAATGATACCAGAAGAGTACCTTGAAAGTCTTGTAAAATATGCTTCATAAGTACCAACAGATTCATCATCCTTTTGCTTCAGTTCCAGAAACTCTTTCCCCATCTTTGTTCGGAGAATACGAGGGAAATACTTATTGAAAAATAAGTTCTTGAACTCGTCCCAGTCAATGGACTCAATTTCATCCCTTTGCCTCAAATTCTTAATAGGATTCCACCATTGATCAGCATCACCTTCCAAATGATACACTGCTAAGATGACTTTATCATGCTCAGAACATTGAAGAACTGAAAATATCTTTTCAGTAGTACTAATCCATTATTCAGCAACTAATGGATCAGTAGACCTGCTGAATGAAGGTGGACACAGTCTCATGAAGGATTCAACATAATGTTGATCCTTCCTTTTCTCGTTTGGAAGTCCTGCATGATTCATAGCTTGAGGAAGTTGTGTGAGCATGGCTACAAGATTTTGAATTCCAGCTCCCATAACGTTTGGTTGCTCAGGGGGACAATCTTTTCATTTCCCATCGCATTCCACATTAACATGGTTCCTTCGGGTTCCAGTCATTGACTAAAACCAAGAAGAATAGTGTGAGCAACACTAATTATAATAGGAAAACTACATAATCAAGAATAAAATTTCACACTTAAGGTCTTATCCTAGGTTATTCATGGTCATTTATAAAACACTAAGATTGTGTTCTATGCTTAGAATTATCCTTAGGGTTCTTACTAAGGCTTTCACATCCTAGTTTCCAAAGGATGACTATAACCTCCCTCTGATACCAACTATAATGACCCATACATTAGATACATTGTTATTACTTCAGAATTGAAGCACACTTATTACAACATATAACAAAACCAATAAAGGACAGTATAGGTATAGTGTCTTTAGAAACTGGGAAACATAAACAACTGGTTCATAAGGCATCTACTTTGCCTCCCATTTATTTCATCATATCTAGAGTCCCTTTTTGGCATATTCTACTTAATAACCTTCTTCCTGGCTTGGGGAAATAAAACATACAAAAGGGTGAGCTCAAATGGTCAGTAAGGGTAAACAAAAGAAATATCAATCACATCATATACATATGCACATAACTTTTGGAAATCTTAACCTGCAAAAGAGATCATAATTTCATATCATGGGATAAATCAAAGTAGTGAAATGTAATCCCAATAATCATAACTTAAAACATGAAACTTTGTGGCATACACACATAATCATAGAGAATCATTTCTTATTAGTCAAGACTCTTTTCCAAGACTATCTTAGTGGACAAAGTCCATTTCTGAACCGAGTTCACTCCTCGTTTCAATCCTGTTTCACTGAACCGGTATAACCTACCGTTCCAGCCATGTCTATCTCATGAGATATAAAATCTTTACCCAATGCATTGGAGGGAGATATAGGTCCCACCCATCTCATAATGATACCATTCTTATATGTTCCACAAAATCATAAATCATACATCATTGCATAACCCATGTAGTAAAAATGGGAATCTTAAACATCATGACATCATAAAACAACTCATATAAGATAAAGGAATTCATAAAAATATTTCCATCACAACATAATAAAATCCATGTAATAATAGGGATATAAATAGAACCCTATATTATCTTATATGGAAAATAATTTTGATAAAACACTTGAACTCTATTCTTGAGGAAAATATCCTTTCTACTTCAAAAACACTTTTCCTTTCTTAACATGCCATTCAATTATAAACTAAAATAAGTTGATTAAAAATAAAAATGAAAACTTTTAAAGTAAGATTCTTGGAAATAATGTTTTAAAAATCCATTCATGCCGTATAAGTTAAAAAAACATTCTTCTCGTACCTTTGTCGGAAAATTCAAAAAGTACCTCGTACGAAAAACGACAAAAGATTCATTTCATATACTTTACTAAAAACTCAACGAAGGGTAAAATTGGATTTAAACTATTGTAATTGGATGTAAACAATATTAAATATTGAGGGAACATGGATGTGGATGATAAAATACACCCCATTAAATACCAAAGTATAAACAATCTCGGATAAAAATGAGATTGTGATATTTCCCTTACCTTAGGTCCGTTTTGCTTCGTAAGTGTCCAAACCTCCTGTATAATGATTTAAATAATGTTATTGACTTATTCCAGAATCATACTTATTTTTATGATATCATATATGGTCATATTCTTAGCTTCTTAGTAGTAATATTTCATTGCTACTTGTTATTCGGGTGTTTATAACTTTTTGTTCTTATGTGTGTCTTGTCGAATAAATTCTTATTCTTCTCTTTAGGTTATAGATACCTCATTTCCAGAATGGTATTAGTGTAATATATATCATATTCATTCATTCAATTCATTTATATAATCATTATTAAATGAAGATCATGTAGAACGAGTCGCATCACATCGTGGAGACGGTATTCCGTACGTACGCACGAGTGATGATATCGTTCCTATGATCGTGGAATTGTATTGGAGTGTATGTATACTATTTCAGAATAAGTATCACTTTATAATAGTCATATATAGTCATTATTTACACCGTTATACCCATCCAAGTAATGTGGTGGTGGAAAATAGATTACACCACAGCGTGAAGACGGTATTCTGTACGTACGCACGCGCGGTGATTTCTTTTTCCATAGGATGGATAGATGGTGAAATAGGGTTGTTTCATACGTATAATAACATATAAGTATATGAGTGATACTGATGTTATTACTTCATAATGAAACAACTAAATAATAAGAAGTTGAAGAAGAAATAAAGATGAAAGAATCGGTAACGGACATTACCTCTTCTTTGAAGTGCTTCTTTGAGACCTTCTTTTAGGGCACTAAAATTGGTCTTTGAATAAGACCAGGACCTCTAGTATGTCTCTATGGAAGTGGACAGGATGAATGGGAAGGGTTTTTCCGAGCTTGAAGCCTCAAAGTGGTGTGAGCAAGAGGGGGAGGAGGTGCCCTTTTATAAGGGAGGAGAGGGGCACCTTTGGGAAAACTAAAAGTATTATTTTATTATAAAGTCAAGTTCGGTTTTAAATAACTCCAAATTGATATATTTAGAATCTGAGGTGGGTATGGGTCTAAATCATCTAATCCAATAGAATTTAGACAAGTTTAGGTATCAATTTTAACCTTATCTTTTAGATTTAACTTTAAGTTAGATAATTTAACTTTTACAGTGTCTTCTTGTTTTCTTACACTATAAGGTTAATAAACTTACTATATCAAGACAAAAGAACCCCAAGTTGTTTATTATTAATATATATAGCCTTATATAAGTCATTTGGACGAACCTTAGATTTTTAGAAATAAAATAACAATTACTAATATAATATTTGTTTTAAAAAACTATTTTAAGTCAATTTTGTCACTATTTAGTAATTGATTTTTGTGAAAATCATAACAGAATTATTAGTTCGAAAAAAGTTAATTAAATCAATACTAACATGTCATACTAACCTATAAAATTAGTGTAATTCATAAAAAGTCTCAAATTACATTTATTTGGATATTTATAATATCAATTATGTCAATATTTTACTAATAAGACAATTACTACATCATCGTTGTGTCATAAATAAATTAAATTATTTAATGTCTAAAAATTACAAATAAACTATCATTATGTAGGAAATATTTTTAGCTTTCTAATTAATATTTATAGTCGAATTTATCTTATGTATAACCCCATATTTAAAATTATTTACTTATTAAACTTTGATTTTAACTATTTAACCCTTCTTTAAATAAATTAATAATAAATGTCCTAATCTAATCCAAGTGGGCCTAAATGGTCATATTTTATTCCTAAGGTTGTTTTTGGTTGAACTACACTTGTCCAATATAATTAGGACATTTTTTAGGGTAATAATAATATCATTTGTACCCTTAATTACCCTATTTACTTTTAACCGTGGTAAAAAAAGTAAAAAGTTACTATTCACCAAAAATTATTTTCATCTCATTGAACCACATTTTACTTACTGAAATCAATCATGTTTCTCGGATTTTTGAAATTCCACTCACAGAAGCGGTAAAATTAAGTTTTATGAAAAATTCAGTTTTTTTAACTACCACTTAGTGGTTTCACTATTCATCAAAAATTGAAAGTTTTCAGAAAAATACCAAAATTTCACCCTAGGGTAATTTCGATATTCTGAATCCAAAAATGAAGTCCATTTTGAAAAATAAAATTTCAAAAAGTGGTTATTACTATTCATAACGGTTAGTTTTAATAATATTTTAATAGCATATCATTGTTTACTGAAACTCGGTATTACGTACGACACAAGCTATCGAGGAAGGCCGTGGTTGCGTGTAAAGCAAGTCAAGCTAGTGTTGTGTGTAGTAAAATATTCATTTGATGATTTATAAAAACAAAATATTTCTCATAAAAGTCTCGGGCGTTACAGGTATTCCATTTTTTTCTAGGTAATTGGAAAAGACTCAACATGCTACAGGTATCCAAATTTTTAAAAAACATATAAGGAGTTAAAGGTTTTAAAATTGTCACCATGTTTATATGAGATGTTAAAATATTATCTCATAATGAAATGATATAGGATCATTATACTAAACAACACCTTCCATCATCCACAATTGCTTCATAAGGTGTGGGGTAAGGTGAAAATAGAATTGGGAAAAATCACTCAACATGCCATGCCACGGTACCAAGAACCATCACAAAAGAAATATGGTAACTTTACTTTACTTATGTTTGAATAAATGACATCTAAAAATGAAACAAAATTCCCATTAAGGATGTGAATCTAAACTCAGTATGATTTCCCCAATTAATTCAAACACATGTGATTAGGAAGAAACTTTTTAGCACATTTTTTAAAATTGTTTTAAATAATTTTATAAAATTAATATCAAAACTATAAATGAATTTTTCCATGGAAAGCATCAAAAAAATCCTATAAATAATTTCTCATTTGATTTGGCATATTATTTCCATCTATACACACACAACCAAACTTGTACACACTCAATATTGGTGTCACTATTTGAAATGGAACTTCACGTCTATACCCCATACCTTTTTTATGTTGGTACTTCATGACCACTATCCATTCCAATCAACTCACAACCAAACATTTATGCCAACATCATACCAATTCATTTCAATAAAAACATTTATTTCATTAAATCATTTCCAAAAATACATTAAATCCATCAAACCAAACATAATTTTAAAATAAAATTTTTTAAATTATAAACAAAGGTGTTTCTCCTCAAACCAATCAACTTTCCATTATTTCAAATCTAGTACAAAAAAAATTTCCATCAAGAATCGCATATATATTTCAAAACCATTTCAAGAAAATAATTTAATTAAAACTAAACCTGAAAGATCTAAATCAATTAGAGTTGACAGAGAATCCAACTACCTCTAAAATGTTTGTGAAAAAAATAACAACAAAACAAAAAATAAAGATCCAAACACAACCTACATTACCTAGGCTACACCCAACAAGATTTAATCATGAAACCATTCATAACACATGGATATTTCTATATAATTTTGGATATATGGTTATGGGATAGATAATAACCTTGGATCTAATGATAACGAAGAAGAATAGAAACTTAATGATCAATCCAAGTCTCCAGCACACTTTTATTTTCCTATAGATCACTTTTGGATCAAAGGGGGTTGTCTCCCACTCCTTGAGAGAAAGTGGAATTCGTGTTATGGGAGGATAAAGGAAAATTGAGGGTTAAAAGGGATAATTTAAATTAGATCCAAAATTTAAGGAGGGATAATAATACATTGTACGGCTAAGCCACATGGTTTGGTAAACATTTCACTAACTATGTAGTGAAACAATATTAATTCCATACCTTGCATTATTGGCTCACACAATTAGAAAAATCATGTTCCAACTGTGCATTTTCCACTATTTCAAGAATCGTGGTTTCTCTTAGACATTCGCACTATTTTTCCAATTCGTGCACCAATTTTGCACCTACACAATTTCCATTTTCTTCCCTTTAACGGTTTCTTGAATATTATTCAAGTTTTATACTAACCATACACAAATTACGAACCTTCATAAAAGACTCCAAAATGTGACAAAACCCCTTTTAACCTCCCTAAACATAACCAAAAAAGTATAAAGACTCAAAATAAATAAATAGAGAGTTATGTACCTAAAATTAGTGGTGTAAAATTATCCCCACCCTTGGACTCTCCATCCCCAAATAGTATAAAACCATTTTTCCCTAAAAGAGTTCAGATAATTTATTTACCATTTCCTTCCCACTCTTTCACATTTCATCAAGAAATCTGACCATTTTTCCATAAAACATGTACTAAACCAATTATTTTCCCCTGAAATGTCTTCTCTTACCTATCCAAAATCTATATCATCACATGAATCAATGTATCTCTTATATATATGTCAATGTGATCCCATAAAATCACATAGTCAAGATTAGTTTTGTATTTCTCCAATTGAGATATAGTAAACACATTGTGAACTGAACTGAACATCGGTGGAAAATTCAACCGATATTCCATCTCACCAACTCATTATAGTATCTCAAAATGGATTATGTATTTATGATAAAACATCACCTTCTTACCAAAGTGGAAAATTCCCAATACTTTGAGATATTATCAATAACACAAGACCACTCACCTCAAATAAAAATAGTTTTCGATGATGATCTGCATACAATTTCTGATGCCTTTGAGTCATCACCATTCTCTTTTTAGTCAAATGGATATTCTCTATTTTCTTTTGAAAAAGGTTGGGTCCAATTAGTGATGTCTTTCATGTTTCCACCCAACAAGGTGGATAATGATAAGGATTACGATACAATGATTTAAAAGGACCCATATGTATTGAGGAAAGGTAATTTTTATTGTATGAGAACTCCACTCATAGTATAGGCTCCTCCCATGAGCCACAGAAATATATTACACAATCCCTAAGAATATTCTCCAATGTTTGGATTGTCCATTTAGGTATGATAATACGTACTCATGGTCAATTATGTTCCCAGGGATTTATGCAAGGATTTGGAAAAATGAAAAAAAACATGGGGTCTCTTTGTGATACAATTGATTTTGGAATGTCGCGTATATTTACAATTTCCTGAATGTATATTTTGGAAAAGTTTTCCACTGAATTAGTTTTAGGAATAGGGGTGAAACGAGATGACTTCCTGAGATTATCCAAAATATCCTATATGAAATCATGTTTCCTAACCATCCTTGGTACACCTATAAAAACTTCTAAGGCTATCTACTCCCATTTATACATTGTAATCAGTAATGACTTCAGTATAACTATTGGTCATTGATTCCCCTCCATTACTTATATAAAAGTGATAAATCTAAAGATATACCGTGTTATAACTCTTTTCATTCAAACCCATAAGAACTATTCTTTCAATACTTTATAAATTTTTGGAATCCTAGGGTGAACACCTCATGTCAAATGGCAGTAGGAACTAAAAGTTGATCCTCACAAGCCAAAGGTATAAGCATCTAATATCTATACCACTACAATAAATTCATATCTAGATTCCAAACAATAATTTTATCCCCATCATTGATTTTTGACCTCATAGTAACATAATCATGATCGGATGTTTGAGAAACTCTAACATATTCATTGAAATTAGGAACAAAAAAAACCAGAAAGAAAATAGAAATATTATCTTAGTTTGAGCATTCTAGATTTATATACACTATAACTGACATTAGTTTCCATAGTAATGTATCCTAGTTATCTAACTAATTATATGGAATCCTTCTCAATGCATCTTTCATAGAGTTCCATTTACCTAGTGTATACATCAATTCTAAGTCAATCATACAAATATACTCCATCCATTTGTGATTTCTTATATTCTATCACTTTGTGATAAAATGTGTTTCAAACTCTTAGGATCTGTAAACATAATTAATTTCTCACCAAATAGGTAATGATTCCAAGTATTTAAATCATGGTACACGATAGCTAATTCAAAATTGTGTGTTGGGTAGTTCTTCTCATGCAATTGTAACTATCATGAACCATAAGAAACAACATGATCTCCCTACATCCCAACCTTGATCTTGATGCATAATAGTAGAATACATATCCAAGTAAAGTCTCTTGAAACCTAAGGATAAGTGTTGATGTAAGTCTATCCTTTTGTTCTTGAAAGTATTTCTAGCATTCCTCACTCCATTTAAATGTAATTTCTTTTCTCATCAAAGATATCATTGGTTATTCCAATTGTTGAAAATCTTGTACAAAAATATCTATAGTGTCCCAAAAATACAAGGAAACTATGTATATCAAATAAATTCTTCTGTGGATTTCAAGATATAATAGTACATATCTTTTCTAGGTGTATAAAAATGAATTTCATAGAAATTACATGGACAAGAAAACATACCACTTATATCCATAAATAACACTTTGATAACTTGTAAAATATATGATGATCCCGTAAGATACTTAACACCATCATCGCGTTTTACTCATGATTCGATTTTGTTTAAGATTACACTAGTATATAATCAACTAAAACCACAACAAAGGAATCTATATATCTATACAAGATTCAATTCACCAATTCAAAAAACAATTACTAGTTTATTCATAAGACCAAAATTCATAAAGACATATTCATAAAGGACATATCTACTTCTAAAATATGTCTTTGTAATATCCTCCCTCAAAACTCACAATTGGTGATACCCTAAATGTAATTCAACTTTAGAGAACCAATGGTCACCCCTCAATTGATAAAATAGATACTAAATACATGGAATAGGATACCAATTCTTTATTGTAACTTGGTTAATCATACGATAATACAAACAAATTATAAGAGTTCCATACACCATTTCAAAAACAAAAATGGGGATTCCCACTGAGATGTACTCAATCAAATGAAATATTTACTGTCCAAATACTCAAATTGGACATTCAATGACAAAAATTATGCTAGTTATATCAGATAAGATTGAAGTGATATAGGTCTTTTCCCTGGTAGGAGACCAATCATAAACTTCCCTTATATTTTTGTTGGAAATAATAAGAAATTTTTAGGGGAAACCTCAAGAAAAATAATAAATAATAGTTATAAAATATCCATTCCATATTTCATCCATATATTCAAAGGTAATAACTTAAAATTAATAAGATATGGTTCCAACCATTTGTTCCAAAAGTCATAATCTATTTTCCTTTACATCCCAATATCCACTAAAGAGATTTTTGACACCATCCAGTGATGTGGAAGTAGCCATTCATTCATAATAGTCAATGTAAGACTTGAATGATGTCAACCAATACGTACCCAAAATAAATTCATATAAATACATCTTGAGAATAGATAATTCTCAATGAAACCTATCCCCTTTGATAGTTATCAAGTATGATTAAACAATAATGGCTCAGAACTCTCTTTTTCCATGAGGAGTTAGTATTTCTAAAAAAAGGCCTCATCTCAATAGATACACCCATATTTTCAATAATAAGAGAATAAAAAATTGTATAGTAAACACCCATATAAAGCAAATAGTGTGTAAGGTTATAATTAAAAATAATCATACCTACCCCCATTAAAGTAAAAGGTTGATCATCTATGATCATTTTCTTATCTACATACAATTTCTTACTTGCTTTACTTTTCACTTTCTTACCTTGTTGAGATTGCACTAGTTGAGGAGTCTCAGTGTTCCTAGAATCACCTTGGATCACTCCATTTTGATGACGGGAGTTATTCTACCATACTCTCCCCATCAAATCATAATATTCCTGAGAAGAATATGATGTGTATCTAGCACCTAGCATTAGAGAAATATGACAATTTCTTTCAAGTAGTCCCATATCATTATGGTTGTGATATACTCTCTGTGGTTCCATGAAATCTTACTTGCTGCAATCCATTGAACCATAATGAAAACATCCTAGATTACTTTTGGGTTATGGAGGAAGATTTACTGATCTCATGGTATGATTCTAAGGTTTACCCACACTTTTTATGTGGATGTACCTCTACCTATTATTATCAATATTAGTGCTCCCACCTATTCGTGAAGGAATAAACATACTCCATGTAACTATATTTATTGAGATATCCCAATCTTCTATAGTTTCTCTATTAACCATATCTATATAATACTTTATACAAAACATGTAAATTTGGGAAATAATATTGTTTAATAATGTATAATTAAAATTTTATGCCTTCAAGGATGTACTTGAAGCAACCTCTAAGGAAATAAGACTAATTTCATAATTTTAGCTATAAACTCTATCACTGAGAAATTATCTTACTTAAAACAAAATAAGTTCATCATTCAAGAAATATAAAAGGTGTGAGTATGTAATTTCCTATTAAACAATTCTCTAAAATAATTTCATGTGAGGCCTCAGTCAAATTTCTCACAAACTGCTAATACTCACCATTATAATTCTAAACACTCTATAATATACAGTCCTAACTTTTATTTCATCTTTTTTAGTGTCCTAAAAAATCAATGATTTGGTTCATCGTATTCAATAACAATTATTCTTTTTATAGATTATAATTCCCCTAAGAGATAGGAAAATTCTTCTTTTTTAACTGAACCAAATGGTCTACTTTTTATGTTCCACCATTCTTATTACCCTGACACATAGCTTTTAAATATTTTACAATGATTTTATCCAGCTATTGGTTCACTTGTGGTTTAGGTGAAACCACATTTTTAGTAGTTTCTTCCAACTGGTTTGTACGACACCTACTAGGTTTCATTCACTCTAACTAGAAAAAACCAACCATTTAGTCTCACTCATTTGAAAATAAAGTCTTATTAATTATAATTTACCAAATCAATACACATCAGAACATAGATTTCCAAAATAAATCCATTTTAAACATTTTAACCAAATTTTAAAATAATCCAAACCTGCTTTTAAAAAAATCCATTTTTAATATTCTCATAGATAATTGTTTTGTACCTTTCATATAAAATTTACTCAAAATAAATATTGAAATCCTATAAGAAATTATTACTATCAATTCATGTTCTGTAACCCTCATCAACTAAACCAATGATGAGCACATAACAACTCACCTAAAAGTGTCTTAAAACACTCATGTACCCAAAATCACAGGTAACATGAAGTTCAACATAAAGTGGTTAACTATTCCTTTTTATAATATTCATTTATATTCTAAAAATTTTACTCCTTAATACCATCCCAATATACATACTAATACTATTTTCAAATCCTGTATCAAACCAAAATAACACCATTTCTTATGTTAATTATAGAATAATGGTGTTACATTTTTTCTCAAAAATATATTTTTAATAACCATGATTGGTACCATTTGTATCAAAAATATATTTGGCTCAAATAATTTGGATACTTAAAATCCCCAAGATTTTATGGTGTGTCTATTTTTAAATTTAATATCTTTGATAGCTTTCGAACAATGAAATATTGTTTTAACATTACTATTATATTATTAGGAATAAATATAATTAGACAAATTATGAATTTTATATATTATATATTAAATAAATTCTTTCTACATTTACCTAATAAATTTAATATGAAAAATATAATAATAAATCCAGTTTTACATATAAAATGCTATATTTTTCTATGGGTAGTTTTTCTGCCTTTTGATGGTGTATTTGTTTTAAAAATAAATTTTAAATATTTTATATATTATATTTGAAAAAATTAAACTTTAATTTGGAATTTTTTATTTAAAAATTATAATTCGGTGAGTATTTGGTATTTTTCTAATAATTTTCATTTTTTTTATGAATATTAAAAAATACTGCATTTTAATTGAAAACTGACTTTTAATCTAAATAATTTATAATCATAAATCATATTTTAAATTGGTTATAAAGTAACCTAGGATCAATTATACATATATCTATCCAATTAAGTTTAATTTAATCTTTTTCAAATTGAATTTAGATATAAAAAAATAGTAAACTTTTGAACATTTTCACTTTAAAAACCTATTTTCTTGCCCCATCTACAGGATTAATTTCAAATTAATTTTAGCCACTTATGTGTTTTGAATTTATAAAATTGGATTCCATGTTTGGAATAATTATATTTTTTTAAATAGTTATATCTTATATTTGGACAATATGAGTAGTAAACATAATAATTTTTATTACCACAATTAAAGGTAAAGCAGGTAATTAAGGGTAAAAATAATTTTGTTAGGAATTAAAACATTTCCCTAACACTTGTATTAATTTTATTTTTTGAGTTATTTTTAATAAAAATAATATTTGGACTACTTTTGTGACCCCTTGGATCCACTTATATGACTTTAATCCCCTTATAGTATTTTATTTTCAGAAAAGTCAAACTTGTCACACTAGTGTTTTTAATATGTATAACATTTTTAATATGAATTTATCCAAAATATAAATTTGACTGAAAATAGTCATTTTAAATATAAAATATTTATATTCATCGTGGAAATTAATTTTTAAATTTTATTTAAAAAATAATTACTTTAAATTCCTACACAACGCTGATGTAGTAATTATTTTATTTTTTGAAATATAAAATAAATGTTATTAAAAATATTAAAATAAATATAAATTGTGTTAATTATTAGAATCCACGAATTTTATTAATGAAATTGAAATATGAGGGATTTATTAGAAGATATTTTTTGAAGATATCTTATTGTATTGTTTTTTGTAAAAGTCAATGTAATGAATAGTGTCAAGATTGACATTAATGATATTTTAAATTAAATAATATATTATTAAATGATATAAAATTTATAAAAATATAAAAAATTTCCAAATTATATTGATAATGTTTAAAATTTCATTAATGATCCATTTATGGGTGTTTTGACATTTTATAGTAGCTATATTAACCCTCTAATTGTAAAAATCCATGTGTCACAGTAAGATTTAAATGGGTTAAATAAGGGTTACAACTAAATAATATGGGTAATAAAGTGGAATAAACTTGTATAAAAATTATTTTATGAAATAATTTCGACCCATACTCATATTTTATTAAAAAATTATTTTTGATCAATTTTCAATTAAAAATTAATTTATATTAATTTAATATTTAAATAGTTTCCCAAAGTGCCCATCACCAAAATTATAAAAGGGTACCTCCTCCCCAACTTATTCACAAAACTTTGACCCTAATATATCTATAAAACCCTTACCATTTCTCTTATAAAATCCTTATACAAGTTCTATTGTTCTTAGTCTTCCAAAAATACCAACTTTAGATCCTTTATGAAGAGATGTAAAAGAATTTCGTCAAAGAATAGGTAATCATTTTTACCACCTCATTCAAGTTAATTTATTCTTCTACTTAATTTTCATGTGTTCATTACATAATAAAATATTAAATAAAATATAATTTATATTATTATATTTTATTATGATTATGGAAAAACAATATTCCACCTTTCTCCATCCTAAGCAAAACAAAAGCATTGTGCGTGCATAGGTGGGGCTTACCATCTCTACACTGCGGTGTAATATTTTTTCATCATCACTTTACATGGATGGGTATAATGATACAAATAATATATATATATATATATTATTAAATCATATTCAATCTATAATTAATAATATATCACCTAATTCTTTACCCTTTCTACAATAAGTGAATGATACCACCACTTGTGCGTACGTACAACCTACCGTATCCACAACGCGGTGCAATTCATTTTCCATGTTCACCATTCAAGAATGATTAAAAAATGTATATAATGAATAAATATGATATCAGAAACATTAATATTATTCTTTAGATGATTTAACTATATCCTATGCACAAGAACTGAGACTTACACAACCAAACTTGCATAGGAAAATGAAGCAATTAACACCCGAAAAAAGAGTAATAATGAAATATTATTAACAAATGGGTGATAATATGATATAAAAGGATCATATATATTATAATAAATATTCATTCATATAATAATAGAATTATTTTAACCAACATACATGAGGTTATAGAACGTTAGACCAAAAATATGCAAAAGTTAAGTGTTTCTCGTCTCACTTTTACTTTTATGAGATATATGACTTATTCACCACTTAATTATTATGTGTTCTGTATATTTACTTCCATTTGTGATATTATATCCTGAATATTATTCATTTAATGGTATTAAAAGTTTTTTTATATCTTATTCTTTCATCAGGCATATGATTTGACTGATTGCGAAGTGTTAAGGGGTTTCATCTCAATTTACATTCCATTGAGACTTATTTTTTATTATTCACAAATTCTATTCTATGTGGTGTATATAATATAGATTTGACATGTAATATAATTATTTATTCATTTATCATGGTATTTAAAGTTTCACATTGAATTATTTAATCCAAGTGGATTTGAATTGATAATTATCAAGTGATAAAAGTTATTGTACAATATCACTTTCTTTTGTGATTGATAACTTTCTCCTAAAACAATCACTTTATTGTAACCATTTTCATTGGAAATTAAATTTATATTAAATATCTATATTCTTGTGTGATAGATATTATTATATCCTAAAACATATTATATTTTTATATATGGTGTTTACTTTTAAAGTTATTTGATTAATTTTGGAAATAATGTAAAATTTGTATCAATTATGCAATACCAATATTTGATGATAAGACACATTATTTATTAATTAAATTGATTATTTGGTATACATGGAATTATTTGGAATGATATAAATAGTTGGATCCCGATTATATATAGTACCTTGATACATCAGTAGTCTCATGGGACAAATTAGTTAATCTAGTATTAAATTGGTCTTTAATTATATATTAAACCATGTTGTGAAAGGTCTTGATGGAAGTGGTTCATGTTCTAGATACATAACATCCAATAATTAAGAATTTTCTTCAACAAAAATTCCGTTATTATTATCCAATTTATTTCCACAATGAAAAAATCTATAGATTAATTTCATTTTTAGTTTATTCATTAAATTTAATATGTGTTCAGTTGTTTACCTTTCCATATTGATTATGATCATTGATTCATGATAGTTTTCATTATATATAACCCTTACTAAGCATTTTATGTCTACTTTATTATTTTTTGTTTCCCTAGGATATAAAAATGAATTCATAGAATTAATTTCAAGGATGTTGGGAAGATTATTTGGTTTTTTTATTATGTTTCCTTTTGGATTCCTAATATAAAATGAGTTTCATGTATGAATATAGTTTACCAAGATAAATAAACTATTTGATCAATCTAGATTTGATTCCTAATAATCTTGCCAATATATTAATTTAACCACCAACTCTGGGCTACTAGGGTTGGGATCAATACTATTAGTATCCGAGAAATTTTAGTTGAAATCATGGGAACTAGATTTAGGAAAACATATATTATAGAACATAATCTTATGGATAACATTGAAGATACGTATAAGTGTAAGAAAAAATTCTATAGGCTTGGTAATGAAAATGGATATCCTCGGTTAATCCTAAAGACTCATAGTTTGAGAAGAATGTTTCATTATTTAGACATAATCTGAATAATCTTATCTCACTTTGTTTAGTATAGTTTGATGCTTACACTTTTCTTTTGGTTTTATTAAATGGTGGGACACAGAAGGAACTGAGATTACATTGAATTCTATAGAAAATTTTTGGTTGAGAAACCAAAAAGGGTGATGAATAGAGTAAATGATATTGTGTTTATTCCTAAAAATTTATCACAACATATGATTAGAAACATGCACCTTGACCAACTATCAGACACACCAATGATAATAATGAAAGAGTTCGTTGGGAGATTGGGTTGTGGAGATCATGTAGAAAAGAATAATTTGTTGAGAATGTGAGAATATTCATCTATGTTAACATCTTATATGAACATGAAGATGTTTTGGGAGTGGAAAGATAGATAAAAAGAATGTAATTTCTAAGGAAAAATAATTCTTTTTTAATAATAGTCTCTATAATTAATCATCAATGGTTGAATGTTTTAAATTTAGAATGTATGGGAATTAGGAAAACCTATTTCCTAGTTGGAAAATTCATGAAGAGAATTAGAAAGGTTATATAAATGATGGTAACACTGTTAATAATGAAGAGAATAAAATTGAAAAATGAAAAGAATGAGTTATTACGGAATAAGATGATGAAGCATAGTTAATAAGGAAGTATAATGATTAATGTTCTTGTGTATTTGGATTCAATCATTTTTTATCAATTATGATTAGGTTATAATAATAATGAGATATATATGGATTGTACTATAATACTTCTTATTTAAGAATTTAGAATCATTTGACGAATAGTACTAGTAACTAGGAGAAGTGATTCAGTTTCAAGTTCACGCTACTAGAAAATTTTCCTATAGACATAGATTTATATCCATGGTTTATAAAAGAAACTATATTTATATCTAATATAAATCCATGAGTCAAAATTATTCTCATGTTAATACCCTCCTCCCCTCTTGATTACTCCTCCCCAACCCCTCCACCTCCCTCATGATTACTCCCTTGTGATTCCTCATCCTCCCTCATAATTCCTCCTCCCCTCCTCCTAATCCTCACTTTCATCCTCCCCTCAAGATTCCCCTTCCCTAACCTACCCCTCCTCCTCCCCACATGAGGCTTCCAACCCACCTCCCCATCAAAATAGCTCCTATGTGGCCTCTTCGCCTCTGTATTGATTTGACTCTAGCGTAGATATCCCACCTCCCTGCTAACACGACCACCATACCTCATTAGAGATGCATTTATAATGCCCTACCTCAGTATGAACCTCCTCCTCTTGCGTGGATCACTTCCACCTCTCACTTTTGGCTACCCACCTCTACCTTCCAGTTACTGGACTCCGCTTCTATCTCTGCTTGCACCTTTTCTTCCTCCTCGTCCTTTTAACTACCCACCCCCTCGACACATTTTATAATGTCTTTTAAGTCTTATCACATTCTAGGTTTACATCTATATCTTTCCAGACAGTGCTCCATCACTCACTGCTTATGATTGGCATGTGGTGGTGTTTGTTCGAATAATGATTGTTCTATTTCCTCATATCTCTATACAATTTCTAATACTGGGGTTTCGGATAAATATGATTTTCTCAAATACACAACCATCTAATAATGTTTAATTCATAAACATATGAACTGGTATGGTTGTAATTCATCACATTCCTTCTAATTTCTACCATAGAGTAGGGTTTCTTTGATTCCAAATCCACAGACCCTCCAATTTGAACTAGGTAATATTTATTTTTTTCTATTTATTCTCTTGTTAATTGTAAAATTTTCCCTAGATATTTTTTAGTTGTTTTGACTTATTACATCTGGTATGATTTAATTTTTTTTCAGATTTTCATTTGGTTTTGTTAAATCTTCATGGACTACAATTTTAGATGTCATATTTATCAGATTTTTCCTGTAGTTCATATGATTTTAACGCATTTGGTGTCAATTTGTTTTCCTTCCCTTAATTTTTTTTACCTCAAAATTATCTTAAAAATATTGATGTTATTTTCAATTGTATCTCAGATATCATATGGATTAACTTCCTCAGACATGAACCTTATCTCTTTTCAAATATCAATATCATTTAATTTAATTTTACCACATATATTCAATAAATGCATGAATTAATTGTCATAGATAATGGTAAATTATATTTTTTATTTTAACTAAAACCAAATCTATAGAAATTAATAAGTTATATTTGTTTCTTATTTCTATTCACATGATATCTAGTCTACCTAGAATAGTGAATTCATGTCAAATAATATAAAGGAATGACTAATGGATCCTCTGAATTCTGATTTGTAAATATGAGTTATTGCCCCCCTATTTTCATAACCAAGTGATTAATCCATCAAATATTTCTGAAATGTTTTTTTTATGAAAAAATTATCATGCACCTATGTATCACACATGATCATTAATTTTGAAAAGGTGGATTTTCCTAGATTTAATGACATATGGAAGTTTTATTTTCATTAATTTATTCCATTTCATGTAATAAATTTTTATTTCAATTCTTAATTAGGTTGGTATTTTCGTTATATAATCATAGAAGCTCTAATAAATTGATATTATTAATTAATATAATATTTGTTATGATCCATTTCTAAATATTAAAGGTATTTTCAACTAAACTTCTTTCATCAGACAAGAGAAATTTTACAGAGGTGTGTTGGATTGTGTAGTTTCTAAAATAATATTAACACACTAACACACATGAATTATATGGAATAGATATTCCTTCAAAATCTACTTGAAATGGCCTTTTTATTATCTTTAAATAAAATCAATTTACACAATAGAGGCTTATATATTGTGTTATGCCGGTAGATGGTGTAATTTCTTTTTAATATCTCATTGATCATCTCATGTTATAACTTGATTTAATGGTGGTGAAGTAGTGATAGTTTCTACTATTTCAAATAAATCATATAAGATAAATATTCATGTTTTTAAAGAAAATAGTTTTTCTTGGGGAATTAGTTACTCATAACATTGAATGAGTTGTTCCTTGGTTTTATTATTTTTGGTTAATCTCTAATTTCACCCATGTGTTCTCATGGGACTATTTTGACTTCAATAAGATATTTTTTTCCAAGTGAATTAATATTACTGATAATTTTTCATATAGATGATTCTATCTTCACCACCTATTTTGTTATTATCTTTTCCATTAATCAGGTTCCTCTTACTTCAAATTTAGGTGTAATTAATTATGATTCAATATATGATTTGAATTTCGTTAAAGTTTCACAAACCTAATGAATCCTTCTCATAGTTTTGTCCCATTACAAATATTTCCTGATTCAATAGAGTGTTTTTAGGAATATACTGTGATGATGAATCCACATTTTAGTTTCGTGTGAAAAAGGTTAATTGCCTATGAGTTTTTATTACTAAATTTTTCTAACTTTTCTTCAATATTGAATTTGGATATTTATGTATTTTAACTTTTATATTTTTCATAGCACAACTTAAATTTTAATAAAATAGTTTTTTTTTATTTCAATTTTAAACCATGTTATCACATGGTTTTATTTGTACATATATTTATATGGCCTCTACAGAAAATTTTATCACCTGTTACTTTGGATTTGAGTTTTCACATTGTGAGTATCACTTCTAGTTAGTCATTTTATATAAATTTAGGGTTTTTTGTGGTTCTTAACCAAAATTTACTTGTGTTATAAATATAATTTCTTAATAAACTATTGGTTAAAGGATTTTAGACAACATGGTGGGAGTTTTCATTGAAGTTATCCTTATTACATAATTTTTTATGGATTCCTTTTATGATTAAATATAGAATGTTTATTATTCTTTTTATGATCAAATATAGAATGTTTTAGATTTTAGTTTCCTTTATTATTTAAAATGTTTTACTAATAACTTTTTCAATTATATTTTATATAAAATATATTTTTCTCACTTCCATTGTTTCATTTTTTAGTATTATTTTATAGGTTTCATTTATTAACAACATGATTTCCAATAAAACCTCATAAAGTTCAATAAAAATAATATAAACAATTTCCTAATCTTTAAAGTTCACTTTCATTATTTAAATTCTAATTGATATTTTATAGAATTTAACCACTACAAATTTTATTTCATTAGTACTATTTTACCTCTATTTTTTTCTCTGTAATGAAATAACATATTTTTTGCCCACTATAATTTATATAGTAGTTTTTTCAATACTATTCTAGACTGGTTGGATATTTTAAAACTCAATATTTGAGTACTAAAAACAATGTTCTATTATTCACTTTCCCCATATATATGTTTGAAATTATGAAAATGAATGTTGGTTTTAAGAATTATATACAATGATGAAATAACATATCTGACCTCATTTAATATTTTTACTCCATGTGTGTCATTTAAATAGTTTAAGTTTGTTAAATTTATAGAGTAATTTAATAATATGTATGTTCTATTCCCATGGATTAATAATTTATGTTTAACAATATTCCATAAATGATAAAATAGATGTCGGGCATATTAAATATAATATTTATTTTATGTAACATATATTTATTTTCATATAATGTTTAATTTTGTATAAAGAATTGAAGTATACCCATACTTATATCAAGAAATTTTAATCACAATTATTTAAATACGTTTTTCCTCCATATAAATGTTTCACAATATAAGCATCCAAAAAATTATCTAAATTTAAAATACATTAATAATATTTTCTATCATCCCATATTGAAATCAAATGTTTCGTATTCATATATATTATCTTATCTTTATCCTTAGATTATATCACCTTACTCTATTTAGTTTTAAACACTAAATGGTTTATTTATTTATTGATTATTAATTTGATGAAATATTATAATGATGAATAATTTACATGAATTAATAAAGTTGTAAAATTATTTCACTGTTAGAGCCATGATATACATGATAATCCAAATCGGTATAGTGAGGATTTAAACATGAAAAGAATGAAGATGTAAAAGTCCAACTCAACTATAATTTATAATTTCATTTTCGTTCTTTTAATATGTTTTTAATGATTTTAGAAACTCTTAACAAGGATTCAAAAGAAGAAAGATAAAAATACAATCATATACAACTACTCTTTTTAATTGACAAGACTTTAGAAATTGGATACCCACATTATTTATTTTTTATGATGAACGTTTTGTAAGAATGTCCATTTTAACCAATATCTTGAGAATATTGATTATTCTAGACCGCTTACTATTAACTATTTGTGTCATATATATTGTGTGAATAACTTATAGGTATATGATATATAATCATATTTATTATACACGTTTCAATATATTAATTTTCTGTTTATGTATAATGTATATTCTATTACATGATTCTTTATTTTCATATTAAAATTTTCCTAATGTTATTTGTATATTTCTTATTCATTATGTACAAACTAGTTATTTTATATAGTATTGTAATGATATCTCTATGGGAATGCATCTTGGTAATTTTTTTATAATAAACTTGAATACATTTTATGTTGATTTTAGTATTTAAATATAATTTTTAAGAAATTAGCTACATTATTTCATAATATGTTATATATTTTCATTGTTGAATATCACAATTTCATTGTACTACATAAAAAATCAATAAAAATATGTTATACATTAATTTAAATTCTTAATATACTTCTATAGAACAAAGATTTCATAGATGATTAACAAGGGTGTAAAAGAAGTTTGTTTTTTATACATTATTTTAAATTAGTTCAATGATACACTTTAAATATATATGATATTCAAGATGTAATTACCACAAATAACATAATTTTAGGTATATCTGCTACTTTAAATTATATCACGTACATTCTACACTACTATATTTTCCCAACCTGATATATTCTATATTCTCAATGTCTTAAGATATATCTTCCTCTTTGTATTCCTAATTAACTTCTTTTTATTTATAACTTATTATATTAAATTTTTATGTATTAACTGTATCTAATGACTCTATCTACTATTCCTCACCCCATATACATCATTTACATATATAATCCACTATTAAATACTTTAGTGAAATTTTTACACTACGTTTTTCTCTTTTTTACTTATCACCATGTATGTATCTATATAGACTATTTTGAGGTTCTATATGTTTTTTTTCATAATATAGAATTTAAAATTTTTATTACATTTACCATATATATTATATTAATTTACTTATTATAGAAAACTAAAATATCTAAAAATGTTAAATATCAAGGATATTTATGGTATTTTCATAGATATTTCATGAATTATTTTCTACCCTCAAAAATTCAAATCATATTATGAAGAATTCTTTTGTAAACCCACTATAAAAAAGTTTTCATACCATAATCTTGACACCTTGTGCATAGTAATCATATATATTTTTTCTATTTATAATTATCGATACATATAGTGTTTTCACTATATAGATTATTCCTTTACTATTAAATTATATAAATCTAGAACTATTTACATTAATTATAGATGAGTTAAGATTCCATATCTTAGAAACAATTACTATTAAAAATTATCTGATACTGCTTCCCATGAAATTGCATGGTAGAATAAAAGTTTAACTTAAAAATGATTTATATCAAATATGTGAATCAATAATAATTTATGTAAATAAAAATTTATTATATTAAATATATGTATAACCTTTATATGTATACCTTCATATGGTTTCATTAATTAAATGTGTTCTCATTTTTTTTATGGTTTATGAGGATTCTTATGCTCCTTCTATTGTTTTAAGTTTATATACCAATAATGATTTCAATGATGACGTTGGTGATCTGAGAGGAGGTGGTAATGATGTTGGTGTTTCTGTCAGATATGATGAGGGTCGTGAGGGTTTTCGTAATACTGATATTGAGGTACATTTTAGATGTAAATTTTATTATTTGTTTACACAATGAATTTTTTTATATAGTTTTATTTTATTATGATTATATTGATATTGAAATTTTAAATTTTTTATCATAGAGATAGTTTTAGTTCTTGTGATATATATTTTATTCTGTTTGAGCTATGTTTATACTATTTTATTATTATTTTTATTCTATAATTCTATAATGTTTGAGTTCTTTTTTGATTTATTCTGGTTGGGTAGGGAGTTAAGTGTAGTATGCTGGTTTATACATTATATTAATGGTAGTAATTTGAGAGTTTTAATTATTTTGGAGTATATTTTATGGTTTTTATATATTTTTATGTTTCATTCTATATATATATTTTTTATTTTTTTTATAAGATACTAGCAGGTTTGAGTTCTGTTGGCTGGTAGTAGTGTTGATGGCTGGTATGATTTTTTTACTACATTAGTCAGGGGATAAGGAATAAGAAATTGAAAACCTATTAATTAGAATTAAAAGATCTTTTCGAGGTGTCCTCAAAATGTCCCCAATGCACTAAAACATCCACCACTACATTGGAGATTAACTGCCATAATATCCTCACATACATTGTTGTTTTATTTTTCTTGAACTAAAATAATTTAATCTGTTGTTTATTTTTTTTCTTTTTAGGTAATTAATGATAAAAATATGGTTGAGTGAAATTTACAAAGATTATAATGAATGGTTCATCTAATAAGAGTAAAACAAGAATGCATTTCATGGGATTAATTCATTTATTTGTACTTTTATATAACCTTGATTTCATATTTCCACTCATTGGAACAACTTTAAATACTGTATTTTAGGTTGTTATTCTTGTTTAGTTTTTTCTTAAACTATTAAATAATTATCGTGTTGATTGCACTAATTCTATGTGTGGTGGTTATTATATCTCTTCATGTTGAGTGTTGGGTTTATGATTATACTGGTGTTGTTGTGACATGTATATTACATGAGTTTTTGTTAAAAATCATGTTAGAGATGATGAGGGTCATGATGGTTTTGGTAATACTGATATTGAGGCACATTTTTTATGTAAATTTTATTGTTGGATTATAAATTGAATTTTATCATGTTTTTATTTATTTTTAAGATATTTATGTTGAATGTTTATATTACTTATCTTGGAGATAGTTTGAATTCTAGTTGTGTATATTATATTGAATTTGAGTTTTGTTTCTGTAGGGGAAAAAATTTATTATGAAGAAGTTGTTTTGTTTCTCTAGTATATGAGTTAATATAGATATTTATATATTTGATAAAGGGAAAATACTCTTCATTTTTGGGTTCTTTTTGTGTTGTTCCAATAATGGACACCTATTATTGAGTCTAAAAGTTTTATCATAGGGTGACCTCAGACATTTTTGGCATTTCAGGAACTTCTTCTACATTGGATAACATTATTTTTAGTATTAACAATAAGGGTAGGGGTCCAATCGAAGTGTTGAGTTGCAAAATTTGGGGGAGGGGTCTTACAAGTTTAACATTGTGGGATTAATCTATTCTACATAGAAAGACACATTAATAGCAAACATAATTTAATATGATCTATTTCTTTCATTTTTGTCTAATCATCAGTTGGTTTTGGTCATAATTTAAGGTATTTTATTTTAATTGGTTGGTTCAAAAATGTTTCATTAAGTGGGAAAAAACCTAAAATAAACACCCCTAGAGGTTTATAAATGCCTCATATAATGGTTTTAACATGATATGGGTGTATGCTGTCTTGTGATTGGATAATTTTCCTAGGATAGTTAGTCTGAATATTTTTCTAATATATTCTAAAATTATCTTTTAATTTAACTAAAAACCTATTGAGATCATTGATTTCTTTTGAAAGTATTATCATGTCATGTAGTAAATTCCTTGTGAATTCATAGGATAACACTTATTGTGACTCCACCTATTTCCAGGGATCGTGATTGTTCTAGTGATACTAATATTGAGGTATATTTCATATGTAAATTTTATTTTTGGTCTATATATTGAATTTTAACACATCATTTTGTTTTATTCTGATGATATTGATATTGAAATTATATATTTTTTATATTGTTTTATCATTTAAGGGGGGTGTCAATTAGGTTATTACTGTCTTTCTAAAATGAACATCCACCAATGATCTTGTTGCATGATTAATAGAAAAAAACCTCTTATAACTAATATGAATGGTTAAAGTAGTAAAAGAGGGACCAAACCAATTTCCTTAGTTATCCCTAATATGTATAATACAAATACCATACAACAACAACATGTCACTCACTAGAAACATTAATAAAAGTTATTCCTTGATATAATTTAGAATGACCCCACTAGACCTCCAGGTTTATAACCACCAGAAAAATAATAAAATCTCAACTCTCAATCATTTGAATTGATAATTTCATCAATCAGTGTTATTATCTTGATCTTTATGAACAAATAGTGTTTTTATACCAATATGGTTGTATCAATTCTCCTTCACTATCATCAACTATTGAAAATTATGAAATTATTGTGAGAATACCTCATTGATTTCCATCTATCGAATTTTGAGGCAATGTATGGAACTCCCCTATCAAGTATGTCTCTATGTATCATTTTAATATGAATTTATCCAAATATTTAAATATATTATATATATCCTATCATTTGAGAATGACCAAGATTCCCACTATATAGATCAAAAATACATTTTTGTTATAATTATAAAATTAATTCTTACACCCTCTTTGATTATGACTCTAAATTAATCATTTGACACTAGGGACTTCTTCTTGAATGACAGAAAATTGACAACAATGAGTCTTCTAACCTGGCTTATCTTAGGAATGGCCATTACCACTATAGATTGTACCATATATATTTCATACAAACCCATAAAATATATCATGTAGATTACTTAATAATAAGACTTTTGACTTCACACCATGACATGTTGTAGGGATAATCCTGGAATAGTTGATTTCCATAAAAAAGTCCCTTCATAATACCCAACATAAATACCACCTTTCCGATATCAAATTCATCTTTAGATCCCTAATACTCTTAATGTCAATTACCACGACACAATGGCACTCGAGAAACCTACATTTTCAAATTATTCAGGAGTCCCACACTACAATATAGACACATATTGTGAGCCTTGTATTTTTAATAGGGACTATGAAATTCCATTATGGAATTCACTACTATTTTTTATCCATTAATTTTTATGTTTAACAGATATTCACAAATAAAATAATTACACTGAGTACATTATTATTATTTTTCAATAGTATAAAATATATTATGTATATTAGTAAGATTTATCCCTATTGAATTATTTAATTCAATACCATCAACCTCAATAACGGATTCCAGATTTCACATGTCTCTAGTCCTCATTATACATAGGTAATCTTCCAATTATAAAATAATCCATGTTTTGAAACCACAATAACAAGGTTCTCTATTACATCTCCTGGTCTTCCAATTCACTAGTATTATTCAAAAATATTCAAAAAAACACATTTGAACCAAAAATACCATAAATATATAGGAATTTTCAATTTTAACATCACATAAAACATTAATAATGGGGTAGAAAAGAACAATACAACATGGTACTTGTCTAGTGGAAATAACTTATTCCAATTCCATTAATCTTAAAATAATAATTTTCTAGCGGTTCTCATAACCAACTAAAATTCTTAAGAAGACTTTATACAACCTTTTCACCCAAAAAAACTAAAAATTCCTTGTGTATTTTGGGTAAACATAACCCTTTTTGGAATTGAATACAACCCTTCCAACAGAGATTCAATACATTGACACCTGAAAATATCAAAACTAATCTACACTATAGTTTGAATTCCATGACTAATTATATCTTCTAAAATTATCTTCAAATATTATTTAAAACATAATGAGAGCTTTGATTTCTTTTGAAAATGTTGTCATGTCATTTAGGTACTTCAATGTGAATTCATGGTCTATCATTTATCAGGACAACACCTGTTTCCATACAGAGATTTGAGATCTGAAGAATCTAGGATATATCATGTTGGTTAGAAGTTGTGAGCTCAGTTTAGGGGATGATGTGAACATTATTTGTGACCTCATGTAATTCCCTTCAATGATTAGTCCCTCATTCAGTACTCGTTTCATTGTTTTCATGGGATTATATTTTTCTCATTATTTCAAATTTGGCATCGCTTTGATTGTCTACTTTTAATTATTTATTGTGGTGATAGTTGTATTATGATGGTTGAAAGCACTTTGATTTCCCATTTTTTGATAATATTGATATGATCATGATTTTTCATGATATTTTAGTTTGGATATTGATAGTTAGTGAGATGAAAAATGAGATATGTGAGACACTGATGAGTTTTGGGAGCTACTGGTATTTCACAGATGCCCAACAACATGTGGTGGATGACATTAATTTTGGATCCAGATGATTAGTTCTATGGGATATCCTCTTGTTTGACAAGAGATAGGTAACTTATGCCATGTTATTGGTTACATGTTTCTTAATGGTACATAATATACCTTTTGATGGGTTCTCACTCGGCTATGTATTTTGGAGAATACCTTATTTACTATTGCTATTTTTTGTTCTAATTTTTTTGAAGGGTATGAGTGTTGTTTAAGATATAGGGTTGGAGTAGTTTTTTAAAAGAGTATAGAGGATCTGAAGTATCTGAGTGGATATAAGTTCTGTAGGTTGTAAGGTAGTAGTTTTGTTTTGGAATATGGAGGATATAACCATAGTTCAAACCATGGAAGAATATGTTTTTTATGGTTTTCGCAGGATATAGACATGGTTATAAAATGTGGCTATAGGTCAACTTCAATAGTTTAAACCATGGATATTGGTCTACAATCACAATTAAAACCATGGAATTAGATCTATTGGTATGGTTTTTGACCATTAATATAATTGGTAAGGGGAAGGTTATAGCTACGACTTGAACCATAGAAGTAGACCTATAGTCATGGATTCAAACTATGGCTATACATCATCATGGAAGAAGTTATAGCCATGGTTGGAAATCTTGGATATAGGGTTTCTTCCATAGTGGTAACTATGACTATATTTGTGGTCTTATTTTGATACCAATATTATCCATGGTCCACCAAACTGTGGATATTAACTATAGTCATGTTTACTTGACCTATAGTCATAATTATAAACTATGTCTATAGCATGAATCTCTAGTAGAGTGATATTTATGAAAATATATGATTTGGGGAAGATAAACTTAAATATGTTCCCAATAATAAATAAATTATTGTGGTATAATATGAGTGATCGTGGAATTGGATAGTAATTTGATGGTTTATGGAGCATACTATATATTTTGATTTAAGGAATATATTGAACAACCTGAGAATTTTTTTTGGAAGAATGCATGTTTTCATTTAGATTTTAAGGTGATCAAGGTATTCATATATCAGGTATGTGAAAATAAGAGAATCATTATATTTTGTGGGGAATATAATGTTAATTTGATTTTGGAAATTTAGTAACCTTTTTTCTAAATTTTTGGACATTGAGTTTGGGTAGATGTATTTTGGATGATTTCTAGGATTAACTACTTATGGAATGGATTAAGCTGACATTTGGAAATTATTGTATATTGATAACATATTTTAATATTTTTTTAGTAACTATTTAATGGTTGAATGATTTAATTGTGGATCTTATAATTCATTAAAGTGTTTCAATAATAATAAATTCATCTTTAAAATCCATTTCTTGGTGTAATAGATGAAGTGTCAATAGATAAAATTACACAATAAGGATAATATTATTCTTATAAATCATGTAATTGTTTTTATTAGGTTATTTATCTAGATAATAAAATAATTCCTCAACTATAGTAATAGGATTTTGGAATACAGACATTATCCATTTACATTTCATACTAACAAATCAATGGTTTTTTACCCATAAAAATTTATAGTTTTGGAGGGTTAAATTTTTAATGAACATGTTTTCAACCACTATCCATCAAAACTGTATATTTATATTTCTCTTCAATATCCATGTTTTCACTTTTCACTAAAGTTTTCCAATTCAAAAGCCTAATTTTGTGGTGACCTTCACATTTTCCTTTATCACTTATTTAGAGGATTTTTATTAACTCTATTTATTTTGTGGTTTTACCAAAAAGAAAATTTCAAGTATCAACCTTTGATTTTAGAAGTGAAAGTTAAATTTTTTAGGAGGAAATTTATTGAAGGAGGGGAGAATGTAACACCCTAAGATTTTAGGTTATGTCTCTTTTTAAATTCAATCTCTTTGATTGCTTATAAAAAATGAAATATTATTATAACCAAGTCATTAAATTGGTTGGAATATGAAATTTAAATATTATATATATTCAATAAAATATTTTTAAAATTATTTATTAGATTTTATATGCATAAGATAAAAATAAATCCAATTTTAAATAGAGAAAACTATATTTTTTCTAATGGTAGTTTTGCAGCCTTTTGATGGCACAATTTTTAAAAAAATTAAAAAAATCATAAATTTTATTTGAAAAAATAAACTTATTTTTTGAAATTTTAATGTCAATATTATCTTATTGTGATTTTTTTTGTGTTTTCTTGATAATATTTATTTTTTTTATTGAATAATGAAAAATACTGCAATTTAATTGAAAAATGACATTTCATGTAAATAATTTATAATGTTAAATTATATTTTAAATTGTTTTGAAAGTAAAATGAGGTCAATAATACATATATTAATCCAATTAAGTTAATTTTTCAATTGTTCATATTTAATTTAAATATAAAATTTTAGTAAAGTTTTAAACATTTTCACTTTAAAAACCAACTTTCTCACCCCATTTACAGGATTAATTTTAAATCAATTTTTCCAATTATGTGATTTTAATATTGAAAAATGGATTCCATATTTGGAATCTAATATTTTAAATTTATTAAATAGTTTATTATTAATTTTTTACCATATGAATAGTAAAATTAATAATTTTTAATACCACGCTTAATGGAAAAGTGGGTAATTAAGTGTAAAAATAATTATGATAATGATTATAACATTACCCTATAACTTATCCTAATTTTATTGGATGATTTAATGTCAACCAAAATAATCCTTGGGAAAAATTTATTACCCCATGTATCCAATTGTATGACTTTAATCCCCTTATTGTATTTTATTTTAAGAAAAATCAAACTTGTCCCCTATATTTTTAATAAGTAATTTTTTTCAATATTTGGTTCTCCAGAAGATACCGTCAAATGAAAAAAGGTATTTTAAAAATAGAATATTTAACTTCATAATGTAAATTTGTTTCTAATTTTTAGTGAAGGAATAATTTCTTTTAATTCTTACGCATTGTCGATGCAGTAATTATTTTAATAATGGAAATATCATATAAATGTTATAAAATCATTAAAGTAAATAAATTTGAGATAATTAATGTTAAAAAATAATTTTATAAATAAATTGTACATATTAAATATTTATTAAAATAATTTTTAATATATCTAATTGTATTTATTTTTTTAAATGTCAATGTAATGAATATTGTTAAAATTGACATAAATGATATTTGAAAATAAATAATTTTTTATTAAATGATATAAAATTCAAAAAAATATTAAATTAATCCAAATTATTTGTATAAGGTTTATAATTTCATAAAATAATTAGTTATAGGTCGTGTTATATTTTATGTTAACTATATTTACACTCAAATAGTAAAAATCCTTATTAACATGGTAAGAGCTAAAGGGATTAAATATGGTTTAAAAATAAATGATAAGGGTAATAATTTGACCTAAACTTATCTAAAAATTGTTCAATGATAGGATTTAGAACCATACACATTTTATATTATAAATAAATCAATTTTTATCCAATTGTAATTTAAAGTTAAATTATATTAATTTAATATTTTAGGAGTTTCCAAAAGTACCACTCACCTCAATTATAAAAGGGAACCTCCTACATCACTTATTCACACCACTTGGAGAATTATATATCAACCAAAAAATACCCATTTATCATATAAAAATAAGTATACATGTTTTGGATGTCTTTGTCTTCCAAAAATTTTAACACTAGATCCATTAGGTAGATGTCTAAAGTAATCTGTCGAAGAAGCGGTAATCATTTTTACGAACTCATTAAAGTTCATTT
This sequence comes from Viscum album, assembly GCA_963277665.1. Taxonomy (NCBI): domain Eukaryota; kingdom Viridiplantae; phylum Streptophyta; class Magnoliopsida; order Santalales; family Viscaceae; genus Viscum; species Viscum album. The sequence continues at coordinate 1,408,078,358 of OY728125.1, forward strand.
ATCCTTATACTTTATCTTCATATTTTTTTTACATAATAAAATAATAAATCAAGTATCATATATATTATTATATGTTATTATTATTATGGGACCACCATATTATTCCATTTTTCCATCATACGAAAAAATAATTCACTGCGCAAGCATACATACAATTTACCATCTCCATGTTGTGGTATAATTTGTTTTTCATCACCACTTTACATGGATGGGTATAATGATGGAAATAATGTATATATAAGATAATTATGAAATGATATGGATTATTTAAAAATTAATTTTACATCCACTTCCTTACCCTTTTACCATTAAGGGAATGATATCGTTGCTCATGCATATGTACGACCTACTGTCTCCACAGCACGATATGATTCATTTTCCGTTTCCACCATTAAATAATGATTTTAAAATAATATTAAATAAATAAATTGATATATATGACCTTAATATCATTATTTATATTATGTAACTCTATCATTTTCACAAGAGTCAGGACTTACATGACAAATCAAGCATAGGAAAATAAAGCAGTTAACACCTAAAATAAGGGTAATAATGAAATATTATTAATAAATGGGTGGTAAGATGATAAAATAGGATCATATAAGATATCATAAATATTATGGTATAAATTAATAACATGTTTTAAACCATTATACAGGATGTTAATGAATTTTTGGCCAAAAAAAAGCAAAATGTAAGGGTTTCTCATCTCACTTTTACTTCTGTGAGATATATGCCTTATTAACCACTTATTTCTTATTAGTGGTGTATATATACTACCATTTTTAAATTATTTAATTAATAAAATTATTTTCATTGTTTTTAATGTTTCTTTAATTTTTTTAATTTATTTTTCATATGATTCAACTGATTAAAAAGTGGTAGGGTATTCTATATCAATATACATTCCATTGAGACTTATTTACTATTATTCACAAATCCACTTATATGTGGTTTATATACTATCATTTTGAAATGTAATATAGTTATTTATTCGTCACTAATTGTGTATAAATTTTTACTTTGAATTATTCCATCTAAGTGGAATTTAATTGAAAATTACTTAGTGATAAAAATTATTTTGCAATATAACTTTCTTTTGTGATCAATAAGATTTAATTGAAATAAAAACTTTATTGCAATAATTTTTCATTGGAAATTAAATTTCTATTAAATATTCATATTACTATATTATGGATATTATTATAACCCAAACGGTATTTTATTTGTACATATGGTGTTTACTTTCAATTTTTTTAATTAATTTTGGATATAATGTTAAATCTTTATTAATTAATCAATACAAATATTTGATGATAATGAGAATTATTTATTAATTAAATAAATTATTTTATATATGAGGAATGATTTGGAATTGAATACATGGGTGGGATTCTGTTATAGATATCCCCTCAATGCATCGATATTCTCATGGAACAAATTCTTTAAGATAGAATTAAATAGGTTTTTACCTGTAGATTATACTATCTTCTAAAACCTCTTGATGATAGAGATTCATGTGCTAGGTATATAACATCCACTAATTAGTCATTTAATTCATTTAGAATTTAGTTATTATTATCCATGATATTTTCACAATGAAAAAATATATTAATTCATTCTATTCTCATTTTATTGATTAAAGGGAATGCATGTTTAGTTATCCTGGTTTCGATATTAATTATGATCATTTATTCTTTATAGTTTCTATTGTACTTAACCATTAATAACCATTTTAGATCACCCTTATTATGTTTCCTTTCCCTTTGAAATGAATGTTAATTCTTAGAATGAATTTCAAGGATGTGGAGAAAGTTTTTTTTAAGTATTATTTTTCATTTTCTATACCCATTTTAAATCAGGTTTCATGTATTTTTATAGATTACCAAGACTATTATACTATTTGGTCTTTCATTATGTGATTCCTTATAATCACACCAATGTTATAAAGTAATCACTAACTCTAGGCTATTCTGGTCGGGGCCTCTATAGATACCAATTTTAACATCCAAAAATAGAAAGTGGGGCCATCCCCATGCCTCTATACCAATGGCTTACATAAACCATTGTATATAATCCATGTATCCTAGTTATACCAAATATTTATTGAAACTTTTAGTTTATATAAATCTATAGAAATGGTTTTAAAATAACCATTGGTATAAAATTTTCACAAATCCATCATCTCCCAGCCTCTACTCAATTCACTCGTGATCCTTACCCTAATTTCCCCACCCAAGATATCAGAGTCTTTCCATTTCATCTTAGGATCTCCACTTATTCAAGAGTTTTTTTATTCATATATTCTTCAACATTAGATTTGTGAGCTCTAAATCCTTCTTCTATTTTATTGTGTAATGTTTTAATTTTTATCTGTGAAATCTTGTGATCGATGTCAAATATTCTTGATCTTATACTTGTTAAATATATATTTAGTGATTTTGGGTTAGTTTTTTTAAATTAGAGACTTTATAACTTGTCTTTAATGTCATGAAGTAAACAGATTCATTATAAAGAATGATGGCCATGGATACGTCATTCCATGGTTTATGTTCATGTCATGAAGCACCAATAAACATGAAAATAAAAAAATATATTTTAATTTATTGAAGTAATTTCATATCTATTAATCTTGATATCCATGTTTGAATTTAAAATGAAAGTTTCTTGTTAAAATAATTATCATCCATTTTTTGGACAAATGAGAAAGGGTCTTAATGAGGAATTCCATATAAAATAAAAAATATTTATACATGGAAATATATAAGGTTAGATATATTGTGGTTTATTTTTATAAATAAAATAATTAATAATAATAATTAGAATTTAATTATTGCTAAAATTATTTTTTGGGGATGAATGAGCCCGATGTTTTTTTGATAAAGGATGGATTTCCTTGAAATTTTTTCTATTTTTTCATATGAAGCTATATATTGAATAATTAATTTAATATTAATTTATTCTTTATGGATTAAATAATTATTATTTTTGATCTATCAAAGATGAAATAAGTTTTATTTCATTTTTTTCATCACCCAATCATAAATATCTTGATATGGTGATCTTTATTTCTTCCCAGTATGTGATTTAGGGGGATTGTACTTCTATGTCTTTTTATTTTTATTTAATTCATGTTCATTTAAAATTATATTATCTTCCCTCCCACTCTATCTTATTTTTCATTACATGACCATTGAGTTTTTATTAATGTATTTTTCCATAATGAAGTTACAAAAAATAATACTTTCACTATAAACATTGGTTATGATAGGATCTATATTTAAAAATGGTTTTTATGACCATTGTCACTAATGAAACAAAGTATATAACCATTAAAGATGGGAATTTATGAGAGATTGATAGAAACCACTCATAAGGGAGGTGAATTTGAAATAATTCTAATTAAAATATGAAGAGGTCATTAAGCCTTTACAATCACTAATGCATGAACCTAGGAATTATTTGTATCGTAACTTTTTCTTCATCTACACTTCTATTAAATCATTATAAATATTTATTCATTGATTTTTCAAGTATTTATTACTTTCTAGAATTATTTTAGTGTTTTAATTATTGAATTTATTATTATATATTGTTTTATTTATGGTATCATCATTATACATTCATGATTATATACTACTTCATTGAAGATTTTGGGGTTTGGGGTTTATTTTTCTAACATTAAAACTGATTGATACCATTGGTAATTAAAGAATCTCTATTGGTTAGCCGCAACCCAAGAAGCGTGGATGCTTTATATCCTTCTGGTCTAGTAAAGTTACCCCATTTAGTTAAGTGAAAAAGATGGGGGACCTAAATCATAGAAGACACCTCCTTCCATTGTAACCATAAAGAATTAATTAAATGATTATTGTGTTCCTAATGTGACTGGTTTGGTCATTCCAATCCATCTTTCTTTAAAATTCCAAAGAACAATTATTGTTATAGATGAATGAGACATCTACAGAAAAAATTATAGATTAAATTATCCAAAGAAGAAAATTTACCAATCATACTATAGATCTAAATGTTCAATTAGTAAATATTATTAGGTATTTATTCAACTCCCATATTTTTTATATCGATTATTTTTCGCCTTTGATTCTAGTTTTTATCTTTAGAACATATATTGAGATGTTCAAAGTATAATGTTCATTTGGAAAGTAAGATTTAATTCATGAAATTATGGCTTTTCCTTTTTTGGATCTTATTGATTGAGTCTTCATTGTTAAAACCTTGTGTATCACTTTCTAGTGTCTCAAAGTTATGCATTTCTTCCACCAGGATAGTGAATTCTTAAATGAAGGGGATACCCTTCTTGGTTCATTATTTTTAGGCATCTCTTATATAATTTGTTGCTATTAGTATGCTTTGATGACTTTCATATTAAAATTGGTTATAATGGATTTCATTATTGTGGTTTTAATTTTTTATTTAAATATAATTTTTTCCCTGTAATATATTATATTGAATCTAGATGTATCATACCAATCATATTTTAACAATGTTTGAAAATAATTTGTATATTTTTAAAGATTTCTTATTTAACAATTCTTTAGATGGAGGTCACATAAATTCTCCATGTTATAATTATATTGGAGTATCATTGTTAATTCAGGAAGAAGTTAGCTACCATATAAAAAATCTAGATGTGAAAAAACTATGAAGTTTGTTATCTCAATGGATATATGAGATAATCCTATACTATTCGTGAATAGAAAGAAATAAGAGGTATTGATAATTTTATATTTGACAGGTTTACATTTTTGAATCATCATAAGTGGGATAGTATGCTAGTGTAATAAGAAAATTATGTCAATACACATGAGTAAAATAATGAGGATGATAATTTTGAGAGAGTGAAAAAAATAATGGATGATGTTAGAACTTATGTATGTAAATATTTCACTAAAATAACAACGTTGAAATATTTTATGCAGATATATCATGCAAAAACCATGTCTCAAATTTATAAAACCACCATTGATTATATTATTACATTTTTGAGGAATTTCTTCATGCTTGTGAATTTATTCCCTCAAATAATTATAAGGCATGGAAGATAATTAAGAATCTTGGATTTTCTAATAATAAAATTTATTATTTTCTAGAAGATTATAGTTTATTTTTATAGGAAATAGATAAACTTAATGACTTTTAATATTGTGCTATATCTCAATGCGAGGAAATTGCATATGGAACACCATATCATGTGTCAGAAAAAGTCTTGTGGAACTTTCAATTGATTTATAGGATTAAAAATCTATTCATTTCTATAGAAATATCAACCATTACGTAATGAAATGATACATCAATAATTAAATATAATGATTAGTTGGTTTATCCAGCATTTGGATTATCACAGAAGAATTTTGATACAGGAAATCCTTATTTTTTAGATGAGTTGTGTATTTTTTGGTTGGATCTATCTTGTGATTGTTTTAATATGTTTGGTTAGATGCTTATTCCTCACAACTTATGCCTAATTTGTATTCATGTTTATAATATTCCTTCATGGTGTGTATTGAAAAACCTGTCATGTTCTTAAAAAGACAAATATTCATCCCTTATAATCCTAAAGATGATATAGAATTATACTTGAAACCTTTAATAAAAGAGTTGAATCACCATTGGGATATGGGTGTGCACACATTTGATGGTTCTTCAAAAAAAATATTTATGTTTTGTCACACCCTTCTATGGACTGTAAATTATTTTCCTAACTATACATTGATTTCTAATTGAATCATTAAGGTAAAACTATCATGTCCTATTTTTATGAAGAATACATAGTCAATAAGACTTAAATATCTTCATAGTTTCAGTTTCATGGGGTGTTGATGATTCATTCCAATCGATCATCAATATAGGAAGAATTGTTAAAGGTTAGATAATACTATTGACACTGAACAACCACCAATATATATGTAAAGAACTAATAAGATTAATCAATTGAAATATTTAATTTTTTCATTAGGGAAAGTTTATATGAAATCTAAAAAGAGAAATTATATTAACACTCAATCAACTTTCAATTGGAAAAATAAGTATCATTTTTTGAGTTTCCATTTTGGTCTACCAATTTTTTTAATAATTATTTAGATGTAATGAACATTAAGAAAAACATGTGTGAAATATTGATTTTAATTCTTCTAAATATCTACGGGAATACCAAAGAGGGTTTATGAGCTCATTGGGCCTTGTTGGATTGTGGTATTCTACCAGAACTACATCCTTTTTGTATTTGTGAAAAAAAATGGAAAGATCCTTATACTTCTAATGTGATGTCACCTTTAAAGAAAAATCAATTTCTAGAAGTATTGAAGAATATCAAGGTTCCTGATGAATATTCTAGCAATATATATAAATGTGACGATTGAAGGGAGTTTAAATTAAAATCCCTTGAAACTCATGATTATCATATCCTTATTTATGAATTGATTCTAATAGAAATATGACATTTACTATCCAAAAATATAAGGGTAATGGTGATTCACTTATTCCATTTTATAGAGACCTTTTTGGTAAATGTTTATCGAAGTATTTCTTGAAAACAATCCCTTAAGATTCACCATTAATTTTCTGTGAGTTGAAAAAAATCCCTTCTCATTATTCATATACAAGCAACATTTAACAGTTCATCTTCCAGATGAAACACCTCTTGGGGGAACCATTACTTTTTAGTGGATGTATCCTATTGAATGACATATATTCACAATAAAATATTATATCTGAAATAAGAATTATTCTGAAGATCCAATTGTGAGAGGTAATCTAGTTGAAGAATTTCTAGATTTTTGTTCAATGTGTTTTTATGATGAGACAAAAAGACAAAACTGGCCAATGTTAAATGAAAATTAGTATTATGGGAAAATTTATCTCTCATTTATATCTCTTCCCAAAATATGAGGTATTCTTGGGTAATATACATTGGCTATATCGAACCTTGAAGAGCGAGATATAGCACATTGCACAATCTTGTTTAACTGTGGTTTGTTTGATGACTATATCAAGAAATTAAATTAAATATTTATATATTATCTCATACTATGTCATTTCACATATACCTTAAACTATTATTATCATTTTATATAGTTAATATTAAAAAATTATAAAAAAAATTCATATATATTTTCTTTTGAGAAGGAGAGAGGATCTTCATAGCAAAGAATTTCTTTTTTGGTTGAAATAAAAGGTATGTCCTTTACATTAATTAACATAAAATATAGATATTCATTTAATTATTTTATTAATATATATTTTAGGTATTGAGTTTATCTGCTGAATCCATCTCTCAAGAATTCATAGCATTGGCTTATAATCCCAAATATTTCATTTGCAATTGAAAATATTTAATAATCAGTGGGTATAAATTTGTTACAAATTATTGAGAAATGAATATAAGAACACAAAATGATTGTATTATTTTAACTAAAACAACTTATTTTCATGTTATTTCATCAGATAGTAGGCCTTGATATAAATTTTTTTATTATTATGGACTTTTTGAGAAAATATTATTATTGTATTACTAATCTCATAGTTGAGTCACAGTGATGTAAATGGTTTGATTCAATGAATTGACATGATATATTTATTTATTAATTTGGATTCCAAATTATTAACATGACTCTCTTCCTGGATACTGATGAATCATATATTTTGGCATTAGTAGAAAAAAAGTGTTTTATATAAAAGATTATATGAGACCTGATTATGGTGTCATTATTCAATTAATCCCAATGAATATTTTTCATGATAGTGGGGAAGAAATTAGCACTATTTATTACCCATTCATGATGACCAAAATATTTTATTTCATGACAAAACGATTCCTATTATGAGAATTGATGTTGAACTTTATGTAGTGGTGGGTAATATATAAAAGTAACCATAAATATTTACATCTCATTCATCATACCTTGAAATTGGTTTCTTAGGTTGGTACTACTGTAATTACTTTAATTTAGATTTATTTTGGAATGATATGTTTGTATTAGTATTATTTATTTTCACCGCATTTAATTAGATTTATTTCAATTCAGAAAACCTAGTTTATAATGGGTTTTAAAAAATTTATAAAATAGTTTTAAATTATAGTTTTAAATTATAGTTTTAAAAACAAGTTATGACATTTTTATTACTTATATGACTTTTAACTTGTATGCATAAATTTTAAAAACTATTTATAAAAAATAAACATTTCATTTTTATATAGATTATTAAAGATATTGAAAAAATTATACAGGAGTGATTATTTGAAAATTATTGAAGGATGTCTGAGATAGGTTTTCCTTCTGTGTTTGCCTTAGTGAGTATAATAATTATAATATTTTTCATCTACATTACTTGAAAAATCATGTTCTTTTTCTTAATAATTTTTTTAGGTACATTCATCCGAACCAGAGATGACTTTTCATCCTACTAGTATGGGTCTGAGTGGGGGTGCTCCTAGAGCTACATAGAGTACCCATCATACTTTTTAACACCTTAACCTACCAGCAGACATCCCATCTACCACACCATTCCATCCTCCATTTTTTCCTCTATGGGTTTTCCTACACATGCCTCCATAATCATATTATTTAGCCTCTAATTCTCATAACATTTCAATAATATATCCAAGGATGTTCCCACCTATAGTATATTCATATCCTAGGATGTATCCCCATCTCTTCTTTCCTTATCCGACCATGTAAATGTTGCCTCCATTTCCTACTATCCATCTAGGATATGACGATTCTTCTCTTTTATCTTTTAATCTAGTGCATGAAGGTGACCCGATACATTCATTAGAATATGCACATCCAATAAAGGATACCGATCTAGGACATCAAATGGATCCATTTGATCTTAATGAGTAGCCAATATCATATTTTTTATAAGTGTATCAAATTATATCACATCATGTTTTCCCGTTGTGCTGTGAATTAATTCATTTTATTTTTCTTATCTTATTCAGTGGGATATTCTAATAGGATATATATGAACATCCATATGAATGAATCCTGGAATCGTCGATCACAAATAATGGTAGATTAAAATGAATAAAATCAAATGGTAGGTAAAAATTCTAGGAAGTGTAGAAGTTTTATGGAAACTTAATCCAAGAACAATGATATCACTCTTGGGAAACCAGTCCCATGGAGGTATATTGGTAATGAAATCAAGGAGAAATCATGGGATGAGATATGGGTAAGAAAATTTGTTAAATTGATATCCATATTATTTTTGTATTTATTATAATTACCAAGCTCATTGCAGATCGGATTTAACATTCCCAATAGTGAAAGTATTAAGGTTTCACAATTGATGGATCTTGGGAAGTAGTGGTGATCATCTAAGCGTGAGTACATGTTGATTGGAAGAGTAGAGCCAATTTTTTTACTTAGATAGTGTAATAATATTCACTGATTTTCCAACAACACAATATCCATAAATGATCACTTATAGTAAGAGTTATAAATTTAAGTAATTCTTGATCTTTAATTTTTGTCATATAAAATTTAATTTGTATTGATTGTATTGATTTTTTGTCTTTAAGATGCATTGGGAAAAAAACAAAAAATAACAAAGATGCTATGATGTATTTGCACACTTTGGGGAACACAACAATGTCCAAGTATAAGAGGTGCTAGGTAATTTAATATGAATATAAATAATATGTATATTTATATTATTAATTATTCATAATGGATTTATTTGATAAGAAAACGTTATAGGGATCTCTCTATAATATAGGCTATAATATTTTTCATACTGAGAGTGAACTGAAATAGAATATTCTAGATTTTAGAAACTATTTAACAATAATCCAAAAAATAAGTTCTTTATTCCAAAACATATAATAGTTAAAATAATGACCTAAAAATATTTTTTTATTCTTTGAGTGCATGTTGCACATAATTTTCTAAAGTATATTTTTACTGTTTTGATATGTTCTTATCCATAAGTTGGGAAAACATTGGGAAGCCAACACATTTATAAATTCCTTTATCCACTAATAATATTATTGGACTAACTATATTTTTTATCTTTTCATTAATATTAGGTCAAATGGAATATTTTAGGTTGATTATATTCAAATTTATTTATTTCAATTTCATTTTATAAATTGTAACATAATTTTAATAAATATTTTTTATGTAAACTATAAACTATTCTTACTTGTAATTTCCTACAGTTCATTCAAATAAACCTAGAGTTAATTGAATACATTCAAACCAAACTAAAGTGGTTATTTCATTTTATTTTTATTTTTATGAGGTATAAAAACATTAATTTTCATAAAAATGATTTAAACATCATTAAAAAATCATAAAATAGTCCTAAAACAAACTCACATAGTCCTAGGACTAAATCCTGGGAATTCCACCTTAATACAGAAGGATAAAAATTCCCTATTTAGTTAGATTTTCATGCTGAAATTTATTTTTTCTTCTCGTGAATCCCATTAATATAAGGCTATAAATTCCCTATTAATCTACAATTTATAGATTTAATTAATTCATTCTTCCCCATTCGGGTTGTGCTAACATTAATCCTATAAACCTGTTGAAAGTTCCACTGAAATTGACATACCAACATCACGAATTCCTTGGGTAAAATGGTGATTTGGAGCAGGAGCAAGAAACGGAGCAGGATCAAGAAATCCCTGACTCCCCTGCGCAATAATGGCGATTTGGAGCTTTTTGATCTTCTCACTTAAGTTTCTCTATGGAATAGTTCAACCCAGAGTGGGAAGCGGCCTTTAAGGCTAATCGGCATGCCTTGAAGGAAGATTTCAAGCCCTCGGTCTCTCAGGATTCTTCGAATTTCCAAAGAAAGAGTCTGTCTTTTACGGAGGCTCTTTCTGGATCTTTAAATCCTACAAAGGAGGATTCATCTAAATCCTCAAACATCACTAGGTTAGAGAATGGTGGGTTTTCAGTGGTTGTTGATCCAGATGCGTTGCAACAATGTTTTGATCTATGTAATTTCTCTATACTTTGTCGTATGATTTACTGAAAAGTGGATAAACCTTGGTCTTTTTCTGATCTCAAAAATAGAATTTCACATTGTTGGGGTATGAGGGATTGGAAATTAATCTCAATTGGTAAAGGGTATTTTCACATCATATTCAATTCCTTTGAATCTTTGAATTTGGTTTGGAATTTGGGAAATCTTCAACTCAAACCTGGAGTCCTGAGATTATCTGAATGGGATATCAATTTTAATCCTTTCACTTTCAAGAAATCGAATGCACAAATTTGGGTAAGGTTGCATGGATTAAACTGGGTGTATTGGCATCCTAGAATTCTTAATGATATTGCATCATGTCTCGGCACTCCAATTAGGTTGGACCAGCGCACCCTGTATGGTGAAATTGGTTTCTTTTCTAGAGTCCTTGTGGACATCAATTTGGAAATCAAAAGACCTAGTTGCATTCTATTAAATGCTAATGGATTCAAGTCAGATATTAGATTGGAATATGAGAATGTTCCATATTTTTGTGTTGTCTGCAAAATCATGGTGCATACTGTTTCTAACTGTAGGATGATTCAAAGAAATGTTAAAGCTTCAACTAGAGCTTCAGAATGGACTGAAGTTAATAGGATCAAAAAGAACAAAGTTGTCTTTATTGAGAAAAATGGAATTCTAAAAAACTCAGTGGTCCTCCCTGTCCAAATGCAAAGTGCACCTTCTACTACAAAAGTTCCCACATCCATTCACTTTTCCCCTTCCTCATCTCTAAAAGTGTCATGGGATGATATAGCAGAGGAGGAAGAGCATATTCTGGAACCAACACCCAAGGTTATCCAATCTGGTAACCCAGTTACTGAATGGGTTTTTCAGGAGGATTACGAATTATTTACTGAAATTTATAATGATGTTTGTAATCTGGTTACAGTCTCACAGAATGAAGATGAGGAGAATCAGTTATTTCAGGATTTTTACAATGATATACTTGATCTTGTGGTATCATTATAGGATGACTAGGTGGATTCTCCTTTATTGAATTCTATTTGATATGATTCATCTTATAAAGTAGCAGGTTTTAATCATGAAAATTCTCAGAATGTAAATGTTTCTAAACATGATCTTCCTGCTGCTATCAAATCTGGACAGACTTGTATTTACAACATTTCTGTTCTTATTCCAGGGGCCAATTCCAGCATTTTTCCTGATGATCATGACATTCAGAACACTATGATTACTTCAAGTTCTGGTAAAATTTCATCATATGATTCTGTTTCCAAAAGTAATGTTACAAATCCTGCAAGTATTTCTTCCATTGTTCACAGAAATCTGGACACATTGATTTTGTCCAGTACACGTGGGATACCTGAAGCTGTAAACATTGATGACCTGCTTCAAGGCTCCAAAGGTCCTCAAAGCTCGAAAAGGAAAGTAGGGAGACCCCCTAAAGCTGGAAAAATCATGGACACTGCATTAAAGGTAAGGAGTTCAAAACATATACCCATAATAACTAAAGAATATCTTGTAGAACTGGCAGAATCTGGCAATTAAATCACCACGAGATTTCTCATGGCTGGTTCATGCCACTTAATGGAAATGTCTTGGAAAACAAAGGATTTGAAGCTACTGAGTTCACAAGGAGCTGAACCTGACTGTGAATGGTCTGGATAACATGGTTTTGGGTGATTTACTTTGCTGGTTAGATTCATCCTAGGTGGAGTTGTTCCATCTTTATGAGAATGCAGTCAGGCCAAGAGTTTATGGGACTATGTTGGCTCCTTTTTTGGGATGGTGTTTGACACCTCCAGGAAAATTCTGGATCTACTTCTCGGACTACCACATGGATGTTATAGCGCCCAGATTTATAACCTTCTGTTGGATTCTATTGCTAATGTTATTATAGCCATATGGGAATCCTGAAATGTAGCACTTTTCACTGGCGCACACTCAACAGTTCAGCAAGGAATGGTGGCGGTACACAGGGAGGTTTATGCTTATTTGACTGTACAGGATGGCGCCATGTTTAATATTGTTTCCTATTTGAAAATTTTGCGAACTCTTGGTGTTGCAGGTCGGTCACGCAGGCCCCGGATGCTGAAATATATTCAGTGGATATCACCCATTATGACTTGTCTCAAGTATGTTGATGGGGTTGCGATGGGCACACCAGGTCCGTCGAGTTTTGGTGGTGTGTTCCATACTTTTTGTGGGTTTGTGAAGACTACAGTTCATGCTTTGAGAGCCAAGATGCACCGAGTTCCTTGGTGTATGATACCTCAATGGGTGGACTGTCTCAGCAAGATCGCCCACATGCAGGTGGATGTTTCGCATGTCCATCGGGAGGCTAATCTGGTGGCGGATGCATTGGAAAAGATGTCACTTAGTGATAATGGAGGTTTTTGGTATTTCACGGCTCCTTATTATTGTGCCCCACTGGTGGAGGAAGATATATGTGGTGTGATATTCACTCATTTCTGTAATAACCCCTTGTACACTTGACTGGTTTCCCTTGCTTTTATTTTAATCTTTTTGGGGCCGGCTTCCACTGGTTCCGGATCTTTCTAAAAAAAAGTTCTACTGAAATCCAAAAATACTATCTTTCTTGATTTTAATTTAACTCCTAAATGATATGTCAATATAATTCTTCTATAATTGAAAACATGCTTTGATTAATGTATCATTCATCAAGGGATACATTTGAGAATGTATTGGTTCAAAAAAACATTGTAAACCAAATTACGTAGCCCAAAATTATCTAATTTTCATAGCCCGAGACGAAGAAATCATCTTGAAAATGATTGGAATAACCCAAACTAAAAAAAATAAAAAACATAACAAAAAATGAACTAATTAACCTAACGAAAAAAATTTCTTATCATACTATATAAATTTTATTAAACTGGGTGTGTTTTTAAACTAAGGAGATATCTTTTATGAATTTTTGTTTTAAAATGGGGAAAAGGTATTGACATGGGTTGAATAATTTTAAACAGTTACCTTTAAAAAAATATTTTCTAAAATTATTCCTTGAATAAGAATAGGTTTTGAAAAGATATTGGTATTTTGAAATGATTACTATTTGTAATGTAATTTGGGAGAGTGTTTTTTATAATTTTATTTGAAATTAAGTTGATTTTGAGGTATAATATATATTTAAAATAAATTTTTGGGGGGTTTTAAATAGTAATTTTTCATTGGTGAAACAATTTTGAAGTTTAGTTTTTTTTATAAAACAAAATTTAGTTTTTAGTAGGAAAAGGTAAAGCTATTGGGATTATTATATCAGGGATTTTCATAAGTTTGAGGATAGTTTTGTTGATAATATTTTAAAAAATTTAGGTATGTTATTTGTTCTTTTTAAAAAAGGTCATTATGGTGATAAAATTTTTGTTTATTTATAAGATATTAATCAATGGATCTGGGATAACATTTTGAGTGTTTATTAGTTATTTAGTGGTTAATATTCCATCTGGGTGCTAAATCATTGGTGTTAGTAATTTGGATTGAATCTGGTGATCATGTATTAAGTTTTTGATTTATGTCTAGGAAATTATAATATAGAAAGATGTAATGTTTTTTTGGGGTTATGTAATATATTTTTTGGATATTAGTTACCTCTAAGGTATCAAGTATTTTGTATTTTGTTGTTTGATTTAAATTTTTTAAGTCTCGCATCAGAATAATGGTTTATATTCAATATTTGTTCTTGTCTTTTAATCAGGGATTGATAATGTTTGTATGTATTGGATATTGGATGTGGAATTGGTTCATATTTTTAGGGATGATAGGTTTTTAGTAGAGAGGTTTTAAAAACACATGTCTTAGGGGATTAGGGTAATGGGCGGATTTTTTCTAACCTCAAAAGACCGAACCCAAAATGAAAAAAAATAACCTAACCAAAAGATATGTAACCCAAAATGAACAAAATAAAGGAACCAAAAATAAAACAAATAAACTAAATCAAAGTAAAAAAATTATTAGAAAAAAAATAATCCAATGACCAAATAAACTATCCAAAAATTACATAACCCTAAAATGAACCAAATTACATAACCCAAAATAAACCAAATGACCTAGATCAAATTTGACATAACCCAAGGATGAACCAAATGACCGAACCAAAAATTAACCAATTAACATAACCCAAGATGAAGATAATACCATAACCAAAAATGAACAAAATAATATTACCCTAAAAAATATCTGAACCCGAAATGTACTAATTAACCTAAATAAAAAAAAGAACAATTGATTAAATAACATAATCCAAAATAAAAGATGACCAAAATACTAAACTGAAGCAAATGACGTAACCCAAAAAATACATAACCCAAATAAACCAAATGACCTAACCCAAAATAAACCAAATAACATAATATACAAAATAGATATCCAAAAAATGGAAAAATTACCTTACCTAAAAAACCTAATCCAAAATGAAAAAATGACATAACCCAAAATAAACCAAATAACCTAAATCCGAGTAAACTAATTGTTCCATTCCCAAAATAAACAAATTACCAAATGAACTAACCAAAAATTATATAACCCAAAAATGAACAAAATTATGTAACCCAAAATAAACCAAATAACCTTACTCAAATATGACATAATCAAAGATAAACCATATAATTGAACCCAAAAAATGACATAAACCAAGTGAAAAAATAACATTTTCCTAGAATAAACCAAATTATATAACTCAAAAATGAATTAACCCAAAAATGAATCAAATGTACTAACCCAAATCAACCAAAATTCCCTAACTTAAAATGAACCAAATGACCTATCCAAATAACCAAATAGACAAATAGTAAAAAAGGCCTAACCCAAAAACGAACCAAATGACATAAATTATTAATGGTAGTAACACCATCATAAAAAAATAATCAAAGTACCACACTAAAAATTTGAAAAATATACTAATTGATTGAAAAAATAACTAAATGAACAAGTTACCAAAAACCAAATCAAAAAAAACTAAATGTACAAATAATCAAAATAATTAAGTGACTAAATAAACAAATAACATAACACAAATATAATTAGACCAATATGAACATAAAAGGGGCATATATATCATACCCTTGTTTTTTATTCCAATTAGTATGTATTGATTATGTTATGGTAATAATATCAAATTTTTAGTTAAATGAATATTTAGATTCTTATTCATTTTATGGATTTTTTTCAACAACAGAAATTTTAATTCATTCTAGGTTTATCAATTTCATATTATTAAATAATGTACTATTATAGTAATAAATATCATATGAAACAAGCGACATTGAGATTCAGTGGTTGTGTTCCTCTAAAAATTTTATTTTTCTTTCTTGAGTAGTAGGAAAAATGATAGATGTGTTGTAAGTACAAAGACATAAGAAAATATTATAATCCTTTTGTATATATTTCAAATTTTTATACATAATTCATAATTAAATATCTTTTCTATATTTTCAATAGTGTGTCATGGAGTCCCTCAAGGAGAAATAAGGTGACAACTTCACGAAAAATTATCATTTGAGATAGGTATTAGCTAAGGGGAACTAGGGGAGCGTCTAATGTCAACCTCAGAAAAACCTCATCCCTACAAGGTATTGGATGTGATTGTGTGCCTATCAAACCTATCACACCACAAAGTGGTAAAACTCTAATGAAGAAGAATATATGTCCAAAACAATATCTATACATGAGTGTAAAAGAGGTAAACTGGTCACTAAATAGTTATTAAACGCTATGTTGGTTATATTTCCATCACTTCCATTAGAGGATTATAATGTTTTTTATTCAAGAATGGTAACAATGCACTCTATATATTATGTGAAAAGTTATGTAAATGAGGGTTCTAATGGTGGTTGAGGTTATGATACTACTGTTGATAGTTATAATTATGATGATGGTTATAATGATGCTGATGACACTGGGGCTCTAGGAGACGATGTTGGGGATGATTATGTTGGTGAACTGGTGGTGTTGAGGGAGATATTGATCCCCTCTATTTTTGTGTTGATAGTAAAGATACATGTGTGGATGATGGTTAATGAATAAAACTAATTGATTATGTGGATATTATTTGTATGTTATAGTAATTTAAATGGTTTGAAAATAATAGATAATCACTTGGTTAAATGCTAAATATATAATAAGTGGAACACATTAAATGTGTACCACAATTTGTAATTTATTTATAGGTTCTCTGATAGGTCATGGATGGTTCTACTAATATACATTGAGGATAATATTGTATACCCACTATTCATAGTACCATATGCAGGCATAAATTATGGATATCCATTTATTCCCATAGTTTCATGAACCCTTGGTACATATATATACCCACAGTCTAAAGTAAACCATGGGTATTCAAAATTGGAATTGATATATAGAAACAAATTCAAATAAAAATATTACTATAAACCAATAATGATAACACTAATATCCATGTTTCACATAACTATTTTTATAGGCTATACCAACGGTTGTGGGGCATATAAAAATAGTTCAAAACTGCTGATATAACATTTTTTCTAGAATTGATCCCAAAAATCCTCATTGGATAAAGGAGTTATAAAGGAGATACTAGGACTTATATGACATCCCCAAGAAACCAAAGGATAGAAATAAATGATAAGGACCTCAAAAAAATGTTAGGGGTTGATTTTCCCTTTGAAATAATAAGAAACTAAACTACATGAGAAATAAACAAAAACACTTCTATAAGATGAATGTGAACAAAGTAAAACTCTAACATAACCTAACCAATACCATATTAGAGTACAAGAAGTAACCAAAATACATACTCAAGAGGACCATAAAAAGACCAAAAACTCAAAACTCCAAAGTGAAAACAACCAAAAACACCCCACCCGCTCCATGATCCAACTATACATGACAATCCATTATATCTCGAAGCATCAATAAAGAGATGAGATATGTTTTCTTTACCTATGTCTTGATAAATGAAATATTTAAATGTAACAAAATGTCAATTGATTGGGTGATTCTAAACTTAGTAATATTTCTGCAATTACATCCCATTTCATACCATTAGGATAAAACATGTCATCACATTTACTAAAATCATTTAAAATATTTTTACATAATTTATATCAAACCTATAAATGATTTTTTCTAGGTAGATCATCAACAATGTCATTAAACCATTTCTCATTTAATTTGGAATATTTTTTTCCATGTATACACACATAACCACACACAAACACTATAAATATTTATGTAACCATTGATGGTATAATTTCACATCCACACTCCATCCCATTTTGTTTGTTGTACTTCCCAACCATTATACATCTGAATCTACTCATACCTAACCATTTTTGACAACATCATACTCTGCGTCACCAAGCACGCTTCCCCTTGTAGCCTACTGAGGTCTTCCTCCTATCAAGTACCATGGGTTTGTCGCGACACCAAGACGCTCCCCACTATGGGTCTGTCGCGACACCAAGGCGCTCCCCACTGGGCTAGTAGAGTCAATCCGAGTCAAAACAGTCTGCACTATGCTTGCTCGTCTCTGGGAGGATCCGCTCCATGAGCTACTAGAAGATACTCCAACTGTCATAAAGTCCACGAAGAAGTATCTCAAAGGTCCACCGCATCAAAGGGGTCTCAACGCAACAGACGGTGTGTCAATCGGACGCCTGGTCTGTTAGTTATTAGTATTTTTGTTTCGAGGTCCCGGTTGGATTTGTGCTCGATCCAACCTGACCTCACATCAACTATACCCAAAAATCCCATAGGGTATACTCAAAGGGACCGTCTCACTCCAAGATTTCCAATGCTGCTGACGGTTCATCAAACGGACGTCTGGTGACAAAGATACGGGCAAAGAAGCATAAAGGGGTTTTAGTGGGCCTGGGTCTGGTCTGACCCAGTCGGACCGACCCAGTTCGGGATGATCTGGCCAGACCCGTTGGGTCCGGCCTGGACAGTTGGGCGGGCCGGCCCCTTGGGTTCGGCCTGACCCACTGGGCCCTACCCAGCAGGCAACGAGGGGCCGCAGAGAGTTGTAAAGGCATGGTCCGGCTATGAGGACGCAGACCAGCCATGGGTTTGCATGAGGGTGGTTCGGCCCGGAGGGTGCCACATGGGCGGCTCGTCCTGGAGTGTGCTGCGAGGGCGGCTCATCCCATGGCATGGGGCTGGTTCGGCTCAGAGGGTCGCGGGGGTGCAGCTCGGGGCAGCTTGGCCTGGAGGCTGGGGTGGCGTGGCCAGGGCCGGTTCAGCTGGAGAGGCCGGGGTGGCTCAGACGGCGGCCAGGGTGGCTTGGTCGGGAGGCCAGGGTGGCCGGGGGATGGTTCGGCCAGGCGCCGTGAGGGACGCGGGCCGGTTCGGTCGGGCGCCGCGAGGGGTGTGGGACAGTTCAGCCAGGCGCGACGAGCGGCATGGGCTGGATCGATCGAGGCATTGTGGGGGGGTGAAGGCAGCTCAGCTCAGGGTGGCAGCTTAGCTCGGTAGCAGTTTGGCAGCAGTGTGGAGCGGCGAAGGCCACAGGTGGTGGAGTGTCGTTGCCTTTGTCGTCTTCCTCCATTTCGAAGAACACACCCAATTCAACACAAGGATTACAGAGATGATGGGCCATGTTAGTTTGGCCTGCACTCTCTACATTAGGGTGGTAGCAAGCGGATCATCATAAACAAGAACATCAAACCCTCCCGCAATGATTGTTTCTCATCCGCAAAAGAAAACATCCACGTTCTTCATTTTAAATAAAGGGATAACTTGGGGAAATAATCATACAAAAATTAAACCCCTACCTCGTTCTCTTGATGGCATTGGCCCAAGAAGGTAGTACAATTGTCGATTCATCATAGGTGAGTATGTCCCACATCGGAAGAAGTCCCAAGGAAAAAGGTCGAAGGAGGTCGGCATTCTTCATTGGCGGAGCATTCTTTGTTGGGGAGCGCATTCTTTGTTAGAGAACGCATTCTTCGTTAGAGAGCGTAATCCTCCAATTATTGGGTGTTGCATCACTTTACCAGCGCTTTGTCTCTTGGTGAATTCATCCCAAACCCTCCTCCCAAGCTCCATATATATAGGAGAGGGGGGAAGTAGGTAACAATCATTGGAATTTATGATGATTCATTTATTTGGAACCTTCCTAAATTCCAACGATGTTGTTACTTAATTTAAAAAATGGGGGCAAGTCAATTAACTAAGTTGGAATAATTAATGTGGTGTGTTGGAATCATTAATGTGGAGGAAGCTCAAGAGGCTCCTCCACATTAAATAGGGGGTTGAGAGGTTTCCTCCCCCCCCCCCATTAATAGGGGTCGGGTGGTCCTCACCACAATAACCTCTCATGGGAGGTTAAGGTGTGGTGGTCCCCACCACCATAACCTCTAAACACACGAAACTTTACACACAGCAAGATACGAATGAAAGTCAAATGTATAGTAAACAAGTGAGTACAGTAAGTAAATGGGGCCCGAATAGAATCCCAACTGGAAAGTACAAGTACAACTGAAATACAATACAACTGAAGAAAGAGAAAAGATGGCTACTGGATCATCATCCGAGGTTCCTACCTTAAGGGTAGGTATAGATTGCCTCTGCAACACTCCACGTCCATTTGTCTCCTCTTCATATCAACAAGCCATATGTTCCACCTCCTAGAACAGTCCAGTCCTGGTACTCTCAGCCTTAGTCAGCGATGTCTGTTGTCTGCATCCAACACAACAAGGTGAGGGCATAGCCCGTGAAGGGGTGAGTATAATGATACTCAGTATGGACACCGAGACCCTCAAGGTCTCAAAAAAATCCACCAAGGACAAACCACAAAGTATTAAATCAAAAGATAACCTTACTTAGGTATATGTCCATACATATACCTGAATTATCAATAAAACCATCTCCATCATGAGGAAAAAACAGAAAAACTAACTCATCTCAAACCGGGATTTTAGTCTAGGGGTAGTATCATGTAACATCCCCAGTCACATTCTCGAAACCTTAGATGCTGGAGAAATCCTCCTCTGTCGAGTACAATGGGCTTGCCGCGACACCAAGCGTTCTTCCCACTAACCTTGGACTGGTGAGGTACTCCTCCTGTTGAGTACCATTGGTATACTACGTCACACAGAGGCGCTCCCCACTGTGGGTCTACAGCGTCACCAAGTGCGCTCCCCATCGTAGCATGTTGAGGTACTTCTCCTGTCAAGTAACATGGGTCTGCTGCGTCACACAGAGGTGCTCCCCACTTTGGGTCTTCCACAACACCAAAGTGCTCCCCACTGGGCTAGTAGTGTCACTCCGATTCAAACGGTCAGCAGTCATCAGGACTCTTCCATCTACTAGGTCTCCACACTAAGGTCGCTCGTCTTCGGGAGGATCTGCTCCACAAGATACTGGTCAATACTAGAACAGTCATGAAGTCCCATGAAGAAGTATCTCAAAGGACCTCCACATCAAGGGGGTCTCAACGCAATAGATGGCGCGTCAATCGGATGCTCGGTCTGGGAGTTATTTTTCTTTTAGTCCTGGTCCCCAGTTGGATTCATACGTGATCAAACCTGACCGTATCTCAACTATATCCCAAACTCTAGTACGGTACACTCAAAGGGACTGTCTCACTCCAAGATTTTCAGCGTCGTTGAAGGTTCGTCAAACAAACGATCGGTGCCAAAGATATGATCGAAGGAGCGTAAAGGGTCGTGGTGGGCCTAGGTCCGGTCCGACCCAGTCAGCCCGACCCGGCCCGACCCATCCTGGGCCGACTCAGTTCGGTTCAACCCAATCTGACCAGTTGGGTCTAGCCCAGCCCATTGGGCAGGCCATCCCATTGGGTTCGGCCCGGACCATTGTGCGCAGCCCAGTAGGCCGCGAGGGGCCCTAGAGAGTCGTGAGGGTGCAGACCGGCTGTGAGGGTGTGGACCGGCCGCTGGTCAGCATGAGGGTAGTGCAGCTCGGAGGGTGCCACGTGGGCGTCTTAACCTGGAGGGCAACACGAGGGGGGCTCTACCCGGGGCGTGGAGCCAGTTCAGCTCGGAGGTCTGCGGGGGCGCAGCTCGGGGCAGCTCGTCCTGGAGGCCCGGGGGCCGCGGTCGGGGCCGGTTCAGCTTGCGGGGGGTGCGACTGGGGCCGGTTCAGCCGGGGGTGGTGAGGGGCGCGGGCCGGTTCAGTCGGGCGCTACGAGGGGCGTGGCACGGTTCAGCTGGGCGCCGCGAGGGGTGTAGCCCGGTTCGGCCGGGGGGTTGCATGGGACAAAAGCGGCTTAGCTCGGAGTGGCGGCTCGGCTCGGCGGTGGTTTGGCAGCAGTGTGGAGCGGTGGAGGCCGTGGGTGAAGGAGTGTCATTGACTTTTTCTTCTTCTTCCATTTCAAAGATCACACCCAATTCAACACAAGCATTACAGAGAGGACGGGCCATATTAGTTTGGCTCTCACTCTCTACATTAGGGCGGTAGCAAGCAGTTCATCATAAACAATAACGTCAAACCCTCCCGCAATGATTGTTTTACACCTGAAAAATAAAACAGCCGCATTCCTCATTTTAAAGAAATGAAGAACTTGGGAAAATAATCATACACAAAATAAACCTATACCTCGTTCGCTTGATGGCGTTGGCGCAAGAAGGTAGTACGATCGTCGATTCACCGCAGATGAGGACATCCCATGTCAGAAGAAGTCTCAAGGACAAAGGTCAAAGGAGGTTTTCATTCTTCATTGGTGGAGCATTCTTCCTTAGGGAGCGCGTTCTTCATTAGAGAATGCGTTCTTTGTTGGAGAGCGTAATCCTCCACGTGTTGGGCGCCACATCACTTTACCAGTGCTCCATCGCTTGGTGAAGCCATCCCAAATCCTCCTCACATGCTCCAAATATATAGGAGAGGGGGGTAGGTAACGATCATTGGAATTTTTGACGATTCATTTATTAGGAACCTTCCATGTTTCCAATGACATTGTTACTTAATTTAAAAAAGGGGGCAAGCCAATTAACTAAGTTGGAACAATTAATGAGGTGTGTTGGCATCATTATTGTGGAGGAAGCTCAAGAGGCTCCTACACATTAAATAGGGGGTTAAGATGTTTCCTCTCCCTCCATTAATAGGGGTTGGGTGGTCCCCACCATAATAACCACTCATGGGTGGTTATGTTTTGGTGGTCCCTACCACCATAACCTCTCATGGGAGGTTAAGGTCTGGTGGTCCCCACTTCTAACCTCTACATGGATATTTTAAAAAAAAAACTACACAACTTTATTTTTATTCACAAAAAATCCAAAAACTATCTTTCACCCTCAACCAAATGCATTCTAGATGAAAGTATCTTTAAGAAAATATCGGCATTGCGAGTTCAATGGTGCCCTCAGATTTCAATTCCGAGCACCAGTTCTAAGGTTAGTGGGAAGTGCGCTTGGTGTCGTGGCAGGCCCACTGTACACGACAGAGGAGGAGTTCTCCAACAGCCGTGGTTTTGATAATGTGACTGGGGATGTTACTTGATACTACCCCTATTATAAAATCCTGGTTGAGATGTGTTAGTTTTTTTATGTTTTCCTCATGATTGATATGGATAACTTGATAACTTAGGTATATGTATGGGCATATACCTAAGTAAGGTTATAGGTTGATTTCATACTTTTTGGTTTATAATTTTTGGTTTTTGTGAGACCTTGAGGGTCTCAGGGTCCCTACTGAGTATCGTTATACTCACCCCTAGATAGGCTATGCCCGCACCTTGTTGTGTTGGTTGCAGACGACGGACAGTACTGACTGAGGCTGAGAGTACCAAAACTGGACGGTGCCCGAAGGTGGACCATATGTCCTGTCAGTACGTGGAGGAGAGGGGAAAATGTAGAGTGTTGAGGAGGCTATCTGTTCCAACCCTTCAGGTAGGAATCTGGGAGGACGACCTAGTAGCTTCTTTTCTTTCTTTTCTTCAGTTGTATTGTTTTTAGTTGTACTTGTACCTTTATTGTTAGGCTTGTATTACAGCCCCTTTTACATTCATCACTCTATTGGTTATACAGTTTACTCATGTTTGTATCTTTTTGTGAGTGTTTATAGGTTATAAAGGAAATTCCTTCCTTGTTTTAGGGATTTATGCCTTTGGTTCTAGTCGCCAGCCCCCGGCCTATGGAAGGTGGGCTTTGGGTAGTCACAGCATGGGCCCTGGGGGACAGGTCGTGAAAAATTGGTATCAGAGGAGTTAGTTCTACCGCAGAACTTAGGACTCTAATCTTTATTTTCTATGAATAAATAGTGTTAAGGGTAGTGTGTATGGTTTTCAGTTCAGGGAGTCCAGTGTTGGTGCGACTGCTGACGTATCCATACACCAGGATCCTGAATTCTGATTTCCGACTCAGTGCATGAAAACACTGATTGCATGTGTGTTTTCAAACTTTTTCTTTAAATCAGCTCAACTAGGATTTTATACTAGGGGTAGTATCAAGTAACATACCCAGTAACGTTATCAAAACCACAGTTGTTGTATAACTCCTCTGACAAGTACAATGGGCATGTTGTGACACCAAGCGTGCTTCCCACTAACCTTGGACTGTTGAGGTACTCCTCCTGTCAAATATTGTGGGTCTGTTGCATCACACAGAGGTGCTCCCCACCGTGAGTCTTCTACGTCACCCAGCGCGCTCACCCTCGTAGCCTGCTGAGGTAATCCTCCTGTCAAGTATTGTGGGTCCACCGCATCACACAGAGGCACTCCCCACTATGGGTCTGCCGCGACACCAATGCGCTCCCCACTGGGCTAGTAGAGTCACTCCGAGTCAAAAGGTCAGTAGTCGTCAGGTGTCAGCAAGCAACTTGGTCTCCTCACTATGCTCGCTCGTCTCTGGGAGGATTCACTCCATGAGCTACTGGTCGATACTCCAACTATCAAGAAGTCCCACGAAGAAGTATCTCAAAGAACCGCCATGTCAAGGGGGGATCAACGCAATAGACGGCGTGTCAATCGGGCGCCCGGTCTGTGAGTTATTTGCCTTTTCGTCCCGGGGGCCCGGTTGGATTCGTACATGATCCAACCAGACCGTATCTCAAATATACCCCAAACTTCAGTAGGGTATACTCAAAGGGACCGTCTCGCTCCAAGAATTATAGCGCTGATGACAGTTCGTCAAATGTACGTCTGATGCCAAAGATATGGCCGAAAGAATGTAAAGGGTCATGGTGGGCCCGGGTATGGTCCGACCGAGTCGGCCCGGCCCACTGGGCCCAGCCAAGCAGGCTGCGAGGGTCCATAGAGATCCATGAGGGTGCGGACTGGATGCAAGGGTGCGGACCGACCGTGGGTCGGCATGAGGGCAATTCAGTCTGGAGGGTGCCACGTGGGCGGCTCAGCCTGGAGGGCCGCAGAGGCGCGACTCAGGGTGGCTCGGCCTGGGGGATGGGGTGGCGCAGCTAGGGCCGGTTCGGCTAGCGGGTGGAGCAACGGGGGCCAGTTCGGCCGAGATGATGGAGCGGTCAGGGCAGCTCGGCCGGCGGATGGCGCGACAAGGGTGGATCAGCCGGAAGGCCGGTGGGGCCGGGGGTCTGTTCGGCCAGGCGCCGCAAGAGGTGTGGGCGGGTTTGGCTGGGGCATCACGGGGGTGAAGGTGGCTCGGCTTGGGGTGGCGGGTCGGCTTGTCGGTGGTTCGGTGGCTGTGCAGAGCGGCAGAGGCCGCGGGTGGCGGAGCGCCGTCGCCTTTGTCATCTTCCTCCATTTCGAAGAACACACCCAATTCAGCACAAGGATTATAGAGAGGACGATCCATGTTAGTTTGGACCGCACTCTCCACATTAGGGCAGTAGAAATCGGCTCATCATAAACAAGAACGTCAAACCCTCCCACAATGATCATTTCCCTCCTGCAAAAGAAAACATTCGTGTTCTTCGTTTTAAAGAAAGGAAGAACATAGAAAAATAATCATACACAAATTAAATCCCTACCTTGTTTGTTTTTGGTGTTGGTGCATGGATGAAGGGGAAGTCGTCAATGTTCGTCTCATCCACAACACACTACCAATCCCAGGCTCATACATCAATTTTTCGTAGTTGAAGACGATCCTTGTCGGCATTCTTTGTGGAGGATGCATTCTTAGAGGAGGAAACATTCTTCGTTGGAGAGCGTAATCCTCCAAGTATTAGGCATCACATCACTTTACAAGCACATCGTCTCTTGGTGAAGCCGTCCCAAATCCTCCTCCCAAGCTCCATATATATATGAGAGGGGGAGGTAGGTAACGATCGTTGGAATTTACAATGGTTCATTTATTAGGAACCTTCCTAAATTCCAACAATGTTGTTACTTAATTTAAAAAAAGGGTAATCCAATTAACTAAGTTGGCACAATTAATGAGGTCTGTTGGCATCATTAATGTGTAGGAAGCTCAAGAGGCTCCTCCACATTAAAGTGGGGGTGAGAAGTTTCCTCTCCCCCCATTAATAGGGGTTGGGTGGTCCCCATCACAATAACCGCTCATGGGAGGTTAAGGTGTTGTGGTCCCCACCACCATAACCTCCCATGGGAGTTTAAGGTCTGGCGGTCCTCACTACTAACCTCCGCCTGGAGGTTTTAACAATCAAAATAAAAATAAAGCTACACAACTTTATTTTTATTCACGAAAAAGCTAAAAACTATATTTCACTCTCGACCCACTGTCATCGAGATGAAAGTATCCTTAAGAGAATACTGACACAGCGAGTTCAACAGTGCCCTCGGATTTCAATTCCAAGTATCGGTTCAAAAGTTATAAAAACTCGCTCGCACGTTTATCGAACGTACCCAAACAAAAGTTCAGAAAATCATTTTAGGCACTCCAGGCCTCAGAATCACATTCCATCAATTTTCACAGATTTGTAAAATTCCAATTTATTTTAAAAAAAATTAAATGGAAATTCTTGGTCTTTACATATCATTAATTCTTCATTCGCCTGTATTTTATCTTAAGGTTATATATATTCATTTTAAAAATGGTTATTTAGTTATACATATTTTCCTTCATTTTTATAGTGATTTTCAGGAGTGTGAACATTATGGGGGATTGAGGATATCCAAATTTTCATATTATAGTTATATTATTTTTTATTTTTTATCCCATTGTAATATTTTCGGTTCTTATGCCTATATTTATACTCTAAATGTAATGGTTAAATTAATACAACAATATTTTTTAGGTTCTATCAAGTGCGGCATGTGTTATTCCTATAATACTACAATACTAAATATGACACAATTATATAATCAAAAGAGAATTTCCATTGATAAAATTTCAATTCATCACCGAAATTAATACCGAATATGCCACATGTGTTGATACCACCTCAACTCACTCTCATATGTTATAGTTTTCCAATAATTAATACCGTGGAATCAACTATTTTTTAGTGAGTCAATTCAAGATAATGAAATCATTATTTTACATCATTTCAATATGTTAAACATTAAATCTCACAAATAATCTCATAGATCCAAGAACCGATGGTTTAGTATCTTTGAGGGTTATATACATATTTTACAATACTTGGGAACATTTATCCATAATCAAACCACACTAGACCCCCTTCTAGGATTTTCAAAAGTTATAATATTTGTCATGAACCAACCCATGTTTTCCCTCCATCAGACACCCAAGACGAACTACTATAAAGACCAAAGGGCATTCTCAATCCCCACAGGACAACACAAGTGTATTAGTGCCAAGTAAACACCACTTGGGAATAATTTTTCACATTGAGATTAAATAAATGAGCTGAAAAAATAAAAATAAAAAAATTAAGGAAATTTCAAAAATTATAACTTCCATGACATAAATTGAAAATAATTATTAAAAAAGATACATAAACAAAAACAATAAACACAACGAGAAAACCAACACTCATCTCACAACCAGTCTCCCTTCCCTATAAGAAAAATGTGCCCAAAATTCTTCCAGTTGATGTCCTTGATTTGAACACCAGTAGATATGTATACCCTTTATCCATAGAAATAAATAAAAATTCCTACATGACTGATGTGACAAAGAAAATAAAAAAACAATTGACATATCGGAAAAAACTACACCATGTGCACTAAGGTTACTCTCCATCTGAACCAGAACACCAATCACTCTAAGATAAATTAAGAGTTGAATATAAAAATAAAAATATACATATAAGAGTGAGCATAAAAATAAACATTTTTTCACCACCATCTATGCCACATGCTTACACATTAATTAAAAATTCCTTTTTTATTCTAGTTTGAAAATACATTCATTTAAAACAAGGTTTTGTAAATTTTAGACAACAATATAAAATAAATTCTTACAATTAGTTTAGAAAACATTTGAGAATATATTTAAAGTTCCAAAAGGGGAGAGAACTAGTTGTCAATAATATAATGTGAAAGGCGTGATGGTAAAGGTAAAATAAACAAAAACATGAATTAAAAATCCTAAGATATCTAATAGTATGGAACTTCTTGTGAGAGAAACATCATATAAAAACGTAAATACAACAACATTTATATTATTTTAAAACATAAAAAGGAATCCAAATAAAATAAAATTTAAATATAGAACCATGAAAATGGGAGTAAATAAAATAAATCACAATGGGAATCCCTAAGTAACTAGGGTAATTGGGAACTTAGTACCATCGTACTCTCATTGATTAAACCATGGATACATAGATTTACTCCTTTCCTCGAGACATAACCAATCCATACCATCATCATGTAGTTTAGATAGTGTTCAAGTGTAATCCTACTAGGGAGGATAGTCCAAATACTTACCACCAAATATAGTATACGCTTCTTAGTATACCAATCTCGGTACTGAAGGTTCCCAAGTGCCATGCCCATAATTGGAATATATCAGGGTGGTGTAGTAGAAAAACTAAACCTCAATCACGAAAAAATGAAAAAAAACAAACAACATCACATCACCTCCCAACACTCCCAATGTGAATCTCCTTTATTAGAATCATACCACCATAGAAAACATACAAAATCCAAGTATAGAAGAAAAAATAAGAGTCTAGGAATCCATTGGAGTGAATGTATCATTTAGAAATTTATTAGAAAGTTCCAACTTGGACTATACCACTTATTTTTAAATTATTTCAAAAAAAAATCAAACTAATTTTGAAAAACAATTTAAAATTTACAATACTTCCATCATGCAGTGCCCATATAAAATTACTCACACACACATACATAGATATATGTATATGTATAAGTATTTCTCATATTTTATAAATTTTCATGTTCCCATGTGAATATGTACAAGTACACACACACACACAAGGCATATGAGTAATATTACATTTATTTTGGTTGAAACCGTTGTTGATGTAATTCATAATTAATTGGATTTATACATATAGACACACACACACACTCACACACAAATATATATATGTGTGTGTGTGTGTGTGTGTTCACACACACACACATGTAGATAATAATTGGAATGGAACAACACAAAGGAATCTTAAAATAATTTCAATTAAGCCGGAGTGGAATGAAGCACATGAGTTAAATAAAATTTCATTAGAAATTAATAAAAAAAATTATAAATAACTCATGATACATTATAATAAACAATTTCAATTTAATAAATCATCAAAAATATATTTTTTAGAAAAATAAGCACATGTTTTCCAAAGGTAGAATCAATCAAAGGGGAAACCTATATAAAACCAAGTTGAAACATAATTTCATACATATATATTTTAAAAACATCCATAATAAAATTATTAGGTATAAAGACTAATAATTTAAAGGACAATATATCAAATGTTATAAAATGAAAAGGTTATTTATGGGGAAAACATAATTCCATAAAATTCATAGACATCAAACCCCTTGATTTTATAAGAAGAATGGCCTAAGAAACCCATAACACACCATTACATCAAGAACTGGAACCAATTTTGAAATGAGACCCCACCCTAGGGTTCATAAAAGGTGGTTTATAGAGAAGGATGGAAAAATAAAGTAATAAAATATGATAGGAAGTGAGTATATCCTATCCTGAGAGAATTACACAAATAATTAGAGGATGACACCATTAATCAGAGGGATGTAGGAGAGAGGTGTGGAACCTAAGATGAGGGGAGTTGGTTGTGGGGTGTGTCTTAACCCAGTGAGAGGTGGAATAGGATTCAAGAATTATGGAGGTTGGAAATTAGATTAGGTTTTTATTTTTATTATTTTTGTTGTTAATATTAATGGTAGAATAGAAAAAGGAATTACTTTGAAGCTTGGTAGACTCATACAGTTTCGGTAACCGTTTTTCCAAACCGTGCAACAATAGAGTGCCAAACACTGGGCACACAGGGAACCTTCCTAGGTTGGTTATATGGTTTGATAAATTCTGTACCAACCATGTGAAACTTCTCTGTAAAGGTGAAAGACTCACCTACACAATTGTCGTACAGTTTTTCCAACCATGCGGCCAAACCGTGCAACACATATAAAAACATAAATTTTTAAAATTACCTAAATTTATAGAACAGGACTTTAAAAACATAAATATAAATAAATAAATAAATAAAATAATTAATAACATGTAGTTAGGGGTGTTACATTCATGTTTATAACCTGGGGAACAAATGCATAAAAAAGGGTGATCCCAGATTCTTAGAAAGGGAAAGAATTATCAATATATCATCAAGGTTAATATCATAAGAATATGATAAAACATGATAATGATAGAAATATTTCATTAAAATAAACTTATAGAATAAAAATATTATTCCATATGATATAATATATGAACATGTAATGTCAAATTAATCAAAAATATACCATTACATAAGTATGTGGAGTCTTGAGACAATAATCATGATCCATAGAGCATAACATAGGCATATAACATATTAATGTGTCATAATTACAATCATAGTAAATCAAAACATTGTGAAAATAGTTATATTTGTTTTGTTTATGCTCAATATTGTAAACATATCTAATAAAATCATGTACACACTTAATCTTATAAGCATATCTAACATCATCATGTTCTTTCTCAATATTGTGAGCATTGTAACAAACCTAAACCGAGTAGCCCAGAGTTGGTGGTTATTTTATTACTACGGCATAGATTCAAGAGATCACATCACCAATGATTGATCAGGTTATAAGTCCTAATGAATAAGATATGTACATGGTTCTCTAATTACATTGTTAATAAAACATAGAAAATTAAAAGGAAAATAAACTATTTATTTAACACATATTTAATGATTTCATCTTCATAACATGGGGAAGGAAAAAAATAAAATGGTGAGCTAAAATTCTCAGTAAGGGTTACATGAATCAATATTAAGTGAAGCAAAGTCAATAAGGCATAGTAATTATAGAAATATAAATAACTAAAAATATGTTCCATCAATAAAATGAGAATGAAAATACATCAATAGATTTTTTTTATTAAAATTATCATGGAAAGTAATAACTAAATATTTAATGAAGAAAGTGCTTAATTTTTGGACACCACGTATCTGGAACATGAACCATTATACCATCAAGACCGTTTAAGTATGTGGGTTAAAAACTATATGATTCTTTATGGAAACAAACATGATGAGTTTTTCAACAAAAAATTTTTCTCAAGAGACCTATCCATGAATCGATGGGATATTTATAACCAGTACCCACCCCTTACTATAAGTCTAAATCAATATTCATAAATAGATTTAATTCATGAATAATATGACTTATCAAAATATCTATATTGAGTAGAAAATATGGATTTTTTAATATTTTCCCAGTTAAAACAACATTCAATGAAAACACCATATGTAAAAATGGTATATGGATAAGACAATAATCCAATCCTTGATATAAGAAATATGGATATTTAATGAAATATTTAATAAATAATGCTAATATATAAATGGAAGTATACACACACAACACACAAGGAATGAGTGGAGAATAAGGCATAACCAAAGGGAATATCATATTGATGTTCATGAAATAATGGGTTTAATTCATTCTTGGACATTTATAAGGGAAAATAGACATAGATCAGGATAAAACATGTAAAAATAGTGTTCAAGAGACTTTAGAAATGAGCCACTTTATTGCGGTTTAAGGTGGAATATTAATGAGTATTTATAGTATAAAAATGATTAAATGTATTCATGAAACCTGAAATAAAATAAGATTATTTTTCTTGATGAAATGAGTAATTTTAGAAAAATAATGGTGAATAAAAATATATTATTAATTGTACTTAAAAATGGGTAAAAATTGGGAATTTCCCATTAATGGGGCTTTATTATCAAGATAAATTGAATAAGAAACCTTATAAAAGATATATTTTTCCATCAAAGAAATAATAAGTGATCTAGGTACATATTTTTGGAACATAAAAATATAATTTAGGAGGATTACATAATAAGAATTAATAGTTACATTTGGGTAAAGAGATAGAAAGTGTAACCCAAAAGAAAAATTGGAGGTTTAAAAAAATCCCTTACCTTATGTCCGAAAGTGTTCTACACTTGCACTTAATGTCCTAGATAATGAAATTAGATTCACTAATAATTTAACTAAGAACCCATTAAATATTTAGTTTATTTTTTATTATTTTATTAATTTCATTTATGTACTTTTTTATGAGTTATAATATTCAATTTGGTTATTTGGGAGTGTTGGTTTCCTTAGCTTTCATGATTGGTTCACTTGTATACATGTTAAAATGTCATGTAAAATGGGAGTAGTTATCCAAAATTGAAATTATATGTTATAAATGAACTTAAATAATATTAAATGTTCTCATATATCATTTTTTTCAAATATGAGTACAATTCATTAGATAAAATGTTAATGATAACCAATTAGATTATTTTGGCGCTTTTTTTATCATCACAAACTAGTTTTTTTATTAACTAATATTATGTATATATACTAGTTATAGAACTCTAAATAAGTGATAATATACATTTTTAAAACATTTTTTACCATTATAAGGGTTTTATTACCAATCTCGAATGTGGTATTAGAAAATAGAAAAATTATTATCCCTAAAGGTGGTGAATCGACACCACTCGGACGATGTTTTCATTTTAGAGAACAAGGAGGACATAAGAGAATATATAGTGGATATACCATTAAAAAAATAAAATTACAATATATATATATTTTATATTGGTTTAATCTTTTTACTTTGGATAGGGGAGGTAAGGGAACGATAAGAAAAGAAAATAAATTGAAGGAGAGAGAAAAGGTTTTACCTCTTGAGTGCCTTCTCCTTGAGAACCTCAGTAAGGGACTTGAAAATGGTATTTTGGAGAGACCATTAACATAATAACATGGGGGAGGAGGTTACGAATCTATAAGTCTTAGATGTTTTTAGTAGAAGAGGTGGTGAGTAGTGGTATTTACAATGGAGGAGAGGGAGGTTTTTTTTTATTATTTTATACATTAGTTTCTTATTTTGGATCAAGAGTATCCACAATGTTGGTTCTTATTTCTAAAAATAGAAACTAATGCATTTTCTTTCTATATAGTTTCATCTAACATAATCCCTGACTCAAAAATGACTAAAAAATTTATGTATTTGGATGAAATATTAAATACAATAAATTACCATATTTCACTATTTACCAAAATATCAACTATTTTAGAAAAAAAATATAAATTTATCTTAAAAAATATTGTTTTTGTATATTTCAAAATTGGAATCCATTTTTTGAAAATAATTTTTGAAATATAAAGAATTTAACTTTTAATAAAAATAATCATTTATTCCAAAAATATCGATTTTAAAATTATAACTAATTTTATAACCCATTAAAACATTTCTTTAAATTTTCCCTGATATAAATTAATTATATTTTCATTAATAAGAAACCTGAATTTTATTTATACATTCATGGGTGGGGTTACTATTCTATAGGTCAGATTACTATAATTCCCCGACCCGAGAAGCCCAGAGTCGGTGCATTATTACATAGAATTGGCATGATAACAAGGGATCAAGTCCTAAAAAACCAATCAGTTTAGTAGCCTTAGATGTACTAGATGTAACGCCCGAGACTTTTATGAGAAATATTTTGTTTTATAAATCATCAAAGGAATATTTTACTACACACAACACTAGCTTGGCTTTCTTTACACGCAACTGCGGCCTTCCTCGATAGCTTGTGTCGTACGCAATACCGAGTTTCAGTAAACAATGATATGCTATTAAAATATTATTAAAACTAGCCGTTATGAATAGTAATAACCACTTTTTGAAATTTTATTTTTCAAAATGGACATAATTTTTGGATTCGGAATATCGAAATTAGCTTGGGGTGAAATTTTGGTATTTTTCTGAAAACATTCAATTTTTGATGAATACAGAAACCACTAAGTGGTAGTTAAAAAAACTGAATTTTTCATAAAACTTAATTTTACCACTTCTGTGAGTGGAATTTATAAAATCCGAGAGACACGGTTAATATCAAGGACTAAAATGTGGTTTAATGAGATGAAAATAATTTTTGGTGAGTAGTAACTTTTTACTTTTATTTACCACGGTTAAAAGTAAATAGGGTAATTAAGGGTAAAAAAGATTTTATTATTACCCTAACACATGTCCTAATTCTATTTAAAAAGTTTAATTCGACCAAAAACAACCTTAGGAATAAAATATGACCATTTAGGCCCACTTGGATTAGATTAGGACATTTATTATTAATTTATTTAAAGAAGGGTTAAATAGTTAAAATCAAAGTTTAATAAGTAAATCATTTTTAATATGGGGTTATACATAAGATAAATTCGACTATAAATATTCATTAGAAATCTAAAACTATTTCCTACATAATGATATTTTATTTGTAATTTTTAGACCTTAAATAATTTAATTTATTTATGACACAAAGATGATGCAGTAATTATCTTATTAGTGAAATATTGACATAATTGATGTTATAAATACCCAAATAAATGTAATTTGAGACTTGTTATGAATTCCACTAACTTTATAGGTTAATATGACATGTTTGTATTGATTTAATTAACTTTTTTCGAACTAACCATTCTGTTATAATTTTCACAAAAATCAATTACTAAATAGTGTCAAAATTGACATTAAATAGTTTTTAAAACAAATATTATATTAGTAATTGTTATCTTATTCCTAAAAATCTAAGGTTCTGACAAATGACTTATATAAGGCTATATATATTAATAATAAACAACTTGGGGTTCGTTTGGCTTGATATAGTAAGTTTATTAACCTTATAGTGTAAGAAAACAAGAAGACACGGTAAAAGTTAAATTATCTAACTTAAAGTTAAATCTAAATGATAAGGTTAAAATTGATACCTAAACTTGTCTAAATTCTATTTTATGAGCTTAGTTCGACACATACCCACCTTATCTTAGAAATATATCAATTTGGAGCTATTTAAAACCGAACTGGACTTTATAATAAAATAATATTTTTAGTTTCCCCAAAGGTGCCCCTCTCCTCCCTTATAAAAGGGCACCTCCTCCCCCTCCTACTCACACCACTTTTAGCCTTCAAGATCGGCCAAACCCAGACAATTACTCCTCTACACTTCCCTAGAGACATCCTAGAGGTCCTGGTATTATTCAAAGACCAATTTTAGTGCCCCAAAAGAAAGTCTCAAAGAAGCACTTCAAAGAAGAGGTAATGTCCGTTACCGATTCTTTCATCTTTATTTCTTCTTCCACTTCTTCTTCTTTAGTTGTTTCATTATTAAGTAATAACATCAGTATCACTCATATACTGATATGTTATTATAAGTATGAAACAAACCTATTTCACCATCTATCCATCCTACAGAAAAAGAAATCACTGCGCGTGCGTACGTACGGAATACCGTCTCCACGCCGAGGTGTAATCTATTTTCCACCACCACCTTACTTGGATGGGTACAATGGTGTAAATAATGACTATATATGACTATTATAAAGTGATACTGATTCTTAAATAGTATACATACACTCCAATACAATTCCACGATCATAGGAACGATATCATCACTCGTGCGTACGTACGGAATACAGTATCCACGATGTGATGCGACTCGTTCTACATGATCTTCATTTCATAGTGATTATATAAATGAATTGAATGAATTAATATGATATATATTGCACTAATACCATTATGGAAATGAGATATCTATAACCTAAAGAAAATAATAAGAATTTATTCGACAAGACACACATAAGAACAAAAAGTTATAAACACCCAAATAACAAGTAGCAATGAAATATTACTACTAAGAAGCTAAGAATATGACCATATATGATATCATAAAAATAAGTATGATTCTGGAATAAGTCAATAACATTATTTAGATCATTATACAGGAGGTTCGGACACTTACGAAGCAAAACAGACCTAAGGTAAGGGAAATATCACAATCTCATTTTTATCCGAGATTGTTTATACTTTGGTATTTACTGGGGTGTATTATATCATCCACATCCATGTTCCCTCAATATGTAATATTTTTTCCATCCACTTACAATAGTTTAAATCCAATTTTACCCTTCGATGAGTTTTTAGTAAAGGATATGAAAGGAATCTTTTGTCGTTTTTCGTACGAGGTACTTTTTGACTTTTCCGACAAAAGTACGAGAAGAATATTTATTTAACTTATACGGCATGAATGGATTTTTAAAACATTATTTCCAAGAAGCTTCCTTTAAAAGTTTTCAAGTTTATTTTTAATCAACTTCTTTTAGTTTAGAATTGAATGACATGTTAAGAAAGGAAAAGTGTTTTTGAAGTAGAAAGGATATTTTCCTCAAGAATAGAGTTCAAGTGTTTTATCAAAATTATTTGCCATCTAAGATAATATAGGGTTCTGTTTATATCACTATTATTACATGGATTTGATTATGTTGTGATGGAAATATTTTTATAAATTCCTTTATCTTATATGAGTTGTTTTATGATGTCACGATGTTTAAGATTCCCATTTTTACTACATGGGTTATGCAATGATGTATGATTTATGATTTTGTGGCACACATAAGAATGGTATCATTATGAGATGGGTGGGACCTATATCTCCCTCCAATGAATTGGGTAAAGATTTTATATCTCATGAGATAGACATGGCTGGAACGGTAGGTTATACCAGTTCAGTGAAACAGGACTGAAACGAGGAGTGAACTCGGTTCAGAAAGGGACTTTGTCCACTAAGATAGTCTTGGAAATGAATCTTGACTAATAAGAAATGATTCTATATGATGATGTGTGTATGCCAAAAAGTTTCATGTTTTAAGTTATGATTTCCATTTTACTACTATGATTTATCCCATGTTATGAAATTATTCTCTCTTGTGCAGGTTAAGATTTCCAAAAGTTATGTTCTTATGAATATGATGTGATTGATATTTCTTTTGTTTACCCTTAATGAGCATTTGATCTCACCCTTTTGTATGTTTTCTTTCCCCAGGTCAGGAAGAAGGTTATTAAGTAAGATATTCCAAAAGGGACTATAGATATGATGAAATAAATGGGAGACAGTGTAGACGCTTTATGAACCAGTTGTTTATGTTTCCCAGTTTCTAAAGACACTATACCTATACGGTCCTTTCATGGTTTTGTTATATGATGTAATAAGTATGCTTCAATTTTGAAGTATTAACAATGTATGTAAATTATGGGTCGTTATAGTTGGTATCAGAGGAATGATATAGTCAACCTTTGGAAACTAGGATGTGAAAGACTTAGTAAGAACCCTACGGATAAGTCTAAGCATGGAACACAGTCTTAGTGTTTTAGAAATGGCCATGAATAACCTAGGATAAGACCTTAAGTGTGAGATTTTATTCTTGATTATGTAGTTTTCCTATTATAATTAGTGTTGCTCACACTATTCTTCTTGGTTTTAGTCAATGGCTGGAACCCGAAGGAACCGTGTTAATGCGGAATGCGACGGGCAATGCAATGATTGTCCCCCTGAGCAACCAAACGTTTTGGGAGCTAGAATGCAAAATCTTGTAGCCATGCTCACAAAACTTTCTCAAGCTATGAATCATGCAGGACTTCCAAACGATCAAAGGAAGGAGAAACATTCTGTTGAATCCTTCATGAGACAGCGTCCACCTTCATTCAGCGGGTCTACTGATCCATTAGTTGCTGAACAATGGATTAGTACTAATGAAAAGATATTTTCAGTTCTTCAATGTTCTGAGAATGATAAAGTCATCTTAGCAGTGTATCGTTTGGAAGGTGATGCTGATCAATGGTGGAATCTTATTAAGAATACGAGGCAAAGGGATGAAATTGAGTCTATGGAATGGGACGAGTTCAAGAACTTATTTTTCAATAAGTACTTCCCTCGTATTCTCCGAACAAATATGGAGAAAGAGTTTCTGGAACTGAAGCAAAAGGATGATGAATCTGTTGGTACTTATGAAGCAAATTTTAAAAGACTTGCAAGGTACGCTTCTGGTATTATTATCCAACCTGAGAGTAAGATCGATCGATTCTTTAGTGGCTTAAAACCAAGTCTTCGAAGGGCCTTATCCATAAGGGACTTCAATAGCTACGAGGAAATCGTTAAATGTTCTCTCAAAGTTGAGATAGAGATTTGAGTAACCCATCAGTCATATGGGTTTGATAAGAAGAGGAAAATGGAATTCAAAGGAAAATCTAAACAGCACACTAAAAAGAAGATGAGCTTTCCCTTATGCTCAATGTGTGGAAAGAAACATGGAGGGAGTTGTCTTAAAGGTACAAGTAAATGTTTCAAATGTGGAAAGGAAGTTCATCGGGCATTTGAATGCCACGATGATGGGAAGAAGATGTCTAATGATGTAAACAAAGGAAGGGATACACAGAATGAACCTACTACACTTCAATGTTTCAAGTGCAAGGAGATGGGGCATTATGCCAATAAATGCCCTAATCCAAGGGTTTATGATGTTCTACGTCAACAAACTCTTAAGGCTAAAGACAAAGGAAAGTCACAGGCAATTTCTATCAGCGATGTGGAGTACGATAACGATGTGGTGAAAGGTACACTTACCATCCACTCTAAAGTAGCAAATGTTTTATTTTATTCTGGATCCACCCACTCTTTTATTTCTGAGGAATTTTCTAAGGGTATCACCATATTACCTCAACAATTAGATGTTGAGTTAGCTATGACAACACCTAATGGCACAACAGTCGCATCAAAGGTTTATAATTATTCTCCGATTGAAGTTTGTGGGAAAGTGCTTCCTGCAAATCTTGTGATCCTTCCTATAGTGGAATTTGATGTGATTCTTGGCATGGATTGTCTTTCTCTACATGGATCTCATATCAATATCCAAATAAGGGAAGTCACATTTCATATTCCAGATCAATCTATGATCGTCTATCGATGCATGGATGAACATAACCTTCCAGTGGAAATTTCTTCTATTTTATGGGTATTGATCCCACTAAATGAAGGTTATTTATCTCAAATGGTTGGTGAGAAACTCATGATTAAGAATATGCCCATTGTACGAGAGTTTGATGATGTCTTTCCGGAGGAATTACCAGGTCTTCCACCAAATCGTGAAGTTGAGTTTTCAATAGAACTCGTACCGGGTGCTTTGCCTATTTCAAAGACACCTTATAGAATGACCCCAATTGAGTTGCAGGAATTGAAGAAGAAAATCCAAGAGAATCTTGATAAGGGATTCATACTCCCTAGTGCGTCACCTTGGGGAGCACCTTTTCTATTTGTTAAGAAGAAAGATGGATCAATAAGACTCTGCATTGATTATCGAGAACTTAACAAGATCACTATCAAGAACAAATATCATCTCCCACGCATTGATGACTTATTTGACCAACTACGTGGAGCTCAATACTTTTCCAAGATTGATCTTCATTCAGGGTATCATAAATTAAGGGTCAAAAAGGAGGATATACCAAAGACGGCTTTCCGTACAAGGTATGGACACTATGAATTTATAGTGATGCCATTTGGTCTTACTAATGCCCCTGTTATCTTCATGGATCTTATTAATAGAGTCTTTAGAGACTATCTTGATCAATTTTTGGTAGTCTTTATAGATGATATTCTTGTCTATTCAAAGAGCAAGGAAGAACATGAATATCACTTGAGAATTATATTGAAGACCCTGAGAAAGGAGAAGCTTTATGCCAAATTTACCAAGTGTGAATTTTGGCTTCAAAAAGTTGAATTTTTGGGTCACATAATCTCAAAAGAGGGGATATCTGTGGATCCAGCAAAAACAGAGGTTATTGAAAGATGGTCGAGACCAACAACAGTAACCGATATATGAAGTTTTCTTGGTTTGGCTGGATATTATTGACGTTTTGTGAAATATTTTTCACGGTTATCTAATCCACTCACCAAGTTGACTCAGAAAGGAGTTAAGTTTGTTGGATGGAGGAATGTGAAGAGAATTTCGAGGAGTTGATAAGAAGGTTATCCAGTGCACCTGTGCTCACAGTGCCTTGTAGTGGAGAAAGGTTTGTGATCTATAGTGATGCATCCAAGATGTGATTGGGGTGTGTTCTTATACAAAATTATATGGTGATAGCTTATGCCTCACAACTGTTGAAAATCCATGAGAAAAATTACCCAACACATGATTTGGAGTTATCTGCGGTAATCTTTGCATTAAAGATTTGGAGGCATTACCTTTATGGTGAAAGGTGTGATATTTATACAGATCATAAAAGTTTAAAGTATATTTTCACACAAAAGGCACTGAATATGCGTCAAAGAAGATGGTTGGAGATGATTAAGGATTATGACTGCTCAATCCATTACCACCCTGGGAATGCAAACAAGGTGGAAGATGCATTAAGTTGACAAGACCATGCTAGTTTATCCATTATGAGGATCACAAAAGATCCAATATTTATGGATTTACAAAGGATGGATCTTGGAATTATAATGGAAGGGGAAAAATCTTATCTTTCTCAAATGAATGTTCAACCATCTATACATGTGAAGATTAAAGAGGCACATAAAGAAGATGTCGAGTTACAAAAGAAGGTGAGAATGGTTCCTGAATTCAACCTTGATTGTGATGGGATAATAATGTTCAGGAATCGGGTTTGTGTTCCTCCCATCCCAGAATTAAATAAGGAGTTGCGGGATGAGGCTCATAGTTCCTCATTCTCTATTCATCCTGGAAGCACGAAGATGTATAGGGACTTGAAAGAGTACTTCTGGTGGGATGGCATGAAAAGAGATGTTGTTGAATATGTCTCTCGATGCATGGTTTGTCAACAAGTTAAAGCTGAGAGACAGAAGTCTAAGGGGATGTTACAACCATTACCCATACATGAATGGAAATGGGAAAACATCACTATGGACTTTGTCACAGGACTTCCTAAAACATCCAAAGGCAATAATGCTATCTGGGTCATAGTTGATCGTCTTACAAAGGCTGCACACTTCATTTCTATTAGAGAGTAATTCTCTCTGGATCTGCTTGCCAGGATATATGTAAAGGAAGTGGTAAGATTGCATGGAGTACCACTTTCTATTATATCTGATCGGGATCTGAGATTTACCTCGAAGTTCTGGCGAAGTCTTCAGCATACTCTGGATACAGAGTTGAGTTTCAGCACTTCTTATCATCCTCAGACAGACGGTCAGTCTGAGAGAACAATTCAAACCCTAGAAGATATGTTGAGAGCTTACTCTATGGATTTCAAAGGTGGTTGGGATCAACACCTACCTTTGGTGGAATTTTCTTATAATAATAGCTTTCACTCCAGTATTCAGATGGCTCCTTATGAAGCTCTCTATGGAAAGAAATGTAGGACTCCAACTTGCTGGGATGAAGTTGGGGAAAGAAAGCTATTAGGACCTGATCTCGTTGATGAAATGGCAGAAAAGGTCAGATCTATTCAACAACACATAAGAGCACCTCAGAGTAGACAGAAAAGTGATGCCGACAATTGAAGAAAATACCTAGAGTTTGAAGTGGGTGATAAAGTGTTCTTGCGAATATCTCCCTAGAAGAGGGTCATGAGATTTGGAAAGAAGGGTAAGTTGAGCCCTAGATATATCAGTCCTTTCGAAATACTGGATCGTGTTGGGAAGGTAGCTTACCGAATGGCGCTTCCACCGAATATCTCTCAAGTTCATGATGTGTTCCATGTATCTCTCTGGAGAAAGTACATACCTGATCCTTCACATGTACTCAGCTCAGAAGTTGTACCGCTGGAGCAAGATCTTTCTTATGAAGAACAGCCGATAGAGATTCTGGATCATAGTGAAAAAGTCCTACGAAACAAGACCACTCGCTTGGTGAAAGTTTTATGGAGGAACCACCAATTAGAAGAAGCTACATGGGAGCTTGAGGATATGATGAGGGAGAGGTATCCTCATCTGTTTGTGACAAAGTGACGAATTTCGCAGGAGAAATTCATTTTAAGGGGGGTAGAATGTAACGCCTGAGACTTTTATGAGAAATATTTTGTTTTTATAAATCATCAAAGTAATATTTTACTACACACAAAACTATCTTGTCTTTATTTACACGCAACCGCGGCCTTCCTCGACAGCTTGTGTCGTA
This sequence comes from Viscum album, assembly GCA_963277665.1. NCBI lineage: Eukaryota > Viridiplantae > Streptophyta > Magnoliopsida > Santalales > Viscaceae > Viscum > Viscum album. The sequence goes on from OY728125.1 coordinate 1,408,120,785, forward strand.
CGCAATACCGAGTTTCAGTAAACAATGATATGCGATTAAAATATTATTAAAACTAGCTGTTATGAATGGTAATAACCACTTTTTGAAATTTTATTTTTCAAAATGGACTTAATTTTTGGATTAGGAATATCAAAATTAGCCTGGGGTGAAATTTTGGTATTTTTCTGAAAACTTTCAATTTTTGATGAATAGTGAAACCACTAAGTGGTAGTTAAAAAAACTGAATTTTTCATTAAACTTAATTTTACCACTTCTGTGAGTGGAATTTCAAAAATCCGAGAGACACGGTTAATATCAAGGACTAAAATGTGGTTCAATGAGATGAAAATAATTTTTGGTGAATAGTAACTTTTTACTTTTATTTACCACGGTTAAAAGTAAATAGGGCAATTAAGGGTACAAATGATATTATTATTACCCTAAAACATGTCCTAATTCTATTGTACAATTGTAATTCGACCAAAAACAACCTTAGGAATAACATATGACCATTTAGGCCCACTTGGATTAGATTAGGACATTTATTATTAATTTATTTAAAGAAGGGTTAAATAGTTAAAATCAAAGTTTAATAAATAAATCATTTTTAATATGGGGTTATACATAAGATAAATTAGACTATAAATATTCATTATAAAGCTAAAAATATTTCCTACATAATGATATTTTATTTGTAATTTTTAGACATTAAATAATTTAATTTATTTATGACACAACAATGATGCAGTAATTATCTTATTATTGAAATATTGACATAATTGATGTTATAAATACCCAAATAAATGTAATTTGAAACTTTTTATGAATTCCACTAATTTTCCAGGTTAATATGACATGTTAGTATTGATTTGATTAACGTTTTTCCAACTAATCAATCTGTTATGATTTTCACAAAAATCAATTACTAAATAGTGTCAAAATTGACATAAAATAGTTTTTAAAACAAATATTACATTAGTAATTGTTATTTTATTCATAAAAATATAAGGTTCGGCCAAATGACTTAGATAAGGATATATATATTAATAATAAACAACTTGGGGTTCGTTTGGCTTGATATAGTAAGTTTATTAACCTTATAGTGTAAGAAAACAAGAAGACAAGGTAAAAATTAAATTATCTAACTTAAAGTTATATCTAAATGATAAGGTTAAAATTGATACCTAAACTTGTCTAAATTATGTTGGATGAGAGTATTTCGACCCATCCCACCTTAGCTAAGAAATATTTCAATTTGGAGCTATTTAAAACCGAACATGACTTTATAATAAAATAATATTTTTGGTTTTCCCAAAGGTGCCCCTCTCCTCCCTTATAAAAGGGCACCTCCTCCCACTCTTTCTTACACCACTTTGAGCCTTCAAGCTCGGCCAACCCCTGAAAATTCCTCCTCTAAACTTCCCTAGAGAAATCCAATAGGTCCTGGTCTTATTCAAAGACCAATTTTAGTGCCCTAAAAATAGGTCTCAAAGAAGCACTTCAAAGAAGAGGTGATCTCCGTTACCGATTCTTTCATCTTTATTTTTTTTCCACTTCTTCTTCTTTAGTTTTTTCATTATGAATTAATAACATCAGTATCACTCATATACTGATATGTTATTATAAGTATGAAACAACCCTATTTCACCATCTATCCATCCTACGGAAAAAGAAATCACTGCGCATGCGTACGTACGGAATACCATCTCCACGCCGTGGTGTAATCTATTTTCCACCACCACCTTACTTGGATGGGTATAATGGTGTAAATAATGACTATATATGGATATTATAAAGTGATACAGATTCTAAAATAGTATACATACACTCCAATACAATTCCACGATCATAGGAATGATATTATGACTCGTGTGTACGTACGGAATACCGTCTCCACGATGTGATGCGACTCGTTCTACATGATCTTCATTTAATAATGATTATATAAATGAATTGAATGAATGAATATGATATATATTACACTAATAATATTCTGTAAATGAGGTATCTATAACCTAAAGAGAATAATAAGAATTTATTCGACAAGACACACATAAGAACAAAAAGTTATAAACACCCGAATAACAAGTAGCAATGAAATATTACTACTAAGAAACTAAGAATATGACCCTATATGATATCATTAAAATAAGTATGATTCTGGAATAAGTCAATAACATTATTTAAATCATTATACAGGAGTTTCGGACACTTACGAAGCAAAATGGACCTAAGGTAAGAGAAATATCACAATCTCATTTTTATCCGAGATTGTTTATACTTTGGAATTTACTAGGGTGTATTTTATCATCCACATCCACGTACCTAAATATGTAATATTGTTTCCATCCACTTACAATAGTTTAAATCCAATTTTACCCTTCGGTGAGTTTTTAGTAAAGGATATGAATGAAATCTTTTGTTGTTTTTTGTACGAGGTACTTTTTGACTTTTCCATCAAAAGTACGAGAAGAATGTTTTTTTTAACTTATACGGCATGAATGGATTTTTAAAACATTATTTCCAAGAAGATTACTTTAAAAGTTTTCAAGTTTATTTTTAATCAACTTATTTTATTTTAGAATTGAATGACATGTTAAAAAGGAAAGTGTTTTTGAAGTAGAAAGGATATTTTCCTCAAGAATAGAGTTCAAGTGTTTTATCAAAATTATTTTCCATCTAAGATAATATAGGGTTCTGTTTATATCCCTATTATTACATGGATTTGATTATGTTGTGATGGAAATATTTTTATGAATTCCTTTTTCTTATATGAGTTGTTTTATGATGTCACGATGTTTAAGATTCCCATTTTTACTACATGGGTCATGCAATGATGTATGATTTATGATTTTGTGGAACACATAAGAATGGTATCATTATGAGATGGGTGGGACCTATATCTCCCTCCAATTAATTGGGTAAAGATTTTATATCTAATGATATAGACATGGCTGGAATGGTAGGTTATACCGGTTCAGTGAAACAGGACTGAAATGAGGAGTGAACTCGGTTCATAAAGGGACTTTGTCCACTAAGATAGTCTTGGCAATGAGTATTGACTAATAAGAAATGATTCTATATGATTATGTGTGTATGCCACAAAGTTTCATGTTTTAAGTTATGATTTCCATTTCACTACTATGATTTATCCAATGTTATGAAATTATGCTCTCTTTTGCAGGTTAAGATTTCCAAAATTTTTGTTCTTATGAATATGATGTGATTGATATTTCTTTTGTTTACCCTTACTGAGCATTTGAGCTCACCCTTTTGTATGTTTTCTTTCCCCAGGTCAGGAAGAAGGTTATTAAGTAAGATATTCCAAAAGGGACTATAGATATGATGAAATAAATGGGAGACAGTGTAGATGCTTTATGAACCAGTTGTTTATGTTTCCCAGTTTCTAAAGAAACTATACCTATACGGTCCTATTATGGTTTTGTTATATGATGTAATAAGTACGCTTCAATTTTGAAGTATTAACAATGTATGTAAAGTATGGGTCGTTATACTAGATACATACGTGACTTTTACATTACATTAAAAAATTAAAAACAATAACAAAATATTCTCCATTGACCACATTCATATCCCTTAGACTATCCCTGAAGGTCAGTCATAATATATGTCTTTGCATCCTGGGAAAAAATAAAACATAGAAAGCGGTGAGCTCAGATGCTCAGTAAGGATAAAAATATAGAGAAAACTTTCATAAATAAACACAAACATTTAAGTAAATGTATAAGAATAAAACATAATCCTTTTAAACATAAACTTCAGCATAATAAGGAAATGATATAGCAAATAATTCCATTTACATATTCACATAGATATTCTACTAGTACAAAATCCCATGCAATATCAATAGCCAATTTCATAATGATGGAATGGAAAATTCCAAACTTCATGAACACATAGTCAAGGACTTGTGACAAGACTACAAATAATATTTTTTCAATGCCTAGTGCTATGACACTAGTTTGTCTCATGAGACCTACCGATGCATCAAGGAGCTATACTGAGCTCCACCCGTCACTTACTAAGTCCAATACATTCTTCATATGAAAATGTTTAAACATAAAATAAAAATTTGTATTAAAACTATCATACGAAATGTTAATACATTAAACATAAACCATAAATGGTAATAAAATAGCACATCCATAGTAAAACATATCATAAATCATTGAATACAATATGGAAGATTGTATTATAATAAATCAACCTTGATCGAGAATAATATCTAGTAAAGGATGTTGACATAGTTGTAAATGATCAGTAAAACTCTTTGAGAGAAATATTCCATTTTCATGAAATCATTTTAAAAGTAACACAATTTATAAAGGAAGTCCTTTAAAAGATGTTTTTTAATCAAATTGTCCCATACCACTTTGAAACTTATGAAAGGAATTGACATTTTAAAACATTGATGTCCATATAAATAATTCCCTAAAATCATTTTAAAAACATGGACATTAATGAGAAATGTTTAGAAGAATAAATCTGTAAAACATTTAAAATGATGTTTTAGTAAAATAGTCCTTTAAAAAGAATACGTTTGAAAATCCTTTTATGAAAAATGGATATGGATAATAAATATGTTCCAGTAGATACTTAGAGAAAAACAACCTTAGATAATAAAGAGATTGTGAAATTAACCCTTACCTTGTACTTTTCTATGGTTGAGGGTAGGTTAACGTTTTTTATAATGGTGAAATCAATGTTATTAAATTATACAAGAACCATATACATTAATATTAAATTATATATGGTCTTCTAATATTTCTTTGTTAATGATATTTCAGTTGTATCAATGTTTCGAGTGTTAACTGGTTCATTTTACTTTATATGATTTGTTACGCAATTCATGTTTGATATGGATAGGATGCATATTATTAATATCCAGAATTATATCAACTCTTTTAACAATATAATTAATCATCAAATCAAAATTAGTCTGTAATAGTTACGATGGGGAATAACATCTCATCACGTCGTGGAGACGGTAAGCCGTACTTACACAGAAGCGAAAATATCATTCTATTAATGGTGAAATAGTATATAATTGGATGGTATCTCATATATAAAGAATAATTAAAATTTTATATTTATTATTTAAATCAGTTATACTAATTATTATACCCATCCAAATAATGAAGTGTTTGAATAACAAGCTACACCACAACGCGTAGATGGTAAGCCGTACATACGCACGTATGGTGACTTTGTCATTTATAGGATAGATATAATAACGAATATAGTTGTAACATATTTATAATAACATCATAGTATGTAGGATGTAATGGATTTATTATTTTCATATGGAAACAACAAGGAAAGAGGAAGTGGAAGAAGAAAAGAACTTAAAAGAGGGTGGTAAAATTATTACCTCTTCTTCCGGTGTTTCCTTTTGAGTTGATCAGAAGGGATCCTTAGGTTGGGTTTCTGATCAAATTAAGGCCTATAGGTTTAAGGGAGGATATTTTAGAGGATATTTGGGCAGGTTTTTGCCAAGTCGAATGGATTTGGAGGTGTGAAATTAAGAGAAGGGGAAGTTCCCTTTTATAAGAGGGTGAGGGTCACATTAGGAAAAGATTAAAATATTAATTTATTATACAATCATATTCAGTTTATAATGGATACAAATTAATTTAATTATAGTCTTAGGTGGTTATGGGTTGAAATAATCTCAACCAATGGGTTTTATACATGTTTAGGTTACCATTTTAACCTTATCTTTTATATTTAACTCTCAGTTAAAAAGTTTAACTTTTACCTTGTCTTCTTGTAATCTTACACTATAGGGTTAATAAACATACTCTAAACTTCCAAGAGAACTTCAAGTGGTTCATTAATGACATATATAATATTATTTAAGCCCTTTGGATGAACCTTATATTTTTAGGAATATTATATCAGACAATAATTTAGTATTTTCTTAAACTAATCTATGCCAATTTTGACACTATTTGTTCTTCTGTTGGTGTGGAAGTCATAACTACCTTATCACTTGGAACTAAATTTATCAAATCAACCTTAACATGTAATATTAACCTATAAAATTATTTTAATTCATCATAAGTCTCAATTTACATTTATTTGGATATTTATAATATAAATTATTTTAATATTTCATTAATAAGGTAATTACTGCATCATTATTGTGTCATAAATAAAACAAAATTATATATTGTTCAAAAATTATAAATAAAATACCATCATGTAGGAAATAATTTTAGATTTCTAATAAATATTCACATTCTAATTGATATTGTGTGTAACCTTATATAAAAAATGGTTTAGTTATTAAACATAGAATTTAACGCTTTTAACTCTTCTTTAAATAAAATAATAATAAATGTCATAACCTAATCTAAGTGGACCAAAGAGGGTCATATTTTTTTCCTAAGGATGTTTTGGATCGAATTACACTTATCCAATTGGATTATGATAAGTTTTAGGGTAATTATAATATCATTTTTAACCTTAATTACCCTATTTACTTTTAACCGCGGTAAATAAAAATCAAAAGTTCCTATTGAAAAAAATAATTTTCATCTTATTGTGACAAATTTTACTTACTGATTTCAATTGTGTCTCTCAGATTTTTGAAATTCAACTCACAGAAGCGGTAAAATTATGTTTTATGCAATTTTGCAAATGCTCCTAGAAGGTGGGTAAAAAAAACGTCAAAAAGTTCAATAAAATTTTATACATCTAATTTTATTATAAAATGACTCTAATGAATTACACTTATCTTATATAGGTATTATATACCTTTTTTGACTTAAAATAAATTTAAATAAAATAAATAATTATTTAAATAAAAATTCGGTTTTAAATAATAACCCAGTGTTTTTCACTATTCATCAAAAATTGAAAGTTTTCTGAAAAATACAAAAAATTTACACTAATATAATTTTGATATTCCTAATTCAAAAATGAATTCCATATTACCAAATTCAAAACAAAGAAGTTTCATTTATTAATTTAAAATTAATTCCCGTTGTCAAAACCAAAAAGTGGGATTTTAAAAAAGTTAAAACTATCAAAAGATTTACACGTGTTTAAGTCAAATTTAAATGTGAAATTACTTATAATGACCTAAATTGTTTTAAATGATAAAAATATAATTTAATTATAGATTTTTTATAAGGTTGGGTACAAAGCGTCATTTTATTAATAAAGCAAAGAAAAGACCTCTTTTAAATGGGCAGAGGGAGACCCATTACATAACCTGAAGGCCCAATGGGCTTGTAGCCCATTACATAGACCGTAGACCCAAATTGTTTGCCCAATGCCCATTCTGTAAATAGTAAGATGCCTGCTACAGTACCCGCATAGTACCGTCACCGCTACAGTGCCCAACCGCCGCTACAGTACCCACCGATCTACAGTACCGTCGCTGCTACAGTACTGCTACTGTAACACCCCGACCCCAGTTACCTAGAGTCAGTGCATTATTTTAATACATTAGAATGATTGCAAGAAATCAAGTCCCAAAGGACCGATCAGTTTAGCAGTCTTGGAAAATATATTACATACATTAATGTTACATTACATACAAAACAACATAAATAATCCTTTATGAATGCCATTATTCCCTTGGCTTAACCCTGCATATCGATCACAATAAACCTCTTGGAATCTTGGGAAAATAAAACACATAAAGTGGTGAGCTCAAATGCTCAGTAAGGGTAAGAAATACATCAGAAACATTCAAAAATAAGCATAAACATTTAAGGCAATGTATAACTAAAACAAAAGCCTATTAAACTTGAACTTCAGCATAATATGGCAGAAATGAAATGAAATAATTCCATTTAATTATTCACATGGATATTCTATTAGTCAAATAATCACATGCAATATCAATAACCACTTTCATAATGATGGAATTCATAATGCCGAAATTTAATTTCTGTGTCAAGGCCTTGTGCCAGGACCTAAGGGATAACTGGAACTGGAACCAAACCCAGAGAGCCTCTGTAACCGGACTCCATCCCGGAGAGCCTCTATAGCCGAAATCCAACTTAGAGTGCCTCTAATAATTGGACACCAACCTGGAGTGCCTCTAATAACCAGACACCAACCCGGAGTGCCTCTAATAACCAGACACCAACTTGGAGTGCCTCTAATAACCAGACACCAACCCAGAGTGCCTCTAATAACTGAACACCAACCTGGAGTGCCTCTAATAGCCGAAAACCAACCCGGAGGGTCTGCTTTAACCGAACCCCAACCCGGAGGGCTTACTTTTACCAATCCCCAACCCGGAACATACTAGTCCAACACATTCATCTTAAGAAGAGTATGAAATATAACATAAACATTCGTATTAAAACTATCATACAAAATTCCACAACATTAATCATAATCCATTAATGGCATAAAATGACTCGTCCATAGTCAAACATATCAAAAAACCTTAAATACAATATGGAATATTTGTATCATAATAAATCAACTTCAAACAAGTGTAAAATTTATCAAAGGATGTTGACATAGATGAAATCAAAACTATTTGAGAGAAATATCTCTTGTTTTGAAATAATTTAAAAGTCACATAATTATAAAATAAAACATTACTTTGAAAATATTCTTATAAGATTCTATGGGAAGCTTCAAAGATTTTATAACGGCGTAAAATAGCCGCACCCGCCATATAAGATAAAAAAAGACATTCTTACCTTAATTCTTTCGAAAAAGTTAAAAAGGACCTTGTTTGGAAAATGATGGAAATATTTCTTTATAAACTTCTTATGAAAAGTCAAACAAGGGTATAAATGACTTTAACCCATATTCTTTAAAATAGTAAGAATGTTTTGAAATACATTTTTAAGAAACATGGATTTGGATGATAAAGAGGTCCCAGTAGATAATTACGTATAAACAACCTCATATAATGAAGAGATTGTGAAATAAACCCTTACGAATTTGGTAACTTACAAAACATACACCCCATGAAAGAGGTGTCATACAATGAATATGTAGATACACATAAATTAAAGTGTATTGCACAAAGAATACAGTTAAGGGCAGTACATACACCACACAAAAGATAATAGTGTAAATATGGTACTAATATCAGGGGAATAAGGAGTGAGATGAAAACCCCTTACCTTGCACATTCCTTTAGTCGAGGGTACGTTTAGCCTCCTGTATGAAGACTCTTCTTCGGGTTCTTCCTTTTGATTTGATCAGAAGGGCTCCTTAGGTATGATTTATGATCAAACTAATGCCTCTAGGATGAAGGTAGGATATTTTATAGGGTATTTGGGTAGGGTTTGGCTGAGCCAAATGTCTTAGAAGGTGTGAATTAGAGAGAAGGGGAGTGCCCTTTTATAAGAGGGCTGAGGGGAACCTTAAAAAAACTTAAAATATTATTTTATAATAAATTCATATTCGGTTTATAATGGCTCCAAAGTTGATTATTTAAAGTCTAAGTTGGGGATAGGTCTAAAAAAACTAAACCAATAGTTTTTAGACAAGTTTACGTTACCATTTTAACCTTATCATTTAGATTTAACTCTAAGTTAAATAATTTAACTTTTACCACGTCTTCTTGTATTCTTACACTATATGGTTAATAATATTACTATATAATGCCAATAGAATCCAAATTGGTTCATTAATTTCATATATATTATTATATAAGTCTTTTGTCCGAACCTTAGATTTTTAGGACCATTATATCAATTAATAATATATTATTTTTTTAAAAAACTATTTTATGTCAATTTTGACACTATTTGGTATTTGTTTTTTGTTAAAATAATAAAATCATGATTACTTCAAAAGAAAATACATTGAATCAATCCTAACATGTCATATTCATCTAGAAAATTTGTGGATATCATAAAAACTTTGAAATTATATTTATTTTAATATTTATAATACCATTTATTTGATTCTTTCATGAATAAGGTAATTATTGCATCATCATTGTGTCATCAATAAATTTATTTATTTAATGTATAAAAATTGTAAATAAAATACCATGATGTAGGAAATCTTTTTCTCTTTTTAATGAATATTTATAATCGAATTTATCTTATGTAAAACCGCATATTAAAAAAAATTAGTTATTAAACTTTGATTTTAACTCTTTTAACTCTTCTTTGAATTAAAAAATAATAAATGTCCAAATCTAATCCAAGTGGACCTAAATGATAATATTTTATTTTTATAGATGTTTTTGGCCGAGATAATCTTTTCCAATAGAATTAGGACATGTGTGAGGGTAATATTAATATCATTTTTACCCTTAATTACTGTATTTACTTTTAACCGTGGTAAATAAAAGTAAAAAGTTACTATTCACCAAAAATTATTTTCATCTCATTGAACCACATTTTACTCCTTGATATTAACCGCATCTCTCGGATTTTCAAAATTCAGCTCATATAAGTGGTAAAATTATGTTTTATGTGAATTTGTAAAAGCTCCTAGGAGGTGGGTAAAAGACGGTGAAAAGTTCAATGAAATTTTTATATATCTAAAATTATTATAAACCGACTCAAATGAATTAAATTGAACTTATATAGGTATGATGTATCTATTTTGACATTAAATAATTTAAATAAAATAAATAACTATTTAAATAAAAATTCGGTTTTAAACTATAACTCTGTGTTTTTCACTATTCATCAAAAATTAAAAGTTTTTAGAAAAATACCAAAACTTTACCCAAGATAATTTTGATATTATAAATTCAATAATGTAGTAAATTTTACCATATTCAAAACATAGAAGTGGCATTTATTAATTTAAAATTAATTCCCGCTGTCAAAACAAAAAGCTTGTTTTTAAGAAACAATAACTATCAAAAGATTGACACGTGTTTATGTCCGGTTTAAATGTGACATTATGTCCAATGACCAACATTGGATTAAATTGTAAAAATATATTCTAAATATAATTTAAAACCACTCAAATTCAAAATTTGTCACTATTAATTATTTCGATTAAAAAACTTGTTTTTAATTAAAATTTAGTAATTTTCACTATTCATCAAAATATGAAAGTTATGCGAAAAGTACCAAAAAATCACCCTAAGCTAATTTTGATATTACAAATCCAAAAATAATGTCCATTTTAAAATATAAAATGTATAAAATCTCAAAAATTTTGTATTACTATTCATAACGGCTAGTTTGATTGGTTGTGGTGTGTGTTATAACTCGAAGTTGCGTACAACACACGCTACTGTATTATTCAAAGAAAAGCGTACCGTGGAAGCTTGGGTGTCATTTCTAAAAAATGGAATACACTAGATTAGTTTATGAATAGAAATACCTAATCCCGAACTTGTAAAACACTTAACATAAATTAAACAGTTTATGGATATAATCCATAATCATAAAAATGTTTTCTTTGAGTAAGTATATACTCATAAGCCCTTCATAATGGATTGTAAATAAAATGAGAATTATCCTAAGAAAATCCCCCAGGAGTGTCATAACCAAGAGTGCAGTAAGGCCCGTTTTTGTGCACCAGTTCTCGTTTGAGTCTAGCTCAAAGAGGTGTTTTCGAGTTTTACCCCTAGGTACATCTGTGCTAGAGCCACCTTTACCTGTTCGTATCCAGACATGGATGTATTTGCTTGGAAAACTCAAAAAATCTCTATATTACCAAAATTCTAGGAAGTTCTTCTACACTAATCCTCAAAGTGTATCTTAGGGTAATGTTCTCTAATCATAGTTTATCTAAATCTAGTTTCCAAGGTTATTTCTAAACATCCTCTGATACCAACTGTAACACCCCGACCCCAGTTACCCAAAGTCGGTGCATTATTTTAATACATTGGCATGATTACAAGGAATAAAGTTCGGACGGACCGATCGGTTTGGCAGTCTTGGAAAATAGATTAGATACATTAATGTTACATTACATACAAAACAACATAAATAATCCTTTATTAATGCCATTATTCCATTGGCTTAACCCTGTATATCAATCACAATACACTTCTTGGAATACTGGGAAAATAAAACATAGAAAGGGGTGATATCAAACGCTCAGTAAGGGTAAAAAATATAGGGGAAACTTTCAAAAATAAGCATAAACATTTAAGGCAATGTATAACTAAAACAAAAGCCTTTTAAACTTGAACTTCAGCATAATATGGAAGAAATAAAATGAAATAATGTCATTTAGTTATTCACATGGATATTCTACTAGTCGAATAATCACATGCACTATTAATAACCACTTTCATAATGATGTAATGCATAATTACAAACTTTAATTTCTCTATCAAGGCCTCGTGCCTAGACCTAAGGGATAACTGTAACCGGAACCCAACCCAGAGATCCTCTGTAACCGGACTCCATCCCGGAGAGCCTTTGTAACCGAACTCCAACCCGGAGTGCCTCCAATAACCGGAAACCAACCCGGAGTGCCTCTAATAACCGGACACCAACCCAGAGTGCCTCTAATAACCGGACACTAACGCGGAGTGCCTCTAATAACCAGACAACAACTCAGAGTGCCTCTAATAATCAGACACCAACCCAGAGGGTCTGCTATAACCGGACCCCAACCTGGAGGGCTTACTTTTACCAGTCCTCAACCCGGAACATACTAGTCCAACACATTCATCTTAAGAAGCGGATGAAATATAACATAAAATTTCGTATTAAAACTAGTATATGAAATTCTAAAACATTAATCATAAGACATTAATGGCATAAAAATGACTCATCCAAAGTCAAACATATAACAAAACCTTAAATACAATATGGAGGATTTGTATCATAATAAATCAACTTCAAAAAAGTGTAAAATTTATCAAAGGATGTTGACATATATGAAATCAAAAATATTTGAGAGAAATATCTCTTTTTTTTAATCATTTAAAAGTCACATAATTATAAAAGAAAACATCTACTTTGAAAATATTCTTATATGCTTGTAAGGGAAGCTTTAAAGATTTTATAATGGCAGAAAACAGCCGCACCCACCGTATAAGTTAAAAAAAATTCATTCTTACCTTCATTCTGTCGAAAAGGTTATAAAGGACCTTGTTTGGAAAACGACGGAAATATTCCTTTATAAACTTCTTATAAAAAGTCAAACAAGGGTATAAATGACTTTAACCCATATTCTGTAAAATAGTAAGAATGTTTTGAAATACATTTTTAAGAAACATGGATGTGGATGATAAAAAGATCCCAGTAGATAATTACGTATAAACAACCTCGGATAATGAAGAGATTGTGAAATAAACCCTTACCAATTTGGTAACTTACGAAACATACACCCCATGAAAGATGTATCATACAATGAATATGTAGATACACATAAATTACAGTGTATTACATAATGAATACAATTATGGGTAGTATATACACCACACAAAAGGTAATAGTGATAATATGGTATGAATCTCATGGGAATAAGGAGTGAGATGAAAATCCATTACCTTTCACTTTCCTTTAGTCGAGGGTACGTTTGGCCTCCTGTATGTAGACTCTTCTTTGGGTTCTTCCTTTTGATTTGATCAAAAGGGCTCCTTAAGTTGGATTTCTGATCAAAATAAGGCCTCTAGGATGAAGGGATAATATTTGAGAGGTTATTTGGGCAGGGTTTGGTGGATCCAAATGGCTTAGAAGGTGTGAATTAGAGAGAAGGGGGAGCACCCTTTTATAAGAGGGGTGAGGGGCACCTTAGGAAAAACTTAAAATATTATTTTATAATAAATTCATATTCGGTTTCTAATGGCTCCAAAGTTGATTATTTAAATTCTAAGGTGGGGATAGGTCGAAAACAACTCAACCAATAGGTTTTAGACAAGTTTAGGTTACCATTTTAACCTTATCATTTAGATTTATCTCTAAGTTAAATAATTTAACTTTTACCGTGTCTTCTTGTATTCTTACACTATATGGTTAATAAACTTACTATATACTGAAACTTGAACCCAAATTGGTTCAATAATGTCATATATATTATTATATAAGTCTTTTGGCCGAACCATAGATTATTAGGACCATTATATCAATTAATAATATAATATTTGTTTTAAAAACTATTTTATTTCAATTTTGACACTATTTGGTATTTGTTTTTTGTTAAAATAATAACAAAATGATTACTTACAAAATACATTGAATCAATCCTAACATGTCATATTCACCTAGAAAATTCTTGGATATCATAAAAACATTTAAATTATATTTATTTTAATATTTATAATACCATTTATTTGATTCTTTCATGAATAAGGTAATTACTACATCATCATTGTGTCATAAATAAATTTATTTATTTAATGCCTAAAAATTACAAATAAAATACCATGATGTAGGAAATATTTTTATCTTTCTAATTAATATTTATAATTGAATTTATCTTACGTAAAACACCATATTAAAAATGTTTTATTTATTAAACTTTAATTTTAACTCTTCTAACTCTTCTTTGAATTAAATAATAATAGATGTCCTAATATTATCCAAATGGACCTAAATGATAATATTTTATTCTTAAGGTTTTTTTTGGTTGATATAAACTTTTCCAATAGAATTAGAACATGTGTGAGGGTAATATTAATATTATTTTTACCCTTAATTACCCTATTTACTTTTAACCGTGGAAAATAAAAGTAAAAAATTACTATTCACCAAAAATTATTTTCATCTCATTGAACCACATTTTACTCCATGATATTAACCGTGTCTCTAAGATTTTCAAAATTCATCTCACAAAAGCGGTAAAATTATGTTTTATGTGAATTTGCAAAAGTTCCTAGGAGGTGGGTAAAAGATGGTGAAAAGTTCAATGAAATTTTTATATATCTAAAATTATTATAAAACAACACCATTGAATTAAATTGAACTTATATAGGTATTATGTATCTATTTTTACATTAAATAATTTAATTAAAATAAATAAATATTTAAATAAAAATTCAGTTTTAAACTATAACTCAGTGTTTTTCACTATTCATCAAAAATTAAAAGTTTTCAGAAAAATACCAAAAAATTACCCTAAGATAATTTTGATATTCTGAATTCAATAATGAAGTATATTTTACCAAATTCAAAACATAGAAGTTGCATTTATTAATTTAAAATTAATTCCCGCTGTCAAAACAAAAAACGTGTTTTTAAGACACAATAACTATCAAAAGATTGACACTTGTTTATATCCGTTTTAAATGTGAAATTATGTCCAATGACCAACATTGGATTAAATTGTAAAAATATATTATAAATATAATTTAAAACCACTCAAATTCATAATTTATCACTATTAATTATTACGATTAAAAAAGTTGTTTTTAATTAAAATTTAGTAATTTTCACTATTCATCAAAATATGAAAGTTATCATAAAGTACCAAAAATTCACCCTAAGCTAATTTCAATATTCTGAATCCAAAATTGAATTCCATTTTGAAAGATAAAATGTATAAAATTTCAAAAAGTTTGTATTTCTATTCATAACTACTAGTTTGATTGGTTGTGGTGTGTGTTAGAACTCGAAGTTGTGTACAACACACACTACTGTATTATTCAAAGAGAAGCGTACCGTGGAATCTTGGGGTGTTACAGCTGCAGTAACCTGCACCAAATGAGTTTTGAACCCCCATTTTTCATGTAGTATTACGGGGTTCTTACCACTAAGACAGACCTCAACTATATATAATTATACTTCAAAACCATTCAAATTCATAATTTAACACTATAAATTATTTTGATTAAAAAAGTTGTTTTCAATTAAAACATAGTATATTTCACTAATCATCAAAATATGAAAGTTATCAGAAAAGTACCAAAAATTTGTCCAAACTAAATTTTTATATCTCTCTTCTAAATAAGAAGTATATTTTGTAAAATTTAATATAAAAGTGTCACATATTGAATTTAAAAAAATCACCATTATCAGGTGGTAAAATTTCATTTTTGAAATATACTTCCTTTACCTAAAAAAATGAATTTGTTCTTATATTATGTCTATGAAACACATAATATGGGTGTTAAAATTATATAGAGTATATAAGATTCAAAATCTAGTTAATACTATTCATAACCGCTTTTTGAACAGATGGTTTGATAAGTTGGGGTGCGTTCGAACTCGGTGTTACGTGTAGCGCAATCTATTGAATTAATTTAATGAGATAAAATACTATAAAATCATGGGGTGTTACATTATCCCCTCCTTTAATAAATTGATTCCTTTCAATTTGGAATTGTTTTTCAAAAATAAATAGATAAAAATAGAAAAATACTTTTGTGGAAAACCCACAACAGAAATTGAGTTAATAAAATTTAATCTTAATTGCAGGGAAGGGAAATGAAAAAGTCACCACCAAATTATGATCTCAATTAAGAGAACTTTGGTGGCAATTATAGACACATAATTGGAGGAAAAAAGTAAATATTTATAGGGAGTGATTGAGGTCATCAATCACAAACAAGTGAAAAATTGAGGGCCTCAAATCCATCAATCTAAGATGATATAAAATATCATCAGTTCAACAAAACATATGGTATTAGGGTACCACATTTTTGGTTTTAAGATCCCTTTCCTAAAGTTTAAGAATTAATTTATTTATAGAATTATTAGAAATAAATAAATATATATATATACTTGACAAGTAGAGTTTTATGCTTCAACTAATTCCTACCACAAACTCATCTTTCACTCCAAAAGATAATAGAATTTAAAAATATTCTATTTATCCTAATCGTAGAGGGTTACAAAAATAAATAAATTTATATTTTATCTGTCAGACCATTTAACAAACTACATTATAAAAACCAGGACATCACGTGGGCCAGTGGTAGGTGATTCACCCTTGTCGCTCTTCAGTTGCGGGTTTAAGTCTCGCGGCCTTGCCGAACACGACGGGTTGTCACCCGACCTCTGGGTTGTCCTTCTTATGACAATCCAAAAATAATCTCAAGAAATTATTTAACCTTAACAATATTATCTAATGTCAAACTTAATCGATTCCAACATTTATATTTATCCAAAATACTTCTATCCAAACTCACAGTCGAAAATTTAAAAGAAAATTAAAAACAATGAAGATCATTTTTGTCACGCAATAACATGTGAATACCTTCATCATGTATTATTTTAAAACACTATAACATCCCAAATTACCATAAAACCTTATTGATTACAGTCATGCTCCCTTATACCTTATAGAATACTGGATATACTCCTTCTATCCAAAAACATTATAAACTCCATCAATAATGGAATATACAAATCATTAATCAGTTTCAAGGTAATAAAGAATATCCAATATAATTTATCTAAATCAATCATATATTATTCCAAAATAACTACCTCAGTATCATAACTATATTATGGTTTATCTTTCTCTCAACCATATATTTTCCAAAAAATTAACCCGCTATTGAGTTTGTTTTCTGGTTTCACACAATATCAAGTCCTTAATGAAATTGTATTGTAGTACAATCCCTATATACTCTATAATTATTATAACATGTAAATCATTAATACAATACTCAAATGACACAATACTTTAATAACAACATAAGAACTCTAATCATTCCTCTTCATCTTCAGTAGTATCATAACTTGATTATTATCCAATATCATCATTTGGGGTATACTATGATGATTAGGACATTGATTGGCATAGTATCTAAACTCTTTGCAGATGAAGCATTGTACATTTGAAACCTTTTTCTTACCGTTGAAATTACATACTTGGTGCCTGTTTTTTCCACACTTATAACAAACTCCCATTCCCTTTAAGAATTTACCAAGGTGATTCTTTCCATAGTTATCACATAATGGAAAATCCTTCTTTCCCCTCTTCCCTTTATCTATCTTTCTCTCTTCCATCCTTTTCTTCTCTTTCTTCCCTTAAAAGCCATATGACTTAGAAAATTCTTTACGTATCTTATTAACACATGATACTATTTATTCATATGATCAGAATATGAGGGAGACTATTTTCCTTTTAAATGTTGGATTAATACCATGAAAGATATGATCCTTCTTAATCTTTCGATCATGCGTATTCATAGAATTCTCATTCCTTCTACTAAGCACCATTTCTAAACAATGGAATACACCAGGTTAGTTTATGAGTCGCAATGTATAATTCCAAGATTTTAAAACTCCTAATATAAACTGAAAAGATCATGCATATAATATTTAATAATTAAATGTTTTATTTGAGAAAGTATTTACTCTTAAATCCTTCATAATGGATTGTAATGAAAATGTGAATTATCCTAATAATATCCCCCAGGAGTGCTGCAACCAAGAGTGCAGCAAGGCTCGTTGTCATGTACCAGGATACCCCAGTTCAAGCCCAAAACTCCTTGTTAGAGTTTTCACTCCTAGGTACATATGTTCCAGAGCCGGATCTACCTGCTCGTATCCAGATAGGGATGTTTTTCTTGGAAAATACACAAAATCCCAACATTACCAAAATTCTAGGAATTTCTTCTATACTAATCCTCAAAGTCTATCTTAGGGTAATGTTCTCTAATCAGAGTTTATCTAAATCTAGTTTCCAAGGTTTGTATTAAACTTACTCTGACACCAATTGTAATGCCCCAACCCCAGAAGCCTAGATTTTGTGCATTTTTACATAACATTGGCATGATCACAAGGGATCAAGTCCCAAAAGACCGATCAGTTTAGTAGCCCTGGAAGTACTAGAAACATACATGACTTTTACAACACATTACAAAATGAAAAAATGACAAAAATAGTTTCTCTATTTACCACATTCATATCCCTTTGACTATCCCTGTAGGTCAGTCATAACATACTTCTTCACATCCTAAGAAAAGAAAAACATAGAAAGGGGTGAGCTCAGATGCTCAGTAAGGATAACAATATAGCGAAAACATTTATAAATAAACATAAACATTTACGGAAATGTATTAGACTAAAACACAATCCTTTTAAACATAAACTTCATCATAATATGGCAATTATAGATCAAATAATTCCATTTACTTATTCACATGGATATTCTACTAGTCAAATAATCACATGCAATATCAATAGCCAATTTCATAATTATGGAATGCATAATGCCAGACTACATAACCACATAGTCAAGGCCTTGTGCCAGGACTACAAATAATATTTTTTCAAGGCCTTGTGCCAAGAAACTAATTAGTCTCAGGAGACCTACCGATGCATCGAGGATCTATAGTGGTCTCCACCTGTCACTTACTAAGTCCAATGCATTCCTCATATGAAAAGGTTTGAACATAACATAAACATTCGTATTAAAAATAGCATACGAAATGTTTATACATTAACCATAAACCATGAATGGTATAAAAATAACACATCCATATTAAAACATATCATAACTCATTAAATACAATATGGAATATTGTATTATAATAAATCAACCTAGATCAATAATAATGTCCAGTAAAGGATGTTGACATAGTTAAAAATTATCAGTAAAACTCTTTGAGAGAAATATCCATTTTTCATGAAATCATTTTAAAAGTTACACAATTTATAAAGGAATTAACTTAAAATATATTTTTGAATCAAAGTGTCTCATACAACTTTGAAACTTTAGAATGGAATTAACATTTTAAAACATTCATGTCCATATAAATAAATACCCAAAATCATTTTGAAAACAAGGAAATTAATGAGAAATGTTTAGAAGAGTAAATATTTAATACATTTAAAATGATGTTTTAGTAAAAGAGTCCCTTAAAAATAATCCCTTTTAAAACTCTTTTATGAAACATGGATATGGATAATAAATATGTCCCAGTAGATACTTATATAAAAACAACCTTAGATAATAAAGAGATTGTGAAATTAACCCTTTCCGTGCACTTTTCCTTGGCTGAGGGTAGATTAAACTCATGTATAATGGTAAAATAATTGTTATTATATTATAATAGAACCATATACATTAATATGATATCATATATTATCTTCTAATATTTCTTTGTTAATGATATTCTAGTAGTATCATCATTTTCATGTGTTAACTGATTCGTTTTCCTTTGTATAATTTTTTATGCAATTAATGTTTGTTATAGATAGGATGTATCTTATTCATATCCATAATTATATCAAGTCTTTGAACATTATTTTTAATCATAATTTGAAAATTAGTCTTTAATGGTTACAATGGGGAATGACATCACATCGCATCGTGGAGACGGTAAGCCGTACGTACACACTGGCGACAATATCATTATTTTGATGGTGAAATTTTATATAATTGGATGGTATATCATATATAAATAATCATTAACAAGTTATATAAATTATTTACATTACTTATACTCATTATTATAACCATCCAAATAATGAATTTTTTGAATAACAAACTACATCACGACGTGGAGACGGTAAGTCGTACGTACGCACGTATGGTGACATTGTCATTTATAGGATGGATTGAATAAGTAATATGGTTGTACCATATTTATAAAAACATCACAGTATGTAGGAGGTACTGGAGTTACTATTTTTGTATGGAAACAACAAATAAAGAGGAAGTGGAAGAAGAAAATAACTTGAAAGAATGTGGTGAAATTATTATCTCTTTTTCGGGTGTTTCCTTTTGAGTTGATAGAAAGGTCTCCATAGGTTGGATTTATGATCAAAGTAAGGTATCTAGGTTTAAGGGAGGATAGTTTATAGGATATTTGGGTAGGGGTTTTTTATGCCAAATGGATTTAGAGGTGTGAAAGTAAGATAAGGGGAAGTGTCTTTTTATAAGAGGGGTGAGGGTCACATTAGGAAAAGATTAAAATATTAATTTATTATACAATAATATTCGTTTTATAATGGATCAAAATGAATTTATTTCGATAAATAGGTTTTTATCTGTCTAAATCCTCTCAAAAAATAGGTTTTTGACAAATTTAGGTAACCATTTTAACCTTATCTTTTAGATTTATCTCTTAGTTAAATAGTTTATCTTCTACCGTGTCTTCTTGTATTCTTACACTATATTGTTAATAAACGTACATTAAGCTTACAATAGAACCACAAGTGGTTAATTAATGACATAAATAATATTTTTTAAGCCTTTTGGAAGAACCTTATATTTTTAGGAATATTATATCTTCCAATAATATAGTATTTGTTTTAAAAATTAATTTATGTCAATTTTGACACTATTTGGTATTTTGATTTTCTGAAAGTCACAACAACCTTATCACTTCAAAAATAATTATCTAATCAACCATAGCATTTCATATTAACCTATAAAATTATTTTAATTTATCAGAAGTATCAATTTACATTTATTTGGATATTTATAATATCAAATTTTTTAATATTTCATTAATAAGGTAATTATAGCATCATCATTGTGTCATATATAAATTAAATTATATAATGTATAAAAATTATAAATAAAATACAATTATGTAGGAAATAATTTTCTATTTCTAATGAATATTTATAGTTGAATTTATATATTGTGTAACCTTATATAAAAAATGGTTTAGCTATTAAACATTGAATTTAACACTTTTAACTCTTCTTTAAATAAAATAATTATAAATGTCCTAATCTAATCCAAGTGGATAAAAGAGGAACATATTTTATTACTAAGGTTTTTTTGGTATAATTACAAATATCCAATAGAATTAATAAATGAGTTACGGTAATTATAATATCATTTTTACCCTTAATTACCCTATTTACTTTTAATCACGGTAAATAAAAGTCAAAAGTTACTATACACCAAAAATTATTTTCATCTTATTGAACCACATTTTATTATTGATTTCAATCATGTCTATCTTATTTTTGAAATTCAACTCAAAGAAGGTGTAAAATTATTTTTTATGCAAATTTGCAAATGCTCCTAGAAGGAGGGTAAAAAACGTCAAATAGTTCAATAAAATTTTATACATCTAATTTTATTATAAAATGACTCCAATGAATTAAATTGAACTTATATAGGTATTATATATCTATTTTGACTTAAAATAAATTTAAATAAAATATATAATTATTTAAATTAAAATTCGGTTTTAAATAATAACGCAGTGTTTTTTAATATTCATCAAAAATTGAAAGTTATCAGAAAAATACAAAAAAAATTAACCTAATCTAATTTTGATATTCCGAATAAAAAATGAATTCCATTTTACCAAATTCAAAAAATATAAGTTTCATTTATTAATTTAAAATTATTTCTCGTTGTCAAAACCAAAAAGCGGGTTTTTAAAAAAGTAAAAATTATCAAGAGATTGACATGTGTTTATGTCAAATTTAAATGTTAAATTAATTATAATGACCAAAATTGTATTAAATGATAAAAATATAATCTAATTATACTTAAAAACCATTAAAATTCATAATTTAACACTATAAATTATTTTGATTAAAAAAGTTCTTTTCAATTTAAACATAGTATTTTTCACTGTTCATCAAAATATGAATGTTATCAGAAAAGTACCAAAAAATTATCCAAAATAAATTTTTATTTCCCGCTTGTAAATAAGATTTTTATTTTTTCAAAATGAATATAAAATTGTCAGATATTTCATTTAAAATAAATTCACCATTAGTAGGCGGTAAAATTGTATTTTTGAAAAACACTTCCTTTATCTAAAAAATTGATTTTTTTTATATTATGTCTATGAAACACATAATATTTGTGTTAAAATTATATAGAGTATATAAGATTAAAAATGAAGTTAAAATTATTCACAACCACTTTTTGAATGGCTAGTTTGGTAAGTTTTGGTGTATTCGAACTCGGTGTTGTGTGTAGCGCAAGCTATTTAATTACTTTAATGAGATAACATACTATAAAATATTGAAGTGTTACATTAACATTCTTAATTATCATGTTACTATTTAATAGTATATCACGTTTTTTTGTGAAACAAAAACTATCGAATAAATTAATTTTGTTAAGAAGGTAAATACCATAAAATCATGGGGTGTTATATTCTTCCCTCCTTTAAAAATTTCATCCTCAAAATTTTCATGAATATTGTCTTCTAAACAAATGTGGGTGGTTCTGCTCCGTAACATCCTTATAATCCCTTGTTTCTTTTTCCATTTTTTGTTTTCTTCAAATAATGTTTACCATTGTAGTTTTTTGATTTTGCAATACTTTATCACTTTTGTCAAAAATATTGATAGTCTCTTTACTATAAGAAAAATCATGCTCTAGTTCTATTTATTCATATGTGGGAACATGTGTTGGGTATAGAATTCAATTCTATAACAATGATATGTGAAACACATCATTAACTTTGGAGTCACATGGTGGCATTATTAATCGTAATCTACAGACCCAATTACTTTCAGAATTTGAAATGTTATGATGTACCTAGGGCTCATATTCCCTTTCTTACTGATCCTTATGACACCCTTTCCTTGTGATACTTTAAAAAAGACAATATAACCCGCTTAAAATTCTAAATCCTTTCTTTGGATATCATCATAACTATTTTTCCTAATTTGAGTTTCTTTAATATAAGCCTAAATAGTCTTTACCTTTATCATTTTATCAACATTAAATTTAGGGCCTATAAATTTCCTCTCACCAAATTCATCCCATCAAGTTGGAGTTCGAAATATCATTTAATAAAATTCTAAATATGGTTCTATTTTAATACATGAATGGAAACTATTATTGTAGTAAAGTTATACTTGAGGTAAATATTAATTCCACATATCGTAAAACTCAAGTGACAATGATATCAACATGTCATGAAATGTTTAAATAGTCCTTTTAGGTTGTTTGTCAATTTCAGGGTGATAAGAAGTACTCAAATGAAGCTAGTATCCAAAGACTTCTAAATAAACATCCAAACTTTTGTCATAAAATGGGGATCTTGATCATACATAATCGATACAGGTGAACCATGATGTCTTAAAACTTTATTAATGTAGATTCTTGATAGGTGATCAAGTGGAAAATCTTCTCTAATAGTAATAAAATGTTCTCATTTTTTAAGGAGATAAACAATAACCCATATCGTGTCATTATTTTTGGGCGTATTTGGTAATCCACTATTGAAGTCTATAGTAATGTCATCCCACATCTACATAATAATAGGTTGAGGTTGCATGACTCATCGAGGATGTTGTCTCTTAGCCTTCACTTATTGAGAAACTATGAATCTTGTCACATAGTCATCAATTTCCCACATCATATTATCCCACAAAAAATGTTCCTTCAGATCTCTATACATCATGGTTCTACAAGGTTGTATATAGATATTTGATCAATGATAATCATCTAATAGTTCCCCTTTTAGATCAGGTATTGACAAAACACATAAAATCTTTCTAAATTTCATAATTCCATCCTCATACATGAATTCTACCAATATTCTATCCTTAACATCTTTACTTTTCTTTTGAAAATGATCATCATCATTTTTAGAATGTTTTATAATCTTTAGTAAATATGGTTTAGAAATCATTTTAAAATGGAGTGATGTTTTCCCTTATTTAAAAATTTCCATATCAATATTTACTAAATCCATTAACATAGTATCTTTACCAATCCTTATTTTGGTCAGAAGTCCATGATCTTTCCTGATTAATGCATCTACTACCTTATTTTCTTTTCTTGGGTGGTAGTTAATTGAACAATAATAGTATTTGAGTAACTCGAGCAATCAAATTTTATTCATGTTTAGTTTTTTATGAAAAAATATGTATTTCAAACTCTTTGGATACATATATATCTTACATATTTTACCATAGATATAGTGTCTCCATGTCCTCAAAGAAACAATTAAGGCTGCAAACTCAATATCATGTATTGGATAATAATATTCATGAATCTTCAACTACCTTGATTCATATGTAATATCTTTATCATTTTTCATAAGGACACAACGCATGCCTTTCTTAGATGAATCATTATTTATCACAAACCCATCATTTCATGAAGGAAATTTAAAAATTGGATCATGGACTAATCTTATCATCAATTTGTTAAAACATTTTGCACATTTTTTTCATATTAACTTAACCATTTTATGTGGGAGCTTGGTTAATGGGTTATCTAATCAAAAAAATTGTGAATAAAATTTTTATAATAACCTACTAATCCAGTGAAACTATGTACCTTAGTTATGTTTGTTGTCATAGTCCATTCTTGTATTTTCTTTATCTTCGTAGGATTGATTGAGATTCCCTCATTGGAGACAATATAAACAAGAAATTTTTTCTTGAATCCATAATTCACACTTGCTAAAATTACCATATAAAACATTCCCTATAAAAGTCTAAAGAATGGTCCATAAGTGATTCTCATGGTCTTCATATCATTTAGAACGCACCAAAATATCATCAATGAATAATAAAAAAATTTCACAAGATATTCCTTGAATAATCTATTTATTAGACCCAATAAAATAGAAGGTACATTAGTCAATACAAATGGAATTACTCTAAACTCGTAAATACAATATCTCATCTGAAAAGTTTTCTTTAGAATATATTCATTCTTTACCCATAATTGATGATACCCAAAACAGATGTCAATCTTCTAAAAATATATATCTCCATCATGTTAATAATTTAAATCATCAATACATGGTATATAAAACATTTTCTTTATTGTAATAACACTTATTTCTCTATAATAAATGCACATCCCTAGGGATCTATCTTTCTTATTAACAAAGAGAATAGGGGATCCCCATGGAGGAAAACTAGGGTGAATAAATCAATTTTTACTCAACTTATCTAGTTTTTTATTCATTTACACTGGTTCCATAGTGTCCATTCTATAAGTATTATTGGATTTTGATCTTTAATTAGGGATGGAATTAATAGTAAACTCAACTTCATACTCTTGGGGGTTTCTAGGTAATTCCTCAAAAATACATCAATGTATTCTTGTACACTTGGTAAATCATCAATTTTAAGATTACTTTCCTCATCCCTAGAAGATGTTATCTCTTATTACACAAGAATTTCATTTAGTATAGATATGTGAGGTGGATCTTGATAAGGATCAGATGATTAAGTTTCTACTCTAAAGATCATGGATTCTATATCTTCCTCACGAATAATAATTTTCTTCTTATTAAAATAAATTTTTGAATCATATTTTGAAATCCGTTCCATACCTAGGGTTGTGTTAAACTAAACCATAGGTATGATAATAAGTTCAGAATCTAAATCATGTCTGTGTGTCATAAAGGTGTTTTAATGACACATTTTTATTGTAATGTGACATCCCTTATGAGTTTTGACTGAAAACTCCCTTATCACGTCAATAGGGAAATTTTTAATTTTCATGGAAAATTGGGTTGATACAAAACATTCAAATGATCATTAATAAAATAAATAATTCTCTAAATTTGAATATATGATTAAGGTACATTCCACCACATCATTGCGTACTTCTACTTTATCTATGGTGATTTCATAATCTTGGTCATCTCCCAGTAGCCTCTTCTTTGGTAGATTCCCTTGATGTTTGGGACTATGATCTGAATAATTCCCTATTTCTTTACAGTTGAATCATTTAACACCATTGATTTGTTTATTCCCCTAACATTAGCATTAAGACCCTTTTAGTTTCACTTATAATAAAATCCCATGCCTTTCATGCATTTCCCTAGATAATTCTTTCCAAAATTTTAACATAATGGAAATTGATTCATTCTCTTATTTATCTTTGATGCATCACCTTTTCCATGGTTATCAGAAGACCTATAATTCTCTTGATTTCCCTTGAATGTATAGTATCTAGTAAATTAATTCTCTTTTTTGATATAACATAATACTATTTCATTACATGATGAAAATGTTTAAGAATCCAGTGACCTTCAGATACTTTTATTTAAACCTTCAAATAAATGATCATTCTTTTTTATAAATCATTTATGAAATCTATAACACACCTGGATGGTCCTGTGAACGTATCATCATACTATACAACACTCTCTTATTTCTTTTCATTGGGCTAAGTAATTTTATATTCATTTCAGTTATTTTCTCATGAGGGAAATATTTATTGAATAATTTTTCATTAAATGTTCATCATTCCATGTATTATATTTCATCTTCCTCCTTAGTATTCTAGATCAACAACTACCAATGATCAACATCTCCCTTGAAACAATATACTTCCAATACTAACTTTTCATTTTCATTGCATCCCAAAGATAGAAATATATTTTCAAGGGTCTTGATCGACTGATTAGCCACCACTGGATTAGTAGTCCCACTAAAATATGGTTGCTTATACCACATAAAATGATCCAACATTGGGGTAGTATGGTTATTCTCCATAACCATAGTTAGTTTTCCTAATTTGTTCATGATTTTCTCATCTCCAACACTAATTGTGTTGACATCCTTATTGGGGAAATACAAACATTATTTTTGTGTATTGATTCCATTTATTCCATTAGGTTCTATCACTAAATAATTGTACACACTAATTTAGCTAATAATAATCATGAGTATTGATCCAAAAATTCACTATAATGAATTATTATAATTTTCATATTTATTTAACATCTTGTTCTCAATTTGTATACTAAACTTTCTCTAATACCGACTATAAAACCCACGACCCTAGTATCCCAGAGTCAATGTTTATTTTATTACAATGGCATTGATACTAGATATCACATCACTAAGGATTGATCGGTTTAGTAGTATCGAGGAACTAGAAACATATATGTTTCCCTTATTACATTGGTAATTAAACATAGAACATAACAATGGAAAATAAACTACTTACTTGAAAATTATTCAAAGATTTCATCTTCATAAATTGGGGAAGGAAAACCATTAAAATGGTGAGCTCAAATGCTCAGTACGGGTTACATGAATCAATAATAGGTGAAGAAAAGAAAATAAGGAATTGTCATTATATAAATGTAAATAACTTAAAAATACATACCCTAAAAAACGGATATTGAAAATTCATCAATATATTCTTTTCATAGTGAATGTATAATGGATTGTAATAACTGAATACTGAATGAAGAAAATGATTAATTTTTTTATGTCATGTATTTGGACCATGAACTATTATATCTTCAAGACGATTTAAGTCAGTGGGTGGAAACCCATTTTATTCTTCTTGGAAACAAACACAATGGGTTTTTTCAACTATTTTGTCTCATAAGACCTATTGAGGCATCTAGGGGCTATATATAACTAGGATCCACCCATAACTATAAGTATAAAAAATTATTTATATATATATATATATATATATATTCATTCATGAATAATATTATTTATCAAAATATTAATATTGAGTAGAAAATAAAGATTTTTAAATATTTCCCTAGTTAAAACAAAATTAAAAGAAAACAACATATGTAAAAAATTTATACATATGAGACAATAATCATCTCCATATTAAAAGAAATATGGATATTTAATTAAATCTTCAATGAATAAAAATCACAAATAATGGAAAGTACACATACACTACACACACAAAATAAGTGGTGAATAAGGAATAACCAAAGCTAATATCATATTGGTGTTCATGAAATAATGTATTTAAATCATTATTAGACATTATTAAGGTAACATTTTCATAGATCCTGATACAACATGTTAAAAATAGTTTTTAATAAAATTTATAAATGATCCACTTTAGTGCAGTTTGATGGAAAATATTAAAGAGTCTTTAAAGTAGAAAAGGATTAATTGTTTTCATAAAACTAGAAATGAACTAAGATAGTTTTTCATGATAAAAAAAGATTTATTTAACAGAAATAATGATATATTAAAACAAATTATGGGGAGTTCTTGAAAATGGGTAAGAAATTGGGAAGTTCCCTTTAGTCGGGCTTGCTTATCGGGAGAAATTGAAAAAGAAGCCTTATGAAAGATATATTTCCACATAAAAGAAAGAAGAAATGATATATGTACATATTTTTGGAACATATAGAAATAATTTAGAAGGTGTACATAAGAATAAATAATAATAACATGGGTTTATAGATAGATAAAGTGTAATTGGAAGGAAAAATAAAGGTTTGGAGAGAATCACTTACCTTATGTCTGAAAGAGTTCTGTACTTGCACATAATGACATGTATAATGAAATTAGATTCATTAATAATTTAATTTATAACTAATTAAACTTATAATTTTTTATTATAATTTAATTAGGTTCATTTATAGCCTTTTTATGAATTATAAAATTTAATTTCATCGTTCGGGAGTGTTCGTTTCCTTGGTTTTCATGATTTGTTCACTAGCATACATGTATGAAAGATCATGTAAAATGGGAATAATTATCCATAATTGAAATTATATGTTATTAATTAACTTAAATTATATTAAATTATCTTATATATCATTTTTTAGATATTATGTTGATTCATTATATAAAATTTTAATGATAACTGTTTATATTATTTTGGCACAGTTTTTTTATCATCATGAACTAGTTTTGTTCTATTAATTAATATTATGTATAAATACTAGTTCCATAACACTAAATAAGTTTTAATATAAATTTTAAAAAAAAAATTAACCATTATAATGTTTTTATGACCATCCTTTAAGGTATTATTGGAAAATGATAAAAATCGCCATCCACGAAAGTGGTGAACCGACACCTCTGAGACGAAGTTTTCATTTTTGAAAAAAGGGGGGAGAGAAGAGACTTGATGGTAGAAATACCATTAACATAATAAAATTACAATAAATATATATATAATATTTGATTTATCATGTTACTTTGGATATGTGAGGTGAGGGAAGGATAACAAAAGAAAAGTAATTGAAAGAGAGAGAGAGAG
Source organism: Viscum album (assembly GCA_963277665.1). Classification (NCBI taxonomy): domain Eukaryota; kingdom Viridiplantae; phylum Streptophyta; class Magnoliopsida; order Santalales; family Viscaceae; genus Viscum; species Viscum album. Next base: position 1,408,150,482 of record OY728125.1, read on the forward strand.
AGAGAGAAAAGGTTTTACCTCTCGAGTGTCGTCTCTTAGAGAACCTCCTTAAGGGACTTGGAAATGGTCTTTGGGTGAGGCCAAAAAGACTAGAATATGAATAATAGGTTAGGGAGAGTAATTTGGTATAATATTCGTATGATCTAGGTCATAGAATGTGTGAGGAGAATAGTTGGTGAGGGTGGTATTTATAGTGGAGGTGAGATGCGTTTTTTATTATTTTATTCATTTGTTTATTATTTTGGCTCAAAAAAATCAATAATGATGATTATTTTGACTAAATATGGTAACTTAAGAATTTGAGTTCTAGATATTGTCCACTTACATCATCCATGATTCAACCATGACTAAAAAATTCATGTATTTGTCTAAAATATTAAATACCATAAATTATCATGATTCTCTATTCAAAACAATTCAACTATTTTAGAGAAAACCCAAAAATTCACCCCAACCATTTTTCAACATTTAGATTTCAAAAATTGACACCATTTTTTGAAAATAAATTTCTATATATAATAAATTTAATTTTTAATTAAAGTAATCATTTATTCAAAAAATATTTATTTTAAAATTATAACTTCTTTTGTGACACTTTGAAAAATTAATTAAGGTGTCATAACAATATCTTATAATTATAAGGAAAAAAATATTTATTTTTGAATCTATTTTGTGAAAACAAATTTTCTTTTAGATCATTATTTTAATTATAAAATTGTAAATAAAAATTTATGTTTCACAAAAATACCTATACATAATTTATTATTTCTGAAATATTTATTTACTTATTCCATGAAATAAATATATTTTATTTTCATTCATAAGATTACTAAATTATATTTATACATTCATGGGTGAGGTTTCTATTATATTGGCTGGATTACTATTCCAAATGGTTGTGTTATATTTAATAGTATATCATGGTTCTTTTGTGAAAAGTAAAAAATCAAATAAATTGAATTTATTTAAGAAGATACATATCATAAAATCTTGGGGGTGTTATAAACATTGACAACTGCATCATTCCCAATCTTGGGGGTGTTATAAACATTGATAACCACATCATTCCCATTCTCTACATAATTATCTTAGGGGATATAAATCCTTAGCAAATGCATTAAATGTTATATTGGACCCCACCCATCTCATAATGATTGTCCTTATACATTTTTTCCATAAAAAATAAATCATATATTATATCATGAATAACTAATAATTAGAAAATGAGTTTTATAACATTTCTAAATCATATTAGATAAAATGAATTTAAGAATTATATTGGTTGATACTCAAAATTCAATCACCCAAAATGATTATTTCAAACATAATTTAGAGGTAAATTCATAAATCATTACACAAATGGAGGTGGATATTTTGGAGATAAAGAGGAAAAGGGACATGAAATCAAAAAAAAGAGATTTCATAAACTATTTTTTAACAATATCATAAAAATATAAAGTTATTGGTCACTTTCATAAGATTATTTCGAGAAGTTGTATTGAGAAAAAAAATTCAAAAAAAAATTTTAAATGAATCTCAATAATGGATCCCTGAAAAATTCATAAATGGTTTTCAAATGAAATTTGGAGAGAAAGATAAAACATATTAACTTGAATGCAATACCCTTCAATATTTTAAATACCATTATTGAAAAAGACATCGAAAAAAAGTAATAAATCTTCACTTTATAGAAGATGTAAAGTAAAAAATGTATATCACAAGAAAGAATGCATATTTGGATTTCAAAATAATATATGAGAACATTTTTAGGAATAATGAATATATAAATGGAAGAGAAAGAGATTGTTGGCGATGATGATAATTATTCATTAAAACATTATAATTTTATGAGAAATAAATTCATCAAGTAAGAGGCTTGTAATTAATAATTTAAATTTTCTTAAATAGAAAGAGAATCAAATATAGAATAAAATTTTATGGTGGAAGAAATCAACATATAAAAATAATTTTCAGAAGCAATATTATAACTCAAATAAAGGATGTTTGAGTTAAAAAAATATCATACCTTTTACTTTTTACTTCCACGATAACACTTTAATTTCATATATAATAAATATTAAAATATTAATAACCTATTTAAGAGCCAAATAAATATCTGTTACCTTATATAATTTTCAATTTCAATCATTTATTTTACATTTATTAGTTAGTTATAGTTTATTTTCATCATTGAATTGTAAGATATTTTCATTATTTCATGGATGATTTAAAATGTCGATGTCGATCCCTATTCCTTGAAATCAAGTTAAATATTCATATATTATAAATTTTTCTGAAATATAGACCTTATAATATTTTATAAATATTTAATTTAATTACATGAGAGTTGTATTCATGATTTTTAAATATGAAATCGAGGATGAGCCTTTTCTAGTAATGTTTTATGAACAAAAGTTAGACAATTAATAATGAGTTAAATATTAAAAAAAATTCCAAAACTATAACAATTTAATAAAAATCATTTTAATTCATAAAATCAATTATTATAATCATCTGATTAATGTGGAGTGAAAAATTAAATAATTTATTCAATGGAGGTAGTAGTCTACACACACATGCATATGATGTTTTATTTTCCCATAAAAAGGAAACTAGGTAAGAATTGGTTTACCTTTTAAAAATATTAATCATGCAATAAATATCATAATAATTAATTAAATTAATATTTTTAACCATCCATGTATGGTGGTGATTAAAAATAAATCACATCATTCATAGTGGCATAGTCCGTACATAACACAAACGACATTTTCATTTTTTAAGGAAATGGAAAAAAGGAAAATATAGGTTATTAAATTAAAATAAAACCCATTAAGTATACTATTATTACTTATTTAATTATATTAGAGTGGATAAAGTAAATTTTGGAAGAGTTGTAAAAAGAAGAAGAAATAGAAGAATGATCGTAGAGGATAAAATAATGATGTAGAAGAATTTGGATTATTCTTGGAAACATTTTTGATTTAGAAGGGATTTGGGAAAAATATAGGGACCATTAAAATAAATAAACAGGGAGAGGTATATTTATATAGGAAATTGGTAATATTAAGATGTGAATTTTAATTTTTGGTGTATCTTTGAAGTGGTGGTGGGTGACTCCTTTTATAAGGTAAAGGAATGGAATTTTGTATATATAATTTGTTAATATAAAAAATAAATCATCCTTAACATGGAATGTTGATATAATAGATATGAGTATAAGATAATATTAATTAATACCTCAACCACTCTTTTGGAGACATTTTATTAACATATTTATATCTTTTACCCTTAGATTTAACCCTTTTACCATTTTAATTTTTAGCGTGGAGACTAATCCTTACCTAAGTAATTTATTTTTTAGGAAAAAAAATGACTCTTATTACATAATTTTAACCTTATGATTTCAAATATTAAATCCATTTTTTTAAATATGATTTCTAAAAGTGGTAAAAATTAATTCTAAAATAAAAAATTTATAACATATTAAAATGAAATTTTTTGTAGAAATATATAACTTATATTGTAAAATGTAAAAAATAAGTTTTTAAATAAAAATTAATATTTTAAATTTATAATTTTAACTAAGTTCATGAAAATGTTATAATATGTTTTAGGTTATACGTATATCCTTATGATGTTATAAAAGTCATGGTATTTGGCACTATTCACTTAAAATCAATATTTTCATAATAATCCCAAAAAATCACACCAAGATAATATTATCATGATGAATCCAAAAATTAAGTTCTTTTTTAAAAATTTAAATTCTAAAATTGAGGAATTTATCTTTTAAATGGAAAAACATAATATAATGAAAACAATTTAATTAGGAAAATATTTTTTCAAATATTAACTCATCTTAGTCTTATTTCCTATCAATTTATAACTAAATTAGTAGTAATGAATTATTAATATCAATAATATATTGTATTATCATTTAAACAAACTACACTCAGTTTCTTGAAATAAAATTGCATACCATATAAAGAGACAATTTTATATGAAAAAAATATACTGTTAAGCATTAAAAGATCTTATAAGTTGTTTAGATATACTAATTGAATTTCATGAGTTAATTAGTATTAAAAGTGACATTTAATTCTTTTCTAAGAATATTTCATAATTTTGTTACCTCTATTATACCCACCAATTTATCATCTACTTTTGTAAGAGTTATATTTGGATCCTTTTGTTAAAACATAATGTATGATGATTTAGTGAGACATCATCTATTCACTTTCTCATTGATGGATAATGAAAATGATTGTATAAAGGGACTTTATCAATTATCTATTGATACTTAGAAGTATCTCACTCAAGTTCCTATAATAGTACTATTTTTCATCCAAAAAGATTAAATTTATATAACAATATTCACTACTTATAGTAGTTCAATATTGAATCATGTTATAAATCATGGTATTAATTAAAGAAATTCGTGAGGAAGTTTCTAGAAAAAAAAATATGTATACAAACCCAAAAATTGTATGGTGGGCTTGAACTCAGTACAAATTCTATTATTGATGCAGAATCGGGTGGAAGAATCCTGAGGAAGACACATGAAGAAAAGTTTGATTTTTGGAATGATGTTTTAGCCAATATAGTTCAATGGAATTCAGAGTAGGTACAATAAAATAATTAAATTCAAAATGTGGATGCAACTATGATATTGGTCTCTCAGTTAGATACATTGTCCAAAAAATATGGATGAGTTGCAACTCTATACCACTACATTGGTCAATGCCACCTAAAACCCATATTTTAGTGATTTTGGGAATAACCAAGCTATAAGAAAATGTTCACATACCATTATTAATACATATATTATCATGGAAAATTACTATCAAAATGAGACGTTGAATCCATTTTTGACCATTTAAAACCTAGCTTATCAAAGTCACCATCTTTGTTCACATCAAGGAAATCACTTTCAGTAAGGTTAATATGAATAACAAGGATACTAAAATCAATATCCCAATCAAACTATTTTTTAACTATAATAACCACTATAAGATCCAAAATTCATCATGAAGGGTTATGATGTCCAAGTTTATCACTACTGATGAAATGAGGTTTCAAAACTATTAGGCATCTATCAAAAGCTTGGAATATAATATTAGGTAACTTTTCAATAAACTTTCCATGAGGAAACCTAGTATACTTCTATAAAAGACAAAACTTAATCCTAGAGAGGACTATTAGGTAGTGAACTTAAGGAATAGGCATGAGATTTAACATTTATAAAAGGTAGAGGAAATGGAGGCCAAAAAGGAGAAAGATAAAGTTCCTCCTAATATTAATAAAAAGGAATATGAACATGAGTAATAAAAATTGGTTGAAGTTCCATCCATGTTAAATGAAGTTTCTCAAGAAAAGGAAATGGAGATGATCATATCATACATCCCACCTTTTACTTTTCTATATCGAAGGAAGTGGAGGTAGATAGTTAAACAATTTGGAAAGCTTTTTATGTATTTATGAAGCTATGTATCAATATTACAACCACTTAGGAATTATAAAAAATTATTTATTATGCCATGTTAATGAAATAAATCTCAACTCATAAGGTAAATTTGAAATATTTGGGAAATGTTTCCCAAAAAAGGAGTGTTCACAGTTGGTAAAAACAAGAACCCATTGAATTTATAAGATCCCTATATTTTTTATATTACATGTACTATCATATCTAGTGAGTTTGAGAAGGATTTATGTAATTTGATATAAAAAACAAGATAATTCCAATTGGTATGTTCAATATTAAGGGGTTGGAAGAATTGAAGCCTATTTGAGTGGAGCTTAAATTTTTTAACAACCCGATCAAGTATCTAAATGGATTTATGGAAGATTTGTTAGTAAAGGTTGTAAAATACATATTTTCACCTAATTATTTCATACTTGACATTGAATAGTATTTTGATCTAATATTAATTTTAAGATAACATTTCCTTGAAACTGATAAGGTTATTATTTATATTCACTAATGTGATATTATCTTAAAACTGAGTTATGCGAGGATCACATATAATTTTCTCAAATAATGAGATGAAGGATTATTTGGTTGATTTTGAAGACAATTATAGAAAATATAAATTTTAAAATTATGTGGGAAACATTGATGTAGATATAGGGAATTTTTATTCTTTTGAAGATACATTTTTATGATGAAAAGTTAGATTATAAAATTTATAAAATCTAATCTGTAGTTTATCATCTAAATTGTTATTATCAATAAGAATTTGTTTTTACAAACTCATATCATGAGTGGGTAGAACTTCTAGTGTCATAAATCCTTGAATCAACCCAAATAAATTTCAATCCTCTCTCATCATCATTAAAGTATAGTTACTTTGGGGTGAATTATACCTTCCTTATCATTTTTAATTTTTCACTTATGGAAGATCAAGAAGATAAAATGATGCACGTGTTGAAGATAAAGAAGAAATCCATTGGGTACACCATTTTTTACTTCAAAGTAATTCATTTCAAAATTTATACTCATAAAATCCTATTGTAATAAGGATTTATTCTATCTCAACATCCACCAAAGAGGTTAACCCCTCCCATAAATAAGTTCTCAAGAAAGAGGTGATAAAGTTTCAAGATTCAAGTATCACATATCCAATCTATGATAGCTTAAGGGTGATCCCCATAAAATTAGATATGAATATTGGCGGTATCACCATGATATCCTATGAGAAGAATTAGTTGATTTCAACATAAATTATCACGAGATGCTGTGTTTTTTAAATTATATAAAACTAAAATAAGTAATAAGGAAAGATCATTTCCATCTTTCATTCATAGACTAAATGTTGGAGACCATGTTTTTTCATGAATTAAACTATTTTATTGATGATTATACCTGGTATATCCAAATTACTATAGTTCCTAGAGACCAAGATAAGTGCACCCTCACCTCTATTTATGAAATGTTATCCGATTAGTGAATTTCATTTTTTTTTTGTTCAATGCTCCTATCATGTTTCAGTGGTGTATATTGTTAATTTATCATGATATGGAGAAGTATATTTTTGATATTGTTAGGGATGAATTATCACTGTATGGTTTAATGACCCTTTTTCCAATTATCACATTGGGATATTTTAAATAATATTTTTTGATCATGCACAAATTCGGTGTGTGATTTCAGGTCCCGAAAAGTCTCAGCGTTTATATATTAAAAATATTAATTTTTGATATCATACACAAACCATTTTCTAAAAATAATGGATTATATGTTAAATAGTGTCTTAGATGTGAAAAATGAGACCACAATTAAATCCAAAACATGGGTTTTACCCTAGGTGTGAAATAATCTTTGTATGTGATGGATGATTCATTTAAGTGCACTCATGTGAGAAATAATATGCGAATAGATTAATTGAATAATTTATTGTCTATTAAATGGTTGTTACCTAATTATCATTTCTTTAATTTTAGAAATGACCGAATTCCATGGTTATCCATATAATACTAAATATTTTTGGATAAGGCCATTGAGGAAAGCATTAGATGATGAATAAGGGAGCATCGATCAATGATCAAAATACTTTGAGGGCATTCGTTGTGAACATAGTTCTTAGATCTCACTAATGGAGATAATGTAGAATTTTTATTCTCCAATGATCGATGCAATATCAAGGTAGGATGATTTTTTTTGTTTGATAAATCCTTATTATAAATTTCTATTTGATGAATATTAATTAATTTTTTTAGAAATTAATTTTTGGGTTGTTTATGATGGTTTATCTTTATTTTCCATTAATTCCAAGAATTATGAAATTTTTTTCTTGATTATCCTCCTTGTTCGTTGATTTATCCATCCATGAATGATGGAAAAACTAAACAAATGATAAAATTTTATTTTCCCTTTGATGTTTCATTCCTTTTTCATCTTTCTAATTCAACATTCATCATCAGTATTTTTTTAAACTGATGGCTCTATTATACTCAAGAATAAATTTTTGCACAATAAACCTTTGTCCAAAAGAATTGTTACCATGGGGTTAGATTTGGTATTGTAGGTGAAAGCGAGACATGATGACAATGATGGAAGTCTGGAGATGGTGTAAGTTATGGAGTTTTCTATGATTCAAAACATTCTGGTGATTTAGGATCATGGTGAAGGGTGAGTTACGACCAAAAGGTGACTAGAACCAGTCACCAGCAATGTTTCAAGAGTGGTCAACCTATATATGAGTTCTATAGTAGATTATTTACATGAATATTATATAGAGACGGTGTGGGTGAAGACACATGAGAGATATGGGATTTCTGAAAAATCCAATTACACAAGGCATGTAGTTGGAAATAAAAAACATTATATCCCCCCCTCACGCAGTGGCTTGGGTTTACACATTAACTTGAATTTCGAACATCGTATAACCTGTTTACACACTATGATACCCTTAATCCAGTGACCCAGGGTGTACCCTAGGGTATACAGACATACAAAATAGAAAGTTCAAGCTTATAAATACATATTTTGTATCACTTATACCCATCATGTACCCACTCTAGAGTAGGTTGTATCCCTCGATCCCTTTAGTTTAGTTTTGGTAACAGTATGGGTGTCTTCCCTTCGTCTATCCCTAAGAGGGTACAATGTGGAATCTCAACCTAAGAATAGGATAAGGGATCCCCTCTGTGGGTTATTTCTAGATAGAGTCAGGTATCCCTCCATGTGGCTCATGAAGTGAGCCTCAACAGTTCTACTCTAGGTTATATCAGGTATCTCCTTTCCAACATCTAGGGCATGTGATCCCATTCTTATTAGATCATGCCAGATATGGTTATGTATATCTCATAGGCCATGGTCTAGATCCCCTATCTGTGTGTCTATATCTTATGAATTATAGTACATACTTATTAATGGAAAGGCCTAATGAGCGTGATCTCTCGGATAAGGGTCATTATTTTTTGTGAGTCTTGAGAAGTATATTCCCTCATATGAACATGAATTTGATCCTTATCCAAAATATTAGTCTGGTAGTGAGGATGTGACCTTACTTTGAGACTTGGTTTCTATATATGAGTATATACAGGTAGTAATTTTCTTTACTTCATGTTTAATCTTATTTTTATATTGATTTCACTCTCTATGGTGTCATGTATGGTGATTTTGGAGTGTCCTACGAGGTATATTTATACTCACACCTTCATGGGCTCTATTTACATGTGTTGTGTCTAATGCAGATACCAGGCCTTTTGATGGAGATTTAGGATGACCATGAGTGGGTGGAGCTTCGTTGAGCTATGAATACCATAGATGGTTCCGAGATTTTTATCTTGATATCGGTCTCCTTTTTATTAGTAGGTTGGACTCTATATATAGTTATGGTGGGCTGGTTTTTGCCCCTTTGTCTTTTGTACAGTTATTGTACTCTAAAGTGGAATTATTTTTTATGAATTAATTTATGGAATTAATTTTTTATCTTTTCCACAGAATACTTGGGTATGGGGATGTAGTTGTTTGTTGGTACCATAGGATAAGACCAACCATGTGTGTGATATGTCAACTAAGTGCTAATCACTAGCCCTTAGCCTATTAGAGGTGGGGTTGGGATTTATCACTCATCTTACTACCAGCTAGGTGAGACCTAGTGGGTCAAGTCATGATAAAGTGGTATCAGATAGGGGTATCTTAGGACTAGAGTTTGGAGATAGTATAACTTTTTGGATTGTTTTGAGAACTAGGTATACTGTGTTAAAGTGTCCCATATTTGACTCTAGAACCAGGGAACCTAGTGATGGTATGGTGGTTGGTGTACCCATTCACCAGGTCTTTGATAACCTTCTTGTTGGATCATTATATGTAAGTACTTGTTTATAGGAAAACATAGGTTTATGAATCATATAGAAATGGGTTTTTGTTTTCATTACCTTCTTGAGTGAACTCCCTAGACAGGTTCTTTGACTGTAGTGTATCTAGACTATTACAAGTTTTCTCTGTGATGATATTCAGCTAGGATCCGAAAGTAGGATCACGATGAAGATCCTCTTGGTGATGAGGCTTCAATCCAGGGACATGTGTATGTGGTGATTCCTCAAGGTGGATTGTCAATCTTACCTTCACCATCTGAGCATCAGATTGATCTAACAATACAAGTTGGTGATGTTCATGAGTTGAGAATACTTTAAGAGTTTCAAATGAATATACCACTCATGTTTTGGGTTGAGTTGGGAACCCATGAAACAAATTATTGGTTCGAGGTAGTTGGGTGAGTTTTTTACCTTTTTAATACCCATCACGATCATATATTGGTCCTAGTAGTGAGCCTTCTCTATATCCTAACTAGGTGATGGTGGGTCCTAGTGACACAGATGAAAATTTATGAGACTCTCGCTTATATAGTGTTTAAGAATATTTTTTGAAATGGGTTTTACCCGGTGATATTGTGGGAAATACATATCCAGGAGCTTTTGGATCTCCAGCAAGGCAACATGTCAGTTGCAGAATATAAATTCAGGTTTATTATCCTCTTATAGTACTCTATAGATATGGTTTGGGACAAGTAATTTTGATCGTAGGCCTTTGAGTGTATCCTTAGTTGAGATATTATTGGATTTGTGTCTCATTATATAATATATCATGCTCGGGTGCTAGAGAGTGCCTTTGTCAGAGAGATATTTCTAGCTATAAAGTTTTTTATAGTTGGTTCTAGAAGTGTGCACCCTAGAGAGGAGACATTAGCAATTGGTAAAAGATGTTAGACTAGAGAATCTAGCCACATGATATTGAATCATGGGTTGTCTCTAGATAGTGGGTTACCCGCTTCATGCTCTAAATTATATTCCAGTTAGCTGAGGTAGAGTCAGTGTTTCACTTGTGATGGGAAGGGTTATATCATCCAAGATTGCTCGGCCTGCCATGAAGTTGATAAAGAGATGGTCAATGGACCACCTAGGAAGAGTAAGTGGATTTAGTATAGAGGTTAATATAGTAGAATATGTGGAAGAGGAGTTGGGAGAGTAGTTGGTGGTGGTTGACGTTATGATCTGTTACCACAAATACCACCTTTAGGTTGTCCCCACCAAGATCAGGAAGCTGGTGGTGAGGATCAGGGATAGTTGCAGGTAGATGAGGCTTATGTCCTGGCGGTTCCATAGATAATATGAGGTATGCCCTTTACCTTCTCTACCTTTGTTATAGTTTTTATAAACACATGTGTTATCTACTATTTCCATAATTAAGGGTAGGTTTGTGATCTAGTGATTCCATTTCAGTATTTGATGCAACCTTTGTGATTGGTGTCTTCTAACTGGGGGGTTTCAATGACCACACACTTCTACCAACAGTGTGAATCGACTCTGGGAGGATAGAAAATCATTTGGGGTTTTCTGTATCTATAATTAGTTCTTACAATGTCATTCTTTATAGGGAATTTATCTCTACAATTCATGCATATATTTATAGTTTTCAACAAATATATGATGCATGTAACACCCGAGACTTTTATGAGAAATATTTTGTTTTTATTTTATATAAATCATCAAAGGAATCTTTAACTACACACAACACTAGCTTGGCTTTCTTTACACGCAACTGCGGCCTTCCTCGATAGCTTGCATCGTACGCAATACTGAGTTTCACTAAACAACGATATGCTATTAAAATATTATTAAAACTAGCCGTTATGAATAGTATTAACTGAATTTTGAATTTTATAACATTTTAATTCAACTTATAAATCTTCTAGAATGAGGTATAAAAGCAAAATCAGTTTTTTTGGATAAAAGAAGTATTTTTCAAAAAATACAGTTTTGCTACCTTTTGATGGCGCACCCACATTAAATCTAGTTTTTGACATGTTTATAAGTTCAATTTGAAAAAATAAAATTCTTCTTTTGAATCAGGGTATAAAAATTTACTTTGTATAAATTTTTGATATTTTTCTAATAACTTTCATATTTTGATGAATAGTAAAAATATGCTAATTTTTAATTAAAAACAACTTTTTTCATTGAGATAATTTATATGGATAAATTATAATATTTAATGGTTTTAAAGTATAAATAGAATATATTTTTACCATTTAATATAATGTATGTCATTAGCATTAATTTCACATTGAATTCATAGGTAAAAACATTTCAATCTTTGGCAATGTTTTAACTTCTAAAACCCGTTTTCTTAACAACGGGATTTATTTTAAATTAATTACTGCAACTTATATGTTTTGAATTTTGAAAAATGGATTCAATATTCAGAATCAGTGGGTCCAAATTATGTTAATAGGCAACTTTTTATTTTTGGGCATTATGAATAGTAACTACGGTAAATTTTATTTACCATAGTTAAAGGTAAATCGGGTAATTAAGGGTAAATATAAGATTATAAAATTATCCTAAAACCTACCAAAATCATATTATATGACTAAAATTAGATCCATATCACCTAATGGTCGGATTATATTCATTTAATGGACTTTTTTCTATGAAAATAATTTAATTATTATTAAAACCAAAGAATGTGACAACATGTCACTTTCTTAAATCTTATAAGTATAGTAATTTTAATTTAGTGATAAACTTCTTGAAACTTCAAACATGAATAATCTCCAGAACTCTAATACAATTATATACATCATATGAATTTATTTAGAATTTTTAGGGATTAAATAATTATCATTAAGTATGACACAATAGTGATGTTGAAATTATTGTATTAATTAAAATATCAAATAAATGGTTTTAAAAATAATAAAATAAATATTATATGAACTATTTAATGTTCTCCACTAATTTTATAGATACATATGACATTTTATGGATCTATTAAAACTTTTATTTTGAACATATATTCTTTATATATTTTATTTAAATTCAAATAAATGAATAGTTTCAAAATTGACACTATTGTTATTTTATAAAACTAACATATTATAAAATTGTTTAAAAATAAAAAAAAGATTTAAAATTTATAAATTAAAATTCATATGGTCTAAAATGTCATAAAATGTCAAGTCATGGAAAATTCAAAACACATATGTAATTATTTATAATAATTTAAAATTTAGAATATTATTACCACAAATAAAATTAAATTGATAAATAAGGATAAATCATGTTGATAATGTTTAAAATAAATTAATAACATGTCTAAATTTTATTGGTTGAATATATTACAACCCTATCTCATCTAATATTTGGATATGAGTCATTTTGGAAGTTTTTAAGTGGGGTTGGGATTTAATATAAACTAATATTTCTTATATTTCCAAAGGTGCCCCTCTCCTCCCTTATAAAAGGGCACATCCTCCCTCTCCTCCTCACACCAATTTGAGCCTTCAATCTCGACCAACCCCTGCCACGTTCTCCTCTATAGTTCACTAGAGACATCCTAGAGGTCCTGGTCTTCTTCAAAGACCAATTTTAGTGCCCTAAAAGGAGGTCTCAAAGAAGCGCTTCAAAGAAGAGGTAATGCCCGTTACCGATTCTTTCATCTTTATTTCTTCTTCCACTTATTCTTATTTAGTTTTTTCATTATGAAGTAATAACATCAGTATCACTCATATACTGATATGTTATTATAAGTATGAAACAACCATATTTCACCATCTAGCCATCCTACGGAAAACAAAATTACCGCGTGTGCGTACGTACGGAATACCGTCTCCACACCATGGTGTAATCTATTTTACCCCACCACCTTACTTGGATGGGTATAATGGTGTAAATAATAACTATATTTGATTATTTTAAGTTGATATTGATTCTTAAATAGTATAAATACACTCCAATACAATTCCACGATCATGGGAACGATGTCATCGCTCGTGCGTACGTACGGAATACCGTCTCCACGATGTGATGTGACTCGTTCTACATGATCTTCATTTGATAATGATTATATAAATGAATTTAATGAATAAATATGATATATATTACACTAATAAAATTCTGGAAATTAGGTATCTATAACCTAAAGAGAAGAATAAGAATTTATTCGACAAAACACGCATAAGAACAAAAAGTAATAAACACCCGAATAACAAGTAGTAAAGAAATATTACTAATAAGAAGATAAAAATATGACCATATATGATATCATAACAATAATTATGATTCTGAAATAAGTCAATAACATTATTTAAATTATTATACAGGAGGTTCGGACACTTACGAAGCAAATTGGACCTAAGGTAAGGGAAATATCACAATCTCATTTTTATCTGAGATTGTTTATACTTTGGAATTTACTGGGGTGCATTTTATCATCCACATCCATGTTTCCTCAATATGTAATATTTACATCATTATAAAATAGTTTATATCCAATTTTACCCTTTGGTGAGTTTTTAGTAAAAGATATGAAAGGAAACTTTTGTCTTTTTTCGTACGAGGTACTTTTTAACTTTTCCGAAAAAATTACGAGAAGAATGTTTTCTTTTAACTTATATGGAATGAATGTATTTTAAAACATTATTTCCAAGAATATTAGTTTAAAAGTTTTCAAGTTTATTTTTAATCAACTTCTTTTAGTTTAGAATTGTATGACATGTTAAGAAAGGAAAAAAAATTGAAGTAGAAAGGATATTTTCCACAAGAATGGAGTTCAAACGTTTTGTCAAAATTATTTTCCATATAAGATAATAAAGGGTTCTGTTTCTATCCCTATTATTACATTAATTTGATTATGTTGTGATGGAATTATTTTTATGAATTCTTTTATCTTATATGAGTTGTTTTATGATGTCACGATGTTTAAGATTCCCATTTTTATTACATGGGTTATGCTATGATGTATGGTTTATGATTTTGTGGCACACATAAGAATGGTATCATTATGAGATGGGTGGGACCTATATATCCCTCCAATGCATTGGGTAAATATTTTATATCTCATGAGATAGACATGGTTCGAACGGCAGGTTATACCGGTTCAGTGAAACAGGACTGAAACGAGGAGTGAACTCGGTTCAGAAATGGACTTTGTCCACTAAGATAGTCTTGGCAATGAGTCTTGACTAATAAGAAATTATTCTCAATGATTATGTGTGTATTCCACAAAGTTTCATGTTTTATGTTATGATCATTGGGATTAGATTTCACTACTATTATTTATCCCATGTTATGAAATTATGATATCTTTTGCAGGTTAAGATTTCCAAAAGTTATGTTCTTATGTATATGATGTGATTCATATTTCTTTTTTTTTACCCCTACTGAGCATTTGAGCTCACCATTTTGTATGTTTTATTTCCCCAGGTCAGGAAGAATGTTATTAAGTAGGATATTCCAAAACGGGACTCTAGATATGATGAAATAAATGGGAGGCAAAGTAGATGCTTTAGGAACCAGTTTTTTATGCTTTCCAGTTTCTAAAGACACTATACCTATACGGTCCTTTCATGGTTTTGTTATATGTTGTAATAAGTGTGATTCAATTTTGAAGTAATAACAATGTATGTAAAGTATGGGTAATTATAGTTGGTATAAGAGGAAAGGTTATAGTCAACCTTTGGAAACTAGGATGTGAAAGCCTTAGTAAGAACCCTAAGGATAAGTCTAAGCATATAACACAATCTTAGTGTTTTAGAAATGACCATGAATAACCTAGGATAAGACCTTAAGTGTGAAATTTTATTCTTGATTATGTGGTTTTCCTATTATAATTAGTGTTTCTCACACTATTCTTCTTCGTTTTATTAAATGGATGGAACCCGAAGGAACCGTGTTAATGCGGAATGCGACGGGCAATGCAATGATTGTCCCCCTGAGCAACCAAATGTTATGGGAGATGGAATGAAAAATCTTGTAGCCATGCTCACACAACTTTCTCAAGCTATTAATCATGCTGGACTTCCAAACGAGCAAAGTAAGGATCAACATTCTGTGGAATCCTTCATAAGGCAGCGTCCACCTTCATTCAGTGGGTCTACTGATCCATTAGTTTCTGAACAATGGTTCAGTACTACTAAAAAGATATTTTCAGTTCTTCAATGTTCTGAACATGATAAAGTCATCCTAGCAGTGTATCGTTTTGAAGGAGATACTAATCAATGGTTGAATATTATTAAGAATACGACTCAAAGAGATGAAATTGAGTCCATGGAATGGGACGAGTTCAAGAACTTATTTTTCAATAAGTATTTCCCTCATATTCTCCGAACAAAGATGGAGAAAGAGTTTCTTGAACTGAAGCAAAAGGATGATGAATCTATTGGTACATATGAAGAAAATTTACAAGACTTGAAAGGTACGCTTATGGTATTATTATCCAACCTGAGAGTAAGATAAATCGCTTCTTTAGTGGCTTAAAACCAAGTCTTCGAAGGGCCTTAGCCATAAGGGACTTCAATAGCTATGAGGAAATAATTTGATGTGCTCTCAAAGTTGAGATGGAGATTGGAGTAACCCATCAGCCATATGGGTTTGATAATAAGAGGAAAATAGAATTCAAAGGAAAATCTAAAGAGCACACTGAAAAGAAGATGAGCTTTCCCTTATGCTCAAAGTGTCGAAAGAAACATGGAGGGAGTTGTCTTAAAGGGATAAGTAAATGTTTCAAATGTGGAAAGGAAGGTCATTGGGCATTTGAATGCCGCAATGATGGGATGAAGATGTCTAATGATGAAAACAAAGGAAGGGACACACAGAATTAACCTACTACACTTCAATGTTTCAAGTGCAAGGAGATAGGGCATTATGCCAATAAATGCCCTAATCCAAGGGTTGTTGATGATGATCGATATCAACAAAATCATAAGTCTAAATACAAAGGAAAGTCACATGCAATTTCTATCAGTGATGTGGAGTACGATAACGATGTGGTGAAAGGTACACTTACCATCCACTCTAAAGTATCAAATGTTCTATTTGATTCTGGATGCACCCGCTCTTTTATTTCTGAATATTTTTCTAAGAGTATCACTGTATTACCTCAACAATTAGATGTTGAGTTAGCTATGACAACCCCTAATGTCATAACAGTCGCATCAAAAGTTTATAATTCTTCCCCGATTTGTGGGAAATTGCTTCCTGTAAATCTTGTGATCCTTCCTATAGTGGAATCTGATGTGATTCTTGGCATGGATTGGCTTTCTTTATATGGATCTCATATCAATTTCCAAAGAAGGGAAGTCACATTTCATATTCTAGATCAATCTATGATTGTCTATCGATGCAAGGATGAACATAACCTTCCAGTGGAAATTTCTTCCATCTTGTGGGTATTGATTCCACTAAATGAGGGTTATTTATCTCAAATGGTTGGTGAGAAACTCACGATTAAGAATATGCCTATTTTATGGGATTTTGATGATGTATTTCCGGAGGAATTGTCAGGTCTTCCACTAAATCGTGAAGTTGAGTTTTCAATAGAACTCATACCGGGTGCTTTGCCTATTTCAAAGACACCTTATAGAATGGCCCCAATTGAGTTATAGGAATTGAAGAAGCAACTCCAAGAGAATCTTGATAAGGGATTCATATGCCCAAGTGTGTCACCTTGGGGAGCACCTGTTCTATTTGTTAAGAATAAATATGGATCAATGAGACTCTGCATTGATTATCGAGAACTTAACAAGCTCACTATCAAGAAAAAATATCCTCTCCCACGCATTGATGACTTATTTGACCAACTACGCGGAGCTCAATACTTTTCCAAGATTGATCTTCGTTCAGGGTATCATCAATTAAGGGTCAAAAGGAGGATATACCAAAGATGACTTTTTGTATAAGGTATGGACACTATGAATTTATAGTGATGCCATTTGGTCTTACTAATTCCCATGCTATCTTCATGGATCTGATGAATATAGTCTTTAGATACTATCTTGATCAATTTGTGGTAGTATTTATAGACGATATTCTTTTCTATTCAAAGAGCAAGAAAGAACATGAAGATCACTTGAGAATTATATTGAAGACCCTGAGAAAGGAGAAACTTTATGCCAAATTTACCAAGTGTGAATTTTGGCTTCAAAAAGTTGCATTTTTGGGTCACATAATCTCAAAAGAGGGGATATCTGTGGATCCAGAAAAAACCGAGGTTATCGAAAGATGGTCGAGACCAACAACAGTAACTGAGATCCGAAGTTTTCTTAGTTTGGATGGATATTATCGACATTTCGTGAAAGATTTTTCATGATTATCTAATCCACTCACCAGGTTGACTCGGAAAGGAGTTAAGTTTGTTTGGATAGAGGAATGTGAAGAGAATTTCAAGGAGTTGAAAAGAAGGTTATCCAGTGCACCTATGCTCACACTGACTTGTAGTGGAGAAAGGTTTGTGATCTACAGTGATGAATCCAAGAAGGGGCTTGGGTGTGTTCTTATGCAAAATGATATGGTGATAGCTTACGCCTCACGATAGTTGAAAATCAATGAGCAAAATTACCCAACACATGATTTGGAGTTAGCTGCGGTAATCTTTGCATTAAAGATTTGGAGGCATTATCTTTATGGAGAAAGGTGTGACATTTATACTGATCATAAAAGTTTAAAGTATATTTTCACACAAAAGGAGATGAATATGCGCCAAAGAAGATGGTTGGAACTGATTAAGGATTACGACTGCTCAATTCATTACCACCCTGGGAAAGAAAACAAGGTGGCAGATGCATTAAGTTGACAAGACCATGCTAGCTTATCCATGATGAGGATCAAAAAAGATCCAATATTTATGGATTTACAAAGGATGGATCTTCGAATTTTAATGGAAGGGGGAAAGTCGTATCTTTATCAAATGAATTTTCAACCATCTATACATGTGGAGATTATAGAGGTACAGAAAGAAGATGTAGAGTTATAAAAGAAGGTGAGAAATATTCCTGAATTCAACATTGATTGTGATGGGATAATAAAGTTCAGGAATCAGGTTTGTGTTCCTCCCATCCTAGAATTAAAGGAGCTGCTGGATGAGGCTCATAGTTCTTCATTCTCTAGTCATCCTCGAAGCACGAAGATGTATAGGGACTTGAAAGAGTACTTCTGGTGGGATGGCATGAAAAGATATGTTGCTGAATATGTCTCTCGATGCTTGGTTTGTCAGCAAGTTAAAGCTGAGAGACAGAAGTCTAAGGGTATGTTACAACCATTACCCATACCCGAATGGAAATGGGAAAAAACATCACTATGGACCTTGTCACAGGACTTCCTAAAACATCCAAAGGCAATAATTCTATCTGGGTCATATTTTATCGTCTTACAAAGTCTGCACACTTCATTGCTATTAGAGAGGATTTATATCTGGATCAGCTTGCCAGGATATATGTAAAGGAATTGGTAAGATTGCATGAAGTACCACTTTCTATTATATCTGATCGGGATCCGAGGTTTACCTTAATGTTCTGGAGAAGTCTTCAGTATACTCTGGATACAGAGTTGAGTTTCAGCACTACTTATCATCCTCAGACAGACGGTCAGTCTGAGAGGAAAATTCAAACTCTAGAAGATATGTTGAGAGCTTGGTCTATAGATTTCAAAGGTGGTTGGGAATAACACCTACCTTTGGTGGAATTTTCTTATAATAATAGCTTTCACTCAAGTATTCAGATGGCCCCTTATGAAACTCTCTATGGAAAGAAATGCAGGACTCCAACTTCCTGGGATGAAGATGGGGAAAGAAATCTATTAAGACCTGATCTTATTGATGAAATGGAAAAAAAAGGTCAGATCTATTCAAAAACACATAAGAGCAGCTCAGAGTCGATAGAAAAGTTATGTCGACAACTGAAGAAAAGACCTAGAGTTTGAAGTGGGTGATAAAGTGTTCTTACGAATATCTCCCTGGAAGAGGGTCATGAGATTTGGAAAGAAGGGGAAGTTGAGCCCTATATATATTGTTCCTTTCAAAATAATGGATCGTGTTGGAAAGGTAGCTTACCGATTGGCACTTCCACCTAATCTCTCTCAAGTTCACGATGTGTTCCATGTATCTCTCCTGAGAAAGTACATACCCGATCCTTCACATGTACTCAGCTCAGAAGTTGTACCGCTGGAGCAAGATCTTTCTTATACAGAACAGCCGATAGAGATTCTAGATCATAGTGAAAATGTCCTATGGAACAAGACCACTCTCTTGGTGACAGTTTTATGGAGGAACCACCAGTTAGAAGAAGCTACATGGGAGCTTGAGGATATGATGAGGGAGAGGTATCCTCATCTGTTTGTTACAAAGTGACGAATTTTGAGGGCGAAATTTATTTTAAGGGGGGTAGAATGTGACACCCAAGAATTTTATGAGAAATATTTTGTTTTTATGTTATATAAATCATCAAAGGAATCTTTCACTACACACAACACTAGCTTGGCTTGCTTTACACGCAACCGCATCCTTCCTCGATAGCTTGCATCATACGCAATACCGAGTTTCACTAAACAACGATATGCTATTAAAATATTATTAAAACTAGCCGTTATGAATATTATTAACTGAATTTTCAATTTTATAACATTTATATTCAACTTATAAATCTTCTAAAATGAGGTATAAAAGAAAAATCAGTTTTTTTTTTATAAAAGAAGTATTTTTCAAACAATACAGTTTTGCTGCCTTTTGATGGCGCACCCACATTAAATCTAGTTTTTGACATGTTTATAAGTTCAATTTGACAAAATAAAATTCTTCTTTTGAATCAGGGTATAAAAATTTACTTTGGATAAATTTTTGATATTTTTCTGATAACTTTCATATTTTGATGAATAGTAAAAATACACTAATTTTTAATTAAAAACAACTTTTTTCATTGAGAAAATTTATATGGATAAATTATAATATTGAATTGTTTTAAAGTATAAATATAATATATTTTTACCATTTAATATAATGTATGTCATTAGAATTAATTTCACATTGAATTCATAGGTAAAAACATTTCAATATTTGACAATGTTTTAACTTTTAAAACCCGTTTTCTTAACAACGGGATTTATTTTAAATTAATTAATGCAACTTATATGTTTTGAATTTTGAAAAATGGATTCCATATTGAGAATCAGTGGGTCCAAATTATGTTAATAGGCTACTTTTTATTTTTGGGCATCATGAATAGTAACTACGGTAAATTTTATTTACCATAGTTAAAGGTAAATCGGGTAATTAAGGGTAAATATAAGATTATAAAATTACCATAACACCTGCAAAAATCCTATTGGATGACTAAAAGTCAACCCATATCACCTAAGGGTCGGATTAGATTCATTTAATGGACTTTTTTCCATGAAAATAATTTAATTATTATTAAAACCAAAGAATGTGAGAACATGTCACTTTCTTAAATCTTATAAGTATAGTAATTTTAATTTAGTGATAAACTTCATGAAACTTCAAACATGAATAGTCTCCAGAAATCTAATACAATTATATACATAATAGGAATTTATTTAGAATTTTTAGGGATTAAATATTTATCATTAAGTATGACACAATAGTGATGTTGAAATTATTTTATTAATTAAAATATCAAATAAATGGTTTTAAAAATAATAAAATAAATATTATATGAACTATTTAATGTTCTCCACAAATTTTCTAGATACATATGACATTTTATGGATCTATTAAAGCTTTTATTTTGAACATATCTTCTATATATATTTTATTTAAATTCAAATAAATGAATAGTGTCAAAATTGACACTATTGTTATTTTATAAAAATAACATATTATAAAATTGTTTAAAAATAAAAAAATATATTTAAAATTTATAAATTAAAATTTATATGGTCTAAAATGTCATTAACTATCAAATTATGGAAAATTCACAACACATATGTAATTATTTATAATAAGTTAAAATTTAGGATATTATTACCACAAATAAAATTAAATTGATAAATAAGGATAAATCAAGTTGATAATGTTTAAAATAAATTACTAACATGTCTAAATTTTATTTTTTGATGATATTACAACCCTATCTCATATAATCTTAGGATATGAGTCATTTTGGAAGTTTTAAGTGGGGTTGGGACATAATATAAACTAATATTTCTTATATTTCCAAAGGTGCCCCTCTCCTCCCTTATAAAAGGGAACCTCCTCCCTATCCTCCTCACACCAATTTTAGCCTTCAAGCTCGTCCAACCCCTACCAATTTCTCCTCTACACTTCCCTAGAGACATCCTAGAGGTCCTGGTCTTCTTCAAAAACCAATTTTAGTGCCCTAAAAGGAGGTCTCGAAGAAGCGCTTCAAAGAAGAGGTAATGCCCGTTACTGATTCTTTCATCTTTATTTCTTCTTCCACTTATTATTCTTTATTTGTTTAGTTATGAAGTAATAACATTAGTATCACTCATATACTGATATGTTATAATAAGTATTAAATAACCATATTTCACCATCTATCCATCCTACGGAAAACAAAATCACCGCATGTGCGTACGTACGGAATACCGTCTCCATGTCGTGGTGTAATCTATTTTCCCCCACCACCTTAATTGTATGGGTATAATGGTGTAAATAATAACTATATTTGATTATTGTAAGGTGATATTGATTCTTAAATAGTATACATACACTCCAATACAATTACACGATCATGGGAACGATATCATCGCTCATGCGTACGTACGGAATATCGTCTCCACGATGTGATGTGACTCGTTCTACATGATCTTCATTTAATAATGATTAGATAAATAAATTTATTGAATTAATATGAAATATATTTTACTAATAAAATTCTGGAAATGAGGTATCTATAACCTAAAGAGAAGAATAAGAATTTATTCGACAAAACACGCATAATAACAAAAAGTAATAAACACCCGAATAACAAGTGGTAATGAAATATTACTAATAATAAGCTAAGAATATGACCATATATGATATCATAACAATAATTATGGTTCTTTAATAAGTCAATAACATTATTTAAATCATTATACAGGAGTTTCGGACACTTATGAAGCAAATCGGACCTAAGGTAAGGGAAATATCACAATCTCATTTTTATCCGAGATTGTTTATACTTTGGAATTTACTGGGGTGAATTTTATCATCCACATCCATGTTTCCTCAATATGTAATATTTAAATCATTCTAAAATAGTTTATATCCAATTTTACCCTTTGTTGAGTTTTTAGTAAAAGATATGAAAGGAATATTTTTTCGTTTTTCGTACGAGGTACTTTTTGACTTTTCTGAAAAAAGTACGAGAAGAATGTTTTCTTTTAACTTATAAGGCATGAATGGATTTTTAAAGCATTATTTCCAAGAAGATTCCTTTAAAAGTTTTCAAGTTTATTTTTAATCAACTTCTTTTAGTTTAGAATTGTATGACATGTTAAGAAAGGAAAAGTGTTTTTGAAGTAGAAAGGATATTTTCCTCAAGAATGGAGTTCAAGCGTTTTATCAAAATTATTTTCCATCTAAGATAATAAAGGGTTATGTTTCTATCCCTATTATTACATTGATTTGATTATGTTGTGATGGAATTATTTTTATGAATTCCTTTATCTTATATGAGTTGTTTTATGATTTCATGATGTTTAAGATTCCCATTTTTATTACATGGGTTATGCTATGATGTATGGTTTATGATTTTGTGGCACACATAAGAATGGTATCATTATGAGATGGGTGGGACCTATATCTCCCTCCAATTCATTGGGTAAAGATTTTTTATCTCATGAGATATACATGGCTGGAACGGCAGGTTATACCGGTTCAGTGAAACAGGACTGAAACGAGGAGTGAACTCGGTTCAGAAATAGACTTTGTCCACTAAGATAGTCTTGGCAATGAGTCTTGACTAATAGGAAAAGATTCTCAATGATTATGTGTGTATGCCACAAATTTTCATGTTTTAAGTTATGATTATTGGGATTACATTTCACTACTATGATTTATCCCATGTTATGAAATTATGATCTCTTATGCAGGTTAAGATTTCCAAAATTTATGTTCTTATGTATATGATGTGATTGATATTTCTTTTGTTTACCCTTACTGAGCATTTGAGCTCACCCTTTTGTATGTTTTATTTCCCCGGGTCGGGAAGAAGATTATTAAGTAGGATATGCCAAAAAGGGACTCTAGATATGATGAAATAAATGGTAGGCAAAGTAGATGCTTTATGAACCAGTTGTTTATGATTTCCAGTTTCTAAAGACACTATACCTATACGGTCCTTTCATGGTTTTGTTATATGTTGTAATAAGTGTTCTTCAATTTTTAAGTAATAACAATGTGTGTAAAGTATGGGTTGTTATAACGCATCTGAGTTGATGGTTGAGATTTTCCATCATTGGTCATAAGTGACTATTTTATTAATATGATGGGATAGTATACAAGAGGGTATAACCAATTTCTCATCAATGATCTGGTATATTCCTTAGAGCACCGGACACTGTAATCTCTCAGTTTCCTACAGTAGACTAGGAGTATGGTGATGTTCTTCCTAAGGACATTCTAGGCTTACCACCCCACTGAGATATTTAATTCTGCATAGAACTTTGCCCAAGGACTATCTCGATATTTGTGCTAGTATATTAGATGACCCCTATGGAGCTTCAATAGCAGAGGGTGTAGTTGGAGGATTTGTAGAGGAATGACTTCATTAGACCCAATGTGTCACCCTGGGCAGCCCCAGTGTTGTTCTCCAAGAAAGAGGATGGTATAATAAGGATGTATGTGGATTATTGTCACCTAAATGGGGTTACTAATAGAAATAAGTTTCCACTTATAACAATTTATCACCACTTTATTATAATGAAAG
The DNA here is from genome assembly GCA_963277665.1 of Viscum album. Classification (NCBI taxonomy): domain Eukaryota; kingdom Viridiplantae; phylum Streptophyta; class Magnoliopsida; order Santalales; family Viscaceae; genus Viscum; species Viscum album. The sequence goes on from OY728125.1 coordinate 1,408,175,153, forward strand.
GGGGTTGTACTTTTCAAAGATTAACCTCATGTTAGATTATCATCATCCCAATGTTTGAGAGGAGGGTATAACAAAGAATACTTTCTAATTTCTCTATGTAAAGTATGGGGACTTGGTGATTCCCATCATCATGATGAATATTGCAGTAGTGTTTATGGGACTCATGAACCATATATTTCATCCATTCTTGTACTGGTACAAAATACTCTTCATAAATGAAATACTAGTGTAATAAGAATAAAAGGAAGGGAACATGATACATTTGGGGATGGTTCTGAACATTCTCTGAGAGAACCAACTTTATGGGAAGCTCTCGAAGTGTCAGCTCTTGATTTGAGAGGTCCATTTCCTAGGACATTTAATCTCAGAACAGGGAGTGGCAGTGGACCCAACAATGGTTGAGGTAATTCTTCCTTGGGATACACCTAATAACATGGTCTAGGTGAATATAATCCATAGGAGGGAAGGATACTATCGTAGATTTAGGCCTAAGAACCCCAGACTACCTTGACCTGAAAAGGGAAAACTTTCGAGTGGATGGAAAAGTTTTGGAATGATTTTTAGGTGATATAGAAAAGGTTAATGAATCCCCCCATATTTAGACTTCCTAAGGATATTTTTGAGTACATCCTATTTTTAGATTCCTTTAGAACTGGTCTTGGATGTTTTTTGATGCAATGGAATAAGGTGATTGCTTATAGGTCCTGACATCTTAGACTGCATGAGTAGAACAATGTCACCCCATAACCTGGATCTAGAAACAGTGGTGTTCGACCTGAATTATGGGAGGAACTATCTCATAGGAAAGAAATTAATCATCAATTCCAACCATAAGATTCATAGGGATATCATTTTGTTAAAATCTGTTAACCTGAGGAATTGGTGATAGCTAGGGTTCATGAAGGATTTGAATTTAAAATTGTCTATACTCCCAAAACGGGGAATTTGGAAGTATATGATCTTATCAAGAGGTTTCATTCACAATTTTTTATTTTGTAATCAAATTATTTGGACTCGTTTAAATTATCCCAAGTTGAAAAGGACAGTGCAGCGTTCCTCCAGTCAATGGTTTCTACCCATTCGCTTCTAGAGCCTGTCAAGGAGGCACAACAGGAGGATATTGATTCTGAGGTCCTTCAAGACTAGATATGCACTAGAAATGTTCCTGGTGGATTTTAAAATTATAGGGAGCATGTCATCCCTTTCTAGGGATAGAATATGTTATCGGTACCTTTACATGTGGAGTTGTTGAGGGAGTTTCATGCATCCCCCTTTGTTGTACATCTAGGAGTAGATAAGATATATCAGGATCTTAGGCATTACTTTTGGTGTCCAATGATAAAGATATGTTTTTCCAAGTTTAACTCTTGATGCCTCACCTTCTGGTAGGTGAAGGTCGAGCACTAGGTTCTAGTGGGTTTTTTGCAACCCATTGACTTTCCAAAGTGGAGCTAGGACGATATCCCCATATATTCCATTATAGGAATTCCACAATAAGCTATATTTTACGATGCTTTCTAGGTGATCATAGACTGAATCCCCAATTCTCCCCACATTATAGTAATTTTTGAGTAGGTTTTAATAGATATTTTGGGACATGTATATATGCAGGTTATAGTATGACTTTATATAGTTCCCTCGACAATAATTTCAGACAATGATTCTTGCTTCACATCATAATTATAGTGAGGGATAAAAGAGGTTATTAAAATTTGATTTTTGTTGATCACAACATTACACCCCCAAGAAAGTATTATTTATTCACATCATGATTATAGAGAGGATTACATGAGTTTTTTGTGACTCAATTGTTATTGAGCATGGAATTCCACTTCCAAAATAATATCTAAATAGAGTATACCATTAAGGTTATGGTGGGAATAATTCAGGATTGTTTATTGACTTTTAGTTGTAGATAATAAGATTATCTATCCTTATTTGAGATATTAGACAATAATAGTTATCATTTCACCATCAGTATGGAACCATTCGAGGTCTTGTATGGAAGATCTTGCAGGACACCACTATGTTGGATGAATCATGGGGAGACAACACTTGTGGGTCCAAATATGGTGAGAGAAATGAAAGAGAAGGATCATATCATCTAATAAAGGATGAAGATGGCTCATATTCATTATAGGTCTTATGAGGATTCGCAATAGAGGCTTTTCGAGTCTAATGTGGGAGGATATGTATTCTTAAGGGCTTATATTTGACGAGGATTACATAGATTTTTATGAGGAGTCAAGTTATATATGAGATTTATTATCCCTTTCCAAATACTATCAAGGGTATTAAATGTCAAATACCAATTATCCAAACCACCGTATTTAGATCGATTGTACGATGTATTCCTTACGTCACAACTGAGGAGATATGTTCATCATTCATTGAAATTTATCAACTAGGGTGAAATGGACATTAAGGATGGATCTACCTTCTCAGAGTACCCAAATATCATTATGGATCAGTAGTAGGATACCATTCAGGGGTGATAAATTCCCTAGGTGTTTGTTTATTAGCATCATGATATTCTTCAAACGAGAACATGAGAATGAGAGAACCAAAATTTATTTCAGTAATCTAATATTTTTTAATAGGATTTTTATTTTTGAGATAGAAATCCCAGATAGTGACGAGAATTAAATGGATCTATTTTTACCACATAACAATTTGGTAAATTATAAAGAATATTTTTGGAGTTTTGTGTAGACTGAGCATGGGATTTCAAGACCCGGGGAGCTCGGTACTGATATATTAAAAATATTATATTTATTATATCATGTGTGCATTGTTTCTCTAAAAATAATGGATTGTAATATAAAAAATTACTCAAATGGTAAAACTAACACCACTATTAAATCCATAATGCAGGTTTAACAATAGGAATGACACAGCTTTGTGTGTGTTGGGTGTTTTGTTTAAGTGAAATCATGGGTTATATATTATGAAAATAAATTCATTAAATAATTTAATATATATTAAATGATCATAACCTAATTCTCTATTATTTATGTTTTTCTACATCCAAAATCTACAGTTAACCACATAACCCTATAGATTAGGGGACATGACCATTAAGGAGAGCATTAGTGGAAAATGACAAAATCATGGATCAATGATCGGAATACCGTAAGGATTGTCATTGTCAATAGAGTTCTTGGAACATGAAAATGAAAATGATTTTATTCAATATTCATTAGTGATTGATCTTATATCATGGTAGGATTTTTGTTTTTGTTTGAATAATCCTCATTCTTGATTTCTCCTTGATGAATAATAATTAATTCATTAAGAAAATAATTCATGATTCATTTATGTTAGTTTATCATTGTTTATATATAATTACTAGAATTAGAAAATCTGGATTCTTGATTATCCTCCTCGCTTTTCAATTTCAACATTTATGATTTAAGGAAATCCTGAAAATGGTCATCATTGATTTCTCACTTTTTTATTTCATTATTTTCTCCCCTCTTTCTTCAAACGTTCATCATCAATATTTACTTTGAATAATTATTCAACTATACCATAAAACTGATCACTGAGAAATCGGTCATTGGTGCAACAGGTCATTACCATAGGTTAGGATTTAATATTGAAGGCATAATAGAGGCATGATTATGACAATGGAGTTCCGATGATGTTTTGGGTGATGAATTTATTCATGAGATGGACCATGAGGGTGCATCAATATCATGACTACAGGTAATTTTTGACCAACATGTGACTGGAATCCTTCCTCTAATGACATTGAATGTTTGTTCAACATAATTATAAGTTCTATAGTAGATTTCATGGATGAATCAGATATAGAAATACGTGTGAAGAAGTTTTAGAGACATGGTATTTATGAAAAATATTGATATACATGGCTTGTATTTCAAAATAAATCATGTCGTGTGGACCCTCACTTCCACATAAGCTATGATGCATAAAATTAAAAAGAACACATCATGTGACCCTTAATATGGTGACTAGAATGTACCCTAGGGTACCCGGACACAGACCTGGCTAATGTACATGGGAACATCCAGAGTATATGGGCACAGTCTTGTGTACACATACATAGGCATATCTGGACATAGAAAGACATGTTTTGTATCCCTTATAAATGCTGTGTAGCTGTTGAAATATAGTTTAGAGCCCTAAATCCAATCATTTTTGTTTCAGTATCAGTTTGGGTGTGTTCCCTTGATCTATCACTATTAGGGTAAAATGTGGCATCCCATATTGGGCATATAATGAGCAGTCCTCTCTATGGGATAGTTCTGGATAGATTCATGTGTCAATCCATGTGGATTAAAGTGTGATCCTCTATCATTATACCCTAGGATAGTTAATGTATTCCATCTCCAACATCCATTGCTTGTGATCCCCTTATCTGTATGTTATTCTTGATAAGGTTAAGTATCTTCCATAGATCCTAGGCATTATCCCTTACTTGTGTATCAATATATTATGAGTTATAGTGTGTACTTATTCATGAAAGGCCTAATAAGTGTGACCTCTTAGATGAGTTTCATCCGTTTTTTGAGACTCTAGAAGTGTGTTCCCTTTTTTGAATGTTACTTTGATCCTTAGGGAGAATCCTAGGCTGGAAAAAGAATGTGACCTCACTTTGTGAAATAGTGTCAATATATGAGAATATCTAGGTTGTTATTGTCTTTCCTTCTGATTGAATCACCTTTTTTATATTAATCTAATTATATTTTATGTTGTGCTTGGTGATTATGGGGTTTCCTATTGGGAATGATTTTACTCTCCCTTGTATGGGCTCTTCCTGCACATGTCGTGTCTTATAAAAATAAAAGGTCTCTTGAAGGAGACTTAGGATGACCAAGACCATGTGGAGATTAGTTCTTCTAGTATAACAATAGATGATTCAAGGAGTTTCATATTGAAAATATCCTACTTTTCATTAGTAGGTTGGAATATTTTTACAGTTCTGGTGGTCTTGTTTTTGGATATTTTCTTTTTCATACTCTTTTTGTACTCTAATTTGGGATTAGTCATTATGAATTTTTCAATGGTATTTTTTTATCTTTTCATATATTATAATGGCATATGAGAATGTCTTCATATGTGTGTGTATTATATGATAAGGACTCCCATATGTGTGATATGTATACTTAGTTCAAGCCACTATCCTCTAGCCTATTGGAAGTCGGTTTGGGGTGTCACACTCGACTTAATATTCCTCAAGAAGGCCCCAGTGGGTCGGCTCATAACATAGGGAAAGTAATTTGAAGTATTATTGAGGAACTTGGAGCTCAATTTTTGTTGTTGTGAGCATAAAAATATCATAATTATTTAAGATAAATGACACTTCATAGTGAAAAATAATATCATCTTTTCCCAAAAAGTTTTGATAAAGGGGATTAAGATTGATCCCACCAAGATCAAAGTATTTTTAACCTACTTATCCTTTCCTCAATTTGGATGATTATAAGTTTTTTTAGGCATGAGGGATTTTATTGTCATTTTATAATACAGTTCTCAAAAAATGATCCACCCTTGATAGATCTCTTAATAAAAGATAATGTTTTCAAGTTCAGTGAGGTTTTTTTCAAGGCATTTTAATTGCTAAAAATGATTATTTCGGGACCCTATCATGGTTCTACCACATTCAGATAATACATTTGAGATCATGAGTTATGAAAGTGAATACATGATGGGGTACTACGGAGATAGTGGGTTGATCACATCTTATTGATTATCTATTATTCTAATTGGATTTTTATTGTGGCCCGTGTGAACTACACCACCGCCAAGAAGGAAATTTTAGCATAAGTGTTCACCTTTTATCGATTTTTTCTACACATGGTATTATCAAATTTGGGTGTTTATAAAAACCATGTTAATCTAAAGTATTCATTTAATAATAAATATTGAAATCCAATATATATTTTATTGGTTCTTTAACTCTGTTAATTTTAATGGGAAATTCATGAAAAGAAATAAATAAAACCCTACGTATTGATCACTTATATTTCTTAGCGTTAACATGAAAAAGACATTCATGTATATATTTCAGATGAGAACATATTTTATGCGTAGGAGACACCTCAACCATATTTTTTTATTTTCCCATGTCCTTTTTAACCATAATTATCCATCATATATTATTATTCCAATATAGAAACAATTTGATAGTTGAGTTGAAACATTATTTTTGGGAGATCCACTCTGATTTCAATCATGTAGAGATCATATTATTTGTAGGCATATATTGGAAAAGGATATTAGTAGTTTGATTGAATTTTTTTATTTTATACCCATCTGGGGGACATCATGGACTGGACTAGATGGTAGATAAGGTACTTCAATTGAGGTAATTTTGTCCTATGATGTACTATTACGAAGGATTTTTCTGTTGGCATATAATCTATTTTAATGGATGATATTGTTTTCAAGTTGACTAGAATGCTCCAAAATCCTATTTTATGGTTTGAATTCTTCAATGTGTGTGAGATAGAATTCATGGGACCATTTACACTATACTTTTCTATAATTTATATTCAATTTTTGTGAACTATGTGTCCAAATGGGTGGAGAAAACTACAACCATTCATAACACCACCATGGTTATTGTGATATTTTTTAAAAAATATTTTCTAATTCTTAACCATGTTATGAGTATTGATTGGTGATAAAGTTACCCACCTTGAAAAATCTTTATTGAATATTATATTGTTAAATTTAATGTGAGATACCAAATTGTCACATTGTAAAACCAATAAATAAACTTCATAGTAGATGTATCTGATCATGAATTGAAGAAAATACGGGACAATAATGTAGGAACCATGATTAATATGAAGTAAATGATGTTAGATGGTGAAATATGGATATACCAGACAACCTACATGCACCCACTTAATTGGTTTCTGTTCCAATTGGTTTATGGTAATCCATTCCATATCTTGGTAGAATTAGTGCACACCCAATATTGGATGGTTAAAGTCCTAAGTTTTTATCCTAATATAACTACGGATAGAGGAAACATTGATGGATTGAGCTTAATGAGATAAAAAGAGACATGAATGACAACACTGATGAAATTCTAGAATAAAGGAACCATCACACAATAGTGGTTTATACCATGTTTTGGTAAACTTTAGGTTACACCAAGTCATGGCAAGTGACACCATGTTGTAGTGTACTTGAATGGGATTATGCTAATATGTTATGTAATGATATATTATTCATTATCATTCTATAATTTCTATCATACTCAATTTTTCACCATATGATGAAATAATTTGAGGAGTCTGAATATTTTTTATAATCATTTAAAAATTAAACGGTCATTATAAGGGATAAACGAAACATTTTAATGTATTTAAAACATTACAATGTTTGGAAAAATATATAAGCAATATATGGTCAAATTTTTAGTTCTTAGAGGCCTATATAAATTTTTTTAATCCTATTTTACAGTGGTTGTGATCATTAGAACTCACCAAGTAGATTATCTATTTAATATAATTCTCTATATCATTTAACTAAGGTTCTAGTAAACATTTGTGTTGATAGGGGTCCTACTTGAGTGTTCATTGATTCCCTCAATCCATGGATACCTCTAGAGGAAGGTTTTTTTTTTTGTTATTTATTATTAATATTGATCAAATGATTGTGAAAAGAATAAAAAGGATGAATCAATTGGTGTATGTTATTTTGTTCTTATTATAAATTTATATTCACACTAAATGTATTGATATATTATGGGATTAATGTTGTATTAAATTTTTTTTCAATGCATTCGAGATGTTATAAATCCATTTGAAATCCATCAGTGGTATCAAATCTAGTATATAAGTGTTTGTTTTGGAATATGATTGGATATTGAAACTGGAAAATGGTGTTTCCATAGTACCACAACATAGATCAAAGAGAAATTAAACTTTTGGTTCTTCAATTTAAAAGACCATGGCATAGAAATTGACAAAATGGTCATTCTTTAGCGTACTTTAGTATGAACGTGACATAGTTTAGGGAAAATAGGTGTTACAGGAATTGATTAAAATAAAGAAAAACATACAATCATATGAAAATTCTCTATATTGTGGTTGAATCATCGTTATGTCTTGGCCATAGTTCAAAATGGTTTAGGCCATGCCATAATGGAAGTGGATAATCCATTTTGGGAGTTCAATTTCCCAACCCAAAATGCTTGGTCTAATTAAAATGGCAAGATGAAACACCCATTGTCAATGTAAGACCATGACATGAAATGACAACTAAAACTGTCAGGGATTTGGACATTTCCATAGGATAAAAACGACATTCACTATGTTGTGATGAAAACCGTTATGGATAGATATTTAAATATTTTTTCTAAAACTCAAGAAAATATTCATAAACATGGACCAATGAAGCCCATTTTAAATATGAGGGGAAGGGTGAATTAAATCATTCCAAAAACTTTTTTGTAGATTTTATTATGTTTTGAAGTGGATTTATGTGGATTTATAATTTATAAAATGATTTTAAATTAAATAAGGTAAAATATAAGTGTTTATATTTATTTATGAATAGGTCATAAATGATAATATAAAATATTTATATTATTTACTTTTTTGGAAAATTTATATAAACAATTCCAAAATGGGTTTTGGATATTGATATGATCAATAGTTAAAATAAAATTAAATGTGATATGTTTAATTTATTTAAATTTTTTTTATAAATTAGAAATGTTTATTATTTGGTAATAAAAGTTTTCATAAAATATATAAAAATTTGAATATAAAGGATTGTATATTAATATCATGTAAATTATTATATGAAACGTTTATATTGGATAAAAGTTATCTGTCTATGTTCATATGTGCTAATTATAAATTTTTTATAATTGTTTTATTTATCAATTTTTCATAAATATTTATTGTATTCTTAATATATGAATTTTTCATCTATTTATTTATTCAATGTTTTAATCATTGATATAAATTTTTATATTATGAATTAGGATGTATGATTTATTTTAAAGTGTTGAACTACTTATAAATTTTTAGAGATCTATAAAAGGAGTAATATTCTATGTGTGATAATAAATTTAGTTCCCTTTTACCTTTCCTTTTAGTTACATTCGGTTAGAAACCTAACTAAAAAAGTTTATTATAGTTTAAAACACACTAAATGTTAAAATAATGATGGAATAGAAATATTTCTTGAGTAAAGTTCATTGAACAGAGGGAATTTGGATAAGACTACTCACTAGAATGGATGATTATATCTTGAATAGAAAATAGTTGGTTGGATGCATATTATTCTTCGCTTAATCTTTTAAAGATTATTGATTTTATATGATTCTAAAAATTTATATGAAATGGTTTCATGTTTTTTATGCATGGGATAAATTTGGTAATGTATGAATATAGTTAGATTTTAATTTAGGTTAGCAACACAACTTATGAGTAGTGTAAAGAATTAAACAACAATACAGTTTGAACATATTGATTTGGTGGAAGGAGAAATATATAAAAGTAAATATATGATAGAATATAGTGAGATTAAACACTCTTTTAAAATATTAAGTGTTAATTAATTCCATAGAAAACATGTTTTAAGACCTCAATCATTCAAATGGGTAGGTTCAGCCAATGCAGGGTTCCCATGGATTATATTTTGTAAGGAATGGTAGATATTATTAACCCTATGAATTAGATAACCAATCCTCATTATGAGATTTGGGTTACACATAATTTTTAAAAACCTAAGAGTCAGGATACCATAGAAATTGTGTTTAGATTATCCATATTATGGATTAGACAAAGAGTTTTCTGCTCAACCATCTAAGAGAAATATATGATATTCTTTTCATAATGGAGAATAAAAATATCTAATTATAGATAGGAACACTAAATTAGAATTTTTTTTTATCAGTTAAATATGGATGCTTCCCCACTAACAAAAATATGAATTTTAAAAGGGGTTATCATTTTAATGGGACTACATTTAATAAATTTATTAATAAATGCATGTAAAACATGATAATAATATGATAAAAGATTATATTATTTATATTTTTCATTATTATCAACAAAAAATTTATATAAAATTTAAATAAGGAAGGAGATTCAAACAATAATATTCTTCAATTGGTATTCAAACCTAAAAATGTTTCTTAAGAAAGGAAAATTGTATGTGTTTGAGTATCTCCTTCCTAAGAAACCAATTATTAAAATTGTTTAAAACATGAATCTAAATGATTATGAGAATTATAAAATGATTCACATACGGTTTTAACTGATTTATATGTATAATTACATAAGGATATTTATTCTCTACTCTAATATTAAAGTTGATTTTGTATGATTTAGAAGTGTTTTGACAGTGTGAATGAGTTCAAGATATTAATTACCTTATTTTTTCAAAGTGCTAAGGATAGATGAACTTGTCATGAGATGTCAAAGTTCTAGTGCTATATCAATAGTATAAATAGTTAAAATTTCAAATTATAAGAAGAAAAATATTTTACAGATTCCAACAATGTTTCTTTAAATAATAATCCTTGGTCATTAAAACCTAAAGGTAATGTAGGGAATGAATGAAATTCTTTCCATATGAGGGAATTAATTGAGATACTTGAAGGTTTTTATGAAACTACATGGAGAGTACATGTCTATTAAAAATGTTATAGAATTTTATTTTTATGTATTAAAGGGTATATGATACCATATTTTTTACATTATAATTTTTTTAATTACACTGCAGATCAAAATCAAGGAATGAATTGATAGAACATGTATTTAGAATATAAATTATGATTAGAAGGGGTTTTGAATCTTATTTTTGATGAAAAGGAATATATAAAAATTATATGTGAACAAAAGAAGTGTATTTTCGTCTTATTCTATTATATGATAATGTATGTTTATTAACAAGTAGTTATTACAAAAAACAGTGATGCAAAAATGACCACTAGATTTATGATAATGGGGTGGATTCAGGGTGGGACGGGCTTAAAAATTTTGACCATTAAGAGTGTGGGCTACTATGGGATGAGGTTGCATGGGTTCTCGATAAGGAGGGTTGAGCCCAAAAAGCTCTAGGATTGACCACAAGCCTATTTAATAAAAAAAATTACAATATATGATTCTTTAATATTTTAGTTTTTTTAATAATTTTTTTCATTAAACATGGACATGTGATTTATCACTATAATGGTCATACTAATTCACCATTCATTCACATATGAATTTTAAATAGGCCTATATTTATTGTTTTACTTTTATATTACTATATTTATGTTGTAATTATTAACCATATTCATATGGTGTCTCATCCCACCTCTCATAAAACGGAACCCATCTCCCCTGCACATGGTTTCAATTATAAAAGTGTTCATATAATCATAATATTTTTTGGGTTGATTATTTTTATTATTTTATTTTATTTTTTTATTAATAAAATATGAAAGGGCCTCATGGGTACCCTGATAACATCCTATTAAAATGATTATTACTAGGAGATTCACTGTTCATTCACAGGTCTAGCAGTTCACATCACCACAAAACCAACAACATCTTTCATCACCCTTCCCTAATCACCCACCTACTTTTCATTGCATCAGTTCACCATCACATCATCATTATAGTATGTTACCATTAACCCATATAAAAAAGCTTCATAATATCTATTAAGACTCTAGATAATGTCAATACATACTTCTCCCCCACAAATACCATTAAGAATGTGAAAATCATACAATATTTAAATGATTTAAATAGTACATTTTTTTTAAATGCGAGCAATCGTGTAGGCTAATCATGCTCTTATACAGGGAGAGGCAGGATTAAAATTTTTTGTTCATTTTATATGTGTGATTTTGTTAACAAATCCATGTTGACTCAAACCCATGTGGGTATGGACTGGCCTTCCCATTTCCCATTATTAATGAACCATATGAGATGATGGATTTAATGCACAAGGTTTATGATTCATCAGATTCTGTAAAATTATTGAAAAGAATATAAGGATTAAAGAAGTTTTATCTAGGATACAATAATTTATTTGATTGATTATTTAAAATATTATGAATAGAGATTCCATCGCCCATGGGTAACACATTTTAAAGAATAAATACTTACATCATCTATGAATTCTATTATGTATAACTCCATTATTCCTCTTCAATTTCTATTAAGGTGTTATTTTCTCAAAATCACAATAAACTATCGATAGATATAATTCCATTTTCCTTCATGATAAAAATTTCAAGTCACCTATGGAATGAAAATGTTTTTTATGTAATAAAATTTAAAATATTTTAATATTAATTTAATTTTTTAAAACACATTAGCGAAGTGTCTACTCATTTTCACAATCCAACGAGATATGTTCTTGGGAGAAGTTGAAATTTTTTGTATTCCTTATGATTGTTAGAATTTGTTGATGGTCATATCACTCTTTATTTTTTCCTCTCACTTAATTTGCACTCATGATATTGGTTAAATTGTTTAATATAAATGATCGATTCTTGACTTATATTGTTCTATCTCAATGAAGATTAAGTTGACATACATAAATTTCTAAAGAATTAATTGAAATTTTTAATAGGTTTCATAAACTAAAAATTATCTAGCATATATTAAGTTGCCATATTATTTTAATTTGATCTCCTTAACCATTTTCATGAAACTATTAACACACACTTCTCACTTCTCCAACTTCCTCCATCATATCCTCTACCATCTTTAATTTTCATTTTTTTTGGTTCATATTTTTTCTCTGAGTTCTTTTTGTCTTGAAATTTTCTTGCACTTTCCTTGTGGGTTAGACCCTATTTAAAATTTTACTAGTTAAAATGTGTTGAAATTAATTATATATAATGAGCACATCAACGACATTGTTTCAGAATTTAGCACTTGTAGGATAATCTCCAATACTGATAGGAGATTATCCAATGTGATCATTGACGTTCCCAAAATATTTATTAAATTTTAAAACATAGAAATAATAAAGTAGTAAGTAGGGTCTAACCCACAAGGATTGAGCATGAAAAATCCATGAAAAATAAATAAAACTTAATAAGAGATAGATAAAAACACATAATGAAAATTGAAAAAGGAAAAGAGTGTGATGATGGGATTTTGAAGAGTGGTTGGAGATCAAAACAAAAAATGGGATGTTTGTGAGTGTTAACAATGATATGAAATGGATTAGGGAGTTTTAAAAACATAATGTGGCAGATTAATGTATTCTAGGTAATTTCAATTATATTCAACCTCTTAAAAATTAAATTTATTATTTAGAAAGTTTGTTTTGTCACTCTCATCCTTCGATTGATCCAAGGGCCTAAGATAGATAGCAAAAAATCAATTGTTAATATCAGCTAAGTGTAATAGGACCAAATATAAAATGAAAGACCGCATAAATTCATCAAAAATATAGTAATATGAGAATGATAGTGGGGTCTAAAACTGGAAGTTAATAATAGTTAAGGACCCTGTTATGATTTTTTTACTATTTATAAAACTATGGGGGTCCTCAATTGGAATAAACATTCAAATTCGGTCCCTTATTTTCATTATCCCTAATATAAATATTCTCTAATCAAAATTTAATGATTAAAATTCTATTTCCAAAGTAAATTTTCAATTTCATCATTAAATTTATGAACATTTAATTAATTTGGAAATTAAAATTCATAGTACATTAACAGAGTGAACTATAAATTTCTAAAAAATGGAATATCAAGATCAATTTTCCAATTAAACATCTAATTGTCACATGGTTTAATCCAAATCACTTATTTTATCAAAAAAATATCAATTACAAGAATCAATTTTGTATTGAACAATTCCAAAAATAGTCCATTAAAATGCATATCACTTTGATATTGAGAAAAAAGTAGTCCAGTTAAATTTAAAAAATGTTTTTTAAGCCTATCACAAATCCATTAAAATATTTTCCAAATCCAAGGATACAAAATGATTATTCCTCAATACATAAAAACGATCCAAACCAACACATCAGAATAAATATGAGAACTATAAAGATGATGAGCCACCATATTAATATCCCTTTTAATAAAAGAAAAAGAACTATATAAAAATTATGAAGATTAAGACTAGATATCATCCACAAGGAATCCAAAATAATTAGATATGGTAGGGAATTACTAAACCAAAGTGAAAATTTTGAGGTAATATAGTTTCAAATAACCTTATGCCAACCCTGTTCCATCACAAACTTAAGGCCAACACAGAATTCAATAACTTCATTAGCCTATGAAAATTAATTATCAGTAAATACATGTCATATAGAATCTAGGACCTCCTCACAAGAGTCATAACCATCCATTCTAACTCAAACCCAATATTTGTAAAGATTTTGTCATTTATATTCAACTTTACACCTCCCATTGGAGGTAATAACTAGGAAACATCATGATGTATAAATTGGTCAAAAAATCCTTTCATACAATGATGGTTCCAAACCTCAATCACACCCTAAGACCATCATACCAAAGCATCATTAGGGGTAAAATTATTATTAAAAAATAAATCATTTTTTCCGCACATAAAAAACATTATAAATAGTAAAAAAAATGTTATAATAGTGGGTTCCCTAGACCCAACTTAAACCATACTTTATGATTACCAAATCATGTATACAATGATTTATGAATGATGTACACTTACCCTAAGAGTTTTGATATTTCTACATCTACTATTTGCATCGTAAAGTCTATATATTATTTTTTCTATAAAAAATTTATAGCATTTCTCAAGTTATAATGAGATCTTTAAGATACTATGACATTAATCCTAAACGCATGTTCTATGGTCTACATAAATTTACTAAATAGACAAAAATTATGTCTGACCATTAGGCGTTAGGGGATCATATGCATTGAGACTCATTCTCATGATGTTCACAGTTCATGATCTCGATTATATAAGTTCATTAAGAATGACTCACTAATTGGAACACCGCATGTTTCAGGTTTCATTGGTTGTTCTTATCCACAAGTATGTTTAATGGTCTCCTAATTTGAGATTATTATCTGCATATACTATTTGATCACATAATTTGATGCAAGGAAAAAGCTATATCATTGAATTTGTAGTGATTTATATTTCATTGAGTTCATAATTGGTGGTATGAAATTGATTAAATTATCAAGATAGAATGTGTCACTTCCAAAAGGAAGAGATATCTTGAGCCTAGTTGATCAGGATGATAGTACCTTTACTAAACCCATGACTATAGAAGAAGAAGTTAATTACATCTAGGAAGTTCAACAAATAATAAATAAATAATGGATTATGGCATTAAGTGTATAATTGATCTATCCTTTTACACATATTATTATATAATTTTATGTATAATTAACCATTAAATACCAACCAAGGATCGTAAAGTCTTGTTTCTTTAGAGGATTAAGTATTTAAAACTAAAAACATGAACCCAAAATGAAAAAAAACATTTATTTATACTCCATAAAGATCTTGTAACATCCTTTTATCTCTTACATCTGCATAGGATAACCTGGGGAATACGTGAACAAAGGGATGAGCTGAAAAACACAGTAAGGGAATGGACATGATAATAAAGTATAGAACATAGGTTAGAGGTCATAACATTATGACATAAAAAGTAATGGAACAAGAATAAAAATATGTAATTATAACATATATAACATGAGATCATGGAATCATGGAATCATTTAAATGTGGTGGAAATATAAAACATGAAACAAGCATGAGTCAAGACTCATTGCACATGGAGTAGCCCGACTCAAGGCTAACCACCAAGACCGTTGTACAAGAAATGTCATGAGACTTAACATTGCCCAATGAATTGGAGTGTTATATGGGTTCTCCCATCATAACATGTTCATGAATATGTATGCCACATAAATAATTACACATAAGGAATCAAACATAAACATAATGGTTACCCATGGAAATGAATGTGTATTGTAATTATGTCGTAAGGCATAACAAATGGGAATATCATAAAGGTATCAATGAAAGAATGGATTTAAATAATAAATTTACATTAGTAAGGTAAAATATGAATAGATTATCATAATTGATTTCAAGATAAATTTAAAACATTTAATGAGAGTTTTTAAGAAACATTAGAAACAAAAAAAATTAGTTCGGTTTAAGGAAAATATTATAAATTATTTAAAACAAAAAATAAATAAATGTTTGTATAAAATAAGAAATTAAAAAATATATTTTTCATGATAAAATGAGTGATTTTATAAAAATAATGGTATCTTAAAATAGTTTATGAATATCACTTGAAAATGGATAGGAAATTGGGAAGTTTCCCTTAATCAGGCTTGTTTATCGGGACGAATTAAGAAGGAACCCTTATAAAAACACGTATTTACCCATAAAAGAAGGATGATATGATCTGGATACATGTGTTTTGAACATATACATAGAATTTAGAATTATTATATACAATTAAATAAGATTAACATTTGGTTAAAGAGAGGGTGCATGTAACTCGAAAGAAAAATGGCGGTTTGGAAATAATCCCTTTCCTTATATCTAAAAGTGTTGTGAATTTGAAATAAATATATTGGATAATCTAATTAAATATATTAATTAATTAATTAAAAATATTTAAAACATTTATTTGATTTATTATAATTTTATTAAGTTCATTTATGGCCTTTTTGATGAGTTAAAAGATAAAATTTCATTGTTCGGGAGTGTTCGTTTCTTTAGTTTTCATGATTAGTTCACTTACATAAATTTATGAAAGATATTATAAAATGGGAATAGATAAACATAATTTATGTTATATTTAATTAATGAATTTACATAATATTAAATGGTTCTTTAATTCATTTGGTTATTTAGGGTGAGTTTGAATCATTAGATAAGATGTTAGTGATGATCGTTTAGATTATTTTGTGCGGTTTTCTCTCAAAAAAATTATTTTGTTTTATTAATTAATATTATATATATAATGGTTACATAACATTAAATAGGATTTAATACATATATTATAATATTTTTTAACCATAAAAATGGTTTTATGACCAGCTTTGAAGGTGGTAATAGAAATTGAAAACTTATCTTCCTTGAATGCGATAAATTAACACATCACGGATGATAATTTCATTTTTAGAATGAAAATGGGAGGGGAGAGAAATTATGAAGGGTTTTTAAATAAAAAAAATAAAATTACTATGTATAAAATATACTAGAGTTATCATGTAACTTGTATAGGGGTTGGGGAGAGAATAAGAAAAGAAGATAAATTGAAATAAAATAAAAGAAAAAGAAAGAGGATTTTACCACTAGAATTATCCTCCTTGAGAACATATATAAGGGAAATTAGTTTGGTATTTTATTGAGAAAAAATGATCTTAGACACAGGAGAGATACTTGGAATGAGTATTGGGCAGAATTTGGAAAAGTTTGAAAGTATGGAATGTCTGAGGAGAAGAGGAGGTGAGGGGTGGTATTTATAGTGGAGGAGAGGGGTGTTTTATCATTATTTTATTTATTATTTTATTATTTTGAATCAATACTATTATTAGTGTGGATTATTTTGATTAAATACAACAACTAATTCTTCTGAGTTCAAACCAATGGTTTTTAAATAATCCATCACTCAATAATTAATGTATTTAGCTAATATCGTAAATTATAGTTATTCACCAAAGATTCAAATATGTTAGAAAAATCCAAAAAAAATTCCCTAACCATTTTTCAAAATGTAAAATTGAAATATGGACCCCATTTTTTGAAAATAAATTTCTAAATATGGGTAATTTTATTTTCAATTAAAATCACCATTTACTCAAAAAATACCAATTTTAAAATTATAACTGATTTTATAACAATTTAAAATATTAATTTATGTCACATAAATTTATTTTATATTCATAAGATAGATAAATATTAATTCATGAATATATTTTATGAAAATAAATTTTATTTTAAATCATTAAATTAATTATAAAAATTAAATAAACATTTATGTTTTACAAAAATACCAACACTTAATTTATTATTTTCAAAACTTTTATTTACTTATAATATGATATAATTATATCATATTTCCAATAATAAGTTGTTTAAATTTTATTTATACTTTAATTGGTGGGGTTAATATTCTATTGGTTGGTTTATTATTCATAAGGATCATATTACTATTCTAAATATCATGTTACTGTTCCATTGGTATAGGTTCCTTAATTTATGAAAAAACCTCTTATTTCATTCATTGTTCATATATAATGTTTGTATTGTGTTTTATATTTTATTTCATATGATTTATACTATATAACATAATTATAAGAATATAATTTTCATTGATAAATTTTTTGTGTCATTACATTCTTCTCACCTTATGAAATTTCACCCTCAAAATATCATTATAAAAACATTGGGGAAAACATATGAGTGTATGTATCTTTTATCACTTCCACTAGTTCTCATGTTACCTCTTCATACTTATGGTTTCACTATAGTAGTTTGACTAGATGAGTGGTCTTGTAGCATATAACTTTATCTCTATGATCTAGGATCTTCACGGGTTTGTCCTCATTAGAGATTTAATTCCACAAATGAACCACCTCTGAATTTAGTATATGTAATGGGTCTGGTATGTAATTCCTCAATAGGGATACATGAAATACATCACGTACTTGAGACAAGGTTGGTGGAAGTGCTAGTTGGTAGGCCACAACTCCAACATGATCAAGAATCTTGAAGGGGCTGGTGTACTTGGGACTTAGGTTTCCCTTTCAAAATTTCATGATTCTCTTCAATGAAGATATGCAGAGGAATATCATGTCTCCAAACTTAAGATCAAGGCCCTGCCAATGATTTTCTACATATCTCTTTTGTTTATTTTGGGATTCCTTGATGTGCTGCTGGATGGTTTTCAAATTTTCAACCATTTCTTTGACAACTTCAGGTCCTATAAGCTTACATTCACTGACTTCATCCCATCATACTTGTATTCTACATATTTTCCCATAAAGGTCTTTATATGGAGCCATTGGGATGCTCGAGTAGAAACTATTATTTTAGGAGAACTTGAACAGAAGAAGATGTTGGTCACATCCACCCTTTTAGTCCATAAAACTCTCTCTCAACATTTTCTATAGTGTCTAAATAGTCTTCTCAAATTGGAAATCAGTTTGAGTATGATAGTCTTTACTAAAGTTTACCTCAGTCTTTGGAGAATTTTGGTCAATTTTCTAGAACATGGAGGTGAATCTCAGATCTTGATCGGATATAATCTATAGTGGTACTCCATGAAGCCCTTCCACTTCTCTAATGTATATATGTGAAAGTTGATCTAGTGAAAATTCACCCAACTTTTGATAAAATAAGTTTTTTTATAAGACAATCCATAATGACCCATATAGAATTATTCTCTCTGGATGTCTTTGTGAGTCCAGTGACAATGTCCATGGTGATTTTTCCCATTTTCCTGTTGGTATAGGTAGTGGTTAAAACATCACCTTATAAATTTTCCTTTCATCCTTCGATTTTTTGTCATACCAAGAACTTTAATGTTTATTCTGGGATATTTTTCTTCATATTGTCCCACAAATAGTGTTCTTTGAGATCTTGATACATATTTGTGATCCCTAGGAGAATATAGAAGGTTGAGCTATGTACATCATTAAGAAACTCTTTATTTATCTATGGATTATATGGTACACATAATCATGACCCAAATCTCATGGCTCCTTCCTCGTCCATTTATAACTCGGATGATTTCTCATTTCTGACAGATTCCACTATTTTTTCTAAATTTTCTCATCATTCTATTGATCATCCTTTTATTTTATCCATGATGAATGTTTGATAAATAATTTGGGAAAGGATTGATGATGTTCCTTCCTTAATGATTCCCATGTCCATTCTTTTCATATCTAATAAGATTGGATCCTTCTCAATTATCATCGTTAATAAAGATAAAGGATCCTTTGTACATAGAGCATTGACTACCTTATTTTCCTTATCAAGAAGGTAGTGGGTTGACCATTCATAGTCTTTGATGATATATAAACATCTTCACTAGAACATATTCATCTACTTATGTGTGAATATATACTTGAGGATTTTATAGTTAGTAAATATTTCTCCCTTCTCCCCATAGAGTTAATGTCGCTAGATTTTTAACACGAAGATCACAAATGCATAATATGTATCATATATGGAATATTGTTTCTCATAAATTTTTAACTACCTTGAGGAATAGACTATCAATTTATCATTTTTCATCAATACATAGCCTAATCCCTAATTTGAAACATCATTGGGCACCACAAATATTTTTTTCACTTATTAGAAGTGTGATCACTGGTGCAATGATAAGACTCTTTTTAAACTATTTGAAGCAATATTCACATTCACTAGTCCAGAATAACTTCACTCCCTTATTAATCGTCTTGGTTATTGTGTTTGAAATCATGATAAGTTCTTCAAAAATCACTATTAATACCCAGCTAAATCAAAGAAACTACGTACCTCTATTACAGATATTAGTCAGGGACTCTCTTCGATTTCATTTATCTTATAAGGATCTATAGATATCCCTTTGTTTGTGATTACATTCCCCAATAATTATTCCTCCTCTATATATAACTCACATTTACTATACTTTTCATATAGTTTCTCCCTTCACAAAATCATTAACATAGTATGCAGATACTCCCTATGTTCCACCTTACACTTGGAGTAAATCAAAATATCATCTATAAATTCTACCACAATTTTTAAAGGTAATCTCTAAAGACTATTCATTAAGTATATGAAAATTTACAGAGCATTATAGAGTTTTAATGTTATCACTAAGGACCCATAGTATTTTTACCTCGTTTTAAAGGCATTCTTGGGAATATCTTTCTTTATCACCTTTAATTGGAGATATCCCGACCAAAGGTCCACCATAGAGAAATAATTTTCCCCGCATAGTTGATATAAGAAGACATATATCTATGATAGAGGATACTTGTTATTTATCATGATTTTTTTGAGTTCCCAATAATCAATACAGATGAACATTGGCCCATCCTTATTCTTGATGAATAGTACAGGTACACCCCTTGGTGAAGAACTCGGGTGTATAAAACCCTTGTTTAGATATACCTGTAATACTTCTTCAGTTATTCTAGCTCAATGATATCTATTCTATATGGTGGATTTTATATAAGAAAAGATCCAGGGGTAAGTTTAATTGAGAACTCAACTTCTCGACTAGGAGGAAGACCATACAATTATTCAGGGAATACATCTGTATAACCCCTCACGATGGGAATGTCTTTGGGCATTATTCTCCACCTTTTATAAATCATTTGATCTAGCTATTCTTGATCATAAGGAAATAATATCCACAATTTATACAATTATTCCAAATAATATTCATCCTCTTCCTTACACTTATACATAATTAGATGGTGCTTCGGTATGTGAAGAGTGATTTCATATTCCCAACAGTCGATGTTGGTTATGTATAAGGATATACTATACTTGCCAAATATATAATAAAACTCTACCAAATGAAGTATTACAACATTATCTTGGAGGTTCAATAAACAAACATTAACCATGGAGGAGTTGTAAACTTTGGATGTAAAAATTTCCCCCTTTTCTATTCTAATAGGTAACTCAACCTCTATAGTTTGAGGAGGTGTTTGAACAGTTCTACTAAACTTGTAATATATGAAAGAATGCATTGAACCAATATAAAATAGTAAATTCTCTATTCTTGAATGAATAACCAATGTACCTATCATCACATAATTTTTGGCTCCACATCAGCAGTAGTGATAGAATATTCTCTTTCATCCTAACTTATATGTTGTTGTTGATGACTACCACTAATAACCAACGTATTAGGGTAATGGTTTGCATAATTCTCAGGTTCCTTATAGTTCTAACAATGCACTATAAGAAGAGTGTTGATCTAAACCTTCCCTTATTCTTCCACATTAGTTGTATTTTTCACATCCCTTCAGAATTTATTATCTAGATTACATATTGTTAAACAATTGATGTATTTACCAGTTCCCTTTAGACAATTCACAAGATGTTTCTTTCCAAATTTTTAATATGTGGGATATTGGTTCTTCTTTCCATCAGGGGACTTATCTACCAATAAACCCATATTAAACTCCATTTTTTGAATTTTTTCCACAATCTCTTGAGACTATTGAGAGTATCCAGTCAATATTTCTACCTTAACAAAACAATGGACAATTTATTCAAAGCTTTCAAAGTCTTGAATTGCTAACAATTATCATAGAATCATATTTATTCCATTAAAGAAGAGATCCACCTTGCTTTCGGTGTTCATCAAAAAGTCGGAGGCATCTCATGTAAGTATCATGATGTTCTATTTATAAATCTTGATAGAATTATCTTCCCTTTGCTTCAGTATGATAAACTCCCCTTCCATCTTGACAAGGAGGGTTCATGGAAAATATTTTTTGAAAAACAAATTCTTGGATTACTCCAAATCCAAGGAATCAATTTCATCATTTGACTTTGTGTTCGTGATCAGTGTCCACCATTTATCATCTTGACCATCAAAATGATAAACCACCAACACAACTTTCTCTTCTTCTAAGCACTGGTGCACATTTAATATCTTATCTATAGAGTTAATCCATTTTTATATAAGGAGGGGATCAGAAGATCCAGTAAATATAAGAGGCCTTTGATGTATGAAGTATTCAAACAAAACTTTATCTCTCATCAGAGAAGTTGAGCCTTCCATGAAATTCAAGTTATTATTCATAACTTGATCCAGTTGAGAAAGTACTATCATGATGTTTTTAGTTCCTTTTCCCATCATATTTGTTATATCATTAAGGAAATCATCACATTTCCTATCACATTGATTATTTTCACAAGTTATCTAATTTATATCCATTAACTAAGAAAAATAAATTATAATTAAGGGTTCTTGAATACTTAGCTAATAAGTATATAAAAAACAAACCTTGAATATAGAAGGATAAACTTGTAAAAGAAAAACTATATCCTAACCTGTGATCCCTTAAGTTCCAATATGGGTTATCCATGGTGATAGAAATATCCCTAGGGTTATTACTAAATTTCTTTAGTCCTATTATCCCTAAATAACAATAACTTTATCTAATACCAACTATAATGGACCAATCCTTTTACACATATTATTACATGATTTTAAGCATAATTAATCATTAAATACAAACCAAGGATCGTAATGTCAAGCATCTTTAGAGAATTAGGTAAATAATAATAAAAACCTGAATCTAAAAAGAAAATAATTTTATTTAAGCTCCATAAAGATCTACTAACATCCTTTTAGCCCTTACATCTACATAAGATAGCTAGGGGAATACATGAATAAAGGGATGAGCTAAAAACCTAGTAAGGGAATAAACATAAGAATAAAGCATAACACGTGGGTTAAAATGAATAACATGATGACATAAAAAGGAATGGAATAAGAATAAACCTATTAAATAATAACATATAGAACATGGGATCATGTAATCCTGGAATCATAGAAATGTGTAAGCAATATAAAACATGACATAAGCATGAGTCAAGAATCATTTCACATAGAGTAGAACATGTTAAGGCAAACCACCAAGACTCTTGCACATGACATCTCATAAGACTAAACATTATCCAATGAATTTATGTTCTATTTGAGGAACACCAATCATAAAATGTTCATGAATATGTGTTCCACATAATAATCATACATAAGGAATCAAACATAAACATAATTTCTTACCCACGGAAATGAATGGGTATTGTAATAATGTCATAAGTCTTAACCAATGGGCATATCATTATGGTTTCAATGAAGAAATAGATTTAAATCAAACAGGGTAATTAATAAGGGAATATATATATATATTGTGATATGTTATGTCAAAATGAAGTTTAAACATGTAAAAATAGTTTTTAAGAAGCTTTAGAAATAAAACATTTTAGTTCAGTTTAAGAAAAATATTTTAGATTACTTAAAATGAAAAAAGAATAATTGTTTGTATAAAACAAGAAATGAACTAAGAAATTTTTTCATGATAAAATTAGTGATTTTAGAAAAATAACAGTGTCTTAAAATAGTTTATTAATAGAACATAAAAGTGGTCATGAAAATGGGAAGTTTCCCTTAATCAGGCTTGATTATCATGAAGAATTAAGAAGGAAACCTTATAAAAAAGTATTTAACTGTAAAAGAAGGATGATATGATCTGTATATATGATTTTTTAACATATAAAAAGAATTCATAAGAATTATATACAATGAAATAAGAGTTAAATTGGGTTAAAGATGGATTGATCATAACTCGAAAGAAAAATGGAGTTTTGGAATGTCTGAAAGTGTTTTTCACATGAACTTAATGTAATGGATAATAAAATTAAAAACATTAATTAATTAATTAAGAATATTTTCTAAATTTATTTTATTTATTATAACATTATTAAGTACATTTATGGCCTTTTTGATGTGTTATAATATACAATTTAATCATTCATGGGTGTTCATTTCCTTGGTTTTCCTGATTAGGTCACTTGTATAAATGTATGAAAGATCACATAAAATGGGAATAGATATAAAAAATTGAATTAATAAGTTATTAATGAACATAAAAGATATTAAATGGTTATATAATTCATTTTTTTTATTTAGAGTGAGGATAAATCATTAGATAAGACGTTAGTGATAATTATTTATATTATTTTGGGTGGTTTTCACTCACAATGAACTTGTTTTGTTTTATTAATTAATATAATGTATATATAATGGTTTCATAACATTAAATAGTATTTAATAAATATATTATAATCTTTTTTAACCATAAAAATGGTTTTATGACCATCCTTGAATTCGGTAATGGAAATTGAAAATTTGTCTTCCTTAAATGTGATAAATTAACACATCACAGATGATGTTTTCATTTTTGGAATGAAAAGGTGAGGGGGAGATAAATGATGATTATTTTTTCCAAATAACACAATAACATTTCAGTATATAAATTATACTGGAGTTATCACCTCACTTGTTTAAGGGGAGGTGAGGAGATTATATGAAAAGAAAAAGAAATTTTAAGGAAATAAAAGAAAAAGAAAGAGGATTTTAATTGTTGAATTATCTTCCTTGAAAACCTCCTGAGGGACATGAGTTTGGTCTTTTATTGAGACCAAAGGATCTTGGACAAGGGGGGTATATTTGGGAATAGTATTGGGTAGAATTTGGAAAAGTCTTAATGCTTGGAAGGTGGGAGGAGACGAGGAGGTGAGGGATAATATTTACAGTGGAGGAGAGGGGTGTTTTCTCATTATTTAATTCGTTTTTTTATTATTTTGGATAAATACTATGAATAGTGTGAATTTTTGTGACTATGTATAGTAAATAATTCATGTGAGTTTGAACCAATGGTTCTTACATCATCCAAACATCATCCGCGACTCAATAATTCATTTATTTATCTTATACTGTAAGTTACCATTATTCACATGAATTAAACTAATTATAAAAATACAAATAATTAACCATAACTATTTTTATAAATTTAGAATTTATTAGTAGGCTCTATTTTATAAAAAAATTCTAAATATGAGATTTTTAATTTTTAATTAAAATCATCATTTACTCAAAAAAATTCTGATTTTAAAATTATAACTGATTTTATAACAATTTGAAAAATTAATTAAGGTATCATAAAATTATGTTATAATTATAATAAAAAAATAAATTTATAAATCTATTTAATGAAAATAAATTTTCTTTTAAATCATAAAATTAATTATAAATTTGTAAATAAACATTTTTCTTTTATAAAAATACCAACACTTAAATTATCATTTTCTAAACATTTATTAACTTAAAAAATGATATAATTATATTGTATTTTCATTTATAAGATGGATAAATTTTATTTATAATTTCATAGGTGAGGTTACTATTCAATTGGAAGGTTTAATATTCACAAGGGTCAAATTACGATTCCAAAGTTCAAGTTTCTATTCCATTGGTATTGGTTACATAATTTCTGAAAAAGCATATTATTTCATTAATTCTTAATTTATAAAGTTTTTATTGTGTTATATATGTGATTTAATGTGATTTATACTATATAACACAATTATAAGAAGATAATTTTCACCGATAACATTTTCGGTCTTTATAAAATTTGTGTCCTGTTTTATGAGATATCATGAGATAAAGAGATTATATTACATGATGTGTGTCTGTATAAAGGTTTTAATTATTATAAATTATCTTAATCTCTGTAGGATTCTTGATGGGTTGATAGAATCCACTCTAGGTTTGTGAATAGTATTCACTACTATCAAGATAAGGGCCTATAGGGTCACACACTAAGTATTCTCAAATGTCTTGCCTATTATGATGAATAAGAGTTTATGACATGGTGGGCCCCACCAAAGGGTTTGGGATATGTCAGAGGGTATACGATTACCACGTATTAAATAAAATAATATTATTAGATTTTAGAATAATTGGTATTGTATTTAATTATAAAATTTATTTTCATTTATTAAAGTAAATAAATGGGAACATATTATAAGAACGAATTTTATTTTAATATTCAAGGTCCATTTAATATTTGTGGGAATATCAAGTCAAGTTAAGGGATTAGTTTTATCATTAAATATATTTATCATATAATAGGTACATGATAAAAAATAAATTATATTTAGGACTGAGTAATGAAATCATTAAATATCATTTATAGTCTATTTAGTGGGTAATAAATATCTTGGGGGTCGAGGATCCTTTCTTTGGTATTCTAGAACCACAAAATAAAAGGAATAGATTGGTCTCACATGGAATACTATTCATTTATCAATCAATGAGATCCTCTCTCTCCTATCTCCCACTCTCTAGACACCAAAGTTCTCATTCTATAGAATCGATAAAAGAACACCTTTTAGATAGATGGAATAGAGTTGTGATGATCATCGGGATGTCGAAGGCATCATTAAATCTTTGTGTTAGAACCTAAAATTTGATGATCTATGTTCCTAAATAATTTTAGAGAATGTGTGGATGATCTAGAGGGGTTATACCTCAGATTAGTCTATAAAATATTATCCATGATAAGTGGATGTCAAGAACGACTTCCTTTCGAACCATTTACTTTTCTACTATATTTTTTCGGTTAAAGTTTCATATAATTTATTAATTTCTGGTATCGGGATGCACCTCACCATTGATTTCGTAGTTTTGACAATCACAGGTGAATGTTTTAAAAAACTGTAGCCTTTCAACTTTTATTGAATAAACTCAGTACCCATATCCATTCTAGTGGTATCCGAGTGAGGTTGGAAAAAAAATTAATCCAATGATATTAAATTTGTAATAAATTAATGTAGAAAGAATCGTTATAGTCCCTAAATTACAAAAAAAAAGAATCAATCTGACCTCAGATGGATAAGTTATGATTATATTATGTTTTAATATTATATTGATCTTAGTGTTTCATGCTGGTTTAATTAAAGAACATATTTATATGTATATATGTTAATTATATTGAAAGGTGTCAGAGTTTTATAATTTACCCAACAAACCCAAAAACTAGTTGTATCAAGGTGCTCGAAATAGTGTTTTTTGAGTAGTTTTTATTTACACAGAATTGTAGAATAATTTTTAAAACATGATAATATTTATATTTTTTGTCAAAAGACTATATAAAGGGATTTTTAACAATATTAAAAAATTATTTTATGGGGTGGGGGTCAGATGTCCACAAAAAGTTATTAAAACCAAAATATATATATATATACCTAAAAAGTGTTAAGGGACTAAGGATAAGGTAAATGTAATATATATATATATATATTTTAAAAAATGGATGAAGAATTAAAATGGAAATGGCTCCTAGAAGGACCCCCCTTCGTCGCCACCCTACACCTTAGCGTGCAACCCCTTCCTCAGTCTCATGGTCATGGTCGCCACCTCCTCCCAGTTTCTCATGAAGTGTTCTTCCCAACCACGCTTCCCCCCTTATCATTGTATCCAAGATCGATCCACCACCTCTTATTGGAACTATGTTGTCAACCTCATCTTGGTGCAATCGAACTTGTACCACCACGACCTACCTCGACTATCTTTGGCTAGCCGCCTCCCCATACTGATCGACCCCACTAGTGATGTCCACAATGTTGGTCTGGCTAGATTGGCCACCCTATGGTCACCTCCTGCTTCGAAATTCCATCTTATTTCCATAGATTGACACCACCTCAAGGAAATATCCAGGGCCACTAGATCCTATGTGCCACTAGATGATTCGACCTACCTCTCATGCCACACAAACCACGTTATCATACCTCTTCCCTAGACTCAATGACGGGCTCCCCTAGCCACAACCATCTATCACAACCTCCACTATAAACAAGTCCCACCAACATAGGTTACCCTATGTGGATATCCCCTTAGGGTTATCTCCTACAATGATAGGACCAACCTGATAGTATGTGGGGCGAGTTCTACTCGACCTGGTACAATATTGTGCAGGTCTTCTCAACTTGAAACCATGGTGCATGGGTTTTTCTAACCCAGAACCATCTTTCATGGGTTGGACCAGACTTAAAATGGTCCTATGTAGGTTCTGAAGCCTACAGATAGTTTTAAATATACAAAATATTAATCAAATTTATGGAATATAAAATAATAATAAAATTTGACAATTAATTTAATTTTTGAAATAAAAATATTAAATTAATTCAGGGAATGAACGACATAATTTTTTTAATTAAAAAAAGAGGGGATTAGTTTAATTCATTAAAATCACCCTTGAAAATAATTTATTTCAATTTTAACATTTTTATGCATTTTATGTATTTACGCGATTTAATTAATACCGATTAATCAAGATTCATAGACCAATCAATGCATGTTTGGTATTCTTTAATTTATTTAATTAATTAATTCAATTAATGGTTTGTAATAATTATTTTATAATTGGAAATTCGCATGTCATCTTTTGTGACATTATATTTTTAAGGGTCTGCAAGCCCAAATTTCTTTTTTATCTATATTTAATATTACCAAGATCCACTCAGATGTGTGTGAGTATTGTTATATATTGATGGGAACAATAAGTGACGTAGTTCATGTCGAGATTTAGGGATGTACAATATAAGAGGATAACACATTGGATTGGTGAGCCCTGCAATTCAAGTTTCATATGTTGAAACTCAAGGAGTTACTCCAAGGGTCTAGGTTGATCCATTATTATCTCAATGGATCAACCATTATTATTGTCTCATGATCATGCTTTTAATTTTATTTATGCATGTATTATTTTTTTATATATTTGTTTTTTATGGGTGGTCAAATAAAATAATAAGAAAGAATGCACAAATATAATGAACATGTCATGAGATGAATTTTTTTTATTTACAACATATTAAATTTATGAGTGTGATCACATGGTATGTTCATATAGATAGTAATTATTTCACATGTTGAGAAATAATAAAAACACTCAAAAAGAAATATTATGACATAAACACATTTTATCATTTGAACTTGAAAAAAACCGTGTGTATGATGTTCTTGTAAACCCTAGTTGAGGGTTTCTCCTACTACCTTGGAGTTCATATAGAAGTGATGGGTTCAATTAACTAAATATGGAAGCAAATAAGTAGCCACATCTAGCTTATTTAATCTTTAGAGTAAAATCATTTAGTAAATAATGTTTAGTATTTTATAAGTTGGGAAATCACTCAATAGATCAAGGATCTATGAGTTAATGAGGTTTTTCTGTCAAATACCAAACTTGAAACTCTATAGGTAATGGAATAACCATATATTGGACTATGATAATAGGTTTTATAGTTCCTTTCCATTAAAATTCTCTAGAAACTGGGTATTCTGAATCAAGTAGTGATGGATATTGTAGTTTTATAAAATTATGTGATACATTTAATTATTTAATTAATTTGAAATGTCTAGTCAGAAATCAAGATAAAATTACTAATATGTTACATTTTATTTTCATAAAAATTCCTTGTAATACTATAAACACACTATGATTAATATTAGAAATAGTCAATTTCTTAACAATAAAAAATTTCTATGAGTTATTCAGGTGATTTTGCAAATGTCTATGATAAATGGAAATTATATGTGTTGAAGTAACTATTACCTATTAAACCACCTTCAGAAGCTAAGGTGTAAAATAATATTACAGGATACTCATGTATGATGCATTAGATGTTTATAGAATAATTCCATAATCAATTCCCAATATTGTTTGAGGATTCAATAATAGGACATGGATGGTTTCACTTGTTGTCTCATCTTAAATAATCTTACATAGATAAAGTGAAGCGAGATATGAATACATTGATATTTATACAAGATCCATGTAAATTAAAAGATAGATTACAACCATTAAATACGCATATTTATTATATCACTTTCACCTAATTAATACAGTTTTGTTTTAGATTACAAAATGAATAGTATAGAGAAAACTGATTCATTACTCCTAGTGTAATGTCCTCTAAGAAAAAAAGAACCTAAAGAATGAATAATCTTTAGTTGTTATGTTGAACAGGTTGAAATACAAGGTGAAAAGGACAAGGGAAAGTGTGATTCCAAAGGAACCTTCATAATGTATTTCAAATATCAGGGGTAGATCATTAAATATGAGGCTATTTTATTTGTGTTTCATGAGATAATACTATGAAATTTTAAATTCTCTGAACTCAATTGAAGATAAAATTAATTGTGTATTCTTCAAGTATATTCATCAATTATAAGTAATGTATCTATCATACTTATAGGTTATTGAATAAAATATGTCTATCATATATGTTTATTTAAATATATTGATCAAGTGATTATATAACCATTACAATAAGTAAGGAGAATTATCTAAACTGATGAGAAATAGTACTTCCTAAGTCATTGGTGAGAAGAACACAACTTCGAATTTCCAATTAAATTGTTCTAATTGAACTTTTATTGAGTATAATAAAAAAAATTATCTCATTTTTCCTTTGTAAATAAGATGAAATTATTCTATTTTTGGAAGGAATATTGTTTTTGGTGTCTAATACTCAACAAATTGTTCATTAACTCTTCAATCATAGGAATTGACTGATGAATAAAAAATGAAAAACTCACTTATACCTAGTTGTGGATATATAATTCTTTGTCTAGTAATATTAAGTTATATTAAGGATATAACCAGTATTTTTTAGAATCTTCATAATTTAAATACCTTATGTATTATTAACACATATACTTACATAATTTTGGAAAAAGAAAACTTTAGAAATTATGGTAAGCCAAAAATATTTCGGAAGTAGTTCAACTAGAGACCATAGACAATTCTAAGTTAAATATAGTGGTAAATATACATCAAAAGATTAATTTAATAGTTTTATGGAATGTAAATTTGAATTATGGTTCATATATGGTAAGAATATATGATTTGCTTTGGGACTATGTGCTAAAGAATATCTTAAAAAATAATTCATCGGTCATAAAAATGTAGCATGGAGTAATTCCTAAACACACATTTCATTATATGTATCAAAGATAGGATTTTAATAAGAAGGATTTATTATGATTATTACATGAAAAAATTGTTCAATAAAATGTATCATAGAGTAATTCCTAAATTCAAATTTCTAATACACTTCAGAGACAAGATAAAAGTAAAAGGATAATCATTTTTTAGATTTATATACATTATAAAACTTACATTATACTGATTCATGCTTCACAGATAAATATTTTATCCCTTAACTATATGACAAATATCATTAAAAATGGATATAATATGAGTTATAGTGTGATATAAATCCATTTTTACATAATTACTTGTGTTTATATGCAAAGTGTTTCTTAATGACTTAAACAAACTTGCATCAAGAAAAACACATTGTGCATCTATAGTAACTTTCCTAAAGATTTATAATGATATTATCAAAATACATATAATATAAAAAGTTATCATAAATTGATATAATATATTTATGTAAAAGGGTGAACATCTCTATTTGCGATAGTGGGAGAAAGATTGAATTGGATTTAGTCAATAATGAAAAAGCACAGCTAGTAGGCATATGAAAAAGGTCTAAAAGAACTTGTAGAGAAAGATATTCCAAAGACACAAACTACATAGGAAGGTTTAAACCATGGTAATGGTTTTACATTAAAAATTGTCGATAACACATTAAGAATAATGAATCCTACTAGTAAGAAGTATATGGTAATAAACCAAGATTTACAAGTTTAATTAAAATTCAATAATAGATCCATCTATCAATGTTAACAAGCTTATTATTTTGAATATTTTCGTGGCTATTCAAGAGACACTATACATGGTTGGTATAATGATGGTACAAATAAGGCTCAATTGGTTATAACAAGTCATAATACATAAATGAATTAAAATTTTACTTTTCATAGCTGCATTCTATGATCATTAAAATTGGGAATTGGATATTAATACCACAAATCATGGAATGCTTCTATATGACATTACTAGAAAGGGTTGGTGACATCAAAGAATTCCAATAAGTGGTCCAGGTTACTAAAACCTATTTTTTGATTGAATTAATAAACATGATCATTGAATATTCATTTGGAACGAGTTATTTACATGTGTCTACAAGAGGTTAATATGAGTGCCATAGTTTTCACAGAAAGTATGTTTGAAAACATATGGAAAAAACTATTGATATTACATTTAGTTAAGATTAGAATGAAAGTATCTATCAAGAGATTGAATTAAATTGGAAAAATAATATATATAGGGAACATGATCAATAAAGGCATATTTAATGGTTTATTAGACCAAGTCAATATTACATATACTAAAATTATATTAAAAATTAAAAGTTTAGATAATGTGAGAGAGAATTATTACCAATGTTACCTTTAATAAATCTATCCATGAATATGTGTATGAGACATATGAGTATATTTATGTGATATGTTGAATTTCATACACTTCTGTGATGGATCAATCGCATATTCCATTTAGTGTACGAGAAATGTTATTTCCAACATATACTTAGTGATATAAAAATATTAGTTGTATCTATGATAAAACACAAGAAGAATTCATAAATATCCAATTGTACTTGAGAGAGTGCAAGGGATATATACCTAGGTTCTTAGAGAGGAAGGGATAATAGTTTTCAGGGGATAAAAACTAATCTTCCATTATATAAATATAATATAATATTGTAGTTAAGAAAAGGTAATAGGAAATATAAGCTCATTTAACCTAGTCATATCCATATCTATAAATACCAAGTATATTAAGTCTTATAATATAGTAAAAGAGGCATCTTATAATACACAATTACTCATTCAGGTTCTTGTAATCCCACCATGTAAGTAATGTTTTGTCATAATTTAAATTATTATAATTATACTACTATTACTAGCCAATATGTCATGTTTTGATAGTGTAAAAAAGGAATATATATTGGGTACATAATCTATTGAGAAGTATTTATCAAGGATTTCAAGTCACAGATAATAGTAGCCACATAGTAGAAACATGGAAGGCCAAACAACTAAATCCATAACTCAATATAAGAATGATCTTATCATGTGAGAGCTAACAAGGTTTGTTATCAAGTTGGATCAAGTGGAAGTGGGAGTGTTATAATAGTGGATAACATAGACCAAACTTAAAAAAGTACATTATCATTACCATATCATGTATATTGTGAGTTATACATGATGTACACATACCATAATAGTATTCATATTTGTGCATCCACTGTTTACAAGGTAATGTACATAGATTATTTATCATATCAAAAGGTTATAGTAGTTTATAGGCTATAATGGGAACCCTGAGATATTATGACACTGATTTTAAACATATGTTCTATGGTCAAGATACATCTTACTGACTGGATATAGATGATGTTTGACCATCAGGTGTTGGGGGCCTAAAATCATTGAGACTTCTTATCATGAAGTTTTCACTTGTTGATCTATAGTTGATGAGATCACGAGGACTAATCCAAAAATAAGAAAACCATATATTTCTAGTGTCATTAGTTATTCTTGTCTACGAGCACAAGTAAAGGTATCCTAACCTGAAATTATTATCAATTTATACTATTTAATTGCATACTTTTATACAAGAAAAAATCAGTGTAATTAAATTAATAATGAGATATCCTTCGTTGACTGCAGCATTATTGGTATAAAATTGATTGAATAAACAAGTAATGATTTTTCTCTTTTGAAAGGAATTGATATCTTGGAAAATATGGTCTATATGGTAATACCTTTACTGAATCCATGTCTACGGTATAAGAAGGTACATCCATTCCATAAGGTCAAAAAAAATAATGTAGGACCATATGATGACATGATGTATACACTAATCATTATGAGATGTAATGAGACCAAGAGATTATATTCCATAGTGTACAATCATATAATGGTTTTCATTATTATCACTACTCTTTATCTCTATAGGGGAATTTATTTATTTCTATAATCCACTCCCAGTTTTTGAATAGTATTCACTAATATTGAGACAAGGGCATATAGGGTTACACAATAGGCATATTCAATATTTTTCATATTTTAATGAATATGAGTTTATGACTTGGTGGGACCCAACACAGTTTCTTGGATATGTTTGAGGATATTTGACTCCCAAGTGATAAATAAATTCACATTACTATTGTTTATAATAATTGGTATTGAACTTATTTATTTAATTTATTTGCAATAATGAAAGTAAATACAATGAAAAATATTATGTGGACAAATATAATTTCAATATTCAAGGTTTGTTTAAAATTTGTGGGAATATTGAGTCGATATAAAGGCTCAATTTTATCACATAATATATTTATTATATTATAGGTATGTGATAAAAATATAAATGATATTTATGACTTAGTAAAGAAGTCATGAAATATTTTTTATAGTTTATTTAGTGGGAAATAAATACCATGGGGTTCAGGGAGCCTTTCTCTTGTATTTAAGAACCATGCTATAAAAGGAGGAGAAGGATATCTCATGATGGACTATTCATTATCAATTAATGAGAGCTTATCAATCCCATCTCCCACTTCCTATAGTGACAATCTCTCATTCCAAGGAATCAATTTACAAACAACATCGAGGATCATTGTAATAGAGTGGAGATGGTCATTAGGACATCAAAGTCACTGTAAAATCTTTATAATAGCATCCAAAATTCAATTATCAACCCTCCTGCATACTTTTAAATCATGTGTGGATGTTTCGAAGAATTCAAACTCAAATTATTAGAGATAATATTACTGTAAATGAGTGGATGTAAAGCATTGATTCAGATAAAACTATATGTTTTTATGGTTTATTTTGGTGCTTAGAGTTTCATGCAAGATCCAAATTTTTGGTATCAGGATGCATCTCATTGGAGATGATGAAATTACTCCAATTTCTAATGAAAATTTTAAAAATCCTTAGACCGTCATCTTCTTCTACATTTCCCCAGTATCAAAATTTAACCACATAACTCCTGAAATCCTAAAGAATAAAAATCTTAAATCCTTTTTGATAGTTTATCAGTAGTAGAAGAAATATCATCCATCCCTAGAGAAATCACTTTACCCCATTTTATCAAATATTCTTTATGCTTAGGCATTTAAAGATAGAATGAAAAAATTTCTCTATGAGTCACTAAAAAAACGAGCATAGATAGACCATAATAATATGAATCCTCCACAAAATAGATCAAACTAGAAGCACATAAATAAAAAAGTATCCACCAGAAATCCTAAACCATTGGTAAAAATTAAGAAGAAAAAAATACCAATCCAAAAGTCACCAAAATTATCTTATGTTCATAGATAATGGGTGGAAAGTATGTTATTTTAAAAGAAGATAAAATTTACATTAAATAAGAAGAAGAAAATAACCTTTCAAGCTATTCTAAAAATACAAGAGTCAGATAGTTTACCTTTAAATAGTGTTAAAGGGTTACCATCATAACCCAAATCCAAGAAGGATATATCATCTAATGCACATAAAAAATCATAAATAAGATTTTTTTGGGAAAAAATATCTCAAGGTTTCCTCTTGGTATGTTTTGGATGTAATTGTGTTTGTTGAAAAATATATATGAACACAAATGAGTATGGTTGTTGTTTTTTGAAGTTGGTGTATATGGTGGTGCAGTTTCCCAGTGTTTCCCAAATTTTAGGGCCTCATAATAGAGTGTTTTTTTTGGAAAATAAGGTTATTTGAAAATGGGTTCATAGTTTGTAGATCACAATGGATATTTTGCGAACCGCGAAGGGTGGTATGAAAAACTGCTTTGGGAAATCAGAAAAGGGAGGATTCTGCATGCGGTACACATACCACATAGGAAGAATGGTGTGCGAAGTGATGATAGTTTGTGGGAAGGCTAGAAATATGAGGAAGGAATGCAGTTCATGGGATGGCTTGTCATTCATGAAAACGAGGTGGTGATTTTGGTTGATGTGTAGGAAGAGTGGTGGTACACAGACAGTATAGGGAAGAAATATCATAGAAGAAATGGTATGTTTTGAAGGATGTACTGCATCAAAGATTTGGTAAATCTAAAATTATTAGATTTTGTGAATATATTTTCTTATATAAGGAGTGATAATCCCATCATTACTTAGAGTGTTTTTCATAAGAAAAAATACTTGCTCTGAGAATTCGGTAAAGTTCAAAAGTGGTATGGGAGGAATAATTCCATGAAGGGTGGAGTTGTTTCTGTGGGGGATTCTATGAAATGAGATGGAGTTCGTAGGATGGTTCACAAAGGAGTTTTTTGGGGCTCAAAAGCTCTCAATTTAAAGAGGTACTCCAAGTAGATAATGGTTCACAGAAGAAGAATCAATCCGCAGGTTGAACCAGTATATGGAAGAAAAGGCAGTACGTAGAGGTGGTATGTAAAGACGGTTCCCAGAGGTAGTACATGGTAGAGAAAGTAGAGACAATGTTCAAAAGAGGTTTTCCACAAATCCTATGCTCTATGTAGTTTGTGAAATAGTAGGTAAGTTCATGGAGGGCTTTAGAAAGTATTAAAATGCACTAAAATAGTTCGTGAAAGCAATTTCTACTAACAGTAAATAGAAAAGTGCATTTCCTCTACAGGTGAAAAAGAGACTTCAAGAGAGCATCTTACTATAGCTGGGGAAGTGTTATTTCATGTAACTTAAGAGAACTAAAAGTCCATAAACTATGAGTAAATCCCTTCTAAGAGGAGTGATCGAAGGAAGTGGGAGAAGGTAATCCTTCCCACCAATAGTGATCCAAAGGAAGAGACATAGGGAGTGACCCTTGGGAATGCAATGAGAAGACCCTAAAACTTGTAAAGGTAGTGATCCAGGGAATATAAAATCTTTCCCAGACATTGCAATTTGGTAGTAAAACTTAGTGAATTTGGTACAATCAGCACATCAACATTGTATGCTCCTTAGATGTGGCCCACTGAGAGTGAACCAAGTAAAAATCTTTCTGCCCTTGTGTTTGATTTATTTATTTACTTTTAGATTATTATCATCAGATAAAATTTTAATGGACACAATCAAAATTAACATTAAAGAAAATAATAAGTGACCCTTGAAATAAAGAGGTCAAGATCTAGTGGGGTGGGAAGAAGTTTAAAAATATTATCTGCACCCAGATTCACCCCCACCCTCTCAGGGTATCTAGTCCAATTTTGGACCTAAACAATTTTCATTCCTCTTAACCCCAACAATATTATCCCTTTCAAAAATAATTTCATTAAATTCACCCTAACTAGTAAAGGGATCAAAAAAACATAGCTAAGCATCCTAAGAACATTATAATTTATCCACTTATCCACTTCCAAAGGCCAACTATACATACAAAAAAGAACCTAACCCCAAGACTATCATTATAAATAGATGAAACAATTTGGTTTTGAGAGTAGTAAAAAATGGTAACATCCAATCCATATTTCTATAATAGTCCAAGTCCAAAAACATGATCAACCCAATCAAAATACTATCTACTTTGAAAACCATAGTGCAGCTAGAGAGAAGTGGTTTCATTTCACTTGTACATATTTTTAGATGTAAAAACCATATCTATGAAATTTTTCATACTCTAATGATGGATTATACGAACTGTTTAGGGGTTACAAATTCTCCAAAAATTCTAACATAAGAGTTCCATTTATTATGGTTGGGTTTTTTACCACCAGGATTCACCTAAATGTGATAAAAACAGAGAAAAAAATCATAACATATGATGTTAATTTATATGATCCAACTAATATGGAGTAAAAATAAAATATAAATTGTTCTAGTACACCATATATAGACACCAGATCAATCCAAATCTTATTAAAATGATTTATATTTCTAGGATTATACACCCTAGAAATATGGTGAAAATATTATAATGTAATCAGATCATATTGATTGAATCGATATAGATATAAGCATCAAATGAGAATAACGTAATCTTAGGAAACTAAGAAAATATTATTGAAATGATGCAATCAAAAACCATGCATATGTAATCTAATAAAATCAAGAAATTTTATGTGGATCTTAATAATCTGATACATACACTAAACAATACAGATGAAAATAGAAATAAATACCAAATTAGATGTGATTTATTTGATGTAGATGCAACTCTATCATGAAAAAGAAGATGTATAAGTCCAAATAGTCCAACATAATCCAATCAAATCTATTCAATCTGATATAAACAAAGAAAGTCAAAACAACGAATCAAGATAATCCACTGATACCAAAGAATTATGATTAAATGAATATAGATGGTTGAAAAATAGGATAAATTCAAAATTGAACAAATAAAAATAAAACAAGCCACCATATGGTGGAAAATATAGGATAATCCCTGGGAAGAAGATCCTACTAAGGGAAAAATAAAATCTCTTATATGAGAACACATGGAATTTTAACTCAAACCTCTCCATTTAAGAAGAATTAAAATTAAAATTCCATATTAAAAAAATAGAATTCATAAATAAAGAATCAATTACATAAAAAATTGACTAGAATTTAATAAGAATGAATGTGTAAATTATATCAAATAATGATCACATTAAATTACCCCCACTTATCAAATTGATTATCCTTAAGTAATAAATTTATCAAATTCAATAAGAGAGAATTAATCATAAAAATAAAATATTTTTAATACCAATAAGGAAATGATTTTCATATATTATTTTAACTACTAATTTTCTGAACTGGGTAAGTATTATTTATCTCTTTAAAAATGGTTTTGGTCAAAATATGATTCCTTATTTTACAAAAATTATTGAATTTCAATATTTTGAAAGGATTTAATCTAACTTAACTTTTCATTCAACTGTTCCTTAAAATTTTATTTTTCTCCCTGGAGAGTAGATACATATAATTATAACATGGTATAATTAGACACAACATAATGGAAGATTGAGTATAATAATCTCAAAGAATAAAAAAACCCCATAAAAAAGTTTTAACTTAATGTTAAAAAGGAAAACCTTGGATTGTGAGTGTATTTACATCCCATTTAAATGAAAAAATTATTATATTAAATTCAGATAAGAAGCTCAAATATAATTAAAATTATTAAATATACTCTCAAATTTTGACAAAAAGAAATTATTTTGAAGGGAGAAAGGAAATTATTTTTTTAACATCTCAGACTCTATAAACCCAGAGTTAATAGTTATATTAGATTATTAGTATAGAATACAAGATTATCCGAAGGATATAATGGTTTAGTATAAATGGATGACTAGTTGCATATAAAAATTACATTTTAAAACACAATATATAATATAAAAACGTTGAAATAAAACTATTAGACCTTCCATTATATCCAGGAAAGTTACACATATTTATCCTATAGGTTTACTAGGGAAAGAGAAACAAATAATAGTGAGCTCATATTATTGGTGAGGATTATCATACAATGGAATCTATGATAACATAAACATGACATGAGTGATATGGGAGTAATAAATAAATAACATAAATCTATAATCAATTGAAACTGATGGAAAGTTATATCACTGATAATAAATAAAAACAAGTACAATAATACTAATAATTCATCTCATACTGATGAAATGCATAACTTCATACGTCAAAAAATATTGTTAAGGCCTAGTGATAAGATACTATATTGATATGAGAAGAGGTATTCAACAAATCCCAAGTTACATTGTCTCATGTGACCTGTTGATGAATCAAAATGATATATAATTCTAAGCCTTACCCATCACCTAATCAAGTTCAATGTATTCACCAAAAGAGTTGACAAAACCATTCATACTATCTCTTAAGGAACCTATGGATGAATAAAAAATAGATATCTTTACAATGATAAATATAGAAATAAAATACTTCCCTTTTAATAAAATAATGTATAGTTCTAGGAGAATATCCCTTAATAAAATTAGAAGCTATGAGGTATCATCAAATTAATAGAAAGTACCTTTATCAAAAAAATATAGTGGTGACAATACTTTCAATGTGTTGGATTATACATGGAAAATAGTAATTAGGTTCTACATTTTTTAATGTTAAGAGGATATGAAAAATGGTTGGAAAATCCTTCATAATGGTTCATAATTTTATTGTGAATATTCCACATTATACACCCTAGGTGTGTTTATCCAGATGTGTAGTCTTATTCCCACTTGTCATGTATTAGGGTAATGATTAAGTTAATGGTCAACCAACCCTTTTAAAGTGATTTTTCCAAGGTTACTCAGTTATAAATCTGTATCAACTTTCTAGTTTATAAATAAGTATTTATTTTCTATGAAACTATGTACACTTTTATTTTACAAAATCTTATGAAGGTTTTTCCACCATGCAAAATAATAAGTTTTACAATGATTTTGGTAACTCTTGAATCAAAAGAATATGTAGGAGGGATAGATATTTAGTCTCCTAAATCCATTTAATTTCATGAGTAATATGGTATAAATCTTCCCATGGAAATTTATTTACCACATAAAATGAAATTGGTGGTGAATATAACATGTTTCCCAAATAAAGAAAATTGAGACAGAAATACACATTTAGGGATTGGGTGGAAATTTAATCAGAATCTCTAGAATGATAGGGAATTAAATTGATCTTTAAATAAAATTAATAAATTAATTTCATGATATATAACCCTAAATAGACATTATATATACACCACAGAAAAGAAATTAAGTTCATAATACAAAACCTGTATTAAAGAGAGGAATTTGATATTGAAAACCCTTACCTATTATCATGACGTCCAAGAATGTACTTTAACCTCATGTATCATAGAAATATATATATTAATAAATTAATTCATAACCATAATCATATCCATTTTCATTTATACTCTTTATAAATATTCATTCTCTATATAAATTCTACCAATTTTCCACATCATGTGTTTATAGTTTTGATCATTTGTACTAGTTTCATAATAGTGGTGTCTATATTAATTATTTTTTCAAAGTTCATAATTACTAGGTAATTATAGTTAATTATAGGTATTATTTTTAATTATTAATTTTGGTCAAATTTATTTCATGAGTTTTTTTATCTTTATCCTTCAATATGAAATCGATAAGAAGCATGTTTTGATGATTCTTGACAATTGAAGGGTGTTTTCATAATTAATTAATTAATTGTTGATATAAAATAAAAAAATTAAAAAAAAATAATTATTTAAACTTTTATATTATCTTATAAAATTAATTATGTTTCTATATACATTCATGATATAAATTTATATTATTTTTCAAGTATGATATTAAAACAACCTAAACATGAACAGACTCGGATTTATTGAATGATTATGAGGTGTTTTGTTTTAATATCATTATACCAAAATCATAAAAATATTATTTAGTTTTTATTAGTGTGATAAATTATAATTTTAATTAAACATAAGAATAATTTATGGATATTATAATATTAGACAATTTTAATAGAGGATTATCCTCTTAGAATAATTGTTTTA
Organism: Viscum album; assembly: GCA_963277665.1. NCBI lineage: Eukaryota > Viridiplantae > Streptophyta > Magnoliopsida > Santalales > Viscaceae > Viscum > Viscum album. Next base: position 1,408,217,102 of record OY728125.1, read on the forward strand.
AATGATAAAATTAATTATGATCATGTATTGATCATATCACTATTAAGTTTTCCAACATTTAATAACATAACCTAAATTATATTATAAACATCATATTTATCCTTTTATATCATCCTAATATTCATAATTGTCAGGAGGTGTAGGAAAATGAAATAGGTTTCTTCATGGAGGTGGTCTTCTGCCCAACACACGAGTGGTGATTTTCTTTTTCTTAAGGTAAAGAGGAAAAATAGTTAGTATTGATTTAAAAAATATAATAACATTAGGTATATAGTAAATAATTCATTAATAATATTATATTTTAAAAAATAAATTTTAAATTGAAAGATAAAATGAAAAGATGTTAGATAAAAGATTGAACTTTTATTGAGAATTTGGGTTTCTCTTGGAGAATTCTGTGGAAAGGAATGACTTGGGATAATATCTTATGAAAAGAGTCTTATGGTAGTGATACAGGATTATATGGGATGTAAATTGGTTAGATTTTCTGTTGGAAACTTAATTTTCATATTGGTATTGAATGGGTGGTGATTGAATCCTTTTATAAATGGTGAGAATGATAATTTTATAAATATTTCAACATAATATTAAGGGAGCACATGTTGAAATTGTCAAGTGCCTCAAAAAACAAATATAAATTGATTGGAAGGTGAGATAAGTTCATTCATATATCAAAAACTCAATTATATTCATTTTTATCATGTTTTAATCCCTTTACCTCAGGAATTCTTACTTTTACCATTTCAGCTTTTACAACAGAAACTAGTTTTGACCTAAGTTAACATTATATTTATTCATAAAAATAAAGCAGTAATTATTAGATAATTTGAAACCTAATTATTTTAAATTTTAAAAAATATATGATTCAATTTCTATAACTACTAAAATTTAATTTTAATATAATAAATGTACAATACATTAAAACAGTTATCGAGAAAAATAATTCTTGTGTTCTAAAATATCAATCATAGGTTTTTAAAAAATAATAATTATTTTAAAATGTATAATTTTGATTATATAATAATATTTTTTTCATGGAAATGTTTTTATAAATTTCTAATTTATACATATTAATAAATAATGACATAAAATTCACCGTATTAGTAGAAACGGTAAATTTCACTATTCACTTAAACACTAGTTATTTTCTAAAAAACACAAAAAACATATTATGATAATATATTTACGATTAATTAAAATATGAAGTTTATTTTGTTAAAATAAAATTCTAACATTTTGAAATTAAATTTTTTAAATATACTTAATAATATCGTCTCTTTAGAGTGCACATTGTGTGATAGTTAAAGATATGGTGTTTACCTATTATAATAGGTTCTCAGGTATTACATACCCCTTAAATATTTTATTCATGAATATTGGGGTATATATAAACTATTGAAAAAATGTGGATATTCCTTACTTATATCTTCTTTAGTGTCCCAATATTTCTCTTTTAATTAGTGATTTCTATAAATGAATTTCACTAATCAAGTTTTTTGATTTAGTTATACCTACACTTTATTGTTATGAGTTTTGATACACCCCTCATTAGAAAACACTTTAGGCTCCAAATTTATTCCCACATATGTGAGAACATTCATTTGATCCAACATTTATTTACTCAGCAATGAAACATGGATGATTGTGTATACTTTAGAAAGGTTGGGAAGTATATCCAATGAGTAAGCTACAAATCCAATTCTTTCAAGTATTTTAAAAGGTTCATTTTACCAAGTTATTAACATTCCTATTTTACCTAATATTATAAATCCCTTTCTTGAATAAACCTTCAATAATTCACAATCACACACTTCGAATTGAATGTAATTTCATCGATTGTTAGTATAGATATTTTTTTTCACATTGGTATGATTTAATATAATCCTAAATTGAATATACTTTAACAATCATCTCCACTTCAAGTTATGAGATAACTAGATTTATTTCTCTAACATATTTCCAATAGGTTGGAATAAAAAAACTCTTCCCATATAATGATTCATATAGTTCTATCTATATGCTCGAATTAAATCTGTTATTGAATGAAAATTCCACTAATGGAAGATATTAATCCCATATACTTTGGAAGTAAAGATAACATGATATAAATATGTATTTTAATGGATTGATAGTCCTTTCAGGATGACCATCAGTTTGGGGATGATAAGTAGGGCATTAATTTTTCTCAGTGTCAAGATCCATTTGAATTATATTCTATAATTTTAATGTAAAATGAGGTTAATGATCAGATATAATTTATAGTGGTTCTTGAGGAAGCCTTATGATTTCATTTATATAGAGCCAGGAAAGGTTCCCGATGGGTAAATCTTCTCTTATCACTAAGAAATGAGAAAATTTAGTAAGATGATCACTGATGGACTATATAGCATCATTAGTCCTTGGATTATTTGGAATTATAGGTAAATTCCATCACAAGTTTATCCCACTTATATATTAGTAAAGGTCGAGCTTTCATGAATCCCTTAGGATATTATCATTCAAAATTCACCTACAAGATTACTAATCATGTAGACACACGGTCCACAATTTAATTCTACATACCATCCAACTAGAAATATTCTATTAAATCCAAATACATCTTTATGCTATCATGGAGTATAAATAAATTGAAGTGATTTTCTTTGAATAGTAGTTCCCTCATTAACTCTAGTACATATAGAACATATAACCTCTTTAAAAACTTCAAAACTCCATCACTATATATAATTTCTGTCAATTTTAAATCATTTACTACTTTACTATTCTCTTCTAAGTACCTTTAATTCTACTAAGATCTATCTATCATTTCTATTAAGGGAAGTTAGTAATTATATAAAAAAGAAAATATGTATCCCATTGTAAAAAAATCACTATATCTATCTATACTAGATCTTTATATATAGGATCCTTGTTAATCATTATCATAGAAAAACTCCATGGTCCCACATACTTAATTCATTATCCAACTTTTCTTCCTTCTGTGGGTGGTATTCTATTGAGAAATAGTATTCCTTGATTAGTTCCAACCATCTTCTTTGCTAAATGTTGATATCCTTCTATGAGAAGATATATTTCAAAGTATTTTAGTCGGTATATATATCACATATTTCACCATAGAGGTAGATTCTCCATATTTTTAAATAAAATATTACAAATTATAGCTCAAGGACATTAGTTTTATTGTTCTATTCATATATTACAATTTTTTAAATACATAGGAAATAACCCTACCATTCTATATAAAGACACAATCATGTACTTTCTTCAATGCATAACTATATATTTCAAATATTTTATTACCAAATGGTAGAGTTAGTATTGGTGAGTTATTAAATATTCTCTTCATATATTCATATATATTTTTACATTCCCTTTACCATGTAAATTTAACCCCTTTAGGTGTTAACTAGGTTAATGGGTAGACCAACTAGGAAAAATGATGGATGAAATGCTAATAGTAACATGATAAACCCAAGAAACTTTAGATAACTATTATATTCATCATTATAGTATATTGAGTGAATAACATTGTCTTTGATGGGTTAATACATATTCCATCCATGGAGAAAATATGGCCAGGAAGTCGAACTTTATTGAGCCAAAATTTTCACCTACTATGTTTCCCATTTAATTCCTTCACTATAAGGGCCACCAAAATTATATACAGATGACTCGGATGTTCTTAATAGCTCTTAGATTATATTAATATGTCACCAATTAATTACATGACAATTTTATCGAGATAATCCATGAATACTCTATTTAACATATCCTTAAATATAGAAGGTACATTAGTCAATACAAAAGAAATGATCTTAAACTGATAATGTTCATACCTTGTTTGAAATGTTGTCTTTGGTATATCATCCTTAATCACCTTTAGCTAATGATAACCAAAGAAACAATCAATATTTGAAAATTATTGGGATGCTTGAATTTGATAAATTAATTCATCAATGTGTGGTAAAGGATATTTATTCTTTAAGGTAATGGAATTTATCTCCCTATAATCATTACATATTCTTATAGATTCATCTCTCTTTTTCATGAATAAAAAAGGGGCTTCTAGAATAAAACACTAGAGAGTACAAATCCCATATCAGAAAACTCTTATATCCATCTCTTTAACTCCACCAAATTCATTGGTGTTATTCTATAAGGAACTTTAGATATAAGCCTTACATTAGGAATGATTTCAATGGAGAACTCAACTTCATGCTCTAGTGGATGACCAAGAAATTATTCTGGAAAAAATAAATTAACTTGTATACCATGGGTATAGCCTCTATTATTGGGATATCTTCCTTATCAGTAGATCATGCTTGAACTTCCTATTTTCTAAGAATTTTATTAAATATATCTACCGGGGGTGGATTTAGATATGATTTAGATGATGAAAATTACCCTATAAAGACAAGAGATATCATCTCACCTTTGCGAATCGTAATTTACTTCTCTTGGAAATAAAAATTTTCATTATACTTTGAATGAAAAGGAAAATGGACCAATCCTAATTCAACCTTACATAATCAAGATGGGTAGTTATGTGACCTCAAGTGCACCTCCCCAAACACAAGAGGTTGCTGACTAGTAGTGAAGGTGTAAGGAATATAATGGGGATATTATACCCTATTGAATAGAATAGAAAACACAAAGGAAAAAAAAGCTAAATCAGTCATGAAATAAAACTCAAGTATGTGACATATAAATACCAACAAAACTTAATAATAATAATAAACCATGTCATTTCATATTTTATTCCAAACTAAATATCTTACATGAAGTTGTACAAGTAAACAACTAAAAATAGGCTCCCAAAAAACCCAGTCCCAAACCCCATGCTCGGTTCCATCTCCATGTTCTAATTCTATCCAACAAAGAAACTATTCAATCATAGGTCCCCTTTCCCTTATCCAGACATGCATCCAAGAAGTCTTACCTGTTACCAAAGAGAATACTGAATAGGGTGTGATTAAAACTCATCTGGTTGACACCCATGGTGTCTAAACAATACATTATAAATAAATACTACAGGAAACCATATGAAAAATAGTGTAAGTAATTCAAAAATTAATGCAGAACATCAAATAACTCACAAACCCTCATGCTATGAGTTGACTCCCTGGGATAACCAAACCTGCTTTAGTATGATGTTATATTTCTCTACCCATTAGCATAATCATATGTCTTGGATGAATCTCCCATACCATTGGTGTATTCTCCTATTGAGGATGAATCATCTATACAATGTATCTTTCCCTTAGGCACCAATTCAAGGCTCTACATGATTTCACATGATAGATCCACTTACATGTTCCCAAATCACAATACCCATGCCAAGGGTGATGTAACCCTCTCATAATGGACTCTATATGAATTCTCATACTATATCCACTTATATGCTCTCATTTCACAATACCATACAAAGGGAAAGGGTTTCACACGAACCAAATATTCCAAACATTTATCATATACCATATTGGTCAATTTATCCAAATTACCAATTGTCATAATAATTCTAACAATTCGATTTCTCATACCAATTAATAAAAATTTCAATTTTATATTTATTAGATCCAAATTCTATCATTATATCATACGAATTAAAATCATATAACAATGAACCAATTTCAAGCCAAGTGATTCTTTATCAATCCAATTACACCATTTTACATGATAATCCTATTCAAATTGTTAAGACATTACATAAAAAAATTAAATTCATCATAGTGTCTAGGTTCATACGCTCCATGTTCTAACATAATTTCAAGGATGGGAACAACACTTGAGTAGATACAGGTCTCAACCTCAATTCCAACATACCAAATAGGATCCTTGGGATGTCAAAGCATATAGATTCAACAATTTCAGTGGTCTATTGATTAGTAAATGTCACGCACATGAGTGATATCCTAATCTCACATTTTACACATACTAAATGAAACACAAAAGACCATAAGTATTTTTTTTAAGAACACCCACCTCAGGAATGGAGAATAATATATCAATTATCGAGAACTTATATCAATATGAAAAAACATGATCCCCTATGTAAATGACTAAAACACGCTATCAAGGATGAAATAAGAGGATCCAGGAGGAAGACAAGAAAAATTCATCAATTTAAAAAATAAATCACCAGTTCAAGTTGTCTTTATCAAATCATAGATCAAAGAACAAAGGAAATGTATTATATAATCCTCAATAGCCTTAGATAATTTTAAAAATTCTTAACAGTTATGGTCCAAATATGGTTCTGTGGGTATTTAAAATAGGTTATGAGGTTCAAAAATATGATTTTACACCTCATAATTATATCCCATATTGATGACAGCAGCTGGAAATTGGTGTCCTCCAATGTTATTGCATGGCTTGGAACTCCACCAGCTAGCTAGTGGGTCCCATTGTCCAACTGGTGCACCTCTTATAGGCTCACTGGGTTTATAGGTATCCCACTGGCTAGTCGGTGGACTACACCAATGATCTGGTGGTGCTGCAACATCTACATTATTACAAACCACATCTACCCTCCTACTATCTTAGATTATTGAGTCCCTAAAAACATTTGAAACCTTGTTTTACACTAGGAACAAGGATCATTTTGTGAGGACAATAAGTTTTGAAAAAATTATAAAGCTTCAACTAAAAACATAAAGAGGAACATACCTGAAATGAGATAGGATACTATAACCTTACCACCATATACCAACTCATTTATAATCGGGGATCACATGCATCATTTTTAGGAATCTAAGAAAAACATGGACCATTGTATATGCATGTTAGACTCCCTCTCATATGTCTCCTCCAAAACTCACTCATGTTTCCACAAAACATTCACTAGAGATATGGTCTTAGCTTAGATATTTTTCTCACAAATATCCACAATACAGATCAGATTCTACTCAAAGGACACATTAAAATCAATCTTAACATCATCAACACCAATCATCTGATATGGTTCAGGGTGATATCTCCATATATGAGATATTTGAAACACATCATGCATGGAATTATATCATTGGGTTTGATCCAATCGATATGCAACAGGAATGATCATGTATACTATCTCAAACGGCCCAAAAAACATAGGTGCTAGATTTCCCTACTTTTGGATACATTTGACACCCGATGAAAAACCTGATGACTAAACATGAACTATAGAGTTCATCCCTAATGGTAACTGTAATATTTATACCAGATCTATGCATTTACTAATCACTTTTTGGTCAACTAAACCTATTCAGATGTCTCTTGCATGATACTAGGTCCAATGATCACTAACTCACCCACCTTTAATTTTCAAAAATGAGAACAACATGGTATTCCATATAAATATTTGAAAGAATCCATTTGGATCGATTCTGATAAGTCTTTGTTATAAGATAACTCAATGACTACCATAAAAAACTCCCAAGAATCCTGGAATTCAAAAACATATGCTTCTAACATATCCTCAATATTATAAATAGTCTATAAATAATGACTATTAGTCTGAGGATGATAGGTTATTCTTAGAAAAATTGTGATCTCAACACATTCTAAATACCTTTCTAGAAATATGATGTGAATTGGGGGTCTTGATTGGAAAAATTAATCCTAAAAACACCATGAAATTGAATTGTCTCTTGAATTTATAAGTTTCTCATATTATTGGCGGTGAAGGACTCTTAGAGTGACAAGAAATTTCGATACCTTCATTAGAAGATCCAAAATCACCCAAACTACATCATTTTTCCAAGTTATACTAGGTAATACTATCATAAAGTACATGGTGACATCACCCCACTTCCATTCTATAATGGGAAAAGTTTGTAGTAACGTAGCAAGCCTCTCATGCTTAGCCTTAACCAGCTGATCGGTGAAATATCCCATTGTAAATCATGTCATATCCCTTTTCATCCTTGGACACCAGTATTTCCTATGAATATCTTGATATATCTTTTTCATATCAGGTGGTACCTCCTATTTAGAAGTATGGGATTCCCACATCATCCCCTCATGTAATTCCATAGGAACCCAGATACAACCATGGACTAGAAGAATCCCATTACTACTAAGAGTCCAACTTGATGGTGGATCCCACCCATATATGTTCTTTCTTAGGGTTAATCCCTCTTGATTACCACACTGCCCCTATATATGTATTCTTACTTAGGGTTTCAGTAACAACATTACCATTTCCCATATTTTATTCCCATTATATTTCAAATGACTATCAATACTCAACCCATCTCCTTTGTTAAAGTTTCAAGCCCCACTATAAAAATTTGCACTTGTGGAACTTGTGATTTGCATAAACTATAAACATATCAACCAAAAGATAATTCTTATATCATATCAGGGTATGTAACCCCACAACTCAAAAAAAATCTCAAGTAGGGAAATTCCCATCATGTTCCCTCAACATTCTAGAGATATAAAAAACACTCAATCCTTTTGTATCAAAACTACTCTGATATTGAAACCTAATACATTTTAAAAAATTATATACACCTTACCTATCTTATGTAAGGTGAAGACCAGTGATGAGGACAACTTTCTCTTCAAAACATTGAAATCCTTCTCATAAGAATCTGACTAGAAAAAGGTAACCCTATACATCTGTACTTCCAAACGGGAGAAGTATTGGATAAAAATTCAGTAATATGCTTCCATATCTAGAGAGATCAAAATATAAAAAACATTATTGGGTAATTCCCAAGATACCATGGGCTTCCACCAAATCCAAGTAAACTAACACTCTGTCCTCTAAGATAACGTAAACAAATAAGATTATGTTTACAATAAAAAAATGACATTTAGATTTCTTAGTGTATATATTATACTCTCTCAGTATATTATAGATGATGTAAAGATTTTTTCCATGATCATCACTAAACTGAGAGTATGCCATGATTTCATTGATTAAAACCACCACAAATAGACCCAAAAATAGATGGAATATCTGATTCATCAAGGCCATAAATATATTCAGTGTGTTAATTAAACCAAACATCACTATCGTGAATTCAAAATATCCATACCTTCTACAAAAAATATTCCATGGTAAGTTAGATAATCTCACCTCAAATCATTCTTGGAGAAAATTCGAACACCTATCAACTAATCAAAGAGCTCATCAATGTGTTAATGGGGTTACCAGTTATTGACTATCATACGGTTTTATCTCCAAAAATCCACACATAGGAACAATGTACCATCATCCTTTTTGAAAAAAAGAATATGAGAATTCCATTGTAATATATTAGTGTATATGAATCTCTTAGCTTCTAGATCTTACAATTTCACTTGAAACTCTCAAATCTATACTGGTTCAATCCTATAAAGTGGTATAAATACCAGTTTATCTCCTATAATCAACTCAATAGTGAACTTGATCTTCCACTTAGGTGGTTAGAGAAATAACTATTAAAAAATCATCCTAAAAGTATTCCACTAATGGAGGAAAAGTACTCTACAATAACTCTCCATCATCTAGAATAAGGATTTATATTGGGGCCATGATACAATACAATATATATTGATTTGGTCTTGTTTGACCAGACGATGAATCCCATTCACCCTTGTGAATATAGCTACCCACTTATAAATATAGAAAATTAACTATCATATAACAATATTTGATGGAATCCTGGTGTATAACTAGCCAATCTATACCTAGAATCAAATATAATCCTACTATTTATATATTAAACAACTCCCAAAATAACTGATAACCAAATATTTCAAGAGAAGACTCGTACTGTGATTTCTACCCTCTGATCACACCCATATTGGTGTATCATAGGTTATAATCCCATCCCATATTTCTATATCCAAACTCATTCCATTTGAAAATTGAGATCATAAAAAAGTAATTTGATGATCTTGTATCAAAGAAAATACAGGTAAGGTTATATGACACATGAATTGTACCTTTGATAGTAGAATGACTTGCATCCAAGTTGGTTGAATTAAACTCTATGATATGAATTCGTCTCACTTGTAAACATTTGGCTCTAGTTTAACTCCCATGAGATGATCCTTTTGGATTATAATTCCTATCATATGTTAGGGTACCAAATTTGTTACCCATTCCTAAGAAACTATTGGAACCCTAACTACATCTATACTGAGGGGCAGCTGAGTCCTTTCCAGACTCATGGTCCTACCTAGATCATATTACACTACTCAAATGTTAGGTGCTCATATAGACTCTCTATAGATCACCCATTTTAACATAAGACACTAGAAGCACCTATGAACAACATGTCCACTCTGAAAGTAATACCTATTTCCATGATCCTGATATAGTTTTCTACTTCTCTGACTGCTCTTCCGACTAATTACCTCTCACAGAATCACTTTTTTATGCCTAAATAAGTGCTTCCTAATAGTACTGTTGAGACTACCTATATTCCACTTGAGGACACCTTCAGCTTTCCTTCTGTGATGAGAGTCTGATCCATCACACCCATGAAGATGCTAAGGTAAAATACATTAACCTAGGATGTGTTATCATAATAATGATCATCCAGGAAACACTTCACTATGTCTACCTCATATTCTTCCAAAGAAAGAGAAAAACTCTATAGGCCGATAAAAAATCAAATGTAGTCCATCATTAACATACTCCCCTATGTCAGGTTCTTGAACTCTCGATACCTCTCATCCCTCAGTATCTCTGGATAAAAATTACTCAAGAACTTCACATCAAAGTCCTTCCTAGTTTTCTCCACTTACTATTATACTTTCTCTATAATTTGTCACCAATTCTTGGATGGTCCTCATAAAATATAACCAACAGTATCCACCCTCCTTTCCATGGGTGTCTCTATGTTCTTGAAAATCATTTGGATAGGCTCAATCCAGAACTCATATTCCTTGGGGCCTCCTTACCCAGGGAATATGGGTGGGTACTACAACTGAAACACTCCCATTATTCGGAACATTGAAGGTACGATGAGAGTAGTATCCTTATTCATGGATTTCATAACTCATAGGAAACTATCTATAAGCTGATCATCCATTTTGTTTCCCAGAGCCATATAAAGTTCCTATTCAACTATGTAAGGTATCTAATGATTTCCACTCTCCTAATTCTCAACCCAAAGAGGACACTTAGTAATTTTTTTCAAATATAAATGCACTCCTCATATCATAGGACACATAATAAGATCATCCAGATATGTTTAAGACAACAACATAAAACTACTGACATAAGGTTACCATAGAACATTGCTTAACAAGTGAATTTGCATGTCATAATAGTTTCATTTATTTTTTTCAGATATATCTAGGAACTATTTTCATAATTTATATAGGAAGATATATCACTTGTAGTAAATATATTCCAATCATGAATGATTCATATAAAAATATTTACCTTAAGTTCTTATCATTATGTATTCATACTCACCATGTTCCATACTAACCCATCAGTAAAATCTCATAAAATAGTAACATCCCACAACAAGTGAATCACCCAAGGTGAAATAACATCAAAATTTTAACAATTAACATTAATAACAACAATCACATCCCTAGGAACATGGTATTTTCCTACACATGGGTTATAAACACCCCTGAAAGAGCTCGTTTCCAATGGCCGATATATCCCATGATCCTATCTTCCAACCCTAAATAGTAATGTAATAGAAAATACATAAACATTGATACTGCTTTATAATTTCCTTGACCTGGTTCTCCCTCATGTGAATGATATGGATAGTTACATGCCATCAAGAAATCCTCCTCATATCCTAGAGCCTATCAACTAGTGGTGAGGGTATCAGTAATATAGTGTGGATACTATAACCTATGAAATATATTTTAAATCACCATAGAAAATAAGATAAATCAATCATTACAAACAACTCAAGTGGATGAAATATAAATTCCAAACAAGACATATAATAATAATAAACCATGTTAGGACATACTCTATCCCATACTAAATGTTTTTCTGGAAGTCATACAAGTAAATAATTAAAAAATAATAATAAAGACTCAAAAAACCATAGTCTTAGATCCCACGCCTAGATCGATTTTTATTCTCCAATTCCGTTAAAAACAATCAATAATAGGTCCCCTTAACTAGTTATGGACTGGTGTTCATAATGTATGACCATATACCAAATGAAATCCCGAATAGGATGTGAGTACAACTCAGTTGGACAACACACTTGGTGTCTAAAAAATCTACTCTAAATAAATATTACATGTAATAGTTTGATAAACAAAGGAATTAAGTCATAAACTAATGCATGACATCAAATAATATGCTGACCCTCAATCTTTGGGTTAAAACATGGGGTCATCCAAACCACTTTTATCATGATGACATATGTCATTGTCCATTGTTATATTCTATTACATATGATGAATTTCTCATAACACTAGTGGATTCTCCTACCATTATTGAATAACCCATATTGTGTATCATTCAAATAGACACTAATTCTAGGATTTATGTTGATTATCATGCTAGATTTTCTTACATGTTCCCATGGAACATTTACGAGGCCAAGGGTGAAGTAATTACATCATACTGGACTCTATGTGAATTCCCATGATAGAGATGCGTACGTATTCCCATGAGACAATACCATTCCAAGTGAAAAAAGTACTATATGACCCAATGTTAATTCCCATATAAGGGACACTTAAGTATTGGAATGACATCAGTCTCTATAGAAATTCCCATTATATAGTAGATTTAATAATTTAAAATCAAATTTTAAAAAGTTCCAATGAATTTCAATTTATCAAACATTCCAATCATGTGATCGTATTCTATATTGGTTATTTTTTCCAAATTACCAATTATAAAACATTAAATTACATTATTCTGAGTTTCCAATTAACACACTAATTTTAACAATTACCTTTCTCATATAAATTAATCCAAATTACCATTCTCAATACATTATATCTATATTCTATCATTTTATCATGTTAATTCCAGTTACATGCTAATTAACCACTTTCAATCCAATTAAGTTTTTTTCAATACAATTACACCATTTCACATGCTAAGACAATTAAAATTGTTAATACATTCCATAAAAATTTTCTAAATGGTCATATGGTATTGATTTATACATTCCAATTTCTAACCTAGTTTCAAGGGTTGTCATTTCTATATAGTGTCCTCAAGTCTCTCTCTCAATATTAATGGAACCAACAGGATCCATGGGAGGTAAAATTATTTATATTCAACAATTTCAGTGTTTGAAAAATTAATAAGTTCATACACATGAGTTGTAGTGTGATCTAACATGTTATACATACTAAAAAAACATTAGACCATAGGAATTTGTTTAAGACTACCCACCATTAGAACAAAGATGAAGAGGTTAATGATTGAGAATATAGATCAGCGTGCAACACTATGATCTCATATGGATATCATTTTACACACTCCATCAATGATGAAAGGATAGGATATAAAAGTAAGACATGAGTAATTCATCAATTCTAAGATGGACTCATGGTTTCAAGTTTTCTGGATCCAACTAAAGATTTAAGAACCTAGGAAAGTTGTTGGGGAGACTTCAAGAGACTAGTACAACCCTAAAAGTTCATATATCCCACGTTGGGACCAAATTAGGGGTAATTCAGTGTTTAAAAGAGGTTAGGAGGGGTAAATATATGATTCTTCCCCTCATAATCCCATCCCAACATCACTCCATCAATATAACGACCCTAAAATTTCATACATAAATATTACATATTTTTATATGAATATTTAATTCAATTTATGATTACATGCTTTAAGATCATAAAGGTGTAGTTTCTTAGGAAATTTGATACAAAATCTTATAATTTCATGAAATATCTTCAATGTCTCCCTCAAAGATATCCCTAGTTAGTACTCTTCATAGAATTACCCTACTTAAAACCATTCTTCATGCCCTTTTGAAAGAAAACATAAGAAAGGGTGATCTCATTTGATTAATAAGGGTGAATACGGGATATATTAATTAATGATCATATAAAATCCTAATATAAACCTAATTTTATGAGATTGTGACTTTAATGTTACAGTTTTCATATCCAATCAGTCAAAATTCACATTCTTGAGTCATGTAATAAAGAAAATTAGTCCATAAGACATGAATCATAAATGAAATAAATTAACATTATCTATGAGAGCATAACATATATATAGAAATGTGGAAAAAACATAAGCTCATAACATTGTAAACATGCATAAATAGTTACTAGCTCACTCATTAGTCTAAGTACATGAAATCAGGACCTCGCATAAATTTATATACAAGAATATTAGGTCCACACATAACCTTATGGACAAGAAACCAAGTCCACACATAACATAATTAACATGAATTCAGGTTCACACATAACATAGTTAAGTGATAAGTTATACATCTTTACCCAAATAATTGGAGATCTATAAAATTCTCACCCTTCCACCATTTAAAACATAACCACTAATCCTTAGTAATCACCAAACGGTTGTCCTCAGTTATAAAGTAACCACCATCCTTGGTTATATCATAAACACAATCATTGGTTTATAATGTAACCACCCATCACATAATGAAAACAATACATATGAGTTCCACAAGATCATAAAACATTTATCATATCATCACTTAATAACCCATTTAAGGGAATCATATTTAATAAACATTTAACCAATTTATTATTTCATTACCTATAGAAATAAATGGGTTACATAAAAATTTCACCATCATAGTAATACAAAATCCATTGAAATAATAAAGATTGGAAGATTGGATTATATCCCAAGTAAAACATAATCAAGACCAATGGTTGATGTCATTAATGAATAAAATTACTATGAAAGATCATTAAAACCATACTCATAAAAATAACCTTTCCACTTTGAAAAACTATTTTTAAAATCTTAAAATTTACCAACTATTAAGTAAAATTTTTCTTTGAAAATACCCTTATAAACTTATAAGGGAAAATTTAAATCATTAATTTTTCATGAAAATGGTAAATATTGTTCATGTTCTACACGTTAAAATAAATATTCCATTCACATTTTTGATAAAAAGTCGAAAGTACCTCATTCAAAAAAAGACAAAAAGATTCCTTCCAAACCATTTTTAAAAATAGAAAATTAGTTAAAATAAATTTAAAACATAATTTTTTAATATTAAAAACATTATTTAAAACATTTTTATAAATCATGGATTTGAAATAAAATATATTTTTGACCAAAGAGAGAAATAAATTCGGTTTTCCATAAAACTTCATTTTTGGTCTTTTGAGTACATAAAGAGAGTAAAATGAAAGGAAAAAAATGTAATTTCAATAAATAATCATAGGGAAAGAAATTTATGATTATATTGATATATAGATAATAATATTTCATTATTGGAAGCATAATTATAAACACTACTGGTAAACAATGATATTTTTACTTTAAACCTATACCACTTTGGAAACTCTTGAATCAGAAGCCCTGTGGAAAAAAACCTTATATAGATATATAAACTCCCATAAGTTTCACAATAATAATCAAAATATACATTCATTTTAATTATATATACAGAATAAAATTAATTAATGTTGAATATGGATTGTGTCT
The DNA here is from genome assembly GCA_963277665.1 of Viscum album. NCBI lineage: Eukaryota > Viridiplantae > Streptophyta > Magnoliopsida > Santalales > Viscaceae > Viscum > Viscum album. The sequence goes on from OY728125.1 coordinate 1,408,232,673, forward strand.
CAAAGAAATAAAAGTGAGATGAAAATACATTGCCACTTTAGAAACATTTGAATTGTAAGCCCCATTAAAGAATAACATAAAATTTAAATTTAAATTTCATAAAAATAATTATATTAATGATATAAATTGTAAATGGGGTAGTATATACACAGCATAAAATAAAAAAGTGGTGAATATTACATATATCTCCAAAAAATAAAAGAGAGAATTGAAATCCTTCACCTAAAGTTTTCACTTTCATCATACACATTAAAAACACCTATATAATAAATATAAATTTATAATAAATATATTTCAGATAAATAAATATATATATCATACCATATATTATTTACTTATAACCTTTTACCACCCATTCATTAACAATTATTTATTGAAATCATCATTACGAGTGATAACTTTTTTCGTTTTTCACGTATGTTGAGGTTCAGTAGTTTTGGTCCTTGTACTTTGATAATGGTTCCATAATTTACATAATATTAATCATGATTTAATATCATATATATTCATTATATACATATTTATATTCATCCATAAAATTTAGGTATGGAAAAATGAATTACACAGTTCATGGAGAAGTTAATTCGTACATATGCATGAATGTTGTTCCATTTTTTCAACGGAGGAAACGAAAAAAGAAAAATATGAATTAAAATTAAAAACAAAATTTTTTATGTCATATATATAATATATATTCATTAAATATATTATTTTTTCCTTCCAAGTCAAAATAAAATGCAAGATGTATCGTATCACTTCGTAGAGGTGGTTGTCCACACGTACACATGAGTGACGTTATCATTTTCCAACTGATTGAAAGGTAAGAAGGTAGATGTGATATTATAATTAAAAATGTATAATTATGACATAAATAAAATTTATATACTTTAAATACAACATTAAAATTCACCCATGAGATGCGGTGATGTATAACTAATTACAACGATCCATGAGGCGGTAGTCCACCATGCATATGATCGATGGTTTGGTCTCTCATTTGATGGAGGATGAGATAGATATAGGTTATTCCAATAACATAATAAAATATCAATATATGAGATATAATGATATTTTTATATCATCATATTATATTGATATTTTAATTTTTTTAAGAGGAAATTAAATAAAATTGTTCAATTAAGAATGATACATCTTCTTAGAACAACCTCTTTAGGTTAGAACCAAAAGACTTATTAAGAGGGTTTTATAAACAATATATGATCTCTAAGATGTTGGTAGGGAATTAAGGAAGGTATTTTTGTAGGGATTTTATGAACCAAAGTTATTTATAAGTGTGAATAATGATGAAAGGGGGTGCCCTTTTATAAGTGGGGGAGAAGACACATTTGGAATTTTAGAAAATAAATAGTTAAACCCATGTTTTAAACATAAAACAAGGCTCCAAAATAGCTCATTATTTAATATTTAATGAAATAAGGTCAAAATATGGATAAAAATAAAAAATTGGATAAATGTAAAGGTTATTTTAACCTTATAATTTTTTTTAACCCTATGTAAACCCATTATAACCTTAAACATGATAATTAATTTTTATTATGTTTACTATTCACTAGGGCCAAAATTTAATATGATATTATTATATAATATTAATAATAATAAACCCAAATATGGAATATATTTTTAAAATTTTAGTTCATATTAGTGGAATAATTTAATTTAAATTAAACACGTAGATGCGATAAGAAAGTGGTTTTCCGAAGAAAAAGTTTTCATAATTATAAAAATTTATAATATAAAAAATAAATATGAAATTTTTTAAAATTGCATAAATTTAATTAGTAATAATATAGATTTACTAGATTTTCTTTTAAAACCATTATAAAACAAATTTTTAACTTTTATATTCTTTAAACTAGAAGGCAGTTTTTAATAAACAATCTGTATTTTCACTATTCATTGAAAAATTAATCATTTATGAAAATTACCAAAAATTCACTATATGATAATTTTAACATGTTTATTTAAAAAATGAAGTTCTTTTTTCCAATAAATTTTCTAAAACTGTAAAAAATTAATTTTATTATTTCTTCAAAAAAAAGAATCATTTATTAACAAAAATGTATTTTCAAAGAATATAAATACTTTACTAAAAATTAAGTTCTTATCTATAAATGTATTTTATTTATCTAAAACCATTATAATTAATTTTAAAAAAATGTTATTCTTATTCATTCCACAAATTTTAATGGATAGGTTATACTAGTAATTTTCAAATAATAACATTAATAATATATTATGGTACATTAAAACTCAGTGCTGTATATAACACAATATATCGATGAAATTAAATTTATTAGAAGAAAAAAATATTTCATGAAATATCTGGCTTTTACATTATACACATATTAAAATTAATTTCTACCTTTAAATTATGTCACTAATGAAAACAAAAGAGGACACTTCTTCTTCATCTCACACTCAGGTTCCCATGTAAATTCTTTAAATTGGTGGTTTCACTACAAAACATTGACCTGGTGAGTGGTCTTGTTTCATTAAACATTATATCTATGATCCAAAATCTCTAATAGTTATTTCTCAGAATAAATATATTTTCCAGTGGTGTGGCCATTGATTTTGTTACATTTATAGGGTTAGGTATATACTTCTTCATGGGATATACATAGAACACATTATAGGCTTTATAGAGGTTCAATGGGAGTGATTTGAGATAAGCTACCATTCCAAATCGATCAATAATATCAAAGGGACAATACAACTAGATATTATATTTACATTCTTTTTAAATCTCGTAACATTCTTCCATGGATAAATATAAAGAAACGCCTTCTCACCAACTTCAAATTCCAGATCACCCCATTAATTATCAGCACAATTTTACCATCTCATTTGTGTTTCTGTTATGGGTTGTTGAATGGATCCAAAATTCCCTTCCATTTTTTTATATATATCAGGTCCCAATAGCTTTCTTTCTCCAACATCATCCCATCACGTTGGATTTCTACAATTCTTTCTATATAGGGCTTCATAAGGATCCATTTGAATGCTCAATAGAAACTTATTTTTATAATAAAAATTGACAAGACAAAGGTGTTGATCCCAGCCATATTTTAAATCCATATAACAATATATCAACATATCCTCTAGGTTTTAATTGTTCTATTCAACTGAACATCATTATTAAGATGATACATAATTCTAAAACTCAATTCTATATCAATAACATGATGCAGACTTTTCCATAACATTAAGGTAAACCTAAAATCCCGATTAGATACAATCGAATGTGGTACTCCATGAAAACTAAATACTTCCTTAATGTATATACTATAAAGATGAAACAAATATAAATATAGTTTGGTATAAATGAAGTTCCTTAATGTATATACTATAAAGATGAAACAAATATAAATATAGTTTGGTATAAATGAAGAGTATTGAATTTTTAAGGTGATCGACTACAACCTTTATAGTATTGTTCCTTTTAGACATTTTGGGGAGTCCAACGAAAAAATCTATATTGATATTTTCTAATTTCCATTCCTGTATGGATAATGGTTATAATATACCATTATAATTTTTTATATCAGCCTTAAATTGATGACATACCAAGAATCGAGAAACAAAATTTTAAATATCTCTCTTCATGTAATCCAACCAGAAATTCTATTTCAGATCTTTATACATCTTTGTACTTCTATGATGAATATAGAATGAAGAACCATGAGCTTACTATAAAAAATAATTCTTCAAATAGGGTATGGATGAAACATATACATAGTTCTTAAAACTTATAATTTAATCAAAATCAAGGTTAAACTTAAGAAGATTTATCACCTTCTTCTATAGCTCTACATATATCTTTTTCTCTTATTTAATCATTACTTGTATGTATGGTTTAAGAAACATTTGAGAAAGATATGATGTATCCCATTACATTAGGATTTACTACTCCAAACTTTTAAAATACATAAATTTCAGATATTTTGTGATATTAATCATAGATATTCCATTGTAATTCTTCCATATCATATAACCATCCACCTTGTTTTCTTTCCCATGGTGGTAATTTATCGAGCAGTCATAATCTTTAATAAGTTCCAACCTTCTTCTTCAGTGCATATTCAACTACTTTTATATGAATATATACATTAAACTTTTAATATCAGTATATATATCAAAATTTTACCTATAAAGATAATTTCTATATATCTTTAATTAAATAATTACCATGCCTAACTCTAAATCATGTGTGGGGTACTTTTTCTCATGGACCTTCAATGGTCATGAGGGATAAGATATTGCCACATCATTCTTCATGATAACGCATCCCAATCCCTTTATAGATGCATCACTATAGATTAAAAAACCTTTTTCATTGTAGGGTAATGTAATTATAGGCTCATTGACTAACATTTTCTCAAGTTCATTGATCTTTTCCTCACATTCATATATCCAAAGGAACTTATCTACCTTCTAATTTAACTTTGTGAGTAGATTATAAAATCATGAGAAATTATCTAAAAATCTTCGATGATATATGGTTCAAACAAGAAAAATTTAGATCTACATCAAAGTGGTTATTCCAGGACAATGTTCAAGAACTTTGATCTTTAATGGATATATAGATATAGCATCTATTGATATTTTATAACCCAAAAATTAAACCTTTTCTAGACAAAATTTACACTTGGTAAAATTTTCAAACAAGTTCTCCTTCCTTAGGGTCTTCATTATAATTCTCATGTGATATTCATGCTCTTCCTTTATCTTTGAATATATAAGAATATCATTTATAAATACTAAGAAAACTGATCAAGGTAATCTCTAAAGAATCTATTACTTAAATCCATGAAGATAGTAGGATCATTAGTAAGACAAAATTACATCACTATTTACTCATTTACCCTAAATTGATGATAACCAAAACAAAGGACAGTATTGGAACATTATTGAGGTCCATATATTATATCAAATAAGTATTCCATATGGGGAAGAGGATACTTTTTCATGATTGTGATCTTCTTCATATACTAATAATTAATACAGAGTCATATCAATCCATCTTTCTTCCTTAAAAAGAATAAGTTCATCCCAAGTTTACACATATATCCAAATTAACCTTATTTCAATATTCTCTTTGAGTTTCTTCTTCAATTACTACAACTCCATTAGGGACTTTATATAGGGTTTTTTTAAATAGTAGTAGAAGTATGTATAAGTTCTATTGAGAACTCAACTTCACAATTCTTTGGAAGACTAGGAAACTTTTCTAGAAAGACTTCAATAAACTCTAACACAATAGTCATATCATCAATTATGAGTTTCCCCCCAACCATATGAGATAAACATGCCTTTCAATAAAAATCAGGACACATAAATGGGTGTAACTTTCATTATAAGTTCATATTTATTATCTCTATGATAGATGATCTTAGGTTGGTTGGGAATATTAAACATGACTTCCCTACCTAAGTAACTAATATGGGATTTATGTAGTGAAATCCAACCCATGCCTAAGATAACATCAAAATCGACTAAAGGTAGAATAACAATATTTGAAAGAATCAAATTCCTAGAAATATTAACTAGAGAATAGTCATATACTTGCTATGTGATCATCATACCATTATAGGTTTTCACTACTAATTTAATATCTAATTATTGGGGATATAAATTAACATTCCATGATAATTTTTCTAATATACATGAATTAATAAAACTAATATCAAATAGGGTGCTTAAATACTTGAGTAAACCTATTACAACATCAACATTATCATTCCATATTCAATCCATTAGTAAAACAAAAAAATTATCATAACTATAAAGCATCGTTAATCAGAGTGATTAATCATTAAAAACACTTCATAAGATGTCTAAATCATGATACCTTGTTTTTAATCTATGATACCTTAGGTTTTACCTAGGTCATCTGTGATCTTAATCTATTCAAATACATAATAATGTTTCAAAAAGAGTTTGTGAATTTACAAAACATATCCCCATGGAGTTTCAAACCAAGTATGCAGCAAGGCCCATTATCATGCACCAAGTAATGATCGAGTCAAATCTCAATGCACCCTTTTCATATTTATTACCCCTAGGTACAATATTTTTAGATCCATATCCACATTTAGTATCCAAACATGGATATTTTTCGAGGAAACACACACTCCTTTATTTAACAAAATATAGGACATTCTCCTATATATAGGATTTTCATAAGGGTTCTTACAATTTTTTTCATCCTAATTTCCAAAGGATAACCAAAACATTACCATGATACTAATTATAATGACCATGTATATTAATATATAAATATTAAATCTTTTTATATAAATATTCAATATAATTCACAAATAAACGCCCTACATAAAACATTTATTTATAGCTTGGGGAAAGGAAACATAAGAAAGGGTGATATCAAATACTCAGTAAGGGTAAACATGGGATATATCAATCAGTGATCATATAAAATCACAAGATAAAAATAAGGGTATGAAATCATGATTGTAACTTTACAAAATTCCTAAACAATATATCAAAGATCATAAATATGAGTTATAGAATAAATCTCACTAGTTCATAAGACATGAATCATAAAGTAAATTAATGAACATGAGCCATGAGAGCATAACATAGACAAATAAATGTGAAAAAACATGACATCATAACATTTTGAACATTCATAAAAAGATATAGGTTCACCTATTAGGTTAAGGACATAAAATAAATCCCTTGCATAAATGTATAGACATGAAATCTAGGTCAACACATAACCTTATGGACATGAAAATACGTCCAAACATAACATTTGGAACATGAAATCAGGTTCACACATAACATAATTAACTCATTGGTTAACCATATTTACCATATACATTAGAGATATATAATAGGATCACTCTTCCTTATCTTAAAATGAAACCACCCATCCTTGGTTATAACATAACCATCGTCTGTGGTTATAATGTAACCACCAACCACTATTATGTTATAAAAACCATCATCGGTTTATAATGGAACCACATATCATATAATTAAATCCATGAATATGTATTCCACATGATCATGAAACATTTATCATATAATTACATAATAAATCATGCAGGGTAAATGATTTTCATAAAAAATTTATTAATTTGTTATAGAATAACCCATGAAAATAAATGGGTTTCAAAAACATTTCAACATAATAATCATAAAACATATAGAGAAAGAATAAGGATGGTACCATTGGAGAATATCCCCATTAAAACATAATTAACACCCATGGTTGTTTTCATTGATGAATAAAATTACCATCAAAATATCATTAAATAATTCCTATGTGAAATACCCATTCCACTTTGAAAATAAATTTTTAAAATCTGAAATTTTCCAAATATTAAACAAAATATTATTCTTAAAATTATACAGAGAATCAAAAAAATAGAATTATTTAAATCATTTATCAATCATGATAATATGAAATACTATTCATTTTTTACATGTTAAACCAAATATTCCTTCCATATTTTCATTAAAGATTCAAAACTACCTCACTCAAAAAGTTAAAATAAGATTACTTATAAACCATTTTTTAAAAATTCAATAATGGGTAAAAATAAATTTAAAACAAAATTTTATAAAATTAAAAACATTTTTGAAATCATTTTTATAAAATATGGACATGGAAGAAAAAATATTTTCAACAGAATCGAGAAATAAAGAAGATTTTCCCTAAAATTATCCATTTGGTCTCTTGAGTACATGAAAAGACAAAAGTGAAAGTAAAAAATGTTATTTCAATAAATAACCATAGGATATAAAAATTCATGAGTTTCTTGATAGATATATTATAATATTTTATCATGAAAATAATAATAAAAAACAATCTCGATACACAATGAGATTGTAACATAAAACTTATACCACTTTGGAAAATTTTGAATCATAATCCACATAAAATAAATAACCTTACATGGATATGTAAATCTCCATAAATTTCATATGAATAATCATATGATACATTAATGGTTGGTATATACACCACATAAAATAAATAAGTGCTGAATATGACTTGTGTCTCATAGAAATAAAAGTGAGATGAAAATCCCTTACCACTTTGGAAACTTTTAAATAATAAGACCCCATAAAGAATAATATAAAATGAAACTTTAAATATCATAAAAATAATTAAATTCATTATATAAAATTTAAAATGGTAAATATATACACCACACAAAATAATCGAGTGGTGAATATTGAATATGTCTCCCAGTAATAAAAGAGAGGCTAAAAATCCCTTACATGAAAACTCAAACTTCTTAATACACATTATAAACTCCTATATAATTAATATAAATTTATTATAGAAAAATAATAATATATATTACACCTTATATTATTTACTTATTACATTTTACCACCCATTAATTAACAATTATTTTTCGAAATCATTGTTCCGGGTGATAGTTGCTTCATTTTTCATATATGTTCTGGTTGAGTACTTCTGATCCTAGTTCTTTGAATATGGTTCCAAAATTTTTAGAATTTTATTCATTTTATAATATCATATATATATATATATATATATTAATTTTATAAATATTTATATTTATCTATAAAAGTTTCATATGAAAAAATGAATTACACCATTCATGGAGACGATAGGTTGTATATATGCATGAATGTTGTTTCCATTTTTTCAATAGATAGAAAAAAATAAATATAAATAGTAATTCACATTTAAAGAATAATTTTTATATCATATATAATACATATATTTTTAAAATATATCCTTATTGTCATCAATTACAAAAAATAAAATAAAAAATGTATCACCTCGCTTTGTGGAGGCAGTAGTCCACACGTATGCACGAGCGACGTTATAATTTTAAAAATATTTGATGGTAATAAGGAAGATGTGATATTATAATTCCATAAATATAATTATTTCATAAATATAATTTCTATATTTTAAAACCATCATCAAATCCACTCGTGAGAGATGGTGATAGAAAATGGATTACATCAGTTCGTAAAGTAATAGTCTTATATACACATGATTGGTAGGTTTTTTTACCATTTCATAGAGGATAATATAGATATAGGTTATTAAATTAGAATAAAAACATCTCATTATATTGTATATACTTATTTTATTATATCATAATATTTTAAAAATATTTTAAGGGGGTGTAAGATAAAGTAAAATAAAAAATTCTCAGTTAAGAACAATACATCTTCTTCTGACTGCCTCTTTAGGATAGCACCCAAAGACTTATTATAAGGGTTTTATATTAATTATAAGGACTAAAATATATGGTATGTGAAGTAATTAATATATTTTTTCAGGTATCATCCAAAATAAAAGTCATTGGAAATGTGAATCGGATAAGAGAGGTGGTGCCCTTTTATAAGTTGAAGAGAGCACACACTTGGAATTTTAGAAAAGAAAAATTTATACACATAGTTTATACATGTCAAAATGTTCTAAAATAGATCTTTATCAAACATTATATGATATAAGGTTAAAATATAGTCATAAAATTGGAAATGGACAAGTTTTTAGATCATTTTAACCCTTATCTTTTTAGTTTAACCTCTCGTGAACCCATTTTAAACGTAACTATGGTGGTTAATTTTTTACTATTCATTATGAACAAAACATAAATTTAACTTATTATATAAAATTTATTATGTTGAATCCCAATATAGAATCTATTTTTCCAAATTAAATTCACAAAAGTGGAAGACTTTAATTTAAAATTATACCAGTAGAGGTGACGAACAATCTGTTTTCCCAAGAAATTTTTTTCATAATATAAAATGTTTTAATATAAAAAATAAAAAATAAATTGATTAAAATGGAATAAATTATATTAATAATAATATAATTTTACTAATTTTACTTTTAAATCCATTTTTAAAATTAATTGGTACTTGTAAATTTACTAAAAGAATAGTGTGTTTTTAATAAGAACCAATAATTTTTACTATACATTGAGAAATTAATATTTTTAGAAAACTCTCAAATATTCACTCTAAGATAATTTTGGAATTTTTATTTTAAAAATGAATTTAATTTTTAAAAAATCATTTTCAAAAGGTGAAAAAATTATTTTTATTATTTGTTCACAAAAAGAAATAAAAATCATATTTTGATAAAAAATTCATTTTCAAAGCATATAAAGACTATTAAAAATTATGTACTTATCTACAAATATATTACAATTATATAAAATAATTATACCCAATTTTTATATTTTTTATTCCTATTTATACAACCAATTTTAATAGATAGGTTATTGCATTCTTTTTTTAATAATAATATTAAAAATGTATTGTAGTTCGTTAAAACTCATTGTTGTGTGTAATGAAAGCTATCAAAGAAATTAGATTTATTAAAGGAAGAATATATTTCATAAAATATTATGGTGTTATAACTAGATGTATTGTGGAAATCACTATCTAGTTGGTGGTGACCTCCAGAGTTCCTGCATGGCTAGGAATCACACTGGCTAGTTGGTGGTGTCCTCTAGTGTACCTATAGAGCTGGGAATCCCACCAGCCAGTTGTTGGGTCTCTTGTTAGAGTACCACTCTGACCAAACCCACCAAATCTCTAGTTGGTCTCACTAAAATGTGCCTATATTTTAAATTAGTATTATGTTCAATAGAATATACAATACACAGCCCTAAGATTTATAGAACTGTAAAATACCATTTAAATATTATTATTTAAACATGCCCATTATAACCTAGACATTAGAATTGGTGTTAAAAATAGGTTTAAATTATTTATGAAATATATATATAAATGTCTTAATAAATATAAATTTATTTTTAAATTCTTATGAAATAAGAACTCGATATTTTAATACCGACAATTTATTCTTCAAAAAATATGTTTTCATAAAAATTGATTTTTATTTCTTTTTGTCAGAAAATATTATAATTAATTTTTGGAACATTTTTTAAGTTTATTTTATAAAATTAAAATAATTGTAGAAATAATTCTATAAATATTAATATATATTTTGGGATTTTTCTGAAAATATTTATTTTTCAGCGAATAGAAAAAATTATCGATTTTTCAAATACTGTCATTTATTTTCATAAATTAAAGTAATTTAGAAGAACCAATATATTTTGGATTTGGTATTAAAGTGAATATGAGATATTTTATTTTTAATAATATAATTAATTTCATTATAATAGGAAATTTTTAGGATTTTACTAAAAGATTTTGTTTATGCTTAAAAACAAGGTTTTCTATAAACAATTTTTAAGTGTATAAAGATTATCCATTTTAATTAATTAAAGTAACCCATAGTGAGGGAAAATTAAAATTAAATGAATATATTCTAAATCTATTTATATTAATTTAAATTCAAATAATGATTACTTATATTCATATAGTTAATATAATAATATATACTGCTTGAAAAATACATTTCTTCAAAAATTGTTTTTCAACACGTTTTTAAAGGTTTAATTTAAAATTGAATTATATAAATTTTTTAATTTTAATTTTATAAAACTGATCTTATATTTTTAATCAAAATAATTAATATTATTTAATAATTTTTTTGGTAGTAGTGCACAACTCAAGAGGGGGTGAAATTAGTTTCCAATAAAATTTCTATTTAAAAACAAATTTAAAACTAAATCCACCAATTTAATACAAATCACCTATTTCAAGAAAATAAGAAATATGATATTTTATCTTTTTAAATTTTTCTCAAAATCTCAATAATAGATCCTTTAAAATAGATTGTAAAATACTTTAACTTTTGAAACAATTTTACTCATATCAAACACAATATTGGAAAAAAAAAATTAGAGTTTCATATTAGAGTTTAGTTTTGTTTAATAAATTACATACATAAAATAAATTGTTTTAAATATCAAGAAAATAAAAACATATAAATAGAAATAAATGAGTTATGAAAAACTCAGTATAATAAAATTTAACAAGGGCTTTAGTCTCAAGATGAGACTTAATCCTATCTGCATGGAAATCACTTACTTCTAAGAAGTTTAATATTAAATAAACTAATCCAAAACCTGGATCAGGTTTTACAGAAACAATTTCACAAGGATAAATAGGAAAAAAATACTCTTACATAGTTATATATGGGATAAAAAATAATATGTCACACGCTACCTTTTTGATAGTTTTTTATGGGAATAAAGATGAAGAAAATTGAGAGATAGTGTAGGGAACTTTTCAGTTTAGTATAAGTAGATGTGTTTAAAAAATATAGAAGGTAATTATAGAAACAACTCAAAAGTAAAACATGATCGGAAAGAGAAAAATATTAGAGATGATAAAATGTGTTGTATCTAAACCTTAATAGTTTTGATTTCTCATGTGTCTCTAAAAATCTTCATTAGAATATTCCACAAGATTTTCATAGAAAATTATGTAAAATAGAGTCTTGTAGACATTCAAGAAAATACTTTTTCATTTTCAGAACTTTTTACATTGTATATATTTCAATATTTAAAATATTTACCATGAATAAACACACACTTCATGAGAAAGGGGAATATTCAAAATATATAGCATTCCATAATATCTAATTATCTATTTCAGTAATAATAATATAATATGGATCCAAGTAATGAGCAACAAATCCTGAAAGACTGACATCATATTTGAGTCTTCACGGTTTTGATTAAGAATAATCATTCTTAAATCTATAAGCTTATGTCCAACAAAAATTATATAAACTATTCTTTTTGGAATTAGTCTGAAATAAATTTTTAATGTCCACAATGGGTCCACTAATAGTAGATTCTTTGATAGAAGCATCTTGAACTAATGATAGTAGAATTTTGTGGTAGATCAATAGTTGTAGCATCTTGAGATGTATATTATTTGATGGTAGTAATTTTATGGAAATAGTGATATCTTATTCTAGCAGTAACATGACATGGAAGTAGATCATATTCGAGGTAACACCATTCTACTATATCAATAGTGGTAACTTTGCCTTTGTAGTGTCCTCGAGTGATGGTTGAAAATACTAATTATAGGTGATTTTGAGGGTAGAAACGTCTGATAGAAATGGTTGAAAAAGAGCATAAGTTCAATGAGATGGTTATAGTGATTGGCAGTAGCTCCTCCCAATGATAGCACAACCTTATGGTAGCTCATGGAATTTACAAGAGTGAACTAGTCGTAGCATGATTCAATCGATGGTAAATCAATATAACTGGTGGTAGAATCATACTTATCTTCTTTCAATAGTTTATCCAAAAAATAATTTACTATAATACGATATTTAAATCACAAGAAATTTAAAAAACATGATTTGTGAGAATTAAAATAAGTAGGTGATCATTAATCTCCCCCCTTTTTATGATCACAAATCATAGAATTTACATACCATATACAAAACCATAATTGATAAATAAAAAATATATATAAATATTTTGGTTGACATTTCAATTCCATGTGTGATATACTTAGGTATCGATTAAAGACATAAAATTATTTAGGTTAATATTGCATTAAAGTATCCAAAAGAAATTATATTTAAATAATCCCCCTTTGGGATATCAAATAGAATAAGAAAGAAAATAAAATAAGATACATAAGAAAAAGAAAAGAGGATTCTCATTAAATATAAATTTCAACAGGTTACACATTAAAATGGGATTAAAAAATAAAAAAGTATTATATGTGAAAAGAAAAATCCCTATAAAAACTAATCATATTTTGGGGAATCTTTATTTATTCTAGGAGAGGTGGGATCCATTTTATCCTTTCATCTTCCAATTTTAGTAGGAACAAAAGATGTAGTAGGTAGATATTGAGGTATAGGTGGCCAAAAGTCAATTCCAAGAGCTTCCTCACTACAATAGAAGTAGTCTGGACTACTATAGAAATTGTTGAAAAAAGAGATCTAGTCAAGGGAATAGCTAATTGAGGAACTTTTCATACAAAAAAGCTTCCATACACTATATAAAATTGTTGATAATTCTTCACCATGCTCCATGATTCTGGTGAAGTGTACATTATTCTAGCTAAATATCTTAAGAAGAGGTTCCAAATCTTTTAGCTAGATCACTTGCTCCTTGAAGTCCCCGGTTATAGGAGGCATCCTTATGTTTTCACCCAAAAACACAAAATGATAATTCAATTGATTATTTGTAAAAATTCTTGAAAGGTAATATTTAATAGATTTAGTAATAGTCTCTCTATTACACTTAGACTCATTCAAGAATTATATTAATTATTTATAAATATTATCACCATTTTCTTTCATCTGATGAAGTTCTTCTTGATAAGAGTAAGTAAAATCAACCATAGAACCTTGTATCTTCTCTATAATAATGGTTCTGATCAAATCAATATCGACCAAGGAAGGAATAAGAGGTGGAGCACTAGATATGGAAGCATCAACTATATGAAGTGAATAAAATCTATGTAAAAGTGATTACTCTCTCTCAGTAAAGCTTCCTCTCATTTACTGCATTATAGATCAAACTTCATCCATCTGATCAGCCAGCCTCTTCTTCTCAATTTAAATTTCTTTCATTTTCAAAATAATATTAGGTTTTATGTAAGAAATGGCCAATGATAATATCCATATAGTATCAGCTTCACTAATTTTGGTTTCTAGAGGAGGTGTGGATCTAGGCATCCCACTAATATTAAACAAAAAACTTTCCTTAAAGTCATAGGATTTTTGTTTAGTCACATAAATAAGAAGAGGATTGTGAGAAATAGGATGAGATGAAATCCCCTCTTGTTTTAAAAAGGTAGAATCTCCTTATATAGTTTCTCGACCATGGTCATCCAAAGGAATAACTTCCATATTTTATACATAATAAATACTTTAAATCAAGGATCCCTTATTATCATTATTAGAAATATAGACTGAAATTCCACCATTCTCAAGTGGACTACCCTTATCTTCACCATTACCACTATAATCATCACTATTTACTTTTAATCTATTGGTTTTTTGGTAAGTAAAACCAATAATCTTCAAGAATGGAGATTAACCCCCCTTATATGGTGCTTCATTTTCATCTTTTTCTGAAGAAACTAGAACATCCTTATGAACAAATTATTAGCTAGCTGACACATATTGAGTAGAAATTGGATTTACTTCACCAGTAGATTCACCTGATTTATAACCACTCTAAGATGGGTTAGACTACTCTTCCTAATATCCATCATCATTATATTAATATAACACCTCAACCAATTCTTTAGGATATTTAGAATAATAATTCTATAACTTAGTTTCATTTGACACTTCATATTCTTCAGATTCATCACCTTCTTTAATAATCATTTCTCTATTAGGATGATAAAGAGTAGGGTTGGAAGATCCATAACAAACATTAGTACTTTTGACCAAATCATGGACACTTCTCAATTTTAATAAAATAGGAGAAGACTCCTCTCCAACATCATCAGCTTCTTTGTAAGTATTAGCTTCAACTTCCTCATAATTTGAATACACCACCACTTAATCAAGTTCCAAAATAGGGTCAACTACATCTCTTGGTCTAGTAATTTGATCAATATGGTTGGACATTTCATACATATTTTAATTATCCTCCACCCATTTCCTTAATCATGGGTTCCAATTTACCTTCATCCCTTTGTAGGTTGCTTGACTTACAAAAAACCACCAAATTTGGTTATCTTTTCTTCACCTTTAGGCACAAGACCTTTGGATTATAACAAGGCATATATCATTTTAGGAAAAACCATGGATTTTTACCTATTAGATGGTTTAAAAATATACATCATATGAACCATTAGATATTATCATAGTTTAGTCTTATCTCTCTTTTCATAATAAATATTAAAAATATTTATTGATACCTCATAATGTTAAATCCCTACTTTCTTGGATAAATCATATTTTGAATAAACCTAAAAAAACATCACTATCCATCCAAGTACATTGTATCTAGACTTCTAAGGTTTTCATTTATACTTATCTCTAAAATGACATCTTCTATTATATAATCTTCATGATTGGTAAATTAACCTTGATAGTCCTTATATATACCTCAGTGAGGAACATTCAAACATATGGCCAACTACTTTGATGAAAAGGAAAATTTTCTTCCATCTATCACCATATAAATAAGGTCTTTATTTTCCAAAAACACATACATTTAAAATAAAAAAAACTCACAAAACAACCTTATATATAATGACTTATCATTCTTCAACAAACATTTATCAAATACCTAGTCCTAGATTACATTCTAAATGAGAGACTTGTTCAAAAACAATCATGTGACATTCATTTTCTTTTCAGTGACGATAACTCACTATATAATCTTTATATTCTTTGGCTCTATTTTATGACTAGATTCTACTCTTAGAATATTCAAAGGATTCATCTCTTTGGGTGAAACAAATAGGCATTTTACTTCAACATTTTTAGAAATATTGGAAAGTAGAAGGCTAAAATCATAGAAGGTTGAGAGAGAAAGGAAGAGGTTTCAAAGGTGTATCATGCTACAAGGAGATACTTAGACTCAAATTTAAGGAAATATATCATTTAGGGGTTTGAAAATTATAAAAAAAATTTATATAAATATAATAACTATGGTAAAATTAAATAAAAATTATTGTTTTAATTTGAGTTTAGTGACACTAGGAATAAGGAATAGAAGCACATGGGATGATAGGTCCTAATAGTAGTTCTCATGGTATCATGAGATGGTAGATACCAATGATCACATGTAAATGATATCAATCCCATGGTATAAAACAATGGTATCATACCAATGGTGGATCCTCACGGTAGTAGATTCATGGTAGCATAGCTAACAGTAGCATATGATCATGTTAAATTATAATGGTATCATAACTACTGTAACAAGGCTAAATGTAGCATATCTAATGTTATCATGTGATGGTACTATGTTGTGATTGGTCATTATGGTATCATGACCAATGGCTGATCAAATTAATATTGGTACTAATATTATATTATCCATTGTAGCACCAATCTTGAGAATTTTCTACCAGAAGTAGTCAAAAATTTAATCAAAAAAATACTAATCATGGTTTATCATTCAAATTTCATGTCTAATATACCTTTTTCTTTCAAATTTCAAAGTATTATTGAATATTTAGGTAATTTTATGCTATGTTATTTTTAATTCAATAGTTATATCACCTTATAGAAAATGATCTCTCAAAAGGAGATGTGTAAAATAAATGTGTTTTGTCCTGGAATGTGATATAGTATAATTTGAGATATATATCAAACTAGTATTGTCACAAATTATAGGGACATGTCAAAATTGATATCCATATTCTAGTGAAATTTTTTTAATCCAAAAAATCTTTTCACAATAACTACATAAATATATGTACTCAACTTCAGCAATAAATAATGTCACAATGTCTATTTCTTACTACAATATGAAACTAGAGACTTTCCCAAAAAGTGACATGTTTTAAAGGTTCCTTTTTTATCCAAATTATAAAAAAATATATATATCTAAATAACTCAATAATTCAAATTCTTATCCTCTATGATAAAATAGTCCTAAGTTGGTTTTATTCTTGAGGATTTAAAAATTATTTTAAAAGTAAGTCAGTGTGATTATTTTTTATTTTCTTAAAAATAGGCACACATACACATATTAAAAATTATATCTAGCCAGCTAGCAGTTAAGTATAGTAAGCTTCCAATCAAACCTCTATAAGTCATTTGATTAACTGGTTTCTCATATTCATCCAGATTCAACTTACAACTAGTACTCATTGAAGTATCACTACCATTAGTACTATCCATGAAAAAAAATAACAAGATCTTTGGTGTATTTATTTTGACATAAATAATTCCATATTTAATTTGAAAAATATGATGACCAATAAAAAAAATTATGTTCTCCCATCAAATTCAATTTTCTTAATTCTTGTAAACTCAATACAAAAATAAATTCTTGAAGATCCAAAAATAATATCATCATCATAAATTTTGAAATTCCTTAAAAAACTAAAGTAGGATTGCTATACCACTGTAAATCCTTTTGAAATAAAAAATTATCCAATGATATCATACCAAGATTTGGGTGATTTTTTTAAACCATATAAATAATTTTTAATATAAAAAGATGATTTGGAAATTGAGGGTTTTGAAATCCTGGGCATTGTTATACAAAAACATCAGCAGTAATATAAAAAATTAAAGAAATCGTGATATCCACTTGATATAAATTTAAATTAAAATGTGGTGTATAGGAAACAATTATTATGATATATTAAAGTATGGATACTGGAGAAAAAAATTTCCTTATATTCAATACCCTTCTTTTTTAATCTATCCCTATGTAACCAATCTAGATTTATTTCCAATTAAATTTACTGACTCATTCACTTTATTTCTAAAAACCCTTTATTTCCAACAATTTGGTAGTCATTGGTTCTTTAAACTAATTCCTAGAATATATTTATTTCATGCATATTAAATTCTTGTCACATTGTTATCACCCATTATTCATTATTAATTGCTTCATTGATGTTCATTTGTTCATGTAGTGACAAGATGGCTTGATATTCAAACTGATTTCTAATAGAATCTCTTTTCTAAGTTCCTTTGTCTAGGTCAACTATAACTTCATATAAGGTATGATGCCTAAGAGTCATAATGGAATTATGGAGAAAATTATTAGGTGCTTCATTATCCTCTACAATATAATGTTAAAAATGTTTATTAGAACTATAATATTTTTCAATAGGTTTGACAACATTTTCACTTGGTTTGTCCTTGATATATAAACTATAAAGGTCATCCTAAAGGATTTTTTATAGGTATTAGGATCTTGTGGATATACCACATTAAATTTGTAATGTTTAAGTTCTTCCACATTATTTTTCCTTTTATTAAACACCCTATAATATTTATTTGTTGTAGAATATACAAGGAAAATTCATTCATCACATTTAGAAGAAAACTTTTCTAAATTCACTTTTGTATTGAGATTATAGATTTCTTTTCAAAAAACTCTAAAGTAATTAACAATTGGTTTTATACCATTCCATAATTCATATAGAGTCATTTTTAAATAGGTACTATTAAAACTATATCAATTATATTGAATGTCATATTTATAGCTTCTTCTTAAAAATAAACTAGTAAATCATACTCATTAAGGATGACCCAGGGAATTTCTTTAAAGGTTTTATTTCTTCTATCTACTACACCATTATATTGTGGGGACTTATACGCTAAACTGTTTTGACTATATCCATGTTATGAGAAGAATGATTCAAATACTACATTTTAAAACTCTTAGACATGTTCACTTATTAAGGTTTTAATTCATTGTCCACTAATATTTTATATTGATTTTTCATATTTAGAAAAATAGTAAAGGGATTCACTTTTATGAGCTTGGAAAAACACCCATGTATTTCCTGAATAATCATCCACTATAAGATAAGCATAATGTTTTCTTGATAAACTGAAAACTCTATAGGGTCCAAAAAATCCATCTAAACCAATTCTAAAGGTTAATAAGTAGACACTTCTTTCTTTTATTTGAATGATATTTTATTTTTATTTCCATTTTTACAGGGATTATAGACTATTTCTATTAAACATTATAGTTTGGGTAGATCTTTAACTAAACATTTCCTAGTAATATTTCTAAGAGAATAAATATTATATTGGCATAGACTTCTTTTCCAAATCCAATATTATTTTGGAAAGACACTCGAACATGAAATATTTTGAGAAAAAATGATTTTAAATAACAGTATAAAAATAATAATTTCTCATAGTAGTACAAACTAAAGAATTTTTTTAATCAAAAAAATTCAAGCATTATATTATAAATAAAATTTTATAACCACCATCACATAAGTGTGAGATCCTAAGAAGATTGTATTTTTGTCTATATACAGATAATAAATTAATAATTAAAATAGTATTAGAGTTTCCAATTTGACCAGGACCAATTATCTTCCCTTTGGAATTTTCACAGAAGGTTATATATCCACCATCAACTTTGATCATATTTTTAAAGATTGAGTAGCCTCCAGTCATATTTCTGGAACATCGCCTTTCTAGGTACCATAGTTTTTTATTGTAAATTTTCATGAAGGTTTACATGGAAGTTTTTTTCATGAAACACATATCATCTCTACCATTTATATATTCCATACATGAGACCAAATCACTTCGAATTCCATATGAGGCACTCTAAGTGATTTTTATAGCCTTTTTTCTCTTGTATTTTACATTATACACATTCTTATAGTTTAACTTTGGATAGTCTAGTTTGATGTTTCCTTTTTTGTTTCACTCATAGAAGATTATTTCATTTTTAAAATCATCATTTTTACTCTATTTTAATTAATTTCTTTTGTCATACTTACCTTTGTAATTGGGTTTCTTGAGTAACTTCTTATTCTTGTATAACATCTAAAATATTCTGGATAAATTTGTCATTTCTTCATCAATCTCTAATGATTCATCATCATTGGAACTTTCATCCTGGATATTTTCATTTTTTATTTGATTCATAATTATTGAAAGCTACTAATAATTTTTTTGGTTCGTCATCTTATTCTCTGTTCACTTTAAGTTCCTCCTCACACATCATGATATTTTCAATAATCTCTTTCATTGGTAACTTACTTATGTTAAAATATTCCCTTATTGAAATTGACATTCCTAGACACATGTTTGGTAAAAATTTGAGCAGGAACATCACTTGATCCTTTTCATCATTTGTTTTCCAAGAGAATGCATCATGCTTACAATTTTAATGAACCTAAGATATATATCATAAGTTGGTTTATTAGGTTTCATCTTTAAAGTATAATACTTAATATTATATGTATTTAAGCTCATTTATTTAACATTATATGTTCATTTACATCAAATAGCTAGTGTATCCAAAATTTCAAAATTAGTAGTACAATAATATATTCTATTGAATTCTTCTACTCCTAAGGCATGGAATAAAGAATTCATAGCTTTGTTATTATAATCATTGTAATAATTTTTAGAATCACTCCAATATTTTCTCTGATATTTAGGTAATTCATATATCAATACCCACGGTCTCTATATAAATTTTCATCTTAATATTCCATTAATAATAGTTAGTTTCATTAAAATAAGGAGGCCTATTATTGGTTGTTCATTCTTGTCTATTGTTATCCATAAAATCTAATAATTAAATATAACATAAATTTAGGATCTTTAAAAACAACTACATCATAGTAAAAATATATTTAAAATTCTAATGATACTAAACGTTGCTCTGAGTGGACAGCTCAAGAGGGGGTGAATAGAGTTTCTAATAAAATTTCTATTTAAAAGTAATTTAAAAAATAAATCCCCCAACTTGATACAAATCGACCACTTAAAAAAACAGTAGAATTAAATAATTTAATATCTGGAAAAGGTTCTAAAAATCTCGATCATAGCTTAATTAAAATACGTTAGAAAATACTTTAAATTTTAAAATAACTCTACTCATTTCAATCACGGTATATAAAAAAATTATATAACTATTTTTGCTTAGTTTTTTTTAATAAACTACAAAGATAAACAAATTCGTTTTGAATATCAAGAAAAAAACAAATAAACTTTAGTGAATGAGTTATAGAAAACATAGCATAGTGGAATTTAACAAGGGTTTTAGTCTAAATATGAGACTTAATCCCCTCAACATGGAAATTGCATGTTGTAAATCATTTTATTATTAAAAAAACTTATCCACACCTTGGATAAGGTTTTATAGAAAAATTTTCACAAAGATAAGTAGACATAAATCCTCTTCCATAGTTATATATTAGATACAAATAGTGTTTCTTACACATGAACTCTACTGTAGTATTTCATGGGAATATAGATGAATAAAATTGAGATAGTACATCAATAACTCTCTACAATAGTACATGAGACTATGATTAATGAATATACAGAATATGCTAAACACACCTCAAAAGTAAAACATAAATAGAAAGAGAAAAATATTATACATGATAAAATTTTGTTTATCTCAATATAAATAGGTTTGGTTGCTCAGGAGTTTATAAAAATATTTGTGATAATCTTTAATAAGGTCTTTATATAATGTGTAGCAAAATATAGTATTGTAGCATTTTGAAAAATCTATTGTTTTTTTCAGTTATTTTTTCACTATATCATTTATACCCATTCACATATTCATCATGAATGAAAACACACACTTCATGCACGAGGTGGATCTTTTTGATGTATATCATTTAATAAGATCCAATTATCCATTGAAAAATAATAATAATATAATTTGGATCCTCATAATGAGCATCAAATTTGGAAAGACTGACTTTATCTTCAAGTATTTTGTGGAGTGGTTTAAGAATAATCATTCTTAAATCCATATATTTATATAAAAAATATTTGAACCAACTAGACATCAGATAATTAATTTTAAATTAATTCAAGATAGCCATGGTGGCTTCATTGACATTATATTCTCTAACAGCAACATCTTGAACTGAAGGTTGCAGCCTTTGGTGGTAAATCACTAGAGGTAGCATCTCAAGAGGTATATGATTTTATGGTAGAAATTTTGTGTTCGTATAAGTATAACATCCTAGAGGTATAATGATCTATAAGTAGATCATCTTGGAGGTACCACAATTTCTCTATATTAGTAGAGGTATATTTTCTTTGGTGGTAACGTCAAGAGATAGTAGCAGATACGAGCAGTAAAATATTTTCATGATAGAAACATCTAATAGTTTCTATAGTAAACAAGAAGAAGTACATTTTAATGTTAGTGTTTATTGGTGGTATATCTTATCAATTTTGTCCCAAAAAGATGGTATCTCATGGTAGTTTTAGGACTGAACTAGTAGTAGCATTATTTAACTGATTTTTTATCAATATAACAAATAGTAGATTCATACATATCCAATTTTAACTATTTATCCAAAAAATAATTTACTATCATGAAACATTAAAATCATTCAAAATACGAAAAAAAATAATTTTGGGAATTTAAATAAGGAGGTTCTCAACAATTATCAACTTAATTTTGTTCATAATTAACTGTAAAAATAGTAAAAAACTAGTTACCGTGATAAAAAAATAAAATCAAAAAAGTGAGTGACCTTAGAGGTAAATGGAATAAATTTTTTAAAAAATGTTTCTTATTTAATTTTTGAGGTGTGGTTATACCATATCACCACTTGACTCTATTATCTATCAATTTTGGAGGTTCTTTTTTTGAGAGTGACTTCCATTTATTGAATAGTTTTGGGTACTTAAAAAGATGTCACTCCCTCTCACTTATAAAAGGGTAACACACCTACTCTGTTTTACACCATAAAAAAGATTTTTGTTTTGGAAAATACCTACCCAAATCCATTATTTACATCATTTCCCACTTATTATTGGCATTTTTATTATTATAAATCCATTCTAGGGAGGATTTAGGGATAATCTTAAAGAAGTGTTCAAAATAAGAGGTATCATTCTTAACTAAGAATCTTTGTGTTGTTTATAATCACAAAAACTTTAAATATTCGTTAATAATAATAATATAATAACATCATTGTCTCCAATATACTAATATGTTATTAATTTAATAGAATAATCAACATCTATCTCCTCTTCCATCAAATGTGAAATGAATTATTCATTCATGTGTAGGGTGGACTACCACCTCACAAACCGATGGAATTATTTTTCCATCATCATCTATCACCATTATTCATGAATATATATTTCATGTATTTATATGATATTAATGAAATATTATTCATTCTATAAAATTAATATATCATATATATTCATACCTTTACATCCATTGAGAAATGATAAGGTTGTATATGTGTATGGTGGACTACCGCCTCGTGATGCAATGTGATTCTTTTTTTATTATTGTGTCACATAGATAGTATATGTAAGTGTATTTAAATAAATAATATGATATTTATGATAGAATAATAATTATATAATTATAAATTAACACTTACCCTCTTTCTATCATGATCGTTGATAAAATGGAAACGTTACTCATGAGTGCGTACGACCTTCCTCTCCATGATTGCAACAGAGTTCATTTTTTAAACCCAATTTCATATTTGGTTTTAAAAATATAATTGATGTATAAAAATTATAATTATTTCCTGGTTATTATTCTTAATATTACGGAACAATGACCCCTTTGATCATGGTTAACACTCCTATGATGTTTTTGAAATTATGAATTGAGAGTCCTCAAAACGCCTGACGTATACATAACTAAATAAGTAATAAAATATGCCATTAAAATAAATGAAGTAATTGATTTAATTATAAGTTATTAAAGAAAGAAAATTTCCTTAAGAAATAAAATAATTGATATAATTTTATCATATAGTTTATAAATTTTATACATGATAATTATGGACTCTAGGAATGTATTTTCTTCTCAAAACGTTCCTCCTTAAGACAAATGTTCTTTTATACACCTAATTTATTTTTAATGGTGTATGTAATTCCAATTTAATATTTTAAATTATTTATTTTTCTTATTAATTTTATTATAACTTCAAATTAAAACTCTCCCTCTCTATCAAGTGGTTTTTATTAATATGTTTCATAACCCGTAAGGGAAAACATCTAAATTTCCTTTCAATGAGGTATATTTTAATATTATGCAAAAATTTATTTTATATGGTGTATATACTTTACCTTTTAAATGAAATATCATGAATACTTAATAATTCATAGTATTATATGTTTCAATTTTAATTATTTCATTGAAGGGTATGTGACTTTAATGTTTCCAAGTGGTAAGTAATTTCATAACTCAATTTATTTTAATTAGTTTATATTAATTTTCATTGTATTTGATATTCTATGATTATTTTTGAATATTATTTTTATTATTTTATCTTTTATTTCCACTTAATTTATGTGCACTTAAATTTTATAATAGATTTGGTCCTAATTTCCACTTTATTAAGACATATTTAGTGTTATGAATCTATTAATTTTTATGTGGTTTATCTACCACTCCTTTTAAAATTTATATCATAAATATATGTAAATTAATTTTATTTATTGTTTCAATTGAATTTATTTATTTTTATGGGTTATCATTCAAAAGTTACCAAAGTGTTAAGGGTTTATGCATTTATATCATTCTAATTGGGAATGTTTATGATTGAATTTAAATTGAAGGAAATTATTCAACCATTTTATAATAAAACCATTTCATTTTATTCTCCTCTATATATTCATTAAATGTTAATTTAATATTACCATTTTCCACTCTTTGTTTCTCAATATTATAGATAAAATGTTTTTAAAGAAAATCCAACTTTTTTATCTTTTTTGACAAATTGGTTTTTCTTATATATCTATATTTTCCTTAAAATGTTTTAAAGAATATTATTTAATATTATACAATGATTTATTAAAGAATTTTTTACCCATGTTTTAATTTTTATAAAATGGATTAAATGTAATCTTCTTGACTCTTTCCATATAAATTCCCTTTTTGACTTTTTACCAAAATGTGAAAGTAATATTTATTTTAACATACTCGGCATGAATGGAATATTCCCACAATCATGACCAATCAATTATTTGAATATTATATTATAAATTTCCTGGTTTCTTTTTAAATAAAATTTTTTAAATGATATTTTTTAAATTTTTATATTTTGAAGAAGTAATTTCCAAGTGGAAAGGGTATTTTCCTTAAGAAAAATTCTGTGTAATCATTTAAAGACATTTTCATCAATGATGACAAACATAGATGCTAAGGATTGATTCTAAATTGTTTATATTTTTATCTCAAATATACACCTAGATTATTCTCCCTTGATTTTATGGGTAAATACATTCCTTATGTTCATCTCTCATATTCCTTCATTATGAAATTTCCTTTGATTATAATATGAGAAATGATTATGCAACCCATTTTCTTTTAAGGGGATATTTTTATATTATGACTTATAATTGATTTCTATTTTTTGGCACACATAAATCATGAACATGTTATGATGGGTGTTCCTAGTTATTGATCCAATTAATTGGGTAAATCTATAGTCATATGAGAAATCATTTTTGGGATTAAGGAGTATACCTAATCCACCATGGAATTTTTTCTACTATGAGATATTTTCTGGGAAGTTAGCCTTAACTCATGTTTATGTCATGTTATATGACACTCCCACTATTTACTATGATTTTATGATCATATGATTCCATGTTTTGTATGTTATGATTTTTTTGATTACTCATGGGCCTTCTCTTTTATGGTATCAGATAATACCATTGCCTCACATGCTATATTTCTTTGTCATGTTTATTCCCTATCTAGGATTATCAGCTCATCCCTTTATTTTATGTATTCGCTAGGTTATCCAATTCAATTATAGGATCTCATTATGGAGAAAAAAATAATTATTTCATGTTTTAGTATCCTTTCGATATATTATAAACCGAGTCTTCCAAAGACACTAGGAATTTTTAAATCCTTTTTTTGTATTAATAGATATTTATGTTAAAAATCATGAAATAATATGTGAAAAAATACACGAGTCACTATAGTTGGTTTTCGAGGATAGTCTAGTTATTTCTTGTTATTTATATTAGAATAATTTAGTAATAACCCTATGGATAAATATAACGATAACATGAAGTATAGAAAAATATTCTAGAATTTTGGTGAATTATAGACCAAGTGGGTTATAAGATTTCACATTCCTATCTGGATACTACAAGTGGATGTGGATTTAGTATAATTTTACCTAGGGGTAATAACTCTGAAAAGGGGACACTCTCAATGGATATGTTTTGAAAATTCAAAAATGATTCATGGACCATTATGATGGACTTGAACAACTTGTGAGTTTAGAAAACCTAATAAGAAAATTTACAATAGTTAAACTAGATTTAAACCTAGAGACTCATAATTTTGGATATATATATCAATTATATGTTATTCATTATACCTTTATAAGATTCCCTTTTCATGTTAATTCATTCTCATCTTGTTTCTTTTATTATTTTTAGCTAATGGTGTGAAATAGGAGAAAGCATTCCAACAAACAATATGATAGGAAGTGTAATTATTTACCGAAAGAGATTACAAACCAACTAGAAATAGTATTTAAACATATTTGATTATTCTAAATAAGTTTTCTCAAATTATGATTAAAAACTAGAGCATACTTGAATCTCCAAATACTTCAAAGAGTTAAAGGATAATATCACATTGAAGTTAAAGTGTTAAATATGATAAAGAAAAGAATACTCAATTTTTTAAATGTCAAAAATTTGGGAAGACGAACCATGTAAAAAAACTAATGGGAACTATAATATGATTTATGTTTGGGAAACTAGGGAACAAATCAGTTAATTAAAAATTAATAATGAAGAGTCTAACTAACTATATGTAGGGAAATAAAGTTATACGTAAGGCACCACTAATAGTTCAACGTCTTAAATGTGGGGAATGTAGTCATTATTTAAGTCAATTCCCTAATACAAGGATTAATTACAAAGGTAATATGTTATGAAAATAATATAAGTGGAATGATTTAAGTGTTTGAATTTTCTAACATGAGAATCATTTTTTTAAGAAATTTTATCAACGATATTCTAGTTACAATAACCTAGTTTCTTTTAAGGATTATTCTAAAGTAGTCAATATTTAAATATTTGAAAGAATATATTGTATGGTACTAATGTACTAGAAAGTTGATTTAATGGTAAGGTGATATTTTATGTAAAAACTCATGATTTAGGAAAATATGATCTTTGATATGTTTTTTTAAATGATGATGCCTTGGTCAAAATTCCAAAGCACGAAAATATATAAATATTAAAAAACATGGCTACAAAATTCTGATAGAGGGTAATTTATTAAAATATTTTATTATAATCGAATGATATTTTTTGGAAATTTCTCCATCCACATGAATTTTTTGTTAAATCTTTTATTGGAAAGACTATTTTCCCCCATGTTCTCCTTGTGATAGTAAAGGATAATAATATAATTGGGCTCAAATAGGTGTTGGGGGAAATCCATCAATCCTGTTGTGAGGGTCCATGCCTGGTGAAACACTCCATATTGAAGGGATTTCACGATGATAGTGTTGTAACATTAAATTAATATGTTATTTCATCCTTTTTGTTTGATGAGACCAACTAAAATAATAATTTTGTATATATCTACTTCTAAGGGGGAGGTAAAAACCTATGTAACGTAGTAGTATCCAAGAATATATCCATTTTGATTTATGTACACTATTCAACAACTCGTGGGGCCTATGTTTCCTTTTGAGGAAACAGACACATTTATTTTGATCCATACTTGGAGGTGAGTTTTCCAAAAGACTTCCAATATACCCTTTGGTTGGTTGAATCTTCCTAGGATTACAATCCGATGAAGAAATATAAGATCTTTGATAGTGTTATGTTAGTTACATGTTTGTATCATTAAATCTTCCTTGATTACAATTAATATCTTCACCTAAGATGCATGAAGATTTAAAGTATTATTGTTATAAATGACCAAATTTCTTTTATACATGATGAAATGTTTCAGTTCAGAAATAGAATCTATGTAAATCATTTCAATCTAAGCTGAGGAATCCATTGTTGTGAAATTTTGAAGATGTTGATTTATGGAGTCCAAACCTATCTATATGAGAAAAAAATGTCAAATATATATTTCCATAATGTAGATATAATAACATAAGATAATAATAGGTTTTCAGTATCCACTCTTTGTTAGTTATACATGTTACATTTAGAGAAAAATTGAACACCAAATAATTGAAGGCAGTAATTAGTGTGAACTCTATTGTGGGATATTCTCCAGATCATTATGAATATGGAAGGTCTAACGCCTCATTTGTTAATTCTCTTTATCCAAGAAAAATCCTGTATTTAATTAATTAAATGATGATAATAGTAAAGTTTATAGTTCAAAACTCCATTATTAGTTGGTTCCCAAACTAAAAAAGTATCAGTGTTGACAAAAGGATAGTTATTAATAATATTATTGATCTCATTGGGTAAATCCAAATATGGAGATCACATGTAGTCATTTGTGGAGATTATAATATTAGTAGGTAAATGCATAGAGTCAGTCATAAAGATCAGATGGTAACAATTCCATTTGTCTAATGAAAATCTCAAAGAAGATTATTTATTAACAATCCATAAATAATGAGACATAATTTTAGAAAATGGGTTCTTGATAGAAGATCAGATAGAGAAATCCATATTTTTCCCATTTTTTAAATTTTTATAAAATATTCCTCTAAGGAAATTAAATATTGAAGAATTATTATTTATTAGGTTACAGGTGAGTTTATCCTGAAGGGTCATATTAAAGAGGAATTGGTTCTTAATACCTAGGACACCATTATTGAGGGGTTTATAACAATTATTCTAAGGAATATTCACAAGTTTTCTTTCAAGAGTTCTTCTACTAAACACAATGTTTTTTATCCTACTATTAAGAGTTTTAATCAAATAAATAGGCCCTTTATAAACCATCATATAGTAAACCATTTTAAAAATAATGGTGTATTTGACTAGACAAAGCTGACCATCCATTGAAAAATATGTTCTTTCCATGTGGAAAGTTGATTATATAACGACCCACACTTTACATACATTGTTAATACTTCAAAATTGAAGCACACTTATTACAACATATGACAAAACCACAAAGGACCGTATAGGTATAGTGTCTTTAGAAACTGGGAAACATAAACAACTGGTTCATAAATCTTCTACAGTGTCTCCCATTTATTTCATCATATCTAGGGTCCCTTTTAATATATTCTACTTAATATCCATCTTCCTGACCTGGGGAAAAGAAAACATAAAAGGGTGAGCTCAAATGCTCATCAAGGGCAAATAAAGGAAATAAAAATCATATCATATCTTTATGAAAATCAAAACCTGCAAAAGAGATCATAATATCTTAACATGGAATAAATCATAGAAGTGAAAATGAGATCCCCAAAATCATAACATAAAACTTGAAACTTTGTGGCATGCACACATAATCATGTAGATCATTTCTTGTTAGTCATGACTCATTGCCAAGACTATCTTAGTGGACAAAGTCCCTTTCTGAACCGAGTTCACTCCTCGTTTCAGTCCTGTATCACTGAACCGAAATAACCTTCCGTTCCAGCCATGTCTATCTCATGAGATATAAAATCTTTACCCAATGCATTGGAGGGAGATATAGGTCCCACCCATCTTATAATGAATCCTTTCTTATGTGTGCCACATAATCATAAAACATACATCATCGCATAACACATATAACAAAAATGGGATTCTTGAAACATCATGACATCATAAATCAATTCATATATGATAAAGGAATTCATAAACATAATTCCATCACAACATAGTCAAACCAATGTAAAAATATGGATAGAAACAGAACCCTTTATTATCTTAGATGGAAAATAATTTTGATAAAACACTTGAATTGAATTCTTG
This sequence comes from Viscum album, assembly GCA_963277665.1. NCBI lineage: Eukaryota > Viridiplantae > Streptophyta > Magnoliopsida > Santalales > Viscaceae > Viscum > Viscum album. The sequence goes on from OY728125.1 coordinate 1,408,263,121, forward strand.
AGGAAAATATCCTTTCTTCTTCAAAAACATTTTTCCTTTCATAACATGTCATACAACTTTAAAATAAAAGAAGTTGATTAAAAATAAACTTGAAAACTTGTAAAGGAAGCTTCTTTGAAGTAATGTTTTAAAAATCCATTCATGCCGTATAAGTTAAAAAAAAACATTTTTCGTACTTTTGTCGGAAAAGTCAAAAAGTACCTCGTACGGAAAAACGACAAAAGATTCCTTTCATATTCTTTACTAAAAACTCACCTAAGGGTAAAATTGGATTTAAACTATTTCAAGTGGATGGAAACAATATTACATATTGAGGGAACATGGATGTGGATGATAAAATACACCCCAGTAAATACTTACGAATAAACAATCTCGAATAAAAATGAGATTGTGATATTTTCCCTTACCTTAGGTCCGATTTGCTTTGTTCGTGTCCGAAGATCCTGTATAATGGTTTAAATAATGTTATTTACTTATTCCAGAATCATACATATTGATATGAGATCATATATGGTCATATTATTAGCTTCTTGTTAGTAATATTTCATTGTTACTTGTTACTCGGGTCTTTATAACTTTTTGTTCTTATGCGTGTTTTGTCGAATAAATTCTTATTCTTATCTTTAGGTTATAGATAATTCATTTCCAGAATGGTATTAGTGTAGTATATACCATATTCATTCATTCAATTCATTTATATAATCATTATGAAATGAAGATCATGTAGAACGAGTCGCATCACATCGTGGAGACGGTATTCCGTACGTACGCACGAGTGATGATATCGTTCCTATGATCGTGGAATTGTATTGGAGTATATATATATATTATTTCAGTATCAATATTACTTAATAATAATCATATATAGTTACTGATTACACCATTATACCCATCCTTGTAAGGTGATGGTGGAAAATAGATTACACCACGGCGTGGAGACGGTATTCCGTACGTACGCACGCGCGGTGATTTCATTTTTCCGTAGGATGGATAGAAGATGAATTAGGGTTGTTTCATATTTATAATAACATATCAGTATGTAAGTAATACTGATGTTATTACTTTATCATGAAACAACTAAAGAAGAAGAAGTTGAAGAAGAAAGAAATTGAAAAGATCGGTAATGGATATTACCTCTTATTTGGAACGCTTCTTTGAATCCTCCACTTAAGGAACTAAGATTGGTCTTTGGAGAAGACCAGGACCTCTAGGATTATTCTAGGGAAGTGTAGAAGGGAAAATGGCAGGGGTTGGCCGAGCTTGAGTGCTCAAATTGGTGTGAGGAGGAGGGGGAGGAGGTGCCCTTTTATAAGGGAGGAGAGGGGCACCTTAGGAATATCTCAAAATATTATTTTATATTAAAGTCAAAATCGGTTTATAATGGTTCCAAAGGGTCTTATTTCGAAGCTAAAGTGGGGATGGGTCGAAATCCTATCAACCAATAGAATTTAGACAAGTTTAGGATATTATTTTAACCTTATCAATTAAATTTAACTCTAAGTTAAATAATTTAACTTTTACCATGTCTTTTTGTTTTCTTTCACTATATGGTTAATACACTTACTATAACATGCCAAACGAACCCCAAATTGTTTATTATTAATATATATATCCTTATCTAAGTCATTTGGCCGAACCTTAGATTTTTAGGAACAAAATAACAATTAATAATATAATATTTGATTTAAAAACTATTTTGTGTCAATTTTGACACTATTTGATATATGATTTGTTTGAAAGTCATAACAGAATTATATGTTCGAACCAAGTTTATTAAATCAATACTAATATATCATAGTAACCTAGAAAATTAGTGGAATTCATAAAAAGTCTCAAATTATATTTATTTTGGTGTTTATAACATCAATTATGTCAATATTTCATTAATAAGATAATTACTGCATCATCATTATGTCATAAATAAATTAAATTATTTAATGTCTAAAAATTACAAATAAAATATCATCATGTAGGAAATCTTTTTAGCTTTCTAATGAATATTTACAATTGAATTTATCTTATGTATAACCCCATATTAAAAATGATTTACTTATTAAACTTTGATTTTAACTATTTTAACCCTTCTTTAAATAAATTAATAATAAATGTCCTAATCTAATCCAAGTGGGCCTAAATGGTCATATTTTATTCCTAAGTTTGTTTTTGGTCGAATTACACTTGTCCAATAGTATTAGGACATGTGTTAGGGTAATATTGATATCATATTTACCCTTAGTTACCCTATTTACTATTAACCGCGGTAAAAATAGTAAAAAGTTACTATTCACCAAAAAATTATTTTCATCTCATTGAACCACATTTTAGTCCTTGATATTAACCGTGTCTCTCGGATTTTTGAAATTCCATTCACAGAAGCGGTAAAATTAAGTTTTATGCAAAATTCAGTTTTTAACCTACCACTTAGTGGTTTCACTATTCATCAAAAATTGAAAGTTTTCAGAAAAATACCAAAATTTCACCCTAGGCTAATTTCGATATTCTGAGTCCAAAAATGAAGTCCATTTTGAAAAATAAAATTTATAGAATTTCAAAAAGTGGTTATTACTATTCATAACGGCTAGTTTTAATAGCATATTGTTGTTTAGTGAAACTCGGTATTGCGTACGACACAAGCTATCGAGGAAGGTCGCGATTGCGTGTAAGTCAAGCAAGTGTTGCGTAGAAAAAGATTCCTTTGATAATTTATATAACATAAAAGTCTCGGGTGTTACATTCTACCCCCCTTAAAAAGAATTTCGCCCTCGAAATTCGTCACTTTGTAACAAATAGATGAGGATACTTCTCCCTCATCATATCCTCAAGCTCCCATGTAGCTTCTTCAAGTTGGTGGTTCCTCCATAAAACTTTCACCAAGCGAGTGGTCTTGTTTCGTAGGACTTTTTCGCTACGATCCAGAATCTCTATCGGCTGTTCTTCATAAGAAAGATCTTGCTCCAGCGGTACAACTTCTGAGCTGAGTACATGTGAAGGATCTGGTATGTACTTTCTCAGGAGAGATACGTGGAACACATCGTGAACTTGAGAGAGATTCGGTGGAAGCGCCAATCGGTAAGCTACCTTCCCAACACGATCCAGTATTTCAAAAGGACCGATATATCTAGGGCTCAACTTCCCCTTCTTTCCAAATCTCATAACCCTCTTCCAGGGAGATATTCGTAAGAACACTTTATCGCCCACTTCAAACTCTAGGTCTTTTCTTCGGTTGTCGGCATAACTTTTCTGTCGACTTTGAGCTGCTCTTATGTGTTGTTGAATAGATCTAACCTTTTCTGCCATTTCATCAACGAGATCAGGTCCTAATAGCTTTCTTTCCCCAACTTCATCCCAGCAAGTTGGAGTCCTGCATTTCTTTCCATAGAGAGCTTCATAAGGAGCCATCTGAATACTGGAGTGAAAGCTATTATTATAAGAAAATTCCACCAAAGGTAGGTGTTGATCCCAACCACCTTTGAAATCCATAGAGCAAGCTCTCAACATATCTTCTAGGGTTTGAATTGTTCTCTCAGACTGACCGTCTGTCTGGGGATGATAAGCAGTGCTGAAACTCAACTCTGTATCCAGAGTATGCTGAAGACTTCGCCAGAACTTCGAGGTAAATCTCGGATCCCGATCAGATATAATAGAAAGTGGTACTCCATGCAATCTTACCACTTCCTTTACATATATCCTGGCAAGCTGATCTAGAGAGAAATCCTCTCTAATAGCAATGAAGTGTGCAGACTTTGTAAGACGATCAACTATGACCCAGATAGCATTATTGCCTTTGGATGTTTTAGGAAGTCCTGTGACAAAGTCCATAGTGATGTTTTCCCATTTCCATTCGGGTATGGGTAATGGTTGTAACATCCCCTTAGACTTCTGTCTCTCAGCTTTAACTTGTTGACAAACCAAGCATCGAGAGACATATTCAGCAACATCTCTTTTCATGCCATCCCACCAGAAGTACTCTTTCAGGTCCCTATACATCTTCGTGCTTCCAGGATGAATAGAGAATGAAGAACTATGAGCCTCATCCAGCAGCTCTTTCTTTAATTCGGGGATGGGAGGAACACAAACCCGATTCCTGAACTTTATTATCCCATCACAATCAAGGTTGAATTCAGGAACATTTCTCACCTTCTTTTGTAACTCGACATCTTCTTTCTGTGCCTCTTTAATCTTCACATGTATAGATGGTTGAACATTCATTTGAGAAAGATAAGATTTTTCCCCTTCCATTATAATTCCAAGATCCATCCTTTGTAAATCCATAAATATTGGATCTTTTTTTATCCTCATCATGGATAAACTAGCATGGTCTTGTCGACTTAATGCATCTGCCACCTTGTTTGCTTTCCCAGGGTGGTAATGGATTGAGCAGTCATAATCCTTAATCAGCTCCAACCATCTTCTTTGACGCATATTCAACTCCTTTTGTGTGAAAATATACTTTAAACTTTTATGATCAGTATAAATATCACACCTTTCACCATAAAGGTAATGCCTCCAAATCTTTAATGCAAAGATTACCGCAGCCAACTCCAAATCATGTGTTGGGTAATTTTGCTCATGGATTTTCAACTGTCGTGAGGCATAAGCTATCACCATATCATTTTGCATAAGAACACACCCCAATCCCTTCTTGGATGCATCACTGTAGATCACAAACCTTTCTCCACTACAAGGCAGTGTGAGCACAGGTGCACTGGATAACCTTCTTTTCAACTCCTTGAAATTCTCTTCACATTCCTCTGTCCAGACAAACTTAACTCCTTTCCGAGTCAACTTGGTGAGTGGATTAGATAATCGTGAAAAATCTTTTACAAAACGTCGATAATATCCAGCCAAACCAAGAAAACTTCGGATCTCAGTTACTGTTGTTGGTCTTGACCATCTTTCGATAACCTCTGTTTTTGCTGGATCCACAGATATCCCCTCTTTTGAGATTATATGACCCAAAAATGCAACTTTTTGAAGCCAAAATTCACACTTGGTAAATTTGGCATAAAGCTTCTCCTTTCTCAGGGTCTTCAATATAATTCTCAAGTGATCTTCATGTTCTTCCTTGCTCTTTGAATAGACAAGAATATCGTCTATAAAGACTACCACAAATTTATCAAGATAGTCTCTAAAGACTCTATTCATTAGATCCATGAAGATAGCAGGGGCATTAGTAAGACCAAATGGCATCACTATAAATTCATAGTGTCCATACCTTGTACGGAAAGTCGTCTTTGGTATATCCTCCCTTTTGACCCTTAATTGATGATACCCTGAACGAAGATCAATCTTGGAAAAGTATTGAGCTCCGCGTAGTTGGTCAAATAAGTCATCAATGCGTGGGAGAGGATATTTGTTCTTGATAGTGATCTTGTTAAGTTCTCGATAATCAATGCAGAGTCTCATTGATCCATCTTTCTTCTTAAAAAATAGAACAGGTGCTCCCCAAGGTGACGCACTAGGGCATATGAATCCCTTATCAAGATTCTCTTGGAGTTGCTTCTTCAATTCCTGCAACTCAATTGGGGCCATTCTATAAGGTGTCTTTGAAATAGGCAAAGCACCCGGTACGAGTTCTATTGAAAACTCAACTTCACGATTTGGTGGAAGACCCAGCAATTCCTCCGGAAAGACATCATCAAACTCCCGTACAATGGGCATATTCTTAATCGTGAGTTTCTCACCAACCATTTGAGATAAATAACCTTCATTTAGTGGAATCAATACCCATAAGATGGAAGAAATTTCCACAGGAAGGTTATGTTCATCCTTGCATTGATAGACGATCGTAGATTGATCTGGAATATGAAATGTGACTTCCCTTCTTTGGCAATTGATATGAGCTCCATGTAGAGAAAGCCAATCCATGCCAAGAATCACATCAAATTCCACTAAAGGAAGGATCACAAGATTTGCAGGAAGCACTTTCCCACAAACTTCGATCGGAGAAGAATTATAAACTTTTGATGCGATTGATGTGCCATTAGGTGTTGTCACGGCTAACTCAACATCTAATTGTTGAGGTAATACGGTGATACCCTTAGAAAATTTTTCAGAAATAAAAGAGTGGGTGGATCCAGAATCAAATAAAACATTTGCTACTTTAGAGTGGATGGTAAGTGTACCTTTCACCACATCGTTATCGTACTCCACATCGCTGATAGAAATTGCATGTGACTTTCCTTTGTCTTTAGCCTTAAGAGTTTGTTGACGTCGACCATCATCATCAACCCTTGGATTTGGGCATTGATTGGCATAATGCCCCATCTCCTTGCACTTGAAACATTGAAGTGTAGCAGGTTCATTCTGTGTATCCCTTCCTTTGTTTGCATCATTAGACATCTTCTTCCCATTATCACGGCATTCAAATGCTCGATGGCCTTCCTTTCCACATTTAAAACATTTACTTGTCCCTTTAAGACAACTCCCTCCATGTTTCTTTCCACACTTTGAGCATAAGGGAAAGTTCATCTTCTTTTCCGTGTGCTCTTTAGATTTTTCTTTGAATTCCATCTTCCTCTTCTTATCAAACCCATGTGACTGATGGGTTACTCCAATCTCCATCTCGACTTTGAGAGCACATTGAACGATTTCCTCGTAGCTATTGAAGTCCCTTATGGCTAACGCCCTTCGAAGACTTGGTTTTAAGCCACTAAAGAATCGATAGATCTTACTCTCAGGTTGGATAATAATACCAGAAGCGTACCTTGCAAGTCTTGTAAAATTTGCTTCATAGGTACTAACAGATTCATCATCCCTTTGCTTCAGTTCAAGGAACTCTTTCTCCATCTTTGTTCGGAGAATACGAGGGAAGTACTTATTGAAAAACAAGTTCTTGAACTCGTCCCATTCCATGGACTCAATTTCATCCCTTTGCCTCGTATTCTTAACAAGATTCCACCATTGATCCGCATCTCCTTCCAAACGATACACTGCTAGGATGACTTTATCATGCTCAGAACATTGAAGAACTGAAAATATCTTTTCAGTAGTACTAATCCATTGTTCAGCAACTAATGGATCAGTAGACCCGCTGAAAGATGGTGGACGCTGCCTCATGAAGGATTCAATAGAATGTTGCTCCCTCCTTTGTTCGTTTGGAAATCCTACATGATTCATAGCTTGAGAAAGTTGTGTGAGCATGGCTACAAGATTTTGCATTCCAGCTCCCATATCGTTTGGTTGCTCAGGGGGACAATCATTGCATTGCCCATCGCATTCCGCATTAACACGGTTCCTTCGGGTTCCAGCCATTGACTAAAACCAAGAAGAATAGTGTGAGCAACACTAATTATAATAGGAAACCACATAATTCAAGAATAAAATTTTCATGCTTAAGGTCTTATCCTAGGTTATTCAAGGCCATCTCTAAAACACTAAGATTGTGTTCTATGCTTAGACTTATCCTTAGGGTTCTTACTAAGGCTTTCACATCCTAGTTTCCAAAGGTTGACTATACCTTTCCTCTGATACCAACTATAACGACCCACACTTTACATACATTGTTAATACTTCAAAATTGAAGCACACTTATTACAACATATGACAAAACCACAAAGGACCGTATAGGTATAGTGTCTTTAGAAACTGGGAAACATAAACAACTGGTTCATAAATCTTCTACAGTGTCTCCCATTTATTTCATCATATCTAGGGTCCCTTTTAGCATATTCTACTTAATATCCATCTTCCTGACCTGGGGAAAAGAAAACATAAAAGGGTGAGCTCAAATGCTCAGCAAGGGCAAATAAAGGAAATAAAAATCATATCATATCTTTTTGAAAATCAAAACCTGCAAAAGAGATCATAATATCTTAACATGGAATAAATCATAGAAGTGAAAATGAGATCCCCAAAATCATAACATAAAACTTGAAACTTTGTGGCATGCACACATAATCATGGAGATCATTTCTTGTTAGTAATGACTCATTGCCAAGACTATCTTAGTGGACAAAGTCCCTTTCTGAACCGAGTTCACTCCTCGTTTCAGTCCTGTATCACTGAACCGAAATAACCTTCCGTTCCAGCCATGTCTATCTCATGAGATATAAAATCTTTACCCAATGTATTGGAGGGAGATATAGGTCCCACCCATCTTATAATGAATCCTTTCTTATGTGTGCCACATAATCATAAAACATACATCATCGCATAACACATATAACAAAAATGGGATTCTTGAAACATCATGACATCATAAATCAATTCATATATGATAAAGGAATTCATAAACATAATTCCATCACAACATAGTCAAACCAATGTAAAAATATGGATAGAAACAGAACCCTTTATTATCTTAGATGGAAAATAATTTTGATAAAACACTTGAATTGAATTCTTGAGGAAAATATCCTTTCTTCTTCAAAAACATTTTTCCTTTCATAACATGTCATACAACTTTAAAATAAAAGAAGTTGATTAAAAATAAACTTGAAAACTTGTAAAGGAAGCTTCTTTGAAGTAATGTTTTAAAAATCCATTCATGCCGTATAAGTTAAAAAAAACATTCTTCGTACTTTTGTCGGAAAAGTCAAAAAGTACCTCGTACGGAAAAACGACAAAAGATTCCTTTCATATTCTTTACTAAAAACTCACCTAAGGGTAAAATTGGATTTAAACTATTTCAAGTGGATGGAAACAATATTACATATTGAGGGAACATGGATGTGGATGATAAAATACACCCCAGTAAATACTTACGAATAAACAATCTCGAATAAAAATGAGATTGTGATATTTTCCCTTACCTTAGGTCCGATTTGCTTTGTTCGTGTCCGAAGATCCTGTATAATGGTTTAAATAATGTTATTTACTTATTCCAGAATCATACATATTGATATGAGATCATATATGGTCATATTATTAGCTTCTTGTTAGTAATATTTCATTGTTACTTGTTACTCGGGTCTTTATAACTTTTTGTTCTTATGCGTGTTTTGTCGAATAAATTCTTATTCTTATCTTTAGGTTATAGATAATTCATTTCCAGAATGGTATTAGTGTAGTATATACCATATTCATTCATTCAATTCATTTATATAATCATTATGAAATGAAGATCATGTAGAACGAGTCGCATCACATCGTGGAGACGGTATTCCGTACGTACGCACGAGTGATGATATCGTTCCTATGATCGTGGAATTGTATTGGAGTATATATATATATTATTTCAGTATCAATATTACTTAATAATAATCATATATAGTTACTGATTACACCATTATACCCATCCTTGTAAGGTGATGGTGGAAAATAGATTACACCACGGCGTGGAGACGGTATTCCGTACGTACGCACGCGCGGTGATTTCATTTTTCCGTAGGATGGATAGAAGATGAATTAGGGTTGTTTCATATTTATAATAACATATTAGTATGTAAGTAATACTGATGTTATTACTTTATCATGAAACAACTAAAGAAGAAGAAGTTGAAGAAGAAAGAAATTGAAAAGATCGGTAATGGATATTACCTCTTATTTGGAACGCTTCTTTGAATCCTCCACTTAAGGAACTAATATTGGTCTTTGGAGAAGACCAGGACCTCTAGGATTATTCTAGGGAAGTGGAGAAGGGAAAATGGCAGGGGTTGGCCGAGCTTGAGTGCTCAAATTGGTGTGAGGAGGAGGGGGAGGAGGTGCCCTTTTATAAGGGAGGAGAGGGGCACCTTAGGAATATCTCAAAATATTATTTTATATTAAAGTCAAAATCGGTTTATAATGGTTCCAAAGGGTCTTATTTCGAAGCTAAAGTGGGGATGGGTCGAAATCCTATCAACCAATAGAATTTAGACAAGTTTAGGATATTATTTTAACCTTATCAATTAAATTTAACTCTAAGTTAAATAATTTAACTTTTACCATGTCTTTTTGTTTTCTTTCACTATATGGTTAATACACTTACTATAACATGCCAAACGAACCCCAAATTGTTTATTATTAATATATATATCCTTATCTAAGTCATTTGGCCGAACCTTAGATTTTTAGGAATAAAATAACAATTAATAATATAATATTTGATTTAAAAACTATTTTGTGTCAATTTTGACACTATTTGATATATGATTTGTTTGAAAGTCATAACAGAATTATATGTTCGAACCAAGTTGATTAAATCAATACTAATATATCATAGTAACCTAGAAAATTAGTGGAATTCATAAAAAGTCTCAAATTATATTTATTTTGGTGTTTATAACATCAATTATGTCAATATTTCATTAATAAGATAATTACTGCATCATCATTATGTCATAAATAAATTAAATTATTTAATGTCTAAAAATTACAAATAAAATATCATCATGTAGGAAATCTTTTTAGCTTTCTAATGAATATTTACAATTGAATTTATCTTATGTATAACCCCATATTAAAAATGATTTACTTATTAAACTTCGATTTTAACTATTTTAACCCTTCTTTAAATAAATTAATAATAAATGTCCTAATCTAATCCAAGTGGGCCTAAATGGTCATATTTTATTCCTAAGTTTGTTTTTGGTCGAATTACACTTGTCCAATAGTATTAGGACATGTTTTAGGGTAATATTGATATCATATTTACCCTTAGTTACCCTATTTACTATTAACCGCGGTAAAAATAGTAAAAAGTTACTATTCACCAAAAAATTATTTTCATCTCATTGAACCACATTTTAGTCCTTGATATTAACCGTGTCTCTCGGATTTTTGAAATTCCATTCACAGAAGCGGTAAAATTAAGTTTTATGCAAAATTCAGTTTTTAACCTACCACTTAGTGGTTTCACTATTCATCAAAAATTGAAAGTTTTCAGAAAAATACCAAAATTTCACCCTAGGCTAATTTCGATATTCTGAGTCCAAAAATGAAGTCCATTTTGAAAAATAAAATTTATAAAATTTCAAAAAGTGGTTATTACTATTCATAACGGCTAGTTTTAATAGCATATTGTTGTTTAGTGAAACTCGGTATTGCGTACGACACAAGCTATCGAGGAAGGTCGTGATTGCGTGTAAGTCAAGCAAGTGTTGCGTAGAAAAAGATTCCTTTGATAATTTATATAACATAAAAGTCTCGGGTGTTACAGATTATTAATTTGGTCTAAAATATTGGAAAAAGTAAGTGATTTTAGTCTTTACCTAGAAGATAGGAACTCCAAGGTACATTAAGGGGAAATATCCTTCTTTGATTCCAAGGTCATTTATTATTCCATTTTTTCATGATATAGGAAATATTTTTCTGAAAAAAATATAGGATGTGTTCCAGTTTATGGATTGACCTGACATATCTTTTTAGTGTTACATGGATGCTTTAATATTTTTAAAAAAATATCATTAATAGAAAAGAATTGAAGTTTTAAAAAATTATTTTATGGATAATGTTATTTTTAAAGATTTTCACAATATTCTTGAGAACATTATAGGATCAATGTGAATTATAAATATGATTATCACATTTTTTTCCATAGTTTTAAAAAAAGTATGACCCACAAACTAGATGATAATTCATCACATCTGGAGAGGCTGCGAGGATTGAACACAAAACTAAAGGTGATAAGGGTGAATTTCCTACCACAAGACTATTTTTTGTACTAGTTAGTATGACATTATTTTTACTTAAATTATTCGATTGATAAATAATAATTTTATTTTGGGAAACATATTTTACAATCAAATCATTTTGAATTTCAATGATTTTGAGGTGATTAATGATATTTTAGGAAATGTTTCATTGGGTTTATGTATATGTAACCATTGGTTCTAACATGTGATTTATCACTAAAGATTAGTTGGGAAGAACATAATTAAATTTTTTAAAGTTAATATTATTTTGGATGTAGGTTTATTTATTTATGGAATATTTTTAGTTGAAATTAGGATTTGGAGATTAAAATAAGGTTTTATACATTTTGGATATTATCATAACTTATGTTAACCATTTTAATTTTGTTTAATATTACATGATAAGAGGAATTGTTTTTCCCTTTTGTGGATTATGTGACATATTATAAGTTTCTTTTAGAACTTCACTATGAAAAATTCATCTTGAATACTCATATTTTGGAAAAATAGGTGTGATTGTGGTGAAAAATGATTAAATGACAAAATTATAATTTTAAATTAATTATATTTCTTTATGTTCTTAGTATATATGGTAAAAGGAACCCTCAACTTTAGGAAAATGATATTGAGATAAAAATGTTATTATTTTTCAATAAATCAATGAACCCTTTTATCTTAAAAAACAATATAATTTTATCTCCAAAATGGATCTTCTTTCCATATCTATGTATTAAATTCTCAAAAATGTTCTCATTTAGTGGAAACCTGGTTTTTTATTTCATGTGTCTTATATACTTCCCTTTCACTATTTGTAATAAGAATTTTTTTAACCCCATTTATGATGTGGGTTTTCAGAAAAGAATTTTCAAATCCCAGAACTATGATTATTGAGAAAAAGTTAAAATTAAGATGATGAAATTTATTTAAGGGGTTATAATGTAAGTCCTTAATATTTGAAAATAACATTATGTTTTATAGAATATAAAACATGAAACACTAATATTAAACAAATAGTGATACACTATTTAAATATTATTTTTTAAACATATCTGTTAAAGCTTAAGCCATTAAAAATCGTCATATAAATAGGATTAAATAATTTATGAAATATATATATATATATATATATATTAATAAATATAAATTCATATAGAAATATTAGGAAATTAGAACTTAATATTTAATAAATATTTTTTATTCTTAAAAAATATTTTTTCTTCAAAATGTTTTTTAATCCTTTTTTAAAAAAATATTATAATTAATATTTTGAAATGTTAGAAATTTTATTTTATAAAATTAAAATAATATTTTACATCATAATATAAATATTAAAATAGGTTTTATTTTTTTTTTTTTGAAAAGATTGATTTTTTAGTGAATAATGAAAATTACCAATTTTTGAAATACGATCATTTATTTTCATTAAATCAAGAAATTTAAAATTAACAATATTTTTTTTTATTTGTTAATAAATTTAAATATGACCAATTTTATTTATAATAATATAATTAATTTCATTTTATTCATCACTTTCCATTATTTTGGTCGAAGATTATTTTTATGCATAAAAACATGGTTTTCTGAATACAATTTTTAAGTGCATAAAGTATATCAATTTTAATTAATTAAAATAACCCCAAGTAATAAAATATTTAAATTGAATTAATATATTATAAATAATTTTTTATGAATTTAAATTCATATAAATATGGTTACTTTTCATATATTTAATATGAGATCATCTATTTCTTGGAAAATGTATTTCTTGAAAAAATATTTTCTGACATGTTTTGTGGGTTTAATTTTTAATTTAATTCTACCAATTTTTTTGTTTTAATATTATAAAATTTATTAAGTATTATTAATCATCCTAATTAATATTTTATAATAATTTAAACTTAATTTTTTTTATACTGAATAGTAAAAAATAGTAAAAAAACTAGTTACCATGGTGAAAAACTAAAATGATAAAAAGTGAGTAACCTTAGAGGTAAATGGAATAAAAAGTATAAAAAATGTTTAATTTTTAAAGTTAGATGATTTTAAAAATCATATCCCCCCTAAAATCTATTATCAATTTTTAGTCACTTTTCTTGAGATTGGCATCCCATTATTGAATGGCTTTGGGTATTTATAAAAATGTCAATCCCTCTCACTTATAAAAGGGAACCCACTATCCTATCCTTTACAAACATAAAAATAATTTTGGTTCATCTAATACCAACAAAAATAATTTACTTAATTCCATTAACACATCCTAGAGTCCTTGGTTAGATCATAAATCCAATCTAGGGAGGCTTTATTTATAATCTTTAAGAGGTGGTCCGAATAAGAGGTATTATTTACAACTGAGTATCATTATTTCATATATTGTTCCACATCATTAAAATATTATTAAATAATACTAATATAATAACATAATAAGAGAAAATGTAAATATATATGATTATTTTAATTTCATAACCCACATCTATGTCCTCTTCCATAAAATAGGAAACGAACACATTATTCATGTGTACAACGGACTACTGCCACACAAACCGATGTAATTCATTTTCTCATCATCATCTCTCATAGATATTCATGATGATGGATTTAGAGTTAATATATGATATTAATTATATATTAATTATTATGTAAAATTAATATATCATATACCTTCTTACCATACCATCTACTTAAAAATGGTAACATCGTTCATGTGTACGGAAGACTACCGCCTCACAAAGAAATGTCATTCCTTTTTTTATTACCATATCACATGGATGGTATATGTAAGAATTATTAAATGAATAATATTGTATTTATGATATAAAAATCATTATTTTAATATAAAATATTCCTTACCTTCTTTCCATTGAGATCATTGAAATATTGAAATGCTACTCATGTGTATGTACATCCTACCATCTCCAAGATTGTAATATAGTTCATTTTTCATGAAAATATTTTATATTTGGTTTTAAAAATATAATTGATGTATAAAAATTATAATTATTTCATAATTATTATTATTTATATTATGTAACGTTGAAACCTTTTACCGTGGTCAATAAAACGATTCCATTTTTGAAACTAGGAACTCGACATTCTCCAAACACCCGACATGGAGATAACTAAATAAGTAAATAAATATGTCACTAAAATAAAAGAATTAAATTATTTAATTATAAGGTATTAAAACGATAAAGGTTTTTTATTAAAAAATGTATTATTTTATTTTATCATACTGGTGATAAAGGAAAAATATAAAAAGTCTAGACTCGAGGTTGGGGTTTTTATCGAAAAACTTCCTTCCTTTAGAAACATGTTCTTTTATGAACCTAATATATTTTAAATGGTTTATATAATTAAATTTTAATATTTAAAATAATTTATTATTCTTATTCATTAAATTTTAAATTCAAATCAATCTCTCTCTCTCTTTCAAGCAATTTTTATTAAGACATTTCCTAAACAGTAAGGGTCTTTGTATCAATTTACTTTTATTGAGGCATATTTTAATATTACACATCAATTTATTTTATATGATCTATATAATTTACTTTTTAAATTTAATATCATGAATCCTTTATAATTCATGATATTTTCTGTTTCAATTTGAATTATTTCAACCTAGGGGATTTTACTTGAAAGTTACCAAGAGGTAAGGAATTTTATAACTCAATTTATTATAATTGGGTTATATTACTTCTTCATTGACTTTGATATTATAAGATTATATGTGTAATTAATTTTATTATTTTATGTTGTATTTAAGATTAATTTTTTTATTTACATTTTATATACAAAATCAATTCATTGATTAATCCCTACTCTAACAGTATGATCTTTGTAAAAGGTTTCGTCTCAATTTCCAATCCATTGATACATGTTTGGTATTATACACCTATTAATTTTTATGAGGGTTATCTACTAAAATTTGATAATTTATATCATTAATATATTTATATTCATGGTATTTGATGTTTAAATTGTAGTTATTTATTTCATAGAGGTTATGATTCAAAAGTAACTAAAGCAGTAAGAGTTTATTCTTAAATATCATTTTATACAGGATTGTTTATGCTTGAATATAATTAGAAGAAAATTGTTTGATCATTGTATAATAAAACACTTTTATTTTATTATCCCTTATATATTCATGAAATTTTCAATTAATAGTACCATTTTCCTATCTTTTATTCCTAAAAAAATTGAGAAAATGTTTTTAAGAATAGCCTACATTATTTCTCTTTTTCGTCGAAAATAATTTTTCTTCTATATCCATATTTTCATTAAAATGATTTAAAGAATATATCTGAATATTATCTAATTATTTATTAAATAAATTTTTACCACTGTTTTACTTTTTTCAAAATTGTTTAAAAGGAATATTTTTATAAATTTTTTAACATCGTACTTTTTAACTTTTTACAAAAAATGTGAAAGGAATATTTATTTTAACATACTCAGCTTGAATGAAATGTCCCCACTATAATGAACATGAAATTATTTGATGATTAATTTACAAGATTTCATTTTTTTAAATAAAAAAAATTACAATATTTTGGAACTTTTTATATTTTTAAGAAGTGATTTTCAATTGAAAATGGTATTTTCCTCAAGAAATATTCCATGTAGTCTCTTAAAGAAATTTAAATCAATGAATATTACCTTTTTATGTTATTTATTACTTCTAAATTATGTATTTATGATTTCCACATACATACCTAGATTATTCTCCCTTCATGGGGTAATACATGCCTTATTTTCATCTCTCAAATATCATAATTATGAAATTTTATTTGATTATGATATGAGACAATATTATGCAACCCATTTTCTTTCTATGGAAAATTATTATGTTATGAATTATGATTGATTTCATTTTTTGGTAACACATAAATAAGGAACATTATATGATGGTTTCACCTATATGGTTCTCTAATTCATTAGTTAAATCATTAGTCTCATGGGACATCATGTGTGAGATTATAAAGTAAACCTAATCCATTATGGGACTTTTCCACCATATTATATTGTTAAGAAAATAATACTTGACACATGTTTATGTCATGATATATATTATTTCCACAATTTTCTATGGTTTTATGATCATATGATATCATGTTCTTTATATTATGCTTCCATGTTATTACTAGTGATCCTTATCTTTTATAAAATTAGGTTATACCATTGACTCACGTGTTATATTTCCTTATCTTATTTATTACCTTAATGAGAATTTTAGATCACCCCGTTATTTTATGTATTCCCTAGGTTATACTATGTAGTTTTAAGAGATCATTATGGAGAAAAATATATGGATGTCATGTCTTAGTTTCATTTTGTTGTTTTATGAACCGAATATTCCAAATACACAATTACTTTTTATCCTTGTTTTGTATTAATGATATTTATGTTAAAAATAATTCAATAATATGTGTTAAAAGGCATGGTTCATTATAATCACTACTAAGTAGTGATCCTCCTATTGGGTAACAGGAATTCTAGGAAGCCCGCCAGATGGCCTATAGTGTTGTGATATATTCATTATTGTAAAAACCTATATCCTCCTGCTATCTTGGATTTTAGAGTCCTTAAACACCTCAAACCCTTATTTTACACTAGGAAAAAATTTATATTATCATGGTTAAAATGTTTTAACAAAATATGAAGATGTTCAAAAAAAACTTAAAGATGAATATACCTAGAAATAGATAGGATCTTACACAATCCAAACTAAGTATCATATCAAAGTAAACCATAGGTATAATAACCAATTTTGAAAATTGAATATTCCCATGCATAATAATTATAAATTCTTGATACATATTATTGTCAATAATATTCCCATTTGGTATCTTAATTTATAACTCCCTTAATAGGGTTCTATATAAATATATAATGTTTTTGAAAAACATGAATAATATAAAAGAGTGTAAAGATCGAGAATAAAAAAACATTACCTTAATTCGAGGCTATGATAAAAGTATCTGACACAATGTCATCCATAACTTCAACTTATGTTGTGGTAATTTCATAATATTGGCTTTAACACCATGTTTTTTCTAAGGAAAATTCATTTTTAATTTGGTTCATTGGTTCAAATAATGTATATTCTCCTTGTAGATAAAGCATTGAATGTCAAAAATTTCTGCCTTTCCTTTACATTCATGAGATTGATGGAATTTTTTATACACTTATAATGAACTATGGTTCCATTCCTATAATCCCCTGGTTGTTTCTTCCCATTGTTATCACATGTGGGAAATACCACCCTTATTTTTTCCCCTTCGTAGCACTATTATTCCCATGATGATCAGTCAACCTATTTCTCTCTTTATTTCCCTTTAATACATACATCCGGGAGGAATCCTTCTCTATATTAATGGTTCTTGATACTATATCCCTATATGATGAAAATTTATGAGATACAAGCTCCCTTTGACGGCCTTACTTTAACCCATCAATGAAATGATCAATATTTCTTTCAGGTCTATGTATATAATCCATAACAAGAAAAGATAACCTTTTAAAGTTAGGGTCATAGTCAACAACATTTATCTCATAATTTTGTCTAAGATTAAGGAATTTCTATCCATTTATACTCTTTTATCATGATGAAATTATTTTTCATAGAATACCACCATAAAGGTTCCCCGTTATAGGAACTTTATCTCGTCATCATCTTTAGTTTTTTGAATTAGAAACCACCATTGGTCTGAATATACCTTAAAAACATATACCACCATAATGAATTTTTCCTTTTCACTACTTCCCAAAGTAAGAAAAGTCTTCTCTGTGGACTTGATCCATTGTTTAAATACCAATGTAATAGTAGTTACACTAAATGCTATAGGTTTTTGTCTCATGAAGTGGTCCAGTATAGCAGCACCATGTTGTGGAGAATTAGGTTGATCTATGTGGGTTATATTACTTTTCATAAGCTAGGTCAACTTCCCTAATTTGATTTTAAATTGATTAGCCTCATCTCTAACTTCATTAACTTGTTCAAGGGGAATACCCTTGCATTGACTATGGGTGTTGATACAGTTCTAATTCCACCTATTAGTCTCTATATTTCAACATTAGAACACACATAATTATCTCAGCATATTAAATTATAAAATAACATTCCTATTATTTTTTCTAGATTCCTCCATATAAATCATTAGTTTTTTTCATAATACATGTGATATCTAAATATTTCCCTCAAAATATATCCCCCATAGTTCTTGGAAAAACTTCCTCTAATACAAATTGTAAAATCCTATACTCTAGAAACCGAGATCTAATAGTTATATTGCATTATTAGCACAGAATACATGTGTTCAAAAATGATCCATCATTTTAGTAGACTTTTAAGACTAAATACATACATAAATTACATTTTAAAACATAAAATATAATATGAACGCATTGTAAGAACATTATTATCCCTTCCATCATATCGCGGAAAATTATAAATAGCTCTCCTATAGGTTTCTTAGGGAAAGAGAAAAAAATAAGGGTGATATTAAATTCTCAATAATTAGTATTATATAGTGATATGATACCACAACATAAACATGTAATAAGTGATATAATATGAATAAATAAACAACATGAAGCTATAATCAACTAAAATTCAGTCCATACTATAACTATGGTATTAAATGAGAAAATGGATAACAATAATCATTAATCTCGTATTGATGGAATTTATAATTTCATATGTCAAAAAATATTGTAAATTCCTTTTTCCCAGACATTATACTTATATGGGAAGAGGTACATACATAAATCCAAGATGTTTTGTCTCAAGAGACATGTTGATGCGTCAAGGGGATGTATAATTTTGGGAACCACCTGTTATCTAATTAATTCAAATTAATTCACCATAACATTCAATATGACATCTCAAAAAATTACCTAAGGAACCACTGGTTGAATAAAACCTTGGGTATAGATATAATGAGAAATAAAAAAAATACTTACTCATTTAATATAATAATGTGTATGGCTAAGATAATATACCAAAATCAACTTAAAATCTATGGGGTATCGTCAAATTAAAATGAAGAACCCTTATCAAATAAATATAAGGAAAGGGTATTTTCATTGTTTTAGGATATAAATAGAAGATAGTAATTGGGTTTAATAATTTTCATTTATAGGATACTAAGTAGATGTTTGGAAAAATCCTCTATCATGGTTCATAAAGAGAGTGTGAATATTCCAAATCATATCCCCCGAGAGTGTCTAGACAGGTGTGAAGTATTAGTTCCACTCATCGTGTATCAAGGTAATGATTGACTCAATTCTCAACCAACCATTTTTAGAGTTATTTTCCCTATGATCATTTATTATATAACTGCATTCACTTCCTAGTATCTATATAAGGATATATTTTCTATGAAACTACACACACCATTACTTTACCAAATGTAGGATAGTTTTTCCACCATCTAAATATTAAGTTATACAATGGTTTTAGTGAATCTTGAATCAAAAGAATATGTGGGAGGGATAAAAATATAGACATGAAAATATCTTAAATTTCATGAGTGATATTGAAAATATTATTCCATGTAAATGTATGCACCACACAAAAGTGAATAGGTGGTGAATATAACAAGAGTCCCAAATATTTAAAATTACGATGACGATACCCACTTATGGATTGGGTAGCCATTAAATCATAATCTCTTGAAAGTGAGGGATTAAACATGACATTTACATACCATGAATAAATTAATTTAATTATATAACATATCAAATATGTGGTATATATACAGAAAATAAATAAAATTATGTACATAATACAAAACATGCCTCAAATAGAGGAATTTGATATGGAAAATACTTATATATTTTCCTAAATTCCATGAGTGTAGTTTAACATAATGTATCACAAACATAACTATCTTTATTACATAATTAATAACTGTAATCATATCTATTTTCATTTATACTCTTTATAAATAGTCATTATCTATATTAATTCTACGTATTTTCTACATCAAGTGTTTATAGTTTCGATCATTTTTACTAGTTTCATAATAGCAGTTTCCATATCAATTATTTTTTTAAATTTTATTATCAGTATTTCATTAAATTTATTTTTAGGGATTATTTGTAATTATTTCTATTGTTTCAAATTTTTTCATGACTGTTTTAGCCATTCTACTTGAAGATGAAATCAATAACAAGAATACTTCTGTTTTTCATAATGATCGAAGGGTGTTTTCTTAATTAATGAATTTAATTTTGATATAATGTATCCAAAATAAAGAAAAAATATTTATTTAAACATCTATATTATATTATCTCATTAATTATTTCCCTATAGTCATTCATAATATAAATTCTTAGTATTTTTCATGTAAGTGGTTAAATTGTCCCAAACATAAACATACCCTGATTTAATGAATAAATATGAGGTGGTTTATCTATAATAAAATTATTACGGAATCATAATGATATTATTTATTATTTATTGGTGTTGTATATCAAAAATAGAATGAATTATAAGAATAATTAATGGATTTGAAAAATATTACCCAATTTGAAAAAAATATTATCCTCTAAGTATGTTGGTTTTAAAAAATTAAATTAATGATGATCTTTTGTTAGTCATATCATTAATAGGATATCCAATATATCATTATATAACCATAATTATATCATAAACAGAATATTTATCCTTTAATACCATCCTTGTATCCATCTTAGTATGGTGGTGAAGGAAAATGAATTTTTATAGTGAAAAATATTATAGTAGAAATAAATTAAGTATATTTTCAAGAGGACATCGAATTTTTATAGTGATATTAAATGGACGGTGAGAGGCCATTTTTATAAGTGGTGAGAATTTCATTTTTGTAAAAATTTCAAATTACTATAATGGGATCACATCTTAATCATTTAAAGTGGATCAATAAATAAAAAATAATTGATTGCAGGGTGTTATTAGGTCGATAATATCTCAACCACTCAATTATAGACATGTTTTTATCATTTTTCAATCTCTTTACAGCTTAAATTATTTATTTTACAATTTTATATTTTTTCATGGTAATTAGTTTTTAGCAAAGGTAACTTAATATTTACGCAGATAAATAAAGTGGTATTTATTAAAAAATATAGACCTAACAATTCTAAATTTGAAATACATTTTTTATTCAATTTCTATAATTTTTAAAAACTAATTTTAATATAGAAAATGTATAATATATTAAAATAATTGTTTAAAAACATATTACTTCAGTTATAAAATACCAATCATAGGATTAAAAACTATATTCAATATTATAAAATCTATAATTTAAATTATAAAATACATGTTTCATTAAAAAATTAGTTTCATTATTTTATAAGAGATACATATATACTAATAATGGTATAAAATCCATAGTATTATTAAAAAAAATTAACTATTCATATAAAAAAATTAGAAAACAATAAAAAAATCATCTTATAATACTATATTTATAATGAAGTTAAAATGGTCTTTTTTTGTTAAAATAAAATTATAACATTTAAAAATTAAACTTATAAATATACTTATGAATAAAATATATTTAGAGTGTTATTTATGATAGTTCAAGATATGGTGTTTAATTGCTATAGAATGGTCTTGGGTATTAAGATTTTACTTAATTAATTCCATAGTTTATGAGAAAATATTAATCACTCAAGGTGGGAAAAATCTTAATTTAAAGAAAAAATTTTGACCACTCAAGATACAAACTAAATCTTGAAAACAATCTGAAAAAATTGATGATCATTTTGATGAATTCTCAATAAAACATGGTTTAACAAAAAATGATACCCCTAACCAATAGTCAAAACACAAAACCATCTCCAATTTAAAACATCAAGTTGGTTACATAAGACATGATTATTATGGATATGATGTATTTAATTCATATAAATAATGATATTATGTTCATAAATATTATTTTTAATCATAAAATGAAAATTATCCTTGAATGATTACGATGGGGAATGAATCTCATCGCATTCGTGGAGACAGTAATCCGTACGTACGCATGAGTGAAAATATCATTATATTGATTGTGAAATCGTATGTAATGGGAAGTTATATCATATATACATAATCATTAACATGTTATATTTATTATTTACATTATTTATACTCATTATTATACTCATCCAAATAATGAAGTGTTTGAATAACAAACTACACCATGACGTGGAGATGGTAAGCCGTACGCACGCACGTATGGTGACTTTGTCATTTATAGGATGGATAGAATAACAAATATTTTTGTACCATAATTATAATAATATCAAATTATTTATAAGGTACTTGAGTTATTATTTTGGTATGTAAACAACAAAGGAAGAGGAAGTGAAAGAAGAAATAAACATGAAAGGGAGTGGTGAAATTATTACCTCTTCATTGGGTGTTTCCTTTTGAGTTGATCAAAAGGGCTCCTTAGGTTGGCTTTATGATCAATATAAGGACTCTAGGATGAATTTAAGATAATTGAGAGGATATTTGGAAGGGGTGTCTATGCCAAATGTCTTTGTAGGTGTGAAATTAAGAGAAGGGTAAGTACCCTTTTATAAGAGAGGTGGGGGTCACTTTAAGAAAATCTTGAAATGTTATTTTATAATAAAATAATTTTCGATTTCTAAAGGATAAAAATGATTTATTTCTAGTCTAAGGTGGGTATGGGTCAAAAAAATCTCAACCAGTAGAATTTAGACAGGTTTAGGTCACCATATTAACCATATCTTTTAGATTTAACTCTTAGTTGAATAGTTTGACATTTATCATGTCTCTTTGTATTTTTATATTATATGGTTATTAAAAATACTATAAAAATCCAAGATAACCCCAAGTAGTTTAGTATTAATATATATAAACTTATCTATGTCCTTTGTCCTAACCATATATTTTTAAGAATATTATATCAATTAATAATATAGTATTTGTTTTAAAAACTCAATTATGTCAATTTTAACACTTTTTAGTATTTGATTTTTTTAAAATCCATAAAAACATTATTACTTAGAATAAAATTTATTTAATCAACCCTAAAATGTTATATTAACTTATAAAATTAGTGGAATTAATCATAAGTCTCAATTTACCTTTATTTGGATATTTATAATATCTATTATTTTAATATTTCATTATTAAGGTAATTACTACATCATCATTGTGTCATAAATAAATTAAATTATTTAATGTATAAAAATTAAAAATAAAATACCATTATGTAGGAAGTATTTTTATATTTCTAATGAATATTTATAGTCAAATTTATATTGTTTGAAACCCTATATTAAAAATTGTTTAGTTATTATACTTTGAATTTAACTCTTTTAATTGTTCTTTAAATAAAATAATAATGAATGTCCTAATCTAATCCAAGTGGACCAAAGAGGATCATATTTTATTCCTAAGGTTGTTTTTGGTCGAATTACACTTATCCAATAGAATTAGGACACGTTTTAGGGTAATTATAATATCATATTTACCCTTAATTACCATATTTACTTTTAATTGTGGTAAATAAAAGTCAAAAGTTACTATTCACCAAAAAATATTTTCATCTTATTGAACCAAATTTTACTTACTGATGCCAACTGTGTCTCTCGGTTTTTTTAAATTTAACTCACAGAAGTGGTAAAATTATGTTTTATGCAAATTTGCAAATGCTCCTAGAAGGTGGGTAAAAGACAGTAAAAAGTTCAATAAAATTTTATATATCTAAAATTATTATAAAATTACTCCAATGAATTACATTGAACATATATAGGTATTATGTATCTATTTTGACCTAAAATAAATTAAAAAAAATAACTAATTACTTAAATAAAAAGTCGGTTTTAAACAATAACGCGGTGTTTTTCACTATTCATCAAAAATTTAAAGTTTTCAGAAAAGTGCCAAAAATTCATCCTAAGTTAATTTTGATATTCTGAATTCAAATATGAAGTCCATTTAGAAAAATAAAATTTATAAAATTTCAAAAAGTGGGTATTAATATTAATAACTGCACGTTTGATTGGTCGTGGTGTGTTTAAAACTCCAAGTTGCGTACAACGCAAGCTACTGCATTATTCAAAGGGAAACGTACCATGGAAGATTGGGGAGTTACATTCTCCCAACCATAAAATAATTTCTTCCTCGAAATTTCTTGAATATTACTACATAAAAAGATTCAGGTGGTTTTTCATCATAAGTTCCTCGGGTTCCCACGTCGCCTCTTCCATCTTATGGTTTCTCTATAGAACTTTTAGCAGACGAGTCATCCGGTTTCTCAGCACTTGTTCTCTGGTATCAAGAATCTTGACAGGATCTTCATAGTAAGATAGATCAGGTTCCAGTTCAATTTCCTCATAGGTGATTACATGCATTGGTTCAGGCATATATTTTCTCAAGAGTGATATGTGGAACACATCATGAACTTTGGAGAGACTTGGAGGCATTGCCAAATGATAAGCCACAACTCCAATTCGTTCTAGAATTTTGAAAGGTCCAATATACATGGGACTCAATTTACCCTTCTTACCAAATCGTATAACACCCTTCCATGGAGATACCTTCAAAAAAACATGATCTCCTACTTGAAATTCTAAATCCTTCCTCTGATTATCAGCATAGCTCTTTTACCTACTTTGAGCTTCTTTGATGTGGGTTTGGATAATATTCACCTTTTCTATTATTTCCTCAACAATTTTTGGTCTATGAGTTTTCTTTAACCAACGTCATCCCAACAAGTTGGTGTGCGATATCTATTTCTATATAACACTTCATATGGTGCCATCGGAATACTTGAATGGAAGCTATTGTTATAAGAAAATTCTACCAGAGGTAAATATTGATCCCACATACCCTGAAAGTCAAGTGATAAAGATCTCAACATATATTCTATGGTTTGAATAGTCCATTATGATTTTCCATCAGTTTGAGGGTGGTCGGTAGTGCTCAAATGAAGTTCAGTATCCATGGCCTTCTGATGACTTTTCCAAAATCTTGCTGTAAAATGGGGATCGAAATCATAAACAATTGATAGGGGTACACCATGGAGTCTTACAACTTTATTAATATATAGTATTTCTAGAGATTCAAGTGGTAGATCTTCTCTTATAGAACAGAAATGTTTTGACTTGGTAAGACTATCATCAGTGACCCATATTTTATCATTCCTTCTAGGAGTATTTGGTATCTCCATAACAAAGTACATCGTAAAATTATCCCATTTCCACTCAGGTATGGGAAGAGGATGTATGAGAACTTTGTATCCTTTATTGTAAAGATTTTTTGGTATCCATTTGAAAAAGTTTTGATGTTTCACCTTCAATGGATATTCCCATATCTATCTTTACTAGATCGATAAAAATAGGATCCCTTTCAACTCACATCCTGTTCAAAACTCCATGATCCTTTCTGCTCAAAGCATCTGCCACCTAATTTTCCTTCCCCGAGTGGTAGTGTATTGTGCAATCATAATCCTTGAGTAGTTAAAGTCATCTCCTTTACCTCATGTTGAGTTCTTTTTGTGAGAAAATATACTTCAAACTCTAGTGATTAGTATAAATCTCACATTTTTCACCATAGGGATAGTGTCTCCATATCTTTAGAGAAAATATTACAGCTGAAAACTCAGTATCATGAGTGGGATAGTTTTTCTCATGAATTTTTAGTTGTTTTGAAGCATAGGCATTAACTCTATTATTCTGAATAAGGACACAACCAAGTATTTTCTCTGAAGTATCACTATAAACAACAAACCCAGTGTTCCCTGATGGTAGAGTCAAGATAGGAGCGTTGACTAATATTCTATTAAATTATTCAAAATATTCTTCACACTATTTTTTACAAATAAATTTAACCCCTTTACTTGTGAGCTTGGTTAATGGGTTATCCAACTGGGAAAAATTCAGGACGAAACGTCGATAATAACCTGCTAAACCAATAAAACGGTATACCTCAATTATACTCATCAGTGCTGGTTATTCAAGGATTTACTTGGTATTTGAAGGATCAACAGTGATTCCATCCTTAGAGATAATATGGCCAAGAAAATAAATCTCTTGAAGCCAGAATTAACACTTGCTAAACATCCCATATAATTATTTTCTTCTAAGAGTTTTCATAATAGTGCGCAAATGATTTTCATGGTCTTTGTAGCTTTTTGAGTATACCAAGATATCATCAATATTTATGACTAAAAATTCATCATGATATTCCTTGAAAACACTATTCATTAAATCTATGAAGATAGAGGGTGAATTAGTCAATCCAAAAGGCATTACTATAAACTTATAATGTTCGTACCTGATTTGAAATGTTGTTTTCATAATGTCTTAATTATTCACACAAAACTGATGCTATCTAGATCGAAGGTCAATATTTTAATAATATTGAGCTCCAAGAATTTGGTTGAATAAATCATAAATTAGAGGTAGGTGATACTTGTTCTTTAATTTGATAGCATTGGTCTTCCTATAGTCAATGCACAACCTTATAGATCCATCTTTCTTCTTAAAAAAAGGACAGGGGCTTCCCATGGAGAAATACTTGGGAGAATAAATCCCTTATTACTCAATTCCTCTAGTTGTTTATTTAGTTCCACTAATTCCACAGTGACCATTTTATAAGGGGTCTTCGATATAGACCTTGAACCAGGAATTAAATCAATGGAAAACTCAATTTCTTGTTCTGGAGGATGTCCAGGTAAATCCTTTGGAAACACATCAACATATTCTTGCACAATAGGTACGTCCTTTATTCAAAATTATTTTCCTCACACATAATTATTTCATTCTATTCATCCCCAATAATTTAATCTAGTAAATATACTGGGGTGTATCTAGATAAGAATCAGGTGGTGATGTTTCTACTCTAAAGATAAGGTAGTCCTAATCATCATCGAAAATTGTAACCTCCTTCTTCTTATAATAAATATTCGCATCATGGTCAGAAAACCAATCCATTCAAAGGATTATATCAAATTAAATGATGGTTATGACGATGAGATCATTAGATAAAGAACATGTATATACCCTAATGGGAACTGATTCACAAAACATTGTTGTGATGATACTTCTCTTAAGAGTTTTGACTAGAAACTCCCTTGTTAAGTCAAATAGAAAATATCTAATTTTCTTAGCAAACTGGGAGGATATGAAATAATGTGATGATCCAAAATCAAATAAAGCACTGGATAAACTTGAAGAAACCATTAAATTACCTACCACCACATATTTCGGAGCATAAACCTTAGTAGTAGTAATCATATAATCTTGGCCTTTCTTCCTTGGACTTTTCTGAGGTAAGTTCCATTGTCTCATAGGACATTCATTTGTAAAATGTCTCTTTTCTCTACAATTGTAGCATTCAACATTGACAGCCTCTTTCTTTCCCTTGTAATCATGATCATGGTGGCCTTTTTCACCACACTTGAAATAGACTCCCACTACCGTCAGGTAAGTACTAGTGTGTTTCTTACCACATTTACCACAGGATGGATATTAAACTTTTCACTTCTTCCCCTTATTTACATTTCCATAGTGATCAACAGATCTCTTCTTCTCTTTCTTTTATCTAAATTCATTAAACTTAGAGAATTGATTTTCTGTCTTGATAGCGCATGAGGAAATATCTTTGTATGATGAAAAGGATTGTGAGAATAATGAACAATAGAGAAATGGTTTTAACCCATCAAATAATCAATTAATCTTACTACTTCATTTAAGTATATAATCTGTGGCATGCCTTGCTAACCTTGTAAAGTTAGCCTCATACTTTGCGAAATTATCATCCTCCTTTTTCCTCAGACTCAGAAATTGTCTTTCCATATCCACTCTATGGTCACAAGGAAAGTATTTTTCTCAAAAAATATCTTTAAACTCCCTCCATTCCATGTTCGATACTTCTTCATCTTCCTTTGTGTTTTGGATTAATGACCACCATTGATCTGCATCTCCCGTGAGGCGATAAACTTCCATGAAAACTTTTTCCCTTTTGCTACTCCCCAAAGCATGAAATATTTTCTCTTAGGAACATATCCATTGCTCAGCTACTAATGTATTTTTACTCCCATTGAATGTTAGTGGTTTATTACTCACGAAGCAGTCTAACGTTGATCCTCCACTTTGTGGATCAGGGTGCTCCATATGGGTAAGGTTATTATTTAGAACCTGAGTGAGTTTTCCCAGTATGGTGATAAGTTATTCAGAAAAAGTTGCATCACCGGCCCCACTATAATTATCTTGAGTATGAGGGAAATACCTATATGGATTACATGCATTGATACAGTTTCCATTCCTTCCACTAGCCACAATTTCTAAACAATGACATACACTTGATTAGTTTATTAATTACAATCCATAATTCCAAACTTATAAAATACTAAACATTAATTGAACAATTTATGGATATAATCCATAATCATAAAAAAAATGTTTTCATTGAGGAGGTATATACTCATAAATCCTTCATACTGGTTTGAAAGAAAATGTGAATTATCCTATGCATATCCCCCATGAGTGTCATAACCAAGAGTGTAGCAAGGCCCATTATCGTGTACCAGGATACCCCAGTTCAAGCCCGAAACTCCTTGTCAAAGTTTTCACTCCTAGGTACATCTGTGCCAGAGCCGCCTCTACCTGCTCATATCCAGATAGGGATGTATTTCTTCAAAAATACACAAAATCTCTACATTACCAAGATTCTTGGAAGTTTTTCTATAACAGTCCTCATATTCTATCTAAGGGTAATGTCCTCTAATTAGAATTTATCTAAATATAGTTTCCAAGGTTTACACTAAACTTCCTTTGATACCAACTATAACGCCCCAACCCCGGTTACCCAGAGTCGGTGAATTATTACATAATATTGGCATGATCACAAGGGATCAAAATCCTGAAATAATGATCAGTTTAGTAGCCTTGGAAGTACTAGATACATTTATAAGTTTTACATTACGTTATAAAATGAAAACCAACAACAACATTGTCTCCATTGAACACATTCATCCCTTAGACTATCCCTGAAGATCAGTCATAATATACTTCTTTTCATCCTAGAAAAATAAAACATAGAAAGTGGTGAGCTCATATGCTCAATAAGAATAACAATATAGTGGAATCTTTCCATAATAGGAATAAACATTTAAGATAATGTATAATACTAAAACGCAAGCCTTTTAGACTTAAACATCTTCATAATATGGAAATGATCAATCAAATAATTCCATTTTCTTATTCACATGGATATGCTACTAGTCGAAAAATCACATGTAATATCAATAGCCAATTTCATAATGTTGGAATGCATAATGTCAGACTTCAGAACCACATAGTCAAGGCATTGTGCCAAGATTAAAAATAAGATTTTGTTAAGGCCTTGTGCCAAGACACAATTTTTTCTCATGAGACCTATCGATTCATCGAGGAGCTATAGTGGGCTCCACCCATCACATACTAAGTCTAATGCATTCCTCATATGAAAAGGTATAAACATAACATAAACATTCATATTAAAACTAGCATACGAAATTTCAATACTTTATCCATAAGCCATGAATAGTGTAAAAATAACACATCCATAGTCAAACATATCAAAAAACCTTCAATACAATATGGAAGATTTGTATCATAATAAATCAGCTTCAAAAAAGCTTAAAATCTATCAAAGGATGTTGACATAGATGAAATCAAAAAAAATTATTAGAGAAATATCTCTTTATATTTTGAAATCATTTAAAAGACATATAATCATAAAAGAAAAAATTTATTTTGAAAATATTTTTATAAGATTTTATGGGAATATTCGACGATGTTATAATGGTGTAAAATAGCTTCACCTACCGTGTAAGTTAAAAAAAGACATTCGTACCTTAATTTTGTCGAGAAGGTCATAAAGTACCTTGTTTGGAAAATGACAGAAAGATTCCTTTAAAAAAATATGTGGTCAAATAAGCGTATAAGTGACTTTAAACCATTGTCTAGTAAATATTAAAAAAATTGAATTTAATTTTTAAGAAAACACGGATGTGGATGATAAAGAGGTCCCAGTAGATACTAACGTATTAATACCTCGGATAAGTAAAGAGATTATAGAATTAACCCTTACCTTTTACTTTTCCTTAGTTAATGATATGTTAACCTCCAATATAATTGTTAAAACATTGTTATTAAATTATCCATGAACTATATACATAAATATGATATCATATATGATCCTATAATATTTCTTTGTTAACAATATTTCATTAGTATCATCATTTCTGTTTTTAACGAATTCCTTTTCTTTTATAGTCTTGGTTATATAAGCCATGATTTTTATGTATATGATGTATTTAATTCATATAAAGAATTATATTATGTTAATATAAAATATTTTTAATCCTAAAATGAAAATTATTCTTGAATGATTACGATGGGGAATGAATCTCATCGCGTTCGTGGAGACGGTAATCCATACGTTCGCACGAGTGAAAATATCATTATATTGATGGTGAAATCGTATGTAATTGGATGGTATATCATATATAAAGAATCATTAACATGTTATATTTATTATTTAAATTAGTTATACTCATTATTATACCCTTCCAAATAATGAAGTGTTTGAATAACAAACTACACCACGACGTGGAGACAGTAAGCCGTACATACGCATGTATGGTGACTTTTTCATTTATATGATGGATAGAATAATGAATATAGTTGTACCATATTTATGATAACATCATAGTATGTAAAAGGTACAGGAGTTATTATTTTGGTATGTAAACAACAAATAAAGAGGAAGTGGAAGACGAAAAGAATTTGAAATAGGTGGTGAAATTATTACCTCTTCTTCGAGTGTTTCTTTTTGAGTTGATCAGAAGGGCTCCATAGGTTGGATTTTTGATCAAATTAAGGACTCTAGATTGAAGGGGGGATAGTTTAGGGGATATTTGGGCAGGTTGTAGCCGAGCCAAATGGCTTTGGAGGTGTGAAATTAAGAGAATGGTAAGTACCCTTTTATAAGAGAGGTGAGGGTCACTTTAGGAAAAGATTGAAATATTATTTTATAATAAAATAATTTTCAGATTATAATGGCTCCAAAATTATTTGTTTCGACAATATGGTGGTTATGGTTCGAAAACCTCTCGAATAATAGTTTTTATACATGTTTAGGTCACCATATTAATCTTATCTTTTAGATTTAACTCTTAGTTAAATAGTTTGACATTTACCATATCTCTTTGTATTTTTATATTATATGGTTAATAAAAATACTATAATAAGAAAAGTGAACCCCAATTAGTTCAGTATTAATATATATAACATTATGAAATTCCTTTGTCTAAAACTTAGAATTTTAGGAATAATATATCAATTAATGATATGGTATTTGTTTTAAAAATTCAATTATGTCAATTTTGAAACTATTTAGTATTTGATTGTTTTGAAATCCATAAAAACATTATTACTTAGTATAAAATTTATTTAATCAATAATAACATGTAATTTTACCTATAAAATTAGTGTAATTCACCAGAAGTCTCAATTTACATTTATTTGGATATTTATAATATCAATTATTTTAATATTTCATTATTAAGATAATTACTGCAACATCATTGTGTCATAAGTAAATTAAATTATTTAATGTCTAAAATTTATAAACAAAATACCATTATGTAGGAAATATTTTTAGATTTCTAATAATATTTATAGTCGAATTTATATTGTGTGTAACCCAATATTAAAAATGGTTTAGTTATTTAACTTTGAATTTAATTCTTTTAACTCTTCTTTAAATAAAATAATAATAAATGTCCTAATCTAATCCAAGTGGACCATAGAGGATCATATTTTATTCCTAATTTTGTTTTTGGTCTAATTAAACTTATCCAATAGAATTTGGACATGTGTTAGGGTAATTATAATATCATTTTTACCCTTAATTACCCTATATATTTTTAACCGTGGTAAATAAAACTCAAAAGTTACTATTCACAAAAAATTATTTTCATCTTATTGAACCGCCTTCTACTTACTGATATCAACCATGTATCTAGGATTTTTGAAATTAAACTCAAAGAAGTGGTAAAATTTTGTTTTATGCAAATTTTCAAATTCTCCTAGAAGGTGGGTAAAAGACGGTAAAAAGTTCAATAAACATGTATATATCTAAACTTAATATAAAATGATTCAAATGATTTACATTAAACATATATAGGTATTATGTATCTATTTTATCCTAAAATAAACGAAAAAAATAACTAATTACTTAAATAAAAATTCTTTTTTAAACAATAACGCAGTGTTGTTCACTATTCATCAAAAATAGACACTTTTCAAAAAGTCCCCCTAAGATAATTTCGATATTATGAATTCAAAAATGAAGTCTATTTTGAAAAATAAAATTTATAAAATTTAAAAAAGTGGGTATTACTATTCATAATAACTAGTTTTATTGGTGGTGGTGTGTTTAAAACTCAAAGTTGCATACAACGCAAGATACTACATTATTCAAAGGGAAACGTACCGTGAAAGCTTGCAGTGTTACAATGTTCATGAAATTAACATATATAGAGAATTTATTGGGATAAATGTATTGTAATGTGGCTATCTAACAAGGTAGTTCATGAATAATAGGTACTTAATAAAAATTTTAGATATAAGGTCAATATTTAAATTATAGTTCAATATAAAAATAGGTTTTAAAAATAGTTTCTCAATCATATTTAACAAATTTCATTAAATTTAACAACTTTTAATAATAGGAAAACAATAAGTTATAGATTTAATATCGTTCTTCAAGACTCTAAAGAAAAATATAAAATGAAAGAAGATGTAAATACTAGATAGAAACCTATTGGGTGAGGGAAAACAATTCATTGTGGACAACATTATTGCACATTGAGTTTCAAATTGGATCAAACTTCTTTAAACAATCATATTGAAGATAAATATTACAAATTATATTTAAAAAATCATTTAAAACTTTTAAAAATCAAATAAATTTTTATTTTTAAATAAATCAAAATATTCTCAATTTTTACAAGGTTTTCAATGAATCTCAAAAATGTCCTAACCTAAAAATACACCAAAAATATAGAAAAAAATAATAAAAATTATAAAACTAATTACTTTATATGTAGGTTGAAAATCTATCCCCATAACTTATCTAACATTTTACCTTTAAAGATAAATATTTAGGATAAAATATTGTAATTGATTAAAAAATATGAAATAGAAATAAAACTAACATTGTTGGTCATAAAGGTATATTTGATTTTATATCTTAATTATTTTCCTATAAAAATAAAAAATAGAAAATCAAAATAAAATAAATATAGTTTAAATCAAAAAAAAAAGAAATTAAAATAAGTGAAATTAGGAAAGGAAATAATGGGATATATCTTGGTGTAACCCCTATGTGTGAACTATAGTTTTAATTCTCCTAGAGAAGTAGTTCGAGCTACTATCCAGTTTGGTGGGGGTGGAGTTTCTTTGATATAAAACACCACAAGGACTTTATTCTAGTTTTCATCAATAGTAATTCCTTTTCTATGTCCCTATGGATATATTATATCAAATCTATCCCCTTATAAATTATATATGGATTTAAAGTCGGGGGTAAAATAAAATTTGGATCCTCCTCCTTTATTTCATATTCTACTTGTACAACCATTTATTCTTCATGGTGGACAAAATTTTATATAATTTCAAGATTAATACTCTTAAATTATAGATACCTTGGTTTCTCATCAATTTAAAAGGCTAAATTACTCTCATTCAGTAATGAATATTTAAAACAAATGGAGTTATTTTTTATATTTAAAAAGTGACAGATGAAAAGGCATAAAATATAGGGAAGATATATTTCCATGATTGGATTTTCTATAAGCTATTATTATTTAATGAATGTCTCTGAACTGGTTCATTAAGGATAAATAATTAGATCCATTAAAAAATTTCAAATATTAGAATCCCCTCTTCTTTTTCTTTTTCCAAAAAATACTCAAAATGAGTTGATTACTTATTCTAATAATAAAGAGGGTGAGTTTTTAGATGAATTTTAAAAATGGTAAAAATAATTAAATTCAAGTTTTATTCTTCCCCCTTAATTGTTCTAGTTATTAATATGTGTTTCTTCATGAGTTCCTTAGGTATCCTCCTAAAAATGTGAGGGAGAGAAGGATATTCAAGTAGTTATTCCACCTCTTAGATTCCTTCTTCATAATTTAGATAGGTGATATCTTTGTCATCCTAATTAAAATATTTATATAAATTTGGGAATTATTATAGGATCTTGGTGATCTCCTTGGATAAATCTTCTTGCATGGATGGTTCGAGGTTTTACTTGAGTTACTCCAAGATCTCCCTAAATAAATCTCTATCAGTTGCAACTATGGATCCCTATATCTAGATAACACATGTAGAAATAGCCTTATAAATTGGAGGGGTTAGTAAAAAGTAGAATCGATTATTTTTTAGATTTAAAATTTTAATTTTAAAATTATAAAATATTTTTAATTTGAAAATAAATAGTAAGTTATGGACTGTTTGGATCCCCGAAAACAACATCAAGTTTTAACACGCCTATCATGTGGTGTGAAAAAACGATTATTTCTTTTTCCTAGTATATTACATTGGCTAACTAGGGTCATCTAACCAAATGAGATTTTTCATTAAATCACTCACCATTTAAAATTCCATAATTCTAATCTTTGTATTTTTAATTGTTTATGATAATAAAAAATGGGTTTTTATTTTATAATGAAATATTGAAAAATATGAAATGAAAATACAGACATAAAGAAATTAGTGATAAAAAACATGGTCATTGGTTTGGTGACTTGGGTTCAATCATAATTAATTATTATTTTCTAAATTTTATTTGATATTTCATACCACTATATAGGGATTAGTATCCTCTACTTTGAGTCTGGGGTTTATCATTCCAAGGTGACCTCTTCGGCACACCAAACCCCACCTCCTCTAATGGCCAAGAATGATGGACAAACCACCACCAAGATTGTGACACCTTTTTGACCCAGATCCACCATATAATACTTTATCCCTTTAACTCACACAACTCCACTATATAAATAGGATTCCTAATAAAATATAGGTAGTGGTAATTAGGTAGAAAATATAAATGAGTTTGAGTGTCATGACAAAGAGTGGTGGACGGCCACCACACCAAACCTAAGCACTCATTCCTACCTCACATCAAAGAGAATAAAAGAATACATGATTAAATATAAAGAATAATAGAATGACATTTAGACATCCCCCTAGTCTAGGTCTCATGTAAATCACTCACCATTTTGATAGTAAGAGGTGATAGTGAA
Source organism: Viscum album (assembly GCA_963277665.1). NCBI lineage: Eukaryota > Viridiplantae > Streptophyta > Magnoliopsida > Santalales > Viscaceae > Viscum > Viscum album. Next base: position 1,408,298,987 of record OY728125.1, read on the forward strand.
AAGAGATAGAGAAAGAGAGAATAATTTATTAAGAAACATATAATTTGTGAATTAAAGTGAATGTAAAATGATAAATATATATATATATATATATATATACCTAATATCCAATTAAACACGCAAACTACGCATCTACTGAACTCTTTCTCCAGAGTTGAATATCGCATATTTATTGAGTAAAATGGTGTCTTGGGTCAAAGATTACAAAATTCAAAAGTTAAAAAAACGAGTCAAATAATAATCATGTTATTGTGCCTCATGTTAGACCCTCCAATCAAAAAAATAAAATGTTTCACTTGTTGAACTAAATCTTAGGTTTTGATTCTTCTATATTGATTCAAAATTTTATCCCAATCTAGTAAATTAACAAAAATTTATGATCCAATCATTGAAGTAAGGTCCAAATTGAATAATCTAGTATAGATTTGACATTAGGTACCATTGTGTTCTATTACTATATTATGGTGAATAGAATATAAGAGGGGTGAATTTTAATAATAAAATATCAAATTTAAGTATTATGATAATCAGTTTTTCAAAATACTTATTATATAAAATATTGATTTGATTTTCAAAATACCAATTAAGTTAAATATTAAATTAATAGTAATATATACTATATTAAAATATAGTTTTTAGGGAAGAAATAAATGATCTGTATTATATATTACAGAAGAAATGGTTAAATCAACGAAACATTAAACTGACTATATTGTACAAATTGAGAGAGGAATTGACTCAACATAAATTTAAAAATTATATAGATAATTTTTAATAACAAAACATAAAGTATTGGTTAAAAAAATAATTATTTTAAAAAGATATTTTTTGAAACTAAAATTTAAAAAAAAGGTAGATCTATAATCCTAGTCTAAGTTATCCATGACTTTCAACTTATCATAAGGTATCCCCAGTTTTATACTTTCTTAAAGGTTTATCTTCCTATTCCTAGAATCCCTTGACTATACTTGTCAGTAGTATCTCACTTCCAAGTATTGAAAGTACCTGAGTTCTATCTTCCAGGCAATGGAATTCCTTAATAAGATGATCATATTTTCTGTTTTCATATACCCAAAAAAACTATATCACATTGTATTATAATTAGAATTACTAAAATGTAAAAAATAATATATTTACAAGGTAGACCTCACACAATGGTATCTATTAATAGAAACACTCATAAAGAAAAAAATCATAAATTGGAAGTGCACTCAACACTAAGTAATTAAAATATTAAAAATGAAAATTAATTTTTAGAATTTAATTTTTATATGATTCATAATTTGGTATATCATAATGATAAATGTGTGTATTTATTCATAAGAAATGTTGTAAAAAAATACAATGGTCGAACTCTATAGAACTCTGGATCAGATGTAATTGTATTGGCCGTAACTTATTTAGATGAACACGGATTTTGATTTATCTATTGATAAGTAAGTTCAACACCACTAGAATGATGCTAAATATGAATAAAATATTATTTTGTTAGAACTTCAGATTATCTAATTTTGGTAAATCATTTTTTATTTATAGTATTTAATTTATCAAAAATTTATTTTGAAGAAACATAATAATTTCAACAGAATCATAAGTCTTGTTAATTTCATATATAGTGTATCCGGATTTCCAAAATTAAGAATAGAGTGAGTACCGCTCCCCAAAATTATCCCAATTTTTTGAAAGAACATAAAATGAAAGAAAAATTGAATAGAGGAACTAAAATTAAAAATAAATCTCCTGGTAGTATTTATGATATAGAATTTCTCCAACTTTTTTGATACAAAAATATTGGATAACATTTATTTGTAAAAAGAAAAAATAATTTCTTAAACAATCACCCCTTTAGAAAATTACAGTTTTAAAATATTTCAATAACAATAATATTTTAAATTTATCCCCCTTTAAAATATTTATATAATTTCAGATAAAAATTTTAAAAAAACAAAAAAAGTATTAAATTTCTCCACCTTTGGGATTTTGAAAATGAAATAGAAGATAAAGAACAAACAAAAAAAATACCATCAGAAATTAAAAATTAAATTCTATTTCGGAGCTATCTCCTCATATGTTTTGGATGAAATTAGAACATATATTGATCTTTGTATATTAAATAAAATACTTTTATCATTTTTATGTATTGAAATTCATCTGCATTAATTCCATTTCATTCATGCTTTCCTATCGGACAAGATCATCTTCTATTGTGTGTTCAAATTAAACTTCACTTTCTCCACTAGTATAATAGATATTATAATAATTATCCACATAATAAAGTATATGATTTTAAAATATCATACTTTAAACATCACCATATTCACCCATGATCAGAGGGAAAACACCATCTACATCTAATCCTCTCAATATTTTAGAAAGAAAATATTTAAGCATCATGAATATTATCTAAATTTTCATTCGATAATTTTTTAGAAAGATACTTATGATGAGAAAAAATTTCATAGAAAATTAAATATAAATAAATTTGATATGAAAAACCCTTAATTTTGAAACTGTAATATAGTAATTTAAGATTTATTTCATTCAAAAAGATATTCTATATTGTATGAGTGGTTCTTTAAGACATGCACAAAAATTGAAAGTCCAAAACATATTTTTTAAAAATTATTTTAATAAAAAAAATTAGTATTTATTATAAGAGAAAATAAAATGTTACATTTTTTAAAATTAATAACAGTCCCGCCTATACAAAGTAACAAAATAATTTACTATGAAAAAAATTAATATCTCCCTATTAATTTAACAATAATTTTAAAGAAACTATTAAATTTTATAATTGAGAAGATATATCCTTCTTGAAGTTATCTTAAAAAAGGCATGATATTACTCTTTTAAGGTTAGTTCGAGAAAAAATTTAGAATAAATTATAAATCTTTTAAAAAATAGATAAACCTTAAGGTTGAAATTTGAAAAATAGTTATGTTTTAAAAACAGATATATTTGAAAATCAGAATCTTGAAAAAACATATTAATATTAAATTAAAATCTTGAAAAAATAAATAATTTCAAATTTATATAAATTTTCATAAATTTTCTCCCTTTCTTCTAGAGGAGTTTTTAATTTAAGGAGAGAGATGAAATGATAATTATATTGAATATTACATAATATTTATCATTCCCAAATTTTTTTTGATGAATTTGAATATATTATATGTTAGAAATTTGAGAAAATATCAGAAAGATTATTTTATTTTTTGATAAAGTCAAGAATTATATCTATATTTTGTGTGTGGTCCCTAAGAAAATGGGGTCTTACATCTATATTCTTTTCCCATAAGTTATATTCTATGATTATAAATAATAATATTGCATTGGTATTATAACAAAAAAATTGGAGTTTGAGTAAAACTCAATTCGAAATATCTGAATATGTTTTATATCCATAACACTTGAGAACAACTTTCAGTTACTAGATATTATTCATTAGTAGTGGAAATAGATATAGATTATTGTTTTTTACAACGCCAAGTGACTAAATATTATCCTAAGAAATTAAATATTCAAAAATTAGAATTTATATCTAACCAATACCCACTAAATTCATCCTGTGAGTAAATTTTTTTTAAAATCATTTCTGGAAGAATAAGATAATCTAAGTTATATAGTACCCTTAATGTAAAAGAAGATGCATTTTTATACTTTTAAATGAGATTATTTTATATTTTCTTGAAATATCACACATAAATATAAAGAAAACATTGTGTCTATTCAACTTAGAGTAAGATATAGTAAACTTCAAATCACACTTTCATAATGTTTTTAATCAACTAATTTACCAATTTCTTCAGGATCAAGTGGGATAGAAGTTGAAACTAGATTACTAATATTTGATGCATTTTCAAAACCAAAACAATTTAGTAAATATTTTATATATTTATGTTGAGTAAAAATATTTTCTTCTAGTTTTTGAAAATTCTTAAAAACAAGGAAAACTTTATGTTCTCCCATTATGCCCATTTCAAGAACATTTTCCATATATTTAGAATAACTTTCAATGGGGGATTTTTGAGTTGAGCCAAAAAATATTTCATCAACATAAATTTTAACCAATATGTTTTTTTGAAAACTACCTTTATAAAAATTGATATATTAGCACTAACTTTAAAAAAATTATTTTGTATTGAAAACTCAGTAATTCTACCATACTAGGCTCGTGGGGCTTGTTTACGTCCATTGAGTACTTTAGTATGTTTAAATAATTTTTATAGAAATTTAGTATCTTAAAAAGTAGGTGGTTATCCAACATAAACTTCATCTTGTACATAACCATTAATAAAATCACTTTTCACATCCATTTAAAATAAATTAATGTTTAGATGAGATAATAGGATTCTAATATATTCTAATTTGGTAACCTATGTGAAAATTTCACCATAATCTATCTCTTCCTCTTGATAATAACCTTTAGTAACAAGTCTTTATTTATTTATAATAATTATTCTATTTTCATCACATTTTTTTTATAAAAACTCTTTTTACTCCAATTATCAATAGATTTATAGGATGATTAACTAAGGACCAATATTGGTTCCATTCAAATTGATTGATCTCTTCTTGCATGATCCATATCCAACTTTCATCACCTAAAGCATTATATAATATTTTAGATTCAAATTCTGATAGTAAATCATAATGATCACAATAATTTCTTAGGGAACTTCTATTTTTAACTAGTTGACTTACATCGCCAAAAATATCATCAAAAGTATGATTCCTTAATGTCGATTAATTTTTTGGTAAATTGGTAAGATGATCTTAAAATAAGAGAAGCACATATTTTAATGAACTAGTTTCTAGATATTGAAAATATAATGATCATAATTCTTGTGGATTTATAATTAGTAGTTATATATTATCTTACTACATTGAAACCTAATAATTTTTAAAAATATTATCATTATTTTAAAATTATGACGTTTTTAAAAACATTAAGGATCAAATTAATCAAACATTGCATTAATTGTTTCCTCAACAATATTATTTTTTTATTAATTATATTTAAGTCTTACTGATTATAGAATAACCCATAAAATTTCCCCTCAAATTTTGTGATAAAAATTACATAACTGATGTTTTGTATTTAGGATAAATACTTTGCATCCAAAAACTCTAAAGTAAGAATGTTTTGGATTTATTTTGATTTGAAACTCATAAGTGGTTTTATTAAGAAAATTTCCAAGTATAACTCAATTTATATTATAACAATCAATATTCACATCCTCAACCCAAATATTCTTAGAAAAAAATACCAACATATCAAAATTTGAGTAATTTCTAAAAGAATTATGTTTCTTATTTCAAATACACCACTTTTTTGTGGTGTATTTAGTGAATAAGAATTATGAGTAATACTTTTTATACTATAAATATTTTCAAAATCATAATTAACAAACACATCACCATGATCACTCGGAATAATAACTAAAGGTATGGTTTTCTCATTTTTAACAAAATCATGAAAAACCCTAAAATTATTAAAAGATTTATATTTTTGAGTTAGAAAATAGAACCATGTAAATATATTGTAATAATTATAATAATACATATAAATATTATTTTCCTCCTATCACTGACTTTGGATTAGTTAAACTTAAGTTCCAATAGATTGCTAACATGTCCTTTCTTGGAAAGTTTAACTAATGTCTGGAAGTTAAAATGTTCTAATATCTTATTCCATAACCAATATAAGTCTTCAGTTTCACTTAAATAAATAAATTTTTATTCTCTTAATTATTTTAAGTTTAGTGTTTAAACATTTTCATGCCTATTTAAAGATAAAATTTCTTTACCATATGAACATTGAATAATGAATTTTTTATTCTTGAAGTTTACAAGATATCCCTCATCACATAACTGACTTATACTAATAATGTTGTGCTTAATTCCAAAAACATATAAAACATTTTAAATAATATTTTTTTTCAATAAAATAAATATAAGTGATTTTAATTATTTCACCTTGTTAATTATCTCCAAAAGTAACTACTTTTAATTTTAATTTATTTCAATTTCATAAGTTTTACTTGTCTCTAGTGATATATCAAGAATAACCATTTTCCATGTAAAATTTTATTCTACTATCGGTACACAAATTCTATTCCTAAAAAAGATAAAATTATGTTCTTAGTAACCACACATGTTAAGGTACATTTACATTAGTAAATAAAATTTTAAGAACACACATCTTTCCAACCCTTTGTGTTGTTAAACTGCAAGTTCTTATGAAATAATTCTTATATAAAAACAAAAAGAATAATCATTTTAGAGAATAATTTTTATTCAAGGGACCTGCTATTTGACATTTAGTGTAAAAAAGGTACACTTTTAAATAAAATGTAATTTTATTGAAAATTTGGTTTTTCTAAAGTAAAATCTATTCCATTTTTAGTTCTCATGGATCTTGTTTTTTTATAAATTTTATCAAAATTTTCTTTACCAATAGTAAAATTACATAATTTTTTTAATAATAAATTTATTATTTAATTTGAACATATAAATTACAATTATCATTAATATTTTTTTTATTAACCAAATTCTAATTTGAAAAATTCTGATTAACTAAATTTTGATCAACTGAATTTCGATCAACTTAATTTTGATCAACTTTATTTCAATCGACTATATTCTAATATGAAGAATTAGTTTTTGAATCTACTTCTGTTATAATTTTAGAAATTTATAAAGTTATTTTGGAAATTATTTTCTTACCTTTAATAATATTAGATTTAACAAAATCATAAGTATTTTTCATTATATTATTCTCTTTATTCATAAGGATTATATATCTAGAAATGTAAGATAAAAAAGGTAAAGGTTATTCATATTCTGATGAATTATATTTACATAATTACAATTGATTATCTTATTTATCTTCTTATAAATTTGAATAATCATATTCAGTATTATAAGTAAATTTAGAATAAAGGCATAGATATTTGATAGATTTTGTTATTAACTTTTCCATGATGCATTTATCCTTCATTAGAATGTTTGAATAGAAACTAACTATTTTAAATATTTTCATTCAACATTTATTTGATAATCTTTATAAAGATATATCACTTTCATAGTGTTGCAAGATTCTAAATCTTTTAATCTCTTCTTTACTTTGATTTTAGAATACCTTCTCGGATTCCTATTTTTCATCTTTAGATTAATAAAATCAGGTCTGATATGGGATTACTCTTAACATTCATAACATATAAATTATAGATAATCTTTCTCATCATTCTTGTATTTTTTATGATCATTTCAAAAGTTTCAATTTTCCTAAAGATTATTCACCCTTCTTGAGATTTGAGCAAGTTCACTATATTTTTATTTTAAATCAATTGTTTATGAATGTTTACATTTTCAATTTCAAAAAAGGGATTTTTAATTATTATAAAAAGTATAAAAATTACTCGAATTTGGATTACCTAAAGTATTGGTGAATTCTACTCTATTTTTTCTATTTTCTTTTTTAGCATCTCATTTCTGTCTGTGCTCATACTACATCAAAGTTCCAATTAAGTCATCTAGGCTTAACTTTTTCAAATGTTTAATATCATTAATAGAAATCCACTTAGGAACTCATTCTTTTGGAATAATATCGATAATATTTTCAATGATTTGATATTACAATAACTATTTTTTCACCGAATAATTATAAACTATCGACTATTGACATAAATTTTTGATGCATTTATATTATAGTTTCTCTATCTATTAAATAAAATGCTTGATAGTTAGCTCCAAGCATAGCTCTGTGAATTTCTAAAATCATGTAAATTAAAAAATATTTTATCACTAGATTATCACAAATCACATTTACTATTTATCATAAAGATATTTGGATATATATAATCCTAGTCCTAGAATATAGTAAGGTATTATGAAATTGAAGATTTACTTGATATTCAAGTTTTTCTTCATGAGATAATTGAAAGATATCCTTCTCCAAAAATTTATAAATTCCTTTAGATATGATAGAATTTTCAAAAATAGATGGTTCGGTCAGATTTAATTTTTCAAGTGTTCAAATTAGTACCCCTTTCATAAAATATAAACCATCTTATACCAACATAGTTTCTGAAATGAAATGGAGTAAAATTTTTAGAAAACTAATGAAAATAAAAAATAAAGTAATAAAATTTTAGAATTAGAATAAACTCATCTTCTGTTTTTTTTAGGTATGTTTGTGAATAAAATACAAGTGCGAGGACAATAATAGTTTAAAAAAGTAAACATAAATTTTTTTCCACATCAAGTATTATGATAATAATTTTTTTGAAATATAAATTAGATCAAAGATTGAATGGATTTTTGAAATGCCAATAAATTCAAGGATTATAGTAATGGTAATATATATTGCATAAAAATATAGTTCTCATGGTGGAAATAAATGATCAATATTTTATATTAATGATAAAATGGTTAAAATAATGAAACATTAAACCAATTGTATTATTTAAATTGAAATAGGTATTACTAAAATTAAATTTAGAAAAAAAATATGAAGTTTAATAATTAAAAATAAATTTTTTTTAACAAACTAAATTCTTATTTTAAAAGTAAATTTATTAAAACATAACTTTTTAACCAAAGTGAAATATGGATCCATAAACCATATTTGTAATATTTACAGCCTTCAATATGTCATAAGGTATCCCCAATTTTATACAAATTATAATGTTTTTCTTCTTATCCCCATAAGACCTCGACTATACACGTTGGTGGAAGATCACTTCAATGTACCAAAAAGAACCTATGATCTATCTTCCTAGCCGAAGAATCCCTCGAATAGTTGATCAGTTTTTTTATCATCCTACACTCAAAAGTCCTCTATCATGTAGGATTAAAATTATAATTATTGAAACTAAAATAGTAATAAAATTAAAATTCAGTCCTTAAACAGTAGTAGATCTTAGTAAAATATTTCAGGATGAAAAATTATATTAATCATAAGTACACTCAACAAAAAAAAAATTCAATGCTTCAAAATTAATAGAAACTTTAATTATTATCTTTTTTTATACATCAATATTTTTTATCCTCTAATGCTCAAGTTGAAGATTTATTTATAGAAAATATTATAGAAAAATCCAGTGGTGTAACTAAAAAAACTCAAGAACATTTATAACCATATCAATAGATACTTATTTAGATTAACTCAAAAATTTCTTTATCTATAAGTGAGTTAGTTTAGAACTTATACAGTGTTTCTAAATCTGATTGAAATATTCTATTTTTATAAATTTATATCACTAGATTTAGGTAAATTAGTTTAGAGTTATGGTATTTCATTTATCAAAATTTATTATGAAAAAACATAATAACTTACACAAATATAAGTTAGTTTAATTTTATATTAAGTGTATTGTGATTTCCTAAATAATGAACTAAGTGAGAATAGCACCCCAACACATTATCTCTATGAAGTATTTTGATCTCTCTTGAGGCCTTAAATAAAATATGTGGCCCAATAAGTTTATAATATGCACAAAAATCACAAATAAAAATTCAACACCTTGAAAATCTTATGATAAAAATAATATACTTTCAATGGAATGGAAAAAATGAAATTTTCCTATAGTTTTCAAATTCATTCTTTCATTTAAATTTTATTTTAAATAATCACTTAGAAAATATGGATTTACCAAATAATATATAATATGAAAAAAAAACTTCAAATCAATAATTAATCCTTTTTTCAATTCAAAAAATATTATACCTTTACATTGAATATGTAACAATTACCCATAAATTAACAATTTTGGTGGGATTTTAAAAATTAAAATTCAAGAGAAAATATGAAAATATTTTATATTTCTAGTAAAAAACAACTATAGGCTAGTTGAAATATAACATCAAATGGATTATCCCTTTATTTTGTATGCATAGGATCTGAATTAACCTGATCAAAAGGACAGGATTGAGGGATAAAGGAGGCATAACCCTAATATGATAGAATTTGTGCGAGAAGATGTAATAAAACTTCTTCATGTTGAAATTAACTATTTAATTTTTTATAAACATTGGTTTAAACCTATCAAAGTGATTCCTAATAAGGGGATTACACTGTTATCATCAAAGAAAAGGATGAGAAAAATCGATGTAAAATTTTCACTATGTGGAGAGTTTTTATTGATTTTAGGAAGATTTATTTTTATACATTCAAAAGAACCACTTTTTCATGACATTTTTTGATCAAATGCTTGAGATGATTATTGGGAATTAATTATTCTATTTTTGGATGGTTATTATAGTTACAAATAGATTCTTATAACTACATAGGATTAATAGACATCCACATTTATAAGCCCTTTAGGGAATTTTATTACTAATGAATTACTTTTGGACTGTCTGGTTCTTTGGATAACTTCAAAATATGTATATTGAATATATTAATAGACATGAATAAGGGGGTTTTGAATTTTTTATGGATTCATTTTTAGTTTTTATATGAGTTTTTTATAACAATTTAGATAATGTGGGCTCAGTTTTCCAAATATGTCAAGCGACCAACATAGTTCTTAATTGAGAAAAAAACCCAATTCATGGTCACCTATGGAATGATATTTGTTCAAAAGGTTATAAATAGGGGAATAACAGTTTATAATGATAATATAGATTTGATTCAAAGGATTATACTTATATAAAATGGTAAAGGGGTTATGAGTTTTCTAGGACATGCCATTTTAAACTAGATACTTATTGAGGACAGTTTAGGGATTACTGGACCCATTTTCTATCTACTTGTTAAGGATGTTCCATTTTTTTGATGAAAATGTTTGGAGTAATTCAATATAATCAATGAAAAACTGGCATCAACACCTTTCACCACTGCCCTAGACTAGAATAAGCCTTTTAAGTTAATGTGTAATGCTAGAGGATTTTTTGTTGGATTTGTTTTGGGCAAAAGTAAAGAGAAAAGGGATATATGTGGTGTATTATGTCAGTAGGTTACTAGATGAAGCTCAAAGAAATTACAACACCGCTAAGATTTTTTTTTTTTTTGATATATTGGTTTCCCTATAGAATTTTAGGGAGTGTTTAATTGGATTTGATGTTATGGTCTTCACTGACCACACTTCCCTAAAATACCAGCTACCAAAAGAAGATATTAAACCTAGACTGATGAAGTTTTTCCACTTATTATTGGAATTTGATTTGGAAATTATAGATTATTAAGGAGATAAAAATTTATTAGTTTACCAGCTATCAAGGTTGAATAACTTTCAAATGATGACTCTAGAGAGATTAATTCATCATTTCTAGAAGAAATGTTTTTTGTTGTATTAGTCAATCAAACTGTTTGGTATGAATTGTTTACCAAATTCCTTAATATAGGAATCATTCCTAGTGGTATCAAATAAAATTATAGAAAAAATTAATTCTAGACCTTAATTACTACATTACAAATGACTCGTTATTGATTAGAAGGTGGGCTGATGTGATCCTTAGTAGGATTATTCTTGAGGGGGATATTTTTTCCATTTTTAATATTGTTAACTCTTCACTATTGGGTGGAAATTAGGGTTGATAAATAAATTCCCAAAAATTTCTTCATGATAGCTTCTATTGGCCTACACTTTTCAAGGATTCTAAGATTTTAGTTAGAGGTTGTGATAAGCTCCAAAGATAAGGAAATGTGGGTATAATGAAAGAGTTTCCTCAAATGGTAATTCTTGAAGTTGAGGTTTTTTATTTGTGTGATATAAATTTTATGGGACCATTTCAATCTTATTATGGGAATGAAAAAATCATATTTCTAATATATTATGTCTCCAGGTTGATGAAGGTTGTGTCACTTCCCAATAATCGAGGTAGTAGTGTTGTGAAATTTATGAAGAAAAATATTTTTTATTGATTTAGTGTGCTCAAGGAATTCATCATTGGTAATGGAACCCACATTAAGAAAATCAATTCAAGTCCCTAATTATAAGGTATGGTTTTATGCATAAAATTGGAATTGTATATCATGTATAATTATTTGTAAAAGTTAAGTTTTCAAATAAGGATCTTAAAACAAAATATTCGAGAAACTTTTGAGTGAATAAAGGAAGGACTAGTACATAGAGTTAGTTGAGTCCTTTTTTCCTTATGGTAATACTGTTAAATCTCTCATAAGAATTTATATTTATAGTATAGTATTTATAAATAATTTTTCATTTTCTCGTGAAGCTACAACATAAGTCAATTTGGGTTGTTAAATATTTAAAAATTGATTTTAAACCTATCAGTGAGAGAATATTTTTATATATGAGTGATATTGATGTTATTGAAAGATAATATAGTGAAAATAATAGGATATAAAAAGAAATAAAAAAGGATTTTTCAGACTCAATCATCTATAATATGATTTTTAAGGTTTCACAAAGAGTGTTACTTTTTAATTCTAGGCTTAATATTTTTCCTAGGAAGCTCAAATAAAAGTGTTCTAGACCTTTCATTATCCTAATAGTTGTAGTCAATGGGGGTATGGATCTTGTAGGGTAATAGAATAAATCTTTCTTATTAAATGTCCAAAGGGTTGAGAATTATTTTAAAGTGTATCCATGGGGAATGTTTGATATATTTTCTTCTTAAAAATCAAACCTTCCCTAAGTCTAATTGAGGATTTAAATCTTAGTTCTTCATGTAAGTTATCCCATAGTTCTTTTTTACAATTTATTTTGTTGGAAGTAATTTTTTTTGTTTTACCTATTAATAATTTTATTCTCACTACTACGTAAAGAAAAATATGAACCTATTTTAAAAATACATGGAGTAGAATCTCAAGTGTTTTCATTGACCAAAAAGATATGAACGATTTCAAAAACATGAATCACATATCCTTCAAACTCAAACTATAATTTTTCTCTATTCTAAGATAAATATGGTATAATATAATGTTTATCTACTTTAAATTATAGGATTTGAAATTATTATTACTAGAGGGACTTTACATGAAGTAATAGGGAACATATCTTTTGGGAAACCTCATTCCTTTTCAAGTTGTAAATTCATCGGGGAATTTTAATTTTTATTCTGGTGAGATATTTTTTTGAGAATTGGGACTTGAAATGGGATTATGGTTATTTAAACATCTCTAAAAATTGTTTTTTGACATGATTTGAGGCTTGGAGGATTCCCTATGGGATCTGGTTGATGTCAGGGTAGTTGTTTCATGACCTGAATGCTAAAATTATATAACAACTATCTATTCAAAACATGAAGGGCCATAAACAATATGAATGATGCATATAAAGTTACTTAGTAACATGAAGGTGGAGGTTCGAGTTATGAGGGGGGTTAGATTCCATGAGTTATTCATATTATAAACTAAGGGTTCATAGAGTGAATGAACTTCACATTGAACATTCAGTCCATAAATAGAGTAGTTGGGGGATGAGCCCCTATCTTGATCTATTCACATCATAAACTAGGGGTTCACACCTTGAAAGTGTCTAGATAGAGGGATGTCTCATTTTCATTGAGTTATTCATGCCATAAAACAATTGTTCCACACCATTAATGGGGTTCTGTGTGTGTTTTAAAATAGTTTAAATTGTATTTATTTCATGATTTAGGGGTTTTGTGGGGATTTGAGGGATGGGAGGAGGCCATTTTGGATGATCATTCTCTCTTCCTTCTCTATCCTGGTTCCCCTCTATTTGGGATGGTTCTAGATATGTTTTTATAGAGATATAATGTATGATCCACTGTTTTTTCTATACTCTTGTTTTTCATTACAATACCATGATCTTCGTTTGGTTTTGGGATAGGTCTTAGTAATAATTTCACCAAAGTATAATGAAATCATCTCAAATTGATTGGGATTCTATATGGAATAGATAGAGGATATCCTAACATGATGTATATAGACTGTTTGTCATTGTTTTTATTGAATTATGTCACCATATTGTTATTTTATAGGGATTTTGGCTTAAATTAAACTAAATTTACCATTTAATTGGATAATTAATTTAGTGATTTGGTGTGGATAAGGTTTAAGTGGGTGTCGGGAGTAGATCGCAGCTCGTTACTTGAGGTTTTGGTGAGTGGTTATGGCATGGTGAGTTTTTAAGTATTGTTCCTATTTTTACTAAATTGAATAATTAATTATATATTATTTAATTAATTATAATGTATTATAATTAATTAATTTGGATTCATGGGCATGAGTTAGGGCCTCATGAAGGCGGTTTATGGATGAATAGACTTATCCGAGATTAGGTAAGAATTTTAAGGCTATGATTGAAAGGAATAACATTTTTTTGAGGTAGGTGGTCCTTGGAATATACCCCTATGGTATTTAAATTCATTTATATACATTGGTATGTTATATGAATTATCAACATTGTGTGTGATTAATATTTTTTTAAGAAAATTGTTTATTTATAATTTTTAACACTTAATTTGGTCATGTGGGATGAAAATATTATAAACATTACCTCAAGTATGGTAGATTGATGAAGATACCTAAGAAGATTCAAATGAACTTACCTAGGATGGTCTGTATCACCCACATTATGCACCAAAAGGCTCATGCAGCCCCCCTGTGCAGCATTGAAAGGCTCACCACCTCGGTATGGGGTTCATGCACACGGTACCTACATTGGGCACCTTCACGGGGTGAATCCTTCGAACAAGGTACCATATTTTCATATAAATTGGACCTTAGGGATCCTCATTTTCAAGAGTAGAAAATTGGAATAATCCCCCATGCTCTGGTCGCACAACCCCTTCACCCAGGTCCTTAAAAATCTCTAAGGTATCTCTCCAAAACATGAGATAGGAAGGGTTTAAGGGGGATAGTGAGATCAAGGTCCCTTAATGGTCTGAAACACAAGAAATCTATTTTATTACCCATTTTACCATATTATATGACCCCTATCAAGAAGGTACCTTCCTTAACCTAGGACCTATGTGAGACCCTTCTAAGGAAACATAAGGATACCATTGGTGCCTAGAGAATGACTCACCCAATTATTGTTTCCTAGGTGAACCATCACCTAAGGAACATCTATTTTGCATAGTCTTACCCCCTTCATGAAGAATTTTTAGATCCTCCCATGCCATGTATAAAACATATATTTCTCATCAAGCAAGGACCTGTGTGACCCACCTCTCAATACCTCTTTCAAGCCACCAATTATAGGGCTTCTCTTCCATTGAATACCTCACCTGAGGGGGGGGGGATTTCACTCAACCTAAACCTATAAACATTCATGACCATAGTAAGAGTAACATCAACATTTCTCTAATTTAGATATGCATTCCTTCAGTCATAGGTGTCCTGCACTTGTCCTACCTGACGGGTAGGTTACTTGGAGTGTATGAGGGTATGTATTCCCTCGATCATGAGGACAATGGTCATAGGGGAAGTGTCATGGATCTTTCGATATTAGATATTATGTCTTTACACCATTTAAATCCCAATTCTTCCCTAAGAACAGGGACCTCTAGTTATGGGTGGGGAGAAAGCAGATCACTCTTTTTTTCCATTTGAGGGATAGTGACTTATCCTCCTCCCATCCCCAAAAACCATGAGCAGGAAATATCATTCCTCATTCATTATTCCTTCTCTTTTACCATCATATGTATCCATATGGGTATTCATATGTGACTATCTAGGATACAATTATAGGATGGAACGATCATGTCAAATCCCTTTCTTCTTCTCCAGTTTCCCCAACCTCTTCCACCAGCTAAAGAAGAATCTTGCGGTTTTCTGGATCTTCTTCTTCCTCTTGTTTCTCACATCCAAGCATAAATTGTGTGGGATAATAGGTTAGATATTATTATAGTATCTACACAATCATTTGAATGTCTTGACTGAGAATATTTTTCCAAATATTCATCTTGTTTTAGCACCCCATTTTTTTACCATATTTTCCTTTTTATTTTTTTGATAGCTTTTCAAAACACACAACACCCGATTTGAAAACACTACTTAGTCACATTTTTGAATATCCAATTAAATTATAAAACTTTTAGAGAGTTTGACTAAAAAAATTAGATTATATATCCAAAAAAATATTTTTAAACTCACCTAATATATTTTATAGGGGTAATTTAAGAATAAACTCAATATTACATATAAAATACAATATTTTTATAAAGGTAGTTTTTCCACCTTTGGATGGAGAAACCATATTAAATCCAATTTATAACATTTTTATAAGTTTATATTGTTAAAATAAACTTCATATTTGAAAAAAAAACATAATAATTAGGTTAGTGTTAAATTTTGATATTTTTCTGAAACATTTCATTTTTTAATGAATAGTTAGAAATACTGAATTTTAGATCAAAACTGCTTTTTCATTTAATTTAATTATAAGGTTAAATTATATTTTATATTTTATTAAAGGTTAATTACATAATTTATTTATAAATTAATCCAATTTAGGTAATTTGGATCAATTTCACTATGAAATTGAATGTACAAACTTATCAAAATTTTTGACATTTTTACTTTAAAAACCCCCATTGACGTCACACCAACATGATGAATTTTAATTTAATTTCTACAGATTATTTGATTTTAATCTGAAAAAATGGATTCCATATTTTTTTATTATCATAATTTATCATGTATAATAAGGCCAATTTTTTTACCAAAAATATTAGTGAAAGTAATTAAAAATAATTACAATTATTAAGGTAAAATTAAGCATAATAAAGGACTATACTTTTAACTTAGGGGCCCAAATGACCTATATACTGGTAGAAAACACATTTTATGGAAATAATTCGGCTATGAACGTTCCATTATTTAGTTTGGTTGGTTTTGGAAGACTTTTCTTAGGTAAAAAAGTGGTTACTCCTAACTTCTTTTCAAAAATACAAAGTGAACAATTTTCCTCCATTATAAAAGGCCACCACATATCCCCATTCATAAAACATCTAAAAAACTAATATTAGACCAATATATATCCATATAACTTAACAAAATCCATACCCTCAACCTCGAATCCTCTTTTTGGTCATAAATCCTTCCAAGTAAGCCTTTTGGTACCAACCAAAATAAGTTACCCGATTAAGAGGTAACATCTTCTCTCAATCTCTCTAGCTTCATTTCCATTATAAACCCCCTAAAATATCTTTATTACAAGATCATGTAACAACACCAATATAAAAAAAAAATTCTAATTTATTCTTATGATAATGTTTCTACCTACACGTACACACACCTCCATCTAATGGGTAATGAATATATTGTTTCTGTGTATGGCGAACTACTGCCTCACGAAACGATGATTGTTTATTTTTTTCTTTAACACCTATCATATTGGACATTATTATGGACACTATTTTTATATATTTTATATATTATATTTATAATTTCTTTATACTTCTATAATTTTTATTTATAACATGCCTATATTCTTCTATCTTTTGTAAATATGATAATTTTGTTTCAAAAAGTGTGGTCTACCCCCCCCCCACAAAGCAATATAACTCATTAATACAATACATGGAATGTATAAATGATGGTTTTAATATATATTTAACCTATATAACATACATATGATACTAGAATTATAATATACATATGTGTCATTTATTTTTTATTCTTTTAATACAACAATGAAATGAAAGTAGTATCCATGCGTACGTATGACATACCGTCTCCATGAATGGTGATCTTCATTTATAATCTCCAAATATAATGGAGTACTATAAATAAATATATACTGATTATATATGATAATTAATCCATGTTTTAAACTCTTTATATTATGAAACACTGATCAAATTAATGATAACAACAAATAACACGTTAAAACTTACTCGAGAAAACTAGGAAATTAACACCCAAAATAGTGAAATTTATGAAAGAGTGTTAAAAAACAGGAAATAAAATATTATAGGAAATTATTATATGATATTATAAACATGATTATTGTTCTATTATTAGTGAGTAATATATTTTGAACCAATATATATGAGGCTAAATACCACACAACTAAAAGTAAGGATAAGGTAAGGGGATTTCGTCTCAAATTATATTCAACTGAGAATTATTTGTTATTATGCACCAATTCACTTTTATTTGGTGTATATACTACCTTTTTCATGTTATATCAGTATTCCACTTATTATAATGATATTATATGTTTCATTTAATATAATACATTCTTGATATTATGATTAAAATGTTTTATAGTGGTACGGGACACTTCAGAATGTTTAAAGATTATTCTCATCAAAAATGTTCTTAATGATAATATTTTCAATCTCAAATATTTTTTTAATAATTTTTCATTTGAAATTTCCTTAAATATATATCTTTTTATGTGATGTGTATTTTTATTTCCAAAACTGTATATCATTTCACATACAATGTTTTCATTGAAAGTTATTTAACTAACTGGGGAATTATTGATAAATCTGTATCTTTTATTCAATATGAATATTTGATAATGAATATTGTATATTGATAAAATTTATTTTTTAATATGAGAAATTATTATTACATTCTGTGATAGGGGGATACTGGACGTTATATAGATCTTCGATGCATCGACATGTTCTAATGAGACGATTATGTTTCCCAAATTAAATAGGTTTCTGCTTGTAATTTTAAACTATCTGGAGGATAGATCTTAACAATATAGGTCCTCATATGACTAAGACATGATATCCAATAATTAAGAATATATTTCATAGATATACCATTTATTATTTATCCATGGTATTTTTCATCGACATATATATAGATATATTTTATTTTTAGTTCATTGATTAAATGGAATGTGTTTCAGTTTCTTACCTTTCTATATTGAATTTTCCATAACTAGTTATTTTAAAGGAATGTGTTATTAATTATTTTCCTTTCCATGTTAATTTATTCCTATTGATTCATTATTTCTTCCACTTTACTTACCCTTACTAAGAATTTGAGCTCGCCCTTATTATGTTTCTTTCCACATGTTATGAAGAATAAATCTTTGAATAAGAGTTCAAGGATGCAATTTATTTCATTTTATTATGTATCATGTTTATATTTTATATTTACCAATGTATTTTGGGTATCTTGTATGTAATCAGTCTTTCCAAGATAGCTAAACTTGTTGTTCCTTTGGGATTTTATTCCTTATAATCATGCCAATGTAATAAAATAATGCACCGGCTCTGGGCATCTGGGGTTAGGGCATTATAGTTGGTATCAGAGGATGTTTAGCAACAATCTTGGATACTAGATTTAAAAAACATAGATTCTACAGAACAAACCTAAGATATAAATTAATTATAAGTATTGAATAACATTCTATAATTTTATTAAGGTAGAAATAATGTGGGTATTCTTAGAAATACCTCCATGTCGGGATATTACATGTGGATGTGGTTCTGGAACAGATGTATCTAGGAGTAATAAATCTAATCCTGACACGAGGTAACCTGGTACCCAACAATAGGACATACTATACACCTTATTTGACACTCTTGGGGGATATTATTAGGGTAATTTAAGTTTTATTTACCTACAATCATGAAGGAATTAAAAGTAATAATTTTCCAAATGTAAACAAAGTTTTTTATTCTAATATTTAAAATGCATAAATTTATGTTATGGGATATACCATATTTGGAATTACATATTATAAGCTAATATAGTGTATTACATTGGTTAGGAATGGAACCTGGATAAATGAACGGTTTCAATACTCCTAGAAAATGAAGAGATTCCCCTCCCGAGGAAACCAATACAGCTGGTATAGGAACAAAGAAAATCTTGGAAAATTTATGTAAACATAATGATGTTATGAAAAATAACCTCAACCGAATGGAGAAACCTATTCCATTGAGATAATATCTAATGTTGTATTGCTTTATGTGGAGAATCCCCCATCATTTTGTGTTTCTAATAATCCAACTATATTTAATCAATGTTTTAAGTATCTGGAGAAGATATTTACGGCCTTGGAATTCACTGAAAAGGAAAAGGTTACACTTACATTCTATTGTCTCCAAGGATATGTGGATCAGTGGTGGTATCTAATCCAAAATACAAGGGATGAATAAGAAATTTAAATCATGTAATGGAGGAATTTTAAGGACAAATTCTTTGATAAATACTTCCTTTGTGATCAAGAAATTGAGATGAATAGTAAGTTACTTAGCTTAAAGAAGAAGGAAGAAGAAAGTTTTATGGATTATGAAGCTACCTTTACAAGGTTAGGTAGGTATGCTTGATATTATATACAAAACACAAAGTGAAATATTTACCACTTCTTTGAATGTCTAAAGACATGTATCCAAAGGGGACTGTTTTCTCATAATTTTTTATCATATGAAAAGATAGTTTTATGTTCCATAAATATAGAGATGGAATATTCTAGAATAAATATATTTAGGGGAACCCATGAGAATAAGAGGCCTTCTAAGAATCATGGAAAGGGGAATGTGTCTAAGAATAATATGAAAAATCAACCTTTTCAATCATGTGGAAACTATGTGAAGAAGCACCTTGGGAAATGTTTGAAGGAACTGAGAGTTTGTTATAAGTGTGGGGATAGGTGTCACCAGGATCATGAATGAAAATGGAATAAGGTAAACATTTTTTTAATGCTTCAACTATATGGATTTAGAGCACTATGAAAATGAATTCTTTAAGGTTAAGGGGAATATACAAGAGAAGATACCAAGGGGAAATGTATAAGATTATGTGATCACTATAGTAGAGGTATAAGTACTAAATGACATTATAGATGGTACATTGATTATATCTCAAACTTATCCAATAAGTTATTTGGTTCTAGATCATCACACTCCTTTATATCTACCAAGTTTTTGAAAAGAAAATTAGACATTTTCTTTTTTATTTAATAAGTGAATTGTCGGTCAATACTCTAAATGGAAGTATCATTGCAACAAATACATTTTAGGTAGTCCCAATTATAACACATAATGGTGCTTTATGTTCTGACCTTGTAATCTTACATATGGTTGAATTTTATATTATCCTCGGTATGGATAGGCTCTTGAAATGTGATGGAAAAATTTATTGCAAGAGAAAGGAAATTACAATTTGTGAGGAAGATGTAGAATCTATCATCTTTAGATTAAAATCTCCATCACTTGATTATTATTTAGATCCACAATAGTTATCTTTATTGAATTAAATTATCAGGGAACAAGAGAAAATAATTTCTAATGAAGAAGAATGTAATCTTTAAATTGGATATATACCAATTGTGCAGGAGTACATTGATGTATTTCATAAGGATTTTCCTAGACGTCCCCCAGAGCATGAACATGAAATTTATATTGATTTAGTCTCTGATTCACGACTAATAACGAAGACTCCCTATATAATGAACACAATATAATTAGTTTAATTGAAGAAACAACTAGAGTATTTGGGTAATAAGAGATTTATTTTCCCTATATTTTCAAAATGTGGTGCCCCTATCCTATTTGTTAAAAATAAAGATGGATCCATAAGTTTGTGCATTGATTATAGGGAAATAAATTACATTTCAGTAAAGAACAAGTATCATATACCTCACAAGTGATGACTTGTTGGATCAAATTCATGGAGCCCAATATTTTTCAAATATTGATCTTTGTTCTGGGTATCACTAATTGCAAGTGACGAAGGAATACATTTAGAAGATATCTTTTCATATGAGGTATGGACACTGTGATTTTACTATAATTCCATTTGGACTGACTAATGCACCCTCAATTTTTATGTATTTAATGAACTGAGTATTCAAGGAATATATTTACGATTTTTTTGTAGTATTCATTAATGATATTATGGTGTATTCTAAAACCTATTAGGACTAGTAGAGTCACTTTTTAATCATCCTTAAACCTCTTAGAAGGGAAGAGTTATATGGAAAATTAAGTAAATGTGATTTTTGGTTTCAAGAAGTCTCATTTCTTGATCATATTGTCTCCAAAGATAGAATATCAGTTGATCATACAAAGATAAATTCATTCATATAATGGAATAAACTAACAAAATTAACTGAGGTATGTAGTTACATTGGTTTGGTAGGATACTATCAACGGTTCATTCATAATTTTTCTAGATTAGATAACCCATTAACTAAGATTACACTTAAAGGGGATAAGTTTTTTTGGACAAATGAATGTGAAGAATGATTTGATAAACTATATAGAAGATTATTCAATGCTCCTATTTTGACTGTACCATCTGGGATTGATGGTTTGGTCTTATATAGTGATTCCATAAAAAGGGGAATTGGTTGTTTTTGAATGAAAAAATGATAAAGTTATTTCATATGAATCAAAGAAATTGAAGTCTAATGAACATAACTACCCAACCCATGATCTGGAGTTAGTGGATTCAATATTCTCTTAGAAAATTTGGAGTCATTACCTCTATGGAGAAAGATGTGAGAAATACATGGATCATAATATCCTGAAATACATCCTCACACAGAAAGATCTCAACTTGAGACAAAGGCGATGGCTCAAACTACTCAAGAATTATGAATTCTCAATACTCTACCACCTAAGGAAATCAAATAAGGTAGCAGATTCATTGAGTAAGAAGGATCGTGGATTTCTAACCCAAATGAGGATTGAGAAGGATTCAATATTCATGGATCTAGTAAACATGGAAATGGAAATTTATAAGGAATGGGAGACATCAATAATATTTCAAATGATTAAAAACCCATATTATTATATAATATAATGAATTATCAATATAATGATGAGGAATTTTAGAAGAAAATCAATGGTGTGAACGAAGGGAAATTAGCAGACTTTATTTGTGAAGATGGTGTTCAAAACTTTATAGAGTCTTTTTGTTTCATCGATACCTGATATAAAAAGATAATTTTTGGATGATGCACCTAGATGAAATTTCTCTATACACCCTCATAGCACAATGATGAATAACGACTTTAAGGAACACTTTTGGTGGGATAACATGAAGCAGTAAATTGCAGATTATATGTCCAAATGTTTGGTTTGTAAACATGTGAAAGGTTTAAGGCTACATCCTAAAGGACTCATGCAACCTCTTATTATTCATATATGTAAATGAGGTGAAATTACTTTGGAATTTGTCATGGGACTTCCAAATAATCCAAGAAAGAATGATGCAATATGGGATATCATTGATCGCCTAAACAAATTTTCACATTTCCATACTATAAGAGAATACCTAGCTCTTGATCTCCTCGCAAGGCTCTATATTAATGATGTTGTAAGACTTAATGGTCAACCTCTTCCAAGTTTCTTCAATCGAGACACCCAATTTACATAAAAATAATGGAAGAGACTTCAGAAGACCCTCAACACTTAACTTCATTTGAGAAATTCCTACCATCCACAAACTGATGGACAGTATAAAAGAACAATTCAAACAATGTAAGATATGTTGGGATCATGATCTCTTGACTATCAAGGTAAGTGGGATCAGTACTTACCTTCAGTATAGTTTTCCTATAATAATATTTTCCATTCAAGTATTCAAATGGTGTACTATGAAAAACTATATGGAAAGAGATGTTATAATCTATCTTTTTGGGATGTAGTTGGTGAAACAAAAATCATAGGCCCAAAACTTGTTGAAGAAACTACGACAAAGGTAAAGTTTGTCGAATCTCATATTAAATCCACTCCAAGTAGGAAAAAGAGCTATGTCGATAATCAAAGGAAATATTTAGATTTCCATGTTGTAGATCATGTTTTCTTGATATTATATCTATAAAAGGGTGTTATTCAATTTAGAAATAAGTGAAAAATGAGTCCCAGGTACATCAGACCCTCTGAAATTCTTGAATGGGTTGGAGTCGTTGCTTATTTTTTAACATTGATTCCAAATATCTCAATGATTTACATTATGCTCCATATATATATTCTCAAGAAGTAAATAAAATGACCAATTCATGTGATCATATATGATGAGATAGATTTGGAACCCTATCTTTCATATTGTGAATAACCCATCTGAATTCTTGGTATTGTAGAGAAAGTACTCTGAAATCGAACAACTCATCTGGTAAAGGTACTTTGGAGAAATCACAAAAAATGAGGAAGCAACATGGGTACTAGAGGATTATATGAAGGGGAACTACCCAAATATTTTTGAAGGAAATACCCCTAAAATTTCAAGGAAAAAATATTTGTATGATGAATAATGTATCACCCAACACTTTACTATATTTTCCATTATGTTTTGTTAATAGTTTTGCAATACACACAACACCCGATTTAAAAAAACA
Source organism: Viscum album (assembly GCA_963277665.1). Lineage (NCBI taxonomy): Eukaryota > Viridiplantae > Streptophyta > Magnoliopsida > Santalales > Viscaceae > Viscum > Viscum album. The sequence continues at coordinate 1,408,323,190 of OY728125.1, forward strand.
CTATTTAGTCATATTTTGGAATATCTAATTGAATTATAGAACTTTTAGAGAGTTTATATAGTAAATTTATATATTATATATCCAAAACAAATATTTTTAAACATTCCTAATATGTTTTATAGGCATAATATAAGAACAAACCCAATATTACATATAAAATACTATATTTTTTTAGAGGTGGTTTTGTCGCCTTTGGATCACGAACCCATATTAAATCCAATTTTTAACCCTTTTATAATTTTATTATGTCCAAATAAACTTCATATTTTAAATAAAAACAAAATAATTAGACTAGAGTAAATTTTTGATATTTTTCTGAAATATTTCATTTTTTAATGAATAGTAAAAAATACTAAATTTTAGTTCACAACTAATTTTTCATATAATTTTATTATAAGGATAAATAAGGTTTTAGATTGGTTTTAAATTTTAATTACATCATATTTTTATCAATTAATCCAATTTATTTCATTTTGATCAATTTCACTATGAAATTTAATGTAAAAATTTATCAATCTTTTTGACATTTTTACTTTAAAAACTCTCATAGTTATCCCACCTGCACGGTGAATTTTAAATTAATTTATACCACTTCTATGATTTTAATTTGAAAAAATGGATTTTATTTTTGGAATAATAAGAATTTAAAATTTATAATAATACAAAAAAAATTGACCAAAACTATTATTGAAAGTAATTAAAATTAATTATAATTATTAAGGAAAAATTAAGATTAATAAAGGATTAAACCTTTAACATGCAGGCCCAAATGACATAGAAACTTTTACAAAACCCATTTTATGACCATAATTATACCACAAGCCTTCAATTATTGAGTTTTGTTTATTTTTTAAGACTATTTTTAGGTAAAAACGTGGGTATACTAAAATTAGTCTCAAAAATTCCAAGTGATTCATTTTCCTCTCTTATAAAAGGCCACCACCTTTCCCCAGTCATCACACCTCTCAGAACACTTATTTTCATCAAATATCTGACCGTATAGCTTCCCAACATCTGTCCCCTAAACCTTTTATCCTCCTGTTGGGTATAAATCCTTCCAATGAAGCCTTTTGGTAAAATCCAAAAGAAGTTACTTGATTAAGAGATAACATCTCCTCTCAAGCTCTCTAGTTTCATTTCTGTCATCCACCCTGTAAATTTTTAGTATTCCATTACCAGGTAATAACACTAGTATCCTAAATATAATGATATATTTTTATTCTAAAGTTTTTACTGACACTTACACACACCTCCACCTAATGGATAACGAACATATTGTTTCTATGTACGGTGAACTACTGCCTCACCAAATGATGGTTGTTCATTTTTCCTTCAACACCTATCATGGTGTCCATTATGATGAGAAAACTATTTATATATTTTATATAAAATATATATAATTTTATTATGATTATATAATTTTTATTTATAACATGACTTTATTCTTTTCATCTTGTGTATATACAATAATTTCGTTTGAGGAAGTGTGGACAACCACCCCCTCAAAGCGATATTACGCGTTCATACCATACATTAAATGTATAAAGGATAGGTTTAATAAACCTATGTAAAATATATAACATATATATGATGCTAGAATTATAATATACATATGTATCATTTATTTTTCATTCTTTTAACTCACCAATGAAATGAAAGTAGTGTTCATCTGTACGTACAGCCTACCGTCTCCATGAAAGGTGCACTTCATTTCTAATCTCCAAATATAATGGAATAATATAAATAAATATATACTAACAATATATGACAATTAATCCGTGGTTTAAATTCTAGATATGATTAAACCATTATCTAATTAATGATAACAACATATAACAAGTTAAAACATACTCGAGCAAAGTAGGAAATTAACATCCAAAATAGTGAAATTAATGAATGAGTGTTAACAAATGGGTAATAAAATATTTTAAGGAATTAATATATGTTATTATAAACATGAATATGGTTCTTTTATTAGTTAGTAACAAATTTTATACCAATATACATGGTTCTAAAGACTACACAATGAAAAGGAAGGATAAGGTAAGGGAATTTCATCTCAAATAACATTCCATTGAGACTTATTTATTATTATGTTCCAATTCACTTTTATTTGGTGTATATACTATAATTTCCATGTTATATAATGAATCCCCTTATTCTCCTGATATTATATGTTTCATTTAATTTCAAACATTCTGGAGATTATTATTCAAATATTTCAAAGTGATATGGGATGCTTTTGAATGTTTAAAGATTATTCTCACCAAGAATGTTCTTAATGATAATATTTGCAATATCACTTCCTTTAGTAATACTTTTTCATTGTAAATTTCCTTGAATATAAATATTTTTATACCATGGATAATATTATTTCTTAAACTATATATCATTACATATATGATGTTTACTTTGATGTTTATTTTATTAACTAGGGAAATATTGATAAATCTGTATATTTTATTCAAAAAAGATATTTGATCAGGCACATTGTCTATTGATAAAACTGACTATAAGATATGAGGACTGATTTTGACATGAAATAACAAGTGGATCTTGTACCTTTTATAGCTCCTTGATGCATCGACCGGTTCTCATGAGACGATGAATTTGGCCAAATTAAACAAATTTCTATGTATAGTTTCGAACTATCTAAAGGATGGATCTTGATAGTATATGTACTCATGTCCCTAAGATAGGACATCAAATAACTAAGAATTTCCATCATAGATATTTTATTTATTATTAATCCATGAGATTTTTATCAAAATATCTATGGATACATTTCATTTTCAGTTCATTGATTAAATGGCATGTGTTTCAGTTTCTTACTTTGCTATATTTAATTTTCCTTATCAAGTTATTTGAATGAAATGTGTTATAAGTTATTTTCTATTTCATGTTAATTTATTCCTATTGATTCATTATCAATTACTCTTTACTTACCTTTACTGAGCATTTTATCTCAGCCATATTATGTTTCTTTCCCCGTGTTATGAAGAATATATCTTTGAATAAGCATTAAAGGGTGCAGTTTATTTCATTTAATTATGTATCATGTTTGTATTTTATATTTCCCAATATATTATGGGTATCATGTATGTAACCTAGATTTATAAGACTATTAAATTGATCATTCCATCAGGATTTGATTCCTTGTAATCATGCCAATGTAATAAAATAATGCACTGTCTCCAGGATTCTGGGGTCAGAGAATTACAGTTGGTATCAGAGAAAGTTTAACTACAACCTTCGAAATTGGATTTAGATAATAGAGATTCTAGAGAAAACCCCTAAGATAGAAATTAAGGATAAGTATATAATAACATCATATAATTTTGGTAAGGTAAAAATTATGTGGGTATTCCTAGAAATAAATCTTGGTCTGGATACTACAAGTGGACATGGTTCTGGCATAGATATACCTAAGAGTAATAACTATGATAAAGTGTTCTGAGCCTGACTATAGGTAACATGGTATAGGACAATGGGCCTTACTAAACACTTGGTTTGATTCTTCTAGGATATATTCTTAGGATAATTCACATTTTATTTACCTACCATTATGAGGGATTTAAAATTAATGATTTCCCCAAAGTAAACAAATTTTATGATTCTAAGATTTATGGTGCATAAACTTATGTTATAGGCTATACCATATTTGGAATTATATTTTATGAGCTAATCTAGTGTATTATATTATTTAGAAACGGATCCTAGAAGAATGAACAATATCAATACTCATGGAAAATGCAGATATTTCCCTCCTTAGGAAACCAATATAACTGGTGTTGACGCTCCTTTCTGTCATAGAGTCTAAATGACTGAAAAAGGGGAATATCTTAGTACAAATTGATTCATCCTTTTAAGAAACATCAAAAATTGACAAAGGCATGAACGAGGATTCCTTTAAGCAAAGGTCATGCAGGTTTCATCATGGTCACGCAGGTATACCTACGCGCCACATATTAGGCGTGCAGGTGACCTGTGCGCCCTATTTTCTTTTTTCCTAAAGTCTTCAGGAGCCTATAAATACCCCTTGTGGGCCCCCCATTTTGGGGATGAAAAATCCAGAAACTCGGATTTGAGCTCTCGGTTCCCTAGTCTCTTCTCGAAGCCTTCCAAACACTTATAAGGTAATTTCTTACCTATAATGGAAGATATAAAGAGGGGGAACAAGGAATAAGTGTTGAAATTCAACAACACCTACACGCCTAAGTGTCTAACCCTTCATGTAAATGAAGACACTTGTGTGTTGCCTTGTCCCTTAAACAGAACCTATGAGCCATTCATTTAAAATTATTTAGGGATAATACTAAGGGCTTGATCCAAGCCTCGCCCAAGTATTACCCTATGGGTTGACCGTCGCGTAGGTACCTATGTGTCGCACAGGTATGCCAGCGTAACCAGTACCTATGTGCCCCAACAGGACCTGCGCGCCTACTTCTTTTTGGATTCCCATCCTGCCTATTCACCTCTCTTACTCAAATCCACCTCTCCTATTCAAAATTCCACCTTCAAAACCCTATTCAAAGCCATTTTTGGAATGGTTCCCTTATTGGATTCCTTATCTGAAAGGAATTATATGGAAAATCTCTTAAAACCTAGTGATTTACATATTTTTTTGTCACTAAGGTTATATATTTAATTCATTCAAGATCATCCTTTAAGATGAGAGGATCTTTAACCTGGGCCTTCTTTTCAGAAGTAAGTCCCAGTCATAATTTTCCTTAATATGGGCCTCCTTCTCTAGAGTAAGTCCCAAACTCAAATTCCCAAATATGGGAATCCTCCTTAGGAGTAATCCCCAAGTACGCTAACCTGGGCCTTCTTTTCAAAAGTAAGCCCCAGTCTTCAAGTTCCCAAATATGGACATCCTCTTTAGGAGTAAGCCCCAAGTCCCCTAACCTGGGACTCCTTTTCAGGAGTAATCCCCAGTCTTCGAGTTCCCAAATATGGGAATCCTCCTTAGGAGTAAGCCCCAAGTCCCCTAACCTGGGCATCCTCTTTAGGAGTAAGCCCCAAGTCCCCTAACCTGGGCATCCTCCTTAGGAGTAAGCCCCAAATTCCAAATTCCCTTAACCTGGGCCTCTTTTTCAGAAGTAAGTCCCAGTCAAAATTTTCCTTAACTTGGGGCTCCTTCTCTAGAGTAAGCCACAGTTCTCAAGTCCCTTAACCTGGGCCTCATTTTCAGGAGTAAGCCCCAGTCTTAATTTACTTTTGATTTAGGCTTCCTTCTCAGGAACAAAACTAAATCATAAGTCCCCTCTAACTTGGGAATCCTTATTAGGATTAAGTCCTAAGTTAAGTATCCAAATTTCCATAAAGCACATATACCTTTATGGACCTTGTTCCCAAGTTTCTTCCCTAAAGTAAATCCTAATCTTCATCTATCTGGGTAGTCATACATACATAATCCCCACATCATTTCTTATGATTACATCTTTCGTGGCACAATTGTCAAGTTTTACCAATACCTCTTGTTTCTCACACAGAGAATGACTCACGTGATCTTAGAGTGTAAAAGTAATTATGACATCATTCTTTGATCCATCAATCATACATAAACATCATACTTCCTTACTCAAACTATGTGGGTTCTGATTCCTTTTCTAAACAAGGATATGTAGGTATCCCATCTGCGGGTTCGATCCCAACTCTGAAATAATCCATGTCCTTCTGAATGACAATAAACTTCAAGTGCCCCACTGAGTGGCTTTAAAATCAGTATGGTTATCATAATGGCCAAGAGATTTCTACATAATGTGTTGAATGATACCATTGACTAAGAATCTCTAACAAATACAGATGATTCTCTATCGATGAATAACCTCAAATACATATAAAAGATTCTCTAAATCATCTACATACTAATCATTGATTGTCAGATCTAAAGGAAAGATCATTTTCATACTTGGTAATTTAATAAGGATTCATGAACATAACTTAAATCTATAAAGAGAGTCCCAGAGTAGACAATAATTTCCTCCAAAAAGGTGTGATGAGTCCGACCTATCATCCTCTCAACCAATGCAAATTATTAAGCCTCATTGGTTCACAACTAATGAGCACCTACCTTTGGAAAGTAGGTCCAAATGGATATAGAATCATTGGATGTTTCTGGTTCTACGAACAAACCTATTAGAAACCTATTGGAATGTTTGAACCTTAAACAAATAAGGTCATTCCCATTTCCAGAGGAAACAAAAAATGGTGAACCTGACGTGAATCCTTAACCAAGTTAAAAATGATGTTTTACTTATTTGTTAGGCCCCTATTTAAACTCAATGAGAGGGCCAACAAAACAATCAATAACATGTGTGCTCATCCAAAATATGTAGTGGCTAAACTTATCTTGATCATGTCTATTATATCAAACAGGCACTCTTTTCCAAGATCATCTATGTTACAGAACTGGCTTCTCTAAAGTTCACACCTGTGAATGCCTCTGCTACTACTCATGATGGATCGTTATCCGCACTGAGGACGACATCACCTACTCAGCGTCTTCAACACTGGGTATCAAATTCACTGGTTAAGGAATACCATCAACACAATACCATTCCTACTCTGGAGGCCGCTCGACAAGCCCTCCAAGTCAATAATTCACCCTGGTTGTCCAGACAGCGATGACTATCGATCAAGAAGAATGTGGTGTCAACCACCGTCTCCAACCATTTTGGGTCGTTATCCCCGAAACACAATCACCAGTCCCTCACATATGACAAGGAGGTGAATTAGAAGGTCACTAAAGGCCTTAATTCAAGGAGACAGGAGTCCTTCCCGAGGGCTCCTACCAACAATCGCCGCCAGACTCGTGCGGTAGTGCACCCTCAATATGATGAGGGTGTCATCTCCAAGCGTTCAGCTCAGGTTCCTCAAACCCGAGTAGGCAAGACGAATCACCAGAGGCAACGACTGGTCAATAGTGAGCAGGTTCTTATCTCTGCCATTTCCAGAGAAATCCACCAACCTAACTTGGTGGAAAGCAACGAGCAGGCACACACACCCGTCCGTTTTAATTATGTTGTCCAGCAGACTCGTCTGGCAGCAACACGCCATTCCCGCTAGGCAATTCTGGTGGAGTACTATAGACAGGAACATACACCTATTTATAAATCATCATCTAGTCAGCAGGCTCGTCTGAATACATACGATGAAGCCCGCCAACCCAATGTGTTGACAACTGGTAAACAGGAACATACACCTGGTTACACTCATCAATCCTGCCAGCAGCCTCATCTTCCAGTATTGAAGGAAGTTCATCAACCACATTCGACGGAGTGGAATCCGCAGGCACATACACCTGCTAGTATTGATCAAGCCTACCAACAGTCTCGTTTGGTAGCACCTGGAGAAGTCAATTGGAAATCCCCAATGACAAACAGGAGGCAGACTCAACTCTCTTCCCCCACACTTGAGTACTGTTAGAATTCACTAATAGGAAAAGGAGGACAGGAGCAGAAATACACACCTGATCCAAGAAAATAATGGATGTATATTCCCATTCTGGTAGCTGAAGTCACCAAGCACATTTTGACAATGGTGAAAGAGCAGAAGCAAATCCCTGATCATATTCTGGATGCCTGTCAGAATATTTTAACAGCTTCAGCAGCATCACAGGGAAAGAAATGAAAATCTATCCCTACCAGTGGAGTGACACATCAACATATCACCTTATAACAGACACACACCTCTGTTCCAGTCCAAGAGGGTTGTGGGGAATACTCACCCATGTCATACGGACAACCAATTCAGGAATATACACCTGATTTGAGTGGAGATAATCAGCCTAACCTGAATATTTCTCCTGATCAAGCACATACACCTGCCCATAATAACCACTTTCGTCAACAAGTGGTTCCCAAAGTGAGTAAGAAGGCGTCTAATAAAAAGACTCATCCAGCACAGTCAATAAATCAAGTTTCAATCTGTAATAAGGCCTTTCTCAATGCTGGAGTTCTTGAAGCCCTCAGACAACTATATGTTGGAATTCAAGATTCTACTCTCTCATTTCCCAATAGTGGGAACATTAATTCTGAAGGTCTTCATCAGAAAATTCCTCATAAAGGCTTTCTTCATGACAATTAGGTTGATCTTGAAGTTTCATCTTCAGATAAGAGCCACGATAACCCTCTGTGTGGCCAGAAGATCAAGGAGAAAAAGGTTTCATCTTTTGCTGTAACCCACCATGGTGGTCCTCCCCATGATGATGAATTTAGCTACGAAAGTCCTCTCTGGAGTAGTAATTCACATTTCCTGAAAAAATTTCCAATGGAAAATATAGTGATGAGAAAGCCCTCTTATCTTGAGGCACTTGGAAATGTGAATCCAGTCATTTCTGATGCTTTATCACTAACAGGTGAAATACTTTCTCAATCAGAAGATAGCCTTGTGTGTAGTTCATTCTCCAAACCAACCCTGGTTCATTCATCTTCTAGTCTGGTAAATGAATTCTCTACCAATCTTGTTGAATTTGATAAAGAAACAAGGAAGCACCAACTCTATTCTAATCAGGTAGAATAATCTTCATCAATTGATAAAGAGGAAGTGCTGAATATGAGAAAACAGTTGGTGAAAGGTGAAGTTCCAGTCATGTTTTGTCCTTTGGATGACTCTTAGTATGACATTCCAGAGATGTTGACGGAAGATGGAATTCATGATATTCATCTCAACATATGAAAAACACTTTTTCAGTTGAAAAAGAAAATATTATCTTATTACGAATATGAAAATCATGTCAAGATAATAGAAGGGTTGCAACACCAAATTGACTTGGCATCTCTCTCAGTTTCTCGATATTCGAAATCTGAAAAGTAGCAGAGATCCCTTCAGCGTTCATGCCTTGGCGCATTAAGAATATTGCGCCAGTTAATTATCAATTCCCCATCTAGTATTCATATCAGGGGATGAGGTGTTCATGGAGCACTGCATTTCACTGTACTCTCCAGCCAGCAAAGCCCGCTGAAAGTGGTCTCATGCAATGTTATTGCCCATGTCCGGCCACATCCAATTGGCTTTGTTTGTAATCAAAGGCTTGCTCAAGAACATGCCTCAACTAGTTCTTCTCAAAGTCAGGTATATAGAGAACAAGTTGTCGAATTACTCTTGCATCAGGAAAATGAGAATATCAAACAGGATTCTCGTTTAGAGCGTGCACATCATCAAGTGACAGAAGTGTCAGAAATTATCCAGCATTCATTTGATCCAGGTGATTTGAGTGGATGCAGGTTAATGCATCCATACAATTTCTGGACTAAAGTATGCAAGATTAGGAGAGATTTTAATAAAGTCTCAGATATAGCAGCTCAAGAACCACCCCATCTTGCCATATTGGGGACTCTTTTAACCCAACCCTCAGAATCAACAAATAGGATTCGAGGAGTTGAGCAGGAACAGACCCAGTCCATAGGACTGGGGAATTTTTAAAATCCTCAATCTCTTCCTCATAGAAAGTCAGTCTTCTATAGATTAGGGATGAAGCCATAAGAGGAATGAAGAGACGAATTATCAGGAGATTCTATCCAAATTACAGTTCGTCAAGAAGTTCATGAAGGATCGAATCAACAAAAGGCAATGTCTCATCAAGGACATGGAAGAAGGCAATATCACAGAAATGCTGATAGAAGGGATGCAATGTGTTATGCATAAATTAATGTCATCAATGCCATTGTTTCTGATCCCCCAGATGAGTCTAATTTAGAGGGATCAGATGAGGAAGATCCTAATCAAGAAGTTGTACACACAGACACAAATGAAGAAGGTGTACGTACACGAAACCAAAGGCTTACCCAGAATCTAGGTATTCTTTCAAGTAAACAACTTCCCCCTCTCCAAAAGGGATCCAACAAGGGGAAAGGAAATAATCAGGTTACTTCCCACCCTTTCTCTGTAGAAGTCAAATTTCTCTCATTAGAGCAAAGATTTATACAACAGAAGGAAGAAATGAAGGAATTAAGGAGGTTGAATGCAGAACTACTTCAAGGTAGTCTTCCTCCTAAGCGTGTTGGAGTCAGTCGGCCAAGTGAATTTGTTGCAGTTACTGAGATGGATCAAGAATATCCTCCTCCACCTGCACACACTCACAGGTCTAATCCTACAGGTAATTCACAACAACAATCAGCGGTGCTACCATCAGTTTCAGTACCAGCCACCACACCTATCCACGATCCAGTTATTGTACCTACTCAGGTCCAAGCTCAACCGGATGTTTCTCAAAAATTAATAACTACCATTGAGTCATTAACAGCTCGGTTGGAATCTATGGAAGGAAAACATGCTCAAATTCAACCAGAAAAGAGATCTTACCCTGAATGGGTTGATGCAATTCCTCCCCCATCAAATTTTTCAAGTACCACATTCCCAATATTTAATGGTTCGGGAGACCTAGAGAAACAATTAACACATTTTGTTTCTCATTGTGATCCTATGATGGGAACCCCTCAGCAACAAGAAGTAGTTAAGCTCAGGTGTTTTGTGCAGTCATTACAAGGTCCTGCTTTTTTTGGTACACAAGCTTGCAATCCCGGTCAATTACCAGATGGGAGGATCTCCACCAAAGATTCCTTCTTCAATTCAGCTCAACTTTTCCAAAGACAACAGTTTTTTATCTTAAAAATTGTAATCAAAGGGAGAATGAAAGAGTTTCATATTTCATTGCTCACTAGAAGGGATTAACATATTCCTTAATCTAAGAACTCCCTCAAGAAGAATTGTTTCCAATCTGGGTGGAAAATTTACATGATGAGTTGTGCACATCGTTAATTCATGTGAAATACACAGGAGGGTTTCGAGACCTTACTTCAATCGCTCAAAAGATTGAAGACTCTCTTACAAAGACTGAGGATAAAAATCATGTAATTCCATCAGCTCCAGGAAGTAGAATGGTAAAGCAGAGACTGCTATAGTTACGCTTAAACAAGAACCTGTACCTGCTTCTACTTCAAAACCTTCATCTTACCGAAGGGCTCCACCTCCTGAGCGTCAACAATAGAGACCTTTTTGTCATGATGATCAAAGAGATCAAAGATGGAAACAATTTGATGAGTTGAAGAACAAAGTTTACTCTTTCCGAAATGAACAATTTCCTGGTTACTTCATTTCAGCTCTGGAAAATAATTTGGTTCAATTGTCGAGGCCTAAAAGGCCAAACAATGAAGGAGTTTAAGACCACCCCAACTATTTCCCATTTAATAAAATGTTGTGGCATCCCATTCAGGAGTGTTTTGTCTTCAAATACCTCCTGTAAAAAATGGTGGACTCATAACAAGTCAAATTGAAAGGTTCTTCAACTCAGGTAGCATGTGTTACTACTATAGATCCAAAGGAAGAGGGCGAGTGGTAGGAAGTCAAAAACAAAAAATCAAAGAAATATGATGATTGTATGGTCAGAAAAATGATCAACTAAACTCATGCCATTTTGTGAACGCAATTGAAGAAACCAATTGTGTCTTCTGCTATGAATGCCACAGAAAAACCCTCTTCATTAGAGGGAAAATCCTTAAAGAGGCGGCATAATTCAAAGAAAGAGGAATAATCAGAAGAAGATGAAATCGTGTCAAATCCCAAGTTGTCTTTGACTCTGGTAGATTTTATGCCATCTACTTCAAAGCCACAGGCACCGTCCCACCAAATGTCACAGCCTAAATTGGATAATCAGGCAGATTCTTCATCGGATGAAGAGTTGATCTTTGGTTCTGTTAACATGATTCACTTAACAGATCCATATGCCAGTCGCAGTTTCGATTTTGATGAGCTCGAGTTCCCTGTATCAAAAAGAGGAATCAGAGGGAGTTCCAGAGGTCTGGAATACAGAGGAAGACATGGATATCCCAGAATCTACTATTCTAATTCTACTCCTTCTAGAACTATGTATGCAGTAGAAACTCGTGGCAGAGCCCTTCAGCAGGCTCAACAAGAACAAGAAATTTCTTCCACACATAGCAGATTTAGTCCTGGCACAATCATTCTGGAGGATCGGTTGGAGGTTACACCTTATTCCTCTCATCAAGTAAAGAGACCTATTCGGTCTAATCTTCCAAAGATGGGAGTATTTCCAACTCCTACCCTGATACAAGAAGCATCTACTTCCAAAGCATCAACTTCTAAGGCACCTATGAAACCACCTATTCCTGTTGGAAAACGCAGACCTTTGGATCAAAAATATGATTTCTTGAAACATTTGGACCAAGTAACGGCTAAGTTATCAATTATGGATGCCTTAAATTTATCAAAGGATATTCGGTAGGCACTCATCGAGGCTTTGTCAAGTCCTCAGGAATTTGAAACTGAAATTGTTGCAGCTGAAGTCTACCATGTAGAGAATAATCCTGCAGAATTCCATGTAGTGATATCTTTTACAGATGAAGATTAAGATGATGTCGTGCATGGAAATATTATACCTTTGTACTTATCTGGAAAGGTAAATGAAGTAGACATCCAAATATCTTTCATTGATAATGGTTCAGGAGTCAACCTCATCCTCATTTGTACATTACGTCGATTGGGCCTCACCGAATCTGATTTATCTCCTTCTACTTTGATGTTTCAAGGATATGATAAAAATGAACAAGAACCTTTGGGCGAGATCACACTCAGAACTCAGTTTGGAGATCTTGTATCCAATTCAAATTTCATGGTTTTTCGACATGACACAGCCTTCAATATTTTTCTTGGAAGACCTTGGCTACATCAACATGTGGTTATCCCTTCATCATACCATCAATGTCTCAAATATTGTTTCAATGGTCAAATTTGGACATTGTATGGTGATAAAGCCCCATTAAAGACATGTGAATCTCAATACATTGAGGCAGAATTCTATCACATAGAGGGAAAGGAGAAATCCACAACAAGGGAGGTTACCAAAGTTAATGCTCCATATGGTTTGGAAAATATTCCAGTAAACCCATTCACACATGTGAGTACAGATTATGTCTTACCTATTAGTCAAATTGACAGGATAGACCCAAATCCAAATACTCTTATGGAAACTTCTATAATGTCTATTACTGCAATCAAGCCAGATAGCATGGGAGAGATTGGTGATTCACCAAGCAATGATGAAATCTAAAATGGAGATGTCTTCATTTCATCTGTTGAAATCCAGAAAGTCTATACTTTTCCAAATAGGACAAAAGAAGTTATAGAAATTTCAGATATGAATGATGATGTCGATTCTTAATCCATAATCTCCTCTTTATTACCCAAGGAAGACCGTTCATCATCAATTGGGTCAGAAATGGAAGCTTCTTCTTCAAGATGTTCAAATTTTAACATCTCTCTTGATCCTGTAAATTCTGCTTCATCATCTATTATGCAAGTAGAAATAGAAGAAATAACACATGTTGAAGAATAAAAAGAAGATCTTAGGGATTCTCCTCCAGTATTTGAATAGGGTATCTCCACCACTGTGGATGAACTCATAAAAATAAATATGGGTACAAAAGAAGATCCAAGCCCCACTTTATTTAGTGTGGCCATGACTCTTGAAGAGAAAGAGATGTATATTTTATTTTTAAAGAAAATCGAGATATATTAGCTTGGAACTATACAGAGATGCCAGGTCTTGATCCTGATGTTTTTACTCATCGTTTGGGTTTTCCAGAAGAACATCGAGGATTTAAGCAAGCTGCAAGAAGAACACACCCAACTTATGCTTCCAAAATTGAAGCTGAAGTGGATAAGCTTATCAAAGCTAACATCATCATAGAAGTTAAATATCCCAAATGGTTGGCTAATATTGTCCCTATGAAAAAGAAGAACGGACAAATTATAGTTTTCATTGATTTCAGAGATCTTAATCGGCATTGTTCTAAGGATGATTTTCCAGTTCTAATCACAGAACTCTTAATTGATGCAACAGCTGTCTATGAAGCACTTTCCTTCATGGATGGATATTCCGGGTATAATCAAATCTGAATGGATCTAGAAGATGAATAATATACATCCTTCAGAGCCCCTCAGTGTGTGTTTTTCTATCGGGTAATTCCCTTTGTCCTGAAGAATGCAGGCGCAACATATCAGCGTTCCATGCATCATATCTTCAAACCCTTTTTAGGGAAGTTTATTGAATGTTATGTGGATGATTTGGTGGTTAAATCCAGACAAAGTTCTAATCACTTGGCTGATTTGGAAATCATATTCCACAAACTTCAACAGCACAATTTGAAGATGGTCCTTTTAAAATGTGCTTTTGGGGTAACCTCAGGAAAATTTCTCAGCTTTGTTGTATGCCATCGTGGTATCAAAGTCGATCCTAAGAAGACAAAGTCAATCCCTGGTATGTCACCTTCTCTAAATTGGAAGGAATTAAGAGGAATTCAAGGACACTTATCCTATATTCGGCGTTTCATCGCCAATTTGGTAGGCAAAATTTTACCCTTCACCAAATTGATGAAGAAGGGAGTCACTTACCATTGAACTGAAGAATGTCAATAGGCATTCGATATTCTCAAGAAATATCTCTTCAACCCACCGGTATTAATGCCACCTATTGAAGGAAGGCCACTTATCCTTTATGTGACATATTTATAGCAATCATTGGGTACCTTCCTTGCCCAGAATAATGATACTGGGAATGAAAACAGCCTCTACTATCTCAATCGGACTATGATTGAAGCAAAAACCCGATATTAAATTATTTAAAAGTGCTGCCTAGCATTAATCTTTGTAGTTCAGAAGTTGAGACACTACCTGCAACATAACGAGGTCCAATTGGAATCTCAAAATAACCCACTCAAATTTATCCTTAGTCGCCCAATGCTTACGGGACGTCTGTCAAGGTGGGCAGTTATTTTGCTGCAATTTGATATTCAGTATGTGTATCAAAAGGAAATAAAGGGCCAAGATTTGGATGATTTCCTTGTTGAACATCCTTCAGTAGAAGATACATCTTTAGATACTAAACTTACTGATGAAGAATTATTCTCTATTCAAGATAATCTTAAAACATGGGAAATGTACTTTGATGGTGATTTCAGAAGTCCAACAGGGAAGAAAATGGAATATCCTAAATTCAACAATATTGGGTTAGGAATTTTACTTATTTACCCAGAAATTGCAGTGCTACCCTATTCCTTCTTATTGTGGGAAGGCGGAACAAATAATGAAGCAGAATACCAAGCTCTCATCGCAGGATTGGAGTTGGCGCTTCAGGAACAAGTGAATCACTTAAAGGTGAAAGGTGATTCAAAACTGGTAATCAAACAATTCAATGGGGATTATGCCATAAAAAAGAGTTAATATCTTTGTAAGATTATGTCAGATATTTAATGGCGTAATTTCCTTCGAAACTGACATTTTATTGTGTCCTGCGATCACAAAATTCCCAAGCTGATGCATTGGCTAATATAGCCACAGCTCTGGAAGATCCAAATCAGGACAAGAAAATCATTAGTATTGCCCACCATCATACAATTTCACCTTATGTTCAAACTAGAACAGAGGAAATCAATGAAATTAGTCCCATTTCTAAACCATATGGTCATACTACGGGATGGATGACACCTATCAGGGAATATCTTCAAAATGGAACACTCCCACTTGATAGAGCCAGGAAAGAAAAAGTCTGGCGATGTGTGGTCAATTTTACTCTTTATGATAGCCCAGATCACCTAGATAAAATTCTCTACAAAATAGGTTTTGATGGAATTCTCTTCAGATGCATTGAAGGTGAAGAGACAATGGTTGTCATGAAAGAAGTACATGCAGGAGTCGGTGGTGCCCATCAGTCCGAACATAGACTATCTGATCAAATTCAAAGGATTGGATACTTTTGGACTTCAATGATACAAGATTGTGTTTATTTCACAAAGAAGTGTCATTCTTTCCAAGTATGTGCCAACTTCATTCATCATCCCCCAGAGTTTCTTCATACAGCTAAATACTTATGGTCATTTTCCACATGGGGAATGGATGTAGTTGGACCTTATCATTAAACTACAGCCAAGCAGTTTAAGTATATTCTTACTGCTACTGACTTCTTTTCAAAATGGGCAGAGGAAATACCTCTCAAAGAAGTTACTTCTAAAATCATTGTTAGCTTCATCAAGTCTAACATCATTACCAGATTTGGTGTCCCTCATACCATATTGATGGACAATGGAACCAACTTCTGTTCATCTAAGGTAAGGAAGTTGTATCAAGAATACAACATCAAATCCAATCATTCATCTCGGTATCATGCAATGGTCAATGGAAAAATATAAGCCTTCAACAAGACTCTTTCAAAAAACTAAAAAAAGATGGTGGATAAAGATAAGAAATCATGTCCTGATAAACTCTTTCATGATTTATGGGCTTATCGGACCACCACCCACACTACAACGCGATCAACTCCATATTCATTAATATATGGAATAGAAGCAGTCTTTCCCATTGAGGTTCAATTACCTTCGCTCAGAGTAGCCATTTGTGATCAGTCATCTACAGATGAACAATCTCAAAAGCTATTGGATGAATTAGAACTATTAGATTAAAAAATATTGTGCACCCTGCACCACTTGGAAGTCTATCAGAATCGAATAGAAAGAGCTTTCAACAAAAATGTTCGTCTTCATTCATTCATTCAGGGAGAATTGGTATTGGTTCTTAGAACTCCAATGATACCAAGAAAGAAACCTCCCAAGCTTGAACCAAAATGGGAAGGACCTTACTCAATACATAAGGTCTACTTCAATGAAGCTTATTATTTAATCTAAATGGATGGAGAACTCATCACGACTCCAACCAATGCCAGATTTTTTAAGAAGTATTTTGTATAACACAAATACATCATCAGTCTATGCATATGACCTTAAATGTCTAACATGATGTTAAACTGTATTGTTTCCCATCGTCCAACATGATGTTAAACTGTACCATTGTCCAACATGACATTAAACGGTATTGTACCTATTATGTCCTAGCTACATGACGCTAAAATGTACAGCACCCCAACGTCCTATATGACGTTAAACTATGAAAAAGTCCCCAATACATCCAACATGACGTTAAACTGTGTCCCCATTGTCCTCACTACAAGACATTAAACTGCATAGCCATACGTCCTAGCTACATGACGCTAAACTGTATAGCACCCATCCCTGCTATATGAAATTAAACTATACAGCACCTCTTTTTTCATTAATGCAAGACATTAAATTGCATAGTCCCCCCTATGTCCTTACTACATGACATTAAACTGCACAGTCCCTTCTTCGTCCTACATGACATTAAACTGTGAATTGTTAAGGTTGTTTTTGCCTCTTGTTTCTCACACCGAGTATGACTCACGCGAGCTTAGAGTAAACTTCAACCATAACACCCTCTTTGGACCACTAATCACGTGTAAGTCCCAACACCATCTTTGGTTTGTCCTCAAGTACAACTTGATCAATAATTCATTCTTCAATTGAACTACGTAGACTTCGATCCTTGCCTTCTAGGCTAGGTATGTAGGAAACCTCCTGAGTTTCAATCCCAAAACCAATCTCTTCACATCGGTTCACCTCCATCTCATATGTTGTTGATTCGTGAAGCCACCCCTAAAACCAATATCTTCACATTGGTTCACCTTTTTCCTTGCTATATGACGTTAAATTGTATAGCACCTTTGTCCTATAGGACAATAAACTACAAAATTCTTTGACACCTTCACCTGAGAGGGAATCATTATTTACATTGATCTCCAGTCGTGTTATATTCTTTAGACTACATGCATACATGGCAGTGCCCGAAACTTTTATCTTGGGTCAAACCATCATTGCACTAAATTCCCCTTTCACCCTTCACTTGTACGAACCAAATCTGTACAAAGGGTATTTCAAGAACTATGTGCGGCTTGATTCACATCCTTATAGGATACGTAGGAACGTTTGAGCATCCCTCGAATCCAGCCCCAATTCTTTGGGTCTAACCCCAAATTCCACTTTCAGTCCCTTGGCTGAAAAGTCCCCCTGTGAAAACTTGAATGTGGTATGAAAACCCTGGTCTTCATTCACATCAAGTTTATAAAACACACACTGTGTATTCCTTATAATGGTTCGAGATCTATGACCCTAAACTAAGATCTCTTACACTCTTGTCCCACATGATGTTAAACTGTATTTCAAGAACTACATTTGGCTTTATTCTCATTCTAATGAGATATGTAGTGAAGTACAACATCTCAATTTAGGACCCAGCCACAACATTATTATGGTTAGCATTGGTCTGTATATCTTTACATGCATTGAAAAAATGCCCATTTTGATGTGTCATAGTCCTAACCTTAAATACTTCCAGATCTCCATAACCCTTTTCTTGACTTCTTGTCACAAAATGTTTGATACCTGAGAGTTCTTTATCCTGACTATGTAGTATGTGCCCTTAGGCGGCCTTGCATAAACAGACTACATAACAGACTTGTCAGCCAAAAGATACTATTATTTGACTATTCATCCAATTCCTTTAGGTGGCCTTACATAATTCAACCCCTTCATGGGTTTTTTATATAATGGTAACTTCATTCTTGGGAAGAAAACATCTTTTTTCCTTAGTTGTCTTAACGACAATATGTAGGGATCCGCAGAAAATAGTTATCCTTAACATATTTTTCCCATACTCTTTTTCATGATCTGAAAGTATTCAAGTCTATGGTTTATATTTCTCTTCACTATGTTTTGGTCAGACCATCGTATGAGTGACATTCATCCAATTATTTGACAATCTTGATTGGAAATATCCTCTCCATATTCAAGTACCTCTCTCCAAACAGCAGACTCTATGCTTTGGAAAATTTGAATCTCCATAAACCATCACTGGATTTTTAGCAGTAGAAAAGTAAATTTCTGAGAGTTCTTTTTCCTGACTATGCAACATGTTCCCTTAGGTGGCCTTGCATAAAAAGTCTACATAATAGACCTGTCAGCCAAAAGATACTATTATTTGACTATGCATCCAATTCCCTTAAGCGGCCCTGCATAATTCAACCCCCTAACTGGTTTGTTAAATATTGGTAACTTCATTCTTGGAAAATACTTCTTCAAATGCCTTTTATCCCTTTTTCATATCATTCCTCAGATTCAAAATTTCTTAAGTCGTAGTTTAAATTTTTTCCCCCATACTTGAATATGGTAATATGTTTTCAGATAAATTATCAAGGAATTGAGTCAATTTTAATCCATTCGATCAAAGCTATTTCGACCTTAAACATTAGCCTTTTTATGTCTGACGTGCATGAATTTAAACTGACCACAAAAGACAAGGGAACTCTGAAAAAAAGTCAAGTCCCAGCTCACTGAATATACATTTAGTATTATTTAGGTAATATTGAGCAATAAAAAGATTCAAAGTTTGTAGGGTTATTTTTTATAATCCTAGCAAAAAAAATAAAACTATGCTTACTAAGCCCATTGGCTTAGGTAAAATTTAAAGAAGGTAACAAGTGAATGCAGGCACAAATGATTGAAGATGAAAGTGTTTTTCATTGATGCACAAGATTTAGAATGAAATCCACAGACTAGAGTCTCTTCTCTTTTTCAGGAATTACAAGAGGCTTTCAACATAACTCTTAATTTGATTCATGGAATCCTGAGCTTCATCAGCAGCCACCTGGAATTCATTCATTAAACTGGATACAATAAGATATGCAGTGATACCAACTCTTCTTGGAACAATTGTAAAGGAATGTTCTTGAGTGCGGTTTGAGAAAATTTTCTAATGATCAAACAGTGACTCTGTTTCTGTCCAAGAGACTTGGAAGATGGATACATGGATTTGAGAATGGAGCATTGGAAGTAAAGAGCCATTTGTAAGAAGCAATGAAACCATGGAAAATCAGCAACCTGCGCGGCGAGAGCTCAGAAGAATTCAAAGCCGGGTACTTTGCGCGAGAATGATGCGCATATTTATAGGCCAGGCCACACCCCTGCATGCCGAAGTCTGCACACCTCTCACCTGCGTGCCGCTATTTGTGCGCTCCGAACCTACATGCCACAGTTCCTTGGTTTTCTTCTTTACCTCAGAGTCACATCCACCTTCCTTTCGGATCCAACTCTGAAGGGGGACTTTTTTTTATTCTCCTTTCTGTCACAGAGTCTAAATGACTGAAAAAGGGGAATACCTTAGCACAAAGTGATTCATCCTTTGAAGAAACATCAAAAATTGACAAAGGCATGAACAAGGATTCCTTTAAGAAAAGGTCGTGTAGGTTTCATCATGGTCGCACAGGTATACCTGCACGCCACATATTGGGTGCACAGGTGAATTTCCCACTCTATTTTCTTTTCACCCAAAGTCTTTAGGAGCCTATAAGTACCCCTTGTGGGCCCCCCATTTTGGGGATGAAAAATCCAAAAACTCATATTTGAGCTCTCGGTGCCCTAGTCTCTTCTCGAAGCCTTCCGAACACTTATAAGGTAATTTATTACCTATAATGGAAGATCTAAAGAGGGGGAACAAGGTCTAAGTGTTGAAATTCATCAACACTTGCGTGCCTAAGTGTCTAACCCTTCTGGGAAAAGAAGACAGTTGTGCGCCGCCTTATCCCTTCAACAGAACCTGCGAGCCATTCATTTAAAATTCTTTAGGGATAATACTAAGGGCATGATCCAAGCCTCACCCAAATATTACCCTATGGGTTGACCATTACGCAGGTACCTTTATGTCATGCAGGTATACCTGCGCGACCAGTACCTGCGTGCCCCAACAGGACCTGTGCACCTACTTCTTTTTGGATGCCCCTCCTGCCTATTCACCTCTCTTATTCAAATCCACCTCTCCTATTCAAGATTCAGCCTTCAAAACCCTCTTCAATTCCATTTTTGGCATGGTTCCTTTGTTGGCTTCCTTATCTAAAAGGAATTCTGTGGAACATATCTTAAAACCTAGTGATTTACATTCTTTATGTCACTAAGGTTAGAGATTTCATTCATTCAACCTCATCCTTTAAGATGAGAGGATATTTAACCTGGGCCTTCTTTTTAGAAGTAAGTCCCAGTCATAATTTTCCTTAATATGGGCCTCCTTCTCAAGAGTAAGTCCCAATCTCAAATTCCCAAATATGGGCATCCTCCTTAGGAGTAATCCCCAATTACCCTAACCTGGTCCTCCTTTTCAGGAGTAATCCCCAGTCTTCAAGTTCCCAAATATGGGCATCCTCCTTAGGAGTAATCCCCAAGTCCCCTAACCTGGGCCTCCTTTTCAGGAGTAAGTCCCAGTCTTCAAGTTCCCAAATATGGGCATCCTTCTTAGGAGTAAGCCCCAAGTCCCCTAACATGGGAATCCCACTTAGGAGTAAGCCCCAAGTCCCCTAACCTGGGCATCCTCCTTAGGAGTAAGCCCCAAATTCCAAATTCCCTTAACCTAGGCCTCCTTTTCAGAAGTAAGTCCTAGTCATAATTTTCCTTAACTTGGGCCTCCTTCTAAGAAGTAAGCCCCAGTTATCAATTCCATTAACCTGGGCCTCCTTTTCAGGAGTAATCCCCAGTCTTAATTTAAATTTGATTTAGGCTTCCTTCTCAGGAACAAAACCAAATCATAAGTCCCCTCTAACTTGGGAATCCTTCTTAGGATTAATTCCTAATTTAAGTATCCAAATTTCCATAAAGCATATATACCTTTATGGACCTTATTATCGAGTTTCTTCCCTGAATTAAATCCTAATATTCATCTATTTGGGAAGTCATACATACATAATCCCCACATCATTTCTTATGATTACATATTTCGTGGCACAATTGTCAGGTTTTTCCAATACCTCTTGTTTCTCACACCGAGAATGACTCACGTGAGTTTAGAGCGTAAAAGTAATTATGAAATATTTCTTTGAGAAATCAATCATACATAAACATCATACTTCCTTACTCGAACTACGTGGGTTCTGATTCCTTTTCTAAACAAGGATACGTAGGTATCCCATCTGCGGGTATGATCCTAACTCTGAAATAATCCATGTCCTTATGAATGACAATAAACTTCAAGTGCCCCGCTGAGTGGATTTAAAACCTGTATGGTTATCATAATGACCAAGATATTTATACATAATGTTTTGAAGGATACCATTTACTAAGAATCTCTAACAAATACAGATGATTCTCTATCGATGAAGAACCTCGAATACATATAAAATATTCTCTAAATCTTGTACATACTCATCATTGATTGTTAGATCTAAAGGAAAGATCATTTTCAT
This sequence comes from Viscum album, assembly GCA_963277665.1. Lineage (NCBI taxonomy): Eukaryota > Viridiplantae > Streptophyta > Magnoliopsida > Santalales > Viscaceae > Viscum > Viscum album. Next base: position 1,408,345,343 of record OY728125.1, read on the forward strand.
ACTTGGTAATTTAATCAGGATTCATGAACATAACTTAAATCTATAAAGAGGGTCCCAGAGTAGACAATAATTTCCCCTAAAAAGGTGTGATGAGTCCGACCTCCCATCCTCTCGACCAATGCAAATTCGTAAGCCTCATTGGTTCACAACTAATGAGCACCTACCTTTGTAAAGTAGGTCCAAATGGATATAGAATCATTGTATTTTTCGGTTCTACAAAAAAACCCGTTAGAAACTGATTGTAATGTTTGAACCTTAAACAAATAAGTTCATCCCCATTTCCAGAGGAAATAGCTGGTATTAGAATGGATAAAATCTGGGCAATATTAGGGATAAGTAATCAGGTTATGATAAATAAAATTTCCTGAATGGAGATACATATTCCTCATAGAGAATATCCTATATAGAATAAATTTATGTAGTATAATCATCCATTTCTTTGTGGGACTACTAATCCAATTATAGTTGAGCAATATATTAAATCTTAGGAGAAGACATGTTTGGCCTAAGAATGTAGCAAAAAAGAAAAGGTTACACTTGGGTCTATTGTCTCCAAGGAGATATAGATCAGTGGTGGTAAAAAATATTGAATAGAAGGGAGGTATAATAAATTAAACTCATATAATAGAGTAATTTTAAGGGCATGTTATTTTATAAATACTTCCCCCATGATCAAAAAATTGAGATGAAGAGAAAGTTCATTAGCATTAAGAAGAATGTATAAGGGAGTGTTATGGATTATAATGATACATTTATAAGGTTATTTAGGTATTATATGGATTATATATGAAACATAGAGTAAACTTTTTACCACTTCTTTGACGTATTAGGTCACCTCTATAAAGGGCACTGGTTTCTCAGAATTTTTCATCATATGAAGAAATAGTTTTATGTTCCATTAAGATAGAGAATGAATTTTCTAGAATCAATATATTTAAGGGAATATAAGAGAAGAAGAGGTCCTCTAAGTATAATGAAAAAGTGGAATTCATCTATGAAGAATTAGAAAACTCAAACTTTTCCATCTTGTGAAAACTGTGGGAATAAGAACCCCGGGAAATGATTAAAGGGGTTGAGAGTTTGTTAAAAGTGTGGGGATAAGGGTCACCAGGCACATGAGTGAAAAGGGAAGAAAGAAAAAACTCTTTTAAAATGTTTCAACTATAGTGAGATGGGTAACTATACAAAATAATTCCTTAATAATTAGGGGAATATACCACAAAATAATCCAAGGGGAAATTCCCACGCTTTTGTGATCACTAAAATAGAGGTAGAAGTACCAAATGATGTGATTGAAGGTACATTAATCCTATCTTAAAATTTTTCCAATGAATTATTTGATTTTGGATCGTCTCACTCTATTATATCTACCTTGTTTCCAAGAAAATTATATATTTCCCTTTTTATTTAATAAGATAATTGTCACTCAAAACTTCTAAGGAAAGTATAATTACAACAAAGATGTGCCAGAGAGTCCCAATTACAACACATAAATGTGCTTTATGTGATGACCTTATTATCATACCTATGGTTGAATTTGATATTATTCTCAGTATGGATTGTCTCTCAAAATATGATGCAAAAAATATTTCCAGATAAAGGAAATTAAAAATTTTGAGGAAGTTGTAGAATCCATAATATTTATATAAGAAGCTTACTCACATAATTCTTATTTAGATCCACCCTCGGTAGCTCTATTGAATGAAATTATTGGGGAATAAGACCAAAATAATCTAGTGAAGAATAAAGTAATATTGAAATTGAAGATGTAACAATTTTATAAGATTACAATGATGTATTTCCTAAGGATTTTCATAGACATCCCCTAGAGAATGAAGTTGAATTTCTTATTGATTTAATCCCTGATTCAAGGACAATATCGAAGGCTCCCAATAGAACGGTCACTATAAAATTACTGGAATTAAAGAAAAAACTAGGGTATTTGGGTAATAAGGGATTTATTTTCCCTAGTGTTTCACCATGGGGAGCCATTGTCCTCTTGGTTCAAAAGAAATATGGATCCATGAGATTGTGCATTGATTATTAGAAAATAAATGCCATTATAGTAAAGGAAAATTATAATCTACCTTACATTGATGACTGTTTTGACCAACTTCATGGAGCCCAATATTTTTTAATGATTTATCCTCATTCTGGGTATCACCAATTGAGAGTGAAGAAAGAAGACATTCTGAAGATATCTTTTCATATGAGGCATGGACACTACAAGTTTACAGTAATTCCATTTGGACTGACTATTACAGCCTCTGTTGTTATAGACATAAAGAATAGAGTATTGAAGGAATATCTTGATGATTTTGTGGTAGTATTAATTGATGAAATTATGGTGTATTATAAAACCTATGAATACATTGAGAAACACTTGTGAATTATCCTTAAAACTTTTAAAAGGGAATATTTATATGGTAAATTCATTAAATGATATTTCTGGATTGAAGAAGTCATTTTTCATGGTCATATTTTCTCCAAAGATAGAATATAGGTTGATCTTATAAAGACAAAGGTAGTCAGAGAATGGTCTATACCAACAAACATAACCAAGGTATATAGTTTCATTGGTTTTAAAGGCTACTATTGGCAGTTCGTTTAGAATATTTCTTGATTATCTAACTTGTTAACCAATCTTACACATAGAGGGGCTATGAATTTCTAGAAAAGGAATGTGAATAATGCTTTGATGAACTAAATAGAAGATTATTAAATGTTGTTATTTTGAATCTTCTATATGGGAGTGATGGGTTTTTCATATATAGTGATGCATCAAAAAAGGGACTCTGTTGTGTCTTAGTGAAAAAATGATACAGTTATTGCATATGCATCAGGGAAATTGAAAACTCATGAATAGGATTACCTAAACCCTGATCTGAAGTTAGTGGCTGTAATATTCTCTTTGAAAATATGGAGACATTATCTCTTTGAAGAAATATGTGAGATATACATGGATCATAAAATCCTGAAAAACATCTTCCCATAGAAAGAGATCCACATGAGATAGTGGAGATGGATTGAACTGCTCAAGGATTATGATTTCTCAATACACTACCACCCAACAAAATCAAATAAGGTGGCAGATGCATTGAGTGTAAAGGATCATGGAGTTCTAACCCAAATGAGTATTAAAAAGGATCTTATATTCATGGATCTAGTAATGATGGATATGGGAATTTATAAGGGGAAACACAGATAATATTTCAAATGATTGAAACACCATATTTATTAGAGAAGATAATGAATTCTCATTATAATGATGAGGACTTTCATAAAAAATCAATGATGTGAATGAAGGGAAATTAGAAGACTTTGTTTGTGAAGATGGTGTTCTAAAATTTAGAAAGATTATTTGTGTTTCATCTATACCAGGTCTAAAAAGATAATTTTCGGAAGATGCTCATATCTCAAATTTCTCTATACACCCTAGTAGCACAAATATGTATAGGGAATAGAAGGAATGATTTTAGTAGGATAACATGAAGTAAGAAATTTCATATTATATACCCAGATGTTTGGTTTATTAAAAAGTAAAAGTTGTAAGTCATCAACCTAAAGGTTTCCTGCAACCGTTTCCTATTCCTATGGGGAAATGGGATGAAACTACATTAGATTTTTTCACAGGAATTCTAAAGACTCCTAGAAAGAATGATTCAATATGGGTTACCATTTATCACCTAACCAAATCTGCACATTTACTTGGAATAAAAGAAGGCTTGCCTTTTGAGTTCCTTATAAGTATTTATATTAATGAAGTTGTAAGACATCATGGGGAACCTTTTTTAATTGTCTCTTATCGAGACCCCCACATTACATCAAAATTCTAGAAGATCCTTTAGAAGTATCTCAACACTGATCTTCATTTGAGCACTACCTACCATCCACAAACGGATGGACAGTCTGAAATAATAATTCAATCAATGGAAGACATGTTGTGATCATTCTCATTTGACTTTCATGGTATGTTATATTAGTACTTACCTTTGGTAGAGTTTTACTATAATAATATTTTCCATTCAAATATTCAAATGGAGTTGTATGAACCACTATATGTAAATAGATATAATACTCCAACTTGTTGGGATGAATTTGGAGAGAGAAAACTCATAGGCATGGAACTAGTTGAAGAAATGACGACAATGGTAAAGGCTATCCAAACTCATATTACATCCACAAAAAGTAGTAAAAAGAGATATTCTGATAATCTAAGGAAATATTTAGAGTTCCAAGTGGGAGATCATGTTTTCTTGAGAGTGTATCTATGGAAGGTTGTAATCATATTTTGTAAGAAAGTAACACAGAGTACATGGTACATTAAACCCTTAAAAATTATTAAAATAGTTGGAGTCATTAATTATCATTTAGTATTGCTGCTAAATCTCTCAAAGATTCATGATGTGTTCCACATATATCTACTCAGGAAGTACATGCCAGACCCAATGCATGCACTCATATCAAATGAAATGGATTTCAAAAAAAACCTTTCATATTATGAAGAACCTATCTGGATTCTTAGAACCATAGACAAAGTATTGAGAAATCGAACACTTGTCCGATAAAGGTACTCAAAAGAATTACAAAATTGAGGAAGAAACATGGGAACAAAAGTATTCTATAAAGAAGTACTACCCACACCTTTTTCAAGGTAATTCTATTGTAATTATGAGGATGAAATTTTTTTATTAGGGATGAATGTATCACCCCAATACTTTACCATATTTCCTTTAGATTTTATTTATAGTTTTTCAATACACACAACAACCAATTTAAACAAAACACTACTTAGTCACATTTGTTCATAGAAAATTTAATTATAACACTATTAGAGAGTTTATTTAGCAAATTTATATATTATATATACAAAAAAATAGTTTTAAACTCACCAAATATATTTTATAGGCATAATATAACAACAAACCTAATAACACATATAAAATACTATATTTTTATAAAGGAGGTTTTGATGCATTTAAATAGAAAACCCATATTAAATCCAAATTTTAACCCTTTTATAAGTTTATTATGTCATGAAAAACTTCATTTTATTATGAAAAACATAATAATTTTGTTTGTGTGAATTTTTTATATTTTTCTAAAACATTTCATTTTTTAATGAATAGGTAAAATACTGGATTTTAGTTCAAAACTAATTTTTCATCTAACTAATTTATGAATATAAATTATATTTTAAATTGGTTTTAAAGTTTAAATAAATAATATTTTTATCAATTAATCCAATTTAGGTCATTGGGATAAATTTCACTTTGAAATTGATTGTAAAAATATATATCAATATTTTTTATGTTTTTACTTGAAAAACATGTATTGTTGTCCCACTTATGAGATGAATTTTAAATTAATTTCTTCCACTTATGTAATTATAATTTTTAAAAATGGATTAAAAATTATAAATAAGAATAAGTCATAATTTATGTTTCTAAAAACTTTGTTTTTTACCAAAAATATTGCTGAAAGTAATTAAAATTAATTACAATTATTAAGGAAATATTATGATTTATATAGGGCTAAACCTTTAACTTAGGGGGACCAATGACCTTGAAAATTGTCCAAAAACCATTTTATTTCCATAATTATTCAATTAACCTTCCAATATTGAGTTTGGTTAGTTTTTTAAGTCTTTTTTTAGGTAAAAATTTTGGTACACATAACTTATTTTAAAAAATACCAAGTGAGTCCTTTTCCTCCCTCATAAAAGTCCACCATCGCTCATCATTCATCAGACCGATAAAACCTCTTATTTCAAAAAAATAATTGACCCTATAGCTTCAAAAAATTACAATATTTTACCTTGAAGACTCCATTTAGGAATAAATACTTCCAATGAGCCTTTTAATACAAACCAAAAGAAGTTACCCGATTGAGAGGTAATGTCTTCTCTTAAACTCTCTAATTTCATTTCCATTCTCCACCACTTAAAATCTCTTTATTACATTATCATGTAACAAAAAAAGTATCCTTAATATACTTCTATGTTGTTATGATAAGGTTTATACTTAAACTTATATACACCTCCATCTAATGGGTAACCAATATATTGTTTCTGTGTATGGAGAACTACTCCCTCACGAAACGATGATTGTTCATTTTTCCATTACCACCTATCATGGAGGACATTATGAAAGACACTATATTTATATATGTTACATATTATATTTATAGCTTCTATAGGCATATGTTATTTTTATTTATAATATAACTTTATTCTTTCCATATTTTGTAAATATGATAATTTCCTTTGAGGAAGCATGGACTACCGCCCCCTCAAAGTGATATGACTCATTCATACCATACAAGGAACATATAAAGGATGGTTTTAATAAAAATAAGTAACAAATATAACATATATATTATATTTTAATTATATTATACATATTTATCATTTATTTTTCATTATTTTAATACAATAATGAAACGAAAGTAGCATTCATGCGTACATACGACCTACCATCTCCATGAACAGTGCACTTCATTTCTAATCTCCAAAAATAATGGACTACTATAAATTCATATATAATGATTATATATGATAATTAATACATGGATTACATTATTTTTATGATTAATCCATGATAATTAATGATGACACCAAATAACAACTTAAAACTAACTCGGGAAAACTAGGCGATTAACACCTGAAATAGTGAAATTAATGAAAGAGTGTTAACTAATATGTAATAAAATATTATAAGGAATTAATATATGATATTATAAACATGAGTATAGTTATGGTATTAGTTATTAACATCTTTTAAACCAATATATGGGATTATAAATACCACACAACAAAAAGGAAGGATAATGTAACGGAATTTAATCTCAAATTACATTCCATTAAGACATATTTGATATTAAGCACCAATACACATTTATTTGGTGTATATACTAACTTTTTCATGTTATTTGATGAATAACCTTATTCTCATGATATTATAAGTTTCATTTAATGTCCAACATTTTGTAGATTATGATTCAAATTTTTCAAAGTGGTAAGGGACACTTTGGGATGTATAAGGATTATTCTCATCAAGAATGTAATCAATGATAATATTTTAAATATCAATTACTTTTGTAATCATTTTTATTATAAATTTACTTGAATATACATATTTTTATATAGTTTATATTATAGTTTTCTAAACTATATATCATTTTACATACAGTGTTTACTATGATAGTTATTTGATTAACTGGGAAACTATTTATAAATTTGTATCTTTTATTCAATATGAATATTTGATAAGTCATATTTTCTATTTATAAAATTGATTATTCGATATGACGAATTTTTTTTACATGAAATGATGGGTGGAACGTAGAATTTATATATCTCTTTGATGCATTTATAGGTTCTCATAAGATGATTAAGTTGGACAAATTAAATAGGTCTCTACCTATTGTTTTAAACTTTCCAGAGGATGGATCTTGATAGTATAGGTCCTAATGTGCATATGAAATGACGTCCAATAATTAAATATTTCCTTCATAGATATTTTAGTTGTTAATCATCCATGATATTTCACGTCAATATATCTAGGTATACATTTCATTTGACTTTCCAAGTTAATTTTTTCATATTGACTTATTATTGATTCCACTTTAATTACCATTAGTGATCATTTTATCTCACCCTTATTATGTTTCTTTCCACAGGTTATGAAGAATAAATCTTTGAATAAGCATTCAACAATGCAGTTTATTTTATTTTATTATGGATCATGTTTTTATTTTCTATTTACCAATGTATTATGGGTTTCACGTATGTAATTTTTCTTTCTAAGACTGCTAAACTTATCGGCCCATTTGGATTTGATTCCTTGTAATCATGCCAAAATATAAAATAATTCGCCAACTCTAGATTTTAGGGTTATGGTGTTACAGTTGGTGTTAGAGAAAGTTTAGTTGGAAACAGGATTTAAAAAAAATATTATAGAGCACATCCCTAGGATACACATTAAGGATAAGTATATAAGAACATCATATGAATTTTTTAAGTTAGAAACTATGTGGGTATTTCTATCAATACACCCCTTTTGGATACTACAAGTGGACATGGTTCTATAATAGATATATCTAGGAGTAATAGCTCTGACAATGTGTTCTATGCCTGACCTGGGGTAACCTAATATATGAAAAAGGGCCTTACTGCACACAGGGTTTGACACTCCCATGGTATATGCTTAAGATAATTCACATTTTATTAACCTACCATTATGAGTGATTTAAAATTAATGATTTCCCAAAATTAACCAAAGTTTATGATTCTAAGATTTAGTATGCATAACTTTATGTTATAGACTATACCATATTTATAATTACATATTATGAGATAATCTATTGTATTCCAATGTTTAGAAATGGTTTCTAGATGAATGAATGATATCAATACACAGAGAAAATGGACAGATTTACCTCCTAAGAAAACCAATATAGATGGTATTGGAATAGAGAAAATTATATAATTATTAGGGAAACTAAATTAGATCATAAAAAATAATATTTCTAGAATAGAGCAACCAATTACAAGGAGATAATCTCCTATATTGGATCGATTTATGTGGTAGAATCCCCCATAGCTTAGTGGGACTACAGATCCAATTATAGTTGAGCAACGGATTAAGTCTCTGGAGAAGATATTTACGGCCTCAAAATGTAGTGAAAAGGTAAATGTTACACTTTTGATCTATTGTCTCCAAGGTGATGCATATTAGTGGGGGTCTCTAATCTAGAATACAAGGGAGGAGGAAAAATTGAACTAATAGAATGGAGGAATTTTAATGATACATTCTTTGATAAATACTTCCCTCATTATCAACAAATTTATATAAAGAGAAAGTTACTTATCTTAAAGTATAAGGAAGAAGATAGTGTTGCGGATTATGAAGTTACCTTAACAAGGTTATCTTGGTATGATACAGATTATATACGCAACACAGAGTGAAAGATTGACCACTTATTTAAAGGTCTTGATCCATATATTTTAAGGGATCTAATAATTTTTCATTATATGAATAGATAGTTTTATGTGTATTCAAAAAAAAGAATTAATTTTTTAGAATCAATATACATATGGGAAACCAATAGAATAATAGTCGTTATGAGGATCATGAAAAGGAGAATGCATCTAATAAGTATAAAAAACTCAACCTCTACCATCTTGTCAAAACTATGGGAAGAAGAACCCTAGGAAATGTTTGAAGGGAATTGGATTTTGTTATATGTGTGGGGATAGGGGTCACCTGGTTGATGAGTGAAAAGGGAAGAAAGAAGACATTGATGTCCAATTATCTAACTATAGGGAGGTGGGGAACTATGAAAATGAATTCCCTGAGTGTTAGGGGAATCTACAATAGAACAGGACAGGGGAAATGGCCAAGATTATGTGGTCACTACAGTGGTGGTAGAATTACCAATGATATGGTGGAAAGTAAATTAATCTTATCTTTAAATTTATCCAATGCATTATTTGATTATGGATCATCGTACTCTTTTATATCTACCCAGTATTACAAGAAAATTATACATTTCCCTTTTGATTTAATAATATAATTGTCAGGAAAAACTCTTAAGTAAAGTATCATTGCAAAAAATATGTGTTGGGAAGTCCCAATTATGAAACATAAAAATTATTTTTGTGTTGACCTTATAATCACACCTATGGTTGACTTTGATATTATCCTCTGTATGGACCGGCTCTTGAAATATGATGAAAAATTTTTGTTGCAAGAGAAATGAAATTACACTTTGTGGAGAAGATATAGAATACATTATTTATAGAGTAGAAGCTTCCCTATATGATTCTTATTTAGATACACCCTCGTTATTTTTATTCAATTAAATTATATGGGAATAAGAGAAAACAATGTCTAGTTAAGAAGAAGGTAGTATTAAAATTAAAAATGTACCAACTATGCAGGAGCACATTGATGTATTTCTTGAGGATTTTCTGGAACATCCATCAGAGCGTGAAGTTGAATTTTCTATTGATTTAATCCCCAATTCAAGGACAATATCGAATAATCTCTATAGAATGGACATTGTAGAATTAGTGTAATTGAAGAAACAACTAGAGTTTTTAGTTATAGGGGATTTATTAATCATATTATTTCACCATGGGGATCCCCTATCCTCTTTTTTAAAAATAAATATGGATACATGATATTGTGCATTGATTATAAGGAAATAAATTCCATTATAATAAAAACATGTATCCTCTACCTTGCATTGTTGACTTGTTTGATCAAATTCATGGAGCCCAATATTTTTTAAACATTTATCTTTGTTCTGGGTATCACTAATTGAATGTGAAGAAGGAAGACATTCCAAAGATAGATTTTTTAGAAGACGTATAGATATTATAAGTTTAAAATAATTTAATTTGGACTAATTAATGCACCCTCTGAATTTATAGACATAATAAATAGAGTATTCAAGGAATATCTTGATGATTTTTTTGTAGTATTCATTGATGAAATTATAGTGTATTGTAAAAACTATTAGACCATGATAATCACTTTTAAATCATCCTTAATACTCATTAAATGGAAGAGTTATATTGGAAATTCAGTAAGTGCCATTTATGGATTCAATAAGTCTATTTTCTTGGTCTTATTGTCTCCAAATATGGAATAATGATTGATACTGAAAATACAAAGGTAGTCAGAGAGTGGCCTAATCCAACAAACAAAACTAAGGAATATAGTTTCACTAGTTTGGCAGGCTAATATTGGAGGATTTTTCATAATTTTTCTAGATTAGCTAACTTGTTAACCAAGCTTACAAATTAAGGGGTTGTGTTTGTCTAGACAAAGGAATGTGAAGAATTATTTTATGAGGTAAATAGAATATTAGTCAATGATCTGATTTTGAATCTACCATCTTGGAGTGATGGGTTTTTAATATATAGTGATGCATAAGAAAAGGGACATGGATGTATATTAATGAAAAATGATAAATTTATTACATATACATCATGAAAATTGAAGACTCATGAATAGAACTACCCAACACATTATCTAGAGTTACCAGCTGTAATATATGCATTGAAAATATGGGGATATTATCTCTATTGAGAAAGATATGAGATATAAATGGATCATAAAATCCTAAAATAAATCTTATCATATAAAGAGATCAATATGAGAAAAAGGAAATGTCTTTAACTACTCAAGGATTATGATTTCTCAATACACTACCACCCATGAAATTCAAATAAGGTGGCAGATGCATTGAGCATTAAGGATTATGGAGTATAAACCCAAATAAGTATTAAGAAGGATGTTATGTTCATGGATCTAGAAAATATGGATATTGGAATTTCTAAGGAAGGGGAGACATTAATGATCTTTCAATGATTGAAAACCCACCTTTATTATAGAAGATAAAGAATTATCAATCTCATGATGAGGACTTTTAGAAAAAAATCAATGGCATAAACAAAGGGAAATAATTAAATTTTTTTTGTGAAGATGGTGTTCTAAAATTTGGAAAGTGGATTTGTGTTTTATCTATACATAAGCTAAAAATAGAATTGTTGGATGATTCTCATAGATAAAATTTCTCTACACACCCTGGTAGCACAAATATGTATAGGGACTTAAAGGAACACTATTGGTTAGATAACATGAAGCAGGAAATTGAAAATTATATATCCAAATGTTTTTCTTGTTAATAAGTGAAAGTTGTAAGGCAATATCCTAAAGGAAAACTGGAACCTATTCATATTCAATTATGGAAATTGGATGAAATCACCTTGGATTTGGTCATGGTACTTCCAAAGACTCTTAGAAATAATGATGTAATATGGATTATTGTTGATCTCCTAACCAAATCTATGATTTTTCTTTCTATAATAGAATATATGCTTCTTGAGTGCCTTTAAATGCTCTATATTATTGAATTTTTAATAATTTACAGTGCGCCTCTTTCAATTGTCTCTGATCGAGACCCCCACATTACATCAAATTCTGGAAGAGCCTTCAGAAGAATCTTGACATCAGGCATCATTTTAGATGGAAGGATTTAGAGTTCCAAGTGGGAGATCATGTTTTCTAGAGATTATCTCTATGGAAGGGTGTTATTAGATTTAGTAAGAAGGGAATAATAAGTCTTGGGTACATTAGACCCTTAAAAATTCTTGAAAGGGTTAGAGTCATTTCTTATCATTTAGCAATGTCGCCAAATCTCTCAAAGATTCATGATATGTTCCATACGTTTATGCTCAAGAAGTACATGCTAGACCCAATATATGTTCTCATCTCTGATGGGGTAGATTTAGAACCGGAACTTCTATATTATGAATAACCCATCCAAATTCTTGGTACCAGATAGAATGTATTGAGAAATCAGATAACTTTTCTGGTAAAGGTACTCTAGATAAACAACAAAATGGAGGAAGCAACATGGGAACCATAGGATTATATGAAGGAGAAATTACCACATATTTTTTAAGGAAGTACCGATAAAATTTTGGAGAAAAACTTTTTATAGTAGGAAGGAATTTATGACCCCATTACATTACCATATTTTCCTTTAGATTTTTTTTTATAGCTTTACAATACACACAACACCTGATTTATACAAAACACTACTTAGTCACATTTTTTGAAGACAATTAAATTCTAACAATTTTATAGATTTTATATAGTAAATTTATATATTATATATCCTAAAAAATTATTTTTACACTTACCTAATATATTTTATAGGCATATGATATGAATAACCCCAATGTTACATGTAAAATACTTTATTTTTATAAAGGTCATTTTGCTGCCTTTGGAGGGTAAACACATATTAAATACAATTTTTAACAATTTTATATGTTTATTATGAAAAAATAGACTTCATATTTCATATAAAAACATAATAATTAGGTTAGGGTGAATTTTTGATATATTTCTGAAACATTTCATTTTTTAATGAATAGTTAAAAAACCTAATTTTAGTTCAAAGTTTCATTTTCATATAATTTAATTATAATGATAAATTATGTTTTATATTGGTTTTAAATATTTATTAAATATTATCCTTATCAATTAATCCAATTTAGGTAATTGGGATCAATTTCACTTTGAAATTTAATGTAAAAATTTATCAATCTTTTTTATGTTTTCACTTTAATAACTTGCATCGTCATCCCGCCTACAGGATGAATTTTAAATTACTTTTTTCCACTTATGTGATTTGAATTTGTAAAAATGAATTCAATATTTTTAATAATATTAATTAATAATGTATAATAATAAAAACTTTTTTTTTACCAAAAATATTAGTGAAAGTGATTAAAATTAATTATAATTATTAAGGAAAAATGAAGCTTAATAAAGGACTAAACCTTTAACATAAAGGGCCCAAATGACCTAGAAAAGTATCCAAAATCAATTTAATGGTTATAATTAGGACATTAACCTTACATTATTTAGTTTTTTTTTGTTTTTTAAGACATTGGTTTGGTAAAAACGTGGGTACACCTAACTTATTTTTAAAAATACTAAGTGTGTCATTTTCCTCCCTTAAATGTCCACCACCTCTACCCATTAATATCACCACTAAAACAACTTAGTTTTAGCCAATATTTTCCCAGATATTTTACCAAAATCCCTACCCTCAAACATGAAGCCTCCCTTTGGGCATAAATCCTTCCAAGGAAGCCTTCTGGTATACACCAAAAGAAGTTACCCAATTAAGAGGTAATGTGTTCTCTCAAGATCTGTAGTTTCATTTCAACTATCCACCCATCAAATATCATTATTCAATAATCATGTAACAAAAATGGTATCATCAATATATTGAGATTATTTTCTTCTTAGGTTCAAACCAAAACTTACACGCACCTCCATCTAATGTGTAAGGAACATATTGTTTCTGTGTACGGCGAACTATTGCCTCATGAAATGATGATTGTTCATTTTTTCTTTACCACTTATCACAGTGGAAATTATAAAATTTACTATGTTTAAATAGGTTATATATGATATTTATAATATTTTTATGCTTCTGTAATTTTTATTTAGAACATACCTTCATTCTTTCGATCTTGTGTAAATACGATAATTTCATTTGAGTAAGTGCAGACCATCGCCCCCTCAAAGCGATATGAATCATTCATACCATACATGGAACATATAAAGGATGATTTTAATTAACCTATGTAACCAATATAAAATAAATATGATAATTAAATTATAATATATATATATATCATTACTTATTCATTCTTATAACACAATAATGAAATGAAAGTAGTGTTCTGGAGTACATACGACCTACCATCTCCATGAATGGTGCACTTCATTTATAATCTCCAAATATAATGGAATACAATAAATACATATATAATGATTATATATGATAATTAATCCATGTATTACATTCTTTATATTATGAAACCATGATATAATTAATGATAACATCAAATAACATGTTAAAACATACTTGAGAAAACGAGATAATTAACACACAAAATAGTGAAATTAGTGAAAGTGTTTTGACAAACAGGTAAAAAATGTTATTAGGAATTAATATATGATATTATAAACATGATTATTGTTTTGGTATTATTTATTAACATATTTTAATCCACTATACATGAGTCTAAATACCACACAATGAAAAGCAAGGATAAGGTAAGAGAATTTCGTCTCAAATTACATCCCATTGAGACTTATTTGTTATTATACACCAATTAACTTTTATTTTCTGTATATACTAACTTTGAAATGTTATATAATTAATCCCATTATAATCATGAGATTATAAGTTTTATTTTATTTCATACATTCAGGAGATTATGATTCAAATGTTTCAAAGTGGTATGGGGCACTTTGAAATGTTTAAATATTATTCTCATGAAGAATGTTCTTAATGATAATATTTACAATATCACTTAATTTTGTAATCATTTTTCATTATAAATTTCCTTGAATTTATATATTTTTATATGATGGATATTATTATTTCATAAAACATATATCATTTCACATATGGTGTTTACTTTCACTTTTATTTGATTAACTAGGGAATTATTGATAAATTTGTATCATTTATTCAATACAGATATTTTATAAAGAACATTTTATATTGATAAAATAAATTATTCAGTATGAGGAATGATTTTGACATGAAATTAAGGGTAGATCCCCAACTTTATATGTCTCTTTGATTCATCAAAATTTTCTCATGGGATTATTATGTTGTCCAAATTAAACAGGTTTCTACATGTAGTTTTAAACTGTCCAGATAATGGATCTTGACAGTATAGGTACTCATGTTCCTAAGACATGGAATCCAATAATTAATAATTTAATTCATATATATTTCAGTTATTATTCATCCATGATATTTTTCATCTATATATCTAGGGATACATTTCATTTTTAGTTCATTGATTAAATGGAATTTCTTTCAGTTTCTTACATTTCCATATAGAATTTACCCTATCTAGTTATTTTAATGGAATGTGTTATCAGTTATTTGTCCTTCCATTATAGTTTATTCCTTTGGATTCATTATTTCTTATTATTTACTTTCCATTACTAATCATTTTATATCACCCTTATTATGTTTCATTCCCCATGTTATGATGAAGAAATCATTGAATAAGCATTCAAGGATGAAATTTATTTCATTTTATTATGTATCCTATTTTTATTTTCTATTTCCCAATGTATTATTTGTATCATGTATGTAATATGAATCTTTAATACTACTAAACTAATTATTCCTTCAGAATTTTATTCCTTGTAATCATTATAATGTCATAAAATAATGCATTGGCTCTGGGCTTCTAGGGTCAGGGCGTTACACTTGCCTTTCTTTAGAGGGAATCCATAGGTGTGAGTCCTCAAACCAATGTATCCAACCAAATGGGAATCCTATTACATGGTGTAAGCCCCAAACTTAATCTTCTCAACATGCCTCATTCCTTATAATAAAAAATTCCTAGGGCCCCCATAGGAATAGGGCATCACAACTAAACTTCATTGGCTTTGATTACCTTCTAAATGGGATACGTAGGAAGCCTCCATGAGGTCCAAACCTAACACCCCCAAATCAAACCCAATTCTCTTGAGGGAATATTCCCAATAGGGACTTATCCAACTGAGTCCCATATCCCTTCCAGGTTCCTTGGGCTACTTTGGTATAAGTCTCACACCAAACATTGACTAGGAACTTTTCACATAGACATCCTTATCTCATTATGTCAAACTACATGGTTGGGTCCTTATCATTTAAACATAAAAGGTATGATGTTTCCTGTTAAGTGTCACCAAAACAAATGCTTTCTTATTCCATTCATTAGGATACGTGGGAATCCAATATCATAGGTATGATCCCAATATCAAAACAACTCTCATCTCCCTACATGATGATAAACTCCATAGAACACCATTATGTGGCTTAAAACCAGCATTGTGATAATAAAAATAATAATCTCTAATACATTTATAAAAGGGTACCATTAATGGAGAACCATATATAAATATAGATATATCCATTAATGAATAACCTAAGATACATACATTTAATTTTAATTTTTATGAAAACAAATAATCGATTGTTAATTCAAGGGTGACCCACGACATACTTGGGAATTAATGAAGGATTTGAAAACATGTCTTAAATCTATTAGAGAGTCCTGGAGTAGGATATAATTCCCCCAAAAAGAGTGTTATGATCCTGACCTCTAATTCTATCAACAAATGTGAGCCCCAAAGTTTTTTTGGTCCATTTCTTAACAACCAACTACCTTTGGAAAGAAGGTTTTCCATCTTGAATGAGGGGATCATTGGGTGCTACCCCCCACAAAATAATAAATAATGATGGAACCAAGATGATGGGAAGTGTTTTTTTTCATCAAAAACAAAAATGGTGAACCCGACATGAAACCTTAATTAAGATGATGGTCTCACCCACCTGTTAGGTCCCTTCCTCTCTCAAAATGGAAGATATCTTGATGAGACAATAAATTTTACATGTTTTTTTTTTTGTTAATATGCTTCATTTAGGGGGTTTTCTTGTATGTGTTTGTCACCTATATTTTACGAACTTTCAATAAGATCTCCCTTCAATACAAATAATTTCACACCAAATATAACAAATCTATTCAATGGCTACTACTCATGTTGGGTCTTCATCCAAGAAGAGGAAAATATTGACCACCTAGTGTCTTCAATGTTGGGTCTCAAATGAATTATTCTAGTATTACCAATATAATGGTTCCATCTCAACCCTAGAGGCAACGCGATAGGACCTCTATCTTGAAAACCCCATCCATTCGTCCACTGAACAATGGATGATATCCCAGAATCTGACGACCCTGATCGTCGTTTCCAACCATTTCGGGATCTTATCCTGAGAATGAAACAATAAAATCCTCCCTTATTTTAGGTAGGTATAAAAATAAAACATAGAGGGTCTCATCTAGAATACAAAGGGTTTCTTTAAAAGGGATCCTACTAGTAATCATGGCCTCTAATGACACACGGTAGTAAAGCCTCAACATGATGAGGGTGTCATCTTTGGATGTTAGACCTAGGTCATCCAGACATGGGAAAGCAATAAGGTCAGTTAGGGGAATAATTTAGTCAATAGGGAGCATGGAAACACCTATTCCCACTCCAGATAATTCTTCTAATCAATTTTTTGGAAAATGGTGAGCAAGAACACACACATACCCGCGCTAATCAATCCTACCAGTAGAATTTTCAAAAAGAATTCATAGAATCCCACCAACCAAATATAGCATCACATACTGAGAAAAAAAAAACCTTCCCACACCCCAAAATCATACCAACCAAATATGGTGGCACATAGTGATAAAGAACAAACACCTTCCCACACTGAGAAAGGTCACCTGTCAAATTTGGTGGAAATCTGTGAGTAGGCACAAACACCTACCCACATCAACCAAGCCTACCAAAAGACTCATCTGGAAGCATCCAATGAATACCGTCAGACAAATTTGGTGAAAAAATGTGAGAAAGCACACACACCTAACTATATTTATCAATCCTTCCAAAATTCTCATCACGAAGCATTTGAAGAAGTCAGTTGGAAATTCCTAGTGACAAATAGGGCGCATACTCAAATATTTATCCCCGCACCAAAGTACTATCAATATCCACTAGAAATAAATGTATGAAATTATTCAGTACACACCCCTACTCCAAACATAAAATGGGTATATATCCCCATACTAGTCATCGATGTCACCAAGTGCATCCTAAAAATGGTCAAAGGTGAGACCCAAATTCTTTTCCACATCCTACAAACCTTCTAGGATATCATAATGGAAACAGAGCATGCACACACCCCTTCTCTTATCTAGCAGGGTCATAGGGAAAACTATCTCATGATATTTGGACAATCAGATCGGGTCCATATCCCCATTCCAACATGAGATAATCATCCTATTCCAATAGCCACTCTGAGGTAGAAATAAGCCTCTACAAAAATTCTATAATACAAACAAAAAATTATGGAAACAACATAGGATTTGATCAAATAAGATTTCGTACATGAATACCACTTTCCCTATGATGTAGACCCATTTTCTTGTAAGAGGGGGTCCAAAAAGAAGCCTCGCCAGAGATGAATAGAAAATGACCAGTTTATATGTGATTTCACTTTACATAATTATAGAGTTATTGAATCCCTAAAATTATTATCTATGGTAGATCAAGATCCTAATCTCCTATTACTAAATTAAGGGAATATTAGCATTAATTTTGAAGGTCCTCGCTGAGTACTTCACCATGAAGGATTGATTTATGTGCATAATTTGATTGATTTTGAGGGCACATATCCTAATGAGAGTCACATCAGCCCTTTGTGTGACCTAAAGATAAAATATAAAGAGGGCCTTCCCCTTGTTTTCATCCACCCTGATAGTCCTTCCCAAGGAATATTCTACACAAATTCTCCTTTTATTAGGTTGTAAATCCATAATGGTAGTCCTCCCTATAATAGAATTGGCTGAAAGTTTTATCTTCAATGTAGTGATTCACTTCATCAAGAAGGTCCTCCCCATGATGATTTAATAATGAGAAAATCCTCCTACCATGAGGTACTTATAAAAATTATTCCATTCAAGTATGATGCCTAGTTATTAACAAGTGAAATCCTTTCTCATCCAAAAGATATCCAATGTGATGGTCACTCTCTGAACCACCCTTTCACTAGCTTCCATCCAAATTAACACAGCAATACTCCACTAATATCGTTGTTTATGATTAAGAGGTAGGAAAGAATCCAATTTGGTTGTGCCTATTTAAATAACCTCTGGAAAAAGATTAAGAATGCAAATTGAATATAAGAAGACGGTTGGATAAGGATGACAAACCCATCCTATCCTTGCCTTTATCCACTCCTTAATATATTAGTCTATAGGTTTTATCAAAATATAGTGTGAAAGATATTCACCTCCATATATGGAACAATCCTAGTAATATAAGAGAAATGTATTACCCGACGACGAGTATCAAAGTCATGTTAAGGTAATATAATGGATACAATGGAAAATTACTTGACGCCCCTCCCAGATGCATGAAATCCAAAATTAGGGAAACAAAAATGATCCCTTCAATATGAATTTATTATTGCATTGAAATAATTGTGTCATATAATCAAAGATACCCCATATAGTGTTCATATCAGTGGATGGGGTGAACATGGAGCGTTAAATTTCACTTCAAATACCCAATCAGTAAATCCCACAAAAAATGGAATCAATCAATGTCAGAGCTTTGGGCTAGCTTCAATAAATGGAATATACTCACAAAAGATGATATGCTCAACAAAAATAGGCATTTAATGACTCTCATTGACATCATCCCAGAAGAGTTAATCCATTGAAAGGCTTCTACATCAGGAATCTTAAAGTATTGATCAAATCTCTCATTTAAGGGTAGTTAATCGTCATATAGCACGAATGTCTCAGATATTGAAAATTTATTTGGAATTAGGGGGTTTATTTTCAAACTGAATGATTAACCCAACCCATGTTCAAACACAAATTTGTAAAATCAATAAGAAATACATGTCATTAGTAGCCATAAAAATCTAGGAGAAACCCCAACCTGTAGCATTGTGGTATTTTTTTTACAAACCCTTTAAGGTCAACAAGTCATGCTCAAAGAATTGAGGAAATGGAGTGGGAACAGTCCCATCCCATAGCGATGGAAGATTTTTTACCTCAACAACATCCTCCTCAGAGGAAGTCAATATTCTCTCAATTGGGGGGAACACCGTAGAGTGAATCCACCCAGTTCATCCCATCCTATGATTTTTATCCTCATTGGGAACATTCATGAATGAACTCTATGTAGAATACCATAAGATCATCATCAGCTAAATGGCTCCAAGATAACTAGAGAAGGATGGTACAATTCCCCATAGAGGGGGAAGATAAATACAGTCTAACAAAGAGACTAATGAAGCACCTAAAATTAATTAAGCATAATTTATTGTTGTTAACACCGCCCCTACAGACCCTACAGAACATGGTCCAATACAGAGGAGTTGGTGGAAGAATTTTCAGTTAGTAATTTGTTACACACCTAAATGATTGAAAGAGATGTGTGTACTTAGAACCAGAGGCTTTCTCTAAATTTGGAAATTCACTCATCCACTCCATTGTTACATCCTCAAAGAGAATCCAACAAACAAAAGTGTTAAAGTATGGTTGTGTCTCAAACACCTCCTCAAGAAGAATAACCCAATTCACTTGAAGAAATATTTTCTCAGAAAAAGGAATATATGAAATAATTGATAAGACTCAATGTAGATTTACTACAAGGTTTCATTCCCATCAGATATGTTCTAAAAATATAGCCTCAAATAATACTCCCAAATGTAACACCGCAACAAATAGGGTTCACCGCCACAATATAAAGGGGTCCAGAACATATACTAATTGTGTGGTACCAACAACCAATATATTTGGATCCCACAATAGTATATCAAGAATTCCCCCCATTGGGTACAAAACTAGAATAGGGTCAAGTGCATCCTTACATACATGCCCCAATAGGTTACCCATGGAAGACACCGGTAGGCCTTCCATAATTGGTCCTGCCTATTACTACTCGAGTTCAAGAAGCTACTCGTCTATACATTCCCCAAGTGGTCATCAATATGATTGAATCATTAATAGATCTATTGGAATCTATAGACAAGTAGTGTGCATTATTACAGTTGGAAAATAACCCTTACCCTGAGTGGGTTGATTCAAATCGTCCCCAGCCGAACTTTGGGAAGACTAAATTTTCAATTTTCAATGGCTTTATGGACTTGAATCATCATTTGGAACATTTTTTTCATGATTTGATCCCAATATGGAGACCATTACACAATAGGTATCAGTGAAACTCTGGGTCTTTGTGCAATCACTACATGGACCATCCTTTGTATAGTACACTAGTTTTTTGGCTCAGTCAATTAAAAGATGGGGATATCTCTATCAAAATTTTCTCTTCTAGTTTAGCTCAATGCTATATAAGATGATAGTCCAAGAACTCTCAAACTAAAAAAGTGGGAGAATGAGAGGGCCTCATATTCCATCGCTTGTTGGAAATAGTTTACATACTCCCATAACCTATAGATTACCTAATAAGGTTTGATTTCTATATATATTGATAATATTTTTGATGATTTGTGCATGCCATGCATCCTTGTGAAATACAGAATAGGATTTTAGTACCTTGATAAAATTTCTCAATGAGTGGAAGACTCTATCGCACAAACTAAGGAAAAGTCCTGAGTAATTCCCTCAACTCAAGAAAATATCATGGGGAAAGTATATGATACTAATAATACACTTAATTCATCCCCTACACCCACTCCATCTCCAAAACCTGCACCATATCATGTGGTCCCCCATCTTAAGCATTAGAAACAATGTCTGCCTTGTTATGAAGAGTAAAGGGAGTGGATGTGAAAATAGGTTGAGGAGATGAAGAACAATGTTTGTTATTTTTTAAATGACCAAGTCCCTGAATACTTTATCTATCCATTAAATAACAACTTGATTAATTCTACAAAGACTAAGAAGCCCAACCAGGATGGTGATGAAGAGATCCTAAACTATATTCACTTACATAGAGAATTGGGGTGTATAATCCATGAATGTTTTGTTTTAAATACATAATGTAGAATATGGTGTACTTTGAGAAGGTGAAGCTGGGAAAGCCACCTATGAAAGTATCATGTGTTTCTACCACTGATCTGGAGGAAGATAGTGAATGGAAGAAAGTTAATATAAAGGGTGTGAAGAATTTCAATGATTGGATGGTCATAAATATGATCAACTAATATCTTGGTATTCTCCAAGAATTGTTGAAACAACCAATTATTCTCCCTATCTACTTCTTCTATGGTGCATATGACTCCATCAGCGTCGTATTCTTCCAAAGGCTAGTATTATAAAAAATGAAATGGCCAAAAGAAAAAGAAGAAAACATAGTAATGTGATCCTGTACCAAGGCTGAAGATTCCATTTACTCTCTCAAACTTCATTCCATCAATCCCAAAATCACAAGAACCACCCCACTGAACATTACTATAAGAGTCAACCCACTAGATGGGTTCCTCATCAGATGAGGAGTTTATCTTCAATTACATTAATTTTATTCACTTAATGGATCCATTATCAGATGATGAGTGTGAAAATATAGCCTAATTACCTACATCCAATTTTTAAGTCATGGTAAGAGACCAATAGAGGTGAGGATACATAGGAATACATGGTCATTCCAGAAGTCAATACTTTGGTCGCATCCCTGCTAAAACTATCTAAACTGTCAAAACTCATGGGAGAGCCCTCAAAAAAGCTCAATAGAGGCAAGAAATATTCCTTAAATAGGTATCAAATTTCCATGACTCGATCATTCTAGAATATCTACTAGAGGATATGTCGTCGCACAATCAACCTCAGTGCATCAGAAGACCTATCCAACCTAATCCCCCAAGGACAGAAGTTCCTTCAACTCTTATTCCAAAGGTTGATCTTCCTATGTAAAGTACTTCAGTTCCTAAATTAGTTGGAAAAGGTAATCCCCATATTGGGAAGTGCATTCCTTTGGACCAGAATTATGACACTCTAAAGAAGTTAGCCCAGATGTCATCCAATTTTTCAATCCTAGATGCTTTGAGTCTTTCAAAAGACCTTTGGGAAGCACTTGTAGTAGCTTTGAAAAGCCATCAATAATTAAAGGTTGAAATTTTTTCTGAAAAATTATATTGTGTAGAGAAAAAACATTTAGAATTATACACAGCCATCTATTTAATATATCAAGACAAAGATGTCATTATATAATGACACATTAGGCCTTTGTACATATCTATCAAGATAAAATGACATTGATATTTGATGATCCTTCATTGACAATGGTGTGGGACTCAACCTAATTCTAGTAAGAACACTTCATCTACTGGGTTATAATGAGTCCCACTTTTCCTCCTACACTCTAATTCTATAGGGTTATGATAAGATCAAGAAAAAACCTCTTATAGAAATCAATATTAGGACTCATTTTGTGGATCTCATATCTGACTCATAATTCCTATATTTTTGGATAGATATGACCTTTAACATTATTCTAGGAAGGAATTGATTACAACATCATGCAGTGTTTCCATCATCATACCACAAATGCCTCAAATATTTCATTAACAGTCAAATTAGAAAATTTCGTAGTGATAAGGCCCCATTTAAATCATGTGAATAACAATATATTCAAGCGGGGTTCTACTATAGGGAAGGTAAATAGCCCATGATTGATGATGTTTGTTGAATTAATTCCCCAAATTGTTTGGAAATGACCCTAGCTAATCCCTTTATGTATCAACACTACAAAATGAGGTTGTATACATGGTTTAAAATTGTGGATATAGGTTATATCCAGGGTTCATTCAACTGTGGCTGGTATTGGCATGGCTATAGGGTAAGTCATATATCTGCAGTTCAAACCATGGAAACAACCCTATAGCCACTATTTAAAAACTATGGCATAGGCTAAAATCACTCACAGTCTATAGCCATGATTATAAACTATGGCTATAGACAAATAGTCATGGTTTTTAACTGTGGCTATAGACATATAGTCACGGTTTTGAACTATCGATATAGACCTATAGACACGGTTTTGAACCATGCATATAAGACTTCATATTATCTAAAAAACTCAACATCATTCAGCCAGTGTTGGTCCCTTGCATCCTCCCCACCACCCCTCGAACCCCCCCACCCACCCACCCTCTTGCTTTCACCCCACCTACACCCTCACCCTATGCCTTACACCCCCTCATACACCCCCAATGCAAAGCCCCCCCCCCCACCCACCACTCCCCCTACAGCCCCTTCCCCCCAACAAAGACCCCCACTCCCCCTGAACACCCCCCCCCCCTCCTGGTCACCCCCTTGGATAGCCACCCCCCCCCCCCCCCCCGTAAAGTCCCCCCTGGATACCTCCCTCCCCGCCTAGACACCCCCCCACTCCTGGACACCTGGACAGCACCCCCCCCCTCTAGACAGACCCCCTGAATAGATCTCAACCCCCCTCCTGGACACCCCCTAGACAGACCCCAACCCCCCCCCCCGAGACAGACCACCTCCCTCCCCCTCTCTCCCGGACCCCATGTGGACAGCACCCCCTCCCCCTCCCACCTAGACTGCATCCCTACCTCCCCCTCTCTTGGAACCCCCCCCCCCTCCCCCCTCCCATCCTGGACACCCCCTAGATAGACCCCACCTAGTATCACCCCCCACCCATAGACGGACCCCTTAGATAGACCCCCCCTAAAAAATCAATCTCAAGAATCCATATGAATAATCCCAAGAAGCAATCAATATACCCATTGATTATATATTTATATCACCAGATTATTTGGAAATGGAAAAAATGAAAGAAAAACAAGATAAATAAAGTGCTAAATTAAAATATTCTATTCCATTTGATGAGGGAAAATACAACCCTTGTGAGGGATTATCAAAAGGTAAAAATCTTAGAACTCGTGAAATGTTGTGTGGGAGGTTCAAGATGGATATTCAAAACTCAAAGAGTTTCTTGAAAATTTCACTAACCCAAGATGAAATCTTGAGAATAATGAAGAATGTAGTAAGTGATGTGTGTGATTTAATAGAACAAGTTCAAAAGAAGACCCTCCTAGACCCCTCTCCCCCTAATTCCTCATGGACACCCCCTCCACTCACTCCTGGACACCCCCTCCCTCCTAGACACCCCTCCCTCCTAGACAACCCTCCCTCCTCCCTCCTAGAAACCCCCCTCGAGACCCTCCTGGACACCCCCCCCCCCCACTCTCTCTCTACAGACCCTCTTGGACACCCCCCCCCCTCCTCCCTCCTAGACACCCCCCTATAGACCCTTCTGGACACCCCCACCACTCTCCCCCTATAGACCCTCCTAACACCCCCCCTGCAGACCTTCTGAGACACCCCCTCCCTCCTCCCTCCTAGACACCCCCCTACAGACCCTTCTAGACACCCCCACCACTCTCCCCCTATAGACCCTCCTAACACCCCCCCCCCCTGCAGACCCTCTGAGACACCCCCTCCCTCCTCCCTCTTTGAAAACCCCTTGCAGACCCTCCTGGACCCCCCCCCCCCCCACTATCCCCCTACAGGCCCTCTTGGACACCCCCCTACAGACCCTCTTGGACACCCCCTCCCCCATGGACACCCCCTTGAACACCCATTCCCCCCTACACCCCCCCCCCCCACACACCCATGTCCATTTCACCCCAACCCCTACACTTCCCCCTTGCACACCCACCCCCCACAAACCCCTTGCACCCCCTCTACACACCCTTTGTCCCCTTTCACACCTACACACCCCCACTACACCCCCTGAACACCCCTTTCACCACCCCTACACCCGCTACACACCCCTTGAACCACCCCTGCATGCATACCCCTTTCACCACCCCTACACCTTGCACCACCCCCTGCACACCCCCCCCCCCTCGCCCCACACACCCATTACTGGAATGGAACTAAATTAGGAATGATCGGATGTCGTGGTATCTTGGTTAACACATGGAGACCTTAGGAGTAGGTATTCATAGTGGCCTATGTGTTCATGAATGAATTATTATTTTCTTTTTGGTTCATATTGATATGTACATCCCAATACTAAAGAAAATGATCATTAATAAAGGCTTTTTATTTAGATGATATCCAATGTCATCCAATACATACACCACAGAGTGGTATCATGAATTACCAGATAACACAAACCACAACATGATGGCTTTTACTACATAATTCTGTATACTTTGGTGCATAGTTACAATAATATACCACTTTCACGTATACATCATAGGTTTTTTGAAAATCATTGAAAATCATTGTGAAATTATACCAAGTCTTTTGGATATGATATTCATATAAACACCCTCAAACATTGGGAGAAAACATAGTACCAAAATTTTGAGAAACTAGAAGCCCTATATGGGTGTTTTGGTGGAAATATTAGAGTTTCCAAATATGAGAATATATTTTTAAGAGGTGGATGACTAAATAGTGATCTGGCCATGGAGATGGTTGTTTTTTCTCATGATTAACTACTCAATGCTACGATATCAAGAAGAAGGGTATTTCATTGGGTGTAAATTCTTGAAAATCACTCGAAATGATATAGAAATTGTGGTTATGTTATACATCATTGATGGCCATATGACTTATAATGTCATATGAAATTGTTGTGCATAATCCTTTACTAAAAGTATTCAAAGATGTAAAATATGACCTTTTTGACTATGTGATCCAAGAAGATATGACAATATAGTTTCATAGGTGGGATTAACACTACCCCCATTGCACACCCCATGCACCCCTACTCCCCCCCCCCCATGCACACCCCTTGCACCCTCCCCCTACCCCTTGCAACATAACCCAACACACCCCCTCCCCCAACCCCCAGAACATCCCTGCCCCCTCCCCCTTCCCCTGCACACCCCCTTTGCATCCGCCTACCCACCCCATGCACCCCATTCACACCTCTTGCACACCCCCCAGCCCATTCACCCACTACACACCCCCTCCCCTTTCCCCCAGCACACCCCCTTCCCCTACCCCTCCCCGGCACACCCCCCCCCCCACACACCCACCCCACACCCCCTACCCACCCCCATGCACCCCCATTCCACCCTCCACATTTCATTCTACTTCAACAACTTATTCAAGGAAAAACATAGAAAAACACTTAGATATATTTTATTTAATTAAATTAATAATAACTATTCATTTTATTCTAACAAGGTCCTCTAAATTTAAACACTCAAATAAAGGATTTCCACCATGAAAATAAATTACATCCAAATCATGCTATTTACTTTATCAAAATAGGGTGATTGGACTTAAAGTTTCAAGAAAACACTTAGAATGTGGAACGGCCAAGAGGTAAATTACCTACTTGGGTAATCCCGTATTCAAAGCAAGTCAAAAACATAGAATGTGTTTGGTTATAATTATAAATTTACCAATTTCCCTTAAGACATTTCAAAATTGGAGTGTGAGTAACCATGAATAAGACACTCTATTTATTTCGTGACATCCAATTAATCTTTATAAAGGATGCATAACAGTTACATGACTCACTACATGAGTCATTACCACTCATGTGAAAATTTAACCATGTTCGGTTCCATTTAACTCATTCAATTCATTAAAACATGGAAATTCCATTTATAAGATCAAAGGGGGATCAATTAGTGGTGAATTGGATATTACAACACTTTCATACTTGGGTAATTATATCTTAAAATTATAACGACACTTAAAGGTTTTTTTGGTTCAAACAACCGTTTGAATAAAAATAGGGCAACCCCCTACAAGGATATAAAAAAATTTAAGTAAAATGTGTGCTTTATGACTAACAAAGAAATAAATTATAAGGAAAACATCAATGCAATAATTTCAAGCATGATATACCAATGTGAGTTTTCATAGACAGTGCACCTCTATTGGGGGGTTGTATTAATAAACCATGACTTGTTTATCAAACAAAAAAATTATCTTAAAAAACACTTATCCAGGAATATTAATTTAATATAAACAGGTAGAATTAAGAAGGAAACTAAATGAAATTTAAAACATTCATGAATTAAAGAGGATATGAGAGATAACCTAACTCAAATGATCCAAGCCACACTCAGAGCTTGACACTTTTATCAGCAACAACTCTATCATTCTCCATCCATACTCTCAGTATATTACCCTTTTCATATATATAAGGATTCCCTAACCCCTATGTACATGTCTGCATGGCCTTGAACATGCACAAAATGATCCTTATATATATGATCGTATGCATAAGACTATTATCACCCACACGCGTATGAATTTTCCATATATATACATAAGCACACCTAGCCACTTATATGTAATCATGCTTCCATGGGCGAATATACATATAATGGGAGAACTTATTTTATATATTTTTACCTATGCATACGCGGTGAGTCACCTTTGACTCTGTTTGTTGCAATACACATGAATGGGTCTTAGGATACTTTAAAAAAATGTTAGTGATCTAATGAATCATCATTAATTGAACCTAAATATTTAATTGGGAGGAACATGATTAGTGAGAAGGGAAATAATAGAACATGTGATGATGATAGCAGCATTAACATGCAGCATAATCAGTGATATTAAGACATTAGGAAAACAATATCTTGTTGAAGTCTACACAGTATCACGTGAATGCATGGGTGAAATGAGAGATTAACATAATATAATACAACCAAGGAACAACTCGTTAAATGTTTTCAGTAACTAATTTCCCAAGTACATAACTATTTTTACAATTTAAATATTTATTATGCATGATTTATTTTCAATAGTATCAATGATCCCCATTTCAATATCTCTTGATATTTGAAGTAAATATGTGAATAATTAATAGTGTAATAATTATAATGCATTATTGGGCATCAATACTTTCATAGTAGATGCACAACTAAACAATTTGTAGTTCACTATCTATTTAAGAATCAAATAAAGTGGCACTTGAAAAACTGATTCTATAATTGTGATGTCTTGAAAACATAAAAATGAATACTTTTTAAAGTTATATATAGTATCATTAATCTGATAAATGAATGGCTATATAGAAATCCAAATCTTTTAAGCTTATGTATAAAGTTAGATCGCATGATTCTACAATCATCATGCAAAATCAAAGTTATCAAAATAGTCAACAAAATCAGGAATGACAAAAAATTAGAACAAACCTTAACATCAAACAACTACAATAACAAATTATAAATAATAGACCAAAACACCAACTGCAATAACAAATTATCAAATACTGCAAAACAATATAAATGTAAACATTATTATAAGAAAACATTTCCTTTAACTAAATTGACACAAACTCATAACACATCCAACTAAACTTTTCAAGATTGATATTTTTTCAATTGACACATTTTTAGTAGGGGGAGAACCTTGAAAATCACCATATATTTTAGAGGAATGGATGAAATATAACTAGATATAGGTATGAATTTCTTGTGAGATCAGCTGTCATGAAGGAGTTACTACAACAATCTTCCTAGAAAGTGTAGGGGTCGACTCGCGTGGATCTTGCTCGTGGAAGGACATGGTTTGGCTAATCCACCGATTGGAGGAGGAATGCATGATAAAGGGTTTGGAGGAGGATATGAATTCCTGATCAAGGGGGTTGGAGGGATCACACGATGAAGGGGGTGGGACCGAATGGAGATTCTGGTGAGGATCGGCAAAGGGAGAATAGATCGGTCGGCGATGAGGGAGAATGGTTTCTAGGTGGGAGATTAGATGTGCCTCCTTGAGAGAGGTCGAGGGTTCGAAGGGTCGTGGATTGGGGGAGGATCGGTGGCGTTCGACTATGAGGAGGGTGCGGAGATGTTGAGGGAGGAGGAGGGTGCGAAGAGGTAGAGGGAGGAAGAGGGTCTCGAATCAAGGGAGGAGAGGCGACATTCAGTGGGGAGGAGGTTGCAGAGATCTCAAGGGAAGAGGAGGGTGTGGAGAGGTCAAGGTATGAGGGGTTGTGTATCGGTGGAGGAGGAGACGACGCTTATGGGAAAAAAAGAGTTTCCACTATTTGTTAATTAAACTGTGTCTATAAACATGTTATATCCATAGATCTATAAAATCATGGCTATATATCCATGGGTGTAGATTAAATTTATAGTAGTGTATCTTAGAGAAGAGTACGTGTTTACTATCAAATAGATTGAAGAGGTGGGTCTTTGTTCAGGTATAAATTTAGTGACTTACATTATATCAAACATGACAACTAAATCCAGCTGCATCCGAGAAGACATTAACTCTCCAGATAGTGAAAAAATCCTGGTTAAAATTCCATATATCATACCCTATGTTTCGACAAATCACTACCCCATCAAATGTGTCAGAGGTGGTCATAAAATCACTAAGAAAAAAAGGGGTGCCCATTTTTTATCCATCATCTCCTCTTAGGAGCCTCAAAAGGGCCATGTGTCATCAGCCGAGTTAGAAGTAGTTACTTCACCTTCTGAATGAAAAAATATTGACTCCTCCCCATATTTGGAGAAATGTGATTCATAGAAAACTTCCCATAAGATCAAGGAAGGTATGAAATAGGAAATTTATAAGGAAAATTAAGAGGAGGAATACCTCAAGGATGGCCCTCCGAAATTTGAGGTAGGTGTCTCTACCAATATTGATGAACTCATAGAGATATATTTAGGAATATAAGAATACCCATAGCCCAATTTTACTACTATGTACATTTATTTTAAATAAAACGAGTTATACACCTCCTTTCTGAACAAATAATAGGACTTATTCTCTTGTAATTACAAAGAAATTCAAGGGCTTGATCCTGAAGTGGCCACTCTCCATTTCGGCATTCCTAAAAACCACTAGTCATACAAGTAGGCATCCAGAAGGACACATTTGACTCACACCTCCAAATCTAAGGATGAAGTGGATAAGATTATAATGGATTACTTCATCCAAAAAGTTCAATATCCGAAATGGATATTCAACATCATCTTGGTAAGGAATAAGAATGGTAAAATCAAGGTCTGCATTGAATTCAGAAATCTCAACTTGTATTATCTGAATGATAAATTATCAATCTCAATCATAGAGTTACTGATTGATATAATAACTTGATATCAATACCTCTCCTTTATGGATTGATATTTAGGGTACAAATAAATTCAAATGGCCCCAAAAGATGAAGAATCCACTAACTTTAGATCCCCCCAGAGATTATTTTTCTATTAGGTAATGCCATTTGGCTTGAATAATGTCATCTCCACATATCAAAATTCCATGAATCTCATCATCAAACCCTTACTGGGAATTTTTTGGAATGATACCTTGAAAATATAGGGTTTAAATCTTGACATAGTTCTAACCACATGACTTATTTTAATTCCATCTTCAAAAAAATATGGCAGCATAGCCAGAAGATGAACCCCTTAAAATGTGATTTCTGGGTAATCTCAAGAAAGTTTCATAGTTTCTTCATATGACATCAAGGAATTGAAGTCGTCCCTGAGAATAAAAAGTATGAACTCGATATTTCACAACCTCAGATCCAAAAATAGTTTAGGGGTTTTTATGGACACATTTCCTAAAACTGGTGCTTTATAGAAAACCTTACCAGAAAATGTCTACCCTTCCCTAGGTTGGTGAAGAATGGGGTCACATATCAGTGGACCAATGAATGTTAGGAATAATTTGAAAATATCAAGAATATCTCTTTAGTCCACAGGTGTTAATTCCACCCATTAAGAGGAATCCACTCATTCTCTTTGTGATGGCCCTGGAGTGATCATTGGGTGCTTTCCATGCACAAAAGAACGATGATAGGAATGAAAATAGTCTTTATTATCTCATTCGGACCATGATAAAAACTGAGACTCCTTATTTAGATATTTAGAAGAGATTCTCGTCATTAATCTTCACAGTTTAGAAACAAAGGCACTACATACAAAACCACAAGTTCCATTTGGTCTCTCATAATAACCCACTCAAATATATCATCAATCATACTATCTTGATTGGAAGTTTTTCATGGTGGGAAGTTATCCTTTATAAATTTTATATACATTTCATGCCTTATAAATCTATGAAACCCAAGTATTTGGTAGATTTTCTTATAGAACGCCCATTTGAAAAAAAAAATCATTAAATAATAAATTTCTAGATGAAGAGATATTTTATATTCAATATGGCCCCCAAATGTGGGAAATTTATTTTGACGGTGCATCCATAAGTCATATGGGGAAGGAAATGGAAGAAACCAAGCTCAATAAAGTCAGGTTAGTGATCATGCTTATCTCTATATTAAAAGAAATTTTACCTTACTCCTTCATACTATTAGAAGGGTTCACAAACAATGAGGTGGAATATTAGGACCTCATTATAGTCCTAGATCTAGAACTCCAAATAAAAATGGGCCATATAGAGGTGAAAGGCAATTGAAATATGATAACAAAATAGTTAAATGGTGATTATTCTATTAGAAAAGAAGATATAATCCCCTTGATTGTCTTTGTTTGAGGGTTAATGGAAGAATTACCCTCAGAGCCAACATTGAATCACATCCCACGATTATATAATGTCTATGAAGATTCATTGTAAAATGTAGCTACATGTTTGGAAAATCCAAATAGGGAAAAAAATTGTCATCATCATTGCACATCATCGAATGGTCTCTCATTCTACTCATGTCAGAAGGGAAGAGATTTATAAAACCATTCATATCCCTAAACCTTATGGTCCGACCATAGGGTGGATTATACTCATCATATAATACCTTTAAAATGAAATTATCCCTTTGGAAAAGGTTTGGAAATAGAAAATACAACAGGGAGAAATCAATTTCACTCTTTATTATGGCCCAAATAACCATAAAGTCTTCTATAAAAGAGGATTTTATGGAGTCCTTTTCAAATGTATCGATGAATAAAATACTAATGTTATCATAAAATAAGTACAAGTGGGATCCTCTTGTTCCCGCTAGTTGGGATTTATGATTTCTCATCAAATTTGGTGCCTTGGGTACTACTGGAACACTCTGACATAGGATTGCACAAATTTTACCAAAAAAACATTCCTTTTAGGTGCATGAAAACATAATTCATCAATCCATGGAGTTTTATTATATAGACAAATACTCCTAGCCATTTTCTATATGGGGGATAGACATCATTGGGTCATATCCCCCTACCAATTCCAAGCAGTTCAAGTACATCCTAACTACTACTAACTTCTTATCGAAATGGGATGAGGAAATACTCCTCAAATAATTCAAATCCAAAATCATCATAAACTTCATGAAATCCAACATCATTACATGATTTGGTGTCCCTCACACAATATTGATAGAAAATGACACCAAGTTATATTCTCTGGAGTTGGGGGAGCTATATCAGTAGTACGATATCAAATCTAACCATTGATATTACTATCATGTGGTGGATAATGGGAAGATATAAGCCTTCAACATGACCCAACAATCAAAATTTAGAAGATTTTGGATAAAGATAAAAATTATTAGGCTAACAAGATATTTAATTCCTTATGGGATTACCGAACCACAACCCATAATGCCACTCGAGCGACCTCGTATTCACTGGTATATGGAAAAGAATCAGTCCAATAACAACTCTTCACTTTATATCATATTTAAACATGATTTATTATATAAAATTGTACTTAATACAACTCACAATATAGTTAGGTCTAGTGTCTTTGGGAAATTAGTTACATTACATAACAACTTAATACATGAAATATGACATCTTTATTGAAAACTTCTTTGACATGACCAAAACAATCCTTCATACTTAACATTGCATGGGGTAACCTGAGGAAATAAATAATAAAGGGGTGAGCTATAAATACCAGTAAGGGAACAAACAAGGCATAACATGAGGAATAAAATATATGTTATACAAAGGTATATCAATTTAGAATAAAAGGAACTTGAATAATAAGGCATGATAATGCATGATAATTATAACATGTGAAATGTGTCAAAAAAATACAACATGATGTAATCATGATTCAAGGATCATTTCACATGGAGTATAATGGGTAGAGGCACATTTCACATGATTTATCATGATACTAAACTTTATCCAATTCATTGGATCGCTATCAGGGCACACCCTTCACAATCATTTCATTCTCATTTTTAAGTGTACCACATAAATCATATAACATGGTTTTATTCAACATCATAATTTATTCCATGATATAAAAATGTGGAATACTTACATTTAAGTCTCCAATAAATAATTATATGTTCATGAAGTTGAATACCCTTGATATTTAAATGGGTATGGTATTCACTACATGAATATTTTTCCATGAAAAGTCATAGTACAATTTCAGCAGCATAACGACGTAATATAGGAATTCATAAAATGGGTTTATGAGAGATAAAGGAGTCTCTAATAATTTAGAAATTAAATTTATGGTAAGGGGTATTTAATAACATATCCTAAGATATGAAAAAGGAAATTAGAAGACATAATATAAAAGGAATACTTGATAAAAAGGGAGGGTGGAAGATTCCTTACAAAATTTGGGAATTGTAACGAGTGTACAAAAGGATTTATAAGAGGGGTAAATGAAAATGAAAGGGGATCCCAGTAATTTATTTAGTCAATAATGTATCTTAACTTAAGGAAATGGAAATTAAAAGGTCATATCACAAATGAAGTGCTTGATAAAAAGAGGAGAGAGAGAATCTCATACAAAATTTTGGCATAGTAACGGATTCGGTAAGGATCCAAATTAGGAGTAATAAATGATCCCTAATACAAATAACATCAGTTGGATATTAAGTTAATTATTTTAAATGAATTTAAATATAATCAATTGAAATTAAAAGAACTAATCTCAAACAATTTTCTTGAATTCAAAGGAGAGGAGAGAAATACCTTACTTGGATATGTGACTCCAAAGGCTTAGAAGAGGCTTATTGGGAGCTTGGGAGCACCTTAAAAGGACTCTAGGTAGTATAGGGAAGAGTTTTTATGAGCTTAAAAAAGTTTTAGTGAATATAAATTGGATCTTGGGTGGGTTTATATAAGAAATGTGGGGGGTTTCTTTATTATTTTGGTTTTGGACACTATATAAAAAAATATTCAACACCACAAACCATACCATGGTTTTTGTCTATGGATTCTACCAAAGTGGAGTGGTTTAAATTATTTTATATGGCCATGGAACTATGATAAAAAAAATATTTCCCTTTCTTATGTGGAGTTTAGTCACACTATCAAAGAAATTATTTTAAAATCTTAAAATATTTTATAAGTCTTGGAAGATTCACTAAGGCTTTATAAAATAAATCAAATGATTTTAAAATCCAATTATTTTAATGTAAATACATATATTTGTTTGGGTATACCTTTTATATTATTTATTACATCACTGTTGGGCTATTATTATGTCATAAAACAAGCTGTATATTTATACGATATTTAATTTTTTCACAAAAATTTGACTATCTTGGAAAATTATGAAAAAATACCCATTGGATAATTTCGACATCCTGATTCAAAAAATAATATTAATTTTATCTAAATAATTTTTTAAATATTTTAATTTTCCCTTTTAAAATAAAAACTATCATTTATTGAAAATGGATGGGATTTGATAATAACAGTTTTCGAGCTATAATAATAATTACATTTGACTTCATAAAAATTAGATTATCATTTATATTTAATAAAATTAATTTAATAATGATATTTTATTAAAATATTATTTATTTCAAAAATCCATTATTTTATCAAGATATGTTTCTTAATTGAATTTAAATATTAACAAAAAATATAATTTTTTCTTTAAAGAGAAATAACAAAGTAACAATAATTGGAAGAAAATATATTCATTATTTTATAAAAAATTATGTAAATAATATTATTTATAGGTTCTTGATACATATCCCTTTATTACAACAACATATGCCCTAAGAGTAGGTTGTGTGATGGTGGGGCTTTCATGGGGTCGTTCAATGAACATGGATTAGGTTGTAATCTTGATGAGCTTAAACTTCTCCCATAAATGGTGTCACTCGTGATTAAGTTATTGGATCTCATATTGGGATTGGTCTAGGTAAAATTCAAGAAATTATATCTCCCTTATAAGATCTGATATATGGGATTTATAGGGTATGATCCTAATAGTTGAGGTCATCACTTTCATTGCCTATGACAAAAGGATTTACTAAAACTCTATATTTATAATATTCATGTGATCACTGTTCATAATCTACATTATCAAGG
Organism: Viscum album; assembly: GCA_963277665.1. Classification (NCBI taxonomy): domain Eukaryota; kingdom Viridiplantae; phylum Streptophyta; class Magnoliopsida; order Santalales; family Viscaceae; genus Viscum; species Viscum album. The sequence goes on from OY728125.1 coordinate 1,408,381,679, forward strand.
ATAATTATACTTAATGGTCATTTAAAATCCAATTGTATAAAACAAAATAAGTGCATGTGTTTTATATGTCCATAATACATTTGATTAAATAAAAAGAAAGGGAATTTTATTCAAAAATGCTTGGTTCATTAAAACCTCCACCCCTTAAGAAATTTCACCCTTGAAATTTCATTTTACCACACTAAAATATATTTGGGTAACTCTACTTCATCACCTCCTCTAGTTCCCACATCAATTCTTCAAACTTGTAGTTTCTATAAAACACTTTGACGAGGGTAATTATCTTATTTTGCAGAACTTTTTCTATAGAGTCTAAGATCTTCACCGGCTGCTCCTCATAGAGAGTTCATTCTAAAATGGTATCACCTCTTGATTAAGTACGTGTTATGGGTTTGGTATGTACTTTATTAAGAGGGAAACATTGAATACATCATGTACTTGATACAGTTTCAGTGGGAGTGCTAGTCAATAGGACACTCCTCCGATGAGATCAAGGATCTCAAAGGGGTCGATGTACCTTGGACTAAGATTTACCTTCTTCCCAAATATTATCACTCTTTTTCATGAAGATATGTATAGGAATACCATGTCTCTAACATCAAACTCTAGGTTATATTGATGATTGTCAACATAGATATGTTTTCACTCTGAGGAGCTTTGATGTGTTACTGGATGGTCTTAACCTTCTCCACCATTTCTTCAACCATTTCAGGACCTGTAAGTTTTAATTCCCCAACTTCATACCAACATACCATTTTTTTACACCTCTTCCCATAAAGGGTTTCATAGTGATCCATTTTAATGCTTGAGTGAAAACTTTTTTTGTAAGAGAACTCCACCAAAAGAAGATGTTGGTCCTATCCCCATTCGAAGTACATTGATAAATCTCTCAAAAATGTTCTAATGTTTTTGGATAGTATGATTATATTGGTTTTTAATTTGAGATTTATAATCCATATGAAAGTTTAGATTGTTTTTTAGAGAATGTTAGATAATTTTCCAAAACTTAGAGGTGAATCTTGGATCTCGATCAAGCACAATTGATAGTGGTACTCTATGCATCCATACCACCTATCTAATTTATATAAGTTCCATTTGATCTAATGATAAATCCTATCAAATTGTTATGAAGTGTGTTGTCTTTGTAAGATGATCCACAATAATCTAGATAGCATTGTTTCCCTTGGATGTATTCAGAATTCCAATGAAAAAGTCCATGGTGATGTTTTCCAATTTCCATTTTGTTATGGGTAATATTTTCATCATCCCCTTAGACTTATACCTTTCATCCCTCACTTTATGACATACCAAGAACTTTTATGTGTATTCAGTGATCTCCTTCTTCATTTTTTCCTACCAATAGTTCTCTAGGATATCTCGATACATCATTGTGTTTCCTGGGTGAATGGATAAATTCGAACTATGTGCATCTTCCAAAAGATACTTCCTTAACTTGTGATTTGATGAAACACAAATTCTTGAACCAAATCTCACAATTCCTTCTTTTTTAACATTTATCTCTGAGGATTTCTCTTTCCTTACAGTTTCCAATTTCTTCTGAATTCCCACATCATCTTTCTGATCATCCTTTAACCTTTACAAAAGTGATGGTTGAGCAGTCATTTCTGAAAGGATTGATGATTTTTCATTCTTTATGATTCCCATGTCCATATTCTTTTAGTCAAATAAGATCGGATCCTTCTCAATTATGATCAATGAAAATAATTGTTGGGTCCTTTTTACTTAGATAATCTTCCACCTTTTTCACTTTTATAGGATGGTTGTGGATTGATCAATCAAAAAACTTGATAATATCTAATAATATTTATTGGTTTATATTCATCTATTTCTATGGGAATATATATTTGAGACCTCTGTGATCTATATATATTTCACACTTCTCCCCAAAGAGATAATACTACCATATTTTCAATGAAATGATCATAGAAGATAACTCCAAATCATGTGTGGGATAGTTTGTTTCCTGAATTTTTAACTACCTTGAGGTGTATGAAATGATTTTTTCATTTATCATCAACAAACATCCCATTAACTTCTTTAAATAATCTCTAAAAATTATGAAAAGATCCCCACTTGTGGGTAGTGTGATCACAGAGGAAGTCATAATCCTCCATTTCAACTCCATGAATATTTCTTCACATTCATCATTCTAAGAAAATTTTAGTCCCCTCTGAGTTAACATGGTAAGAGGTTTTGAAAATATTGAAAAACTTCTCACAAATCGATGATAATATCTAGCTAACCCAAGGAAAATATGAATATCTATCATAGATGTTGGTCTCATCCATCCATCAATTTATTTTTTGTTTGAAGGATCCAATGATATCCCATTACTTGTGATAATATTCCCCAATAATGAGACTTATTTCAACTAGAACTCACACTTTATATACATTTTATAGAGCTTCTTCTATCGTAAGGTCTTTAGCATAGTGCTCAGATGCTCCTCATGCTCCTCCTTGGTTTTGGAGTATATTAGAATATCATCTATAAAGACTACCAAAAATTTGTCAAGGTATTCTCTAAAGACTCTATTGATCATGTCCATAAAGATTTTTGGGCCATTATTGAGTCCATATGACATCAATATGACGTCATAGTGCTTGTACCTTGTATGAAAAGAAGTCTTGGGGATATCCTCCTTATTCACCCTTACTTGGTAATATCTCGACCATTTATCCAACTTGGAGAAGTATTGTGCTCCACGTAGATGAAAAAACAAGTCATCAATTCATGGATAAGGATACTTTCTATTTATTGTTATCATGTTGAGCTCATGATAATCAATGAAAAGGTGCATTGACCCATCCTTATTCTTTAAAAATAGGACCGGTGCACCCCATGGTGAAGTACATGGGCGTATAAACCCTTTATTTAGATTCTCCTACAGTTTTTTCTTCAATTGCATAAGTTCTACAATATATATAATATATGGAATATTGGATATTGGCAATGCCCTTGGTATAATATTGATTGAAAATTAAAAATCTCGGATAGGGGGAAGACCAATAAATTCCTAGAGAAACACATCAGTGCATTCCCTTAGAATGGGCATGTCTTTGAGAATGGTTCTTTCCTTAGAATCAATATTTTGATCTAGATACGCTTTCTTGTAAGGCAATAATAACCATGCTTGATATGATGGTTCTAAAGAAGATTCATCCATATCCTTGAACTTATATAGAATCGAGGTTTAATTCAACATATGGATAGTGATTTACCTCTCACATAAATTTATGTTGGCTCTATTTTGGTAAAGCCAATATTGCCCAGAATTCCATCAAATTCCACCAAGGGAAGTATGAAATGGTTCCCTGGGAAGTTAAATCCAAAAATTGTGATATGGGAGGATTTATATATCTGTGATTCAATAACTTCCCCATTTTCTATTTTCATTGAAATATCTACTACCTTGATTTGTTGTGGTGTTTGAATAGTTCTAATAAACATTATTGATATAAAGTAATGCGTAGAACCAAAATAAAAAATAATTTTCACTATTCTTGAATGAATAACAAGGGTACTTATCACTGCATCATTATTGAGATTTACCTCAATGGTATAAATAGAAAAATATATCCCTTGATACCTTCGAGGTTGTTGGTTGCCTCTGAAAACCCTTTTCTTAGGCCATTGATTCCCAAAGTGCCATGGTTCCTTGTAATTGTAGCAATGAAAAATGTGTTGAGGGTTGACTAGAGCATTCCTTTCCTCTACCATAATAGTATGTTTATCTTGTCAAAAATTATTAGCTAGGTTCCCATCATTCTCGTAACTAAATCAATTCTTTTTTCACTTTAGAAAATTTATAGGGTAGTTCTTTCCAAACATTTGAAAATAGGGATGCTGAAATTTCATAGCACCATTGGATTTATCCATCGGACCGTAAGAATTAAATTCCACATTCCCCTTCTTATTATTGTGATACCCCTGTGATTCACCGACATCCATTTCAAATTTGAGGGTGCATCAAAAAATTTCGTCATAGTTATCAAACTCATAGATTTCCAAGGCTTTTCATATATTAGGATTCATCCAATAAAAGAAGCGGTCAACCGTAAATTTGAGGGTAATGAAAAAAACATAAGTGCATCATGCAAGTCTTGTGAATTTTGCCTCATAAACCCCAACAGATTCATCATCCTTTTTTCTGAGTTCAAGGAAATATCTTTCCATCTAAAAATGGATGGTGCGGGGAAAATATTTATCAAAAAACATTTTTTGGAATTCCTTCCACTCCATTACATCAATCTCTTCCTCAAACTTTGTATTCTTAATCAATGTACAACACTTATCAAGTTCACCCTCCATATGAAAAACAGATAAAATAACCTTATCTTCTCCATAACATTAAAATATGAAGAATATATTTTCAATTGAGTTGATCCATTAGTCCATGATTAAGGGATTTTATGATCCATTAAATATAGGAGTCCTTTGTCACATGAAGATTTCGATTACGGACTAATATCACTTTTTTTGGGGGGGGTTACTTCTCTAGATCTATGTTTTGATTCAAAAAATGATTCTGTTGAGATACAATCATGAAAAAAATTCTGATTCCTAATCATATTAGGTTTGGAATCACATTGGGGCAATCATCACACTGCCCTTTGCATCGGTTATTCGCATGATTCCTCTTATTTCTATCCATTGGTGTAAAAAACTAACCCTAGAAGCCTAGAGTCGGTGACTAAAACATGGTGTGTATTTTTTTCAAAAAATAAGATGATAAAATTACACATCACATCTTGTCATAGAGGATATTCTCGATCTAGGTTCTAAAAAACCAGATACAACTGAAACATTTCTTCAAAACTGTACAAGATAAGCTTCATAACGCAGCCACCACACAGAAGAACTCAAAGATGAAAAATCTAATAATCCTATAAAAATAAATTGAAAACGTAGTGGGAGCCTTTAAAATTCTTAAAAAGGGTTTTTAAAAGTAATTAATGAAATTCCTTTTTGAAAACATCCCTATAAAATAATAAAAATCATTTTCTTAAAAGGAGACAACATTTCCTGTAGAAAATCATCATCATTTTTTAAAAATTGCCTGAAATAATTTTTAGGGAAATATCTTACATAAGAATTTATATACTTATTTATAAGATATAGATAAAATGCATTTTAGAGTACACATACTTGTACAAAAATGCCTGGAATGCTGCATATAGTTAAAGAGTTGATCAAACTAAATTAATGGTGACATGAAAGGGTGTAGGGACACATGTAATAATACTTGATTATAATTTCACAATAAACAATATCATAATTCACTTAACCCATAAAATTAAATTCATGAAATTACAGGTGTATTTCTATTTTCTAAATCAATTTTCTGAAAATAGATTTCAAGCTTTCTTTATAAAAACTTACCAAGTATATACTTCATTATGACATGTGCATTTATTACCATTATCATAAGTAAAATATTCCTAACAAAGGATATTCTACCAATCAAATAATCACATGGTTGGTTAACTATTAATCACATATTAAGGTAATTCAAAATGTAGGACAATCATAACATTTGGTCGAGGTCTCATGCCAAGACCATACATAATAATTTTATCAAGGCCTTGTTCCATGACCTAGTTTGTCTCATAAGACCTACCGATGCATCGAGAGTCTATAGTGGGACTCACCCATCACATAATAAGTCCTATGAATTCCTCATATGTATAATAATTTTTTAAATAAAATTGTCACATACCACTTTTATTTATTAATTAGTGTTATGTCTTTTATTCAAAGTTCCACATACCACTTTGAATAATTAAATTGTGTCTCTTATTCAAAGGGACCCATACCAATTTTAATAATTAAATCTTTAATTCATAAGTTATAATAAGAGATAAATTTCATTTTTTAATTACTGTTTATATTCATAAATAAAGTGATTCATGCATTAAATGTAAACATTAATCGAAAAACTACATGGTTTGACCCATAAAATAATAACTCTTAAATTCAAAACCCTTATTTCATGGAAATGAACATTTTATATACTAAAATGTGTATTTTTTAATTTAAGATAATTATCATTCATATTTACTATAAACTGATAAATAGGAGTGTTAATTAAATCGTAAAAAATAATAATTAATAGTATTATATGTGGTAGATTCATCGTGAAGTAAAACATAATATTTGTAAATGCATAACATTCATTTATTATGAGATATTGATGCATAAATAATTAAACACACTTAACTATATGTTTTTATTCATGTTTATGTATATGTATTAAACACAATATAATTCCAAATATTTATACTAAAATTATAAATTGAGGTGCATGTAATGTTAATTGCAATAACAAGGTGATGACCTCCTAAAACAATTTAGGCACACAATAAAAAAACTAGGTTTTGTTATTGTTTTCCAATATCAAATTGTATTTTTGATACTTATAAATATACAAGTGGGTTTGAAAATAAAAATTTAAAGAATAAGTATAGGGACAGGGATCACCTTTAAAAATAATTACTTATATTAAGTAGAAATGAAGCTTAAACAGATTAGGGTTAAAAACATTATACAAATATATATAGACTTATAAATATATTTATTATTTTAGAATCTCAAAACCACTATTTTTAAATCCTTTTACAAGTAATACATACATAAAAACATCAGTTAACTACTGATAATTATCACTTGAAAAACCCAAAATAGATTAGCTTTTGAAGATTATATAAAACCATATATACCCAAAGTGTATACATGGGATTTGCATAACCAAAAACGTGTTTGATAAATCCTTATAAGTATCATGCACTTAAAAAAATATTTAATCACCAATATCAATTAAATGAAAACCTAAATCATATTAGAATTAAATATATATATATATATACATATAATTGTATATACACAAGGTGTATATATAGTTTTTTGAAAAAAATTGATACTAGATTAATCTTTGAACAAATTATAGGTGGGGTGGAAATGAGAAGAAGTCAAAGAAGAGTTATGAGGAGGAAAACCCATAGGTTTAAGGGTGAAAATGAGTTTATATAAGCAGTTTATATAAAATGTATATATATAATTTTATATACTATGGTTAAACATAAAAAATAAACAAAGAGACCTCAAGAAAACCAAATTTAACTATTTATAAAAAACCATAATTAATGAAAATATTAAATGGATCAGTCATCTAACAATATATATATGTATTTTATGTAAAACGTGCATGATACAACAAATGGGTTTGCATTACCCTATGCAACCTCGGTGGACTTTTAGAAAAAGAAAATGTTGGGTCCAAGGAGAGTGATGGAAGGAGTAATGGGAGGAGGAAGAAATAGTGGAGAAGGATGGGGTGATGTTGAATGGTGTATCCCGAGGAAGAATAAGAAGATAGGGAGAAGAAGGAAAGAGAAATGGATAGTTTGGATTTGGTGTGGATCGATCAGATGGCTAGGGTGATTTCTGTGGTTTTAAAAACATATGAACAGTCAGGATTATAACATGGATTCGATTGGATGGTCATGGGGAAACTTCAAGATTTAAAATGGATGTGTGGTCAAGATAAAACATGTCCCGATCGGACAGTTGATGAAAATCACAATAGAAAGGAGTGGCGGTGGAGTTCGAAGGCAAGATTAGATCATACAGTTGATATCTTGCATGGTGGGATCGAACGTCCTGGATTAGGTCTCCTATAAAAATCACCGTTTGACATTGAAATGGGAGTGGTTTTGGGAGTTCCTTACAATACTCGACATACATGCCATATGCCAATAACACAGCACACGTCATGGGGTCCTTACATATGGTACCCCCACCCCGTGGGCCTTGGGCCACTCTCACCCGCGTCAGTGCGCAACCTGCATCACCCCATGCTCACGCCTAACCAGGCCCTATACACGGGTCGGTGCGCACACTTAGGCCTCACCGTTCACATCATGTGTGTGACTCAGAATTCACCATTCATGCACTGCTTCGGGTTCTCTGAAGTTAGTTGTCTAAGTGAGATTCCCGCTCAGACTTTGAGGGCTTGGCCTTTAAGGATTCCATCGGTTGGGTGGGGTACTCACCCAAATTTTAGTTAAAATTTTATTAAACATATTTAAAAGAACAGAATGCTCATATTAATTCCCTTATACATATAAAAACATTTTTCATGTTATAAATGTAATTATTTCATATATTTTTTTTCATTTTTAGTTTTAAAACATTAAATTTCAAAATTAAACTTCCTTTAAAACATGTCATTGCTTTTACAAATTTATATTAATTATAAAATAATCATCGTGGTTATTATATTTTTAAAATCCAAATATGAAATACATCTTCAATTTGAAACCATATTATCATTTAACTAAATATAACACTTTAATAAATTTAAAATATTTTAAAACATTTGTAATTAAAAATATACTTAAATACTTAGAATACATAAAATAGTCAAAATACTCAACACTTACACAATTTTATGAACGTCACCAAAAAAAATGGTCATATTAAATACAACAGTCACATGAAATCCTTATTATAAAGTAACGTTTCAGTGTTTTAATAAATAAAAGTTTCTCTTATCATTCCTTTTGTCTTTAATTCATTTGATTTTAGTTTCATTATTTTCACCAAAATAATAATTCACATTAAAAAAATCATTCATTCCAAAATAAATTATGGGTTAGGGGCATCACATTATTCCCCCCACAAAATAATTTCGTCCTCACAATTTGATCATACTCTTATTCTTCCCAGCACTATCCCACTAACAGCACTCTTCATGTCCCTATAAAACATTTTTTAATCATTAATAACTAACAAAATTTGAAGTAAAAAGTGTATTTTATTTATACCTTCACTAGTTCTAATGGTGTCGGCGATTTTCCCAGTTCCTTATTATTAAATGAATTTACAGTACAGTTTCAAACTCCTTGATTTCTTTGGTCCAGATACAGCATGAGCAACTCGAGTCAAACTCATGAACACAACTATAGTATATCAAAAGAGTGTCATGAGGGGTGTAAAGTTAAGAGACATCGGTATAGACTTGATGTGTGTAAAATGAACAAAAAGGATCAACCTCTAAAATTTATAAGTCTCTAACTCAACCATATAGACCATAGGGCAAGATTTGACACAGATATGACACACAGGTCACCCTCACTTGCAACTTCTTGGAAATTCCCCAGATACAGAAAACTATCGACTAGGGAGAATCATTTAAAGAGGCACTCTGTAACATCCCGGACCTGGGTGCCACGCAACGGGTGCCCCGAGCCCGGTTCGCCACGTGACCTCAAGCGCATTTCCCCAAATGCCAGAGGCTGCCGACTAGCATCGAGGGCCCAGGTCTGATAGTGGGGAAACTATGCCCTCATTTTTCAAAGTGTAGCGCAGCGGAATACCAAAATAAACATACAACAAACAACAGAAGCAGTAAACATACACAACTGAAATAACTACAACAGTGGATATAACCAACAGTATATAAGTGATGATGTTACATGTTTCAAGCTCTAAGAAAACAGCCAGAACATGTTATACATCAATACAGTACAGTAGAAAATGGAGTACAGCAAAACAAGTAAAACAGCTGGCAGGGGCATCGCGAGCCTAGGCTCGATCCCATGCCCTCCTACTCCTCAGCAACAGTCAAGTACCTGTATAGGGACTCTTTCCCCTATCTACACCTGCAGCAATGTAATCTGTTTGGGCCGAAAAGCGTGACCCAAATAGGGTGTGAGAAATATATCTCAGTAGGCACCCACCAAAGGCCCGTGCCCAACTGCGTGTAAGCGTGCAACAACAATGTGCAGTAGTAAAATGCAATAAAGTAAGCAGTACTCAAAAGTAACTAATTACCAGTTATATTTCCATTTCATTATCCATTTAATCCATTTAAATATTAGAAACCATCACAGTTCATTTCTAGGTAAATAGTCCACGTCCTCAGACAAACAAAACCTTACCCTCAGGTAAGCAGAATCCTACCCGCAGGTATAGCCCTCAGGCGTAGGAAGTGTCGCCCTCAGGCACAGAAGTCAAGCCCTCAGGCATGAAAGGTTGCCCTCAGGCGAAATACTACAGCCCTCGGGCTAAATAGTGCAGTGACCTCAGGCTAATCACAACAACGCCCTCAGGCTAAATACAAAAACGCCATCAGGCTAAACAAGTAACCAGGCCATTCCCAATAGGTAAACAAGCAGTAACAAGCAATTACTACTTTAAAGGAATACCCTCGGGTATCCTGGCCAAACGGCTAAACAGATAAACACACCCCGGGGGTGGTTCCGGATCCAAGCAACGATCTCAACCAGCATTTTATTATCACAATTAAAGACCTAATCAATTCTAGGTATTAAATATAGCAACGGCCTCAGCCACATGACACCCCAACATGGGTTTGTGGCACAAAAATACACAAAACACACAGCAGTTAGAAAACTAAACATGAAGCCACCTACCTTATACACCAACGAACGCTATACCTGAACGCCGACTCCAGAAACGCCCAAGAACGGCGTAGATCTGATGAAGAAAAAAACTCATTCAAATGTAAATAACTTACGTTAGGAGAAGAATTGGTAAGAACGGTACCAGGAGAGGAGAGGGATTACCCGTGCGGTTCCAACAAAATCGTTCGAAGCCGAATTGGATTCCAGAAGAACGCCCAGTGGACCTTCAAAGATCCGGCCTCCTCCTTTGGCTCCAAAACGGTTCAAAAGTCTCCTCTGCCAAATGAGGAGGCTACTGCCTGTTTTAAGCCGAAAAAACAAAGTACACGGCGTGTACTTCTGAGTACACGGCATGTACTTCTGAGTACACGGCGTGTACTTCTTTCATTTAACTGTTCATTTGGCGGCACAACCACACTATTCATCCGTCGACATGAGTACACGGCATGTACTCTTGAGTACACGGCGTGTACTGTCGCCCAGCTGGCAGCGACGCCACCGCCTTACTGTTCAAGCCTGCCGACTGACTACACGGCGTGTAATGCACCACTAAACGGCATGTAGTGGTTCCTACACCCTTCGTCGCCGGTATGGCTACATGCCTCGTGTACTCATCCCAACACGGCCAAAAGTACACGGCGTGTGGATAAATTACACGGTGTGTAGTTCCAAAAATCAGGATTTTTCCCCATTTTCCATATTTTCTCAAAAACACTTAAGGAAAAGGAAAAGAAGAAGCCCGTACCTCTAAAATAAGAATATGGTTCTTACAAACTTCCCCCCTTATAGAAATTCATCCCCGAATTTCCCTTCCAAGGGTGGCGAAGAATAAGCTCATAACAGCTCTGGCCACTGAGCATGTACGTCGGCCTCCCGCTCCCAGGTCTCGTCTTGCACTCGGCCATGCTGCCATAGCACCTGTACGAGAGGAACTGACCGGCCTCGGAGAACCTTCGTGCTCCTGTCAATGATACGGATCAGATGCTCCTTAAAGGACGCATCATGCTGAAGCTCAACCTCCTCTGGCTGAAAGGTGTGAGACGGGTCTGAATGGTAGCGACGCAACTGAGACACGTGGAAGACGTCGTGCATAGCTCGGTACCGCTGCGGTAACTGCAACCGATAGGCAACCAGCCCAACTTTCTCCTGAATCTCAAATGGTCCCACATACCTCGGTGAAATCTTACCCTATCTCCTGATCCGTTTATGTCCCAGCCTCGGCGAAACACGCAAGAAAACCTGATCCCCAACCATGAACTCCAAAGGTCGTCTGCGGCGATCATCATAAGACTTCTGACGAGACTGCGCAGTAGCCATCCGCTTCCAAATCAATTGGACATGCTCAGATGTCTCCTGCACGAGTTGTGGCCCCAGTAAAGCTGCCTCACCTGCCTCTAACCAGCATAAAGGTTATCGGCATGGCCTATCATATAAAGCCTCATATGGTGACATATCAATAGTTTCCTGAAAACTATTGTTATAGGCAAACTAGACTAAGGGTATATGCATCTCCCATGAGCCCCCAAAGTCTAGGACGCATGCACGCAGCATGTCCTCTAGCACCTGTATCGTCCGCTCTGACTGGCCATCTGTCTGAGGATGGTATGTTGTGCTCAGAAGCACCTGTGTACCCAGCGCCCTCTGAAAACTCTGCCAGAAATGAGACGTAAAGCAGGCGTCCCTATCTGAAACTATAGAACGAGGGACCCCATGCAGACGTATGATCTCTCGAATATACAGCCTTCCGAGATTGTTCACACCAAAGGTCTCCTTGATCAGAAAGAATTAAGCTACCTTCGTGAGTCTGTCCACAACAACCCACACGGTGTCATTGCCTCAAGGTGACCTCGGCAATCCCGTCACGAAATCCATCGCGACATCATCCCATTTCCACTCTGGAATGGGCAATTGATGTAACAGCCTAGCTGGTCTCTGATGCTCTGCCTTCACCTACTGACAGGTGGAACACCTCGTAACAAAACTAGCTATCTCTCTCTTCATACCCGGCCACCAGTACTAACGTCTCAAGTCACGGTACATCTTGGTAACCCCAGGATGAACTTCCCAAGCTGAAGCATGAAACTCCCGCATCATATCCTCACGTATATCCCCTGGAACCCATACATGTCCATGGAAACGCAAAACCTCATCATCGCCTATTGTCCAACTGGGAGGAGGGTCCTCACTTGCCACCGACTCCCGTAGAACTAGGCCTTCTGAAACCGATAGTTGCCTCATCCTCACTCTATCCAGGAGGGTAGAAGTCACAGCTAACGAGGAAAGATAAGTCTACCCCTAACTATCATGCACCTCCAGATGCATCTCAGAGAACAAAGCCATAAGCTGCCACTCACCACTGGCCTCCTGCACTGCATGTATCTGAATCTTCCTGCTCAGTGCATCGGCTACTGCATTACCTTTACCAGGTGTATAGGCAAGCTCAAAATCGAAGGACTGTAGGTACTCGACCCGCCTCCTCTGCCTCAGATTCAGGTCACGCTGAGTAAAGATATACTTGAGGCTTTTGTGGTCGGTGAAAACCACAAAATGCTCTCCCAACAGATAATGTGTCCAACAGTGCAACGCGTGAACAACTGCAACCAACTCGAGATCATGCATCGGGTAATTCCTCTCATGTGGCCTCAACTGCCGAGACCCATACGCAACAACTCGGTCACCCTTCATCAAAACGGCTCCCATCCCAATCCCTGATGCATCACAGTAAACTGTATAGCTCTTCCCCTGCTCTGGGAGTATCAGGATCGGTGCTGATGTCAGCCTTCCCTTCAGGTCCTGAAAAGCTGTCTCACAAGCTTCTGACCAAATGAACTTCACACCCTTCTTAGTCAGACCTGTCAACAGTGCTACTAAGCGGGAGAAGTCATGTATGAAGCGTCTGTAGTAACCAGCCAGCCCTAAGAAACTCCGTATCTCAAACACGTTCTTGGGCTGCTCCTAGGAAACTACTGCTCTCACCTTCTCTGGGTCCACTGCAACTCCTGCCTCTGAGATGATATGACCCAGGAAGTGAATCTGGTCCATCCAAAAGTGGCACTTCGAGAGCTTATCATATAGCCGATGCTCTCTCAGTGTACTCAATACGATCTCAAGATGGGTGGCATGGTCGTGTCGAGTGTGAGAGTACACCAAGATGTCGTCCACGAATACTACCACAAATGAATCAAGATACGAATGGAACACACGATTCATCAGAGCCATGAAAACTGCTGGCGCGTTCGTGAGTCTGAACGGCATAACTGTATACTCATATAGACCATACCTACTCCTAAAAGCTGTGAGAGGTATATCAGATGGTCTAACGCACAACTGATGATATCTGGATCTCAAGTCAATCTTCGAGAACACTCGTGCTCCACAAAGCTGATCAAACAGATCATCTATCCTCGTCACGGGATACCGGTTCTTAACCGTCAACTGATTTAGCTTCCGATAATCCACACAAAGTCTGAGGGTACTATCCGCCTTCTTCGCAAAAAGGACCGGAGAACCCCAAGAAGAAGTACTGGTTCGGATAAAACCCTTTTCCTATAGCTCCTCTAACTGTCTTTTGAGCTCCTGCAACTCAGGTGTGGCCATCCTATAAGGAGGAATGGACACTGGTGTTGCTCCTGGCACAAGCTCGATAGAGAAATTCACCTCATGCACCGGAGGTAGACCTGAAAAGTCGTCTAGGAAGACATCCCTGAAACGATCGACAACTAGAGGGAAATCCTTCTGACAAGTCCCCTGGTCATCCAGATATAAGATAGCAATCTGGGCTGTGACTCCACCTCGCCCATGATGCTCTGTTCCAGCTCGACTCGCCTGAACATCTCACTCGCCCTTATATAGAAACTCCCCACCCTCTGGTGACGTGAAACGCACCCTGTGACAATAGAAGTCTACAAAGGCTCGAAAGGGAACTAACCATTCCATACCGAGAATGACGTCATAGCTCGTCATCTCTAGGACATAGAGGTCCCAAAGGAAGTGACACCCACCAACCTCAAGGGGGCACTCCTTGAACTGACGCACACCAACCGTCCTAGTCCCCAATGGAGTGTCTAGCATCAAGATATCAGAAGAAGTAGAAACACCGAGCCCAAGGCTCTCCACAGTGGGTACAGATACAAAACTATGTGTAGCACCTGTATCAAAAAGTACTAAAGACAAGACTAAAGCTACTAGAATAGTACCTCTGACTATCGAAGATCCGGGATCCTGCTCTTGCTGGGTCTATTGCACCACATATTTCTGCCCAGTGTCGCGGCCCTACGACACAGCCTGGAAACCCTGAGCTGTCCCGCCTTGCCGCCTCTGCGATCCTGGTGTCTGGCTACCCCGGCCACGACCACCATCTCTGCCTGCACGCCCTGACGTGTTCCAGTTCCCAGACTAGTAAGAATCCACGGGTCCTACTCCCGCACGCAGAGTCTGCATTGAACCCCTCTCACTAGCCACTGGTAGAAACGCCCTGCAAAAGCGCTGCAGATGGCCCATCTTTCTGCAAGCTCATCACTCCACTGGGTCTCGTGGACACTGCGGCCTCTTGTACCCCTCTCTGCCACACTGGTAGCACCTGACCGGTCCACCTGAAGAAGCTTCCTGGCTGGTACTGCCGCCCTGAGAGAAGTTCATCTATCTCTTCCTCTTGCCAGCATAAATAGTACCAGTAACTGGTGCTGAACCGCCCTGGCCCACACCACTCGATTCCTGCAGGTTACTCTCTGTAATCAACGCCTGGTTCACAATTGTGTGTATAGTAGGCAACCTAAAAACATTTACCAGCACTCGGATGTCATACCGAAGACCATCCTCAAAATTTCTGGCTCTTAATGTCTCATCACCCACCAGCACGGGTATAAAACGCTGAAGCTCCATAAAATGAGCAGAGTAGTCCATCACCGACATAGCGCCCTGCTGCAGATTCATGAACTCTCGAGCTCTATATTCCCTCAGCGTCTCGGGAAATAAGAAGTCATAGAAGACTGCCTGAAAATCTTCCCACGCCATGTACTTGTGATGCTCTGACTGGGTGGTAACATCCCACCACCTCTTGGCGGAATCATGCAGCATGTAAGTCCCGAGCTTGACCCTCCACCCTGGAGGCATCTCAAGATGCCCGAAAATAGTCTGCATCGATCCTAGCCAAGACTCTATAGCATGTGGTCCGCCATCCCCTGAAAACGTAGGCGGATGATGTTGCTGAAAGATACGCATCAGCTCGGCCATAGATGTAGCAGCCTGCAGTGCTCCCTGAAAGGTCTGCATGAACTGAAATAATCCTTCACGGAACTGCGCCTCCGCACCTGTATCTGGTATAACAGCTGGTGCCGCATCTAGCTCTGCTGTTGGATCAACTGGTAGCCCATGGCCCACTATCTCTGGAGTATAATCATCACCGCTCTCCTGGCGAACAACTCGTGGTCGTCTAGGCGGCATGACTCTACAAGTTCAAAATCACGCCTCAGATTCAAGATTATTAAGACTGAAATGAAGGAACCACAAAGGGAACAAGAGGAAGAAGGTGTTTCAAAATTTTCAAAACAAGACTACACGGCGTGTACACTGACTACATGGCGTGTACTTGACTTCCTTTCCCCTACCCGGGTCCTTCTACATGGATAAGCCACATGGATTCTGTTCAACAAAACTACACGGCGTGTATAATATCTACACGGTGTGTACGGTGTTATTTTACAGCTACCTGTGTCGTCTGTGACACGGCCGACTACTCAGCTTAACACTCCACGGCGTGTTACACCTGTACACGGCGTGTACAGCACCCCATTTCCCAGCCACACGGATAACTCCACATGGTCTGTCCTCGGACAAGCCTACATGGTGTATCCCAACGGTACACGGCGTGCTCAGGGAGATGTGACATCGGCCCGTATTGTTAGTTACACGGCTGAGTCCCCAGGTCACACTACACGGCATGTCTATAACTGGCATGGCGTGTTCTGTCAAGGAGTTCACCGACCCGTGTTGTTAGTTACATGGCCGGACTCCGGTTCAACACTACACGGCATGTACAAAACTACACGGCGTGTTTTACCCAAGCCCTTCCATACCCCGTGTCGCCGCCCACACGGTTTGTGACACGGAAAGAGACTACACGGCGTGTACTCAGGGTACACGGAGTGTACTCAAAAGTTCATTTTTCTTCCCGAACAAAAGAACACACACGGGGTGTATGAGGTCCTACACGGCGTGTATTCTTGGTTTTCCAGATAGTATGCCTCAGAAAATTCTCCGGAACCCATAAAATACCGAAAACAACACCTAAGTGTCAAATTCTGACCCGTGGGGGGCCATACACCACACGAATCAAAGTTTGACATCTTATTTATGTTACAACCAATAACCAGTCAATGATCCACCAAATTTCGGTCAATGGGGTCCCATACTCCCCAAAAACCAAAGTTTGGCGTCCATTCTATAAACAATTTCAAACAAAAATACCATATCACAAGGCAGGTATTTATCAAGAAGTTATCACAACAACATGCTTTACTAGCATAACAACTATCAAAACAACATGCAAATTCTAATGCACCTAGATGGCATGGAAACTATGCATGGCATGTGATATCTAGCATGTGCCTATATGATGCATGAGACGGAATACCCTCATCTCATCAGGTTGCAACTAAATAGAACTCACAGATAAAATATAAATAGCACAATCCAAGTGTGTCACCCAATGGTGAAACATATCAACCGTAAAATTGCAATATCAAAAGAATGCAAAGTACGAGGTAGACTGGATTTTCCCTGTACATGGGTTAGCTATGCTC
Organism: Viscum album; assembly: GCA_963277665.1. Lineage (NCBI taxonomy): Eukaryota > Viridiplantae > Streptophyta > Magnoliopsida > Santalales > Viscaceae > Viscum > Viscum album. The sequence continues at coordinate 1,408,398,927 of OY728125.1, forward strand.
GGGCACAGCTTATTACCAACTACCGTTCGTCCTATCCCTGACTACGGCTCCAAATAGTAAGTCAAAGAAAAGAAACTCCTATGATACCACTTTGTAACATCCCGGACCTGGGTGCCACGCAACGGGTGCCCCGAGCCCGGTTCGCCACGTGACCCCAAGCGTATTTCCCCAAACGCCAGAGGCTTCCGACTAGCAGCGAGGGCCCAGGTCTGATAGTGGGGAAACTATGCCCTCATTTATCAAAGTGTAGCGCAGCGGAATACCAAAATAAACATTCAACAAACAGCGGAAGCAGTAAACATACACAACTAAAATAACTACAGTAGTGGATATAACCAACAGTATATAAGTGATGATGCTACATGTTTCAAGTTCTAAGAAAACAGCCAGAACATGTTATACATCAATACAGTACAGCAGAAAACAGAGTACAGTAAAACAAGTAAAACAACTGGCAGCGGCATCGTGAGCCTAGGCTCGGTCTCATGCCCTCCTACTCCTCAGCAACAGTCAAGTACCTGTATAGGGACTCTTTCCCCTATCAACACCTGTATAAATGTAATCTGTTTGGTCCAAAAATCATGACCCAAATAGGTTGTGAGAAATATATCTCAGTAGGCACCCACCAAAGGCTCGTGCCCAACTGCGTGTAAGCGTGCAACAACAGTGTGCAGTAGTAAAATGCAATAAAGTAAGCAGTACTAAAAAGTAACTAATTACCAGTTATATTGTCATTTCATTATCCATTTAATCCATTTAAATATTAAAAACCACCACAGTGCATTTCAAGGTAAACAGTCCACGTCCTCAGAAAAACAAAACCTTACCCTCAGGTAAGCAGAATCCTACCCGCAGGTATAGCCCTCAGGCGTAACAGAAATTGCCCTCAGGCGTAGGAAGTGTTGCCCTCAGGCACAGAATTCAAGCCCTCAGGCACAAAAGGTTTCCCTCGGGCGAAATACTACAGCCCTCGGGCTAAATAGTGCAGTGCCCTCAGGCTAATCACAACAACGCCCTCAGGCTAAATAAAAAAATGCCCTCAGGCTAAACAAGTAACCGGGCCATGCCCAACAGGTAAACAAGCAGTAACAAGCAATTCCTCTCAAGGAAATTCTACAATTACTACTTTAAAGTTATACCCTTGGGTATCCTGGCCAAATGGCTAAACAGAGAAACACACCCCGGGGGTGGTTCCGGATCCAAGAAATGATCCCAACCAGCATTTTATTATCACAATTAAATACCTAATCAATTCTAGGTATCCAATATAGCAACGGCCTCAGCCACACGACACCCCAACATGGGTTCGTGGCACAAAAACGCACAAAATACATAGCAGTTGGAAAACTAAACACAAAGCCACCTACCTTATACGCCAACGAATGCTATACCCGAACGCCAACTCCAGAAACACCCAAGAACGGCGTAGATCTGACGAAGAACAAAACTCATTCAAATGTAAATAACTTACGTTAGGAGAAGAATTGGTAAGAACGGTACCAAGAGAGGAGAGGGATTACTCGTGCGGTTCCAACGAAATCGTCCAAAGCCGAATCGGATTCCAGATGAATGCCCAGTGGACCTTCAAAGATCTGGCCTCCTCCTTTGGATCCAAAATGGTTCAAGAGTCTCCTCTGCCAAATGAGGAGGCTACTGCCTATTTTAAGCCGAAAAAACAAAGTACACGGCGTGTAATTATTTCATTTAACTGTCCATTTGGCAGCACCGCCACACTGTTCATCCGTCGACATGAGTACACGGCATGTACTCTCGAGTACACGGCGTGTACTGTCGCCCAGCTAGAAGCGACGACACCGCCTTACTGTTCAAGCCTTCCGACTGAATACATGGCGTGTAATGCACCACTACACAGTGTGTAGTGGTTCCTACACCCTTCGTCACTGGTATGGCTACACGCCTCGTGTACTCATCCTAACACGGCCAAAATTGCACGGTGTGTGGATAAAGTACACGGCGTGTATTTCCAAAAATCAGGATTTTTCCCCATTTTCCATATTTTCTCAAAAACAATTAAGGAAAAGGAAAAGAAGAAGCCCGTACCTCTAAAATAAGAATAGGGTTCTTACACACTCATAGTACTTTCCTCGAAGTGCATAGAATGGGAGTTGAGCATGAACCTTGAGGAAATAAACAATTCATGGTCCTTGATGGAGGTGAAGTATAATAGGACTATCAGATATGTGGTGAATATGTTTAAAGCTCAAGAAAAGGATTTGAAAGGTCTCAAATTCATACATGAATGACTTGAAAATTATGGTTTATAGAACCTTAGTAAGAAGAGAAAAAATATTTGTTGATATTCCCTCGTCTTTTATCTAAGAATTTTATGAAAGAGTTCTACTTAGAAATGCATGGATAAATTTATAGATTTATTATAATTTTCTATGATTGTCTAAAATGTTCCTCAGAAACCAACTATAAGGACCCAACCCCTGAAGCCCAGATATTATGCTTAAAATAGGGTGTGTAATAATTTTTTAAAAAAATAAGCTGATAAAATTACACATCACATCTCATAACATAGGATCTTCTCAATCTAGATTATGAAAAAATAGATACAACTGATACATTTCTTGAAAACTGTACAAGATAAGATTCATAATGTAGCCACCACATAGAATAACTCAAAGATGGAAAATATACTAATCTAATAAAAATATATTGAAAATTTATGGTGAGCATTTGAAATGCTCAATAAGGGGTTTAAAAAATAATTAATGAAACTCATTTTTAAATACATCCTTTTAAAATAATAATAAAACATTTTATTAAAAAACAACATTTCTTATAGAAATTCATCATCATTTTTTCAAAGGTTACTTGAAATATTTTGTAGGGAAATATATTACACAAGAATTTATATAATTATTTAAAAACTATAGATGAAACACATTTTAGAGTACGCATACTTGTAACAAAATGATGAGAATACTTCATATAGGTCAGAAGTTGATAAAACTAAATTAAGGGTGAAATAAAAGGGTGTAGGTAAACATGTAGTAATACATGATTATAATTTCACAAGAAATAATATCATTATTCACTTAACCCATATAATACAATTCATTAAATGACAGATGTATTTCAAACTTCTATATCAAAGTTCTAAAATAGATTCCACACATTCTTTATAAAAACTTTCCAAGTACATAATTCATTATGCCATGTGTATTTATTACCATTATCATAAGTAAAATATTCTTAAACAAAGATATTCTACTAGTTGAATAATCACATGGTTGGTTAAATATTAATCACATATTTAATGAATTCATAATACAATAAAATCATAAAATTCTATCGAGGCCTCATTCCAAGACCATACATAATCATTCTATCAAGGCCTCATGTCATGGCCTATTTTGTCTCATTATACCTCCTGATGCATCGAGAGGTTATATCAGGCCTTACCCATCACATAATACGCTCAAAAGTGTATGTTGAGAAAGTCATGAGATAAAATTAAAACACAAAGACTTACTATGTTTATATGTCAGGCCAACTTCTCTACCCTCTTTCACTTCCTCTCTTGAGATGGAGAAGGTACCACATCATTACTCTTGGTAAAAATCACTTTAAATGGAAGTTGATAAGTTCCCCCTACAATTTCCCCCACCATCATCCTCTAACCCAGGGATAATTTCAAGGATTTAGAAGACTCATCCACTAAACTCATTGGGGTACCCATCATCCCATATTCTGGTGACTTAACAACCTTTTTTGTTGGTTCTTTGTATTCCCTCCAAAATGAAAAATAGATCCCCTAAAAATTAATGGTAGTGAATGAAAGAGAAAAAAATGGGGGAAGATAGAGATTCGTCATTAGGGTTAATAAATTAGTCCCTTTACTCTTCATTGTGACCAGCTACCCCCTCAAGTTTTCCTTGTTCAAACATTTCAAATAATTGTTTTGTGGCGGGGATCTGATAATATGTTCCATATATCAACATCTCCATATCCCAAACATATTGCACCACCTCATCCAAAATATTATTAGGGTAGAGATCAAATGGTGATTAGACATATCCTAGATTTGGGATGTATTCCATCATGGAGAAATACCCACATGTATCTGATATCATGTGATATACCCTTACAAGATTGGATTATCAAGGGACACACATACTATGATATTAATGAGGCTGACTGTGCAGAAGACCTGGTGTCTCTTGACTTGGAATCCTTTCTAGGCCTCTCTTCTCTCATAGAAGGCCATGTGACCAGAACCTGTGTTTTCTCCTAACGATGATGACTAGGCTGCCTTGGAGTATAAGATTTGGTTTTCTCAAACCTTTCAGGCTCAATGGTATTTTCAAAATAATTCTGTGAATACTTTGAAGCTTCAACATCGTCACCTTTGGTTTGAACCTTTCTACCACGCATGCCATTGCCAGAATTTTTCATGGTTGTGTCTCAATGAATTCATTTTGTTAATACCCTTGAGGGAATAAAATATAAGCACTAGCATACCAAGCCTTCAACCCAATCAATTCACCCAATTTAGGTAGTTTAATTGAAAGTTTATACACCTCCATGGCCATGAGGATCCAAAATTTTCAGGCTACCATCGAGTGTTTCTCAAGTCGAACATGCTTAGGGGGAAAGACTCTTGATTGTTGTAGAAATTTTAATTGGTGGGTAAATTGATATAGGTTTTATTCCAAACATATGGTCTCCCTATAAATTCAATCCTTCAATACACTATCTCTAAATTCAATCATGTACTCCCTTAGATTTTCGTTATCTTTTCCATTATCAGTGAACGTCCCAGTTGGTGGATCACCATACGAGATGAAGTTGAACTCCCATGATACATTTTTCATCCTTAGTCCTTCAACGTACTTCAAGGATAAATTTTTAATACTATAAAAATGTAAAAAATGTGTGAAACTTTCTTTTAGGTACTTTAACTTCATTTATCACGGTGTAAGAACTAAAGTGTGATGAAATACACCCCCACAACACTTGAAATGGAACGTAAATTATAAATGGGGCCTTCCCAGTGTATGGTTGCTAAAAACACCTATATATCCTCTCTAGGAAAAGGGAATCCAACCCTATATGGATCCATTAAACTAGTTTGGATGCTATAAAAAATTCTCTAGTTTCACACCACCATTAGATTCGAGGACCAGAAGTAAGTAGATGCTTAGCCACATTGCGAGGAATCCATCCTGACGGGTCTTTGCAGAAACTTTATGATTTCCCTTGAAACCCCAAAAGGCGTATTAGACCTTCTCTAGTTCATGCTAGAATATTCCATGAGCACTCTGATTCTCTAAAGTGGGGCATCTTGAAGGGAACTATATAGTGGGACTTTCTCCTTCTGGATTGAGAAAAGCCTTCGTCCATGTTCTAGGATAGATGTCACCCTGGGGTCAAGGGTATTTCTTCTAAACTTTCCGATCAACCTTAAAAATATAATGGGATAATGGAGGTTTCCTTTTAGCATAATCCCATGTTGTTTATAGTGGTATAAACTTGTCATTCATAAACATGAGAATAGGGGCTCTAGAAATATTATAGACATCCCATAGGCTAATACCAACTTCACCATGTTTTAGATAGAAATAATTTGTCTGAGGACTCCATCAGCTCGATATCTTGGGAATGGTATTTTTTTCTTATAAACATAGGTTTTCCCATCCCAAACATCCTCATAAATTCTTATTCCATGTAGATACTTCTTGAATTCTTCACATGCTTGGTGCACCCAGTATGACCGTATCCATTCAAGACTAACTCCTCTTCTAGATAAGAAATACAAATCCTCCTTCCAAACTTGTGATTGGTCTATCTGGGAAGTGTGGAAGGTAGATTCATAATAGTGAGGCTTTGAAACTGGGTGTATAAGACTTCAGATCTGAATTAAAATGGCTATTATTCATAAAACATGTGGCAGTAGTTGTTCCTATATTGATGTAGACACCCATGGAGGATACATTGGTGGTGGGAAAATTTATATGTTCTACAAAAAAATACTTTGGAAAATAGATCTGAGGCTTCATAATGAGGTATTTCTTCAGAATCCCATGATCGTATAGAGGTAGGTAATTGATTTGTGGATATACATACTGATACTATGTCAAGTGCATCAAAAAATATGATAGAGTGGATTCACACATGTCCTAGTAATCTATACCAATAGCTTTGATCATCTTTGAGTCATGTTTTGTAGCTTCTTCATGGTATTACATCATGGAATCCATTGAAAACCTACTATACTACATTGATTTTTTTATAAGTCAAAATTTTTATTTAGAAAAGTTCAAACTTATGTAAAATGAAGGTCCTTGGCACTGGTTCATTGATCAATTCCAACACACAGACCCATCGAACAGTTCATTCACACAGGCCCCTCAATCATATGTTCCTACAAAAACCACTCACCCAGGTGGATGTATCAAGTATGTGTGAGGGAAATCCCTTCATAATACCTAAAGAAACAAAAATCATAGCATGTCTAGGTGGATGATCTTCACAATGAGAGAAAAATTAAAGGATGTGAAAGGAAGAATTGGTGAAGGGTAAGAGGTATTTATAGGCACCATTAGACTACACATAAATCCTATGCACTGAAACTTCACCATGAACCGACACACTAGAACTTCACACCAAGATTTTTCCTCTAACCTATGTGGGTAGTCTATACAGTCGACCTATACCACCTTCATAATCTTTTCCACCCTCCACTTGAGGACCAGAACCTCTTCTTTCGAATTGGATCTAATCGCACGGGGTGGGTTTTTTGACACTTTGTTTGTTCACATGGGATGAAAATATAATGAATAGTACCTAAATTATGTTAGATAGATGAAGATCCCCAAGAAGAGTTAAAGGAAATTTTCTAGTTTGGATTGGGTGCACCACTATTATGCACCAGAAGGCTTGTGCAGTCACCCTACATGGTATTGTATGGTTGGTCACCCTGTGTGGGGTACCTATGTTGGGTACCTACAACAATTACCTTAGTGGGGTAACTCATTAAACTAGGATCCCTTTTTACCTATAAATAAGACCCTACGGCTCCTCATTTGCAATAATAGAAAATCATAAGAATCCCACAAGCTTTGGTCATGAAGCCCCATTATTCAGGTCCTCAAAAATCCCTCATATAGATCTCCAAAAATCAATATAGGATAGAATTAAGTGGTATAGTGATATAAAAGTCCCTCCAGGTTCTGAAACACAAGATACCTACGTGAGGACCCATTTTCCCCTAGTTGATGACCACTAGAGTGAAGGTATTTTCCCTAACCCAGGGCAAGCACATAACCCTTCTAGGTACACTTGAGGATACCCTTGGTTTCTAGAGAAAGGCATTACCCATGTGTTATCACCTAGGTGAACCATCACCTAAGGAACCTCCAGTTTAGGCAAGCTTACCTCCCCCCCCCCATGTGAAGAATTTCTAGCTCCTACTAGGTCATGTGTGAAGCACCTCCTCCTCATCCATCAAGGACCTATGCACACCACCTCTCAAGACCTATTTCAAGCCACTAATGGAAATGATCCCCTTAATTTGGATCCCTCACATTAGGGTAACCAAATTTCACTCCACTGAATCCTCTGGACATGCATGACCCTAATAATAGGCACATCATCATGTATCACATTCTTATATAAATTCTTTCAGTCATATGTGTCTTACACTTGTCCTATCTGACTGGTAGGGTCCTTTGGGTTCATATGAATATGCATTCCCTCAGTCATGAGGGCCCCAATCCTATAAGAAGTGTCAGGGATATCTTAGTCTTAGATATTATGGCTATGACCATGTCCTTCCTTAGTTGTCTCTAAGAATAGGGACCTCCGATTCTAGGTGGGGAGAAAGAAGATCACATGTTATTTTCCCTTTTAGAGATATGGACTTATCCTCCTATGTTCCCTAGAAACCAAGATCATAACCTTTCTTACTTTATTCATCCCTCCTTCTCCATGACCATGGGTTGTGTCCAGATGGGTAGTAATATGTGACTATCCATGATATAATGGCGGGAGGTAATGGGCATGTCAAATACCTTTCTTCATATCACATCTTCCCAACCTATTCCACCAGTAGAAGAAGGATCGCGTAGTTTTTCTGATCTTCCATATCCTCTTGTTTCTCATATTTGATCATGACACGTGTGGTATTTGAGGTTAGCTATGATTATGGTATTTGTAGTGTCAGGTGTATGTCTTAGTAGAGAATCATTTTCTATATATTTCACTAGCCATCCTTCAGAGGGCCTTTATAGATGTGGGTCCTCAAATCTATATATCCAACCAAATGGGAATCCACCTGAATGGTGTAAGACCCAAATCAATCTTATCAATGGGCCACATTCCCTAAAAGATAAACCTTCAAAGGTCCCCCATAGTCATGGGTCCTCACAACCAAATTATGTGGGATTTGATTCCCATCTAAATTGGATACGTAAGTAGCCTCCATGAGGTCAAAACCCAACACCCCAAAATCAACCATTATTCTCCCTAGCCCACATTACTATTAGGGTCTTATCCAACCTGGGAGCTCGTATCTCTTTTAGGTTCCTTGGGCCACTTTGGTATAAGTCCCACACCAAAATTTTATCGAGTACCCCCTATTCTACCAATGTAACAACTAGGCACCACTAAAAGCACAGACACCCCTCCTTAACATGGTTATTGGGTCCTGGCCTTCCAGGTATCACCAGTTTCCCTATAGACATGTGGTCCCCTCCCTAAGGTCCCACCAACATGCCTGAATGGGTCATCGGACTAATGATTGTCCTCGTAGGCCAACACTTGTTATTTCTAATGTTCTTTTTCCTCACTCACACACACCCTAAGAAACATCCCAAGAAGTCTCCAATCCTGATCACTACTCTTGTCCAAGAATACTTTACTATGGAGTTCTAATCCGGTAGGATCTTGAAAATAAAGGTTCACATCGTTGAAATGAGTTATATCATTTAGTTATTTGGAACTTTATCATTCTTAGATGTTACATCACATTAGAACCTAAATCGATGATGTGAGCCTTATATGCACTTAGTGTCGATTAAAATTCTTGAAATTGAGAGGTCAACCATGATTATGTGAGAAGGGTTTGGATGTGGGTAAAACTTTATTATATGATTATTATGAGATTATTTGGGTGGGATAGACTATCCACTAATATTTATGAGATATATGAGATTCCTTGGATGTTCTCAATGTATATAGCCTTCATGCATGCTACTATAGAATTCCCTAGATTACCTAATACGGTTTGGTGTTTATTCCTAATGACTATTAATATAGTAGGATCACCTCCTTGGGATTGAATTTATGCCAGATAATTATCGACCAACTAGGATCACCTCCAAGGGATCAACATTACCCCTGGTGACTATTGATCACCTAGGATTACCTCCTTGGGATCAACTTTTTCCCTGATAATATTGGATTACCTAGGATTACCTCCTAGTGATTATCATTAGACCTAATGACTATTGATTGAATAGGATCACCTACTAGGAACCAGTGAAAATTACTAATACAACTGGATCTCCTATGAATTTCTCCTAGGAATTAGTCTTGGGCCTGATTTTGTATAGAACTATTTTATGAAGAAGATGGGACCTCTGGCTCCTGAATAATTTGGATGTGATTTAATAGACGGATGCACGCAATCTTCATGATAAAAATCATCAATGGAATTTAAAACCAAATGACGAATGTTATTCATGTGAAAATTAAACCAAATCCTCATTGTGGTTTGATGGACTAACTATGATGTGTGAGGAAGAAGTGATTGTAAGTTTGTGATTTGTAAAAGGTAGATGCTATGATTGAGCGCATCCAGACTAAAGGATGACCATGTGGACTGTCAAGCATAAAGGAGTTTTTTTATCAAAGTTGTCGTGATAAATGTTTTATGGTATTTAGAATGCCCACCCAATCTCAATAAAAGAATATGGTTTGTTTAGATTTGATGAAGGGGTTATATAGTTAAGGATGGATGAGCTACAAGGGTATGATTTAGTTCAACTTGTTCAATTTCAGTTTAAGCATGAGGTTAAAGGATACACTGATTCCAGAGGGTGTAGAGACGTTATCCTCACTTTGATGATAGATAGAGAAATTAATTACATGTTCAATAACCTGAATTTGTCAAATATTGTTGATAATGTTATAGGGTTCTTTGAAAACGTCAATAGAGCTCTGGTTGACATGTACTTTTTAAGGGAAATAATGTTCTTTAAAAAAAGTATGGTGGACTTCATCATGTCACAACTAATGTAAGGTGATAAAAAATTTAATTTTTAAATAAATTACCACCACACATTCAAGGGATTATTCATTCATTGACCAAGACATTGAGAAAGGCAGAGGGATTATTCAAGTGACTAAGCAACACTTATAGAGAAGGTGGAGATGGGAACCTTTAGTGGGTTAAAAGAGCATACTCTTTACCTTTTTTTTATTTTCTCATTTTTATGATATGAATTATAAGTTGTATTTTTATTTTATGAAAAATGTTACAGGATAAATTTCTTAAAGGGAAATGAGATTGATATTTTTATTCTTATCTTTCTCATATAATTCTTAAATTATTTCTCTTATTGGGTTATTTTTTTAAAGATCAAATGACAGTGTAATCTCAACATGAACCAACTCATTATTTCCATGGAATCATGAATTTAGTGGTTTATAGACTATTTAATTCACCTAGTTGAGCTCCATCATCCTTAATAAGATATTCTGATGAAATTTTTGAATGTTGGAACCCCTGTTTTTCAAATTCTAAGAATAAATAAAAAACAATTTTGCAAAAATCAATTGAAATTACCCATATCTTTATCCCTTATTTTACCTCACACCTTCTATTTAGAATTCGTACATTTATTTCATAGTTTCACACTTGTTTCTTCACTTTACTAATATTTCATCATACTCTCACTTTACACATCACTCCACCACCATTTTTATTTTTACTCTATTTTTGAGTTGTTTTATTGGATTTCACATAAACCTTCTCTATTGGATTAACCCTACTCCTCATTGTACTTGTCTTAAGTAGGTAGAAATAAATAAATAATTTGACTACACTCGACGTTAACCAATCATATTAAAAAACCCAAAATGTGAAACAAAAATAAGGTTGATCGATAGTCTATCAAATGTTATATATTATATATATACCATTCTATGGATTTGTTAATTATTCTTAGAGTTTTAGAATATAAAATGTGTCATGTTATACTAAAGTGATCTCCGTTTTATCATTCTTTCAGGTTGGGTACATATATTTCTTGAAGTGAATGCTAATTAATCATTCAAAAGTTGAGTTATCCATAACTAATGTTCATCATAGAGTATTATAGGTTGACATAAGATGACAGGGTTAGCATTAACTAGATTTCATATTGAGATATGAAATATGACCATGTGGTACAAAATAGGTTTTTTGTACCACACACTACGCCAAAATAGGCATTTAGCGGTGGTTATTTTTTCATTCAATGGTGTTTTAAACTACCGTTAAATCATTTCACAATGGTTTTGGAAAATCATCGCTAAATCATGTGTTGGCATGCATTTAGCAGTCATTTTTCCAAACCATTGCGAAACGATTTAGCGGAGGTTTTTTATAATCGAAGGAATCATTTAGTGGCAGTTTAAACCACCATTAAATCATTTCACTATGGTTTTTTTATTTATTTTTTATATTTTTCTAAAAAAAATTATAATTCTTGTAATTAATTTAAAATTTATTTTTTATTATTATTATTTTCTTATTTTATTATTCTAAAAAAATTATCAACTATTTTACCTTTTTATTAATAATAATAATAATAATAATAATATTATTATTATTATTATTATTATTATTATTATTATTATTATTATTATTATTATCGTTAGTTTTTCAATTCTCGTAATTAATTTATTACTTATTATTTATTATTATCATAATTAATTCATTCACTATTTTATTATTATTTTATAATTTTTGTTAACTTTTTAATTCTTATAATTAATTTATTTTTTTATTTATTATTTATTACTACGCACATGCACATACACATGCACGCATATGCCATATAGAGAAATTCTTCATTGAGTGAGATTTGAACCCATAACCTCTTGTTCATTCTCCAAAGACTTTACTACTCCAGCAGACTCTTCATGTGGTGAATAAAAAAAATTAATATACTTATATATATAGAGAGAGAGTGAAAAACATTTAATGCATAACAAAAACATACAAACTAAATAATAATTAATTAATAATTAATAAATAATAAATAATAAATAATTATTAATATTTAATAATTACTAATTACTAATTAATAAATAAAATATAAATGAATAATATATATATATATAATGGTAATGATGGGTGAATAATAAATATTAAATAAAAAATAGTAAAAAATAAATAATAAATAGTAAGTAATAAATATTAAATATTAAATATTAAATAACGAAAAACAAATAATAAAAATTACTTAATAAATATATAATCTATAATATATAATATATACTATATAATATATAATTTATAATTTATAATTTATAAATAATGTATAAATACTAAATTAATTAAAAAATAAATTCATATATGATAAATAAATAAAAAATTAATAAATAATAAATTGTGTGTTATGAATAAATAAGTAATTAATATATAATGAATATATAATAAATAATTAATTAATAATCCATTAACAATAAATTAATAATAAAATAATTAAAAACGAAGAATAAATTAATAATTAATGTATAAAGAAAAAAATAATAATAAATAAATAATAAATAAAACACTTATAATAAATTAATAACAAAATAATAGAAAATTAATAATAAAATAATAATAAAATAATAATAAATTAAAAATAAATTAATAATTAAAGTGTACACAATAAATAAATAATAAATATATATATAAATAATATATAATATATAAATAACTAATATAAAAATAGTAAAATAATGATGAAAAATAAATAAATCATAAAAAAATAATAAATAAGAAATTATTAATTAATTAATTAATTAATTAATTAATTAATAATTAATAAGTAATGAATAAATATAAAATTGATTAATAAATAAATACTAAATAATTAATTAATAAACCATAAATTAATAATAAATTAATAATAAATAGTAAATTAATAATAAATAGTAATTTAATAGTAATTTAATAATTAAAATAATTCAATAATAAATGAACATTAAAATACTAAAAAATAATTAAATAAATAAAAAATACTAATATAATATAATGATATGTGGATATAAATATCTATAAATATATATACATATAACAAAATTTACATAAATATATATAAACAAACATTTATGTTACATAAATATATATAAACACACTCAGATATATAATTGTATATTAATATATATATATATATAAACACTAGTAGATAGAGATATCTCTATATATATATATATACACATATATGGTATAAAAATATATAAACATAAATACGTATAAACATTTACTACTGTACATAAATATATACAAATATTCATAAATTCATATAAACACACAGATATATATATATATATATATATATAATTGATAATAAATTACCAAAAGAGGGAAAAACAGAATAATTGCAAGACTGTCAAATCAATGGGAATGTAAATCAATAGAATAAAATATTAAATGACATAAAAATCATATGAATACACTCTTAAATGAAGATGAAATCTCATCAAATGTGTATGATATATATATATATATATATATATTAGATACTTAGGGGTACAATTACATTAAATAGACACACACAACACACACAATTCGTAAAGGCAGACCATAACACCCCCCCCCCCTGAGGGATAGTCCACCCATCAAGACTTATTTATACTGTATATGGGCTCAAGACCCAATGGACATGAATCCATTTACGTGGTCCAGTGTCCCACAATATAGCCCAAAGTCCCAGTGCAGCGTCATTCAAGTATCATGCATGTGTCACCGTCTGCTCGCGTCATGCCTGCATCACCACCTATTGGCATCATGGCTACGTCACTGTCTACCTGCGTCATGCCTGCGTCACCGTTTGCTAGCGGAAATTCACTCCCACCGGGATTTGAACCCAGGTCTGTTGCAGAATCATGGGGCACCTCTACCACTGAGGCACACCCCAACTATTGTATGATATATATATATATATACTTAATTTTTTTAAAATATTTTATATATTAATATTTATATATATATATTAGAATATATATATGAATATATATATGTTTATCAATACACATACATGGGTATATATTAACATTATTTATTTATGTGTATATATATATTCATATAGTTTTACTATAAATTATTTTATATACAATATTTAATGATAATGATATATTTATATAAAAATAAATTTATATATGATTTATAAACAAAATATTATTGAAACATAATTACGTATTTATATTTATCAAATACACGCGCAAATATTTACATATATATGTATTTATTTCAATATATTTTAATATAAACATAAATTTAGATTTTTTTATTGACACACACATGTTTATATTTAAAAATTACTTATATAGGTATATATATACAAATTAATGCATTTTTATAAGGAAAATTAAATTGATAAATATTTGTTTTAAATGAAATGAATAAAAAATATATATTTAAAAATGGTTTATAAGTTTAAAAAATAAATTTCTATGCAAATACATATTTATAAAAGTTATTTATTATAATAAAATGTAATAAAATATGCATATATTTAGTTATAAATAAAAAAAATTGTAAAAAATGATAAAACATCAAAACTATAATATCAATATGAATGTAATCCGTGAGAATAAATTTAGTCCCCACTGAAAATAGTTAATACAGCCCCCTTAAATAAGGATCAAATTCCATTGAATGTTAAAAAATTCAAATACTCCGACTAAAAATGTGTATTTGGGGACCTTTTTTTGCCTAAAAACATGATTGGGGTTCTTCTAATTCAATTGTGCATAGATTTCATTGCAGGCTTTGATTTGATATGTGGTAAAACCCAAAAAGAAAAATTGATCAAAATTTATGGTCATTTGATGTTCAATTTTGATTTCCTACTTTTATTGAAACTATAATAAATTTTATTCTTTTAATTATTACAAAATTTAAATCTAATATGGTTTTATTTATTTCAATAAGCTTCAATTTGACTGGTTGTGTAGCTAAAAAGAACTCCTGAATCCAAAGTTATAATCAATTGATGTCGATTCATGGTATATATATATTCATATGTTTTTTAAACGGTCGCAAAAAAAATTTGATTTTTTTTTAAATTAAAAATTAAAAAAATAGCAGGGTTTTTCAAAACTTCCACTAAATTGGTTTTTTCCTATATTGGGATAACCCCCCAAGTATATACCACATGGATTTTATTATACTATATATTTATTATGATAGGGGATAATGCTTCATATTGAATCCCTATACCCAAGTTTATAGAGATACCTGGCATGAGAAACTTTATATTTTGATTATATTCTTACTCAAGCCTTGAGGTTTGGATAATCAAGGGGTGGTTGGGTATGTTTTTTACCATATAATCATTTGGATATTAACCAAGGAATGATTCTTCCTCTCATGTGAAGATTATGAAATTTGGTCCCTCAATTAAGATAGACTAAGGAATAGAACGATCATGATTAAATAATACATATGATGTGATTATCTATTTTGGTAAGTGGCATGTGTTGTTCTCATCCACTAAGATAAATGACAAGTGATGTATTCATTGAATGAGTCAGTGTATAATCAGTCAATCAAGAACATATAAGTAGGATATATGGTATTTACATACTCCATGTCCCATGGTCACTTGATTTCTTGGACAAATGGATTCACTACTACAGTTGAAGGTTTATTCAGTGCTAGCTTCTATCAGCGCTGATAAAAGTTACCTTTATCAATGCTTAAAAAAGAGTCGAAAAAATACATTTTTATCAGTGCATTTTCTAGCACTAATAAAGGTTTTCTTTATTGACTCTAGTTAAAGTGTTAATAAAACAAACACATGAGTCCCACATAAAAAATGTGGACAATCAGATTCTTTTTTTATATCATTTTGTAGCATCAAGACTTTAGAAGCTTGCTATAGGGATGGACTACTGCAGAAAATCTCCACACACACCTATATAGGCTCATACCTACATGCACGTGCCCATATGGGCATTATCCCTCCCTATGCTCTTTGTTATATTTGTCCCATCCTCTTTTAAGCAGGCACTTCATGTTGCCTGAATTACTTGGTGTCTAACCCACTAGATGGATCACCCTCCAACACTGTTGACAAGAAGCAAGTAAGGGATGATGACATCACACCCATTTTTATGATAGTAGTAACCTCTATAAAAGATCATGATGAGGGTCAAAAAATGCTAGTTTTTAGGTCTACTGTTTTAGAAGACTGTAATTAAAATTAGACAACCCCTGCTACTGGAATGAAACAATATCATCTTGTCACTTCTGATGATGCTTTTAAGTAGGTGTTAGTAACTAAGAAGGCATGACTTGATGCCCCTTCAATGTTTGTAGTGTATTATCTAAATCTTTCTTTCCAAGCTAGGAATGCACCTAAAATAGTGGTCTCTACTGGTATTGACCTGGGTTCTGTTGACAGTGTTGTATAAGGCCCAACCACTAATAGTGTAATTTCCAAGTTGATGTCCAGTGTAGTTAATGACTCTACTTTCACCTAGGATGTAATAGTTGTTCAAGCTATGGGAAAAGTAGTGGATGCTGCTAATCATCATATGGATGTATAGAAACAAGTATATGTTGTCATTAATGGATCTATTATAGAGGATTCATCTATTGTTTTCTCAATTAGTTTTCTTGACATTTTAAATAGAACCAATAATAAGGAGGTCTTCCATGAATAATTTGGAAATTCTCATGGGTATTTCCACGATTAAAGAAAATCCTTATGTGTTAAGGCTACCAAGCCAAGGACGAGTTTTAAATTAAAGGATTTATCAAAATAATTAGGTCTATTTAGAGGGTAGGAGCCTCAGACTCTTCAGAATCCCACACCACTAAATAGCATCTCTAACCCCCCAAGCTGAAGATGTTAAGACGTGGAAAAAGCCAAAAACATGGAAGAGGGGTCACCATCTGAGAGGAAGGTGCAACGACCAATCTTGATTCCCAAGATGATCTCCCTTCTCTTAGTTTCTGGAAAATTTAGTTTTTTTGTGGTATTTATTTATCATTGTCTTCATCATGTCATCTCCTTGTATACATTGTTCTTTTTTTAATAAATTTCAGGATCATGGGTTTAACCCATGGTTCATGCTATTTTGAGTATTAATAATTAATATATTCATATATATATATATATTAATATTTTTTAAATTTTTATTGTTTTAATATTTTTTTTAAATTTATTCATTTTTTATTCTTATTTTTATTTATTCATTTTTTTATAATTAAATGCTTATTTATTATATAAAAATATATATTGATATATATAAAACTATATTGATATATGTAAAAATATATTGATATATATAGAATATTGATATATATTAATATATATTGATATGTATTAATAAATATTATAATAATTATTTAATTAGAAATTAAAAAATTATAAAAATATTATATATATAGTAAAATAAGTAATAAATTGTTTATAATTAATAAAAATGAAAAAAAATATTAAATGATTTTTTTGACATGGTTGAGACTCAAAGGCCTCTTTCTTGAAAATAATATCAGAAAAGTAGAGGAACATACAAGACTGATAAAGTCCATATAAATTAGAAACAAAAAAGTCATCGAACTACTTGAGAACAAGTACTCATACTGAGGTGAGTTATGAATCCTCCCCTTCTATGAGGATGTTGTCCCCTCCTCCAAGTCTTGACCTACATCCATGGACCACCACTATAATCCTAGATCTCAACAATAGTAACAACCTTCATGAATTCATCTCAAGACACACCATCACTTATTTCCCATCATCATTGCTACAGGTAGATGTAAGTATTTCAAAAGAGTTATGAGTAATCACATTCTTATTTAACTTGTCATTTAGAGTATAAGTAGAAACACTACTTATTGGAACAAAAGATAGCCATGTCACTTTGGCTTCACCTAACCTTGCCTCCAAAGGAGCTGCAACATGATGCACTACCATTCTTTGAGCATGATAAAAAACAAAACCTAGTCCATCATGATCTTTATTATCACTGGTATCTAAAATAAATACCTAATTATCTTGTATAGTCCTTGTATCATAACTCATATAGATTCCCATCCTATAGGAATCATGGCCATATCCCAAATGAGAACTGTTGGGATCTAACCTAGCCTCTCTAGAATCCACCTTCCGCATAGGTGAGGGAAAAGTGGTTATGGTAGTCAAAGTAGTAGAGCATATTGGTTCCCCATTCCACTGGAAGAATAGCTAGATGACTTGGCCTCATTATCACCCACCAGCATAAAAAAGTGGGAAATACTATTGTGGTAGGAGGAATATCTTTTTCATGGGAATACTTGTAAGGAAGTCTAGGATCTCGAAGAATTTTATTGCCACTGGAGACAGAATCAGCAGATGTATCAGGGATACATTTAATTGAGGCAATGTCCGTATGAGGGGAGGAAGAATCAGCAGATTCAAAAACTAATGTATTTCCCATGGATACAAAATAGAAACCAGTAGGCTCTAATGAAAAGGAGTGAGTATAAATAAAAACCTTATTATTTCCTTTCATAATTAATGATTTTCAGGAAGCTTGTATAGCCCTTTTGGATTTTTTATTCCTTGATATGGAAGCATCCGTCTTATCCTTACATTTTCTACTTTTGGCGTTAACCATTATCTACTCCTACCATAAGTGGAAATCTATATCCTCCTATGCAGAATGTTCCTTGACAACTTGACTATCATCTGATTCATCAGCATCATGACCTGTTATACCCCTAGATAACTCATCTTTAAAGGAGACCCCATTTACGACATCTTTTCAAGTTGTACCATCAACGAACGACTGACTATCCTCTACAATATCAACCTGATATAAAGGAACCTCACCATTCATTTGATCATGAGAAACAATCCCAGAGGCATCACGAGATATGTGTCCATCATTTAAAGAAGGACCTTCAGTATCAATCCTTTAGGTATCCCCCACAGATCCAACATCAATAACATGAGTATTTCCTAAATATGGGTTTATATTCTTTTGATAAAGGGAAAGACCAAGATTATTTACAAAAGGGTTATTTAATTAATCATAAATACATTATAAATTCTTCTGATTTCTCTTCCTTCAAAAATGATACAAATCATTACCTTTAATCTGATATTTAGAACAAGTTGGGTCTCTTTTACATGTAATTTTTTAATGTCCAATAACTTGAAAATAATCAAAAAATGGTGGTGTTTTCTCAAACTCAATTCTAAGAAAAATCTCATCATGCGGTGTGGATAGAACGACCCTATCAATCAATGTATAACATAAATCAACCTCCAAAAAACACATGCATAATGACCATAACTAACTATTTCAGAAGCATGATCCATCCTAATTTGAATGCCAACCATGGAGGCGATTTTATACAAAATCTCAGCATGCCATAAGACCCAATTAAGACCAAGTATTTTAATCCATACCTATTTTCTTATATCCTTGAAAACATTTATATGAATGTTTAATTTCCATTCATAAATATGAAGTATTCCTAGCCTAATATTGATAGATCCTATACTCAATGCATGTCCCTTGTGCTCTGTAGAAGGGAATAAAATGTGGAAGAATCTGCGGCCTAGTCAGAAAAACTTGAATTCTATGAATCCCAAAATAGTATCTAATTGGTAAATAAGATCAAAAAAAATTTGGGGTCCATACCTTTCTTCAGATAAATTCATGCGATTATTGAGTTTTTATCAAAATATGTCCTAGACTAAATAGCATCATCTGATATTGATACATGTACAGTGGATCATTTCTTGATAATTTGATGTAGAGCATGATTCGAAAGTGTGACAAAAGACCCCCCTGATAAATCAGAGAAAGAGGGGAGGCCCTTCAAAACATCCTTGTCATGATCCTTATTCTTCTCTGAGGAGGACGATCCCAGCAGATTAGAATGATGATTCAAAGCAAAGGAGTGAAGATTTACACTTCTTAGAAGAATTAAGACAACTGAGTCATCAGGAAGTGATGGGAGCCTCTTCTCTCGTTCCTCCATCTATCCACTATATTTGTCATTAAATACTTAATATACTAATTAAATATTCAATATACTATTTATTATATATATATATATTAAATTTATTCAGTTTTATTAATAAATATTTCATTAATAATTTTTTTAAACATTTATGGTTTCTAATACGGTGGTAATTTATATAATTAATATTTAATCATTTTTATTAAAACATATATTCATGCGGATTCATAAGCTTGACCAGGCCAACCCCAAAATTTTTATAATTAAATTTTATCAAATTTAATATATATATATATAGTAATAAATTGTGTATTAATTATATATATAATTAAATAATTAATATACTGATTATAATTAAAAAAATGAATAAAATTATTAAATACTTATATACTAATTAAATAATTGATATACTATTTATTTTTATATACTAATTAAATACTTAATATACTAATTAAATACTTGATATACTAATTAAATAATTAATATACTATTTATTTCTATATTATAAATTTATTATATTTTTAATAATTCTATTAATTTTTATTAATTATAAATTTTATATTACTTATTTAATTATATATATATTTAAATTTCACTCATTTTTAACATGCATTCATTTAATATAATATATTTATTGATAATGTTAACTATGTGCTCACTTTTTTTAAAATTTATAGATTTTAAATATTTATTATTTCAATATTTTTTTTAATTTATTCATTTTTAATGTTTTTTATACATAATTATTCACTAACATATTTAATACTTTTGTAATTTATTCATTTTCAATTTTTCATTGTCCAATATTTTTGTGATTTTATCCATTTTCTAATATTTATTTATACATGTTTATCAATTAACAATTAATGTTTTTAATATGGTTATAATTTATATAATTATTATGTATTCATTTCCATTTTAACATATATAAATATTTATTTTTAAATCTTTTAACAAAAAAGATTGATCCATAAGCAAAGCTCCTGACCTTTTATCAAAGTAAAGAAAATTATAGCAAGAGAATTAGATGGGGTCAAATAAAGAGACTTTCCCTCATTCAAAAAACTAGTTTAGTAATAATAATAATAATAAGTATTATTCACGTAGTCATAATCCGATTTATCTTTGGTTTCCCACTCTGAATTTGAGTTACCTTGGTTGAAAATCTTAAGGATCCCTGCCTTGGACCTTTCCATCTCCGGGGTGAACTTGACCTTTGAATCCCTGGAAGAAGATCTAGTAGACACATTCCTTAGTAGGTTGGAGTAATCCTTCTATGGAATTCTTTTTGGAGGATCACTCTTTCCTTTTCCAATGACAACATCCTTAAAAGAAACATCACATTTTGAAGTCCTGATATGAGCGATGACCAATAAAACCAATCGCTGCTCTTTATCACTTCCATCATCTAAAATGTTACTCCACTTCCTAATTGCTGAAAAGCAGAATACATTCAAAATCTCATTATGATAATTCATGTCCTATTTAATATCAGTTGGCTTGGAATCATCATCATGTGAAGTGTATCCTGAGAAATCCATTTCCAGTGGTTTCACCATACAACCCTGCCCTTCAGGCTATGAAGGAGCATCCTATGGTGCATCACACCGAACAAGAGACTCATTTGCAGACTCATACAACTCCACACCATACTGAGTGACAGCCCCTATTTGATGCCCTTGCATTTCCATTCCATTAAAATAATAGGTTCCATCTCGGTTAGAGGTTGATCAATTTCCTACCCTCTTTCCACCTTCAACCCTTGTTGTTCCAGAACTAAAATTTTCCTTTCCCTTATCAGAAGAGGAATTCTTATCACCAATAAAAAATTCCATATTTTGTATTGTATGACTCCTAAATTTCTTCCGAAAAGAAGATTATGGATGCCCTTTTATTGAAAAAAGAAGCATTTAATATTTTTAAGCAGTTATCCTTGACATGAAGAATAATTTGATAGTCTAGATAAAAATAAGGTAGTCTCTCATATTAAACTTCCAAATAAACTTCATCATCCAATGCCGAAAAAAATATTATTAATCAAGAAATATCTCAAGTAAGCCTCCAATAGAACCCAAGAAAAATGACCAAATTGAAAAACTTAGTGATCCTATCCATTTTGATCTAGATTCCCACAGCATAATCTATGTCAAATAAAATATTATGATTCCATATAATCCAATTCCAACCCAGGATTTTGATCAAGACTTGTGCCCGGATATTTTTTGTACCAAATGGGTTGAATCGGAAATACCATTCTTGATTGAAAACCATACCTAGATTTAGAAAAATTGATATGATCCCCCAAGCATTTCACTTGAGATCCTCTTATGAGAAAATAATATGAAAAAAAGATTTTTCTTATGGGTATAGATATCCAATCAGAAGAACTCCATATATAAGTTAGGTTCTGAATTAGATCATCAGTTTTCCAATGTTTTCCACTTGTAGGTAGAACTAACCTAGAAATGATAGAATACCCACAATTCTTGAATCTGTCAAGAATATCCTCCCTGTTAGCAATCACATGGGTAGTGTCACCCTTTTTCACAATTCGTTCTAGAACATCATCCTTCATATATGTAAAATTTCGTCTATTAGGGTCTCTTTTAGTTTCTGTAATACCAGATAGGGAACTCACCCCCATTTTCAGATTACTAGGTTTCTTAACCTCATTAGAATAACCAAATCACCTTTCAACCATCGCCTCAACTGATATTAGAGAACTGGGTCGATGAGATCCTCCCACTTCATCTATCGATGCCATCGTAGATCGAGGGTGGTTCACCTTAATCGATTCAATCATAGTAGATCTGCAAACACTACTCCAATATTCCACCACCTTAGCAATTATACAAGACTCATTCTCCTCAGCTTCCAATGTTGTAGATCGACATAGATCTCTCGACTCTTCCACCACCACCAAAGATCGACATGTGGTAATCACCTCGTCCACCAGCCCCACGTTCTGTGGTGCTCTGCTCATCTCAATATGTATTCATCTTCATTTTAATATATATCCATATTTTATTTTTTTAATAATTGTTATAATTGATAAAACTTATCTATTTTTTCAATATTATTAAAGTATACTCATTTTTAATTATTCAGTTTCACTCATTTTTAACATTTATACATTTAATATTATATACTCATTAATAATGTTTAAAATATATTTGTAAATACATATTTATAAATAAATATATTTATAAATATATATTTACTATATTTTTAAAATTATATATTTATAATTATAAATATATAAAAATAGTTTTTTAAAAAGAATTTATATAATTATAAATTAATAATTATATTTTTTAAATAATTATAAAATTATAATTAATATATTTATATAATGAATATATTTACTACATTTATATTTATATTTATATTTATATTTATTTATTAAATGTATATATTTATAAAAAGAAGTTGGGGGCTTGCCCGAGTGGTAAAGGATATCCATAATACTGAATTACACATGGGTTCAAATCTGGGTGGGAATGAATTTCCATAGGTAGGTGGTGACATAGACTAGACATATGCAGGCGGTGACACAGGCATGACACAGGAAAGAGGTGAAGCTGGCATGTCGTAGTCCTGAGGATGCAGGTGATATGATTCAGGAATGACACTATACTAGGCCTTCAGGCCAATTAGTAGGCCTTTGGGCCATTTAATGGGCTTCATGCCCACTGGGCCTTTGATTCGTGTACTAAATAAATTAGGATTCATGGGTGGGTTATCCTTTGGGGGTGTTATGGCATGCCTTTCCAGTCTATGTGTGTGGTGTGTGTGTTTAATCTAATTTTACCTCCAAGCACCTAATATGTATATATATATATATATATAATTATATAGATATATTTATAATTTGTAGTTGGAGTGTGCCTCAATGATAGAGGTGCCCCATGATTCTTCATGAGACCCAGCTTAAAATCCAGGAGGGAGTGAATTTCCGCTGGCAGGCGGTGATGCATGCATGATGTAGGAAGATAGTGACTAAGACAAGATACAGGCATGACGGTGCATTGGGACTTCAATCCAAATTTTGGTCCTTTTTTACATGTAATGGGTTCCATTTCTACTCGGCCTTTGGGTCATATACTAAATAAATAAGGCTTGATGGGTGGGCTATCCCTTAGTAGGGCCATGGCCTGGCTTTCCAACCTGTGTGTTTGGTGTGTTTGTTTAATGTAATTATACCCCTAACCACCTAATATATTTATTTATTTATAATTATATGCAAATTTTTTAATATATTTATTTATAAAAAATTTAAAATATATATTTATTTATTATTATTATTATAAATATATAACTGTAGTTATATTTATAAATACATATTTATAATTATTTTAATATAATTATAATTATATACATTTGTATTAATTTATTTATTTATAATTATACATATTTAGTTTTTTTAATTATATTATTAAAATTAATTATGTAGGCCTTTATCAATGCTTGATTAACTTTGATAAAGAAGGCTTTTATCAGCACTAAAAAAGCAATGATAAATAGGTATGTTATCAGAATTTATTATTTTAGCACTGATAAGACCCCTCTTTATTAGCACTTTTCTAAAGCACTGATATAACACTCCCTTGTCTTTTTAAAATAACCCTAACCATACTGATTTATGTCATGACATTTAATCTCTCATGGAAGTTCATCTCTGCCGCTAATCCCCCTCGATCTTCTCTTGGATTAATGTTTGTTAAATTATAAATTTTTATCGGTGACAAGTTTATCTTATGAGGAAATAAATTTTTCCACAAAAAATCAAATTGAGAACCTAGACCAACATCCACATGATTAACCTAGGTTGTTTCCTTTCATGTCACCCTCTTGTAAAATGATAACTTGTCAGGAATCATAACTGATAACATTCAAATGTTCGTTTCCCTTTAATAGAATTATCTATAACCTTCTCCTTTGATTATGAATTTATTGTGTTTATTTATTT
This sequence comes from Viscum album, assembly GCA_963277665.1. Lineage (NCBI taxonomy): Eukaryota > Viridiplantae > Streptophyta > Magnoliopsida > Santalales > Viscaceae > Viscum > Viscum album. The sequence continues at coordinate 1,408,424,093 of OY728125.1, forward strand.
ATTTTTTGTACAAAATGAATATTTTATGAATATAATAGGATGAATATTAATCGAAAATGGACTCACACTAATCTTTTGACTAAATAGTATGAAGATATAGTTAAAGAGTTCATAATGTTTTTAATAAAGCATGAATATGACCTTTCTCAAATCCTTTGTTTGTGTTTACATTGTTTTTATTCAAGAAAAATTAGTCCAGTAGAGTTAGAAGAACATTTGATTTTTTATGGAATAGATCAAAGTTATAAATATTGGAATAAACATAGGGAAAACTGAGTGTACACACTGATTAGGATGATACTGTGGTTTAGGGATCATTTAATATGAATACCAGTGTAAATGATGATGGAGATCATATAAAAGAAATGAGAATGTAAATTTAATATGACCTTCATGATTGTCCAAAGTTGTTTGAGAAGTTCAATAGTTGTGCTAAGAGACTATTGTATACTAGTTTTACCAAATACATGACATTATCAGCTGTATTGATGTTATATAATTTGAAAGCTAGTGGTAGATTGAGTGACATCAACTTGACATAACTAATTGGTCTTTATAATGATATATTACCAGAATAAAATGAACTTTTTGAACATATGAAACTAAATCCATTCTTATTTCAATGGTAATGATCACTAAAAAAATACATTCTTTCCCAAACTATTTCATATTGTTTTGCAAGGATCATGAATCACTCATAAAATACCTCAAGTGTGGTGTGAATCAATACAAGAAAGATGAATCATGTCCTTTCAAAGTTGTGTGGTATTTTCCTATCATTCTAAGGTTTATAAGACTATAGGGATGTTAGGAAATCTTGATAAAATTTACATGGAACAAAGATACAAGAATTAAATATGGGAAACTACGGCATCCAGCAAACTCTCTTCAGTGGAAGAAAATTGATTATGAGTATTCTGAATTTGGTAATGAGTTGAAAAACTTCTGTCTTATATTATCTATAGATGAAATAAATACTTTTGGTGTACAGAGTATTACTCATAATACATGTCTAGTAACATTTATAAATTATAATTTACCACCATGTTTTTGCATGTAGCGCAAATACATTATGTTTTCTATGATTATATCTGGACCAAAACAACCCAGTAATAATATTGATGTCTATTCGGATCCTTTGATCGAATATATTAAATTTATATGGGATATATGTGTTACAATGTATGATCCTCATGTAAGTGAATAATTCACAATGAGGTCCATGTTTTATGGGATGATAAATTATTTTCCTACTTATAGAGATTTTTCAGGCTATAACATTAATGGAATTTTGGGGTGTCCCATTTGTGAAAAATGAACACACTCAATTAAGTTGAAATAATCTTTGGAGAATTTGTTTCTAGTACATCTGAAAATTTTACCTCGATGAACTAAATACTGATCCTAGATGACAACATTTGATGGGAATACCAAACAAGGTACAACAACATTTTCACTAATAGGTGATCAAATATTCCATAAAGTAAAATATATTGACACTATTTTTAGTAAACCATTTACAAAAAATCTTATGAAATGGGGTTGGAAAATGATATTAATTTTATTTGAATTATTATACTAAATGTTTTTATACATCATATATTTTATTGACTTCACACATATAGAAAAAAATGTATTTGATAGTGTTATTAGAAAAATACTAAATATTCCTAGAAAAACAAAAGATGTTATCAAGGATAGGTTATACATTATTGGCATGGGGATAAGGAAAGAGTTGGAATTGGTGAAGGGTAAAAGGTGTACTTTTCTTCCTCCAGTAGATTACATTCTATCTAGTTAAGAAAAATTGAACATTTTTATTTTCCTTAATGGTGAAAAAATTCTAGTGGGGTATTCATTAAATGTCAATAATATCATTTCAATGACTAATTTTATGTTATAGGTACTAAAATCACATGATGATCATGTTTTTATGAAAAATTTGATACCCATAACTTTATGTTTTTTTTACCAAAAAATGTATGACATACATTAGTTAGACTCTACTTCTTCTTCAAATCCATATATAGTAAATGTATAGACCTGATAAAGTTTTCAATAATGAATGAGGAGGTTTTAGTCATATTATTCAAATTATATATGTTCTTACCACCATAATTCTTAGATATAATGGTCCACCTAATGGTTCACCTGGATAAAGAGGTTCAACTATGTGGTCAAATCCATTAAAGTTGGATATTACCCATTGAACATTATATGATGATTTTTAAAGGGTGTGTTAAGAATCATAGTTGTTTATAAGGTTGTACTAAAAAATGATATATTGTTGAAGAATATATTGAATTTTATATCAATTACCTATCAGATTTTGATAACATTAGTATCCCAAAGTCTCTTCACAATGAATACCTTATGGGTTAAGGGATTTCTAGAGGATATGTTTTTACAATTACCATCACAAAGAGGGAGAAATATCACCTTTACATTTTACATAATAGTGAATATGTTGATCCATACGTTGATTCCCATAAATAAATTCTTAGAGATTTGAATCCATAAAGGGCTGAAGGATGGATATCAAATACACATAATCAATAGTTTATAGGATGGTTTTGAGATCATATTTATAAGGAGTTGTCTAAAAATCCAAATTCAATTGTCGAAAAACTTTTATGGATATCCATGGGGAAAATGAAAATTATATATACTATATAGATTTTGTAATTAATGGTTATACATTCTACACAAAATAACATAATAACCACAATACAATGAAAAAAAGTGGAGTTATGCTTGTGGAGGAAGGGATGAAAATATATGGTTCTAGGGATAGAAATCCAATTTATGGGAATATTTCATATTTTGAAATCATCGAATAGATACATGATTTGGATTATACAGCATTTCATGTGATGGTTTTCCATTAGAAATGTGTTAATAACAGGAGTGAAGTGAAAATTGATGAAATGGGATTCATGAAGGTGAATATCATTGTGGAAGGGGAAAAGGATAAGTAAATCATAATGGAATCACATGTAGTGAAAGTTTTTTATATATAATATCTATAAATAATAATTATCCAATTGTCTAGATGGAGGCTAAAACAATCATAGATTTAGAGTAAAATCCAATTAAGGACCCTTTCATTGGGAGATCATAATCATTTTATAGTGGTCCCAAAGTAGACAATGTATTATAAGTTAGATGGGGCCACAAAGAGGGGATTTTTATTCTCAATAGAGAATCCAAATCCCTTCAACCTTTAAATAAAGAAATATATTTCAATGATAAAGTTAATTTTTTTTAATATACTATAATTTTCATCATAATATTATGTTTTATGTATTGTACTAACATAATCCACTTGATGATCTAGAAATTGCAATGTTAAATGATGCTATTAGAACTTTCTTAGAATTTCTATCTAATCCTATAAAGATACATGACTTATGTACCTATAAAAATTTTCAAATGAAAAAATTATAAAAGTTGATGAAAAAAGGTCTAAAGTGAGGTATGGTATTACATATGGGTAAAACGATGGAGAAATAGAAGTTTAGATCAAGATAATCTAATAAATCTACTAAGAAAACAAAAAGAAATTCTGGGAGTATCTTCTCCTCACAGATTCACTACAACATATATTATCACTACAACTGGAAGTAGACACCACATTAAAAAAATGGCGATGTGTGCTACATTAAATATAATTAAGAAATTTTTAGAAGTGTCGTTATATATTTGGTTGTTCTTGAGAGTATAAATGATATTATCAAGTTTTAATGGTTGGGAGTTTTATTTGTGAATACATACATAGTGTAAATTTTCATAATACATCTTTCCAAAAATAATCTAATATGTTCATTAAATTTAATAACTATTCATTTTTTTCTATAGGATTTTATATTACTGCTATATAAAGGAAAAAACCCTATGAATCATGGTTTGGATTCATTAATCCTTATATCGTTTCTACAAATAAAATTTCTTTGGAGTTGAAATAAATTGATAATAAAAAATATGATCTAAACAAGGATTTGAGAAGAAAATAAAAAATGATAGACTCTTTAGGATACCTAAAATACAATAGTAAAAATATATAATCTAATCATATAAAATATATTTTCATTTTTTTCATTACTTTTTTGTTTTTGTTTCTGAGGAATCATTGGATGCTGGTCGCAATCAATTTGGATACCCAAATATTTATTTATTTTGAATCCAATGCACATGTTTCTATCAAACCAACCACATATGTTGTGTAATTTGAATTTATTGTGCACTACAGTCAACATTTTATAAATAAAATTGAAATAATATGTTTCATTTTGTGTTTTAACAAGAATTTTATTATGATATGGTGATCTGAAAATATAGGATAAATCATGGTATGAGGTCGGTTAATGAAATTAAGAAGCCTAGGAATTACTTCAAATTGAAATGGATTAATGTATATATATAAATATTTAACAATAAAAACATATTTCAAAACAATTTACTTATTTTTTTCAATGTTTTTGTAGTGTTAAAAGCAAGATAAGGATAGTGATTGTGGATATTATGTTTGCAAATTTATAAAATACATCATATAAAATCAAAATACTAGCATCCCCAACATGAAATTTCCAAATGTAAATACAATTTAATTAAAAATATTTACTAATCATTTGTTTGTATATATTTTCTCATTACTACCAAGATTTATAATGATATACATACTCAAAAGAGAAGGTAAATTTGTTTAGATATGAGTGGGTAGCATACATGGTGTCGGAATGTTTTTTCAACATCCAATTTAGGTGATTACCCACTATGTTTTTGATATATTCCATACTCTAAACTTAGAGGTACACTTGGAATGTGAATCATCAGTATGATAATTATTATATATAATTTTTATATGTTTCTCAAGGAGAATTATAATGGAGTAAATCGATTTGTTTACAAACAAATGTGAAGAATACTTGGTGTTAGGATATATACAAACATCTTGAATAGGTAACTACCTATTAGAAATGTAGTTAATTTTCTCATCATTCTATCAAATTTTTTAGTTAATTTATAAATAATTTTTATCTAGAACTTATTTTGTTGAATTTACATATCAGTTCAAAACACACATCATGTGATCAAAACCAAGAAAAAAATTCATATTGTTTTTATACTTTATGAAAATGATCCATAATCCATTTTTACATATAGGAATTAAGCATACATCAATCTAACACCTTATGTGGTCGATATGACTCGAAGTGTGTGTTTTTAGTATAAAATCATCATTTTAGTTTAAAACGCATTTCACATTACCATAACCAAGAAAACAAGATTGTATTGTTTTTAAACATTAGGAAAATGATAGATAATTTTTTTTTTAACATGTAGGAATGAAATACACTCCAATAAAACACACGATGTGGTCGGTATAACATGAAGTGTGTGTTTTCAATATAAAAGTGTAATTTTAGTTTAAAACATGTGTCACAAGCTCAAAACTAAGAAAAAGAGCTCTGAATGTTTTCAAACTTTAGAAAAACAATCCATAATTTATTTTTCTTGAGTTGGATTTTACTTAACACCAACATGACACTTGATGTGGTCCATATGACTCAAAGTATGTGTTTTCAATGAAAACGTGTCATTTTAGTTTAAAACATGCATCAAATAGCTGAAATTGAGAAAATGTGATCATATTGATTTCAAACTATTGGAAAATGGTCCATAATTTATTTTTGATGTGTATGAACTTATGACACATCAATACAAGACACTATTTGATCAATATAACTCAAAGTGCATGTCTTCAATAGAAAGATGTCATTTTAATTTAAAACAAGTGTCACATTTCCAAAAATGATAAAATGATATATGATTATTTTCAAACATTAGTAAAATGATCCATAATTTATTTTTCATATCTAGGAACTGACCATACACCAATTAAACACATTTTGTGACCAATACGACTTGAAGAACATGTTCTCAATATTAAAGTTCCATTTTAGTTTAAAACACATCACATACTCCAAACCAAGAAAACAATCTCTGGTTTTTTTAAATCTTTAGGAAAGAGGCCCATAATTCATTTTTGACCTGTAGGAATTGATCACAAGTAAATACAACACCAGATGTGGTTAGTATGACTCAAAGTTCATATTTTCAATACAAATTCAACATTCTAGTTTAAAATAAGCATCTAATAGTAAAAACCGATAAAATGAGCTCAGATTGTTTTCAAACATTAATAAAATAGTACATAATTCATTTTGGATGTGTAAGAATTTACCTCACACCAGTTTGACACATGATGTCACTAATATGACTCAATGTTAATGTTTTCAATAAAAAGGATCCATTTTAGTTTAAAACATATGTCACGTCACCAAAACCAAGAAAATGAGCTCGGATAATTTTGGTAATTTGGGAAAGTGATCCATAATTCATTTTTCAGGTGTGGAATTGTTCTCATTACAAACTGACACGCGATGTGGTCGATATGACTCGAAGTATATGTTTTCAATATAAAAGTTTCATTTTAGTTTAAAATGAATCACATATCCAAAACCAAGAAAATGAGGTCCAATTATTTTCAAACATTAGGAAAATGGTCTATCATTCAATTTTTACATGTATGAATTGACCACGTGTCAATATGACACCTGATGTGTTCTGTATGACTCTAAGTGAATTTTTTAACATAAAAGTGTCACTTTAGTTTAAAACATGCCCCAAATTGAAAAAATCGTAAAAAAAGAACATATTTTTTTTAAAACATTAGGAAAATATACCATGATTCATTATTGATGGTTAAAAGTCAACATAACATCAGTCTGAGACACTATGTGGCCGATGTGACTCAAAGTGCATGTTTTTCGTAGAAAGGTGTCATTTTAGTTTAAAACACATGCTACGTCCCCAAAATAGAGAAAATGATCTCGAATTTTTCTAAAAATTTAGTAAAATGATCCATAATAAATTTTTCATGTATATTAATTGAACTCACACGATTTTGACACATGATGTGGTCAATATGACTCGAAGTATGTGTTTCCAATATAAAAGTGTCATTTTAGTTTAAAATGGACTACATATCCAAACCAAGAAAATGATCTTAGGTTATTTTCAAAATTTAGGACAAAAGTCCATAATTCATTTTTGACCTATTGGAATCGACAACATGTCAATTTGATACCCGATGTGGTCAATTGGTCTAGAAGTGCGTGTTTTCAATATAAAAGTGTTATTTTAGTTTAAAACACACATCAAATAGAAAAAATAGAGAAAACAAGATCATATTGTTTTCAAACATTTGAAAAATAGTCCATAATTCATTTATGAAATGTAATAATATAATTCACATCAATCTTCCACATTATGTGACCAAAATGACTCAAAGTGAGTGTTTTCAATAGAAAGGTATCATTTTAGTTTAAAATGTATGTCACATCACCAAAAATGATAGAAAAAGCATAAATTGTTTTCACAATTTAATAAAATGATCAATAATTCGTTTTTCACATGTAATAATTCCCCACATTCCAATCTTACCCATGATGTGGTCGGTATGACTTGAATTATGTGTTTTCATATAAAACTGTCATTTTATTTCAAAACACATCACATATCCAAAATTAAGAAAAATAGCTTGGATTGTTTTCAAACATTAGGAAAACTATCCATGATTCATTTTTTGACTTGTAAAAATTGACCACACATCAATCCAAAACTCAATGTGGTTGGTATGACTTGAAGTTTGTGTTTTCAACATAAAATTGTCATATTAGTTTAAAACACAAATCAAATATCGAAAACTAAGAAAATGATCTTATATTGTTTTCAAATAGTAGTAAAATGATCCATAATTTATTTTTGACATGTAATAGTCAACCACACATCAATATGACACATGATGTGACCAATATTACTCAAAGTGCACGATTTCAATATAAAGGTGACATTTTAGTTTAAAACGCATGTCACATTTCCAAAACTGAGCAAATGAGCTTAATTGTTTTCAAACTTTAGGGAAAAATCCATAATTTATATTTCAAGTTTATGAATTGAATTCACGTAAATACAAAACATGATGTAGTTGATATAAATCAAAGTGCGTTTTTTCAATATAAAAGTGTCATTTTAGTTTAAAAAACACATCAAATAACCAAAAACCTAGAAAACAAGCTCAAATCGCTTTCAAAATTTTGCAACAAAGATCCATAAATCATTTTTGACATGTACAAATCAACCTCACATAAATCTAACACATTATGTGATAGATAATACTCAAAGTTTTTATTTGAAATATAAGGGTGTAATTTTAGTTTAAAACACATGTCACTGGAAAAAATCGATAAAATGATCTCGGGTTGTTTTCAAAAATTAAGAAAAAAATCCATAATTAATTTGTGAAATATATAAATTTACTACATTTCAATTCAACACATGATGTGGTTGGTATGACTTTAGGTGCATGTTTTCAATATATAAGTTTCATTTTAGTTTAAAAACATGCATCACATCGCCAAAACCGAGAAAACAAGTTTAGATTTTTTTCTCATAATTTTATCTGTTATTAATTAATTAAATTCCTTATCTTTTTTATTTGATATTTATTTAGTTTATTTTAATAGATATAATTCTTGAATACAAATAATAAATGGTTTAACCGTTAAAGTATTTTTATCAAAAAGAAATTCCTCTGAAATTGGATCCCATCTGTAGTGAGTTTTTGTCACTAAATATGTGATACAATTCAAGAGTACTGACTTTTGAGAACAAAAAGAAATGGTGTGATGTGTATGAATGAAACACAACTCAATATGATGCATGGTGTGTCTCATATGACTCAAAGTATATGTTTTTAGTTTAAAATTTACATTTTGTGTTTAAATTGTTTCTTTATAGTATTACTAACATAATAATTGTTTTTTAATATAATTGAATTCTTTTTCTCGAGTTGGGGTGGTTTTTTAGAAAATAATATAATGACCGGGGGTCGAGGGCCAAATACAAAAGAATATTGATGTTTTAAAATGTGTATATTAATTTTTAATTACTCATTTAATTTTAAAATATAATGTTTGAAATTTATATAATATAGAGTTTTTTCTTGTATTATTGTTGTGAATTTTATTTTTATTAATTTTTTTATTTTATATAAGGCCCCATCCTTAAACCTTACTTAATCTTGAGTTATTACAAGATTACACATTGAGGATCTTTTCAGGTTTAGAGTTTTAGAGAATTAGATCATGAAACTTTCATTACATTCCACATTTAAACAAAGTGGTTACATAAAAGACAGTATTCATTCTTCCCATCAACGGGAACTTATTTAAAATAAAACATGGATTCTTTCTTGACACATCCTTGACACTATCATCATATCATGTACCTTTCCCTTGACCTATGAAAAACATTTCAAAAACTTGGTATGAGCATAAAAAGCTCAGTAAGAGTTATAAAAATATGAAAAGGAAACATGAGTTCATATATACATTAGAATGAAATCACAGTTTTCCCATAAAACATAGGCATATCAAATCATGAATAAATCATAGAAAACATAAGACATAAAGGTAACTTGAGGCATTCATAACATTATTACGTAGGGAGTAACCCTCTTGGTTACGTTTGGAATACCCATCACAGTATATTCCCTAAATCTCTTCGGAGAAACCTTAACATTTCACTCCTTCGCGTTACCCAATGCATTGGAGAGCTATAACGGGCTCACCCGCCCTTAGTTTATCATGGAACCACCCGTTCTTCATAAAAATGCCCAAGGACCATAACATAATCGTATCACATAAAACATGCATAAAGGAAACAAAGCATTTCCACATTTCATTCACAATATAACATTTTAGTATATTGAAATAATGAATCCATTCAAAAAGAAACCATTTCCAAAACCATTTAAAACATTTAATAAAGAGATTTTTGAATCAAAGTGTCCCATACCACCTTGAAGCTTAAAATTTTAAACCATTAATATCCATATAAATAAATCCTTAAAACCATTTTGAAAACATGGATATTAATAAGAACAAATAATTAAAACATTTAAAACGATATTTTGGTTAAAGGGGTTTTACCAAAATTAGAGACACTTGAATACAACAATTGAGGAATAAAATTTAGTCAGAACTATATAATATCATGAGAATAAATGGATTCATGATATAATACTCCAAAGGACATTATATACACCATATAAGAGTGAATTGGTGCATAACAACAATGAACCCTCAATAGAAATGTCAAATGTGATGAAATCACTTATAAAGAAGGTATCCTTAAATTAAGGAAAAATCAATCTCAAAAATATGTGTGAAAAATATAAATACACCCAATATAAGTGGATATTAAGTTTAAAACAATAAAAGGTCATTCACACATATTCAATGGATGACATATTCAATGACTACATGTTGAACCCAAAGAAATCGAAATTGGGTTAAAAAGTTCCCTTGACAGCCTAACGGCATCACATAAAAATGAGTTTATGAGAGATAAAAAGTGTATCTCATCACTTGGACATAAAATTTACATCAATAAGGATATATGATAACATATCCCAACATAACAATATGTAAATTAAAAGACCCAACAAAAGAAGTCTTTTAAAAAAAGGAGGGTGAAAGGTTCCCTTACCGACTAGGGTATCTTTCAAAACATACACCCCATGAAAGAAGGACAATAGATCATTGATGTAAATACTCATAAACAAAATTATATTACACATATATTAGAATAATGGGCAGTACATACACCACTCAATGGAATTTGTGGAAAATGTAGCATAAATCTCACGGGAATAAAAGTGAGATGAAAAATTCCTTACAAAAACTCGGCAGCCTAACGGCGCCACATAAAACTTCCGAATATATATTGATGAGATCAAATAGGGTATCTCATCACATTATAATAAAATGTACAGAAATAGTAATATAAAAGAACATCCCCCAACATTACAAAGAGGAGATTAAAAGAAGTGACATAAAGGAGAGTACTTAAAAAGAAAGAGAGAGGTTAGATCTCTTACGAAAGTTCGGCAGCCTAACAGCGCCACTCAAAACATCCAAAATGGATTGATGAGAGAGAATAGGGTCTCTCATCACATGAACATAAAAATTACAGTAAGTTTAATATAAAATATCATCCCAATAACAAGAAATATGAGCTTTAAAAGGAATGACATAAAGTGTGTACTTAAAAAGAAAGAGAGGAGTAGGATCCCTTACCTCGGGTCCGACTTGACTCGATCGTTCTTTAATCTCCTGAATAATAAACTTGAGTTAATTTCTACTTCCTTAAGAACCTTTTTCAAGTTCATTATTCCTTTTATATAACTTATTACCATGTCATAAACATTATGTAATCATTTAAGTTAATAATATTTGTTTTGCCGATATTTGGTTCTTAAGTCGAAAGTGGACTTCTTACAATTACATGTTGTTCGTGTGGCCAAATGTTTATTATATCCAGAATTTTATTCATGATTTAGATATAATATATGTAATATATATCCAGTACATTCATGCATTTATAACATTACATAATCATTTAGAGGTAAAAAATGAAATGCACCGTTCATGGAGACGGTAAGCCGTACGTACGCATGAACGCTACTTTCATTTCTATTTCGTATTTTATAGAATGGAATAATAATTATATATAGGTATATTATAATTATAGTATAATATCATATATAATATCATATTTCCATCCTTTATACGTCCCACATATGGTATTTAACGAATCAAATCACTTTGAGGGGGCGGTAGTCCGCACTTTCTTAAATGAAGATATCGCGTTTACCCATAATGGAAACCATAAAGGTATTCCCAAAATGAAAAAAAACAGAATCTTAAGGAAAAAATAAACATATTATATATCATATATAAAAATAGTGACATCATAATGGCCACCTTTGAAGGTGTTAAATGAGTATTGAACAATCATCGTTTCGGGAGGCAGAATTTCGCCATCCACGGAAATCGTATGTTCTTTAACCATTTGATGTAGTTGTGTGAGATTGTAGCTCGAATAAATATTATAAAAACATCCTAGTATATTGAAGATACTGTTGTTGTTACAAAATAAGTAAATAAAAAGAGTTTAGGGGGTTGGAGAAGCAAAATAAAACAAATGAACATGAGAGAATGAATTACCTTTAAAAGTGTAACTCCTTTTGATTTGAGCCTAAAGGCTTCCTTTGAAAGGATTATGCACAAAGGGAATCCTCTAGGATGAGGAGAGGGATGTGGAGAGAGTAAATGGGCAGGGTTTGGCCGAGCCAAAGGCTTGAGGAGTGTGTGAAATGAGGTAGAGGTGGGGGCCTTTTATAAGAGGAGAGGAGGGGCACTTTTGGAAAGTAAGAAATATTACTTTATTTGAAAATGTGTTTCGGTTTTAAAAGGTCCCACATTGATATAATTCGTGGATAAGGTGATAAGGGTTCTAAATCCACCCATCCAATAAGTTTTTGACATGTTTAGGTCATAGAGTTTACATTATCTTCACATTTTATTTAAATCGTCAGATAATGATGTCATTGCTGCATCATTATGATGTCATAAATAATTTAATTTATTTAATGTCTAAAAATTATAAAAAAATTACTATTATGTACGAAATCTTTTTAGCTTTCCAATGACTATTTATAATAAAAAATATGACTTGTATAACCCCACTTAAAAATTGTTTTAGTAAAACATATCATGTTTGTGTCATTTTTACTTTTACATTAAATAAAAAGTTATTTATGTCATTTCCCAACCAAAGTGGATCCATGGGGTCCCCAAGTTGACCCATGGCTTGTCTTGGTCATCCATTACACATAAAATGAGGTTAGTACATGTGTCAAGTTCATTTCATATTATTAAAACATTATTTTTACCTTAAACTACACTAATTACCTCTAATCGCGATTAAAAACTTAATAAGTTACTATTCACAAAAAAATTATTTTTATCCCATTGAACCACATTTTACTTCTTAATGAAAACCATGTATGTCGGATTTTTTAAATTCAAAACACAAAGATGGCAAAATTTCATTTAAACGGAAAAATCAGTTTTTATAAGTACCACTTAGTGGTGTCACTATTCATCAAAAATTGATGTTTTTCAGAAAAATCCCAAAAATTCACCCTAAGCTATATTTGATATTCCGAATTCAAAAATGAAGTCCATTTTACAAAATTCACAACATATAAGTTGCAGTAATTAAATTAATAATTAATTCCCGCTGTCAGAGCAAATAGCGTGTTTTTATGAAACAATAAGTATCAAAAGATTGACACTGGTTTAAGTCTGATTTCAAAGTGAAATTAATTCCAACGACCACTATTGGATTTAATGGTAAAAATATTTTCTAATTTCACTTTAAAACCAATTAAAAAGATAATCTAATCATATAAATAAATTAGATTAAAAAGAGGTTTTGAATTAAAATACAACATTTTACACTATTCATTAAAAAAATGAACTTTATCGGAAAGATACCAAAAATTTACACAAAGTAAATTTTGATGTCCCGATTATTAATAAGAGTTTTATTTGATCCAAAAGAATGTTTAAGAGTGAACAAAACTATATTTAATGATGGTTCAACATCAAAAGGTGATAAGTGAACCTTTAGTGAAAACTAGGGCATAAACGCCTAAAATTGAATTCTTTCCGTATTTTAAGCCTCTATCCTTTATTGGATAAATGTAAAAACATTTAAAAACATATATAATCATATTTTAGTTATTTATATCCATTCCCGCCATTACAACGGCTACATGTTAACTACCATTTAAAATAATATTATTTTATTATTAGAGTACAACGTAAGATTCCCAAGAAACTCGTTGTTGCGTGCTGGGTACGCCATCGAGCATAGCATCCCATTTAAAGTCATATTAATATTTTATTCACAAATATGGATAAATATGAAAATTTTTATATTCTTTATTTACCTGGGGTGTTACATCCTTCCCCCCTTTTGGGAATTGTGTCCTCGCAATTTTTAAAATTGAGCTTGGAAACATCCTTGAAAGTCCCACATCGGAATAAGAGTCAGTAAAACAATCACTTTAAAATAAAGAAAGATAAGCACAGAGGTCACCCGAGTTAACCCATACTAGGACTCCATGTAGGAAAACATGGACATGGAGGAGAAAACATAGGGTCATGTTCTGATGGAGAGTGATAGAAAACATGTTTAGGAGAAAGTTAACAATAAGAAAATCACAAACTTGTGATGGGTTAAACGGTGTTGGGTTCCCCTGTAGGAAACGTTAATAGACAACATTTTTGTTTTAAGTTACTTTTTATTGAGGAATTTATTCATAAGGAAACATAATCACTTATCATGTTGACTTTCAACTTTTACTAGATTCCTTAATCAAACTCATATTTTTTCCAAAAGACGAGTATTTAGAGAGACGTGTTCGCATTAAGAGTACTATAATCAACTTCTAGAGAATCACCTAATCCACAAAAGAGAACTATATACATCCCATGTCCTTAGGCTTTAACCAAAACCAAAACCAAAAAGGTTTGTACAAGGTCAGATAATCCAGAAAAGGATAACCCATTAAAAAGAAAATCCATGCTTAATCTCCAAAATTTGTCCAACAAAACCCAAAGTTCAACGAGGACCATCCAATAAACAATTTGTCCATAAAATTCTTCAAAGTAAACCAATATAAGATTGAAACCCAAATATTTGAAGGATTTAGTCACATAGTCTTCCAAGTTAAATCTTAACATTTATCTCCAAACAACATCAGTTGCTCCTAAAGTCTCGTATTGAAAAGTAATTAACCTAATCACATATCCTCTATGATAGGTTAATCATTTTCATAAATAACCCAAAATCAACTTACTCTTAAAAAAAATCAGTCAAACTAACCAGGGACTTCACGTAGTCCAGTGGTAGGCGATAAATAACAGTTGCACTTTGATTGTGGGTTCGATTCCCGCAGCTTTGTCCGACGCGACGGGTAGTCACATGGTCTACATGTTGTCCTTTTTCCAAAACTATATATTTCTCAAATCATTCCCCAAAAAGGGATAAAATCATCAAAAATAACCATAACATAATTTAACCTCAATTTTATCTCATGCCTTTCACTTCAATCATAACATATAGTAACCCATAATTACCTCAAAAGTAAGGATCATATAAACCCAAATGGTTCTTTATAACTATGTCCACAAAAGAAAAGATAACTATTACTTGAATAAAATTTGCCTATATTAAACATCAGGGTTACACATAATATAAAAAGTCTTCTAATGTAACCCCATCATCAAAAGAGACTTAATACTCTTAAGAATTTCACCATAACTCTTGAAGCCCTTATATGTTGACATCTTACTCATTCAACATTCTTCATGATCCATTATCCATTCCTTTCCAACTTATTCCGAAATACCTCTTTCCTACAAACAAAATCATGAATCATATCCTAAGATTCCAAAATAAGAAAACAATAGTCATGAAATAGTACATACCTTTGATTGGTCATTGTCAGTTCCTTCATCCTCAATCGGAATGGCATTAGGTATTGGTAAACGAATATTGGTACGCTCTTGGTGACCCCATTCACGAAACTTCTTCATAGGACATGTGTTTGCATAATGAACATGCACACCACATTTAAAACATTCAATTGATCCCTCAGAAAGAACTTCTTTCCCTTTCCTCGAGTCAACTGGATGCTTCCTTTTTCCATGGCAGGTTCTTGCTTTATGACCTTAATTTCCACATCTATAGCATATTTCTGTCCCTTTGAAACATTTTCCTAGGTGTTTCTTTCCACATCTTTGACACATAGGTTTTTGAACACACTTACCTTTATGATTATTACCTGTACATCCGTAGGGATTTGTTTCTTGCATATATGATGCCTTAGAGAAATCTCCAAGGTTTAGGTGGTCAATCATGACTCCAGATAGTTATTTGAGGATAATCAAAAGAGTTCTCATTGCAGCTCCCATATCATTCAGTTGCTTGCTCAAAAAACTGTCACAGTTTCCTTCACATCCACTGTTACTTTGGTGCATGCTAGATCCAGCCATTTACTAAAACCAAAAAGGTCAGTGTGAGTATATCAACAAAACCATCATGTACTAATGAGTAAGATAAACACTAAGATATACTTACTCATTCAATTTATCTAAAACTGGGACTCTTTCTGAAATCCTAACCATTATGTTAATGTCACTTATGCTTAAAAAATACCCTAACCTCTAAAGTTATCTAAACCAACCTTTGATACCAACTATAAGGCCCCAGCCTTAAACCTTACTTAATCTTGAGTTATTACAAGATTACACATTTAGGATCTTTTTAGGTTTAGAGTTTTAGAGAATTAGATCATGAAACATGCATTACATTCCACATTTAAACAAAGTGGTTACATAAAAGACAGTATTCATTCTTCCCATCAACGGAAACATATTTAAAATAAAACATGGATTCTTTATTGACACATCCTTGACACTATCATCACATCATGTACCTTTCCCTTGACCTATGAAAAACATTTCAAAAACTTGGGATGAGAATAAAAAGCTCAGTAAGAGTTATAAAAATATGGAAAGGAAACATGAGTTCATATATACATTAGAATGAAATCACACTTTTCCCATAAAACATAGGCATATCAAATCATGAATAAATCATAGAAAACATAAGACATAAAGGTAACTTGAGGCATTCATAACATTCTTACGTAGGGAGTAACCCTCTTGGTTACGTTTGGAATACCCATCACAGTATATTCCCTAAATCTCTTCGGAGAAACCTTAACGTTTCACTCCTTCGCGTTACCCAATGCATTGGATAGCTATAATGGGCTCACCCGCCCTTAGTTTATCACGGAACCACCCGTTCTTCATAAAAATGCCCAAGGACCATAACATAATCGTATCACATAAAACATGCATAAAGGAAACATAGCATTTCCACATTTCAATCACAATATAACATTTTAGTATATTGATATAATGAATCCATTCAAAAAGAAACCATTTCCAAAACCATTTAAAACATTTAATAAAGAGATTTTTGAATCAAATTGTCCCATACCACCTTGAAGCTTAAAATTTTAAACCATTAATATCCATATAAATAAATCCTTAAAACCATTTTGAAAACATGGATATTAATAAGAACAAATAATTAAAACATTTAAAACGATATTTTGGTTAAAGGGGTTTTACCAAAATTAGATACACTTGAATACAACAATTGAGGAATAACATTTAGTCAGAACTTTATAATATCATTAGAATAAATGGATTCATGATATAATACTCCAAAGGACATTATATACACCATATAAGAGTGAATTGGTTCATAACAACAATGAACCCTCAATAGAAATGTCAAATGTGGTGAAATCACTTATAAAGAAGGTATCCTTAAATTAAGGACAAATCAATCTCAAAAATATGTGTGACAAATATAAATACACCCAATATAAGTGGATATAAAGTGTAAAACAATAAAATGTCATTCACACATATTCAATGGATGACATATTCAATGACTACATGTTGAACCCAAAGAAATCGAAATTTGGTTAAAAAGTTCCCTTGACAGCCTAACGGCATCACATAAAAATGAGTTGATGAGAGATAAAAAGTGTATCTCATCACTTGGAAATAAAATTTACATCAATAAGGATATATGAGAATATATCCCAACATAACAATATGTAAATTAAAAGACCCAACAAAATAAGTCTTTTAAAAAAAAGGAGGGTGAAAGGTTCCCTTACCGACTTGGGTATCTTTCAAAACATACACCCCATGAAAGAAGGACAATAGATCATTGATGTAAATACTCATAAATGAAAGTATATTACACATAGATTATAATAATGAGAAGTACATACACCACTCAATGGAATTTGTGGCAAATGTAGCATAAATCTCACGGGAATAAAAGTGAGATGAAAAATTCCTTACGAAAACTCGGCAGCCTAACGGCGCCACATAAAACTTCCGAATATGGATTGATGAGATCAAATAGGGTATCTCATCAAATTAAAATAAAATGTACATCAAGAGTAATATAAAAGAACATCCCCCAACATTACAAAGAGGAGCTTAAAAGAAGTGACATAAAGGAGAGTACTTAAAAAGAAAGAGAGAGGTTAGATCTCTTACGAAAGTTCGGCAGCCTAACGGCGCCACTCAAAACATCCAAAATGGATTGATGAGAGAGAATAGGGTATCTCATCACATGAACATAAAAATTACAGTAAGTTTAATATAAAAGATCATCCCAATAAAAAGAAATATGAGCTTTAAAAGGAATGACATAAAGTGTGTACTTAAAAAGAAAGAGAGGAGTAGGATCCCTTACCTCGGGTCCGACTTGACTCGATCGTTCCTTAATCTCCTGAATAATAAACTTGAGTTAATTTCTACTTCCTTAAGAACCTTTTTCAAGTTCATTATTCCTTTTATATCACTTATTACCATGTCATAAACATTATGTAATCATTTAAGTTAATAATATTTGTCTTGCCGATATTTGGTTCTTAAGTCAAAAGTGGACTTCTTACAATTACATGTTGTTCGTGTGGCCAAATATTTATTATATCCAGAATTGTATTCATGATTTAGATATCATATATGTCATATATATCCAGTACATTCATGCATTTATAACATTACATAATCATTTAGAGGTAAGAAATGAAATGCATCGTTCATGGAGACGGTAAGCCTTACGTACGCATGAACGCTACTTTCATTTCTATTTCGTATTTTATAGAATGGAATAATAATGATATATAGGTATATTATAATTCCAGTATAATATCATATATAATATCATAGTTCCATCCTTTATACGTCCCACATATGGTATTTAATGAATCAAATCACTTTGAGGGGGTGGTAGTCCGCACTTCCTTAAATGAAGATATCGCGTTTACCCATAATGGAAACCATAAAGGTATGCCCAAAATGAACAAAAACAGAAGATTAAGGAAAACCTAAACATATTATGTATCATATATAAAAATAGTGGCATCATAATGTCCACCTTTGAAGGTGTTAAATGAGTATTGAACAATCATCGTTTCGGGAGGCAGAATTTCTCCATCCACGGAAACCGTATGTTATTTAACCATTTGATGTAGTTGTGTGAGAGTGTATCTCGAATAAATATTATAAAAACATCCTAGTATATTGAATATACTGGTGTTGTTTCAAAAGAATTAAATAAAAAGAGTTTAGGGGGTTGGAGAAGAAAAATAAAACAAATGAACATGAGAGAATGAATTACCTTTAAAAGTGTAACTCCTTTTGATTTGAGCCTAAAGGCTTCCTTTGAAAGGATTCTACCCAAAGGGAATCCTCTAGGATGAGGAGAGGGATGTGTAGAGAGTAAATGGGCAGGGTTTGTCCGAGCCAAAGGCTTGAGGAGTGTGTGAAATGAGGTAGAGGTGGGGGCCTTTTATAAGAGGAGAGGAGGGGCACTTTTGGAAAGTAAGAAATATTACTTTATTTGAAAATGTGTTTCGGTTTTAAAAGGTCCCACATTGATATAATTCGTGGATAAGGTGATAAGGGTTCGAAATCCACCCATCCAATAAGTTTTTGACATGTGTAGGTCATAGAGTTTACATTATCTTCTCATTTTATTTAAATCGTCAGATAATGATGTCATCGCTGCATCATTATGATGTCATAAATAATTTAATTTATTTAATGTCTAAAAATTATAAACAAATTACTATTATGTAGGAAATCGTTTTAGCTTTCCAATGACTATTTATAATAAAAAATCTGACTTGTATGACCCCACTTAAAAATTGTTTTAGTAAAACATATCATGTTTGTGTCATTTTTACTTTTACATTAAATAAAAAGTTATTTATGTCATTTCCCAACCAAAGTGGCTCAATGAGGTCCCCAAGTTGACCCATGGCTTGTCTTGGTCGGCCATTACACATACAATGAGGTTAGGACATGTGTCAAGTTCATTTCGTATTATTAAAACATTATTTTTACCTTAAACTACACTAATTACCTCTAATCGCGATTAAAAACTTAATAAGTTACTATTCACCAAAAAATTATTTTTATCCCATTGAACCAAATTTTACTTCTTAATGAAAATCATGTATGTCAGATTTTTGAAATTAAAAACACAAAGATGGCAAAATTTCATTTAAACGGAAAGTCAGTTTTTATAAGTACCACTTAGTGGTGTCACTATTCATCAAAAATTGATGTTTTTCAGAAAAATCCCAAAAATTCACCCTAAGCTATATTTAATATTCTGAATTAAAAAATTAATTCCATTTTAAAAAATTCACAACATATAAGTTGCATTAATTAAATTAATAATTAATTCCCGCTGTCAGAGCAAATAGCGTGTTTTTATGAAACAATAAGTATCAAAAGATTGACACTGGTTTAAGTCTGATTTCAAAGTGAAATTAATTCCAACAACCACTATTGGATTTAATGGTAAAAATATTTTCTAATTTCACTTTAAAACCAATTCAAAAGATAATCTAATCATATAAATAAATTAGATTAAAAAGAGGTTTTGAATTAAAATACAACATTTTACACTATTCATTAAAAAAATGAACTTTATCGGAAAGATACCAAAAATTTACACAAAGTAAATTTTGATGTCCCGATTCTTAATAAGAGTTTTATTTGGTCCAAAAGAATGTTTAAGAGTGAACAAAAATATATTTAATGATGGTTCAACATCAAAAGGTGATAAGTGAACCTTTAGTGAAAACTAGGGCATAAACGCCTAAAATTGAATTCTTTCCGTATTTTAAGCCTCTATCCTTTATTGGATAAATGTAAAAACATTTAAAAACATATATAATCATATTTTAGTTATTTATATCCATTCCCGCCATTACAACGGCTACATGTTAACTACCATTTAAAATAATATTATTTTATTATTAGAGTGCAACGTAAGATTCCCAAGAAACTCGTTGTTGTGTGTTGGGTACGCCATCGAGCATAGCATACCATTTAAAGTCATATTAATATTTTATTCACAAATATGGATAAATATGAAAAATGTCATATTCTTTATTTACCTGGGGTGTTACATTTTATCCTATATTTTCTATTTTAGATACAGTGTATTTTAATTTTAACAGCACACTGCAATGGTATGCGCCTTTATTAGTGATATTAAAATAACTAATAAAGGGATCCTTTATCAACATTACTAAAAGCATTGATAAAGGCCTATTTATTTTAATTTTGCTCCAATTATCATCATTTTTACACTCACAAAGGCCTATTTTATTATTGGTGGACATAGGTATAGAGATATATGTGTTTGATAGAGATCATTCCAAATAATTTTGTAGATTGATTAGAATTTACTATTCTCTAGTGGCCATTCTTTGCTTATATTTATATATTTAGGAATTCATAATTTTTTGACACTAAAAAGGCTTGTGGGGTTATACTTTTTGGTCATATGAATGATGATCATGTTTCTGAAAATTTCATAGCTACCCCAAAACTGTTTTGGAGGACATATGGAAGACGTTTTGTAATAATATTTATAATATATTGCATATAATGTGATACATGGTGAATTAGTGATAGATTTTCCAAAAATAGAATTGGAATATATGTAAAAGAAGTTTTGGATATGGTTTTATAAGTTATTTCATATGATATTACATAAGATGAAAGTTCATAAAGTCTATACGGATTTAGAGAAGGTGGGAGACTAATGGAATTGTGCACTAAAGTTATTACCATGATTTTTTTGTTTAGATCATGTCATATCTTCCTTATATTTCTCCTCATCATGGTGTGTTCCACTACACTATAGTGTAATTTCAATGGATTATAATGTTATGTGATATCATATTGAATTAATTATTCTCTTTCTCTAGTTGATATCATACTTGGTTGTTCATCATATGATGATAATTTTGAGGATTTTAAATATTAGATATGATCACTTAAACATTAAATGGTCATTATAATATATGAACTAAAAATTTCAAGGTATTTGAAATGTTGGAACTTTTTTTGAAACTTACAATCAATATATGGATGGAAATTTGGTTCATTGAGGCCTATATAATTTGGTTCAATCCTCTTTCATGGTGGTTGTGATTATGATAAATCCTCATGTATATAATTTTGCTTGATATCATTCTATATGACTTCTAACTTGGGTTCTATAAGACAGTGGTGTTGAGACAAGTCCAACATAATAATAGATTGATTCCTACTATATGTGGATACTTTCAGATAAAGGAGTCTTTCGATTTCTTATCAGTGATCTCGATCAAACACTTATGAAAAACATTGATAGGACGGGTTGACTACTGTAATGTAAACCATTCTTTTACTTTATTTATATTCATTCCAAAATTATATATAGATTTTGGGATTAATGGTTTTTTGGTGCTGTTTTTATACTATATTCTAGATGTTATACATCCCTTCAAAACCCTTTAAATACCTCACCCTATAAATAAAGATTAAAGTCATTCGTGATCAAATAATCATCCAGACTCACATTCATCATAATGATAAGTTATTTATTTTTAACTTATGGTTGAGGTTTCTTCAAGTATAACTCAATAAAAGGTTGTATGCACCCTTTATAGTGATGAAATCATTCCACCATGATGCAGTGTAAGTCAAAAGATAAGGTGGATGGGTGTTTAAATTGAACAAGAAGTGACTCAAATCATACTTTCAAGTAGGAAATGTAGAAATTATTCTCTTTACCCTTTATTTAAACTGAACAAGAGGTCAAGGTACATCTTGATATAGATTTTAAATAAAGAACTTTCCAATAAGGTATCCCAACTATTCTATAAAATTCTCAAAAAATATGTTTTTTTGTTCTTTAGGTGGAATGTTAGTATATTTTGTGTGTGTTTAATTGTATATGTGTTTTTTTATAGACTATTTTATATAAAATAAGTACTTACCAGAAAGTTTGAACATTACAAGGGTTTCCATAACATTTATGGAAATAACAGACCATCAAAAAAATACATGGAAGATAAAAATAGACATACACGATCCATATATACAATCACTATGGTTAGGAATGAGGATTGTGTAATAAGAAAAAATCTGATCTAGTTATTTATAGATGTTCATATGAACGGTCCTCAAGATCATGCACCAAGACCATGAAGATTTGAAATTTATAGATAGAACCTCTAGAATAGTTTTATGCATGGTCACCATGACCATTCATGAGGACTGCTCATTGTGATTAATGTTATGATTCAAAATCCCAAAATCCTAAAAAAATCATCACTTTTCCCCTTCAAACCTAGAAACCCCCTTTCATCCTTCCCTCTATAAACACCCAAATCCTCTCATTCTCCCAAAATCGGTTGAATGGACTTTGAATATAGGGTTTCATCATCAATATCTTCCAATTTTATAGGTAGCTTCTCTTCTCTATATTTTCTTTTCTCAACTTCCCATGCAATTTCTAAAACCAACATTCCCCTTTTCAAAAATAGTTATTTTTTCACATTTTATTTTGTTTTTTATTTTCTCTTCAATTTTAATTCCCTTTCCACACCCCCACACACATCCATGGTTTTTTTAAAAGTCAAACCTTTCACTTGTTTCAATTTTTTTTCTTATGATGTGTTTCACAACACAATATTTAATTTATATTGTTGATGAAAATTTTTCTGTTTTTAATTTTATATATTGATATTTCATTATTGTGCACTTTCATGTGTGAACCTCACCTTCCTAACCCATAACCATGTCCCACCAAAATCCAAAGCATGTCTAACCCTCTAAGAGAATCACTCTCCCTCCCTAAATAAAACCATAATTCAAATTCACTAACAAGATTAAACAAAGATAATAAGGAAATTTATCCAAAAAACTAAGGGGTGTTCATTAATGTTTTGATATTAATTACTTCACCTGACACTACTATAGAATCACCTTTTATCATCACTGAAATTCATGTTTCATAGAACTAAAAAAATAAGGATGTTATAAGTGCCCTTAAAATTTAGTTTCTTTTATTGTCACTAAAAATTACTTTATCAGTTCTAAAAAAATGCACTAATGAAGGGGGATTTAATTAGAACATTTTAGCACTAAAAAAGTTGTATTTTATCACTTCTTTTTTAGCATTGATAAAACTCAAAATATTTTTTTGAAAAATTGCCTCTAATAACTCCCTCCCCCTTATTATCACTCATTTTATTTGTTTTAGTTTCTAACATTGATAAAACTAAAAAAAATATTTTTTTTAATCTTATGAGATAGTTGTGACACCCCGCCTTGAGATTGTGCATCAAGATCATAAATACTTGAAATTTCTTGATAGAACCACTAGAACAATTGCATGCATTCATAGTCCATAGGACCGTCTGTATGTAGCTTTTTTTAATGAGTCTTTAAATAATTTTTATAAATGGGATAGGGTTACCAATTTTATTTTAAAAAAGGGGACCCAAAGCATGAAGTGTGAACCACATTCTTTATTCCTTGGTGTGGTGAAGGAAGCATGAACCCCATTCATAATTTCTTTGCAGAATGGAAAAGGGATGTCAGAATGGGGTTCATGAATCTGGACGAGCTTTTTTATAAAAGGGCTACCCCCTACAAATCTCATTCTTCTCCTCTGATGTTTGTTGTGAAGATCTGTAGGATTTCTTTCTCATCATATATTTGTTGATTTTTTAAGAAGGTAAATTTTTTATTTAAAATTTTTATTGTATAAATGTAAATTATTTTGTGTGTATGATTTATTTATTTAATATTTATCAATCCATGATTATATGGATGTATAAATTAGTTTTTTTGTATGATTTAAGTTATAAGGAATTTTTAGGCAATTTAAATAAGGTGTTTATAAAATTGAAATGTAATGTATAAATTTTAATTTATATTTAGAGAAATAATATTTTTTTTTTAAATGTATATATTCTATAGACATGGGTGGAAATTAACTATATATATTATTAAAAATATATTATTTATATTAAGTATCATATTTAAATTTTTTAAAATATATGTATAATATTATTTTTTAAATAGTATAAAGAAAGTTTATTATATGTAATAATTTCAAATTATATTGAGTATAAATAATTAGTCTTCCAAGTAATAAAGTAAAAAATATAATTACTAATATTTCAAAAAGTATAAAAATGATAAAAATATTATATATATATATATGAAATTTTATAAAATTGAAAATAACAAAAGTTTATAGTAATTATATTACTTTTAATTAAATTTAATAATGTTATTATTAAATATATATATATATATAAAAACATAAACACATTGAAAAGTTAAAATTTTAGAAATCAATTGATGATATCTATTATATATTACATCTAATTATAGGTAAAGTTATATAGTATGTAAAAACATAATATGTATACCAAAAACCATGTTAAGAGTATTGTGTGATGACAGATCTTGAGATGATTGACTAATGTATAATTGAAATTTCATGTTATTTTTGAGTATGTGGTTAAATAATTTGTAATAATTGCATTTATTTTTCCATGTTGATGATTGTGAGTTATCCCTCTCTTAGTTTGTAAGGACCTGCATTTTCACTTAATAATTTTTATGTACTTCATACCCCTAGATCCCCTCACTTGCATGTGTGTAACTTTTTAATAAAAATGTGTTCGACAAGTGTTGTTTGACAAGTGTCATTGCACAAGAGGCATTCAACAAGAGGTGTTGGTGTTTGAAAGGAGACTGGTGGTTGCTGAAATATGTGGCAATAGTGACTCTAGAAGTTCACCCCTAGGTTTTGGTTAGTTTATTGGATAATGTTAAACTAATATTTATAATAAGTCTCAATATCAAGTCATGGTTATTTATTCATAATTAATTATAATTTAGGAATCATTTGATTAAGTGGTTTAAAAATATATAATATTTTATTAAATTTTATTTGGTAATAATATAACCATCAATATACTTCAACAGTGAGTTTATTTATATCGATCAAGGATTTAGTTGTAGTTTATCATATGTAACAGTGAAAAATCTTCATGATATTTTGATTATAAATAGATTTATTTATATATTTTATTTGTTAAATATTGTACATAAAGGAATAATATTTTTACCATAATAAATATCTCAAACAAACATGTTAGAAATATAGAATGTTTACTGATCTTAAGATAACTGTATAATGTATGACTAAAATTGAATTTTTATTTTTTTGTATTCGATTATTTAATTTATAATAATTAGGTGATCTTGAGATGACCGACTAGTATATGATTGTAAATAAATGTCATGTTTTTTTCAGTAATATATTATGTAATAATTCCATTTTGTTTTCCTAGTTGATGACCTATGTCTCATCGCTCTCTCTAAGTATGTAAGGATTGGTGTGTCTGATAAAAAAATTAATGTGTCTAAAGACCCTAGACCCCCTCACTTGCATGTGTGTATCATTGAAAAAAATGTGTGTTCATCAAGAACTATTGTTGTTTGAAACTGTATTTTCACACCATGTTTGAGAAGATGTTGATTTTTTCTAAACATTGAGATAATAGAAGTGAAAGGATCCCCATTAGGTTTTGGTTGGTTTATCAAATAATGATAAAACAATATATAGAAAATGTCTCAAGATCAAGTAAATTATTCAATCATAACTAATTTAAATAATTTATAATTTTCATGTAGTATATAATATTTTATTAATTATTTTTTTCTAGGTAATCAAGACTATAAAAATATATTGCAACGATGAGGTAATGTATATCGATCAGAGTTTTAGCTATAGTTTGACACCTATAAGAGTGGAAAGTCATAATGATTTTCTGAAATTGGATGAAGTTCTCAATAAGATTCATAGTCAATTTAAACTGAGGGTTGATCAATAAATCACTTGAATAACATATCGACATCTTCAATATCCTGAACATTTATGGAACACTGAGTACCCTCTGTTTGATGATGAGGATTGGATGGATGAATCTTTGTTATTCAGGTTACAATATACTAATGGTCTGATGGAATTATATGTGGTGATTTGTGATATTGATGTGGCACAACCTATAACTATAGAACCTTGTTTTGTGATCTCTTTAGAAGTCAGTCATTCATGACAGTCTTATTCGTTTCATCCTCATATGAATCCTATGATAAAACCAAATTATGAAAAATATGATCAGAATTTGGAAGAAAATATAGGGGTCATCCCTTTATGTACTGCTGATATAGTGAATGAAAGTTTATCAGAGGATGAAGTATCTACTCAGGCATTAGGAGATGATGTGGGTGAGGATGATGTTGGGGATGAACCTTTCGATGTTTCTATAATAGAAATGAATCCATGGTAGGGTGATGTGTGGAATGAACCTTCTGAGGTTCCCATGATAGATAGGCATCCAAGGCATCCACCAATTAATGGTAATAATCCTTCATTATTGAGTTCCTTGGTTGAAGGAAAGTCTTATGAACAACATTTTGATTGGGATTTCATTACACTGGATTCTGAATTCCTTAGAATTATATAGAATATATCTGTATTAACTGGTAATGCCATATATTTCATGCAGTAGTGTGAAAGTAAACTTTCCATGAAAAATGTGATTAAACAGTACCACATAGAGTAGAATTTCTCATTTGTGGTTGATGAGTTGAACAAGAAAAAATATCTCATTCGATGTGAAAAATATGGTCCGGAATGTAAATTCTAATTAAGTCCAATATATGATAACTTTTTTGCATATGGGAAGATAATAGAATTAGAAGTCCCACACACTTGTCTGCATCCATGTTTATCGCAGGATCACTCTTCACTTGATGTGGAGTTTATATTAGTTTTTATTGTAGATATGATATAAAAATGTAAGGATAATCATGTTTCCCTTGTTCAGGAAGAAATTCAATGGATGTTTAACTATAAGATATCCTATAACAAATCATTGAATGAAAAACAGAAGGCAATTATAAAAGTGTATGGTGATTGGGATTAATCTTAGGAAATGTTTCCAAAACTTATTGAATTTTTTTCACTCAATAATAAAATTATTTATCATTTGGACATTTTTGAATATGTGTCCCTCAATAACCGAGTTTATCAATCAAAGGTGAAGTTCAATAGTATTTTTTTGGGTATTTAAAAAATGGATCACTGCTTCTTTCTATTATAAAAAAATTCATTCAAGTCAATGGAACTTTCCTTTATGGAAAGTATTAAGAGTTCTACTTATTGCTAAAACACATGATGGAAATTGTGATCCTCTACCACTTTCATTCTCTATTGTTTAAAAGTTGAATTTTTAATCTTGGATTTGGTTTTTGGCATGTATACGCATTCATGTCACACAAAAACAGGGAGTTTGAAAGATATCTAATCTCCATCGAGCGATTATAGTGGTAATAAATATTGATGAGTTTCATGGAGAGAGAAAAATTCTTATCATCGATATTGCATTAATCATATT
The DNA here is from genome assembly GCA_963277665.1 of Viscum album. Classification (NCBI taxonomy): domain Eukaryota; kingdom Viridiplantae; phylum Streptophyta; class Magnoliopsida; order Santalales; family Viscaceae; genus Viscum; species Viscum album. The sequence goes on from OY728125.1 coordinate 1,408,452,513, forward strand.
GCAAGTAATGTGCATAAGAATTTTAGAGATGTGGAAATAAAGAAGGAAATCCTCAAGTTTGGTATGTTTTTCTAATCATGCTTTTTTTGAAAGAAAATTTAATATCCTTTTTAATACATTATTCTATTATGGTTTTATTATATAATCCCCAACAATAAAGGTTTGATCGAATTCTTGAAGATATTTGAAGGGATAATGAAGATGTATATGAATATATGATATAGATTTCAAAGGAAAAATGGTCATTATCATATATTGGTCGTAAGAGATATGGTCATATGAAAACTAATATAATGGAGTGCTTAAATGGGGTCCTCAATGGTGTGTTCAAACTATCGATCATAGGGTTAGTGTAAGAGAAATTTTATAGATGTGTGCAATAATTTATTGAATGGTCCTAAAAGTCCTATCAGATGATATAAAATGGAATACATTTTACTCAGCATTTTCAAAGTGACATTGATCAGATACTATATGAGGCTTCCAGAGGGAGTGTTTTAACCCTTGATTAGGAAAATATGAGCTTTTGTGTAAGAGTTTTATAATACCGGGCTACATGAACCATTGGTCGAGTGCTTGTGGTCATGTTAGATAAAAGGTTTTGTGATTGTAAAAACTTTTAGACATTGATATATCCTTGTGCACATGTTGTTGCATCTTGTGACTTGGTAAACATATCATGGGTGCCCTATGTTGACCCCCAGTGCAACACATGAGCACACTAGTTAACTATTATAGAGAATCTCATATGCCTGTTGGTGACTTTAATTCTGTCCCATTTCCTTCTAATCAGTTGACTATCGTCACTGATATTTCTAGGTTTTGTAAGTTGGTTTTGTTTTAATTTATGCCTTTTCAATTTCTATCAGTTTTTAAATTATTGGATTGATATTACGAAGTTGTGCCCCCAGGGAAGACCAAAATATACTTAAATCATAAACGAGGTAGACTAGTCTCGATAATGGGGAGGGTTTACACAAAAACATTTGTCATGCATAAGGACATACTCATAAGAGATATCCCTAAGTGGAAGGAAAATGCTCCACTTCCCCTCATCCTTGATTGACTATGTATTTTATCATCAATGTGTATATTTTTTTTTGTATGTGTACATTTCAGAAATGAATCCTTTTATTTATGACGTGCTCCATTTATGACCCATTTCAACTATGGTTTGTTTCATTTCTATATTCTATCAAAAATATTTTTGTGATACTATAATTATTAAAAAAAATAGACAACAAAAATGAATGTATCATGCTGCCACATATTCGATATTGGTTTTTCATCACTACTAATTTATATAAAAAATTATAATAAATTAAAAATAATTGGAGATCAATAAAATAATAAATTCATAGAATAAAACAACATCACTGACCACTAATTTTTGTTTACCTATTTCTCATAATAATGCCTAATTATACATGAGAATTATCTACCTTATGTTTCTTGTTGTAGTTTATTTTAAAATAACTTTACAATTTTTATTGAATTCATTATGAAAAAAGTAATGATGATATCATTTTTGTAGATGGAATTTCCTTTATTTCTCACATACTAGGATACTCATGTTTCACAAATGGTTTTAGAGGGATGTCTGGTGCATCCTTTGAGTGTGCATAGATATCATCAATTTTATCATTCTATATCACCTCCCACTATCATCCCATATCTTTATTGTGGTGGGTTCAATGGCATAACAATGTGTGACTTCACCTTTATATAACATCATATAATTGCTTCACTTTTAGAAATATGGATTATAGAGTCAGATATATTCCATTATACATAGGGGAGATGAATATTACACTGTAGGATGTGTCCATTATGTTGGGACTCCCCATCGACGGTGCAGCTGTGACAGGTCGAGTCATACTATATTGGTTCGATCTTGATAATAGATTATTGGGAATTGTGGTCAATGACAATGGTATTTCCATCATCAGTAGTATATTTATGCATGCCCTGGTTAGACCACCACTTTTCACATCTAGCAGAGGATGCTGATGAGATCATTGTGTTGAAATATTCATGTGCTTACATTTTGAGGCTGATCAATGGCATGATTTTCATTGATCACTCCACTACATCTGTACATCTGATGTATTTACCTTTACTAGAGTACTTGTAATAGGCAGGATGGTATAGCTGGGGGTATGCTGGTCTTGCATATACATACAGGGCACTACGCAGTGCATGTTGCATCGATAAGTTTCAAATCATAGGATGCATTATTATTCTACAGATGTGGATATGGGAGCACATCACTTTCTTAGATCCACATGCTCGTGTGTCATTGCCTTCAAATATTGTAGCATAGTCTCCACGTGGACGATGGTATGTTATTCCTTCCTTCTAATGTCTAACTTGATTGTATAACTTTCTATTATGAAATGTAACTATAACAATGTTATCTACAGGTGGATTCAAGCACATCAACATTCAGATATATCTAGACATGATGTACACGCCTATAGACTTATGGTATAAAACCATTCACAAGACGTTGTAAGTGGTTATTATTTATATTTTTAAATATTTATTCTTAAATATACATATATTCATTTATTAATTGATTATTTGTTATTTTTTTCAGATTAGATGGATAAAATATAATGATGATATCATCTAGGGTCTTCTACAATATTGTACGGAGATTCTTGATACCAGTTCCTACGTGGTTCCATTGATTCATTTTCATATTTTCTAGTGTATCATACTAACAGGGTTATGAGGCAGTTTAGATTTCTTCATCTTGTTCCTAACCCACCTAATTAGTTACCTTAACTTCATTGCCTGAAGATTTTAGGGAAAGGAGACTTTGATTTGAGGAGATATCATACAGGATATATTGATCTATGGGACATATGATATGAGTCCTGATCATGAGGGGCTAGGAAAATACTTATGCATTTATTGGATCAGTTGTATTAAGCGTCCTAGTACTGCAGGTCCCAAAATAGATTTCTTACATGACACGGAAGGTGCTTTCATGAGTTGGTAATCACTATTCCTTCCACTGTTAAACAGATTTTTTATTAACATTACTTAATAGTAGAATTTATTTTCACAGGATGCTCGTATCACCCATCTCATTCATAGCTTTGGTCTAGTACAGGGAGGCACATTTGACTAGAAATATTTTCATAGAGCTGTGAAAAATTTGATTTATTCCATGGATGAGATTTATCATGGAATTTTATTTGATCCACCACATGATTTTGAGGATGTTGATCCTGATATAGATGTACAAGGGGTGACAACCCTAACATCGATGCTGATGTTGTACAGGAGGAGGGTGTTTATCATGATCATCCATATGATCCTATAGCTTCTCAATCATAGCTCGAGGATGATATAGAAATCGATTGGGCTGAGTTAGATGCTTTATTAGGCCCTACATTGCAGACATTCGTAGCATAGCAACCATCTTCTTCATATGTTAGTGAGAGTTCCAGCCAGCATCCTCTATCTTTAGAGACATGACACGGTACAGTCGGCATGACTGTATATCCACTGCCTATCACACAGGAGAATGTAGATGTGAATGGTGATGATGATATACAAGAGTAGCGTACATTAGGTGGTGATGATATACAAGAGTAGCGTACATTAGAGTGGAGATATAGATAGACATGGTGTGGACACATCCAGTATATGCATGGTTGTGGGACAAAGGAGAATCCAGCCCATAGATATAGATTAGATTGATATTATATTGACGATACATGTTGTATGTGTCTTACTATTATCATTTATAGAGTTCTATTGTTTTTTTAAATAAGTCTCTTACTGCTATCAACTTATCAATTAAAATCAATAATTACTATTTGATATTCATATAAATATGTAGTATCATTATCTATATATTTATAATAAATAATATTCTTAAAATCATTATTAAATATTAACAATATCATTTTTTTTTTAAAAAATATTATTACTATTTAATAATTAAGATGATTATTTATTACATATAATATGGATTATAATACTACATATTAATATAAGTGGGTACCTACTTGACGATCTTATCTAAATTTCGAGATTACTAATTAGATGGTCTTCATAATTGATAGTTGTAGCATGGTTCCACATGGGTTGGCTCACACATCACTTCAGGTATGCATTATTTATGTTATTCATTCATATTATTTCGGATTCTGTAAAGGATAGGTTGAACATATATATGGGTTTGATTTCATTTCCCCTGTTCATATATTGAACCCATAAAACACATCAATGGTATCATAAATGTCTTCCTTGTCGAATCAATGTGTTTCTTTCTCTAATAAATGAAGAACAAGTTTTATGAATTCTAACATTATTTCCCCCACCCGACATTATGTTATACGAAAATGTGGAGTGGAAGGTACATATTACGTAAAGTAGTTAATGTAATGTGCATCATTTTTGTGGGAAAATAGAGTATCATGTTTTCATATACAGATTCATACATTTTCTGATAAATTTAATGTATAGTATCATTAAATAGTTACATAGTTTTAATGAATTACTTAGATTAGTACATATTCTGCATATTATTATTTTTTGGTTCCATTATATTGAACTTCAGTTTCAAAAAACCCTTATTTATCATTATGTTATGAAACTAATGGATATTCTTTGGAATTTGTTACATATTTTAGTCAATAGTATGTGATTTTTCAATATCCATTTTCATGTTTTTTTTCCTATAGTTTTATTCAATATCACAATTCAAGTTTCCTTTCCATGAGGAAAAATTTGTACATTATAAAATTTTCATAAATTTTTTTCTACGAGTTCCTTGGTAGCATACAAAAGAAACTCGCCGCAAAGGGGAGACTATTGGTGTCACGAAGAAGTGTTGTGGTAAGACTTCTCTTACATCAGGATGTTTTTGTAACATCCCAAGTAAATAAATAATATTAAATTTTCATATTTATTAATATTTTTTAATTAAATATTGACTTTAAATTCTAGAGGATGTTATGTCCAATAGTGTACTCAACACTCAACAATGGGTTTCTTTAAAATCTTACGTTGCACACAACTTTGAGTTATACAGAAAAATATTAATATAATATGAAGTGAATAAGAGTAGCATTTGTTGTCAATATGGATGGAAGTACATAAGAGTTGCATTTGTTGTCAATGAGAAGTCAATATGTGAATGAGATGTATTGAGGAAGAAGTTGGTGAAGCCTTGGAGAATTGTTATTGATTCAAAGCATTGAATGATACACTTGATCAATTCTCTAAGAGTAAAACTCTAACGATTATTGAACTAGTCTTAAGTTCCAAGACTTGTATCAAGGTGATACAATGTTACAACACTTAAAGAAGCTCATGCACATTCAATACTCAATTGCATAAGGAAAGAAGTGACATCCATCAATAGTCACTAAGTGTATGAAGTGATGAAGTCCATGCATTATGTTTTAATGCATAAGGAATGAAGACATGATCCATGCATCATCCATGATTGGATTAAAAGAATGTACTTAAAATGTTTGGGATTTATGATATAAAAAGAAAGGAATGGATAATGTTTGAAGATAAAGAAGAGTGGATAATGTAATTTGAATGAAGAAGTATGGTTTATAATTTTATGGAGAAATTAATACTTTGTTACTTAGTTTTTATACTAAGTACATAATGTTCCTTTACAAAAAAAAAAGAGCCAGCCTTGGAGGGCTAGCCGAGGTCCTCACCTCAAGCACTTGCAGGACCCGAGGGTAAACTGTGCTCGAAGGAAGCCCTTGTGGCCAGCCCCGTATGAGGCATGAGTGCAGGCCGTGTGTAAGCCTGCGGGTGTCACACAGTGATGAACCCGTGCAGCATGGGTGCTAGGTGTGTGCCCAGGAGGAGCATAGTGGGCACTAAAAGTGCACCTGCAAGGTGAACACGATACGTGGCGGTACCGCGGAGGCAGAAGGAGTAATATGAGATTTGGGTGCTGTGGATTGTATTATAAACAATTCGTTCATGTGTCTCCATTTTGATGTGGGATAGCCAAAAAATCCAGGGGTGCGATCTCTACTGTCCGATGAATCTCAAAGATGTGGTCTGTCGTCTGATCATTGCGTCATCGATCCAGTGAATCCGGACCATCCATCTGATCGTGTGTCGCGTGGTGTTTTAACTCTGGTCATTCGACCTCTCCACCGAGGTTGTCTTCAACCTCTGAACACTCGAGCTCCACCTGTGAACCAGCAATGAAGCTGAATGACGATCTCATCTCTCTGGGCATCATTTGAGCCCATTTTAATCCCGTGGTGATCATCTCGAAGAACCGAACTCATGCATGCATTAAAAGTTTCATGCTTGCGATTAAAATTAAGAATCCACGAAAGTCGAAGCAACTGAAGGTGCGAGGCCACGTCATGTCACTCGAGCACTCAAATAGAATCCTTACATGCGTTTGAAAATGCATTCCTGAGATATACTCACTAAGAAAGAAGGAGTCCACGTTGAACGAAATATATTGAGACTTACGACATATCTTGATCCGAGTTTGAATATTTCAAAACACCGTATATCTTAGGTATTCAAATATTTGAACCCCATGGTTTTGTACGAGCTCCTCTCCTATAAAAGGAGGAGCCCAAGCCGTGAAGAGGTTACTGCCATTCTTGAAGAAAGGAGCTCCTGTTTCTTCATAGAAATAGAGCAACCGCGAACCCCTCTGGTTCACGGAAGGCATAGGCATCCATGCATCCTTTCTACACAAAGAAGAGGTGTCCTATGCATCCCTTTCACGAAGGATTCATGTGCATGTCTTGCACAGAGGAGAAGCGCGAACCACCCTGGTACGCGAAAGAAGACGAACACGCGACAGGTTCCTTCGAACGCTCGCGGTGCTTCGTGCATGAAGAAGAAACCACAAGTACACAATAGGTGCATCCACCCTTGTGATACTCTATGAAGTTACTTGAGATGAGGATTCCTCCAATATTTTACAAAGTATAAGAACCCACTCATACACCATTCACATATAAATTCTGGTTGTGTGAGAATTATTTGAAGGAGAAGAAACCCGAGGCCCTTAGAGAAGGAAACGAATCATGCCCTCCTGTTTTGCATGAAGAAGAAGAACTTGTGGCCTTGTATTTTTCACAAAAGGAACACATGCATGAGTTCAAGGCTTTGATAATATCTTGAGATAGGGTGGTCAGGAAGAATAAGAAGGGATTTTGTGTGCAAAGATAAGTGGAGAATTCATGCATGATGCACATGCATGAATATGCATGAGTTGAGACACCCAAGTGTCCTATAACAAGGTAAACTGTGGGCAACACTAATTTTGGATTGAATAAAACCCATGCATAAACACATAAAATTTAATGAATTAAATAAGAAAAGTGTGTGAGTGTTAAGACCCAAAAGAAGAATATAAAGAGAAGAAGAGAAAGAGATAAGGTGTAAAGAGAAGAGATTGTGTGTGTGCTCAAAGTGTTACACCCATTGGGGTTCTCACACAAGAAAGCAGAGAATAATTGCGCATGCATGAATGCATGCACACGCACATGTATAAGAAAGGATTAAAAGTCTGTGTGTATATTGAGAAAAGAAGAGAAGACAGTGCATGTTCAAAAGTAAGAGACCCATGCATGTAATCATGCATAATCACATGCACGTGTATCAATTCAGATGAAGCCAAGTGAGATGATCTTCAATGTTTTAATAATCACATTGATGTATGTGATTCATGATAAGAAAACAAGTAGAAGGTTTAGTGCATTCAGATATTGCACTAAGGAAGAAGAATTTGAGATATCCATATAATATATACATGAAGTGAATGAGAATTGGGACTGAAGCTAGACTGAATTAAAGAAACTCTTCTATCTGAGTTTTCAATAATTGAAAATTCAAGAAGAGAGACAGTGCTGATATTGTGCAAGATAATTCTTGCATATTATATTCTTGAATAAGTTGTGTGCACCATTAGCACACATCTCAGTGAGGCCAGGTCTTCATCAGAAGAAGAAATAATTTCCTGAGCATTGTTGAGACTGAGAACTGATCAACTCAAGTGATCATAAATATTGAGCAAGGCCAACAGACCTTATCAAAGGTTGATGAAGATTCTTGAAGAGATCCACAGGCAAGTGTGATTCAGCAATCCTGTGTGAAGAGATCCTAATATCATCTACATTGAATCAAAGAATAACTTAAAGAAATAAGCTGCTCGTGTGACTCGAGATCTAGAAGAACCTTGTGAGATTTAGGGAGGAGAAGAAGACTTCAGTGAGACTCTGAAGCAGGCCAGTGGGACTCTGGTAACACTATGTGATGCAGTATAAAGAACCTTCTGTGGGACTCAGGAGAGATACAGTGTGACTCTATATCGACCATTTTAATTACTAACTGAATTATAGTGTAGAATCTGTGTTGGGGAGAATAACCAACACAACAAGGAGTAGGTCTTTGAACCGAACCTTGTAAATCCTTGTGTCTAGTGCCTTTACATTTATAAAATCATTCGAGTAATTTTGAGAGACACAAGAAGAGTGGATTGAGGCTTTAACCAGCCATAGAGGTTTAATTGAAAAGAATCGATTTGTAAAAATATTTGAAAGGGATCACTTATTCACTCCATCCCCCTATTAGTGAATCACACTAATCCGGGATCTTTAATTGGTATCAAAGGGAGGTTCCCTCTAAAAGATACAAGGGAGTCTTTATGAAGTTTATATTTGAGGAGATGAGTGAACAACCTCAAATGGAAATGTATGCCAAGACTTAAAATAATATAAAGAAGAAACAGGAAAGGAAGATGAAGAATAAGCTTATTACTACTTGGGAGACACCTTCTACTGAAGGTAATCTGAAAGGTACAACATGTGATAATACTTATTATTCTTTTGATGAAGCCTTCTCTAGTCGTGATGATGATAGATCAATTAGTGATCTTCAGACTACACTCAAAGATCATCTGAAGAAAGTCCCTAGAGAAGTGGTAAGACACATTACTGTAAGCATTAGTGCTCTTCAAGATGAAAAATTACAGCTAGAAGAAGAAGCTAATGTCATGGAAGAAGCATTGGCTAAAAGGGTTGGCATGCCCAACACTCTCACAAAACTAGTGAAGGAAAAGGAAGAAACAATTTTTCTTTGCAATGAAAGATGTGCTCAAGTTATTGAATAATTGCAAGGAAGTATTTGTGAGAAATAATTCTTTGAGATTTTATTTGTAGAAGCTTTTCATGCATTTTAAAAGTTCCAGAAATTTATTATGGTTTTCAAAGTAGCTAAACTAGAAGAAAAAGAAAACAAGCTAAACGAGCTTGACATATCTTTGCAAAAATTAAGAAATGTGCATGAAGAACAAATAACAATGCTGAAGGAGAATTGGGAAAGTTAGTAGAGATCAGTTGAGGATGTAAAGAACTCTCTCAACATGAAGTGTTTAGAGTTGGAGGTGAAATTTAAGAATCAGTAATCACTCCAAGCTGGAACATCCCAATTAGCTGGAATAAGAGATAATACCACTCAAGTTTTCATTGAGGAATATGATTCTAAGAGGAATATAAAATTATCCTCTTATCCAATGATTATATCCTCTAAGAATAAGGTATCCCATAACCCAGTTAATTTTGTTTCTACTAATGTAGTTTTATCTACAAGTACAGGTTCAGAGCCAAAAGTTGGGAAGATGTGGACTGATAAAAATGTCAATACATCCATAAAAACTTCAAGGGTGGATACTAGAATGCTTAAAAATAGAAACTCCCAGAAAGATGATTCAGAGAAAGAAAGACTATTCAAAAAACAAAAATACACTAAATCTAGCCAGAATGATACTACAAGTAAAAGAAGGAGATTTGTTGGATATTGTTGGTGTTGTTGGAAGTTTGGGAATCAGGCCAATGATTGATGGAATAATATGTCAGCATATAAAAATTATGAAAGTCCTACATTAATGGAAATTATATGTGAAGAAATTAAGCAATCTGAAAAGAAAAATCAGAAATCACAGATGAAGAAGAATCTATCTATCAAGAACAGATTTGATTATCTTAAAGACTTCTGTGATAATTGCAATAGAAGTGGTCACAATTATGATGAGTGCTGGTTTAGTCCTACCATGCCTCAGGAATATGTTGATAAGAATCATAGACCACAAAAAGGTAGGAGAAATCAAAAGAAGTTGAAAAGTCTTCCATTGAGAATATGAAAAACAATGAAGTCAAGAAAACAGTGAAAGAAATTATTCTAAAGAAGTTCAAATTGGATTCCAAGAATGTCATCTCAACCAAGAAAAGAAGTTTTTATTATGGAAAGAAAGGTCATACCATGGATCACTGCAAACAATCCATGGAAATGAATTTAATTAAGCTCGAAATAAAAAGATAATCAATCCATAAGAAATTGGGATTGACTGAAGACATTCCTGAAGATAATATTAATAAGTTTCCTAAGAAAGGTAACCTGAAGAAAATGAGGAATCCATGTCGAAGCTCCAAATTAGAAAATGGAAAGGAGTGTTTAGTTATTTGGCCTAATTATTTGAAAATTTCTAGAGAACTGCAAAGAACTGAAGATGAAATACTAGCTAAAGCTAAGGAAAAGGGAAAACAGGTCGTTCCACATGAAAGAGAAATAGAATTTCATGAGAGGTTGTCAACACATGATAACCCAAGTGTCTCACAACTATTTTGTGGAAGGTTCAAGAAGGCTGGACATCATGAAAAAAAATGTTTAACTATTTTACCAGGCCAAATGGAGAAAATTGAACAACATGCACCAAAAGCTACCTCACTATCGACAGTAGTGAAGAAAAACAATCCACACAAGTTGAAGGTGAATGGAAGTAAATAATCCATGCTGACAATGAAAAATAAAAATTCCAAATGGAGAGGATAAATCAACATAAAGAGTACCAGACACTTTAGAGATGCAAGGAAAATAAGTTCTTGGGTTGAGAGAGAATTCCCAGCCCCAGTGCTTCTATTAAGAAGCTCACAAGTGTTCCATCTTATTTCATTATACTTTGTTTATACATGTGTACTAACATTATAGGGAATTGAAGATGAAGGTCATTTCTAAATGATAGTTAAATGAGCAAAGTAGAGAACTACAAGTTTAACTCATTATTCATGATTTTGTAATTACTTGAAGTGATCCACAATGGAGGATTATCAACATTCATATCTTCAAGCTTATCTGATGATATTCTCCACCACAGAAATTCAAAGGGATTGCACCCCTTGAGGGGTAGAAAATATGAAGGAGATGATATCAAGGATCATGTCATGACAAATCTTAAAATCCATATCATCTCAGGAAGCTAAACTGAGGTATTCCAATCACACTTTCATCCTTTGGTCTTAATTGTATTTATCGTATCAATTAAGGGATAGTTCTTGATTGATGAAAATATGGGATGAAAGGGTGAGATTTATCTTTGCGCTTGAACTTTTTAATATGTTTGGTGAAGTATGTGAAGCATTTAGCATTTCATTGATAAATCTGATTTTTTGAACCCCTGAGATAAGAGTTGATACATTATAAGCATGATTTCACATGTATGGTTGTTTATGGACAGCATTGAAAACCTTGGCCATGTCTCTCTTGTTTTCTAAACTAGGTTAGCCCACGTAGACTTAGAGTTGATTAACTAAAGTCTCTTTGATAAGTGACTCATGTGACATCATCCCTCTCTCATAAACATTCCAAAAGATATTATTCAAAGGTAGGAGGACATGTTTTTTGAAGAGACTCCACTAACACCTTTTCACTTGGTTTCCAATAAGGGGGAGAAAATTTTGGCACACATATTGACCCATTCAAAGTGTTCTTGGGTGATATTAAAAACTAAATACAAAGAGGGAGATTGAAGTGCATAAGAGTTTCATTTGTTGTCAATATGGATTGAAGTACATAAGAGCTTCATTTGTTGTCAATGAGAAGTCAATATGTGAATGAGAGGTATTGAGGAAGAAGTTGGTGAAGCCTTGGAGAATTGTTATTGATTCAAAGCATTGAATGCTACACTTGATCAATTCTATAAGAGGAAACTCTGATGATTGTTGAACTAGTCTTAAGTTCCAAGACTTGTATCAAGGTGATACAATGTTACAACACTTAAAAAAGCTCATGCACATGCAATACTTAACTGCATAAGGAAAGAAGTGACATCCATCAATAGTCACTAAGTGGATGAAGTGATGAAGGCCATGCACTATGTTTTAATGCATAAGGAATGAAGACATGATCCATGCATCATCCATGATTGGATTAAAATAATGTACTTAAAATGTTTGGGATTTATGATATAAAAAGAAAGGAATGGATGATGTTTGAATATGAAGAAGAGTGGATAATGGAATTGGAATGAATAAGTATGGTTTGGCATTTTAAGGAGAAATTAATACATGGTTACTTATACTTTATACTAAGTACTTACTATTCCTTTACAAAAAAGGAGCCAACCATGGAGGGCCAACTGAGGTCCTCACCTCAAGCACTTTCGGGACCCGAGGGTCATCCGCACTCGAAGGAAGCCCTCGAGGCCAACCCCGCATGAGAGTGTGGGCCGTGTGTAAGCTCGCGGGTGCCGCACGGTGATGAACCCGTGCAGTATGAGTGCTAGGTACGTGCCCCGGAGGAGCATAGTGAGCGCTAAGAGCATGCCTACAAGGTGAACATGGTAGGGGGCGGTACCGTGGAGGGGGAAGGAGTAATCTGAGATTCGGGTTTCATGGATTGTATTATAAACAAGTCATTCCCATGTATCTGTTCTGATGTGGGACGGTCAAAAAATCCAGGGACGCAATCTCCATCGTTCGATGCATCTCAGAGATGCGGTATGTTGTTTGATCGCTGCTTCATCAATCTAGTGCATCCGGACCATCCAACTGATCGTGTGACGCGTGCTGTTTAAATTGTGTTCGTTCGATCTCTCCACCGAGGTTGTCTTCAACCTCCGAACATAAGAGCTTCACCCGCAAACCAGCGATGAATCTGAATGATGATCTCATCTCTCTGGGCATCATTTGAGCCCATTTCAAGCCCGTGGTGATCGTCTAGAAGAACAGAACTCATGCATGCATTAAAAGTTTCATGCATTCGATTAAAATTAAGAATCCATGAAAGCCAAAGCAACCAAAGGTGAGAGGCCACATCATGTCGATCGAGCACTCAAATAGAAGCCTTGAATGCGTTTGAAAAATCATGCATGAGATATACTCACTGAGAAAGAATGAGTTTGTGTTGAACGAAATATACCGAGACTTACGGCCATATCTTGATCTGAGTTTGAAGATTTCAAAACACTCTATATTTTAGGCGTTTAAAGATTTGAACCCCATGGTTTTGTATGAGCTCATCACCTATAAAAGGAGGATCCCAATCAGTGAAGAGGTTGATGCCATTCTTTGAAGAAAGGAGCTCATGTTTCTCAAAAGAAACAGAGAAACCGCGAACCCCTCTGGTTCGCGAAAGGCAGAGGTTTCCGCATAGCCTTGCTACGTGAAGAAGAGGCGTCTTATGCATCCCTTGCGTGAAGGAGTCCCCCGTAGGTATTGAGTGGAGGAGAAGAGCGAACCAACCTGTTTCGCGAAAGAAGTTGAACACATGATAGGTTCCTTCAAACCCTCGTCGTGCTTCGTGCATGAAGAAGAAACCACAAGTACACAATAGGCGCATGCATCCTTGTGATACTCTATGAAGTTACCCGAGCTGAGGATTCCTCCCTTATTTCACAAAGGAGAAGAACCCACGCATACACCATTCACATATAAATTATGGTTGTGTGTGCATTATTCGAAGGAGAAGAAACCCGAGGCCCTTAGAGAAGAAAACGAATCGTGCCCTCCTGTTTTTCATGAAGAAGAAGAACATGTGGTCTTGTGTTTTTCACAAAAGGAACACATGCATGAGTTCAAGGATTTTAAAATATATTGAGATAGGGTGGTCAGGAAGAAGAAGAAGGGATTGTGTGTGCAAAGATAAGTGGATAATTCATGCATGATGCACATGCATGCATATGCATGAGTTGAGACACCCAAGTGTCCTAGAACAAGGAGAACTGTAGGAAACACTAATTTGGGATTGAAGAAGACTCGTGCATAAACAAAAAAAACTGAATGAATTAAATAAGAAAAGTGTGTTAGTGTTAAGACCCAAAATAAGGATAGAAAGAGAAGAAGAGAAAGAGAGAAGGTGTAAAGAGAAGAGATTGTGTGTGTGCTCAAAGTGTTACACCCATTAGGGTTCTCACACAATAAAGTAGATAAGAATTGTGCATGCATGCATGCATGCACATGAACATGTAAAATAAAGGATTAAAAGTGTGTGTGTATGTTGGAAAAAGAAGATAAGATAGTGCATGTTCAAAAGTAAGAGACCCATGCATTTAATCATGCATAATCACATGCGCGTGTATCGATTCAGATGATGCCAAGTGAGTTGATCTTCAGTTTTTGAATAATCACATTGGTGTATGTGATTCTTGCCAAGAAAACAAGTAGAACGTTTAGTGCATTCAGATATTTCACTAAGGAAGAAGAATTTGAGATACACATGCAATCCATGCATGAAGTGAATGTAAACTGAGACTGAAGCCAGACTGAATTAAAGAAACTCTTCTATCTGAGTTTTCAGTAATTGAGAATTCAAGAAGGGAGACAGTACTGATATTGTGAAATATCATTCATGCATATTATATTCTTGAAGAAGTTGTGTGCACCATTGGCACACATCTCAGTGAGGCCGGGTCTTCATCAGAAGAAGAAATAATTTCCTGAGCATTGTTGAGACTGAGAACTGATCAAGTCAAGTGGTCAGAAATATTAAGCAAGGCCAGCATACCTTATCAAAGGTTGATGAAGATTCTTGAAGAGATTCACAGTCAAGTGTGATTCAGCAAGCCTGTGTGAAGAGATCAAAAGATCATCTACAGTAAATCAAAGAAGAACTTAAAGAAAGAAGCTGCTCGTGCGACTCGATATCTAGAAGAACCATGTGAAATTCAGGGGGAGAAGAAGACTTCAGTGAGACTCTGAAGCAGGCTAGTGGGACTCTGGTAACACTGTGTGATGCAGTATAAAGAACCTCATGTGGGACTTTGGAGAGATAAAGTGTGACTCTGTATCGACCATTGTAATTACTAACCAA
Organism: Viscum album; assembly: GCA_963277665.1. NCBI lineage: Eukaryota > Viridiplantae > Streptophyta > Magnoliopsida > Santalales > Viscaceae > Viscum > Viscum album. The sequence goes on from OY728125.1 coordinate 1,408,467,624, forward strand.
ATTATAGTGGAGAATCTGTGTTGGGGAGAATAACCAACACAGCAAGGAGTGGGTCTTTGAACCGAACCTTGTAAATCCTTGTGTACAGTGCCTTTACATTTACAACATCATTTGAGGTAAGGTTGAGAGACACAAGAATATTGGATCAAGGCTTTAACCAGACATAGAGGTTTAATTGAAAAGAATCAATTTGTAAAAATATTTGTAAGGGATCACTGATTCACCCCTCCCCCTCTTAGTGATTCACACTGATCTGGGCACTTCATAATATTATTTTAAATTATAGTTAACGCCTAGTCATTTTATTAGAAGGAATGAACAGAAATAACTATATTATGATTAAATATGTTTGTTAAATGTTTTAAAATTTATCCAATAAAAGTTAGAGGCTTAAAATGTGAATGAATCCAATTTTAAGCATAAATACTCTAATATTCTTTAAAAGGTCGATTTACCTCATTTTGTTGGAGAACCCTTTTTCAATCTAGTTTTTCTCACATTTATATGTTCTATTTGTCAAAATAATATTTTTATTTAGAATCGAGACATCAAAATTTACTTTGGATGAAATTTTGGTGTTTTTCTCATAATGTTCATTTTTTAATGAATAGTAAAAAATACTGCATTTTAATTCAAAACTACCTTTTAATATACTTTATTTATATGGCTATATTATTATTTTTAATTGGTTTTAAAGTGTAATTAGATTATATTTTTACCATTTAATCTAATTTTTGTAATTGGAAGAAATTTCACTTTAAAATTGAACACAAACAAGTGTCGATCTTTTGATAGTTATAATTTCTTAAAAACACGCTTTTTGGTTTTGAAAATGGGAATTAATTTAAAATTAATTTCAGAAAATTATATGTTTTTAATTTGAAAAAATGGATTTCATATTTAGAATCATGGGTTCCAAATTGTGTAAATAGGTAAATTTTATTTTTAGACATTATGAATAGTAACTTCAGTAAATATTAAATTTACCATGGTTAAAGGGTAAATCTGGTAAATAAGGGTAAACAAATAATATTATAATATTATTAAATTACTCTAACACATGTCCTAATCATATTTTACAATACATGTCCGACCATGGTCATCCTTGGGTCGATTTTGGGACCCTATTGATCCACTTGTAAGTGAACATGACACTTTATAAAAATTAATTTAAAGTTAAGGAAAATGTAACATAAACTTATATCTCTTAGTAAAAAAATTTACAATGTGTTATATAAGTGATATTTTCAACTATAAATAGTCATTAGAAATATAAAAATATTTCCTACATCATGGTATTTTATTTATAATTTTTATACATCATATAAATAAATTTATTTATGACACAAAGATCATGTAATGATTACCTCATTAATGAATGTTTTGAATAAATTAGATTATAAATATTGAAATAAATTTATTTTGAAACTTTTTATACCATAAAAAAATTATAGATTATAATGACTTATTATCTATGAAGTAATAAAGCTGTTTTGAAATAATCAAGTTTTTATTGATTTTTTAAAAGTCCTGATATGAATAGTTTATAAATTGACATAACTGATTTTTTAATACAATTAATATTTTATTCAATGATAAAATAATCCTAAAAATATAATATTCATCCAAATGACATATATGATGTTAAATATGTCATTAATGATCTATTTTGGGTCTCTTTTAATTTTATACTAAATATATTAACAATATAGTATAAATATACAAGAGGACATGGTAAAAGTTATATTAGTTAACTAAGGGGTAAAGCTAAAAGTTAAGGTTACTTTTATGCCCTAAACTTGTCTAAAACCCATTGTATTAGAGGATTTAGAACAATAATCACATTATCTTTGAATTAAATATGTTGGGTAACTTTTTAAATTGAAATTTAGTTTATAATAAAATAATATTTTCAAACTTTCCTAAAGAGCCCCTCATTCCCATTATAAAAAACAATCACCTCTAACCCCTTACACACACCTATCAAGCCCCTTGTATCATCCAAACACTGCCCAAAAAATCTCCCAACATCCCTCTATTCCACCTATAAGACTTAACTTAGGAATAAGGCACTTCAATAAAGCATTTTTGTTCAAACCAAAGGGAGTTACCCAATTTAAAGGTAACGTCTTCTCTCAAGTTCTTTTCTTTTATTTTCCTTCTCCAACTCCCAAAACTATTTTTATTCCATTATTTTATTAAAACACCAGTATCTTCAATATAATAGGATTTTTTATGAGGATTATTCGAACTACCCATCCACACACCTCCATCTAATGGATACGAACATACTATTTCTGTGGACGATGAACTATTACCTCATGAAACGATGATTGTTCAATTATCTCCTACCACCTCTCATGGTAGAAATTATGATGGAACTGTATCTTTATGTGATGTATATTATATTCATATTTTCTCTATGCTTTTGTATTTTTCATTTATAGCATACCTTTATGGTTTCCATAATGGGTAGATACGATAATTTCATTTGAGGAAGTCCGGACTACCGCCCCCTCAAAGTGATAGGACTCGTTCATGTCATACGTGGAACGTATAAAGGATAGAGTTACTGAAATAATATATAATATTATACTGGAATTATAATATACCTATTTATCATTATGTTTTCATTCCATTAAATATTAAATAGAAATGAAAGTAGCGTTCATGTGTACGTACGGCTTACAATCTCCATAAACGGTGCAATTCATTTCTTATCTCCAAATGATATGTACTATTATGAATAAATATATACTAGATATATATGATATATATGATATATAAATCATGAATATAATTCTGGAGATAATTTACTTCTAACCACATGAACAATTTGTAATTATAACAAATTCATTTTTTACTCAAATACCAAACATCGATAAAAAGACCGATATGAACTTGAATAATTACATGATTATTAGAGCTATGTAATAAGTGACATAGAAGGAATAATAAACTTAAAAAAGGTTCTGACATAAGTATAATTAACTTAAGTTTATTATTCATGGAGATAAAGAACGAACAAGATAATTCGGACATAAGGTAAGGGGTTTTCATCTCACTTTTTATTCCCGTGAGATTCATGCTATATTTGTCACTATTTCCTTTTGTGTGGTGTATGTACTTCCCATGATTGTATTAATTGTGTAATATAATTTAATTTATGGGTATTTACATCTTCATTTTATGATCCTTCTTTCATGTGATGTATGTTTCATAAGTTACCAAATCGGTAAGCGAACCTTTCACTCTCATCTTCTAATCAACAACTTCTTTTATGTTATGTCTTTTAAATTTTCATTTTCTTAGGTTGGGGTATGTTATTATATATCCTTATTGATGTACATTTTATATCCATGTGATGAGAGACCCTTTTATCTCTCATCAACTCATTTTCTAAATTTTAAAGCGACATCGTTAGGTTGTCGAATTTATGTAAGAGAACTTCTTAACCCAATTTCAATTCTTTGGGTTAAAATTCAACTTCTTGATTATGTCATGCTATGAATATGTTTGAATAACCTCTGATTGTTTTACACAATATCCACTTATATTGGGTGTATAATTATTTGTCACACATAATAATGTCATTGATTTGTCATAAATCTAAGGATGTGATCTTTGCAAGGGACTTTATCTCAATTTACATTCCATTGAGACTTATTTGTTGGTATACACCAATTCACTTTTATATGGAATATATACTGCCCTTTGACATATTATATCATTAATCTCCTTATTCTCGTGATATTATAATATTTGATTAATGTTATTCATCAATTATTTGTATCCAAGCATCTCTCATTTGGTTAGGAACTCTTTAACTAAAATATCATTTTAAATGTTTTAAAGATCTATTCTTCTAAATCTTTTTCATTAATGTCCATGATTTAAAAATGGTTTTAAGGATTTATTTATATGGACATGAATGCTTTGAAATTAATTTTTTTTCAATAGCTTCAAAGTGTTATGGGACACTTTGATCCAAAAATATATTTATTAAATGTTTTAAAGGATTTTGAAAATGGTTTGATAAAGCATTGATTATGTCAATATCTTGAAATGATATGTGGAAATGTTACCTTTCCTTTATGCATGTTTTATGTGTTATGAATATGTTATGGTTATTGGGCATTGTTTATATATATGGGTGGTTCTGTGATAAACCTAGGGCAGCTGAGCCCGATATAGCTTTCCAATCATTGGGTAACGTGATAGAGGTAAATGTTAATGTTTCTCCTAAGAGATTTATTGAATATACTATGATGGGTATTTCAAACCTAACTCCCTTTGTAGTTGTGATAACTATAATGTAAGTATGATATGGATGCCACAAGTTACCTTTATGATTTATTATTTGCTAGGTTTTATTCATAAATATTATGATTTTTTTAGGTATGTTAAAGAAATTATGTTTTAAGATTAAAAAGTATGATTTCTTTGATTTGTATGTATTAATGGACTAATGTTTTCTTTCCTTATTTTATATAACTTACTGAGCTTTTTATGCTCATCCCAAATTTTTGAAAAAAAAATTCACAGGACTTAAAGATGAATAGGGTCAAGGATGGGATCAAGGAAAAGTCATGTTATTTAAAACATGGAACTAGGCATGTTTCGTTTTTTTAAGAATCTTTATTTTATGAAAAAAATGGTTACTGAATAGAAGTGTCTACATGTAATATTCAAGTTGTTATGTATAAGTTATAACCCAATTCTCTAAAGCTCTAAACTTGAAAAGATCCTCAATGTAAATTATTGACTTAACTCAAGATTATGTAATGTTTAAGGTCAGGTCCTTGTAGTTTTTTTTTGGATTAGGTAATCACTGCTTTCTTAGTTGGGTTTTTAATTGCAATCATCCATTCCTGTATTCATTGTTTTCAGTGGAGATTCATGGTATGATATCATAATATCAATATTGCTTCATTACATTTGAGTAAGATTTTATGATTATACATCATGAAATTTCTAACCATATTATGTTTCATATAACGACATTTTTAATTTTCTTTACCAGGTTCAACTGCTCTGATAAATTCACAATTATTGTGCATCTCAAACTGGATTCTCCTACTTACAAATAGATGTTGCGTGATTTTTTTATCCTATTTTTTTCAAATACAAAAACATAATCTTTGAAATAGTTAAAAACCACTGTTTAAATTATGTTTTCTTTTACACAAATATCCATATTGGATTTAGAAGTAAAATTTTCCATTACCATTTTTGAAAATTATGATGATTCTATTGTTTGAATTATTTTTAATCCATGTCTATGTGATCTGATTGGTACTCTAAATTTCTATATTTTATTTACACGTATTTAGAGTTAGTTTCATAGGTTTTATTTGTAGTGAAAGTTACTCAATCTGATAAAACTGATTATTTACTTAAAGATTGTATTTTCTTGAAGAAAGTTTATTTCTCTTTCTATATTGTAAGTGTCCAAACTTTAAATAATTATGAGTGTATGTATTTGAATTTTTAATTAAATAATTATGTCATGCAAATGCACGGGTTGAGTACTAGTTAATTATAAAATAGTAATAATATCATAAAATATGACTAAATATCAATTAAATATTAATAAATATGAATAGATATTACTAGATATTACTAAATGGTAATAAATATTCATAAATATTAATATTTACTTAAATTTAATAATATCTATGAATATTTATGAATACTTATTTAATGGATATCTATTATTCATGAATATTTATTAATAATTACTTACATTTATTAATATTTATTTAACATTTATTAATATTTAATAAATATTAATTTATATTCATTAATATTTTATTAATATTTATATTCTTAATAAGAAGGTTTCACCCTCAACCTATTAAAAAATTATTAAAATTTGTGAATATTAATTTAATATTTACTATTATTTAATTGATATTTATTAATATTCATGAATGTTTATTAAATTTTACTTAAAGGTTGTTATTTTTTAATTAAAATTTATAAATATTCAAAAATATTTTGTTGATATTTATTAGTAATTTTTACTATTTTCTTTATTTTTTGATTATTTGATAAATATGTATTATTATGTATTAATATTTATTGAAATATTGATGATTTTTTATTTAATATGTATTTATATGTAATTATTATTTATAAATATTTTTGATTTTTTTATTAAAATTTTTGGAGGAAGCGTGAATGGAGTTCACATTTTCGAGTGAGGGGAGAAGCATGAATGGGGTTCACGCTTCTCGGACCCCCTTATTAAAAATACTGACATCCCTATCTATTTTATAAAATAATAAAAATAAAAACCCATTAAAATTAATCACAATGTGTATGCCCATTGGTGTCTACCTCACCGTATGCCCAAACCCGCATCAGACCCCACCCTTCGCCTATGCCCTATCGCCGACCCTCATTGTCCGACAGCGCCCTGCCCTGCCTTGTATCGTCCACGCTGGAGTAACATAGATTTCCATCGGAGTCCTCCTTGCCCAACACATCGCCACAAAAGATGTATATATATATTTATGTATATATTTAGTTATAAATAACACTACAATATGAAAACCGTTAAAATTTCAACACCATAACATCCATATGAATGTAATCATTGGGAAAAAATTTAGTCACTACAAAAAAAAAGACAACAAGAAACTCTTCAACTCACCTGAAATCCCATTGAATGTTGAAAAAATTAGAGCATATCAAATAAAAAACAGTTTTGAAGGCCTTTAGAGCCTTTTTGACCAATAAAAAATAGGTGTTAGGGTTCCCATAGTCCAAACAACATATATATCTTTACTTTGATTTATCATCTTGTTGACCTCAAAAGAACACCCTAATCAAAAGTTATGGTATTTAGAAGTTCAAGTCTTGTTTTCAACTTATCATAAGAGATTAATTAATCTATTAATTTTTTTTAAAGGTTGAGGCTCAAAGGCCTATTTATTTAAAAAGAAATAGTACATGAAGCGGAGGAATGAACCAAAACAAAAACGTCCACAACAAAACAAGGGGCACATGTTCATCAACCCACATGAGAGCGTGTCTTCATACTGTGTTGAATGATTTGACCACCTCTACCACGAGGGTGTCTCCCCCTCCCCCGAGTCTTGACTTGTGTCCATGGGCCACAATCGTCATCCAAGAGCTCAACAACAATATTTGTCTTCGTGGCTTTGGCTCTATATGCATCATCACTCTTTTTCCCATTATCTCCACTAATGGATGAAGAAAGTAAATCAAATGAATTGTGAATATTGATGTTGTTTTTACCCTTACCAGATAAAGATTTAGAAGAGACACTTGTAGTTGTTTTGTCTTCATCAACCCCTCTTGCCAGCTCTTCAGGATACGCCTGAGCAGACACCTTTGGCCCTTTATTATGCCTATATAAATGAAAAACAGCATACATGTCATTACCAAGTCTGGAAATAGGAATCTATATTTCATTGGAAGCATGTCCATCAAGGGGTTTTGTCCCTCTTGCAATCGAGCATCCAGCCTTTTCAAAGAGAACGTCCTTATTTTGATCATTTACAACCTGCAATCTATAAATCAATAGTTTTGTATTATCAGTAGGGGTATCACCAGCAGTACCATTCAGATTTCTTTTTGTTGAAACAACCTCCAAGAAAAGTGTAGAAGAGGCATCAGATTCGTATGTCGAGTCTTGTCGCGGTCATAGTTCAGCAGCAGCTCTGGTTAATCTCTTTGTCTTCAGTCCTCTTTGAAATTACTGAATCCTTCTTATATTTACCCTTTATACTTCTCACATTAACCATAATCTTCTCCTGCCACAAGCTATGGTCAACTTCCATCTGAGTAGGTCGTTCTTTGATCTCTTGACTATCATCTTATTCTCCCTCATTTTCATCCTTTATGCCTTGGGCTAACATATCATTAAGAGAAACCCCATGAAAAACATCATTGTAAGTAGTGACCATTTGATTATCATCAAAAAGATCAGCCTAAGATAAGTGTGTTTTTTTCTTTTGTTTTAACAATGAAGGGCAGATAGCAGCTGCATCGGCAATGCTATCATCCTTGGGGAGAGAGATTTCAGATGAAGGCTTACTAGTAGTTTCAGCAGAACTAGCAATAGTGTCCTGAATCTATCCTATAGTAGCATTAAGAGTAGATATAAAGCCTTCATTTTTTTCAGTAGGTGTTATTTGATGAAGCTTCCTTCGATAGTGTTTTTGATCATGTCCTTTTTTCCGACAATTGGAGCAAACTATATCCTTTCTACAGTTCTCAATTGAGTGTCCTATAATTTGACAATGGGTACAAAATGGAGGTGTTTTTTCAAATTCTATCTAAATACTTATCTCATCCTGTGGTGTAGATAAGATCACCTTGTCTGTTAGTGTGGAACTAAGATCTACCTCTACTAATATGCATGCAAAGTGACCATAACTAACAGTTTTAATGGCATAATCCATCCTTAGATGGACCCCAATCACAGATTCTATGTCATAAAGAATCTCATCATGCCATAAAACCCAGTTTAAACCATGTATTTTGATCCATACCTGTGCATATGTGTCTCAAAAATCAATCAATTTGAAATATAGCTTCCATTCATGCAGTCGCTGTGTTTCGGGCCTCAGGTGAACATAGCTGATTCTTTATGCACGCCCTTTGAGCTCAGTAGAAGGGAATAATATATGAAGGAAACATCTTCCGAGCGAGACGCGTTTGAAGTCTACAAATCCCCAAATTTCTGCTCAACGTGAGACAATATCAACAAGCTTCCAAGGTCGAATACCTTTAAAAAGATAAATTCGAACGATAATCGAATGTTTGCATATATCTATACACGCCGAGAATGCGTCAGCTGAGGCTGAAACATGTGCAATCATCCCTTTTTTTGATGTGGAGCCCGATTCGCCAACGGGATGAAAGAACCTCTTGAGAAACCAGAAAAGGTGGAGTGTTTTTTCAGAATCTCTTTGTCGCGACCCTTTATTTTCTCAATAGTAGACGATCGTAGCCAATTTGTGCGGTGAATCGGATCGAACGAGTGTAGGTTCCCACCTCCCAGGTGATTTAGGGCATCAGGTTCTGTAGGAGGTGCCAAGCGCCACCTCTCACCCTCCATCTCCATACCATCTATTAATTTCTTTTATCACAAAAATGTTTTTAAATGTATATTACTTAATAATAATTAGTCAATTTTGATTAATATTAATAATTTATTATTTATAAACCATATTTTTCATTGGTTGTCTTTCATTGGGAGAGATGTTGGACTCTAGTCGTCATTTCTTCATTATGGTGTCGATGCAGGATGGGTCAACTATTAGAAAAATATGTAGTCAGAAGGAGAAGACAGATTGAACCTTGATGTGTGAATTGGATTCTCCGTCCAACAGGGTTTATCCACCCCCACATTCAAGGGGTAGGGTTCTCGGTGGGAGTTTTCCTCAAGGATTTCTGCAAGGTTTGGGGGAAATCAGACACATATTTCTAATTTCCCCACTGCACCGATGTTGGAAGAAATCACGACAATATCATGGATTGATAAATGTGTTAACCCATAAGTGATCTCAGCATCGCTTATTTATAAATCTGAAACAGTGGGAGTTCCACTGGTCTGATATAACCGTTTCGGATGAGGGGCACCCATTTGGATTTTGAATAAACGAATCCCAACGGTTATGAATAATTGGGTAATTTGTTGTTTTTTTATAAAATAATAAGTTTTATTCTTTTTTTTTGTTTTATATATATATATATATATAAAATTTTGGGTACAACCGCGAAAGCGGCACACACACAAGAAAGAAAATTACATGTAAATCGCAAGCCCGAGGACTTGACCCCGCGACCTGCCCCTCACCCCCCCAAGCCCTTACCACCCCACCACCAACGGTGGGGCTATATATATATATATATATATATATATATATATATATATATATAACAAAAAAATTGTCTGAATATATATATATATATTTTTAAAACACTTTAATAGCATTTTGAGAAATATATATTTTATTGATAAACCAAATCTCAATGCTCCTTTTATAGGAGATGAGTTATGGGATTCTATCCACACTTTCCAATGTGGGTACCCCCTTTTATACCCACCTCATCAATCCAAGTAAAGAGTTTTGGACCAATCAAAACACTCCATTATTTTAATAATTTTTTTTTGAAAAAAATATAGCAACGACGGTGACCATGGTGACAATGGTAGCATTGCTTTGACACTGAAGGGAAACTGGGAAGGTAACAACATCTATTCTTGGGCGGCAGTGGTGGCGTTGCTTCGTTTGATCTTGGCAGCATGGGAGGTCTTTGGGGTGGGAAATGAAGACAGTAGTAGCTTTTGTAGCTTCGAGTGATGCGACATCAGCACCTGTGTCCTAGGGCAGTGACAACAACTGAACTTCAATAGATTATGATGAGTAGCAATGATGGGTTGCGACAGTGGTGGCATTCTGACACATGGGGTTGATAGGGGGTGCAGTGGTTATGGGTTGTATTTTGCAGTCATCTTTGGGTTTATTCCCTTGGGACTTCAGGTTGGTTTTTGGGTCTTTAACCATCGGGCCTTCAAGCCACCATTTCCATTGGCCTTTGGCCCTTTCGACCTTCGAGTCAGCACTTCTGAGCAAATTGTGGAGTGTCAAGGACCGTGCATTCAGATCAGCGTGACAAATTGGAAGTGTGAGCAGGCGTTGCTGGGTGTGAGCCCTCAATTCCAGGGATAGGCATGTTGTCTCTTATCATTCTGTCTTTTATCCACTTGGTTTACTATGATAGAAGGAGGGATTCCCTGATATGTGTATTTCCACTTATGATTCCATTATGTGGTTGTGGAACATTTATCCGGTTTTGCAAGTGAGGGCTACCACTACCACAAAACGCAGCCACCCTTTAACAGTGCTAAAAAAATGATGATAAAAGGGCTCCCTTTATCCGTGTTAAAAAAACACTCATAAAGGGTACTTTTAACAGCACTAAAAAATTCTTTTAAAAGTAATCATTTGTCATTGTTTTTTAGCACTGATAAAGGTACCTCATTTATCAATGCTTTTTTAGTAGCGCTGATGAAGGGGGGTCTTTATCATTGCTTTTTTACTAGCATTGATAAAGGGTATGTGTAGGGACACGACCACAGTTGCCCAGAGTTGGTGCCTTATTTGATTACATTGGAATACAAACAAGGAATAAGCATCCCGAATGATCGAGTAGTTTAGTATTATGGGAAACAAGATTCATACATAAGTTAAACATTACAACTTGAAAAGAAATATAACATAGAAACTCCTTAGACAACATCCATAACTCCAAGGTTATTTCAACATGTCATTCATAATAAACATCTACATGTCCTAAGAAAATGAAACATAATAAGAGGGTGAGCTCAAATTCTCAGTAAGGGTAAGAAATACAGCGAAAGATAACATAAACATTAGACATGGTGAATAATTGAAAACACATGCCTCTAAAAATAAACTTGAACATAATTTGGTAGAAAATGAGCTGAGTATATATTTCCACAACATAACATAATCATGGGTATTCTACTAGTTGAATAACCACATGAACCATCAATACTGTTTTTCATAATGAGGGAATGCATAATGCAGGACAACATAACCATACCATCAAGACCTCGTGCCAAGACCATAAATAATCATTTTGTCAAGGCCTTGTGCCAAGACCGTATTTTGTCTCATGAGACCTACTGATGCACCGAGGGGCTATAGTGGGCCCCACTTGACACTTAGTATGTCCAATTCATTCATCATATGAATAGGGCTAAATAACATATATATTCATATTTAAACTAATATATGAAATGTAAATAACTTTCCCCGAACATTAAGCATAAACACTAACCATTCAGTGTAAATTGGTGAATGGTTTAAAGATAGCACATCCACAACCAAAATAATCATGAACCATCACTACAGGAAAAAATGCTTATTGCGACGGGGTATTTGCGGTGAGAATATATTCCCGTCGCAAATGGTCAGTTATTTGCGACGACAATACAGGACCCGTCGCAATTGCAATGGCGCGGTTTGCGCACCAAAACGCGGGAAGCGTATTTGCAACGGGTAGCCTTCTACCCGTCGCAAGTACCCGACTGTGGTAAATAGTATCTGCGATGGGACAATTGTCCCGTCACACACAATTATTCACCAGGTGTTATTTGCGACGGGTCCCGTCGCCAATACCAGCAACGGTAAAGCCTATTTGCGACGGTCGCCTTCGACCCGTCACAACTATCCGGCGGTGGTAAATGCTATTTGCGATGGGTAAATTGTCCCGTCGCAAAAATTATTCACCAAGGTGGTATTGACGACGAGTCCCATCACCAATACCGGTGGCGGTAAATAGGAATTTGCGACGGGTATATCTGCCCGTCGCTAATGGTGTGTCGGCAGTCAGATATTTGCGACGAGCTCGTCGCAAAAAACCTTTTACCTGCCGCCCGTAATTAATGCGGGCGAATGTATTTGCGACAGGGCCTGTCGCCAATACCGGCGGCGGCAAATAGGAATTTTCGACGGGGATATCCGCCCGTCGCTAATGGTGTGTCGGCAGACTGCTATTTGCGACGAGCCCGTCGCAAAAAACCTTTTAACCGCCGCCCGTAATTAATGCGGGCGAAGGTATTTGCGACGGGATACCGTCGCAAATACGACCGTCACAACTAATCTAACCTATATATACACCCCACCCGTTTTTTTCCATAACATTCAGATCTCTCTTCTTCTCTCTCTCTAACTTTCAGTTCTGTGTAATTTTTTTTTTGTTTTAATTTTTTCTTTTGTGAAGGGGAGAGAGGGAGTTAGAAGACGCAGATTACTTCAAAATATCGAAGGTATTTATATATTTTTTTATTTTTTTAATTATTTTTAATTGTTAATTTTAATTTTTAATTGTTAATTTTAATTTTTTTAATATAATGTTTAGTAGCTATATAGTATAATTAGATTAAGTGGTTGTACCAAATAATCCTTGTCTGGATACGAACAAGTAGAGGCGGCTCTAGCATAGATGTACCTAGGAGTGAAAACTCTGACAAGGTGTTTCGAGCTTGACTCGGGGTAACTTGGTACACAACAACGGGTCTTGCTGCACTCTTGGTTCGACACTCCCGGAGGATGTTTTGGTAATAATTAGAAATAAATATATAATTATCATATACTTAGGAAATAATTAGATTTAATTAGATTTAATTAAAATAATTATCATATAATTAGGAAAGAATTAGATTTAATTGATTAGAAATAATTAGGAAACAATTAGATTTAATTAATAAACAATTAGATTTAATTAGGAAACAATTAGATTTAATTAGGAAAAAATTAGATTTAATTAGGAAACAATTAGATTTAATTAGGAAACAATTAGATTTAATTAGGAAACAATTAGATTTAATTAGGAAACAATTAGATTTAATTAGGAAAATTAAACAATTAGAAAAATTAAAATTAAACAATTAGGAAAATTAAAATTAAACAATTAGGAAAATTAAAATTAAACAATTAGGAAAATTAAAATTAAACAATTAGGAAAATTAAACAATTAGGAAAATTAAACAATTAGGAAAATTAAACAATTAGTAAAATTAAACAATTAAGAAAATTAGAAAGCGTGATTGACCGCTCATCTACCTCAATTTTCTTTTCAGTTGTGTGTTGAGGCTTGACAGGAAACTTCTACCTCCACATGTAATATCTGCTTTTACTGTCAAAATTATCAACCTCCTCGCCAACATAGAGGTGAGGAGGTTTATAATTTTGACAGTAAAAGCAGATATTACATGTGGAGGTAGAAGTTTCCTGTCAAGCCTCAAGATACAAATGAAAAGAAAATTGAGGTAGATAAGCGGTCAATTACATTTGTTTTTCTATTCAATGATTGATTAACCACCCGACCTATATGCATATCTTCTCATTTTTAATTAGTAACATAATTAGTAATATAATTAGTAACATAAATAGTAACATAAATATTAACATAATATAAAATATTATATTACTCTAATATTAATAATTAAATAATACTAATAATATAATTATTTTATTATTATATGTTTAATATTTATAAAAAAATATTAATATTATTAAAATTATAAAAAATTTATAAAATATTACAATTATCAATATTTTCAACAAGTTTTTGTTTTATTCTTAACATGTTCAAATCTTAAAGGGTCGCCAATTTTCAAGTCATGCCCACTAAAAAGTTTGCATCAACCGTGTCCAATGTAAACTCTATAATTGTTTTTGCTTGGTTGATCACCTCGCAAGTAGCATTGCAATAGGACAACCCAAGTCATGTCTTTCTCATTACTTGTGTCGTCCTATTGCAACACTACTTGTGAGGTGATCAACCATGTAAAGAAAATTATATAGTTTAAATTGGACATGGTTGACGCAAATTTTTTATTGGGCATGACCTGAAAATTGACGACTCTTTAAGATTTGAACATGTTAAGAATAAAACAAAATCTGTTGGAAATATTGAGCTTTGTAATAATTAGTAATAATTAATAATAATTAATCAAAAATCAAATAAATTCAAGTACATGGTTATAAATTGGCACAATTTCCAGCGAATTGGCGGCTACCTTTTGTTCAACGTCTCATATCTTTGCTACTTTCTCCCACTGAAATCAGTATGAAAAATGTGATCTAACATATGTCAGAGCAAGATTTTCATACTGATTTCATTCGGGATAAAGTTAAAAAGAGATGAGCTGTCGGACAAATCATAATAATTGGTAATATAATCTTCACAACGATGATTACAAAATTTTATTTCATTATTCAAGCATATTTCATTTTGCCAAGTATTGCTAAGTATTGCTAAATTAATAATAATTAGTGGGGATGATTATAAACTAACTGTGTCGCCTATAATTATTGGTAATTACTAAGAAATAACTGTAATTATGTATCTTCTATTTTTAGGATATTGTTTTTCTTATATCAAATTATTTAACAACAGTAATGGTTTTAAATTTTGTAGAAACATATATATGAATATGGAACAAGGAAATCGACATCAATCATTATTAGATGATCGTGCTTGGATAAATCAGCGCAGAAATCCAAATGGTTATAGTTTAAATCCTGTATATGTTGATGGTGTTGAAGCTTTCTTATCATTTGCATCATCAAACCCAGAATTTGTTTCAGAAGGGACAATTAAGTGTCCTTGTAAAAAATGTGCTCTGAGAACGTTTGAGACATTTGACATCGTTGGGAAACATCTCTTGCGTTATGGTTTTCAATTAGATTATATTTTTTGGTATCAACACGGTGAATGCAGTTCCAGAGAAGATACTAATAATTTGATTCCAGATCCATCACGGTTTCAGAATTTAGTACATGATGTTGCAGGGTCATCCGTTCAACAAATAGAAATCGAGGATGATGTTGATTTACCTCCCGAGTTGGCACAATCTGAATTTGCTGAGTTGTTCAGGTCTGCTGAGGATGCATTATATCCTTGTTGCAAGATAAGCAAATTAGAAGTAGTTGAAAAATTTATGGCTATTAAATCAGATAATGGAATGTCAAATAATTGTTTTGATCAGATATTTTCTTTGGTTAAAGCACTGTTACCTGAAGGAAATGTGCTGCTTGCTAATTATTATGAGATCAAGAGACTAGTTCGTAATCTGGGCCTTAGTTATCAGAAGATCAATGCATGTTCAAACGATTGCATCTTATATTCTGGTAAAAATGATTCGTTGGATAGTTGTCCCACATGTGGACAATTGAGGTATAAAGAAGCTCAATCAGGGAAGTCTGGATTGATTACTGTAAAACAGTTGAGATATTTCCCGCTTACACCCAGGTTGCAGCGTTTATTTATGTCTCAGAACACAGCGAAAATGATTTCATGGCACAAAACCAATATTTCAAATGGTAAAAGCTTGATTCATCCATCTGATGATGATTCATGGAAACATTTTGATCAAGTGCATTTGTCTTTTGCTTTAGAATCCCGGAACGTGCGATTGGGTCTTTCTACTGACGGTTTTTGTCCATTTGGATCTTTAGTCAGTATTCCTATTGGTCTGTCTTTATAACTTCATACAATTTGCCTCCATGGATATTGATGAAAGAGACTTATATCTTTTTGACATTATTAATCCGAGGACATCCGAAAAATAATATTGATGTTTATTTGAAACCATTGATTGATGAGTTAAATTTATTGTGGAGTCATGGTGTTGGTACATATGATGCTGCTACGAAACATAATTTTGTAATGAAAGATGCTTTGATGTGGACAATTAGTGACTTCCCGGCATATGGCATGTTATCTGGCTGGAGTACACATGGTACAAAATCATGTTCTTACTGTATGGTAGACAACAAAGCATTTATGCTCGTGAATGGAAAAAAACCTTGCTATTTTGATTGTCATCACAGATTTCTTCCAATCGATCATCCTTTTCGGAGGAATAAATCTCATTTCAAAAAAGGCAGAATTGAAAGAGATGAACCTCCAAAAATGATCTCAGGTACAAAGTTACAATCAGTTTTATTTTCATTACCTTCCATCACTTTTGGACCGGCAATAAACCAACAAAAAATTCATAGCTTTGGGAAAGAACACAATTGGACAAAACGGAGCATTTTTTGGAATCTGCCATATTGGTCTAATTTGTTGGTCCGACACATGTTAGATGTCATGCATATTGAGAAGAACTGTTTTGATAATTTATTTCATACAGTTTTGGATACACCAGGTAAAACCAAAGATAATGTAAAGGCACGATTAGATCTTGCCCAAATTTGCAGGCGACCAGAACTTGAATTGTTTAAAAATTTCAGATCACAGATATTAATGAATCCAAAAGCAGCTTATACACTGACCAAAGAGATTCGCTTATTATTTTGTCAGTGGATTGCAGATTTGAGAGTTACAGATGGCTATGATTCCAACTTGGGCAGATGTGTTAAAAATGGTCATATTACCGGATTAAAAAGTCATGACTGTCATGTTATAATGGAAAGACTTATGCCTATTGGATTAAGAGGTTTGTTGAATTCTAAGATTTGGGATTCGATAACAGATATATCATATTTTTTTCCGAGACATGTGTGCGGAGACAACAAACTACGATACACTAAGCAAACTGGAAGAAGCTGTTGTTGTAATTATATGCAAACTGGAAAAAATATTTCCGTCGACTTTCTTTGACTCAATGGAACATTTGATATTACATTTTTCACATGAAGCAAAATGTGGAGGTCCGGTTCAGTTTTGATGGATGTACCCATTTGATAGATGCATGCAGAAATTGAAAAAAAAAGTCCGTAACAAAGCATCAATTGAAGGCTCAATTGCTGAAGCTTATTTGCAAGAGGAAATTGCTTTATTCTACTCTCATTATTTTGAATCTGAATATCCCTCAAAATTTAACCGCATGGGCCGGAATGAGGGGAATGTTGATGATGATATGAAGAATCAATTATCAATTTTCAATCAGCCCGAACTTGGCTTTGGTGGAGTTCATGATAGATGGCTTTCAGATGATGAACATCATAGAGCTCATACATATGTTCTACTCAAATGTGAAGAAATGTCACCAATTGTACAGTGAGTGCTCCTATCCCTTATTCTATAGATTCTGTTACAGTAAATTAATCATATTGTATTTGTAGGTTATATGATTATCATATCAAGAAACAATTTCCACAAATTACAGCAGCTGGCTTAGAAAAACGTCAGCAAATGTTTTTTGCCTACTGGTTTCAAAAACTAGTAACATACATTCTTTTTTGGTTTTACATATAAAATCAATTTATTACTTGTAACAGTGATAAATGTTTTACAAATTTTCAGGTATCTGTACATGCTGATAAGATTGATAGTCGATTGCGTATATTGAGTAGCCCACCATCCAAAATGGTTAAATCTTATAATGCATATGTGGTGAATGGTTATCTCTTTCATACACGTGCATATGGGGAATCAAAGAAAACAATGAATAGTGGTGTTTGTTTGAAGGGATCACATCATAGAGATATTGAAGTTGACTTTTACGGCATGCTTGAAGAAATTATTGAACTGTGTTACTTGGGACAGAATTATGTAACAATGTTTAAATGTCGATGCCTGGATACTGAGAGAGGCTTGCTTATTCATCCGACTCATGGAATTGTTGATATTAAACATAAAAGTCTTCTTGTAGTAAATGAACCATTTTTATTATCTCATCAGATACATCAAATTTATTATGCAAAATACCGTGCTACTGCAAAAGAGTTGGATGATTGGTGGAGTATAATAAAAGTTAAATCTTGAGAAAATCAGTTTACTCAAACTGAATGTGGTTCCACTGAAGTGCAAGGAAATGAAATTTTTCAGGACACTCCTCAAAACACATCTTTTTCACAAAGAGACATGAATATCGAGGATGACACCCCACAGTTAAGGGTCGATGGTTACGATGTTTTCAATGATGTTACAACTGAATTTGAAATGACAAGAGATGATAAAAGTGAAACTAATATGGAAATTGATGATGTTGATGAGGAAGATGAAGACATTGACATTGAAAACTATGAAGATGATGATGAAGATGAACATTGACACAGTAAAATTCTGGTTAGAATCATAACAAATATATATCTATACATAATAGTTATTTTCAATTGTTTGCTAATAACAATCATTTCATGTTTCAGATGGACTCGGAAACGTTTCGTCAGTTTCTGGAGGCTGATCTACCTATGGATGATGAGGTTCTTGAGTCATCTGACCCTTAGGCTATTGGCACTACAGGGAGCACTCGGAGGGGGCATGGTCTTTCCAGCCTGATGATTCCAGATCCTATCTCAGAGCGACGTCCACCTCTTAGATTCGATGCGCACATGCGGTGGTATGGTAACCTGTGTATTTTAGTTATCTTTCATTATAATTTATTAATATTCTAATTGTTTGATTATTTGTTCTTTTTCCATAGTTTTACGCATATAGCTATTGGACAGGGGAGCGCTATCTTGCGCAATTATTTTTCTCAGCCCTGGCTCACATGGGATCAGATTCTCGCTGATGTGCAGGCCGCCATGTTCGATCATTGGCTGGTACGTAATTAAATATTATTTATTTTGAAATTTAATTCATTAATAACTTTATATCAGGGTTTATGGTATCCCATCGACGAGAACATGCGTGCCACTATCCACACGGCATGGGTGGTGTCTATGCGTGACCGTTTCCGTTAGTTTTTGCATAATTTGAGAAAGACGACTGTGAAGAAAGCCGGAGTGACAGAATTTGATGAGTCCTATAGAGCCCACCGACCAGAGTACATTTCATCTCATGTTTGGGATGGATTATGTACACACTGTTTGGGTGGTGGGTTTCAGAGGAGATCTGCATTAGGTTGACAGAATCGGGGGAGACAAGAGGTGACGCATCGAGCTGGTAGTCGTACATTCAGTGCGCATAGAGAGCGTCTGGTAAGTACTTTTTTTAATATTTTATACAACTTTAAATATAAACACTTTATTTTATATTCATATAGGAAGCCGAGAAACCCGGTATTACGACGTACGGCATTTATCAGAGGATGTACACTGACCCGGCTACTGGAGAGATTAGAGGTGACCGCCAGCGTCAGATTGTGGTTAATATTATTTTCTTTTCAGTTTCCAAATTAAATACATATAATCTTTTCATTATTTTAATTCTAATTGAAACTTAAGGATTCATATGAGGCCACGACCTCTCAGACACATGCTGAGAGTCAAGACGAGACATGTGATCAGACTAGTGCCCACCATTTTGATGAGACGACATGGATGCAGGAGACCCAGTATGGCTTCAAAAAGGGCCGAGTAGTTGGTATCAGCTCTCATTTGACTCCTGCAGCTTATTATGGTACTACTGCGATATCGGCGTCCAGCTCGAGAGGAGCTCGTGGAGAGACATCATCTTCTGCCTCACAGTATCAGGAGCAGTTGCATGCTCAGAGTCAGCTTAGAGAGGATTTGTGTCAGGGGCAGGAGCAGATGCGTCAGCAGCATGATGAGGAGATGCGTCAAAGGTAGGAGCAGATGCGTTAGTAGCAGGATGAGGAGAGACGTCGATATGAGGAGCAACATCAGGAGTATATGGAGTATATGCGTCGTTTGACTCATAGTTTAGGGATGAAGTTTCCTCCACCACCTCCTCCAGGTCCTCCAGATTATCCACCCCCCAGTGATTTTTTTAGATGTAATAAACATTTGAGTTCGTAGTTTATTGTCATATTAACTATTTATAATTTCTCTTTCATATTGGTACGAATATTGCATGATTTAATTTGTTTTTATTTTTTTTAATATTTTATTACTTATTAGTATTATTTTTAATGTCTGCTTATTTTAGTAATATTACTTTTAATATTTAATATTTATTGTTAATATTGAGAAGTTTATAATTTTATAATTTTATTAATATTAATAATATTAATAATATTTTTTCATAAATATGTATGTTTATTTTAATAATAATAATATTATATTAATTTTTTATATTATTAATATTAGTACTATTATTATTATTTTTTGATATTAATATTTCATAATATATAATATTATATTATTTATATTCATATTATTATTATTTTTTGATATTAATATTTCATAATTATATTATATATATTTTTTATTATTAATATTATAATAATATAATTTATTAATATTATTAATATTAATATCATTATTATATACAGAATTTAATAACAATAATATTATATTAATTTTTTATATTATTAATATTAGTATTATTATATTATATTATATTATTTATATTCATATTATTATTATTTTATATTAATATTTCATAATTATATTTTATATATTATTTTATTTATATTATAATAATAATTTTTTTATATTATTAATATTATTATTATTTTTATATAATATTATACGATTTGTATTAATTATTTTATTTTTTTTTATTTTTTTTGAGTATTTGCGACGGGAATATTTGCAATGAGATTTCCCGTTGTAAATATTTTTTTACTGTGACATTTGCGACGGGAAGAATACCCATCGAGAAAACATTTCTGCGACGGTCCATCGCAAATTCCTTTTTTAAATTTCGCATTTGCGACGGGTCAGAAACCCGTCACAACTAATATATCTGCGACGACCCGTCACAAATACATTTTTTATATATAAACGAAAAACCATTTGCGACGGGGGAAAAATACCATCGCAAAAACTATTTTTGCGACGGGACCGCCGCAAAAACACCTATTTGCGATGCCGTTTTCGGCAACGGGCGATTTGTGACGGAGCCCCGTCGTAAAAGAACTTTTGCGACGGGATCCCGTCGCAAATCGCCCGTTGAAAATATTCAGTTTTCCTGTAGTGCATTAAATTAAATATGGTATATGATACCATGAAATATTAATCCCAATCATATATAATAATCAATAAGAGTGTTGAAATAGATGAAGATACTCTTATAAAATCTTCGAGTAATTCTTGAAAAAGAATACTCTTTCACTATGAAAAGAAGAGTTCTTTTGGAAAAATACTTGTATAAAACCAGAAGTGAAGTAATATATTATTTTCTTAGTAAAATTAGTGATTTTATAAATATAATTGTTTCCAAAAACAGATCAGATATTTCCCTTGGAAATAAGTAAGAAATGGAGATATTCCCTTGAAGCGGGCTTGTATTTCGGAAACAATTTTGAAAGATCCTTTTAAAACATGTAACTATCCATAAAATAAGGAAGAATTATGATTGGTGTAAATATATATAACCCTCAAATAGATATTATGATGAGTATATAATAATACATTATAATGTCATTGAGGTAATTAGACAATGAAAATAACCCGAATGAAAATGGAAGTTCAGGTGGAAAAACCCTTACCTTAAGTCCGAATGTGTTCCCCTCTTGAACTTAAGGCCCTGGAATAGAAAATTAGAATCATTAATAACTTAATTCAGAAATTATTATACATGTATTTAGTTTATCATAATTCTGTTTAGTTCATTTATGACCTTATTGATAAGTTATATTATCAAATTTCATCGTTCTAGAGGGTTCGTTTTCTTGATTTTCATAATCGATTATCCTATTTTTAAGTAATGGAGTTTATGTGGAATTGATTTAAATCTCTAGAATTGAAATTAAATATTATTTATGAACATCCATAAGTGTTAATGGTCATTTTTATCATTTGGTTACAAGGAAAAGGATGAATCATTAATGATATTCACTGAGATTATTTAAGTGGTATTTTGATTATCAGGAACTAGTTTGGTATTATGATTTAATAATATGTACATATACTGGTTACTAAATATTAATTTGGATATAATACATATATTATAGTCTAGTTAAACCATCTAAATGGTTTAATGACCAGTAATTAATGAGAAATTGGAGAATGAAACTTCGTCGTCCACAAAGGCTATAAATTGGAACCTCATGGACATTGATTTCGTTTATAAAAATAAAAGGGTGGGAGTAAGAATATTGATGATGGATAGTCCAATAACATGATATAATTCTAGTATATATATGATAATAGAGTTATCACGTTCACATGTATAGACGAGGTGAGTAGAGGAAAAGAAACGAGATGAACTTGAAAATAAAAGAAAAGTTGAGAGATCCCTTATGAAAATTCGGCAGCCTAACGACGTCACTTAAAATTTCATAAAATGAAATGATGGGGGAAAAAGATATCTAATCATATGAAAATAAAAAGGATTGTAAAATGAATGCATAAAATAAAACTCCAACATATGAGAATAGAAATTCAAAGAGATAACATAAAAGAAGTGTCGACTAAAAGAGGAGGGTGAATGATCCCCTTACCTTGTAGAGTAACTTTGAGAACATGAAGGTTGGGACCATGGGAGATTAAGGAAACCTTGGGAGGACTCCAAGAGAGATAAAAACACCATATATTAGTGTATTAGATATTTGTAATGAATGAAAACGAATGGATGAGTGGGTATTTATAGAAAAAGAGAGGGAGTTTTTTAATAATTTCAAAGGGACGCCTCATTAGTGGTTTTTGCCAAACCATGGACTTGCCCATGGTTTTTTCCACTTGGGATACCTCATGTCATATGTTACTATGAAAAATTCAACCAACCTTTTATTATGTCATTATGATATCATTAAACTACCAAAAACTCAAAACTGTATTTTTACTATTCATGAAAAATTCATGTATTTTAGAAAAATCCCAAAAATTCTCCCATAACATTTTTTGACGTGTAGAATTCAAAAATGAACTCCATTTTTCAAAAATAATTTTCTAAATATTATTAATTTTATTTTAAAAAATCATAGTTAATTCTAAAAATAACAATTTTAAGGTAAAATTAGTTTTATATCACATTGAAAAATTAATTAAGATCTCATTATCTTGTTACCTTAAGAAAATAAAATAACATCATTATTTACTATTCATAAGGGTCATATAACTATTCATAAGGCTATGTTATTATTCACCAAAAATCAAGTTTGTTCTATTAGACTCCAAATGAATTACTGGTCACAACTCTAGATGACAGTTTTTTGAAATTCAAAACATAGTAGAGGCAAAGTTTTTTTAATGACTAGATTATAAAATGTATTCAATATTTATTTTCAAAACCTTGGGGTGCTACATTATCCCCTCCTTACAAAAATTTCATCCTCGAAATTCACAAAATGTTACCTAAAAAGATTTGGGTATGTCTTTAACATAAGCTCCTCAGGATCCCATGTTGCTTCCATCATCTTATGGTTCCTCCAAAGAACCTTTACCAAACGAATTGTCTGATTTCCCAATACTTGTTCTCTTGTATCAAGAATCTTGGTAAGCTCTTCATAATAAGATAGATCAGGCTCATGTTTTACTTCTTCATAAGTGAGTACATGTATGGGGTATGGCATGTATTTTTTTTAACATTGAAATGTGGAACACATTATGAACTTTGGAGAGACTTGGTGGCATTACCAAACGGGAAGCTATGACTCCAATACGGTCCAAAATTTCCAAAGGTCTGATGTACCTGGGTCTTAATTTTCCCTTCTTACTTCATTTTTTATTGATTTTGATAACCCCATTTTAAGGGATGAGGGGGAACCCTTACAAGGCCCGTAGGCTCAGAGATTACATGGCCCGTAGGCTTAGAAGATTACATGACCTGAAGGTCTTAGGGAATTCAACCAGAATATCTACAAGGAACTGCCGCTCCCCAGCATCTTCATCCTGATAGTATCTCTCCACCTTTTCATGACCGTCTGGCTAGGCTTCCCATGCAAGCACAGGCTGGTACCGATGGCATAGCCATACCCTCTCATTCTGACAATCCATTTGGCTCTGCTCTGGTGAGTGCACCTACTCTGAATCCTCTTCTGGGGTTGCTCCTTTTTTGTAGTGTATATGGGGTCTACATTCATGTGGACCGAAGTCCTTGGGGTGGCCCTAAGGCCTTAAGGTAGCCTGAAGGCCTTGATAATCAACTGGCCTGAAGGCCTTGGGTGGCCCAAAAGCCTTACAGGACCTAAGGACCAAACTGGTGGCCCGAAGGCCCAGATGGATGAATAGTTCCAACTGATACAGTACCGAACAGTGCCTGCTACAGTACTGCTACAAATACTGCTACAGTACCATAAATATGCCTCCACCCAGATTTGATCTCAGGTCTCTTGGATGCACCTAGCGAGTCCTCACCAACTGGGTTGAGACTCATGTTCTTCCCTTCTTACTGAATTGTATAATACCCTTACATGGATATACCTTTAAGAAAACATAATCTTCTTATTAAAATTACAATTCCTTTCCTCAGTTATCAGCACAGCTATTTTTCCTACTTTGAGATGTTTTGATATGGTTTTGGATAATCTTCACCTTTTCTGTTGTTTCCTAAACAAGTTCTGGGCCTATGAGCTTTCTTTCACCAACATCATCCAAGCAAGTTGGTGTACGACATCTCTTTCCACACAATGCTTCATATGGTTCCATCTGAATACTTGAATGAATCTATTGTTATAGGGAAATTCTATGAGTGGTAAATACCAATCCTACATGCCTTGAAAATCAAGTGAACAAGACCTCAACATGTCTTCCAAAGTTTGAATAGTCTGTTCTAATTTTCCATCAGTTTGTGGGTGGTAGGCAGTGCTCAAATGAAGATCAGTATCTAGGGACTTCTGAAGACTCTTCCAGAATTGTGATGTAAAATGGGGATCCTGATCAGAAACAATTGATGAGGGTACACAATAAATTCCCACAACTTCATTAATATGTAGTCTTGCTAAACATTCAAGTGGTAAATCATCTATTATAGTAAAAAAATGTATTGATTTCGTTAGACAGTCAACAATGACCCATATCGAATCATTCTTTATTTGAGTATTTGGTAGCCCCATGATAAAGTTTATTGTAATATCATCCCATTTCCACATATGAATAGGATGGGGTTGCAGGACTCCTCTAGGATGTTGTTTTCCAGCCTTCACCTGTTAAAAAACCAAAAATCTCAACATGTAATCAGCAATATCCTTCTTCATGTTTTCCCACAAAAAATGTTCCTTAAGATCTCTAAAAATATTTGGGATAATATGGTGTATAGAGAAATTAGAGCTATGATCATCATCCAATAGTTCCCTCTTTAGCTCAGGAATAGTGGGAACACAAAGCCTCTTTCCGAATTTCAAAATGCCACCTTTATATATGATGTTAGTCAACTTTCCATCATTTATAGATTTAATTTTCTTTTGAAACTCATCATCATCAACCTGAGAAAATTTTATCCTTTCTAGTAGAGAAGGTTTGGAAGCCATTTAAAAAAGTAGTGATGTGTTACCTTCCTTGATAATTCCCATATCCATCTTTACCAGATCCATGAACATATGATCCCTTTTAACTTCATCTTTTTTATAATTCCATGGTCCTTTCTACTCAAAGCATATATTACCTTATTTACCTTCCCCAGGTGGTAGTTTATTGTGCAATCTTGGTCTTTCAGTAGCTCAATCCATCTCCTTTGTCTCATGTTGATTTCTTTCTATGAGAATATATATTCCTAACTCTTATGATCAGTATATATCTCACATTTTTCTCCATAGAGGTAATGTCTCCAAATATTCAGAGAAAATATTACCACTGCTAACTCAAGATCATGAGTTGGATAGTTTTGTTCATTAATTTTTAGTTGCCTAGACGCATAGGCAATCACTCGATCATTCTGCATAAGGACACAACCAAGTCCTTTCTTTGATGTGTCGCTATATATAACAGACCCATCATTCCCTGATGGTAGGGTTAGGATCAGAGAATTAACTAACCTTCTCTTCAATTCTTAAAAACATTATTCACATTCCTTGGTCCATGTAAAATTAACCAAATTTCATGTAATCTTGATCACTGTATTGGATAAATAGGCAATGTTCTGAACGAAACACTGGTAATAACCTACTAAACCAAAAAAAACTAGGTACCTCAGTTATTTTCATTAGAGTAGGACATTCTTGCACAACATTTGTTTTCACAGGATCTACTGATATTTCATACTTAGAGATAATGTGGCCCAGAAAGGAAACAAATTTGAGCCAAAAATCACACTTGCTATACTTCCCATATAATTTATTTCTTCTAAGTGTCTTCAGAATAGTGCGCATATGATTTTCATGATCTTCATGGATTTTAGATTATACCAAGATATCATCAATAAACACCACCAAAAATTCATTAATATATTCCTTGAAAACTCTATTCATCATATCCATAAAAACAGATGGTGCATTAGTTATTCCTGAATGCATTACTGTAAACTCATAATGCCCATAATAATGTCTTCCTTCCTCACACGCAACTGATGATATCCATATCGAAGATCAATTTTCAAAAAATAATAGGCTCCATGAAGTTAATCAAATAAATCATCAATTCATTGTAGAGTATACTTATTATTTATTGTAATAGCATTGATTTCCATGTAATCAATGCACTACCTCATGGATCCATCTTTCTTCTTGACAAAGAAGGCAGGGGCTCCCCATAGAGAAACACTGGGTCAAATAAATCATTTATCACTCAATTACTCCAGTTTTTTCTTTAGTTACACTAACTCTACAGTGTCCATTCTATAATGGGTCTTTGATATGGGCCCTGAAATAGTAATTAAGTCAATGGAAAACACAATTTTCCACTCTGAAGGATGTCTAGGTAAATCCTCTAGAAAGACATCAACATATTCTTGTACAATAGGTAAATCTTCTATCTATACATTCATCTCCTTGCCCATATTTATTTCATCCCCTTCCTCCCTAATAATTTAATTCAGCAGATCTACTGGGGGTGGATATAGATGAGAATCAAATGAAGAGGTTTTGGATCTAAAAATAAGGGATTCTACACCATTCTAAAAAATTGTAACTTCCTTCTTCTTGCAATAGATCTTCGCATCATAATTTGATAACCAATTCTTACCAAGAATTATATCATATTCAACCATTGGTATGATGATAAGGTTAGAAACTAAACCATGTTTATGTGTCATGAGTGAGACTAATCGACACGACTTTGTTACAATGATACATCCACTAAGTGTTTTGACTCATAAATCCTTTATTAAATCAAATTGGATATGTCAAATTTTCTTGGAAAACTGGGAAGATATAAATGAATGCGATGATCCAGAATCAAATAAAGCATTGGATAAGTTTGATGAAACGATCAATGTACCTACCACCACTTTGTTAGGAACTTTAACCTCTGTAGTTGTGACCACATAAGCTTGGCCCTGCTCCCCAGGCCTTCTTTGGGGAACATTTCACTAATGCTTAAGAAATTCATATGCATAATGTCCCATCTCCCTGCAATTTTAGCACAGAACATTGGTAGCTTCTTTCATCCCCTTACAATCCCTACATAGGTGGCCTTTTTCTCCGCACTTGTAACAGACTCTCATTCCCTTCAGGCAAGTTCCAGGGTGTTTCTTCCCACAATTACTGCATGATGGAAATTCAAATCTTTCCTTCTTCCCCATTTATTTATTTCATATCACAGAGTTTTCAGTAGCCCTCTTCTTCTATTGCTTTCCCTTAAAGTAATAAGACTTAGTGAATTACTTTTCCATCTTGATAGCACATGAAACTATGTCTTCATATGATGAGAAATTCTGGGAGACTAGATCCCTTTAGAGGAATGGTTTCAAACCATCAAATAATCGATCAATTTTGCCCCTTAGATTGTATATATAGTCTGCAGTATGCCTTTCTAGCCTTTTAAAGTTTGATTCATACTTGGAAACATTTTCATACTCCTTCTACCTCAGATTCATGAATTGCCTCTTCATATCTTCTCATTGTTCACAAGGGAAATATTTTTCTAATAAGATTTACTTAAAATCCCTCCATTCCATCTCTTCTATTTCTTTCTCCTTTGTGTTTTGGATTTATGACCACCACTGATCTGCATCTCATATTAGACGATAAGTTTCCATGATAACCTTCTCTCTTTTATTACATCCCGAAGTAAGAAATATCTTCTCAAGGGAACTTATCTACTGCTTAGCTACAAATGGTTTTGTAGTCCCATTGAATGATGGAGGCTGTTGTCGCATAAAGAAATCTAACATGGCTCCTCCACATGGTGGATATAGATGTTCCATACGTGTAAGGTTATTATTCATAACCTGATTAAGTTTTTCTGGTATTGTTATAAGTTGCTCAGTACCAGTCACAGCACCAGAGGCAACACATTATCTTGCATCAGAGGTCGGTTTCCATTCCTTCCACTAGGTGCCATTTCTAAATAATGACATTCACTAGATTAGGGTATGAATCATAATTTATAATCTCAATATAGAAAAATACTTATTATAAATCGAAATTATTTTCATAGATAATCTCTTAATCATAAGCATGGTATCTTTGAAGAAAATTTTACATTTAAATCCTTCATAATGGCTTGTAAAGAAAATGTGAATTATCATAAGCATATCCCTCGGGAATGTCCTAACCAAGAGTGTAGCAAGACCCATTTTCATGTACCAGGATACCCCGAGTCAAGCCCAAAACTTTTTGTTGGAGCTTTCACTCCAAGGTACATATGTGCCAGATCCGCCTCTACCTTCTCGTATCCAAACATGGATATATTGCTTGAAAGATATAAATAATATATTCCTTACCAAAATACAAGGACATTCTTGTATGTTTATCCTTAAATACTATCTTATGGAATCTTCCCTAATCTATATTTTCTAAATCTAGTTTCCATGTTTTCTACTAAACATCCTTTGATACCAACTGTAAGGACCCGAACCTCGTTTCCCAGAGCCAGTGCCTTATTTTATAACATTGGAATACAAACAAGGAATAAGCATCCCAAACGACTGAGTAGTTTAGTATTATTTGAAACAAGGTTCATACATAAGTTAAACATTACAACTTGAAACGAAATACAACATAGAAACTCCATAGACAACATCCATAACTCCTAGGTTATTTCAGCATGTCATTCATAATAAACTTCTTCATGTCCTAAGAAAATGAAAAATAATAAAGGGGTGAGCTAAAATGATCAGTAAGGGTAAGAAATACAGCGAAAGATAACATAAAAATTATACATGGTGAATAATTGAAAACACATGCCTCTAAAAATAAACTTGAACATAATATGGTAGAAAATGAATAGAGTAAATATTTCCATAACATAACATAATCGTGGGAATTATACTAGTCGAATAACCACATGAACCATCAATACTATTTTCATAATGAGGGAATGCATAATGCGAGACAACATAACAATACCATCAAGGCCTCGTGCCAAGACCATAAATAATCATTTTGTCAAGGTCTTGTTCCAAGACCATATTTTGTCTCATGAGACTTACCGATGCGCTGAGGGGCTATAACGGGCCCCACCCGACACTTACTATGTACAATGCATTCATCATTATGAAAATAATATTGATAGATCATGTGGTTATTTGACTAGTAGAATACCCATGATTATGTTATGTTATGACAATACTTACTAAGCTCATTTTCTACCATATTATGTTCAAGATTATTTTTAGAGGTATGTGTTTTCAATTATTTACCAAGTCTAATGTTTGTGTTATCTTCCAATATATTTCTTACCCTTACGGAGCATTTGATCTCACCCCTTTATTATGTTTAATTTTCTTAGGACACGATGAAGTTTTTTATGAATGACATGCTGAAATAACCTAGGAGTTACAGATGTTGTCTATGGAGTTTCTATATTGTATTTCTTTTCATATTGTAATGTTTAACTTATGTAGGAATCTTGTTTCCAATAATACTAAACTAATCGTTCCATCGATATGCTTATTCCTTATTTGTATGCCAATGTAATCAAATAAGGCACTGGCTTTGGGCAACTGGGGTCGGGTCCTTACAGTATATTTCAAAAAAATCCTCAGAAATAATATATTAATATATAAATATATAAATATATAAATATATTTATATTGATATAAATATTATATATATTTTTGCAATATGTTTTTGATAAGTATAAATATAAAATTTCACTTAATATATAAGATATTTAGTGAAAATGTATTATAAAATATTTTAAAAAATATTATTAATTAATAATTTTTAGTTGTTATCAAGTAATAAAAATTTAATAACAATTTGAAAAAAATCAAAAAATCAATAAAAGATTTAAAATAATTTGAAAACGTAACTCAAAATTCAAATGACCACAAATTTTTATTCATGTGTCTGTTTGAGCTCCACCACATATCAAATCAAAGCCTATGATCTACGCTAATAGTGATAGCGGTAAAGCTCTGTCAAATTTTTTGAGCCCAAAAAGGTCCCAAACTGCCTCTAAAATTGAGTTTTTAGTCAGGATACCCCAATTTTTTAACATTTGATGAACTTTTAGCCCCATTTAAGAGGGTATTTTTTCCCTTTTTCAATGGGGAATGAATTTATTCTCAGGTTTTACATTCATATTGATATTATGACTTTAAAATTTTATCATTTTTCATAATGTACTGTTATTTATAATAAAATATATAACAATATACACATATTTTTAATATATTCACACATAAAAATTTAATTTTATAAATATATAATTAAACATATTTATATATAAAATATATTTCCCAATATATAATTCTTATCAAAATAAAAAATATTATCCATTTTATATAAAATACAAATATATGAATATTTATATACTTAAATAATGTGTGTGTGTGTGTATTAGTGTGTGTGTGTGTGTTAACAAACTGATATATATTATCTATATATAATAATATTTAAATATACATATTAATATATAATATATATAAATATATATAAACATATATAAATATGTATAACTATACTTACATATACACACATATATAATATATATATATGTGTATGTATGTTGTATATATGTATCTATGTATGTCTATTTATACAAACACAAAAAAACATATTTCATAAATGTATTTAAAACTAATCTTAAAAATATATATTAATATATGAATAAATATATGAATAAAAAATTATAACTATATATATATATATATTAATATATGAATAAATATATATTAATATATGAATAAATAAATAAATAAATAAATATATTAATATATATATATATATATTAATATAAATATATATTAATATACAAATAAACATTACTATATATATAAATAAATAGATATATTATTAAACGTAGAACAAAACAAGATTGGTGAGTGGTAAACGTGCAGATACACAAGGGAGAGGTCTCATGTTCAAATCCAAGTGGAGGGAGGGGTGCGCGGGCGGGTGCAGGGGGCTTGAAAATTTAAAGGGTGGGTGTGTGTGTTTAGCACTGTTAAAGGGGTGATAAGCACGTGTGTGGACAAGGATTCCAAGTGCTGTAAAAAGGGTCCCTCCGATTTACAGATTTTTTTTGATTTTTAAAATTTTTTTGACTTTTATCAGCAATTTTTAAAAAACACTGATAAAAGAGGTCTTTTATCAGCGCTAAAAAAGCACTGAGAAAAGACCCTTTTATCATCATTTTTAATCGATGATAAAAGGGGACTTTATTAGAGATTTTTTTAGCAGTGATAAAAGGGACCCATTTTAATAATGACTCGATTATCAGTGCTTTTTTAGCACCGAAAGAGCTTTTTTTAGCACTAAAAGAGCTTTTTTTTGCACAGATAAAACCCTATTTTGTTGTTGTGTACTCAGACATCATGGAGTGGATGACTCGAAAGAGTGATAGGTGTCCTGACACTCATCATCCAACCCTCTACCCTCACCGTGGAGGGTGTCATGCCTCATTGAGTTTGTCATGATGCCATGTTTAGGGGGGCATCTTTTA
The DNA here is from genome assembly GCA_963277665.1 of Viscum album. Taxonomy (NCBI): domain Eukaryota; kingdom Viridiplantae; phylum Streptophyta; class Magnoliopsida; order Santalales; family Viscaceae; genus Viscum; species Viscum album. Next base: position 1,408,499,930 of record OY728125.1, read on the forward strand.
GATTGTGTTCACAATGCAATTACCATTGTTAGGGGTGGCGTGACATTTTTTATGGTGTCTTAGAAGGTTTCAGTCTACTTGTTTTTGGACCTTTTGGTCTTTCTCCAGCCTTTGGGTCACTGAAAGAGCTTTTTTAGCACTGAAAGAGCTTTTTTTGCACAGATAAAACCCTATTTTGTTGTTGTGTACTCAGACATCATGGAGTGGACGACTCGAAAGAGTGATAGGTGTCCTAACACTCATCATCCAACCCTCTACCCTCACCGTGGAGGGTGTCATGCCTCATTGAGTTTGTCATGATTCCATGTTTAGGGGGGCGTCTTTTAGATTGGGTTCACAATGCAATTACCATTGTTAGGGGTGGCATGACATTTTTTCTGGTGTCTTAGAAGGTTTTAGTCTACTTTTTTTTGGACCTTTTGGTCTTTCTCCGGCCTTTGGGTCACTAGGCCTTCAGGCTATTTTGCATCGGTTATTTTTCCACTCGGCCCACTACCACAAATTCGGGCAAGGGATGCACCGAATTTTATCTACACTAAGCAGAAAGTGCCGAAAAAGATAGATTTATCAGCACTAATTTCAGAATGATAAAAGTTTTTAATAAAAAATATTATTATATTTATATTTAAAAATAATGTTTATTTATATACATTAATTAAAAAATACATGTTTTCAATTAATATAAATATGATATATTATAATATATATTTTTTAATAATTCAAATATATATATATAATGTTTTAAAAAAAGTATTTATAAATTTATAAATAAATAGATATATATTTAAATAATTATATATTTATAATAATTTTTAAATGATAAATATATTTATTATATTTATAGTTATATGTAAATACACTTTAAATATATTTATTTATAATTATATATATATATATATATTTCAATAAATATGTCTTTAATGAATATATATATACACACACATCAGGAGATAATGATGATACCGATTATCATTATGTGTGAGTATAATTGATCCTATATGACCATAAAGTTTATTTTTGGATGTGATTGTGAATTATGTTCTAAATGTTAAGATTACCTATATTATGATGACATGCACATGCATATGTTTTGTATTCATCATTATGAATATTCATTTATAAATTGACACTCACATGATTTATTCATGTTATACCCACAAACTTATGATGTCCTCATAAATACTTATAAAATTATAATAAATATATTTAAATAATAAATATATTTATTAAATTTATAATTATAAAATTTTAATTATATTGAAATACTTTTTTAAATTTATTTATTTACAATAATAATTATTACTATATTCATATATATAAATATATATATATATATTTATTTAAATAATTATAAAATTACAATAAATACATTTCTTATAATTTTATAAATAAATATATTTATATATTAATATACATATATATAAAGGGGGGGGGGTATTACAACACACACAAGAAGAAAACAGGTCCGGGGACTCGACCTTGTGACCTCCGACCCAAACCCCAAATCCCCCAACCACCACAGCCGAGTGCGTGGGGCTATTAATATACATATACACATATATTTATAATTATATGCAAATATTTTTAAATATATGTATATATATATAATAATTATGATAAATATATTTATAATTTTTATAATTTTTAAATATATATAATTGTATAAATATATTTATACATACATGAAAATATTTATACATATATACAAATATTCATAATTATAATTACAAATAATATATATATATGTGTAAATAATTATAAAATTATAATAAATATATTTATTATATTTATAATTATAATCATAATTATATATATATATATATATATTTATTTATAGTCATATATATAAATAAATATATATATATTTAAATAATTATTAAATTACAATAAATAAATATAATTAAATTTATAATTTCATAATTATGAAAATAAATATAAATTTATTTATTGTTATAATTGTAACACCCCGACCCTAGTTACCCAGAGTCAGTGCATTATTACATAATATTGATATGATCACAAGGGATCAAATCCCGAAAGGCCGATCAATTTAGTAGCCTTGGAAGTACTAGATACAAACATAAGTTTTACATTACATTATGAAATGAAAAACAATAACATTGTGTCTCCTTTGAATACATTCATCTCCCTTAGACTATCCCTTTAGGTGATTTATAATATACTTCTTCACATCCTTGGAAAAACAAAATATAAGAATGGGTGAGCTCAGGTGCTCAATAAGGATAACAATATAGCAAAAACTTTCATGAATAATAATAAACATTTAAGGAAATCTATAAGACAAAAAAACCCTTTTAAAAATAAACTTCAGTATGTATGGAAAAGATAAATCAAATAATTCCATTTACTTATTCACATTGACATTTTACTAGTCTAATAATCACATTTAATATCAATATCCAATTTCATAATGATGGAATGCATAATATCGGACATCATAACCACATAGTCAAGGCCTCGTGCCAAGACTACAAAAAAGACTTTGTCAAGGCCTTGTTCCAAGAAACTAGTTTGTCCCATTAGACATACAGATGCATCGAGGAGCTATAGCGGGCTCCACCCATCACCTATTAAGTCCAATTCATTCCTCATATGAAAAGGTTGAAACATAACATAAGCATTTATATTAAAACTAACATACAAAATATTAATACTTTAACCATAAACCATGAATGGTATAAAATAACACACCCACAGTAAAAAATATCACAAAACCTTCAATATAATATAGAATATTTTATCATAATAAATCAACTTCAAACAAGTGTAAAATCCATTGAATAATTTTGACATATATGAAATCAAAACTATTTGAGAGAAATATCCCTTTCTATTTTGAAATCGTTTAAAAGTCACATAATTATAAAAGAAAACAATTATTTTTAAAATATTCTAATAAGCTTGTAAGGGAAGCTTCTAAGGTGTTATAATGGAGGAAAATGGATGCATCCTCCATATAAGTTAAAAAACATTCTTACCTTAATTTTTTGAAAAGGTTATAAAGTACCTTATTTGGAAAGCGATGGAAAGATTCCCTTCAAACCATTTTACAAAAAGTCAAACAACGTATAAATCACTTTAAGCCATAGTCTAGTAAATAGTATAAATGTTTTGAAAAACATTTTTAAGAAACACAGATGTGGATGATAAAGAGGTCACAATAGAAAATTATTAATAATTTTATATCAATTAATAATATAACATTTGTTTTAAAAACTCATTGATGTCAATTTTGAAGCTATTTAGTATTTGGTTTTTGTGATATCAAAAAAAAATTATTACTTTGAAAAAAATAAATTAAATCAATCCTAACATGTCATGTTAACCTAAAAAATTATTAGAACGTATCAAAAATATCAATTTACATTTATTTAGATATTTATAATATCAATTATTTAAATCTTTCATTAATAAGGTAATTACTGCATCATCATTGTGTCATAAAGAAATTTAATTATTTAATGTCTAAAAATTATAAATAAAACACCATTATATAGGAAATATTATTAGATTTATAATTAATATTTATTGTTGAATTTATATTATGTATAACCTTATATTAAAAATGTTTTAGTTATGAAAATCTAAATTTAACACTTTTTACTCTTCTTTAAATAAAATAACAATGAATGTCCTAATCTGATACATGTGGCTCAAATAGGACCATATATTATTCCTAAGGATGATTTTGGTCGAAAAACACTTATCCAATAGAATTAGGACATGTGTTTGGGTAATTATAATATCTTTTTTAGGTTTAATTACCCTATTTATTTTTAACCATGGTAAATAAAATCCAAAAGTTATTAGTCACCAAAAATTATTTTTATCCTATTGAACCAAATTTTACTTACTAATTCCAACTATGTCTCTTGAATTTTTGAAATTTAATTCACAAAAGCGGTAAATTTATGTTTTATGCAAGTTTGCTAACGTTCCAAGAAGGTGGGTAAAAGACGTTAAAAAGTTCAATAAAATTTTATACATCTAATATTATTATAAAATGAATCTAATTAATTACATTTAACTAATATAAGTATTATGTATCTATTTTTACTTAAAATAAATTTAAATAGAATAAATAATTATTTAAATAAAAAGCAGGTTTTAAAGAATAACGCAGTGTTTTTCACAATTCATAAAGAATTGAAAGTTTTTTGAAAAATACCAGAAATTTACCCTAAGCTAATTTTGATATTCCAAATCCAAAAATGAAGTCCATTATGAAAAATAAAATTTATAAATTTCAAAAAGTGGGTATTAATATTCATAACGACTAGTTTGATTGGTCCTGGTGTGCTAGAACTCAAAGTTGCATACAACACAAGTTATTGGATTATTCAAAGAGAAATGTACCGTGGATGCTTGGGGTGTTACACTCTTATCTCCTTCAAATAATTTTTTCCATGAAATTTATATAATACTACTACATAAAAATATCCAGGTGGTTATTCATCATAAGTTTCTTGGGTTCCCACGTTGCCTCTTCCATCTTATGGTTTCCCCATATAACTTTTACCAGACGAGTCGTCCGGTTTCTCAACACTTGTTCTCTAGTATCGAAAATCTTGATAGGATCTTCACAATAAGATAGATCAGGTTCCCGTTTTATTTCTTTATAAGTGTGTACATGTGTTGGGTCAGAAATTCATTTTATTAACAGTGATACATGGAATACATCATGAACATTGGAAAGACATGGAGGCATTGCCAAACCGTAATCTATGACAAAAATTCATTCTAGAATTTCGAAAGGTCCGATGTACCTAGGACTTAATTTACCCTTCTTACAAAATCATATAACACCCTTCCATAGAGAAACCTTATAGAAAACATGATCTCCTTCTTGAAATTCCAAGTCCTTCGGTTATCGGCATAGATATTTTGCCAATTTTGTGCTACTTTGACGTGGGTTCGGATAATCTTCACCTTTTTCATTGTTTCCTAAACAAGTTCTAGGCCTACAAATTTTCTTTCACCAATATCATCCCAACAAGTTGGTGTGTGACATCTCTTTCCATGTAATGATTCATATGGTGTCTTCTAAATACTTGAATGGAAGGTATTGTTATAGGAAAACTCTACCAAAGGTAAATATTAATCCCACATACCTTGAAAGTCAAGTGAGGAATATCTCAAAATGTCTTCAAAGGTTTGAATAGTCTGTTCTGATTGTCCATCAGTTTGGGGTTCGTAGGAAATGCTCAAAATAAGTTCAGTATTTAGGACCTTCTGAAGACTTTTCCAGAATCTTGATATAAAATGAGGATCATGATCAGAAACAATCGATAGGGGTACTCCATGAAGTCTTACAACTTTATTAATATATAGTCTTGATAAAGGTTCGAGTGGTAAATATTATCTTATAGTATGAAAATTTTCTGACTTAGTAAGATGATAAAAAATGACCCATATTACATCATTCTTTCTAGAAGTCTTTGGTAGACCCATGAAAAAGTCCATCATAATATCATCTCATTTCCACTCAAGTATGGGAAGAGGTTGCATGACTCCTCTAAGATGTTGTCTTCCAGCCTTCACCTTTTGAAAAACCATACATCTTAACACATAATTAGCAATCTCCCTCTTCATGTTGTCCCACCAAAAATGTTCTTTCAAATCTCTATTCATCTTAGTGCTACCAAGGTGTATAGAGAAATTAGAGCTATGAGAATCATCCAATAATTACTTTTTTAGATCAGGTATATCATGAACACAAAGTCTCTTCCCAAATTTAAAAATTCCATCTTCATATACAAAGTCTATCAATATATCATCATTCATAGCTTTAATTTTCTTTTAAAACTCTTCATAATATGTCTGAGAACATTTTATCCTTTCTAGTAAATATGGTTTGGAAACCATTTGAAAAAAATATTAATGTTTCAGTTTCCATGATTATTCCCAGATCCATCTTTACTGGATCTATGAACATAGGATCCCTTTCAACTCTCATCTTGTTCAAAACTCCTTGATTATTTCTTCTCAAAGCATATGACACCTTATTTTCCTTCCTCGGGTGGTATTGTATAGTGAAATCATAATCCTTGAGTAGTTCAAGCCATCGTCTTTGCCTCATGGTGAATTATTTCTGTGAGAAAATATACTTTAAACTCTTGTGATCGGTAAATATCCCTCATTTTTTACCATAGAGATAATGTCTCCATATCTTCAAAGCAAAGATTACAGCTACTAATTCAATATCATGAGTGGGATAGTTTTGTTCATGAATTTTTAGCTGACTTGATGCAAAGGCAATAACTCTATCATTATACATAAGAACAAAACCAAGTCCTTTCTTTAAAGCTTCACTATAAATAATAAAGCCATCATTCATCGATGGTAGAGTCAAGATAGTATCATTGAATAACATTCTCTTCAGTTCTTCAAAACACTCTTCACAATATTTTGTCCAAAAAAATTTAACCCCTTCACGTGTGATCTTTGTTAATGGGTTATCCAATCGGGAAAAAGTTTGTACAAAATGCCGACAATAACCGGCTAAACCAGTAAAATTGCATTCCTTAGTTATGCTCGTCAGTGCTATCCATTCTTGGATTGCCTTTTTATTTTAAGGATCAATGGATATTCCATCCTTAGAGACAATACGGACAAGAAAAGAAATCTCTTAAAGCTAGAATCCACACTTTCTAAACTTCCCATATAATTCATTTATTCTGAGGGTTTTCAGAATAGTGCACAAATGATTTTCATGATCTTCATAGATTTTAGAGTATATCAAGATATCATCAATAAATACCACTAAAAATTTATCAAGATATTCCATGAAAACTCTATTCATTAGATCCATGAAGATAGTGGGTGCATTAGTCAGTCCAAAAGGAATTACTGTAAACCCATAATGACCATACCTGGTTCGAAATACTGTTTTCGGAATGTCTTCCTTCTTTAAACATAACTGATGATATCAGATCGAAGGTCAATCTTTGAAAAATATTAAGCTCCATGAATTTGATCAAATAAATCATCAATGCACGGTATGTGATACTTGTTCTTTATTGTTATAGCATTGATCTCCCTGTAGTCAATGCACAACCTCATAGATCCATCTTTCTTATTAACAAAAAGAATAAGGGCTCCCCATTGAGAAAAACTAGGGTGAATAAATACTTTATTACTCAATTCCTCTAGTTGTTTCTTTTGTTCAACTAATTCCACAGTGGTCATTCTATAAGGGGTCTTCGATATGGCCCTTGAACTAGGAATTAAATCAATGGAAAACTCAATTTATCATTCATGATGATGTCGAGGTAAATCCTCTAGAAACACATCAACATATTCTTGCACAATATGTATGTCCTCTACTTGAACATTCCTTTCCTCACCCATAGTTATTTAACTCTATTCCTCCATAATAATTGAATTTAGTATAGATAATGGGGGTGGATCTTAGTAATAAGTTGATGGTGACATTTCTAATCTAAAGATAAGGTACTCCTTATCATCATCAAAAATTTTAACCTCCTTTTTATTACAATAAATTTTCACATCATGGTCTAAAATCCAATACATACTGAGGATTATATCAAATTCAATCATGGGTATGACGATGAGATCAATAGATAAATCATGTTTATATGACCTAATGGGAATTGATTCACAAAACATTGTTGCAATGATACTTTCTTTTAGAGTTTTGACTGAAAAATCCCTTGTTAAATCAAATTGTAAATATCTAATTTTCTTAGAAAACTAGGAATATATTAAATAATGAAATGATCCAGAATCAAAAAAAGCATTGGTTAAATTTGAGTAAACCATTAAATTACCTTCTACCACGTCATTCAGAGCTTCAACCTCAGTAGTAGTGATTGCATAATCTTGTCCATACTCCCTTGGTCTTTTCTGAGTTAATTTTACTTGGAATTTAGGAAATTCATTTTCATAATTCCCTATTTCACTACAATTGTAGCATTCAACATTGATAGCCTCTTACTTTCCCTTGTAATCACGAGCTTGGTGGCCTTTTTTCACCACACTTATAACAGACTTCCATTCCCTTTAGGAAAGTATCAAGGTGTTTCTTCCCATATTTAATGCAGAATGAAAATTATGCTTTTCCCTTCTTCCCCATATTTCCATTTACAGAGTGTTTAGAAGATCTCTTATTCTCTTGATTTTATTTAATGTCATAATAGTTAGAGAATTCATTTTCTGTCTTGATAGCACATGAGACAATATCTTCATACGATGAGAAGGATTATGATACTAATGCTCCATGGAGAAATGTTTCTAACACATCAAAGAATCTATCAATATTACTCCTTGGGTTATGTATATAATCTGTTTCATGCCTTGATAACCTTCTAATGTTAGCCTCATACTTTGTGACATTCTCATCCTCCTTTTACCTTAGACTCAAAAATTGTCTTTCCATATCAACTTGATGGTCATGAGGAAAGTATTTTTATAAGAAAATCTCCTTAAACTCACTCCATTCCATATTTGATAATTCTTCATCCTTCGTTTTGTTTTGAATTAATGACCACCATTGATCTTCATCTCCCATGAGGTGATAAACTGCCATGAAAACCTTTTCCATTTCACTACTCCCCAAAACATGAAATATTTTCTTTAAGGAACTTATCCATTGCTTAGCTACAAATGGATTTGTTGTCCCATTGAATTTTGGTGATTTATACCTCATGAAGTGGTCAAACATTTATCCTTCATGTTGTGGATCTGGTTTCTCCATATGGTAAGGTTATTATTCATAACCTGAGTGAGTTATCCCAGTATGGTAATAAGTTGTTTAGCACAAGTTTCATCACCATCTCCATTATAATTATCTTGAGTAGGATGGAAATCCCTACATGGATTAGGTGCGTTGATATGGTTTCCATTCCTTCCACTAGGTGCCATTTCTAATCAATGACATTCACTATATTAGTTTATGAATCAAAGAACATAATTCCAAACCAGTAAAATAGCTAACATAAATTAAATATTTTATGCATATAATCTATAATCATAAAAAAATGTTTTCATTGAGGAAGTATTTACTCATAAATCCTTCATAATGGTTTGTAAATAAAATGTGAATTATGCTTAGCATATCCCCTAGGATTGTCGAAACCAAGAGTGAAACAAATCCCATTTTTATGTATCAGGATACCCCGAGTCAAGCCCGAAACACCTTGTCAGAGTTTTCACTCCTAGGTACATCTGTTCCAGAGCCGCCTCTACCTAATATTATCTATACATGAATTTATTTCTTGAAAAATACACAAAATCTATATATTACCAAAATTCTAGGAAGTACTTATATACTAATCCTCAAAGTCTATCTTAGGGTAATGTTCTCTAATCAGAGTTTTTCTAAATCTAGCTTCTAATCTTTGTAACAAACTTCATCTGATACCAACTGTAACGCACCAACCCTAGTTACCCAGATTTGGTGCATTATTACATAACATTATCATGATCACAAGGGATCAAATCCTAAAAGACCGATCAATTTAGTATCCTTGGAAGTACTAGATACAAACATAAGTTTTAAATTACATTATGAAATGAAAAACAACAATAATGTGTCTCCTTTGAAAAAATTCATATCCCTTAGACTATCCATGTTGGGAAGTCATAATATACTACTTTTCATCATGGGAAAAATAAAACATATAAAGGGGTGAGCTCAGGTGCTCAGTAAAGATGAAAATATAGCAGAAACTTTCATAAATTAGCATAAACATTTAAGGAAATGTATAAGACTAAAACACAAGCCTTTTAAACATAAAATTCAATATATACAGAAAAGATAAATCAAATAATTCCATTTACTTATTCACATGGATATTATACTATTCAAATAATCACATGTAATATCAGTAGCCAATTTCAAAATGATGGAATGCATAATGTTGGACATCATAACCACATAATCAAGGCCTCATGCCATGACTACAAATAATATTTTATCAAGGAATTATTCCAAGACCCTAGTTTGTCTCATGAGACCTACCGATGCATCGAAGAGCTATAGTGGGCTCTACTCGACACTTATTATGTCCAATGCATTACTCATATGAAAAGGATGAAACCAAACATAAACATTCGTATTAAAACTAGCATATGAAATGTTAATACTTTAACCATAAACCATGAATGGTATAAAATAACACATCCACAGTCAAACATATCACAAAACCTTCAGTACAATATGGAAGATTTTATCATAATAAATCAAGTTCAAAGAAGTGTAAAATCCATCAAAGGATGTTGACATAGATGAAATAAAAACTATTTGAGAGAAATATCTCTTTTTATTTTAAAATCGTTCAAAAGTTACATAATTATAAAATAAAACATTTATTTTGAAAATATTATTATAATATTCTAAGGGATGCTTCAAAGGTGTTATAACGGCAAAAAATAGCCACACCCACCATATAAGTTAAAAAAACATTCTTACCTTAATTTTTCGAAAAGGTCATAAACTACCTTGTTTGGAATGTGACGAAAATATTCCTTTCAAACCATTTTATAAAAAGTAAAACAAGGTATAAATAACTTTAAACCATAGTCTAGTAAATATTAATTTTTTTTGAAATACATTTTTAAGAAACATGGATGTGGATGATAAAGAAGTCACAGTAGATACTCACGTATAAACAACCTCGGATAATAAAGAGATTGAAAAATTAACCCTTACCTTGTACTTTTCCTTAGTAGAGGGTACGTTAACCACTTATATAATAGTTAAATCATTGTTATTAAATGATACAATAACCACATACATAAATATGATATAATATATGATCTTTTAATATTTCTTTGTTAATAATATTTTAGTAGTATCATTGTTTCGGGTGTTAACTGATTCGTTTTCATTTATATGTTTTGTCAAATAAGTAATGTTTGATATGGATAATATGTATTTGATTCATATCCAGAATTATATTAAGTTCTTAAACATTATTTTTAATCATAAAATGAAAATTATTCTTGAATGGTTACGATGGGGAATGAATCTCATCACGTTCGTGGAGATGGTAATCCGTACGTACGCACGAGCGACAATACCATTATATTGATGGTGAAATCATATGTAATTGGATGTTATATACTATATAAAGAATAATTAACATGTTATATTTATTATTTAAATCAATTATACTCACTATTATACTCATCCAAATAATAAAGTGTTGAATAACAAACTACACCACGACGTGGAGACGGTAAGTCATACGTATGCATGTATGGTGAATTTGTAATTTATAGGATGGTTAGAATAATGAATATGGTTGTACCATATTTATAATAACATCAAATTATGTAGAAGGTACTGTATTTACTATTTTTGTGTGGAAACAACAAATAAAGAGGAAGTGGAAGAAGAAAAGAAATTTGAAAGAGGTGATGAAATTATTACCTCTTCTTCGGGTGCTTCCTTTTGATTTGATCTAAAGGGATCCTTAGGTCATCATTATGGTAAAATTAAGGCCTCTAGGTTGAATTTATCATAGTTGGGAAAATATTTTATCAGGTTTTGGCCAAACCAAATGGCTTTGGAGGTGTGATTTTGAGAGAAGGGGAAGTACCATTTTATAAGAGAGGTGAGGGTCACTTTTGAAAAAGCATGAAAGATTAATTTATTATACAATAATATTCAGTTTATAATGGATATAAAAGGATTTATTTATATTATAAGGTGGGTATGAGACTAAAACATCTCAACCAATAGGTTTTAGTTAGGTTTAGGTCACCATATTAACCTTATCTTTTAGATTTAACTCTTAGTTAAATAGTTTAACTTTTACCATGTATCCTTGTATTATTATAATAAGTGGTTAATAAACATACTATAAAAAGACAAGATAACCCCAATTGGTTAATTATTGACATATCTACCTTATCTAAGTCCTTTGGCCGAACCTTAGATTTTTAGAAATATTATATCAATTAATAATACACCATTTTTTTAAAAAACTCATTTATGTCAATTTTGACACTATTTAGTATTTTGTTTTTGTGAAAGTCAAAAAAACTTGATTACTTAGAAAAAAATATATTAAATCAATAATAACATGAAATATTAACCTATAAAATTATTTTAATGCATCAAAAGTCTCAATTTACATTTATTTTTATATTTATAATATCAATTATGTTAATCTTTCATTAATAAGGTAATTACTGCATCATCATTATGTCATAAATAAATTTAATTATTTAATGTTTAAAAATTATAAAGAAAATAAAATTATGTAGGAAATATTATTATCTTTATAATGAATATTTATAGTTGAATTTATCTTATGTATAACCCTATATTAAAAATAGTTTAGTTATGGAAATTTGAATTTAACACTTTTTAACTCTTCTTTAAATAAAATAATAATAAAAGTCCTAATATAATCTATGTGGATAAAAGAGAATAATATTTTATTCCTAAGGTTTATTTTGGTCGAAAAAAACTTATCCAATAGAATTAGGACATGTGTTATGGTAATTGTAATATCATTTTTACCTTTAATTACCCTATTTACTTTTAACCGTGGTAAATAAAATACAAAAGTTACTATTCACCAAAAATTATTTTCCTCCTATTGAAGAACATTTTACTAACTAATTTCAAACATGTATCTTTGATTTTTGAAAGTAAATTCACATAAGTGGTAAAATTGTGTTTTATACAAATTTGCCAACGTGCCTAGAAATGGGTAAAAGACGTTAAAAAGTTCAATAAAAATTTATACATCTAATCTTATTATAAAATGACTCCAATGAATTCTATTGAACTAATATAAGTATTATGTATATATTTTGACTTAAAATAAATTTCAATAACATAAATAATTATTTAAACAAAAAGTAGGTTTTAAACAATAATGTAGTGTTTTTCACTATTCATAAAAAATTGACAGTTTTCAGAAAAATACTAACAATTCAACCTAAGATAATTTTGATATTCCGAATCCAAAAATGATGTACATTTTGAAAAATAAAATTTATAAAATTTAAAAAGGTGGGTATTAATATTCATAACGGCTACTTTGATTGGTCGTGGTGTGCTAGAACTCGAAGTTGCGTACATCGCAAGTTATTGTATTATTCAAATAGAAACGTGTCGTGGAAGAATGGGGTGTTAAAATAATTATACATATATTATAATTTTATAAATAAATATATTTATATATATTAAGGAGTATATATATATTTATATATATTAATGAGTATATATATATATAATTATATCAATAGTTAATTATAGGATTCATGTTATACCCATGAATCTATTATGTTCTCATAAATGATTATCAAATTACATTAAATATATTTATTATATTTATAATTATAAGTTTTAAATTATATATAACTACTTTTTAAATATATTTACTTATAACTATAACTATGTATATATTTATTTATTTATGAAGTTTGGGTTATAGCCTAGTGGATAACAACCCTGTAATCCTGCATCACAAACCCAGGTTCAAATCTGGGCACCAGCAAATTTTGATTATATTTTCACCAAGATGTAACACCCCAAGCCTCAACAGTATGCTTCCTTTTAAATAATTTAATATCTTTTGGTCCACACAATATCGAATTTGAGCGCACAATGACCTTTAAAACAAGCCATTTAAAAAGTGGTTATGAATAATATTAACCAAATTATGAAATTCAAAAGGTTTACTCTTTAAAATATGTTTCACTTTTGAATTTAGAATGTAAAAATTATCTTAGGATTAAATTTTGGTAATTTTTTTGAAAAGTTTCAATTTTTGATGAATAGTGAAAAATACTATATTGTTGTTAAAAAAGGACTATTTCATTTATTTAATTATTTTACTATAAATTGATTTTAAAGTCACAATAGATAAATAATACATATATTAATCCAATATAGTTCATTGGATAATTTTATAATAGAATTAGATATAAAAATTTACTAAATTTTTTAACGTCCCTTTTACCCACCTTTTAATCACATCTACAGGATTTGCATTGAACATAATTTTACTAATATTGTAAATTGAATTTCTAAAAAAATATACATGTTTATAATCAGTAAGAAAAATGTGGTCTAATAAGACCAAAATAGTTTTTCATGAATAGAAAATTTTGGATTTTATTTACCATGGTTAAAGGTAAATAAGGTAATTAAATATAAAATTAATATTATAATAATATAATATCACCCTAACATTTATCCTAATTTTATTGGATAATTATTTTTTCACTAAAATCATCCTTAGGTCAAAATTATGATCTTTTTTAAGCCACTTCTATTAGATTAGGGCATTAATTATTTTTTATTTAAAGAAGTGTTAAAAATGTCATATTCAAATTTTATTAACTATATCATTTTAATATGAGGATATATAAGTGACATGGACAACTATAAATATTATTTAGAAAGATAAAATTATTATATAAATAATAGTGATTTATTTATAATTTTTTTAAATAAATAATTAAATTAAACGGTGACACATTAATGATGTAGTAATTGAATTATTAAAGAAATAATCAATTAAATGTTATTAAATATATTAAAATAAATAAAAAATGACTTAAATAATGACATAAAATAATTTCATAGATAACATAGACATGTTTTTGAAATATTAGAATTATTGGTTCAATTTATCATATTGTTTTGTTTTTTTAATTCAATTTTGGAATAGTATCAAAATTGACATAAATGATACTTTAAAATAAATAATATTTAATTAAATGTTATAAAATTCATAAAAATCTAAATATTTTCCAAATAACTATTATAGTGATTAATATGTCATAAATCATTCAATTGGTGTTTGTTTGGCATTTTATAGTAACTATATTAACCCTATAGGGTAAAAATACAAGAAGATACAATAAAAGTAAATTGTTTAACTAAGGGTTAAACCCAAAAGATAAGGTTAATTTTGTGACCCGAACTGGTCTAAAAAACATTTTTTAAGAGGATATTTACCCATACTCATATTTTCCTCGAAATAAATCACTTTGAATCTATTTTAAATAGAAAATAAATTTATAAAAAATTAATATTTTTAGATCTTCCAAAAGTGACCCTCGTCTCTCTCATAAAAGGGCAATTCTCCTTCTCTTTAATTCACACCTCTAAATCCATTTTGATCGGCCAAAACCTACCCAATTATTCTCCCAAATTCTATCTATTCATTCTAAATTCCACACTTTGGTTATAAATCCAACCTAAGGAGTCATTTTGTTCAAACTAAAAGGAGACACCCGAAAAAGAGGTAATTGTTTTATCACATCTTTCAAAGTTCTTTTCTTCTTATGCTTTCTCTTTATATATTGTTTCCACATAAAAATAATAAATATACTATAATTAATGTACTTATATATTATTATAATCATCTTACAATCGTATTCCTCAATTTACCCATCATACGAATAACAATTTCACCATGTGTGCGTGCATATGGCTTATCGTATCCACGTCGTGGTGTAATTTGTTATTCAACACTAATTTATTTGGATGGGTATGATGATGAGTATAATGGATATAAATAATGAATATGACATAATAATGATTATGTATAATCAATATACCATCAAATTCTATACCATTTAACCATCAAGGGAATGATACCATCGCTCATGCATACGTACAACCTACCGTCTCCATGACGCGGTGAGATTCATTATACAAGTTAACCATTAAATAATGATTATAAAATTTATATGATGAGTAAAATTAAAAATTAAAAATTTAATTTCATTATGTATATGAATAAAATACATCATATTCACAACAAACACGACTTACATGATAAAACAGAAATGAGAAAATGAATCAGTTAACACTAGAAACAACGGTAAAACTGAAATATTATTTAAAAAATGATATAAGAGGATAATATATGATATAATAAATATGTATAAGGTCCTGGTATAATTTAATAACATGTTTTAACAATTATAAAGAAGTCTAAATCACCCTCGACTAAAGGAAAGTATAAGGTAAGAGTTAATTTCACAATCTCTTTATTATCCAAGATTTCTTATATGTAAGTATCTACTAGGACATCCTATTAATCCATGTCCACGTTTCTTAAAATTTGATTCAAAATATTATTTATAATTGTTAAAATTAATTTTTACTCATGTTTTACTTTTTTTAAAAAAAATTGAAAGGAATATTTCTGTCATTTTCCAAATGAGATACTTTATAACCTTTTGAAAAATTAAGGAAAGAAAGTTTTTTTAACTTATACGGCACAAGTGGCTATTTTCTTCCATTATGATGCCTTAAAATTTTGAATATTTCCTTAAAATATTATAAGGTTGTTTTAAAAATAAATGTTTTTTTATAATTTTGCAGCTTCTAAATTATTTCAAATTAAAAAATGGATATTTCCCTCAACAAGTTTTAATGGATTTATTAAATTATTTTCATCTATGTCAAAATACTTTGTTGGATTTTATGTTTATTTCAGGTTGAATTATTATGATAAAATCTTTCATATTGTATTTAAGGGTTTAGGATATATTTGACTATGGATGTGCTATGTTTATACCATTCATGGTTTATGGTTAAAGTATTAACATTTCATATGCTAGTTTTAATATCAATGTTTATATTATGTTTCTCCCTTTTCGTAAGAGGAATGCATTAGACATAGTAATAGCCAGGAGAGGACCACAATAGCCCCTCAATTCATTAGTAGGTCTCACAAGAAAAACAATTTTCTTGCCACAAGGCCTTGTCAGTATGGTGATGTTTTTGGCATGAGTCCTTGACGGTATGGTTATGATGTCCGTCATTATGCATTTCCTTGTTATGAGATTTGTTATTTATTTTTCATGTTATTATTTAACTAGTAGAATATCTATGTGAAAGTTTAAATGGAATTATTTTATTTATTATTTCCATATTATGCTAAATATTATGTTTAAAAGGCTTGTGTTTTTGTTTTATACCTTCCCTTAAAAGGTTATGCTTATTTATGATAGCTTTCACTATAATGTTTATCCTTAAAGAGAATCTGATATCACACCTTTATTATGTTTCATTTTTTCCCAGGATGCAAAGAATTATATTATTATTGACCTAAAGGGATATTCTAGGGGATATGAGAGTTTCCAAAGGGGATAATATTTTGTATTTCATTCCAAAATGTAATGTAAAACTTATGTTTGTATCTAGTATTTCCAAGGCTACTAAACCAATTGGTCCTTCGAGATTCGATTTTCTTTTGATCATGCCAATGTAATAAAATAATTTAGAGACTCTGGAAAATTGGGGTTGGGGAATTACAGTTGGTATCAAAGGAAATTTAGTACAAACCTTATAAACTAGATTTAGAAAAACCATTATCAGGGAAAATTATCTTAAGATAGAATTTGAGGATAAGTATAATAGACCATCCTAGAATTTTGGTAATGTATAGATTATGTGGGTATTTCTAGAAAATAATTCCCTATCTTGATACTATAAGTGGACATGGTTTTGTAACAAATTTACCTAGGAGTAATAACTCTAACAAGGGGTTCTAGGCTTGACTCGAGTTACTCGGGTACATGAAAACGGGCCTTACTATGCACCTAGTTTGACACTCCTAAGTGACATGCTTAGGATAATTAATATTTTATTTAGAAACTATTTTGAAGGATTTATTATTAACAATTTCCACAAAGAAACCATGTTTATGATTATGGATTAGATATTCATAAATTTTTTAATTTGTGTTAAGTATTTTACTAGTTTGGAATTGTGCATTATGATTTATAACCTAATCTAGTGTATGAAATCATTTTGAAATGGTTCCTAGTGGAAGAAATAGAAATCCCATCAATGCACGTAATATATATAGGGATTTCCCTCCTATGAAAGATAATGTTAGTGGAGATGGTGATACAACTGGTGATGAATAGATAATAACCATACTGGGACACCTTTCTCAGATTATGAATAATAACCTTACATGAATGGAGCACCCTGATCCACAACATAGAGGATCAATGTTAGATTTATTCATGAGGAAAAAAACTCCAACATTATATGGGACTACAAATCCATTTGTAGTTGAGAAATGGATAAGTTCCATAGAGAATATATTTCTTACTTTGGGGAGTAATGAAAGGGAAAAGGTTGTCACGATAGTTTATCATCTCTCAGGAGATGAAAGTCAGTGGTGGTCATTAAATAAAAATATGAAGGAGGATGAAGAAGTAGAAAATATGTAACAGAGGTAGTTTATAGAACTTTTCTTAGAAAAATATTTTCCTCATGGACAACAAGCTCATATGGAAGTTCAATTTCTGAGTCGGAGGCAAAGAGGATGAGAATGTTGCAAAGTATGAGGCAAACTTCATAAGGTTAGAAAGGCATGTTGCAGACTGTATATGTAACCTAAGAAGTAAGATTTATTGATTCCTTAATTAGTTAAAACCATTCCTCTATTGGGTATTGGTCTCCCAATCTTTCTCATCGTACAAGTATATATTCTTATGTGTAATAAAGATAGAAAATGAATCCTCTAAATATTATTAATTTAAAGGGAATAATGAGAAAAAGAGGGCCTCTAAACACTCTGGGAAATGAAATAAGGGGAAGAAGGGAAAATCTGACTTTCCACCCTACAATAATTGTGAAAAGAAACACCCCAGTACTTGACTAAAGGGGATGGGAGTTTGTTACAAGTGTGGAGAAAAAGGACACCAAGCTCATGATTGTAAGGGGAAGAAAGAAATTATCAATGTTCAATGATACAATTGTAAAGAAATGGGATATTATGAAAATTATTATCCTAATAATTAAATAAACTTACCTCGGAAAAGAAAAAGGGATCAAGACCAAGATTTTGCGATCATAACTGCTGAGATTGAAACTCTTAATGATGTGTGGTAGATACTATAATCATATCCTCAAATTTAGGAAAAGATTTATTTGATTATATATCCTCACATTCATTTATATATTCCTAGTTTTCTTTGAAAATCAGATATTTCCAATTCACTTTATCAAGGGAGATGTCAGTCAAAACCCACAAGGGAAGTCTCATTGCAACAAAGATGTGTCAGGTAGTTCCCATTATGGCATATAAATGTACATTATATGATGACTTTGTTATCATACCTATGGATAAATTTGATATAATCCTTAGTATGGATTGGCTATCAAAATATGATGTGAAAATATATTATAGGAAGAAGGAAATCATGATTTGTGAGTATGATATAGAATCCATTATCTTTAGAGCAGAAACTTCATCACCTAATTCTTATCAAAATCCACCCCAATACCTTTTCTGACTGGAATTCTTGGGGAGGAAGAAAAAATTACATCTAGGGATAAAGAAATGAATATTTAGATTTAGGATGTACCTATTTTAAAGGAATAAATTGATGTTTTCCCTGAAAATTTACCAGTACACCCCCCAAATCATGAAGTTGAGTTTTCTATTGATTTAATCCCTAAAGAAAGACCAATATCATAGACTCCTTATAGAATGGCCACTATGGAATTAGTAAATTTGAAGAAACAACTAGATGATTTGAGTAATAAGGTATTTATTCAACTTAGTGTTTCTCTATAGAGAGCCCCATTTATTTTTGTTAATAAGAAAGATGAATCTATGAGGTTATGCATTGACTATAGAGAAATCAATGCTATTAGAACAAAGAAAAAGTGTCCTCTACCTCATATTAATGATTGGTTTGATCAGCTTAATAGAGATCAATATTTTTCAATGATTTACTTTCATTCTTGATATCATAAACTTTGTGTAAGGAAGGAAGATATTCCAAAGATATCATTCCAAATGAGGTATGGTCATTACGAATTTACAGTAGTGCCATTTGGATTGACTAATTCACCCTATTTTTTCATAGATCTAATGAAAAGAGTGTTCAAGGAATATCTAGTTGATTTTTTCATAGTATTTATTGATTATATCTTGTTATACTCCAAAATATATGAAGACCATGAGAACCACTTGCGGATTTTTCTAAAAACTCTTAAAAGAAATGAATTATATGGTAAATTTAGCAAGTGTGAATTATTGATTCAGGAAATTTCTTTTCTAAGCCATATTGTCTCAAAGGATGGAATCTTTGTTGATCCTTAAATGAAAAATGTCATCCAATAATGTCCAACACCGATGATCATAACTGAGGTGGGTAATTTTGTTGGTTTAGCAGGTTACTATTGGTGTTTTTTCTAGAATTTTGCCTGATTGGAAAACCCATTAACCAAGCTCACTCGTAAAGGGGTTAAATTCATTTGAAAAAAAAGTTTGAAGAATGTTTTGAAGATTTGAAGGGAATATTATTAAATTCTCTTATCTTGACTCTACTATCTTGTAATGATGGGTTTGTGATATATAGTGATGCATCAAGGAAAGGAATCGGTTGTGTCCTTATGCAGAATGATTAGGTTATTTCTTATGCATCAAGGTAATTAAAATTCATGAAAAAATCTACCCAACTCATGATAGGGAGTAAGAAACTACAATCCTTGCTATTAATATATGGATACACTATATCCACGGTGAAAGATGTGACATATATACTGATCATAAGAGTTTGAAATATATTTTATCAGATAAATAACTCAACATGAGACAAAGTAGATGGCTTTAGCTACTCAAGGATTATGAGTGCACAATATACTACCACCCAGGTAAGGAAAATAAGGTGGAAGATGATTTGTTTATAAAAGACCATGGATTTTTAAAAAAAATTAGATTTTAAAGGAATCCTATGTTTATGGATGTAGTAAATATGGATATGGGAATTATCATGGAAGTTGAAACATCACTAAATTTTCAAGTGGTTGCAAAACCTTCTTTACTAGAAAGGATAAAAAATTCTCAGTCTGAGGATGAGGTGTTTCAAAATAAAATTAAAGTTGTGATTATGGGAGAATGATTGACTTTGTATTTGAAGGTGGTACTTCGAAATTTGGGAAGAGGCTTTGTGTTCCTCCAATACCCGAGCTACAAATAAAATTATTAGATGATAATCATAGATCCAATTTCTTTATACACCCTGGTGGCACTAAGATGTATAGATATTTTAAGGAACATTTTAGGTGGGACAACATGAAGAGAGATATTGTTGATTATGTGTTGACATTTTTGGTTGGTCAATAGGTGAAGGCTGGAAAACAACATCCTTGGGGTGTCTTGAAAACTCTTCCTATACCTGTGTGGAAATAGAAAGATTTTACAATGGACTTTTTCATGAGGCTACCAAAGACTCCCAGAATGAATTATACAATATGGGTTATTATTGAACATCTTACCAAGTTAGAAAATTTTCTTGTTATAATAGAAGATTTAAAACTTTAACGTTTAGAAATAAAATATACTGATTAATATGTAAGAATTTAGGGTGTACCCCTATCGATTGTTTTTGACCGTGATCCCCGTTTTACAACACAATTCTGGAAAATCCTTCATAAGTCCCTAGATACTGAGCTTCGTTTGAGAACTTCCTACCACCCTGAAATTGATGGACAATTAGATAGGACTATTCAAACCTTAGAATACATGTTGAGATCTTTCTATCTTAAATTTAATGGTATATGAGATTAGTATTTACCTCTAGTATAATTTTCTTATAACAATAGCTTCCATTAAAGTATAAATATGGCACCATATGTAGTGTTATATAGAAAGTGATGTCGTACAACAATTTTTTGGGATGATGTTGGTGAAAGGAAGATTGTAGGCCCAGAACATGATGAGGAAACAACAAAAAAAGTCAAGAAATATTCAGACCCATATCAAAATTGCTCAAAGTTAGAAAAAGAGCTTTGCTGATAACTGAATGAATGATTTGGAATTTCAAGTGGTAGATCATGTTTTCTTGAAGGTATCTCCATGGAAGGATGTTATAGGATTTGGTAATAAGGGTAAATTAAGTCCCAGGTACATTGGACCTTTTAAAATTATGGAATGAATTGGAGTTGTAGCTTACCATTTGGTAATGCCGCCAAGTCTCTTCAAAGTTCATGATGTGTTCCACGTATCAATGTTAAAGAAATGCATGCCAAACCCAACGCATGTACTCACCTACAAAGAAATAGAACTGTAAATCAATCTATATTATTGTGAAGATACTATCAAAATTCTTGATAACAGAGAACACGTGTTGATAAATCAGACGAATCGCCTAGTAAAGGTTCTTTAGATAAATCACAAAGTAGAAGAGGTGATGTGGGAACCTGAAGAACATATGATGAATAACCACCTGAAAATTTTTATGAAGTGATATTATAGAAATTTCAAGGATGAAATTATTTTAAGTAGGGAAGAATGGAACACCCCAATATTCAACAGCACACTTCCTTTTAAATAATTCAATAGCTTGCGCTGCACGCAATATCGAGTTCGAGCGCACCATAACCTTTAAAACTATCCATTTAAAATGTAGTAATGAATAATATTAACCAAATTATGAAATTTAAAAATTTTGTTTTTCCAAATAGACTTCATTTTTGAATTCTAAATTTCAAAATTATCTTAGGGTAAAATTTTGGTAATTTTTTGAAAAGTTTCAATTTTTAATGAATATTGAAAAATACTGCATTATTGTTAAAGACCGACTATTTAATTTAAAAAAATATTTCACTGTAATTTTTTTTAAGTACCAATAGATAAATAATGTATACATTAATCTAATATAGTTCATTGTAATCATTTTATAATAGAATTAGATAAAAAATTTATTAAACTTTTGAACGCCTATTTACCCGCCTTCTAACCACATCTATAGGATTTGCATTAAACATAATTTTACCACTTCTGTGAATTTAATTTTTAAAAATGGACATGCATGGTTGTAATTAGTATGAAAAATGTGGTCTAATAAGATCAAAATATTTTTCTAGTGAATAATTACTTTTGGATTTTATTTACCATGGTTAAAGGTAAATAGGGTAATTAAAGGTAAAATTTATATTATAATAATATAATATTACACGAAAACCTGTCCTTATTTAATTGGATAAGTCTGTTTCGACCAAAATCCACCTTAGGTACAAATTATGATCCTTTTTAATCCACTCGTGTTAGATTTGTACATTTATTATATTTTATTTAAAGAAGAGTTAAAAATGTCATATTCGAATTTTATTAACTATATCATTTTTAATATGAGGATATATAAGTTATATGGTCGACTAAAAATAGTATTTAGAAAGATAAAATTATTATATACATAATTTTAATTTATTTATAATTTTTGTAAATAAATAATTAAATTAAATGGCGACATAATAATGATGTCGTAATTAAATTATTTTAGAAAAAATCAATTAAATGTTATTAAAAATATTAAAATAAATATAATTTGACTTAATTAATGACATCCATAAATTTCATAGATAACATAGACATTTTAGTGACATATTAGAAGTATTTTTTTGGAGCTATCAAGTTGGTTTGATTTTTTACTGAAAATTAATTTTTTATTAAGATAATCCCCCTTTTAAGGGTAAAGGGGGAAACCACCATGACATCAAATACATAAACAAGAAAAAAAGTCCACAATGGTCCAAAAGTACAAGACCAAACATCCCACACTACATGAGAAAATACCCTCCCTGGATAAAAAAAACATGAAATCCAACATCCACCTTCCACCACTGATCGGCTAGCCCCGTGAAAAATTACATGGGCCTCATACTGATGGCCATAGCCAAACCCTCTGAAACATACAATTTCAAAAAGAATAGGTACAATGGAAACTATTTTCCTTAAACCTCATCTGAATCAGCCTCATGTAGATGATTTAATTGTAGAATCCTTTGAGCTACAGACCACCGAGGCCAAAGCAAAAACAAACCAACCGAAGAATGGAAACCACCACCGATTGAAAACATTAAACCTTCCCTGCCTCCAAAGTCTACAAACACATTCAAAATAAAAGTGCACCCAAATTATAGAATCCACCATGAGTATAAAATCTACAGTATATCTATATCTAAAAAACATAGAACACCCAAAACCAATTCACGAACAACATCACATCAACGGACAGCAGAAACACATTCACCGAAAACCAACCCATGAACATTAGAACATCCAAATCCAAAATATTAAGGAAAAAACATGATTCAATTAACCATCACCTATTTATCATGAAGAAGAAAATGAATCTATTGCATCTCTTCCACGCCGCCGCTGCAACACTAACGATTCCTCCAAACCAAACACTTTGAAGCAGAACGAACCGTAGTGAACCCAAAATCAAGAACAACATGAAATCATACAAAACCAAAAACGAAAACAAGAAATGAAGACCAAAATAACAAGCATATTGGAAAAAAATCCTGCCACAAACTAGATCCCATCGCCGCCATCCAGGAAGCCTGTTGAGACCACGATGAACCACCCAATGCACACAACCGAAGACGAAGCAGAAACCCTTAGACCGCAGAAGCAGGATCTTGGCCGCTAGACCATCACCAAGCCTCCATGGAAAGCCCTATCCATTGAAGGTGGAATCAGGTGAGAAACAAGCTAGCATCTATGAACACCGAGATGACAGTTTCTAAGAAGTCCACGATGCCACCACAATAGAGAGGTCACCGACACGAGCTCTTCGAGCACAAGGAAGGATGCCAAACCGGCCCGAGCAAAGGGGTTGAGATGGCGACAAGGGGAAACCCTAGATTTTCAGCACCCCTTATGAGATCATCCTGATTTCTATTTTTTAATTCAAATTTTGAATAGTATTAAATTTGACACAAATGATACTTCAAAATAAATAATATTTAATTAGATGTTATAAAATTCATAAAAATATCTGGTTTGGCCAAATAACTAGGATAGTGTTAAATATATCATTAATGATCCAATTGGGATTCTTTGGCATTTTATAGTAGCTATATTAACCCTATAGTGTAAAAATACAAGAAGACACGGTAAGAGTTAAACTATTTATCTAAGGGTTAAACAAAAAATGATAAGCTTAATTTTGTGACCTGAACTTTTCTAAAAAAAATTGGAAGAGATTATTTAGACCCATCAACATATTATCCAAGAAATAAATCACTTCATATCTATTTGATACCAAAAAAATTATAATAAATTAATATTTTACGATTTACCAAAAGTGCCCCTCACCTCTCTTATAAAAGGGGAATTCTCCTCTTTAATTCACAACTCCAAAGACCTTTGGCTTGGCCAAAACCTACTCAATTATTCTCTCAAATTCCATAAATTTATCCTAGAGGCCAAACTTTGGGCATAAATCCATCCCGAGGAGTCCTTTTGTGCAATCCAAAAGAAGACACCCGAAAAAGAGGTAATTGTCTTATCACCACTTTCAAAATTATTTTCTTATTATACTTCCTATTTCTATGTTGTTTACACATAAATATAATTAATATAATATAATACATATAATTATATGTTATTATAATCATTTAACAACCGTATTCCTCATTTTATCCATCATACAAATAATAATATCACCAGGCTTTCATACATACAACTTACCGTCTCCACATTGTGGTGTAATTTTTTAGTCAACACTACTTTATTTGGATGAGTATAATGGATATAAATAATGAATATATCATGATTATTTTTATTTATAATTAATATTTCATCCAATTCTATACCATTTAACCATCAATGGAACTATACCATCACTCATGCGTACATAGGGCCTACCGTCTCCACAATGCGGTGAGATTCATTCTCCATGTTAACCATTCAATAATAATTATAAAATTTATATGATGAGTAAAAATAATAATTGTGAACTTAATTTCATTATTCATATAAATAAAATATATCCTATTCATAAAAAACATGACTTACATGAAAAACTATAAATGGGAAAATGATGTAGTTAACACCCGAAGCAACGGTAATACTGAAATATTATTACCAAAATTATATAAGAGGATCATATATGATATAATAAATATATATATGGTCCTAGAATAATAAAATAACATCTTTTAAACTTTATACAGGAGGTTAAATCACCCTCGGCTAAAGGAAATTATAACTTAAGGGTTAATTTCACAATCTCTTTATTATCTGAGATTGCTTATACGTAAGTATCTAATGGGACATCCTTATCATCCATGTACATGTTTCTTAAAATGTAATTAAAAATATTTTCAAACATTGATTAAATTTGTTTTTACCCATGTTTTACTTTTTACAAAAAAATTTTAAAGGAATCTTTTAGCCATTTTCTTAATGAGGTACTTTATAACCTTTTCGAAAAATTAAGGAAAGAATGTTTTTTTAACTTATATAGAATGAGTGGCTATTTTCTACCATTATGATGACATAATATTTTGAATCCTTACTTACAAGCTTATAAGGTTATTTTCAATAGAAATTTTTTCTTTTATAATTGTGTCTTCCTAAAATATTTCAAAGTAAAAAAGTGATATTTCCCTCAAAGAGTTTTAATGAATCTATTAAATTATTTTCATCTATGTCAACATACATTGTTGGATTTTATTCTTATTTGAGGTTGAATTATTATGATACAATCTTATATATTGTATTTAAGGTTTTGTGATATATTTTACTGTTGATGTGCTATGTTTATTCCATTCATGGTTTATGGTTAAATTATTAACATTTCGTATGCTAGTTTTAATAGAAATGTTTGTGTTATGTTTCACCCTTTTCATAAGAGGTATGCATTGGATGTAGTAAGTGATGGGAGGGGGCCTATATAGCCCCTATATGCATCAGTAGGTCTCATGATACAAAATAGTGTCTTCGAACAAGGCCTTGATGGTATGGTAATAGTCTTGGCATGAGGCCTTGACGGTACGATTATGATGTCAGACATTATGTATTTCCTCATTATGAGATTAGTTATTTATATTATATGTGATTTTTTTACTAGTATAATATCCATGTGAAAGTTTAAAAAACATTATTTGATTTATTATTTCCATATTATAATAAATATTATGTTTAAAAGTCTTGTGTTTTAGTTTTATACTTTTCCTTAAAATTTTATGCTTATTTATGATAGCTTCCACTATATTGTTTATCCTTACTGAGAATCTCAGCTCACCCCTTTCTTATGTTTATTTTTCCCCCAAGATGTGAAGATGTATATTATGATTTACCTATAGAGATATTCTAGGAGATATGAGAGTTCTCGAAGAGGATAATATGTTGTTTTTCATTTCAATATGTAATGTAAAACTTATGTTTGTATCTAGTATTTCCAAGGCTACTAAACAGATCAATCCTTCAGGATTTGATTTTCTTGGGATCATGACAATGTAATAAAATAATGCACCGACTCTAGGAAACTAGGGTTGGGGAATTACATAGATGTGGGATGTCTTGTGGCAACCCAGTCATGGGTCTATGGTAGTGGTGCGAGCACGGCGAGTCAGAGACACAACAGCGAGATGACTCATCAGGTGGGCAGGCGGTATCCACGATGGCTGTGTAACGACCTGAGTCCGGAGCCCCTCCACTGGTGCCCTGTACCCGGTTCGCCACATGAACTCAAGCGCGTTTCCCCGAACGCCAGAGGCTGTCGACTAGCAGTGAGGGCCTTGGTGAGTCGGTGGGGAAACTATGCCCTCATTCAGTAAGGTATACAAGATAAGGAAGCAACAAATAACAGCGGAAGCAGTAAAGAACATGCATAACAATTGAAACCAAACAGCAAAAGCAATGTAGATATATAACTATGATTACAATGATGCAGCAGGTACAAGTATCTAAGGAAAATAGCAAACACAACAATGTGCTGAAATACAACTGAAACCAAGTGAAAAAGAAAACAAAGTAAGCTCCTCAGCATCGCAAGCCACGGCTCGGTCCCATGCTCCCCAGCTCCTAGTGCAGTCAAGATCTTGAAGTAGAAGGGCGCTTTCCCTTGTCTATACCTGCAGCAACATAGTCTGCTTGGGCCCAAAAGCATGACCCAAACAAGGTGTGAGATACAATCCCAGTAGGCAATCGCCCAAAGATTTGTGCCTAACAGTCAATGAATACATGGCAGCAAATAAACAAGAAGCTGTAAACAGGGAAGCACAAGCAGCTACAATCCACAGTTCTAACAAGTAAAGTACACAAGCAAGCAACCAGCAACAAGAAGAAAATAGGTAACCCTCTGGGTAGCTCTCATATCCTAACTCCTATGGTTCAACCTCTAGTACTAGAAACCCTATGGGAGGCACACATAGTCTCACCCCTCTAGTTCGGCTACGTAATTAAGCAGACTCTCTGGGGAAGCACTCACTGTCAATTCCCCCTATAGTCTTGTATCGTGCAAAAGTCTCTCTGGGGAAGCACTCAACGTCAATTCCCCCTGTGGTCCGTGTCATGGATCTATAGACTCTCTGGGGAAGCACTCAACGTCAATTCCCCCTATAGTCTCACATTGCAATTAAAAGACACTCTGGAGAAGCCCTTCCGTCAATTCTCCCTTTGGTCTACTACTCTAGGTTCTCACAATCCTGAGTATAACTAAACATTCTCAACGCGTGTGTATCGTCCAAGTAAACCTCAAGAACTACTTGGCTATCAACTAAGGCTCAACAACATATCAAAAGAGACAGTTCTACTATCCTAAAACAAGGTATGGCAACTGGAAAAACGCCCAACAGGAAAAACAAGCATGGAAAAGCAATCTGAGCACAAAATAAATTACACTACTCACAAGCAATAACCTCTACTAAAGAAATTAAGCAGAGCAAGAAAACAACAAGGGAAAAAAAGGAAACACGCAATACCCCATTCAAGGGTATTGGTGGAATTTGCACATAATATTCATCAACTTTCTACGGAAAATCACAAACCACCTACCTCGATCCGAGGAGATCGATATACGTGAACCTCGATGACAGATTCCTCTTAGAACTACGTAGATCTGAGAAAACGCACAAAACGTTCATCCCACGATAACTTGGAAACGAGGAGTAAACAAGAAACAAGGCTAAAGCAGAAGGAAGAACTCACCGCTGTGATTCTAATGCAATTGACCATGCTCGAATCGGATAACGGACGGCGAGGCGGGAGCCCGTCGAAGATTCGGCTGTACGGTCACTTCCAGATGGATGAAAACTGAAGAAGAAGACGAATCCGAGGGTTAGAAGCGACCTCATAATGTTTAATGAAAAAAAGAAAGTACACGACGTGTACTTCTTGAGTACACGACGTGTACTTCAATTTTTTTCCATACTCCGAAAAACCGGCCTCCACCTCAGCCTTACACAGCGTGTGTGTGGCCCGAACACGGCCAACACATGGCGTGTACTCAGAAAGTACACGGCGTGTACTTCTGAAATTTCCAGAAAATTTATTTTCCTTAAAAACTTTAGAAAAAGGGAAAACATACCTGAAAAGAGATTCGGGTTCTTATAAACTTCCCCCCTTAAAGAAATTCGTCCCCGAATTTCCCTAACGAGGCGGAGAAGAAGAAACCCCAAATAGCTCCGGCCACTGCGATTGTACATCGGCCTCCCTCTCCCAGGTCTCGTCCTGTACTCTCCCGTGCTTCCATAGCACTCGTACCAGAGGAACAGACTGCCCACAGAGAACCTTTATACTACGATCGACAATCCAGATAGGATGCTCCTCGAATGACGCATCTACTTCAAGCTCGACTTCCTCAGGCTGAAAGACATGAGATGGGCCTGAAAAGTAATGTTGGAGCCGAGAGACGTGGAAGACGTCGTGCATGGCCCGATACCTCTGAGGTAGCTGCAACCGATAGGCGACTGACCCCACTCTCTCCAAGACCTCAAACGGCCCGACGTACCGCGGTGAAAGTTTACCCTGTCTCCGAATCCTTTTGTGTCCCAACCTCGGTGCGACACGTATGAAAACCTGATCACCGACCTCGAAATCCATAGGTCGTCTCCGCTGATCAGCATAAGACTTCTGTTGAGACTGCACTGTAGCCATCCTCTTCTGAATCAGCTCTATCTACTATGAAGTCTCCTGAACAAGACGAGGTCCCAGCAAAGCTACCTCTCATACCTCTAGACAGCATAAGGGCGATCGTCATAGCCCACTGTACAAAGCCTCGTATGGTGCCATCTTAATGGTCGCCTGAAAACTGTTGTTTTAGGAGAACTCCACTAGAGGGATATGCTTCTCCCAAGAACCACTAAAGTCTAGAATGCAAGCTCAGATCATATCCTCAAGCACCTAGATCGTGTACTTGGACGGGCCATCAGTCTGGGGATGGTATGCTGTACTCAAAAGTACCTGTGTACCCAAGGCCTTCTAAATTACCTGCCATAACTGAGAGGTAAAGCGTGCATCTCTGTCTGAAACAATAGAGCGCGGAACCCCATGCAGACGAACGATCTCTCTGATGTAAAGTCATCCCAGATCATTGACACTGAAGGTCTCCTTGATCAGCAAGAAGTTAGAAACCTTCGTAAGTCTGTCGACAACAACCAAAACAACATCGTTCCCTCGAGGTGATCTCGGAAACCCGATCACAAAGTCCATCGTGACATTGTTCCACTTCCACTCCGGAATGGGTAACTGCTGTAAAAGGCCTACTGGTCGTTGATGCTCTGCCTTCACCTGCTGACAAGTAAAACATCTCATGAAAAAACCAGCAACATCCTTCTTCATACCTGGCCTCTAGTATTGGTGATGAAGGTCCCGATACATCTTGGTGACTCCAGGATGAACTTCCCACACTGAGGAATGTAAATCCCACATCATCTCCTCGCGTATGTCTGCTGGAACCTATACGCGTACTTGGAAACGCAAGATCTCATCCTCGCCCACTATCCATCCAAGAAGAGGGTCCCCTCCTGACACACTCTCCCGCAGGACTAAGCCTTCTGAGTCTGATAGCTGCCTCATCCGTACCCGATCAAGTAGCATGGAGGTAACATCTACAGAAGATAGGAAAGTCTGTCCCCATCTGTCGTGCACCTCCAGATGCATCTCAGAGAATAGAGCCATCAGCTTCCACTCACTACTGTCCTACTGAACTTCCTGAATCTAAGTTATCCTGCTTAACGCGTCTGCCACGACGTTCCCCTTTCCTGGCGTATAGGCAAGCTCGAAATCAAGACTGTAGATACTCGACCCACCTACGCTACCTCAGATTCAGATCACGCTGAGTGAAGATATACTTGAGACTCTTGTGGTCAGTGAAGACCACAAAGTGCTCTCCCAGAAGATAGTGTCTCCAACAGCGCAAGGCATGAACAATAGTTGCCAACTCCAGATCGTGCGTAGGGTAGTTCCTCTCATGTGGCCTCAACTGCCGAGACCCGTACACAATGACTCCATCTCCCTGCATAAGCACAGCTCTCATCCTGATACCCGAAGCATCACAGTAAATAGTGTATCTCTTGCCTGGATCTGGCAAGACTAGTATCGGTGCTGACGTCAACCTCCCTTTTAGCTCCTGAAAGGCTGACTCGCAAGAATCTGGCCATAATAACTTCTCCCCCTTCTTGGTCAGACTTATCAAAGGTGCTGCTAGATGAGAAAAGTCCTGAATGAAGTGTCTGTAGTATCCATCCAGCCCTAGGAAACTCCGTACCTCAAATACGTTCTTTGGCTGCTCCTAGGAAACTATAGCTCTCACTTTCTCTGGGTCCACAGATACTTTTTCCTCAGAGATGATGTGACCCAAGAAGTGAATCTGATCCATCCAGAAGTGGCACTTAGAGAGTTTAGAATAAAGCCGATGATCTCTCAGTGTACTCAGAACGATCTCAAGATGTGTGGCATGGTCGTGTCGAGTGTGAGAGTACACCAAGATATCATCCACGAAGACCACGACGAAGGAATCCAAGTAAGGATGGAACACTCGGTTCATCAGTGCTATGAAAACTATAGGCGCGTTCGTGAGACCGAACGGCATGACTGTATACTCGTATAGACCATACCTACTCCTGAAGGCTGTCAGAGGTATATCTGATGGTCTAACGTGCAACTGATGATAACCAGACATCAAATAGATCTTTGAGAACACCCGAGATCATCGAAGCTGATCAAAGAGGTCATCAATCCTCGACAAAGGATATCAGTTCTTGACTGTCAACTGTTTCAGCTTCCGATAATCCACACAAAGCTGAAGGGTACCATCTACCTTCTTCACAAACAGAACAGGCGAACCCCAAGGAGAAGTACTGGGTCAAATGAAAACCCTAGCCTGTAGCTCCTCCAACTGCTTCTTGAGCTCCAACAACTCAGGTGTGGCCATCCTATAGGGAGGAATGGACACCGGTTCCACTCCTGGAATGAGTTCAATAGAGAACTCTACCTCACGCTCCGGAGGCAAACCTAAAAAGTCCTCTAGAAAGACATCCCTGAAGCGATCCAACACTGGAGGAAAGTCCAACTGTGGAGTCCCCTGATCATCCAGATAAAGACTAGCAATCTGGGCCATCACTCCTCCTAGCCCAAGATGCTCGAGTCCCGCCCGACTCACCCGAACGTCCCATTCACCTCTATGAAGGAAGGATTCACCCTCTGGTGAAATGAAACTGACTCTGCGGCGATAGCAGTCGACGACTGCCCGGAAGGGAATCAACCAGAACATGACAAGGATGAC
This sequence comes from Viscum album, assembly GCA_963277665.1. Lineage (NCBI taxonomy): Eukaryota > Viridiplantae > Streptophyta > Magnoliopsida > Santalales > Viscaceae > Viscum > Viscum album. The sequence goes on from OY728125.1 coordinate 1,408,532,447, forward strand.
ATCATAGCCTATTATCTCTAGGACATAAAGATCCCATAAGAAGCGATACCCTGCAACCTCGAGAGGGAAATCTCTACTTGGCATACACTAGATGTTCTCATTCCCAAAGGTGTGTCTAGTGTCAACGAGTTGGCAAAAGAAAAGATGCAGAGTCCAAGGCTCTCCAAAATGACAACAGAGATAAAACTATGCGTAGCACCAGTATCGAAAAGGGATGAAGATAAAACTGAGGCTACTAAAATTGTACCTCGAATAGTAGAAGGGATGGGATCCTGCTCATGATAAGTCTGCTCCATGTCGAAAGACTGGCCCGTGCCGCGGCCCTGTGCCCCTGGCTGACCACTATGGGCTAAACCTCCCTGCTGGTGCTGAGGAACTGGTGGCTGACTGCCACGAACTTGACCTCCACCTCGGCCCGAACGGCCGGAAGAACTCCAGTTCCCCGACTAGTGAGAAACTGGCGGTGCTTCTCCTGAACGAGGAGTCATGGAAGAACCGCGGTCACCAGCTGCTGGTGAGAAAACCTGGCAGAAATGCTGAAGGTGACCCATCTTGCCGCAAGATCGGCACTCCATGGGGTCCCTTTGGCACTGCGGCCTCATGTGCCCTATCCGGCCATACTGGTAGCATGTCACCTGGCTGGCTGATGATGCGTCTCGCTTCCTCGAATCACCGCGTGTAGGCTCCCTACGACTCTTCTTGCTGTCATATAGAGGAAGGCTAACTCTGGAAGAAGAACCTCCCTGGCTCGCAGCTCCAGAGTCTCTCAGATTGTGCTCCGCAATCAGTGCCTGGTTGACGATGGAAGTAATGAAAGTCAGCTGAAAGATGTTCACATGTGAGCATATCTCCCGCCTAAGTCCATCCTCAAACTTCCTCACCAATAACACCCCACTCCCATCCCGAAGGGGTGTAAAACGCTGCATCTTAGTGAAACGAGAGGAATACTCCATGAAAGATATATTACCCTGCTCTAAGCTCATGAACTCTCGGGCTCGATCGGCCCTCAGGGTCTCCAGGTAGAAGTAGTCATAGAACACGCGCTGGAACTCCTCCCAAACCATAGTCTACTGCTGACTCGCCTGTGAGATCACGTCCCACCACCTCTTGGCGAAGTCTCGGAGCATGTAGGTGGTGAGCTTAACCCGCCTCTCTAGAGGCGTCTCCAAATGCTTGAATATAGTCAGCATGGCTTCCAGCCATGACTATGTAGCCTAAGGTCCTCCCTCCCCCGAGAACGTGGGAGGATGTTGCTGCTGGAAGACCCGCGTCAAGTCTTCCATAGACGAGGAAGGAGGCGGTGCTCCCTGGAAGGCCTGGATCATCCTCATGAAACCCTCCCTGAACTACGCATCAACGCCCGCGACTGGTACAACAACCGGTGCCAAGGATGGCTCGGCTGGGGGATTGACAGGAAGTCCCTGATCAGCCCTGTCCGGCGTCTGATCACTGCCTTACGACAGACGTACGACCAGAGGACGTCTCAGAGGCATAGCTCTGAAAGATCAAAAGCACACCTTAGATCAGAAAAACAAGAAAAAATATTACAAGGTACAAAACGGGAACAGGGGAAGAAAACACACAAGATTGCGAAACACGACAACACGACATGTATAAAACCGCACAGCGTGTCTTCTTAAACCACCGACATGGGCGTGTACTCTCACCCTATAAGTCATGTACACTTCAAACTACACGGCGTGTTAACAACCACACATGGTGTGTACATGAAAACTATTCCCCTGCCTGAGTCTCCTTACATGGATAACCCACACGATCCGACTCAACCCGAGACTACACGACATGTTCTAAACAAACATGGCGTGTACTAGACAAGGCTTCAGCGGCCCGTGTTGTTGAGCACACGATCATCTACACGGATGGACCTTACACGGCGTGCTCCGAACAAGAACAGAGTGCATAGGTGAGGGCGACACCATCCCATGTTGGTCGTGACACAGCCGGGTACCTGGAAAAGACTACACGGCGTGTTCCGAAGAAACACGGTGTGTGGAAAAGAAGGTCACACCGGCCCGTGTTGTTCGTGACACAGCCGGGTACCTGGATAGGACTACACTTCATGTTCCCTATGGACACGACGTGTGGAAAGGAAGGTAGCATCAGCCCGTGTTGTTCATGACACGACCGGGTACCTGGACAATACTACACGGCGTGTTCCCTATGGACACGGTGTGTTCTACCCGAGCTTCCCCGGCTCGTGTTGTTAGTGACACGACCAGGTACACGGCTCCGAACTCACACGGCGTGTACCCTTGGTACACAGCGTGTTCCTGAAGTTACTCCCACAACACTGTGTTATGCTCACATGGTCAGTGACATGGCCTAAAAACTACACGACGTTTATCTAAAAAGTACACACCGTGTATTCTAGGTTTTTCTGGGCAGTAGCTCAGAAACTGTGCAGAATTCCAGAAACACTAAAAACAAGGGAAAAGGTGCCAATTTCCGATTCGTGAGGGCCCATAACACCTCAAAAACCAAAATTTGGCGTTCATTTTTAAGCAAGGAACAACAAAAACAGTTTTCTAGCATAACAGTAGAGAATCTATCAAGCATCTATCACAACAGCATGCATTATCTACACAGAGCCTATCACAATAGCATGCAATCACTAATGCACCCTAGATGGCATGGAAAGAAAGCATGGCATGTGATTTCTAAAAGTGACTATATGATGCTTGAGATGGCATACCCTCATCTCATCGGGTTGTGATAGAATTAGGACCACAATATCAAAACCGTAATAGCACAAGCCATGTGAATCACTCTAGGTGAAATCAGATCAACTATAAAATCTCAAAACCAGAAAACTGCAATTAACAAGGTAGTATGGCCTTTCCCTGTACACAGGTTAGCTACTCCTGAGCACAACTTAATTCCAAGTACCGAATCCGTCCTATCCCTGGCTAAAGTCTCCAAACAGTAAAGCAAGATAAAAGAACTCCTATGATACCACTTTGTAACGACCCGAGTATGGAGCCCCTCCACTGGTGCCCCATACCCGGTTCGCCACATGAACTCAAGCGCATTTCACCGAACGCCAGAGGCTGCTGACTAGCAGCGAGGGCCTTGGTGAGTTGGTGGGGAATCTATGCCCTCATTCAGTAAGGTATACAAGGTAAGGAAACAACAAATAATAGCGGAAGTAGTAAACAACATGCATAACAACAGAAACCAAATAGCGGAAGCAATGTAGATATATAACTATGATGACAATGATGCAGCATGTACAAGTATCTAAGGAAAACAACAAACAAAACAACGTGCTGAAATACAACTGAAACCAAGTGTAAAAGAAAACAAAGTAAGATCCTAAGCATCGCGAGCCACGGCTCGGTCCCATGCTCCTCAACTCCTGGTGCAGTCAAGATCTTGAAGTAGAAGGGCGCTTGCCCTTGTCTATACCTGTAGCAACATAGTCTGCTTGGGCCCAAAAGCATGACCCAAATAGGGTGTGAGATACCATCCCAGTAGGCAATCACCCAAATATTTGTGCCTAACAGTCAATGAATACATGACAACAAATAAACAAGAAGTAGTAAATAGGGAAGCACAAGAAGCTACAATCCACAGTTCTAACAAGTAAAGTACAGAAGAAAGCAACCAGCAACAAGAAGAAAACAGGTAACCCTCTGGGTAGCTCACATAGCCTAACCCCTATGGTTCAACCTTTGGTACTAGCAACCCTATGGGAGGCACACACAGTCTCACCCCTCTGGTTCGATTACGTAATTAAGCAGACTCTCTAGGGAATCACTCACCGTCAATTCCCCCTATAGTATCGTATCGTGCTAAAGGATCTCTGGGGAAGTACTCAACGTCAATTCCCCCTGTGGCCCACATCGTGGATCTACAGACTCTCTGGGGAAGCACTCAACATCAATTCCTCCTATAGTCTCGCATCATAATTAAAAGACACTCTGGAGAAGCCCTTCCATCAATTCTCCCATTGGTCTACTACTCTAGGTTCTCACAGTCCTGAGTATAGCTAAACATGCTCAGCACGTGTGTATCGTCCAATTAAACCTCAATAACTACTTGGCTATCAACTAAGTCTCAATAGCATATCAAAATAGATAGTTCCACTATCCTACAACAAGGTATGACAACTGGAAAAACGCCCAACAGGCAAAACAAGCATAGAAAAGAAATCTGAGCACAAAATAAATTACACTACTCAAAAGCAATAACCTCTACTAAAGAAATTAAGAAAAGCAGGAAAACAACAAGGGAAAAACAAGAAACATGCAATACCCTGTTCAAGGGTATTTATGGAATTTGCTCATAATATTCATCAACTTTCTACGGAAAGTCACAAACCACCTACCTCGATCCGAGGAGATCGATATACGTGAACCTCGATGACAGATTCCTCTTAGAACTATGTAGATCTGAGAAAATGCACAAAATGTTCATCCCACGATAACTTGGAAATGAGGAGGAAACAAGAAACAAGGCTAAAGTAGAAGGAAGAACTCACTGCTGTGATTCCAACGCAATCGACCGTGCTCAAATTGGAGAACGGACGGAGAGGCGGGAGCCCGTCGAAGATTTGGCCGTACGGTTGCTTTTGGACAGACGAAAACTGAAGAAGAAGACGAATCTGGGGTTAGATGCAACCCCAGTCCATTTACTGAAAAAAAGAAAGTGCACGGCGTGTACTTCTTGAGTACACGACGTGTACTTCAATTTTTTTCCGTACTCCGAAAAACCAACCTCCACCTCATCCTTACACACTGTGTGTGTGGCCCGGACACGGCCAGCACACGACTTCGAGCTGGGGAAGAGTACACGGCGTGTACTCAGAAAGTACACGGTGTGTACTTCTAAAATTTCCAGAAAATTTATTTTCCTTAAAAACTCTAGAAAAAGGGAAAACATACCTGCAAAGAGATCCATGTTCTTACAGGCTAGGGGACATAACTTAAGGTGGTGGAACTGCATAGTTATGATTTCATGAAAAATAATAGGTATAGGTTCTGGGAACCTAGGGCTATAGGCTTTGTAATGGACTAAATATCCACAGGGCCTTCAGACCATCAAAAAATGGGTGGGTTATCCATTAGGGGGGCTATGACCTGCCCTTTCGGGTTGTGTGTGTTTTATTTCTATGTTTCGTTGTAATTGTACCTTTAAGTACCTATAATATATATATTTAAATAATTATAAAATTACTACAATTTCATCTATTATAATTTTATAAATAAATATATTTATATATATCAAAATAATTATAAAATGACAATAATTTCATCTACTATAATTTTGTAAATATATATTTATATATATTAATGAATATATATATATATAAATATATAAATGTATTTACAATTAAATAAAATGTTTTATAAATATATTTATATATAATTATAATTTTAAATAAATATATTTAAATATATATATATATATTTAAATAAATATAAAATTATAATAAATGTATTTATTATATTTATAATTTTATAAATATATATAATTATATAAATATATTTATAAATATATAAAAATATTTATACTTGTAATTATAAATAAATGTAGATATATTTAAATAATTGTAAAATTATAATAAATATATTAATTACATATATTTATATAATTATAAATATAATATAGATATTTAGTATAATTTTATACTGAAAAGGATCAGGAGGTGGGTAAGCCCACTCCTAAAAATTTATTATAGAAATAAAGATGATAAAGGGATAAAGGATGGGGTCAAACAAAGAGACAAGACCTCATACAAAAAAGAAAACTACAAATGAAGGGAGTCATGACTATATCCATAATCATGATCATATATATTATCAGCAGATTCCCATTCAGATTGTGAATTCCTCTAGTCCAAGAGCACTTAGTACTTCTCCCTGAGCATTTGTTTCTCCATAGTGAGTTTTCTTGTAGAATGACTACACCCTCATGTTGCAACATCATCACACCGTCGACCATGGGATTTTGTATGGAAACCTAGTTTCCAAGAATTGGGTTGTTTCCATACCCCTTTTGTTTCAACCCTCCCCAAATTAATAATTTTATCATCTTCAGTGCTGATCTTTCCTTGACTACCTCTTGAGACCATTTATTTATTTATGGTGTACACATCATCCATATCATGCATGTCAATCTCTCTAATATCATGCTTCTAAGAATCTTGGGGGAATCCTCCAAAACAACTCTCTATTGCATTAATTTCATGATCATAATGAGATGGGATTTCATGAGCAACAATATCCAACCATATCTTCTTATCATCCACCACTTTAGCCTTTCCTCTTTTATCAACTGGAGGGACTACTTTCCTAAATTCATGGACCACATCCCTTTAAATAATGAACTCATAATATTGTCCAGAAAAAACATCATTCTTCCCTTCTTTCCCCCAATATGTGGAAACAGGATCACACCTGTTCCCACCATCAGATCGACCATCAACCATTGAAAAGTGGTGTTTCTCCCTATTAGAACTCATGACCTCAATAGAAGAGGGAAGCCCATGCATTTTTTCAACAATAGACCTTCCATGACCACCATCCTTCCTAATCCCATCAGCATTCGAGGAAACTACCCGCATGGGTCCCGCAATTCCTTTAGTCGCAACCAAGGTTCTAGAATCCAATCCACACCTGAACATACAATCACTACAGGTGTGGCCACATATCTAATAGAAAGAAGATATCATTTTTTTGGAATTTATCAGACAAGTTCCCAAAAGCTTTGCAAGTAGTACAAAGAATTGTCTTCCTTTCATATTCAGCCGAAAGCTCAAATTGGTTCCCTACATCGACGAGAATAATCAATTGAATCAGAGTTCTTGAGAAGTAAACCTCAATAAGAAAAATTAAAAACCTCCCATATATGGAATGTTATATCTCCCTATAGAGCTTGACTGAAACACCTATACCAGAAGAAACATCCCAATGAATTTTAGGTTTCTAGAAGAACCAGCTGATCCCATGCATATGAACCAATGATTGAGCAATAGAATTGTTGATCTTCTTGGGATCAAAAAGGGGATCCCAATATTGGATATTCATAAATATTACATTGATATAAACCATACCGAGACCCCAATATCTGATCTTTATCTCAAAAAAGAGGAAAACCAAATTAATGAAACCCCTTCCAATCGAGAGAAATCTCCATCCACCAAAACCCCATAAATGAAGAAGGTGGTTCTGCAGCTCATCAATATTGCAGGGATTGTCCTCATGTGATATAATCTAGTGTGAAAATATCAAGAACTTACATTCATCAATTTTCAAATCCAAGAGTTTAGATTCCACTTCCACAAAATCCAAAGGTCCATTATGGGTGATGTGATTCACATAGTCACCCGTAAGATCTGAGAAAAACCTTTAGTACGCAGAAAGTTTAAAACTCCAGAGGATCACCATACTTTTCCAAGGATTTCACATCCCTATACTTTCAAGGTAATCTATATAAAGTCGGCCTCACCAGTGGATCTCCCATCACTAGTCCAGATCAAGACGGACCAGGAGCTTCAGATCCATCCAGTGCCATCAAACAAGAACCAAGGCTGGACGAAGTGCCATCAACACCCTTGTATGCATCAAATCAACCTAAAGGAAGAAAGGAAATGGTAGTCAAAGGTTGAATTGGAGACTCCATTGAAGAAACCTAGATGACATGGGAGAGAAGCGGGAGCCACTTCCAAACCCTAGCCTCCATCCAAACTACAATGATTTATTATAATTTTATAATTATTTAAATAAACAAATATTTATTTTTAATTATAAATATAAATTTATAAATTTATATTTATAATATATATTTATATTATATTTTTAATTATATAAAAATATCTAATTAATACATTTATTATATATAAAAAAAATAAAAAAAATATTTATTATAATTTTGAAATTATTTAAATAAATATATATTTAATAAAATGACATCTTTATCAGTGCTAAAAAACATTGATAAAAGTAGGTTTTATCAATGCTTTCTATTTTATAACTGATAAAATAGACCATTATCGGTAATTTCCAACAAGCACAGATAAAAGCCTTTAGTTTTATTATAAAAGAAACCCTATCAGTACCCTGCTACCGCTTACTCTCAATCTCTCGCAGAACTGGACCTCTACTGCCGCTTCCTCCTGTCGTCGCTTCCTCTTACCATCGTTGCCTCCTTCTCTCACTGCCTGCCTCTTCTCCCTTTGGTGTCACCACCACCACTGTCGACATGTACCCCATTATTGCCGCCACTGCATCGACCCATCTCTTTTACTGCACTACGTGGCCTCCACTGCCACTGTAGTTGACCCCAACTGCACTGTAGCTGGACCCCACTTCTACTGTCGGACCGCCAAATCTAGGGTCTGTTCTTATTTACACCCTCTTCTTTCTTATATATTTTTTATTAATGTTTACATCTTCATGTGTTTTTTCTCTATTTTTTTCTTTCCGTATATGTTTTGTATTCTTTTTATTTTGATAATTAATAAAAAATAGAGTTTTGGTGGTGTTTTTGTCATGAACATAGGAACAAGTGGTCTCATGCATGTTAGATCCATGTATTATTTACAAATTTCAGTTGTATTTCTTTCCATTTGGTATTATTTCTTCATTTTTGGTTCCTATCTCATCTCGATTCACTATGATTTCATTTCTTTATAAGTATGGTATTTATCATCTCTCTTTATTCTTCTATTTTAAATACCTATTAGAAATAGATTTTATATTCAGGTATCCTTGTAATTTTATTGGGTCTTAACCTTGAACATATCCCCAACATTAACATATTACTCATGATCAAGACAATAGGTATAGGTTAGGCTTTAATTTAAATATGTGACATAATTCTACTTCAAGACATGTATTGTGGGATAAAATGAATTAATTTATAAATATGACTTCATAGTCTATTGTGTTTCCATTCTATGTGGGGGGGACTTACTATTTATAAAAGTAACCACCATATTCCATTTATAAGAAGATCCTATGTCTTTAAAGAGATCTTATAAGCCTTAATCAAAACATAATTATTTTTAAAAAGAATACAATTTTTATAAAAAACCAATTTAAGCCTTTGAAAAAAGAACATAAGAGTCACAAAAATATCAAAAGTCTTCATAAAAAAAAACAACATTTTTTTTAAAAAAATTATGTTTTTGAAAAATAAAAACATAATACTTTAAAAAACTAAATGTAATTCTTTGAAACATTTTCAATTTTATGACATAGACTATATAAAAAATATACCTAGTATTTACAAATAAAAATGATAAAAAATTATTAGCATAATTAAAATTTAAATATAGAAATATCGATATCTATTTATAATTATAACTATAAACTTATATATTTATATTTATAATAAATATCTATATTATATTTATAATTATATAAAAATATATATAATGAATGGTATAAAATCTTTGATGATATTCTACAAGTATCTTTTCTCAAACCATACATATACACATTGGTGCATAAATCGATATTGTTGTCAATGATACTTGTAAAAGGAAAGGGTCACACTTTTATAGTGGTGTTCCATAGTCACTTGTTAAAGATATAATTATAATGGGATGTAGAGGTCACCATAGGGAAAAAAAGAGGCAATATTCAATTTGTGTTATTTTAAGATATTTACTATGATGTTCCTCTCTGGAAAATAAATTTATTTTTTGTTTACCTTTATATTTTAGATCATTTGTAAACATTTCATAGATTTATATTTTATAAAATATTGGTTTTTTTATTCATATATCTTTTATAAAGTGCCTCTCTTATGATTTTTGTCTTTGTGAAAATCCCTAAGTTGATCTTTTAAAATGAATCATGTGTTTTGAAATGTTTCTTAAAAAATTATACGTGTTCAACATACCCTTTTTGGTTTTAAATAGCTTTAAAATTATTTAAACACTTGGAATGGACTTAGGTTTCATGCCAAGTATTTTTCAACTCACCTGATTGGCTTTCATAAAGGTATGTGAATGTTTTGAAAGTGCATTTAATGATGGTTTCATTTTAACAAGGGGTGACTGATGTTTGAAATGAGCATTTGTTAAATATAGAGGGATTTTGATCATCATAAATTATTAAGACTGTTGAGTCGTGAATTTTTCATGAATGATTTAGAAAAATGAATTGTAGTTTTGTGAAAGAGTGTTTGGAACTGATTAGTTAATTTTAAAAAGGCTGTGTCATTTTAAAGAGGAATTTGTGTAAATGGTTGGTTTTTTAATGGGATATCAAGTGTGGTTTTATAAAATGTTTTAAATAGACAACTGAAATGTATTTTTTCTATAATATTTTAAGTTTATATTTTTATAGAATTAGAAAAACCATTACATTATATAGGTAAGACAAGTATATTGATAACAACACCATGTAAATGGCATGTCACTTACTCTATCCAACCCCTAAGACATCCATCATGACCTCACTCTCAAAAAAAGGTGAATTGATGTTTAACCCCATTGTATATTCTAAACCTACTTTGCATCTAACATCACCTACATGGTTTAAATTAGGGGATTCCTCTACAATAAAACCTTATTTCTGGTTTTGTGTTAGCTTCTAAGTGGATGAGTCTCAGGAAGTAAAATGTAATAATAACTATCATTCAAATATTGAGTTCCTTTTAATTGAAAGGACTATTTTTTTTGTATATATTTTGTTAAATATTAATATTACTGAATAAAATAGGATGGATATGAATAAATAGTGTATGGATGCTAATCGTTTGATAAATGAGTGTGAAGATGGAGTGGAAGAGTTCATCAAGTTTATAGAAGATCGCGCATATGACCCTTCTCAAATCCTTTGTATGTGTTTACGTTGTTGTTATTCAAGACTAACTAGTTTAGAGGAGTTGGAAAAACACTTGATTTGTGATAAAATATATTGAAGTTATAAATGTTGGAATAAAAATAGGGAAAAAGAGAATGTAGCTAGTGGTTGGGATAATAATTCTTTTATGGATCATCTGATATGATTACAAGTGTGGACAATGAAGAAGACCATATCAAGGATGTGATTATAGATGTGAATGATGATGAAGTTCGTATTGAGGAAATTTCAAGGATAGTAGAAGATGAACTTCATGATTGCCCATTTTTTTGAGAAGTTAAATAGTTGTGAAAAGATGCCACTGTATGCTGGTTTCATTAAATAGACTACATTTTCATCCATACTTAAGCTGTATAAAGTGCAAGTAGGAAATAGATGGAGGGATGCCATTTTTATGGAACTACTTTCTCTCTTGAATGATGTGCTCCCATAAGATAATGAGCTCCAAATCCGAATATAGAACTCCAAATTAATGTTATGCTCGATGAGTATGATCTATGAAAGAAAAAACACCCACTCAAATGGTTGTATAATTTTTTGAAAGGACTATAAATCACTTACAGAATTCCCAAAGTGTGGTTCTTCTCGATACAAGAAATGTGATTCTGATCATATGAAAGTTTTATGGTACTTTCCAATTATTCCAAGGATTATGAACCTATATGGAAGTGACAAAACTATAAGTAAACTAGCATGTCACGTAGATACAGTAAATAAAGTTTGAAAACTACGTCACTTAGAAGACTCTCCATAGTAGAAGAGAATTGATAATGAGTATCCTAAATTTTTAAATGAGCTGAGAAACCTTCATCTTGCATTATCTATAGATGGAGATAATCCTTTTGGTTTTCAAAGTAACACTCATAGTATAGTACCAGTTATGTTTCTAAATTATAACTTTCCACCATATTTATGCATGAAATGAAAATAAATCATGTTATATATGATTATATCAGGACCAAAACAACCAGGTAATGATATTTATGTTTATTTGGCTCTATTTATTGGGGATTTAAAATTATTTTGGGATTCAGGTGTTACATTTTACGATGCTTACAGAAATGAAGATTTAATGTTGAGAGCCATGTTATATGGGACAAAAAATGACTTTCCTACTTATGTAAAATTTTCAGGATATAGAATAAAAGTAGCTCAAGGGTTTCCCATTTGTGAACAAGGTACACATTTAATTAGGTTGAATTATTCATAAAAAATAGTGTTTCTTGGAAATCAAATATTTCTACGCTGATGACATAAGTACCAATATTTCATGACATCATTTGATAGAAGTTTAGAAGAATGTACAATACCATCTCCACTAATAGGTGATCAACTTTTTGAGAAAGTAAAATATGTTGATACTACTTTTGGTAAACCATTTTTGAAAATACTTAAAAAAACTGGTTGGAAAAAGAGATCAGTTTTTTTGAATTACCATACTAGATTTTTCTATACGTCATACATATTCTTAATGTTATTCAAGTTGAAAAAAAATTATGTTACAGTGTCAACGACATGTTGATAAATGCACTTAGAAAAACAAAGGATAGAATTAAGGCTAGTTTGGACATGGTTGATAGGGGAATATAAGAAGATTTGGAACCAGTAAAGGGTGAAAAACAAACTTTTCTTCCTCTAGGTACTTACAATCTTTCCATGTAGAAGAGATATCAGTTTTTCATCTTCTTGAATGACATAAAGGTTCCAGAGGGATATTCATCGAATATTAAGATCATTGTGTCAATGAATGATTTAAAGTTAAAGGGTCTGAAATCACATGAATTCCATGTTTTGATGCAAGATCTAATTCCTATAGATTTACATTGAATTTTTTCAAAGAATATACATAATACATTAAACAATATCTATTTATTATTCAAATCTATATTCAGAAAAGTTATACACTCAACGAAATTGCCGACTATAGAAAGATAAATTTCTATAATATTATATGAATTGGAAATGTTCTTCTTGCCAAAATTATTTATTATGATGGTTCATTTTATGGTTCACTTGGTGAGAGAGATTCAACTATGTTATCCTCTACACTGTTGATAGATGTACCCCATTGAATGGTATATGAATATTTTTAATGGGTATGTCAAAAATTGAATTTGGCAAGATGGTTGTATTGTAGAGAGATATATTGTTGAGGAAGTCATTGAATTATTTACGAAATACCTTTCTGGTTTAGAAAGAATTGTTCTACCAAAATCTCATCATATTGGATGACTTAAGGGTGAATGAATTTATGGAAGAGATGTTTTCAAAATAAATATTACATATCAGGAGTAATCCAACCATTAATATTTTTATTATAGTTTGGATTTTTCCCCATATGTTTAGACTCACAAAGAAATTATTAGGCATTTGAATCCATCAAGGGCTGAAAGATGGATATTAAATACACATAATAAATAGTTTATAGGATGGTTTGGGACCATATTTTTATGGAGTTATATAAAAATATGGATTCAATTTCAGAATGACTTTGATGGGTAGTTGGAGGACCATGTGTGTATGTATTATATTACAATGGTTATGTAATTAATGGTTATACATTCTATACAAATGATCATGATGAAGAAAATATCACAAAAAATAGTAGAGTTATGCTTATGGATGAAGAGATCCATGTTTCTAATACTAAGGATAGAAATCCAATTTACACAAATATTTCATACTTTGGCATCATCCAACAAATATGTGATTTCGATTATACAACATTATAAGTGACAATTTTTCAATGCAAGTGGGTTGATAATAGGAGTGATATTAAAATAGATGAATTGGGATTTGTAAAAGTTGATTTTAGTAAGGAAGGGCACAAAAAGGAACCATTTATAATGAAATCATAGGAAGTACAAGTATTTTATGTTCAAGATACCCCAAACCCAAAGTGTTTAATTATTCTATTATCAACCAAAACCACTGAATGGTCAGATGAAAATTCAAATGTGGATGACCCTTTCATTGGGACTTAAAAATCATTTCACAGTGATCCCAATGTAGATAGTATTTTTATGTCATAGGAGATCACAATTAAGGTATTTGGATAGTTGATAGAGGGGTCAAATCACTTAATCCTTTAAAAAATAGTTTAATAATCATGTTATATATTTTTTAATATACCCCACGTTACCTCATGTTATTATACATTCACTACTACATTTATGTACTCTAAATTAAATGTGAAACCACATATATAGATAATGTTGTCTGCATGTTCGGATGCTACCAATCTTGAGAAACAACAGGTCTCTAAACCTGCTGATACTCGTGGTGTAGAGGAACAACGACCTTTTGCATATAATGGTGCTCCAATCCTGAGGATCAACATGTTTCTCAACCTGTTACTACTCTCAGTGTGAAGTTAAAATTACCATATAAACATACTGATGCTACCAATATATATGAACAACATATTCATGATTTTGAATATGATGAAATGGTAGGCAAAAAAAGTCCGACGATGGATAAAAAACAGGGGTGCCATAGTTTTTTAGTGTTAGAAACAATCATTAAGGTAAAAATAAAAGGTGTCAATGACAAGGCCAGATGGAATGCATGAGACCAACATGTTAACCCTAACAAGGCCATTTTTGGTAGTTACATTGAAATTTTCACTCAAAACATGTGCTGATTGATATAGATTAGTAGCACCATGTTGTGTACAGGATTAAAAAACTAATGTGGGAAGAGATTATGGAAACATTATGATATCATTTATTTATTTTGAAAAAGAAAATAAAATAATAAAACATTGACTTACTCTTCATCATCCCATGAAGATTTCTTTTATAATAGATAACTCCATTGATAAATATATATTAATGCTTTCTAGAAGTATTCATAGAGGCTTTCACAAAATTCTAATGAGGCGTCATCTTAAATATACTGAAGGGAAAATTAACCCACACCCACTGCTTATTTATGTACACCTGATATCCCAAGAAGCATGGGATGCATTTACTGTATATTGTATGGATTTTCCTTCTCAGGTAAATTATGGCTAGTAATATATTGTTTGAAAATATGTATATTCATCACTTTTATTGAAATTTTTTTAATTATGAAACAACAATGAGTGCTGAAAATATGGAATGAGAAGCAAAACGAATGTACCCATACCATAAAGTAAGTATGGGTTATGCATCACTTGAAAAAAATGGTATATTTTTTAAATATATTGTAATAATTTTATGTGACATGAAACAAAAACATAATTATGTTCCTTTTTTTTTATATTAAGATTGATGAATCCAAATCAAAATCAACTTCCATACCATTACATGTTCTATGAAAGGAGGTAGGTGTAAATAAAGATGGAATACTAATAGATGAAAACACAAAAAGAGTGTGGGAAACATGTGTAAGTATGACATAATAATTTTTTTTATTTAAATCACAATAATATAAAAATGATTACTTATTTTCCTATATTTTCAATTTGACATAGTCATAGGAATCAACAACACCTATACTGAATGAAAACCTACTATCGATGGCCTTAAAGCTTCCAGAACAATATGAATGCATCAAAGGAGTGAGTTTTGGCGTGATAACCTGAACATATTTTGATAAAAAACAAGAGGATGATCAAGGTGAAGAAATGAAACAGATGAGAGAAATACTAGATACCCTTGAAGAACAATTCCAATGGTATAGAGACTTACTTGAAACTTTTATGGGGGGGAAGAAAAGAGAAGAAACAACTCAAGAACAACCATCATGTAGTGATCCTGCCACACCCCCACCAGCTTTGAGGTGAACCATTACCCTCAAAGAGATATCTTAGTAATGGTAATCAATATTCTAATAATTATTTATGTAAAATGTGAATAAGATATACACTAATACATTTCCTCTACTAATATTATATAGGGTGATAATGACTGTGATTTATATCTATCAACACCCACCCATTGCCTTGTAATGAGGGATATGATGTTCAATATCCATGGAAAAATTATACACAATAGACCACTTCCAATAGGTCATGTGATAATGGTGATTAATGTAGATCATGAGATGATCAACGAGCTACTTGTTCCACTTATATTCATACAGTCGACCAGGCTATTGGTACATTCGTCGCATAGCTGTCACATCTTGTACAAAAACATATCGACATGGAGGTGTTAATTTCCAATTTATTTTTCAAGATAAACCACTTAAAATTATTGAAAATTAGTCTAAACTGATGAATGTTATTATAGATAGACAAAGGTAAGGGGTGAAATAAAAGACCCACTCAAAATCATTAAAAATATTGACCAACCAATCGAAAATATCTACCAAAACAATATTTACCCTTATCATTATATATCCACATTTACTACCATTAAAGGTTCATGTGGATACAAAGATAAAAAATGGTTGCAGTCACATAGTTGATTTTGAAGTAAATATTTACGCAGATGAATTTCAAGACATTATTGGTGTAGAGAATGTAAGTGAAATCCTCATGTATGATTAGCAAGGAACCTCTGTTGTAAATGTATACAAGAGGTATGTTTTCATGATTTGATTTTCCAAAGGCTTATATACTTTGTAAATTGTGACTAAATACATTTTATATTTTTGGTAGGAGTATATATAAAAAGAAATTAAAGGGATTTCCCCATGATTTTTTTGGACTCATTAGTCCTCACACCACCTCTACAAAATAACCAAAAATAGAATAAAAAAGGATGAAATAGTGTAGGTCTAGTCAAATAATTTGAAATAAAAATTATGGATGGAAAACTATTCTTAATACCAATGTTGGAGGGGTAAAAATATAAAATTTAATCATATTAAATATATTTTAATTTATTTTATTACTTATTCCTTTTTTTTGTTTTTAGGTAGCATTGGATGGTCCTTGCAGTCAATTTGGATAATCCAAATATTTAATTCTTGGATTCAATGAATGGATACCCAACAATCCAACCACACATGATGGAATTTTTTAATTTTTAATACACTACATCAAATTTTTTAGAACTAAACATCATGTTATATAATTTATAGTATTTTTAATGAGGATTATGTTATAATAGGGAGGTGCATAAATATCATGAAAAATAGGGAATGAGGTCAGGGGATAAGCACAGGGACCCTAACAGGTTCTATGAATGGAAAAGTATCGGGTTATATATATTAAGATTTCACTATAAAAACACATATCAAAACAAATTACATATTTTTTTCAATGTTTATATAGTGTTCTAAACTAACAAATGGTAAAAATTGTGGTTATTATGTTTTTAAATATATGATAGAGATCATATTCCATGAAAAAACTATCATCCCCGAAGACATATTTTTTAAGATAATTACTATTTCATTTAAAATTTTTATTAATCCTTTGTGTATTTATCTTTTTACAGTCATACTATGACTGTTGAAAAGACTTATATTGACAAGACCGTATAGATTTTCTTAGATATTAATGGGTTGCATACCTGATGGAAGAATGTTTAAAAATAACATGGAAATGTGACTTCTATAGAAGTAGTGGATTATTTCATATTTTTGTTTAATTTATTTATTTTTAGTATTCCTCACATAAAGATTGTTTTCTTATACAAGTGGATTCCTTTTTTCGAATTCGGGTGGTTTTTTTTGAAGATGATCTTTCTCATGAGAGGTAGGACTTTGAGGCTCAAACTTAGAATTAAATGAGAAGGTAATGTTTTTTTAATACACTATGTTTTTTCTCATAATATTATTTGTTTTGTAATATATTAACATAATATAAATTAAATGTTTGACTACTCATATAGACAATTTATTCCAAAAAATTCTTCTCCCCCAAAACCTTTTCACCCCTGTAATTTCAAAACTTATCACTTTCCTTCAATGGTAGTGGAGGGAACTTGAAGGAAAGTGATAAATGTCGGCATTGCAGTGGTTTTCGTTTGACAGAGAAATAAAATGGAAAGAATTGTAACATTGACAGTTGGGATTTTTTTGAGACTTTGGGATGTGTAGGAATAATCCAGACCTCAATCATTTGTGATGTGTAGAAATTATTATCATTTAAAAATGATAAACAATGTGACAAGTATGACTCCATGTTTCTATTTTTATTTAAAATTGACATTAATTTGAGTAAAAAAAATAATTGACATACTAAAAAACAATAAAATGTACTCATATTGTTTTGATAATTTATAAAAATTATCCATGAGTAATTTTTGGCGTGTTGGAATCAATGACACCTCAATTCGATGCACGATGTGACATATATGACTAAAAGTGTCCGTTATCAGTTTAAAAGTGAAATTTTAGTTCAAAACATGTCACTCACTAAAAACCAAGAAAACATGATCCAATTTCTTTGATAATTTAATAAATGTATTCATAAGTCTTTTATGATGTGTATAAAGCAGTATCACGTTAAAAAAACACATGTTGTGATCAGTATGAATCAAAATGTGTGTTTCCAGTTTGAAATGACATGTTAGTAAAAAAATAGAACTGACATACTGAAAACAATGAAAATGTATTCAGATTGTTTTGATACTTTAGAAAAAACGATATTGTAAGAACCTGGATCTTAATTTCATTTATGGATCTTGATTTCCGGTGATTTTGAGGAATAAAGAAGAAGTGGGAATTTTTTTAACTACACACCGTATACTTTTTAGTACACACCATGTACTTAGTTGCTGCGGGTAGCCATATACTGGCCATGTAACGGCCAAGTACATGGCCGTGTAGGTGACCTGGAAGACCACCTAAAGTAGGGGTCGGTTGAGGCTAGTACATGACATGTACATTAAATGAACACACCTTGTAATTTTCTTTTTAATTGATGAGTCGGAGTGGGGTCGCATCTCATCTCTATAAATCACTTCTTCTCCTCATGTTTAATACAAGAGAGCAATGAATGGAAAAAGAAATTTGAGCTCCCCTTGTTCCTCCATCTGAGCTCTGATTAATTCATCATCGGGTGTGTTGGATTCCCCCCGGTGAGTTCTCTCTTTCCCTAGAGCCCCTCTTCATGATTTCTCCTCTCTCACGATTTATCATGGGTTGATCATTTTTAACATTTTTTGTATATCTACATCATTCTAAGACGATTCAAGGTCTGATGTTCAAGAGTGTTGATGATACAACATCAAGGTGGGTGGTTTATTCCTTTCATTGATTGTCTTTGGATTATATATGCTTAAAGTGTTGAATACCAAGGTTTAGGGTATTGCGTGTTTTGGAATTTAACCCTATTTAATACCTACTGTGGTTTCTTGATTGAGAAAGGGTTTATTTCTTATGCATTAGGTTTTATACATTAATTATGGGTTTTTTCCTTTATTTGATCGATTATGGTAGTTTGGTCTTGAATTCTAGTTAGGCTATCATTGTTTTCCATGCCTTGGGTTTTTATGATGGAGTTTTTGATTTTATGATATGCATGTGATTCGCATTGTGAATGTATGACCAAGGGGAATTAAATGTAAGATCTTCTCGAGGTAGGTTCATTTATATATAATTATTTTTATGTTGACCTAGAGGTATAGACTGTGAGAGATGCTGGGTTGTCCTAGACTAGAGGGTTAGACCATGATAGCTACCTAGAGGGTCATTATTAAATGAATATTGGACCATACGACATTGACTATGAGAGATGTCAGTGGTTCATTATAATTTATTGTTGCTATGAAGACCAAGGGGGTATTTATTGTGAGAGTTAATCAGGTGGATTGTTTTAGGGATATCTTTCCAGAATACTTTTTAGGTTTATCTTTGGAGCGAGAGGTGGATTTATCTATTGAGCTTGTTCCAAGATTGGCACCGATGTCCATTCCTTCATATAGTATGGCTAAAGTAGAGTTACAGGAGCTAAATAAGCAGTTATAGGAGCTATAGGAAAAGGGTTTCATCTGACCCAGTACTACTCTTAGGGGTTCACCTGTCCTTTTTTCAAAGAAGGAGGATGGTACCCTTAGAATTTTTGTGGATTATCAGAAGTTGAACCAGTTGACAGTCAAGAACTAATATCCATTAACAAGGCTTTATGGTCTCTTTTATTAGCTTTTAGGAGCCTAGGTTTTCTTGAAGATTGACTTTATATCCAGTTATCATCAGTTTCACATTAGACCATAAAATGTACCTCTTATATATTTTCAAAGAATTTATGGTCTATATGAGTATTTGGTTATGTTGTTCAGTCTCACAAATGCACCAAAAGTTTTTATGGCACCGATGAACCAACTGTTCAATCCTTACTTTGATTATTTTGTGGTAGTATTTGTGGACTATATCTTGGTGTACTATCAAACTCTACACGACCATTCCACACATCTTGAGATCATATTGAGTACACTAAGAGATCATCAATTATATGCTAGGATCCTAAAGTGACACTTTGATGGACTAGATTCCCTTCTTAGGTCATGTTATCTCAAATACAAGAGTTTTAGTAGACATAGAGAAAATTAGAGCAGTAGTTTCCTGGGAGAATCCGAAGAACATCTTTGAGGTACAGAGTTTTCTGAGGCTGGATGGTTACTACAAACAATTTATATAGGACTTTTCATGTATAGCAATGCCACTGACAGACCAGACTAAGAAGGGTGAAAAGTTATTATGGACAGATTCATGTGATTCATCCTTTCAGGAGATGGAAGGGAGATTGAATTCAGCACCGATACTGATTTTTCTAGAGCAAAGAAAGAGTTACACCATTTTCTATGATACGTCAGGTATCGAGCTGGGAGTAGTGCTTATGCAGGGGGGGGAGTTGTTGCGTACGTGTCTCAGTAGTTGAGTCCACATGAGATGAATTACCTGGCGCATGATATAGAGTTGGCTACAGTTGTGAATGATTTGCGATGTTGGATACATTATCTTTTGGGAGAGAATTTTGTGGTATTCACTGACCACAAAAGCCTAAAAAATATCTTTACTCGACGTAATCTGAATTTGAGGCAACAAAGGTGGGTTGAGTAGCTTTAGTCTTTTGACTTTGATCTTGCCTAAACATCTAGGAAAGGCAATGCAATAGCTGATGAATTGAGCAGGAGTACATAGATATAGGAAGTTTAGGAGGCCAGTAGTGAGTGGTAGCTTATGACTCTGTTCCCTAAGATGTATTTGGAGGTGCATGACATATATGGGAAGATGTTTATTTCTTCTATAGTTGTTACCTCTAATCTACAGGACTGAGTGTGAATAAGGAACCTATTAGATTCTGAAGGCCTATTCCTATGTGAGAGTGTGTTAAGAAAAGACCCTACTCCTAGGTGGACCATAGGTTATGATGAGGTATTTCATTTCCATGGATGTGTATGGGTGTCAGCAGACATACATGAGGAATTGATGCGGGATTTTCATTCCTAAGTTTTGGAAGTTCATTATGGTGTCACTAAGATGTATAGATATCTACAACGTCAGTATTGGCGGCCAGGTATGAAGAGGGATGTAGCTAGTTTTCTTATGAGATGTTCCACTTGTCAGTAGGTGAATCCAGAGCATCAGCAACTAGTAAGGATTTTAGATTAGTTACCCATTCCCGAGTGGAAGTGGAGTAATGTCTCAATGGATTTTGTGATGGGTTTACTAAGGTTGCCTCAAGGGAATGATGTTTTTTTGGTTGTTGTTGATAGACTCACGAAGGTTTCACATTTTTTATGATCAAGGAAACCTTCAGTGTTGATGATCTTATATGGTTGTACATCTGAGAGATTATAAATCTACATGGGGTTCCACACTTTATCATTTCAGAAAGGGACATCTGGTTTACTTCTCATGTCTAGTAGGGACTATAGAGGGATTTGGGTAAACAAGTACTTTTGAGTACAGCTTACCATCCCCAATCAAATGGCCAGTCCGAGCGCACGATTCATGTTTTAGAGCACATACATCGAGCATGTGTCTTGGATTTCGGGGGGTCTTGGGAGAGACACTTACCCCAAGTATATTTTTCCTACAATAATAGTTTCTTGGAAATGATTCAAATGAAACCTTATGAGGCTTTGTACAGTAGGCCATGCCGATCAACCCTATATTGTCTGGAGGTAGGAGAGGAAGCTATGTTGGGACCTCGTCTTGTCCAGGTGACCATTAAGAGGGTGGAGTTGATTTGGAAGAGGATGTATACTATAGAGTCTTAACAGAAATGTTATGCTAATCGATGGAGATGACCTCTGGAGTTCAAAGTCAGAGATTAGGTTTTCTTACGTGTCACACCGAGGTTGGGACATGAGAGGATTGGTAGATAAGGAAATCTTTCACCAAGATACTTTGGGCCATTTGAGGTTTTAGAGAGATTCGGGTTGGTTTCCTATCAGTTGTAGTTACCTCATAGGTATTGGGAAATGCACAAATTCATTCATGTTTCTCATCTATGATGTTACTTTTCAGACCCATATCACGTTTTTCAACCTAAGGAGGTTGAGTTGGAGGTGGATTCATCATTTGAGGAGTACCCTATTCGGATTGTGGATAACAACACAAAGGTTCTCTGTGGATGGTCTTTTCCTCTGGTATGGGTGTTATGGCAGCACTAGCGAGTACAGGATGAGACTAGGGAGAGGGAGGCCTATGTACAATCATAGTGTCTAGAGTTGTTTAAATATTCTTCTTCACCACCCATGAAAGGGAAATTTGGGGATAAATGTTTTAAGGGGGGATGTTTTCAAGAACCCAGATCTTCTTTTCAGTTATGGATCTTGATTTCAGGCATGTTTAAGGAAAAAGGAAGAAATGCTAAATTTTCTAAGTACACACCGTGTACCCGGTTTCCACAGGTAGTCATGTACCGATCATGTAACGGTTGATTACATGACTATGTAGGTGACCTAGAAGACCGCCTAAAGTTGGGTCTATTTAAGGTTAGTGCACAGTGGGTAGATTAAATGAAAACAACATTTACTTTTCTTTTTAATTGATGAGTCAGAGCGGGGTCGCATCTCTTCTCCAGAAATCACTTCTTCTCCCCATGTTTTGTATAGGAGAGCGACGAATGGCCAAAGAAGTTAGAGATATTCAAGTTCCCTCATCTGAGCTCCGATTGAGACACTTCTAGGTGTGTTGGATTCCCACCAGTGTGTTATCTCTTTCCCTATAGCCTCTCTTCATGATTTATCCTCTCTCATGAGTTATTGGGGGTTGATTTTTCTTACCCTTTTTTAGATCTACATCGTTCTATGTTGATTCAAGGGCCGATGCTCAAGAGCATTTATCGTATAACATCAAGGTAAGTGGTTTTTTCATTTATTGATTTTATTTAGATTATATATGTTTAATGTTTTGAATACCCTTGTTTAGGGTATTGCGTGTTTTGGAATTTAACCCTGTTTAATACCTGCTATGGTTTTTTGATTAAGAAAGGGGTTATTGATTATGCATAAGGTTTTATACCTTGATTATGGGTATGATTCCCTTATTTGATATATTATGACCATTTTGTCTTGAATTCCTATTAGGCTCTCTTTTTTTCCATGCCTCATGTTGTCAGGATAAAGCTTTTGATTTTATGAGGTGCATGTGTTTTCACTATGAAAGTATGACCAAGGGGAATTGACTTTGAGAGCTTCCCAAGGTAGGGTTATTTATGTATAATTGTTGTTATATTGACCCAGAGGTATTGACTATGAGAGTTGTTGGGTGGTCCTAGACCATAGGGGTTAGACCATGAGAGCTACCCATGGTGTCATTATTAAATGAATATTGGACCATAGGGCATTGACTGTGAGAGCTTCTAGGGTGTAATTATAATTTATTGTTTCTATATAGACTAGGGAGTATTGACCGCGAGAGATACCCAGGTGGTATTTTGTAAATGATTAGTGCTATGTGGGACCAAAAGGGGTTAGACTGTGTAAGCTTTCTCAGAGGGTCATAATTTATTGTTTTGATGATATGTTGAACCATAGGGGTTATATTGTGAGAAATTTCTTAGAGGGTTGCTTTTAAAATGATTGAATTATTGTAACGAGACTACCAAGCCAAATCACAAGATTGGAATTAGTCTTACTTGATTTTTTAGATGGTCTTTTGATACGTCTATTTGTTATATTATACAAGGGGATACATATCTTAGGGTAGATCCTAGGATTCATTATTCAAAGGTTGAATAATTAATAAATGTAAATGAATGTAAGTGGAAACTGTAAGATTGTTTACTTTTGAGTAATTCCATGTATATTTATTCATTTTTCATATTTCCTATTATATAAATTCACTGATAGTTAATCACATTTATTTTTGTGGTTTCCTACTAGGATTCGTCTCACACCCTGTTTGGGTCTTGCTTTTAGTCCCAAATAGATTATATGGTCAAGTATAGATAAGGGAAAATGCCCTTCTTCACCAGGTACTTGACAACTATTGGATATGGAAGGAATGGGACCAAACTGAGGCTTGCGATGTTGTTGGAGTCTACTGCTTTTCTATACTATGGTTTTAGTATGTTATTTCCAGCATTGTGACTTGTTTGGCTACTTTCCAAGACACATGTGACTTGCATCATTTATATATGTGCTCCTATAGTTTTATTACTATCATTATTTTTCTCTTTACTCTCTTTGCATGGTATTAATACTTACACTAATATTTACTATTTTTTCCACTGTGTTACTCTTCCAATGAGGGCATAGATTCTCCACTACCACAGCCAAGTCCCTTACTTCTAGTTGGAAGCCTCTGACGTTCGGTGAAATGTGCTTGAGGCCATGTGACCAACCGGGTGTAGCGAACCTTTGGGAATAACCAGAAACCGGGACATTACAAATATATATGTCATTTTTGACATTTATGAATCAACCTTACCTCAATAGGATGCACATTTTGACTGGTATAACTCAAAGTGTCTCTTTTTATTTAAAATAGACATTAATTTTAGAAAAAAGAACAAGTTACATACTGAAAACCAAGTAAAATGAATTCATATTGTTTTGGTAATTTACGAATAATATCCATGAGTAATTTTTGATTTGTAGGAGTCAACCCCACCTCAATACACTTCACAATGTGTCTAGTATGAATCAAAGCGTATATTTTTTATTTATAATTGACATTAATTTAAGTATAAAAGAAAAAGTGACATGCTAAAATGCGATAAAATGCATTTTGATTATTTTGATACATTAGTAAAATGGGTCATGAGACATTTTTGATGTTTAGGAATCAACCACACCTCAATCTGAGGCATGGTGTGACCGGTATGACTAAAAGTGTCTGTTATTAGTTTAAAATTGACATTTTAGTTTCAAACATGTAACTCACTAAAAACAAAGTAAACAGACTATAATTGTCTTAATAATTTAGGAAAGTGATTAATATTTCATTTTTTATGTTTATGAATTAGTCTCACATAAAAACAATACACTATGAAACATGTATAACTCAAAATGTGTGTTTCTAGATTGAAATTACATTCTAGTAAAAAAACACAGGTGACATACTAAAAACTAAAAAAAAACATTCAAATTGTTTTGATACTTTAGTAAAATAATTTTTAAGTCATTTTTTACATGTTAGAATAAAATTCAACTCAATATGATGCATTATGTGACCGATATAAATCAATGTGTCTCTTTTTATTTTAAATTCACAATAATTTTAGTAAAAAGAACAAGTAACATACTTAAAATTGATAAAACACATTCATATTGTTTTAATAATTTATTAAAATGATCCATGAGTCATTTTTGATGTGCATGGGTCAACCGAACCTCAATAAAACACATGGTCTGACTGTCATGACTCAAAGTGTGTCTTTTTATTTAAAATTGACATTAATTTAAGTAAAAAAGAATAAGTGACATACTAAAAACTAAGAAAATTCATTCATATTGTTTTGATACTTTAGTAAAATGATAAATGAGTAATTTTTTATGTTTAGGAATCAAAAAAAACCTCAATCAGATGCACAATAAGATTGGTTGAATAAAAGTGCCTGTTATCAGTTTAAAATTGACATTTTAGTTCAAAACGCGACAGTCATTGAAAACTAATAAAACATACTCTGATTGTTTTGACAATTTTGGAAAGTTATTTATAAGTAATTTTCAATGCGTATGAAGTCGTCTCATGCCAAACCGATGCACGATGTGACTGGTATGATTCAAAATGCATGTTTCCAGTTTGAAATGACCTTTTAGTAAAAAAACACAACTGACATACTGAAAATCAATAAAATGCATTCATATTGTTTTTATACTTAGGGAAAATGATCTATAAATCATTCATGATGTGTAGGAATCAACCACACCTCAATATGATGCACAGTGTGGTTGATATACCTCAAAGTGTCTCTTTTTATTTAAAATAAACATTAATTTTAGTGAAAAAGAACAAATGATGTACTAAAAAACAAGAAAATGAATTAGGATTATTTTGATAATTTAAGGAAATGATCCATGAGTCATTTTTGATTTTTAATATTAAACTAACCATCAATATGATTCATGGTGTAACCCATATGTCTCAAAGTGTGCCTTTGTATTTAAAATTGGCATTAATTTAAGTAAAAAAGAACAAGTGGCATAATGAAAACTGAGAAAATGAATTTGTATTGTTTTGATACATTAGGAAAATTATCCATGAGTGATTTCTGACATGTAAGAATCAAAAACACCTCAATCTGATGCACTGTGTGCCGGTATGACTAAAAGTGTCTGTAGTTAATTTAAAATTTACATTTTATCTCAAAATGTTTCACCCACTAAAAACCATGAAAACCCACTCTGATTTTCTTGATAATTTAGGATAGTGATTCATAAGTAATTTTTTGTGCGTATGAAGCAGTCTCACATAAAAATGATGCATGAGGTGACCAGTATGACTCAAAATGATTTTTTTCCAGTTTGAAATGACATTTTAGTAAGAAAACAAAATTGTCATAGTGAAAACCAGGAAAACACATTCATATTGTTTTGATACTTTAGGAAAATGATCCATCAGTAATTTTTAATAAGTAGGATTTTTTATCACCTTAATCTGATGCATGGTGTGACCAGTTTAACTCCAAATATGTCATTATTTAAAATTGACATTAATTTTAGTAAAGGAATAAGTGACATACTCAAAAATGATCAAAAATATTCAGACTGTTTTGATATTTGAGGAAAATGATTCACAACTCATTTATGATGTGTAAGAATCAACCTCACCTCAATATGATGTATGGTGTGACCGATATAACTCTAAATGTGTATTTTTTATTAAAAATTTACATTTTATTAATGTATTATTTCATATTTATTTTTAATTTATTTCAATATAGTATTACTAGAATAATATTTTTTTCTTATAGTGGTAGAATATTTTTCTCAGGTTGAGATGATTTTTTCAACAACTGATACCATGGGTATACATTTTTGAGAGGGGATCACAGGTGTCAAAAGATGAAGCATTAATATTTGTAACTATTTGTTGGATAATTGTAAATGTAATTATATAAAAATTTGTTTAAAATGTATATAGTAGTGTTTTTGTATATACCATGGGAGAATATTTTTTTTATTCACGACCTCAATAAAATTTATATAGCATTGTTTGAAATTACAGGTTTTTACTAGGTCTGCTATTATATTAACAACACATTGAAACCATCTAGGACTTTATTAGTGCTATTTCAAGTACTGATAAAGGGGACCCCCATCCTTTTTCAATGCTATTAAAATCATTTTTTCAGGCTATTAAAAGGAGTATGTGTAGTAGTGGCCTTTGGGTCATTTTAGGTTACCTCTCAACATAGCTTAAAAGTGAGATTTATATTTTTATTTCATAATAGGGTCCTCAGATCCTATCTGTTAATATATATATATATATACATATATATATTCATAATTTTTTATAAGGTAAAAAATGGATAAATTTTATTTTTATTAAAATGGATTTTGAAAGCTTATTTTCATATGGTTTTTATAGTTTAAAAAATATTTTAGGCATAATAATGTTTGAATATTTTTTATACAATTATTTCTTTATATGTAAATATATACAACTATGTATTTATGTATTTTTATATTTTAATTTATAAATAACACTATAATATGAAAATGATAAAATTTAAATAGTATAATATCCATATAATTGTAACCCTGGGAATAACTTCATTCTCCACCGAAACAATACTAGAATATCCTCTTAAATGATGCATAAATTTAATTTAAAGTTCAAAAATTATGGTACCCCAACCAAAAACTAAATTTTAGAGGTATTTTGGGCCTTTTTGACTATGATAAAATAGGTACCAAGGTCCCTTTATATCTAAATACAATAGACATCTTCTTAATATTTGATTTGACATCTCATGGAGCTCAAACACACACTCAGATCAAAGGTTATGGTAATTTTATGTTCAAGACCTTTCTTTTTCAACTTTTCATAATATCTTAATTTATTTATTAATTTTTTCTATCATGAATTGTTGTGAATATTCTGTTACTTAGTACTAATTAAAAAATAATTAATTAATTTTAATTATTCATTACTTTATATATAATTTTTCAATAAATATATTATATATTAAGTGTAAATACATATTTAGTATTATATAAATCATATTTAAGAAAATATTATATATATATATATATATCAATATAATAAGCTAATTACATCCACCATTGTGGAACACAATGAAAGGAAGAAAATCACATAAAATATGCAGGCTCAGGGACTTGACCCCACCACCTACCCCTTACCTCCCAAACCATCATTACCCCACCACCATCGGTGGGGCTATATCAATATAAATATATTTATACACTATAATAAGCTATTTTAAAGTATATAAAATGTTTTTTTATGAAATATGACTTTTATCAATGCTAAAAAAATCATTGAAAAATAATGACATTATCACCACTAAAAAAACCAATGATAAAGGGTGTCTTTTATCATCAATAAAAAAACAATGAAAAAGGGTGTCTTTTATCGATGTTTTTTAGCACTAACAAAATGCACCCATTATCAACACTTTTTTAGCACTAACAAATGAGGACCCTTAATAAGGATAAATTTTTAGTAGTTTTCCCTTTTTTATCAACTTTATTGCCCCTATTATGACCCCCTTTTATTAGTGGAGGTCACCTCCCTTTATTAGTGCTATTTCCACCCCTATGTGCCCCACACCCCTTTATCAGTGTTATTTCGACCCTATTCATCCCTTCTTGAACCTAGATTCAAACCCTTGAACTCTTCATTCAAGAATAATTCCATTACCACCACACCATCTTGATTTCTTCATTATTTTATGATATATATATATATATATAATTTTATTAGCAGGATAACTATATATATTTATATTATTATTTTTAAATTAATTTATAAATATATTTTTATATTTATATATATTTAAATATAATTGTATATTTACATATAATTTTTTTATAATATATGTATTTAATATGAATATATACTATAAATTTGTTTATATAAAATATTTGTATAAAATATTTAAATACATTTATCTTATGTATGTTTATATACAATTATATACATTTATCTAGTGTTTAAATACATTTATCTTATGTTTAAATACATTTATAATGCAATTGGGATAGTAGCAAAGTGCTAAATACCCTTCCATATTGTACAAGAGATTCATGTTCAAATCCTTGTGGGGGAATATTTCATCC
The DNA here is from genome assembly GCA_963277665.1 of Viscum album. Classification (NCBI taxonomy): domain Eukaryota; kingdom Viridiplantae; phylum Streptophyta; class Magnoliopsida; order Santalales; family Viscaceae; genus Viscum; species Viscum album. Next base: position 1,408,561,869 of record OY728125.1, read on the forward strand.
GTGGTATCTTGGGCCATTCATTTGGCCATCAGGCCACTTGTCCTTTTGGGGAATTCATTATGGGAATATGGGTCATCAATAATAGGTAAGTAGGCTCATTTTGATTTGAAGGTCACAACCCAGTGCATTAGGCAGTTAGCACAAGCATGGTGACATGCATGCATTGTCAGGTGGGAGATTTCAAGAGTGGGATATTAGTGCTGAAACCTATCAACTAGCCATACATACTCTAATGTGGGATGGATGGGTTCCATTAGAGGTGACTCTTAGTATAGTGGGACTATTCTGATGGTGCAGAACAATGGGGTGGTGGTGTAGTGGGGAACTACCCAATCATCGTTGGGTGAGCAACTCAAAACAGAAATGGGTGTGGTGAAACCTATCACCTAACATTACTCCCACATGCCATTATTGGATGGAGGGGTGACCTGTCATAGTGCATTGGACTACCATGATTTATCTACTTTTATAGGGGTAATTCAACTCTCATGGATGGTATCACAGGTGCATTGAATTCAGAAGGGGACAATGTGGCTAATGAATAGTGGAAGGACATGTTACAAGCTTCTCATTCAAATGAAAAAACCATGTATTTGGTCTTTGGGCCACCCATGTTCTAAGGATTCTATGAATATAGGTCTTCAGACCAGAAATTGTAATAAAATATTCAGTTAGTAATTTTTATTCTTTTTGGGGAGGAATGAGGTTTGACCCACTAGGGTTCTTGTGTATGTGTGTGTGTGTTTGGTTGCTTGTAATCCCCTACCAAATATAAAAAATATATAAATATGTATATATAATATATATATATATAAGGTACCCTTTCTATGCGTGTGTGTGTGTTTATTTACATATATTATAAAATACACATAAATATATATTGGTTTATTGACACATGCACGCACGCACACATAAACATATTTATATATAAAAATTATATACATGCATGAATAATTATATATATATTCATGATTTTGTATAAGGTAAATAAAATGGTTAAATTTTTATTTAAAATAAAATGGATAATAATATTTATTTCCATATATTTTATATATTTTAAAATGAATTTTTAATGTAAATATGTCTAAATATTTATTTATATAATTAAATTTTTATAATTGAATATATGAAAATATGCATATATATATATATTTAAATTTCTAAATGAAACAAAAAAATGAAAAACATTATAATTTTAATGTTATAATATACATATAAATGTAATATCGGGTAATAAATTTGTTCTATGCTGAAAAAATACTAGAATACCCCTCTTAAATGATGTGAGAATTCCATCAAATGTAGAAAAATCAGGGTATCCCAACTATAAACTCAATTTTAGAAGCCTTATGAGATTTTTTTGACTAAGACAAAGTAGGTATAAGAGTTACTCCAAGTTGAAATGATGAATATCTCTTTTCAAGCTTTGATGTGAGATCTCATGGAGCCCAAACAGACACTTAGATTAAAAGTTATACCTGTTTGAAGTTCAATATATTTTTTAACTTATATTAAGATATTAATTAATTAATTAATTTTTTCTATCGCTCAAATTTTATTAAATGTAAATTTATCAATCCTAATTGGAAAATTTTCAATTATTTTATAAACTATCTTTAACAAAATCTATCACATATTATGTTGAAATACGTATTTAGTATTATATAAATCATATTTAAGAAAATTTAATATATATATCAATAAAAATATCTATATATGTATATACACTAAATATTATATTTAATATATATTTTTTAAAATATTACTTTTATCAGTGTTAATAAAAGCACAACAAATAGTGTATTTTATTATTGTTTTTTTAGCATTGATAAAAGAAACCCTTTGTGGGAACTTTTGTTATCACTAATAAAGGGTAGCGCTTAATAAGGTAAAATTTGTAATAGTATAGGGTTAATTATTTTGATATTTTTCATACGATTCAATTGGTAAAACATTATTTTGGTGATTTATCTTAAGAAAATAAAAGTAAAAATTTCATTAATTGTAATCCAAAAAGTTTCATTTAAATGTGTAACTCAAATAGGGTGGTTTAAATTAAGGAACTCTTGATACTGAAGTTTTTCTTATGCATGTTGGGGATGTTATTATTTAGTTTATTGATATCGCACATGTGATTAATATATAGTCTTGATTTAATATTATCTCAATTTGTATGATATTTAATCAAAGTGGGTCATTTGGAATGTTTGGGAAAAAACATGATTTAAATATCATATAAATTTTGATATATAAAAATTAATGCCTAAAAATAATGATGGAATTACATTATGGTTAAAAGTTTCAAATAAATAAAAGTGTGTGGCCATAAAATTGGTAACCCATGATTTGGTATTTCTATAAAAGAAATATTTGAACCAACAGAAATTTAACGATAGATAATATATCTATTGGTAAAAAGAGTAACTATAACTGATATTAAAATTTGTTGTTGTTAATTTTATGTACATATAGTTTATTTTAACAATAAATATATCCAATGATATTAATTTTTTAATACCAAAAAATATTTTACTAACATAAAATCCATTGGTTTATTATATGAATACTGATAATTTTTTTATCAATACATGAATATGTATACAACAATTCTGGGATGGTGAAAGGATTCAACCCATTTATTAGAGAGAAAAAAATTATAAGTAAAGAGTATTTCTCAAAATTAATAGTGGAATTTTTCTTGTAATTAACAGTGATATGTTATTTACATTAATGAGGGAAAAAATGAATATTGGCTACATTAATTTGAGGGATGAATTTGGTGTCTACATAGAATAATGAATTTACATATTTTTAGATGATGGAGTTCATAAAGATATAGTTTATTGATATGAGGAAGGGGGATTTGGCCTTTGTAGTAGCATGTGTGGCTCAAAGGTGATTGAAAATGTAGCATTGATAGTGGATCTCATATGTGGTGGGTTGTTGAATTTATAGTATCATGTGCGGCTTATCAGTGATGGCGAACATAAAACCAACAATGATGCATATTAAAATGATTATTTTTAGAGAGATGGTAGAAGCATATCGATGTGTAGTTTTCACACAATTTCTTCATTGTCATTATAGTTCAAGTTTGAGTAGTGACTTGAATTTTATACACCTTGATTATTAGTTGAATATCTAGAGTTTTTCCATGGTTTTTTATCCTCATTATTTGAGATATTTTCCACATTAAAAAATCCACATGCTCATTTTTTACATATTTTTCTCTTTCATATTCATCGGATATTCCAAAAAAATAAACAATAATTTTTTTCCCAGGAACGCATGACTCCCCCAAAAGTTGTGTCTTTATATAATAATCCAGTGATGCATTTTTGGGTAGTGGAGTTCCTCAAGATGCAGTCCACCGATAAAAGAAAGGTAGTTGATGCTTTTGTGATAGTGTGTATGGATCTTCAGTGATGATGAATGAATCATTGAGGATGGATCTATGATTTATTGGGATATTGGGTTTGTGGTAGTATGTGTGACTCATCAGTATTAGAGAATGTGGTGTTAACAATGATGTATGATAAAATAAATATTTTTAGAGAGGCAATTGAAGTGTATCAGAGTGTATTTTACATACAGATAATTTTTTTATTGTGATTATAATTTAGGTTTGAGTAGTGAATTGAATTTTATATCCTTTTATTATTAGTTTTATTTCAATATTTTCCCCATGGTTTTTAATCCTCCTCAATGGAGGTTTTTTCCTTTTTTAAAAACCAACATGCTCATTTGTTGCTTATTTTTCACATCCTCATTCATGGGAAATTAAAGCAAATTTTCACAAGATTTTTTTTCCTAGGATTTAGTTACTTCCCAAAAATTAGTATCAGAGCACTAGGTTTGATCAATCTTAGATCTGATAAGGTTTTCATGATTTAAAGAAGTTTGAATATTCAATCATATTTTTTTATTTTATTTCTCTTTAACATAATGGAATCCATGATGTTCGATATTTTTATTTTGGATCAGAACACCATATTTAAATTATGGAGGATTAAGATGTGGGTTATTCTCACATAGATGTATTTGGATTATGCATTTTTGGGATTTTAAAAATATCATAATTCATTGATTTTATAGTAAATTCAACACAAGGATCATAAGGATCTCTTAAAAATACAACTGCATTTTCAAAATTAAAAATTTTAAGATGTTTTAAAAGAGAAAACTACTACTTTTTTATAGATGAAATTGGAGTAGCTATATATGAAAAACAGTCTTTCTAGAAATCTTCATCTAAAAAAAATTTTATACTCCCATCGCATGTTAGAAAGAACATCTATTGCAGATAATTTAATTGTTTTTAAAAAATTGTTTCTGATATAAAAAATATAAAGGTGAAATATAATGAAGATGATTTTAATTTAATTCTATTATACTATATGCATACTTCATATACGACCATTAGATATACAATTCTGTGTAGTCATGATACACTTACACTTGATGATGTTTGTGAGGATTTATTTTTGAATGATAAAATAAAATAGTATGTGGTTGGTTTTGAATTCTAGGAAGAGTGTTTGGTTGTGAGAGGAAGAATGAGTGAAAGGAATTTGTTCCTAAAAGGGGAAGGTAAAAAATAAAAAATAAAGATAAAACCATTTCTTCTTGTAATAAAAATGGGTATATTAAATCTGAATTTTTTAAGCAGAAATTTAAGAATAATAATAACATAACTTTTAATTATAAAGAAAAGAACAAAATTCTACAGAATCTAGTGTAACAAAGGAAATTAATAGTGATGGGGAACTTCTTCTTGTTTTTAATAGTGAATCCAAATTATGTAATGACTAGATTCTTGATTCAGTGTGCACTTTTCACATGTGTCCCAATTGGGACTTATTTTCAACATATGAAATTGTGAAAAAAGGTATTTGATGATGGGAAATAATTCATATTTTTAGATTTCTCAAATTGGAACCATTGTAATTAAGATGTTTGTGGGAACTCTTACTAATGCGAAGCATGCCCCACATCTAAAAAAATTTAATTCCTTTGAGTACCCTTGATATAAACGGGTATAAGTACATTGGTGAAGGTGGGATTTAAAAGGTTAATAAGGGAATACTTGTTGTAATGAATGGGAATAAAAATTTGGTAGGTTATATACTCTTTAATGTTAAATTATTGTTGGTAATGGAGTTATCTCTACTCCTTTATCAAATAATGATATTTTCAAATTATAGGATATACGAATTGGGCCTATGAGTCAAAATGGAAAGATTGAATTAAGAAAGAGAGGTCCGTAATAAATGGACCATAAATTAATTGTAAATGTAATTAATTATGGGTCAATAAATTATAGTATATAAAATTAATACAATAAATTTCATTAAATATAATAAATTATTATCTATAAATTTAATGTATTAAATTTGGTCCATAATATCTATTGATTATTTGATGGGGATAAAAATCCCCTGCATTAATACTCATTATCAATGAAGTAAATTTGGGTGGGTCCTTGATAGTATAACCCACTATAAATATTAATCCCCCTAAACTCATAGGATGCAGGGAAACATAAACTATCTATATTCACCTTATAGAGTGTAGAATATATTTATGTTTTTATTACTCATTTTCCCATGTTTTTTAATATTTGGAAGTAAATAAATATTTATTTTATTTTAAATAAATTAACAAGATTCTGGAATTAATTTTTATCAAAATTTCTTTCATTTGGTATCAAACCGAGCATATACCTCTGCCTTGTAATAAGACTTCAGACACTCTGTTTTAATAAAACCCATTTGTATTTTCAGGTTTGGAGATGACACATTATTTTTATACCATCATACACTTTATTTCTTTTTATTTACTTATTAAAGTTTTTTATTATAGATATATAATTATTTAGTCTAATGTTTATTTAATGACGTTTTTTTTGTAAATTTTATCAAAATTATTTTTTCCCACAACATTATTAATTAAATAAAATTTTCATATTAAAAAAATAATACTAAATAATAAATTCACTTGTTGCAATTTCATTAATTAAATATATTTAAATAGATTTAATTTTCATTCAGTAAAATAATTATTTAACTATGTTTTTTTTAAATTTGATTAGAAATTGGGTTTTACCACAGTATTCTTAATTAAATAAAATTTACACATTCATTGAATAACATAAAATAATATATATGAAAAATATAATAAATTTTATCCCATGATAATTTTTAATATATTTTACTTAGATGAAATATTAAATTTAATTTTCATAATTTTCCCACATGTATTATTAATATTAACAATTCAATATTTTTTCATATGGTTCGTTGAATTAATAAATTATAATTTATTAATTTATGAATTTAATTATTAATTGATAATTATTAATTAATTTTGTGAATCTATTAAATTTAAAATTTCAACCACAACTAATTAAATATTTTTAAGACTCATGTTAACATAATTTACATGTAAATTATATGATTTGGATAATAATCGTGTATTTAATTTGTAGTTATACCATAAGGCTTTTCTAAATTTCAATGTGACATTCCTGAATTAAGGGGTGACAAGTATAAAATTTGGAAAGAGAGAATTATTATTTATCTAGGAGGTAAGGATATTAATTATTCCATTAATAAAGACAAAAAACTTGTAATTAATAATGATATCACACTAGATGATATAAAAATATATGAACATTGGGAGGGGTCGAATCGTCTTAGTAAAATGTTCTTAAAAACTAGATTATGTGTTATCATTCACAATTTATTCAACGAGAATAATAATGTTCATGAGTTACTAAAATCTATAGATGTCCAATTCATCTCTTTAGATAAAAAACTAACAATCACATTATTTATGAATTTCTCATCAACGAGACTCCCCACCCTAAAATTTGGTGTGAGAACATCATGTAGGTGAGGGATATTATGATTCAATTTAAGAATCTTGATATTGATATATACAAGTTGTTTCTAGTGAATTATATTCTCAACACTCTTCCACGTCAATATGGGCCATTTAAAATCTATTATAACAAAGATAAAGATAAATGGACAACTAATTAATCAATGACCATGTGTGTTCAAAAGGAGGAAAGGCTTTTGGTATAAGTGAGAGAAACCAATATGCTGAAAATGCAACAAAAACAAAAGTGTCATAAATTTCAAGCCAATGGAAAAGGTAAAGAGAAATTTACACCCCAACCTAATATTAAGAAGGAAATCATTTGTTTCTTCTAAAATTAAAAAATACATGTAAATAATTGTTTTCTTAAATCTTAGAAATGGCTTGAAATGAAAGATATTTCAATCTCATTGGTTTTTTATGAATCAAATATTGTTGATACAATTGATAATAATTACTGGATTGATTTTGGTTCTAAAATCAATATTGATAATACCTTGTAGGGTATGCAAAACCTAAGGAAACCAGTGGGTTGTGATCTTGGTGTATATTCAGAAAACAAGATGCACTCATGTGTAGAATTCATGGGGTTATGCATTATAGTGTTAAACATCGATTTTACATTGTTTTTGGAAAATAAATTTTATATTCCAAGTTTCTCAAAAAATTTATTTCAGTTTCCAAACTATTACCATTGGTTTTTACATTCTATTTTTGTAAAGTCAGTCTTTCCTTGATATATGGAAATGACCTTCTTAAATGGGGTGCATTAAAGGATAACCTTTTCTCCACTAATTTGCAAAGTAAAATTAATTATAATAATATGCATGTTCATACCGGCATTAAAAGAAGTGTTTTAAGGGAAAATTATTCTATGTTATGGCACCATATATTTGGTCATATATCAATAGGAATGATTTAAAGATTAGTTTTGGATGGGGTACTTAGTACACTTGATTTGACTGATTTTGAAACAAGTGTGGAATTTATTAAGTGAAAACAATCCAATCATTCAAAGAAACATGATAATAGAAGTCCATCTATATTGAAAATAACATATAAAAATACATGTACCTTATAAATGGATTTAAATGACCATAAATTCTTCATTTCATTCATTTATGACTATTTACAATATATGTATCTTTATTTGATTTATGATAAAAATGAAGTACTTGAAACTTTTAATGTTTTTATAGATGAAGTAGAGAAAAAATGTAGTAAAAAATTATGATCATGAGGCAAAATAAAGGTGGAGAATATTATGTTAAATATACTTAGGATTTAAAAATTATCTAGTCCATTTTCTAGGATTCTTCAAAAAATAGAATAGTTTCACAATACACTATGATAGGTTCACCATACCAAAATGGTGTAGTTGAAAGAAGAAACCAACTCTTAATGGATATGGTACAAAGTATTATTAGTCAATCTAAATTATGGATTGAAGCACTTAAAGTGAAATCATACATTCGGAATCAGGTTCCAATAAAGGTTTCTCCAAAAAGACCTTTGTAATTGTTTAATGGCTAGAAACCGAGTTTATGACATGTGCTTATTTGGGGATTTCCTTCATAAGTGAATGTTTATAATCCAAAATAAATTATTATAGACCCTAAGTCCATTAGTGAATACTAAATTGGATATTCTTAAAGGCCTAAAGGATACCATTTTTATTGTCCATCATTGAACACTAGAATTGTGTAATTAAATAATGAAAGGTTTATTTAAATGACCTCATTGGTGGGGGGTAATCACATCAATTTTTTTTTATAAAGAATATAATTTAGAATCTCAAACCTCTAGATCTGGTGATATATTGATAATTATGCATAATACTACTCATTTATCAATTGATGTATAAACTAATATCATGTAAAAAATGATTTATAATCATATTTTGGGTCGAATGGTTCAAGAAATAGAAACTCTTAAACAACCTGTTTAACCAACATTTTCTCAAGAAAATAACGGAGAGACATTGAGAATATACACCAGGATAAGAAAACCATCAATTTATAGTGATTAAATAGGTTATGTACAAGAATATGACAATAATATTAGAGTCATAAATGATCCTAAAACATTTTCACAAGTCATGAGTTGTAAAGATTCAAATATGTGGTGTGATTCCATGATTGAAGAGATGAATTCTATGAAGAGTAATGATGTTTGGTGTAACACCCCATGCTTCCAAAATACATTTCTATTTGAATAATATAGTAGCGTGTGTTGTACGCAACTTCGAGTTCTAACACACCACAACCAATCAAACTAGCCGTTATGAATAGTAATAGAATTTTTTTTAAATTTTATAAATTTTATATTTCAAAATGGAATTAATTTTTGGATTAAAAATATCTAAATTAGCTTAGGGTTAATTTTTTGTATTTTTTTGAAAACTTTCAATTTTTGATGAATAGTGAAAAACACTAGGTTACATTTTAAAACCGAATTTTTATTTAAATAACTATTTATTTTATTTAAATTAATTTTAGATCAAAATAGAAACATAATACCTATGTAATTTCAATTTAATTAATTGGAATTAGTTTATAATAATTTTAGATAAATAAATAATTTTATTGAACTTTTCACCGTCTTTTACCCACCTCCTAGGAGAATGTGCAAATTCACATAAAACATAATTTAATCGCTTCTATGAGTGGAATTTCAAAACTCCAAAAGACACGACTGATATCAGTAAGAAAAATCTGGTTCAATAAGATGAAAATAATTTTTAGTGAAAAGTAACCTTTTACTTTTATTTACCACGGTTAAAAGTAAATAGGGTAATTAAGGGTAAAAATGATATTATTATTATCCTAAAACATGTCCTAATTCTATTGGATAAGTTCAATTCGACCAAAAACAACCTTAGTAATAAAATATGACTCTTTAGGTCCACTTGGATTAGATTAGGACACTTATTATTATTTTATTTAAAGAAGAATTAAAAGAGTTAAAATCAATGTTTAATAACTAAATCATTTTTAATAAAGGGATAAACATAAGATAAATTAGACTATAAATATTCATTAGAAAGATAAAAATATTTACTACATAATGGTATTTTATTTATATTTTTTAGACATTTAATAATTTAATTTATTTATGACACAATGATGATGCAGTAATTACCTAATTAATGAAATATTAAAATAATTGATATTATAAATATCCAATTAATGTAATTTGATACTTTTTATGAATTACACTAATTTTATAGGTTAATATGACAAGTTATGGTTAGTTATATGAATTTTTTTCTAAGTAATAATGTTGTTATAAATTTAGAAAAAACGAAATACCAAATAGTGTCAAAATTGACATAAAAGAGTTTTTAAAACAAATATTATATTATTAATTGAAATTATATTCCTAAAAAAATTAGGATCAGAAAAAGGACTTATATAATTATAGGTTTATCATTAATGAATGACTTGGGGTTCACTTGGAAGTATATAGTAATTTTATTAACCATATAATATAAAAATACAAAGAGAGATGGTAAATGTCAAACTATTTAACTAAGAGTTAAATCTAAATGAAAAAGTTAATATAGTGACCCAAACCTATATAAAACCTATTGTTTGAGTGGTTTTTGACCCATAACCACCTTATCCTTTAAATAAAATATTTTTGAGCCATTATAAACTGAAAATTATTTTATTATAAAATAATATTTCAATCTTTTCCTAAGGTGCCCCTCACCCTTCTTAAAAAAGGGCACTCCCCCTTCTCTCTAATTCACACCTTCAAAGCAATTTTTCTTAGAAAAAACCTGACAAAATACCCTCTAAACTTTCATACCTTCATCCTAGAATCCCTCCTTTAGTCATAAAGTCAACCTAAGGATCCCTTTTGATCAAATCAAAAGAAAGAACCCGAAGAAAGGGTAAATATTCCATCACCTCTTTCAAGTTTCTTTCTTCTTCCACTACCTATTTCTTTGTTGTTTCCATTATAAAATAATAAATCCAGTATCTTATATATAATATGATGTTATTATTAATATGGTAAAACCATATTCATTATTCTATCCATCCTTTGAATGACATTTCATCATACATACGTACGTACGGATTACCGTCCCCACGTCGTGGTGTAATTGTTATTCAATACATTATTATTTGGATGGGTATAATAATTATATGTAATTGATGTAAATAATAAATATAAAATTATAATGATTATGTATATGTGATATAAAATCCAATTATATATTATTTTAATATCAAAATAATGATATTATCGCTCGTGCGTACGTACGGATTACCGTCTCCACGAACGTGATGAGATTCATTCCCCATCGTATCCATTCAAGAATAATTTTCATTAGATAATTAAAAATAATGTTTGAATACTTAATATAATTTTGAATATGAATAAGATAAAACATATCCCTAACAAACATTACTTACGTAACAAATCATATAAAGGAAAGCGAATCAGTTAACACCCGAAACGATGATAATACTAAGATATTATGAACAAAGCAATGTTAAAAAGTAATATATGATATCATATTAATGTATATTATTCTTGTATGATTTAATAACAATTATTTAACCATTATATAGGAGTTTAACCTACTCTCAACCAAGGAAAAGTACAAGCTAAGGGTTAATTTCACAATCTCTTTATTATCTGAGGTTGTTTTTACGTAAGTATATACTGGGATATCTTTATCATCCAGATCCATGTTTCTTAAAAATGTATTTCAAAACATTATTAATATTTTATAGACTATGGGTTAAATTAATTTATACATTTTTTTTGACTTTTATAAGATATTTATATGGGAGTATTTCTGTCATTTTCCAAACAAGGTACTTTTTGACCTTTTTAATAACTTTAAGGTAAGAATTTTTTTTAACTTATACGGTGGGTGTGGCTATTTTCCGCCTTTATAACATCATCAATGAATCCCTTACAATCTTATAAGAATATTTCCAAAAATAAATGTTTTCTTTTATAATTACATGAATTTTAAATGCTTTCAGAATAGAAAGATATATTTCTCTAAAAAAATGTTTTGATTTCATCTATGTCAACATCCTTTGATAGATTTTAAGATTATTTGAAATTGATTTATTATGATATAAAACTTCCATATTGTATTGAAGGTTTTGTGATATGTTTGACTGTGGAAGTTTTATTTTCATACCATTCATGGTTTATAGATAAAGTATTGACATTTCGTATGCCAATTTTAATACGAATGCTTATGTTATGTTTAAACCTTTTCATATGAGGAATGAATTGGACTTAGTATGTGATGGGTGGAGCCTGGTATAGCTCCTCGATGCATTGGTAGGTATCATGATACAAACTAGTGTCTTGGAATAAGGCCTTGACAAAATCTTATTTGTAGTTTTGGCACAAGGCCTTGACTATGTGGTTATGAAAGTCTGGCATTATGCATTCCATCATTATGAAAGTGGCTATTGACATTGCATGTGATTATTTGACTAGTAGAATATCCATGTAAGTAAGTAAATGGAATTATTTTATTTTATATTTTCCATATTATGATGAAGTTCAAGTTTAAAAGGATTTTGTTTTAGTCTTATTCATTTTCTTAAATGTTTATGCTTATTTATAAAATTTTACGCTATATTGTTATCCATACTGAGCATCTGAGCTCACCCCTTTCTATGTTTTATATTTCCTAGGATGAGAATAAGTATTTTATGACTGCCCTATATGGATAGTTTGAGGGTATATGAGTGTGGTCTATGAAAACAATGTTGTTGTAGTTTTTCATTTTATGATGTAATGTAAACCTTATGAATGTATCTAGTAATTCCAAGGCTAATAAACTAATAGAGCTTTTGAGACTTGATCTTTTGTGATCATGACAATGTTATGTAATAATGAACCAACTCTGGGTAACTGGGGTCAGGGCATTATAGTTGGTATCAGAGGAAGTTTAGTACAAACCTTGGAAACTAGATTTAGATAAACTCTGATTAGAGTAGATAGCCCTAAGATAGATTTTGAGGATTAGTATAGAAGAACTTCCTAGAATTTTGGTATTGTAGAGATTTTGTGAGTTTTACAAGAAATACATATCTATCTTGATACGAGCAGGAAAAGGCAGCTCTGAAATATATGTACCTAGGGGTAAAACTTGAAAACACTGCTTTGAGCTAGATTTGAACAGAAACTGGTGCACGATAATAGACCTTGTTGCCCTCTTGGTTACGACACTCCAGGGGGATATGCTTAGGATAATTCTCATTTTCTTTAAAAACCATTATTAAGGGTTTATGAGTATATACTTACTCAAAGAATTTTTTTTATGATTGTGGATTATATCCATAAACTGTTCAATTTATGTTAAGTGTTTTACAAGTTTGGAATTATGTATTTCGATTCATAAACTAATCTAGTTTATTCCATTGTTTAGAAATGATGCCTAGTGGATGGACTGGAAACCGTATCAATGCATGCACTCCATGTAGGTATTTTCCTCCTTCTCAAGATAATTATAATGGAGCTAGTGATACAACCGGTGCTGATCAGCTAATCACTATACTGAGACAACTCACTCAGGTTATGAATAATAAACTTACCTGTATAGAGCTCCCTGATCCAGAACATGGAGGATCAATGTTAGATCGCTTCATGAGGCAACAACCACTGACATTCAATGGGAGTACAAATCCATTAGTGTCTTAGCAATGGATAAATTCATTAGAGAAAATATTCTACACCTTGGGGAGTAGCGAAAGCGAAAAGGTTGTCATGACAGTTTACCACCTCACTAGAGATGCTGATCAATGGTGGTCATTGATTCAAAACACAAAGGAATATGAGGAAGTATAAAATATGGAATGGAGGGAGTTTAAATAAATTTTTTAGAAAAATACTTTCCTCATGACCATCAAGGGGATATGGAAAGACAATTTCTGAGTCTGAGACAAAAGGAGGATAATAATGTCGCAAAGTATGAAGCTAACTTTACAAGGTTAGAGAGGCATGCTGTTAATTATATACGTAACCCAAGAAGTAAGATTGATCATTTATTTGAAGGGTTAAAATCATTTCTCCATCAAGCATTAGTCTCAAAACCCTTCTCGTCGTACGAGGATACTATCTCATGTGCTATCAAGACAGAAAAAGAAATCTCTAAGTCTTACGACTTTAAAGCAAAGAAAGAGAAGAGGTGATCTGCTGAACACACTAGAAATAAAAATAATGAGAAGTAAGGAAAAGTTGAATATCCATCCTGCAGTAAATGTGGGAAGAAACACCCTGGTACTTGCCTGAAGGGAATGGGAGTCCACTACAAGTGTGGTAAAAAAGGCCACCAAGCTCGTGATTGTAAGGGGAAGAAAGAGGCTGTCGATGGTGAATGCTACAATTGTAGAGAGAGGGGGAATTATGCAAATGAATATCATAAGCATTAGGGGAAATTACCTTAGAAAAGGACAGGGGATCAAGGCCAAGCTTATTCTATCACTACTGCTGAGGTTGAAGCTCTGAAAGACATTATGGCAGGTAATTTAATGGTTTCCTCAAGTTTAGAAAATGATTTATTTGATTCTGGATCATCGTGTGGTTTCATATCTTCCCAATTTGCTATGAAAATTAGATATTTTAAATTTGATTTAACAAGGGAGTTATCAGTCAAAACTTTTTAAGGGAAGTATCATCACAAAAAAGTTTTGTGAATCAGTTCCCATTATAGAATATAAATGTTCTTTATCTGCTGATCTCATCATCATACCCATGATTGAATTTGATATAATCCTCAGTATGGATTGGATTTTGGACCATGATGAAAATATTTTTTGTAATAAGAAGGAGGTTACAATTTTTTATGATTATGATAAAGAACACATTATATTTAGAGCAGAATCATCACCACCTAATTCTTATCTAGATCCACCCCTAGTAGATCGACTAAATTCAATTATTGGGGAGGAAGGGAATGAAAAAACTGTGGGTGAGGAAAAGAATGTTCAAATAGAATATGTACCTATTGTGCAAGAGTATGTTGATTTATTTGCAGAGGATTTACCTGGATATCCTCCAGAATGAGAAATTGTGTTTTCCAATGATTTAATTCCTGGTTCAAGGCCCATATTGAAGACCACTTATAGAATGGAAACTGTGGAATTAGTGTAACTAAAGAAACAACTAGAAGAATTGAGTAATAACGGATTTATTCGCCCTAGTGTTTCTCCATGGGGAGCCCCTGTCCTTTTTGTTAATAAGAAAGATGGATCTATGAGGTTATGCATTGACTACAGGGAGATCAATGCTATAACAATAAAGAACAGGCATCCCCTACCTCGCATTGATGATTTATTTGACCAACTACATGGGGCTCAGTACTTTTCAAATATTTACCTTCGATCTAGATATCATCTGTTGTGTGTGAAGAAGGAAGACATTTCGAAAATAGAATTTCGAACCAGGTACGGGCATTACAAGTTTTCAATAATGCCTTTTTGATTGACTAATTCACCCTCTATCTTAATGGATCTAATGAATAGAGTTTTCAAGGAATATCTTGATGAATTTGTAGTGGTATTTATTGATGATATCTTGGTATACTCTAAAAGCTATGAAGATTATGAAAATCACTTGCACATTATCTTAAAGACTCTTAGAAGACATGAATTATATGGGAAGTTTAGGAAGTATGAATTCTAGATTCAGAAGATTTCTTTTCTTAACCATATTGTCTCTAAGGATGGAATATCTACTGATCCTTCTAAGACAAGAGCAATCCAAGAATGGCCAGCACCGATGAGTATAACTGAGGTATGTAGTTTTATTGGTTTAACAGGTTATTATTGGCGTTTCATCCAGAAATTTTCCCGATTGGCTAAACCATTAACAAAGATCACACGAAAAGGGGTTAAATTTGTTTGGAAAAAAGAGTGTGAAGAATATTTTGAAGATCTAAAGATAATATTATTCAATTCTCCAATATTGAATCTACCATCGGGGAATGATGTGTTTGTTATTTACAGTGATGCTTCAAAGAAATGACTTAGTTGCGTCCTTATGCATAATGATAAGGTTATTGCCTATGCATCACGACAACTAAAAATTAATGAGAAAAACTATCCTACTCATGATCTTGAGATAGCAGCTGTAATCTTTGCTTTGAAGATTTGGAGACACTATCTCTATGGTGAAAAATGTGACATATATACCGATCACATGAGTTTGAAGTATATTTTCTCACAGAAAGAACTCAATATGAGGCATAGGCGATGTCTTGAACTACTCAAAGATTATGATTTCACTATACACTACCACCCAGGGAAGGAAAATAAAGTAGCAGATGCTTTGAGTAGAAAGGTTCATGGGGTTTTGAACAAGATGAGAGTTGAAAAGGATCCTATATATATGGATCTAGTAAAGATGGATATGGGAATCACCATATAAGGGGAAACATATATAATTTTTCAAATGGTTGCCAAACCATCTTTAATAGAAAGGATAAAGAGTTCTCAGACCAATGATGAAGAGTTTCAAAAGAAGATTAAAGATTTTAATGATGGGAGATTGAGTGACTTTGTGTATGAAGATGGAATTTTGAAATTTGGGAAGAGACTTTATGTTCCCGATATATGCGATCTAAAAGAGGAATTGTTGGATGATGCTCATAGTTCCAATTTCTCTATACACCCTAGTAGCACCAAAATTCATAGAGATTTGAAGGAACATTTTTGGTGGGACAACCTGAAGAGGGAGATTGCTGATTTTGTGTTAAGATGTATGGTTTTTCAACATGTGAAAGCTAGAAGGAAACAGCCTGGAGGAGTCATGCAACCTCTTCCCATACCTGAGTGGAAATGGGATGACATCAGGATAGACTTTTTCATGGGACTACCAAAGACTCCTAGAAGGAACGATCCAATATGGGTCATTGTTGATCGTCTTACCAAGTCAGCACATTTTCTTTCTATAAGAGAAGATTTACCAATTGAATGATTAGCAAGAATATATATTAATGAAGTTGTAAGACTTCATGGAGTACCACTATCGATTGTTTCTGATTGTGATCCCCATTTTACATCAAGATTCTGGAAAAGTCTTCAGAAAGACCTGGATACTGAACTTCGTTTGAGCACAACCTACCACCTCCAAACTGATGTACAATCATAAAGGACTATTAAAACCTTAGAAGACATGTTGAGATCATGCTCACTTGACTTTCAAGGTATGTGGGATCAATATTTACCTATGGTTTAATTTTCCTATAACAATAGATTCCATTAAAGTATTCAGATGGCACCATATGAAGCATTATACAGAAAGAGATGTCTTACACTAACCTGTTGGGATGACGTTGGTGAAAGAAAACTTGTAGGCCCAGAACTTGTGAAGGAAATGATGTAAAAGGTGAAGGTAATCCAAAACCACATCATGGAAGCTCAAAGTAGCCATAAGAACTATGCTGATAACTGAAGGAAGGATTTGGAATTTCAGGTAGAAGATCATGTTTTCTTGAAGGTATCTCCATGGAAGGGTGTTATACGTTTTGGTAAGAAGGGTAAATTGAGTCCCAGGTACATCGGACCTTTCAAAATTCTAGAATTAATTGGGACTGTAGCTTACCATTTGGAAATGCCCCCAAGTATCTCCAAATTTCACGATGTGTTCCACGTATCACTGTTGAGAAAAATACATGCCTGACCCAACGCATGTACTCACCTATGAGGATTTAGAACTGAAACCCGATCTGTCTTATTGCGAAGATCCTGTCATGATTCTTGATACAAGATAACAAGTGCTGAGAAAACGGATGACTCGTCTGGTAAATGTTCTATGGAGAAACCATAAGATGGAAGAGGCAACATGGGAACCTGAGAAACTTATGATGAAGAACCACCCAAGTCTTTTTACGTAAAAATACTCTAGAAGTTTTGAGGACGAAATTATTTAAAGGAGGGGAGAATGTAACACCCCAAACTTCCACAGTACGTTTCTCTTTGAATAATACAATAGCATGTGTTGTACACAACTTCGAGTTCTAACACACCACAACTAATCAAACTTGACGTTATGAATAGTAATACCTATTTTTTTAAATTTTATAAATTTTATCTTTCAAAATGGAATTCATTTTTAGATTCGGAATATCATAATTATATTAGGGTGATTTTTTGGTAGTTTTCTGAAAACTTTTAATTTTTGATGAATAGTGAAAAACACTGAGTTATAGTTTAAAACTGAATTTTTATTTAAATAACTATTCATTTTGTTTAAATTTATTTTAGGTCAAAATAGATAAATAATACCCATATAAGTTCAATGTAATTCATTGGAGTCAGTTTATAATATTTTTTGATATATAAAAATTTTAACGAACTTTTCACTGTCTTTTACCCACCTCCTAGGAGAATTTTCAAATTCACATAAAACTTAATTTTACCACTTATGTGAGTGGAAATTCAAAAATCCTAGAGAAACAGTTGATATCAGTAAGAAAAATGTGGTTCAATAAGATAAAAATAATTTTTGGTGAATAGTAACTTTTTACTTTTATTTACCACGGTTAAAAGTAAATAGGGTAATTAAGGGTAAAAATGATATTATTATTACCATAAAACATGTACTAATTCTATTGGATAAGTTTAATTCGACCAAAAACAACCTTAGGAATAAAATATGATCCTTTAGGTCCACTTGTATTAGACTAGGACACTTATTATTATTTTATTTAAAGAAGAGTTAAAAGAGTTAAAATCAATGTTTAATAACTAAACCGTTTTTAATATAGGCTTACAAATAAGATAAATTCTACTATAAATATTAATTATAAATCTAAAAATATTTCCTACATAATGGTATTTTATTTATATTTTTTAGACATTTAATAATTTAATTTATTTTTGATACAATGATGATGCAGTAATTACCTAATTAATGAAATATTAAAATAATTGATATTATAAATATCCAAATAAATGTAATTTGAGAATTTTTATGAATTAAAATAATTTTATAGATTAATATGACATGTTAGAGTTAGTTATATGATTTTTTTTCGAAGTAATAGTGCTGTTATGAATTTAGAAAAAACAAAATACCAAATAGTGTCAAAATTTACATAAAAGAGTTTTAAAAAAATATATTATATTATTAATTAATATTCTATTCCTAAAAATATAAGGTTTAGACAAAGGACTTATATAATTATATTTGTATCATTAATGAACCACTTGGGGTTCGCTTGAAAGTATATAGTAAGTTTATTAACCATATAATATAAAATACAAAGAGACATGGTAAATGTAAAACTATTTAACTAAGAGTTAAATCTAAAAAATAAAGTTAATATAGTGTGACAAACCTGCCTAAAACCTATTGGTTGAGTGTTTTTCGACCCATACTCACGTTAGACTTTAAATAATCCATTTTGTAGCCATTATAAACTAAAAATTATTTCATTATAAAATAATATTTCTAGCTTTTCCTAAGGTGCCCTTCACCCCTCTTATAAAAGGGAACTCCCCCTTCTCTAAAATTCGCACCATCAAATCCTTTTGGCTAGGCCAAACCCTACCAAAATACCCTCTAAACTGTCCTCCCTTCATCCTAGAGGCCCTCCTTTAGTCATAAATCCAACCTAGGGAGCCCTTTTTATCAAATCAAAAGGAAGAACCCGAAGAAGAGGTAAATATTTCATCACCTCTTTCAAGATCCTTTCTTCTTCCACTTCCTATTTATTTGTTGTTTCCATTATAAAATAATAAATCTAGTATCTTCTATTTACTGTGATGTTATTATTAATATGGTATAACCATATTCATTATTCTATCCATCCTTTGAATGACATGTCAACATACGTGCGTACGTACGGATTACCATCTCCACATCATGGTGTAATTGTTATTCAATACATTATTATTTGGATGGGTATAATAATGATGTGTAATTAATTTAAATAATAAATATAACATGATAATTATTATGTATATGTGATATAAAATCCAATTATATATTATTTTAATATTAAAAGAATGATATTATTGCTCGTGCATACGTACGGATTACCGTCTCCACGAACGCGATGAGATTCATTCCCCATCGTATCCATTCAAGAATAATTTTAATTAGATGAATAAAAATAATGTTTAAAGACTTAATATCATTCTGAATATGAATAAGATACATACTATCCATAACAGACATTACTTACGTAACAAATCATATAAAGGAAAACGAATCAGTTAACACCTGAAACGACGATAATACTAAGATATTATTAAAAAAGCAATGTTAGAAGACTATATATGATATCATATTAATGTATATAATTATTTTATAATTTAATAACAATTATTTCATCATTATACTGGAGGTTAACCTACCATCGACCAAGTAAACGTACAAGGTAAGGGTTAATTTCACAACCTCTTTATTATCCGAGGTTGTTTTTACGTAGGTATCTACTGGGACCTCTTTATCATATACATCCATGTTTCTTAAAAATGAATTTAAAAATATTCTTACTATTTTATAAAATATGAGTTAAAGTCATTTAAACCCTTTTTTTACTTTTATAATATGTTTATAAAGGAATATTTCCATCGTTTTCCAAAAAAGGTACTTTTTGACCTTTTGGATAACTTTAAGGTAAGAATGTTTTTTAACTTATACAGTGGGTGCAGCTATTTTCTGCCATTATAACATCATCAAAGCTTCCATTACAAGATTATAATAATTTTTCCAAAAATAATGTTTTCTTTTATAATTACATGACTTTAAAATGATTTCAAAATAAAAAGATATATTTCTCTAAAAAATGTTTTGATTTCATCTATGCCAACATACTTTGATGGATTTTAAGATTATTTGAAGTTGATTTATTATGATACAAAACTTCTATATTGTATTGAAGGTTTTGTGATATTTTTGACCATGGATGTGTTATTTTCATACCATTCATGGCTTATGGATAAAGTATTGACATTTCGTATGCTAGTTTTAATACGAATGCTTATGTTATGTTTAAACCTTTTCATATGAGGAATGCATTGGACTTAGTATGTGACGGGTGGAGCCCGCTATAGCTCCTCGATGCATCGGTAGGTGTCATGAGACAAAATAGTGTCTTATCACAAGGCCTTGACAAAATATTATTTGTATTCTTGGCACAAGGCCTTGACTATGTGGTTATGAAAGTCTGGAATTATGAATTCCATCATTATGAAAGTGGATATTGATATTGCATGTGATTATTCTACTAGTATAATATCCATGTGAGTAAGTAAATGGATTTATTTGATTTTATCTTTACCATATTATGCTTAAGTTTATGTTTAAAAGGATTTTCTTTTAGTCTTATACATTTCCTTAAATGTTTATGGTTATTTATGAAAGTTTCCACTATATTGTTATCCTTACTGAGAATCTGAGCTCACCCCTTTCTATGTTTTATTTTTCCTAGGATGTGAAGAATTATTTTATGACTGACCTGCAGGGTTAGTCTGAGGGGATATGGGTGTGGTCTATGGAAACAATGTTGTTTTAGTTTTTCATTTTATGATGTAATGTAAACTTTATGAATTTATATAGTACTTCCAAGGCTACTAAACTAATCGGACATTCGAGACTTGATCTTTTCTGATCATGCCAATGTTATGTAATAATGAACCGACTCTGGGTAACTGTGGTAGGGGAATTACATTTGGGAACCTTTTGTGTCTCCACATGGTATAAAACCTATTGGATGTAAATTGGTTTTCAAAACGAATAAAAATTCATTAGAAAACATTGAGAGATATAGGGACTAACTAGTTGCTAAAGGGTTTACTCAAAAGGAAGGGATCAATTATACTAATACATTTTTATCAGTATCTAAAATGGATTCCTTATGAATTATATTGGAATTATTAGATCATTTTGAGTAATAATTATAATAAATAGATCTAAAAATTACATTTATAAATGATAATCTTGATAAGTAGGTTTACACAAAAAAACGAGAAGGATTCCTCTTAATTAATTGTGAGTATTTAGTGTGAAAGCTCAAAAGGAAAATCTATGGTTTAAAATAATTAGACCTAAAACAGTCTTTATGATTCCATGATTTAATGATTTCATTTGTTTTTGAAGAAAAAATTATGAATCAATATATACACCAGAAGTTTAGGGGGATTAATATATGTTTTCTTGTTTTATACGTAGATGACATTTTACTTTCCACTATTGATACAGATTTTTTATATGAGTATAAATAGTTTCTCCCAAAATTTTTGACATGAAAGAAATGGTTGATGCATCCTAGGTTATTATCTAAAATATTCAAAGAGATTGGTTAAAGATAATTCTAGTCATATCTCAGGAAACCTATATTAATATTTTTTTAGAGAGATTTAATATAAAAGACTATGCACCAAGTATATAACCCATTCTTAATGGTGATACATTTAGAATGAAATAATGACATAAAAATGATTTTAAATGAGAATAAATGTGATCCATACTGTATTCTTCCACTGTTGGTAGTTTAATGTATTCCCAGGTATGCACAAGTCCTAAAATTTCATTTCTAGTGGGGTGTTTGTGTGATATCAAATTAATAAAGGTATAGACAAATGGAAGGCCATAAATAAGGTATTTAGATACCTTAATGGGAATAAATACTATATGTATTTATATAAATAGACTCATAATTTTGAATTCATTAGAATATCAGATGTAGATTTTATTTTGTTTTCTTAATTCATGAAAATCAACCTCAGGATATATATTTCTGATGGATGGAAGAGCCTTGTCATAGAGTGTTTCAAATAGAAACTAACAATGACTTATACTATGGAAGTGGAGTTCATTTCATGTTTTCAGGACACTTTTTGTGGTGTATGGCTATGGAGTTTCATTTTGAGGCTTAAATTTATGGATTCTATTTCTAGTTTATTTATTATATATTGTAAAAATTTAGCTACTATATTTGTGGTTAAGAATAATAAAAGTGGGAGTCGAAGTAAATGCATCGACATTAAGTACTTGGACATAGGTAAACATGTTAAAGATCAAAAAATTGTTATTCATCATATTAATACCAAATTAATGATTGCGGATCATTTTACTAAAGGCATGCCACCATTTAAATTAAATAATCTTGTAATATATATGGGATTAAGTTATAATTTTTATTTTTATTTTGAATAAAAAACATTTTATTTAAAACTCCATTTATTTAAATATTTCTATCTTCAGTTTATGTGTACACATTCATTACTTTAGAAATATTTTGGAGATATAGAATAAAAAATGTCTTTAAGGTTTATTCATATGGAGAATAAACCATGCGGTTGTATTTTATTCATATATTAATTTAAGATACAAGATACATTGTGATACATGGAAGGTAATACTCATTATTTAGAAGACATACCATTATGATTCATGTATTATGTTTCTTGCTAAAGAAGGATATTGAAATAATTCCCGTTAATTGGTTTGGACCAAGTGGTAGAATGTAATAAATTATCCATCAATTAATTGTGAAAGTAATACATTATGGTCTAATAAATAATATTTCATAAAATATAAGTGGTATATTATGTTAAATATAATAAATTATTGTTTATGAATTTAATGTATTAAATTCAGTCAAAAATATTTATTGATTATTTAATGTAAATTAATATACCATTCATTAATACTCTCTTTTGAGAGATTAAATTAGGGTGGGTTCTTAATGTTATAACCTACTATAAATATCTAGCCCCCTACACTCAATGGATATAAGGGATCATACACCATCTATATCCACTATGCTGAGTATAAAATTTATTTAGGTTTTGATTCCCCAATTTCCTATGTTTTCAATGGATAGTGGTAAATAATTATTTCGTTTGTTTTAAATAAATTAAAAATATCTAGAAGTAATTTTTATCAAAATTTCTTGCATGGTCTTCTTGAGGGATAAGGTATCTCCTTCATCAGTGGTATCAGATCCTCTAGTTCAAGCTTGAAATTTCTTGTGGGAATTATGAGGAAGTGAGATAAGAAATATATCACTGTAAAGTTAGAATGAGTAAGTAGGTGCAATAAAATTGTGACATGATCCATGATGGTGCAATGTATCAAAAATCTTCCTAAAATAGTTTTCAATATATGTGTCCTAGTTATAAGGATCGATAATACACAAGATGGTGAGATCATGGGTGGGAAATAAAATACTTTGAGGGTTAGAAATTCATTTGGGTGATAAAATTATTTTGGGTGTGGGGGTCCATATGTATTTTCTTCCAACCTTGTTCGATAGGAAAGTTCATATTCATATATGAGGAAGACATTGATATTTGGGTTTCTTTTTTAGGGGGAGATATCATTTTTTAATCATTATTGAAAAATAGAATTTTTATTTTTATGCAAAGGATAATAGTTGGTACAATACCAACATGTTTTCATTTCAACTAAGTTTATTGTATGTTTTACCTTCTTCGATAGGCCGAAGGGGAGATTGATAGGATCCCATTTATTACAGAAAGAATTTTTTTTAATAGTGATATTTTTTCCACATTTGTAGAGGAGTTATTATCAAAATTAATGGGAAAAATAAAGGTGAATTGACTTAATTTGTGGAAGAATTTGTGAACTTCTAAAAAGGATTCATATTAATATAGCATCATAGGGATACAAATACAAAAAAATATCAACGCATGTGTAATGTCTCATAAATTGAATGCAATTTTTTTTTAATTATGTGGAATTATTTTGAGACCAAATGATTTGACGACACCTAATTCCGAGGCCCAGTGAGACCAGAATAGAATGTTGAACTTCTATAATTTTATTTATATAAACATACGGGCGAGTTTTATAACTTTTAAAACGGTTCTCAGATCAGAAATGTGAGGGCACCGTTGAACTCAAAACCTCAGTATTCTCCTAGAAAAAACCTAAATTTGACCAGTGAGCATCGATCAGAAAAGATAGTTTTTGGATTTTTTGAAAGAAAAATGAAATAACTTAAAAAGTTATTTTTTTCTTCACCATTGAGCAGTGGTACATCAACACTACGGTGCAACGATGAGAAAATAACGAATCCCATTAGTGAGGCTCGTAAATGTGCTGCGTAATGACTCATTAATTTGAAGTGTAACAAAAACTATGTTTCATAAATGAATCACTATAAGGACATGACGGCGCAGTGTAACAGAAATGTTGTGACACGTTTCTCTTTTAAAGGAATAATCAGTTGGACAAAATAGAGGGGAATCTGGGAATTCCTTTGATGAATCGAGAGTGAGGAATCCATTCTAACAACGAATTCCAAGTAATATATAGCAACAACAACACCCTCAAATAATGGGTCCGGGACAGGAGAGCGGAAAACACCAACCCCCACGGATGGATTACCATTAGCAATGAGATTCCCTTTGATCGAAACTTCTCTAGGTAGGGGTTAATTTTTATTTTGATTTCACATTCTTATTTCTAAAACCAATGAACATGGAAAAACCCATGAACAGGTTGATCCGCAGGTCATTAATCTTATAGGAGGATTTCTTACATCGGGTTTTTTCTTTGGGATCATTTATTTTTTTTGATAGAAACTAAAATTTCCTCTTCCTTTATTTCAAAACATTTAATGTGGAAGAATCGAGCCAACACAAACAAGGAATTGATTCCTCTATCTTTGGGCGTTCTGGTGATATTCATGATTGGACTTCCAATTTGGTATCTTTAAGTCACCATGGACATGGCTGGAAAGATAGTGCCCTAAGGAACCTGGGGGCGCAGATAGTTCGCTGAATGGACCATCAGAGCGGACCAGATGGTCCGTGGAGGGCACCGCCAGTGCAACTTCTATGGTGTCTCGTGGTAGCAGCCGCGGGTGGGTGGAGGCATTCCACGATGGTGCACCGAGGTGGTAGTAATGACTGGCTCGGGCCGCAATGATGTGGCAGGAGCCGCCGATAGCGGGCCGACAGCTGGCGGACAGGGATGCAGACACCCAGCCGCGTCGGTGGGCGGCCCACGCCATGCGGGCCGCAACGACCCGCTAGCATGTGGTCTAGTGGGGACCTCATGAAAAACCAAGGTGAATATGGGTTAAATTTCCACAGATCACTAAACCAAACGTCAGGTGGTGTCCGAGATGGAGGAGACTGAACCAATGTTTGCGGCCCAGGATGGCCGAGCGCAAACCAGGACGTTGAGTGGCCCGGGATGAAGTAAGAAGACCTGCTTTTATTGGCTAGGATGGGGGGATAAAATCAGGTCAATGGGTGGCGCATGGTGGGAGAGAACGAGCCTGCCTATTGAAGGCCAGGCTGGATAGAACCGGGTCGCTGGGTAAGCCCACGGGCTGGACCAATGACCAAACCGGGCCTGGTCAAACAAGGCCCAATGGGCCTGGTCCACTGGCCAGGCTAGAATAGGCCAACCCAGAACCGAACCGGGTCAATTCAGGTCAGTCAAACCAGGCCAGGGCATGCGAAACCCCCATGCCAGGTTGGTCGGGTTGGTCCGACCGGGTTGGACCAGGCCCGAACACAACTGGTCCCTATTTACTAAAATACCAATATCTTTCAGACCGGGTGTCTGATTGACGATCCGTTTGTGATGTTGGGACCCTTGTGATAAGGTATTTATTTTGGTTTGCTCTAAAAAGAATTTAATGGAAGTTAAAATATGAATAATGGCTTGAGTAATGGATTCACCCTGAATCAAGCACACTACATGCGGGAATCCTACGGCTAGCTTAGACCTAATGACTGCTAACAAGAAACCCTATGTGGATTATCTAAAAGTGACCCTATGAGGATTATCTATGATAGAATAAGTGGGAATCATCTCTATGTGATCCGGTAGGCCCACGGTGTGGAGCATCTCTGTGTGACCCGGTAGACCCACGGTACTCATCAAGGATGATTACCTCAGTATGATGGCCTAAGTGGGAAGAGGCTCTGTGTGACCCGACATACCCGTGGTGGGGAGAGGCCCTTTGTGACCCAGCATACCCATGGTACTCATTAGGGATGAGTACCTTAGAAATCCAAGGTGTTTAGTGTTATGATTTTTAGTCTTGCTTCCTATACTTTAGATTATACCTGCATGAGCTGACATTACCTTGTGTATTCTTTTCTTTGTGGTATTTCACTTATGTTTCAGGATCCCTATTGAGTATTGTGTTAATCACCCCTACATAGGCTCTACCCGAACATTTTGTGTATGGTGAAGATGATAGGTTTTTAGACAGAGACCTTGGTGGCCCGGGACCATGCAGTGTACATTGAGATATGACAGGAAGGACGTACTTCTACAGCTACTGACAACCACTCCTTGACTACCCTTTAGATGGGGTTTTTAGTGGACTAATTTTTCAAGATCCTTCACACTTTCCTATTTTCAGTTTATCTTTTTTTTAGTTTCTATTATGGCCTATTTGACTTACATATTATACCTCTACTTAGTGGTTATTTTTTGTGTCACATATGTTTTCCTTTCCAGTCTCTTTAGGGATGTGGTTGTGTGTGCTTACATATAGATACTTAGGAAAATGACTCCCAATTGTAGGTTGACTCCTTCGGTACTAGAGACCAACCCCTGGCCTTCGGGAGGTGGGCTTGGGGGAGTCACAACATGGGCCCCAGGGGATGGGTTGTGACAAAGTGGTATCAGGGGTGGTTAGTTCTACCTCAAAGACCGAGAGTCTGTGGTTTTGTTTTGGGGAAACAAAGTTGAATGTTTCAAGTTCAATTTTCTTGTTTAGTGATTCCAGTATTGGTGTGGCGGCTGATGTATCCATACACCAGGACCCTGAAGTCTCATTTTTGACTCGTTATTGGAAACCACTAGTTGCATGCATCATATAGGAATTGAGTGTTTCCCTATGTTTTTCTTGAATCAGAGAAATATCACCAGGTATAATCTACCAATTGTGGTAAATCTTGATCTGTTTCAGGATGCCTCCATGCAAACAACTAGCTAAGATTCTAATACATGACCATGAGGATAGTTCACCTAGTGATGAGGCATCGGTTCAAAGAACTATTCTAGGGATGGTCTCATCGGGTGGTGTGATAGTGTTACCACCACCCTTTGATCAGTAGTTACTGCCGACGTTACCGGTGGAGGATGCATGTAGACTTTGTACCTTGCACGAGTTTTAGAGATAGAGACCTTCCAGGTTTAGGGGAGAGATAGATCCTCATGTCATTGAGGACTGGATGGAGGTGGTGACATAGGTATTCCTCTTTGTGAGGACACCACTTGAACATATAGTGATCATAGCCTCAAGCCTTCTTCAGGGATCAGTAGGGAGATGGTGGAGCTAGATCATTCAGACTCATGATGTGGTGACCCTCACCTGGACAGACTTTGAGAAACTATTTAGGGAGGAGTTATTCCTAGAGATATTGCGCTCTTTGCACATACATGAGCTATTTTACCTAAAACAAGGTAGCATGAAAGTAGCAGAGTACTCAGCTAGATTCACCGACCTTTATCGCTACTCTACAGACATGGTTCAAGACCTGTTATTTAGGGATCAAGCCTTTAAGCCGGGACTATGTTGGGAGATCAGGGTGTCTATGGTGTCTCTCAACATCCCTACTTATGCTGGGGTGCTAGATCAATCACTAATTGTAGAGAGATTCCTTCCAGAGAAGGCACCAATGACTGGAGCCACTAGTAGACACCAGGTAGCAGATTCTTCAGTAGTTAGAAGCAGACAACAGATGCAGGGACCCAAGAGGGTCAGGCCTTTCAGGGGGCGACCCCAGGACTCAGGGTTGGTAGTGTGGGGCTCCAATAGAAGAGAGATTTAGTAGGGGCCGGTTGTGCTTCACATGCAGCGGGTAGGGGCACATGGATCGTGACTCCCTAACCCATCGCCAAAACAATCAACAGATGGTTGAGGGACCACCGAGGTAGAGACAGAGGTTCGAGCAAGGAGGTCCGCAAGGCAATAGACATAGAAGAGGAGTATGTCTAGTAGAAAGTGGTGGATGATGGTCTGTGGTACCACCCCCCAAGTGGTCCACCCCAACCTCAAAGAGCAGATGGATAGGGGAAGGCTCAACTTCAGGCATTGGAGGCGTATGACCATGGCGCTACATTGATAATTAGAGGTATGATCTGTGTATTCTCCACCGTATTGGAATTTCTTATAGACATAGGTTTTAGAAACAATTTCACTTCCCTGGACCAATTTTGAGTCTCAGAGATTCTGGTGGATCTTTTTGCTCGATCCTTACGATTAGAGACTTCTACAGGAGGGAATTAGATGATTACACACTAGTTTTGGTAGTGTGAGCTTACTCTTGGAGGTAATAGCTCCAGATGTGATCTTCTAGTAGTGGTGTCTAGGCCTTACGATGTCATCATGGGCATGGAATGGTTATCCACAGTTCATGATTAGATCGATTTTCTTAGGCGTAGAGTGTGGTGTGTCCGCAAGGATGGGACTAGGTTTTCCTTAATCGGTGAGAGGGGAACTCTTTCAGCATAGGATGGAATTTCTTAGAGGAGGTTGTAGCCAATCACTAACCATCTAGCTATCCTCACCCTCGTTGCGGTGGACGAGAGGATTCCAATATTTCTTATAGTGCTGAATGAGTATGAAGCTGTCTTTCTTGAAGATGTTCCAAGAAAACCTTCTCAGAGGGAGGTAGACTTATGCATCGACCTATACCCCAGAACGAAACTGATATCTACACCGGTATATCAGATGGATCTTGAGGAGCTTCATGAGTTGAGGGTACAATAGGAGGACTTGTAGGAGAAGGGCTTTAGGGGGCCCATCATTTCACCATGGGAAACCCCAGTGTTATTTTCCAAGAAGGAAGATGGAAGATTGAGGCTATGCATGGACTTCTGGTGCTTGAACCAGGTGACCATAAAGAACAAATATTCACTACCAATAATTGATGACCTCTTCGACTATCTTAAGGGAGCGAGGTGGTTCTTAATGATTGCCTTGGGTCTGGCTGTCATCAGCTTCAGGCACGAGATGAGTATGTACCGAAAACAACCTTCAAATGACGATATGGCCACTATGAGTTCTTATTGATTCCGTTCGGTGTGAAAAATTCCCTAGCAGTGTTCATGGGACTCATGAACAACATCTTCTAGCCTTACCTTGATCATTTTGTGTTGGTCTCCATTGATGACATCTTGGTGTACTCAGTGTCCAAGGAGGAGCACGCTACACACCTGTGGATAGTCCTGGATACACTCTGAGAGCACTAGATTTATGAGAAGTTCTTGAAGTTCCGGTTCTAGATTTAAGAGGTACACTTTCTGGGAAATGTCATCTCAGAGGCTGGAGTTGCAGTGGATCTAACGAAGATAGAGGCTGTGATTTCTTGGGAGCCACCCAAGATCGCGACTGAGGTGCAGAGTTTCTTGTGGTTGGCTAGATACTACCAGAGGTTTGTGCCTGAATTTTCTAGAGTAGCAGAACCCTTATCATCTTTGACATATAAAGAAAATCCCTTCATGTGAATGGAGAAGTTCCAACAGAGTTTCCGAGAGATGAGGTGGAGACTGACAAGTAACCCCATCTTGAGACTACCAGAGGAGGGAATTGGTTATATAGTTTTCTACAACACAGCATGGGATGGAATGGGTTGTGTCCTGATGTAGGGGAGACCAGTGATCGCCTACGATTCATTGTATTTGATGTAGCATGAGCAGAACTATGCAAACCATAACCTAGAGTTAGCACCACTGGTATTTTCATTGAAGATGCAGCGACACTACTTTATGGGTGAACGGTTTACCATATACTCTGACCATAAGATTCTCAGGTATATCTTCTCCCATAAGGACCTGAACATGATTCAGTGATGATGGATGGAGTTCCTACATGACTATGAATTCAAGATAGTCTATACTATTGGGAAGGGGAACATTGTAGTAGACATGCTCAGTAGGAGATCTGATGTGCATCTACTGAGTGAAGTGACAGAGAAGCTATCCATGATGTAGATATCCTTCGTGGATTATGATGGAGTATCTTACCTTGAATCGATAATTGTCACTCCCATGCTCTTACAAAAAGTTAGAGAGGTAGAGATGGTGGATGTTTACTGTGAGGCCCGACGTTCTCAGTTATCCTCAAGATGGGATCCTTATGTATTTTCAATAGGTGGGGAGAATGTCATCCTATTTAGAAGACACATAGTAGTACCAGTGGAATGAAGAGAAGATATTTTGATGGAGTTCCATACCTCCCACATGGAGGTACATACTGGAGTGGAAAAGATGAACCAAGATTTTCGACATCAGTACTGGTGGCCAGGGATGAAGAAATTGGTGGTTGGGTTCATTTCACGGTGCCTCACTTTTCAGCAAGTGAAGGCTAAGCATCAGGTTCTAGCAGGGTTGGCACAGCCACATGAGGTAATATAGTTGAAGTGGGATGGTATCTCGATGTAATTTATTATGGGATTACCACACACATCCAAGGGCCACGATTATATCTATGTGATCATTGAATGACTCACCATGTCAGCTCACTTCCTACCAATCTGGGAGTAGGGATCGGTAAAGGGATTGGGATACCTCTACATCGAGGAGATAGTGTGGATATACAGGGTTCCTTCGTTGATCATATCTGACCATGATTATCACTTCACATCCTGGCTCTAGAAGGGATTATAGGATGAGTTTGGGACTCAGCTACGCTTGAGCACAACCTTTCACCCAAAGACTTGTGGTCAGACGGAGCGGACCATACCGACCCTAGAGGACATGCTTCATTCACGTTTTCTTGATTTTGGTCATAGTTGGGAGGACCACCTACCACTTGTGGAGTTTTCATATAACAACAGCTATCACTCCCCCATTGGCATGTAACTATTCGAGGCTTTGTACGGGTGGTCTTGCAGATCACCTCTATGCTGGAAAACCCCAGGGGAGTCAACACTCATGGGTCCAAAGTTGGTATGGGCTAATACTGAGAAGGTGTAGATCATCTTGGAGGAGATGAGGACTACAAAGAGTAGGTATAAATCTTATACCGATATGAGAAAGAGGCACTTGGAGTTTGAGGAGGAAGACCGTATTTTCCTTCATGTATCACCCTGATGGGGATTGCGGAAATTTGGATAGGGAAACAAGTTATTTCTGAGGTTCATCGCCGATTTCTAGATTCTAAGCAGAGTTTTTGAGGTGACATACCACCTAGATCTTCCCCCATTGATGCACTTGGTGCACGATGTTTTTCATGTGTCGTAGATGAGGAGGTACGTGCATGACCCATCACACGTCATCAACTGCGGAGAGATGGACATTGAAGATGGGGTGAAATTTGCAGAGTTCCCAGTAGAGATAGAGGATTGATAGGAGTGGGTCCTTTGTGGATGTTTTATTCCTCTGGTGTGCGTTTGGTGGTAGAATAGGAATCTCTAGGAGAGAACATGGGAGTAGGAGGCTCTGATTCGTACTAAGTACCCCCATTTGTTTATTTAGCCTTATTTTGGTTTACGGGGGCGTGAATCCCTAAAGGTGTGGGTAATGTAATATCTCTGAAATTTGATGTAATTTTTTTAATTTATATGGAATTATTTTGAGACTAGAATCTTTGACAGAACCAGATTCCGAGGCCCGATGATCCAAGAATAGAATTTCAAAAAAAATTAAGTTTGTTTAAATAAACACGCGAGTGGGTTTTTCTAACTTTTATACCGATGCTCGGATCAAATATTTTAGGGCACCATAGAACTCAAAACATTGGGATTCCCCTAGAAAGGACCAAAAATTTATTGGAGAGGGTTGACCAGAAAAGATAGTTTTCGTACTTTTCATAAGAAAAATAAAATAAAATAAAAATTCAATTTATTTGTTTTTATTCACCGTTGAGCGGTGGCACGTCAACACTATGGTGCAATTATGAGGCAACGATGAATCCCATTAACGAGGCTCATAAATGTGTAGAATAATAACTCATTAATTAGAAGCGTAATAGAAATGTTGCTTCATAAATGAAACAACGTAATGACACGATGACATAGCGTAACAGAAATGCTGCGACGTGTTTCACTTTAAATGGAATAATGGGTTAGAGAAAGAGGGGGAAATCTAGGAATTATTTTGAAGAATTGATGATGAAAAATACCTTCTATCAATAAACTTTAGCAAATCTCTAGTGACAATGACACCCTCAAAGAATGGGTTCGGGACCGGAGTGTGACAAACGCCAACCCCCGCAGACGAATCTCCATCGGCAATCAGCTTCCCTCTTATTGAAAATTCTCCAGGTAGGGGTTAATTTTTGGATTGATTGATCATTATTTTTTATAAAAACAATGAACTTGGACAAACCCATGAACAGGTTGATCCGTGTATCATTAATCTTGCGGGAGGATTACTTGCATTGATATTTTTCTTTGAGATCATTTGTTTTTGTTGATAGAAACTAAATTTTCCTATTCTTATGTTTCAAAACATCTAACGCGGAGGAATCCTTCCGACATGAACAAGAACCCCATTATTCCATCTTTAAGTGTTTTATTAATGTTTGGGATTGAACTTCCTATTTGACAGCAAGACGACATCAAGTTTGTGGAAGGAAATATGACGCCCCAAGGAACCTAGGGGCACAAAAAGTTCCTAGAATGGACCACAGGAGTGGACCCAGTGCTCTGTGAAAGGCACCACCAGCGACCGGTGATGGTGGACCTTGGAGGCGGCCATAGGTGGGGGGAAACGTGCCCCAATGGTGCACCAAGGAGGAATACATTTTTGGTTTGGGCGTAGTGGTGTGGAAAGAGCCGTCGGCAGTAGACTAGTGGCTGGAGGATAGGGACACAACCACCCAGTTGCGTCGTTGGGTAGATCGGGCCATGAAGGCCGTGACAACCTACTGGAAAGTTATCCAAAGGGGACCGCGTGCGACACTAAGGTGTGGACGACTTAGCCGGACATGTGGTGATGAACCGGATGCTAGGTCTCATCTGGGGTGGAGGAGACCGACCCGCCTGTTGCGGACCGGGCTAGCAGGGTGTGAACCGGGCCACTTAGCAGCCTGAGCAGAAGTAAGTCGACCCAATTTTGTGGGCCGGCCCGGTGGTATAAAACCAAGCCATGGAGCGGACTGGGGTGGGAGAGAACCGGCCTGCCTGTTGAGGGTTGGTCCGGATGGAACCGGGTCACTGGTTGACCCGACGGGCTGGACCCACGGTTGAACCGAGCTGCATCCAGCAAGGCCCAATGGGCATGGCCCATTGGCTAGGCTGAACCGAGATATCCAAGACCTGAATCGGGTCGGGTCGGGTCAGTCAAATTGGGCTAGGGCATGTGGGGCCCCTGAGCTGGGATGGTCGGGTCAGTCCGACCAGGTTGGGTCAGCTTGACCAGGTCGGACCGGGCCCAGACATAATCGACCCCTGTTTAGTAAAACGCCAAAAGCTTTCAGACTGAGTGCCCGATTAATGAGCAGTTTGTGGCATTGGGACACTCGCGACATGTAAATTATTTTGGAATACTATAAGGATGATTTTATTGTAGTTGAAATATGAATAATGGCTTGAGGATTGGATTCTCCAAGAATCAAGCGCACCACGTGCGAGAATCCTGCAACTAACTAAGACCCAAATACTGCTGATAAGAGACCTTGTGTGGATTATCTACAAGAAACCCTTTGTGGATTAGATATGATGGCCTAAGTGGGAAGCAACTCTGCATGATCTAGCAGGCCCGTGGTGGGGAGTGGATCTGTGTGATCCAGCAGACCCACGGTACTCATCAGGGATGAGTACCTCAGTATGATGTCCTAAGTGGGAAGTGGCTCTATGGGACCCGACGGGCCCATGGTGGGGAGCGGCTTTGTGTGACCAAGTATAACCATGGTACTCATCAGGGATGAGTACCTCAACAGTCCAAGGTGTTCAATATTATAACTGATAGTCTTTCTTTCTATAATTTAGATTATACGTATGTGAGAAGATAGTACCGTGTGTATTCTTTCCTTTGTGGTCTTTCCCTTATGTTTTGGGATCTCTACTGAGTATTGTGTTACTCACCCCTGCACGGGATTCACCCGAAAATGTAGTGTTTGGTGCAGATGATAGGCACTTCGACTGAGACCTTGGTGGCCCGAGACCAGGTGGTTCCCAATGAGATACGATAGGCAGGACGTTCTTCTACAGCTACCGGTAACCACTCCTTGCCTACCCTTCAGGTGGGGTTTTCAGCAGACAACTTTTCAGAGCTCCTTCATACTGTCCTCTTTTCAATTTATATTTTTGTTGGGTTTGGATTTTGGCCCATTTGACTTACAGCTTGTACCTCTACTCAGCGGTATTTTTAGTGGCATGCATGTTTTTATTTCCATCCTTTTTGGGGATGTGGTTGTGTGTGCATGTGTATAGGTACTCAGGAAAATGTCTTCCACTTGCAGGTTGACGCCTTCAGCGCTAGTCACCAACCCCTAGCCTTTGGGAGGTAGGCTTGGGGGAGTCACAACACATGCCCAAGGGGATGGGTCGTGACAACATGTAAAGTTCTCTAGGAGACTTGACCTTGATAACTTCCCGAGATCCCTAAAAGGCATAAGCACTAGGCATAACCAACACATGAATCAATTATTAATATTTATTATTACTAATAATTCTTTTACCATTAGAAAAATTTGTTTCATTAAATTTCTTAGTAATAACAAACCTCTTACAAATAATTGTTTATATGTAATAACTAATAATTAGAAAAATTATATCATTTATTTATAAGATCATACTACTACTAATACAAAATCATGCTTATTTAGTAGCACACTTTAATCAGTGCAAGCAAAAAGTGCGGATAAAGGGTACCTTTATCAGCACTAAAAAATGAGTAGATAAAATGCCAACTTTATTAGTTTTTTAGCAGTGATAAAGGCCACCCTTTATCAACACTTTTTTAGCACTAATAAAAGGAAGGATTTATCAGAATTTTTTTTTGTTGATAAATACCACCCTTTATTAAAATTCATTATTAATGATAAAGGCATCCCTTTATCATTACTAACAAAAAGTACTAGTAAAGGGAATCCTTTATTATTTCTTTTCTTAGCACTGATGAAATAAAAAAATTATTTATTATTAAAAATAAAATTTTAATATAAAAATATATTACTATTGATATAGATATTTATTTTATTAAATATGTTTTATATAATACTAAATATTTATTTCAAGATTCTCAATTTTATTTGGTTATTGAACCTTGTTTTTTAATTTATAAGTGTTTTATGTCGAAATCTTAATTTTTCAACAAAAATCCCCATTAATTAAGTTCTACAGTGTTATATAAGGGTAATGTTGTGTTAAAAGGAATTGTGTAAGGGTACCAATTGGTTTTAATTGGTTTTGTAAGGTAAGGTAGTTATCCATTCATTAAGTAAGGGCAGAATAGAACCTGAATATGGATAACACCATTTTTATAAGATTTGGGTAAGGGTAAAAATGTAACATCCTCAAATCAAAATCCATTAACTGAATCCCCAATCCATGTATCCATATGACCTAAATCATGCATCCCTGTATGCTAGAGGCTACCAACAAGTAGTGATGGTCTAATAGATCATGTGGGGAGACTATACCCTCTTTAACAAAGTAAGACATAGTACAAAACATATGAAATGAAGGAATATGTAAACAATAAACTAAAACATTCATTACCAACCATTCTTAAATAGGGTACAAAACACAACCAATAATAATTATACCATGTCATGCAGACAGTGAAAAAAGTGAAGAAAAATAAAAAATGGTAAATAGATGAATCTCCAAAATGGGTCCTGAATCCATGTCCGGGTCCTCATGCATTCACAACCCAATCCCAACTCAACTCCCAAGCATTTTTCCTTCTCCCATACACTGACCTGCAACCCTAAAATTTTCTCGGGTGCCAAATGATTCCCTGAGAAGGGTGTGCATACAACACAGTAGGACACCGCCAATGGTGTTTACAAAATATCTAGTCTAAATAGATAGTTCATGCTAGTACTATGTAAAAAACAAGATAACCAGAAGATAACTCATTCCCCATTAGTTACCTATATCCACTTTATCAATTTACATCATTTGTTAGATTTTTATCACTTTATCTATGTTCATCACTTAATCCATTAGGTCACAAATTTATATCATTTTCATTATGACCTAAAATGGTCAATTACTATGCATACAGGAATAAGTTAAGTTCCAAATCTCACTAGGGATAACCATTTAATAAAAAAATTACATAACAATTACCTCAGAGCCTTGGTCTAGGTAGTATAATCAAATGAAATTGTTAGGGGCATAGAACCTCAATCACCTTCCATAACCAGTTCATTATGGGTTGGGGTTTATAACCTCAGTCTAACACTACCCGTGGGTGTAGATCCTCAAATCCAATACCCCAACACTACCAATCCATGTGAACATTCTTATTTACCTATTTACCACATATACCATATCACAAACCATATACAAACAAAAAACATAACAAATACAATTCAAATTTCATACAACATATGAATTATCATCAATTCTTAACCCATTATCACATTTACCATTTACTTAGCGTGGTCCATTTAACCCATTTCCCTTTCTATTTCTTAACTCATTTTGCATAATCAATAATTCCCATACATTAGCCTGTTTGACATATTCATCAATTCTTATGTACTAACCCATTTAACACATTCAAGAATTTAAAAGTATGTTCCCATGTAACATGTTCATCATTTCTCATGCATTAACCCACTTATGCAATTCAAGTACAATTTATAAGTCCTTTAGCACAATCACTATATTTCATCCAACCCATTCTATATTAAGACAAACAATCCCTTAGGCCATTATCAAGGTCTATACTCAACTATCAATATTATCATTTTATCTCATCTAACATGTCAATATGTTCATCATGAGATCTATTTTTTCACAAGTCAATTATTTGCTTAACATTGCAATTTTTCCATTTTCAGGAATGTTGGCACACCCCATGGGTGGCCCTAATATGGTCTAGTCAACCTTAATGCATCCACGTGGATCAAGATGGGTTCAATTCATCATTCATCCAACCATTTTATCAAATCCATTTAAAGGCGTGAAATGCACAATAAGAGAGAACCATTAACCCAACCACACATGCACAAATCAACTTCAAGACTCTGGGATATAAATTGAAGACCACCTACCTTGAATCTCTTGAAGAATGATCACTTAATATTAGCCTTAGATCCATATTAAATCACCCTTTGAACCCTTGAACTAAGATCCACTATAAAAAGGGTATTAGGGATTCAGAAGAAGAAGAACGAAACAAAAATCCCTAATCTAGAAAAGAGAAGGAAGAGAAGCATTATACTTACCCAAATCATTGATCCTCACCCAAAAACACTCCAAATGACCAAGAATTAAAGAAGATTGACTCAAGGAAAGATTTACTAATTCTGGTTCATCACTAGGGCTAGAGGATGAAGAATGGTGAGGAAAATTGGGTGAAATAATAATTTCACGATTGGGGGAAATGTTAAAACCCCATATTTAATGGGACACATAGTTTGGCCACACAGTTTTCCAAATTTTGCACCTACCTTGATCCAAGAGGGGTCAAAGTCACATGGTTACCTGGGAATTCCACACGGTTTGAAAAACCTTACGCCAATCATGTGGAATGCCTCTATCCAAATCTATACAGTTGAGATTTCCCCCTTTTCATGGTTTACATAACCGTGCACCCTTCCACTTGGATAATATGATTTGGGCACACGGTAACTTCTAATCGTGCACCAACAATGCAACATGAACAGGATGGACAACTTCCCCTTTCTTTTATGTCTCAAACCCTCAGGACACCCCCTATCCTCCTCATACAAACAGTAAAAATTTCATTAACCAAATTTAATGGATTTAAGTCAAAATTTAAATAGGGATCTACCTCCATGAATTCTGGGATCTTACAACCTCCCCACCTTATAACGATGTGTCCTTGATTCGTGCTTCTAAACATCTCTGAGCTTCCAAAGTAATGATATTGGTCCACTGAGCTCACGTATCCGACTCGATCTCCCAAGTTTCTTCTTAAACATTACCTTGCAGCCAAAAAACTCAAACCAAGGGTAT
This sequence comes from Viscum album, assembly GCA_963277665.1. Lineage (NCBI taxonomy): Eukaryota > Viridiplantae > Streptophyta > Magnoliopsida > Santalales > Viscaceae > Viscum > Viscum album. Next base: position 1,408,600,796 of record OY728125.1, read on the forward strand.
AATCTTGCCTTGTAAGTTTTTCTCACTATGATCCACAATACAGACTAGAAGCTCCTCAAAGGCGCATCAGTCTCAAACACAATATCCTCAAAATCAATCACATGAGATGGGTCGAGGTGTTGCTAGAATAGATGTGACACATAAAGAACATCATGCATACCACTATACTATTGTAGAAGATCCAATCAATATTCCACCAGTCCGATCCTCTCCACAATCTATAACAACCCCACGTATATGGGTGCCAACTTTACCTATTCACTAGTGCAGAAATCATTTTTTACGTCACCATTTTTTACGTCGGTTATATATAACCGACGTAAAAATGCGGCGAGTAGATTTTTAACGTCGTTTATTTTAATAACCGACATTACAAATCGTGCCTATTGGGTTTTTACGTCGGTTATTTGGTAACCGACGTCAAAAACCCAATATAGACGCATTTTTTTATGTCGGTTATCAAATAACCGACGTAAAAAACCAAAGCGCAGGGTTTTTTACATCGGTTATTTTATAAACGACGTAAAAAACCCCCTGGGGCTTTGGTTTTTTACGTCGGTTATTTGATAACCGATGTAAAAAACGCGTCGATATCGGGTTTTTTACGTCGGTTTCCAAATAACCGACGTAAAAAAGCCACCGTGCTTTGGTTTTTTACGTCGGTTATAAAATAACCGACGTAAAAAACGCGTAGATATCGGGTTTTTTTACATCGGGTATTTGGAAACCGATGTAAACTCCCCCCCCCACGCATTGGTTTTTTACGCCGGTTATCTTATAACCGACGTAAAAAACCAAAGCCCGGGGGGGTTTTTTACGTCGGTTTCCAAATAGCCGACGTAAAAAACCCGTAGATATCTCTTTTTTTACGTCGGTTATAAAATAACCGACGTCAAAAACCAAAGCGCGGGAGCTTTTTTACGTCGGTTTTAAGATAACCGACATTATAAAGTTAAAAAATAGTTTATAACGTCGGTTATATAATAACCGACGTTATAAAACATTTAAAAAAATTAAAGCCCGTGGACTGTCATTTACAATTTTTCAATTGACAGTCCTCCGGCTCGTCTCTCTCTCGCGCGATAAACCCTAATCGGCTCGTCGATCAACCTGCGTTAAACTCATTTTGGATTCATTGTTTATCTTCTTCACTCCTCTCAGATCTATCATCTCAACTTGCAACATTCAAGTAAGCCTTCCACGAATTTATTTCGTTCGTTTTTGTTTCGATTCTTGATTTGCTTTTCGTTCGTTTTTGAATCTCGTGAAATTTTTTGTTATTTCAAATGGTTATTATGTCCATTCAACTCGCAACATTCAACTCGCAACACTCAACTAGCAACATTCAACTCGCAACACTCAACTTGCAACATTCAAGCAGGTGTATTTTGGATAAGACTATTTTTAACTCTTATTCTAGATTTTCATTCTGATATATGCTTTACGATTCTATAGTACAATGAAAAAGTAGATTCATTAAAGCTTCTTAAACAACTTATACTTCATATTTTCTGAAAAATAATGGGTGGTATTGTAACGTTCCATTCTTCCAGCAACATTATTATTTCCTACTTAGCTGGAATGTGTCTTTCTGGATGAAGATTGGTAGTACTTATTTTCTTAAAATCATATTTTCAATATGATTGTCCAGAAAATGATTTTCATGAATGAAATTGGACCAGGTACAATCGGTAATACCTATCCTTAAAATTTCATTCAACATTATTACATCATAATTTTTTTTCAAAAAATTATGATTTTTAGAACTCCTAGATCAGAAAACCATCATCTGTTTTCATCTGCATTCATAAAAATATCAATTCATACCTATTACAATCAAATATTTCATTCTGGACTCATGATGAGTCTGATAATACATTTCTTCTTTCAGTCATCTCCTAAAAATGATGGACCTTTTCATGCAAAGTGTATCTGATTTCTTGAATACGATGGTATGTCCGATTTTCAACAAAACCAAGTGAGGTGATTTCTTTTATTATTAATAATTCATAAAAAAATTATAATACCTAAATATTATTATCATCCTTTTCAGATTTTTCATTATAAAAAAGGTAAAGGGTACTTTCTTTTCATTCTCAAGTTAAATTATATTTTTTAAAGGTCTTTTCTATCTAGGTAGAAATAATTTAATGATAATTAGATTGAATTAGGTATATTATCTTATCTTACCATCCAAACACATTTTTATGTATTAATAATTATTATGTTTTGTAAAAACAATTATGACCCCCATTTCATTTTTGTTAGTTAATTGATCTACAAAAGTGTTATAAATGATTTGATGATCATGATTCACCCATATATATGGTTAGTCATTATGTGAAATTTGGGTCCATAATATCCTTCTAATGCATTCGACAATGCATTATATATCGTAGATCAATATGGGATACAGATGGTTATACCATGTCCAATGTGTTATGTGATGTGTCTCGTAAGAAATATTATAATAAATTATAGGAAAGGTGATTAACATATCCCAATATGAGGTGAATGAAACTATGTTTTCCCTTGACATATGTTACGACTTATATGATTATGTTTGTGCCACACTCTTATGTTATTCCACATACCAATGTTGTGATCTTGTGAATAAGGTTTTTTAAATCATGTTCCCACTATCATATAAATCATGTCTTATGTTATGCTAAAATTGTTATACTTGGACTCAGGTCTTATGATCTATGATTATATAGAACTGTTTCACTTATCTTTTTGATCATGTGCTTTGTGTATGCTCTTATACCCCCATGGATATCTTTTTATGAGATTAGATATTATATTTATATATATCATGTTTACCCATAATGAGTATCGTAAATAAAAACTTTTATTATTTTCATTCCCCAAGTTATAAAAATAAGTATTATGTAGGATGATTCAAAAATTTAATCTGTGAGATGAGTTGTTTTATGTGTGAAACCCAGGACAAACACATATGTATTTTTTTATTGGTATTACATATATATAGTTCGACATATACTTTTTTTTACATTACCATGATATTAACATTACTTTTTCTAAAGAAATATTAATGTCCTTAGATTATATATCAGATCAAAAGGATATAGTAATTATAATATATAATCAGAATGATCAGATAATATGCCAATATTATTAAACATAAAACAAATGGTCTATATTCATATTTCTAACATGACACTTACGATGTATAGCTATTTGGTGTTGGGTACTTATGAAAACTACTACTACTTTCAAGATTTTGGCACTTGAAAGTGTTGATTACTTTAGATCATAATGATTAAACAACAAGCATGAATAACACATGTTATATGCTCCATTAGGTATTCCTATATTTTAACATGTTTATTAGTATATTGGCATGAGATTATTATAAATGTGTATCATCTGATCATATTCACTTATTCCTGATAAAAATCATTTTGTTTATGTTTTATTGATGTATATTTTATTTGGAGAATCATTAGGCGTCATGGTTTTCTTTGATTCAATGAAATTTAAAACTGTTATATCTAACTATATTTTGTTTTAAAAATAATATTCAAGCATATTTTTTTAAATACCTATAGATTTGTTTTATATTTTAAATTGTTTTACATTCAAATTATGATTTTTTTCATATAAAAATGTATTTGTCTTATCTTAAAAATACATATATTTTTTGATATTTGTTATAGGTAATATGAGTCGAAGTTGGATTACGGCACATCGAATGAGAAATGAATTTGAGGAAGGTGTTGATGTCTTTTTGGAATTTGAAAAACGAAATGTTCCAAGTAGTGACATTTTTTTCTGTCCATGCCTGAAATGTTTGAATATGAAGAAGTTGAAAAGTAGAGAGATAAAAGATCATCTGATATGTCATGGTTTTAATCCGAGTTACAACCCTTGGATTTGGCATGGTGAAACTGGACGGAATGTCACTGATGATGATTCGAAAGATGGTAACTCCGATGGAATTGAAGAAATGATTCACGATATTGTAGCAGAATAAATTGAGATAGAACCGACAGTTGCACGTCTATATGGTGATGCTGAAAAACCATTATATCCCGGTTGTACAGATTTTACGGTTTTGTCGGCGGTGTTAAGATTGATTAACCTGAAGGCGAAGCATGGATGGAGTGACAGAAGTTTTACAGAGCTGCTACAATTGATGAAAGACATTCTTCCAAAAGATAACGATCTTCCAGATTCACATTACAAAGCCAAGAAAATATTATGCCCGATGGGATTGGGATGCAAGAAAATACATGCCTGTCCAAATGACTACATTATATATAGGAAGGAATATGAATGTCTGTCAGAGTGTCCAAAATGTGGGACATCACGGTATAAGGTGAAAGAAAAATCACAGGGTTATGTAGAGATTACAAAGCTCCCTTCAAAGGTATTTTGGTATCTTCCTATAATTAATCGTTTCAAACGTTTATTTACTAATTCACATAATGAAAAAAGGTTAAGATGGCATGCTGAAGAGAAGGTATGTGATGGAAAAATACGTCATCCGGCTGATTGTCCACAATGGAAGAAAATTGATGCGTAGTATTCTACATTTGGAAATGAAATAAGAAATCTCATACTAGGGTTGTGCACAGATGGAATGAATCTATACCGAACACTCAGTAGCACACATAGTTCATGGCCTGTTTTATTGGTAATTTACAACCTCTCTCCTGAAGTTTGTATGAAGCGCAAATATGTCATGTTGAGTACAATGATCTCTGGTCCAAAGCAACCCGGTAATGATATTGATGTTTACTTGTCACCGTTGATTGATGATTTGAAACTGTTATGGGCTGATGGTATTAGGGTGTATGATTCTTATAAAATGGAATATTTTCAACTGCATGCAGTGCTTCTGTTCACTATAAATGACTTCCCAGCGTATGGAAATTTGTCTGGATACAGTGTTAAAGGGCATAAAGCATGTCCAATTTGCGAACAATAGACGTCCTATTGTCAATTGCATCATGGGAGGAAAACAGTGTACATGGGTCATCGAAAGTTTTTGCCTATGGAACACCCTTATAGAAGACTAAAAAAGGCATTTAATGGATCACAAGAATTTGATACTACTCCAAAACCTTTATCCCCTGATCTGTATTTTGAGAGGGTGAAAAACCTTGACGTGACATTGGGAAAGACACAAAAATCTGGTAATGATAGACATATTTGGAAGAAAAGGTCATTTTTTTGAGCTACCATATTGGAGGTATCATGAAGTTAAACATAATATTGATGTCATGCACGTGGAGAAGAATATCTGTGATTCTTTGATTGGAACATTGTTAGATATTAAAGGAAAGACTAAAGATGGGTTGAATGCAAGATTAGACTTACTATCAATGGGAATACGTTTGGAGTTAGCTCCCACTCCTAAAGGAAGACAAACATTTCTTCCCCCAGCTTGTCATACATTATCAAAGAGGGAGAAAATTAGCTTCTGTCAGTGTCTTCATGATACCAAAGTGCCTCAAGGTTATTCCTCTGGGGATGAACATTCACATGCTCCTATTACGACAAAGATTTCAAAGGTTGGTAAATGTGGGTGCACACGTTTACCAAAATTATCACTTGCCCATACGCAGGATCAGAGGATAGTAGTTGAGTTTGATGATGATGATATTCCTAGAGGTCCGAATGCCAAAGATTTTAAGAGTTTTTTTGCAAATCAGGCTAAGACCAAAGTAAGCATTTTGTATGATGATTGGAGAGGTGTGGATAAAGCGACTATATCTCAGTTGTGGGAGACGATTTTGGTAAGATCTTTTGTCATTGTTTGACCATTATTTTAATGTTTCTAGTATATATAATATGTTTAACCTCTTCTTTATCAGATGACTTTTGATATTCCTGACACTGGAGGAGTCAGGAAGAAATGATTATCGTTGGCTGCCAAGAGATGGAGGGATTTCAAATCAACCCTCTCATCTGATTTCATTTATGGTCATAGGAGTCATGACAATCCATGTCGTATATATCCTTTTATAGATAAAGACACATGGAGACAGTTTTTTGAAAGTAGAAAAAAGTCATTTCTGGTATGGGCAATGTAAACTTTTATAAACTTTCTTATATAAATGATTTTATTAATGTTTTGTTAATGATTTCTTATTCTTAAATTACAGAAATCAAGGAAAGCTCATCAGGAGATCCAATCTAAAAATGTATACCCTCATAGTTTATCTCGGGGAGGGTATACATTATTGGAAGAAAAAATGATAGCGGAAAAATTTCAACAACTAAGAGCTGAGTCTTCAAGCTCTGGAGAGGTGGCCCCTCCATCCCCTCCATCTAGACATGAAAAATGGAAGAGAGCTCGGAAGGGAAAAAAGGGAAATATCTTTCGGAAGAATCGAGAATCGTAGCTGAGAGGATTGTAAGATATCTATTTAATTTATTTAAGTTAACTTTTTTCTTCATATAAGTTTCAATCATTACAGAAATGTTCAATTAATTAATACAGGACTCTATTGAGGAGCAGAGTTCAGAGGGGACATTTACAGCTACTGGGAGGGAAGATATTTTATTTGCACCATTGGGAAGGTCCGAACATCCTGGTCGTGTAAGAGGATATCCGGCAGGTGTATCGGTAAGAAAAGTGTTTCCACGTTCTTCAACTTCTAACACTGAGGGGGTTTATAAAAAAAAATAGAATCCTTGGAGGCTGAATTTCAAAATATTAATGCGACGATGGAAGACAAGATTAGAGAGTCGGTGCAGTCTATGTTTGCAGAAATGCAAAGACAATTTCAGACTGCAGCTCCCACTCCTCCACCTACCCCTGCAGACCCCATTATTTATCCTCCACCTCCGCCATTAGCTCCCACTCCCCCACCTCAGCCTGTGGACCCCATTTCTTATCCTACGCCTCCGCCGCAGCTTCCTACATATTGCGAGTTGTATGTTGATGATTCTCAACATCATATAGTAGCATACGGGTTGGTATATTGTATAGGAGATATAGTTCATCATAAACAATTAGAGGTAGAGAATCAGAGGGTCACTATACAGGATATTATAGATAGATCAGCTAGGGTAACAATACCTACAGATGAGGTGGCGACAGTTGGACAGAGTATCGACCATTTTTTAGTTTGGCCATCCAGACTTCTTCGACTCATTACCATAGAGGTATGAATGTTATATCTTTTTTTTTTATTAAAGTTGTTTTATCATTTGAAAACTACTATAATTCTCAATTTTTTTTTCACAGGAATACTTCAAAGGTAAAGAAATACTGTATAGACAACAACAAAGACAACAAGCTATGACATCAGACACAGATTCCAGTGGTCTTGACAGATTGTCAAGATATTCACATTTGTTGTTGGGTTTTTATGAGTTTCCAATGGAATCTCATGTTTGTGGACGAGAAATAAGTGTGGGGATTACAAAATCTGATATCATGGAGCTTTTTACTGGAGATAAGTTGGGAATCAACGTGGTGCAAATTTTTTCCATGTAAGTCTTAACACCTTTTCCCTACGTTATATTTATTAAAAATGTATTCTTATATATGTTTTGTATTAGGTATCTTTATAAAATTTGTGAGAGGAATGAACTGACAGAAGTATATGGATTCATGGACCCGCAATTGATTTCCCCTGAAGCATGTGCATTGACTGAGGAACAAAGAATGGTTTATATTGCTGAAAGATTTGAAAAGAATATAATCCAACAATGTTGGATGATGCCTTTTTGTGAGAGGTATGAAACACATTTCTCTCAAAGAGTTAATTATCTTTTAACATAAAAAACAACTAACATTAAATTTCCTTTTATCAGTAATCATTGGATGTTAGGGATTTTTTGCCCAAGGGAGAAAGCTCTTTATTGGATATGCTCTGCTCAAGGTGATGTGCGGGCAAGTTTTAAGAATATATTGGAAAAGTAAGTTTCAATTTCTCAATAGTTTTATATATTATAATGAATTTTAAATTTACCCCATTCATATTATTTTCTAACAGTTCATGGGTCTACTTTCGAAAAAACACAAAGAAAATAAATGCAAAGATCAAATATGTAAATGCGAAGGTAAATTTCCATTTATAATTTGTACTTTTTGATTTATTACATAAAAATAATATATTGAATTTACACTCATTCAAAACAGAATTGTCATGAACAACAAGGCCTCATCGAATGCGGATATTATATGTTAAGATTTATGTATGAAATAATAACAACTGGGACAATTGTGAATTTTGACCTGGTACGATTTCCTCTCAAACTTTTCCATAATATTTCAATTTGATTTATTCATTACACATGTTAACTATCTTCTTTTTCATTTGTAGCTTTTTGATGACCCTCAACCCTATACTGCTGAAGACATCAAACACGTACAAGTGGAGTGGTCAAATTATTTTACAGGTTTTATTGAATTTTAGTTGTTTGTAATGTAAAATGTAATTTTGAATATTGTCGTTTTAATTGTGTATTTGGTAGTTGTTTAGGTTTGATTTAGTTTTTTTTGAAGTTGACAGTGTAAGTTTTGAATGTTATATAAGTGAATGTTTAATTTTTCTCTACTTCTTGTTTTGGTCTACTTTTGATGGTTCTTCTGGTATGGATTTGGGTCTGTAGGGGAGGGGTTCCAAGGGTGTGGGGGTGTCCAGCGGTCTGGGAGGGCTGTCCGGTGGGGTGGGGGGACAGTCCTGGGGGGTGGCAGGGATGTCCAGGGGTGTGGGAAGCCGGTCCAGGGGTGTGGGAGTGCTGTCCAGGGGTAGAGGGGTTGTCCAGGGGTGTGGTGGGGGCTGTCAAGTGGGGTGAGGGGGTGAGGAGGTGCTGTTCAGGCGGGTGGGGGGTTGTCGAGGGGTGTTTGGGGGTGTCCGGGGGTCGGGGGGCAGTCCAGGAGTGTGGTGGGGGCTCCAATGGGGTGGGGGAGGGTTGTCCAAGGGGTATACATGAGGGTGGGAGATCCAATGGGGTGGGGGAGGGCTGTCCAGGGGTATACATGAGGGTGAGGGCTCCAACGGGGTGGGGGAGGGCTGTCCATGGGGTATAAATGAGGGTGGATGCTGTCTAGTGGGTAAGTTTTATATGTTATCTATGTACATGCTTAATTTTGATGTACTTCTGTTTTTGTGGTACGATTTCTTGATTTGTTTTCTAGTTGATTCTGGTGGAGAGAAGATCACTGCATTCTGTTTAAAAAAAAATTGGGTTTATCACGTCGGTTATTTAATAACCGACGTGATAAAATGCCTGGAAAGTAGTTTATCACGTCGGTTATTTAATAACCGACATGATAAAAGGTCTGCAGAATGGTTTATCACGTCGGTTATTAAATAACCGACGTGATAAAAGACCTGGAGAAGGGTTTATCACGTCGGTTATTTAATAACCGATGTGATAAAGGGCCTGGAGAATGGTTTAGCACGTCGGTTATTGAATAACCGACGTGCTAAATGGCCTGGACAATGGTTTATCACGTCAGTTATTCAATAACCGACGTGATAAACCGCCTACCTCCGGTTTATCACGTCGGTTATACAATAACCGACATGATAAACCCCCCTCCCCCGGTGTTTCACGTCGGCTTTATATGAACCGACGTGATAAACCACGCTCATCCCGGTTTATCACGTCGGTTCTTATAGAACGGACGTGATAAACCACCCTCACCCCAGTTTATCACGTCGGTTCTATATGAACCGACGTGATAAACCCCCTCGCCCCTGTTTATCACGTCGGTTATTCAATAACCGACGTGATAAACCATTATCCAAGCCGTTTATCACGTCGGTTATTGGATAACCGACGTGATAAACCATTCTCCAGACCCTTTATCACGTCGGTTCTAAAATAACCGACGTGATAAACATCGCGATTTTATGTTTTTGACGTCGGTTTTTAAATAACCGACGTCAAAAACCTTATTTATAACATCGCACGTATTAACGTCGGCTAGAAACCGACGTAAAAAATTAAAAATAACCGACGTAAAAAACGTTTTCTGCACTAGTGATTTCTTAATTTAACGATGACCCAATCTTATATACACCCCAAGAAGCACATGATCAACCACCAAAAACTCAAAAGGTCTATGACTCTGATCCCTATACAACTTCTTCCTACACTGAGCCATTTCCATATGTTTTTGAATCAACTGAACTTGTTTCGACGTCTCCTACACAAGACTCGGTCCCAACAATTTTGATTCCCCAGCATCCATCCAACACAACAAAGATCTATATGGTCTACTATAGAGGGCCTCAAACACTTCCATCCGAATCATAGCCTGGTAACTATTGTTATATGAAAACTCAACCAACAACAAGCACTTTTCCTATGATCCACCAAAATATAATACACATGCCCTCAACATGTCCTCTAGAACCAGAATAATATGCTCTGACTGCCCATCCATCTGTGGGTGAAAGGCTGTACTAAAAAACACCTAGGTACCAAGAACCCTCTGCAGTCCCTTCCAGAAGCGTGACATGAGGTGCATATCACGATCCAAAACTATAGTACGTGGTTCCCTGGGAAACTGCACTATCTCCTAAACGTACAATTCACCCAAATGATCCCTAGTGAAAGTCTCTTGAATTTCTAAGAAATGTGCTACCTTGGTCAACTGATCCAAAAAAACCCAGATCACATCATTCTTCTGTGGAGTCCTTGGAAGACCCATGACAAAATCCATCATCATGTCATCCCACTTCCTTTCCAGAATTGGAAATGGATGTAACAAACCACCAAGCCATTGATGCTAAGTTTTCACCTACTGGCATAAAAGGCATCAAAGTGGGAAGTGCAACCTGGTCCCGTCGCAAATACCTTTTTATGCACCGTTGCTAATTAATAGGGGGTTAGTATTTGCGACGGGTATCCAGTCGTAAATAATACCGTCACAACTAATCCTACCTATATATATCCTCATCTGTTTTTCCTCTCATTTAACTCCTTTCTCTACTCCTCTCTCCCTCTCTACTTACATTTTCTCTCTCAAAATTTTTCCAAGTTTAAAATTTTAAATTGGAACAATATTTGCAGCTTAAATCTTTCAAAATATTCAGTTTTAAGGTATTTATCTATTTCTTTTATTTTTTAGTTAATTCAATTTATTTGACAATAGTTATAATTATTGTTAATTAGCTGCAATTAAATTAAATTATAATTAGATCGTTTTATTTTACATTATTTTTTTTACGAATACGTGTGATTAGTATTAATTAATATTTATATTAATTATTATTAATTAGTAGTCGTTAGTTTTAATTAGAAAATTTATTTATAATCATTAATAATTAGACAGAACTAGTAATAATGAGCGATAATTAGTAAATATTAGCTTTAATAAGTAGTAAATTGAAATAAATATTTATAAATAATAACAAATACAAATAATTAGTCATAATTGTCAATAATTTGTGATAAAAAACAATTAGTAATAATTAGGAATAATTAGTAATAATTAGAAATAATTATTAATAATTAGGAATAATTAGGAGTAATTAGTAATAATTATGAATAATTAAGAATAAATAATAATAAATAGTAATAAAAAGGAATAATTAGTAATAATTATGCATATTTAGAAATAAATAGTAATAAATAGTAATAATAAGGAATAATTAGTATTAATTAAGATAAATTAGGATAAATTAGGATCAGTTATTAATAATTAGGATTAATTAGTAATAATTAGGATTAATTACTAATAATTTGGATTAATTAGTAATAATTAATTTTAATTAGTAATAATTAGGATTAATTAGGATTAATTAGTAATAATTAGAATAAATTAGTAATAATTATGATTAATTAGTAATAATTAGGATCAATTAGTAATAATTACGATTAATTAGTAATAATTAGTAATAATTAGTAACAATTAGAAATAAATAGTAATAAATAGTAATAAATAGTAATAAGTAGTAATAAATAGTAATAAATATAATAAATAGTAATTAATAAGAATAAATAGTAATAAATAGGAATAATTAGAATTAATAGGAATAATTATGAATAATTATGAATAATTAGTAATAATTAGTAATATTTAGTAATATTTAGTAATAATTAATAATAATTAGTAATAATTAGGATTAATTAATAATAAATAGGATTAATTTGTAATAAATATGATTAATTAGTAATAATTAGGATTAATTAGTAATAATTAGGATCAAGTAGTAATAATTAGTAATAATTAGTAATAATTAAGATGAATTACTAATAATTAGGATTAATTAGTAATAATTAGGTTTAATTAGAAATAATTACGATTAATTAGTAATAAATAGGATTAGTTAGTAATAATTAGGATTAATTACTAATGATTTGGATTAATTAGTAATAATTAAGATTAATTACTAATAATTTTGATTAATTAGTAATATTAGTTTTAATTTGTAATAATTAAGATTAATTATTAATAATTAGGATTAATTAGTATTAATTAAGATTAATTAGTAATAATTAGGTTTAATTAGTAATAATTAAAATTAATTAGTAATAATTAGTAATAATTATTAATAATTGGTAATAAATAGTAATAGAAAGTAATAATTAGTAACAATTAGAAATGAATAGTAATAATTAGTAATAAATAATAATAAACAGTAATAAACAGTAATAAATTTGAATAATTAGAAATAAATAGTAATAAATAGGAATAATTAGAAATAATCAAGAATAATGAGGAATAATAGGGAATAATTTGTAATAATTAGTAATAATTAATAATAAATATGAATAATTAGTAATAATTATGAATAATTATGAATAATTAGGAATAATTAAGATTAATTAAGAATAATTAAGAATACATAGGAATAATTAGATATAATTAGTAATAATTAGATATAATTAGTAATAATTAGTAATAATTAGAAATAATTGGTAATAATTAAGACAAATTCAGAATAATTAAAAACAATTTGGAATTAATAGGAATAATTAAAGATAATTAAAAATAATTGTGAATAATTATGAATAATTAGGAATAATTAAGAATAATTAGGAATAATTAAGAATAATTAGTAATAATTACGAATAATTAGAAATAATTAGGAATACTTTGTAATAATTAGGAATAATTAGTAATAATTAGGAATAATTAGTAATAATTAGTAACAATTTGGAATAATTAGGAATAATTGGGAATAATTAGTAGGAATTTGGAATAATTAGTAATAATTAGGAATAATTAGTAATAATTAGTAGTAATTTGGTATAACTAGTAATAATTAGTATTCATTTGGATTAATTAGTAATAATTAGGAATACTTAGTAAAAATTAGTAAAAACTAGTAATAATTAGTAATAATTACTAATAATTAGCAGTAATTATTAATAATTAGGAATAATTAGGAATAATTAGAAATAATTTGGAATAATTAGGAATAATTTACAATGATTCAAAATAAGTTGGAATAATTCACAATAATTAGGAATAATTCTCAATAAATAGGAATAATTCACAATAATTAGGAATAATTCACTATAGTAAGGAATAATTAACAATAATTAGGAATAATTTGAAAAAATTCTCAATAATTCAATATAATTTTTAATAATCCGTATTAAATTTTTAATAAATTTTCACAAATTCTAGTGGATTGGTGGCATTCCTTTTTCTTGATGGCTCATCTCCTTGAAACTTTCACTCACTAAAATCACTATTAAAAATCTACTCCAACATAGGAATATCCATTTTTGTAGTCATGAAAATTAATATGCATACGTTGAAGAATATTTCTCATACTGATTTTAGTGAGAGAAAGTTGGAAGGAGATGAGTAGTCGAAAAAAAGAGGCTCTTTTTCCTGATGACTCATCTTCTTGCAACTCTCTCACACTAAAATCTCTATGAAAAATCCGCTCCTATGTATAGATATTAATTTTTGTATGCACAAGAAAGGAGAGTAGTGTGGCGAGGCTTCCCTGCTCTCAATTATCATGCATATGAAAATAGATATTCACACTTCAGATTAGATTTTACATTGTGATTTCAGTCGGAGAAAGTTGCAAAGAGATGAGCCGTCAGGCAAAAGAGATGTACCCAATCTGTTGGAAATTTTGCCTCTCGTAATTAGAGGTAATGATTATAAATTAGATATAATTACTAATAATTAGAGTTAATTAGTATAAATTATTATAAATTAGTTTATATTAGTATAAATTTTAAAACAAATACTATAAATAAATATGAAATTATTGAAATTATTATAAATTTATAGAAATGTGAATTTAAATTTCATCTCTTTTTTGGATAGTGTTTATCTTATATCAAATTATTCAAAAAAATAATTATATTATATTTTTAGAGAAATATGGATCAAGGAAGTCAACAACAGTCATTATTAGATGATCATGCTTGGATAGATCAATACCTGAATCCAAACAATTCTGTTTTAAATCTAATATATGTCGATGGTGTTGAAGCTTTCTTATCATTTGTATAATCAAAACTAGAATTTGTTTCAGAATGAAAAATTAAGTGTCATTGTAAATTTTTTTTTCTGAGGACATTTGACATAGTTGATAATGTTAGGGGTTATTTTTTCATTTAGGTTTTCAACCAGATTATGTTTTTTGGTATCAACATAGTGAACATAGTTCCAAAAAATACTAATAATTTGGTTCCAAATTTATCACAGTTTCAAATTTTATTACATGATGTGGTAGGCCTGTCTTTTCAAAAAATCAAACTCAGGATGATATTTATTTAACTCTTGAGTTGGAACCATCTCAATTTTATGAGTTTTTGATGTTTGATGAGGAAGATTTATATCCTGGTAGTAAAAAAAGAAAATTTGAAGTGGTTTAAAAATTTATGGCTTTTAAATTAGATAATGGAATTAAAAATAGCTATTTTGATTATATATTCACTATGGTTAAAAAACTGTTACCTAAAGGAAATGTGTTGCCTAAATTTTTTTTATAAGATAAAGAGGCTAGTTTTTAATCTGGGTCTTGGTTATCAGAAGATTCATGTATATTTAAATGATCACATCTTATATTATAGTGAAAATGAGTCATTAGATAATTATACCAAATTTTGAAAATTGAGGTATAAAGAGGATCAACTAGGGAAGTCCAGATTTATTTTTTTAAAATAGTTGAGATATTTTTTGCTTACACCCATATTACAGTGTTTATTTATGTCTCAGAACACAACATCATTGATGTTAAGGAACAAAACCAATAGTTCAACAGGTAAAATATTAAATAATCCCTATAATAGTGATTTAGGGGAACATTTTGACAAAGTGCATTCATATTTTTCTTTAGAATCCCAAAATGTGCGATCAGGTCTTCCAAGTGATAGTTTATATCCATTTGGTTCTTACGGTAGTCAGTATTCATGTGGTAATGTCATTATAACTCCATACAATTTACCTCCATGTATGTTGATGAAGGAACCATATATCTTTTTGACCTTACTAATTCTAGGATATCCGAAAAATAATATTAATGTTTTTTTGAAACCATTGATTGATGAGTTAAATTCATTGTGGAGTAATGGTGTCAGTACACATGATGTTGTTGTGAAATAGAATTTCATACTGAAAGCTGCATTAATGTGGAAAATTAGTGACTTCCCAGCATATGGCATGTTAGCTGGCTAGAGTACACATGGTCTGAAATCAGGTTTGTACTATATGATAGACAACAAAGCGTTTATGCTCATAAATTCCAAAAACCTTGTTTTTTTGACTGTCATCGCAGATTCCTTCCAACCAACAATCATTTTTGGAGGAAAAATATTATTTCATAAAAGGTAAAATTGAAAGAGATGAAAATCTAAAAATGATCTAAGGTATAGAGGTAAAATAAATTGTCTCTTCATTACCTCCCATCGGATTTGGACAAACAATAAACCAATAAAAATTCATGGTTTTGGGAAAAAATAAAATTGGATAAAATAGATAATTTTTTAGGATTTTCCATATTGGTATGATTTGTTGGTTGTCACATGTTGAATGTCATGCATATTGAGAAGAACTATTTTTATAATTTATTTCATATAGTTTTGGATACACCAAGTTAGACCAAAGATAATGTAAAGGAATGATTAGATCTTACCAAAATTTATAGGTGACTAGAACTTAAAACTATTTGAAAATGTCAGATCATAGAAGTTAATGAAGCCAAAAGAAGCTTATACACTCTGAAAAGAAAATCAATTATTATTTATTTAGTGGATTAAAGATTTGATATTTTCATAAGGTTACACTTTCAATTTGGGTATATGTGTTAGAAATGGTCATATTACCAGATTAAAAAGTCATGACTATCATGTTATAATGGAAAGAATTATATTGATTAGATTAAGAGTTTTTTTGAATTCCATGATTTGGGATGCGATAATAGATATATAATATTTTTTCTGAGATATTTGTGTGGAGATAATAGACAACAATTCACTAAGAAGACTGCAAGAAGATGTGGTTTTAATTTTATGTAAATTGGGGAAAATATTCATTTTGACTTTTATTAACTCAATTGAACATTTGATATTACATTTTTCAAATGAATAAAAATGTTCTGGTCCTGTGCATTTCTGATGGATGTACACATTTGAGAGATAAATGTAGAAATTTAAGAAAAAAGTACGCAACAAAGCATCGGTTGAAAGATCAATTGCAGAAGCGTATTTGCAAGAGGAAATTTCTTTTTTCTGCTCTCATTATTTTTAAAATGAATACCACTTAAAACAAAACTATATGGGCTATAAAGAAGGAAATGTTTATGATGATATGATCAATAAATTATCAGTTTTTAATCATCTAGAATTTGGATTCGGCGGAGTTCATGAACGATGGATTTCATATGATGAACATCATAGAGCTCACACATATGTTTTTCTCAACTATGAAGAAATGAAACCATTTGTACTATGAGTGCTCCTATCACTTATTGTGTAATAGTTGTTAAAGTAAATTAATCTTATTTTATTTTTAGGTTATATGATAATCATATCAAAAAATAGCTTTGACAAATTACAATAGCTTCTCTTGAAGAACGTCGAAAAAATAATTTTTCCTACAAGTTTCGAAAACTAGCAACATAAATTATTTATGGATTAACATATAAAATCAATTTATTACTTGTTATATTGATAATTGTTTTAAAAAAATCAGGTATCTCAATAATCTGATAAAATTGATAATCAATTGTGTGTCTTGAGTAACCCATCATCCAAAATGGATAAATCTTATAATGCACATGTCATGAATTGTTTTAAATTTCATACACATGCATATGGGGAATAAAAAACAATGAATAGTGGTGACTTCTTGAGAGGATCTCATCATGGAGAAACTGAAGTTGAATTTTACAACATGTTGGGATAAATTATTAAATTGTGTTTTTTGGGACAAAATTACATAACAATGTTTAAATGTTAGTGGTTGGATACTGAGAGAGGCTTGCATTTTCATCCAACCCATGCAATCATTGATATTAAATATAATAGTATTATTACATTAAATGAACCATTTATATTAGCTCATCAGAAACTTCAAATTTATTATGCAAATTATTGTGCTACTTCAAAAGAGTTGGGTGATTGGTGGAGCATAATAAAAATTAAATCTCAGGAAAATCAGTTTACTCAAAGTGAATATGGTTCTACTAAAGTGAAAGGAATTGTAAATTTTCAAGAGACTACTCCAAATTCATATTTTTCAGAAAGAGACATGAATATCAATGATGGAACCCCTCAATTAAGGGTTGATGGCGATAATTATATTAATGATGTTGCAAATGAATTTGAAATGAAAAGAGATGATGAAAATGAAGCTCATATAGAAATTTATGATGCAGAAGAAGAATATGAAGACATTGACATCATTAGATATGAAGATGAGAATGAAAATGAAGATTTAAATGGTTAAATACTGGTTATAATAATATATAATATATATATATAATAGTTGTTTTTAGTTGATTTTTAACAACAGTCATTTAATGTTTCAGATGGACTAGGATACATTTTTTTAGTTGCAGGAGGATGATCTACCTTTAGACGAGAAAAATGTTGGATCATTTAACCCTTAGACTACTGGTGGTTCAGGGAGGACTCAGAGGGGGAATGGTCTTGCCCGATTGGTGATTCTTGACCTTATACTGGAGTGATGACCATATGTGGGATTCAATCCATGTATGTAAAAGTATGTTTACCTATGTATTTTAGTTTTTTTTCATTAATTTATTTATATACGAATTTTTTGATTATTTATTATTTTTTCACATATTTTCACATATAGTTGTTGGACAGGGGAGTGATATATTGCGCAATTATTTTTTTGAATCATGGGTCACATGAGATGAGATTCTCATTGATGTTCAGCACCACATGTTCGATCATTGGTAGGTACGTAAATAAATAATATTTATTTTGAATTTTTTTTAATAACTTTATATTATAATTTATTTGTGGGGTTTATGGTATCCCATCAATGAGATCATGTGTGGTGCTATCTAGAAGGCATGAGAGGGGTTTTTGCATGAGCGTTACCATCATTTTCTGAAAAAATTGAGAAGAAAATAAATGAAGAAAGGAGTGACAGATTTTGATAAGCCTTTTCGTGCCCATTAACTTGATTACATTTCATCTTAGGTTTGGGATGGAATATGTTCACATTGGTTGGGTGGAAGTTTTATATGAGATCATCAGTAGGTTGAAAAAAACAGGGGATACATGAGGTGACACATCGATCCAGTAGTCATACATTCAATATACACAGGGAACATATGGTAAGTACTTTTTAAAATAATTTATATAAATTTAAATGTAATGATTTATTTTATATTAAAATAGGTAGTCAAACAACCTGATATTATGAAGTTCAACATCTATAGAAGGATGTATATTGATCCGGTCTCTGGAGAGATAAGAGGTGATCACCAGCGTCAGATTTTATTTAGTATAATTTTTATTTGACTTTTAAAAATAACTATAAATAATATTTTAACTATTTTAATTTTAAATTGCAATTGAAGGAGTTATATGAGGTCGTGGTTCTCATACACAGACTGAGGGTCAGGATGAGACCTAGAGTCAGACTAGTGCCCACCGATTTGACAATCCATCATGGATACATGTGACCCAGTATACCTTCGAGAAAGGCTAAGTTGTTAGTATCAGATCTCGATTGACATCTGGGATTTATTATGGCACCGCTGTGATGTCGGTATTCAGATCGAGAGGAGCATGAAAAGATTCATCATCATCTTCTGCACAGTATCAAGAGTAGTTGTGAGCTTAGAGTGAGCTTATAGAGAGTATTCATAGGGAGTATGAGGAGATGCATTAATGGCAGTAATAGGAGCTTCACTAATGGAAGCAACAACAGTAGGAAGAGCTCTGACGACAAAAACAACAGGAGGAGGATGAGATGCATCGATAAAATCAACAGCAGCACGAGCAGATGGTGTACATGCTCTATTTGATGTGTGATTTAGGGATGGAGTTCCCTCCACCATCTCTTCTAGCTCATCTAGAGGACCCCCAATGATATATTTGTTTTTTATGATAAAACATTTGAATGATTTTTTTTCATATTAAATATTTACATTTCTATATAGTTCATTTTTTATATTATTATGAATATTTCATTTTTTATTATTTTTATTATTATTTTATTTATTTTTATTTATTTTTTATATTTTTACGAATATTGAGGTTTTCATTTTTTTATAATTTTTTATTATTTTACTAATATTAATATTAATATTTTAATAATAATAATAATATAATAATGATTTTTTTTATAATTTTTTTATATTTTTTTATTTTACTAATATTAATATTATTATTTCATTAATTTTAATAATATTAATATTATTTTATAATTATTATTATATTAATATTATTTCTATTAATATTATTAATATTAATAATAATAGTATTATTGTTATTATTTTCCAATTTTATTTTATTATTATTTTCTAATATTATTTTATTTTTATTAATAATCTCATCTAAATTATTTGTGATGAGACCTTTTGTGATGGGTGGTCCCCATTGTAAATAGTATTTACGATGGCCTGCCACAAATGCTTTTTTCAATAATCTCAGGGAATTTATTTGTGATGGGTCCACATCCTATCACAAATAGTTATTTTTTGGAATTGGCCGTCACAAATAGATTTTTGTGATGGGACATCGTAAAAAAAACTTTTAGCAATGCCCTTTTCTAAATTAGGTCATTTGCAACGGGGTCCCGTCACAAATAGTCCAATTTAGAGTAGTCTATGATTGGTATACACCATAAAATATTCCCCCAACAAGTAATTCCGCCAAAATTTTAAGGGATGAACCATCACATCCAATTCAAGATCATGTGTAGGGAAATCTCTTTTATGAGTGCTCAAATGTTGGAACCCATACACCATAACCCAATCATCTTGCATTAACACTACCCCAATCCCAACATTAGAGGCATAAAAAAACAAGGTATATTTCTTACTTGTATTAGGTAAGATTATAATCAGTGTGGTTTTCAACAACCTCTTTAATTCCTAAAAGAAATTCTAAAATTCCCCAAAACAATCTAACATGATGACCTTCTTGGTCAGGTCTAACAGCGGTGCTTCCAAATGATAAAAGTCCTTAATGAACCTTTTCTAATAGCTGGCCAAACCCAAAAAACATCAGACATAAAAAAAATTATTGGGATTCTCCCAAGACACAAATTCCTTCACTTTATTTGGGTCTACGGACACACCTTCCTCTAAGATGACATTCCCTAATAAGTGACCTTTTTCAATCCAAAAATAACATGTATATAGCTTGGTGTATATCTTATTCTATCTCAGCATAATTAAGATGATTTCAAGATGTTTGGAATTAATTTCATGAGTTTTAGAGTACACTAAGATTTCATCCACAAAGGAAAAAACAAACTAGTCTAGGTAGGGGTGAAAGTTTCAGTTTATCAAGGCCATAAACACTGCCAACATAGTCATTAAACTGAACGACATAACAATAAACTCCTACAACCCATACTTGTTCCTGAAGCTAGTCTTCACTATATCTGAAGGTCTAGCCCTTAGTTGGTGATTCCCTCATCAAAAAATGAATCTTAGAGAAAATAGAAGAACCCCTTAACTAGTCAAAGAGATCATCGATTAAACAAAGAGGGTATCAGTTCTTAACCATCATCTAATTCATCTTTCTATATTTGATACATAACTATCACAATAAATCAGTATTCTTGGTAAACAACACTGGATATCCCTAAGGTGACATACTTGGATGAATAAACCACTTGTTCTCCAGTTCATCCAACAGAGTTTTAAGTCCCCAGAGATCTACTAGTGCCATTCTGTATGGCAGAATGGAAATTGGTTCTACACTGAGTAGAAACTCTATCATGAACTCAACATCCTTCTTAGGTGGAAGCCCTGAGAATTCCTCAGGAAAAAATATCCTAGAACTGGTCCACCATTTGAGGGAATACAATTGCTCCACACCCTCATCATCAAGCATGAAACAAGCCACTTGGGACATGAGTACATCCAATTGCTGACAAACTGGCCCTACACGGCCTGCTCGGATAACCCCTTCCCCATTGTTCACATATGTATCCTCCTCTAGGGATATGAATGTTACACTATAATAGTAATAATAGATGTGGGTATGGTATAACACTAACCAATCCGTCCCCAAAATTAGATCAAAACTTGAATCACAACCTCAAACAAGTCCCAAAGAAAATGGTACCCACCAACCTCAAGCACACATCCCTTACATTTCCTAATATTTTATTCTCTCACCACTAACGGTGTATCAATCTACAAGACCTCACACATACATTCCACTGATAAACCCAAAACAAAAACTAATTGAGCATATTTAAAAGAATGAAATATACCTATATCAAACAAAGCACTAAAAATCATGGAAGCTATAAGAATCATACATCACACTATCGATGGTCCGACCTCGCCACCTCCAGTTGTTGGATGAATTGTATAGAGATTACCTGCACCTCTACCTTGGGCCCCAGTTTGAATCCCTGGTGCTACACTACCCTGCTAATATGGGTTCTCTCACCCCGAATTACCTCTCCCTTCACCATGACTGGTACGACCATTCAATATCCAATTTCCTTCCTAATAATGGGTAACTAAACCCCTTCCTACACTCGGAATCAGCCTCGATCCTCCATCCATACCTAGATATCGAGGGTTCCTACAGAACCTCTACACATGCCCCATTCCACTTTATTCTCAACACTCAACTGGTGGTCGGGGGTACTAACCACACATGTTCCCTAGCATACCATGCTGATAGAAAAACACCTAGTTACCACCTTGAGAAGATGATCCTTTCTTCTGAACACACTTCACACTTACACGCTGATGATGATTTCTGAAATGATGCTTCATGCCCTCAAAATCCACACCACTTGTCCTTACGACTAGATCCACAAACCAAATAGCTGAAGCCTTATTTATATTCCATTATAAAATAAGGGTCTAACCCACAACTTCTATAATCCTATTTAAACAGAATATGTTCACTTGGAACTTTATATCTTGTCTAAGTCCTTCAGGAAAATGTCTTTTCGTAGCAGCCACACCTTCTTCCGATGTTTAGAAAAAGCATTGCAAGTACATGAATCAAAGAACATAATCCATCACAGACATAGTTCCCTACATCAACATCATAAACTCTAAAACCCTCTCTTATAATAAATTATTTGGATAGAAGTGTTCAAGAAACTTTTCTTGGAAGTCCTTCCATAGAATATCGTCAACTTGTTGTGTTTGAACCAAGATATCCCACTAGTGCTTCACTGATCCCTGCAACATATATGATGCCAACTTGAATCTCTTATCTTTAGGAGTTTCCAATTGATCCAAAATTATCTGGATGGACTTTATGTAGAACTCTGTAGCCTCGAGTCCACCCTATCTATCAGTCAATGGAGGGTGTTTCAACTGAAACTCTCTGGTCAGTTCAAACATACTAGGCATGACCCAACCTAGGTCTTGTTCCATCATCTGTATAAAATGAGAAAATTTCTCATGGAACTGCTCTTCTCCTATGTTACCCTATATCACTGGGTTCTCTTTCTCTAATTCTGGAGGATCATTCTCTACAATGTTCTTTAGTCTCCCAAACAACACACATTGTTGTGGTGGAATTTCTCAAAAATGAAAAACACGATTCTTAGAACACATAACACAATGATTCCACAGTTTACATAAAATAAGGCTCTCCACTAGCCATAAATGACCCATTTTTGATATATTATCTGAATAGACATAATTGTATCTAGAATACTACCATCAACCATCTCTACCATGGGCCATCACTAACCTAGGGTAAACAAACATTCATAGTCATAAGTCGTTTATTAGACACCTTTTTAGTCCATTTCCACATTCACATCACAAAAATTTCTATTTTAATCACATTTCCCATTTCCCACCTTTTTAAAACCAATATTTCAACTCATTTCTAACCTTTCATTAAACATAATTCTTTAACCATTATTTCACATTCTTTACATTTAACCATTTATGTCATCTTTATGAGACACCATTTTCTTCAAGTTTCTGAGGAAGTGAAATGAATTCTCCCTTTCATGTCCTACAACCATCTTGTGTGTTCCTATCATGATTCATGCCACCTATATCCTTAGGTACCTATAATTATGTATGAATTCATAACCTTGTGCCATTTTGACCATGATAAAATACATAAAACAATCACATCACACAATAAGTGAATTATCCAATGGTGAAATATCATTTAACAGTAACATGGGTTAGCTACTCCCATGAATGAGCTCTTTGCTAAATCTCGACACCTTCTAATCTTCTATCTACCATCTCCAAATAGTAAGGTACATAAAAGAATCACTCTGATACCACATTGTAACATCCCTAACCCAAAACCCAATAACCGGTGCCCTGATCCAGATCGCCACATGGCCTCAAGCGTGCCTCCCTATACACCAGAGGTTTCTGACTAGCAATGAGGGTATAATATATCACATGGGGAGACTATAACCAATTTAACATAGTAATCCACAATAAAAAATATATGAACTTAAGGAAAAACTAAACAATAAACTAGAATCATGCCTCACCAACCATTCCCAAATAGGGTAAAAACACAACCAACAATAATTATACCATGTCATGATAATAGTTCCAAAAGTAAAAATCCCAAAATAAGAAAAATAATTGAATCCCAAAAATGGGTTATAACTCCAATTTTGGATCCTCATCCATGCACAACCCAAGCCCAACTCAACTCCCTAACATAGGGCCTTTTCCATTGTCCTGACCTACAACCATTAAAATTTTCTCCGGTACCCAATGATAGCCCAAGAAGGGTGTGAGTAAAACTCAGTAGGCCAACACTAATGGTGTCTATAAAATATCAAGTCTAAATAGATAGTTCATGAAATTACCAAATAAAAGACAAGATAAATAGATGACAACCTGGGTTGCATTAGAAAACAATGTTCACTTTATCTATTTACACCATTTGTTCCATTTTCATCACTTGATCCATGTTCATCACTTAATCCATTAGTTCAAGAAATTATATCATTTTCACTATGACCTAAACTGGTAAATTACTATGCATAAAAGAATAAGCCAATTTCCATATCTCACTAGGGATACACATTTCCTAAAATAAATAAATAACACTCACCATGGAGCCTCGGTCTAGGTAGTCTCATCAAATGAAACTATTAAGGGAATAGAGCCTTAGTACCCTTTCCTAACCCATGAATTATGGGGTGGTTTTTAGAGCCTCAGTCTATCTGGACCTATGGGCATAGATCCTCAAGTCCAATACCCCATAACTACCAAGCCATGTGAACATTCTTATTTATGAATTTAACACATATACCATATTAAAAACCATATAAAAACAATACACATAACATAAACAATTAAAATTTTATACAACATATGAATCATCATCAATCCTTAAGACCTTATCATTTTTACAATTTACTTAGCATGCTCTATTGAACCCATTTACTTTTTATGCCTTAACCCATTTAGCATAATCAACAATTCACATTCATTATCCCATTTAAAAAATTCATCAATTCCAATGAATTAACCCATTTGAAACATTAATTTTTTTCAAGTATTTACCCATTTAAAATTTTCATCATTTAACATGCATTAAACCACCTATTCAATTCAAGTACAATTCACAAGTCATTTAGTAGAATCACTAAATTTAATTCAACCCATTCCATATTAACCCAAAAAATACATTAGGACATTATCAATGTCTATAATCAACTATCAATATTACATTTTAAGATCAACTAATATGTCAACATGTTCATCATGGGATCTATTTTATCACAAGTCAATTCTATGCTTAACAGCACAATTTTTCCATGTTCAGGAATGCTGGCACACCACATGGGTGACCCTATAGTTGTCAAGTGAACCTCAATGCATCCCATGGATATCACAGGGGGTTTAATTAATCATTTAGCCAACCATTTTACCAAATCCATTTAAAGGAATCAAATTTACAATAAGAGAGAACTATTAACCCAACCACAGATGCAAAAATCAACTTCAAGACTATGGGATATGACTTGTAGACCACCAACCTCAAATCCATAGAAGAACGCTCTCTTAACCTTATCCTAAGATCTGTATTCAAGAACCCTTTGAAGCCCTGACCTATGATCCACTAGAAAAATAGGGTTTTAGGGATTCAGAAGAATAATAAAAAAACCACAAGACCTAATCTAGAAAAGGGGAGCAAGATAAGTGTTATACTTTCTCACAGTTTTTATCCACACCCAACAACACTACAAACGGCCTGGAATAGAAGGAAATAAACTCTTGGGAAACCTTGGCCATTTTGGATAGACACTATGGATATAGGAAGAATAATAGAGAGGAAAATTGGGTGAAACACTTAAAATCCCTAGGGGAAAATGGTTAAAACAAAATTTTAATGGGGTGAATGGTTTGGCTGCACGATTTTCCAAACCATGAACCAATCGAGAGTCTTTCTTTGTTCAAGAGGTGTCCAAGTCACACAGTTACTTGGGGACTACACATTGTTGAAAAAACCATGATCCAAACATGTGGAATGCCTCTGTCCAAATCCATATGGGTTAGCTTTCTCCCCTTTCATGGTTTATATAATCGATCACCCCTCCTCCAGGCTAGCATAGTTTGGGCACACAATTACTTCAAACCATGTGCCAACTATGAAATATTCTCAAGATGGGAAACTTACCCCTTCATCTATATCCCAAAACCTTGGGACACCCCCAAGACTTCTCATAAAAATATTTAACATTCTATTTACAAAATTTAAGGGATTTTAGTCAAAATTTAAATAGGGACATACCTCCATAAAATCTAGGATCTTAGAAAAAATCTATTACATAAGGGTAATCCCTAGATCAGGTTTTGTGTAATTGTAAGGGTGGCACTGCGTAAGGGTATCCATGTGTATTTTAAGGGTCATCCTAATTCTATGTATGGGTAAGTCACTCAAATAAGGGTATTGTATAAGGGTACCCATGCACCACATAAGGGTAATAGCCCATATAACGGTAATTGTGTAAGGGTATCTATGTAAGGGTATCATCTAGTGTAAGAGTGTTGCATAAGGGTAAATAAGATTTTTGTAAGGGTAACCTATAATTTCTGAAGCTTACATAAGGTTAAGCAAGATTATGTGTTTGGGTAAGAAGAAATCCAGCCACTGCATAAGGTTAATCTCTTTTACCCTCAAGAAAATTCTATAAGTTGAATAAGGGTAAAACCAAGTTACACTTATGTATATATTTTTAATAAGAAAAAATATTTCCCCTTGTTTCCATTTCTTCTTCCCCATATCGACCCTGTAATACCTTTTAATGATTATAAATAGCTAAAAAGTTTGGAATTAAATCCTTAGGATCATTTCAATTCATAACCCATATTTATAGTTGAAATTAAAAACATTTTTTATAAATCACATAAAAAAATTAAATGGTGATATTTAATTTGTGGTTTTATTATTGTGAACCTTTATACAATTTTTTTCTTAAAAGAATACCTAATCCTTCTTCTACCTTTGTTTTTGTTTTCCTTAAAGCCTAAGAAGTCCAAAGATTATTTTACGCTTGATCCAAAGAGTACCCTTGATAAAATCATACCCTTATTTTTTTTCTACAGGATTCAAGCCCTTTTGATATCTTATTCTTAGGTGCAGTTCCTGAGAGAGGTAATTTTAGGTATGAAAGTTTTCTATTCATTATTCCTTATTTCGTGTGTAGTCATGAAATAAACTTCATGCAGAAATTAAAAAAAAATATTATTGAAATATAATAATTTTGAACTTATCAAAGAACAATAAAAGAATTATTATACTAGAATATAAAACAATAATAATAAAACATTATCACATGAATATTATTATAGTGATATAGAGTATTAGTGTGTGTGGTTTTATTATTATTTTTTTATGAAATAAATTACTAGCACATGAATTAGAATAAATCAATAATTATAAAATTATTTAGGTGAGATAAATCTTTATCACATGTGATATTTTATGTATTTTTTAAATAAAATAGTTTTTTGGTTCTAGGAACTCTTGGTGAACCTTGACAATTGACGTGTTGAAAAAAATGATAATTATGACCATGAGGAGGTGTTCTTGCCTGTATATCTTTCCACTCAAGATTTTAAACCACACATGTGGTTTTTAATTAATGTTTAAATAAAAGACTTTGATGTATGAATTTCTATACCTTATGGTACTCTCTCTTACATATGTTTCCATGTTATGATTTTTTATTGGAATAAATGATAATCATACTTGATTATGATCACATGTGGGTGTGTGTATCCCATTATAACCATTGTGATATTTTATTTCATCATTATTGATAGAGTAGCTTGTTTCCATGTTTGATTCATATCATAGGTTGTTATGTATTGATACTACAATCTCATAATGATATACAATTCTTGCCTCATATGATTTACCTTTTATGTGTGTTATCATGCCTTGGAGGTTATTACAGGTTCTTAAGATAGGTGGACCGTCGTGTGTTTTTTATACCTCAGAGGGGAAGTGTGAATGAATTTTAATGATAATGAAAATATACTTGAGGACAAGGTATGAAAATTATGGTACGAGGGCTTGACCTGAGGCAGTGTGTTATGGGAATGACGGTCTAGGTACCAAACCCGAGGCATAGATGGGGTAAGACGGTTAGGAGGCCTGACCCATGACGGAGCTGGGATACAAAAGTGTAGGGGCCTAATTTTACTTGATTCCTAGAGACCACTTAGAGAGGTTTTATGATCCTAGTGTCATGTTCTTGAACACTTTGATAGTCCATGATTATCCTTCTATCATGGGGCTAAAGTAGGTACAACTGAGGGTTTGTGGTGTCTTGGTTAGCACGTGTCTACTCAGTTTTGGATTGTATATTGTTATGATTTTTAAGAACTTATTATTAGTTTTGGATTTTATATTGTTATGATTTTTAAGAACTTATTATTATATTGGAATACACCTATTATATTTGAGTACACTTAGTTAAGGATGCATTTTTGGTTTCCTTCTGAGCCTTGTACTCACACCTTACTCAGGAATTTTTGGTGTTCTTATAGATTTTGTGACTAGGTATTTGGTGAATGGAAAGGGCACTATGGTAGATGCTTGAGAATAAGATCATGGAGCTATTATCATGCTGATATAGACTTTGGAGGAACCATCTATTTATTTTTTTATTATATTCACTTTATACTATAGTTTGGAATACACTTTGGGAGTCATTAAAACCTACATGACATGTATTCCCTTTTGATTATTTAGTTTCCACGTGATACTTTGATCATTATTTCATCATTATTAATCTAGTTATTTACAAATTTCATGACATGATACTAAGTTTATAGTCTCCCCAATGACATAATTAGATCCTCACTACTAGTCGACATCCTCTTGTGTATGGGGAGGCGTGCATGAGGTCATGTGACCCTCTGAATCGGACCTGGTGGTTTAGGTTTGGGTGTTACAAAATGGTATCAGAGCACCGGTTTTCTTATTTTATTTTTGGACTAACTTGGGACATGGTAGTAAGAAGATAAATATGCGGGACTAAGGTAAGGGAGTTTCCATGTTCCTAGACAACACATGTGTAATGGAACTTGAAGTTACCATAGATAGTATTACTGTTACTATTATTATGAGACTTAGGGTGCATTCATGCATCATTATTTGGAAGGTAAGTTCAAATTTCATATATATACCTATTTTTTTGCTACATAATAGTTCTTTAATTTAATTAATTTAATTGTGATATCTATTCAAGATATTTTCTCTTATAGCGTGGTACATTTTTTTTCCCATGTTTTTATGATATATCTCTATTTGAAAATAATTAGTTGAAATGAGAATTCCATTATTTTAGTATCAATATGATGGATGTGACTAATGTGTAGGGATGGAGACCATGATTAGTGATAAGAGAGGTATACCTTGGGTTATGGGCAGATTCCTAGGAGAAACTTTTGTGATCCCATATAATGGTTAATATCTATTTATATTTCTAATTTTCATTCTATTACATGAGATTCTACTTTGTAGGCATTTGATGGGACCACCAGCTGAGCAGGTGGGTGCTTCAGGGAACATTCTAACACCTAATCTAGTTGTAAAAGAAGTTAGAACACCCCAGTCAGGAGACTTTCCATTGATATCCATGGTTTATTATGCTGGGTATTTTTATCTATAGAATACTCAACCCTTTTAGGGCACTAATGGACCGAAGGATGTTGAGTACTCGGTGGATATCATCAAGGGTATCGTCGACCTTGTTGAGACACCAGATGATATGATTGTTAATATGACAAATTTGTTGCTACAGGTACCCACTAGGTATTGGTAGGAATAATGGGATAGGTTGGATGACATGAGGGTCTTTCCTAGAGGCCTTCATGGACCTATTCTTCAAGGAGTTCATTAATGATAATATAAAACTCGACCGAGTGTAGGAGTTCATGGATATGTAATAGGGTTCCATGATAGTATCCACCCACTGTTCTCATTTCACTAAGATTATCCTCTTTTCACCAATTCTATATGAGAATGATGCTCATAATTGTATGATGTTTGAAATCAGACTTCATCATCATATCCGATAGCATGTCCAGAGATTCAACCTAACATCCTACCTAGAGGTTTTATAAAAGACCCTGATCATCGAGAGAATCCCATAGGAGGGTCAAGGAATTGGTATTTTTCAAAACTTCACTATTTATATGTGTGGAACTTCTGATGCTTCTATGAGTAAATATTTTGATGTTATAAATAGGAAGTTCAAGGACATGCAATAGAGTAGTATAATGATGGTTTAGTAAAGTTTATTTTTATTTTATTTCCTCAAGATCTGAACCATAGTTCTTTAACTATGGTAAGAACAAAAACTACCACAAGGTCTATTCAAAACCTTAGATTATGTGTCTACAGTGTGGAAATATGGTCCATCTCTAGTAGTTTTTCTACAGAGCTTTGAGATTGGGCTTCTATAAGGGGGAAAGAAGACATAGCCTTAGAGTCAAGGATATGGATGGGGTCCTCAACATCAGATTTAGAGTGTTCATGCATCTTAGGGGAGGGGTCATGGAGATGAGGTAGGCTATGTCTACAAAGTTGATCAAAGTTTAGTATATAGTGGAGAGGTTCCATCTACTATTCAAGGTATGGTATTTATCACATCCACTTTATCTACTACCTTGTTTAATATTGGTTCTTCCCATTCCTTTATATCTACCCAAGTAGTTTCTAGACTGGAAGAACTAGTCAAGTTATCCTATGAGTTAGCATACCTTGATAAAAAGTTTGAAATTAATGTGGACTATATTTTAAGATTCTTGGAATGTCCTATAGTCATCACCAGCTATGTACATATGTGGGGATTAATGATTATAAAGATGAATACCTTTGATGTGATTCATGAAATATAATGGATAAATAGTTTCCAAGATCAAATTAATTGTTTTCAGAGATGCGTGTCATTAACTTTGATGAAGGGAGATAAGTTCTTGGTGGCCAGAGAATGGGAATTGAGAGCAGTTAGAGTTGGTACAAAATTGAGTCAATTTGGGAAGACCACGATATAAATGTAAGGTTGGCCCTTTCGAGAGGATTGATGGTAGCCTCTTAATCTTTTCCTCTATTCAAGGATATTTATCATTATTTATTTATAGATGGATTTATAGGACTTCTTCCTGATATAGGAGTTGGCATTGAGATAGGGATCATGTAGGGTGTGAAGCACACTTCGATACCCCCTATCGTATGGAGACAACCAAGATGAAGTATCTCAAGGTGTTGTATGGAAACATAGAGTATAAGGGATTTATTAGGACAATTAATTCACTATGGGGTTTAATTGTATTGTTCTCCAAGAAGAATAATTATAGTTATTGAATTTTAATTGAATATTGGAAGAAAATATAGGTGATAGTGAATAACCGATATCCTTTTCCTAAGATACATGAAATTTTTGATCAGTTTTTTGGAAGCCTTGTGGTTTTCTAAGATTTATCTTCCATTAGAGTATCACTAGTTATGGGTTAAGAGAAGGAAAACCGATAGATGAAGTTTTAGTGTAGGTATAAACTGTATGATTATATTTTTATGTTATTTGGTCTGACCAATGCGCTAGTAGTGTTCATGGATCTTATGAAAAATTTCTTTCAAATTTACTTGGATTTGTTTGTCACAGTGTTCTTCAATGACATCCACATCTACTCATTGACATAAGAGCAGCATTTTAGATATCTTGAGATAGCCCTTAGTATACTTTGATCACAATGAATTTAAAATAATCTATCGAAGTGTGAATTTTGGATTCAGTAGGAGAGGTTTTGAGGGAATGTGGTGTTTTAGATAGGTATATCTATGGATCTACAGAAGGTAGAGGTGGTGATGTATTGGAAATTTCCATAGAACATGTTTAAGATCTAGATATTTATTGGACTAGTAGGATATTACCAACAAATTATCTAGGACTTATCTTTATTATCAACACCCATGAATGTAATAACAAATAAGGTAGTGAAGGTACAGTGGTTATACCAGTGTGAAGAATCATTTCATGAGATAAAGATGATTTTTCCTATATCTCCATTACTGATACTTCCCCAAATTGAGATTGGATATTTAGTATACTATGATGCACTAGGAATTAGTCAAGGAGTAATACTAATGTAGAGAGAGAAGGTAGTAGATTATGGGTCATGAAACATGTGACCCCGCGATCAAAACTATACCACTCATGATCAAGAGATGTCAACTATATACCATGCTCTGAAGTGTTGGTGACACAATCTCTATGATGAGATATATTTTTTGTCTACACTGAACATAAGAGCCTTTGTTATATCTTCACACAGAGGTACATGAATATATGGTAGAGTTTTTGGGTGGATTACCTACAGAAATTTGATTTTGATACGATGTATTCACCTAGGAATGGTCACATCATATCATATTCTCTTAGCTGTATGATGCTGGTAAAGAAGAATATTGGTGAGCGGCCTTTAAAGGAGTAGTGGATCCTGATGATCTTGTAGAATGACTGGAGGATAGATGATTCTAAGGATTAGGTACTAATGAATTGTGCTCCACTGGTGGTCACATATTCTCTATTAGACCAGGTAAAGTATGAATAGTAGAATGAACCTGAGTGTGTTTTGGTATGGGAACTACTAGGTGGAGGTGTTCTGATACCTAAGTGGCCTTTGGGTGGAGACAATGTGATACATGTACATGCGAGAGTAGTAGTCCCCAATTCCATTGAAGAAGATATGATGGGGGATTTCTATACCTCTATATGGGTGTTACATCCGATCATGATAGAAATGTACCAGAACATTAGGTGATAGTTATGGTGTCTAGGTATGTAGAGGGACATTACTGGTTTCATCTCTTGATGCATTACATGTTAAAGGGTAATGGATGAGCACCATCATCCTGGTGGTTTACTCTATCCACTTCTAGTTCCCATATAGAAGTGGGAGGAATTCATGATAGAAATTTTTATTAGGTTGCTTGGGACCCCTAGGAGTCATGATTTTGTCTGGGTGATTTTGGATCATATGATGAATACCGATCACTTACTACCAATCAGATAGACTCACTCAGTGGACGAGTTGGGAAAGATCTATGTTTGAGATATTATAAACTCACATGGAGTTTTTATGAGAATTATATCTTCCCTAAATTCATATTTCATGTTATGATTTTGGAAGGGCTTGTAAAAATCCTTGTGAACTCAGCTGAGATTGATCATAGTGTACCATCGCCAGATAGATCGAAAGTCTGAGTGGAAGATACACATACTGAAGGATATTATTTGACATTTTATTCTAAACTTCAATGGGTAATGGGATGATAATATATCCTTGTTTGAGTTCATATACAACAATATTTACTGAACTTTGATTTAGAGGGCACCTTACGAGGCTCTTTACCATAGGCCTTTCCATTCACTACTTTGTTGGTATGCGACATCAACTGTGGGGACTAGTTAGGGTTAGGAGACCTCCAAGATTATAGAAACCCATGATTTTTATACATATATATCAAATATTAAATAATTATTATTCATTATAATAACATAACGATCCACACCAGAATCTTATAGGTAAATTTCCTTTGGAAACACGGATACATAAAAAATGGTTCATAAGTGAGCTATATCATCTTCAATTATGTTCTTCATAACCAGAACCCTTATTTTACATATCATACCTAATAAATTTATTCATAAATAGGAAAAATTAAAAATAATAAATAGTGACCTCTAATGCTAGGTAAGGGTAAACAAGGGAGTTATCATTGATAACTTAAACTTAACATGGATATAAGGGTATAAGAATATGAGAATAACATTTGAAAACCATACCCTGCATATGATAGATAATAATCTTGGATCCTAGCATAAATATTAGTAGTTTATAAGACATAAATTATAATGTAATCAAATAAAATGATCCATGAGAGCATAAAAATGGAACAATACATATGATTTTGGAATGCACATAATCATATAAAATCATTTCCTTAGTAGTCAAGGATCACTGTGAATACTATCGTAGTAGATTGTGTTCAATCCACAAACCATCATAGTATTCAAGGTTTAAAACCAAGACTATTATAGAAGATATATCCCCTTAATGTACTGGTTTAACTCCCTATTCTAATCTTATTTATGTTATAAGATATCTGTCATCACCCAATGCATCGAAGGGATGTATAATTCCAGTACCACCTCTCACATAATTAAAATCATACAAATGCATTCCAAAAGATCAAAAACATTCATCATATAATAACTCATGAAAAATTAATTAGTTTTATAAATATTTAATAATGTCATAAGCCATGTAAAATAAATATGTTTCATAAAAATTTCAATAATTCATCATAGAAAAACCTGTGAAAAGAAACAGATTTAAAAGATAACATGGAGCATTTCTTGAGGAAAAAATAAGTTCCAATTTGAAATAAATTATTTAAAATGTAAAAATTTAAAAAATATTATGGAAAATATTTTATTTTAAAATAATCCTAAAAATTATAAAGGAAGATTAAAATAATTGATTAGTCATGATGGTAGTAAATTCTATTCATGCTATATAAGTTAAAGGAAAACATGTGACCCATTCATGTTCTCTGCTTTATACACTCCCAAATATGACAGTAAAGATTTATTTTCAAAATTTTGTGTGCACAAAATTTTATTGATTAGGAAGTGAGGTGAAATATAATTACCCATGTTTTCCATATCCCCTGATATGAAAACCAAATGGGGAATTAATGATCAGTAGAAACAACTCTTTTAATTCTTAGAGAAATAGGATCTTTTCAAATTAGATGGTCTGATCATAAAGAACAATCCCATAGAAACTCTCAAAGACATCAGTCTAGAAGAGAGTGATCCATTGAAAGACTCTTTCATCAAGTGTCTGAAAATATTGAGAAAACCTCTCGCTTAAGGGAATAAAATTATCAAGAAACACCAATATCTATGGATGTAGGTGTCTTATGTGAAAATCATACAATTCACCCCACCCATATTCTAAAAAATACCCATAAGATGAAAAGAGCAGCTGTGGTAGCTGCATCTATGATAGTATAGGAGAAACCTAAGCTTGTAGGGTTGGGAGAATTTTTAACACAACCTTTGAGGCTGAAAAATCTAGCCCGAAATGTTGTCAAAGTGGAATGGAAACACAAATTCTCACATGGATAGTGTCATTTTACCTCAACCACATCCCCATCAAAATCTACTCTTTTATCAGTTGGGAGGAGTTCAACAAAATGAAATTTCTCAGTTCATCCCATCACGTGATTAAGTTTCTTCTTCAGATACATGAACAAAAAAATTATCCAAAGGTTCCCTTCAGATCACCCTTTACCTAATGGATTCAAAGGGATCCTTGAATGAAAGTATGATCTCCCATGATAGTTGCAAAAAAAATGACCCATCAAGAGCACAACAACTCATAGGAATCAAAACTCTTCCAGTGGATCTCGGAGAAACTGGTTCTCCCACTATTCATAGACTGATAAAATAACCATGATGTAGTTCATTTCATTAAAAATGATTAGTAATTCTCCTTAACGTAATTAAAAATCATTATCATCTCTCATTCTAATGTTGTAGAACATCAGGTAAATATAGGAGAATTAGAAGAGGATATATCTATTTGAAATATAGTTCACACTGAAATTACTGAAGAGGGTGTACTTAACAGAAATCAAAGTACTGCCAAAAATTTGGGTACTCCTATGAATGCTCTATTTCCTACCCTTCTATGGGAAACAACTAAAGAAAATAGTAAGGCTAGGGTTCAATTCCACCTATTACCTAAGGGTGTTGAACTCCTCACACTTGAGGAAATATTTTCTTGATAGGAAGAAGAGATAAGGGAGTTGAGAAAAATCAATGAAGAACTAAAATGTGGAAACATACCTAGTAGATATGTTCTAAAAGAAGAGCCTCACTTCATTATCCTAGCCAATGCACATAAAAAATAGGGTTTATCCTAACAACTAAAATAGAGCCAGAACATCCGCTCAACTTGGGGTACCAACAACCAATATATTTGGACACCCCCAATAATAAGATATCATAAGTTGCCTCCTATGGGATATAAAACTGGAGAAAGGTTAGACACATATTTATAGACTAACCCATATAAGTTACCCATCACAAGTACAAGCAGAATTGCCACATCTTACCAAACATGATATTACCCTTGCTCAGGATCCTGGCTAGTTGTTAATTCCTCCCTAGATTATCGATAATATCAAAACACTAGAATCTTGATTAGAAGCTATGGAAGGAAAAGGTAATCTATTTTTACTATAGAGGAAGCCTTACCCTGAATGGGCGGATGAAAATATTCTCCCACTAAAATTTTGGAATCCTATGTTCCCAATTTTTAGTGGTTTAGGGGATCCAGAGTAGCATATGATGTACTTAATATATAAGTGTGTTCCCATGATGGGGACTCCTGAGTAGTAAGTAGTGAAAAATATCAAATGTTTTGTACATACTTTATATGGACCAGCCTTCACCTGGTACACTAGTCTACTAGTTGTATCAATCAAGGGATGGTAATATCTTCACCAAATATTCCTCTATAAATTCATATCTATGTTTTAGAATAAAGAAATCATAAATCCCTAAAAATGAAGACAATAAGAAAATGATATGGTGTCAGATTTCATTTTTAGGTGGAATATTTTGACTTATTCCTTAAACTTTTAGCTTTCTAAAGAATATGTTTTGGGTATTTTCATTGAGAATATTTGCAATGAGCTATAAAAAATGCTTATTCTATGAAAATACCCAAGAAGATTTAGGGATCTAGCTGCAGTATCACAATGTTTGGAAGATTATGTCCTACAAACCATGGCCAACTCCCATCCTATTCTAGCGTCTCAAGGGAAGATGAAGGGTAGAGTATAAGCAATAATGGTTATGTTAAAACCAGCCTATATTCCAGCTCCAACTCTAAATCCCACACCTCCACATGTTTAACCTCCTCCTAAATGGGATAATAAATAGTAGTATCCTCTTTAGAAAGAATATAAATAGATGAAACACTCTCAAATGGTGACGAGAATAACAATGTCTACTCCTTAAATTATTAGATTCCCAAATACTTCTTTGCAGTCTTGGAAAGACATCTGTTAACTCTGTTGAATCCCAAAAGGACTAACTAATTCATCCTTAATGATCACCTAAATTAAAATTCCTTTAATCAAATATTAGGTTACAACATTTAAGGATATTTCATTTTTAAAGACGTCTTCCATGAAATGGTTAATTCTGGGGAAGTGAAGCTATGAAAACTTCCATCATAGGTGGCACATGTTTTCACTGCCACTCTATAAGAAGAGGGTGAATGGAAGGAAGTTACTACATGAATTAATATAAGTTTAGTGATTGGGTGACTAAAAAAATAAAAAAACTCATGTTATCCACCATGAATAGTTAAAACAACCAATGGTTCCCCCGATGGCTTATACTATGGCACAACTGACTCCTTTAACTCCAAAACCCTCCAAAGGACAATATTATTAGAAAAAATGATTGGAAGGGAAGAAAAAAACAAATCAAGATGAAACTACACCAAGTCCAAAGTTATACTTGACTCTCTTCGACTTTATTCCTTCAATCCCCTAATAATGGGAACCACCCTACCAAATGAAACCATGAGCACCTACCCATCAAATATAATCCTTATCAGATGAATAATTTATATTCAAAACCATTAATTTCATCCATTTAATGGAAACCTTATCTCATAATGAGTGTTATTATCAACCCAATCTACCGAAACCAAATTAAGAAGACATGAATTTAGACCACATAGGATGAGAAAACATAGGGTGGTACAACCATGCCCAAACATGATATGCTAACCACATCCCTGATGGTGCTATATATGCTACTAAAACCCATGGTAAATCTCTTTGATAGGCCTAGTAGGAACATGAATATGCCTCCACACATGTAAAAAATAATTCAAACCCTATCATTTTGAAATATTGATTGATGAATAGGTGACAACTTGACTAGCCCAGGAATGTGGGAAGGCCAAGATCACCCGATCCAAAAACATACAAAATGACCAACACATCTTCTCAAACACTTGACTCATATTCCCCAGGCACATAAACTCCAAAAATTAATTTTAGGGAATAATTTTCTATAGTGAAGCATCAATCATTGACCCAAAATTATGAAATCACGAATACATTGGACACAATTCCAGTAAAGATTTCAATTATGGATTCTCTTGATCTATCAAAGGATGTCTAGGAAGAGTTTATAGAAGCTCTATTGTGCCCTCAAGAGCTTGAAGTTGATTTTTTTTTCATTAATGTATATCTTAAAGTGATTGAACCTACATAATTTCATGTAGTTATTTCTTTCATTGATTAGGATGGAGATAAAATTATACAAGGACACATTTGGATCCCGTACATATCTGGAATATTAGTTAACATTGACATTCATTGATATTTCTTTAACAATTGATCAAGAGTCAAACTCATTCCTATAAAAATGATTTTCTGAATAGGATAGACTAAAGCTGATTTATCCCCTTTTACTCTAATGCTACAAGGGTTTGATAAAAGATAATAGAAACCCCTCGGCCGCATTAAGCATAGAGCTCAATTTGGGGATCTCGTGTCCAACTTTGAGTTCTTGGTCATCCAAAAAGATACAATATTAAATTTATTACTAGGAAGGCCTTGGTTTCATGATCATGTATCGATCCCTTCATCTTACCATCAATTCCTTAAATACTATAGCAATGGGAAAATTGGGATGTTACATGGTGATAAATATCTATTCAAGTCTTGTGAATCTCAAAAATATTTATATAATATACTACTGAAGAGAAGGGAAGAAACCCATAACAGATGATGCTTCTTGAGTAACCACTCCAAATAGTAAATAAATGATACTAGATAACTCATTTAAAGACCTCAGTGATGAATATGTTCTACCCATAAGTCAGGTTGAAGACATCGGCTCATATTTAGAAATGTGCTCACCGGTATTCATGATATCAGCCATGTCATCTGAACCTGAGGGTATTAAACAAGTATTTGATTAGTCTATTGGTGGTAATACCTAAAATGGAAATTCTACAACCTCATAATTAGAACTTTAGCATGAAACCAATTTATCTACTAAACCTACAGAAGTCATGATATCATTGTTTGAAGATAACTATCAAAACACTAACCTTTCCCCTAACCGTAATGATTCCCCTTCATCTCCTATCCATCCCAACATGGACACAAAGAAAGTGGAAGAGGAAACTGAAGAATAATAGGAAGAAAAAAAAACTTAGATACACTCCTATATCATCAGATGAAGGTGTCTCCACAACTATTGATGAACTCCAGTAGATAAATATGGGCACAAAATAAGGATTCATGAAAATGTTAATCAGTGCAGTTATTCCCCTAGATGAATAGTAAATTTAGACATATTTTCTAATGAAAAACTAGGATTTGTTTATTTTTAATTACCAGTAGATTCAAGGACTTTCTCTTAATGTGGCTACCCATCACTTAGGATTTATAAGAGACCACCACAGTTACAAGAAGGTAGCCAGAAGAATACATCCAACTCACAATACTAAGGTTGAATAAAAAATTGAAAAATTTGTCAAAGATAATTTCATTTTGTAAGTCTAGTACCCTAAATGGAACACCAAAATAGTACCCATCAAGAAAATGATTGGTATGATCATATTTTTCATATATTTTAGAGACCTTGACCCACACTGTCCAAAATATAACTTCTCGGTTTTGATTACAAAACTTATGATCAATGTAATAGCTATATATAAATATATCACCTCATGTATGGCTATTCAAGTATAATATAATTTTAATGACCCCATAAGATGAAGAATCCACCACCTTCAGGGCCCCCTAGGGAGTATTCTTCTATCAGGTGATGCCTTTTAGTTTAAAGAATATTGATGATAAATATCAACGTGCTATGAATCGCATTTTAAAAAACTTCTAGGAAAA
Organism: Viscum album; assembly: GCA_963277665.1. Taxonomy (NCBI): domain Eukaryota; kingdom Viridiplantae; phylum Streptophyta; class Magnoliopsida; order Santalales; family Viscaceae; genus Viscum; species Viscum album. Next base: position 1,408,640,873 of record OY728125.1, read on the forward strand.
TAAATCGAGTGTTATGTTGAAATTTTGGTTATAAAATAAATAAAATTTTCTAATCACCTGTCCAATTTGGAAATTGTTTTTGACAAAATTCTATAATAAAGTTGAAAGATGAATCCCCTAAAATGTTCTTTTAGTATTACATTTGTAAAATTTACCATATTCTTCATATTCCATCATGGAATCAATATATCCCATGAAAATACTATGGAAACTTTGGGCATGTCACCTCATAGAAACCTCCAAGAGTTGATAGGACTTCGGGTACACGTTTCCTACATAAAATATTTCATAGAAAACCCCATATACATGTGTTTTCCCTTCACCGGGTTGATGAAGAAAGGGATTATGTTTTAGTGGGATGATGAATTCTAGGAAGCATTCAATAGCCTCAAGAAATATCTATTGATCCCACCAGTGCCGATGTTCATAGTTGAAGGAAATCCACTCATATTATTTCTGAAAACCCTAGAATGGTTGCTGGGTCTCTTCCTCCTGTATAAATATTGTGCTGGTAGTGAAAAAAGTATTTAATATCTCAGTTACACAATGCTTGACAAAGGGAATTGATATTCTGATATGGATAAGTACTATTTTAAATTGATTTTTTAAAATATTAAATTAAGGAATTATTTGCAGCACATGAGGTTCATTTGATCTCTCATAATGACTTGATAAAATATGTCCTTAATTATCTCATATTGAATGGATGTTTGGTGCAATGGGCGGTTATTATGCAATATTTTTACATTCGATTCATACTGAAAAAGGCGATAAAAGGGAATTCCTTAACAAATTTCTTGGAAGAACATCCCTCTATGGTAGAAGTGTCGATGATTACAGAATTTCTAGCAGAGAAAATATTCTATCTCTAGGACTCTACCCAAATGTGGGAGATGTACATTGATGGTGCATCCATAAGCTCAACTAGAAAGAGATTGGAAGACACCAAGCTGAAAAAAGATGGGTTGATAATCATTCTAATTTCACCAAAAAAATTAGTTCTACCTTACTCCATTCCATTATCAGAAGGATTCACTAAAAATGAGTCCAAATACCAAACACGTATTTTAGGCTTGTAGTTGGATTGAAAAATATCAGTGACTCACCTGAGAATAAAAGGCAATTCAAAGTTAGTAATTAAGAAGATCAATGGTGATTATTTCATCAAGATATAATAAAATATTCCCCTACATGATTATTTTTTGTGGTTGATGAAAGAATTATCAAATGAGACAACACTAACTCATGTCCTATGTTCACAAAACACTCATGCCGATGCATTAGAAAATGTTACTATATCCTTTGTATATTTGTATCGGTATGAAACTTTCATTAGCATTGCCCATCACTAAAAAATATCATCATTTGTTTAAAATGGCATATAAAAGATAAAAAATTTCAATTCCACCCCTAAACCAAATAATACTGCAAACATATAGATGATTCCCATCATGGAATACCTCCAAGATGGGGACATTTTTTCAGATAGAGTTGGAAAAGAGCATATATATTGATGGGTAGTTAATTTATCCCTCCATGATAACACAGTTCATCTAAAGTTTCTTTATAATAAAATATTTGATGTAATTATCCTTATATGAATTGATAGATAGGAGACATCTACCACCATATAGGAGGTTCTTGCTGGCGCTTGTGGTTCCCATCAGTCAGGAACTATGCTTTCTCACCAAATCAGGAGGCTTGGGTATTTATGTCCTTCAATGATGTAGTATTGCAAATGATTTTTCAAAAAGTTTCATTACTTCTAGGTGCATTCCAAATTCATCCATCAACCCCTAGATCTATTTTATAGTTCTAAATACTCATGGTCATTCCATAAATAGGGAATGGATGATATAGAGTTTTACCCTCCAGCTACGACCAAGCAATTCAAATACATCCTTACTACAACCAAATTATTCTCTAAATTGTATGAGGTGATACCTATTAAGGATGTTGGGACTAAATGTATCATCAATTTAACGAAGTCAAACATCATCAATAGAATTTTTTTTCCCACACACAATACTAATGGACAACGATACAAACTTCTTCTCTTATGAATTGAATAAGTTGTAATATGAGAACAACATAAAATCCAAGAATTCATCCCACCACCATGCAGCAAAAAATAGAAAGATATAGGATTTCAATAAAAATATATCAAACATTATATATAAAATGGTAGATATAGAATATAAATCTTGTCTTGAGAAGCTCATACACACCATGTGGTCTTACCAAACCACAACCCAAAAAAATACTCGTGCAACACTGTATTTTATGGTTTATGGAACAAAGGAAGTTGTACCCACTGAGGTCCAATTTTCCTCACCCCAAATTAATATCTATATCCAACTTTCAGATTATGAAAAATAATATAAGGGGTTTGAAAATTTAGATAAACCCAATGAAAAAAGGTTGTATACCCTACATCATTTGGAAATATACCAGAACTAAATAGCACAAGCATTCAATAAGAAATTTTTTCTTTATTTCTTCATTCAAGGAGAACACGTTTTGGCTCCGAAGACTCTAATGATACCTAGGAAGAAACCCCCAAAAATTAACCAACATAGGAATGACCTTACATCATACATAAAGTCTATCCCAGTAGAGGTTACTCATTAATCACAATAGATGGGAAACACACTATTCCCCCTACCAATGCAATATTTCTCAAGAAATTCTTCATTTGATAAATCCGTACTCCTATAATTCATGTCACATGAGGATAAAATGCATAAAATTTGGTTCTATATGTGAGTCCTAAAAAGGTACACCAAATGGCCTTATTTGTATGACCTAAAATTATAAGATTCCATAATCTGAATTGTAAGACTCAAAACTATATAGCCTAATTTCCTAGTCATAAGATGTTAAACTGTATGACAAAGTCCTTGCCGTGTGATATAAAACTACATGGTTGAAATCCTTATTGGATTATATAAAACTCTAGAAACATTTTGGTTTGTGATTGAGTGGATCGCAACCTTTTGTGCTAATTTACTAATGCACCTCCATTCTAGAACTATACATGGATTGATTCTCATGTCAATGAGTTAAGTCCACTAGGTCGAATACCCTGAGGGGATGGGGGTGAATCAAGGTATAATAGATTAAAAATTTCTATCATTCGGATATTATTTCATTGTTATAAAGAAGTCAATTTTCTCTTCCTCCTGTAGAAATATATAAATAGATATGAAATCATGCATAGGACATAATGATTTTTTACTTAGTTCACCCTCACTAGGCTACATCCAAGGAGAATTCAATGACAATGTGTCGATGTACCAAATTCACTAAGGCTCAATAACAATAATTAGTGCAATGTTCGAGCTAGATCTTCTATGCCCAGGCTCACTACCTTTACAATATTTAGGGTCTGCTCACTGTATTCTCAAGGGTTACTTACTATGCCTCTTTCTCTATCTCACTACCGGTGGAAAGGGTCATTGTATTCATCTTCCTTCACTCACTGATCTTGGAAAGGAATCCACTCACAGTTTGTGGACTTGTAGGCTGAACACAGTTTATGGACATGTAGGTCCCTTTATTTTCAAGAATTCATGCATCCTTAACTATAGGTAGATTCTCTGTTGAAGTTCCTTTTTTAACCATAGATAAAGTCCACATTCCTGAGTATTTCAATGTACTAGAAAATACTTTTGCAAACCAATTTGAAGCTTTTGCAGGCTTTCTTGTAAAAATTGTGAAACTCCTTGCTCCTCTGCATACCGTGTAATGAGTTTGGAATGTTGTCACCTCCTCCGCATAGTGATGCCACCACTACGAATGGCCCTACATCCACATACTACCTCCGCCTTCGTGATCGCGTACTGCTACCACATACCTATTATGAAAACATCTTATACAAAACCCCTCCTGTCTGCAAAATATTCTCTATTCACGAACTACCTTCACTTCTGCATACCACTTTCCAAATTATCTCTTTCATGTACCATAGATTCCTCCTCCACGTACCAAGTCCTATACGGGTTACCTATCTCCACTTAAATCCTTCAATGAAATTTCTTCTGTGTGAACCACTTTAGCCTTTATAGGATTATCCCTCGCGAACTTCCTTTAGAATTTATCAAATTACCAGAGAAAAAATGTATTCTCTAATTATATTCAATCTCCATAGTAATCGATGGGATTAGTAATTCTTATATAGGGAAAGATATCTGCAAAATCTACTAATCCATGATTTACCAAATCATCAATTCACCCTCCACTGCATACTGATCCTTCTACTGCCATGAAATGCAAGCCACCTACGAACCTTTTTTCCCATCCATTATATGTACGGTTTCTGTTCCTATGCGGTCAATCTTCTCCGCCAATGAAAATCCATATGCATACCACACTGTCTTCCTCCGCGAACTGTTTTTGGTTTCGTAAACTACACCCGCATACCATTTTCACCGCTCTGCGTACCGTTCCTAGAACATGGTACATGACCCATGAATTATGGTATGCAGTTCTCACCCTTTGCTGATTTTCATCAACGCTCTTCATAAAATTCACTCCTATTAAGAAATACTTCCTTTTTCAACATCAAACTCCCAATTTTGAGGCCCAAAAATTGCGAAATCACTTGGAAATAACACCACCTTAAAAACTTATCTTCGGAAAACACCAACCATTCTCATTAATGATCATCTGGCTTTGTCAACAAACACAAACACACACAAAACATACCGAGATGACACCTTGAGGTATTTTTTCCAACACAATGGGAAATATAGTGATGAAAAGACCTTATGTTTGAGGACTATTGTTTCCGACGCTTTCGCCGGGGCGCACGCATCCGTCTGTGAGGACGCGTAGCTGTTGCCCTGCATTCCCGCTTTCCAAAGGTAGGCGACATTCATTCCTTGTTCAGGTACGTCTGCTCCTTGATCGAAACGGGATGATGGGATGTCAGTTCTTCCTTCCGTGGATTCCTCCTCGGAACTCGTCACCTAGTTCGGGTCTACCTCATAGATTTAAGACGTTGTTCGTGAATCTCATTCCTAGTACCATATCTTTATGGACAATGGTTAATTACACTACATCCGTCAAGACTTTCCATAGGGTCTTAACATGGTATCGACCTTCGGTCAGAGTAGATGGAAACATCAGGCATGTCGGGGCATCTCTGAGTGCGTGGACATAGGGGGACCTGTATTCTTCCTCATAAGAGGGCATCTCAAGGGTGCAGAACCCGAGGTATCCCACATCAGATGCGGGGAATCATATGCCATCTAAGGTTTTCCTTAGCTTCCCATGTTTATCACGGGGAATGCTGCGAGTTTAACGTCTTGCGGAGACGGTTACGCCAAAGGCGTGTCATCCAAGGTTTTCCTCAGGCAAATCGTGTTTATCACACGGTAGGCCGCGAGCTTAACGTCTTACGGAGACGGAATGAGGATGATTAGAATGTCCCATAGAGACGGATCAGATTGGTATATCCCTAGGAGGGAACACCTGGAAGGTTTACCAAGGGGATGGATCAGAACGTCCAATGAGGACGGATCTGAGGTGGTGCACCCCATGGAGGAGAGATGTCACATCATAATGGTTGATCTGAACACCACTGAGGGCGGATCAGGGAAAGTACGCCCCAAAATGGGGGACACCAAGGTCTACCATTGGATGGGATTGAACCTCATGAAGGTTTCCTACGTACCCTGTGTAGAGGATAGGGACCAAAACCCACGTAGTTCGAAGGGGTGATGAATCGGGGTGTACACAGAGAACAACGACCCGAAGACATGTTGGGGCTTACGCGTGGATAGCAGCCCATGTACTGCTTGGAGCAGCGAGGAAGTGGATGGCATGATCCCACCGGGATGTGGCGGCCCGAGTTAGAATCAGGGAAGATGATGGAAGGATGAATGAAGTGGAGGGGGAATGAAATGGGACCATCGCAAGGGTGACGGTGAAGTTGGTCTTGAGCCTCAAAGAGACCTCCTACATATCCCCATGGCAGGGAATCAAAGTCCGCGTAGTTCGGGATGGTGCCGGCGGGCCGATGTGAAGGTAGACCTTGGCCCAATGGATGTTGGGCTTAAACCTCGTGAGTTTTCCTACGTACCATGCCTTAACATGGATCAGAGTCCTCTTAGTTTGGGTTGGTGCGCCGGAGGACCGACGTGAATGTGGACCTTGGTCCGATGGGTGTCGTCAGCGAACCGACGTGAAGGTGGACCTTGGTCCGATGGTCATCGTCAGCGAACCGACGTGAAGGTAAACCTGGGGGTCCACTGGTGGTGGGCTTGAACCTCGTGAGGCTTCCTATGTACCATGCCTTGACATGGATCAAATTCCCCGTAGTTCATATGGAATGTGGAATACAGTTTAACGTCATGCGGGATGGGGGTGAACTGACATGAGTGATGTCGGAATGACCAGGTGGTGGGCTTGAACCTCGTGAGGATTCCTACGTACCATGCCTTGACATGGATCAATGACCACATAGTTCAAAGGGTGTGTCGGTGAACCGACGCGAGTGAGGACCTTGGTCCAGATAGTGTGGGGCTTATACACTAGGATGCCCAGGTGCTGGTGACCTGACGTGAAGAAGGTCCGAGTGACCAACATGTGGTGGGCTTGAACCTCTGGGAGGATTCCTACGTACCATGCCTTGACATGAATCAAAGACCTTGTAGTTCAAATGAGGTGTGGAATACAGTTTAACGTCATGCGGGACGGGGGTGAACTGATGTGAATGAGGGCGGAACGACCGGGTGGTGGGCTTGAACCTCGTGAGGCTTCCTACGTACCATGCCTTGATATGGATCAAAGACCACATAGTTAAAAGGGTGTGTCGGCGAACCGACGCGAGTGAGGACCTTGGTCCAGATGGTGTGGGGATTACACACTAGGCTGCCCAGGTGCTGGTGACCTGACGTGAAGAAGGTCCGAGTGACCAACATGTGGTGGGCTTGAACCTCTGGGAGGCTTCCTACGTACCATGCCTTGACATGGATCAAAGACCACGTAGTTCAGGTTAGACGCTGGAAGGCCGACGTGAATGAGGAGGACCAGGGGGTCCCAGTGGTGGTGGGCTTGGACCTCATGGAGGCTTTCTACGTACCATGCCTTATCATGGATCAAAGTCCTCGTAGTTTGGGAATAATGGTGGGTGTCGACGAACCGACGTGAAGAAAGGACCTTGGTCCGATGGGATATGGGCTTGAACCTCAGGGAGGCTTCCTATATACCATGCCTTGACATGGATCAAAGTCATCATAGTTCGAGTTGCTCAATGGATTCTGGGTCGGGGCTTCCTCTGTACCATGCCTTGACATGGATCAAAGTCCTTTTAAAAATCCTCTCACTCTTATAGTAAAATAAGAGAAAAAAATTTCATTAAAATAATTTTGTAATGCCCCGACCCAGAATACATCGAGCTAGTTCCCTAAATAGGTGCGCTGGATATCCTCAAATGCACCTCCCTATGAGTGAGAGGATTCTGACTAGTGATGAGGGCCTTTATGGTTAACTAGGGGAGACTATTCCCTCATATTACAATAGAAAAAATAATAAAAAATGAAATAAATTAGTCAAACGATATCGATAATAAAGGGAAGAACCAATAAATAAGTAAAACATCACATGCTATAACCAAATGGGTATTCCATACCACACAAATATCCCCTATTTAAGATCATTTACATGTAGGAAAAAATAACCAAAAAATAATTAGAAACTAAGAACTTATACCAAACTAGTCCCAATTCCCTCCAATCCCATTTCTATACTCCACTACTAAAATGAAAATAAAAATATCAAGTAATGGAACCTTTACCTTACCTGTAATATGAAAATATATTATATTTTTATTGGGTACCCAAGTGCCATTGTGGCTTAAGCAAGGCATGAATAAAACTTTGTAGGACACCACCAAAAATTCCCCTAAAATAACCATTTTATATAAAAAATTCATGTTGAAGTGATAATTATAATATATTACCACCTGAGGATATAAAAAATTACATAAATAAAAACACATCCTTGAATTCTCGGCTCTATGTTGACACCCAAGGTCGAACATACCCACTTCAGCTAGTGTCAAATAACTCTAAACATTATGATAGGTCTCATAATCTCATGTAAATTCAAAGGTGTGTAAACATGGAAACCATAACCATAAAACATAAGGTAATAGTTATTATATGAAATGGAATAACTGGTTCTAAGGTATATCACCAAGGAAACCATATTCATGGAAGAACAAGGGAATCTATAAGGGCTCCATCGACATTCCCATCTAACAAATCCATATAGAACCCATTGAAATCTTTCATGGAATTATTCTCTGTAAAATTCAAGTCAATAAAAGGAATCCAACCTTTGGATTATCTAAACTAAATCAAAGGAACCATGAGTCCAAGGCATTTAGAGTATCAAGTCTTGATCAGAATACAGGTCCACACCCATGGCATTCTATCTCATAAAATCAAGATGAATGTGGGGAGATCATCCCATAACATTCATAAGGGTTCTCCAAATTAATCTATGACATTAATATATGAATTAAACATATAATAAATCACCAAAATATAAAAGTTAGACACCCAAATTCATTCACAATGACGAATCAGTGAGTAATCCTAGGAAGCTCATGGAAATTTTTTATTTTTCTACAACCTTTAATCCAATGAGGCATCCTCCCATGGAATTAAAGTGAGTATCCTAAAGAAATCCATGCTATCTCAAGGAACTCCACCCATTTCATTTCCAAAAATGAATCCAAGGTATAACACCCAGGTAATTTCACCCATAATAATCATTTACATAAGAGATAATCAAGTATGAAATCATTATTCACCAAGCATGTAATTCCCATCAAGAAACATAATTATTCAATCCCATTTAATTATTCCATTTAGGTTTTCATATCATATAATCCTTATATTTTCCCCAAGGATTGATTAAATAGGATGTAATTCACAAACCATAAGAGAAACCAACTTTTAAGCTTCTTAATAAAAATTTATTTAACTAACACCTTCATTTTACAAATCAATTCAAGTCACAAGTTAAAAAATATATCTATAAATTTCATCATCCATTTCACTACCACAATTTATCACTTCACTACAAATTATGTTCATTCCATAATCTCATATAATTTTCAAAAAAATCCATTTCAACAAAATTCTTTATCTCTACAAACTAAACTTTTAATTTTTTTAGACTCATCTCAAAGGTCAAATCCATTTTACATTCCAATTATAACCATCCAATAGGTATAATTAAATGGTCCAACACATTATAAAATTATTGATGGTTGTGAAGTTACATTTCACAATCTTCAATTCCAATTATAGCTTCTAATTTAAAACTTAAATTTAAATAACCAAAGATTACCCCATGTCCACTTGTGGTCAAACCCAACCAAGGTTATCCCTCACTGAATTATTATTTTTCTATGATTAAAGGCATAATAAATGAAACATTAAACTACGAAAAACCTCATCAACCCTTTATTTTCAAAGTTTATATCAATGTGAAACAAGGAAAGTATGGTCCCAAATCTATGTCACCTGTGAAAAATAGAAACAATATGTGTTGGGATTAGGGACCACTTACCTTATTCTTACAGAATCCCACTTGTCCAGTATCATCTGTTGTGTTGACCAAAATTGATAGAAATCATGAAACCAAATAAATTCCATGAAAATATGGTGAATTAGACATTAATCATAAGAATACAATTGATAGTAAGAGAAATGATAAATGAAGGGAAAATTATTCATAGCCTTATCTCTAGCTTCGAATCATACCTGACAGGTAGCTGGATTAACATGGATTAATGGAGATACCTCCTTGGGATGAAGAGAGGTGAAGGGGCATGTAAGGGGGTGTAAAGGATAGAATAAGAGTGAAATATTGAGCAAGGGGTTTAAAGATATAAGGGAAAAAATTAACATTTTTTCATGTTTAAAAAACCCACCCATGGTCTATCAGCTACCCAAAACTCATTCACTAATTAGCTAATGCACCCAATAGGGCTGACTAAATTTTGGAACAACCACTCCTACTATAATAACCTGGACAAGCCTGGTCTTTCACTTATGCTCTCCGGAACCCCCATTCCATTACCAAACACTTTCCCCACATCCCATGTATGTCTTTTGAGGGGTTCTAAACCTCAGAATATGAATCCAAATATTGTCTAAAGAATTGACCCATCCAATAACAAAAAAAGTGAAAACTCTCACCAAACCTTAAGGCTTTTCTATATGGATAATAATTACAACAATGATCACTACATTATAAAAACATTTCATAAGAATAAAAAAAATTTATTTTTTATATAACTTATCTATATAATTATTTCATAATATATTCTTTTTAGATATATTTACTACAAAATTGTGATGAATCAAGTTCTCTAGAAATCTATGAAGGAGTCTCTAGATTAAAACATAGAATTTCAACATCATAGGATATTTTATCACAATCCACTTCAGTAGAGTATATAAAAAAATGGGAATACTAAAGACAGTGATTAAATAACATTTAATATCTTAATTTTCTCCCTTTAATTTTGTATCAGATTTAGTTATTTAATTATTACTCCAAGTCCTTATTATTTATTACATTTACAATGTTTTTCAGACATTATAGAAATATCTCCTCTATGTATGTTATATTTTTCTATTTTTTAATAGAAGTTACATTTTGAATGATAATATAATACATCAAATATAAATATATGATGTGGGAGATTAGTTATATATATTAGATATTGTTATTTATAATAACATAAAATATTAACATATTATTATCATTTAAAATTTGTATTAAATATATGTGAATTTCAAAATTACAATGTGATAATACATATTTTTTGAAATATTTATATTTGTAATAATACTCATAATTTCAAATTTGGATCCTTTTTTTAGATAATTATAATTAAAAATATGTATATAACACAAAATTTGTGTAAATAAATCCAAAATGTATTTAATTGATAATATAAAATTTGTAATGGAATGTTGATGTGTCAAAACTTTTGTATTTCAAATTTAACCTAGATGATATTATTGTTTCCAAACTTACTTTTTTTTATTTAATAATTAATAGCAAACACAATGTTTTTTAAAATAAATATCCCTTTCAATTGAACAAGTAAATACTAGTTGAGTAAAAATAATAAAAAAATAATTAATTATTAGGGACTAATAAAACACATATAAAAAAAGGGAAAATATTTTATTTATAAACCCAAATCAGGATCTTCAAACTCTACTCTTGCCACCCCACCTCACAAGCTCCCATACTCCCCGATCTTCTTTTGTCAACTCCCCTGTGTCCATTGCTTCCTTAATATTCTACCCAACAATTAGGTTTACTATCACCCTCTTCACCACTGAATTTACTCCCTTTCTCTCCAATACACATTTTTGTGCCCACACACTGATCCATGGGGATTCATCACCACCTTCAGCCTCTTGTTTCGGGGATTGAGGCCCCCTGTCTTCCTTTTCCACCGAAGATACCTACTATGGTACCCTATCATTGACCTGATGAAAAATCTATAGGGGATACTCCCAATTAGGGAAATTTTTATTGGAATTTATTTTTTATGTTTTTTTAGCATCAACTTTATTTTAGTGGTTGTGGGAGGCTACTTCCTTGGTTGGTAGGCAATATGGTGGATGAGCAACTAATGGTGGAAGAACTGAGGAACCAATTGAACAAAAACTTTTCGTCATTCGATATATTCTCTAGAAAATGTTATAAAATACCATTAATTTTAATTTTGTGTGATCCACCAACATTTTATCCAAAGATGAAATAAAGAACTAACACCATTTACCCCATGGACATATAAGTATACTACTTAAACACATCAAATTATTGATCTCTTCCATTTTTCTCCTCTGTTTTGTGTTTTTTTCAACTATTGAATCTTTTTCTACCCTAGTAAAATAGTATTAAAAGCATCGAGGTTTAAAAAATAGTGCATATAGATTTTATGGTGACCATAAAATTGAAGGTGGTAAAAATAAATTTTTAAATCCAAATTCATAAATATCTCAATGACATGATTTCAATGACAAAAATGACATAAAGAATGAAGATAAAATGAAGTATGTAGGTGTGGTCAAAGTTTCAGTAAATTCTATGGTGCTAAAGTAACCCCTTAACATAGAAATTGATATTTTTCATTCCAATGGTGAAGTTCAAGTGTGTTTTTAGTGACTATTATGATGACTAATGTTAGCACTACTTCATTGGTCAATCTAGACCACTAAAAATATTTTGGCTATATATTGGCCAATTAAAGTCTATTTTTAGTGATCCAAGAGTTGTTTAAATCTATTTAAACCATGTCAGACACATATATAGGGTTGGATTTGTGGGATTGTCACTGATTAAATGGAAGGAAATATTGATCCGTATGAGAAACCAACAGACAATGGTCAATCTACTGATAAGATTCCCATTATTACCCCACTAGTTAATACAGGGTGGGTCATGCCTAATAGGAAGTGCGCTGCCCAAATAAGATAGTGGACCAACAAAAGTATCTTCAATAATTTTTCCAATAAGCACGATTCTTTTGTTCTATGGATAAAATTGGATATTATTTGTGAAAGTAAATCTATATAGAATAAATAAAATGATGACCATAGATAACAAATAAAAACTGATAAAAAAAATTGTAATTTTAATTTACAAAGATGGTAACAACCTATCAGAGAAAAAGAGTTAGTTTGAAGGTATTATTGGTCTGTTGAATTTCATGAAAATTATGGTTGATAATGAGCTTCAGACACTGTTGATCTCATGTTATTTAGCAAATACATGGGGCATGCTAGTTATTTCAATTATCAATTTATCTCAAGATGGAAATCTCTGTATAGAAATATTGAAAGATAGGATCCTAAATGAAGAATACATGAGGAAGGATAAGTGATGAGAAATGAAATCGTAATCACTTATTAATGAAAGATAGGGAAAATTTCAATAGTAAGGAAGAAGATAATGATAACCTCATGAACAAATAATGAAAAGGATAAATAAATCTATATCCTGATCGAGATATGATGTGAAGTTTCACCACTATGGAAATCCTAGGCAATTCATTCAGGAGTGTAGGAAGATAAAGGTAGAGAAAATAAATTAGGAAGTTAAAACCCAAAATAATGATTATAAAATTTCCAATAAAGAGATAATTATTATTCAGGAAGATGATCATGTCAATAATACAACTCAATACTCGATATGGGTGACTGATTAAAGTGTCACCTACCATGTCACCACTAGAAGAGATTTCTTATAATCTTACAATTCAGGTAGTTTTGGACACATGAATATGGGAAATAATGGTGCATCTAAAATAATTGGTATTGATAATATTTATCTTAAGACTAATATTGGATGTAGGTTACTATTTAAGGAATTGATGCATGTTCCTGATATTTACCTCAATATAATATCTACTAGAATGCTAGATGAAAATAGATATTTTAGTTCTTTTGGTGATTGTAAATGGAAGCTTACCAAAGGTAACATGGTAGTTTCTGAAGATAAGAAAGATAATTCTCTTTATCTTATTGATTAAAAACCATGTTGAGGAGAAGTCAATGCATCATAAAACTATATTCCTATAGGATTATGGAACATACATCTTGGTCATATGAGTGAAAAAGGAATTATAATGATATTTACGAATGATCTCTTACTAGGAATAAAAGGCACACATTTGGATACTTGTGTTGATTCCATCATGAGAATATAAGACATATTATCATTTCATGGTTATTTACCATATAGAAATGAGAATTATTTAGATTTTATTCACACAAATATCTATATGATGATAACTAAGTTTATGGGATGGGGTATTTATTTAGTTACCTTCATATATAACCATTATATAAATTTGTGGGTCATTTATTTAAAAAAAGATTAAGTGAATGATGTTTTCAAGAAATTTCATGTAAAATTGGAAAGAGAAATAAGAATATGGATAATGTGTGAGAGATCATACAATGTAATAGAGAATCTTAATCCATTTGAGGAATGATTTAGGAATTTCCAAATTTGGATATAAAATTCAGTACCAAATATGCCTCAGGATAATGGTATTGATTAATGGACGTACATAAAAATTTTCATGAGAATTAGGAGCACGTTCTCAAATTCCAAGATGTAAAATAACTCTTAGGGGAGGCATTGAGGACCATAATTGATCTTTTAAAACTTTATACATCATTTCTACTAAAATATGATGTTATAGAATATGTTTTGATGGGTAAAGATGTTTTATACAAAAAATTGAGAGTATCTGGTTATTAAGAATTTGTTCACATCCTGAAAAATGAGTGGTTGAAACAAGATTAAAAAGGAAAGTAGTGTATGTTTTTGGGATATTCTCATGATAAGTTTGGATACCAACTCTAGAATCCTACTAAAAGGAGGATATTTATAACAATATATGTGTTTTTTCTTAAGGATTAATTGATTGAAGATTTTGAGAAGCCACAAAATATAGGGAACTTGAAGTATGAGGAAATTCCAATTAATCTGGAACTAGTCTCACCACCATTAGTTCATGATAGTGTGAGAGAGATTCAAGACACCAATGATACATCACCACTAGGTAATATGTATTCATATGATGATAATTCTCCATCATATGATACCCTATAATAGATTTTCCCATAAGAAAAGTTAAGGTGATCTATCATAGAATGACAAATAAGCCATAGATACTCACTACATGAGTATGTGACAGATTGAAATTTACTTTTCATCATTTTTAAATTTTTTTTAAGGAAAAGTGAGAAACCTCACAAATCCAAACCAAAAAAACATAATACACCATAAGATATATATGAACAATTGAAGTCGAGTTTTAGCCTATTAGAAGCATTATCCATATTTAATATCCATTTAAGACCATTTAGATATGTATCCGGGTCCTCCTTGATAAGGTTTTATAAACAATAAACCATATTTTCCCATATTTAAATGAATTATTTTACATTTCTCTTCATTTTGTTGAATAATCTTGTCAGAATAAGGTCCTGATTGTTGATCCAATCACACTGCTTATTATCCTTTCCCACTAGTATCAATATCTTAGAAATATAGTCTACAAAAAATATAATAGCATTAATTAAAAAGGCCTCATCCAAAATTTCTTCCATCGAATGGTCGATAAGATCCCATGTTGTCCCCTTATATGCAGTATCCTTACCTGTATCACATTGATGATCATCCATCCCCAAGAAGGCCTCACTATTGGAATGATATTTCACCAATTAGTCTCCCTACATCTATTTAGGGTCATCAATCACTCCATTTGTATTCTCAGGTTCCTTATAAAATCCACCATCAAGTTCTTGCTCATTTGAAGTGAAGACGTAGTCCACCAACTTGGTCCTTGACTTCATGAAATATCTTGTCTCCATGGGTTTGAGAATGTAAAAATAATCCTTTTCCCCTTTTTATTTATTCCCCTTGTACATAATGAAGCTCCACGAGTCCCTTATTCCCTTATTCCCCTTATTCCTCAAGCTATGAAGCCAACTTCCATGGAATCCCACCGTACTATCACAAGAAAATTGGACAGAAGCCTCATCACTTGACTCTGCTCTAGGTAGTCCTTTCCCTTCTGTGAAGGTATCTACTTGTTCTTGCTGACTTTGGTCCAGAAACAAATATATAGTTCCCAAGCCTTCAAAACAGTCACTCATGTTTAAAATATACAAGTTCCTTCTTAGACTGGACCCCTTAAAAACTTTAAACCATCTATTAGTACCTTTCATTGAGTTTACCCAAACCTTACATCCCATTGAACCACCCTCGCTTATCACTTCTATCACCCCTTCGAGATTATTTCCTCTTCCAGACCGCACGACCCCTGCGTAGTATCCATAATGAAAAATTTTGGGGTTAGGTTATAAGACAACAATAATACTCATCTATTTAATCCCCACTAACCGTTAATGATCTTTCACTCTTGACTTGGTGTCTACCAAATCATTTCTCAAATAGTTGAAAATGTCAGCAACCTTTAGATTAGAATTCCAGGGTCTTACATCATTTTGAGTAGAATGGGCCCGAACTTAACCACTATTAGCAATATTTTCCACTTTTAAGGTAGTGAAATTCTCATATCTAGTCATCTATTGAGTCATCAAATCAGGTTCTCCGAGTCCCTCTTTATAGCCTCGACAACAAGTCATAGGTAGATGTCCCATATGCTTTCAAGTCATAAAATAATCCATCCAAGATTCAAAAAAAAACTTTTTTTTTCAATGAAACTATTCCCCAACATCGATCCAAATCCACTCCATCAGTGGCTTGGAGACATAAACTTCAACACATATGCGGGGGGAAATTGGATGATAAAATGAGTTCATTATACTATCTGAATAGAGAAACCATCCAACAAAACTTCCATGAAAATGAATAATTGATGGATTTAGAAAGGGTAATGAGATTTTAGGGAAACTTACCCACAATTCTATAGTAGTATCATCCCATTTCAAATGGATTTTTTTATTAACACTATAATATAAATAAATGATTCACATTATAGTTGTGTGGAGAAATAGGCCAAGCATGAATAAATTATTTTGATGAAGAAAAATAGATCATAAAATTCCACTTATCAAGAATACCCACAACCACACGTCCCTAAACCCCAAGATACAAATACAAACTTATAGAAGGTAGAAACTAAATGATGATGATACCTAAATTGAGCCACCAAATTCACATCTTGATGGATCAATGCTTTTATGAATTCTAAGGTCGAAAGAGATATTTGAGGCGAGCCATCAAAAAGCGATTGAACCTTCAGTTAAATTGAGATTGATGGATAAGGAACTAAAAAACAAGTGGGTGTAATTAATCAAAGGAGAATATAGAAAATCATAGACATGCTACAGATCCAAGGATTCGATCAGAAGAAAGGTATTTACTTTGTTGAAATTTTTTCTCCTATGGTAAAAGTGTCTTGTATCATAGTTGTTCTTGTATTTGTGTCTAGTATAAACCTAGGGGTTCAACAACTAGATTTAAATACAACATTCCTACATGTTGATATTGAAGAAAATATTTACATAGAGAAACTTGATTAATTTCAGGTGAGAGGTAAAGAAAATATAGTGTGTAAACTTATGAAAAGTTTATATGGTTTGAAATAGGCACCGAGACAATGGTACATGAAATTTGACTCATTTATAGAGAAAAATGTGTACAAGAAGATGACTAATGATCATTGTGTGTTAATCAAATAGATTTCTGGTGGTGATTTAATTATCTTCTTAATTTATTTTGGTTATATTCTGATTATTGGAAGAGATATCACCAAGATTGATTGGTTGTATAAGGAGTTGAAAACATTTTTTGGAATGAAGGTCTTGGGAGACTGTACTCACATTCTTAATATGAAGATTACTCCTTATAGGTGGAATCAAAAGTTTTGGCTATCTTAGGAATGGTACATTGAGAAGGTTCTTGAAAGATTCAATATGATCAAGGTGAAGCCAATTTTTACTCCACTTACAAGTCACTTTAGGATCATGACAAGTCATAGTCAATCAACTGAATATAAGAGTGAATAAATGGATAAGGTGCCTCATTATTTGGTAGTTTTAAATCTCATGTATGCTATGGTGTGCTATAGAACAGACATTGATCATAAAGTGGCAATTGTGAGTAAAATATTCTAAAATATTAAAAAGTAACATTGGAATCAATAAAATGGATATTGAGGAATTTCTAAGGTACATCTATCCATTATTTATGTTTTTGAAATAGTAAAACTGTTTTAGAAGGATACACAAATGTTGATATAGATAGAGATGTTTACATGAGGAAATTATATATGGGTACCTAATATAATTTATAGGGAGTGATGTCTCATGGAAATAATGGATTCAAAAGTTTTTTTCCCTATCTACTAAAAAATCACAACATATCACAATCACTGAATACTATAATGAGATTTTTTTGGATGAATACGTTTTTATAGAGTTGGGACAGAGTTGGGAGAATTAAACTACTTATTATTATAGCCATAGTTCTATTTATATCATCAAGAACCCTAAATTTCATTCCAGTTCAAAACACATCAATGTGCAGAATTATTAGATCCATAATGTGTTGGAATAAGGATTATTAAAATTTGAAAAAATCGACACCAATGATAATGAGAAGACATGATGATAAAGGTTTTAACAAAATATAATCTAACATCTAGAATCTTGAAAGGAGACTGATATACTAGATTATAAAACATTTTTTGTGAGGGGGAGATTTATAGGGCCCACTCCTAATTAGGGAGTTTTTTATGGGAGTCCATTGTAGATGTTTTTTTTATAATCAACAATATTTAGGCGAATATGAGAGTATTCTTCCGTGGTTAGCAACCAACATGATGGATGAGCTGCCAGTGATGGGAAAAAATTCAAGGGTAGATGAACCACTTGAACCAAGCCTTAAAAACATTAAATATCTTTTCTAAAATATAAGATCAAATCTAATGAATTTTAATTTTTTGTGATCCTATGATTTTTCTTGCAGATCCAAAATAATGAACCATCCCCCTTTCTCCCATAGACATAGGCATACTTCTAAACCAAGTCAAATTCTTACATTATTCCATTTTTACATTGTTTTTTGTATTTTTATCATCACCCAGAACTTCCACTACCCCAAAAATATCATTCAACTATCCACTACCTTCGATGATCCCACTTAAGGTGTACCCTTCCATGATCCAATATTCCTCTAACAAGGCACTCTTATCCATTGTTTATTTTTCAGTCAATTTCTTAGTATTATTATACATTTAAATGACTATATAATTTCCATTGAGTAGTTGTGATCATTTTGAATCTATTCATCATATACATATATTCTTTATCAAGTTGTTTTTATTTTCGTCTTACATATGATAAATATCTATTGATTTTCATAAATTATACAAGAGAGAAGTTTTTTTAATATTCATTGTTACTATTGTGCTAGTTTTTTAGTGTCTGAACATAGATATAAAAATATATATATGATTGTAGCAGGGGATAAAGTTCAATAATTAACTATTTAATTTGTTTCACTAAAAATATAATAATTACATATTATAAATTACATTTGAAAAGAACCTTTTAGTGATATTTTTTGTCATGTCATCTAATTGGGCTAAAACTTTTGTCATGCTATGATTGTAATTAGAAATAATTTTTATTATACCTGAAAGTTATAATTATAATATATTATGATATATATATTTTATATGTAGGTGAATATATATCTAATTGATTTTATTTTTTTCTAGATTAGTGACATCTTGTTGTAGTTTAAATACACCTAGTGTTCCTTAAACATCATAATTGATGTTCAAAATCAATGGATTTCAAGTAATTATCTTCAATGATATTACTGAAATTTGTAACTGGTTTCACATAGAATAATCAAGAAACTTTATTATATGTTTTTATGAGTGAATTAGACAACATTATAGTAAGTATATAGCATCTAGTTTTGAATAATAAGTATTTTAATTTTTATTTAAAGTTTCTAAATTTGAATAATAATTTATTAATTCTTATATTTCAATTTTAAATATCTTGTTTTTGACCTTGAATCTCAATTTCACCTAATGTTGTGTATTGGGTTTCATATTTTAATAAAAATTTACTTATTCTAAATAGGAAGCCTCATATTCTGAATATCAAGTTCAAAAATTTTGTAAATAGAAGTTTCAATATTCCAATTACCAATATCATGGTCAATATTTTTCTATCAAATTTATAATTTTGAATATCTTATTTCCAATTATGATATATGATTTCTCAATTTTATCAAATTTTTACATGGTATGAAACATTTCATGTCCATAATTTTTGGATTTATAGTTTTGGACTCTATGTTTTTATTGATTCATCTTTTGTAATTTCATGACATTATATTTCATATTTTATTGAATCTCAATTCCATTTTTGATGAAGATAATAAAACCTATTCACAATAATAAAAAAAATTATATTAGTCTATTTTACCATACACATTGACCATCGTTATGACCAAACTAAATTTTAAATCCTTTATAGTTTTATAGAAAATGTTATAATTGGTTTCTAAAATGAATTATTACTTTTTATTACTGGTATATTAATAAACATCTTATCACAAAATGATTGTTCTTCTATGTAACATTATTCTGATAATGTACTTAGAGTATTTATCACATTCAAAGGTTATAGAAGTTCCCTGCAAAAATAAGAATCTGGAAATGCTGTGAAAATATTCTTGAATTTATGTCTTATAATCTAGATAATATCCTTTTGATGAGACACATGTAATGATTGACTATCAAGGTTAGAGTCTCATAAGACCTTGATATTACTTCTCATGAAATTTTTACTTAGTAATCTCTAAGATGGTAGGACATGATGACAAGCCCACCAATAGGAATTCAATATGTTTTATGTGTCATTGGACATTCCATTCAACGAATGTGTGTATTAGTCCCTAGGCTTTAGATTATTATTTATGTATATCATGAATTGCATAACTTAATGTATGGATAAAAAATGTAATGGAAGATTCTATTAGTAAGGTAACATAAATTGGATGCATCATAAGTGATATAACATTAATCAAATAAGTCAATAAAGTATTTTTCCATTTCATATTAATATATGAAGATATCTTATGGAATTCAACAAAAATGGAATTTTTGGTTAAATCCATGGCTATGGTAGTTTATAGATGAGTTCATTTCATAAATTAAAATAATTACATCAATCATATAGGTTGATTAAAGAAGTATGCATCCTACTTGATGAGATATGAGTAAAAAAAGGATTATGTTACATTGTAGAATTCATTAGAATATTATTATTGCAACATTAACTTATTTCTCTTTGAGTTCCTTGACGTGATCCAAAATGATAATCTTGGAATTTAGGTAAAGTCACATAATTCCACTAAGAAATTGACATAAAGGGTCATAAACAAAGTGAATTTAGAAGATCATTAAATTCTAGTGAATTTAATATTAAGAATAAATATTTTTCTATGCATGTGGAATAATAATTATTCAAGTATTTTTTCTTTCCTAAATTCAATCATGGGATATTTGATTTTAGAATATATGAGTTTAATTTCATCCCTTGTTTATTTATTAATAAGGTAGTAAATAAATATTTATTTATTCACTAGTTTAGTGAATAGATTAATTTTAATATTCATTTAGTTATGTGAATGTTCATATAAATATCATTTCACAAATTTAGTGAATGTAATATTTATTTATTTATAAATTTTATTATTCATGTTTCAATAAATTCTATGGAGGATTAGCAAGTCAATTTAATGTCATGATGGTAATGATATATTTTATTTAATGTTATTTAAATATATATTAATTATTTTATTTAAGAAATGATATTTAAATAAATACATTGAAACAAACTAGAACTCTATCAATGAAATTTACCTTCATTTGTTAATTTCATATAGTATATAAAATCACTTATATAATATAATAAAAATGCCATAAATGAAGAATGAATGAGATAATGGGTATTTTTAGATGTTAAAGAACATATACCGATTAAATAGAAACATACCCTTAGGAATAGTAATGTGAACCTTATGAATAGTAAACTGTCCAATAGAATAGTAACCTAAAAAATGAAAGTATAAATAAACTTTTTCCATATTATAAATGAAATTATGATTAAATAATATCATAGTATAAGTAAATGAATATTTTAAAAATTAATATTTAAGTGTTAGTATTTTTGTAAGTCATAAATATTTAATTACAATATTATAATTAATAAAATTATTTAAAAGAAAATTTCTTTTCATAAAAATTATTCATAATTTAATATTTCTTTCTTATTATTTTAGGATAATTTTATGTGACCTTAGTTAATTTTTTAAATTGTTATAAAATCAGTTATAAATTTAAAATTGTATTTTTCAAGTAAATAATGATTTTAATTAAATAATAAATGTCAAACATTTCAAAAATTATTTTCATTAAATGGAGTTCATTTCTGAATTATAATCATAAAAAATGGTTAGGGTGATTTTTTGTATTTTTTTGAAATACATGAATATTTAATGATTAGTAAAATACAACAATTTACAGTATAAATACATTATTAGCTAAATATAATATTACTTGAGTCATGTATGATGTAAGAATCATTGGTTATAACTCACATGTAATTAATACTATATTTAGTCAAAATAATCAGTACTATTTCTTTTCTTGAGAAAAATAATAAAATAAAGAATAAAATATTGAGAAATTACCCCTCTCCTCTACTATGAAGACCACCCCTCACCCCCTCTTCTCCTCACATATTCACAGCTTTGACCCTGGGCAAATATATGGACAATACTCTCCCTAATATACTCACCCACTTTTATAAGCTCTTCGTCTCAAAAAAAATACCAAAATCAACCCTCTTAATGAGATTTTCAAAGAGTTTTCAAGAGGTAAAATCCTCTTCCTTTTACTTTTATTTTATTTTCAAGTTCTTTTTTTCATTATTCTCTCCTCAACTCCTCTATCCAAATGAGAATAAAAACTCCAGTATCATTTATATATTGTAATTATATCATGGTAATGTAAGATCCATCATTAATCTTCTTAATCTCTCTCTCTCTCTCTCTCTCTCTTTTATTTTAAAAATAAAATTAAAGCCCAGGAGGTGACGATTTACAACCTTCATGGACGAAGAACTTTTGTTCTTCAATTTCATCTTCAAGGCCAGTCATGATACTAGTTTTATGGTTAACAATAATATAATATATTTATTATAAACTATTTAATGTTTTATAACTAGTATATATACATAACAATAATTCATATGACAAAACTAGTTCATGGTGATCAAAATACCGCCATAATAATCTAAACAATTATCACTAAATGTATTATCTAATGATTCATCCTCATAAAAAATAAAAAAATGACATATATAAACATTTAAAATTATTTTTATTCACAAATATTATAAATTCATTTTTGGATAATTATTCCCTTTCCACATGAACTTTCATACTCAAATATAAGAATACCAATTGTGAAAACCAAGGAATAGAATGCTCCTGAGAAATAAAATTGTTTCTTATAACTCATAAAAAAAATCTATAAATGAACTTAATAAAATTAAAATAAATCAAATAAAACTAGATAAGATTCTGAATTAATTAATTAATGGATTTAAATTTATTATTCA
Organism: Viscum album; assembly: GCA_963277665.1. Taxonomy (NCBI): domain Eukaryota; kingdom Viridiplantae; phylum Streptophyta; class Magnoliopsida; order Santalales; family Viscaceae; genus Viscum; species Viscum album. Next base: position 1,408,664,113 of record OY728125.1, read on the forward strand.
GGAGTTTAAGGTCAAGTGTAGAACACATTCGAACATAAGGTAAGGGTTTTCTTCTTGAACCTCCATTTTCATTAGGGTTGTGCTTTCTTCCCCAATAAACCAATGTAACTATTAATTTATTTTATATAATTCTTCTAAATTATGTTTATATGGTCCAAAATCATTTATTATGATCAGTTCATCTTTCATTTGTGGAAATTGAATGTTTTAAAAGGGTCCCCTTCTCAATTATTCACGATAAAAAAGCCCGATTAAAGGGAACTTTCTCGAATTCTTACCTATTTTTCAAGAGCACTATATAATATGTTTTTAGCTAGCATTATTTTTCTAAAACCACTCATTTTATCATGTAAAAACTATCTTAGTAAATTTTTTTTTTCAAACATTTTTCCAAAAGGACTCTTCTTTTCAAAGTAAAATATTTTTACTCTCAAGAATTCTTCAATGATTTTATTAGAGTATTTTTATTTATTTCAACACCCCTATTGAATCTTATTTTTTTATTGGGATTAACCTATTATTATTTTCATCTAACATTTTTTATTAAATTTTTTATTATCATTTTGACTATAGATGTGATATCTTGACACCATTCCCCATACTACTAAGAATTGAAAGTGATTATGTCTACAGATTGTGGAAATTTATTTCATATATTCATGTTGTTTATGTTTAATCCCATTAATATGAGGAATGAATTGGACTTATAAAGTGATATATGGGGCCTAATATCCTTTATACATCAGTAGGTATCATGATATAAAATAGAAATGGGTTTTGGTCGAGACATTTCCTTAGTATTTTCAGACGTCTTGGATGAGGCCTTGAAAATATATTTTAGATGTCCAACATTATACATTCCATCATTATGATAATTATAATTGATAAAACAGATGATTATTAAACTACTATAATATCCATGGTTATGTTTAATTCTCTTACGATCATTTATATGGCTTTATGTAATATTCTTTCATTACTTACATATTATTCTCATGTTTATTTTTAAAGGCTTGGGTTTTTAGTTATTCACCATGCCTAATGTTTGTGTTTATGATAACTTCTGATGTATTAATTACCCTTACTAATCATCTAAGCTCACCCCTTTCTTATGTTTTATTTTTTCGTAGGATGTGAATATGAATATTATTATGAATTACTTTTTGTAATAATATAAGAGTTTATGGGTGTTTCCAGTGAAGTTGTAATGTTTTTTTTCATTCTTATTGTAATGTGAATCTTATATTTGTATAAAGTTTTCCAAAATTACAAAACTATTTAGTCCTTAGGGATTATACATCCTTGTAAACATACCAATGTATTAATATAAGGAACCATATCTATGAAACTGGGGCCAGGGCTCTTATAGTTGGTATTAGAGGAAGTTTAGTAGAAACCATGAAAACTAGATATAAAAAATGTAGATTAGGGAACAAAACCCTAAGATAGACTTTAAAGATAATAATTAAAGAACATCCTATAATTTTGGTAAGATTAAGTGGATATTTATATAAAATAAATCTTTGTGTAGATACTTACAAGTGGATGTGGTTTTGGAATAGATGTACCTAAGAGTAACAACTCCACCAAGGTGTTTTGGGCCTAACTTAGGGTAACCTGGTACACAACAATAGGCCTTACTGTGCACCTGGTTTGAAACTCCTAGTGGATATTCTTAGGATAATTCAAATTTTCTTTACAAACCATTATGAAAGATTAAATTTTTAAATATTTACCTATATAAACCATTCATATGATTATTAGATTAGACATGCATAAAATTACAATTTATGTTTTTTTTCAAGTTCAACATTGTACATTATGATTCATAGCCTTATTTAGTGTATGGATTTATTTAGAAACAACACCTAGTGGAAGGATACAAAACCACATGAATATCTACATCCCATGTTGTGATTTTCCTCCCATGTATGATTTTGATTTTGGTTCTAGATCTACAACTAGTGATGGGAAACATATAACTATATTGGGACAACAAACTTAGGTTATGAAAAATAACCTTACCTGTATGGATAATATTAATTCACAACATGGAGGAAAAATTTTATACCATATTATGTGATAATATCCTCTATCATTTAATGGGACCACAAACCCATTTGTAATTGAGTAGTGGATGAGTTCCTTAGAGAAGATACTTCTCACATTGGGATAATCTGAAGTTGAGATTGTAGGATATTGACACTCCAATTATGAGTAGGGTGCATGTCCAGTACACCTTGTGGCATGATTAAAGTCACCATGGGAATTCTGGTTTTATCTGAGTCCTTTGGTTTTTTCAGTTTGATGATGATTAGGGGAAATGGAAAGAGAGTTGGGATAATGGTCTTAGTGAGCTCGCATGTCCTGGAAAGCCATGTGAAGCTAAAGATATTTCCCTATAACTCTCTCCATGATGGTGAAGTTATTGGAATATGGGCTCTAACCATTGTCCATGTCACCCAAATAAATTATTTTCCTCTCGCATTGCCTCGTGTCTCTTCATGTTGGAATCTTGGAAGTTTGGTTTTAAAGAAACAATGGCTTGGTTTTAAGAAGCATAAAGTTTTTGTGAAATGATTTTCTAATAAAGAATGATTGGATTGACTTCTAAAATGATTGAAATTAATTTTCATAATTGTTTTGAAATGGAAAATGGTATGTTTACACCTCTATTGAAAGTAGGAACAATGTTAAAGTTGGTTTTGAAAAAGTGCTTCCAATAGAGTTCTTTAAACTGTTGAAAGGTGTTTTAATGGGATGGAATGTTTTGGAGGTCATGTGTGGAGTTTGTAAATGTAAGTTTATTTGGTAAATATAGATCCTTTGATAATATATATGAAACTTTGGAATCTTATTTTAAAATGAGAAGAGTTGAGTTCCCAATATAATAAAGATTTATGAAATGGATTTTTTCATGAAATTATAAGTGTTTTGAAGCGGGCTGATATGTTTTGAAATTAATGTGTATGACAATAAAATGAGTTATTATTTGAATTATTGGGCCTTTAGAAAAAATATTTTTGTAAGATGTAAAGTTGGATTTTGATTTCATGGTTAGCGGTCTTAAGAAAAAATGTAAGTATTGTTTGACTGTTTGGTTTTAAAACGTGGAAAGAATTTTTGTTTTAAACTTTGGTATTTCTATGGGTGACCACATGCATGGGGTTACATGGGATAATGGATGGTTAATGGAATTTCTAGATGAGTGTCAGGATGGATATGAGGAGGGTGCTTGGTGTGGCACAGAAACATGCATGTGTGAGGCCCAGTGGGTACCATTGGTGGATACGCTAACTGTTGAACCGTTTATTTTCCAAGAGATGATTTTAGAGGAAATAATGATGTCTTGATGACTGGTTTGAGATGGTGTGTATTATTTATTTTTGGAAATGTTGTATTTTTGGGATGTTCTGAGTCCAAGAACCCCTCTTGTTTGAACAATGTTTTGGGTTTTTGTTTGGTTGGTAAGTCAGGTTGAAGGGCTAGTTAGTAGTCTCTTCTAAGAAAAGTTTGGAAGCCTTTATGTTGGTTAACCAAATCAATTTGGTTATAGTTTGTTGCATTTTTTGACTAATGGAACTACTTTGTTTGGTCCCTGGGTTATCTCTTTGGATAATTTATTCCCCCACTTAGAGTTAATGCACGACTGAAGTGTATCCCACATTGTTTCACCGTTGGAAGATCCTCCATTTGATCAATATAAGGAATTTTTTTCTCGAGTTTTGTAGATTGATTCTCACCCTTTCCTTTATTGGTTTTTTTGGATCCTCTTTTTGAGGGAGAGTGCTCATGGAAGGTTCAAAAAGACCTTAGTTTCTTAGGTTACCTGATTCATCGAATGTGAAAGTAGTTTGGGGTTGTCAGTGTGGATGGTGTCTAAGAGGTCCTATGGGTCCTTTTTAGTCTCTTCAAAGCAGGGTTTCATGTTAAACCACCAGCGTAGAAAATCTAGTCATGAGAGAATGTTATGGTCACTTTATGAAATTGTGTGTTGTTTGGGGACTTGGAATAAGGTTCTTTCCCATGTATTGTCTTTATCAGTCGCAATGGTCATGTTTGGTGACACTTTGTGATGTCATGTTTTCGTTTTATTGTAAAGGTGAAGTTGTACAATCTTTTGTGAGTCATTGATTTTTTGGAAGTGTGTCTCTTTTTGGGAGATCTTGACATCCTTTGTTTAGAGGAATGTGTTTCTATATATCCTTTCCTATTTTCATTTCTCATTCGAAGAAACAAGGGGTGACGTATGTGCATATTTAAAGCACATGTTTTAGTGAAATTTAAAGTTAGGGTAATGTGAGTTTGGAATGTGTTATGTCTTGGTGAACCAATCTAGGATCAAGGTATAGTTTTCATGGAATAGAAAGGAGAAGTTCCATTTAGGGGGTTTCAAAAGACTAACTGTGAGGCCGAAGATGCTTCAATCAATTGAGTTCTAGCCATAGGTCCTAGAGTGAAGATGGAACATCATTATGGGAAATCCCAGGGTCATTTAAACCCATGTACAATGTCCTATCCTCAGTATAAAAGGTGGTAATATTTTAAAACTCTGGATTTTTCATCTTGCTTTGTTGTTCCCGTTCGATGGAAAGAGGTGGGTGGACCTCATGTATATATTATGGACTAATGTCATTCCTCCCCCATTGGTTTCCATTGAGTTTTTGAATAAAGTTTTTAAATTTTCGATAGATAGGTCGAGCACATGGTTAGTAGTTACCATGCCCCAAAAATCAATGTAGATATAAGGATCCCCATGGTTAACGCATGGTTTCCCAAACCATGCAGACTAACAGTGTGGTTGTCCCAACTCTTTAAATTTTGGGGACTTTTTGGGCCGACCCATGCTGGTGGGTTAAGATGGTTGATTATTATGGAGGGGAGACCCATTATGAGTCTCATGTATGTTCTTTTGGAAATTTATAATGGATGTATACCCCTTTTTCTAGGGATTCCATCATTCCTCCCCTGTTAGTGTTCTGATTCTGTATTGGGAAAATTTAAGATATATCTTATGGTGGGGAGACCATTTTTGTCTCCTTGTACTAGTAACTCATATTTGTCCTTGTTCTTGGTTTGGTGGTAGTTAGTCTCTTTCAGAAATATCTAATAACTAACATCTTCTTTGGTTAAACATTGGGATTAGAGAGCACCCAACAATTTAGTTAAAGTATGGTAATTGTAACCTTGTTCGATATTATTGTTCATTTGGGAAAATTGATTGAGTCTTGTTTGAATAGTGTTTGAGGATTTTTCTTTTGGGATAAAGTCTGAATTTTCTTGATCATTTTAGGTTAGTGGTGTAAGTTTTTGTTTTTGGAAGTATTCCTTCCTTAATTGAACCCCAGAGGCGTTTTGACCTTTGGGAATGAAACTTGGCAAAGGAGTACATCTTGGTTTATCAGTTGGGTTTGGTTTTTTTCTTTTGGCCTTCTTGTGGCTTTCCATGGGCAGAAAGCTTTATGGTGGGGAGAATTGTCACATCCAGGACTTCTTTTAAAAGTATTTATTCTCATTTAATTTATATTTTTGATTTGTTGTGTGGGTTTCCCATACATTTTTTGGAGTAAAGGGTGTGTTTTCATGATCTGTGCCAAATTATGAAGCCCATTTCTAGATTTAAAAGACAATTTTTTTTCTTTTATAACTATTTCATTTTTCAACATTTTACACCCATTAAAATTACCTATTGTCATCCCTTGGTATATTAAAACAACCACATCCATTTGGACCTCATTTGAATCCATAATCAAGATGGATTTGAGTTTTTTATTAAGGTATTGCGCCAGCCTAAAAGTCCATTTCCTGCTTTAATTTTTTTAATTATTTCATATCTCATTCAGTTTTTATTATTTTTCAGTGATTAAAACTATCAACCGAGCCCACTTACCCAAGGTATTCCCCCATGATCTCCTCCCCCTCTTTGATGCTCATTTTCATTGATAATTTTGGCGAAACCTCTCTGGATTTCTCAAATCGTCCAGATATGAAGAGGTAAATTGTTTCTTTCATAACTCATTCAATTTTTACTCTTTTCCCCCATTACAGTTCTTACATTACAACCTCATCCTTATTATAACTTCACTTTAATTTTGTTCTATTTAAAAATTCATCTACTGATGTATCTGGGTCATTATATTCAAGATTTATTCTAGTAAGCATTTCTCTCTTCATTTCCTTTCTTCTCCTTGGGGTTTCATCCCTCTTTCATGAAATTATAAAATGTCCAAAAGTTAGGGTTCATAACTAGGGTTTGATTTGGTGTCTTTTTGGTCAAATATTGGGGGTTTTAGGTTATTTCACTCCCTCATGGTGCGATTGAAGTTTCACACAATGAATTGGTGTTTTGACACAAAAGGTTGGTGGTTTCATGTATAAAAATCCTAAGATGAGTTAGATTTGATTCATTCATATTTTTATCATGCTCATCTTAAATTATGTTTGGTGTAGGAACCATTTTTGGTAGTATTAATAAAGCGTTTAATTTCAAAGTTTCATATTTGTTTGAAAATGTGTATTTTCCATGTGTATCTTCTGTTGTATCATTTAAGGTAATTTTATAACATTTGAAAGTGGTTAAATAAATTTTTCTAGGGATTATAACTCTATTTTTTATTAGTATTGGGGTGATTTTGGCCTTGAAGGAGGGTTTTGAAATGGGGTTTATGTGCAAAACATGGTTATACCCCTTGAGATGGTTTTATGAAAATTGTAAGTGATTTATTGAGTTAAAGAAATTGGTAAAAGGGTGTACATGTACCATTTTTGGTGAGTGTGTTTACTTAATATGGGTTTTTGAAAGGTAAAGTGGCTATTTAAGACTTAAAACATTTTTAGAATGTTTTATAAATTCTTGAAATGATTTATCAAATTGAAAGAAAGGTGAAAAATACATTTCTGGGATGTTTTGTGTGAGTATGATGTGAAAAATGAATATTTTTTTGTGAAAGGAGTATTATGGGATATGTGTGTGGGCTGTTTGCTGTGTGTGTGACTTGGAACTAAAATTTTCATGTGAATATTTTATTTCTTGGCTACTGGAACTAGTTTTAGCAGAAGAGGGAAAACCCATATATCTAGGTAGGTTGACATGTACTAGTATTCTAGTGATCCCATGGGGTTTGGCCCTAGTTTCACATATCAAGTTTGATGAGGAAAACACTAACTAAACTTTGATGATATTGATAATGATGTTGGGGTACCACTAGTTTATAAGTATGGTCCCTACTAGTGGTTCTTATTCATAAGAACAAATATTTTAATGGTTACTTTCACCAAGATATGAGGTACCTATGACCCACATCGAGCTAGTGCCTAGGGGTTGTTTCCCGTTTCTTATGATCATTAGATTCTTTATGATTACCTTCAAAAAACAATATGTTTAGATGGAAAATTAAGTAGCTTTGGAATTCTATCTTAAAATTGTTGATTCTTTATAGTAGCCCACTTAAAAACTGTTTTTATTTAAAGTTGCATCTCTTTAAAATTTCTAATAGCATTTCATGTTTATGAAAACTTGTAATATTTTCATATTTGAATGTTTATCACATGCATTAATTTAGTGGTGGAATCCTACTGGGCCTTGGATCACACACTACATACACCTTTGGGAGTAAGTAGACTTGGTTATTTTTGTCGTTGGTTTGGGTACAAATTTTTGTGCCAATGGTTTAGGTTTTTAGTTATCCACCGTGATGCAGTGTGGTAAAGATTTCTTAAGGGCAGTGACTATTTCTATGAGAAGGTTCTTGGGCTATCCATTTTCGGTTTCTTAATTTGTTATTATCTTTGAGAATTTGTTTAAATTATGTAATTCAATATTGAATTTTTGTAAAAGATGGTTTGTTTTGAATAATCCAGATGTGTCAAATTGGATTTGTTTGTTGTTTTATGTTTATAAAATTGGGTAAATCATTCCCAAATTCTATTTTGTGATACCTGGTAAATTATACCAGCACATGGGGATTGGGAATGACCTTTAGGCCTTACCATATGCTGGGTTCAGTGCTAGTTTTGATGAATACCAGATCTGGTTCGTGACATAAAAAATATTTAATCTTTTCAAACATGTTATATAAGGAGTAAAAAGTGACCCATTTGAAAAAATATTAATAAATTTATTTTTTAAAAGCTTTTAAATGAAGTAAAAAGATCATTTAAAATAGATTTAGTAAATAATTTATTTTTAGAAAAGATTTTTTTTTATTTTTTTTGGAAAACATGGATTTGGAAGAGAAATATTTCTTATCTAAAATAAGTTACAATATTAATATCACTTACAAATGACTTTCTTGATGTTTCTCTAATAAATAAGGGAGAAAATGGAAATTATAAATGTAAACCAAATTCAAAAAAACAAATAATAATAAAAGATATAGGGTTACTGAAAAAGAAGAGCTTATGATTTCCCTATAAGGAACCCTGAACATAAACAATCCTGAAAAGGAATGAGATATCAACATAAATCATTTTACACTTGGAAAAATCCTCAATCATAATAACCTAAATGAATAACATAAAATAAAACATTAAATATCATGAAAATAAGTATATTCATGATATATTATATCAAAAGGTTATTATATACACCTCATAATCGAAGATAGGTTCACATCATAAACATATGTCCCTAAGAAAGGATATTTGAGAAAAATAACCCTTATAAAGATCATATCATCGAATTGAGAATTAATCAATTATTTTGTTATGTATAAAAAAAATAAAATAAAAAAATGGAGATACATAATAAATAAATTTATAGATCAATTCATACATAATCATGGATTAAAAAAGTAAACGAAAGATAATTATTACCCAGTAAAAGGAAATGGAGTTAAGAAACCCTTTACCATTTTTTAACATTCAAGTCAAAACCCCTTGGATAAAATAAATAAAATTTTAATGTAAAATATTAGGTAGTTTGAATAATTCATGATATAACATGTAAAATGTTAGTATATACACTATATCAAAAAATTAGGTTCATAAAAATAAATATTCTTCAATGAAGGGAAATTCAGACGATATTCCTTACCTCAAGTCCAAAATTTCCATTTTTTAATTTTAACTCTTGTAAAATCAACTCATAACAATTATTTTATTTCTTAATAAAATATTATAAGTTTAATCCTGTATCCTTAAACCATTTATTTCATTTATCTTATATCTAATTACTTAATCAGTTAAGTCTACATCCCTTTTTTGAGGATGTTTGGTCCATTAGTTCAAAATGAATTCTATAAGTTGAGTGATGCCAAAGATGTCATTATTACATCATATAAAGAATAATAATCAAGAAATAATTATAAATTTTAAACATAAATTATACTTTTAAAACCAATCATAAAATATGGTTATGAAAGACGAACTGTGTTACATTCATGGAGATGGTAGGTCGTATGTACACATGAGTAACGTTTCCTTTTTCAATTATCAGTATCTAAAGAAGTTAATTATTATTTTATATTTCAAGAATAATAATTATATAATAGATATAATATTACCTATTTAAATACAAATATATATTATCCATGTGATTTGGTGATGAAAAATGAATCACATTGATTCGTGGAGGTGGTATTCCGCATGTATGTACAAATGATGTTATCATTTTCAGTGAATGGAAAGGTAAGAAATTAAATTATATATTATCTTTTAATAATGATAAATATTTCCTTAATGTCATATGTAAAATTTAATTCCATCATTATAAACATCCATGAGAGGTGGTGATGGGAAAAAAATTACATCATACTGTGAGGCAGTAGTCCACCATACACATGAACGAAGGATTCATTTCCTATTTGATAGTGGTTGGATATAGATATATGTTATAAAATAAACATAAAAATATTTAATTATATTGAATATAATTATGTTATTATATAATCATGTCTAAGGAATATTTTAAGGAGGTAGAAGAATAAATATAACATAAATGCTTGGTTAATAGTTATATATCTTCTTCAGACAACCTCTTTTTCTTAATACCTTAATACCACTAAGGTTGGTATTATTCCATAAATAAGTAATGTAGAATATTGTTAGGTATTTTTGGAAGGTATTTGGGTATATATTGGATTAACTAAATGTGTTTTTATGTGTGAAGTAAAGAGAAGAAGATATGACCTTTTATAAGAGAGGGGAGTGACACACCTGGATTTTATTAAAATAATAATTTAATATAAATTAATTTTGATGTATAAATGGTTAAAAATTGATGATAGTAGAATATAAGATAGGGATGAATATAAATAAACTCATCTAATAATTTTTTATAAATTTATATCACAATTTTACTATTATCCTTTGGTTTTAATACCCCATTATCTCTTTTCACACTTACCGTGACTATAATGTGTTTTACAATTTGAGGGTCAGGATAATTTCTTAATATAAAAAACAAACATTAATAGATAATGGTTGATATTATAAAATATATCATAATATATTGGTAGAATCTAATATTTTTAGGAATTTTATATCTTTTAATAATATATTATATAATATATATTATAAAAAATCATTAATGTCAATTTTCAAAACTACTCATTACTTTGATTTTAGTAACACAAATAAAAAATTGAAATTTGGAAAAAATATTTTGTTATTTCCCAAAAATATTATATTATTTTATAAAATGCATGGATCATATAAATTATCTCAAATTTTATTTCTTTTAATGTTTTTAATATCATTTATTTGATTTTTCTATTAATTGAATAATGACTACACGAGTTTTGTGTAAGCATTTAATATAATTATTTATTAAATAAAAATTAAAAATAAATTATCATGATTAATATAAATAATTTATATTTAAAATTAGTATTTATAACTGAACATATATTATATTTATCCCCAGCTTAAAAAATTTATAGTTATTAAAAACAGGAGTGTGACATTTTTGACTTTTCTTTACATAAAATATTATATAAGTTATAATCAGACCCAAATGAAAAAGGACATATAGCCAAATATTGGATTATTATAGATGATATGGTCTCATAAAATAAAATTTAGACATGTTTTTGGTTCATTTTAGCGTCTTTATCATATTATTTTTAACCCTTAATTACAGGATTTACCATTTGTCGTCGTAATAAAAATTACTATAGCTACAATTCATATTGACCAAAAATAAAAGGGATGTATTTACCAAATTTGGAACTCATAATTCAAAAATTCTTAATTCATTTTTTAAAATTCAAAAATAGGCATGTGCAAGAATTTAATTTAAAATAAAACCTGAAAAATGTGATTAACAATGGCTTTTAAAAAAAATTCCATTTTTAAATTTAAACTGTTTTATACTAAATTAAAGTATAAAATTAAATTAAAAAACAATAATTATATTATTTTAAATAAAAATGTAGTAATTAAATTTTTAAACTAATCTAAAATATAATTTTGATTTGAAATGACAGTAAAATGAAATACTATTTTCAATAAAAATCTGAATTTTTCATTATTCATTGAAAAATAATTCATTTAAGAAAAATAAAAAAATTCACCCAGAGATAATTTTTATATTATGATTTTAAAAATGATATTTATTTAATAAATTAATTTTATAAAAGTTCCAAATATTAGTTATAATATTCAATGACAAAAATAAATTAAAAACATTTTTGAAGAAAACATATTTTTGAAGAACAAAATAACTTTACTAAAAATTTAGGGCATATTTCATAAGAATTAATAAATAATTTTTTATTTACTACAAATGTTATATATTAAAAAAATTATATAATAATATTTATACCCCAAAAATTAACATATAGTTTTTAATAGTAATATATAAATAATAATATTTTAATATTCGTTTATGCTCGGTGTTTTGGAAGCTATTGAATATAGTCATTCTTTTTAAAATATCAGGATATCACAGATAATATCTTTGAGTTAATCATAATAAATATAGAGAAATAATAAGGATGGTATCGTTGTAATATTTTCATAGTGAATCATATGTAACATCATTAATTTTTGTTGTTGATGAATATACATACCATAAAAAGGTCATCTAAATCATTATTGAGGAAAATAATCTTTCCACTATAAAAATTACTTTTAAAAAAACATTTATATAATATTAATAAAAAAATATTTAAAAATAACTAGGTGAAGATTTAAATTAATCTTGAAATATAATAATGTTCATGATAGAGGGAAAATCCATTCAGGTCATAAATGTTAAAAATAATCATTATTTTCAGATATTTTGTAGAGAGTCAAAATGTAACCCATACGGAAAATGATAAGAAATTATCACTTAAAACCTTTTAAAATAAGTTTACAGATCATGTAAAATAAATTTAGGAAATAATTTATGTTTATAAAATAACATTCTTGTTTTTTAGAAAAAATGGACATGGAAGATAACAATTTTTTATTTAAAGGAAGATATAACATAGGTCTCACTTAAAAACAATTTATTGATGTTTCATTAACCAGTTAGGGAGGAAATATAATCTAATAATTTAAAAAAATTACAAACTAGAGGAGAATAAAAATATGTGGTTTGAAGAAATAAGAGCATATGGTTCCTTCTAATGGATCATTGTACATAAACAATATTGAAAAGAATAGAGATTGTAACATAAAGTCTTTACTATTTTAATAACTTATGAATCAAAAGTCATTAAAATAATGAGTTTGATATAGAGATATAAATCCTTTCAATTTTATGAATTAAAATAAAAAAATTCATTGATGTGGTAAAAATTTCACCATACAAGGAAATCATGGTGTATAACATGAAACATGTCTCAAGAAAATGAGATTTAGATGAAGAAAAACCCTTTCAAAGCTCATATCATTTGAAGTGATAATTAATCCATAAAGTGCTTATGTGAACATATGTAATTACACATAAAAAATTGTAAATATAGAATAAAATAATTTAGGGATCATTTTACACATAATAATGTCCTAAAAAGTCAATGAATAAGATTTATAACAAAAATCAAGGAAATTGAATTAAGAAAACTCTTACTGCTTTGTAACTTTTATGTAAAATATTCATGGATGAATATAATTTGAATTTGAAGTTAAAATTACATGATGTATTAAGGAATCTTGTTAGAACATGTAAAATTCAATTATATACACCATATAAAATAAATTTGGTGTATAAAATTAAAATATGCCTCAATGAAGGGAGATTAATACTAAATAACTCAACTCGAGCCCAGAGTTTCTATGTATGTCCTTTAACACCTCTTCTTCAGACTATCTCCTTTTCATTAAAACTTAATCCATTTAAAGTTGGTATTATACAAAATTTAACACCTTTATAGTGTGGGGGAGTATTTTAGTAAGGTATTTGGGTAGGGATTGTCCAAACAAAATGGATCTTGAAGGGTATAGAGAAGAGGAGAGGGGTTCCCTTTTACAGGCGATGAAAGATGCATTATTGGAATTTCATAAATTATTAAATTAATATAAATTAATTTTTAGGTTTAAATAGATTAAAACTGATATATTATAAGATAATATGATTATGAGTCATAATCATCTAATCTAATAAAATTTTTACAAGTTTAGGTGAGGTTTTCACTCTTATATATTTTTTTAACCCATTGTTAACCCATTTGAAAATTATTGTGCTATCAATGTTTTTTACTCTTTAGGAGTCATAAAAGTTACTATAAAAGAAAACGTGAACTGTAACTTAAAATAGGTTGATATTTTAAACCATATAGAGTTAAATAGAAAAACTGTAGGTTTTTTATGAATTTTAAATAATTTAATCCAAAAAAATTTATTATAAAATATCATAAATGTCATTTTTGAAAATACAAGGAAAAATATAAATAATATGTGTCTTAATCATCTCAAATAGTTTCGAAATAACAATTATTTTAATAAAATGAGAATATGGTATTAATATAATATCCCAATAAAATTTATTCTAGTTTAGATATCGTTTTAAACCTTATAGTTTGGTTTAACCCCTTACTTAACCAATTTTACCCTTAATCATGGTAATATCTTTTTCAAAATTAAATGGTTATTATTTTACTTATAAGGTAATAATTAGATCATAAATAGGAAATAGATTATATTTTTGGCCACTTTGAATCCTAATTATCCTCTTTTAATATTTTTACTTATTTTAAATAATTTAATAAAATATTCTTTAAAATAAAATATCATTAATTTCATCCAAAAAATATAACTTTTTGAGTTTTTTAAATAATTTAATTAATTTTTATACTACTTGCACATGAACTGTGTTTGTGTTTCATTTGAATTTAATGTAATTAATTCATCACTAAAAGTAAAAAATAAATTAAAATGATAAAAATAATAATTTATCTTTTGAGTAACCATTTATAAATGAACATAAGTTGTTTATATAAATTTCACAAAATATTAAAAATATTAAAAGTAAAATAATGGCATTCTTGACTATATCATTTACTTGAAATATTATAAAGGTAAAAAAAAAAAAAATAGAAAAAATTTCATATTTTACGATTTTGGATGATTATGGATGAAATAAACTTATAAAATGAAATTATAGAAAGTGTTTGAATAAATTTGAAGCCTTATAAGGTTAGTTTTAACCTTAATTAACACATTTTACTTTTACCATGATAACAAAAATTTTCTATGGAAACTATTCATATTGAAAAAAAATTAATTTTATATTATTATATATTATTAGTTATTATAATTAAAAAAATGGAATTAATTCTATAAAATTTAATTCATAGAAGTTTTAGAATTATATTTTAAATTAAATCAGCAAAACATGATAAAAAACTATGTTTCAGAAAAATGCCTTTTTAAGAATCAAATTTTTTTTATACCAAATTAAACCATAGAAAAGTTTCCAATAAACGTAATTTTATTATTCAAAATATAATAGAAATAAATTTAATTTTAAACAATTTCTTAAGAACATGTTGTTTTATAAGTTCTTGAAACAAAATATAGTTTTCAATAAAAATCGGTATTTTTTCCCCATTCATTGAAATATCAAATATTTCTAAAAATTATCATAAATTCACTCTATACTAATTTTGAGTGGATGATCACAAACATTTTATACTTTTTATAATTATAAATTCTAAAATTTATAGAAATTAATTATAATATTCCCGCCCAAAATGTAATAAAAACCACATTTAAATTTTTTTTTGAAGAATAAAAAGTCTTTACTAAAAATTGAGTGTTTATTTCTTAATAATTAATCAATAAATTTGTATCAATTAATAAATTTATACACATTTCATAAATTACTTAATTATATTCATACCCTACAATCAAATGACCTATTTATACGAGTGATCTTTAATTAATAATAACTTTAGAGTATGTCTCTGTTCGTTTAAAGATTAGTATTGCATGTTGAGAAAGATATCGAGCATACTATTCTTTTAAAATCTTAGGATATTACAATCATGCTATAGGGTGATTCTTGACTATATTTATAAATCCATTATAGGGTTTGAAGATAAATTGAATGGAAAATATATCATAAATGAAAAACACCTTGATTGAATTTCTAGCTAAGATAGAATTCATAGAGGCCGCTATTTGAACTATTTATATGATATTCCTCGTGACTATATGGAGATGGATATCATTCCCATAAAGCCTATTAACATTTTCCCCACCATATTAAGTACCAAAAATCTGAAAAAAAATCTAAATAAGGTTTTTGAATTGGGCAGATCCCTCTTGATTGTTACATCAAGAAATAATAGAGGTAAAGTCATCTTCATTAAAATTGACAACCTTTAATAGATTAGAGATAATGATACAAAGTGTTCAGATGAATGGAAATTGGAAGAATTTATGAGTAAGAGAATCATCCCCAAACTTATATGTTTTTCACATCGAGAAAAGTTTTCAACCGTCTTTCATGATATTTTCATTTGTTGGAATACTTTTTCGGACCGATCTCTAGATAAGAATATACCTGGAGTGGGTGATACATGGATTGTAAAGGGGATGGATATGAGAAATAGCTTCTATAGGTCCTCCAATATTTAAATCATAATACATTTTAGTCATGAGATTTCCATATTTATAGGGATTCTATATCAGAAGATATTTTCTTACCATGAACCTAAAACTGTGAATAGATTACTTAAAGTTATCAAGAATATGTTCACTTTGATGGAAGATAGAAAGTTAATATTAATTAACAAACTAATATATTTCACTTAAATATGCAAGTACATATTTATTCATTATTGTATAAAAATATTTATTCTTTCAACAATAATTTTCATATAGGTTCATATTTTCTTTGTTATTACATGAGCTTGTTTATATTTGTTTATAAAATGATTGATTATAATTAATTATATAGGTTCATATTTGTTCATTATTTTTTTTATAAAATTTCATATTATTAACAAAATAATTTATTTCACTTAAATATACAGGTTTATATTCTTTCCTTATTGTATAAAAATAATTTTATGTTAACAAGTTTCATATTTTGGTACATTTTTTAAAAAATTCATATTCTAATTCCGTTTCCATATTTGATCAAGTTTTTAAACCCAGATATAAAAGTTCATATTTTTAATATAGGTTTATATTTTTTAACAATATATTTTCATTTTATTAATATTAATTTGTTATAATATAAAGATTTGTAAATATACAGGTTTGAATATTATTTAACATATATGTATATCAGGGTATGAAGTAAAATAATAATAATTTTTAGTCCCATACTCAAATATTATTTATGAAATTATTATTTTAAATTTTTTATTTAGTTGCACACATAAGTATTTTTTTATACTTACACTAATTTATTTTCAACATACAACTATTTGTACAATTAAATATGTTCCATCCACATGCATTTTATTACTTTATTGTTATATATATATATCATCTATATTATTATGTGAATACATCTGAAAAAATTCCACTATAAAATAATTTCCTTAACCTTTCATGAAAATACAAAAAATGACATGGAAAATGATTTTTTTCATTTGAATAATGTATAGGTAACAATTGATGTTTTATATTTTAAATACATGTTCCATGTTTTTTCATAAAATATATATTTTTTCATTATTCTTATATTACTATATAAACTATTATATGCAATATTAATTCAATTTATAATATGTCAAACTATAGTTTCGAATTTGTTTATAAAAAATACTCTTAATTTATAACTATTTTTCCTAAATTTCTTCCTCAGAGCATTCCTTTCTTGGATTATAAATATAAATTCATAAGCTAAAGTAAAAAAAATATTCATTATCAATATGAATAATTATAGTACAATCTTACATTTTATTATTTTATTTTATTTTTGTTTCTATTAATTCATTTTCATTTCCACTATACAATATGTATGTATACTCTACATTATATAGTATGCTCATATTGTAGATACACTGCATATACATATACATAAACATGTAATATTATTCACTACACTAGAATATTTTGTAATCTTTAATAATATACTTCACTATGCACACATTGAGATATGAAATATTTAATATTCATATAGAAAAATATTCATAGATTACATACAAAAACACTAGAGAATATATGCATGCATTATAATATGCATTGTGAAAATTCATACACTGCATACTCTATAATATATAATATTCATAAATATACAGACACTATAATGTGTAAAATTCATCACAATGCAATATTAAAATGTTACACTAATAGCCTATATTCAAGCTCTATGAAGAGTATAATATATATGTTTACAAAACAAAATATATTTTATAAAAATATTAGTGATTTAGTATTTAATAATTCGTTAAATATATAGGAATAAAATTTAATTACTTTAATACTAATTATAAGGACACCCTACAATTATACCGAGGAAGCGTATGCATATAGACACCAATACATTCCTTTTTATATAGAGGGTGTATGAAACATGTGATTACATACAAGCCTTTGTAAAATATATCTATCAATGATGTTATTTATTTGTTTTAGTAGGTAAATCTATTGTACGAGTTTCATGATGATGATTCACCTCAAAGTATCAATTATTTGGATTGTCTTTCTTCCACATGAAATGTTTAATGATTTATATTCTCCTACATCTTTCAAATAAAATTCTACAACAATAGTTAAAAACTATTATTTAAATTTTGATTTCTTTAAATTTAATTCTTTTTATTTTTACTATTTTTTGATTTATCAGTGTTTAATTCCATTCTTTGACACTATCCCATGGTTTCTTTCTTTTAAGAGTAAATTTTATCATTTTTGTACTAATTTGAAAAAATAGGTATTCAAAAAAGTTATAGACATTTAGAAAGGATATGTGAATTAATGGATTTTATTTATTCACTAGTCTCTAACACATATTTAATCTCCCTAGTGTTTCCTCCTTATATTTTGAAACCCATATCATTTCTATTCAAATTCACCCTTATAAATTATAGTGATGAGAGAATCATACTCATTTTATTTTATGTACCTAACATGTATATTGATGTCCATCCCATTGAATTATATATTTTCAGTTACCTATATTTTATTCCAAATTTATTTGTTTTAATTATCAAATTTGAACTATCTATTTGATTCATGTTTTAATTGATGTACTTTAAAATGGAAAGAATAATTTATTTCTCCATTATTAATGTTCACTAAATAAATTAAAGAAAAATTAAAATAAATTATTTAAACTATATAACTTTAGTTTTACAAAAAAACATAATCAATAATTTATTAAAACAAATATATAATTATACTAATTATTGTATCTCCCTTCACATGTGCCACACCCATGTTTACAATTTTCCCACTTTAATTTTCACTCCCATGTTCTCTGTCCACCACTACCTCTCCAGCTCCCCTATCACCTTCCCAAATCACCATGCTCTCTTCATTCCCATTGCCTCTAGATCCCAATATCCCACTTCCCTTTCTATTTCATCACTTCCACCTTACCCTACTGTAACTTCTTATATTTATGAATCCACTCATACCCTATATCCCTCTCTCGATTCTGCTTTCCATGACCTATGCCTCACCGTCTCCCCGATTTCCTAAATGTATGCCTCCACCACCATCTCCCCAACCCCTTCACCTCCCTGACTTCAGTTCCGCCCTTCAATATAACAATGTTTCTATTCTAAAAACTAAATATTTGATTCCCCCTCCTTTTCCTACACCAATGGATAATTTTTTATTGTTATTTTATACATCTCTCAAATACTTTATTTTTCATCATTTATTCCTTATACCTTTAGGAATCTATTAATTAATTTTCATTTCATTTGATTATTTCATGTTTTATTTTCCTTCCATTGTCTTTAAATCCCTAAAAAAATACGATAAAAGTCTATTTCAAATGCTGATTTATTTTCACCTTTTAAATATTTATTTTTCCCATGAAATATATTACTGATGTGTCCATCTCAGGATACCATCGTCTTATGGTTTTATAAATTCCAAAACCCAATGGGAATCCATCTCCAAATACTAACAACTAATCATACTAAAGGTTATATTTCTTCCACTCCAATTTAGGTTATATATGAATAAACCCTAAACTATATAGGTCTCATTGATTAACAACCAACTCATTCTTTATGGGCTATTCCTTTCCAATATCACTAACTGTTCGGTCATACCAAAACCATCGATATGTTAAAATCACTTCTTTAGTCCTTCCAATGGTCTCAATATTCACTGACTTCATCATAGGTAAGTTCACATAAAAATATTTTCATAGTTTTTATGCAATTGATATCCAATATAACATAGTTACACTTTAAATAATTTTCACTATATACAATATAGACAATAATGTGTACAATTTACCTACAATTTGGCCAATCTAGGTTCAGGTTTTGACTATTAGTATATGTAATTGTTTTCTAATGTTTTAGTTTATCCAAAAATTTGTGTGATGGTTGAATGGTCCAGGTCTTGTACTCTCTTCAATTACTTCTTCAATGAATGAAATATTATCTAAAAAGTTTTAACTAATTTTTATTCACCACATTGAGTTAAGTTCTTTTCTAATACTGAACTGATATTTTTCCCATTTACTTTGTCTATGATTTTTATACTTTTCAAACAAAAATTGATTTTTTAACTCAATAAATAATTTAAATATCACACTCTGTTGAATTAGTTCTTCAAAAGATTATATATTCTCTACCTTGATTAAATAATTTCATCTATACTTCATGGTTGTTCCATTGAGGTCACTTTTTTTACTTAATGAATTGAATTTTCTCCAATTTATTTTGTTTAAAATATTTATTCATTTTATAACTTTAATCATTCTGTAAAAATATTATCATATTATTATATATTTTTTGTACATACTATAGATTTATTTTATATATACTCATATTTTACACATAGTTATCATACAATTCATATTCTGTGAATTCCCATAATATGTACGTAGTTCATATAAAATTAATTTCACTTATTATCCTATTAAATATTTTCTACACATATTTTATTTACTTTTTTTCAAAAAAATTTTTTTAAATATATTTTTATTTTAAATCAAATATATATACTTTGTATGTTTTATTTTTTTTTTGGATCCCATAAAAGACACGTTCACTTATATCCATGAAATATAATTACACAATCCTTCCAATACCATTAAAAAGATGTCACAAATGTCTACCAATAAAATTGTATACTCAATAGAAGCTAGGTTTCATCTAAACCTAGCTTTGAAAAATAGGCACGACAAAATTTTAGGTTGGGCCTCACCCCATTTCTTTTAATATTTAATTTATTAAATATTTTAATAATATTTTAGTTATATTTTAATAATATAATCATTTAAATTTTCTCCTGTAAAACAGGTTCATCTATTGGTCATGGATTATTAAATTAAATTTTATTTATTCTTAATATTGACTAAAATACTTAAACTACTTGAAGTGAAAATAAAATAAAAAAATCATCTTGAATTCTATTATTAGATTTAAAAACCAATGAATAATTTGAATCTCTATTTATATTTAAATTTATAGTGAAATTTCTATGTTTTACTTCAATATCTATTATGAGAACTTTATAACTAACAATACAATTTTACATTTTTACTTTAATATACAATCAAAAAATTATTTTTTAGCAGTTCCTCTCCACTATATAACCATAGAATTTTCAAATACCTAACCCTATTTAATAAAAAATCAATAAGGTGCATTTGAAAAAATATTAATCAACCATATTCGTTAGTTTCAATAATGTTGTATGAAATTCATCATTCTATATTACCATTACAGGTCCAACCATTTATTTCTAATATCATTTGGTATGTTTTGAAAAAAATACTTACAAAATTTTAAAATTAAAATTACTAAAAAATAATATATGTTATGTCTATATTGTAGGAGTCACTCTGCAAAAAATCTTATTTAGAAATTCAACTATGTTACTTAAGATGGCATGCCTTTATTTTAAATATATATAAATTGAATAACATTATTTTTATATTAATATGATTTAATAATAAATTTTAGTTTCTAAGATAACTGTTTCAAAACAAATTTGGTTACATACATACTCTAATGATATCTACGTTATATGACACCACCAAATGGTATTATTTGAAATTGTAAAATCAATCAAAGTTCATATTTTATAAATTTGTTTACTAATTTTGAGTGAATAATATACTATATTAATTAGTTAGTAGTGTTCATCATTTATATTTCATTTGATGTTATGTTGTTAAACATTATTTGAATTACTAACTATATTTTTTTAATGGGATCGATAACATTTCCGACCATTCATACCATACAATTTGAAATGTATATCTTTCCACCAGGAATGTAAATTTAGGAAAATATTTTAAATGAGATAGTTGAATTCAACAATTTATAGATTCTGATTGTATTTTTTATTCTTTATTATATATTCATTTACAATATTCATACACATTCATACCACATTTTTTATTTTGTTAAAAATTCTAAGGTACATTCTGATTTCAATGAAATTGTGTCTATTATTATACTATACTAAATTATATATGAGTAATTTTTTGTATATTTATCTTATTGATTTTTTTGAATAGGATAGTTACTAAAATACATGTCCAAAACCACAAATTATCTATTCCAAATTCTAGTATAAACTATACCAACCATAATGTGTAACCATATCTTTCTTTTTTTCTTTATTTACTATGGTGACTAAAATAGGATATACATAATACATAGTACCTTGATATGTGAAATAATTAACTTCTCTCTACTGATTTATATTATTATACTTCAAATAATTAAAAATGAAACTGTTTAATGTTAATATTCACTATAACCTTTAACTTCTATACAGTTATTCTTTTAAACGAATATTAAAAATACTTTTCATACATGTCTTTATTAAATATTTTGAGAAAATCTATGAAATTAGTTTTTCAACTTCATTAAAAAATCCCAAATATACATAATGTATAAAATGTGAAATTAAAAATATCAGAATTTGTATAACTCTTCCAAATGAAATCATATCATTTTTTATTTATAGTGTGTATTTATAGTATTTTCATTACATTATTGCAGTCCATTTTTGGTATTTTAGTATTACCATTTTTGGTATTATAGTGTACTTACAATATTTTCATTTCAATTTTTATATGTGAACAAAAATGTATACCAATATTCTTTACTTGAATGACTATATATATACATGAACAAGATTAGACATCATCTGATCAAAATTTTGTGACTGGTAACAGTTACTATATTGTTAACCATTGTCATGCTATAAAATGTTTCTTATTTTATTATGTTGACTAAATTAGGATTTAATTAATATATATTAACTAAATATTGTGGAACTTAATTAATGTTTCTTGTATTTTTCTGCAATGATATGGTTTGATGAAAGGCTTAAATTATATAATGCAGTAAATTTAACAAATATTTAATTATGTTGTTCTCTTCATAAAATCAAAGTACAAGAACTGTATAGTCCTATAGAATACCTAAAAACACTCAATTTATATGATCATTATAAGGATGAAAAAAATTCATGTCACCTTATTCACATTTATAATATAATGTTTTCTTTTATATCAATGAGGGGAAATATTGATAAGTCCATAAACTAAGGAGGTAGGTCATGTGTTTATTATGTTAATAGTCAAAAATATCTCCATATTGGGATTTTATTTCCACCTATTAGTCAACCAACAAGATATGCACAATTTTATATTTTTGAAACTTTTAAAAAGTACTTAAAAGAATTAAATCTATTAGGTAATTTAATATATTTTTATTCCTAGTGAAATAATCTATCGATATTTATCAACTAAAATTTATATTTTTTTATTTTTTGGAATCCAGAATAGAAATTAATGACATTCTTCTATGAGAAAAATTATTGTGCAAAACATGTGATGTATGTTCACTGAACACAATAACTTAATTCTCTATCTTAGAACTATAAGAGATTTATTAACAACCAACAATTATTTATATTTTAAGCTATGTATAATTAGATGAAGATGAGTGGATTCACATATAAAAAACTTACCAACAACATCATAAATTTATATGCTCATAGTTACTGTTATTGAATAACCTAATAAGGATACAGATATTATCATTTGAACAAAATCCTATGAATTTCAATGTATAAATGTAATTCATCCATTATAACTTCTATAGTAATACCTACTATTTTTTTCAACCAATGAATAATTGTTAATTTTATAATGTGTCACACAATTTTATACACTTCACTATTTCCTCTACACCTACCAAATTAATCACGAGGGAGTACTTTGCATAGCATCTTCAATTTAGACCAAATCATATTTCCACTATATTACATTCAATAAGACTACAACAACAGTTTATTATTGATTAATATATAATGGTTGAATCTAAATGTTTATCATTTATTCAATTTAATAAAAAAATAATTGAGGGATGAGACCTATAATGGTTTCATGAATCCCCCCTTAGAGTAGAGAATGCCGAGTCTATTTAAGGAAAACATATAATTTTTATTTCATTATTCACTTGTGGTCCAAGATACATGATTCAAAATTATCAAGATGCTATGTATGTTTTCAATTAGTTTTGATATTAAGATTTGTTTCTAAAATTCACATTTAATCTATGTTGGCCTAATTTTATAAGATTTTTAAAAACACATAATCTAGATCACAGGGAAATATACAAATAATTTCAAGAGTATTCAATATCAATGTTTAACATCTAATTGAATAAATAAAAGATGGCATTTTATGTTTAAATTACCAAGCATGTATTACTATAAAACTTCCTTCTTTATATGTATATACATTTTTTTATTATTTTAAAATAAAAACTGAATTTCATTATTTTCATAATCATGCAGTTTTCACACTATAGAATTTAAAAAATGTGGCTTTATTTATGTTTATATAATTTTCTTCCTTGGTTATTCATATAAAATTTATACAAATGGTGATATTAATCAAATAGATTCAATTTAAATACCTTATAAAAATGTTCAACCTCGACTATTTGATTTTGTAAAAAATTCCATCATTTATGGACCATATGGGCCCAATAATCCCCGATACCCTTTCATGGAAAATAAATAGTGTTCAATGTTTTTTCCCAACATTTTTTTCCAATTCAGTCATGGATGAGGATAGATATGTGATTTATACAATAAGGGATGATGGTACAAAAATCTTAAAGAATGGTGTCTTACTTGAAAACCATTATGGTGTCCCTTACAATCTGTTTATATTACTTGAATATCACACTCACCTCAATGTTGAAATTTTTAACCAATCACATTCCATAAATATTTATTCGAACGCATCATTAAAGGCTATGACTATGAAAGTATATATCTTTATGCTTTTGAAACTATAAAACGAGGCGAGAAACAAGTTAATATGATTAAAATGTATTATAAATGTTGATATATCTCTCTATGTGAGGCTGATTGGTGAATATTCAGTTACGAAATCCACTATAGGTTTTCACCGGTAGAAATATTTAATTTTCATTTACCATGTGAAAGAAATCTAAATTATACATTTGGTAAAATAATTAAATATGTTCTCTAAAAAAATTACCCCAAATATCAATTTAGGTAAGAGTTGTATACATATTTTGTTTTCATCAAATGGTATATGTATGATCTATATTATACTCGTTGGGTATTAAGTATATTTTTTACAATATGAATTTTATTCATAATTGAAAGAGATATATAAAACATCAATAATTTATAAAATAGTTGACCCAATTCATTAAATTAACATTAGGGGTAAAGATTACTAAATAAAATGATTGAATAAATATTACACAAATATAGTATATAGTTAATGAAATAAATAAATACTTCCTTACTAACAGTTTTTTAATTTACTTATTGTTTCTTTTATATTTTAAAGTAGCTAGTTCAATACATTTTTAGATTTACGTTTTATAGTATTAACTCTATATAGAATTACAAATTTTTTATTTGTACATTATAGTTTAACCTTAACTAAGTAGCTATATTTATAATAGAATTACAGCTCATAGATACTCAATTACAACAATATACATTAGTAGATATTAATAACACACATAATCTAAATGGAAAACTATTGGAAAATTATTTTACCAAGAAACTTTTAGATTTATTTAATGAATTAATAAGAAATAAATTGATTGCAGATGAGCATAATTATGACAAGTATTTTCTTTGTGATAAATTTATAGTTTTTATCAAAAAACTTATTGTTGTTAAAAAACATATAGTACTGAAGATTATTACAACATCATAAATAGAAAATGGTGGATTATTATCTATCAATGGTTATTATGACACATGAAAAATTTCTCATGTCATGTAATAACCTCTACATTGTGCTCTAAAGGACATATTGCACTTGTTTTTTCTTTAAGTGGTATATCATTCTTACTTATCCCTAGTGGGTGAAAAACACACTCTCAATTCGATATTGAATTTTTTATTACTGAAAACTCCACTAACAACATTCATAAAAGAGGTTGAACTTTTATAGAAAACAAAACTAATTATTTGGGATGATCCACTAATGGTACACATATTTTTCTCTGAATATTTTGACCATACCTAGAGGGATATTATGTCAATACATAATCAAAATTTATGTTAATTACTTTAGGGGGGAATTCTCCTTGGTGGTGACTTTCAAAACATCTTTCTTATATTCTATCCTAGAGATAGATGTGATAAAGTGTTTTTCAATATAAAATTGTCTCATCAGTTGAAACATTATCAATTTCTTACTTTTAAAAAGAAAATGCAACTAGTGTCTTATAATAACACTAGTAAATCTACGTAATTAGAAATTTTTTCAAATTAGATTATTAATATAAGAAATGTGACACTTTGTGATCAAAACAATGATGAGATATATATTGAAATTGATAAATATTTTTTGATTATAACATTTAAAAATCCACCGCATGTGATTTTCTAATAAACATTCCCATATTTTTTAGAAAATTATAATGTTCTGAACACTTGAAAGAAAAATATATCTTATCTCATACATATGAGATCGTGTAACAACTAAATGACTGTATGTTGACATTGATAGATTTATAAGTGAAACTTTATCTGATTTATGACTCAGTTTATAAAGAAATTTTTGATATAGACACCCTAGAAAATATAAACATAATAGAGATTCTAAATAGTATAAATATCTATGGTCTTCCATTTCATAAAACATTTTTCAAAGTGGGAGTGTTAGTTACATTGTTATGGAATGTTGATCAGTCATTGGGTTTATGTAATGGAACATGCTTAATTGCAATATTTTTTGTAATTCTTGTGATCAAATAATTTTTCTTATCAGCAAACCATTTTGAAAATACAGCTTTCATACCCAGGATTAATATTAAACACTATGATTCAAAGTGGCCATTTAATCTTCAAATAAGACAATATCCTTTAACCTTTTATATGAAATGATTATTAAAAAAATGAAGTCCAATACCTTTATTTTATTATTAATTATCTAAGTCAACATGTATTTTTTCATGGTCAACTTTATATTGTAGTTTCTAGACGTTCCAACAAAATGGTTTAAAATTATTAATATATGAAAATAAAAACAAACCCTTAGGGTTTACACCAAAAAAAATTTACTAAGAAATTTTCCAAAACATACACCAGGTAAACATAAAATTGAAACAATTAAAATTTTACATCATTACTACCTTTTCAACATTACTTTTTTTATTTTCAACTATTTCATATATTCTATATTTTTACCACTTAATATTTTTCTTTATATTAAGATTAAGATTATTTGAAATGGACTTTTATTTTACTCGTGTATAGGAAATTTCAATTAAGGATAATGAGACATTGAATATTCAAGTATGCATCATACGATTGTGGTATACAAAATCAACAAAATTGTCAAATGAACCAGTTGTTGTTTCCTTACTACTTACTAATGAAAATGTAAGTTATCATTAATTAAAATTAATTAAAAATTGAAAAAATATTATTGATTTAAATATATTGTTCACTATTAATTTTTTTCTATTTATTTTTAGTCTTAAATCATTTAATTTTGGAACTGTGTAATGTTACTATTTACTAAAATATAATAATTCCACAATAGTTTCATTTTAAAATAATTTTTTAAAAATTATCAATAATTGTATCTATTGAAACTATATAGAATACCTCTAAAACCGTTTTTCTACTTGATTTAAAAATATCATATTGAGAATGCATACACTATAAAAATAAAAATAAATAAATAACTTTTTAGAAATGTACACATTTTAACAATATGAACATTTCAATTTCCATGGTCTGCACATCATTGAGAACTACTTGAATAATAGGGTCATAATTATTTATCACAGTATAAAATTTAAGTAATGTGTAACTATTTTACACTTCTACTTTCTGGGATCAAACAATAAATATTCAATTTCAGGAGAACCACTAATATCGACGTACAAATCAATTATTCATGAAGGTATCTTATATATCATATAGAATTTAAAAATCACTGAAAATGAAGGAAAATATTTTGTAAGTCGACATAAGTACAACATACTATTTAACTGGAGAACTCACATATGAACTTTTGATAACCATTTTCCTCATTTTGGATTACATTTTATTCCACTTGATGAAATAAACCAATATAAGGTTCCTAAATAATACCTTATTGGTATATGTCCATAAAGTTATGATAAACTACACAATTTTTTTAGTTTTATGTTTTTTATCTATATACATTTTCCAATACATGCATTGATATATTCATAAATTTTCATGTCACAAAACACAAATATATTAATTTATTTGAAAATTAATTTCAATAAAACTGGTATATACACTTTATTTATGATATTCACTAATTTAAACTTTAAAATAGATGTCATTAATCAAATTCATAACAACCAAACAATTCAGCCATTGGAAAAAATTATAAGAGGATGCATATTATTTTTATGGATGATATGTAATTTCACAATCATTTTTATAACATTTTATGCCCACCATATATTTTTTTTAATAAATAACATTTAATAATTATATGTTATAGATAAGTTAATATTATTTGCACACTATGGGATGAATTTATAGAGTAATTGACTATACTACTTATACAAGAAACATAGTCAATAAAAATTATATTGTTGTAACTTGTTTGTACGTTGCATATTCGTAGTATGTTTTTAACTAAAATAGTTAATTAGTTTTTTAATTAACATTTAAATCATAAATTTTAGCATTTAAATAATTTTATCCTACGAATCAGATATAGATATTGTCTCCATAAGTCTTAATGTAATGAAGCAATTGCTAATTCCAGATATTCCGCCAGTACATTTGCTTTAAACTAGTTATTGTATCTTTTTTATTATATCCAAAACTTCTTTTCAATATGGAATTTGATTTTTGAGATGAAAATTACATGGTTATATCTTCCCACAATGCTACTAATAATACCCATATTTCAAGGATAATACTAACATTACAAATTACCTCTCTATTTATTGTATTTCCCCAAATATGTTTTTTGAATTATTGATTCTTTTTATATTTTCACTGGTTATATGTGGTTGTAATGTATTAGGGTGGGAGAATATTCACATTGTATATAAAAACCAAAATTTCATAATATTTCGCAAATATTAAACTCTGTACTTCTATTTTTTTCTTTATATATATAAATATATTTGTTAGTTATTTTTTACATTAGCATCACTATCATAATTATAATATTAATAATTATCATTTAACACTTCTTAGTATTAAAACAACCCTTAGAAATTCATCTCAAAACATGATTATGTTTTCATTGAAAGCATCCAACTTAGTTATAACTCTATTACATTATTTTGAAAAAAAAATATTATTTGAACTTAAGTTATATATAGAGGTAAGTAATGATTATATTTTGTGTATGATATTGATTTAATACACTGTTAAATGATATCATAATTAAAATTCAAAAATACCATAATTTCCATTTCATATTAATTTCAGGTTCAAAAGTGAAAATTTTTTTCCATAATGAAAAAAATAAAAGCAACTCAATTGTTTTTATGAATCAGGCATTTCTTGTCGAAAGAAAACTGAATGAATCAAGAAAAATATCTAGTGTAAAAACCATAATGCATCCCCAAAGTCGACGATTCCAAGGTATCATTTCCCATTTTAGATTCTTTTTTAGATGAATTATTAATATGAATTCAAAAATAATTGTATTTAATTTAATATAAAACAACATTTTTTAGTACCACCATATGTAAATCTAAAAATGATTAATTTTTTTTAAATATTATTACACTGATTTCCCAAAATTATTTCTAAGTTTCATGTTTTATTCATCGCCATCACTACACTTATTCATTGTTATCATATTTTAGATTAAATATATTTAATAAAATGAGAAAATATTAGGATTTTTGACTCGGTATAGTATTTAGATTTATTTTTTGAATTCACATTCTATAATGAATACTCTTCCAAAATTTTCACAATTAATAAAGTATATATGTTGCATAATCTATTCTTTGATATTATTCATTATCATTACATTTTATTGGTAATAAATTTAAAAAATTACAAAATTATATAGATGTTTTGATATTATACAGTCTTCATATATCTATTTTGTACACTATTTCAGGATTCTTAGGTTTTGTTAAAACATATTAAAGAATATAAGTCAAACATTTTTATTTAATCAACATGATTTATATGATGAATAC
The DNA here is from genome assembly GCA_963277665.1 of Viscum album. Taxonomy (NCBI): domain Eukaryota; kingdom Viridiplantae; phylum Streptophyta; class Magnoliopsida; order Santalales; family Viscaceae; genus Viscum; species Viscum album. The sequence continues at coordinate 1,408,694,322 of OY728125.1, forward strand.
TTTTCTCATCACTTTTAATTCAATTAATCATTTATAGTATAGTTTACAATTGAAAAATTTAATAATTGAGAAGATATTTGGATGTTATGACCTGATAAAGATAATACATTTTAGTTTGAGGCCCACATTTCTATGTTTCATACTCATTCATGAATTTAATATTTAAACATATTTTTTTTGTTTCATAGTCTATTATTTACACTTATAATTGTTGGTCAATGTTCTTACATCCTAGAGAGAATAAATTTAAAACATTGTAAAAATATTTATATGTTTCCATAGTATACAATCATAACATTTCTGTTCTAAATACTCAATCAATAATAATAGGTTTTTTGAAAATATGTCATAGTAAAGCCATATTACTTTTCAATATAGACTAATTATAACATTTAATCTTCCAGATTCTAAGTTCAATTGTTAATAAGTGATTACACTGGAACTATCTCCATCTTTATTTTTAAAAAACATGACATGAACTTTATATAAAAAATAACTCTGGATATAAGATATATCCTCATTCAGGTAAGTATTTTTTATGATATTTCTAATATTAAAAAATTTCTAAATTGAATAACATAAAAAAATGTCTACAACTGTAGGAAGCTGATGAGTTTTTTTTCAATTTAGTTTTATGACTTAAAGTATAAAATACTATTGATCGATGTTGAAATCATAGAATTCAACCTTCATAACCAAAATCAGTAATGGGAAAAAAATTTCAAGGCTTTGTTTACTTCACACAATACACAATAAATCAAATTTTTAAAAATTCATCTGCAAAAATAAATGTACAACCTCCATAAAATATTCATTATCAAATTCTTTAAACCTTTAATTTCTCTTAATTTCCATTAAATCAATCATCTCAAAAAATATAAGAAATATATGTATCTGAATTTTTTTCATTATAATATTTTATAGTTGATTTCTTTTAGTAAAAGTTCATGGATAATGGAAATGAGAAATAGAAAAAAAATGTCTGATTAACCAAAAATATATATTTCAAACCTTGTTATATTTTAGTTAATTATTTTATAAATCACCCAACTCTATTAATTGTTTTGTATACCTTATAATTTTTCATTTAAAATGCATTGAAATAATGAATATAACAGCTTGATACTTATTCTGAAAAACTAATTGTAATTTAGTTTATATATGAATTGATATTTTATAGTTTCATTAAAATGTGATATAATATATAGTAAATCTTCACAGATTTTTTACAATATTTTTTAACTATTATATAAGAATACTACTAAAATAAATCTTCATTCATTTTTTGTGGAACTAAAATAAACAGTCCAATTAGAAGTGATAAATCCTATTTAACTTTTTTATAAATATGTATCATTCCAATATTTTTTTAAAATTTAATAGATTTTGAAACTAAAAAAAAATCACACGTTAAATGTTTAGTTAGAAATTTTTATACACTTATAAAAAATTCAGGTTTTGTTTCTTTCTTATCATAAAAAACAATAGTATGATTTAAGTATTATAATATAAAATACACTTCATTTAATTTTTTTGTTTTTTGATAACATTAATTTAATCACTTCCTTGAAAAGGAAAAAAGTATGATGTTTGTAAACATTTTCAATTTCCGACACTAGAAACTCTCAATTTCACTTGAATTTCATTGATAAAATAATCATAAAAATAAAATAAGTAATTATATATCATTTATTTTCACTTTATTTCCTTATATGGGTCTTTTTCTAATTCAAGTTCATGGGAAATTGACTTTAGAAACAGTCCATTATTCTTCAATTACCAAACAATAAAAATTTCACTGCACATTTAAAAATAGACCATAATAATATAAAATTGTTTAATGTATTGTATTTTATTTTTTAAATGTATTACTAATTATTTAAATAAACATTAATAGAGTTGATAATTTCTAATTTCAAACTTATTAGATTCTACTCGATAATTTATAAATGATATATATTTCAATTTATTTCATGTTCCCCATTCAACAATAACCATAAAATTCTAAAACATCTCAATTTTATATAAAAACCATATAGAATTTGGTATTTCAATATGATTTTTTCTAATTTTATTTATATTTGATATAAAATACATTACAATTGGAATAATTGTTCATTATTTTCAACATTTGATTATATTTTTATTTCTTCTCAATACTCTATAGGCTTCCAACTAGTAGCAAGAGCCTGTATATTTACCAAGGGGAGACTATGGCATCATTTTAGAGTAGCTAAAATATTATAAATAGTCGAAATATAAAATAGATCAATAAACCATCAAAGATAATATTTAAAATTTCTAATAAATAAATAAAATATCTCATGAAATAAAAAAATGGTTATTCTATACAACACTAAGATACCCTATGGAATATCACATACATGAAAGAAAATAAATACCCAAAAACTAAAAAATGAATTAAAAACTCACCCCAATGTGGTCCTGAGTACCATATGATATCATAATCCATACCACACTCCAATAATTCCATGAAAAACATCAAATATTTGTCCCTTTAACTAACATGAAACTAGAAAATAGATTGTCTTCTACTCGGGCACCCAAGTGCTATGGTGGCCCGAGTAAGGTGTAAGTATAACTCAGTAGAACACCACTGGTTTTATCCCTATAATAACTAGACCATATAAAAAGTGAATGAATAATTTGTATTGATAATATATTCCCACAAAAGTATATAAAAAATATATAAATAAAAACACATCCTTGGATCCAGAGCTCTGTGGTGACACTTGAGGTCAAACCTACCCACTTCAGCTAGTGATGGATACCTATGAACAAGGAGATAAGTCTCATAATATTAGGTCAGTTATAGGGTTTATAACTTGGAAATATATAACCCAAAAACATAATGGAATCCCCAATATATTAAATAGAAAAACTGGTTCCATGGTATACCATAAATGATACCAAAATCCTGAAAGCACATGGGAATCTGTGGAGAATCCATCGGGAATTACCATTTTACCAAGACATCTAAAATCCACATAAATCATCCATGAAACTATTACCTACAAAATTTATTTGAATCAAAGGAATATAACTTTGAAAATCACAAAATAAATTCCAAGGAACTGCAAGTCTATTCTTTTTAGAGTAACAAGACTTGACCAAAATCTTGGTTCATACACATGTAATTTTACCTCATAAAATCATGTTGAATGAAAGGAGATATTCTTCTTTTTTCTTCAAATTAGTACCCAGAGGCTATCCATGACATTAGTATATGAAATTCAACATATAATGCATCACCTAAATCCAAGGGAGATCCACCTTGATACATTCACAATGATGAATCTGTGAGGAATCTAAAGAAGCTCATGGTATTCCTTAACTTTAGACATCCCTCAATCAAATGAGGCATCCTACAATGAAATTAAAGTGATTAACTTAAATAAATACGTGGTCACTCATGTAATTATACCCATTTCATCTTCAAAACAAAATTTAAGTGATGAAAAATAAATAATTCCACCCATAACAATCATTTTTACAAGAGAAACTGAAGTCTGAAATCCTTATTTTCTATATTTTCAATTCTAATCAATAAAAATCAATATTCATGACTATTTAATTATATAATTTCACTTTCCATCATATAAAATACTTATATTTTTTCTGGGTATTTATTAAATCATTTGTTGTTGACAAGTATTAAGGGAAAATGACTTCTATGTTGCTTACTAACACTCTATTGAACCAACCACTTCTTTTAACATATCACTTTAGTTAACAAGTTAAAAACTATATTTAAAAAATATTTTACCTATTTCAAAACCTTTTTTTATAAATTTACTTAAAATTACGTCCATTTCATAATCTCAAATACTTTAAAAAAATCCATTTCATTATAATTCATCATTTCTAAAAATTATACTTATCATTCCTATACAATATTCTCAAGAAAAAAAATCCATTTTTACAATCTAATTAACACTATATAATGTTTCCAATTAAAAGGTTCAACCCATTACCAAATTATATATGGTTTTAAAATTTTATTTCACAACCATCGATTCCAATTATTACTTATTATTTAACCCTGAAATTTAAATTACCTAAGCTCTCCCCAAGGCCACTTATGGTCAAACCCAACCAAGGTTATCTCTCATGGAACTATAATTTTTCTATGGTTCAAGGAATAATAAATGAGGAATTAAACTAAGAAACCCTTAACAACTAAAAAAATTTAAAGGTTATACTAACATGTGACAAGGATGGAATGACCAAAAAACTATATCACCTGTGAAAAATAGAATGATTATGGGATATGCTTAGTGATCACTGACCTTATACATAGGGAAACTCACTCATCCAATAATTTTATTTAGGTTAGTTAGTATTTGTGGAAATTATGAAACTAGAAAACACATAGCAAATAAGGTTCATGAGTCATAAATGGCGAGAACACACCCAATAGTGAAATTAATGATGAACGAAGGGAAAATTAGTTGTAGACTTACCACCAGCTCTAGATCACTCTTGATAAAAATAAAAACAAACATGGACTGAAGGAGATAACTCCTTCGGATAAAGATAAGAGAAGTGGTGTATAAGGTGTTTGTACTATCCCAAATGAGGAGGGGGGATGAAATCCTAAGCAATGGGTTTAAAGAAAAATGGGAAAAGTTTCATTTTTTCCATTAAAAAAGCCCAACCATGGTCCATCATCTAGTAAACACTGGTCCACCAGATAGTTATTGTGATCATTAGGTCTTCCAAGGATTTTAAAAGGCCGTTGGCTTACTGGTGGATGATAATAGGTTGGTTGTGGGATTCTTTAGTAGTCCAGTTAGCCCAATATTCCACCAGTGATCTCCCAAATACCTGGTCCACCAACTAATCCTCACTCCATATCCATAGTTTTTATGGGTTTCAACCCATAGAACATTAATTTGAATATTGAATGAAAAAATAACCCCTCTACTAACAAAAAGATCTAAAACTCTCACCAAACCTCAATGACCATTAGTATGAATGGGCATTACAAACTCCCTACCAGAAAAATTATCATCCTCATGAAGTCCTAATGGTCACCAAAAAATGTTACATAAACTATTTCAATCATTATTTTGAGGATAAATGGTCACACTCTATTCATGAACAACCCATGTTCTTCTAAAATACTTCTTGAAAAATTAAATGCTCAATTTAATAAAACACAAGACACTACTATAATTCTTCTTTAGAACACTTAGACAGAGATTACCCGAGCCTCTCTATCATTAAACACCCATATGACATCATTCAGCTGGTCAATCGATCCCTGGCTCTCCCCACCATTGGACTTAAAGCATAAGTTCCACTTAGAAACTTTTCACCTCACACCATAATAATGTTCTTAAAAAATATTATTCTCAGTGGTTCACCAATCCATTGGACATGGTTCGTGATTCACCATAACTCAAAATATGGGAGAGCAGCAGTCAACACTAGTAATGACTCCTTTTTTTCATTTATGAACCGAAATACACATGTCTCCACCATATAAGAATAACCTAAACACACTATAATTTCTTTGAAAATCCTCATCCCACTCCAAAACATCAGTATCACATTCAAAATGACACACATGATGTGGTTTTCAAGTCACCACATCCAATATTCAGGTGACATCACAAGTAAAAACTCCTCAATCCATCCAACTTCAAAATCTCACCTTCCACCAATGTGATACCTTACATCCCTATCTCCGTGACTAACTTTGAATCCATACAAAAATTTCCCAAGCATGCCCATAATATTCTAAACCCGGCTCCCGATGTCATTTCCCAATTAAAATCTCAGTAGGCCAAACTAAAGATTTATCAATCTCCACTTATAGAACGACTTTAAATTACTTTATCATTAATACATGATCACTAAAGTTATTCTGAAATCATATAAGAACACCAAGGTCTAACTTGACCTTTTATGTAATTCTATGGCCAATGAATTTATCACTTGCACTGATCCCTATACTTTTACCTGAACAATAATGCACCACTTCACTAAACTATGTTTAGATCAAGAGACTTCATCCTAATCTCAAACCCACTTATCAAACTCATAAAAAACTACATGGAGACTAGCCTCTATCATTTCTTGAGGAATATAGAATATATCTAAATCCCATGTTCTTTGACATCTGCTTCCATCAAGACCATCCAAATATTATCCCCATACATCAACAAACCTTTTAAACCAAGTTTCATATGACCACAAATGTCATGATTCTTCCCACCATGGAAGAATATTATTTTACATTCTATGGGATCAAAACCCTAATCTCATGGCGAATGTCCTTTCTGTCACCACACATTAAGATCATATATGAAAAAACCCACTCATACCTGAGCATAGTTGTAACCATTGAATACAAACAACTTTTGGGTGACAAAGACAATCCCTAGTGCTCACTGAATTTTATTCAAAGTGAGGGTCACTGTAGCGAACCATCCCCAGATTGTCTAGAGACGGTGTTTTCTACTAAATATATAGGAATGATTATAAGGAATCAATCCCTAAAGGTGAGATTAGTTTATTAGTCTTGGTAAACAAAATACATAAATGAGTATTTTAGTTATGAATACATTGATTACACCATATTTTTCTTCTTCATTATAAATAATTAACTCCAAGGATAACTTTATTCCATCTAGTAAAATCCATGCATATCTTTCATAGTATGCTTCTTGTTTTCCTAGGGAAAGAAACCTAACAAGGGTGAGATCAAATGATCAGTGAGGAAAAAATATTGAGAAATAAATAATGAATCAATAAGAATAGTAAATATGGAAAGGTGAATAACTGAATGCACATTCCATGTAATCAATAAACTAAATGGAAGTACTTAAGAAATATGGAAAGGTAATAACTGGAAGCACATTCCATTAAAATAACTAGATAATTAAATATCAATATGGAAAGTTAGGAAATAGAAACACATTCTATTTATTCAATGAACTGAAAATGAAATTTATCCATATATATGTTAACATATTATCTCATCGATGAATAATAACAGAATCCTAAAAAGGAAACGCATCCATAGATATGTCGATGAAAAATATCATTGATGAAAAATATAAGAATATAAATGAAAAAATGATTAATTATTAGACTTCATGTTTCCAAGGTCCATGGTACCTTTACCATTAATACATTTCACAAGACGGTTTACAAAATGTAGTGTAAAAACCCATCTAATGGGGCTAGCCAAATGACTCATCCTATGAGACTGTCGATGCATCGAGGGGCTATATATAACTAGGGATCACCTATGTTGTACCAATCCAAAAAATTCCACATATATCAAACAATTTATTTAACAATGTTACTTATCTAATATCCATATTGATTAAAATATACGGATTAATTAAACAATATTCAATGTATACACCATATGTAAAATGGCATACAGTTTAGGTAATGGTAATATTAATGATAAATGAAATGGATAATTTTGGAGAAATTAAATGCTCAATAATCATAAGATATTGAATATTTCAAGGGGAATAATGAATAAATCATGTAAGTGAATGTGAATACTATCCTTGTAAAAATATATCATAAATCATTGAGTCAAAGATTAAGGATAATATCAATTCAACAAATCCCATGTGGAGTAAAAATAGATAGTTGTTGTCGTTTATGAAATAAAAGAATATATTTTAAAAATATTCTTAGGGAAAATAACCTTTTCTTTTGAAAAAACTTTTGAAAATATTTTTCATGAAAAATAAACCTCTTACACTTGAAAGTTAAACTTCAAAGAAATGATGGTAGATGAATCCGTACATGCCATACGAGGTTAAAAGAATATTCATTTTATATATAAAAAGGTTAGAAAATACCTTGTTAATAAAGTGATAATAAGATTAACTTTAAAAATTGGTAAAATAAATAAAGGGTAAAAATTTATTTACCAAATCATTTTAGGAGGTTTTTTGAAAACATTTTTATACAACAATGTTTTTAAAAGAAAATAGGTTCTCCGACTAAAGAGAGAAATTAAATAGGGCTTTATGAAAATAAATTTCTAAAATACATTGTGTACCAATGAGTGGGAAAATGGTATTAATAATTTAAAATGGTCATGAATAACCATATACTAATGAAATTGTATTTTTAATAATGGTTATATAATTTCCTCGAATGGAAATACCATTTAAATACCATTAAAGTTAATGTTGAGGAAAATAATCTTTAAACATCCAAAAGTGTCCCATACCACTTGAAACACTTAATTAATAATCCTCACGAGGGAAATTTTTTCATACCCTTAATAAAATTTATTCATGATATAAGTTATAAAAAGGGAAGTAGATACACTATACAAAATAATTAAGTGGTGTATATGGCATATGCCTAACGAAAAGAAAAGTAAGACAAGAACCCATTATCAATGTGGGAACAAATGAATTGGAAAACCCAAATGTGTTAATAATTAAATGAAACATTTAAATAATAAGACGATAAATTAATTCATGATATTATATGCCAATGTGGCAGTAATTACACCATATATAAGAAATTAGGTGTACAATAATTAAGTATTCCTCATGTAATGAAAATGAGACAAGAATCTCTTACCTTGCGTTTCCTTTTGGGTGAATGTCCTTTAAATTTCTATATAATAAAATTATGTCAATTTTATAATTTATTTACAAACTTTTTCATGTTTATAATTAAAATTATTTCACTTATTAACTTGTTGTGTACAACTACTCAAACAATTAAGTTTACATCAGGTATTTTTACCAAATTCAGTTTATGTGTCAAAATAACTATTGTTGGTCAACTATGGTCATATAGTTCATTATATAACATCTATAGAATAATAAAAATTAAATAATTAACATATCTATACATAAATTATACTTTTAAAATCAATCATTAAATATGGTTATAAAAAATTACTTAACTTTACAATCAAGGAGACGGTAGGTCGTATGTACGCATGAGTAACATTTCCATTTTTCAATGGTCATTATGGAAAAAAGGTAAGTAATACCATATAATTATAGAATGATAATTATATAATAAATACCATATTATTTAATCATACATACTTATATAAATATTTCTGTGATGTGAAAGGAATCACATCATGTTGAGGAGGCGGTAGTCCACACGTGCACGAACGAGGTTATCTCTTTTAAAGATTGTGAAAGGGTAATAAAGGAGATGATATATATATATATATATATATATATATATATATTATTTCAATAAATATAATTTTGTCATTAATATAATATAGATGTTTTTTATTTCTCATTATTTCAATTAAAACCATCCTTTATACGTTCCATGTTTAGTGTGAAGAAATCACAATGCTTTGAGGGGTGGTAGTCCAAACTTTCTCAAACGATGTTATCATATTAATGTAAAATGGAAAGTATTAAAGTTAGGTGTAATAATAGGATTATAAAATTATGAATACATAGTAAATATCATATATAATATATATAAATAGAGTTTTCTTCATAATGGCCACCATGAGAGGCGGTATGAAAAATTGAACTATCATCCTTTTGTGAAGCAGTAGTTAGCCATACACAGAAACATTGTGTTCATTACCCATTAGATGGTTTTGTGTGGAAGTGTAGGTATAAATATCATCATAAAATCATACTAGTATATTTAGGATAATTTTTTTTTGTTACAAAATAAGATAATAATTATATTTAGGGGTTGGATAAGGGATATGATACTAGAGAGATTGAGAAAAGACATTACCTTTTAGTCTGGTAACTTATTTTGGTTTAACCAAAAGGAATCTATGGAAGGTATTATTCCTAAATGTAGGATTATAGGTCAATGTAAGGAATGTTGAGAGGCCATTTGGGAAGATCTTGTCTGAACTTAAGAGGATTGATATGTGTGAGAAATGTATATAGGTGGTGACCTTTTACAGGGAAGTAAAATGACTCGCATGGTATTCTAGAAAAGAAGTTAGGTTTACACATGTTCTTTCATAAAAAAAGTCACAAAAACCACCCAAAATCATTAATTTAATGTCAATGGAAGAACTATGTCCATAAAATTTTGTGTTAGAAAAGTGGTTCAATTATTTTGGCCCTTAAACTTAGGGTTTTAGTCCATTGTTAAGGCCAATTACACCTTAATCACTGTATTTTATTTTAATCACTTTCACTTCTAATATTTTTGAGAAATTAAGATGATATTATTATACCACAATTATTTTATTTATTACAATTTTTTATGTCATATTTTCAAAATTCAAATCACAGAAGCCTCAAAATTAGGATTAATGCTAATCTCGTAGACAGACGGATTAACTTGTTTTAGTAGAAAAATGTTCAAAAGATTGCTATGTTTCTATATTCAATTTAAAATAGTAAATTGATTATAATGAAAATTTTTTTTTAGTAGATGTATAATTGATCCAATTTTACTTTAAAGAAATATAATATAATTTAACATTAATAATTATTTAAATTAAAAGGTAGTTTTTAACTGAAACACAATATTTTCACTATTCAATAAAAAATGATGTTTCTCAGAAAAATATAAAATAATCACCATAATCTAATTTTGAAATTATTAATTCAAAAATAAATCTTATTTTATCAAATTAAATTAAAAAAACTGTAAAAATTTATATTTAAAATATGTTAGCCATTAAAAGGTGGTAAAAATGCCTTAATAAAAATATATGTTTTTATGTGAAATATTATGTTTTCTCTTATCTCATGCTTAAAAAATATATTAGGGTAAAACAACTTTGTGATCATAGAAATAGGTCTCTATAAAAATATCCTTTTAATATTCAATTTTTTATTATATTCATTTCTAATTTATTTTTAACCAATTATTTTGTTGTCTAAACCATATATTTTCATAAGTTAGTTAATACAATTCAAAATGTCTAGTTTATATCTTATTATATTAAATAATAATTTTTTTAATTTCATATTGTTTCTCGGTTGGAATCAATATTTCATAGAGAGAAATCCACCAAAGAAGGTCACTTTTGTGTATAACGCAAGCTATAAAGGAAGGTTGTTGTTGTGTATGATGTATGATAACTCAGTGTTGCATTCATTGAAATCTAAATCGGTGTTTCATGTGTTGAAATATATAGAAAATATTTTATATAGTAAATATATTATAATTATACGGATATTATATTACCTTACATGCTTTCTGTCACGTGTCATACGTGGTATCAAATACATGGTTCTTACTTTAGTTTTTTGGGGCATCACATTCTCCCCGCCTTATTTAAATTTCATCCTCATAATTTAAACTCAATCTTAGTAATAGATTGCTTGATATTTCCTACATTTAAATCCCACATCATAAGAAGATTTCATGAAACATTCTCTAGAAAATATATAATGGAAAGTACAAATATCACATAGACTACCATATATCTAGGTCTCTAAGTAGGAGAACATTAGTAGAAAGTATAGATACATACTTAAAGGAGAAGTGTAAGTATTTATTGAGACTGAATGAGGTCATCAATCACAAACAAGTTAATCATCAATAAAAGTTGAGATCATAAAATCTATAAATATATAATGACTTATAATATAATAAGTTCAACAAAAATTAAGTTACTAGGACCAAATTTTATTTCTAATTCATTTACTTAATGTTGGGTAATTCTTTTACTGAACACGAATATAATGAAATATTCTTACTTGACATGTTTCAATTTCATATGAACAATCTTAAATTTTGGTTTTTCTTTAATGAAATTCTAATTCATTGCTTTAATACCATGAATTAATTACGAATAATTATTTTTTTTTATTTCTACATCAAGATTTTTTTAAATGATCATAAGAGTGAAAAGTCTTACTATTTGTCCTTAACTATATTAGAAAAAAATGGATATTAGACTAATACCTAATCCTTAAAAGTTATATTACAAGTTCATTATTAATACATATTCACTAAATTGTTTAACTAAAAACAATTAGAATTAACAAGGACATTCCGTAGGTTAGTGGTTATCATGAAACCCTTACCATCCTTCAGTCACATGTTCAAGTCCTACAGCCTTTCCAGATTTGATTGGTTCTCACCAACTTACATGTTGCCCTTTTATAAAACCATATTAATATAACTTCCATATTTAAATATGATGAAAAACCTTGAAATTAGATTAATCAATAAATATCATTTTAACCAAGGGTTTTAATACAACCTCAGCCTAAATACTTCATCCATTTTATTTCCACATAAGTTATTTCTTGGTCTTGGAATTATCTATAATATCATTAGTTGGATTTATAGAACATGACACTTTATCTACAATCTAGAACTCCTTAGGCTTGACCTAAGTTACTTATTATGTATCAAAATCCTTCATAATGGTTTGTAAAGAAAAAGAGGACTATCCTATGCATATATCCCGGGAGTGTCAAACCAGGTGCGCAGTAAGGCTTGTTGTTGGGTACTATGTTTCCCCGAGTCAAGCCTAGAACACCTTGTTGGAGTTGTTACTCCTAGGTACATTTGTGACAGAACCATGCCCACTTGTAGTATCTAAGTAGGGATATATTTCTAGTGAGACCCACATAATATACACTTTACCAAAATTCTAGGGTTTTCATCTATACTTATTCTCAAATTCTACCTTATGGTTATGTTCTCTAATCTAGGTTTTCCAAAATCTAGTTCCCAAGGTTTCTACTAAACTTCCTTTGATACCAACTATAGATACACAACCTTATATATCCTAGAGCCAGTGTCTGATACTAAATTCATTGGCATAATTACAATGAATCAAGCCTTGATGGAACAATTAGAATAATAGTCTTGGTAAACTAGATATATAAATGTGTATTTTATAAATTAATACATTGATTAGAATATAATTTTTTTCTTTTTTATAAATAAGTAACTCAGAGGATAACTATAATCCATATAGTAAAATCCATGCATAAAATTTATAGTATGCTTCTTTGATTCCTTGTAAAAGAAACATAATAAGGGCGTGCTCAGGTGATTAGTAAGAGAAATATATAGAGGAATAAATAATGAATCAATGAGAATAGTCAATATGGTAAGGTGAATAACTGAATGGACATTCCATGTAATCAATAAACTGACTGGGAGTACTTAAGAAATATAGAAAGGTAATAACTGGAAGCCTATTCCATTAAAATAACTAGATAAGGTAATATCAATCTAGAAATTTAGGAAACTGAAACACATTCCATTCATTCAGTAAACTGAAAATAGAGTGTATCCATAGATATGTCGATGCATTATCTCATGGATGAATAATAACTAAATCCTAAAAATGAAACACATTCAATGATATGTCGATCAAAAATCTCACAAATGAATAATATCAGAATATAAATGAAGTAAATGATTAATTATTGGACACCATGTTTCCTAGGTACATGGTACCTTTATCATCAAGACCTTTCACAACAAGTTTTACAAAATGTTTGGTAAAAACAATCTAAGGAGAATTTCCAAATGACACGTCCTATGAGACTACCAATGCATCGAGGTGCTATCTATAACCATGACCCACCCATGTCGTACTAGTCCGAAACAATCCTCATCTATCAAATAATCGATTTAACATTGTTCCTTATCTAATATATATATGGCATAGAAGATACATATTAATCAAACAATATTCAAACAATACACTATATGTAAAATGGTATACAGTTTAAGAAATAATAATATCCATGATAAATGAAATAGATAATTTAGGAGAAATTCAATGTTCAATGATCATAATAGATTTAATATTTCAAGGGGAATAATAAATAAATCAATGAATTTAATTTGAATAATACCCTTGGCCATATAAATCATAAACCATCCAGATAAATATTAAGGATAATATCAATACAATAAATCCCTTATGTAGTAAAAATAGAGAGTTTTTGTCATTGATGAAATAAAATAGTATATATTAAAAATATTCTTGGGGAAAATATCATTTTCTTTTGAAAAAAATTTTGAAAATATTTTTCCTTAAAAATAAACCTTTTAAACTTGAAAAGGATACTTCAATGAAATAACGATGGATGAATCTGTACAAGTTGTACATGGTAAAAAGAATATTGCTTTTGTGTGGAAAAAGCATATAAAATAAATCACTAGTACATTGATAAGAAGATTACTTTGAAGCATTGGTAAAATAAGAAATGTGTAAAAATGTATTTACCAAATCATTTTAGGAACATTTTTGAAAACATTTTAACAAAACAATGTTTTTAGAAGAAAATAGGTTCTCCGACTAAAGAGAGTAATAAAGCCCAGTTTTCTAAAAAACATTTTCTAAAACACTTTGAGTACCAAAGAGTGGTAAAATAGTAATAATACTTGAAAATAGACATGAATAATCAGTGATTAATGAAAGGGTATATTGAAAAATGTTTATATAATTTCCTTGAATGGAAATACCATTGAAAGATCATTAAAGTTATTATTGAGGAAAATAATCTTTAAACATCACAAAGTGTCCCATAAAAATTGAAACATTTAATAAATAATCCCCATGATAGAAATTTATTCATACCATTAAGAAAAGGTATTTGTGATATAATGTATAAAAGGGGAAATAGATACACTACAAAATAAGTAAGTGGTGTATATGGCGTATTCCTTATGAAAAGAAAAGTAAGATTAGAATCCCTTACCAATGTGGTAACAAATGAATTGGAAAACCTAATGGTATTAATCATTAGATAAAACATTTAAATACCATGTAGATAAAATAATTAATGATATTATATGTCAATGTGGAAGTAATCACACCATATAAAAGAAATTAGGTGTATAATAATTAAGTATGCCTCATATAATGAAAATGAGACAAGAATCCCTTACCCTGTGTTTCCTTTCACGTAAAAATCCATTAAATTTCTACATAATAATAATAGGTAAATTTTATACTTTCTTTATAACAATTTTCATGTTTATAATTAATTTTTTTTTTCACTTATTACCTTGTTGTGTACAACTACTCAAACAATTAAGTTTACATCGGGTGTTTTTGAACAAATTCGGTTTCTGTGTCAAAAAAACTATTGTTGGTCAACTATGGTCCTATGGTTCATTATATAAAATATCCACAATAAAAACCATGAAATAATTATAATATTTATATATAAATTATACTTTTAAAATCAGTCATTAAATATGTTTATGAAAAATGAATTAATGTTACAATCATGGAGACAATGTGTTGTATGTACACATGAGTAACATTGCCATTTTTCAATGGTCGTTATAGAAAGAAGATAAGTAACATCATATCATTACAGAATGATAATTATATAATAAATAACATATTATTTAATCATACATACTTATATAAAAATATTCTATGATGTAAAAGGAATCACATCATGTTGAGGAGCCGGTAGTCCACACGTCCATGAACGATGTTATCTCTTTTAAAAATTGTGAAAGGGTAATAAAGGAGATGATATATATATATATATAAAAATAATATTTACAGAAATATAATTATGTCATTAATATCATATAGATTTTTTATGACTTATATGTTTAATTTAAAAAATCTTTTATACGTTTCATGTTTAGTGTGAACGAATCACAACACTTTGAGGGGGTTGTAGTCCACACTTCCTCAAACGATGTTATCGTATAAATGTAAAATGGAAATTATTAAAGTTAGGTTTGATAAAATAATTTAAAAATTATTAAGACACAATACATATAATATATAATATATATAAATATAGTTTCCATCATAATGGACACCATGAGATGTGGTAGGGAACAATTTAACAATCATCGTTTCGTGAGGCAGTAGTTTTCCTTACACAGAAACATTATGTTCATTACCCATTAGATGGTCGTGTGTGTAATTTTAGGTCAAGATATCAGAATAAAAATATCCTAGTATATTGAGGATACTGGTGTTGTTACACAAGGATAGAATAATTATATTTTAGGGGTTGTAGATTGGAAATGTAACTAGAGAGATTGAGAATAGACATTACCTTTTAATCAGGTAACTTCTTTTGGTTTAACAAAAATGCATCCATGGAAGGTATTCATCTAAAATAGAGGCTTATATGTTTAGGGGAGGGATATTTGGAGGCCATTTGGTCATTTTTTGGATTAACTTAAGAGGATTGAGAGGTGTGAGGAATGGATATAGGTGGTGGCCTTTTATAGAGAAGGAAAAGGACTCACATGGTATTCTTGAAAAGAAGGTCAGTGTACACAAGTTATTACTTAAAATGTTCCTAAAAAACCACCCAAACTCATTAATATAAGGTTAATGGCGTAAATATGCTCATCCAATGGGTTTTTAAAAATTTTATAGCTCATTTTGTCCCTTAAACTTAGGGTTTTAGTCCATTTTAAGCCTAATTAAACCTTAATCACTATAACTAATTTTAATCACTTTCACTAATACTTTTTTTCAAAAATTAAGTTAATATTATTAGAAACAAAAATAATATTAATTAAAATGGTTTAGGTTATATTTTAAAAATTCAAATCGCAGAAGCGGAAAAATTAGGATTAATGTTAATCTCATAGACAGACGAATTAACTGGTTTTAGTAGAAAAATGTTCAAAAGATTGTTATGTTTTTATATTAAGTTTAAAATTTTAAATTGATTATAATAAAAAAATTGTATTAATAGATTTATAATTGATCAAAATTTACTTTTAAACAAAATTATAATATAATTTTACATTAATAATTATTTAAATGAAAAGGCAGTTTTAACTAAAACACAGTATTTGTCACTATTCACTAAAAAATATGTTTCACGGAAAAATCCCAAAAATTAATCCTAAGATAATTTTTAAATTAGTAATTAAAAAATATAGTTTATTTTATCAAATTAAATTCATAAAATTGTAAAATATATGATTTAAAATAGGTTCATCATTAAAAGGGGGTAAAAATGCCATAATACAAATATAGGTTTTTATGTGAAATATTGGGTTTTATCTTATCTTATTCTTAACAAATAAATTGGATGATTATCTAAAATAATTAATTGAATATATAAGATATTTATTAGATTAATATCACTCAATAACTGTAATTAATTTATTCTCTTAGGGAAAATAACTTCATGAGTATAAAAATGTTTCTCAATAAAAATATTTTATTAATATTCAGTTAGTTCATATATTCATTTATAATTTATTTTTAACCAATTATTTAGTGGTATAAACTATATATTTTCAATATTTATTTAATAATATTCATAATGGCTAGTTTATATATTTTTATTTTAAATTACAATGTTTTAATTACAGATTGTTTCTTTGTAAGACTCGATATTGCGTATAGAGAAATCCATTGAAGAAGGTCTCCTTTGCATGAAACACAAGATATAGTGGAAGTTATTTATTGTGTATAATATACGCTAACTCAGTTTCATAAGCATTGAAAGCTAGCTCAGTGTTTCATGTGTTGAAATATATAGAATATATTTTAAATAGTAAATATATTATAATGTATACATATATTTTATTACCTTAAGAGCTGGTTGTCGCATTTCATACATGCTATTGAATACAAGGTTCTTACTTCAGTTTTTAAGGGAATCCCAATCACACATTCCAAGGATTATGGTGTCTCCCCACCATATTAAATTCATTACTTTACTTATCATGCACTGACCCCTTTGGGTCCTCTAATTACCACATGTGTATCACTCCTCCCGATCCACCCCCACCATCCTATAAAAACCTAAACAAGATTTATCTCTTGGATCAACCATGTCAAAACACTTAGATCCAAATAAAATAATTCCCCTCTTAACCAAGTTTATTCTCCCTTTCTAAAAAACCTCAGGCTTCATTTCCCATGACGCCTCATCAAGGTTATCATCCATATGCTTGCATACAACTACTCACCGACCAAAAAAATGGTAGGAATTTTACTTACGTGCAAGCACTAACTTGATCCATTTAAGAAAAATAGGCGTTCACTCCCACACCAACAAATCACATATACTGAATCACAGTCCAATGAGTCGTGTTGTATCCAAACATGCAACACAATCCTACACCATAGACCATGCTAATGTACAAGTCAGCCTAAATTTAATGGAAACACCCTTAGTACTCCTCTTTAAAATTGGACATTTCCCCTATGAAAAGGTCCAACACATGAAATCCCACCATTTGGTTTCATCTCAAAACTACAAGAATTTAACCCCACTCACAACTAGCTATTGGAAGCACAATCTGAACTCAACTGGGTGAGGAACTCGATCACTCCTTACCTATACTCCAAAAATTTATATCAAGCCTTAGTACCCTAGTTTATTTCATATTGTTAACCATTAAAGTAACCACTAAACATATGAGGAATTTATACTCACACCTCACATACACCAACTAGAGGCATCCTAAATTCCATCATATAACAAGACTGAATCCTTACATGTTTCATGGTTATACACATGAACACCCATCATCTTTGGTGTCGTTTTATGAACCAAAAACACTTATCTAATCCAGAGTGATATACCAAAAGTTCATCCACATGATAGGGTCAGGAATCCAAATGATCATGTCCTTTAAAACTGGCCCAGTCATAAGACCTTAACACAATGGTTGTTCAACCACACTACCTCATCAATTGGAAGCACTGAACATGGTACAAACACAGAAACCAAATCTTATCCCCAAGATTTACACCTGTAAAATCGTTCATAAGAATGTGATAACCCTCTCATGGGTTACCCTTAGATATCTCTAAGAAATGACTTGAAACATCCTGACCTAGGATCTATTTAAGACGAACCCCAATTTGGTGGGTCACATGGCCTCAAGCATGCCTCCCCGAAACCAAAGGCTACCAACTAACAATGATGTTGTAAGGGTGGTAAAATAGAGATATTATACCCTCAAATCAAAGTATCACACCAGATACAACAGATAACCATCAACAACATAAGGATAATATAACCAATAAAAAATCAAAAACTGTAGAAATGTAAATAGATAACCGAATAAGTGGGTAGTGGAAGAAACATATAACTCAACAACTAAATAAATATCACAAAATCCACCGTGGAAGTGTCAATACATAATGCATGGCATGTTGGAAAAAAAGGGAATAGGGTAACATGCATTTAATCATGCTATCCAAAAAATAAAAGAAATAATAAAATATGATCCTCATGAATCTTGAGTTCATGCTCAGTACTATACTCATAAGATCCAACTAAGAAATATATATATGCAACCGGTAGTAGGGTGGTTTCCCTTATCAACACTAGCAAGAAGACAATCTTCTCAGGTGCTAAAGGAGGCCCGAGTAGGGTGTGAGATAAAAAACTCACTGGACACCAGCAATGATGTATATGTGTAATCTAAGTAGTGATCATAACTAAATAGTGTGCAGGTATAATCAAAAAAGTAAATCATTGCTGAATAAATAAAAAACCGACTGCCTAGGTTCCTAAAGGATTCCTGATGGGTCTACCTACTTTAGCTTTTAGCTGTAATGTATGTCTGATCAAGTCACTATATATATAAATAGTAATTATATATATATATATATATATATATTATTTCTATATTTTATCCATCTATATGAACCAAGTTTGTGAGGATTCCTAATGTCCATATACATGGAATACCAGTGCTGACTGAACTTGGGCGTAACTATCCATGACTAATCTAACAAACCTATAAGCTCATACAATAGGGTGTATTCCCTACAACCCGATAGAGTGGGGATTTCATTCCAAGCACTTGGGATGGTGGGATAGAACTCCATGGAAACACTCTAATCATGGAATGTGGAGCATAAATCCCATCGTCTATATCGTATCACTGTTGCAAGTCTCCATGACCAACACCCGATGTAAGGGAGCATGAGTCTCCATGCTCAATAGAATCCTTACCATCATATCATAGCCTCTATAAAGGTGCATTATAAATATAACTGTAATGGGGTATTACCACACATAAATCTCTTTCATATAGCCTATATATATATATATAAAGCATAAAAAATTATAACATATTACATAAGGAAATACCCCTCATGTAATTCAATTAAAAAATTTCATTTATAGTTAATGAATTTTCATTCTAAATGAGAATTCCAATAAGTATAAAAAGGGCATGGTCATACCATCCCATCAATCATTAACCATTTCATTATAAACCACCCATTCAATCCAAGCCTTTCATTTTACCAAAACATGAAAATTTAATTTAATAGGGCTCAAGTGTCAATTGGTAAGTGTCATGTCAAATTCATTTAAAGGATTCCAATATCTGGAAAAAGACATAATATAAAATCCATTCACCCTAAACAATTCATTTAACTCATTTAATACATGTTAAAACCATTTATAAGGCTCAAATGTGATATACTGTAGACATGTTCATTATGGAAATTTTCCACTTTGGAAATTCCTTCCATAAGAGGGACAAGAACCGAAGGGGTACCTTGGGTCACATGTAATACACATATAATAAGGGGAATTACATTTATAATCCAAGCCTAAATCTAAAATAAGTCCCATTAATTGTGCACTAATTGACCAAAATGGACAATTTTAATGGCACACCAATGGGGTGACCGTATAAGCTATGTGTAATCTCTAACCCACCTAAAAAGACTCAATAAAAATGTATCTACATGAAATGGTAAGTTATAAATGAAGGAATCAATAGAATTACATGATTGAAAAATTTTGTCATATGGCATGATAGAGTAATTATGAAACAACGAAATGTTTTTGGGAAAACAATGTGACTACCTATCTCAAGGTTGTAGAAAACCGTTAACTCAATATCGACCGCACCTTTGAAGAAGGTTGGAAGAGATATGAGAAACATTACAGTGCCCAAAAAATAGCGAATTTAAACCTATATCTAAATAACATAATGGATGTGAAGAAAAATATTGATAGGATTTGAGATACTAGGGGAGATTACCGAGACAGATTTGTATCTTCCAATGGATCGAGGAACATACATGGGATGAAGGATTTAGATCAAATCCAAGATGAGGGTATTATTGAGCTCCAAAGGGAAGAGGGAGAGGTGATGTCTGCTGGAGGGGGGGAGAAAAAATAAAAAAATTTATTAAACGTTTTAGTGGATGAAAATATTAAATTCACCCAAAAAAACCAAAGAACATGGTTTAGGTGCATGGTTAGTCAAACTGTACACTAACAGTGCAAGGTTTCCTATAGATAAGGTTCACCCCACACATTTAGGCACACCGTTTTATTATTCATGTTTTTACCATAAAAATGGGATCTATTCCGTGTCTAAATATGGTTGTACGGTCATGAGCCCTAGGTCACACAGTTTCATACAAACCATGCGGTCTAGTATGTTTTTTCCATTTTAGGGGTCTGGGCTCCAAATGAGCCCTAGACACACCCATGACCTCCATGAATTGATTATACCTGGGTATTGGGGATATTTATGATATTTAAATTGAAAAAATAATGATATGTATCTTCCTTGAAAAAACAGGTTGTTACTACCTCCCCTCCTTAAAGTAACTCATCCCCGAGTTGACCTTCTGAGGGTAAAGATGCATCGTCAGAGAATATCTTCCGCCACTGTGACTTTATATCAGATTCCCATTCCCAGGTCTTGTATTGTACTCATTCGTGCTTCCATAGTACCCATACTCGATGGACAGACCTACCTCATCATGCCTTCATGCTCCGATCAACAATAAAAATGGGATAATCCATGAAGGAATCATCCATATCTAGCTCAAATTCATCAGGATGGAAGATGTGATTCGAGTCTAGATAGTATCGGTGAAGCTGATATACATGAAAAACATTATTCATGAACTGGTATCTCTGAGGAAGTTATAATTACGAAGAAATAGGTTTTATCCTTTTTACAACCTTGAAGGTTCCAATGAACCTCAGTGAGAGTTTTCATTGCCTCCAAATATATCCATACCCCAACCTGGGTGAGTCTCTTTATAAAACATAGTCTCCTACCTCAAAATCAAGAGTTCATAAATGTCTGTTGGTAGAAAACCACTGTCTAGAATGAGCTATCAACATACACTTTCTAATCAATTGGACCTACTATGTAGTATCTTGCATGAGATGTGATTCGAGCATAATAGATTCTCCTATCTCTAGCCAGCATAGTGGTGAGTGACAAGGCCTACCATATAATACTTCAAAGGGAGCCATCTCTATGGTAGCTTGAAATCTGTTTTTTAATAAAATCAATGAGGGGAATTTGTTTCTCTTAGGAATCCCCAAAGTCAAGGAAACTTTCACGGATCATGTCCTCCAAAATGTAAATCGTATGCTTTGTCTTTCCATCAATCTATGAGTGATAGGTCATTTTCATAAGTACCTCTGTACCCAAGGCCTTCTACAACCCCTTAAAGAACCATGAAATGAATTGGGAATATCTATAAAAAATCATAGAAAAAGGATTTCCATGAAGATGTACAACTTCTATGACATATATCCTTCCAAGATCATCTACCGAAAAGGTCTCTCGCATAGGTAGGAAGTGTGCGACCTTCATCAAACGATTTATGAAAAGCCACATAGTATCATTTTTATGAGGTGATTTGGGTTGACCAGTCATCAATTCCATAGAATTATATTCCAATTTCAGATCAAGAACTGATAATGGTTGTAGACACTTTGTTGGATGTTGATGTTCTACCTTCACCTGCTGAAAGGTGGATGATCAGGTGATGAATACAACAATCTCATGTTTCATACCAGACCACCAATATTGGCATTGTAGATCTTGATAAATTTTGGTGACACTGGGATGAATCACCCATGTTGAGGTGTGAAATTCCCACATGAGATCCTCTTTGATGTCTATTGGGACCCATACACACCCATTTAATAATAGAGTGTCATCCCCATCCACAGTCTAACTAGAAGATGTGTCATCATCTAAAACAGTTTCCCATTGGATGAGTCCTTCAAGTTCAAATAAAAATCTCACTATTACCCATTCCAAAAGGGTATATTTCACTAATAAGGATGAAGTGATATCCTAACCATGGTTATCCTAAACCTCAATGTGCATATTTGAGAATAAGTCCAAAATCTTCCATTCATCACTGGATTCCTGAACTTCCTATGTCCAAGTCTTCCAGCTTAGAGCATCAACTAGAGAATTTCCCTTCTTAGGTGTGTAGGAAAGCACAAAATCAAAATAATGTAGGTACTCCACACACCTTTATTGCCTATCATTCAGAACCCATTGTATAAAGATGTAATTGAGGATTTTGTGATATATGAATACCACAAAATTTATTATATTGAGATAGTGTCTCCCACAGCATAAGGCATGCACAAAAAAAGTAAGCTCGTGATTGTGTGTTGGGTAGTCCCACTCGTGAGGCCTCATCTAATAAGATCTTTACATGATGACTCTCTCATCCTGCATAAAAAAACTCCAATCCTAAAAAATGATGCATCACATTATACAGTGTAGGCCCTGCCAAGCTCCTAAAGAATTGGTATCGATGCTAAATCCAGTCTTCCTAACAACCCAGAAAGGATGCTTTAGAAGAGTTTGACCATACAAATTTCACACACTTCTTTGTAAAGACCGTAAGCAGTACTTTAAGGAAGAATAAATCCTCGATGAAGCATATATAATATCTAGTTAGCCCCAAGAATCTCAAAATATAAAATATGTTATAGGGAAGATTTTAGGAAACTACAGCTCTCACTTTCTCTAGTTCTATTGAAACTTCTGACTGTGAGATATTGTGACCTATGATGTGTACTTTGTCGATCCAAAAGTAGAATTTACTGAACTTAACATAGATCAAATACTCTCTTAGTGTATTCAACACAATCTCAATATGAGTTACATTCTCATTTATGGAGTGCAAATACATTGAGATATCATCAACAAAAAATACTACAAATGAATCCATATATGAGTGGAAAATGTGATTCATAAGATCCATAAAGACTACGGGTGTGTTCATGTGTCTAAAAAGTATAACTTTGTACTCTTGTAGACCATACATTCTATTTAAAGCTATGATAGGTATGTATAAAGTATTTATATTCACCTGATGATATCCCAAACTCAAAATTTTCTATGAGAACACCTTTTATACTTGGATCTGATCAAAGAGTTCGTCTATTCTAGGAAGTGGATACCAATTCTTTATAGTGAGCTGGTTCAAACGATGGTAACCTAAGTAGATCCTGATGGGACCATTATCTTTCATGGAAAAAGGACTAGTGAAACCTATGGAAAAGTTATGGAGAATATGTAACATTTATCCTGTTGATATTACAATTGATTTTTGAGTTCCAAAAGCTCCATTGGGGCCATCCTATAAGGAGGAATGGTCACTGGTTCTGCTCCTGGTACAAGATCAATAGTGAACTCTACCCCTCACACTGGAGGTAGAACAAATAAGTAATAAAGAAATAAGTTCATATAATTCTCTACTATAGGAAGAAATATAGCGGGTTGTAACCCCTGGTCATCCAGAAAAATACTAGCAATCTATGTCATAACACTGACCAGCCTCTGCTCCTTGGGTCCAGCTCTAGTCGCACTGATATCCCATTCTCCCTTAGGTAAGTGATTAACACCATATGTTGATATAAATTACACCCTAAAATGATATAAGTTAATATGATATTGATAGGGATTTAACCAATCCATCCCAATGATTAAGTCAAATCCCTCCATGACTAGGAGATATAGATTCTACATGAGAAGGTAACCTCCTATCTCAAGGGGACAATTTTTACAGTGGGGAATGACCTTTGATCGGATAACTAATGGTGTATCTAGTTTCATAATTCCATAAAATAACTCGATATCAAGTCCCTATCTCGCAATTATTTCCTCAAATATAAATGAGAGAGACATGATTGTGTCAAATAAAGAAGACAACAAAGTGGAGGTAACTAGGATAATACCTCATATAGTAGAAGTTCACGTACTCTTCTCATATAGTGTAGGATGTAATGCATGTAATTGGAATTTACCAGGGCCCTAATTCACTCCCTAACTTCCCAGAGCAAGCCTGCTCTTCTAGCACTGATAATCATAAGCTCGACTGCCTCTACCTCGATTGCCACCTTTTCATGATAGAGCATTAGTATTCCAACTACCTTTCTTTCATGATCCTGTTGACCCTTCTCCTAACTAATGAATATGTGAAAATCCTCACTCACTTGGCACTAGAGGGAAGGTCCAAAATAAGCACTAGAGATGTCCCATCCAGCCTCAACTTCTACACTCCACTGGATCCCGCAGACACTGTGACTTGATGTGTCTTGGATTCCCGTATTAGAGACACATGAGAAATCCATATTCATGAGGATCTTACCTACTGCTACATCCATGAGTAGTATCAATGTGCATATTTCTCCCAGAATAAGAACCACTAAAATCCCTAGGTGCTAAACTACCCTGACTCATACCTTTAATAAACCTCAAATTACACTCTTTAATTTGGGTCTAGTTGATGATTTTAGAGATGGTAGTCAAACTTAACACATTGACCTATTAATAGATGGTGTAAACCATACCAACCTCAAATTTTCTAGAAATAATAAGACCATAAATAATTAGAGAGGGATAAAACCATTGCAGCTTTGTGAAACAGGAAGAGTATTTCATAACTTTCATACTCCCCAGCTATAGATTCATAAAATCTCTAGCTCTTTCACCCCTATGAGTCTAGGGAAAGTTCCAGTCATAGAATATGGTATACAAGTAATCCCAAACCATATCACATTGTTTATATACCTGGATGAAAACATCCCACTACCTCTTAGTCGAATCACATAGCATATAAGCTTCTAGATTGACCATCCACTCTGAAGGTGACATGATATGCTCAAATATTTATGATATTTCCTCAATACAAGACCACACAGCATGAGGTACTCTATCCCTCGAGAAGGTGGGAGGCTGATGCTGCAGAAACTTGCGAGTCAACTCTACTATGGTTGAGGCAGGTCGACCAACACCCTACATCGACAAAAGAATATGTAAGAATCCCTCACGGAACTAGATGAGTAACCATAAGTGGATCTATAAGAGGAATGGATGGTGTCCCTCATCCCACCACCTCAGGAACATGATCATCACCACCTTTATGGTGCATGACCAGAGGATATCATGGTGGCATAATGAAACAATGCCAAACAAATGTCTCATAAGTGATTTAAGTGAGCATATAAATTCATGATAGGAAACTAGAATATGAGTAATTCCTTCCTAAAGAAACAACCATGCCTCTCTACTTGATTCAAAATCTAGGTCTATATGATATAAAGAGACCATAATAATCCATAATAATTCAATATATACCCACTACCCACTAATAAGGTCAGGTTTGTTTCTTTGTCTCTGGGCTAGGAATATATAAGATTTCCATTTCAACTCAAAAGTCACTTTAATTTTGATTTTTTTATTAAATAAATATGTAAATATATTTAAATGTTTGAATTTAGTGGGATACCATTTTCTGATCCATAAGGTATCATACTCCTTATGAACCAAAATATGGAATCCACATAACCCACACCATAACACGTTTCTGCTCATCTGATCGATGATCCATATCTCAATGTGCCATTATTAATTGCTTAAGGTTTCTGCTTTGACCTATTTAGGAAAACACTGTTAGGTTAAGATAGTAACTTTTTATTTCAATTATTTTTTCCAATACCAACGAGAAATTTCAACACAATTCAATACATATCAAGGAACAATCAAAATGCAATAAGAAAATGAATGCTAAAAATAAACATGGCATGAAAAAAATGCCTAGAATATTCATCCTATTGTGCCTATAGTAATGCAAGATCTAATGAAAACCCATCATCTCATTCGGTATAGTTAATGAAATCATCATTTCAATTAAACTAATATCAATAACATCATAAATCAAGTTCATCACTCAACGATGAAATGATATCAATAGTAATAGAAAAAAGTAGAACAACAATCATAATCCTTGAAATTTAGTCTTTAACATGAATATGGGTTCACAACGCCCATGGATGGATTATGAAAAAGTCCCCAAGAGTTCCCAATCTCAAATCTATTATATCAAAATAGTAATCAAGAAAGGAACCACTGTAAAACCACTTTGTAACATCCTTACCCAGGATCCACTTAAGCTGAAGCCCAAGCTAGTGTGTCACATGTCCTCAAGCCCACCTCCCCACATGCTAGAGGTTGCCGACTAGTAGCCATGGTGTAAGGGTTTTACAATTGGGAGACTATACCCTCATGTAGAGTATTAAAACATATACAATAGATAACCATCAATAGAGGAATTATAATACAATTAATAAAAAATAAAAAAATTACAGAAACATAAATATATAATTGAATAAGTGGGCAAAAGAGGAAGAAAATAATTGGAAAACCGAATAAATTTAACAAAATCCACCATAGAAGTGTCAATACATAATGCATGGTATACTTGTAAAAATATGGTAATAGGAGAACAAGCATACAGTCATGCTATCCAAAAAGTACGAAAATAACAAGATCTATTCCTCTATAATCTAGAGAACATGCTTGGTAATATATTACTAAGATCCAACTAAGTAATACATATCATCAACCTGTGGTAGGGAACTTTCTCCTATCAGCACCCACAGGCAGAAAGTCTTCTCAGGTACCAAAACCAGCCTGAGTAGGGTGTGAGATAAAAATCTCAATATTCCACCACCAATAGTTTCAACATGTAATTCATGTAGTGCTCATAAATAAATAGTTTGAAGGTATAATCAGGAAAGTAATGCAACACTACATAAATAAATATCCTCCCACTCAGGTTCCTTAAGGACACATAGTGGGTCTACCTGCTTCATCTTGTAGCTAGAATGTTTATCTGATCAAGCCACTATATAAATATAAATAGTAATTATTTATATATATATATATATATAGTGTAGTTTTATATTTAATCCATCTATATAAACCAAGTTCATGAGGTTGACTAATGGCCATATACCTAGAATACTAGTGGTGGCTAGACTGGGGTGTAACTCACACTATCAATGACCAGTCTAATGAACCTATAATCTCATGACATAGGTTGCATTACCTAAATCCTGGTAGAGTGGGGAATATCATACCCATATCTTAGGATGGTGAGTTATCATTCCATGAAAATAATATAATCATGGAACGTGGTGCATAAATCCCATCTCCTATATCATATCACTAGTATGAGTCTCTATACTCTACACCTGATGTAAGGGAGCATAACTCTCCATGCTTAACAGAACCCTTACCATCATTGTGTAGACTTTATAAAGGTTCATTATAAATATAGATAGCATGGGGAATTTCCTCCCATACATCTATTTCATATAGACTATATATATATGAGACATAAACATTTATAACATATTACATAAGGCAATACCTATTATGTAATTCAATGAAACAAGTTCAATTATAGGTAAATAATTATCATTCTCAATGAGAATTCATATAGTAATAAACAAGGTCATGGTCATACCATCCCATCAAGCATTACCATTTCATTATAATCCACCCATTCAATTTAAGCCTTTCATTTTACCAAAACATGTCGATTTAATTTACTCGGATTAAGTATCAATTGGTAGGTGTCATGGTAAATTCATTTAAAGGATGCCACCACATTTTATAATCCATCCTATAAAATCCATTCACCTTAACCAATTAATTCAACTCATTTAAGACATGGTAAAACTATTTATAATGCTCAAAGGTCATATAGTGTAGACACATTCATTAAGGAAATTGCCCATTTGGGAAATTCCAAACATATATGGTCCAAGAACCAAAGGGTTGGGTCAAATTTAATACCCATATAACATGGGAAATTACAATTATAATCCAATCCAAAATATAAAATATGTTTTGGTCATTTTTCACGAATTGGCCAAAATGGCCAATTCTAATTGCACACACATGGGGTGACCATATTAGTAATGTGTGATCTATAAACCACTTAACAAGACTCAAAAAACATGTATCTAGGTGGAATAGTCAATTATATATGAATTAATCAATGTAATTTATATTCTCGGAAAATGCCAACATATGAAACGATGACATAATTATAAAATTACCAAAACTCGATGGGAAAACAATGTGACCACCAAGGTTGTAGATGATTGCTCACTCAATATTAGCCTCAAATGTTAAGAAGGATGGAAGAGATTTTAGAAACAGTATAATTCTCTAAAAATAAATCATATGATCTAACATATAAATAGTGAAATATATTTGAATAAAAACCATTATAGGAGTTGAGATACTATTGGATATTATCGAGACAAATTCGTTGCTTCTAACAGATCGTGGAACATATACCAAATAAAGGATCTAGCTCAGATACATGATGAGGGGATACTTGAGATATAAATGGAAGAGGTATAGGTTCTATCTCTAGGATGGAGGATAAGAACAAAGAAAAATTCTTAAAAGGTTATGTGGGGAAAAGTAGTAAGTTCACCCCAAAAAACCAAAACTCACAGTTTAGGCGCACATTTTGTCAAACCAAGAACCAACCATGCATGGTTGCCTATAGAGAAGGGTTACCCTACATGGTTAGGTTCACGGTTAACTATGAAGAAACCATGAAAATTGGTATTCCCCATGTCTGCAACCGGCTGCATGGTCGTGCACCCTGGAACACACGATTGCATACAAACTGTACGACCTAGTATTTTCCCATTTTGGGGATCCAAAAGAGCCCTAGACGCACCATGACTTCCGTGAATTGATTATAAATCAATATTAGGTCCATTTTAAGTATTCAAATTGAAAAACTAATGATATATTGTAACACCCGAGACTTTTATGTTATATAAATTATCAAAGGAATCTTTTTCTACACAACACTTGCTTGACTTGCTTTACACGCAATCACGACCTTCCTCAATAGCTTGCGTCGTACGCAATACCGAGTTTCACTAAACAACAATATGCTATTAAAACTAGCCGTTATGAATAGTAATAACCACTTTTTGAAATTTTATAAATTTTATTTTTCAAAATGGACTTCATTTTTGGACTCAGAATATCGAAATTAGCCAAGGGTGAAATTTTGGTATTTTTCTGAAAACTTTTAATTTTTGATGAATAGTGAAACCACTAAGTGGTAGGTTAAAAAACAGAATTTTGCATAAAACTTAATTTTACCGCTTCTGTGAATGGAATTTCGAAAATCCGAGAGACACGGTTAATATCAAGGACTAAAATGTGGTTCAATGAGATGAAAATAATTTTTTGGTGAATAGTAACTTTTTACGATTTTTACCGCGGTTAATAGTAAATAGGGTAACTAAGGGTAAATATGATATCAATATTACCCTAACACATGTCCTAATTCTATTGGACAAGTGTAATTCGACCAAAAACAAACTTAGGAATAAAATATGACCATTTAGGCCCACTTGGATTAGATTAGGACATTTATTATTAATTTATTTAAAGAAGGGTTAAAATAGTTAAAATCAAAGTTTAATAAGTAAATCATTTTTAATATGGGGTTATACAAAAGATAAATTAGATTGTAAATATTCATTAGAAAGCTAAAAAGAGTTCCTACATGATGATATTTTATTTGTAATTTTTAGACATTAAATAATTTAATTTATTTATGACATAATGATGATGCAGTAATTATCTTATTAATGAAATATTGACATAATTGATGTTATAAACACCAAAATAAATATAATTTGAGACGTTTTATGAATTACACTAATTTTCTAGGTTACTATGATATATTAGTGTTGATTTAATCAACTTGGTTCGAACATATAATTCTGTTATGACTTTCAAACAAATCATATATCAAATAGTGTCAAAATTGACACAAAATAGTTTTTAAATCAAATATTATATTATTAATTGTTATTTTATTCCTAAAAATCTAAGGTTTGGCCAAATGACTTAGATAAGGATATATATATTAATAATAAACAATTTGGGGTTCGTTTGGCATGTTATAGTAAGTGTATTAACCATATAGTGAAGGAAAACAAAAAGACACGGTAAAAGTTAAAATAATTAACTTAGAGTTAAATCTAATTGATAAGGTTAAAATAATACCCTAAACTTGTCTAAATCTTATTGGTTGATAGGATTTCGACCCTTCCCCACTTTATCTTCGAAATAAGACCCTTTGGAACCATTATAAACCGATTTTGACTTTAATATAAAATAATATTTTGAGATATTCCTAAGGTGCCCCTCTCCTCCCTTATAAAAGGGCACCTACTCCCCCTCCTCCTCACACCAAATTGAGCACTCAAGCTCGGCCAACCCCTGACATTTTCTCCTCTCCACTTCCCTAGAATAATCCTAGAGGTCCTGGTCTTCTCCAAAGACCAATCTTAGTTCCTTAAGTGGAGGATTCAAAGAGGCGTTCCAAAGAAGAGGTAATATCCATTACCGATCTTTTCAATTTATTTCTTCTTCAACTTCTTCTTCTTTAGTTGTTTCATGATAAAGTAATAACATCAGTATTAATTACATACTTATATGTTATTATAAATATGAAACAACCCTAATTCACCTTCTATCCATCCTACGGAAAAATGAAATCACCGCGCGTGCGTACGTACGGAATACCGTCTCCACGCCGTGGTGTAATCTATTTTTCCACCATCACTTTACAAGGATGGGTATAATGGTGTAATGAGTAACTATTTATTATTATTATTAAGTAATATTGATACTGAAATAATATATATATACTCCAATACAATTCCACGATCATAGGAACGATATCATCACTCGTGCGTACGCACGGAATACCGTCTCCACGATGTGATGCGACTCGTTCTACATGATCTTCATTTCATAATGATTATATAAATGAATTGAATGAATGAATATGGTATATAATACACTAATACCATTCTGTAAATGAAGTATCTATAACCTAAAGATAAGAATAAGAATTTATTCGATAAAACACGCATAAGAACAAAAAGTTATAAAGACCCGAGTAACAAGTAACAATGAAATATTACTAACAAGAAGCTAATAATATGACCATATATGATATAATATAAATATGTATGATTATGGAATAAGTCAATAAAATTATTTAAACCATTATACAGGAGCTTCGGACACGTACAAAGCTAATCGGACCTAAGGTAAGGGAAAATACCACAATCTCATTTTTATCCGAGATTGTTTATTCGTAAGTATTTACTGGGGTGTATTTTATCATCCACATCCATGTTCCCTCAATATGTAATATTGTTTCCATCCACTTACAATAGTTTAAATCCAATTTTACCCTTCGGTGAGTTTTTAGTAAAGAATATGAACGGAATCTTTTGTCGTTTTTTTTCGTACGAGGTACTTTTTGACTTTTCCGACAAAGGTACGAAGAATGTTTTTTTTAACTTATACGGCATGAATGGATTTTTAAAACATTATTTCCAAGAAGCTTCCTTTACAAGTTTTCTAGTTTATTTTTAATCAACTTCTTTTAGTTTAAAGTTGTATGACATTTTTAGAAAGGAAAAATGTTTTTGAAGTAGAAAGGATATTTTCCTCAAGAATAAAGTTCAAGTGTTTTATCAAAATTATTTTCCATCTAAGATAATAAAGGGTTCTATTTTTATCCCTATTATTAGATTGATTTGATCATGTTGTGATGGAATTATTTTTATGAATTCCATTATCTTATATGAATTGATTTATGATGTCATGATGTTTCAAGAATCCCATTTTTGTTACATGTGTTATGCGATGATGTATGTTTTATGATTATGTGGCACACATAAGAAAGGATTCATTATAAGATGGGTGGGACCTATATCTCCCTCCAATGCATTGGGTAAAGATTTTATATCTCATGAGATAGACATGGCTGGAACAGAAGGTTATTTCGGTTCAGTGATACAGGACTGAAACGAGGAGTGAACTCGGTTCAGAAAGGGACTTTGTCCACTAAGATAGTCTTGGCAATGAGTCATGACTAACAAGAAATGATTTTCCATGATTATGTGTGCATGCCACAAAGTTTCAAGTTTTATGTTATGATTATGGGGATCTCATTTTCACTTCTATGATTTATTCCATGTTAAGATATTATGATCTCTTTTGCAGGTTTTGATTTTCAAAAAGATATGATATGATTTTTATTTCCTTTATTTGCCCTTGCTGAGCATTTGAGCTCACCCTTTTATGTTTTCTTTTCCCCAGGTCAGGAAGATGGATATTAAGTAGAATATTCTAAAAGGGACCCTAGATATGATGAAATAAATGGGAGAGACTGTAGAAGATTTATGAACCAGTTGTTTATGTTTCCCAGTTTCTAAAGACACTATTCCTATACGGTCCTTTGTGGTTTTGTCATATGTTGTAATAAGTGTGCTTCAATTTTGAAGTATTAACAATGTATGTAAAGTATGGGTCGTTATATATATACCT
Organism: Viscum album; assembly: GCA_963277665.1. Classification (NCBI taxonomy): domain Eukaryota; kingdom Viridiplantae; phylum Streptophyta; class Magnoliopsida; order Santalales; family Viscaceae; genus Viscum; species Viscum album. Next base: position 1,408,727,724 of record OY728125.1, read on the forward strand.
TCATTTAAAAGACGGGTCATTGTAGGACCCACAAAATTTCTTGAGTCATGTCTAAAAAGACAATAAGTCCTCCCACCTAGTCCATCATCCCAGATAAAAAATAATATATTTCATAGCCTATGGGAAATAAAAAATTAGTATAACATCAATCTCACCCAAAATCTATCATTCCAATCATCCAACTCATGGTCTTGTACAATGGAGCGAACCCAAAGTTCCCTACCCACTCTCAGGTCTAACATAAGTCACAAGTGTCTCAAACCACCACCACACGTCATAGAGGTTCCATAATATGAGTCCATTTTTTTGGAACCATAACCCTCAGTAGGTTCATCTCTACACATAATAAATTTCCACAACATGAGGACCACAAAACTCGAGAACTCATAATGGTCCCATAACCCATACATCGGGTCAATCCAAACACATAAGTCCTATGAGTCACCTCATCTATTTAAGTTTTAACACTTCACATATTTACATAATTAAGTGTTAACCATTTCATATGTTTTATAGTCTAGGTTTTTTTAAATATAATTTCATTCACAAGTTTTTAAGCAATATAATTTAGAGGATTCATACAACTATTTTATTTAATTGAACCATTATTTTCTATAGAACTCACACTTTCCCAATAGATTTTAATAATCCACAAGGTTCACATTATCAACCTAGTTCACTATAATTCAAAAAAATATATTTCCAATTAACCTTTACAAGGTTTATAATTGTTTCCTTAATTAATAAATATTGGCTAAATATGGTTAAATTCATGAGATGTATAAGAAAATGATTTATAGGTTACTTACTAGAACTTTATTTAACCATTACCATCATTTAAAAATTCATTTAAATTTTCCAAAAGTTACACTTTTATTCTATCTATGGTCTAAATATTATTCAAATTTATAATAATTGACAAAATAAATTTTCATTCACATGATATTATCGAAAAAAACCTTATAGGATGCTTACCAACACCTCAATTAATAAGGTCCATCATTAATCCATTTATATAATCTTATATATCAAGAGATCTTCCAAGGAGTTGGTCATGTAATATGACACCATATAATTATATGTAAAACACTATATATGACTCTATAGACACTTTAAAAAACCAACCCATTATTACTAGTATAGTACAGACCATAGGAAGACATAAATCAAATAGATATAAATCACGAAAATATAATAAGAATCTAATAAAAATCACAATATGCATGAAATAGAAATCTAAAACCCTTGTCCCTGGTAAGATGCATCTCATGTGAATCACAATATGATTAAATGATGCAGGAACTGAGAAACACACTCTCATTATGCTTAGACAATAATATATATCCCATAAACTAGTAACATTACAAACCATGTGCATCTCCCAAAGTGAAGATCAGAAAAAACTGTAACAAATGTAATATACGAAGAAGATGTCGGATCCCTGACCACTTAAGGTTTCCCCAATTAATGGATTGATCATTCTTAGGCATGAGATCATTACCATATTATAACACACTCATAGTGTATTCTATACCATTCCTAAATATTTAAAGAAGGGAAAAAATTCTTTAAAACCATTTTTAATGCCCTGACCCAGAATCCATTGAGCTAGTTCCCTAAATAGGTTCACTACGTATCCTTAAATGCACCTCCCAATAAGTGACATGCTTCTGACTAGTGGTGAGGGCCTTTATGGTTAACTAAGGGAGACTATTCCCTCATGTTACAATAGAAAAAATAATGAAAAATGAAATAAATCAGTCAAAAATTATAGATAATAAAGGAAAGTACCAATAAATAAGTAAAACATCACATGCTATAACAAAATGGGTATTCTATACCACACAAAGATCCCCTATGGAAGATCATTTACATGTAGGAAAAAATAACCAAGAAATAAGTAGTAACTAAGAACTTATACCAAACTGGTTACAATTCCCCCCAATCCCATTTCTATACTCCACTCCTAAAATTAAAATAAAAATATCAAGTAATGGTACCTTTAACTTACCTGTAATATGAAAATATATTATATTTTTATCGGGTACCGAAGTGCCATGGTGGCTTAAGCAAGGCATGAATACAACTTAGTAGGACATTACCAACAATTCCCCTAAAATAACCATTCTAGACAACAATTTCATGTATAAGTGCTACATATAATAAATCACCACATGAGGATATAAAGAAATACATAAATAAAAACACATCCTTGAATTCTAGGCTCTGTTTTGACACCCATGGTCGGACATACCCACTTCGGCTCGTGTCAAAAAACTCTGAACATTGTGATAGGTCTCATAATCTCATGTCAATTAAAAGGTGTGTAACAAAGGAAACCATAACCATAAAAAATAAAGAAATCCTTGTTATATGAAATGGAATAACTTGTTCTAAGGTATAACACTAAGGAATCCATATTCATGAAAGAAAAAAGGAATCTATAAGGGATCCATTGATATTCCCATCTAATGAATCCATATAGAACCCATTGAAATAATTCATGAAATTATTCTCTACACAATTCAAGTCAATAAAAGGAATCCAACCTTTGGATTATCAAAACTATATCCAAGGAACCATTAGTCCAATGCATTTAGAGTATCACATATTGATCAGAATAAAGGTCCACACCCATGGCATTCTGTCATATAAAATCAAGAAGAATGTGAGGAGATCATCCTATAAAATTCATAAGGGTGCCCCAAGTTAATCCATGACATTAATATATGGGATTAAGCATATAATAAATCACCTAAATCTAAAGGGCAGACACCCTAATCCATTCACAATGATGAATCAATGAGTAATCCTAGGAAGCTCATGAAAATTACTTATATTTATACATCCTTTAATCCAATGAGGCATCCTCCCATGAAATTCAAGTGAGTCTCCTAATGGAATCCATGATAACACAAGGCATTCCACCCATTTCATACCCAAAAATGAATCCAAGGTATAACACCTAGGTAATTTAACCCATAATAATCATTTAAAAAAGAGATACTCAAGTATGAAATCATTATTCACTAAGCATGTAATTCCCATCAAGAAACATCATTATTCAATACCATTTAATCTTTCAATTTAGTTTTTCATCTCATAAAATCTTTATATTTTCCCCAAGGATTGATTAAAAAGGATGTCATTCACAAGACATAAGAGAAACCAACTTTTAATCCTCTTAATAAAACATTATTTAACCAATACCTTAATTTTACATATCAATTCAATTAAAAAGTTAAAAAATATCTCTATAACATTGAACATCTATTTCACAACCACAATTTATCACTTTAATACGAATTATGGTCATTCCATAATCTCATATAATTTTCAAAAAAATCCATCTCAACATAATTCTTTATCTATACAAACTAAACTTTTAATTTCCTTAAAATCATCTCAAAGGTAAAATCCATTTTACATTCCAATTTTAACCATCCAATAAGTCTAATTAAAAGGGCTGACCAATTCCATAATTATCAATGGTTGTGAAGTTACATTCTAAAACCTTCAATTACAATTAAAGAATCTCATTTAAAAATCAAATTTAAATAACCAAAGATTACCCAATGGCCACCTGTGGTCAAACCCAACCAAGGTAAGCCCTCACTAAATTATCATTTTTTTATGTTTCAAGGCATAATAAATGAAACATTAAACTAATAAAACCCTCATAAACCCTCTATTTATAAATGTTATACCAATGTGTAGTAAGGAATATATGGTCACAAGTCTATGTCGACTGTGGAAAATAGAAACAATATGGGTTGGGATTAGGGACCACTTACCTTATTCTTACATAATCCCGTTGTCCAATATCATCTATTGTATTGACCAAAATTGATAGAAATCATGAAACCAATCAAATTCCATGAAAATAGGGTGAATTAGACATTAACAACAAGAATACAGTTGATAGTAAGATAAATGATAAAGGAAGGGAAAATTATTCATAGACTTATCTCTAGCTCTGAATCATACCTAAGAGGCAGCTGAATTAACATGGATTAATGGAGATACCTCCTTAGGATAAAGATAGGTGAAGGGGAATGTAAGGGGGTGTAAAGGCCATAATGGTAGTGAAATATCGAGCAAGGGGTTTAAATATATAAGGGGAAAAAGTAACATTTTTTCATGTTTAAAAAACCCACCCATGGTCTATCAGCTACCCAAAACTCATTCACCAATTAGCCAGTGCACCCAACAGGGTTGACTATGCTCTGGAATAGCCACTCCTACTATAATAGCCCGACTTACCCCAGTCTTCCACCGATGCTCTGCTGAACCCCCATTCCCTTACCAAACCCTTCCCCACATTCAAAGTATGTCGTTTGAGGGGTTCCAAACCTCAGAACATGAATCCAAATATTGGCTAAAGAACTAACCCCTCCAAAAACCAAAAAAGTGAAAACTCTCATCAAACCTCAAGGCTCGTCTATATGGATAAGAATTACAACAATGATCATTACGTTATAAAAACATTTCATAAGAATAAAATAATTTTATTTTTATATAAATTATCTTTATATTTATTTAATAATATATTCTTTCTAGATATATTTACTACAAAATTGTGGAGAAGCAAGTTCTCCAAAAATCTATGAAGGAGTATCTAGATTAAAACATAGAATTTCAACATCATAGGATATTTTATCACTATCCACTTTAGTAGAGTATATCAATAAATGGGAATACTAAAGACAATGATTAAATAACATTTAATATCTTCATTTTCTCCCTTTAATTTTGTATCAGATTTATTTATTTAATTATTACTCTAAATCCTTATTGTTTATTACATTTCCAATGTTTTTCATAAATTTTAGAAATATATCCTCTATGTATATTATATTTTTCTATTTTTTAAATAGAAGTTACATTTTGAATGATAAGATAATACATAAAATGTAAATATATAAGGGGGGATACTAGTTATATATAATAGATATTCTTATTTCAAATAACATCAAATATTAACATATTACTATCATTTAAAATTTTTATTAAATATATGTGCATTTCCAAATTACAATGTGATAATACATATTTTTTGGAATATTTTTATTTGTAATAATACAAATAATTTCAAATATGGATCCTTGTTTTATAGAATTACAATTAAAAATATTTATATAACACATAATTTGTGTAAATAAATCCAAAATGTGTTTAATTGATAATATAAAATATGGAATGGAATATAGATGGGTCAAAACTTTTGTATTTCAAATTTAACCTATATGATATTATTATTTCCACATTTACTTTTATTATTTAATAATTAATCAAAAACACAATGTTTTTTAAAATAAATATCCCTTTTAATTGAACAAGTAAATAATAGTTGAGTAAAAATAATAATAATTAATTATTGGGGACTAATAAAATACATATAAAAAAAGGGAAAAATATTTTATTTAGAAACCCAAATCAATATCTTGAAACTCCACCCTTTCCACCCCTCCTCACAAGCTCCCATCCTCCTTGATCTACTTTTTTTCAGCTCCCCTATGTCTATTGCTTCCTTAATAATCTACCCAAAAGTTAGATTCACTATCACCATCTTCACCACTGAATTGACTCTCTTTCTCTCCAATACACCTTTTTTGTTCCCACACACTGATCCATGGGGATTCATCACCACATTCAGCCTCCTATTTCGGGGATTGAGGCACTCATGTCTTCCTTTTCCACTAACGATACCAACTATGGTACCCAATCATTGGACTGATGAAAAAGTTTTAGGGGATACTACCAATTAGGGAAATTTTTATTGAAATTTATTATATATGTTTTTTTAGCATCAACATTATTTCAGTGGTTGTGGGAGGCTTCTTCCTTGGTTGGTAGCCAATATGGTGGATGGGAAACTGATGGTTAAATAACTAAGGAACCAATCAAACCAAAACTTTTCATCGTTCGATATATTCTCTATAAAATGGTATCAAATACCATGAATTTTAATTTTGTGTGTTACACCAACATTTTATCCAAAGATGAAATAAATAACTAACACCCTTTATTCCATGGACATATAAGTAGACTACTTAACCACATCAAATTATTGTGCTCTTCAATTTTTCTCTTATGTTTTGTTTTTCTTTCAACTATTGAAACTTATACTACCCCGGTAAGCTAGTATTAAAAGCACAGAGGTTAAAAAAATAGTTCATATAGATTTTATAGTGACCGTAAAATTGAAGGTGGTCAAAATAAACTTTAAAATCCAAATTCATAAATATCTCAATGACATGATTTCAATGACAAAAATAACATAAAAAATGGAGCTAAAATGAAGTCTGTGGTTTTGGTCTAAGTTTTAGTAAATTATATGGTGCTAATGTAACTCGTTATCATAGAAAATGATATTTTTCATTCCAATGGTGACATTTCAGTGTGTTTTTAGTGACTATTATGATTACTAATGTTAAAACAAATTCATTAATAATCTAGACTGCTAAAAATATTTTGTCTATATCTTGGCCAATCAAAGTCCATTTGCAGCAATCCTGGAGTTGTTTACATCTATTTAAACTATGCCGGACACATATATATGGTTGGATTTGTGAGATTTTCACTGATTAAATGGAAAAAAATATTGATCCATCTGAGAAACCAATAAACAATGGTCAATATAGTGAGATGATTCCCATTAATACCAGACTAATTAATACAGATTGGGTCATGCCTAATAGAAAGTGCACTACCAAAATAAGATAGTGGACCGAAAAAGTATCTTCTATAATTTTTCCAATAAACATGATTCTTTTGTTATATGGATAAAATTCGAAAATATTTGTGAAAGTAAATCTATATTGAATAACTAAAAGGACAACCACAGAGAAAAAATAAAACATGATACACCAACTTGTAATTATAATGTACAATGATGGTAACAACCTATCAAAGAATAAGAGTTAGTTTCGAGGAATTATTGATTAGTTGAATTTCATGAAAATGATGGTTTACGATGAGTTTCAGACACTTTTGATGTCAAGTTATTTAGAAATACATGGTACACACTAGTTTTTTCCACCATCAATTCAGCTCAATATGGAAGTCTCACTATAGAAATAGTGAAAGATAAAATCCTAAATAATGAATACATGACAATGAAATCATAATCAATTATTAATAAAAGATAGGGGACATTTAAATAATTTGGATGAATAAGATAAAGAGAACCTTGTGAACAAAGACTGAAAAGGATAAATAAATCGATATCCTAATCGAGATATGATGTGCTGTTCCACCACTGTGGAAATCCTAGGAAATTCATTCAGGATTGTTGGAAGATAAAGGTAGAGAAAAAAAATTAGGAAGGTAAAACCCAAAATAATGATGATTAAATTGTTAATGAAGAGATCATTATTATTCTAGAAGATGATCATGTCAATCATACAACTCAATACTCGATACGGGTGACTGATTCAAGCGCCACCTACCATGTCACCACCAAAAGATATTTCTTATCATCTTACAATTCAGGTAGTTTGGGACACATGAATATGGGAAATAATGGTGCATCTAAAATAACTAGTATTGATAATATTTCTCTTAAGACTAATATTGGATGTCGGTAACTATTTAATTTATTGATGCATTTTCCAGATATTTACCTCAATATAATATCCACTAGAATTCTAGATGAAAATGGATATTTTAGTTCATTTGATGATGGGAAATGGAAGCTTACCAAAGGTAACATGGTAGTTTCTAAATGTAAGAAAGGTAATTCAATTTATCTTATTTATTCCAAACCACGTTGAGGGGAAGTTAATGCATCTTAAAACTATATTCCTATAGGATTATGGAACATACATCTTAGTCAAATTAGTGAAAAAGGAATTCAAATGATATTTATGAATGATCTCTTACTAAGAATAAATGGTACACATTCAGATACTTGTGTTTATTCCATCATGAGAATACAAGACATAGAATCATTTCATGGTTATTTACCATATATAAATGTGAATGATTTAGATTTGATTCACCCAACAATATATATAATGAGAACTAAGTTTATGGGAGGGGTATTTATTTAGTTACCTTTATATATAACCATTATATAAATGTGTGGGTAATTTCTTTAAAAAAAGATTAAGTGAATGATGTTTTTTAGGAATTTCATGTATGATTTGAAAGATAAATAAGAAGATCGATAAAGTTTGTGAGAGAAAACAATGTAAGAGATTATTTTCATTAATTTGAGGAATACTATTGGAATTTTGGAATTTGGATAGAAAAAACAGTACCAAATATGCCTCAGGATAATGGTATTGATTAATGGACGAATATAAAAATTTTCATGAGAAACAGGAGTATGTTCTCAAATTCCAAGATGTAAAATAACTTTTAGGGGAGGCAATGAGGACCATAATTGATATTATCATCCTTTATACATCATTTATACTAAAATATAATGTTATAGAATATGTTTTTATGGGTAAAGTTTTTTCATACAAACAATAGAGAGTATTTGGATATTGGGAATTTGATTGCATCCCAAATGATGAGTGGTTGAAACTGGATGAAAAATGACAGTAGTGTATCTTTTTGGGATATTCTCATGAGAAGTTTGGATACCAACTCTATAATCTTACTAAAAGAAGTATATATAGAATAATATATGTGTTTTTTCTTAATAACCAATTGATTGAATATTTTGAGAAGCCACAAAATATATGGAAGTTGTAGTATGAGGATATTCCAATTAATCTGGAACTATTCTAACTACCATTATTTATTTCTAGTGTGAGAGAGATTGAAGACACCAATGATACATCATCACTAGGTAATAAGTCTCCATATGATGATACTTCTCCATCATATGATACCCTATAATAGATTTCCCCACAATAAAAGTTAAGGTGATCTATCATAGAATGACAACTAAGGTGTAGACACTCACTACATGAGTATGTGACTGACTGAAAATTACTTTTTATCATTTTTACCAAATATTGAGGGAAAAGTGAGAAACCTCACAAATCAAAGCCACAAAATGTCATCCACCCTAAGATATGTAAGAACCATTAAAGTTAAGTTTTATCCTATTAGATGCATTATCCCTATTTAATATCCATTGAAGACCATTTACCTTTGTATCCGGGTCCTCCTTGTTAAGGTCTTAGAAACAATAATCTATATTTTCCCATATTTAAATGAATTATTCTGCATTTTTCTTCATTTTTTTGAATACTCTTGTCAGAATAAGGTCCTGATGGTTGATCTAATCACACTTCTCATTATCCATTCCCACTAGTATCAATATCTTAGAAATATAGTCTATAACCTATATAAGATCCTTAATTAGAAAGGCCTCATCCAAAATCTATTCCATCAAATGGTCGATAAGATCCCATGTTGTCCCCTTATATGTAGTCTCCTTACCTATCTCACATTGATGATCGTCCTTCCCTAAAAAGGCATCATTGTTGGAAAGATCTTCCACCAATGAGTCACCCTATATCTATTTAGGGTCATCTTTAACTCCACTTGTATTCTTAGGTTCCTTATAAACTCCACCATCATGTTCTTTCTCATTAGAAGTGAAGACGTAGTCCATCTACTTGGGCCTTGAATTCATGAAATATCTTATCTCCATGGGTTGGGGAAGTTAAGAATCATCCTTTTCCCCTTTTGATTTGTTCCCCTTGACCATAATGCAGCTCCACGAGTCCCTTATTCCCTTATTCCACTTCTTCCTCAAGCTATGAGGCCAACTTTCGTGGAATCCCTCCGTACTATCACCAGAAAATTGGAAAGAAACCCCATCACTTGACTCTGCTCCAGGTAGTCCTTCCCCTTCTGTGAAGGTATCTACCTGTTTATGCTGACTTTGGTCTAGGACCAACTATATAGTTCCCAAGCATTCAAAATAGTCACTCATGTTTAAAATAGACAAGTTCCTTCTTAGACTGGACCCCTTAAAAACATTCAACCAACCATTAATACCTTGCATTGAGTTTACCCAGACCTTACATCCCATTAAACCTCCCTCGCTTATCACTTGTATCACCACTTACATATTATTTCCTCTTCCAAACTACATGACCCCAACATAGTATCCATAATGAAAAATGTTGGGATTACGTTATAAGACAACAATAGTACTCATCACCTTAGTCCCCACTAACCCAAAAGGATCATTCACTCTTGACTTGGTGTCTACCAAACCATTTCTCAAACAGTTGAAAATTCCAGCAACCTTCAGATTAGCATTCCAGGGTCTTACATGATTTTGAGTAGAATTGGACAGAACTAAACCACTATTAGTAAGATTTTACATTTTTAAGGTAGTGACATTCTCAGCTCTAGTCAACTATTGAGTCATCAAATCAAGTTCCCCGAGTCCCTCTTTATAGCCTTGACAACAAGTCATAGGTAGATGTCCCATATGATGTTAAGTCATAAAATAATCCATCCAAGATTCAAAAACATATTTTTTTTCAATGAAACTACTCCACAACATTGATCCAAATCCACTCCATTAGTGTCTTGGAGACATAAACTTCAACAGATATGCGGGGTGCAATTATATGATAAACTCAGTTCATTATACTATGTGAACACAGAAACCATCCAACCAAACTTCCATGAAAATGAATAATTGATGTTTTTTGAAAGGGTAATGATATTTTAGGGAAACTTACCCACAATTCTATACTAGGATCATCCGATTTCAAATGGAATTTGTATGAAGACTAGAAAATAAATAAATGATTCCCATTATATTTTTGTGGAGAAATAGACCAAGCATGAATAAAGTCCTCCAACAAAGAAAAATGGATCATAAAATTCCACTTATCAAGAATAACCACAATCACACGTCCCTAAACCCCAAGATACAAATAAAAACTTTTTGAAGTTAGAAACTAAAGGATGATGATACCTAAATTGAGCCACCAAATTCATATCTTGATGGATCAAATCTTTTATGAATTCTATGGTCAAAAGATATATTTAAGGTGAGCCATCAAAAAGCGATAGAACCTTCAGAAAAATTGAGATTGATGGAGAAGGAACTCAATAACAAGTGGGTGTAATGAATCAAAGGAGAATATGGAAAATCATAGCCATGCTATAGATCCAAGGATTCGATCAGAAGAAAGTTATTTACTTTGTTGAAATTTTTTCTCCTACGGTAAAAATGTCTTGTATCATAGTTGTTCTTGTATTTGTGTCTAGTATAAACCTTAGGGTTCAACAAATTTATTTAAATACAACATTCCTACATGGTGATATTGAAGAGAAGATTTACATGGAGAAACTTGATTAATTTTAGGTGAGATGTAAAGAAAATATAGTATGTAAACTTATGAAAAGTTTATATGGTTTGAAATAAGCACCAAGACAATGTTACATGAAATTTGACTCATTCAGGGAGAAAAATGTGTAAATGAGGATGACTAATGATCATTGTGTGTTTATCAATTATATTTCTAATGACGATTCAATTATCTTATTACTTTATTTTGGTTATATTATGATTATTGGATAAGATATCACCAAGATTTATTAGTTGAATAAGGAGTTGAAAAAGTTTTTTGGAATGAAGGTCTCAGGAGAATCTACTCAGATTCTTAATATGAAAATTACTCGTTATAAGAGGAATCACAAGTTTTGGATATCATAGGAATAGTACATTGAGAAGGTTCTTGAAAGATTCAATATGATCAAGGTGAATCCAATTTTTACTCCACTTTCAAGTAACTTTAGGATCATAACAATTCATAGTCAATCAAATAAATATAAGAGTTAATAAATGGATAAGGTTCTTTATCAGTTGGTAGTTTTGAATCTCATGTATGCTATGGTGTTCTCTAGAATAGACATTGATCATGTAGTGGTCATAGTGAGTAAATTATTCTAAAATATTAGAAAGGAAAATTTGCATCAATAAAATGGATATTGAGGAATCTCTAAGGTATATCCATCCATTATTTATGTTTTCGAAATAGAAAAACTGTTTTGTAAGGATACACAGATGTTGATATGGATAGAGATGTTGACATGGGGAAATTATATATAGGTACCAAATATAATTTTCCGGGAGTGATGTCTCATGGAAATAATGAATTCAAATGTTTTTTCCTTGTATAATAAAAAATCACAAAATATCACAATCACTAAATATTATAAGGACATTTTTTTTGGATGAATAAGTTTTATTAGAGTTGGGATAGAGTTAGGAGAATTAAATTATTTATTATGATATCCAGAGTGCTATTTATCTCATCACGAACCCAAAATTTCATTCCAGTTCCAAAAACATCAACGTGCAGTAATAATGGATCCATAATGTGTTAGAATAAGGATTATTAAAATTTGAAAAAATAGACCCCAATGATAATGAGAAGACATGATGGTAAAAGCTTTAACAAAATAGAAGCTAGAATCTAGAATCTTGAAAGGAGACAGATAGACTAGATTATAAACCAAATTTTTTGTGAGGGGTAAATATATAAGGGACACTCCCAATTAGGGAGTTTTTTTATGGGAGTTGATTGTAGAAGTTTTTTTAGAATCAACTTTATTTAGGTGAATATGGGAGGATTCTTCCTTGGTTAGCAGCCAACATGGTGGATGAGCTTCCAGTGATAGGAGAAATGTCAAGGGTAGATGAACCACTTGAAACAAGCCTTAACAACATTAAATATATTTTATAAAATATAGGATAAAAAATATAGTGAATTTTAATTTTGTGTGATCCTAGTATTTTTCATCCAGAGCAGAAATAGAGAACCACCCCCTTTCTCCCATAGATATAGTCACACTACTGAACCAAGTCAAATTCTTACATTATTCCATTTTACATTGTTTTTTGTATTTTTTTCATCACTTGGAACTTCCACTACCCCAAAAATATCATTCATCTATCCACTACCTTCGATGATAACACTTAAGGTCTACCCTTCCATCATCCAATCTTCCTCTAACAGGGCACTCTTCTCCATAGTTTGTATTTCAGTCAATTTTCTATAATTCTTATACTTTTAAATGACTATACCATTTCTATTGAGTAGTTGTGATCATTTTGAATCTATTCATCATATCTATATATTTTTTATCAAGTTATTTTTATTTTCATCTTACATATGATAAATATCTATAGATTTTCATAAATTATACAAGAGAGAATTTATTTTTAATATTTATTGTTACTATTGTGCTTTTTGTTTAGTGTCTAAAAATAGATATAAAAAGATATATATGATTTTAGTAGAGGATAAAATTCCATAATTCACTATTGAAATGGTTTCACTAAAAATATAACAATAACATATTATAAATTTCATTTTAAAAGAACATTTCCGTGATATTTTTTGTCATGTCATCCAATTAGGCTAAAACTTTTGTTATGTTATGATTTTAAATATAAATAATTATTATTATACCTAAAAGTAATAATTATAATATATTATGATGAATATATTTTCTTTTTAGGTTACTATTTATCTAATTAATTTTATTTGTTTCCAGATTAGTGACTTCTTATTATAGTTTCAATACACCTAGTGTTCCTTAAACATCATAATTGATATTCAAAATCATTGGATTTCATGTAATTATCTTCAATGGTATTACAGAATTTTGTAACTAGTTTCACATAGAAAAATCAAGAAACATTATTCGATGTTTTTATGAGTGAATTGGACAGCCTAATAGTAAGTATCTAGTATCTAGTTTTTAATAATAAGTATTTTATTTTAAATTTCAAGTTCCTAAATTTGAATAAGAATTTATTAATTCTTATATTTAAATTTTCAATATCTTGTTTTTGACCTTGAATCTCGATTTCACTTAATGTTTTGTATTGGGTTTCATATTTTAATAGAAATTCACTTATTCTAAATTTCAAGCCTCCAATTCTGAATATCATGTTCAAAAATTTGGTAAATAGAAGTATCAATATTACAATTACCAATATCATGTTCAATATTTTACTATCAATTTTATAATTTCTAAAATCTTGTCTCTAATTCTGATATCTGATTTCTCAATTTTATCAAATTTATACATGGTTTGAAACATTTCATGTCAATAATTTATGAATTTATAGTTTTTGTCTCTATTATTTTTATTGATTTATCTTTTGGAATTTCCTGACATTATATTTCATATTTTATTGAATCTCAATTCCATTTTTGACAAAGATACTAAAACCTATTCACAATAACAAAAAAATTATATTAGTTTATTTCACCATAAACATTGACCATAGTTATGACCAAACTAAATTTAAATCCTTTATCTTTTTATAGAAATTTTTTGAATTGTTTCCTAAAATGAATTACTAATTTTTATTACAGGTATATTAATAAACATCTTATCACAAAATGATTTTTATTCTATGTTACATTATTTTGGTAATGTTCTTAGATTATTTATCACATTCAATGGTTATAAAAGTTCCCTATAATAATAAAAACCTATAAATGCTGTGAAAATATTCTTGAATTAATGTCTTATAATCTAGATAATATCCTTTTGATGAGACACATGCAATTATTGACTATCAAGGTTAGAGTCTCATAAGACATTGATAATTTATTTCATGAAATTTTCACTTAGTAATCTCTAAGATGGTAGGACATGAAGATAAGCCCACCAATAGGAATTCCACATGTTTTATGTTTCATTGGAAATTACTATCAACAAATGTGTGTATTGGTCCCTATACTTTAGATTATTATTTATTTGTATCATGAATTTATTAAATTAATGCATGGACGAAAAATGTAATGGAAGATTCTCATAGTAAGGTAACATAAATTGGGTGCATCATAAGTGATATAACAATAATCAAATAAGTCAAAAAAGTATTTTTCCATTTCATATTAATATACGAAGATATCTCAAGGCCTTCGACAAAAATGGAATTTTTTGGTTAAATCAATGGATATGGTAGTTTATAGATGAGTTCATTTCATGAATTAAAATAATTATATCAATCATATAGGTTGATGACACAAGTATGCATCCTACTTGATGCGATATCAGTAGAAAAAAGGATTATGTTACATTGTAGAATTCATTGGAATATTATTATTTCAACATTAAATTCGTTCTCTTTGAGTTCATTGACGTGATCCAAAATGCTAATCTTGTAATTTAGGTAAAGTCACATAATGCCACGACGAAATTGGCATAAGGGGTCATACACAAAGTACATTTAGAATATCATTAAATTATAGTGAATTTAATATTAAGAATAAATATTTTTCTATGCATGTGGAATAATTATTATTCAATTATTTTTTATTTCCTAAATTCAATCACGGGATATTTGATTTTAGAATATATGAGTTGAATTTTATCCCTTGTTTATTTATTCATAAGGTAGTTAATAAATATTTATTTATTCACTAGTTTAGTTAATAGATTAATATTATTATTCATTTAGTTATGTGAATGTTCAAATAAATATCATTTCACAAATTTAGTGAATGTTATTTTTATTTATTTAAAAATTTAAATATTCACGTTTCAATAAATTCTATGGAGGATTAGTGGGTCAATTTAATGGAATGATGGTAATGATATATCTTATTTAATGTCATTTAAATATATATTAATTAGTTTATTTAAGAAATGATATTTAAATAAACACATTGTAACAACCTAGAACTCTATCAATGAAATTTCCCTTCATATTTTTATTTCAAATATTATATAAAACCACTTATAGAATAAATTAAAAATTCCATAAATTAAGAATGAATGAAATAATGGGTATTTCTAGAAGTTAAAGAACTTATACTGATTAAATAGTTACATTCCCTTAGGAATAGTAATGTGAACCTTATTAATACTAAACTATCTAATAGAATAGTAACCTCAAAAATGAAAGTATAAATAAAATTTTTCCATATAATAAATGAAATTATGACTAAATAATATCATAGTATATGTAAATGAATATTTAAAAAATTAATATTTAAGTGTTAGTATTTTTGTAGGTCATAAAATTTTAATTACAATATTATAATTAATAAAATGATTTAAAAGAAAATTTATTTTCACAAAAATTATTCATAATTAAATATTTTTTTCTTATTATTTTAGGATAATTTTATGTGACCTTAGTTAATTTTTGAAATTGTTATAAAATCAGTTATAAATTTAAAACTGTATTTTTCATATAAATAATGTTTTTAATTAAAAAATAAATATCGAATATTTTCAAACTTATTTTCATAAAATGGAGTTTATTTCTAAATTATAATTATCAGAAAATGGTTAGGGTGATTTTTTGGTATTTTTTCGAAAAACATGAATTTTTAGTCAATGGCAAAATATGGTAATTTACAATATAAATGTATTATAAGATAAATATAATATTCCTTGAGTTATGTATGATGTAAGAATCCTTGGTTAGAACTAAAATGTACTTAATACTATATTTAGTCAAAATTATCAGTACTATTTCTTTTCTTGAGAAAACTAATAAAACAATGAATAAAATATTAAGAAATTACCACCTCCTATACTATGAAAACCACCCCTCACCCCCTCTTCTCCTCACACCTTCACAGCTTTGATCCCTGAAAATTATATGTAAAATCCTCTCCCCAATATCCTCCCCCACCTCTATAAGATCTTGGTCAAAAAAATACCAAAATCAACCCTCTTACTGAGATTTTCAAGGAGGAGTATTCAAGAGGTAAAATCCTATTCCTATTCCTTTTATTTTCTTTTCATGTTCTTTATTTCATTATTCTATCCTCACCTCTTCTATACAAATGAGAATAAAAACTCTAGTATCATTTATATATTGTAATTATAGCATGTTAATGTAAGAACTACCATCAATCTTCTTACTCTCTCTCTCTCTCTCTCTCTTTTATTTTAAAAATGAAATAATAGCCCGAGAGGTGACACTTTACAACCTTCTTGGATGAAGAACTTTCGTTCTTCAATTTCATCTTAAAGTCCAGTCACAATACCATTTTTATGGTTAAAAAGAATACAATATATTTATTATAACCTATTTAATGTTTTATAACCAGTATATATACATAACAATAATTCATATGACATAACTAGTTTGTAGTGGTCAAAATACCGCCATAATAATCTAAATGATTATCACTAAATATATTATCTAATGATTCATCCTCATACCAAATAAAAAAATGATATATATAAACATTTAAAATTATTTTTATTCATAAATATTATAAATTCATTTTTGGATAATTATACCCTTTCCACATGAACTTCCATACTCTTATATAAGTATACTAATTGTGAAAACCAAGGAATAAAATACTCCTGAGAAATAAAATTGTTTCTTCTAACTCATCAAAAAATACATAAATTAACTTAATAAAATTATAATAAATCAAATAAAAGTATATAAAATTATGAATTAATTAATTAATGGATTTAATTTTTTTCCTGGATGTCAAGGTCATGTGTAGAACACATTCCAAAATAAGGTTAGGGTTTTCTTATCAAACCTTCATTTTCATTCGGGTTGTGTTTTCTTCCTCTATAAACCAATTTAACTATTAATATTTTTTATATAAATCTTCTAAATTCGGGTTATATTTTCCTAAATCATTTATTTTGATCATTTTATCTTTCTTTTGTGGAAAATTCATGTTTTAAAAGGGTCCCCTTTCTCAATTATTCACAATAAGAAAGCTTGATTAAAGGAAATTTTCCCAAATTTTACCTATTTTCAAGTGCACTATATAATATGTTTTTAGCTAACATTATTTTCATAAAACCACTCATTTTACCATGAAAAAACTATCTTAGTAAATTTTTGGTTTTTTTTCAAATATTTTTCCAAAAGAACTCTTCTTTTCAAAGTAAAATATTATTACTCTCAAGAATTCCTCGATGATTTTATTAGAGAATTTTTATTTATTTTAAAAACCCTATTGAATCTTATTTTTTATTGGGATTAACCTCTAATTATTATCATATACCATATTTTATTAAATATTTAATTATCATTTTGACTATAGATGTGCTATATTGATAACATTCCCCATACTACAAAGAATTGAAAGTGATTATGTCTATAGATTGTAGAAATTTATGTCATATGTGCATGTTGTTTATGTTTAACCCCATTAATATGAGGAATGAATTGAACTTATAAAGTTATAGATGGGGCCAACTATCCAGGATACATCAGTATGTATCATGAGATAAAACAGAATTGGGTTTGGGAATAGACATTTCCCTTGTATTTTCAAACGTCTTGGATGAGGCCTTGACAATATATTTCAGATGTCCAGCATTATACATTCCTTAATTATGATAATAGTAATTTATAAAACATGTTATTATTAAACTATTATAATATCCCTGGTTAAGTTTAATTATCTTATGATAATTTATATGGATTTATGTAATCTTCTTTAATTACTTCCATATTATTCTCAAGTTTATTTGTAAAGGAATGGGTTTTTGGTTATTTACCATGCCTAATGTTTATTTTTATGATAACATCTGATTTATTAATTACCCTTACCGAGCATCTGAGCTCACCCCTTTCTTATGTTTTATTTTTACCTAGGATGTGAAGATGAATATTATTATTAATTACTTATAGTAATAATCTAAGAGTTAATGGGTGTTTCCAATGGAGTTGTAATGTTTTTTTCTTTCTAGTTGTAATGTAAATATTATATTTGTATCAGGTTTTGAAAAATTACAAAACTATTTAGTCATTAGGGATTATAAATCCTTGTAAACATACCAATGTATTAATGTAAGGCACCATCTCTATGAAACTGGGGTCAGGGTTCTTATAGTTGGTATTAGAGGAAGTTTAGTAGAAACCATGGAAACTAGATATAGAAAATGTAGATTAAGGAACAAAACCCTAAGATGGAATTTAAGGATAATAATTAAAGAAAATCCTATAATTTTGGTAAGATTATGTGGATATTTCTTGAAAATAAATCCCTATATAGATACTTACAAGTGGATGTGGTTTTGGCATAGATGACCTAAGAGTAATAACTCCACCAACATTTTTTGGGCCTAACTCTGGGTAACCTAGTACACAAAAATAGGCTTTACAATGCCCCTGGTTTGAAACTCCCAGTGGATATGCTTATGATAATTCAAATTTTCTTTACAAACCATTATGAAAGATTTAATTTTTAAATATTTTCCTAAATAAACCATTCATATGATTATTAGATTAGACATGCATAAAATTACAATTTATGTTTTTTTTCTAGTTTGAAATTGTACATTATGATTCATAGCCTAATTTAATATATTTCATTATTTATAAAAGATACCTATTGGAATGAATAGAAACCAAATGAATATCTACATCCCATTTTGTGATTTCCCACCCATGTAGGATTATGATTTTGGTTTTGGAGCTGCAACTGGTGCTGAGAAACTTATAACTACATTGGGACAACTGACTAAGGTTATGAACAATAACCTTACCTGTTTGGAGAATCTTAATTCACAACATGGAGGATAAATGTTATTCCATATTATGTGATAATATACTCCATCATTTAATGGGACTACAAACCCATTCGTAATAGATGAGTGGATAAGTTCCATATAGAAGATACTACTCACTTTGGGAAGTAAGAAAAGGGAGAAGGTTTTCATGGGATTTTATCACCTATTGGAAGATGCTGAGCAGTGGTGGTCATTAATTCAAAAAAAGGAGGATGATGAGATTGAAAATAAGTATTGGAGGGATTTTATGGAATTTTTTCGAGAAAAATATTTTCCTCATGAAAAAAGTGAGCTGATATGGGAAGTCAATTATTGAATATGAGGAATAAAGAGGATGATAATATTTCCAAGTATGAATCCAACTTTACAATGCTATAAAAAAATGTTGTAGACTACATACATAATCCAAGGAGAAATATTTATTGATTAATTTATGGTTTAAAACAATTCCTACAAAGGTAACCGGTTTCCCGAACATTCTCATCATACAAAGATACAGTCTCATGTGTAATCAAGACATAGAAAGAATTTTTTAAATCTTATGACTTTATAGAAAAGAAAGAAAATAAGAGGGTGGAATAGGAAAGAATGGACAAAGGGAATAATACAAAAGATAGTTTTCCAACATGTGATACCTATGAAAGGAAGCACCACATAGCCTACTTAAAAGAAAAAGGAGTTTGTTACAAGTTTGGAGAAAAAGGACACCAAGAACATGATTAAAAGGGATAGAAAACAACTATTAATGATCAATGGTACAATTGTAGGGAGAATTGAAACCATGAAAATTAATATATAAATAATCACAGAAATTTTCCATAAAAAATTCCATGGAGCAAGGACAAGATAGATGAGGTTGAATTTTTTAATGGTGTGGTTGCACCTACATTGATAATATCCTCAAATTTATATAAGGATTTATTTGATTTATGAGCATCAAATTCTTTTTTATCTTTCTATTTTTCATTAAAAATTATATATCTTCAATTTTACTTAATAAGGGAGTTGTCAGTCAAAACCCCTAAGGGAAGTCTCATTGCATCAAATACGTGTTAGGTAGTTCCCATTACGACCCATAAATGTACTTTATATGCCGATATTATCACCATACATATGGATGACGTTAACATAATCCTCATTATGGATTGTATTTAAATATTTGATGCAAAAATATATTGCAATAAATAATAAATTACAATTTGTGATGAATGTATAGAATACCTTATCTTTAGAGAAGAAAAAATCACTATCTAATTCTTATCTAGACCCACTCCCAATAGTTCTACAAAATTCAATTCTTGGGGGGGGGGGGGAGAATCCAATATCTATTGGCAAGAAAATAAATATTAAAATTGAGTATTTAACTATTTTCAAAGAATACATTGATATATTTTCAAAGGACTTACCTAGACATCCTCCAAAGTAGGTAATTGAGTTTTCTATATATTTAATTCCTAGTGAAATTCCTATATCAAAGAATCATTATAGAATGGATATAGTGGAATTAGTATAACTGAAGAAACAAATATATGAATTGAGTGATAAATGATTTTTCCTCCATATTATTTCTACTTTGGGAGTCCCTTTTCTATTTTTCAAGAAGAAAGATGGATCCTTGAGGCGGTATATTTACTATAGGGAAATCAATGTTATTATAATAAAGAACAAGTATCCCCTACCACGTATTGATGATTTATTTGATCAAATTCATATATCCCAATATTTTTCAAAGATTTACATTCAATATGGATATCATCAATTGTGTGTGAGGAAGGAAGATATTCCAACGACACCATTTTGAACCAGGTATGGCCATTATAATTTTCTAGTAATGACTTTTAGACTGACTAATTCACCCTTTGTTTTCAAAGATCTAATGAATATAATTTTAAAGGAATGTCTTGTTGAAATTGTTGTGGTATTTAATGATGATATCTTGATATACTCCAAAATATATGAGGATCATGGAAATCACTTACACATTATGCTGAAGACTGTTAAAAGAAATGAGTTATATAGGATGTTTAGAAAGAGTGAATTCTAAATTCAAACAGTTTCTTTTCTTGTCCATATTGTCTCCATGGATGGAATCTTATTTGATCTTACAAATATAAAAGAAATTCATGAATGTCCTACTCTAATGAAAATAGATGAGGTATTTATTTTTATTGTTTTAGTAGGTTATTATCAGCATTTCATTTATAAATTCACCAAATTATCTAACTTGTTAACCATGATTACTCATAAAGGGGTTAAGTTAATATGGAATAAAGAATATAAATAATGTTTCAAATAATGGGAGAGAATATCAGTGAATGATCTTATCCTAACTCTACCATTGAGAAGTGTTGGATTTTTGATTTATAGTAATGCATCAAAGAAAGCACATGGATGTGTCCTTATAAAAATTGATAGACTTATTGCCTATGCATCAAGGTAGTTAAAAAATCATGAACAAAACAATCCAATTCATTATCTTGAGTTAAAAGTTTTAATCTTCGACCTGAAGATATGGAGAAATTATCTCTATGCTGAAAGATGAGAGAGATATACATATCAAAAGATCTTGAAATATATCTTCTCATAGAAAGAACACAACATGAGGCAAAGGTGATGGCTTGAGATACTCAAGGATTATGATTGTTCAATACATTACCACCCTGGGAAGGAAAAAAAATTGGAAGATGCATTGAAAAGGAAGGATCATGGAGTTATAAACAAAATGAATATTGAAAGGGATCCAATGTTCATAGATCTAGTAAATATGGATATGGGAATTATCAAATAAGGTGAAACATCATTACTTTTTCAATTGATTTCCCAACCATATTTATTATAAAGGATTAAAAGTTTTTATCCTATTGATGAGAATCTTCAAAAGAAAATTTATGTTTTGAATGATGATAAGTTGTAAAACTTCATGTATGAAGATGGAATTCTAAAATTTTGGAGGAGGTTATGCGTTCTCTCTATACCCGGGATGAAAATAGAGTTGTTGGATGATTTCCATAGCTCAAAGTTTTCTATACACCATGGTAACACTAAGGTGTATAGAGATTTTTAGGAGCATTTCTGGTGGGATAATATGAAGCATTAAATTGTTGATTATGTATCAATACGTTTAGTCTATCAATAGGTGAAGGCTTAAAGACAAAATACTAGGGGATTCTTGAAACCATTTCCAATTTCTACATGGAAATGGGATGACATTAATATGGTTTGTTTTCACTGGATTACCAAAAAATTTAAAAAATAATGAAGAAATATGGGTAATTGTTGACTAACTTACCAAATCTTTACATTTCCTCAATGTAAGGGAGTATTTTCCACTAAATCACCTTTCATGACTCAATATTAATAAAATTTTAAGACTTAAAGGAGAATATATCTCAATTGTGTCTCATCTTGGTCCAAGATTTACATTGAAATTCTAGAAAATTCATATAAATATTTGGATACTGAGCTTCATTTGAATACTTCTAATCACCCTCAAACTGAGGGGTAGTTTGAAAAGATCATTCAAACATTTGAAGACATGTTGATATCATGATCCCTTGACTTTTAAGGTATGTGAGGTCATTTTTTTCCTTTGGTAGAGTTTTCATACAATAATAGTTTCTATTCAAGTATTCAAATGGCCCTATATTAAGCATTGTATGGAAAGAGATTTCGTACACCAACAAGTTGGGATGAAGTTGGTAAAAGGAAGATTGTAGGCCTAGAGCTCGTGAAAGAAATAGTAGCGAAGGTAAATACTATTCAAACCCATATCAAAGAAACTCAAATAAGGAAAAAGAGTTATACTGATAATTGAAGGAGGGATTTGTAATTTCAAGTGGGTGATCACATTTTGTTGAAATTATCTCCATGGAAGGGTGTTACAAGATCTGGGAATAAAGGGAAACTCCACCATAGGTACACTGATCCTTTTGAAATTTTGGAGAGAGTTGAAGTTGTCACTTATCGTTTGGTGATGCTGCCTAGACTTTATAAAGTACACAATGTGTTCCAAGTATCATTGTTAAGAATATACCTGCCAAACCCAATGCATGTTGTTACTTCTAAAGAAATAGATCTGTAACCAGATTTATCTTACTATAAAGAGCCTATCCAAATTTTTGACACTAAAGAATAGGTGTTGATGAATCTGATGACTCAGATGGTAAAGGTACATTAGAAAAATCATAAAATTGAATTGGTGACATGGGAGCCTAAGGAACTTATGATAAAGAACTCAAATCATTCTATGAGGTAACATTCTGGACTTTCAAGGAGGAATGTTTTGTAGGAGGGGAGAATGTAACAACCTGGAACTCTATCAATGAAATTTCCCTTCTTATGTTTATTTCATATTGTATATGAAATCACTTATAAAACACAATAATATTTCCATAAATGAATACTGAATGACATTAGAGGTAATTCTAGAAGTTAAGTAACTTATACCAATGAAATAGTAACATTCCCTTAAGAATAATAATATGACCCTTATGAATAGTAATCTAGATAATAGAATAGTAATCTCAACAATGAAAGTATAAATAATTTTTTCCCATATTTTAAATGAAATTATGATATAATTATATCATAGTGTAAGTAAATAATATTTTAAAAATTAATATTTAAATTTTGGTATTTTTGTAAGTCGTAAATATTTAATTACAATATTATAATTAAAAAAAAATGATTTAATAGAAAATTAATTTTAATAAAAATTATACATAAATAAATATTTTTTTGTCTTATTATTTACGGATAATTTTATAAGACCTTAGTTAATTTCTTAAAGTGTTAGAAAACCAGTTATAAATTTAAAACTACATTTTTTTAGTAAATAATGATCTTAATTAAAAATTAAATTTCCCATATTTAGAACATTATTTACATAAAATGGAGTTCATTTTATAATTCTAAACATAAAAAACTGGTTTGGGTAATTTTTTGGGATTTTTCTAAAATACGTGAATTTTTAGTGAATAGTAAAATACGGTAATTTACAGTAAAAATACATTATAAGCTTGATATGATATTTCATGAGTAATGGATGATATAAGAAACATTTTTTCGAACACAAATACACTTATTTATTTATTCTGTCAAAAGAATCAATACTATTTCTTGGCTTCAGATAAATAATAAAACAATGAATAAAATAATGAGAAATGACCCCACTCTTCCACTATGAAAACCACCCCACACCCCCTCTTCTCCTCAAACCTTCCAAGATTTTATCCTCATAAAAATTTAGAACAATAATCTTCCCAAGATCCTTCTACACATTTGAAAGCTCTTGGTCTCATTAAAAGACCAAAACCAACCCCCATAAGGAGATTCCCAAGGAAGAGTATTCAAGAGGTAAAATCCTCTTCATTTTCCTTTATTTTATTTTCAAGTTGTTTATTTTATTATTATCTCCCCACCTCCTCTATAAAAATGAGCATGAAAACTACAATATCATTTATATAATAGAAATATATCGTGTTAATGTAAGATCCATCATCAAAAAATTTACTCTCTCTCTTTTATTTTAAAAACAAAATCATCATCTCAAGGGTGCTGATTTACAACCTTCATGGAAGAAAAACTTTCATTCTTCAATTTATTCTTCAACGCAGGCCATGATACCATTTTTATGGATAATCCAGAATATAATATATTAATTATAACCTATTTAATGTTCTTTAACTGGTATATATATATAAAAATAATTCATATGAAAAACTACTTTGTGGAGATCAAAATACCGCTGTAATAATCTAAAATATTATCACTAAATTTATTATCTAATGATTCACCCTCATAACATGTAAAAAATATATATAACCATATAACTTAATTATGTTTATAAATATCATATAAATTCAATACTTGATAATTATACCCTTTCCACATGAAATTACATACTCATATATAAGTATACCAATCGTGAAAACCGAAGAAATGAACGCTCCCGGTCAATAAAATTATATATTATAAATCATAAAAAGGCTATAAATTAAATTAATAAAATTATAATAAATAAAATACATGTATATAATGTTTTTAATTAATTAATTAATGGATTAAATTTTATTATCCAGTACTTTAAGGTCATGTACAGAACACATTCGAACATATGCTAAGGGTTTTCTTCTAGAACCTCCATTTTCCTTAGGATCATGCTTTATTCCTCTATAAAACAACTTAATTATTCATTTATTTTCTATAATTCTTATAAATTCTTGTTATATGATTTAAAACCATTTATTTTTATCATTTTATATTTTATTTGTGGAAAATACATGTTTTAAAAGGGCCCCCTTCTCAATTCATCACGATAAGAAAACCCAATTAAAGGGAACTTCTTGATTTCTTACTTATTTTATAGTGCACTCTATAATCTATTTTAAGAAACCACAATTTTTTATAAACCAATGATTTTATCATGGAAATACTATATTTGTTAATTTCTGGTTTTATTCAAAGATTTTTTGAAAAGAACTCTTCTTTTCAAAGTAAAAGAGTATTACTCTCAAGAATTATTCGATGATTTTATTAGATAAATTTCATATATTTCAACATCCCTGTTGAATCTTATGTTCTATTGGGATTAAAATATTATGATTATCATATACCATATTTTATTAATTTTTTTATTATTAGTTTTATTATTGATGTTCTATCTTGATACCATCCATAATACTACTAAAATGGTAAGTGATTATGTCTACAGATTGGGGAAAGTTATTACATATATTAATATTGTTTATGTTTAGCCTCATTCATATGAGGAATGACTTGGAATTATCAATTTATGGGTGGGTCCCTCTATATCCCCTTTATTCTTTGGTAGGTCTCATAAAAAAAAATAGAATTGGGTTTTGGCTGAGGCCTTACCCTAGTATTTTCAGACGTCATGGCCGAGGCCTTGAAAATATGTTTCAGATGTCTCGCATTTTGAATTCCCTCATTATGATAATATTAATTGATAAACCATGTGATTATTTGACTAATATAATAAACATGGTAAGGAATTATTATCTTATGATCATTTATATTTCTTTATGTAATCATATTTCATTCCTTCAATATTATTCTCAAGTTTATTTTTAAAGTCATGTGTTTTTTGTTATTCACCATTTCTAATGATTATTTTTATGATTACTTCCATTTTATTACTTATCCATACTGAGAATTTGATATCACCACTTTATTATGATTTATTTTTCCCCTAGATGCAAATATTAATATTATTATGAATGGATGATAAGAATAATCTTAGAGTTTATGGGTGTTTCCAATGGAGTTGTAATGTTTTTTTCTTTCTAGTTGTAATGTAAATATTATGTTTGTATCTAGTTCTCCAAAATTACTAAACTATTTAGTCTATTGGGATGTGATATCCTTTTAAAAATACCAATGCATTAATATAAGTCACCGGATCTGGGAAACTTGGGTCGGGGTTCTTACATACATTTCATGGAAATAATAAAAATAATAATGTTATTTGACGTGAGGATTACTTAGAATATATAAAATTTTAAGGGGTCAAAATGAAATTATAAATTTTTTAACTCAATGTATAAATTTATATTAATATTTTTTTATAAAAAACAAAAACATTTTGTGAATAAGGTAATCCTTTTTAGAATTCTCTAAAGTATAGAGAGAATAATCCTCCCATCCTCCCTCTATAGAAAATATATAGAATAAGAGAAGATATTGTTGTGATAAAAAAAAGTGACATGAATCACTTGTAAATATCATGATTTATGTAGATACCCAAGCATGATCTACACAAAAATTACATTATGTTTTCAGAACACTAAATACATGACACAAACAAATGCCCAAAGACCATATTTGTTTAGTGTATTTGGAAACTCAGAACATAATCTTCTAATCATGGTGAAAGATCTTCAACATCTCCCATGAAAATCTTCCCATTTTGTTTTCAAACCTAAAAACATTATTTATATCCTAGGGAAAAGAAAAAATAGAATGGATAAGCTCAAATTATCAGTAAGGGTAAACATGGAGAACATAAAACAAACCATAAACATTTGAATGTAAAAACATGAACATAAATTTTAAACATTAAAATCATGAGTCTAGAAATAAATCTTCGTAGTACGTAAGGCATGAATCATAATGGAAAATTAACCATGATAGAATAACTTTGGAATAAAACATGTAATTGTGGAAATTATTACTCACATAAAAGAATTTCTATAGTATCCAATGCATTCCTGCTATAACCATCATAGTGGAAAAAGTCCATTACTGAATTGGGTTTACTTGTCATTCCAGCCACGTATTACTGAACCAGATTCACTTGTCGTTCCAACCCTGTGTTACTGAACTGGATTTACTTTCCATTATATCAATGTTTATCTCATGAGATATAAATCTTGACACAATTAATTGGAGATAAATATAGGCCCAACCCATCTCATAATTAAATCATTCTTACAGGTGCCAAAAAACATAAATCATTCATCATAGCATAACCTAATAAATAAAATGGGTTTCTTACATATCATTCTATCATAAAATAATACATAAAAAGATTATTCCATTAATAAAACAATCAAATCATAGTAATAATAGGTATAGAAATATAACCCTATTTAATAGTGTCATCTTTGATGGAATATAATTTTGTAAAAACACTTGAACTTAGTTCTTGAGGAAAATATCCTTTCTTCTTCAAAAACATTTTCTTTTCTCAAAATGCCACACAATTTTAATAGAAAAGAATATTTTTGAAAATAAACTTGAAATATTGTATAGGAAGATTCATGGAAATAAGGTGTTGTGAAACCGTAAAAATTCATTCATGCTGTATATGATAAACAAAAACAATTCTCCTCGTACTTCTACCGTAAATGTCAAAAAAGTACCACATATGGTAAACAAAATAAAGATTCCTTAAATAACATACAGTAAAAGAAAAAAAAGGGGTAAAAATGAATTTAAACATACATAGAATAATATTAAGCATTTTATGAAAACATTTTTAGAAAACCTGGACATGGATGATAAATATGACCATAGTAGATACTTATGTATAAAAAATCTTAGATAAAAACGAGATTGAAAAATTATCCCTTACCTTAGGTCTAATTTCTTCTGTATATGTCTAAAACTCTTATATAGTGTGTTTAAACATATTATTAACTTCTAATAGAACCATAAAAATATTTATGTATCATATATTATTCACTTACAACTTTATATTACATGTTCATTTGTCAAGTCAATGTTAATGCAACGTTTTGGTTAATAATCATTTTATTTATTGTACATGTTTGGATTTGTTATTCATCATATGATTACTTAGATCATGATTTACGTACTTATAGAATATAAAAAATTATTTATATATATCTTATATATTCATTATATATATATATAATATGGATAAATGAAATGGAATACACCATTTATGGAGATGGTAGGCCGTACGTACACATGAACACTATTCTATTTTCCTTATTGAATTGGATGGAAGTAAGAAAATAAAATATATGTGTGTGTGTGTGTATACATAAATCTAGTAGCATTATTATTTCATATATTTTATTATTATTTATTATCTATACTTTATAATCATTCATGAATGGTTAACATGGAGAATGATTCTCATCACATCGTGGTGACGGTAAGTCGTATGTATGCACAAGCGATGATATTGTTCCCATAGTTATTGAATGGTATTCAAGTGGATAGTATATAATATCTCAGAATTAGTATAATGTTATAATAAGAATATATAGTTATTATTCCCACCATTATACCCATCCAAGTAAGATGGTGGTGAAAAATATATTACACCACGTCGTGGAGATGGTAATCCGTACATACGCACCCGTAGTGATTTCATTTTTTGTAGGATGGATAGAAGGTGAAATAGGGTTGATTAATATTTATAATGATGTATCAGTATATTATTGATACTGATGTTATTACTTTATAATCAAACAACTAAACAATTTTACGTATAAGAAGAAATAAATTTGAAAGAATCAGTAGATGGGATTACCTCTTCCTCAACGTGCCTCCTATAATTTTCATCTTTGGGTACTAGATTTAGTCTTTTGAGAAGAAAAAAACATCTATAATGTAACTAGGGAAGTTGAAAAGATAAATGGACAGTTGTTTCCTGATATTGAAGGCTCAAAATTGAGTGAAGAGAAGAGGGAGGAGGTTCCCTTTTATAAATGAGGAGAGAGGCACTTTAAGAATTTTCCAAAATATTAATTTATTATAAATTCAATTTAGATTTTACATGGTTCAAAACTTATTTAATTTTAATATAATACGATTTTGGTTCTAATTCTCATCATAAAATAATTTTTTGAATAGTTTTGGATATTTTTTTATCCTTATCTTTTTGGTTTTAACCTTATTTTACCCTTCTTAATATTATCGTGATATCATGTTATTTACACATTTTGGGTTAATGTAATTATAATATCATGTAAAAAGACCCAAAAAAGGTTATTTATTATATATTTAGACTTATATTAACCATTTGACGTAATATTATATTTTTTATAATTTAATATTATTTAATAAACTATTTTATGTTTTAAGTTATTAATTATGTCAATTTTGGACACTATTCATACTTGAATTTTAAAAAAATTCATAAAAACCTGATTCCTTATAAAATAAGGAATTAAATCAAATATAATATGTCAATAAAAACCATAAAATTCTTTTATGACATAAAAATAACCATATTACATTTTTTTAATATATATAAATTCATTTATTTGAATCATTCATTAATGAGGTAATCACTAGATCATAATTGTGTCATAAATAAATATATTTATATAATGTATAAAAATTATAAATAAAATACCCTGATATGGGCAATTTTTTTATATTTATAATGAATATTTATAGACATATATATCAGTTATATAACTTTATATTAAAATCAATTTAGTAAAAGATATATGTTTAAGTTATAATTATCTTTACATTAAATTAATTCTTATAAAATATCATTTTCACATCCAAGTGAATCCATGGGGTCCCCAAATCGACCCAAGGATTTCCATGGTCCTAAATATCTCATAAAATAGGATGAGGACATGTGTTAGGGTAGTTTAATATTATTATAATATTATTTTTTACCCTTATATACCATATTTACCCTTTAACCACAGTAAATAAAATAATTACTAGAGTTACTATTCATAATGTCTAAAAAATAAAAGGTACCTATTTACACTATTTTAACCTTATGATTCCAATATGTAATCCATTTTTACAAGTACAACATACAGAAGTTTCAATAATTAATTTAAAAGTAATTCCTGTTTTCAAAACTAAAAAGCTGTTTTTTAAGAAGTAATAACTATAATATGACTAACATCTATTTATGTCCCATTTAAAAGTTAAATTACTTAAAACAACAAAATTTGGATTATATTATAAAAATGTAATCCTATTATACTTTAAAAACAATTAAAATTACAATATAACTATATAAAAAAATTAGATGAAAAGACAGTTTTGAATTAAAATACAGTATTTTTCACTATTCATAAAAATATGAATTTTATCAGAAAAATACCAACATATCATACAAAGTAAATTTTGATGTTCCTCTTCTAAATAATTATTTTTTTTCAAATTGAACCTATAAAAGTGACAAAAATTATATTTAAAATGGGTACGCCCTCAAAAGGTGGTAAAACTACATTTTTTAAAAATACTTCTTTTATCCGAAAAAATTGATTTTGTTCTCATATGATGTTATTGAAAAGGTGTATAATGAATTATAATATTATAAAATTAAAATTTTGGTTAATATTATTCATAACTGCTAGTTTATATCCCATTAAATAATAATATTTCAATAATATATCGTTGTTTATTAAAACTCAGTATCGCGTACAACATAAGCTACCAAGAAAGGATGCTCTTGCATTTAATGCAAGGAAAGTCAGTATTATGTGTAGTGAAAGATTTACTTGGTGTTTTTAATAACATAATTCAGACATAGTTCATTTATACATTGAAAAAAATCTATACTCAGTGTTCCGTGAAATTAATTCTATCAAAAGAACTTGAAATATTATGCAACACAAGCCAAAAATAGTGTTGTGTATATTGCAAACTAATACGGTGTTGCATATAGTGCAAGACAATCTTGGTGTAGCATACAACACAAGAAATCAAATAATCTATAAAATCTCAGGGTTTTACATTCTACCCCCCTTAAAATGAATTTCTCCCTCGAAATTTATCGGGGTTGTAAATGGTTTTTTACATGAAAGTTTCTTTCATAGAAACCGACATCGTAAAAAGGAACACTAAGACATAATTTTTAAAAGTAATGTTAGAAACAAAATGGTTACCCAAAGTAACTCATCACTGGGTTTCCACATAGGATAACATAAGTGGGAAGTGAAAATAATGATATGGAAGAGAAATCTAACCATCATGCTTTGATCAGTAGTGATAGAGAATAAGGTTTGAAGAAAGTTAACTACTATAAATCCATAAATATACGATGATTTAAGGGAACATCTGATTCATCGAATAAGAAAGTACCCGAATAATTTTTTTTTTCATGATCCTTTTCCTAAATTTGAAGAACCTGAGAAGAAATAATTACTTGATTTCAGTACCGCTAATCGTTCCCTACTCAATTTCCACTTCAAATCTTATTTAAAGAAATGAAGTTGAATTTGTCATTTTGGAAGTGTTAGCAGATCATGTGATAGAATGATATGTCATTCTATCTGTCACTAACACAAAAATGTTATCACAAGTTATTAAATATAAATAAGTCCATCTATGGTGAGATTAATAGTATATTGTTCCAAAAATGGACTTATACTACATCTATCATACCTATTAATAAAATAAAACTAATTTCTACTAACCAAAGAATTTTTGTAGGCCAGGGGTAGTTGATAAAGTCCTGTCACACTTCGGTCGTGGGTTTGATTCCTACAGCCTTGTCCGACGCGATAGGTTGTCACTCGTCCTGAGGGTTTCACATTTTATAAAACAATACTATTATAAAATTCCAGAAATAATATATTAAAATGTTCTATCATTAAACAATAATATTTGATTTTCAATTTAATCCATTCGATCCTTTATTATTATCTAAAATACTTCTGTCTAATCTCAATGTACAAAGAAAACAATTACCAGAAAGTTCATATAAAAAACACTTTAATACCATCATTTATCCCCACATATCATAAGATATATATTGTTGGTCACATTCCAAACATTCGAATGAATTCATCATGAATTATCTTGAGTCATGGAAATAACCTAAATTACCATATATCCTTATTGAAAACATGCATGTTTCCTTATTCTAAAATTTATTGGATATATTCCTTAAGTCCTGAAAAGTTGTATACTTCATCCGTGACAAGATAACCCACATTTCAACAAATCCTTAACCAGTTCCAAGGTAAGAAATACCATCTAACATATATTTATACAAATATCATTATCTCAAAATCATTCTTATATTAAGGGTTATCTTTCACTTAATCATGTGTTTCTTAGGAATATCACCTTTTCATCAAATCACTTTTCTCATCCCTTATAACTATTCAAAATATTCTTGAAAATACACAGAAAAAACATAAATATATAACTCTTATATAATTCATCGTTCATCATTTGTGGATTAAAATACATAAATAATTATATCCTTCTACTCTAATGGTAGGAATGGAATAAGTCCGTCCTTATCTTAGAAGTAAATCCTTTTGTCTAGATATTGAGTTGTGTAATGCCCATGTTTTCCACATATGATAAATTGAACTCCATAATAATTCTTCACTCTATGACCCTTTTTCCCACAGAGAAAACATATTCCCCTCAATTTGAGGTATTATTCAATGTTATTCTTCCCTTCTTATTGATATGTAGGAAGCTTAATCTTTTTCCCTCTATGTTCCTCACCATAGGAACATGCATGAAATTCCATCATCCTCTTATTTGATGACTTAGGAATACAACTAAAGTTCACCCTATTAATCATATACCATGATGACTGATTCAACATAATCACAATATCAATAACTCTATCCATTATACAATTTCATTTCTCATAGTCAACAATTTTTTCATCAGATTCAATGTTCACCCAATTCATTTTGGTTCCCTCCATTGAATAAAACAAAAAAGAATAGTGTGAGGGAAAAAATCAGTCTAAAAAAACTAAATAATCATGGGAGAGTAATTTCAATCTCTAACATATTAGTTTTAATACTATATTATTTATGATCGTTACCATAATTCTATAAATGTAACCTATAGTTATACTTAACATTTCTTACATCCCTAGAAATACCTTAGAAATAACTCTATAGATCTCACTAAAGTTTTCACATCCTAGTTTCTAAAGGTTGACTAAAAATTCACTCTAATACCAACTGTAGAGACCCAACATTTATGTACATGGAAACTACATTACTTTTTAAGAATACTTAATACCTGACACAAATAAATTCCCAAAGACAGTATTAGTTTAGTCTATTTGGAAATTTAGAACATAATCTTCTAATCTAGGTGAAAGATATTCAACATCTCCTATAAAGATCTTCCTATCTTATTTTCCTACTTAAAAACTTTTTTTATATCCTAGAAAAATGAAAACATATAAAGGGTGATCTCAAATGATCAGTATGGGTAAACCTAGAGAAAAAAAACAAACCATTAACATTTGAATGTAAAAACATGAAAATAAAGTTTAAACATTAAAAAATTGAGTCCTGAAATA
Source organism: Viscum album (assembly GCA_963277665.1). Lineage (NCBI taxonomy): Eukaryota > Viridiplantae > Streptophyta > Magnoliopsida > Santalales > Viscaceae > Viscum > Viscum album. Next base: position 1,408,761,949 of record OY728125.1, read on the forward strand.
AATCTTGGCAGTACGTAAGGCATGGATCATAAAGGAACAATAACCTTCATAGAATAGCATTGAAAGAAAACATTAATTATAGAAAAAAATTATGCACATAAAATTATTTCCATATTATCCAGGGAATTGTTGCCATGGCCATCATAGTGGACAAAGTCTATTACTGAACTGGGTTTACTTGTAGTTCCATCCATGTATTACTGAACCAGATCCACTTTCCATTCCATCCCTATATTACAAAACTGTATTTAATTTCTGTTCCAGCCATGTCTATCTCATGAGATATAATTCTCTACCCAATGCATTAGAGGGAGATATAGGTCTCACCCATCTCATAATGTAATCATTCTTACATGTTCCACAAACCATAAATCATTCATCATAGCCTAACCCAAGAAATAAAATTGGTTTCTTATATATCATTCTATCATAACATAATCCATAAGAAGATCATTCCATCATTACTGCAATAAATTCATAGTAATCAGAATTATTGAAACATAACCCTATTCAAGAGTGTCATCTTAAATGGAAAATAATTTTGGTAAACACTTGAACTTATTTCTTGAGTAAAATATCCTTTCTTCTTCAAAAACGTTTTCTTTTCTCAAAATTCCAAAAAAAATTAAAAGAAAAGAATTTAGTTGAAAAAAAACTTGAAATAGTGCATAGGAAGCATCATGGAAATAAGGTTTTTTGAAACCTCAAAAATTCATTCATGACATATAAGTTAAACAATGATAGTATTAACCAAATTTTGAATGGTATTGAATTTGATAGTGTATGATATCATTCCCGTAATTTTTGAATGGTATTGAATTTGATAGTGTACAATATCTCATAATTAGTATCATGTTATAAGAATAATATATAGTTATTATTTCCACCATTATACCCATCCATGTAAGGCGGTGGGGAAAAACAGAGTACACCACGACGCATAGATGATAATCCGTACATACGCACGAAAGATGATTTCATTTTTCATAGGATGGATAGAAGGTTAAATAAGGTTGTTTAATATTTATAATAACATATTAGTATATTATTTATTCTAATGTTATTACTTTATAATGAAACAACTAAAGAATAATAAATATAAGAAGAAATAAATTTGAAATAATCTGTAGAAGAGATTACCTCTTCCTTGACGTGCCTCCTTTAAATTTCCTCTTAGGGTACTAGAATTAGTCTTCTGAGAAGACCACAACATTTAGAATGTAACTACAAAATTTGTGATGAGAAATCGGTAGGGTTTGGATGATATTGAAGACTAAAAATGGAGTGAAGAGGATAGGGAGGAGGTTCCCTTTTATAAGAGAGGAGAGGGGTACTTAAGGAATTTCCAAAATATTAATTTATTGTAAATTCAATTTCGATTTAGCATGGTACAAAACTTATTTAATTCTTTTAAAAGATTATTGTTTTTCTAATACCCATCATACAATTTTTTTGACATGTTTGGTATATTTTTTATCCTTATCTTTTTGGTGTTACCCTTATTTTACCCTTTTTAATCTTACCGTGATATCTTGTTATTTACACATTTTGGGTTACTTTAATTACTATATCATGTAAAAATACCCAAAAAAAGATATTTATGACATATTTGGACTTATATTAACCATTTTTCAAAATCTTATATTTTTAGGAATTTATATCATTTATTAAACTATTTTATGTTTTAAGTTATGAATTGTGTCAATTTTGGACACTATTCATATTTGACTTTTTTAAAAATTCACAACAACCTGATTCCTTTGAAAATAAGGCATTAAATCAAATATAATATGTCAATATCATCCAGAAAATTTATGTATGACATAAAAATAACCAAATTACATTTTTTAAATATTTATAAATTCATTTATTTGAGACTTTCATTAATGAGGTAATTACTAGATCATAATTGTGTCATAAATAAATATATTTATATAATGATTAAAAATTATAAATAAAATACCATGATATAGGAAATATTTTTATATTTCTAATGAATGTTTATAGGTATAGATATCAGTTATATAACCCTATATTATAATCAAATTAGGAAAAGATATATGTTTAGGTAATAATAATCTTACATTAAATTAATTCTTTTAAAATGTCATTTTCACATACAAGTGAATCCATGGGATCCAGAAATTGACCCAAGGGTTCCAATGGTAGTGAATATTTCATCCAATAGGATTAGAACATGTTTTTGCATAGTTTAAAATTATTATAATATTATTTTTTACCCTTATTTACCTAATTTACCCTTTAACCACGATAAATAAAATAATTACTGGAGTTACTATTCATAATTTCCAAAAAAGGTGCCTATTTACAAAATTTGAACTTTCTGATTCCAAATATGCAATCCATTTTAACAAATTCAAATCACATAATTTGTAGTAATTAATTTAAAATAATACCTGTTGTCAGAACTAAAAAGGCGGTTTTTAAAAAGTAATAACTATCAAAACATTAACATCTGTTTTTGTCCAATTTGAAAGTGAAATTACATAAAATGAACAACATTATCTTAAATGATAAAAATATTATCCAATTATTCTTTAAAACCAACTAAATGTATTATCTAACTAAATAAATAAATTATATTAAAATGCAGTTTTGAATTAAAATACAGTATTTTTAACTATTCATAAAAGTATGAAATTTATCAGAAAAATACCAACATGTCATCTAAAGTAAATTTTGATGTTTTTCTTCTGAAGAAGAAATTTATTTTGTCAAATTGAACATATAAAATTGAAAAAACTAGATTTAAAATGGGTATGCCATCAAAAGACAGTAAAACTGTATTTTTTTTTTTGAAAAAATGCTTCTTTTATCTGAAAAAATTGATTTTATTCTCATATAATGTTCTAGAAAATGTGTAAGATGAATTCTAATTTTATAAAATTAAAAATTTTGTTAATACTATTCCTAACGTCTAGTTTATATCCCATTAAATAATAATATTTCAATAATATATCGTTGTTTAGTGAAAATCGATATCGCGTACAACATAAGCTATTAAGGAAAAAAGTTCTTGCATGTAACGCAAGCCAAGATAGTGTTACGTGTAGTGAAATATTCCTTTGGTGTTGTGTATAACATAATCTAGACATATTTTATTTATAAATTGAACAAAATCTATACTTCATGCTATGTGAAATGAATTCTATCAAAAGAACTTGAAATTATATGAAACACAAGCCAAGAATAGTGTTGTGTATAATGCAAGCTAATTCTGTGTTGCATATAGCACAAGATAATCTTGGTTTAGCATACAACACAAGGAATCAAATAATTTAAAAAATCTATGGGTGTAACACTTGCAACATGAGATTTAAGAATTTCCATTGGAGATTCGTAGACCACACATGGATACACCTATTGTAATACACACTTGGATTCTCCACTACAATGAAAATTCATCAAGGGAAACTACATTAATTGATTAGTAGGATTATCACATGTTTTTTAGAATTTATCTATTAAAACCAATGAAATATCAAAATTGGGCACCAGCCCAACACTTTTGTTATGACTCAAAACCATCAGAAAATTATTTAATCTTTTATAAATTATTAGAAGTTACAAAATAAAAAAATACACATCACGTCACACCAAAACACCAATGACTATTTTTGGGTTATTTTATTGAAAATTAATATTTTAATAATATTAAACAATTATTTTACACAAATTGTTTTGGAAATTTAGATTCTAGTAGTGTTAGTTTTTGAACATGGTGAAGGATTTAAAAATGGGTAGGTCGATAAATTTTTAGGGATATTTTTTTCCTTTATTTTATCTAACATTCATTGTTTATTATTTATTATATCAAGAATTATAAGTACTAATATTTTATGAATAAATTTTTTATATAACCACCGATTTAATTATATATACTATGGTAATTCTGTTTAAAAAATAAAAACATAATTTTTCAAATGTGGTTCTTTAAAAATTATATTTTAAGAAAATATATCCAACCATAATTGAATTTATTGATTGGGTTTTTAAGGATATATTTACAATTTATCAATATAGGCAAAGCTACTAGATATATTATTCCCATGAATAACCATGATTGAAAATAAAACCTCATTATATATAAAATAAATAATGTTGTGTACCTTTCACAAGTCAAGTCACAATTACTATCTTCGTTCGTTATGCTTGATAAAGATCACTCACATATTTCCAATAGATTACATTATCCATGGTATATCAATGATTTGATTTGAATCACCCATCACATGGGTGGGACTATGCTTTACATCAAAGTATGCTAGTACTTATCCTGAAAAAAAAACAAGAATAGAGCTTCACGGCCGGGAGAATCGACCGAGGATTGGGGAATTTTACATGATAATGTTCAAGGGTACTACCTGATTTTATAATCCTTGGAAATCCATTATGTATTTACAATTTATGTTATATAATTTAAGAGTACAAAGTTGGGTATATTATTCATTAATCGTATAAATGCATTCAAATTGACCTCTCTTATGTTTCATATTATGAAACATTTATCAAAGATAACCAGTGGAAGTGATTTGAATGTTTAGAAATTTAATTTTTTCTTTTCTTAAATGAATTATATATTAAAATCCATGTAATAGGAAATAGTCATATCATATAAATTAGTTTTTCAAGTTAGTGAATTTGACATAGATAATCATATACAGAGATTTACCAAAGGCAGTTATCGGAGTTGGTGTGTTATAACCAAGTGTTTGAACTTTGATTATACGTATATTCAAAGAGGTGGATGTTAATGAAATATCTTATTACTTATTGTTAATTATTCTACTTTAATTTTATGCAATAATGTCCTAGATTATCTGTCGCATCGATAAGGTCATTATAGTTCCTATTGTAACACCCTGAGATTTTGGTAAGTATTTTTTTGAATAAATCTAAATTTTTTGATAGCTTGAGTTACACGCAACACTGAGTTTAGATTTCATTGAACACAACACTGATATTAAATGAACGCAATATACTATTAAAATATTATAATTTAATATAATAGTTATTGTCAATCTGTTTGAATGGTGGGTATAGATAGGATTAAATACATTATGAAAATATATAGTTTACACCTGTATATAAAATGAATTTTATATTACAAATTAATTATCAATTAAAATGAAAATAATTTTAAAATAAATAAAACCAATTTCTGAAAAACGATTTTTATGCACACAAACATGTTTTTTTCATAATAAATAAAATAAATTACTTTTAGTGAATGATTTTAATGAAATTTATTTATTATATATTCAATAAAATGTGTAAAATTCATTTTATTTGTTTTCTAGGAATGAGATAATAAGAAATCCAATTTTATACTTAAAACTATACTTTTCTATAAAAAGAGTTTTATCATATTTTTCACACTTATTTTTTAAATATTAATATTTTAAAATTTTATAAATTTTCTTTGAAAAAATTAACTTCATTTTTTAAATCATAATTTCAGAATTATCTTGGGGTGACTTTTTTATTATTTTTCCAAATGTTAAATTTTTCTCTGAATAATGAGAAATACGATTTAAAAAAAAAATACCTTTTAATGAAATGTATTTAAAATAGAATTTTTATTTTAGTATTATTTTAAAATTAAAATTAGTTAAATCGTAAATCTATTAATCAAATTTAGTTCATTGGAAACATTTTTATATTGAATTTTTATATAAAAACGTTTTTAGATTTTGAAAATTTTCTCTTTGGAAAACCGCTTTTTCATCACGTATGTGGGATTAATTTAAAATTAAATTATTTCACTTATATGAATTGAATTTGGAAAAAAATATTCCATATCATTAATCAACATAATTTATAAGATCTAATAGTGTCAAATTAATTTTTGGAAAAAACATAGTAAAAACAGTAAAAACTAATTACTATAATTAATGTTAAAACAGGTTCACCAGGGGATTAAAGTAAAGAATAAGGGTTAAATGAACCTGAAACTTGTAAAAATACCATTTTATGGTAATATTTATACCTTATCACCTATAAGGTTTGATAATGGTGGTTAAACCTTTTTCTTTTCAAAAATTTCAAGTGTGCCAATCACCTCACTTATAAAAGGCCACCCCCCTGTCCTCTCCTCTCTACAATTCCAAAACCCTTTGGTTCAGTAAGTACCTAGAAAACTGTATTCATTAATATCCTACCCACATAATATAGGCCTTTTTTATCATAAACAAAATCTAGTAAGTCTTTAGGTTAAACTATATCCATATCCACTTGCATAAAATGGGTTTAAAAAGTCATCATTTGTGTGTACAATGGACTATTGCCTTGGCCAACGAGCATGTACCCTAGTGGTACATGCTCCGGCTTGGCATCCAAAAGACCCAGGATAAAATCTAGGTAGGGACTAATTTTTGAGGTACTTTAGCACACTGTAGAAGGGACTATAACAGTACTGTAGCAGCAACAGAACTATAGCAGTAGCGACACTGTAGCGGTAGAGGCACTATAGCAGGAACTGTAGAGATGGTGGTACTGTAGCAGGAACTGCAACAGCCCGGGTACTGTAGCAGTACTTTTCACCAAGGGGCTCTTTGAGCCAAAAAATGGGCTTTCAAGCCTAGTCTTCAGGCCACTTGGCCTTGGGCCTTCGGGCTATGTAATGGGTCTCCCTCTACCCAGTCTAAAGAGGTATTTTCTTTAAATAATAAATTGAGGTTTCGACCCCATCCTTAAAAAAAAAGGACTATTGCCTCACGAACTGATGTTATTTTTTTTCATCACAGCATATCACAAATGGATATAATGGTGGATTTAATTAGTATATGAGATATTTATGATATTATTATAATTTTTTAATTATAATATTACATATACCTTTTTATTGTACAACCCTTTGGAAAACAATCATGTCACTCTTGCATACGACAGACTACTACCTTTGGAACCGATGTGATGTGATTTTCAATTTTGTTTTACTTGACTAGTAATTAGGATAGATTAAATGAATATATAAAATATTTCTAACATATTTATACTTATATAATTATTTTGTAACATATAATCTCTTACTTTCCATTATGTGGGTGATACAATAACATTATTCATGGGAACGGTGGACTACCGTCTCACAAAGCGATGTGATTCGTTTTTCACAAACACTTTGCATAAAAGTAAATTAAGGTAAATATAATGAATATATGTGATATATATTATTTAATAATTACTCTATAATTTTAATATATTATTTACCTTTCTTTCCTTTCATTCATCGTGAAAATAGAAACAACGTTCATGAGTGCGTACGACCTACCATATCCAGGAATCGTGTATTTCATTTTATAAATATTACTTTTAAGGATTAATATAAATAAATATATACTGAAAATATATTATATTTATATCATGTTTAAAATTATATATATTAGGAAACCATGATCAATTTAATAGGACCAAAAATAAAAAATCAAAACATACATGATAAACAAAGAAGTTATTACCCAAAACACGATTTTAATAATGAATTATTAATAAATGTGAAATAAAATGTCATAAGTAAATAATATTTGGTATGATATATATATATGTATTGTTTTTAAATATATTAATAATAAATTTATATTTATTATACAGGAGGTTTTAATGCGTACGAAGGAAGTCGATACTTAAGGTAAGGGATTTTCATCTAAATTGTTTCTATAAAACAAATGTCATATTCACCCTATGTTTCTTTTATGTGGTGTATATATATCTAAAAAATGTATTTTATAATGATTTTAATAAAAAAAATATTGTGATTTACATATCTATTTGAGGACATGTATTTCACAGTGTTTACAGTTTCAATGCAGTAAGGGATTTTTGTCTCAATTTGTCTTCTTTGTGACGTAGGTTATGTTATGCAGCAATATTATTTTATAGCATTTATATACAAACCCTTTAACATGTAATATATTGAATTTATTTATTCTCATGGTATTTTAATTTTAGTTTAATTTTATTCCTTTATGTGGCTTATGATTCAAATTTACAAAATTGGAAAGGGTTTTATGACACAATCTAATCATTTATCAAGATTGTTTATGCTTATGCTTATAATGATGAAATATTATGATCTATATATATCAAGAAACTCATGAAATTTATTATAATATATTTATTTCTTGATAATAACTTTTTCCCTTCATTTTAATATCTTTAAACTATCAAGATTCTAAAATATTGTTTTTAAATAAAACTGACTTTATTTCTCTCTTTAGTTGAAAACACATTTTCTTCCATATCCATATTTTCTCAAAATGATTTTAAAAATGTTTTATTTTTCCAATATGATTATTTAAAGTATTTTTTAACTGTTTTTGTATTTTTAATTATATTAAAAGAAATATTCATTTCATTTTTAAAAAACAAGTCTTATTTTTCTTTTACTTGAAATGTGAAAGGAATATTTGTTTTAGCATACATAGAAGGAACCATTTTTTAAACTATCATGACCACTAAATGTGTTCAATATTCACTTAAAATTTTCAATGTTCTTTTAAAAGAAAATATTTTTCTTAATATTTAGGAAATGTATATATTTTTTAGAAAATATTTCTTTGTTAAAATTTATTTTACTGAAGAAATGTTACTAGTGATCTTTCAAAATCATTTTCCATATAAGATGAAATATTTTGATGTTACATATTATTTACTTAGGATATGATACAAGGATAACATTTTTATTCTTTCTGTAGATGGTTTACGTTTATGATGAAGATATTTTTATGAAACCTATTTCTATTTTCACGAGTTATGCTATAATGAAATGATTTGTGAATCCCATTTATTTTCATGGGTTACGATACAATGAATGATTTATGAAGCACATTTATTTTCATGTTTTTTAATAAGATAAATGTGTAATGAAGCCCATTTATATTCATGGGATCTGATATGATGATTTTTTTATGATCTTGTTGCAGACTTATGTGTGGTTTTTATTATGTGATGGTTGTTATGTTATAACTAAGGATAGTGGTTATGTTATAATAAAAGTTTAGTGGGACCAATATCTCCCTTTAATGCATTGGGTAATGATTTATGATCTATGATCTCATAGGGTACGTGACATGTAATTATAGGCCTCAAAAGAGGATACACAAGAAGTTATCCCAAGCCCAAAAATAGGGTACAAGAGAGTTTATCCCACGCCCGAAGACGGTACATGTGTGGTTATACCAATAAATACATGTTATGAATATCTTAGTGGGTAACCTTAACATAATATCAACTATGCTTATGTGTTTTCTACAAATCTATGTCTTATGCCAATGTTAGGATCACATGGATTATGTTATTTGATTTCATTATGATTCATGTATTATGAAATGTCAATATTTATACCATTAGTTATGACTTAGATATTTGATATACAAGGTATATTTTTCATATGTTATTCAAATGCTCTCATACCCATATTATGTTTACATATTTCCATTGTGCATCCTTACTGATCATCTGATCTCACCCTTTCTTATGTTTCATATCCCTAGGTTTTGATGATACTCAATACTTGTGATATGTATAAGAAGGGTGCTAGTTATGAGGAAATAAGAGGGATATGATATAGAATTCTTATGATCTAGTTATTTATGTTTTCAAGTTTCTAAAGGAATTATACCCTTACGATCCTCACGTGTGTGTATGTATGACATAATGAATATTCATCTAAAAATATTTAATTTTTATGTATGAGAAGTTTGGGGCTCTAAATTTGGTATTGGAGTATAGTTTTAGTTATCCTTAGAAACTTGGATGATAAAACATTAGTGATGAAACCATAGGATGATTTTAATTATAGGATAACATCCTAAAGTTTTGGTAAGGAAAATATTATATGGTTTACCGTGAAATTAATCTTAACCTGGATACTAAAAGTGGACGTTTTTCTGGAATAGATCTACCTTGGGGTAATAACACTGAAAAAGATACATCGGGCTTGACTCAAGCATTACCCAATACACAAAGACGGACCTTACTGTGCTCATGGTTTAACACTCCTAGGGGATATTCTTTGGTTACATTTTCTCTATGATAAATCATGAAGGATTTGAATATATGATGATCAGGGATGACCTAGGTTAAAACTATAGTGTCATGGATTTAAAATAATGTGTCTTTATTTAGACAATCTATAAATTATTATTCATGATTATGTGGTTTTCCATAGTGAATATTATTTAAAAAACTATGACTTTTGGTTTTAGTAAATGATGGGAACCAAAAGTTACTGTGTTAACATTGAATGTGATAGAAAATATTTTTATGAGAAACCAAATTGTATGATGATTGGAGTGAAAGATATTGTGATTTTTTCTAATCAGTTATCATGATATTTGATTAAAAAATTGATCCTTCAATAACTATTTGACTCACCAAAGATGAGAAGGATAGAGTTCGTTGAGAGTTTGGGTGGTGGAGACCATGGAGGAAAGAGGATTCAATTTTCTATTGGTCGAGAATGTAGAAAGAAGCACACAATTGCTTGTATTAGTGGAATGAGAAAATATTTTGAGTGTGAAAAAGAAGGACACAAAGCAAGTAATTGCTGAGGAAAAACAAAATATATGGTTAATGTAATGGATGAGAATAATGGTATCCCTAAGGTATCATTGATTATTGAATATTTTGAATGTTCCAAATATGGTCATTATTCTAATCAATTACCAAGGGGGAAATCTCATGAAGAAAATTAGCATGGTTGTATGATTAAGGGTTATATTTTTGATGATAAAGAGATTATAAATTTCATATAAAAGGTATGGGATGTTTTGATAGTATTTTTTGTATTAAACATAAGAAGAATGATTAAATTTAGTTTGATGAACATTAATACATGAATCATATTTCATATTATATGAAATATTTATTGAGGAATTAGATGATGAAACCTAGTTAATGGTTTAAGAATTGAGTGGGATGATTGAAGTGTTTAAGTATTTTAATTCAAAAATTATGTTATATAAATCATGAAATATATAAGGATTGTTCAAAATAATTATTTTATTCAGGATTCCCAATAATATGTTTGATGATACTGATAACCTTGAAAAGTGATTTATTGACAAGGTGATATTTTATGGAAAAACGTGATTAATGGAAAGATAACCCTTAATATATTCATGATGTTGAGATAATTATGTTGGGATATAGAGATGATTGATATAGATAAAATAAATTGGAAAATATTGATTACCTTACAGATGATTAATTATTTGATTACAAAGTATTTTATGTTATCATTTATTGAATTTACAATTTTTTTGGATTAAAGAATATATCCAATAATCTATGTTTGACTAGAGGAATGAGGAAGAATGTATGTTTTCAATAAGGTTTTATTGTAATTTAGTATATTACCATGTTTCAAAAGAATAAATGATGAAGTTATTCACATGTTTGGTAAAATAAAATTTAGTGATACTTCATATTGTTTAGGGAATTAATGTTAAGTTGATTTTAGGAAATTTAGTGACCGTACTTATAAAATTTGAATTTTGGAAGGGTTATAGGGTTAACCATTTATGTTATGGTTTAAGTTGAAATTTGTAAGAGGTTTTAGAGATTAATGTATTATTTCAAAAAAATAGAGTTATGCATATTAGATAACCTATACTAACCATTTTTTTTATAATAAATAGAGATAGGAGGAATGAATTTTCATATTTTATGGATATTATTATCCATTAGTACATCAAAAATGAAAAATTAATCTCTTAGTGTTAGAGATGAAGTGAAATTGATCTAAGTACAACTAAAGGATGAAATTGTGCAGATAATGTAAATGAAATTTGAGACCTAGATATATTGTTCCATTTAAAAATCTTGATTGTATTGGGAAAGTAACCTATCACATAGAGCTTACACTAGAAATCTCCCAGGTTCATGATGGATTTCATGTATCTATCTTGAGGAAGTACAAACTTGATCAATCACATATACTAAACTCAGAGGTCATACAACTGAAGAATGATATTTTTAGGAGAAAAACCCAATAGGGATTCTAGATCGAATAGAGAACGTTCAATAAAACCATACCACTAACCTAGTTAATGCTTTATGGTGAAACCACTATCTTGAGGAAGCTATGTGGGAACCTGAGGATGTAATGAGAAAACAATATCCTCAAATATTTATAACAAAGATATGAATTTTGAGGGAGGATTTCATTTTATTGGGGGTATAATTTAACAACCCAAGATTTTATGAAATATATTTTTTGAATAAATTTAATTTCTTTGATAGATTACATTACACGTAACACAACGTTTAGCTTGTGTTACAGGCAACACTGAGTTTAAATGAAACAACATACTATTTAAATATTGTTCTTTAATATAATAGTAGTAGTCAAGCCATTGGAATGGATGGTATGAATAAGATTAACCAAATTATTAAAATACATGTTTTACACCTATATATACAATGAATTATATGTTTACCAATGCATTAGAGATAAAAAACCATTTGAAAATAAAGAAAATCATTTTTTGAAAAACAAATTATGTGCACAAACACGTTATATATCAATAAATTATTTAATTTTGTGAATTATTAAAATGAAATTTATATATTATATATCCAATCAAATGTTTAAAATTCCTCTTTTTTATTTTCTAGTCATGAGATAAATATAAATCCGACTTTTTTCTTAAAAAAATTATTTTTTCTAAAGAGATGTTTTATTCCATTTTTCACACTATTTTTTTAATTTATTTTTTACTCATTTAAAAATTTTATTTGAAAAAACTAACTTTATTTTTTAAATCATAATTTCTGAATAATCTTGTGGTGGATGTTTCAGAATTTTTTTAAAAGATATTTTTTTCAGTGAATAGTGAAAATACTAGTTTTATTAAGAAATTTCTATTTCATTCATTGGATTTAGAAGATACATTTTATTCTAATATGGTATTAAAAGTAAAATATGTTCAATAATATATATATTAATAAATATTTTTCATTGAAATCAACTTATTAAATTTTGATATAAACACTTTTTAATCTTTTTAAACTTTTCTCTTTGGAAAACCTCTTTTTCATCACTTTTGTGAGATTAATTTTAAATTAACCATTTTCAATTTTATGAATGGAATTTTTGAAATTGGATTAAATATTTGGAATAATCATAATTTATATTATCTATTAGGGAGAACTTAATTTTTTTTCAAAATGAATAGTAAATTGGTAAAAAATAATTACAGTGATTATGGTTAAAAAGATTTTATCAACGGTTAAAATAAAAATATAAGGCATAAAATGAAAAATAAACTTATCCAACACCCATTTTATATCCATATTTAGACCTTATAAACAATAAGGGTCCTTAATGTACCATTTTGGATCATTTTGTAAAGTGGAAAATGTGGGTACACCTCTTTCTTTTCAAAAATTAAAAACATGCTACTCACCTCACTTGTAAAAGGCTACCCCCTCTCCTCCCCTCTCCACACTTACAAAAAAATTTGGTTCATAAAATAACTACCCAAATTTATTCTTTAATTCTTTCCATAAAACATATATTCCTTTTAATGATCATAAATCTAATCTTTTAAGGATTTTGGTTAAACTTTAATAGGTTTTTCGGATAAGAGGTAATGTTTTTAACTATGTGTTTTTATTTTACATCTTATTCTAACTCCTTATAATATTTTCCAAATATGATAAAATAATTAAACCAATATATCCAATATAATTAGATGTTATTATTTTAATTTAATAATCTATATCAATCTCCACTTCCATCAAATGAGATATGAAATCATCATTTGTGTATATGGAAGACTAGCATCTCACAAACCGATATTATTCATTTTCCATGACCTCCTCTCACATAGGGATATAATGATAGGTTTATTGATTATATGTGATATTTATTATATTATTATACTTATATAATTATAATGTCACACCTAACTTCTTACCTTATAACACTTTTAACATAATTATACTTATGAAATTATGATATCATATATAGCCTATTACTTTCCATTCCATGGGGGATATGACAACATTGTTCAAGTGTAAAACAGATTAATGTATCCCAGATGAACAATAATAGAAACAATATTCATGCATACATATACAATTCATTCTTACGTACATATGGCATAATGTCTCCATGAGTGATTTATTTTATTTTGTATCTCTACATTTTAAGGATTACTATAAATAAATATATAATAAATATATATTATATTTATATCATGGTTAATATTCTAGAGATTATAGAACCATGATCACTAAAAGAGGACAAAAAATAACAAATCAAATAATATCAAAGAAACAAAAGAGTTGTTACCAAAAACGTGATTTTAATACTAAATTGTTAATAAATTAGTAATATAAGGTCATAAGTAAATAATATATGGTATGATATATATATATATATATATATATATATTTCTTTAATATAGGGATAATAAAATTATATTTATTATATAATAGGTTCTAATGTGTATGAAGGAAGTCATAACTTAAGGTAAGTGATTTTCGTCTCACATTACTTTTTTGGGATAAAAATTCCATATTCACCATGTGTTTCTTATAAATGGTGGATATACTAACCGTAAAAGTATTTTTTGATTATTATCATGAAAATAATAGTTGTTTACATATCTATATGAGGATATATCTTTCATGGGGTTTATAGTTTCAATGTTACCAATGCAGTAAGTGATTTTTATCTCAATTTGTCTTCTTTGGGACATACATTATGTTATGAACCTATATTCTTTTATGAGGTGTATATAAATACCCTTTGACATATAATATCTGGAATTTATTTATTTTCAGTATATTTTAACTTTAAATTAAGTTTATTCCTTTATGGGGATTACAATTCAATGTTACTAAAGTGATAAGGGTTTTATAATACAATCTCATCATTTATCAAGGTTGTTTATGTTTATGATTCCGATGATGAAATATTAAGATATATATCTCAAGAAACTATTTAATTTTATTTTTTTATTGTTATTTATTGAGAATAAATTGTTTTTATTCATTTTCATCTCTTTATACACTAAATATTCTGAAAGAATATTTTTAATGAAAACCGACTTTATTTCTCTCATCAGTTGAAAACTCATTTTCTTCCATATACATGTTTTCTAAAAATATTTTAAAAATATTTTAATATTAATATATTATTGTTTAAATTAAATTTTATTAAATTTTATATATTTTTACGAAAATGGTTTAAAAGTAATCTTAATGTCATTTTCAAAAAACAAGGTTTGTTCATCTTTTAACAAAAGTGTGGAAAGAATATTTATTTTAACATACATGTCATGAAAATTATTTACCGCTATCATGATCGCTCAATAAGTTCAAAATTTCCATACAAGATTTAAGGTTATTTTCAAAGAAAATGTTTTCCTTAATATTTGTGAAATTTTTAGATTTTGACTACATGAAAATTAATTTTTTATTAACATTAGCCACTTTTAATGGGTTAGTGGGAACCCGACATGACATCAAAGACTAAAAGACATAAAATATGACCCAATATTCCAAAGTTCATAAACAACTAATTTAAGAAAACAAAGAAAAGCTCCTCCCCAGCATAAAAAACATTACATCCAATTTCCACCTTCTCATCACTGCTCGGCTAGCTATCTCATGCAGAGCTCCATGGGCCTGGTAACAATGACAAAATTCATACCCTCTTAAACCACCAAATCTAGATTGCAATGGGTTGATGAAAACATACTGATCTGAACATCATTTGAAGTATCCTATTCAAGAATATTTTGTTGTATTGGACTTGAATAAAGACCACAAGAAAAGAATAACCACCATAAAAAACATTAACAAAGCCAGAAATTCAGCATTTAGAAAATAAAAAACAATATAGTATGTATCCTGGTCACCAGAAACACTATAAGAAGATAGCTCTGCTACAACGAATCCATGAGCATCCCTCCAAAACTGAAACCACATACGAGTAACCCAAAGAATCCAGACACTCCAAGACGTGAGAATCCAAGCCAATGCCTCCCAGAACTGGATGCCCCGGCAACCACACCAAAAGAGAACCACTGAAGAGGGGGACCATGCCAATATGGACCAGAAGCACCACTATGGGTATGAATTTGAGAATATATAAGATGAAGAATAAAACACACCAAATTCCAAAACAAGTAAGCATGTGGGAAATGATAGGGGAACCCTCAAGGGACAAGAAGAGGGACACACTGAAAACTTTGATAAAAAAGTGCCGCAAATCCCGTCTCCGCCAAAAAAATCCCTCATAGGGACTACACAAATCCACCCAAAACACTCACCCCGCTTGAGCATGATGAAGAAGACCTGGATCTCCATGGAAGACTAGATCATGACGAAACTTGGAAGACTAGGTTCCCTCTGTAGAAGAATTGGAACCCAAACAACTTGTGAGAGCATGATAGAAGGAGGAATCTTGACCCCAATATCGTGGAGGATCCCACTGTGAACCTGAACTACTACGGAAGATAACTACTTCTTGAATGACCTTGATCTCGTTGTGGATCTATGAAAACCCTGGATCCCACCATGGACCTAGAACCCAACATCTATGGAATTTGACCCCCTCCCAGAAGCACTGGATCTCTCTATAGAGCCACTGAATACTAGATATCAACCACCACCCTTCACCGCATCGCCAGAAAGTTGAGCCCACACACCTCTTCACCGCACTAAGAGAGGAAATTATAGGGAGATGAGTCATGGCCCGAAATGATATGGAGGAAGGGAAGGTGGTTATGGTGGAAACCCTAATGCCTATGTGCCCCTTACATAATCATGCCATAACTTTTTATATTTTAAATAAAATATTTCAAAGTGAAAAGGTATGTTCCCCAAGAAATGTTTCAAGTGATCTTTCAAAATCATTTTCCATCTAAGATGACATCCTTGAATGTTACTTATTCCTTACCAAGGATATGATCCTAGTATACCATTTTATTCATTATATGGATGGTTTATTTTTATGATGAATAGATTTTTTTAAACCCTTTTCTTTTATATGATTTATGATATGATGAAATGCTTTATTCATACAATTAATTTTTATGGGTTCTTATATGATGAAATTTTTATGAAGACCATTTCTTTTCTTGGTTTCTGATATGTTAAATGTTTCATGAAGTCCATTTCTTTTTACGGGTTCTAATATGATGAATTTTTTATGAACTTATGGAATAATTATCTACAGTTTTCCTTATTTGATGGTGGTTAAGTTATAACCAAGGATAGTGGTAACGTTATAACCAAATATGAGTGTTACCTATATCTACCTCTAATGCATTGGGTAATGATTAATGGTATATGGTCTTAGAGGGTATATGGTATGTTATCCAATTCCTGAAAGGAGGGTGCATAAGAGGTTATACCAAGATCGTAATTAGGGTACAAGGGAGGTTATCCCAATCCCAAAGAAAGTACAGAGGTGGTTATCCCAATCCTTTCATTTTATGAATATATATTTAGGTATCCTTGAAATAAGG
Source organism: Viscum album (assembly GCA_963277665.1). NCBI lineage: Eukaryota > Viridiplantae > Streptophyta > Magnoliopsida > Santalales > Viscaceae > Viscum > Viscum album. The sequence continues at coordinate 1,408,779,459 of OY728125.1, forward strand.
TTTTCTATGCTTATTTGTTTCCAAAAAATCTACGTATTATGCCAATGTTATGCTCTCATGGATCATGTTCTTTGATTTTCTTATGATTAATGTATTTTGAATTGCCAATCTTTATGCCATGACATAATATTATGATCTTTTATATGCAGGGTATGGTTTTCATATTTTACGATCATATTTTCATCCCCTAATTCTCACATTATATTTATGTATTTCCCTTATTTACCCTTACTAATCATTTGAGATCACCCTTTCTTATTATTATTTTACTTAGTTTTTAATGATTGGTATTACATGTGACAGGTATAAGAACGGTGTAAATTATAAGGAACTAAGTGGGAGAGGATGTATAACACTTATGAACCAATTTGTTATGTTTCCATGTTTCTAAATGCAATATAACTTTATGATTCTCAGGATATTTTTACATAACAAAATGAATATTCATCAAAAGAGATGTAACATTCACATATGAGATTTTTAGGTCTATATATCCCTGCTATGATGAGAACCCTGAGATTCCATGGTGATATTCTTCAATATAGATCTACGGACTGATAACATTTTTTAAAGGAAAACATAGTATGTTTCTATTAGGTGGGAGTAATCTTAAATAGATGAGACATCTTCTCATGAAGTTTTCACTTGGTAACCTCCGAGATGGAAGATTATGAAAACCGACCCATCGATAGTAATTAAACATGCCTATGTTTCATTAGATATTCTTATCCGTGAGTGTAACACGCCAAGATTTCGTAGTACGTTAGTTCTTAAAAGTAATTCAATAAATTACACTACATGCAACATCGAGTTCAAGCGCACCATGACTTACCAAACTAGCCGTTCAAAAGCGGTTATGAATAGTATTAATAGAATTTTGAACTGTATATAACCCTTATAATTTTAGAATCCATATTATTATTTTATTAGACATAATGTAAGGACCAATTCATATTTTTCAGATAAAAGAAGTATTTTTCAAAAAATGCAATTTTACAGCCTTTTAATGGAGAACACTTTTTAAATACAATATTTGAAACTTTTATATATTCAATTTGATAAAATAAAATTCTTCTTTGGGATAGGGACATATGAATTTATTTTCAATAAATTATTTGTGTTTTTCTGATAACTTTCATATATGGGTGAATAGTGAAAACTATTATATTTTACCTGAAAACAACTTTTTTTAATCAAAATAATTTATAGTGTTCAACAATACATATGAATGGTTTGGATGTATAATTAGATTATATTTTTACCATTTAATCCAATTGAGGTTATTGGAAGTAATTTCACTTTGAAATTGGACATAAACAAATGTCAATCTTTTGGTTATTATTTCATAAAAATACTCTTTTTGGTTTTAACAACGAGAATTAATTTTAAACTAATAAATGAAATTTATATGTTTTGAATTTGGTAAAATATACTTCATTTTTGATTTCATAATATCAAAATTAGCTTAGGTTGAATTTTTGGTATGTTTCTGAAAATTTTAATTTTTGATGAATAGTGAAAAACATTGAGTTATAGTTTAAAACCGATTTTTTTTCTAAATAATTATTTATTTTATTTAAATTTAATTTAGGTAAAAATATATACATAATACCTATATAAGGTCAATTTAATTAATTGGAGTTAGTTTATAATAATTTTTTATATATAATAATTTTATTGAACTTTTGACCATCTTTTACCCACCTCCTAGGAGAATTTGCAAATTTACATAAAAAATAATTTTACCGCTTATGTGAGTCAAATTTAGAAATTCTTAGAGACACAATTAATATCAAGGAGTAAAATATGGTTCAATAAGATAAAAATAATTTTTGGAGAATAGTAACATTTTTCTTTTATTTACCACGACTAAAAGTAAATAGGGTAATTAAGGGTAAAAATGATATTATTATTACCCTAACACATGTCATAATTCAATTAGATAAGTATAATTTGACTAAAAACAACATTAGGAATATAATTTTAACCTCTTTGGTCCACTTGGATTAGATTAGGATATTTATTATTATTCAATTCAAAGAAGAGTTAAAAGAGTTAAAATAAAAGTTTAATAACTAAAATAATATTAATATAGTGTTACACATAAGAAAAATTCGACTATAAATATTAATTAGAAAGATAAATATATTTACTACATAATGGTAATTTATTTATATTTTTTAGACATTGAATAATTTAATTTATTAATGACACAATGATGATGGAGTAATTACCTAATTTATGTAATATAAAAATAATTTATATTATAAGTATCCAAATAAATGTAATTTGAAACTTTTTATGAATTAAAATAATTTTCTAGGTTAATATGACATATTAGGGTTGGTTATTTGAATTGTTTTCAAAGAAATAATGCTGTTATGAATTTAGAAAAAACAAAATACCAAATATTGTCAAAATTGACATAAAAGAGTTTTTAAAAAAATATTATATTATTAATTGATATTATATTCATAAAAATATAAGGTTTGGAAAAAGGACTTATATAATTATATTTGTATCCTTAATGACCCACTTTGGGTTCTCTTGGAAGTATATAGTAAGTTTATTAACCATAAAATATAAAAATAAAAAAGAGACATGGTAAATGTCAAACTATTTATCTAAGAGTTAAATCTAAAAGTTAAGGTAAATATAGTGACCCAAAAGCCATCCTAAGGATCCCTTTTTATCAAATCAAAAGGAAGAACCCGATGAAGATGTAATAATTTCACCACCCTCTTTCAAGTTATTTTCTTCTTCTACTTCTTCTTTCTTTTTTATTTCCATTCTAAAATAATAACCCCAATATATTATATATCCTGTGATGTTATTATAAATATGGTAAAACCATATTCATTATTCTATTCATCCTTTGAATGACTTTTCACCATACGTGCATACGTACAGATTACCGTCTCCACATCGTGGTGTAATTATTATTCAATAAATTATTATTTGGATGGGTATAATAATGACGTGTAATTGATGTAAATAATAAATATAACATGATAATGATTCTTTATATATGATATACCATCCAATTATATATTATTTTAATATCAAAAGAATGATATTGTCGCTCGTGCGTACTTACGAATTACTGTCTCCACGAACGTGATGAGATTAATTCCCCATTGTGTCCATTCAAGACTAAATTTCATTTGATGATTAAAAATAATGTTTTGAGATATGATATCATTATGTATATGAATAAGATACATCCCATCTATAAAAAATATGACTCACATAACAAATAATATAAAGGAAAATGATTTCGTTAACACCAGAAATGACTATAATACTATGATATTATTAACAAAGCAATGGTAAAAGATCATTTATGAAATCATATTAATGTATATGATCCTTGTATAATTTAATAAAAATTATTCCACCATCATAAAGGAGGTTAACCTACCCTCAACCAAGGATAAAGAACAAAGTAAGGGGTTTCTTATCTCACTTTTAATTCCGTGAGATTTCCATTATTCACCACTTATGTATTAGATGTGGTGGGTATACTGCCCAGGATTGTATTCATTGGGTAATATACATTAATTTATGGATATTTAAATCATCATTATATGATCGTTCTTTCATGGGTGAATGTTTCGTAATTTACCAAATCGATAAGGGAATTTGAAATTTCAATTTCCACTCATTCGGCTTTATGCATACTTTAATGAATATTTTACTCCAAGATTATGTGTGGAATCACTATTCATTTTCTTATGTCATAATTTACACTCCCCTTTCTGTGGATATACTTGTGATACACATAATCACTCCATTGATAAATTCTCAAGTCATCGATATGAACTTGATAAGAGTAATTTTAACGCAATCTCTATTTATTGAGTTAAATATCCAATTCATTGGTGTTTTTTTACAAGAATATTTGTGAATGTACTCTGATTGATTTATACTGAATATCCAATCATATTGAGTGTATTTATATTTTTCACACATAATTATGTTGTTGATTTATCCTTATCCATAGGATATGGTCTTTATAAGAGATTTCATCTCAATTTACATTCCATTGATACTTCTTTGTTGTTATACACCAAATCACTTTTATATGTTGTATATAATGTACTTTGACATAGTATATCATTTATCCCTTCATTCTCATGATATTATAAAGTTTTTATTATGTCAGTTATTTGTATTCAAGTGTCCCTCTTTTGGTTTGGAACTCTAACAAAAATATCATTTTAAATGTTTTAAAGATTTATTATTCAAAATATTTCTCATTAATGTGCATGTTTTAAAAATGGTTTTAAGGATTTATTTAAATGTAAATTGAAGTTTTAAAACTATAATTTATTTTAAATGTTTCAAAGTGGTATGTGACACTTTGATTCCGAAATATATTTTTAAATGGCTTCTTGACAAAAAGTGTGAATTTTAAATGTTTTCAAGAAAAAAGGAGGATATTTCTCTCAAATAGTTTTGATGATTATTTTTATCTATGTCAATATCTTTCATTATTCTCGATTGAGTTTAATCTGTTACAATAAAATCTTCCATATACTATCGAATGAGTTATTTTTGACAGTGGATGTGCTATTTTTATTCCATTCATGGTTTGTTGATAAAGTATTGACATTTTGTATGCTGGTTTTAATACAAAGGTTTATGTTATGTTTAAAACTTTTCATATGAGGAATGCATTGGACTCACTAAGTGATGGGTGGAGCATGCTATATGTCCTTGAAGCATCAGTAGGTCTCATGAGACAAACTAGTGTCTTGGAACAAGGCCTTGAAAAAATATTATTTGTAGTCTTGGCACAAGGCCTTGAATATGTGGTTATGATGTCTGACATTAGGCATTACATAATTATGAGATTAGATATTGATATTTCATGTGGTTATTTGACTAGTAGAATACCCATGACTATGTTTTATTATAACAGTATTTACTCAGCTCATATTCCTAACATAATTTTTTCATGTTAAATTTTTATAAAAGCATGTGTTTTCAATTATTCACCATGCCTAATGTTTATGTTATCTTACGTTGTATTGCTTACTCTTACTGAGCATTTGACCTCAACCCTTTATTTTATGATTCATTTTCCCATTATATAAAGAAGTTAGTTATGAGTAACTTGCAGGCATAATCTAGGAAGCTTGGATTTTTCTAATAGAATAATTTAGTGTTGTTTTTATTTTCAAGTTGTAATGTTGACCTTATGAATGTATCTAGTATTTACAAGGCTACTAAACTGATTGGTCTTTCTGGAAATTATTTCTTTGTATCATGCCAATGTTATGTAATAATGCACCGACTCTAGGTAACTGGGGTCAGGGCGTTACAGTTGGTTTCCGAGGACGTTTAGTACAAACCATGAAAACTATATTTAGATAAAATCTGATTAGAGCACATATCCCTAAGATATACTTTGAGGATTAGTATAGAGGAACTTCCTAAAATTTTGGTATTTTAGTGATTTAGTGAGTTTTCCATGAAATACATCCCTGTTTGGATACAAGCAGGTAGAGGCGGCTCTCGCACAGATGTACCTAGTGGTAAAACCCAAAAACACCGCTTTGAGCTAGACTTGAACGAGAATTGGTGCACAATAATGGGCCTTGCTGCACTCTTGGTTACGACACTCCCATGGGATATGCTTCGGATAATTTACATTTTCTTTACAAAATTATTTGAAGTATTTTAATATAATATTGGACTAAATGACCTTGGTTAATCCTAAGGTGATTTAAATTGAAAATATGGTGTCATGATATTCTCCAAATTATTTTATGACTACTGTTACTCACACAATGCTTTCTAGTTTTAGTCAATGGATGGATTCTAAGGAAGTCATAGTGACTTTGATAATGATGTACAAGGTGAGAATGGTGGTGGAAATGAGAAACAAAATGGAATGTTTATAGGCGTAAAATATATCATTTCCAGGCAGACTCAGTTTTACAAAAGTATGATCAAAAAAATATATATGAACCAAGTCCCAAACTCAACAAAAAGAGAAAGGTGATGAATGATAAGAGCTCCAGCAGTGGAGACCATAGAGAAAAGAATCCTGAATTTCAATCATGCAGGAAATGTGGAAGGAGACACCTAGAAAAGTGTCTCAATGGAACAAAAGATGATTTACATGTGGGAAAAAAGAACATAAAGTGAGGAATTGTCGAGGAAAAATGAAGAGTGCTATGGAAGAAAATAAAAAAGGTCCCAAGAATCCATTTAGAGTCATTTTCCGTAAATGTAGTGGACCTGGCCATTACCTGAGTGAATGTCCTATTCTATAGGGATTTTTCTTTGTAAAAGAAGAAGCTTTGTTGAAATAAATAGTTGGAGAAATGTTTAAAAGTATTAGTGATCCTTGTTGATGGGATTACTTTGGAATAATTATCTCTTGTATTTCTAACCCTGCAGCTTGTAATGTGAAAATGATATTTGAGGAAGACTTATCTTTTTTCATGTGGATATAGTTATAAATAACAATTTGGTTTTATATAATCATTGGGTTTGAGGAAATTACAAGTTATTATATTTTGGGATGAAAATGCAAGGTATGAGATAACATTTTTGGTAAATTATATTATGGTTATTTTTAAGAATTTATGTCATTTTGGTAATGTTATATAATATAGTATTAAAAAAATGACAACATGCAGACCGTGTGAAAACCCGTCGCTTTAGACAAAGTTGTGGGAATCGAACCTACAACCAGAATGCGATTGGGATTTATCGCCTACTAATGAACTATGTGAAGCCCCTGCTTATTGTGACTAATTAATTTTAGTTAACAGATTTTATTTATCAATAATATATTGATTTGGGATCTTATGTCTTATCATATGAATACCCTTATTATATGAAAATGATTTTGTGATTAAGTGATAAATGTTATTTTGGAAGATGTTCGCTTTGTTGGGAACACTATATGCCCAATGAAAATAGAATACTATGGGATTTAATTTTAGGAGTAATGGTTGATTTTTATCTATGTTTTTATTGTGGATTTAAAGTGATTTGGGTTACTTATGGAAATGATTAACATATACTAGAGAATATTTTATTAGGTTAATTACTTTTATGTATGTGAATTTAAGAGTTGTTGATGTCATTTGAAGATACAATTTAACTTGGGAGACTACATAACCAAATTCTTTTAAGTTTTGGGTTTCAATATTAGTTTGGATTATATTGAAGGATTTTAAGGACAATTTTTTATTGAATGGTATTTATTTAACTTTGGGGTATTGTTGGTTTAATTTTAAAAATTAAGATTAGTGTTTCTTTATCTAAAGGAATATACTTTTTGGGGATCATCAGATCTTGTACTAACCATTTTGGTTTTGATTAATCTCTAAAGGAAAGGTAAATATATAGTTTATCCCATGTAGATCATGTGATTCTCTAGAAGTTTATTCTTGCTCTTCCGGTGTGACCAAGTCTTCTTGAATACTCATCATTTAAAAATAATGAGTTAGTGGTAGAAATTTATTAAAGAATGAAACTATACTTAAAAAGTAAGTATATATCTTATGTTCTTATTCAATATCATAAATAAATTCATCATCTTTAAGAAATGTAACTTAAAACAAAAACATTTTGTCTGTTTACTTTTCCTAATGGGAAACTAATGACCCTTTGTCCCATTAAAAGTCTTTGGTTTTCTTGTTGTTAACATTCTCCTGATCATGTTTTCTATCCCTCTCCAACATAACTTGACACTTAGTTTATCTTCCATATCCATGCTTTCCTTCACGGAATCATATTATGGGTTATCTTGGGTGACCTTTGTACTTCTCTTTCTTTCTTTTAAAGTGAAAGTTTTATTGACTCTTTTTCCGATGTGGGACTTTCCATTATATTCCCAAGCCCAATTTTAAAAATTATGAGGATGTAATTTATTGAAGGAGGGAATAATTTAACACCCCAAGATTTCATAGTACATACTTCTTCAAAGTAATTAAATAAATTACACTATATGCAACATCGAGTTCAAGTGCACCACGACTTACCAAACTAGCCGTTCAAAAGTGGTTTTGAATTTTATTAACAAAATTTTGAACTTTATATAACCCTTATAATTTTAGAATCCATATTATGAGTTTCTTGGACATAATATAAGGATAAATTCATATTTTTCAGATAAAAGAAGTGTTTTTTAAAAAATGCAATTTTACCGCCTTTTAATGGAGAACCCTTTTTAAATCCAATATTTGAAAATTTTATATATTTAATTATAAAAAATAAAATTCTTCTTTGGGATAGGGACATCATAACTTAATTTCAATATTTTTTTTGTGTTTTTCTGATAAATTTCATATTTTGGTGAATAGTGAAAAATAATATATTTTAACCAAAAACAAATTTTTTTAATCAAAATAATTTATTGTGTTCAAATATACATATGATTATTTTGGATGTATAATTAGATTATATTTTTACCATTTAATACAATGTTGGTCATTGGAAGTAATTTTACTTTTGAAATTTGACATAAACAAATGTCAATCTTTTGGTTATTATTTCATAAAAATACGCCTTTTGTTTTTGACAACAGGAATAAATTTTAAAATAATAAATGAAATTTATATGTTTTGAATTTGGTAACATAGACTTCATTTTTGAATTCAGAATATCAAAATAATCTTAGGGTGAATTTTTTGTTTGTTTATGAAAATTTTAATTTTTGATGAATAGTGAAAAACACTGAGTTATAGTTTAAAACCAAATTTTTATTTACATAATTATTTATTTTATTTTAATTTATTTTAGGTCAAAATAGTTACATAATACCTATATAAGTTCAATGTAATTCATTGGAGTCAGTTTATAATAATTTTTTATATATAAAAATATTATTGAACTTTTCACCGTCTTTTACCCACCTCCTAGGAGAATTTGAAAATTCACATAAAACATAATTTTACCGCTTCTATGAGTTGAATTTCAAAAATACGAGAGACACAGTTAATATCAAGGAGTAAAATGTGGTTTAATAAGATAAAAAACATTTTTTGGTGAATAGTAACTTTTTACTTTTATTTACCACGGTTAAAAGTAAATAGGGTAATTAAGGGTAAACATTATATTATTATTACCCTAACACATGTCCTAATTCTATTGGATAAGTATAATTCAACCAAAAAAAATCTCATGAATAAAATATTAATCTCTTTGGTCAACTTGTATTAGATTAGGACATTTATTATTATTCAATTTAAAGAAGGGTTAAAAGAGTTAAAATCAAACTTTAATAACTAAAACGTTATTAATATAGGGTTACACATAATCTAAATTCGACTATAAATATTCATTAGAAAGATAATAATATTTCCTACATAATGGTATTTTATTTATATTTTTTAGACATTAAATAATTTAATTTATTTATGACACAATGATGATGCAGTAATTATCTAATTAGTGAAATATCAAAATAATTGATAATATAAATATCCAAATAAAAGTAAATTGGATATTTTAATGAATTTAACTAATTTTATAGGTTAATATGACTTATTAGGGTTGGTTAGATGAATTTTTTTCAAATCAATAATGTTGTTATAAATTTACTAAAAACAAAATACCAAATAGTTTCAAAATTGACATAAAAGTGTTTTTAAAACAAATATTATATTATTAATTGATATTCTAATCCTAAAAATCTAAGGATCATAAAAAGGACTTATATAATGATATTTGTATCATTAATGAACCACTTGGGGTACTCTTGGATGTATATAGTATGTTAATTAACTATATAATATAAAAATACAAAGAGACATGGTAATGTCAAACTATTTAACTAAGAGTTAAATGTAAAAGTTAAGGTTAACATAGTGACCAAAACCTATATAAAACCTATTTTTTGAGTGGTTTTAGACCCATCCTAACCTTAGACTTTAAATAATCCATTTTGGATCCATTAGAAACCGAAAATGATTTTATTATAAAATAATATTTCTAGCTTTTCCTAAGGTGCCCCTCACCCCTCTTATAAAAGGGCACTCCCCCTTATCTCTAATTCCCACCTTCAAAGCCATTTGTATCAGCCAAACCTTACCCAAATACCCTCTAAACGGTCCTGAATTCATCCTAGAGGCCCTCCATTTGTCATAAATCCAACCTATGGATCCCTTTAGATCAAATCAAAAGGAAGAACCTGAAGAATTGGTAATAATTTCACCACCCTCTTTCAAGTTCATTTCTTCTTCCACTTCATCTTTCTTTGTTATTTCCATTCTAAAATAATAAATCCAGTATCTTCTCTATACTGTAATATTATTATAAATATGGTACAACCATATTCATTATTCTATCTATCCTTTTAATGACATGTCACCATTTGAGCGTACGTACGGATTACCGTCTCGACGTCGTGGGGTAATTGTTATTCAATACATTATTATTTGGATGGGTATAATAATGATGTGTAATTGAATTAAATAATAAATATAACATGATAATGATTCTTTATATATTATATACCATCCAATTATATATTATTTTAATGTCAAAACAATGATATTTCCACTCGTGCGTACATACGAATTACCGTCTCCACGAACGAGATGAGATTCATTCCCCATCATGTCCATTCAAGACTAAATTCCATTTTATGATTAAAATTAATGTTTAGAGGCATGATATCATTCTGGATATGAATAATATACATCCCATCCATAACAAATATGCCTCACATAACAATGAATATAAAGGAAAACGAATTCGTTAACACCCGAAATGACGATAATACTATGATATTATTAACAAAGCAATGTTAAAAGAGCATATATGATATCATATTAATTTATATGATTCTTGTATAATTTAATAAAAATTATTTCACCATTATACAGGAGGTTAACATACCCTCTACCAAGTAAAAAGTACAAAGTAAGGGGTTTCTTATCTCACTTTTAATTCCGTGAGATTTTCATTGTTCACCTCTTATTTATTGTATGTGGTGTGTGTACTGCCCCCGATTGTATTAATTCTATAATATACTTTAATTTATGGATATTTACATCATCATTGTATGATCCTTATTTCATGGGTGTATATTTCATAATTTACCAAATCGATTAGAGAATTTGAAATTTCAATTTCCAGTCATTCGACTTTACGCATACTTCATTGATTATTTTAATCCAAGATTATGTCTGGAATCACTATTCATTTTCATATGTCATAATTTCGACTCCCCTTTCTGTGTATATAATTTTGATACACATAACCACTCCATTGATAAATTCTCAAGTCATCGATATGAACATGATAAGAGTAATTTTAACCCAATCTCCATTTATTGACTTATACATCCAATTCATTGGTGTGGTTTTTACAAGAATATGTGTGAATGTCCTCTGATTTATTTACCCTGAATATCCAATCATATTTTGTGTATTTATATTTTTCATACATAATTATGTCTTTGATTTATCCTTTTCCTAAGGATACGGTCTTTATAAGAGATTTCATCTCAAGTTACATTCCATTGAGACTTCTTTGTTGTTATACACCAAATCACTTTTATATGGTGTATATAGTTTACTTTGACATAGTATATCATGGATCTCTTTATTCTTATAATATTACAATTTTTTTATTATCTAAATTATTTATATTCAAGTTTGCCTCTTTTTGTTTAGGTAATCTAACTAAAATATCATTTTTAATGTTTTAAAAATTTATTATTTTAAATATTTTTCATTAATTTCCATGTCTTAAAAATAGTTTTAAGGATTTATTTATACGAACATTGAAGTTTTAAAACTAAAATTCCTTTTAAAAGATTAAAAGTTCTATGGGAAACTTTGATTCAAAAATATATTTTAAATGGCTTCTTGACAAATAGTGTGACTTTTAAATGTTTTCAAGAAAAAAGTTGGATATTTCTCTCAAATAGTGTTGATGGTTATTTTCACCTATGTCAATATCCTTCATTATTCTCGATTGAGGTTAATATGTTACAATAAAATCTTCCATATTGTATTGAATGAGTTATGTTTGACAGTGGATGTGTTATTTTTATTCCATTCATGGTTTGTGGATAATGTATTGACATTTCGTATTCTAGTTTTAATACGAATGTTTATGTTATGTTTCAAACTTTTCATATGAGGAATGCATTGGACTTGGTAAATGACGAGTGGAGCCCGCTATAGCTCCTCGATGAATCGGTAGATCTCATTAGACAAACTAGTGTCTTGGCACAAGGCCTTGGAAAAATCTTATTTGTAGTCTTTTCACGAGGCCTTGACTATGTGGTTATGATGTCTGACATTACGCATTCCATAATTATGAGATTAGATATTGATATTTCATGTGGTTATTCAACTAGTAGAATACCCATGACCATGATTTATTATGGTAGTATTTACTCAGATCATATTCCTGCCATAAAGTGTTCATGTTAATTATTTGAAAAAGCACATGTTTTTCAATTATTCACCATGCCTAATGTTTATTTTATCTTCCGTTGTATTGATTACTCTTACTGAGCATTTGAGATCACCCCTTTTTTATGTTTCATTTTTCCAGGATATGAAGAAGTTAGTTATAAGTGACTTGCCGACATAATCTAGGAAGCTTATATTTTTCTAATGGAATAATTTAGTGTTGTTTTTCTTATCAAGTTGTAATGTTGACCTTATAAATGTATCAAGTATTTACAAGGCTACAAAACTGATTAGTCTTTCAGGACATGATTTCCTTATATCATGCCAATGTTATGTAATAATGCACCGACTCTAGGTAACTAGGGTCAAGGCGTTACAGTGAGTGTGGTTAATGGCCCATAGACTTTTAGATTATTATTAATTAATGTCAAGACTCACACACTTAGATTTACAGACCAAAACCATGACACTATATGTTCATGAGAAGTAGGGTACTTTGGATCCGTTATGAATGACATGTTATTGATAATCATTTGAGAACATATTTGTACCTTAATTATTTTTGAAATTTGATATCTCCTCCTTTTGATTGAAATATAAATATCACTATAAATTCTATGGACATGGTGTAATGAAGATTTTATTTCATATAGTCAAAGAAATATGTATCAAGCACATAGGTTGATGACATATATGTGAAACATACTTGATTAGATACTGAGGCAAAATGATTATATTACAATGTTATCACTTTATATGGTTGTTGATGTTATGATGTTAACTTTATTCTACCGGGTTCCTTGACTCGTTTCTAGATATTAATTCTGGACTTTAAGCAGACCTATCTAATGCTAATGAGAAAGAATCCTACAAGGTTACACACAAATGTTTTTCATTGAGCTTGATTAAATTCTATTTTAATTTATAGATTGGAATACATATTATTATCATCATCTAGAAATAATTTTATTCATGTTTTATTGATCATAACTATTCAAAATGTAATAAATATTTATTCTCAAGAATGTGAATAAAATATTTATTTTATTTATTGAATATGTAATAAAAATTCATTCTCCAGATTGTGAATGTAATATTTTTTTAAGAATAAATATTTAATATATTTTTATTCAAGTATTGGATAAATTTTTAGTAGGATGAGTAGACCAAATTTTTTTCAGTGAGGAATATTAATTTACAAGCTGGTAAAAGAATATTTATTATGGTTCCAGTTAGCACAATTCATAAAATAATTATATTTCTTTTATTATATGACATGAGTTAAGATAAGGTTTATTATATTATTTATGAAACATTTTTCAATTAAATAACATTTAACATATTAAATAACTCTATAAATATATTTCTATAAGTATTGTATTGGGTTAATCAATAATTGAGAATCTTTATGTTCAAGAGACTTCTATCTAGATTCTATCTTCTCCCATCCACTCAAGAATGAGAATAACACCTTCAATCCTGAAGGATATAAAAGAGATCAAGATAAAAAACACAATATAGTCAATATATCTTGATAGAACTTGATAATAAATTGGATTAATTATGATATAAATGGATCATGTGTGGATCACCACTAGATTAATTATACACTTTGATCCTACAAGTGCAACAATTGTTATCCAAAAAGGATTTTTTTCGGACAATAAAAAACATCATCGAATAAAGAAACTAAAAAATGGTATTATTTATTCATATATAAGTTAAATTAATTTTAAATTTAATAGGAATAATATCCTTTCTATGTTCTAGGATTTCTATGTCAATATTTTATTGAAAATTTTCATTAGTCAGGATATTACGTCTTAAAAAACTTGTGAATGATCCATCAAATCCTACAAAAACAATAATAACCCATCTTTTTATTACACACTTAGAAATGAATTATTACATAAAATATTCAATTGAAACAACATATAATATTGAGAGGTCTATTGTCTTTGGGTCTTAGGAACATTACATAATAACTTAAAATAGGAAACACAACATTTTTATTGAAAACTTTCTTTACATGACCACTACATTTTCTCGTAAATTACATTGTATAGGGTAACCTGAGGACATGCATAAGAAAAAGGTGAGCTATAAATCCCATTAATGGAGTAAATAAGGTATAACAGGAAGAATACAATACATGTTGGGAGGAATTCATGAGAGAGAAAGGCGTCTCTATTAAAACATAAGTAGTGAAGTATGGGGGAGGTTCAAAATTATACCCCATCATTTTTAAATGAAAATAAAATGGAATAACAACATAATGAAATTTGGAAAAAATGAAGAAGGAAGAAATCCCTTACTTGTAAGTGTGATCCCAAAGGCTTGGGAGTGGCTTGAGATAAGATTATTGAGAGATTTGGGTTCCTTGGGAGGATTATAGAGAGAGTTGTTCAGGGGTTGGTTGAGATCCAAAGGCTTTTAGTGAATATTAAGCATGATCTTGGGTGGGTTTATATTGGAAATGAGAGGGAATTATTTATTATTTAGGTTGGGGTCACCACACATTAAACTAATCCAAACCACAAACCAGCCCATGGTTTTTACCCATGGTTTTTTCAAAGGGGGTGTAATATAATACATTATAATTCCAATGGCCTAAATTCTTAAAAAAATAGGTTTTCTTATGTGGAGGTGAGTCAAACTCTCAATGAAATAAATTTAAAAAATTTAAGATGTTTTATAAGTCCTGAAGTGTCCACTAAAGAATTGTAAAATAAATCAAACAAAACTAAAATCACATAATATTAATTTGAAAACATATATTGGATGAACATAATGTTTATAGTATTTTATTACATATCTATTTTATCATTATGATGTCATAAAACACATTATATATTTAAACGGTATTTAATTTTTACCCAAACATTTGACTATCTCAGAAAATTATGAAAAATTCACCATTGGATAATTTTGACATCTGAATTCCAAAAATAATATTCATTTTATCTAATTAATTTTCTAAATATGTGAATTTTTTTTACTTTAAAAATAAAAACAGACATTTATCGAAATTTATGGTTTTTGACAAAAAGAGCTTTCAAAACATAATAAAAATCAAAATCATATTCATAATAAAAATACAGTCATTTATATTATATAAAAGTAATTTAGTAATAATATTTAATTAAAATATTATTTAATTCAAAAATCCATTAATTCATCAAAAATGATTTCTTAATTGAATATTAACTAAAAATATTATTTGTGCTTTTAAAACTATTTACAACATAACAATAATAAAATGAATATATATTATTTATTATATACAAAAATAATAAACATAATCATAGTTATATGATCTTGTTACATAACCCCTTATAACACTCACATAAGGCTGAAGGGTAAGGTGTGCGATGGTGACAGACTCTTGGGGTGGCTCGGATAACATCGCTCGGGTGGTAATCTCTATCAACATCCACTTCTCTCGTTGGTGGTTCTGTTCGATAATAACGTGTTGAATCTTTGATTGAGATTGGTAATGAATGAAGCCCAATGAGGCCACATCCTTTCCGAGCTCTGACAAATTTTCTTCGTACGATGCAAGTCTACTAGATGGGGTCATCGCTTCCTTTTTCTGAGTAAATTAGATTTGTTAAAGCCCTATATTTATACTAATATTGTGATCACTATTAAATGACTATATTTTCAATGATAACAATTATTAATGGTATTTTTAAATCCAAAAACATAAAACCATGAAAGTGAATATTTTATATAACCACTATTATAATAATAAATTTCATTAGATCAAGTGGAATTTTCATAGATAAATGTTTGGGTCGTTAAAATCTTCCCCATTTAAGAAATTGTGCCCTCGAAATTTCCTTTTTCCACACTAAAAAATATGTGGGTAACTCTTTTTCATTGCTTCTGTTGGCCTCACCTGTTTTGATAATCCCAAATAATGTTTAAATATTGATCACGATACATTAAATCAGTTACTAATATTTTAATCTACATTTATAATTATATTATTCTGATCAATGTATATTCTTAAGACTCATGACTTTGCTGCATCAACCTATAGTCCATATTTATCTAAATATAAGTTCACCGTTAAAGGTGACTGGAAAGATATTTCTGGTCATAGTCACCGTTATAACTCACTGTCACTCTATGTCACTGATGCTAGAAGATCACTGTTTAATATTTACAGTCACTGCTGGAAGCCACCGGTACAAGGTTACTATCGCAATTCTACCGATGATCTGCTTATCAAAGCTCACATACAAAGAGTTACTGTCACAAGGCCATTGATGTGACAAGGCTTCTGTTAGAAGTCCACTGTTAGACTCTTTCTCAAGTCTTCTTTTGAGAACCTCTCTGTTCAAGCCTACAGCTGGACAAGTTTAGTAGAAGCCTACCGCTGGACAAATCCTACTGTCGAGGTAGTTGACTGTTGCTCAAAGTCTACTAATGAGGAACCACTGTTAGAAAGAGTAATTAGCTACCGTTACAAGACATCCACTAAGCACAAAGTTCACCATCACAAGTCTACACTCAAAGAGCCTACCGATGAAGTTCACAATCGAATAGTCCACCGATGAAGTCCACAGTTGGAATGACCACATTTGAAGTCTACCATGTGACATGCATCTACTACCAGTCAAATGATATTCTATTCTATTCTTTCCTTTACAAATTTTATTAATACTATTATGATGGTCATTTCTGAAAAAATTAATGCACCTGACATTATTTAATGTTATTTTCAGGCACATCAGGAAACAGTACGATGTATGAGGAAGACCAGACGTGGGTGAAACATCTTTTCTATCAGCCCCTGCTGAACCAAATCAAAAAGGCTGAACTGGAAGAGAGCACAGATATATATATATATATATGAGAAAGACATTCAGAAAAAAGTGACTGACATATGCAAACAAAAACAAGAGAAGTGGCGTGGAGATATTTAATATATAGAGAACACTCATAAGATAGAATCATATAAAATATGAAGAAGAATCCTCAAGCTCTCATTCAGAACAACACCGAGCTTCAAGAGGATCAATTGAAAGAATCTTTTTCAAGCTGTCACGGTATTCTGCAAAGAGATTAACATCCAAGAACCCGATCATCACTACATCTGGAAGTTATAACCTGAAATTTGTGACACTCTGTTTTGGAGTCAACTTGTAGAGAAGGACCAAAACTTCTTCTCAATAATTACAATGAGTCCAGAGGTGATCTTCCAACACAAAAGAGCATTCTAAACTCATTCCCTCTATCTTTAGCTCTACTGTGTTTAAATACTTTACATTTGTGAGCAGTGTGTATGAGTTACACACACTGAATCTTGTAATTGAACTGACGGATACTGAAAATCCCCATTCTAAATCTCTTTATTTTTGTTTCCCACGTATAATTGTAAAAGAAGCCTGGTGTGGATTGGAATTTTATTTTCCCACGTAAAACTATGGTAGTGGTTGCAAAAACTGGACAGTTTGTGAAAGCTATTGTAAATCCCAATACTGGCTATGTATCACGGTTTAATATAACTGCATGGTGGCAGGTGATCACCAAGTGGAGAGGACTATGTCTTGACTTAAGACTAAACCTCTTATTTAAATTTGTTGTGTTCATATTTTCTTTACTCTTTTTAACATCTATCCGCTGTGCTTATATTATAAAAAACATAAATCTGTTTTTACTTTCACTATGATAGGAAGTTCTAGTTAGTGTGTATATCTGATTTGTTTAGTAAACTTGTTTTAAAAGTGGAATTAGTTCTCATACTGACTCTACTGAGGAGTAATGAACCTTTGATAAACCTTATGAACAATAGGTCACTTATATCTCTACTACCTTAATTAACAGGGCCATTTTAATTTGGGGTAATTTAAGCCTTAAAAGTTTTAAACAGAAATTTTAAATTGGAACTCAATTCACCCCCCTCTTGAGTATCCACTCCAACCAACATTTGGTATCATATGTTACATTCTTATTTATAAAAGGTTTTCAAACCCTCTGTTTTTCAAACTGTGATTTTAGTTTTATCTTAAAGATCTTAAATTTCTTCTAGTTCTAAATTTTATCTCTTTAATATGTTTTCTAAAATATATTTTTGGACAATCGACTAGAAGGTGCTGCTACTCACATGCCACCTTTCTTTAATGGTGTGAACTATTCTCAATGGAAAATCAGAATAAAAATTCATTTTAAAAGTATTGGTTTTGATATTTGGTCTACTATAGAATCAAAATATGAAATTACCAAAACTGCTAGATCTACCTGGGATGATGCTAAAAAGTCTGACTATAACAATAACTGTAAACCTATGAATTCCCTTTACTTCTCTTTAGGAGATGAGTAATTTTACCGAATTTTTGCTTGTAAAACAGCTCATGAAATCTGGGACACCTTGGCTGTTTCTCATGAAGGAACATCCAACTTGAAGGAAATGAGATTAAATACTTATACTATTAAATATGATAATTTTATGATGAGACCTGATGAACCCATCTCTAATATGTATCTTAGGTATAATGAGATTGTCAACACCATGAGTTCATTGGAAAAAATTGTTCTAGAAAAGGAGAAAATCATGAGAATATTGAGATGTTTTCCTGACAGATGGAGAGGCACTTATGTGTCTATCCGAGAGTTATATAACATCAGAAAGCTACTGGTTAAGAAGTTTATTGGTAAACTAATGATGTATGAAGAGGAACTGAAGGTGAACAAAGAATAAGAGGATGAACCCAAAAGAAAATATGTGGAATTCAAGTCTACTGCTTCAAAGAGAAAAGACAAGGAGAAAATACATATACCTATTAAAAGTTCAGCTAGTGAAAATTCAGATTCAGACAGTGATAAAGAAATGGCTTAAATAGCCAGGAGATTTAAGAAGTTCTATAGGAAGAATAAGTTTCTCATTAAATCAAACTACAAGGGTAAGTATGATCAACAAGGTAAGTGGAAGAAGGATTGGAAGAAATCTGACAGGGAAGATGATATAGTCTGCTATGAATGTAAGAGGAAAGGATACATCAAGGATGACTGTCCAAAGTTAAAATTCAAGAAGAAATATGATTATAAGGACAATAAGTATAATAAAGCCATGAAAGCAACTTGGAGTGATTCATAAGACAACACAAGTGAATTAGAATCCACTGATTCTGAAAAGAAGCATGCCAACATGTGCTTCATGACTAACGTATCCGAGGCACCTGTTTCCCCTATTCTAAATGATTATTATTCTGGAAATAACAGTGATTCAGATAATGAGGAAAATATGTCTAAGGATGAACTATTTGAATATTGCAATATACTAGAAGATACCTGCAATGAACTAAAAGATAAATATAAATCTTTGAAGAAACAACATGCCTTGACCAGCAATATTAAAACAGATCTAAGTGTAGAAAAAGAAAAGAATGCTCAATTGTTGAAAGAGAACACTCAACTCAAATTATCTAATGAACAATTAAGAAAGGATATTGAGAAGTTCACTTCTGGTAGGGATACCTTGACACAATTTCTAGGAAAACATATTGCACCAAAATATACAACTAGTCTAGGATATCAGCCTGGATAAAGGCAAATTAGCAAAACCAAATTTGTTCCAAAATCTGGACAGTTCACTGCTAATTCTGGATCATCTTTTGAGAAAAAATTCTCTAAAGTACTGAAAAAAGTATTTATGTCTCAAAATATGTTTATTGATTTTAGAAAACCTATAAATCAAATATGGGTTCCCAATGTTTTATTGGCTATCCTTTCTGGACCCAAGAAGATCTGGGTACCAAAATTATCTCATGTTTAATCTGTTTTGCAGGGAAGTTGTTTAAAGATTTCCCGTAACACTATATGGTATTTGGACAGTGGATGTTCAAGACATATGACAGGAGACTATTCCTAGTTTAAGAGTCTAATTAAATTTGATGGTGGGCATGTCACCTTTGGTGATAATGTAAAAGGAAAAATCATCGGCTTAGGCCAGATTGGTAATCCTGATACAATATTAATTTCTAAAGTACTGTTTGCTGATGGATTAAAGTATAATTTACTTATAATATCTTAGTTATGTGATGATGGGCTTAATTTTAAATTTGATAATGATTCATGCAATGTTTTTAATTCCAAAAATGATTTAGTTTTCACTGCATATAGGAATGAGAATGTATATGCTGTTGATTTAAACTCCTTAGCCAAACAAAATGTTTCCTGCTTAAATGATTTTCATAAATAATCTTGGTTCTGGCAAAGAAGATTAGGACACTGTAATGTGCACTCACTTAGGAAGATGTCTAAAAAATGCTTAGTTAGAGACCTACCGAAATTGGAATTCCCAAATGATAAAGTGTGAAATCCCTGTCAAAAGGGAAAACAACACAAAGTTTCTTTCAAACCAAAGAAAGAAGTTTCAAATTGTCAATCACTTGAGTTGGTTGACATGGATCTTTTTGGACCATCAACAATTTCAAGTCTAAATGGGAAGCACTATGTTTATGTTCTTGTAGATGACTTTTCTAGGTATACATGGGTATACTTTCTAGATCACAAAAGTGAAGCTTGTTCGTACTTTGTCAAATATTCCAAGTCTGTAGAAAACCTTAGTGGACTTTAGATTAAAACCCTGAGAAGTGATCATGGCCATGAGTTTGAGAATCATGAGTTTGAATATTACTTCTCACACAATGGCTATAGTCACAACTTTTCTGCCCCTAGGACACCCCAACAAAATGGAGTTTTATAAAGGAGAAATAGGACCCTTCAAGAAATTTCAAGGACTATTCTTAATGAGTATGACTTACCTATTTATTTTTGGGCTGAAGCTATAAATAAAAATTGTTACATTATCAATAGAGTTTTAATTAGACCTATTCTAAAAAGAAACCCTTATGAACTCTAGAATAATAGGAAGCCTAAGGTTAATTATTTTAGATTCTTTGGTTGCAAAGTCTTTATTCTTAATACTAAAGATAATCTTGACAAATTTTCTCCCAAAAGTGATGAAAGAATTTTTCTTGGTTATTCTGTTTCAAGTAAAGCCTATAGAGTGTTCAATAAGAAAACCAAATGTGTAGAAGAATCAGTTCATATCAAATTCGATGAGACTAATCCAAATGATCCTAAAACCTCTCTTGGAAATATTGAGGAAGATTTATCAAATCTGAACCTTAATGATAAGGATGGTGAATCCCCTGTAAAAGTATCCAGTTCTGGAAATTTCCAGAATCTTCTCCTACCGATTCTGAACCAACAAAAAACTATGAAGAATCTAGTTCAACCCTTCATAGAGGTACTAGGACTCTTAAGAATCATCCTCTAGATGTTGTTGTAGGCGATTTGAATAGAGTAACACAAACTAGAGATTCTCTAAGAAACCAGGTTGAACATCAAGCTTTTCTTTCATAGATTGAACCCAAAAATATTAATGATGCTATCAATGATTAATTTTGGGTAATGGCTATGCAAGAAGAACTAAATCAGTTCGAAAGGAACAAAGCTTGGGAATTAGTGGAAAGACCCAAGGACACCTTGACCATAGGCACTAAATGGGTGTTTAGGAACAATGTAGATGAGTCTGGGAATATAGTTAGAAATAAGGCCAGGTTAGTTGCACAAGGATATAGTTAAGAGGAAGGAATAGACTATGATGAGACCTTTTCATCTGTAGCTATATTAGAAGCTATTAGGATACTACTTGCCTATACAGCTTATCTGAATTTCAAGATTTATCAAATGGATGACAAAGTGATTTTCTAAATGGGTATATAGTTGAGGATGTATTTGTTGAATAGCCTCCTGGTTTTACAAATCCCCATTTTTCAAATCATGTTTTTAAACTATCTAAAGCTTTATATGGATTAAAACAAGCTCCAAGAGTAGTGTATGATAGGCACATCTCTTTTCTTATTTCAAAAGATTTTTCCAAAGGGATAGTTAATCCAACTCTTTTAATTAAATGGATTTCTAAAGATGTTTTGATAGTACAAATTTATGTGGATGATATTATTTTTAGATCTTCTAAAAATTCATTATGTGTTGATTTTTCAAAAATAATGGAAAATAAATTTGAAATGAGTTTAATGGGAGAACTCAAATTTTTTCCTTGTATTTCATATCTTTCAAAACAAAAATGGCATTGTTTTAAATCAATGTAAATATATTAAGGATCTTTTAAAATGTTTTTCTTTGGATGGTAGTAAAGGTAGTGACACACCTATGAGTACCACTTGTAAGTTGGATGCTGATGAAGATGCAGAACCAGTGGATCAAACCAACTACAGAGGTATGATAGGAAGTTTACTGTATCTTATATCTAGTAGCCCTGACATCATGTTTAGTGTTTCCATGTGTGCTCGCTTTAAAGACAATCTAAAAGAATCTCATTTAACTGCTGTAAAAATAATTTTTAAATATCTCAAACATACTCCTAACTTAGGATTATTTTATCCAAAAGGACAATCGTTTGATTTGTTGAGTTATTCTGATGCTGATTTTTCCGGTTGCAAGTTAGATATAAAAATCACCTATGGGACATGTCACTTTTTAGGCAAGTCACTAGTATCTTGGTGTAGCAAGAATCAGAATTCTGTTGCATTATCTACTGCCAAAGCTGAGTACATAGCTATTGGTAGTTGTTATGCTCAAATTCTGTGGATGAAACACACTTTTCTAGACTATGGATATCAATTCAAACATGTATCTATAAAGTGTGACAATACAAGTGCTATTAACATTTCAAAAAATCCAGTATCTCATGCTAGGACTAAGCATATTGATGTAAGACATCACTTTTTGAGGGATCATTATCAAAAGGGTGATATCACTCTTGAATTCATTGGCACTAATCATCAATTAACTGATATATTCACATAGCCTTTGAATTCTGAGAGGTTAAATTACATAAAACATGAGTTAGGTATGATTAATCACCTCACAGTCGAACCTCACAACTAGACCTCATAGCTAGACCTCACAGCTAGACCTCACAGTCCATCCTCACAGTCGAACCTCATAGGTGGACCTCACTGTTATACCTCACTGTTGCACCTCACTGGTACATCTCACTATTGATACTTCGCTGTTTGTTTTTATTTTTGCGATAATTCGAACCGTTTTTATTCCTATTTATTATTTCTATTTTATTTTGTTTTAATACCTAAATAATAAAATCAAAGGAAACAAACATATCTCAATCCACCTTCCTCTCTCAATCTCGAACCTTGCTCTCAAAATTCCTAAATCCTAACCCTTCACCTGAGCCCTCGAACCTCTCTCAATCTATATGGCCAGAACGAAGCGACCCCTGACTGCCAATGAGGATGCGCCAAGGCCAAAGAGGACTCGAGCCGAATCTAGTGGCACTGGTAACACCCCATCGGGACCTGTAAACCCGTATCTGACCAAGAGACAAATCTTTGCTGAGAAGGAGTTAAGTGAAGAATGGATGTTGTCAAGAAAGTCATTAGTACTGAAAGTACTAGATGCCCAAGGATGGACTGAATGATTTTCCAACAATAATAGACCTTACTAACCGAAGCATGTGAAATAATTCTATGAATATCTGACGTTCGAAGAGGAAGAGGATGTGCATAAGCTAATGTCCAGAGTTAATGGCAATGAAGTTAGCTTCTCATCTGCTAAGTGGGCTGCTTGTTTGACAGTTTCTTATGAAGGAATATATGATTACTACTCTAGAGTAGCTCCTCCAGACAGTGCTGTTTTTGAGTATGAAAAGGCGCTGGAAGAACTGACAGGAGATGGAAAATTAGGAAGGATCATTACAACTTAGATGAATGGAGAATACAGACTCTTATTCAAATTCATTCAGCATGTACTTAGTCCTAGGTGAGGGGACTTTGCAGTACTTAAGTATCAGGACATATTCCTGATGTACTTACTAAAGCATGGAATGAAGATTAACCTATGTAGGTTACTGATGACACAATTGGAGGATATGACCAAGGAAAGTTCAAAGTCCAATGCCTTATTCCATGCCAAGCTTATCTCAGTTATGCTAAAGGTAAAGGGTGTAGCTGGAAATCAAGAAGAGATGATAGTGACCAAGAACTGTGTCTGTATCTCCAAGGTGATTTGAAAGTTCATGAAAATTAGCTGGAATCCCTGGAAGAAGGCATGGGTGAATGATGAGGGAAATGTGTATGAAACTTTTGACCCTACTACTCATCGAACTAGGCCAAAAGACAAAAGAGATCCAGGCCTGAAGCCTGATGAGCCAGAGCCGGTTTATTCTGATGAGGAGGAGGCTGATGGAGCTATGGAACCTCAAAGAGAAAACACCCCCATTGATGATGGGAGTGATCTTGATTTACCTCACAGTCCTGTAAGGACAGTAGCTTTTGGATCAGCTAGACTTTCATAAGAACTACCAAGGAGAGAGACTGTTCTAAAGGACAACGATACTGAGACCACTGAAGAAGAAGAAGCATATCAAAATGTTTTTAAGGACACCTATGAAGAGGATGAGGCTACCGAGAAAGATCATTTTTCTCATGAAGAAAAGGAGGTTGTTTCTAAAGAATATGATGAGGACAATGAAGAAAAAGAGCTCAGTTTGAGCCCACTGATTGATAATACAGACAATATTGTATGTGATCAGGAAGAATGAGTGACATATACTACCATTGATGAGGGAGTCATTGATGACTCAGAAAAGGATAGGACTCGACCTAATGTTGAGCTAACAGAGCAAATGATTATTGAATCTTCTGAAGTTGCAGAGGAGGTTTTTGAGTTACCTAGAGCAGAACAGTTAGAGGAGATTCCTCAGGAGAATGCTCTAAGTGAGGGGGAGCATCTTGGTTCAGTTTCTGTATTGTATGACATCGATAGATGGTCATCAGATCCAGGATATATGGTTCTTTGACTCAATAATGGAGACTCTGATGAGGAATAACAGCCCCAAAGGGAGTCTGTTATCCTTCATGCTGTGGATGCCAATTTGGAAACCAAGGAAGACCTTGAGTCTTTAAAGGCTGAAATGAAAGAAGCACTGAAAGAATCAGTGGCAGATTTGAAGAAAATTCTGGTTGAAGAGATGAGGAGTGTGGAGAAATCCCTGGAGCTATCTCTGGGATGTGATGTGTCTAGTCTAGTGACATGAATGATGGATGAAGTTAAAGTGTGCCATACTCAAATTGAAAGTTGGACAGGAGCTGTGGTTTCTCTAAGACAATCTATTGCTTCATTGACTGCCATAAACAACTCTCAAACCCAAGTGAATGCTAATATTAGATATATCAAAGAAGTAGTCAAGCAGTTTGTGGAAGTATTTGAGGCTTTTAAGACATCAGTCAAAGAACATTTGAACAGTCAAGATGAACTTGTTCAGAAGGTGGTTAGTAATTTGACTCAGTCTTTCAAACAGACAGTATCTTTCTCGGTCAAACCCCTTCCCTCATCCAACACCACTATCAATATTGACCAGATTAGAACTATGATCCTAGAAGAGATTTCTAAGGCCAGTACCAGTGACACCTCTGATACTCAGATACTTTCTACCACAAGGGAATTCAGCAGTTTTGTTTGTGACCACCTACGGGAAACTACTGCTTCTCAAGAGGCCATTAAGAATAAGGGGGATGCTTACTTTGAGAAAGTCTATACCAAGCATCAAATGACCAACCAATTCTAGCTCTAGATTGAAAATTTGAAGTTTCCACCAGTGAATCAGGAATTCATGGAGCAGGTCAGCAAGCTGAGAGAATTGACACCTACTTTGGATAAGTTTTTGGAAAATAAAGATGATTTTTTATCTGCTATGGAAAGAGGAGGAAGCATTATTATGGATTTCAAAAACATTCTTCTGCCCTTTCTCCATGTGGACTGCACCCTTGTCATCATACCTCCTGCCTTACCTACTTCTCAACCCAGTGGTTCTTCCACCATGTCTCCTGATGAAGCTATCAGAAGCCTTACTCCACTGATCCCTCAACGAGCTACCCATTACAGACCCACATGAGCTTCTGTTGCTGCCCCTCCAGTCATTCCTGCAGCCATTCCTAAACCTGCTGATCCACCAGCACCTTCTCCATATTATTCTTCCAAAGGGAAAGACCCCTTACCTACGGATGTTGTGGATTGAGTCTGTTTCTGTCTTTTGATAGGGACTCTGTATTTTTTTGGGTCATGTACTGAACTGTTTATTAATACAAGATTTATATGTTCTCGCATTTATCTTTCTTTTTTATAATCACAAAGGGGGAGAAATATTGTGCTAATTTGAGAAATACTGTGCTAATTATAGAATAATCATATGATTGGGGAGAGATATGCTACCATGATACTATGATACTATGTTGAATCTTATCTGCCTTTCTCTCAGATACCATGTACCGATATCTTCTGTTTTTCCACTCTTATTAATCTCTGATACATTCTGACATAATTTGTGATTATCAAAAAGGGGGATATTGTTGGACTCAAATGTTTTGATAATCCCAAATCATGTTTAAATATTTATCATGATACATTAAATCAGTTACTAATCTTTTAATCTACATTTATAATTATATTATTCTGATCAATGTATATTCTTAAGACTCATGAATTTGCGCATCAACCTACAGTCCATATTTTTCTAAATATAAGTTCACTGTTAAAGGCTACGAGCAAGATATTTCTGTTCATAGTCACTGTTATAAATCACTGTCACTCTAAGTCACTGATGCTAGAAGATCACTGTTTAAGATTTACATTCACTACTAGAATCTACCGGTACAAGGTTACTGTCGTAAGTCTACCGACGATCTGCTTATCAATGCTCAAAGACAAAGAGTTACTGTCACAAGGTCATTGCTGTGACAAGGCTTCTATTAGAAGTCCACTATTAGACTCTATCTCAAGTCTTCTGTTGAGAACCTCTCTATTCAAGCCTACAGTTGGACAAGTTTAGTAGAAGGCTACTGCTGGACAACTCCTACTATCGAGGTAGTCGACTGTTGCTCAAATTCTATTGATGAGGAGCCACTATTACAAAGAGTAATTAGATACCGTTATAAGACATCCACTAAGAACAATGTTCACCATTACAAGTCTACAGTCAAAGAGCCTACCGATGAAGTTCACAGTCGAATAGTCCACCGATGAAGTCCATAGTTGGAAAGACCACAGTTGAAGTGTACCATCTGTCATGCATCTACTACCAGTCAAATGATATTCTATTCTATTCTTTCCTTTACCAATTATATTAATACTATTATAACGGTCATGTCTGGAAAAATTAATGCACCTTCCATTATTTAATGTTATTTGAAGGCACATCAGTATAGAGTACGATGTACGAGGAAGACCACACGTGGGTGAAGCATCTTTCCTGTCGGCCCCTGCTGAACCAAATCAAAAAGGCTAAACTGGAAGAGAGCACATATATATATATATATATATATATGAGAAATATATTCAGAAAAAAGTGAACGACATATACATACAAAAACAAGAGAAGTGGCGTAGAGATATTGAATATACAGAGAACACTCATAAGATAGAATCATACACAATCTGAATAAGAATCCTCAAGCTCTCATTCAGAACAACACCGAGCTTCTAGAGGATCAATTGAAATAATCTTTTTCAAGCTGTCATGGTGTGCTAAAAAGAGCTTAACATCCAAGAAGTTGATCATCTCTACATCTGGAAGTTATAACCTGAAAGATGCGACACTCTGTTTTGGAGTCAACTTGCAGAGAAGGACCAATACTTCATCTCATTAATTCCAATGAGTCCAGAGCTGATATTCCAACACAACAGAGCATTCTAAACTCATTCCCACTATCTTAATCTCTATTGTGTCTAAATACTTTACATTTGTGAGTAGTGTGTACGAGTTACACACATTGACTCTTGTACTTGAACTGAGGGATACTGAAAATCCCCATTCTAAACTCTCTTTATTTTTGTTTCCCACGTATAACTGTGGAAGAAGCCTAGTGTTGCTTGGAAGTTTATTTTCCCACGTAGAATTTTTGTAGAGGTTTCAAAACCTGGAAAGTTTGTGAAAGTTGTTATAAAGCTCGATACAGGCTGTGTATCACTGTTTAATATAACTTCTTGGTGGTAGGTGATCACCAAGTGAAGAGGACTATGTCTTGACTTAAGACTGAACCTCTTGTTTAAATTTGTTGTGTTCATCTTTTCTTTACTTTGTTTAACATCTATCCGCTGTGCTTATATTATCAAAAACATAAATCTGTTTTTACTTTCAATCTGATAGTTAGTTCTGGTTAGTGTGTATATCTGATTTGTTTAGTAAACTTGTTTCAAAAGTGGAATTAGTTCTCATACTGACTCTACTGAGGAGTAATCAACCTTTAAGAAACCTGTTTAACAATAGGTCACTTATATCTCTACTACCCTAATTAACTGGGCCGTTTTAATTTGGGGGACTTTAAGCCTAAAAGTTTTAAACAAAAATTTTAAATTGGAACTCAATTCACCCCCCTCTTGATTATCCACTCTGACCAACAGCTTCTTACGGTTCCCACGTTTCCTCTTCAATGTTGTGGTTTCACCAAAACACCTTGACGAGGGGCATTATCTTATTTCGTAGAAATTTTTCCCTATGATCTTATATCTTCACTAGCTAAACCATGTAAGAAAGATCATCATCTAACGATACTACCTTTGAAGAGAGTACATGTGAATGGTCTGGTATGTACTTATTTAATAGGGATTCATGAATGACATCATGTACTTCTTGCATGGTAGGTAGAAGTTATAGTCGATAGGCCATATCCCCAACATTATCTAGAACCTCAAAGGGGCCGATGTACCTAGGAATTATATTCCCTTTCTTTACAAACCTCATGAACTTCTTCCACAAAGATATGAGTAGAAATACCATGTATCCAACTATGATCTCAAGGTTTCGTTGACAGTTATCTTCATAACTCTTATGTCGACTTTGGGCTGCCTGGATATTATGATGAATGGTTTTCACATTCTACACCATTTCTTCGACCATTTTACTTCATAGTAGCTTACACTCAATGAATTCATCCAAACACACTGGCATTCTACACCATTTCCCATAAATTTATTCATAAGGTGACATTCAGATGATCGAGTGGAAACTATAATTGTAGGAGAATAAAACCAGTGGAAGATGTTGGTACTATCCTCTTTTGAAGTCTATAGAACATGATATTAATATATCTTCTAGTGTATGAATAGTTCTCTCAGATTGGCCATCAGTTTGAGGATGATAGGTCATACTAAAGTTCAATTTAGTGCTGAGATCATGTTGGAGACTTTTCCATAACTTTGAGGTGAATCTCAGATCATGATCAGATACAATAGATAGCGGTACTCTATGGATACTTACCACTTCTTTGATGTAAATCTATGCAATTTGATCCAATGGGAAGTCCTCTAGAATCAAAATAATGTAAGTTGTATTCAGTAGATGATCCACTACGACCCATATAGTATCATTTCCTCTAGATGTCCTTGGAAGCCCAGGGACAAAGTCCATGGTAATGTTCTCCCACTTCCATGCTGGTATAGGTAGTGGTTACTTTTTTCTCTTAGACTTTTGCCTCTCATACTTAACTTGTTGACAAACCGGGAACTTTGATGTATATTTAGAAATATCTCTTTTTCATATTGTCCCACAAGAATTTTTCCCAGAGATCTCAATATATCTTTGTGCACCCTGGGTGCATAGAGAAGGTTGAGCTATGCATGTAATCCAAAATCTCCTTCTTTATCTCTGGATCGGATGGTACGTATAATCATGACCCAAATCTCATAATTCAATCCTTGTCAACCATAAACTCTGAGGATTTCCCATTTCTGATAGCTTCCACCCTTTTCATAATTTTCACATCCTTTCTTTGAGCATCAATTATTTTCTATATGAGGGATGGTTGAGCAATCATTTGAGAAGGGATTGATGATTTTCCTACCTTCATTATTCTTATGTTCATCCATTTCAAATCTTAGAATATTGGATTCTTTTCAATTCTAATCATTGATAAAGATGTGCCGGATCCTTTCTAATAAGAGCATATGCCACCTTGTTTTCCTTACCGGGATGGTAGTGGATTGAGTAGTCATAATCCTTGATGATCTATATCCATCTTCATTGGATCATATTAATCTCTTTTTGTGTGAATATATACTTTAGGATCTTTTAATCAGTATATATCTCACACTTCTCCCCATTGAGATAATGCTGCCGGATTTTCAAAGCAAAGATATCAACCTCTAACACCAGATCATGTGTGGGATAGTTTTTCCCAAGGATTTTTAGTTACCTTGAGGTGTAGGCTATCACTTTATCATTTTTACTTAGCACACATCCTAACCCCCTCTTTAAATCATCACTGTACACTATAATGAATTATCCACTTATTGGGAGTGTGATACGGGCGCAGTGATAAGACACCTTTTCAACTCATTGATTCTCTCTTCTCATTCATCACTCTAAGAAAACTTTACTCCATTCCGAGTTAGCTTGTTAATAGGGTTGGAAAATCATGAGAAATTTTTCACAAATGGGTGATAATATCAATCTAACCTCAGGAAGCTATGGATATCCATTACCAATGATGGCCTCATCCATCCCTCAATTGCAACTGTCTTGGAGGAATCTATAGATATGCCATTACTTGTGATGATATGAATCGAAAATGTGTCTTCTTTCAACCAGAAATCACACTGGAAATAATTTTCATAGAGCTTCCCCTTTTGAAAGGTATCTAGTTTAGTTCTTAGATACTCCCCATGCTCCTCCTTGGTTTTGGAGTATATAAGAATATCATCTATAAAGACCACCAAAAATTTGTCGAGGTAATCTCTAAAGACTCTATTCATCAATTCCATGAATATTGCTAGAGAATTAGTGAGTCCGAAAAGAATTACTATGAATTCATAGTGCCCGTACCTTGTACGAAAAGTATTATTGGGGATATCCTCCTTCTTAACCCTTACTTGGTAATATCTCGACCGTAAATCCACCACGTAGAATTATTGTGCTCCATGTAGCTGATCGAACAAGTCATCAATTTGAGGAATATGATACTTATACTTTATCGCGATTGTGTTGATCTCACGATAATCAATGAAAAGGCTCATTGAACCATCCTTTTTCTTAATGAAGAGGACTGGAGAACCCCATGGTGAAGTACTTGGGTGTATAAACCCTTTATCTAGATTCTCTTGTAGTTGTTTTTTCATATCCTCAAGCTCCACAAAAACCATTCTATAAGGATTCTTTGATTTTGGTAATGCCCCAGGTATAAGGTCAATTGAGAATACAACATCTCTTCTAGGAAAAAGACCAGACAATTCCTCGAGAAATGCTTCATCGAATTCCCTCAAAATAGGCATGTCTTCAAGGAAGGTTTCTTCCTTAGACTCAATCATCTGAGCAAGAAATGCATTCCAAGGGCAGTAATATCCACACATGAGATGATGGTGCTAAAGAAGATTCATCTTCCTCCTTGCACTTGAATAGATTTGGGGGTCGATTCTCCAAATAGAGAGTGATTTCCCTCTCACATTAATTTATGTTGGCTCTATATAAGGAAATCCAATCCATGCCGATAATTGCATCAAATTCCACCACAGGGAGTATGATGGGATTTTCCTGGAAGTTCACTCCACAAATTATAATAGGGGAGGATTTATATTAATTGGAAGCAATGATTGCCCCATTTTCCATACTCACTGACATCATTACTTATATGATTTTTTGTGGTGTTGGGATTGTTATACTAAACTTTTGGGATATAAAAGAATGCATAGAACCAGAATCAATAAGTATTTTCGCTATTCTTGAATGAATAACTAGCGTTCTTGTCACCACTTTGTTGTCGGGGTTCACATTAGCGGCAGTGATGGAAAAATCTCTCTCTTTCTGCCTTAGAGGTTGTTGGTTGCCTCCGAAAACCCTTATTTCAGGGAACTGTTTTGCAAGGTTCCATGGTTCTTTGTAGTTTAAGCAATGAACAATGAATTAAAGGTATAATTAAGCATTACTCTCCTTTTTCATAGCCATGAGTTTTTTTTGTTGGCAGTTAACGGCTAGGTGCCCTTCTCTTCCACACCTAAATCATTTCCTCGTCCCCTTCAAGAAATTTTCAGGGTGCTTCTTTCTACACCTTTGGAAAATGTGGTGTTAGGTTTTCTTCACATCATTATATTTATCAATCAGACTGCTATAATTGAATTCCACATTACACTTCTTATCCCCTTGATACCCCTGAGATTTTCCAATCTCTATTTCGACCTTGAGGGCACATAATACAATTTTATCATAGCTATTGAAGTCACGAATCACTACAGATTTCTATAGGCTAGGTTTTATCCCACCAAATAAGGGATAAACCTTTCATTCGAGGGTAATAACAATGCTGGAGGCATATCATGAAATCCTTGTGAAGTTTTCCTCGTATTCTCCGATGGATTCATCGTCTTTCTTCTTGAGGGAAAGGAAGTCCCTTTCCATCTTACGTCGGAGGGTGCAAGGAAATATTTATCAATTTTTTTTCCAGAAATCCTTCCATTATAACTACTCAATCTCCTCCTCAGGTTTAATATTTTTTTTATCAGTGTTCACCATTGATCGGCTTCACCCTCAATACAATAATCATCCAGAAGAACCTTCTATTGTTCGGAACATTAAAGGATGGAGATGATCTTTTCAATGGAGTTGATCCGTTGTTCGACAATTGAAGGACCTAATGATCCATTAAAAGAAGGAGGTCATTGTCTCTTGAAGCTGTCAATTGTGACATGTTATTTCTTATGGGGGGTTGAACATTAATCTTAAAAGACATTTCTATTCAAGTATTGAGTTAACTAAGAGAGTATAGTGAAAAATTTTGCGATTCCCTCTCCCATCAGATTGGGAATCTCATTAGAACAGTCATCATATTGAACCTCGCATTAGTTTTTAGCCCAAGTCCTCTTATTTCTGGCCATTAGTTGGAATAAAAATAAATTTATGTGTAACACATAAAGGGTAATCCAAATACAAAAACAAATTAATTGTAAATAACTTTTCTTTCCTTAACTTATGAATTTATAGGCTTCAATCTATGTTATCCATGATCTACTTTCTAACATATTTTCTTAGGGCATTTTTTATTCACTTAAAAATGGTTCATACTAATATACTAAATTTACCATAGCATATCCCCCAGGAGTGTCGTAACAAAGAGTGATTCGAGGCCTGTTGTCGTGTATCAGGACACCCCAGGTCAAGCCCAAAACTCCTTGTCGTAGTTTTCACTACTAGGTATATCTGTGCCAGAGCTGCCTTTACCTGCTCGTATCCAGACATGGATGTATTTTCTTGATAAACCACTTAATCAATATTCATCATAATTTAGGGAAGTTTTTATTATACTTGTTCTTATCCCAACAACTATCACTAGGGTTTTCTAATTCTAGTCCAAAAAATAACTAAACTTATCATCTGATACCAACTATAACAACCCTACCTTTTATTACACACTTAGAAATGAATTATTATATAAACTGTTCACTTTAAACCACATATAATATTGAGAGGTCTAGTGTATTTGGGGCTTAGTAACATTACACAACAACTTAAAACATGAAAAATGACATCTTTATTGAAAACTTTCTTTACATCACCACAACATTCTCTAGTACTTAGCATTGCATGGGGTAACCTGAAGACATGCATAAGAACATTGTGATATATAAATCCCATTAAGGTAGTAAAGAAGGCATGGAATGAAAAATACAATACATTCTAGGAAATAATAATATTAATGAATCATAAAATAAACATAACATAAAGTCATGATAACATGGAAATTTGGAAACATCACTTAACATGGTATTAGCATGAGCCAAGACTCATTGCACATGGAGCATGCGTTAAACTTAATTTCACTTGAATTATCATGAGTAAACTCTCATTTCACATGATTTATCATGATACTAAACTTTACCCAAGGCATTGGAGCACTATTAGGGCGCACCCTTCGTAAACATTTCATTTCATGCATAAGTGTGCCACATGGATCATATAACATGGATTCATAAAACATAATCATTCATTCCATGATAAATGAATGTGGAATTAATACATGAAACTCTATAATCAATAATTAAATGTTCAAAAATGTGAATACCCTTTATAGATAAATGGGCATGGTATTCACTACATAATGACTTTGGCTTGGAAAATCACAGTGTAATTTCAGCATCATACGACGTAACATAAGAGTTCATAAAAATAGTTGATGAATGTGGAAGGGGTGTCTCATAATATTAACATGAAATTTAAATTAATGGGTTCATATAGATACATTTCCCAATATATGTAATGGAATTTAGATTTGTAATACAAAAGAATTGCCTAAATGTACATGAGGAGAGAGAAATCCCTTACGGAATTTTTGCATAGTAATAGGTGTACTTGGGAGGAATTAATGAGAGAGAAAGGGATATATAATACTTCCAACATATGTAGGAAAGTATTGGGGAGTTTCAAAATCATACCCCAACATTTTTAAAAGAAAATAATATGGAATAACAACATAATTAAATTTTGACAAAAATTAGAAATGAGGAAATCCCTTACTTGGAAGTGTGATTCTAAAGGCTTAAGAGGGGCTTGAGAGAAGATTCTTGAGATCTTGGGGCTACATGGGAGGATTATAGAGAGAGGAGGTTAGGGGTTGGTCAAGATACAAAATCTTTGAGTGAAGTGGAAGTGGGATCATGGATTGGTTTATAATGGAAATGAGAGGGAATTCTTAATTATTTAGGTTTGGGTCACCACACATTAAACTAGTCCAAACCACAAACCATACCCTGATTATTTCCCATAGATTTTTACAAAGGGGAGTGGAAAACAATATTTTATAAGGACACTGGCCGAATGTCTTAAAATAATAGGGTTGCTTATGTGGAGGTGATTCACACTCTTAAGGAAATCAATTTCAAAAGGTAAAATATTTTATAAGTCTTGAAGGGTACCTAAAGCATTGTAAAATATATCAAACAAAACTAAAATCACAATATTTTAATGGTAAAACATATATTGGTAGAAAATAATGTTTATAGTATTTTATTACATCACTATTGGGTCATTATGATGTCATAAAACACATTATATATTTAAATGCTATTTAATGTTTACCCCAAATTTTGACTGTCTCAGAAAATTATGAAAAATTCTCCATTGGATAATTTTGATGTCTTTATTTAAAAAGTAACATTAATTTTATCTAAATAATTTTCTAAATATGTGAATTTTTACTTTTAAAATAAAAACTAGAATTTATAAAAAATTTACGGGTTTTGACAAAATAGCTTTCAAACCATTATAAAAATCAGAATTCTATACATAAAAATTATAAGTTCATTTATATTATAAAAAGTTAATTTAGTAATAATATTTAATTAAAATATTATTTAATTCAAAAAACCTTTAATTCATCAAAATAGATTTCGTAATTGAATATTAACTAAAATTAATATTTGTGCTTAAGAAAACTTATTACAACGTAACAATAATAAAATGAACATATATTAATTTTTATATAGAAAAATAATGCACATAATCATAGTGATAAGGTCTTCTTACATAACCTATTATAACACCCTCATAAGACCAAAGGGTAAGGTGTGCGATGGTGACAGACTCTTGGGGTGGCTTAGACAACATCGCTCAGGTCGAAATCTCTATCAACTTCCACTTCTCCCATATAAGCTTATGTTCGAGAATAATGTGTGGAAGCTCAGCTTGGGATTGGTCAAGAGCGAAGACCAATGACTCTACATCGTTTTTGAGCTCCAAAAAATGGGCATCGTATGGGGTAAGTCTACTGGATTGGGTCATAGCTTCCTTTGTTTGATTAAATTGGATTTTTAAAGCCCTATATTCATACATATCATGTGATAACTGTTCAATGACTATATTACCAATGGTAACAATTCTAAACTGTATATTGAAATTCAAAAATATAAAACCAAGGAAGTGCATATTTTATATAACCATTTTTCATAATAAGACATTTAATTAGATCAAGAAGAATTTTCATTTTTTAAAGTTTGGGTCGTTACAAAAACCTTAATTATTAATTTTCCACACGGTGCTTCTACTGCATCTAGAAATCTAAAGTGGTATAATAGTGGTTACATATTAAATTTGTAATTATTTATTTTATTGATGACTGATTATGGGAAATAGTGGTTTAATGTTTAATTTTTATATTATTTGTTATATAATTCGAATTTGAATTAAAATTACTTCAAAATTTTAATTTTCTTCACTCATGATTCATAATTTATGAATATCTAAGAATAGATTGAGAACTATCAATGGTTATAATGGGAGGTGCCAAATTGTTTTGTCTAGTTGATTCAGTTACACTAAATGTAGCTAGAGTACACACCATGTACCCAAATTCACAACACCTGGATTTGTTATAGGATTCATGATTTTCCAAGTATCTATTACACATGGTAAATTTATTTCACATCATGTGTAGAACGAGATAACCAGGAACATGAATTTTCATATTTCATGGAGTGTATATTGAATAAGTTTCAAATAGTCTACATGGTTTAGTAGTGAAATTATTATTAACTCTGTGGTTATATATATGTTTTTAACCATGTGAGACTGAATTATAGTATAATTAATGAAATGGAAGATGTGTAGATGGCATACATGAAATGTAATTCATTAATTCCAACATATGAATAACATGCCGAGTATTTCAGAAAGTTATGAGAACACGCAGAAATTGGAACACACAACATTTTGCTGGAGTACACATCGTGTGGTTTTACATCTAAAGAACACATTGATTCATTCAGTGGTTTATGAGGACACATGGTAATTGGAATAAAGGTTTTGAAGTTAGTTATTACACACCATGTAATTCATTTGAGATACATACTAAATCCCTACGTGTTTATCATGGAAACATAACAATTGAAGAACCTGAATTTTATCCTGTGAGTACACACCGTGTACTCACCCAATAAAGGAAAAAATTGAATTATATTAAAATAATTAATTGAAGAATTAAAACCTAATTACACTTTTGGAACCAAATGTTTTTTAGTATATAATAAAAGTTTCAAATAATTAGTAAATACTCAATTAATCTATTGTAATTATCTATATTTATTTATCATTACATTTTTTCTTGAATTAAATTATGATGGGTATCTCCAAGAGACTTCAGATGATCATTAAGATAAAAGAGAATTAATTAATAAATACAAGAGTGTTTATCTTAATAATAAAGAACGAATTGAATTCAATGTGTGACAATGTGCTTTTTATATCACTTGCATGTGTACGACCCTTCATGGTCTTTGACCAGAACTCTATATGTGTTTTTTTCAATTTAATTTAATTTTATTGTTTTTAAATTATTAATTATTAAATTATTTTTGATGTCCTATGAGTCGTCATTTCCTATTTTCTTATATAGGACATGAATATACAAGGTTATTAGTATAATTATTATTAAATAATCATTTGGTTCTCCTAAAATACATGTGAGTTATGAATATATGTAATAAAAAGAGTATCCCAATGTGCATTGAAGAATTTAAAGATGGTACAAATATGAAACCAACTCAGATGAGTCACAGATCGCCAGATGGAATGTTGCAAATCATACAAAGAATGGCATAAGGAGTTTCCCCATAGGGTCTTAGGTTTATTTATTAATTTATCTATAATTCAACTGTTATGTAACCTCATGATCAGTTCATTTATTTATTTATTTTTTATGTATTATTTATTTTATGGATTCAAGAATAAGATCAATAAAATAAATATATTAATATGAAAATATGAAATTTTAAAAAATATATTAAGTGTAAATTTTATACCTAAACATGGTTAATCAAATAAATAAAATCAAATTAATATTAACAAGATATGTAAAGGATAAAACAATAAATATTTATTCATAATAAATAAAGTCACTCAACTTAATATTAAGTTAGACTAAGAATTACATTACAAGATTAGAAATGAAAACCATATAACTAAGTGTTTTGTTAACCCTCATTGGGATACTTACTTTTTTCATGGAGTTATTACAAATGTTTTTGATTAAATTAACTAATTTATATCAAGAGAATTATCCATTTCTAGACTTAATGTAACTTTGAGGCATGTGTTAAGTAAATTTGAGTAATGGTTCTAGGATTTGGGAGTCCACTCAATGGATCAAAGAGCTTCATGCTCGTAGTTAAAAAAGACATGCCAATATAAATACCTTTATGTAATTGGTCGTGAGCATGATGGTGTTATGAGAAAGACATATTAATTGATTCCTCTAGAATTCCTATAAAACTATGCATTCTGTGTCCAATGGCGAAGGTTGTTTGGACTTGATTAAATAGTGGGAGACATAATAAAATTAATTTAATTATATCTCCTATAAATTATAATCATGTGAACAACTAATAATATTCTCTATTATAATTTTAAAATAATTGGAATGTTAATCAATCACACTATCCCGACTATTGATTTTGGAGAAAGATAATATCTTCACTAGAGGTATCTTCTAGGAGTGGTTTAGATACCAATGGGTTTTTCTACACTGTGAACAAAAAAATATGTGTTAAAATCCTTACTATCTAGTCTACCTAAAAGGGGGGTGAGTGGTGAAGAGTTTTCTATCTATGATAAACACTTGAGAAACATGGTTTATGTTTAGAGTTTAATGCTTTCAAGAATGTCTAATGAACTCATGAAATCTCAATAAGACATGGATATTTATAGCATGCTCCATCATATATGTGGTCTATATGAGGGGAGAGATAGAAATGGGAAATTTCACATATCCAAGGACCTATTTTAGATTAATCTTAGAGAAGGTGCACCATCTAGGCCTCACATAGTAAAATTCATTTTCTATATTATGAATCTAGAGGTTCCAGGGTTTAAATTTCCCAAAGAAATATGCACTGATATCATTATTTCATCACTACCTCCAAGATTCTCCATCTTTTTTGTTAATTTCAATATGAATAAATTGATAATTCTCTACAATATCTTACACTTATTCTCCAAGTTAACAACAATATGAAGCACCAAAATCTTTTTGTACTTATTATAAATAAAAGGAAAGTATAGAAACAAATATCTAAGTCTAAATATTCTTTGCAAATCCCTTTAAAGAAGAGAATTATTAGGGGGAGAGTAAGGGAATAATATGTTATCTATTTATCATGTGGCAAGAAGATCCACTGGAAAAAAATTACACCAAGGAAAATAAGAAATGAGAATCTTGAGGTGAATTTTTTATCGAGATAAATATATCTATTTCAACAAGTTGGGTATTTTGTATAGCATCTGGTA
The DNA here is from genome assembly GCA_963277665.1 of Viscum album. Lineage (NCBI taxonomy): Eukaryota > Viridiplantae > Streptophyta > Magnoliopsida > Santalales > Viscaceae > Viscum > Viscum album. Next base: position 1,408,819,167 of record OY728125.1, read on the forward strand.
CTCCCATATGTATTCAAAATTGGAACTAACTAGATTCTATAATATTGACCAAGGAGAGGCAGAACTATGAACAACCATTGAAGTCATAATTTTTTTTCATAGCTAATGGTTAATACAACATTATTATCTAAAAGAGAATAATATTGGTTTTAAAAATTGTTATTATGTTCTATCTATTACCAAAAACATTATTTTTATATCCAGACTTCATACAGATGGACTTATTTTTAAGTTCATTTTTAAAAAATATTCTTTTTTAATGTTATACTTTTTTATAGTAAGACATATTTAAATAATGATCATTATGGGTTGGATTGCACAAACCAAGAAATGGAAATTGATAATTAAAACACTTCACAATACCCATACCACACCCAAATATGGAAACATCATCTAGGTCATGTAAATGAAATGAGTTTAATAAAATTACACCAAGATGGATATTTATATTCCTTTGAACTAAAACGACTTGGTGTGTGCCCTACATGTTAACAAGGTAAAATGACCAAAACCCCATTTAGTGGAAAAGGTGAAAGGGAGAAGGAGATTCTTAAATTATTTCATACTAGTGTTTGTGGACCACTTTTAGTTTAAGTATGGGGTGAGTAAAAATACTTCATAACTTTTACTAATGATTTTAGTAGATAAGGATATGTCTACTTGATGAGGTATAAATCAAATTATTTCGATAAATTCAACTAATAAAATAATGAAATTGAGAACTATATTGGTACGAAGATTAAGAAACAATGCTTAGACAATAGTATATAATATATTAATCAAGACTTCAATTATTATGTATGAGAATTTCAGATTATATCTAAACTCACTTCTCCTTATACACCTCTTTGGAATGGTGTAAGTGAAAGGAGGAATTGTGTTTTTTTATACATGGTGTGGTCAATGATGAGTCATGTGAATCTTCCTTTATCATTTTGTGGAATCACATTATAGACAAAAACCGAAATACTAAAATAGGTTCCAATTAAAGTGGAAGACAATATTCCATACCAATTATAGATTGGAAATGTGACAACCCGATATTTTATGGGATAAATTATTTTTATTTTCATTGATGTCTTCTATTGTACACTACACCAATATAATCTTGTATTATACAAAACACTGTATTAGTTTGCAGTACACGCAACACTATTCTTGACTTGCGATACATGCAAGAGTGACCCTCCTCAATAGCTTGCATTGTACGGAATACCGAGTCTCACTAAATAATGATATATTGTTAAAATATTATTATGGGATATAAACTATATATTATGAATAGTATTAACCACATTTTGAATTTTTTGAAACTAAAATTCATCTTATATATTTTATAGAACATGATATAAGAACAAATTTAAATTTTTGAATAAAAGAAGTATTTTCCAAAAAAGTGAAGTTTTACCACCTTTTTATTGAGCACCAATTTAAAATCTAGTTTTTTTACACATTTATTAGCTCAATTTTAAAAAATAAACTGCTTATTTGGAATTGTGATATAAAATTTTACTTTGGATGAATTTTTGATATTTTTCTAATAACTTTCATATTTTTTATGAATAGTTCAAATATGATAAATTTTAATTGAAAATAACATTTATCATCGAAATAATTTATATAATTAAAATATATTATTGAATCGTTTTAAAGTATAAATACAAGATATTTTTATATTTTAATACAATTTAGGTCATTGTCATAAATTTTACATTAAATTGACATGTAAAAACATTTCAATCTTTTGCAATGTTTTAACTTTTAAACAAAAACACGTTTTTTTCTCAACAACAGGATTAATTTTAAATTAATTACTAAAACATATATGTTTTGAATTTTGAAAAATGGATTCCATATTTGGAATTATTAGGTCGAAATTATTTTAATGGGCTACATTGATTTATTGGGAATTATGAACAGTAACTTTGATAATTGTTTTATTACCATAGTTAAAGGTAAATCAGTTAATTAAGGGAAACAATAATATTATAAAATTACCCTAAAACCTTCCAAAATTATATTGGATGAATAAAAGTAGACCCATATCACATAAGGCTCAGAATAGATTCATTTTAGGGAATTGTTTCCATGAAAATGTTGTAATTATTATTAAAACAAAAGAAAGTGACAACTTTTCACTCTCTTATATCATATAAGTGTAATAATTTTAATTTAGTGATAAAATTCATTAAACTTCAAAAGTAAAAAGTCACAGAAAATATAAATAAATTATCTAAATCATGTAAATTTATTAATATTTTTTAGAGATTAATTAATTATCATTAATAATGACACAATAGTGATGTAAAAATTATTTTATTAATAGAAATATCAAATAAATGTTTTTAAAAATATTAAAAGAAATATCATATGAACTAATTAAAGTGATACACGAATTTTATAGTTGATTGTGACATGTTAGGAGTGTATTAAATATTTTGGATCGAAAATATCTATTGTGGGTATTTTCTTAAAGTCGACTAAATGAATATTGTCAAAATTGACACTATTGATATTTTAGAAAAATATCATTTTATTAAATTATTTAAAAATAATAAAAATATTTAAAAATTACAAAGTGATAATTATTAGATCTAAAATTTCATCAAATACCTATTTATGGTAATTTAACCCCATATATGTAAATATTTAAAACCATTAAACCTTTAGAATGTTATTACCAAAATGAAAATTTAATAGAATAACTAAGTGTCAATTAAAAAGACAAGGTTTAAATTGACAAAATAATTTGAACAAAACTTATTGGTTGATAAGATTACATCCCTATATCATCTAATATTCTGATTTTTGATACTTTGGAGGTTTTTTTGTAGGTTTTTATTTTATTATAAATTAATATTTTTGAGAGCTTCCTAAAGTTCCCCTCTCCTCTCATATAAAAGGGCACATCCCCCCTCTCCACTTCACAAAATTTTGAGCCTTAAATATCGGCCAACCCCGAACCATTTCAATTTTAAACTTCCAAAGTTACATTATAGAGGTTCTAGTCTTCTAAAAAGACCAACTCTAGTTCCATAAGAGGAAATTTAAAGGAGGCACCTCAAGGAAGAGGTAATCTCTTCTATGGATTCCTTCAAATTTATTTCTTCTTCTACATCCTATTATTTATTTGTTTCATTATAAAGTAATAACATCAGTATCACTCACATACTGATATGTTATTATAAATATGAAACAACCCAATTTCAACTACTATCAATCCTATAAAAAATGAAATAATCGCGCGTGCGTACATACGGCTTACCGTCTCCACGTAGTGGTGTAATATATTTTCTCACCACCACCTTACATGGATGGGTATAATGATGGAAATAATAACTATATATTTTTATTATAATGTTATAATAATTTTTAGATACTATACACTTCAATACAATTAAATAATTATGGGAACGATAACTTTTCTCCTGTGTACGTACGACTTACGGTCTCCACGATGCGATGATATTTGTTCTATATAGTATTCAATAAACCATGATTATATAATTGAATTGAATGAATAAATATGATATATATTATAATAATACCATGATGTAAATGATATAAATATAACCAAAACATAGCAATAAGAACTTATCAGAAAAAACATGCATAAGAACAACAAGCAGTTAATACCCAAATAACGAGTAGCAATGAAATGTTACTAACAAACGGATGAAAGAGTTATTTGTGCAGAACATATGGAACCCCACTCACTCGGAGGTCACTCTCAGCTTATGCTCTTGAATCCACCCTCTCATACAAGGGTTTCAAGTTCTCCCAAACGGTGATGGGACTTCCTCTACCTTTAGCTTCAGGTTTTTTCTCGTCTTCATTTTATCATTATGGTTCATTCTCCCTCTTCTAGGTTTGTTTCTTTCTTGATTCTAGAGTAGTCTTCCTTTCTACACTCCCTCCCTGCTCTCCTGGTCTAGCCCGTTACACTCAGCTCCATTTGGTCAACTATGTTGGTGCTTAGATGGGATTGGGACTGTGGCGGTGGGATTGGGTTTATCACGGGATTATCTATTTTGTGGTTTTTCCCTTATTTCCCCTCTATACTCCCCAGATCTCTCTTTATTTTTTCCTCTTCTTCCTAGGGTTTCATCCCCCGGTGTTGGAGCATCCTTATTCTTTTTCTAGGGTTTCTTCCCCCCGATGTGTTTCTTTTCTTTTAGGTTTCATCCTTAATTCCCCCTTTTGGTTTCCCACTTTTAGTTTTACTATTAGAGTTTGAGTCTCATTTCCTTCTCCCTTGTTCCATGGTGGTTTTGGGTTGTGAATCTAGTTTTGTTGGTGTGTTTTGACGATGTTCTTTTTTTTCTGTTAATGGTTCTCCTTTGAGGTTTTATGGTTTGACGTTGAGGTTTTATGGTGTAGTGATGGTGCTTTCTCGGTCGTGGCTTGCTGTGGAGGCCCCTTACACTCATACTCATCTTTTACCTCCAGGTCCTCTGATAAATTCTAGGCCAGTTAGGTGTGATGGTCTCTAGGAGTTTATGGGTTGTGCAGTTCGATGTGGAGGGGGGGGGGGGGTTCCAGGTGGTGCGGCCGGCGGTGACAGAGAGGCTTATGTTTTTTTGGGCAATGTGGAAGTGGTAACGGGTGGCTTCAGTGAAGGAGAAGATGACATCAGTGATGGTTTAGAGGCAATTATATGGCTATGAAAATGGAGATTTCTTCTAGACATGTCCTTCCTCGATGCAGTTTCTTCGAATGGCTCACTGGTTTTTTTGAGGAGTGTGATTTGTTGAGGTAGGGGAGTTCATTTCTCGGTAGGGATGGAGGGTTTCAGTGGTTCCATGATGCGTAGTCAATGGTGTTGGATGGTTAGGGATGATGGTGATGGATGAGTTAGAGTGTGCTGCATGAGGAAGCTCTAAATCTGAGGTTTGATATGCTCTGTTTATCTTTATTGGTCTTCCTGGGTGGCCATGCAGATTTCGTGACTTGAGGCAATGTTTTGACAGTGATGTGGCAGTTATTTTGGAATTTGAATTTGGTTTTTAATTTTTGAATGTTTTAAGTCATGGGTTTCAATATAGGGCATGTGGTATGTGTGGTGATGATGTGGATCTCAGTTTCTGGTTTCCACTTGACCAAAAAGAGGCTTTTAAAAATAAAAAAAATGGTTTGTGGTACTAACAAATAAGATGAAAATGTGATCTTAAATGTTATCATAAAAATGATTATTTTTCTGGAATAAATTGCTAATATTATTTAAATCATTATACCATATTTTCATATACATATGAAGCATATCAGACCGAAGGTAAGGGATAAATTATAAATTTTCATTTTTATCTCAGATTGTGCATACATAAGTATTTACTAGGGGTATATTTAATATCAATTTCCATGTTTTATAAGAATATTATCATTAAATGTTTACTATTTATCTATGTATTTTTAAATTTATTTTTTCCCACTTTGAATTTTATTACATGGTTTGGAAGGAATCTTTTTAATGTTTACTATATGAGGTACTTTTTGAATTTTATGGGAAAAGTACGAGAAGAATTTTTTTAACTGATACAACATAAATGGATTTTTATATCATCCAAATTTCTTATTTCATTGAAGTTTCACCCAAACTATTTCAATTTTATTTTCAAATAAATTATTTTCTTTTAAAATTGTGTGTCATTTCGAGAAAAGAAAATGTTTTGGAAGAAGAAATTATATTTTCATCAGGATTTAAGTTCAAATGTTTTATCAAAATCTTTTTCCATCTAATATGACGTAGGGTTATTTATATATCCCTATTATTACTTTTATTTGACTGTGTTTATGATGGAATTATTTTTATTATGTCCATTTATGTTTAATAGATTGTGTTATGATGAAATGATGTTTAAGAATCCCATTTTATTTCATGGGTTATGCAATAGTGATTGTTTTTATGTTTTGTGACACATGTCAGAATGATTTCATTATGTGATGGGTGGGACCTATATCTCTCTCCAATTCATTGGGTAAATATTTATATCTCATAAGATAGACACAACTGGAATGGAAAGTTAATCCAATTCAGTAATACATGACTGGAACGACAAGTAAACCCAGTTCAGTAATGGAATTTTTCCACTATGATAGTATTGGAAACAATGCCTTGGAAACTATAGAAATCATGTTATGTGATTATTAGTTTTCCACAATTATATGTTTTATGTCAATTATACTTTATCATGGTTAATGTCCCATTATGATCTTTACTTTATGTACTACCAAGTTTTATTTCATGACTCGAGATTTTGATTGTTAAAAATTTATGTTCATGTTTTTATGTTTAAATGTTTATGGTTTGTTTTATGATCTTCCTATTTACCGTTACTGAGCACTTGTTCTCTCCCTTATTATGTGTTCTTTTCTCTTGGATATAGTGAAAGGTTTTAGGTGGGAAAATAAAAATTGAGAGATCTTTATGGGAGATGTTGAAGATAGTTCACAAAGTTAGAACATTATTTTCATAGTTTTCAAAGACACTATACTAATACAGTATTTGGGAGACTATTGTTTTTTTCATGTATTAAGTATTCTAAAAAATTAAATTAATGTCTATTTTCATTAATAGTGTGTCTCTATAGTTGGTATCAGAGTGAATTTTTAGTTATCCTTTGAAAACTAGCATGCAAAATCTTTTGTGAGATCCCTGGAGATATTTCAAAGGTATGTTTTGGGATGTCCCTAATGTTTAGTATAATTATAGGTTACTAACCTAGAATTATCATAACGATCATGAATGGCCTATGAGTAATCATAATATGTTAGAGATTGAAAGTACCCCCCCTTGATTATGTTGTTTTCCTAGTATGTTGTTTTGCCTCTCAAACTATTCTTTTTGGGATTTAGATGATGGTTGGAACCCGAAGGATCTGTGTTAATGATCAATGCACTAGGAAATGCAATGAATGTCCTCTTGAACAACAAAATGTTATGGTAGATGGAATGAAATATCTAATTACTATACTTACACAAGCTATAAATCTTTATGGACTCCCAAATGAGGCGAGATGGAAACAACATTCTATTGAGTCCTTCATGAGACAACTCCCACTTTCTTTCATTAGGTCTTCTGATCCACATATTTCTAAACAATGGATCAATACCATTTAGATGATATTTTCCATCCATCACTATTAGAAACATGAAAAGGTAATTTTGGTTGTATATAATTTAGAAGGTGAAGCAGACCTATGGTGAACTCTAATTAAGAATACAAGGCAGCAAGATGAAATTGAATCCATGGAACGGGACGAGTTCAAGAAATTATTTGTCAATAAGTAATTCCCTTGTATTCTTAGAGAATGTTGGAAAAGGAGTTTCTTGACCTTAAGAAAAAGTATGATCAGTCTATTGGTACATATGAGGAAATTTTTACAAGACTTACAAGGTATGATTCTGGATTTATCATCCAACATGAAAGTAAAGTTGATCAATTCTTCAGTGGCTTAAAATCAATTCTTCGAAGGGAATTAGCTATAAGAGATTTCAGTAACTATGACGAGATTTTGTGTTGTGCTATAGAGGTGGAACTAGAAGTCAGTGTTACATATCTATCTCATGGTTTTTAAAAGAAATGAAATATGGAGTTCAAGGGAAAATATCAAAACAATTGTGAGAAGAAGATAAATGTTTCTTTATGCTCAAAGTGTGGAAAGAAGCATGGTGGAGATTGTCTTAAAGGGACTAGAAAATGTTTCATGTTTGGAAAAAAAGGTTATCGAGCAGTTGAGTGCCTATGTAATGGTAAAATGGTTTCTAATGATGTGAATGGAGAAAAGAATGTAGAGAACTCACCACCAACACTTCCATGCTTCATGTTCAAGGAAATTGGGCATTATTCTAACCAATTCCCTAATACAAGGGTTAATGATGAACAAATTTAGCAACCTCTTAATTCAAGAGAAAAATGGAAGCCACATTCTATCCCTATTGGTGATGTTGAGCATGAAAAAAATGTGGTGGAATGATTAAGTGTTAATGTAATGGGATTCCAAAATAGTGTTGTGGAATCTCATTTATAGTATTATTGAATTTTGGAATATTTAAGTACTGGTACATTGTGGTTTTCCATAACTATATAGTATATGTAACCATGAAATGTGATTGAATTTTTTTTTGAAATCACATGATATGCACATAATAAAGGGATAAGAAGATAGTGAGATGTTTGATAGTATTAATGAGATCATGACAGATATAAGAAGAAAGTGATATCATGGTTTGAGTATATATATTTTTTGGTATGTGAAAAGAGTTAATTTTTGTAGAGTGTATGTTTTCACTAAGGTTCTATGGTAATTCATTTCATTACCATGTTTCAAGATAATACAAGAATGAGGTATTCACATGTTTGGAATGTGACAACCAAGAACTGCCAAAAAAGATATGGGAGAAAAATTTAAAGTCTATTTTGTTAACCTCTTTATAAAGTTTTATATGTTCAATGTTTGGAAGGATTGTAGTGTTATCCATTTATGGATAACAAAAATTATATCCTGGTTGATGTTTGTTATATTAATGTGTTATCTCACTCTAGGTGTAGTTATTCATATTTGATAACATGTTCTAACCTTTTTGTTGAGGCATATGGAATGAATTATCATTCTATCACAGGATCTAATAAAACATAAATAATAAAAAATTCAACATCATTTCTTTAAATAAGAGATAAAGTGGAAATTGTTCAGGGAATGACCAACAGTATGATTTTACTGAAATCATGTAAGTATTTCTCTCATGTAAAAATTTATCAACAGTAGGAAAAAGATCTTGAAACCAAAAATGATACCCCAGTACCTTATTATCTGATTAATCATATGGTCCCTTAAATAATAATAGATTTTTGGATTTTTGGTGTTAACCTTTCCCAATCCTTATTCTATATCACTATCCATCAGAACTTGATGGTTATATTTCTCTTACATATCTATGTTTTCAATTCCCACCTATGTTCCACTATGTGGAAACACAGTGATGTGTTACTTTGGGTAACCATAATGTTCCTAAATTTTCTTTTCAAGATGAAGTTTTTTATTCCTTTTTAAGATGTGGATTTCCATGAAATAATATTTCAATTAGTAAACAATTTATAACCCCAAAAAAATTCGAGGGGGGAGTTCTTTTTAAAGGGGCTAGAATGTGTCACCCGGATATTTTATGGGATAGATTATTTTTATTTTCATTGATTCTTCTGTTATATGATACACTAATATTATCTTACACTATATGAAACACTGTATTATTTTTCAATATATGAAACATTATTCCTGACTTGCGATACACGCAAGGGAAACCTTCCTCAATATCTTCCATTGTACACAATAATGAGTTTCACTAAACAATGATATATTATTAAAATATTATTATAGGATATAAACCATCCAGTATTAATATTATTAATCAAAATCTTAATTTTATAACATTAAAATACATCTTATGTATTTTCTAGAACATGATATAAGAACAAATATAATTTTTCAGATAAAATAAGTATTTTTCAAAAAAATGCAGTTTTACCACCCTTTGAAGGGGCACCCATTTTAAATCTAGTATTTGAAATGTTTATAAGTTAAATTTGAAAAATTAAACTTATTATTTAGAAGAGGGATATAAAATTTTACTTTGGATTATTTTTGATATTTTTCTGATAAATATCATATTTTGGTGAAAAGTGAAAATACGCTAAATTTTAATTGAAAACAACTTTTTTCATCGAAATAATTTATATTGTTAAAATATATTATTTAATGGTTTTAAAGTAATAATATAATATATTTTTATAGTTTAAGATAATTTAAGTCATTTTTATTAATTTTATATTGAATTCATATGTAAAAACATTCAATCTTTTGCAATGTTTTAACTTTTAAACAAAAACCCATTTTTTCAACAATGGGATTTGTTTAAAATTAATTACTACAAATTATGTGTTTTGAATTTTGAAAAATGGATTCTATATTTATAATCAGTAGTTTTAAATTATATTAATGGGCTACTTTTATTTTTTGGGTATTATGAATAGTAACTTTGGTAATTGTTTTATTACCATAGTTAAAAGTTAATCGGGTATTTAAGGGTAAAAATAATATTATCAAATTACCCTAATAGCTTCCAAAATTTTATTGGACGAATAAAAGTAGACGCATATCACATAAGGGTCAGAATAGATTCATTTTATGGAATTTTTTCCCTAAAAATTATGTAATTATTATTAAAACAAAAGAAGGTGACAATGTGTCACTCTCAAATATCATATAAGTGTAATAATTTTAATTTAGTGATAAAATTCATAAAACTTCAAAATTAAATAGTCACTAAAAAGATAATAAAATTATCTATGTCATGTGAATTTATTTAGAATTTTTAGATATTAATTATTTTTCATTAATGATGACACAATAGTGATGTAAAAATTATTTTATTAATAGAAATATTAATTAAATGGTTTTAAAAATATTAAAAAAACTATCATATGAACTAATTAAAGTGATCCAAGAATTTTAGAGTTTCCTATAACATGTTAGGAGTGTTTTTAATATTTTGGTTATAATTTATCTATTGTGGGGATTTTTTTAAGTCAAATAAATGAATAGTTTCAAAATCGACACTATTGATATTTTATAAAAATAACATTTTATTAAATTACATAAAAATCATAAAAATATTTAAAAATTACCAAGTTATAATTATAAGATATAAAATTTAACAAAATTCCAATTTCTAGTAAATTAACACCATATATGTAAATATGTTTAGCCATTAAGAATTTATAATTTTATTACCAAAATTAAAATTTAATAGAATAACTAAGTGTCAATTAAAAAGATAAGGTTTAAATTGAAAACATAATTTGTAGAGAACTTATTGTTTGATGATATTACAACCCTATCTCATATAATATTATAATTTGGGACACTTTGGTGGTTTTTTATCAAGGCTTTATTTTATTATACATTAATATTTTTGAGAGTTTCCTAAAGTGTCCCTCTCCTCTCTTATAAAAGGGCACCTCCTCCTTCTCTGATTCACTCCATTTTGAGCCTCAAAACTCACCCAACCCCTGAAAATTTCACTTATAAACTTTCCTAGTTACATTCTAGAGGTTCTGTTCATCTCAAAAGGCCAACTCTAGTGCCCTAAGAGGAAATTTAAAGGAGGCACGTCAAGGAAGAGGTAATCTCTTTTACCGATTCTTAAAATTTATTTCTTCTTCTACATAATCTTATTTATTTTTTTAATTATAAAGTTATAACATAAGTATAAATAATATACTGATATGATATTATAAATATGAAATAACCCTATTTCAAATTCTATACATCCTACAAAAAAATGAAATCACCGCGCGTGCGTACAGACGACTCACCGTATCCACAAAATGGTGTAACCTGTTTTTTCACCACCACATTGGATGGGTATAATGGTGGAAATAATAAATATATATTTTTATTATTATAAAATTATACTAATTTTGATATAATATACAATTTAATACCATTCATCAATTATGGTAATGATAACTTTGCTCGTGCATTCGTACGACTTACCGTCTCCACAATACGATGTGATTCGTTTTACATAATTTTCATTAAACCGTGATTTTATAAATTAATTGAATGAATAAATATGATATATATTATAATAATACCATTATGTAAATGATATAACTATAACAAAAAATAGGAATATATACTTATCTGAAAAAAAACATGCATAATAACATAAAGCAGTTAATACCTGAATAACGAGTAATAATGAAATATTACAAACAAACAGATGAAAATATGATCATAAATGCTATAATAAATATTATTATGATTCGGGAATAAATCAGTAACATTATTTAAACCATTATAGGTGAGTTATGGATACACATGAAGCATATCATACCTAAGGTAAGGGATAAATTTTCAAACCTTGTTTTTATTTGAGATTTTGTATATGTAAGTATTTACTAGGGGTATATTTAATATCCATTTGAATGTTTTCTAAGAATATTATCATTAAATGTTTACTATTATTCTATGTATTTTTAAATTTATTTTTACCCATTTTGACTTTTACTACATGGGTTGTAAGGCATCTTTCTTATGTCTACCGTATGAGGTAATTTTTGACTTTTCCGGTAAAAGTATGAGAAGAATATTTTTTTTAAATTATACGGAATGGACATATTTTTAAATCTTCATAAAATCTTATTTAAATGAAGCTTCATATAAACTATTTAAAGTTTATTTTCTAATAAATTTTTTAATTTTAAAATTTCCTGTCAATTGGAGAAAATAAAATGTTTTTTAAGAAGAAAGGATATTTTCATTAGAAATTAAGTTGAAGTGTTTTATCAAAATTATTTTCCATCTAAAATGATATAGGGTTATGTATCTATCCCTATTATTACATTTATTTTATTTTGTTTATGATGGAATTATTTTTATGATGTCCACATATCTTATATAGATTTTGTTACGATGAAATGATGTTTAAGAATCCCATTTTATTTCATGGGTTATGCTATAGTGAATGTTTTTATGTTTTGTGGAATATGTAAGAATGATTTAGTTATGAGATGGGTGAGACATATATCTCCCTCCAATGCATTGGGTAAAGAATTATTTCTCATGATATAGACATGACTATAATGACATTTAAATCTGGTTTAGTAATACATGGATGAAATAACAAGTAAACCCTGTTTAGTAATAGACTTTGTTCACTATGATCGTCTTGGCAGCAATGCCTTAGCTACTATGGAAATCATGTTATGTGTTTTTTAGTTTTCCCCAAATACATGTTTTATGCCAATTCTATTTTATCATGGTCTATGTCCCTTTATGATCTATGCCTTACGTACTGCAATGTTTTGTTTCATGAATCAATACTTTGATTGTTTAAAATCTATGTTCATGTTTTTATGTTCAAATGTTTATGGTTTGTTTTATGATATCCATGTTTACCCTTACTGATCATTTAATATCACCATTTTTATGGTTTATTTTCTCCAGGATATAGAGAAAGGTTTTAGGTGGGAAATAATGGAAAGATCTTTATGGGAGATGTTGAAGATCTTTTACAAAGTTAGAATATTATGTTCTAAGTTTCCAAAGGCACTAAAATAATACAGTATTTGGGACTCTATTTTTTTCATGTATTTAGTATTCCGAAAAAGTAATGAAATTTCAATGTACATCAATAATGGGGCTCTACATGAAATATATACATATTTTAATAATTACATGTGTGGGGCTGAGGGGAATTTTTTAAGGCATCTTAGGGGAAACATATTACACCATGAAGCACGAAGTGTACCTTTACAGGATACCCAAGTGAAAAAATGAGATATTTCCTACACAAAACCTTAGATAAAAAAGTAACAGTAGAAGGACACACTATATTCCTTAAGAGGGAGAACATATCTAAAAGATATAGTGAGAGGGAGATAGACATTTATAATGTCCAGTTTCAAGGAATATAATAGTTAGCATATTAATAAATTCCAAAAATCACTATAGAAAAAGTTTTAGAGACATGAGTACTGTGTAAGAGTGCAAAAAAGGTTAGAGAACTAGAATGGTATGTTTTTATAGCCACTAAGGATGGTTACTCGTTATTAGTTGATAATAATGATCATGTAACCCACAAGAAATTATAAAATTTATGAGATGTTTCCAAGTGTAAAGAAGTTATAAATTCTAAAATTGATTCAATGTACCAAAACCAAGTATGGATTTTGGTTTATTCTTAAGTGGATGTAAATACCATTGGATGTAAATGGTAACTCAAGAAGAAACTTTTCATAGATTGGAAGGTCAGTTCTTATATGGAATGACTAGTTGTAAAAGGGATTAAATAGCGTCAAGGAATAGACTATGATGAAACGTCTTCACCAGTTTCAATGATAAAATTCATTAAAATTCTACTTGCCATTCCATATTTCCATGACCATGAGATTTGGTAAATGTATGAAAAAACAACCTTCCTTATTACAACCGTTTAGAAGATTTCAATATGACAAAACCTAAAGGGTTTTTAACTCCAAAGGATACCAAAAAGGTATAAATATTGTAAAGATCCATTTATGGATTATAGAAACCATCCAGGTCAATGAAACATTGATTTGATGAAGATATAACCGAATTTGGTTTCATAAATAACAAATGTGAGACTTGTTTATATAATAATTTTTGTGGGAGTGTGTTTTTTTCTTAATAGTACGGGCTAATAAAATACTACAAATTGGAAATGAAATACCAGTCTTATAGTCTATTAGAGATTGGTAAAATAAAATTTTATCTATAAAGGACTTTGGATTGTTATCATGTATTCTTGGGATCAAGATCCATCTTGATAGATCCAATAGGCTACTTGATTTAACTAAATGTACATATATTGAAAAGAAACTGAAGATATTTAGTATAGAATAATTCAAGAGGGTATAGTTTCTATTGTCACATGAAATTAATCATTCTAGGGAAATGTGTCATCATACAAAAAAGGAAAGAAAAAAATAATGGCAAGTAATAAATAAAAATTAGTTATTTCGTTAGTCATGCATGTTATTCTATGTACTTGGATAGATGCTTAATACCCCTTGAGTGTTGTATAAAGATATCAAGATGACCCAGGTGGTCTCCATTAGATTATAGTCAAGATAATACTTAAGTATATGAGTCATACTAAGGATATGTTCTTGGTCAGTGGAGGAGATGAGGAAGTATTAATCAGAGTATATGCATATTCTATTTTAAAAAAAGATTAAGAAAAATTAAAATCATGTATGAGATACATCGACACTCTCAATAAATGTATTGTGAGTATGACTAACTCAAAGAGAGATGTGTTCTTAGATTATATGTAATAATTAGAGTATATTATATATTTTGATGTATCTAATGATGAAATTTGGATATGAAACCTAATCCAATATCTTGTCATGGTACCCACTAGTAATGATCCCATCACACTCTATTGTGATAATACTATAGTGCTGAACATTTTAGAGGATCCATGGTCACATCAGTGAATGAAGCACATACATTAGAAGTATCATCTCTTGAGGTATTTTTCTCATATAGGTGAATTTACAGTGAGAATAATATACATGGAATACAATGTGGCACACCCATTGACAAAATCCTTAACTCATCATAAACTTGATTATAATGTGAGGTCTATTGAACTAAAAGTTTTAGTATATTGGATCAAGTTCAGGGGGGGGTCTACTGGAGTTGGTCTTTTCGAACCAACAATTTTTACTTTGATTATGTTTATATTAAAATAAGTTGATATTAACAAAATATATTATTACATATTTTTCATTATTCTACATTAATTTTATATAATTTCCTAGAGTATATGTCACATTGATAAGGTCATATAATTTCCCCACAATGATAAAAACATTGAGAGTCCATAATGACATTAAAGATATTTATACAATCAAATAGAATTCAATAATGTGGAACATTTTATGTTGAATATAAAGTTTTATTACTCATAAGTAATAGGGAATTATTGTTATGATGTTTTCACTTAGTAATATCCAAGATGAGAGATTCTGAGAAAAATCCTGTCAATAGGAATTCTACATGTTTATGTGTCATTAGATATTTCTATATGTGAGTGTGTGAAATGGTATATAGACATTAATATTATTGATATTTGATTCAATGACTCACACACTTATATTTAATGACCCAAAAAATTTCATCATATGTTCATGGGAAGTAGGGTATGTTGGATGTATTATGAATGACATGATACTGATAATAATTTGAGGAAGGATTTGTCCTTTCTATCCTTTATAAAAGTTGATATCTTGACACTATAATTAACATATTACTATTGAACTAAATTATATGGTCATGGTGTAATGATAATTATATTTAATATTGTCAACAAAATATGTATCAATCTCATAATTTAATGACATGGATGTGAAACCTGCTTGATGAGATATCAAGATAAAAGGATTATATTACGCAATGAGAACTTGTATGTGGTTGTTGATGTTGTAACATTAACTTATTTCTCTTGGATACCTTAAATAGTTTCTAGATAGTAATCTTATAATTTCGAAAATTCATCCTAATTCCAATGAGAAATAAGCCTAGAGGGTCACACACTAAACATTTTTGTTGATCTCAATTAAATTCTATTTTAATTTATTTATTCAAATAAATATTATTTTAAATACCAAGGAGTAATTTTTTCAATGTTTTATTGATAAAATATATTCACAAGGTAATAAATAATTATTTATTCATTATTAAATTATTTATTTAATTACATGAATAATTAATAAATATTTATCCACCAAAACTGTGAATAGAATAATTATTTTATTTATAAAATATTTAATAAATTTTTATTCTCTAGATTGTGAATTCGATATTTTTTTATGATTAAATATTTAATTAATATTTATTTGGGTATTTAATAAATTTCAATGAGTATGATCAGATCAAGATCATGTCTGGTGATAAATATTAATCTATAAGCTGGTAAAATAATATTTATTATTGTGCTAGTTAGCGTAATCCATAAAATAATTATAATAATATTATTATATGGAATGAGGTAATATAAAGTTTATTATATTATTTAAGTTATTTTTTAATTAAATAATATTTTAACCTAAATCTTGACTCTATAAATAGAATTTTATGTCTATTTTTTTGGGTTAATCGGGAATAATTGTGCACAATGAATTTCTATCTAGATTCCTCCTTCTCTCGTCTCTCAAAAAGAGAAGAACTCCTTCAATCCTGAGGGATCTTAGACTGATTGAGATGGAGAACACAAGATGATTGATCTGCCATGAAAGCACCCCAAAATCCATCATTTTCATTCAGAGATCAAAATAGAACATGTGGATCACCTATAAATGGATTCCACACTTGTATCCTAAAAGAACAATGATGGTTATCCATAAATATTTTTCTTAATAATCAATAAAATCATTGAATAAATATCATAAGATTAGGTATTAATTATTTAGATCCAAGTTAAATTAATTATAATTTTATGTGAAAAATATCATATCCGGGTTCTAGGTCAATATTCAATGGAAATTTTTTTATTCAATAAGAATATATATTGAAAAATTGGTGAATGTAAAATAAAATATAATAAAAATCTTATTTGTTATTCACCCACACATCACTTAAATTGCATCCAAAACATATAATAGTGACATAATATCCCATGATAAATGATATACATTTGTTGTACCCCATTATATAATAAAAAATTAATATATTTGTTTAAGTATTTTGGGGATATCTACTTAAAAATCCCACTTACACTAAAGCCTCATAGATTTTGTGTTATTTTTTCTTATATTGTATCATATACAATAACTTGTGAAACCATGTCCAAAACCCATTTGGATATCTTCAAGAAACTTTTGTAAATTTGTCATTAAATTTTCCATACATCACATCATAATTAATACCCAGGGAATATCCATAAAAAACTCTTTTTAGATAAACTCAAAACACTTTTAGAGTAGCTCTTTGAGTAAAAAATGATCTAAATTCAGTAAACCAAAATTTTTGAACCCACAAGCCTTTGTTGCATTGAAAATATATATATAAATTCACGTATAAATAAATATTAGAATAGAATTAACTCTAGAAAAACATCAGTTCTACTTAATACACAAAGGGATTTTTTGTGATCTCTATCGAAGACATGTATCTCTATACCAATGTTCACCACCAACATCATATGCATTAATTTTCATATGATCCTTTCATCTAATATATCAAGTGACCATGATAGATGGAGTATGTCAATATTATGTAGCCTCCTCATATGATCTATATTTTATAAATATAGACTAATTTGGTCAATGAATACATCACATGTTATTCAAACTTATGGATGTGCACACAAAAATTCCCCCATCCAATTGATAAGAACATCATATGTATAATCATGTTATAGTCAAATATTTCCTCATTCTATTTGAAGTGAGGGACCAGATTTTAAACTCATCATATGTGAGGAAAAATATAATATTAGTTAATCTTTAACCTATGACATGACTAACAACATACCCAAAAACCTTATGATTAGAAAAGGCTTCTGTAAGAATGGCATCTATGTATGAAGAATCTCATACTAGTTATCTTGATCATGCCATCAGTTATGAAAAAAATCACCCCATATAAAACAAAAGTGTATAACTATATAACAAAATAGTTTTTATTAGTAATGGTATAAGTAAATAAACATAAATATAATACAATGCATCAATAAAATGTTACTTTTAAAACTAAAAACACACACTTCAAGCTGTATCAGCTAAAACATGTGTTATATTGATGTGGGGTTGATTCTTACATGTCAAAAATGACTTATGTATTTTTTTATAAAATATCAAGAAGAATTGAGTCCATTTTTTTAGTTTTTTGTCTATAACACATGTTTTGAAATATAATTTCAATTTTAAAATGAAAATATCCACTTTGAGTTATATTGGGAACATTGTGTGTCAAATTAGTGTGTGTTATGTTCCTACATATCACAAATTACTTATGGATCTTTGACTTAAAATATCAATATAATGTAATTATGTTTCTTTTTTTAGTCAGTGATATGTTTTTAAATAAAATTACATTTTTAAACTGAAAACATGCACATTGAGTCATATCAGGAACATCGTGTCTCATATTAACGTGTTCTATATTTCACCATTTCAAAAATTACATATGGATAATTTTCTAAAAAATCAATAAATAAGAGTTTTTTTCTTTATTTTCAGTGTGTGACACCTAATTTTAACTAAAATGTCATTTTTATATAGAAAAGACACACTTCATGTCATATCAAGAAATTCACATGTCATATTTATGTATGGTTGATTCCTACATGTAAAAAATAATGTGTGTACCATTTTACTAAAGTATCAAGGCCATTTATGTGAATTTTCTTGGTGTTTATTGACTGATATGAATTTTGAACTAAAATTTAATTTTTAAACTAAATATATGAACTTCGAGTCATACTAGGGAAAGCATTCATTGAATTGACTCACTGTTGATTCCTATATATAAAAATGATTTATGGATCATTTTAAAAAAGTATAAAGATAATATAATAAATATTTATTTTTTTAGTGAGTGATGTTTGTTTTTAACTAAAATGTCACTTTTAAATAAAAACACAAACTTTTAGTAACATCATCTTCATTGTGTGTTCCATGAAATCCTCCCCCAACGGTGCCCCTCCTATGCCTGTAATGATATAAGGGAGATAATGACTCTTGAAACCAACCTCTAATAGGCCATGGGTGTCACGAACCGTCCCCCAGGGTCTATGTCGTGACTACCCAAAGCTTGCCTCCTATAGTCTAGGGGCTCATGACTAGCGCCGAGTAGAAATATCCCAAAAAAATGGGAGTCCTTCTACTAAGTACCTATATATACTCACACAACTCCTAGACACATATTTTGGAAGGTGGATACACTAAGTAAAAAAACACAGGCTACGGTGGTAGAAAACAGAAGGTAAATGGAGCCAGAATACAAGGACAACTAAAATAGAAAAGTAAAAGTACAATTATCTGGAACTCCACTGTAGAAAACCCTACCTGATGTGTTGGTACAAGAACATATGTTTGAAGTCATGGAAGTATGTCTCGTCTATCGGGTCACTCTAAGAACCACATGGCCCCGGTCCACCAAGGACTCCATAAAAGCGTTGATCGTATGCACAAGACATGAGACGTGCTGGTGAAGCCCGTGCATGGGTGAGTAAAATAATACTCATTAGGGATCCCCAACAACAAAGTTACACCAAAAAAAATAAACAAAGAAGACTACCAAAGAGGTATACTAAGTGTAACCTCTATGAAGTACAATCAAGAGAGTTATTAGATAGAGCTCACAAAGGTATAACCAAAAGTATAGAAAGAAATATTATCATCTATAAATATGAACATATTTTACTGCTAAGGGAATCATCCCTGATGACCCACTTATGTATTTTGGGCCATTGAGATCCGCTCATATGCTAGGCCACTAAGGTCCACTCGGTTACCGGGGCACTAAGGTCTGCCTGTCTGTTAGGATACTGAGGTCTGCTCGGCTACTGGGCCACTAAGGTACACTTGTATACTAGGCCGATATGGTCCACTCAGCTACCAGGACACTCAGTTCTGCTTGTTTGTTGGTACATTGAGTTCTGCTCTTCTATTGAGCCACTGAGGTCCACTCGTCACTTCCTTCCCATCACAACCAGCCGTAGGATTTCTGCTCGCAGCGTGCTTGATTCCAAGATAATCTAAACCTCAAGCCATCAGTAATAAATAAACCTCCAAGGAATGTAACTTGGAGTATTTCAAAAGGACCTCACCATCGTGAGGGTCCCAACACCACAAATGTCTTGTAAATTGGATGTACAGGTTGGAAGTTATTACCGTTTTATAGGAAAGGGGTTTGTTGGGTCTGGGGCCGGTCCGACCCGGTCAGACTAACTCAACCTCACTCATCCAACATGACCTATTAAGGTCTGGGATGACCCAGTCCAGCCTAGCCCAAGGGCTAGAATGATTGGTTTTTATGGTCCCGACTCATTGGGCTCTGGGTCCCGCATGCTATGCCGCCCGGTAGCCCGGTCTTCCTCTGGCCTGGCCCACACAGGCGGCCCAGTTTCTGCCCAGCCTGGCCACCCTATATCCCAGTTTCCCCCAATCCCTACCAGAGCTATAAGGCTAGTTTTTATAGCTCGGACACACCCATCGTGACATCTGCCATGCATCGTGCGGCCGACTCAGTCATCCACCTCCCCCACACACAGTCCTGCAGACCGCGTGCCCGCACCAACCCGCGGCCTGGCCATAGGTATCACTTCCTAATGCAGAACCCTATTGGTGTCCTGGTTTCACACCTCCAAGGCCCATTGGTAGCAACCTCATCCACTGCGGCGCGCTGCCAGCGCACACCACCTCCCGTATGCGGCCGTCATTGTGTGCTGTCGACGAGTCTTTCTGTGGGACACCAGACATGATCTGATTGTCTATTTTATGATACGTCAGCACCTTTATAAGCCTCAATTCATCAATGTCAATACTACATTCTCTTAGTTGTATCACTATCGATATGGGGGTCCGATCTTGTTCGAAAACTCCCTGCAATGTCTGACGCCACCACGTGGGTCTGTTGACAATGAATGATTGGACCGGGGTAGGAAGATCACCAAGAACACCTGAGAGACAAATGATGGCCTTGTTCATTTGAAATTTATTCATCCTATTAGAAGGAAACTTGTAAGACAGTAATTACCAAGCTCTTACCCTTCATGTCCAGCAATATTTAACCCATCCCGCATGAAC
Organism: Viscum album; assembly: GCA_963277665.1. Lineage (NCBI taxonomy): Eukaryota > Viridiplantae > Streptophyta > Magnoliopsida > Santalales > Viscaceae > Viscum > Viscum album. The sequence continues at coordinate 1,408,840,510 of OY728125.1, forward strand.
GAACGACCCACTGATCAACATGTTAGTGGGTTGATCTATATTCTTCATTTGGAATGAAATAATGTGAAATCTAGATCAAAAAGAATAAAACCCCTACCTAGAATTTTATTTCTCTTCAATGAATAATGGAGTCGTACCAGCTCCATTAGTTAATTATCGATCTGCAACTCTCGTCGAAGATTGGATCCTTCGAAGGGGAAAGAAGGAACATATTGCGATACATCATTCATCATCATTATATGTTTTCTAATGCCACTCCTCCAGATCCATAGATCCAATCTAGGATGGTTCCAATGATATCGTTTCTCTGTTAAACAAATAAATAGAGGAAACTCATTTCATCATTTCTATTGCGCTAATTCTCAGCACCATTATAATGTTTTATTTATGAAATGAAACAGAATTTCTGTTACGCTTGAGTTGCAGTGTCGTTATGTTGTTTCATTTATGATATGAAACATCTGGATCCATGTTGCATTGTAGAGAATAATTTTTGGGTAAAATAAACATTCTTAAGTTTATTTTATTTTTCTTTAAAACACCAAAAAATTATCTTTTACCCTCAACCCGCACTGGTGGAGGTTAAGCCCCACCTAAAGAAAACACACCCTCAAAAGCTCAATGGTACTTTAGTATTTCCAATCCGAGTTACCATTTATAAGTAATAATGATTTTAAAAATAAAATAATTTTATTTAATTATTTTATTTTCAGTTATACCATTTTTATGTTTTCTTGTTGGAGGCCCGTGTCGACTAAACTTAAATCGTGCCTTAGGTAAACCCTCCATCTTGAATGCAACGGTGCCCTCATATTTTGGATCAAGGAACCTGTTTCATAGTTATTCAACTTTTTTTAGGAAAACTACTCATGCGTGCTATTTGAAAACTTAAAATTCTTCGACGGACCATTCTAGGCACAATGAGCCTCGGAATTGCATGTCGTCTCAACGCCTGGTCTCAGAATTTTCCCAGAAATTTTCTAAAAATAAAACTAGGAAAATTCAAGTCATTACATCTTCCCAACCATAAGGCTTCACATCCATGAAATCCAAACCATGGGATTCCCAAACAGGTGAGTGTATGAGCACGAACCTAAGCCTCCTGCTCTCATGTTCTCTCTTGGAGACTCCTATGCTGCCACCAAAATCATATTATAAGAATTGGGTCAACCACTGAGGTTCCTCTTCTATTGATACTTTAACTCTATTGGAAACTACAAAAAAGTCACCATGTCGTCAATGTTCATCTTGCCCCTGCCAAATCTATTTGTCACATATTTAGGAGAGACCAGAAGAAACACATGGCCTTCCTCCTTTAACTACAAGGGTCACTATATACTATCCAAATATGACTTATGACATCTCTCTATAGTCTTCATCCACTCCTGGATGACCTGCACCTTCTCTGTAGTAGCCTGCACTAACTCCGAGTTTATTAACTCTTACTCCCCAGGGTCAGTCTAGCAAAGTATCAACCTACAGGGTCACCCGTACAACGCCTCGAACAGTGCCATACTCATGGTGGAGTGTCAGATTTTTTTATACACAAACATCACTAGAGGCAGGTGATCCTCCCAAATATGGAAAAAATAGAGGATGTAATCATGTATCATATCATCTAGGACCTGAATGGTTCTCTCTATCTGGTCATATTTTTGCAGGTGAAAAGTTGTGCTCAAGAGAAATTGAGTCTCAAATGCCTCCAGCAATCCCTTCCACAACTGGGATGCAGATCATGCACCATGATTTGAGACTACCTTTAATGGGACTCTGTGGAGTCGAACTATCTCCTGCACATAGAGGTATCTCACACTCTCTATAGGATTCCATTTCCAAAAATCAAAGAAGTGATCGACATGGTGATTTGGTCAACAATCATCCAGATGGAACCATGTCCCTTAGACGTACATGATAAACCAATCATGAAGCCCATCAATATCCTTCCTCACTCCCTTATTGGCACCCCAAGGAAGAAGAAAGGAAAACCCTTCCAAGCATAGGGACTTGGCATAGTGTGTTGAGAAACCATGAAACTAATTAAACAAGTACTCATATTTTATATCAATAGGTAGGCCTAGATTCAACCTGTTTCTTCATCCCCAGTTTCCTCCTTGACACCCACATGCATATCCCAATGCATCTCACCACTCTAAGCACCCACTCCTACTACTGTACGTCATTTGAAAGGAACGACGTGTTACCATCCTTTTGAATATCCATCAGGGGTATTACCTGTAGAAAACAATGAGAAATTAAAGACCCACAATTTATATCATCAAGTTGTGACCCCCTAACTCACTTTAAGAATAGAGGGGTAACAACCACCGATTGGAGGTAAGTTAAATCATCTCTATCCATGAAGGATAACTGTAACGAGGCCATCTGGTCTGTTTTCTCATTAAACAACTTAAAATTGGATCTCTTGTTGAGAGAATCTACTACCAAGTTCTCTTTATCAAGAGTATAGACTACTTCAAAGTCATAGTCCTGGAGGAACCCCAGTTATCATCTCAATCTCAAGTTAAAATCATTTTGAGAGAAGAAATACTTGAGAATCTTGTGGTTAGAGTATATGGTAATCCATTCTCTCATAAGGTAGTGTCACAACATCTTCAATGAGAAGCCTAACACTACCAACTCAAGATCGAGGCGCTCGTTAAACTCTGTCTCAACTACTACAAAAGCCTATGGGAACCTTTTCATCCTCACAAAAGGCTGCCCCTTTTAAATGATCGATGCATTAATCATACCTTTGGTAGTGGATACTCCTTCTACACATCACCTAGTTAAAGTTTAGATATTCCACATATAACCTTGAACACTGGGTCTTATTAAAACCTTCCTCTGAAAATCCCACCCAATTACACCATCATATCGCAAAACTCTATGAAATACATATGATATACTGATGCTAATATCAATTCCATCTTGGGGTATCTAAAAATGCAGCAGTTCATCTCCCTACGGGGGGATAATACTAGAAACATGTTATGGAAATACATCCTCAAACTCCAACACAACTTCTAGGAACTGAAAACTCAAAACATCAACTGCCATGAGAGTAAGGATGGACGGATCAAGTGTGATCAGCTACACCCTCCTTTGAATAATTTTATCCCATGCAGTCTAGGTTTCCTTTTTCATCGACTGAGGAAAACCCTATTCCAATGATGAAGACATACCAAATCCTTTTTCCTAAAACAGTCAATATAAACATGAACTGTGGATGACCAATCCATACCCAAACTAACTTCGTAAAGCCTCGATGTCGCCACCAAGAGGTTCCAACCAAAAATATTAGCTCAAGGGCCAGATCACACTGTCGCTATAAGTGTGACTATTGAGTCTCCTCCCATAGGTATCAACCGATGTAAGGGTCAAGTCAACAGTTTAACAAGAAACTCTAGGTCTTGAACATGATTGGTGATAAGAAGGAATGATTAGCACATTTTCCCATTAATATGGTAGTTAAGAGTAGACACATATCATATATCGAATCATCCCTAGAGCCCTTGGGTTATATGCATTGACTGCATGTAGCTACCCCTACCTCTGTCCTCTAGATCCCTAAGCCTAGAGAGGACCATATTAGAGTGGTGGTTGTAACATGTCTAAATGAATACCACCTCCTGCTGATCCCCCAGCTCATCTGCCACGTCTTCCGCCCTACAAATCCATCTATTCCTGTCATTGTTTCAGCCTCGGTGGCTCATCCACCAATTCACTATCAACACTATGGGTTGGAAAATCTCTATAAATATGTCCCCTGCCTTATTTTGAAAATAATTACCTCTTTCTAGGATGACTAGACTCACCACATGATCCTTGAGCTATAGATCCCCTATATTGGGACCTCTTCTCAAAACGTCTCACATGTACCAGTCTCTGAGACTGACATCGCAATCTTCCTATCCCACTGCTGACATCCATTGGTTTTATATGCCCATCCAAAGGAATTTCAGCTACAAGGGTTCTCTCTAGTACCCTAGCATAACTATGAAATCATAGAGGAATAGTGATGGCTTAGATGTACCTAAAGACACCTCGCTCGGAGGTCTAAGCCCTAAAACCTTGTTTTATCATTTTCATCGAGTACCTAGAATGTTTTTTAGGCCTCAATGAATACTCAGATATCGACATGTCATCATGTCGAGGACATAAAATATCTTGGTCCTGCATATACCTTAGATTTTATGGAATGGGCCCCTTCTATGATAATGTTTCTAAAGCTCTTCCCATGGAAGATTCACATCATCATAAGATTCGGTAATATAAACCTCGTCATCGCCCTACTGAGCCACATAGAAGGCTCACTTCTAGGACCATCATCTGATCTAATGGTTTCCTGACTATATAGAAAACATGGTCACCACCTCAAGTTAGTCCTTAGCCACCTGTGTGTTGGGCTCACCTCAGAACATGAGGGGTCTCTATCGCTGAAACTCATGAAGTTCTCTCATCCCACACATTTTATCCACTATTACTTTGATTACCATGTGATACTCCATAGGTGGTGGTATAGCTGGTACACCACCCAGTGGTGTTGTCATTGGTATGAACCCCAATATCCATATTTTCACCCCATGGAAGCATCTTGAATGAAAACAAGATGTAGCACGATAAATAGAGTAAACCTAGTCAGCTGACTCATGAAGGAAATGTAAAACTCAACCCATTCTTATACGATTCACGTACCATCATTTTTCCCTAAAACTAGTGTTTTCATGTACAAAGTCGAAAAGAAGAATCCAGGGTCCTGGTGTATGGATATATCGATCATTGCACCAACATTGGATTCCCTGGCCTGAAATCTGACCTCGAAGCACTTAACATTGTTGCCCTAAATCAAACTCATAGAAACTAGGTTCTGTGAGGTTGAAATGACCACCTATGATACCATTCTGTCTGGACCCATCCCCCAGGGTCTGTGCCATGACCACCCCAAGCCCGAATCCCATAGTATAAGGGATGATGACTAGCACTGAGCAGGTATATCCCAAACAAATGGGCAACATTTTCTTGAATACCTATTTACTTGAACAATACTCCTAGCCCCGGATGCTGGAATGTGAATACACTTAGTAAAAAAACAATGAAAAAAATAGAAGACTGAAGGTAAATAGGGCCTGAATACAAGCCCAAATGAATTCAAAATGTAAAAGTAAAAGTCTCTAGAACTCCATCACAAAAAACCCCACCTGAAGTGTAGGTACAAAAACAGATATCTGAAGTCACATAAGCACGTCTCATCTATTGGGTCACTCTAAGGAAAACCTGACCCCAGTCCACCAAGGACTCTGTCAAAGCGTTGATCATGTACAAAAGACATGACATGTGTGGGTGAAGCCTGTGCATGGGTGAGTGAAAAATACTTAGTAGGGAACCAAACTACAAAGGTCTACCACAAAGAAATACCCAAAGTAGGCCACCAAAGAGGTATACGAAGTGTAACCTATAAGAAGTACAATAAAGAGAGTTACTAGAGTCATCTCACATAGATATAACCTAAAGTATAGAAAGAAATATTATAATTCATAATGATAAACATCTATTACTACTGAGCGAGTCATCCTTGATGAGCCACTAAGGTCTGTTAGGCCAATGAGGTCTGCTCATCTACTAGGATATCATGGTCTGATCAGTTACTGGACCACTGAGGTCTGATCAGCTACCAGGACACTATAGTCCTTTCATATCATAGTCCATAGAGGTCCGATCGACTACTGGTCCACTGAGATCCACTCATTTGATGCGCTACTGAGGTCTAGTCAGCTACCTATCGAATGAGGTCTGCTCGTCACTTCCATCTCATCATAGCTAGCTATAGGAATTCTACTCATTTTGTGCTTGATTCAGAGAAAATCTACTCCTCAAGCCTTCATTCATAACTTAAACTCCACAGAAACTCATTTGGATTATTTCAAAAGGACCGCCTCATCATGAGGGTCCCAATACCACGAAAAGCATGTCAATTAGAAGCATGTTTTGGATGTTATGTCTCTTTTATTGAAAAGGGGCTGGTTGAGTCTGGGTCCAGGTCTAGACTAGTCGAACCGAACCGACCCGACTCGTCCGAGCCGACCTGATCTGGTCTGGGCCACCTCTTCGGACAAGTCATTCTCTGGCCCAGCCCGTGCAGGCGGGCCAGTTTCTGCCCAGCTGGTTTCTGGCCAGCTGAGCTGCCCAGCGGCCTAGTTTCCCCCTAGCCTGGCCCATACTGGTGGGCCAGTTTGGTCTAGCCTGAACATTGTACATGCCGCGTTCACCCTACGTCGCACTGTGAGCTTGGCCAACCACCTCCCGCATACATGGTCACATGGACCGCGTGCCAGCACCAACTTGTAGCCTGTCCATGGGTCTCCCGACCTGAAACAGTACCCTACTAGCTATGTGGTTCTTTCCCAAAGTGGCCCGTAGGCCACAGCCTCATCCACTGCAGTATTCCACCAGTGTGCGATGCCTCCTACATGCGGCCGTCACCAGTTGTTGCAGCTATTGGGGGTTCATTCTGCTGGCCACCAGACTTGATCTAATCATCCATTTTCTGATCTGCTAGCATGTCCAGAATACATGGTCCATTATTGTCATTGCTACATGCTCCACGTTGTCTCGTCATCAATCTGGGGGTCTGATCATGCTTGGAACCTCTCAGAAAAGTCTGACGTGACCATGTGGGTCCGTCTGTGAAGAAAGATGGGACGGGGGTAGGAAAAGCACCAAAAACACCCAAGGGACGGACGATGTCTTTGTTCATTCCGCATTCGATCATCCCATTTGAGGGAATTGGGAAGGGAGTAATTAAAAAGTTTCCAACCTTCAAGTCCCGTAGTATTTAACCCATCATGCATGACCAAATGACTCGAGGATCAACCTATTAGTTGGTTGATCCACATTCATCATTTGGAAATAAAGAACGAGGAATCCAGGTCATAATGAATAAAACCCCTACCTGGAATCAGATATCTCATTGATGAAGAACAGAGTCGCTCTACCGCCATCCATCAATTCTTGATCCAAAACTCTCGTCGATGATGGGATCCTTTGAAAGGAAAGGATGGTATTTGTGGTGATCTATCATTCGTCATCATTCTCCACTTTCCAACTCGACTCCTCTAGAGACTTAGATCAAATCCTGGATCATGCCAATGATCTCATATCTCTATTAAACAATTAAATAGTGGGAAATCATTTCATTGTTGTTTTTACATTGTGTCACCACGTCGTTACACTGTTTCATTTATGAAATGAAATAGAATTTCTGTTATGCTTGAGGTTCAACATCGTTATGCTGTTTTATTTATGAAATGAAATAGTGGGCTAAACATTGTTTCACAACAAAACATTTTTTGATAAAATAAAATTTCTGAAGATTATTTTATTTTTCTTCAAAACTCCCAAAAAATAACTTTTACCCTCGACCCACTCTGGTCAAGGTTAGGCCATGCCTAAGGAAATCACACAATCACAAGATCAACTATACACTCATATTTCCAATAGGTGTTACCATTTATGAGTTATATGGAATTGAAAAATAAAATACTTTTATTTACGGTTTGGTCATTTTCAGTTTTTCTCATTGGAGGCCCAAACCGACTAAACTTAAGTCACACATAGGGTAAACACACCATCCTGAATGCAATGGTAACCTCATATTTCTAATCACGAAACCTGTTTAATATTTATTCTCTTTTTCCAATAAATATGCTCATGCTTGCCATTTAAAAACATAACATTCTTCAACGGATCATTCCGGGCACACCAGGAATTGGAATTACACACCATCTCTGCACCTGATCTCAAATGTTTCCCAGAAATTTTATAAAAATTAAATTGGGAAAATCAACATCATTCCAATGGGTTAGTGAGAAGTATTGAAGTTATAACATACAACTAGATGGGTTACATTTCCAGATAAGACATGAAAAATGAGAGATATCAGACATAAATCCCCATAAATAACTTATGCTTCAAAAATATAATAAAAACCCAAATAACCATTATGAATATAAGACATAGAACTAAAATAAAAAAAATTCTTGAACAGATCCTCAGTATTGAATATAAAACTCCAATAGATCACAAAACACTCCTCAAACTAGAAATTTCTAGCTTTATCACCAACAAGATCTTTTCGTCCAAAATATAGTTTATATATGGGAAGGGTGATCATAAAATTAATAATCACCAGGATACTCCCAATAACCTCTCATTAGAAATATGAAAGAAGAATACTAATGCTGAGTGAATAAAAAAATGGAACTAACCTATCACCTAAAAAAGATTACTATTATTTTAACATCCTCATCATGAATATCTCTCACCAAGTATCTCATATAAGAGATAATATAATTTAATAAAAAAAGAAGTTACCCTAATACCACTTCTCCACTAGTTTTATGCTCCACCCCAACATCACACATCCTGGCCCATCTCTCTCAGAAAGTCATACCAAATACACCAAGTCAAAAGAAAGAAATCCCATATATACCCAGGATAATATATCATTTAACCCATGTATCACATCATCTCATCATCCCAACCATATCCATATATAGTAACCATGTAGTTTTTAGGATCCACCATAGCCCATATGTTGTGTATTATAACTCAAGCCATCATATTGTATACACAATATACCTTTAATAACCATTAGGATGCTATATCTAGATACATATGTGTATGAAATAACCCCAATCAATTACAGACCTCTACAAACATATATGGGGAAGGACAACCACTATGTATACCAGCACATAAAGAGAAGAGAGTGGGGTTAGAGTGGGTAGTCAACCATCTATTTATCGCCTACTAGGATGTTGGGGAAATACTCTCCCAAAGTCCAATGATAGTAAATCTCCCCACCAACATGGGTGGTGTATAATATGAAATCATATAACATATATGAAATATATAAGACTCACAACCAAACTATGGGAAACAACCTAGACTTAGAATTATCTGTTGCTAACATCACGTGAGACTCCCAACTGCCACTGCTAAGGCCTATGTTACATAAGCAAACATGAATGAGGTGCATCATTAATTAATTAATTATTAATTGATTAATATTATTTAGTTTTATTTTTAATATTAACACTTTAATCATCTAATCCAAGTTTAAAATTTATATTAGTAATTTGGTTGTATTATCATGTATTTCATCATCAAAGTAAGAATCAAGAAACAACCCCATTATTTTGTTAATTAATTTATCATTTCAAAATGATCCAAGTACTCTAGGAATCAACCTAAGATACCACATAAAAAATTCAATCAAAGTGTATAGTATTAGATAGCTTCCTGCAGTTGGAAACTGATAATATAAATAACAACTAATCATTGACCATAAAACAAGTATTCTATCTTTCAATACAACAACATGAAATCCAAGATTCAATACATTTTACCAATCCCAATGGCATCCTAGACACCAAATAATATAATAACACATACGACATCCCATCCTAAAATCCCCATTATCTCCGGAACCCCATGCCACCATCACAACCTCAGGCATCCCCACCCATATCACCAATATAAAACACACCCCATTCCACCATCACAACCTCGACCATCCCTACTTATATCACCACCATAACGTGCTCCCTATTCCACCAACATAGCCTCTGGAATCCCCTTCCATTATTACAACCATGAAAAATTAACATTCAATCAAATGAAGCTATAAAATTAATAGATAATAAATTCATATTAAATGTATTATTCCAAACCTAAGTTTAAAGTTAAATATGGACAAAACAAAAAAAGGCATTCCCTCCTTTAACAATTGCATCGATCTTGCTCATACCCAAAAAAATTATTTAATAAACAATTAACATCTCATAATTATCATTAGTTAACAGGTTTGTTAACAATAAAACCAAGAAGTTATAGACTTATAAATTTCCAAGTTTGAATATTATTAATTTAATTCATCATTTTTTCCTAAATTTATCTTTCATAGATAAATATATCATCAATCTCAGTGAAAATCATTTCCACATGCCTATTTTTGTTATAATCAAATAAATACCAGTTTTAAGTTTTTTACTTACTTCCCAATCATATCAACCATGCTTAACAGTTATAATAATAGATAGAATACAATCTAGTAAATATAATTGGAAATAGAACATATATCTAAATTCATATGATCGCACATCCCAAACATTTCAAAAATAAAATAAAATATTATTACATCTGATAATACCTACAATTACAATAATTTAATATAATTGTAACATTTTAAAATCTTCATTAAAATATTCTAATAAATAGAATTATTGAATAATTCCCACCAATATTATTTAAATAGTTTAATACCTCAATATATAAATATTCATTTCTCCCTCCCAGATAATTTTAATAATAATTATCAATATTCCAAAACATGAAAATACTTATTTCTATTTATCATGAAAATATTATAGGTTATCAAATATTTTTATCTACTGCATGTATAAATAATTATTATCCATTGTTGAAATTATTATCAACAATATTTATTGTACATATATTTAAATAAGCAAATTAAAAATTCCAAGATAAATTTATCTGTCCGTGGAATGAAATATCATCTCTAATTTAATTCTAGAAGTTAAAAAAGTTAAACAATGTATATAGCAGTAAACTTCTATTTCTAAAAATAATATTTACTCATTAATTATACTTCATGAAATTTTATTATTATTAGAAGTATATATTTTACTTCAAAAATTAACCATTCATTTAAAATTTTGGAATTAATAACATGTCATTACCAATAATTGAATTAATCAGCATGTATTCTATCCTCCTCTTTTATAATTTTCAAATTATCACATAATCATTCTTCATGAAATTATTTTTCTAGATTTTTCTTTGATTTTTGTTAATAAAATTATTCTAAAAAAAGGAGTTTAAAAAAAGATAAATCCAAACATTCATGGTTGAAAATGATGAGAATTCGCATAACACCTTCCAAAAGTAGGAGGGTTCACACATTGAAACACCAACTAGAGGAAAGAGGGGGGAGAAAGAGAATTATTCATCTTTGAAACACAATATTGGAATGAAAGGGAGAAGAATAAATCAACAATAGATGGTTCAAAAGACCCCATAGAAGGATTAAGATCATCTGAACTTGAGAGAATCATAGAGGAACTCAAATGGGAAAAGGAAACTCATTTTTAACATCCATAGATATCCTTCCTCTAATACTCCATAAAATTATATATTTTATTCCCCATTTAATTTTCCCCAATGATTTTTTATCATGATTTAATTGAGGATCTATTATAAAATTTCAAAAATGATTTTTAAATTATTTAATTGAGTCAAAGTAATCAAAAATTATCATTTTAAACTTTTATATCATTGAAAACATGTTTTGCAGGTTGAAGAATATAAAAACTACAAAACTAGGTATTTATCATCACCCATAAATAGATGCATTACACCGTGTAAGGGTAATATAGTTTTACCCTAACATACCTAATTACCCATACATAATAAGCATGCACTACATAAGGGTAGTGTGAATTTTTCCCTATCCATCCAGCTACCCTTACGAAACAATGAACTTACTCTTATGTGGGCTTTGGAATATTCCATATATCCTTATGCAGTAGTGCATTACCGATATGTAACCCATATAAATTTAAGGTTAGCCTTATGAAAGTATTGGAAACATGTTATTACCCTTACACATGGTAAGGTTTTCCATAATTTTATTAGGGGTACCACTATACAGGTATTGAAAAACCCACGCTACCCTTACACAACTCTACCCTCTTATGAATACAGTTATAAATCCTTAAGTAATTCACAACTACCCTTATACAAGGAACAATCTACCTTTACATAGTAAGTAATGACATTTACGTAGTGCATAAAATGTCTATCTTACCTTTATATAGGGTTATAAAGTCATGTCTTACCCTTACACAAGCCAATAAAAATATCTAGTACCCATAAGAACCCCTTTAAAAACATGACTTACCCTTACACAAATGTAAGAACATTCGTAAGGGTAATAATAATTTTAAAAAATATTTTATTTTCACTTACATAAACATATAAAAAAATAATATGAGGTTTTATTATTATTTATAATATCCAAAAAAACTTAAAATTTTAGAATCAATTTAAAAACATCCAAATTAATATTGTGAATAATAATTTAAAACATTTAAATTATTTACATAATTGTTTAAAAAAATTTAATACCTATTTATAAATTACAAAATCATTTTTCAAACAACTTATAACTTTATGAAATTTCTCTTATACCACCAAACACCTTAGATTGACAAAATAAGATTCAAGAATATTTTGGACCTTTATAGTCTGTCTCATTGATGTGTGTTTGATTCCTAAAAAAATTAATTTATGGATCAATTTTTTAAAATACCAACACAATTTGGGCACATTTTTACTATTTTGAGTATGTTATATGTGTTTTGAAATAAATTTTCACTTTTCAATAAAACATGCACTTTCAATCATACCAGTCACACCATGTATCAAATTGACATACGGTTGATTCCTATACAACACAAATCAATTATGAATCTTTTCACTAAAGTAACAAGTCAATATGAGTTTATGTTATCAGCTTTTAGTGAGAGATTCTTGTTTTAAACTAAAATGTTATATTTAAACTAAAAACATGCCATTTTAGTCATACCATACATATCGCGTGTTCAACAGATATGTGACAGATTCCTACATGTCACAAATAACTTATGGACTGGTTTCTAGATGTATGATGAAAATCTGGTGTGTTTGTTAATTTTTTATTATGTGGAACATATTTTGAAACAAATGAACAATTTTAAACTGAAAAAACACACTCTGAGTTATACTAGGAACATTGTGTGTCAGGTTAATAGATTGTCAATTTCTACATTTCACAAATGATTTATGAACTATTTCATTAAAATATCAAGAAAATCCAAGTGTGATTTATTTTTTTGAATAAGTCACACACATTTTTAAATAAAATCACTTTTTTAAATTAAAAAAACTCACTTTAAGTCATACCAGACACATTATGAGTCAGATTAACTTGAAGTTTATTCTTACACATTACATATGACATATGGACTATTTTTTAAAAATATCAAGACAATATAAGTGTGTTTTCACTATATTAACTGGCCAAACCATGTTTTTAACTAAAATGCCATTTTTAAACTAAAAACACACACTTTGAGTCATATTTGGCATATCATGTTTCAGATTGATGCAGGGTTGATTCTTATATGTTAAAAATGAGTTATGTATCATTTTCCGAAAGTATCAAGACAATCTGAGTGTTCTTCTTATTTTTTAGTGACTAATGAATGTTTTGATTTAAAATGTCACTTTTAAACTTAAAACATGCATTTTGAGTCATATTGGGTGCACTTTGTATTAGATTGACATGAGGTTGATTCCTATATGTCACTAAAAAATAATGGATAATTTTCTTAAAGCATTATAACAATCCAAGAATGTTTTCTTTATTTTCAATGAGTGGGGTGTGTTTTGAATTAAAATGTCATAAATAAATAAAAACATGCACTTTCAATTATATCTTCCACACTATATATCATATTTATGTTCGAATAATTCCTATACATAAAAATTATTTTTGATTCCTTTTCCTAGAATATTAAGACAATATGAGTTTTTTCTCTATTTTGAGTATATGACCTGCGTTTTAAACTAACGTGTCACTTTTAAATAAAAATCTATTGATTCAGTCATATCGGCCACACCATGTGTCAATTTGACATAAAGTTGATTCCTACACATCAAAAATAACTTATGTATCATTTTCCTAAAGTATCATGATAAATTGAGTATGTTTTCATGATTTTTAGTTAACAACACTTGTTTTAAACTAAAATGTCACTTTAAATTAAAAACACACACTTTCAATCATACAAGGTAGACTATATATTTGATTGATGTGTGGATAATTCCAATGTGCCAAAATTGACATAGGGGTTGATGTCCTAAATTATGAAGACAATACGATCACATTTGATTAGTTTTTAGTTTGTGACACATGTTTTAATGTAAATGGACAATTTTAAACTTTAAAGATGGTTTTTGTGTTATATCAGGTAAACCACAAGTCAAATTAATGTGTGGTTAATTCTGAAAACTAAAAAATGACATATATATCATTGTACTAAAATATCAATATAGTAAGGGTATGTTTGATCTATTTTCATGAGTGTTATTTATAATTAAAATGCCATTTTTAAAATAAAAACATGCACTCCAAGTCATATTGGGCACACCGTGTGTAAGATTAATGTTCCATAAATTCCAAAAAGTAAAAAAATAATGTATGGATCATATTTATAAAATATCTAGACTATATGAGTGTGTTTTCTCCATTTTTATTTTGTGACATCCCTTTTTAACTAAAATGTAATTTCTAAACTGAATACACCCACTTCGAGTCATATTGGACAAACTATGTCTCAAATTGATATGAGGTTGATTCCAAAAAGTTAAAAATATATATAGATAATTTCAAAAAATTATCAATACCATTTGAGTGTTTTTTTATTTCTTTTTAGTGAGTGACACATGTATTGAACTAAAATGTCACTTTTAAATTTAAAACATGCACTTTTAGTCATACCTAGCACACTATGTTTTATATTGAGTTGTGGTTGATTCCTATAAATTATAAAAGATTTATAGATTATTTTCCTAAAGTATCAAAAAAAACATGAGTATGTTTTCTTGGTTTTCATTGACTGATTCATGATTTGTAGTAAAATTTAACTTTTAAATAAAAACACAAACTTTTGATCATACCAGCCACACCGTGTGCTGGATTAACATGAAGCTGATTCTTAAACATGAAAAAGGACTTATGGATAATTTTTATAAAGTATCGATATAAAAAAATAATGATTTGTTTTTTAGTGTTTGACATGAATTTTGAACTAAACTGTTTTTTTTAACTGAAGACATACACTCTGAGTCATGTCAGGTGCACCATGTACTGAATTGAGGAATCACTAATTCCGACGTATCAGTATTGACATATGGGTAATTTTACTAATGTATCAGGATAATATGAATGTGTTTTATAATTTCTTATTTAGTGATATACGTTTTCAACTAAAATATCAATTATAAATGGGAAACCTGAACTTGAGTCATTTGTAATTTGACAACACACACTAATGATTTTAGAACCCCATCCCTACAAAGGTACCCTCTTGGGATGGAAATAGAGAATGGGAGAAAATAATCATTGATTCCAACCTCCAGTAGTCCCTGAGTTGGATACTAGCATCATGGTAATAAAAATTCACACATATGGGAGGAATTACCCTCGAAAAAAAGAAAATTTGGATTAGGAGATAGGGTATCAAACAACAAAAAATTTAAAAACATAAGAATATGTAAAATGAAAAATATCCACAATACATGTAATGGCATATGAATACAAAAAAAATCTCTAAGTAAAACATAAAAAAAGAATATGATAACAACTTAGCAACAACACAAACACCCAATCTATTAATATCCAACTCGGTCTCTAAAGTCCACTTAGAACCCGAAAAATTATTTTATATATATGTATGGTGATCATACATATATACCCAGTAGGATTGTACCCTAAGTTTCTTATGCGCATTTGAAATAACCATATCAATACACTAGTGAGAAAAAATCAAAACCAAGATCACCTAAATAGGTCAACTAACCCATTCCATCCTTACTGAGGCCTGCTCACTAAATTAGGCTAACATTTATAGTGACATAATATGAATCATATTAATAAAATGTTACCCCACCCCACATTACCACTAGTGTGACACTATCACACCCAAACATTCTATGTCCTAGCGCTCCCATATCTTATGTATAGTAACCACTCTTAAAAATAGATTGCATATCACATCACATCCCAACTAAAGACACCTTGGTCATCACATCAAATATATCCCAAATAAATATTTTCAATAACATCATATCTCTCCTGAAGACATATGGTCCATCACATCACATCTATACCATATCCATAACCTGAATAGTTGGGTATCATGAACATGAAGGACATAGACATTGTTCCCTCCTCATACCATGCATCACCCCAACCATGAACCACCTCATCCTCATAAAACACAACCATAGGTTCACTATAATTTGTATTCCATAATATCACATTCATATAAGATAGAGTGGGGAAGATGGGGTAGCCATCCATCCTTCCTCCCAATCTTAATGTTTGGAAAAAACACCCCCAAAACATTTTTGTTTCTGAACAAGGTTCTCAAAGTGGGTGAGGTGAAAAAGGAAATCACAAAGAAAATAATATATATATATACAAACACACACATATATATATATTATCATTAAAAAATCCCATACTTTGATTTTATAACAACAGTACCATCCTAACTCACAATAAAACCACAAATCCTCGCAACCTTTTTCACTTTTACTTCCACCTCTAATGCATTACACCACACTTCCATGACATGGAAACCACACAATCCCACTTCATTTCATATTATGAATAAACCACTTTAACTAGACTTTCCACTTCAATTCAATCATTCATTAGTCATTTCCAGAATTATCAGATTTTCATTAACTCTATTTTACTAAGCTAGGTCCTTTCATATTTACACAACCCACTCATTAATCATTTGATTCTTTTAGGCCTAAAACCACACATAAATTTTATATTCCTCATTTAAACATTTTAACAACAAACTATTTCTACATCCATTATCATATTTTTATATTCA
The DNA here is from genome assembly GCA_963277665.1 of Viscum album. NCBI lineage: Eukaryota > Viridiplantae > Streptophyta > Magnoliopsida > Santalales > Viscaceae > Viscum > Viscum album. Next base: position 1,408,857,264 of record OY728125.1, read on the forward strand.
AATCAAACATAAAAATGCCATAAAAATCTATTATTTCTAGCCCCAACCATTTCCATAAATACCAGTATATTTTCACAGCACAAACACTACATGAAACAACTCATCCTCCTGAGGAAAAAAATCCTCATATAGCCACTATCTCACATAAAAACCAATTCCTCATAATAATAACCACATAAAACAACCAAACCACTTTTTACATAATTGAAAATGGGATTTCATAATTTTAAATTATCTCTATCATGTGGAATTATAACACAAATCCATATTTCCATCAGCAACCAGTTTTATTATCCTTATATATGTTATTAACCTTTTATTATATAGCGATAATAATCAAACAATCACTAAAAGGGTCTCATAATCCACAAAAATCGCTGTGAAAACTAGGTTCCTAAAAACAGTTATTTTGATCTAGGTAACAAACAAATAATTTTTTTAAACAATATCAGAAATCATGTTTATGAATTTGAGAGTTCCCTTTTTCAAGAAGAAAATAATAATTTTATTCATGTGATTATCACTTTCTCTTTACATGATAATATTTTAATTTTTAAATTAGTAAAACATTTGAGAATAATATGAATAAAAATTATTCATGTGTATGATAATAGTTTATGGTAAAAAATATCCGTAACATAAAGTAATAATATAAAATACAGATGAAAGTACCCATTCCCATAATTTTCATTAAATCAAATTAATTATATTGATTTTTTCTGGTGCATTACATCATCCCAATGGATAAAAAATATTGATCCCTATCGTATTTTACAACTAGAAGAAAAATTAAGGATACACTACCTGGTGATGGTACTAGACTCATGTTTTACACAAAATAGATGGGAGAGGAAGATTAGTGTGGCCCAAAAATGCAGGAGAAGAATCAAATGATTTTTTATTAGTCTTGTAGACTCCAAAAGGTAATTTTTGGACTACCAAAAGTTGATAGGCTTTACGAAATGCTAAAATTATATAAATAATCATATTTAACATTCATGGATATCCCTCATTAGATACTACATCAAATTTTACTACATTAATCCCCATTTAATTCTCATTCAAAAAAACTTAATCATGATCCATTGAAAGCCTTTGGAAACATTGGATATAAATTAAATGATATTAATGTAATTAAAAATATGATTTTTTGTTTTTTATTGTTGAAAATTAATTTTACGAGGTAAAGAGGAATGATTTCTGAAAAACATGGTGGAAAATTATTCCCATACAAAGAAGATACAAACCGTGTAAGGGTGAATTATTTTACCCTTACGCATTGACTTAGAAATGATCTTGTAATAATGACTCTATATTACCCTTACATAATATTTTAAATACTTACATGACCCTTAAACATATCGAATCTAACTTTACATATCCTATCTAAAGTCATGGATACACTTACATGAGTTTCATTTCAATATTACACTGCCTTAAAAACCAGTGGTTTAACCATATGCAAGTGATTATGTAACTTTCAAAGTGGAAAGTACCCATACACAATTCATGGAAACTCCAACTACCCTTACACGTCACATGGTACCCTTACACAACTCCTCAGTTTCCTTTACACAACGCTTGGAAACTCTGATTTACCCTTACACAATGTTGAACTACCATTACGTAACCCTTATAAATTTAGGTGTACCCTTATATATCCTATGTAAAGACAATATTACCTTTATGAAATCCATTTAAAACCACCATTACCCTCACACAACTCCAATTCTATGTGTATGGGTAATTATTTCATTAAAAATATAATATCTTCAATTAAAATAACTTATAAATAATTAAGAAAATGTTTTATTGTGACCTTCAATATCCCAAATAAAATTATAAAATATTGAGATAAATTTCAAATATATAAAATAAATTTTCCCAAATAAACTTTTAAAACATGAAATAACATCCATAATTTGAAAAAACTTTTAAAAAAACAATATAAATTACAAAATCATCTTAAAACCACTTCAAGATTTATAAAATCTCTCTCGACTCATAGGACACCCTATAATGGTAAAGGATAGCTTGAGAATATTTTAGAACTTTACATTATATTCCTTTAAAACTATTTATATATTTTATAATTAAATAAAAATGAGGAGGGAGAGAAAATAAAGGGAGATAATTAACCTACCTATGAGATAACTCTCAAGGATCAAATTGTATTTGGAACACAAAAAACTCCAAAGACAGTATCTTGGGGGAGATACCTATCGAGTAGGTAAAAGTTCAAATAGATAGCCACAGAAAACCTAGTAAGCAATACATAATAATATTGAAACTTACAGAAGAAAACACTGTCAAATAATGTCACCTAACATTGTTTTAAATGGGAATCATAAAACGTCATACTAGAGATAAAATTATTATATCTTTCAATTCAACAGTTTTACTAAGGTATTCCATAAAAAGATAAACTATACATGATTTATCCTCATTTATCAACTTAGTAGATTACATCCAGAACATATCATGATTAATAAGAACAAAGTAGACTAGCATGATTGCATAATTATTTATTGATAATATTATATATGTTGATTAAAATAATTCTTTAAGTTCTAATGAGTAAGAAGTTAAAAAACTTAATCATGCTTTTCAAATGATACTCTACTTTCTAGACATGTATCACAACATTCCATTTTTTAAACAAGTTAATTTCAAAAACATGCTGATAAAAGCATCCACACTAAGTCGCTTGCATTCAAGAAAATCTGGTATGTCAAAAAACATTTTTAAATAAAATACCTTCTTAATAATTCCCATACTAATGTATTTTTTTAAATATTTATTTTGAGGACACTTCCAATTTTTTTTTCAAAACTTCATTTTAAATTAATTAAAATTCAATAAATTAATTGTTGTGGTTTATTTAATAATAAATATTTCAAACAAAATCAATTTTTTCATGAGGGCATCACCGAATATTATTATACAACATGAAAAAAACTCACAAGTATGATATATTAAAAGTAAATTTTCATTTTGTAAAAAAAAGTCATATCTAACATGGGTTCCATGATAAGTCACATGTATAGGCATGTTACATGATTTCATCAAATTATTTTTGTATTCAAATAATTTAGTTTTACTATTCTCTTTTCTAAGATAAAAATAATACACATAAAATAAAAATTTTGAGAGTTCAAATTTAAGTTAATACATGGATTACAAAAAATGCGTGAGTTTTAAATTATCAAATTTATTCATATTTATTTTTTTCCAATTTTTTTTATCAAATAATATTTTATAGGGAAACACACATAAAATATATGCAAAGGATATAACAGTTAAACTTCCATTTTACAAAGGTTCATTCCTTTACTTTCATGATTTTTCAAATTAACTTCATATAACATTACCCAATCATCACACATAACAAGTTCAATAGAGCTTCCATAAGCATACAAGTCAAAGGAACTCATCCACCATTCCATAATATTATCCATTTTTGTAATAAATCACTTTCCTTCATGGTTTTTAAATATTTCATAATATAATGTGTCCTGATATGTGAAGTTTCTACTCTATTCATGTTCTCAAGGACCTAACATAAGTAAATGGTATGATCGAAATCCATTTAGGGTATGTAATCACACTAGGCCACAACTATTAAACGAGCATATTAAGTATCAAGAAAATATCCCAGATTTTAGAAAAAACAACAATAAGAAAGCCTAGCTTCAATCCATTCTATCAGTCCCAGTTCCATCCCTAAAACTACTGCACATAATAACACATATTACATCCCATGCCAACATCATCATCATAACTAGCACAATGTTCCACCATTACAACCTTGGGCATCCCCACCTATATCTTATCAACCAACATCCATCCTAGTCTCACATCACATCAAATAGAAATCACATCTAGATAAAACACAGAAGGAAATAAACAAAAAAATATAGTCTTAAGGTTATATATAACTAAAATAATGCATCCATACTTAATAAGAAAATAGACTCATTAGGTCCCAAAAATTTACCTTTATCAAAAAACTGGTTTTATTAGAATCTTGGATTAACTGATTAATTTAACGCAATACACTGATGTAAGTAACATAAGACATCAACCATGTAAAGCCATAAATTATTCAAACAAGATCTCAAAAATAACATATGGTTTAAATAAACATTATGGAATAACATTAACATTAACACGCCTCATTAACTATTTATCTAATAAAATTTATTAGATTTATGTGAATAATATTTCTATAAAATGTGATTAATTCCATCAATACAACCACAACAGAAAATGAAATCATATTAGGGATATAATTACTCAAAAAAAAAGATACATCATCTCAAAGATCACTTAGTTTTCCTTGTAAATAAATATGAAGTGACAAAGACTTAGGATTCATTATAGAACATCTTATTCGTAAATTGTCTTTTAAAACATCATCTTACAATTTAGAAACATTTTTTTGGAAGGAATAAAAACACTTCAATGAATCAATCCATAAAAAATTCAACATTTCCAATTCATTTTTATGTAAACCTCATGATTTTTATTTTAATATCCCTAACATGCATCCAAGTTAAAGACAAAAAAAGTAACTTGTTCCATATTCATGAATCATGCTCAGCGTGCTAAAAAATTATATTTTAGGATCATCTTGTTACTGAAGAAACACACATCCAAATTCATAAGAATATATTTACATAATAGGTTCTTTTTCCCAATTAAAATATACCATTACATTTACAATATGATTTAAAAATTATCAAAACAAAACATGCTCTTATATCACAAAAAATAAAAATGAACATGTTATATTACTATGTTTCATTCTTATCATTCTTGAAATAAAAATTATATATACATTTTATTTCTTAGTAAAACATTCTTATGTACTAAAACATAGGTAACATCACTTTACTTACATATTTAAATACAACATGTTCATTACCTATCATTTATTCATAATTTAAATAAAACAAATTAAACATGATACTAGCACAAGTCTCACATAATATAAATCCCATAGTTACCAAACAAATATTATCAACTTCAGACATGCTTCCCATAAGAATCTACTTGTTAATTTACACATGAGGCTTAATTATTTTATTAATAAAAATTCTCACGAGTCTTAAAATAATAGGTTCAATCATTTAACCAGTTTTGAGTCTCAACGGGATACCATAGAGCATGATTATCATTTTTCAATAATTGTAAAACAATAGTCAAAATCCATCCTATCAATAAATTATTAACATATTATCATGAGAAATTAAAAATGTAAATAAATTCATGGAATATTAAATTGCATGGACACAATAATAATCCTAACCATGGTTTTCAAAATAGTCATTTTACAATGGAAATAATAAATATACTTATGGAAACATTATTCATAAGGATTTTTATAGTTCAACTATTATTAAAAACAAAATACACAAAGCACGATTCAGTAAAAATTTTAAACATTAGGGATAATTGATTATCATGTTATTCATTTTAACAATTAAAAAAAATTATTCATAAATAATCATGATATAATAGGAAAGGAAACAACACATTCAAGTCTCGAAAAGGTTTAAAAAGGCATAGAATCATTAATCACCATTTTAATCATTCTTTTCAGGTTATAATATTAACTCAGAAAACAATAATAGTTCATTAGCAACCAAAACAAGGGAATGATTAGAGAAACATAGTTAAAATTTCAATATTTATTCAGTTAAATTCATTAATTTCTAAAAAATAACCGTATTTAATAAAAATATAAATCAATCATGTTGTATGTATCTATTCTAGGTATCTTATTTAAAAGTATCACTATCTTACTTAGTCATTCAGTAAGATCAAATTCCTTACATCAGATCATGCGGGGGCCTAAAATCCCAAGTCCAAGCTAGACTCCATGACCTATGTCATATACTAATATTGACTAGAATCAATTCCCAACCAAAACATTAAATCATTAGAGTTCCTAAATCCATACTAAACCATGTCTATCAACCTAAAACTTTTATACCACTTTGTCAGGACCCCATCCCTCGAAAGTCATTACATCTTATAATAGCCTGAGCTTTTCAAAATTGAATATTACATCGATTTAGATGAATAATGAATATATAAAAGAACATTCCATTCTAGAAATGTTAAGTCCTAGAGTATTTAGAGGTTAGAAATAAAATCTAATTATTTTATTAAATATCTTTAGAATCCCCCAAAGAGATCTTATCACATATTAATCCTCTTAGGAATACCCTACCAAAACATTTCATAACTTGGAGAATGAAATATAAGAAAGGGTGTGCTCAAATTCTTAGTAAGGGTAAACAAAGGATATATCAATACATTATTACATGACATCATAAATTAAGAATAAAGTTATTAGATCAGGAATATAAATTATAAATTTCCAACCTATCATAGATCATAAAGATAATTTACAGCACAAATATTACCATTTTAGAAAACATGGACCATAAGAGTGAAAAATCAAGATAAATCTATCATGAACCATAATCTCAAGTCATAAAAGTGTGGAACCATCATAAATAAAAAACTATTTTATATATCATGGTTAAATACCAAGACCAACAACATAGTATATCAGGAAAAACCTATTTCCCATATTTGATTAGGATGCACTTGTTTCATTTTGGATCAAGACACACCTATTTCTTATAGTGGATAAAACTCATTGAATTTTTTCCCATTATAATCTCATGATATATAAAGAATTAACCAATGAATTGAATGGATATATAAATCCAACCCATCATATTATTAATACTATAAATATGTGTTTCATAAGAACATAAATTATTCATCATATTAGAACCCATTAAACGTAATGGGTTTCAAAAATATTTTATCATTGTATAACTCATAGAAAAGTAAAAGGATTCATAAAAATCATGAAATCATAAAAATAAATCATATAGAGAAATAATAAGTATGGAATCCTTGGATAATATCCCTAGTATAGAATAAGTAACATAAAATAATGTTATCTGGATAAAAAAGTTATTTTTAAAGGTCACTTGAAATAATTCTTGAGGAAAATAACCTTTCCAATTTGAAATAATTTTTCTTAAAAGATGTGATATTTAAAAGGAAAAAAATTTATTTTAAAAAAACCTTACAATATTGAATATCAATATTTAAAGAATTAAGTCATTATGGAGGATATAAAATCCACTCATGAAGTATAAATTAAAAAAAATATTCCTGCTGTATTTTTGTCAAAAAGTCACAAAGTACCTTGTTTGAAAAATAATAAAAAAATTCCTTTAAAAACATTTTATAAAAAGTAAAACATGGGTAAAAATGATTTAAAAATTAAAAGGATAATTTTAAAATAGTTTAGATATTTTTATAGAACATGGGATACAAAATAAATATTTACCAGTGGATACTGAATTGTAAACAATCCTAAACAATGAGAAGATTGTGAAATAAACCCATACCTCAAGTGCTATCATTGTTACTTAAAATTAAACCCTAATATATAATAAATATGAATTTATTATAAATATATTACATAAAATTAATTATATAATACCATTTATTATTTATTTATAACATCTTATCGCATGTTAATTAATAATTTGTTATTAAAATCACTGTTTTGGGAGATAACTGCTTTGTTTTCCAAGCATTTTTCTATTCAGAAGTCATGGTACTTTTAATTTAATCATGGTATCATAATTTTCAGAATTTTAGTCATGTTATAAACATCTTATATAATAATTATATACATATTTATAATCATTCATATAAAGTATATATAGAAAAATTAATTACATTGTTTATGGAGACGATGGGCCATATTTACGCATGAACACTATTTTCATTTTTCGATTGATGGAATAAAAGAAAGGTAAATAATTATTATTATTTATATAATAATTATTATATAATATATATAATATATATTCCTTAAAACCATCATAATATCCACCCATAAAAGATTTTTTTTGAAAAAAAAAATGAATTATATATCTATGTAGAGACAGTAAGTCGTACATAAGCATGAGTGATTCTTTTAGTTTATTTATGGGAAAGAGGTTATGTAATAGTTTTTTAATTTTTATAAAAACATTTTATAATATTTAGGATTTTTAAGTTATTATTTTATGATAAACACCATAGCTTTAGGTTAGTTTAGAAAGAGTAGAAAAAGAAAGTGATCGATTAGAGTGATTACCTCTTCTTCGAAACAACTCTTTTAGATCTTCAATAAAGGGCTCTAAGGTTGGGGTTTTGGGAATTATAGAACCTATATAATGTTTATAGGAAAGTTTAGAAGATAAATTTTTAGTGTATGGTTGATATAGAGGGCTCATAAATGGTGTCAGGAAGTGAGGGATGAGGTGTCCTTTTATAATTAAAGTGAGGGGCACTTTTAGAATTTCTCAAAAGATTAAATTATAATAAATACATTTTCTATCAAAATACCAAAACATGAAAATGGACTCAAAGATATGATATGATAATATTTTAATTTCATAAACCAATAGATTTTATAAATATTTTGGTGTTGTTGAAAAGAATATCATTTTAATTAAGCCTTATTTAACATATCTTAATTTTAACTATAGTTACAACATTTTCAATATTAAAAGGTTGAAATTTTTACTTATTTGGTGTCAATTGGACCATAAATGGACCATTTATGACATTTTAGAACACATAATAATAAATTTTTTATTTTTAAATATTTTTTGGATTTTTAAATAATTTAATAATATATTAATCAAATAAAATATCATTGTTGTCAATATTCTTACTATTCACTATTTTTACTTTTAAAAATATCAATACAACATTTCAAATTATAAAAAAAATTATTATATACCTAGAATTTAAATATCTTCCATATAATTCATTTATCACCTTAAATATATCAAATTGTTTTACTTTTAACATTTTTAATAACATTTATTTTATTTTTCTATTAATTGAATAATTGTTGAATTAGTGTTGTATAGGAATTTAGTGTTATTATTTAATTACTAAAAAGTATAAATAAATTAAAAATATGAAGATATATTTTTATTTTTGAATAAAATATTTATATCTAAAAATATTCTCTAGATAACCACATATTAAAAATGTTCTAGTTATTAAAAACAAAAATGTGACATCTTTGGATTCTATTTAAATAAAATATTATAAAGGCCATAATCACATCCAATGGGGACCAAAAGATCATAAATTATATCATTGGATGATTATAGAGAAAATTTATTTTTCAAATAAAATTATATAAGGTTTTAGGTCAAATTTATAGTTCTTATCATATTATTTTTACCCATAATTACCCGATTTACGCTTTTCCATGGCAACAAAATTTACTAAGATTAGTATTAATATTAATAAAAAATAAAACAATATATTTAATATATTTGGTCCTCCTGATTGAAAATATGCAATGCATTCTTAAAAAAAATCAAAACACAGAATTAAAAATATTAATTTAAAATTAAATCGTCATAGTGCAACACAAACATTTTTTAAGAAAAATACAATTTTAAAATATAAATGTTTTATACTAAATTCAAGTATAAATTCTATTTTAAAAATCATAATTGGATTATTTTATTTCAAAATAAAATAATTAAAATTTAAAACTAATCCAAAACAAAATTTCACCTTGTAAATAATTTAAAATAAAATATTTTTTTCAATAAAAATCAATATTTTTCACTATTCCTTGAAAAATAAATATTTTTAGAAAATTCTCAAAAAAATAATTTTTATAGAATTTTGACATAATGAATTCAAAAATAAAAATAATTTTATAAATTAATTTTTATATAACATATATAAATTAATATTCACTCATAAAAATAAGAAACGTTCATTTATAAAGAAAACTTATTTCTTGAAAAATAAAATGGATTTACTAAAAAAATTGAGATTGTTTTATAAGCAATTAAAAATAAATTAATATCGAGTTGAACCTTTATATTTATTTAAAAATTAGTTATTATTATTCATTCCCTCTAATTTAATGGCAAGGTTATAACATACATATAATATTTTAACAATATTTCACAGTCCATCTAAACATTTTGTAGCATGCAACACATGCTATCAAAGAAATAAAATTATTTAAAACCATTAAATAAACATATATGGGTGTTAAATTATAAACCCCTTGAAATTAATGTTTCCCTTTAAATTTTTCACTTGGATATAATCAGATGAGGATACCTCTTCCTCTTCACATGCTTATTATCCTTTATAACTTCCTCAAATTGGTGGTTTCGCCACAAAACATTAACCAAAAAAGTGGTTTTGTTTCATAGAAATTTCTCTCTATAATCCATAATCTCTACATGTTATTATTAATAAAAAATATCATTCTCCAATTTTATGATGACCAATTTTTGCTCATGTCTATGATCAAGTATGTACATCCTCAAGAGTGATACATGAAACACATATTGAACTTGAGAGATATTTTGTGGAAGTACTAAATGATATGATATTATACCTTTATGATCAAGTTTTTAAAAGGGAGCAATATACCTAAATTTTTGTTTTCCCTTCTTTATTACACATATAAATTTCTAGAAATATCTTCTCACCAACATCAAATAAAAGACCGCATAAATGATTATCAATGTAACATTTAAATAAAATTTGTGTTTTACTTATGTATTGTCGAATGACTATAACCTTATATACCATACATTAATCTTTATCATGTCCTAATAGCTTTGCTTCTATAATTTCTTTCTAGTACATCAGAGTTGTACACATAATTCCATAAAAGGTTTCATAAGGATTCATCTGAATGCTTGAGTGAAAGATATTATTGAAATAAAACTTAAATAGAGGGAGGTTTTGATCCTAATCACCTTTTAAATACATATAAAAATATTTGAGTATATCCTAAAGAGTTTTAACTATTCACTCATTATTAAAAAATTTCCTTTGGGTTTTAACCATTTACTATAACCAAAAATCATAGTGTGAGAAATACTAATCATATTGGATAACCTCATAATCCTGACAAGTCATTTATAGAATTTCAAATTTGTGGCACACTCCTCCATGAAACCTTAGATTTAACCTAGGTCATTAATGGTAATTATCAAAACATTAGGATTTTATACTATACTTAGTTTTCCCCCAGGGGTTTCATAAAATTTTTCTAACTCCAATATCCAAAGAATGTCTAAACCCTATTAAAATACCAAATATAATGTCCTGGGCTTTCAAAACGTGAATAGTACATCTATTTAGATGAATATTAAACACATAATAAAAAATTCCACACCATAATAATAAAGTCATAGATTATTTTTAGATAATATATACAATATTATTATTCTATTAATTATCTTGAACATCTCCCAAAAAGATATTCTCGTATAGTACTCCTCTTAGGAATACCCTACCTAAACCTTTATTCATCACCTATAGAATAATACATAAGAAACAGTGAGATTAGATACTTGGTAAGGGTAGAAATAAGAGATATAAATCCATGATCATATGAAAACATAAAATAAGAGTAAGGTTATGTGATCATGAACATATCTTAAAAATTTCCAACCTTTCAGAGATCATAAACTTTATTTATATCACAAAAAATACCATTTTAGAACACATGTAACATAATTGTGATAATTCATCATAAATCAACCATGAACCATAATCTAATGTCATAAAAGTGTTTCATCATCAAAAATATAGATTGATATTTCATATTTCTTGGTTAATTATCAAGACTATCAACATAGTGGATCCAGACACACCAGTTTCCCATAGTGGATCAGGATGCACCAGTTTCTTATTGTGGATCCAGACACATATATTTCCCATAATGAATCAAGATGAGAAACCTATTTCCCCTTATTATATCATGAGATATAAACAATGACACAATGAATTGGAGGGAGATAATAATTCCACCCATCACATAATGAAAAAAATATATGTGTTCCACAAGAATAAATATCAATCATCATATCAGGACACATGAAAAGTAAAGGGTGTCAAAAACATTTCATCATAGTATAAATCCCGGAAAAGTAATGGGATTCATAGACATCATGAAATCATAAACATAAATCATCCAAAGTAAGAATAAGGATTTTATCCTTAGATATTATCCCTGGTAAATCATAAATAACATCAAATAATGTTATCCAATATAAAAAGAACAATTTTAAAATATCACTTGAAATAATTCATGAGGATAAAATTGTTTCCATTTTGAAATAATTTTTTAAAAATCTATGAAATTAATAAGAAAAAAAATTTATTTGAAAATAACACTATAATATTTTAAAGGAATATTAAAATCATTATGTTTTTATGAAGTTGTGAAAATCCTCTCATTGTGAATAAGTTAAAAAAACATTCCATCTATATTTTTATCGGAAAATTCACAAAGTGCCTTTTTTGAAAAATGATAAAAATATAACTTTCATACCAATTTTTAAATAGTAAAATATCAGAAAAATGAATTTAAATGTTAGTAAGATAATATTAAACACATTTTTAATTTTTTTTAGAAAACATGTGCATGGATGAGAAATATTTCCTAGTGGAGACTTAAATGTTAACAATCGTGAATATTGATGAGATTGTGAAATAAACCCTTACCTCATATGTTTCTTTCTTTAACATTCAAAACTCATATATAGTGAATATAGATTTATCATAAATTTATTATATTGAATTAATTCTATCATACCAAGTATTATTTACATAAAAAATATTATAACCTATTTATTAATAATTTTTAATTAAAATCATTGTTCTTGGAGACAACAGCTTCATTTTCCAAGCATGTTTTGATTCAGCAATCTTCATCCTAATACTTTGATCTTCATATAACAATTAAAAAAAATTTAAGAATGGTATAAAAATAATATATATTAATTATATAAATATTTATAATCATTAATAAAAATTATATATCAAAAAATGAATTACACCATTTAAGGAAATGGTGGGTCATACTTAAAAGCGCGGGTAATGTAGCAGTACTATTCCCAGAATGGGTCTTGGGCCACAAATTTAGGCCTACAGGCTATGTAATGTGCTAAATGCCCACTGGGCCTTTGGTCTATGTAATGGGTCTACCTCTACTAGTTAAAGTGGTATTTTCTTTACTTTAATAATAAAAATAAGGCTTTGACCCCAACCTTTTAAAATTTGAGGTAATAAGGAGTAGAAAAAAAAGTGATCGGTTGGAGCAATTACCTATTATTTGAAATGTCCCCTTTAGATATCCTATAATGGGCTATAAGGTCAGTATTTTGAGAATCTAATCACTTATATAATGTTTCTAGGAAATTATATAAGAGAGATTTGTCGGTTACGGTTGATATAGAAGGCTGTTAAGTGGTGTAAATAAGTGAGGGAGGAGGTACCCCTTTATAATTTAGGTGAGGTACACTTTTGGAATTTCTCAAGATATTAAATTATAATAAACTAATTTTTGATCCAAATACCACCAAATTATCATAAATTCAATGATAATATAATATAATGTTGTAATATTATAAACTAATAAATTTTAGACAAGTTTTTGTGTTATTTTAAATCTTATCAATTTGATTATCCCTTAGTCATCCTATTTGAATTTTTACTAAGTTAAAAAAATTCAATATAAAAAAGATGCAATTTTTAATTATATATATCCAATCAGACAATAAATGGAGCATTTATGAAATTTTAGATAATATAATAATAAATATGTATTTTTTAAATAGTTTAATTATTTTTAAATAATTTAATAAAATATTAATCATATAAAATATCAATAGTGTCAATTTTGATACTATTCGCTATTTTGAATTTTAAAAATATCAATAAAACATGTAAAAATTGAAAAAATATTTGATTATATCTATAAAATTTCATGTTCATATAAATAATTCGTTTATCACCTTAAATATCTCAAATTGTTTTAATTTTAATGTTTTTAGTATTATTTTTTTATTTGTATGTTAATTAAATGAGTACTGGATCAGTGTTGTGTAAGAATTTTGGATAATTATTTAATTTAGAAAAATATATAAATAAATTACAATGATAAATCTGAATCTTTTTTATTTCAAAATAATATTTATAGTAAAACATATCCTTTGGATTACCCCATATTAAAAAATTAATAGTTATTATAAACATAAATGTGACTTCTTTGGTTTTTCTTCAAATAAAATATTATAAAGGTCATAATCTTATAAAAGTGACCCCAAAAGGTCATAAATTTGACTATTGGTCGATTATGGTACAAAAAAATTATCCAATTAAATTTAGGCAAGTTTTAGATAATTTTAATTTTTTATCGTATTATTTTTAACCTTAATTACCCGATATACCATTTACTATGACAAAAAATTTACTAAGGTTAATATTCATATTAAGAAAAAAATAAAAGTGGTATATTTAATAAATTTAGACTTCATAAATACAAATTTGGAAACAATTTTTCAAAATTTAAAACACATAATGGTAATTCATTTTATTTATAATTAAACTAAAAAAATGCAACGAAAACAGTTTTTTTTGAGAGAAATGGTCATTAAAATATTAAATGTTTTTATGAAAAAATAAATTCTAAAATCCATTTTAAAAACTATAACTGTATTATTCAAATAAAAATAAACTAATAATAATTAAAAAAAAATCAAAAACATAATTTTTCATTGTAAAAAATTTAAAATAAAATACAACTTTTAATAAAAAATGATATTTTTAACCATTGCTTGAAAAATAAATATTCTCCGAAAATTATCAAAAAAATAAATTTTATATAATTTTGACATAAATAATTAAAAAATGAAATTTATTTTGTAAAATAAATTTTAAATAACTTTTATAAATTAATATTCACTTATAATAAATAAGAAAAACTCATTTGTAAAGAAATTATATTTTTTGAAGAATAAAATGACTTTACTAAAAATTGTGTGATTATGTTATAATCACATAAGAATATATTCTTATTGAGTTGAAACTTTATATTTATTTCATAAATTAGTTATTCATATTCATTCCCCCTATCTTAGTGGGTAGGTTATAATAGACATATAATATTTTTATAATATTTCCTGGTTCATCTAAACTTGTTGTTGCGTGAAATACAAGATATCCAAGAAATAAAATCATTTAAAAAAAATATATCAAAAAAATATCATGGTGTTAAAAATCTCTCCTTTTTAATACATAAATATTTTCGTACATAGAAAAACATTTAATAATTTTGACGGTCTATTTAGGTTTGTATTCTTTTAAATTGGGTACGTAATACCTAAAAAATATAACATGACTTCTAGGCCACTTTAAAGGCTTTCTCATAGAGTCATCATAGGTAACTTTTAATATATATAATATCCTAAGGATATACATTAAAAAAAAGGTATGAACACAAATCCTAGTAATGTAATAACAAATTAATATTCATCATGTGATCATGAGGCATAACAATAGGGAATCATCATAAGAACATGAGGCATATCATAATACAAAGATTATGAATAAAAACATGGAAATGTGGATACAACATAAAAATGAGATGTTCATAAGAATATGACCACTGTTTATCACCAAGGTGTCATGAAACATAATTTCCAAGGTTATTCACCAATATATTGAAAATATATCATCTCTAGAGATTAATTATTTACCCAATTCATGGGAGTGTTTTCAGGGAACACCCTCCACATGAATAAACTAATTTGGACCACATAAATTATGAGAAAATATTTCATCAATAAAACATGTGAAATAATTAACTATTTTCATGTAAAATTCATTAAATCCATAAATGATTAAAATAAAAAAGCATTATACTTATTTAAACCATGATAAAGGAATTCCGGAATCAAATTTGGAAGTCCCCAATTAATAAATCATTGCTACACCTAGGTGACTACCCATTAATAGAGAAATGGTTTGAGTATCCACTACATAAGAATATTTCATTTAAAATATAAATATTCGTGAAAGGAATTATATTCATAAATCTGTTGTTTTTATATGGGGATTAAGGCCCGAGATGTTTCTTGGGATCCTCGATGAGTTTCTGGAGCATAGAGCTTCAAAATCCCATGTTTTGGAAAGATAAGGGGAGACACATGGTCAGCAAACTATTAGTGATAAATTTATATTTAATGACTTTGATTTTCCCAATTTTGTTTTTGAAATTTTATGGGAAAATTTTGAGACCAGATGCTAAGACAGCGTACAATTCTGAGGCCCAGTGTGTCCGGAAAGATATGTAAAAAAATGTTAAGATTTTAAATAGAGAGCATGAGATGTTTTTCAGAAAAAGTAGAATAACTCTTAAACGGGTGCCCAAATTAGAAATATGAGGGAACCTTTGTGTTTAGGATGATGGGTTTACCCTAGGAACAACTTAATTTTAGTCGGCATGTGCCTACAATGAGAAAACCCGAAAATTGAATAACCATAAAAAAAATAATTAAATAAAATTATTTTATTTTTCAAATATTTATAACTCACAAATGGTGACGTGGATTGAAAATCCAAAACCACCATTGAGTTTGTGAGGGAATTATTTCCTTAGGTAGATCCTAACATTGGTCGGCATGGGCCAACTATTGAAAGTAGTTTTTGATATGTGACCATAAATAAAATAATTAAATAAGGATTATTTTATTTTCAAATCCTTAAAACTCTTAAATACTAACACAAATCAGAAATTAGAGAGTAACATTGAGCTCATGATGGTTGGTTTTCCTTAGGCGGGTCCTAACCTTGACTGATGTGGATCAAGGGTAAAAGTTAAGTTTTCGGCATTTTAATGAAAAATAAAATAAACTTAAGACAATTTATTTTAGCCAAAAATGTTTCGCTAAAACACAATGTCCAGCTAGAAGATTCATTTCATTAATGAAATAGCATAATTATGTTGTATATCAATCATAACAGAAAAGCTGTTGCATTTCACAAATGAAATAGCATAATGATGCAACAACTATGCGTAATAGAAACGCTGAAACACAATTCATCTATTTAATTGTTTAACAGAGATACGAGATTGTTGTCACAATCTTGAATTTTCTCTGAGGCTCTAGAGGAGCGGAATTGGCAAGTGGCGAATAGTGGCGAATGACGAATTTCCACAAGTTCCTTCCTTCCCCTTCGAAGGATCTTGTCATTGATGAGAGTTGTGAATAAATAATTGATAAACAATGGTGGAGCAACTCCATTATTCATTGACAAGTGATCCCATTCTATGTAGGGGTTTAATTCAATGTGAATTTATTTCTTCAAAGTTCTTTGGATTGATCAATGAACGCGGATCAACAAACAAATAGGTTGACCCATGGATCGATCGTGTTTTTTTCTGGATGGGATTTGACTATTAGGAATTAAAGGGAGTTGCATTCTTGTTTATTTATCCCTTCTTAAACTCCAAACTAGGAAGAATCACACCGACATGAACAAAGGACTTGTTCTATCCTTCTTGTCTTCCTTGTGCGTCCTTCTACTCCGCCCTTTTCATCAGTTCCTCAAGATGTGACGGCTACCACAATCCATACAAGACCACAACAGTGGATCAACACAAGCATGAGGCTGAGGGAAATGGTGGTGCCAGGTGATTAAATTCCGAAATTGGAGCCGGTGGTGGTAGAGGAAGTTTCGTGATTAGGCAGGCCACATCAGCAATGGAAGGTCGCATCAAGGAGGGCCAAAAAAGTGGCAAGGGTTGTCGACTTGAATGCCAACAGTGGTGAAACCTATGGCAGCCGCCACGGGTGGTCGAACAGGGTCGCCAACAGATGGCTACGTGTGGGAGGTGGCATACACTGTGGTAGAAGAGGAGGCACATTACATGGTGATGTCACATGGTCAGTGGACAACATGTGGGGAGATGGCTAGCAAAGATGGCTACGTAACGTGATGCAGAGGTGGCTCCTTCCATGTACCGGATGGACCACACTAGCTTGCTAGCGCAGGCTAGGGTAAATGGGGAACTGGGCCGCTGGGCTGCCCGGTGGCCTGGACCCTCGACCCAATGGGCCAGGCTAGACTGGGTCGGCCTAGACTCGACGAGGTAGGATCGCGTCGGTCCAGACCCAACAAGTAAGGGTCATGTCAACCAAACTGAGTCGGGTTGGGTCTGGTTGGTCTGGTTGGGTCGGACCAGGCCCAGACCTGACCAACCCCATTTCACAAAAAGACTCATAACTTCCAAACCGTGTATCGAATTGATGATTCGTTTGAGGAATTAGTACCGCCATGAAGAGACGGTCAATTTTAAATACTTCAAGTGTTTTTTAATGGAAGTTTATATATGATTGATTTATTGAGGATTAGATTCTCCTAGAATCAAGCACACTAGGAGAGGGAACCATGTAGCTTGATGTGTTGAGAAGGCAGTGACGTGCAGACCTCAGTGGCCCAACAGAACTCAGTGACTTGATAGATGAGATGTAATTTTTCAACGTTAGAAATCTCTTTTTTTACCTACCCTTTAGGTAGAATTTTTATGGAGGAGTTTTGAGACTTCTACTTCTACTTTTCTATTTTAGTTGGGCTTTTATTTTATCCCCGTTTACCTTCAGTTTTCTACTGTCGTACCTAGTGTTTTTTACTTAGTGTATTAAACTTCTAGCATCTATGGATTCTATTTTTGCATGTGTGTACAAGTAATTTGGAAAATTAATCCCATTCTTTTGGGATATGCCTACTCATCACTAGTCCCTAGCCCCTGACCCATGGGAGGCGATCTTGGGGTAATCACAGCATGGGCCTCAGGGGACGGGTCGTGATAGAGTGGTATCAAAGGAGGTTGGTTAAACCTTAAGAACCCAATGTATATGAGTTTGGTTTGGGGAAACAATGTTAAGTGTTTCCTGTTTGGATTTCAGGCGATGGAATCAAATGTTGGTTGGGCGATCAATATATATATACACCAGGACCCTGAATTCTAATTTTTGACTCGGTACATGAAAGCACTAGTTGGAGGGAAAAACAATGGTAAATGCATAGTATTGGAATGGGATGAGGTTTCCATGTCCTTCTTGAGTCATCACACCAGTTATAATCTATTTATTGTGGTACATCTTGTTTTATTTCAAGATGCATCCACGTAGACAACCAACCATGATTACTCTACATGATCACGAGGTTGATTTGCAATGTGATGAGATGGTTACAGGGGTTTGTACTAGAGAAAAAACCTTTGGGTTGTGTACCAGCAATACCACCACCTATGGAGTAGCATATGTTACTCATAGTACCAACGGATGAGATGCATGGGATGAGAACAATTCATTAATTTCAGTGATAGATACCCCTCATGTACCAAGGTGAGACCAACTTATGGTATACAAAGGAATGTATTGAGGTGGTGAAGAAGTTTTCTATCTAGTTTGGAAAATATTAGATCAGATGACAGTTCTGGCACTGAGCCTTATATGTGGCTCAGTAGGGCGATGGCAGGGTTTAGATTACCTGATCTTAGGATGAGATAATTTTTCCATGGATAGAGCTTGAGAACCTTTCTCATGGAAGGGGATCTTGTTATAAAAGTTGAGAGTTATGAATTCACAATATATTATATAGCTTTGGTAGGATGACATTTCGGTAGCTGAGTATTCATTAAGGGGTATCGACCTTTCCAGGTACTAGATGAATATGATACGACTAGTGCTTCAAGGATCAGGCCTTTAAGCGAGGTGTGTTTAGAGACATCTGATCTAACAATATTCCTCAATGAATTCTTAATTATTCTAGGGTACTATAGAGAACCTTTTTGGTTAAAAGTCCTTTGGATGGGTATATAAAGCTAGTGGATGTCAACAGTGGGAAAGTAGGAAGTGGACATCAGTCTCAGAGACTTGGATGTGTGAGAGGTTTTGAGAAGAAGTCCCAAGATAGGATATCTATAACTCAGTGCTCATAGTATGATTCCAATCATCCTAGAAAGAGTTAATTATTTTCAAATGATGGTAGGATACATCGGGGAGGATATATTGATAGAAGCAGATGGATCTGCAGAGCGGAAGATGTGGAAGAGGAGCTGGGTGATCAGCAGGAGGTGGTGTAAATTTCAACATGTTTCAACCACCACCCTAATATGGTTCACACCAGGCTTAGGGAGCTAGATAATAGGGGAAGGGGGTATCTACATGTAGTCAAGACATGTGACCAAAGGGATCCTTGAATGATTTGAGCTATGATCTGTGTCTACTCTTAGCTGTTGTATTAATATAAATAGGTACTAATCATTCCTTCTTGTCATGAATCTTGTTCATGAACGTGATTTTACTTTTAAACTATTTACTTGACCCTTATGTTGAGAGATATATGTGAGAGTATACTCGATAATCACACTTATGCTGAAGGTGTGATCTAACCCTTGTGGCTAGAGATTCAGTTGGAACATATTAGTGGAAGTATCGAGGCCTTACAGCGTTAGTTTAGGTATGGAATAGTCATCCATAGTAAATGATAAGATTGAATATTTTTTGTAAAAAGTATGTGGTATGTCAAAAGTGTTGTAATTGGGTTTCCCTTGGTCGTCAAAAAATAGGAAACCCAAGAAAAACAGGATAAACACATGCATAGGAGGGTGTAGACGATCTTGCTTAAGTTGGCTAGCCTTACCCACATGGCAGTGGGTGTTTGAGTTTTCAGTTTTTAATAGTAGTGGTGGAGCACAAGGATGTATTTTTAGAAGATGTTTCAATGATTACCTCCCACAAGGAGATGGACTTTTACGTCATTCTACACCCCGATATGGAACCAATATTAGCATCAGTATAACAGATGGTTTTCACAGAGCTTCACGAGATGAGGGTGTAGGTAGGGGAATTGAAGAGGAAGGTCTTAGTAAGACCCAGTGTTTGCGGTTATGTGTGGATTATAGAAAATTTAAACAAGTGGCTGTTGAAAATGAGTACCCACTACCAAAGGGTTGATGAATGCATCGATCAGTTAAAAGGGGAATCCTTTCGTGTAGACAGAAAGGTTCCTGTAGGCTTTTTAGTAGATAAGACAATGTTTGACGATTCCCCTAATCTTTGGTTTTCCAGAGGAGGGAGTTAAGTACGTAGTGTTCTATGATGAATCAGGGATTGGACTTATTTGTGTCCTGATACAGAGGAAATAGGTGATTGCCTATAGTTCACGCTAGTTGAAACTGCATTAGTAGAACTACACGAACCATGATCTTGAGTTGGTAGTGGTAGTCTTTGTATTGAATATGTGGAGACAATACATTATGGGTGAGTGAATTACCCTCTACTAAAACCACAAGAGTCTCAATTATATCTTATCTTAGACTCATTTTAACTTGAGACAAAGAGAATGGTTGGGGTTCCTCTAGGACTATGACTTTAATGTTGTCTATACTCTTGGTAAGGGGGAATGTGGTAGTGGATTCCCTCAGTAGGAGATCCAGTTTGTAGTTGTTTAATGAGGAAATAGAGCAGTTGGCCTCCTTATAGTTATCCTTCATGGATATATATGATGCAACTTACCTACAATCAGTAGTTTTTACCCCACCACTCTTAAATTGAGTCTAGGAGGCACTGCTAGGTGATACCAATTATGGGTCCTTAAGTGTTTAGTTGTCCATAGGGAATACCCCTTATGGATATTCAAAAGCTGGGGAGCATGTTGTTCCATTCAGAGGATGGAAAGTAGTAGCAGTGGACCCCTAGAGTGATGAGATGCTTTGGGATATGCATGTGGGTATCAATGAGGACACCAGGGATGATGAAATAGGTTAAAGCCACGCTTACCTATTGATATATAAGATGATCACTTATTTAATCAGTTTTGTGGTTTCCCAACACACCATGTCGATCCCCTGTGCTTGGAATGGGTTGCTCTTTTTTCCTTGGGTTTCCAATAATGGAGTGAGAAAGAATATTGATGGAATTCATGATAGGTTTATTATGTACATCTAGGGTACACTGTACCATTTGGGTGATTTTTGACCAACTCACCATGTTGGTCAGTTCTTTGCTTTTCCGGAATGGATTCCTTTAGAGATCTTGGGATTCCTCTATGTGCAATAGATAGTTAAAATCTATGGATTCCCATAAATGATAGTCTCAAATAGAGGTGAATGCTTCACATCTCAGTTGTAGAAGGTATTGTAGGAGACATTTGGCAATTAGCTACACTTGAGCACATTCTTCCATGCACAGAAAGATAGCTAGATGGAGAATACCATTCGGGTCCTAGAGGACATGCTACATGCTTACATCGTTTATTTGGGCCATAGTCAGGAGGATCACCTACCTCTGGTGGAGTTTTCATACAACAAAATCTATCACTCCACCATCGCTATGGCACCATTTGAGGCCTTGTAAGGGTGAACATGTAGGTCGCCACTTTGCTGGATTGACCTTATAGAGTCAGCGCTCATGGTCCTGGAGTTGGTGCAGGCTACTATAGAGATGGTACATGTCATCTAGGAGCATATGAATACTATAAAAATCTATAATAAGTCTTATGTTGTTAGGCGACGAATACCCTTAGAGTACGAGGAGTAAGACCATATATTTATTTAGGTCTCTCCTCGATGTGGGATTTGGAGATTTGGCCAGCGAGGAAACTTATCTCTGAGGTTCATCGGACATTTTCTGTTACTACGTAGAGTGGGTGTGGTGGAATACCCCTTGGATCTACCTCTATATAGTTAGAGTGCATGCATGAATTCTTCCACGTATCCCAACTAAGGAGATTTGTAGATGACCTATCACACGTCATTGACTGGGGTGAGTTGGAAATTGACGATGGGGAAAAAATTTCAAAGTTTAAGATAAAGATCAAGGATCGACAAGAGAGGAACCTTTGTGGGTGATCAATTCATGTAGTGCATGTTTGTAGGTAGCAGAAGAATATCCATGAGATCATGTGGGAGTGGGACCCTCAGGTTCGTGCTTGTACCCTCATCTGTTTGTGAATCCCTTGGTTTAGATTTTGGCGATGTAAATCCTTAAGGTTGGGAAGATGTAATGACTCATATTTTCCCAATTTTATTTTTAAATTTTTTTGGGGAAAATTATAAGACTATGCACTGAGACGGTATTCGATTCTGAGGCCTGGTATGTCCAGAATGGTCTTTTGAAAAAAGTTATGTTTTTAAATAGCACGTGTGAGCAGTTTTCCATAAAAAAATTTGAATAAATATTAAACAGTTTCCCGAATCAGAAATCCGAGGGAACTATTATGTTTTGTATGGTGGGTTTACCTTATGCGCGACTTATGTTTAGTCAGTGCATGACTCTAGTGAGAAAACTCGAAAATGAAATAACCATAAATAAAATAATAAAATAAAATAATTTTATTTTTCAAATCCTTATAACTCACGAACGATGACTCGGATTTAAAATTCAATACCACCTTTGAGCTTGTGAGGGCATTCTTTCCTTAAACAAAGCCTAACATTGGTCGGCGTAGGCCAACTGTGGAATTTCGTATTTAGGACTTGACCACAAATAAAATAATTATATGAAGATTATTTTATTTTCAAATCCTAATAAATCATAAATGGTAACTTGGATCTGAAATCTGAGAGTACTGTTGAGATCGTGAGAGTGTTCTTTCATTAGGCGGGGCCTAACCTCAACTGACATGGGTTGAGGGTAAAATTTATGTTTTGAGTGTTTTAAATATAGATAAAATAAAATTAATATTTATCCAAAAATGTTTTGATGAAATGCAACGTCGAACCAGCTATTTCATTTCATAAATGAAACTGCCTAATGATGTTGTAACTCAATAGTAACAAAAATGTTGTTCCATTTTATAAATGAAATAGAGTAATGATGTGGAAACTCAGTGCAATAGAAATGATGAAACATTTTTCCACCATTTAATTGTTTAACAATGATACAGGATCATTGTAATGATCTTAGATTTTATTTGAGGCTTTGGAGGAGAGGTGTTTTCAAGCATTGAACGGTGGTGAATGACTAATCACCACAAGTTCCTTCCTTCTCCTTTGAAGGATATCATCATCGATGAGAGTTGTGGATCGAGAATTGATGAATGATGGTGGAGATACTCCATTCTTCATCGATGAGAAATCAGATTCTAGGTAGGGGTTTAATTCTAATGGAATACCCCTCTTTATCTTTCTTTGGGTTGAACAACGAATGTGGATCAACCTACGAACAGGTTGACCTGTGGATCGATCGCGTGTTTTTTAGGATGGTATTTGAATTGTAGGAATTTAAGGGAGTTGGATTCACATTTATTTATCCTTTGTTAAACTCCTCAAAATGTAGAATCACATCAACATGAACAATGGTCATGGTCTTTCCTTGATGTATTCCCTTATGTGTCCTTTTACTCGGCTATTTTATTATGTTCTTCATGATGTGATGGTTATCGATGTCCAAGAAGGACTGCAACAGTGGATCAACCAAGACTTGATGGAGGGGGAGATGGAAGATTTGGGAGAATGACCGTCAGTATGGGAGTTTGCAGTGGAAGAGGTAGAGCTACGTACAGGTGGGTTGTGGTGGTGAAGGAAGGTCACGACCAGGAGAGATGCCGACTCGAAGGTCGGTAGCGATGGATCCCTCAAAAGCCACCGTGGGAGGTGGACCAGGGATGCTGGTAAGCAACTGACGGTGGCACGTGGTGGCGGCCGACATGGTATGTAGTGGCAGCCGCGTGAGAGAGAAGGTATACACCGCATTAGAAGAGGAGGCCCACGGTAGAGTTGCAGATGGCGGTGCAGGCCGTGGATAGGGCGGGTCGTGGTGGGTGACGATACGCAGTTTGAAGACCGAGTTCTAGGAGGCAGACACGACACCTGCCGCATTTGGGATAGACTAAATCAGCCAACCAGCGAAGGCCAAGCCTGAGGGGGAACCGGGTCACTAGGTGGCCCAACTAGACAAAAACTAGCCAGCCAGTGTGGGTCAGGCTGGAGGATGGGGATTGGGCCGCTAGGCGGCCCGACATGCTAGACTCTTGGCTCAATGGGCCTAGCCTTTGGTCCAATCCCGAACAGGTTGGCCCAGACCCGATTGGTTCCGGTCGGCCAAACCGAGTCGGGTCGGTCTGATGGGGTCAGACTAGGCCCAAACCTGACCATCCCCCTTTTACCAAAAGACTCATAACTTCCAAATTGTGCATCCAATTGACGACCTTTTTACGGTGTTAGGACACCCCATGATGAGAAGGACCTTTTTAAATACTCCAATTGAGTTTTCTTGGATGTTTAAATATGAATAATTTCTTGAGGAGTAGATTCTCCCTGAATCAAGTTCTCTACAAGTGGAAATCGTGCGGCAATCTGTGACAAGAAAGAAGTTATGGGCAGACCTCAGTGTCCCATTAGACCTCAGTGACATGCCAACATCTGTGTCCCAACAGACCTAAATGACGTGTGGACCTCAGTGGTCCATATAAATTAGTGACGTGTGAACCTCAATGGCCTAGTAGACTTCAGTGATGCACAACCCTTAGTGGCCCAACAAACCTTAGTGAGGTGCATACCTCAGTTGAACAGCAGACCTCAGTGACATGTAGACCTCAGTGGCCCAGCAGACTACAGTGATGTGTGGACCTTAATGACCAAGCATACCCCAATGATGTGCAGACCTCAGTAAACCGTTAGATCTCAGTGGCCCAATGGACCTCAGTTACTCATCGGGGATGATTCCCTCAACCGTAAAAGATGTTCAGAATTACGACTGATAGTCTTAATTTCTATACCTTGGGTTATATCTATGTGAGCAGACTCTTGTGACTCTCTTGAATGTACTTATTAGATGTTACACGTCGTGTACTTATTTGGTAGTATGCTTGGTGGTATACCATTGTGTTTTGGGGTCCTTAATGAGTATTATTTTATTCACCCCTACACAGCATTTTCCTACACATATCGTGTCTTGTGTAGATGATCAGAGATTTGAAAAAGTCCTTGGTGGACCAGGTCCAGGTGGTTCTTAGAGTGACCCAACAGACCAGACATGCTTCTGTGACTTCAGACAACTATTTCTATACCCACCCTTTAGGTAGGATTTTCTATGGAGGAGTTCTAGATACTTATACTTATACTTTTCTATTTAAATTGGGCTTATATTATGTCCCTATTTACCTTTAGTTTTCTACTATCGTACCTTGTGTTTGTTTACTTACTGTATTCACCTTACAACATATGTGTCTTGGAGTTGTGTGTGTGTGTGTACAGGTACGTAGGAAAATGCCTCCCATTTTTTTGGGGTATTCCTACTCAGCGCTAGCCGCCAAGCCCTGGGACATGGGAGGTAGGCTTGGGGTAGTCATGGAATGGGCCCCAGGGGATGGGTCATTATAGTGCACCTCAACCATGCGACCTTGTTTCGGTGTCACATGGTTTGAGAATCTATGCACCTATGGGACTATGTCCATGTGAAACACCTGCAGTAAATTGAATAGGTGGATGCACCAGTTGCGCGTGGTTTGTCAAACTATGTTCCATGCTCTGCAAAAGGGGGTGTCCCTTGGATAGTGTCACTACATGGTTGGAGCATGGTTATCCAAATCATGTAGCCAAACTGTACAGATCATTATTGTTGATGAAATTACTATTTTACCTCCTCTATTTAACACTTCTCCTCATTATTTCTTTTCTCATTCTTCACAACTCCTCTAGTGATGGGGTCTTCTCATCCCTCACCTAGGTTTATTCGAAACACCTTCATATGATGTCAGTTTCGATCGTTGCTCATCCCATTAGATAGCTAGTAGTAAGGCTACCAGTACTCTTTCATTATTTCTCCTTTACCATTTCCATTTGGAATGTTATTTCCATGTGAGATAATATTACCTATTTCTAAGTCATTTGTCACAATTCTAATTTTCTATAAGATCGAATTGAATCATAGTCCAATATTTGATGAGTAGACATTTATGGATATGTTGGTTCTATGGGAACATATGGGGCATAGAATTTGAGACCTTGGGTGATGTTTATCACTAAAACTATAGTGAATTGTTCATCATGTTGAGGAAGATGATGAGGAATCATTCCACTATTGGGCGATGTGGTTCGTATGAGGTGAAGGAGGTTTTTTGATATTGTGGATTATGTTGTTTGGTTTATTTTTTATCATTTTTGTTGTCTGAAAGTTCAAATGAGGTAATGTGAACATAGTATAAGGGACTAGTAAGGTGGTTTTAACCACTCAATGTTGGTAGAGTCCTCCTTAGATATAGCGAGATATAGGATGGAGATGACCATTTGTATAGAGGCGGTGATCATTATAGAAATCCACAGTTGATGGTGTGTGAGGCCATTGGATGAAGGCTGAGGCACCTTATGATTTTTTTGGGTTGATGGATTGAGTCTATTGAAGGATAGATATCACCACGCCTTGATATGTAGGGTTGTCTACATAATAGTTATTTATTATATAGAAGTCCAATGAACTTTTTATGTGTTTATAGGTGTGTCAATGGGTCATCAGTTTGATTAAATAGGTTTTGTATGTACTTTTGATTAGTATGTGGTTCTATGGGTTATGAAAATGGATAAGAGACCAAGGGTTCTTTTGGTATGGCTGATAGTGGATTCATCATTCCACATTGGTGTTGGATGAAGTAGGTAAATGCTCTCTTATGGTTGTTGATCACAATATAGGAATGTTATTTGATATGCGTGTATTTAATATTTATTTACATTTTTCATACAATGTTTTATATATGGATGTACATTAGGAACACATTGGTGGTTCTCTACTGAGTTAATACTCACACACTACATTGGGTCCTTAGGACACATGCAGTCTTTATGGATTTGAGTGTAGGAAAATGATTAGGCTTGTGGATTAGATCTTAGTGAGTTGGAATGTGCAATGGTGCACATGATGGATGTAATGGTTTATAGAAGTTAGACAAGGTGGTTCCTCTGAGCCGAACTGGTGTTACTTTTGGTATTTTTCTTATGTACATATACGATTGAACCACGACTGATCTTACATGATTATGTTTGAAATTCATGACATATAGATATTATCCGGTATGTGTATAAGGTTTAATTTTTTCTCACCATTTTCTCTATTTGATATTGCTTCCAAAAAGTTGGTTTATCACTTTCATAGAGCTATAATTACCACTATTGTTATCATTATCATATAGAGGGTATAGTCTCTTTACTATCACCCATTAGAACCTTGATGCTAATAAGAATTATTTTGTGTGTAACGAGGTTTGCCTAAGGTTTTGTGGATCTCTGTCCTAGAGCACCGGTTATGTAGATCTTGGGTCGAGGTGTTACAAGTGGTATCAATTTTTTTTGTCATTTTTCTTGATATTTGGGTATGGTAGATAGAACACTATTATATTTTTCGAGATTGGGGAAATTATCATTCCTAGGTGCCCCCGGTAGCACACATGGGGGAGGGGAAGAATTTCAAAGGGGAGTAAATAGATGTTCTTTCTTTGTTATTTTACCATTGACTTTTTTTACATCATTATTTGCACACTTAGATGCGATGTTACAAGTTTATGAGGTTTTTTCCCATGGCCCTTTATGGAAAGTAATAAACATTCATGCATCATGATGGTCACCTAAGTTCATATGAAATATGTGTGTACTTTTGATTGTTTCTTGGATCCTTAAATACATAAAAAATGGGTTGGTCAGTTTAAAGTGTTAATAATAGTCTAAATTCTGTTTTCTTATATAGCCTCTTGGTGGAAATCTACTCATCTAGATAGAGTATATGGTTCCCTGTGTGATCGGTATGTGATCCTGTGTGTATTTGGGATATGTGGGCCCAACTCTGGTATGTGTAAGATGGAATAAAATAAGGGGTGATCTTTTTAGAATATCAACAATAGGATAAATAGTGTTTTTTTCATAGCCTTTTGGGGGGAATTCTACTCTTCCATCCAAGGTTTGTGGATTCTGATTTGATTGGTATGTGATTTTTGACTATGGTATAGGTAGGTATGGGTCCAAGAGGATGGATGGCATGCGATACATGTGTGGTAGGGAAGGGTATGTCTAGTGGGATGCGATTCATGTTACATTTTTTTCTTATTTGCGTTATATGAAGTGTTATTACTGGTTTTGACCTTGGTATTTGGTCTACAGTTTGACACCTCCAAGACGGATTATGGTGGAGTGTCATGATGCTGGAGATATGGTGATTCTAGGGAATTCCTAGGATGAGGTCCCTAAGGACAAGGATAGAAATGATCCATGGTTAGCAGCTATGAGGCAAGTGGGATAGTTGTAGCTTATAGAGGATTTGAAGTCATGGGTAGATGAGAATTTCATATAATAGATTTTAGTGTGGGTTATTTATAGTATTGATCAGAGATCTCATAGATATGATTCATACATGGAATATTTTACATTGAAGTTTTAGTATAATCACACTAATTTGTTTCAAGTTGAGGGTGGATCATAGGCAGTAGAGTACTGGATAGATTTTGTACAGACTAATTTCGATCAAAGTGAGAAACCCCCAAGATGGAGGGTGAATTTGGAGACATATATGCTCAAAAGACAAGTGTTGTATTAGTGAGACATACAAGTCCAAGTATGAAGGAATGAGGGACTGACATGGAAGAAATTTGAGATTAGGTTCTTTGAGCACTTCTTTCTCAATACATTGAGTAATGATCATGTGCGCGAGTTCATGAACTTGTAGTAGGGCCATAAGTCGGTCATGGGATACGCGAGGAGGTTTACAGACCAGTATAAGTTTTCACATTCTATGATAGGGGATGCCATTACTAGGTTGATATGGTTCAATTATGGGTTGTAATATACCATCAGGGTACAAGTGAACATATTCAGGTTGACGTCATTCTCGGACGTGGTAATTAAAGTGCTAATAGATGATGGGAGATTGAAAGATAAAAATTATATGATATGAATTACTAAATTAGGTTATATAAGTTGTGGTTATTTGAAAGATCGAAAGTTAGGTTGTGGGGAGTCTTAGTAGGGTATTCAGGCTATATATTTAGATAGGACAATGAGTAGCAGATCATTGATAGTGTTCTTCTAGTGTGGGAATCCAGGTCATGTTTGGACTTAGTGTGAGAAACTTCCAAAAGAGTGACAGTAATGTGGATAGATGACCAATCTAGAGTGGTTCTTCTGGAAGGTGAATCTAAAATCTATGAGTCAGATAATGGGTTAGATTTAGTAATTTGAGATAGGATCTGGGATATTACCTAGAGTCAGTAGCTTGGATACTATCGCATATGCAAGACATGGAAGGGAGAGAGACTCCAAAAAATGGAAGATGTTTTCTATAGAGGGTATATATATATATAGAGAGGTAAGGTGTCAGGTATTCCGGATTCATGCTTACTATAGGGGGTTGAGTTGATAGGTTAACAGTAGCCTAAGGAACCTGTGATTGTTAGAGGTATTCCATTTTCATAGTCATGTTTCATTTTTTTGTATGGCATACACAGGTCTAGGAGGTGCATGTATGGTAATTAAATTAACTAGGTGTTGGTTAATATGTGGGAATTAAGAATGGTGTATGTATTTTATGATATGTGTTGGTGTTAGGTGACTTTTGAAGTCATTATATATATAGTGAATGATATTTTGGGCATCAAGTGTGATGACAGACTTTTATAAATCTATTGTGATGCAAGACCATATGATTATCATATGTGACGCATCTATGGGATGATCACCTAACAAGATGCAGGATTTATTGTATGTATTAATTGGGACATGCGTATCTAAGGTATGGTATGTTTGGAACCATTATAAATGTTGTGAATTGGGTTGTAAAATCACTACGGGAAAAATGGGTATTTGCGACGGGTTATTTGCGACGGGAATAAATCCCGTCGCAAATAGTCCCGTTAAAAAATTATTTGCGACGGGGGTATTTACCCGTCGCAAATAATTAGGATTTTGCGACGGGATTGCTTTCCCCGTCGCAAATAGTTTTCCCGCGATGCGCGCCAAATCGCGGGAAACTTATTTGCGACGGGGGAATAATCCCGTCGCAAATAACCGGCGGCGGTAAAAGGTATTTGCGACGGGAATATTCCCTCGTCGCAAATACTATGTTGGCAGGGGTTATTTGCGACGAGACCCGTCGCAAATAACTATTTAAGGGTTGACCGTAATAAATGTTGGCTAAGGTATTTGCGACGGGTACCGTCGCAAATAATATTATTTGCGACGGGATACCCGTCGCAAATGGGTCCGTCACAAATAATCTAACCTATAAATACCCCCATCCGTTTTTTTCATTTCATTCTCATTCCTTATCTTCTCCTTCTCTCAAAATTATATTTCTAGAGTTGATTTTTTCTCCAGTTTAATTTTTTTCTCCGGAGCTAATATTAAAGTTTTGAAGAACGATCAGAAGAGATCAATTTTCAAGGTATTTATGTTCATTTTAATTTTTTATTTATTTTTAATTTTTTATTAGTTTCAATTATTATTAATTAGTTGTAATTTAATTATGTTTACATTGTTTTATTACTTAATAAATTTAAATTATTAGTATTGTTTATAGTTAATGGTAATTAGTAATAATTTTTAATAATTAAGAATAAATATTAATAATTAGTAATAAATACCAATAATTAGGAATAAGAACATTATTACATTATTAGTTTATTTTATTATTAATATTAAAATAATATAATTTTTTATATATATACAATTCTTTTTTCATCTATGTGTTTGCTGTCTTCACATGTATTATTTGTATGTGGAGATAGAAAACGCACAGATGAAAGAAGAATTGTATATAAATTAGAAAATTATATTATTTTAATATTAATAATAAAATATATTAATAATGTTATTATTTGTAATTATTGGTAATTATTTCTAATTATTGATAATTATTCATTTAATTACTAATAATTAGGAACAATTATCAATAATTATCAATAATTAAGAATAATTAGTAATAATTAGTAATAATTACTAATAATTAGTAATAATTACCAATAATTAGTAATAATTACCAATAATTAGTAATAATTACCAATAATTAGTAATAATTACCAATAATTAGTAATAATTACAAATAATTACCAATAATTTGGAATAATTACCAATAATTAACAATAATTAGCAATAATTAGTAATAATTAGTAATAATTAGTAATAATTAGGAATAATTAGGAATAATTAGTAATAATTAGGAATAATTAGTAATAATTAGTAATAATTAGTAATAATTAGTAATACTTAGGAATACTTAGGAATAATTAGGAATAATTAGGAATAACTAGGAATAATTAGGAATAATTAGGAATAATTAGGAATAATTAGGTATAATTAGGAATAATTAGGAACAATTATCAACAATTACCAAGAATTACCAAGAATTAGTAATAATTAGTAATAATTAGTAATAATTAGGAATAATTAGGAATAATTAGGAATAATTAGGAATAATTAGGAATAATTAGGAATAATTAGAAATAATTAGTAATAATTAGGAATAATTAGTAATAATTAGGAATAATTAGTAATAATTAGGAATAATTAGTAATAATTAGTAATAATTACCAATAATTAGGAATGATTCATCCAATATTAGGAATAATTAGGAATAATTAGATATAATTAGATATAATTAGGAATAATTAGAAATAATTAGTAATAATTAGGAATAATTAGTAATAATTAGGAATAATTAGGAATAATTAGTAATAATTAGTAATAATTAGGAATAATTAGTAATAATTAGGACTAATTAGTAATAATTAGTAATAATTAGTAATAATTAGGAATAATTAGGAATAATTAGTAATAATTAGTAATAATTAGTAATAATTAGTAATAATTAGTAATAATTAGTAATAATTAGTAATAATTACCAATAATTACCAATAATTACCAATAATTACCAATAATTACCAATAATTACCAATAATTACCAATAATTACCAATAATTTGCAATAATTTGCAATAATTTGCAATAATTTTCAATAATTACCTAAAATTAGGAAAAATTAGGAAAAATTAGGAAAAATTAGGAAAAATTAGGAAAAATTCTCAATAATTAGTAATAATTACCTATAATTAGTATTAATTACAAATAATTAGTATTAAATACCAATAATTAGTATTAATTACCAATAATTAGTATTAATTACCAATAATTAGTATTAATTAGGAATAATTAACAATAATTATTAATAATTACCAATAATTAACAATAATTAGTAATAGTTAACAATAATTACTAATAATTACCAATATTTAGTAATAATTAACATTAATTGCCAATAATTACCAATAATTGCCAATAATTACCAATAATTAGTAATAATTGCGAATAATTAGTAATAATTACCAATAATTAGTAATAATTACCAATAATTAGTAATAATTAGTAATAATTAGTAATAATTAGTAATAATTAGGAATAATTAGTATTAATTAGGAATAATTTGTAATAATTACCAATAATTAGTAATAATTAGTATTAATTACCAATAATTAGTATTAATTACCAATAATTAGCATTAATTACCAATAATTAGTATTAATTACCAATAATTAGTATTAATTACCAATAATTAGTATTAATTACCAATAATTAAAAATAATTATTAATAATTACCAATAATTACCAATATTTAGTAATAATTAACAATAATTGCCAATAATTAACAATAATTGCCAATAATTACCAATAATTAGTAATAATTACGAATAATTAGTAATAATTACCAATAATTATCAATAATTACCAATAATTATCAATAATTACTAATAATTATCAATAATTACTAATAATTATCAATAATTAATAATAATTAGCAATAATTAGTAATAATTAGCAATAATTACTAATAATTAGCAATAATTAGTAATAATTAACAATAATTAGTAATAATTAGTAATAATTAGTAATAATTAGGAATAATTAACAATAATTAGTAATAATTAACAATAATTAGTAATAATTAACAATAATTAGTAATAATTAACAATAATTAGTAATAATTAGTAATAATTAGGAATAATTAGTATTAATTAGGAATAATTAGTAATAATTACCAATAATTAGTAATAATGATTATTAATTACCAATAAATAGTATTAATTACCAATAATTAGTATTAATTACCAATAATTAGTATTAATTACCAATAATTAGTATTAATTACCAATAATCACCAATAATTACCAATAATCACCAATAATTACCAATAATCACCAATAATTACCAATAATGACCAATATTTACCAATAATGACCAATAGTTTTCAATATTTTCGTATAATTACCAATAATTACCAATAATTACCAATATTTTCCAATAATTACCAATATTTACCAATAATTACCAATATTTACCAATAATTAGGAATAAGTACCAAAAATTAAGAATAACTACCAATAATTTGGAATAATTACCAATAATTTGGAATAATTACCAATAATTTGGAATAATTACCAATAATTTGAAATAATTACCAATAATTTGGAATAATTACCTTATTACATTATTTGTATATTTTATTATTAATATTAAAATAATATAATTTTCTATATTTTATACAATTCTCTTTTCTTCTGTGTTTTTTCTGTCTCCACATGTAATATTGGCATTCTTTTTCAAAATTATCAACCTACTCGCCAATGGAGAGGTGAAAGTGAATGCCAATATTACATGTGGAGACAGAATGTGAAACACACAGATGAAAGGAGAATTGTATATAATATAGAAAATTATACTATTTTAATATTAATAATAAAATATACTAATAATGTAATGATGTTATTATTATATAATTAATATTTATGAAAAAAATTATATTAGTATTATTAAAAAAAAATAAAAAATCAATATAATATTAAAATTATCAATATTTGTAACAGGTTTTGCTTTATTCTCAATATATTCAATCCTTGCTTGTGTTTTTTCTAACAAATTATTCAAAACCAGTAATGCTTTTATATTTTGGAACAACGAGGTCGTCAACAGTCATTATTAGATGACCGCATATGGATAAATCAACGTAGAAATCCAAATGGTTCTGGTTTAAATCCAGTATATATAGAGGTTGTGGAGAGTTTTTTATCATTTGCGGCATCAAATCCAGAATTTGTTTCAGAAGAAAAGATAAAATGCCCTTGTAGAAAATGTGCATTGAGAACGTTTGACACGTTTGACAAAGTGGGGGAACATCTCTTGCGTTTTGGTTTTCAAGCAGATTATGTTTTTTGGTATCAACACGGTGAACGCAGTTCCAGAGCAGGTGATACCAACTTGATTCCGGATCCATCCCAGTTTCAAGATTTAGTACATGATGTTGCAGGTTCATCTGTTCAACATACAGAAACTCCGGCTGATATAGCTTCAAATCCTGAGTTGGGACCATCTGAATTTTATGAGTTGTTGAAGTCTGCTGAGGATGCATTATATCCTGGCTGCAAGATGAGAAAATTAGAAGCAGTTGCAAAATTTATGGCTATCAAATCAAATAACGGAATGTCAAACACCTATTTTGACCAGATATTTTCTTTGCTGAAAACACTGTTACCCGAAGGAAATGTTTTACCTGCAAATTACTATGAAAGTAAGAGGTTGGTTCGAAATTTGGGACTTACTTGTCAGAAGATTCATGCATGTTCAAATGACTGCATTTTATATTCTGGGGAAAATGAGTCGTTGGATAGTTGTCCCACATGTGGGCAACTGAGATATAAAGAAGGACAACACGGGAAGTCTGGTTTGATTCCTGTAAAACAGTTGAGATATTTTCCGCTTACATCCAGACTTCAGCGTTTATTCATGTCTAAGAATACAACGACAATGATGTCATGGCATAAAGAGAATAGTTCAACCGATAAAAGCTTGAATCATCCAGCCGATGGTGATTCATGGAAACATTTTGATAGAGTGCATCCATCCTTTGCTTTAGAAGCTAGAAATGTTCGACTGGGCCTTTCCACTGATGGTTTCTGTCCGTTTGGATCTTATGGTAGTCCATATTCATGTTGGCCTGTTTTTTTAACTCCGTACAATTTACCTCCATGGATGTTGATGAAGGAGCCATATATCTTTTTGACTTTACTAATTCCAGGACATCCGAAGAAAAATATTGATGTTTATTTGAAGCCATTGATTGATGAATTAAATTTATTGTGGAGTACTGGTGTCAGTACATATGATGTTGCAACGAAACAGAATTTCATACTGAGAGCAGCATTGATGTGGACAATAAGTGACTTCCCGGCTTATGGGATATTATCTGGCTGGAGTACACATGGTCAAAAATCATGTCCTTACTGTATGGGAGAGAACAAAGCATTTATGCTCATTCATGGAAAGAAACCTTGTTATTTTGACTGTCATCACAGATTTCTTCCAGCTGATCATCCTTTTCGCAGAAACAGATCTCATTTCAGAAAAGGAATAGCTGAAAGGGATGGACCTCCAAAAATGCTATCAGGTTCGGAGTTAAAATCGGTTGTATTTTTATTACCTCCCATCACTTTTGGTCCCACAATAAACCAACAGAAAATTTCTGGTTTTAGGAAAGAACACAATTGGATTAAACGTAGCATATTTTGGGATTTGCCATATTGGTCTGATTTGTTGGTCCGACACATGTTAGATGTCATGCATATTGAGAAGAACTGTTTTGATAATTTGTTTCATACAGTTTTGGATACGCCAGGAAAGAGCAAAGATAATGTAAATGCACGTTTAGATCTTGCCCAAATTTGCAGGCGTCCAGAATTGGAACTATTTGAGAATGTCAGAACAGAAAGGTTACTGAAACCAAAAGCAGCTTATACAATGTCTAAAGAAAACCGTTTATTATTTTGTCAGTGGATTGCAGATTTGAGACTTCCAGATGGTTGTGCTTCTAATTTGGGTAGATGTGTAAAGAATGGTCATATTACTGTATTAAAAAGTCATGATTGTCATGTTATAATGGAGAGACTTCTACCCATTGGATTAAGAGGTCTGTTGAATTCTGTGATTTGGGATTCCATAACAGACATGTCTCATTTTTTTCGGGAAATTTGTGCGGCTACGGAAGATTATGATTCTCTAGGAAAACTTGAAAAAGATATTGTTGTAATTATATGTAAACTGGAAAAAATATTTCCGCCGTCTTTCTTCGACTCAATGGAACATTTGATGTTACATTTTCCATATGAAGCCAAATGTGGAGGTCCGGTACAGTTTCGATGGATGTACCCATTTGAAAGATGCATGAAAAAATTGAAAAGAAAAGTACGCAACAAAGCATCTGTTGAAGGATCTATTGCAGAAGCTTATTTGCAAGAGGGAATATCTTTTTTCTGCTCCCATTATTTTGAATCTGAGTATCCTTCAAAACACAACCGAATGGTATGGAATGAGAGAAATATTGATGAAATCGACAATCAATTATCTGTTTTCAACCAGTCAGAGCTTGGTTTTGGTGGAGTTTCTGAACGCTGGCTTTCAGATGATGAACATCATACAGCTCATACGTATGTTCTGCTCAACTGTGAAGAGATGACATCAGTTGTACTGTAAGTGTTTATATCACTTATTCTATCATTTATGTTACAGTAAATAACTTTGGTTTTTATAGGTTGTATGATAATCATATCAAGAAACAAATTCCACAAATTACAGCAGCTGCTCTCGAAGAACGTCGACTGAAAAATTTCTCTCAGTGGTTTCAAAAACTGGTAACATAAATTCTTTATCTTTTAGCAACTCATTCAATGTATAGTTTACTATATTGATAATTATTTCACAAATTTTCAGGTGTCTCGACATGCTGATAAAATTGACAAACGGCTGTGTGTATTGAGTAACCCACCTTCCAAACTTGTTAAAACTTATAATGCATATGTGGTGAATGGATTTCGATTCCACACACATGCATATGGGGAATCAAAAAAAACAATGAACAGTGGAGTTAGCTTGAGAGGATCTCATCATCGAGAAAATGAAGTTGACTTTTATGGAATACTTGATGAAATCATTGAACTCTGTTATCTTGGACAACATTACATAACCATGTTCAAATGTCGGTGGTTGGATACAGAGAGAGCCGTGCGTGTTCATCCGACTCATGGAATCATCGATATTAAATGTAAAAGTGTTCTCGCAGTAAATGAACCATTCTTATTGGCTCAACAGGCATATCAAGTTTATTATGCAAAGTACTGTGCAACATCAAGAGACTTGACTGATTGGTAAAGTGTAATAAAAATCAAAATTCGAGACAATCAGTTTAGTCAAAGTGAATGTGCTTTCACTGATGTGCAAAGAATTGAAGTTTTTCAAGAGAGTACTCAAAATCAATCTTTTTTACAAAGAGACATGAGTATCGATGACGACACCCCACATTTAAGAGTCGGTGATGACAATGATGTTAATGATGTCACACATGAATTTGAAATGGTAAGAGATGAAGCAACTGCAACTCGAATGGATATCGATGATGTTGTGGAGGAATATGAAGATGACATTGACATATATGAAGATGATGATGAAGATGAACACTTATAGAATTCCATGGTATTTATATACAATCATAATATGTATATATGTATATATAATAGTAATTATCAATTATTTGCTAACATTAACATTTTCTGTTTCAGATGGACAAGGCCAAATTTCGTGAGTTGGCGGATGCTGACCTGCCTTTCGATGCGGATGAGTTGCTGGCAGATGACCCTCAGCCTGCAGGCGCTTCAGGGAGTACGCGGAGGGGGCACGGTCTTGCACGATTGATGATTCCTGACCCCGTCCCCGAGCGACGTCCATGTCTTGGGTTTGATCCGCGCACCCGGAGGTGTGATAACCTGTGTGATAACCTGTGGATTTGACTAAGATTTCATTAATCTATTCACATAATAAATGTTTATTATTTTTTTCAGTTTTCCGCATATAGCAGTCGGACAGGGCAGCGCTATTTTGCGCAACTATTTCTCTCAGCCGTGGACCACATGGGAGCAGATTCCCATTGATGTGCAGCAGGCCATGTTCAGCCATTGGTTGGTACGTACGTAAATAAATAATTTTTATTTTGAAAATTATTTCATTTCTAACTTGATATTTTGATTTTTTTGTAGGGTTTATGGTATCCGATCGAGGATACCATGCGTGACGCCATCCACGAGGCATGGGAGGTGGCCATGCGTGATCGCCTTCGTCAGTTTTTGCACAATTTAAGATTAGTTGCGATGAAGAAAGCAGGAGTGTCAGATTTTGAGGAGTCATGTAGAGCACACCGACCAGAGTATATTTCATCCCATGTATGGGATGGATTATGTGCGCACTGGTTGAGTGGTGCCTTTCTGAGGAGATCATCGCTGGGGAGGTAGAATCGGGGGAGACAGGAGGTGACTCATCGAGCTGGGAGTCGTTCTTTCAGTACTCATAGACAGCATCTGGTACGTACATTATTTATAAATATTTTATATAACTATAAATATTAACAGTTTATTTTTTATTCTTATAGGCTGTCGAGCACCCCGATATTACAGAGTACGACATATATTAGAGGATGTATAGTGATCCTGCTACTGGGGAGCTCAGAGGTGATCGTCAGCATCACATCGTGGTCAGTATTATTTGTTTTCAAGTTTAAAAATTAACTGCATATAATATATTCACAATTTTAATTTTAAATTGAAACTATAGGAGTCATATGAGGCCGCAGCGTCACATGCCCGGCCTGAGAGTCAGGCCGAGTCATCAGATCAGACCACTGCCCGTCAGTTTGATGAGGCGACATGGATGCAAGCCACCCAGTATGCCTTCGAGAAGGGCCGGGTAGTTGGTATCGGCTCTCGACTGACTCCCGGAGATTATTATGGCAGTGCTGCGATGTCGGCGTCCAGCTCGAGAGGAGCTCGTGCATCTTTTTCTACACAGTATGAGGATCAATTGCGATCTCAGACTGCACAGATAGAGAGTCTCCGACAGGAGCAGGAGCAGATGCGTCAGCAGCATGAGGAGGAGCGTCGACGCCAGCAGCAGCTGTACGAGGAGCAGACGAGTCGGTGGCAGCAGCAGCATCAGGAGCAGATGGAGTACATGCACCGACTCACTCATGCTTTAGGGGTGGAGTTTCCTCCACCACCATCTACAGATCCCCCACCTCCCCCCCTCCTTCAGATTAGAGTTTGTATTTCAGTTATAAAATTTGTGAAATCAAAATATTTTTTTTTCTATTCGTAGTTTCTGTCTCATTATAAAATATTAATAATATTATATTTTTAAATAACAATATTAATATGAATAATAATATTATTTATATTTTATAATATTAAATTATATATATATATTAAAATTTTATATATATATTAAAATTTTATATATATATTAAAATTTTATATATATATTAAAATTTTATAATATTATAATTTAATTATTTTTTTTGTAATACATGAATTATTTTAATATTTGAATGTAAAATAATTATATTATTTTTATATTAATTAAAATAACTTATTAATATTTTTTTATTTATGAATTATAATTGTAATATTATTGTATTAATTAAATTATTTATTAATATTCTATTATTTTTTATTTTTGAATTATAATTCTAGTATTATTATAGTAATTAAAATAATTTATTATTTTCATTTGTAAATTATAATTCTATTATTATATTAATTAAAATAATTTATTAATAATTTATTTTTTTTATTTTTTTAATAGTATTTGCGACGGGATACTATACCCGTCGCAAATACTAGTATTATTAATAGTTTTTTATTTTTTTTTAAAATAGTATTTGCGACGGGATACTACTCCCGTCGCAAATACTAGTATTATTAATTTTTTTTATTTTTTTAAAAAATAGTTTTTGCGACGGTGCTGTCGCAAAAACTGTTTTAAAAGTTTTTTTACAAATATACGGAATACTATTTGCGACGGGGAGAATGCCCGTCGCAAAAAAAGGCTTTAGCAACGGGCCCGTCAGAAATAAGTGTAG
Source organism: Viscum album (assembly GCA_963277665.1). Classification (NCBI taxonomy): domain Eukaryota; kingdom Viridiplantae; phylum Streptophyta; class Magnoliopsida; order Santalales; family Viscaceae; genus Viscum; species Viscum album. The sequence goes on from OY728125.1 coordinate 1,408,898,134, forward strand.
TTGCGACGGCGTTTTCAGCAACGGGTTATTTGCGACGGGACCCTGTCGCAAATGGCCAGTTGCGACGGGATCCCGTCGCAAATAGCCCGTCGCAAATACCTGTTTTTCTAGTAGTGAATTACCAGGTTGGTAATTCCTATGGTGGGGAGTGTCATAAGAGTAATTATCCTATGAGTGGGAAACTTAGGTAGTATGGGGAGTTGGTTATCATATGGGTATGTTTGGTATCATCTCATAATATATAAAAATAGCATGGATATGATCTATTTTACATTGGGAATATTGTAATATTATGGTCTTTTGAGAGGGGCGAGAAATTCCAAGGAAATTTTAAATCTTAGTTAGTGGATGGGACAACTTTCAATTTAATATTCAGAATTAAATTATGAGATTTTTATTGAATAAATGTGTTGTTTTTTGAATGGGTGTTAAAGAACAAGAGGCATATTAAGATTATTGATGAGTTTCAAGAACATCGAGTTTTGAAATAACTAATTTTGGAATGATAAGGGGAGGTCCACAACTTGCAAATTGTTAGGGATAACTGTACACCTAAACTGTGCGGCCCTGTATGGATGTCACAATGGTTGAGAAACCATGAAAATATTGGTGTAAAACTATGAAAAAACACCTGTAGTAAATTTTATAAGTGACCAGATTGGTTGTGTGTTGTTTTTCAGACTATGAACCTAGTCGTTGAAGGGGTGTCACTATAGAAAAATGGCACCGCAAGATTAGTGCATAGTTAGCCAAACCGTACGTCCAAACCACGATGCTCATTAAAGGGAATAAAACTACCATTTTATCCTCCTATATTTAACCCTTATATCTATCCATTCTTATCTCATTTCATACAAAATCTCTATCCATGGAGCTCTCCTACTTCCTCACCAATAATTCATTGAAACTCCTTCATACGACATTTGTTTTTATATTAATTCATCATGTTGGATAGCTAGTGGTAATTCTACTTATACTCTATATTCCTTTCTAATTTTCTATTTTAATTTGTAATTATATTTCCATGAAATCTAATATTCCCTATTTCTAGGTCATTTGTCTAAATTCTTATTTTCTTTCATTTTAGGTTGAATCAAAGGTCATCCTTCAATGAGTGTACATCTATGGGTATAAGGTTGGTGGTGCCTATACTTATCCTAATTTATACATGTGTTATGGAATGTATAGAAAATTGGTGTCAGTGCGGTGGTCTGAGTGTGATTGTTTACATATTATACTTATTTTTGTTATTACCATTAGATTATGAAAAGGGGAACTCCCATTTTTGTTTAAATATGTATGAGCCTCAAGGAGAATTATTGGATTGAAAAGAGGTTCTATGTTGTTTGGAATGATGTGACCATTTTTTAATTTATTTAATATTATGTCTATCGATATGTTGGTTCTATGGGAATATGTTGGCCATGGCCTGTGAGACCATGGATGATGTTGATCATTAGAATTTTTGTGTTGCGGTTTTTTAGGTTGAGGCAAACCATGATGAATCAAGCCATAGTTGGGTGACGTGGTTCACATAAGGAAAAATTGGTTCGTCGATAGTGTGTATTATGATTTTTTGTGTATTTACACACACATTTATTGGTCAAAATCACTATTGGGGTCATCTTCACATAGGACCAGGACATAGGGAGATGGTTTTGACCACTCGATGTGGGTGGATTCCTCTATAGATATTTCAGCATAGGGGATAGTGATAGCCATCAGTATAGAGGATGTGTCCACTATAGAAAGACATGGTTGATGGTGTGTGAGACCATCATATGGGGGATGAGGTTCTCCATAATGTTAGGGATGATGAGATGAGACTATAGAAGTATGAATATCATCATGCCTTGGGATATTGGAATGTTGAGATAAAAATGATTTATTATATAGAAGTCAGATATACTTTTTATGTGTTTATGGCTACGCCAATGGGAAATCAAATCAATTCGATGGGTTGTGTATGTAGTTTTGATTAGCATGTGGTTTTTTGTGAAATGGATATGGATGGGAGAATGAGGGTTCTTCAAGTATGAATGAAATTGGATGAATTATTCCACACTGACATTGGGTGAAGAATGTAAATGACCCCTTGTTTCTGCTAAGAACAAGCAAGGTCAGTTATGTGATGTGTGTAGTTTCTATCTATTTAAAATTTTCATACATTTTTGTATCTATATATCTAATATAGTAACACATTAGTGGTGGCCTCTTGATTTCACACTCACACCCATCATGATACCCTCAAGATGAATGTAGTCTTTATGGATTTGAGTATGGGAAATGTATTAGTCACATGGATCGAATATTATTAAAATTAACATACCAAGGTGTACAGGATGGATGGAATGGTTTTTTGAAGTTAGACTAGGCAGTTCCTTTGAGGTGAACTGGTTTTCCTTTTTTTTATTTTTCTAACACACTTATACAATTGACCCACGATTGATCTTGCATGCTTATGTATGGATTTCATGGCATGTAGATATTTTATGATAAGTATAGAAGGTTTACTTTATACTCGATGTTGCTTTTATTTTATATTACATATAATGAGTTGTTTATAGGTTCAATGCTATAAATACCACCATTATTGTTATCATAATACATAGCATATATTATTCCCACTATCACCCATTATACCCTCATTACAAGTTGGAAAAAAAATTTGTACGGGGAAGAGTGCCTAAGGCTTCAAGGATCTCCAGCCCAGAGCACCAGTTAAGTGTCTCCCAGGTCATGGTGTTACAATAATAGGAGAGAATGAAGGCATCCCACTAATAAAAAATTATTTTAATAGTAATGGGATAATAAAAATTGTATTAAAAGAGTTTAATTAAACTTTTAGATTACAAATAAAAAATTTTGTACTTCAATAGAAATGATGAGGAGAGTTCCCCTACCTAGGGGAGTAACTTCATAAAGCTAGAAGAGGGAAATTTTAGGACATTGATGAAACCCTGGAGTGACTTTAGAGAGGGAAAATGAACATAATCCATTCTCAAGAAATTTTGAGTGGAGATGAATGGAGGTAATGGGTGGGTATTTATAGTAAAATAGGGGTAATTGTTTAATAATTTCTAAATATAGGTCTCAAAATTCTAGGTTGTGGACACTAAAAAACCATTATCTTACCAAGGATTTTTTATCATTTATTTAGACATCTGAGTAATGTTTTATAATAATTTAATCTATGAGAACATAAATCATTTTTTAATATTAAATTATACATGTAATAATAAATTATCAACAAAATATATTTTTTAAAATAAAAATTTACATTTTAGATTTTGGAAGGTAATTTATAGGTTTGGAAATTGATTTAAATAAATTAAAATACATAATATTAATAAAATAAAATATTTTTGGTATTGGATTCAGTTTAATTAATTATTTTATCATTATTACATATATATGAACTCAAAAAACATATTTAAAACTCAAGACTCCATTTTTTTGTATTCCCTAAGAAATTAAGTATTTAGAAAATTCTCTAAATTTCACCCTAACCTAATTTAGACATTATGATTTCAACTATAATGTATCTCTTATAACAATAATTCTCTAAATATGATAATTTTATCTTATATGTAAAAATTATTATTTATTGAAAAATAAAAGTTTTTACGACATAATCATCTTTATGAAACTTATAAACATTTACAAGGACATCATAAAGGATATATTTAGATAAATAGTGTTTTAAAATATTATTTCATGAAAATAAATTTTATTTATAATACTAAAAGTGTATATATTTTATGTAAAAAAAAATTATGTTTTACTTGTATAAAAAATATATTTATCAAATTCATCTAATATTCATGTGTATTTTATTAAATAAAATAATACCAAAAATGGAATTGGCATGATAACTATTTTATTTATGAAAAGTATATTATACTTTTAGGATACTAATGTCTTGTTACATTACCCCTTTTTACGCCAACATATTACCTATGTTTAAGGTGTGTGGTGGTGGTAGTTTCATGGGGCTGCTCAACTAGTATTGACCTAGTGTTTATATCCATTAATTTGAAATTCTCTTATATGAGATTTTATTCAAGCCCCACTTGTTGAAGCTATAATCTAGCCTGGTCAAGGTTGAAACAAAATGATGCTACCACCCTCACATGTTACGAAAAATATGATTCAAAAGGTGTGACTCTTCTAGTTAAGTCCATTATTTTTCATATTTTCATAAATTATAATTTTCCATTAACCTTTTTAAGTACTAATTCTAGTGGTAACATTATTACCAATCATAATAGTTCCCAATACTCATATTGACCAATAGTCATATTTACCAATGGTCATATTAACCAACAGTCATATTGATCAATGACCATATTGATCAATGTTCAGTTAATAGTCTGATATCAATGGTCAATTTTACCTTTATACCCTATGTATACTCTAAAACTCATCAACATTTACTACTTTATTCCTGAAGTTTTTTATAATTCCTATTATAATGTTAATTATACTTCAAATGTTTCTTTTTCTTTTAACATTATTCTAGGAATGTTTAATATTCCCCACTGAGTTTGATCCTACAGAGTCTACCATTTAATGGTCATTATTCATTGTTTTATGTATCCCTATACTGGTATTAGCTCTAGTAAATGGTATTATTACTTTATATGTAATATTATTTTTGTAATAGTATTTCTATATACTTATATTTTTTAATATAATAAAATAGTAATTATTTAAAAAAATAGTTATTTTATTAATAAATGAATGAATATATAAGCCATTAAATTCTCTCCCCTTAAGAAATTTCATCCTTGAAATTTGACACTTGCCTAAAAAATGGGCATATTTTTCCTTTATTGCATATTTAGGTTCTTAGGTAGCTTATTCAAACATGTTATTTTTTTCATAAGGCTTTCACAATTCATATTTTTTTATTCCTCAACACTTGTTCCCTTTTATTATGAATCTAGATCAGTTACTCCACATAAGACAAGTCCGGTTCAACTTCCACACCATTAATATCAATTATATGTGATGTGTGAGAAATATAACTTCTCAATGGGGAATAATGAAAGAAATAATGTACATTGGAAAGATTTGGGGGTAGTACTAATCTATATGAAACTGTTACAACACACTCTATAATCCCAAATGGTCCAATATAACATAGAATCAATTTTTCATTATTTAAAAATATCATAACTCCTTTCCATGATGATATATTTATAAAAAAATGATCCCCAACATGAAATTATATGTCTTTCCATTGGTTGTTAATATAACTTTTCAATTGACTCTAAGTAGCCTTGATATGGTTCTTGAATCACTTGTATCTTTTCTATAGTATCTTTCTCAATGTATGGTCTCAATAGTTTCTCTTATCCAACTTCATCACACCATGTTAGAGTTCTACTCCTTTTCCTTAAATAGATGCAAAAGTTCCATTTGACTTATTGAGTGGAAAATATAGCTATAGGAGAATTCAATAAGTTGAAGATGTTGATCCCAACTCCCTTTAAAATCATGTAATCTAGCTAGAAACATTTATTACAATATTTGAATAGTCCTCAATGATTGTCAATCATTTTGATAATGATAGGTTGTTTTCATGTTTATTTATGAATTCATTCCATTTTGAAGGCTTCTCCAAAACATAAAAGTAAATATTATATCTCAACCAGAAACAATCAACAACATTACTCCATGGAGTCTCACTACTTCTTTAATATAGAGGATAGCTATGAATTTCAAGAAGGAATCCTCTCTTATTGAAATTAAATGGATGGAATTTTTCAATCTATCAATGTTTACTCATATATAATTGTTTCCCTTGGATATCATATAAATTTTTCTAACTGGGTCCATAATGTTGTTGTCCCATTTACATACAGGTATTGTTAGTGGTTTCAATGCCCCATTAGGAAGTTGTCGCTCTTCCTTCACTTGTAGGAACACCATGCACCTTGAAATTTAATCATAAATATCCCTTTACATATTATCCCACCAATAATGATGAGGAAGGTCCCTATAAATTTTAGTTCTTCTAGGATGTATAGAGGATATAGAGGTATGAGATTCATCCATCAACTCCTTATTTATATCTATAAAATATATAATACCAATCCTTGTACCAACTTTCCGTACACCTTCATGATCGATATTAAATTTAGGAAACTTATCAGTTTATAGAGCCTGGATATTCTTTTTCATTAAAGGATCATCTCTTTTATATTTCTTGATATTCTCTAGTAATGATGATTAAGAAATATTTTGGGATAGGATAGATGAAGCCACTTTCCATATGATTCCCATTTCCAACCATAGTCGGTCCTTGATCAATAGAACTATTTAAATCATCATCATTGTAGGAAAACTAAGATCATTTATACTAAATGAATATATGAATTTGTTTTCTCTTATAGGGTGATAATTAACTAAAAAATAATAATCATTAAGAATCTCCAACCATAACCATTGTCCCATTTTCAGTTCCTTTTCTATAAATATATACATCAAAATATTGTATTCTATGTATATATCACACTTTTCACCATAAAGATAGCGTCACCATATCTTAAGAGTAAAAATGACTATATATTACTCTAAATCAAGGGTAGGATAAATCTACTCATGATGATTTAACATTAGAAATGCATAGGCAATCACATTGTAATTTTTCATGATAAAACATCCAAACCCTTTCAAATATTCATCACTATAGATAAGAAGTCATTATATAGTAGAGGGTAGTGTTAGAAAGGGTGCATTATCCAGTCTCTTATTCTATTCTTAGAAAATTTATACAGAGTCCTATATCTATATAAACTTGACTAATTTTCAATTTAAGTTGGTTAGTAGGTTAAAAAGTCATGAATATTTTTTTTAAAACCATCGATAATACCCCCCTAACCCAAAACAAATTTGAATCTTGGTTATAGTTGTGGGATGAGACCACTCATCTAAATCATTTTTCATGGAAGGACCAACTGAGATTCCTTCACTAGTTACAATGTTACCTAAGAATGCAATTTTTTGAAATCAAAACTCACAACTATTAGACATGCCAAAAAGATTATTTTTTCCTCATAGTTTTTAATATAACCCTTAGATAATCCTCATGCTTTTCATGAATTTTTTAATATATCATAAAATCATCAATAATGACCACCATTAATTTATCAAGGTATTCCCTAAATAATATATTCATAAAATCCATAAATATGGTAGGAGAATTAGTCAATCCAATGGGAATAACAAAAAACTCATAATGACCACATCTTATTCAGAAGGTGGTTTTTGGTATCATTTCTTTTATTACCCTCAACTGATTATACCCTCATCAAATGTCAATCTTGGAGAAAAATTGATCCCCATTAAGCTAGTTAAAAAAATAATGAATCCTTGTAAGAGGATATTTTTCTTCACTATTATCCCGTTAAGTTCTCTGTAATCAATTCATATATGCATTGATTTGTATATCTTCTTTAAAAATATAACATGATCTCCCCAATGGGACACAAATGGTCGAATAATAACATTCTAAAAAATATATTGAAGTTTTTTATTTAATTCCTCAAACTCCAAATATTCCATTCTATATGGAGTATTTGAAATTGGCTTCAATCTAGGTATGATTTCAATTGAGAACTATACCTCTCTTTCTGTAGGAGATCTAGATAATTTTTTTGGAAATACATCAATATATTCCCAAAAAATTGGTATATATACAATCTTTAGACTTTCTATTTCTTCACCTTCTTCACCAATTATTTCCATAAAGAAAAGATATAAGAGGTGGTTCTTCAAAAGACATATACTAAGATATCTCTCATTTGAGGATAACTACAAGTTTTCCCTTTAATATAACAGAAATTTCTATGCTTCTATAATTGATATCTTCATTATAATTTTTATACCAATCCATTACAATTATAATTTAAATTTACACCAATAGAATGACCACTGGGTTTATGGAGAGATTTAACTCACCAATGTTAATAGGGGAATACCTATATATCTTTGATTCTTTAATAGTTCCTCTAAGAGTTTTAACTAAAAAATTTAAAACTATAAAATCATGGAAGAAATTGATGTTATATGAAAATTTATTGAACTAAATGAGTATGCATAACCAAAATCGAACAATGTACTTTATAGCATTGAGTGTATAATGAGAGTACCTAAAAACATAATTTAGAGACTCTAATTTATCCATCCTTATTTTGAATTCATTACCTTTATCCATTGGCCAATATTGAGGTTAATGGTGGTAACCCTCTATTATATTCTTATTTGGGCATTGATTTTAAAAGTTCCCAAGTTTTCCACACATGAAACATTGCAATTCAAGTTGTTCTTAAACTATTTCCCCTTTTTTTGTTTGCATTGATACATTGAGGCTTCAATTCAATATTAAAGTTATGATCTATATATCTATATCTTTGATGCCTATATCACAATCCACTTTTTTGTAGATAGTTCCCAAAATGATTCTCCCCACATTTTTTTACATGGAATGTTATTATTTCTTCTAATATGGATTATTTCAAAAAAAATCCCAAATATTATCATCTTATCATCCTATCCATGAATCCAATGGGTATCTCTGAGATCCATTTAGACTTTGAGTTCACATTGTATAATATCTACATAAATAGCAAAGTCTATGATTGCTAAATCCTTCTGTAGAAGGGGTCTCAGTCCGTCGTAGAATTGATCTATCTTCTCATTATAATTGATAAAAATCATGAAGTGAATCATGAAATTATTGTAAATTTCATCCCATAATTACCCAAAGAATTAGTTTCTATATGTTTTGATTGATGGAATTACCTATATATCTTATTTTATAGTGTATGAGGAAAATACATATTGAAAAATAATTTTTTGATGTCTTCTCATTCCATGGCTTCCACCTCATCCGTATGATTAATTTCCATTTCAGTGTCTTCCATTGATCAACCTCTCCTTCTAGGAGATATATTAACAACATAACTTTATCTTGTCGAGGATTATGGATAATAGTAAAAATATTTTCAATAGTATTGATCCATTTTTCTATGATTAGTGGATCAGAGGTTCAACTAAAAAAAGTGGTTATTGATGCATAAAAGATTCAATTTCAATTGTTCCTTCCTTGGTGAAGCTTGATTCGTTACATGGTTTAGGTTGTTATTCATGACTTGAGTTAATGGATTCATCTTCATCATGAAGTTTTTAATTCTAGATCCTCCAATATTGGGAAGGACATCATCACATTGTATGTTACATCCATTTTTTAAATTATTCCTTCTACTTCCATCCATTTTTATAAAATAAGAATATATAAGTGACAAATTTTTTATAGTGGCCCCACATTTATTGCATTAGTGTTATATCATTTTTAAGATAAAAACATAATAATAATGCAATACAAAGTCCAAACGTTTGGTATATTGGGAAAATTAGGCTTTTAAATTACTTTTTCAATATAAAACTAGAACATTTATTTAAATACTTATTATTTATCCTTATAAAATATCTCACAATATCCTTAGTAAAACTAGACACCAGAGGATATACCTCAAAGAAAGGGGTGATCTAAACACCCAGTAAGAGGAGGAATAAGGGACATGAATCAAAAGTACATAGGTGAACACAATCAACATCATCATATCATAAGCATAGAATTATCATCACAACCATGATGGAAACATTTTATAAATGTATAGAATGAACAATTTAGATAATAATGAAACATCAAAACAAATTGGTCAAAACCGCACATTTATGTGAACAAATCTAGCATCATGTTCACACATAACAAATGTGCATAGATTGTAACAACATAAATGTGAAAAAATATATCATATTTCTCATGAAAACTATAAATTATCTCATGAGATATATCAAATTAACAAAATAATTAGAGGGATATATATTTTTGGGCACACCTCTCACTTCATAAATCATCAAAAATCGTGCAAGAAAATTAGAACATAAAACAATCGTAGTCATGAAATAAACCCAGGGAAAGGAATGGGTTTAATAAATGGTTTAAAAATATTTCAAGGAATAAATTTTTTTATTCCCAAGTGAAAAAGGGAGATCATGACTTTTTAAAAACATCCTTTTTCTTTGGAGAAGAAACAACTCATTAAGAGTCAATGTTTTTTTGTCTTTAAAAAATAAATTATTTTTACCAAGCCTTTGAATTTGGATTGGAAAATTATTTTATAAGGTAGGAAACATGTATTGACATTGAATAAAAGTAAAATAATATAAAAAGTTAATTTTTAGTATATTATAAGAATATTTATATTGAAAATAGTGTTAAAGGGATAGTAACCCAATAAAGGTATTTGGCTTGTAAATACCCTTACCTTAATTCCCGGTTTATTTGGTCATGTTTTCACCACTTGAATAATAAATGTATATTGATTAAAACATTGAAGCAAAATTAAATTATGTTAATTTATTTCTCTACTTATTACTTATAATCACTCTCTTATATTTCTTAATTCTCACTGTTAAAATATAAAATTTTTAAAATCATGTTTTACATAAAAAATATTTTTTTTCTTTAATTTTTATATTTTGTTCAAGGTATTTTATAAATAAGTAGGATTAATTTATATAAGATTAAAATAAATATATTACGGAATTTATATTTCATAAATCATTTATTATAACCATCCATAAGGATGGTTATAGTAAAATAATTGGAATATTCCTCGTCAGCGGTTAACTAACGACTAATGGGACCTTTTCCAAAGAGGAGGTGTGAGATGTATAATTTGTGATTATATTACAAGAAAATTTTTTATAGTATATTAAAATTATAAATATCATGTAAACATACTATATAATTGGATTAATAAGGTTTGAATTAAAACATAAAATGATGATTTAATATTAGAAAAGGAAAATGAAATAAAAGGATGAAAGGACATTAATAATTTATAGAAATGGTTCCTTTTCTATTACCCATAAATTCTTGAAATATTAGAGTTTGATTCCTCTATAACTTAACTAAGGATTATAAGGGGATTAACTGAAAATATTTGTGTATATTTTTTATTTTTTTAAGTGAGGGAGGAGTCAATTTACAAGATGAGGGAAAGGGGTTATTTATACTTGAGGAGGGGGTATTTTTATAATAAAATACTATGTCAAAGGTAAACCCTATAATAGGTAAATTTTTACACTATAAGTAATATATTAATAAAAAAATATTTTTAGGAAATTAAATTCTTTTATAAACTAGGCTCAATGATTTATTAAAAATAATAATCGAATAAATGAAAAATGGTAATTTTAAAGGAACACTTTGGACTTTAGACATTGAAAAATGCTTTTTTAGGTTTGAAAATTAAGTTTCTTATTTTTAAATAACCCATTTATCTTTTTAAATTTATTTTTGGATGAACTAACGAATTTGGTATTTATTAATTCCTTATTTCATTATCACCGTGTAATAAAACTTACAATATATGGACGACAACATTTTTTCTATTAATATAAAAATTGATTTTTTTAGAAAATTAACAAAAAAGTCTCTCTTGGAAAATTTCAATGAACCGATTTCAATAATGTAATTCATTTTATAAGAATAATTTTCCAACATAGTTAATTTTAATTTTCAATATAAAAATTATGATTTCTATAAAATACCTTAAAATACAATTTAATACAAATGTGATTATATTTTCTTTGAGTTTTTAATAATGATATTTATTTTATGTAATTATAATAATTATATTTAACTAAATTAATAAATATAAATATTATTAATATTAAATTTTATTTTTTGAGGTCAGATTACTATCCCAACAGTCATTTTTATATTCCCAAAGGTCATGTTACTATTCCCAATAGTCAGGTTACTATTCTAATAGTCATATTACCTCCTATAAATACTATGAAATTCATATATTCAACACTTACTACAATTCCTCTCATGGTTCACGATTTCTATTTTCTTGAATTTCAATTAGTTTACTAATATTTTATTTCATTTATAATGTGGTTGTCTATGGGGGAAATAATTCTTGTAGATTGGAAGGATCTGAATTTTCCCATTCTATATTTCTTAATTCATGTTTTTTTGTCTTATTGTAATGTTATAAAGTTTCATGGGTTTAATTGCTGATTAATATAACGATATTTGTTAATGAAATAAATTATTATTGTTATATTTATGTGTTTAATATTTATAATACTATATAATATAATATAACACACATTTATTTAAAGAAATAAGTATTATTTATAAAATCTAATTTGTTATATTCTTCCCCCATTTATAAATTTTATCCCTATAATTTCAACATATATTTTCGATTGAGAATAGGTGAGGGTACCCCTGTTTCATTTTTTCCTGTGGTTCCCACATCACCTAATCATATTTATGGTTCCACTCTAACACTTTGAGAAGGTGATTTGTCTTATAGAATAGAACATTGTCTCAATGGTATAATATCTTCACTAGAATCCCCTTATATGAGAGTTTATTCTCTAGTTGTACCAGCTTCGGATTTAGAATAAGTAAGGGATCAGGTATGTACTTCGTCAAGAGATATATGCAGAATACATCATGAACTTGAGACATATTTGGCGGAACATATATCTAATAGAAAACTACTCCTATGTGATCAAGGATCTCAAAGGGGATATTATTTATTTTCTCTTAAAACCGTATGATTTTTTATCCATGGTGACATTGAAAAAAAAGCTTGGTCTCCACCTTTAAACTCCAAGTCCCTTTAAAAGTTATTAGCATAGCTATACTATTAAATCTAATAATATTTTATATATTGTTAGATGGCTTGAACCTTTTATATCATCTCTTGGACAATATTAGGTCCAAGTATCTTTCTTTTAATAGCTTCATCCCAACATGTAGGAGTTCAAAATCACATCCTATATAGAGAATAATATGGAGCCTTTTGAATACTTGAGTCGAAGTTGTTTTCATCTAAAAACTGAACTAATGGGATATGTTGATCTTATCCTCCATTAAATTTCACTGAGAAGCCTCTCAGCATGTCCTCGAGATTCTAAATGGTACTTTCATATGGGTCATAATTTTTTTGGTGATAGTCCATACAGAAATTCAGTTAATTATTCAAATCATATTGAATACTTATATATAATTTATAAGTGAACCTTGGTTCATGATCATATATTATCAAAATTAGATCCCCATACAACCCCATCAATTCATTTATGTATATCTTGGAATTTTTTTCAAGAATAAAATCTTCCCAAATAGAGATGAAGTGTGAAGTATTACAGATTCAATCCACCACAAACCATATTGAATTTATTCCTTTTATTTTATTTGGGAGACTTGGGAAAAATTCCATGGTGACATTCTCCCATTTCTTTGTTAGTATAAGTAATGGTTGCATCATCCCTGCAACTTCTATGACTCCACTATAAATTTCTAACATACCACACACTTTGATATGTTCTTAGTTAAATCCTTCTTCATGTTGTCCCAAAATAATATCTCTCAAAGATAATGGAACATCATGGTACTTTTAGGGTGTATGGAGAAATATTAGAATTTTAAATAATGCAATAGTTCATTTATATCTGGTGATGAAGGAAATGAAAATAAAGTTCCAAATAAAATGAAAATATCTTCATTGATGTGTAACTCATAAATATTCCCTTTCTAAATTTATTTCAACCTCTTTTGAAGCTAAAAATCATCCTTTTGTGACTCCTTTATTTTCTCTAAGATTGATGGTAGATAAATCATTTGGACAATGAATGATATATTCCCCACCTTTATGATATATAGATCCATCATTTGAATATCCATGAATATATGGCCTTTCTTAATCTATGTCATGGATAGAGTAGCAGGTTATTCTCTTCTAAGATAATCAACTTCCTTCTTCATCTTTCCTAGATGTTAGTGAATAGAGAAATCAAAGTCCTTGACTAGCTCTAACCATATTTTTTGATGCATATTGAACTCCTTCTATGTGAATATATACATTAAACTCTTATATTATATATATATGTTTTAAATATAACTAGAGAGGTTTTTACAAAAAATATTTAAGGTTAAGATCATAGTTTCTAACTCCATATCATGCATTTGGAAGTTATTCTCATTTATCTTCAACTTTCCTGAGGCATATGTTATCACTTAATCATTATTCAAGAGTACATAACCCAAAAACTTCTTTTAAGAATCAATTTATATCACAAAACATTCTCTACATGATGGTAGAGTGAGTACATGAGTTGTGACTAGCCTCTTATGGATCTCCTTAAAGATTTCATCACATTATTCCATAAAGATATACTTTACCCCTTTCTATGTTATCTTAGTTAGTGGGATATAAAAACATGATACATTTCAAAAAAAAAAATGTAATACCCTACTAAGCAATGGAAACTACTAATTTATATGACACTGGTGGGTCTGGTCCATTCCTCAATTACCATTATCTTTGAAGGGTACAAATAAATTCACTCACATACGATCACATTCCCCAAGAATGTGACTTGATGTATCCAAAAGTCACACTTTCTGAACATAGTGTAGATTTTATTCTTCTTTAATGTTTCCAGCACAATCCTTAGATTCTCTTTATGTTCCTCCTTGCTCATGGATTAAATGAAAATATTTTCAATAATCACAACCAGAAATTTTTTAAGTGAGTCATTAAAGGCTCTATGCATAAAATCTATGAAGGTTTCAAGGTAATTATTATGACTGAATGGAATCACTATTAACTCATAGTTCCCATACCTTATATGGAAGGATGTCTTGTGAATATATTCCTTCTTTGCCTTTAGGTGATCGTATACAGAATGAAGATACAATTTTGAGAAGTAGTGAGGTTATATTAGTTTATCAAACAAATCATCAATCTTTGTCATAAAATACTTATTTTTTTATGGTGATATTATTGAGCTCTTGATAATATATACATAACCACATTTATCCATCCCTATTCTTTACAAAGATAACTGGTTCACCCCATGATGATGCACTAGGGTGTATAAACTTTTTTCCCAAATTAACTTGTAGCTAATTCTTTAACTCCTCTAATTAAATTGAGGCCATTATATAAGGGTATTTGGACATATGAGTGGATTAAATTATGAGCTCACTTGAGAAATCAACCTCATGATTTGGTGAAAGTCTAGGATGCCATTTGGGAAATACATTATTTTATTCTATAATATTGGGAGTTTCATCAATAGTGATGATTTCATTAGACTCAACCATTTGGAAGAAGTATGCATCTTTATATGGTATCATCACCCACACCATTGAGGGATTCTCTAATGGAGATTCATGGTCTTACTTTAATTTTTTGAGGATATTGGGATGGTTCAGAATACAAAGAGAGATTTCCTTTTCCTAGAATATGATGTGTTCTCTATATAATGAGAGTGAAAGCATTCCCAATACAGCATCATATCCCCCCAAGGTAATTATTAAAATATTCACTCAAATAATCCTCCCACATACACTAACAAAAGAAGAGTCTAACACTTGGGTTTAATTGATCACTCCAATATGGGTTTTTACAGATATCACTACTCCAAGTTATTGGGGTTTTTATTCAATGGTTCTATAAAACATAGGATATGAAGGAATGTGTAGAACCATAATCAAATTAAAAAAAATACATTATTGAGTGAGTATGAAGGGTACCTTATATGACTTCATTTTCATGTTACAAATCAGTAATGATGAGGGAATATGATCTAATTTTATAATTTGTATTTAGTGGTTTCTATATTGGATTTCCCTCAATAACCCATCATTTAGTGCAATAAATTAGATTGTTCCCTTGCATCCTACAGTTGATGCATTGAACCATGGGTGGTTCCTTCATTTTATCCATAATGTTTTTATAATTTTTCATTTCTCTTCGACATTCATGAGATTAGTGTCCTTCTATACCACACTTGAAAAATTTCCCTATACATTTGGGTCAATTTCCATGACGGTTCTTCCCATTTTTTGACATATGGGTGGTTTGATCTTCTTTACTCCTTTTTCATTTGATCTACCCGCATGAAAATCCATTTTCTATTCTTATATGTATATCCAAGATATAATTCTATGTAATCCATTTATACTTTGATATCACATCGAAATACTTCTTTGAAAATCCCAAAGTCTTGGATCTCTAGATCCTTTATAAGTTGTGTTTTAAAACCACTAAAAATTTGATCAAATTTTATATCTTTGTTGATAGAAATATTGAGGCATATATTTCAATCCTTTTTATGTTTTCCTAAAAATCCATGAAAAATTCGTCCTACTTTTCATTAATCTCTAGTAATTATCTCTTCATCTTGGTTCAAAGTGTTTGAGGTAAATACTGGTTAAAAAATATTTTTATATAGTCTTACCACTTCATCTCTTCAATTTTATCATTCATCATGCTATCAAAACCCACCATTAATCATCCACTCCATTAAAATTATAGATGTCCAGAGTCACCTTCTCTTTCTTAGAATAGTGGATCTCGAAAAAGATCTTCTCTGATGAGTTCACCCACTATTCTATAATAAGATAATTATAATACCCATTGAACGGTGGTGGTCATTACCACATAAAATACCTGATGTATAGTTTCTCCTTTTTGAGAAAAGGGGTGCATTCACATGGTTCAAGTTATTTTTCATAGCCCGAGACAACTGGGTAAGCATCACCATAAATTTTTAACTCCACCTCCCATTGAATTGGGAATGTATTTTAAATAATCATTGTATTATCCATCACACTAGTAGTTAGTTTGATTTCTCCTGGTTCCCACTATTTTCTAAAACATTAAACGATTGAACAAAATGTAATTAAAAAAATCATAAACAAATAAATCATTCTTATGAAAAAAACAATTCTAAATTCATAGCTTATAAAATACCTATGTTTAGTTTGATGTTTCTAGGGGCTTCTATATTAAACATTCTATAACTTTAAGAGGAATAATTACTTTAGTTATTTATCCTTAGTGATGGTTTTTATAGTGTCTTTGATTAAATAAATCATATGTAGGGTGGGTACAAAGGCATATTGTCTTGCACCGGGTAATGATTGAGTCAAATCCAAATGTTTTATTTTTCAGGGTTATTACCCCTTGGCACAACTGTGATAGATCTACATCTACTTGTAGTATCCAGATAAGGATTTAATTTCTTGAAAACCAAGAAATATCAAAATTTTCCAAAACATAGGATGGTTCTCTTAAAAATTAGACTTATCCCAAAGATTTTCACTAATGTTTTCACATATTAATTCCAAAATTAACTAATCCATTATACGGTACCAACTATAATGGCCATAATTTTCATACATTACTATTACATCATTTTTAATATAAATAACATAATAGTAATAGAATCCATGATCTAAAGGTTTATTATCTTTGATAAATTCAGCTCATACATTACTTGTAAAAAATAAAACTTAATCATTGATTTATATCCTTATTATTATCCGTATAAAATTTCTCATGATCTCCTTAGTACATGCAGACACCAAATGATATATATTGAATAAAGGGGTGATTTAAATACCTAGTAAGAGGAGGAATAAGGGAAATGATTCAATAGTTCATGGGTGAGAATAATCAATATCATAATGTTATAAGAATAGGATCATCATCATGATCATGAGGGAAACATTTAAAAAATTCATGGAATGTGGAATTTAGATAATAATGAAACATCAAAACATAGTGGTCAAAACCCACACATAGTTTTGAACAAATGTATCATCATGTTCACACATAACATATGTGCATAAATAATAAAATCATAAATATGAAAAATATAGAATACATAATACACATTGTATCATGATATATATCACATTACAAAATTTATTTGATGGATATATAATTCATGGCCTACATGTCACTTTTTAAATACTCATCAATCATGTAAGTCATATAGGATATATACAAATCATAGTCATGAAATAAACCCTTGGAAGGGAATAAGTTACATAAAAGGTTTTGAATTTCACATATCATGGAATAAAATTTGTGATTAAAAGGTGAAAAAGGGTTATCATACATTTTAAAAAATATCATTTTTATTTGGAGAAGAAACAACTCACTAGGAGTCAAAGATTTGTTGTCTAAAAAAATCCTTTTTGATAAACCTTTGAATTTGGATTGGGAATACTTTTTGAAAGGTAAAAAACATTTATATCCATGAAATAAAAGGTAAATAATATAAAAAAATAATTTTTAGGATATTAGAAGAATATCCGAATTGAAAATAGTGTGAAATGGAAGGTAACCCCAAAATGAGTTGGGTTTGAGAACCCCTTACCTTAATTCCCGCATTAATCCATTGTTTTTCCGACTCCTAGATAATAAAATTAGTTTTATTAAAACATTTAACCAGTAGTGAATAATGTTAATTTTTATTAATATTAATCAATTATAATAATTGGATTCTATTTCATAATTACCATTTTCAAATGGGAAACTTTTGGATATCATGTTTTACTTAAATATTTCCCTTTTCTTATTTCGCTATTTTGTTCAAGTTCATTTATACATAAGTACAAATAATTTATAGAAGATTAAAATACACACACACATATATATATATATATACATTTATATATCATAAATATCTTATTATAAACATATAAAAGTTTAGTTATAAGAAAATAATTAGAAACATCCTCGTTGGCAGTTAACCAACCGTTAATGTGACATTTTCCAACGAGGAGGTGTGATATTTATAATATGTGATCATATTCAAAGTTAAATTTTTAGTATATTAATATGCTCAAGATCATGTAAAAAAAATATATAATTGGATTAACAAGGTTTTAATTATAAAATAGAAGGAGGACATGAAACTATGAAAAGAAAAATAAAATAAAAGGATGAAAGAAAATTACTTATTTTTTGAAAGGGTTCCTTTCCAACGACCCGCACATTCTTGAAATACTGGATTTTGATTACTCCATAACATCCATAAGGATAACAAGGGTCCTATGAGAGGGGATTTGGGTATAGGATTTAATTTTATAAATTATCGAGGATTCCATTTCTAAAGTGAGTCATAGGAGTTATTTATACTTATTTTTAGAATAAAAAAACTAATAAAATATTATATCGAAGGTAGTGAATTTTTTACACTATGAATAATGTATCAATAAAATAAAATGGGTTTAGGAATTTATATCCCTTTATAAATTGTATTTTAAAATTTATTAAAAATGAAAGTGGAATATATGAAATGTTATTATTTTAAGGAAACACTTTGTACTTTAGAATTTTGAAAATGCTTTTTAGGTTTTAAAATTAAGGTTATTATTTTTAAATGATCCATTTATATTATTAAATTTATTTTGGATAAACATAACCAATTTAGTATTTATTATGTCATTATTTAATTATCATTATATCATAAAACACATGGTATTTGAAACACTACATTTTAACTATTCACATAAAAATTGAATTTTTCAGAAAATTACTGAAAAATCATACGTAAATTATTTTTTACTTATAATTTAAAAAATGAAATTCATTTTATAAAAATAATTTTATAAAATTGGTGATTTTATTTTTTAATATAAAAAATATGATTTTAATGAAATACCTTCAAATACAATTTATTAAAAAAGTACTAATATTTTCTTTGAGTTTTTAATCATGATATTTTTTTACAGCATTATAATATTAATATTTATATAAATTATTCAAGATAAATATTATTACGATTACATTTTATTATTTTGAGGTAATATTAGTATTCCAATGGTTAGGTTACTATTCCAGATGGTCATGATATTATTCACAATGGTGATGTTACTATTCCAACGGTCATATTACCTCTTATAAAAACTGGTTCATTCCATCATTCAAAATTTACTACAACTCGTCTCAATTTTCAACATTTCCATTTTCTATAATTTCAATTGGTTTAATAATTTTTTATTTCACTTCTATTGTGTGGTCAATAGGGGAATTATTCTATTAGATTAGAAGGATCCACAATTTTCCATTTTACTTTTCTTAAGTTAAATTTTTTCCCCATTGTAATGTTTGGAATTTTCATGGGTTTAATTACTAATTAATTGAATGACATTTATTAACGAAATAATTTTTTGGGGGTTATTTATGTGTTTAATGTATAATACTATATTATATAATATAACATGCATTTATTTTAAGAAAAAACATCATTTATAAACTCAATTATGTTACATTTTTATGTTATTGGGATTCATATAATAAAAACACTAATGGAAATATTAATTCTAAAATTTTAAAATATCATGCCTCTAGAATGATATACTTCAATCTTAAAAAATTTATATTATCTATATATTTTTCATAATAGTTTGTAAAAATTCATGTGATTAATCGTAGCATATCCCATAGGAGTGTAAAACCAAGGGTGTAGATTGGCCTCTTCTTCATGCACCAGATAATGATCGAGTTAATACCTAGTGCACCCTTTTTATGGTTATTACCCCAAGATATAATTTTTCTAGAGCCACATCCACTTGTAGTATCAAAATAAGGATTTCTTTACTTGGAAAACACTCACATAATAGTTACTTAATTTCAGGATATTTTCCTATATTAATAATTATCCCAAGGATTATTAGTAAGGATTTGTAGCAATAATTTACAAAAATAACAAAATATATTTTTGATACCAATTATGGAATCCCTCCTTTTTAATATATAAAACTTTCCATGCATAGTAAAACATTTCATAATATATATGATCTTTTAAGGTTTAGTTTCTTTGATATCTAGTACATAGTACATGAAAAACATATAATTTATTCTAACCCACTTGAAATTATTCCTTGTAGAGTCATCCTATTTACTTTTATTTAATTTCATATCCTAGGGACAAAAAATTAAAAAAAGGGGTGAACATAAATCACAGTAAGGGAATAAGAAATGAATATTTAGCATGTGATCATGAGGAATAACAATAGGTATTGATCATAATAAAATGAGGCATATAAATATAGAATGATCATGAATCATAAAATGGATATTTTAATAATACATACAAATGTGACATTTATAAGAATATCACTAAAGTTTATCACAAAGGTTTCATAAAACATAAGTACCAAGGTTATTCACTAAGGTATCATAAAAAATGTCATCTCTGGTGATTAATTATTTACCCAATGCATTATTGTGATATGAGGTAACATCATTTATATGTCTAAATTCATGTGTTCCACGTTGATCATAGTAAAACATTTCATTAAGAACCCATTGTAAATAATGAACAGGATTCATGTAAATGACATTAAATTCATAAATACTTAAAAGAGATGGTAATTTAATTTTTTAACCCATGATATAGGAATGTAGATTTCATATTTGGAAGTCACAAATCAATGAATCATTGTTACATCTATGTAAATACCAATGAATAGAGAAATGGGTTGAGTATTAACAACTTAATAACATTTGATGTAAAAGATAAAAAGTAATGAAACAAGTTTGGAATCATGACTGGTATAAACTATGGATTGGGTAAAGGGAATAATGGGAGGGAATTATGGTCTAGAATTGATAAAAAATTATTTTTGCAATAATTTATTAATAAAAAGTGAATGAAAAGAATGTAATTAAACATTTAGAATACACACCATAAAAGAGGTACTTGAATGGAAAAGAGGAGGAGGAGAGTTCCCATACCTTGGGGAGTAACTTCCTTAACCATAAAGAGGGAAGCCTTAATACCTTAGAGATTCAATGGAGGAAATTTATAGAGTGAAAACGGGAATAATGATGATTTAATTTTGAGTGGAGATGAATTGGGGAAACTAGTGGTTTTCTATCGCCAAAAAGGTAATTTTTTTTATTAATTTACAAATATATGTCCGAAACTTCTAGGTTGATAAAAATAAAAAACTATTAACATACATAAGGATTTTTATCATTGTTTTAGATATTGGAGTAATTTTTTATAATACTATAATCCATTAGAACTGAAATCCATCTTTTTAATATAACTTTGGACACAGAAATATAAATTTTCTACAAAATGTAGTTTTTAAAATAAAAATACATTTTCTACTTTGGAAAGTTATTTATAGGTTAGGAAAATTATTTAAATCAATTAAAATTAATATTATTAATAATATAACATATTTTTGGTTTTAGATTATATTTGATTAATTATTAAATCATTATTACATATATATGAAGTCATAAATTATTCTAAAAATAAAAACTTGTATATTTTTTATTCATTGAGAAATAATGGATTTTAGAAAATTCTCAAATTTTATCCCTAACTAAAATTTGACATTATTATTTCAAATATAAAGTTTATTTTATCAAAAAATTCTATAACAAATATAATATTAAATTTAAAGAAAAAATTCTTATTTATTAAAAAAATAATTATAAAACATAGTCAACTTTATGAAACATATAAAATTTTGAAATAATACAGTTATGTTTTATTTTTATCCAAATATATATATTTATCAAATTCATTTTATATTCATGTGTATTTTAGTAAATAAAACAATACTAAAAATGGGATTAATGAAATAACTATTTCATTTATAAAAATTAGATTAAAATTTTATGAAACTAAGGTATAAATATGATACCCCTTATTAAACCGACTTATTCTCTATGTGTAAGTTGTGTGATGGAGGTAGTTTAATTGGTTAGTTCAACTAAAATTAACCTAGTGGTGATCATCACTAATTTGAACTTCTTATATAGGCAATTTCATTCATGCCTCACTTGTGGAAGCTCTTCATGGGCCTTATCATTGAAGGAACCCAGCGAATCTACCTCCATCCTATGTTCTGACTAATGGGATTCAAAAGGAATGACTCTATTGGTTGATTCCATATTTTCTCTTTTGTGTTTCAATTATCTTTTAACATTACACTTTATAAACCCTAATTCTACTGGTAACATTATTACTAATGGTAATAATTCCCAAAAGTTGTACTGAACAATGGTCATACTAACCCATGGTTATACTGACCAACAGTCATATCCCAATGGTCAATTGTCTCTTTAGACCCTATATATACTCTACCTTTCATTAAAATTTACTTCTTTATTCCTAAATATTCTTTTCAATTCATTTTATAATATCAATTATATTCCTAATGGTTAATTTTATTATAATAGTTTTCATGGAAGGTTTAATCATCCTAGTTGAGATAGATTTTATAGAGTATACTGTTACACTGTTGTTATTCTTTGGTTTACATATCCCTGTACTACTCTTAGCTATACTAATTGGTATCATAAATTGACATGTAATATTCTTTTTGTAACAGTCTTTCTATTTACTTAAATTTTTTAATATAATAAAATAATCATTATAAAAATAAAGACTTCTTTTATTAATCAAGGAAGGATTCTTTAGGTCATTACAAAATATATCATTCCTTGGAAAAAGATAGAAAAAGTGAAAAGATAACCCTCAAGTCTCAACTCTAGTGGGCCTCAGGTTGGTGACTAGAATCAAAGATATAAAAAGTCACACATATGGGATGAATTACCCTCAATAGGAAAAAAATGGGATCATAAGATAGGATATCAACCACCAAAAAAATCCATAACATAAAAAATGGGGAAATACACAATATCCATATTAAAAGTAATGACATGTGAAAAGATAATGTTGATGCACCAGTGAGAAAACAATAGAACCAACAACACCTAAATAGGTCAACTAACCAATATCATCCTAACTAAGGTACACTCCTAAAATAACACTGTAATGACTCATGTTTCACAAGTTTATTCCTTTTAATATTTCTATATATATCTCTATATTTTTCCTTAGATTCAACATTTTGCCTAGGTATCCGAGGACCCTGAAATTAATTGATTGAAAATAATATTATATATAAAATCATGTACATTCAACTTTTTAGAATAAATGGGTTTCCCATTGTTTAGGACCTCATAGGGGAAATATAAGAACATGACTATTTATGGGACATGGAGTTTACCCTAGGACTCACATAAAGTTGGATAGAATTGGATATTCAGTGGAATGAAATCATTAGTGAATGTGATAATTAATTAATTAATTACAGTTAGTAAATTAATTAAAAATGATTAAAATAATCTTCTTCCCATTTGGATTCCTATGTATGGAAGAAGAGAGATGGTTCCATTCATAGGAGACAACCAAACTGGAAGAGGAGGATCTACCAGACATCATTCTTGATTTAGATTAATATTGGATCGAGGTGAATTAGAATACAATCATCTCTTTAGGCATAAATATTCAACATTTTTTTCCTGAGGTTGGAAGAGTTTGAGTTTTATGCCCCAATCACCATAGATGTCTTATTTGAAGGTTTTAAATACATTTTTATGACTTCCAAGGACCCACTGGGTGTCAATCTATGCTTAATTGGAGAAAATATAGGTCTTTAGGAGGTTCTCAAGGATTTTACATTAGGAAATATTGATCCCATGGTGATTCATATAGGGGCACATGATGTGTGTTATTCCCATTGGGGGAATAAATAGGTTTGAGGCTACACAATGTGTATGTTGAGTACACACTATATAGTGGGACTTGTCCATGTGGACAAGTACATGGGAATGCACCACATGTTAAGAAGGAATGGACATATAAAAATACATGGTCAGACCCCAAGTGTACGTAGGATTGTCCAAGTATAAGGGAACATGTTAATGTACAGGGGCATAGGCCAGGAACATGCACACATGCGTGTCCAGGTATATAGGAACATTCCATGTATATAGGATCGGTTTGTGTGAGACAAGATACACCATGCACTTCATGTATATGTTTTGTACTCCAACATGGATATCCAAGAAATGCGCAAAAGAGCACATTCCTAGAAACCTAGGAAAGGTCACACATCCTGTGACCCATGTACATTCTATGTATGTTTTGTATGAGACTTTCACCTTATGTATATAATTACTAGGAAATCATATTTGGGCCCATGAGAAGCGTAAGTGGTTTTTCATGTATAATGTGATGGTAACCTTTATTTTGGACTTTGGGATATAAAAAAACGTTTTATGAGAATGATTCGTCCTTCCATGATGCTTGGCTGATGGTAGTGATCGAGTTGGATCACCAGAGAGATGTTGAGTTTGGTACTCCCCTATCGTACTAGGGTGTGGGTCCCCCATACTCTTTCATAGGTATTATCTGTAGTCCCCTATACTTCATAGGATATATTTCCTCTTCTTATTTAGTGGTACAACCCCATTATCATGTTATGGAGGCGAGTAGGTTCTCCATGGAAGTTGTTTCTCCCTCCGATGTGGAGCGTAGTAGCGAGGTGAGGTCTCCTTTACTCAAATTTTGTTGAGGTTTTGATTGATGTTGGGAATTAGATATATAACTTTGTATTAATAGGTATACTAATCATTCTTAGATAGGTTATGGAGATAGGTACCCCATTTCTCTCACAATTTGGTTTCTTTATGAGAATATCAATTGGGTTTCCCTTTACCTGCTTTATTTTGGAGTTGAGATGATCTTTACTTTTCTATTGATCCCCTTTCTATTTTTGGGGAACCTAATGGGTTTGTATAGGCTCACCCTTTCATGGGGTTTTCCCATATATATTGTGTATTTTATTGATGAAAAACAGATCATCGGTGATATTAGTGGACTTGTTTTTTGTGGAAATTCATGGATCTTAGTGATGATCATGTATGATTGTAGGCCTTGTAGATTATGATATAGGATCTCTTCAGTCCCCTTTATCCGGTAGTTGTTTGGTTAGGACTTCATTTTCTTAACAGTTTTGCAGTTTAACTTTTTATATTTTTGTAGTATGTTGTTGTACTCTAATACTTTTCTAGAGGTTATTTCATGAATGGAGTTGGATGTGTGTGCGTTCATATAGGTACATAGGATAAGCCCTCCCAAATTAATTATTTATTACCCGATTCTTGTTAATGGACAATAGATTATTAGATTTAGGCTTCAGATGTCACACTTTGCTTAATACTATCTAGGTTGGCCCCAATGGTTCGGGTCTTAACAAAGTGGTATCAAAGTAGTCATTCCTGGTCAGTTTTTAGAGTTTACCTTATTATGAGGATTGGTTTGGGAACTTAGGGAAATGGTGTCAATGTGTCTTGAGTTTGGTTCTCAGGAAATAGAACCCAGTGTTGGTGAAAATTTTGACTTATCCATACACCAAGACTCTAACTACCTTCTTATCAAATCATCACATCAATACATCAGTTGTAGGGAAATAGTGGTACATGCGTCATATTGGATTAGATATTTTGGCTTTCTTTTCCTTTTGATTCATCTC
The DNA here is from genome assembly GCA_963277665.1 of Viscum album. NCBI lineage: Eukaryota > Viridiplantae > Streptophyta > Magnoliopsida > Santalales > Viscaceae > Viscum > Viscum album. Next base: position 1,408,924,391 of record OY728125.1, read on the forward strand.
CCCATATATGATCAACTAATTTTGTTACATCATGATACATTTCAGGATTCCTCTACAAATATATCAATCTAGGATGTCGATACTAGATTGTGACAATGATTTTTTGAGTGATGAGGCACGATTTCAGGTACCCACTCATGAGGTGTCTCCTCCAGGAGGGTATGGAGAAGTTTCACAACCTGTTGAGTAGTGCATGGATCTTCCACTAGTGGATTGGGTGGATGATCAAATATATTTTGTATAGATGATATCCCCAACATGTTAAGAAGATGATGTGTGCATGATTAGTGTTCTACGTGAGTTTCAATTTCAATAACTACGAGCTAGACCTTTTGGAAATAATGGATTGTCTCAATTCAGTGGTTTGATTCTACGGAATTGTTTTAACCCCATCCAATCAAATGGTTTCACATGTATCTAGTTTTCATCACGGAGTAATAGGGTATTGGGGGAGTCTAATTGAATGGACCCATGATGAGGAGATTCTCCCATGGATAGACTTCTAACAACTATTCTGTGATGAGTGTTATCCTTTTTTATTTGTCTCTATGGGGATTCAGAAGCATCTCTAGCTGGAATAGGGTGATATTTATATTGTTGTAACATCCCAACCTAGGTGCCACACACCAAATCCTTGATCCGGTTAGTCATCGGACCTCAGGCATGCCTACCCACATGCCAAAGGCTACTAACTAGTAGTGAGGGTCTAATATTAGTCATGGGGAGACTATACCCTTTTTCTAGAGTAAAAAACCATTATAAAATACATAAACAATTACCAAATATATATCCATAACTAGAAAGATGCCAATATCACATGATGACCAAAATTGGAGATAAAATATTAAATTGAACATGAAATATGTCATGTTATTGTACATTCTATGTTTCAATACGAAAACTAAAAAACGAATTCACTAAAGACTCCCCAGTGGGTCCCGAACCATGTATGGTTCAATCATCCATGCTCCACCTCGAATTTATTAATCTAACATGGGGGATTTTCTCTCATAATATCCAATTTAATTTATTTAGGTACTGATCAGTAAGCCCGAGTAGGATGTGAGTACAACTCATTAGGCCACCACTAACAATATCTAAATAATCCAATCAAATAATAGTGTATGCAGTTGTATTAAGAAATAATTACAATGAATAAGTAAATAGTTATCATGTTATCAATTAATATTTATTTAACCACATGAATCTCGGGGTTCTCGTAGACACTCGTACCTCAATACCTACCTCATATCATGCTAGATCCTGAGGTATTCATTGGTGATATCATATCTCAATACCTGCTTTGGCTCATGCCAGATCCTGATGTATTACTAGGTGATATCATATCTCAATACCTGCTTCGTCTCATGCTGGAGCCCAAATATTTTCTGAGGGGTATTATATCTTAGAATTCCACAGTTATCATTATTTAATTCATATAAGAATATCCATCTTACCATTCATATATCACATAATAGAATTACCATATTTCATATCTTTATTCACAATTAAATGACAATGTTACCATTCATACCTCGCACAACAGAATGACCATGTTCCCATTCTTTATTTCACAATTAAATGACCATGTCACTATTCGTACCTCACACGTTATAATGATTATGTTCCCATTCTTAATTCACAACTAAATGACCATGTTACCATTCAAACCTTAGAAATTAGAATAACCATGTTCTCATTCTTTATTTCACAACTAAATGACCATGTTACCATTCATACCTCATACATTAGAATAAACATATTCCCATTCTTTATTTCATAACTAAATGACTATGTTACCATTTATAACCTCCCAATCAAATGACCATGTTACCATTCATCGACACATAATTAATTATTCAAACCAATACCATTACTAATTCAATAATTAGTTAAACATAACAATTACATTGGTTAACCTAAAAATTAACTAATAACAACTAAAAATAATAATTACTTAAAAATTAATTAACCACATAAAATATAGTAATTAAGTCAAAAAATTAATTAATCACTTAAATTCTATTAGTAAATTAAACAATAAACTAATCACACCAATTTCATTGCTAATTTAACAATTATTTTACAAGATAAATACCATTAATTACTCCCTTAATTAATTAAGTATGTCATTCCCATTAATTAACTCATCAATTGATTGATCAATATACACATACTCTATATCCCATAATTAATTCAAGAATAAATTATTTAAATAAAAACTCTCAATGTCTCAAAATTAATTCTACGATTAATTATCTCAAATAATCTATCTCAATATATCACAATTAATTGAACAATTAATTATCTCAAATTAGTAATCTCAAATCTCATAATTAATTATCCAATTCTATCAATTTAATATTCCTAAAATCCACATTAATAAATTCCCCAATTAATTAATCCAATTCATTCCATTTCATCATCACAATAATCCCAATTAATTATTTCATCAATTAATTAATCTAACTCGTTCAATTGTATCAACACAACAATCCCCATTAATTAATTTAATAATTAATTAATCTAACTCATTCAATTGTATTAACATAATAATCCCCATTAATTTATTCACCAATTAGTTAATATAACTCATTCAATTGAATTAAAACAAAAATCCTCATTAACTAATTCACCAATTAATTGGTCTAACTCATTAAATTGTAACAACACAACAAAACCCATTAATTAATTCACCAATTAATTAATCTAACACATTAAATTATATTAACACAACAATCCTCATTAATTAATTCCCCAATTATGTAATCTCAGTAATTCAATTATATTAACACAATAATCCCTATTAATTAATTCATGAATTAATTAATCTAACTCATTCAATTTTATTAACACAAAAATCCCCAATAATTAATTAACCAATCAATTAATATAACTCAAAAATCACAACATTACAACCATTTATTAATTCACCAATTAATTAATCCAAATGATTTTCATTAATTAATTCTATAATTTATTAATCACATTCAACCCCTTTAATTAATTCACCAATAAATTGTACACATCAATTCCATTGATTAATTCTACAATTAATTAATATGACTCAAGCCCTTTAATTAATTCACAACTTAATTATTCGCATCAATTACATTAATTAATTCCATAATTAATTAATCTAACTCAATCCCTTCAATTAATTCACCAATTAATTTTCCAGGTCAATCCCATTTAATTCAATTAATTAATCCCATTAATCCAATTATTTAAATCCAAAAATAAATAATCACATTACTACCATTAATTAATTAATAAATCAATTAATCCCATCAACCACATTATTTAATTCAAAAATTAAATAATCATATTACTCAATTATTTAATCCATCAATTAATTAATACCATCAATCACATTATTTAATTCAAAAAATAAATAATCACACTACTAAATTAATTAATTCATCAATTAATTAATCCTATTAACCCCATTATATAATTCAAAAATTAAATAATCACATTACTCCATTAATTAATTCATAAATTAATTATTCTTACTTAAACAATTCAATGACCACAATTAATTTATTAATTAATTGTTCCGTCTCCATTAATTCAATATCTCTAATCAATTCCTCAATTAATTATTCTATCTCAATCAATTAAATATTCAATTAATTAACTAAAAAATTCATTATCCAATTCAACAATACCAATTACCCCATAATTAATTCAATAATTAATTATTCAAAATCTATAATCCTAAAATCCTTAATTTAAACATTTCCTTCTATTAATTAATTCACCAAATTAATTAATTTGATTAAGAAAAAAATGGCTAAGCATCTAATAGAAATTATACAATCACATAATAATAACTTCAATTATGACATTAGAATTTGAATTATAGATCACCTACCTCATATTTGACGATGAACAATCAATAATAGATATAACCAATTTGAGTGGAACAATGAAGTAGAATGAGATCTGGATCTAAAATCAGGATTGGTATAGAACTATAATCCAGGCTTCGAATCACCAAGAATGGATGTTGGGAGCCTTAGGAATTCATATGGGAGCCTCCAAAAATTAGCGGAGTAGTTTATATCCAAGTTAGGGTCGATTTGGGGTTAATATAAAGGTTCAAGAGATTATAAAATCGATTTTCATAACATGGAATTTTTTTGTGCACATTTTTTTGGGCCAAGTCACACGGTTAGTACTAACTGTGCACCATAACCATGAAATTTTGCACACTTAGGTTGCACACTTAGTTTAACCATGTACAAATCATGTGACTAGGAAACACACTCAGTTTAACCATTTGAAAACCATGCGCAAACTATGAAATAGATTGCACACTTTTTTAAACAATTCGAAAACCATTCTCAAACCATGAAACCCATGTTTCAAACTTTTTTAACCATGTTAAAACCATGCAACCCCTTGCACACTTTTTTTAACCATTCATAAACCATGAAAATCCCCTCTTCCTTCAAAAAATCTTTAATTTTCACCCAAATGCACCTAAATAATAACACAAACAAGTTATACTCAAGATAAGTAAAAATGAATACCTTTAAATGAGCTCAATAAATATTTAGAAATGGTCAAGATCTTATAATCTCCCCACCTTATAACAACTCACCCCCGATCTATACTCGCATGTATCTCTATGTTTTTAGTCAAAAACATTGGGCCACTAAGCCAACATATTTTCTTCTTTCTCTCATGTCTCCTCCTAAAAACGTCCATGTTTCCACAACACACAAACTATTGGAACAAAATTTACCCCTAACACTTTCTCATTGTGAACCAACACATGTATCAGATGCTCCTCATAGAACACATCATTCTCAAACTAAATTTCTACAATATACCAGAAATTTTTTCCATATCACTGCAATAACTCCATCCAAAATTGGAACAAAGACTTTGAATCAAAAAAATCTTGGAAAGGATGTATATCCACCACCTCTAAGGCCCACTTGGACTTTCCTCAAGGAATTTAAACATTCACCTTATAAGTTCCTCATTGGAATTCTCATGCCACCACTTCCAACCCATGGTCTTGCTCTATTTATCTAGTACTAACACATCACTCCCCACCTTTAGATCTTTGTCAACACTTATTTATCAAGAAAATTAACCAACATGGCCCATACTTTAATCAAAAGTTAAACCCTAAAACTTGGACGCAGAATCCAAACCATTCATAGGTCAACAAAAAAACATCAACCACTACATATTCACAATGTATGAGTTCAGAACTCATGGTATTAATCGATATTAAGTCCATCTTGAGAACCAATTTCTTATACTATCGATGTTGTACCATCCACCATCTAGATCCACCTATATACTAGATTCTAAGAGTAACTTTTAAGAGGCCCCATATCCAACCAGAACACATTCAGGTACTTAGGCATAAATCCAGAGCTTTCTCAGTGTACCTAGGACAATGTCAAGGTAGGGGACATGATCATCACTAATTAAAAGAATGTAAAAAGGTTTTGGTGAACACCACCATAATTCCTCCATCACCAATGTCACGACCCGTCCTCGAGGCCCGTGCCGTGACTACCCCAAGCCCGCCTTCCATAGGCCAGGGGCTGGCGACTAGCACCAAGGCGTAAATCCCAACAAAAAGGGAAGGCATTGCCTTTGAAAAGTAAACAAGCACCACAGAGTAATCAAGCGGAAAAGTAAAAACTAAGTAAAAACTGTACAAGCTGTGCTGAAAGTAAAAAGGGGCCGGAAATACAAGCCCAACTGTAAAGTACAACTGAAAGGAAAAACAGAAACTGAAAGGAAAAACTGCATCGTAGAGCCGTCCTCCGGAAGTCCCACCTGAAGGGTGGGTACAGATAGCCTCCACTACTCCTCGGGTCCACCTAACCGCTCCGAGTACGTCCCTCCCAGTGGTCCACCTCCATGTACTGTCCTGCTCCACACGCCTCCTCCACGATCAGCGTTGTCCGTCGTCTGCAACCAACACCACGAAGTGAGGGCATAGCCCGTGCAGGGGTGAGTATAAGCTACTCAGTAGGGACCCCGAGACCCCCGAAGGTCTCCCGAAATCCACAAAGGATAAATCATGAAGAAGAGATACAATCACGAAGTAACATCTGACACGGCTTAGGTATATGCCCATACATATACCTAAGTCTTCAATTCCCCGATCGACTCCAACGTCCGAGCCCTAGCACAACCCAGTCCACACAGGAAAGCAAAACGAATACCCACGCAGGATAGAACAACACAATCCACAAAGGAGAGTAAACAGTAAATCCACACAAGATAGCTCAACAGAATCCACAAAGGAGAGTAACACAAGATTCAGCTCACACAGGTATACTTCTTCGGATGACGATAAAGATGATCATTGAACCATCTAAGACGTCGGACCCACGAAGGATCGATAGGTACTGACCTTGCAGTGACCCACACAGGATCGGGCCCACGCAGGACCTGTAGGAGTTGGCTCACACAGAACCGCTGAGAGATGACCCACACAGGATCGGACCCACACAGGATCGGGCCCACACAGGACCGGGCCCACGCAGGACCTGTAGCACTGATCCACGTAGGATCGCTGAGTGTAGTAGTCGTCGCAGTCCGCTGAGGATCTCTGCACAGTCATCGCCGCAGTCCACGGAGGATCTCTGCACGGTCGTCATCGGAGTCCACGGAGGATCTCTGCACAGTCGTTGCTGTCGAAGTAGCAGTCGCAGCCAGCCTAGGGTTCCCGCACACAGCAAGCTCGTTCGAGAGGGTCCGCTCCACGAGCCGAGAGGCTGATACATCAACTGACACGAAGTCCGAAGTTGATGTATCCAAAAGTTCCGTATCTTCAACAGGAACTCAACGTCGCAGACGGCGCGTCAATCGGACGCCCGGTCTGAGAGATATTGGCATTTTCGTCCCAGGGGCCCGGTTGGTTTTTAAGGAAAAACCAACTCGACCGCACTCCACCTGTGTCCAAACCTCGGGCGGAGTATGCCAAAAGATCCTTCTCACTTAGAGGAATTCAACAAAGCTGACGGCACGTCAATCGGATGCCCGTAGCTCAAGATATGAGCGTTTTCGTTCCGAGGGCCCGGTTGGTCTCGTGTACGAACCAACCCGGCCGAACTCAAAGTATTCCGAAACCTTGAGTGAGATATGCCAAAACGACCGTCTCGATCCAAGGATCGCGTTGCCGCTGACGGCGAGTCGTTTGGAGGCACGAAGCTCAAGTTACGGGCGTTTGAACAAAAACGTCCGAAGAAGGGGGGTACGGGCCCGGGCCGACCCGGCCCGCCCCCCTGGGTCGGCCCGAACCGGGTCGACCCGATCCGGGCCCGACATGACCCGGGTCCGACCCGGTTGGCCCGGCCCGGCCCGGCCAGGGCCGGTCCGGCTCGGCCGAGTGGCTGAGCGCCGCGGGCGTTGACCTGCGGCCTGAGAAAGTCGCGGCCCGCCTGGGCCGCGCTGGCGAACCGCGGACGCGGCTGAGCCACGTCCGCCTGGGCGAACCGGACCCGCGCGGCCGCGGCTTCAGCCGCGGCGGCCTCTTCCGGCGGTGCGCCGGGGCGCCGCCGCCTCCGGCCGCCAGTGCCGCCGCGCCGACGACCCGCGCCGCCGGCAGTTTCCGCGGGCCGCCGGCGTCGCTCCGGTGGCCCGTTTTCCTTCCCGTCTGCGCCGTTGCTCCTCTCGGGATCCGTTCTTTACTGCAGGATCGTCAAACGTCCACTGCGGCACGTTCCGTCATCATCCGTCAAATCCGCACAAAATGAAGAACGGCAGAGGGTCGTCGGGCCGTGTTCGTTTGGCCCGCACCCTCCGCGTTAGAGATAAACAACCGAGAGAAAATTTATTCCACACAGGAAACAACAATTTTTAATAAGATTAGAAATTGTTCACAAAACGGTTCTTTAATTTCTTTAAAGAAATATTGACGGGAATAAATTAAAAAGGGGGTAATTTTCCAAAATAAATCCCTACCTCGTCGATTGTCGCGCGCGGGCGTTCTTCGCGGAAAAGATCGTCGCGGAAGAGAGGGATCGTCGCGTCGTCGCGGGGAGGCGCCGCGTCGTCGCGGAATCCGGCATTGAGTCGGCGAGCTCAACGAACCAAGAACAACAGATTTAAATTATTAATATTTAAATCTGTGTTTCGTTTAAAACCAAAAGAAAAGAACTTGAGAGGAATACCGAGATCACTCACCTCAAACGGTCGGTGATCGGAGATCGGAGCGTGGAAGAACGTCACGGACGGAAGCGTCGTCGATTTTCGGGTTCGGCCTTCTTCGCGTTCTTCGCGTTCTTCGTGTTCTTCACGAGGGAGAAGAAGCAAGAATCCTCTCAAACCTTCTCCAAAGCGCAAATAACCAGAGGTCGAGCGTTGGCCTTATTTTATTATTACGCCAACGAATTTGAAAAACTGGTTAAGAAACGATCCATCAATTCGATGAATTAATTCAACGAAAGAAACAGGCCATTTAATTCACGAAGGAAACAGCCCATTTAATTCACGAAAGAAACAGCCCAATTAAATGGTCTGTTGAGAATTTAGAAAACGCGTCGGTTGACTTTCATTAAGACGAGTTTTCACGGGTGCGTTTCTTAGCGGAAAGAAACAGCGGGGCTCGTGCGGGCCCCACCCCACAAATATCCTACCAAGGGGGGTAGGATATTTCTGGATAGCATCCTATCCAGTTCAACTCAGTTCAAGCCGCCTTTAAGTGGCTTCAAGTGGCTTCCAAGTGGCTTAAGTGAAATAAAATAAAGTTGTCGCAAAATTATTTTATTTCTTAACTTTAAGCTCGAAAATTAAAAACCACACCTGAGCAAACGCAACTCCGGAAGAGGCGTTTCTAAGCGAATACCGGCGCTGCGATTTCATCGGTGCCCTCAGAATTCGATTCCGGGCACCAGTTTAAAAGTTAGAAAAACCCGCTCGTCCGTTCACTGAACGTACCCGAGCCATACTTCGGAAAATGATTCAGGGCACACCGGGCCTCGGAATCAGGTGCCGTCAGAAACTGCGCTCTTGTAAAATTCCAAAGAAAATTAAGAAAAAAAATTTCCTTGAAATTTACGGGTCTTTACATTACTCCCACCTCAGGACTTTACGTCCTCGTAAAGATACATAAAAAACTAGGGAAACAAATGTGGGTACTGAGCACGCATCTGAGCCTCCCGCTCCCAAGTGATCTCATGGAGGTTCCCGTGCTGCCATCTGATGCGCACAAGAGGAATCGATCGCCCACATAGGACCCGCTCCTGTCGATCCTCTATCTCCACTGGGACCTCCGCAAAAGTCACTCCATCATCCACGTCTAGCTCCCCATAGTCGATGATGTGAGTCGGGTCGTGCACGTATCTCCTCAGCTGGGATACGTGGAAGACGTCGTGCACCCGGTGCAACTGAGGTGGCAGAGCCAGACGATAAGCCACCTCGCCAACCCTGCTGAGGACCTGGAAGGGTCCGATGAAGCGTGGAGACAACTTGCCGCCTCGGCCAAATCTCCTCAAACCACGTCGAGGTGAGACCCGCAAGAAGATGTGGTCGCCATCCTCGAACTCTAGTGGCCTCCGCCTCCTGTCAGCATATGACTTCTGCCGGCTCTGTGCTGTCCTCATCCGCTCCTGGATGACCTGGACCTTCTCTGTCGTGGCCCGGACCATCTCCGGTCCCACAAGTGCTGACTCTCCAGGGTCTGTCCAGTACAAAGGAGATCTGCAAGGCCTTCTATACAACGCCTCGTAGGGTGCCATCCCGATGGTGGAGTGGTAGCTGTTGTTGTACGCAAACTCTACCAAGGGTAGGTGGTCCTCCCAGCTGCGACCAAAGTCGAGGACACATGCGCGGAGCATGTCCTCGAGAGTCTGAATGGTCCTCTCCGTCTGACCATCTGTCTGAGGGTGAAAGGCGGTGCTCAGACGTAGTCACGTCCCGAACGCCTCCTGCAACCCCTTCCAAAGCCGGGAAGTAAAACGAGCATCCCGATTGGAGACGATAGTCGATGGCACACCGTGAAGTCGTACAATCTCCTGAACGTAGAGACGCCCCAATCTCTCCACTGAGCCCTGCTCTCAGATGGGTAAGAAGTGTGCCGACTTGGTGAGTCGGTCAACAATCACCCAAATGGAATCGTGACCTCTAGAAGTGTGTGGAAGTCCAGTCACGAAGTCCATAGATATCCCGTCCCACTTCCACTCCGGGACCTCCAAGGGCTGTACCAAACCTGCTGGTACCTGATGCTCTGACTTCACCTGCTGGCAGGTGAGGCACCTTGAAACGAACTCTGCCACAGCCTTCTTCATGCCCGACCACCAGTGCTGTCATCTGAGATCCTGGTACATCTTCGCCACTCCAGGATGTACCGCCAAAGGAGAAGTGTGAAACTCTCTCAGCACCTCCTCTCGTAAAGCGACTGGTACCAAGGTACGTCCTCTGAAAAGGACATCGTGCTCTGCTCCAAGGGAGAAACCATCAGGTGCCTATCCCGAGGATATCTGTGCACGCCGTGTCTCACAGTCAGCATCCCCACACTGTGCCTATCTGACCCGCTGAAGAAGTGGAGGAGAGACTGTGAGAGACTGAAGGAAGGCTGCTCCGTCTCTATCCACGAAGGATATCTTCAAAGCGGCTAGCTGCTATGTCGCCTCCTCAAGTAGCTGGATGCCCGTCCTCCTGCTGAGGGCATCAGCCACCACGTTCCCCTTCCCAGGAGTATAGACTATCTCAAAGTCATAGTCCTGGAGGAACTCGAGCCATCGCCGCTGTCTCAGGTTCAGGTCCTTCTGAGAGAAGATGTACCTAAGACTCTGGTGGTTAGAAAAGACTGTGAAGCGCTCTCCCATCAGATAGTGTCGCCATGTCTTCAGGGCAAAGGCCACTGCTGCCAACTCTAAGTCATGGGTAGCGTAGCTCTGCTCATGAGGCCTCAACTGACGTGATCCGTAGGCAATCACGACCCGCTCCTACATCAAGACACACCCGAGTCCGGTCCCTGATGCATCACAGTAGACTACGTATCCAACTCCCTCCTCAGGCAACCTCAAGATAAGTGCGCTGGTCAACCTCTGCCTCAGCTTCTGGAAGCTCTGCTGACATCTGTCTGACCACACGAAGGGTTTCCCCTTCTTTGTCAACGCTTAGAGTGGGGCCACAACTCTGGAGAAGTCCGGCACAAATCTCCGATAGTATCCGGCTAGACCCAAGAAACTCCGCACCTCTGTTATGCTCTTGGGTGGATCCCAAGCTAGCACTGCCTCGATCTTCACGGGATCCACTGCAACTCCCGCCTCAGAAATGACGTGCCCCAAGAAGTGGACCTCACGTAACCAGAACTGACACTTCGAGAGCTTGCCATAAAGCTGGTGCTCTCAGAGTGTGTCTAGTACAACACGCAGGTGGTAGGCGTGCTCCTCCTCCGTCGTCGAGTACACCAAAATGTCGTCGATGAAGACCACGACAAATCGATCGAGGTATGGCTGGAAGATCCTGTTCATGAGGCTCATGAACGCTGCTGGAGCGGTGGTCACGCCGAAAGGCATAACCAAGAACTCATAGTGGCCATACCGACACCTGAAGGTCGTCTTCTGCACATCCTCGTCTCGAAATCTGAGCTGATGATAGCCTGACCTGAGGTCTATCTTTGAGAACCACCGTGCTCCCTTGAGCTGGTCGAAGAGGTCATCAATCCTGGGTAGCGGATACTTGTTCCTCACTGTCACCTGATTCAGGCGACGATAATCGACACACAGTCGCAAGCTCCCGTCCGCCTTCTTGGCGAGCAAAATCGGGGAAGCCCAGGGCGAAACACTGGGTCGGATGAACCCCTTGCCCTGCAAGTCCTCCAACTGTACCCGCAGCTCTCGAAGCTCAGCGGGGGCCATCCGATATGCTGGAGTGGATATCGGAGCTGTCCCGGGGTACAGGTCAATATAAAAGTCTACCTCTCTGCGAGGAGGTAGTCCTGGAACGTCGTCGGTAAAGACGTCCGCGTACTGATCTACCACTGCAGGAAAACTGGGACTCCGCACGTCAACTGCTCCCAGGATGAGGCTAGCCAGCTGATGAGTGATGGGCTGACCTCTCCTCTGCGTGAGTCCATCCTGTGCTGCTAAGGCTCCCTTCTCGCCGGTGATGGTGAACCTGCTCCCGTCGGTGCACACACATCGCACCTTGCACCTAATGCAGTCAATCTGAGCATGGACCGTAGATAACCAATCCATGCCCAAGATGACATCGTAAGGCCTCGACGCCGCTACAAGAAGATCCCAGCCGAAGCTTTCGCCTCCTAGAGTAAGCTCACACTGCCGGCACCAGTGCGTAATCGTCGAGTCTGCTCCCGTAGGAGTCTCTAGCCGTAAGGATCGAGCCAACGGCTCTGTCGGAATCCCCGAGCTCCGAACAAGGGCAGTGGCTATGAAAGAGTGACTCACTCCTGTAACTATCAGAACTGCAGAAAGGGTGGAATAGACACAGATCGTACCTCGAATCATCTCTGGCGCGCCGTGGTCGTAGGCCTCCGCTGCCTGGAGATGAGCCTGTCTCTGCCCGCCAGCTCCCTGTGGTCGGGGCGGGCCTCCTGGTGGTGGTGGTGGCAGAGCCTCAAAGCATCGCCCACCACCTGCTGCTCGGCCAGCTCCTCTGCCTCGTTCGCCTCCTCCCTGCGGACCGCCACGGTCGACCCTCTGCCTCTGCCTGGGTGGTCCCTCCACCGTCGGCTGCCCCTCGGTACGACGGGTCGGGCAGTCACGAGCCATGTGGCCCTGCCCGCCGCACTCGTAGCACTGTCTGCCTCTCGGAAGGCTGGGTCTGGGCTGGGTGCCCTGCACTGCTAAGCCAGTGTCCCGAGATCGCCTGCCGGAAGGTCTGGTCCGCCTGGAACCCTGAGTCATCCGCCGGCTACCAGCTACCGAAGACTCCGCTATCTGCCGCCTGGCGGTAGGTCTCGCTGTGGACTCATCCAGGAAGCTCTCGATCAGGAGGGCTCGCTCCAGTACTCCTGCCTGGGTCGGGATGCTGAGGGAGATCAGCGATGCCCTGATCTCATGTCTCATTCCCTGCTCGAAGGTCTGGGCCCGGAAGAAGGGGTCCCGTACCATGTCTATCAAGTACCGAGAAAGGTCGGTGAACCTCGCCGCGTACTGAGCGACCGTCAAGCTGCCCTGCCGCAGCTGAAGAAGCTCCTGGATGCGCACCGCACGGAGGGTGGCTGGGACGAACTCTGAGCGGAAGAGGCTCTCGAAGTCCATCCAGATGAGGGTGGCCTCATCGTGTACCTGGAGCATCAGGCTCCACCAGCGTCCGGCTGCTGTGTGCAGTAGGCTCGCCGCGATGATCACCATGAGGTCTGCTGGCGTCCTCACTAGCCTGAAAACTCGGACGACCGCCTCCAGCTAGTCCTCGGCTGCCTGGGGGTCCGACTCCCCACGGAACCGGGGTGGTTGCTGGCACTGGAACTCGTGCAGAGCTCCAAGGCGTCGTGCGTCGTCAGCTTCCAGTGCTGGAAGCATCGGGGGCTCGGCGGGTAAAGGTACTGCCGGTGCCTCTGCTGTCAACGGGCCCTGTACCGAGGCCTCGTCGCTCGGCGGGCTGTCGTCGTGCACTACTCTAGGAACCCTAGTTGGCTGTTGTCGTCGTGCCATCCTGAAAAGGAAACAAGTATTCCACGGTCAGAACAGTATACCTGGTGAGCTGACACAAGTAATCACAAAGAAAACTTGAAACACACATGCAATCAATGTTTTCGTGCATTAATTCGGGAATCAGAAGTCAGGGTCCTGGTGTATGGATACGTCGGCCGCCACACCAACACTGGACTCCCTGGACTGATAACCACACTCAATACGCTAAACACTATTGCTTCACATAGAAGGAAGATCAGAGTCTGCGGTAGAACCGACCAGCTCTGATACCAATTTGTCACGACCCGTCCTCGGGGCCCGTGCCGTGACTATCCCAAGCCCGCTTTCCATAGGCCAGGGGCTGGTGACTAGCACCAAGGCATAAATCCCAACAAAAAGGGAAGGCATTGCCTTTGAAAAGTAAACAAGCACCACAGAGTAAGCAAGCGGAAAAGTAAACACTAAGTAAAAACTGTACAAGCTGTGCTGAAAGTAAAAAGGGGCCGGAAATACAAGCCCAACTGTAAAGTACAACTGAAAGGAAAAACAACAACTGAAAGAAAAACTGCAGCGTCGAGCCGTCCTCCGGAAGTCCCACCTGAAGGGTGGGTACATATAGCCTCCACTGCTCCTCGGGTCCACCTAACCGCTCCGAGTACGTCCCGCCCAGTGGTCCACCTCCAGGTACTGTCCTGCTCCGCACGCCTCCTCCACGATCAGCGCTGTCCGTCGTCTGCAACCAACACCACGAAGTGCGGGCATAGCCCGTGCAGGGGTGAGTATAAGCTACTCAGTAGGGACCCCGAGACCCCCGAAGGTCTCCTGAAATCCACAAAGGATAAATCACGAAGAAGAGATACAATCACGAAGTAACATCTGACACGACTTAGGTATATGCCCATACATATACCTAAGTCTTCAATTCCCCGATCGGCTCCAACATCCAAGCCCTAGCACAACCCAGTCCACACAGGAAAGCAAAACGCATACCCACGCAGGATAGAACAACACAATCCACAAAGGAGAGTAAACAGTAAATCCACACAGGATAGCTCAACACAATCGACAAAGGAGAGTAACACAAGATTCAGCTCACACAGGTATACTTCTTCAGATGACGATAAAGATGATCATTGAACCATCTAAGACGTCGGACCCACGAAGGATCGATAGGTACTAACCTTGCAGTGACCCACACAGGATCGGGCCCACGCAGGACCTGTAGGAGTTGGCTCACACAGAACCGCTGAGAGATGACCTACACAGGATCGGACCCACACAGGATCGGGCCCACAAAGGACCGGGCCCACGCAGGACCTGTAGCACTGATCCACGTAGGATCGCTGAGTGCAGTAGTCGTCGCAGTCCGCTGAGGATCTCTGCATAGTCGTCGCCGCAGTCCACGGAGGATCTCTGCACGGTCGTCGTCGGAGTCCACGGAGGATCTCTGCACAGTCGTCGCTGTCGAAGTAGCAGTCGCAGCCAGCCTAGGGTTCCCGCACACAGCAAGCTCGTTCGAGAGGGTCCGCTCCACGAGCCGAGAGGCTGATACATCAACTGACACGAAGTCCGAAGTTGATGTATCCAAAAGTTCCGTATCTTCAACAGGAACTCAACGTCGCAGACGGCGCGTCAATCGGACGCCCGGTCTGAGAGATATTGACATTTTCGTCCCAGGGGCCCAGTTGGTTTTTAAGGAAAAACCAACCCGACCGCACTCCACCTGTGTCCAAACCTCGGGCGAAGTATGCCAAAAGATCCGTCTCACTTAGAGGAATTCAACAAAGCTGACGGCACGTCAATCGGAAGCCCGTAGCTCAAGATATGAGCGTTTCCGTTCCGAGGGCCTGGTTGGACTCGTGTACGAACCAACCCGGCCGAACTCAAAGTATTCCGAAACCTTGAGTGCGATATGCCGAAATGACCGTCTAGATCCAAGGATCGCGTTGCCGCTGACAGCGAGTCGGTTGGAGGCACGAAGCTCAAGTTACAGGCGTTTGAACAAAAACGTCCGAAGAAGGGGGGTACGGGCCCGGGCCGACCCGGCCCGACCCCCCCATGGGTCGGCCCGAACCGGGTCGACCCGACCCGGGTCCGACCCGGTTGGCCCGGCCCGGCTCGGCCGAGCGGCTGAGCACCGCAGGCGTTGACCCACGGCCTGAGAAAGTCGCGGCCCGCGTGGGCCGCGCTGGAAAACCGCGGACGCGGCTGAGCCGCGTCCGCCTGGGCGAACCGGACCCGCGCGGTCGCGGGTCCGTTGGCCGCCGCCGCGGCGGCTTCAGCCGCGGCGGCCTCTTCCGGCGACGCGCCGGGGTGCCGCCGCCTCCGGCCGCCGGCGCCGCCGGCAGTTTCCGCGGGCCGCCGACGTCGCTCCGGTGGCCCGTTTTCCTTCCCGTCTGCGCCGTTGCTCCTCCCGGGATCCGTTCTTTATTGCGGGATCGTCAAACGTCCACTGCGGCACGTTCCGTCGTCGTCCGTCAAATCCGCACAAAATGAAGAACGACAGAGGGTCGTCGGGCCGTGTTCGTTTGGCCCGCACCCTCCGCGTTAGAGATAAACAACCGGGAGAAAATTTATTCCACACAGGAAACAACAATTTTTAATAAGATTAGAAATTGTTCACAAAACGGTTCTTTAATTTATTTAAAGAAATATTGACGGGAATAAATTAAAAAGGGGGTAATTTTCCAAAATAAATCCCTACCTTGTCGATTGTCGCGCGCGGGCGTTCTTCGCGGAAAAGATCGTTGCAGAAGAGAGGGATCGTCGCGTCGTCACGGGGAGGCGCCGCGTCGTCGCGGAATTCGGCGTTGAGTCGGCGAGCTCAACGAACCAAGAACAACAGATTTAAATTATTAATATTTAAATCTGTGTTTCGTTTAAAACCAAAAGAAAAGAACTTGAGAGGAATACCGAGATCACTCACCTCAAACGGTCGGTGATCGGAGATCGGAGCGTGGAAGAACGTCACGGACGGAAGCGTCGTCGATTTCCGGGTTCGGCGTTCTTCGCGTTCTTCATGTTCTTCGCGAGGGAGAAGAAGCAAGAATCCTCTCAAACCTTCTCCAAAGCGCAAATAACCAGAGGTCGAGCGTTGGCCTTATTTTATTATTACGCCAACGAATTTGAAAAACTGGTTAAGAAACGATCCATCAATTCGTTGAATTAATTCAACGAAAGAAACAGGCCATTTAATTCACGAAGGAAACAACCCATTTAATTCACGAAAGAAACAGCCCAATTAAATGGTCTGTTGAGAATTTAGAAAACGCGTCGGTTGACTTTAATTAAGACGGGTTTTCACGGGTGCGTTTCTTAGCGGAAAGAAACGGCGGGGCTCGTGCGGGCCCCACCCCACAAATATCCTACCAAGGGGGGTAGGATATTTCTGGATAGCATCCTATCCAGTTCAACTCAGTTCAAGCCGCCTTTAAGTGGCTTCAAGTGGCTTCCAAGTGGCTTATGTGAAATAAAATAAAGTTGTCGCAAAATTATTTTATTTCTTAACTTTAAGCCCGAAAATTAAAAACCACACCCGAGCAAACGCAACTCCGGAAGAGGCGTTTCTAAGCGAATACCGGCGCTGCGATTTCATCGGTGCCCTCAGAATTCGATTCCGGGCAACGGTTCAAAAGTTAGAAAAACCCGCTCATCCGTTCACTGAACGTACCCGAGCCAAACTTTGGAAAATGATTCCGGGCACACCGGGCCTCGGAATCAGGTGCCGTCAGAAACTGCGCTCTTGTAAAATTCCAAAGAAAATTAAGAAAAAAAATTTCCTTGAAATTTACGGGTCTTTACAACCAATGTTACCTCCCTCTATACAAACGCCTTAATATCTCAAAAGTATCAGGCTTCCCAACCCGAAAACATCTCACCAGATGATCCAATACCAGATAGTCCTTCACTGAAGCTACAACTGATTTATCAAACTAGGGAATTATTACAAACCAAACCACCCATATCAAGGGCCAAATAAACAGCACAAACGATTCTTATATCATAATATTAACACATTTAACAAGATGTATTTTTCAAAAATCCATAACAAGTCTTTCCACCTTTGTCCCACCACATGGTCAAAACCGAGGCACTATCACTACCCTTAACCGTTATTCCTCTAGGTCAGGTTTTACAAAGGGTAAACATACTCTCATATTATAGTTTCTCATTAGAAAACCATTTTTTATCATAGTCCATCATTTTATAATTCTAAATTTTACATTAGGCACATTCTCATTTCAATTTCACAATCAAGGAAAAGTAGTTCAAGTTCAAAAACATACCCATAACCTATTTTCCTATGCATGCCTAAAATGATGCATGTCACAAAAGAATAATGAGTGCCTTGTATGATGCAGGAAAAAAGTAACTCTCATTCCATACTAGTACAAGATTCAAATATCAAAAAAATTGAAATAATAATCACATCACATAACAAGTGCATCACCCAAGGTGAAATAACATTCAACTATAATAGAAAACAGTAATAACAACAATCCTGCCCTAGACAATTAGGTTCTCCCCCATACATGGGGTAACTAATCACATGTAAGAGCTCATAACCAACGTCAAACTCTTCCTAGTATCTTATCTACCTTTCAAAAGTATTAATAAAAAAGAAAACAAAAAGAAAACTAGGATCTAATACCACTTTGTAACATCCCAAACTAGGTTCCACACATTAGCGCCTCGAGTCGGATAGTCACATGACCTGAGGTGCACCTCCTCATATGAAAGAGGTTCCATACTAGAATAAAGTGTCTAATATCATTCATGGGGAGACTATACCCACTTTTTCTGATTAAAACACCAAAAGAAAATAAATAATAAATAACCAAATATTTATCCATAACCAGAAAGATAACAATATCACATGATGAGAAAAACTTGATATATAATATAAAACTGAACATGAAATATGTTATGCTAATGAACATACCAACTATCAATATGAAAACTCAAAAATAAAAGCAGTAACGTCTCCCTAGAATTTTCAAAACCATGAATGGTTCCCTCATCCATGATCTATCCGCGATTTAGATATCTGAAACAAGGCCTTTTCCCTTATCCTATCCTTCAAACATGTAATCTATTTGGGATCCAATTACATAGAGTGATTAGGATGTAATTACAACTCAATTGGGCACCACCTACGCCATATAAAACAAATCCAATTAAATAACAGTGTCTTCAGTTGTATAAAGAAATAATTATAATGCACAAGTAAACAATAATTACAGTAATAATTAATAATTACTTAACCACTTGAACCCCTGGGTACCTATAGACAACAATACCTCAATACCAACATTGGCTCATGCTAGATCCCAAAGTATTCCTAGGTGATATAATATCTCAATTATGGCTTTAGCTCATGAAGAATCCAAAAATGTTCCCAGGTGATATTATATGTCAATAACTACTTTAGCTCATGCCAGAGCATGAAGTACATCTGAGGGGTATCATATATCAAAATTCCATTATTACCATTATTTAATTCATAATTTAATATCCATGTTACCATTCATAGGTCACACAATAGAATTACCATGTACTTATTCTTTAATTCACAACTAAATGATCATATTTCCATTTATACCAAACATAATAGAATGACCATGTTTCCATTGTTTATATCAAAAATAATGACCATGTTACCATTCATACCACACACGTTAGAATAACCATGTTTTCACTATTTATTTTATAAATAAATGGCCATGTTACCATTCATACTTTACACATTGAATGACCATGTTCCCATTGTTTATTTCACAACTAAATGACCATGTTACCATTCATAACTCACATATTTGAATGAATATGTTCCCATTCTCTATTTCACAACTAAATGACCATGTTGCCATTAATAACATCTCAATAAAAATACCATGTTACCATTCATAAACACATAATTAATTCAATAATTAATTATTCAAGCTAATTCCATTAATAATTCAACAATTAGTTAAGCACAAAAATTCCATTAGTAAAATTGACAATTAACCAATCACATCAATAACATTAATTAGTTCATGAAATAATTAATCACATAAAATATGTTAATTAAATCAACAATTAATTAATCTCTTCAATTATTTTAGTAAATTAAACAATTAACTAACCAAACCAATTCCATTACTAATTCAAAAATTAGTTTATCAAATAAATAATATTAATTAATTCCCCAATTAATTTATTACATCATTCATATTAATTAACTCATCAATTAATTAATCATTATCCACAAAATCAATATCACATAGTTAAATCAAATATTAATTATTTAAATAAGAACTATCAATATCTAATTATTAATTCTACAATTAATTATCTCAAATCATATATCCTAATATCGCATAATTAATTCAACAATTAATTATCTCAAATTAATAATCTCAATATCTCATAATCAATTCATCAATTAATTATCCAATTATAACAATTTAATACCCCAAAAATCCATATTAATTATTTTTCCAATTAATTAATAAAATTCATTCAATTTCACCATCAAAATAATACCCATTAATTAATTCACCAATTTATTAATCTAACTCATTCAATTGCATCAACAAAACAACCCTCATTAATTAATTCTCTAATTAATTAATCTAACTTATTCAATTGTATGAACACAACAATACCTAATAATTTATTCACCAATTAATTAATATAACTCATTCAATTGTATTACCACATGAATTATAATTAATTAATTCACCGATTAATTAATCTAACTCATTCAATTGTATTAACAAAAAAAATCATGATTAATTAATTCACCAATTAATTTATCTAACTCTTAAAATTTTATTAACACAAAAATACCCATTAATTAATTTACTAATTAATTAATCTCACTCATTCAATTATATTAATAAAAAAATCCCCATTAATCAATTCCCTGGTTAATTAAACTAATTTATTTAGTTTAATTAAAGCAAAAATCCCCATTAATTAATTCACCAATTAATTAATATACCTCATAAATCATAACATTATATCCATTAAATTATTCACCAATTAATTAATCCAAATCATTTCCATTAATTAATTTCATAATTAATTAATCGAATTCAACTCCTTTAATTAATTCACCAAATAATTATTCACGTCAAATCCATTAATTAATTTCACAATTAATTAATCCAACTCAATCCCTTCAATTAATTCACTAATTAATTATTCACATAAATTACATTAATTAATTCCATAATTAATTAATCTGACTCAATCCCTTCTATTAACTCATCAAATAATAGTCCATGTCAATCCCATTTAATTCAATTAGGTGATCCCATCAATACCATTATTTAATTCAACAACTAAATAAGAACATTACTCTAATTAATTAATTCATCATTCAATTAATCCCATCAATCCCATTATTTAATTCAACAATTAAATAATCGCATTACTCTGTTAATTAATTAATCAATTACTTAATCCCATTATTTAATTCAATTATTAAATAACCACATTAAACCATTAATTAATTCATGAATTAATTAATCCCATCAACCCCATTATTTAATTAAAAATCAAATAATCACATTAATCCATTAATTAATTCATCACTTATTCTAACATAAACAATTCAATAACCATAATTAATTCATCAATTAATTTTTACATATCAATCAATTCAATGTCCCCAATTAATTCCTCAATTAATTGTTATATCTTGAAAATATTCAATATTATGATAATTAACATAACAATTAATTATCCAATTAAATAATCTAAATTCCCTTATGATTAATTCAATAATTAATTATTCAAAATGTATAATCCAAATATCCCTAATATGAACATTTCCTTCAATTAATTGATTCTCCAAATTAGTTAATTTGATCAATAACACACTTGATAAAAATATAATGGAAATTATACAATTAAATACACATAATTTCACTTAAGACATTGAGATTTGAATTATATACCACCTAACTCAAGTTCGACGTTGAATGGTCTCCAACAAATATACCCAATTTGAGGAGAACAATAATGTAGAACAAGATCTGGATCTAAAACCAGAGGAGGTACAAATCTACAATCCGAGATTTGAATCACCAAGAATAAAGGTCGAGAGCCTTTTGAATTCATCTCAGAGTCTCCAAAAACAAGTGTAATAGGTTATGTCTGAGTTGGGGTTAATTTGGGATTAATATGGGGTTTGGGATATTTTAAAATCAGTTTTTGTAACTTCAATTTTCACATGCATGGTTTTCTTGGCCAAATCGCATGGTTATTAGTAACCATGTGCCTTAACCATGAAATGTTGCACAAATAGTCTTCACACTTATTTTAACAATGTGTAAACCATGCGACCATGTTTCACACTTAGTTTAACCATGCACAAACCATGAAATAGGTTACAGACTTTTTTAACTATGTGTTAACTATGTACAAACCATGAAACCTATGTTTTTCACTTTGTTTAACCATGAAAAAACCATGATAGACTTTGTACACTTTTTTCAACCATGCACACACCATGGAAAGTCTCTCTTTCTTCCAAAACTCTTCAATTTTCACCCGAATGCACCAAAATCAAGACCCAAAGAAGTTATACTCAAAATAAGGCAAACAAATTCCTCTAAAAGAGCCTAAGACATCTCCAAAAAATATATGAGATGTTACAGTTGTTGTGTACACCATGAGGATCAGAATACTAATGTGTTACTCCCTCGATATGGTATGAGATTGTTAATTTTTGGCATGGAAGTTTGAATAGGGCCTTTATAGATACAAACATTCTAGCATGTTATCCTTATTCCAACCCACATATTACAGAGTTCTAGAGTGGAATTTGGTTATAGAAAGCATCCTAGATGAGGTAAATTAGGTATTTGGAGCTCATATTGTCCACGAGTAGCTATGTCCTCTATATTATCTAGCAGTTTCCAGTCATTAGGGTCTCTACATAAGAGGAATAATCATTCTCATACAAATACATGTAGATCTTGGGAACAATTTTCATGTAATGGTTCAATCCATTCAGAAGAGGGATGCTGTTTTTCTTGTGATGGGTGAGGTCACATGGATCCTGATTTCCTAACTTGGCATGATAAGGAGGGTAGGAAGGAAGTATAAGGACCACCATGGAAGAGGTAGAATAATAAAAAGGGTTCTCCTAGGCATGGTTAAGGTGGAACCTAGTGCTCATAGTGGAGTAAGTAGATCTCTGAAGGGAAGAAATTCTTATAGTGGGTGATTTTATGAGTAACTTCCACCACCACCACTAGGTATCGCATGACAGGATCTGAGAGTGAGTGGTCGAGGTTGTGGTTAGTTATAGGCTATGGAGGGATATTATTAGGCTATACAAGAGATTATTTGAGGTATTATTTGTGTCTTTTCAACTATTTATATATTACTTTTATACACACGCATGATCCATTCCTTCATCTCCAAATCTCTTGTGCAAGAGCTAAAGATTCCTGTTGAGAATTTAGTCCAATAGTTATGACTGGAGGTTCTTATGAGGATTTATTTTTTTGTATCTCAAATCTATTAATAGTGTTATTAGGTTTTTTGTGGTGAGATTTTCACATGGGTCCTTTTAGTCATTGAGATAAAACTTATGATGTCACCTTGGGTATAGAACAGTTTCCTGTGGTTTGTTCCTAGAAACATTCTCATTATTTGTGTCATATATTCCTTCATAACGATGTCATGAGATTATCCTTTAAGGTATTGGGATATATTATGTTTGATAGAGTGAGAATAATGGGTAGCAAACTCCAACCCATAACCCATCAGTTGGTGAGAATATCCCTTGGTGTATTGGGGTCTTCAGGCATATGGCTTCTAGTGGAAGTGGAGGATTATATGGACATATTTTCTAAATATTCATTGGGACTACATATGAGTTGGGAGATATACTTTTTCATATAAATACACCCTAATAACACAATTTTATCTTCTATCGACAATAATATGTCCCATACTGAGCTCCGGGAGATGAGGGTGTAGTTGGAAGACCTTCTTGGGAAATGTTTATCAGACCCAATGTGTCCCCCTAGGAAACTTCATTTTTTGTTCGTGAAAAAGTAGAAGATAAGATTGATGATTTATTTATTATCATAACCTAAACCAGGTAAAAATAAATAAAAAGAACCCATTACTAATGATTTATGACCTTTTCAACCATTTGGGAGGTTCAAGTTGATTCTTAAAGATCGATCTCAAGTATGACTATCACCTGTTATGGTTTTGTGAGGATTATATACTGAATAAGATATTATAATATCAGTATGAACACTATGAGTTCATATTGATGCATTTCATCATGATTAATGACCCATCTATGTTCATGGATCTTGTGAAACAAATATTCCAGCCATACTTGAAATTGTTTGTGGTTATCTTCATAGAATACTTTCTCTTTTAATCAACATAAAAAGAGGATCATGTAGAGAATTTAAGGTTTCTCCTAAACTTACTCTAGGATCACCACCTCAATTGTATGATCTTGAATTTTTGGTTTAAAATATTTGAGGTTCAGTTTATATTGAATTTCATCTCTGATAATTGTTTAGATATGGATCTGATGAATATTAATATAGTACATGCTTCAGATCCACCGAAGATTGTATTGGAGGTATAGAGTTTCCTTGATTTGGTGGGGGTACAATAATAGGTTTTTGGAAACAAATATCAATTATATCATCCCCTTCGACAAAATTTAGATGGGAAGGGAAGAAATTTATTTTTACTAAGAATCTTATAGATCCTTTTAGGAGTTTTAGATGACATTGATCGGTGCTCCTATGTTGAGACTACCAGAGGGGGTATTGAATTTGTGGTGTTTTACAATTCCTCTAGAGTTGGGCTCAATTGTGTATTAATACAGAGGTATAAAATGATCACTTATGGGTTGAGGAAGTTGAGATCCCATGATAATAAATATGTGAATCATTACCTAGAGTTGGTAGTGGTAGTCTTCACTCTAAATATGTAGAAGAACTATCTTCAAGATGAGAATTTTTATGTTTACCAAGACCATCGGAGTAAAAGGTATACCTTCTAATAGAGAGATATCAACCAAATACAGAAGTGTTTTTTGGATTTCCTCCAAAACTATTACATTTATATATTCTAGACTCAAATGAATGGTAATGTGGTGGTAGGTTCCCTTAGGTAAAATTCCCATTATTTCTTTGTGGATAAGGTTATGAACATTTGGATTCATTAAAACTAACCATGTTGTAGAAGAGAGGTATAGTTTTTCTTCAGTTTATGGTGTTTAAACCACCACTTCATTAGCCTATGTGAGTAGCTTAGTTGGGAAATATCATGTGTGAGGTTCTATGTAACTAGATATCCTCAAAAGATACACTAGATATATTTACCGTAGAAGGGGAGAGCATCATCCTTTTTTAGGGATGGATATTGGTTTTGGTCACATTGCATGGAGATGTGTTGAGTGAGTTTCATAACTCTACCTTTATTGTAAATCCTATTGTTGTGGAGATTTAAATTTACCTTCAGTGATAATTTTGGTTGGATGGAATGAGGTGGAGAATTGTTGTGTTGGATTATTGGTGTCTCACATGTTAGTAGGTAAAGGTCAAACATCAGGTTCCAGCAGGTTTGAACCAACCTCTTGAGATCCTGGAATATAAATTGGATAGCATGTCTATAGATTCTGTGATGGTTATTCCATAGATAGTGAGATTCCACAATAATATTGAGGTTATTATTGACAAACTCACCAAGTAATAATACTTTCTTTCAATCGGGGAGTAGAGTTTGGTTGCGAGTTTGGGGTCGTTGTAATTGCAGTAGATCATCCAGCTTTATGGGGTACCCATAGAGATTGTCTCCCACCATGATGACTAGTTCTTGTTTGGTGAGGGACCTGCAAGAGGATTTTGGGACCTAGTTACAGAAGAGCATGAAATTACACCCCCCAGATTGATGGGTAGACCGAGAAGACTATCCACCTATTGGATGATATACTAAGAACATGTGTGTTAAACTTCATCCAGAGTAAGGAGAACCACCTTCCAATGGTAGAGTTCACTTATATTGATAGTTATAACACTAATTTTAGCATGGAACCATCCAAGGCCTTGTATGGGAGACTCTTTATGTCACCCTTACGCTGGACTGAGATATGTGAGATGTCTTTTATTATCCATAGTTGGTGAAGGTGATGATAAAGAAGGTTCAGGTGATCCATCAAAGTTTTAGTATAGCCTAGAGTTGACAAAACTATTACATGTATCGATGTCATAGTCATTTTGAGTTCATGCAAGGAAACCATGTTTTCTTGATAGTCTCCCCACAACGATGATTATAGAGATTTATCCTGGGAATCAAAATATCCCCAAGGTTTGTCGGACAGCTCCATATCCTACACAAGGTTCATAATTTTTCCTAGAACTTTTTCATACCACCATAGTTATATTGAGTGTATGAAATCTTCTATGTGACCCAATTGAAGATATACATGTGGAACCCATCACATTTTATTGAATGGGATGGGTTGGACATTGAGGATAGAGTCACATTTGTAGAGTACCTAATGGTGACTGGGAACTGATATGTGAGGAACCTACATTGATGGACCATCGATATTGTATGAGTTATTTGGAAGAATTGGATCATGCATTAGAGCTCGTTTCAGCATGATATTCTGATGTGGTCTTATTACCCCATCATTTTTTATGAAGATTTCAATTTTCAGAATTAAAATATATGAAAGAGTTTAGAATTTAAATACTCTAATTTACCTAGTTTAGTCTTTTGGATATTTATATATATATCTCTAGACATTTCCTCATAGTCGACATTGTGATCGAGTGTCTCAAGGAACTGGAATTAATATATTGAAAATAATACAATATATAAAATCATGTGTATGTATATTTTTATAATAAATGCTTTTACCATTGTTGAGGATCCCATATGGAAAATATGAGACCAATGTTATTTCTGGGATGTCGGGTTTCCCCTATAAACTCCATAATGTTGGTTGGCATCGAGCATTCGGTGGAATGTGCACATTGGAATACATAATTAATTAATTAATTAATTAATTATAGTTAAGTAATTAATTAAAAAATGAGTAAAATAATCCTCCCCACCAATTTTTATTCCTTCATATGGAAGGAGGTGGATAGTCCCTACTATTGGAAAAGATTGGATAAAGAGGAGGAGGTGTCACTGAAATTCATTCTCGATGGAGATTGAGGTTAGATCAAGCTGAAATAGCTTTCAAGAATCACTTTAGACCTAAATTTGTGGTGTTTTTTCTATGAGGTAGGTGTAGTTTATACTTTGAGACCCAATACCCTAATATATTTTGTTTAAAGGGTTTAAAGACATTTTATGACTATTAAGGACACCCTAGGGTTTGTTCATTGCTTAATTGAGTAAAAATAGAGGTTTCAGGGGGTTCAAAGTAATTTCCTGTTCATAAGTATCAATCACATGGTGTGTATTTCGGGAGCACACTATGTGTGCTCTTCCTATTGGGGGAAGAAATATTTTTAGGGACTAAAAATTGTGTATGCTTAGTACATGTCATGTTTTTATAATTATTAATGTGTCCATGTACAGAGGTTGACACCCCTTTAAAAAAGGACATTTCTATATAGTAGAAAATAGACAAACCCTTGGTGTACCTGGGATCAGTCAAGTACATGGTCATGGGGCGACGTACATAGGAACGGGCCAGGTACAAGGGCATGAGCATTACCAGGTACATGGACAAGGGGTAGATATATGGGCATTGGTCAGGAGAGCTAAGGAATTTCATTTACTTCATGTACATGTCGTATACTACCTCATGACCAGACAATCCCTACAAAGAAGAAGACACGATCGGGTATCCAGTTGAGGTCAACTGTCGTGTGTTTTTTATGAGACTTCCACTTTGTGAATTTCCTTCCTTAGAACATAGATTTTTTCCCATGAGAAACCTATCATTATTGGTTTTACACATATAATGAAATGTTAGCATATATTTTAGAAGTTTAGGTATAACATGAGGTGTTATGAGTGTGATGCTTCCTTCCAAAAAATTTGGCTGATGACATCGATCTGGTTAGATCGCCAGAGATATTTTAGGGTTGGTACTCCCTTGGGGAACCAGAGAGTGGGTCCCTGAAACACTTTACAAAGGAAGATTCTGTACTCTCATATACTTAAGAGGGTGTAGGTCCTCTATGGGATTTATTTATACCTCGACTGTGGAGCATAGTATCAAGGATCAAGGACCTCCACTCAGATTTTGGTGAGGTTACGTTTGATACTGGGCATCATAGATAGACCTTTAGAGCTATAGTTAGACTCATCTTTCTTAATTGAGCAATGGATATTGAGATACCCTTTCTCTCTATCTTGGGTTTCTTTATGAGCATGTCTATTGTGATTATTTATACCCACTTACTTTTGGGGTTGATCTAATTGTTTCTTGGCTACTTCTACCTTTTTGGTTGTTGGGGAACCTAATGGGTATGTATATACTCACCCCTACATAGGCTTTTCTCACAGATGTTTTGTCTTGTGAAGATGATAATAAAATTTGTGGTGAAATAATTTATACTTGTTTTAGTGGATATAAATAGATTTGGGTGTTAACCATGTATGGTAGTTGTCCATAGAGATTGTTATTTGGGCTCTCTTGAGTACCCTCTCTCCAGTTGTTGTTGGGTTGGGACTTTATTTTCTGGTTGGTCATGTATTTTTCCTCTTTATACTTTTTTAATATGTTTTTGTACTATGATACTTTACAAGGTGTTTTTACTTGCATAGAGTTTGATTTTTGTGTGTGTGTATAGGTACTATAACATTTCTTCCCTTTATTAGACATCAACACAAGATTTATTACAAAAAATTACACTTAATTCAATTTGAACGATCGATAAGTCTAGTGTCTTTGGGAATTATGTACATTAAATTACAACTTCAAACATGAAATAAAACATCATTATTGAAATAATATTTAACATGCTCACACTTAAAACTTCATGGGATAACCTGAAGAAATACATAAGAGAGGGGTGAGCTATAATGAATAGTAAGAGAATAAACATAGAATAAGGTAAAAAATATATTATAAAATAGGAATATCAAGGGGCATGAAAAAAGTAGGGATCATAAACATGAAAGATAAGACATGATATATCATTATAACATAAAGTAAACATGGTAAATGTGGTAACAACTTAAAAAACTATGTTATGGGTCAAGGATAACTACCAAGACATCATAATGGGAAAATTACCATAAAGGAATCAAGTTTACTCCCTTTACCAACTTAAAAAATCATTATTCTAAACATTACCCAATGCATTGGAGTTCTATATATTTATGAGTGCACCCATCACTTTCATTTCAATCTTATGCTTAAGTGTTCCACATAGATAATACAACATGGATTAATTCATATTAAAATTTTATTACACTAACTTGTAGTGTGGAATACATACATATATGTCCCAAATCCAATATTTATAAGTTTATAAATGTGAATACCCTTTATCGTAAATGGTTATGGTATTCAATACCCAATTTATTTGAAATTCAAAAATCTCGGTGAATTTTTTACAGCCCAACGATGCCTCTTAAAAATGAATAAAATGGGTTTATGAGAATGAAAAATGTATAAAATAATTTATATATAAAATTAGTAGTAATAGGTACATGTAAATAAAAATCCGATTATTAGAAATTGGAAATATAATGCATATGATAATAAAGAAACTTGAATGAAGAAGAGAAAGGAAGAACTCTAACAAAATTTTGGCATGGAAACAAGTGTACTTGGGAGTGATTAATAAGATAGAAATGGGTATATCATCATTTATAAATCATAAGGGAAGTATGTTGTAGGTTAGAAAACATACTTCATCCTTAGTAATTAAAAATAAAAGGTGCATAGAATAGAGGAGATTATTGAATTAAAGTGAGAATGAGAGTATCCCTTACCTTAAGAGTATAACACCAAAAGATTGAAAGGGGACTCTTGAGAGCTTGAGGGAACCTTGGTAGGATAACAGAGAGAGGATTCTAGAGTAATTACATGCTAAAAGTTTTTTTAGTAAAGATAAATGGGAGATTTGGTGGGTTTATATATGAAATGAGACAGAAATTCTATAATATTTCACAAGGGTTTTGCAATCTATATAATAAAATTTTAAAAACCATAAACCTTTCCATGGTTTTTCCCATGGTTTCTACCAAATGGGAGTGATTTTCAATATTTTATTAGTAAAAGGGACAAAATTATTAAAATATTATCCTTTCTTATGTAGAGGTGAGTCACACATTTAAATAAATGAATTTCAAATCATAAAATATATTATATGTTCTAGATGATTCAAAAAGGATTTATAAAATTAATAAAATAATCTTAAAATCCAATTATTTTAAAGGGAAAACATATATATTTTCAAGGATACACATTATAGTATTTATTACATCATTTTTGGGTTATTATGATGTCATAAAACACACTTTTTATTTGCATGGTATTTATTTTTTATAAAAAAATTTGATTGTCTCAATAAATTATGAAAAAATCTCAATTGGATAATTTCGACTTTCTGATTCAAAAAAATTCATTTTATCTAAATAATTTTCTAAATGTTTGACTTTTCACCTTTAAAAAATAGTAATGGAAATTTATTTAAAATTACAGGTTTTTGACAAAAACACTTTTTGAACCCTAGTAAAACATTACATTTAATTTCATAAGAAATATATGATTATTTATATTTAATAAAAATAATATAATTATAATATTTAATTGAAATATTATTTATTTCAAAAATGCATTATGACATCAGAAATTAATTCCTTAATTAAATTGAATATTACCCAAAAATATTATTCATGTTTTATAGTATCAAAATAAAAATATATTTTTTATTATTTAAAAAATATTGTAAATAATAAAATTTCTAGGGTCTTGATACATATCTCTTTAATACACCATCATATACCCTATGAGTAAGGTGCATGATGGTGAGACATTCATGGGGTTGTTTGATAAACATGGTTTGGGTCATGATCTCGAGGAGCTTGAACTTCTATTATAAATGGTTTCACTCATGCCTAAGTTATTGGATCTCAACTTGGGATTGGTCAAGGGAAAATCCCAGAGATTTTATCTCCATCAGAATATATGATATACAGGCTTCATAGAATACAATACTACTGGATGAGGCCATCACTTCCTTTATCTAAGACTGTTGAATTTTTTAAATCATTATATTTATAATAATAATGTGATTGCTATTTAATGATTATATTATAAATAGTAAAGATTCTTAATGGTATTTTTAATCTAATTAGATATAAAAAATAATTTTATGTGTTTTCTATAAGCAAATTACATAATTAGACATTAAGTCATAAGGTAATTTTATGTATAATATTTTGGGTTATTACAATCTTCACCCTTCTAGAAATTTCACCCTTGAAATGATAATTTCACCCCCCTTAAAATATATGAGGGTAATTCTATTTCATCACTTCCTCTGGTTACCACATTGCATCTTCAAACTTTTTGTTTATCCATAGCACTATGAAAAGGTGCATTGTCTTATTTTGTTGAACTTGGTATCTATGATCTTCATCGGCTACTCCTGAAAGGAAAGATCATTCTCCAATGGAACCACCTATATATTGAGAACATATGAGGGGTAAGGTATGTAATTCCTCAAGAGTGATACTTGGAATACATCATGAACTTGATATAGTATAGGTGGGAGTGCACATCGATAGGCCACCGCTCTGACGGGATCATGGATCTCAAATGGGCCGAAGTATCTGGGACTAAGCTTTCCCTTCTTTACAAATCTCATGACTTTATTCCATGGAGATATGCGGAGGAATACCATGTATCCAAAACAAAAACCTATGTCACATCGATAATTGTCAGTATAGATCTTCTTCCGACTCAGAGTATCTTTTATGTGATTTTGAATCGTCTTAAACTTTTCCACCATTTCCTCAACTATTTCATTACCAAGAATTTTTTGTTCTCCAACACCATCCCAACATGCAGGTATCCTACACCTCTTCTATAAAGTGATTTATAGGGATCCATTTGGATTCTCAAGTGGGAATTTTTATTGTAAGAGAACTCGACCAGAGGAAGATGTTCATCCCATCCATCTTTTAAATCAATTGGGAATGCTATCAAAATTTTCTCAAGTGTCTATATAGAATTAATCCCTCTTGATGTCTTTGGAAGATTAGTTTAAAATTTCATGGTGACGTTTTCCTATTTCCATGTAGGTACGTGTAATGGCTGCATCATACCCATTTATTTTTTCATTAATTCTTTCACTTGATAACATACAAGACATCTTTATTTATATTCTGTAATCTTATTATTCTTAATGTCCCACCAACAGTGTTCCTATAGATCTCGATACATCTTGGTTCTTCATGGGTGGATGGAGAAGGTTGATCTATATACATCATCCAACAGCTCCTTCTTTATCTCAGGATTTAATGGTACACATAGTCTTGACCCAAATCTTATAATACCTTCCTTATTAACATTTATCTCTAAGGATTTCCCTTTCTTTATAGATTCCACTTTCTTCTAAATTCCCACATCATCTCGTTGATCATCCTTTCACCTCAACATAAGAGACAGTTAAACAGTCAATTGTGAAAGTATTGTCAAGGTTCCTTGATTTATGATTCCCATGTCCATCCTTTCCAAATATAAGAATATTGGATCCCTCTCAATTCTCATCAATGATATAATTTTCAGATCCTTTCTGCTTAGTGAATCTTCCACTTTATTTTTTTTCCAGGATGGTCATAGATTGAGCAATCATAGTCTTTGATCATCTCTAACCATCTTCATTAGTGAAAATTTAACTCTCTTTGGGATAAAACATTCTTGAGTTTTTTTAGATCTCTATATATTTCACACATCTCCTAAAAGAGATAATTCCACAAAATTTTCAAAGTAAAGATCACTATAGGGAACTTTAGATTATTTTTTGGGTAGTTATTCTCATGAATCATCAACTTCGTTGAAGCGTAAGCTATCGATTTTTCATTAATAATTAAAAAACAACCCAATCACTTTTTCAAAGTATCACTAAATACCACAAAAACATATCCACTTGAGGGTAGTGTAAGAATAGGGGCAGAGATAAGACTTATTTTCAACTCCTTGAATATCTCCTCATATTCATCATTCCAAGAAAACTTTACTCCCCTATGAGTATTCTTGGTAATAGGGTTTCAAAATCATGAGAAATTTCTCTTAAATCAACGATAATACCCAGAAAACCCAAGGAAACTACATTTATCCACCATAGATATTGGCCACGACCATTGTTCAATTAATTCAATTTTTAAAGGGTCCACAACTATCCCCTTACTTATGATGATATGTCCCAACAAAGAGACTTCCATAAACCAAAACTCACATTTTCTATACATTTCATAAAGATTCACCTTTATCAAGGTATTTAGCATTGTACTAAAATGATTATGAATCTCCTCCTTACTTTTGGAGTATATTAGAATATTGTCTATAAATATCACCACAATGTTTTTGAGGTAATCTATAAATCCTCTATTCATCAAGTCCATGAATATTTTTGGAGCATTAGTGGGTCCTAAATGAATCACTATGAACTCATAGTGCCTCTACCTTATTCAAAAAATAGTCTTGGGGACATCCTAATCCTTCACCCTAAATTGGTAATATCCCGACCAAAGATCCACATTATAAAATTATTATGATCCACGTAGATGATCGAATAAGTTATCAATATGAGTAAGAAGATACTGTATCAATATGAGTAAGGGCTGCTTCTTGGCATCCAAGAGACCCGGGTTCAAAACCAGGTGGAGGTGATTGCTGGGTACTGTAGCAGTACTGTAGCAGTGACTGTAGCAGTTATTGTTCAGTAATATAGCATCCGGATCTATTCACCCGATTTGGGCCTTCGGGCCACCGGTTTGGGCCTATGGGTCTCCAGGGCCTTCGGGTCATCAAAAGCCTTCGGGCCATAGGGCCTCTGGGTCACGTAGACCATAGAGTAGCCCAGTTCACACATAACAGGCTCTAGAAGAAGATTAGAGCAACCAGAGTAGCAGCCACTAGATGCAGAGTTTACCGGATTAGAAGAATGAGATGGTATGGCAGCCGCCATCGGGACCAGGCACCGTGCAGCTTTGTAAGGGGCAATGCTAGCTGATCAACAATACATGGTGGGGATCTAAGGCGATCAATGATGCAAGACGCTGGGGAGGGGCAGTTCTAGTGGGCAGGGCCTACGGGTCATGTAATAGGCATGGTATGCCTCTGGGCCTTCGGGTCATGTATTGTGGGTCATGTCAGGCCTTATGCCTTGGGCCTACGGGTCATGTACGGGTTCCCCTTCAACCCTTAAAAGGGGGATTATCTATAATAAAAACAAAAAATAAAGCCTTCGGTCCATTCGGAGGTAAGGTGCATTGACCCATCTTTATTCTTGATGAAGAGGACCGGTGCACCCCATGGTGAAGAACATGGGATTTTGAACCCTTTATTGAGATTCTACTGTAGTTTTCTCTTCATCTCCTCAAGTTCCAAAACATCCATTCTATATGAATTCTTGGATAATGGAAACTACCTAGGTATAATCTCAAATTAGAATTCAACCTCCCATCTAGGAGGAAGATCAAGAAATTCCTCAAGAAAAGCATCATGTATTCTATCACAATGTTCATGTCTTTGAGTATCGTCATTTCTTTAGACTAAATCATTTGAGTTAGATATGATTGCTCATGGGGAAATAATACCCGTGCTTGAGATGATGGTGCTAAAAAGATCCATCATTCTCCTTGAATTTGTACAAAATATGAATATGATTCATAATATGAAGAGTGATTTCCTTCTCACATCAATTTATGATGGATATATATAAGGAAAGCCAATTCATGCCCATAATTAAATCGAATTCCACCAAAGGGAGTATGAAAAAGTTCAATGGAAACTCCAGCCCACAAACTTTGAAAGGGGAGAAGTTATATAATTGGGATGAAATAATTCCCAATTTTCTATTTTCACTAACATATCTTCTTCCATGATTTGTGGTGGTGTTTGAATAGTTCTAATAAACTTTCATAATATAAGGAATTCATAGATCCAGAATCAAAAAGTACATTCTCTATTCTTGAATGAATAAATAACATACACACCACCACTTCATTGTTGGGATTCGCTTGAGTAGTAATGACGGAAAAATATCTCCCTTGATGCATTGGAGGTTGTTGGTTACCATTAAAAACCATTGGATTAGTTCACTGTTTTGAAATGTTCCCTAGTTCCTTGTAGTTTTCGCAATAAACAATGCGCTAAAGGTTGACCAGAGCATTCCTTTCCTCTATCATAGTAGCAGGTTTATCCTATCACAAATCATTGGATAGGTGCCCGATAACACCCTAACTCCTGTTTCCCAGAGTCGGTGAATTATTTCATTATACTATAATGATCACAAAAAATCAAATCCTGAAGGAACAATCCGTTTAGTAGACTTAGAAAAAATATACACAAACATAAATTTTACATTATATCATAGAATGAATAAAAACATACTATCTCTTTTGAAAACACTCATATCCATCAGATTATCCCTGTAGGTGATTCATAATATACTTCTCTGCATCTTGGGGAAAAATGAAACTTAAGAAAGGGGTGATCTCAGATTATCAGTAAGGAAAAAAATATAGTGGAGGCTATCATAAATAGTAATAAAATTTTAAGGAAAGGTATAAAACTGAAACAAAAACCATTTAAACATAATCATCAGCATAATATGGAATGAATAAATAAAATAATACCATTTAAACATTTACATGGATATTATACTAGTATAATAATCACACACAATATCAAAAAATAATATCACGATGAGGGAATGCATAATGTCAGACATCATAACCACACCATCAATGCCTCATGCTAAGACCATACATAAACAGGTAAAAACCCAAACTAGTTTGTCTCATGAGACCAACTGATGCATCAGGGGTCTATATAAGACCTCTCCCATCATGAAATATGTCCAATGAATTCTTCATATGAAAGGGGTGAAACGTAACATAAACATTCATATTAAAACTAGCATACAAAAAGCTAATACTTTAACCATAAACCATGAATGGTATAAAAATAGAACATCCACAGTCAAACATATCATTAAAATTTTAATACAATATAGAATATTGTATAATAATAAATTAACCTCAATTAAGCATAAAATCAATCAATGGATATTGAAATGGGTGAAAATAATCTAATAAAATCCTTAAAACTCTTTGAGAAAAATTATAATTTTTAATTTTAAATCCTTTAAAAGCCACACAATCATAAAAGAAAACAATTATTTGGAAAATAAACGTATGAGTTTTGAGGGAAGCTTTAAAATTTTAAAGAATCATAACAGCGTAAAATAATCGCTCGCATCGTATAAGTTAAAAAAATATTTTATCCATAATTTGTCAAAAAGGTCATAAAGTACCTCATTTGTAAAAGGAAAAAAATATTTCATTAAAAATTTTTATAAAAAGTAAAACATGGGTAAAATAACTTCAAATAATTTTAGATAATATTTTGAAATATATTTTAAGAAAAACATGGATACTCATGATAAATAATTTCCAGTAGATACTTATGTATAAATAACCTCGGATAATAATGAGATCGTGAAATTCAACCTTACCATGTACTTTCCTTTAGTCAAGGGTATGCTAACCTAATATATAATGGTTAAATTATGTTATTAAATTATACCATAAATATATCCATATTTATTATATCATATATGATCCTCTTATATCATCTTGGTTATAATATTTACATATTTCTATTGTTTTGGGGGTTAACAGCTTCGTTTTCCTATGCATGTTCTGTTGTGTAAGTCATGTTTTTATGAATAGGATGTATTTTATTAATATCTAGAACGATATGAAGTTCATAATAATTATTTTTTCTCATTATATAAATTTTATAATCATTCTTGAATGGTTATCATGGACAATGATTCTCACCGCGTTGTGGAGACAGTATGTCGTACGTACGCACGAGCGACAATATCATTCCTTTGATAATTAAATTGTATAGAATTGGATGGTATATTAATTATAAATAATAATTATCATGTTATAATAATTATTTATATCCATTATACTTATCATTATATCCATTCTAATAAATTAGTGTTGAATAAAAAATTACACCATGGTGTGGAGACGGTAAGTTGTACGTACACACACATTGTGATATTATTTTTAATAAGATAGATAAAAATAGGAACATGGGTTTCCCATAATTATAATAACATCTCAACATGTATATTATATTGGATTTATTAATTTATTATGGAAACAAAATATGAGGAGGAAGTAGAATAAGAAAATAAATTTAATGGAATTGGTAAAACAATTACCTCTTCTTTGAGCGTCTCCTTTTGATTTGAACAAAAGGACTCCGTAAGATGAATGTATGCCCAATGAATGGCCTCTATAATGAATTGAGGGAATTATGGAGGATAAATTGATAGGTTTTGACTAATACAAATTGATTTAGAGGTGTAAATAAAAGAGAAGGATGGGTTCCCTTTTATAAGAGAAGGGATGGGCACTTTTGGAAACTCCAAAAATATTAAATTTTTATAAATTGATTTTTAGTTTAAAATGGCCCCAAAGAGATTTATTTCGAATATAAGATAATTATGGGTATAAATAATCTCAAAAATGATTGTTTTAAAAGTTTATATAAAAAAAAACCTTATCTTTTGGATTTAACCCTTAGTTAAATATTTTAACTCTTACCGTGTTTACTTATATTTTTATATATAAGGTTAATATAATTATTATAAAATTCCAAAAAAACCCAATTGGATAATTTATTACATATTTAACATTATATTAATTTTTTTGGATGAACTTTATATTTTTATTAATTTTATAACATTTAATAAATTATCATTTATTTTAAAGTATCATTTATTTCAATTTTGATACTATTCAATATTTGCATATTTAAAAATATCAATACAACATGATAACTTTGAACCGATACTTAAAATATGCCACCAACATATCTATGTTATCTATAAAATTAATTGATGTAATTAATTATGTGATGTTATATTTATTTTAATATTTTTAATATCATTTAATTGATTATTCCTTTAAAAATTCAATTACTGCATCATTATTGTGTCACCATTTAATTTAATTATTTATTTCCAAAATTTTTAAATAAATTACCATTATGTATATAGAAATTTCATATTTATAAATATGATTTATACTCAACCATATCACTTATATAACATCGTATTAAAAATGATGTAGTTATTAAAATCGAATTGGGCATTTTTAATTCTTCTTTAAATAAAATATAATAAATGCCCTAATCTGAGACAAGTGGATTAAAATGATCATATTTTCTACCTAAGGTTTATTATGGTCCGAAAACACTTATCTAATGATAGTAGTTCAAGTTTTAAGGTAATATTATATTATTATATTATTATTTCTACCTTTAATTACCCTATTTACCTTTAACCATGAAAAATAAAATCCAAAAGTTATTATTCATCCAAAATTATTTTAATCCTATTAGACCAAATTTTTCATAATAATTACAAACATGTATATCTATTTTTTGAAATTCAATTCACAGAAGCAGTAAAATTATGTTTACTGAGAATCTCATAGATGTGGCTTAAAGATGGATAAAAGAGACGTTAAAAAGTTCAATAAAATATTTTATATAATTATATTATTAAATAATTCTAATGAACTATATTGGATTAAGATTTATATTATTTATCTATTTTTACTTTAAAATAAATTTAAAATAAAATAATTATTTAAATTAAAAATTTAGTTTTTAACAATAATGCAATATTTTTCACTATTCATAAAAAATTGAAACTTTTAGTAAAAATACCAAAAAACCACCCTAAGCTAATTTTTATGTTCTTAATTCAAAAATAAAGTCTATTTTGAAAAATAAAATTTATAAATTTCACAATTTGGTTAATACTATTCATAACAAATTTTTTAAACAACTTGTTTGACAGGTCATGGTGTGCTCGAACTCGGTGTTGTGTACAATGAAAGATATTGAATTATTTAAAAAGAAGCATACTATGGAAGCTTGGAGTTTTACATTATTCCCTCCATAAAACAATTCCATCCTCTAAATTTCTATAATATCACTTCATAAAATGATTTGGGTGGTTCTACATCATGATTTCTTCAGGTTTCCACGTCGCCTCTTCCATTTTATGGTTTATCCAAAGATCTTTTTCTAGAAGAGTCAACCAATTTCTCAGAACTTGTTCTTTAGTATCATGAATTTTAATAGGCTATTCACAATAAGACATATTAGGTTCCAATTTCATTTTTCCATAGGTGATTACATGCATTGGGTCTGGCATGTATTTCCTTAACAATGATATGTGGAACACATCCTGAAATTTGGAGAGACTTGGAAAAATTTCCAAATGGTAATCCAGAACACCAATTTGTTCTAGAATTTTGAAAGGTCCGATGCACCTGGGATTTAATTTACCCTTCTTACCAAATAATATAATACCCTTCCATGGAGATAACTTCATTAAAACATGATATCTTACTTGAAATTACAAATCCTTCCTTTGGTTATTGGCATACCTATTTTTCCTACAATGATATGCGTTGATATGGGTTTTAATAATCTTCACTTTTC
The DNA here is from genome assembly GCA_963277665.1 of Viscum album. Lineage (NCBI taxonomy): Eukaryota > Viridiplantae > Streptophyta > Magnoliopsida > Santalales > Viscaceae > Viscum > Viscum album. The sequence goes on from OY728125.1 coordinate 1,408,963,709, forward strand.
TATTGTTTTCTCAAAAAATTCTAAGCCTTTGAGTTTTCTTTCACCAACAGCATCCCCAAAAGTTATTGTATGACATCTCTTTCCATATAACTCTTCGTATGGTTACATCTAGATACTTGATTAGAAGATATTATTATAGGAAAATTCTACTAGAGGTAAATCTTTATCCAAAACTCTTTGAAAGTCAAGTGAGAAAGATCTCAACATGTCTTCTAACATTTGAATAGTCCATTCTAATTGTTTATCAGTTTGAGGGTGTTTGGAATTTCTTAAATAAAGCTTAGTATCTAAGACCTTCTGAATACTTTTCCAGAATCATGATGTAAAACAAGGATCAAGATTAGAAAAAATTGATAAGGGTACAACATGAAGTCTTACAACTTCATTAATGGAATGTCTTACTAAATCTTCAAGTGGTAAATATTATCTTATAGCAATAAAATGATCTGATACGGTAAGATAATCAATTATAACCCATATCACATCATTTATTCTAGGATCCTTTGTTATCTCTATGCCAATGTCCATTGTAATATCATTTCATTTCCACATAGGTATAGGAAGAGGTTTCATGACTTCTGTAATCTATTGTCTTCCAGCATTCACATGTTGAAAAACCAAACATCTTAACACATAATCAAAATATCTCCCTCTTCAGTTTTTCCACCCAAAAATTTTCTTTCAAATCTATATACATCTTAGTTCTACCAAGGTTTATATATAAATTGGAGCTATAATCATCATCCAATAATTTTTGTTTTATCTCAAGCATAATAAGAATACATTGAATCTTCCCAAATTTCAAAATATCATCTTTAAATACAAAGTCAATCAGTCTCCCATCATTCATAGCTTTAATTATATTTTTAAACACCTCATCGTCATAAAGAGAACTTTTTATCCATTCTAGTAAAGATGGTTTGTAAACCATTTGAAAAAGTATTGATCTTTCACCTTCCATGACAATTCTCATATCCATCTTTACTAGATCCATGAACATAGGATCCTTTTCCACTCTCATTCTATTTAGAACTCCATGTTCCTTCCTACTTAAAGCATATGGCACCTTATTTTCCTTGCTTGGGTGGTAGTGTATTGTGAAATCATAATCCTTTAGTAGATTAAGACATCTCTATTATCTCATGTTGAGTTATTTATATTATAAAATATATTTCAAACTCTTGTGATCAGTATATATCACACATCATTCCCCATAGAGATTGTGTCTCCATATCTTCAAATCAAGGATTACTATTACTAACTCAAGATCACGAGTTGGGCGGTTTTGTTCATGAATTTTTAACTACCTTGATGTATATCCAATAACCCTATCATTTTCAGAAGAAAACAAAAAATTTATTTCCTTAATACATCACTATAAATAATAAACCCATCATTACCATATGGTAAATTTAATAAAGAAGAATAAACTAATATTCTCTTAAATTATTAAAAACATTCTTCACACTCTTTTTCTCAAACTAATTTAACCCCTTTACATGTGATCTGGGTTAATGGGATTGTAAATCGGGAAAAATTCTAGATGAAATGCTGATAGTATCCTGCTAAAACAATTTAACTATGTGCATTAGTTATACTCATAACTACTGGTCATTCGTGGATTTCCTTTTCCTTTGTAAGATCATCATAGATTTTATCCTTTGAGAGAATATAGACAAGGAAAGATATTTACTGAATCTAGAATTCACACTTTCTAAACATCCCATATAGTTCATTTCTTCTAAGAGTCTCAAGAACAATTTGTGAGTGGTTCTCATGGTCATCGTAGATTTTGGTGTATACTAATATATCAACAATAAAGACTACCAAAAATCATCAAGATATTCCTTAAACAATAAGTTCATTATATCCATGAAAATAGAGGGTGCATTAGTCTGTCTGAATGGCATTCTTGTAAACTTGTAATGCACGTACATAGTTTGTAATGTTGTTTTTGGAATATATTCCTTCATTACACACAATTAAAGATATCCAGAAAAGGTCAATCTTTGAGAAATATTGAGATTCATGAAGTCGATCAAACAAATCATCAATATGAGTAAGAGGATACTTGTTCTTTGTTATAATAGCATTGATTTATCTATAGTCAGTATACAGTCTCATTGATCCATATTTCTTATTAAAAAAATGAATTGGGTCTCCCCATGGAGAAAAATTTGGAAAAATATATCTATTATTACTAAAGTCCTGTAGTTGTTTATTTAGATCTACTAATTCTAGAGTGGCCATTATATAGGGAGTTTTTTATATATTTTTTCATCAGGGATCAAATCAATAGAAAAATCAACCTCCTGCTCTAGAGGATTTATAGATAAATACTATAGAAATGAATAAATATATTCTTTTACATTATTTATATCAACAATTTAAAGATTAGTAGGTTTTATCTTCTCTTATTCCCCAAGAATTTCATTTAGAAGAGCTATAGGAGGTTGATCTATATAAGAATCAGATGATATAGTTTCTTCTCTAAAGATAATGGATTAAATATTTTTATCAAAAATTAAAACTTCTTTCTTCTTTCAATAAATTTTCTAATAATATTTTGATATCCAGCCCATACTGAGAATTAGATAAAAATTCCACAATATGTATGGTGAAAAAGTTAGCAGATAATGCACATTTATATGCCATAATAGGAACTGCCTGACACATATTTATTGCAACAAGATTTCCCTTAGGGGTTTTGAATGAAAATCCCCAGTTAATGTGAATTGGAAATATATTATTTTTAAAGAAAACTGGGAAGCTATAAAGGAATGATAGGATCCATAATCAAGTAAATATTTGATTAAATATGAGGAATCGATTAAAGTACCTTCCACCACATCATTAGGAAATTCAAACTCGGTATTTGTGCTTGAAAACTCTTGGAATTTCTCCCTTGGCCTTTTCTAGGGAAAGGTTCCTTGATAATTAGTAAAATCATTTTAATTATTTAACAACAATTTAAAATTGTATCATTAAAGACTAGTAGATTATTTCCTTCACATGCAATCATGATGTTGGGGGACTTTTTCCCCACATGTGTAACAAACTCCCATCCCCTTCAGGAACGTATCGGGGTGTTTCTTCCCACAATTATTGCAGGGTGGAAAGTAAATTTTTCCCTTCTTCCCCTTATTTCCTTTTCCATAGTGTTCAGCAGCCCTCTTCTTATCTTTCTGTACTTTAAAGTCATAAGAATAAGATAATTTATTTTCTGTCTTGATAGCACATGAGAATATATCTTTGTACGATGAGAAATATTATGAGACCAATACCATTAAGAGGAAAGTTTTTAACCCATAAAATAATGAATCAAAATTACTTATTGGGTTATGTATGTAGTTAGCATCATTCCTTGCTATCCCTGTGAAGTTAGCTTCATACTTTACAATTTTCTCATCCTACTTTTACCTCAGACTCCAAAATTTCCTCTCTATATCCGCTTGTAGATCAAAAGGAATGTATTTTTCTATGAAGAGTTCTTTAAATTACCCCCATTACATATTTTCTACCTCTTCATCCTCCTTCATGTTTTGAATTAATGACCTCTAGCGATCTACATATCCTAATAAATGATAGAATTACATAACAACTTTTTCCGATTCGTTACTTCCCAAGTCAAGAAATATTTTCTCTAAAAAACTTATCCATTTCTTAGCTACAAATGGATTGTTTTTTCTATTGAATGTTAGATGTTGTTGCCTCATGAAGTGGTCTAGCATTGATCGTCCACATTTTGGATGAAGCTTCTCTGAATGGGGAAGGTTATTATTCATAACTTGAGTCAGTTGTTATAGTATGGTTATAAGTTATTCATCCTTAGTTGAATCACCAACTCCACTATCATTATCTGTCATAGGAGCACAATCCCTACATGGATTATGTGTGTTGATAAGATTTTCATTCCTTCTAATATGTGTCATTTCTAAACAATGGAATACACTATATTAGGTTATGAATCATGATGCATAATTCAATACTAGCAAAATATTTAACATAAATTGAAAAATTTATGCATTTCTAATCCATAATCATAAAAATGGTTTCTTTAGGGACAGACTTACTAATAAATCCTTAATAATGGTTTGTAAATAAAATGTGAATTATCCAAATCATATCCCCGGGAGTGTCAAAAGTGCTGCGCAGTAAGGCCCATTGTCATGTACCAGGTTACCTTGAGTCAAGCCCATAACACCATGTCGGAGCTACTTCTCCCAGGTATATCTGTATCAGAACCACAACACATTAGTATTCAGATAGGGATATCTTTGTTAGAAATACCCATATAATCACCACATTACCAAAATTTTAGGATGTTATTATATACATATCCTAAAATTATATCTTAGGGTTGTATCCCCTAATTAAATTCATTTCTAAATCAAGTTTCCAAGGTTTATAATAAACATAATTTGATAGAAACGGTAATGATCCAATCCCTATTTCTCTAAGTTAGTGCATTATTTTATTTTATTTTTATGATCACAAGAAATCAAATCTCGATGTACCGATCAGTTTAGGATCCTTGAAAAAACTTGATTCAAACATAAGTTTGACATTGCATATTGGAATGAAATACAATATAGTGTATCTTTATAAAGCACTCATATACCATATATTATCACTTTAGGTCAGTCATAATATACTTCATCACATCTTGGGGAAAAATGAAACATAAGAAAGGGGTGAGATCAGATGCTCAGAAAGGATAAACAATGTAGAAGAAGGTATCATAAATAAGCATAAATGTTTTAGGAAAGGTATAAAATAGAAACACAATCCTTTTAAACATAATAATTAGTATAATATGGAACAAATAAATTAAATAATTCCATTTAAACAATCATAAGGATATTATACTAGTCAAATAATCACATGTTATATCAATAACTAATCTCAAAATGAGAGAATGAATAATGTTGGAAATCATAACCGAACTGTAAAGTCCTCATACCAAGACCATACAAACAGAGGTAAAAACCCAAACTAGTTTTTTCGCATGAGACCTATTGATGCATCGAGGGGCTATAGTGGGCCCTGCCTAACACTTACTAAGTCCAATGAATTCCCCATATAAAAACAGTGAAACATAACATAAACATTCATATTAAAACCTACATATGAAAAGTTAATACTTTTACCATAAACCATGAATTGTGTAAAAATAGCACATCCATATTCAAACATATCAAAAAACTTTTAATACAATATGGAAGATTGTATGATTATAAATGAAACTCAATTAAGTATAAAATCCAACAAAGGATGTTGACATGGTGAAAATAATATAATAAAATCATTAAAACTCTTTGATATAAATTTCCCTTTTTTACATTGAAATAATGTAAAAGTCATGCAATTATAAAATAAAATAAGTCTTTTGAAAATATCCTTTTGATCCTGTAAGGGAAGCTTCAAAATGTTAAGGTGTCATAACAGCATAAAATATCTGATCGTGTTTTATAAGTTAAAAAAACATTCCTTCCATAATTTTTTGAAAATTTCATAAGTAACTAATTTGGAAAATGGAGAAAATATTCCTTTCAAACCGTTTTATATAAAGTAAAACATGGTTTAAATGACTTTAAACAATTTTAGATAATATTTTGAAATACATTTTAAGAAAATGGACATCGATGATAAAGATGTCCTAGTAGATGATTATGTGTTAGAATCATGGATATAGTTTCCACATAATCATAATAAAATATCAGAATATAGATGATACTAGATTTATTAATTTAGTATGGAAACAACATAGGGGTTGATGTAGAGGGAGAAAATAAATTGAATGGAATTAGTTAAACCATTACCTCTTCTTTGAGCGTCTCCTTTTGATTTTCACAAAAGGAATCCTTATAATGGATTTATGCCCAATGTATGGAGTCTAGGATGCATTTAGGGATGTTTAAAGGATAATATGGTAGGTTTTGTCAAATAAAAATGTCTTTATAGGTGTGAATAAAAGAGAGTGATAGGTGCTATTTTATAAGATAGGGGAGGGTCACTTTTAGAATCTCCAAAACTACTAAATTATTATAAATTGACTTTCGGTTTCAAATAGCTCCAAAGTAAGTTCTTAAGATTAAAATATAATTATGGGTATATATCCCATCAATAAATTATTTTTACAGAAGTTATGTCACAAAATTAATATAATCTTTTGGATTTAACCCTTAGTTAAACAGTTTAGCTCTTACCGTGTTTACTTATTGTTTTATAATATAGGATTAATGTAGTTACTATAAAATGTCAAAATAACCCCAATTGAATAATCTATCACATATTTAAAATTATCAGAGTTATTTTTCCTAACTTTATATTTTTATTAATTTTATAAAATTTATTAAAATATTTTTTATAGTATCATTTATAAAAATTTTGATACAATTCAAAATTTTCATATTTAAAATATCAAACCAACATGATAATTTCAAACCAATACTTCCAATATGTAAATAAAATTTATATTTTATATATAAAATTTCTGTATGTCATTAATAAATTCAAATTATATTTATTTTAATATTTTTAATATCATTTAATTGATTACTTCTTTTACAATTTAATTATTGCATCCTTATAGTGTCACGATTTGATTTAATTATTTATTTACTAAAATCATTAATAAATTACCGTTATGTATAGTAAAATTTTTATCTTTCTAAATAATATTTATATTCTACCATATCACTTATATAACCTCGTATTAAAAATGATATAGTTATTAAAATTTGAATATGATATTTTTAACTCTTCTTTAAATAAAATTTAATAAATATCCTAACAAAAAACAAGTGGCTTAAAAATAATCATATTTTCTTAATAAGGTTTCTTTTGGTCTTAAAACACTTATCTAATGAAATTTGTATAAGTGTTAGGGTAATATTATATTATTTTAATATTATTTTTACCTTTTATTACCCTATTTACCATTAATCGTGGTAAATAAAATCCAAAAGTTACTATCCGTCAAAAATAATTTTGATCCTATTAGACCAAATTATTTATTCAAATGAAAACCATGTATGTCTATTTTTTAAAATTCAGTTCACATAAGCAGTAAAATTAAGTTTAATGCAAATGTTGTAGATGTGGCTAGAAGGTGGGTAAAAGAGACGTTCCAAAGTTCAATAAATTTGTATACTTAATTCTATTATAAAATGATTCAAATAAACTATATTGAATTAATATATGTATTATTTATCTATTATGAATTTAAAATCAATTTATAGTAAAATAATTATTTAAATGAAAAGGTCAGTTTTTAATAGCAATGGAGTATTTTTCTCTATTCATACAAAATTGAAACTTTTCAGAAAAATAACAAAAATTCACCCTAAGCTAATTTAGATATTCCAAATTAAAAAATAAATTCTATTTTGAAAATTAAAATTTATAATTTTCATAATTTTTTTAATACTTTTCATAACCGCCTGTTAAATGACTAGTTTGATGGGTCATGGTGCACTCGAACTCAGTGTTGCGTGCAGAGAAAGATATTGAATTGTTTAAAAAGAAACATATTGTGGAAGCTTGAGGTGTTACATTCCATTTCTTCTAAACCTAAATCATTTCCTTATCCCCTTTATTCAATTTAAATAGTTCTTATTTATACTTCTTTATCAAGTGAGGTTTTGAAATTTCTTAGCACCATTAGATATCTCTATAAGACCACCATAACTATACCCCACTTTCTGCTACTTATCCCAGTGATACCCTTGAGATTCACCGATCTCCATTTCAACTTTGAGGGAACCCCAGAAAATTTCTTCATGGATATCGAAGTCCCGGATCGCTAGGGATTTTCCTAGACTATGTTTCCAACAAAGAATCTATCAACCTTGCACTTGGAGGTAATGGCAAAGGTGGAGGCATACCGTGCAAGTCTTTTGATGTTTTCCTCATACACCCCAATAGATTTGTCATTTTTTTCTTGAGTGCAGGGAAATATATTTCCATTTTAAGATGGAGAGTTCTAGGAAAATATTTATCAGAAAATATTTTTTGGAAATCCATCCACCCCATTGCTTCAATCTCTTCCTCGGGCATTATATATTTTTATCAATATCCACCATTGATCATCTTCACCTTCCATATATTAAACAACCATCATAAACTTCTCTTAATCAAGAAAATTTTAGTATATAGAAGATCTTTTCAATGGATTCGATCTATTGTTCTGCGATTAAGGGATCTAATGACTCATTAAAGGTTAGAGGACTTTGTCGCACAAATATGTTTATTGAAGATTGTTCTCTATTAGGGGTATTTGGATGCTCCTCTTAATCCAGGATTCTATTTAGAACCCGATTCAGCTGAGAGAGTATCATCATGAATTGTGTGATTTTTTATCCCATTGATTTGAGCATCTTTTTGGGGTAGTCATCTCATTTCTTTTCACCAATATTGTTTACCCAATTCATCCTATTTTCAGCCATTATCTAAAATAAAAGAGAAATTTGGGATGAGTATATTTAAAATTTTAAACACATAAACATGAATTTAATGATATTAAAGGGATAACATATAACTTAAATGTATTTAATTAACTTATGGATTTCTAGGATTTAGTCTATGTTATCCATGATCTATTTCCTAACACATATCCTTATGGTCATTTTTTTACTCCCCTAATAATGGATCATAATTAGCTTATGAGTTTACCAAATCATAACACTCGAGACTATCAAACTAGGTGAACAGTAACACCTATTTTCATGTACCAGGTTAACCTGAGTGAGGCTCAAGACACCTTATCAGAGTTTTTATCCCTAGGTACATCTCTTCCAGAACCATATCCACTTTTAGTATCCAGAAATGAATTTATTTTATTGATAAACTATGTACTATATACTTACCAAAATTTAGGGATGTTTTATTATACATAGTCATATCCCTAAGTTATTTATTAGAGTTTTCTAATCCTAATCCAATAAATAACTAAACCTTTCCTATGACAACAACTATAAAACCCCTTCCCATTATTACACATTAACACATGATTCATTGTATAAAATGTAGTTAATTCAACCCTAAAGATTTAGAATTATAGTGTATTTTTGAATTAGGAACATTACAATACAACTTAAAACATGGAATACAATATCATTATTGAAAACTTATTTAACATTCTTGCACTTACAACGTTATGGGATAACCTAAAGAAATATATAAGAAATGGGTGAGCTATAAATACTAGTAAGGGAACAAACATGGAATAAGGTAAAACAAGTTAGAAAATAGTAATATCAAGGGGCATAAATAGAGTGGGAATCATAAACATGAATGATATGAAATGATATAGCATGATAACATATAGGAAACATGGGAAATGTAGAAACAACTTAAAACACCGCATCATTGGTCAAGGCTAACTGCCAAGACATCATAATGGACAAATTACCATAAAGGAATCTGGTTTACTCCCTATCCAAACATGAAATGTCATGACACTAAAAATTACCCAATACATTGGAGTGTTATATAATTCTAGGTGCACCCATCACTTTCATTTTAGTCTCATTCTTAAGTATGCCACATAGATCACATAAAATGGATTCATTTATCATCATATTTTATTCCACAATCATGTAGTGTGGAATAAATAAATGAAATTCACAAATAAAATTTGTATATGTGTATAAATTTTAATTTCCTTGATGGTAAATGGGTATGATATTCTGTACATAATTTCTTTGAAATTAAAAAATTTTGGTGAAATTTTGGCAGCCTAACGATGTCGATTAAACATTCAAAAAATGTGTTGATGAGAATGAAAAGGGTTTGTCATAATTTTTCAATAAAATGGGTAGTAATAGGGACATGGAAATAAATATCCCACCATTAATAATTGGAAATATAAGGCATATAATAATAAAGAAACTTAATTAAAGAAGAGGAATGAATAACTCTTACAAAATTTTGACACGGTAACAGGTGTACTTGGGTGGGATAAATGAGAGAGAAATGGGTCTATAATAATTTATACGGAATAAGTTATGTATGGGGAGTTTAAAAAACAAACTCCATCATTATGAATTAAAAATAAAAGGATCATATAATAGTGAAGATTCTTTAATTAAAGTGAGATAGAGAGGATCCCTTACCATAAGAGTATGACACCAAAAGCTTGAAAGGGGATTCTTGAGAGATTGGGTGAACCTTATGAGGATTATATAGTGATGATGACAGAATAAGGATGTTCTAAAAGGATTTATATTCAAAATCAATGTGATCTTGGGTGGGTTTATATAGGGAATGAGAGGGAAATTATTTAATATTTCACAAATATTGGTTTTGGAATCTATATAATAAAATATTCAAAACCAAAAACCTTGATATGGTTTTTGCCCATGGGTTCTTCAAAATGAGAGTATTTTTTTAATATTTTATTAGTAAAATGGACTAAATTATTAAAATATTTCCCTTTATTAGCTGGAGGTGAGTCTCACTTTTAATGAATTGAATTTAAAATCAAGAAAATATATTATGTTTTGGAGGATTCGTAAAGGCTTTACAAAATTAATCAAATAAACTTAAAATAAAATTTATTTTAATGGTAATAAATATATTTACGCAAGGATAACCATTATATAATTTATTACACCATTTTTTGGTTATTATGATTTCCTAAAACACATCGTATATTTATACAGTATTTAATTTTTACACAAAAATTCGACTGCCTCGGAAAATTATGAAAAATTAACCATTAGATAATTTTGATGTTATGGTTACAAATATAATATTGACTTTATATAAATAAATTTCTAAATATTTGAATTTTTACTTTTAAAAAATAATACCTGATATTATTGATAATTATGGGTTTTAACAATGAACCCTAATAAAACATTACATTCAACTTCATAAAAAGTATATGATTATTTATATTTTTAAAAAATAATTTTATAATAATATTTAATTAAAATATTCTTTATTTCAAAAATATATTAATTCATCAAAATAAATTCCTTAGCAGATTTGAATATTACCCAAAAACACTATTCATGTTTTATAGTATCAAAATAAAAAAATATTCATTATTCTTTAAAAAATAATGCACATAATCAATTTTCTAGGGTCTTGATACATATTCCTCTAATACACTAGCATATTACCTAAGAGTAAGGTTCACGATGGTGAGACTTCTATGGGGTCATTCAGCAAACATTGTTTGAGTCGTGATCTTGATGAGCTTAAACTTCTCCCATAAACAGTTTCTCTCATGCTTAAGATGTTGGATCTTATCTTGGGCATGGTTGAGAAAAAATCCCAGAGATTCTATGTCCCTTAGAAGCTCTAATAAATGGGATTAATAGGGTAAAATCCTACTAGAAGAGTCCATCAATTCCTTTCTATAAGTCAATTGGATTTTCTAAATCCCTGTATTTATGTTAATCATGTAATCACTATTTAATGGCTATATTATCAACAATAAATATTTTTAATGGTCTTTTAAATCCAATTGGATATAAAAAATAAGTCTATGTGTTTTCTATAACCATATTACATACTAAAACCTTAAATCATAATGGAATTTTATTTATAATAGTTCTGGTCATTATAAGTACATTAGATAAGGCCTCCCATATTCATTATTTTCAACACGATTCTTGCCTCCAACCCCTAGCCTATTAAAGGTGGGATTGGGGTGTCTCGATCAGATTAATTCTAGCTAGGTGAGATCCAATTGTCCAGGTCATGACAAACATAATCAATTATAGTAACATATTATAAATCAAAACGATAAAAGGGTACCCAACACCACTTTCCCACTGGTGTACCACTCCCACACCCCACAATCATATGTCCTGGTGATCACATCTCTTATATATAGTAACTCTACCTAAAGACACCTAATACATCACATGAAAACCCTCTAGAAGTCACCCAGGACATCACATCAAATCTAACTCGAGGAAACCAGGGTCATCACATCACATCTCACCTAAAGACACCTGGTCCATGACATCTCATCTTGAACAAAACCACAACCAGAATAGTAGGTTATTTTGAACACGAAGGATGTCAAACCCATTCTTCCTCTTACCATGAATGAACCCACCATAAACCACTTAATTTTATCATAAAACACAACCACAAGTATAATACAATACACAAGTCATCATAGATTGTGCATAAGAACCTTTATTGGAAGAGAGAGTTGGGACGATGGGTATTCATTCATCTATCCTTACCATATATATGTTGGGAAAATAACCACAAAAATATTTGGGTGTTAGAATAAGGTGATCTATGCAGGTGGAGAGTATATATAAATCAAAATTAAAATAATATATATGTATATATATATAATTTATTTAGAAAATCCCAACTTATGGGTTTATAACAAGAGTACCATCACAACTCATAACATCCCACAAAGCCTCACAACCTCCACCACTTTTCCTACCACGTATAATGAAGCACACCTCAAATCCACCATACACAATCCACACAAGCCCACTTTATTTCTTATTAATCATCAACCACTTAAATGAGACTTTCCACTTTAATTCAATAATTTCTTTTCAATTCCCAAAATTATCAGGTTTTCATTAACTCTATTTCACTAAGCCATTTCATTACATATTTACACAACCTAATTGTTTATCTTTAAATTATTTTATGCCTAAAATTTTACATCCAATTCATAGTTCTCATTTAACCATATCAACTAAAAAATATTTTCACATCCATTGTCATCTTTCTATATTCAAATGAATCATCATCATCTCATTTATCGTTTATTATTAACATCCCCTTCTATTTCTATAATTATCGGGCAATTAAGACAACACAAACATAACACACAACAAACTATACTCCTCATTCCTACAATACCTACATTTCCACTATCTTACATCACGACAACTTCCTCATCAGAACTTATATATATCAAAACCACCCAACATAACCACTTTTTATAACTTTCAAAAATGGCTTCCATAACATTATATCAATTTTAGAATGGTTTATTATAATAAAAAATCTAGATTTCCATGGGTAAATAGTTTTATTATCTATATATAATTATTAGAATTTTATTATACAGTGATATTAATAAAAAATAAGATAAATGGTCTCATAATACCCAATAGTCATTATTCAAGACATGTTCCAACAACTTTTATTTTCATAAAGTCAACAAACATGTATAATCCTTTAAATAATGTTATAAAACACGAAAAGGCATCAGATAGTTCCCTTTTCCATAAAAAAATATTAATTATCTTCATGTGATTATCACTTTCTCTTTCCATGATAATATTTTGATTATCTAAATTAACACAAAATGTGATAATAATAAGAATAAAAATTCTTCACGCATGTTATAATAATTTTTGGGAAACAATTGTCTGCAACATGAATGAATCATATAAAATACAATAGAAACTCCCCATTCCATAAATTTTGTTAAATTTAATTAATTATATTCATTAGTTACAAATGTACCCTCTTCCTAAAAGGATAAAAAAATTTAATCTATCCCACATGTTACAACTATAATAAAGACAAAGGATACCCTGCCTGGTGATGGTATTAGGCTCCCATTTCACACAAAATAGAAGAGATAAGAAGATTATAGTAGCCTAATAAATGAAGTAAATATAAGGAACCAGCCTTAAAACATTACATAATCTTGATTTTTATTCCAAGAAATATATTCTTACACATTGAGGGTATTTTTAGGTTTAAATTTTTAGAGAATGAGTTCATACATACATAACATTTCACATTCATACAAAGTGGGTACTATTAAAACCATATCCATTTCTTCCAAAAATAAAACTTTTTAAAATAAAACATGGATTTTGTTTCATGAAAAAACTTCATATAATCTAAATTTACTTCCTTATTCATATTACCCAACTATATACCCAGTAAAAAACATTTTAAATCATATTATGAGAATAAAAATATCAGTAAGGGATATAAAAAAATCATTAGCCCAGTGAAAACATAAAAACCATAAAAACCATTTTTCAAAACAAACTCATTAGCATGCACAGAAACCTAATGAATCTACCTTGAGAAATATTTATCATATCACTCTTACATTCACCATTACAAATGGAATAACCTTTTGGTCAATTTCTATCTCTAAAGTACTAAATGCTTTAGAGAGCTATAATGGGGATCACTCTTCATATCTTGAGCTATAATGGGTTCAACCCAACATATATTGAGCTATAATGGGGATAAAACCATCATATATTAAGATGTAATGAGATAAAAACATAATAAAAATTTTCAAAACAACATATCATAAATAAAACCCTTTATAACTCATGTAAACCCATGAGAGAAACACATTCACAAATCAAAATACCATTTTCTCATAAAAATCACTTTTTAAATATAAAAACCGCACACATAGCAATGAAATCATAATATTTAAAAAGAAATGTAAAAACTTATAAAGAAAAATTATAGTAAAAATAATCATGAAATCCATAGAAACCTCTCATGTCGTATATAAAAACAATCCTTTCAAAATTCACAAAAGAGGCATTTTAGAAAATTTTAAAGGAAAGTCCCTTACCTCTCGTTCAACTCCCTTAAAAAATGTTAAAAATTAATGTATAATGGTTAAAAGAGTGTTATTAATTTATTAAAAAACTAAACTCCTGTTTATAATACCTTACATGATCTTCTTATAACATTTTACCTCCCATTTAATAAGAATATATTTTTTTTATTTCCATTGCTTCGGGTGCTTTCTTTTAATGGTTTCCAAGGTTATATTATTATGGAATTCCTTATAAAAAATAAATAATAATCCAGAAGTGAGAATATATAAATATTTAGTCAATTTTAAACAATTACATATGAATTTAAAAATTCCATGATTTCAGTAAAACGGAAATGAAAACTCGTCATCCATGAAGAAGGGGAATTGACACACTATAGACGACAATTTCGTTATCTAAGAATAAAACGAGAAGACAAGGTATTTTATGATTCATATACCATAAACACAAAAAATATTCTATTATATATATATATATATATTATATTTTAGTTTTCATGAATCATTGTATAATAGGTGGAAATAAGGTAGAAGTGAGAAAAAATTTAAAAGAGAAAAAGAAGGAATTTAACTCTTGAAAATATCTCCTTGAGAACCTCTTTAAGGCTCTTAGAAGTGGTCTTTTTATGAGACCAAGAGCACTATAATGTATAAATGTATGAGGATAAAGGAATTTTTATAAATATATTCTATAAATAAGGCCCAAGGTGATGAATATTTGTGATGTTTGGAGCCTCCTTTATAATTGGGGTGAGTGGTAACTTAGGAATTACTCAAATTATTAAAATATAATAAGTCAATTATAGCATTTAAGACATCCATAAAGGCTTAAACACTAAAGGGGATAACATTTTAGAAGCAATATTATCTTTTTTTTACCATTTTCAATTAATTTTTTTATTTATAAATAATTTAATAAAATATTTTGTTCCTGAAAAATAATTTTTTTTTCAAAATAAAAAACTATTCATAATTTTGACTTTAAACACATTAAAACAAAGTTTAAAAATCAAATAATTTTTTTTATTAAATCAAATACATATAATATTAATCTAGTAAATTCATCAATTAGATTAAAAATATGAAATTATATTTATTTTATTATTTTTAACACCATTAATTTGATTTATTCATTAATTAAATAATTAGTGTATCATAATTGTTCAATCCGTTATGTTATTAATTTATTCCCTAAAAATAAAAAATAATAATAAAGAAGATAAATTTTTTGATTTAAATAAAATATTTATTTTAAAAATCTCTACTAGAAAACCATACATTAAAATATTATACTAATTAAAAACTATAATGTGACAACTTGACATCCTTTTGAAATAAAATATTATTTAGGACTTAAGGTGATTCATGTGGAACCAAAATTTCCCAAAATCGAATCAAAAGAGATTTATTGGTATAAATTTACACATACAACTAAATTTATATATTTTATGGGTCAAGTAATTATTTTTATAAATTTAATTAAACCAATTTATTTATTTATTTTCTTCTGATTGCACAAGTTTTTCATCAGCGTTGCATAAGAATTAATGTTAACTATTTAATATATAAAAATAAAAAAAATATTACAAAATATAAGTTAATTAATCTCAAAATAAAATTATAGATTCACTCATTATGTATAATCACTAATATACATGTCAAGATAACTTCTTAATTTTTTTATTTTGTCTTTTCTTGCCTAGCACAATTATTACACAAACATTTGGATAAGATTAATGTTAAATAACTATAAAATTCAAAATTAAAAGAAAAAAAATAAATAATGCATAAGAATTAATAATAGAGTCTGTAAAATAATGTTAAATACTCAATTACTATTTTTAAAGAAATAAATTTTACATTGTTATTGCTACGTAGGTACTGCATCAACACTGATAATAATTTTTATACTTATCATGAATAGAATATAATTTTCATATTATAAATTATTTATATATAATATTAATATTATAATATAATTATTTAATTATTTAATAAAGTTAATAAATTTTATCACACAAGCATGTCTTAATGACGTTACAAAAAAATACCATATTTTATAAGACTGTATTTTTATTATTCACCAAAAATTAAAATTTTCAGAAAATTCTCATTAATATATAACATGGAAATTTAAAAATGTTTAATTAAAAAATGAAAATAGTTTTTTTAAATTAAAATTATATATTTGAAAAATAAAAATTTTAAATAAGCATATAATAAATTATTTATTTTAGCAATTACTATTTACTTAAAGAATACTAATAGTTATAAAAAACAAATTATTCTATAAATACCTAGGCTGTTACAATATAAGCCTCAAATGACTTAGGAGTGGGTTTTTAGACCCTAGAAGGTGAGATTTGCACCACCAGAACTCAAGAGTAATGGATAAAGAATCAAATGAGAGATTTAATTATTTTTAACATTTGTGGATATCTCTCCTCAGATACTCTATCAAATTTCTGTATTTTATTCTCTATTTAATTCAAATTCAAAAAATATTAATATAGATCCATTTAAAGAATTTAAAAATGTCAAGTATAATTTAAATGAATCTAAAATGATCAAAACCATGTTTTTAGGATGTTAAATTGTTGAAAACGTGTTTTATAGGGTGAAGAGGAAGGAATTTTAAAAAAACAATGTAAAAATTGATACCCATACACAGCAGATACACACTTTATAACAGTAAATATTTTTAAAAATACATAAAACATTAGAAATGACCACATATGGGTAAATGCATCATACCCTTATGTAATCTTTGAGAAACTTGGATGACCCTTATGCAGCTTGAAGCTACCTTTACATAACATATTTAAAAGCTTAGATACTCTTACATGAGCTCCAGTTTACCCTTATGCATCCTTAAGAAGCAACAACATACCTTGATGCAAGGTCTATATTATCCTTATAATGGTAAATAATTACTTTTAAACTTAAACAATACCCTTACATAGTGCATGGAAACTCTATCTACCCTCACATAGCTCTCGATACGCTTATAGAAATCCCAGGATACCTTTATATAGTTCTTGGAAACACTCATTTACCATAAATTAGTAGTGAACTTCCCTAACATAACACTAATAAATTTAGGTTTACCCTTATTTAACTTATGTAAATATAATATTACCTTTATTAAAGCCATTAAAACCGACCATTACCCTTACACAACTATAATTCTATGTGTATGTGTAGAAATTTCATTAAAAATATTAACTTTTCGATTAAACTATGTTATAAATAATTAAAAAATGGTTTATTATCACCTCCAAAATCCTAAAAACAAAAATAAAATATTATAATTTCTTTCCATGATTCCAAGTTAATTTTCTCAAATAATATTTTAAAACATAAAATCACTTCCATAATTTGAGTAAAAATTTAAAACTACATTATAAATTACAATATAATTTTAAAAAAACTTCTAGAATTTTTTTAAATCACTTCTAAATCACTGGACATCCCAAAATGAAAAAATAAGGCTTAGGAATATTCTAGACCTTAAAGTTGAACCTAAACAAATCAAATGAAAATATTTATATAAAGAGAACAAATCATACCTGAGTTCATTATCCTTATTGAAACCTTTATCAAGATTTTATTTTTATCCATGAAATTTTTCCTCTTCATAGATAAAAAAATGGATGGTGAAATTAAATTCTTGACAAAGTCAACTATTTATGGTCTGTTTGAAAATTAAATAAATAAGTAGTACATAAAAATGATAAGAAAATTAACTGAAATATAAGTAGATAAAATCATTAGAAAAATAACTAAATAAATTATAGGAAATCATCATTTCATGATGTTTTCAAACATTCTAAAACCGTATACTCAACCCGCATTTTTCTAAAAAAATCTATTTCCTATGAATATATAGACTATCAACAGTCCTTGTAGTACGAGAATACAATAAATTAAAAAATGATTAAAAAATATTTTAAATTAAATTATAATTATAATTTAAAATACTTTTTTAATGATGTTAGTTTATTGATAGAATATAATATATTTCCTATATTTTGAAAGATAATAACAATAATCATTGTTATTATTTTATTTTGGACACTACAAGAAACATTGATAAAAAAAATTAATATGTTTTGGTATATATTTTTGTAATGAAATATTAATATATATACCCTAATACTTATATGGTTGTAGATATTAATAGGAATCTTGGGCTCAAGGACCATCCTTATACCACAATTTTGATTTTATTTAACCACCAACCTATCAAAAAAATCATTAAAACATAATATAAAATATATAACATGAAGTTTTTTTAAAACAAATTAAATTTAGTGTATTGAAAATTGATAAAGGTCATCATATGTGGCCTATTTGTTGGTAATACATGCTTTTAAAACAAAAAATAAATCTTTAGAGTATCCAAATTAATTGAAATGAGAAACCAATGATTCCTAAAAAAATAAAGGTAATAAGTAATGAAAGAAATGAAAATACATTTTATATGATTATATTGTAGAATATTACCCCTGTATTTTAAGTATTAATAAGATTTTATCATTTGTAGGTTTCTTTCCAAATTTTTGTAACCAAATTCCCCATTATTATTGAAATTTCTTTTTCTTCAAATGACTATTTTTTTGTGTATAACTGACATGTGGATTAATGTGTCTAATTTTTTGTTCTTAGGGTTTTCCATTCACATAGTATTTATATATATTACTTCAAAAAATATGAGTAGTATTTAACTATGATTATCATAGTAGATCATCTATTGGGAAAACAGATTATGAAAATACACCTCATGTATACATTTACAACTAACACTCCTAGAAATCCATGATTAAGGATTTCATCTAATTTCTCAAGACCAATATAGTTTGTAATGGTGTATCCATATATTTTTTATAAATAATAAATTTCTACCGTATTATTATATTTGAGCAATGTATCCATTTGAAATTTTAATATTCATAAATTCTGTAGTTAAACTGGTAGTGTAATATTACTCTATGAAGTTTATTTTAATTGATTAATTGATCATTTTAATTATTTTGATTTGGATTTCTATTTTCCCTTAATTTTCTTAATCTGTAATAATATTCTTCAATTCAAATATTTTTCTCATTTATTTTTAAATTTTTTTCATACAAAATAAACTGTAAAGGATATAAATTGGTATAAATGTAACAACTTTTTTTTGCATGTTACATTTTTAAATATTTCATAGAATGTTTTTGGGGTTAGGACTCGAGTTGGTGGTAGATCTCGGGGCCCATAAAGAATCAGTGATGAGATAATAAAATTTTTAAATATAATATGTCTCACGCACACTATTTTTTTGAAATAACTAAATATCTCAAAAATTATTTTTTATATGAGAAAATTAAGACCTCTATTAAATCCAAAACATGGGTTTTTACAGTAGGTGCTATATAATCTTTGTATGCATTATTTGTTTCATTTTCTTGAAATCGTGAGTGAAAAAAAACAAGAAATAAATTAAAGAGGGATTCAGCAAGGTTACACTACATGGTTATGGAAACAGTGTGACTACCATACACATCTCTTATACTAAAAAATTTCATATATTTCACATTGGAATGTGGCCCCTATGGAATAGTTAGGGAAAACAAGGTGCCTTGATTCACCTCAGTGTCTAGACCCACACAGTTATGAGAGATCATGTGGGCTAGGTTGCACAGTTTCTAAAAACTGTGCGGTCTAGTGATTTTGTCCACCATCCTAGGTTCTGAGCTCCGAACGAGGCCCCAAAACCCAAGAAACCTTTCTATCCTCATATTTCATCCATATAAGGTCATACATAATGAATTAGATCAAATTTAAAATGATCCATACCTGAGATAAAAAAATGGATTCTTATAGTCTTATCCCCTTAAAGGAACTCATCCCTGAGTTCACCTTCTAAGGGTGAAGAGACACTGCCTGAGAAAAACTCTAGCCACTGGGCATGTATGCTAACCCCACACTTCCAAGTCTCATCCCGTACACAACTTTACCTCCATATAATCCATACTAAAGGGATATTCTAGCCTCAAATATCTTTCATACTTTGTTCAACGATGCATATATGATACTCCTAAAATAAATAATCGGCATCTATCTCAACCCCCTTAACATAAAAAGTATGAGATAAGTCAAAATGATAATGAATAAGTTGTGAAACAAGGAAGGATTCATGAATGAAATGGTTCCTATGAGGTAGTAACAATAGATAAGATACCAGTATGACTCTCTCTAAAATATCAGATATCTTGAAAATCCAAGGCTATAGATTCCATTTCTATTGTATTCTTCTATGCCCAAGCATAGGTGATACATGTAGGAAGATATGATCCCCAACCACGAACTCTAGAGTTCATCAATGTTGATCAGTATAAGAGTTATATCTAGACTGAACAGTATACATACCCTTCCTACCTCTAGTTAGAATAGGGTTGAACAACACATCCCACCATACAAGGCCCCAAAAGGATCCATCTGTATTTTCACCTAAAAGATACTATTTTAGGAGAACTCTAAGATATGGATATTCTTCTCTTAAATACCAACAAAACCAAGGATTAATTCCAAAAGTAGGTTCTCTAACACCTGCATCATCTGTTTTGATTGGGCATCTGTCCAAGAGTGAATGGTTATGCTCAGAAGCACTTGTGTACCCATAGCCTTCTGCAAACCCCACCAAAACTATGATTTTAAGAAATAATCCCTATCTGAAATTAAATTATGAGGGACCCCACGTTGCTAGATGATAAAATGAGAAAATAATATCCCCAACTCATCAGCTGAGAAAGTATTCCAAATAAGAATGAAGTGGAATTATTTCATCAGTCAGTCAATGACTACACATAAATCATAACTACCTCGAGTTGGCCTTTATAAGATGAATACATAATCTATAGAAACATCTTCCAATTTCTATTATATGACTAGAAGTAGTTGTAACAAGACTATAGGTCACACGTTCTCTGCCTTCACCTACTAATAGGTGGAACACCTAATGATAAAACTGGTTATATGATGTTTCATCCAAGGCCACCAATACTGGAATCTCATATCTCAATACATCTTGGGGAAGTGATTTTTTAAATATTTTTATGACTTATTATATACTCCCATTAATTATTTTATATGAAATGTGCATAATTTGTGTGAAATATTAATGTTTTAATACAAAGTATAATTTTTGAGCATTTTTAGAAGTAGTCCAATTGAGTCAGTTTACTATTTTATTTATAACTCTACTCCTAATGATCCAAATTTTGTGGTTCTTGTTTTTCAGGATTCCTAATTCAATATAAAGCATTTAATGATAAGGGATCATGGGCCAATTATTCTATTTGAAGGATCACATTTAGCACATGAGATGACCTACAGAATCTGTGAAGAAACAGGACCAGTCATGAAGATTGAATTACTGGGCTCAATATAGAAGTTAAAATTCATTCATTTTCCTCAATGGTTCTGGGGACAATGTAAGGAGTCTTGGATAAAAATTTCAAGGCCCAACTCCAAAACCAATGAACCCTAATGACGCTTTTAAATCCATCCCACCATTCTGGTCGGTAATTAAAATCAATATAGTATTCCTGACATATCTCATGATGTAAGCATTAAATTGAGATGAGAGTTTTCAGTGTGAACTAGGAGATATAGGTGGCCAATGTTATTGAATAAATCATTCGTCTTTGAAGGCATCTTCCTATTCAAAAACCCTTTCACATTTTAGACTTCAAAAAGACTAGATTGAAATGGACAGATTAAAATTGTTTAATCATCTGGCCATAACTTTGGATAAATATGTCGAAATTCCACCTAATATTTATAGTAGTAAGCCAAAATTATTATCTAGAACATTGAAGAAGGAGATATCTCTAGATTCAGATTTCTGAAAATCCAACATGGCGATGCAAGTGGAGGAAGAGATTGAGAATTCAAACAGTCCACTCCTTAGGCTATAAATTCTCTCCCCTTCTCTCCTTGAG
Organism: Viscum album; assembly: GCA_963277665.1. Classification (NCBI taxonomy): domain Eukaryota; kingdom Viridiplantae; phylum Streptophyta; class Magnoliopsida; order Santalales; family Viscaceae; genus Viscum; species Viscum album. The sequence goes on from OY728125.1 coordinate 1,408,986,242, forward strand.
AGGGGTTGGAATTTCAGAAGAGATGAGGACATATTGGCATGAACAAAGCCTTTAAAAAGTCTTGGGAGGACCTTCCATACTCAAGTTTACACTTGAGATACCTTTCCTCCTCTCTCTGTTTTCATTTACTTTGGTATTGTTCTTTGTTGTAATCTTGTAAGTCTCTTTCTTTGTAATTCTATTTTAATGCAAGTTTCTTCTTCAATATCTCTTATTATCATCTACTTTTTGAGGTTTCATATTAATTTTCTTAAAATAGTTTAAATATAGTTGAATCCCCTTCCCTTCTTTTGCTTCCTCATTCAATCGAAAGTCCGTTTTTTTAATTCTCATCACCCTTCGTTTGTGTGTGTGTTTGAATGCACCACTCTTTTCTTATCCCTTCCTTTTGATTCTCTTCTCAATTTATCATCAGAATCATTATAACCAGATTATTAATAATTTCAACGACTGAGTAAATATCTCATTGGGGTGAGTTATAATTTATGGATATTAAGCGATTGAGAGCTTTTTCTCGATGAGTATTCTTTGAATTAACATTGTGTATGTTCGACATAAAATGTCATGCATTAATGACATGTTTTGTTTAATTTCTGGATTCCATGTATTATTGGAACCATAAATACCCTACCAAAATCAAGTACTAAATGTGATTTGAATCCTATTTAATTTAAGGCTTGGGTTAAATCCTGAATACTTAGGAATTAAAATCAACGTCAACTTGTGAAATGGGTGTTAATTTAATGCAATACAAAGCAAGGCTCGAGGATATCACAAATGTAACTACCTAAATATGAACTCACCCCAATATTTATCAATTTTTTAAATCAAAAATCATCCATAAAACATTTCAAATAATCTCTTCAAAAAACCCCCCTAATAAAAATACAATCAACTAAAAACAGACAACTATTAAAAAGTATCATCGCCGAGGATTCGACCCGAGTGCTGCTATACACATTAGTAGAGCACTGAAACCTTGACTGGTCGATAGGCGACAATCGTCTGTGCGTTTCAAATCGAGTCGTTTCTAGGGATGGTGCTTTATGTATTCATTAGTTTCTAGTTATTGTAAAAAAACCACATTAAAAAAAATTGAAAAAAAAACACAAAGAAAAACCCATTTTCTCATAAAAATCATAAAAAGAAAAACACAAAGAAAAACTCATCTTCCTTTTCCTTCAAACATCTCTCTGAATTCCCCATATCCTTCCAAACAATCCCTCTGATTTTCTTGACCTTGAAATTGATCTAACACTTGACCAACTTAGGAGGAACATATGAGATAATCAAATAATTCAAGAATCAATCCTTGTCCAAATAATTGAATTAGATATGGCCAATCCTAGGGAACAAACACTTAAAGAACTTTCTACCCATAATATGAATTACCAACCTCTTGGTATTCAATATCCAAACATAGAGGCTGAATTCAAACTCAAATCAGGTTTGATTCATCTTCTCCCTCATTTCCACGGGCTAGCTGGTGAGGATCCACATCTCCACCTTGAAGATTTTCAAGTAGTATGCTCTACCATGAAGCCTCAAGGGGTTTCTGAGGAACAAATCAAACTCCGAGCATTCCCTTTCTCCCAAGATGACACTGTTAAGTCATGGATTTACTACCTCCCTCCTGGTTCCATAACCACATGGAATGACATGAAGCGACTCTTCTTAGAGAAATTCTTTCCTGCTTTTCATGTTTCTTCTATCCGAAAGGAAAAAAGTGGTATACGTCAATTCCCAGTTGAATCACACCATGAATACTGGGAGATGTTCAAAAAGCTTATGGAAACCTGTCTACATCACCAAATCCCTCACCAACTCTTAATCCAAGACTTATATGAGGGGTTATTGGATATGGAGAGAACTCTCATTGATGCTGCAAGTGGTGGTGCTCTTGTTGATAAAACTCTTGCAGCAGCAAGAGATCTTATAAGTAACATGGTTGTAACCACACAACAATTCCATACTCGATCACATGATCAAGTCAAACAAGCCCAAGATAATCAATCAATTGAGCTGAACAAGATGACCGAGTGGATGAGTGAACTTATAGGTCTTGTGCAACAACTATATGTGGCTACCAAATCTCTAACCACATCTTCTCCTCAATAAATGTTTCTTGGACCTGTCAAAAACTGTGGAATCTACAACTATCCATCTCATCCAACTGACTCATGTCCACAACTTCAAGAGGGTAAATCTGATTCATCTTGACCAATGGAGCTCAATGCAGCATATGCTCAGTGGAACACCGACCCTCAACTATATGGTCAGTTTGTTAGAAAATTCAACCAAACTCACTCTGAGCCCTTCTCCTTTTCCTATAACTGAGGCCTTAGGTATAGTAATCCCATATCTCATCCCCATCAATTCCCTCCTCAAAACCCAAACCAGTTTTAATATGTTCAAGGCATTGGTAACTTCCAACATCCTTATCCTTTTCTTCCTCAACCTCAAAGGAATAGTCCTCCTCCTGGATTCCATTATCCTAGTGAGACTTCCCAATTCCAAAACCAATACAATCGCTTTCCCAAGAACCAAAATCAAGGTAATCCCAATTGAGGACAATCCTCATCTTCTAAGAAACCATGGGAAAGTGCAGTGGAAGATCTTGCCTCTTTCACCCATTCTAGCCTCTAGAACATTGAAACCCAAATTGGTCAACTTCCATCCCACCATAGTCAGCAACAACGATCCAATTATTCCTAACTCCCATCTCAACCATTACCCAACCCCAAGGGTAATGTAAGTGCAATTGCACTTAGATCAGGAAAGAAAATTGCTATGCATCAAGATAAGTCCTCCAACCCTCCTTTGAATATTGACCTAGAAAATGAAAAGAAAAAGAAACTTGAAAAGGAATCCGAATTCATTCCCTCACCTCCTTTCATTCCACTTATGAATCCAATTCCTTTTCCTCAAGCAGTTTCTAAGACAAAGAAGTCCTTTGAACTCGATCCTAGAATGCTCGACATGTTTTGATGTGTTGAAGTCAACATTCTTCTCTTAGATGCCATCAAAAAAATTCCTAAGTATTCCATGTTTCTTAAATAATTGTGCACCCACAAGAGGCAACATAGGACCTTTGAAAATGTTTCCACCCAGTAGTCTATTCCCATAAAGTACAAAGATCCAGGGACCTTTATGGTTCCATGCCAAATTGGAAGTTCCAAATTTGATGATGCACTCATAGACCTAGGATCCTCAATTAATGTCATGCCCAAATCTATATTCTCCAACCTTGGTCTAGGTACCTTACATCCAATGGGTGTTTTCATTAAGTTACCCAGTCGAACCACAACCAGTCCTGAGGGAATAATTGAGGATGTCCTTGTCTGAGTCAATGATCTTATCTTCCCTGCTGATTTCTATGTCCTTGACATGGAAGGTGAGATGAACTCTTCTAGATCTACCCTAATTCTAGGAAGACCATTCCTCATGACTGTGATAATAAAGATTGATATCCATTCAGGCATCTTATCCATGGAATTCGGTGACCAGCTGCTCAAGTTCATCATTTTCCTAGCCATGCGATACCCATATGAGGATCACTCTACATTCTCAAACCATTATTATAAGGATACTTCTGAGAGTCAATTGAACCCCATTCCATCATGTTCTTCATGTTTAATGACAAAGGATCTTGTGAAATCTACACCATGATTAACCAAGTCATAAATGGTGAAGTTGATGTGGACCTCTGATTCATAGACTCCATCAATCTATAGGAACTTGAAAACTCTATTGAATCCCACATCAACTCTGACCTCTACTGCTCTACCTTGGAAAGTATTAAGGATAATGAATCTGAAGCAATTGAATTCCCTTCCTCCATTATTGAGTTTTCTAACCCACAAATGAAAGATGAGACTGATCTAAAACCTCTACCTGAACACCTAAAATATGCATTCCTTTTCCATGATCACTCTTATCCTGTCATTATTTCTTCTTCACATATCGAAACTGAGGAGTCCAAACTTGTTCAGGTTTTAGAGGAAAATAAAAAGTCCCTAGGTTGTACCCTAGATGACATACCAGGAATCAACCCTGCTCTTTGTATGCATCACATCCATCTTGAGGAATCATCCAAACCAATTAGACAACCTCAAATAAGACTTAATCCACTCATCCTTGAGGTAGTTAGGGAAGAGATCACCATGCTTCTTCAATCAGGTATTATCTACCCAATTTCTAATAGTGAATGGGTTAGCCCAATTCTAGTTGTATCTAAGAAGGGTGGGATAACTGTTGTCACAAATGAATGTGGAGATGTAGTCATAACTCGAGTGAAGAACAAATGGCGTGTGTGCATCGACTATAGGAAATTGAATGTTGAAACAAGAAAATATCACTATACTCTTCCATTCCTTGATCAAATGTTGGAACGATTAGCTGGAAAGTCACACTATTGCTTTCTTGATGGATACACCGGCTACTTCTAAATCCCAATCATACCTCAGGACCAAGAAAAGACTACTTTCACAAGCCCCTTTGGAATATATGCATATAGAAAAATGCATTTTGGACTTTGCAATGCTCCTGCAACATTCCAGAGGTGTATGATGAGTATCTTTTCCGAATTCATTGAACACTTCATGGAAGTCTTCATGTATTACTTTACCATTTATGGTGAGTCATTTTAATCTTGTTTTAATTCACTCTCTCTATTCCTCCAAAAGTGTGTCAAGTGCAACCTTGTGTTAAATTTTAAAAAATTTCACTTCATGGTTACAAATGGGATTGCTCTAGGGCACATAGTTTCAAAAGTTGGTATTGAAGTTGATCCTACCAAAATTGAAGCGATCCAATCACTTCCTGAACCCAAATTTGTTCGAGACATCCGTTCATTTCTCGGTCATGCCGGTTTCTATCGGCGATTCATCCATAATGTCAGTAAAATTTCCCTCCCACTCATTCGGTTGCTCCAAAATGATGTCACTTTCTATTTCGATGAGGTTTGCAGGAGAACTTTCATTGAACTCAAAATTGCTCTTACATCTTCCCCAATAATCCAACCCCCAGATTGGTCCTTACCCTTTGAGTTGATGTGTGATGCTTTTGATAGAGTCGTTGGGGCTGTTCTTGGTCAAAGAAGAGAAAAGATTCCTCATGTCCTATATTATGCCTCAAAAACTTTAGATGAAACTTAGTCTCACTACACTGTCACTGAAAAAGAACTTTTAGCAGTTTTTTTGCCTTAAATAAATTACATCCCTATCTCTTAGGTGCCAAAATCATCATCTTCACAGACCATTCTGCTATAAAGTTCTTACTCAGGAAAAGTGATTCCAAACTGAGGCTAATAAGATAGATCCTAATTCTCCAAGAGTTTGACCATGAAATCAAAGATAGATCAGGAAAAGAAAACCCTGTGGCTGATCACTTGAGTAGAATTTCTAATTATTCTCATTCTGGAATCATCGATCCTAAATTCCCCACTGAGCACCTTTCATATCTCACTCCAAAAATACCATGGTATTCCCCAATTGTAAATTACATGGTTTCTGCTGTTTTTCCTGGAATTTTTTCAAAAGAACAAAAAATGAAGTTGAAAAGTGATTCAAAATACTATTTTTGGGAAGAAAATAAACATTGTAAAACTGGGTATGACATGGTAATAAGGATATGTGTCGATGAAAATGAACATTCTTCCATATTAGAATTCTTGTCACTCAATTCCTGGTGGTGGCCACTTTGGACCACAAAGGACCTCTCGAAAGGTCCTAGACTCTGGATTCTTTTGGCCTTCACTCTTCAAGGACTCACATGAGTTCTATCAATCATGTCCCACTTGCCAAAAGTTTGGAACAATTTCAAAGAGAAATGAAATTCCCCAAAAGCCTTTAATTTTTTATGATATCTTTGATGTTTGGGGTATCGATTTCATGGGAAAATTTTCCCCTTCCAATGGATTCTCATACATTATTCTTGCGGCTGATTATGTTTCTAGGTGGGTCGTGTCTAAACCCACTAGAAATGATGATTCACATACTTTTAGTGAGTTCATAAAGACACACATCTTCCACCGATTTGGCACACCACATACCTTGATAAGGGACTTAGGAACCCATTTTTGTAATAGAACCATGGAATATCTTTTGAAAAAGAATGGGGTTGTACATAAAAATAAACTGAATATCACCCACAAAAAAATGGCATGGATTAGCTTTCTAATAGAGAAGTGAAAAGAGTACTTGAGAGAATTGTAAAACCCACCAGAAAAGACTGGCCTGAAAGACTTGGTGACGCACTTTGGGCTTATCTGACTGCCTATAAAACACAATTTGGGATGTCTCCTTTTAGGCTAGTTTTTGGTAAATCATGTCATTTTCCAGTTGAAATCCAACATAAGTCATTTTGGGAAGTGAAAACTTGTAATTTTGATCTTGAAAAATCTGGTGAAGAAATATTGTTGCAATTGGCTGAACTAGAGGAGCTTCCAATTGATTCTTATGAGAATTCTATTCTCTACAAAGAAAAATCCAAGGCACTCCATGATAAACACATCCTGAGAAAGGTATTTCATGAAGGTTAAAATTTAATACTCTTCAATTCTAGATTTTGGCTTCACCCAGGTAAGCTTAATTCTCGTTGGGAAGGTCCTTTTATTATTACTAATGTTTACCCATTTGGTGTAGTGCAAGTCCAAGACCCCTCTTCCAAAAGGACATTCACGTTTAATGGACATCGGTTAAAGAATCACCATGAGAGGATGAAGAATCCTAGATCAATACCAACTTTCACAGGATCCCTAACTTCTCCAGTCAACCTACAACTAGATGGAGATGGAAACCCACTAAATCCAAACTAGGGGGCACCTCTTTCCTTTTATCTCTCTCTCTCTTTCTTCCTCTCTCTACCTCTTTCTTCTTTTTACTCTCTCTTTAATTTTTTACCACTTTCTATATCAAAACCTTTCTTTTTGACTTTCTCTTTTGTGTGGATGTATCTTTATAAAAAACAAAAATAAAAACCTAAAAAACCAAAAAAAACAAAAAAAAACAATATCTTAAAAATGTATACAAAAAATAAAGAGTCATGCTTACTCACCATCTAGTTTTGAAATATTGTCCAACTATTTTGGGGAGTTAACAGAAATGTTTTGATCTCAATTTTTTTTATTTTCATCATGACTTTGGATAAAGAATTTTCTATCAAAATTAACAAATTTTGAATGCTCAATTTTTTATTTGGATAATGATTTTCCCAAACTGTGAGAAACAACATTTGTTTTCATGCTAAGGCCACATATGGCCATATTTTCAAAGTGTGTGTTTTCACCCCTATTTGTGAGTCTTGAGTTTGTGGACCTTCGAGCTGAATTTACTACCTATGTGCGCATTAATATGATAGAGGCATTTTCTAACCCAAATTAGAATCACAATATCCAAATAGCCTCCCATTTCCTTTACATTAATCCTCCTTTTGAAATCCCCTTCAAGACCATGAAAACCTTTTTTTAATAGACACATTACAAGCCCAATACCTTTTCCCACCCAATATCATCATGGATTTTCATTGCATAATTTTTTTGAAATTTAAGTGTGGGGGGGGGGGGGGAATGTATTTCATTGTTTGGGTACCCTATTATTGATTTTCAACGTGTTATCATCTGCTTGAGGGCAAGCATCCATTTCACTGTGTGGGAGTGTTTTTCATTCAGTGTGTTTTGGGGAATGTAATGTACTTACATTTATGTAATTTTGTAAATGTTATTTATAAGTGTTCAAAAAAATGATGAAAAAAAATCAAAAGAAAAAGAAAAAATGGGTTGTGTATTAGGTAGGTCAAAAATCACTCTTCCTAAACCTTTTATATTGTTATAAATATTGCATTTAGTGTCATGAATAGATCAAACATGGGTTGGGATATGAGTTTGAGATCTTTTTCAAGGTCAACTTTTAAAAGAACAAAGAAAAAAAGGAAAAGAAAAAAAGAACACTTGCATTATATTCTTGTTGGGAGAAGTTTTGTGTTTTGTAAATATTCTATATTCTCATTAACTTCATATTTTCTTCCTCTATTGTGTATTTCTTCACACAATCATTTTCTTATAAATATGTGTTTTCATTTCCTTTCATGTTTTATTTCAAAATAAAATGTGCATTGCTTTTTCTATGTTGGTGTTTTACCCCTCTTCTTCTCTCCCTTGGAAATTATATTCCTACCATCCCATATCCATAGAAAAACCCCTTAAAAAGACCTCTTGATTCTTGTGCACTTTGGATAGGTATTGTAAGCTGAGAGATTTTTCAAACACTAAGGATTTTACTTTTGGTTGGTGAAAGAGTGAACCTCCACAAATGAATTTTATCAACTTGAGAGGTGTGAGTTTTGAGTGTCCAGATTTTCCATTTCTAAATTTGAGCACGAAAAAATGAATTAGTTTTGGAACATTGTTTCTGCAACAACGTGTGGTGGAATTCAAAATGGATGAGTGAAATAGTCTAAACCTCCCTTGATTGAAGAAAACAAAATTTTAATATTTTTTGGTGAGTGAAAATGATTTTGTCATGTTTTTATATTTGTTTCACATGAAGACATGCACAAAACTAGGTGTGGGGGAGTTGATGTTGTTAATATTTTCATGACTTATTATATACTCCCTTTACTTATTTTATATGAAATGTGCATAATTTTTGTGAAATATTAATTTTTTAATACTAAGTATAATTTTTGAGCATTTTTAGAAGTAGTCCAATTGAGTCAGTTTACTATTTTATTTATAACTATCACCCTAATGATCCAAATTGTGTGGTTCTTGTTTTTTAGGACTCCTAATTTAGTATACAACATTTAATTAGAAGGGAACATGGGCTAGGTATTCCATTTGAAGGATCACATTTACCACACAAGATGACCGACAAAATCTGTGAAGAAACTGGACCAGTCATGAAGATTGAATTACTGTGATCAATATAGAAGTTAAAATTCATCCATTCTCCTCAAAGGTTAGGGTGACGATGTAAGGAGTCTTGGATAAAAATATCAAGGCCAAATCCAAAACCAAGGGGCCCAAATGAGGCTTTGAAATCCATCCCACCATTCTGGCTGGGAATTAAAATCAGTACAGTATTCATGACATATCTCATGATGTAAGAATCAAATCGAGCTGAGAGTTTCCAGTGTGAACGAGGAGATATTGGTGGCCGACTTTGTTGAAGAAATAATTTGTCTGTGAAGGCATATTCCTATTCAAAAACCCTTTAACATTTTAGACTTCAAAAAGACTTGATAGAAATGAAATGATTAAAATGGTTTAATAAGTTGGCCAAAACTTTGGCTACATTGGTCCAAATGCCTAGAAATTTTTAGAGTAGTCATCCAACCTTATTATCTACAACTTTTAAGAGGGAGACATCTCAAGATTTGGATTTATGGATAGCCAACATGGCGATGCAAGTGGAGGGACAGATTGGGAATTCAAACAGTCCACTCCTTGGGCTATAAATTCTATCCCCTTCTCTCCTTGAGAGGGGTTGGCATTTCAGAAGAGAGAATCACATATTGGCACGACCAAAGCCATTCCAAAGGCTTGGGAGCACCTTCCATACTCATGTTTTCACTTGAGATACCTTTCCTCCTCTCTTTGTTTTCATTTACTTTGGTATTGTTCTTTGTTGTAATCTTGTAAGTCCCTTTCTTTGTAATTCCATTTTAATGCAAGTTTCATCTTCAACATCTATTATTCTCATCAACCTTCTGTAGTTTTATATTAATGTTCTTAAAATAGTTTAAATATAGTTAAATACCCTTCCCTTCTTTTGCCTCCTCATTCAATCTAATGTCCGTTTTTTTAATTCTCATCGCCCTTCGTTTGTGTGAGTGTTTGAACGCACCACTCTTTTCTTATCCCTTTATTTTGCTTCTCTTATCAATTTATAATCATAATCATTATAACTTGATTATTAATCATTTAAATGGATGAGTAAATATCTCATTGGAGTGAGTTATAATTTAGGGATATTAAGCGATTGAGAGATTTTTCTTGATGAGTATTCATTGAATTAACATTGTGTATGTTGGACTTAACATGTCAGGGATTAATGAAGTATTTTGTTTAACGTATGGATTAAATGGATTATTGGAACCATAAATACACTACCAAAATCAAGTACTGAATGTGATTAGAATCCTAGTTAAGTTAAGGCTTGGATTAAAGCCTTACCACTTAGGAATTCTAATCAAAGCCAACTTGTGACATGGGTGTTAATTTAATGCAATACAAAGCAAGGCTCGAGGATTTCACAAGCTTAAATACATAAAGATGAACTCACCATGATATCTATCAATTTGTTAAATCAAAAATCATCCATAAATCATTTCAATTAATCTCTACAAACAAACCCCACCCCAATCAAAATAAAATCAACTAAAAACAAATGACTATTAAAAAGTATCATCACCGAGGATTCGAACCGAGTGCTTCTATACACATTAGCAGAGCACCGGAACCTTGACCAGTCGATAGGAGACAATAGGTCATGCATTTCAAGATTCCTGGATGAATTGAATATTGAGAAGTGTGGGACTCCCACATCAGTTCCTCTATCATATCTGTAGGAACCCAAACACATACATGTATATATAGGTTGTCTTCTTTGTCTATAGAACAATCCGCAAGTGGTCCCTCACCAAGAATTTCTCTCATAGAGAACAAAACCTTTAGGATCTGAAAATTTTATACTCCTTAACCTATCAATGATTGAATATGTAACTATCATGGTTGAAAGATAATAATGCACATGACTGTCGTGAAACTCTAGATGTAGCTCAAAAAATAGTTTCATCAATTTTTATTTGTCACTGGCTTCCTGTACATCTTGTGCCTGAGTTTCTCACTCAGTTCATCAACTACTACATTTCCCTTTCTAGGAATATAAGCAAGCTCAAAATCAAATAACTAATTATATTCAATAGATATTTTATGTATATGATTCAAGTAATGCTTTGTAAATATATATTTTAGGATCTTGTCAACTGTATACAATACAAAGTGCTCACCCAACAGATCGTGTCTCTAAAAACATAAGTCATGGAAAATTGATGCTAGAACAAGGTCATATGTTGGGTAATTTCTATCATGATACCTCAACTGAATAGATTATTAGGAATTGAATATATCCTCCTAGATCAGCACTGCACCTAGACCAATTTGGATGCATCCTAGAACAATCTATAGCCTCTTCCAGACATGGAAATATCAAAATAGTTGTTGATACATGCCGTACTTTCATCTCATGAAAGGCATTCTCATACTATTCTGACCATAGGAACTTGACACACTTATTTATAATACAATTAATAGGTGAAACACTACATGATAAATCCTTCATGAATTTCTTGTAATATCCATCCATCCCCAAGAATCTCTGTATATCAAACAGCTTCATGGGATAATCCCAGCAAATCACAATGCTCGCCTTATTTAGGTCAATATATACTCCAGATCTTGAGATATATGACCCAATAAGTGATATTTTTTAATCTAGAAGTGGAACTTAGAAAGATTCACATAAATATGGTTCTCTCTCATTGTATTCAGAATGGTCTCAAGATGTTTAGCATTATTTCTACAAGTATAAGAATACACAACGATATCACGCCCAAAGACTATTAAAAAAGTGTTCAGATAGGGGTGTAACACCCTATTCCTCAAATCATTGAAAATGATAGGCATGTTCATAAGACCAAATGACATAACAAGATATTCATATATACCATGCTTACTATGAAAAGTGGTATAAGGTATGCTTGATGGCCTGACTCACACCTGATGATATCCTGATCTCAGGTGGATATTCAAAAACACCCTAGCTCCTCAGAGCTAGTCAAAGAGATCATTTATTCAAGGTAGTAGATAATAGTTCTTGTCCATAAGTTGTTTCAACCATCTGTAACCCACGAATAAAAAAAGTGTCACATCTACCTTCTGGGAAAAAAGAATAGGTGAACCAAGTTATAGGCTATATAAAACATTTTGCCTCTAGATCCTACAAATTCTTCTTGAGATCTTGGGGCTTATTAGCTTCCATCCTATACAGAGGAATAGAAACTGGATATACTCTAAGAACAAGCTCAATTTTTAACTATACCTCTTTATAAATAGTTAAGACATAAAAATTATCAGGGAATATGTCCTTAAAATTATCTACTTCGGGAGTAAAATATGACATATGTACTCTATTCTCCTCTATAAAGAGACTAGAAATTTTGGTGGTCACTCCACCTAGCCCATGATTCTCTAGTCCAGGTCTATTATCATAGACATCCCACTCACTCTTATGTATATATCATCTACCCTCTAGTTATGTAAGTGATACCCTATGGTGATAGAAGTCTATAAAGGTGGGATACAAGGCCAATTAATCCATACTGAGGATGACATCAATGAATATCATCTCGACAACAAATTGGTCCAAAAAAGGGTAAATTACTTCCTCAAGTGGTCTATACTTGCATTGGTGTATCCCCTATAACCATAAACCCAATGGTGTATCTAGGATCATTACACTATTCTGATAATATATTTCAAGTTATATACTTTCCATGATATATAAAGAGATGAAGGAGTGTGAAGAACTTGTATAAAACAAAGCAGAGACTGTAGTGGAGGATAATAGAATAATAACAAGAATTGTAGATGGTACTACATTCAAATGCTTATGTATTAGCTATAAAGCATGAAATTTAGCCTAATCTATGACTCTGTGTTGTATCTAGACTACCCTGAGTATGACAGTTTTCCTAGCACTGATCATATAAATTTTGGCTACCATGGCCACAACCGCCTCCTCGGCTAGTCCTAATGGGGAATCTCTAACTCCCCACCCGAAATGGTGTAAAATAACCTTCCCATAAAGGTGGATCTGGTGTGGATCCTCTTCCACTATAATAAGGTGGAATTTCTAACATAATCTCTCAATATGTCCCATATGGCTACAAGAATAGCACACCATCAGGTCTCTATTAAACTGAGGCTTTATATTCCCTTGTCTTCCACACTGATGGAATACACAACAGCTAACAGTGTATTTACTCTAACCACCACTTCTCTAACGTGAAACCTCAAAGGAACACTTCCTTCTATCAGAAGAACTATTGTCCTACGTCAACACTAATCCTCTATGTTTGATACTATTTCCTTACCTCAGGTTTCACTCTGTGATAATATCTTGATTGAAGAACCTAGATAAAGTAGGTAGGTGAAAAAAATTCACCTTAGTACATATTTTACACTCAATCCCATCCTTATGGTGTCTAGCATGTGAAATCTCATCACTGGCTAGAAGTAGTGCAAAGCGTTTTAACTCTGTAAAATGTGTTGAATACTCCATGAATAACATAACACCATTCCCCAGATGCATTAACTCTCTAGATCAATCCGCCCTGAGTGTCCAATGAAATAATTGATCATATAAAACAGTCAAAAAATCATCCAAAATCATGCCCTGATGGAGACCATACATGGTAATCACATCCCACAAGCACTTGGAAGAATCACAAATCATATAGGTAGAAAGATAGACCTCTAATCTAGAAAAATCTTCAGATGCTTGAAGATAGAAAGAGTGGACTATATCCAAGACTCAGTAGCCTGTGGACCACCATCCCATGAGAAATTAAGAGGATTATACTACTATAACTCGTGTTTCAGATCATCCATTATAGGTTTAGGTCATGGAGCACCCTGCATGGACTGCATTAGATGTAGTAAACTCTCACGAAGTTGAGCATAAATTCCCAGATTAGATATAACAAGCAGTGCCTTAAGTGGCACTCCTAGGGTTAAGACTGGAGGCTCGGGACCCACCATGTCTGGAGCATGATCATCTCCACCCACCTAGAATATGACACAAGGAAATCGTGGTGGAATAGGTCTACAAATTCCAATAACATAGCTCCGAACAATCTTAAAGCATATAGAATCACTATAGGAAGCAGAACACAAAATTAAGGGCTCTCCACCCAAGATATATTACCCCGACTACCGACTTAAAAGGTAGTGTATTTATAAGTGTTTAAGTTTAAATTACAGGGATTTTATTAGATACAAGGTCAACTATACCTTGACTCTTTATTACCTCATAGACATTTTATTTTTATCCAAGATTTAAATTTAATGGTTGTATTTGATTATATACTTATATCAATGTTTGTTTAAAATGTATTTTCATTTCAACAGAATCAGGGACCATACAACTTATCCTTGAAAACTACACCCATTTAATTTCTAAATAACCAAGTCTACCTCCAGTCATAGAATATAATGGGTTATATATGATGTCATGACTCAGTAAACTACCCATTCCAACCCATGAGGGCCCCTACACCTCATGAATTGAAACTGGAAATCACATAATCACAACCAAAGAGAAAAAATACATACATATATATATAACCAAGTCTCACTCAAAAATCATTGGAAGACATGTAATGTTTGTAGTGAAATGCACCTATATGGCATGGTATATCCATGGAATATGAATTTTCGGTGCCTAGAATGATGCATGATTAATGATATATTCCCCCATATAATCAGAATAAAGATGAAATAAATTAATTAATCAGAATAATAATAATAACCACAAAAAAACACCTCCATCACCCAATGGTGATATTATTTTAATGGTATTAAGAAAACATAGAACAATAGATATTATTTTAGAATAATCGACATTTCCCCCAAACATGGTTTAGATACACCCAAGCACAGCCTATAACCAAGTCCCAAAAAATTCATAATCTCTTATCTATTGTCTATAAGTAGTAAAGTTTGAAATAATCCTTTAATACCATGTTATGATGTCCTGAACTAGAATGCCACTTAGAGGTTCCTCGAGCTCAGTTGGCTACATGGCCTCAAGTGCATCACCCCGAACACCAGAGGCTGCCGACTAGTAGTGAGGGATTAGGCTGTGTCCCTAAGGATGTTATTAACTCATTACCAGTGTGTGGAATAATGAATAGATATAATAATATGTAAATAGTATAAGTCATATAAATAGTTAGAATAGGATATGAAGACTGATAATAACCAACTATAATTGGAAGCTGAATCATGTAAAAAAGATGATGATATATTTCATGTCTCTATAAAACTATAAAACATGGATACAAGGTAGCATGAAATACATGATATGAAAAAAAGTAAAAAATAATCCAAACACTATCCAAGAATCTCATACTCCATCTCGATCATCTTCTACTAAGATCCATCCTAATCAAGAAACGAATCAAGATTCAAAAGTGGTATGCTTTCCTTTTTCAGCACCTGCATACATGTAATCTACCTGGGTACCAATGGAGGACTATATAGGGTGTGAGAAAAATATCATTAGGCTAACACTAACAATATATATATAGTCTAATCCCTATAATTTAAAATGAAACAATGTATAGACATGCATATATAAATGTAAAGTAATATAGTCACGTCAATACCCAATTACCTACTTCAGCCTCTGTTGGTGCCTGAAAATTTAAACATTTTATTTTTTTTAATTATGTTACAGTTTATATAGTCAGTCTTGTAAGGCATAGCCATAACTGACATCTCTTTCTGATAATAATAATAATAATAATAATGGATTGAAAATATGATAGGGCATCATGTGATGATGATAATAGTAAGAGGATCTAAGGTAATAACCAATGCATCCTTGACTTCAGGGTTTAAGCCATCTCAATGATAATCTATAGCCTGGATAAAGGGTTATGAGTGAAATAGAAGGGGAATCACTCAAGGTATTACATATTAATTATTCTAACTGAGTCCAAGGAATTGATCCAAGGTAAAACGGTATAAGAAATGACAAGTACCAAGGGTGTATCTGAGTTACCAAATGTCCATAGATATCATGTTTGATCCAAGGAGTGTATCCAAGGAATCCTATAATGATAATGGATGGATCCTATGGTGTCAAACTGGGCATCCACAAGTAGAAAAATATCATGTTCCAATCTGGATATCACCCACCCTTGGCAGCTGGCATCCCTAAATTGGAATGGAATCCATGAGTGCACAAGGTATTCCCCTGGGAATCAAAGGTGACCTCAAGTTTAACCAATCCAATAAAAATTATTAGGTCCATATTCAATAGGAACCATATACATGATTCATTTAATTAATTAAGTAATGTAATATCCATGCCATTTAATAAGTCATTTGGTCCATTACCTTTCCTTTCATAGAAGTGAAAAGGCTAAAGGGACCTGAAACCAGCCATTGGTTTACATAAATTATAATCAAGTCATTGGTTTCAATTTTCTACCTTCCATTACACACGTCAATGGGTGCTACGTACATGCAACCAAACATTCATTTATATTTAATAAAGCGAAGTCATATTTATAATATACTTTCTGTTTCCATATAAGAATAATTTATCACGTTAAAGCTATTACCTTAGAAGGTTCAAGTGATAAGAATACATGTTCTATCCATTTACATTTTAATTAATCAATAAACACTTATATTCATCAAGTCCAAGTCACAACACCCTCGAACAATGGCAGAAATAGGCTTAACAAGATACTAAAAGAATAATTTTGGAAACACCCTACTTAGGGTGGTCAACGTAGAGGACATAACATCCAATGATGGATAACATATATGGAAATGGTCTTATCATATGCTTATAATGAATATAATAAAGTCACATGAATTTAATAGGTCATGTGTGATGAAATAGGTTCACGGACAACCATGGAAATTTATAAAATGGAGAAACTTGAGGGGTGAGTCATAGACCACATACCTTAAGCTCATAAAAATCTCCTCGCCAATGTGTCAGCCTTTAGTTTGGATTGGATCAAAATAAATCTCAATAATGGATCAATAACCTAAACATAGGGCATATGAGCCTGCATCTAAATAGAATCATCAAGAAAAATTAGAATTGTGTATGGCTAAAAAAGAATCATGAACTTACTAGTGTTCATCAACCATGACTGAAGGAACTCTAATCAGACACTGGATATATGAACAAGATCAATGAATATAAAATAGATTCAAAGGACCTCAAAGAGATAGGAATAGTTGTTTTCCGATATAATGAACAAAGGAGGAATGGGGTGGGTATAAAAATTTCATTAAGGTAAAACGAGTAATTTTACCCAAAAAATAGGGGTTCTGTAGTTTTTTTCAACCATTGTCCAAATTTTTCCACAACTGTGAACCTCCCACTACTTAAGGAGGGTTCCCAAATTGTTAGTCCACACAGTTAGGGAAACTATGCACCTACCGTGTGAATCTCCTCTGCTAAAAACTGCAGACATTTTTCATAGGCGTATGGTCCCTGATGCACGTTTAGGGAAAATTGTGAAACCTAGTTTACCCTAATGTCCATCCCCACATGGTTAGAAGATACCATGTAGGGTGGGTTGCACATTTTCAATTAACAGTGTGGCCTAGTGATTTTCTCCTCTAATCGGGGGTATAAGCTTCAAATGAGCCTCAGAAACCCTCGAAACCTTTCTAACTTCATAGGTAATCCACATTAGGTCCAAGATAAAGAATTATAAAAGTTTAAAAGGATCTATACCTATGATAAAACCTATTTTCCTGCAGATAACCTATTTTACTTTTTGAAAGGGCCAAGATGGTTCTTGATGATTGACCTCAAGTCGGGTTATCATAGTTTCAGAGTTCGAAAGAAGGATATACCAAAGTCCACATTTAGGTACCTGTATAGCCATTATGATTACTTAATTATCCCACTTATAGTGATAAATTCCCCATTAGTGTTCATGGGACTCATGAATCAGATCTTTAATACCTTATTAGATTGGATTAATTTTCATTCAAAGGCATGCAATTATTTCTTATGGGTCTCGATAGAAAATATTACATGAGTATAACTACATAACCCACAATTTAGAGCTAGTATTAGTGGTGTTCACACCAAATTTTTGGTGAAACTTTCTTATGGGATAGAAATTCATCATCTATTCTGACCATGAGAGTCTCAAGTATATCTTCTCATATAAGTATATTTTACTATGATAAAGGTAGTGGATGTAGTTTCTATAAGACTATGAATTTTAAATAGTCTATACTCCTTATAAAGGGAACATGGTGGAAAATTATCACAACAAGAAATCTTGTTCACAATTATTGATAAAGGAAACATATTAGTTGGCCTATTATCATTAACCATTAAGGATTAGAGTGAAGTGGTGTTCCTATAATCAACGTTCATTACCAATCTACTTCTCTAGTGAATTAGAGAGGTACAAGTTGGATATATCCATTTCAAGGTATTATGTAACCAGATATCTATAGGGTATGGTCTTGCAAGTTTTTTTGAAGGTGGGGAGAATTTCATCATTCATAGAGGATTGAAGATGGTATATGTCATGATATGAGATTAGGTGAGAAGGGAGTTTCATACATATACCTTAGCAATATATACAAGAGTGATGAAGATGTAACAGGACCCTTGATGTCAGTTTTGGTGTCTAGTGTTGAAGAGGAGTGTTTTTGAGTTTATCTCTTGATGAATCACTTTCTAGGAGGTGAAGTTCAAGAACTAGGTTCCATCAAGTTTGGCCTAACCCCTTGAGGTGTTTAAGTGGAAGTGGTAATATATATCTATGGATTTAATGACTAAAATTCTATGAACAGCTAGAGATCATGAAATCATCTAGGTGAACGTGAATTGACTCACAAAGTTGGTCCATTTCTTAGTCATCTAGGAGCAATGCTCAGGGGAGATTTTGAGACACATGTACATGTGAGAGATATTACATCTTCACGAAGTTACCTCTGTGATCATTTAATACCTCAACGGTCACTTTAAATTTCAATTATTGAGGTTATTGTATGTTACTTTTGGGACATAGTTGTAGTTGAGAATGGAATTCCATCCCCATCCTAACAGACAAAAAATAGACTATTAAGGTTCTGGGGGACATGCTACAGGCTTGCTTGTTGGATTTTTATCATAAATGGAAGTATCACTTAACCTTTGTAGATTTTGTGTATAACAATAGCTACCACAAAACCATTGGTATGACGCCATTTGAGGTATTATACAGGAGACCCTTCAGATCACTGCTATATTAGATGGGGCCATGGGAGACATCACTTATGGGACCAGAAATGGTTTAGGTGACAACAGAAAAGGATTAGATCATCCAATAGTGGATAAGGACTTCCCAAATCCCTTATAATTCTTATTCAGGCCAACACTAAATGAATTTGTAATTCCAAGAGGAAGACAACAATGTTATTATAGGGTGCACGATGTATTCCATGTTTCATGGTTAAGGAGATATGTGCATGACCCATTGCATGTTATTGATTGGGGAGAGATGGAAATTGAGGATGAATTTACCTTCTTAGTTTACATGATCACCATCAAGGATCAATAGGAGAAGATCCTTCATGTGTGAAAGAATCCCTTGGTGCATTTTCTTTGGTAACATGTGTATGTTCTAGAGAGAACCTAAGAGTAAGAGAGTTAGATACAATCTCAGTACCCTCATCTTTTTTAGTATTATTTTTTTTCGAGATGAAAATCATTGAAAGTGGGGAGAAATTAATGAATCTATTTTTTTCATGTAACACTTTTGAATATTTTTAAGAAAATTGTCATAGTTAAGCATGGGAGTCTGGGACTCAAGGACACTTAAAGCTGATATATTAAAAATATTACATCTAATATATCTCACGCACACAGTTTTTATGAAATGATAAAATATATCTTGAATAGTGCCTCAAATGAGAAAACTAATACCACCATTAAATATGGAACATGGGTTTTACCTTAGGTATGACATAATATTTTTACACATTGGGTGTTTTATTTTAGTGAAATTTCAGATGAAATATCAAGAGAATAAATTAAATAAAGAATTTATTTTACATTAAATTAATACTACCTAATCCCCCTCTATTTAATCATGGAAATTTTCAAGTCATAGTTTAATCCAAATAACCCTATAGATTATAGAATTTGACCATGGAGGAGAGCATTAGAGGATGATGACGGGAATGTGAATCAAGGATCAGTTTCATCATCAATGGACTTCATGGATCATTCCAACAACAAAGACGTAAAATCATTCTTCATTTGAGAACAATATGATATTGAGTTAGTATATTTTATTTTATTTGTTTGATCATTTTTCATGTTTTCTTCATTGTGAACATGAAATAAATATATCCTAAAATTAATTCACAAATCATTTTTGTTGGTTTATAGTTGATTATTTTTAATTCCTAGGATTTAGAATTGTTTAATCCTTCACTTTAATCATTTTCCATAAATTTATCCATCAATGAATGAAATCCAACATGAAAAATATCTTACATTCATATTTTACTTTTGTGTTTTTTGTTTTCTCCCTCCGTTCTTTGAACATTTTTCTTTGATATTTCTATTGGTTTATTATTCATCTATACCCAAGAATATATCATTATTAAATAAATATTTGGAACAATGTACTATTTTTTTGGGTTTGATCATGGTTGGAAGGTGTGTAAGAGGTATAATGATAATTTTTAGGATCCAATGATGGTACATGTGATGTGGTTTTTCATGAGTCGGTTCATGCAAGATCTTTCAAATGGAGATGATGGGAATTTTTCAATCAAAGGGGTGGATGGAATCCAGATACTCATGAAGATGTAGGATCAATAAACCTAGATCAAGTCTTTGTGGGAGAGAATCATGGATGGAGTGAATTTGGAGGTGAGGTGTATGGATGGATTTATAAAAGATCATGATCAACAAAAAATGTATTTTAGAGTAACACACATTGTGTGGACCCCTTCCCTGACTTCTATGGTTTACACATGAAGTTAAATATCATGAAATATTATGAATTTATTACAGACCTTATGGTCTTTAAGTCAGTGATCCAGCGTATACCTCAGGGTACTTAGGCATGGACATGGCCAGAGGACACAAAAACGACTAGATGGAATGAAGATGGCCCAAGTATATAGACACAATGTTGGTAAAAGAACGCGGTCATAGAAACAAGTATGAATAGACTTACCATGACCCATCATGTGTACATTGTATATGTCGTGTACTCCTTATTGGGTAGTATAGAGACCTTGTTTCCCTCAATCAAGTTTCAGTATTAGTTTTGGTATGTTCCCTTGGTCCATCCCTGAGATGGTATAGTGTGAAATCCCATCCTAAGGATAGGATGAATGATATTCACTACAGACTATTTTTTGGATATAGTTAAATATTCCTCTACGTAGACTATGGAGTGATCCTATATCTTTATTCCCTAGGTTGGTATAGGTATCCCATTTCAAACATCTATGGTGTGTGATCTCTATCCTAGTGGATTATCCCATATATTGTTAGGTATCACCCATAGGTCATGGGCATGAACAACAAAATATGTATCAATGCCTTTTTATTTCCAGTTATTCCCATGAATGAAAGGTCCCATAGATTAAAACCACTCATATGAGTTCCATAGACATCAGTGAAACACATGAAGTAAGTTCTATCATATTAATGTGACCTTAGATCCTCAACCAGAATCCTAGGCCGATAGTGAGGATGTGGACTTACTTTGAGACTTGGTCTCTATATACGATCACATATGGGTTGTTTTTGTCATTAGTACTTTTGATATTGAGATAACTATATCTGGTGGTTTTTTTCATTATTTCATGGTTTCTTACTATGTTTGTTTATACTCACCCTTTCATGGGTTCTTCCTACAGGTGTTGTGTCTTATTCAGATTTATGACCTTTTGGAAAAGTCCTAGGAGGACTATGAGCATGTAGTTCTTAGTTTTTTTCCAATACACCATGAATGGTTCCAAGTTTCTTGTTGGAGGTTTTGATTGTATTTTTATTTTTTCAGTAGTTTGGACTATTTTTGTAGTTTTGGTTGGATTTTATTTTCCTCGTTTTCTTTTTTATACTCTCTGTCATACTTTAATGTGGGGGTTAGCTATTATGCATGAATTTTTAGTATTAGTTGTTTATGTTTTCTATATTATAGTGGTTTATGGATATGTGTGTATGTGTACAGGTACATTTTTTTAAGGCCTCCCATGAATGAGATATTCCTACTCGGTGTTATTCAACAACCCCTAACCTATTGGAGGAAGACTTGGGGTGTCTCACTTAGATTATTGTTATCTTGGTGGGCCCTAATGGGTTGGGTCATGAAAATTGATATGTATTTTTACATGATCAAATAACCATGCTATGAAAGTTCCAATTTATCAATGTTAATAGGTACTTTGGTTCTCAGTTTTTTTGAAACATGAATCCATACTCCCATGTGATCTTTTTGAAGTTGTTTGTTCTGTGGAATATCTCCTTGGATGTTATACACGATACCCCTTAGAATAAGGTGATTAGTGGTTTTTTTATAGATATAAATCAAAACCAATTTTACCCTATTAAATATTAGTATAGGAAATGTATCATTATCTTCCTGATTTTCATCTCATATAAAAAATTGTTACAAAATGAATTACCTCTTATAAGGCATACCTTTGAGGGGAATGAAAAGCTTCAATGCTGGGGGATTGGATCTTTATATCATGGTTATTTTTTTATTCTCTTTTATTCCTCATCATAACATTATCTAAAAACATCATATGGAAATCAAATTTTTCTTTTAGTACATTTATGCATTCGTAGATCTCATCTATTTTCTTATCATTATCCCCCAAAACATTTATTTTCTAAAAATATGTTCTAGGAGACACTCGAAAACCCAAAAATCTAACATGACCATGTTATTCTAGCTGATTCAAGGCCACTAAAAGTATTCCTTAATTTGGTATAACCAATGATGATTCTTATGTCTAGACAAGAAAATAGAATAAGAAAATAAGTAGTCATTGTACTCTAATACCTATTTAAAGTAGAAAAAATTATTATATCATAATAAATCATGATTCTCATACTCTATGCATTTTCATCTATTAGTAATTTATATTTATTTATAAGAGACTCCTTGTATAGAACATAATGTGAGATAAAAGTGGATTTGGGTTTTGATTCATCAGTCAACATATAAACAAAGGAATATAATTATGTTGTTATTTCATGCTGCATAAACTTTTTACTATAGATTTAAAATACATACCATTTTTCTCAAGTGAAGCATACCCCCATCCTTCATTTATGGAAGGGGTACATTGGTTTTAATGTGCCCTACTTATTTTCAACACTCAATTTTTTTCATAAAATAACAAATCTTAATCAAATTAAAAAATATATGTATTTATAAGTAAATTATTACCAATAATAATTTACCTAAAATGTTTCCACCTCATACTGACCAATAAACAAATTCTATGTTTCTTGGTTTATCATGTGTGCATATATCTATCATGGGTGTAGGTTTATATTCCCTTTAGCATCCCTGAGATAATGCTTCATAATATTTATTCAAATAGATCTATAAAAATTTTCAATAATCATTTATACATATTTCATTAGATATTCAACTTGTATAAACGAACTCTTCAAGGGAGAATGAAGAAGGAATCAACATTTCATTATTTTATTTTTTAGTAAAATATAGAAATTGTATCATAATATTACCCAAATATCTTCCCAAATTAGTTCCTTCATCACATGTACAATATTTTCCCACATATCTATATCAATATAAACATGAATTTGAGTGGTGAACCTAATGTAACTGATGAAAATGAACTTGTTGGGGTCAATAGGTTGGTCATTTTCATTCCATCCAACCTTGAATTTTATTCCTTTACTTCTCACCTTAATAATTTTTGTTAATACTGTTTCACTATGATGATCCCATTTTTTGATGAACATAGTTTATTTACCTTCTACCATTTCCTTGGTTTCAAAACATTCAATATATTGTTCTTATGGTTTGGCAGCATCATTATATAGAAAACATATTGTTCCTCATGATTGGGAGCACTAACATGTGGAGAAACATGTTTTTCCTTGGAATTGGGGGCATTAGCACGTGGAGAATCTATTAACTACAAAAGTAGTTGAACATATAATTTAGATCACTTAAAAATAGTTGTAAACACATAATACAATGAGGTAACACAATGTGTATTAAAACAATTTAACCTATTTATTGAAATTTATTTTCTCATTAAAGGATTTTTGGATTTGACACCAATTTTGAGTATAAATATCCCATTCTTATGGTCTTCTTTTACATAAAATAACTCAACTACAATAGAACTATTATGAAATGATTATGGTTCCCTATTGAAAGCAGCGTCCTTAATTGAATTGGCATCTAACCATATAGTGGTTTTGATTAATAATAGATCAATTTCCCAATTTCTGTTTATATAATCTGGGACATAAAATACTTTTACTTATTATGGCTCTATAATGAATGGTTCATCCTTGTATCCTTTCTTACTGAAATTTAAAAAACCTACGTGTCTTTAGATTTCATTATAATGATGTTCTTTTAGGTTAATTTTAAAATTTTAAATATTTTATATTTAAGTTTTATTTTTTTTGGAATTTTTTCTTCTTAGGATTATTTGGGGTGCACATTTTATGATTAACCTTATGGGTTCCCTTACATAGAGAGGTTTTTAATTGTTTTTGAACATGCACAATTTGACCTACACGGGTAACACATGGTTGGGTGACTCTTAGTAGAAACTGTAGGAGATATGAAATAAATCCATATTTATATGTGATATATTTATGGGTTTTATATCTAATTTTTAAAAGTATAATTTTCATACATTGGGTATATTATTTTGTGTATGATAGATGCCTGAACCATTCTCTACCAAGTCTATAATTTACCAAATATGTTTCATAAGATGAAATTGAAAGGGATTCAATGCATACAATTCATTCATACATTCATCAATTGTCTATGTAATTTATTCGTGCATTTAAATGTATGAATAAATGAGACATTATCAAGGAGAATCTTTGATCACCTGTTTAAACTACTTCTATTTGAAGGGATGGAGGTGTAGATTCAGATCCTCATGCTTGGATGATACTCTTTGACCTGTTTCCCTCTTTATTATTCTCTTTTTCCTTAGGTTATCTAGTAGGCCATAGAGAAAGGATAAATCCCATCTGAACATTTGATGATTCAAATAGGCCCATGGAGACTTTTGAAGGTGGGATGCTTTTGTTTTCCAATTTGGTGATGTGACAGCTTGAGTCCCACACTCCTAAATTTAGTGCTAAAAACATGTTGTATATTTTTAATAAAATGTAACTGAAAAATTTATAGTTCTTTACATATACAAGGATCGATCTATGTTTTGGAGGATTAGGAAAAATATTAAAGCATTTCAAAATTTATACATATTATTTACAAAATTATTATCTGCTTCACCCCAGTTATCTCCCTTAAACAAAAAAAACAACTTTCTAACTTCTATTAATATTTCTAAAATCATTTTAAAAACATAGGGTGAGCATAAAATTTCCCAATAATGGGTTTTAAAACCATGGATAAAATCATTTAAAAAATATACTGTGAAAATTCCTTTCAAAATATTTCTCTTTATATCAAATACAAAAACATTATATATATATATTTAATTTAAAAAAATAAAAATAGGTTCTTCAATAAATATCCCTAAGAAATAATACTCAGAATTATTGAAAATACGTATCACTTTGAAAAATATTTTCTTTTCAAAATATAATAACCTTTAAAAAATACTTGGATTTCTCCTTGAAAATAATAAAAAAAATCCTGGAAAATATTAAATTTTTATGGAATATAATGATACTTGGAAAACGTTAAGAAATCTATGAGGACACTATTAGTATCACTTTTGGGAAAATGACTACTTGAGGTCATGGGTTCACTCCTCTTTCTTCATTATCACATTCGATAACCATGTTCTAGAGTTTTTAAAATAATTTTATTTCAAATCATGCCTATCTCATTATTATTCCATTAAAACATCCTTTCAAAAAACATTAAATTTATTTTATTTATTTTCATAAAATAAAAAAAACATAACTATGAAACCTTACATCCTTTAAAGGAGAAAATTCCACCTTTCCATAAAAACTTTATAATTATTAGAAATAAAAATGTTTTTAAATATGAATGGAATGTTAATGACATACATAGAGCATGGCCATACATAATATCATGATCCAGAACCATTAATTTTAAATAATATTTTTTTCATTAACTGATCATATAAACACATTAAAAAAAAACTAGTGAATTTATTAATATGTTTTTTTGAAAATAAACTTTTCTCGAAAGGATTTCAAAAACTATAAATTGGGAGCTTTAAAACAATTTCTCTTATAAAGTGGGTTTTCAAGAAGCTTGAAAATTTGTTCTAAAATAGAGTCTTGAAAAATAAATCTCTCTTACATAAGAAGATAGTTTTATTGAAATAAAAAAATCATAATATGATTAAATAGAGTATTTTCTTTTTAAAAATGGGAATTTTTAAGAAATATAATCACCTTACCTAAAAATATTCCAAAGACCGTCTTTTTGAAGGAATAAAACATTTAACAAGATCTCTCCCTCTTCTTGCACCCCACACTAGAAACTCATAACTGGGATTTCTAGGTGAGTATCCATTGAAGGAAACCATATTATATAGTCGACTCACTACTATTTATATATAAAATAATTGGGGAAGTTTCTATTATACTTATTTAATACGTATGTTTATATATATATATATATATCATTTATTAATATTATCCAAGATTTGGGTAAATGAATGTGGTTATATAAATCCATTGAAATAGGTAATCAAAATTGAGGGAGATATCTAATGTTCATACTGACTTATCAAGTAAGTTTGACAATGAAGATAAATAATGAAATGGAAATCGATCCTAAAGGTTTAGTTTTTTAATATTTATACACTGATAAAGAATATATATATATATATATATTATGACTCATTATCATCATTGGTTTTAATTAAGGTAGAAGAGGATGAACCTAGAAAATCTTGCTAACTTTATGTCAACCCTATCATTAAATTAAATCATTAACAGTGTCTGAGTATTTTAATTTTTATAGATTTCTCTATATATTTTAATCGAGCTTCTTCAAGAAGTTTTCTTGAACAAGGAAGAAATTTCTGGATTTTTGAACTTTTGTAATATTTTTTGGATTGATAGAATCAAGGAATGAAAATGATGTGAATAGTGTGAGTGTTTTTTTGTTGGATAGTGAAACCTGAGAGGTTCTCGTGCATAAGGATTAGTATTTTTGAAGATTAAGATTTGGTCACCAAAGGAAGAATATAATGGAGGAATGAGGTGGATTTGAGCTAGTTCTTAATCCTATTTAGGTCAAAACCAGTGTCGAGAGAGATGAAGAAAATGGTTTTGGGAGTTTTTAACCTCAGAAAAAGGTTCAAACGTCCCATGAAGAGATCATACAACTAGCATTAATTAGATCAAATGATTGGGATATAAATGAACATTCTTAACATAGGTGAACAGTACCTCGGATCATGCATCCCGCATTGAAAAAAATGATTGGTTAAGTGATTCCGTACACTAAAACCTCTTTCATTAGTATCCCATGACAAGGATTGGGGGATCATCACCCAGAAATACCACTCACAAATGCTACTCACCAGTTGTTCCTCACCCACCTGGCCCACATTGGTCATCCTGTGGGCGCCTTGCATGCTCACCAACCTACTTATGTAGATGAACTAAAACCACTGTCATCGTGTGGCTTGCTAAGGTTGACCTATCCCATGTGGGTGGACCATAGGGATACACATGTGTGGTTGAGGGGTCCCTTGGTTGGCCTATTAGCTGGCCAATTTTTTTAAATACGTATATTTAAAAAAATGAAAACTTTTACATATATTATATTGTAAAATTAATATTTTACCACTCTTAAAAGTAAAATATTGTTATAACATAACTAAGGCTTATAATTATTCAAATTGAAAATAATGGTTTGTTCCAAAATTAATAATATTATAAGCATAATATTTGAAAAATACAAATTTTCATAAAAGTGATTTTTTATACTCACTTGCTTTTTTTATCAAAAATACTTTTAATTTATGAAGTAATTTTTAAAGGATTTATTATGTAAAAATTAACATAATAAATCATATAACTTAAAAATACTATATTAATATATATTTTATCTTTTAAAAAATATGAGTTTTTTAAATATATAAATATATTTAAAATTTAATATATTTAAATTTAAAATAGAATTTATATTTTTCAATAAAAATATTTTCCCTTGAAAAAATATAAAAATTTAATATTCATATCATATGAATATTTTAACTTAATTTATAATTCAAATTTAATATACAAAAAAAATAATTTTTATGATTAATTATAATTTAGTTTTCTTTAATTAGGAAACAAAATATTGAATAATCATTTAATTAAAAGAAATTTATTTCTTGAATTTTTTGGAAGTTATATTCTCCCCCTTTAAATGATTTTTTCTCACACAATTCTTTAATCATACTTAAGAAAATTCTAAATATTACTGCTCAGAATTTAGGAAAACTAGGATCACTAAATTTCTACATTCCAAAGATTCACCTAGGATCTAATTGCCTAGATCCTTAAAATAAAACCTCTATCTATAAAGTTATCTTCAAATGAAAACATTCTAATCTCAAAAGTGGTCAAAATTGGGATCTAATACCAAATGTGACATTTCGGGACCTGTAATCCCAGATCCAATGCTAAAAACATGTAGTATTTTTTTTATAAAAAGTAATTGAAAAATAAACCGTCATTTACATACCGAGGGATTTTTTTCAGTCTTTTTTTAGAGGATTAGGAAAACCCAT
Source organism: Viscum album (assembly GCA_963277665.1). Lineage (NCBI taxonomy): Eukaryota > Viridiplantae > Streptophyta > Magnoliopsida > Santalales > Viscaceae > Viscum > Viscum album. The sequence goes on from OY728125.1 coordinate 1,409,015,004, forward strand.
ACTACATATCAAAATTTATACATATTATTTTCAAAAATAATATCAGATTCACCTGAGATAGATCCCTTAAATGAAACCAAACATCTTTTTAATTTCTAATAAGACTGTGAAAATTATATTAAAAACACAGGGTGATCATAAAATTTCTCATTAAGGGGTTTTAAAACCATGGTTAAAATCTTTTTGAAAAACTAATATAAAATTTTCATTGATTTTTTTTGAAAACATTTCACTTAATAAAAAATATAAAAACATTTGATATGTAAATAATTTTACAAAAATATAAAACTAGGGTTTTCAGGAAAAATCCATAATAAATACTATTCAAAACATTTAAAAATAAATATCACTTTGAAAACTCTTTTCTTTTCAAAATATAATAACCTTTTTAAAATATTTATATTTCTCCTTAAAAAATTAGAAACATTTCTTTTAAAATATTATATTTTTATGGAATATAATGATACATGGATAATTTTACAAAATCTATGATGCCACTATGAGTGTATCTTTTAAGACAATATCCCCTTGAGGGTGTGAGTTTACTCCCCATTCCTCGTTATCACATTCAATACCCAAGTGCCATATTTTCTAAAATAATAAATTTTCCAAATAAAATTTTTCTTATTATAATTCCATTAAAACCCCCTTTAAAAAACATCACATATATGTAATTTATTTTCAGAAAAGAAAAAAATACATAACTATTAAACATTACCTCCTTTAACGGAGAATATTCAACATTTCTATAAAAAATTTATATTTTGTAGAAATAAAAACTTTTCTAAACATGAATGGAATGTTAATGACATACATAATTCATGTCAATAACTATTATTATGATCCACACCCATAAATTTAAAATAATATTCTATGTATAAAATGAGAATATATACACTTTAAAAACCAACAGGTGAATTTATACTGAAATTTTATGAAAATAAATTTTTTTAAAAAGGATTTTAAAAACCATAAATTGGGATATTTAAAATAATTCCACTTGAAAAAATGGTTTTGAAGAAGATGGAAATTGATTTCAAAATAACATTTTTAAAAGTAAATTACCCTTACATAGGATGATAGTGTTATTGAAATAAAAAATAAAATCGTAATATTATTAAATAGAGGAGTTTCTTTGTGAATTTAAGAATTTTAAAGAAAAACAATTCCCTTACCTTAAAATCTTGCAAAGTCCTTCTTTATAAAGGTAGAATATTTTTAACATGATTTCCCCCTCGTCTCACACCCCAAACTGGAAGCTCAAAACTAGGTTTTTTAAGTGAGAAACCTTCAAAAGATGAATCCTTATATAGTTTAATCCCTACTATTTTGTTAAATATAAAATAACAAGGTAAGTTTATAATACAATTATCTAATACCAATGATTATATACATATATTATTAATATCTTCCAATATTATGGTAAATGAATTTTTCATATATACAACCACAAGAATGGGTAATAAAAATCCAAGGAGATCCCAAATTTTCATAGTATATTTTGGAGCAATTTTGAGAATTACGATAAATAATGGAATGTAAATTTATCCTATAGGTTCTATTTCATCATATTTATACTCAAATAAAGAATATATATAAATACATAATGACTCATTATCATCACTGGTTTGATACGAGGTAGAAGAGGATGAACCCCGAAAATTTTATGAAACTGTAGGTGATCCTTCTCATTAAATTAAATTATTATTAATGTGTGTATTTTATTTTTTATAGCTCACTCTAGATAGTTCTTTTGAGCTTCTTAAAAAAATTAAGGAAAAATACAAAACTACCACTATTTTTTTCCTTTCATAATATTTGTCACCCTAATAGAATTAAGGCATGATATCGATGTGAATGGTGTGAGGATCTCATCACTAGAAAGTGAAACCCAAGAGGTTCTCATGCATAAGGTTTAGTGTATTTAAATATTAATATTTTTTCACCAATGGAAGATGATAGTGAAGGAATGGAGTGGCTTCCAACTGGGTTATAATCTCTTTGTGGTTAAAACTAGTGTTGAAGGAGATGAAAAAAATGGTGTTATTAGTTGTTAAACTCATCATGAGTTTAAATAAAATTCATGAAGATATCAAATGGATAATGTTAATTAGATCATATGGTTGGGATATAAAAGAATTTTTTTAACATAGGTGAACAATACCCAATATCATGCATCCCACATCCAAAGAATAATGGGTTGAGTGCTTCCATATATTACAATCACTCTCTTTAGTAGTCCATGCCACAGAATCATAGGATCATCACCCAGACACACCACTAGTCTACACCAAGAAGTAGTCGTGCCTCACTAGTGCGGCCTGCATCAAGCACCCTAAAAATGCTATGCATGCTCAACGATCAGCCTATGCACAGACACTCACATAACTGCCTTCATATAGCTAGCTCGGTTTGATCTCTCCCACATAGAATAGTTGATGGGTCCCTTGGTTAGACTATTGGCTGACCGATTTTTTATATAAGTAAATTTAAAAAAAATGAAAACATTAACATGTGTTATATTGTTCAATTAATATTTTACCAATATTTAATGAATCATATTATTATAAGTTAACAAAGCTTCATAATTATTTAAATTGAAAATAATGAGTTATTCCAAAATTAATAATATTATAAGCATAATATTTGAATACTATAAATTTCCATAAAATTACTTTTTTTAAATTAGTTAAAATTTAATCAAAAATACTTGTAATTTATTATATAAGTTTAAAATTACTTATTTTTTAAAAATTAACATAATGAATCACATCATTTCAAATTACTAAGTTAAAATATATTTTATCCTCATAAAATAATGACATTTATTAATAATATATAAATATATTAAAATTTCAATTTATCTTCCTTAAAATAGAATTTTTATTTATCAATAAAAATATTATCTATCGAAAAATAACACAAAAGTAACATTTCTACAATTTTAATATTTTAACTTAATATATAATTCAAATTGAATATTTAAAAAAAAAATTAATTTTATGGTAAATCATACTTTAGTTTGTTTTAATTAAGAAACATTCTATTTAATAATCAATTAATTAAAAAAATGTTATGGTTGAATTCATTGGATGTTAAAGGTGATATTTATCAAAATCATCTAATGAAGATCAAAAAGGTTGGAGTGGATCTTCGTTGTAAAGTACACACATTAACAGTGGTTCTTCATTAATTTTTATCACATGTTTCTTTTATATTTCATGGGAGATCCTTGTTTTTGGATTCAAATTGCTTATGTAATATCTAACAAGTGTTATTAGATTTATGTGAAACCTATTAGTGGTATCAAAGGGATATTTTGTATTAGATTTATAAAATATTTCATTGAAATGAAGAAGAAACCAAGAAGAAACCTTCATCTTACAGGTTTTATGAAAATATGGGAAAATGGATTACCCTTACTATGATAACCCTTCTCTTTATTACACATTAATTTATGATTTATTACATAATACTACACGTAATACAACCCTAAATATTCATAATTATAGTGTCTTTAGGAATTAAGTGTATTACATCATAGTTTTAAATATGGAATGCATCATGTTTATTGAAAACTTCCTTAACATTACCATATCATTCCTTCGTACATAAAACTATATGGGACAACATAGAGACATAATAAGAAAGGGGTGAGCTATAATTTCTGATAAGGGAATAAATATGGAATAAAATAAATAAAAATTAGTACATGTTAGACAATATGCATATTAAAGGGAATAAATCAGGTGAGACTCATGAACATGAATATTGAGACATGACATAGCATGATAACATAATAGTAACATGGTAAATGTGGCAAAAACTTAAAATAATGCATTATAAACATAGGTTAAGGATAACTTCCAAGAGATCATGATATAAAAAGTATCATGGTGGATTAGGTTCACTCCCAAATCCCTTGCATGATTTATCATGAGACTAAAACATTACTTAATTCATTAGAGTGCTATATAATTCTTGTTTCACCTGTCACTTTCATTTAATTCTCATGCTTATGTACGTCGCATAGATCACAAATCATGGAAGCATTTATCATCACATTTTATTCCATGATCATGGATTTTGGAATACATACATATAAGTATCCAATAAAATAGGTATAAGTAAAATAAGGTGAACACCCTTGATATTAAATTGGTATGGTTATTCACTACACAATTTTTTGGCATGGAAAACCGTGGTGAAATTTTCGCAGCAAAACGGGGGACTATAAATGTTTATGGAATAGATTAATGCGAGTGAAATGGGTTTATAATCATTTAGAAATAAAATGGAAATTAAGGTTTGGTTAAAGAACATATCCCATTATTAGTAATTGGAGATAAAAGACAGAGTATAATGGTGAAACTTTAGTAAGGAGGAGCAGAAGATCCCTTACTAAATTTTGGTATGGTAACAAGTGTGTATAAATTTTAACGAGAGGTCTTAATGAGAGTTAAAGCGTAATATAATCATTTATACCTAAAATTTAAAGTATTTGTGATATGTAATAACATATCCCAATATAAACATATGTAATTTAAGAGGCATATCATAAAATAAGTACCTGAATAAAAAAGAGAGCGGAAGACCCCTTACTAAATTTATGCATGGTAACTGGTGTTTATAAAGATCATGGGAGGGCCTAATGATAGTGAAATGTGATATCATCATATAGAAATAAAAATTAAAATAATAATTTTTTTGGAAAACATACCCAAATGACCATAAATGTAATCAAATAGGCGCAACATAAAAGTGGTGTTTGAATAAAAAAGAAGATAGAAATCCCTTACTAAATTTTGACATGGTAATAACTCAGGTAAATGATATAATTAAATGGAAAAAATATTATATAATTATTATATAATCAATTTTAAAGTAGAGTTATTATTTTAGTGAAACTATAACATCGCCAATTGAGATTAAAAAGGTTACTTACACTGAAGGTGCTTAAATTGAAATGAGAAGAGAGGAATTTCTTACTAAATTTTGGCATAGAAATGAGTGTATATAAAGGCTCATGGGAGGTATTAATGAGATTAAAAGGGTTGTATAATTAAATGTAAATAAAAATGGTTAGTAATAGGTATGTGTATAATCATATCCCAAAATTATGAATTGGAAATAAAATAAATAAAATGAAGAAGATTCTTGAATAACGAGTAGAAGGAAAAGATCCCTTACCCTAAGAGGGAGATTACAAATGTTTGGAATGAGCTTTTTGATAGATTTGGGGAACCTTGGTAGGAATCTAGAGAGGTGATTCCTGATTAATAATGTGATATTAGATTTTTTTGTGAAGAGAAATGGGAGCTTGGGTGGGTTTATATATGAAAGGAGTGTATAATTATTTATTATTTCTCAAACTTAGGATTTCTACTCTATATAATAAAGTAATAAAAACCAGAAAACCTTACCATGGTTTGTGACCATGTTTTATAAAAAATTGGATTGGTTTTAAATATTTTATTATTACAAGGGTTGAACTTTTTAAAATAATAACCTTTAGGATGTGGAAGTGAGTCATGTTTATAAAGAAATGATTTTAAAATTTTAAAATATATTATAGGTTTTGGAGGATTCATAAATGCATTACAATATTATTCAAATAAACTTAATATTACATTATTATAAATTTTGAAGATAAATTTCGTTTTTTATACACTATAGTATTTATTACATCATTTTTGGGTCATTATGATGTCATAATACTCACTATATATTTATACCTAATTTAAATTTTTCCAAACAATTTGACTGTCTCAGAGAATTATAGGAATTTTCCATTGGATAATTTCAATGATCTAATTCCAAAAATAATATTTATTTCATATAAATAATTTTATAAATATATTAATATTCTATTCTTAATTAGAATCTACATTTTTTGATAAATTCTGGGTATTTTGACAATAACAGTTTTTAAACCCTTATAAAAATTACATTTGACTTCATAAAAATTATACGATTATTTATATTTAATAATCATTATTTAATATTAATATTTTATCAATATATAATTTATTTCAAAAAACCATTAATTTATCAAAATGAATGTCTTAATTGAAATTTCATATTACTTAAAAATACATTTTATGTTTAATCATATCACAATATAATTTGTATCAAACTTCTTAATTAATCATTTATAATGTATTAAAAATATGGAATAAATTTAATCATAATTTCAATGAAAATGAAATATATATATTCATACTATCATGTTAAATTTTTTTATGTTCTTTGTTAAATCATTTTTACCCTTAATTAACCTATATTCTGTTTTTCATGGAAATAAAATTTTACTACAATTACTATTTATATTGTTCAAAACTTAAGTTGAACTTATTACCTATTTTTAATCATGGTGATTCCTAATATGGAATAGTTTTTTTTCAAAATAAATTCATAGAGGTGGAAGAATTTAATTTAATATAAAACTGGAAAGCATGATGGAAAATGGTTTTTTGAAAAATACATTATTTTAAGGAAAAATGGTCTTACATTAACTATATAACTAATAATATTAATTTTATGAATTTAAATTAATATAGATTGATATTTAAATTAATAATATTATTGATATCATCTCTCATAAGGGGTTATTTTAATTAATAATAATGGAGAAACATAATTCATTTTAAAAATATTTTTTAGAAAAATGTGTTTTTAATCCAAAAAATAAACTTGTATTAAAATATGGAATAAATATTATTTAATTGTAATTAATTGAATTAAATATAACTAAATAATAATATTTTTCATTTAAATCAAATTGAAATAATATTTTTACTTTTTAAATAATTCATTTATCAAAATAAAATGTAATTTTACATAAAAACGGTGTTTTACACTATTCACTGAAAAGTCTATATTTTCTGAAATATCACAAATTTTTACCCGAAGTAAATTTTGATAAATTGATATCAAAAACTGAATATTCTATAAAATATATTTTATAAATTTTTTTTAAAAAATTGTAATACTTTTTTATAAAACTAAATATAAATAATTTTTGAAGAAAACATATTTTGAAGAACAAAAAGACATTACCAAAAATATATTAATTATTTACTAAGAATTTATCCAAATATATTTAAGAGACATATATATATATATATATATGTATTTCATAAATTAGTTAATCCTACACATATCTTAAAATTTAATGGGATGCTTAAAATGGTCATATTTAAATAATAATTTTTTTGGTTCGGTGTTGTTTATCCCAAACGCTATCGAACATAGCTTTCTATTTAAAAAAAAATTGGGGTATTATATTCTTCCACATTTAATAAATTGTGTACTTTAAATTTAAATTTTAACTTGATAATAAATTTTTTGTCACTTGAAAATATCTTTATTAAAAAACCACATCATAAAACGGTATTAAAAATATGTCCTCCTAAGAAGAGACAAAATGAAGTTTGAAGGCCACCACATAATTAGGTTTCCCAATAGGATAACTTTAAGGGGAAGTAAAAACATGGACATGGGAGAGAAAACTAACACCAAAGAACTAATTTAATGTGATATAGAATATGGTCAGGGGGAATTCAATGACCACAAAACCATAAATCTGTGATGGGTAAAAAGACAATCAATTCATCAGAAATGATTGTTAAGGAGATAACTTATAAATGACATTTATTCCTTAAATTAGAGATTTATAGGCTTAAATATCTGTTATCCATGATCTATTTTCCAACATATAAACTTATGTAAATTATTTTCCCTTAAAAAAGCTTCAAAATGAGCTTTTGAATTTACCAATGTATATCCCTAAGGAGTGTAAAACTAGGTGTGCAGCAAGGCATGTTGTTGTGCGCTAGTTCCTAGTCAAGTCTAGCTGAATACAGTGTTTTTTGGTTTTACCCATAGGTACATACTCTGTACTTTAACAGAAATTAGGCATGTTTTCTTATACTTAATTTTATCCCCAACTCTTGCATTATAGTTTTATAATATTAATCCCGAAAATAACTAAACATTTCCTTTGATACCAACTATGACAAACCTGATCTTTATTACACATTAATTCATGATTTATTACGTAATATTACACATAATACATCTCAGATGATCGATAATTAAAGTGTATTTGTGAATTATGTACATTTCATAACAACTTGAAATTGTTAATACATCATATTTATTGAAAACCTCCTCAACATGATCATATTATTCCATAATACTTAAAACTGCATGGGATAACCTGCAGACATACATAAGAAATGGGTGAGCTATAAATCAAAGTAAGGGAATAAACATGGAATAACCTAAATAAAGTAATAAATTTAAGATAATAGGAATATCAAAGGGGCATAAAGGTGTTATAATCATAAATATGAACAATGAGGCATGATATAGCATGATAACATAAAGGTAGCATAGGAAATGCAGAAAAAACTTAAAACATTGCATCATAAACATAGGTCAAGGATAAATTCCAAGAAATATTGAAGGAAAAAGTTATATGTTGGATTTGGTTCACTCCATAATCTATTGCATTACATCTAATGAGACTAAAACATTACCCAATTCATTGGAGCACTATATAATTCTGGGTGCACCCATTACTTTCATTTCATTCATATGCTTAAGTGTGCCACATAGATCAAAAATCATTGAATCATTTATCGTCACATTTTATTCCATGTTCAAGGAGTGTGTAATACATACATATAATTCCCCTATAAAATAATTATAAGATCATAAAGTTTAAAACTCTTTATAGGAAATCGGTGTGGGTATTTACTAAACAATTGTTTGGCATGGTAAAATCGCAGTGAAATTTCCGCATTATAATGGGGGAATATAAATTTTCATGGAATGGATTAATGTGATTGAAATGGGTATCTAATAATTTAGAAATAAAATTTAAATTAATGTGGACATGGAATAAAATATCCCATTACTAGTAATTGAAGACAAAATACATAAGATAATGGATAAACTTGAATTGAGAGGAGAAAGAGAGGGCCCCTTACTAAATTTCAGTATGGTAACAGATGTATATAAAGGTTCATGGGAGGGATTAATGAGAGTGAAAGGGGTGTAAAATAATTTATAAATAAAATTGATCATAAGTTATATATGAAATAACATATCCCAATATGAACAAATACAATTTAATAGGCATAACATAAAAGAGGTGATTGAATAAAAAGGAGAGTGGAAGATCACTTACTAAATTTTGGTATGGTAATAGGTGTCTATAAAGTTTTATGGGAGGGCCTAATAAGAGTTGAAGGGTTATATAATCATATATAAATCAAATTGATCTTAATAATTTTGTAATAAAACATACCCAAACTACCACAAAAAAACTAAGTGACATAACATAAAAAGTGGTGCTTGAATGAAAATAAGATTGAAATCCCTCACTAAATTTTGGCATGTTAATAGCTTAGGAAAATAATATAATGAGAGGTGATTAATGGTATCTCATTATTATAGGATAAATTGTACAATATAGGTGTAATTTTATGGACATTAAAACATAAGAAATTGAGATTCAAAATGCTACTTACAAATAAGTTGCTTGAATGAAAATGAGGAGAGGAAAATCTCTTACTAAATTTCAGCATGGTGACGGGTGTATATAGAGGCTCATGGTAGGGATTAATGAGAGTTAAAGGGGTCTCTCATCACATATAAATAAAAATACAAGTAATAGGTATGTGTAAAATCATATCCCAAAATTATGAATTGGAAATAAATGATATAAAATAAAGAACATGCTTGAATAAAGAGAAGGAAAAAATCCCTCACCTAGAGAGGGTGATTCCAAATGCTTGGGAAGAGATTCTTAAGAGATTGGTGGAATCTTGGAAGGAATCTATAGAGGGGATTTCAGAATAACAATTTCCTCCAAGGTTTCTTAGTGAATAGAAATTAGATCTTGGTGGGTTTATATAGGAAATGAGTGGTGAATTATTTATTATTTCTCAAACTCAGGTTCTGGACTCTATATAATAAAGTAATCAAAACCACAAACCTTTACATGATTTTTCCCATGGTTTTTGATAAATATAAGTGGTTTTCATTATTTAATTAGTCCAAGGTCCTATATTATTGAAATAATACCCTTTTGGATGTGTAATTGAGTCATTTATATAATGAAATGATTTTAAAACATTAAAATATATTATAGGTTTTGAAGGATTCATAAAGGCTCTATAAAATTGATCAAATAAACTTAATATTAAATTATTTTAAATTTAAATCATAAATTTATTCATGGATACCCCTTATAGTATTTATTACATCATTTTTTGGTCATTATGATGTCATAATACACATCATATATTTATATCATATTTAAATTTTACCTGAAAATTCGATTGCCTCAAAAAATTATGAAAACGTTACCATTGGATAATTTTGAAAATATGAATTTTAAATAATTTTCTAAATATATGGATTTTTAATTTTTAAATAAAATAAAAATTTATTGAGAAATATTGGTTTTTTTACAATAATAGTTTTTAAACCCTTGTAAAAATTATATTTGACTTTATAAAAATTCTATGATCATTTATATTTAATAATAATTATTTAAAATATCATTTTATTAAATTAGCATTTATTTTAAAAATTAATTAATTCATCAAAATTAATTTCTTAATTGAAATTTTATATTACTTAAAAATAAAATTTGTGTTTTATCATATCACAATATAATTTTTATCAAACTGATTAATTAATCATTTATAAATAAAAATAACAAAAAAAATATAGTAATCATTTCAATTAAAATTAAATATTATTAATATTAGGTTTAAATTATTTCTAGTCTTTTTTAAATTATCATTACCCATAATTAACTTATTTTCCTTTTATTATGTTAATAAATATTTACTACGGTTACTATTCATATTGTTCAAAAATTAATTTGAAATTATTACTTAATTTTAATTATTTTAATTAAAAATATAGAATAAATATTTTAAAAATAAATTCACATATATGGAAGAATTTAATTTAATATTAAACCCGCAACCATGATGTAAAATAGTTTTATAAATAATATTCTTTTTAAAGAAAAGAATATTTTACATTACCTCTATATCTAGTAATATTTTTTATATGAATTTGAATTCATAAATATAGATATATAATCTAAAAAATATATTAATATCATTTCCCACTAGATATTGTTTAGATTAATTTTAATTTAGAAGCATTATTCATTTTAAAACAGTTTTCAGAAAAATGTGTTTTAATCCAAAAAATAAATTGCATTATAATCCTATATAAAGATGATGTAAATTTAATTAATTGAAATAAATATAAATAAAGAATAATCATCTTACCTTAAAATCAAATTAAAATTAAAATTAAAATTTTAAATTAATTCATTTATCCAAATAAATGAAAATTTTACATAAAAACGATATTTTTCACTATTTACTAAAAAAGAAACCTATATTTTCCAAAAAAATCCCAAATTTTCAGCCTAAGATAATTTTAATACTTTAATATAAAAAACAGTGTTCTTTTTATCAAATGCATTTACTAAATGTTCTAGAAAATAATTATTATATTTATTTCATAAAAACGAATACAAATAATTTTTAAAGAAAACATATTTTGAATAAAAAAAGACAATAACAAAAATTGATTGATTATTTACTAAGAATTTATCAATATATTTAGAATATATATATATATATATTAATATTTAATAAATTAATTAATCCTACTCATATCTTTGAATTTAATGAAATGTTTAAAATGGTCATATTTAAATAATCATTATTTTTTTGGTTTGGTGTTTCATATCACATACGCTATCAAACAAAGTTTTCTCTTTTGAAACAAAACGGGGAATTACACTTATGAAAAATGTATGTGTAAAGGTAACCAAGTATTTACCCTTTTGTGGAGTGGTCTATGTAAGGTTCATCTCTCCATACCCTTACATAGATTAGTCTATGTAATGGTTACCTTACATTACCCTTAAGTAATTATGGGAACCCAAGGCTTACCTTAGTGTGTATGATTGGCATAAAGGGAGTTTGTATTGTAAACCTTACACAAATAGTTTGTGTAAAGTTTTTATATAAGGTTGTGATATTGGTTATCATTACAATTAAATTTACTGTTTGATTGTTATGGGTTATGTAAAGATGACTTAAAACATACACTTACGTGAAACACTGGTAAATAATGGTAACGAATGACTTAACTTTACGAGAAAGAGTTCATGTACAGGTAAGTGTTTGGTACCCTTACATTGTATGCACTTTTTAATGGTCAATACTATTCACCATTACATAAATTTTCTATGTATGGGTAGAAGGAGGCTACCTGAATGAATAACATGTATTCTATATAAGGGTAAATAGAAAATATTTTAATTTTTTTTTCTTTAATTATTACATGATATAAATGTTTTATAGAATATTTATAAAACATTATAATATGTATTTTGGTAATATTCAATTTATAAATGGTTTATAAATTAATTAATTAATTTCAAAAGGTTTATAATTTTTTTTAATTTTTTTTATTAAACTTTTATTTTTCATAGTTATTAAATGTTAATATTTGAAATACCTTTTAACAAATTATATATCATAACTTATCCTTTATATTTAAAAGTGTATACTTAGAAATCATAACTCCTGATTTATAAAGATTTATAAATTATGAAATAAGGAAAACTTGGAAGTGTTTATTTTAAAATTATGAATTAATATTGATGGGATATTATTTAATCCACATCAAAAATGTTTTGATGATTGATATGATCAAGGATTAAATAATAATTAAGTATATGATATTTAGATTATGTTAAATGTTTACACAATAAAATTTGGATTATAAATTGATTATAATTCATATAATATTGTATATTTAAAATTTAAATGACATACAATGGTTAATATTAAATAGTTCATGTTTGAATGAATACAAAATGTATATATTCAAGATTATGGAATATCTAAAATTATAAAGATGAAATTATAAAAGAGTTTATAATAAGATTTTGTTTATGAATTGTTTATGAATGTTTATATCATGTTTAAATATTGTAATTTTAGATTTATTTAATTATTATTCCCTAACTTATTCATATTTAGTATTTTTTATGAAATGTGAAGGTTATGTATGCTTTAGTTTAATATATTAAACTGCCTCTAGATAAAGACTTTCATTACATGCTTGGAATGACTCTATAATGAAATTATTTATGCATCTACTTTAACCTTATTTTTTAACTAAATTTATAAACATGAATTTATTTGTTTAATATAGTTTCTACATAATATGTTTTAGAGTTATGATGAATTGGATTCTATTTTGTGTAAAGTAACATTGGGTAGAGGGACTTGGGGTCAGACTACTTACCTATCTAGATGCTTGTTCCTTGTCTAAAATCATGAATAGGGTTGGTATCTATCTCTCCATTATTAATCATGTGGATAAATATGTACCTTTACATGGAGTTTCCATGTACCTTATACATATGAAGCATCTGGATATGTAAAAATATGTTTGGTATATATTTTTGGGTAGGTAACAAAAAATTGTGGGTTATGTAAAGAGTTATACATCAATATAGTTTGAATATTTTGATTAGGTGGAGGGAACATTATTCAGAAAAAAATTACCATAATAATTTATACATAAAAGGGAATAACGTGAGATAATCTGTTGAAATTAAAATCCCCTTCAAATACTTAGTTTGGTATTCGTTCTATAGGGGCACTTGTTAAGACCTAGATTGTCCAGCTGACTTGCTTCTGCCATAGAAACGTTCCCCAGGATTATCTTATGTGAGGCATGAAGGTAATGGGTAAAACTAGATCATCATTGGATAGGTTCTTCAATAGAAGGGTTTCTTTGGGATTTCTTTTATTAATCTATTTTTGACACTTTCTTTGGGATACACTTTGTTGGGAAACTTTTAAGAAGGATTCCAAAAGAATGAAGTTGAGCTTATCCATATGATGGATTGGACAAAGGGTTGTATTCTCAACTATCAAATAATAATATATGATATTATTGGAATTATTCTATACCTAAATAATTAATGTATTAGAGGAACACCATAGAGGACTCATGACTGAGTGAAATATAAATCTTATCCCACTAATAGATGTGACATGTTTTTCAAAATGGTTCATCATTTTTGTGATATAATATTTAATAAATGTCCTTATAAAATGGTTAATAAAACCTGATACTTTTATAATAAAATTTTCTATTATTGATGAATATCATCACCATCATCAAGCTAAACTTTCAGATTAATCCTTGAAATGAGAAGCATAATGTAAGTTACTCCTAATACTAGTAACTTAAGAAAAGTTCTTAAGCTAGATTTGTGATTTATGAAAAGTTTTTAATGAAACTTCTAGGTGTTAAAATAGTTCTTTCCATAATAAAAAAGTGTTGATATTTTTTAATAAGTGAATCAAGATTCTTAAAGAATAATAGAGTGATTCATTTAAGGATTTAAAGGTATTATACACAAAATGACCAAAGGAATATTATACTCTATTAATTTACTCAATATGATTGGGTACATAAATAATTTCAGTCTCATATACTCAATATGATTGGGTATATAAAATTATATTCAATATGATTTAATATATTAATGACACGATGAGATGAAATGTTTCACTAAAAAAATTGGTTATAGAAATCAATTCTATTATTCTGACAAATATATGATATCAAATATATTCTTTACAATTTACTATATATATGTATAATGTTAAATGTTAATAATGAATTAGATCATGAAGGTTTCTTTCAAGTAATGGAGAAAATAAGTTTCTTCGTTGATAAGTTGGATTATTCAATCTTGGGAAAATGTATCATAATATGTTTATTTTGTCTCAAATAGATCTTTAGAAAAAAATGTAAACAATGGTTGTTCAAATTTAATGAGATGAGTGTTTTTAATACCAATGGTTTGTGATCTGTTTAATTCTATAACATTCCTTAATGGGAGAATAAAAATGACTTGTTCTAGTAAAGGATTTTATTTTATTTTCATCTATGGAAATTTTTGGAAGATATGATTTAATTTTAAGAATGTTTACCTGATATTCTCCAAGTGTTGGGAATATATATGAACTAGGAATGTTATTTTTAGGTTCTAAAGTGTTTTATAGACATTACAAGTAGCTAAAAGTTCAAAATGAAAGAATAAAATTTGGTTCAATAATGTTTATTTAAGAATACGATCAAGGTCATTGAAACCTATGGTTGTTAAGAAGGTATATTAATAATTTAATATCATTAGATTATTTAATATATATACTTTAAAGAGTTTTTTAAACTCTATAGAATGTCCATGTTAGGTATGGATGTTATAAAAATTAATTATTTGATTTTGAAATATATGCGATACTAAATGTATATTTTAAAAAGTTTTGTAAATATATAAGAGTTTAAAATCAAAGGTAGAATTGATTGATCATGTAGTTTATATTTATGAGATGTAGTAAATAGTTACTACATTATGGATTTTAATGTATATTAGTTAATCAATCTCAAATTAATCGATGTAAAATATGTATGAATTTATCTCATTTCCATTATGTAATAAGAGAATTTGTTTGATTATAATGATTCACTTTGAATAAGTATGAGATGATTAATTTTATTCACATGGTTTGTGATTAATAAATTTATATAATATTTTTTTATACTAAGATATGGATAAAGGTGTTCAATCTAGGATAAAATTTTTGTCTATGTATTTGTTAAAATATGTGGGAATGTGTTCCCACCACCCATTAGTGAAATATTTTAATAAAATATTCTTTTTAAAAATGAAGGGTTTTAAACACATAGAATACAATATATGATATGGGAAAAAATTAATTTTTTAATATTTCTACTAAAATGAAATAAATGTCATTTCCTAACAAAAAATGTTTTCTGTTTCTTAGAAATATATTATTAAAACAATATAGTTTCTAAGAGGCTAAAGGGCGTATATTTGGATTTAGAAAAGTTCAAAGTTAAAAAATAAATGATTATTCAAGTATAAGTTTAAATTGAATTTTACTTAATACCCTATGAGAGTTTGGATGTATTAGTAAACCATAATGTAAGTAGTTACATTATTTCATTAAAAAAATTAGTGGAATAGGGTTCCAAGGATAATGATGATGAACTTAGAAAGGGTTCCGAGTTGATAATATAATTTAACATCGTATCATTTAACATTGTGATGTTTGGATATTTGAATATGTTTAATAATTTGAATGGTTGAGAATATAATTCCTAAATATGAAAATTATTCAAAATATAATTCTTCGTATATATTTTTCACTAAAGAGCTTTGTGTGAGATTTTTATCAAATGGCCACATAAATATGTGACATGGATTACATAAATTTTAATGAGTTAAAAAACCCAAAAAGTATAGTAAACATATGGTTGATCTTGTAATTTATCATATATTATATGACAAAATAGTACTTATATTGGTATTGTTATATATTCTTAAATATTTTAATAAAATTAAAATGTATCATATTAAGGAAACCTAGATTTTATCATTATTTTATATTGGCTGCATAAATGTATATATAGATATACATTTCTTGAAGGGTAATGATAATTAACCTCTCAAAGAATGACTTTGAGTTTATCCCTAATTGATGTTCTTCCTATAGTATTATAAGTTGTAATGAAATTTTATGGTTAGGATGACTAGGATTCTGGATTATACATGAGGTAGAAAACAAAGAATATGATTATTTCAATGTGTTGGATGGACTTCTAAGTATACCACATGGATTTTCATACAGATGCCTTTAGTATGCATTGGGTGAATAGATCTTATTTTATTCCCCACTACATGAGGTTGGTGACATACCTAGCATGATAACTTTCATTCTATAGTACCCTACATACACAAGTCTACATATTTTCTTTGTTAATATGAGTGTAGTTGGGTATATGGTTGATTATTTCATTAGTTGGAACTTAACCAAGATGAGATTTTTCATCTCACAAGATGAGTATGACATTTTGTACCTCGATTAAGATAGAATGTGGGAGTGTACGGTCACACCTAGATATTATATATCTTTACAAAAAATGGACATGTGTTGTTCTTATCCATAAGGATAAATGAAATGTGATTTATTCATTGATCAGATTAGTCTACACTTATAGATTTGAGAATAGATGATTTGGATATATGGGATTGACATGATTTGTGTCCCATGGTCACTATATGTATTGGAAAAATGAAAAATATGAGAATACTCATTTTCATATAATGAATACCAGTGGACATTGGTATAGATATACATTCATTAATTAGGTATCACACCAAATCCATTTACAACTTGGGTAGCGTTTATGATTTTCTAGAGGGCTATCTTTAATTACATATATAAATCCAAATATTCATGTTTTATATCAACTCTATAAAGTCTCATGGGGTCACACATTGTGTTTAACTAAATTGTTATTGAGTTTTAATTAGATAGATACTCTAAAAATGTTTTAGAGTTAATCCAAAATTGTTTTGGATGGGGGTTCACAAGGAATTTAATTTTATGTCATACAAGGTGAAGCTAATTATATCTTTCCTAAAAGTGTTTTTTAGGGTATTTAAAAATATGTTTCGATATGGTGTCACAATTTATTTTATATAATACAAATAAGGTGAAATGGCAAAAAGTATTAGAGGCTTTTGTTGAAATTGGAAATTAAAGGATATATTCCTTATGTTTATATTTATATATGATATATTTATGGGTTGTATATTATATTATATGTAAATTATGATTTTCATACTTTGGGTATATTATTTTTTATGTGTTGGACACTTGAACTATTCTTCACCTAGGATATCATTTTCACAAACTATTTCACAAGATAAATTGATAAGGGGGTAAGTTCATATGATACATTCATACATTCATGAACCAACTGATACATATATTCATGTGTTTCAACACATGAATAAATGAGACAACAATCAAGGAGAATCCTTGATCAACTATTTAAACAACTTCTATGTGATTTAAGTGGGGTGTGGATTTAGATCCTCTTTATTAGTTGATACTACATGTCCTATTTCTTTATTTATTATTATCTTTTTCATTAGAGGCTATAGAAAGCCATAAAAGATCGATAAATCACATAAAACTTTCATATTATTTAGATTGGACAATGGATACCTAGAGATATGGGATGATTTTTCTTCACTATGTTGATCTTTATCAAGATTATCTGATGAAAATCAAACTATTTTTAGTGGCTCTTGAATGAAGGGTACACACATTTATATCAGTTCTTCATTTAAGATTTATTATATGTTTTTTATCTTTCATGGGAGACCCTTGTATTAGGTTTCTAATTACCTCATCTATTTCAAATAAGTTACATTGGATTTTTATGTAAACTAATAATAACCATGCATCACTTCCATTTCTTGAGATTCTGAGCACATGGCTTATGTATGATTAGTAAAATTGGGAAACAAGCATATAATATGGATCTTCTTTTGGGAAGTTTCATTTGGCATGATTAGTGCATGGTTAGATGAATTGTTAAACTTTTGAGGAGACACTATATAAAGGAATTTTTATTATGTATTTATAAATTCATGGTTGATGCATGGTTTACTAAACTATACATCATAACCATGCATTTTGTGTAGATTAACTTAAAAGAGAATGTTCAATTTTACCTTTGATTTTAAGAACCCTAAGGGATTCCTTAATTTACCCTCACTTGTAAAATCCTGACGCATAAACCTGGTGCCTCCTCCCTCACTTACCATCAATTTTGAGCCATTCCAAGCCTTGTTGATTTTAGTTTTTTGGGGTAATATCTCCTCATTTCTCTTAGTTTCCTCCATTGTTCCTCCCCTATACACTTTTATTTTGATTTTTCCCTCTCATGTGAATCCTAATGCTATAGAGGTTTTTATTAGGAGTTCAAGATGGGTTATTCAGAGGGGGTTTGTAGTTTAGGACCAACAGAGGATCCCTAGATGTTTGTTATATTGTTCTCTATCATAGTTGAGGACTTATAATCTGGTTTTTGTTGAACCGATGTAGGTATTTTTTTTATTTTTCTTAAATTTACATGCTATTGATTTATTGTTAGTATAAAATGACTAATTTGTTGAATATAATCCAGGGTTGGTTGGTTTCTTAAAGATATTCAAGGTGGTTTTCTACTTTACACAAATATTTTACTTGATATTTCATGTGGTTCTTGAAATTCCAAGTGTACTTAAATTATTTTATGGTTTGTTTTAAATAAAAATTGTCATTTTTGGTGCTTTGATCCCATTTGGGTCACAAAATAAAATTAGATGAGTGTTTTCTCATATTTTATAGATTTAACTCAGGAATTCAAGTCATGTTTTAAAATGTTAAATGTTTTGAAATTGTTAAGAGAATAATTTTAAATAGTTTATTTTATTTTTAAATTATTTGATCCTATTTTGGGGCATTACTTGAATTGATATGGGTATTCAATGATCATTGATGAAATTAAATTAAAAATTGTTCATAAAATATTTCTTCAAATTGTTTTTTTGAAAATTGATTTGGAATATTTTTTATAAATTGATTTCAAGATATTGAATATATAGAATGATTTGGAGTGGGACTTCAAACCATTGAGAATAAAATTTGAATTTAGAGTCTTTTGATAAAGGATCATTTGGTAAATGGGTATTTATACAAATATTGTATTTGTGATTTTAGGACCCTATTGAGTGCCCCTTGTTTTATTATAAACACTTGGGTCATTGCTTATTGAATAATATGAATTTTATCCCAAGGGGAATGTTGTGTATTTCTTGTGTTATGAACCAATTATGAAGGGGTTATTGATCGTGAGTGCGT
This sequence comes from Viscum album, assembly GCA_963277665.1. NCBI lineage: Eukaryota > Viridiplantae > Streptophyta > Magnoliopsida > Santalales > Viscaceae > Viscum > Viscum album. The sequence goes on from OY728125.1 coordinate 1,409,034,866, forward strand.
GAGAGGTGAGGTTTAATTTTTTACTTTGATATATTGATGCATTTAATTACTCAAATCCATTTGATATATGTCTTGGAATTCCTAGTAGACTAATTTGAGGTATGGATAAGTGAAAAACTTGGTTTAGTGTTTGTTCTTACTTGGGATGGTAGCCCGATTCATGGGGCCAATAGGGATGAGATAGATTTAGTTGTGTTGAACGAGGAATCTTGGTTCTTTTTTATACCATTGTACTTGAGTCCAAGAAGGTTACCCCTGATGATTTTATATCCTTTGTAGGATTATTTAGGGTATTTTAGTGTCAATTCCTTGTTTATATCCCTCGTTATTGATTGGTTATGGTACCTATATTTCTGTTTGGCTTCTTTCGCTTGTTTATTTTATTCTCAGTATAATGACGCTTAATCTTGTGTGATCAGTGGTTTTATTCACATTAAAAACAATTTTTTAATATGTTTTCAGAAGTCGATATGGAAATAATAGTGTTGTGTTTTGAAATAGGTATTTGGGAAATCTTTTGAAAGAGGACCAAATTGGTTTTGGTATTTTTACATGGTTTTAACAAAGGTGTATCATTATATGTTTTAATGGTGTTCATAAATGTTTTTTATTTATCAATTATTTATTTTAAAACAAATGGTAAGTGTTTAATAAAAAGGTTTTATGGTCGGGGGAAATGGTTTTCAAGTGATTGTTTTCATTTAAAGAAAATTAAAGTATTTTTGTGAAATGTATGTGTATTATTTTGTTTTTTGTATACTTTTTGATTGAAAACCTGTATTTAATTGTATCTTAAAACTAGCATAAAAAGGACTATCCTTTGTAATAATTGAAAAAAATGTGGTTCTCACCTACTATTATCAATTTCACTCACTCCTTATATATACCGCTCAGTATATTTCAATCTTAGGGTTTCCTTTTGGGTTCCTTAACTTTGGTCACTCTTGATTAGGGATGCGAGTTGTGTCGGATGTTTGGCATGGGATGTGGAGGGTGTCCATGATTCACATGGGGATTGCAGTTGGAAGTTTTTTTTCCCTTTTTGGTTTTATATGTTCTGGTTGTTTTTATACTTTGTGCTTATGAGGAGTTGATGTTTTATTCATTTATGTATTGTGTTCTTATGCAAGTAATGATTCCATTATTATTATTAAGTCTCTAGTCAATTCCTTTTTATTTATATTTATTACTCTGATGTGGATGTTTATTTATTGTTATTGTTATTTATTAATAGGTTAAATAATTCCCAAAATATCATGTTCTAAGACCCTGATATTAGTTTCTATCCAAAGGAAATTAGGAACACACCTTCAGTATGTCTTAACTCAACTCATGTGTTAGATGGATGGAATAATCTATTTGGTTAGTGCCAATCCCTGTTGATATTTTTGGTGTTTCTATGTTGTCTGGAGACTAGGATCATCGTTAGGTTTAGAGTAGAGTGTGTAGAAAAGTTCTTGGTCAACTATTCATCGTTTTCAACCTCTAATATCAATGATATTATTAGTTTGGAGTCTGGATTTTGTCTTAAAATTTGGATATTTTAATGAATTTCTATATGTTATGAGGATGATTTGATCCTCATTGAGTGTACCAGTTATTTAAAGGTTGGTTTGGGTTTCATAGGTTGAAGTGGTGAATGAGATTGGGTTTCAAGGTTAACACACATTGTCTGGTAAACCATTTTAAGCCCATATAGAATGGCTTGACAACTATGATAGTGTCTGTTACACATTTGATACTTGTCTTACCATCCAATAATGGAAAAATCATAAAAAATAAAATTTATACTTCATATTTATTATTTTTCATCCACATATACATGGATTCATTCCAATAGATTATTTCATTGTTTTGTTATCCTATAAGGGAGTTTATTGGGGTATTGTGGTAATTTATGTAGTTGAATGTGGTTTGATTTGAGAATGATACTGGTGTTCTTTCTCTTCTCCCAATGGGGATTTGTATTATGTGATGAAAAATGTTTTTTGGTTGAGAATGGAAATTCATGAGGTGTTTTTTTAAAAACCATTTTGTAGGTGTTTGGGGAGATTTTTTTGGTTTTGTTAAAAAACAAGTCAGGTTTTGTTTTGAATGTGATGAATTTAAATTCTTAAAGTTTGGTTTTAATAATTAGTTAATATAAGAATATTCAAAGAGGTAATTAATTTGAAACTATAATTTTGAAATATATTTTTTGGATAAGGAAAAATGGGATTGATTATCAATGGGTTTTTGGTCCATTTTAATAGTCGTGGAATATTTTAAATATTTATAGTTTTGAAATAGATTAGAAATTATTTTGGAAAGAATTTTTGTGATATTATTTTTGTAAAACATTAGGTGATTTTTACAGAAAATAAAGGGGTTGTAACTTGGTTTAAATGATTTTACAGATAGATGAGTCTTAGTATTGTGTTGAAATATTTTGTAATAGAGTTTTTGTAAAATGATTGGGTTTCTAAAAGAGATTCTAAAATTAGTTTGAGAATTGGTTTTCCAAATATGTTTCTAAATGGGTGCATTCTAATTTTTCCCTTGGTTATGTGCTAACTTTTTTTATTTGAGTAAAATGATAATTTAGGCTAAAGTATCAAGTTTCCTACTAAGTTCCCCCAAGAAAAGTATAAATTAAAGATTGATCATTATTTATAGGATTTCACTTTTGATGGTTTTAGTAAATTTTTTATTTGACATTTTCTATTCTTCTCTCCACCTGAACTCCAAGTTGACTTGGGAAATTTTGGGCCACAATTGTTCTTTAGGGGTTCATGGATTAGTTCATTTACCCTATTTACACTAGAACATTCAATAAGGTTTGGAGTTTCATTATATTGGGTTTTTTTGGAATGTGGCTTGGTGGTGAACCCTTGTAAATGTTGTGATTAATCTCATGTTTTTTTCATGAATGATTTTTTGCTACAAGGAATTATTTTTGGAATGTATTAAAGAAATTTCATTCATTCTATTTTCTATGGTAATGGTGTTAGGATTAGTGTGTCTACCTTCTTTCTTGTGTGGATGCCTTTAGGTTTTGGGGTTTTTTGTGCATGCCTTGTTGTTTCTATTGCCTTATTTTGGGGATTTAGAGGTTTTCTTATGTCATGGTAATTTGAGGCTTGTTTCCAATTTATATGGGAATGAATGAACTTTGTGTCGGTTCTTGGGTAATTATGACAGATTCTTTCCTTGGTAAGTTAAGAACTTGATAGTGTTATCTTTGTGGGGTTCATCATGGAATGGTGTTCCAAGGTTGAGGTCTTAGTTTACCCATAGAGTATGGTGACCCGAGTAAACATCCCATTTAATTTCTTTTTATGTCATTATTATGAACTATCCATCATGGATATGATTCATGTTATGTTTGGTGGTATCTTAATCCTTATGGGTGTTGAGTCCCTTGAGGTTGATTTTCCCTTGGAGCATGTTTTTCTTGGGCTGTTGAATGAGTTCTTTAGTTATCATTTGTTCTTGGTGGTTTTGAGTGATTTATAAAGAAGTTATAGGAGGTGATTCCTCATAGTGTATGTTTATATTTGTGTTGTGTTCTCCTTTTTTAACCTTTTTATAGAATTTTAAATTTTGAGGAGACCTATGTTTGGTATCTATCTCATTTATATCTTATAATGGGAATTATGGTTTAGTTTTTCTTGGAGAAATATTTTATTTTTTGATACATAATGTTTTAAAATGAAGTAATCTTTAATTTTTCAGATTTCTTAATATTCTATCTATATTTTTAATCCAAATCACCTTATTCTATAGGTTGTAGGTTGTGAATCATTCTGTTTACTTCCATCCTAACTATGGTCACTCTATGGGCAGAAAGTGACATGGTGGGGAGATTGAAAAACAATTTTTTTATAAGATGGTGCATGTCCAGAAAACCAAGGCACTATAAATATAAAGGAAAAGAGTTACAAAAGTCTAAAAGATGGAAAAATATTACAATATTAATTATGAAAAGTGAATACGTCAATAGGAAGTTAATAAAGACAAGTAATGTAATGATTGACTCCCTTGTTTTCAAGACCATTAGCAACCATGTCAGTTTCACGATATATATGAGTGATAATGTAGTTGATGTCATGAAGAGCACGGATGCAGTCCATCCAACGGGTGGTAATCGACCACGCAAGATGAATCACACCATTCCAAACGACTTGCACAATAGTGGTTGAATCACTCACAATCCAGAGGTTATTCTAGACATGTTGTTTGGAAAAAGATATGGCATGAATCATACCCATAATTTCAGCTTCCAGAGAGGGAGAAATGCCACAACTACCATAGAAGCAACCAATGATCTGACCAGTATGATTTCTGAAGATGGCACCACAACCCGCAGGACCAAGATTTCCTTTGGAAGCTCCATCCACATTAACCTTAAACTATCTTGGAAGAGGGGAACACTAGAATAATTCATAAGTACGGGGATGTTGGAAATAGTTTCCAACAATACGTAAATGTCGAAGGATGATAAAGTCTTCCACTGTGTTTTTGCAGTGAACCTTTTGGAACGAATCAGCTTTGCTAGTGGCATTGAGAATCGAAGTTTTTTATACATTAAGATTGGTTGAGCATTAATTATGAATAATAGCATTTCTATCATACCAGATCACATGGTGAAGCTCAGTGAAAGAAGAAAGAAAAATGTTTTTAATTTATTGAGAACTATTAAAATACGCACATCCTTTTAATTGAGTTTTGACAAAGTCATGCATCCACCATATGCAATCAAAAATGTCAAAAATATAATTCCAATGAGCATAAGCAGTGGCACAAGAAAGAATCATATGATTAGCATCTTCTCTGTGCTGATTGTAGAGGCTGCATTTAGAACAGAGTTGAAACCTGACGATTGAAGACGATCATCAGTGGGAAGTCTGTTATGAGCAATTTTCCAAATAAGAGTAAATCTTGAGGGTTTTATCCAAGGTTTTTTCAAAAAGTTTTAACCACCGAAGATCACTTTCATAGTTACAAAAAAATGGGTTTAAAAGTTTTTAGAATGAAGCATACCATTGTGAGAAGTTTCCTAAACTAAGAAATTATCAGTGTTTGAGAAGGGGTAGGTGTCAATAACATTCATAATGTCATCAGAAATAGGATCATTATGGGAATTAAGAACATCTCTAATAGAGAGGTTGGTGTTCCCAGGGATTTGGTCAAGGGTAACCCTGGAAATTAAAGGAGTTCCAGCCCAGTTATCTAACCAGAAGTTCATGGAGGAGTTTTTAGAGACCATCCACCTAGAGTTACTCATAATCGAGAAAAAGTAATGTTTTATGGATGCCCATATAGAGGAGGCAAGAAAGGTATATTTTCCTTTCTTAAGTTTCTGAAGAAATATATTTTTAAAGAATTTGATAGAATCAGAGTTATTATAGAATAATTTCCAAGTGAGCCTAACATGCAGAGCCTCTATAAAATGTTTAATATTTTTAATGTCAATACCTCCTTTACCAATTGGTTGACAACAAGTAGACCAGGGTATAGTGACATGTTTTTGTTCCATGGTGCTACTGGTCCAAACAGAATTTTTTATTGAGGTGTTCATTTTTTAATAATACTATTAGGCCAATTGTAAAGCACCATAAAATAAACCATTTTAGAGAAAGTATTAGATTTTACAAGGCAAATTAAACTGCCATAGAGAGGGATTTTCCTTTCCAAAAGGAATGTTGGTCTGTAACTTGATTGGAAATTTCAAGGAAAGGACAAGATTTGGGTATTCCCCAAAAGATGGGAACACCAAGGTATAAAAAATGTTGAGAACACTCTTTCATACAAAATCCATTAATAATACTACATTTCTAATTAGGTGAAAATTATTTCCAAATTAAATTGAAATTTTTTTCTAGATAATCATTTGACTATAGATTTCCCCATAGTACGCAAGGGAATTTTTTAGGGTAATAATATTTCTATTATCACCTTGAAAAAAGAGAATGATATCATTAGTATTACATGTGAGTAGGAGAATTTAGATTTTGTGAAACATGGATGAGTTTTAGTTTCTTTTGATCAACTAGACAAGTGGGGAGTCTATTATGATAGTCCTCCATAATCGAGAAAAGGATAGTAGAAAGAGGGTCCCCCTATCTGAAACCTTTAGAACATTTCAAACAACCCGTGGGAGAACCGTTAATAAGAATGGAGATGGAGGCCAAATTGAATAATGTTTGGATGGTGGTGATAAAATAATCAATATAACCAAAAGATTAAAGCACATTCAAAATAAAACTCTAGTCCATGGTATCGAAATATTTTTTAATGAAAAGTTTAATGGAAATATTACCACCTCCCTTGTTTTTGTTTAAGGCGTTGAAGCACTTTGAAGCAATAAAAATGAAATTTTGGATGGATATACCATTAAAAAACCCAAATTGATTCCAGGAAACTAATTTTTTAGTGATATAATAGTGTTTTCTAGCACTGATTTTTGTGATGATTTTATAGAGGGTGTTAATGAAGGAAATGGGCCTAAAAGAATGGATCTGAGAAGAATTTTCAACCTTTGGAATTAGAGAGAGAAATTGGGTGTTTATACCATGAGGGAGAACACCATTGGGGAAGTATGACTTGATAATATTGTAATCATCAAAGTTAATAATATCACTATAGTGTTGAAAGAAACCATTACTAAAATTTCTAGGGCCTGGAGCACTATCAGGGTTTAAACTAAAGATAGTGTCTTTAATTTCATGATCAAGTAGTGTGATAAGAAAAATGTTGTTATCTTCATCGCTAAACACCATCAGAATTATCTCAGGTAAGAGGTCTTTGTTTCTATCAGGGCCATTAAAGATAGATTAAAAATAATAAACAATTTGTTTGGAAATACCATTTTCATCATCAACAATGTTGTCATCATATTTTAAAGATGCAAGAGGTCTACATGATTTCTGAGCTCTTTGAAGTGAATTATAGATCATAGTGTTTTTGTCCCCATCGGATAACCATTTTACTTTAAAAACTTTTTTTCTCATCCTCTCCTTAATAGTAAGCAAAGAATTAAGCTTTATCGAAATTTTGATTTCATGGTTCAGATCATTGCTAAAGTCAAAATTTGTGTTATGGCATTGAAGCTGGTTCAACACATTCTCAAGGAGGAGTATATCCTTGTATATTTGTTTGAAATGAGAGCTACACCAAACATTGAGAATCTGTTTAAGAGACTTTAATTTGGAAGGGAAAGAAAAGGCATCATTTCAATGAGTCATGGAGATCCAAAAGTTCTTTATGATGTCATTGCATTCAGTGTCAGAGAACCAAGCATTATTAAATCTAAAAGGAAGAGGATGTTTAACAGTGTTATTGGAGACATTGACCAAAACAAGGTGATGATCAGAATGTAGCTTATGAAGGGTGGTGCTGGAAATGGTGTCCCATTTATCTAGGGTAGGAACATTTGTGAAGGATCTATCTATTTTGGAGGCAACCACTTTATTGTATTGTTTTCTATACAAGGTGTATTTGGCACGTGTAATATTTTTTTCAATAAGTTTGTTGTCTTCAATATTGGATTTGAATTCACTCATGGAGATCATAGCATGTAAAGGACCAATTTTCTCACTTGAATTGAGGATAGAGTAGAAGTCTCCAATTATAAACCAAGGTTCCTAAGTTCTATTGTTTATATAGGTGATATCATTCCAAAGAGGTCTTCAATCTTGATATCTATTCATGGAATAAACAAAGGAGTAGATAATATGAGTGCTCTCAAGGACAAAATCACATGTGAAGACTTGATCTGATATGTTAAAGATATTGAAATTTTTAATGGATGAGTGTGAGAATATCCGAAGAGTATCAACCACAGAGGAATTTTTAGTAGCACTGGTGAAGGTATATCTATACGGAAAAAAGTTGTAGAACATGGGAGAGAAACAAATTTTAGGTTTAGCAATAGCAAAAAAAATAGGGTAGTGAGTGATAATCATTATTATTAGAACAGAGAGGTTGTCAGAGTTGGTAATACCCTAACTGTTCCAGAAAATTATATTCATTTATACTTAGGTTTGGAGTTAGAACTCCCCTTTTTTTCCTGATCCCTTATGTCTAGTAGATCTTCTAATTTGTTTAGAGTTAGATGGGTTCTTGGTCATATCCTGACTACTTGTAGAAGTAGGAGGCTTCATTGTGCTACATGTTTTAGAGTACTCCTTCATAGGTAAGTCTATAGTGTTTATAGTTCTATTGGTATCATTTTTTATCCTCATTTTGAGTATTCAAGCTCACAGCATTTGCAGTCATAAAACTGTTATAAGATATATCTACTGATTTAGTGCTAGAATGCAGGGATTATGTACCTGGAACATTTGAGGTATGGCCATGATTTGATGTACTTGAGTGCCTCCCTAGTTGCTGTCCAGAATCCAGTGGTGGAGAGTACATCAGATTTGAATGAGCTCCCTCTGGGGTAATTTTCAATTTTCGAAAATTTTGAATTTAGGTTTATTTTTTAGAATTTTTTCTTCTATGAACGATTTATGGCACACAGTTTATGAATAACTATGTGGGTACAATTATATGGATAATGTTTCTTTTTTTTTTGAATTTGGGTGATCTGTCTTGTATGGGTAGCACACAGTTGGGTGAATCTTAGTAGTAATCATACATCTCTTCCTTTACTGAAGTTTCATATCCCATGACTTGTGTATAGTAAGGAAAAACGTGTGACAAATGTGTGATATGAATTTGTGTTTGGGTAGTTCCATTTGAAAAGTTTGTTACACGGGTAGATGAACTATGTGAGCTTCCAGAGAGTGACCAGGTGAAGTAATTTCTCTTAGATAATTCCAAATGCATGGTTTATGTGTGGTTTATTAAACAACATGTCCTAACCATGCAAGTTGACTAGATTCACTTAAAAGTGAATTTTTGATTTTTCCCTATGTATTTTAAGTGCCTTAATGGATTCCTTTATTTAACCTCATTCTTCCGATCCCGGTTTTCATCCAATGAGGATCCTCCCTCCCCTCCTTTTTATTTTTAGGCCATTCAAGCCTTCTCTATTTTAGTTATTGAGGTCATATATTCTCAATTCTCTTGGTCACATCCTCCCTTCCTCCCCTCTACCATTTTCTATTTATCTTTTCCTCTCCCATGAAACCTAAGGTTGTTGGTGTTTAAATGAGGTTTTCAGGATGGGTTATTCATGGGGGTTTTATTATTTTGGTCATAAGGTGGATACCTTGATGATTTTTGAAGCATTTTTCATCGTAGGTGATGAATTCCATCTTGTTTTTCAATGAACATATGTAGATATTTTTTCATTTACCTAAATTGAAATTATATTGACATCTTGATGATTTAGAGAGACCTATTTGATAAATTTAATCCATGTGTGATGGGTTGGTTGGTTTTTGAAAGGTTTTAAAGGTGGTTTTACACTTGGGACAAGTGTTTTACTTGAAAATTTAACTTTCTATTGAAATTACAAGTGTTTTTAAACTGTTTGAGGGTTGGTTTTAAATAAAATATGGCATTTTTTGTGCTTTGTCCATATTTGAGTCATGAAATGAAATGGGAATTGTGGTTTTTAAGCATCCAAATATATCTCTTAGTAATTTAAGCGGTGTTTTAAAATGTTAAATTTTTTGTTAAATTATTCGGAGAGTAGTTTTAAATAGATTGGGTGTTATTTTAAAATTCTTTGGCCCTATTAGGGTTATGAATTGAATTGGGCTGGGTATTCTAATATTTTTTAGGGTTATAATATTTTTTTTATTCTTGAAATTTTATTTCTAATGTTATTTGTGAAATTTTATTTATAATATGTTTTAAAAATGGATTTCAAGATATTGATTTTAAAGAATGGTTTAAAGTAGGACTTAAATCCATTAATAAGTGTCTTTTCATTCTGAGACTTTTGATATAGGCATGTTTATAACTTTGTGTATTTTTTCAAATGGTGTATGTGTGAGTGTATGATGCTATTTATCTCCCCTTATTATTTTGTGACCCTATGGGATTATTTTTTTATTGAATAGTGTGAATTGTAGCTCGAGAGGGATTTTGTATCATTCTTGTGGTGTGAATAAATTATGAAGGGGTTATTGATTGTGGGGTTGTGAGAGGTGAGGTGTGATTATTAATTAGATATATTGATTCATGTGATTGTTTAACTCCATTTTATATATTTTATGGGAGTCCTCATAGACTAAGTAAAATCCAAGATAAGTGTAAACATTAGTTCGAAGTGTGTTCTAATTTGGTATGGTGTACCACTAGGCTAAGTGGGCTAGTAGAATTGAGTGTGTTTATTAAACTTAGGAAGATAACAGGAGAGATTATTATGGTTATTGGTTTTATTTTTCACTTGGTAGGCTTATCTCCTGTTAGTTCTTTGTGGCCACAAGGTATGACATAGATTTAGTAGTGTCAACCAAGGGATCATGTCTCCATTTTAAACCATTGTATTGGAGTCCAAGAAGGATACCCCTAACACTTTAATATCCTTTATGGGATAATTTAAGGTATTTACATGTTTATGACTTCTTTATACCCTTTATCATTGACAGTTTGTGGTTCTTAAATATTAATTTTGATTCTTTGGATTATTTATTTTATTCTATATACCACATTTCTTACTCTTTTGTGTGTAGTGGTTTTATTCACTTTCTAATTGGTTTTTAAAAGTGATTTGTGAAGTGTATATGGAAAGAAATTTTTTGTGATTTGAAATGGGTATTTGGAAAATATTTTAAAAGAGGGAAAACTAATTTTTTTGTTACGTGGTTTTTAACAAATGGGCCGAATTCAGGTTTTTAGCGGTATTCAAAAAAAGGTTTTAACTCCACCCATATTTATTTTAAAATAATGGGTAAGTATTTTATAAAAATAGTTTAAGGAATGGGAAAATTGGTTTTCAAGTGATTTTTTTCATTAATTCAGATTAAAACCTTTTTTGAAATGTGTGTTTATGATTTCTCTTTTGTATACTTTTTTATTCAAAACACATTTTCAATTATATTTTTAAACTAGTATAAAATGGATTTCCTTTTGTAATAATTGCACAAACTGTGTGGAGCTTACCTACTAGGCTTATTTTCTATCACACACATCATATACCACTTAGTATATGAAAATATTATGGTTTTTTTAGGATCCTTGGATTTACTCACCCTTGATTTAGGATGAAGGTTGTGATGGATGTTTGGAATGAGATGTGAAGTGTGACCATGGGTCATGTTGAGATTATGGGAAGTAGTTTTATTTTTTTCACCATTAGAGTTGTATATGTTTTGGATGTTTTAGAATTTTTTATTATGTGGATTTGATGTTTTTTTATGTTCCATGTTCTTATGTATATAATGCTTCCTTTATAGTTATTAAGTTTCTATTAACCTCCTTTTTATTTATAATTCTTACTCTAATGTGGATGTTTATTTATTGATATGGTTTTTTATTCAAGGGTGAAATTATTCCCAAAGATCATTTTTTGAGACCCTTGTACTAGTTTAAATCTAAGGATGATAAAGAACAAGCCTTATATGTGTCCCAAAATAGATTGAGTATCCAATGGATGGATAACTTGATTTGGTTCATGACAAAAATCAACTTTCACAAATATCAATTCATTAATTTTAACTACATTTTATTTATCAACCCACTTGCATTGAAAAATCAGTACTTGGAATGTTTCATAATCCAACTCTCATATTTTTTTAATCATTCCAAAGTATGATATATTTAGGTAAATTGGATTTATGTCCTTTGTACTAGATACATTCATCACTTCCAATATAGGGGAAACATCACTATTTTTTTATTGTACTGAGTTCATTATATTCTTATGTATACAACGTATATAAATTAATTATATAACCACAATAAAATAATAAAAACACACATGGACCTATTACTGGTCATTGGAGTAGTTCTAAAATTGAATATGGATTTCTTGCTGACTCTTTAAAAAGGTGGACTTGAAACCATACTATAAACTATTGATCATGAGTATTTGATATTAATCTTTTATCCCTTAATGGATTTAAATTCCAAAGTAATTCTTTATGGGGTTCAACATATGGCACAACCTCTAAAATGATATGTAAAATGTGAAGTTGATTCTACACCCTCTTTGTAATGGTAATTGTGAAAACTTTGGTTTGGAAATTTATTTACCTATAAGTCTATAAGAACATGGACCTTCTTTTCAGGTATGTTTTTCCTTTTCCTGGAGTTTTTGAGAAAATAGGAGTTTCTGGAAATTTTTGAAGTACACACTGTGTACTTCTTTGCTATTGAAGGCCATGTGATGGCCATGTAGGGGCCACACACATAGCCATGTATGGGTGTTTTTAGGTCACATAAAGCGGAGTACGGAAAAGGAAAGTACATTCTCTGTACTCCAAAAGTACAAGAAGTGTATTTTCATTTTTCATTAAACGCATCAGGGTCATGTATGACAGACATAACTGTCTTATTCTAGGTTTTCTTCATCCGAGAGAGTCCGTAAGGCCATGGATCTTCGACGATCCCTTGAGCATCCATCCATTCTTTGAATCGACTTATGTCAATTGCGTTGGAACCTCAATTGTAAGCTCTTCCTTCTCCTATAGCTTCATTTTCCAATTCCTCCTCTTTTCCAAGTTATCATTGGTTGAATGTTTTGGACATTTTCTTAGATCTACAACATTCCAAGTATAATCAAGCTACGAGGTTCAAGTATATCGATCTCCTAACACCAAGGTAGGTGGTTTGTGCCTTTCCATTGAATATCCTTGAATATTATGTGCAAATTCCACCAATACCCTTGAACGTGGTATTGTGTGTTTACCGTTTTACCCCTATTGTATGCTTTCCATTCTAGTATGCTTGCGTAGAGGATATTTGAATATGAATATGGTTGAAATGTTATTATTTGGAGGTTTTTCCCCCGCATGTTCTGTTTATGACCGTTTGGTCCTACATTTCCTTGGTTGCTTTGTCTATTTCCATGCCTTTTTTAGTAGGATGGAAAAATGTTTTTTGACATGATTGATATGTTGTATAACTATTTAACCATGTAGTTCTATAACTATACTTTGTTCATATTGTATTGATATGTCGTTATCCTACATAGGGTCGTGAGAACCGGGTGTAGTATACTATAAGGGGATAGACCGAGTGAGCTTCCTCCGAGAGTCATTGAACATTAGGCTATACGGGGATAGACCATGAGAGCTTCCTTAGAGAGTCCTTGAATGATTTAGAATATATAGGGATAGACCGTGTGAGTTTCCTTAGAGATTCTCTATTTTGTTTGTTTGAATAACCTTATTACCATAGTCTATAGGAGGGATTGACTGTGTGAGCTTCCTCAGAGAGTCTATGAACAATATGATCTATAAGGGGAATAGACCAAGTGTGCTTACTCAGAGAGTCCTTGACCTTGGGGTTATAAGTTGAATTGACTGTACGAGATTCCTCAGAGTGTTCCTGACTACCCTAGACTATAAGGGGAGTTGACTGTGAGTCCTTCATAAAAGAGTCATTATAATTCTGTATGACCAAAGCAGAGGGGTTAGGATGAGTGCACTGCCCAGAGGGTTTTTGGTACTTTATAGGTAGGACCATAGGGAATGGTTGTGAGTACTTCTAGAAGGTTATCCGTTGTCTTTTATTTGACTCTGGAACTGTGGTTTGCTTATTGTTCAGTATGTTCCTGTTTACTATTTTCGGTACTTTTACCTTCCATATATTCGCTAACTATTAGGTACAGTTCTTCTGGTGGTTTCCTACTGGTATTTAGTCTTACAACTTATTTCGGTCATGCTTTTGGGCCTAAACAGACTATATTGGTGAAGGTATAAACAAGGGCAAGCGCCCTTCGACTTCAAGTACTTGACATACTATGGATCTGGAGAGCACAAGACCAAGATTAGGCTTTTGATGATGAGGAGCTGTTTATCTTTCTTTTGTACTTGTTTTTAGTACTGTCTGTATTTACAACACTGTGACTTGTTTGGATGCTTTCCTAGAAATATGTATCATACATCATATATACATTTGCTCTTGTTGTTTATCATATTTATTCTCTTGTTGTTCCTTTGTGTATGGATTGTTTACTGCTTCCGCTATTGTTTATTGTTTTCTCTTCCACTGTGTACTCTGCCAATGAGGGCATAGTTTTCCCACTATCACACCCAAGGCCCTCACTGCTATTCGGCAGCCTCTGGCATTCGGGGAAATGCTCTTGAGGCCATGTGACCAACTGGGTATGGGGCGCCTCTGGGTGGCTTCCAGAATCGGGATGTTACAAAGTGGTATCAGGTGTATTCTTTTCTCTTGACTTACTATTTGGAGCCTATAGCTAGGGATAGGACAGAACTGGTACTTGGTAATAATCTGTGCCCAGGAGTAGCTAACCCATGTACAGGGAAAATCCATACTACCTCGTTTATTGCAATTTTATTGGTTTTCAATTTTACAGTTGATTTAATTTCACTGTTGGGTGATTCACATGATTTGTGCGGTTATCATTGTTGTTATTACGGTTCTAATTCTGTCACAACCTGATGAGATGAGGGTATGCCATCTCATTCATCATATAGGCACTCGTTAGAAATCACATTCCATGCATTCTTTCCATTCCATCTACGATGCACTAGCAATTTCATGTTATTGTGCTAGACGTTGGGTAGATTATGCATGCAGTTGTGTTATATGCTTTGATAGAATCCCTACTGTTTGATAGGAAATTTCTTTGTATAGTGATTTGCTTATATGGAAACCAAACATTGGTTCTTGAGGTGTTATGGGCCCTCATGGACCGGAATTTGGTGGATCAATGTTTGTTTTCCTTGTTATAACCATATAAGATGCCAAAATTTGATTCGCGGGGCTTATGGGCCCTCACGGATCAGAATTTGGAACCTTCTGCGTTCATTTCAATGTTTTTATGGGCTCTGGAGTAGTTTCTGAGGCTTACCATCTGGAAAAACCTAGAATACACACCGTTTAGTTTTGAATACACACCATGTGTTCTTCTGTTCGGGAAGAAACTATTTTTCAAAAGTACACGCCGTGTATATATGTACACACTGTGAAGTCTCTAAACTGTGTCATAGACCATGTAGGCAGAGGCATGGTATGGGTAAATTCTTATAGGAACATGTCGTGTATGAGTTTAGCATGCTGTGTAGTCTGAAATAGGTACCTCGACCCTGTCAAAAACAACATGATTTGTGTTACCTTTTCACATACACGTCATGTCTTTATTTTACACGCCGTGTAGTATGACCAAGGAACCCGACTATGTCACAAACAACACAGGTCGATGTTACCTCTTCTCATACATGTCGTTTCCTCCTTGAACACATCATGTAGTATGACCTGGGAACCTTACCGTGTCACGAACCACATGGGTCGGTGTTACCTCTTCTCATACACGTTGTGTCCTCCTTGAACACGCAGTGTGGTGTCAGTCGTGAAGTCGGTGGTGTAGCCAACAACACGGGCTGGTGAAGCTTTTCTAAGTACATGCCTTTTCCACCTTAAACACGTCGTGTGGTTTTTCCCTTAGAGAGTTGTGTGGCTAGAACGTGTATAAGGACTCGGAAAGGGAAGAGGATTCAAGTACACACCATGTGTTTATACAACATGCCATGTATTTAGGGTGTTACACGACCAGTTTAGGTAGGAGTACAAGCCCATGTGAATGACTTAAGGTAACACACTGTGTAGGAAAAGTATAAGCCATGTAGTCATGTTTTGCAGAACAAGAATGCTTTATTTCGTCTATTCTCTTCTTTTCCTTCCTGTTTTTATTTTTTGATAATATTGAATCTAAGGTGTGTGTTTCAACTTACAGAGTCATTCCACCGAGATGTCCTTCGGTTGACCTCCAGTTGCAGGGCAGTGATCAAATGCTTGATATGGATGATCAGTGACTTCCTGTAGATCCTCATGTTGTGCCAGCCTTGGTACCATCGGTTATACTAGTGGCGGGCGCATATGCGCTGGTTAGGGAGGGTTTTCTGAGGATTATGCATAACATCCTTGGAGCGCAGCCTACTACCCCATAAATGGATGATTTGATGGGGGTTTTCTAGTAGCAACATCATCCCCACCTTCTCAGTGGAAGGAGGACCTCAGGCTGCCGAGTCGTGGCTCGAAGCCATGTTGGAGATCTTCAAGAATCTCGAGGTACCACCAGAGAGGAGTGTGAAGCTCATGACCTACATGTTCTGAGACTCTACCTTGAGGTGGTGGGATGTCATCTCTCAGGCAGGACGCCACCGGAATATGGATTGGGAAGAGTTTCAGCGTATCTTTTATGATTACTTTTACCCGAAGACCTTGAGGGTTGACCGAGCCCAGGAGTTCATGAGCTTAGAGCTGGGTACTCTTTCTATGATGGAGTATTACTCTTGTTTCACAGAGCTACAGGGTTTCACACCTATCCCAGCAGGTGATGAGTTGTTCTTGACTAGGAAGTTTGAGGATGGTCTTAGGCAGGAGATCCATTCCCATGTGAACATCTTCAGGTTGACCTCAATATCCTCAATCGTCAACCAAGTGCTGATCTCAGAGCGAAATATGAGGGATTCTGGAGCAGTGAGCCATCGAGGTTTGACATCCATAGTTAGTGTTCCTCTTACTAATAGCAGGAACCGTCGTAGGGAGTTTGGTTAAGGAGATCAGAGTAGGAGGGATGCACCTTCTAGTAGTCACGTAGTGTGCTAACAGTGCAGGAGGAGTGGGCATACAAGTCCATGTTTCCCAAGAAACCCGACAGAGTGTCGATCTTGCGGCAGGATGGGCCATCATCATCTTTTCTATCAGTTTTTTCCTCCAGCATCCGGAGACATGGGTTCTTCTATGACTCCGCATTCGGGAGCATCACCACTGGTTTCTCACTAGTCTGGGAACTAGAATCCTTTCATCTGATCAAGCCGAGGTATAGGTTGTGGACGGGTTTGTTAGTAGTCGGTCTATCAGTCACAACAGGGCGGATCAGCTCAGAGCAGAAAGGCAGGGTCACAGGGCCATGGTGTAGGCCAAACATTTGTTATGGATCAGACCCAGCAGAATCAGGATCACAGACATTCCATTGTTCGAGGTACGATCTTATTAGCCTCAGTTTTATCTTCTTATCTTTTTGACATAGGGGCTTCCTATAGATTTATCTATGTTTTTGTTGTAGAGAGCCTTGGGTTCTATATCTTTTCTTCCACTGACATGTTGACACTAGACACACCATTGGGAACGAGGACATCTAGAGTGCATCGGTGCAGAGAGTTCCCTTCGGAGGTTGCAGGGTGTCACTTCTTATGGGACCATTATGTCCTAGAGATGACGAGCTATGATGTCATTCTCGGAATGGACTTGTTATTCTTCTTCCAGGTAGTCATTAATTGATATCGCCACATGGTGAGTTTCATATCACCATAGGGTTGATCTTTTCTTCATCGGGGTGAGTGGGATGTCCAGGTGAGTCGAGCATGACCCGAGCATCATGGGCTAGGTGGAGTTATAGCCCATATTTCTAGTCTATATCTGGATAACCAGGGGACGTCACAGTTAGACTTTCCTCCAGGGGTGGATTGTTTCAGGGACGTCTTTCCAGAATAATTTTTAGGTTTTCCTCCAGATTGTGAGGTAGAATTTTCTATTGAGCTCATGCCCGGAGTGGCACCTGTGTCCATCCCTCCTTATAGGGTGGCTACACCTAAGTTGCAGGAGCTCAAGAAAAAGTTGGAGGAGTTGAAGGACAAGGTTTTCATCTGACCCAATACTTCTCTGTGGGGTTCTCCTAACCTGTTTGTGAAGAAGGCAGACAGAACCCTCAAGATTTGTGTGAATTATCGGAAGCTAAACCTGTTGTTGGTCAAAAACGGATATCCCTTTCCTAGGATTGATGATCTCCTTGATCATCTTCGAGGGGCCCGGGTGTTCTCGAAGATCGACTTGAGGTCCGGTTACCATGAGCTTCACATTAGACCATCTGATATACCTCTCACAGCTTCTAAGAGCAGTTATGGTCTATATGAGGATACGGTTATGCCATTCGGTCTCACGAATGCGCCTACAATTGTCATGGAACTGATGAACTGAGTGTTCCATCCATACTTGGATTCCTTCATGGTGTTTATCTTGGACAACAGCTTGGTGTACTCTCACACTCGACGCGGCCATGCTACCCCTCTTGAGATCATTCTGAGTACACAGAGAGAGAATTAGTTATATGTTAAGCTCTCGAAATTCCACTTTTGGATGGATCAGATTCACTTCATGGATCATGTTATCTTAGAGACATGAGTATCAGTAGACTCAGAGAAAGTGAGGGTAGTAGTTTCATGGGTAAAACTGAAGAACGCCTTTGAGGTATAGAGTTTCCTTAGGCTGGCTGGATACTACAGAGGCATCATACATAACTTTTCATGCATAGCAGCACCGCTGACAGGTCTGACTAGGAAGGGTGAGAAGTTCTTGTGGTCAGATTCTTGTGAGTCAGCCTTTCAAGAGCTAAAGGGGAGGTTGAAGTCCGCACTGATAGTAGTCTCTCCAGATCCAGTCAAGAGCTATACTATTTACTGTGATTCTTCAGTTATTGGTCTGGGAGTTTCTACTGATGCATGGAGATGGAGTTGTTGCGAACTGGTCTCAGCAGTTGAGGCCACATGAGAGGAATTACCCAACGCACGATCTGGTGTTGGAAGCTTTTGTTCATGCCTTACACTGTTGGAGACATTATCTTCTGGGAGATCATTTTGTGGTTTTCACTGACCACAAATGTCTCAAGTACATCTTCACTCAGCGTGATCTGAATCTGAGACAGTGTAGGTGGGTCGAGTATCTTCAGTCCTTTGACTTTGAGCATGCCTATACACCTGGGAAAGGCAATGCAATGGCTGCCGTGTTGAGATACAGGCAGTTCAGGAGACCAGTAGTGAGTGGCAGCTTATGGATCTGTTCTATGAGAGGCATTTGGAGGTGCACGATAGACAGGGGCAGACTTTTCTATCTTCAATAGTTATTACCTCTACTCTTCTAGATCAGGTATGGATGAGGTAACTATCAGACTCAGAAGGCCTAGTCCTGTGGGAGAGTGTGTATGGAGAGGACCCTCTTACTAGATGGAGATTAGGTGAGGATGAGATATTTCATTTCCAAGGACACATATGGGTGCCATCAGACATACGCGAGGAGATGACGTGGGATTTTCATTCCTCAGTCTGGGCGGTTCATCCTGACATCACCAAGATATATCATGACCTACACTGTCAGTATTGGTGTCCAGGTATGAAGAAAGATGTTGCTGGTTTTTTCATGAAGAGTTCCACCTGTCGCATGAGAAAGAAGAGTATCAACAACCAGTAGGTCTTTTGCAGCAGTTACCCATTCTGGAGTGGAAGTGGAACGATTTCATGATGAACTTCATGACCGGTTTTCTGAGGTCACCTAAAGGGAATGATGCTATTTGGGTTGTCATTGACAAGCTTACGAAGGTTTCTCACTTCTTGCCGATCAAGGAGACCATCAGTGTTGATGAGCTGGGATAGTTGTACATCCAAGAGATTGTATATCTACATGGAGTTCCACAATCCATTGTTTTAAACAAGGATGTGTGTTTTACTTCTCAGGTCTGGCAGGGGCTTTAGAAGGATTTGGGTACACATGTACTTTTGATTACAGTATACCGTCCCCAGATAGATGGCCAGTCCGAGCGTACGATTCAGGTGCTTGAGGATATGATCCGGGCTTGCATTCCGGACTTTGGAGGTTCTTGGTAGAAGCATATATCTCCTTTGGAGTTTTCCTAAAATAATAGTTTTCAAGAAACTATTCATATGACACCATATGAGGCTTTGTACGGTAGGCCAGGTCGATCACCCTTATGTTGGATGGAGGCCGGAGAAGCAGCTTTTCTGGGACCTCATCTTGTCTAGGAGACCACAGTGTAGATAGAGTTGATTTGGAAGAGGATGGACACTACACAGTCTCGACAGAAGTCTTATCCTCATCAGCAGAGATGACCTCTAGAGTTCATGGTTGGGGATTAGGTTTTCCTGCATGTCACCCCAAGGTTGGGGAATAGGAGGATTAGGAGACAGGGTAACCTTTCAATGAGGTACGTTGGGCCTTTTGAGGTGTTGGAGAGAGTTGTGTCAGTTGCCTATCGGTTGCAGTTACCTCAGAGGTACCCAGCCATGAACGACTATTTCCACGTTTCTCAACTCCAACATTACTTTTCAGACCCGTCTCACGCTTTCCAAAATGAGGAAGTTGAGTTGGAGGTGGATGAATCTTTCAAGGAGTATCCTATCCTGATTTTCGATCGTAGTACAAAGGTTCTCCATGGTCGGTCTGTTCATTAGGTACGGGTGCTATGGCAGCACGGGCAGGTACAAGACGAGACTTGGGAGAGGGAGGCTGATGTACGAGCATAGTGGTCGGAGTTGTTCGGGGTTTTGTCTTCTACACCGCATTAGGGAAATTCAGGGACGAATTTCATTAATGGGGGAAGTCTATAAGAACCTGGACCTTCTTTTCACATATGTTTTTCCATTTTCTGGCATTTTTGAGAAAAGTGGAGTTTCTGAAATTTTTTGAAGTACACATCATGTACTATATGAGTACACTCCATGTACTCCTTTGCCGATGAAGGTCGTGTGCTACCGTGTAGGGGCCACAAACACAGCCATATTAGGGTGTTTGGAGGCCGTTTAGAGTGGAGTACAGAAAAGGCGAGTACATGCCATGTAATCCAAAAGTACATGCCATGTATTTTGTTTTTTTTTTCATTAAATGCACCAGGGTCGCATCTGACGGACATAACCATCTTCTTCTAGGGGTTCTTCATCCAATAGAGTCTGTACTACTGCTGATCTTTGACGAGCCCATGAGCCTCCATCTTTTCTCTGAATCTACTGCTGTCGATTACGTTGGAACCATAGTGGTAAGCTCTTCCTTCTCCTAGAGCTTCATTTTCCAATTCATCATCTTTTCCTAGTTATATTCAGTTCAACATCTTGGACGTTTTCTTAGATATACTATGTTCCAAGAAGAATCATGCTTCGAGGTTCAAGTATATTGATCTCTAAAAATCAAGGTAGGTGGTTTGTGCCTTTCCTTTGAAATTCCTTGAATTTTATGTGCAAATTCCACCAATACCCTTGAACAGGGTATTGTGTGTTAACCATTTTACCCCTGTTGTATGCCTGCCATGCTATTATGATTGTGTAGAGGATGTTTGAATATGATTATGGTTGAACTGTTATGTTTTGGAGGTTCTTCCCACGCACGTTCTGTTTATGACCGTTTCATCCTGTTTTTCCTTGGATGCTTTGTCTGTTTCCATTCCTGTTGTAATAGGATGGAGAAATGTTTTCTGACATGATTGATATACTGTAGAACTATTTAGACAAGCAGTTATGTATGTTTACATTGGTCATATTGTATTTCTATGTTGTTATCCTACACAGGTCTTTAAGAACTGGGTGTAGTAGACTATAAGGGGATAGACTGAGTGAGCTTCCTTAGGGAGTCTTTGAACCTTGGGATATACAGGGATAGACCATGAGAGCTTCCTCATAGAGTCTTTGAGCTTTAGGCTATATGGGGATAGACCGTGAGAGCTTCCTCAGAAAGTCCTTGACTGCTTTAGACTATACAGGGATAGACCATGTGAGCTTCCTCGGAGAGTCTCTGTTTTGTTTGTTTGAATCACCTGATAAACATATGCTATAGGAGGGATTGACTGTGTGAGCTTCCTCAGAGATTCTATGAATGACCTAGGATATAAGGGGAATTGACCGAGTGTGCTTCCCCAGAGATTCCTTGACCTTGGGGCTATAAGGGGAATTGATTGTGTGAGCTTCCTCAGAGAGTTCCTAACTACCCTAGACTATAAGGGGAGTTGATTGTGTGTGCTTCCTTAGAGAATATTTATAATTCAGTATGACCAAACCAGAGGGGTTAGGCTGAGTGCACTAACTAGAGGGTTGTTGGTACTTGTTAGGTAGGACCAGAGGGAATGGCTGTGAGTACTTCCAGAAGGTTACTTATTGTGATTTGCTTGACTCTAGAACTGTGGTTTGTTTATTGTTCAGCATGTTCCTGCTTAGTCTTTTCTATACTTTTACCTGCCATATATTCACTGATTGTTAGGCACAGATCTTCGAGTTGTATCCTACTGGGATTTAGTCTCACACCCTGTTTGGGTCATGCTTTTGGGCCCAAACAGACTATATTTTTGTAGGTATAGACAAGGGCATGTACCCTTCAACTTTAGGTGCTTGACCTACACTGGAGCTGGAGAGCACGAGACCATGCTTAGGATTGTGATGCTGAGGAGCTGTTTATCTTTCTTTTGTACTTTTTTTAGTACTGTTTGTATTTCCAGCATTGTGACTTGTTTGGATGCTTTCCTAGACATATGTATTATGCATCATATATACATGTGCTCCTGCTGTTTATCATATTTAGTCTTCTATTGTTCACTTGTGTATGGACTATTTACTACTTCTGCTATTGTTTATTGTTTTATATTCGGTTTTGTACTCTAACAATAAGGGCATAGTTTCCCCACTATCACACCCAAGGCCCTCACTGATATTTGGTAGCCTCTGGCGTTCAGGGGAATGTGCTTGAGGCCAGGTGACCAACGGGGTATGGGGCACCTCTGGGTGGCTTCCGGAACCGGAACGTTACAAAGTCAGACACTGTGAAGATATTTTATTAGACCAATTCTCTCCACATTAGACAAGTAGTTGATAAAAAATTCAATGGAATATTGAAAATTATATCATTTTATAAACCTTATGTTCAACTTCAATTTTTAACATAGCCTTTCAAAATTTTCAAATACCATTAAATGGGGTACATCCATATATAATGCATATGAACACATAGTCAGATCTCTCTAACTAAGTAAACCATCCAATGAAACATCATTTCAAAGAAGTATGGTGGGAAGAATATATCAAATTCATATAATATGAAACAAATTTCATTTTCAGAAGTTGGAAACTACATTGGGTGTATAAATTTACTTCATATAGTTTTGAAAAGGAAATTATGCTTGTTTAATGCATGACGTACATTTTTAAGAAAAATGAAACATAAATCCACAAGCATTAAATCTTGCATTAAAACATGAAAATCATGTGATTTCATGCCCATTAACATTAAATTAATCATTTAAAATATATTTTTGAAATTTGATGAATGGCCCTATGAAACCTTTTCATCATTCAGTATGTTGCAAAACTCATATCCCTATTGCATAGAAAGAGTTTAAGTAGTTGAACTATAGCAAAACGGGCGTTTCGCGGTGGTTTTTAAAACCGCCGCAAAATATTTTTCGAGCTCATATTTCACGGCTTTTTTCGCGGCCGTTTAAAAACCACCGCGAGATGTGTTAATTTTTTTTTAATTTTTTTTAATTTTTTTTGAGGATTAGTGGCTGTTTTTTAAAAAACCACCACGAAATAGCAGCGGTTTGGGTAAACCGCCGTGAAATAGCGGCGGTTTGCGTAAACCGCCGTGAAATGAACGGTAAAAAATATTAAAACATGAGAAACCCCGAAATCACTAAAACGACGATAACTTTTGATCTGGGCATCCGTTGGAGCACCACGACCAGTCAAATCGAAGATAATGAAGAGATATAGGGGCAAGTATAATCCAAACCATGAGACGGTCTTAGGAACAAAAGATATGTGAGTTATAAGAAAGTTAAACAAAGTTCTCCAACTTCAAACGGCCATAAATTTTTCTCTGGGTGTCCGTTTGGGCTCAACCACATAACAAATCGAAGCCAGCGAAGAGAGATACATACTGGTTCAAAACAAGAAAGCTTATGTCATCTTTTTCGACCCCAAAAACCCCTTGTAAATACTCTAAAACCTCATTTCCATCAGTGGTGTCCCGTCGAACTTGTCTTCAAACGGACCTAACTTTCGATCTGTGTGTCAGTTCGGACTCCTCCGCCTACCAGATCATAGTTCGTTCCATGAGATTCAGTTTGAATGGTTGCCGTACCGACATTGACTCTTAGATCATAAGTTATTTCCATTTTAGTGGGTATCGGGTTTCTTATGTTTTTCGGTGCCTCGTTTCTAGCACCTGTTCCCCGTCAGTTTTTTTAAATGGTCGTAACTTCTGATATGAAGGTACATTTGGTCTCTTTCACCAATCAGCTCGAAGATCGTTTCAGGATCTTTGATTTGATTGGTCGCAGATCTGAAATGGACTCTCGGATAATAAGTTATCTCCATTAATGTGAGTCTAATGTTTTTGTCACTTTATGACCGTTTTGACGGGTTTAACAGTGGCTCCATTTATTACTGTTTATTTGGGTTTCCATGACTTGTAATCTTTATCAATGGTTTTTTGTGGGTTATTATGATGATTATGTTGAATTCCTAAGGGGGTTTCTAAAGTTTTAATGAGTTTTCATGCGTTCTCATGCTTTCTAATGCTTCCTTCTTGATGCTTCTCCGTCCATTTTCATGCATTTTCATGGTTTTCATCCCTGATTATGACTTTTCATACTTTTTCATGTGTTTCATTTATTATTTATTATTTATTATTTATAATATACTTTAATTTATTTATTATCTTTTATTTGTAACTGGTTATTTATTATTTATTATTTATTATTTATTATTTAAAATTCATTATTATTAATAATAAAATATTATTATTAGTAATAATATTTCTTACTTGTTATTTGTTATTTATTATATATATATATATATATTTTTATTTTTTATTATATATATTATTTATTATTTATTATTTATTATTATTAATAATAAAATTTTATTTACTATATATTATATATTATATATTATATGTTATATATTATTATTTATTTATTATTATTTATTATTTATTGTTTATTGTTTATTGTTTATTATTTATTATTTATTATTTATTATTTATTATTTATTATTTATTATTTGTTATTTATTATTTATTATTTATTATTTATTATTTATTATTTACTATTTATTATTTACAATTTATTATTTAGTATATAGTATTTATTATTTATTATTTATTATTTATTATTTATTATTTATTATTTATTATTTATTAATATTCATTATTGATTATTTATTATTTATTATTTATTATCTATTATGTATTATTTATTATTTATTATTTATTATTTATTATTTATTATTTATTATTTGTTATTTGTTATTTTTTATTTTTTATTTATTATTTGTTTATTATTATTTATTATTATTTATTGTTTATTGTTTATTATTTATTATTTATTATTTATTATTTATTGTTTATTGTTTTTTATTTATTATTTATTATTTATTGTTTATGGTTTATTGTTTATTATTTATTATTTGTTTATTATTATTTATTATTTATTATTATTTATTATTTATTATTTATTATTATTTATTTTTTATTGTTTATTTTCTATTGTTTTTTATTTATTATTTATTTATTATTATTTATTATCTATTATTTATTATTTATTATGTATTATTTATTTGTAATTATTTATTATGTGTTATTTATTATTAGTATTATTTATTATTTATCATTTATTATTTATTATGTGTTATGTGTTATTTATTATTTATTATTATTTATTGTTTATTATTT
Source organism: Viscum album (assembly GCA_963277665.1). Lineage (NCBI taxonomy): Eukaryota > Viridiplantae > Streptophyta > Magnoliopsida > Santalales > Viscaceae > Viscum > Viscum album. Next base: position 1,409,060,441 of record OY728125.1, read on the forward strand.
ATTATATTTTTATTATTTATTATTTATTATTTATTATTTAATATTTATTATTATTTATTTATTTATTATTGTTTATTGTTTATTATTTATTGTTTATTGTTTGTTGTTTATTGTCTGTTATTTATTGTTTTTTATTTATTATTTATTATTTACTATTTACTATTAATTATTTTAATTTCATAATTTTATTATTTTATTATTTTATTTTCAGAATTTTATAATTTATGTAAATATTACTATAATTTATTTGTTATTTATTATAATAAACAGTAAATAATAATAAATAAATAAATTACTCAATAAATAACTAATAAATAAATAATTATTGATTATTGATTATTAACTATTGATTATTAATTATTGATTATTGCTTATTGTTTAATTAGTATTGAGTTTATATCTATTAGATATGTATTATTTGTTTTTTCAATTAGTATATATAAGCATATTAAATTCTATTTATTAACCACATGACGAGCTTGCTGGAGTGGTAAAGTCTTTGGAAAATATGCAAGAGGTTAGGGGTTCATATCTCAGCAAACGCAGTATTTCTTTATATTGCATGGGCATGTGCATGGGCCTGTGCATGGACTTTTGCATGGGCATGAGCATGCATGCATGGATTAAGTAAATAAATTAATATGAAATAAATAAAATAAATAAAACAAATACGAAATAAATAAAATAAATATGGAATAAATAAAACAAATACGAAATAAATAAATAAAATATGAAATAAATAAATAAAATAAATAAATAAATAAAATAAATACGAACTAAATAAAATAAATTCGAAATAAATTCGAAATAAATTTGAAATAAATAAAATAAATAAAATAAATAAAATTATATAAAAAAATTAAAAAATATAAAAAATATAAATAAAATAAATAAAAATAAATAAAATAAATAAAATAAAAAAATAAATAAAAATAAATAAAATAAATAAATCAAATAAAATAAATAAAATAAATCAACGAAATAAAATAAATAAAACAACTAAAATAAATAAATAAAATTAATAAATAAATAAACAAATATAATAAACTAATAAAAATAATAAAAATAATAAAAAGAATAAAAAGAATAAAAAGAATAAAAACATAAAAAGTATAAAAAAATAAAAAAAATAAAAAAAATAAAAAAAATAAATCAAAAAACCACCGCGAATCGTTCTATGACGGTTTTGAAAATCGCCATGAATAGCTTCCCGACGCACGATTTAGCGGCTGTTTAAACCGCCGTGAAAAGGAAAAAAAACCGCCACTGAATCCTCATTTTGCCGTAGTGTTGGATGATGAAAAGTTCATCTTTCACCCTTTATGAGAACAAACTCTACCTGTATCCCCATGTAAATCATGTCTAATATAGTCTTAATGTTGTCATTTGTTTTTCTAGATGAATTTAGTAACATGTCGATTACAGGATAACATAAATTTTTTCAACATGCGTTACATAAATAAAATTTATAACATAAAAGCAATTCTAGTATGGTAATTCAAAAAAAGTACTTTTTTTAACCTATTTTGATAAGGTTTTTCAAATAAGGTTAACCAAAAGTTGTTGCTTTATCCTTTAATTTATAAAATATTTGATCACCCATTAGTGGTGATGATGTTGTACCATCTTCTAAATTCTCATCGAATGATTTCATCCATGATTGTTATTTATATCATTGGGGTAAAATTTTGTGATGTCCTAAAAACATAGTCTTTGAGGAATATTCAACCAAACTAAGTGTGCACCTTGTTCACAAATAGGACACCCAATATTTCATTTATTGTTATATCCTAAAAAATTACATTAGTAGGAAGTTCATTTATTATCTCATTCAACATGGACTTCAAGGTGAAATCTTTATTTCTATAAGCACTATACAATATAACACCTAGATACCACATTTATTTCAAATCATTTATCAATGGAGTCAAAAAAACAACAATATCATTACCCAGTTATTTTGGTCCTAATATAAGCATAGATGACATAATGTTTTTTCACTTTATTGATAACTACAATGGAAATTTATAATTTATCGACATAATTATCCATGGATTGTTTGTGCTAATTTTTATACTAAAAAAGAATTTATCCATTTATAGATAGTGCAAGATGAAAGTTTCTCAACTCATTTTCAAATTTAGGATACTTCTGACCAATTTTCCTCTATTGAGAAGATTATTCTAGGTGATGAATTTTTCTATATTAATTTCTTGTATTTTTGTGCCATGACCATTTCCTTGTAGTCTCCCTACTTCTTTGGAATGATTAGAAAGTACCATAAAACTTTTAAAGGACTTGATTAATCGTTCTTATAACACGACACACCACAATTTGGGAATTTTTTATGTGATTAATGGTCCTTATTAAATAGTATATAGTTAGTTGGATATACATGTATTCCTTTAGAGTTAATACCCATTCAACGCGGTATTAATTTTATTTCATATGTTTAGAAAGGAGGATAATTATATTCTGGTATCATATCACTCAAGAGAGTAAGTAGTTCATTAAATTTAGTGTTATTTCATCTGTTGTTATAATTTACATTATTTAGCTTTAGTATGGAAATCAATGTCATATATTTAGTACAACCGATATAAAATGGTGTATTTTCATATCTCTTTAACTTATGAAATAGCTTTGAAAAATCATGAATTTCATCTTCAACTATCATTTTTATTTCGTTAATAAATTATTCATCATTATTTATACTTGAAATTATATCCTAAAGAAAATCTCTATCATCATTCACACATGTAATGAGGTCAAATGTTCCATAAAACACTATGTCATCCCAGTCACTCGAAACATTTTGTTCTTGTTCATGTTTAGTCCAAAATTTTTAACATTGATATATTCTGTCATATATCAACTATTCTTCCAACTCCTATAGACTAATTAGTCTTGAAAATAAAAAATTTATTCATGAAAAAATGATTTGATAAAGTTCATATGCATGATATTTTGAAAACATGGTGAAATATTTAACCCCATACTCATGATCTTTTGTTAGACAATTGAAATCTATCCATTTTTATTTCATATCCATCCTATGTAATTTAGTAATATTTGTATTTAATAAAACAAATGCACAAAAGGTATGAGAATAAAATCCTCATTATATATACACATATATAGTAGTTCTATTTGATATAAATTTTCATTGCATCAACAAATAGTAAGAACATAAATAGGAATAGATTCATACTTCAGTCCCAAACTAGCATCCCAAAAGAGGTATTTCCTAAATTCATTTTTTAACTCATCCTCATGATGTGTGAACCTTTTCTTCGTTTAATATTTTGATGATTTTATATAGTTATAGTTAAATATATTACTTAAAATATTTCTGATTAAAATAAACATTTTGAATGAAACAATTCATCGGGCTCGTGTTCTCTGAACATTTTTTGTAAAATGTGTATTTATCTAAATCAGTTTTTCTAGAGGAAAATGAAAATCTAAAGTAGATTTGATTATGAGATCATAAATCACATCATGGTGGATTATGAAATGTTTTTTTGTATAATAATGTGATTTGGGAAAATGTTCAGGGCTCCAAAAAAATCTACCAGTATATTTTGGTGAAACAGTTATGTGAAAAAAATGGATCACACCATTGTTAAAATCCTTTAAAAATTGATTTTTTCCACTATCCTGGCTATTTTTATAAATTTTATGTATTTAGATAACATTAAGTGTGAATTTTTGTGAATATTACTTTGCGTTTTTGTTTATTTCATCCCTAATTATAATAAAAAACATATTTTAGATCCATTTTTTAATTCAAACTATTTGGAAAAGAATCACACTCAAAATTATAATTTTATTAAATCATAATAATTTTTCAATTATAACTCTTCATGGAAAATATGATATTCCAAAATAAAACTCCATAAATTATTAAAATATGAGTTTATGATAGTTTTTAAAATCACAATAAAATTATTTTCATTTACCTGGTCATCCAATACCATAGAATGACCTATATAATTTTTTTAAAATTTATTTATTTAGCAATAATCCAAATAAAAATTTAAATATGCCATGAGATTTTTAAAATAGTTATGATTTTAGGTAAAACGGGAAAAATGAATGCTTTTGGAAAAAAACCCATATTTTTAAATTCCAAAACCATGAAGAATATGGATTTAATCGTAAAAATAATTTTAATGTGTAATTAAATTCTTAAAATAAACATTATTGTAATTAAAATTAGAAGAATTAATCTTTTGAAAATTTTAAATTCTATAAAAATGTGAATTTACAAATTTTGATTCATCTATCATTTAAAAATAATGTAAATTTTTAAAATGAAGTTCAATATTATTTGTTGAATTATATTAATTTTAATGGGAAAATAATTTTTATATTAATTTAAAAAAATGAAATGAAATATTAGTAAAATAATTATTTTCTTATTTCCCAAAAAATTTTGAAATTGATATAAAAAAATGTGAGAGTATTTTTCATTGTTAAAATAAAATTATATATCAAATTAAAATAAAAATGATCAAATGAAATCTTAATTCCACATAAAATGTTTGGGAAACAAAGGAAACATCATTAGAATCTATTAATAGATTTTTTTGATGTGTTCGTGACTAACAAAAATTAGGTAAAAACTATGTAATTTTGTATCCATTGAGAAATATTTTTAGAAGTAAAAGAAGAATGATGAAAAAACATCCGAGATGGGGGCCGAACATCTATCCAAAAAAATAACCAAAAAAGTTAAAAAAAATAACCAAAACATCAAACAGATGTGAATAACCAATGAGAAGAACCAAAAAAATCATGAAAATCAATGGAGGTTCAATTAAAAACAAATAATGAATAACATACCTTGAATTTAAGTGTCAATTCAATAGAAATATTTTATGGAAGGGACAATAGGGTTTGGCTTCCTCAAGATCCTGAATGGAGTGAGTATGGGGAATCAAAGTTAGGTTTCTTCTAAAATAAGGGAACAATATTTATCAGTTCTAGTTAAAAACACTGATAAAAGATATATTTATCAATGTTAAAATGGAAAGCGCTGATAAATTTATGATTTATCAATGCTAAAAAGGTGTTGATTAATCATATTGTTATTAGAACTCATTGATAACTGGTGGTAAATGTAAGTTTTATTAGCACTGATAAATACTACTGCAAAATAAAAAAAATAAAAATTAAAATAAATTACAAATTATATGAAAATATATATTAAAAATAACTTTATAAAAGAAAATATTAAATATTCAAAATAAATTAATTTCAAAAAATTTAAATAAATAAATATTAAAAATATTAAAAAATCAACAATATCATTTATATTAAATGTATTAATAAATGTAATATTATGATAAATGTGTTATTTTATAATAAATGTATTAATACTATGATAGATCAATAGATTGTATTGATTTTGTAAATTGTGAAATTATTAAAAATGAATAAATTATATAAATTATATATATCAGAAACTAATATAAATGAATAAATATTAAAATAAAATTGAGTAAATACTGAAAAGTTAATTAAAATAAAAAAAATTCAAATAAATTACTAATTTCCTATGGGGTGTTAGTCGAGTAGGACCCATTGGATATACCCCTAACTCTCTATAGGAACTGGCGCAAGATCAAGTCCCACCAGACTCAGACACCGTACATATTGTGCATAGGGCGATTCAAAGTCATTGCCTAGTTGGGGAACCTACAACATGCTCTATGTTTTGTTGGGGGGTCTGTTGGGAGTCAAGCATAACTCATACACAAGTTTGTAGTTGAGGTGGTTACTGAGTGGTGGTCCTTGAAATTCTACATCCAAATGACCGGAGTTCAAATCCTAGAATGCACCTTTAGAGGATTTATTACACAAGCGGTGATGAAGGCATGACGTGGGCTTAATGACGCAGATAGAATGATGCGGGCATGATGTTGCACTAGGCCTCCGTGGTATGTTTATGGGCCCCAGAGCCTTGGGCCTATGAGATATGTAATGTGTCTACGTCTATCCATTTTGAAAGAGGCCATTGCTTTCATAATAAAAAGAGGTTTTGAGCCCAACTTTTAAAAAAACTAATTAAAAATGAATAGTTAATAAATGTATACAAATTCAAATACAAAATATTAATGTAAAAAATGAATAATTATTAATTATGTAAATTATAAAAAAATAAAAAAAAATTAATTTTTAATAAATAAAAATATATAAATAAATATAAAAAAGAATACATTGCATAAATATTAAATGAATAAATATTGAAAATGAATAAATTACAAAAAAAAGTGAATAAATATAAAAAATGAATAGATAACAATAGATGAATAAATATGGAAAATTAATAAAAATAGAAAATAAAAATGAATAAATTGAAAAAATGTTAAAAAAATCATTTAATAACATTACTTATATAAATTAATGCAATATTAAAAATGAATAAATATTAAAATAAAATTAAAAAATAACAAAAATTAAATTTAAAAAAGATAGATTAATAATAAAGTAATGATTAATAATGAATAAATAATAATTGTACTATGATTTAAATAAAAATATATTAAGATAAAAATGAAGAGATATAACTTATAGAAATTACATACATATTAAGTTTATTAAACATTAATATATAAAAATATATATATAACTATGAAAAATGAATACATTTCAAAAATATGGAATATATAATTATTAAAGATAAATAAATATTAAAAATGAATAAATAAAATAAAATTTTAAAAATGAATAAATAATATTAAATGAATAAATTTTAAAATGAATAACAAATAATAAATTAAATTAAATAAATTATAAAAAATCTTAAAAATAAATAATAATATAAATTATATTAGTTAAAAAATATGTATATTAAAAAAAATTACAATAAAAATGAATATATATTAAAAAGTACATTTAAATCCAAGATATTGATAATGAATTACTAATTTAAAATGAATAAATGATAATTGTATACAAATTTCAGTACAAAATTTTTAAAAATAAAAATAATTAAATATTAATTATATAAATTACAAACATATTAAAAATATTAAATATTAACAATAAAAAAATTAAAATAAATATTACAAATTAAAAAAATTTAAAAAAAATTAAATGTATATATATATATATATATATTTCTATATAAAATTGCATTAATTACATTTGTAAAAACAAATGGCTTTTTCCCTAATTGTGTGCACATACATGTATATATGATATAATGAGATATGTCAAATTAAAAAAATAAAGAAAAGGAAAGTTAGGATCAGAGCTAGGAGGTCCTATCACCTTTTATTAATAGAAAAAGAAGAATACAGAAGGATTAGATAGGGTGCAACAAAGCACAAAATTAACTCATAAACAGAACAGACTAACCATTAGAATTCAATTCTTGGAAATCCCTCTAGTCCCAAAATTCCTAGGATTTTTCCCTTGGGCCCTTGGATGTCATCCTCTCTATTATGTATTGTTCCTTTGAGGAGGCTCATATTCTTCATCCCATGTTGAGTTAGATGAGTCATCCGGAATGAAGCAGATCCAATATTTCCAAGATGGGTCCCAAAATTCCATATCTAAATTAGATTGAAAGTTATCCTCATTGATTATTGATAGAAACTTTTGGTCTATGAGATAATCTCTATAACCAAATACATCTGGTTCCATCAAGGAAAAAATAAATTCAATTTGTAAATAAAACCATTCTACCATGTCCTCCCTAAGGATTTCGGGGGAACTTTCACCTTCAAGGTCCTTCTAAGGATTTTTAACATTAGAGTTTTTTACCCTTGTGTTATCTCATTCCTCGAATGAGGCCATGAAAAAAAAATCAAAGTCGGTTTTCATTAAGTTAAAAAATTGGGAAAGATAAGACCAATCCACAATTTCAATTCCATCAGCACTCATCCTATATGGAGGGTTGTTTATTGGATTCATGTCAAATTAAAAAAACGAATGAATTTTATTTTTATATAATGATATATTATTTTCCATGTTCACAAACATACACATAAAAGTATACATACACATAGAAATACACTTACATACACATACACATACATATACACATACATATACACATACACATACACATACACATACATAAACATATACACACCTATATGCAGACACATACATACAATTATATACACGTGCATACACATACATACTCATACATACACATATATATGCATACATACACATAAAACATAAAGATACACATTCCTATACACTTAAATACATTCGTACACACCCACATACACACCCACATACACACAGACACATACATACATACACATACATACATACACATACCCAACACATACATCTATATAAAAAAATAAATAAACACATACACATACATACACATACATACAAATACATACACATGCAAATATAAACATGCATATACAGACGTACAATACTTCCTCACACATACACATCCATACATGTATATACAAATATATGTGTATATTTTAAATTATTTAATTTGAATACAAATATAAAAATCATAATATGAACTATATTGAAATAAATATATATTCGTTTATATATTTAGATAATTTTTAAAATAAAATATTAGTATATTATATTTATATTTTTTTGAAATTAATTTATATAAATATATTATGAAACATTTTTTATTAATATATATTTGATAAAATTTAAAAAAAAATAAAATTATGAATATAAGATTGATAATAATTTATTTACTATAATATTGTTATATAAATCATATTTATATATACTATATTTACATATATATACATATTTTTATATAAATCATATTTAAAAATATATAAATATGTATATAGATCAAATTATTCCTGAGGCCCTTTATCATCACTTTTTTGCACTGTTAAAGGGGAACCTTTTATCTGTACTAACCAAAATCGTTGATAAATGGAACCTTTATCCGCACATTTCATTAGAGTAGAAAAAAGAATCCCCTATGTCAACATTTTTTTAGCACTGATAAAAGTCTGGGCTGAATAAAGTGGAATATGTAGTAGTGGCAGATCTCACCGACCACATACAAATATCTACACACATACATAAATACGTACACATACATCCACATACATACACATGCATTCAAATATATACAAATATATGTTTATATTTAAAATTATTTAATATGAATAAAAATAATAAAATTCAAATATAAACTATATTTATATTAATATATTTTCACTTATATATTTATATAATTGTTTAAATAAAATATTAATATATTTTATTTTATATATTTTTTGTAATTAATTCATAAAAATATATTATTAAACATTTTTTGGTTAATATAAATTCAATAATTCTGACATAAAAAATTATAAAAATAAAATTGATAATATTTTTTTATTAAAATATAGTTATATAAATCATATTTATATATTAAATTTATATATATATATATACTTATTATTATATAAATCATATTTAAAATTAGATAAATATGTATATAAATTTCATTATTCATGGCGCCCTTTATTAGTACTTTTTTAGAACTATTAAATGGGAGCCTTTTGTCTGTGCTGACGAAGATCTTTGATAAATGGAACCTTTTTCAGCACTAAAATAATCCCAATAATGGGTCTCCCTTTATTAGTAGTGATACGATTCCATTTATCAATTATTTTCATTAGCACTGAAAAAAGGATCCACTGTGTCAATTTTTTTGAGTGCTGATAAAAGTTTGTGCTGAATAAAGTGAAATATATACTAGTGGTAGATATTTTTAGATAGAAATTATTGTTCAATGTGAGATGGAAGAAGTATAGTGAATTTACTTCAAAAATTTAAAACTAAACCACATGATATAATTAGGAAGTTAAGAATTATTTTAACATAAAAAAGTAATTGAAATTTCAAATAATAAAAAGGGTAAATGCAGTGGAAATTACAAAGGCAATGAAAATTGATAAAAAAATTCAATTATAACTCAATATGCGTCCCTATGTCTCCTTCCCTCAATATTATTGGGAGGTTTGTAAAAATCTATTAGATTTAATGGTAGCCAAAATACTTGAGAAAGATAAAGAAGCTTAATTTTTAATGGTTTAAGGAAGAAACACTATGAAACACCTAATTTTAAATAAAGAAAGAAAGAACCCCAAACTACCTCACTTAAATGGTTGTGATATCTCAAGATCCATCACTTTTAGTGGTAGTGAGAACACTGAGAATAATAAAGAAGAAGTGGTTTTTTTCACTAACTCTTTACAGCCATCTCTCAAATCTCCCATAAATATTTGAACAAGATATAATGGGAGAAAAGGAGGCAAATATAAGAGAGAAATAATTAAAAAAGAATAATATATATTAACATTAGTATCCAAGGTAAATGGTATCATCTTGGTCATTATAAGGGCGTATTTATAGACTCTAAATATCCTAGGATGCTTCTTAAGGCCTTGGGATATAATAGAGTCATTGGAAGGAAAAACAGGATGTCATGGACCACTTATAATGACTTTTGGTTTCTAAAAAACCTATATCAGCTAGCCACTATGGCTTACTAGCTATCGTGTGAGTTTCCTAGGGATCAACTATGTTGTTTAGGTTCAATTAGTTGGCTGGTGGCCTACCAATAGTAAGCTGGTGGGCACTATCATAACTCAAGTGGTTCTATTGATCCTGCTGACTAGCTAATGCCTAGCCTCTATCTGGACAATACTACAGCCTAGTGAGGGTATTGTAAAAATTCTTCAATTCACCTTTATATACCTTATTTCATCTGGTAAACTTCTTAACTTCATTTCTCAAAATAAGAGTTGAAATAAACACAAAATAAATGGTTATAAACATCAAAAGGTGGTTTTATCATTAAAACACCAAGAGAGTGATTGGTATAACAATCACCCTATTTTTTATTATCAAAACCCACTACTAAAAAACCATCATTTAACAGTGCTATTATTTATCAGCACTAGAAATAAAAAGCAATGATAAATGACATCTTTATCAGCACTAAAGAAAGTGCTAAAATTTTAACCATTTATCAATGTTTGTAGAACTAATTAAGGTCCCATTTATCAGTGATTTATTTTTAGCACTGATATGGGGTACCCTTTATCAGCACTTTATTTTTAGCACTGATAAAGGATACCCTTTATCTGTTCTTTTTTTAGTGCTAATAAAGGGTACCCTTTATCAATGCTATATTTTTAGCACTCATAAAGGAGTCCTTTATCAATATTTTTTAGAATTTTTAAAGGTGTAAATAAATAATATTAAATAATTAAATAAATAAAAAATAAAAATGGGTTTATTAAAAAAATATTACAAATTATATTAATTAAATAATTATTGATAAAAATGAAGGAATTGATTATACTATATATAAATTAAAAATACTGATAAATAGTATGTATTAAAAAGGTTTGGCTTCCTTGCATAAGCTGGTCACAAAGAATGGGTCGATTTATTTTGTTGAAGAAAATCCCTAAATCCTTGAAGATCAACTCGATGAGTGATGATTTTCTCTTTTTTCTCAGGTCTTGAGATCTCTGAGGGATTCCCCTTTGATTCATGATGATTTGAGGGCCAAATTGATTTAATCTTGGGGATTTAGTGATCGGTGTTTGATCTCTATTGGTAAAGGATTGTTATATTTTTTATTTCCATCGATGAAATTGTAAAAAAAAATCCCGGGGATTTTGGTATATACCATTAAAACATATTTTTATTGTGATTTAACTATGGGATCCATTCTCGAATCCTTTTTCTACTAGGAGCTCCTACATGAAAATGTGGATCAGGATTAGGGGCCTCAGTTTGTTTTTCTAGCATTTAGTGATCTTGTGGGATGTTTCCTCAGTGGTAGGAACTCCAATTAAATTTGATAAAGAAATAGAACGATCCCAATATGGTAATTTTTTCTATTTTCATTTAGAGATTGATATAAGTCAAGAGATAATTGAAACTATTTTTTTAATTTCTGGTGATTTCAAGATTGAATTATCTATTCAATTTGAGTGTTTTCCTAGATTCTATGAGTATTTTATTTGAATTGGTCATAGTATTGAACAATGTTGAAGAAATATCTAATGCTCTAATTATAGATCTCTAGGATATTCTTATAATCAGTGTAAGAGGAAACGATCTGGTGGTTTTCTTATGGGAAGTAAACAGGTTCTTAAGAAGAAGGAGGGTATAACCTCATTTTCTGAGGTACTAAAGAAAGGAACTAAGGCATACACTGGAGTACATGGACCTCTTTTGAAGGAGAATCAGTCTCAATAAGAAGTTTTTATTATCACTGGTACCTACAATGTTGTTGTTGTTGCTGGTTCTTCTAGTGGTTTGGTTGGATTAAAGAAATCACAGGCCGATGTAGTTGAAGTGGTTGAAGGGAATAAATCTCACTGTGAGGAAACTATCCAGGAGGAAGTAAATTTTGAATTAAGTCATATTACAGTGGATGCTATCTGAAATAAGGGAGGGGAAAATCTAGTTGATTCTGATGGATTCAACTTGTTATGCATAGAAAAATGAGGCTTTTCTCAACCATGCTTGTTGATCGAGATGTCGAGGTGCCTTCTATCTTAGATTTTTTCCATGATGAGAATCTAGTTTCATTTGTGGATGTATATGGGGTTGTCGAATTAACTTCCCATATTGGTCTAGTTGGACTTCTGGAAGGAGTTGGGCATGCTGCTGATATGCAATCGACTTGTAGTGATTCTAACAATCAAATTCTTAAAGGGACAGTGTTATGCGATTATATGGAACCTGTTGTTTGAGTTGAGTATCCAGTTTTGAATGCTGATATCCTGGATGCTTTTTTGGCTAAATGGATTGATGTTTCTAGGTGGTCTAATGATAAACAAAAGGCTCGAATTAGTTATGTTATTACTCTATATGAGTCCCCTATGTAGAGGACTTCTAAAGCTGATTTCTTTTCCATGCTTGACTCTATTAACAATACAAAATTTTACTTGATCATGTTGGAAGGCCTTGAGAATGTAGGATGTAGTAACCAGAGGATTTATCCCCTGATGACTCAGTCTAATGATGAAGCTGGTTGTGGTTCCCCAAAGGGGACGACCATGGAGGTGAATGATGATGGCGATTCACCTGGTAATGTGGATGTGCATGATAGTACTACTATAAATGATCCCTTTGTTCAGGAAGTAGCTGCTCAGGAAGTCATGTCTGTACATGATGATCTTTCCAGACACGATCCACCTCAGGAGGAGGTTGTGGAGGACTCGGTAGATGAGGCACCACCTGTGCACTCAATGCAATGGAGATGAGGGAATCACCCAGCTAGTGGGGGGTCACATGGTCAGGGTTGACCCAGGAAGCAATGATCTTCACTTCATACTTTTAATGCAGCTTTATTTCCAATCTTTTTCTTTGGTGTGACATGTTGCACTTGAACATTTCCTCCTCTTATCTCTTATACATATACTTTTATGTTATAAATTTTGGAGCCATGGATTAGGGTTCCCAAATCCATGAATAAGCAACTTAGGTATATAGATATGAAAAATGAATATTAAATAATTAAAAATTAAAAAAATTAAATTGAGGTAAATATGAAACGTTTTATTAATTAGATGAATATTGATTATTTTAATAAATATATATATTAAATATATAGATATATACTAATGTATATAAATATGATTTATATATTAAAAATTTTTATGCACTTTACATTAAATAGACATATATTTAGTGAATAATTGTTTATAATTAAAAATTAATATAAATTAAAAATACTTACTAATTTCATGGCGTAATGGACATATAATTGAATGTTTTTTGATTTTTCAATTTAACCTATGTCAATTTTTTATTATATTGATTTCATATATACGTAACTAATACATTTTTATATACAATGCACACACACAAAAATTATCCATTTTTTCAGTATTATTAAACTTTACTTATTTTTAATTTATTCAATTTCACTCATTTTTAACACACATCCACTTAAAATTAGATATTCATTAATAATGTAAAAAAAATATTTGTAAAAAAATATTTTAACAAAATATTTATAAATAAATATATTCATAAATAAATATATTTAAAAATTTACATACTATATTTATAAAATTATATATTTATAATTATAAATAAAAAAATTATTTATATAATTATAATTAAATAATTATTAAATTTATAAAAAATTTACATAAATAATGAATATATTTAGTATATTTATATTTATATATATTTATTAAATATATATCAATATATATAATTATATAAATATATATTATGATATAAATATTGTTTCCAAAAATATTTATATAATTATAAATAAATAATTATATATTCAAATAATTAGAAAATTATAATAAATATATTTAAATAAGGAATATATTTAATATATTTATGTTTTTATATATTTGTTAAGTATATATGTATATATACAAATTTTTTATTTATAATTATAATTTTAAATCCTTTATCTACTATTTTTTAGCGTTAATAAAGACCTACCTTTATCAAGGCTAAAAAAGTGTGGCTAAATATGCCTTTTATTAGTAATTAAATAATTAGCACTGATAAAAGTGTCTTAATTTAATTAAAAAAAGTCTAACCTATTGTGATCCCATCATTATACCAGAAGCTTTATATAGAGTTCACCCATTATCAGAACTCCTCCTCAGTAAATCGAAGCTTGAATCACACAAACCCAATTGAATCACATAAATCCACCACCTCTAGCTGCTCAAACATTGTTCGGTAGCCGTTTTTCCATTGTAGTTAGTGTTTCCAAAGAAAAAATCGAGATCTGGATCCGAGGGTTTTGGATTTTCTTCAACCTAGAGAGTTTAGCTTGTGTTTTCTGTTGTATGTTTCAATTTTTTTCTATATTAGTCATTTTGAGATATAGATCCAAGTGTTTCCAATTTTTATTTTTTAGTTCCTATTTTCATTCTATATTTGGGGTTTGGTTGTTTTATTATGTTTTGCTTTTTTATCCATTGTTTTCTTGACCACTGTTTTGGATATCATGTTTTGGACGTTTTCAATTATTGTTTTGATTCAATTCACTTCGATTTATACATCTATACCCTAGCTTGCTTCACTATTTTGAATCAATTTCTTTTATAGGTTCCGAGAAAATTGATTTAGAAAACCAATTCACAGTCTGTTGATGGTGTGAAGCAGCAAGAGAATCTGGTTTTATGCTATTCCTGTAAGGGAATTTATTTTTTTAAATTCTATTTTAATATTCTTATGTAAGTGTTTTTCCTTAAAATTTTATTTACTCAGAATTATGTAGTTTTATTTTAAGTGAAATATTTGTAATTTTGATACCATATTTATTTATTTTCAATGGCTCTCTATTTTCAAAATTTGTATGGTGTTGTATTTATTTTACTATATTGTAATATTCTTCTATAAGGGTTACATATATTTTTATCAATTTAAGTTTATTTTAATATATATATATATATATATATCATTTTTTATTTATATGTGTTTTCAGAACATATAATGTATGGGTGATTTTATAATTATTTATTCAGAAATTATGGTTCTGGAATTCAAAATTAGGATGAGATTACATTAATTTTAATTAAAAATTATGCTTAAATGTTCATTTATTTTATAATTATGTGTATTATAAATTCCATGATATATATATATATATATCTGTGTGTGTGTTTAAATATGTATGGGATAGACATTGCAAGTGTTGATTTGTTTTTCTCCTTTTTTCTGATATATCTTGTTGATGGGTATTATTGCTTTATACCAACTTCTTTATAGACCTCCCTAGAATCTCAAGGATGATTCAATGCATATTCGATGGCCTACCTAGAATACTTAGGTCTATATATACATTTTAGGTCTATATATACATTTATTTAACAATAATATCATTTATACTTAAATAAATAATAAAATATTATAAACTCATGTTACTTTCAAAATAATAAAATTAGGTAACTATATATACATTTTTTTGAAATAATTAAACTTTCCAAAAATTAAATAATTTTATTTTATAAAGAATTACCCAATATAATAATTATTTATAATTAATATAATTTAAAAATTATTATTATTAGTATTTTTTGTTTCATTAGAAAAAAATAGTATTATATATATACATTGAATAATATATTTCATATTTAAATAAATTGAAATATGATAAATAATATACATATATATATATGTTTAATTATATTCAAATAAAGTAACTAATATAATACATATAAATATAACATATATAACAAATATTTAGGTAGATTCAATTTATTTCTCTATGTATCGAATGAGGAGTGACCTCCATTTAATAGTTTTTGACGGGGGATGGTGTGATCCCCATTCAGGTTTATTGCCTATCAAGGTAAGTGTGAATGATTAAACACCTCAATAGACCTCTTTTTCAAATCATATAAAAACCCTATCATTTTTAATAAAATAAAACCTATTAAAAATCCATGTTTTATCGAAAAAAACAATATAAAAAAAATCCTCAACCAGTTTTTTTTTAATGTTTTATTTGGATCCTTATGGATAAATTTGAGGATAAAAATAAAATTAATTCATCATTAACTCAGCCTCCACATCAAATGAAATAAATTAATTTTAGTAAAATGCACTCATTAGCTAAAATTACATTGTAGTAACCCAATACCCTTGGGATGAACAACATTATATTTGTGTATTCCGATTCTTTTGTCCCCACCCTCTCTATTTTATTCCCACGCTTCACTTTATCATTTCTCTAGTTATGTGGAGATTTTCTCTATAAGGAGTTAGTGGAAATGGAGGCATTGAGTTAATAACTAGTTTCAATGGTGTAATTCTCACAAATGGGAGGCATTTCCCCTTTTATAGAACACAATAAAGTAAATGGGAGGCATTGCTCTTGTACTTCATTGTTTTCTCTAAAAGGGGAAATGCCACCCATATGGGAGAATTAAACCATTAAAACAAATTATTAACATGACACCTCCATTTCCACCAACTCCTTCCAGATAAAAGTTTGACACGACCAGAGAAACAATAGATTTAAGGGTGAGAAATAAATATAGATGGTGGAGATGGAAGAATCAGAACAAGCAATTACAGTGTTGCGCAGCCCAAGGGCCTTGGGTTTCTATAATGTAATTTCAATTGATGATTTTATATTACTAAAATTAATTTTTTTGATTTTATGTGGAGGCATATTTAATTATGAATTAATTTCATTTTTATCCTTATATTTATCCATAAGAATCCAAATAAAACTTTAATAAAATAATTGGTTGTTGGTTTTTTTATAATGGTTTTTTGATAAAACTTGTTTTTTTAATAGTATTTATTTTACTAAAAGAATTATAGGTTTTTATATGATTATAAAAAAGAGGCCTATGGAGGATTTTACTTCATTCACATATAGAGAAATCATCCATAAGTCATTTGAGATGTGTAGGAATCAATATCACCTCAATTGGACACACTGTTTGACTGATATGACTTAATGTGTCCATTATCAATTTAAAAATGACAGTTTTGTTTAAAAAATGCCACTCGTTAAAAAAATATGCTCTTATTTTCTTAATAATTTAATAAATATATTTCTAAGTCCTTTTTGATGTGTAGGAATCAGTCTCATGTCAAACCGATACACGATGTGATCGGTATAGGTCAATGTTGGTGTTTCCGGTTTAAAAAGACATTTTAGTAAAAAAAGTGACGTACTCAAAACCAATAAAATGCATTAATATTGATTTTATACATTAGGAAAATGATCCATAAGTAATTTGGAGATGTGTAGGAATAATATGTACCTCAATCTGATGCACGGTGTTACCGGTATGACTCCAAGTGCGTCTTTTTATTTAAAAATGACATCAATTTTAATAAGAAGGACAACTTATATACTAAAAACCGAGAAAATTCATTCATATTGTTTTTAACCTTTATTTAAATGATCCATAAGTAATTTTTGATATGTATGAATCATCTGCACCTCAATCTAATGCATGATGTGCCCAATATGACTCAATGTGTCTATTTTTAGTTTAAAATTAATCGTTTAGTTCAAAAAATGTAACTCACTGAAAACCAAGAATACAAACTTGAATTTTCTTGATAAATTTGGTCATTGAGTCATAATACATTTGTGAAATGTAGAAATCAGTCTCATGTCAAATTGATACATGATGTGGTCAGTGTGTTTCAAACTGCATTTTTCCAGTTTAAAATGACATTTTAGTAAAAAAGAAAAGTGACATACACAAAATCAATTAACCCATTCAGATTATTTTGATAATTTATGATAAAATATCCATAAGACATTTAGGATATTTAGGAATTATCTGCACCTTAATCCAATGCATAGTTTTACTGATATGACTCAAAGTGCATCTTTTTATTTAAAATTGACATCAATTTCAGTGAAAAAGGACAACTCATCTACTCAAAACTAAAGAAAATACATTTGGATAGTTTTGATACTTTATGAAAATGATCCATAAGTCATTTGTGACATGTAGGAATCATCCACACCTCAATCTCACCCAAGATGTGATCATTATGACTCCAAGTTCATTTTTTCAATATATAAATATCATTTTAGTTTAAAATGTGCATCACATCACCAAAACCAAGAAAAAAAGCCTAGATTTGTTTCTCTTCATTTGAATTATATATTCAATCGAGCATGACCCTTTAATTGGGACATCAAAATCAGTTCATGTCAATCCCAATTTAGGCAATGTCTTGTACATTAGAGGGGACCAAAAATATGGGATTTTGATTCTCGATAGAGGAACTGAATCCTTGAAACCTTTTTAAAAAGGAAGAGTTTTTAGTGATAAAGTAAAAATGATTTTTAATATATTATGTTTTTCCCCATAATATTATAGGTTATTTACTTCATTAACATAATATAAATTAAATGTTTGACTACTCATGGAGAAAATTTCTTCTACACAAGATGTTGTTTCCGATCCCTCGGTAGAACAAACTATAATGAAGGAAACCCTTTGGAATGATATAAATGTAATGTTATGATATAATTTATCTATTTTACCAAAAAATTATATAATGAAACATTGATTTATATTTCATTATTCTTTTTGGAGTTCATTTATTTTAGAAGATTTTTTTCCATGAGTCATTCCTTTGGATGAAGGGGAACGATACTATCTCTACTCAATCACATGGGTAATCTTGATATTTTCATAGAAAAATCATTGTTCACAGAATAAATTTTTTGTTTCATATTTAGGTTTAATTTATTTATTTTTAGTATTACTCACATAATAATTATTTTCTTATATTGGTGGACTCTTTTGTTTGAGTTGGGGTGGTTTGTCCATCTTTTATTCCTTTATTGACCAAAACTTCCACAGACTTCTTCTCCCTTAAAACCTTTTCACCCCTACACTGGTGTATTTATTAATTTCATTCAAGTTCCCTCTATTGCCTTTATAGGAAGAGAAAAAATGTTTCCTCTGCTCAATTATAGAGGTAATCTTGATGTTTTCATAGTAAAATCGTTTTCCATATAATTAATATATTGTTTCATATTTTTGTTTAATTTATATCTTTGTGTGTTACTCACATAATAATTGTTTTCATATACAAGTGTATTATTTTGTTCGTTTGGGGGTGGTATGTCCATATTTCATGCCTTTATACACCAAAACTTCCATAGATTTCTTCTCCCTCAAAAAAAGTTCACCCCAGAAGTGGTGCATTTATCACTTTATTTCAAGTTCCCTCCACTAACTTTGTAGAAAGAGAAACAACATTTCCTCGACTCAATTATAGAGTTAATATTTATATTTTCGCAATAAAATCATTGTCTATAGATTTAATTTACTGTTCTATATTTATGTTTAAATTATTTATTTTTAGTATTACTCACATAATAATTGTTTTCTTATACAAGTGAATTATTTTGTTTGAGTTGGGGTGGGTTTTTCATATTTTATGCCTTTCTGTACCAAAACATCCACTGACTTATTCTCCCTCAAAACCTTTTCACCCCAACAGTGGTACATTTATCAATTTTTTTCAAGTTCCCTCCAATACTCTTTTAGGAAGATAAATGAAACTACCTCTACTCAATTACTGAGTTAATTTTGACATTTTCATAGTAAAATTATTATACATAGAATTAATGTATTTTTTCATATTTAATGCTTAATTTATTTATTTTTAGTAATACTCGCATAATAATTGTTTTCTTATAATGGTGGATTATTTGGTTCTATTTAGGGTGCTCTATCCGTTTTTCATGTCATTATACTCCAAAACTTTCACAGACATCTTGTCCCTCAATACCTTTCACCCCTATATTGTTGAAATATATGACATTCCTTCAAGTTATCTCCACTTCTCAATCACATATGTAATCTTGATATTTTTCTAGTAAAATCATTTTCCATATAATTAATGTATTATTTTATATTTATTTTTAATTAATTTCTTTTTATTATTACGCATAATAATTATTTTCTTATACAGGTGGATTGTTTTTTTTAAAGTGATGTGGTTTGTTCAAAGCTGTTCATTCAGTGTTGGTAGTTTGACAGTGAAAGTCAATAGAAATCATGGTAACATTGATAGTTAAGATTGTTTTGAGACTTTGGATCATGTAGGAATTATCTTCACATTAATCCGACACACGATGTGACTAACATGACTACAATTACATCATTCTATTTAAAATTGAAATTAATTTTTGATAAGAAGACAACTGACTCAATGTTTCCATTATCAGTTTAAAATTGAAATTTTACTTTAAAAAGTATCACTCACCGAAAACTAAGAAAACACACTCATACTTTCTTGATAATTTAGGAAATCAATTTATAAATAATTTTTGATGTGTAGGAATCAGTCTCACATCAAACCAAAACATGATGTGATACATATGAGTCAAAGTGCATGTTTCAATTTTAAAATGACATTTTAGTAAAAGTGACAATTCACGTACTCAAAACCAACCAAACACATTCATATTGTTTTGATACTTTAGAAAAATAATCCATAAGTGATTTGGAATGTTTATGAATCAGTTGTACCTCAATTATATACACGGTGTGACCGGTATGACTCTAACTACATCAATTTAAGTAAAAACCAAATTGACCTACATAAAACTGATAAAACACATTTATATTGGTATGATACTTTAGTAAAATGATCCATAACTTATTTTAGACATTTATAAATCAGTTACACCTCAATCCAACATACGGTGGGAACAGGATGACTCCAAGTGCATGTTTTTATTTAAAATTGACTTCAATTATAGTAAAAAGACCAAATAACCTTCCCAAAACTCATAAAACACATTCAAATTGTTAAAATACTTTAGTAAAATGATCCACAAATCATTTTTTATGTGTAGAAATTAGATGCACCCCAATCTGATACACAATTTTATCGGTATGAGTCAAAGTGAACGTTTCAATTTTGAAATGTCATTTTAGTAAAAAAGACAACTCGCATACTCAAAACCAAGAAAACACATTCCTTTTGTTTTGATACTTGAATAAAATAATATATAAGTCATTTGGGGTATGTATGAATTAATTGTAACTCAATATGATGCACGTTGTAACTAGTATGACTCAAAGTGTATCTTTTTATTTAAAATTATCACAACGTTTAGTAAGTTTGACAAATATCCTACTGAAAACTAATAAAACACATTCATATTGTTTTTTAATTTATGATAATGATCCATAAGTCATTTTTGACATATAGGAATCATCCTCACCTCAATCTAATACATAATGTTCCCAGTATGACCCAAATTGTTTATTATCAGTTTAAAATCGACATTTTAGTTCAAAAAGTTTCACTCGCTGAAAACTGATCAAAAACGCTCGAATTTTCATGATAATTAAGGAAAATGATTCATAAGTCATTTTTGATGTGTAGGAATCCATTTCATGTCAAACTGATACATGATGTGATCAGAATGATTCAAAAGTGCGTGTTTCCAGTTTAAAATGACATTTTAGTAAAAAAGACAAATGACGTACTCAAAACCAAGAAAACAAATTCATATTGCTTTGATACTTTAAAAAAGTGATCTAAAAGTCATTTGAGACACGTTGGAATTATCCACTCCCCAATTTGATGCACGGTGTGACCGGTATGGCTCTAAGTTCATCTTTTTATTTAAAATTGACATCAATTTTAGTAAAATTAACACTTTGTGATAATTTATTTCTTCATATTATTACTAACATAAAAAATGTTTTCTTTTATAGGTGTATTATTATATTTGATAAGGGGTGTTTATTTTCAGAGATAGCATGAGTCAGGTCAGGATTAAAAGACAAAGGAACATTGATGTTTTTTAATGTATGTAATAATTTGTATTTATGTAATTGTATAAACCAATGTTAGAAATGTCCATAATATAGCGTTTTGTCTTGTTTTGGTGTTTTAAATTTTATTTCATTTAAATATTTTATTGGGACTTGTTTTTGTTGATATCTAGTATTTTTTTGTGTTTTGGTGTATTGTTACAGCAGAATACAGTGGTGCTGCAACGTGCTCATAGAACACACTACTGTATGTCTCTTTATTAGTGATTTTAAAATCACTTATTAAGGTCTTCTTTATCAGCACTTCTATGAGTGCTGAGAAAAGGTCCTTTATTAGTGCTTTTATAAGCGTTGATAAATTTATAATTTATCAGGTTCTGATAAAAGACCCTTTATCAGTGATTCTATAAGATCTGATAAATGGTGCCTTTAGTGGCACTAAATTAAAGCACTGATAAAGGACCCCTTTATCATCACTTTTTGAATGCTAATAAAAGACTGGGGATTTTAACATCACTCATGAAGTTAGTGCTTTTCTAGCACAGATAAAGTCCCTTTCTAGTGTTGTTAAAGACATATTTTGTAGTAGTGAACACTTGAAATAAACAAAAGAAAGATTATTATATTTAAATATTTATTTCAAAAACGTATCCATGAATTTTTTTAAATGACTATCATTATTTAATAATAAAATTCAAAATGAGATTTTAAAATCCTTTACAATGATCAAAAAGAGATATAAAAAAAATATTTATTTTAAAACAATTGAAACATAAAAAGGATTTTAAAACCTTTAATAAGATGAATGTTCCTTTGATATAATACCTTCAAAATGATTGAAACTGAAAAATTATTTGAAACCTTTAACAAGATGAATATACCCTTGATATCATAACCTTCAAAATAATTGAAACTTGAAAATTATTTGAATTTTTTAACAAGATGAATATACCTTCAATATAATAGCCTCCTCACCCTTTGTGATTATAAAAAATGTCACAAAAATATTAGAGAATTAATGGATAATGCATTCATAACAAGTGGCAATCTATCCATAAGAGAAAAAGGTAATTTAATTTTTCATTACCCATCATTAATTTTCTTCAAGAGAGACAAAAAAAATTTAAAAATAAAAAAAATTAAATCTTAAAATATTTCATATTTTTTATGCATATTTAACATTTTCACACCATAATAATTTATAACATCCACGTTCCATATTTTTTTTGAAAATTAGTGTCTCCCTTTAGGAATAATTTAGTATAAAAATCGGTTTGGATCCCCCTCAAATGATGCATCTAAGAAGGAAATTACTATTAAATTCATAGATTAAAAAGATCAAGGAGCCAAGATATGAGGCAAAAACTAATAATTTGAGAGAAACCAATTACCTAAGAGAGTGAGATATATATATCAATGAATTCAATAAATAAAGAGAAAAATTTCAAAAGATTGGATAAAACCTATAGTTTTTTCAAAGTAAAATGAGAGTTTCATAAGAGTGTCATGCCTTACCCCCACCCCCCAAATAAAATCAAAATGATATAGAGCATGGTGTTAAGTTAAAATATCATAAAATTAAATATTCATACTTATAAATTCTAGCATGATATCTCTCATTTGAAAGTTTTATCTTAAAATGTGGTGCCTAAGGTCAATGTTCTTATTTCAAGAGTGTTGAATTTTATTTCAAGAAATGATGATGGAACTATTTTTATCACGTTTAATATGAATGTGATCAAATATATGCTCTTAATATAAGATATTGTGTTTTATCCATATAATTTTGGTGCAAATAAATCCAAGAAACTATATAATATGCTTTGGATTTAGAAAGAGAAACATAATTTTTCTTCTAACCACTATAACAAATTAGGTATTTTCTAAGTAGGTGATATGTACCACTTGTACTTTTCCTTTCTAATTTTTATCTTACAAAGAATGCATAAAAAACATGAAAGTTTAAAAGAAGTATTTTTTTGACAAAATAAACCAATTTTTTTTGAACCTTTTAAATATCTAAAAATTCATTTAAGAAAATTTAAATGGGATTCTTTAGGATTGGCTTAAAAAATGAGCATAAATACAAACACTATAGGTGATGTCTGGTCTGGTTGTGGTAAGGTATATACTACTCTTAATAATACATCGATAAAATTTTTTGTTGGAAGATTCATGAACTTCGTTAAATTTTAGCTTACACAAAGTATTGATAGGATAAATTATTTCTTTTACTTGATCTATGCCAAAATGTTTTAATTATTAATTTTTTTACTTTCCAAGGATTAAAAAAAATACCATCCTTGTTTTGATAAATTTAAAAAAAAAACTAACCCATAAAACTCATTAAAAATTGTTTTCTTATTAAATCCACAAACTAATTTCAATGTGATTTTTTATAGAAAAAAAATAAAACAATCTATAGAAATTTTAAAAATCAATAAATCATTTGAAATATGCTTCAAAAATAAATTCAAATCATATTTTAACATTTTAAAATAATGTTCTAAAATAAATTTTGTTAACCTTTATTACCAAGACTGAGAGGCTTTGTTAAAACTATAAAGAGCCTTAGTTGACTTAAAAACATGATTTGGAAGTTTTTAATATTCAAAATTGGGAGGTTTTTCAACAAAAACATTTTTTTAAATAGAACAATTACAAAAATATCTTTTAACATCCATTGGAAAAATCTAAAAATTTAAGTGACTGTCAAATGCAACCAAGATTCTAATGGATTCTAGAATAGTGATGGTGGTAAAGGTCTCATAGAAATCAATGTATTATTACTGAGTATATCCTATAGTAATGAGTATATCTTTATAATGATTGATTTTCCCTTTCTCATCTACTATGTTCTTAAAAACCCATTTGGTTCCAATAATGGGATGATCATCAGATTTTATAACAAGATTCAAAATTTTGTTCCTTGTAAATTGGTTCAACTCCAATTTCATTTCAAGTAACCAATTTTCATCATTGATTTAATGATCAGTATTTTGGGGATCTAGGTGTGAAACCAAATCATTATGTTCAACCTCAATTAAAACCAACCTTCTAATATAAAACCGATTTTCACATCACTCATAATATTTTTTAAGGGATGATCTTTAGATTTTAACCATGCTGTGATAAAATGGATAAATGGAGGTTCTTACAAAATATCAATTTCTTTAGAAGTATGGGGTTCATTCCAGGTCAAATTTTCTAGTTCAAACTCTACATCATCAATTTGGGGAAGAGTTCTGAGAAAATTATCAAAATTTTTGATGTGAATTCATTCTTCTATGGTTTTGATCCTTTTATTAAAAACTCGTTATGCTTTACTTGAGTTAGATTACCCAAGAATGATATCATCATAGTATTTAGATTAAAACTTTTATAGGTTGTATTTTGTGTTAGGAATATGGAATTTTCATCCAAACACATTAAAATAGCCAACTTAGGTTGTTTACCTTTATAAATCTCATAGGGGGTATTCTCAAGGATGGGTTTTACGAGAACACAGTTCAAAGTATAAAAGTAGGTATCAACCACCTTGGCCCAAAAATATTGAGGGAGTTTAAATTCACTCAAGATAGTTCTTGAAATATCTTGAAGATTTTGATTCTATCTTTCAACAATCCCATTCTTTGGGGATTCCTAGGAGTGTAAAATGAAGGATTATAAACTTAGGAATTAAAAACGTTCATCAAAATATACATTTTCGAACTCTACCTCTTGATCACTCTGAATGGATATGATCCTATACCCTTTTATTTTTAACCTTCTTGGTATATTTGATTAATATTTCTCAAGCCTCATTTTTATGAGCCATGAAATAAAACCAAGTATATGTTATATAATCATCAAAAATTAAAAAAGTGTAAGATTTACCTTCTATACTTGCAACATGGGTTGGTACAAATAAATCAAGGTGTATACGATCAAGGGACTTTGAGATGGACACTTTCTTATTAGATTTAATGGAAGATTTTTGTTTCTTCCTATGTTAGCATGGCTCACATAAAATTCCATTTTTGAAATTGAAATTAGGAAAATCTTGTACTAGTTGGTTTTGGTTGAGTTTAAAAAGTTTTTTTTGTGATACAATAACCAATACATCTATTCCATATCCACAACATACTATATTTTTCACTAAAACATTTAACATGTTGGTTAGAATTTTTTTTAAATTAATAACATAAACATATTATAAATGAGAAACTAAAACAAAAAAAAAATTCCTTTGGAATAAAAATTCTATAAAAATATTTTTCAAAACATAATTTAAAACCACTATCACATACTTTTCTAATATTAAGTAAATTATTTTTTAAACCATAAAAATATAAAATATATTTAGTTATATTATAATTTAAAAAACTAATGGTACCTATTTCAATGATCTTACTCATTGAGTTATCACTAAAGGTAACATATCCTTCATCAATCTTTTCAAGACGGTTGAACTCGGAGTAGTCACCACACATGTGTCTTGAGAACCCACTATCCATCCACCATGTATCTCCTTTTTTATTATCTCTTGATACATATTCCTTTAAATAATCAAGAGACTAAAAAATTTTGTATCCAAATTTTGGATGAATATATTTTAGCTTAAATTTATTTTGGAACCCATATCTATTTTAAAATAATATTTTCTATAAAAACTACTAGAAGCAAGATGAACACTTTTGGGTCTACCATATGTATAATTTTTTCACTTTCATTCATAAATGAGATACTTGGTTTTATGAAAATAATTAAAAAAAATTTCTTAAGAGAATTATCATCCAAAAGTTGTATTTTTATAGGTGATTTCATGATTTGAAAACCCAAGCCCATAATGATTTTTTACATGACATTGGTAAACCAAAATTTTATTTAAGTTTTATTCACCTTGGGTGAACTTAGAGGGATAATTTTTAATTAATTTAATTATGGATTCTATTTTTCTACATTATGATTCTATTTTAATTATAAGCATTACACCTCCTTCTATTTTGATAATTTATTCCTTTCATTAACTACTTGATTATATTAATTTTATGTTTTTTCAATTTTGATGTGAGTTAAAAAAATCCATCCACTAATTGATCCCTATAATATTTAATATCTTCAAAATTTAAATGAAAAGAAGAACAAGAATAGGTGGAAGAATAAGAATTTACCTCATTATTAAACATGATTTTGGCCATGATACATTTGGAACTCTCATCACTTAAGTAGAATGAGTATAAGGAGTTGTCACTTGCACTCCATGGTAATATTTTAAATGATTTCTTGCTTTACTTATCCATCATCTTCTTTTTGAATTTTTTGTATTTTTTTTTAAAACAGACCCGGGTTACCCTCAAACCTAGCACTTGACCCGATCCACTATATACCCGATGGCCGTTCCTGAGACCCAGGGGCTATCGACAAGCACTAGGGCTTCGAACAAGACAACATAGGGACCAATTTGTTTCTACATAATCAAACATATGGCATATATGTGATCAAAAAATCAATAGTGGAAGATGAAGAGGATATATAAGCCATAACTGTAAGAAAAATAGCAAAAATAGAAAATTGAGAAAGTTACTAAAACTCCAAAGGATAAGTCAAACAAAAAAGACTAAAAAGGAAACAAAATACAAAAAATGATGGTATGGATGAACTCCCACCATCTCACCACCAGCTACCCATCCAGCCGACATGAACCTTTCCACTTCACTGTAGAACCTTTCCTTTCCCTACACTTGAAGACAAACAAAGGTTTACTCACCATCGAAGAGGTATGCATGGTGTAAGCTAATAGGTTTTGTAGGATCCCATTCAGGTTTTCCATAACCATTATTTGTATAAATATCCTTGTATGATCATTTTAAATAAAAACATGACATGATAATTAGTAAAGTAATTTTTATAGAAATCCTGGTAAACATTTCCCTTTTTCCACAATTCTAAACAAAAGCAGGTATATAAATTTCAAAGAACATTCTTGACATCATTTTCCATAATCATAAACATTTGTATCAAGGCTAACTCACAAAGCCAGGAAATAAAAAACAAAAGCACGGGTATCAAAACACCAAGGAATATTGTAGTTCTAGGCCATATACTACTCATAACACAATAATCAAGTGAAAAAAATCTAATCCTAGAACAATGGGACTAAGAAGAAGAGGAATACCCCATGAGTAAACCCCAAAAAATGTCAATATCAGTCCCCTAGAACAACGAGCCTAATAAATAGAGGAAATCCCCAAGAAAAACCCCTTGATAATCACAAACAATAGACAATTAACTCAAGCTAAACCTTCTACCTAAGTACACAAGGTAACACATGTGCTCTCTTTCACAAATAAGTTCAATTCTCTAAAAACCGTTTCAAAACCATTTTAAATTTTCCATTTCAAACCCTTGAAAATACCCATTTTCCATTCCATTTATTAATAACTTGGGAAAACCCATTTTTCACTAAAAACCCTTTCCAACACACACAAAACAATAATTCCAATTTTAATATACAAAAAAGAAATCATAAAGAAAAATAATCAGACTTATCATTGTAGGCTAGAGATAGAACCGCCAACCTCCAAACTCGGGTCACACACGCCCATATTGGAAACGAATAATAATGGAACCCAAAAACATCAACAAAGTCCCTAGAATCAAATCCACATCTTGATTGATCCAAATATAAACAAAATAGGTTGGAATAAGAGAGGAAACCCATATACCTCGAGGACGAATGCCCACCACACCACAACCAATGAAGGAAATGGCCTCCGGAATGAGATCTCTCAACGGATCTAGAAGAAACCAAGAAGAAACATCCAACATAGATTAATGGATCCATTAAAACAATTCTAGGGTGCTACCGTGATCAATTGTGACAAAATACTTGAAAGAAAACTTACCTGAAGATACACATCATATATTCAACAAAGATCCAAAGATGATGGGATCGATCCAAAAGGAGAGGTGCCTCGGAGAATCACATAAGAAGATTCTGGTTTGAGAGCTAAGAGTTCTAGGAATAAACGACTAGGAAAAACTTCCAAAATCATGACATAAACCTGGGAATGGGCCGAGTCCTGATGTGTAACCCCTGGTCAGGTTGTGAATTACATGTTGGATAAGTACGCCAAAAAACCCATCACCCCATATTAAAAATCCATTATTTAAACTATACATGAAGTGTACCACTATCCATAGTGTGTACCATTTCACAACATGATTTCCCCTTTCACGACTTGTACACAACAGCTACTACACGACGTGTACCTCAAGTACATGACATGTACCTACTCTACAGCCTAATGAAAATCAAGAAAATGGATTCTAAGGGCTTCGAAACCAAAGAGAAATTAGAGAAAGAAAAAAAAACATTCCCAATCAAGGTAAAATGATGTTACAACTCCCCACCATAAAGACTTTACATCCTTGAGAAGTCATGTGGAAGATGTAACTCCTAGAAAAAGATAAGGCCATTAAAACCTCATCAACGACTCACATTCCCAAGTCTTATCAGAATCGGATCTTTGATTCCATAGAAATATGTCCAATGGAATCAGATTCCCATGAAATTCCTTGATCTTAGATTCAAAAATCTCAATTGGTTCCTCTAAAATAGATGCATTTGGCTCTAAATCACATTCTTCCCAACACATAATTTGAGCAGGATCAAGGTGATACTTCCTGAGCTGAGATATGTGGAACACATCATGGATTCTCATCAAATGAATCAGCAATGATGAATGATAAGAAACCTGTCTGATTTGTTCAATGATCTCAAATGGTCTAACATATCTTATATCCATGTTTCCCTATGTTTGAAGCCGACAGTGACCCAAATAAGGAGAAACTTTCAAGAAAACCCATTCACAAACTGAAAACTTCAAAGGATGATGTGTCTGATATGCATACAATTTTTGTCGACTCTGGCGGGTAAAAAAATGTCATCGTACGTCTTGAATTATCATTGATGTCTCCTAAAACAAACTTGAACCTTCCAAGGACACTTCTCCCACCACTTCCCAAAAAAGTGGTGATCGGCATGGGAGACCATACAACACTTAGAAGGGATCCATTCTTATCAATTGATAATAAGTATTTCTATAAATGAAATCAACTATTCCTATATAGCTATCCCACGATCCACTAAAATCCAAGACAAAGGCACAAATCATATCCTCCAATATCTGAATTACGCACTTCATCTGACGATTTGTCTGTGGATCATAAGTTGTGCTCAAATTGATCTGAGGTCTCATTTCCTCTTGAAGACTCCTCCATAACCTCATGGTAAACATAGGGTCCCAATATGAAATAATGAAAAAATGACAGCCATATTACCTCACAGTCTTCTGTACATATAGATTACCCAGATATTCAACCTTAGTGGTTTCTTTGATTGGAATAAAATGACCAAACTTTATCAACTGATCAACAACCACCAGATAGCATTTTTCCCCCAGGTCATCTGTGGTAACCATAAAACAAAATCTATCAATACCTCATCCCATTTACAAACCATCACTGGAAGAGGATGAAGTATACCAAAAGGTTTCAAGTGATCTGCCTTTTTCTATTGGCAGGTGTAACAGTAAAACACATAATCTGCAATGTCAAGCTTTATACCCATCCTCCAGAATCTTCTTATCATCTCATAATACATCTTCATAGTGCTTGGATGAACGTCCTATGAAGATTTATGGAAGTAAAACAAGATCAAACATCTCATTGGTGTTGGGACAAAAAGTTTATTTCTGAAGTGAAGTATTCTATATGAAGAAAGAGACCAACCAAAAATGGTCTCCCCACCACAAAGGATTTATCGAGTCTTCTGAAACTCACCATCCTATTGCTGAATTTGTAAAATAGACTCCAAGAGAGATGATGAAAAGTGAGAACTAGTCAAAACCATACCTAAAATATCCTCCTACGCATCCATATTCAATTTAGAAAAAATCCCTATAAGACTCTAATCCTCCTTCAATTACAAATTAGCATGTGACGGTACCTTCCTACTTAGAGAATCTGCAACAACATTCCATTTCACTAAGGTGTAGGCGATGTTGAAGTCAAACATATGAATCTATTTTATCCATTTTCTATGTCTGAGATTCATGTATTTCTACTAGAATATATAACTCAGACTCTTGTGATCATAGAAGACTGTGAAATTCTCCCCAAAGGGATAGTGCAACGAACTTTTAACGGTATGCATAACCGCATCAAGCTCTAAATCATGAGTGGGTTAGCTCTTCTCATGTGGTCAGAGGGTGATGAGAACTATAAGCTACGACATGGTCATACTGCATAAGAACACATCCCAAACTAGTACTAGAATAATCTCAAATCACCACATATCCCTTACCAGGCTCAGGTAAGATCTGAATATGATCCGATATTAGAATCCTTTTCAGTTCATCGAAAGAAGACTAACACTTTTCATCCCATGAAAATATTACTAGTTTATTGGTAAGAGTAGTCAAAGGTGATGTCAGTTTAGAGAATTCATGGAAAAACTATTTATAGTATCCAACAAGACCAAGGAAGCTTCATATCTAAAAGAAAATATGTGGTTCCTTCCATGAAAAAATTTTCTTTACCTTTTTTGGATCAACTGATAATCCATGATCATAAATTATGTGCCCTAAGAACATCACCTCTTCAATCCAGAAACTACATTTTTAATGCTTTCCATACAAATGGTGACTCCTCAAAATATCCATAACCAAACTCATATAATTCTTGTGCTCACTCTCGGACTTTGAATAAACCATAATATCATCCACAAACACTACCAAAAAAGTGTCAAGATATTAATGTAATATATGATTCATCAAATCCATAAAAAATGTTGGAGCGTTAGTCAAACTAAAAGGATTCAAAAGATTTTCATAACAGCCATACCTTCTCCTGAAGGCTGTTTTTGATATATCAAACTCTCTAACTCTGAGCTGATGAAAACCCAACTGAAGATCAATCTTTGAGAATCACTTTCTCCTTCAACTGATCAAACAAATCATCCGCATAAGGAAAAGAATATTTGTTCTTAACCGTTACCAGATTAATCTTTCAATAGTTCAAATATAAACAAAGTGAGTCTTATACTTTATTGGAAAAGATCATAGGGGCTTCCCAAGGTAAAATGATAGGGAGAATGAAATGTTTTTCTAATAGGTCGTCCAACAGAATCTTGAGCTCTTTCAACTCTGCTGGTGTCATACTATAATAAGGTATCACCTAAGTTCTTGGAACCATATCAATCATAAACTCTACCTCTCTCTCTGGAGGAATACCAGATAAATTTTTAGGTAAAATTTAGGGAAAGTATCAAATGACCACATGAAGACCATTAATAGAACAAATGCCATCGGGGTAAAACATAAGGAAAGACAATAAACTCCTATGCTCTGGGTGGGAAGGTCTTACATGACTAGACCTAAAATCACACTCCCCCAAAAACACAAAATATATCCCATTAATAGCAAGAAACAAAAAACGTTGATGATAACAATCAACCTCATCTCGATGAGTGACAAGCCAATCCATACCAATTATGACGTCAAATAGTTCTAAATCAAGAATGAGAAAATCCCATACTAACTCGGTATCGACTATCGTTAATGAACAAGAAGAACACTGAAACCCATTCTCTTTCTTTATACCAAGAGGTGTTTCTAAATCCATTGTAAAGAACTTAAGTTCCATTGGAAGTTTAGGAACATCAAAATAACATGTAGATATAAACAAGTGTGAGGAAT
Organism: Viscum album; assembly: GCA_963277665.1. Taxonomy (NCBI): domain Eukaryota; kingdom Viridiplantae; phylum Streptophyta; class Magnoliopsida; order Santalales; family Viscaceae; genus Viscum; species Viscum album. Next base: position 1,409,093,433 of record OY728125.1, read on the forward strand.
GAGTATAAAACAAAGAAATTTCTACGGAAGATGAAATAAGGATAGTATCTCTCACTATTGTTGGACCTTCATTAGATTCTACTAGAAACTCATATTCTGTGAGAAAATGATTCTATCATGAGACTTGTGGCCAGAGCCCTGTGGTCTTTGAAGTTTTTATGGCACCACAGTAGCCTTTGAAGCCGATGAACCCTGACCATAACGAGGCATAGTCATAACCTGATGAAAGGATTGTAGATGACCAATATGTCAATAGATATTTCATTTCTTAATGAGTATAGGAAAATAACATACGATGTGTCCTACCTTTTCTCACTGATAGAAATTTAGAGGTACACTGCTAGCTATGATGGACGGTGCAGAGGAGGATCACTGCTAAGACCCAACTCCCCCGCCTTTGTGATGATCTTGTCACTTCATCTTCTTCCCATGCGTGCCACTGAAACTTCTACCTGATGGAAGTGAAGAGGTGGAAAATCCAACCTTGCCTCCCATATTCATTTCTGTCATCATAGATCTATCTACTGTCTTTGTATAGGTATAAATCTTCAACATAAACATATGCGATCTGATATCATGTTGCAAACCTTGAAGGTACTTATATGCTTTTAGCTGGTCATTTTTTACCACATTCAGAGAAAAATGTAAAATATCCGCAAATTGGTTGGTGTATTCTGACAACGAATGATCTCGCTATTGTAAAGAAATAAATTCTATATTCTTTACCAGCATTAGTGACTCTGGAAAAAACTGCTTAAAGAACAAGGTTTTGAAACCCTTCCAATCCAAGTCCACCTGTTTGTCTACCTAAACCATAGAATCCCACCATCGCATTCTAGATCCCTCGAGTCTTAAAGCTACACAATTCACCCTTATATTCTCAGGTGTCTCCAAGAAGTTGAAGATTTGATTGATCATGTCCATCTAATCCTCCGCCTCTTGAGGTTCAATCATTTCTTTGAAGGATGGTTTCTTCTCGCACAAGAACTCTTATGATTGATCACTCTCTCCTCTATCTCCAGGTTGTACCTCATAAATAGTGTTTTGAAATTATCACACATCCTGATCGATATCACTAACTAATAATTTGATCTTCTCAATGATGTTATGATATATAGGTGGGTTCCCTTGAGGAGCATCATTTGCACCTTCCTAAGGAACTTGTGGAAGACATCTCAGAGGCATATTATTGCACACCAGAACACAAGAACGACTAGACAATAGAACAAATCTTAGATCAAACTAGAAAACCCATAAGTAAAAATAGAGTTTTTTAAAATGAAAACCTGTACTAGAGACACACATCCCAACATCCAATGGAAACTTGACTCTTTTTATGATAAGAGATGGCCAAAAAAATCATCACAACATACCTCTTAAGTCCCAACAATCCTATCTCATGTCTAACAAGTGTCCCAAGAAAGGGATTCTTGAGTAAATACCTCCACTGATACCAAAATGTAATGAACATACCCATATTTCCCTCAACCCCAGCCCCCGACCTGATCCACCACATACCCAAAGGGTGTTTCTGATCCCAACAGGTTGATGACAAGCACTCGGGCATCAAACAAGATAGCGTAGGGAATAATTTCACCCAACCTGATCAAACACAGGGCATATATGTACTAAAAAAGGAAAATTAGAATAGGAAGAAGATATATATTCCATAAATATAAGAAAAATAGCAGAAACAGACAACTAAAATGTAGCTAAAACTGCAAAAGACAAGTCCAATAACAAGGACTAAAAAAACAACAACTACTCCAAAATATGGAATGGATGAACTCCCACCATCTCACCATCAGCTTCCCAACTAGCTTACATTAACCTCAACGCATCACTACAATGCCTTTACTTTCCCTACACTGAAGGTCTACGCACCACTGAAGAGGTGCTTTGGGTGTGAGCTAACATGCTTAGTAGGATCCCACCCAGGTGTTCTATAACCAGACTATATATAAAAATCCTTGTTTTCTCATTTTAAATAAAAACATGGTATGATAAGTAGTAAATCATCTTTTATAGAAAACATTGTAAACATTTCCCTTTTTCCACATTTCTAAACAAAAGAAGGTATATCAATTTCAAAGCACATTCTCCACATCATTTTGCACAAGCATAAACATGCATATCAAGGGTAACTCATAAATCCATGAAATACAAAATAGAAGTATATGCATCACAACAACAAAGAATACTACAGTTCTAGGCTGCAAATTAATCACACCATAATAATCAAGTGCAAAATTCGATCTGAGAACAACATGCCTAGGAAGTAGAGGAATACCCCATGATTAAACCCCCTAAAATGTAAATATATGTCCCCTAGATTGACAGGCCTAGAAAAAAGAGGAAATCCCCAAGATAAACCCCATTTATAATCACAAATAATAGACAATAGACTCAAGCTAAACCTTACACCTAAGTACCCAAGGTAACCCATGTTCTCTTTTTCAAAAATTATTTCAATTCTCTAAAAACCATTTCAAAACCATTTTAAAATTTTCATTTCAATGATTTGAAAATAACCATTTTACATTCCATTTATCAATAACCAAGGAAAAACCTTTTTTCACTAAAAACCATTTTGAACACACCCTAAAAAATCTTTCCCATTTCAATGTACAAAACAGTTCATAAAGGAAAAAAATTAGGTTCATCAACATATGCTAAATATGGAACCACCTACCTCAAAACTCGGGTCGCACATGCCTGTACTGGAAACCACCAATAATGAAAACCATTAACGTCAATAAAGGCCCCAGAATAAAATCCACATCTAGATTGATCCAAATCTAAACACAAGAGGTCGACAGAAAAGATGAAACTCACATACCTCGAGGACGGAACGCCAGCCGCACCACAACTAACAAAGGAAAAGGCCTCCAGAATGAGATCTCACAACGAATCTAGAAGAAACCAAGAAGAAAAATCCAACATAGATCAATGGACTTGATAACACAGAGCTAGGGAACTACCATGATCACTCACGATGAAATACTGAAAATAAAACATACCTGAAGAGATCCACCACGGATGCAACGAAGATCCAAAGTCGATCAGATTGATTCGGAAGGAGAGGCACATTCGAAAATCACCTAGGAAGAGTTCTAGTTTGAGATAAAAGATTTATGGGAAGAATTTTTTAAGAAAAACTACCAAAAACATGACTTAAACCTAGGTGTGGTCCAAGTTACAACGTGTTACCTCTGGTCACATAGTGAATTCCACACTTGATAAGTATGCTGAAAACCCCATCGCCTCAGATTAAAAAACCATTATTTAAACCATACACGACTTGTTTCCCCCATTCATGACATGTACCAGTTGACATCATGATTTCTACTTTAATTACTTGTACACAATAGCTAGTACATGATGTGTACCTCAGGTACATGATCTGTACCTGATCTGTAGCTTGCAAAAAATCCAAACAATGGCTTCGAAGGACTTTGAACCCAAAGGGAACTTAGAGAAAGGGAAAAAGTTTCCCGATCAAGGTAATGGGATGTTACGTGTTTTATGTGTCCCCTGTTATTGCATCCATAGAAATTTACTTGTAGTTCACCATGTTGATTATCATTTTTAACTTGGTGGAATTATTTCTTCTTCTTTATGAATATTTTCATTTTCTTGTCCAAGTGTGTAATTTTAGCATCACTTCCAGAAGATTCATCATTGATTTCCGTAAAGTAATTTTTCTTCTTCCCCTTGACCTCCTTGGCTTCTTTTTTAGTTTCCCTCATCATTGTAATCTCATAGTTCATGAGTGACCTAATGAGTTCTTCAATCGACATGTTCTTGATTTCCTTTACTTCTTGAATTTTCATTACTTTGGCTGCCCAAGAACTTGTATAAACCTAATATATCTTTACCATAAGAGTTTATGTTGAAATATCATCTCACCAAGATATTTTCTACCATTGAAAATGTTATTAAAGCAATTAAATATTTTAATTATAGACTCATTAGGATGAATGCTAAAACTTTAAAAATCTTGATGATACATGTCATGTCTTGTGTATTTGACTTTATTAGTGCCCTCATGTGTGACTTCAAGGAATTTCAAAATTTCATTTTCAATTTTACATGTTGAAGTACGATTAAATTCATTATGACCTTGTCTAAAATGAAGAGCATTCATGGATTTTCCATCAAAATCAAAGTCAGTAATATAATTGAGAGTTCATTTTCCCTATGATTCCTTCGTAAGAGTATTACAATGTAAATCTTATTTCAAAATAAGATATCCTATAATTATAAGAAAATTAGACATGTGAGTTGTCCGATAACTATAGTCTAGGTCATCAAAGAAAGGGTCTCGACCCATTGAGTGTTCTTCAAGATCACCTTGGGAGTTAGAAGAAATATCCATCATTTACGAGCATCCATTCAAATTGGTGAAGGTTTGGAAACCAATTGTTGGTCGGAGTAAAATGGAAAGAGGGAAGATTTCATTTTAAAAATTGAAAAAATAATAACATGATACAGTTATTCAATTAAGTGGTAAATTAAAATTAACAAAGTGTAGTATAAAAGAATAAAAAGAGTAAGCGTAGCAGAAATTAGGCAGCACAATTTGATAAAGGAGTTTATAAATAACTCAAGATTTGTCAATATGCCTCCTCCACTCAAGTGACATGAGAGGTTTTTATAAATCTCTTGACTTTAATGGTAGCTAAGATAACCAAGAAAGAGAAAGACAACTTTTATGTGACCTTTATTTCAATCATTTTATCACACCACTATTGGTGTTTAAGATGCATTTTTAATGCTAAAATATATATTTGAATGGTAATTATGGTGTTGAGATTTATTTTTTGATAATTAGTAAATTGTTGATTATAGTGTTAAAAATGTATAATATAATGTGTGGAAAGGGTTAGCATTTTGAAATTTAATTTTTATATGTTTCCTTTTTAACATTCTTTAAAAATTTCATTTTATGTTTAATAATTTAATCTTTATAATTAATGATTTTTATTATTCTATTCCATTGTTTTTATGAAATTAATTATATTTTAGATTTTATTTTAATTTTTGATTTTAAAGACTTTCATGTTGTAAATTTTTATTTGAACTGCTAACATTTTTTATTTTTTTATTTTATTGATTTATTTTTAAATTCTTTATTAGTTTATATTTTAATTTGGTAGCCAATTCGTGTAAAAGAATTTTTGGCTGCACTTTTTCATAAAATAATTTTAAACTGGGTAGAAGATAAATTTTTGAGGTTTTCGTGTGGCCGTAGATTGAGTCCCTTTTCTTCCATGTTAGAAAATTAGGGCAACGAGTGCAAGATAAATTTTACTTCCCCATAAGGTGAATTCCATTGTTCATAAGATACTTTTTGGGGGTGTTCTCGTAAATTACTCTACATGATTTCCTCTTAAGGCTTTCCACGAAAGAGAAAATTATCAAAATAAAACCGGGAATCAAAATAATCGAGCCTTATTTAATGATGAATGAAGAACACCTGAGATCAATGTTGCACGACTGAGATCCGAGCATGGATGGAAAGTTGAGGCTGATTATGTTCAGCCATGTTTTAAGTATTTTTCAGAGATGTTGACATTATTCTTTGTTATTGCACCAGATCCAGGTTTATTGTGCTTGAATGAACTCTCCATCACTGAAGCGAGATGAACCCAAGCAGATTTACTGAAAGTCAAGATGCGTCTAAAATCGATCGCTGAAGCTCCATCGCAGATGTAGATGAATTCAATATCGGATATGGTTCGATGTGGAGGTAAGGAAATATTTCAGGGGCAGATGATATTGGTTGAATATTCCTTCATGATTTCTATTGCAATGAAATGAAATAATTTTTTTCACTTGTTGGTTTTTTTTATTACTTGTGCATGGTTTCATGGCACTCCTACGTGGGGGTTTTTCTTTTTCCTGTTTAGCCTAACCTTTCCCGGTTATTTTATTTACTGGAACTCATTCTATCTGATTTTCTTACCTGTTAGTGATGAATTATTGTAGATTGTTGATTACTTTTGATCCAACCACTCAGATTGCTCCTGTTTCACTTCTTCCGGCTGGTCTCGATCCACTATGAGTTGCACAACTCCATTCATAATGTGCCGCATGTCAGTGAGATGTCTTGGATTCAGTTATGAAAACCGTCATTTCGATCTTCGCCGTCCATGCAGCTGTCAGCCAGTGCCTTCATCTGACCTTCCTGACATATTCCTTTGGCATCCATTCATTGTTCCCCCTGATTGTTCTTCTCAAAGAAGTTATGAGTGGTTTTATCTCCACTTCGTGGGAGAGTCTCTGTAGGGTGAGGTTCTACTCCGACTCCGTGTAGAAGAAGGGAGAAATTCTAGGAGATACTGGCCACCCATACTCTCCTCTGCCGCTGTACATGCCACCTCCTACAACTAGAGTACTTCAATCGTGGAGACTCAGTGGGGATCATCTCGGTTTTGGGTATTCGGAAGACTACGCCTCAAGCGGTAACAATTTTGATAATATTTTTGTCGTAACCAAGATCATGTTTTTATTTTTTGGCTCTGTAGTAACTTATCTTTTCTTCGTCATGTATACTGCTGTATCCTGCTTGTGTGTGTGCGTGATTCCAACCAGGATTGAACAGGAATGACTCTACATGGAAGGGTTGACCAATTACCCCTAGTTCAGCAAGCTCGAACTACTCAGATAGTTTTCATGGTCCTCTTAATTTTTTCATTCAAGTTTGTAATATGTGATTGTCTTCTTTCTTGATTTATTAATAAATTATTTGCCCTGGTGGTGTTCTCACCATGCATGTAGGTGCCCTTGGAGCCAAAGCACATTGCGTCTGTTGTCCTCTTAACATTCCTCTACTGGTTGGTTATCTTGTTCTGATATCATGACTGAGTTTGTCATTCTTGATCTATTTTGTTCATAACTAATCTGTTAATTCAAAACTTTCCATTTTTTTCCATTATACGAATAGTGGATCTTTGCTTTTCTGGGGTTTAAGTAATTAACTCCAACAAGTGGTATCAGAGCCTACTGTTTCGTTACTATGGGTTCGACTAAGTTTGATATTGATAATTTTGATAGTGACAATGATTTCAATCTCTGGAGAATTAAGATGACAACCCTATTAGATCATAATGACCTTATTGATTCCATTTTAGGCTCTAGGAAGAAAATCACCACCACTGCCCCTTATGGGAAGGCTGCCACCTCTTTTGTAGATGTCCCACAGGAGGGCCTCAAGAAATCCCATAGTTTAATCCTTTTATCTTTAGGACACAATGTCTTAAGATAAGTTTCATATGAGTCCTCTAATGCTGGTATATGGTCCTAATTGGAATCCCTTTATGTGAAAAAATCTCTTTTTGGGAGGCAATATGAGAAAATGAGATTATATACACTCAAAATGCGCCATGGAACTGCATTCCGGATACACACTGATGAATTTAATAAAATCCTATTAGAGATAGTCAACACTGATATTAAATTGGATGATGAAGACCAAACCATTATATAGTTAACATCATTAGATGATTCATTTAACTCTGTTAGAGACTCTATGATGTATGGGAAGGACACATTAAATCTTGAGGAAGTAAAATATTCTATTCTCTTTAAGTACCTTCAAAGAAAGGGTAGTGTGAAAAATGAGGTTGAGGGTTTAAATGTTAGGGACAGAAGTGAGTCTAGAGGTTGAAGTGAATCAAGGGGTATGAGAAAAGATAGGGTTCAATCTAATAAGGATAGAAGCAAGTCTAAAGGTTGGGTAATCCAATGTTTTCAATGTAAAAAACATGGACATATCAAGAGGAACTATCCTAATATGAAGGGTGACTATAAAGATGGTAACAATGACCATTCCCTATTAATCGAACAAGACTTTAACACTGCTAATGTGTTAAATGTCACTAACACAACCATCTCAAATGAGTGGATCCTAGCTTCAGGATTCTCATTCCACATGTTTCCTAGGAATGATTTTTTACTGGGTTGAGGGAAGTTAGGTATGGTGAGGTTTTTCTAGGGAATAATAGGATCTACCACATTATGGGTATTGGATTGATTTCACTTGAGCTTTATGATGGGTCTGTCAGATCTCTTGAGGAAGTTAGGTGGGTACCCGAATTGAAAATAAACCTAATATCCCTAGGAATCCTTGAAAATAAAGTGTACGACTTTATGTCTAGAACTAGAAGCCTTAGAGTTTCCCATGGATCCCTCATAGTTATGAAAGTAACCCTTCGCAATGGCCTATATGTGTTAGATGGCTGGGTGTACAGAAATCAGTTGAATGCCTCTTCTAGTTTAGAAATTGATTCCACTACTTTGTGGCATAGGATACTTGGGCATGTTAGTGCCAAGGGTCTTAGTGAACTTAAGGAACATGGACTTCTAAGTAACATCACTCCAAGTAGTCTTTCCTTTTGTGAAGACTGTGTATATGGGAAGTCCATGAGAGTCAGTTTTAGCAGGTCTTTGTATAAGGCCAAAGAACCCCTTGAATGTGTACATTCTGATCTGTGTGGTCCTTCTAGGGTCACCTCCCATGGTGGAGGCTTATACTTTTTGACTTTTATTGATGATTTCTTTAGGAGAGTATGGATTTATTTACTCAGGAAAAAGTCTTATACCTTTAGGACTTTTAAGAAATGAAATGCTACTATACAGAGTGAGAGAAATAAAAAACAGAAGGCCTTAAGGACCGGTAATGGATTAGAATATCTATCCAATGAATTCATTGAGTATTGTGAATTTGAAGGAATTAAGAGATACCATACTATTGTGGAAACTCCACAGCAGAATGGGTTAGCGGAGAGAATGAATATGACTGTTCTTAAGAGGGTGAGGTGTATGTTTTCCCACTCTAAAATCTCAATGTCCTTTTAGGTCGAATCTACTTCAACAGCAGTGTACCTAATTAACCATTTCCCATCTTCTACAAACTCCTTTAAGATTCCTGAAGAACTCTGGAAGGGCACACCCTCAAATCATGCTCACCTTGGGCTATTTTTATCCATAGCTTATGCACATTCACATAATGATAAGCTAGATCCTAGGGCTGTTAATTTTATATGTGAGGGATATATAGAGGGTGTTAAATGGTGTCGTTTATGGGTAGATAAACCTAGTTACCATAAATGAAACCTTAGCCATGATGTTGTTTTCTATGAGTCGGGTATGCCCAAAGACAAGAAACCTAAACCTGTTGCATCTCCTAAAGAAGATGAAGAATCCACCGAGGTCCTAACACCTTTAGGTATTGAAGTCCATTTGAGACTCGGTGACCAACCCCAGCGTAGTATTGGACCTACTCATTTGGTTACAAAAGCCCAAGCTTAATCAGATTCTAGTTGGGAATCAAAACCTGAGACTCCTGACCTGAGCAGTATCAACGTACTCAAGACAGAGATAAGAGAGTAATTAGACTTCTATCCTGGTTTAACCAAGAAGTTATTATTACCTTTGCTTCCAATGTAGCTTAATAATTGTTTAATGATGTTCCCCAAACTTATAAGCAAGCAGTTAAGTCCAAAGAAGCTAGTTGCTGGAAGAGAGCAATGCTAGAGGAAATGAATTATCTTCTTCAATAAAAATACTTGGGTTATTGTTCCCAGGCCTAATAACCAGAAAGTTATTGGTTCTATATGGATCTATAAAAATAAATAAATCAATGTAGGAGAGGCTAAAATAAAATTTAAATCCTAGATGGTTTCCAATGGCATCCCTCAACATGAAGGCATTAATTGTAGTGAAATATTCTCTCATGTTGTTAAGTATTCATTCATTAGAGTTCTCCTTCTGCCAAATTTGATCTACATATTGAACAACTTGATGTAAAAACTAATTTTTACATGGTAGCCTTGATGAAATAATTTTTATATATCCTCCTGAAGGATTTTCAAAGTTTTTCAAACCTAATCATGTTTGTCTTTTAAATATGTCCTTGTATGCGATTAAACAATCTTCAAGACAATGGTACAAAAGGTTTGATTCCATTATGATTGAAAATCCATTTTCTAGAAGCAAATTTGATGCATGTGTGTATTTTAAGACTGTTAAATATGAATCTGTTTACCTTTTATTATATGTTGATGACATGTTGTTAATCTGGAAAAACACGAGGATTATAAATTCTGTTAAGCACCAATTAAACTGTGCCTTTGAAATGAAAGATTTAGGGCATGAAAATCAAATCCTTTTTTAGATATAATTAGGTATAGGAAGGAGAGAACCCTCTACTTATCCCAATATTATTATGTTAAGAAGGTATTAAAGAGATACCTGTTTGAGCACTTTAAACATGTAAATATTCCCTTAGGACAAAATTTTAATTTTTCCTTGCCCCAATCCCCTAAAAATGAAGAAGAAAATGCTTTTATGAATAATATTACATATGAAAATGTTGTAGGAAGTCTTATTTATACAATGGCATGTTCTAGGCTAGATATAGACTTTGTTGTTTGTACATTGAGTAGGTTTATGGGGAAACCCGATAAGGCCCATTTGCATGCTTTAAAATGGTTGTTAAGGTATGTTTCTATGTATGAAAATCTGTGAATTCGATATTGTTTGAATATTAATTTTGATGATGATATTGTTGGTTTTGTTGATTCTGACAATGCTGCAAATATTGACACCTGAAAGTCTATCATTGGTTTTGTTTTCCTTGCATACAGAGGACCGATCTCTTAGAAATGAAACATGAAATCAATGGTTTCACTTTCCACTGCAGAGGAAGAGTATATTTCCTTGACAGAAGATATTAAGGAATCCATTCGGCTTAAAGGTTTTCTTTATGAGTTTTCATTATCTACTGGTAGTATAGTAGTTCACTGTGACATCCAATTTTCCCTGAATCTATCTAAACATTATTTATTCTATGGTATATCGGAACACATATACATTAGGATAAATTTTGATAAAGATATTATAGAATCTGGGAAAGTGAGTGTCACCAAGAGACCCACTAATGATAACCCAACCAATTGTTTGACTAAGGCTGTTGCGTTATCTAAATTCATGAATTGTATTAAACTTATGAATTTAGTCCCAATTCTATATTGTAGGTTTCAAGAACACCATCACTGAATTTTATTTGATTGAAAGGTGTAGAATTGTGGATTATGTCTGCATTATTTCTGTTGCAATTAAATATATTACTTTTTTCACTAGTTTGGTTTTTTGATTACCCCTACATGGATGCATGGAACTCCTACGTGGGTGTTTTAATATTTTCAGTTTAGCCTAACCTTTACTGGTTTTTTATTTGCTGGAACCTGGTCTATATGTTTTCCTTACCTATTAACGATGACCTATTTTAGAACGTTGTTTAATTTTGATCCGACTTCTTGGATTTCTCCGGGTGTGCTTCTTCTAGTTGGTCTTGATCTGTTGTGAGTTGTGCCACCCCATTCAGATTGTGTCATATGTTAGTGAGATATCTTGGCTTCAGTTATGAAAACTGTCCTTTTGATCACCGCCATCCACATGACTGCCATTTTGTGCCTCCGCCTGACCCGCCTGACATCTTCCTCTGGCACCCATTCATTGCGCCACCTGATTATACTTCTTGAAGAATTTTTGTGGGGGTTTCTCTCTGGTTCGTGGGAGAGCCTCTATTGGGAGAGGTTCTTCTCTGACTTTGTGTAGAAGAAGGGAAAAATTCTGGGAGATACCGACCATCCGCACTCCCCTCTACCATTGTATGTGCCACCTCATGCAACCAAAGTAATTCTATGGTGAAGACTTAGTGGGGATTGTCTCAGTTCTAGGTATTCAGATGACTACACCTCAGGCTGTAACAGTTTTCATCATATTTTCATCGTAACCAAGATCTAGTTTGTATCTCTTGTCTCTGTAGTGACTTATATTTTCATTATCATGTATACTGCTATATACTACTTGTGTGTGTGAGTGAGTCCATCCAGGAGTGGACAGGGATGACTTTACATGGAAGGGTTGACCACTTCCCCTAGTTCAGCAAGCTCGACCTCCTCAGATAGTTTTCATGGTCCTTTTAATTTCTTCATTCGAGTCTGTAATATGTGATTGTCTTCTTTCTTTCTATCTTAATAAATTGGTTGCATTAGTGGTGTTCATTCCATGCACGTAGGTCCCCTTGGGGCTTCAGAACATCACATATGTTGTCCTCTTTACATTTTTGTACTGGTTGTCTATCTTGTTCCAATATCTTGACTGATTTTGTCATTTTTGATCTAATTCATTCATAACTAATATGTTAATTGAAAACCTTCCATTTTCTCACCATTATACTAACAATAGATGTTGAATTTTCTATGATTTAATAAATTAACCCCAAAAAGATTCGGATTCTTGATGGTCACTTAAGTGAAACCAAGTTGAAGACAACAGATCTGAATTTGCAGAATGAAGGCCGAATATGGGACGATGAACCGAGCTCGGATGGGTTTGGTTAGTGTGAAGACGACCCGTTTGTGATGTTATTTCATCATATACACACTCTTTTTTCTCGAATTTGGATCTCTAGTGTTTTAATGAGAGTCGCCAGTTCTGGTTCAATGATTAATGAACGAAAGTAGATTCAAATATTTTTGTAGAAATTTACACATGGGGAGATGTTGATGATGCCTGATTGTAACCTAATAGGGATGGAACTATCAGATCTTCGATGAAGAAGATGATCAGATGAAGTTTGATTTGTCATGAGCATGGATGTCGGTATGAAGTTTCCCTAAAATAAAAATTGGAGGTTCTGTCAATGCTTTTGAAGATTGGTGACCTTCTCTTTGGTTGTCGATCGAGCTTGGTTGTTACTGATTTTGAGCGATTTATTCATGGTTGAATAAGATTTTGAAATCATCGAATTGAATCAGCCAAAGTGGAGGTAACCAATTATGCACTTTTTGTTTAGACCATGGTTGTGTTCTTTTGGTTGGAGAATTGTGTTTGTTGGTATTTTTTGTGTGATTTTCAGGGCCTTAATATCCTTTATTTTTGCGGATGTTGCATCAAAGAATTGTGTACCCCACCTATTCATAGTAATTCCCCATAGAAGTTTCAATGTAAAAGGCCTGCTCAATTTTTTTGGAGCTTGGAGAAGACAATATATGATTATAAATTGCATCAAGTGAAGGGGTGAATGTTTTTTGTGGAATTTTATGGGGGTTTATAAATTGAACTGAAGTAGAATGTTGAGGACCCAATTTGATAACGTCATGAGAAAGAATTTTGGGTGTCATATGTAATTATTAATTTCTTGTTGATTTTTTAGAATTTGATGGAAGTAATTATTAATGTGATCAGGCAGTGGAAGAATAACAAAGAGAAAAAAATAATGAAGGTGATGGATATCAAGTGACCATGGAAAAATTAAGCCAGGGTGCATATGAATAATAAAATGGGAATACACTAATAGATTTATAGGACTCCTCCATTTTATTGACACACATATTCATAGATGAAAACTAACACTTTAGAAGCAAGTACAAGGAAAGTGAATCCGATTAAATTGACAAGAACAAGGACTTCCTCGAAGGGAGAAAGTTGAAGATAAAACAGGTAGAAAAATATTTTGACTCGAAGAGAAGAATATTAATATCTATTTTGTTTTTGTGTATCTCTATTTCATATTGCTCATGTGGGTCTCTTTAATTGAAAAGGAATAGAAAATAAATTCGATAAATTGGTTCAAGAGAATATTCAGTGGATAAATTCTCAAGATACAATTTAAGAAGAAAAAATTAAGAATAATAACCTAAGAACCAACATTCATAGATATTCCATTATTTCATTTTCTCAAGAAAAACTTACATAAATTGAAATCATGAAAGAGAAATTAAGGTATCATGGTCACTCAATCAAAATTCTTCCATTTCATTTTGATTTGTTTAAGGTTGAAGAGGCAGTCACACAACCAGTGATGAAACATTTTATTTGTGATTTTGTATTTGTTGAGTTTGTTTTGATGGAGGTTGAAATGGATGCCTTTAATCATTTTTTGAACAATCTTTTCTTGTTGAATTTGAAACTAGGTACATTGAACTTGTTGTTACAGCTAAGATAAAAGTGGAAGAGAATTCTGAATTTATTTTAAATATTCAAAAATCATTAAGAAATAAAATTAAAAAACATATTCCTAAAGTTTTTCTATGAAAACATATCCCCTTAAACCCTTATTTTTAAGAGTTTAGATATCAGAAGTGAGGAAACAAGCTGTGAGGATCATGACACATCACCACCGTCTCTTTATGAAAATTTTAACTTTGTCAAAACCGAGTCTCTTCCAGAAGTGGAAAGTGTACCTACCAAGAGTGATCCTTGTGATTTAGTTTCTTTTGAAGAGTTTAAATATTTCTTGGCAGATTTTAAGGGAGTTCCTTCTTTTACACTTCATTTTGAATGCCTTAAAATCACTAAGAAGGTGATATTGAGTGATGAATTTTTTATTCTTCTTGAATAATTCTTTGATCGGTCCCTTGGTAATGATATGTGTTTCCTAGGGAGATTTTCAACCATTAAGAGATCATAGAGATGTTTTAGAATTATAGGTGCCCATAAAATTCAGATTGTGATTGTTGTCAAAAATAATTGGTCAAGGCACATTTGGCGGTTCCCACTTCAGAAATAACACCCACATGGTGACTATGTTTAGATACCTAGGAGAGTTAGACTGGGAACTGTAAATCTAGTATTTCATGGGAGGAAACCCATGATTATATAAAGCATTTTTTTATTTTTTCTTTTGTTTTTAGTAATAAAAATAAATTCTCATCATCCTAGTTAGTGAATTCTCATATGAATCCCTCCTCACATTTTTATAGAAATTGGGGTTGGTATGTCTTTTTCATATACTTAGAATTTTCACTGTTGTTGTGTCCTATCACCATTATGTTGGTTTCAACTTTTGAATTTAAAAATTTAAAATTAATGATTCTTTTCAATTTTATCTTTGAAGGTACGTTCATGAGAGTGATACGATAATTTTATATAGATATTTTGGATACATTTATTAAGATATTATTCATGTTTAATTCGATAATGCCATGGTTTTTGGTTTGTTCTCACATAATTTATAATTTTGGACTTAAAGGAATAAATGATGAAATTTTTCCAAAAAAGACTTTACATGCCATGTATCACATACATGACATGTAGGTTTCATTAACAACATGTCTGAAAGGCAGAAAACCAACCCATGAAGCTTCTACATGACGTGAAGACAATACACAATGTGTAAATCCATTACACGACATGCAGAGTTCAAAAACCAGAATCCTACTGAAAGTTAAATTCATACACTATGTGGATAGATTACACAACATGCAAGCTTAGAAGGCTCACCCAATCAATGATATGAACGGATTATTCGGTGTAAAAAAGATCTTAGTTACACGGTGTGCAACCAGATTACATGACATGCAGATATTGGGAGCGAAGTCATTTAAGCTAGTACACGACGTGCAGGACTTTCATGCCATGTACTTTTTGAGCAGATTTATATTTTCAGTGCTCGACACGCAATATGGAGCACCACACTTTTTGATTTATGTCATTTTCCTTATGTTGTTTTTATTCCTTCTTTTCCAAAACTAGATTTCTTTCAGTCCTTTCATTTTTTTTCATTGAATATAAAGAAAGCTGTTAATTTTTCCTTGACCTTTCTACATTAGTTCGAAATATTGATTTTTTTTCCAACATCTGTTTCAAAGCCACCCTTCATTCTTCATCAAATCTTGCATCATTCTTCATCTGTTCTTCATTCATAGTATGTTTGTGATTGTTTCTTAATTGTTTTTATTGTGGATTGCTCATTATTTATTGTTTCATCAAGAAAATTCAGTTCCTGGTTAGATTTTAATTTGCTTCCAATTGTTTGACATTATTTATTTCTTGTTTAAACCTAGATTATCTCATCACAACTATTTTATGATTATGCATAGCATGCATAATACTTCATTTCTTTTGATCATCACTACCACGTGTGACTAATCCATTTATGGTTAGGGGTCGAGAGTATGGGTGATTGAACCTAATGAATATCTAAATACTGAAATTGTGTAACCCTAAGGATAGTAACCAGGTTTAGAACAATTTTCAATCTCATTATTTTGCATTATCCTTGACCATTAGAGGTGAAAATTTAACGATCACAACCTAGTTAGAAAAGATCAGGGTATGACCAGTAACCTGTAATTATTTATACCTAGAAGCCAAGCTTCCTGTGATTTGGTTGTTAATTACTCTAGACCAAGGAGTCTTTTCTAGTTTAGGATGATCCTATTGACTGGACCAAGTTCAATTGGTGTTCTTTTCACTTCTTCACAACTGATACCACAAGTCTATCCCAAGTAAGATTTAGGACTCTCCCTTTACCTATACCCTGAAATTGACCTTGATCTATTCCTTTAATATTTAAAGTAAAACCAAACTACATATCTTTAAGGAACACCAAACCTGAAGAGTGAAAGTGAGGAATCCTTCAAAAGGGTTTTGTTCAAATTGTCATTGAACTACCCGTAGTCCTCATGGGATTGACCCCACACTACCAATTTACTATTCCCCTATAGTAAGTCTAGTTTGGGATTATAAATTTTTAATCTGACCTCAACCAGTGCAAATTCAATGACGCACGTGGGCAATTCAAATTTTGGAATCATTGTCGGGGACAACTATTTCTTAGGAATAGTGACCTTCAGATCAAACCTTGATTACATCACCCCTACCCCTTTCTTAGTTTCTTTCCCCTTTCCCCTATTCTCTTTTCATTTTTCTCCTTCGAGCGCATCTTCCTTTCTCTCTCTCTCTTCTTCATGGAAACTACATGCGCTAGGGCACCTTGACTCGATCAACAATTCTGGATGCACAAGAACAACTACTATTCAATCTTGAGATCGGTTGAACCATCACTGCATGCCACTGATGAACAATGAAATAGTGTAACAAACTTGTGTTTCCACATCTTCAAGACCTCAATTATGCACCACCATCCAATCAAGATGAGTGACCAACACTTTAGGAGCACATTGTTATGACTACGTTATATGGTCCATTAGTGGCGATGCACTCATCATTGTGTGCCTACCAATTCAGGAGAACTCTTTTGAGATCAAACCTGGACTCATTCACATGATCCAGAATATGCGGCAGTTCCATGGGATTCAAAGCAAAGACCCCCACGAGAACATTTTTAACTTTCTTGAGGTTTGTGATACCTTTCACAACCAAAGCGTGTTATCAGACGTCATTCAGTTAAGAGTCTTCTCTTTATCCTTGTGCGATGGAGCCAAGGACTGGCTAAAGAGTCAAGATTCCAAGTCAATAATGACTTGGGATGAATTAGAAAGTATGTTCCATGATAAGTACTTCCCACTAATTTGGACTTGGAAGCTCTCAAACGAAATTCAAAACTTCACCCAGACAGATAGATAATAAACATGTGAAGGTTGGGACAGATTCAAGGAGTTGACCCAAAATTGCTAATATCAGGGAATAACTATGTGGATTCAACATCAAACATTTTATCAAGGACTGAAACCTATTGCACGTACTATAGTAGGCATCACTGCTGATGGAGGACTCATGCTCAAGATGTCAGAAGCTGACCAGAAAATTCTGGATGCAGTCTCACACAATGAGAGTCTATGGAAAAGTGATTGAGGACCGTACCAGTGTGGAATTCATTAGGTTGAAGAGACCACCCACCATGCTTCTGAAGTAGAGGTACTTACCAAGAAGCTAGAATCATTCTAATTACCTACTACACCACCACCCCATCCTGCTCCAATACTAGAAATACAATCCTGTGAGATGTGCAGAGGCCTGCATTCTTACAAAGATTTCAGGGAAGGGTGCAAGAGCCCCAAATTCAAGATTTTAATTATATCAATTACAATCAATATGACCAAAAGTTCCAGCAGCCCCATCAATAAAAAATTAAAAAACTACAAGCAACTTTTGACTAAACAATAGCCGCAATAGTAAAGACAAGGTTAATTTCAAAGGAGAAGTTTACAGGTACCACAAATAAAATAAGGACCACCTGGGTACCCACCATAAGGTCCATCTCCTTGACCACAATAGAAATTCCAACAAGGATTTCCTTTAGTTCATCAATATCCACCACACCACAAAAAAAATTCCAAAAAGCTCCACCAAGACCACCACAAGAATCCCATCCTCTACAAACTAATCTTGAAAAACTACTCAATGTATGAATGAATAATGTAGATCAATGTATGACTACCCATGAAATGGAAATGTAACACCAAAGAGCAGCCTTACGAAATCTCAAGCACAAGATGGGTTGAATTTAAAAAACTTTATCACACCAACTACTAAGTACATTAACCAGTGACATTACTATGCATCCAAGAGAAAAATGAAAGAAAATGGTGCTCAGGAGTGGGAAAATTCTAAAATTACAACAACCATGAGAAGAGAAGGAATAAAGGATAGAGGAATATGAGAAATTGTCAATTGACATTGGTGAAGATGACAATGATGAAACAAAGGAAGCGATTAAAGAAATGAGTCTAGAATCAGAAGCAACTGTTGAAACCCTAACAAAAGAATATCTTGAAAATAAAGAGGTTTATATAGACCCACCAACATAAAACCCCCTATACAATTCCCAAAAATAATTAGGCAATGCATGATCGAGGAATAGAAGAAAAATCTTCTATAAAGTTTCAAGAAATTCATATCAATATCTCATTCACTGAAGTTATTTCTGAAATTTCTGCTTATATGAAATTCCTAAAGGAATTTCTCTCTAACAAGAGGAAGAAGGAAGACCTAGGAGTGCTGATAAAGGAACCCTTTATTAGTTCTATGTTTAACAATGATTTTTTAGCACTGTTAAAAGGGGGTCCTTTTAACTGTTCTAAAAAAGCACTGTTAATCATAGCCTTAATAAAGGGGGTCCTTTATCAGTGTTAAAAAAATTGCTGATAAAGGACCCCTTTTATCAGAGCTAAAAATAGCACTTATAAATACCTTTCTGGTTATAATGTGCTTTTAATATAACAACACACCCAATAAAAAAATGTAATTTGAAACAATGCTATATACATTTAATTGATATCAAGAATGAAAAAATGTACACCCATGGTATATAAAAAACACTTCTCTTTACATTTCAAAAAATATTTTATATAATTAAATTTCGAATTATCTAAAAAAATTTTTAAAACATTAATATTTCATATTTCGATTCTCACGATCCCCTCTAAAAAATGTCTGCACATGGTATCAGTTACCTAACAAATCATCTCAACCTGAGAAAAAGATTATGCCTATATATGAAAACTGATATTATGTAAGTAATGCTATAAAGAAATAAATTTAACATTAATATGAAGGAATACATTAATAAAATGTTAATATTTGATAAAAAATACACATTTGGAGTTATAATGGTCACATTGTGCATTATATTGAGGTGCGTTTGATTCCTACATGTCACAAATGAGTTATTGATAGTTTTCGTAAAATATTAAAGAAATTTGAATGTGTTTGCTCAGTTTTGAGTATGCCACTTGTTCTTTTAATAAAATTAATGTCAATCTTAAATAATGACACATTTAGAGTTATACCAGTCACATCATGCATCATATTGAGGTGCAAATGATTCCCACCTATCACAAATTACTGATGGATAATTTTCTTAAATCATCGAAATAATCCAAATGCGTTTTCTTGGTTTTCAGTATGTTAGTTGTGTTTTTTTACTAAAATGTCATTTCAATCTGGAAACACGCATTATGAGTCATACCGGTCATATTTTTTGTGGGTTTGATGGGATACTAATTAATACATTTCACAAATGACTTATGAATCATTTTCCTAAATTATCAAGACAATCGCGAACATTTTCTAGGTTTTTAGTGAGTGACAGGTTTTGAACTAAAAAGTCAATTTTAAACTAATAACAAACACTTTTAGTCAAAATGGTCACACCATGAATCGTATTGATGTTTGGTTGATTATTACATGTCAAAATGACTCATGGATCATTTACCTAAAGTATCAAAACAATCTGAATGCAGTTACCAACTTATCAATATGTTACTTGTTATTTTTTCTTAAATTATTGTCAATTTTAAATAAGAAGACACAGTTGGAGACATATCGGTCACACAATACATCATATTTAGGTTCAGTTGACTCCTATACATCACAATTAATCACCTATAGTTTTCCTAAAATACCAAAACTATCCAAGTGCATTTTCTTGGTTTTTAGTATTTTACTTGTTCTTTTTAATTAAATTAATGTCAATTTTAAATAAAAAGACACACTTAGAGTCATATTCGTGACATCGTGCATCTTATTGAGGTGAGTTTGATTCCTACACGTCAAAAATTACTTATAGATCATTTTCATAAAGTATAAAAATAATACAAATGTGTTTTCTTAGTTTTCCATGAGCATATTTTTTTAACTAAAATGTTATTTCAATCTGGAAACACACAATTTGAGTCATACCGGTTGCATCGTGTGTCAGTTTTAAGTGAGAATACTTCAAACACACCACATATTACTTATGAATCACTTTCAAAAAATATCAAGACAATTGGAGTGGATTTTCTTGCTTTTCAGTGAGTGACACATTTTGAGCTAAAATGTTAATTTTAAACTCATAACAGACACGTTTAGTCATACCGGTCACACCGTGCATCAGATTAAGGTGTGGTTGATTCATATACATTAAAAATGACTCATGGGTCATTTTTTTTTTCTAAAATATCAAAATAATCCTAATGTGTTTCTTGGTTGTTAGTATGTCACTTGTTCTTTTTTACTTAAATTAATGTCAATTTTAAATAAAAAGAAGCATTTGGAGTTATACCAGTCACACCCTGAATTGTATTGAGCTGAGGTTTATTACTACACATACAAAATGACTCATGGATAATTTTCCTAAATTATTAAAATAATACGAATGTGTTTTCTCAGTTTACAGTATTCCAGTTGTTCTTTTTACCAAAATTAATGTCAATTTTAAATAAAAAGAGACACTTTGAGTTATATCGGCCATAATTTGCATCAAATCGAGGTTAGGTGTAATGCCCTGACCCCAGTTACCTAGATTTGGTTCATTATTAAATAACATTGGCATGATAAAAAAATATCAAGTCTTAAAAGACCGATTAGTTTAGTAGCCTTGGAAGTACTAGATTAATTCGTAAGGTTTACATTACATCATAAATGGAAAACTACAACAACATTGTTTCCATAGAAAACACTGAGATCCCATAGAATATCCCTACAGGTCAGTCATAATATACTTATTCGCATCCAGGGAAAAATAAAACATGGAAAGGGGTGATCTAAGATGCTCAGTAAGGATAAAAATATAGCAAAAAATTTCATAAATAAGCATAAACATTTAAGGCAATGTATAAAACTAAAACAAAATTAGTTTAAAAATGAAATTTAGCATAATATAGGAAATATAAAAAAAATAATGCCATTTAATTACTCACATGGATATTCTACCCATCTAATGATCACATGCAATATCAATATCCACTTTCATAATGGTCGAATGCATAATGCCAGACTTTCATAACCACATAGTCAAGGCATTGTGCTAAGACTACAAATTAGATTTTCTCAAGATCTTGTTCCAAGACACTAGTTTGTCTCATTAGAACTACCGATGAATCAAGGATATATAGTAGGCTCCACCCATCACATACTAAGTCCAATGCATTCTTCATATAAAAGGGTTTAAACATAACATAAACATTCGTATTAAAACTAGCATATGAAATAACAATACTTTATCAATAAAACAAGAATGGTATAAAAATAAAACATCCACCATAAAACATATCACAAAACCATCAATACAATATAGAAGTTTTGTATCATAATAAATCAACATCAAATAAGCTTAAAATCCATCAAAGGATGTTGACATAGATGAAATCAAAAACATTTTTTTAGAGAAATTTCTATTTATATTTTGAAATAATTTATGCAATAATTTATTTTTTAAATATTCTTATAAGCTTATAAGGTAAGATTAAATGATGTTATAATGGGAGAAAATAGCCACACCCGCCGTATAAGTTAAAAAAACATTCTTACCTTAATTTCGTTGAAAAGGTTATAAAGGACCTTGTTTAGAAAATGACGGAAAGATTCCTTTCAAAGCATTTTATAAAAAGTCAAAAAATGGTATAAATGACTTAACCCATAGTATAGTAAATAATAAAAATGTTTTGGAATACATTTTTAAGAAACATGGATGTGGATGATAAAGAGGTCCCAGAAGATAATTACGTATAAACAACCTTGGATAATGAAGAGATTGTAGAATTAACCCTTACCTTGTACTTTTCTTTGGTCGAGGGTAGGTTAACCTCCTATATAATGCTGAAATAATTGTTATTAAATTATTCAAGAATAATATACATTAATATGAAATCATATATGATCTCTTAACACTACTTTGTTAATAATATCATAGTATTATCATCATTTCGGGTGTTAACTGATTCGTTTTCCTTTATATGATTTGTTATGTAAGTAATGTTTTTTATCTGTAGGATGTATATAATTCATATTTAGAATGATATTAAGTCCATAAACATTATTTTTAATCATCTAATGAAAATTATTCTTGGATGGATATGATGGGGAATGAATCTCATCACGTTCGTGGAGATGATAATCCGTACGTACGCACGACCGATAATAGCATTCTTTTGATATTAAAATAATATATTATTGGATGGTATATCACATATAAAGAATCATTATCATGTTATATTTATTATTTAAATCAATTAAACATCATTATTATACACATCCAAATAATAATGTATTGAATAACAATTACACCATGACGTGGAGACAGTAATCCATACATACACACGTATGGTGACATGTCATTCAAAAGATGGATAGAATAATGAATATGGTTGTACCATATTCATAATAATATCACATTATATAGAAGATACTGAAGTTGTTATTTTTTAATGGAAACAACAAAGAAAGAGGAAGTGGAAGAAGAAAGGAACTTGAAAGAGGTGATGAAATATTTACCTCTTCTTCGGATTCTTCCTTTTGGTTTGATCAAAAGGGACCCTTAGGTTGCCTTTATGACTAATTTAGGGCCTCTAGGATTAATGGGGGACAATTTAGAGGGTATTTGGATAAGGTTTGGACGATCCAAATGGCTTTTAAGGTGTCAATTAGAGAGAAGGGGGAGTGCCCTTTTATAAGAGGGGTGAGGGGCACCTTAGGAAAATCTAGAAATATTATTTTATACTAAACTAATTTGTGGTTTCTAAGGGATCAAAAATGGATAATTTAAATTATATGGTGGGGATGATTCGAAAACCACTCAACCAATCGGTTTTAGAGAGGTTTGGTTCACTATATTTACTTTATCTTTTAGATTTAACTCTTAGTTAAATAGTTTGACATTTACTATGTCTCTTTGTATTTTTATATTATATGGTTAATAAACATACTATATACTTCCAAGAGAACCCCAAGTAGTTCATTAATGATAAAAATGTAATTATATAAGTATTTTGGCCGAACCTTATATTTTTATGAATAGAATATCAATTAACAATATAATATTTGTTTTAAATACTCTTTTATGTCAATTTTTATACTATTTGGTATTTTGTTTTTGCTAAATTCATAGCAGCATTATTACTTCAAACAAAATCCATCTAACTAACCCAAACATGTAATATTAACCTATAAAATTATTGGAATTCATAAAAAGTCTCAAATTACATTTATTTGGATATTTATAATATCAATTATTTTAATATTTCATTAATTAGGTAATTACTGCATCATAATTGTGTCATAAATAAATTAAATTATTACATGTCTAAAAAATATAAATAAAATACCATTATGCATGAAATATTCTAAGATTTCTAATGAATATTTATAGTCAGATTTAACTTATGTGTAACCCTATATTAAAAATGGTTTAGTTGTTAAACATTGATTTTAACTCTTTTAACTATTCTTTAAATAAAATAATAATAATTGTCCTAATCTAATACAAGTGGACATAAAAGATCATATTTTAGTCCTAAGTTAGTTTTAGGTCAAATTAAACTTATCCAATAGAATTAGGACATGTTTTAGGGTAATAATAATATCATTTTTACCCTTAATTACCCTATTTACTTTTAACTGTGGTAAATAAAAGTAAAAAGTTACTATTCACCAAAAAAATATTTTCATCTTATTGAACCAAATTTTTCTTACTGATATAAATAGTGTCTCTCATATTTTTTAAATTCCACTCACATAATTGGTAAAATTATGTTTTATGCGAATTTGCAAATTCTCCTAAGAGGTGGGTAAAAGACGGTGAAAAGTTCTATAAAATTCTTATATATCTAAAATTTTTATAAATTGACTCCAATGAATTACATTGAAATCATATAATTATTATGTATCTATTTTGAACTAAAATAAATTTAAATAAAATAAATAGTCATTTAAATAAAAATTTAGTTTTAAACTATAACTCAGTGTTTTTCACTATTCATAAAAAATTGAAAGTTTTCAGAAAAATACCAAAAATTCACCCTAAGTTAATGTTGATATTATGAATCCAAAAATGAAGTTCATTTTGAATGATAAAATTTATAGAATTTAAAAAAATGGGTATTACTATTCATAATGGCTACTTTGATTGGTTGTGGTGTGTTAGAACTCAAAACTGCATACAACACACGCTACTATATTATTCAAAGAGAAACGTACTGTGGAAGCTAGGGGAGTTACATTCTCCCCTCAAAAAAATAATTTCATCCTCGAAATTTCTAGAGTATTACTACATAAAAAGACTCAGGTGGTTCTTCATCATACGTTTCTCGGGTTCTTATGTTGGCTCTTCCAGCTTATGGATTCTCCATAGAACTTTTACGAGACAAGTGGTCTGGTTTCTCAGCACCTTTTCTCTTGTATGAAGAATCTTGATAGGCTCTTCACAATAAGACAGATCAGGTTCTAGTTCTAATTCCTCATATATGAGTACATGCATTGTGTCGGGCTTGTATTTTCTCAACAGTGATACGTGGAACACCTCATGAACTTTGGAGAGACTTAGAGGGATTGCTAAATGGTAATCTACAACCCCAATTCGTTCTAGAATTTCGAAAGTTCTAATGTACCTTAGACTCAATTTACCCTTCTTACCGAAACGTATAACACACTTTCATGGAGATACGTCCAAGAAAACATGATTTCCTACTTGAAATTCCAAATCATTCCTTCAGTTATCAGCATAGCTCTTCTGCCTACTTTGACCTTTCTTGATGTGGTTTTGGATTACCTTCAAATTTTCCATCATTTCCTCTACAAGTTATGGGCCTACGATTTTTATTTCACCAACATCATCCCAACAGGTTGGTGTGCGACATCTCTTTCTATATAACGCTTCATATGGTGCCATCAAAATACTTCAATGGAAGCTATTATTATAGGAAAATGCTACCAGAGGAAAATATTGATCTCACATACCTTGAAAGTCAAGTGAGCATGATCTCAACATGTCTTATAAGGTTTGAATAGTCCATTCTGATTGTCCATCAGTTTGGGGGTGGTAGGCAGTGCTCAAACGAAGTTCAGTATCTATGGCCTTCTGAAGGCTTTTCCAGAATCTTGGTGTAAAACGTGTATCACGATCAGAAAAAATTGATTGTGGTACTCCATGAAGTCTTACAACATTATTAATATATAGTCTTGTTAATAGTTCAATTGGTAAATCTTCTCTTATAGCATGAAAATGTGCTAACTTTGTAAGACGATCAACAATGACCCATATTGCATCGCTCCTTCTAAGAGTCTTTGGTAGTCCCATGACCAAGTCCGTCGTGATGTCATCCCATTTCCACTCAAATATGGGAAGAGGATTCATGACTCTTACAGGCTGTTGCCTTCTAGATTTCACTTGTTTAAAAACCATACATCTTGACACAAAATCATAAATCTCCCTCTTCATGTTTCCCCACCAAAAATGTTCCTTCAAATCTCTATACATTTTGGTGCTACCAGGGTGTATAGAGAAATTGGAACTGTGAGAATCATCCAAAAATTACCTTTTTAGATCACGTATATCGAGAACACAAAGTCTTCCCATATTTTAAAATTCTATATTTACACACAAAGTCACTCAATATCCCATCATTCCCAGACTTGATCTTCTTTTGGAACTCTTCATCATTGGTATGATAACTCTTTATCCTTTCTAGTAAATATAGTTTGGAAACCATTTTAAAAACTATTTATGTTTCCCCTTCCATGGTGATTCCCATATCAATCGTTACTAGATCCGTATATATAGGACCCTTCTCAACTCTCATCTTCAAAGCAAAGATTACAGCTACTAACTCAAGATCAAGAGTATGATATTTTTTCTCATGAATTTTTAGCTGTTGTGACGCATAGGCAATAAACCTATCATTATGTATAAGGAAACAACTATGTCCTTTCTTTGAAGCATCACTGTAAATAACAAACCCATCATTCCTCGATGGAAGAGTCAATATAAGAGCATTGAATAATCTTATCTTCAGTTCTTCAAAAAATTCTTCACACTCTTTTGTCCAAAAAAATTTAACCCCTTTTCGTGTGAGCTCTATTAATGGGTTATCCAATCAGGAAAAATTCTAAAGGAAACACCGATAATAACCTGATAAACCAATAAAACTACGTACCACAGTTATACTCGTTGGTGGTGTCCATTCATGGATTGATCTTGTCATATAAGGATCAATAGATATTCTATCCTTAGAGACAATATGGTCAAGAATAGAAATCACCTGAAGCCAGAATTCACACTTTCTAAACATCCCATATAATTAATGTCTTCCAAGAGTCTTCAGGATAATGCGCAAGTCATTTTTACAATATTCATAGATTTTGGAGTATACCAAGATTTCATCAATAAATACGACTACAAATTCATCAAAATATTCCTTGAAAACTCTATTTGTTAGATCCATGAAGACAGAGGGTGTATTAGTCAATCCAAAAGGCATTAATATAAACTCGTAATGCTCGTACCTAGTTCGAAATGCTATTTTCAAA
This sequence comes from Viscum album, assembly GCA_963277665.1. Taxonomy (NCBI): domain Eukaryota; kingdom Viridiplantae; phylum Streptophyta; class Magnoliopsida; order Santalales; family Viscaceae; genus Viscum; species Viscum album. Next base: position 1,409,120,478 of record OY728125.1, read on the forward strand.
ATGTCTTCCTTCTTCACACATAACTGATTATATCCAGATCGAAGGTCAATCTTTGAAAAGTATTGAACTCCATGCAGTTAGTCAAATAAATCATCAATGTGTCGTAGGGGACACTTGTTCTTTATTGTTATAGTATTGATCTCCCTTTAGTCAATGCACAACCTCATAGATCCATCTTTCTTCTTAAGAAAAAGGACAGGGGATCCCCATGGAGAAACACTAGGGTGAATAAATCCCTTATTACTCAATTCCGCTAATTGTTTCTTTAGTTCCACTAATTCCACAATGTCCATTCTATAAGGGGTCTTCGATATGGTCCTTGAACCAGGAATTATATCAATGGAAAACTCAATTTCTCATTCTGGAGGATGTCCAGGTAAATCCCCTGGAAATACAAAAACATAATCTTTAACAATAGGTACATCTTCTTTTTAAACATTCTTTTCATCACCCAAAATTGTTTAATTCTCTTCCTCTATAATAATTGAATTTAGTTGAGCTACTGGGGGTGGTTCTAGATAAAAATTAGGTGGTGACGATTCTTCTCTAAAGATAAAGTGTTCTTTATCATCATCATCAGAGATTTTAAACTCCTTCTTCTTATAATAAATCTTCACATCATGGTCAAAAAGCCAATCTATACTGAGGATTATATCAAATTCAATCAAGGTTATGATGATGAGATCAGTATAGAAAAAACATTTAAATTCTCTAATGGGAACTGATTCACAATTTTTTTTTGCGATGAGACTTCCCTTAGGAGTTTTGACAGAAAAATACCTTGTTAAATCAAATTGTAAATATATAATTTTCATAGCAAACTAGGAAGATATGAAACAAAACGATGATCCGGAATCAAATAAAGAATTTTCTAAACTTGAGGAAACCATTAAATTACCTGCCACCATGTCTTTTGGAGCATCAACCTCATCATTAGTGATAGCTTAAACTTGGCCTTGATCCCTCAGCCTTTTCTAAGGTAAGTTACCTTTTACTCTTAGAACATTAATTCACATAATTCCCCCCCTCTATAGAATTGTATCATTCAACATCGACACCCTCTTTATTTCCCTTGCAATCATGATCTTGGTGGCCTTTTTCACCACACTTGTAAAAGACTCCCATTCCTTTAAAGAAAGTACTAGGGTGTTTCTTCTCACATTTACCGCATGATAGATATTCAAATTCTCCCTTATTCCCCTTATATCCATTTCATGAGTGTTGAGTAGATCTCTTCTTCTCTTGCTTTGCTTTAAAGTCGTAAGACATGGAGAATTATTTTTCTGTCTTGATAACACATGAGACAATATCTTTGTACCCTGAGAAGGATTGTGAGACTAATGCTCGATGGAGAAATGGTTTTAACCCATCAAAAAAAATGATCAATTTTACTTCTTGGGTTATATATATAATCTACTGCATGCCTTGCTAAACTTGTAAAGTTAGCTTCATACTTTGCGACATTCTCATCGTCCTTTGGCCTTAGACTCAGAAATTGTATTTCCATATCTACTGGATGGTCAGGAGGAAAGTATTTTTATAAGAAAATATCTTTAAACTCCCTATATTACATATTTGATACTTCATAATCTTCCTTTGTGTATTGAATCAATGACAACCATTGATCAACATCTCCAGAGAGGCGGTAAACTACCATGAAAACTTTTTTCATTTCGCTACTCCCCAGGGTGTGGAATATTTTTTCTAATGAATTTATCCATTGATCGGCTACTAGTGGATTTATACTCCCATTTAATGTTGGTGGTTGTTTCCTCATGAAGCGATCTAACATTGATCCCCCATGGATTAGATCAGGGTGCTCCATACGGGTAAGGTTATTATTCATTACCTGAGTGAGTTTTCCCAATATAGTGATAAGCTGATCAGCACCAGTTGTATCACGAGCTCCACTATAATTATCTTAAGTAGGAGGGAAAACACTACATGGATTGAATGCATTGATACGGTTCTCATTCCTTACACTAGGCACCATTTCTAAACAATGGCATAAACTAGATTAGTTTATGAATCGAAATACGTAATTACAAACTTTTAAAACACTTAACATAAATTGAACAGTTTATGGACATAATCTATAATCATAAAAATGTTTTCTTTGAGGAAGTATATAATCATAAACCCTTCATAATTATTTTTAAATAAAATGATAATTATCCTAAGTATTTCCCCCAGGAGGGGCGTAACCATGAGTGCAGCAAGGCCCATTGTCAGGCACCTGTTCCCGTTTGAGTCTAGATCAAAATAGTGGTTTCGGGTTTTACCCCTAGGTACATCTATGCCAGAGCCGCCTCTACCTACTCATATCCAGACTGGGATGTATTTCATGGAAAAATAAAAAAATCTCTACTATACCGAAATTCTAGAAAGTTATTCTATACTAATCATCAAATTCTATCTTTGGGTAATGTGCTCTAATAAAGTTTTATCTAAATGTAGATTCAAAGGTTTGTACTAACCTTCCACTGATACCAACTGTAATTCCCCGACCCTAGTTACCCAGAGTGGGTGTATTATTACACAACATTTGCAAGATCACAAAAGATCAAGTCTCTATAGGATGTATCTTATTAATATTCAGAATGATATTAAGTCTTTAAATATTATTTCTAATCATCTAATGAAAATTAGTCTTGAATGGATACGATGGGGAATGAATCTCATCGCGTTCGTGGAGACGGTAATCAGTACGTATGCATGAGCGATAATACCATTATTTTGATTTTAAAATAATATATATTTGGATGGTATATCAAATATAAAGAATCATTTTAATGTTATATTTATTATTTACATCACTTACACATCATTATTATACCCATCCAAATAATAATATATTGAATAACAATTACACCACGACGTGGTGATAGTAATCTGTACGTACACACGTATGTTGACATGTCATTAAAAAGATGGATAGAATAATGAATATGGTTGTACCATATTCATAATAACATCAATGTATATAGAAGATACTGGAGTTATTATTTTAGAATGTAAACAACAAATAAAGAGGAAGTGGAAGAAGAAAAGAACTTGAAAGAGGTGATGAAATATTAACCTCTTCTCCGGGTTCTTCCTTTTGATTTGATCAAAAGGGATTTTTAGGATAGATTTATGACTAAAGGAGGGCCTCTAGGATGAAGGGAGGATAGTTGAGAGGCTATTTGGGTAGGTGTTGACTGATCCAAATGGCTTCGAATGTGTGAATTTGAGAGGAGCAGTGGCCTTTTATAAGAGGGGTGAGGGTCCCCTTAGGAGAAGCTAGAAATATTATTTTATAATAAAATAATTTTCGATTTATAATGGCTCAAAAATAGATTATTTAAAGGATAAGGTGGGTATGGGTCAAAAACCACTCAACCAATAGGTCTTATATGGGTTGTTGTCACTATATTAACATTATCTTTTGGATTTAACTCTTAGTTAAATAGTTTGACATTTACCAGGTCTCTTTGTATTTTTATATTATATGGTTAATACACATACTATATACTTACAAGCGAACCCCAAGTGGTTTATTAATGATACACCTATCATTATATAAGTACTTTGCCTGAGCCTTAGATTTTTATGAATAGAATATTAATTAATAATATTATATTTGTTTTAAAAACTATTTTATGTCAATTTTGACACTATTTGGTATTTTTTTTTTCCAAATTCATAAGAGCATTATTAAGTCGAAAAAAATTAATCTAACTAACCATAAAATGTCATATTAACCTAGAAATTTTGTTTAATTCATAAAAAGTCTCAAATTAAATTAATTTGGATATTTATAATATTAATTATTTTAATATTTCATTAATTAGGTAATTATTGCATCATCATTGTGTCATAAATAATTTAAATTATTAAATTTATAAAAAATATAAATAAAATATAATTATGTAGGAAATATATTTATATTTCTAATGAATATTTATAGTCGAGTTTATCATATGTGTAACCCTATATTAAAAATGGTTCAGTTATTAAACATTGATTTTAACTCTTTTAACTCTTCTTTAAATAAAATATTAATAACATTCCTAATCTAATCCAAGTGGACCTAAAGGATCATATTTTATTCCTAAGGCTATTTTTGGTCGAATTACACTTATCCAATAGAATTAGGACATGTGTTAGGGTAATAATAATATCATTTCAACCCTTAATTTACCCTATTTACTTTTAACTGTGGTAAATAAAAGTGAAAAGTTACTATTCACCAAAAATTATTTTCATATTATTGAACCAAATTTTTCATATTGATATCAATAGTGTCTCTCAGATTTTTGAACTTCCACTCACAGAAGTGGTAAAATTAAGTTTTATGCGAATTTGAAAATTCTCCTAGGAGGTGGGTAAAAGACGGTGAAAAGTTCTATAAAATTTTTATATATCTAAAATTATTTTAATTTGACTCCAATGAATTACATTGAACTTATATAGGTATTATGTATCTATTTTGACTCTAAATAAATTTAAATTAAAAAAATGGTTATTTAAATAAAAATTTGGTTTTAAACTATAACTCGGTGTTTTTCACTATTCATCAAAAATTGAATGTTTTCAAAAAATACCAAAAATTCAGCCAAAACTAATTTTGATATTCTGAATCCAAAAATGGAGACTATTTTGAAAGATAAGAATTATAAAATTTAAAAAAATGGGTATTAATATTCATAATGGCTAGTTTGATTGGTTGTGGGGTGTTAGAACTCGAAGTTGCCTACAACACACACTACTGTGTTATTCAAAGAGAAAAATACCATGGAATCTTGGGGTGTTACATTAGGTTGATTCTTACATGTCAAAAATGATATATAGGTCATTTTACTAAATTATCAAAACCATCCAAATGCATTTTATAGGTTTTCAGTATGCCACTTGGGTTTTTTTACTAAAATGCCATTTCAAACTACCAACATGCATTTGGAGTCATACCGGTCGCATCGAGCATCGGTTTCACATGATACTACCTCATTCACATAAAAAATGACGTATTAATAATTGTCCTAAATTATGAAGACAATCAGAGCACGTTTTCCTTACTTTCAATGAGTGACACATTTTGAAATAAAATGTCAATTTTTACATGATAACATAAACTTTTCATTATACCGGCCACACCATGAATAATATTGAGGTTTGGTTGATTCCTACATGTGAAAAATGACTAATGGGTCATTTTTCTAAAGTATCAAAACAATATAAATGTGTTTTATCAATTTTCAGTTTGTAACTTGTTCTTTTTTCTAAATTTAATGTCAATTTAATATAAAAATACACACATAAAGTAATAATGGAAACATCGTACATAATATTGATGTTCAATTGATTCATACATATAAAAAATAACTTATGTATTGGTTTACTAAAGTATCAGAATAATCTGAATGCATTTGGTCAGTTTTTAGTATATCACTTGTTTTTTTAACTAGAAGTAATGCTAATTTTAAATAAAAAGAGACCATTTGAGTGATACTGGTCACATCGTGCATCATATTGAGTTGGGGTGGATTAATAATCACAAAAACCTATAGATGGATATTTTTCCTAAAGTATCAAGACAATATGAATGTGTTTTATTGATTTTCAGTGATCTAGTTGTGTTTTTTTACTAAAATGTCATTTCAAACTAGAAACATGCATTTTGAGTCATACTGGTCACATCATTTGTCGATTTGATATGAGACTGATTCATACACATCAAAAATGATTTATGAATCATTATGTAAAATTATAAACACAATCATATCACGTTTTCTTGGTTTTTATTGGGTGAAACATTATGAACTAAAATGTCAATTTTAAAGTAATAACATATATTTTTAGTCATACCGGCCACACCGTGTGTCGGATTGAGGTGTGGTTGATTCCTACATGTCAAAAAGAACTTACGGATCATTTTACTAAAGTATCAAAATAATATAAATGCATTTTCTTAGTTTTTAGCATGCAAATTTTTCTTTTGACATAATTAAATGTCAATATAATATAAAAATATGCACTTAATGTCATATTGTTCACACCGTGAATTGGATTGAGCTGTGGTTTATTCCTACACATCAAAATTGACTTGGGTATTATTCTTCTAAAGTATCAATATAATATGAATGCATTTTATCAGTTTTTAGTATGTCATATTTTCTTTTTTACTTAATTTAATGTCAATTTGATATAAAAATGCACACTTAAATTCATATAATTCACAATATGAATCTGATTATGGTGTGTTTGATTTCTACACATTTAAAATTACTTATATATCATTTTTCTATAGCATCAAAACAATCTGAATGTGTTTTCTTGGTTTTGAGTAGGTCAGTTTCTATAATACCAACTATATTGTCCCAAACATTCGATACATAGATATCACATCTTAGTAGATTAATATTCCTTATGGAACATAATGGTCCATGCTATAATAGTTTAGGTCTTGTGCTTTTCAAAACATAGAAACATATAGAACTAGTTCATAAGAGTATCCCGTTAAATTATTCTTTACTAGAAACCTTATTAGACATATCATTTCTAAAAACATTATTTACAACCAAAGATACAAAAAATAAGAAATGGTGATCATAGATGCTTCATAAGGGTAGAAAATTTATACATCAATGATCATATAAGGATAACATGAGCATAAAGATGTAAGAAGGTGATATTAACATTAGAAATTCATAATCTGCATATCATAGATCATAATCATAAGTTATAGATAAAAGCATGGTAGTTAAGAAGATATGAATCTTAAAGGATAAAAGAATATTATAAACTAATAACATAAACTTCGGGTCGTACTAAGCACACTGTGTATTAGATTGAGGTGCACCTGATTGAGTTGTGGCTCATTACTACACTGTTTTGGAAAATGTTCATGAATGATCTTTTGGGAAGTCATACATTGCATTAAACTATTGAGAAATCCCTTGGTGGATTCATCCTTATGATTCAGTTCACATTTCATGTAACATGGTGTTTCCTCTTCCACTTGAAAGGAACATGTTCTCTCTTTTTTGGATTATTGTAGATAGTTGAAAAGAAAATATGACTTCCCAAAATACCTGTAAAAAATTAAACAAGTATTATATAAAAATGATAACGAAATTAGAATACAAATAATAGATAAAATGATGAAAAATAAAATAATTACATAAGTAGTAGTAATTTACCTTTATACATTATTGACTCATTTCATTGTTGTCATTATCTTAGTTGTAGCCTCGAAGTCCAATCTCTCATGAGCATGATAAATTTCGAAAAAACCACCCCAACTCGAACAAAGGAATCCATCTATATTAGAAACAATTTCTTATGCGAGTAATACAAAGAATAAATAAATTAAAAAGAAATATTAAACAATCCAATACTTCTATAGAAGTCACATCTTCATGTTATTTATGTATATTCTTCCATAATGTATGTTTCCCATTCGTTTCGGAGCACATATATATCATCTTATGAATATAAGTCTTTTTGATAGTCAGACTTGTACTGGAAAAAGATAAATACACAAAGTATTAATAAATATTCTAAATTAATTAGTAATTATCTTCAAAAATAACTCTTCAGGGATACTAGATTGTTAATAGAATATGATCTCTCTTATAAATTTACAAACATAATAACCACAATTTTTTTCCCATTTGTTTGTTTCGAACACTATAGAAACATTGAGAAAATTAAGAAATTTGTTTTGATATGTGGTTGGATAGTGAAATATTATAATATAAACCTAATAATTTTCCATTCATAGAACTTTTTAGGGTCCTTTTTCTTAGCCCCTGACCCCATTACATATTTTTCACAATATTGATGCACCGCCCTTTCATAACATAATCCTCATTAAAACATAATCTAAATTATATAACATGATTTTTAGTTCTAAAACATTGGATGTAGTGTATTAAAAATATACAAAATCCATCAGGTGTGGTTAGTTTGTTATATATCCATGCATTGAATCTAGGAAATATGTCTTCAGAGCATCCAAATTGACTGCAATGAGCATCAAATGTTGCCTAAAAACACAAAATGGATTAAGTAATTAAAGAAATGAAAATATAGTTGATATTATTAAATTTTAGAGTTTTACCCCTACGTCATTGGTATTAAATAGAGTATGTTATCTAAAAATTTGATTTCAAACGATTTGACCAGACCTATCACTATTTCATCCTTTTTTTGGTATCTATTTTTGGAAGTTCTGTAGAGGTGATGTGAGGACTAATGAGTCCAAAATTTTTTCATGGGAAAATCCATTCAATTATTTTTTATATATACAACTACAAAAAATATGGAATGTATTTAGTCATAATAAACATAGTATATCAGCTTTTGGAAAATCAAATCATGAAAACATACCTCATGTATACATTTAAAACTAATGAGCTTAGCCAATAATAGTAGAGGATATCATTTACATTATCAACACCAATATAGTCTCAAACATCCTCTTTGTACATATTTTATTCAAAATCAACTATGTTACTACTACCATATTTTAACTTTGTATCCACATGAACCATCAATTCTAGTAAATTTTGATATATAATGGGTGGGGTAATGGTGAGTTTAGTAGATCTTTTTGATCAGTTAGTAGATCTTTTTGATGGGTGGGGTAATGGTGATCTTTTGAAAATGGTCTCTCAAAAATTGATGTCTTACATCAATGCATTTTGTTCTAGAACAATATAAAGGTTTATTAGAAATATTTATAGCACTTAGGTTGTCACAATTTATAGGTACATGTTGGAATTGATTTCCATAGTCTAATAAAGTGTGTTTCATCCACAAAATTTGTGCACATTAGCTACTTGCAGCTATATATTCAACTTCATCAGTCGACAGTGCAATTTGTTTTTACAACACCAAGAAACTAGATACTTTCCCAAAATATGGTATGTTCCAATGGTGTTTTTTCTATCTATCTTGCTACCACAAAAATCATCATCTGAATAACTAACTAGGATAATGATTGTTTTATAGGGTAGAACAATCCTAAATTGGTTGTATACTAAAGGTATTTGAAAATCCTTTTTACAGAAACTAAGTGTGACTATTTTGGGTTTTCATGAAAATGAGAATACACACACACACTAAACATAATATCAGGTCAGATGACAGTTAAGTATAAATGACTTCCCATCATACCTTTGTAATTGGTTTGATCCACTAATTTTCTATCTTCATCAAGATCTAATTTAAAGGTGGTACTCATTTGATTTTCACTACTCTTTTTACTATCAAAACCAAAATGTTTTAAAAGGTATTTAGTAAACTTACTTTTATTGAAAATAATTCCTTTTTTACTTTGAAAAATCTGAAAACCATGAAAAAATTTCAGTTCACACATTAAACTCATTTCAAATTAATTATTCATCATCTTTGGGAATTCATTACATAAAGAATTTTTAGATGATCCAAAAATAATATCATCTATATAAATTTGAACAACAAAAACATCTTTTGAAATTATATTTATAAATAGGGTAGGATCAGCAATAAATTTTAAAAATCTTTTTAAAATAAGAATATAGATGAGATTATCATACCAAGCTCTAAGATATTATTTCAAACCATATAAATCTTTTTTTAACTTGAAAACATGATTTGGAAATGAGGATTTTGAAATCCATGGGGTTGTTCAACAAAAAAATCCTCAACTATATACCCATTTAAAAATGAACTTTTGGCATCCATTTGATATAGTCTAAAATCTAGATATAATACATAGGAAAGGGGTATTCCAATGGATTCAATTATATCTACATGTGAAAAGGGTTCTTTATATTCTATACCCTATTCTTGACTGTACCTTTGTAAAAAAAGTCTAGACTATTCCTTACAATTTCATCTGATAAATAAAATTTATTTCTAAAAAACCATTTATTTCCAATAGTCAAGGTTGGGAATTTATGTTCAAGGTAGATAAACCATCCTCAAGGTTTTATAAAGGGGTCTTAGGATCATGTGTATAAGGACCCGACCCTAGTTTCCTGGAGCCAGTGCCTTATTGGCATATAAACAAGGAATAGGTATCCCGAAGGACCGAGTAGTTTAGTATTATTGGAAACAAGATACATAAATAAGTTTATCGTTACATTATGAAGGAAAAAACAACACTAATTTATTCCACTAGAAAACATCCATGGCTCCTAGATTTTGCTAGAAATCATTCATAATTTACTTCTTCATGCCCTATGGAAATAAAACATAAGAATGGGGTGAGCTCAAATACTCAGTAAGAGTAAGAAAAACTATGGAAGATAATATAAACATTAGACATGGTGAATAATTGGAACCACCTAACATTAAAAATAAATTTGAACATAAAATGGTAGGAATATGAGTTGAGTAAATATTTCCATAATATAAAATAATCATGGGTATTCTACTAGGAAAATAATCACATGAACTCTTAGTTACTAGATTCATAATGAGGTAATTTCATATGTTGTATATTCTAAAACATTTTTTCAAGGCTTCGTCCAAGACATGTAATTATTAAGGCCTCAGCCAAAATCTATATATCACATTGGGAAAGGACTTGACCAATTCCATGTCTATTTGTCTCATGAGACCTATTGATGCATCAAGGGGATATAGAGGGTCTCACCCATCATATAACAAGTCAAATTAATTCCTCATATGAGCAAGGATAAACATAAACAACATATACCTTCATACTGAAACTATCATATGAAATGTAACTATCTTTCCCCAATCATTAAACATATAACACTAACGATTCCGAGTAATACGGTGAATGATTTTAGAATATATCATCCACAATAGGATTAGTCATAAACCATTAAATTAAATATGATATATGACTTCATAAATGAGTAAACTCAATAATACATAATAATCAACAAGAGCGTTGAATCAAACAAAATTACTCTTATAAAATCATTAACCAATCCTGAGATATCTACTCTTTTATTTAAAAAAGAAGAGTTCTTTTGGAAAATCTTTGTATAAACCCAGAAGTGAAGTCAGATATTATTTTCATAATAAAATGAGTGTTTTTAGAAAGATAATGGTTTTCAAATAATAGATTATAGAGTGCTCTTGAAAATAGATATGAATTTGAGAAATTCCTTTGAATCGAGCTTGTATTTTTGAAACAGTTTTGAAAGTTTCTTTTAAAACATGTAACAATCGATAAAATAGGGAAGGATTATAGTTGGTGTAAATATATAGAATACTCACACAGAATTTATGAGGAGTAAAGACCAATATATAATAATTTCATTGAGGTAATTAGACAATGAAAGTAACCCGAATGAAAATGGAAGTTCGGGTGGAAACCCCTTACCTTAAATCCAAATGTGTTACGCTTTCAAACCTAAGCTCATGGAATATGAAATTATACCTATTAATATCTTATTTAAGAACCTATTAGATATGTATCATAATTATGGTTAATTCATTTATGTCCTTATTGATTAGTTATTTTATTGAATTCCGTCATTCCAGAGTGTTCATTTTCTTTATTTTCATATTCGGTTCACTTGTTTTAAAGTACATGGAATGGATGTAAATATCCAAAATTGAAATTATGTAACACCCCAAGATTTTATAGTACGATTCTCTTTGAATAATATAGTAACGTGTGTTGTAATCAACTTCGAGATTCTAACACCCCGCGACCAATCAAAGTTGCCGTTATGAATAGTAATACCCAATTTTTGAAATTTTATAAATTTTATCTCTCAAAATGGACTTCATTTTTGGATTAATAATATCAAAATTATCCGAGGGTGAAATTTTGGTACTTTTCGGATAACTTTTATATTTTGATGAATAGTGAAAATTACGAAATTTTAATTAAGAACAAATATTTTAATAAAAATAATTAATAGTGATAAATTATGAATTTGAGTGGTTTTAAAGTATATTTATAATATATTTTTATCATTTAATACAATGTTAGTCATTGGACATAATTTCACAATTAAACCGGACATAAACAGGTGTCAATCTTTTGATAGTTATTATCTCTTAAAAACACGCTTTTTGTTTTAACAACGGTAAATTATTTTAAATTAATTTCTGCCAATTATGCGTTTTAAATTTGGAAAAATGGATTAAATATTTGGAATCAGGATGTCCAAATTTTGTAAATAGTTATGTTTTATTTTTAGACATTTTGAATAATTACTTCGGTAAATATTTTATTTACCATGGTTAAAGGGTAAATCCGGTAAATAAGGGTAAAAAAATAATATTATAATAATAATAAATTACCCTAAAAAGTTCCCTAACCTTATTGGTTGATACATTTACGACCATGGGAATCTTTGGGTCGATTTTGGGACCCCATGAAGCCACTTGTAGGTGATAAGGACACATTATATTAATTAAGTTAAAGTAAATACAAAAATGACATACGCATATATCTTTTAGAAAAACAATTTTTACAAAGGGTTATATATGTTGGATTTTCAACTATAAATATTCATTAGAAATATAAAACTATTTCCTACATAATGGTATTTTATTTATAATTTTTAGTCATTTAATAATTAAATTTATTTTTTACACAACAATGATGCAGTATTTTCCTAATTAATGAAAGAATCAAATAATTGGTATTATAAATGTTAAAATAAATATATTTTGAACGTTTTGATGACATCCATGAATTTTATTTGTTAATATGACATTATTGGATTAATTAAATGAATTTTGTTTGAAGTAATAAATTTTTTAAGACTTTAACAAAGATCAATTATTGAATAGTGTCAAAATTGACATAAGTGAGTTTTTTAAAAAAATATTATATTATTAATTGATATTATATTCCTAAAAATCTATGATTAGTCCAAAGGACTTATATCATGATAATTGTATCATTAATGGACCACTTGGGGGTCGATTGGATTTATATAGTATGTTTATTAACTATATAATATAAAAATACAAAGTGACATGGTAAATGTCAATCTAATTAACTAAGAGTTAAAACTAAAATATAAGGTTAATATAATGACCCAAAACTGTCTATAATCAATTGGTTGAAAGGATTTAGACCCATCCCAACATTATAATTTTAATAATACACTTTGGAGCCAATAGAAATCGAATATGAATTTATTATAAATTAATACTTTATCTTTTTTCTAAAGAGCCCCTCCTCCCCCTTATAAAAGGACACCACTTCTAACCAATTATTCACACTTTCAAAGCCTTTTGGTTCGGCCAAATCCTGCCCATATATTCTCTAAACTTCCCTCAATTCAACCTAGATGCCTTAGTTTGCTCATCAATCCAACCTAAGGAGCCCTTTTGATCAAATCAAACGGAAGAACCCGAAGAAGAGGTAATGTTTTCACCACCGTCTTTCAAGTTCCTTTCTTCTTCCACTTATTCTTTATTTTTTATTTCCATTCTAAAAAAACAACTCCAGTATATTCTACATACTTTTATGTTATTATAAATATGGTACAACCATATTCAGTATTCTATCCATTCTTTGAATGACATGTCACTATATGTGCGTATGTACGGCTTACTGTCTCCACGTCGTGGTGTAATTGTTATTCAATACACTATTATTTGGATGGGTATAATAATGATGTGTAATTCATGTAAATAATAAATATAACATGAAAATGATTCTGTATATATGATATACCATCCAATTATATATTATTATAATATCAAAAGAATGATATTGTCGCTCGTGCGTACATACGGACTACCGTCTCCACGAACGCGATGAGATTCATTCTCCATCGTATCAATTCAAGTATAATTCTCATTTAATGATTAAAAATAGTGTTTAAGGACTTAATATCATTATGTATATGATTAATATACAAACTATCCATAACAAACACAACTTATGTAACAAAACATATAAAAGAAAATGAGTAAGTTAACACCCGAAACGATATTAATAATAAGATATTATTAACAAAGAAATGTTAAAAGATCATATATGATATCATATTAATGTATATGATTCTAGTATAATATAATAAAAATTATTTCACCATTATACAAGAGGTTAAACTACCCCCAACCAAGTAAAAGTACAAGGTAAGGGGTTTCTTATCTCACTTTAAATTCTGTGAGATTTCCATTGTTCGCCACTTACTTATTGCATGTGGTGTATTGTGTACTGCCATTTGATATGTATTATCATGATCCTCTTTATATTAATGATTTTATATGTTTTTTTGTGGTTATTGACTATTTTTCATATGACTCTATTGATTACAACGAGGTAAGGGTTAATTTCACAATCACTTTATTATCCGAGGTTGTTTATTCATAATTATATACTGGGACATATTTATCATCCACATCCATGTTTCCTAAAAATGTATTTCAAAACATTTTTAATATTTAATAGACAAGGGGTTAAAGTAATTTATACCCTTTTTTGACTATTTAAATTTTTTTTGAAAGGAATATTTCTGTCTTTTTCCAAACAAGGTACTTTATAACCTTTTCCAAAAAATTAAGGTAAAAATGTTTTTTTAACTTATAGGGCGGGTGTGGTTATTCTACACCGTTATTACACCTTTGAAGATTACCTTACAAGATTATAAGGATATTTCCAAAATAATAGGTTCTTATATAATTATATTATTTTTAAATGATTTCAAAAAAAGACATATTTCTCTCAAATAATTTTGATTTCATTTATGTCAATATCCTTTGATGGATTTTAAGCTTATTTGAAGTTGATTTATTATGATTCAAAACTTCCATATTGTATTGAAGGTTTTGTTATATGTTTGACTGTGGATTAGTTATTTTTATTTCATTCATGGTTTATGGTTAAAGTATTGACATTTCGTAAATTAGTTTTAATATGAAAGTTTATGTTATATCTCAACCTTTTCTTAAGATGAATGTGTTGGGCTAGTATGTTCCGGGTTGGGGACCGGTAAAAGTAAGCCCTCCGGGTTGGTGTCCGGCTATTAGAGGCACTTTGGTTTGGTGTCTGGTTATCAGAGGCACTCCGGGTTGGTGTCCAGTAACAGAGGCTCTCTGGGTTGTGTTCCGGTTAGAGTTAGCCCTTAGGTCTTGGCACGAGGCCTTGACACAAAAATTAAAGTTTGGAATTATGCATTCCCTCATTATTGAAATTAGATATTACATGTGATTATTTGATTAGTATAATATCCATGTGCATGTTTATATGGTAATGTTTGATATATTTTTACCATGTTATGTTCAAGTTTATGTTTAAAAATGCAGTTGTTTTTATTACACATCTTGTCTTAAAAGTTTATAGCTTCCACTAAATTATTTACCCTTACTAAGCATCTGAGCTCACCCCTTTCTATGTTTTATTTTTCCCAAGATCCCAAGAAGTGTTTTATGATTAAGATACAGGGTTAAGATAAGGGAACAATGGCGTTCTCAAAGGACTATTTATGCTGTGTTGTATGTTAGAAAGTGTAATGTAATGTTCATGTATGTAATCTATTTTCCAAGACTGCTAAACTGATCGGTCCTTCAGGACATTATTCCTTATAATCATACCAATGTATTAAAATAATGCATCAACTCTGGGTAATTGAGTTCGGGGCATTACAGTTGGTATCAGAGGAAGTTTATCAATAAACTTGGAAACTAGATTTAGATAAACTTTGATTAGATAACATTACCCTAAGATAGACTTTGAGGATTAATATAGAAGAACTTCCTAGAATTTTGATATTGTAGAGATTTTGTGAGTTTTCCAAGCAATACATCCATGTATGGATACGAGAAGGTAGAGGCGGCTCTGGCACAGATGTACCTAGGGGTAAAACCCGAAAACACTGCTTTGAGCTAGACTTTAAAGGGAACTGGTGCATGACAATGGGCCTTGCTGCACTCTTGGTTACGAAACTCCCGGGGGATATGCTTAGGATAATTCACATTTTCATTACAAACCACTATAAAGTGTTTATGAGTATATACTTCCTCAAAGAAGACATTTTAATTATTATGGATTATATCCATAAGCTATTTAATTTATGTTAAGTGTTTTAAAAGTTTGGGATTAGGTATTGCTATTCATAAACTAATCTAGTGTATGCCATTGTTTATAAATGGCACCCCGTATAAGGAATGAGAACTCAAGCAATACGCATGATCCAAAGAGTAAGAAGGATCATATCTTTCATGATCTTAAGCTGGAATTTAGAAGGGAAGTAGTCTCCCATGTATTATCATCATATGATGAAATAGTATCATGTGATGATAAGATAATTAAATAATTCTTGGAGTCCTATGACTTTGAAGGGATGCTATAGAAGGAAAGGATGGTAGAGAGAAGGACAGATAAAGGGAAGAAGGAAAAGAAGGATTTTACCATATGTGATATCTGGGGAAAGAATCACCTTGGAAAATTCTTGAAGGGAATGGGAGTATGTTATATGTGTGGAGAAAAAGGACACCAAGTACATGATTTTAAGGGTAAGAAAAAGGTTTCAAATGTACAACGCTTCACCTGCAAGGAGTTTGGACACTACGCGAACCAATGTCCCAGTCATCAGAATATGCCGCAAATGATGCTATTGGATAATAATCATGTTATGATACTACCACATATAAAGAGGAATGACTAGTGTTCTTATGTTGTTATTTTGGAATTATTTTATTGAAGTGTTGTATCAATGATGTACTGGAAATAAATAATGATTGTACTGCAGTACTATTTCATTGAGGATTTGAGATTTTATGGTACTAATAAAAGTGGCTCAACAAAAAGATAAAATTTTTGTAAATTACATGGTCTAAGGAATGATAAACCTTAATATGGTCCTAATATTGAGGTACAGATTTTGGAATAAGATATGGTTGATTTGGGTAAACTATATTGGATATTCTTGACTACCTTGAAACTAATTAAAGATTTGTATATTCCATCATTGTTGGAGTTTATGACATTTTTGGATGGATGAAGTATATACAGTATTCTATAAGGAATGAGGTAGAAAGAATGTAATAAATAAGGTTTTTTGGTAATTCAGGATGTTTCAGTGTTTTAAAATAATACATGATGAAGGTATTCACATGCTATTACAGGGTAAAAAGGATCTACATTCTGTTTACCTTTCATATCAATTTTGGACTGAGGGTTTACAGAAGTATTTTGGAAAAGTATAAAGGTTGGAATGGATTATATTTTACATTGGATACTATTGTTAAAGTTATTTTAGGATATTTATAAAAAGGACAACACGCAGACCGTGTGACAACCCATCGCATCGGACAAAGCTACATGAATCAAACCCACAAACATAGTGCAATTGGGATTTATCACCTACCACTAGACTATGTGAAGTCCCTGGAGTGTATAATGTAGTTTTATTTTTTTAAAAGTTATGATAGATGGATTATAAATTTATTTTTGGAACCAGATACGAATAGGATAAATAGAATATTATTTTTAAGTTTTATTATCGTTTAGAGTGAAAGATGAGTTTGTGGTAGTAATTAGTTAAAGGATGGGACTCTACTTGTTAAGTATATATTTTTATTCTTCTCTTATTTTATGAAGAAATTAATTCTTATACTTTAGTTAAGGGATCTTAAAACAAAAATTGTGTTATCATAATACAATATGTTTTCTTTAACCGATGTTATTTTAAATCATCACAGATTGATGAATTTAAGCCCCTCAATTTTACACTTGTTTGTGATTGATGAACTCATACACTACCTATAAATATTTACGTTTTTCCTCCAATTATATGTCTCTAATTTCCACCAATGTTATCCTAATCAAGATCATAATTTGGTTTTGACCCTTTCATTTTCCTTTTCCTCTTATTAAGACTAGATTTTATTAACCTAATTTCCGATGTGGGTTTCCCCAAAGGCATTTTCTATTTTCAGCCATTTATTTTCAAAGAAAAATTTCAAATTGCGAGGATGTAATTTATTGAAGGAGAGGAGAATGTAACACCCCAAGCTTCCATGGTACGATTCTCTTTGAATAATATAGTAGCGTGTGTTGTATGCACCTTCGAGATTCTAACATGCCGCAACCAATCAAAGTAGCCATTATGAATAGTAATACCCACTTTATAAAAATTTATAAATTTTATCTCTCAAAATGGACTTCATTTTTGGATTCAGAATATCGAAATTAGCCTAGGGTAAAATTATGGTACTTTTCGGATAACTTTTATATGAAAAGTTAAAATTACTAAATTTTAATTAAAAACAACTTTTTAATCGAAATAATTAATAGTGATAAATTATGAATTTGAGTGGTTTTAAAGTATATTTAGAATATATTTTTACCATTTAATAAAATGTTGGTCATTGTAAATAATTTCACAATTAAACTGGACTTAAACAAGTGTCAATCTTTTGATAGTTATTATCTCTTAAAAACACGCTTTTTGTTTTAACAACGGGAATTAATTTTAAATTAATTTCTGCCACTTCTGCATTTTGAATTTCAAAAAATGGATTCCATATTTGGAATCAGGATTTCAAAATTGTGTAAATAGGTGTCTTTTATTTTTAGATATTTTGAATAATTACTTCGGTAAATATTTTATTTACCATTGTTAAAGGGTAAATCCGGTAAATAATGGTAAACAAATAATATTATAATAATAATATATTACCCTAAAACGTGTCCTAACCTTATTGGTTAATACATTTCCGACCATGGGAATCTTTGGGTTTATTTTGGGACCCCATGGATCCACTTTTAGGTGATAAGGACACTTTATATTAACTAAGTTAAAGTAAATACAAAAATTACATAAGCATATATCTTTTAGAAAAACAATTTTTACATATGGTTATATATGTTGGATTTTCGACTATAAATATTCATTATAAATCTTGAAATATGTCCTACATAATGGTATTTTATTTATAATTTTTAGACATTTAATAATTAAATTTATTTATTACACAATAATGATGCAGTATTTTCCTTATTAATGAAAGAATCAAATAATTGGTATTATAAATGTTAAAATAAATATAATTTAAAGTTTTGATGACATCCATGAATTTTATTAGTTAATATGACATTATTTTATTGCTTAAATGAATTTGGTTTGAATTAATAAAGTTGTTAAGACTTTAACAAAAATCAATTATTGAATAGTTTCAAAATTGACATAACTGAGTTTTTAAAACAAATATTATATTATTAATTGATATTATATTCCTAAAAATATATGGTTTGGCCAAAGGAATTATATCATGATAAGTTTATAATTAATGGACCACTTGGGGGTATATTGTATGTATATATTAATTTTATTAACTATATAATATAAAAATACAAAGTGACATGGTAAATGTCAATCTAATTAACTAAGAGTTAAAAATAAAAGATAAGTTTAATATAATGACCCAAACATGTCTAAAATATATTGGTTGAAAGGATTTAGACCCATCCCAACATTATACTTTGAATAATCGACTTTGGATCCATTATAAACCGAATATAAATTTATTATAAATTAATACTTTATGTTTTTCCTAAAGAGCCCCTCCCCCCCTTATAAAATGACACCACTTCTAACCAATTATTCACACCTTCAAAGGCTTTTGGTTCGGCCAAATCCTACCAAAATATTCACTCAACTTCCCTTAGTTCAACCTATAGGCATTAGTTTTCTCATAAATCCAACCTAAGGAGCCCTTTTGATCAAATAAAAAGGAAGAACCTGAAGAAGAGGTAATGTTTTCACCACCCTCTTTCAAGTTCCTTTCTTCTTGCACTTCTTCTTTCTTTGTTATTTACATTATAAAACAATAACTACAGTATATTCAATATAATTTGATGTTATTATAAATATGGTACAACCATATTCATTATTCTATCCATCCTTTGAATGACATGTCACCATACGTGCGTACGTACGGTTTATCGTCTCCAACTCGTGGTGTAATTGTTATTCAATACACTATTATTTGGATGGGTATAATAATGATGTGTAATTAATTTAAATAAAAAATATAACATGATAATGATTCTGTATATATGATATACCTTCCAATTATATATTATTATAATATCAAAATAATGATATTGTCGCTCGTGCGTGCGTATGTACGGACTACCGTCTCCACGAACGCGATGAGATTCATTCTCCATCGTATCCATTCAAGTAAAATTATCATTTGATGACTAAAAATAGTGTTTAAGGACTTAATATCATTCTATATATGAATAAGATAAAACCTATCAATAAAAAACATGGCTTATGTAACGAAACATATAAAATAAAATGAGTAAGTTAACACCTGAAAAGATGATAATACTAAGATATTATAAACAAAGCAATGATAAAAGATCATATATGATATCATATCAATGTATATAATTCTTGTATAATTTAATAAAAATTATTTCACCATTATAAAAGAGTTTAAACTACCCCTAACTAAGTAAAAGTACAAGTTAAGGGGTTTCTTATCTCACTTTTAATTCTGTGATATTTCCATTGTTCACCACTTACTTATTGTATATGGTGTATTGTTTACTACCATTTGATATGTATTATCATGATCCTTTTTATATTAATGATATTAAATGATTTATTTGGTGTTTATTGATTATTTTTCATATGACTCTATTGATTACAACGAGGTAAGGGTTAATTTCACAATCTCTTTATTATTTGAGGTTGTTTATTCGTAATTATCTAATGGGACATCTTTATCATCCACATCCATGTTTCCTGAAAATGTATTTCAAAACATTTTTACTATTTACTAGATAAGGGGTTAAAGTCATTTATACCTTTTTTTTGACTTTTTAAAAAAAATTGAAAGGAATCTTTCCGTCTTTTTCCAAACAAGGTACTTTATAACCTTTTCGACAAAATTAAGGTAAGAATATTTTTTTTAACTTATACGGCAGGTGCGGTTATTCTCTGCCATTATTACACTATTGAAGCTTCCCTTACAAGATTATAAGGATATTTTCAAAATAATGGGTTTCTATATAATTATATTATTTTTAAATGATTTCAAAAAAAGACATATTTCTCTCAAATAGTTTTGATTTCATCTATGTCAACATCCTTTGATGGATTTTAAGCTTATTTGAAGTTGATTTATTATGATTAAAAACATCCATATTTCATTGAAGGTTTTGTGATATGTTTTAATGTGGATGAGTTATTTTTATTTCATTAATGGTTTATGGTTAAAGTATTTACATTTCATAAGTTTGTTTTAATAAAAAAATTTATGTTATATCTCAACCTTTTCTTAAGTGGAATGCGTTAGACTAGTATGTTCTGGGTTGGGGACCGGTAAAAGTAATCCCTCTGGGTTGGTATCTGGTTATTAGAGGCACTCCAGGATGGTGTCCGGTTATTAGAGGCACTCCGGGTTGGTGTCTGGTTTTAGAGGCACTCCGGGTTGGAGTCCAGTTACAGAGGCTCTTCAGGTTGGGTTCCGGTTACAGTTAGCCCTTAGGTCTTGGCACGAGGCCTTGGCACAAAAATTAAAGTTTGGAATTATGCATTCCCTCATTATGAAATTAGTTATTACATGTGATTATTTTATTAGTAGAATTTCCTTGTGCATGTTTATATGGAAATTTTTGATTTATTTTTACCATGTTATGTTAAAGTTTATGTTTAAAAAGGGTGTTGTTTTTATTACAAATCTTGCCTTAAAAGTTTATAGCTTCCGCTAAATTATTTACCCTTACTAAGAATCTGAGCTCACCCCTTTCTATGTTTTATTTTTCCTAGGATCCCAAGAAGTGTTTTATTATTAAGATGTAGGGTTAAGATAAGGGAACAATGGCATTCTCAAAGGATTATTTATGCTGTTTTGTATGTTAGAAAGTGTGACGTAATGTTCATGTATGTAATCTATTTTCCAAGACTTTTAAATTGATCGGTCCTTCAAGACTTGATTCCTTGTAATCATACCAATGTATTAAAATAATGCACCGACTCTGTGTAACTGGGGTCGGGGTGTTACAAATTATATATTATTTATGAACATAAATAGATGTTATTTTTCATTTACATAACTTGGTTACATGGAACTTGGATTAATTATTATATAGAACTTTAATGATAATTGCTTTGGTTAATTTGTGGGTTTTGATTACAACGAACTCATTTTTCTTTATAACTTAATACCATTTGTAAAAAGGGATTACATAATCATAAATATGTTATATTACATATATAATAATCTGGTTCAACTATAAAAAGAATGGTTTCATGACCATAATTGATAATGATAATAGAAATCGAAAGCCCATTGTCCTTGAATATGGAAAATTGTCACATCTCATATGGTGTTCTTTCTACGAGTATAAAAGAAGGTAAAAGGGAGATATGATGATAATTTATTACACTATCATGAAAAAATTATAGTACATATAAGTTACTAGAGTCATCACAAAATTTGGATAAGGAGAGGTAATAGAAAAAGAAAACAAATGAACTTGAAAAGAAAGACAAATAATTGAAAAGAGGAATTTACCTCTTGAACCAAAATTCATTGAGAGCCTCCTTAAGGGAGAGGTTTTGGTCTTTTTATGAGACTAAAGCTTGATGAACGTGAGAGAGGAGGTTGGGAGGGTATTTGGACAAAATTTGGATAAGGCACAAGGCTTGAGAGGGGTTAAGGGAAGACGGAGTGAGAAGGGTTTTTTATATTGGAGGGGAGAGGGGATTTCTTATTATAAAATTCATTAATTTATTATTTCCCCACAAGACAAAGAATAGTGAGTCTTCCTTGACCAATAATAGCAATTTTATAATGTGAATTCGAACCAAGTTGTCTTTCATCACTTGTGATGTCATGAATAGTGTATTTAACTGATGTACAGTATTTTACCGTATTTCACTATTCATAAAAAATTCATGTATTTCAGAAAAATCCCAAAAAATCACCCCAATCATTTTTCGATGTGTAGAATCCAAAAATGAAGTCTGTTTTTCAAAAATAATTTTATCAATATGATTAATTTAATATTAAATTAAAATCATAATGTATTCTAAAAACAACAGTCTTAAAACATTTATTTACTTATTCCAAAGCATAGGTATATTGAACATTCACTTGAATATTATTTATATACTGTCATAGGTAAGGTTACTATTCATTAGGGTATATCACTATTCATAAGTGTATGTTACTATTTATAAGGGTAGGTTAGTATTCACCAAAAATTATGTCTTTCTTATTGGTCTCCAAATTACTTACTCATCACAATAGTGTATGTCTAATTTTCAAAATTCACATCACAGAAGTGAAAACCGTATGTTTTAAGGGTCACATAGAACTTATTAGTTAATTATGTTGTGATTTTATATAATTATGAAATATTTATAAGAAATGAATTTCCATTGGAAAATATTGGGCCGTTACATTCTTCCCCCCTTCAGAAATTTCTCCCTCGAAATTTTATTTTACAAACTAGGCCAAAAACATGTGGGGGTTTATTTAATTCATTGATTCCTCAAAATACCATGTTTTCTCTTCATACGTATGGTTTCACCATAGTACCTTGACCATATGAGTAGTCTTTTTGCATAGAACTTTGTCTGTGCGATCCAAGACTTTCATTGGATGCTCCTCATAGGAAAGATTATCCTCCAACTGTACCACCTCTGAAGAGAGTACATGTGAATGGTCTAGTATGTACTTACATAAGAGGGATACATGAAAGACATCATGTAATATCAACATGGTAGTTGGATGTTCTAGTCAATAGGCCATAGCTCTGACTTGATCAAGGATCTCGAAGGGGAAAATATACCCAGGACTTAGCTTTCCTTTCTTCCCAAACCTCATGACCTTATTCCATGGAGATATGCATAGAAATACTAGGTCCACAACTTTTAATTCAATGTCTTGTTTATGGTTATCTACATAACTCTTCTTTCGACTTTGGGCTGCCTTGATATGCCACTAAATGGTTTTCACCTTCTCCACCATTTCTTCGACCATTTCAGGTCCTAGCAGCTTACACTCATCAACTTCATCCCAACACGCCGGGGTTCTACAAATTTTCCCATAATGGGATTCATATGGAGCCATTCAGATGCTCAAGTGGAAACTGTTGTTGTAGGATAATTCAACCAGTGGAAGATGTTGGTCCCATAATCCTTCTAATTCTATAGAACATGATCTCAACATGTCTTCTAGGGTCTGAATAGTCCACTCAGATTGGCCATCAGTTTGAGGATGATAGGCCGTACTGAAGTTCAGTTCAGTGCTTAGAGCATGTTGGAGACTTTTCCAAAACTTCTATGTGAATCTAGGATCAAGGTCAGATACAATAGATAGTGGTACTCCATCCAACCTTACCACATCTTTGATGTATATTCATGCAAGTTGATCCAATGAGAATTCCTCTCGAATCAGGATAAAGAGAGTTGTATTTGTAAGACGATCCACAATGACCCATATAGAATTGTTTCCTCTGGATGTCCTTGGAAGTCTAGTGACAAAGTACATGGTAAAGTTCTCTCACTTCCATGATGATATGGGTAGTAGTTTCATCATCCCCTTAGACTTTTTCCTCTCAGTCTTCACCTGTTGACATACCAGGCACTTTGATGTATATTCAGCAATATCCCTTTTCATATTGTCCCACCAAATGTCTTCTCAGAGATATCGATACATCTTTTTTCTACCAAGGTGTATAAAGAAATTAAAGCTATGAATATCATCCAATAGTTTCTTCTTTAGCTGAGGAATAACAGGAACACAAATCCTCTTCCCGAATTTCAAAACATCACCTTCATATATGAAGTCAATTAACATCCCATCATTTATATCTTTAATTTTCTTTTGAAACTCCCCATCATTAGCCTGAGAACATTTTATCCTTTCCAGTAAAGAAGGTTTGGAAAACATTTGAAAAAGTTGTGATGTGTTACCTTCCTTGATAATTCCCATATCCATCATTACTAGATCCATGAACAAAGGATCCCTTTCAACTCTCATCATGTTTAGAACATCGTGATCCTTTCTACTCAAAGCATATACTACCTTATTTGCCTTCCCTGGGTGGTAGTGTATTGTGCAATAATAATCTTTGAGTAGCTCAATCCATATCCTTTGTCTCGGGTTGAGTTCTTTCTATGAGAATATATATCTCAAACTCTTATGATCTATATATATCTCACATTTTTCGCCATCGAGGTAATGTATCCAAATATTCAGAGCTAAGATTACCGCTGATAACTCATGATAATGAGTTGGATTGTTTTTTTCATGAATATTTAGCTGCCTAGATTCATAGGCAATCACTCGATCATTCTGTATAAGGACACATCCAAGTCCTTTCTTTGATGCATCGCTATAGAAAAAAACACATCATTCCCTGATGGTAGGGTTAGGATCAGAGCATTCACAAACCACCTCTTCAATTCTTCAAAATATTCTTCACATTCCTTTTTCCATACAAACATAACCCCTTTTTGTGTGAGCTTGATCATTGGGTTGGATAAATGGGTGATGTTTTGAATGAAATGCCGATAATAACCTGCTAAACCAATAAGACTACATTCCTTAGTTACATTCATTGGAGTAGGACATTCTTGAAAAACCTTTGTCTTGAAGGATCTACAAATATTCCATCCTTAGAGACAATGTGTCCCGGAAAGGAAACTGATTGGAGCCAAAAATCACACTTGCTAAACTTACCAAATAGTTTATTTCTTCTAAGTGTCTTCAGGATTGTGCACAAGTTATTTTCATGATCTTCATAGCTTTTAGAGTATACTGGGATATCATAAATAAACACCACTAAAAATTCATCAAGATAATCCTTGAAAACTCTTTTCATTAGATCCATTAATACATATGGTGCATTAGTTAGTCTAAAAGGCATTACTGTAAACTCATAATTCCTATACCTAGTTCGAAATGTTGTTTTTAGAAATTATTCCTTCCTCACAAGCAACTGATGATATCCAGATTGAAGATAAATCATAGAAAAATATTAGGATCCATGAATTTGGTCAAATAAATCATCAATTAGTGGTAGAGGATACTTATTGTTTGTTGTAATATTATTTATCTCCCTATAGTCAATGCACAACCTCATAGACCAATCTTCCTTCTTCACGAAAATAATAGGGTCTCCCCATAGATAAATGATAGGGAGAATAAATCCCTTATCACTCAATTAATCTAGTTGTTTCCTTTGTTCAACTAACTACACAATGGAAATTCTACAAGGGGTATTTGATATGGGCCTAGTACCAGGAATTAAGTCAATGGAAAACTAAATTTCCTACTCAGTAGGATGTCTAGGTAAATCCTTTGGAAATACATAAACATATACTTTCATAATAGCTACATCCTTTATCTATAAATTCTTCTCTTTACAGATATTTATTTCATTCCCTTCCTCCCAAAAAATTGAATTCAGTAGAGCTACTAGGGGTGGATATAGAGGAGAATTGCATGGTGAGGATTTTTATCTAAAAATAGGGTATTCTATACCATTCTCAAAAATTATTACATCCTTATTCTTGAAATATATCTTCATATCATAATTTGATTACCAATCCATACCGAGAATTATATCATAGTCAACCATGGGTATGATGATATGGTTAGAAACTAAAGAACGTTTATGTGTCACGAGGGGGACTAATCAACATGCCTTTGTTGCAATGATACATCCACTAGGAGTTTTGACTGATAACTCCCTTATTAAATCATATTATACATATCTAATTTCCTTGTAAAATTAGGAAGATATAAATGAATGTGATGATGTAGAATCAAATAAAGTATTGGATAAGTTTGAGGTAACGATTAATGTACCTACCACCACATCATTAGGAACTTCAATATTAGCAATTGTGATCACAAAAGCTTGTCCCTTCTCCCTTGGCCTTTTCTGTTGCATATATCATTGACGCTTTGTAAAATCATTAGTATAGTGTCACATCTCTTGACAGTTATAGCATTGAACATCAATGGATTATTTCTTCCCCTTTAAATCCCAAGTAAGATGGACTTTTTGGCCACATTTGTAGTATACTACTTTTCCCTTTAAGCACACACCGGGGTTTTTCCTTCCAAAATTATCACAGGGTGGAAATTCAACTCTTCCCTTCTTCCCTAATTCTTTATTTCATTTCCTAGAGTTTTTAGTAGCCCTCTTCTTTTCTTACTTTCCCTTAAAGTCAGAAGACATAGATAATTCTTTTTCTATCTTGATAGCACATAAAACTATATCCTCATATGATAAAAAAATGTGGGAGACCAATGCCTACGATAGTAATGGCTTTAGGCCATCAAAATATCGATCAATTTTTCTCCTTGGATTTCGTATGTAGTCCAAAACATGTCTTTCTAACCTTGTGAAGTTAGCTTCGCACTTTACAACATTCTTGTCATCCTTTTTCCTCTTATTCAAAAATAGTCTCTCCATATCCGCTCTCTATTCACAAGGAAAGTATTTCTATAGGAAGATTTATCTAAAATATATCCATTCCATTTCTTCTATTTTTTCCTCCTCCTTTGGGTTTTAGATTAATGAGCACCACTGCCGATAGCTGATAAACGGCTATGATGACCTTCTCTCTTTCATTACATCCCAAAGCAAGAAATATCTTCTCGAGGAACTTATCCACTACTCATATACAAATGGGTTTGTAGTCCCAATGAATGATTGAGTTTGTTATCACATAAAGTGATCTAGCATAGCTCCTCCATGTGGTGGATCTGGATGCTCCATACGGGTAAGGTTATTACTCATAACCTGAGTAAGTTATCTCAGTGTGGTAATGAGTTTCTCAGTAGCAGTCACAGCACCCGAGCCAACATCATTATCTTACATCGGAGGAAAATCCCTACAGGGATAATGTGCATTCATGTAGTTTCCATTCCTACCAATAGGCACCATTTCAAGATAATGGCATACACTAGATTAGTTTATGAATCATAATGCATAATCTTAACATAACAAAATACTTAGAACAAATTTAAATCTGAGGCATGGCTAATTCCATAATCACAAAAAGGGTTTCTCTGAGGAAAATTTTACATTTAAATCCTTCATAATGGATTTTAAAGAAAATGTGAATTATCCTAAGCATATCCCATGAGAGTTTCATAACCAAGAGTGCAGCAAGGCCTTTTGTCGTGCACTAGTTCCCCTTTGAGTCTAGCTAAAATCGGTGTTTTCGTGTTTTACCCTAGATACATCTGTGCCAGAGCCACCTCTACAAACTCGTATCCAGACAAGGATGTATTGCTTGAAAGATCCACATAATCTATTCCTTACCAAAATACTAGGACATTCATGTATGTTTACCCTCAAAAATATCCTAGGGACTCTTCCCTAATCCATGTTTCCTAAATCAGATTTCCATGTTTTCTACTAAACTTTCTCTCATACCACATGTAAGGACCCGATCCCAGTTTCCCAGAGCAGGTGCCTTATTTTCATACAAAAAAGTAATAATAATACCGAAGGATGGAGTATTTTAGTATTATTGGAATGAAGATACATAAATAAGTTTATCATTACATCATGAAGGGAAAACAACACTAATTTATTCCACTAGAAAACATCCATGAATCCTAGATTACACTTGCAAGTCATTCATTATTTACTTCTTCATGCCCTGTGGAAGTGAAAAAAAAGAAAGGGGTGAGATCAAATGCTCAGTAAGAGTAAGAAATAGAGTGGAAGATAATATAAACATTAGACATGGTGAATAATTTAAAGCACTTGCCTTTAAAAATAAATTTCAACATAAAATGGCAGGAATATGAGGTGAGTAAATATTGCCATAATATAAAATAATCATGGGTATTCTACTAGTCAAATAACCACATGAACATTCAGTTACTAGCTTCATAATGAGGGAATTTCATATTCCGGACATTCTAAAACATTTTTTCAAGGCCTCAGCCAAGACGTCTAATGATTAAGGCCTCAGCCAAAATCTATATATCACATTCGGAAAGGCCTCAGCCAATTCCATGTCTACTTGTCTCATGAGACCTACCGATGCATCGAGGGGATATATAGGGCCCCACCTATCACATAATAAGTCCAATTCAATCCTCATATGAGCAAGGATAAAGATAAACAACATATACCTTTATATTGAAACAATCATATGAAATGAAACTATCTTTCCCCAATCATTAAACATAAAACACAAACCATTCTGAGTAATATGGAGAATGGTTTTAGGATAGATCATCCAAAATAGGGTTAGTCATAAACCATTAAATTAAATATGGTATATGAATTCATAAATGATAAAACCCAACAATACATAAGAATCCACAAGAGCGTTGAATCAAACGAAATTACTGTTATAAAATCATTAAGCAATCTTGAGATAAATACTATTTTATTTTGAAAATAAGAGTTCTTTTGGAAAATATGTTTATAAAACCAGAAGTGAAGTAAGGTATTATTTTCATAATAAAATTATTGTTTTAAGAAAGATAATGGTTTCCAAAAATAAGATTACAGAGTACCCTTTAAAATAGATATGAAATTGAGAAATTCCCTTGAATTGGGCTTGTATTTTGGAAATAATTTTGCATGTTTCTTTTAAAACATGTAAAAATCCATAAAATAGGGAAGGATTCTGGTTAGTGTACATAGATAGAATAGTCACAAATAATTTAACAGTATTACATAATAATATATAATAATTTCATTTAGGTAATTAGACAATTAAAGTAACCTGAATGAAAATGGATGTTCGGGTGGAAAACCCTTACCTAAACTCTGAACGTGTTCCACTATTGAACCTAAGCTCCTGGAATATGAAATTATAATTATTATTAAATTATTTAAGAACCTATTATACATGTTTCATAATTATGTTTAGTTCATTTATGTCCTTATTGATAAGTTATTTTATTGAATTCCATCGTTATGAAGTGTTTATTTTCTTTATTTTCAGATTCAGTTCACCTGTTTTTAAGTACGTGGAATGGATGTAAATCTCCATAATTGAAATTATATTTTATTTATAAACATAAAAAGGTGTTATTGGTCATATATAAAACTTTTTTTTACATATAATGAGTATAAATTATTATATAGAACTTTAATGGTAATTGCTTCGGCTAATTTGTGGGTTTTGATTACAACAAACTCATTTTTCATTATAAATTAATACCCTTTGTACAAAGGGATTATAGAATCCTAAATATGTTATATTACATATATAATAATATGTTTCAACCATAAAAATAATGTTTTAATGACCATAATTGATAATGATAATAGAAATCGAAAGCCCATCATCCTTGAATGTGGAAATTGTCACATCTCAGATGGTGTTCTTGCTACTAGTATAAAAGAAGGTAAAAGGGAGATATTATGATAACTTATTCCACTATAATTAAAACATTAAATTAAATATAAGTTACTATAGTCATCATAAAATTTGGATAAATAGAGGTAATAGAAAATGAAAACAAATGAACTTGAAAAGAAAGACAACGAATTGAAAAGAGGAATTTACCTCTTTGACCAAACTTCATTGAGAGCCTCCTTAAGGGGGAGATTTTGGTATTTTTATGAGACCAAGGCTTGATGGACGTGGGAGAAGAGGTTGGGAGGGTATTTGGACAGAATTTGGAGAAGTCAAAATGCTTTAGAGGAGTGAAGATAAGAGGGAGTGATAGGGGGTTTTTATAGTGGAGGGGAGAGGGAATTTCTTGATATAAAATTCATTAATTTATTATTTCCACCCAAGACAAGGAATAGTGAGTATTACTTGAACACGAATAGTAATTTTATCATGTGAGTTCGAACCAAGTGGTCTTTAATCACTTGTGATGTCATGAATTGTGTATTTAACTGATATACGGTATTTTACCGTATTTCACTATTCATAAAAAAATTCAAGTATTTTAGAAAAATCCCGAAAATTCTCCCCAACCATTTTTCATTGTGTAGAATCCAAAAATGAAGTCCATTTTTCGAAAAAATTTTTATAAATATTATTAATTTAATATTTTATTAAAATCATAATTTATTCTAAAACCAATAGACTTAAAACATTTATTTACTTATTCCAAAGCATAGGTATATCATACATTCACTTGAATATTATTTATATACTATCATAGGTAATGTTACTATTCATTAGGGTATATCACTATTCATAAGGGTATGCTACTATTTAGAAGGGTAGTTTACTATTCACCAAAAATTAATTTTTTCTTATTTGTCGCCAAATAACTTACTGATCACAACAATGTATGTCTGATTTTCGAAATTCACATCACAGAACTAACAAACTTATGTTTCAAGGGTACCATAGCACTTAGTAGTTAATTATGTTGTGATTTAATGAGATTATTACATATTTATAAGAAAGTAATTTCCATTAGAAAATATTGGTCTGTTACAATGTGGATGTGTCTTATCAAACTTGACATGGATAGAATCTTCCACAGTCTTGGTTCTTTTGTTAAAAACACTATAGGATTTACTATAAGTTGAATAACCTAGGAAACTTCCTTCATTACTTTTGGAGGAAAACTTGTGAAGATCATCCATAGTATTAAGAATAAATACATTGAAACAAAATACTCTAAAGTTATTAACCTTAGGCATTTTACTATTTCAATGTTCCTAAGGGGTTTTCTTTAAATTATTTCTAATTAAAACTCAATTAATTAGAAAGAAGACTATGTTCACAGACTCTTCTCAAAAGTAGTCAGGTAAGTCATATTCATTAAGCATAGTCCAAACTATCTCTTGAAGTGTTCCATTTATGATTTTTATAAATCCGTTATACTGAGAAGTCTTAGGAGCCGAGAAGTTATTACTATATGTATTTTGTGAGAAAAAGTATTCAAAGTCTTGAATTTCAAACTCATGGCTATGGTCAACTCTTAATGTCTTAATTCCAAATCCACTGAGGTTTTCTAAAGATTTAGCATACTTGGTAAAATAAAAACAAGCTTCACTTTTTTGAGATAAAAAGAATAACCAAGTATATAAAGAAAATTAATCTATAAGTACATATATATAGTTATTTCCATTTAAACTATAAACTCTAGATGTTGCAAACATGTATATGGGAACCAATTAAAAAGGTTGAAAAGTTGAAACTTGATTCTTTAATTTAAAATATATCTTTTATTTTTTACCTTTTTGATAGAGGTTACAGACTTTGTAATTTGGTAATTCAAGTTTCTGTAGATCCTTGAATAACCCTTCATAGTTATATTTCTATGTGAGTGAATGTTATAGGGACTTAGTCTCATATTCCATTGCTAATATTCTTTATAAATGGCTCTTAAGAAATAAACATTTTGAGAAATCAAATAATTAACATTAACAACATATAAATTCTCATTTCTCAAACTTGTATATAATAAATAATTTTTAGAATTAAAATCATTACAGGCATTGTTTTCAAACATTTCATGAAAACCATCACCACATAATTGTTATATGATAAGAATATTGTATTTTAAACCATTAATAAAAAGTACTTTAGAAATTAAAACTGAATTGGTGTTACTGATTTGGACCAGGCCAATGATATTTTCTTTAGCATTGTCACTAAAGGCGACATGTCCAAAATAAACATTTATTAGGTTATTGAAGCATGAGTAATCTTATATCATATTCCTGAAACATATTTTATCCAAGTACCATAGATTTCTACATGAGCTCTCGAAGCATCTTTCTTACCAAAATTTTTTATACCAATAATGATTTTGGTAATCAGATTTTATTGGGTCCCAATATGTTTCTAACTAATGATTTAGGAACCCATATTTTTTTAATAGATTGACTATAAGAATATTATAGACTCTTTGAAATAAAAATTTTATTAGGTACACTTGAATAAAAACTTGCAGCAAAATTTCTAGAATTAGACTTAGGAACAAAAGTTCTCTTAACAATTCTTCTTTCTATTGGTCGGTAACCTATACCGTTAATATATTTAGGAGCAATTGTTTTGCCTATAATTTTAGTGATAGTTTCTACTAAGTTTTTAAATATCTCTAGGTATTTATTTAGTTTCTCATTTGAAAATTTTATTTCAGTATTTTCTTTTAATAATTTATCATTATTCTCTTTTTCTATAGTAAGATCAATTTTAACACTATCAGATATATTTTTTGTCTATTAAGAACATTTTTTTTGTATTTGAGTTCGTTTAAAGTATATTCAAGAATACTTTAGCACTCAAACATTTCCTCTATTGAAATATCATCATCATTTTCATTTTCAAAATGATTAGAATTATTCACAGGATATATAGTAGGTACCATAGATATTTTTTTCAAGAAGAACATATTTGAACTGTCAGGATTTTCTTCATGAGTTGATTATGAGTTACTAAAGATATCTTCATAGGCACTCCATGTGGCTTCTATGTATTTAATATAATATCAATCCTTATCCTTATACTTATTTTTATATTTCAACTTAGGATAATCACCCTTAACATGTCATTTTATCTTACACTCATAACAGGTAATATCATGGGAATCATCATATATTTTCTAGTACTTTTTCCAATTCCCTATACTATCATAATTTCCCTTATAGCTCAGTTTCCTAAATAACCTCTTCTTGTATAATTTCGTAAACCTTCTCTCCAGATGGGAAATTTCCTCATCACTATCATCTAGCGATTCCTCATCACTGGAGATTTCAAAATGGGTTTTTTCCTTTTATTTATTTTTTCATTTAGTAGTTTTGAAGGTAATATATTTACTCTAAGGATAATCTTCCTCTTCACGACTAAGTTTAATCCCTTACTCATAATTGATAAACTTCCCAATTCATTCCTTGATAGGAAGTTTACTAATATCATAGGATTCTATTATAGAAATATAGGTCCCACTTCATCTCTCTAGAATATATCTCAATAATAAAATAATCTGATCTTCATCTAACACTACATTCCCCAAGGAACAAATTGCGTTAACTATCTCATTGAACCTGAGATACATATCAGAAATTAGCTCATTAGGATTCATCTTAAATGTGTCATATTTAATTTTACAAGTGTTCAATATAATTTCTTTCACATTTTTATTTCCATCATGATAAATAGATAATGTATCCCAAATTTCAAATTCAGTTTCACTAGCAGATATCCTATGAAATAATTCATCTCTTAAGGAACAATAGAGAGAATTATTGAATTTTTAATTATTATTATAACCCTATACCAATTCCTCTAACATCCATAATTCACAGAACCATTGGTATAGGATATACCAATGGTTTGGGGGCCTTCCCTAATGGTTTTAAACCATTAGTATAGGGTAATTTTCTATCAGTGACATGTTTTAATAAATTATCAGTTTCCTGTAGTTGGGATCAGAGGATATCAGTTAAATTTGATGATAATGATATTCCATGGGGTAAAAATTTGACACAATTTAAGACTTTTATTTCAGTGAAAGTTGAATGAAAAATTAGTATTTTTATTTCTTAATGGCGATGTGTTGAAAAAAATTAAAATATATCATTTATATAGAAAATTTTAATAAGCTCAATTTTTATTATGCTATTTTTCAAGAAATTTATATACTAATATATGTTTCCCAAATTATTATCAGATGACCTGTGATGTAATAGATACTAAAGGATCCTAGAAGAAATGTTTAGCAATGGATTCTAGGAGATGGAGGGAATTTAAATCAATCTCACATCAGATTTCATTTTTGGGAATTGAAAATATCCAAATCCATGTCATATATATCCATTTCTAGATGAAGATACATGGAAATAGTTTTATGAATGTATATGGAAAGAAGTGATTTTGGTAATTGAAATGTTACCTTTTAGAAGTTCTTTTATATTAATGACCATACTAATAATTTATTTATTTTTTAATTTACAAAAAATATGTAGATCTCATTTGGATATTCAATCCATAAATGTATACCCTCATAATTTATCTCATAGAGGGTATACATTATTGGAAGAAAAAATGATATATGAAAATTTGAAAAACTGAGAGCTGGGTCTCCAGGTTCTGTAGAGGTTGACCATCCTCCACCTCGCTAGACATGAAAAATAGAAGAGGGCTCAAATGAGATAAAAGGTACAATATCATATGGAATAGTTGAGGGATAAAACTAAGAGGATGGTAAGATGTTTTCATAGTTTATTTATTTATGTTAAATCTATTTTGTATATATTTTGATTCACTACAGATTTTATCAAATATTTTATACATGAATATCTCGAGGAGCAGATCATACAAGGGACCTTAATAGATGAGGGTAGGAAGGATATTTTAGACACTGAATTAGGAAATCCAGAACACCCAGGTTGTGTATGAGGACACCTGACAGGTGTATTGGTAAAAAAATATTTCCTCATTTTAAAGATTATTCAATAGAAGATGTTTATAAAAGAAAAATAGAATCATTGGAAGATAAATTTAAAGATATTTGTGAGGTGATGGAGGAATAGATTAGATCTTGGGTATAGTTAATGTTTGCAGACATGTAAAGACAGTTTCATGCTGGTGATCCCACTCCTCCACCTCTGATTGCAGATCCCTATCCTCCACCTCCTTCTACTTTTCCAACCCCCATACCTCCTTCTCCACATATTTCGATTTATTGTGAGTTATATGTTGATGATCTCCATCATAATATTTTTTACATGGGATGATATATTATATTGGTGATACCATTCATCACCAACTGATAGAGATATATAATCATAGGGTCTCATACATGATATTATAGATAGAACAAAAAGAATAAAATTTCCTACAAATGAGGTTAGTATAGTTGGACAAGGTATCAACCATTTTTTAGTTTGTCCATATAGACTTGCTTGGAAAATTATCATGGAGGTATGTGTATATTATATCCTTTATTTAATATTTCTGTTAAATTTTTTATCATTTTAATGTTTATATATATATATATATCTATTTTTTTATAAGAATACTTTAAAGGTAAAGAACAAATGTATAGAAAAATAATAGGCTGTTATAACTTCAAATACATCTGTTTATAGTGTTGATATATTATCAACATATTCAAATTTCATGTTGGATGTTTATGAAATTCCAATGGAAAATAAATTTTGTGTCAATACAATGATTGCGATGATTTAAAAAAAAATCATCACGGAGCTTGTAACGAGAGATGATTTGGTAATAAACCCAATTCAATTATTTTCCATGAAATTTGATTGACATATATATTTATGTTATTTTAATTTTTTGAAACTTTATACTTATGTTTGTTTTGTATTATGAATCTTTATACAATATGTATGCAACATGACATGAAAGAATTATATGGATTTATATACCCACAATTTATTTCACCTATATCAAGGGAAATGACTAATGAGTAAAGAACAACTTATATTTTTGAAGGACTTCAAAAGAATGTAATTATTCAGTGTTGTATGCATACATATCTTTAATAGTATAAAAGATAAATCTCATAAAGCCTTATATATATCTTAACATATTAACCACTCATGTTATATTTTTATATATATTAATGGTCATTGGATGTTGGGTGTTTTTTGTCCAAGGGAGAAGACACTTTACTAGCTATCCTCTATCCATGGTGAAATGAGAGAACATTTTATGAATGTATTGAACACAAAAGTTTGAATATTTTAAAACTTTTATATATTATAATTACATTTAAATTTATTTCATATATATTATTTAAAAAAAGGTAAAGAAATTTTTGTAGAGAGACAATAAGAAAGAAGAGATCACATATCAAATATATAAATTAAATTTGGCATATCATTTACAATTACTACATCTTGGAAATAAGTACTTAAAATGTTATTTTTAATTGAAAAATTATTTTAAACAAAATTGTCATAAATAAGAAGATGTAAAAGAGTGTGGATGTTATGTTCTAAGATTTATATTGAAATTATTTCAATTAGAAAAGTTAACAATTTCTATAAATAAAGATTTTGTTCTAAACCTTTCATTTAATTTTTTCATTTGTTTTATTTAGAATACTTGTTAAATGATTTATATTGTAATTTTAACTTTTTGATGACCCTCAAACATATACTATACAAGAGTTAAGAATCTTAAAAAGGGAATGGGTTGATCATTTATTAGGTATGATTGAGTTTTAGTATATTTGTATATATGTTGTGAAGTTGAATGTTCAAATTCTAAAGGTTTGTGGCGAAACTATATTTCGATTTCTGATTTTCTAGTCTGCTGCTATTTTTCTATTATTTTTTTGTATTGTTTGGAGGGGATAAATTAATCTAATTATATAAATGTATTTCATGTCATTTATTTTATAACCAAGGTGTAAAATTTAAAATAAGATTGATCACATTAATTTTTCGAAAAACCGATATGATAAAATGTTTTTCACATTGGTTATATTAAAACCGATGTAAAAAATCATGAAAAATATGTTTTTTCATGTCAATTTTCATATAATCGACATGAAATATAAATTATGATTGACCTTTTACATAAGTTATTCCATAACTAATGTGAAAATCTTATTTCAAAATGTATTTATAACATCTATTTTTGTTAACTAACATTAAAATATTATTTACAACGTCACTTTAAATAATGTTGCATAGTAACTGATGTTAAAACCTAAAAATAAAACTAAAATAAAAAATGCGTTTTTTCATTAGAACCCTACCTATTTCTTGAATATTTTCATGTTTTTTATCAATATAAGTGCAAGGGAGAAATGTTTGTCACACAGTAGAATTTTTTAGGGATAATGATTCATTTCATACAAATGGATAGATATTATCTCACCGTGTTATTTATGTTAAATTTTCATATTACCTACATTAATTGATTTTATTTATATATGGGAATGAGAAATATTTTTGGTTAAAATAATGAGTATATTTTGGTTATTATGTGGTAAAACTTACCTTTAAGGATACCTATAAAAGTGACGATCCATTTCTCGAAGTGCTAAAGATTTTTATATGACATATATTCACTGAGATTTTACAGAGTATGAGATACTTGTGATATTTGGTTTGGAATATTATATTATATGTATTTCATGGGGTTTTGGAGTTGATAATAACAAATTTATCTTCTATCATGTTTGAGTGATTTTTGTCTGGATCAAAATAAATAAATAATAAAGGGAACAAGAAGAGAAAGAAAAACATTAATTTTTTAGGGGGTATTGAATTATCATTATCTTGGGAACAAACTCAATTTTATGTGTGTTGGGTTTCAAGATTTTAGGTGGAAACTAAAATTGATATTTATCATGCATTTATTTCAACACTCAACCCTCATTTTTATACAAAAATTTCAAATTTAAGTTATAACACACCACCCCACAACCTTAGATATATTTTATCATAATTTAAAGTCCTTCATATTGGAGAACTCTTTTGATTTCCACATGTAAAGATGAGAAATTAATGGAAACACATGGTAAGCATTCCAGTGTATGAGAATTGAGAATAGGTGTTATTACAAATAGTATTGAGTGATGATAGTGATGGAGAGGTAAGACACATAATTCATGAGTGTATATTCTCATTATACAAATAAATTGAGTGGAAGATAAATTATTTCTAAAAACAGAGTAGTATTAGAGAAAAGGATTTTAATAGTGCTAGAACAATCTATCAAAAACACAAAAAAATTGTTATTAATGTAAGTTCTATTAAAAGCGATCTCTTTTATTAGTGCGAAAAAATCAATGATAAAGGGGTATCTTTACCAATGCTAAAAAATTAATATTAAAGGAGGGCCTTTATCATCACTTCTT
This sequence comes from Viscum album, assembly GCA_963277665.1. NCBI lineage: Eukaryota > Viridiplantae > Streptophyta > Magnoliopsida > Santalales > Viscaceae > Viscum > Viscum album. Next base: position 1,409,159,172 of record OY728125.1, read on the forward strand.
CTAGCACTGAAAAGTCCATGATGCTATAGTGTACTATTAAAATTACAGCACACATCACTACCAAAAAAATAAATCATAAAATAATACGAGATATGTAAAATTATTAATTTAATTAAAAAAATTACATAAAAAATACAAAGAAACACTATATTATATCCATTTCAAACATAGTTTTTCACAATTAAATTAGTGATTAGAATTTATCACAAAAATTCAAAAATATCAATTGATTTATCGTATTTGGAAACTAAACCCTGTCAAAAAGCTCAATCATGGTATTAGTTTCCAAAAAAACCACCCCAACTCAAGAAAAATAATATACCTATATATGAAAGAATTTATTAGGTTAGTAATACTATAAATAAATGAATAAACATAAATATTAAAAAAATTAATAAAATTTCATTTTTAAACTGATAATGGACACATTTTGTGTTACCAGTCACACAGTGCATTAAATTGAGGTGTAAATAATTCATACACATCATAAATGAATTATGAATCATTGTTATAAAAGTATCAAAAAAATATGAATTGGTTTTCTTAGTTTTGTGTATGTGAGTTGTGTTTTTTACAAAAATATCATTTTAAACTAAAAACACACACTTTGAGTAATACCGGTCAAATATTTTGTCAGTTTGATGAGATATTGATTCCAACACATCAAAAATTGATTATTAATAATCATACTAAATTATCAAGACAATATGAGTGTGCTTGTTTAATTTTTAGTGAGTGACATATGTTTTGAGCTAAATTGTCAATTTTAAGCTGATAATGAACACATTGAGTCATAATGGTCGCATCATGTGTTATTTTGATGTGAGGCTAATTCTTACATGTCAAAAATAACTTATGAATAGTATTTGTAAAGTATTAAAAACATTTGGGTGTATTTTTTATGTTTTTATTAAGTAACACACGTTTTTAACTAAAATTTCAATTTTAAACTAACAATAGATAATTTGAGTTATATAGGGAACACCATGTATCAGCTTGAGGTGTGATTGATTCCTACTTGTCACAAATGACATATGGACCATGTTACTAAATTAGAAAAATAATCCCTATGTGTTTTATCTATTTTGACTATGTCACTTTTCTTTTTTACTAAAATGTCAATTTTAAATAAAAAGACACACTTGGATTCATATCGATCACATCATGAGTTGGATTGAGATGATAACGATTACAACATGTCACAAATGACTTATGTATCATTTTTTAAAGTATCAAAACAATCTGAATGAATTTTATCAGTTTTGAATATGTCACTGGTGGTTTTTACTAAAATGTCATTTTAAACTGAAAACATGCACTTTGGGTCATACCAGTCACACCGTGAATCATATTGTTGTGTGGATTATTCCTATACAACAAAAATTAATTAAGGATCATTTCTTATAAAGTATCAACATAATATGAATCTATTTTCTTGATTTTTAGTATGTCATGTGTCTTTTTTATTAAAATGACAATTAAAACTAAAAACATGCACTTTGAGTCATACCGATAACATAGTGTGTTGGTTTGATGTGGGACTTATTTTTAAACTTTATAAATTATTTATGAATTATTTTAATAAATTATTAATACAATTCAAGTTTATTTTCTCAGTTTTCAATGAGTGGCACACATTTTTAACTAAAATGACAATTTTAAACAAATAATGGACACTTTGAGCCATACAGTGAACACCATGTATCAAATTAAGGTGTAATAGATTCCTAAACATCATAAATGACTTATAGATCATTTTACTAAATTAAAAAAACAATACAAATGTGTTTTTTTATTTTTGAGTCTGTCACTTGTCTTTTTTTCTAAAATGTCAATTTTAAATAAAAAGACACACTTTGAGTCATAATGGTCACACTGTATGTCGAATTGAGGTGAGGATGACTCCAAAACATGAAAAATGAATTATGTATCATTTTAGTAATGTATCAAAACATTATGAATGAGATTTATTGATTTTGAGTATTTCACATGGGGTTTTTACTAAAATGTCATTTTAAACTAAAAACACGCACTTGGAGTCATATCAGTCACACCATGCATCAAATTGAAACACAGTTGATTCTTGCATATAAAAAATGGCTTAAGGATAACTTTTATAAACTATCAAAACAATATAATGTGTTTTCTCAATTTTGAGTACGACACATGTCTTTTTTAATAAAATATCATTTTAAACTGAAAACATGCACTTTGAGTCATACCAGTCACATCGTTTGTCAGTTTGATGTGATACAAATTTCTACATATAAAAAATTAATTACGATTTATTATCCTAAATTATCAAGACAATCTGAGTATATTTTCTTGGTTTTCTGTTTGTGACACATGTTTTAAACTAAAATTTCATTTTAAAGTTAAAACATAAAATTTAAGTCATACCGGTCACACCGTGCGTCGGATTTAGGTGAGACTAATTCCTAAACATGGTAAATGAATTATGGATCATTTTTATAAATTATATAAAAATAATAACTTGTTTTCTTGTTTTTTAGTATGCGATGTGTGTTTTCAACTAAAATTTTAATTTTAAACTAAAAACACACAATTTTATTCATATCAGATACACCATGTATATAATTGAGGTTTGGTTGATTCCTACAAATCGAAAATAACTTAGGTATTATTTTTCTAAAGTATCATACAAAAATTATAAAGAAATTAACTAAAAAAAGTAGAAAAAATGATGACAAAATCAACTAAATAAAAAGGATACAATCACCTTTTCATTATGCTTATAAACATTATGACACCAGGTAAGCTGCTCATTCATTTTTAATAAATGTATTTCTTCTTTTCAATATGAGGACCATTGAAAATCCTCATAGTAATGGAAAATATTAATCAACAAAAGATTAATAAATATTTAAAATGAAATTTTAATTATCTTCAAAATTACCTTTTTGAGGGTGATAGTTTGTTGATTTCATATGATATATTTCATAAATTTATAGATATAATAACAATAATCTTTTCTAATGGTTTGTTTTAGACACTATTGAAACAATTAGAAAAATTATTAATTTGTTTTTATATATGTTTTGATAGTGAAATATTATTATATATACCCCAATTATTATCCACTTATAGAAGTACATAGGCCCCTTATATTCATGGACTATCATCATGCCATGAATTTGAATATATTTAAACATCACTCTATCGTAAATTTTTTTTCATTAAAACATAATATAAAATATATAACTTGATGTTTAGTTGTAAAATGTTGCATGTAGTGTTTTAAAAATTGATAAACATCATCATGGTTGGTCAGTTTTTTGGGTATCCATGCATTGAATCATGAAAAATGATCTTTGGAGCATTCATGTTGACCACAATTGGTAACCAATGCTTCCTAAAAAAGGAATAAGTTTTTAAAAGAATGAAAATATATTTGATATGATTAAATTATAGAGATTTACCCCTTCATAACTAGCATTAAGAAGAGTCTATCATTAGTAAGTTTGATTTCAAACATTTTGGTTGGTATGTCCTCTATTACATCATTTTTCTTTGGTTCCAATTTGAATTATTGTGTAGAAGTGATGTGAAGATTAATGAGTAAAAATTTATTTTCCTAAGGATTTCCCTTCAAAGAGTATTCATATATATTCCTAAAAAAATGTGAATAGTATTTAGTCTTAATTAACATAATAGATCATCTATCAGAGAAACAAATCATGAAAACGCACCACATTATATATCCAAAACTAAGACTATAATACATTCATGCAAGAGGATTTTATTTACATTATCAAGAACAATATATCATGTAATGGACTCTCAATACATCTATTCTTCATAATCAATTATATCATAACACAATTTTATAACATTGTATCCAAATGAACCTTTAATGTTAGTAAATATGGAAGTTGAACTGGCAGGTTAAAGGTACTTTTTGAAGATATTTTTGATTGCTTGGTTAATATTTTAGATTGTTTTGATTAATCCTTTCATTTCACCCCATATTTTTGTATGTTTGTAACAACATTAATCAGTTAAGATATTTTTTCATAAAATGTTAAAAGGGTTTTCAGGAAGAATAATTTGAAATTAAATCCTCCTTGTCAACATGTTTTTTTACAAGATATAAATACCATGCTAAAAATTTTAAAATTGCTTTCTTGGATGTATAAATATCCACATCTTCAATTGGAAAGGGTAGATCAGTGCTTAACTCTTGAGCTATGTTAATCACCACTCTCACATGACCTAGTAGAAGTTTTCTGTTGTATATATGATCTCTTTTTATATTGAACATGGTACCCCTCACAAAAACGAAATGGGTGGGTGTTGATAGATATATATCACAATAATTTTCACCATGTATAATATCAGTATAATAAAGGTATAAGAATCTTCCTTATTCACATTTCAAAGAAACAATTCTGATAATATTTATTACCTCTTCTAAGACAGCTCTTTGAGGGGAATGGTTTTCCTTAAAGATGTTGGGGGTGGGGGATCTACATGTAGTGGTCGTTCTTTTGTTGTTTTTTCATTGATTCTTTACCAAAATTTTTTATAGAAAATATAAATTTTAATTAAATTTTTTTATAATTAATTTAAGATTGCCTAAAACTCTTCTATTTTCTTATCTTTACCCTCTAATCATTTATTTTCTCAAAATATCTTTGGGGTGATACACTAAAACCCATGCCTCTGACGCAACCATAATATTTTTTCCACTTCAAGGCCACTGATTGTAGATATTCAAAGGGTATAGATTATGATAATGATTATTTCTAAGTTAGATAAAAAATATATGAAAATAAGTATTAAATATTTTTTAGTAGATATTTAAAGAAAAACAATTTTTTATGTTTTTATACTTACACATGTTTCCCACACTTTTTGTATGTTTTTGTCTATTAGTATCCCTTCTTTATTTACAAATACCTTCTTCCATAGAACATGGAATGGGATGGAAATGGATTTGGATTTAGATTCATCAATTTTTTATATAAATAGTGGTACATAATTATGTTATTGTTTTATGTCACATAAAATTACTATGGTAGATTTCTAATATGTACTATTTTTTCAAGTGAAGCAAACCCCATAATTTCTTTTTAGAAAGAGTACGTTGGTTTTTCTTCCTATTGGTTATTTTCATCACTAAATTTAGGTTTCATAAATTAATAATTATTAATGAAAATTGTTAATACAGGTATTTTCTAGTAATGTATTACGGGTCACAATGTACCTAAAAAATGTCTCCTTGGGACAACTGATAATCCCATCCCAGGCTTGTTGGCTTATTAGGTGTGCATATATCTATGGTGGTTGTGGGTATATTTTCACTTCATTATCTTTGATATGAAACTTCGTAAGAATAATGATAAATATACTATCAACCTTTCCAATGAGCATTAATATAAATTCTACTAGGGATTCATCTACTATAAATGCACTTTACGAGGGATAATGAAGATTAGGTCAATATTTCATTATTTTTATTTTTATTAAAATAATGAAGGTATATCAAAACAATTTCTTAATCTCTTCCCAAATAAGTGTCTTAATTGTGATCACATCATTATTACATGAATCTACATTAATGAGAATGTGCATGCAAGTGGTTAGCCCAATATAACTACTAAACATGGCCTTGTTGGGGTTACATGCTCACCACACGCATTCCATCCAACCTTGAATTTCATGCCATTGTTTCTCAATTTAAATTTCTTATTAAAACAATGTCATGTTATGATGATCCTATTTTTTATGGGATATCGATTTTTCACCATGTACCATTTCCCCAGTTTCAACATTGTCAATATGGTTTTCCTATGGATTGGGAACATTGGAATGTGAATAATGTTGTTGTTGATCGGCATTGGGAGTATCATCATTTTGAGAAGCCTATTTTTCCTCAGGATTGAGAGCACCATCATGTGATGAACTCATTATATATATAATTGGATGAACATTTAAATTATATTATGTAAATTTATATGTTAATATATTAAAATATTAGGCAACACAAGGTATATTATAGAAAATATAGCCTAATTATTGAAATCTATTTTTTTTAAAAGTTTGAAGGGATTTGAATCCTCTATTGAGTATCCAAATAGATTTATTGTGGCCTCCTATAACATACAAGAACTTATATACATTAGGACCACTATGAAATTATTCCAATGCCCTAATGAAAGGGTCATCTTCATTTTGAGTGACATCTAACCCTTTGATGGTTTTGATTGATAATAGAATAATTGACCACTTTTGGTTTGCAGGATCTAGAATATAAAATACTTGTATTTCTTGTGATTCCATTAAAAATGGTTCAACTTTGTACCCTTCATTACTAAAATCCAGTTTCATGAATCCCAATTAATCTATTTTAACAACAATCCTATTATCAACCCACTCGCATTCAAAAACCAACACTTGAAATATTGTATAATCCAACTCCCATATTTTTTTTATGATGCCAAAGTATAAAATATTCACATAAATTGAATTTATGTTCTTGGTAATAGATGCATGAAACGATTCAGCCACAACTGTAACTCCACTATTTTTTATGGCATTGCGGTCATCATGTTCATTTGAATATAATAAAAAACCATTAATTACCTAACCATTATTAGATAATACAACATATCTTGGTCCTCTATCTATCCATCAATGTCATTCTAAAATTGAATTATAATTTTCAGATGACTCTTTAAAAATATTGCCTTGAAACCATCCTATAAACTTCTAATTATGTGAATATTGTATCCATACTTCAACCCTTGATAGATTCAAATTCCTAATAATTTCTTTGTGGGTTTCAACATACTTGAAAACCTTTAAACTATTATGAATAATGTAAAGGTGGGCCTACTATTTATTTGTAATAGTGATTATGACAACATCTATTTTATAAATTCCTTCACCCATAAGCCACGTAGTGTGATGAGATTTTGGTAGACCAATGCTTTTCCCACTGGACAGGTAGTCGATATAAAATTCAATGGATTCCTCAACAACATATCACTCCACAATACAACCTTCTAGATGAATTTGATTTTTGATATACCTTTCAAAATATTTATATAACGTTCAATGGAATAAATCCATCTATAATATATAGGATCACATATTATATTATCTCTTACCAATTGAACCATCAAGTGAACCATCATACCAAATAATGCCAAAAAGAAAAACATATCAAATTCACATATTATGAAATAAATTTCATTTTCCATAGTTAGAAATTTTTATAGGTCTATAACATTATTGTATATAGATATTAAAAATAAATATAGCTTTCTTAATGTATGAAAGTGAATCTTGGAAAAAAATCAGTTTAAATCTATAGACATTAGAACTTTCATAAAAACATGAAAGTCATGCGATTTTAGACCCTTTAAATTTAAATTAGTCATTAACATGATATTATTAATATTTTATGAATACTCATAGGGAACCTTTTGATTATTAAATAATTTGTAAAACTGATATTTATCCTACTCAAAAAGAGTGTAAGCAATTGGAGGAAGAAAATTATATTTTCACCCTTCCCTAGAGCAAACCCTTCAAATATTCCCATGACAATCATGTTTGAACTAGAATTAATTCCATCCTTTGTTTTTAGGAGGATTTAGTTATGCTACAATGACACTATAACATATATTTTTTTTCCACATGTGGTACATCAATAAAATTTATTAAGTACAAAAAATTCTTGTATGATAATTCAAGAAAACTAATCTCTTTCCACAACCATTTTTTTGTATGGTTTTTCAAAAAAAGGTTTACCAAAAGTAGTGACTAAATCTTCTACATTATCAAATAGTTGATCACCTATTAATGGATATGGTTTTGTACGTTCTTATGAACTCCCAAAGAATTATTTCATCTAAGAATAGTGCTTTTTTTACCGAGGTAGATATCTGTGATGTCCTATAAACATAGTCTCTGATAAATGATTCAACCTAATTTAAAATATACTTTGTAAAAAATGGGACACCCTTGAGTTCTTTTAATAATATATCATAAAAAATTTCTATAATCAAGAAAGTCATTAATTTCCCTGAAAAATATATATCTCAATGGGAAATCCTTATTTCTATAAGAATCATACAATGTAACACCTAAATCTCATAATTATTTCTAATATTAGACCAATGGATCAAAATAAACATCAATATAATTACCTGATTGTTTTGGTCCTGATATATGTATAGAGTACATAATGTATTTTAATTTCATACATAACCATGATAGAAAATTAAAATTTACCAATATAACCAGTCATGTACTATGAGTGTAGTTTGAAGACCAAAAGAATTCACTTCATCTATAGATAACACAAGATGATGGTTTTTTAGCTCATTTCCAAATTCTGTATACTCATGATCAATTCTATTTCCCTGAGTATAGTCTACTGGGTGATAAAGTTTCCCATCATTATTTCTTGTATCTAAATGCCACGTCAATTTTATTACCGTATCCCCATTTCCATATTGGCATGTACACCTTGGAATGATTGGGAACTACCATACAACTTTTATAGGACCAAATTAATCATTATTTTATTGAGAGGAACCACACTTTGGGAATTTTTAAGTGATTTTGGGTCCTTTAGAATCAATATACAATCATTTAGAAATACATGTATTCTTTCAAAGATCATACTCATTGAATGTAAAATTCGTTTAGTGTCATATGTTCAGAATGGAAGTATATTTCATTTGGTGAGAATAACATTCAAAAGAAGAATTAGTTTAGTGAAACTGTCATCACTCCATCTGTTTCTAGATTTTAAATTTTATAGCTTCAGTATAGATGACAATGCAGTATATTTAGTTGAATCAGAACACAATGGTGTCTTTTCCCATCTCTCTAACTTCTCAATCAATTTTGAATAATCATAAAGTTAATATTAAACATTCATTGTTGTTTCTTCCAAATTATCTTCATCATAATTCAAACCTGTAATCACATCCTTTATATGGTCTTTATCATTTTCCACACTTTTAATCATATCATATGATCTATAATACATAGTCATATGACAATCACTATATAAATTTAGTTTTTCCCCATGTTCAATCCAACATTTATAACATATTTCTATTCCATGATACATCAAGTTTTCTTCCAACTCATCTGAACTAATTTTTCTTGAATAACAACACTCTAAACTTGGAAAAAGGATTTGAGAAGGGAAATATGCATGATCTTTTGCAAACTTCATGAACTCTTTAACCCATCCTCACACTATTTTTCATATGATTGGAATACATAAATTTTTTATTCATATCCATAATATTTGATATAGTATTAATAATATTTAACAAAATAAATATTGCATAAAAACTATTTCATAGAAAAATTTTATATTAGGACTAAATTATTAAAGAAAGGTAAGATTATTAATTATTATGATTTTAAAGGAATAAATTGTTTTATTATTGTTATTATTTTACAAAATGGTTTATCATTATTCTTTTATATTATATGATCCTAATATGCCATATCTTACACAAATTCACGTCTTAATAGAGACCGATCCCCTACCAGAACCTGACATATAGGTGATCAACATGTGGACTTTAATACAAATCCTCAAAACTATATATCTATATCAATGTTTGATAACTATTTTTATATAAAAATTATAATTTCTTAGATTTAAAATATTATCTCTCAACATTGGGCACAATATATTTTCCATATTTTGGTTTCCTGAAAAGAAAACAATATTGAAAGATGATACTCTAGTGGTCACTAAAAATAAAATATAAAAGGTAATGACATGTTTTAAAAAGAAATTTAGGTTTTAATACATGGGATTAAGAGGGATACATGGAATAAAATGGGTATAATTTTATGATTTTAATTCATGGGAGAAGGATGGATACTTGGAACTTAGAGTAGATTACCAACTGTGCACCGCAAAAGAACTTCCTACTTGTCATTTTCAAACACTGCCTTACATGATAAGTGGGTACTATTTTTGAAGTGCATAGTGAGGATCACCATGTAATCAAAGTGATTAATAATTATTAATGAGTGAAATTGAATATGAGGGAGAGGGAGAGGGTAAACCAAAAATTTCTCAAGGAAAAATAGATTAGGTGGAACATAGATGTAGGACAAATACATGGAACTTGGAGTCGATTACCATATATTAACTACAAAAACCTTCATATTTATCATTTATAATCAACATATTAAATGATAAGAGGGAAGGGATTTTTTAGTTCATATATAAGAGCTCCATGCAATCAGAGTGAGAAATAATGATGAATGAGTAAAAATGAACAAGAATGTGAGAAAGAGGGTGAACCAACAATGGATCGAGGGAAGAGATATTTGGTGGAACATGGGAGTATGAGGTATAGTTGGAACTTGGATACGATTACCATTTTTTCACTACAAAAACCATTCCTTCTTATCGTTTGTAGTCACCACTATACATGATAAGTGGGAATGATATTTCAAGTGTACATCAAGGACCTCCATGAATTCTTAGTGAGAAATAATAATTAATGAGGGAAACTTAATGTGAAGGTGAGGGTGTGGGAGAAAGAATAATGGAAAGAGGTGAGAGAGATTAGGTGTAGAATGAGTGAGTTAGATCTGGAACAAATAAGATTGCTTATGCATGCATTGTTCAAACCATTTGGGAAAATTAAAACCAAAGAAAGATACTTGAGGGGGAGAAACAGCTCACAAGTGATCACATAACTAGATTTTAATATATCATTATAATTTCAGGATAATAAAATTATATAAACTTTTAACTGATACAAATATATTAAATTTTTTAATTTTTTTAAAAAATGTTAAAACAAATAACTGAATGTAATTTGAATTTCTTTTCATTTTTTTGATATGAAATTTAATGTAAGAAAAGGAATTATTATAATTTATCTCCATCGTGTTTGGTGAAATTTATAAAATAAATTATTTGGAAATATGAAAAAAAAATAGCCCTTATTAAAAATATATTCTTGAAATACTCAATTATTCCAAATAAAAAATATTATAATTTTAAAACATATTTATAATTTTTAAATATATATATATATATATTAAAATAAATTATATAAAAATTATTAAATCAAAGTTATCAATTCAAAATTATTATTAATACAAAATTACTAATTCAAAATAAACATTAATTAAAAAATATTAATTCAAAATAATTATTAATTCAAAATCTCCAAACAATTCAAAATTACCCTTTTTAAACCATTTGTATCTATTCACTGTAATTTAAAATAAAAAAAAATCCTTTTTAAAGTCAATGTGAAATTTAAAAGATACTTTATTGAGGTCATCATTGAAATATAAAATATCAACCTTATTCTGAATAATCATAAAAATTCAAATTATTAACATTAAAAACAAAAATTTACCCTTAAAATCAAATTTATATTATAAAAAATTGATGAATATATTATTAACAAATCATTTGACACATTTAATTAGTTTTTTAAAAATATTTTCATCACTAAAAATCATGTTACCTTTTTTTTAAAGTTTGAGGTAAAAGCCTCACTTTATTATTAAATCAAAGACCTCTTTTTATCTAGGTAGAGGGAGAACCATTACATATCCTGAAGGCCCAAGGGCAAGTGTCTTGAATAAATGCATTAAAAGCCCATTTTTTGTCCTAAAGGGCCCTTTGGTGAACAATACTGTAATAGTACTCGAGCTGCTACAGTACCTACTACAATACCACCACCACTACAGTTACTGCTATAATGCCTCTGCCACTGCTGTGTCCCCGCTGTTACAGTTCCGCCACTACTACAGTGCCTCCTTATACAATGCTTCTATAGTACCAACTAAATTATTCCCTTCTTGGATTCAATATTGGGTCTTTTGGATACCAAGCATGATTCTGTACCACATAGGTACATGCTCATTGGCATCATGTTACCAATTATTTAAAATAACTTTTAACAAAATGTTAACCCATTAAATATACATTTTTTAGAAAATAAAACATCAAATTCATTTTCAAACTACCTTAGAAAACCCTCTCACTATTTTCAAAACTAATCCTTTTCCGTTTTGAACCATGCTTTAAAACATTTAAAATCATTCATCGTCTAAATAACTTGGGCATTATATAATCAATATAGTTTGAAAATAATAAAAATATCACACAAAATACAAGGAAAATATGTGATTGAAATTTAATAGGCCACATGGTTGGAAAGCTATGAGTCAATCACATTGCTATCACAAGGACCCATTGAGAACTATGTACAAGAGTTCCACAAGGTTTACCAAACTCTACCATCTCACCATGTGTCAATGGTTCAACACCCACTTCACTCCCCAACATGAATTTATTTATAAATATCATAAATAAACTTTAACTGAAGAAAAAATTCTATCAATATAAATTTAATTACACAAAAAATAGATAAGGAAAACTCAAGAATCAAAAAAAATCCATGAAAACTCAAGTTTTAGAATGATTATGAGATCACAACACCCAATTTAACTAGTTTGGAATGAAATGGGTGTGTTTTGAGCGTTAACCATGTATTATCAAGGAAAATTCAAAGTGTTTGATCGTGTTGCAATGGGATTAGGGTGGTTTCAAGTGGAAATAAGTGGATCTTCAGGTGCTTAAAAAATAAATCATCACATGCCTTAGATTTGGAGAGGATCAATTCATCAAGAAGATCGATGAAAATTGAGATCTGTGATTGTAATTGGGTGCCATAAGAGCTTGAACATCATGAGAGAGGAGAATCTATTAGGGTTCTTCTTAAAATAATGGGAACGGCTTTCATTAGCACTTTCGAAAATGTGTAGATAAAGAATAATTTTATGTGTGCTAAAATAATAAGCACTGATAAAACTACACTTTATTAACACTTTTTTAACACTTATAAATACCTGATTTTAATAATATAATAAATATAATTAAAAAATTAAATGTATAAAATAATCAGTAAATATTTAATTAATTATACCTATGTATTTTTAAAAAAAATTAAATAAATAAATTTATATAAATTTATATAATTATTTATAATATATATGTTTATATAACTATATATATAACTATAAATATAATAAATATTTTAATAGGTTGAGGGTAAATCCCCCTATATAAAAAAAATAAAGAGATCCTCTTTTGAAAGCTAGGAAATAGGAAACTCATTACAATCACAAAGTCAAAATTCCTTAAAGAATCCTGACATAAAGCTCTAAAGGTGGTCCCAAGAGTCCAATGGGAAGAAAATGACCTAATAAGAAATAAAAAAGGCATCATCACCCCCTGATAGATAATGAAATAGTGATATTAGTAAATGATGATGTGTCCCCCCCCATGTGCCAAATAGTTGTGTCATGCTAGTCCAACACAATTTGGTAGAGCACCCCTCCCATTCACACTAACATGTGAAAAGAGGGCCAGATGATAGGTGTCAGCACACCTATCTCCCTTTAAAGTCTCCCACCTAACAATACATGTAGGGAACTCACTACAATTTCAACCTGATGCAATGCTAATCAAGAAAAAAACATCATGAAAGATCAAATCAAGGTGCCTATCCATCCAATAAGATGAGACATATGGATCAATTATGGGTGTCACCACACCCACCCCTCATTTGAGACCACCCACTCGATGATACCTATAATAAGATACAATTCCATACTAATGAAACAAAACAAAATCCAATTCCCACAAATACACATGTTATCTAATCAAACTAACAGTACCAAATAAAAGAAGATGTCACCCATCACAGAACCCACTGGTAACCAAGAAACCACCAACATTCACCTAATCACCACCATTATCATTTTTGGGGTAACAAAACCTTGTTCCAGATATCCTCCATTATCCCCTTATGCAAGATCATTGTAGTCACCACCATCCAACATCACTTCTCATTGTCACCACCTAAAGAAAATATGTCACCAACGATGATGGGTTCTGTATGTAGCTGGATTTGTGCTCAGCCCCTGATGGATGAAAGCAGTGGATCATGGTGGTGGTTTTTGATGGTGGATGACATTTTGACTATAGATGGAAATGATTTTCATGACTATGGGGGATGTTCATTCCCAATCTATGAGAGCCAAGATTTCCCAAAAAAAGACGGAGCATGGGGGCTACCACATGCCGATAGTGATATAGGGAGGTGTGAAGTCCCTCAGAAGATGTGTACACAATAGTGTGCAGTGATTTCAACAAAATGATTGGGAAAACTATAAGGGAACTAGTTTCGGAATGGTTGAACCCCCACTCAACAACGGGGGGGGGGGGGGGGGGGTCTGATGGATGCTTATGACGAAATGGGGTTTTAGTGGTATCAATTTGATGGGAGGGGTCTGATCACGGATGGGGAAGATTTCATATGGAAGATGGAAAGTCAATGGTAGACATTGAGGTGTAATTGGAATAGATACATGCAACGTAGGTATGGGGGTGGCTTGGCCATTGAATGTTGTCAAGTGAGGTCCGACTTGTTGGAGTTGTACGGGTATCCGAAAACATGTTATGGAAGGGAAGTAGTCTATAGAAACATATATATATATATATATTTAATATTTATAAATAAATATATTTATAAATATTTGTATATATTTATAAATATATTAATATAATTATATATATATTTATATAATAAATTTTTTTAATGAGGTGATGTGTTTGAGTTGAGAGATTCTCGCTCTACCCTAGAATGGAGATTAGGGATTTCCTACATTGGAATAATTGGTTTCCTCTCCTTCAGCTAAAGATTATCTCATCCATGAGATATTTGATTGTTATAAATCCACTACCGATGATGGGGGGAACAATAATATTTCTCGCATTGGAATTTATATTAATACATTATTTCAAAATAATGGATATGTTCTTTCTTTATCTTCCTTAAAGGATACCATCATTGAAGGTCCCCATCACAGAGGAAATTTTACTCATGTGAAACTGAACTAGATGCGATCTCATAGTTCTTGGAGAAAGGTAATCACTCCATAGTTTCTATGCATCTCTTACTAAGGTGTTTCGATCTATGGAAAATCGATGACCTCTATGAACACCTATCGAAAATTTTGGGTTTTTTGACTTGGAAAATAGTTTCTATTGACTAGGAATTATTTAATATTGGTCCCATGTGTGGAATTAAATATGAAAGCATGGGTATTTGGTTCAATGCCTCTCAAGCCGAGTATTATTCATATTTAGGTGCGGGATCATGATTTTAACTTGTTAGAGGTATGAAAATATTTCATAAAAACATGGGTCAAAGTAGGTGACTTAAAATGGATACTTTGGCACCCAAATATTTATTATATAATTACAATTGTGATTATAATTCCATAAAAATGGATAGGGAGGCTGAATTAGCAAAGTTAGGTCACTACACTCAGTTTTTAGATGACATAGAACTGAGATAATCTCTTGTCGACAAAGTGATCTTATCCAATAAGAATGATGAAGTTGGATTGAGGATCATGTATGAGAAAATACCTTTATTTTTTTCAAGTTTCATAATCATTGTGTATGATAGGATGAATTGAAAGAGGTCAGTTATATGCTTCATCAGTTCTTTTGGAGGCCACAATGCGAGTTAGTATTTTAAGAAACTTAAAAGGTCAAAACCCACTGGTATCAATTCTCAGGGTGAAAAATAGGGTAGGGCCCAGAATGGGGGGGGATGGATAAGGGTTCCCTACATCTATAATTGTTCTTATCAAGGATGTAATTCCTATAGATAAGGTCTCTCAGGACCTGATGGAACCTATTCACTCTTATGGTGAGGCTGTAGGGGTTGGGGTCTACAAGTCTCGTGGGTACTCACTCTTATTTTTTCACCAATAATAAGCCTATAGGGGATGGTGATTTGGTTTTAAAGATCAAGGAGTAAGTTATTCAACCTGCAGGTACAGATGGTGAGAACCAGACCTCATGAAAAAAGAAATTGTGCACAGATTGGGCTGAAGAAGTGGAACCTAAGAAATTGTTTACACCCACTCTCATGTCTAATATAGATATTTTATGCATTAATGACAATTTAGTTCATGAAAATTCTATTTTATTTGATTTTCAATCTGATTTTTATATTTTGGTACAAGAAGAAGTAAATAATGAACCATTTATGGAGAAATACTTACCCATGGACAAAAGAAAATGAAAATAATAAGATATAGGAAATTTTCACTTCTAAATTAATCAATAATGGTCCCTATATAGTTCATCATCTGGAAATTAACAGTCATCCAAATTGACTAAACACTCACTTGAAAATCACTAACGATGAAAATTTACTTTTTAATGATTATAGTTTCCAGCTAGTCACTCACAGGAAGGCCAACTCTCTTGGCTCTTCACCTAAGTCTAGACAAGTAATGAATCAGAACCATTATCATATGGATTTTGTGGTGAATTATCAATATCACAAACCAACCATTGTCAACCCCAAAACAGTCACCCTATTCGTCCAATGACAATGCCTGAGAGGTGTTCCCGATCCTCCTGGGCTGGCAACTAGTGTCGGGCATCAAATAAAATCCATTAGAGAATGATTTATCCCATAAATGAAAGAATAAAAAATAAACAAGATCAGGATGAATAAAAACTAGAAGCTAAAAAGATATAAAACTAAATGGATAAAAATAACTCCAAGTGACCTCATGGGCCACCACAAATCACATAACCAAGCTCTCTCCAAGAGCGATCCAAAACTGGAGAAACTTTAAACGGAAAAGGATTATGTAGTAGTGAGCATCGAGATGCTCAGTAAGGATGATAACGAAGAACCAAACCCTATAACTTACATTTTAAAAATAAAATAATGTCATGATATTTTTATATACATATATTTAAAATAGGGTTTTTATTTCCTTTTAAAACAAGTAACAAGCTAATAATTTCAAAAGAACCATTTTCTTATTCCTTCTCCAAAATGGTTTCCAAAGAATAATTTTTTTCCATTTAATAATATTACAAAGAAAATGTGGTGAAGGAAATAACATAGTGAAAGAATGTACTGGAAAGCGGATTAAAAGTAAACAAGTGTCGTTATAAGAACTATGAGTGGAACATAACAGTTGAAATGATTTTTATTAAAAACATCAAAAAATGAGGGTAATTAGAATACATATGAATAAGATATCATTGGATATACCTATACCCAATTGAATAGACCCTATAAATACTCAGTTCACATCCATATATCAGTGTATGATGAAACTATGTAGTCAATAACAAACTTGGATGCTCTACACTAGCCTCACTGATGGCACATTCTACAAGGCTTATCTCCTCCAAGGGGATCTAATCTATCTAATCAGTACATAGATTGCAACCATCTATCAACTCTCACTATGATGCGTAGGATCCCATGGTCATAATGAAATGGGAGGTGATGAATCCATGAAATTATGACACCTATGTTGAGGAATACATCATTCATTCCAATCCCACCCCCTGACACCATCCACGCAAATCCCCCCTAAAATAGAGAGTATCCATGGAGGCTCCCACTATTTCAAGAAAAAAAGGTACCAACTTAACCTATACATCACGAGAGTTCAAAACTATTTCCTAAGAAATACATAAAGGATTCAAATTATCCTTAACACTTTTAATGAAACATCATTTTTAAAACCAACAAAACATTGAAAATACTTTACTTTTTCCAATACAAGTTTGAGATCATATGTTAACATGAAAAACTGACACTTTAGGTTTAGATAAATTATGAAAAATGAATGAATTTACCATTTATAAGTTCTATAACTAGTTTTTATAGCATATAAGTTCTATATAATAATGAAAACATATTTTTAAAACAATTAAAATTTTATTCAATTCAAATTAAAGGGTTAGGCATAGGGAACATTCCTCAAGGAGAATAGGACCAATTCGAAGCACCTTGGCACTCAATGATTTTAACGACAACCAATCTAAACTTCCTTTATCATCTAGCACACATATGAAAATTCAAATATATATAGAGAAATATATGACCTATGTACATATTATCATGTCCATGAATATGTACAAGGGGGACCTTACATATATGCTTACACATGCATATACCCCTTTACACTTACACACGTATGAATCCCCCCCCCACACACAGATATATATATATATATATAATCAAACCTCACCCCAATATATATATATTCATACCACTATGGGTGAATATATATTAAGGGGGAACTTATATATATATATATATTCCTACCTATTCATCTGCATGTAAGTCACCTTCGACTCTAGTGACTCGAATCCACATTAACAAGGTCCAAAGTGCACTGTAAAAATATAGGGAACCCAAAAATCTCAAAATACATAATTAAAATTGGGCCAAATAATAAAAATAGACGAAACCTTACTCGAATCCAATTTCACTATCACTGAATTTGGTGGTGGTGGATAGAACAAACAATAATGGGTCTAAAGTACCCTCGAAATCAAGAAGCAACATGAGAAATTCCCAAAAATCAGGTTAAGGTATACCCTAGGCATGTGCATTACATGGAAGAGAAATAAATCCTAGAAATAGAGGAAGAGAATGTAAGAGGATAGAAGAAAGAACTCACCAAAGTTGATCTGTCAAGAAATTGGCTAAAAAATTAGTTATTGGAAGGAGAGGGGAGGTGGTGGTGGTGCTCGACTGGGGAGATCCCTCTTCAGGCTGGGTTGTTCAAATTGGTGGGTAGGAGGGAGGGGAATACCTTCTGAGGGTTTAAAAATAATAATACTAATAATATTTACAACAACAACAACTACTACATTATTATTATTATTATTATTATTTGAACATTTATTTTTGTTTTGTTTTGTTTTGTTTTATTTTTCTTTTCCCATTTTTTATCCCTCAGCAGAATGAATAGTGTTGTTACACAGTCTATCAGATCATGCACAAACCATGTGATTACCTCTGTCTCAAGGGGGAGGGGTGCATTCCCTTTCACCTAGCCATAGGACCTGGACATCCCCACTCTCTAGGACACATTGTTTTCACTATACTGGTGCATGGTTTCCCCTAAATGCATGTCAACTGTTCTACTAGGAAAAAAACTCCAAAATTTAAATTTTAAAAATTGGAACGGTCTAAAACACAAAATCAAGGATATACATAATTAAATGATTAAAATTAATTTACATGTTAGGGTTAGGGCGTGAGAATTCTCCCCACTATGACACTTTCTACACCCATTAATTTTTAATGATTCAGTTGGTCATAACATTATATAAAACCAAACCACTACATGATACAACATTCTCCAAACCCAAAGACCAAGAACCAATATAAAATATTCACAAAACCATGATCCCAAAATGATACTAGAGTAGTTATATCCAAATAAATGAACCCACCCCCTAAGAGAGAATGAATGAAACCTAAAAAACCCTAAATCATTTGAAAAAGACTCAATAGAAGATGTTCAAATCTCTAAAAAAAATCTCAGAACATTGAATACCCATCCTCTAACATAGAAATCATTAGGGCTTATTCGGGATGTCCATGAGAATGCATCATGTGACCCACTCTTCGGGCCAACCAATTACGATGATCAGGGTTAGTCAGAGAAGAAATAATGAATTTTCCTATCAATAAAACCTTGAAGACTAAGTTTTCCGTGAACTCATCCTATGGTGGCCTCCCCACCATATTAGGACTCTGGCCAAACATTGACTTTTCAAATTAAAAAAAAACTCACACATCAAAAAAACCTCTAGCACTGGAGTGACTTAATAACATCCCAAATAACATCATATCTGTTTAATTGAAGACATAAACTATTCCTATAGTGGGTCTCCCCACCATTTAAAAACCAACTAGAGTGGATGAACCCAAAACACAAGGGGTAACCAACCAAAAAATCAAATTGGGCACCAAACCAGAACAAAATTTATGATTTCCCAAGATAGATAATCTCCAATCAGGTGCCACCAGAAACCAAAACCACTCCAAAAAAAATATAACCATTAAATAGGTCACATAAAAAAGATAAAAACCCCAAAATTCCCATTATAAAGGCCCCCCTAAGATTTCACAATAAGAAGTTTCAAAAATGAAAATCCACAATAATGTAAAAATTAAAAAATTCCCACTCA
Source organism: Viscum album (assembly GCA_963277665.1). Classification (NCBI taxonomy): domain Eukaryota; kingdom Viridiplantae; phylum Streptophyta; class Magnoliopsida; order Santalales; family Viscaceae; genus Viscum; species Viscum album. The sequence continues at coordinate 1,409,179,258 of OY728125.1, forward strand.
GATGTTGGAGACAACCGGTTGGGTCAACAACCACCACACCCAAAAATTCCTTAAATATGTGAAACTATTCACTCCAGTACCTATGGATGGATCCCGGAAGTCTTGAATCATTTGCTACCTTATAGTTGATATATAAAAAACTCTTATTTAAGCTTCATATTATAGAAACATAACTTACATAACTTCTCCATAGCCACACCATCGACGATCCATTGGAGAATTACAAAAAATCAATTAAAATTCCCAAACAATCCATGTTAAATGAAAATGAGTGGGTGGTTTGAAAACAAATGGGAACTAGAAAAGGCGACACACTAGGAATAGGTTCTGCCAACTCACACTCCTCACTATATGGGAAACCCTTCATGCACACTAAGAGGAAGTAGATTGCCAACTCCCACAAGATTTACTCTAAAAACTGACTCATCTAGAAAAAACTATTCCACAAACCTTCTAAATAGAATATAAATAGATAAGAGAACATAGTTCTTAATCATTGGATAGAAACCCTGCATGAAGAAATGAGATTTTAGATTATCTCTCAACAATAATTATGAGCAAAATAACACCTATTCAAGATGGAAAACACAACCGTTCACCGCCTCTTGACCAAGTTAAAAAAATACATGATCTGATAAAATTAAACCTTTATGAATTGTAGACCACCATGATAAACAGGTGACAAAAGAAAAGAACTCAACCCCACCAATCCACTGGGATTTTGGTAAAAACCAATAATTTTAAGAGACCCCTCAATGAACTTTGGACATTTTTGGTTAGCATAATCTAAACAGTAAGTAGAGAACCAACCCAAATCACATCATAAAAAAATTCTCCACACCTCAATCATAAACCAATAAACCAAAATCAGGCATCCTTTCAAAAACCAAGAATCGCACATTGGAAAAAAAATTCCTTTTTTAAACCACCACTTTCATTCCAAATTCAAAACCATTTTCCACTTTAAAATCATTTGAACATCAAAAACCATTTCAAAATACATTTTCCATTTCTAGTCCTATTATGATAAAATTATTCTAACAAACACACTTATAAAAACATCATAATCTACTTCTTAAAAACATTTTCATAAATAAAAAAAAAGATAAAATGATGGACACGTACTGATGGTATTCGAGGAAGCCTCATGTATATAAATTCTCGTGCTAGCTCAGGCACCCATCCATACATAAAAATAAATATCCACTCACTATATACACACAAAAATGTGATAATCCATAGGTATACCAAGGGTAAAAAAATTTCTTTTCAAACCACTCTAAAAAATGTGCCGATAAATTTTTAAAACCCCCCTTTATCATTTGAAATAAAAAAAATTCCCCAAATCCCAAAAACAACCATCACAATTTTCAAAAAATCCTTCCAAAAACTAAAATCACTCTTCAAAATAAATCCCATTTTCAATAAAAACCCATTTCAATTTCAAAATGATTCAAAGTGTTCATTTTGGAAATCCCATTTTTCATAAACCAAACTAGAATTTTTTCAAACCAAACATTATTTTAAAATCAAAATAAAAAACCAAAAAACTATCCCATGAAAACATTATGAACAAAAGAAATAAAACCACTACTAAATGGGTTAAAATTTCAAAAATATCAAAAGTATACCACTACACATGGCTTAGTCACACGGTTTGGTAGGCTGTGTGCCAACCGTGTGATCACACGGGAGGTTAAATTTGGTAGTTGTATGATATATGCATGGTTTTCTAGACCATGAACAGAAACCATGAACCCTATGAATCCCTCTAAATATCCAATCCATCCTTAGTAGTTTTTTAAAACAATTCATAAATCCAAAATATAATTCATAGACACTAAAAAAACCAAAATACTCAAAACATCTAAGAGATAATCTTAGATTTTGAAGCAAAACCATTCCAGACTACCCTAGAAATTCATGTATCCTTCGGAATAGGTGGTGATAAAAAACATAACCATTACTAACCACTTAAATTCTTAAATTACAAGATCCAAACTATGAGAAATACCCCAATAATAAGTAAAAACTACTTTGATACTATTTTTTCCCAAAAAACCCAGATCAACCCTGAATCAGTCACCGAAGATGGCCTGTGATAATGACCAAGAGGCATTCCTAATACTCCCAAGCTGAAATCAAGTGTTGGGAATAAAATAAAAACCATTAGAGAATGATTTATCCCATACATGATAGAATAATAAATAAAGAAGATCATAATAATAGAACATCTGACAATAGAAAAGATATAAAACTAAACATCTAATTATACCTCCAAGTGACTTCATAGGACACCACTAATCATATAACCATGATTACTTTATGAGAAATCCAAAACTAGGGGAACCTAAAACTGAAAAATATGATGTTGTCTTGATCACTATGATTCTTAGTTGGGATTCCAAAGAAGAACCACTCCCTACACCCTACCTTTAAAAATAAAATCATGATATGAAAGTTTGAAATACATATATTTAAAATAAGGTTTTCATTTTATTTTAAAACATATAGCAAGATAACAATTTAAAAGAACCATTTTCCTACCCTTTTTCCAAAATTGTTTCTATAGAATGAATGTTTTCTAATAAATTGTTTTACAAAGAACATGTGGTGAAGGAAATATATCAGTGAAAAACAAGCAGTGGAAATTAGAGTATAAGTAAATAACTTTCCTTATAATAACTACCTATGGAAACATAATAGTTGAAATGATTTTTACTAAAAAAACACAAAATGAGGGTAAGTAGAATACACATGAATCAGATATCAGGGGATATAACAAGACACCAAGTAAAGATACCCTAGATGTAATCGGTTCATATCCTTCTTCTAGCGTATGATGCAACTCTCTAGTCAATAACCAACCCATCTTTTCTACACTGGACACACTAGTGAAACAGACCACAAGACCTATCTCTACCAAGGGGATCTGGTATGTCTAATCAGGACATAGATAACAACCATATCTCGACTCTCACTATGACGCTTAATATCCCATGACCATAATAAAAGTTATAGGTGAATAATCCATGAAAATATGACACCTATATCAAGGAATCCATCATTCATGCTAAGACCACCTTCCAACACCATCCTTGTGAATTCCCACAAAAATGGAGAGTATCCATGGAGGCACTCTCTCTTTCAAGAAAAAAAGGTACCAATCGAGCATACACATCATGATAGTTCAAAGCCATTTTCCAAGAAATAATAAAAGGATTCAAATGATACTTACCACTTTTAATGAAACATCATTTATAAAACCAACCAAACATTGAAAATACTTTACTTTTTATAATACAAGGATGAAAGCATATGTTTACATGAAAAACTCACAATGCAAGTTTAGGTAAATTATTCTAAACAAATGAGTTTTCCATTTATATGTTCCATAAATAATTTCATAGTATATAATTTCTAAACAGAAATGAAAACATTTTTTTAAAACAATAAATAAATTATGGTTTTCAAATTAAAGGGTTAGGCAAAGGGAACCTACCTCAAAGAGAAGAGAACCAAGTAGAAACACCTCAGCACTGGATGAATCTATCAATGATCACTCGAAACAACACTTTTCCACATTCATGAATATTCACATTCAAATATATATAAGGACCCCTACCCCTATGTACAGGTTCACATGGCTATAAATATATACAAGGGGGTCCTGACATATATGCTTAAACATAAATATACCCCTTTACACTTACACACATATGAATTTATCACACACACATATAATAACACCTAGACCAAATATATATATTAATAATTCTATGAGTGAATATATATAAATGGGGAACTTATATATATATATATATATATGCCTACCTATGCATATGCATGTAAGTTTCCTTTGACTCTAGCGACTCAAATCCACCTCAACAAGGTCAAAAATGCACCACAAAAATATAGGGAACCCAAAAATCACAAAAAAACTAATTAAAATTGTTCCAAAGAATAAAAATGGATGTAAACTTACCTAAATCAGATTTCAAACCCAATGCCTTCAGCGGTGATAGATAAAACCAGTCTCAATGGGACCTAAGGACCCTAGACCTAAAAAATCATTATGAGAAACACCCAAAATAGGGTTAGGGTATACCCTAGGTGTACGTACCACATGGAAGGGAAATAAAACCAAGAAGTAGATGAAAAAGAAGAAAGAGGATAGGAGAAGGAAATCACTGAATTTGATCACACAAGAAATAATCTCAAAAATTAGTCACCAGAAAGAGAGGAGAGGAGACTCTGGTGTGTGGATGGGGATAGCCCCCTATCAGGTTGGGTTGCATGAGTAGGATAGGGGGGAGAGGGAGATCCTTTGAGGGTTTAATAATAATAAAAATACTAATAATAATATTAAAAAAATCATTTTTTTTCTTTTCTAATTTTTTTCTTTTTTAACAGTGGGTAGACCACATGGTTTTGCTGCATGGTTTGCCAAACCATGTGCCAACCATGTAGTTGCCTCTATACCAAGGGGGGACTACACACATTCCTAGGGAGGGGCATGCACCTATGCACCTAGTCATGTGCCCTAGAAATCCCTATTCTCTAGGTCGCATGGTTTTCCCTGGACTGGCGCACAATTTTACCTAATCATGTGTTAACCCCGTACCTAGGTAGAAAACATCAAAAAGTTAAATTTAAAAAACAAACTTTGCCCGAAACTAAAAATAAAGGATAAAAATAATTACATAATTGAAATTAATTAACATTTCTGGGTTGGGATGTGATAATAAAGGATTGAAGCACTATGGAAAAAAAGTTTTCTATAACATTGCATTGAAGAAACAAGGTCATAGGATAGTTATCCATGAGCTTGTTGATGAGAATACCTAGAAGGAATATGATTTTGTTGTAAGTGACAATGATGGCACCAAGGAGGAGGATTCTAAAGAAAAGGTTGAATCTCCCTTGATCTCGGTTCAACTAATGGTAAAGGATCACTCACTTAGTGTACTTGACATTTTAAATTGATCAATTAGTAGGGAAGTTTTTCATGATAAATTTGGTAAAATCCATAAATATTTTTGAGTTAATGGAAAATAATCAGGCCATGACATTGAGCCTCTTGATGGGGATGAAAAATCATCCATCATCTATGATCTGGAAGACACTTTCCAGGCTCCTATCTAGTGGAATATAGGTGGACTCCCGAGAGGTCGGGGTGGATCCCAAGGAAGGGGTAACAAACATAAAATAAAGAGAGTTTCAAATGATCTTTTTTTGATGGCATTGTTTGTGCCATGTTTTAATACTGTAACCCCTCCTACACTATGATTGTGTACTTTATTTTGAATAATAATTTTTTGGGACCACGTATTTATTCTATGGTTTTCCCCGTTCATAGTATATATATTTTAATATAGCTATATATAATTAAAAATTTAATAAATATATTTATTATTTAATTTTATTTATTATAATTTTATAATTATTTTAAAAAATATATATATTTAGTGGGACTAATGTTGCAGTTCAACACCAATATCATGTTTTCCTGCATCCTTTGCAACCGCTCTCACTTGGGGTGAGGGCAGCGCCTGCCAGCATCGTATTAAGAAACATTTGTGTGGTTGAAATATATTTGTCTTCTAGAATAGGTGGTGTTCCTCATGACAGTTCCATATATCTTGATCTGTCCACTCGTGCATTGATTGCATCTCCTATCACAGGAGATCTGATTGTTCTAGTTAGGGAAGAACCTATGAGAATGGTATGTTATGATGCGAAGATGGAAACAATATCTTCTTCTAATGTTAATGTAACATGAAAATGAATTTTGTTTGCTAAATACCTCTCCAATGGTACACCATTTGAATCTGATGTTTTAGCTCATACTTCTCAGGAACCCCAAATTTTTAGATCTGATGGTGGGAGATTCATGATTATTGATGATCTGGTGGCTCTCAAAGAGAGGCTAGATGCCTGCAAGTTCTCTCTTATTGGGTGTTTAATCCGATGTAAGGGGGATAAACCACTGAACATGAAAGATTTTAAATCCATGATTTCTAAGGTATGGGGAATTCTAAATTAGTGGATTTTCCCCATTGTATGAGGCTATTTACAGCTTATGTTTTCATATTCGGTTGATCGTTTGAAGTCCTGAAGCACTGGTTTCCTATCGTTGAATCATGGAATTTTTCATCTTTATTCATGGGATTCAAATTTAAACCCCTACATGAAGAATAAATCAAATACATAGATATGGGTGAGAATATATGGTATTTATTGGGTTATAATTAATCCCTTAATTTTGAATGATTTAGTTTCCTGCATTGGTGTGCCTATTAAGTTATACAACAACACCATGAATGGAAAATTTAGTTATTTCACCAGGGTCTTAGTGGATGTGGACATGACGAATAATCTTACTGATTGCACCACCTTTATGGCCAATAGTGTGATAATTGAGGTTGATTTTGAATATAAATATTTCCAATCATTTTTCAACTATTACAGGTTAGTGAGGTATGTTTTTTGTGATTTTCAAAATATTAGAAAAATCCAATTGAAGTAGGTGGAGACTTCTTCACAACCTGACCCGGGAAAATATCAGGGACTGTCAAATTTGGGAAAGGAGACGCACATGAAACATAGCTCTATTGGAAATTCCTCTAGGGATATGACTTGGGATGCACCATTGCAGTCTCCTTCCACTGATATCTAGGAGCAGAATCAGGTTGAGTAAGTCCTAGTTGATACATGTCCTGATCGACATGTTTCTGAGATGGAGAATTTTCCTAATATTATTTTTACGGAGAAAGGTAACATCCAGGGGTTATAATTTAAGGATTTCGTTATTGGGAGCACCAATATTGGTTCTAAGGAAGATATTAAGAAATATTCGCAAGATTATGTTGAACAAGTAGAGAGACAACTATTGGGAGATACGTCTCACTTGGTTCAACCAAAGGTAAGGGAGCATTCTGTTTGTTGGATTGACATTATTAATAGATCTTGTATTAAGTATGATTTTCCAGAGGAATTTTGAAACATTCCTGATTCTTTTGAAGGAAAATCCTCAGCTATGAACCCTCTTCAAGAAAGTGGCATTTCTGATTTGAAGGATGGTGAAAATCAAGATGACTTCTTGATTCACAAAAATGAAATCACTAGTGGAAAAAATTCTCATTATGAGAATGTTTCATCAGGAATTGATGACCATAATGACACCTGGAAGGCCCCTAAGTAGTGGAAGAGAGGTAGGCACCTAAAAGGTCAGGGTGGATCTCAAGGGAGGAGTGTCATATTTCACGGATGGTTATCATTGTTTGATCCTTTGTTTTATTTTTGGTGTTTTTTATTCTCATTCTCACAATATTCTTTGCTTGTGTACTTTCTTCTTTCTAAATAAATTCTGGGACCATGGGTTTTAATATATGGTTCACACCATTTATTGTTTAATTTTATAAATAATTTTTTTAAACATTACAAATATTTATAATTTTATAATTAACTATTTAAGTACATTCCATACATACACATGTACACATGTCATATATGTATATATGTATATATATGTATATGTATATATACATCCCATGTACATGTGCACATATATATAAATATACATAGATACATATTTACACGTATAACACCTATATATATAAATACACAAAACAAACACACACAAAAAATGCATACACATATATTCACATATAAATTGATATAAATCCCAAATAAGTTCAGACCAGAGTTTTCATAGACATTGATATAAATATATAAGTTTAAATATTTCATATTAATAATCCATCATTTACATGTATATAGTGGTCAACCCATCCCAAAGGCCTGCAATATTTTTATTTATTTTTGGATAATAACCATTTTATGGGTTGAGGGGAACCCTTACATGGCCCATATGCCCAGTGGAACATGGCCCATTACATGACATGAATGCCTAAGGCATAATGCCCAATACATGACACAAATTCCCAAGACTCGACCACACAGGAACCGCCCTCCCCAACATATAAAAGAATTTTTAATTATTTTATATAAATAAAAATTAATTTTTGAATAGAAATATGATAATTCTTTATATGTTATTTTTTTATTATAAGTATTTTTAGTGCTAAGAAAAGTTATGATAATGATAAAACATTATAATCACACAAAAAAAGTACCGATAAAGGAAACCCTATAACTGTACTTTTTAAGTGTTGAGAAAAGTTTCCTTTATCAATGCTTTATACTGGATCTAATAAAGGTTTCCCATTTATTAGAACTTTAAGTTTAGTGCTGATAAAACCCAATGTTGGCTAAATATTGATTTTTGGAAGTGTAGATTATAAATGAGGTGTGATATTTTGTGGGAAAAAATTGATTTTTTTGAAATTGTTATTATATTGGTTTGATTTGTCTAAGGGTACATTTGTGTGCTGTTTCTAATTGTTTTGTCTGTGAGTAGAAAAAAAAAATTTTGTGGGGGGGGGGGGTGATTGATGTGCATTGATTTCACTAATTTTTACTTATTTTTTAGCTTAGTTTCAATTAATTATTTTAACCATTTTTAATATTTTTAGTTTATTTTCATAGTTTCCCAGTGTGTTAGTTAATTTTTCTATTTTAGTTAATTATATAATAATATTTGTAATTTAGTATTATGATTAGTCTATATTTATTATATATAATATTATATAATTTTTAACATTATATATTATTATATAATTCAACATAATGTTATCATTAATAGTAGTTTCATTAATATTAATTTATAGTATTTATTACTTATATATATATATTACTCAGAATGGTCCAGAACATGGAAAAAGTCTACAACCCCATAATTTTATTATAAAAAAGAATGTACAAGAAAGTGAAGTTGGGTTTTATAATACTTTAGAAACATATCCAATAACCATTCCACAATCACTTTTTTTTGAGTGTACACCCCTTCCAAGGGAGCCACCCCGACCACTTGGGTGTCTACCTCTCATACATTACTTTGTACCCTACCAATCGCCATCTTGATCATCCATGCCTGATGATTCATCCTTCTCATCATGTTTCTAAATGCCTATTATTATATAAACATTGTTATATTCCTCATGGAATACTTCCTTTCAATAAGATGTATTTAAAATATCAAGAAATGAATATTTATCCATAGTGGGACCAAAAGCCGATGGGGCACTCTCCTGAAACACCTTTATTTTAATTACATCAGTAGAAAATAGAACACCCACTACATCCTCAATATTATTATACTCCTAAACATGTGTTAGATCTTTCTTAGTCATAGTCTTCCTAGTCATAGGTGAAGGCATCCTAAATTTCCTAGAAGTCACTACTTGAAATCTATCTCGATCTATATGGGTGGACACTCCTTGTATAAGGGTGAAGCATTATTAGTGGAATTATGTTGATTAGTTATAATTCACTGGCCCTAGAATCTTAGATCGAGTGCCTTACCTTATTGCATTTCCATGATTACAAGGAATCAAATCTCAAAGGGCTGGTCCATTTAGTAGTTTTGGAAAACTAGATATGTACATTGGAACCCATTTTATATTGGGAATAAAAAACAAAATACATAAAAAAAATAAAAGGATTTTTATCCTTGAAAAAAATTCCAAGAATTTATCATTATTTATTGGGGATAGGAAAAAAAATAAGGGTGATCTCAAATTATTGGTAATGGTGAAGTATAGTGAAAACAATAATAAATAAATGAGAATAATCAATATAGAAAGGTAAATAACTAAACAAACATTCCATGTAATCAATGAACTAAGAGGGAGTGTGCAAAAAATATGGAAAGGTAAATAAATGAACACATGTTTCAATTAATCAATATATATAGAATGAAAATGAATCCATAGATAATGTAAAAGAGAAAATATCATGGATAATAATAATAACTAAATTCTCAATAAAGTCAGTTCTTAATTATTGGATGTCATGTTTCCCAAGAACATGATACCTTATTATCAAGATCAATTCTCAAGATAGTTTAAATATTTGGGTAGAAACCAATCTATTCTACTTTAAAACAAACATTTTGGGATTTTTCCAACTGATTTCATCTCATGAGACTACAGATGCGTCGAGGGTATTAATTCTAATGGTCCCTAACCTATGCAGTTCATTTATAAATAATTTCTTATATATCGAATAATCAATTTAATTAATGAACAATGTGCCTTATCAAATATACATATTGAATAAAGAATAGAGATTTATCAGTATTTCCCTAGATAATACAATAACTATAAAATTAATTACTGTAATTAAAAAATAGAATATATTTTAGGAAGTGAACATATCTATGATAAGTGATATGGATATTTAGGGGAAATTAAATGTACAATGATCATAAGAAAGTGAATAATTCAAGGGGACTACAAAAATGAATCATGGAATTGAATGCCAATTATATCCTTGGGAAAATAAATCAAAATTCATATAGAGAAAGAATAAGTATGGTATCAATACAACATATCTTAATTGGAGTAAAAATAAAGGGTAGTTTTCATTGATGAATGGAAATAATATATAAAGATATTTTAAAAATATTTTAAAGGAAAATATCATTTTCATTTTTAAAAACGTTTTGAAATCATTTTATTTGAAAATCAGTTTTAAAAAACATTTTCTATAAAAATTATCATTTTAAACATAAAAACTAAGCTTGAAAGAAATGATGTTGGGTAATTCCATACATGTTATACATGTTGAAAAGAAAATTCCTTTTACAAGGTAAAAAAGTTAAAAAAGTTCCTTGTTCAGAAAGAGGTAAGAATATTCCTTTAAAAATATTTTTAAAATAAAAAAAGGGTAAAATTGACATTAACAAATCATTTTGGAAAGTTTAAATAATACTTAAAACCTTTTAAGAAAATAGAGTTTTTATAATAAAGCAAGTTCTCCGACTAAAGAGAGAAATGGAGTCGGGTTTTCTTAAAATCATTTTCTAAAACATTTTTAGCACCAAATAGTGGGAAAGTGGTACTATTATTGAAATATGTCATGAGAAAATAGAGTATAATAAAATGGAGGGTTTATTTAATAATTATAATATAAATTCATTTAATGTAATTTCAAGAAAAATCAATCTGGATTAGAATGAGACTGTGAAATAAACCCTTAAAATGATCATAATGTTAAAGTAAGAATTGATCAATTTATTGATTATGAGTATCAACTATAAGTTCAAATATAACAACTGTAATTAAATCAATATAAATTAAAATTAATTATACAGATAATAATATAATATTAATTATGATAAGGAAGTAATATAACTCAGTGAAAAAGGAATTGAGTTAGGAAATTTCCTAACCACTTGGTAATTTTAAGTTCAAATCCCCTTCAATGAAATGATACAAATTGAAACTAAAAATAAAATAAAAAATAAAATATTCATTATATTACATGTTAAATTAGAATTATGTACACCATATATAATAAATTAGGTGTACAATGATAAAGTATGCCCCACAGAATGTAAATTGAGACTAAGACTCTTACCTTGTGTTTCCTTTCAGGTGAACATATTTTAACCTTATATATAGTGGTTTTAAGCATATATATAACATATATGAGAAGAATAATCATATTTATAATATCATATATGATATTATTATATTATATTATTACCCTTTTTTTAATAATCATTCATTAATTTAACTATTTCAGATGTTAATTGTGTAGTTTTTCGAATATGTTTTGACATGTTATTTTTATTCTTCTTATATAGATCATGATTTCATAATCTACAAGATGAAAACCATGATGAAAATATGATATGTATATAGTATATATGTATTTATAATAATCCATAAGGTTTTGAGATATGAAATGGAATGCACCGTTCATAGAGACAGTAGACCGTACGTATACATGAACGCTACTTCCATTTCTTTGTCGCATTTAAAAATAATGAGAAGTAAATGATATATATATATGTGTGTATATATTATAATTCCAGTGTCATATTTATGCCATATATGTCTTATAGGATTATTAAAACCATATTTTATATATTTCATGTACATCATGAATGAATCACATCGCTTTGAGGAGGCAGTAGTCCACACATCCATAAACGTTGTCACAAACCAGGCCGTGTCGCCATCTGACCCGATGCCCAAACCAGTCCGAAATATGGCCCAATGGGTGTTCCCAATACCCACGGGCTGTCATAAGTGCCTGAGTATTCAGAGTAACATGTGAGAACGGTTTACCTGAAATAATAGATATAAAAACAACTAACAAGACAAATAAATAAATGCTGGAAAAAAACCAAACAAACCCTTAACATTGGACCAAACATAAAGTTTATAAATCAACCCAAATCATTAAGAATATTACATTGAAAATAAAAATAGCACATCTATTCACACCTTCATAAAACATGAAGATCCACCTCCGCATCTCACCATCGTCAGACCTGCACAAGAAAAACATCGACAACCCAAACCACCATCACTAAGCAGGATGCATCAACCTGTGACACAAAAAGAAAAAGGACTAACTTCACCCAAATGTGGATGTAGGGTGTGAGCCAAGAGTCTACTAGGATTCCACTTGGATAAGATTCCATGCATAACCATTTAAATGACAAATACATTTTTTTATCAAATATATAAAAGGGTCATAAATTCTTGAATAGTATTTAATGACAACAATTTTCAATGACATGTGCTTTAAATGAAAAAAAAATTTAAAGACAACAACTTAGATTTAATCTCACATGCACAATTACTTTTAAGATAATCAAAGTTTCATACTGGTAAGCATAAAGTAAACAATGAGCACCAAAAATGAGGGATGCCTTTTGGGAGTTATGTAGCGTGGCTCCCCAGATCTTTGTGTCTTAGTGAAACGTGGCTTAGAAACCATGACCCTCAGCAAATATGTCTTAGAAGCCATGAATCTCACCAAGAGAGATTTAGAAACCATGACTCTCAATCATTCATATGTTTAGTTAGTGTTGCAGTCATCAATCCTGTTATGTGAAATAGGGTCGAATCCACCCTTAGATGACTAGCCTACTGGTCTTGTCCACCCTCATAGCTACCCAGGCTACTTTTTCTATGCTCAAAAAAATTTCAAGATCATAATAGGTGAACATCATATAAAAAATCCAAAAAAAACACCACACATGAAAAGATACCATTTACATAATATATTTCACTTTTAAAATTCAAGATCATTTCACATGTAACATTTATGCATAAAATCCAAATAGAGTACTTACACACACTAAACCATCATTTGCACACCCAAATTCCATTTTGAAATATTATTCACACCAAAAACTTATTCAAACAAGTTTCTCACCAGTGATATAATTTGATAAACCCTTTGATAATTTTCCTAAGAAAATTATAAAAGAGTATCACTGGGATTTACACATGAAAAAAACTCAAAATCCCAATTTTGAATTAAGCGCACACCCAAAATCTATTTAAAACTTAATCTGTATCAATTAAACCATCAATTAAACCACTTGAAATTTTAATGAAAACAATTTTACACTTGGACAACCACCAATAAAATATATTTAACAATTTCAAAAAATGTGTCACATGACTTTAAACACCAAAATGTACTCAAAACCTCTTCTATGAAAAAACACACTTTGGCACCACACCAAAAACACACACTGCGACTCTCTCACATTCAAAAAAACTAAATGCACATTCTTGAGAACAATGATAAATATCTCAATGTAGCTTTTCACAAAAAAAACAAATTAACATCACATAAACACTCTACCAACAAAACAAATACAGAACAAAACTCAGTCAAAATCACTTTCGCAGCAGATAAATTACGTAAAAATTTTGCTAAATTAATTAATTTAGAAAACTAATTCACCATAAATTTTAAGAAAAACTTTTTAAAATATTCCCCATGACTCAAAATATTAAAACTTCAACAAAAACCCCCTCTACGACTCAATGAATACTGATTTTAAACCAAAACACAATCTACATAGTTTGTAAAATTCAAATAAAAATTCAGCATGATTGTTCACAGAAACCAAAAATGTATCGTGTATAAATATCAACTTCAATTAAAAACATGATTCACATTAAAAAACTCATTAATAAACATTTTAAATTAATTTAAGAAGAAAATTAATTCATCAAACAATGGGTATGCACGGAACCACCTACCGGTGTGTCAAAATTTCGTGAAATGACCCATAGAGTTCCACTACACGCCACACGCACCGCAAGCAAATGAAATAGGACCATAAAACAAGAATTCTACCAAAAAAGTGATTTGAAAAATATCCCTTAAATAACCTCATACCCATTTTATGGAATAATACTCAAAGGTGAAAATACAGACAAACTTAACCAGATGGGGGGGTTCATGCTGGAGAGAGAGACTGGTTTATGGGGGAGATGATGAGAGCGGTGCTGGCATGAAGAGTCGCCAAATAGTTGGGTAGAAGCTACCAGAAGAGGGATCAACAAGGTTGTGAAATGAGGGTGCATGGATGGCTGGGGAGTCACACTAGGAGGGATGGCCGAAGGGAGGGTGTTCGGCTAGGAGGGTGGCGTGTGCAGCAGTGGGGGTGCGTCGAACAGGGCCGACCGACTGGGGAGGCACACCGAACTGAGAGGAGGGTGGATGGCTGGTAGAACTATTGGGGGTAAATGGAGGAGGGCTGAGGGGAGGTGGCACGGACTATCAGACAGAGTTGGAGGTGGGTGAGCAGCCTAGAGTGGTAGGGCGTGGCACCTGTTGGTTAGCCAGTGTGAGGAAGGTGCTGCGATGACTGGCTGGGAGTGCAGGTCCGGCTGGATGAGGTTCAAGGGGAGAGGGGAGGCCACTGCACCCTAAGGGGAAAAGAGGGGAAAGAGGTGGGGTGAACCAGTGTGGAAAAGGAAGTGAAAGGGGGGGTTTAATGGGGAAGGAGGGTGGTGACCTTCAGTGTGCAGGGTAGGGGGAGCCCGCAGGTGCGGCGCAAAACGAGACCCATGGAAGGGGATAGCACAAACACTAATGAAAAAAAAATAATAAATAAAAATGAATGGAAAATAATAATAATAATAATAATATGTTCTAATAATTTTAATAAGAATAATAATAAGATAATAACCAACTTATTAAATTAAATAATAAACTATACAATAATCATCTTAATAAAATGCTATTAATAAAAATAATACTCACAATTAAATAATTATCCTAGATAATAATATTAATATTATAAAGTGACATTATTATTATTAATAATATTATTAAAACCAGTATTAATTAATTTAATTTCATTATTTGACCATCGGGCATGGCGTGCAGTGAGCTGGGCGAGGTCCCGCGATGACCTATGTGAGGCCGCGCGACTTTTATTGCGCTGCGTTGGACGCAGTTAAGGCAAAAACACACATTTTAAAATAAGAACTCAAAATTTTATGTTGGGATTAAACCCATACTACCCAAAACAAAGAAAATTTAAAAAATAATTAATTCAAAGAGGGTGGGTGGGACAATTGATGTTATCGTATCCCCACAAAATGGAAAGCATGAAGGCATATGTTAAATAAGAAAATTACAAAAGCATAAACAATGGGTGTATCATAATTATCTCCATTAAAGGGTGAATTTAAAAATTTCATGTACAATTATAAGGTAAATTAGGTATAGATAATGATAAATGATGTCCAACTGAGGTGAAAACATGTAGAAAGAGTTTTTAAGAACCTTTAGTAAGAGTCACTTATTTGTTGTTTAAGGTAAAACATTAATGAGAATTTAAAGTGAAAAAGAAATAATATTCTATATAAGAATGGAAATGAACAAAGATAAATTTTAAGGATATATTTTATGATTTTATAAGAACAATGGGGATTAAAATAATTTTTTTTGGTACTTCAAAATGGGTATGAAACTGGGAAGTTTTCTTTAATCGGGCATGCTTATCGGAGGAATTTAGAAGGGGACCTTATAAAACATGTATTTCCCCATAAAATAAATAATAATTGAGCTAGGTACATGTTTTTTTAACATAATAATAGAATTTAGTAGGAGTAAATAATAATAATTAAGAATTAAATTGGGGTAAATAGAGAGAAATCATAACCCATAAAAATAGAGGTTCTGTGAGAATCCCTTACCTTATGTCTGAAAGTGTTCTGCACTTGCACTTAATGTCCATGATTAGGAAATTAGATTAATTAATAATTTAATTTATAACATATTAAAATTTTAATATATTCATTATGATTTTATTATGTTCATTTATGGAATCTTTGATGAGTTATAAGATTAAATTTCACCATTCGAGAGTACTCGTTTCCTTGGATTTCACGACTGGTTCACTTTAATACATGTATGAAAGAGAATGTAAAATGAGAATTGTTTTCTAGAATTGAAATTATATGTTATTAATAAAAGTAAATAATATTAAATGGTCTTATATATAATTTTTTTCATATATGAGAATGATTCATTAGATAAAATTTTAATGATAACTGTTTAGATCATTTTGGCGTTTTTTCGATCATCACACATTATTTTTTATTTATTAATTAATATTATGTATATATACTGGTTCCAGAACACGAAATAAGTTGTAATATACATATAAAATTCATTTTTTGACCATTATAATGGTTTTATGACCATCCATGAAGGTGGTATTATAAAACAAAAAATCATTATCCGTGAAAGTGGTGAACCGACACCTCACGGACGAGGTTTTAATTTTTAGAACCAAAGGGGAAGAGAAAATAATTGATGATTGATATACCAATAACATAATAAATTTATATTATATAAAATATACTAGAGTAATCATGCCACATTTGGATAGGAAGCTGAGGATAAGATAATAAAAGAGAAGAAATTGGAAAGAAATTAAAAGAAAATGAAATAGGATTTTACCTCTTGAACTTCTCCTTGAGAATATCTTTAGGAAACTAGGTTTGGTATTTTATTGGGACCAAATGCTTCTAGAAATGGGAGCCGAGGCTTGGGATATTATTGGGTAGAATTGTGACAAGATTTAAGGAGTTGGATGTGTGATTATAAGGGATGGTGAGGGGGGGTATTTATAGTGGGAGGAGAGGGGTATTTTTTATTATTTTATTCACTTGTTTATTATTTAAGATCACGAGTGTGAATAATGTTGATTCTTGTGACTAAATATTGTAAATATTGTATGTGATTTTGAACCAATGGTTCTTACATCATCCATACATCATTCATGACTCAATAATTCATATATTTAGCTTATACCGTAAATTATTGTATTTCACTATTCATCAAAAATTTAATTATTTTAGAAAAATACAAAAATTCACCCAACAATTTTTTTAAATGTAGAATTTCAAAATGGAGTCTATTTTTTTGTAAATAATTTTATTAATATGATAAATTTAATTTTTATTTAAAATCATTATTTTTTTAAAAAAATAGTGATTTTAATATTATAACCGATTTTATGACACTTTGAAAAATTAATTAACGTATCATATAATTATCTTATAATAATAAGACAAAAAAATATTAATTTATGAATATATTTTCTTAAAATTATTATTTTTTAAGCATTATATTGATAACAAAATTGTAAATAAACATTTACACTTTACAAACATACCAACACTTAATTTATCGTTTTTAAAACATTTATTTACTTATACAAAAATATAAAAATATAATATTTTCATTTATAAGATACCCAAATTTTGTTTACACATTAATCAGTGAGGTTACTATTCTATTGAACAATTTACTATTACTAGTGGTCACATTACTATTCTAATGGTCAAGTTGCTATTTCATCGGTATAGGTTCCCTAACTTTCTGAAAAACCTTTTATTTTATTCATTATTCATTATAGAATTTTATTATGTTATCAATGTTATTTGATGTTGTTTATACTATATGACATAATTATATGAATGGTATTTCCATTGATAAAATTTTGGATTGTTACATTAAACACCTTTACGAGCATAAAAACATTCCTTTTATATTCAATTGGTTTTTATATTCATTTATAATTAATTGGTAAACTATAAATTAATTTTATATTTTTATAATCTATATATTTTCTTATGTTAGTTAATACTATTTTTAACTTCTAATTTAACAGATAGGATATATCATATTATATAAATAATAATGTTTCAATAGTATATTGTTGTTTGGTAAAACTCGGTCTTGCATGTAATGCCAGTCATCAAAGAAATTCGTTATTACGTGAGATGAAATATAACTCATTGTTGTGTGCATTGAAAGGTATATAATATATTAAATTTATTTAAAATTTTAAATATAACCTAAATTATTTAAATGTTATATTTCATTCTATGTTTGGTTTTTTCTATCATACATGTAATCAAATAAAATGTTACTCTTTTAAAATTTTTAGGGTGTTACATTCTCCCCAACTTAAATAAATTGTGTCCTTGAAATTTAAACTAAATATTAATAGTCAAAGTATTGATATTTAGAAATTAATTTGTTAAAAAATCCCATATCAAAAAAAGAGTTTAAAAAATAACCACTTAATAAGAGAGAAGGATAAGTAAAAATGTCACATGGAATAACATATAACTATGTTTCTACATAAGAGAACACTAGGGGAAGTGTAAATATGGGAATGGAGGAAAATCATAAATATTTATAGGAAGTGATTTAGGTCATTGATAAAAAAATTGAATTTTCAATCGAAAGTTGAGGGTCTCAAATCTATAAATCTGTGATGATTTAAAAGACCGTCAGTTCATCAAAAATGATGGTATTCTGGAAGCATTTTTGTAGGATTATTTTCTTAATGTTGAAGAAATATTTTATTAACCAAGAAAATAAGGAAATATACTTACTTGATATGTTTCAATTTCATATGAACAATTCCATATTTTGATTTTTCATTTATAAAATTCTAATTTATCCCTTACTGTAGGTAATGGATATGCTAAAATGAAATTTTTATTATTTAAGAACTTAAACACACTTTTAACAGATTGTATGCCCCACAATAGAGTGAAAAGTCTTTCCATTTGATTCTAACAATTACCCAAATCCAATATGGTTAATACATTAATCTCTAAAACTCAAAATTAATACTACTAGTTCATCATTAATATTTATTTATCAAATTATTTAACTAAAAGAAATGAAATATTAACCAGGCCATCATGTAGGACAATGGTAGGCACAAATCCCTTATCATCCCTTGGTCATGGGTTCAAGCCCCACAGCCTTATAAGTTTTCCCTTTTCTAAATACATAAAATTTCCAAAATAACTATGATGTGCATCCTTGAAATTTAATCATTAAATACCCTTTTCACTATAGTTTTCAATACAACATATTTTTCTTTTTCAAAGCCTAAAAATATAATTTGACTATTTTTACAATGTTATTAATGATCCTAATAACACTAAAGGTTATCAATATATTTATGATCATGTCTCTAAAATGTAAGGAAATTATTTCTCAAATGAATTTTCCACTAAAACAAATAATAAGCTAATGAGTTGTATTGTCCTAAATTTATTTCAAAATATCATTAATCTTGACAGAAACCCATTACATAAAACATAAAAAGAGTTTTTTAAGACTTAGAACTTATGATCAACCTTAATCTCATAATCCAATGATGTCATCCATAACTCTTAAGTTAAAGGAGGAATGTTTGATTCTGTGTAAATATTCAAATTCTATCTTAGGGTTATGTTCCATAATCTATGTTCTCATAAATCTACTTCCCAAGTTTTTTAATAAACATCCTTTGATACCGACTATAATTCCCCAACCCCAGAATCCCAGAGAGATTGACTTACCTAATGGAATTGGAATGATTACACATAATCAAATCTTAAAGCACCAATCTGTTTAATAGTTTTGGAAACATATAAAAACAAATAAAAACCATGGATAAAAAATCATAATACATATAAAATAAAATGCTCTGCATCCTTGAAACACATTCTAATAATTTATATTTATAGCATGGGGAAAAACAAATAAGGGTGAGATAAAATTATCAGTAATGGTTAATAAAATAGGAAACAATAATTAATCAATGGGAATAATCAATATGGAAAGGTAAATAATTGAACACACATGCCATTTAATAAAATAATTAGAGGGAGTGTACAAAAAATATATAAAGGTAAATAATTAAACACAAATTTTATTTAATAAATAAACTAAGAATGAAAATTCATCCATAGATAATATCAAAAAAACATATCATTTATAATAATAATAACTAAATTATCAATAAATTAAGTTCCAAATTATTGGACATCAAGATTACTAGGCACATGATACATTTACCATTAAGATATATTCTCATGAAAGTTGAAATATGTGGATAGAAACTTATCTATTCTTTTTAGAGACAAACTCAAAGGGTTTTTTTGAATTGATTTCATCTTATGAGACTACTCAAGCATAAAGGGGATTATTTCCAATGGTCTCCAACCTATGTAGTGCATGTCCAAATCATTCCATATATATTGAATAATCTATTTAATTAATGAATAACTCACCTTATCAAATATCTATATTGAGTAAACAATATGAATTTTTAAATATTTCCCCAGATAATCAAATAACTACCAAATTAATTGTAATATGTAATAACGGAATACGATTTAGTTAATAAACATATAATGATAAATGATATTGATAATTAGGGGAAATTCAACATTCAATGATCACAAGAAAATGAATATTTCCAGGGGACTACGAAAACAAATCAAGGAGGATAATGTCAATACTATCCTTGTCTAAATCAATCAAAAACCATACAGAGGAAGAATAAGGGTCATATCGATACAAAATATCCCAATTGGATTATAAATAAAGTTTTTTTTTCATTTATAAATGGAAATACTATAAAAAGGTCTTTTAAAATCATTATTGAGGAAAATATCATTTTCATCTTGAAAGAAACTTGGAAATCGTTTTCTTAAATAATAAATTTTAAAAAAAAATCATTAAAAATAAACCTTTTAATCTTGAAAAGTATGATTAAAATAAACTACGAAAATTAATTCCATACATTTTGTACAAACTAAAAATACCATTACTTTTTCTTGGTAAAAAGGTTAGAAAATTTCCTCAATAAGATTCCATTGAAAAAATTTGTAAAATAAAAAAGTGTAAAATTTTATTTAAAAAATAATTTTTTAAAGGTTATTTATTTTGAAAACATTTTTAGAAAATAGGGTTTTTATAATAAAATAGGTTCTTTGACTAAAGAGATAAATGAAGGCGGGTTTTCTTAAAAACATTTTCTAAAACATTTTGAGTACAAAAGAGTGGGAAAATGGTACTATTACATGAAAAAGGTCATTTATAACTAGAGGAGAAAAAAATTCAAGGGATTATTGATCAATGATCATATAAATTTCTTTAATATAATTTCAAGAATAATAAATATTGAATAGAATGAGATTGTAAAATAAACCCTTTAAATGATCATAATGTTGAAGTGAGAATTGATAAAATAATTGATTATGCGTAATATATATAAATAAAAATAAAATAAGTGGAATTAAATAAATAGATATTCAAATTTATTATACACATAATAATATAACATTAATTTCAATAAGGATGTAACATAACCTAATGAAAAAGGAATTTAGTTATCAAATTTCATTACCAATTGGTAACTTTAGGTTCAAATCCCTTTACATGAAATGATATAAAATGAAACTCAAAATACATTGAATAATTAATTATTCATGATATTACATATAAAATTTAATTATTCACACCATATATAATAAATTATGTGAACAATGATAAAGTATGTCTCAGATAATGGAAATTGAGATGAAGTCCCTAAACTAGTGTTTCTTTTTGGGTGAACGTCCTTCAACCACATGTATAATGGATTTAATAATCTAAATAACTTATAATATAACCATAAACATGTTTATAATATCATATATTATCTTATTATAATATCTTATTACCTATTATCTAATAATCATTTATTATTTCCCCTATTTTGGATGCTAATTGACTAGTTTTTCAAGTATGTTTGACATGATATTTTTGTTCTTCTTACATTTATCATGATTTCATAATATATAAGATAAAAACAATGATGCAAATATCATATATATTCAGTATATATGTATTTATAATAATCTAAAAAGTTTGGAGACATGAAATTAAATGCACCATTAATGGAGATGGTAGGTCGTACGTGCACATGAATGATACTTCTATTTCTTTATCATATTTAAAGGAATGAGAAGTAAATGATATAAATATATATATATATTTTTTTGTGTATATATTATAATTATATTATCATATTTATTTAATATACATCACATGTTTATTAAAACCATCTTTTATACATTCCATGTATAGCATGAATGAATCACGTCACTTTGAGGAGGCGGTAGTCCACACGTCCACAAACAATGTTATCATTTTCCCACAAAACCGAAATAATGAAGGTATATTTTATATAAAAAATTATAGAATCATAAAAAAATTATAAATAATATATATATCATATACAAATTATACATACATAATTATTTCTAACCTTTAAATGTGCTAATTTTTAGGACCAAGCTGATGAAGAAGGTATTTATTTTTAAGTGTTGACTTTTGTTGTCAAGGAAAGTTGTTGAAGAAAAAAAATCACCTCACTTTTTATTTTATAGAAATATTATTGACCATTTTTTTTAAAATAATCATACTTTATCTTTCTATCTTAATGAGTAGAAGTTGTTTGAAAGAAAAGGTTCTGATCGGACTTTCATTTTGTCCGGAATAAGAGAATATCATAATCTGGGATAAAAGAATCAATCCCGTGGGGAATGCATCTTTCTGGAAGTAAATGGTCATCAGATTCACAATAGATATGGTGTGAAATAAGTGATTGTTTTTAAAGAATTATATTATTCATGATTAAGATTAATTAATTGTGATGATGCTTTAGTGATTTTTATTTCACATAAAAGACATATTCTAAATCATGCCCTGATTTATCATATCCAAGTGGAAGAGAACAAAAAAAGACATGCTACCAGTAAAAAAAATCATACCCAGATTTATCATATCTTGGTTGAAGACAACAAAAAAGAGATACTTTCGATCGAAAAAGAATCACACCAAGAATGATCATACCCAGGAAATCATACTCAGAAAGATCGTACTCTGGATAATCATACTCAGGATGTGACATATGTAAAGAAGTTGGAAAGATTGGAAAGTTATTATACTCTCTAATTGAATTCTGGAAATGCTAAAGTTGTTCTCAAATGAATTTAAAGTCATGAATAATGTAATGATAGATGCACAGGTTTGTGAATAAAGGTAGTTACTAAAGATGAGATGAGGCCTATGAAAATTTTTGTGAATAGAACTGAAAAAAAATGTAATCAACCATTAAAAAAGTGTTAAATTACTTGGTAGGTTTCAATTTGGTCAAGATCATTTGTATTAGAGTCAAATAGATTAACATTTCCAAATAGTTTGAGAGAAGAATTGAAGAAGTTAAATAGGTTTGAAAGTGGAGAATTCAAAATGAATTGTCAAAGGGGAGGTTGATATTAAAAAGAAGGATTGTATTCAGCATTCAGAGTGATATATATTTCTTCATAAATTTATATTCAATTGATACAGTGCTATGTATTGATGAAATTGCATTCATAAATTTAGAATCATGAATTGAAATTGGAATGGAAATTGAAATAATAGTCTAAAGAAGAAGTGAATATTGTAGAAGAATTGATAAGCTTCATGAAGAGTGGTCGAAGTCAAAATACACCAAATATTTATCGGGAAATTGAGATTAGGGTGAATTTGATTAAGCGAGAAATTTTATGGGATTACCACCCAATCCTCTATAGGTTCACCTATAAAAGGAGAAAGGTCAATTGTAATTTTTTGGTGACCGTTATACTGTTCACCACAGAAGAGAGAGAAGCTCCAATTTTTTTGAGAGATATCGTATCAGGCTAAATAACCAGATTCATGATTTTCATGCTGGGATTTCCAGAATAAGGAAGAATCGTACAGGGAGAATCATACTAAGTTTTCCATACTCATAATTGAAGTGGTGCCAATTCATCTCTACCGTATTCTTTCAAAGTAATATTTTTCAGACATGGGAGAGCTGTAATGGGAAGAATCATATCAGGGAGAATCATGCTTGGAGGAATTAGACTTGTAAAATCGTACTGAGAAAATCAGACTTGATTTTTTCTAAACAAAGACAAGGATGTTTTTACCATATTCTGGGTAAAAATTTGAAGAAGTTTTTTCAATTGAATACATTTTTGAATTTGAAAAGAAGCACATGTAACACGCATTGTTACACAAACTCTTTATTACCTTATTTGTAGTAAGAGGGTGCACACATAATTTTGTATCGTATTCAAAGTAAAACCCGAGTGAAAGGGTATATCCTACTAGTTTTAAAACAAGGATTTTTTTCAATGGATTGTGTGGTATTGGATCATTTATATACCATACCAATGATGTATATATTCTTATTGAATAGTGAAACTTCCAAATACTTGTGTTCCTGTAGATGGGTAATTGAATTGTTTTTTGTAGGGAATAGAATCTTTAACAGGAGGTGAATATTATTTCAATTGAAAATAAACATAAAAGGGATAGTATCACTGATTCACTCCTCCCTCTCTTAGTGATACAATCATTATGATTGGTAAATTACAACTGGTATTAGAGGTGGGTTCCCTTCTCTTATTATTATTTGATGAGGATTTGAATTGTGTGAATAGTAAAGGTATACCAGTTTTTGATGGAATGAATTTTCATATTTGGAAAGATAGAATTTTTCTTTTTTTATGTATATTGAATATGATTTTCTTGAAGCTGCAACAGAGGGGTTTCATCCTATTAATTTTAAAAATCCTCTTACATATGTTGATAAGAACAATATGTAGAATGATAGAAGGGACAAGAATACTATATTATCATCACTTTTTGAAAGATAATTACTAAGGGTGAATGGTGTTTCCATTTCCAAAGGTATATAGGATAAATTGAAAAAAAAATATGAAGTAAATACAAAGGTGAGGAGGAAAAAACATCAAATATGTAGATATAAGTATGAAGACATAAAGAGGGGTGTGTACGAATCTGTTGGGGACTTCATTAACAGGTTAAATGACATTTTGAGTACTGTTATATGTATTGGTAAAAAGTTAGATGACTCTACAGTTGATGAAAAGATTTTGATAATCCTTTCCAACAATTTTGATGCAAAAGTTTCTTCATTGGAAGACAAATATCCTAAAACATTATCTCTTGATGATTTACATAGAACTCTCATTACTTATGAAATTAGAAGGGGGACAGAAATGAAAATCAAGGAAAAGGATTGATAGAGAAATATATTTCAAGGATACAAATAAAGAAAAGTCAAAAAAGATTGTTATTAAAGATGAAGTTGAAGAATCTAATTATGAAGATGAGGTATGTAAAAATCTTGATAAAAGTTTATCCTTGTCTTCTAAAAATGTGAAAATAGGTACATGAAAATACAAAAGAAAACTTCCCTTGAAAAGTTTTGAATGTGGAGTCATTGGGAACTTTTCTACAAATAGTCATCAAATAATGAAATAATAGTATAATAATGAAGAAGAAATAAATCCAAGAAGATCCTGGATGAAATAGGGATACAAAGAAAAATAGAAACATGTAAGGAAAGAAAGAAAGTTATTCAAATCCAAAAGAAGAAGTATCATTTATAAAGATGAAAAAGAAGAAGGTATTGATGCAGAGTCCAAATAGTTAGTTGAGTATAGTATTGAAAAAAATAATTATTGCAATAGTAAATGATGAAGAATTTATAAGGATTAGTTCTGAAGAAGAATAAACTCAACTTCAAAATCATTTGAAATAATAGTTGAATGAATGTATGATAAATATTTTAAGGCTTGAAATGTAATAAAAAATGCTGGAAGATGAATTTTCCTCAACAAGAAAACAAGAGTTATTTACTAATGAGAAAATAAGGCAGGTGAAAAAGATTGAGGACTTGAAGAAATATCTTGAGGCAGAAAATAATCATAATGAGCATCTGGAGTTCATGATAAAAAAGAAGAAGTGTATTTGGATATTTTCCAAAAAAACTCTCAATAGTTATAATGAGAAATACATGTTTCTAAAAATCTATCACTAAAGTTGGTAAAATTTCTCAAAATGAAATACTGGAGAAGGTTCAAAAAAAATTATCTTCAAAGGTAAATAAGAAAGATGGAATTGTTTTGGAAATAAAGAATGTTGGGAAAGTTATGTATGTGTCCAATACCCAAAAATGTGTGAATTTAGAAGTCTAAAAGAACCATGAGTCCAAAAATGTTTTGAAATAATTAGAGATTAATTTTTTTTAAATCACTTGTAGTTCCAATAAAGTAGAAATGAAAAGGAGGAACTTGATTAATAATGGAAAGGTTGGTGGCTTAGAAAAGAAAGAGAAGAAGGTGGTTGGAAAATGTATTCATAATTCCATAAATTATGGTTATTTCATTGGAAAATACTCTTTTTATGGATATTGATGATATTGTGGTGGATTTGGAAATACATAAAATATGTGTTGGCTCAACCAAAAAAATTAGTATTATTCAATAGGTTTTGAAAGGAAAAGGTTGAGGGTGAGTCTGTTCCCTCAAAAGAACAAGTATGAGAAGATTGAAAAAGGAGGAGTAAAAATTGAAAATAGTTTCCAACCATTGGAAACTGTATTTGAAAGATGTGAAATAAGTGGACACCTTGAAAGATGATGTCTGGTATTAATACCGATATAACAAAATATTCTGCAAAATAATCAAAAGCGAAAGATGAAAAAAATACAAGTAAGAAGTAAAATCTCTTGTTGATGAAACTGCGTTTAAAGCTACACAAGTAGAATGAACTTGGATTATTGATAGTGGGTGTTCTTTTCATATGAAAGGATATTTGAAATTATTCAATAATGTGAATGATTTTAATGAAGACACAATGACATTTGGAAATGACGAATCTCGAAGAATCAGAGGTGTTAGATTATACATAATTGCAAAAGAAAAGTTGAAATTCAATAATTATTTTTATGTTGATGGTTTGAAAGTCAATTTTCTAAGTTTTTCACATTTTTGTGATGAGTTTAAAAAATTTACATTAAAAAAATATGGATTTTTTTTTAAAATGAAGAAGATGGAATTTTTTTACAAGAGGTCAATGTACATAATAAAATTTGTTTCAGATTGGTGAAATACAAAATTCTTGTTACATGAGTATGGTGAAAGAATATGATTTGTGGAATAAAATTATGTGACACAGTTTTCAAATAAACATGATCATGTTTTAGAAATGTGATAGTATCTAATACATTCTAGATTTTCCCTGAAGAAGAGACGGGTGTTTCACTATTTGTCAAATGGAAAAGTTTGCAAATGTTGTGCATAAAAATGTTGAGATTTATTCAAGACAACCCCTAGATTTGATTCACTCGGATATATGTGGTCCGATGATAAAAAATTCAACAAGTAGAGATAATTACTTCATCACTTTCATTAATGATTTTACTTATATTACTTGGGTTTTGTTTATGAAACACAATCCAGCTTCTTTGAAAATGTTTAAAAGTTTTAGAATGAAAGATAAGAAATAAGGCAAGTATTTAGTAAATAATTTTAGAATAGATAATGGTGGTTAATACTGAAATAAATAAATTGAAAGTTATCTGAAGAATCATGGAATTCAACATTAGTATAGTTCCCCATACACTCCTCAACAAAATTGGGTTTCTGAAAGAAAGAATATAAGTTTAGTGTAAATGGTAGGAACCGTGTTACTTGAACATAACCTCTCTAATTAATTTTAGAGGAAATCCATGAGTACTTATATATATATCTAGAAACTTTGTTTCTACATACCTCAAATGGATATGACTCCATATGAATTATTTTATGAAAAAACTCCGAGCATGAAACACTTTAGAGTTTTCAGGGTATAATAACGAATAATGGTGAAAAATATGGAAAGTTTTACCAGAAATGTGATAATGTAATCATTCTTAACTATTCTTCTAAAGGAAAATGATCTAGATTCTTTAAAAAAGACACAATATTTTGGATTCTGTTGATGTGAAAGTAATTAAAATAAGAGAAAAGAAATCTAGGTAGGAAAGGAAGTTGATAAAGGTGAAGAAAATAATTATGATAAGGATATATACAATTGTATTCCTACTCAAGAAGAATAATTAGTCTCAAATATTTCTAATAATAAGGAATATACTTGAAAATCCCATCTCAGGATGAGAAAGAAAGTGTAATCTCATAATATAATTGGCGTTCAATATCATAAGTTTTAAATAATAAAAATAACAAATTCTATTACACATACTTCTTTGTATTAAAAACTAGAGTTAAATGATGTGAAAGAATCTTTTGATCATCCGGACATGGTTCCGGCCATGAATGAAGAATTGGATCAAATTGAAAAGAATGATACATGGGAACTCATACCCAATCCAAAAAACAAGAAAAATATTTGAACACGGTTGTTTTTTTGGAATAAGATGGATAATGAAGGTGAAGTGATAAGAAACAAAGCAAGATTTGTGTAAAAGGGTATTCACAAATTGAGGGTATCGATTTTGATGAATCCTTTTCTCTGGTGGAAAGAAGTGAGAAGATTAAAATATTTGTTACTATTTCTACACGATGAGGCTACAAGATCTTTCCAATGGATGTTAAATACGCATTTATGATTGATGATCTTTAAGGAGAGGTTTATATTGAACAGCCTTGTAGATTTTTTGTTGGGAAAGACAAAATTTTTGTACACATATTGAAAAAGGATTTGTATGTCCTAAAACAAGGTCTGAGGGCATGGTATTCCAAATTGGATACATGATTAAGGAAGATGAATTTAATGAAATGAAGAGTGGATAACAATCTCTACATAATAGGAACTCAATATTATTCCCTCATTATTATTTATTATATTGATGACATTATCTTTGCTGGTAATGATGATTTAATATATGAAAGGTTGTATGATGAAATTAAATAGCTATTTGAAATGTCCATACTGGGAGAAAAAAAACAATTTATTATGTTACAAATACATCAAAAGAAGGAAAAAAATTTCTTTCCCAATAATGGTATGATAAGGAAATCCTTAAGAGGTTTTTCATGGAAAAATAAAAACCTATTTACACACCAATACCCATGGGAGCAAAGTTTTATAAAGATAGAGATGGAAAATAAGTTGATCAAAAAGAATTTCAAAAGTTTATTAGAAGTTTATTGTATTTGACTACCCCAAGACCTGAAATTGTTTATGTTGTTACCTTATGTGAAAGATTTCAGAGTGATCAAAAATAATGACATTTAATTTCTAGAAAAATAATTCTCAGATACATCAAATGCACAATATAATTAAGAAGCAAGTATGGTAGATCAAATTGTATTGAATTATTTTGGTATTAAAATGTAAGTTGTAAAGGAAATGTTGATGATAGAAGATCCACATATGGTAGTGTATTATATATGGGAAAAAGTGTTTTAGTTGGAATTTAATGAAAAAGAATTTAGTAACTCTCAGTATGACTAAAGATGAGTAAGTTTCTTCCAATCAAGACACTACTCGATTTATGTGGATGAAAACACAATTAGAAGATTTACTTATTGACGTGAAGTTACCATTTCTCTTGGGTTTTGACCACCAAAGCATACTCAATCTCACCAGGAATACTATTAAACATTCTCATTAAAAACATATCGATATTAAATATCATTTAATCAAAGATAATGTGTATAAGATTGAATTTAATTTGGAGTATGTTCTAATATCGAAACAAGGTGCTCACATATTCACAAAAACATTACCAAAGGAATCATTTTCTAAATTAGGTTGAACATGGGTGTCCAACATCTTTCTCTTCAAGGTTTAGGTATATGTTTATATCCCCTATCTCATCTTACCTTTGGATTGTATTGTTAAAGAGGACAATTATTTCATAAATCAATGCATTTCATATAAAAAGTGGGAGTTGTGGGTAATCTATGAATTCAACATTATTTTTTGTGTGAACTATTATAACTTTTTTAATAGAGTGGCTATAGGAAAATGAAAAATAATTTGTATTATATTCCAGGAAAGTAGAGAATCTAAGAAAAAAAGTTGAAGTTGTTTTTACTACTAAGTTTAAATTATTATTCCAAAAAAATACAAAGGGAGAGACTGTTAGGACCAAGTTGATGAAGAAGGTATTTGTTCATAATTTTTTTCTTTTGTTGTGAAGTAAATTTTTTGATGAAAGAAAATCGCCTCACTTTGTATTTTTTATAATTCATACTGAACATTGTTTTCGAAATAATCGAACTTACTCTATCTATTGTAATATGGAGAAGCTATTTGAAATAAAGGGTCCTGATCAGACTTATGTTGGGTCTGGAATGGGAGGAGATCATAATTTGGGATGAGAGAATCAGTCACATGGAGAATGCATCTTGAGGGAAGTAAATCTCTATCATATTCATACTGGATCCGTTATGAAGGAAGTTATTTCTTGATAAAGAATCAAAGTCTTTATGACTATGATTAATTAAATGTTATGATGATTTTCTGATTTGTATTTCACAAAAAAGAGGTATTCTAAATTGTACCCATATTTATCATATCCTAGTGGAATAGAAAAAAAAAAGGAGATGATGCGAATCTAAATAGAATCGAACCCAGATTTAAAATATATGGGTGGAAGAGAACAAAAAAGTGATGATGCCAATCAAAAAAGAAACATATCCAAAATGATCGTACCTAGGAAATCCTACTCAGAATGCTCTTACTCTGGATAATCATACTTAGGTTGTGAAGGAAAGAAGGAATATGAAATTATTGTAAAGTCATGATACTTTATAATTAAATTCTGATGATGTTTCAGCTATTCTCAAATGAATTTAAAGTCATTAAAAAAATTAATGATACATGTACAGGTTTTTGAATGAAGGTAGTTTCTTAAGATGAGATGCGGCCCATGAAAATTGTTATGAAGAAAACTAACCAATAATGTATTCAACCATTCAAAATTTTTTCAATTACATGGAAGGTTTCAATTGGGGAATGATACATTATACCACAGTTAAATTTTTTATATATTTCCAATTGGCTCAAGAGAAGAAGTGAAGATGTAAAAGTGGGTTTAAAGTGGAGATTTTAGAAGGAAATGTAAAATGAGATCTTAATATTCAAAATAATTACTGTGTTTTTTTCTTCATACATTTATATTCAATTGATACGTATATTGTTATTAAATAAATTGGATTTAGAAAATTTGACTCATGAATTAAGTTTGGATTGGGAATTAAAATGAAAGTCTAAATAAGAAGTGAAGATTGTAGAAGAATCTAGAAGCTTCGAGGAGAGTTGGAGAATTCAAAATGAAATCGATATTTAAGGGGAAATTGATATTAGGGTGAATTTTGTTAAGCATGATTTTTTTGGGATTACCACCCCAAACTCTTGAGGGTCACAAATAAAGGTGAAAATTACATTGTACTTTGCTATGGACCGATGTACAGTTCACCACAAAAGAGGGAGAAGCTCTTAGTTTTTAGATAAAGAAGAAGTTTCCGTATTCACTTGTGTTGATGATGTTTTAAAGGATAAGTGAAAGAGAAGATAAAGGATTGCAACGTTGTATTCATCTGGTCATTGTACTTATTGATTATCGTACTCAGTTGATTACTGTATTTAGCTGATTATTGTATCAGGTTGAATAATCAAATTCAGGATATTCATAACAGGAATTCCAGACTGAGGAAGAATCATATAGGGAGAATCATAATGAGTTTTCCATAATCATAATTTAATTGATGTTGATTCATCTCTACCATATTCTATCAATGTTATATTTTTTATACTGGGGAGAATCATACTGAGAAGAATCATATGGGGTGAATCGTACTTGGAGGAATCAAACTTGGAAAATCACACTAGGAAAATCAAACTTGGTTTTTCCATAACAAAATCCATGAAGTTATTAGAATATTCTAGGTAAGAAATTGAAGAAGTGTTTTCAATTTAATACATTTTTGAAATTGAAAATAAGAATAGGTAACATGGGTTGTTACACAAACTCTGTATTACCCTATTTATGCTAAGAGGGTGCACACATACTTTTGGATTATCGTCAAAGTACTACACAAGTGAAAGGGTATATAAAAATAATTTTAATACAAGGATTATTGTATAGTGTATTGTGGAATATTTGATCATTTCTATACCATACTGAGGACGTATCTATTCCTACTGAATAATGAATCCTGTAAATACTTATGTTCCTATGTATGTGTGTTTGAATTGTTTTCAGTAGAGAATATAATCTGTAATAGGAGGTGAAGGTTGTTTTATTTGAAAAGAAAAAATAAAATAGAAATTATCACAGATTCTACCCTACCCATTTTAGTGATACAATCATCCTGACTGAGAACTTACATTAATGGAAGAAATAACAACATTAGTTAACGAGGCGATAGTCTTTCGTACAGACGAATGATGATTGTGTATCCCATTTGATGGATGTTTGTCAAAATGTAGGTAAAAATATTAGCCTAAAAAATATAAGTATATTTATGATAATTAGTTTATTATATAATAATTATTAAAAAATAATTGAAGGGTTGGAGGAGTAACAAAAACAAAATTGACCATTGAAGAATGTTTCCTTATATTTGTGTAACTCCTTTTGGTTTATACCAAAAGACTTCATTTGTTTGATTTATTCCAAAAGTAAATATTATATAATGAGTATAGGTATTTTGGTATATTATTTGGTAAGGTTATTTATGATCAAAAGGGCATGATAGGTGTGAATAAGTGTGGAGGGGTGAGTGCCTTTTTTTAATGGGGGAGGAGTGGCATTCCGATAAATTTTTGAAACAGGGAATTCAACCCCCATTTTTTCTATGTAAAGTGGCTCCAATAATGAATGTTTTTAGAAAAGATATGGTATGTCCAAAATAAGTCCATAAAAAGCATTTTTTACAAGTTTCTAGGTCATTTTTTACCTTAAGTTTAAGGATTAGTCCTTTTTTAAGTTGGTTTTCCTCATAATTGCGGTAATAAATTTTATTCTCTCTCACTAATATTTTTGGTAAAAAATTCAGTTGAAATTATTAAATATTATAAATTATGATGATAAAAAAATATGGAATACATATTTCTAAATTTCATTCATATATGTGGTAGAAATTAATTTAAAATTAATCCTGCATATTGAACGATAAAAAAGAGTTTTTGATGTAAAAAATGTTCAAAAGTTTGAAATGTTTTTATATCTAATTTCAATATAAAATTGATTAAAATAAACTAAATTGGATTAAATGATGTATAATTGATATAACCAGACTTTAAAACCAATTTAAAAAAGAATTTATCTATATAAATTATAAGATAAAATTTAAAATAGACACACCATTAAAAGGTGAAAAAATTGTCGATTTGGAAAATAATATAATTTTTAAGTGTAAAACTGGATTTATTATTATCTTATACTAACCAAATATATTGGATTAATATAAAGAAAATTGATTGAAAATAATATATATATATATATATGATATTATTCAATAATATTAATTAATTTAATTTATTAGGATAAAACACCTTTCTAAGTATAAAAACATTTTATTTATATTCAATTGGTTTTATATTAATTTCTAATTAATTGGTCACCTATAAATTAATTTTGTTTTTATAAACCATATATTTTCATAAGTTAGTTATTATTATTGATATCCTATAATTTACCATCTATGTTATATCTTATTATATTAAATAATAATGTTTTAATAATATATTTTTTTTCGGAAAAACATAGCCTTTCGTGTAACACAATTTATCGAAGAAAGTTGTTGTTGCATGTGACATAAGATAACTTATTGTTGGGTTCATTTCAAGATATAAAAAATATTAAATTTATTTAAAATATTAAATATGTCATAAATTATCAAGATGTTATATTCATTTCAAATGTTTGGCGTTGTATGCCATACACTCTATCGAATAAATAATTACTCTTTTATAATTTTTGGGGTGTTACATTCTTCCCACCTTAAATAAATTGAATCCTCACAATTTAAACTCAATCTTGATAGTCAATGGTTAGATATTTGGAAACTAATTTTTTAAAATACCCACATCATAAAAGTGTTTGTAAAATATCCTCTTAATAAGAGAGAATGAGAAGTAAAAAGGTCACATGTAATAACATATAACTAGATTTCTATGTAGGAGATAATTAGTGTAATGTGAAAATATAGACCTGGAGGAAAAGTGTAAATATTTATTTTAAGTGGTTGAGGTCATTGATAAAAAAACAAGTAAATGATTAATGAAAATTTTATGACCTTAAATCCATAAATATGTTATGATTTAAAAGACGATTAGTTCCACAAAAATGAAGGTATTAGGATTATATTTTTCGAAGATACTTATCCAAATGTTGAGGAATTATTCAATCACCAATAATATAAGGAAATATAAAAACTTTATACAATTAAATATCATATGAAGAATTCCATATTTTAGTTGGGCTTCGATCAAATTCTAATTTATCCCTTACTCCATAAAATGAATATCCTAAATTTATTTTTTTATTCTTGAAGCACTAAAATTCACCTTTAATGGATTATAAGGAACATAAAATAGTAAAAACTCTTTCAATTTTTCTCTAACTATTATCCAAATCCAATATTCTTAATACACTATTCACTAAACCTCAAAAGTTATACTACTAGTTAATCATTTATATTTATTCATCAAATTGTTTAGCTAAAAGCAGTGACATATTGACCATGACATCGCATAGGCTAGTGGTAGGTATGAAACCATTATCATACTTCGATCATGGGTTCAAGCCCCAATAACTTGTATGGTTTCTTTTTTTTTCTAAAACCATATAATTTCCAAAAATAACTATGATATACTCCATTGAAATTTACTAATTAAATACCCTTTTCTCTATGTTTTTCAACAAAAAATGTTTTTCTTTTTGGAAGAATAAAAATTTAATTCTAATATTATTAAAATTTCATTAATGATCATAATAACACTAAATGTTATCAATAAATTTAAAATCATGTCTATAAAATTTATTGTAATTATTCCTCAAATATATTTTTCACTAAAACAAATACTAATCAAATGAGTTGTATTGCCCTAGATTTCGTACAAAATTTCTTTAATCTTAGTAGAATCCTGTCACATAAAACCTAAAAAGTGATGTTTAATAATTAGAACTTTTGATTAACCATAATCTCATAATCAGAGGATGTAATCCATAACTCTTAAGTTAAATAAGAAATGTGTTCTTCTATGTTGATTCTAAATGTTTATCTTAGGTTTATGTTACCAAATATATGTTTTTTTAAATCCAGTTCCCAAGGTTACTAAAAAAATTCCTTTGATATCAATAATAACTCGGTAGCCCTAGAAGACCATATCCAGTGTCTTTAATTATTACATTTGAATGATTATAAGGAATAAAATCTTGACTAACCGACCAGTTTAGTATTTTTGGAAAACTAGATACATATATTGAAACCATTATACCTTGGTATTAAAAAACATAATACATAACAAAATAAAATGAGTTGTATCCATGAAACTCATTCCAAGAATTTATCAGTATACCATAGGGCAAGGCAAAAAATAAGGGTGATATAAAATGATCATTAAGGTTTAAGTATAGTGGAAACAATAGTGAATTAATTAGAATAATCAATATGGAAAGGATTATAAATAAACACACATTCTTTATAATGAATAAACTGAAAGGAAGTGTGTAAACAACATGGAAAGGTAAATAATTGAACAAAAAATACGTTTAATCAATAAGCTGAGAATTAAAATGCATCCATAGATAATGTTAAAGAAAAAATCTCATGGATAATAATAATAACTTAATTTTAAATAAAGGAAGTGATTAATTATTAGAGTTCATGTTTCTCAGGAACATGATGACTTTACCATAAATATATATTCTAATACAATTTAAATATTTGGTTATAAACATATCTATTTTACTTACAAAAAAAATTGAAGGGTTTTTTCTAAATGATTTCATCCCATGAGACTGTCGATGAATAAGCGGGATTATTTCCAATGGTCCCTAACCCGTGCAGTGAATGTCTAAAGCATTCCTCATATATATAATAATCGATTTAATTAAGGAACAATGTGCCTTATAGAATATCCATATCGAGTAAGGAATATGGATTTATAAATAATTACCTATATAATCATATAACTATCAAAGTCATTATCATTTTTAAAAATGGAATATGGTTTATGAAATGAATATATCGATGATAAGTGATATGGATAATAATGGGAAATTCAATGTCAGATGATTGTAGGAAAGAGAATATTTCAAGGGGACTACAAAAATGTATCAAGAAAGTGAATTTCAATACTATATTTGGATAAATAAATCAAAAACCATCTAGAAGAAGAATAAAGATGGTATCAATACAACATATCCCTAGTAGAGTAATAATAAAGGGTTTTTGTTTTTTATGAATGGAAGTACTATAAAAATATATTTTAAAACATTCTTGAGTAAAATATAATTATCATTTGAAAAACATTTTGAAATAATTTTATTTGAAAATCAATTTTTAATTTTTTTTTTAAATTAACATTTTAAACATTCAATGAAATCTTAAAATAAATGATGGTGGGTAATTATGTACATGCCATAGAAGGTAAAAAGTATATTCCTTTTGCAAGGTAAAAAGGTTAGAACAATGCTTTGTTCAAAAAGTGACAAGATGATTCCTTTGAAAACATTTGTAAAAGAAAAAAAGGGTAAAAATTTCTCAATAAATTTTTTTGGAAAGGTGAACAAATTTTTGAAAACATTTTTAGAAAATAGGGTTTTTAGAAGAAAATAGGTTCTCCAATTAAAGAGATAAATGAAGTCGGTATTTCTTAAAAATATTTTATAAAACATTTTGAGTACCAAAGTGTGTAAAAATGAAACTATTACATGAAAAATGTTATTAATAACCATATGATAATATAATTAAAGGGTTTATTTAACAATTATCACATAAATTCCTTTATTTTAGTTTCATGAATATTCAATCTTGATTAGAATGAGATTGTGAAATAAACCCTTAAAATGATCATAACGTTGAAGTGAGAATTGATCAATGAATTGATTTTGTGTATCCAATGTAAATAAAAATATAAGAATTTTATGTACATTATTAGATATTGAAACTAATTATACACATAATTATATAATATTAATGATAATTAGTATTTAATATAACCTAGTGAAAAAGTAATTGAGTTATGAAATTTCATTACCACTTGGTTATTTTAAGTTAAAATAACCATATATGAAATGATAAAAATTAAAAATAAAAGTATTATAAATAATGAATTATTTATGATATTTAATTTCAAATTATAAGTATTTACACCATATATAAGAAATTAGGTACACTACGATAATGTATGCCTCAAAGAATGGAAATTGAGATGAAGTCTCTTACCTTATGTTTTCTTTTTGGTGAACATACTTTAACATCCTATATAATGGTTTTAAGAATGTCATTAACATATAAAATAACTATAATCATATTTATAAAATCATATATTATCTTGTAATAATATCTTATTACCCACTTCTTAATAATCTTTCATTATTTTCATATTTTAGAAGTTAATTGCCAAGTTTTTCAAGTATTTTTTGACATATTATTTTTATTCTTCTTACATAGATCATGATTTAATAATATCCAAGATTTAAACCATGATATAATTATAATATATATTCAGTATATATTTATTTATAATAATCCATATATTTTAGAGATAAGAAATGAAATATAGTGTTCATGGAGACGGTAGGTCGTACGTAAACATGAATACTACTTCCATTTCTTTATCGTATTTAAAAAATCAGAACTAAATAATTTATATATTTATATTATAATTAAATTGTCATATTTATTTCATATATGTCACATATATTTGTTAAAATTATCCTTTATCCATCCTATGTATAGTGTGAATGAATCACATTGCCCTGATGAGGTGGTAGTCCACACGTCCACAAATGATGTTATCGTATTCCCACAAAATGGAAAGAATGAAGGTATGTATTATATAAAAGAATAAATAAGAATAAATACATTATAAATACTGTATATATCATATATAAACTATAAATACATCATTTTTTATAATCATTAAAGTTGGTAATGGAAGAACGAATGACATCGGTTCTTGAGGCCATAGGTCTCCTTACACACGAAAGATGATTGGATATCCCATTTAATGGATGTATGTGAAAGTTTTAGTAGAACTATTAGTAAAAAAAATATTATTATATTTAATATACTGAGGTTATTATATAATCATTATATAAAAATAATTTAATGGGTGTAGAAGTAGATGAAATAAAAGTGATCGTTGAAGAACGTTATCTCTTATTTGGGTAACGGCTTTTGGTTTATACCAAAATACATACTTAATTTGATATATTCCCAAAGTGATTATTATAGTATGTGTATAGGGATGTTGGGAGATTTTTTAAAGGTTTTTTTATGAGCCAATGGTCTTGATAGGTATGAATAAGTGGGAGGGTTGAGTGCCTTTTTAAAGTGGGGGAGGAGTGGCACTCTTGTTAATTTTTGAAAGAGGGAATTCCACCCATATATTTTCCATTTCATGTGGCTAAAATAATGAAACAAATTATGAAAAAGGAATTATATGGTCTAAATATGTCTTGGAATGGATATTTGACAATTTTTCTGGGTCATTTTCTCCCTTAAGTTTATGGTTTAGTCCCTTATTAAGCTATTTTTCTCTTATTTTCTCTAATTTATTTTTATAACTTTCACTAATATTTTATGTAAAAAAATAATTTGAATTATTATAAATTAGAAATTATTATGATTCTAAATATGGAATTCAATTTTTTCAAATTACAATCAAATAATTAGTAGAAATTAATTTAAAATTAATCCTGTAGACAAGACGACAATGTGGGGTTTTAAAGTAAAAATGTTCAAAAGTTTTGAAATGATTTTATATATAATTTCAATATAAAAGTGATTCCAATGACATAAATTGTATTAATTTATGTATAATTGATATAATTTTAAATTAAATCCAATTTAAATTATAATTTAAATATATAAATAAATTATATGAAAAGTTAGTTTTCAGTTAAAATTCAGTATTTTTCAATATTCATCAAAAATTGATACCTTGCAGCATAATATGAAAAATTCACACTAAGATAATTTTAATGTTATGATTTCAAAAAGGAAGAATATTTTTACATATAATATTTATTAAAGTTTAAAAATTTAGTTTTTAAATAGGGTTTCCATTAAAAGGCGACAAAATCTCTATTTTACAAAAAAATACAAATGTTAAGCATAAAACAGATTTATTCTTATCTATTTCTTAACGAATATCTTGGATCAATATAAATATTGTTTTATTGAATTTATAATATATAAATCAATAATATCATTCAATAATATTAATTAATTTAATTTAATATGATAAAACACCTTTGTGAGAATAAACAAATTTTCCTTATATTCAATTGGTTTTGTATTCATTTATAATTAAATGTTATCAAATAAATTAATTTTATATATTTATAAATCATATATATTCATAATTTAGTTAATAATATTCACAAAAACTAATTTAATATCTAAGTTATATATTATTATATTAAATAATAATGTTTTAAAAAAATATTATTGTTCGGTAAAACATTGTCTTCCGTGTAATGTAATTCATCAAAGAAAGTCATTGTTGTGTGAGACGTAAGATTACTCAGTATTTACTATATTGAATGCTATAGAATATATTAAATTTAATTAAAATATTAAATATACCATAAATTATCAAGTGTTTATATTCCTTTCTATGTTTGGTGTTTCATATTATACACGCTATCGAATAAAAAGTTACTCTTTTAGAATTTTTAGGGTTTTAGAACAACCTCTTTGGGAGGGGAAACAAAAGACAATTCAAAGGATACAACCAAATCATCGCCCTGGGTTAGGAGAGAACTTCCCCTTCTTGTTCATCTTCTCTCCAACTTCTACAGGATCAATCATTTTTTCTACATTTATAAATAAACTGCTTAACATAGATGCAGAAAATATATTTTTCTTACCTTTATAAGTAAATGAAAACAATTAATTCTTAAGATTCAATAACCCATTCATATTTACATGTTCATCTTGTTCAAGTTTATATTAGATATTGATCTCCCCTCAATTATCCACTACCTCATCCTCATCATAATCGTCCCATGAGAACTACTTCTCCAGATTAATAGAGGGATACCCTAATCTATATGAGCGGAAATCCAATGGGAAGTGTATTATAGACCTTAAAATCCAAAATACTTCATTGTAGGACCATACACACCACAGATCTCACCCATTTGAGGTTCAAAGCGCTCATCCATAACCAAACCCTCTATTAAGATGTTAAAAAATGGCCCAACAAAATCATTTCTGACTGTCTATCCCCCAACCGAAGAGATCCCAGAATCATCAACCCCTTTCTTCCCAAACAACACAAGAATTTACATGGAATATTTTTTAAAGACCTTTACACTATTCATCCAGGTGACCTCACATACCACACTTTAGGCATTTTATCAGATTTTGGAAAACATTTTTCTGATTCCCAATTGAAATACACTGCTCACTCAGATGATGAACTTTATCATATTACATTATAAGATTAATATTTTCATAATAAGTTGATAGGATTACCTTGTTTATGGGGGTTGCACTGAAATCAATTTCAACCATGATTTTGGAATAATGGCCAAATCTCACTAATATAGTCTCCCTATTATGGTGGATAGGCACACCGATGGATGCTGTAATATGATGGAGATTTTTTGGGTTTGATAAAATCCAATTGAGACCTTAGAAGTGGTATCAAAGGGAAATGTTATGCCTCGAGGAAATTATGAACTGATGATGTATCCAAATGGCCATGAAATTCAAGAATGAAAAATTCAATGGAAATAATTTTTCATTGTGTAAAATTAATATGCAAGCAGTGTTGTGAAAGGATAGTTGACTATAGGATATTAGAGAAAACCCGGTGGGTGTTAAGGAGGAGAAATGGAGTGAAATTGATGAGAATTTCATTGCAAACATACATTTGGATTTAACAGATGGGGTCCATTAATGAATTTTGGATTAAAGGATTGTGAAAGAAATTTGGGATACTCTATCAAGGCTATATGAGAAAAGTCACTCCACAAAAACATTTGTTGTATAGAAAAATATAAACTCTTCAAATGGTGGATTTATCATCATTTAACGACCACATTAACATCCTCTATACAGTATTTTCTCATCTTATGGTGTTGGGCTATAAAATTTTGGATACTGAATGTGTGGAGATTCATCTCCAGAGTTTTTTATATTCGTATGATAACTTGATCATAAACCTCACCTATAATATCATAATGAATATGTTTCCATTCATAGATATTATAGTTGTGGTTATTGAAGAAGAAATTTGGTATAATAACAAGGAATATATAGAGAAAACTTCACACAGTGTGGAATCATCGTCAATAAAAATAGGAAGAATGGTGGAGTGTGGTTCTAGTGGGAGCCAGAATCCTAGATGGTCTTAAACAAAGATAAAAAAGAGAAAAATCATATGTAACAATTGTTGTAATAGGGGTGATGCCAACAAATAGTATTGGAATAATAAAATCGGTGAGAAAAAATCTCAATGAAATGTGGTGATTACATCTGGAAATAGAGACATACTAGTCAGTGAAGTAGTGACATCTATTGAAGGTAGAAAATATATCGATGATTCATGGATTATTGACTCAGGAGAAACATGGTACATGAAATATAAATGAGAATGGTTTTATAAATATGAAACTATCATAGAATGAATTATGTACATGGGGAATAATTATACATTTAAGATTGTTGGAGTCGACACCATCAAACTGAAGATGCATGATAACATAGTTCAAACCATTCAAGGATTACTCCACGTATAGGATCAAGAAGAAGATTTTTTCCTTGAGATAATTTGACGATACTAGATGTATGACTCACAATGAGAAAGGGATGATGAATATTGTGAATATAGTGATTATGGTGATGAAGACAGAAAATAACTCAAAGAACCTATATGTGATTATTATTAAAATGTACAAGGAACAGGAGATAGTTTTCGCATAAACTACCATGATGAAAGTGTTGAAAATTTTATGGTATTAGAAGCTTGACCATATGTTTGAATGGGGACAGAAGATTCTATCTAATCATATGTTTCCATCTTGGATTATGAAGGTATCCTTACCATTTCGTAAGAATTTTGTTTTTAGTAAGAAAAATAGGTTAAAGTTTGGAACGTCAATGTCAAGGATAAATGATATCTTGGATTTGATCCATTATGATTTTTGGAAAGAATTGGTTGTGTCCCTAGGAGGATCAATGAACGTTTTATATTTCATTTATGACTATTCTAGGAGATGTTGGGTTCTTCCAATAAAGAGTAAATCAGATGTCTTTGAAATTTTTAAAACATTCAAAGAACAGAAGAAGCTTGAGTCTGAAAAAAATATCAAGTGTTTGAGGAATGACAATAGTGGAGAATATACAAGTGATGGTTTTGATTATTTTTGTTAGTAAGAAAGAATCAAGAGACAATTCATAGTGTCATACACACCTCATCATAATGGAGTGGCAGAGAAGATGAATAGAACTCTATTGGATAGAACAAGGTCGATGCTGAAGACTACATGAGTTACTAAGACGTTCTGAGCAGAACTAATAAATACCACCTGCTATGTGATCAATCAATCCCCTTTAAATAAAATTGCTCTAAATACACCAATAGCGATGTGGATGGGTAAACCCATGGACTATTCTCAATTGCATAATTTTAGAAGTCATGTATATGCACTATTTAATGACCCAGAAAGACTGAAGTTGGACTCGAGATCAAGAGAATATATCTTCTTGGGATATACTAATGTTGTGAAGGGGTATCATTTGTGGGATCCCACTACCCACAATCTTTTTATCAACATAGATTTCATTTTTGTAGAAGACAAGGTGAAAATAACAATTGATAAAGAAAATATGAAAGAGTGTTCATAAATTATAATAGTTAATGTAGAGGATGAAAAAAGGAAGAACTAATTTTCTCTGAGGAATTACCAAATCATGATGATCAAGTATCGGATGATCCTAGGCTATGACGGTCAAATCGATAGAAAATAGACCAAATATGGAACCCAAATTATGTCACTTTGAGAAATATTTTAAATTTATTTTTAAAGAGGATTGGGAACCATCTTCTGTTGTGGAGGAAACCTGGAGTTTAGACATATCTTCATGGATGGTGGTGATGTAGGAGAAAATTGAAGCCCTACAAAATAATAAGACGTGGGTCTTATTCTACTACCTCATGGAAGGATTAATATTGGGAAAATGGGTCTTAAAGATCAAGTGGGATGAAACAGGATATGTTTAAAGAAATATTTTGAGACTGGTGGTCAAAGGTTGTTCTCGGAAGGAAGTTATCAATTTCTATGAAATTTTATATCTTGTTGTTAGATTGATGACTATTCAGGTAGATATGGAAATGTGTTCTCTATACACTATACATATAGAGAAGATAAATGTGAAAGAAAATTTTCTCCATGGTGATCTTGATGAAGAAATGTATATGCTCAAACCATAAGTTTATTCTAAATAAGGTCAATAGAACATGGTTTTTAGGTTGAAAAAATATTTCTACGGTCTCAAACAGGCACCAATGTGTTGGTATAAGAGATTTGATTCCTATATTTTGATCCTTGGAGACACAAAACTTAATTTATATCCTTTTTCATATTTCAAGGGTCTATATGGTAATGATTTTATCATTATACTATTTTATGTGGATGACATGTTGGTTACATGACCAAACAATGATCAAATCCTGGAGACAAAGACATAGTTCGATAGTGAGTTTGATAAGAAATGTTTGGGATCCATAATTAAGATTATAGGGGAACATATTTACTAAGGTTGAAATAATAGGAATATTTTGATATCATAAAGAATTACTCAAGGAAATTTTTAAAACACTATAATATGAAAGATTGTAATCCAATTTCTACCCCTCTTCCCATTAATTTATTGTTATCCTTCATGATGAGTCCTATCAGTGAAGATGAGAAGATGGAGATGTCTCAAGTGACATATTCATTAGTAATGGGGAGTATAATGTTCGCAATGGAATGTGTTAGACTTGACATTGCACATTAAGTGGGAGCAGTTAATCGGTACATGGAGAATCTAGGACATGAGCATTGGAATACAGTGAAGAGGATTTTGAGATACATCAAGGAGTTCTCAGATGCTTCTTTATGATAAAAAGGATCATATTTTACTATCATAGGCTATGTTGATTCAGATATTATAGGTGATTCTGATAAAAGTAAATCCACAATTAGTTATGTGTTTACTCTTGTAGGGGGAGCTGTGTGATGAATTTCTAAATTAAGGTCTGTTTTGGCCTTATTCATGACTGAGGAGGAGTTTATGGCAGCTATACAATATTTCAAAGAGGTTATTTTGCTGAAAAGGTTATTTGGGGAGCTCAGGCATAAATATGATGTGATTTTATTATTTTTTGATAATTAGTGAACATAGAACATTATAAGGAATCTGTATTTTCATTCTAGGAAAAAGTATATTGGTGTAAAATATAATTTTTTTCAATATGTGGTGGATGAAGGAAGTGTTAATATGGATAAAATTCATACTAAAGAAAACAAGAAATATTTCCTGATGAAGATGATTGGTTATGATAAGTTTAGATGATGTAGATCCTCAAGCAGCCTTACAAAGACATGAGAAACATGTTTGGAAGATATAAATGATGTGTAGAGATGTGATTAGTACTTAATAAAATCTCCATGTGGGAGAGATATTATA
Source organism: Viscum album (assembly GCA_963277665.1). Classification (NCBI taxonomy): domain Eukaryota; kingdom Viridiplantae; phylum Streptophyta; class Magnoliopsida; order Santalales; family Viscaceae; genus Viscum; species Viscum album. The sequence goes on from OY728125.1 coordinate 1,409,224,221, forward strand.
ATACTTTTGGAGAGAGAAGATAATATTAATGGCCACCACATGAAATTTATTCAATGAATGTGACACCCTACCCTTATTCCCCCATCTAATTTGATTAAAGACATTCAATTGAGGTAAGACCATAGGAGGGTGATGGAAGGGTATAAAATGGGATCTTCCCCAATAGTTTTTATCATTAAATTCTCAATCAACACATCATCAACTTTTAGTGATGTATTTCGGTAGGTGTTTCTCCACATACTCAAGAGATAATTTCTTGAATGTTTTTCTCCTTATAGTTGAGTGAGATTTTGTACCTACATTTTACCATAGTGATATCCTTCAATTTTCTTATGGTTTTTACCCCTTTCATTTGCGGGGGGGTGGTCCACATTGCATATGGTGTTAATTTTATTTTTTTCATTTTTGCACTTTATTTTTATCTCACAATTATTGTTGTACCGAAGGGACAATTATTTGTGATCCTAACAAGATATAAATCCAAAATTGTAAAAACATGCTCTTGAAATTGGCCAAATTAAAATTGTATGATCATTCATGAACACAAAATAACTATGGTATCAAAAACAACATTCTGAGGATCCCATGCCTTTTACTTCATATTTTTAGAGAGAAATAGAAAATGAAAGAGGCCTCATTCAAGGGACATGAAAATCTAATTCGAGAGACCCCAAAGTGTATAAAATCTATATACTTGATCATCTTAATGCCCCAAATTTTCTCCTTGGGGAAGAACTAGCCTTCCAACAATGGAGTTCTTTCACATAACTAATCTCTTGAAAGCTACATTTACGTTTGCCTCAACATAGACCATAGAACCTTTACTAAAAATCCTTCAATAAATCAATTTATGATAGAAAGTGAAGGGGTGGGATCCAGAATCCGCTTCTATCGACCGATTCACATATGAAGCCTCATTCTCGAGGGTCTCTCCCTTTGATGATCAATTGCTTCATCTCTCTCTAGTAAGGAGCTACTCATGATTTGAAGAATCACACATAAATTTTATCTCCTATTTTTTTAGCATTTTATTTTATTAGTAATATTATTATTTTTATTGTTGTTAATAATAATAATAATTATTATTATAAATTATAATTTTGATAAAATTTTATTATTATTTGTTTTATTATATTATTTTACGTATAATTATATTTTTGTACTTCAATTTATTTTTTTTATATTTTTCTATGTGAATATATTTGTTTTTATATAATAATAATAATTTTAATCTATTAATAACATTTAATTTTAGTCAAAGTAGGATTTTCATTTTTAAAATTTTAAATGTTGAAATCCCATTTTTGAATGCCTAAGAAAAAACCTTGTGAAGGGCGGTGGATCTGATCTCTATGCACTCTGCTCCATCTCTCATAGCATGCAAGGAGCTATCCACTATACTATAGCATGTAACACCTTATCTAAAGATCATCCATCCCTGTGTGTTGTGCCTTCTATGCACCAAACCAAGATACACCTCCTCTTCCTATCATGAAGTCTCAGTTCACCTAGGCCCACACCGTACGTCCTACTATGTCATGACTCATTATTTTTTTAATATGTTTTTGAAAAAATAGGAAATAAGGGTAGGTTTAATATATTTTGAAAACTAACCCACAAAGGCGTTAAAGACTTTAACGACTTTGAACTTAACTAAAAAAATGTTCTAAATTTTTTATTTGTTGTCATTTATTTATATATATATATAATAATTTTTTTTAGAATTTAATGACTATTAAAAATACATCATTAATTAAATTAAATGAGTATGAAATTATGACACAATCCCTCAATCAAGGCTCCCTTTTATAAGGGAGTCTGCCCCAAAGATCCTTAAGCATTTCCAATATGGTATTTTGGTTCCCCTTTTTCACACAGAATTAATAATAAATATTAATTAATAATTAATTATTAATAAATGATAATAATAATAACTAAATAATAATTAACTATTAAAATTTATTATTAAATATAACTAATTAACTAATTAAAAACTAATTACTAATTAAACAATATTAGTTAATAATATTAATTACTAATAAATATTAATCGCTAATTAATAATAATAACATGTAACTAATTAATTACTAAAATGTTTTAGTTAACTAGTAATTAAATAATATTTAATCACTAACAAATAATATTAATAATATCTAATTAATAATTAATAATTAATAAATACGTACTAATTATTATTATTAATTTCTAACTAAAGATTACTTATAAAAAATGTTAAAAATTCATATTAATTAATAATTTATATTTATTAGAAATTAATATTATTAAATAGTAAATAAAATTATTTAATTAATGTTTATTTGTAATTAATATTTATTGGTAATTAATATTAAGTAGAAACAATTATTTAATTAATAATAATAATTTAATAATAAATAATAAATTATTAGTAATTTAATAATTTTATCATTATTATTAAAATTTAATAACTAAATATTTAAGGGCCTGAATCCATGTGGATCAACCCTTTGCGCGTTTTTGAAGATTGAAGTGCTCTAAGGAGGCTCTTAAGATGTTTGGAGAAGTTCAGTTAAGTAAAACTGGAAGGGGTTGGGATTACACATCATGTAACTATATTACACAATGTGAAATCTTGTTTAATGTGTTGTTTCATGATCTGAAATAGTGATTAATGATGTGTAAGGATTCAGGGTTTGATAAATAAAATAAAGCATTGAGGCGATGCGTTTTTCTATGGAAACCAACCTCAAGGCATTAGACGATGTGAAAGGAGATTTCACGTCATGTAATCCCCCACTGTTATATGTTTTAAAACATTTTATCCACTCAGGTTGTCAATAACCATGGTCGTTGGCTCCCTCCCTCTCGTCCCAGGAAACCTAGCACTCCCCTCCATCGCATTTTAGAGATCTCTTCAATGACGATCGATCAGGGGCTTCCATCTTCGTTCCTTCTTTGATTCAAGGTGTTTTTTCCTTCATTTTTTAGCGGTTCCTCCCAATTTTTTCTTATTTACTACCGAATTCTCTTTCCAAGCTGTAGGAGATGAGTTCCTATGGTTCTAATGGATTTTTTCTGGGTGCTTGGTCGGTACGGTTATTCCACAACATCCTCAGGTGGATGCAATTGTTGCGGGAGAGGTGATCGAGATTTGTTTTGTAGATATTCTTTCAGGTTAAGAAAATTGATGGCCTTATGAGACAGGGGATTATATTTTTCTCTATTTATTTATGTGAAATTGCAGAGTTAGCATGATATACCCCCTTGGATCTCAATGAAGTCGACCAAATTAAATACTTGAACCTGATTAAAGAAATATTATTAATCTCATATCAATGTTTTCTCTTTATACTATGATGACTGTTTGCCTATTTATTTTCTAGAGAGTGTGATATATATTCCTTTCTTGGTTTATCATGTTGTTTTTTATGGAAATTGGTAAAGAATTTAAAGCCATAATTAATTGGTAATTAATTTACTAAAAGATATAGAGGCATGTTTAATTAATCTGGTTGTTGTTGCTATAATTTTATGAAGATCAAATTGATGCAGATATGCATGCATAATGGAATTAGTTGATGAACTTGAAGAATTTTGATCCATGGTGATAAAAGATTAAAGGTGTGATAAATTAATTGTCTAATTAATTTGTGATATCATATTGCTTAGGTTTCTCATAGTTAGAGCATGTAAAAAATGAATTGGTTAATTCAAGATGGAATAAGAACTAGTTATGTAATAAAGATAATGCCTTTATAAGGCTTGAGTTTCTATCTTGGTTGTACAAGACAATAGCCTTATGCTTTGGATCCACGAGAGATCATTGTGTGTAAAGGATGGGTGCCTTTGCTTGTTTATTTCCTACTGTTTGTGATGTGACGTGAGCCTGGGAAGGATGAGCCTGGAGAGATATTGTGGTTGTGGGGGAAGGGAGGCCCAAATGTGTTGTGATCCTGGGATAGCTGATCCTGGAGGGCTATTGTGGTAGGTGGGGTAGGGAGGCTTGGTTATTGTGGAATAAATTGAAACCTAGAGTGGTGAGATGCGTTAGTTTATACATGTGGTTGTTGGGGAGGACATCGTGTAAGGTCAGAATATAAAAATATACACAATATGGGTAGGGGTTGGGGGTGGTGGGTGAATTGTGTCCTTTTCAATATCCTTTACAATTATGACTCCCAGTGTCAGATGGTGATTATCCGGGTAGGCAATGTTTGTCTTCTGTAAGAAATTTTGAGCAGCATATAAAAACAAAAATATAGAACAAAGCTGTTTATAGCGTTTCGGGGCATATAGATTTCCTAGTCCACTCCACCAATTACTCTCTCTATGAGTTTGTGAATTTCACAAGTCAGGTCCTCATGTCATAAGACCAAATCACAACTGAGTGCAGACAGTCGACACCTTTAAAAATAAAACTAAAAATAAAGTCTGTTAGTACTATAACAGAGAACCGATAAATCACATCTTAGACTGAGAAGCTGATACTCCACCACAATTGAGTATGATTAGTTGAAACACTCAATAAAAATATATTGATTATATAGGATTTTGGTTGAAATTTACAGTTGAATAAAAACTGAGAGTAGAAGAATCATCTTCTTCAGAAAATAGTTTCTTCAGGAAAAAACTATTTCAAAGGGATCTGGTTGCAAAAGATCTTTGAAATAAAAACAACAACGAATAGCAGCAACAATCTAAGAACAAATACTAATTTTTGTATAACTATATCCTCTTCTATAAAAAAAGAGTCTGATCAATTGTTGCAATATATCTGTAAAATATCTTCACATGAATTTTTTTTCAATAGTGAATAAATTTCACTATATATATCTCAACATATAATCTTATTTAAATCATACAAACATATATATAGAACAAAAACAGATATAGAAGTAAAATAGAGAGTCTGTCTTTTAAAATAAGATCCTAGAAAATCTCCCGATTAATCGTAATAATTCAAATTACTGAGACAAATTAGTGTTGTCATATATTTCCTTAAGAATAAGAGATAATTTCAACTCTTAATAAAATTCTTTGAATTAATCATAATGAGATTTAAATCGTTTAAAAACAAGCTTTAAATCGGCCTGATATTTCGTAAATACCATTACAAGAAGCTCCGATAAAATCATAAATTCAAATCATTGGTGATGAAAATTCAAATGTATGATTCCTTCACAAAATGAAAAAATACCAAACTTAGGTTTCAACTATATAGAATTCATTCTATGAACCTACGGTTAAAAATTTAAGGATGATAAAAAATGTAAGGTTGTTGATCCATACTTTTTCTTCTCAAACATAAGGTTACATACTTATGTAGGGTTCTTTAACCATACTTTTTCTCTATTTAAAACGTAAGGTTTAAAATAAATGTATGGTTCTTTATCGATACATTTCTTTCAATGTAGGGTTTATTAACCATACATGTTGATCTTTCAGCATAAGGTATAATATAAATTCAGGGTTTGTTCCTTATGTTACATTTCTTTAATGTATGGTACGAATAGTGTTTCCAAAATATGTTTTGGAGCATTCCGAACACATTGATGAATATTCCATGAAAATAATAAGCTTCATTATATTTCAATATTAAGGAATATAAAGAATATTAATTTTCTAAAATACACATAATGTAATATCATTAGTAAAAAAAGGGTATTTGTGATTATCAAATTCAATAATATTTATAGAGTAATGTTGAGACTATACATGACCAACAATCACCCCCTTTTTGATGATCTCAAAAACCATAAAATTAATAATATAATTTTGAAATAAAATAATTTGAAATTTGATTTTACCGAATTATTTCGATGAAAATAAATATTGTGTTATCCATATTTTACCCCCTTTTGTGAGATTAAAAATAAAATGTATAATTGAATGAAACACATATAATTTTGCACAGATCTATAAGTGAATGTTATAATAATCTGAATAAATAAATAAGACTAGATTTTTGGCTTCTAGACATAGATTTAAAAGAACAATAATGTAAACAAAAATAAAATAAGGATATTTTATTGATCAAAATTTGTATAAATAAAATAATCATTTTTACTGGGAAACAAGTTTGGTCAACTGAAATGGTTTTGGTACAAAAATATTGGGTAGGAGTTGGATTGGTTAATGTTCTAATGATTTTGAGAAGCTTCAAAACATATCATTAAATTATGACATCTGTAATAGAAAATTATTCATCATCATATCCCACAATTTCATAATTAAAATTCTAAAATCTTGACTAATATGAAAATTCTCAACAATATTGACCTTCAAAAAGTCATGGAAACTCTCCTCTTTTTACAAAAATTTGTCTAAATTTTCTGTGAATTTGTTTAGTAGAAATATGATACCTGGTTCACTTTATGTTAGTTCGTTAAATAGAAATTTTTTATTGTCCAACAGAACTGACAAGAGCACTATTGCACTAAAGATTTTGAATATGATCATTCATATCAACCATGATAGAGGTGATTGTCAAAAATCATCGAATTAGATCTGGACTAGTAGTAGGAGAAAAGGTAGATGTGCAGGTCTTACCAACAGTAATCTTGATTGATTCAAACTGACTCCCCAAATAACACATTAGATCAGCAATTTTTTTCTTAGAAACAACTTGAGATATTTTCTTTCCAACATCATTTATCATCGCCCTTTTGAAAGAATCAAATTCTTTCTTGGAAATAGAATTTTCATGTAGATCCTATTGATAAATTAATATTGTCATTTTCTTCCAGAGACTTATTAAAAATTATTACAAGTTCCTCAACCTAATTTTTTAGGGAATCAGATGTCTCCTAATCTTGATGTTGTGACTGACCAACTTCCACAATTTCAAGATATTTTGAAAGTGATTTTTCCATATAATTCTCCACTAGGTTTTCAATTACTTTTTAACTTGAATAAAAAACATTAAATAAAATAAATTCTTTCTTCAGTTTATGATTTATTTCTTTTATCTACATGATCAAAAATACAGAAAATTAAATTCTTAACATTTTTTATTGCCAAATTTTCAGTTCTGATTAACTGTTTCTCTCCCTCGACAGCTGGTTCTTCCTCCTAAACAACTGGTAAATCAAAAGTCTACAGATCTATTATATGGATTTAAACATGTCGATCTTCTTTAATAAAAGTCTCTTCTAAATGAACAGACCTGGTAGCCACACCTGAACCCAACACTAGTTCTGTTTTAGGTGGATATACTCTTTTGTGGTTTTACAACCAATTCTACTTCCATAGCCCCATCTTCATTTTTTTTCTTCTTATTCTTCAACAAGTCTTATTTTTTTTTGGGTTTTCTTGTAAAGTTCTTCTCTATGGTTTTCACCAATTCCTTCATTCCCAGCTGCATTTTTCTCCCCCTGAGCAAAAGATCCTGATATTGGTTGGTCATCTGCACCAACTGGTAAGATTTTTCCTTTGTTTGTACTCTAGTAAAAACATAACTTTTCTGAGGTTACCTCATTTATTACATTCTTATAATGACATTTAAGTCAACAATCTATTAATACAATCATACCTTTCTTAAACAAAATTCAAGAAGTTACCCTTCTATAAGGATAAAATTTCATCTTAACATCTGGATGATAAGAGTAATTTAAATATATGAACAAATACCTCATAAAATTAATCTTTATTTCAGTCAAGAATAAAAACATGATATAAATTTCTGGATATATAATCTTCTCCATCTCATCCATTTTAAGAGAAATTTCTGCTTGAATAATCTTCACTAAGATTTTATGGTCTTTCTCAAGATCCTTGAAAAACATTTTTATAAATTTTTTTGAGAAAAAAAAAGACATAATTTCTTCAGATTTATAGTCCTTATCTTTGATATACCTTATATTAAAATGAAACTCTCTCTAATGAGTAAAGTTCAAGATTTGAGAAGTTTTAGTAAAATAAACTAAAAAGGCCTTATTTTCTATTCTTGGAAACACTGTATATTCAGTATCACTAAAACTAAACTAAACACTATTATAAAAAAAATCAATTATACCTCATAAAGAAATTCTAGTTCACCTCATTGAATGTATATTCTAATACCTAAAAGGCGAGAACTTTATTTAGAAGTAAAATTATTAGATAAATCCATTAAAAATTAACTACTCTACTCGGCCGAATCTTTCTTCGAGAAACTTTCTAATTCTTTGGGTCATTGGATTCACCTTATCTGATTATCATAGTTTATTTAATTTATGAGAAATGAATGTTCTGAGGTTTTTAGGTTTTTAGTTTTTTGAAGAAAAAAACAGAGGTAATTGAAGGTAGATGAGGGAAAAAACTATTTCTGTATTTGAAAAGGGTTTGATAGCTGAAAGGTTTTGGTATGCAAAACATTTATGAAAATACCATGTTGCTCAGGTCATTACATAATAAATTCATTAAAACTTTAAAAATAATATGGAATGAATAAATTTATGTTTAAAATAAATTAACTAAAATGTACAGTGAAAAAAAATATTAAAAAAATTATATTTAAAGTAATAATGAAATGATTTTAACATAAATAAACTGGAATAAATAAATAAAATAAGATAAATATTGAAAATTAAAAATATTAAAAATATTTACTCCTTAAAAATTAATAAAACATAACTCCCCATTAATAAAATCTAAATTTATTTTTGGAAAAGGTTTAGTAAAAATATCATCTAGTTGATATTCAGTACTTACATATTCTAAAGATATATCCTTTTTAATAACATGATCTCTTAGAAAATGATGTCTAAAATAAATATACTTAGTTCTAGAATGACTTATTTTATTTTTTTCAAATATCTATATCTCTTCTATTATTACATAAAATAGGGGTACTATCAAAATTTAGTTCAAAGTCCATTAGTTTGTTTTTCATCCACAATACTTGTGCACAATAACTGCCTACAGATTACATATTATTCTTTGGCTGTTGATAGGGAAAAACTAAGTGTTGTTTCTTACTTGACCATGATACTAAATATTTTCCTAAAAAGTGATAGGTTCATGAGGTACTTTTTCAATCTAATCTAAAACCACCAAAATCAGCATCTGAATATGATATTAAATTAAAATCAAGAGTTTTTAGATTAAGAATATATTGAAAAATAGTTCCATTTAAATATCTAAAAATCCTTTTTCCTGCAATAGGATGAGATTCTTTAGGATTTTTTTTTGAAATCAAGCACATAAACACAATGAAAACATAATATCAGGTCTGATGGAAGTAATATATAATAAAATACCGATCATACATTTATATAACTTGTTGTCCATTGGTTTTCTATCTTAATCAATATCAGGTTTTATATTGGTACATGGGATTTGTATGTCTTGTAGTTCTTAAGACCAACCTTTTTCAATAAATTAGTAATACATTTACTCTGGTTTAAAATATTTCCATAATATTTTTGATAAATTTTATGTCCTAGAAAGAATTTCAATTCTCCCATAATACTCCTTTCAAATTATTTTTTCATAAGTTTTGAAAAATCATTACAATGTTTTTTATTGGTTAAACAAAAAATAACATTATCAACATAGATTTGAAATAATAATTTATTAGAAAAAATGGTTTTTTAAAAAAGAGATGGATCTTCCATTCCAACAATAAATCCAATTTTCAAAGGAAGAGAAATTAATCTTTCATACCATGTTCTAGGTTCTTGTTTAAGGCCATAGGGAGATTTAGTATGTTTAAAAACAGAATCCAGTTTTTTGAGAGTTTTTAAAACCTAGAGGTTCATCAACATAAACTTACTCCATTAAATAGCCATTTAAAAGGAAAATTTTAACATCTATATGGTATAATTTAAAGTTCATATAAGATGCATAAACTAAAACAATTATAATTGATTATAATCTAGCTATAGGGGAAAAAGTTTCATCATAATCTATACCTTCTTCTTGGTTATATTCTTTAGATACTAATCTAGATTTTTTATAGGTATAACCACACAATCATTTTGTTTACTTCTAAAGATCCACTTAGTTTCTATAACTAGATAATTTGATTGTATTTCAAATAATTCCCAAACTACATTCTATTTGAATTGGTTTATCTCATCTTACATTGGTGACATCCAACTTTCTTCTTCTAAGGCTTCTTCAAAAGATTTGGGTTCTAGTTGAGATATAAATGCAATGAATTCAATAAGGTTTTCTGTATTTATTATAATTCTTATTCCTATGTCTAAGTCTATTATAGTTTTTAAATGATGATTCTATATGGTTCTTTTCAGTCTAGGTAAAATACTTTTAGTTTCATTAGTATCATGTTTTTTTGAATTGGACTGAATTTTATTTATGTTATTTTGAAAAAAAAATTAAGTTTTCAAGTCTCATGCTGTTAGAGGAGTCAGTAGTTTAATCAGTTTGATCTTTCTCTTTAAAACAAGGGTTAGTTTCATAAATCTTCACATGAACTGATTCTTCAGCAATCCTTGACTTTTTTTTAAACACTCTATTGGCTTTAGAGGTAGTATAATATCCTAAAATATTCCATCATCTGCTTTTGGTTCAAACTTACCAAGATTGTCCTTGGTGTTTGGGATATACACCTTAAATCCAAAAACAATAAGTACTTTACCGCAGGTTTTCTATTATTCCAAAGTTCATAAGGTGTATTTATGAAAATAGACCAAATGAAAACTATATTCAAGATATAGAAATATGTGCATATAGCTTCTTCCCAGAAGTATGTAGGTACACTATATTCATTCAGTATTTTCCTAGCCATTTCTTGAATAGTTCTTTTTCTTCTTCCAACAATTCCATTTTCTTGAGGTGTTCTTGGTGTTGAGAAAGTGTGTTTAATACCCAGATTTGAACAGAAGTAATTCAATTCCTGATTTTCTAATTCTCCACTATGATCACTTTTTAATGAAATTATGTTAAAAACAATTTCATTTTGAACTAAACTCAAGTGGTTTATCTTTAAAAATAGAACATGAATTGTTAGAAAAATCAATATAATATCCATCATCATAGATTTTGGAGATACTTATCAGGTCATCCTTCATCCCTTGTACATATAATAATTTTTTTTGTTAAGACTCTTTTTGGATCTCCAACTGTTCCAAGTCAAATTATCCTTCCTTTGGTATTGTCACCAAAGGTTACTAGAACTCCATCTATTTGAGTTTTATATTGATGTTTGATGAGTTTCCACTCATATTCCTAGAGAATCCAATATCTATATACCATATATCCTTTCTTTTTCTATGACATGTTTTTTATAAAAGAAATTCAAACAAAATTTTTTTTGGTACAGATATTCTTTTGGGTCAAGCAGTGTTAGGTAACAAAGATCTGGGAATCCAAATCTTTTTTTTCATAACTCATATTTACTTCAGATAATATATTTGAAATAAAAAACCTTTTTAATTCCACTTATTTAAGGATTTCTTATATATCATTTTTTGTTATATGCCCTTTTGTTCCACAAAAAAGGATAGGTAATAGTTTTTGAGTTAGGAACAAAATATTTCTTATATAGTTTAGATTTTCACCTTTACTTCCTATACCAAATCTTTTCTTTCAAATGAAATTTTTACCAAGAATTTCATTCAGAATATTTTCTCCTTTTATAAATAAGAGATATGTTCTTTTGTAAGTTTCTATATCATATCATAATTATTTAATCTTATTTTCATGATCAGCACAATTTGTGGTAGATGAGTTAAATTTTAAATTAACTCATGATTTTGTTTAGGTAAGGAATCTATTTCTCCCAAAATTGTGTTGTGAATATTTTTTAATGATTTTTGTATCTTTAATAATGATTCATATTTCCCTTCTAGAAATTTGGAGTAGGAATCCAATTTATTATTTGAATAGTTTGAATTATAATCAAAATTTGATGAATAATAGGTTTGTACCTTATCTTCTTCTACCATGAATCACATATTTTTTTATGTGATTCTTCCTTTTCTGAATCAGATTTTATTGAGCTGTTGGAGTCTTTAGAGACACTCCAAGTTTCCTTTTTTTATCTTTTTTCCTTTATGTTCATAATAAACATTTTTCTGATTTGTGTTTTCTATCTATCTCTTTTCACCTTATTACTAGGGACAATCAGGTCTTATATGACCTAATTTCTTGAATTCAAAGCATCTGACTTCCCTAGAGTCTTTCTTATCTGTTTTAAAAGGATTTCTAAATATTCTTTTCTTCTTATAAAATGTGCTAAACTTTTTGGATAATTGAGCCAATTCCATTTCAGAATCATATATATCTGAATAACTTTCTTCTCTGATTTCTTGATTTATTTTTTTATTTGATTTTGAGATGTTACCTTCAGAGAAATATTATAACTTTTTACTATGACTTTATGATCATCATCTTCATCTTCCATTTCAGATTCATACATCCTTAGTATCCCAATCAGTTCTCTCATTGTCATATTTTTGACAGGTGATGATTGTCAAATTGTAGCTGATATACCATTCCATTTATTAGGTAGAACTCTTAGTACATTCAAATCATTATATACTTGTTTGATAGGATCACCTAAGGCTGTTATATTATTTATAATCTATTTAAGACTTCTATTCATCTGAGTGATACTTTATCCATCAAGAATTATGAATGTATCAAATTTCAGTTTTTTTGTTGCATGCTTCATTTTCCTTATATTATATGTTCCCTCATAAGAAACTATAATGGTTTGGCACATTTCATAAGTAGTATGACATCATGAGACATAGTTGAATTCATCTGGTCCATGACCATAAAAAATAGAATTCACAGCTTTAGAATTTGTGTCACACTCAGCCTCTATTGCAGCAGTCCTAGTTGCATGATTTTTGGGAATTATATAAGGAGTAATGATCTTAGAGTAGACATTGAATCCTAGATTCTTCAAATATATAATCTTCCGTGATTTCCAGCATCAATAGTTTTCACCGTTGAAATAAGAAGTATAAACTATTGGCATTCCTTCTCTCTGATCATTCATTTCTATATATTTATAGACCTTATACTTTTAGCTTATTATATGCTTTTCTAAAATCACTTCTCTAATACCAATTGTTAGGTCTGAATATAAAAATATAATAAGAGGGATTTGAATTGCTTCTTTTCCAAATACTATTACACTTATGACTCTTGATGTCGACTGATGATTATGTGGGTAGGCAGTGTTTGTCTTCTGTATGAAATTATGAGTAGCAGATATAAACAAAAATATAGAACATGGATGTTTATCATGGTTTGGGGCATATAGATCCTCTATTCCACTCCACCAATTACACTCTTTTCACGTTTGGTGAAATTCACTATTCAGGTCCTCATATCATAATACCAATCCGAAATTGAGTGTTGGAAGTTGAGACCTTTACAAACAATACTAAAAATAGATTCTTCTGGTTCTATAACAGAGAATCGATAAATCAAATCTTAGACCATTAAGCTAATACACCACCACAACTGAGCATGAGAAAATGAAACTCTCAATAAAAAGATATTGATTAAAAAGGATTCCAGTTGAACATTACAATTGAAAAAAAAATCTGATGGTAGATAAATATTCTTCTTCAAAAAATATTTTCATCAAGAAATAATAGTTCCAAAGTGATTCAGTTGAAAAAGATCTTTGAAATAAAAATAGCAACAAATAGTAGCAGCATACTTGCATCAAATACTAATTTTTGATTAATTTCACCCACATCTATATAAAACTGAGTCTAATTGATATTTGTAGTAGATATATAAAAGATATGAAGAAGAATGAAGTTTCAATCATGAATACATTTCACAATATATATCTCAAAATATAATATTCTTTGAATCATACATTGTAGACGCCGAAAAAGTCCGTAACTCCTAGAGGAAGTTTTCAAATGACAAAGTGAAGTCATATTCGGAATCAGAGGCCCAGTCCGTAGTCCTGGGAAGTGGTGCGCGAAATTAAGGAGGCCTTGCGCTAAATAAATCCATGTGCACGAAGCGTCCCCGGGATGCGCATAATCGAGTAGGTGAGGCGTGCAATTTTGCGTGCCCCGGTTCCCCGCGGTGAAGCTTTGCGCACCGACGGTTCCCGACGCAGAATATTTCACGCGCCGCCTGGATTCCATGCTGGACGAGGCCTATAAATAGAAGGAAACCCCAAACGGTTTGGGGTTACAGAATTCATAATGGCTCCCATGTATGCAATTCGGACTACCCCGCGTGCAATATGACTTCCAGGTAATTCCTCTTTTCGAGCAACCTTGCCCCGAGGCTCGGCTTTGCGTGCAACTCCACTGGCTTAAGTGAATTGGCCCACTCCTCTGGGTTCTTCCTTTGCGCGAAATCCTCGCCCTATGTGCGCAATTCCCTTCTTTCCACGCAATCCTCTAGTCTTATTGTGCGCCATCCTGGTGTTTTGCGTGCAAACCCTCTCTTTGCGCACAACACCCAAGACCCTTTACCTTGATGCCCCTTGGCTGCCTCTTCGCGCCGGCACCTGATGCCTTCCCTGTCGGGCATGCACGTCATGCGTTGTTTTCCCATACGACCTTCCAGGCTCGTATGAAGTAACATCAAGGTCCCTTGGGCGGTGTTTCCCGTTGCGTTTCTTTGCCTCGTGCTTCTCCGCATAGGCACGCTAACGGCTACAGCTTCATCACATAGACACGCTAACGTGGACCCCCCGATGGTTCGCCCTGCGACCCCCCTTTACTACGGCCTTGCCGATGCCTTCCCTCCCACAAGGGGTAGAGGACATTGGGCATGTAATCCCTAGGGGTGTGGAGCGAACCCACCTCATCCAAGCTGCAATATGTTAAACTGCTAAACACCTCATCCTTAACACATGACGTTAAACTGTGGCCCGACCCCGTGCTTCGCACGCAGGGTCCCCCTAGCTCGGACATTATTTACGTCCACTCATCTCCATGGGAATGGATTTTCCTCACATGGAATGAAATCCTCCTTGTCGGAGTGGCGTTTGTCCACGGGGGTAGGGTTGCCTCAAAGCGTAAGCCCCTAGCCTCTCTTGCGGAAGGATTCACCCATGCACCTTCGTACTTCCCCCCTGCCAAGGCCAGTGGAGTCCCTTTCCCACTGCGCTTTGTCACACCACAGGCCTCCATCCGGGAGTAAGCCCCAGTACCAAGGGCCTCTTACCACGCGTAAGCCCCTATTTCCTCTTTGGGCCGCTCAATGCATAAACCCCTTTTCGCTTCTCACAAATGCACCCTTTGCGACATGATCGTCTGGTCCCTGCTGCTTCTTGTTTCTCACACCGAGCATGACTCACATGGGCTTAGAGAGCGCATCGACCATGACATCCTCTATGGGCTACCTCAGAGAATAAGCTTCATCCCAGTGAACTATGTGGACTTTGATCCATGCTAATTCATTGTACGTAGGAAGCCACCATGAGGTTCAAGCCCACCACCTGGTCATTCCATCCTCTCCACATCGGTTCCACGACCACCATTGGCCGTCTAAGAGCGTAAACCCCATATCCACTCTGGGCCACCTCAGAGCATAAGATCCAAATTACCTCATCCTTCATGATGTTAAACTGTATTCCATGAACTACGCTGATTCTTTCTCAAATTTACCCAAGAGATGAAGGTAGAACGGTCCTTGTTGTTTAGCTTGGGTTATCAAATCCTCATAAACCTAAGAAGAAACCTATAGACACGTACATTCTATGGATTGTTTTTCGCTATGAAGTGGCCAACTTGGGTTGATTTTATATGGGTTTAAAGGATAACTAACAGATTTAAGTGAGTTCAATTTAAAAGAATGAGTTGATCCTAGGTTATCGCTCGGGGTGGATTGGATGAATTACTTTTTTAATGATTTCAATTTCTTATAATTGAGATGGATTCATTTAATAAGATCAAACGAAATCATCACTTACTGGTTTAATGCCTACACACCCTAATACTAATCACCTATACACTTGAAGGATCAAAGTTTTGAGCACTCCAAGGTAGAGGTTCGTATTAGCATTTGAAATGTGTGACCTTAAATTCAATAAGGATGAAGATTTTTTAAAATAATCAAATAAAAATCTCATTTAAAAGAAGTGATTAGGCATTAATGAAGTGATAAATAACATCAAATCCAGCCCCTTGCTACTCCCTTGGATCAACCCATAAAAGAGTTAGCCCTCCTTTGATGACATGTCTTCAACGGAAGTGGGATGTAGACTTACAAAGGTGGAATTGAAGAAGTAAAAACAACAACAACAAAAGACCACTCCTCCGTTGTGTGATAAATATCACAAATTATGGTGTGAATAAATTAACACCTTGAAACAACGGTATCAATGTGATAAGTAGAATAACATAATAAGAGTAAACAAATAACTTTTATTATGAAACTAAGGTGAATTAACCAACTTACATGAGAAAGAAATTTGATTACAAACACAAAGCGGCCACATAACACTACAGTGAAACCAAGCACCAAATATTCTTCAATACTCCAACACCACTACCTTAAATAGGAATTTTTGAGCGCTTGGATCTATCCTCCAATAGTCCAAGTCTCCTCAATTTATTTTGGTAGGCCATAGGTGGGTGGAAAGTAAGGGAGAGTTGATTTTTCCACCATTGACCCGAGGTGGCAGCCAACTTTCCTTCACCGAAAAGACGCGTTTGGAAGACATTATAGATGGCCGAATTAGAGTGGGACATAGAAGTATAAAATGGATATCCGGCGGTCTTCTAACTGCCTGTAATCTTTGGGACCATTTGAAGTTGTGGATTCCGAGATATGATCAACGTAGTGGGATGTTTTTCTGGGCCTCAGAATCTGGTCCAGAATTGTATCTCTAACTTGGGCCGCCTTACTAGCCACAATATAAGCTGAATCAGCATTATCTCTTGAAGAGTTATTTGTTCCTAAACATTTCTTCTATCATCCCACAAAATTTGGGATTCATAGGGCATGTATGTTGGGCCCCATAGTATCATCAGTGGGCTGGTGTCCAATCTGCCTTCTCCGGAATTGCTTCCTTTCATTGCCAAATATCTCCATCATCCTCCATTAATTCTCCATTGATCCCTGAATGAAACATGTTCATATTGGAGTGTAGATATATTTCCAAAAATATCAAATTAAAATATTTATAATAAGATGAATCATTTGGTACTTTAAATGATGTTCAAAAATGTACCACATAATAGTGCATTTTAAGAAGGTGTTACAATCATAATGTGAAATGATGTTCAAAGTGTAAAATGCACTAAAATGGTGTTTATGAATAATAAATAACATGAATATTATATATATTAACAATGAATATTAGCCTCATTTAGTGGCTAATCACACCCCCCAACTTGAGTTTTGCTAGTCCCGAGGAAAATATGTCTCAACAATATGAAATTCGAATTCCCTTTTCCAAAAACATTTTAATACAAAATGATCACCAGAAACCCATATACCAAAAAATCATGAAAACCATCAAAATATTTTAATACAAGATAGTTTCATAAGAAGATACCAATTCCAAGCCCATTCCTTTGTTCAAATTGATTTCCATATTTCATCCAATATCAATTAAGTATGAGGATGTGTTGTGCATCACAATAGACATGGGAGTTCATCTTTATTCAAGGGGGAAATTACGGGAGCGCTAGGTGGAATCACATTTCAATATTAAGATGAGTAATCATTTTTTTTTGTATAATTTCTTTTTTGTTTTTTTTTCAATTTTTCCATGGTAATTGAAATTGCACTCAAAAGAGTCAACCCCTGTATCGAGATTTTGCCGATAACTCCCAGGCTCAAAGACCTTAGGGAACCAAGTGAAGCTGACATAATCGGGCATCATCTTGAGTTAACTCAGTCAAAAAAATTCAAATTACCAAAAATAGAGATAAAATTACTAACTATGGGCCAGACAACTATGGAGTCACGATCCCCAAGTGTCGAAAGCCATGCATTAGGTCATTTCATTGCTCTACGCACAATTTTTTTTTATAAATTTTTTTTGAATACTCATATTAAACTAAAATGATCACCAAACCTATTCTATATATTTAGGGGACCCCATGAACTCAAACTAATACCCCACTATCCAAAGGACGTTCATTGTGATCTTTTTTTTTTGGATGAAAATATAAACGATGAAATATCACATTGGACAGCCACACTTTCCAAAATCAATGCTCATGAAATTATACAAGGATTAAAATCAGAATCAGGGTATGATAAATTATTTGATATTCAGTTTCAAAGTGTGAAATGTGTATTACCATGTTTAAAGTTAAAGGAATTTTTCCTTCCATTTTCACAATTTTTTTTTTCAAATCATTTATCATTTTTTTTACACAAAAGAATTTTTTATTTTATCTCCCCCCCAACATAAAATAACATTGTCCCCAGTGTTTAAAGAAAAGAAAATTTAGAAGGGGGTAGAGGGAGAGAATGAAGGGTCAAAAATGAAATTGAAAATGAGGGTCATGGAATGAATTCACGTAGTGGTTGAAGTTTGAAGTTCTTGCTGCTCTAATTTAGTCCTTTGATATCCATGTCTCTTGCAGAGTTCCCTAGTCGAAAAAGGAAAACAAACAAAAAAAACAAAAGATTATATATATATATATATAAGTAAAATATAATTATATATATAAAATAAAAATAAACTGATGATACATTGTCTTCTTTTTAAATTTCTGGGTAATGTATTACTCAAGGATCACACCACGTGACAAGGATGAATATGGTGCACCCCTTTCATACCGATCCATACTCATAATAGAAGAACAGGTCAATAGTCTATTTTTTTTAAATATAAAAATGATTAATTAAAATATAAATTTTATTAAAACAAAAAAATGATAGGAAACTTGAAAACCATGGGTTGCCTCCCATGCAGCACTTTGTTTGACATCGTTAGCTCGACTTGAACCCTAAATCTATCAATTTTTTCCTGGTTCATAGGTTGGTTCAGTGAACTCAACCTCTATTTTCTATTTATTGAATGATTCAATGAATCTTTTTAACCTTTGACCATTGACCTTGAAAATGTAACCACTTTTGGGATCTTGAATCTCTACTACCCCATGGGGGTACACATGATGCACTATGAAAGGTACTGACCATCTAGACCTTAACTTTCCTGGGTGTAAATGATGTTTTGAACTATACAAGTGCACATGTTTTTCCAGTTCAAAATTTTTGACCTTGATATTCCTAGATTGGTAGGCTTGAACTCTAGCTTTATTCATCCTTGAATATTCATAAGCCTCCATCCTTAGTTCCTCCAGTTCGTTGAGATCTAATTTCCTTTTTGTTCCGGCCAATGAGAGGTCATAATCCATTTTCTTAATTGCCCAAAAGGCCTTATGCTCAATTTCAATAGGTAAATGGCATGCTTTTCCATAAACCGACCTATATGGGGACATTCCTAAAATGGTTTTATATGCGGTTCGATAGGCCCAAAGAGCATCTAAGAGTATCTCAGTCCAATCTTTCCCTGAGGGGTTGACAATTTTTTCAAGAATTTTCTTAATCTCCCTATTCGCTAACTCATCTTGACCATTATTTTGAGGATGGTATTTAGTGGACACTTTATGAGAAATACCATACTTAGACATGAGTGAAGAGAATGGGCGGTTGTAGAAATGGGTTCCTCGATCACTGATTATAGCCCTAGGAATTCCAAATTGAGAAAATAGGTTATATTTTAGAAATCGAATCACAACATGATGATCGTTGGACTTAGTGGGAATGGCCTCAACCCATTTTGAGACATAATCAACAGATAAGAGTGTGTAGAGGTATCCCCTAGAGTTTGGGAAGGGACCCATGAAATCAATTCCCCAGTTGTCAAAGATTTCAACCACTAATATGGGAGTGAGTGGCATTTGATTCCTTTGTGTTATGGACCCTACTTGTTGACACCTAGGACAGCTTTGACAAAAGATGTAGGAGTCCCTTGAGAGGGTGGGCCAGAAGAGACCACATTGAAGAATCATAGAAGATGTTTTCTTAGATTAAAAGTGACCTCCACAGCCTCACTATGACAGAATTTAAGGATGGACTCTTGTTCAGATTCTGGGACACACCGCCTAATGACTTTGTTAGGGCAGAACTTATAGAGGTATGGATCATCAAACACATAGTGTCTAACATCAGAAAGGAATTTCCTTCGATCTTGAGTCCCTAAGAATTTTGGAATGACTCCCGTAACTAAGAAATTGGCTATGTCGGCATACCAAGGGCAGTCACTCACAGAGTATAGGTGTTCATCAGGAAATGAATCAGACACAGAAAGGTGATTTGAGTTGTCTTTGAATTCCATCCTAGAGAGGTGATCAGCTAAAAAAATTTCAACACCCTTTTTATCCTTGATTGTGAGGTCAAATTCTTGTAAGAGAAGGACCCACCTAATCAGTCTAGCCTTGGAATCTTGTTTTTGGAAGAGGTATTTTAGTGCAAAATGGTCAGTGAACACAGTGATGGGGGATCCTAATAGGTAGGAACTAAACTTCTCTAAAGAAAACACAATAGAAAGTAACTCCTTTTTAGTAGTGGTGTAGTTTATTTGGGCATCATTTAAGGATTTTCTTGCATAAGCAATGACGTAAAGAGTTTTATCAAAACGTTGTCCTAACACAGCTCCAACAGAAAATTCACTGGCATCACACATAAGTTTGAAATGAAGGTTCCAATTTGGATATTTCATAATCATAGGAGAGGTGAGAGAGGATTTTAGGGTTGAGAATGAACCCTCACAGCTTTGTGTCTAAACAAATGGAGCATCCTTTACTAGGAGAGCACAAAGGGGATGAGAGATTGAACTAAATTCCTTGATGAATCTTCTATAGAAACCAGCATGTCCTAAGAAATACCTCACTTCCATGACAGTTTTTCATGATGGAAGGTGACGAATGATGTCAACCTTGGCTTTATCAAATTCAATCCCCCTACCTGAGACCAGATGGCCTAAAACTAGTCCCTCTTTAACCATAAAATGGCATTTTTCCCAGTTTAGGACTAGATTCTTTTCTTCAAATCTTAACAAGACTCTCTCTACATTCCTCAGACATCCCTCAAATTAATCCCCAAACACAGAGAAGTCATCCATGAATACCTCTATAAAATCCCCTACCATGTATGAGAAGATTCCCATCATGCACCGTGGGAAGGTTCCAGGGGCATTGCATAACCCGAAGGGCATGCATTTAAAATCAAAGGTTCCAAATGGACATGTGAATGTAGTCTTACATTGATCCTCTAGGGAGACCTCAATTTGATTATACCCTGAGTACCCATCTAAGAAACAGTAGAACGCATGACCTGTCACTCTCTCAAGGACTTGGTCAATGAATGGTAAGGGGAAATGGTCCTTCTTGGTGAATGAGTTTAGCTTCCTATAGTCAATTCAAACCCTCCATCCACTACTCACCCTTGTTGGAAGAATCTCTCCATCCTCATTGGTTATCACTGTGATTCCAGCATTTTTTGAAACCACTTGGATTGGGCTCACCCATTCACTCTCAGCTATGGGATATATGATACCAGCATTTAGCAATTTCAGGAGTTCTTTTCTTACTACCTCTATGAGATTAGGATTGATTCGTCGTTGAGGTTGAAGACATGGCTTTGAATCAGATTCCAGAACAATCCTATGAGTCCTGTTAAGTAGGCTAATCCCAGGAATATCAGACAGGGTCCAACCAATGGCTTTCTTATGTTTCTTAAGGACATCTAGAATCATCCTCTCATGATTGGCTTGAAGAGAATAAGAAATGGAAATAGGATGTGTTTGATTGTCCCCTAGAAAGGCATGATTGAGTGTAGTGGGAAGTTCCTTCAATTCAAGATCAGGTTGGTTTAAAATTTCAGCAGAAGATTGGGACATTGGATCAAGTTCAATTTCTTTTTCTATATTTTCTGATAGGATTGATTCCCCACATGTAGAAGTTTCAGCTACTGGATTGGCCTGATCAGATTTAGGGAAGGAAGTTGGAGTGGTCTCCATGATAGTGGTTTCTTGAAATGTTTCACTGATTGTTGGAACTAAGGCTTCATCATAAGAACAATTTGAAAATGATTCAAGCCAAGGTGATAAACTTCCTTCATATGAACAAAGGAAATCAATCTCATCCTGACTTAAACATTCATCAAATATTCCTTGATGTTCTATGGATTCATTATCAATGATTCCTATCATGTTTACATCATGAATGTCCTTGCCATCCCCTATTTGTGAGCTTGCATTATAGATGTTCAAGTCTAGACTCATGTTCCCAAAGGTGATGGTCATGTTCCCATTTCGGCCTCGGATAACAGAGTTGATTGTTGCATGAGAAGGACGGCCAAGGATGATTGGGGTTTGTTCCTTATTTCCTATGTTTGGATGGTTGTCAAGGACAATGAAGTCAGCATGGCCGATGAAGTTTTCAACCTTTAACAGAATGTCCTTTAAAATCCCCTTTGGAACCCTAATGCTACGATCAGCAAGTTGAAGTGTGACAGGTGTGGGTTGGAGTTCATCTAGGCCTAACTAGCAGTACACAGCATATGGGATGACATTGACACTAGCACCTAGGTCACACAGGGCCTTGAAAACTTTACTTTCTCCTAGTTCAACATTGATGTAAGGGCAACCTGGGTCTTTCAACTTAGGAGGAATGGTCCCTTGAATGGTGGTACTCACATTAGCAGCCAAAATGACTTGGTTTTTATGTGAAAATTTTCTTTTAAAAGTGCACAAGTACTTAAGGTACTTTTGGTAGGAAGGTATAGTTTGGATGGAATCGAGAAGAGGAATTTTCAACTTGACTTGTGAGAAGATTTCCCTCAATGTTTCACTTAATTCAAGCTTGGTTTCCCCCCTCATGTGTTGAGGAAATGGTGCAGGTTGTGGGGTTTTTTGTTGAAGAGTTGTTTCTTTGACAATGTTATCAGTTTACTCAGTTTTATCATTTGGTTCATTTGAATTTTCATCCATTTTTTGAATCTTTAGGTGGGTTCTGAATTAGTTGTTCAGGTTTCTCAATTTATTTCCCACTTCTTAAAAAAGTCACAACCTTTCGTTGTTCATGATTTGTTTGAGTGAAACTTGACTCTCCCCTTGAATTTAAGGATGGCACCACCTGAGTAGGCATGGGTGCCTTTCCAGTTTTTATGGTTTGAAGTTCTTATTTAAGGGAAGAGACTTCTGAGTTCATCCTTTCCATTTGTTTGCACAGTTGTTCTAGTAGACTTTGTGGAACAGTTTGGGTGGGTGCTTGAGTAGGTTGGTTTATCCCAAGGGGATATTTTGGAGGTGGGATTGTTTGTTGGAAATGGACCGGTGGCTGTTGGTATTGGATAGGTTGGGTTTGGAACTAGTTATGGGTCTGGTAGTTTTGATGGTGGTAAGTATTTTGTCCCTGTGGTTGGCTAGGTTGTTGGTTATCTTTCCAGTGGAAGCATGGGTGGTCGTTATACCTAGGATTGAAGTTGTTTTGGTATTGAGGCTTTTGAAAGTTCAAGGCATTTACTTCCACTGGGGGTCCTCCTAAAAGAACATCCTTGATGGATGGAATGGTTGGGCAGTTGTCTGTCTTATGGTCATGTTTGTCACAAATTGTGCAAATATGGTCAACGGTTTGGATTTCATGGACATTCCTAAGGTCTATCTCTTCAACCTTCCTAGAGAGTGCTGTGAGTTTATCCCTAAGGCTTTCCTCTTCTCTAAGTGTATGAATTCCAGTAGTTCTTTGTGGATTTTCATAATAAGGTGATGTTCCCCATGTTTTCTTTTGTTCAAAAAGGCTTTCTAGATACTCGTAAGCATAATTTGGGGATTTGTTTTTAAAGGATCCATTACACATAATGTCAATGAATTGTTTGTTCCCCAGACCCAACCCTTCATAGAAAATTATCACTTGTTCAGAAATATAAAAACTATGGTGTGGAACCATGTTTATAGTGTCTTTGAACCTCTCCCATGTTTCATAGAATGGCTCTCCCTCTTTTTCAAAAAATTTTTGGATACTCTTTTTAAGTGCAATTGTTTTGTGGTGGGGAAAGTATTTTTTGTAGAATTCTATTTGTAGTTGGTCCCAAGAATTTATGGATTATGGTCTCAAATTTATTAACCAATTTTTAGCTCGATCCTTTAATGAAAAAGGAAATGGCCTCATCTTAACAGATTATAGTTGATGTGGGGGACACATGGTTTCTACAATGTCATTGAACTCCTTAATGTGCAGGTATGGCATCTCGGACTCCATTCCATGGAATGTGGGAAGGTGGTTTAGGACATGGGGTTTTAAGATGTAGTTGGAATCTCCTAGGGAATGGTTTCTAATGTATGAGGGGGCATTGGTCCAGGAAGGTGTGAGGTAGTCATTCATGGTTTGATCAATTGCATTCCCCAAGTTTGGGGCTGCCTCATTTGGGTTTCCATTTTGGTTCCCACCCGGGTTTATGAGTTGGTTTCTTTGAATACCTTCCATTTAAATTGGCTCAATTTTGGACTCTAGAGTATTAGGAAGATTATGATATAATGGAGTGAGTTACCTTGGTTTACTTTACTCCCCAACCCCAGGACTGTCCACCCTAACTAGACGGTTTGATTGATCGCGGGTGTTGGCGGACATGCGCCAAAAGAAAAAAAAATGAGAAAGGGACAAGATAAGAGAATTTGGATGAGAAAAGAAGAAATGAGGGAGAATAGAATGGGTGTTTATATGACATACTTGGGTCCCTGGAAACGGTGCCAAAATTTGATTCTCGCTCAAATTTACCCAAGAGATGAAGGTAGAACGGTCCTTGTAGGTTAGCTTGGGTTATTGAATCCTCAGAGACCTAAGAAGAAACCTATAGACACGTACATTCTATGGACTGTTTTTGGCTATGAAGTGGCCAAATTGGGTTGATTTTATATGGGTTTAAAAGATAACTAACATATTTCTGTGAGTTCAATTTAAAAGAATGAGTTGATCCTAGGTTATCGCTCGGGGTGGATTGGATGAATTACTTTTTTAATGATTTCAATTTCTTATAATTGAGATGGATTCATTTAATAAGATCAAAAGAAATAATCTCTTATTGGTTTAATGGATACACACCCTAATACTAATCACCTATACACTTTAAGGATCAATTTGTTGAGCACTCCAAGGTAGAGGTTCGTATTAGCACTTGAAATGTGTGACCTTAAATTCAATAAGGATAAAGATGTTTTAAAATCATCAAATAAAAATCTCATTTAAAATAAGTGATTAGCCATTAATGGAGTGATAAATAACATCCAATCCAGACCCTTGATACTACCTTGGATCAAACCATAAAAGATTTAGCCATCCATTGATGATATGTCTTCAACGAAAGAGGGAAGTAGACTTACAAAGGTGGAATTGAAGAAGTAAAATCAACAACAAAAAAAGATCACTCCTCCGTTGTGTGATAAATATCACAAAGTATGGTGTGAATAAATTCACACCTTGAACCAATGGTATCAAAATGATAAGTAGAAGAACAGAATTAGAGTAAACAAAGAACTTTTATTAAGAAACTAAGGTGAATTAACCAACATACATGAGAAAGAAATGCGATTACAAACACAAAGTGGCAGCATAACACTACAATGAAACCAAGCACCAAAGATTCTTCAATACTCCAACACCACTGCCTTAAAAAGGAATTTTTGAGCCCTTGGATCGATCCTCCAACAGTACAAGTCTCCTCAATTAATTTTGGTAGGCCATAGGTGGGTGGAAAGTAAGGGAGAGTTTCTTTTTCCACCATTGACCCGAGGGGGAAGTGAGCTTTCTTTCACCGAACAGACGCATTTGGAATACCTTCTAGATGGCCGAATCAGAGTGGGCCATAGAAGACAACAAAGGAGCTCCAGATGTCTTATAACCGCCTGTAAACTTTGGTTCCATTTGGAGTTGTGGATTCCAAGATATGATCAATGTAGTGGGTTGCTGTTCTGGGTCGCAGAATCTGGCCCATAATTGTATCTCTAACTTGGGCCGCCTTAATGACCACCATATAATCCTAATCAGCATTATCTCCTGAAGAGTGATTTGTTCCTCAACATTTCTTCTATCTTACCAGAAAATTTGGGATTCATGGGGAATGTATGATGGGCCCCACAGTCTCAACAGTGGGCTGGTGTACAATCTGCCTTATCTAGAATTGCTTCCTTTCATTGCCAAATATCTCCATCATCCTCCATGAATTCTCCATTGATCCCTGAATGAAACATGTTCATATTGGAATTTAGATAAATTTCTAAAAATATCAAATAAAAATATGTATAATCAGATGAATCATTTGGTACTTTAAATGATGTTCAAAAATGTACCACATAATAGTGCATTTTAAGAAGGTATTGCAATCATAATGTGAAATGATGTTCAAAGTGTAAAATGCACTAAAATGGTGTTTATGAAGAATAAAGAACATGAATATTATATATATTAACAATGAATAGTATCCCCATTTAGTGGCTAATCATACGCGGACTTTGATTACCTGCCATGGGGATACATAGGAAGCCTCCACGAGGTTCAAGCCCATCACTCAGTTGTTCTGACCCCTTCGCGTCGGTTCACCAAAACCATTATGGGCCGTTCCAGAGCGTAAGCCTTATATTCCCCATCTTGTGCCATCTCAGAGCGTAAGCCCCATGTCTCACACCGACGTCTCATCCTGACTTCCCACTCGAGCCCATGTTCCTTGGGAAGCTCATGCCCTAGCCCGAAGATCTTACTTCTTCCAGGCTCCAATCCATGCATTCATTCTCACGGGTCGCCTCTTCAGGTGTCCCACCGTATCACTGCACTATGCGGACTTTGATTCCCTGCCATGGAGATATATAGGAATCCTCCATGAGGTTCAAGCCTATCACTCCATCATCCATCCCGATCCTTGCCTGGGCCGCCACATCCTGGTGAGATAATGCCACCCCATCCCACTCCATGGTATCCGAGAAGCTGGCCACGTGCTGGCCCCAACATCGGTGTTCCTCCTAGGGGGTCCTTCAATCCGATCCACTGTCATTGTTCCGATCAGTCCGATCCATCTCCGCAAGACGTTAAACTCACGTCATACCCCGTGTTAAGCATGAGAAGATGAGGAAAACCTCAGATAGTACACAATACCCGCGTTCGATGTGGTATGCCTTGGGCTTCCGTGCCCTCGAGAAGCCCTGTGATAAGGGATAGAAGACAGACATGCCAATCCCCAGCGTCAAGACATGCCAAAGACACCCCAACATGATAATTCTCCTCACCGAAGGTTGCTGCCCCGACAAGACCCCTTGGAGCGTCTCGACGGAAGAAGCGTAATTAACTGGAATCCATGCAGATATGGCGCCAGGAACAAGCTTCACGAACCCGCCTTAAATCTATGAGGGAGACCCGGACTAGGTGATGAGCTCCGAGGAGGAATCCACAGAAGAAAGAACTAACATCCCATCATCCCGGTTTCGATCAAGGAGCATACATCCCTGAACACGGAACGGATGTCGCCCACCTTTGGAAAGCGGGAAAGTAGGGCAATGAGTTGTGGGTCCTCCCATTCATGATGGACACACATGAATGCCTTGACGTAAAATCATCAGAAATAGCAAATGTTGAACCTAACGTGAATCTCTTCTCCTCAATACAGTGAGAGGTAGCGTTCGGGGTGTCAGAAGATTAGCATGTCACCAGGACCGGGTACCTATCACCGGGACGTGAAACCCGCCAGGGGTTGAGGCAGTCAGGATGTTGATCACTCCGTTCTGTGACGTCATCAGCGTGGATCCCTCTCGCAAACCACGGAAGACGGAATGATGTTGGGTTATCAGTTGTCAATTTTTTTCCCATTAGTACTAATGGGTTCATCTCCATGCTTCCAGAAATCATATCACTGCATCCGGAGCTCGATCTCCACCTGCCCACCAGTGTAGGGGCAGGGGCAGTACCGACGCGGCTACCCCGCACGGTCCCGCCTTTTCCACAGTCACTCCGGCTCCGATTTCTATGACTATCGGGTGCTCACGCCCCCTCTCCCTGTCAGAAATCATCCAGCGAAGGGTGATCAACAAATTGGTTCGTAGGTATGAGTAGGAACTAATCATCCCCACCAGGGGAATGGCCTGTTTGGATCTAGAGGTGGTTGCGCCTCACCATCGTCGCCTCCCCCGAGGGCCACGCAGGGAGCCGTCTCTCCCCACTCTGACGTTCAACCGCTTCGGGAGCCTATCCCCGGAGCGCCTTGACACATCCCTCCCCTATGCCAATGAGGTGGGGGTGTCTGGGTTCGTCTAATCGGAGACCCGTCCCAGGGGTTAACGACAAGAACCCCCGCCAGGCTGCGTCGATGTCGCCGCCCAACTCCCCGTGCCGAGGAGCAGGCAATCTTCCTGCCCGCACCACCGGCTCCAGCCCATATGACCCCACACCAGTGTCGGGCGTGAGCGGAAGAGAATTCCCATCCTGGGGCACCAACATCAGCAACCATTGTGGCTCGAGCCACTACTGACTCCTACTACCAGACCCCTACACACGTTGAGCAGGCGCAGTCACATGCCTGACTGGGATCGAGGCCCTGACCGCCCTGCAGGTAGGTTGGGTCGACTCTCCCGGTTATGGGCACAGTCAATGGCCACCGTGGACCAATCCGTGGTAGTTCCACCCACCATAAAGGCTTATTTTGTGCCACTGATATGGAAAGCTGAAGGATTATTCGCGACACCTACGCTCCGGGTATGACTATTTCCAGTGCCCACTGCACTGGGTATGAGGTCACTCCCCCTACCGCTGGATGCGAGTATGGTGTCGTTGCATATCCAGTCGCTCACCCACGTGGAGGTCCTCCCTATGTCCCTTTTGACATCTGTCCCGGTGCTTCTCACACCCCGACCAACAGTCCCCTCTGCCCCAGCGCTATTGCGGCTAGGGGACTCCTTGACGGAAAACATTCTTACCCTGAGGAGAAACCCAGGGGCAGGAAGACGGGGCGTCGTCGCCGTAAGAGGAATGTCAGGGGAGTCCGGACGGAAATTAGACCAGTCCATTTCTCAGACTCTGAAGCGGAGTACGACTTGACGATGGAACCTTCCCCCCAACCCTTTGAGTCGAGGGAAGGGATGGGTACATGGCGTATCTGTCTCATACTCCCCAAATGCGAGATCTGTATGATTCCCTCCTCCCTCCGAAGGTATATCTAGGAGGAAGAGGACTTGGCGTACACCCTGGGGTCAAAACTATAGTTACCACTGGCCTCCCCGGAAGCACCTTCCACCTCAGTCAGGGAGGGTGGGGAACTTTTCTAGGGATCAACGGAAGAGTCACAATGTGGCACACCCTCGGTGAACACCGACACTGTGACAGGAGGCCCATTCGCTTGCTCATCCTATCATGACATGGCAGCCAGGGAACTGCAACCCTTAGAGGACGACTCAGGGATCGGTGGCCAATCGGCCTGTTCGCCGTATTCCCCGCCGGCCAGCCCACCGGCCCGGCGACCTGCCTCGATGCTATTTCTAATTACCCGGCCATTCTCGGTTGGTGAGTAGGGGCAGAAAGGTCCGGACCCTGAACCGGAGTCATGGAGCTTCTGGACCGTCCTTGCAGTGGTCCACTTCCCCGAGAAGTTTTGGCCAGTCACAGGATCCGATTTTGATATGCCAGAGTCACTCACCCTATGAGAGTTTGAATGTTTCTGCCAGACTCTTCAGGTGACTCACTCCCATCTTTCCCATCAGCTAGCGTCTTATCCTAGGAGTCAAGCACATCTCGAGGATATCAGTTAGTAGTGTCGTTAGGTCGACCTGGCTGCGCTCCCTGCAGTTCGGCACCCGGAGTCACTTGGCCACCATAGGGCCCTCCAGCAACAATGTGTTCAGAGTTTTCAAGTACTCCTCAAGGTTAACGAGGAAGCCACCCCCCACGCGCACGTCCGCGGATGGGGGTAGTATGCTGCCCTTCTTTTCTGTGTGATCTGCCGGCAACCTGATTCACTGGGCGGCCCTAAGGGAATGTCGTCAAGGGAAGTGGCGGTCAACATGGATGACCTTTCAGATGAGGGAAACAGTGTGGAGCTCCTTGATGGGACTCACCCCTTCAAGACAAGCCACTACTGGACCCATCTGGGAGGATTACTCGCCAACAGAGGAGCCTCTTAGGTCTCCCTGCACCCACTGAGGCACTAACATTGAGCCGAAACATCAGAAAGGGTAAAGAGCACGTCGGGTCTGTCAAGATTACCGACCCATATGCCTCGGTACAGAAGGCATAGGAAGATCCTGAGAAGGCCACGCTACGCCAACATCTTGTTGAGAAAAAGAGGCTGGTTGATGAGCTCTTGGCCGAATGCATTGTAGATCGGCGGCCTGACTACTATAACCCTAGTCCAGGATAGCAGGGGCAGGAGCACCTACCCCTTGACGAGATTCCCCTAGGAAACTGCGACCATGTTGCGTTCACTGATAGGGGAGAGGCTGGAGCTCATGGAAAGAGGGCCCGATATGTTTTGTCAAACCCTCTTGAGTGGTGTAATCACCTGGGGGACCCTGCTCGGTTTCCTCCCGTTGCCCTGAGAGTCACTCCGCCAACCGCCCCATGAGCTGATGAGCTTGACTATCGGATTGAAGAGCCCGAAAATGCGCTTGTAGTTAGAGATCCCTGTCAGGATAGGAATCCGTGTACGGAAGATCTAATGGAAGTACTCATTGCCCGCTTAGAGGCCCTGGAAACTCGGCAGGTGGAAATCCCACCGAACAGCAAGCAGTAACCAGTGTGGGTGGATGATATGCCTGCCCCGCCGGGATTTGGGAACCCCACTTTTTTCCCCTTTAACGGGACTGGAGACCCGACACAACACCTGTCCCACTTCAACTCTAGGTGCGGGCCTATGTAGGGACTCTTGCATAGCAGGAGGCCGCCATGCTCCGTTGCTTTGTTCAGACACTGGAAGGACCAGCATTTGTCTGGTATAGCCAGCTCCCTGTTGGATCTGTGACTAGCTGGGAGGACCTTCGCCGGAAATTACTCTACCAGTTCAGTTCCACAACCCAGAAGACGAACATTGCAGACCTCTACAGGTGCAAACAAAGGCCCGATGAGCGGGTCGTGGACTTCGTCGCCCGGTGGAAGGGGCTCACGTACTCCCTTGACATGTCACTAACTCAGGAGTAATTACTGAAAATGTGTGTAGAGAACGTCAAGGAAGAGCTGGTTCCTTCTCTAATCACTCAGAATTACCACGGAGGGTTCCGGGAATTCTCAGACAAGGCTCAGCGCCTCGAAGAAGCCCTACAATAGGCCAATCAGGCACGCCCGCTGCCTCCTGTAATCCCTTCAAGAAGAGCCGCCAGAGCCGAGCCCGCTGCTGTGGCCTAGATAGAGGCCCCCAGACAGCTAGAGATGCTACCAGTAAGGCCAGCTCCACAGCCCCATAGGGGTCCACCCCCACGGGCACAGCCTCCGGCACAGCAACGACCACCTAAAAACCGGAAGGCGCCTCCGCGTAACGCGCCGCCACCACCCAGGCGAGATAATTAGGCTCTGCCTCCTAGGCATGCTCCTTCGGCCCCTGGTCATGGTCAGCCTCCAAGAGCCCCCTTTCCAGACAAAAGGAATTGGACTTACTCGTTTGACGAGGCCCAGGTCCCCGATTATTTCCATAGTTCATTAGAGTAGAGGATAGTGCGACTGCCCGAGTGCTGAAAGCTAGAAGAGGCACGTCTCACTGATCACCCTAACTACTACCCTTATCACCGGACCCTGGGGAACACCATTCAGTGATTCTATGTGTTCAAGGACTGGCTCCAAGACTAGATTGACAACAACATAGTCAGGTTGGGCCCAGCCCCGACGCAAGTGGCAGGTGCCTTCGTGAGATCATATGGCAGCAGTGGCAACGAGGATGAGTGGGAACAGGTTTTCGACCGTGGGTCCCAGAATTATAACGACTGGATGGCCCGCAGGACGGTCGTCCGTGCCCATGGCATCATCCGTGCCCGCCTGAGTCAGCCAGAGCCCTCAGAATCTACAAGCGCCACTTTGGCATCGTCGTCCCAGCCTACCTCTTCCCAGAAGAGCATTCGGTGACGCAAGAAGAAAGAACGCGCCCTGCCAGTGCCGTCATCTTCCCACACGCTTGGAAATTTTATGGCCCAAGAGATGGGTATCCCCCTGAGACTCTTTCCGGTAGTGGATGACTCCTCAAGTGAAAGCCTGGGGTACGCATCGGTTAACACTGTACAGTTGGTAAATCCCTTTTTGACTCCTGACAATGAGGAACGCCAGGTTGACCTCCCCAATGTCCCCAGCTATCGCCAACGTCGACGGAGCCATGGCTACGTGAATCACCGGGGCATGGGAGTCGTCACCTCTAGTCAGGCCATGCATGCTACTGAGACCAGGCAGCAGGCCTGATATAGAGATCAGCACACGCGGCCCCCTCACCCGGTGTTGACAGGTTCTCCTCCACCACCGTTTTTGTTGCTGGATCAGGCAGAATAGACTCGGCCATGCCGCAACCAGCCCTGCCCTGCCACCTTCTGACTACAGCCTTCCGGGTCCTAGCACGACAGCCACCTCCCGTGCTTCGAATAGTGAACAGCGAGACGTGCCTAGTACCAGTCAGTCACAGGTCCCGCCGGCAGGGCCCGTCATGCCTCCAATTGCAGATCAGCCTCCTGTTAGCAGAATCTTGCATTTGGCTAAAAAGTATGATTTTCTTAAGCACCTGGCTAGAATTCCGGCAAGAATTTATATCCTTGAGGCCCTTCTCCTGTCGTCTGAAATGATTGAGGGACTCGCCGAGGCTCTAAGGATCCCTCTCCAGTTTGAGACGGAGGTGGTGGCCGCAGAAGCCTTCCACACTGAGGTGATTGAGAACGCCGAATGTCAGGAGGTTATCTCGTTTTCCGGTGAAGATGAATACCTTCCCATACAGGGGGGGCACATTCGCCCACTGTACATCACCGGCCAGTTCAATGGCGTGGAAGACTGCTACTGTCTTGTTGACATGGGTTCCGTGATTAACCTAATCCCAACTCGGACGCTGTGGAAGCTGGGCCTGTCTGAGGATGATCTAACTCCCTCTGACCTCAGGATCCAGGGGTATGACAGGACCGAGAAGACTCCACTCAGCAAGATTCTTTTGAAGACCCAATTCAGAGACCTAATTGCCAATACCGAATTCATGGTTGTCTCTCAGGACACCGCCTACAATGCGTTGATGGGCAGGCTATGGCTCCACCTTCACGCAATGGTCCCCTCATCATATCACCAGTTCCTCAAATACTCCCTTAAGGGTCTAGTGGGTGTGCTCCAAGGAGATGCGTCTCGTATTTTCTCTTTTAAAGCCCGTTATCTGGACGCAGACTATTAAAAGAGCAAGGACAACCAGATTCTGGCAGGTGAGGTTCAGCCCGACACTGTCACGAGTGATCCCTGGGAAGGTTTGGACGACGCATATGTCTTCCCAATCCATCAGTTGGAGGCCACGACCCCTGACATGGGGTAGTGCTTTGTGGTTTCGGGTACCAGAGGAAGGCATATTTTCAGATCCAAGTGATGGCAGGAAATCACCTCGTACTCTTACACGAACCAGGCTCAGGTGATCCCCGAGCCTCCTAACCCTGTACGATATAGGGATGTTAGGCTCATGAAACGGTAGTACATCATACGTGTCTATTTCGCCGAGCCGGAATCGACCGGATAAATCCAACGCACCACTACTGCTTTAATGTCATAAAGCATGGCCCCTTGGGCCAAAGGCCAGATGGGATTGGATCAACCTCCTTTGTCGCCATGGTCTCTGTTATGCACGAGTCTCCTGACGTGACGACCTCTGTCGCCCAAGCAGGCACCAGTTTCCCATCAGGGTCTGGCATCCCCAAAAGGCTCCCCCCATAGATCATCCCTCCACAAGCGGAGAAAAGTACATGGAAGATTCTCCTCCTGCCTTTGAGGAGGGCCTCCCCACCACAGTCGATGAGTTAGTGCAGGTGAACCTCGGTAGTAAGGTGGACCCGAGACCCCCATTGGTCAGCGCCGCTGTGCCCCCCAAGGAACGGAAACAATATGTATACTTCATCAGACAGCACCGTGATGTGTTCTTCTGGAGTTATAATGAGATTCTAGGACTAGATCCCCAGGTAGCTGTCCACCGCCTTGGCCTTCCAGAAAACCATTGCGGGTTTAAGCAGCCTCCCAGAAAGATGCACCCCTCTCACGATGCCATGGTTGAGGCCAAAGTTGATAAGCTCATCAAGGCCAACTTCGTCCAAGAAATCCAGTACCCTAGGTGGCTAGCCAACATTATGCCAGTCAGGAAGAAGAACAAGAAGATCAGGGTCTGTATTGATTTCCGTGATCTCAATCTCCATTGTCCGAAGGATGATTTTCCCCTTCCCGTGACAGAGTTGTTGATCGATGCCACGACCGGGTTCAAGCCCTCTCCTTCATGGATGGGTACTCCGGGTACAACCAGATCTGGATGGCCCCTGAGGATGAAGAGTTCACTGCCTTCAGGGCCCCCAGG
Source organism: Viscum album (assembly GCA_963277665.1). NCBI lineage: Eukaryota > Viridiplantae > Streptophyta > Magnoliopsida > Santalales > Viscaceae > Viscum > Viscum album. The sequence continues at coordinate 1,409,258,631 of OY728125.1, forward strand.
GTACTTTCTGCTACCAGTTTATGCCTTTCGGCCTGAAGAATGCGGTTGCCACCTATCAACGGGCTATGCATCGCATATTCAAGCCAATCCTCGGGACATTGGTGGAGTGCTACATGGAAGACCTGGTGGTTAAATCTCGTCAGCTCTAGGACCAACTCAAAGACCTTGAGAAAGTGTTCGGCTTCTTCTGTTCTCGCAACTTGATGATGAACTCGTTGAAGTGTGCCTTCGGGGTCACCTCTGGGAAGTTTCTTGGCTTCATTGTTAGGTATCGAGGCATCGAGATAGACCCAGAGAAGATAAAGGCCATCAGTCAGATGCCTCCCCCGAATAATATTCATGTGATTCGAGGCCTCCAAGGACACTTAGCCTATATACGCCGATTCATTTCGAATTTGGCCGGCAAGTGTAATCCCTTTTCTCGGATCATGAAGAAAGGTGCTGCCTATGAATGGGATGAAGAGTGTCAGATAGATTTTGAGGAAATCAAGCAGTATCTTCTCCAACCTCCGGTCTTGATGCCACCCATTTCCGGAAATCCGCTGGTCCTTTACGTGACCTCCCTGGAGCGATCCCTCGGTGCACTTCTCACCCAAAAGGACAACGAGGGAACATAGAATAGCCTCTACTACCTCAGTCGCATGCTCCTCGACACAGAAATTAGATATTCTCCCATTGAGAAGAGCTGCCTGGCGCTCATATTTTCCATGAAGAAGTTACGGCACTACTTGCAGCACCTCGAGGTACAGCTGGTCTCTCGTTTAGACCCGTTGAAATACATCCTGAACCATCCTATGTTGACCGGACGATTGGAGCGCTGGGCAGTGATCCTCCACCAGTTTTACATCAGTTTCGTACCTCAGAAGGTCGTAAAGGATAGGCATTGGTAGACTTCTTAGCTGCCCACCCAACCTCCGTGGACCAGCCACTGGATCTAGGATTTCTTGATGAGGCAATCCTCTCAGTCGATCACGCCATCCCATGCTGGCAGATGCACTATGACGGTACCTCCCGGAGCCCCACCGGTAGAAGGCCCAACGATCCTAGGATCAACAGAGTGGGCCTGGGAATCGTCTTCATCACCCTGGAGCAAGCCATTTTTTCATATTCATTTCTGTTGTTAGAGGTCTTCACTAACAATGAGGCAGAGTATCATGCCCTCATCACTGGCCTCGAGTTCGCTCTTGAGATTGATGTACCCCATCTGTATGTAAAAGGGGACTCCGAGCTAGTCATCAAGAAGTTAAATGGTGACTATGCTATCAGAAATCTAGAACTAGTTCCATTGCTGGAGTGCACCCTCTGTCTAATGGCTAAGTTACCCTCCCAGCCAGTGGTCATTCACATTCCGCGGTCGTAGAACAGTCGAGCAGATGCTTTGGCCAGCCTGGCCGCATCACTTGCAGAGCCCGAACAGGATGACCTAATAATCCACGTGGAGCACTGGAGAGTCATTTCTACTATTATTGCAGAGGGCGATCATGGCACACGAGTGAACCATCTCACCACTGGTGCCCCTATGTCAGGATACCCGGGGGCTTCAGGTGCAGTAATCGAGACAGTTCCTGACTGGAGGATGCCCTTGGTTGAATATCTCCAACACGACAATCTTCCGCCGGACTGAGCCGAGCGAGAGCGAATTCGACGCCGCGTGCCGCAGTTCACCCTTCAAAGCGGTCTCAGCCTTGAGAAGCTCCTTTACAGGCACAAGTTTGATGGTGTTCTCCTCCATTTCCTTCAAGGAGTCGAGATCCCATAGGTCATGAAAGAGGTGCACACTAGTTCCTGTGGCGCCCACCAGGCCAGGTCGAAGTTTTCCCACCATATTCGGAGGCTGTGATACTTCTGACCCTCCAAGATCTACAACTGCATCGAGTATGCCAAGAGGTGTCATGTGTGACAAGTTCATGCTAACTTTGTGCATCGGCCATTGGAGCATCTCCATACTACCATGTATTCTTGGCCCTTTGCAGTCTAGGGCTTGGATGTCATAGGGCCTTACCCGCCGGTGACGGCCTGCCAGTGCCGGTTTATTTTGACCGCTACAGATTTCTTCTCGAAGTGGGCAGAGCTAATCCCGCTCAGGGAAGTCAAGGCATGTTCTATTTCTGACTTCATGAGCTCCAATATCATCTATCGGTTTGGAGTACCTCATGCTATCCTCAAGGATAACGGAACCAAATTCCGAGCAGCCGAGCTGAAGAAATTGTACGCCAAGTACAACATTTGCTCTAACCACACCTCCCACTATCATGCACAGGAGAATTGACAGATCGAGGGGTTTAAAAAACCCTATCTAACATTCTGCAAAAGATGGTTGGTCAGAACAAGAGAAGTTGGCCGGACAAGCTCCCTAATGCCCTCTGTGCTTATAAGACGACGACTCGTAACTCCACCCAGGTGACTCCGTATTCCCTGGTATACAGAGCTGAGGCCGTCCTGCCCATCGAGATCCAGTTTCCCTCATTGCTCATGGCGGTCTACGACCATAAAGCGACAGATAGAGTGGCTGAAATCCATCTAGCCGAATTGGAAGTGCTAGACGAATGTAGGCTTCACGCTTTACATAACTTGGAAAGGCATCAGAGCAGGATGTCTCGAGCGCTCAATAATAAGGTTCGCCTCTGTTCCTTCCTGCAAGGTGACCTGGTGCTGGCTCTCAGAGCGCCAATGATTCCTGGCAGGAAACCACCCAAGTTGGAGCCCAAATGGGAGGGGCCTTTCATTCTCCATAAGGTCTACCCCAATGACACATATTCCCTAGTGCCTATAGATGGTGACTGTGTAACTCCTCCCACCAACGCCAGGTTCCTCAAGTAGTACATTGCCTAAGCTCCTTGGTCATGCATGACCTTAAACTGTACGGTCCCGCACGACCCTAAACTGCACCTTGGTCCGAGTTCTAAGACCTAAAACTAAGATCCTTACACAGTCCAGCATGACCCTAAACTACATTTTGGTCCTGCATGACCTTAAATTGTACGGTCCCGCATGACCCTAAACTGCACCTTGGTCCGATTTCTAAGACCTAAAACTAATATCCTTACACGGTCCAGCATGACCTTAAACTACATTTTGCCCTACATCTAAGCTCTTTGGTCCTACATGCCCTTAAACTGTACGGTTCTGCACGACCCTAAACTACACCTTGGTCCACGTTCTAAGACCTAAAACTAAGATCCTTACATGATACAACATGACCTTAAACTACATTTTTCCCTACATCTAGGCTCCTTGGTCCTGCATGACCTTAAACTGTACGGTCCCGCACGACCCTAAACTGCACCTCGGTCCGAGTTCTAAGACCTAAAACTAAGATCCTCATTTCATCCTACATGACGTTAAACTGTGCTTCTAGAACTACGTGTGGCTTGATTCCCATATTTGTGGGATACTTAGGACCGCATGAACACTTAGATTTCAGGTCCAACCCCATATCTTAGGAGATCCCACGATCTCCCGATTGCCTCGGCCATTTTGGATGCCCTTCCCTTGGGAATCTGCCATATTTTGGCCGCTCTCAGACTGAGCCCTTCGACCCTTTCCATTAGTTTTCTAATGTGTTTAGAGTACTCTGGTCAAGGACCTATAGTGTCAGATTCAACTTAGACAAGTTTTTGTCCACTTGTCAAGCTTCGTGTTCCCCTTCATTCATGCCCCACCATCTTTCACACTCGGAGGGACCCCCAAGAACGGCCAGGATACAAGGCCTAAGGGATCTCCTACTATCACAGGCCAACGCCCCAGAGGGTTTCGGGCAATAAATTGATATAAATCATGTGTTGCAAATGTGGTCAGCGGTTGATGCTCAATTGTTTTCCCCTACCTCTAGGCTAACGCGACGGGATGCTATGTTGCGAACATGGTCAGCAGTAATCCTCAGTCATCACGCCGGCTTCCTCGGGCCCTGAATGTTGGTTGCATGATTCACATTATGTACCGCCCCACCGTGTCACGGTGGAATCTCGACACTACTTGTATTAACCCTCAGTACACCCCCACACATCAGACAGAACAGGCTGCATAATAGTGTCTCTCGGGACTCCCACGATCTGAGCGCTAGAGTATGTTCTTGGGTTTCTTCTTTATAGGTTTCCTACAGCTTGACCCTCAACCCCATGGGGAACAAGGAGTCACCCAAACATTGCATTTCGGGCCCAACATAGCTAGGGGATAGCATCTCCTACCCCCTGATTGTTGAACCCTCGTAGGCCCCTTTGGCCCGAGGCTCCTCTCTCGGAATCACACACGGTGATGGTATGGGATTATGCCCTCACCCACATCAGGTATGGTTTATCGCATCGTGAGTGTGCTACCATGTCCAAGCCATATGACCTTAAACTGTGCTTCTAGGTCCAATCCATAAGACATTCAACTTTTCCGCCAGGTCCAAGCCATACGACCTTAAACTGTGCCGCCAGGTCTAAGCCATATGACTATAAACTGTGTTGCCAAGTCCAAGCCATACGACCTTAAACTGTGCCACCAGGTCCAAGCCATACGACCTTAAACTGTGCTGCCAGGTCCAAGCCAAAGGACCTTAAACTGTGCTGCCAGGTCCAACCACATGACCATAAACTGTGCTTCCAGGTCCAACCACATGACCATAAACTATGATGATTTCGTCCCGTTAAGACGCTACCTCTCAAGAACTATGTATGGCTTGATTCTCATCCTTGTGAGATACATAAGAGCGCCTGGGAACTCTCCCACAGGCCCAACCTAACTTTTCGTGTTCGGTCTCTCGGCCTAAACGCGTCCCTAGGAGCACATAGTAAGCAGGGCTTCACCCCATTCACATTGGGTTTTGCAACCTTTTTACCGTGTGTCTCCCATTCCCCTTATCCTTTGGTCCGAGTTCTAAGACCTAAAACTATGATCCTTTCCTTGGATTTCCACGACTCGGTCTCTCTTGTGGGATTGTACGGTGTGGTGCAGGATTATGTCCTCATTCACGTCAGGTTACTCATCGTGTCATACCTATCCCCAAATGAGATGTGTCCCCCATCCCACACAACATTAAACTGTATTTTGTCTAACATGACATTAAACTGTGCATCTAGAACTACGTGTGGCTTGATTCTCATCCTAATGAGATACGTAGGAACGCCCAGACATTTTGTCTTGGGTCCAGCCCCAGGGATTACCAAATCTCGTCCCTCCTTATTATCGGGCCCTCAGCCTGACTTTTTGGGAAGTAGTGTAATCATGACATCTACCCCGATTAAGTTCAAGATTCCCCATAGTAATAATGGTAAGCGACAGTTCTCTCGCCTGAGATGTCCTTCTTGAAAATTGGGACGATGTGTGATTAGTTTGGTACGTCCGCCTAATGCGACTCCACCACGGTGGCACAATTTCAGGAGTGTTGGACTCTGTTCGAACAAACCACCACTCCACTTTCCACACTTTTCGTGCCCCTTTATTTGGATCCTCATTTTCTTTCATGTTCGATGGGACCCCCTAACAATATGGATGATTGAACTACGGTCTGCCTACGGTCCTGGGACAACATTCCAGAGGACTGGTCATCTTTGATGGGACCCCCTAATAGTATGGATGATAGACATTGGTCTGCATGCAGCCACAATATGGATGATAGACCTTTGGTCTGCCTATTGTAGAAATATGAATGATAGAACTATAGTCTGCCTGCTGTCCTGGGCCAATGTTCTGGAAAACTGACCGGCGATATTTGAGTTAGGCCCTGTGTTGCGAACATGGTCAGTGGTCAACCCTCATTTATTGTCCCCATTCTAGGCCAACATGATATGGATGTTGTGTTTCTGTCACGGTTAACAGTTATCCTCCATCGTCGCACCCCAGAGTGTTCCGAATTCGGGTAGCGTGATTCACCTTTGCTTTCCATCTCCCTATGTTCGGATGGATTTCAATGACCCCGACATTGCCCCGCTCGTGTGTCAGAGCACATTGAGAAGGTGATAAATCAATTGGTCTGAGGTCTTCTCCTCAGAAATCTAGGCCCAATTTTGGGTGCCTGAAGCTTGGTCAATGCCCCATAGTTGGAAGAAATGATATCACGAGTATCCTTTGCTTCTCGCGTTGGGTGTGACCCACAAGAGCTTAGGGGTGATTTGATATTCATTTTGGAATTATAGTTGAGCATATTAAACCAAAGGTACAGATAAATGGATTTTTCCATGTATTGAATTGAGATGATGATCAGTACAAGCAAGAAGTTCATGAGATGGCCAAAACAAATCCCTTAAGGATCAGCGGGCTGAATCGATCTTTCCAGCGCTTCTACCCTTGGGCTTGTAGCCTCTAGGACCACTTCTCGCTCCTTGAAGACTCTCTCCTCATCAGCCGCCATAGATCACAGCTCATCAATCCTAGCTTGTGCCTGCGCCTGCTCGGTTCGAAGTACGGTCATCCGGTGACTCACCTCCATCAGTTGTTCCTGCGCATCTGCCATTTGGGTCGTCAGTTGCTCCACAAGATCAGAGCATGTTGCAATGAAGGCCTCCTTATCTGCCGCCTGCCCTGCGAGGTGACGGACCTCTCACTCCTTCCTCAGCAATGCTCGGGCGCTCGCCGATCATTCCCGACAGTGGGAAATGTTGGTGCGCCGGCTGCTCTCATGTATCGCTTCAGTCATGTAATCACGGATAGTCATATGAAGGCGTTGAGCGTTAGCCCCTCCGGCGCACAAGAAGCGCAGCCAGGTCTGGAGTGATCCCATCTGCCTCAGCCAATCTGACTGGGGCTGTCTGAGAAAGCACTAGATACACTTCCACCCTTTGCTCCGTGTCATCCGGCTCTCCTCGGCTACCTCTGAGTCTGGGTCATCTATCTCCTTAGGGTCAGCGGGTCGGTACGTAGGGAAGGCAGCCAGTAGATCGGCAGAAGGATCTGCCTCAGGGATGTCTTCATGAGGAATAGGATCCTCGACTTCCGTGCGACCTTCCTCTCTTTCCGCAGCAGTGACGATGGCTCCGTCGGCTTCTGGCCTCGCCTCAAGAACAGCGCCGCTGATGTCCTCTGCCCCCTGCTCACCAATTTTCGGGGCTGACTTAGTGTAGGGAGAATGTTCTGAATGAGGTGGTATGTCCAGCACTGGTCTGCTCAAGGACGACCCAGGCTCCGCAGCCTGACGAGCCTCCAATATTGAGATCACTGCACAAGGCGTACGCTGATTAGTTGGGATCTTTTGATACCAAGCACTAGTAGTGAAGCGTGAGACTTACAAGAATCCAGAGCGTCGGCCTCCAGTGTTTTGTCCGCTGCAGGAGCCGCCATGATGGGAGACCCCTCTACGCTTGTCAATTCAATGATGGGCGTCAGATCCCCATCCAATCCCACCGGTTCCTCTACTCCCTCCTCTAGTGGGGATTCCCAAACAACACTCAGATGCTCCTAAGTGAGGTAGAGATATGGTTTGGAAATTGAAAAGGAGAATGGATGAAGAAGGAAAATGAATGAAGATAGAGACAGACCTCAGGTATCTGGGTCATGTCGAGATCAGAGCCGACAATCTCTCCACTCTCTCGGAGACTCTCTTGGTAGGTCGCCCCCTACGACCCCTCACCTTCAGTTTCTCCTTCTTCTTCATCTTCTCCTTCGCCTTCATCTTCTACGGTCTCCTCCTCCCCCTTCGACTCCTCGTCATTGTTGCCTTCTCCCGGAGGCATCACTTCCGGATCATGCTCCTGGCTGAGCATCACTTTCACTAGGAAAGGTGGCTCCGCACGCCGACCCCTTTGGCGTGCGTATGTTTCCATTGCCGTCGATGGAAGTTTACCCGGTCAGTAACTCGAACGAGACTGACCTCTGGCAGGTGGATCCCGTTTTGAATTATCTTCTGCCAGATGGATTCAACGCTCAACAATTGCCACAGGGTCATCTAGACCGACCATAGTACTGGGAGAATTGCATCTTGGGAAGGTTCGAGAAGGTATCTTATCTGCTTCCCGGGCAGCTCCCTGGCCACCTCATGTGACCCCCCCTACGGGCAACGAGGTCTCGGCGGCGCTGTGTGATGTTCCCTGTGCGGAAGTCCCGGCCTACGCAGGCCTCGCTGCCTGATGCACCCATGGTTCCCCCCTTCCAGCAGCACCTTGCCTTCTCCCCCGTCGTCTGGTTTCCGTGCGAGTAGCCTCGAGTTTCCGAAATCACTTGCGTAAAATCCCCTCAGGGTACGCGATGGTCCAGTGCTCGGCATACTCGGTTTCTAGTCCAGCATCAACCCCGGTGGGAGGAAGAGTAATGACGTTGCCGGAGCCAAAAGTGGTAAACATCAACCACATCTGGTGCATAATGCAGGGATTATTCTCCTTCCAAATAGCCGTGAATACCTTCTTCGACATTCGTTGGAGGCACCCAAATGTCCTGAAAAATCGGGATGGTACGTAAGGCTCACAGATCACCTTCCCGTCAATTCGAGCCATGAGCACCCCGCCCCAAATGCTCTAGAAATACTCCTACTGTTCCAGAGAGGCTCTCCCTTTGTCCATCATCTAGCCGACCGGGGTTGGGAATGGGCTGAAGTGGAATTTGGTGTGGTTACCAATGCTGAGTTTCATGCCCTCCTCATTGAGTGTCATCGGTGCCACCCCGGCGATGTTCAGCAGGGACGGTCGCATGCCATTTCCAAGCGGACGGATGACGTTTGGGAAAGTGTACTCGCCGAGATGAGCCGCCACCCAACCGTAGAAGATCTAGAAGGGGCCACATACTCTCCAAGGCAACCCCCCACGTGAGATGCATCCCAAGATGGCATAAAGCTTGGCCAGAATGGGGACCCCCTAGGTTGAACCGTTTGTTGGCGGGCATGGTGCCCGGCATCACCAGTGTTGCTAGATGGACGCCCATCCTCACATCCCGCATCGGCAGGATCCACCCGCTTAGGAAGGCAACGAGGAACCCGGTGTACCGGACGTTCGGGACCTGGGTCTCAATGACGCGGTAGCCCCATGATTGGTATTGCCCCGCCTCCAGGGTTTTCCAGTATGACCCATCCCTGCTCCTCTGAGCCACGGTTGGGCACTGTTTACCCCGTCCTGGCATCTTGATGGCTGGATCCTTCTCAAGGAACTGGCTGAACTAGCCCTTGTAGGCAATGTCTTTCAGGAAGTCCTTGACCCCCAGCCTCTCTTTGGCCAGCTCCAACAGGTGCCACGTCAGCATGAGCGTTCGTGACCTGTCTTCCCAGGTGTTCTTTGGAGGAACGAACTCGTCGTATTGGTAGCCCTCTAGTGGGATACCTCTGATGCAGTGAACATCCTAGAGACTGATGCCAACTTCCCCATGGTGAAGGTGGAATGTGTTGGCATCAGGAGACCACCACGTGAATAGCTCTGGCCCGAGTTCAGGTTGACGGTGGAAGTGGAACTACGACGTCCATACCGCCTTGAACATGCCAATATGCCGCAGTTCATCCCTGAACTGGTCTCAAGTTTGGTGAAACCAGAATGCCCAGGCCCACTCATTGGTGAAGTTTCTCTCGGAATGCAGGTCCCAATCCTTTAGCCAGCCCTTCGTGTCATCAGTGATGCTCTGATGGAACGTGCTCGCGTAGAGGGCCGGAGATTTCTCTGCGACAGGCTCGTCCCCGATAATGGTCCTGGTTCACGGGTTCAGGACATATACGTCCATATGTCTGGTTTCCCTGGCAGGATGTCCGTTGTTGGTGATGTTTTAGCAAGGAAGCTCGTCCTCCCGGGTCACCCATGACCGCGGTGTGTCCACCTCGAAGCCCAGCAGGGGCACCTCCTCCAGGATGCCAAAGTTCAAGAGCGGGAGGTTGTCAAATAGAGGATACGTATTCTAGGCTGGAGTCAGCAGATAGAACAAGGTCAGGTTGTTGGAGGCGATCACCTTGGCACCAGAAAACCCCTCGTTCGCCGCCATTTCGGTCCTATGAGCGGTGACTTCCCCCTCATCAACTCGGTTTGCGGCCATCTCAAGTATGTCGGGAGTTTCATGAAATCAGGATGTAGTGCGCGGAATTGGAGAGTGCTGCGTGAAATCTGAAGTGACGGCGTGAAATCCAGGAGTTGTGCGCGGAATATCCCGAGTAGGCGTGCTAGGATGACCAAAATTCGGAAGGAATTACGCGCTGCCAGAGCGTTTTTATGCGCAGCCGTGGGAGAAATTTCGCGCACGAGAGCGGTAAGCCTATCACGTAGAAAAGCTTGAGTACAGATTTGGATCACGTACCCCTTTTTTTATAGGAGAGGTCGGGGTTCTGTGCCGCATGGAAGAGAATTCCGCGTGGATCCGTCATTTTGCGCGTCGCGTTAGTTGTTTGCGTGGTAAGCACCCAGGAGTGGCCCTGCTTCGGCATTTTGGCGTTTCCCTCAGAATCTGACCATTGTGACCTCTCTCCGATCCAATTCCAAGGGGGGGGGGGCATTAGTAGACGCCGAAAAAGTCCGTAACTCCTAGAGGAAGTTTTGAAATGACAAAGCGAAGTCATATTCAGAATCAGTGGCCCGGTCTGGAGGCCCGGGAAGTGGTGCGCGAAATTAGGAAGGCCTTGCGTGAAATAAAGCCGTGCATGGGAAGCGTCCCTGGGATGCGCGTAATCGAGCCGATGAGGCACACAATTTTGCGCGCCCCGGTTCCCCGCGGTGAAGCTTTGTGCACCGACGGTTCCTGGCTTGGAAGATTTCATGCGCCGCCTGGATTCCGCGCCGGCCGAGGCCTATAAATAGAAGGTAACCCCAAACGGTTTGGGGTTGCAGAATTCGGAACGGCTCCCATGCGCACAATTCGGACTACCCCGGGTTCAAGATGACTTCCAGGTAATTCCTCTTTTCGTGCAACCTTGCCCCGGGGTTCGACTTTGCGCGCAACTCCATTGGCTTAAGTGAATTGGCCCACTCCTCCGGGTTCTTCCTTTGCGCGCAATCCTTGCCCCATGCACGCAATTTCCTTCTGTCCGCGCAATCCTCTGGTCCTATTGTGCGTCTTCCCTGTGTTTTGCGCGCAAACCCTCTCTTTGCGCGCAACACCCAGGACCCTTTACCTTGACGCCCCTTGGATGCCTCTTCACAACGGCACCTGATGTCTTCCCTGCTGGGCATGCCCGCCATGCATTGTTTTCCCATACAGCCTTCCAAGCTCGTACGAAGTAACCTCAAGGTCCCTTGGGAAGTGTTCCCCATTGCTTTTCTTTGCCTCATGCTTCTCCGCATAGGCACACAAACGGCTATTACTTCTCTGCATAGCCACGCTAACGTGGACCCCCGATGGTTTTTCCCTACGACCCCCTTTCTCTATAGCCTTGTCAATGCCCTCCCTCCCACAAGGGGTAGAGGACATTGGGCATGTAAGCCCTAGGGGTGTGGAGCGAACCCACCTCATCCAAGCTGTAGAACATTAAACTGCTAAGAACCTCGTCCTTAACACATGACGTTAAACTGTGGTCTGACCCCATGCTTCGCATGCAGGGTACCCCCAGCTCGGACATTCTTTACATCCACTCGTCTCCATGGGAATGGATTCTTCCTCACATGGAATGAGATCCTCCTTGTTGGAGTGGCGTTTGTCCCCGAGGGAAGGGTTGCCTCAGAGTGTAAGCCCCTAGCCTCTCTTACAGAAGGTTGCAGCCATGCACCTTAGTACTTCCCCCCTGCCAAGGCTAGTGGAGTCCCTTTCCCACTGTGCTTTGTCGCACCACGGGCCTCTATCCTGGAGTAAGCACCGGCACCAAGGGACGCAAACCACGCGTAAGCCCCTGTTTCCTCTTTGGGCCGCTCAACGCAGAAGCCCCTTTCTGCTTCTCATGAACGCACCCATTGCGACATGATCGTCTGGGCCCTACTGCCTCTTTTTTCTCACACTGAGCATGACTCACGTGGGCTTAGAGCACGCATCAACCATGAAATCCTCGATGCCCGCCTCAGATCGTAAGCCTCATCCCAGTGAACTACGTGGACTTTGATCTGTTCTAACACATGGTACGTAGGAAGCCTCCACGAGGTTCAAGCCCACCACCCGGTCGTTTCGACCTCTCCACGTCGGTTCCACAACCAACATGGGCTGCCTCAGAGCGTAAGCCCCAAATGCCATCATCTCGCATGATGTTAAACGGTATGCCCTGAAATATACATACTTTGATTCCCTTCCATGGGGATATGTAGGAAGCCTCCACGAGGTTCAAGCCCATCACTCAGTTGTTCCGACCCCTTCACGTCAGTTCACCAGCACCATTATGGGCCGTTCTAGAGGGTAAGCCCCGTATTCCCCCTCTTGGGCCGTCTTAGAGCGTATTCCCCTTGTCTCACACCCACGTCTCATTCTGACTTCCCCCTCGAGCTTATGTGCCTTGGGAAGCTCATGCTCTAGCCCAGAGATCTTACTTCCTCCAGGCTCCAATCCATGCGTTCATTCTCACGGGTCGCCTCTTCAGGTGTCCCACCGTATCACCGAACTATGAGGACTTTTATTCCCTTACATGGGGATACGTAGGAAGCCTCCACAAGGTCCAAGCCCGTCACTCCATTATCTATCCTGATCCTTACCTGGGCCGCCACATCCCAGTGAGATCATGCCACCCCATCCCAGTCCATGGTATCCGGGAAGCCGCCCACGTGCTGGCCCCAAAATCGGTGTTCCCCCTAGGGGGTCCTTCAATATGATCCACTCTTAGTGTTCCAATTAGTCTGATCCGTCTCCACAAGACGTTAAACTTGTGTCATACCCCGTGTTAAGCATGGGAAGCTGAGGAAAACCTCAGATGGTACACAATCCCCTCGTTCGATGTGGGATTCCTCGGGCTTCCGCGCCCTCGAGATGCCCTGTGATAAGGGACATAAGACATACATGCCAATCCCCAGCATCAAGGCATGCCAACGACACCCAAACATGACCATTCTCCTCACCAAAGGTTGCTGCCCCGACAAGAGCCCTTTGAGCATCTCGACGAAAGCAGCGTAATTAACTGGCGTCCATGCAGATATGGAACCGGGAACGAGCTTCACGAACCCATATTAAATCTATGAGGGAGACCCGGACTAGGTGATGAGCTCCGAGGAGGAATCCACGGAAATAAGAACTGACATCCCATCATCCCGGTTTCGATCAAGGAGCAGACTTCCCTGAACAAGGAACGAATGCCACCCGCCTTTGGAAAGAGGGAATGCTGGGCAACGAGCCGCGCGTCCTCCCATGCGTGAAGGACACGCGCGCGCGCCCCGATGTAAAAGAGTCAGAAACATACATATATATACATTGAACATATACATAGATAAAAGTAAAACATAGAGCCTATCTTTTAAAATAATATCCAAGAAAATCACCTGATTAGTTGTAAGAATTCAAATTCTTGAAACAACTCAGAGTATTCAAATCTTTCCTTAAGAATAGGATAGAATTTTTCTATTTAATATGATTCTTTGAATTAATCATAATGAGCATTAAATATTTCAAAAATGATCATTAAATCAGCTTGATATTCCATAAAGACTCTTTCATGAAATGTTGATAAAATCATAAATTCAAATATCTGGTGATGAAAATTCGAACGTAACATTCCTTCACAAAATGAAAAAAATACCAAACGTAGGGTTCAACTATGTAGCATTCATTCAATGAATGTATGATTGAAAATTTATGGTTGATTACAAAATTAAGGATGATGATCCAACCATTTTCTTCTCAAATGTAAGGTTCCATACTTATGTAGGGTTCTTTAACCATACTTTTTATCTATGTAAAACGTAAGGTTTCATTAAAATGTAAAGTTATTTATCCATATTTTTCTATCAACATTGGGTTTATTAAGCATAAAAGTTGATCTTTCGGCATAAATTATAATAAAAAAGTCGGGTTTGTTCCTTAGGTTATTTTTCTTTAATGTACAGTATGTACAATGTTTCCATAATATAGTTAGGAGAGTTCTGAACACTTTAAAAAATATTCCACACGAATAATAAGCTTTAATATATTTTCAGAATAAGGAATATAAAGAATATTAATTTTCGGAAATGCACTTAAAGTAATATAATTATTAAAATAGACAAGAGTATTTGTGAAAATCTATATCAATAAGATTTATAGAGTATTGTGGAGACAATACATGCCTAACACACTAGAGATGATGGAACAGTTTGAAGCTAAGCTTGCCCAATGATATGAAAGTTGGATTCTTGTTGAATCTATTGTTTTTATCTACTTTAATTTATCCAATGCTTGAGATATATAATTTTACATACTCTTTTTCCAAGAGAGGTGAATATGTATAGGGTATTCTATACGCCTTTCATGTTTAGCTTCTCATGGTTGTATGGATCTACACTTCTGGTATAGTTGACAAAGACTCAATGGGTAGTTCATCTACTCACCATGTTAAGACCATTCTGTTTGGTATCATATATTTTTTTTCTCAGAATACCTAGAAATATGGAATGTGGTAATGGTTTTTAAATGAATTAATGTTGTTTAACCAATGGGGTTGGATCTTGCTGTGATGCAATGGTGAGGATATATTTCTGAGAGTCATTGGACTCAGTTAGGTTATCATGGAGGGAATGCAACTTTGTTGTGATGCTAATGAAATGTAATGTGAAAATTATGATGGTCAATTAATGGTCAAAGAATTAATTAACATAAATTGAAACTGATAAAAATGGATAATGTAATTTAATTTATCTCTTTAAATGGTTGTGTGCTTATAGGATATCTAGTCTTATCGGTGCAAGCCAAGACTCTAAGAGATTTTATTTTCAGTTGAGTCTAATATAAGGTTATTCTCTTAGTGTTGCTGTGAGCTATATTATATCATTTAATTTTTTGTTTCTATATGATACCCTATACTATTATTTTAGGAAACGACCACCCTAGGGATTATAAGCCATGAGGGTGTTTCCCCAACATCCTTGTGGTAGGGTGGATGGATAACTACCCCATATGGCTATATTCTCTTCTTTTGGTAGTTACATGTGTTGGTATGAACGGTAGATAGTTTTCCCCATATATGTGTGTAGAGAGATGTAATAGATTGTTGTTATTCACAAACATATATTTTTTATATAGTTTCCTAATGGATAAGATAGGTATAACCTATATGGGCTTTGATGGATTCAGGATCCTTACTCCATGTTTGGGCTGTAATGGCTTGAGGTATTATACCCTTTGTATGATACACGTTATGTGGACTATGGTGGATCCCAAATACTACATAATTACTTTTGGTTATGTGCATGAGGTTTTTTGTTTCATGAGGTTCATGTTGTGGTGCTTTGTCTAGGCGTCTTTAGGATAACCTTTTTGGAGAGAGATTCTTAGGACATGCAACGTTAGGGAAAAGCAGCAAACCAGTGGAGAAGTAGTAGCAGGGTACCCTTGATATTCATTATTATATTATATGATCTTGTATGGAAACCTTGGTGAGAGTAGATATAGTGAGGATAGGAACTTATTATACCTTTTTAGGTGATGAGTTAGTTTCACTTGTCATTCACTGTCCTTTAGTATGCTTTCATTAGTTTTGCACGAAAGGATCATATGAGGATCCTACTGAGTATACTGTTATAGACACCCTACATATATAAAAAGTTTTTTTGGTCAGCTAGAGCAGGTTGGAGATCTGGATGGTTACTACTAGATCTTGGGTTGGTGGAGATATTTGGGATTCATGGTCCCTACTGTCTTTACTTTCCAATTTAGTAATGAAATTTTTCCTTTAAATTGTGGTAGTTATTGCACGACTTTACATTTGTGTTCCTGGGTTTATTGTATATTGTAGTCTAAGCAAGATTTGGTTAGTGTTTATCTTAAATTTATATTCTAAAAATGTTTGTCTTTGAGGTTAATTCCTCATATTTTCATGTCTTTTATTCCCTCACTCCTAGTTTCCAACTCGGGACCTACTGAAGGCAGGCATCAGGGGTGACCATATCTCTTCTCCCATTACCATCCTATGATAGGTACACTTTGGGGGGGGGGGGGTATGAAAATGTGGTATCATAGGTCTGATTGATAGATATGATAATGTTTTGAGTTAGACACTAAAATGAACTATCATGGGTGATTTTAAATGATGTTCGATTTCAGGTTATTTAGGTGCAGCAGAGTGGCTGACAAAAGTCGTCTCTTAAAGGAGGATGTAATTTATGACAACATATTGAAGGTATTTTGAAAATGAAATTATATAACATAAACATACTACTTTAAATTATGGGGGGTTATACTTTATAAAACTATAAAAAGATTTTTGGAAGAATATTTCATTTTTTTTTGTTTTTATTTTTCAAATGATGTTTGATTAAAAAGACAAAAAAAGAAGATGTTTTTTTTAAAATGAAAAGGTGTAATCAATATAACTCTACCTTTTCACTTACTTATTAATAATTATCATTTAAATTAATCTCCAATTTATTATAATCCCTTAATTTTCTAACCCTCAAACCCTATGAGAGTTAATTTAACAAAAAATACGAAAAGAGTTAAACCCAATGCTAGATTTGGAACATGAAATTGCAACACCCTTCTTTAATTTTCAATATAAGGATTTATTATGGCTAATGATGAATTATGGAACATACCAACTCTAGAAATAAGGATTAATTGATCTTATGTATTTAATTTTAACTCTACAAATAAATCCCATGTCGTCTTATATTACCAATTAAGTTTGCGCTCTCACAATTTACACATATTCTCAACCTTGTGTGTTTTTGTGTTAATTATTTAATTTCTTAATTAGTTTCTTATAATTTAAAAACTAAAATAATGGATTATATTAATTTAATTAAAGTATCTCATTGATTCAAAATAAATTAATGAATAAGGTTAGAGGTTGATCGATTACTAAGAAAACTACTATTCCATTGACATTGTAGTCATCGTAGAAGTGAATTGAATTTGTAATAGTTAAAAATGGGTATAGCCCGATAAAAAATATACTATTGAGTTACATCCTAAATAGGAAGATAAAATAAGAATAAAAATAAAATAAAAAAGAAGAAAAATTAATAAATATAATAGGAACTAATAATTTTATAACGCAAACACAAATATTACTACATGAAGAAGAAGAAGAAGGTTTCGATGAGGGGATCATTGCTTCAAGAGCTACCCCTCTTATAATGGTTTAATAATTTGATTGAAACCAATTATCCTTGGTTTTAAATATCCTAATTCATCTCCTAAACTCTTCAAATTAGAAAAAACCCAATTTATATAGTGGAGGGGAGGCTAGGTTTCAAATGGTTTTAAGTGTGAATGGGGAAATTTGGCGAAATATTTTATTCCAAGTTGCATCACCTCTTTAGCCTTCAAAACACATGAACCAGCTATCTATATAGTAGGATGATTTGTGTCAAAAAAAAGTTTATATATAATCTCCAAATTTGGATTCAATTTAATCTCATATTTAAACTTTATGGCCGGAATACAGAAATGATATCAAATCTAGCGAGTCCAGCACATCTTTGACTTCATGGCCCTTTTACTCCAACCAGATGCACAATTTTCCTCCATAGTCCTGAAAAAAATTTGTATCCCATTGAGTAAGTAATTAGTATACAAACGTTTAAGTTCAAATAATTCAAACTGTAATATTTATTTCTTAATTACTACAATTCACTTTAAAGGGAACAACTGGAATTTTCATTAAATTTTCAAAAGAATGATCTAATCCCAAATATTTTATAAATAAAAATATTTAAGACAATGTGAGGAAATTTTTTCATTTATTATCAATAAAATATTCAACAAAATTGTCCTTTATCAACTCCCCCACACTTGCCTTTTTTCACTCCCAGGAAAAACCTGATATCATGTATTCAAAAAAAATATGACAAAATATGTGTGTTCATATTTGTCAATCCATAGTGGAAATATAGGAAAAGTAAGAATCCCATCAAGAGTCAATATCAATATATTTTAAATTCATTGTCTCAGAAATTGTGTCAAAACAAAATCCATTGAGATTCCTAACACTAATCATAGAAAAACATGTTAGGGGTTTACCATACCATTAATTCTCCATGTGTGTGTGTGCCAAGCATTCCAAGACAAAAAGATACACCATTTATTCATTATATTTATGTCAAGTGAAACAATTCTTCTTACTTAGTTTAATTCACCAAACTTGTTCTAGATTCTTTTGCAATCAAATTTCAAGACCCACTAACTTAATCATTCTCAAAAGTCAATCCTTAAGTTCCCAACCAAGATATCCCCATATGTTGTACATTTCATCACTCCCCTAATGTATTTTCTTTATGTTGCACTTGGAAACAATTTCACACTAAACTCTCAACCCGTGTTTGATCTCCTCACGACACTAATTGTAATAGTTATAACAAGACCAAAGGTCAATAAAGAGTGGTTTTTGACCTTCCCAAGACACAATACATATTTTTTATTTGTTTTTTTTGAAGGTTTACAATAGTCGAATGATAGGTACACATGAATAAGTCAATTCAGTACATTAATGAAACTAATCAAAAGAGAAATGAATGTATGGATCAACCATTGATTTTTTACCTAACTTGAATATACCTCCAATTGAGTGAGAAAAATTTTACAAGTCATGGTTGAGTGAAAATTTGTGTGTATAAATCAATGACACAATTTACTATGAACAAATATCACAAACAATGATGTCAAAATCTAAAATGTTTTATAATGACACAACCAGTCATATCATCGACAACTACAATGTTTATAAAAATAAACAATTCATGATTAAATCTTACTCATGCTTATAATTTTACAAATGAATTTGGAAAACATGAATTTTCCATATGTTACACATGAGAATGTTACATGATATATATTTTTTTAATTATTATTTTTTTTTGAAAATTTAAAAAAAAAATTAATAAAACACACACAGAAAACACACAAATGAAAATCCTAAATATCCACCCCAAAATTTTGTCCCCTCCCCAACACTTAAAATATTCCATTGTCCTCAATGTGAACCTATGAAATAATATGTGAACATGAAATTTATAATTTTAAATAGGACAAAGAATATAAATGTGAAATCATTAGGAATATCCTGATATTCTCAAGTGATGATGGGTTCATGTAGTGTGATAAAATAAACTATATTGGTAGGAAGTCCCTTAATGTATTGCTTCAAGCATTTATCGTTGAATATAAATATCCTTCTAGTGTCCTCTTGTGTGATCTCCACTACACTATATGGAAAAAAATTAGATATAATATAAGGACCTTACCATCTGGAATGCAACTTACTAGACATCCTCTTTAGTCATGAACTATAGAGAAAGAATTTCTCTCCAATATGAAACTCCCATTGTTGGATCATTATATCATGAGCTTATTTTTATTTTTTCTTGTAGATCCTTGACTTATCATATGAAGATAATAAAATTTCCTCAAGATCATTATTTAAAGCATCCTTTGGATTCCATCTTGGGCCAAATCCATGTCTTATTTCTTTATATCCCATTTATCTAAAAGATCAACTTCCACGAGGAGATGACATGCTTTCCCAAAAAAATATAAAATGAGGACATACCAGTGGGAGTCTTGTATGCTATCTTATAATTCCACAATGAATCATTTAAGTGCTTTCTCCAATCCTTCCTATTCGACTATGCGGTTTTTTAGAAGAAAAAAAACAATTAACTCCCGATTTGAAACCTCAACCTCGCTATTTGTTTGGGGGTGGTATGCTGTTAGTTTATTGTGTGTCACCCCATACTTCTGAGTGAGGGAATCCAAAATACGATTTTACAAGTGTATCCCCTGGTCACTAATGATAGCCTTTTGTACTCCAAACTGAAAAAAAATTCCTTGAGAAAGTCCTCTACAACATGAGAATCATCAGTAATGGTGTCCTTAGCCTCCACCCATTTACATACATAATCAACAACAACAAAAATATAAAAATCCAAATGAATTAGTAAAAGGAGCTATAATATTGATTCCCCATACATAAATAATATCATAGAATAATATGGGTTTTTGGGGCAACTTGTGTCTCTTAGAAAAGTTCCTAATGTGTTCGCAATGTGATCACGACTTAAAAAACACATGAGCGTCATGGAATAAGATAGGCCAATATAATCTAGAGTCTAAGACATTACTAGTTGTTTTTTGGGGTCCAAAGTTTCCTCCACATGAAGGTGTATGAAAAAATGTAGAACAAACTCAAAATCATGATTAGGAACAAAAATCCTAATAACTTGATCAGTACACATGCTCCAAAGGTATGGATCATCCCAAACATAAAATATTGACTCACTATTTAACCTTTACACTTGATGTTTCTTTAAATTTGAAATAATTTCATAGGTAACAAGGTAGTTAACTAAATTAGCATACCAAGGATGTGTATCTGAGATGGAATAAAGATGCTTATCAGGGAAAGTGTTCTAAAGTGGTACCTTATCCAAGGTGTCATCCTCTAGAGTGTGATTAAACCTACTCATGTGGTCCACCCCAACGTTTTCTAACCCCTTATTTTCCTTTATCCCAATATAAAATTCTTGAAGAAGGATCATCCATCAGATTAGATTGGGATTTTCACCCAAATTCTTTAATAGGTACCTCATAGATACATGGTCAGAAAAAACAACTACTTTAGAGCCCAATAAATACAAACATAATTTATCTAAAGAAAATATGATGACAAGAAACTCATGTTTCATGGTTGTGTAGTTTCATTGGGCTGAATCTAGTGTCCTAAATGCATAGTCAATCACATGTGAACATCCCTCCACCCTATGAGATAATACAGCTCCGACCGTGAAGTTCGAGGCGTCACACATAAGCTCAAAAGGAAGCTCCCACCATGGGGGATGTATTATTGGTGGAGTGATCATATTATTCTTTAACTCATCAAATTAAGTCCTAAAAGAATCATCAAACACAAAATCAGAATCCTTTTGAAGTAATCGCGACATAGGAAACACAGTCTTACTAAAATATTTGATGAAACATCGATAAAATCTTGTATTCCCTCGGAAAGATATGAAATCATGCACACATGAAGGATAGGATAATGATGAAATAATATCTACCTTAGATTTATCAACCTCTATCCCATATTTTGACACTATATTCCCTAATAAAATTCCCTGCTCTACCCTGAAATGACTCTTTTAAATGTTTAGGACCAGATTCTTCTCAATATAATGATTCAAAACCTTTCCCAAACTAGAGATACAATCATTAAATGAAGACCCATACACTATAAAATAATCCAAAAATACCTCCATCCAAGTCTCAATAAAATCTGAAAAAATACTCACTATGCATATTTGGAAGGTACCTAAGGCTTTACGATGTCCAAATGGCATCCTCCAATAAGAAAATGTGCTGAATGAACAAGTTAATTATGTCTTCTTTTGATCCTATGGTGCTATAGGAACTTGAAAATATCTATAAAATCCATCCAAGAAACAATAATGTGCCTTCCCAGCAAGTCCTTCAAGCATTTGATCAATAAATATGAGGGGTAAGAGGTCCTTGTGAGTGGATTGGTTTAGCTTCGTATAATCAATACACACATCCCAACTATTTTGTACCCTCATTGGAACTAAGTATCTTTCATTTATACAATAGTAACACCACTTTTCTTAGGAACAACCAAAAGAGAACTAACCCACAAGGAATATGAACTGGGACAAATTGTACCTTCCTCAAGCAATTTTTTAACCTCTTTTTTAACAACTTCCAGAAGAGTTGTATTAAGTCTTCTTTGTGGTTGTCTAATCCGTTTATCCCCATACTCAAGAAGAATCATATGAATACAAATGGAGGGGATAATACATGATATGTCACCCAACTTCCAACCAATTTCCCTAATGTTCTCCCTAAAAATATTCAAAAGTTTTTCTTCATGTTAAAAAGGGACATTTTTAGCAATTATAAGAGGTAATATTTCACCACTCAACAAGTATGACTATTTTAGATTTGGTGGAAATGGATTTAGTTCTAATGTAGGGGTGATGTATGGATGGATAAATTGAAGTAACTGAAATTGTTCACAATGAACATCAGTATCAAAATATAAATCATCAAAATCAGAGAATAAATCATCAAATCCATCATCATAATCAATAGCCATGTCATAATCAGAGTTCACAAGGTCAAAATAAAAATATGAATCCATTTCAAAATAAAATCTAAGAGGGGGTTATTCATTAATAATAGGCGTGTAAGTGATATTAGACATCAAACTTGAACCAATACTCATAATCTCCCTAAGAATAGGATAATAAAATTCCATGGGATTTTTATTTGGTAGTTCAAAATGGGAGATAAAAAAAGAAGAATGGTCCTCTAATGGGTACATCATGGATTTTATAACATTAAATATCACAACTTCACCTCCAAGTTCCATGGAAAGTGTACCCTCATGAAAATTTATGATTGTTTTTTCAATTTTGAGGAAGGGCCTACCTAAGATAATGGGAGAACAATAATTTACTTGATCATCCTCCATGTTAAGAATATATAAGTCTGCTGGAAATATCATGTCTCTTATACAAACAAGTACATCCTCAAGGACTCTTACTGGATATGTTGTAGCTCAATTAACCAACTACACCACCGCTCTCGTTGTATTGAACTCACCAACCTATAAAGAAGAAAATAAATAGTGTGTCATTTCCTTTATGGAAGCTCCTAAATCACAAATATCATCGGAAAAGTGCAATTCCCCTATGGTTCATGGGATGGTGAATGTATTCAGATCCTTGCACTTTGTTGTCATTTCTAGAGTTAGTATAATGAGTGCTGACACATTCCTACCAAGATTTATCATATCATTTGCCTTGATCCCACTTTTATAAATTTGGCATACCTTGGGATTTTCTTAATGGCTTCATGTAGAGGGATGTTGATCTCCACACACTTGAATGTGTCCAAAACCACATTTTGAATCACCTCCTCAGCCATCTTCTTGGTTTGTACAATGCTATTTGGAAAATTAAGGGGTTTAGGAGGAACTTCATAAAACTTTTTCTTACCTTTGTCTATCTCCTTTAGTTTCTCATTAGCTGGTCTTGAATGGAGCTTCTCCGGAGTTGAGGTGAATCCCGGTGGAATGGTGGGTGAAAAAGCATCATTAAATTTCTTCCCACTTCTCAATGTGATTGAACTGGCATTCCCGTTGGGATTTGGAGTAGGTTGGGAAGGTAGATTTCTATAATTATTACTTACAAGTTTGGGGAGTGTAGTGGTAATATGCCTTATTTGAGTCTTCAACTCCCTCAGTTCCAAACCATGACTCTTCATCTCATTCTATTGATTAAGAAAATTTTGTTTCACAAAAACCATCAATATTAGAATCTACCTTTGGTTGAGAATTCCCTTCTTGTAGACATGTTGATGATTGGTCTTCAAATCTTCTTGGGGGTTGTTGGAAACCATGTTGGTAAGGAAGAGGCTTCTAGAAATTTTGTTGAAAAGGGGAACTTTGTTGTTTTCTAGAGCCATATCGTATGTCTGATTGATACTTCCACCCTTCTTCTCATATTTCCTTTGGGGATGTATCTATTTTTTCTACAGATATGGTCTCCCATGAAATTCTTCCATGCAATCCTATGTCTCTTGTAATAGGGGGAAACAGTCAGTTAGGTGGCATGTTTCAGTGAAAATTCCAGAAGGTCTCATAGGAGTGGATTGGGATGTCTTTTGATCCAAATAAATCTGCCTCACCATAGTGTTCAATTCTTCCAACATGGTATCAATTAAATGAATTTTGAGAGAATATGGACTTAGCTGATATACTCCCCTGACATGTGGTGTTCCTAGATCAAAATATTGTTGGGAGTTTTGTGGCATCTTGTTGATCAATGCACATGTAGCTAATGGTGTTTTGTGGACCAATAACCCCCCATCCATGAAATCCACCATGCTTCTCTCCATAGGTGTGATTCCTTCATAGAAGTATTGGATGATGAGTTTCTCACTAATTTGGTGATGTATGTAGCTTGCACACAACTTCTTGAATCACTCCCAGTACTCATACATTGACTCCCCTTATTCTTGCTTGATCCCCGATATCTATATATAAATGGA
Source organism: Viscum album (assembly GCA_963277665.1). Classification (NCBI taxonomy): domain Eukaryota; kingdom Viridiplantae; phylum Streptophyta; class Magnoliopsida; order Santalales; family Viscaceae; genus Viscum; species Viscum album. The sequence continues at coordinate 1,409,282,610 of OY728125.1, forward strand.
AGTGGTCCTTGATGCTGTAAAAAATATCTTCAATAAAAGGTGTTTCAAATCATCCCAACATGTTACATCTTCATGTTGTAAGTAATACATCCAATCCTTTTTAGTTCCATCAAGTGAAAATAGGAATGCTATTAGTTTGATTTGATCTTAAGATACATTTTTTGCTTTTAGGGTTAAGCACACCACATTAAATTATTTAAGGTTTTTGTTTGGGACCTCACCAGATAATCCATGAAACTTTTGAAGAAGATGAATTATCCAAGATTTCTGTTCAGAGTCTGAATTCAGATTTGGGTATACAATTCAATTTGGTTGATAATTAATGTTCGGTGCAGCCAATTATTGAATGGTTCTATTAAATTAATTATTATTGTTTTCATTTATTGCTTCCTATTTTAAGATTTAATTAGAAGTGTTTTCAATTTCTGTGATCCCATAATGGAGAAATTCTCCAACTTGTTGAATGTTGAAACTTCTCGTAGACTGAGAATGTCTGGTTGAAGCCCTAAGTTTGCATTCAATCTCAAGGTTAAGATCTAAGATATATTTGGGATTAGTTCATTCCATAAATAAAATGAAAATGAAAATAAGAAAAGGGGACCATAATAAAATAAAAATGAGATGTTTGAGTTGATGGTCCAAAAATAAGAAGAAGAAAACAAAATAAGAAGGAAAATTCATATTATGTAAAGAAGGAAGAAAGAAGATAAGAAGAGAATAAAATTAAAAATAAAAGGAATAACTATAAATGGTTGATATAGTTACTTGACTCCCCAGAAATGACACAAATTCGAAAGACACTGTCATGGGTTCTTTCAAATGATGTTCAGTTTCAGGTTATTTAGGTGCAGTAGAGTGACTGACCAAAGTCATCTCTCAAAGGAGGAACTAATTTAAGACAACATATTAAAGGTATTTTGAAAATAAAATTAAATAAATTAAACATACTACTTGAAAGGATGGGGGTGGGGTTGGGGGTGGGGGTTTATCATTTATAAAAATAGAATATTTTTTCTAAAATAAGATTGCATTTTCTGTTTTTTTTGAAATGAGGTTCGATTAAAAAGAAACAACAAGAAGATGTTTTTTAGAAAATAATTTAAAAGTCGTAATCGATCTAACTATACCTATTTATTTAATTATTTATAATTATAATTTAAATTAATATTCAATTAATTATAATCCCCTAATTTTCTATCTCTCTAACCCTACGGGAGTTAACTTAACCACAAATTTGAAAAGAGTTAAACCCTAGGCTGGCTTTGGAACATGCAATCGTAACACCCTAATTTGATTTTAGTTCAAAGGATAGATTATGTTTAGTGGTGAATTAGTGAACATACCCACTATATATATGAGGTTGAATTGAGATTATTTATTTTATTTTAACTCTACAAAATTATCTCACGTGGTTTGTTGTAATGATTAAGTTTTCTCTCTCACAATTTACACAAATTCTCAACCTCACGTGTTTTTGTGTTAATTGTTTAATTTCTTAATTAGATTATTTTAATTTAAAAAATAATTTCATGGATCATATTAATTGAATTATAGTATCTCATTTATTCAAAATAAATGAATGAATAAGGTAATAGGTAGTTTGATTACTAGGAAAACTACTCTTCCATGGGCGGTATAGTCATCATAGAAGCGAATTTCATTTGCAATGGTTTAGAATGGGTAAAACCCAATAAATCTTATAAGCTTGAGTTATATCCTAATGAGAAAGATAAAAAAAGAATAAAAACCTAGTATAAAGGTATAAAACAGAATAAATACAAGAGGAACTTATAATTTTATTACGCAAACACAAATATTACAACATGATGAAGAATAAGAAGGCTTTGATGAGAGGATCCTTACTTAAAGAGATACCCCTCTTACAATGGTTGGAGAATTTGAGTGAAACCAATTCTCCATTGCCTTAAATCTCTTAATTCATGTCAAAACCCCTTCAAATAAGAAAAAACCAATTTATAGAGTTGGGGAGGCTAGGTTTCAAATGCTTTCAAGTGTGAATGGGGAAATTTCGACAAATATTTTATTCCATATTTTACCACCTATTTTACCTTCAAAATGTGTGAACCAGCTATCCATATAGGAGTATGATTTGTGAGAAATTGATTTTCTTGATCACCTCTACAAATTTGGGCCCACTCTAAGAACGTTTGTAGAAGTTATGGTACAAATATTGAATTGATGTCCCATATGGTGAGTCCATCCTGTATTTGAATGCATGAACCTTTTACTCCAACCAAATGCACGATTTTGCTCCATAGCCATGAATAAAAGTTGTATCCCATTGAAAAAGGAATAATTATATAAAATTCTATATTCAAATAATTCAAGTTAAAATAGTTAGGTCTTAATTACTATAGTAAAATTTAAAGGGTAAAACTATAATTTTCATCAAATTTTCAAAGAAATGATCTAATACCAAATATTTTATAAATAAACATATTTAAAATAATGTGAGGAAATTTTTTCATTTATTATAAGAAAATATTAAACAAAATTGTGGTTTATTAGACACAGGTGAGGTTGGATGGGTTTATAGGGAAACTGTGTCAGCTAAGTTTTGCAACCACTGTAAACACGGGATACTGACTGAGTCATGGGTATTTAGGCCCCCCCTGTGATCTGATTCATAAACCTTCAATCTTAAAAAAACTGCAAAATGAAGTGATATTGGTTGCAGGGTAGAGACCTCGGAAAAAATCATTCATCGTTCTTCTTTATTCCTGTGTTTGAATGGGTAGACCATAGTATAGGTTAACCTAAAATAAATAAAAGAAAACAATTAATTAAATATTAGAGTCTTACATACTTCATATTTAAGAGCTATAACTATTTTTCCTTTTGTAGGTATGGCTCTAGGTCGACGTCCTCATCAGGTTCGAGTAGAATATGTTCAGCAGGTTGCACCGACAGATCACTGTATAGTAGATTTTGATAATGAAGACACTTAGAAGAGGACACACTAAGAGTTTCAGCTCTAGAGTCTAAAAAGGTATACAAGCTATGTTTTATATGCAATTATAGAAGACTGGTTAAAGGTGGCTGAGATAAGCTTCAGTTAAATCCATTCTGATAAGTATCACTGGGTGTCATTGGTTGTGGCAATGTTGTCTGTGGTAGTAAGGAAGTGGTGGATATTGTTCCTTAGAGATTGCGAGGAGTTGATAATCTCTTGGGAGGAGTTCCAGGACAAGTTCAGAGCTGAGTTTATTTCTTCAACTGTGAAGACGGCCGGTCACCAAGAGCTACTTACCCTTCGGTAGGGGAGCTCTAGTGTGCTAGAGTTTGGAATCCACTTGAGGAACCTTCTATGATATGCTTCTGACCTATTTCCAGATGAGGACGCTATAGCGAGGCATTTTGAGGTTGTTTTACATCTATAGATCTAGATCCAGGTCACCCTGTTTATACTGAAGATGTATCTCTAGGTGTTGGAAAGAGTAGGGGTCATCAAGAGGATGTCATCCAGAACCAGATCATCATGAAAGGGGAGTCTTTAGGACACCTCATGAAACAGAGCTATAGTACGGGGTTCCCGGTTTTCAGTGAAGAAGATCTTTCAATCAGCCATTAGTTGGTCTTAGCCCTCATCATCTCATTTCTCTAGGGGAAACTCCTCTTAGGCCTATTCAAAGGGATAAAAACATGTTTTTTTCTTGTGGTAGACAATGTCATTGGTGGTGAGAGTTCCCAACCTTTTTGAGTAGTCATCATGCTCTAGGTTTTCTGCTTTAGGTTCCTCTATTGAGGTAGTTTCAGTCGAGGTATAAGTAGTAGGTTGCACAAGTTTTTGATCATTAGAGAGAAGATGGGGTAGGAAGAGGACATCCCCGAGATGATCCCCATTATCAGAGAGTTGATAAAGGTCATTGAGATAGTCTTCAACAAGATTAGAGTGGTCAGGGAGCAGGTCATGGTTAGCTTCATACTTTAGAGTTTCCAGTGCTATGCGAGCTAGATGTTGTTCAAGGTACCCTTTTCTTACTCTCTACTTTAGTGCATGACTTTTTTTATTCTAGAGTGATGAATCCCTTCTTATCACCTTCCCTTGTCCATTCTTTGAGACTTGAGGTAGAGAGACTTCCAGTTCCCCTAGTGTTGACCATGCCAGTAGGACATCGAGATGACTTGTTTGAAGTATGTAGAGGCTATAATCTATTGTTGGGGTGGCTCTGCTCTTGGGGAGATTTCCTATGTTTATGGATAAAATCATATAATGTCATCCTCAACATGGATTGGTGGTATTCAGTGCAGGATATCATGGATTACTTCAAGAGGAAGGTTGTATTCTTCAATGTAAATTGATATCCATCACTATTGGATGGAAAGAGAGACCGTCAGAAGGGTTAGAGGCATGTTCCTTATAATCCATGATGGATAAGATGATTCCAATTTCATTAAAATTTCAGAATTTGTCATTTAATAGGTTGTGGAAGAGTACCCTGATGTCTTTCTGGAAGAGGTTATATCATTACTCCCTTGACGAGAGATCGAGTTCGGGATCAAACTATAGCCAGGTGTGTCTTCTATATTGTTTAACCATATAGTATAGTTCCTTCCAAGTTGTGGGGGAATCATATACAGATCAATGGTCTATTGTGGTGTGGTTTTGTTCAGTTGAGTGTATCATCGTGGGGAGCACCAGTTTTGTACGTGAAGAAGGCTGAGAACAGTTAAAAGTTATGTATCAATTATCATTTCTTTATCCATGTGAAATTGATGAACTGTTATCCAATTCCAAATATTTAAGATGTATTTGATTATCGGATGTGTGAATGTTGGTTATCAAAGATCGATTTGTAGTTAGGATGTCATCATATGTGTGTAAAGGATGAGGATATTCCAAAGACTTATTTCCTTTTTCGTCATACGATTTATGAGTTCATTGTGATGTCATTCAGTGTGATGAATTTTCTAGTTGTGTTCATGGGGTTAATAAACTTCATGTTCCATGAGTTCTTGGATAAGTTTTTAGTGGTTTTCATCAATGACATCCTTATGTACTCAACATCGTAGGAAGAACATGCATAGCATTTACTTGACATTTTCTGAGTTCTTCACCATGAGAAGTTGTTTGGGAAGTTGTCGAAGTGTGAGTTTTGGGATTGAGAAGCCCATTTCATAGGAAATTTTGTATACTAGTAGAGAGAATATATGGATCCATTGATGATAGAAGTAGTTATGTCTTGGGAATCGCCCAAGATAGTGGTAGAGGTATGAAGTTTCCTTACTCTATTAGGCTATTATAGATGTTCGTAGATAATTTCTCACAGGTTGAAACTCCTATAATAGTGGTGACTAGAAAGGATTAGGAATTATTATGAAGTAATCAGTGTTTGGAAGCTTTTGAGTATCAGAAGGAGAAGTTGGTCAATGCTCAAGTTCTTTGTCTTCCAATAGAAGAAGTTTAGTTTGGGGTTTTCTATGATGAATCATGTCTGGGTTTGGGATGTGTTTTGTTGCAGTAAATATCAGTCATTTCTTATGGGTCTCTTCATTTATGTCTCCATGAGAGTAACTATTCCTCCCATGATCTTGATTTGGTAGCAATGGTTTTTTCTCTGATGTTGTGGAGACCTTACCTCATCGGTGAGTGCTTTGTGGTCTTCACTAATCATAATATCTTGATGTATGTTTTCTCCCAGTGTGACTTGAACTTCCACCAGCATTAGTGGATAGAGTTCTTATAGTATTATGAATTCAATATTTTATATACACCTAGGTAGGGAAATTTTGTGGCTGATGCGTCAAGAAGGAAGTCATGCACCGACGAAGTGCATGAATCAGGTGATTCCAATACGGTAATGGAAGAAATTTCAGTATTACATATGGATATGGGATATGTATGGGGCATAGGTTTTCTTTTTATAATGATGGTCAAATCATCTTTGGTGTGGTAGGTATTGGACTACCAGTTGAGATATCTTGAGGTGGAGTAATGGATAGAATGAGTTGTTTGTGGCGAGGACCATGATGGTGGGTCTATAGATGAACAACACCAATTGTTGTTCTAGGGAATGTTTTTTGTTCCTTTGGAAATGCGTGATATGGTTATCAAATAGTTACATAGTTCGCCTTTTGTTGTACATCCAAGAATGAAAAATGTACCAAGCCTTGAGAGTTCAGTTTTTGTGTCCTGGTTTGAATTGTGCAGTTGTAGAGTTCGTGTCTCGATGTTTGGTCTTCGAGAAGGTGAAGGGAGAGAACCAAGTTCCCAATGGTTTTCTCCAAATATTTGATGTTTCCATGTGTAAGTGGGTGGACATAATTATGAACTTTGTTACCATTTTACCTCTAGCCCAGGGAGGATATAACCCTATATGGTTGTTATTAGATCAATTAAAGAAATAATCCCACTTTATAACGATCAAGGAGTTGAGCTCAATGGTGGTTTTATCAAGGTATTATTTAGAGGAGGTGGTGAGACTCTATGGAGTCCCAAGGATGGTCATTTCAAATTGTAATCCTCGTTTTTCCTAAATAGTGTAGAGAGGTCTCTTGAATTCTTTTGGTACTTTGTAATGAATTAGGCCTTCTTTTCATCTATAGATGGATGGTCCGACTGAGTGGACCATCCAAACTCTTAAAGACATGTTGCGCTACGGTTCATGGATTTTGGAGGTTCATGGACGAGTCACATTCCCTTGGTAGAGTTATATTACAATAATTGTTTTCACTCCACCATTGGTATGGCTCTGTTTGAAGCCATTTATGGATAACCTTTCCATTCTCCATTTTGTGGGACTAGGGTCAGAGAGTCAGAAATTCTCCAGCTGGAACAGGTACAAAATACGACAGAGATGGTTTAAGTGAATTGTGAGAGGATGAAGGCAGTACATGATCTTCAAAAATCCAATACCAATCATAGGAGGAGACCTATGGAGTTTGGATTTGGGGATCATGTGTTTCTAAAGGTGAATCCCTATTGAGGGTAGTTAAGATTTGGTCATGGGATTAAGATTTATCCCCATGTTTTTTGGGCCTTTTGAGGTATTGTCTCAAGTTGGATCGATGGTGTATTGGGTAGCACTTCCCCTATTGATGAGTCGGATACACGATGTTTTCATGTGTCGTAGATCCTTTATTATCTTAATGATGACTCTCACGTTATAGATTGGTGAGAGATAGATGTTGAAGATGATGTGACCTTTGAGGAGAGGCCTATAGAGATCCAGGACCTACAAGATAAGGTGTTGTCCATGGTGTGTTATCCCCTACATTTGTTCCTTCTAGTTGAACAATGGAATGAAGGAGAGTACCTAGGAATGTGAGTCCTAAATACGCATTTAGTACCCCGAGATATTTGATGTTTATCTCTTCTCTTATATCGTCATTCATTTATTGATTGTAGACCCTTAATGTTTATGAAATGGATTTCTCTTGGTGTTTGTGGTGGTTTTATTACTTTTGATAGGTATCTCTCCTAGGAGAGTGTTTAGGAGATGGTTGTGGTTGTTGCATGGTTTTTTTCTATTTCCTCAAGTGAGGTGGTGAGATCCTATGGTGGAGAATGATTTGAGAGGTATCTCAAGGGGTGGCTTTTTGGTTGACCCCTTTATGTTTTCTCTTTGGGACAGTTTTGGATTCTCTAGGATGAGAATGTTTTGAGAGGCATCTGATGTAAGGTTCTGGATCCACATGGATCGACCCTTTACGTATTTTCGAATATCAAAGTGCTTAGAGAAGGCTTGTAAGAATTTTGGAGAAGTTCAGCTATGTAAACGTTGGAAAGTGGGATTACACATCATGTAACTATATTACATGACACAAAATACTATTTCACATGTATTTTCAGGATGTGAAATAGGGTTTCAAGATGTTTATGTTTTTGGGGTTTGAAAATTAAAATAAATCGTTGAGGTGACACATCTTTTAGAAGAAACTGACCCTAAGGCATTACACAACATGATTGTGGATTTCACGTCATGTAATCCCCCACTAATGTATGATTTTAAAAGAATAAATCACATAGGTTGTCAAACCATACGACATTTCCCCCTCCATCTGTTCCTAGGTGACCTAGAACTCCCCTCCGTTATGTTTTAGAGATCACTTCGCGAAGTATCGATCAAGGGATTCCATCTTCAATCTGTCTTTGACCCAAGGTGTGTTTCCCATTGTTTTACAGTGGTTACTCTCAATTTGATCTTGTTTCCTCTCTAATTATCTCTCTATGAAATGGGAGTGATCTACTATGGTTCTAAAGGAGTTTTCATTGCTAGTTGGTTGGTGTGGTTTTTCCACAACATCCTCAGGTGGATGCCATTATTGCGGGAGATGTGATCGGGATCCATTGTGTAGATCTATTCTCATGTGAAGAACGTAAAAAAAAATTTGATGTAGGGGGTAAGATTCTTCAATAATTATTTATGTGAAATTGTAGATTTAGAATGATTTATAACCTTGGATTGAAATGAAATTAACCTAATGAAATACTTCAACCAGATTAAATAATTGGTATGGATCGTGTAGCGATGTTGTTTCTTTATACCATGATAACATTTTGCCTCTTTATTTTATAGATAGTGTGATATCTATAACTTGATTGGTTTATCATGTTGTTATTAATGGAAACTGTTAAAGAATGTAAAAGCCGATTTAATTGATAATTAATTGGATAAAAGATATAGAGGCATGTTTAATGAATCTAGTTGTTGTTATAATATGATGATGGTCAAATTCATGAAAATATGCATGTATAATGGTATTAGATTATGAACCTAAATAATTTTTATTCATGTTGATAAATGATTAAAGTCATGATAAATTAATTGTTTAATTAATTTGTGATATCTTATTTCCTATGTTACTCATAGATAGAACATGTGAATAATGAATTGGTAAATTCATGATGGAATAAGAACCAGTTGTATGATAAAGATAATTCCTTTATAGGGCATGAGTTTCCTACTTTTTTGGAAAAGACAAGTGCCTTATTCTTTGGATCCATGAGTGATCATTGTCTGTAAAGGATGGATGCCTTGTTTTAGGGCCAAGATCCTGGTTGCTTGTTTATTTCTTGCAGTTTGTGATGTGACATGAGCTTGGGATGGATGATCCTATAGGGATGTTGTGGTTGAGGGGGTAGGGAGGCCTAGATGTGTTGTGAGCCTAGGATGGATGAGACTAGAGGGATTTTGTGGTACATGGGGCAAGGATGCCCAGTTTTTTTGGTAGTAGTTGACACCTAGAGTGTCGAGATGCATTGGTTTATGCATGTGGGTGTTAGAGAGGACACTTGAGATGATGTAATAGGTTGAATATGGGCTTACCTATTAATATGAAAGTTTTATTTTTTTGAATTAATTGTTTTTTATCTACATTACTTTCCACAGTGCTTGAGGTAGATGGTTTTACATACTCTCCTTCCAAGGGAGGAGAAGATGTGTTAGGTATGCCACATGCTTTTCATGTTTAGATTATCTTGGTTGGATGGGTCTTTTCTCCTGCAATATTTGAAAAAGACTCAACATGTAGTTCATTTACTCACCATGTTGAGCCCCTTCTATTTGGCAGGTTAGTATGTTTTCTTAGAATACATAGAAATATAGAAAGTGGTAATGATTGTTAAATAAATAAATGATGTTTAACCTATGAGGTTGGAACTTAATGGGATACAATGTTGAGGATTTATTTCTGAAAAACTATGGACTCAGTTTTGTTATGATTAGAGGGAATGGAACTTTGTTTTGATGCTAATGAAATGTAATGTGAAAATGATGATGGTTAATTATTGGACAAAGAATTAATTAACATAAAGTGAAACTGATAAAAAGGGATAAAGTAATTTAATGTATCTCTTTAAATGGTTTTGTGCTTATAAGATATTTAGTCTTAGCAATGGAAGTGAGGAGTTTGAGGAACGTTACCTGCAATTTAGTCTAAGATTAGGTTATTCCCATAGTATGGTTTTGTGATATATTATATCCTGTAATTTTTGTGTTTCTATATGAAACTCCACCCTTTCGGTTAGGGAAACTGACACCCCGGGGATTCTGATCCCCAGGGGGTGTTTTCCCCAATATCCCTGTGGGAGGATGGACAACTGACTATGCCCTTTGGGAACACTCTCTCATATCTCTAGTTACTTGTGTTGGTATTCAAAATATATAGTTTTCCCCATATATATGTGTAGAGGGATATAATGGCTTATGGTTATTCACACACATATATTATAGATTCAGTTTTATAAAGGCTACTTTAGGTATAATGTGTATGGTTTGTGATGGCTTGATGATCATTACTCGTTGTATGGGATGTAATGGTTTGAGGTATAATACCAAATGTATGATACATGTTATGAAAGATGTGGTGGCTCCTAGAAAATACATGGTTACTTTTGGTTATATGGATGTGGTGGTGTGTTGCATGACGTACATTTTGTGGTACTTTGTTCAAGTGTCTTTGGGCTTGCCCTTTTGGAGAGAGATGATTAGGATGTGCGACGTTGGGGAAAAGCATAAAATCAGTGCGTAAGTAGTTTCTGAATACCCTTGATATATATTATTATATTATATGATCTCATATGAAAAAATTGGTCAAAGTATCCATGGTGAGGTTGAGAACATAGTATTCTTGTTTAGGTGATGAGTTCGTTTCACTTGTAGTTCGTTGTGCTTTAGTATGCTTTCTTTACTTTAGCATGAGAGGGTCCAGGGAGGATCCTAATGAGTATGTTTTTATACCCACCCTACATATATATAAACACTTTTTAGGTGTGTTGGAGTAGGTTAGAGATCAGGCTGGTTACCACTTTGTTGTGGGTTATAGGAGCTGTTTGAGCTTCCAGGTCACTGCCATCGTTACTTTCCTTTTTGACACTGTAGTTTTTCCTTTCAGTTGTTGTAGTTCTAACTTGAAATTACATTTTTGTACTTTAGTTTCTTTTATACAGTATCCTAAGAATGAATTGGTTGGTGTCTATCTTATCTCTCACTTCTGCAAGTGTTTATCTTAGAGGGTAATGGCTCTCATCTACATGTTTATTATACCTTTAGTTCCAGTTGCCAACACGGAGCTTACTAGACGTGGGAATCCGGGGTAACTATCTCTCTTCTCAAATTGTCGTCTGAGGAGGGGTACACTTTGTGGGGAGGGGGTCATGAAAAAATAGCATTTTTAAATATTTATTTATAATTATTTAATAAAAATTATTATTTATTATTATTTAGTTACTAATTATGAATTATAATTATATATTTATAAATTATTTATTAATTAATAATTAAAAAATATTTAATTACATTTTAATAATATTAATTACTAATTAAAAAATTAATTAATAGTAACTATTAAAATGTAACTAATAAATATTAAAAAATATCTTTTAGTAACAAAATATTATTAATTTTAGAGTTCAGAATTATTATTGTTATTATTATTTCAAAAAAATATCTTTTACTAATTAGGCAATTTACTAGCCCTTTTGGTTGCATGGGATGACATCGAATGAAGCTAGCATGATAGTGGTCAACATGCGGTTGATGGAATGGGTCGACTTCAAGACACTATTACATATATTCTCTTTAACAACATGCAAAAAGTCTTTTAACAGTTCTAAAAAATCACTGTTAAACTCAGTGATGATAAAGTACCCACCTACTATAGTGTTCTATTTGTATAATATTAAATTGTCGCAACCCTAACCTATAACTTGTAAAAAAATATAATTTAATTGAAATAAATTGTACATAATGAATAAAAAAAACTTTTATATACATTTCAGAAAATGTTATGTATAATTACATTTACAATTATTATCTATAAACATTTAAAAACTTTAATGTTTCATATTATTTGGTAGCTATGATCCCCTCTCAAAAATGTCCACCCGTGATATCCATTTCTGAACAAATCTCCTCAACCTAAGAAAAATAAATCCACCTATATAAGAAAAAAATCATATGTTAGTAATATTATTAAGAAATAAATTATACATTAATAAGAAATAATACATTAAAAAATATCAACTTTAAATAAAAAGACACAATTATAGTTATACCATTCACACCATGTGTTTTATTGAGGTGCAGTTGATTCGAACACATTTCCAATGAGGTATGGATCACTGTCCAAAAGTATCAAAACAATTCAAATATGTTTTCTCTATTTTGAGTATGTGAATTGTTCTTTTTAATGAAATTAATTTCAATTTTAAATAAATACACACATGGAGTTTTTAAGGTCACACTATGCATGGTATTGAGGTGCAACTAATTCTTATACATCAAAAATTACTTGTGGATTGTTGTCATAAAGTATCAAAACAATCTGAATGTATTTTCTTTATTATCAATATGGAACCTGTGGTCTTTACTAAAATTTCTTTTCAAAATGGAAACACACACTTTGAGTCATACTGGTCATATCTTGTGTTGGTTTGACATGAGAGTTTTTACAACATGTCAAAAATGAGTTATGAATTACTCTCTTAAATTAAAAAGACAATCAAAGTTCATTTTCTTTGTTTTCAGTGAGTGACACACATTTTAAACTAAAATGTACATTTTAAACTGAAAATAGTCACAATGGTCACACTGTGCATTGGATTTAGATGTGGGTGATTTCTACACATCACAAATAACTCATGGATCATTTCCCTAAAATATAAAAACAATCCAAATGTGTTTTCTTGGTTTTTAGTACGTCACTTTTTTCTTTTGCTAAAATTAATGTCAATTTAAAATAAAAATATGCACTTGGATTTATACTCATCACAACATTCATAGGATTGAGGTATTATTTCATCCTACTCTTTCAAAATGACTTATAGATCATTTTCATAAAGTATCAAAATAATCAAAATGTGTTTTCTTTGTTTTGAGTATATATATTTTCTTTTTTTTAACATTGATGTCGATTTTAAATAAAAAGACACAATTGGAGTCACAACAGTCACAATGTGCATCAGATTAAGTTGTGTTTTATTCCTATGCATCCCAAATGGCTCATTGATAGGTTTCCTATAGTATCAATATAATTTGAATTTGTTTTATTGGGTTTCAGTATTTAACTTGTTCCTTTTGCTAAAATTAATGTCAATTTAAAATAATAATACATAAATTGAGTCATATCAGTCACAACATATGTCAGATTGAGGTTATTTTGATTACTATACATCAAAAATGACTAATGAAACATTTTATTAAAGTATTAAAACAATCCAAATTCATTTGATCAATTTTGAGTAAGTCATTTGTCTATTTTACTAAAATTGATGTCAATTTTAAATAAAAAAGGCACTTTGAGACATACTTGTCCCAACATGCATCATATTGAAGTGATTCTAAGTCCTAAATTTCCAAAATGAGTCTTAAATCATTTTTCTAAAGTATCAAAATAATCTTAATGCATTTTATTAGTTTTCAGTATGACTCTTTTTCTTTCTGATATAATTAATTTCAATTTAAAATAACAAGACAAAGTTGGAGTCATATTGGTCTTACCTTGAATCATATTGATTTTATATCGATTAATATGTGTCAAAAATGACTTATGGATCATTTGAATAAAGTATCAAAATAATCAGAATGTCTTTTCTTGGTTTAGAGTATGCTAGTTTTATCTTTTACTAAAAATTGATGTCAATTTTTAATTAAAAGATGCACTTGGAGTCATACCAGTCACACCATGTGTCAGATTAAGGTGCGAATAATTCCTACACATCTAAAATGACTCATAGATCATTTTCATAAAGTATAAAAACAATCTAAATGCATTTTCTTCGTTTTTAGTACTTCATTTCTTCCTTTTTCTAAAATTAATGTCAATTTAATATATAAATACACAATTAGAGTCATATCAGTCACAATATACATCATATTGAGGTAATGTTGATCCTTAAACATAAAATATTAACTATTAATTGTTTTCATAAACTATCATGACAATATTAATGCATTTTCCAAATTTTGAGTATGTCAGTTTTCCTTTTTACTAAAATTTATGTCAATTTTAAATAAAAACGACACAGGTAGAGTCATACCGGTCACACTGTGCATAAGATTGAATTTAGAATGATTTATATACCTCTAAAAGAACACATTGATCATTTTAATAAATTTTCAAAATAATCAGAATTAATTTATTGGCTTTTAATGCTTCACTTGTTCCTTTTTCTAAAATTAATTCCAGCTTAAAATAAAAAGACACATATGGAGTCATATTGGTCACTACATTCATCAAATTGAGGTTTGTTTGATTCATACACATAAATAACAACTTATGTATTGTTTTCATAAATAATAAAAACTATATTAATTCATTTTATATGTTTTGAGTAGGTTAGTTTTTATTTTTACTAAAATTGATGTCAATTTTAAATAAAAAATGCACCTGGAGTCATACCAATCACAATGTTGGTCAGATTGAGGTGTGGTTGATTACTTAATGTAAAACAAATTACTTATGTATTGTTTTACTAATGTAAAAAACAAAATTAATGTGTTTTCATGGTTTTGAGTAGGTCAGTTGTCCTTTTTACTAAAATTGATGACAATTTTAACTAAAAAGACAGACTTCGAGTGATACCAGTCACACTGTGGGTTAGATTGTGGTGAGGTTGATTCATACATGTCAAAAATAACTTATGGATGATTTTCATAAAGTATAAAAAATAAAAGTTATTCTTATCTATTTTTAGTAGGTCAATTGTTCTTTTTACTAAAATTTATGTCAATTTTAAATAAAAAGATTCACTTAGAGTCATACCAGTCACACCGTGCATTGGATTGAGGTGCGACTGATTGTTACATATCCTAAATGAATAATGGATAATTATCACAAAGTATCAAGAAAATATAAATGTGTTTTATTAGTTTTCAGTATGTCACTTGTATTTTATACTAAAATGTCATTTTAAATTGGAAACACACACTTTGACTCAGACTAGTCACATCATGTTTCAATTTTACATGATAATGATTCATAAATTTTACAAACTATTTATGAAACTATTTCCAAAATTATCAAGACAATCTGAGAATAATATCTTGGTTTTAAATGACTGATGCATTTTGAACTAAAATTTTGATTTTAAACAGATAACAAATGCTTTGAGTCACAACGATCACACTGTGCGTCGGATTGAGGTGAGGCTAATTACTACATATCCTAAATGACATATGGATCATTTTTTTAAATTAGAAAAACAATATGAATGCATTTATTTGGTTCTGAGTCTATCAGTTGTCTATTTTACTAAAATTAATGTTAATTTTAAATAAAAAGATGCACCTGTAGTCAAAATGGTCACACCGTGTGTTGGATTGAGGTGTTTATGATTTCTACACATCCCAAAGTATCAAAAAATCATAACATTTAATATTACCAGGATTTATATTATGTTTCTTTGTCAAACTACCAACACTGCATATTGAGTTGATGTTCTTAGTAGAAAAACCATTCTCATTGTTGAAAATCAAAAGAGTAACAGAAGCTCTTCTTCCCATTATATCATGAGAAGTCACTATAATGGGCATAAGATCATCGTCTACTATTATAGTTTTCAACAATGAGAAATTTTTTTCAGATAATAACATCAATTCAATATGCAATTTCTACAGGTCGACAAAGAAAAGAAATGGAAAGCGTAGTAACATTGGAAGAAAGGAACTTGTTATCTCTTCTATGGACTATTATAGATAGTTGAAATAAAAATATGACTTCCCAAAAGATATATGAAAATAATTTAATACGTATTAGATAAAAAAGATAGGGGAAATAAATTAAAAATAGAAGATAAAATGATGACCAAATTAATTTAATAATTAGTAGGAATTCACATTTTCATGATGGTTATATATATTATTGACCCATTTCCTTATTGTTAATATCTCAACTATATCCTCAAAGTCCAATATCTCATGAGCATGATAATATTAGAACAAACCACCCCAACTCGAACAAAGGAATCCACCTATATAAAAAAATTCTTATGTGAGTAATACTAAAAACAAATAAATTTAACATAAATATGAAACAAATCATTACTTCTATGGAAGTCACATCCTCATCTTATTTGTATACATTATGTGATTAAGTATGTTTCCCATTAATTTATAAGAAAATGTATATCATCTTTGGAATACAACTATTTTAGATTCTCATAGTAGTACTAGAAAAATATAAAAACAAAAAGGATTACTAAATATTTTCAATTAAATAGTAATTATATTTGGAAATATCTCTTTGAGGATGCTAGTCTATTGATGGAATATGATGTCTCTCATAAATCTAAAAACACAATAACCTCAATCATTTAATTTTTTTTTCAGACACTATATAAATATTGTGAAAAATAAGTAATTTGATTTGATATGTTTTTTGATATTTAAATATTTTTATATATACCCTGATACTTATCCATATTTAGAACTTTTTAGAGTCTTTGTGCACAATGCTAGTCCTCATGCCATGATTTTCATGATATTTATACACTTCCCTATCATAACATAATCCTCATTAAAACATAATATAAATTGTATGACTTGAAGTATAGTTCTATAATTTTTGATGTAGTGTATTAGAAATTGATAAACATCATCACGTGTGGTCAGTTTTTTGGGTATCTCTGTAGCAAATCTTCAAAATAAATCCTTGGAGTATCCAAATTGAACACAATGAGAATCCAGTGTTTCCTAAAAACAAAAAAAAATATAATTAATTAAAGAAATTAAAATATATTTGATATGTACAAATTATAGAGTTTTACCCCTACATCGTTGGTATTAAGAAGTGTCTGTCACCCCAAGGATTTCTTTCAAAGGAATTGCCCCGGTCTGCCACTATTTCATCTATTTTTTTGTATTCGATTTTTTTAGAGGTATCATGGGGAATAATGAGTAAAACAATCATGGGGAAATCCTTTCAATGGGTATAGATATATATGCCTACAAAATATGTGAAATTTTATTTAGTTATAATTAACATAGTATATCATCTTTTGGAAATTGAAATTATGAAAACATAACTCATGTTGACATTTAAAATGAAATCTTCTATCCAGTCATTGTTAAGTCTTTAATTTCCATTCTCAAAAGAATTGTAGTTAGTACCTTCCTCTGTGTACATTTTTTCTTCTTAATCCACTATGTGACTACTACAATTTTGTAACATTGTATATGCATGAACGTTCAATGCTATTAAATTCAAAGATTGAATCAGTGGAGAAAAGGTTATTTTAGAAGATATTTTTTATCATTTATTGATCCTTTAGATGGTTTTGATTCGACCTTTCATTGCAATCCTTTCCGTTTTTCTATCTGTAGTTACATTCATTGGTTCATACCTTTTTTCATTAATTGTTAATGTTATAGCATGAAAAATAAATTGGAAATGAATATCTCTATATCGATACGTGTTTTTACAAGATTTTACAGCCTTGCAATGAATGTTCCAATAGCTTTGATGACATTATGGATATCTTCATCATCAAACGGAAGAGGTAGCTCAGGGAATGGATCATGAGCTACACTAATCACCACTCTCATATGACCTTTTGGAAGTGGTCTTTTGGGTATCATGTCATATTAGATATTGAACACCATTTGCCTCACTATAAGGATATGGGTGTGTGTTGTTAGATATAAATCACAGTAAATTTCAACCTATATAATATCAGTGCAGGGAAGGAATCATGGTCTGTATGATTTACATTTAATATAAACAATTATTATAATATTGATTAACACAACTAATATTGCTCATTGTGGGGAATGGATTACCTCAAATCTAGTGGTGTTGGGGTGATATCTTTATGTAATGGTTTTTCTTGAGTTATTCCTTCTCTTTGATTCCACCCATAAAATCTACTAGCAACTCAATTTTCCAAGGAAATTTTTCTTCAAGTGAATTTAATCTTACTTTATCCTCTATCATTTCTTTATCTTTATCATCCGCTAGTTTTTATTATCAAAATATGTTCAGGATGTCACCCCAAAAACCACACCTCTGACATTACAATACTATTCTAGACAATTCAAGTCCACCTATAGTATGTGTTCATATGATAGAGGTTTTGATGATTCTAATGAATATATCACATAAAAAATATATCAAAATAAGTAATAATTTTTATGTCGTATTAATTAAAATAATTTTTTTATTATGTCATACTTAAATGTGTTTACCACTGTTTTTTTGTGTCTTCATCAATTAGTATCCCATATTTATATACACATTCCTCCTTCTATAACACATGGTGTGGGATGGAAGTAGGTTTGGATTTGGATTCCTCAATCTATATATAAATAAAGGAACATAGTTATGTTTTAACTTCATGATACAAAAAAGTATTGTGGTATATTTAAAATATATAACAATGTTTTTTCATGTTAAGTGTACCCCATCCTTTCCTTATGATAGGGAAAAGTGGTATGTTGGATTTGCTACTCATATTTTATTTTCATAACTCATTTGATGTTTCATAAATAAAAAATTCTCAATAAAAGTGGTGAATATACAAATTTTAAAATAATTTATTACCAACCACAATGTAATTGAAAAGACACATCCAGACGATGACCAATAAATACATATCATGCTTGTTTGTTTATCAGGTGTGCATACATAAGGAGTGGGTAAGGATTTATTTTCCCTTCAACATGTTTAAGATGAAATCTTTTTAGAATTGTGTCAAATACTATTTGAATCCTTCCAACACGAATTAATACATATTTCTTATGGGACTCATCTACGATAAATCAAATCTATAATAGATGATGAAGAGTAAGTCAATGTTTCATTATTTTATTTTTTAGTAAAATAAATAAACAATACCATATTGTTACAATAATCTCTTCCCACATCAATGTATTAATCATGGGCACAACATGGTGAAGCGAATCTCTATCACTCAGCATGTTTTTCTAAGTGATTATTCCAATGTAACTACTAAACATTGTCTTGTTGGGGTTAATATCATAGATTTGTGCATTCCATCTGACCTCAAATTTGATGCCTTTGTTTTTCACTATAATTATTTGTGTTAAAACCATCCAAATAAGGTGATAAAATTTTTTAATCATCACTGGTCCTTCATCGCCTAACATTTCGTTGGTTTCAAAATCATCAATATGTTGTTCCTCTGGACCAGTGGCATCGTCATGTGCAAAAGGTCATTTTAACTATACATTGGTAGAAACAACTTGTTGAGAAACCTGTTGTTTCTATGTAGTAGTAGCATCGACATGTGAAGAAGTTTGTTACTCTTGTACACTAGGAGTAGTCACAACTTTAGAGAACTATTGTTCCTCAGGATTGGGTGAACCAACATCTACAGATGTCATTATCTGCATAAGTGGTTTGAAATTTAATTTAGATTACCTAAATGAAAAAAGAAACAAATAATAACATGAGGTAACACAATGTATATTACAAAAAATACAACCTGATTATTGAACTATAATTCTTTAATGGATGAAGGGATTTTACCCATCTATAGAGTATCCAAATCCATTCACTGTGGTATCCTATGACATAAAAAACTTCATCTATATTGGGACCACTGCGAAATGATTGTGACATCCTAGTGAAAGGGTCGTCCTCACTTGAATTTTCATCTAAACCTTCAGTTTTTTGGTTGATTACAGAACAATTGATCACTTTTGGTTTGAAGGATCTATAATATAAAATAATTTTACAGCATATGATGCCATTCTAAACGGTTCATATTTATACCCTTTCTTGCTGAAATCTATTTTCATGAATCCCAATTCATCTATTTTAATATCACTCCTGTTATCAACCCACTTTCATTAAAAAATTGGAACTTGGAATGTTGTATAACCCAACTCTCATATTTGTTTTATGATTCAAAAGTAAGAAATTTTCACGTAAATTATATTTTTTCCCTTAGTATTATAAACATGCATCGCTTAAGCCACAAGTGTAACTCTACTATTTTTTATGGTAATTTATTTATCATGTTAATTTTTATAGAATTTATAAACATTAATTACATAACCGTTTTAATATAATGCATACACACTTGGTCCTCTGTCTATCAATCGAAGTCATTCTAAAATTAAATTCATATTTTTATGTCACTCTTTAAAAATATGGTCCTGAAACCATCCTACAAACTATTTATTAATGTATTTGATATCAATATTTAATCCCTTGATAGTTCAAATTATTAAGAATTTCATTGTAGAGTTCAACATATGGGGAAACCTATAATCTGTTATGAAAAACATAAAGGTGGGCATGCTATTGATCTATAATATTGATTGTGACAACATGTCTTCTAGGAATTTCTTCACCCACAATCTTCCCATTGTGACAAGATTTCCGTAGACCAGTGATTTACCCACGAGATAGGTAGTCGGCACAAAATTTAATGTATTTCTCAATAATATATCACTCTGCAATATAACACTTTGGCCGACTTCAATTTTAGACATACCCTTTCAAAATATTCATATATCATTCAATGGTGGTACATCCATCATAGTATATAAGACCACATAGTCAAACTCTCTCAACAAGTGAACCATCATATCAAATAATGTTGGTGGAAAGAACATTTCTAATTCACATAATATGATGAAAATTCCTCTTTATATAGTCATAATTTTCTCCAGGTCTATAACTTTGCTGCTTATATCATTGAAAAAGAATCAAATCTTGGTTAATGTATGACATACATTCTTTGGAAAAATGCTACGTAAAGATACAAGAGTTAGATCTTGCATCAAAATATGGAACTCATGTGATTTCAGACCCTTTAACTCTAAATCAGTCATTAATATAATATTATTTATATTTGATGGATACCCTTATAGAACCTATAAATCATTTAAGAAGTTAAAAAACTAATATCTCTCCTGCCTAGAAATAATGTCAGTATTTGGAGAAAAAAAGTTTACTTTTCACCCTTCATTGGCACCAACACTTATCATATTCCCATGTCAATAATGTCGAACCTATCCTTAATTACATCCTTTGTTTTGCTGTGTTCATTGAGAAACATGCTGATGAAACCATCACATACATTTTTTCAACATGCATAACATCTAGTAAATGTCTGATGTACATACAATTCCATCATGGTAATTCAAAAATATATGACCTATTTTTCCAATTGATTTCCATAATGTTTTCTGAAAATGGTTTACCAAAAAAAGTGTTCATATATTTTAATTTCTTAAAAAATTGATCACCTATTTGTGGAGACAGTGTTCTATGTTATTTAAAACTTCCATCTAATGATATAATCCAATATGAGTATTTATACCATCAGGGTAGAAATCTGCGATGTCTTAAAAACACAATCTCCAATGAATTTTTCAATCTAATTGATTGTGTACCTTGTTCACAAATGGGGCACCATTGAGTTGCTTCAAGGATATATCCTAAAAAATTTCCATAATTAGGAAAGCCATTTATCATCCCATACAGCATGGATCTCAATGTGATATCTTCATTTCTATAAGCATCATACAACAAAACACCAGAATCCCACAACAATTTCAAATCTTCCATTAATAGATCCAAATAAAAATCAATATCTTTACCCAATTATTTTTCTATTGAGATAGGCATACATAGCATGATTTATTTTCATTTCATGCATAACCATGAGGGAAATTTATAATTTACCAACTTAACTGGTTATGTACTATGAGTTCTGCTTTTAAAACCAAAAGGATTCACTCCATCTATAGATAACGCAAGAAAAAGGTTTCTCAGCTCATTTCCAAATCCAATATATTCATGATCGATTCTCAGACAATAAGGAGATTCTATTGGGTGATGTAGTTTTCCATCTTTATTTCTTGTATCTATGTGCCACATTAATTTCCCTATAGTCTCCTCACTTCCATACAGTCTCCTAAACCTTCTAATGATTGGAAAGTACCATAAAAATTTCATAGAATGGATTCATCTTTCTTGTATTGAGAAGGACTACACTTTGGGAAATTTTTAAGTTATTTTTATTATTGTGAAACAATATATAGTCATTTGGGCGGCCTGAATTCTTTTAGAGATCACACACATAGAGTGGATAATTCATTTGGAATCACATGTTTATCTAGGGATCTCACTATCTTGTTGATGATTATAATTCAAGAGAGAAATTATTCAAGTTAAACTGGCATCACTCCATCCATTTACTACTTTCAAATTATAAACTTTCTGTATGGATGAAAATGTTGTATATTTAGTGAAACCAATATACAGGTTTTTCTATTCATAACTATTTAACTTCTAAAACAATTTTTGGAAATCAAAAAGTTAATATTAAACTATCCTTTTCATTTCCTCAATATGATCTTCATCACCATTCACATTTGTAACCACATCCTCAATATGGTCTTCTCTATTATCCACACTTGTAATCATATCACATGATCCATAAAATGTATTGTTATTCTGTCCACTTTCTACATTCTCTTTTTACCCTTGTGTATTCCCACATTTATAAATTTGATCAATTCTATGATATTTCAAGAGTTCTTTCAACTCGTCTAGACTAATTAGTCTTGAAAAAAAAAGATTGTAGACACCCAAAAAATGAATTGAGAAGGGTCATATGCATGATCTTTTTCAAACGTGATGAACTCTTTCAATCCATCTTCATACTCTTTTTTATAATATTGGAATTCATTTATTCTTCATTCATATCTATCCTATTTGATTTGATAATATTAATATTTAACAAAATAAAGACAAAAAAATTATATCTAGAAATTTATTTTCTAACCAACTAAATTAGACCATTTTCTTCCAATTAGGGACTACACGAAGGTCAAGTATCTAGTGAATAAATATGTTCAAGTGATCCCCGAATGAATTTTAAAATATGAAAATTTTTAATTTTAAAAGTATGAATTTAATAGGAGAAATCTCATTTCACTCCCATACTTCTCTAGAATACTTAGTGACTCTCCTCATGCTAACCACCACTTCCCTCCACCTCATCTGAACTTTAGTCTTAGTGATTCTCCATTAAAACTGAAGGTATGCATTAACTATGTTGTCTTAATATATTTTTTCCACCTCATTTATCCCTCTTTATCTGTTCTCAATCTCTCCTATGGTCATGATATCCATTTGTTCAAAATTTTAGGGCATTTACTTGAGGATTATTTTTTTTATAGGGAATCTTGTAAATAGCTAGTAATATTTCTTCTTCTCTTTTGGTATTTTAACAAAAATTCAAAGTGAATATAATGTATTCAATTGGATATTCAGTAATTCTTTGATTTACTCTGATTCCCATAAACTATTTGTAGAAATCCCTAGAATTGTTTTCATTGAATTTAATGGAATTTTTTTCAAAGAATTATTAGATATAAATTATAAATATTTTACAATGTGTTTCTTATCTAGGAGTCCCATGTTGAAAATTATTTTTTGATTCCTTTAAGATATATGTTTCATAAACTCCCATTTCCCATAGTGTTCCCTTTAAATTGTGAAATTTGGATTCATGGAACTGTCATATTGATAAGTATAAAGGATAATAAAAGTGATTAATTCGTGAATTGTATTTGGATAAATTAAAAACATGAATTATAATGAAAATATTCACATGGAAATGAATTGGGTACTGGGATGGGTTCCTTGGACAAGTTACAATCTAGGATGCGAGGAAAATCTCCTTACCTTGTGTCCTACTAATAATGGTACGACTCTGTCTTGAGTGGATTTTCTTGATAAGACTCTGAATAGTTCCATTATGAGATTCTCGCTAACTTAGGGTCAATATCCAGATAGTGGTATATTCATAATAGGATATAGAGTGAAATGTAATTATGTGTATGATGATGATTTGGATATTATTTATGGACTTATTTAGGATAAGGATCTTAGATTTTCCCTATTTCGTCCCCTAAGTACCTACCCTTGATTGTTTTAAAAAAACAATTTCTATCCTTCATATCATCATTAATTAAAATTTATTTTTCCTCACCTATTTTTTTATTTAAAACCTTATATATTATAACTCTTATGATTTTTTTTTCAAAAATATTAAAGGTAACACTTTCATATACATAGTTTAAACATGTATGAATTGGAATAATTGATAAAGTTATTATATTGGGAATGTGGTGGAATCATACTGGTCCTGTTTTTCTCCGACCATACATACACATTTTGGGTGTATGTATACCTCATTTGTTTCATACATGGGTGAACTAAAGGAAATAATTTGAGGTTGCAGACTCTGGGTATCTTTTAGTGGGGTATAGAGTAGCTGAAAGGTTGGGGGAACCCTTCTTTATCATGTAGAGATGGGTAACAAAAGTTGATGTTGTTGGTTAAATTTATTCTTTTATATTTTTATTTCTAATGAACTCATCCATATTGTCTTCTCATCATGTTGTCACCTTTATCTTTGATTACACTCAAGTATGTATTAAGAATCAATTTGATTTTCACTATTGGTTATGGTTATGTTTACTTTTTTAGTCTCTTGTGTTTATGATTTTGAATGGTTATTCCGTATTTAGTGATTCATTATCTCAAAAATTATTTATCAAGTATGCATGACCCACCAACATAAAATAAGGACGTTTTGGGGTTTTATTTTAAAAACAATTGTTTTTATATTTTTTTAGGCGAACGAATTGCCAATAGAGTATAATCGGAGGATAAGAACTGTTTTACCACATCTAATTCAACTTAATCACACTTTCCATATAATAAATAAAATCACCGTCTCATGCTAGTCATGAGAGGGTGATGAATAGAAGAAAATAAAAACCATGTGATGGTGCATGGAGGCCATCTCATTTTGAGTGGCTGAAAGTTGTAAGCACATGGGGCAATATTGTAGGGAATATTATCATGTGAGGCAAAGGGTGTGAGTGTGTGACAGAGTGATAAGGATGAGGGTGCGAGTGATAGATAAAGAAAGGGAAGTGGGAGGATACCTTAGATTAGAGGGGGTTCGACAGAAATGGCAGGGTTCGGTGGGAGCAGATGCAGCGGTCGGGAATAAAAGCAGTGAAAAAGGTGTAGTTTAGAGATGACATTGGTGGGGTTCGAAGGCAGTAGAGATGGGGTTCTGTGAATGATGAAAGGCATTAGATAAGGAGACTCTGTTAGGCTTATTTTATAACATCGGGGAAGAATTTTATCAGCACATTCTAATAAATGATGATAAAGGGATGTTTTATTAGCTATAAAAATTAAAGCACTGATAAAATTTATCTTTATCAGTGCTTTTTTAATTCTAATAAAGATCTAAATAAATAAATATAATTATTATTTAAATATATTTATTATAAATTTAAAAAAAAAATTATAAACATATTTTTATATTTTTATATATATTTATAAAATTGTTAACATAATAAATATATTCATTATTTAAATATAATTATTATTATTTTATAAATATTATATAATTATAAATATATTTATATATTTTATAATTAATTATTTATATATATTTTTTACAATTCTAATTACAAATAAATATTTTTTATAAATATTTGTATAAAAATATATTTATATTTATATTTATATATTTATATTATTCTATATATAAATATATTTATTATAATTTAATAATTATTTAAATAAATATATAGTTATTTATATTTATAATTATAAATAAATATTTATTTATTTATAATTATAAAATTAATATAAATATATTTACTATATTTATAATTTTATAATTATATATAATAAAAATACTTATTATAATTTTATAGTTATTTAAATAAATATATATTTATTAATAATTATAAATATAAATAAATATATTTTTAATTGAATAATAATAAATATATATACAATTATAGTTATAATTATAGATAAATATATATTTATTTAAATAAATATAAAATTATAATAACTATATTATTTATATTTATAATTTAATAAAATTATTTATATAAATATTTATTTATTTATAATTTTAACTATAAATAAATAAATATTTATTTAAATAATTGTAAATATATATTTATTTATGGTTATAATTATTAATAAAAAATTATTTATTTAAATAATTATAATATTCTAATAATTATATTTATTATATTTATAATTTTAAAAATATATATAATAAATATATTTATTTTATATAATTATAAAATTATAAATATAATAAATATATTTATTATAATTTTATAATTATTTAATAAATAAATATTTATTTATAATTATAAAATTATATTTATTTATAGTTATAATTTTAAATAAATAATATTCATTTTAGTAATTATAAAATTATATTAAAGATATTTATTATATGTATAATTTTATAAATATATATAATTTTTATATTTATTATAATTTTATTATTATTTAAATATATCTATATTTATTTATAATTATAATTGTAAATATCTCTATAAATTAATGAATATATTTATATAATTATATATATTTATAAAATTATAAATATAATAAATATATTTATTATAATTTTATAATTATTTAAATATATATATGTGTGTAATTATAAGTATAAATAAATATATTTATAAATGTTTGCATATAATTATAAATATATTTATAAATTTATAGAAATGTATTTATCATTATTTTATAATTATATATATATAGTTATAATTATATTTAAAAATTATTTATGTATAATTAAAATTTTATAATTATAAATGTAATAAATATATTTATTATTAAAATATATTTATTATAAATTTTTAAGTATTTATGAGAACATAATAAGTTCATGGGTATAACATGAATGAATCATATAGGTGTCAATGTATAAAAGAACATATTCATAATGATGGATAAATAACATAAGCATGCGTCCCTCATCATAATATATAGTAATCCTAACATTTGAAACATAACAACTCACAATCATGTCCACAAATAAACTTATGATCATATAACATCAATTTTTACTCACACATCAATATATAAACACAAATAACGATAATCATATCCTTAAATATTTATTGACCAAATTCATTAGAGACGTATTTTTTAAAATATGTATATTTATTTATAATTATAATTATAAATAAATATATTTAAATGTATTTATATATTTGTGGGCATAAAACCCATTACATGTCATATAGTCCTAGTGGGCATGAAAGCCCATTATATGGCCTTGAAGGCCCATATTTTTTTACCCAAAGGCCCTCTGGTGAATAGTGCTGCTATAGTACTTGGATTGTTATAGTGCCTGCTACAGTGATGCCCCCGCTACAACGCCTACATGCCATTTGTTGAATGAATCAGGCTTGATGGGTGGGCTATCCCTTGAGGGGGCTTTTACCTAACTTTCCAGCTTGTGTGTGTGATGTGTGTGTGTTTAAATGTAATTGTACCCCCAGACACCAAATATATATAATTATAAATATAATAAATATATTTATTATTTTATGTAAATTTATTATAATTTTATAATTTTTAAATATATAATTTTTATAATCTTATAAACTCTTTTTTAATAAAATATATATATTTGAATTATTGAAAAATATTTATTAATATATAAAAATTATATTAATTATAAACACAGGTTTTTAGTTAATGTATATAAATAAACATTATTTTTAAATGTAAATATAATAATTATATATATATATTAATAATATTTTTTTATTAAAAACTTTTATCAGTGCTAAGAATAGAGTTGATCAAGATTATCTTTATTAGTGCTAAAAAAGCACTAATAAAGGGTACACCATTAGTTGCACTTTTTTAGTGGAGATAAAAGTAACCTTTATCAGCACTTTTAGCAAGTGCTGATAAAGGTGAGGCTTTTTTTCAACGCACTTTGTTTAGTATTGATAAAATCTGGTGCATCTCTTTCCTAGATCTATGGCAGTGAGAGGTTAAAAAAAGTACATGGAAATAATGATGGTGGTGGTGCACTTGAAGTGGTAAGAGAAACATAGGCTGACAAAATCCTCTAATGGTGCAGGAGGTGAGCGCAAGAGGAGGCCATATGACCTCTAGGTCAGCACCCATGAGTAGAAGGAAACGTGACAAAAACTAGGAAAACAAATCAATATGAGAGGAAGGTACTACGAGTAGGCATTGTCAGTGGGTGGCATTATTTAGAGGGTCAAGCAAGCTGACACTTATCATATTTCCTTTTGTCCCCTAGGACCATCGATATGGGATAAATAGGTGCCCTACCACATGACTATTTAAACTTGAGATTGTTTGAGGTTGCAGAGTAATAGGCAAGTGAAGTTTGGACCACGTGAGCATCACTGGGTGGGCGTCTCAAAAGAAAGATGAGCCTATTGGAATAAATCACCAAGCCCTCCCACACCATAGATGGAGGTGTGACCTACAACAATGAATGAATACAACATTATGAAACGGTTCACAGTATGCAATTTTCGAATTATGATCATGTTGATATGACTACTGACACTGGAGGGGGGGGGGGGGTGACGTGACATTGGACTAGTGACATGGCCTGGTGAAAACTACTCACTCAGGGCCTCAGGGCCATTAATTTTCCTTCAGGCCATTTGGGCCTTTGGGTCTTGTGGTATTAGGACAATGGGCCACTTGGGCCTTCATGTCATGTAAGAGTTACCTCTCAACCAAGTTAAAAAGAGTGATTTCTTTCCAAATAAAAATGGTGGCTAAGAACCAAAATAATAAAAATATATTTAATACTAACATTAATATGATTATTAGTTATACATAATATGGGTAATTATAATAAGAATTATTAATATAATTAACAAATATTAATTATTATTATTACCATTGTAGTTATTAATATTAATTAGAAACAATTAGTTTCTTCTTTTAAAGGTAATGGATGAGTATGTTTTATTAAAAAAAATAGAAGTGAAGATGATGGGGAAAGATAAATAAAATTTTATCATTAATTATAAATCAATCAAGGAGCAAGAATTTTCATAATCTCTACCTGAGCATCACGTATCTCATTATCCTGACCCCCCAATTAATTCAACCACACCCACAACCTCTGTGTTTTGGATGAAAAACACTCCTCCAAGTCTTTACATGTTGCTAAAGATCAATAAGAACTTTTTAGTAGGAAATGGAGAAGCTGAATCCCACCTCGTAAATGAAAACGGATTTCCAGGGTAGAACCCCTTATAAAAAGGATCCATAAGTGATGATTTTTGTCATAATTCTATATTTATTTAAACACATTAATTTTGGATATTTAATAACAATTAAATTATAATAAAATGAATTTATATATATACATATATAACCAAATAAAAAAAATAAAAATTTTAAATATAAAAAAATATATATTTAAAAGTATATAAAGTTTTTTTTTAGGTTTGAGAAAAGGAATTATGGCCCCTTAACGCCATTGACCAATGTTTCTAGGAAAAGGCATTAAGATCCAAAATTCCTTGACCTATACCGAAGTTCAAACGTGTGGGGGACCTTAAAGAAATTTTGGATTATTTTCCAAAGAAAATTAAAATAAAAATTTGCCAATTTTCATTTTTTTTAAAAAAATTATAAAAAAACTCTCATGATTCCCTCTTACACTACACCATCCTCATATCAGCCACTGCACGAAACCTACATTATTTCATACATTATAGACATACAATGCATCCAACCAAGCCGTATACCAACCAACCTAGTCCACACTTCCTAAAACGTCTCGGTCCGTGTGCAATTAAACTGGTTCCCTGAGCTGGTGTGATACATGACCTCAAACATGGCTCCTCGGACACCAGAGGCTTCCGACTAGAAGTGAGGTTCTAATGGAAAAAGTGGGGAGACTATAACCTCTTTACCAGAGTGATCTAATGGAAGAAATCAGGATAAAATTTGATATTGAATAATAATAAATTCAAAAACATCACATACCACATTTCCCATTGAGGAAGTACCAAAAAACCAATACAGTAAAGTATGACATGTCAATATTGTTTAAAGTAACAAAATAATATAGTAAAGACGTCCCCAAATGGGTCCCAATGTCATGTCTAGTCCCCTCATCCGTGCATCATATCAAATCCCATATCATCCATTTATTATAGGGACTTTTCCCTCATCCTGACCAGCAACCATGAAGTCTACTAGGGTACACGACGACATCCCAATCAGGGTGTGAGTACAGCTCAATAGGCTACCACCAATGGGGTCTATAAAATATCTAGTCTAAAAAAGTGTATGCAGAATTACTATATACAATAGACAAGCTAGAAAGTTAAATAGGTTTCAATATTTAACATTATTTAAATTAACCATTTTCATTATTATTTCCAAATGATACCCATACACATAAAACCTACTCCATGCCATGCTAGGTGTCTGGACAATATACAAAGTGACTCAATCACTTTACATCACATGGGAATGTTTTTATCAAATCAATTTAGCAATGTACCTTGATCAAATTAATTTAACAATGTACCTTGGAGTATTAGTCTTCGTATCTGTCTTATGTCCATATTTTATGAGCTTGGGGAATTAGTGTATCACCCCCAGTTTTAATTATGTAACCCTTAATTTATGAATTTTATGTATGTAAAGTGTTAGGGTTAATTTTTTGAGGGTTTTCAAGACTTTTTGAATGTTTTCAGAAATTTTACGAGGGTGCATAGTTGGTGCATATTATTTGGAAACCATGTAACATTTGCATGAAATCGTGCAAAATGAGGTAGGGGATAAAGAGAAGGTTCATGGGTGTCACACAGATTATCCAAAACTTATAGCCACCTAGGATAAACTATGAAACATAGGACAATGGTATTTTTCAGGGTCATTTCATGGTTTGTCTAATAGTACAAGCCAATTGTGCAAGGTCCCCCTTGATAAAGAAGCCAGTGCATAATTAGCACATTGTTTTCTAACTGTGTGACTAACCATGAACCATTTATAAATAGGATCAAAAAATGTGGGTCTAGGTTGGGATGATAATGTCACCCCTCTGTTTTCCCCTAAACCATCCCTAACTCATGATTCCTTCCTCTTAAATACTGTAGTGGATTCTCCCATCAATCTGAAGTCATTCTGAAGGCTCCTCTTGGTTCCATTATTTGTTTTCACCATAAAACCCATGTGTGGTAGCTTCACTCTTGACTCCTCTATTTAGAACTGGATGTCTTGGTTTCAAATTGGTTAATTTACTTGATTTTTTTTTGTAAAATTGGCATGAAAAATCAAGGTATAAACCCTCTTTAATAATAGTCTATAGTTTTGGGGTAATTGTGGAATTGTTGTGCAAAATGATTTGTGATTTGATTTTAATATGATTATTTTAAAATCAATTATTTAGTTTGATTTATGATAAAGGTTTTATAGAATGGTTTTCAACAAAATGTATATTTTACTGAAATGGGTTTGGTACACATGGATTTGGCATGAATGTTTGGTGTGTGTTTATATATATTGGGTTGGATAAGGTAATGAAGTTCCCCCATCAAATGGTTGGGATAAATAAGGGTGTGAAGTAACCCAATAAAAATGGTTCACTAAGTAATGAATTAGTGAAATGGTGAATCACCAATCCCAAGTATTGGAAGGTTTAGGTTATATGCATGGTTGGATGTGTGGATATTTGTAATGGAATGGATTATGCCAAAATGGAATATATGAAAATGGATTTAGGGCATTTATTGGTTTCTTCCCTTGAAACTTGATGTAGTTTTCAGAAAAACTATTTTATTATAGAACATGTTTATATTGTGATGTAAACTATTTTAGAAATTGTTTTATATAAATTTTTTTATATAAATGTGATGACATGTTCTATCCTAGTGGCATGTGTAGGAAATTCATTTGGTGAAATCCTACTAAATTTCATTACTCGCCCATGCTTTGGAACTTTAGTGATTTTTCAGATGTTTTTTATCGGTATACATGAAAAGGTAATGTATCACACTTCTCTAGTGGTTCATAGTGATACTCGGGTTGTTTTGTGGAGTTGGGGAATGGATCATGTTAGAGTTTTGGAGTTATGTTCATATCCTTATGTTATTTGGTTTCGTAGTCTTTCATTGTGGTACTCTTTGTAACGGGGTTTTTATATGGATAACATTTTTGATTTTTTATTATTATTATCATAAATCATGTGGTGGTTTATTTGGTTATGTCTTGGTTGTTGTTTTTTTATTTTCAAAGGGTGAATCATCCCCCACCTATTAATGAATCCCTTGGAATTTATTTCCAGCCTTTAGAATCTTAGGTATATCGCTTAAGGCCAAGTAACATCCTTCTACCTTCTCCAGATACTGAGGATGGGTGATATGATATAATTAGACTAACATCCCAAACTAAGCAAGTGGAGCCTCAACCTAATATCCCAACCATAACATTTATCCTTTATTCTATGTTTCATCATCCTTGACCTTATTAACCAACAATAACAACAATGGTATACCTTTTCATTTATCACATTACCAAGGTTCATTATGTTCAACAATTTACTCAATTTCATATCTATTGCATTTAATAATTTAAGTTCAATTACAACCATTGGTCACCCTTTCAAACCATTTACCCACATGGAGATTCCCCTTTAACCATTTCTCAAATTTACCCATTAACATTCCATGACTCATTTAACCTCTACAAGTTAATCCAAACAACCACATATTCCATGATAAAAATATGAAAAATAATTCACACGGTTTAATATCATAAACCCTTTAAAATTTCATTTCAAAACACATTTTACCATATCAAAGGGAGTAGAACACCCCATGGGTGACCATATTCCCAGTCTATTCATTCTAAATGGATCTAATAGGGACCATGAGTGGTCCAACACATCTTTTAAACACACAATTTATCATTTCATACTAAAGAATCAAATGTTTAGAATCATGGAACAAAACCACAACCGCATACACATTAATAAACATCAAGTAAATGAGATATAACTTTTATACCACCTACATCAATTCATCGACAACCTCTCACATAAAACAGACCTCGACTAAAGTCCAAACAACCCCCAAAAACCAATATATAAATCTAAAAGTAAAAAAGGGTTTAGAGAATAAGATGAAGAAAAAACATCCCACCAAGGTTATTATAGATAATTGACGAAAGAGGCATAATAGACTCACTTAGAGCATTTATTCGCAACCAACGACAATTAAAACAACATAAGATTGAGGGAGAATCACCCTAGGAGTAGGAGGGAGACTTTGGTTCATCACTCAATATATTTGAGGTGTACAGGGGAAGAAAATTAGGCATGTTTTATTAAATACTATGGAGGGAAATGGAAATTCCACTCTTTAAATGAGGCCCATGTCTTGGATTCATAATTGTCAAAACATTGCAACAAGCATGTGGAAACCTATTTCTAAGAGGCCCTTGTATGTATGGTCTATCTGGGCCACTTTCATATTTTGAAAACCCATGCAGTGGCCATTTTCTAGACACTGTTCAAAGGAGTTATGCCACACCGTTTCCTAGGACATGGTGCACAATTAGTACCAACCATTATCCCAACACAAAATCGATACCTTTCTCCTTTTTTCATGACCAAAACCCTCAAAAACCCTAGATACCTATTATAGTATTGTGAATAATTTCATTAACCATCTTAAAGGGATTGAGATAACTCTTTAAACAAGAATATACTTCTTTGAAGGGTTGGGATCTTACAACCTCCCCACCTTATAACAGTTCATCATTGAGCTTCCCTCCAAAGCACCACCAAGTCTCCTAGGTAAAAAGATCAGTCCACCAAGACAACATATCTACCTTCCTTTCCCAAGATTCCACCTAAACATGTCCATGATTCCACAACACTTTGACTAAAGGCATGGTCTTACACCGAAGAGTATTCTCACTATGATCCACAATACAAACCAGATGCTCCATAAAGGTCGCATCATCCTCAAGCTCAACATCATCAACATAAATCACACAAGAATGGTTAGGGTAATACTAAAAATGTTGTGACATATGAAAAACATTTTTCATACCACTATGCCATTATGGAAGATCCAACCAGTATGCCACTATTCCAATCCTCTCCACAATCTCAAAAGACCCCATGTACTTGGGCACCAAATTTCATTGTTTCTGAATTTTATGGTGACCCAACCTTGGTGAAACCCAAAGAAAAATGATCACCCACTACGAACTCAAAATGAAAATGATGTTGATCAGCATAAGAATTTTATCTACTATATTCTGTATCCATACACTTTTGAATCAACTGAACTTGATCTGATATCTCCTACATAAGACTCAACCCCAATAACTTTTACTCTCCAACTTCCATCAAACATAAGGGAGATATATATGTACTAAAATAGAGAACCTCATATAGTTCCATATGAATAGTCTCATGAAAACTATTGATCTAGGAAAACTCAAAAAGTTCTATGCATTTCTCCCAAGATCCACCAAATTCTGGAACACATACCCTCAACATGTCCTATATCACCTAGATAGTACATCCCAATTGTTTTTATGTTTGTGGGAGGAAATTTGTACTAAAAAACTCTTGGGTACCAAGTGCATTCTGCAACCCTTTTTAGAGTCATGAAACAAAAAAAATATTGATCTGAAACTATATTTTTTGTTACCATGTGAAAACTTAATAACTCCTGGATATACAATTTACTCAACTGGTCAATGTAGAAAGTCTCTCGAATCAATAATAAATGACATATATTTGTCAAACAAACCATAATCACCCAAATCACATCATTCTTTCAAGTCATGCTTGGGATACCTACCAAAAAATACTTGGTTACATCATCACACTTCTATTATAGAATGGGAAATAGCTATAAAAGTACATCATGTTGATAATGCGCAACCTTCACCTGATGATAGGTGTAGCATCATGTCACAAAATCTGCAATCTCCTTTTTCATTCTAGACCACCAATACTATCTATGAAGATCTTGATATATCTTGGTGAAACCAGGGTGCACCGCCCACTTCAAGGCATGAAACTCATGCATCAATTATACCCGCATACAATTTGGTGCAACAACACAAGAACAAACATGAATAATCTCATCCTCATCAATAGTCCAATCAGAATGAGAAACCCCACCTTCAAAACTGTCCATCAAAGCTAATCATTTTGAATCATCACACTACCTCCTCTTAACACGATTAAAAAGATATGTATCAATCGAAAAGTACATGTGTGTAATCAGCTCATGCTCATCTTAAACACCTATATGTACCTCAATAAACAAGGCAATCATCTTCCACTCTAAACTATACTCTTGAACTGCCTGAGTTTTTGTATTATTAATCAAAACATCTACAAAAAATATCCCCTTCCTAGGCATATAAGCTAGCTCAAAGTCATAATAATGTATGTAATCAACCCATATCCACTACCTAATTTTAAAATAATAATGGGAAAATATGTAATAGAGGTTGTTATTGTCAATATAAATGATAAAATTCTCACCAAGAAGATAATGCTACCATTATTTCAAGGTATAAACCATCATATCTAACTAAAGTTAATGTGTAAGATAGTTCCATTCATGTGGAAACAACTACCATGTTCTGAACACCATGACCCAATCTCCCTGAAGTAGTACTACTCCAATTCCAATCCCATATGCGTCAC
Source organism: Viscum album (assembly GCA_963277665.1). Taxonomy (NCBI): domain Eukaryota; kingdom Viridiplantae; phylum Streptophyta; class Magnoliopsida; order Santalales; family Viscaceae; genus Viscum; species Viscum album. Next base: position 1,409,318,101 of record OY728125.1, read on the forward strand.
GAAACAAGGTATACTCCTTACCCGACTTGGGTAAGATCAAGATCAGTACAATGGTCAAATATTTATTTATCTCTCGAAAAGTATTCACATATGCATTGTACCACTAAAACATTACACCCTTATTGGTCAAGACCTATAGTTGATTTTCCAAGTTAGAATTTTTTTTAATGAACCTTCAGTAATATCCCTCCAAAAGTAAGAATATTAAAATATCAAAAACATTATTAAGAAGTTCCAAAGATAAAATTTATTTAACCTTATCTGAGTCCACTGAAACACCTAACATTGAGATGATGCAACCCAATAAAAATACCCCTTTGATCTAGAAATGAAACTTGTATAGCTTGGTATATAAACAATACTCTCTCAATATACTCAAGATGATGTCAAGATGTTGAGAATGATATTAATGAGTTAGAGATTTCACCAAGATATCAACCACAAAAAACTAAAAATTGATCTATTTGTGGGTGAAAATTCAGTTCATCAAATACATAAACACAACAGGTGTGTTCTTTAATCCGAAACGCATTACGATGAACTAATATAAACCATACCTTCCTCTAAATGCTTTCCTCAGTATATCATAAATATTCAACCTCATCTAATGAAACCCTAACCTCAAATAAATTTTAGATAAAACATAGGCGCCTTTTAGCCAGTAAACAATTTCATCAATATGTAGAATATGGTATCAGTTCTTCATGGAATCTAACTAAACTTCTGTTAATCGACACACATCCGCAATGTTCAATATAAATTACTATAAAACAAAACTGGAGAACCCCAAGTTGACATAATTCAATAGATAAACCCTTTATCTAATAACTCCTTTGAAAGAGTTTTATGTTCTTAGAGTTATGCTAGTTCTATTTTTGATGGAATAATAGAAACTAGATCATATCCAAGAATTATGTAAATTCTAAAATTACCTCTCTCTCTCATGTGGAAACCCAGAAAAATTATCTAGAAACACATCCTGAAACTGATCCACTATAGGAGGGAATACATCATAATCCACTACCACATCATCATGAATACTAATTTACACATTATCTAAGAGATCACACAATTTCAGAAAAATTATCCAAGAACAACCTACCTAGATATTCCATTCCCAATTATGGAAATACGTGTCACCTTTAGAAGACGGGAAACTTGCTCTCCTTTGGTAATAGTCAATGTGATCTTGGTATGTATCTAACTTGTCCAACCCTAGTATTTGGAAAAACCCTATCATATCAAGCACATACAAGTTTCAAAGGCTATGATACCCACCAACCTCGATGGAACACTTCCTATATTGATGCATACCCTCTGATCACAGCCCAAATGGTGTGCCAATTAACATAACTCAAATCATATAATCCATGATCATACGCAAACCACTTGAAAAATGGAAAAATATTAAATATTTCAAGGATACTGCCTGAAATGAGGCACAAGAAAGTGTAGAAGCTACAAGAATCATACCTCCAATGATCAATTTTCTGGCCTTCACACCTCAAGGTGTAGGCTGAACTACATACAACTAACCCACCCCACATCCCTAAACTCTTGTCTAGGTCCCACACACTATATTGCCTTGCTGATACTAACACTATTTCTCTAGAGTACCACATACACCACACCAAATAGTATTTCATGTAGAACTCAAAATAACTTTTTGATATAGGGTATAAGGTCCCCTTCCTACAGTCTATATTGGTCATGATCCTCTATAATTTCCCACCTACAGAGGGTTCCTACAGTTCCATTGTACATGTCCCATCCTACTGCACTCTTGACACTCGACAAGTCACCACAGGCACTAAACATGCATGTGTCTTGGCCTACCAAACTGATAGCACAACACCCAATCAAAACCCTATGTGGTTGATCATATGCCTAAGATACTCTGTCGACCACTAACATGGTGAAAACTCACTAAACAATGCTTCATGCTATCATAATTCATACCAATAAACTATATAGCTAAAACAAAATTTATAACACTAGAAGCCTTCAGGTTACCTTTTTAATTGAGGTCCTAATACACCACCTCAAAAAACATATTTAAATGTAATATATTCACCTGGTACTTGATCTCTCATCCAATTCTATGTTGAGAATGTCTCACCATTGTTTCCTCATCACCTACCAAAACTAGAACAATGTGATGCAAGTTAGTGAAGCAGCCAAAATAATCCATCAGAAAATTATTCCCCTGATCCAAATCATAAATTCCATAGTTATCTATTATCTCAAAGTCTTCAGATATAAATTAACTAAAAACATTTCTTGGAAATCATTCCACAACATACCATCTACCTACTTAGTCTCAACCCGAATTTCCCACCAATATTTCAATGGTCCTCACAACATATACGTTGTAAACTTGACCCTATTCTTTGGAGGAGTGTCTATGTGGTCAATAATCAACTAGATATAATATATATAGAACTATACTACCTCAGGTCCACCCTCCTCAGAAAACATAGGAGGATGCTATAGTTGCAATTCTTGAGCCAAATCAAACATACACGGCACTACCAGCCCTGGGTCTCTCTCCATAAACAACATAAAACATGTGAAGTTTTATTTAAATTTCACCCCTTCCTAGATCCAATGGGGGTTCTTGTCCCACCACTGGATGAGTGTTCTTAGTGATGTCCATCTATCACCTAACTGGTAAATGTCATTATGGTGGTATCTCTATATTATTCCAAATACACATTTCATGGAACATAACATACAATTTCAACAATTTTACAAATTTAGTGTCTCTCTAGCCATAAAAATCTACTCAATATACTCTATCTTGATAGTCATAACTATAATATGATCACTGACCTCAATGTCTCTATCATGGGTCAGTGATATCTCAAGGTAAACTTACATTAAATTTAAAAACTACCCCCGGTTTGAAACCATTACAATATACACATTAGGAACCATTTACACCATTATAATTAGTCACTTTTTAAATTAAACAATTTTCGACACCTTTTTTAAGCACTATTTTTTTAAACTACAAGAAAAAAGCGCTTCATTTCCCACAACCTACCAAATCATAATTTTCCATGAATTCCTATTATCATGAATGTTACATAAATCATGAGTTCTTAAAATGATTCATGAATATACAAACATCATACTATGCTGGACCATGAATAAAATCTTATAAAACAATAACCTCACACCAGATGTGCATCACCCTAAGTGAAATAACATCTAACTATAACTAGAAAACATAAAAAAACAATCCCACCCAGGGAACTTGGGTTTCCCCCCACACATGGGTTAACTATTCCCATGCACGATATCATTACCAAGGTTCCAAACATCCTAACATCATATCCAAATTACCTAATAGTAATGCAATAAAAAAGAAAACTCCCATGATACCACTTCGTAATGTCTTTTCCCGAGTTCCACTAAATCGGTGCCCCAAGATAGTGTGACAAATGACTTCAAGTATACATCCATGTACCCCAGAGTCTACCAACTAGATGTGAGGGTTTAATGGAATAAGTGGGGAGACTATACCCTCTTTACCAGTGTGAACCAACAACATAAATCAAGATAAAAATAAACATACAGTAATAATAAATGAAAAAAAAATCACATACCACATTCCCCACTAAGGAAGTACCAAAAAAACAACATAGTAAAGTATGACATTTAATGATAGTATAATGTTCCAAAAGAAAACCAAAATAAGACCCTAAAGATATACCTAAACTGGTCTTGATGTCTTGTTTGGTCCCCCCATCCATGGACTTTATTGACACCCATATCACGCATCTAACATAAGTCCTTTTCCCTTATCCTGACCTGAAACCATGAATTCTTCTCATATATACAATGAAAAACTGAGCAGGGTGTTAGTACAACTATGTTGGCCACCACTAATGGTGTCTAAAAAATATCTAATATAATACAGTGTTTGTATATGTATAGTAAAAAATCGAAAAGCCTGAAATTTAAATAGGTTTCATTGTATAACAATATCTAAATTAATCATTTTCTTTCATAGTTCTAAGTTATACCCATAGACATTATACCTTCTTCTGCCCATGTCAGGCATCTAAACAACATACAAAAGGAGTAACAAACTTTAAATCACAAAGTAATTTATTTATAAAATTAATTTAACAATATACCTTGTAGAATCAGTTCATGTATCCATATCATGTACATTCTTTAGAATCATGGAGCATCAATCCCGGTATCCATCTCATGTCTATAATTTAGGAGCATGGATCATCAGTTTGAAATCCTAAACCATGTGGTACATTTGTGGGGCCTAGTGAATCAATCTGGACCAACCCAAGGGAGTGGATCCTTAGTACAATATCCCAACCATTCCATTTATCCTTTATTCCATGGTTCATTATTAGTGAATTTTTTAACCAACAATAACAACAACGGTTCACCTTTTAATTTATCACATTACTGAGGTTTATTACATTAAACACTTTACTAAATTTCATATCTATCCCATTTCATTATTTAACCATAATTACAACCATTGGTCCCACTTTCAAACCATTTACCCACATTGACACACCCCTTTAATTTTTTATCACATTTACCCATCAACATTATATGAATCACTTATCTTTAAAAATTTAATATAAACAACACCTTATTCCATAATAATAATCCAAATACAATTTATACTATTTAATATCAAAAAACCTATAAAACATCATTTGAAAACACATTTTACCATATCAAAGGGAGTGGAACACCCCATAGGTTACCATTGTCCGGGTCTAATTATTTGAAACAGATCCAATGGGGATAATGATGGGTATAACACATATTTCAGACACCCAATTTATCATTTTACACAAAATAATTAAATTCATAGCACACATACACCAAATAAAAACCACATACACATGAATAAACATTCATAATAATGGATATAACTTGTATACCACCTACCTCATGTTCTTATAAAACACGACCGTTATTCAACCCAAAACAATCCTCAACCCCAATATAATAATCTTATAGAAAAATAAAATTTTAAAGATTATAAAGAAGGGAAATCATCCATCCAAGGTTATTCTAGAAAATAGAAGAAAATGGATTGATAGAATGAAACAGAGCATTGATTTTCAACTAATGACACTTAAAATGACAGAAGATTAAGGGAGAATCACCCTTAGAGGAGGAGGGAGGCCATGGTTTGTAACTCAAGCTACTGGAGGTAGATAGGGTGAGAAAATTGGGCAAGGTTTCTTAAATATTAAGGGGGAAATGGAAAATACCCTTCATTAAATGGGGTTCAAGGTTAATCCAAATAGTTGGATAAACCATGTGCCAACCATTAGACACCCTCTATCTAAGAGGGAGAACTAGCCACATGATTTTTCTTGGACACCCACACAGTTTGAAAAACCATGCATTGTCCATGTGCCAACCACTATCCAAGAGAGTTAGGCTTCAGAAGTTTTTTGGTCTAGGGAGCATTGTCAGTACTAACCATGCATCAATTGTTCTCCTAACACAAAATGGCCTCTTTTCTCCTTTTTTCTATCCCCAAAACCCCTAGAACACCCATGAGACATATTATACTTTTGGGTAGTATTTTATTAATAAATTTAGATGGATTTAAATCCAAATTTAAATAAGAACATACATCCTAGAAGGGCCAGGATCTTACACATCCATACCACCTAAGTTGGTGAATTATCTAGGAGTCATCATCACATTTCTTCAGTGATATTTTTGGCAGTTCAGAAGTATTCACAATGTGCAAGTGGTGGTTCTCATTTTAATTACAGTGATTAGCGGTGTCTTTTTTTCATATCTAAATGGTCAAAGACTATTTTTTCACATTGGTGACAACACAAACATTTTTACCTATTATTTATCAACTTATGTGTCATGTTTGCATTATTAGTGGATAATAATTTACTATCAAAGTTGTGATAAACATGAAGATAATTTCATGTCTTTATATTTTTCAATATTTTATTTTCATTTAATTTATATTTCTTGAATTTTTATTTGTCAAATTAAATATGTGATTGATTTAATTTTTATGGGATACTCACAAATGATTTGGTGTCCATATGTTTGATACCTAATAAGTAATCATGGATATAAGTCACTTGATAATTTATTTATCTAGAATTATATCATGCGTGTGAGGGAATCATAAGTCACACACGAGTGAATTTTGAAAAAATAAATATATTAATTGAAAAATTGATATTTGTGTGATTTTTATTTACAACTGAATTAGAAATACCCAATAATTAAACTTATGTGAGAAAACCTAACACATATAAAAACTGGGAATTTTAGAGAAATGAGTCAAATTGTTTTACCATGTGATTTGATACTTAAATGTCACATAAATTGTTCATCAAATCAGATAGTCAAATTTCGAATAATATTAGAGAATGTTTAAAGTATTTAATAAAATCAAAGAATAAAACTTGATAATATTATAATTTAATTTGGAATCATTGATAATTAAATGAATAAATATATGTCAGAATTAAATTATTAGCATTTCATGCACCTGAACGAATTTCACAGCTTATAAAATTTCACCTCCTCTTGCTTCCCTCCAATATATTAATGTTATTTTTCTTATAGGATTTTCATAGATTGATTTATTTTTGTTAATATATTGGGGTTGATTCTACTTTGAGTTAATGAAATAATTTTCTCTTTTCAAATGGGTTGAGAAGTAACCCTTATATGAAACGAGGTCCCAGTGTCTCGAAGGCCCATTAAAATTTTTATGGCTCAAAGGCCCTATCGATTAAATGTCTAAGGAGTTAAACCAAAGACCAATTATAATTTAAATGGCCTAAAGGACCTAGGGATTGAAGGCTAGAGTATTTGACACGAATTCCCAAGCTAAGAAGCCAAATATTTCATCATGATCTCAATATTCTGATTGTGATGCCCCCACCTACCACCAACTTTTTCATTGCACCAACACATCATGAATTCATAGAAGATCTCCACTATTTAACCCATGTATGGGTAGAGTAGTGAATGATCAGAGTCGGTGAACCCATTTCCCTTTAGGGTTTCCCACTAAGAAATGACCACATGTATTCACGCCACACTACCTTACATGATGTGTCACTTTTATTGTATGGTCATCACCTTTTACATGATGTGTTATCCTCTCTTCTAAGAACTATCACATTGTGTTTCCCTTTTAAACTCCATGGAAGAGAAAAACTATGTCATAAGTGATTATAGAGTCAATTTATCAGCTCCAATGAACCTATCACACTTTCATGTTTCCCACTTGACAATACTAAGTATAGCTTAGATGAATTACCTACCTGATGAGATGCACTAATCAATCTCTCCAAATTATCAACTACTCTATGATTTTTTGGAGGCCCTATGGCCTAAAGGCCTATGGAGGCCTTAATTTATTGTGTCCCAAAATCCAAAATTTGTGGATCATAGGCCCAAATTAGGAGAATAGTTCCACTACTAAAGTTTATGCTCCAATAACTACTACAATAACTTGAAAATTAATCCCTCCCTAGTTTTGAACCTCAGTCTTTTGGATGCCAAGAATGAGCCTATACAACTTGAATATAGGATCATTGGTTGTAGTTTGATTTTTTTAGTTTAAGTATTTGTTTAATATTTTGAATTTTAGTTTTTAATCACCAAGAAAAAAATTATTCATCTAAACATTCTTTGAAGAGTACATTACGGGTGTGCATAGACATTCTCCATATGATCTGACCGTTTGTTTCTTATAAAATAGTTAGTTGGTAAATAAGTTGATAAATTTAGTGTTCCACAAAAATGAATACCACACACTTAACATAGGAAAACATAAACACCTAATAAAAACATTTTACAAACCTCCTCCATCCTAAATTTAAAATCCAAAAGTCTAGAGTTCAAATTTCAAAAATGAACTGCAGCATATGCTTATGAATGAATCAAGGCCAACAACCCCAAAAAGCCAACACCATCAACTCAAACAAACCACTTACAGAATCCAGATTCCCTCCCATCACTATCATCACTGAAACCTGCTGGAGGAAGCCATCATGACCATCATAATCAGGCATCATTGGCACAAAAAACACCAGTGATACTACATATAAACAACCCAATGCCAACAATAAATAAAAAAATTCAACCAAAATGAATGGTACAGAATAGAGACGAACAAAATATAACTCCCCCATCACCTGAAGTTGATCCAATATGAATATTACCTTCCTATGAAGTCGATGTATTACAGATAAAACCTTAAATTCGGGACAGAATAATAATCCCAATGAACGTTAACCACCCAACAAATATGAACATAGAAATAGAAAACCAAAAGTGAAGGATTGAGAAAAAATATAACCCACACAAAAACTAAAGTTAGTTACACCAAAGGTATTGGGAAAATGGACCGTCCCTTCAATAGAATTCATTTAAAAAACAGTAATATTCACCCAAAAGATTTTTGAACCTGATGGAATTTTACACATACCCCAAACTATTTTTCACACCCATTAACATACCAATTTTTGTACCATTGATCATCAAAACTAGGAAATGACATTTTATCTCCATAACCGATAGTAATTTCAATACATGGATCTCCATCATGGATCTCTTCGCATGCCATCATCGATTTTTCTACTTACATCATCACATTCCATCATGATAGCTTCACATAAACTACCACAAAACTGGTATCCCGCTACCAATAATCTCTTGAGGTTAATACATGGTATTCCCCTTAGAATACCTCAATTATTTTTATATAAAAATAGCATGAAAGTATTTTTATCACTGCTACTCTTTTCACTACATTCTCACCATTGATTTTTCATCATTTCTCATTGTTCACTGCTCACTAGCTACCCCATTGGATTCCTATTCACTCTCTACACCGTTGTATCTTGGAATCCACTTTGTTCGTCTTCTCAATGACTAAATCTTTCCCACCTACACCCTTCTTTGTTGAGGTCTTGTTGCTACATAAGAAGTCTTGAACCACCCCTTATTTTACAATCGAAAATCCCCCAAGTTGTGGTTTAACAACCTAATACACTCTCCCTTCAATCATTGTTTCATTAAAATTAATCCAAATAATCTCTAACTTAATTAAAATATGAAAAATCATCAGTCTCATCTTCAACATTAGTGTCATGATCGTCGGATCCACCATCATTGGAATCATCTACATTTTTATTGGATTCTAATTGATCCAACTCAATCATCACAGGTATGGAACATCCTCATCTTATACCACAATTTGGGTGACAGACTATCATTGTAATCAAAGTTATTGCAAAAATGAAAAAATTAACCTGAAATATTTTTTCACAGGAAGTAAATTTTCACATCACCCAAAGTATTTCTCACATCCATGGAGATACCATTTTTTGTACCATCGATCATCACAATTAGAAAATTCCACTTGATGTCCAAAAATTAGAGTATTTTTAATAAATGTCTCTCCATCACGGATGTCTTTTCACACTGTCATTAACAATTATATTTCCCTCATAACATGCCATCAGGATCGCTTCACACGAGAAGCTGCAAACCTGATAGCCCCTTCCCAGTTATATATTGAAGAGACTATAAGGTATTCCCCTAATTATATATATAAACTCTATATTTACCATGTTAGACTTAGGAATATTTCTATAAATTTTTGTAGGTCTATGAGTTGAGACAGTGTGTGTTTCCATGGCCTGTGCGTCTTTAAATTAATTTCATAAAAATATAAAAAATATTTTATGACATGCATGTGTAAGTTTTTAGAAACAATGGAATGTATCTTGAATGGATCCTCATATCATAAATAAGAGACCTCTTTTGAATTGAAATCATGGGGTTTACCCTAGGAATGACCTAAAGTTGGTTGGTGTAGGACGTTCAGATGAGGCGGCTATTGGAAGGTACATTTAATTAAAATTAATAAATAATTTATTTATTTGTTTTATTAAATTACATATTAAAAAATCTATAAATACCCTCTTATGATGGATTTTCAATGTTTATCCACATATCCTTTTCTATATCATGGATGAGAAGGTGAGTGTTCTTCATTGGAAGATCTACATCAAATGACGAACAATGATCGGATCAAGGATAATCATGAGATGAATGAAAAATAGAGTGGGATAATCACCATAATCACTAGATAATTCATTCTTCACCAATGATCGATACATAATTGAGTTATGGATAATCATTTGTAGATTTATCCATTTTGATTAAAAAATTGAGCATGGATTTTATCTTCTTTTGATATGTGATATTTGTTCTTTGCATGATCCCCACAATTTAATTGATTATATTTATTATGTATACTTATTATATTAATTTACATGTTATTTCCCCATTTATATAATCTTTTTCAAATAATTATTTTCTAATAACGGTTCACTTTGTTCTTATGATGTTCCTCTATTCGTTCATCGCGTTCTTCACCGTTGGCTAATAGAGCCACAATTACACTTTTCCACGGTTGATTCCAGTGTGGTTGAAACTTGGAATTCATTGTGGTAGCATGAATGACACATAGATCGATGGTTTTTGGGATGGATTGATGAATGAGTGGGATGATGTTTTGTAAACAGATTAGATAAATACCACGGGTGTGGGTTTGTGATTCCGGTGTGATGAGGAAAATGATTGATTAAAGGTGGTTCAAGTTAGATCATGGATCCCAATTTTCCCGGTTCATGAACGGTGATGACATGAATTATGATTATATTAGTTCTGATAAAAGTCATTGTGAAAGATCTCATGGTAGAGGCTGCTTGGAATTTTCATGATGATGTCTTGGTGGTGCGAGGGTTGCTGCCCGATGTGGAGTACTGTCAAAGCTAGAGCTGGACATGAATAATTAGAGTTGTTTTTTTAAAATAATTATAATTTTGTTGTTATTATTATTATTATTTGTAATAATAATATAATTAATTTAATAAAATCGAATGAAGATTGTGAGGTGTGTGAAGCGTTTGATTATGGAAGGAGTCCATATTTATATAATAGTATATGTTATAATAATAATAATATTATTATTAATATTATTATTAAGTTTCGTTAAATGGGAGGAGGTAATGGGTTTCCTTGGTGCACACTGGATGTTCAAAGAATGGAGGGAGTTTCTCACCTTGATTGAGGTTTAAATATTTATTATCTTTTATTTAAATAAGGATTGATAAATAAAATAAAAGTGACAAAAGATCCCAAGAGAGGGTGTCCTTATTCAAGTGAAGAGGTTCCAACCTAAAGTATAATGACTTTGAATACGGGTGTAAAAATTAATATGTATTAATAATATAATATTTATTTATTTATTTTTGTTGGGAAAACCATAATTCGATTGTAACTTCTCCATGTGATGTTGGAATGAAAATACATCTGTGGCATTATGACCTTGGTTTTGAGACAACCATTTTAATATCAATGTTGGATACCTTTTTTGAGCTCATGTCTTGGGTTCAAAAAGTGCCTAATAATAATAATAATAATATTATTATTATTATTATTATTAAATATAGTATCTGGTGTATCTTTTTCATATGGTGTTAGAATGGAAAATCATATAAGAAATCATGATCCTAATATTGAGGTATATGTTTTAAGACCAATATTGGGAAATTAATTTGTTCTCATAGCTTGGGACCATGAAGATTTGTTCGACTGTGATGTGGTCAAATGTGTTTTTTCCACTAGTTGTTAAATTTTGGAAAGTTAATATCATATCTCAAGTATTTTTCTGTGATGATCACAACGGTGTGATTCAGTTGGTCATTCATTGAAAAATTTTATGACATATAGGTGGTTTTTCATTTGTTCCCATCGTGCCGATGAAGATTCGTATGCCTTCATCAGACTTTTGGCTGATACACAATGTGCAGTACCCTTACACGTTGTGTAGAACTAAATAGATATAAATCATTATATTGGTAAGGATACAACTAAGAAACAGGGTGGGGTCACACATCCTTTAGACCCTATACATGTCATATACCTCCTTTCAAACATTCTACCTATCATATATCCTTCGTTTGGACTCAAATTTGGGCCCACAAGTATCCTATCATGAGTGTTTTCTCATGTAGAATTATATTGTGTCCATTATAGTGGACTTGAAGATATGATGCTTGGGGAACTCATGTGATTCATTAACAAAATTTAATAGAAATAAGGATGTGTAAAATAGGGTTTACTAGATTTTGTGAGGTGGACTAGTTTTTTGGATGCCGCATAATTTTTTTATCCTAGGTGAGGTGTGGATCCCCCACTCTTTAATATTTTAGAGAAGTTAGGGTTTTGATAATTGTTTTTAGATATGAAACTGGTGAATTTATTCGATTATTATCGGATTTTATAGGCGGTGCTCTTTGATCCAATCCTACTGTTTTTCATATTCACCTTTTATTCAGAAAGCGAACACCTTCTTTACAAGTTCATATCTATTTGGGTTTCTTTTTCAAGATACGTTATTCATTTCAGGCTACCTGCAGACTATATCTAAGTTTTTCCTTTGATCCACTATTTTATCAACGTATTATTTTTGATATCCCACTCATATTTGGGAGTCTCTTATTTTTACTATTGATCATTAGTGGATCCATCTTTCTGGACTAGGACTCGTGATTTTTCCCTTTTTTAGATTTTCCATGTTAAACAATTCAAGTGTGAAAATTTATTTTTCTAGAAATTTATTTGGCTCTTGTACATCCATTTAAATTTTTATAGGCCTGATTGAAGGGAAATAAAAATATTTCTATAGTGTGTTCACTTTTTTGTTTTTTTTGAACGTTCATCGATACCATATTTTCCAACATATAGAATTATAAGTTTTGGTTTTTTGTTCATATAAATTATGGAATTCAATTACAATTAGATTATTTTGTTGAATGGTACCAACCAACATAAATGGAAATTAAAATGAAGGATATTATTTTTTTCAATGGAATATATCTCATTGCGTTTATTACTCAAAATCCATAGATAATTCCTGATAAAGAATGATATTTTGAGCAAGAGATGGTTTGTGGTTTCATTCATCAGTGGGTTTAAGACAATGTGATAAACCATATTATCAACATCTATCATGCCATAATTTTATGGTAGAATCTTGAGACTACCTACGCTTCCAAGATATATAATAATAAATTGTTTCTATTAAAATAGGTGTTGAATTTGATGTACAAAGAAGGTGTGTCTATTTATGACTATTTGAGTGAATATTAGAGATGTTTTGATTAATTTTTGGGCATTGGTATTACTTTGAAAGATAAAGTTTTATCATTTTTTTACTTAATCCTTTACCTGGTTCTTGGGAGAACTTTTATGTTACTCTAACCTGTTCTTCTCCAAATTGTGTTGTGGAGTTCAGTTTTTTTATGTCTATTGTTTTGAATAATGTAGTTAGGAGACATGCTCAAGAGATATATTCTTCATAGATTTTAGTCATAGATAACAACGGGCTAAGTCATTAAAAGAATCAAGGGAAAAAGCAGTCCAGGTAAGAGGAAATATAGAATAAAATCTTGATTGAAGCAATGAGATATTGAATATCATCATTTTGGTAAGAAGGGAAATGTTAATAAGTATTTCTATGAGCTAAAAAGAGAAAATTGAATGAAGGAAAATCAATAAAAGAATAATTGTGATGGATATGATCGTGTTGATACTGCTATGGGGGGGCATTATCTTATTATTGTTTATGAACCCATTAACATTGATTATAATGATTATTGGTGGGTTGTTGACAATGGTACCCGTTTTGATGTGATATTGAGGAAGCAGTTATTTTCATATTACATCCTAGGTAATTTTGTTATTTTAAATATGGGTAATGATGGTAATGATGATGTTGTAGGTATTTGGATTGTTTGTTTGGAGACGAGCACATTAAGTGAGCTATTTTTGAGAAATGTTCAACATGCACATGAGGTTCATATGAAACTTATTTCTAACAGTGTTATTAATGATGAAAATTTTATTTATACTTTTATTGATGGACAATGGAATCTTTACAAGGGTTCCTTGATTGTGGCTTTGGGGAATATGTAGTCAGGTTTGTATTCAAATAATGTTTGTAATTATTAAGATACTGATTTCATTATTGGATACATTTTTTCGTCCAAGATATGGAATAAGAGGCTCAACCACAGTAGTGAGAAAGGGAGTCGTTGTTTGGAAAAGATAAATATACATCCAGATTTGAGGAGTGTCAAATTGGACACATGCGATCACAGTATGGATAGAAAACAAAGCATTGTGAGTTTCAATATTCATCCTTTGCACAAGAAGTCACAGGTACTTGAATTAGTATATTATGACATTTTTAACCATTTGAAGTCTAATACCATTACTGTTAGTCCTTATTTTGTTACATTTATTGATGAATACTAATATAAGATTTGGGTTTATGTTTTGACTTCCAAAATTCAAGTGCTTAGTGTTTTTAAAAAATTTCAGTTTTTAGCTGAGAAGAAATTTAGTAAGACGTTGAAATGTATTCTCACCGACAATGGGGGAGAGTGTTGTGGTCCATTTGGTAATTATTTTATCTATTAAGGTATTCAGCATTAGAATATGCATCTTAGGACACCTTATCTATGGTGTAGTGAGATTAGGAATATGAATTTGTTGGTAAGAGTTCATTAGTTTCTTTTAGAATAAATTTTGCCTATAAATTTTTAGGGTGATGCTTTATTTATTGTTGCTTATATTCTCAATTTATCACTTGGGGTTTCTTTTCTAATAAACACTCCCAAAAACTTTTGGTATAACAAAGAGATCAAGTAGGATGATTTACTTGTTTTTTGGTTTCAAGGCTTTTGTTCACGTTCCATGAGATGAGAGGCCCAAAATTAATGGTAAATCATGATAATGTATTTGTATTGGCTATGGGCATGATTATTTTGGGTACATGTTCAATGATCCTACTTTAAAGAAAGAATTCAGAAGCCATGATGCATTTTTTAAGTAGGGTAAAACTATAACAAATATTAAAAAGGAAGGAAAATATACTTCTCCAGCTTATGATGTATTTTTCATTCATGATTTGGTTTCTAGTTCACATTTTACTCATATTGTTGATTTTGGTGATCATGTTGATGTGTATAATGATGTTCAACGAAAACCGGTTAGAGTTTATGTTTCTGATGAACTGCTTATTCTTGATCATCTGGTTCTAGGGGTTATTAATGAACCTATAGTTCTAATCTAAAAATTATATCGACATCATATTATTTCTACTTGGTATTCACCTGATTAGTAGGTTCTCTTTCATGAAGGGGATAACTAGAATCTTTGGATTAGGTGATAGATTGTGAATAGAGAGACAGATGCATTGTGATAATGGATGACAAGATGAGATCATTTCATGATAACCATACATTTGAGGTGGTGAAGTTACCTATAGGTAAGAGTGATTTAAAAATCGATGGATTTATCAATTTAAAATTAAGAATCAAATTCTCTTCCATGATATAAGGAAAGTTTAGTTGTTAGATGATTTTTTCAGAATAAAGGTATTGATTTGGTGATATTTTATCTCTTATTGTCAAAAATTTTTATATTTGGGTTGTTCTTGTTTTGGTTTCTATTTTAGATATATAGATTAAGCAGATGGATGTGAAGATAACTTTCTTATATGTATATTTAGAGGAGGGTATTTATATGAATCATCTAGATGGTTTTGTTGAAATAAGTAAATAGACTTATGTCTATAGTTGAAAGAAGAGTTTGTATGGTTTGAAGAAATCTCTAAGGCAGTGGTATAAGAAGTTTGAATATATCATTTTTTATCATGATTTCAAGAATAAATCTTATGATCATTGTGTTTTTGTTTAAATATTTATTGAAGATGATTTTATTATACTATTTATTTATATTGATGATATTCTAATTGTTGGACATGATGCTTCTAGAATTGACATATTATAGAAGGATCTTTTTCAGTCTTTTGAGAAGAAATATTTGGCGCTAGCATGATAGATTCTTGGCATGTAAATATCTCATGAAAAATGCCAAGGAATTATGTTTTTCTCATGAGAGATATGTTGAGAAGGTTCTTTAAAGATTTTCTATGGATAGAGAGAAAGTGCTTAATACTCATCTTTATTTACATTTTAAGACCAGTTCTAGTAATTTACCTTTTACTAATTAAGATAAAGAAAAGATACAATAAATAACTTATTCATCTTCCACTAGTTGTTTGATGTATGTGGTGGTATGTACTAGAACTAATATCACCCATGTAGTTGGTGTGGTCAGTCATTTTCTATCTAATCTTGGTAGAGATCATTAGAGAGAAGTGAAATATATATTTCATTATCCTCATGGTACTTATCTAAGATTGTGTTTTCGAAGTAGGGAACCTATTTTTTTGGATTTATCATTTCATATATGGAAAGAGATATGGATTTAAGGAAGTTTATTTCAGGCTATTTGATCACTTTTGCTGGGGGAGCTGTATCTTGGTCATCTTGATTGCATAGATTTTTTTTTGATTTATCTACCAATGATTCTGAGTTTATTTCAGCTATACAGGCATCTTGTGGATGAAATATTTTCTTTGAGAGATCAATTTTATTCATTAAAGGTGTGTTTTTCTTTGTGATAGTCAGAGTTCTATTTTTTGGGAAAGAATCCCAATTTCCATAGCAGGACAAAACAAATTGATGTTTAGTATTATTTGATTTGATATATCCTTGATTCAAGAAATTTGGATCTTGATAAGATCCACATAGATGAAAATGGTTCATAACTTTTGACCATGAATTTACAAATAGGTAAATTTGAGGCTTCCCTACAGATTTCAAGGTCGGTGGTGATCCCCACTTGAGTTGGAGGGGGATTTTGTTAAGGTCCTCCTCATGTGGGGACCTCATGCAATTCACTAGAAAAATAAAACAAAAAAGTATGTTAAAAATAGGGTTTATGGGATTTTTTTATATAGACTTATTTTTGGAAACCAGGTGCTTTTTTCATCCCATGTGAGGTGTGACTCTTCCTCTCTTTGGAATTGCGATGCAATTTGGGTTTTGACACTGGTTTTTATATCTAAAACTGAATAATATCTTTGAGTATAATTGGATTTCATCTTTGGTTATCTTTTATTCGATCCTGGTATTTTTCACATGGACCTTTTCATCAAAAAAAATACCTAATTTACATGGTCAATTCAATTTGGGATTCTTTATCATGATATGTCTTTCATTTCTCACTACCTTCAGACTGCCACTTCATTCCTCCATTGATCCACTATTTTATCTAAGTATTATTTTTGAGATACCACTCATCTTTTAGAATCTATGATTTTTTACACTTGATTATTAGTGTATACTACATTCTAGACTAGGCCCCATGAGTTTTCCCTTTTTTTGTTTTCCTGGTTATAAATTTCTATTATCAATATTTCTTTTTCTATACGTATATTTTCTCATTGAACATCTGCTTCAATTTTTGTAGGATTTTTTAAATGGATATAAAATATATTTCCACTGTTAGTTCTTTTTTTTTTGTTTATTTTCTCATTTTTGACCTTCTATATTTACAAAAAATTATATTTCTTGATCATGGTGCTTCTTTAGGAAGTTATTGAGGATCACAGTGATTGGGTATGATCAACAGATATTATAAATAGAGATGATATGTTAAAGTATCAGTGTGCGTGTCCCATATCCATAGAGATGGTACTCCCTAGTTATACTAGGGCATGGGTCCTCCATATTAGATGGTAAGATAGAGACGGTTCTCCCCCATTACACTTAGGTGCGAGTTCTACATAATATTTGTATAAATATAAAGATGATACTCTACCTTAATTACAACATGTGATACCTATATCCTCAGAGATGGTTCTCTATTGTTGTATAAGGGAAAACGTCCTCTATACTTTTTGTACATATGTAGAGTATAACCCCCCATTCTATGTCAATGAACGGGTAATTTATCTACTTTTTGGAACCCTCCTATTGTATTGGGGCATGGATCCTCTACCTTGGAGATTTTGTCCCCTCAATTGTATGACATAGTGGTGAGGTGTGTCTTCACATAGTTACTTCTTCATCCATATTCATGAGATGTTGGGAATAGGATATGGTACCTTTTTAGAGTTGTATTAAGACTCATTATTATTATATGGGATATTGAGATGGAGATCCCCATTCTCTCTTGTTTTGGTTTCTTAAATAGAATATCTATTTTTCATTATGGTTTTGGTCTCATATATTGATTGACATACCTTCATTGTGATAAACTGACTACTTCTATCATGTATTTTATCACTACCTCTTCAGTTTTTGGGGCACCCTACTAGGTATGTATATACTCGCCCCTGCGTGGGTAATGCTATCAAAAGACATGTCTTATTAAGATGAAATGTAGGTCAATAGTGGAAGTCCGAACTTAGAGATACTTGGATGTATAGACCACAAATGATGGTCGGTTTTTTGGATTTGAACCTGGTCTCCACTACTATAAAAACAGGTATTTGCGACAGGGCATTTGCGACGGGATCCCATCGCAAATGTCTTTTTGCGACGGGGTCCCGTCGCAAATAGCCCGTTGCTGAAAACGGCGTCGCAACAACACTTATTTGCGACGTGCCCCTCGCTAAAGCCTTTATTTGAGACGGTCATTCTCCCCGTCGCAAATAGTATTCCGTATTTTTGTAAAAAACTTTTAAAATAGTTTTTGCGACGGTGCCATCGCAAAAGGTTTTTGCGACGGGTCCCGTCGCAAAAACTATTTTTAAAAAAAAAATAAAAAACTATTAATAATACTAGTATTTGCGACGGGCATAGTATCCCGTCGCAAATACTATTTTTTTTTTAAAATAAAAACTATTAATAATACTAGTATTTGCGACGGGCATAGTATCCCGTCGCAAATACTATAAAAAATAAAAAAAAAATTATTTTAATTAATATAATAATAGAATTATAATTCACAAATAAAAATAATTAATTATTTTAATTAATATAATAATAATAGAATTATAACTCAAAAATAAAAAATAATAGAATATTAATAAATGATTTAATAAATATAATAATATTAGAATTATAATTCATAAATAAAAAAAATATTAATAAGTTATTTTAATTAATATAAAAATAATAGAATTATTTTACATTCAAATATTAAAATAATTCAAGTATTAAAAAAAATATAATTAAATTATAATATTATAAAATTTTAATATATATATATATTTTAATATTATAAAATATAAATAATTTTATTATTCATATTAATATTGTTATTTAAAAATATAATATTATTAATATTTTATAATGAGACAAAAACTAAGAATAGAAAAAAAAATATTTTGATTTCCCAAATTTTATAACATAAATACAAACTCTAATCTAAAGGAGGGGGGGAGGTGGGGGATCTGCAGATGGTGGTGGAGGAAACTCCATCCCTAAAGCATGAGTGAGTCGGCGCATGTACTCCATCTGCTCCTGATGCTGCTGCTGCCACCGACTCGTCTGCTCCTCGTACAACTGCTGCTGGCGTCGACGCTCCTCCTCATGCTGCTGACGCATCTGCTCCTGCTCCTGTCGGAGACTCTCTATTTGTGCAGTCTGAGATCGCAACTGATCCTCATACTGTGTAGTAGAAGAAGATGTATGAGCTCCTCTCGAGCTGGACGCCGACATCGCAGCACTGCCATAATAATCTCCGGGAGTCAGTCGAGAGCCGATACCAACTACCCGGCCCTTCTCGAAGGCATACTGGGTGGCCTGCATCCATGCTGCCTCATCAAACTGACGGGCAGTGGTCTGACCTGATGACTCGGCCTGACTCTCAGGCCGGGCCTATGATGCTGCGGCCTCATATGACTCCTATAGTTACAATTTAAAATTAAAATTGTGAATATATTATATGCAGTTAATTTTTAAACTTGAAAACAAATAATACTGACCATGATGTGATGCTGACGATCACCTCTGAGCTCCCCAGTAGCAGGATCACTATACATCCTCCGATATACGTCGTACTCTGTAATATCAGGGTGCTCGACAGCCTATAAGAATAAAAAATAAACTGTTAATATTTATAGTTATATAAAATATTTATAAATAATGTATGTACCAGATGCTGTCTATGAGTACTGAAAGAACGACTCCCAGCTCGACGAGTCACCTCCTGTCTCCCCCGATTCTGCCTCCCCACCGATGATCTCCTCTGAAAGGCACCACTCAACCAGTGCGCACATAATCCATCCCATACATGGGATGAAATATACTCTGGTCGGTGTGCTCTACATGACTCCTCAAAATATGACACTCCTGCTTTCTTCATCGCATCTTTTCTTAAATTGTGCAAAAACTGACGAAGGCGATCACGCATGGCCACCTCCCATGCCTCGTGGATGGCGTCACGCATGGTATCCTCGATCGGATACCATAAACCCTACAAATAAATAAAATATCAAGTTAGAAATGAAATAATTTTCAAAATAAAAATTATTTATTTACGTACGTACCAACCAATGGCCGAACATGGCCTGCTGCACATCAATGGGAATCTGCTCCCATGTGGTACACGGCTGAGAGAAATAGTTGCGCAAAATAGCGCTGCCCTGTCCGACTGCTATATGAGGAAAACTGAAAAAATAATAAACATTTATTATGTGAATAGATTAATGAAATCTTAGTCAAATCCACAGGTTATCACACAGGTTATCACACCTCCATGTGCGTGGATCAAACCCAAGATGTGGACGTCGCTCGGGGACGGGGTCAGGAATCATCAATCGTGCAAGACCGTGCCCCCTCCGCGCACTCCCTGGAGCGCCTGCAGGCTGAGAGTCATCTGTCAGCAACGCATCCGCATCGAAAGTCAGGTCAGCATCCGCTAACTCACGAAATGTGGGCTCGTCCATCTGAAACAGAAAATGTTAATGTTAGCAAATAATTGATAATTACTATTATATATACATATATACATATATACATATTATGATTGTATATAAATACCATGGAATGCTATCAGTGTTTATCTTCATCATCATCTTCATATATGCCAATGTCATCTTCATATTCCTCCTCAACACCATCTATATCCATTCGAGTTACAGTTGCTTCATCTCTTACCATTTCAAATTCATATGTGACATCATTAACATCATCGTCATCACCGACTCTTAAATGTGGGGTGTCGTCATCGATACTCATGTCTCTTTGTAAAAAAGATTGATTTTGAGTACTCTCTTGAAAAACTTCAATTCTTTGCACATCAGTGAAAGCACATTCACTTTGACTAAACTGATTGTCTCGAATTTTGATTTTTATTATACTCCACCAATCAGTCAAGTCTCTTGATGTTGCATAGTACTTTGAATAATAAACTTGATATGCCTGTTGAGCCAATAAGAATGGTTCATTGACAGCGAGAACACTTTTACATTTAATATCGATGATTCCATGAGTCGGATGAACACGCACGCCTCTCTCTGTATCCAACCACCGACATTTGAACATGGTTATGTAATGTTGTCCAAGATAACAGAGTTCAATGATTTCATCAAGTATGCCATAAAAGTCAACTTCATTTCCTCGATGATGAGATCCACTCAAGCTAACTCCACTGTTCATTGTTTTTTTCTATTCACCATATGCATGTGTGTGGAATCGAAATCCATTCACCACATATGCATTATAAGTTTTGACAAGTTTGGAAGGTGGGTTACTCAATACACACAGCCGTTTGTCAATTTTATCAGCATGTCGAGACACCTGAAAATTTGTGAAATAATTATCAATATAGTAAACTATACATTGAATGAGTTTCTAAAAGATAAAGAATTTATGTTACCAGTTTTTGAAACCACTGAGAGAAATTTTTCAGTCGACGTTCTTCGAGAGCAGCTGCTGTAATTTGTGGAATTTGTTTCTTGATATGATTATCATACAACCTATAAAAACCAAAGTTATTTACTGTAACATAAATGATAGAATAAGTGATATAAACACTTACAGTACAACTGATGTCATCTCTTCACAGTTGAGCAGAACATACGTATGAGCTCTCTGATGTTCATCATCTGAAAGCCAGCGTTCATAAACTCCACCAAAACCAAGCTCTGACTGGTTGAAAATAGATAATTGATTGTCGATTTCATCAATATTCCTCTCGTTCCGTCCCATTCGGTTGTGTTTTGAATGATACTCAGATTCAAAATAATGGGAGAAAAAAAAGATATTTCCTCTTGCAAATAAGCTTCTGCAATAGATCCTTCAACAGATGCTTTGTTACGTACTTTTCATTTCAATTTTTGCATGAATCTTTCAAATGGGTACATCCATCGAAACTGTACCGGACCTCCACATTTGGCTTCATATGGAAAATGTAACATCAAATGTTCCATTGAGTTGAAAAAAAGACGGCGGAAATATTTTTTCTAGTTTACATATAATTATAACAACATCTTTTTCAAGTTTTCCTAGAGCATCAAAATCTGCCGTAGCCGCACAAATTTCCCGAAAAAAATGAGACATGTCTGTTATGGAATCCCAAATCACAGAATTCAACAGACCTCTTAATCCAATGGGTAGAAGTCTCTCCATTATAACATGACAATCATGACTTTTTAATCCAGTAATATGACCATTCTTTACACATCTACCCAAATTAGAAGCACAGCCATCTGGAAGTCTCAAATCTGCAATCCACTGACAAAATAATAAACGGTTTTCTTTAGATAGTGTATAAGCTGCTTTTGGTTTCAGTAACCTTTCTGTTCTGACATTCTCAAATAGTTCCAATTCTGGACGTCTGCAAATTTGGGCAAGATCTAAACGTGCATTTACATTGTCTTTCCTCTTTCCTGGCATATCCAAAACTGTATGAAACAAATTATCAAAACAGTTCTTCTCAATATGCATGACATCTAACATGTGTCGGACCAACAGATCAGACCAATATGGAAAATCCCAAAATATGCTACGTTTAATCCAATTGTGTTCTTTCCCAAAACCAGAAATTTTCTGTTGATTTATTGTGGGACCAAAAGTGATGGGATGTAATGAAAATAAAACTGATTTTAACTCCGAACCTGATAGCATTTTTGGAGGTCCATCCCTTTCAACTGTTCCTTTTCTGAAATGAGATCTGTTTCTGTGAAAAGGATGATCAGCTGGAAGAAATCTGCGATGACAGACAAAATAACAAGGTTTCTTTCCATGAATGAGCATAAATGCTTTGTTCTCTCCCATACAGTAAGGACATGATTTCTGACCATGTGTACTCCAGCCAGATAATATCCCATAAGCCGGGAAGTCACTTATTGTCCACATCAATGCTGCTCTCAGTATGAAATTCTGTTTCGTTGCAACATCATATGTACTGACACCAGTACTCCACAATAAATTTAATTCATCAATCAATGGCATCAAATAAACATCAATATTTTTCTTCGGATGTCCTGGAATTAGTTAAGTCAAAAAGATATATGGATCCTTCATCAACATCCATGGAGGTAAATTGTACGGAGTTAAAGAAACAGGCCAACATGAATATTGACTACCATAAGATCCAAACGGACAGAAACCATCAGTGGAAAGGCCCAGTCGAACATTTCTAGCTTCTAAAGCAAAGGATGGATGCACTCTATCAAAATGTTTCCATGAATCACCATCGGCTGGATGATTCAAGCTTTTATCAGTTGAAATATTCTCTTTATGCCATGACATCATTGTCGATGTATTCTTAGACATGAATAAACGCTGATGTCTGGATGTAAGCGGAAAATATCTCAACTGTTTTACAGGAATCAAACCAGACTTCCCGTGTTGTCCGTCTTTATATCTCAGTTGCCCACATGTAGGAAAACTATCCAACGACTCATTTTCCCCAGAATATAAAATGCAGTCATTTGAACATGCATGAATCTTCTGACAAGTAAGTCCCAAATTTTGAACCAGCCTCTTACTCTCATAGTAATTTGCAGGTAAAACATTTCCTTCGGGTAACAGTGTTTTCAACAAAGAAAATATCTGGTCAAAACAGGTGTTTGACATTCCGTTATCTGATTTGATAGCCATAAATTTTGCAACTGCTTCTAATTTGCTCATCTTATAGCCAGGATATAATGCATCCTCAGCAGATTTCAACAACTCATAAAATTCAGACGGTGCCAACTCAGGATTTGAAGCTATATCAGCCGGAGTTTCTGTATGTTGAACAGATGAACCTGCAACATCATGTACTAAATCTTGAAACCGGGATGGATCCGGAATCAAGTTGGTATCACCTGCTCTGGAACTGCGTTCACCGTGTTGATACCAAAAAAACATAATCTGGTTGAAAACCAAAACACAAGAGATGTTCTCCCACTTTTTCAAACGTGTCAAACGTTCTCAATGCACATTTTCTGCAAGGGCATTTTATTTTTCCTTCTGAAACAAATTCTGAATTTGATTCCGCAAATGATAAAAAAGTCTCCACACCCTCAACATATACTGGATTTAAACCAGAACCGTTTGGATTTCTACGTTGATTTATCCATATGCGGTCACCTAATAATGATTGTTGATGACCTTGTTGTTCCATATTTCTCTATAAAATATAAAAGCATTACTGGTTTTGAATAATTTGTTAGAAAAAACACTTAAGTAAAGATTGAATATATTGAGAATAAAGCAGAACATGTTACAAATATTGATAATTTTAATATTATATTGATTTTTTATTATTTTAATAATACTAATATAATTTTTTCATAAACATTAATTATATAATAATAACATTATTACATTATGAGTATATTTTATTATTAATATTAAAATAAAATAATTTTTTATATTATATACAATTCTCCTTTCATCTGTGTTTTTAACATTCTGTCTCCACATGTAATATTTGCATTCACTTTCACCTCTCCATTGGCGAGTAGGTTGATAATTTTGAAAAAGAATGCGAATATTATATGTGGAGACAGAAAACACACAGATGAAAAGAGAATTGTATATAATATAGAAAATTATATTATTTTAATATTAATAATAAAATATACAAATAATGTACTAATTATTGGTAATTATTACTAATTATTACAAATTATTGGTAATTATTACTAATTATTGGTAATTATTTCTAATTATTACTAATTATTGGTAATTATTACTAATTATTGGTAATTATTACTAATTATTACTAATTATTACTAATTACTGGTAATTATTACTAATTACTGGTAATTATTCCTAATTATTACTAATTGTTACTATTTATTACTAATTATTACTATTTACTGGTAATTATTCCTAATTATTGGAAATTATTACTAATTATTGGTAATTATTACTAATTATTGGTAATTATTACTAATTATTTGTAATTATTACTAATTGTTACTATTTATTACTAATTATTACTATTTATTACTATTTACTGGTAATTATTCCTAATTATTGGTAATTATTACTAATTATTGGTAATTATTACTAATTATTGGTAATTATTACTAATTATTGGTAATTATTACTAATTATTGGTAATTATTACTAATTATTGGTAATTATTACTAATTATTAGTAATTAATACTAATTATTGGTAATTATTGATAATTATTGTTAATTATTGGTAATTATTTCTAATTATTGGTAATTATTGCTAATTATTGCTAATTATTACTAATTATTGGTAATTATTATTAATTATTGGTAATTATTACAAATTATTGGTAATTAATACTAATTATTGGTAATTAATACTAATTATTACTAATTATTGTTAATTATTACTAATTATTACTAATTATTGGTAATTATTGTTAATTATTACTAATTATTGGTAATTATCCCTAATTATTGGTAATTATTACGAATTATTGGTAATTATTACTAATTATTAATAATTATTACTAATTATTACTAATTATTGGTAATTATTACTAATTATTGGTAATTATTACTAATTATTGGTAATTATTCCTAATTATTGGTAATTATTACTAATTATTGGTAATTATTACTAATTATTCCAAATTATTGGTAATTATTAATAATTATTGGTAATTATTACTAATTATTACTAATTATTGGTAATTATTACTAATTATTGCTAATTAATACTAATTATTGGTAATTAATACTAATTATTGGTAATTAATACTAATTATTGGTAATTAATACTAATTATTGGTAATTAATACTAATTATTGGTAATTAATACTAATTATTACCAATTATTGGTAATTACTGGTAATTATTACTAATTACTGGTAATTATTACTAATTATTGGTAATTATTACTAATTATTACTAATTATTACTAATTACTGGTAATTATTCCTAATTATTACTAATTATTACTATTTATTACTATTTACCGGTAATTATTACTAATTATTGGTAATTATTACAAATTATTGGTAATTATTACTAATTATTGGTAATTATTACTAATTGTTGGTAATTATTACTAATTATTGGTAATTATTACTAATTGTTGGTAATTATTACTAATTATTGGTAATTATTACTAATTATTGGTAATTATTACTAATTATTGGTAATTAATACTAATTATTGGTAATTAATACTAATTATTGGTAATTAATACTAATTATAGGTAATTAATACTAATTGTTACAAATTATTGGTAATTATTACTAATTATTGGTAATTATTACTAATTATTGGTAATTATTACTAATTATTGCTAATTATTCCTAATTATTGGTAATTATTACTAATTATTGGTAATTATTACTAATTATTCCTAATTATTGGTAATTATTAATAATTATTGGTAATTATTTCTAATTATTACTAATTATTGGTAATTATTACTAATTATTTGTAATTAATACTATTTATTGGTAATTAATACTAATTATTGGTAATTAATACTAATTATTGGTAATTAATACTAATTATTACTAATTATTGGTAATTACTGGTAATTATTACTAATTACTGGTCATTATTACTAATTACTGGTAATTATTACTAATTACTGGTAATTATTACTAATTGTTACTAATTATTACTAATTACTGGTAATTATTCCTAATTATTACTAATTGTTACTATTTATTACTAATTATTACTATTTATTACTATTTACCGGTAATTATTACTAATTATTGGTAATTATTACTAATTATTGGTAATTATTACTAATTATTGGTAATTATTACGAATTATTGATAATTATTACTAATTATTGGTAATTATTACGAATTATTGATAATTATTACTAATTATTGGTAATTATTACTAATTATTGGTAATTATTACCAATTATTGTAATTATTACTAATTATTGGTAATTATTACTAATTATTGGTAATTAATACTAATTATTGATGATTAATACTAATTATTGGTAATTAATACTAATTATTGGTAATTAATACTAATTATTACTAATTATTGGTAATTATTGGTAATTATTACTAATTATTGGTAATTATTACTAATTATTGGTAATTATTACTAATTATTCCTAATTATTGATAATTATTGGTAATTGTTCCTAATTATTAGTAATTAAATGAATAATTACTAATAATTAGGAATAATTACCAATAATTACAAATAATAACATTATTAGTATATTTTATTATTAATATTAAAATAATATAATTTTCTAATTTATATACAGTTCTCCTTTCATCTGTGCGTTTTCTATCTCCACATACAAATAATACATGTGAAAACAGCAAACACACAGATGAAAAGAGAACTATATATATATAAAAAATTATATTATTTTAATATTAATAATAAAATAGACTAATAATGTAATAATGTTATTATCCCTAATTATTGGTATTTATTACTAATTATTAATATTTATTCTTAATTATTAAAAATTATTACTAATTATTCCTAATTACTATTAACTATGAACAATACTAATAATTTAAATTTATTAAGTAATAAAACAATATAAACATAATTAAATTACAACTAATTAAGAATAATTGAAACTAATAAAAAATTAAAAATAAATATTAAATTAAATTGAACATAAATACATTGAAAATTGATCTGCTCTGATCGTTCTTCAAAACTTTAATATCAGCTCCGGAGAAAAAAATTAAACTGATGAAAAACTGAACTTTAGAAATATAACATTGAGAGAAGAAGAAGATGGAATTTGAGAATGTTTTGAAAAAAACGGATGGGGGTATTTATAGGTTAGATTATTTGCAACGGGACCCGTCGCAAATACCTTAGCCGACATTTATTACGGTCAACGGGTAAATAGTTATTTGCGACGGGACCCGTCGCAAATAACCACCTGCCGACATACTATTTGCGACGGGGGAATATTTCCAACGCAAATACCTTTTACCGCCGCCGGTTATTTGCGACGGGAATATTCCCCCATCGCAAATAGTTTTCCCGCGATTTGGCGCGCAACGCGCGGCAGTTCTTTTGCGACGTGGAAAGAAATCCCGTCGCAAAAGCCTACTTATTTGCGACGGGTAAATACCCCCGTCGCAAATAAGTTTTTAACAGGACTATTTACGACGGGATTTATTCCCGTCGCAAATAACCCGTCGCAATTGCTCATTTTTCCCGTAGTGCTCTCTCAGTATTTACATTTCCAGTTAATTTCACATTTGGAAATATTTTCTGGATGGGCATGTATTTTTCCTCTTTACTTTTCAGATTACACTATCGAATATTTTTTATTCCCTATAGGATATTACATTCTTGGTTTTAATGAAGATGTTATATTCTTTTATTGTTATCCCTATGCACTTCTGCATGAATATGCTTTGGTGTCTGCATACATGCACATTAGAAAAATTCCTCCCATTTTAGTTATTCCTTTTGGAACTGTTTTTAATCCCCTATCCTATGGATGTGGTATTGGGATAGTTTTTGATTGGTCTTGCACTATCCAGATGGAACCCAGTGGGATATGTTTTGGAAGATTGGTGTTAGAGGGAATACCTAGTTTGAAGTGTTATAACACTACCTGTGTCTAAGGTTTAGGTTTGTCCTCTAGGTTGTGGATGGAGTTAGACCCATGATTTGGGTTTTAGGACATAGGGAAATAGTAAAAAAGTGACTCAAGTGTGTATTTGAGGCCAAGTAACTGAATGCTGATGTGGTGATCAATGTATCCATACACCAGGGTTTTGACTACCAACATGTTGACTCGACATGTTGAGACATCGGTTGAAGGGATCAATGGTATATGCATAATATAATATTGATTCATTTCACTTTCATTATTCATTCATCTCTCAAAATATTCAATTTGAATATATTATTTCTTGATAACTTCCATGATGACTCTATGATGATAACAGAATAGGATTTCAAGATAGTGTCATGATGAAAATTGGTTGAGTGATGAGGCCTCTATTTAGGGACCTACCTGTGAGGTATTTTCTCAAGGTGGGAACTGAGTAGTGATAAAACCTATTCAGTATTTCATGTATCCTTCTATAGTTAAGGTAGTTGATTTAACACATGTTGTTTAGTTGATATCTCCAGAAGGAAAGGATGATGGTTTGCATAGTCTTACCGCATTAGGTGAGGTCTAACGATGGTGACAACATAGATTCCATGACGAGATAGACCGTCAGGAATTATGGGTTTGAATAAAGGTAGTGTTCTAGATATTATTTCATTTTTAGAACCAAATTGATTAGATAGTTGTGTTGGTGACTAGTCTCCTTCAAAAAGCTATTTTAGACTCTGGAGTTACCGGTAAATGGCGCACCTATATTGAGTGCACATCACGATTTTCAGAGATAGAGATCGCCTAAGATTAATGGTGATCCAAAGATAAAATATAGTTTTATTGAATATTTTATTAATAATAAATTACATAATTTCCTTAAATTTTGTTAAATATGTTTATTTATAAATTTTTTGGGATTAGATCATTCATTTGAAAATTTTATGAAAATTTAATTTTCCCTTTAAAGTGAACTACATTATTACAGAAATAAATATATCTATTAATATTATTTGAACTTAATATTTTTTAAATGTGTTCCTAACTTAATGGGATATACCTTTCATTCAGGACATTTGAGATAAATCATGAATTTGATTGGAGTAAATGGTCCATGAAGTCAGAACTAGACTAGAATCGCCAGATTGGACACCACTTCAGTATTTGGTCCATAACTTCTTTATTTTTTCCTGTATTGGGCCCCAATTTTAATATAATATTGAGAACCCAATTTTAAAAATATAATACATTTTTAAGGATTGACAGTTTACATGTTTTGTGGTCTAATAGTCTATGAAAATAGGATTAAAATATTTGTAAAAATTCCCCATTTACATTTGAAATGTTTTAAAACCCTAGCCTCCCCTCCATTCTATAAAATTTTGTTTTTCTCATTTTTAGGGGGTTGTAAGTTCCTTAGAGAAAAAATATAAGGGGATAAGTGTTTCCTATACATTTAAATTCACCATTTGAGGAGGGAATCTTTCAAACTATGATCTACTCCAAAATGTTATTCCTTTTCTCTTCTTTGTTATAATGATTTTGTTCTTATAATAAAACTCATAGTTTATATTCCATTATTCTAATATTTTCAATTTCATTATCCTTTATTTACGTATTTGGGCTGGAACTAAATATTAGAAATATGAATGGGTTATACCATTTCTAAATCATCACACCTACAATTTGTTTCTACAATGACTACACCACCCATGGAAGAGTAGTCTTTTTAGTAATAGATCTACGTCTTACCTTATTCATTTATTTATTTTGATTCAATGAGATATTTTAATTCAAACAGTGTGATCTCTGGATTGAGATTTTTACTTTAATAGAAACTAATAAAAAAATTGAAAAATTAACACAAAACATGTGAGGTTGATAATTGTGTAAATTGTGAGAGTGAAATATTATTGGGTGAAACAAAAAATATGGGGTTAATTTTAAGAGAATTAACATAATCCATAAACTCAATTCATTCTCACTTTCAGAATGGATATGACTCCTAATTCACCACTGACCATAATCTTGCCTTGGAACTATAATTGTATCACCCAACATTGATTGTCATTACAAGGAGAGCATATTTTCAGTGGTAAATTATGGATCATATCCATTCTAGAAGTAAGGATGAATTGATTTTAGGGATTAAATTTCAACTTTACAGATTTATCCAATTTTGTTTCATTTTACCTACTAAGATTGTGTTATCAGAATTTACAGAATTATTGACCTCGTTTGTTTTGTGTTAATTGTTCAATTGATTACTTAATTTCTTTTAAATCAAATAGATCAATTCACAGATCATATTTTGTGGGTCACAATTGCTAATTGATTTAAAATAAATAAATGAATAAGGTAAGATGTAGACTGATTTCTAAGAAAAACTACTCTTACATGAGCAGTATGGTCATCATGGAAACAAATTTCATGTGCAAAGGTTTATAAAGAGTATAACCCAATCACACTTTTATTCTTTAGTTCCAGAACAAAGAAATATATAAAATAATAATGAAATTGAAAATAATAGAATAAATAGAAGTGAAACTAAGATGTTTATTACAAGAAGAAAAACATTACAATAAAGAAGAGGAAAAAAATCATTTTGTAGCATATCAAAGTTTGATAGATTCCATCCTCTAATGGTGAATAGAAATGGAAACTCTCCAATTATTCTATTCTCCCAATCCTTTAAGTCATATAAAACCCCATCCAAATTAGAAAAGTAAATTATAGAGTGTAGGGGAGGACATGGTTTCAAAACATTTTAATCATGAATGTAGAATTCATCCAAATATTTTAATCCAAATTTCACCACCTATTTGACAACCAAAACGTCTATAACATCTATCATTTAAAAATATTTATGGTCATAATACTACAGGGCACTTTAAAGGAAAAAACTATAATTTTCATCATGTTTTCAAATCAATGATCTAATCCCAAATATTTTATAAATAAAAATATTTAACAAAATTTGATGAAATTATTTCATTTATTATCAATAAAATACTCAATAAAATTGTGTTTTATCAACTCACCCACACTTACCCTTTTTCACTCCTGTGGAAGGACTCATATAATGTATTCCAAAAAAATTGTGATAAGATATTCATATTTTTATTTCTCAATCCACAGTGGAAACATAGGAAAATTAATAATCCCATCTGGAGAAAATATCAATAAGTTTTAAATTCATTGTCTCGTAAATTTTATCAAAATAAAATCTCGTGAGACTAATGACACTAATCAGAGTGAAACATGGCATGGGTCTATCATGACATTAATTCCCCACGTTTGTGTGTATTAACTATTTGAAGCTCATATCTCCACCCTTTATTTATTATATTCAAGAAATATAAAATTATTATTCAAAACTGGTTTAATTCACTAAACGTGTTCTACATTCCTTTGAAATTAAATTTCAAGACCCACTCACTTATGAATTTTAGAAAGTCAAACCTTAATCTACCAACATAGATATTTCCACATGTTGTACATTTTATCACTCCAATATTTATTAAGATTTTATTTTATTTTTTTATTTTTTTAAGGATATTGGATATTAGGTACACACACATAGGTCAATTTAGTATAGTAATGAAAATTATTGTAAGATAAATGAATGTATGAACCAAAAATTTATATAAGATGATTTTTTTACCTAACTTGGATATACCTTCAATTGAGTAGGAAAAGTTTCCAAATACATGGTTGTGTGAAAAGTTGTGTGTAGAAATCAATGAAAGAATTTCCATTGAACAAATATCACAAAGAATGGTGTCGAAATCTAAAATTTTTTTATGAGGCAACCAATCATACCATCAATGTCATCCGTTTTATAAAAAAATAACCATTGATGGTGAAATATTTTGGATGTTTATCATGCTACCAATTATTTTTGAAAACATTCATTTTCCCTATGTTCCACACGCAAATGAACATGTTACATGATATGTTATTTTGGTTTTTTTTGAAAAGTTAACTAAAAAATTCACATAAAACACACATAAATGAAAATACTAAATATATATGACAAAATGTTTTCCCTCCCCCACACATAAAATATTGAATTTTCCTCAATGTGAACCTATGAGATGATACGTTTACATGAAATGTATAATCTTAAATAGGAAAAATAATATAAAAGTGAAAGGTTTATAAATAACCAGATATTCTCAAGAGATGATGGGGTCATGTATTGTGATGAAATTATCTGCATGGGTGGGATGTTCCTCAATATATTTCTTCAAAAGATTACCATTGAATATAAACTCCTTTTTGTTTCCTTTTGTGTGATCTCCAGTACACTATAAGAAAAAACATTAGATACAACATAAGGACCTAACCATCTGGAATGAAACTTATGAGGTATCAACCTCAATAGTTAAATATATAAAATAAATTTCACTCCAACATGAAACTAACTTTTTTGGTTAAATATATGATGATCATTTTTTGATATTTACTTTTAGATACTTCATTTCTCCTTTGGAAATAATAGAATCCCCTCAAGCTCTTAAATTTGAAAATTCGTTTGAATTCAAACTTTGGCTAGATCCATGTTGCATTTATTTATATCCCAATATTCCTAATGTTCGAACTCTATGAGGATATGATAGGATTTACCAAAAACAAACTGAAATTGGTACATATTGATGGGAGTTTTGAATACCATCTGATAGTCCGATAGTACATCATTGAAGAACATGATCCAATCCTTCCTATTTGGCTGCACAATTTTCACCAAAATTTGTTTCAACTTATGATTTGAAACCTCAACCAATAAATTGTTTTGTGGTGGTATATTGTTGATGTTTTTTGTGTAACCTCATACTTCTCAAGGTGAGAATCCAAATTTTGATTGCAAAATAATGTCTCTTAGTCACTGATGATGGCCTTTAGTACTCTAATCCTACAAAAATTTGAGCGTTGATAAAATCCACCACAACATGACAATCATTAGTCCTAGTGGACTTGGCCTCTACCCATTTTATAATTTAAAAAAATAAAACTAAAATATAAAAAATGAACATAGAAAATGACCAATAAAACTAATTCCCCATAGATATAAAATCTCATAGATTAACATTGGTTGTTGGGACATCTTCTGTCTTCTAAAAATATTTCCAGAGTGTTGGAAATATGAGAATGACTGACAAAACACATGAGCAACAAGGAATAAGGTAAGATAATATAATCCAGAGTCTAAGACATTCTTAGCTATGTGTGGGGTTCCAAAGTGTCCTCCACATGAAAGTGTATGGAAGAAATGTATAATAGACTCAAACTCATGATCAAGAACACACCTAATAATAACTTGATTACTATACAATCTATAGAGGTATGGATAATTCCACCCATAAAACCTAGAATAACCATTTAATTTTTGGAATTGATGTTTCTTAATTTTTTTTGGAATTTAAGAGGCAAAAAATTAGTTAACTAAATAAGCTTACCAACGTTGTGTGCATGAGACTTCATAAAGATGCTCATAAAGAAAAGTATCCAAAGTGGTACCTGGTCCATGGTGTCAGCCTCTAGTGTGTGAGTAATCCTACTCATGTGTTCCACCAACATGTTTTCTGACCCATTATTATCCTTTATCTCAATATAAAATCCTTGAAGAAGTAGCATCCATTAGATAAGTCTCGACTTTGCATATGGTTTCATCAAGAGGTACCACAGAGCTGAATGATTAGAAAGAACAAATACTTTAGAGCATAGTAAATATGAATATAATTTATTTCAATAAAATATAATGGAATGAAAATCCTTTTCTATGGTTGGGTAGTTTGACTGTGCTAAATCTAATGTCCTCAAAGCATAGGTAATCACATTTTAATGTCCCTCCACCCTCTATGATAAGAGAACTCCAACTCCAAACATTAAAGCATCACACATAAGCTTGAATAAAAGGTCCCACCATGGGGGATGTATGATTGGTGGAGTGGTCAGATGCTTCTAATGCTCATAAAATGATGCCCTATATAAATCATCAAAAAATTATTCAATTCCCTTTTGAAGTAATTAAGATAAGGGCAGAGAGATATTACTAAAATATATGATCAAGCATTGATAAAATCCTGTATTCCCTAAAAATGATCTATCATCACAGACACATGAAGGA
Source organism: Viscum album (assembly GCA_963277665.1). Classification (NCBI taxonomy): domain Eukaryota; kingdom Viridiplantae; phylum Streptophyta; class Magnoliopsida; order Santalales; family Viscaceae; genus Viscum; species Viscum album. The sequence goes on from OY728125.1 coordinate 1,409,353,158, forward strand.
TATGGAAAGTATGAAATAATATCTACCTTATATCTATCAAAATATATTCCATTTTTTTAAAAATAAATTCCATAAGACAATTTCATTATCTATAGTGAAATGACATTTTTCAAATATCAAAACCATATTATTCTTAATAAAATGATTCAAGACCTTTCCTAAACTAAAGATACATTCATCAAATGAAGATACATACACTATAAAATCATCCATAAATACCTCAATGAGGGTCTGAATGAAATATGAAAAAAATACTCACCATGCATCTCTGGAAGGTACCTGGGGAATTACAAACTCTAGATTACATCCTTCAGTAAAAAAATGTATTGAATAGATAATTGAATGTTGTCTTATCCTTATCCTCTAGAACTATATGGTACTAAAAATATGTATAAAATCTATTGAAGAAACAATATTGTGTCTTACCAACTAGTCTCTCGATCATTTGATCAATAAATGGGAGGGGGAAATGGTCATTGCGAGTGGACTTATTTAGTTTCCTATAATCAATGCACACATGAAAACTTTTTTTCATCCTCATTGGAGATAATTCCTCTCTCTCATTTATAATAAAAGAAACACCACTTTTCCTAGGCACAACATTAATAGGACTCACCCACTAGGAATCTAAAATGGGATAAATGATACCTGCCTCGATCGATTTGAAACTTCATTTTTAATAAATTCAATTAATTTTGGAATAAGTCTCCTTTATAGATGCATAACCAATTTATCCATATTCTCCAAAATAATCCTATGCATGCAAAAAATAGGGGCTAATACTAGATATATCATTCAAGGTCCTCCCAATTTCCCTAATGTTCTCCCTCAATATATTCAAAAAAATTACTTCATGTTTAAAAGGGATATTGTTAGTAATGATAACAGGTAATCTCTCATCAAATTAGAACCAATTATCCTAATCTCTCTAAGCATAGGACAATCAAAATACATGAAGTTTTTACTTGACTGTTCAAAGTGGGAGATAAAAAAATAATAACTGTCCTCTGAGGGGTCCTTCATGGATTCCATAACATTAAATATCATAACTACATCTTCAAACTCAATGGAAACTATACCCTTATGAACATTTATGAAAGTTTTTTCATTTATAAGAATTTATTACCTAAGATAAAAAGATAAAGAGAATTTAATTGATCATCCTCCATGTTAAGAACATAGAAATATACATGAAATATCATGTATCTTACCCAAAAACGTATATCCTCATGGAATCCCACTGGATATGTTGTAGCTTTATTCACAAAATACACCACTACTCTCATTGGTTTCAACTCACCAATCAGTAAAGAAGAGAATACAGAGTAAGGCATCACATTTATGAAAGCTCCTAAATCACATAAAGCATTAAAAAGTGTAACTAACCTACGGTTCATGGGATAATGAATATACTGGGAACCATTCAATTTATTGGCATTGCATGAGTTGGTGTAATGAGTGGTGATACATTCCTTCCAATATTGATACACCCAACTCTCTTTATCCCTCTTTAATTGGTACAAAGTTTTTTTTAAGAATTTAGAATACCTTGGGATTTTCTTAATGTCTTCAAGTTGATGGATTTTGATCTAAAAATGATTGAATGTATCTAAAACATCATTTTTTACATTTCCTCTTAAGCTATCTTCTTGGTTTGAACAATTATCTTTAGAATTGGAAGGGATTTATTAGGAATATCCTGAATATTCTTCATACCTTTGTCTTTCTCATTGGGATGCTCATCAATTGGTCTTGAATGGGTCTTCTCCAATGTTTTGGTGAATCTTGGTGGAACTATAGGTGTATATGTATTATTTTTTTCTTCCCACTTTTCAATGTGATGGAACTAACATTCCCCTTACGATTTTGAGTTGGTTGTAAAGGAATATTTTTAGTGTTGTTACATAATTGTTCATGGAGGAAGGTGGAAATCAGGATTATTTGTGTCTTCAATTCCCTCAACTCTGAACCTACACTATTCAAATAATTCTGTTGATTAAGAAAAAATTGTTTTAAATGGTCATAAGTATTAGAATCTACCTTTGGATGAGAATTCTATTGTTATTGACTTTTTGATGCTTGGGCTTTGAATCTCATTTGAGGTTGTTAAAAACCATGTTTGTAAGGTAGATGCTACTATAAGTTTTGTTGAAAAGAGAGACTTTTTGTTGTCCATAGCCATACCTCATATCTATTTTATCCTTCCATCATTGGTTGTATGTTAGTGAAAAATCATCATACTTCTTATAGGGATGTGGCTGTTGTTGTTGCTGATATGGTGTCCTAGGGAATAAAGATTCAAAATCCTCCATATCTTATAATTGGGCGAAACAGTCAGTTGGGGGGTTTGATTCAGTGAAAATTCCCTAAGGCCTCAAAATAGTGGTTTGGGATTTATTTTGAGTCAAATCAATATTCCTCAACATAGTATTCAATTATTCCAACATGGATTCAATTAAAAGATTTCCAAGATAAGGTAGAATTACTTGATTTACTCCTCTAACATGCGGTGTATGATGATCTCCAAATTATTAGGAGTTTGTGACATTTTTTAGATTAATGAATGTGTATTTGGCTGTGTTTTTTTGACCAATGTCCCTCCATTTACGACATGTACCATTCTCCTCTCCATAGGTGTAAGGACTTCATATAAGTAGAATATGAGGAGTTTCTCACTGATTTTGTGATGTGAGAAGCTTACACACAACTTCATGAATCTCTCTCAATACTCATACATTGACTCCCCGTGTGCTAACCTGATCCATGCGATCTATTTTCAAATGGAAGTGGTCCTTGATGCTGGAAAAAATATCTGCAAGAAAAGATATTCCAAATCATTCCAACATGTTGCGTCTTTAGGTTGTAAATAATACATCCAATCCTTCATAGTTCCATCAAGTTAAAATGGTAATGTTATTAGTTTGATTTAATATTCAGAGAAGTTTCATGGTTTCATTGTTGATCATACCTCATTGAATTATTTAAGGTGTTTGTGTGGGTCCTCACTAGAAAATCCATTAAATTTTGGAAGAAGGTGAATTAACCCCGATTTCAGTTCAAATTTTGATTTGAGGGTTGGATATGAAATACATATAGGTTGATAATTAATATCACATTATTAAAACTATAAAATGGTTCTATTGAGTACATTACAATTATTTTTAGTAATTGGATTTGGTTTAATATTTTTTTAATTTGATATTTCTATTTCAAAATTCCTAAAGAATAAAAGTTCCCTAGTTGGGTAAATGTTGAAACTTATCAGAGACCGAGACTATATGATTTGATCCCTTAGGCTACATTAAATCTTGGGGTATAGATCAAATATATCCTCATAATGGTATCATTTCATAAACCATAAAAATTAAGAAGATTATATCGTAATATCATGAGAATAAGTTTAAAATTTATGGTATAAGATTGAAGAAAAGAGATAGGAAAAATTTGATAAACCAGAAAGGAAAAAAGAAGAAATAAAACAAAAAATAGGACAAAATAAAAGAAAAAAAATACCTATAATTATTTGATGAAAATATTTTCCTCCCAAAAAACAGAACCAATTTAAAAGGAGATGTTTTGGGCACTCTCAAATGATGTTTGGTTTTAGGTTATGTTGGTGAAACATTGTGGTTGGCCAAGGTCTTCTCTCAAAGGAGGATGTATTGAAAAAAACATATTAAAGGTATTTAAAAAAAATAACATAAATTCTCTACTTAAATGGATGGGGTGGGGTGGTTCATAATTTATAAAACTAGAAGAAGTATGTTGGAAGAATATTACATTTTTTTTCTTTTTGTTTTCGAAATGATATTAAGAAAACACAATGAGAATATATTTTTTTGAAAAAAAATTTTAGAAAGCATAATCAATCTAACTATACCTATTAACTAAATTACTAATCATTAACATTTAGATTAATATACACTTAATTATTATACCCTATTTTTATAACCCTAAAAAACTTGGAGAATTAACTTAACCATGATGATAGAATGAATTAAACCCTAGGATATCTTCATAACATGGAATCATAGTACCCTATGTTGATTTTCATTCCAAGGACAGATTATGATCAATGGTTAATTAGGATCATATATATTCTATAAGTGAGTATGAATTTAGTTTAGGGATTAAATTTTAACTCTAAAATTTTATCCTATGTTATTTTGTTTTACCAAATAAGATTACTCTCTCACAATTTTCACAATTGTTGACCTCACATGGTTTGTGTTAATTATTTAGTTTCATTCATAGTTTGTTTTAATTTAAAAATATAAATTCATAGATCATATTATGTGAATTATAGTGGATACATTATTCAAAATAAATAAATAAATAAGGTAAGTTGTAGGTTAATTCTGCTATCTAAAAAAAATTCCAAAAAATATCGCCTCATTGTGTTTTCTTAATCTCATTTCAAAAATAAAAAGGAAAACAAATCTTCTTCCAACATAATTAATCAAGTTTTATAAAAAAATAAACCCTCCATCCTTTGAAGTAGTGTTTTTATGTTATTTTTTTTTAAAAAAATACCTTTAATATGATATTTTAAATTACTTCCTCCTTTGAGATATGATCTTGGTCAACCACTCCACTTCACCCTAATAACCCAAAACTGAACATTATTTGAGAGCACCCAAGAAAGTGCCTTTCATCCAGAACCCCTTCTCAAGTGGAACAGTATTGGATCGAGCCTGTGGTGTAAATGTCCATCATGGAAAGGACCGCTCTTGGTGGTGGTCCTAGTGATGAGACTTTTTTAGGGTGACATGAGGCATTAGTAGAGCCTTATTATGGTAATGTTCAATGTGGCTTTAGACATTAAAGGAAGAGGTATTATTCCCCCACCAAGAAGGGTTCTTATGAAATGAACTAAAACTATGTGGGTAATTTAGTTCCATCCCAAAGTGGATAGTATAGAGGCATTGTGGAAAATTTCCTTTTAATTGGGTGTTTGAGGTCCTTCTAATTTAATAAGGTGTGGGAGTGAGCCTTGGTTGTAGTGAGTGGGTGGTAAAAGGAATGGATGTCATCACTCAGTAGAAGAATGCGGCTCAGTTTCTTGGAGTGTTGTTCGGGGTATAACATGTGTCTACACTGATCTAGATGCAACTATTGAACATAGCCATAAACTATATTTCCATAGATGTATCCCCTATTCAAGAACTAGGGATACCAGTGGAGGCCTTTTTCTCAAACCTTGTGATAGATATTCCTGTAGGGAGGATCAATGATCACCTGTTTTGGCCAATAGTGTGACCTGACTCCAAAAGGAGGGAGATATCCTTGCATGAAATCTTTCTATAGTGGTGGGGGGACCCTATGATGTTTTTCTCAGAATAAGTTGGTCATGTAACATCCATTCTCATATGATTTATACAAGTGCACGTAATAGTTCTTTTTGTTTGTTGGGATGGTGATTTTCTCTTTTGAGAATAAGTGATCCTCATATAGAGAATGATTATAACATTAATAAGAGGTTTCAAACACTTCCTTATCAGTCGGCTAGTATTACCTTTGGATCAGTGGATTCTATGAACTTTCAGTTTCCAGAGATGGTGGAGTATGAGTGAATCCTTCTCAAGGACAATTCGGGTTTTCCACAAAATAGAGAATGTTTTTTTCAGCAAGGAAATATACAAGGGATGAACCAATATATGTGATAGAATATCAGGTTACCCCATGTAGCTCTGAGAGATGGATGTGCAGTTGGAGGAGTCTGCAGAGCAGGGGATTTGTAAGATCAAGTGTATTTTTCCTGGGAATCCCTATTTTTTTGTGTAAGAGGTGGAAGCTATCTTGAGGTTAGGTGTGGATTTTTCCCACTTGAACTAGGTGAAACAAAGAAGAGTATACACTCTTTAGAAATGTTGAGTTCTTTGACCAGTTGTTTGGAGAGTAGTGGTTCTCAATGTTTGACCTCATGATGGGTTATCACCTGTTTCAGGTTCGAGAGGTGGATGTATCAATCTTGTATTCCTAGTGCTGATGCGGTTTCATTTATTTCTTGGTGATACCCTTTCGTGTGTTGAACTTCCCTACATAGTTCATAAGACTTATAATTTAGATCCTTAACCTTTATTGGATTGGTTCATGGTTCTCTTCTATGACGGTACTCTAAAAACCCAAAGTTTTAAATGGTATCCCTTCTTATAATTATTTCATATAATAACATGGAGTCACAAAACAAATAACTATTAAGTACTATGTGACCTTTAAATATAAGTTTGTCACTTGTGTGATTTTAATTTCGAAGAACGGTCATCTACAATTGTGATCAGTAAGTGATTTGGAGTCTGATAAGACAAAAATATTTTTTGATGAATAGTAACACACCCTTATGAATAGTATCATATCTTTATGAATAGTAATGAATAGTAATGAATAGAAAATTTTCAAAAAAATAGAAACTTCACCCATGAATGTAAAAATACAATTTTGACTTCTTAAAAGTGAAAAATGGTCATAGTATAAGAATTGGTATTTTTGTATGTCGAAAATATTTTATTTACAATTTTATGTATAATTTAATAATTTAAAATGGAAATTTATTTTAATAAAATTTAATCATAAATTATTACTTTATTTTCTTATGGTTATATTATAATTTTATGGGACCTTGATTAATTTTTCAAGGTGTTATAAAATGAGTTATAGTTATAATGTTGATTTTGTTGAATAAATTATCATTTTATTGAAAAATTAAATTAAAAATATTTATAAAATTATTTTCGAAAAATGGAGTTCATTTTTTAATTATAAATGTTGAAAAATGGTTAGGGTGAATTTTTGGTATTTTTCTAAAATACATGAATTTTTCATGAATAGTAAAAATACATTTTTAGTTTTCAGTATATTTGATGACATCATATTGATGTAAATATTAATAAAAATTGCTGGTAGAGTTATTTACAGTACAATAAGATATTATGTGTCCCAAGTGGCTAATACCTTTGGAAAATACCATGGGCAAGCTCATGGTTTTACAAAAACCACTAATGAGGGGTCTTTTTAAATTAATAAAAATTCTCTCACTTTTACTATAAATATCCACTCATCCATTCGTTTCATTAATTCAAAATACCTCCCCCACAAATATATGGTGTTTTTACCTCCCTAGTATCTGTTCCAAGGTGTCTTCAAGCCCCCAAGGTCCCAACCTTCATGTTGTAGGAGCTACTTCACAAGGTAAGGGATCCTTTCACCCTCCAATTTTATCAACACTTCTTTTATGTTATCTCTTTAGATTTCCATTCTCATATGTTAGGGTTTGATATTTTTTATCACTATTACAGTTCTTTTATTTTCCTTATTATGAGATACCCTCTTCGTTCTCATCAATTCATTTTATGAAATTTTAAGTAACACCGTTAGGCTGTCGAATCTTCATAAGGGATCTCTAAGCTTTTCTTTCATTTTCATGTTCATCTATTTTCTTTTTATTTCCTCATATACTTTTATAAAAATGTTGTGATGACTCCAGAAACTTACATGTACAATTTTTTTCATGATAAAGGAATAAATCTTCATCATCTATCCTTTTCTTATGTATATACAAAAAAGAAAATTCCATCCGAGATGTGTTAATTTACCACATTCATGGACAATGGGTTTTCAATTTCTGTTATTATCTTCAATTCTGGTCATGAAAACATTTTAATTGTTGAACCAGACCATAATAGTTTTATTGTATCTCATCTAGGGTTATGGAATCATTTTATACACAAGTTTTAGATTTATAAAACAAAATGTGTTCCTTGTGGTCAAAAACTACCAATTAACCCAAACGGTTATCATTAAATAATTTATATAATGATTCATCTTCATGGCAAGTAACCAAATGGAATTTACAATCATGTAACCTCATTTATTTTCAACAATAACATATAACTCCGATTCGGGAAAATAATCCCAATTTTCCAAGATTCATCAAACATTAATATAAGTGAAACGGTCATTAGAACCAAGGAAACAAACAGACCCGAACAATGAAATTGGACCTCATAACCAATCAAAATGTTATGAATGAACTCAAACACTTTTTGCTAAATTTTTTTTATATAGAATTAGTTATAGGATTATTAATTAATTTACTTAATTTGATTATTCAGGTCACTAATATCAAGTGGATAACACCTTCAGACTTAAGGTAAGGGGTTCTACCCGAACCACATGTATTCCTTTGGGTTGCCCTATATTTCTTTTTAACCAAAATAAGTTGTATTTTATTTTTATGAAAAACTTATAAATTATGTTTATATGCACCAAAATCATGTTTCAAGATCCATACCTCATTCTCTTTGGGGGATATATCTGTTTTTAAGTGATTCCCTCCATCATTCATCCCGATAAGCAAACCTATTTTAAGGGAACATCCCAAATTCTTACCTGATTTCAAGTACACTCTATCCTATGTTTTAAGACATAATTGTCTTTATAAAATATGTTATTTTATTATGAAAACCCCTTCATTCAATTCTGGTTTTATAAAAAATATTTTCCTCTTTTTTATTTTAAAATCTCTATAGTATTTTCCTTAAAACCGTACCAAAATGTTTTAATGGTAATGTTTCTAAAAAACATTTCTTATATTTTATAAATTTTGATTGACATAACTTACCATGTTATATTCCAAATTTACCTTACTAACATCCATGTTTTTTCTAATCCCTTTCTTTTAGGGACACTTTCATGATATGACCATTGGTTATGCATTATGTCATGATTGTGGTACCAAATTCTTTCCTAGGGTACCCTTTTGATTATGTATGGTTGATTATGTTTGATTATTAATTTGGGAAGAATATTCATGAAAATTTTGTGATGGGTGTGCCCAGATAGTGCTCCGATGCATTGGGTAAAGTTCGGTCTCATGAGATGTTATGTGAAACTGGATTGACAGCTAGCCTTGACCTGTACTACTATGGGAAATGAGATTGGAAGTTAACCTTGACTTGTACTAAAAACATGTTTTATATTTTTTCCAGACATATATGATTCCATGCTTATATGATACCATTTTTATAGTTTATGATTCCATATGTTCCATTCTTTTTATATCATTATGTCATGCCTCCTAACTCATGTGATTTAACTTTATTCTTATGTTCATTCCCTTACTAGGATTTTTAGCTCATCCCTTAGTTCATGTGTTTCCCCAAGATATCCTATGAATATGTATGACCTCAATGGAAGTTAGGAGATCATTATAGAGATTAAATAAATATGTTTTCTTTCCCCATGTTTTATGTTTTATGTACTTAGTTTTCAAAGACACTAGACTTCACGATCCTTGGCATGTACTCTGATGTATATTTATACTTAAAATCATGTAATGTTATATGTAAAAGGCTAGGGTCTTTATAGATGGTATCAATGGATGGTCTAGTTATTTTTGGAGATTAAGAATACAGAATTTTAGTAGGAACCTTAAGGATGAGAAAACTTATAATAAAACATCCCTAAATTTTGGTAAGTATATAGTAAGTGGTTAATCAAGAAAATATGTCTTTGTCTAGGTAAAAATAGGTAGAGGCAGCTCTGGAACAGATGTACCTAGGAGTGAAACCTCTTACAAGGAGTTTCGGGTTTGACTCGGGGGATCTTGGTACATGATAATGGGCCTTGATTCACTCTTGGTATTGACCCTCCCAAGGGATATGCCCTGGTAATTCATAATCTTGGTACATACCGTTATTCAGAAAAAACCCAAAACCCCTAAGAATATAATATAAGAAATATATCAAGGATAAAATAGATTCAAACATAGGGAATCACAAGTTAGTGTATACTTATCTGTTAAAATATTATCCTTTTATGTTCAAAATTTTCTGTATTATGTTTAATAACTAAGTATTCAAGACCTCTAATTGTACGTTCTTTTTCTTAGTTAATGGAGGGAAATAGAAGAACACATTCCAAAAATCAATGTGAAAGGGGATGTGAAGAAGGTACAAATGATATTCCTAATATGACAGGATCGGGTGCTCAAAACATCATGACAGTACTTGCTCAGCTGGCTGAAGTTATGAATAATAACATGAATCATGTGGAATGACCTCCTCCTACAAGAAGGGAGAAAGTTTCTGTAGAATCCTTCATGGGGAAATGGCCTTTCAGGATTAGAGGATCTTTTGATCCCCTCCACACAGAACAATATATTAACTATATTGAAAAGATATTCTATATCCTCCAGTGCTCGGAAGAAGAGAAAGTTGTTCTGATAGTCCGTTGTTTTGATGGGGAAGTTGATCAGTGGTGGAAACTGATCAAGAATACAATGTCCCAAGATTAAATGTATTCCATAGATTGGGAGTAATTCCAGAGGACGATTTTTAAAAAATATTTTCCTCGAACCCTCCATCTCAAGATGGAAAGAGAGTTCCTCAGACTCAAGTAGAAGAAAGATGAGTCCATTGGGGCGTATGAAGAAATATTTACAAGGCTTGCATGGTATGATTTATCATGAACCCTGAAAGTAAGGTGGATCTCTTCTTTAGTGGGATAAAGTCGAGTCTATGGATGGTGTTGGAAATCCAAGGCTTCGATAGTCATGAGAAGCATGTCTGTTGTTCCCTCAATGTTAAAATGAATATTGGAGACTCTCAGTGGCCTCGTGAGTTCGGTGACAAGAATTGAAAACTAGAGAACAACATGGGTGGTTCAACAAACAAATCCCATGATGGAAAGAAGCCCGAATATCCCACTTGTTAAAGTTGTGGGAAGAATCATCCTGTGAAATTTTTAAAGGGAACCAAGAATTTCTTCAAATGTGGAAAGTTAGGTCATCTGGCTAAAAAACGCAGAAGGGATATGAAAAATCCCTCTAACGTGGAATAATAAAATAAGTTTTAGATCAATGCTCATCCAGTGGTGCAGTGTTACAACAGCAAGGATCATGGGCATTATGCAATAAATTTACCTAAGACAAGGGTTGTTAGAGGGAAAAAAACTCCAAGTAAATAAGGAATGGATTATTCTATCACTACTGATGAGGCGGAGCTGGCCAATGATGTGGTGACAGGTAAGCTAGATATTCATTCAAGAATATTGAATGTACTATTTGATTCTAGTTATAATAATTCTTTCATATCTGGCATTTTTAGTAGAACTATTCAACCCCCACCACAAAATTTGGAGGAAAAGTTATCTATGGGAATAGCGAATAGAGAAATTATTTTGTCAATGGTTTATAACTCCGCCCTAGTAAATGTTTGTGGACTGAACCTCCCAACAAATATCTTCATACTTTCTTTAGTGGAGTTCAACGCAATCTTGGGAATAGATTGGCTATTTTTATATAAGGCCAACATCAACTATTGGGAAAGGGAGATCACTCTTCGCATCCCAAAGCATCCTCTGATTCTTTACAAGTGTAAGGAGGAAGATTAATCTCGTACAGAATCATTGTCTCAAGTTATAATATTGTTTCCTTATAAGTAAGCATATCAAGCTCAAATTATTGAGAAAAAGGAGAGAATCATGCTTCAAGTCATGACCATCTTAAGGGATTACACTTATGTGTTCCCTGAAGTGTTGCTTGGTCTTCCTCTAGACCAAGAGGTTGAGTTCTCAATTGACCTTATCCCTGGATATCTGCCTATCTAAAAGAAACCTTACATAATGGCCACCATATAGTTGGAAGAGATGAAGAAGCAGTTATAGGAGAATCTAGAGAAGGGTTTTTTTACTCCTGAGTGCTTCACCATGGGGTGATCCATTTCTCTTCATCGTGAAGAAGGATAAATCAATACGCCTCTGAGTTTATTGTCATGAGATCAATAAAATTATGATAAAGAACACGTATCCCCTTCCATGGATAGATGAATTGTATGATAAGATTTTTGGGGAATATTATTTCTCTAAGGTGGACCATCGGTTAGGATATCACCAAATAAAGGTGGGGAAGAAATATATTCACAATAATGCCTTACGAATGAGGTATAAACACTATGAGTTTGTAGTGATGCCCTTAGGACTCACTAATGTTCCAAAAATTTTCATTGATTTAATAAATAGAGTCTTTAGAGATTACCTTGACAATTTTGTGGTTGTATTTATTGATGATATTTTTATATAAGCCAAGTGTATAGAAGAACATGAGGAGAATTTGAATATTATTTTAATGACTTCTTGAAGGGAGAAGTTGAATGAAAAGTGCACTAAATGTGAGTTCTGGATGGAGGAATTATCATTCTTAGGGCATGTTATCACCAAAAAAAGGAAATCTGTGGACCCTTCCAAGACAAAGGCAATTGAAGATTGGCCCAGGCAAACTTCTGTAATAGAGATCCATATCTTTTTGGGTCTAGCTGGGTATTATCGAAAATTTGAGAAGATCTTTTCATGATTTTGAAACCCAATGACCATGATGACATGGTCTATGAACTGAACTAAACTTCAGTATGGCCTATCATCCTCAAACTAATGGAAAATATAAGAAAATTATTCATACACTGAATGATATATTGAGAGAATATTCTATGGAATTCAAAGGAGGTAGGTACCAACATCTTATGTTGGTTGAATTATCCTACAGAACAGTTTCCACTCGAGCATCCGAATGGCACCATATGAAGCCCTTTATGGAAAAAGATGTTGAAAACTGACGTGTTGGTATGAATTCAGTGAGAGTAAGTTACTAGGACATGAAATGGTTGAAGAAATGGTGGAGAAGTTGAAAACCATTCAGTAGAAAATCAAGTCATCCTAAAGCAGACAAAAGAGTTATGCAGACAATCATCGATCAGACCTTGAGTTCAAAGTGGGAGACATGGTATTTCAACGCCTATCTCCATGGAAGAAGGTCACGAGGTTTGGGAAGAAAGGAAAGCTAAGTCCCAGGTACATTGGGCCCCTTCACGATCCTTGATCGAGTTGGAGCTATGGCCTATTGACAATCAATTCCAACGACCATGTGAAAAGTACACGATTTCTTTCATGTACCCCTCTTAAGGAAGTACATACTAGACTCTTCAGATATACTCTCCTTAGAGGTTGTATATTTAGAGGATGATCTTTCTTATGAGGAGGATCTAGTGAAGATATTGGATTTTAGAGATAATGTTATACATAATAAGAATACTCACCTGGTCAAGGTACTATGGCAGAACCATAAGTACAAAGAGGCAACATGGGAAGTGGAGGATGCAATGAAGGAAAAGTACCCGCACTATTTATTGGCCTAGAATTTAAAATAAAATTTTGAGGGAGAAACTTCTTAAGGGGGGAAGAATGTAACGACCCAAATTTTTCAATGGAACCCCTTCTTATAATTATGTAATATAATAACATGGAGTCACAAAACAATGAACTACTATGTACTATGTGACCTTTAAACATAAGTTTGTCACTTGTGTGTTTTTAATATCAAAAAATGGTAATCTACAATTGTGATCAGTAAGTGATTTTGGAGTCTGAAAAGACAAAAATAATTATTTATGAATAGTAACACACCCTTATGAATAGTATCATACCTTTATGAATAGTAATGAATAGAAAATTGGCCAAAAAATTTGAAACTTCACCCATGAATGTTCAAATACAATTTTGACATCTTAAAAGTGAAAAAATGATCATAGTAAAAAATTGGTATTTTGTAAGTAAATAATATTTTATTTAACATTTTATGTTTAATTTAATAATTTAAATTGGAAATTTATTTTCATAAAATTTAATCATAAATTGTAACTTTATTTTATTATAGTTATAAGATAATTCTATGGGACCTTGATTAATTTTTCAAGGTGCTGTAAAATGATTTATAGTTTTAATGTTGATTTTGTTGAATAAATTAAGATTTTATTTAATAATTTAATTTAAAATATTTTGAAAATTAGTTTTTAATAATAAAGTTCATTTTTTAATTCTACAAGTTTAAAAATGGTTAGGGTGATTTATTGGGATTTTTCTAAAATACATGATTTTTTGTGAATACCGAATATACATTTTCAGTTTTCGGTATATTTGATGACATCCTAATGATGTTAAAATTAAAAAAAATTGATGGTAGAATTTCGTACAGTAAAATAAAATATTAGGTGTCTCAAGTGGATAATACCAGGGGAAAGCCCATGGTTTTACAAAAATCACTAATGAGGTGTCGTTTTTAATTAATAAAAAATATCTCTTTTTTAAAATAAATACCCACTGATCCATTCATTTTATTTCATTAAAAATTCATCCTCCTAAATATGTAGTGTTTTTACCTCCCTAGTACCCCTTCCAAGGTGTCCTCAATCCCCCAAGGTCCAACCTTCATGTTTTAGGATCTACTCTACAAGGTAAGGGAACCTTTCACCCTCTTCTTTTTGTAAACACTTCTTTTATGTCATCTCTTTAGATTTCCATTATCATATGTTGGGGTTTTATATTTTGTGTCAATGTTACTATAATTTTTATTTCCATATGATGAGATACCCTCTTTACTCTCATCAATTCATTTTATGAAATTTTACGTGATGTCGTTAGGCTGCCGAATTTTCATAAGGGATCTCTAAACTTGTCTTTCATTTTCATGTTCATCTATTTTATTATTATTTCCTCATCTCCATTTATCAAAATGTTTTGATGACACTGGTACCTTACAAGTACTAGATTTTTTTCATGATAAATGAATAATTATTCATAATCTCTCCTTTCTTTGTTTATATACTATAATGAAAATACAATCCAAGATGTGCTAATTTACCACATTCATGGATAATGGGTTTTCAATTTCTGATTTTGTATCCAATTCTGGTCATGAAACCATTTTCATGGATGAACTAGACCATAATATATGTATTATGTCTCATATATGGTTCTATAATTCTTTTTTAACCACGTTTTTGATTTATAAAACAAAACATGTTCTTTGTGGTCAAAAACCGCCAATTAACTCAAACTATTATCATTAAAAAATTTATATAATAATCATCTTCATGACAAGTAACCAAATAGAATTTAAAATCACGTAACATCTTATATTTTTACTAATAACATATAAATACAACTGTGAACAATAATCCTTATATTACAAAATTTGTTGAACATGATTATAAGTGAAACAATCATTAGAACCAAGGAAATAAATGGACCAGAACAAGGAAATTGGACCTTGTAACCAATAAAAAGGTTATTAATGAACTCAAAAAGGTTTTAGTAAATCATTTTCATATATTATTGGTTCTGGAGTTATTAATTAATGAACTTAATTTGATTATTCAAGTCATTAATATCAAGTGGAGAACTCCAACAGACTTAAGGTTAGGGATTCTACTCAGACTACCTTTATTCCTTCGGGTTGATCTGTCTTTCATTTTACCCAAAATATGTTGTCTTTTATTTTTCTGAAAAACTTATATATTCTGTTTATATGCTCCAAAATCATTTTTCATGATCCATACCTCCTTATCTTTCTGGGATATATGTTTGTTTAACTGATTCCCTCCTTAATTCATCCCGATAAGAAAACCTATTTTAAGGGAACATCGCAAATTCTTTCCTGATTTCATGTTAACTATATCCTCTGTTTTAATCCACCATTGTCTTTATAAAATCAGTAATTTTATTATGAAAACCTTTTTGGTTCAATTATGGTTTTATATAAAATATTTTCCTCTTTTCTGTTTTAAAAGCTCTATAGTATTTTCCTTATAACCACACAAAAATGTTTTAATGCTAATGTTTCTCAAAAACATTTTTTATATGTTGCCACTTCTGCTTGACATAACTTACCATGTTATATTCCTATTTTACATTATGGACATCCACATCTATTATAATCCCTTTCTTTCATGGACACATTCATGATACACCCATTTATGTCATGATTGTTTTACCCAATTATTTCCATGGGTACCCATC
The DNA here is from genome assembly GCA_963277665.1 of Viscum album. Classification (NCBI taxonomy): domain Eukaryota; kingdom Viridiplantae; phylum Streptophyta; class Magnoliopsida; order Santalales; family Viscaceae; genus Viscum; species Viscum album. The sequence goes on from OY728125.1 coordinate 1,409,369,004, forward strand.
TAATTATGTAAGGTTGATTATGTGCGATTATTCACGTGGAAATAATATTCATAAAAGTGTAGAGATGGGTGAACCCAGATAGTGCTCCAATTCATTAGGTAAAGTTAATTATCATGAGATGCAATGTGAATCGGGGATGGTGGCTAGCCTTGTCCCATACTACTATGGGAAATGAGATCAACGGTTATCCACGACTCATACTAAAGATATGTTTTATGTTTATACCACATTTATATAATTCCATGTTTATATGATCCCATATTTATATGTTATGATTCCACATGTTCCATGATTTTTATATCATTATGTCATGCCTGTTAACTCATGTGCTTAAGCTTTATTCTTTTGTTCATTCTCTTACTAGTCTTTTTAGCTCATCCCTTGGTTCATGTGTTTCCCCAGGATATCCTATGAAGATGTATGAGCATAATGAAACTTTGGAGATCATTATTGAGATTAAATAAAGATTTTTTTGAACCATGTTTTATGTACCTAGTTTTAAAATACACTTGACTTCACGATCATTGGTTTTTACTCGGATGTATATTTATATTTAAAATCATGTAATGTTATATGTAAAATGATAGGGTTTCTATAGGTAACATAGTGTACTCAGTTTTAGATTTGGAGCATGGAAGACATAATAAGATATCTCTAGACATGCTTCGGGAGTTCTATTCATATGGTAGTTGTTGTGGATTTAGTTCTAGATTCAAAGGTCCACCTCTTAGGATATGTGTTCTCAGATAAGGTAGTGATAGTAGACCCTACGTAGGTTAAGGAATCATGAGATTGAAAGACACACAGGGTGTAGTTTTGATAAAAGATGCTCATAATGATGTTTTATAAACATTATTGTTGAGCGAGGTGATATAGTGGTTGCCCACTTTTCAGATAGACCACTTGATTGGGGTTCTACAAACATCATAGATGAGGAAGTATGTAACCAAATCATTCTTTGATACCAAACTATGTAATCTATACCACGTGAGTGGAGCTTCCTTTTTCAAGGATCTCGTGGCATTGAGAACCAGCCGAGAACATCCCCTCATGGGAAAGTGTTTTACTTGGGTGCATGTTTATTAGTAGCATAAGAAACCATCAGGGGAGATCCTGAGAGTGGGAGAGGTAGATATGGGCTCAATATCCCCACCTTTTACCATAGTTTTTTATTTTTAGGAATGAAAATATTTAAAGAAGAGAATAATGTAGAGTCTTTATTATTTCATTATATGACTTTGGAATATTTCTAGGAATGTTTTCAGAGCCATGAATTGAGACAACGTACGATTTTGAGGCCCAATGAGGCCGAACTTATTTTCATAAAAATATTAAATATATTGTATATCACACACATGATGTTTTATAAAAAATAAGGGATTATACATTGACTAGAGCCTCCAATTGAAATTTGAAACCACAATTGAATCCAAAGCGCAGGGTTTACCCAAGGTGTGACCTAAATTTGGTTAGTGCAGGACATTAATATGAGACATCCATTGGAGGGTATGTTTAATTAAGATAAATAAATATTTTTTTTGTTTTATTAAACATCATAATTAAATCCTCTATAAATATCCTCATATAATGGTTTTTATGGGTTATCCTCTTAACCCTTTCTAGGTCAAAGAGGAGGAGTAAAAAGTTATTCATTGGTGGATCAACATCGAATGATGAATGATGATCAGACTAAAGATAATCATGATATGAATGATTAACATAGTGGGATTATCACCTCTATTACTATAGAATTATTTCTTTAGTAGCGATCGATCTATAACCAAGGTAGGGATCATTATTTTTTATTGTTTTCCCTTTTGATTAAAATATTGAGCATGTATTTTATCTTCTTTTAATCTGTGCTATTTGTTCTTTACATGATCCATAAAATTTAATTGATTATATAATTCAGAAAAATTCTTCGTTTGTTGCACATGTTATCACCCCATTTATATCATCATTTTCCAAGAACACATGACCAATTTTGGTTTAATTTGTGCTTATGATTTTCACCTTTCCATTCATAACTTTCTTCACCATGGGCCAACAGGGCCACGATTTAACTTTTTTATGGCGGGTTTGAGAATGATTGAACCCCCATATTCATTGTAGTAGTACGCGAGACATATAGATTGATAGGTTGTGTATGGATTAATGAATGAGCATAATGGTTTTTTTGAACCTATTGGATTGGTACCATGGGTAAGGGTTTGCAATAAAGGCATAATAACAATAGTGATTGATCAGAGGTGGTTCGAGTCGGATTGCGGATCCCCATTATACTAATTAAGATGTGATGATGACATGCGGTGCAACAAGATTGTATCTGAGTAGAGGATGCACGCAAGGTCTTGTGGAGGAGGCTAATTAGTGTGTACATGATGGTGTCTTGAAGGTGTGAGGGCCGATTCCTGGTGCGGAGTGCGGTTAGAGCTAGATCTAGAAATGATTAATGGGAGTTGTGTTATTATTATCAGTTTTAATAATAATAATATTGTTATTTTTACCATTTATAATAATTATACGAGGAGTTTAAAAAAATTGAATGAAGAGGGAGGGGAACATGAAGCATTTGGTGAAGGTAGGAGGCCATATTCATGTAATAATATATTTTATAATAATAATATTATTATTTTAATAAATATTATTATTATATACTATATTTATTAAACTTTTACTTTCCTACATACATGAGGCTCTGCCTCTTTCAATGTATTCCCAATCATTTTCACCCATTCTATTCTCTCCTACTTTTTATCCTCCATTGTCATCATTTCCTACTCAATTTTCACATTCATATCTCACTCTTCCAAATATGGTTTCCACTACAAATTTCCATCCACCTCTTGCCTCTACGATCATAGAATTATAGCTTCCCATTCATGTCTTCCCGCATGTCACGAACCAGCCCGAGTCAACCCTGAACTGCTCACAAGGGCCAGCCCGTGAGAAGTATAGAGAGGCGTTCCCAATCCTCCCAGGACGGAGGAAATCCCCAAGGGCATCAATTGAGTTCATAAGGGAATGATTTATCCCATATATAAATAATCAAACAAATAGTGGAATGAAATGTAAATCCCAAAATAAATTTATATAAAAACTAAACTGAACATTATTTGTACAAGAAACTGAAAGTACAACTAAACCAACAACTCATCTAACTAAACCCGATAACCAACTAACTCTATGTGACCCTTCTGGTCACTCTCCAAGATAATGATTACACGTCACAGATAGAGTTAATATTTTCATTATTAGAAATTTGTTTTTCAAAGATTTATTCCCTCTCAATTACCCAATTAGAATATAATTGCATCATTTAAGTGCTTTTTGTGTATTTTGTTCTTAAATATGAAAATGGGGTAATTCTATAAAATTGAAAGTTTTATATAGCTTATCTTTTTTGGGAATAACATTTATAATATTTTTCCAATTTAAGTGAATCTTTTTTTAGGCTTTATATACTCATGGGATTCAATTTTGTATTCTTGAACAAGTCCCAATTCAAAACCCAATGGTACAGAAAAATCAATCAGGTAGAAAACTCATTTTAGCTAGAAGAATGAACCCCATCAAATTAAATCTACAATATCTCATTCATCCTACATTAAAATTAGGTTATCCTAGATGGTTTCAATAGAGGACATTCAAAGGACGACTCAAAATAAATTTCATAAAATATTAAGATCATCAAAGAATCTTTTGGGCCCGACCAAGTGGAGTGGATGAAATATTTTTTGGCGGCCAGAAAAGTGATCGTCATTGATGCGGACATATATTTCTTTACACCTGTCCAAATACTCTATTATTTTTAGGTTCTATAGAAATATTCATTAAAAACATTCTATAAGAAGGGACCTCAGTGAGGTTTGGCCATCTTTTGGGCAGAATAGAGGAAACCATCTGGAGGACAGATTCTGGAGGATCAAATTTCTGTTCTTTCTTTTCTTTGTTTTACAATTATTTGTCTTTTAATGTGTTGTTATTGCCCCTTATTCATAATTACCCTTACCATGGTGGGGTAAAATTTTGTGTGATTTGGTAAGGAGAGGTTTTCCATTTTTTTATTTCATGATTTCTTACTATTAATATTTTAAAATCCTCTTTCCTCTTCTGCGAATCAGTTTCAATTTTTTATAACAGTTTTTATTATCATATACGATTGTATCTGATTTTAGATTATGTTTTTTATTTATATTTTTTCAATGATAAATATCTCCCTCCACTAGGTTATGGTTAATAAATGATGGAATAGACTAGGACTTAGTGGTGAAGTACTCGGTGATCACCGGTACGTGTGTGAGGACTAGTGAATGTTCTTGATTGCTTTGGATAAACAAGACCCGATTGGAAATTACCTAAGACAATAGGTGGTATTCGCTACAACTCTATTACACATTGGAAGGAGTATAGACCAATCTGAGGTTTTAGTACGGTTTATTCTCACATTTTTATTTGACTAAGGGAGTGAGAAGAAACGATTATGGATTCTCACTCTTAACGATTTAGCAGAAGAGAATTGGGTAATGTAAATTGTGATAGAATTAAAATTGGAAAACCCACCCTAACATGATAACCATTTCATATCACTGATTTAAATTATATCATTTTTCAATTTGTTTTAAAACTTTCACTTAATTTCTTTACTTTATTCAGTGTCTTTCTTCTATTATACAAATCAAAGAATTTCAAAAACAACATCACTTCTTTCTATTATCTTAAGTGACAAACACTATTGTTGAGAACTCCTCTCTAGAGACAACCAAGGTAATCCACAATAATACATTTTAACATAGGTTATATTTTTTTTTCAAACCCCATGACAGGAACGTGTCAAAACTTGGCACCGTTGCTGGGGAGGTAGTGCCAACATTTCTTTTCTTTTCTTTCCCTTCTCTTTTCATCTTTTCTCTTAAAATTTTCATGACTAGAACCTCAAAATATGAACCTTTACCCATAGATCCTGAAATTGAAAGAACCTTGTGGAATAGACTTAGAAACCAAAATTTTAAATCTTAATTTGAGGAAATTTTTCGTTTAGAACCAAGTGAAACTTCATGTGTTCATTCTAAGAATATCATCATGGCTAAAAATCAAAACCAAACACTTAGAGACATTTGTGGACCATAATTCCTTAATCTAAACAATGAAATTGTCATGCCAGTATTACAAAATGATTTTTAAATGAAACCTAACATGATTCCTTTGCTTCCAAAGTTTCGTGGTTTGGCAGGTGAAGATCCAAACAAACACATTAAAGATTTCACACATGTGTACTAAACTTTCAGACCTCATGGAGTTATCAAGGAGCAGGTAAATTAGAAGTCATTTTCATTTTCATTGGATCAGGAAGCAAAAGAATGGTTGTACAACCTACAACCAGGAGACGTGCATGACTAGAATGACCTGGTAAGATGTTTTATGAAAATCTTCTTCCCCACATCTAGAATTATATCCATTAGGAAGGAAATCTATGCCATACGACAATCCTCCGGAGAAACCCTTTACAAGTATAGGAAGAGATTTAAGAAGCTATGTGTCAGATTACCACATCAATCCATTGAGGAACATCAATTTCTTGTATTCTTCAATCAAGGACTACTAGAAAATGACAGAACCCATCTTGATGCATCATTTGGAGGTGCATTGATTGACAAGTCACTAGAAGAAGCCAAAGGATTGATTGAGAAGATTTCCTAGAACTCGCAACAGTTTGTAACAAGAGGTATTGGAACAAGAGGTATTCATGAGGTACACACTTCTCATCCATAATCCTTATTAGAATCTAGGATTTAAGAGCTTACTAGTTTTGTGAGACAGATGACCTTGAAGAAAGTTAGTGACCAACAAGCGCCAGCTAAGGTATGCGGTTTATGCTCATCACTTGATTATTTCACTGACCAATGTTCTGAAATACATGGAATAGAAACCTGTGTAGAAACTTTTTATCCAAGGCTGTTCTAATAAATCAAGGATAGAGAGATCCTAACCAAGTCCAATATGGGTTTGGAAATCAGCAGAATCAAGGTAGACCACCATACCCAAACCAATTTCAAAACCAACCACCATTCCAGAATTAATTCAAGAACCCACCGCCGTTTCAATAGAAAAAATCTTATAACCAGCCTTCTTACCAAAAACCAACCACTTTACAAAGACACTATGAGTATCCATCCACCATTGCACAACCTCCAATTCAAATCCAACAACAGAAATCTGTGTTTGAAGGACTGAAAGACACTGTTAAAGATTTTTCCAACAAGTTTGAAAGTCTCATGGACTTTCTGACCAACAATCCAAGTAAAATACCTTCCCAAACAATCCCAAACACAAAAGATAATGTTAGTATTATAACTTCGAGAAGTGAAAAATAACTCCCACCACCATTCACCATTGAACCTAAAACAAGAGTACCTTATCTAGGAGAGATTGAAGTTGGAAATGATCACAATTATTTGAAAATTCATCGGGAAGAAGATAAGAAAGAGGAGGAGGAGAAGGATAGGCCAAGGAAGAAGAAAAAAGAAACACCGTTTCAAAAGAAACAAAGGGAGAAGAAAGATATACCCCCACCATTTCCATCAAGGATGATTGAATCAAAAAGGATGCAAGAAGAAGCTCCGCAAAAAGAAATTTTGTACACCTTCCAGAAAGTGGAAATAAAAATACCTCTGCTTGAATAAATAAATCAAATTACAAAGTATGCTAAATTTTTGAAGGGTATTTTCACCAATAAGAGGAGACTTCAAGGGAATAATATGATCAATTTGGGAAGAAGCGTCTCAAACCTTCTCACACCATAATTTCCAACCAAATTTCAAGATCCAGGTGTGTTTTCTATTCCATGCACCATTGGTTCATTAAATTTATCTAATGCTTTGTGCAATTTATGTGCATCATTTAATTTATTACCTCAATCAGTATATAATTCTTTGAATATGGGATACTTGAAGACCACCAGAGTGGTGGTCCAGCTTGCAAATAGATCCACAGTTTTCCCAACAGGAGTTCTGGAGGATGTCCTGGTAAAAGATAAATATCTTTTATTCCCTGCTGATTTTTATGTGTTTAATATGGAAGATGATAGTATCCCATAACACTCACCCATGATTTTGGGGAGACCTTTCTTGAAGATGTACAAGACCATCATCAATGTCCATGAAGGGACAATTACCATGGTGTTTGGAGACAGCATTGTCCACTTCAATATTTTTGAATCCATGAGGCACCCATCAGGTGATCATTCAGTCTTTCACACTCTCCCATGAAGATAGTACATAAATAATTGAATAATCGGGAATGTTTCATGGATTCTTATCATTAGGAATGAATTTTTCTATTAAAAATATCACTGAACATATGGATGCATAAACTCCTGGAGATTCTGATTTCCTCTTGGAAGAAGAGGTAAAACATGATTTCTTTGATAATTTTTTAAATGATGATGATGATGATGTTATTTCTTGTGTGTAGGATGTAAAACCATTGGAAGTTTGGAACCTCAATTTAGTTTCATCCCTTGAGAATCCCCTGATCTATAATTAAAAAAACTACCCAATTATTTAAAATATGTTTACCATATTGAGGGAGAGAAATTACCAGTAATAATTTCTAATAATCTATCTAAAACTCAAGAAAAATCATTAATTGATATTTTGAGAGATAATGTCCAAGAAATAGGGTGAAGATTAGTGATATCCCTTGAATAAACCCAAAACGTTTCTCACATAGAATTTTTATTGAAGTAGATTCCAAACCTGTTAGACAACCCCGAAGGAGGTTGAACCCCACCCTGATAGAGGTTGTGAAAAAAGAGATTGAGAACCTGTTAGAAGCTGGGATAATCTATCCCATATCATATTCACATTGGGTTAGCCCCATCCAGGTAGTTCTAAAGAAAACTAGCCAAACCATTGTGAGGAATGAAAAGAAATAATTAATCCCTGTGAGAATTCAAAATAGCTAGAGAGTGTGCATAGATTTTAGGAAGTTGAATCAGGTCACTCGAAAAGATCATTTCCCTAACCCTTTCATTGACCAGCTGCTAGAGAGATTGGTAGGGAGAACTCATTTTTTCTTTTTTGGATGGATTTTCTGGTTATTTTTAGGTACCCATTTCTCATGAGGATCATGATAAGAATACCTATACTTGTCCTTTCAGTACTTTTTAATACCAAAGGATGCCATTTGGATTGTGTAATACTCCACGTACATTTCAGAGGTGTATGGTAAGTATATTTTCTGATCACATTGATTATTTTTGGAGGTTTTCTTGGATGATTCCACAGATTTCGGAAATTCTTTTGACCATTGTTTAAAATCTGGAAGAAGTTTTGAAAACTTTCATTGAGAAAAACCTTGTTTTGAATTTTGAAAGGTGTCATTTTATGGTTGCGAGAGGAATTTTCTTTGTGCATGTCATTTCTTAGAAAGGCATTGAAGTTGATAAATCAAAAATTAAAGTGTTAAATTCTTTTCCTTACCCAACTTGTGTGAAACATGTTAGATCATTTTTAGGACATGCAGGATTATACGGGAGGTTTATCAAAGATTTCAATTAGATTTATCTCCCTCTCTCTAGATTAATTTTGAAAGATGATCATTTCTATTTCAATGGTTCATATAGGGAAGCCTTTGATGAGTTGAAAATGATATTGATTACACCACCGGTAAAGCAGCCACCCAATTGGGAAGAACCATTCAAGGTACATTGTGATGATCCAAACCAAGCAGCTGGAGAAGTTCTTTCTCAAAGAACTGAGGGTAGGCCACAAGTCATTTCATATTCCTCAAAAACCTTATATGTGGCCCAATTCAACTATACAACAATATAAAAATAGTTTTTATCAGTTCTTTTTGTTTTTGAAATATTTAGATCATATCTTCTTAGAACTAAAGTCATTGTGTTTTCTGATCATTCAGCTCTTAGGTACTTGATGAAGAAGGATGAAGAAAAACTAAGGCTAGTGAGACGGATGCTACTACTGCATGAGTTCAACATAGAAATCAAATATAAGATGGGATTTGAGAATAATGTGGCTGATCACTTATGTAGACTACCCAACACCACTGAAGTTGAAATTCCAGACACTAAACCACTAAATGATCGCCTTCCAGGAGAGCTGTTGTACTTGATTGAAGGAGAAGTACCTTGGTATGATTACATGTTAAATTATCTGGTAAAATCTCAGGTCCAATCTCATTTAAATTCTCACCAAATTCAGAAAGTTAAATCTGAATCTAGATATTACATCTGAATGATCCATTTCTTTGGAATATTTTCAATGACCAAATGATCTGAAGATGTTTGCCTAAAAATGAAATTGAATCAGTCTTTATGTTTTTTCACATATTAGCTTGTAGAGGCTACTTTGGACCTCATAGGACAAAAATTAAGGTTTTAGAATCTAGACTTTATTGGCCATCACTTTTTAAAGATTCTCATGAATTTTTCAAACGGTGTGAAAAATGTCAGTTTACCGGAAATATTTCTTAGAGACAAGAAATACCCCAAAAGCCACTTAATTTTTGTGAAATTATTGAACTTTCGTGGTTAGATTTTATGGGATCTTTCCCAATATCACATTGAAATTCTTATATTCTACTTGTTATTGATTATGTTTCCAAATAGGTGGAAGCAAAATCCACCAGGACTGACGATGATAATGTTGTTTGTGAATTTGTCAAGGATAACATATTTTGTAGGTTTGGAGTTCCCAGAACCATCATTAGTGATCAAGGGACACAATTTTTCAATAGTATAATAAAGGATTTATTGAAAAATTATGGGGTTCATCATAAAACATCAACTCCCTATCATCCACAAACTAATGGGCAAGCTGAAGTGTTCAATAGGGAAATTAATGGAATTTTGGAAAAGACAATTAATCCAAAGAGGAAGGATTGGAGCCAAAGGATAGAAGAAACATTATGGGATTATAGGATATCCTACAAAACCCCAATTGGAATGATTCCATATAGGTTGATTTATGGGAAACGTTTTCACCTACCTGTGGAATTGGAACACAAGGCATACTGGTTTGTGAGGAAGATGAATCTGGATCCTGAAAGTGCTGGGAAAGAGAGAAGATTGCAGTTACATGAGCTGGAAGAAATTAAAAGGGAAGCATTTGAAAAATATTGAATTTACAAAGAGAGAACAGGAGTGGCTCATTAAAAATTGATACAACAAAAGACTTTCATCCTGGAGACAAAGTTTTGTTATTCAATTCAAGACTCAAGATGATGCGAGGTAAAATTCGTTCCATGTGGTAAGGTCCATTTATAGTTACTCTTGTATATCTTTTTACTGCTGTGCAGATTGTAAAGGATGGAGAGAAGGATCCATTCACTATTAATGGGAACAGGTTGAAGAAATTCCTTAGGACCATTCCATCTGATCCAATGGAGGAGATCACACTCTTACAAACTGTTTGTCAATAAACTCCATCAGGTCATACCTCTCCTTTATATTTTATTGATTTCAATTATTCAATTTAAAATATTATTATGTGTTAAATACATTTGAATTCATTGCGGACACTGCATCATTTAAGTGTGGCAGAGGGAACCTTTGTAGTTTAGGATTTTTTGTTGTTGTTTTTTTCCTATTATTTGTTTTAAATGTGTTTGTTTCATATTTTGTGTGTTTATTTTTAAAATTTTTGGTGTTTTTTTTAAAATTTTGAGCTGAAATGATTATCTTTGACATTTTGGAAACCAATTTCTGTGGGATAAATAATATATTCCATGAAAATAAGCTTAAATTAATGTTGCAAATTACTTCATTTCAAGTTTAATACTTTGGGAATTTCATGAAAAAGTACTCTGAATTTTTAATCCCATTCCATATAGCACTATATTTATATTTGAAATCACTTTCCCATGAGTCTTCTGAACCTATTGTTTTAATATTCATTACATTCACCTCACTTCTTCAGAGAACCAAACAATGCTTGATTTAACCAGAATTTGATTTATTCATATCAAAACTTGAGGGTTAGAGATACATGTGTTTTAAATGATTGAGGAATTTATTTGGATTTAAAGCCCCCTTTTCAATAAAATCATTTTTATAATGTCCTACCTTGAAAATTTTATCCTTTTTGCCTTTAGAATCTATGAACAACCTATTATGATAGCCACATTACAAGCCAATTTTCCCTATCTAACCTTCTCTTGAAGTAAAATTGCATGATCTAGTTAAACTTATGTGTAGCGAAAGATGTTTTGTATTGTACTAACTTTCTGGGGGATACTTTGGCAGAAAATAAAATGTTTAAGAGATGTTATTGCTGATGAAAAAAAATCATTCTTCCAAAAGTTGTGACTTTTTTGGAGCTTTCAGGATGAGAGAAGATGCGCCTTTTTGGAGCTTCTAATGAAGAAAGAAAGTTGTGCCTTTTCTGGAGCTTTCAAGAAATATTATGTTTGAGAAGATAGAAATTTTTTCAATTTAAATGATGAAATGTGTGAACATTCCTTGTTATTCCAGGATGAATGATCTGATTTTCTACTAAGGGGTGTGAAGAGGAGACGATACCTGTGTGAAAATCTGAGTAATGGAATTCGTCTTCAAAAAGAGCAGAGCCCTCTTCATTCAGCCTCATAATTTTCACATATAAATCCTGAGAACCAAAATCCACAAAACAACCTTGAGAAGTCCTCATGATAAACATATGTCTTTGACTCACATCGGGTGTAGATATAGGAATTTATCAAGCCTATGGTGACCCTTGTATGAGTTTGGATGAGAAAGACATTGCTAAAAAAATTGAAATTTGTGTGTTGAGAGATAATAAAAGTTAGCTAACTATTTTTTGTGCATGGGAGGAGAAATGAAGAGGAAATATTTTTAATAATATTAAATTAATAACTTTAAATAATACTTTTTTAGGAGGCATGGTATAATTTGTTTCTTGTGGTCAAATTGGTGGACCTCATGGATAAGTGTTTTGAATTTTTTTTTGATTTTATTTTGATTCTGACTTGTCCAGGTGTACAAGTGATAAGTATGGGTGAATTGATAAAGTTAATATTTTCATTATTAATAATATGTTTTTCAATTATTTAACCCCTCTCAACTAACCAATTTGAGTATATTTTCATCATTTAAGTGTTTTTGGTGTATTTTGGGCTTAAATGTGAAAATGGGGTAATTCTGTAAAGTTGAAAGTTTTAAATAGAATCTATTTTTCGGGAATAACATTTATAATATTGGTCCAATTTAAGTGAATATTATTTTAGTATTAATATACTCATGGGCTATAATTCTTTCTACTGGACCAAGACCCAATTCAAAACCCAATGGTACAGAAAAATCAATTAGAGAACTCAGTCTGGCTACCAGAATGGACCCCACAGAATTAAATCTACAATATCTCATCCACCGACCTTAAAATGAGGTGATTACAACTGTTTTAGACAAATGACACTCAATATATGATTCAAAATAAATTTCACAAAATATGAATATGTTCAAAGCATCTTTTGGGCGCGTCCATTTGGAGTGGGTGAAACATTTTTTGGACGACAAAAAAGTAATGGTCATTGATTCAGCCATATATTTTTTTAAACCTATCCAAAGACTATAAAGTTTTTATGGTCAATATACAAATTCATTAAAAACATTCTATAAGATGGGACCTCAGTGTTTTTCGACTGTCTGGTGGGCAGAACTGAGGAAAACTTCTGGAGGACGGATTCTGGAGGATCGAATTTCTGTTCTTTCTTTTCTTTGTTTTACACTTCTTAGTCTGGTAATGTGTTCTTATTTCCCCTTATTAACAATTACCCTTACCATGGTGGGGTAAAATTATGTTTGATTGAAGAAGGATAGGTTTTCCCTTTTGTATTTCATGAGTTCTTGCTATTAATGTTTCAAAATCATCTTTTCACTTCTGTGAATCAGTTTCAATTACTTATAACATTTTTTATTATCATGTATGATTGTATCAGATTTTACATTGTGTTCTTTATTTATATTTGGTTAATGATAAATATCTCCCTCCACTAGGTTCTGGTTTATAAATGATGGAATAGACTAGGACTTAGTGGTGAAGTACTTGGTGGTCACCAGTACGTGTGTGAGGAGTAGTGAATGTTCTTGATTGCTTGGGATAAAAAAGTCCCGATTGGAATTGCCTAAGATAATTGGGGGTATTTGATACAACACTATTACACATTGGAAGAAGAGTATACCAATATGATGTTTTAGTAAGGTTTATTCTCACATTTTTATTTTACCAAGGAAGTGGGAAGAAACGATTGTGGATTCTCACTCTTAACGATTTAGCAGAATAGAATTGGGTAAAGTGAACTATGATAGAATTACAATTGGAAAACCTACCATAACCTGATAACCATTTCATATCACTGATTTAAATCATATCATTTGTCAATTTTTTTAAATCCTTCAATTTATTTTTTATTTTATTTAGTTTCTTTCTTTTATTTTCTAAATCAAACAATTTCCAAAACAACATCACTTCTTGTTATTATTTTATGGGACAAACACTATTATTGAGCACTCATCTCTGGAGACAACCTAGGTAATCCACTATAATACATTTTAACATAGGTTATATTTTTTTCCACACCCCAAGATAGGAACGTGTTAGTCGACCAAGGATATCGAACTCAATCTAAAACCTACACAAGGGCTAAAAACAGAAGAAGACTATAGGAGTGAGTAGTAAAACTCAGTAGGTCAACCTGATATTCTATTCCTGATGAAAATCCTTTAAAATAATAGAAACATAAATTTCAAGTTTTAAATATAGGATATAAAGGTATGTTTTCCAAATGAGGTCCCATGATATATAAAAAAATTACCAGACAAAAACATGCATGTTTTATAAACAAGAATACTAGTAACATTTTTCAAAGAGGTGCAACTTCAAAATGAAAATAGTTTTCAAGAGGGATGCTTTAAAGAATTTAAAATTTTAAATAAATTACACACACTATTAAATTTACCAAGAAGACACACCGTATTCCATTGTTGAGTACAAAATAACCCATGAGCACAAGTCACAGGAACACCCCTAGGCACTAGTTAGTTGTGTGCCCAAGGTACCTCGTATCCCGGTGAAAGTAACCATAATAAATATCCATTCTTGTTCACACGAGCCACTAAAAGGGATCATACCCATAACCTAGTGGTCCTCTAACAACATCGTCATGATAGTTTAGTTAGTGTTGTTATCGTCAAACTTGATAAGTGAAACAGGGGCCAAACCCCACAGAATCACTAGCATACTAGTACATGTCCACCCACCTAGATATCTGAGATTCTCATTAGTGCTCAATCAAGTTAAAAATATTATCAAATACACTTTACAAATCAAAATTCTATTACCAAACCATAAACTCATAAAAATCCTTCAAACATGTTTCAAATTTCTTTCACATATCAATAAACCACTAAAAAGATTCGTAAAAAAATTTCCAGGAATATAACGAGGCCTTGCACATAAAATCCATTCAAAAATAATATTTTAAGGAAAAAATACCATCAATAACATAACAAACAATATTTTTCAGCCCCAAAACCAATTAATAAATAATTTTCATGGATCATAAAATTTACTTAAAAGATCGAACCAGAAATACACATGGAAACCATTTTTACAAAAAAAACGCCAAATGGGCCTTTAAGCCTTTCTCAAAACAATCCTTTGACAAAGGTATGAATTTTATGTTTATTAAGGATGTGTATACACACCATTTAAAGCAGAAAAAAACATTCATAAATCCCTTAAAACATTTAGGTTACATTTTCAAAACACAACCATTTTCATAAGGATGTGAAATGGGTCATTTTTCGACAACTCGGGCCAAAACGTGTTGTTAACCAACACCCATTTGTTTGTAAAACCAAATAAAAATTTAAAAGACCTATGAGGACCAAAAATAACATTTATAATTCTTAAAATTCATTTATAAATCCAAACAAATAATTTTCAAATCAAACATAACACATAAAATCCAAACTGGTAATTTATCGAACACATGACATGCCCTTTTAAACAAAACAATTTCTTTTAAGCACTTGACAAAGAATAAAATACCAATTGAATGAAATATTCTATAAAAGATACTATAACATATTAAAAATACCATAAACCATGTTCAAAACCTCACAAAATAGTTTTGAAAGATAGTTTATCACTTAAGCAAACACTTGGTGTGCACTTTTATGATTAAACAACACTACCTTTCACAAAACAAGGATTAAATAACCATTTTTCACACCAATAAAATTATCCAAATGATAAATAATAACAATAAACATATATATCAGATTAAAACAATGATAAAATGATTAATATTAAAATATTAAGCCATGCGCGAGGGATATCCTACCTCAAATCCTTGGTGTAATGGAAACGCACACCCAATATCACCATATGAGGGATTACAAACCCTAAACCTATGAAAACCAGAACCAAACAAAAAAAACCCAAAAAACATCATATTATATTAGAACCCTTGTTATATCATGACTAGTTGAGATTATAAAACCAACAAATAATGAAAGGAGGAAGAAGAGGGAGGGGAAAGGAGAAGGAATCTAACCTTGTCAACTAGAAAAATATTTATCTTCCATTAGATATTCACCCATAGAGAAAATGGAATGGGTTGAAACTTCTTGTAAAGTCTCATAAGGTATAGAGGAACCAGGTAAATATGATTTTTGGAAAGAAGATTAATAGTGGAATGATTTATGGATGAAATAATTTACCTTCTCGATTCTGGACATTTTGAGAGAAATTGAGAAGTTTTCCCTAATATGTGACTCATATGATCTCAAAAGAGGAAAAATAAATAATTAGGGTGAGGATATTAGTATTGGATTCTAGTGGGAGGTTGAATAACTGAAATATATTAAAAGTGGAATTAGATATAAGTGAAACAAACAATTTTTTTAAAACTGGAAATGGGCCCAAGGGCTGGCCCAATACCTAAATAAGTAACCCCAATTCACCATGCTTATGAATTTATAAGGGGTAAAAAAGGATATTGTTGTTTTAATTGGTCAGTTAAGGACAAGTGGAAATTTTAATTAGTCAAAAATGATAAAAAAAGAATGAGTTATAAAAGAAAGAAATATGTTTTTAATTATGAAAATGGGCTCACGGTTGGCCCAAATCATAAAGTAAACACTCTTTCTCCAAAAAATCCTAAACAAGAAATGGAGAACCTAAATTAGAGTTATTAGACATATATGGTAGTTCAAAACACAAAATTAATCTCACCAAACACCCAATAAAAGGATCGGGATTTTCAACGAACAGGATCAAAACCATGACCTGAAAAGAAAAAAAACGGGTGTGAGAATTCTCCCCACCATTAAAGCTTTTCACCCCAGGAAAGACATAGCAGATTCAAATTATTTGATAAACACCTAAGGAATAATTATCTATATGGTCCATCCTACTAATCCAATGAAAACCCATCAACCATTAATGGAACATAATCCTCATACCTCAACTAAAACAAAAACTCTCACCCACTTCTTGAGAATCAACAGAAAGATTGAGTCACTACCTCCACAACCATACCAAGAACCCGGTTGTTGGGCCTTATACCAATGAACCCAAAAATCACTCAAACCAAAGATAAGTCATAAAAATCAAAGATTCCAGTAGATTATGGGATATAATCCCTATCATTAATAAACAACTAGCACTAGATAAGTTCTTAGGAAGAAAAATCAACAAGACCCGTGGGGGTCTCCCCATCATTAGAACCCAACTTGCTACGAACAAAAAATTATTCAACATGAGCTAGAATCGGGCCTCACTCACAAAATCCGACCAAAAAACTCCCACAACAACCTACCAACCCATGTTGAGAGGAACAAAACATGAACATTTAAGCCACCCAATCTCGAATGTAGGCGGCAAGAACTGGGCCAACACTCTCTACACAAATCCAAACCCCCACCAATTAGGGAGGGGAGGGAAGGGGACCCAATCACTGGGCCATTGAAATAAAAAAAGAAAAATTGTAACTACTTCTCGGAAATGAAATAGATACGATCTTAGCAATACTACCCAAAATCCTAGGCCTCCTGACTATGTGCCAACTTCACTCCAAAACCTAGGGCTGGAGCTCTGATGGATGAAGCATCTCTTGACTCGCAATTAGGCTTTGATAATCCCCAACTTGTACTCCATCCCTTAGTTCCACACAGTACCATATAACACTCCCACGAAGAAACCTTAGATCAAGGGCCACCATGAAACTCTTATCCTCAACAACACATTTTTATAAAAACAAGAACATTCAGGTATAAAGCACTATTTTCTCTCACTCCGAACGAGGAGAAGAATGAACAAGAAACATAAAAACTCCCACTAAACATCACCGAGAACAACTACTACAACTGAGAGAATCAACATAAAGGGAAGACACTTTAAATCAATCCCAAATAGCTCTCTATTTCTATAAACAGGCTGAGTTATCATTCTAAGTGGTGGATTTAACATTTTAAATGAATCCTTAAGTTGATCAATAGGAAATATTTCCAACGGAGAACTATTCATGGGAACATCACAACATCAAGCACATATTTAGAAACCCAATGAACCTTACTCCAAAACTGAGCCACCAATAAGATCTCATCTCAAGATACAACAAGACTATGTCTTCTAGATCACAAGGAAGCTCACTAAATAAAAAAATATTCTAGAACATAGAAAAAACTATCCACATAACCATTGGTTTATAAACGAAGGCTACAATTTTTCATCTCAACACACTTTTGAAAAACAAACTAACTTGGCGCGAATCCACATTCACCAATTGTGTTTCATCAAGTCTCACCCACATGCATATTTTCAGGCAAACCTAGGCACCTAATCATCATTCCATATATTCCATCCTTTCAGATATCAAAAAAACCATTCATGTGAGCACCCATGAAAACACCAAATGCTAAAACAAAACAACATCATTCTAAAAATCATGTACCTTCAAGAGGAACACCAACCAACATGTCAAAAAAACCTTTTCATGTTTCACAAAACAAAACACACTTCATAAAAAACCATTTTCTTAAAATCCAACCCCTTTTTCATTTTTAACAACTTTTAAAACATCCAAGCTACCCCAAAAAACCCCTTCCCATTTTCTAAAATTCAGCAAGGTATCTTTTCATTATCTGATGGTCATTGAGGCCAATACCCTTTCTAGGAAAACACCAACAGCTCAATACCAATTTCAAAAACCAATTCATCATATTCAAACACTTTTCAACATCCCAAACCACGCCATTTAAAACAAAGATTCTGAATCACCTTAAAATGATTCACACTTTCCAAACATTCTATTCTAACAAACCACATGGATAGATTATAGATAATCCAACCCGGTTAAATCATTTCCACTTCCTCTTTTTCCCCAAAAACACAATCTTCCCAAACCATTCTTATATTTAATTTTTGAAGACCCCTTTTTCCACTATTAAAAATCAAATACTTCCTTTAAAACCCATTTTTACAATTCGCATACAAGTATTTTCAAAAAAAAATTCAGAATTCAGGAAAGGTCCAAGAAACCCACAAAAGGGAACTAGTGTCGGTGGGTGACTTGACCATATGGTTGGTGGCCATATGTTAAAAAACACCAACATAGAAAGACTTATTAGGACCATAACCTAGCTCCAAATGGATTTCCAGGCCCTGCGAGCTCATAGAGGCCATTTTTCAGACTCCCCTTGTCGTATCCCAATAGTAAACAATCAACAAGAACAAAGAAAACTAATAAAATTGGACATCCTTTAGAAACTAGAGGATCAGAACAAGAAAGAGTTCATGACACTCTTCCAACACATACCCCTCATGTACCGA
Source organism: Viscum album (assembly GCA_963277665.1). NCBI lineage: Eukaryota > Viridiplantae > Streptophyta > Magnoliopsida > Santalales > Viscaceae > Viscum > Viscum album. The sequence goes on from OY728125.1 coordinate 1,409,387,861, forward strand.
CAATCCTACTCCATATACCTTGAAATACCCCCCAAATAACAAGGGTTCTCTAAAAATAAAGGTCTGCAAAGAGATGACCTCCTTTGATACCATTTTTTCACGAACCAGTCTGAGTCGACACTGAACCGGTCACAAGGGCCAGACCACAACAAGTCCCGAGAGGTGTTCCTAATCCTCCCGGGATGGAGAAAATCACCAAGGTAATCAATAAAGTACACAATGCAACTATTTCTCCCATATATAAACAATCAAACAAATAGCATAAAGAAATGGACATCCCAAAATACATTTATATAGAAAATGAACTGAACATTATTTGTACAAGAAACTGAAATTACAACTAAAAAACCACTCATCTGACAAAACCCGATAACCAACTATCTCCATGTGACCCTTCTGGTCACTCTCCAACATAATGATCACACGTCTCCCATGGCGATCGAACTCAAGCTGAAGCCTGCACAAGGGATAAAAATAGAAGAAGACTATAGTCGTGAGTACTAAAACTAAGTAGGTTATCCCGATATTCTATTCCCAATGCGCATCCATTAAAATAAAAGAAACATAAATATAAAGTTTTAAATACAATATCTAAAGGTACTTTTTCCCAAATGAGGTCTCATGCTATATAAAAAATTTACCAGACAAAAATTGTCATGTTTTATAAACAAGAATGCTAGTAACTCTTTTCAAAGAAGTGCAACTTCAAAATGAAAACAGTTTTCAAGAGGGATGATTTAAATAATTTACAATTTTAAATAAATCGCACACACTATAATATTTACCAACCAAATTCACTGTATGTCGATGGTGAGTACAAAATAGCCAATGAGCACAAGTCACGGGAACACCCCAAGGCACTAGTTAGTTGTGAGCCCGAGGTACCTCGTATCTCGGTGAAAGTAACCATAATAAATATCCATTATCGTTCAAATGAGCCACTAGAAGGGATCATAACCATAACCTAGTGGTCCTCTAATAACATCATCATCATAGTTTAGAAAGTGTTGTTATCGTCAAACCTTCTAGGTGAAACAGGGGCCAAACCCCATAGAATCACTAGCATACTAGTACACGTTCTCCCACTTAGATACCCAAGATTCCCATTAGTGCTCAATCAAGTTAAAAATATTATCAAATAAAATTTCTAAATAAAAATTCCATTAAAAAACCATAAACAGACAAACATCTTGAAAACATGTTTCGCATTTCTTTCAAAAATTAATGAACCGCTAAAAAGATTCGTAAAATAATTTAGAGGAGTATAACGAGACCTTGCACATAAATTCCCATAAAAATGCACTTTTAAGGCAAAAAACACATCAATAACATAAAAACCTAGATTAGGAATCCCAAAAACCAATTAATAAATCATTTTCATGGTCCATAAAATTCCCCCAAAATATAGAACATGAAATACACATGAAACCATTTTTACAAAAAAACAAATGCCAAACGGGCCTTTAAGCCTTTCTCAAAACTATCCTTTGAAAAAGTTATGAATTTTACTTTTCTTAAGGAGGTGTATAAACACAATTTACAGCAGAAAAACACATTCATAAATACCTCGAAACATTCATGTTACATATTCAAAACACAATCATTTTTATAAGGATGTGAAACAGGCCATTTTTCGACAACTCGGGCCAAAACATGTTGTAAACCAAAACCCATTTGTTTGTAAAACCAAATCAAAATTGGAAAGCCCTATGAGGACCCAAAATACCATTTATCATTCTTAAAATTCATTTATGAATCCAAAAAAATAATTTTTAAATCAATGATAACACATAAAAGCCAAACTTGAAATTTATCGAACACATGACACGCCCTTTAAAACAAAATAATTTATTTTAAGCATTACCAAAGAATAAAACAGCAATTGCATGCCATATTTTATACAAGATTATGTTACATATTCAAAATACCATAAAACATGTTCTAAGCCTCACAAAATAGTTTTGAAAGATCATAGAACATTTAAACAAACACTTGGTGTGCACTTTTATGACAAAAGAACACTACCTTTAACAAAACAAGGATTAAAAAACCATTTTCCACACCAAGAAAATTATCCAAATGATAAAAAATAATAATAAACATATATATCCGATGAAAAAAAATAATAAAATGATTAATATTAAGAGATAAAGGCATGTGAAAGGGATATCCTAACTCAAATCCTTAGCGTAATGGAAACACACACCCAATATCACCATCTGAGGGTTTACAAACCCTAAACCTATGAAAACCAGAAACAAATGAAAAAAACCATATAAAAACCATAGGATAGTATAACACTAGGTCTATCATGACTAATGGAGATTATAAAACCAACAAATAATGAAAGGAGGAGGAAGAGGGAGGAGAAAGGAAAAGGAATATCACCTTTTTAACTAGAAAACTCTTTGTCTTCCATTAGATCTGCACCCATAGAGAAAAGGGAATGGCCTGAAACATCTTGGAGAGTCTCATACGGTCTAGAAGAACCAGGGAAAGAAGATTTGTGGGAAAAATAGTATGAATGGAATGACTTATGCATGAAATAATATGCATTCGTGATTATGGATGATTTGAGAGACATTGAGATGTTTTCCCAAATCCGCGACTCATATGATCTCTAAAGAGGTAAAATCGATAATTGGGGTGAGGATATTGGTATTGGATTCTGGTGGGAGGTGGAATAACCGAAAATATTAAAAATGGAATTATATATAAAAGAAACAAATTATTTTTTTAAAACTAGAAATGGGCCCACGGGCTGGCCCAATACCTTAATAAGTAACCCCAATTCACCATGATTATGAATCTATAAGGGGTCAAAAAGGATATGTTAGTTTTATTATGTCAGTGTCGGAATAGTGTGAAGTGTAATGAGTCAAAAATGATAAAAAATGAATTAATTATAAAAGAAACAAAATTTGTTCTTAAATCAGGAAATGGGCTCACGGTTGGCCCAAATCATGAAGTAACCATCCTTTCTCCAAAAACACCTAAAAAAGAAATGGCAAACCCAAATTAGAGTGATTTGGAATATATGGTAGTTAAAAACTCAAAATTAATCTCACCCAACACCCAATAAAAGGATCGCTATTTTCAATGAACCGGATCAAAACCATGTCACGAAAAGAAGAAAAATAGGTGGGACACCGCACCTCTTGTAACACCCTATAATGATAAAAGGGTTAAATGAATAAATGATATGACTCAGGTCAAAAAGGTTTAACTTCATTTCTAGGATCCTACCTAGTTAGAAATTGACAGTTAGGCATTCTTGGCCTGGAGAAGTGATCAGGACGTGTGACCTTCTGGGAGGTTTTTCAGGGTGTGTGTGTGTGAGGAAAAATCACACTGGAAACGACATGTGTTGACCTATGGGGAATTTCATCAGTCAGATGACCTGTTCAGGCATTTGGGTAGGCCCCAGAGTGGGTATTACATGTCTATAGGGCAACAGGTGGTACCTGGTAGGACAAGACTGGATGACCATGTTAAAGGCGGGGTGTTTGTGTTATCACCAGGTCCCAGTTGTCACATTTGGTATTAGAGCAGGAACCTAGCAGTAAGTGTGGTTCACATCATGGGTTGAGATTTTGGTCCCACAATGAGTATTTTTTTCTCTAGGGGGGGGGTGAATGTAACATCCTAGAATGATAAAATGGTCAAATGACTAAATGAAATGACTCATGTCATCAAGTTGTACCTTCCTTTTCAGGAGCCTACCTGGTTTGAACTCAACATTTAAGCATACTTTTCCTGGAATATTGACCAGGATGGGTGACCTTCTGGTAAGTTTTCCAGGGTTCGTGTGAGTGCGGAAAAATCACACTAGAAAGGACATGTGTTTACCTATGGGGAATGTCATTAGTTAGATGACCAGTTCAGGCATGTGGGTTAGCCCCAGGGTGGGCCGCACATGTCTGCAGGGCAACTGGTGGTACATGGAGGGCCAAGACCCAAAAACCATGTTAAAGGCAAGGTGTTTCTGCTATCATTAGGACCCAATTTTCAAACCTCCCCATCAACCAACCTCAGCATACTCATCCCAAACTCCCCACTTACCAGCCTCCGCCTCACCACCACCGATTCCAGCTTTTCTTTGGCCTCATCTACCCCATCTACTCACCTACATTCAAGTTTCTCTACCACCCCATCCCCATCTGCCCATCTACCATCCTTTAATCCATACCAGTCTCTATATCCATTTTTTTCACAGTATTGGAATCCCCGTTTGAAACCGTAATTTCATTTCCTATTTGTACCTTTATTATTGCTTTTTGAATTGTGAAAATGGATTCTATATGATTATTAGGAAGTTGATATTTCTAAATGGGATCAACTATACTAATTATCTCATATATTTTATTTTTGTAAATCATTATTCTCTTCTTTTAGTTTATCTATTTCCATCCATGACTTTGATTTTAGGGGATGAGAATACCTATGTTAGTTTTTTATTATTGTTCACCATTTTTTATAATTTTTTTAACCTTTTCATTTTTTATCTCCTAAATAACATATTTTCATTTCACCTGATTCATTTATTTAGTAATATGATTAGTACTTATATTCCATGCTTTTATTTTTTAAATCTAAATATTTCATTATGTGTTGTGTACTTTTTTAAGAAATGTTATTTTTATTAATTATTTCTATGTGAACAGTATTATATTCTTAAATTTATTTCTTTTGATATTTCGATTATTTATTATCATTTGAAGTGATTATGATATATGAAATTTTAATACCATTCATCGGGTTAATATTCTTAATAATTTCACTATTCTAGAACCAAAAAGTTGATTAATTGGACTTTTTTGGAATGATTGACCATGTGATTCTATTCATATTTCTCATGATCTAGGGATTATTAGATTGTTATAATAATCATTATTCAAACAGTAAGATTCATGTGAGGTACCCATAATAATTACTCTATGGAAGTGCATGGTCATGTTTTCTTGTTTTTTTCCCATTGCAATTTGTTTATGTATGTATTATGTTCTCTTGAAAGGAATATGTTTCAATATATCCAATAAGAATTCTGAATATATAGAATATGAAATATGTGTTTTGAATATATCCAATATGAATTCTGATACATGCAATACACAATACAAATTTTGTTTATGAAATACCCATTTTTTTATGCAATATACATTCTGTTTATGAAAAATGAATTTTTTTTATGAAATTTGAATTATGTTTATACAGTATTCATTCTATTTATAAATATATATGTTCTTTTTTAAAATATATACAACATGGAATATGCAATTTTTTCTAAATACATGTTTTATGTCTCTAAATATATGCAATATGCATTCGATTTGAATTCATGATATATAAATTTTGTTTATTATTAATATATTATATATAAATTTAGTTTATCCTGAATATATATAGTATGCTTATTCAATGAGTTAGTCTATAAATGAAAACCCACTTTTAAACATGCATTTATTTGCTCGCAATTGCTTCCTATATTATGTTCTTTACAATTTTTTAAAATAATGATCCTGGGTTTGCAAGATCCTAAAGGTATTATTTCTTATAATTTGTTTTAATATTGTAGTATTTCATTTATAATTATAAAAAAATTAGAATATATATGTTATTTTGACAACTTCAATTGAATTATTTTTTACACATGAAACATTCATGAAGTTGTTAATTATGTTTATGGATATTTTTATTTCATTATTACCATCTTTACAACATTTTTATGACTAAGTAAAAAATTTACTCATATATATTTTCATTGGAAAACGTATTACTCAATTTTCAATATCCATAAATTATTTTAATATGATTATAATTTTTAATCTCTATAAAAAATTATCTGTCAACTTTTATTACTATATTATTTTAATCTCCAATAAATACATTTAATATGACTATATTTTAAAAAAAATGATTTTTAAAACATAATTGGATTATTTTTTATGTATGATAGTGTTTGTTTATATAAATTTAATAAAACATATATCATGGAATTTCATAACACTATAATTCCTTTTATGATGTTAGTGTTACTACTCCTTGACTTGAAATTTTAGAGTGAATTATATACATATACATATATATATATATTGAACATATATATGTTATATACATATTGAAGAAAAACATATGTTCTCCATATAAAGAAAACATATATATATAATATATATAAACATAAACAGAACATATTTATGCTCTCTATATAAATATAACATATAGAACATATATATGATCATTTTATAAATTGAACTTACATTTTCGATATATATGTTGGGTGAAAATATAAATATTATGAATATATACATGTATATTTTCTATATTAAATATATATATAAATTTTAGGAATATATTTATAATTTTTCTATATGATCTACACATACAGACACACACACACACACACACACTCCTTCTTAGTTATTTTACTCTCTATTTTATTTTTTTATTTTTATAACTCTTTATTTTCAATTTTAACTATACATGTTTGAATTTTCATAAATTTTAAATTGTTATTTTTTAAAACTAATGATTTATTATTATTTAAATTTTTAATATTTATAATAACATTAATATTATAATTTCAATATCCTTAATTATTTTAATTTCCATGTTTTTAATTATTTTATTTTCCACCTTCATATTTTTTTGAGGTAATATTTTGGGGGGAAATGTCTTTTAGGGGGAAAAATTTGGAGAGTCCTAGAGAAGGTGACACTAGAATTAAAAATATTTGTGAAATTATTATTCAATGCTTTTGAATTTTTCTGATTTCATTTATTATCCTTCACTTGGTTTGGGTATAATTGTTTACTTTTCACTATAGTTTTTTCATTATTTGGGTTATAAAAATAAAATTTTATATACATAAAATTCATACAACTTAATGTAAACTTCTCAACCTTCTACTAAACATACATCATCAGGTAGAGAAGTCATATAAAATGGTTACCTCCTTGGATTTCCAAGTCCTAAAGGCTTGATTTATTATAATTATCATTAATATTATAGTATTGCATTCATAATAATAAAAACTTTATAACTTTTATTTTATTTTGACTATATCCTTTGAAGACTTTTAACACATTAACCGTTTATAAGGTTATATTAATTCCATCTATAAAGATTTTTATTTCATTTCCTATATTCGTATGATAATGTGAAAATAGTTACTCATATATCATTTCAATAGAAACTTATTTATGAAGTTTTAATATCCAGACATCATTTTAATATAATTATAATTTTCAATCTCTATACATACTTTTAATCTCTATAGCTATTTATTTTTTAAATTTCATCACTAAATTATTTTAATCTCTACTACATAATTTTAATCTGGTTATATTTTTTTACAAATTTGATGTTTGAAACATAGATTTTATTTATTTACTGATATATGATGTTGTCTGTTTCCAGAATTGTAACAAAACTTATATCATGGAATTTAAGATTCTATAATAACTTTTATGATGTTAGTTTTTGTACTCCTTCCCATTTTATTTTAGACTATGAAATTTGTATATATATAATGCATATATGTTCTGTATATAAATAAAACATACATATGTTTTGTATATAAAGGAAACACACACATATAAATATATTCTATATATAAATATACACAAAACATATTTATGTTCTCTATACAAATGCAATATATTTATGCACTCTTTATATACAGAACATATGTACATTCTATATATGAATATAATTTAAATATTTACCATATACATGTTTGGTGTATATATAACTTTTATGAATATATATACGTATATCTTCTATATTCATTTCATGTATAAATTTTACCAATAGATATCTAATTATTCTAAATTATTTGTACACAGACAAATGTTTCTTTATTTCATTATCCATTTTATTTTGTGAGTTTTACAATTATTTATTTTCAATTTATACTTTCCATGTAATTATGTTCATAAATTGTGAAATGTTAATTTTTAACCCATATGATTGCCTATGATTTTTATGTTTTATAATTATAATAACATTAATATTATAATTTATATGTCCTTAATTATATTAATTTCCACCTTTATATATCTACTTTTTTGGGAAATTTTCTGGGGAAATATTTTTAAGTGGAAAAAGTTGAGAGGCCTAGATAACCCGAGAAAGACTTGTTAAACAATTATTCCTTAATTTTAAATTTTTCAGATTTCATTTATTATCTTTCACTTTCTGTTTTATTTCATTTATACCCTATATTTCTTATTTATTTTAACTGATGCTCATAGTTAGTATTAATTTTTTTTGAAAAGTTTGGTGAAGGGTTAAAATTTTGGATTGTAATATGAAATCAGGCTTACATATCAATGGAGATATGATGAGAGGAAAACTACTATTACTGGGTCCTCCATTTTCTGAGATTTTTCTATATCATTTCACTATAGTTTCTTTTTTATTTTAGTTATAAAAATAGTCATCTTATAGAAGATAAAATTAATTCAATGTTTTTTATTGAACATGTAAATAGGAAAATTGGTTTTCACTATAACATAAAGGATCTTAGTAATGGTGAGAAATGGCATGTTAGCATTGCCAAGAATCTTGTGATGAGGAAAATGTATTGTTTATAGATAGGCCTTAATTTTTTCTTAATATGTAATAGTGTCCTATATTTTTATGTTTAAATCTTATTTAGTTATTAAAGGGTCTTTTTTTTATATTGCATTTCTAGCTTACTTCATTTATTAATACAACAATGTATATTAATGTTTATTCAATTGTTTGTATTCCATTTTCATTTGAAATCATAAAAATGGCATGTTTATTTTTTTATCAATGAGGCAATATGTATTATTATAATTTAATTAACTTGATCTATTATTTTACATCAAACATCATTGAAAATAGTATTGGAAACATTTTAGTGATGTGTCTTAGTGGAGGTTTATGTAATTGGAGTTATATGGAATAGTTTTACCACTCTTAAATTTTAATTTTATATTTATTGTAATATTTTCAATCACACTCATAAAAATTATCAAAATTATCCTAGATTAATTTATTACTTCATTTTTTACAATTCCTTTTCAATTTATTTTATATATTAAATATATAATTTTTAGGTTTAATTTTTAATATTTTTCATTTATAAAAATTATTTTTCATTTAATATAAAAGTTTCTTATTTATTTATCCTGTATTTTGTTTCTTGTGATTTTCATTTTTACATACAAGTGTTTTATGTATTTTTTTTATTTTCTTATTTTATTAAACACTAAGGTGGATAACTCCATGCTTTCTCACAAGTGAGTACTAGTGTTTCACTAAAGGATAGTAGGGCATGGGTTCCCTGACACACGTTGGAGGTTCGAAAAATGGGTGGAGTCTCTCTCCTTGAATAAGATTTAAAGATTTATTATCTTTTATTTTAATAATGATTGATAAATAAAATAAAATAGATGGGGGAATGTTGCGCGTGAAGATAAGCCAACCCAATGGCTATCGACTTTGAATAAGGTTTAATTTATATATATATTACAATATTATTGTTAATTTTTTTATGGGAAAAACTTGATTCGATTGTAACTTCTCTATGCGAAGTCAGAATGATGAGCTATCTACAACATCATTACCCTAGTTTTGTGATGGAAATTTTAAGACCAATGTTGGATACCTTTATTAGGCTCATGGATCAGGTCTAAGATGTTCCCAATAATAAAAATAATATTTTTATTATTATGAAATCTAGTATATGACATATCTTTTCCATACAGTGTCAGAATGATGAATTGTCTAAGGCATCACAACCCTAATATTGAGGTGCATGTTACAAGACCAATGTCAGTTAATTAATTTGGACTCATGGCTCAGTCCCACAAAGTTCCATTCAGGCGCAATGTTTTGAAATGTATTTTTTTATCAGTTGTATGATTTAGATAAGTTAATATCCTATCTCAGGTGCTTTTTGATGATGATCAAAATGATGTGATCCATTTGGCCATTCATGTCCATTTGTGATAACATTTCAATGGTTTGGAATTTTTCCCATCTAATTGATGATGATCCTCATACGCTTATTAGGATTTTGGCCGAGACATGTCGTATAGTAACCTTACCTGTTTTGTAGTACTACATGTCCTTCAATTCGTGTGGAAGTGAAAATAGAACTAGGCATCGTGGTGGGGTCACATCTCGTGTATAATCTATGCATGTCGTGTACGTCCTTATAAACATTCAACCTCTCATATCTCCTTTGTTTAGACTCACATTTTGGCCAGTGAGTAGCCTAAATTGAGTTTTTTCTATGTAAAATACAACGGTGTCCTTAATTGTGGATTTTGAGATATGATATGAGATTTTTCAAGAATGAAACTTCATCATGTGGTTCTAAATAATGGTAGTGATTGGGCAGGATCATCATAGAGTTCAAATAGTGATGGTACTCCATTTTCATATTAGTGTACGAGTCCTCTATCTTTGTAGATGGTACATTCCTAGCATATTAGGGTGCGTATCCTCTATACTCATTGTGTAGATAGAGATGGTAAACCCCTATCACACCAGGGTGTAGGTTCTCCTTACATATACAACAAATATAGTGACAATAATCCATTATCTTATCTACTTTCAGTTGCTCTATCCATGGAAACGGTACATCCCTATCATATCCGGGTGTGGGACTCCATTCTCATTTTACTGATGTAGATTGGAATACTCCTATTTTTTCAATTTATGGGTCTTCTATATACTGGGTAGAACCCTTCTATTGTATTAGGGAATGGGTCATCTACCTTGTTGATTGTGTCCCTGCGACTGTGCAACATAGTGGAAAGGTCTGGCTTTATACGATTACTTATTTTTTTAGATTCATGAGATACTAGGAATTATAGATGGTCCTTTTTTAGAGCTGTTGGAAAACTCATTATTCTTTGTCGGGTTTTGAAGACGGAGATAGGAATTCCCTCTCATTTGGGATTCTTATCAAGCATATCTATTTTTCGTTGTAGTTTTTCTCTCATAAACTAACTGACATAACATCATTGTGAAGAGATAAATAATTTTATCATGTATTATATATCCCACTAATAAATTTTTGGTGGTCTCCTACTATGTATGTATATACTCACCCTGGCATGAGATATGTCCACGTGTGTCATCTCTTATGAAGATGATGTATAGGTTGGTAGTGTCATTGGAAGAGCTTAGAGATAATTGGATGCATTAACTACATACAGTGGTTGGTATTGGAGATTTTGAGATGAACTCTCTTAACATTTAATTTTTTAGATATTGTTATGTCGGGACATATTATATGGTTGGGAAAGTATTTTTCCCATTTACTATTCATTTTACACTTTTGCACAATTTTTTATTCCCTAGAGGTTGTTACATACATGGTTTTTAATTTAGATGTTATAGTGTTTTATTATTAATAAAATGTTATTCTTTATTAATATGGTAGGGTGTGTGTATAAAGGTAAATTAGGAAAGGTCCTCCAATTTTAGTAATGTATTCCAGTGATTTTTGTCAACCCCTGGCCTATAGAAGTAGGTTTTGGGTAGTTCTAATTCCACATTCCACCGACTAGGCAGGCCTTGGTGAGCCGAGTCATGACAATGACCCTCTATTATTTTCATAGTAAACCATCACATAAAGATTTTACATGTCACTTCACTTATTTTAACTTTATCACCATTGATTTATTGTCGCTTCTCTCTATTAACTGCTCACTGGCTTCCCCAACAAATTCTCGTTCACTCTCTTTGTCACTACATCGGGGAAGACTCTTTGGACGACTTCTCAATAGCTACAGTTTTTTCACTTATACCATTTTCCAATGGGGTCTCACTACTATATAAAAACTTATGAACCACCCCTACCCTATCAACATGGAAGATACCATATTATAAGATAACTTACCATTATATTCTTCCTTATCCAATTTTTTCTTTTAAATGAATCTGAATAAGAGGGATCCCAAGGGAAGAAAAAAATCATATGCAGGATGTTCCTCACAAAATGAAAAAAATTATTTGAGAAGTAAATCCTAAAATATCCTTTGAAAATTTACACCAGACTAATTTGGAGGGGAGCAAAGGATCTTGAAGTAAGATCATAGTTTAAAGGACACTCCACCACCATAAAAGACACGACCTTATCCAGGACTATTGGATCCTTCCTTTGGAACCTCAGCAACAAAATTCACCAACCATAAATAGAACAACCAAAAAATTGGGATAAAAAACCATAGGATTTAATAAGCACTATGTAGTGATTCTGGAAAAAACCAATAGGAACCCTAAAATGGTCATCATCATGTACAATTTCTCATATACACCACATTCTCATTTCATGAACAACGACTAAAGAAGTAATTAATGAACCCACATCCAACCCCACCACCACTATAGAAACAGCAGTAAGATACCAATGAATCCCAAAATCCACCAATGGAGTGTCCTATTCGACTAACCGTATATCATAAGGCTTCAAGAAAAATTTAATGCCACGTAGATCTTAAAAGACCCTATAAGGAGAACAAAGTCCATCACTAAAGAAGGAACTTCATTCAATCATCAATGAAAACTCTGCTCAGGGTTTGTATCCATTAAGATAATAAAACAAATAGACAAAAAATGTGAGATCAATTCAAGGAAGACAAAAAAATTAAACCATAGTAGGGAGGGTGATGGGGAAATAAATTTGGGGAAAGGGGTTCCATCCATAGTTGTGTTCAAGAGACTACCTGGAGATATTGAAAACCATTTTACAAAATGGAAAAAACCAAATAGAATTGAAAAAAAAATGTAACATTCATTAGGTAAGATACCTCAAGGGAAGAAACTAAAAGAGAGAGACCTAAGCAGGTAGGGGGGGATGATTCCAAAGGAGTTTAGGATGAGCTCCCCCATCCCAAGTTGATGCACTAGATAACCCTAGTGGAGAGACAGGGAAAGGGATATGTCAATATAAGGCCTAAAATAAAATTTTACCTCTCATTACAATTCCATTCATTTTATGAACATTAATTTATACCACACATATATGTGATCACTTGATAAAACTCTCCCATTAAACTCTTTTACTAAGAAACATCAATAAAGAAATACAATTTATATAATTATGACATCTTGGAATCATATTAATAATATTCAAATCTGTAAACATAGTATTCAAAATCATTAACATCATAACATCTAATGTTATGATATTAATAAATTTTATTGTCTACGTAGAATCCTTTCTATGTTAATTAGCATCATCATTCTTATAATTTTTCATCATAATTTTTTCTTGAAATCATATTGATAACTAATGTAACAATGTACATTATTTCATTACCAACACATCCTACATTAATTTAGGATATAATTTTATATTCACTTCATTATGGTAAGTAAATAGAATTATTTAAATTTATATTTATTGATATACCCCCACACACTTTTAGGATACAAATTGGTATTCACTAGTATGATCATTTAATTTTTAAATAATGAAATTATTTAATTCCAAACCTATTCCCAAGAGCCTCTTAGACAATATATTCTCTTCATAAAATCATGATAAGAAACAAAAACTCATATTTTATTGGGAAATAATATTTATTTCTTTACTTGGAAATTTTTAACAAATAAACTATTATATCCATACATTATTCATTTTTATATGTGTTTGAGGTAGTGTTTTTATAAGAATACTATTCTTTAAAATATTCTAATGATTGTTGGATAAAATCACTCATATTTTAACAGTTGTATAGATAAACACTTTTATGATAGGTAAAACATTTTTATCCTTTATCTTCCTCTCAATCATGTTATATAAATCCATGAATCATAAAAGATGTGTATAGAATATATATTCTTATATAGTTCATATATACTTAACAAAAAAACTTCTCTTATCACATAAGAGAAAAGAGATAACCATACACATCATTTATTTCGGACCATCTGAGCTTGATAAATTCCATTAAATCCAATTTCCTAATTAAGTAACTCTATGCTTATTCTTTTGACTGAAAACTAGAATCTAATTAAATTATTTCATTTATATTAAACACCTATATATTTAAAACTTTTGTAAAATATAAAATTGGTATCATATAACTTCCAAAATAAATGAACTAATTTCTAGAACATCAATATCAGATATAAAAAAATTGTTTAGTTTCTATATTCATTAATGGATATAAAATAATTGATTCATATAAAAACATATAACTCCTTTATAAATTATCCTTTAAATTTCAATGATCATGACTAACATTTCTAAGAAACATTTTTTGACTTTCTAACTAACTTTTATTATTTTAGTTTAAACTTTTTCTAATTTTGATTATCAATATATCTCCTAAATTTGGACATCATATATAATTTTAATTTATTCTCAGTAATTTTAGAAAATAGGGTTAACATTTATTAAAATTATTCATCATTTCAAAACATTTTCAAAATAATTAATTCCATAACTATAATATGACTTATTGGAAATCTTCAGTCTCACCGGGTCATTAGAAAACTCAATCAAATTGAGTATATTATAGGAGAATAAAAATTACTTAGGCACTCTTACATTTAATAATTTTTAAAACTTGAGTGAATCATCCTATTTTTCTAATAATAATGTAGATTCGTGTTTTGAAAAGCTTCAATAGTGGGACACTCAAGATGAAATTACAATAACACATAGAATTTTCTTTTCATAAAAATAATTATAATATTTTATACCTATCTAATAATTTTTCAAATTAAAATATTCTTATTACTCTAACCTTGATCTCAAAATTAAGCTAGAATATTCTGAATCTATTTATCTATAATAGTTGCTTTTATAATATGAGTATCATTCTTTATATTTATTTAGTACAAGATTTTATTAAATGTACCCCACTAAAATTATTTCCCATTTTAAAATTAATCACACCCATTAGTGGTAAAATATCCATATTTCATTAGGTAATGAGCCCAATTTTTCATTACACTCAATAATTAGTTATTTAGGTAGGCTATTATGCCAATCATATAATATATGACTCTTGAATGGTTGACTAAACAACTCATTTTCTAACCATCATATAGATATACACAACACCATTCCTCTACTATCCTTCATAAGGTGATTCCTAGTTAAGTGTAACCCAAATATCATAATGATATTTGGTAAACTAACTCTAAAGGTTTTCCATTTCCACAATTCCTTACACATGAGGATCTATAAGAACCTTAATTTGGTAGAACCTACTTAGTCAAATGATCAAGGTATTGACATGTGTTTTATTTGGAAGAAATATAACACTTAGTATTATTTAAAGGGGATTTAGTCTCACCATTTTATCACGTGTTATATATATATGTATGATTTTGGTGATTTTTTTAGAATCATATTCATGTTGCAAAATTAATATGTTTCACTATAGGAAAAACAAATAACAGTAGTAGTTATTTTTTTAATTGGTAGCATTTTAATCCTCCACCATATGTTTTCATGATGTTTCCCCAAAACCCCTACTAAATTTAGTGTTAGCATCCAAATTGTTTTTATTCAACCAAATTATCGGTGGTTTCTGGGATCCATTATGGAATGTTTATTTAGAGGCCATTTCCCCTCCCAAAAAAAACCTAGTAAATAGAGGATGTTTAAACTGCCGTTATCCACTCATTATTTTTTTGGACTTGAAATATCCTCTAAAAATGAAAAACATCAGGATTTTTTTTTGGAATTATATAGTGGAGGTTTAAACTATTTATAAACAATAATTTGGCATTTATAAGAGCAGTTTAAACCACTAATATGTATCAGTTAAAAAATTGTTTTTGAAACTGCATCCCCATAGTAGAAAAATATATATATTACATTATATAACTAGTAAAAAACTATTCCAGTATAACAAAAACATAATAAAAACATTTAAATTTAAATTTATACAAAACCATAATAAAAAAATCATTAATATAACATGGATAATAACCAATAATTACATAACAAAAATAATTTTATTTGATGTTCCTATTGAGTTTATTTTGATGGATATGTCACCAATTACTACTCATTTGAACCTCATTCTACATAAATGATATAAATGAACCCAAGTGGGGTGTTTAAAATCATGTCATGAAGTAGTGAACAATGTTATAAACCTTTTATCCCTTCATGATAAATTATTGAATGTTTAGGTAAGGGAAAAGTGGTGGTATCCTTATGAATCAGTGAGAATTTTAAATAGTTAGGGAGTGTGATTGTAGATACCCTATCATGTGTAGCATTTGGTGTTGGGTGTTTTTCTAACCTATGAGAACCCTTGGTATTTTATGTTTTTTCTTGGCATGATTGATATTATCTTTGTTGAATAGTGAGTTATTAATTGTGTCTTAAGGTTATCTATTCTTGGATTTTATATGTGTTCCTTGTGACATGATTTGGGTGAGTATTCTGACCAATGTAATGTGATTTTATATAATGGTTTTGTGTATTGGGTTGGATGATGATTCAAACAACGTTTGGATATGTGATGGAAATGTTGGATGGGTGTTCATGTCAACCATGAAAATGAGAGATGTCATCAAACATATTATGTGTTTTGGTAAAGGAATTAATTCCAACCATAGATATGAACATTTTTATGGATTAGGTTATATGAAGAGAGTAAGGAAATCACACCGACCATGGATGCCAGTTATATATCATTTCAAATCATCATGCACATTTATTGTGGATGTGAATGAATATGATGTGATTTGGTTATATTATCATTGTTATATAAGTATAATGATTTTATTTATATGTTATATAGAGATAAATTAAGTCCAATAATAAAGAATATGTGAAGATAAAAGAAAAATATGGAAAATTATTTATTACTTATAAAAAAGAACTTTGAGTTCCCACATCCAAACCTTACTTATTTGGAGGACTTAAAATTTCATCTTAAAATAATGAGATTCCAAACATGATATTTCTATTTTTGGGATAGAATATGGAAAATTCACTTCTAAACAACCCAACATTAGGTGTGTCTTTCAATAAGTAGAACAAGATCCCTTTTATTGATTATAATGACTAGAATTTCAAAAATTACCAATTCCTTAATCTATAAGGATTATAATTTTATAGAGAATGTGATATGAGAAGATAAAAAGGGTAAAAAATGTTATGAATTCCTTCACACAAACACTTATGTAACAACGATACAATATATTTTAAATACAATCTATCACATTAAAATTTAAATATTGATAGAATATTATTGTGTATTTGAAAACCCCCAAAATATCTTCATATAATCTCTAAGGGTGGGAAAACAATTCACTGAGGGTGGTGATTCATATATTATAAATATGGAACCCTCTTGGGTTTTCATTTATTATCATCCATAAATATAATGTTAATATGGATGAACTCCATATGTATAATGGATTACATCAGAGAAGTAGTTTGGATTTCCAAGACATGTTGATGAGAATATAGTTATATGTTATCATACAGTTTCTCCATAATAAATAATAGTTAATATGATGGAAGAATTTTCTTCCATCAATAATACAACAGTAAGAATAATCATTTTTAAAAATAGACCAGAGATGATATAGATGTTTCATCTTGTATCATGAAGATATTAGAGATACTCATTATGCAGAATTATTGTCTTAGATTATTGAATTAATTATGTTTTATGTAACACCACAATTATATAATAGTTTTTGGAGGGTATATATTGATGGGAATTTTATCTATATGAATAAACTAGTTTAAGTTTCTCTATCTAATAGGAGAGTGAAGATAACAATCTATATGTTGACAGAAAAGAAAAATACTAAAAGGATGTCCAGATAAAAGTTGACCAACATGTTTAGTTATACAAGTAGTACTTGGTGGATTACTAAGTGGAATTAAGAAATGAATAAATTTGAAAAATGGTTGACAAATACTATAGATTTTGTAAAGAAAAATAAGAGATAAAATTTTAAGGAGTACTAAAAAATAAAACATGAAGAGCCTAATAAAGATTATTATGATGTTAAATTAATAATGAAACATAGAAATTGATCTAAGAATATATATTTTCATACAATATAAGGGAAATAAATATATTCTAACCAAAAACAAAAACATGGTTTTTTAATAACCATATTTGTGTTAATATGTCATAAGTTTAGTTTCAAATCACCACAGAATCTATAGTGAACCCTAATCACCACCCAATTAACATTGATCGACATTATCTTTGTCTTCATCTCTAATTCATGCTACTAGTACCTACATGAAAAATTTCTTGAAAATTAAATAGTGTTGTATGTTTAAATTTAAACTTAAAACCAATAATTTTTTTCACTAAATGATTATTAAGTTGTGTGATTCACCTTATCACTATAATCCATCAACATAGTATCACTAGGAATATATCCAATCGTCGTCTGAAATAATTAAATCAACACTTTATATATAGTAATGACCTTTTTCTCTTGTATATTTGTATGAGCCTCATGTTCATGAATTATGATTTTCATTGAAAAAAAATACCTCTAAGCATCTCGAGGTAGGGGTTAACTACTACCAAGAGTAGATACTTCTGAAATATCTGATGGACTACCAAAGACCACATATAGTATTGGTTTCAACCCCATCCCACACACATGATGAAGATGCTTCCTCCTAAGGACTTGATCAATTTGATCATCCTAGGATACCAAGAATGAAATCGTGGGATTAACATCCCATAATTCTTTTATTTTTATCTATAATTAAAATACCAATCATATTTAAATAAATAAATATTAAAATTGTGAAAAATGATAATAATTAATTAAAATGAAAAAGGATTTCATACCCTAACATATTTGGCAGAATCATAAACACAACTCCCATTATATTTTATGTCAACATCCGACCAAAATTTTGTTCGGTAGAATTGGTTCCCTAAATTCTTTGACTACATTAAAAAATATAAATCAACAATTTAATATATGAAACATTTAATTTTATCTTATAGATATTTAATCTAATGAAAATATTACAAGAGTCGATCTGTTTTTGGAAATACTCTTTGACCCGACAGTGTGGGGGATGTTTTTTTAGCTCGACCTGATGCATTTTTCCTTAAAACACACTTAAATAAATGAAATGTATTTTAATAGTAATTTATGCAATGCCATATCTATTTAATATGAATATATATATGTAAAAATAGATTAATATAATAATATATATTTCAATACCCCATTATTATCATGAAGATCGTTATCAAAAACACCTTCCACTACTATCTAGATACCCCTTCAGGTACCTTATCATAAATATTATGAGTGGTAAATGATATATCATTAAATTCATCCCATTATCTCCACCTAAAATCTATACATTTCGTACCAAATTTTTTTAACTTATGCCTTCGTATGATAAGATCAACAATGGTAGAGTGGAATAACATCTGTAAAAGAGATTAATTTTTGAAATATTCGAATTAAATAACATAATAACATTCAATTACACTATAATGTATTGAAATTACCTTTATCTCTGAATCAAAGACATCATTTTTTCATTATTGAGGCATATACATCCAATCAAAATAGATAATCAGAAGGGTAACCATATCCACCACTAGATGGCCTAAAATCAATCCAAATGATCCTACATCATTATCCAAGGGCACCCCCTAATAGTAAAATTGGAAAAATATCTTCAATTCATTCAGATTCCAGAAATCTAAACTATTAATATTTATCTTTATAGAGACATTGTTTGAATATTTTATGAAAACATATTCAATAGTATGAAAAAGTTAAATAACTTTATTCACATTAAATTTTTTATATATAACTGTCACCCTCCAATATCCTTGTGATGAAACAGGTGTGATGACCTCTTCCCTCACTATTAAACATATTGAATGGGGAATAACTAACTTTGATGATAATGGGATGAATCATATACTGATGAATTGTAGGAGGGTGTGAGAGACAATGAAGCAGGGGGACGAAGGGGGTGTCAGATGTTTTAGGGAGTGAGATCAATGGATCATAATCTATTGGTTTGGCTGATAAAATTACAAGTATGAGTAAAATGGGATCAGTGAAATGATTATTACAAGGAATTCCTATCATTTAATAAAATAAAATTAACTTTAGAACAAATATTTCAAAAATTTCTTGTAATTTTTTTTGAAATGATAATAGGAGAACAGTTTGAACAAAAAAATTACATAGCTATGATAATGAATGACTACATTTACAATGATTTTTTCCTTAAATCATGTCATTATCCTACCCCATAATTACTTTATATACTTTATCCACCATTTCAAGACTAATATTTTCAATATCAAAATGGAAAAATAAGTTTTTTTTATTTTTTTTTGATGGGGTTCAATTCCATATGTCATTATTCCAATTCATCACCCATATCCTACAAGTCCCTTTGTTTTATGATAAAAACTACACTCCACCCTTTATCCTTGAAATATTCCATATAATATACCAATTTTTCTTGGGATAATAAGATATATGGATAATGTAATTCAAAGTCAATAACATCCTTCTAGCGAAATAATTTCACAGAATAAATTGAAATTAATCACTTTTAATACCCCTAGTAATATCAACCCACTTGGATTTGAATAAAACTACATAAAAATGTCTATTTAAGTTTAATTAGATAATATTTTTCAACTTTCCATAGTAACCCAATTTAAAAACAATAAGTATATCACTATTTTTTGTTTACAAACCCCCTTCCTGACCGACTATGCCAAATTTAAAGTCATTGACATTATAAACATCAAATTTTATAGCATGTTTTAGAGGACCTAGATCCAAAAACTTCAAATCTTATAAAAAATCAGCCTGAGTATCAGTATTAATGATATAAAAATATTAATATGCATTATTATATTTAAAAAATATGTTTCAACCAAATATCCATATTTATCAAAATATTTATGAACATACATGATTTGGAGACCATTGTACAAGATCTTTATTAACAATTTTAGTTATATCTTTATCATTTTATGTTAGAGATTTCATTCATCTCTTTATTTGTATCCAGATCACTTTAATAAATTGATCTAAAATTTCACTATTTAGCCATACATTTCTATGTGTCTGTAATAATTTCATTTCAATCAGTGTAACATTTGAGATCCTCCCAACTATCGACCAATAGTAGGAAATATTTTTCATTTCCCATTTAGTTGGGATAGATTCAATGTTTCGTCGACACATCCAAATTAATCAAATATTTTCTCAATAACATCCATGTATCTAGAACAATAGGTAAGACACTACTATGCTAAATAGCCTTAAGAAATAGAGCCTTCCAGTTGAGATTTGTTTTTCACATATGATTTCAAATGACCAATATATCTATGAAATAAAATAAATAGAACATAATTATATATTTAATGAAGTTCCAAGAATTATTTACATAAGATAAAAAACATGTAAATAAATTAACTCCCAATTAGATATATATCCATCAATAATGTACAAGGTTGCTTAATTTAGTTTCATTTACCAAATGCATAGTTAAATTCATCATGATAGTAAAAAATGAAGGAGGAAAGATCATCTCTATTTCACATAGTGTCAATACAAATCACTCCAGACGGTTGTAAAGATCTTATGGTTCGAGAATTTCCTCACATAGTTGTCTGAATAATGTGGAAAATTGGAGTACAACTATAGTAGCCTTTTCAGGTAATAATGCACACAATGCCAATGGTAGTAAATTCTGTAACAAAATATGAAAATCTAGAAATTTCAATCCATTAAATCTATTATTCTTTAAGTCTAAACACCTTGAGATGTTACTTAAATACGCATCATATATCTTCACATTTTTTATAATTTGAACGAATTTATCATTATCCCTATTTTTCATTGAAAAAATTTCTGGAGCATACTTTGCATTCTCATCTCGAAAAAGAACATACTTTATGTTCATTATTTATATGTAATTACTAGAATTGAGAGGTCCTTTTATTTTACATGATCAATAATAAATGTGAAGATAAAATTTTAAAAAACATTCTTTTTAATATTCATAACATCACGATTATTCCATGATGAATTAAATTCCCAATATGGAAGTTTGAAGAATATACTTTTTTCGTCCATTTTTATTTTCCAATTTCACTTAACGATGCACCTCAAACTCATTTCCAACTATCATTAAAATTACGCACCTTCCCAAATTCTGATTCAATATTTTCAAGTTAAGCTAATATTTTAGAACCAAGAAAAAATATTGGAGTTGTATTATGATTAATAGAACTATTGAATTTTAAGTTGTTCAGCCGAAATATATTAGATGCATCGAAAAATATTCTATAACACAAGAATCAACACTTTTTACTATAAGGTAGTCGTTTGGGCTCAAAATCAAAGTAAAAAACAGGAAAATCCAAACCCATTTAAGTGTTCCTACCAGATAATTTCCCAAGTCTAGGTAAGTCACTAATAGTCCACATTTTTTAAGTATGCATTTTGAACATTTTTCTAGAAGATGCGTCATATGTCTCAACACTGGTTCCCCATAACTATGGTAATTATTCAATTAGAGGCTATAAGTATACAAAAATAATATTTCTATACATATTTTCCAGTAATAATCATCAAAATGATAAAATATGTTGGTTTCATACACATCCATAGAGGCAGAATGTAAGGGATCAAAATAACTGTCCAAATGCTATAATTGAATCTCAATGTCCTAAGTGGGTTTAATCCATTAGCTTCTAATCACAATTGAACATTTCTAGGATTAGATGAAAAATATATTTGTAATGAATTTACTGTATTCCATGAATTTGAATCTATTAAATGTCACATTAACCCATCATTTTTATTATCTATAGAATACCAATTCATCTGATCAGAGGTTTTCAATGACAAGAAGAATCTTTGCAATCAAGGATTTTATGGGAAGTTATGAAAAACCATTATATAAGAATTTTTTTCATATTATTTATAGAAGTATGTTTATTTATACTTCCAATATCACCCATTGAATACCATCTAGAAAAAGAACATTTTTTCAATCATGCCAGCTTGAATCCTATCCCCAATAAAATATAAAATCATTAGTATAAGCATTGATTTTTTTTATAATTTAGTCCAATCTTTTTAACAATTTTTTTTTCAAATCACAAAAATACTAAGAGATTATAGCTTCAAGAAATGCACCATTAAACAATTAAAATATCATGTAAATATATTTATTATTAATTACAGATAGTTATTTGATATGGTACAACTTCAGCACAAAATATTTTTCTGAGTATTTCAAACATCCACTATAAAGCTCTTGATTTACATTATAAACAAAATCATGAAATGCATTTTTATGCTCAGTGAAGTTATCTCATACATTAGTCTCCACAGGATCAAGAGTAAGATCCAATGATATGTTATAATCTTGATCTGTTTGTCCTATAGTCCCAAAAACATCACTTGTCAAGTTACTATTTATAGCACCCTCAACTAGTTGTTCTGATATGTTTTGATGTTGTTGATATTTTCTTGAAATGTACAAATCATATCTCATAATGCTTTTCATTTAATTTTACATTTTTGATGAAGTTGGAAGCTCATTCTGTTGATTAAAATGAGTGATCAAACATTATATAACATTTGATTCTCTTGTCCAAAACCAACATAAATATTGAGTAGTTAATTCCTTCAATATCAAGGTTTTATAAACTTCATTTCTCTTCAACCATATTATAAATTTACATTTAGGACATGGAAATTTTATTGTCCCATCAACGGATCGATTGGAAATTGAAAAATCTAAAAACCCCTCCAAACCCTTAGCATACTGAGGTGTGATCCTTATTAATGTAATCCATCATTTATCCATATATATCACAATGTGCGTACACATTATTAAAGAAATTAAAACACATGGTATTAATAAGCTGGAAAATAGATAAATGGAAGTGAAAAAATAATAACCCCAGTAGTTACAAGTAGAGTCATATATGTACTAAAAGTCAATGTTATAAAAAAGAAATCAATCATGGATAATATTATATAAAATATAAGAAAAATAAAAATCAAAAAATAATTAAGAAAAGAAAAATTTCATTGTTATTTGAGAATCATTCATCAAAATGAAAATTAAAAATAAATTTAGAAATTCAACTATTCATATAAAATCCCATTTGAAGGTATGAAAACCCTCTTTAAAGAATGTCAACTGGTGTTAATCACCCATTTTCCCAGAGCAGAATTTCCCCTTTTAAAAGCATTTCAATACACCATGAGTCTTCTAGTATCTAAACCATTTAAAAAAAGATTAAAGGTCAACTGCCTTCAATTCCTAAACAATGACTCTAAAACAAGACACGCACATTTTAAAGACAAGATGGGTTTCAAACACCCCCTCTAAATAGTTAATTACCATTATAAAAACCACTGTGAAATTTAACAACCACTTGTTACATGACCTAGTTCTATGCCAAGTAATTGAACCATTTGAAACCATTTAAAGTCTGAAATAGAAATTTATGAATGTTTTTCAGTTCAAACTAAGTATAAGGTATGGAATAACTAAAAATAATGGAATAATATGAGAAGTATAAACAATTCCCAAATAATGATATAACTGAACATCGAGGCATATTAATTTTAACATAAACAATTCATATGGAATTAAATTACAAAAATCCATTCTGTAGGAATAGTAAGACAAGGAAAATACAAGAGGTGATACAGGGAACAACTAATTAAGATTAATAATAAACTAAAAAAAGTATAATAGATGGAATATAAAACAAATAATTCAAAATATTTGTATGAAAAAGGGTATAATATATGGAAAATGTGAAAAATTAACATATGAGTATAAAACTAGACAAAGGATAAGATATCTCATTAGAAATGCAAAATTCATAATAGTTTAATTCTAAATGTTTCATAAACATGGACTATATGTAAATTTCTTGTTCCATGATTATCTTAGTAATTATGGAATGTAATAAAACTATGATATCAATTTAGTAAATTATAAGAAATATAAAACATGATGAATTTATATTTTTTCATACTTCACTATGAATAACAAAGTAGTAAGCATGCTGAGAAAGTATATTATAGAAAGAAAGAATTTAAATTTAATAAAAAAAGAATAATAAACATGTAAAACCATTTTTAGAGTCATAAAAAATCATTTAACCATGAAGGGTTTAGGTAAAACATTTACTAGCTTGAAAATCATAGTCTTAATATGTTCTGCCTGGCCTTATACTATTTCCAGGTTAACTCACTCTAGATATGAGAGGAATAAGGGTAACACCTATTAATTTAATTTTAAAATATATCATCAAGGCCTCATGAAGTAGAGATATTTTAGCCAAAATATAATCTCAAGCACCTATCATAGTATTCGAATTATGAAAACATTATTGGCACTCAATGAAAAAAATCTACGAATCAAAATCGAGTGCTTACCTTAGATCCCCCTAAATAAATCCTATGTATCTACTATCATGAAAGGAATACAAGTGATAATAATATTATATCATACATGTATTATGATGGGATATGATTACATCTACTACCATCCATTAAAGAGGAGGAGATAAAAATTTTATAGTAATTAAAGCCTTACCTTTCCAGATGAGATGTTCTACAATAAATATGAGCCACTAGAACCAAGGAAGATGAAGAATACACTAGGGAATATGGATAAGAATGAGATATATTAAGTGATATCCAAAATTAATTTAATGATATTGAAATCCCATGCTCTATAATATATGGTTCTAATAAGTCTAGTCCTTACCGGATGACCCCTTAATAAGAATGGTTTGTGGGAGAAAAACCTACAGGCAGTGAGGGTGAGGGAGAGGGGGATCAAGTGAAACTATAATGATGGTGAGGGTAAGGACAAGGGGAGATCAATAGAAAATAGATCACTCACATCGGCTAGGGAAATGGTTCAATGGATCAGGGGAAATTGGAGCGCTGGTAAGGGATTCAGCTCAGGGGGTCAGGGAAAATCAGAGCACCAGCAAGGGCTCGGGGGAAACCAGAGTGTTGATGTGGGAAGAAATATAGTAGTGGAAAGGGCTTGGGGTAGGGGATTCCAAGGGGGATCAGGGGATCAGGCAGAAAGTTCGTGTTATTGAAAAATTAATAAAAAAATTCAGCGGTTATTGAAAAACCAATGCTCAATTCTCAAATAATAGAGCAGAAATGTGTTAAACTGCTACTAAAAACCCACCTTTAAACTATGAATTTGGTGTTGTATTTAAACTACATTGATGTGTAACTATTTAAACAACTCTTATCTTGTGTTACTTACCTAAATTAAAATTCAACTATATATCTACATATCCAAATAATTCCCATGCTTGAGGTCTATAAAACCCTTTCATATAAAGCCTTAAAATCATATAAAACCAAAATTCCAAAAATATTAATCTTGGAGTGAAAATAACAAACCCTCACATTTTTAGCCATGGTATAAGCCTCCAAAAAATTAGGCAATCCAACCCAAAGTCTCTCTACCCTATAATAATTTACCTAAGAGAAAATTTAATTCAATATTAATAAAATACCTAATATACATATATATATACATAAATAGCAATTCACTTATTAATTCAAGATCAAAACATTTTACTAAGAAACATCAATGTATATTGTAAGAACCTGGATCTTCATTTCAGGTATGTTTTCCATTTATAGCCATTTTTGAGAAAAAGATGAATTTCTGGAAAAATTTTAAGAACACATTGTGTACTTTATGAGTACACGTCGTGTACTCGGTTACCACGGGTAGTCGTGTGCTGGCCGTGTAGCGGCCCTACACACGGCCATGTGTGGTGACCTAGAGGCTTCCTAAAGTGTGGCTCATTAAGGGAAAGTACATTCCATGTACTTCAAAATTACATGCCATGTACTTTATTTTTTTTTCATTAATGTAACACCCAAATCTTCCACGGTACGTTTCCCTTTGAATAATGCAATAACTTGCATTGTATGCAACTTCGAGATTTTAACACACTACGGCCAATCAAAGTAGTCATTATTAATAGTAATACCCAATTTTTGAAATTTTATAAATTTTATATTTCAAAATGGACTTCATTTTTGGATTCTTAATATTGAAATTATCTTACGGTGAATTTTTGGCTCTTTTCTGATAACTTCCATATTTTTATGAATGGTGAAAAAAACTGAATTTTAATTAAAAACAACTTTTTAATCAAAATAATTTATATTGTTAAATTATAAATTTTAGTGTTTTTAAAGTATAATTAGATTATATTTTTACCATTTAATCTAATTTTGGTCATTGTATGTAATTTCACATTTATAGTGTACATAAACAAGTGTAAATCTTTTGATAGTTATTATTTCATAAAAACACGCTTTTTGTTTGACAGTGGGAGTTAATTTTAAATTAATTTCTACCACTTCTGTGTTCTGAATATAGAAAAATGGATTCCATATTTAGAATCAAGAGGTACAAATTTTGTAAATATTTACCTTTTATTTTTAGACATCTTGAATAATTACTTCGGTAAATATTTTATTTACAATGATTCAAAGGGTAAATATAATAAATAAGTGTAAAATATAATATTATAATAATATTAAATTACCCTGACATGTCTACTAATCATACTGTATGATACATATCTGACCATTTCCATCCATGGGTTGTATTTGGGACCCCATGGATCCACATGGGAGTAATAATGACATTTTATATTAATTAATTTACAGTAAAGACAAGAATGACATAAACAAATATCTTTTAGAAAATAAATTTTTACATGCAGTTATATAAGTTATCATTTTGACTATAAATATTATTTGGAAATATAAAACAATTTCCTACATCATGGGTGTTTTTAAAAAAAAATTACATCAAATAAATTAAATTATTTATGACACAATGATGATGCAATATTTACCTCATTAATAAATGATTTAAATAAATGAGATTATAAATATTAAAACAGTATCCAAAACCTGTCAAACTATTATTACTTTATTTTATTTTGACAATGAGACATCGTAAATTTGTTATTAATTAATATTTGACCTTTTGAAACCAAATATCAGGATATAATAAAATAATCGTTTCAAACATTCCTAAAGAGCCCCTCTTCTCCCTTACAACAATCCCTCACTTCCTACCCATTTTTCAAACATCTCAAGCCTTTGGCTCATAAAAACCCTACCCAAATATCCTCCCAACATCCCTCACTTAATTCTAGAGGCCTTACATTAGTCAAAAAGTCAACCTAAGGAGACCTTTTTATCAAATCAAAAGGAAGAACCCAAAGACGAGGTAATAATTTCACCACCCTCTTTTAAGTTCTCTTCTTCTTCCACTTCTTCTTTATTTTTTGTTTATATTATAAAATAATAACTCCAGTATCTAATATATACTCTAATGTTATAATAAATATGTTACAACAAAATTCATTATTCTATCCATCTTTTAAATGACATGTAACCACACGTGCGTGCATACGGATTACCGTCTCCACGTCGTGGTGTAATTGTTATTCAATACATTATTATTTGGATGGCTATAATAATGATGTGTAATTGATGTAAAT
The DNA here is from genome assembly GCA_963277665.1 of Viscum album. Classification (NCBI taxonomy): domain Eukaryota; kingdom Viridiplantae; phylum Streptophyta; class Magnoliopsida; order Santalales; family Viscaceae; genus Viscum; species Viscum album. The sequence continues at coordinate 1,409,416,411 of OY728125.1, forward strand.
AAGAAATATAACATTATAATTATTATATATATATGATATTATATCCAATTATATAGTATTTTAATATCAAAAGAATGATATTGTCGCTTGTGTGTACGTACGGATTACCGTCTCCACGAACGCGATTAGATTCATTCTCCATCATATCCATTCAAGACTAATTTTCATTAGATGATTAAAAATAATGTTTAAAGACTTAATATCATTCTGAATATGGATAAGATACATCCTATCCATAAAAAACATTACTTACGTAACAAATCATATAAAGGAAAAAGAATCAGTTAACACCCGAAACGACGATAATACTAAAATATTATTAACAAAGAAATGTTAAAAGATCATGTATGATATCATATTAATGTATATGATTCTTGTATAATTTAATAACAATTATTTCACCATTATAAAGGAGTTTATCCTACCCTCATCCAAGGAAAAGTACAAGGTAAGGGTTAATTTCACAATCTCTTTATTATCCGAGGTTGTATTTACGTAAGTATCTACTGGGACCTCTTTATCATCCACATCCATGTTTATTAAAAATATATTTCAAAAAATTATTACTATTTTATATATTATGATTTAAAGTCATTTATACCCTTGTTTGACTCTATATAAGTTGTTTATAAAGGAATATTTCTGTCATTTTCCAAATATGGTCCTTTATAACCGTTTCGACAAAATTAAGGTAAGAATGTATATTTTTTAACTTATAAGGTGAGTGTGGATATTTTCTGTCGTTATAAAATCATCAAAGATTCCCTTACAATCTTATAAGAATATTTCATAAAATAAATGTTTTCTTTTATAATTATAAGAATTTTAAATGATTTCATAATAGAAAGAGATATTTCTATAAAAAAGGGGTTTGATTTCATCTATGTCAACATCATTTGATGGATTTTAAGTTTATTTAAATTTGATTTATTATGATACAAAACTTCCATATTGTATTGAAGATTTTGTGAAATGTTTGACTGTGGATGTGTTTTTTTATACCATTCATGGTTTATGGATAAAGTATTGACATTTAGTTTGAAAGTTTTAATATGAATGTTTATGTTATGTTTAAAAATTTTCATATGAGAAATGCATTGGACTTAGTATGTGACGGGTGGAGCCTACTATAGCTCCTAGATGAAACGGTAGGTCTCATGAGAAAAACTAGTGTCTTGGAAAAATGAATTTACAAAATCTTAATGGTAGTCTTGGCACAAGGCCTTGACTATGTTGTTATGAAAGTCTGGCATTATGCATTCCATCATTATGAAAGTGGATATTGATATTGCATGTGATTATTTGACTAGTAAAATATCCATGTGATTAATTAAATGAAAATATTTTTATTTTATCTTTTCCATATTATTATTAAGTTCAAGTTTAAAAGAATTTTGATTTAGTATTATGCATTGCCTTAAATGTTTATTCTTATTTATGAATGTTTCAACTATATTGTTATCATTACTGAGCATCTGAGCTCACCCCTTTCTATATTTTATTTTTAAAAATATTTGAAGAAGTTAATTATGATTGACTTTTTGGATGAATCTAGGATGTTTTGATGTTTATAATAGAATAAATTAGTGTTGTATTTCTTTTCAAGTTGAAAATTTCAACTTATATATGAATCTTGTTTCCAATAATACTAAACTGATCAGTATTTTGGGACATGATTTCCTTGTGATCATGCCAATGTTACTTAATAATGTACCGACTCTAGGTAACTGGGTTCGGGTCATTACAATTGGTATCAGAAGAAGTTTAGTACAAACCTTGGAAACTAGATTTAGATAAACTCTGATTAGAGCACATTACCCTAAGATAAAATTTGAGGATTAGTATAGAAGAACTTCATAGAGTTTTGGTAATGTAGAAATTTTGAGAGATTTACAAGAAATACATCCCTGTCTGGATATGATCAGGTAGAGGCAGCTCTGGCACAGATGTACCTAGGGGTAAAACCCAAAAACACCACTTTGAGCTAGACTCGAATGGGAACTGGTGCACGACAACGGGCCTAGCTGCACTTTTGGTTACGACACTCCCCGGGGATATGATTAGGATAATTCTCATTTTCTTTACAAACAATTATTAAGGGTTTATGAGTATATTCTTCCTCAAAGGAATCATTTATTTATGATTATGGATTATATCCATAAACTATTCAATTTATGTTAAGTGTTTTACAAGTTTGGAATTATGTATTTGGATTCATAAACTAATCTAGTTTATTCCATTGTTTAGAAATGGCGTCTTGTGGAAGGAATGGAAACCATATCAATGCACACACTCCATGTAGGGATTTCAATCCTAATTAAGATAATTATAGTGGATCTGGTGATAAAACTGGTGCTGATCATCTTATCACTATATTGGTACAACTCATTCAGGTTATGAATAATAACCTTACTCGTTTGGAGCAGCCTGATCTGTGGTGTGGAGGATCAATATTAGATCATTTTATGAGGCAAAAACCACCAACATTCAATGGGGGTAAAAATCCACTAGTATCTAAGAAATGGATAAATTCTTTAGTGAAAATATTCCATGCCTTGGGGAGTAACGAAACAGAAAAAGTTGTCATGTAAGTTTACCTCCTCACTGGAGATGTTGATCATTGGTGGTCATTGATTCGAAGTGCAAAAGAAGATGATGAAGTATCAAATATGTAATGGAGGGAGTTTAATGATTTTTTCATAGAAAAATACTTTCCTCATGAATGTTGAGCGGATATGGAAAGATAATTTCTGTGTTTGAGGAAAAAGGAGGATGAGAATGTCGCAAAGTATGAAGCTAACTTTACAAGGTGAGGCATGCGGAAAATTATATACGTAACCCAACAAGTAAGATTAATCATTTCATTGATGGGTTAAAACCATTTCTCCATCGAGATTTAGTCTCACAATCATTCTCGTCATATGAAGATATTGTCTCATGTGATATCAAGACAGAAATGGAATTCTATAAGTCTTGTGACTTTAAAGAAAATAAAGGGAAGAAGAGATCTGATGAACACTCTAGAAATGGAAATAAGTGGAATAAGGGAAAATCTGAATATCCATTTTGTAGTAAATGTGGGAAGAAACACCCTATAACTTTCCTAAAGGGAATGGGGGTCTATTAAAAGTGTGGTGAAAAAGGCCACCAAGATCATGATTTTAAGGGATAGAAAGAAGCTACCGATGATCAATGATACAATTTCAGGGATATGGGACATCATGAAAATGAGTGTCCTAAGAGCCAAAGAAACTTACCTCAGAAAATTAAAAGGGATCAAGTCAAAGATTATGTTATCACTACTACTGATGTTGAAGCTCTGAAAGATGTGGTAGTAGGTAATTTAATGGTATCCTAATGTTTAAAAATTCTTTATTTGATTCTATACCATCGCATTGTTTCATAACTTCTCAGTTTTCTAAAAAAAATAGATATTTGCAATTTGATTTAATAAGGGAATTGTCAGTAAAAACTTCTAAGGGAAGTGTCATTGCAACAAAGTTTTGTAAATCAGTCCCTGTTAGGGCATATAATTGTTCTTTGTCTGCTGATCTGATCATCATACCCATGATTGAATTTGATATAATCCTTTGTATGGATTGTATTTCGGAACATGATGTGAAACTTTATTGTAAGAAGATGGAGGTTACAATTTTTGATGATGATAAGGAGTACCTTATCTTTAGAGAATAAATGTCACCAACTAATTCTAATCTAGATCCACCCCCAGTAGCTCAACTAAATTCAATTATTGGGGAGGAAGAGAATTAAATAACTGTGGGTGAGGGAAAAATGTTCAAATAGAGGATGTACCCATTGTGAAAGAGTATATTGATGTATTTCCAGAGGATTTACCTAGACATCCTACAGAATGAGAAATTGAGTTTTCTATTGACTTAATTCCTAGTTCAAGGCCCATATCGAAGACCCCTTATAGAATGGCCACTGTGGAATTAGTGGAACTAAAGAAACAATTAGAGGAATTGAGTAATAAAGGATTTATTCTCCCCAGTGTTTCTCCTTGGAGAGCCCCTGACCTTTTTGTTAAGAAGAAAGATGGATCTATGAGGTTGTGCATTGACTACAGGGAGATCAATGTTATAACAATAAAGAACAAGTATTCCCTACCTCGCATTGATGAATTATTTTACCAACTTCATAGAGCTCAATACTTTTCAAAGATTGACCTTCGATCTGGATATCATTAGTTGTGTCTGAAGAAGGAATACATTCTAGAAACAACATTTCGAACCAGGTACGGGCATTACAAGTTTACAGTAATGCCTTTTGGATTGAATAATGCACCCTCTTTCTTAATGGATATAATGAGTAGAGTTTTCAAGGAATATCTTGATGACTTTTTAGTGTTATTTATTATTGATATCTTGGTATACTCAAAAAGCTACGAACATCATGAAAATCACTTTCTCATTATCCTGAAGACTCTTAGAAGACATGAATTATATGGGAAGTTTAGCAAGTGTGAATTCTGGATTTATGAGATTTATTTTCTTGGCCATATTGTCTCTAGGGATGGAATCTCTGTTGATCCTTCTAATACCAAGGCAATCCAAGATTGGCCAGCACCCACGAGTATAACTGAGGTATGCAGTTTTATTGGTTTAGCAGGTTATTATCAACATTTTTTCTAGATGTTTTCTTGGTTGGATAACCCATTAACAAATCACACACAAAAAGGGGTTAAATTTGTTTGGAAAAAAGAGTGTGAAGAATCTTTTGAAGAACTGAAGATAAGATTAGTCAATGCTCCTATATTGACACTAACATAGGGGAATGATGGGTTTGTTATTTATAGTGATGCTTCAAAGAAAGGACTTGGTTGTGTCCTTATGCAGAATGATAGGGGTATTTCCTAGGAATCACGACAACTAAAAATTCATGAGAAAAACTACCCTACTCATGATCTTGAGTTAGCAGTTGTAATCTTTGCTTTGAAGATATGGAGGCATTATATCTATGGTGAAAAAATGTGAGATATATACCGATCATAAGAGATTGAAGTATATTTTCTCAAAAAAGAACTCAACATGACAAAAAGATGATGGCTTGAACTACTCAAGGATTATGATTGCACAATACACTACCACTAGGGGAAGGAAAATAAGGTGGAAGATGCTTTGAGAAGAAAAGATCATGGAGTTTTAAATAAGATGAGAGTTTAAAGGGATCATATTCTCATGGATCTAGTAAAGATGGATATGGGAATAATGATGGATAGTGGATTATCAATACTTTTTCAAACGGTTTCCAAACCATCTTTATTAGAAAGGATAAAAAGTTCTCAAGCTGATGATAAGGAGTTTCAAAAGAAGATTAAAGCGTGAGTGATAGGAGATTGGGTGACTTTGTGTATGAAGATTTAATTTTGAAATTTGGGAAGAGACTTTCTGTTCCTGATATACATGATCTAAAAAGGGAATGGTTGGATGATGCTCATAGTTCCAATTTCTCTATACATCCTGGTAGCACCAAGATGTATAGGGATTTGAAAGAACATTTTTGGTGGGACAACATGAAAAGGAAAATTTCTGATTTTTTGTCAAGATGTATGGTTTTTTAACAAGTTAAATCTTGAAGGAAACAGCCTGGAAGAGTCATGCAACCTCTTCCCATACCTGAGTTGAAATGGGATGATATTATAATGGACTTTGTTGTGAGTCTACCAAAGACTCCTAGAAGGTATGACGCAATATGGGTCATTGTTGATCGTTTTACCAAGTTAGCACATTTTCTTGATATAAGAGAAGATTTAACAATTGAACGTCTGGAAAGACTATATATTAATGATGTTTTAATACTTTATGGTGTACCCCTATCAATTGATTCTAACCATGATCCTAGTTTTACATCAAGATTCTGGAAATGTTTTCAGAAGGCCCTGGATACAGAACTTCATTTGAGCACTTCCCACCATCCTCAAACTGATGGAAAATTGAAATGAACAATTCAAACCATAGAGGACATGTTGAGATCATTCTCACCAGACTTTCAAGGTATGTTGGATCAATATTTACCCCTGGTAGAATTTTCCTATAACAATAGCTTTCATTCAATTATTCAGATGGCACCCTATGAAGCGTTATATGGAAAGAGATGTCACACACCAACTTGTAGGGATGATGTTGGTGAAATAAAACTCATAGGCCTAGAACTTGTTGAAGAAGCAATGGAAAAGGTGAAGTTAATCCAAACCCATATCAAATCAGCTCAAAGTAGGTAGAAGCGCTATGCCGATAACTGAAGGAAGGAATTTTAATTTTAGATCGGAGATCATGTTTTCATTAATGTATCTCCATGGAAGGGAATTATACGATTAGGTAAGAAGGGTAAGTTGAGTCCCAGGTACATCGGACCTTTCTAAATCCTATAATGAATTGGGGTTGTAGCTTACCATTTGGCAATGCCCCCAAGTCTCCCCAAAGTTCACGATGTGTTCCACATATCACTATTGATAAAATACCTACCTCAAACAATGCATGTACTCACCTATGAGGAATTAGAACTGGATCCCAATCTATATTATTGCGAAGATCCTATCATGATTCTTGATACCAGAGAACAAGTTTTGATAAAGTAGACAACTCGTATGGTAAAAGTTCTATAGAGAAACCATAAGATGGATGATGCAATGTGGGAACCCGATGAACTTATGATGAAGAACTACCCAAATCTTATTATGCAGTAGTATTATATAAATATAGAGGATGAAATTATTTTAAGGAGGGGATAATGTAACATCCCAAGCTTCCACGGTACGTTTCCCTTTGAATAATACAATAGCTTGCGTTGTACAAAAGTTTGAGATTCTAACACATCATGACCAATCAAAGTAGCCGTTATTAATAGAAATACCCACTTTCTGAAATTTTATAAATTTCATATTTCAAAATGGACTTCATTTTTGGATTTAGAATATCAAAATTATCTTAGTGTAAATTTTTGGCACTTTTCTGATAACTTTCATACTTGAATGAATAGTGAAAAAACTGAATTTTAATTAAAAACTACTTTTTAATAAAAATAATTTATAGTGTTAAATTATAAATTTGTGTTGTTTTAATGTATAATTGGATTATATTTTTACCATTTAATCTTATTTTTGTCATTGGATGTAATTTCAAATTTAAATTGTACATAAACAAGTGTAAATATTTTGATAGTTATTATTTTTTAAACACACGCTTTTTGTTTTGACAATGGAAATTAATTTTAAATTAATTTCTGCCACTTCTGTGTTTTGAATTTAGAAAAATGTATTCCATATTTAGATTCATGAGGTCTGAATTGTTTAAATAGGTAACTTTTATTTTAAGGCATTTTGAATAATTACTTCGTTAAATATTTTATTTATCATGATTAAAGGGTAAATATAATAAATAAGGGTAAAATATAATATTGTTATAATATTCAATTACCCTAAAATGTGTCCTAATCCTATTTGATAATACATATCCGACCATGGGAATCCATGGTTTGAATGTGGGACCCCATGGATTCACACGGGAGTAATAATGACATTTTATATTAATTAATTTAAGGTAAAGACAAAAATGACATAAACAAATATCTTTTAGTAAATAAATTTTTACATGGGGTTATATAAGTTATCTTTTAGACTATAAATAATCATTTCGAATCTAAAAAGATCTCTGAAATCATTGATTTTTTATAATTTTTGGACATCAAATAAATTAAATTATCTAGGACACAATAATGATGCAATATTTACCTCATTAATAAATGATTTTAATAAATAAGATTATAAATATTAAAAAAATATCCAAAACTAGTCCAAATCTTATTGGATTATTTTATTTCAACCATAAGTCATCTTAAATTTTTTATTAACTAATACTTGACCTTTTGAAACTGAAAAGAGGTTATAGTAAAATAATTGTTTCAAACATTCCTAAAGAGCCCCTCCTCTCCCTTATAAAAAGCCCTCACTTCCTACCCATTTATCACACATCTCAAGCATTTGGATCATACAACCACTACCCAAATATCCTCCCAAAATCCCTCACTTCATTATAGAGGCCTTACATTAGTAAGAAATCCATCCTAAAGATCCCTTCTGATCAAATCAAAAGGAAGAACATGAAGAAGCGGTAATAATTTCACCACCCTCTTTTAAGTTCTTTTTTTCTTCGACTTCCTCTTTATTTGTTGTTTCCATTCTAAAATAATAACTCCAGTATATTCTATATACTGTGATGTTATTATAAATATGTTACAACCAAATTCATTATTCTATCCGTCCTTTGAATGACATGTCACCATACGTGCGTACGTACAACTTACCGTCTCCAGGTCGTGGTGTAATTGTTATTCAATACATTGTTATTTGGATTGGTACAATAATGATGTGTAATTTATGTAAATAATAAATATATTATGATAATGATTCTTTATATATGATATACCATCCAATTATATATTATTTTAATATCAAAAGAATGATATTGTCGCTCGTGCGTACGTACAGACTACCGTCTCTATGAACGCGATGAGATTCATTCCCGATCGTCTCCATTCAAGACTAATTTTTATTAGGTGATTAAAAATAATGTTTAAAGACATAAAATCATTCTGAAAATGAATAACATACATCCTACCCATAAAAAACATTACATATGTAACAAATCATATAAATTAAAACGAATCAGTTAACACCCAAAATAACGATAATACTAAAATATTATTAACAAACCAATGTTAAAAGATCATATATGATATAATATTAATGTATATGATTCTTTTATAATTTAATAACAATTATTTCACCATTATACAGGAGTTTAACCTACCCTATACCAAGGAAATGTACAAGGTAAGGGTTAATTTCACAATATCTTTATTATCTGAGGTTGTTTTTACATAATTATCTACTGGGTCTTCTTTATCATCAACATCCATGTTTCTTAAAAATATATTTCAAAACATTCTTACTATTTTATAGACTATGGTTTAATGTAATATATACCATTTTTTGACTCTTTATAATATGTTTATAAAGGAATATTTTCGTCATTTTCCAAATAAGGTCCTTATAACTTTTTTGACAAAATTAAGGTAAGAATGTATTTTTTTAACTTATACGGTGGGTGTGGCTATTTTCTGCTGTTATAACATCATCAAAGCTTCCCTTACAATCTTATAAGAATATTTCCAAAAATAATTTTTTTCTTTTATAATAATATGAATTTTACATGATTTCAAAATATAAAAAGATATTTCTATAAAAAAAGGGTTTGATTTCATCTATGTCAATATCCTTTGATGGATTTTAAGTTTATTTAAAGTTGATTTATTATGATACAAAAATTCCATATTGTTTTGAAGGTTTTGTGATATGTTTGACTGTGGATGTGTTATTTTTATATCATTCATGGTTTATGGATAAATTATTGACATTTTGTATGCTAGTTTTAATTTGAATGATTATGTGATGTTTAAACCTTTTCATATGAGGATTGCATTGGACTTATTATGTGACAGATGGATCCCGCTATAGCTCCTCGATGCAACGGTAGGTATCATGAGACAAACTTCTATCTTGGAACAAGTCCTTCACAAAATCTTATTTGTATTCTTGGCACAAGGCCTTGACTATTTTCTTATTAACGTCTGGAATTATGCATTCCATCATTATGAATGTGGCTATTGATATTTCACGTGATTATTTGACTAGTAGAATATCAATTTGAGTAATTAAATAGAATTATTTTGATTTTTCTTTTCCATATTATGCTAAAGTTCATGTTTAAAAGGCTTTTGTTTTACTCTTATGCATTGCCTTAAATGTTTATGCTTATTTATGAAAGTTTCCTCTATATTATTATCCTTACTGAGAATCTGAGCTCACCCCTTTCTATGTTTTATTTTTCCAAGGATGCGAAAAAGTTAATTATGATTGACTTTCAGGCTTAATCTAATATGCTTGGATGTTTCTAATGGAATAAATTAGTGTTGTATTTCTTTTCAAGTTGTAAAGATGAACTTATGTATGAATCCTGTTTCCAATAATACTAAATTGATCAGTCTTTTGGGACATGGTTTCCTTGTGATCATGCCAATGTTACGTAATAATGCACCGACTATAGGTAACTGGGGTCAGGCGTTACAATTAAACAGACCAGGGTCACATCTTATCGAGAGAAACACCTTCTTCTTCACCTTCTTTGACCGAGAGTGCCCGTACAACCACGTTTCTTCCCCAAGCCCCTGATCGAGCACCCGTTCTCTGCATCGCCCATCGTCGATTGTGTTGGGATTGCCTCGGTAAGATCTTCCTTCTTCTAGAGCTTCATTTCATAATTTCTCCTCTTTCTCAAGTTATCCTCCGTTGAACATTTTAGACGTTATTTTAGATCTTTGGTGTTCTTGGGCGATTTAAGGCTTGAGGTTCACGTATTGAAATCTCCCAACACCGAGGTAGGTGGTTTGTGCCTTTCCGTTGAAATTTTTTGAGTTATATGTGCAATTTTTTCCAATACCCATGAATGGGGTATTGTGTGTTTAATGTTTTAACCTTTTTAATTGGCTGCTATTCTAGTATGAATGAGTAGGGGTTAATTGGATATGAATAGGGTTGATTACTATTCCTTGGAAGTGTTCGACCATGCATGTTTTGTTTACGACCATTTGGTCCTGTTTAGCCTGTTAGCCTTCCTTAATGTTTTCCCATGCCAAGTATTGTAGGATGGAGTGTTTATTTTATCTGGCATGCTTGATATGATGTAGAATATTTATCCAAGTATTTCTTGAGGTTTACTTTGGCCGTATTGAATTGTTATTCTCGTTTGACTTACACAGGGCCATGAGAACCTGGTGTAGTAGACTATAAAGGGAATTGACCGTGTGAGCTTCCTCAGAGAGAATTTGACCACTTATGACTATATGGGGGAATTGATAGTTTGAACTTCCTCAGAGAATCTTTATCACTTTTGACTATAAGGGTAATTGATTGTGTGAGCTTCCTCATAGAGTCTTTAACACCTTATACTATAAGGGGAATTGACTGAGAGAGCTTCCTCAGAGATTCTTTCTTATACCTTTCTAATTTGAACCATTGGGGTAGATTGTGTGTGCTTCCCAGAGGGTTGATTGTGTTGCAAGGTAGGACCAGTGGGGATAGGCTGTGAGTACTTCCCAGAGGGTTGCCTATTTGTGTTTTCCGGCTTGATTAGCTATTTACTTGATATATGAAACTAAATGCTTTGAAATTGGGGATTTTTTTACTGTTGAGTACTTCCTTGTTTACTGGTTCCAGTTATTTATTACTCTACATATATTCATTGACTATTAGGCACATATCTTATGGTGGTTTCCTACTGGAATTTAGTCTCACTCCCTGTTTAGGCCCTGATTTTGGGCCCAAACAGAATATATTGCTGCAGGTATAGATAAGGGCAAGCACCTTTCGACATTAGGTACATGAGGGATGTAGAGCTGGAGAGCATGGGACCAAGCTGATGCTTGTGATTCTGAAGAGTGGTCATCTATCTTTATTTTGTACTTTGGTTTAGTATTGTTTGTATTCTATCATTATGATTTTTTTGTCTTCTTTCCTAGACATATGTATCATGCATCATTCATATATATATGTGTGACCCAGTTTATTGATTCTAGTCTCCTGCTATTTCTTTTTTGTATGGATTATTACTGCTTCTGCTATTGAATATCTACTTTAATTCCATTGTGTTACTCTACCAAGGAGAGCATACATTCCCAACAATCACACCCAAGGCCCTCACTTCTAGTCAGCAGCCTCTGGCATTCGGGGAAATGCGCTTGAGGCCATGTGACCAACCGGGTATGGAGCGCCTCTGAGTAGCTTTCAGAACTGGGATGTTACAAAGTGGTATCATAGGAATTACTTTCTTCTTGACGTACTATTTATAGCCTATAGCCTGGGATAGGATGGAATAGGTATTTGGTAATAAGGTGTGTCCGGTAGTAGCTAACCCATGTACAGTGAAAAGCCAATCTACATCATTATTGAAATTATTTTGGATTGCAATTTTACAGTTAATTTGATTTCACCTTGAGTGATTCACATGTTTTGTGCTATTTTCGTTGATGTTATCGAGGTTCTATTTCTATTGCAACCTGATGAGAAGAGGGTATGTCATCTCATGCATCATATAGTCACATGCTGTAAATCACATATCATACATTTTTTCCATGGAATTTAGGGTGCATTAGGGATTTCATGTTGTTGTGATAGATGTTGTGCTAGATCTGTATATGGTTGTGATTGAAGCCTTGATAGAATACCTGCTTTTGATATGGTATTGATTTGCATAGGTCTTTCTTTGAATGAACACCAAACTTTGGTTCCTGGGGTTTTATGGGCCCTCATGAACCAGAATTTGGTGGATAATTACCTTTTCTTTCTTATATATGACATGTATAAGATGCCATGCCTTGATTTGTGTGGAGTATGGACCCTCACGGATCGGAATTTGGAACTAAAATGATCATTTTAGTGCTTTTTTGGGCTCCAGAGTAGTTCTTGAGGCTTACTGTTCGGAAAAACCCAGAATACATGCTGTGTAGTTTTTAATACACGCCATGTGTTCTTCTATTCTGGAAGATAATGTTTTTATTAAGTACATGTAGCGTACCGCATGTACATTCTGTGTAGCCTCTAACTCTGTCTCAGACTATGTGGGCAGGGACACGGAGTTTATAAATCTTTGGAAGGACATGTTGTGTAGCATATGTACATGTTGTGTTGTATACTGTGTAAACCAGGTGTGTCACTAACAACCAGGGTTAGTTGAGTTTTTTCTAATACATGTTGTGTCCTTCTGGAACACACCATGTAGTGTGAACCATGTATATGGCCATGTTACTAACAACACGGGCTGGTGAATCTCATCCAGTACACACCGTTTCTGGAGAGAACAAATCTTGCAGTCTTCTTCTAGAAGAATCATGTGGGTTAGTCATGTAGAAGGACTCAGGCTAGGGAAGAGAAGCCAAGTACACATCGTGTATTAGGAAAACCCATTGTGTGTAAGGGCTGTTACATGACCTAGGTTGGCAGAAGTACATGCCCATGTTAACGTCTTAAGGGAACACGCCGTGTAGGCATTATACACGCCGTGTATCCATGTTTTGTAAAACTTGAATTCTTTTTTCTCTTATTCCCTTATTACACTTCTAGGTTCAGCCCTAGTTAATCTTGATCTAAGGTGTGTGCTTGACCTTACAGATTCATTCCACCGTGACGTCCTCCAGTTTTACGCCAGTTATAGGGTGGTGATTAGACACCAGACATGGCTGATTAGGGACTACCGGTAGATCCTCTAGTTGTGCCAGTCTTGGCACCTGCAGTTATACCTGACATAGGTGCTGATATGCAGTAAAGGGAGGTATTTTCTGAGTATTATGTATACATTCTAGGGAGTGCCGCCTCATAACCCGTCGATGGCAGAATTTATGCGGGTCTTTCAGCAACATCATCCTCCCACCATCTCAGGGGATGGAGGACCCCAGGCTATAGATTCATGGCTGGGAGCCACATTGATTATATTTGAGCATATGGAGATGCCTCTAGAGAAGTGGGTGAATCTCACTACCTACATGCTTCGAGACTCTGCCAAGAGGTGGTGGGATGTGATCTCATAGGCGGGATGCCAGAAGAATATGGCTGGGGATGAGTTTCAGCGCACCTTCTATGACTACTTCTATCAAGAGACCATGAGGGCCGATCGAGCCTGAGATTTCATGAGTATGGAGAAGGGTACTCTTTTTGTTATGGATTATTCCTCTCACTTCACTGAGAAATAGTGCTTTAAAACATTTTTAGTGGGAGATGAGTTGTTCCTTTCACGGAAGTTTGAGGATGGTCTCAGGCAGGATATTCATGCTCAGGTGAACATCTTCAATATGACTTCGATATCTTCTACAGTCAACTAAGCGCTGATCACCATGCGCAACCTGAGGGATTCTAGAGATGTGATCCAGGGAGGTTCAACATCTAGGGTTAGTGTTTCACCGATTGATAGCAGGAAGTGTCGTCGGTAGACTACACGAGGAGATCATTGTAAGTGGGATGCATCTTCTAGTATCCATGTGGCATGCTACCAGTGTGGGAAAAATGGGAATACTAGGACACATTGCACTAGAGATCTAATGGAGTTCTAATCTTGTTGAAAGATAGGTCATCTTCAGCGCTTATGTCAGTTCTTTTCACCAGCAGCTGGTGATAGGGGTACTTCGATGACTTCGTATTCAAGTGCAGCACAAACAGTTACTCCTCAGTCAGGGAACTGGAGTTTCTCTTGGCCATTAAAGATGTGTTGGAGGTCATGGTTGTGGTAGTCAGTTGCCATGATTTCAGCAACAATAGGGTGGATCATCTCAGTGTGGTCAGTTAGGGTCATAGGGCTGCAGTGTAGGTCAGACTTTTGTAGTGGAGTAGACCCAGTAGGAGCCGGATCCCAAACCCTCTACATTTCAAGTTACGATATCAGTTTCCTCATTTTTAGATTCTTCTCTTTTCGATACATGGACTTCCCATATAATTATATCTATTGCTATTGTGGAGAGCCTTGGGCTCTACATATTTTCTTCTGCTGATATCTTGACGATAGACACTTCGTTGGGGACTAGAAAGGCTAGTGTACATCAGTGCAAGGCGTTCCTTCTTGAGGTTGGTGGGTGCCACTTTTTATGGGATCTATATGTTCTAGAGATGATGGGTTTTGATGTCATTCTCAGAATTGACTGGTTTGTTCCCTTCCTAGAATTCGTCGACTGTTTTCACTGTAGGGTGAGTATCACATCACTAGAGGGTTGATCGTTTGGTCATAAGGGAAAATGGGATGTCAAGGTGATCAGAGTGGGACCTGAGCATCGTGGGTTGGAAAGAGTTACAACCTATATTGTTAGTCTATATCGAGATGACCAGGGAACTTCACTGATGGACTTTTTCCTAGTGGTGGATCGTTTTATAGATGTCTTTCCAGAGGAATTTTCAGGTTTGCCTTCAGAGAGAGAGGTGGAATTTTCTTTTGAGCTTTTGTCAGGGGCGGAACCGGTGTCCATTCCTCCATATAGGATAGCTACACCAGAGTTACAGGAGCTCAAGAAGTAGTTGTAGGTGTTACAGGCAAAGGGTTTCATCCGACCCAGCACTTCATTGTGGGGTTCGACTGTTTTATTTGCAAACAAGGCAGACGGTACCCTCAGGCTTTCTGTGTATTATCGGAAGTTGAACCATTTTACGGTCAAAAACTGATATCCCTTGCTGAGGATTGATGATCTCTTTGATCAGCTTCAAGGAGTCTTGGTGTTCTCGAAGATTTACATGAGATTCGTTTATCATCAGTTGCATGTTAGACCATATGATATACCTCTTAAAACTTTTTCGGAGTAGGTATGGTCTATACGAGTATTTGGTTATGTCGTTCGGTCTCACTAATTCACCTGCAGTCTTCATGGAACTATTGAACCGAGTGTTCAATCCATATTTGGATTCTTTCGTGGTTGTCTTTTTGGAAGTTATCTTGGTGTACTCTCACACTCGACACGGCCATGATACCCATCTTGAGATCATTCTGAGTACACTGAGAGATCATCGGTTATATGCTAAGCTCTCAAAATGACACTTTGGGATGGACGAGATTCACTTCTTGGGTCATGTTATCTCAGAGTCAAGAGTATCAGTTGACCTAGAGAAAGTGAGAGAAGTAGTTTATGGGGAGCATCCAAAGAACGTCTTGGAGGTACAGAGTTTCCTAGGGATAGAAGGTTATACAGACGTTTCATACAAGACTATTCACTATTAGCATCACCACTGACGGGTCTGACTAAGAAGGGTACAAAGTTCTTGTGGTCAGATTCTTGTGAGTTAGCCTTTTCGGATTTGAAAGGGATGTTGAATTTAGCACCGATACTAGTATTGCTGGAGCTGGGAAAGAGAAATTTGGTGTACTATGATGCATCAAGTATCGGGCTTGAATCAGTGCTTATTCAGGGGGAAGGGGTCGTTTTATACCGGTCTTGGCAGTTGAGTCCTCATTAGAGGAACTACCCGACACACAATCTCAAGTTGGCTGTTGTCATTCATGCTTCACGCTATTGGAGACATTATCTTCTGGGAGAGCATTTTACGTTTTTCACTGACCACTAAAGCCTCAAGTACATATTCACTCAGCATGACCTGAATTTGAGACATCAAAGGTGGGTTGAGTACCTTCTGTCTTTTGACTTTAAGCTTGCCTATATGCCTGGGAAAGGAAACATTGTAGATGATGAACTAATCAGAAGGACTCAGATACAGGCCGTTCAGGAGGCCAGCTGTGAGTGGTAGCTTGTGGCTCTATTCTATGAGATGCATTTGGAGGTGCATGACAGACAAGGACAGGCGTTTATTTATTCAATAGCTATTACCTCTACTCTTCTTGATCGAGTGTGAATGAGGAAACTATCATATTTTAAAGGCCTAGTCCTATGAGAAACTGTGTCAGGAGAGGACCCTATTCCTGGATGGACCATTGGTGAGGATGAGATCTTGAGTTTTCAGGGGAACGCATGGCTGCTAACAGACACACATGAGGAGCTGATGCGGGACATTCATTCCTCAGTTTGGGAAGTTCATCCTAGTGTCACCAAGATGTATCATGATCTAAACCGTCAGTATTGGTGGCCTGGTATGAAAAGAGATTTTGTTGGTTTTGTTATGAAGTGTTACACCTATTAGAAGGTGAAGGTGGAGATTCATTGACCAGCAGGTCTTTTGCAGCAGTAACCCATTCCCAAGTAGAAGTGGAATGATGTGGCGATGGATTTTGTGACAGTTTTACCAAGGTTGCCTCATGGAAATGATGTAGTATGAGTTGTCATTGAAAGACTCACTAAGGTTTATCACTTCTTTCTGATTAAGGAGACCTTCCGTGTTGATGAGATGGGAAGAATTTACATCAGAGATATTGTATGTTTACATGGATTTCAACAACCCATTGTTTCATATATAGATGCACATTTTACTTCTTGTGTCTGGAAGGGGCTTCAGAAGGCTTTGGGTACACAGGTACTTTTGAGTACAACTTACCATCCCCAGACAGATGGCCAGTCTGAGCATACGATTTAGGTGCTTGAGGACATGTTACGAGCATAAATTCTAGATTTTGGAGGTTCTTGGGGGAAACACATACCTCTTATGGAGTTTTCCTAAAATAATAGTTTTCAAGAAACTATTTAGATGTCATCTTATGAGGCTTTGTATGGTAGGCCATACCAATCACCCTTTTTTTTGGCTGGAGGTGGGAGAGGCAGCTATGTTGGGACCTCATCTTGTTCAAGAGACCACAGAGAAGATAGATTTGATTCGAAAGAGGATGGCTACTGCATAGTCGTGAAAGAAATCTTATTCTGAACAATAGAGATGACCTCTGAAGTTCGAGGTCGGGGATCAAGTTTTCCTGTGTGTCACACCGAGGTTGGGGCACATAAGTATTAGGAAATAGGGTAAGCTTTCACCGAGGTATGTCATGTCGTTTAAGGTGTTGGAGATAGTTGAGCTGATTGCCTATTGGTTACAGTTACCTTAGAGGTATAGGGCTATGCACAATTTTTTCAAAGTTTCTCAGCTTCAACATTAGTTCTCAGACCCATCTCATGTACTCCAACCCAAGGAGGTTGAGTTGGAGGTGGATGTAACCTTTGAGGGGCATCCTATCCAGATTTTCAATCAATGTATGAAGGTTCTCCATGGTCAGTTTGTTCCTCGGGTATGAGTGCTATAGTAGCACGAGCGAGTACATGACGAGACTTGGGAGAGGGAGGCAGATGTATGATCACAGTGGCCGTAGCTGTTCGGGGTTTCTTCTTCTACACCGCCTTGCTAAGGAAATTCGGGGATGAATTTCTTTAAGGGGGGAAGTTTGTATGAACCCAAATCTTCTTTTCAGGTATTTTTTCTTTTTCTGTTCGTTTTTGAGAAAAAGAGGAATTTCTAGAAATTTTTGAAGTACATGCCATGTAATTTATGAGTACACATCGTGTACTCAGTTACCGAGGGTAGCCATGTGTTGGCCATATGGTGGCCTTGCACACGGCCATGTGTGGGGATTTGGAGGCTTCCTAATGTGGGTCTTGATACGGGAAAGTACGAGACATGTACTTCAAAAGTAAATGTCGTGTACTTTCTTTTTTTTCATTAAACGGACTGGGGTCGCCTCTTATCGACAAAAACACCTTCTTCTTCACCTTATTCATCTAAGAGCGCCCATACGACCATGTTTCTTCCCCGATCCCCGGATTGATCACCCATTCTCTGAATCGATTGTCGTCGATTGTGTTGGGATCGCCTCGGTAAGATCTTCCTATTGCTAGAGCTTTATTTCCGGAATACTCATCTTTCTCAATTTATCCTCCATTGAGTGTTTTAGATGTGTTTGGAGATCTATATTGTTCTTGGAGATTCAAGGCTTGAGGTTCACGTATATCAATCTTCCAACACTGAGGGAGGTGGTTGTTTCCTTTCCGTTGAAATTATTTGAGTTATATATGCAATGTTTCCCAATAACCTTGAACGGGGTATTGCGTGTTTACCATTTTAACCCTGTTAACAGCCTGCTATGCTGGTATGAGTGAGTATAGGTTAATTGGATGCAAATAGGGTTGATTTCTATGCCTTGGAAGTGTTCGCCCATGCATGTTCTGTTTACGACCATTTGGTCCTGTTTAGCTCGTTAGGCTTCCTTGACGTTTTCCCATGCCTAATATTGTATGATGTAGTGATTATTTTATCTGACATTCTTGATATGTTGTAGAGTGTTTATCCAAATATTTATTAAGGTTTACTTTTGTCGTATTGCATTGCTATGCTCTTTTGACATACACTGGGCCGTGAGAACCTGGTTTAGTATACTATAAGGGGAATTGACCTTCTGAGCTTTCTTAGAGAGTATTTGACCACTTTTGACTACATGGGGAATTGATCATGTGAGCTTCCTCAGAGAGTCTTTATCACTTTTGACTATAAGGGGAATTGACTTTATGAGCTTTCTCATAGAGTCTTTAATGCCTTAGACTATAAGGGGAGTTTACTGAGAGAGCTTCCTCAGAGAGGCTTTATTATATCCTCGTAATTTGAACCATATGGGTAGATTGTGTGTTCTTCCCATAGGGTTGTTTATGTTGCTAGTTAGGACCAGAGGAGATAGGTTGTGAGTACTTCATAAAGGGTTACCTATTTGTATTTTCCTGCTTAATTAGTTGTTTACTTGATATATGAATCCGAATGCATTGAAATTGTGGATTGTTTGTTGGTGAGTACTTCCTGGTTTACTACTTCTTATTATTTATTACCTTCCATATATTCACTGACTGTTAGGCACAGATCTTGTGGTGGTCTCCTACTGAGATTTATTCTCACACCCTGTTTGGGCCATGATTTTTGGCCCAAACAGATTATATTGGTGCATGTATATATTAGGGAAAGCACCCTTCTACTTTAGGTACTATAGTGCTATGGAGCTGGAGAGCATGGGACCAAGATGAGGCTTGTGATGTTGAGGAGCTATCATCTGTCTTTCTTTTATACTTTGGTTTAATACTGTTTATATTTAAGCATTATGATTTGTTTGGTTTCTTTCCTAGACATATGTATCATGCATCATATATATATATATGTGTGTGTGTGTGTGTGTGCTCCAATATGTTAATTCTAGTCTTCCGCTGTATCCTTTTTTGTATGGATTATTACTGCTTCTGCTATTGTATATCTGTTTTACTTCCGCTCTATTACTCTAGCAAGGAGGACATAGTTTCTCCACTATCACACCCAATGACCTCGCTACTAGTCGGAAGCCTCTAGAATTCAGGGGAAATGTGCTTGAGGCCATGTGACCAACTGGGTACGGAGTGCCTCTGGGAGGCTTCTAGAACTGGGATGTTACATATATGAAAAACGAATCAATTATCAAACCTAGCATATAACTCTTTATATTCATGTATAGAAATTATATAATAAGTTTAACATTTTAAACCAAATCATACATTCATTAAAAATAAAATAATTGTACTATTTAATAAAAAACTAGGGAGTATAATAAATAAATTAAAAATTGATACATTTAAAAATGAAATAAACTATTTATGAACAATTCCTTAAATCAAGAAAATATAAAAACATTTAATTTTTTATGAACTATGGACATTCCATAGATAAATTAACATAAATACGTTATATTTACTTTTAATATGAACTTATTCACGTTATATCTTATATATTATTTTAGTCAAATATATGATATTAATTGAAATATAATCAATTTATTTTTCATGTTTATTATGTCAAAAATTTACACAATCAAAATTATCAAAACCCCTTTTGATATGGTTTAAATAAGTTCTCAAATAAGGAACTCTTAATTTGAATAATTCAAATTTGATAATTATGAATAATTCATATTTTTAAATATAAACCCCTTTATATTTGTCCTTATTTTTTAATTTATAAACATTTTGTAAATCACAATTTAATTTCATTATAAACATTTTATATCTAAATTAAAATTCATTCCATATAATTTCATATGGTATTTAAAATGAATATTTAATATTATAGACATTTATTTGATAAATATTCCATAAAAAATTATTTTATTATAAAAAAATTATGTAATTAATTAATTTATAAAAAATTTACGAATTAAATAAATTAATATTTCAAAATATTTTGTGGAATGAACTTTTTTGGTCATCTAAAGGGTAACTTTTGTAGTTTTATGTACTGCTATAATTGTGGCCTTAGAGGAAATAGGGGTAGTGATTTTCGTAAGAAGAAATCTAAGAAAAATTATATTTCTAATGGTACTAATGATTATAATTATTGGCCTTTGCAATTTAGAAGGTCTCATAAATATGGCTTGATTGTTGGATATTTAGCAGTTGGGGATCACAGTTTTATTGGGTTTTTAGATAGTTGAATTGAGAAATGAAAAAAACTATGTCATTCACAACCCATAAATATTATTTTAATAGATAGGATTTCACATTTTTATATTTCCATGGTCTTTTAGGTTTATATTTTTAGATAAGTAGAAACAAAATTACATAAAAAGGTGGATGCTTCCACACAGTTCAATTTTCTTCCACAAAAAATAGGGAACTAAGTTTACACCCATGTTTTATTCAAGACACTTTAGCTTCATTTAAGATAATTCACCATAGAAGAAATATTGACCTTTATAAAATCTGTATTCATCCATAGATCAAATGATTTGTTTTTGAAAAATGTAGTATGAGAAAGAAAAGCATAGTAGGGGATATAAAAAGGATGGAATCCTATTAGTCCTGTGAAAACCTAAAAATCCATGAATACATTTACCTTTTTCAAAATAAAACTATGAACACATTAAAAAAATATTTACACATTTTCAAAATAATATTTTCTCAAATAAAATATTTTAAAACAATTAAAAATCATAAAACATATCCTGAGTCTTTTGGGAACTCATTAAAATGATCCTTTGAAAAACAAACGTTACACGATTAACATCTCCTTACCTCAGGAAATCAAAAGATTTCCCAAAATAAATATTATTCCAATCATAATATAGGTATCAATGATTATAATATTCATAAATATTTTTCATTTTTTTAAACTCATTTTAGAATAACTGAATACCAATTAATTTCATTGGAGTAACCTACCCAGTTATCTCTCTTATTTTTTCAATGGAAGACAATTCATTATTCAATGCATTAGAGTGAAATATCAAGGTCACCCATCAATATGAACTATTTAATTATCATCTATAACCATATACAATTCTCAAGTACAATATCATAAAAATAAAATAATCATATTTTACATTTTTATAATAAAACCCTTGAAAATTCAATCAAAACCATATAAAAACAATTTCAATTATCTCATAATGATGAGAAATAATTTCTATTTCCTTCAAAAAGAAGTTTAAATCTAAAAATTAATAAAATATTGAGAAATATATATTTATTGAAAATAAAAATGAAAAATTCAAATGTATTCTTGAAAAAAAAACTAATGGATCTAATGCTAGGAAATGGGGACCAATCCATACACATTAAAAATTATTTTTTCACTTTTCTAAAAAAAGTCAAAAATAAACCATACGAAAAATATTGAAGATATTTCTTTTAAAAAATTTATAAATAAAGTCAAATATATTCTAAAATAACATTTATAAATAATTTAATGAAAACAAAGAATACTCTAGAGACATTTAAAAGAATTTTGATATGAATGATAAATATTCTAAAACATTTAAAACATCGTTTTAAAGGGAAACCCCTTACCATATGTCATAGAAATATTTGTACATCCTAGAAATTTTTAATAATAAAAATATATTAGTATTATACTTGATAAATATATGTTTCATGTTCATTACATTACCCTTATTATATTTATTTAATTTTTTTTTCATTTTTAGTTTAATTACTAGAATGGTTAAGTTCACATTGGACATTTTTAGGTTGTTTAATTTATAACAACAAAATAGAATCAGTGTGTTGACCATGGTCACATGGGTTATTGTTAAAATACTTTTTAAATATTACAATTTTTATAATTATAATATTAATAAATTAGATACACATTTAAAACCAACCATTTAAAGTGCAATTGAAAAATGAACAACACTTTTCATGGAGATGATAGTCGGTACGTACACATGAATGAAATTTCATTTTTCTAATGAGTGGAAATGAAATAAAGTAGCTGATTTTTTAACTTTAAAAAATATTAAATATTTTATGAATTTTATTTTTATTCATCATTTCTATCCTCATAACCATCCTTGTAAGGTGAAAATGAAAAATTAATCACATTGCTTTATAGAAGTGGTATTCCACACGTATGCACAAGCGATGTTATTAATTACGAAAAAACAGAAAGGGTTAGAAGGTAAGTAATATATTATATTAATATAATAATAATAATAATTCCATAAAAATCATATACATTCATATGATTCATTTTTTTAACCATCCATATAATTAGGTGCTGAAAAACAGAACACATTTTTTCATGGAGGTTATAGTCCACACTTACACGTGAGTAATGTTTTTGTTTACCATATGATGGAAAAGGAGATGAAAAGGGTTATACCATAATATGAATAATATTTTTGTATGTGTAATATAATGATGTTACTATTTCATTACACTTAAATAATATTTTAGTTAGGCAGATAAAGAAATATTCACGAAACCCCCGGTTAAATTTAATAGATTTGTTTATATTAGGTTTGCATAATAAATAGTGCTTAAAATTTGTGAGAAATATAGGATAGAAGGTTCCCTTTTATAAGTGATAGGAGTGACACACTTGTAATTATTTAATGTTTTAAATTAATATTAACACATATTCATTGTAAAGTGACACCAATGAACTCAAACTTTATGTATAAGACATTATAGGGTATAAATAAACTCAAAAAATTCACATTTAGATAAGTTTTAGATACATTTTAGGTCTTATCTATTAGTGAAACCCTTTTATACCTATTTTAAACTTAACCATAATAACATTACTTTTTACCATGAAAACATAATTATATGACCAAAAATAAAAAGGAAATTATAAAAAAAAAATTCATGTAGATTATAGATATTTAATTAATTTTATAAAATTCTATTTATATAGGTATCATAAATTACTATTAATATACTTATGAAAACACACACAAAGCAGTTTTTAGAAAAACAACCAAATTAATTATAAAAAAAATTTACCATGAAATAATGTATAAATTTGATTATATAAAAATAATTTAATTATTTAATAAAAAATTAAGGTTTTTAAAATTTTAAATCAAGCCAGAACTTAATGGAACCTTCCAACTATATCATTAATTGGAAAGATCTAAAAATTTTATTAAATTTGAATAAAATATGACTTCTATTAGAAAAAGTGAAGATTGAGTTCCCAATTTCAAATTTACATTTTCAAATACATTATTTAACTCCTTAAAAACAAATTTGATTAATAAAAATGTTTAATAATTTATTAATTCATTCTTATATCATAATTATTTCATAAAAGTGATGGTATTTTTAAAATTTATATTTTCACTATTCACATATAAATCAACTATATTAGAAGAATGTCAAAAATTAAACCTAAGATAAATTTTATTTTATGAAACAAAAAAATGAATTCATCTTTATAATGTTAAAATTCTAAAATTTCTGAAATTTAACTTTTAAATAAAAGAATGAAATTCATAGAAAAACAATTTAGTTAATAGAACAACTGTTCCATTTTTCCAATTAAAACCATGATTTTTTTATTTACCGTGATATTTTTTTTATAAAAGATAAATCCATAAATGTAAAAAAAATCATTTATATAAAATATCCAATGACTATATAATTCATTGTATAGTTTAGATTATAAACTATGAGAAGAGAAAATCTATAAGCTTTAAATGAAAATTATTTTTAGTCACGTAGTAAGGATGATTCTTTTAACTATATAATGATTATATTTCACGATACACATTTTTTAATTCATTTAAAAGGGTGAAAATATGAAAACACCTATTATAGAGGTAATAATTTCACCCTTTTACCTTCATTCGTGGGTTCGATCCACACAATCTTGTCGAATGTGATGGGATACCGTGCTATCCTATGGGATGTAATTTTATTTGGAAGAAGAATTTTTATAATTATAATCCCATTAATATTGAAATATATATTCATTTAAAATATGATGATCTTACAATAAATGTTTTGGGAAGGATGGATCTCAACATATTCATCCTATTATTACTTCCATAAGGGGATTAAATTATGGAAATGCCAACAGATGGGAATCAATATCATGTGTGTAGGAGGTAAAAAGTTATGGGGAAACTCATGTTGAATAGGGGTAGGATAGAATTTTGAGTGTACCTTTTAAATTTTCTGGTTTTAAATTGGTGTGCTTCGTCTCCATTATAGAGTTATAATAAAATTTTGGTCTCATTGCTCTACAATATCAAAATCAATCTCATTAAAAATTTATAATTGAAGGGAAAAGTATAATATCAATAATGAAGAATTATCCTTCCTGGATTATCTAGTTAAGATAATTTATAATAGGTATGACACTAATCCTGAAGATTCTGATAGGGAAATAGATACACAAATTGAGGTTGATAAATGATTGTTTTTGGAGAAGCAATTACTTATTTCTAGTGATCACAAAAGGGAAGAAGAAGAATGAATCTGATTATCAGATGAAATAAAAACCATAAAATTATAGTTTTTGTGGTTCTAATTTGTTCCCTCTATTAATATCAATGATTTTTGTGTTATTTTTACTCCAAAATAGACCCTGGCCAATCTTGGAGAATAATTTCAGCATGATTCCTCTATTGGTAAGGAGGTTAAAGAAAGGAGATAACTGAAGTATCCAATGATATAATTGGTTCCTAATGATACTAATATTTCTATAAATGTGTCTAGATTAGTCAAGGAGGTGTCTACATCTGAAACACCATACGGTAAATCATCTGTATAATCAAAAGCTACAGTTTATTTTGAAGCACATGAAATGGTTGAAGAAGTTTCATAAGATCCTTATTATATGGTTTCAATTGATGGTCACTAATATTCTTCACCCATGTATATAAAGTTTCATTGTATGATAACTAATTATAATTAATTTTCCATTATAAAGGGTTATTTAGGCCAAATGGAAGTCACTCTTTAAGTGGAGAATGATAATAAAAAGGACTTGGTTGTGAAAGATCATATGGAGGAGGTATTAAATATCAACTTGAATACTTCTAAAAGGGATACTAAGTATCAAGATATAACTTATAAAATTATAAAAATTTGATTATTAATATGTTTCCTTCCAGGTTGGGGGAGTCAGGGGGATCAACACTGTATGAGTATTCATTCCTTGGTTGAGTTACATGACAATTTAGGACATTGAAGCAATATTTACATGGGAATTTTCACATGTTTTATTATTTATTATGTTAGAATGGAATAATTTTTACTTCTTATAGTCTAATACTACATTGGTAGCTATTTTAGTTTTTTAATAAATTGGCATCAACCCCAGCTTGTTTTGACAAATTAAATAAATATCTCAAAGAAAAATTTTTATATGATTTATAAAATATTAGTAAACCATATAGTACAATTATAAATTGAAATATGGACTACTATAAAATGATATTATTAAAATGGTTCAAAAATATGGAATTATTATCTTGGAACATGTAACAACCCATCATTTTATGGTTGGTATCTTTTTTAATAAATGTTAATTCTTTCATAGCTTGCATTACACACCACACTGAGTTTAAATGAGCCACGATCTATTATTAAAATATTATTATATGAATATTATAACATATATGATAAAATAGGAAGGTATTAATAAGACTAAATAAATTATTAAACTATAAGGTTTACACACATATAAAATAAATTCATTGGTTATTAATAAAAATAAGAATCAATTGAATATAAATAAATTGTTTCTAAAAAACCACTTTTATGTTATCAAAATATGTATTTATATTAATAAATTAAATTTATCACCATAGGTAAATGATTTCAATGAAATTTTCATATTATATTCTCTATAAAGTTTTTCATCTAGAGTCTTTACTAGGTAAGAAATAATAATAAATCCAGTTTAGGTTTAAAAATGTATTTGTCTAAAAAGCATTTTCATCGTGTTTTTCACAATTATTTTATAATTATTTTTCCTCACACATATAAATTGATTCTCTAAAAATGGATATAATATTTTTAATTTGAGTTTTCAAATATTAGGAATAACCCCCCTTTAGTTTTGGTCAATATGAATAGTAACTGAGGAAAAATTTATCCCATCGATGAAGGGTAAATTAGGTTAATGAAGGTAAAAAATAAGTGATAAGTTGAGCCTTTAAATTAATATGTTTAATGGAAACTTTTCCATGAAAATGACCAGTATAATATTTCCATCAATGAATGTTATGAAATTTCAACCACTTAGTTTTAAGTTTCTTTTTTGTCCACATAGAGACAAAATAATGTTATGAATTAATATAAAATTTTATTTTGTTCATAATAAAATTATATTAATAATGATAATTTATTTTAATATTTGGTGGTCATATTATTACCTTAAGTACTTACACAATGCTAATACAATCTTTATTTAATTAATTTAAAAATAATATAAATGAAATTAAATATATTAAAAGTGATAAAATTTGAGTGATTTAAAGTGTTAAATGAATTTTTTAGATTAATACGACATATTAGTGTTGTTTAAATGAATTTTATTTGAAATTTGTATTTTTATTGATTTATTTAAAGTAAAATTAAATTAATAGAAACAAAATTAACATTAATGATAATTTATCAAGATAATATTTTATTAATGTTAGGACCTGACCTGACAGGGTCTGGTCTGGAACTCCCCAAACACACCTCCAATAGGCTAGGGGATGGGGACTATAACTAGGTAGGAATATCACACATATGATATTCCATTTCCTAATGTACCTATATGCACACACCCACAAACACATTGATGCAACAGTTTAGAGATATAAAAAGGTGGAAAACTAAATGCATGCATAAAACTATCCCAAACCAGAGTACAGTAGAAGTATTAAAAGAGTAAAAGGGAAGAATACATTCCTACTAAAATAAAAGTGTAAAAGCATCCAAGATGCTCTGAAGGAGGGGATCACTATCAAATAAAACTTTCAGAATGTTCCTCAGCCCAACTCTGGTAAACACCTCTGTCAGTCTTGCTTACTAAACTTCAGCTACCTTAGGACCTTTGTGGACTCCGTCGAAAGGTTTGTGGTCTGAACAAGACACAACATGTGTTGGAAAATCCCATGCTAGGGTGAGTATTAAAATACTCACTAGTAACCCCAAAAATCCAAAATAAAAGGGATAAATTGAATGGTAACAGTCTGCTTGACCTAGCTAGAGGGAACCCAATCGAGAGAGAAACTCTATCTCATACCATTGGTAGATATACATGACAAGTTAGATTAGTCAATTGGGAGTGTCAACCTAGACAAATCAAAACACCATAAGTAATCAAAGAAAAACCCAGATATACTCATCTTAGACACCATGTCTCATGAGTTTCTGACCTCATACCTAGAAATATGATTTCAAATTGAAGGATTTAACGATAACAAGTAAAACATGGAGAACACACTCCACATGCACATCCATCCCAGATGGAAACCATCTAAAAGATACACTCATTTGGGAACAAATAACTAGGACCACCTCTAGTTCCCATCCCTAGAGGTCCTACAAAGTTGTCATGTAACCTTCACATAGTTGTAAGAACCCAAGCAGAGAGGCCCATCCTTCACAACTACCCATGGTTGAGGGAGCATTGTTCCCGACTATGCACCACACGCATACTCTCTAATAAGAGATAATGGATGGACCCACACCTTTCCACTTCCCTATAGTCAAGGGAGTACTAGCTCCTAGGTAACTCGTGACACATATGATACTCTTGTATGGAGTTGATCACACCTTAGTCTTTTAAGGGAGAACTAACTTCTAACCAGGTATCGCATGTGACTAGTGCAAAGTCCCTCTCCTCATATTGTACTCAAAAAATGAAGGATCAATACTCTAATGGAGATCATGCTCCCCATATCTAATTAGAGACAAGGGAGTACTACTCTATAGGTGAGAACCTACACCTTGGCACAATAGGGGATTTCAACTCATAGGATATAGGATCCACACCCCAGTAAAATATTGGATTACCACTATATGGCTAGAGTAACCACACCCTAATCCAATAGGGGAACACTACTCTACAGACTCAATTACTTTTGGGGGACCCACACCTAGGCACGACAGGGGAGTACCGACCCTGAGAAATATGACCCACTCCCTGACATGACATGGGAGTACAAACATTTTGGGAAGAACACATATGGAGGACCCACACCCTGGTACGATAGGGGAGTACCAACTCCAAGGACAGAGGAATATCACCCTAACATGATAGGGGGTACTCACTCTATCGATACATCATGTCTGGAGGACCCATGCCCTCACCTGGAAATGGAGTACTAACTCCACAGATATATGACCTACATCCTGGTCAAACAAGGGAGTACCTACTCTATTGGGAAACTGAGTATGGTAGTACCCTACACTATCGTGATAGGGGAGTGTTATCTCTAACTACTTTAATGATATAGGGAACCTGAGGCCTAATCCATTAGGGGAGTACCTACCCTAGAGGAAAATACCCAAAGGTATAGAACCCATGCCCATGATGTGGGGAGTCTCATCTCTAATAGAATATAGAGGTAAGGGAAACTCATGCGTTGATGCCAGATGGGAGTACCACTCCTATAATCTCTCTTATAACCACAATAATTAGGTCACTTCATGGAGTGTAACCCCGGTATAGAGTGTGTAGACCCAAAAAGTCTTATTACCAAGACATTAAGGGTTACACAACATGTCTCTTAGGGATACATTCTATGTAGACAACAATTCCAGTCAAGAATTACCTTTGAAAATGCCCAATTAACCCAAAATTTTCCATAAACCTACAGATTAACCTAAGCGTGATATATAGCAATTTTATTTGGTCTCTAAAACCTTAAAACATGAAAAATGAAGGTGATTGGGACTAAAACTCAAAAACACCTACCTCAAGGGAGAAAAACAGAAGATTTTGGTGTAGAATGACTCTTAGATCACAATGCTTCTTGATCTGATGATGATCAGTTCCAATAATGGAGATCGATATTTCTTCATCACGTTGATTTTGGATCATTTACATTCATCATCCAAAGGGGGAGTGAGGAATAGAATCCACCTTATTGTTTCTTGCATCCTAGGGGGTGGGGGAGGAGAATTGATTTTATTAAATTAAAATCAATTAACTCCTCTATTAATACCCCATCACCCAAATTCCCCGGATCAAAATACCTGGTGCATATGACCTTATGTTTCACCTAAGGTAAACATGATGTTGTGAACTAAAATTATGTCTTGAAAATTCAATTCGAGACTTCTCTCATGAGTTATTTATGTTTCAAGTGAAACTACATGTTCTTAACAAAATATATTTAAATCTTTAAAATCACCACTTCACGGACCTATGATCCATGAATTATCATGCCGACACATCACCTGGATTCATAAATATTCACAATAATATTACAAAGTCTTATAGTTCAAACCATATTCACTACATTCTCCCCACCTTATAGGTTTTTCATCCCTGAAAAGTTAAATCCTACATGTAAGGGAGGAGAATGAGCTCTCTACTAGAACTCTCAAAACAGTGATCTCGCCAGGGGTTCCCGTGTTTCTTCCAAGAATAAACTCAATGGATCCACCGAGGCTAAACCACCCCCACATCTAGCCCTATCCAGGACCAACATCATACAATAGAGTGGAATTTGTCTCCTCAGCAGTGATAGGAGAAAAATCACTAAGCACCACTGTCCATCTACAGTCATAGGGTATTCCAGAATGCCACCTCACTAATCTGACATAGATATCGAAGATACACTATATTTCACATCCACCCCAGGATGAACTACAATACATCCTCCTCTAGAGTCTTGCATTCAAGGTTTACTCCAAGCAAGTGAGGGTGCTGATGAACAATATGGGAGAAAAGACTCATCAAACCATGATAGTATATACATATAAAGCATGTGGAATACCCCACATATCTTCTCCCCTCATAGAAGGTGAGTAACCCAAACTAGAAATACCAGCACACCAACTAGTGGCACCTCAGTTGAGTATGGATGGTAGGAAAATAATCTACCCATTGAAGATATTATAGGGTCTTAATCTGCCACTACGGAATGGTTCTAATAAAGGATCTACCTCCACCACGGCCACCAATAAAAAAGGGTCAAGCAGAAAAACACCATTGGAGATGTCATGACCCACTCTGACACTCCATCACAGAACCTTTCCCAAATTAAAAAAGTACAAGGTATTTTTTTACCAAACATCAACACTATTTTATTTTTGAACCATTAAATCACCCACATATTTTTAATCATGTCACAAAAATAAGTCTTAATGCCGAAAGTGTCCCTTTTCATCCTGAGACCAAAGATACAACCAAATGCACCACATCCTCCTTGAGCATCCCACATTCAAAGATGATGTCATGGGTAATAGGGTACTAACTAACAATAAAGGGATTCCTAAATGAACATCGTGTCTAACCGGTACCTCTACCCACAAACCACCAACATGATACTTAGCCTTGAACATACATGTTACAGAGACTAATCCACTAAACAATGATACTATACCCTTTGGGATTCATTGAATTACCCACATGGTTTTCTCCTGTCAAAACAAAATGCATCTTAGTTGGGGGAATTACTTCTCTTTCTCATGAATTCAAAGCTACGTTGAAAAAAACCAACATTGGGTTTACTGACACCCCTAAATCACCATGAACAAACCATGATAAAGAAGAAAAAAAGAAAATGGTACCACATTAAATTGTCTAAAAAATTTTACTGTAGATATTAAAAAGGACATAGAGTGTAACTCTATTCATCCTTGGAGCTTCTGGGTCAAAGGACTCTATGAAATACAAATATCCTCAATTCTGTCGTCTATCTCCCTATGATTTGGTGTGGACCACCTGGGGGTGGTGATGGAAACACCTTGATCCACCTGCCAACTCTTTATTCTATCACATCTCCTCTGCCTTATTTGGATTCTTTCATAACTCCCCACTCCCCAAACTTCCTCTGCAATGGTGGCCCATAATCTGACTCACTCTTAATAATATCAAAGTTTTGAAAATCTCTAGAAATATTTCCCCAACCATCACAAACATAACATGGAATCTACTACAACTGACCTGATCCCCAACACTGCTCTTGTGTTACCATACCACGAGTTTGATCCCTGTCTTGAGTATTCATCCTACATTGTGATCAATTCATCCATTATCTTCCAACTACTACAGATGTTGCAGCCTCAAAACCACAAATGTGGTAAAAATATTCATATCCATCATCTAGGAAGCTCTCTATTACTAGAGCTCGCTCTATTACCCATACATAATAGGGATGGAATAATGAGACCACACTTTCTTTGACATATTTCTAGAGTCCATACTCATAGGTTAGATCTCTGAAAAATAGGACTCGCACTATATGCAAGGAGTAACGTTACAGGTTTATGAACCTTGAGAACACTCTTCCACAGTCGCAGTACCCTCATGACGTTGCAGAAGCTCGTGGATATGCATCTACATAAACTTGGCTGAGTAGAACTCTTCCATGAAGATTCAGTAAAACTCTTTCCAAGTGATCATCCCATCTTCATGGTACTACATAACTAAAATTCTCTATCTATCAACCAAACCATGATAAAGGCTCAACAATAGGGCCTCCATCTAATCTAGATGTATCCTCACTAGGTCGAAAAAAATGTGACTACCCTGATCCAGTCATGAGAACCATGGGGGTCTGAATCACCATGATACCATAGATGTTTCCACCTCTGGAACATGTGGAGTTCACTCATCCCGCACGCATCCTTGACCTAAACTGCCTGTATAACGACCTTCTGAATAGGTGGTGTCTTAACTAGTAGACAACCTAGAGGTACCATCTTAGAACTAGTTCTCTATACTAAAGCCTCATCATGAGGCAGATTTTTACCACAATATATCCATGGAACCCTCTCTGTATTTCACTATGGAGGCGTCCTAAAATATAATCTGGACGCATCACGATCAAAGAGTATATGTGGGAAGACGACTCAAGAAGGAAAATAAAAACCTAAAACCCAATCCTATATGATTCATGTACCATTATTTCCATAAGACTAGTGACCTAATGTACCAAGTCAAAAAATCAAGTTATCAATGTCCTGGTGAATAGATATGTTAGCTGCCACATCAACATTGGAACCTCTATCCTAAGATCCGAACACAAAACAACCTAACATTGCCTCTATGAAACCCAAACCAAGATCTCAACATTGTGGTCCCAAAGTGGAACCCATTAAGATAACACCATGTTAGTACCTAACCCAATGGGGTCTAGGCTACAACACCCCAAGCCCACCTCCAATAGGCTTGGGGATAGAAACTAGTAGTCAGTAGGCATATCACATAGATGGGAGGTCTTTTTCTAAAATACCATTACACATGCACCCACAAAGACCTCGATGAAACAGTGTAGAGATATAAAAAGATAGAAAAATAAATGAATGCATACAACTACTAAAAAACATAGTACAATATAACTACTGAAACAATAAAAGGTAAAAACATGCACCCACCAAAAGAAACTGCAAAAGCTTCCAACCTGCTCTGTAGGAGGGGATCACTATTGATAGAACCTGCGAAAAATCTCCTCAACCCAGCTCCGATAAACACCACAATTTATCTAGATAACTATGTTCGACCGACCTAAGGTCCTCTATGGACTATGTTGAAAGGTCGATGGTCTACACAAGACACTAAACAAGTGGGAAAAGTCCTTGTTGGGGTGAGTATAAAAATACTCAATAGGGTCCCCAAAAACCCAAAATAATAGGGATCAACTGAAAGGAAAAATCCAATAGATCTAGCTAGAGGAAACCCAATCAAGAGGGAAAATCCATATCGAACCATCGTTAACTATACATGACTAGTTATATTAGTCCATAAGGGTTGTCAACCCAAAAACTTGAAAAAAAAATAATTCCAAAAAACACCTAGATGTACATGTCTCTGACTCAAAGTCTCAAGTGGTTGCAAACTCATATCCATCAATTGGATTTATACTTTAAGTCTTTAATGGTAACACGTAAAACTAGAAGAACATACTCCATGAGCTTATCCACCCCATATGGCACAAATCTGAGAGATATTCTCTATCGAGAACAACTCTCTAGGGCCATCTCTAGTGACCAACTATAGAGGTCGAACCAAGCCAACATGTGCCATGTGCACAGCTGTAAGAACCCAAGTGGAGAGGCCTACCCCTCACCACTACACATAGTTTAGGGATCACTAATCCGGACAATTCATCACATGAATCCTCTCTAACAAGAGGGAATAGAGGGGCTCACACCTCACCACTGACCTATAGTTGAGGGAGTACTAGCTCCTAGGTAACCCGTAACACATCTTTCACTCTTGTATAGATTGGATCACACATCAGTATATCGAGGGAGTACTAACTCTTAACTTGGTATTATTTGTGACAAGTGGGGAGGCATGCTCCTTATACTTTACTCAACAAACGAGGGAGAAAAAACTGAATGGAGGACCAGGTCCTCGCTACTGCTTTGAGATGGGGGAGTACTAATTTATAGGTGAGGACCATCACCATGGAATAATAGGGGATGAAACTAGAAGGATAGTGGACCTGCAACTTGGTATGATAGGGGAGTAACACTCTATAGCTAGAGGACCCATACCCTGATCCAATAGGGGAGAATTACTCTACTAGCTCGATTACTTTGGAGGACCTGCCACCTGACACGATAAGGGAGTACTGACCTCAGTCTAGAGGAACTACTTCCTGAAATGTTTGGGGGGTAGAAAATCCATTGGAAGAACATGTATAGAGAACTCTAACCCTGGTGCGATCAGACTATACCACTCCAAGGATAAAAGACTTGCACCATAACACGATAGGGGAGTACCTACTCTATCGATATGTCACGTCTGGAAGACTCATCCCCCAAAATTGAAGGGGAGTACAAACTCTAGGGATAGAGGATCTAAAACCTGGTTTAATAGGGGGTACCAAATCTATCTATCCAATCAGTATATATGGATCTTTCCCTGGCATAGTAGGCTAGTTCAATCTCCAACTACCTGAATGATACATGGAACCCACTCCTTAATACATTTGGGGTGTACCAACCCTAGAGGAAACTACAAAAATGTATAGTACCCATGCCTCTAACGTAGGGAGTGCCATCTCTATTGGAATAGATAGGTAAGTAAAAAACACCAAGATTCTAGAGGGGAGTACCAGTCCCAACACCTCTCTTAGAACCACACAAATCTATAAAATCAGTTAAACACCACTACACAAATGTCCTGCTCCCAAACACACCACCTCATATCTCATAGGCTATAACATAGGCCACAATCGTTTTCTATATGGATAACCACTTAGGATAGGCTACTAATAATCTTGAATCTAAGTCCCATTGAAAGAGATATAGAAGGCGGAAGATCTCATGAAGATTCTCAAGGAGTACACAACGTGCACTGGGGTCTACACATTGTGTGCACCCACCTGAGCACCTGGATGTGTATCCTATCTACTCTATTTTCCAGACCATGTAGGTTACATAGTGTATAGAGGTAGTACACACTATGTACCACTTCACTCGACCCTATCTTTGTTCCTCCTTTACACAGCCTGACCAACCATGTCCCTTACGCACCATGCATCCCATAATACATGGCATGATCAGGATAAATTGCGACATGGCCATGTGGTTATCATGTGTCAGTTCACTAGACCCTATGTCTATATACTTTTTCCATTACATGTCCAACCCTAGACATGTCCTTTCGCTACACGTATTGGGTCACTACATGGAATGTATCCCCGGTACATGATGTGTATACTCCAAAAGTCTTCATCCCCAAACTGGAAGGGATAAAAAATGTGTCTCTCGAGGATACACATTGTGTAGATGGTAATTCTAGTCAGGAATTACCTTAAAAAATTATTGATTCTCCCCTGTTTTCCCTGAAACATACAGATCAACCCAGGAGGGATTTCTAGAAATTTTATTTGGGATCAAAAACATTACAAAAACGAAAAATTATGAGGATCAATACCAAAACTCAAATCTACCCACCTCAAGGGAGAAAAACCAAAGATTTGCATGAGGAATGATTCCCGAATCATGCTTTTCCATATTTTGATTTTGACCAGTGCCAATAACATAGAGAAACCGTGCTTAATCTCTTCGTTTTTGGATCATTTCCACCCATCAGCCAAATATGGAGTGGATGAGGGGTTCCTCCTGCTTGTGACAACTGTCCAGGGGGGGGAAAGAGAATTGATTTTATTCAATTATAATATATTAACTCCCCTTTTAACACCCCTACACCAAATCACCAATGTTCAGAACTCCCAATGTTAATGACTTTATATCGTACATAGGTTAAACACAATGTTCTGAACTTGACCATGGTCTCTGAAACTCAATACGAGACATTTCTTGAGAGTTATTCATGTTTCAAATAACACATCACATATGTGAAAAATTTATTTAATATCTTTAAAATAACCTCTCTTAGGCTCTCCGAGGCCCTAATTCCTACACCGACTCAATGCTTGGCTTTATAAATATAGTTGGAAATATTAAAAAGTCTCACAGGTCAAACCCAAGTCACTATAACTAAATTATTTGAAAATATTAAAAATAATGAAAGAGGAAAAATTTTATAATATATTGCTGAAAATTTCATCCTTTTTCAATTTAGGAGTCAATAGTTACCATAAATATAAAATTGTAACCCTTTAATAGTAAAAAATATATTATCACAGTTAAAGTTAAAATAGGTTAATGAAGGTGTTAATACAGACGATATTGTTTAAATCACTAAATTATCCAATCCATATTTAATTGGTCAGTGTTATTTATTCCATATACTACCATAGGCTCAAATACATGTCCATTTGGATGCATATATTTTGATAATGACTGTTATAATTTAATCTTTTAAGAAATCCCAAAAGTGCCCCCACCTGAATTATAAAATGAAACCTCCTCCCTTACTTCTTTACACCATATTGATCTTTCTATATCGACCACAATATACATAAATTTTTTATATAATTAATTATACACATTATATAGTTGTTTACCATCATAAAATACAAACACTAAGACACTTAATAGGAGATTTAAATGAGTTCTTTCAAAGGAGAGGTAATTTCCATAATCGGTCACATTCTTTTTTTACTTCTACTTTACCTCATATAAATATATGGTATTTATAATAGAATAAAAACTTAATTATCATTAAAATAATTAAATTTTTTTATGACTATTAAATCACCATTATCCACCCTCTTTCTCATCAAATGGTAATTGAAGGTATCAATCATGCGTATGTACAACTTACTATCTCCACATAGTGATACAATTCATTTTTCACCATATTTGATGGATGGTTATTATGATGGGTTTAATGTTTATTTACATTACCAATGACATAATTATACCCCTATAATTATAATATCACCCTTATTTCTTACCTTAAAACTTGTTAGAATATAATAACATCTCTCGTGCATACGTGTGGACCACCACCTCCATGAAGCGATGTGATTTCATTTTCATTTATGTTTTACTTGGATATAAACAAGGTTGGATTTTAAGAATATATATAAAGTATAATATATAATAATTATTATATAAATGATGATTATAATTTACCTTTTTTCATTCATCAAAAAATGAAAACAACGTTCATGCATACATACGGACTATCGTCTCCATAAATGGTGTAATTCATTTTTCTATCTAGAACATTTATGGAGGAATATAAATATGTAAATAATAAATATATGATATTGATATAATTATTAACATTATATAGATTATGTAACCATTATCAAAGTATAAGTACTAAAACTACAGAACCAAAACATATATGAGAAATGAAGTAGTTACCAACAAGAATAGCGATTTTAATAAAGAATTATTAGGAAATAGATGATCAAAGGTTATAAGTAAATAATAAAAGGTATGATATATATTATTATTTATTTTTAATATATTTATAATAAATCTATATTTATTACAATAGACATTAAGACACATGAGAAGGAATTTGAACCTGAGGTAAGGGTTTATTTCACAATCTCGTCACTATTTGGGATTGTCTCCACTGGGGGAGTATTTTCATCCATATCCATATTTCTCAAAAATGTTTTAAAGATTATTTTTTATATTATAAAATTATTTATAAACAAAATTTTATCTATGTTTTACCATAATAATTTTTTTTAAAGTAATCTTCTTGTCATTTTCTGAACTTGATACTTTTTAACTTTTACAAAAAGGGAAAAAGGAATGTTTTTAACTTATATGAAAAGAATGTAATTTACTATAGTCATGAATGCTCAATAATTAAAACCATCCTTTATAATTTTAAAAAAAAATTCAAATAAAATGGTTTATTGAATATGTGTGTAGTTTTTAGATTAAAAAATTATTATCTATGTCAAAGGGTATTTTCCTTAAGAAATATTCCAGTAATGTCTTTAAAATATTTTTATATTTGTCAACATAATTTCTTAAATCTTATATTAGGGATGTACACTACTGATAAAATCAAACATATTTCTCTATATGGTATTTGATTATATTTATTGAGGAAGGTGTTGATATTTCTTTTTCTAGTTCTTCTAATACTTGCAGTTATTGATTTTTAAGTCTTACTAATTAATTTATGTTGTTTATTTATTTGCGGAATGCATTAGAACTAGTAAGTGATGGGTGGATCCTATAATATCCACTTGATCTATCTATAGGTATCATAATGTAGTTTATATTGGGTTATAGCTGAGGCTTTACGCATTTATTTTTAAAATTATTAGCCAAGGCCTTAGTGATAAGTTTTAGATGTCCAACATTATTCATTACCTAATTATGAAATCTGTTCTTGATGTCCATGTAATTATAAGATTTGTTATGATATAAATAGATTATATTCAAGTTCATGTGATTATTTTTGTGGAATGATTTTGATCATTTTTTTTTCTTTCCATATTATTAATTCCTTATTAGCTTCTACTATATGCATTCCATAATTGATCATTTGAGATCACCATTTTATTTATTTTCTATTCCCATGATATAAGCACTGGTATTATGAATAACATCAACGATGAAAGAATTATTTCATGCTATGTATTTTATATTTATAAATTAATATGGTAATCATGTTTATATCTAGTTACTCAAGAATATTAATTTATTTGATCCATTGAGATTCAATTACTTTCTAGTGTCAATGTAATAAAGTGACCACTGGATCTGGGATACTAGAGTTGGGTATTTACAGTTGGTATTAGTGGAAGTTTAGTAGAATCCATGAGAACTATATTTAGGAAACCATATATTAGAAAATTTAACCCCATGACGATGTTTGAGAATATTCCGAAACAACCCAAGATTATTATTTTGAGATTAGTTATAAATAAGTTTTTAGTTTATGTTAAGTGTTTCACTAGTTTTGAAATTTAACATTATGGTTCATAATGTTATGATCGAATATAGTGTATTCCTTTGGTTATAATTGGAACTTAATGGAAGGAATGTAAATTGTATTAATTCTTGTAAAAAATTTCAGTATTTCCATCCTATATAAGATAATGAAGATTGAGTTGAACAAATTATAACTATTTTTAGGTGGTTGACTCAAGTTATGACCAATAACCTTTCCCGTAAGAAGAATACCAATGATCAAAAACATAGTGTTACATTGTTAGACTGATTCATGCATCACTAACCACCATAATTTAATGGGATTATATTAATTTTTATCTGAGAAATGGACAATTTCCTTGGAGAATACATTCCTTTCTTTAAGAAGTAATGAAAGGGAGAAGGTTTTCATAAACAATTATCATCTCTCAAGGGATGCAGATCAATCATTATCATTGGTTCAAAACATTAAGGATGTGTAAGAAATATAGATCATGGGATGGAATTATTTTAATGAAAATTTCTTGGAATTTTTTTCCCTCATTAATAATGAGTGGATATAGAAGTAAAATTATTGATTCAGATACAAAATGAAGACGAAAATGTTCCTAAGTATAAAGAAAACTTCACAATGATATCAAGGCATGTCATGGAATATGGATGAAATCCAAAGGGTAATATTGACTATTTATTTAATGGTTTAAAGATGTTATTTCAAAGAGAACTAGTCCCCTAAACCTTCTCTTAAAATGAGGAAATAGTCTTATGTGCTACCAAGACAATGAAATAATTCATCAAGGCTTATGACTTTAAGGGAAAGAAGGAGAAGAAGAAGATGGAATACAAAAAAATAGATAAGCGGAAGAAGATAAAGGGGAATATTCCAACATGTGATATTTTTCTAAGGAAACACCCTGATATGTATTTGAAAGGAAAATGAGATCCCTTCAAGTGTTTAAAAAAATCACCATGCTCATGATTTCAAAGGAAATAAAGAAACTACAAAGGTTCAATAATTTAAATTTAAGGACATGAGGCGATATGAAAATGATTGTACTAGGTGTAAAGAGAATTTTCTCTAGAAAAGTAAAGGGCATCAAGGCAAAGAGTTTTCTATCAAACAAACACTATTGGAAGGTCCTAAATATGTGGTAGCAGGTAATTTAGTCATATCATAAAAATTATCCAATGCTTTATTTAACTATTTATCTTTTCACTCTTTTATATCTTCCATATTTTATAAGAAAATTAGATATTTTATGAAACACCATAGGATGTTAGTTTTCAGTTAAGACTTGTAATGTCTTGACCAGAGTTCCACTAAATGGTGTCTTGAGCTGGAGGGTCACAAGGACTCAAGCACAACTCTCAATACACTAGTGGATTCCATGTAGAAGCAAGGGTATAAGGTGATATATTGGATACAATACCTTCATGTTCAAAGTCACAAAATGGTGAAATAGATAAAAATCAATAGAAGTATAATATAAATTAGTGATAGAAGACAAATATCAAGATGAAAAGAGGAATAAATAAAAAAAATCAATGATAATATCACATACAAGTTGAGCATGAATGTCATGTTTCAATAAAAAAATTTATGAAATATATGGAAATGTTTATCCATGTAGTACATGTATAAAAAATAAGAAAAAATCCCAAAAAGGACTATCTTCATATAGAATCACGATCAAATCTCAGTCCTATGCTTCCCCACTCTTATGCATAATCAGTCAAGCATTATAAATTGGGTGCTTGAAATGGTCCCTACCTATATCCAAGAAGTCTATTTAGGTACCGAACGATGTCCATAACAAGTTGTGAGATTACACTCAGTAGGCCTCGACCAATGGTGTCTATATCAAATACATTATGTGTATACAAGTAGAAATTGTGTGCAATAAATAATAGTGATATAAATGAATAAATAGGACTGATACTTGTAAAGTGATACTTTATAGCCTACCAAGGCTCACTATAAATAGAAACATCATAAATAAGGTCCATCTGTAAAACATCACAAAACATCCACTAAAACCAATGTTGTGTAATCAAGTGTCAGACCCCCTTTTTCTAATCTGAGGAGTAGAAATGCCCATGGAATCCTCAATGAACTATTCTGTGAAATCATGTGTCAGATCTACATGGTCTAGATCCAAGGTATAAAATGACCAAGAAATCCCATAAAATTTATAGACTATCTCCATAGAAAACTCAGTATCAACTTGGGTGGAGCCCAAGGAGCCTGTTCACAGAAAATTTCTAAGGTGTTCAAAGTAAGCCAAATCCTGGGAGTAAAAATGTCCCAGACATCCAACGTAATTAGAATCAATAGAGCAGAAATGTCCACAAAATCCAATGTAATTAAGTGTCAGAACCACATGGGTTGGATCCAATGAGTAGAATTGTCCTTGATATCCAATTAATTTATCAAATCATAATCAATTCATTGTATATTTATTATCTATTACCTTTATTTAAACCATTTCATACTTATTTCAAGCCATGCAATTATCAAAATAATTCAACATTTTCTATTTAAATCATTTAAAC
Source organism: Viscum album (assembly GCA_963277665.1). NCBI lineage: Eukaryota > Viridiplantae > Streptophyta > Magnoliopsida > Santalales > Viscaceae > Viscum > Viscum album. The sequence continues at coordinate 1,409,458,180 of OY728125.1, forward strand.
ATTTTAAATAATTCCATAACATGTCAAAGGAGGAAAGATCCCTCTCCTAATATGTAATTCAATTCAATAATACTCCCTCTTCCAAAGGAGATCTAACACAAACCCAACGAGGTGGTATATCATGGGGAAGATACATAAAAAACATCACAAGTGGTCCCAGTTGAAGTTCACAACCTCTAATAGTATAATAGTACCAAGTGGGAAACCTAAATAGGTTTCAAAAATTTATTCAACACATTCAATTAATTTTAGGAGCAACAACAGAAGGTCTAGTGTGTGGAAAATGGAAACTAGATATAAAACAACTAGAATTTTATGGAAATGGTATAAAATACCTAATTTATGCCTATGGTATAACACTCATCCAATATCAGCTTCTATATCGACCTGGATCAGGACGAAATGGAAGAACAGACGAATTCCATGAAAATAGGGCATAAGATTTTTCACCAAAATAACTTCTCCAAGGATAAGGGAAATAGTTAAAGGATCATAACGAGTAGAGAGCTTACTATTGGATATCCAATGTGACATATGGTTCTCAAAATAGATTTTAGAGTGGAGAGATTTGAAAAATCCTATGTTTAGGATTCAATGGATCTCCTCCGACAATCCTCCCATTAGAGAGAAAGGGGGCGTTATCTTCTATAAAAATAGGAGGCCCTATCTCTTATTTTAAAAATCTACCCCAGGTATTTACATGGAATTTATATGCACTGTATATTATGTAAATATCAGGTTTTCCCTTCTAGGGAAACCTTATTAAACATCTTGAATTGTCCTGCCCAGGACATTAAACATTTCTTATTGAGCACACACCATTTATTCCAAATACATGTCGTTTACTTGGCCTAAAAGCTTTCCTGTGCCCATTGATTCCTTCCCATGAAAACCAACCATCCCACATGCTCAGCTTTAGGGTCTATGATAAAAAAGAGAACTTAAAAAGAGTCTAACTATAAATAAAAGGATCCATAACTCATTGAAAAATCCAAGATCTTATAATATCCCCCTTTTAAGACAACTCATCCCCAAGTTACTCTTTTAAGAGAAGTGAAGCATCTGAAAAGAGTTCCATCCACTAAGAACCTGCATCAACATATCACTCCCAAGTCTTGTCATGTACATGACCAAACTTCCATAGCACCCAAACTAGTGGAACATACATGTCTCAGAGATATTTCATGATCTGATCAATGATATGTATAGGATTCTCCACAAACGATTCCTCTAACTACAATTAAACCTCATCTATATTAATTGCCTGAGATGAGTCTGAGTATTTATTACATTGCTGAGATACATGGAAGATGCAGTGCATGGATCAGTACTTTTGAGTTAACTATAACTCACAGGCTATCAACCCGACTCTCTCAAGAATCTCAGAAGGCCTTACATAATGTAGTGAAAGCTTACCCAATCTCTGAATCTGTTTTTTCTCCAACCACAGTGAGTTATGAAAAAATACACAATCCCAAACCATGAACTCCATAGGTCATCAATGGCTAACAACATAAGATTTCTATCTAGAATTTGCAGTATCCATATTCTTCCTAATCAACTATACCTAATCCAATGTCTCCTGCATGAGACATGGTCTGATAAGAGATCCCTCACTTTCCTCCAACTAGCTCTGTAACACCCAAATCTTCCACGGTATATTTCCCTTTGAATAATTCAATAGCTTGCATTGTACGTATTTTCGAGATTCTAACACACCGTGACCAATCAAACAAGTCGTTATGAATAGTAATACCCACTTTTTGAAATTTTAAAAAAATTATTTTTAAAATTGGACTTCATTTTTGAATTCGGAATATCAAAATTAGCTTAGGGTGAATTTTTGGTATTTTTCTGAAAAACATTCAATTTTTGAGGAATAGTAAAAAAAACACTGTGTTATTAGTTAAAACTGGATTTTTTATTTTAATAATTATTTATTTTATTTAAATTTATTTTTTGTCAAAATATATATAATACCTATATAACTTCAATGTAATTCATCGAAGTCATTTTATAATAAGTTTATATATATATAAATTTTATTGAACTTTTTACCGTCTTTACCCACCTCCTAGGAGCTTTTTCAAATTTGCATACAACATAATTTTACATTTTCTATGAGTTGAATTTCAAAAATCTCAGAGACACAGTTGATATCAGTAAGTAAAGTGTGGATAAATAAGATGAAAATAATTTTTGGTGAATAGTAGCTTTTGACATTTATTTACCATAGTTAAAAGTAAATAGGGTAATTAAGGGTAAAAATGATATCATAATTACCCTAACACAGATCCTAATTCTATTGGACAAGTGTAATTCGACCAAAAAATATTTGGAATAAAATATTATCCCATTTTTTCCACTTCGATTAGATTAGGACATTTATTATTATTACATTTAAAAAAGAGTTAAAAGAGTTAAATTCAAAGTTTAATAACTAAAAAATATTTAATATAGGGATAAACATAATATAAATTCAAATATAAATATTAATTAGAAATCAAAAACTATTTCCTACATAAAGGTATTTTATTTACAATTTTTAGACATTAAATAATTTAATTTTAATTATGACACAATGATGATACAGTAGTTATCCTATTATTGAAAGATTAAAATACCTGATATTATAAATATCCAAATAAATATAATTTGAGACTTTTGACGAATTAAACTAATTTTCTAGGTTAATATTACATTTTGGTATTGATTAAATAATTGTTTTCAAAGTAATCATGTTTGTTATGATTTTCACAAAAACCAAATACTAAATAGTTTCAAAATTGACATAATTGAGTTTTTAAAACAAATACTCTATTATTAATTGATATAATATTCCTAAAAATAAATGGTTCAGAAAAAGGACTAATATAAGGTTATATATATTAATAATTAACCACTTTGGGTTATCTTGTATGTTTATAGTATGTTTATTAACCATATAATATAAAAATACAAAGAGACATGGTAAATGTCAAACTATTTAACTAAAAGTTAAAGCTAAGAGATAAGGTCAATATAGTACTATAAACCTATCTAAAACATATTGGCTGAGAGTTTTGTGACCCATCCACACCCTATGCATGAAATAAATCATTTTTGAGCCATTATAAACCAAAATTTATTTTATTGTAAAATAATATTTCAAGCTTTTCCTAAAGTGGCCCTCACCTATCTTATAAAAGGTTACTTCCCCTTCTATTAATTTCACACCTCCAATGCCATTTTTGATAGGCCAAACCCTGCCCCAATATCCTCCCAACTTTACTCCCATCATCCTAGAGGCCTTCCTTTGGTAAAAAAGACAACTTATGGATCCCTTTTGATCAAATGAAAATGAATAACCTGAAGAAGAGGTAAATATTTCATCACCTATTTCAAGTTTTTTATGCTTCTTCCACTTCCTCTTTCTTTGTAGTTTTCATTCTAAAATAATAACACTAGTATCTTCTATATAAGGTGATGTTATTATAAATATGTTATAACCATATTTGTTATTCTATCCATCCTATAAATGATAAAGTCACCATACGTGCATACGTACGGCTTACCGTCTCCATGTCGTGGTGTAGTTTTTTATTGAAACACTTCATTATTTTGGATGGGTATTATAATGAATATAACTGATGTAAATAATAAATATAACATTTTAATGATTTTTTATATATGATATACCATAAAATTTCATACGATTTCACCATTAGCATAACGATATTTTCTCTCATGCGTACGTAAGGATTACCAACTCCACGAACGCGATGAGATTCATTCCCCATCGTAACTATTAAAGAATAATTTTCATTTTATTAATAAAAATAGTGTTTATGTACATAATATAATACTTTATATGAATCGAATACCTCATATACAAAACAAACATGGCTTAATTAACCAAGCATATTAACGAAAACGAATTAGTTAACACTCGAATTGAGGATTCTACTGAAATATTATTAACAAAGCAATATTAGAGGATCATGTATGATATCAAATTTATGTATATAGTTCTTTTATAATTTAATAACAATGATTGAACTATTATACATGAGGTCAATGTACCCTTTACCAAGGAAAATTACAAGTTAAGGGTTAATTTCACAATCTCTTTATTATCTGAGCTCGTTTTTACGTAAGTATCTACTGAGACCTCTTTATTATCCACATTCGTGTTTCATTAAAAATGTATTTCAAAAAAACTACTATTTAATAGAGAATGTGTTAATTTCATTTATTCCATTATTGGACCTTATATGTTTTGAAAGGAATCTTCCTATCCTTTTCCAAATAAGGTACTTTATGACATTTTTAACAAAATTAACGTAAGAATGTTTTTTTAACTTATACAGCGCATGCGGATATTTTCTACCATTATAACATCATCAAGGGTTCCCATACAAAGTTATTTAAATATTTTCAAAATAAATGTTTTCTTTTATAATTATATGAATTTTAAATTATTTAAAAATAGAAAGAGATATTTCTCTAAAAAACGGTTTGATTTCATCTATGTCAACATCCTTTGATGGATTTTAAGCTTGTTTGAAGTTGATTTATTATGATACAAATCATCCATATTGTATTAATGGTTTTTTGAAATTTTTGACTGTGGACGTGTTATTTTTACACCATTCATGGTTTAGGGATAAATTATCGACATTTCATATGCTTGTTTTAATAAGAATGTTTAGGTTATGATTAAACCTTTTCATATAAGGAATGAATTGGACTTAGTAACTGACGAGTGGAGCCCTCTATAGCTCCTTGATGCATCGGTAGGTCTCATGAGACAAACCAGTGTCTTGGAACAAGTCCTTCAAAAAATCTTATTTGTAGTCTTGACACAAGGCCTTGACTATTTGGTTATGAAGTATGCAATTATACATTCCATCATTATGAAAGTGGCTATTGATATTTCATGTGATTATTCAAATAGTAGAATATCCAAGTGAAGAAGTAAATGGAATATTTAATTTTATCTTTGCTATATTATGCTGAAGTTTAAGTTTAAAAGGATTTTTTAAGTCTGATACATCACCTTAAATGTTTGTGCTTATTTATGAAAGTTTCCGCTATATTGTTATCCTTACTGAGCATTTGATATCGCCCCTTTCTATGTTTCATTTTTCACCAGATGGGAAGAAGTGTTTTATGGTTGACCTGCAAAGATAGTCTAGGGATATATGTGTGTTTAAAAGGGGACAAAATGTTGTGGATATTTTTATTTCATGATGTAATGTAAAACTTATGAATGTATCTAGTAATTCCATGGCTACAAAATTGATCGTTCTTTTAGGACAAGATTCCTTTTATCATGCCAATGTTATGTAATAATGCACCGACTCTGGGTAACTAGGGTGGGGAATTACAGTTGGTATCAGAGAAAGTTTATTACAAACCTTGGAAGCTTGATTTAAAAAAACTCTGATTAGAGAACATTACCCTAAGATAAACTTTAAGGATTAGTATAGAAGAACTTCATAGAATTTTGGTACTGTAGAGATTTTGTGAGTTTTATAAGAAATACATATCTATCTATATACAAGCTTGTAGAGGCGGCTCTGGCACAGATGTACCTAGGGATAAAACCTGAAAACGCCGCTTTGAGCTGGACTTGAATGAGAACTAGTGCACGAAAATGGGCCTTCCTCTACTCTTGGTTACGACACTCATGGGGTATATGATTAGGATAATTCTCATTTTTCATACAAACCATTATGAAGGGTTTATGAGTATTTAATTCCTCAAAGATTTTTTTTCTAATTATGGATTATATCCATAAACTATTAAATTTATGTTAAGTTTTTTAAAAGTTTGGAATTATGTTTTGCGATTCGTAAACTAATCTAGTGTATGTCATTGTTTAGAAATGGATCATAGTGGAAGGAATGTAAACCTTATCAACTCATGTAATCTATATAGAGATTTCCCTCCTTCTGAATATAATTATAGTGGAGTTGGTGAAGAAACTAGTGCTGATTAGCTTATCACCATACTGGGACAACTCACTCAGGTTATGAATAATAATCTTACCGGTATGAAACACCCTAATCCAAAACACAGAGGATCAATGTTAGACTGCTTCATGAGGCAAAAACCACCAACATTAAATGGGAGTAAAAATCCATTAGTAGCTGATCAATGGATAAATTCCTTAGAGAAAATAATTCAAGCTTTGGGGAGTAGTGAAAGGGAAAAAGTTGTCATGGAAGTTTATCGCCTCATTGGAGACGCAGATCAATGGTCGTCATTAATCCAAAACACAACAGAAGATAAGGTACCAAACATGGAATTTAGGGAGTTTAAAGAGATTTTATTAGAAAAATACTTTCCTCATGACCATCGAGAGGATATGGAAAGACGGTTTTGGAGTCTAAGGAAAAAGGAGAATGAGAATGTCGCAAAGTATGAGGCTAACATTACAAGGATAGCATGGCATGCAACAGATTATATACATAACAAAAGGAGTAAGATTGATTGATTCTTTGATGGGTTAAAACCATTTATTTATTGGGAATTATACTTTCAATCCTTCTCATCGTACAAATATATTGTCTCATGTGCGATCAAGATAGAAAATGAATTTTCTAAGTCTTATGGCATTAAAGAAAAGAAAGAGGAAAATTGATCTGTTGAACACTCTGGAAATAGAAATAAGGGGAAGAAGGGAAAATTTGAATATCCATCCTGCAGTAAATGTGGGAAAAAAAACCCTCGTAATTTCCTGAATACAATGAGAGTCTGTTACAAGTGTGGTGAAAAATGCCACCAAGCTCATGATTGATAGGGGAAGAAAGAGGTTGTCAATGTTGAATACTACAATTGTAGAGAAAGGTTTCATTATGCAAATTAATTTCTTAAGCATCAAGGGAACTTACCTCAGAAAAGATCAAGGGGGAAATTCCAAGCTTATGCGATCACTACTACTGAGGTTGATGATCCGAAATATGTGGTGGCAGGTAATTTAATAGCTTCCTCATGTTTATCCAATGCTTTATTTTATTCTAGATCATCGCATTGTTTCATATCTTCCTAGTTTTCTAATAAAATTAGATATTTTTAATTTGAATAAAGAAGGGATTTTTCAGTCAAAACAGCTAAGGGAAGTATCACTACAACAAAGTTTTGTGAATCAGATCCCATTAGGGTATATAAATGTTCTTTATCTGCCGATCTCATCATCATACCCATGATTTAATTTGATATAATCCTTTGAATAGATTGGATTTCAGACCATGATGCAAAAATATATTGTAAGAAGAAGGAGGTTACAATTTTTGATGATGATAAGGAGTACCTCATCATTAGAGAAAAAACGTCACCACCTGATTCTTATCTATTTCCACCCCCAGTAGCTCAACTAAATTCAATTATTAGGGAGGAAGATAATGAAATAAATATGGTTGAGGAAATTCATGTTCAAATAGAGGATGTACCTATTGTGTAATAATATGTTGATGTATTTCTAGAGGATTTACCTGGACATCCTCTATATTGAGAAATTGAGTTTCCATTAATTTAATTCCTACTTCAAGGCCCATATTGAAGACCCATTATAGAATAGCCACTACAGAATTAGTGGAACTAAAGAAATAACTAGAGGAATTGAGTAACAAGGGATTTATTCACACTAGTGTTTCTCTATGGGGAGCCCCTTTCTTTTTCTTAAAAAGAATGACAGGTCTATAAGGTTGTGCATTGACTATAGGGAGATCAATTTTATAACAATAAAGAACGAGTATCACCTACCTCACATTGATGATTTATTCTACAAACTTCATGGAGATAAATAATTTTAAAAGGTTGACCGTCGATCAGGATATCATCAGTTGTGTGTGAAGAAGGATGAAATTACAAAAATAGCATTTCAAACCATTTACGGGAATTAGGTGTTTACAGTAATTCCTTTGGGATTGACTAATGAACCCTCTATCTTCATGGATCTAATGAATATAGTTTTCAAGGAATATCTTGATGACTTTTTAGTGGTATTTATTGATAATATCAGGGTATACTTCAAAATCTACGATGATCAGGAAAATCACTTGCGCATTATTATAAATACTCTTAGAATAAGTGAATTATATGGGAAGTTTAGCAAGTGTGAATTCTAGCATCAGGAGACTTATTTTCATGGACATATTGTCTCTAAGGATGGAATCTATATTGATCCTTCAATGACTAAGGCAATCCAATAATAGCCAGCACCGACGAGTATAACTGAGGTACGTAGTTTTATTGGTTTAGCAGGTTATTATCGATGTTTTGTCCAGAATGTTTCCTGTTTGGCTAACCCATTGACCAAGCTCACATGTAAATAGGTTAAATTTGATTAGACAAAAGAGTGTGAAGAATTTCTTGAATAACTAAATAGAAGATTATTCAATGCTCTTATCTTGACTCTACCATCAAGGAACAATGGGTTTTTTATTTATAGTGATGCTTTAAATAAAGGAATTGGTTGTTTACTTATGCATAATGATAGAGTTATTTCATATGCATCATGACATCTAATAATTCATGAACAAAACTATCACACTCATGATCTTGATTTTGAAACTGTAATAATTTCTTTGATGATATGGGGACACTATCTCTATGGTGAAAAATGTGAGATATATATTGGTCACAAGATTTTGAAGTATATTTTCTCATAGAAAGAACTCAACATGAGAAAAAGACGATGGCTTGAACTACTCAAGGATTATGATTGCACTATACACTACTACCAGGGGAATGCAAATAAGGCGACAGATTCTTTTAGTAGAAAGGATCATGGAGTTTTGAATAAGATGAGAGTTAAAAAATATCCAATATACATGGATCTAGTAAAGATGGATTTGAGAATAACCATGGAAGGTTAAACATCAATGCTTTTTCAAATGGTCGCCAAACCATCATTACTAGAAAGGATAAAGAGTTCTCAGACTGATGATTAGGAGTTTCAAAATAAGATTAAAGCTGTGAATGATTGGATATTGAGTGACCTCTTATTTTAAAATGGAATTTTGAAATTTGTGAAGATATATTGTGTTCCCGATATACCTGATCTAAAAAGGGCATTGTTGGTTGATGGCCATTTCTCTAATTTCTCTATACACCATGAGAGCACCAAGATTTATAGAGATTTGAAATAATATTTTTGGTGGGACAACATGAAGAGGTATATTGTTAATTTTGTGTCAAGATATATGGTTTGTCAACAAGTGAAAGCTAGAAAGCAACATCTTGGAGGAGTCATGCAACCTCTTCCCATACCTGAGTGGAAATGGGATAATATTGCAATGGACTTTGTAATGGGGATACCAAAGACTCCTAGAAGGAATGATGCAATATGGGTCATTGATGATCATCTTACCAAGTCAGTACATTTTCTTGCTTTAAGAGAAGATTAACCATTTGAACATTTGGAAAGACTACATATTACTGAATTTGTAAGACTCCATGGAGTACCCTTATCAATTGTTTTTTATTGTTATCCTCGTTTTATATCAAGATTATGGAAAAGTCATCAGAAGGACCTGGATACGGAACTTAGTTTGAGCACTGCCTACGACCCTCAAACCGATGGACAGTTAGAACAGACTATTCAGACCTTAGAAGACATGTTGAGATCTTTCTCACTTGAATTTCAAGGTATTTGGGATCAATATTTAATTCTGGTAGAATTTTCCTATAACAATAGCTTCCATTCAAGTATTCAAATGGCACCATATGAAGCGTTATATAGAAAGAGATGTCGTACATCAACATGTTGGGATGATGTTGGTGAAAGAAAACACATTGGCTCAAAACATGTTGAGGAAACAATGGAAAAAGTGTAGATTATCCAAATCCACATCAAAACAGCCCAAAGTAGGCAAAAGAGCTATGCCGATAACTGAAGTAAGGATTTGGAATTTGAAGTAGGAGACCATGTTTTCTTGAAGGTATCTCCATGGAAGGGAATTATAAATTTCAATAAGAAGGGTGAATTGAGTCCTAGGTACATCAGAACTTTCAAAATTCTAGAATGAATTGGAGTTGTTGTTTATCTTTTGGCAATGACTCCAAGTCTCCAATGTTCACAATGTGTTCCACATATCACTGTTGAGAAAATACAAGCCTGGCCCAATGCATGTACTCACCTATGAGGAAATTGAACTGGAACCTGATCTTTCTTATTGTGAAGAGCCAGTCAAGATTCTTGATACAAGAGAATAAGTTCTAAGAAACCAGATGACTCATTTGGTAAAATTTCTATGGAGAAATCATAAGATGGAAGAGGCAACTTGGGAGCATGAGGAACTTATGATGAAGAACCACCCAAATCTCTTTATGCAGTAATATTCTAGAAATTTCAGGGATGAAATTATTTTAAGGATGGGAGAATGTAACACCCCAATCTTCCATGATACATTTCCCTTTGAATAATACAGTAACTTGCATTGTACGCAACATCGAGATTGTAACACACTGAGACCAATAAAACTAGTTATTATGAATAGTAATACCCAATTTTTGAATTTTTGAAATTTTTATTTTTCAAAATGGTCTTCATTTTTAAATTCAGAATAGCAAAATTATCTTAGGGTGAATTTTTGGTATTTTTCAGAAAATTTTCAATTTTTGATAAATAGTAAAAAACACTGCATTATTGGTTAAAACTGTATTTTTTTATTTTAATAATTATTATTTTATTTAAATTTATTTTAGGTCAAAATAGATACATAATACCTATATAAGTTCAATATAATTCATTGAAGTCTTTTTATAATACGTTTAGATATATAAAAATTTTATTGAACTTTTTACCGTCTTTTACGCACCTCCTATGAGCATTTGAAAATTTGAATAAAACATAATTTTATTGCTTATATGTGTTGAATTTTAAAAATCCAAGAGACACAATTTATATCAGTAAGTAAAATTTGGTTCAATAAGATGAAAATAATTTTTGGTGAGTAGTAACTTTTGAATTTTATTTACCACAGTTAAAAGTAAATAGGGTAATTAACGGTAAAAATGATATCATAATTTCCATAAAACATATCCTAAGTATATTGGATAAGTGTAATTCAACCCAAAACAAAATTCGGAATAAAATATGATCCTATTTGGTCCACTAGGATTATATTAGGACATTTATTATTATTTTATTTAAAGAAGAGTTCAAAGAGTTAAATTCAAAGTTTAATTAATAAACATTTTTAATATAGGGTTACACAAAATATAAATTAGACTATAAATATTAATTATAAATATAAAAATATTTTCTACATAATGGTATTTAATTTATAATTTTTATACATTAAGTAATTTAATTTTTTTATGACACAATGATGGTGCAGTAATTACCTAATTAATGAAAGATTAAAATAATTGATATCATAAATATCTAAATAAATGTAATTTGATAATTTTGATGAATTAAACTAATTTTATATGTTAATATGACATTTTAGGGTTGATTAAATCATTTTTTTTTGAAGTAATATTTCTGTTATGATTTTCACAAAAATGAAATACTAAATAGTGTCCAAATTGACATAATTTAGTTTTTAAAACAAATACTCTATTATTAATTGATATAATATTCATAAAAATATAAGGTTCATCAAAAACAATTAGATAAGTTTATATATAATAATAATTAACAACTTTTTATTCTCTTGGAAGTTGATAATATGTTTATTAACCATATAATATAAAAATACTAAGAGACATGGTAAATGTCTTACTATTTAACTAAAAGTTAAACATAAAAATAAGGTTAATATAGTGACCAAAACCTGTATAAAATTTATTGGTTGAGAGGTTTTAGACACAACCCCACCTTAGACACGAAATAAATTATTTTTGATCCATTAGAAACAGAAAATGATTTTATTATTAAATAATATTTCAAGCATTTCCTAATGTGACCCTCACCTCTCTTATAAAAAGTTACATCCCCTTATCTTAATTTCACACCTCTAAATCCATTTTTATCAGAAAAACCCATCCCATATATCCTCGCAAATTTCCTCTGTTCATCTTAGAGGCCTTACTTTTGTCAAAAATCCAATATAAAGATTCCTTTTGATCAAATCAAAAGGAAGAACCCGAAGAAGAGGAAAATAGTTCATAACCTCTTTCAAGTTTTTTCCTTCTTCCACTTCCTCTTTCATTGTAGTTTACATTCTAAAATAACTAATATTGTATCTTCTATATACTATGATGTTATTATAAATATGGTATAACCGTATTCATTATTCTATCCATCCTATAAATGACAAAGTCACCATATGTTCATACGTACGGCTTACCATCTCCACATTGTGGTGTAGTTTGTTATTCGAACCCTTAATTATTTTCAATGGGTATAATAATGAATATAAATTATGTAAATAATAAATATAGCATGTTAAGGATTATGTATATATGATATTTCATCCAATTACATACGATTTCACCATCAATATAACGGTATTGTTGCTCGTGCATACGTACAGATTACCGTCTCCACGAACGCGATGAGATTCATTTCCCATCGTAATAATTCAAGAATAATTTTCATTTTATGATTAAAAATAATGTTTATGAACATAATATCATTATTTATATGAATCAAATACATCCAATCCATAAAAAACATTGCTTATGTAACCAAGAATATAAAGAAAAACGAATCAGTTAACACTCGAAATGATGGTACTACTGAAATATTATTAACAAAGCAATATTAGAGGATCATCTATACCCCTATTTCACCTTATACGTTTTGAAAGGAATCTTTTTGTCATTTTACAAATAAGGTACTCTATGAGGTTTTTGAAAAAATTAAGGTAATATTTCTTTTTTAACTTATACGGCAGGTGTAGCTATTTTCTGCCATTATAACATCGTCGAAGCTTTCCATACAAGATTATAAATATATTTTCAAAATAAATGTTTTTATTTATAATTATATGACTTTGAAATTATTTCAAAATAGAAAGAGATATTTCTCTAGAAATTTTTTTGATTTAATCTATGTCAATATCCTTAGATGGATTTTATGCTTTTTTAAAATAGATTTATTATGATAAAAATCTTACATATTGTATTGAAAGTTTTGTGATATGTTTGACTGTGGATGTGTTATTTTTACACCATTCATGGTTTATAGATAAACTATTTATATTTTCTATGGTAGTTTTAATACGAATGTTTATGTTATGTTTAAACCTTTTTATATGAGGAATGCATTGGACTTAGTAATTGATGGGTGGACCCCGCTATAATTCCTTCATGCAATCGTAGGTCTCATGAGGAAAAATAGTGTCTTGGCACAAGGCCTTGAAAAAATGTTATTTGTAGTCTTGGCACAAGGCATTGACTATGTGGTTATGTAGTTTTTCATTATGCATTCCATCATTATGAAAGTGGTCATTGATATTGCATGTGATTATTAGACTAGTTAAATATTCATCTGAATAAGTAAATGGAATTATTTAATTTTATCATTTCCATGTTATGTTGAAGTGTAAGTTTAAAAGGCTTTTGTTTTAGTCGTACACATTGGCTTAAATATTTATGCTTATTTATGAAAGATTCCGCTATATTATTATATTTACCGTTCATCTGAGCTCACCCATTTCTATGTTTTATTTTTCTCAGGATGTGAAGAAGTATTTTATGGTTGACCTGCAGGGATAGGCTAAGGATATATGTGTCTTAAAAAGGGGGAAAAGTTGTTAATGTTTTTATTTCATGATGTAATTTAAAACTTATGAATGTATCTTTTAAATCCAAGGATACTAAACCGATTGGTCATTCAAGACATGATTACTTGTATCACTCCAATGTTATGTAATAATGCACCAACTCTGGGTAACTGGGGTCGGGGCATTACAATCTCAGAGGTGATCAGCATTAACTACAATAAAAATCCTCATACGTTTCCATCTGTATAGTCAAAAAATATCTTTTATTATAGTTGGAATCAACCAGGGGTATATGCGTCTCCTAAGAACCCCCATAATTTGGGAAACCTGCTCAAAGAATTTCCTCTAAATCTTGTATTTTTTTCTCTAACTAGACATCAGTATAAGGGTGTTATGTCATGATCAAAATCACCTATGTACCTAGAATCCTCTATATTCCTTGCCAATACTAAGATGTAAACTTGGAGTCCCAATCCAATAGAATGGTACGAGGAACCACATGAAGGCACACAATCTAACATATATAAAGTCTCCCAAGATCATATTCTAAGAAGGTATAAACCCTTGCTAGAAAATGGGAGACCTTCATGATCATGTCTAGAACAATCTATATGACATCACTAACTCAAGGTGAACTATTCTACCTAGTCATTAAATACATCATAGCATTATCCCACTTCTACTTAGGAATGGGAAACTACTGTAAAATCACAGATGATCACTGGTGTTCCACCTTTACCTGCTGAAAGGTGGAACACATCATGATAAAACCATATACCTCTCATTTCATACCAGGCCACCAATAGTGGTGATGTAAGTACTGATACATTTTGGAAATTCCCAGATGCATTGTACAAATTGAAGCCTAAAATTATTACATCAGATCTTATCACATGTTTGATAAAACCCTAATACGTCTGTGAACATGAAAAATTTCATCCTCCCAAATGGTCTGACCAGGAGGAGGGAGCACCATACTCTCCCTTAGGACTAATCCCTCATAATATGATAGTATTTTCATCCTCACTCTATCCAAAAGAGTGGAATTCACCTCCACATATGAGAGAAAAGGCAAGTCATAACTATCTTGTACCTACAAGTGCACCTATAAAAATAATGCCATAAACTTCCATTCACAATTAGACACATGTAATGCCTATGTATGAGTTTTCTAACTAAGATAATGAGCTACCACATTGCCTTTAACAAGAATATATGTTATCCCAAAATCAATGGACAGAAGATACTCATCCCACATTCTCTGTCTAAGGTTCAAGTCATATTGCACAAAGGCGCATTTAAGTATTTTGTGGTATATGAACACAAAGAAATACTCTCCCAATAGATAGTTCCTCTTAC
Organism: Viscum album; assembly: GCA_963277665.1. Taxonomy (NCBI): domain Eukaryota; kingdom Viridiplantae; phylum Streptophyta; class Magnoliopsida; order Santalales; family Viscaceae; genus Viscum; species Viscum album. Next base: position 1,409,473,206 of record OY728125.1, read on the forward strand.
AATATAAGGCACGAACCATGAATTCAAACTCAAGATATTTTTTTGGGTAATTCCATTCATAAGATCTCAACTGTCAAGACTCATATTCCCTGAATCTATCCCACTACATCAGGAATGATCCCAACCAAATTTCTTATTCATCAAATTAAAATTTATATATTCATTCCAAATCTAGAAGAATCATTATTGGAATTTAAGTCATAATCCCTTTCTTCTCCTAAAAGGATATCTCACAATCATCTGACCATATAAACAACAAAGCCTTCTTATACAATTCTATAATAGGTTCTTATAAGTGTGATAATTACGCTATGAAGCACCTATAATAACCATCAAAACCCAAGAAACTAATAATATCAAATGAATTATTGGGACGCTCCTAATAAATAACAACACTCACCAATTTTGGTTCCATATATACTCTTGTCTCTAAGATGATGTGAGACTAGAAGAGAAATTCAACAATCCAGAACTAACATTTTCTAAGCATTGAATACAAAAAATGACCTCAAAGTGTATTAATAACAATTTCAAGGTGTTTTTCATGATTATGTTGAGTAAAGGAATACACCAAGATGTCATCCATGAAAATCACAATAAAAATCCAGATACGGGTGAAAAAACCAATTCATCAAATCCATGAAAATAATCAGTGTGTTTTTGAGATCGAATGAGATAATGAATATACTTGTTGCAAAATATTTTATGAGGAATGTATGTCATCTTGACATGTAACTAGTGAGAACTCAACCTTAAATCATTTTCTGAGAAAGCCTAATATCGTCAGAGTTTCATGAAGAGGTCATCTATACAAGGAAATGGATACAAAATATTAACCATCAAATGGATCAATTTTTGGTAATCCACAAATAGGTTGAGTGTTTACTCTCACTTTTTCACAAAAAATGCATTGACGAACCCCACAAAGAAGTATTGGGTTGTGTAAAATCCTTCGCTTATAAGACCTCTAGCTGTCTCATGGGCTTTTACGACTTAGTAGTAGTCATCCTATAAGGAAGAATGGATACTGGTGAAGCACATGTAACTATCTCAATAGAGAAACCCACCACTCACTGAAGAGGTAGGCCAACAAATTCATCCATGAAGACATACCTAAAATGATCTACTAATTAGGAGAATTAATCCACTTATATTGACTTATCATCCTAATATAAACTAGAAATTTGGGCTATCATGCCTCCCAAACCATGATGTACTGGTCCAACTCTACCAGCTTGGAAATCCTATTCACCCTTGTGAATAAATACCCCTCCCTATGGTGATGTAAAAGATAACCTCTGATGATATAAATAGACATGGTCATGTTAAGAAACCAACCAATCCATTTCTATAATGAAATCAAACCATGTCATATAAAGGATAAATAGATTCCATAAAAAGTGATACCCACCTATCTCAAGGGGAACTCTCTTAAATAGAATAAACTCTCTGATATGATCCTTAATGGAGAACTGAGTGTAATCATTCCATTAGAAAACTAAGAATCAATTCCAAGACTCTCAAAAATAGGAACAAATATAAATGAATGTGAAAAACCTATATTAAAAAGTGTATATACTAGATTAGAAGATATTAAAATTATACCTCTCACTACAGATGGATCGACACCCTACTCCTGAGGTATAAGATGTACTAAATATATCTAGCCTGAACTGTGGCCCCAAGAAACATCATGACTACCTAGATTAGGAAAAATCTACTTTTGAGGTACAACTTGTGTCTGGATCCCTCACCCATGACCATCTTCTCTATGTGAACAACTGGTAGTATTCCAATTCACATCCTGACACTGACATATAAATACCCCTCCTGAAACTATAGTCGGAGTATGACCCCTCTCATTGACTACTAGAGTAAATGTCACAAAAAACCACTATATACATCTCATCCTACTATTGGCTCAGAACTTGACTAGGTCTATATGACATCAGTTCCTCATGTGTCCTAGCCTCTCAAACTAATTAAATAAGATGAAACTACCAGCACTCATGCTCTGGTAAATATTCCCCTCACGAAAAACCTCAAAACACAGCTTCCTGCCACCTGACACTAGGTCTCTGGGATGAGAAGCTTCACTAACCTACTCTGGACCCCCAGCTTCCCTCATACTATTCTAAGTAAACCGCACCTGATTCACTATCACAGTCATGGTAGTCAATAAAAACAAATTTATTTGTGATCAAATGAAATAATTTAGACATTCCTTGATGTGTATCTCCCTGGAGGGAACATTATTAAGATACATAGGCATAAAGATCTGAATCATTATAAAGCATACCAAATACTCTAAAGCGTCTATCACACCCTTCTCTAGACACATAAAATAAATGTCTTGTTCAACAATCAAAGTAATAGAAAAAAATTAATCATAAAATTGAGATTGTAAATCCCTCCAAACCATATCTCAAAGCCCATCAACCAGGTTCACAACATCCCACCAGTGCTTAGTAGACCCGTGAAGAATATACTTTGTGAGCTTGACTCTCCACTTTGGTGGAGTATCCAAGTTATCAAAGGTCAAAAAAGTTGTCTAAAACCACAAATAATCATACTAAGGTACACTATATCATAATAAAGTGACTGGATGTTGTTTCTGGAACACATGCATCAGCTCTTACGTAGACACAGAATGTTATGAGGCTCCCAGAATGGTATCCCTAAAGTGTAGGAAACTCTCTCAGAATTGGGAATCGACACCCATATTAGAAATAATGATTATTTCCACAAGTTTCACTAATATATATTATACCGGTGTCTTTGGGCCCACCACCTCTTGAGTATGGTCATCGCCACCCACCTGGTGTATAATTGGAGGTCTTCAAGCATATATCTACAATTCCAAAATTTTCGATTAGCCAAAACTTCATAGATATAAACTCAAGATAGGTACAACCCTTTCTATAAATAAGCCATACCCCTCTTCTTAATCTTAAATCCAAGACTGTGTAAAAGGATCAATCATAAAGAACACCAGAGACACTGCATACTACCCAATACTAAAGTTTCGTCTAAGCGAAGATCTCTATTACATAGCATATGTCCTGGTATATGGACTATCAATTGAAATTTATAAATGGAAACACACGTTAAATTGTTATTAGAATATCCATTTAATGGTGAACATTATTTTAAAAATTAATTTCATTTATGTTCATTCTCATTTATTTATCAATTTTTTTTAAAATATTTGAACTACATGGATCACCAAATTCAATTTATAAGGGACCATAAACCTTATAAATTGAATTGTTTCATCCATTTAATACCAAATTGTTATTAATCAAGTCCCTAAATGAAATGTAAATTGAAAACCATTTATATCACACAATTCACACATAATAATGTCTTGAATTCAAGAAATTCATCTCATAATGCCTACAATATGCACATAATGTGAATCTTATAAGGTGCCTAAAATGATGCATGATCAATATTTTCATGCCATATCAATCCAAGGATAAAATAAAATTCTTCAGTCATAAAAATAATAACATCACATATCATTTCATCACCAACAGTGGAATCGAATCTACTATAATAGAAAAAACATAGAACAAAAATTCCTCATTCTGGGAGACTTGGTAACAACCTTGAATGAGGGATAGCTAATCCTATGAATGGATTATAAAAAATTTCCAATTCATTCATAATCTCGTATCTATTTTTTTAGAATAGTATGATAAGAAAAGAAAACTAACACTACTTAGACTTTGTAACATATTGACCTAGGTGCCACTAAATTGTTACCCAAGCCTGTGGGTCACATGGACTCTAGTGTGCCTCTCCATATACTAATGGTTTCTAACTAAAAGTGAGGATATAAGGTGATACAGTGGGAATACTATTCCTTCATGATCAGTTTCACGCATTGGGGAAATAGATAAAAAAATGATGGAATCATAATATAAACATGCTATAGAAGATAAAAACTTACCTGATAGAAGTAATAAATAAGAAAACACATGGTAATATCATATACAATATGAGTATGTATGTGAAGTGTCTATATAAAAGGAAATAAATACAAGGAAATATAAATATATATAGTACATGTATCAAATGAACCAAAAAGACTAAAACAGACTATATACAAATAGCATCATGAGTATAGCTCATTCTTGTGCTCCCTTACTCCTACCCATAGTCGTTCTTGAAAAATTAAGTGGGAAATTAACCCAGTCCCAACTTGTATCCATAAAGTCTAACTGGGTACCCAAAAACAACCCAAACAGAGTGAGATATAACACTCAGTAGGCCACCATTAACGGTTTCTATATCAAATCCAGTCTATTCATATAAGATGAAATAGTGTGAAATATAGAATAGTAATATAAATGAATAATTATGAGAGATACATGAAAAGTAATACTATTAAGACTGTCAAGGCTCATTGTAAATAGGAAAATCATAAACATGGTCCATCTATAAAACAAGATAAAACATACACTACTACCTATATCGGGTAATAAAGTGTCAGACCACCATGGTTCATATTATAAGAGTAGAAATGTCCCAGGAATCCTCAACATCTTATGCCTAATAAACTATTTTCAGGCCTAAAAAATGACAGAGTTATCCCATCTAGTCTATGTAGATTCTCCATAACAAACTTGGTATCGACTTGGGTTGAGCCCAAGGAATATTTCCACGGAGCATGTCTAAGGTGGTCCAAATAAGCCAGATCCCGAGAATAGAAATGTCCTAGGCTGTAGTGAATCATATTTTCAAATTATTATTTTTGGATATTGTTTGGATTATTTTTGAGACTAGGTGAAGAGACTGTGTGTGATTTTGAGGCCTGGTGTGCCTAAAATAAAAGTTTGAAATATATTAAATATATTAAATAGAAAAGGCAAAATTTTCCTAAAAAAGTAGAATAACTTCAATATGGGGGGCCTAAATCCGAAATTCTAGGGAAATGTTGAGTTCAAAATGTAGGATTTACCCTAGTCATGATATAACCATGTTCAAAACATGGAATTTGTGGAAAAGTCATCACAGGAGAAGAATGAATAAAATAATTAGATAAATTATTTTATTTGCATGTTAATGCAGCGAACTAGTTTCCTTCTTAAAATAAATGCTTATAGAAACTTAAAGGGTTATCGATATAACTATGAAAATTTACAAGATCCATTGGAGACATTTGAGGAGATTATGTCAGAGGATGATGAACATATTAGAGATTGATGACTGGTGTGAGGAGAATTCACAGGATCTCCCCAACGATCATGGCGAAACTCTGTTCTTCATTAACAATCGATCCAAATTGAGGTAGATGTTGTTCGATTTGGTTTTATTTCCTTTTTTTTGTTTCTATGATGAAAACTGATCAGTAAAAAAAATTATTATTTTGGGATGGGATAGATTAATTAGGAATTGTTAGAATTTATTTTTGAATTAATTTTTGATTCTTCATTCTTAATTCCATAAAAAACTGAGTGTGATAAAAACATCAATTGATGTACATTACTATTGATTTTTCTTATTGTTTTCTCCCAATGAATCGATTGTTGCACAATTGTTTCTTATTTCAATGATTTGATATCATATATCATATATCTAGAATCATCACGATGTGATAGTGGTGTGATGATGGAAGAAAAGATGGATCAAATGGTTTCTGATTTCCAATTTCATGTTCTTCAGCTCTCAATGATAAATGATAAATAAAACATTTTTCTAAATGGACTTGATTTCCAGAACCTGTCATTCATCAATGATGAGAATCCACGGAGGTGGTTCCTTAATTTTCCTAGTGATACAGTCACAGGATCGATGTCTAGAGGTATGGGAATGAAAAAAACAAGATTTAATCTTATGGAAATTTCCACACTACATGCTGTGTAACCCCAAGAACACTCCATGTGGGCCCATCTCAGTAGCCTCTAGGGTTTCTGGAGGAATATTAGTATCACACGACATGTGACATTTTCCCACAGTGTGTGACCTCCTTTGGTGAGATCGATGTGTGCCTCATAGTATACACAAACATGTGCTAGAGTACAGTGGAACATGAATGTCATGTACTCCAACATGAACACAAATTGTCTTATTGTACACGGGCATACCCACGTACTTGTACATAGGTAGAGTATACAATCAACTGACATGTTGTGTCTTGTTACATAGACATAGACAGAGGACATGGTCCATTTACATGGGTAGGACCTAAGGTCAAGGTAAACAATGTGTGACCCTAATACACATCATGTACTTCCTAAATTTGTCTTGGATACCTTTTCCTTTGTATCTTGGATAAGTTTAATTAGGGTGAATTCCCCATATTCATCTCCAGAGGGTTATTATGGAATCACCTCCAACACAAAGGATAGTGATCCCTTTAGTAGGACTCATTTGATAGAGTTATTGGAATCCTTCTATGAGGTTTTGAGTGAGATCCACTATTAATCTTCATGCCCTAGGTGTAGTTCTTTGTAACATCATAACCAACACTACATTGGCACTGATCCTAAACTAAAGGGGTTAATCTAGATTGTGTGGTTGGTATACCCCATGGGTTTGGGCGTGATCCTCATCTGGGTATCATATCTCATTATACCATCAGCGTGTACTTCTAATGGAAAGATCCTAAGAGAATTACTTCTTAGATGGAAATTATCAACACTTTCAGACTCACAAGTGTGTTCTCCTGGATGAGTGATTTGTGGAACCTTTGATCTAGAATCCTAGGCTAGCCTTATAGTTTTGGATTACCTTTGTACTATGTGTCTTTGTTGAGTTTATCTAGATATTATTGTTATATTTGATGTAGATATATAATTGATTAGAATTGATTTTACTTATTTTGTTGTATGATTTGGGGTTTCAGGGCATCCTATTGTGAATTATTATACTCATTGATGCATGGTCCTTTCTTGCATGTGTCCAGTTTTTTTCAGATGATCAAACTTTTGAAAGAGTTCTAGATATACCAAAACCACATGGTTCTTAGTGTGTATGGACAGAAAGAGGTTTGTCATTCTAGATATTTGGTATTAGTCCCTAGTTTTACTTTTAGGTTGGTCTTTTCTTAAGACTCTTTATGATGGAATTGTATTTGACCCTATTTACTTTCCTTTATTTCCCACCATACTCTAGTTGTGGGATTTCGATGTATGCATGCATGGTTTTTCAGTTGTTTTTACATTTTATTATTGTACGGGCTTGGAGATGAGTGTGTGTGTGTGTGTGTGTGTCAGTACTTAGGCTAAGGACTCATATGTTAGTGATATTTCTACTCGGTGCTAGTCGCCATCCCATGGCCTATTAGAGGCGGGCTTGGGTAGTCATGACACAAGCCCCACTGGGAAAAGTTGTGATAGAGTGATGCAATGTAATCTGGATCCATGGAGAAAAAATGTCTATGGAATCTGATGTAATAAAGTGTCCTACCCATATGGGTCATATCCAAGGATTATAAGTGTCCTTGGAATACAATTCATTAATCAACTTATAATAAATTCAAGGGTCATTAATTATGTATCCTGATTATCATTTAATCTATTTCATACTCATTTCAATCCATGAGTTCATCCAACTTATACCACATTTTCCATTTCAATCATTTTACCATTTTAAATCGTTTCATAACATGTCAAAGGAGGAAAGATGTCTTTCCTAAAATATCATTCAATTCAATAAGACTCTACTAATGGTGATCTGACACACACCAAACAGAGTGGTATATCATGGGGTGGATATGTATACACACCTCATGGGTGTTAAAGGATGAGGTTGACAACCTCCAACCATATAATGGTACAAATTGGGAAAACTAAATAGGTTCAAAAAAAATTCAAGACATTAAATTAATTTTAAGAGTAACACTGAAAAGGCATATGTGAGCAATAATTGAAACTGGCTATAAAATAGCTAGAATTTTCAGGAAAAGGTATTGACCACCTACCTTTTGTCTGAGGTGGAATTATCATCTAGTATCAATAGAAAACTTGACCCATATTGGTAGAAAATGGAATAACAGATAGATACCTTGAAAATAGGGCATAAGAGCCTACACCAAAATAACTATGTCAAGGAGAAGATAAATAGTGAAAGGAGTCTAAGGAGTGGGGAGATTACAGGTGGATATCTAACATAATAGGCATCACTTTAAATAGAGTATAGATCAGATAGATATAGAAAGACCTACGTTTAGGCCTCAATGGAGATCCTTTGGTGGTCCTACTGTGTGAGAGAAAAGTAGGGGTTAACTTTTATCACAAAAACAATACTATGTATCTTATTTTAAAAATTGATCATGTGAATTTATATAAAGTTTAAATTCATAACATATCAAGTAAATATTAGTATTTCCCTTCAGGTGAAAGTTCATTACATGTCATGAATTTCATTTCCCCGACCATTACATGCAATGTATTCAAAATACACATAATGTACTTGCCCTATAGAATTCCTACATCCCCCTTCTTCCTTCCAAAATAACCCAACTAGCCCACATACCCCACTTTAGGGTATAAGACAAAAATAGAACTTAAATAAGAGTTTAAATAGAAAAAAAAAGTTATGGCCCTCATCAAAAAACCCAAGATATTATAAGACCCCTAGTAGAAGTCTCACCATAAAAAGGATGTTTCAGTCGGTTCCCATTATGACTCATAAGCATACCCTAATTGCGAACCTTTTTATTATACCTATGGTGTATTTTGATATAATCATAAGTATGTATTTGACTTTAAAATATGATAATAATATATATTTTAAATAGAATAATATTATGATTCAGGATGAAGATGTATAATTAAGTATCTTCAGAGCGGAGAATTCATCATATGATTCTTTTTTAGATCCTCCACAAGTAGCTCTACTAAACAATATTATTATAGAAGAATAAAACAAATAATCTATAGATGGAAGTGGTAATCTTTAAATTGAGTATGTGCCTATTATATTGGAATACATTGATATATTTCTTTTGGAATTACTTGGACATCTATCAGAGTGTAAAGTTGAATTTTCTATTGATTTAATATTTGATGAAAGATCAATATCAAAGACTCCTTATAGAATGACCATAATGGAATTAGTGGACTTGAATAAGTAAATAGAGGAGATTTTTGATAAAGGATTTATATACCCTAGTGTTTTCCCTTAGGGATCCCTAATCCTTATTTTTTAAGAAAAAAATATGGATCAATGAGGCTTTACATTGATTATAGGGAAATCAATGCTATTATGATAAAGAACAAGTATCATCTACCTTGAATTAATGACTCATTATATCAACTCCATGAATCTCAATATTTTTCAAAGATTCAACGTCATTCTCAGTATCGTCAATTATAAGTAAAGAAGGATGGTATCCTAAAGATAGCTTTTAAAAGGATGTATGGTCATTATGAGTTCACAATAATTCCACTTGGATTGACTAATTAACCCATTATATTCATGGATATTATGGATATATTATTCATGTAATATCTTGATATTTTTTTTTTGGAATTTATTTATGATATCTTGTTTCAATCCAAGAGCTACGAGTACCATGAGAATCACTTGTGTATCTTTCTTGAGACTCTTAGAAGAAAATAGTTATATAGAAAATTTTTAAAGTGTGAATTCCGTATTCAAAATATTTATTTCCTAGATCATATTATCTCTAAGGATGGAATATAATTTTATATTATAATAAAATGGTAGTCCAAGAACGGCCTACACCAACAAACATAACTAAGGTATATAGTTTCATTGATTTAGCAGGTTACTATCGATGAATTTTTCAAAATATTTCTGGATTGGATAACCCATTAACCAAGATTAATCAGAAAGGGGTTAAGATCATATGGAAAAAGAAATATAAAAAATGTTTTGAATAATTTAAGAGGATATTGGTGAATTATTTTTTTTACTCTACCATTAGGAAATGATGGATTTTTTATATATAGTAATGCATTAAGGAAGGGAATAAATTGTTTCCTTATGTATAATGATAAAATTATTTCTAATGTATTAAATTAGTAAAATAATCATGAAAAAGACTATCCAAACCATGATATTGAGTAAAAAACCGTAATATTTTCAATAAATATATAAAGACACTATCTCTATGGGGAAACTTTTGAGATATATACAAATTATAAGAGTCTGAAATACATATTTTCACAGAAATAGATCAACATGTGGGAAAGATGTTTCCTTAAGAAAATAAAGGATTTTTATTTATGCATAAACTCTACCAATGAAAGTAAAATAAGTTAGTAGATGATATGAATAGGAAAGATCATGGAGTTATGAAACAAATGAGGATTTCTAGGGATACTATGTCTATGGATTTAGTAAAGATGGATATAGGAATTATTAAGGAAGGGGGAAATCACTCATTTTTTGAATGATTTACAAACCATAATTATTAGAAAAGATGAAAAGTTCTCATCCTGGTGATGATAATATTCAAAGGAAAACTAAATCTATAACTTATGAAAAAATGTCAGACTTTGTATATGAAGATCGCGTTATGAAATTCAAAAAGTGGCTATGTGTTTCATCTATACCTAATCAAAAAATGGAATTATTAGATGATTCTCATAGCCTAAATTTATCTATACACCCTATTAGAACCAAGATGTATAGATATTTGAAGGAACATTTTTATTGGGATAATATAAAGTGATAAATTGGTGATTGTTTGTCAAGATGCTTGGGTTGTCAACAAGGGAATGTTGAGAGACAATATCCTAGAGGAGTCATGAAAAATCTAAACATTCCAACATGGAAATGGGATTATATATCTATATAATGTTTCACTGGATTACCAAATAATCCTATAAATAATGATGCAATATGGGTTATTATCATCACCTCACCAAATCGGCACATTTCCTTGCTATAAGAGAAGATTTACCTCTCGATCACCATGTATGACTCTATATTAAAGATGTTTTAAGACATTATAGTATAGCTATTTCAATTTTATATTATCATGATCCATGATTTACATAGAAATAATGGAAAATTATTAAAAATGTTATGAATACCAATCTTTTTTGGAGTTCCACTTATTATCTGCAAACCGATAGTCAGTTAGAAAAAATATCCAAACTTTAGAAGTTATTTTGAGTTTATGATCACTTAACTTTTGAGGTATGTGGGATCAATATTTAACTTTGGTAGAATTTTATTATAAAAATATATTATATTTAAGTATTAAAACGGCATCATAAAAAACATTATATATGAAGATATTTCATACTGAAACTTGATTGGATGAAGTTGATGAATGAAAGCTTGTTGGCCCAGAACATGTAGAAGAGATAATATAAAAGTTATATACTATTAAAAACCATATGAAAGTATCTCAAAGTATGTAAAAGTGATATTCTTATAATTGACGTAAATATTTGGAATTTAAAGTTGGAGATAATGTTTTTATGGAGGTAAATCCATGGAAGGGTGTTATAAGATTTAGTAAGAAAAGAAAAACAGAGACCTAGGTATATAAAATATTTTGAAATCTTGGAATGAAATTATATTTCGGATAACCATTTTTAAATACCACCTTCTCTTTTTAAAGTACACGATGTGTTGTATATCTCTTTGTTAAGGAAGTATATTCCACACCCGACACATGAGATCACTTTCAATGAAATAAATTCGGAACATGATTTATCTTACTATGAAGATCCTATCTAGAATGTGTAAATTAGAATACATGTCTTTGGGAATTAGAAAACATGGCAGGTAGAGGTAATTTGGAAAAATCATAAGATACAAGAGGGGTATGGGAACCTGATGAAATTGTGATGAAGAACTAACCAAATATATTCATGATGTGAAATTCTAAAAATTTTGAGGAAAAAATGTTATGAAGGATGGGAGAATGTGAAACCACAATATTATAACGTGTGTATTTTTTAAAATAAATTTAATGACTTTTATATCTTGCATTGCACACAACATTGATTTTAAATGAAACACAATCTATTATTAAAATATAATTATATGAACACTACAACCAAGATTTTAAAATTGGAAGGTATGAATAGGAATAAATGAAATATAAAAATTATAATTTTTAAGTACTTATAAAATAAATTAATTAGTTATCAATAAAAATAAAAATCATTTGAATATAAAGGAAAATGGTTTTTTAAAAACTCATTATATGTGCGCATAGTGTGTCTTTGTCTTAATTAATTAAATTGACCAATATTGGTGAATGATTTTAATTAAATGTTAATATTATATACTCAATAATTTTTTTAACATTCATATTGATTTTTTACTAATCATGGAATAATAATAAATCGAGTGTCAATCATGAAATGTATTTTTTTTCTCTAAAAAGTGATTTTCACCGCATTTTGTAAACTAATTTTCATATTAATTTCTACCACTTCTAGAAATTGAATCTTATAAAATGTATTTCATTGTATTAATCATGAGATTATATTTTTTTAATAGGTCCCCTTTATTTTTGGTCAATATTAATAGTAACCATGTTAATATTTATCACCTTAATAAAGATTAAATCAAGTTAATTAAGGTTAAAACTAAGTGATAAGGTAAGAATATTTCAGCTTAATTATTATTGGATGAAGGGAATTAAAAACTTATCACCTTTGGATATAAAGTAATAGGTTTAATGGTCACTTTTCCATGAAAATGACCAATAAAATATTTTAATCAAATAAAGTTACAATATATCTCTCTCTTAGAAATAAATATCTATTATGTGTCCACATAGGGACAAAAGTAAGTTATGAATGAATATAAATATAAATTTATTGAATAATGAAATCATTATAATGATGATAATTTATTTCTAATGATTTAGTGATTATATAATTATATTAAATACTTTCTCAACACAAATACAATATTTATTAAAATAATAGAAAAATAAAATAAATGATATTAAAAATAACAAAAACAGATATAATTTGAGTAATTTATAGAGTTAAAGTAATATTTTAGATTAATATGAAATATTAGTGACGTTTAAGTTAATGTTATTCAAGATAGAGCTTTTTATTGATTTATTTGAATTAAAATTGAATGAATGGTGTCAAAATTGAAAATAATTATAACTTATAAAAATGATATTTTATTAAATTATTTAAAAAATATGAAAATATTGAAATTGAAAGATTGGATAATATATGGCCTAAAATTTCATACTTTTACATTAATGAATCAATAATTAACTTATATGTAAAATTATAAAAATTTAAATGTGAAAAATACGTTTTCAGGTTAATGATAAAACATATTAATTAAGGTGATAAACCAAATGATAATGTTTAAAAGACAACAATAACCTATCAAAATTTTATAGGTTGATGATATTTATACCATAACCTTCCCTAGGTTTAAATTCTTGTCCATTTGGATGCATATTTATTTAAAATTACTTTATTATAATTTAAACTTTTATAAAATTCCAAAAATGTCTCTCAACTGAATTATAAAATGTCACCTCCTCCATCACTTATTTACACAACATTGAGCCTTATATATTGATGAAAAACTAAATAAATACCTTATAAAATTAATTATCTACATTATAAAGATTTTATTCGACCCAATAGATCAACCCTAATACCATTAAGATGATATTTAAATGTCTTCTTTCAAAGGAGATGTAACCAACTTAACTGATTACATTCTTTTTTACTACATTACCTCATCTAAATATATAATATTTATTATAAAACAATAAATTTATTATCCTAAATATAATAAATTTTATTATGATTATTAAATCACTATTATCCACCCTCTTTATATGCAAATGAAAAGTGAAGGCATCACTCGTGTGTATGTACGACTTACTATTTCCACGTTGCGATACAATTCATTTTCCACCACAATTTTTGATGGATGGTTATTATGATAGTTAAATTGATTGTTTTAATGTTTATATATGATAATTATGAAATAATTATACCCATTTAATTATAATATCCCCTTTACCTTTTTTCCATTCAATATATTGGAATATAAGAATGTCCCTCATGTGTACGTGTGGACTACCACCTCCACGAAGCGATATGATTTTTTTTTCATTTCCATTTTACTTGGATGGTAGTAACTATGGATTTGATGGATATATATAATTTATATTATATAATCATGGTTATTTAAATGATAATAATTGTTTACCTTTATTTATTTTCATTTGTCAAAAAATGTTATCATCGCTCATGTGTACGTACTTCTTATTGACTCCATGGATGGTGTAATTCATTTTTCTATGTATAAATTTTTAAGGTCGACTATAAATATGTATATAATGAATATATATTATATTTAAATCATTATTAATATTCTTGATATTATATAACCATGATCAATATACAAGGACCAGAATTATTGATCCAAAACATACTTGAAAAATGAAATACTTACCACCTGGAACATTGATTTTAATAAAGAATTGTTAATAAATAAGTGATAAAAGGTTATATATAAATCATATAATATAATATATATATGATTATGGTTCTCTAATATATTTATAAAATATCTATATTTATTATATAGGATGTTTGGATGTATATAAAGGCAGTGAAACCAAAGGTAATTATTTATTTCACATTCTCATCCCTATTCAGAATTGTCTCTACTCAAAGATTTTATTCCATATAAATATTTTATTAAAATATTTTAATGAATATTTTAAATATAGTCAATTTATTTTTTAAAAATATATATATGTTTGACCATTTTATATGTTTTTTTAAGGAATTTATTTTTCGTTTCCAGAATGAGGAACCTTTTTTTATCAAAATCCTAAAAGGAATGTTCTTTAACTTATAGAGCATGAACATAATTTAATTAAATAATTATTCCTAAATGATTTGAATATTAATTTATAATTTTACAAGTTTATTTTCAAATAAAAACTTTTCTTTAATATGGGTGATGTTTTTAGATTAAACAAATTATTTTCAAAGTGAAGAGGGTATTTTCCTCTAGAAATATTTTAGTAATATCTTTAAAGTACTTTCATCTATGTAAACATAATTTATTTAATGTTATGTTTATTTTTTACTCTAATGATAACACCCAAAATATTTCTCTAGATGGTTTATGATCATCTTTATTACAGAAGTATTGATAATTCATACACTAGTTTTTCTAATATATATAGTTATTGATTTTTAAGGATTATTGATTGATTTGTATTATTTATTAGTATAAGGAATGAATTAGACTTAAGATGTGAAAAAAAGGATCACTATAGGCCCTCGATGCATTTATATATCTCATGAGACAAACTAAATTTGGTTTTGGTGGAGGCCATGCCAATTTATTTTCAGATGTCTTGGACAAGGCCTCACCTATAATTTTTGAAATGACTGACAATATGAATTCCCACATTATGCTATTAGTTATTGATTCCCATGAGATTATTTAGTCCTTTTAATATAACATTTAAGGGTTTATATGTCATGTGATTATTTATATGACATTGTTTCTTTCATCATTTATTATTTCAATATTATTAATGCCTTATTATCTTTTTTGTGCACATTTATTTACTGAGCATCTGATCTCACCATTTTATTTGTTTTATTTCCCCCAAGATATGAATTGAGGATGTAATAATGATTTTATTATATGTATTTTATATTTCCATAGTAAAATGCGAATCATTTTTGTATCTAGTTATTAAATAATACTAAACTATTTAGTTCATTGGGATTCTTTTACTTGTATATAGTGCCAATGTAATAAATTAACCATTGGATTTGGGATACTAGATTTTTGGTCTTTTCAAAATGTGGTCCTAGCCTAGACCATGGTCCATATAGGTTGTGGACCTTATTTTAGTTGTCATTATTGGGGGGATATGGCCACGGTCCAGGTTATGGCCTTAGTGTATGACCTATGGCCATGGTTCAGATCGTGGCCAAAACCCCTAGTTTTGCTAGTGGTAAAATGGTTTGTGATCAATATGGACCATGGACATAAGCTATGACATTGTTCAGTACTGTGTTCATAGATATAGTAAAAATATAGGCAGTTGGATAGTGTTTATCTGAAGACCCTATTCAAATTTAATACAACCATTTACCACTAATCTATAACGGATTATATATATATAATTATTTATAATAAAAATTAATATATAATTAAAAAAATTAAAATGGTGGTGGGTTAGGGTAACTATAGTCATCTTCTACATGGACCATGGTCATAGCCCCACCCTAGAGCCGTAGTATATGTGAACTATGGATATATCCTGGACCTATGGTCATAGTCTATGTCATCCATGGCCACAGTCCATGTCATCTATGGTCAAAGGTTTTTTATAGGTAGATTCAACCATGGTATACATAGATCATGACTATATGATTGTGTTACAACCACAATCCATGTAAACTATAGCTATAGGGAAAGGCTACGACCACGGTCAATGTAGAAAATGGATGTTTCCCATTCTAATGCACTTTCCAACAATGCAAGGAATTCTATCACCTTTATCTCTAAGAGTGCCTTATCCTATGACCATAAGGCACTTATTCCATGGTCATAGTCCATTTACACATGTTCTTATAACCACATTATAAATTAACCATGGACATATCTCTCTTATAGACATGATTTGCAGTAAACCATGGAAGTAGACTACCTTTTGTCCATGATTTAACTATCCATAGCTATAAATATGTGGCTATATGATTTTTTAGTAGTGAATAAAATATCAAAATTTTCTTCTATATTATATTTAACAATTTAACTTATATTATAACTTATGGCATATCACATTATCAATCATATTTTAGGATTGATAATTTACTTCGGTGATATCTCCCCTAGAATCTATTGTGTCATATTTAATGATATGCACCATATTTATCTTATGATATGATGATCATTTTTTAATTTTTATTACCACCATCATAAAATATAATACCATATATCATGCTCTATTACATAAAAACCCAAAAAATAAGTGTGTCACCACCTATGATATCACATAATGTATGGTGTGACCATATTTCTAGCTTATGATTCCCCATATCATATTCCCACTAAGAGTATAAATTTTATGTCATATTCAATAACAATACAAACTATATATAACTATAAATATAAATTATATTCCATATCATATGATAACTATTACGAAATATGACATTTATTCATTTTCCACATGATTTCTTGATTTAAAGAACATAATGATGCATTAATAACACTGATGGGTCTCTAAAGACTGATTAACACTTAATCAATGTAGAAGATGCAATTTAAAATCACATTCCCAAGAACAACAAATCCAGAAACAAAATATATCTATATAAAATGAAGAACATTCTACACCATTCTCTAGTTGAGCTACTACTATTATTTTAATTATTATTTTCTTGACGAATATCACTCAAATAATTTATAGGTCTCCCTTTTTTATGTCATATATATGGGTTGACGTGAATCACCCACCAAATGGGAAGGAATTACCATCACTCCATGACATAATAGTTCCACTCATGGAAACGAAATAAGAAGAAATGATATTTGGAGAAGGGAAAATTGGCCATGAATTAGGAAAGTTTTCATGGGTTCTACCAACTTTTATAAAACATGGTAATCTATCTTACATTTACTCTTTTAATTACATTACTTTAGAGTAAATGGATTGGCCGATTAAGCATTCATAAAATGAATGAATTAAAATGATCACCCCTAACAATTCATCTTATGAAATTTTTATTAATGACTTCCAGTGGAAGTGATTCAAACATTTAACCATTAAATTAATTATACATTAAAATTCATATAATATTATATAGACATATCAAATAAATCATTAGTCTAAGGTATTGATTGATATATAAATAAACATATATTATGATTTATCCAAGGATAGTGTATGATATAATGGATGTGTGCTAAAATATACACGCATGGGATACACGAACACATTAAAATGATGCATGATATGTATATATTTTATGATATTTTATATATAATTTTACATTTAATACATTCATGTGATGAATGTATTTTTAATGCATGTGATCCATGAATATATATATATATATTATCTTGAATGTTTTATTCATTAGTAATAATCCATTATGAATAGATCAAATTCCTTGCATTAAATTCATTTAAAACTTTTAATTAATTATACCCCAACATTCAGAAATTCATATGATGCATTATGGATATGGGATATTTTGGGATTTACCTATATAATAGGATGACATCATATCCTATTGTTTGTTTGATGTGTATGCACCTCCTCCAAATCCTTCTTCATCATGAACAATGTTCATCTTACACTAGAAGATTCTAACATCCCTTTAGTTCCTCGAGAATCCTTACAGTATGATTGGGGATCCATTGGCTGGTGTATCACCTCAAAGGAAGGGAAATTTTTTCACTCCTCGTTGTGATACTTTTCAATCATTATCTTTCATCAATGAAGAAGATAGATGCAGTTGTACATGGTTTATAGGTATCCTATTTTTTGGATTATTTATATATTGATTTATTGAAGATATATGTCCTCTTTTTTTATGTTTTCTTCAACTTTAAATGATCATTATATAATTATACAAAATCCATAAATGGTATCAAAGGAAACGATAGAGTTAACTAATTCCTAGTTACTCTCACACATGAATGATGAGGAAGTGTGGTTCTTCACATAGGATCTCCATTTTGATGAAATGAGTTTCATGCCCAAAGTTCTGTGGAAAATGGATTCCTTTCATAGGTTCATAGATATGTCATGTTGGATCCACTAATTTTATGAATATATATGTGTCCACCACAATGCGCCCCACTCTCCCAAGGACTGCTCTTGGCTTCAAGCTTCGACCTCCATTTTGGGTTTCACACTCCCCTCATCAGCGATTGGTTTTTCCTCCCCCTACAGCTACTTCATTGCCCATGTTTCCATGTTTTTTTCACTCAAGCCTCCGTTTCTACTTCGACATTTCCTTCCTCGGGTGTTGCAGTCTTCTCGGCAGCGATGGGTCCTCTTTAGGCTTCTTCAGCTTCCTTCTTTCCAGGTTCGTTTTCTTCTTATTCTACGGAGTTACCTCACATTCTCCCCTTCCACCCCTCCTCTGTGGTTCTGACCAGACACACACAACCACATCTTGGATGGGTGTGTTATTTCATCATATGGGTTTGGGATTGTGGTGGTGGGTTTAAGGGTAATGCGAGGTTCTTCGTTTCTCTATTTCTCTTCTTCAGTTTCCCTCATTTCGGTTGGGGTTTTATTTTAGGGTTTCAACCTCTGGTTCCTTTTACGAATTTAATTCAGGATTCCTCTTGTCTGTTATCGTTTCTTATGGTAATTGGTTTCTATCCTTGGATGGTTTCTATTTCAGTTTTTAAGCTTCTTCTCGGAGGGAATTATGTACGGTTGTTTTTTGGATATGGATTTTTGGTTTGCTCGAATGGTCCTTGGCGAAAGGCTATTTCCCCTAGAATATCACGCTTCTTTAACCCTACCCTAGCCCCGAGTTCTTTTTCTCCTCTCCAGGTTGGTCGGGTGCGATGGTTCATTGGAGCATTGGGAGGTGGAGTTCGAACAGTCATCATTTCTCCAAGGAATGAGCCTCTACCTTGGTTCTTCAATGATGGTGATGTGCGGACGGTGGAGTATGTCGTTGTTGATGAGTTTTTGATTGGTCTAGCTTCCAATTTCGGTGATGATAAGGTGGAGATGACATGGGAGTTAGTTTCTCGAATTACTGATGATGGTGGTGAAAAAGATGATAGGGGCGATGCAATTGATGAGGCGTACTAGATGTCAGTCCTCAGGTGGCTCGTGGTGTGTTTTTCTGCGATGATTGCGGTGAGATGTCTCGGACGGTGGATTACTCTGACGATGATAGGCAGCAATGGGGTGTGTGTATCTTTTTCCCGTGTTTGGTGGTGATTTTCTTTTGAAATTTGAATTTTGAAATGTGGAAAAATTTAATGGTCATGGTTCTTTGGTTTTTTCATGGGTGGGATGTATCTGGTTGGTTCTTGGGTTTTTGTAGTGGGTGGTTTTTGTATCTGGTTGGACTTGTGGTGGGTTCACACTTTCCCCTTCAAAAGTGTCATTTACAAATTCAAAAAAATATGGATAGAAGATGTGTCCACCCATTAGTGGCATCATGGGATGGTTCTATAAGATTTAGAAATTTTTGAATCATTGGATTTCAAATAAAAATGAAAAAAAATATTTTTATAAAATTGGAGGAGGGTTGCATATCATTACAAGATTTGTGTAAGGTTAAATTTTATTTACCCTTATCCAAGTCGGTTACATAAATTCCATACAGTTACAAAAAATGTAAGGGTAACCACATTGTTACCTTTATGGAATGAAATTTACTTATGTAAAGGCCATACGATTTTGTGTAATTTCTATGTAAGGGTAACCTCATTATTAACTTTATGAAAATTGGTTTCATAAAGGTATTACCCTTGTAAAAATGAGTTTACTTAATATTCATTGGCACATTTCCCTTATGCATAAAGAAATTAGAGCTACTGAAAAAAGGTCCCTAATGTTTACCTTTACATAGCTTATAAAATGATTAGACTATCCTTACACAAAAGAGTTACGTAATGGTATAAACTTCACATAAGGTCGATACATAAAGGTAATATGCATATTACCTTTAATAAGTTGTTTCTGATCAAGCTTTATAAAGGTATACTTTAGGTTACCTTTACACAAGCTTCTGAAAACATTAGTTACCCTTACATAGAACATATTTATTTGGGTAAAATGGAGGATACCCTCATAAAAAATAAGGGTTCTTTATAAGGGTAAGAATAATCAATATTTAAAAACTATTTTTAAATATAAATGGATTTTGTAGTTTATAAAACGTTTATAAATTCAAATAAAAGGTATTTTGGGATATTTTAATTTATAAGAACTTTTTAAATTAATTAATTAGTTATAAATTTATTACAATTAATTAGATAAATATTCATAAAACATTATTCATAAATATTAAAGGTTAATATTTTAAATAGATTTGACAAATTAAAGGGCATGCTCTGTGATCTAGAAATAAATGCTTTATTTAGAAATCATAATCTGTGATAAAAAAAGTTTTCATAAATTAAAAAAATAATATATTTAGATAATATAAAATGTTTATATAATAAATATTAAAATATTAGATGTTTATAATTCATGAAATATCAAATAAATTGCATTTAATATGAAATATAAAATGGATCATATTGAATTAAATATAAAATGTTTATATTCATGATAAATTATAAAACATTTATAATTATCATTTATTTATGAATAGTTCATAAATGTATCATGTTTTGAAAAATAAATAAATCATTTATTTATCTGTTAAATTTCATTGATATTCATTTTTGGTAAACTTTTTATGAAATATGAATATTGTGTATTCCCATTTATGTGATAAATTTATTCTATGATAGATCCTTTCATATCATGTTCGGTTTGATTTCATAAAATTAACCTTTTATCTACACTGACCATAGATTGTATTTTTAGTTATGACCTTGAGAATAGTTATTGGGAATAGTTTTTACATATTAGGTGTTATATTTTTCATGAATTTAATTCTATCTTGAGTAAATTATACCCAGGTAGAGGGACTTGGGGTTAGACCACCTACTTCTATGGAGGATTTCCTGGGTCAGTAAGGTGAATGAGGTTAACTATCTGTCGTTCTAGGCCAAATAATATAAATTTTTTCAGTCTCATACAACTTTGTTTATTTCAATGAATTTTTCATGTACCATATGAATATGATGCATTTTGATATGTATGAATACACATGGATTCTATTTTTCGGTAATTAACATAGATTTTTGGGTTGTGTAAAATTCATACATTAATGTTGTTTGAAAGTATTTATTTGGTTGTTAGTATAGGGATTCCAAAACTGATTCATTATAAGAATTCATACACAAAAAGGGAATAAAATTTGGAAAGATAATTATTACATAGTACTTTATAGTTACAAATTTCATATGAATATGATATTTAATAAATGGGTGAGACCATAAAAGTAAACCCCACAAATACTAAATGTGATATTCTTTTAAAAACACTAGTCAAGACTTCAATCATCCAAATAGGTATTTTTATGCCAACACTAGGTGACCATGGATTATATTTTTTTATGGAAGAAAAATTATAAGTGGATATTTATTGAATTGTCAGGTATTTTCCTTCCAAATCCAAGCGACCCTAGATTTTTATTGGTTACCATATTCTTATCATTTCTATTGAATAAAATGTACCTAGAAAGAGTTTTAAGAAAATAGCATAAGATAGCATTATAACACTTCATGTTAAAAAGTTAAGGCGTTTTAATATAGGTTTAAAGAGTTGAACTTAAGGAATTTGATTTAGATGCATCACTATTATACAAACTATATTGCTTCATAAATGTTACCCACATCATCATTAGTTAGAATATTTTATCATATGGTCACATAGGGTGGTGAAAGGAATTACGTATGGATGTAGTGTTAAAAAATATATCTATAGAAACCATATAAGGGTCATGTTACATCTCAATGTGTTTAGCACATAAGATATTGGTTATAATGGTGGTAAATATATCATGTCATTATAATAAAATAAATATTTATTTATCATTCATTAATGCGTGCTATAAATTATTTAACATGAAGAGTGTAATGGTAAATATCCCCTCAAAGTTAAAACTTTGAGTTAACGTAAATCAATTATCATAATGAAGTATTATAGGATGTAAATATATGTTATCATTTGCTTGAATAGATTCATCTACTCATTACAAAGGGTATTATTTGAGATATGAAGAATTTATTCATGAGGCAATAAGTAGAGACTTATTACTTGGTCTAATCCGTGAAAGTATATCTTATGGAATTTCTTTCAATAATATATATATTTAGTGGTGTATTCATATTATTTGTATTTATTAACTGTGGTTGGAGAAAAACATAGAATTTGAACCTTAATACTTTGATACCTTACATACATAACTCATCATATGAACTTAGCTAATACGGGGTTGGTTGGGTATGTTATAGATCATGTCGTCGGTTAGAGTTCAACCAAGATGTGATTTGTCTACTTGTATTAAAAGTTAAATAAATATATCCCTTGATTTAATTAGACTGAGTAAATGAATTCCCATTATTATTTGTTTCACATATGATGTTTTTAACAACATGGATAAGTGACTTGTTATGCACTAATCAGATAAAATAATGACATGTGATGTATTCATTGACGTGGTCAATATTTTTTGTAGAATCCATAAACGATGAGAGGTCAATAATAGATAGACATTTTTCATGTCTATTGGTCACTCTATGTTGAGAAAAAAAGTATTATATATGTATACATATGATTTATATGATATATCTTGTGGTGTGAATGTTTATATAAAGATTTCAGTATTTTCGATGTGTTGGAGTTGGTACCCTCGAACTAACTATTTTTTACATTGGATTATATATATATTCAATTAATTGAATATTAAAATAAATATCTTATCATATATTGTTTTTTCTTTTTCGTAACACTGGTTTGATAATGTCCTAGAGTGTTTGTTAAATTGATAATGTCGCAGTAGGTTTCTACTATGATGAAAACCTAGAAATACTATTATGATATTATTAATTGTAGTTATGTGTTTAGATGATGTACTGTGACATATAACATGCTATATAGACTATCATGTGTGAGTACTCATAAGCATATGAGGTCTCTTCTCATGAATACTACACATGGTAATCTCCAAGATGGGAGACAGTGAGAATATACCCACTAGTATGAATCCCGCATGTTTTGGTTTCATCAGATATTCTTATATATGTACATGTGTAATGGTCCTAAGACTTTAAGATTATTATTAATACATGTTAAAATATTCACACTAAGATGTATTTTGTAAACCATGACAAAAATGCTTCATGGTGAAGTTGAATATGTAGGGTGTGTCATGAGTGATGTGTTATTAATGAATAAGTCAATGAATAATTTGTGACTTGCATCTTTATAGAATCTTATATATCAAATAGTTTCTTGGAATATAACTATCACATTAAATTCTATGGATGGTACAACAATATATTTATTTTATATAGTCAAAGAAATACATATCAAACACAAAGGTTTATGAAACGGATGTGAGACCTTCATGATGAGATATTATTACAAAGATAATGTATTACATGGTGAGAATTAATATGTGGTTACTTTCATTGTGACATTAGGATTGTTATATTAGGTTCTTTGACCCATTACTAAATGGTAATCTTGGGATTTAGGAAATCCCACCAAATTCCAATGAGATAAAATCCTAGAGTTCCATGCACACATTACTACCATTGATCTTGATTAAATTATTTTTTAATTTAACTAATGGGATAAATATTATTTTCAATATTTACGAATAATTTTATTCAGTTTTTGTTGATTGAATAAATTAAGTAAATATTTATTTCACTGAATTGTGAAGAAAAAATATTTATTTCTTTTATTTAATATTTAATAAATATTTATTTTCTAGTGTATTAATTTATATATTTAATTACGAATAAAATGTTTATTCAGGTATTCAATAAATACCAAGGAGGAATAATGGACCAATACCATTTCCATTGATAAATACTAATTTTATTATAGGTAAAATTATATTTATCATTACACAAGTTAGTGCAAGCCATAAAAATTAAATTATTATTTTATTATTCTATGGAAAGAGGTATATTAAAAATTGTTATATTATTTGAGGTCCAATATGCAATTAAATAATATTTTAACATAAAACCCAACTCTATAAATAGATGGTTATGTCTGTTATGTATAATTATTCAAAATATGAAAATTGAGAATTGAGAATTGAGAATTGTTGCACATAATTGACTTATACCACTTAAATTTTCCTCCTCCCTCTCAAGAATGAGAAGAAAAACTTCAAGACTGGAGGATATTAAAGCAACCAAGAAAAACAATTTAATACAATTCATTCACCACACTGGAACCCATAAATCAATTAGAGTTTCTTGGTGATCAAAGGAACATGAGTGTGTCACTACTACATGGATTATACACTTTAATCCTTACACTGCAATGAAGATAATATGAAAGGGTTTTTTGGAAGTTCAACATTGTCAACAATGAAAGATTATAACCCTAGGTGTGTCATTTCATTCATATCTAAATATATTAATTATAAATATAACATGAAATATCATCTCATGGGGTTTCAGGACATTTTATTTAAAATAAAATTTTAATATATCACCCACCATCGAAACATAAAATATGTCTAGATCCATCAAGTGGTATTAGATGGGCCACATTTCAAATTTGTAATTATTTATTTGATATTTTATCTATGATCAATATATGTTAGATTTACATTTAATATTATTCATTTCATAAAAATATTTTAATTAACATGTAATTGAACTATCAATCTTGTTGATTTAGTGTTTCATTTTCTTAAAGGACTAATAACATAGGAAGAATGACTGGAGAAACCATTGGGGAGTGATGATGTATCTAGCTAGATAGCATGGGAATACATGGAATGTAGTCATATTACATGTTGTGTAACCAAGTGCACTGCACTTGGCCTTGTCGCGAGATACACAACACACTAAAAAGTTAATCACATGAGGTGAAATAATTTCACACCATGGGTAGACTGGATAACCTAGAACATGACATGTTGGATTACACAACATATAGTATGCGTAAACACACTATAGTCTACATAGGTTAGCATAAACATTCATGAAATCCATCGGTCATTATACATCATCAAACCACATGAGGATGAAATTCTAGAGCATTAATGATATACACAACATGTATTCAGTCCACAAAACATGTAGTTTATCTTTTTTTATTTCAAAACAAACATCGATCCATTTGATGAGAAAATAGGACACACTTCTTAAGAAGTACATGGATTATAGTTTGACTATACACATTGTATAGTCTCATCCAAGAACACATAGAGTCGTTTGGAGGGTTACACGGATAGATGGTATTCAGACCACATTACATGTAAATGACCCGTATATGTTGTGTAATACACCCAGATGAATACCAAAGACCAAGGAATGTATCCTAGTCACATGGAATATAGCAGTTTAGTACACACCTCATAATCTGGATGAGGTACATGCTAAATCCCTAGGTATATACCCTAGA
This sequence comes from Viscum album, assembly GCA_963277665.1. NCBI lineage: Eukaryota > Viridiplantae > Streptophyta > Magnoliopsida > Santalales > Viscaceae > Viscum > Viscum album. The sequence goes on from OY728125.1 coordinate 1,409,499,373, forward strand.
TACATGAAAACTGAGATACATGATAGGTAGCTGGATAGTACAGGTCATTTAGTATCTCAATTAATAGAATAAATAAATTATGTTAAATTAAAATTTTCATCATTAAAAACTTATTTTATTGATTTTAACCTTTTTTGTTTGAAAATTTAATAATGGATTTAAAGAATTTTAAACGGTCTATTAATTTATTGTAATAAATATATAACTATTGGTTCTATCATTTATTTTCCATTAATTCCATTAATGATGAGTATCTCAAAATGAATTCATATGGTCATTAAGATGAATGAGAATTAAATTATTTATTGATTTATTATTTAATGCTAGAATCATTATCTTAATATAAACTAACAAATAATAAATGAAAGTTATCCAATTAGTTTTGTGTATTCATTTCATTTTTGACTGATCATGAGTTTAACTACGACCAATCTATTGTCTTGGAATTTATTTAATTGAATTTATTGCATGATTTTCAAATTATTAATTATTAAATTAAAAATTATGGACTAAAATTAATCCTTATCTACATTATCATATAGGACTTTTGTTTCCTTGGTTATTATGTAATCCCCATGTACCAGTCATTTTTCTACCCTCACATGTGTGTGAGTTATAAATGACATAATAAATGGAGTGTCCCGAGGAATGTGGAAGCAGTTTAAGATAGAACCATAATGACACTATCTCAGATGATGCATAAGTGGATATTTGAAATGTTACAACTCATTCTAAGACTAGAAAAAGGAGTTATTCAACTTGGTTTTAGGTTGATTTATTTTCCTCTCAAAAATTCAACCATTTGGATTAGATCATGATTAGGTAATTTATATGTTTATTCATTTATTTATATGAATTATTTATTTTTTGGATTCAAGACCATGATCACATAAATAAATAAATTAATATAAAAACAAGAAATTTTGAACAATAGATTATGCATAGATTTTTTATCCAACATGGTTAATTAATAAATTAAAATCCACTTAGTATTAATAATACATGTAAAAAATAAAATAATATTTATTCACTGTTGACACTCCTTTTTTGTCACATTGACTAAAATAATGGAAAGGGAAATGAATTAGCACAAATTGATCCATCCTTTGAAGAAAACATCAAAAATCGACAGGCATGAACAAGGATTCAAAAGAACATGTGCCACGCAAGTTTCATCACTGTCGTGCAAGTCCACTTGCGCGATGCCTTATGGTCGCGCAAGTGACTTGCGCACCCAAAAGGATAACCGCCCAGGGTCTTCTCCAGCCTATAAATACCCCCGGTGGTCCCCCCCAGTTGGAGGAGAATTTTTTTCCAGAATTCAGATTTAGAGCTTTTAATGCCCAAGTCTTTTCTTCAGGTCTTCTGAACAGTTATAAGGTAATTATCTACCTAGGATGGAAGGTCTAAACAAGAGGAGTAAGGTCTAAGTGTTAGAATTCACTAAAACTTGTGTGCCTAAGGTGTTTTACCCTTAAGGGAAATGAACATACTTGCGTGCCTCCCTACTTCCTCACCAAAACTTGTGCGCCTCTCTTCTGGAAGTACCTCAGGATAATTCTAAAGGCATTGTTCAAGGATCGCCCAAGTATTATCATGCTGGTTTACAAATCGCGCAAGTACCCATGTGTCGCGTTGGTATACCTGCGCGACCAGGACTTGCGCACCACGCAGAACCTGCGCGCCTGCCAGGACTTGTGTGACCCTGCCTTTTTTGGTGCCCTTCTTTCCCATTTGACCCCTCTTATGCCATTCCACCTCTCCTATTCAAGATTCAGTTTTCAAGACACTCTTCAAAGCCATTTATGGCATGATTTCTTGATTTGACTTCCTTATCTGAAAGGAATTCTGTGGAACATCTCTCAAAATCTAGTGATTTATAGATCTTTATGTCACTAACAATTGATATTTCATTCATTCAACCTCATCCTTTAAGATGAGAGAATCCTTAACATGTGCCTCCTTTTTAGGAGTAAGCCCCAGTCTCAAATATGGGCATCCTCCTCAGGAATAAGCCCCAACCATAATTCTCTTAACTTGGTCCTCCTTTTCAGGAGTAAGCCCCAGTCTCAAATATGGGCATCCTCCTCAGGAGTAAGCCCCAACCATAATTCTCTTAACCTTGGCCTCCTTTTCAGGAGTAAGCCCCAGTCTCAAATATGGGCATCCTCCTCAGGAGTAAGCCCCAACCATAATTCTCTTAACATGGGCCTCCTTTTCAAGAGTAAGCCTCAGTCTCAAATATGGGCATACTCCTCAGGAGTAAGCCCCAACCATAATTCTCTTAACCTGGGCCTCCTTTTTATGAGTAAGCCCCAGTCTCAAATATGGGCATCCTCCTTAGAAGTAAGCCCCAACCATAATTCTCTTAACCTGGGCCTCTTTTCCAAGAGTAAGCCCCAGTTTCAAATATGGGCCTCCTTTTCAAGAGTAAGCCCCAAGTCCCTTAATTTTCAAATCCCTTTCACCTGGGCCTCCTTATTAGGAATAAGCCCCAGTCTTAATTTCTCTTAACCAGTCATAATTCCTTTTGATCTGGGCTTCCTTCTCAGGAGTAAAACCCAATCATAGGTGCCCTCCAAACTTGGGTATCTTCCTTAGGAGTAAGTCCCAAGATAAGAGTATCCAAATCTCCATGAATCACATATACCTTTATGGACCCAGTTCATGGATTTCCTCCCTGAAGTAAATCTTAATCATCATCTATTTTGGACAGTCATACATACATAAGCCCCACATCATTTCTTATGATTACATCATTCATGGCACAATTGTTTGGTTTTACTAATACTTTTTGTTTCTCACACCGAGCATGACTCATGTGAGCTTAGACTGTAAAAGTAATTATGACATCTTTCTTTGAGCCATCAATCATAAACATCATACTCCCTTACTCGAACAATGTGGGTTATGATTCCTTTTTTAAACAAAGGATACGTAGGTAGCCCATCTGCGGGTTTGATCCCAACTCTAAAATAATCCATGTCCTTCTGAATGACAATAAACTTTGAGTGCCCCACTGAGTGGCTTTAAAACCAGCATGGTCATCATAATGACTGAGAGACTTCTATATAAATGTGTCGAAGGATACCATTGACAAATAATCTCTAAATAAATACAGATGATTCTCTATCAATGAATAACCTCGAATACATATAAAAGATTATCTAAATTTCCAACATATTTAATCATTGATCGTCAGATCTGAAGGAAAGCTCATTTTATACTAGGTAATGTAATAAGGATTCACGAACATAACTTAAATCTATAAAGAGAGTCCCCGAGTAGATAATAATTCCCCTCAAAAAGGTGTGCTGAGTCCGAACACCCATCCTCTCGACCAATCCAAATTCCTAAGCCTCATCAGTCCACAAACTAATGAGCGCATACCTTTGGAAAGTAGGTCCAAATGGATGTGGAATCATTGCATGTTTCCGGTTCTATGAAAAAACCCGTTAGAAGTCTATTGGAATGTTTTAACCTTCAATCAAGGAGGCCATACCCAAATTCTGAGGGAAACAAAAAATGGTGAACCAGACGTGAATCCTTAACCAAGTTAAAATAATGTTTAACCAATTTGTTAGGCCCCTATTTAAAACTCAATGAGAGGGCCAACAAAAACAATCATTGACATATGTGCTCATCCAAAAGAGGTAGTGGATGAATTTATCTTGATTATGTATGTTATATCAAACAGGTACTCTTTTCCAAGATCTTCTTCATTTCCAGAATGGATGCCCTCAAGTTCACACATGTGAATACTGCTGCTGTAAATGCCACTGCTGCTACTCCTGCTAGATCGTCATTCAATCTAAGGATGACATCACCTACTCAGCGTCTTCAACACTGGGTATCAAATGCTCTGGTTAAGGAGTACCGTAAACAAGGTACCATCCCAAATTTGGAGGCTGCCCGACAAGCCCTCCAAGTGAACAACTCACACCGATCATCCGAACAACGACGACCAGTGATCAAGAAGTAGGCGGTGCTAACTACCGTCTTCAACCGTTTCAGATCTTTATCCCCGGAACTCAATCACCATTCACTCTCATATTCTGGGGAGGTGAATGAGCAAGTCCCTCATTTCCCTAATTCAAAGAAGAAGGAGTTATTCCTGAGGGATCCTATCAACAATCGCCGCCAGACTCGTGTGGCAGTACGCCCTCATCATGATGAGGGTACCGACTCCAGGCGTTCGGCTTAGGTTCCTCGAACCCGAGCAGGAAAGACGAATCGCCATAGGCGAAATCTGGTCAACAGTGAGCAGGTTCTCATATCTTCCATATTCAGAGAAGTCCACCAACCTAACTTGGTGGCAAGAAACAAGCGGTCACATACACCTGCCCGTTTTAATTTCAATGTCCTGCAGACTCGTCTGGCAGCATCACGCCAATCCCGGCAGGAAATTCTAGCGGAGTACTATAGGAAGGAATATACACCTGTTTATACATCATCAGCTAGTCATGAGGCTCGTCTGACTACATATGATGGAGCTCGTCAACCACGTTCAGAGAAGTGAAATCAGCAGGAACATACACCTGCTACTATTAATCAAGCCTACCAACAGTCTCGCTTGGTAGCATTCAGAGAAGTCAGTCAGAAAGCCCCGGCAACAAACAGGAGGCAGACTCAACATTCTACCCCCATACTTGAGTACTGTCAGGATTCACTGACAGGAAAAGGAGGACAGGAGCAGGAACATACACCCACTCCAATCACGAAATGGACATATATCCCCGTTCCGGTAGCTGAAGTCACCAAGCATGTTCTATCAATGGTGAAAGAGCAGACGCAAATCCATGCTCATATTCTGGATGCTTGCCATGATATTATAACAGCTTCAGCTGCATCTCAGGGAAAGACACATAAATCTATCCCTACCCGTGGAGTGACACATCAACAGTTCACTCCGGAATAGACACACACATCTGTTCCAGTCCAAGAGGGTTGTGGGAAATACTCCACCATATCATATGGACAACCAAGTCAGGCATATACACCTTATTTGAGTGGAGATCGTCAGAATAATCTGGTCATCTTTCATGATCAGGCACATACACCTGTTCAGAGCAGCCACTTTCGTTAAAAGTGGTTTCCAAGGCGAGTAAGAAAGAGTCTAAGAAGAAGACATGCCTAGCACAGTCAGGAGATCAAGAGCCAATCTGTAGCAAGGCCTTGCTTGATGGTGGAGTTCATGAAGCCCTCAGACAATTATCTGTTAGAATCTAAGATTCTGCTCCCTCATTTCCTAAAAGTGGGAACATTAATTCTGAAGGTCTTCAAAAAACACTTTCTCATGAAGTCTTGCTTCATGAAAATTCGGTTAATCTCGAAGTTTCATCTTCAGATGAGAGCTACAATAACCCTCTCTGTGGCCAGAAGACCAACGAGCAAGAGATCTCATCTTTTGTTGCAAACCAACATGGTGGTCCTCCCCATGATGATGAATTTCGCTGCGAATGTCCTCTCCGCAGTAGTGATGCACATTTCCCAGAAAATGCTCCAGTGGAAAATGTAGTGTCGAGAAAGCTCTCTTATCTTGAGGCAACTGCAAATGTGAAACCAGTCATGTCTGATGCTTCATCGCTAGCAGGTGAAATAATTTCTCAATCAGAAGATAGCCCAGGGTGTAGGTCATTCTCTGAACCACCCCTAAGTCATGCATCTTCTAGTTTAATCAGTGATTTCTCTACTAATGTTGTTGAATCCGATGAATTAACAAGAAAGAACCGGGTTTGGTCAAATTAGGTAGAATAATCTTCATTTAATGATAATGAGTAAATGATGAACATGAGAAAACAACTCGAAAAAGTTGAAGTACCAGTCATGTTTTGGCCTTTGGATGACTCTCAGTATGACATTCCAAAGATGTTGACGGAAGATGAAATTCATGATATTCGTCTCAAGATATGGAAAACTCTTTGTTAGTTGAAGAAGAAAGTATTATCTTATGATGAATATGAAAGTCATCTTAAGATAATAGAAGGGTTACAACATCAGATTGATTTGGCATCTCGATCAGTCTCTCGATATTCGAAGGCTGAATACCAGCAAAGATCCCTTAAACGTTCACGCCTTGGCGCACTAAGAAAATTGTGTCATGTCAAAGGATGGGGTGTTCATGGAGCACTAAATTTCACTATGCTCTCCAGTCAGCAAAGCCCACCGAAAATGGTCTCATGCAATGTTATTGCCCATGGCCGACCAAAGTCAATGGGATTTGTTTGTAATAAAAAGCTTTCCCAAGAATAGGTCTCAACTAGTTCTTCTCAAATACAAGAATACAGAGAACAAGTTGTTGAATTACTCCTGCATCAAGCAAACAAGAATATTGATCAGGCCTATCATATGGAGCACACACATCATCAAGTGACAGAAGTGTCAGAAATCATCCAACGGTCTTTTGAACCGGGTGATAAAAGTGGATATCGATTGATGCATCTAGCTAATTTTCGGACTAAGGTCTACAAGATCAAAAGAGATTTTATTAAATTCTCAAACATATCATGTCAAGAGCCACCCCAGCTTGCCAGACTAGGGAATATTTTAAACCAACCCTTGGAATCAATAAATAGGATTCGAGGAGTTTAGTGGGAACAACAGGAACAACCCCAGTCCATCGGACTGTGGACTTTTTCAAACCATCAATCTCATCCTCAGAGAAATTTGATCTTTTCTCGATTGGGGAAGAATCCTCAAGAGGAATGAATAGCCAAATTATCAGGAGATTCCCTCTAAATTACGGTTCGTCGAGAATTTCCTGAGGGATCGAATCAATAAAAGGAAATGACTCATCAAAGACATGGAAAAATACAATATCACAAAAATGGTGATAGAAGGGATGTGATGTGTTATGCATCAATCAATTTCATCAATGCCGTTGTTGTTGATCCACCAGATGAGGCTCACTCAGGGGGCTCAGATGAACAGGTTCCTGCTCAAGAAGATGTACGCACCGACACAAATGAAGAAGGTGTGCGTACACGAAATCAAAGGATTACTCGGAACCTAAGTAATCCTTCATGTAACCCACTTCCCCCTCTCCGAAAAGGATTCAATAAAGGGATGGGAAAGAATCAGGTAACATGTCCTTCCTCTGGAGAAGGACAATCGCTCTCACTAGAGAAAAAGTTTGCACAACAGGAGGAAGAAATGAAGGAATTAAGGAGGTTGAATGCAGAACTACTTTAGGGTAGTCTTCTTCATTAGTGTGCTGGAGTCAGTAAGCCAAGGGAATTTGTTGCAGCTACTGATATGGATCAAGAATATCCTCCTCTATTAGTACATACTCATAGGTCTAATCCTACGGGTAAAGTGCAACAACAGTTGGAAGTTCTACCATCAGTTGCAGCACCAACCACCACATCTGTCCAAGCTCCACGTATTGCACCTACCCAAGTCCAAGTTCAACTGTATGTTTCTCAAAATTTTATAACTACCATTGAGTCATTAATAGCTCGGTTAGAAACTATGGAAGGGAAACGTGCACAGGTTCAACCAAAAAATAAAGTTTACCCTGAATGGGTAGATTCAATCTCTCCTCTATCCATTTTTGGAAACCCTGTATTCCCTATTTTCAATGGATCAGGTGACCCTAAAAAACATTTGACGCATTACGTGTCTTGTTGTGATCCTATGATTGGAAATCCGAAGCAGTAAGAAGCAGTAAAACTTAGATGCTTTGTACGGACCTTGCAAGGACCAGCCTTTATCTGGTATACAAGCTTGCAATCCCGGTCAATTACCGGATGGGAGGATCTTCGCCAAAAATTCACTCTTCAGTTCAGCTCAAATTTTCCAAAGACAACAGTATTTTATCTTACAAACTGTAATAAAATACAGAATGAAAGGGTCTCAGATTTCATTGCTCGCTGGAAGGGATTAACATATTCTCTGAGCTTAGCACTCCCTCAAGAGGAATTGTTGCCAATATGTGTGGAAAATATGCGTGACGAATTACGCACGTCATTGATCCCTGTGAAATACACAGGAGGGTTTCGAGACCTTACTTCAATCGCTCAGAAGATTGAAGATTCCCTTATATAGGTTAAGTCTAAATCTCATGCAATTCCATCAGCTCCAAGAAGGAGAATGGGTAAAGAAGAAACTACTACAGTTATGCTTAAACAAGCACATGTGCCTGTTTTTACTTAAAAACCTTTATCTTCTCGAAGGGAGCCACCTCCTGAGCACCAACAACAAAGGTTGTTTCGTCCAGATGATCAAAGAGATCAAATACATAAAAAATTTGAGGATTCGAAGAGAAAAACGTACTCTTTCCGAAATGAACTAGTTCCTGGTTACTTCATTTCGGCTCTGGAAAATAATCTGGTTCAATTGACAAGGCCTAAGAGGTCAAACAAGGAAGGAGATAAAGACCGTCCCAATTATTTCCCTTTTCATCAAATGTTGGGGCATCCCATCCAGGAGTGTTTTGTCTTCAAAGACCTCCTGAAAAATATTGTCGACTCGGGACAAGTCAAACTGAAAGGTTCTTCAGCTCAGGTAGCATGTGTTACTGCTACAGTTCCAGAGGAGGAAGGTGAATGGCAAAAAGTCAAAAGAAAAAATGCACAAAATTATTATGATTAGATGGTTAGAAAGACAATCAACCGAACTCATGCTATTTTTTGAACACAATTAAAGAAACGGATTGTGTCTTCTACCATGAATATTGCGGCAAACCCCTCTTCATCAGAGGGAAAGTCCTCAAGTAAATGACATGTTTCAAAGAAAGAAAAAGAATCAGAAGAAGATGAGTATGTGCCAAAGCCTAAGTTGTCTTTGATTTTGGCAGACTTCATGCCATCTACTTCAAAGCCACAGGCACCGCCCCACCAAACGGAACAGCCTAAACAGGCTAATTAGGCAGAGTCTTCATCAGACGAAGAGTTAATCTTTGGTTCTGTTAATATGATTCAATTAACAGATCCATATGCCAGTCACAGTTTCGATTTCGATGAGCCTGAACTCCCTGTTTCAAACAGGGGAATTAGAGGAAGTTCCAGAGGCTCAGGATATAGGGGAAGATGTGGATCTCTCAGAAGCCACTATTCCAGTTCTACCCCTACTAGAACTGTGTACGCAGCAGAAACTCGTGGTAGAGCCCTTCAGCGAGCTCAGCAAGAAAAAGCAAGTTCTTCTACCAATAGAAAATTCAGTCCTAACACAGTTATTTTGGAAGACCGGTTGAAGGTTCCATCTTCTTCCTCTCAGCAAGTAAATGGGTCTAATAGGTCTAATATTCCAAAACTAGGAATATTTCCACCTCCTATCCCAATACAAGATGCATCAACTTCCAAAGCATCTGCTTCCAAGGTACCTGCTAAACCACATATTCCTATTGGGAAACACAGACCTCTAGATCAAAATTATGATGTATTGAAACACTTGGCCCAATTACCAGCCAATTTATCAATTCTGGATGCTTTGAATCTATCAAAAGATCTTCGAGAAGCACTCATCGAGGCTTTGTCAAGTCCTTAGGGGTTTGAAACTGAAATTACTACAGCTGAAGTCTATCACATAGAGAATAATCCTACAGAATTCCTTGCAATAATATATTTTACTGATGAAAATGAAGATGATGTTGTGCATGAGAATATTAGACCTTTGTACTTATCTGGAAAGTTCAATGGCGTAGACATCCGAAGAGCTTTCATTGACAATGGTTCAGGAGTCAACCTCATGCCCATTCGTACACTTCATCGATTGGGCCTCACGGAATCTGGTTTATATCCTTCTACCATGATGTTACAAGGATATGATAAAAATGAACAAGAACCATTGGGAGAATTTACACTCAAAACTCAGTTTGGAGATCTTGTATCAAAATCGGATTTCATGGTTGTTGATCAAGACTCAGCTTTCAACATCTTGCTTGGAAGACCCTAGCTACATCAACATGTGGTTATCCCTTCATCATACCATCAATGTATCAAATATTGTTTCGATGGTCAAGTTGGGACATTTTATGGTGATAAGGACCCATTCAACTCATGTGAGTCTCAATACATTGAGGCGGAATTCTATCACGTGAAGGGAAGGGAGAATCCACAATAAGGGAGATTACCAAAGTTAATGCTCCATATGGTTTGGAGAAGATTCCAGTAAATCCATTTACACACGTGAGTACAGATTATGTGTTGCCTATCAGTCAAATTGACAAGATAGACCCAAATCCAAATACTCTTATGGAAAGATCCATAATGTCAATTACGGCAATCGAGCCAGACAAGATGGGAGAAATTGGTAACCCACCAAGCAGTGATGAAAGCACAAATGGTGACGTCTTCATTTCATCTGCTGAAATCCAACAAGTCAATACTTCTCCAATTAGGCTAGAAGAAGTTATAGCAACATCAAAGGTGAGCAATGATGTCGATTCTCAATCCATCATCTCCTCCTTATTACCCAAAGAAGACCCTTCATCATCAATCGGGTCGAAAATGGAAGCTTCTTCTTCAAGATGTGCAAATTTTGACATCTCTTATGATCATGAAAATTCTACTTTATCATCTACTATACAAGTAGAAATGGAAGAAATAACACATGATGAAGAAGAAGAGGAAGATCTCAGAGATGCTCCTCCAGCATTTGAAGAGGGTATCTCTACCACCATGGATGAACTCAGAGAAATAAATCTGGGTACAAAAGAAGATCCACACCCCACTTTAATCAGTGTGGCCATGAATCTTGAAGATCAAGAGATTTATATTTCCTTTCTAAAGAAAAATAGAGATATATTTGCTTGGAACTATACAGAAATTCCCAGGCTTGATCCTGATGTTACTACTAATCATTTGGGTTTACCAAAAAAACATCGAGGATTTAAGAAAGCCGCGAGAAGAACACACCCAACTTGTGATTCCAAAATTGAGGCTAAAGTGGATAAGCTTATCAAAGCTAACTTCTTCAGATAATTTCAATATCCCAAGTTGTTGGCTAATATTGTCCCTATAAAGAAGAAGAATGGACAAATTATAGTTTGCATCGATTTCAGAGAACTTAATCGGCATTGTCCTAAGGATGATTTCCCAGTTCCGATTACAAAACTTTTAATTGATGAAAAATCTAGATATGAAGCACTTTCCTTCATGGATGGATATTCCGGATATAATCATATCTGATTGTCCCCAGAAGATGAGTAATCCACAGCCTTCAGAGCCCCTTAGGGTGTGTTTTTCTACCGGGTAATGCCCTTTGGCTTAAAGAATGCGGGTGCAACATATCAGCGTGCCATGCATCGTATCTTCAAACCCTTATTAGGGAAGTTTTTTCAATGCTATGTAGACAATTTGTTGGTTAAATCAAACAACGTTATAATCACTAGGCAGATTTGGAAGTCATATTCTGTAAGCTTCGACAACATAATTTGAAGATGAACCCCTTAAAATGTGCTTTTGGGGTAAACTCAGGAAAATTTCTCGGATTTTTTGTATGCCATCGTGGTATTGAAGTCGATCCTGATAAGACCAAGTCAATCCTTGGTATGTCACCTCCTCGAAATTTGAATGAATTAAGAGGACTTCAAGGACACTTAGCCTATATTCGGCGTTTCATCGCCAATTTGGCAGGAAAAAGTTTACCCTTCACCAAATTGATGAAGAAGGGAGTCACTTACCAATGGACTGACGAATGTCAAGAAGCATTCGATATTTTCATGAAATACCTCTTGAGTACACTGGTACTCATGCCACCTGTTGAAGGAAGACCACTTATCCTCTACGTGACAGCTCTAGAGCAATCATTGGGTGCCTTTCTTGCTCAAAAGAATGATGCTGGGAATGAAAACAACCTCTACTATCTCATTCGAACTATGCTTGAAGAAAAAACCCGGTATTCAAGTATTGAGAAGTGATTCCTAACATTAATCTTTGCAGTTAAAAATTTGAGACACTACCTGCAACATCACGAGGTACAATTGGTATCTCGCAATAACCCGCTCAAATTCATCCTTAGTCGTCCAATGCTTACAGGATGTCTGGCAAGGTGGGAAGTTATTTTGCATCAATTCGACATTCAGTATGTGTCTCAAAAGGCAATAAAGGGCCAAGCTCTGGATGATTTTCTGGATGAACACCCTTTAGTGGAAGTCACATCTTCAGATATTGAACTCCCTGATGAGGAAGTCTTCTCTATTCAAGAAAGTCCTCAGGCATGGGAAATGTATTTTGATAGTGCTTCCAGAATTCCAACAGGAAGGAAAATGGAGAATCCTAAATTTAACAAAGTTAGCTTAGGAATTTTTCTAGTTTCTCTAGAAAATGTAGTGTTACCTTATTCCTTCTTATTGTGGGAAGGTGGTACCAATAATGAAGTAGAATACCAAGCTCTCATCGCAGGCTTGGACTTAGTGCTTCAATCACAAGTGAATCACTTAAAGGTGAAAGGTGATTCAGACCTGGTAATCAAACAAGTCAATGGGGATTATGCCATCAGAAAAGAAGAACTAATCCCTTTGTATGATTACATCATAGAGTTAATGGCGGAATTCCCTTCGAAACCGAAATTCTCTTATGTCCCAAGATCACAAAATGGTCAAGCTGATGCACTGGCTAATATAGCCGCATCTCTAGCAGATCCAAATCAGGATGAGAAAACCATCAGTATTGCCCACCATTGTGAAATTTCACCTTATGTTCGAATCAGAACAGAGGAAATTAATGAAATTAGTCCCATTCATGAACTATATTGTCATAAAACAGGATGGATGTCACTTATCATGGAATACCTTCAAAATGGAACACTTCCACCTGACAGAGCCAAGAAAGAACAAATCCGGCGACATGTGGTAAATTTTACTCTTTATGATAGCCCAGATTACATAGAGAAAATTATCTACAAACGTGGTTTTGATGGAGTTCTCTTCAGATTCATTGATGTTGAAGAAACAATGGTTGTCATTAAAGAAGTGCATGCAGAAGTCTGTGGTGCCCACCGGTCTGGACATAGACTGTCTGATCAGATTCGAAGGCTTGGATACTTTTGGCATTCAATGATACAAGATTGTGTTGATTTCACAAAGAAGTTTCATTCATGCCAAGTACAAGCCAACTTCATTCATCAACCTCTAGAGTTGCTTCATACTGCTAAATACTTGTGGCCATTTTCTGCATGGGGAATGGATGTGGTGGGACCTTACCCTTCAGCTACGACCAAGCAGTTTAAGTATATTCTTACTATTACTGATTTCTTTTATAAATGGGCAGAGGCAATACCTCTAAACAAAGTTAGTTCTACATTCATTGTTTGCTTCATCAAGTCTAACATCATTACCATATTTGGTGTCCCTCATACCATATTGACGGACAATGGCACCATCTTCTGTATCATGCAGCGGCCAATGGCCAGATAGAAGCATTCAACAAGACTCTGTCAAATATACTACAAAAGATGGTGGATAAAGATAAGAAATCATGGCCAGATAAACTCTTTCATGCTTTATGGGCTTATCGGACTGCCACTCGCACTACAACTCGGTCAACTCCATTTTCATTTGTATACGGAACAGAAGCAGTCTTTCCAATTGAAGTTCAACTACCCTCGCTCAGAGTTTCCATTTGACGGTTAGATGAGAAAAGATTGTGCACTTTTCACCACTTGGAAGTCTATCAGAATCGAATAGCATGAGCTTCTAACAAAAAAGTTCATCTTCGTTCATTCACTCAGGGAGAATTGGTATTGGTTCTCAGAACTCCAATGATACCAAGAAAGAAACCTCCCAAGCTTGAGAAAAAATGGGAAGGACCTTACTCAATACATAGGGTCTACTCCAATAGAGCTTATTCATTAATATCGATGGATGGAGAACTCATCACTACTCCAACCAATGCCATATTTTTTAAGAAGTATTTTGTATAAACACAAAATGCATCATCCATTGTCTAATATGACCTTAAACTGCATCACCGTCTAGCGAGACGTTAAAATAAATCATCAACTGTCAATGCATATGACCCTAAACTATTTACACATACAATTCACATGACGTTAAACTGTGTCCCTTTCATCGTACTTGCTATATGACATTAAACTATACAGCAACGGTCCATACATATGACCTTAAACTATTTGTATTCCTTTCATCTCACATGATGTTAAACTATAACATCCTAACTACATGACGCTAAACTGTACAGAAGTCCATTACGTCCAGCATGACATTAAACTGCACCATCCACGGTCCATGCATATGATCTTAAACTATTCGCACTTTCGACCAACATGACGCTAAACTGTGAAAACGTCTCTTACGTCCAGCATGACGTTAAATGAAATCATCACTGGTCCATACATATGACCTTATGCTATTTGTCTCACTTTCATCCAACATGAAGTTAAACTATGAAAAAAGTCTCTAATACGTCCAACATGACGTGAAACGGTGTACTCTTTTGTCCTTACTGTATGACATTAAACTGCACAGTCATCTTTTTGTCCAACATGATGTTAAACTGTGTTGTCTCCATCTTCCTAACTATATGATGCTAAACTATATAAAAAGTCCTTAGATACGTTCTACATGACATTAAATTGTACTTTGTCCCTTCTACATGACACTAAGATGTGCAGCACCAATAGTCCTAACTACAAGTCTTTAAACTGCATAGTCCCTTTATATGTCCTACATGACATTAAACTGTGCATCGTTAAGGTTGTTATTACCTATTTTTTCTCACACCGAGTATGACTCACGTGAGATTAGAGCAAACCTCAACCATAACACTCTCTATGGGCTACTAACCATGTGTAAGTCCCAAAAACATCATTTTTGGTCGTTGTCTCCAAGAACAACTTGATCATTAATTCATTCTTTAATTGAACTACGCGGACTTTGATCCTTGCCTTCCAGGATGGGTATGTAGGAAACCTCCCAAGGATCAAGCCCAAAACCAATCTCTTCACATCGGTTCACCTCCATCTCATACGATGTTGATTCGTGAAACCGCCCCTAGAATCAATATCTTTACATTGATTCACATTCATCCTTTCTATACGAAGTTAAACTATACAACATTGTTTTGTCCAGTATGAAAATAAACTAAAAATATTCTTTGATACCCTAACCTGAGAGGGAACCATTATTTACATTGATTTTTCAATCATGTTTCATTTCAAAGACTACGTGCATACATAGAAATTCCAAAACCTTTTATCTTGGGTTAAACCATCATTGCACTAAAGTCCCTTTTTCACACTTTACATGTACGAACCAAATTTGTATAGAGGGTAGTTCTAGAACTATGTGGGATTGATTTCCATCCTTATGGGATACGTAGGAACGTTCGAGTGTCCCTCGAATCCTGCCCCAAGTCTTTGGGCCTAACCCCAAATTCCACTTTCAGCCCCTTGGCTGAAATGTCCCCATGAAAACACACACTGTGTATTTCTTATAATGGTCCAAGCTCTATGACCCTAAACTAATATCTCTAATCCTTTTGTCCCACATGATGTTAAACTGTAGTTTAAGAACTACATATGGCTTGATTCTCATCCTTATGAGATACGTAGTGAAGTCCAACATTTCAATTCAGGACCTAGCCACACCATGATTATGGTTAGCATTGATCTATGTATCTCAGTATACATTTGAAAATACCCATATTTATGTTTCATAACCCTAACCTTAAATATTTTCAGATCTTCATAACCCTTTTCTTGACTTTTAGTCACAAAAATTTCAAATTTCTGAGAGTTCTTTTACCTGACTATGCAGTATGTGCCCTTAGGCGGCCTTGCATAAACAGTATCCTTAACAGATTTGTCAGACAAAAGATACTATTATCTGACTATGCAGCCAATTCCCTTAGGTGGCCTTGTATAATTCAACCCCCTAACGGGTTTGTCAGATACTGGTAACTTCATTCTTGGGATGAAAGCATCTTTTGTCCTTATTGGTCTTAAATGACATTATGTAGGGATCCAAAAAAATAGTCATCCTTAACATATTTGTCCCATATCCTTTTTCATGATCTGAAAGTATTCAAGTCTTTGGTTTATATTCTCCTTCCCTAAGTTTGGGTCAGACATTCGTAGAAGTGATATCCATTCAGTTCTTCGATAATCTTGTTCGTAAATATCTTCTCCATATTCAAGTACCTCTTTCCATACAGAAAACTCTATAATTTGGAAATTTTGAATATCCATAAACTTTCACTAGCTTTTAACAGTAGAAAGGTAAATTTCTGAGAGTTCTTTTTCCTGACTATGCATTATGTGCCCTTAGGCGGCCTTGCATAAACAGTCCAAATAATAGACATTTCAGCCAAAAGATACTATTATTTGACAATGCAACCAATGCCCTTAGGTGGCCCTGCATAATTCAACCCCCTAACAGGTTTGTTAAATAATGGTAACTTCATTCTTGGGAACTACTTCTTCTAATGACTTTTAGCCTTTTTCATATCATTACTCAGACTCAAGTATTATTAATTCATAGTTTACATATTTTCCCTCATACTTGAGTATGGTAATATGTTTTCAGATAAATTGTCAAGGAATTGAGTCAATTTTAATTCATTCGGTAAAATCTCTTTTGACCTTAAACATTAGCCTCTTTATGTCCCATGTGCATGAATTAAAACTTCCCATAAAGGACAAAGGAACTCTGAGTAAAAGTCAAGTTCCAGCTCACTAAACATACATTTTGTATGATTTAGTTAATATTGATCAATTAAAAGATTCAAAGTTTGTAGGGTTATTTACATTAATCCTAGTAAATATAAAACTATGCTTACTAGGCCCATTGGCTTCGGTAAAATTTAAAGCATGTAGAAAAAGAATTCAAGTACAAATGATTGAGGATGAATGTGTTTTTCATTGATACACATGAGATAGAAGGACATCCTCAGACTGGAGTCTCTTCCCTTTTTCAGGAATTAAAAATGGCTTTCAACATAACTCTTCATTTGATTTACGACATCCCGAGATTCATTAGCAACCACCTAGAATTCATTCCTTCAATTGGATAAAATAAGAGATTCAGTGATACCAGCTCTTCTTGGAACAATTGTAAAAGCATGTTCTTGAGTGCGGTTTGAGAAAATTTTCGGCTGATCAAATGGTGACTTTGTTCTTATCCAAGATACTTGGAAGATGGATACATGAATTTGAGAATGGAGCATTGGAAGTAAAGATCCATTTGGAAAGAGTACTCTTTTTAGATATTTCTCAAATACCATGTTTGTATTCTCTCTACCAACTGGTAGAAGAAAACATTTCAGCTCATGGGTTTACCATTTTCATATCTGCAAGGAAATGGCATGGAAGGAAAATTTGAAAGTTCACACCATTGTTGTTACTCTTAATGCACAACATAACTGAAATAGAGGAGTAGCAGTGTAGCTAAATTTCAAAAGTATAGTTCTTTGCATCTTGAACATTGACTCCTTGCAGATGACCAT
This sequence comes from Viscum album, assembly GCA_963277665.1. NCBI lineage: Eukaryota > Viridiplantae > Streptophyta > Magnoliopsida > Santalales > Viscaceae > Viscum > Viscum album. The sequence continues at coordinate 1,409,516,778 of OY728125.1, forward strand.
GACCATACAGGGACAAGTAGATTCTCTGTGGGAAATTAAGATGATTTTTCTGCAAGTACTTATTCAAATATGGTAGAGTGTTATCACAAATATCATAGTAATCATGGCCAACAATGTTCATCATATCATTAATTCTCTTTCTAGACAGTTCAACAGCCATTCTGATTCTCCTGAGAGCCATTGAATCTGCACAAAAGTTGAATAAACAAACTCTTAAATGGGTTTATTTTTTCATAAAATTTGTGAAGGAATTCAGAAAAATGGAAAAGGCATTAAGGCACGCAAGTCTAAACTTGGCGCGAAAGTGTTAGTGTGCCGCACTAGTTTTTGACGTGCAGGTATAAACCGTGCAAGTTTAAACACCTCTACAGCAGCACGACAGAAAAGAAACAGCGAAAAATAGAGCAACTGATGCGGCAAAGGCCACTTGTGCGGCGGGAGCTCAAAAGTTTGAAATCCGGATGCTTTGTACGGAAATGGGGCCACATATTAATAGGCCACAACCGTACCTTGCGCACCGAAGTCTGTCCAGCTGGAAGTTGTGTGCCATACGTTGTGCGCCACATCCTGCGCGCCCAGTATTGCGCCCTAAACACTTGCGCTCCGCCTTTCCTTTTGTTTTCTGCTTTTCCTTAGAGTCACATCCTCATTTCTTTAGGATCCAAATCTGAGGGGGGGACTTTTGTTGAAGCTCCTTTTTCGTCACATTGTCTAAACGAATGGAAAGGGAAATGACTTAGCACAAATTGATCCATCCATTGAAGAAAACATCAAAAATCAACAAAGGCATGAACAAGGATTCAAAAGAACATGTGTCGCGCAAGTTCCATAATTGTCACGCAAATCCACTTCTTTGATGCCTAATGGTTGCGCAAGTGACTTGAATGCCCTAAAGGATAACCGCTCCAGCCTATAAATACCCCCGGTGGGCCCCACAGTTCGAGGAGGATTTTTTCCAGAATTCATATTTAGAGCTCTGAACGCCCAAGTCTCTTCTTCAGGTCTTCCGTACACTTCTAAGGTAATTATTTACCTAGAATGGAAGGTATAAACAAGAGGAGTAAGGTCTAAGTGTTAGAATTCACTAACACTTGTGCGCCTATGGTGTTTTACCCTTAAAGGAAATGAACATAGTAGCGTGTCGCCCTACTTCCTCACCAAAACTTGCATGCCTCTCTTCTGGAAGTACCTCAGGATAATTCTAAAGGAATTGGTCAAGGATCTCCCAAGTATTATCATGCTGGTTTACAAATCGCGCAAGTACCCATGTGTCGCACAGGTATACCTGCGCGACCAGGACTTGCGCGCCCACGCAGTACCTGCACGCCTGCCAGGACTTGAGCGACCCTGCCTTTTTGGGTGCCCTTCTTTCCCATTTCACCCCTCTTATTCCATTCCACCTCTCCTATTCAAGATTCAGTCTTCAAGACACTTTTCAAATCCATTTATGACATGATTTCTTGATTTGAATTATTTATCTGAAAGGAATTCTGTGGAACAAATCTCAAAATCTAGTGATTTATAGATTATATGTCACTAATAATTGAGATTTCATTCATTCAACCTCGTCCTTTAAGATTAGAGAATCCTTAACCTGGGCCTCCTTTTTAGGAGTAATCCCCAGTCTCAAATATGGTCATCCTCCTCAGGAGTAAGCCCCAACCATAATTATCTTATCCTAGGCCTCCTTTTCAAGAGTAAGTCCCAGTCTCAAATATGGGCATCCTCCTCAGGAGTGAGCTCCAACCATAATTCTCTGAACCTGGGCCTCCTTTTCAGGAGTAAGCGCAAGTTCCAAATATGGGCCTCCTTTTCAAGAGTAAGCCCCATGTCCCTTAATTTTCAAATCCCTTTAACCTGGGCCTCCTCCTTAGGAATAAGCCCCAGTCTTAATTTCTCTTAACTAGTCATAATTCCTTTTGATCTGGGCTTCTTTCTCAGGAGTAAAACCCAATCATAAGTTCCCTCCTAACTTGGGCATCTTCCTTAGGAGTAAGTCCCAGGATTAGAGTATCCAAATCTCCATGAAGCACATATACCTTTATGGACCCTGTTCAAGGATTTCCTCCCTGAATTAAATCTTAATCCTCATCTATTTTGGGCAGTCATACTTACATAAGACCCATATCATTTCTTATGATTTCATCTTTCATGGCACAATTTTATGGTTTTACTAATACTCCTTGTTTCTCACACCGAGTATGACTCACGTGAGATTAGAGTGTAAAAGTAATTATGAAATATTTCTTTGATCCATCAATCATAAACATCATACTCCCTTACTCGAACTACGTGGGTTATGATTCCTTTTTTAAACAAAGGATACGTAGGTAGCCCATCTAAGGGTTCAATCCCAACTCTAAAATAATCCATGTCCTTCTGAATGACAATAAACTTCAAGTTCCCCCACTGAGTGGCTTTAAAACTAGCATGGTCATCATAATGACCGAGAGACTTCTATATAAATGTGTAGAAGGATACCATTGACCATGAATCTCTAAATAAATACAGACGATTCTCTATCAATGAAGAACCTCAAATAAATATAAAAGATTCTCTAAATTTCTTACATATTTAATCATTGCTTTTCATATCTGAATGAAATCTCATTTTATACTTGGTAATGTAATAAGGATTCACAAACATAACTTAAATCTATAAAGAGAGTCCTGGAGTAGACAATAATTCCCCTCAAAAAGGTGTGATGAGTCCGACCTCCCATCCTCTCAACCAATGAAAATTAATAAGCCTCATCAGTCCATAAACTAATGAGCGTCTACCTTTGGAAAGTAGGTCCAAATGGATGTGGAATAATTGGATGTTTCCGGTTCTACGAACAAACACGTTAAAACCCGATTGGAATGTTTGAACCTTCAATCAAGGAGGTCATCCCCAAATTCCAAGGGAAACATTCACAATAACTTAAAAAATGCCTCAACTAAATATTAATTCTAACTAATGCCTTATATTACATTATTAGGAATGTAATCATAGAAAAAATTGTTTATATGGCCAAAGTTTGGACACTTAATTTTATCTGGGAGTTATCATAAGGGTTTTAGGTTGACTTAACCAAACATATATTGAATTTAGTGAACAAATTATTTTCAATAAGAATTTGGAGGCAAGTTTTGAGGTAATGCAAGTTTGGATTTCTAGATTGGGGAGTCCACACAGCATATTAAAGAGTTTTAAGCTCGTAATTATAAAGGTGGCCTACCTAAATACCTTAAACGATGAGGGATATTATGACTTGGAAAAATAGTTGGATAATTAATAAAATTAAATTTATTACGTATCACACAATTATTAATCAAGTAAAGTACCCATCACCTATTTTAATTATAGTAGAAAAAGGAAAGAAAAATCATAAATGCAATGTGATCATTCCATAAATATAGGTTTTTACTTACAAATATAAATTTCTAGATGTGGTAAAATCATTTATGTTATGAATTATTATCAAAAAAGTGTATTATGTATTGGAATTACCCCTTACTTTTCTTCCATCCTAGTAGACGACCAACGGTGAAAAGCATGCCTAGCAGATATAAGTTGAGGAAGCTGCCTATGTCCGTTGTATTATATTATCAACTATGTACAATTAGTTGATGAAACAACATAAATAAATTTATGATTAAACTATAATATACCATCTTAAATATCATTATAAATAGAAGGAAAGTCAACACATAAATAAAATTTTCAATTCACTGTATCAGTGTTAACTGAAACAAGTCAATACAGTTATTGATCATGCTTTGAAATTGATGGGGCATATTATTCAGTTAAAAAAATTGGGATTCCAGAAGGATAACAAATTATCCATTATTATTATTATCATATTGTCCTTACCGTAAAGGTAATCCATATTTTCCAAGCCAAATAAATTTAGTGGATAAATCGCTTAAGAATATGTTGGGTATACTTCACCAAGAGGATATGGATTGGTTAAAATCGGGTTGTCCACCATTTTGGTGAAAATTTTGATAGAAAAGGCTGGTTATCCCATGAATAATCCAAATTCAAAATATATTTTTCAAAATCCATTAAATAGAAAAAATATTCAAAGGTGTAAGAATACAAAGGAGGCTATTTTCTTCTTATATGGAAATAACGGAATTGGGAAAAAAATTGAAATGAATTAAAGAAGAAAGAAGCCACATTCACTCTAGGTATATTCATCAAGTTTCTATTCATCTCTAGTGTATTAAATACAATATTCATACAACATACATGTGTTTAAATATTTTAAATGAGTAGTAATAGAATGTTTATATAGTAAACTCAAAAGGAGATGTGAAAGGGTGATTCCTATATAAGCCAGGGGAGCTCACTATTTATAATTTCCAGATTGGATTGATTTAGGTTTGTATTATTTTTTACTAAATTTTTTTTTCCAGTTTCTGGCTGGACATAATGAGACATTATTTATTTTTTGGAATAAATTATGTTATGGTACTTTAATACTACACTAATTTTATAGTAACTATTGAATCACAAATATCCATTGTAATGAATGTTGAATATAAAATATAATACTCTTACCTAACTATTGAAATATAATTATTTTTCAAATAAAACCGAAATTAGTGGATATTTTTATAACTATAAAAGTGTTTTAGTCTCAATTAATCTAAGATACTGAGTACACAATAAAAGTACTTATCATTTTTTAGATAAATAAACATTTTAAAATAAAGGTATATCACAAAAAAAATTAGTTCAACATGTCTATATGAACTTTTATAAAGCTAAAGTTAACTTTACATACTTCATGAAAAATATTTAATAAATTTTAGAAATTCTTAGTGGAGAAAATTAGCGTGCTTAGTAAAGATAGAGGAATCTCTGAGCTAGCTATTTGAAAAACATATAATCCAAGAAATAATTGATCATATTAGTAAAGTAAAGGTCATCCCAAACTTATTTTTCCTTATATACATCTATTTTTTGATTTTAGAAAAATTAATATCAATGATGAGTTTTATATATATTTTAAATCATCCATCATTCCTTCCAAGAAATGTTTTCAGAATAGAATATCAACAACTGAGCTTATGCCAACTATATTTTATAATATAATCATATCAATTGCGACAAGATAGGTATATATTATGGAAATACCACAAGTGTTTGTGAAAACCATTTTTTAAAAATAAATCCTTATCTATAAATGAACATCAAAACAATAAGGTACATCTGAGTTAATGATCCTACATCCATTAAGGATATTAACATCCAGTCAAGATTGACTGTATTTTTATAAAGTAATCCTATCAATTTGGAGATAGTGGAAGAAAAATTAATTTCTATGGGTTAAGTCTCTAGATGCATATTGGTTCATATGGGAATACTAGACTCCACTAAACTCAGTGGGAGGAGTAGTTCCATAGACACAAACTATGTAGGAACCTATAACCAAAGAGGTGGTTTATGTTCACCATTGTGGGTGATACATTTATTTCATTCATCTAGAATAAATATTATTAAAATTTATAATCAAGTGGTAATATACTAAGGTTGAAAATTAAGTATATATCCAAGTAATAGACTCAATTTATTAAGATTCTAGGACTCTATATTTTGAATTTTTTTATAAATTCATACTTTTGGTGAGTATTCAAGAGAAATTGGACATGGATAGTACAATCCTCTACCAGTATAGCACGATAGATTATGGAAGGATTTAGTTTATAAAGAAACTTATCCCCCACCAATTACGACAAAAATATTTTTTTTTTGAATTTTACATATCAAATAATATTTTTATGATCATCATATTGGGACATTGATTGTCAAGGAAACCTAATATAGTGGAATAATTATGGAATATGTCTATATTATGCAACCAAAATGAGACCCTACTATATATGTCTATATGACTTTACTAAAAGGGTTCAGTGAGACAAATAAATATATATAAGATATGAAAATTATATAAATTTATTTTTGATTTAATCAATGCATAGTGATTATAGAATATTAATTTGGAAACAAATGTGTGATATGGTCTCTCACTTGTTAGTGGGAGCGCTATTAGTATTCAAGACAGATATGTTGATAGAAATATAAAAAATAAATGTTATGTCTTACCATCTTGTTAAGAATAAGGAATTAAATTTCTCCAAGTATAACTTGAAATAGAAACTGTGTTCTAGGGAATAAGATTTATAAAATAGATTCATGGGTTTTCAAAGAATAGTCATAGAATATACATGAATAAACTATTGAAAAATAAAATTTGAAAAAACTCAAGAGTGAGTATTTTTTTTAGAATATAATCCTTCTAATAGATCATACATGGGCATAGGAAGGGATTAAAATAACTTCAAAGATAAAGAGTTAGGAATTCATCTCATATGACATGATATGTAATGATTTTGGATATTACTAATCCATAAATAATAGTATGTGAATATCAAAAATATCCAACTTAACTGCACCAATGTGTAGTTAGATATATATAATAGTACTTTTAAATGTAAGACTATATGAGTCCATAGTTTTTAGAGAAGTGATAATACTTGTAATCATGAAAATTGAACACTTTTCTACACTCAGTTTAATTTTATGTAGTATCACAAAAAAGGATGAGGTAATATGATAGAAAAACTTTTTACAACAAGTGGTTTCCATATCAATAATATCTGAGATGTTGCAGTGTCAGATGCAGCTTAAGAAGTAGTTTAGAAATTTCATGTTTTGATTTTGGATTATACCCAAAGAAATAGGTATATTATTTTATGATATGATCTAAATATTGATTTAGTGGGGATATCAGGAGTATAAAATGAGAATAATAGGTGTATAGTTTGTTATATCACTACCTAAGGTATTTTATAAAGATAGTAAAATTGCATTAAAAATATTCACTACACTAACATGTGTCTTTAAGAACCCTAGCCATAGAAACATGGTAAGAATAGAATTTGTACCCATACTCACAAGAATTATTTATTTGATGTGAAGAACATGAGCCTCATCCCAATTAGTGAGGACTCCTTAAGTGAATCTAGATGACCCAGGATCAAATCCAGGTAGAGGCTAATTTTTGGGGTACTGTAGCAAAAACTGTGCAGTATTGTAGCATGTACGGTAGCGGGTACTGTAGTAAGCACCGTTTGGCATTGTAGCTGTCTGGAATATTCCCCCGTTTGGGCCGTCGGGCCACTAGTTTTGTCCCTGAGTCCTTTAAGGCCTTCGGGACACCCAGGCCTTTGGGTCCGTAAGGCCTTCAGGCCACCTTAAGTGCAGAAGAAAACTGGACAACCTATATGGAAAAATATTCACAACGAGAATCAGTAAAGAGCTTTCACTGGTGCTGAAGCTAAATAGATTGCAACAATGAAAGGGTATGGAACCTGCCATCGGGACAAGCCTGTGCATGCATGGGAAAGCATAGCCCAATATCCATACAAAGGTGGAGAGCTGATTTCATGATAAAGATACTGGGGAAGTGTAGTTCCAAGTAGTTAGTCTGGGTTGTATGTAATGTTTAAATCCTATAGGAAATAAATTCCTCTAATTCCTACAATCCATGTAATACTTATGCCTACGGGCCTTGTAAGGGTTCCACCTCACCCCTTAAAAGGTGGATTATCAAATAAATAAATAAATTAATGCATTTGGGCCATTAGAATATGTATTTGATGTGAATACTAACAGGTTGTTATCATTTTGATTTAGCAAAAGTCGGATTTTGTTGAAGTTGGTTCCCTAGAACCAACTAATTTTTACTTTGTATTAAATATATTTTTAAATAATTTAATATAAATATAAATATATTATCAAATATTTATTGTTATCATACATAAAATTGATATAATAACATCCAATATAATTTGTTGCATGTTTTGATGTCATCATATATTTATATATTCAAACATGCATAATGGTACTTATACGTTAATAATATTATTAATACATGTTATAACTTATGAACTTAAATGTATTTCAAAAACCATGATTTTAATAGTTCATAGTGAAATTGGATACATTGGGTGTGTCACGAGTGATGTGACATTAATGAATAATTTTGGGATGTATTTTCCCCTATTATATATATGAAAGATTATATCTCATCCTTTTTATTGGAATATAACTATCACATAAAAATCAAGGGCCATTGTGAAATGATGTATTTATTTCAGATAGTCAAAGAAAGGCATATGGAGCACATAGGTTGATGAAATGGAAGAGTAAACCATTTTATGAGATATTGTTACATGGGGATTATATTACACAGTGAGTGTTGCAATAAGATTTTCTTCATTTCAAAATTAAGTTATTTTTCTTGGTTATTTTGACCCATTACTATACAGTAATCTTGGACATTGGATAACCTCACCTAATGCCAGTGAGAAAGAATCCTAAAGGGTCACACACAAAATGTTAACATTTATCTTCATTAAATTTTATTTTAATTTAAATAATATAATAAATATTACTTTCAAGAATGAGGAATAATTTATTCAAGTTTTATGGATCAAATAAATTAAATAAATATTCATCCACCGGATTGTGAATAAAATATATTTATTTATTTCATTGAATATTTAATAAATATTTATTCACTGTTTTTTCCATTAAAATATCTATTTATGAATAAAATATTTATTTAGTTATTTAATTAATATCAAGTAGGAAGAACAGAGTAGCACTATCTCCATTGATAAATAATAATTTTTCAACAGGTAATATTATATTTATCATTACACAAGTTAGCACATTCCATAAAAATAAAATTATTTTTTTATTTTTATATGTAATGAGGTTTGTAAAATATTATTATATTTTTTATGGGATGATATAAAATTAAATAATATTTTAATCTAAACCCCAACTCTATCAATATGTGTTTATGTCTATTAAGTATGATTAATCGAAATTGAGAATTGAGAATTGTTACGCACAACTGACTCCTCCCTCTCATGTATTCCTCCTCTCTTCATTTAAATGATGATTAGAACACCCTCAATATTGAAGGATCTTAAAAAATCAAGATAAAAAATTCAAGATAACTGATTCATTATGCTAGCACCCAAAAATCAATTGTCATTGATTTGAGATTAATAGAGCAAGTGTGGATCACCAATAGAGGGATTATATGCTTGAATCCATACTACACAAAAAAAGTTAATCTAAAAGGGTTTTTTGGAAGATTAACATCATAAAATAAGAAATATCATAAGACCATGTTTATCATTTCTTATATATCTAAAAAATTATTTTTTTGTGAAAGTTCATCTCAGGGGTTTCTAAGATAATTTATTTAAAATAAATTTTAAATATATCGCACACCACTGACACTTACATTATGCCTAGGACCAATATAAAGGAGATCACATTAGGCCCCTTAGTATCTTGAGTACTACTAATTTTTTTTCTAAAGGTGGATGTTTGCTTAAATATATCAAAGAGTGATTTCATAGATATTTTTAACAATACTAAGGCCCATAGGGCCACATAATTAGTCCCTTGGATAAGGATAAAGTTTCTGATAAAGTGTTTATTGAAAATAAAGATAGATTGGTGAAAACCCCTATCTAAAAGAGTATGGATAGATTCACGGAGAGTTGTGAAGTTTTTTATAAATTTCTTTCTACAACCAGCCCCAATGGGTCCCATTCCACAACTCCCCAAGCCTACCACCAACAGGCTAGGGGATGGAGACTAGCACTGAGTAGGCATATCACTATCATGAGATGTCATATCCTAAGTATCTGTACACACAAACTATAACACCCCAAGAATATAGAAATAGATTTAATATATAATTCATGAATAACTAATTATCTAAAAAACAAAAATTTATTATAACCTAACCAATAAACATAATTTTTGAACTTCAAAAATTTGAATTTCGGAAAACTGAGATACACAGTTGCGTTCAGTAAGATATTTAGATTATGATAAGACAAACTTAATTTTTGATGAATAGTAACATACCCTTACGAATAAAAACAAAACCTTATGAATAGTAATGAATAGTAAATTGGCCAAAAAAATAGAAACTTTACCCATGAGTGTATAAATACAATTTAGACATATTAAAAGTGAAAAACGATCACAGTATTTTGCGTTAGTATTTTTTGTCATTAATATTTTAATTACAATTTTATGTTTAATTTAATAATTTAAAATGGAAATTTATTTTCATAAAATTTAATAAAAAAATTTTACTTTATTGTCTTATGGTTATAAGATAATTTTATTGTACCTTGATTAATTTCTCATGTTGTTTAAAAATGAGTTACAGTTTTAGAATTGTGTTTTGGGAAAAAATTATTTTTTTATTTAAAAATTAAATTCAAAAAATTAGAAAATTATTTTCAAAAAATGGAGTTCATTTTTAAATTCTACACGTCAAAAAATAGTTACAGGGAATTTTTGGGATTTTTCTAACATACTTGAAGTTTTCTTTAATAGTAAAAATACCATTTTGAGTTTTCGGTATGTTTAATGACATCATAATTAAATATTAATTAAAATAAAATTCTGGTTGACTTTTAACCATTAAATGTGATGTTAGGTGTCCCAAGTGCTTAATACCATGGGAAAGACCATGGTTTTGATAAAACCACTAATGAGGTGTCCCTTTAAATTAATAAAAAAACTCCCTTTCATTTACTATAAATACCCACAAATTTCTTCATTTTCATTCATTATAAACTCATCATCCTAGAATATATGGTATTTTTTCCTCCCTATTAGTCCTCCCAAGGTTTCCTCAAGCCCCTGAGGTCCAAACTGTCATGTCTTAGGAGTTACTCTACAACGTAAGAGAATTCTCAACTTCTGTTTTCCATCCCAGTTCTCTTTTATGTGGTATGTATTTCATGTCTTCATACCATGTTCTTATTTAACTATTATTCTTTCCCTATACTATTTTATAATTCTTCTATGAGTGGGTGACCCATTTCCCCTCTGTTTTTAATGCTTTCTAAAATCATGTTGCATAGTCGTTATGCTGTAGAATTTTTATCTAAAAATCTCTCTCTTTTTCAAGAAATCTTATTTTGTTATTACCTTTTAATTTAAATTGATTTATTCTAGTATTTGACATTCCATATCCCCATTAATTTACATATAATTTATTAATGATGATATACCCTATTTTTATCATTAAAATATTTTTTGAAATTTTAAGCAACGTCGTTAGGCTGCCAAATTTTTGTGAGGGATTTCTCAACTTTTATTTTATTTTGAGTTCCTTTATTTTCTTTTTCTTTCCTCCTCACCCACATCAAAATGATATGATAATTCCAGTACCTTAAATGAACTTGAATTTTATTATTCTAATGTAATATTTCATTATCATCTCCCCTTTCCCATTCTCTTATACTAAAAATGAAAATATCATCCGAGATGTGTTAATTTATAACATTCAAGGAAGATGGGTTTTCAATTTCTACTACCATCTCCAATTCAGGTCATGAAAAAATTCTTATGATTGAAAAAAATTATAATATATTTATTATGTCTCATCTATGGTTATGAAATCTTTTTGTACATATGGTTTTTATTTATAAACAAAATGAGTTCGTGGTGCCCAAAAACTGCCAATTAACCCACACGATTATCGATAAATAATTTCTATAATGGTTCATCTCCACTCTAAGTAACCAAATGAAATTTAAAACCATTTAACCTTAATTATTTTCAATAATAACATATAACTTCAATTCTGGACAACAATCTTCATTTTACATGAATCTCCAGTCATGTATATAATTATATCGATCATGAAACAAAGGGGCGCAAACAATGAAATTGAACCTCCTAACCCATCAAAAAGGCCATGAATGAACTTAATAACGTTATATAAAATCAATTACATGTAGGAGAAGTTATAAAAATATTAATTAATGAATTTAATTTGGTTATCTAGGACACTATGATCAAGTGAAGAACACCATCGGACTTAAGGTAAGGGTTTCTTCATCTCACTTCCATTTTTGTAAGATTTTACGTATTCACTACTAATACTTGTGTATGGTGTACATATACTTCCCATTGATGTAAAATATAATGAATATATTTATTTTAATTGTATTAAATTTATCATTTGAATATTATTACTTTTGGGCCACACAAATCTATTAATTACAAATTGATAAGGGTTTTCAACCCGAACCTCAACTTTCATTCGGGTTACCTTTCTTATCTACACACCTAAATGAAGTCATTATTTATTCTTATGTAATCCAAATATTTTTTTTTCTGAATGTTATATATTTTTTTACCAACCATAATCCTCTTTTATTTTATTTGGAGTTACATGTTTTAAAAGGATCATTCAAAAATTTTACCCCAATAAACAAACCTGATTCAAGGGATATTTTCAAATTCTTACCTGTTTTCAAGTATACAACAGAATCGTTTTTAAGACACCATTATTTTTATAAAATCAATAATTTTATCATGAAAAATTATATTGTTTAATTTCATATTTTAATAAATCAAACATACCTTTCCACTTTAAATTTCTCTTTAATATTTTCCTTAAAATTATCTAAAATGTTTTATTTCTAAAGATTCATAAGAACTCTTTTTTACGTGATTTCACTTCTACAGGACATCATTTATGCCTAAAATATAATTTAAATGTCCTTAAATTTTATTTTTTTGGGATATACATTTTTACAGTCTTATTTCATGGAAAAAATGAATTTCCAATAGAGCTCTTCTTTTAAAAGTAAGAAGGAATTTTTCTCTTCTCACATTAACTTTTATGATGTATATGCCTTGTTCACCACTTATTCCATGCATGTGGTGTATGTAATACCCTTTGGTATATAATATCAAGAGTCTCTTTATTCTCATGATATTCTAAGGGATTATGATTTGAATGTTTCAAGGTGGTATGTGACACTTTGGAAAGTTTAATGATTATTTCCTCAAGAATTTCTCAGTGGTCTCATTTAAAAGTATCCTTATTTATGTCAACATGCTTTGATGAATCTTGTATTTGATATAGTATTATCTATTATTATATCATCTATATTATTTTTTTTAAGTATTTATGATTATTTTTATTATGGATGTGCTATCTTGATACCATTCACCATATTATTTCGAATGGTTAGTGTTTATGTTCAATGATTGGGAAAAGTTGTTGACATTTCATATGTTAGTTTCAATATGAATTTATATGTTAATTATGTTCACCCCTTTCATATGAGGAATGCATTGGACTTAGTATGTGATGGATGGGGCCCGCTATAGCCTCTCTATGCATTGGAAGGTCTCATGAGAAAAATAGACGTGGACTTGGCCAAGGCCTTTCCCAATTTGATATATGGTTCTAGCTGAGGATTTAATCATTTTTAGATGTCTTCAGTGAGGCCCTGACGGTATGTTTTAGAATGTCAACCATATGAATTTTCCTCATAATGAAGTTATAAATTCATAATTCATGTGGTTATTCGACTATTAGAATACCCATGATTATGTTTTATTGTGGAATTATTTAATCATTTCTTATTCCTGCCATATTGTGTTCAAGTTTATTTTTAAGTTCATGTGTTTTAGTTATTCACCATGCTTAATGTTAATTTTTATGTTATCTTCCGCTGTATTTCTTAGCCCTTACTGATAATTTGAGCTCATCCCTTTTATTTTTTTTCTTCCCATGGTTAAGAGGAAGAGATAATTTATTTAGTTTTCAAGGATTCAGTTTATTATCTTTTGTTATGTATCATATTTTGTTTCTTTAAAAAATTTAAAATGGGTTCCATGTATGTATCTATTTTCTTAAAGACTAAAAAACTGATTGGTCCTTCAGTATTTCATTCCTTTTAATCATTCCAATGTATTAAAATAATTAATCAATTTTGAGCTTCTCAGGTTGGGGAATTATAGTTGGTATCAAAGAAGTTTTAGTAGAAAACATGGAAAATAGATTTAGAAAACATAGATTAATGAAAAACCCTAATATAGACTTTGAGGATAAAAATAAAATAACTTCCTATAATTTATGTATGTAATAGATTATGTGGATCTTTCTAGAAAATACATACATAAATGGATACTACAAGTGGACGTGGTTCTGCAAATATGTGCCTAGGAGTAAAAACTCGGAAAAAGAGTTTCAAGCTAGACCCGTGGTATCCTGGTACACATCAATGAGCATTACTTCGCACCTGGTTTGAAACTCCTGGGGGATATGCTTAGGATGATTCAAATTTTATTTAACAGCCATTATGAAGGATTTAGGCCCACAAAGTAACAAAATAATATGGTTTTATGATTTATGATGTATAAATTTATGCTATGTTCTATATCAAGTTTTGAGTTATATAGAGTTCATAATGTTATGAGCTAATATATAATATGGAATTAATTAGAAATGAAGTCTAGAAGAAGGAATTAGAACTTAAACAATGAAAGTGATATAAAGAGTATGAATGATCATGTCTCAAAGGGTCTTAATCCATATTTTCAAAGGAATATTTTGTCCCAATTATCCTCATCATACGAGGAAATAGTATCATGTGATAACAAGGTATGTGGAGACTTCTCTAAGTCCTATGGATTTGAAGGGAAGAAAAAGAGGAAGATGATGGTAGAGAAAAACAATGATAAATGGAAGAAGGGAAAGATGTATTTTCCCACATGTCAAAATTAGGGAAGGAAACACCTTCGTATATGCCTAAGGGGAAAATTAATTTGCTTCAAGTGTATAGAAAAATTCCACCATGCTCGTAATTGCAAGACAAGGAATGAATCTTACTATATTCAATTCTTCAACTATAAGGATATGGGGAACTACACAAAGGAATGTCCCAAGTGTCGTGGAAATATATATCTGAAGAAGAAAAGGGATCAAGTTCAAGCTTATGATGTTACTACGGTTAAAGTAGAATAAATAATGTTTTTATGTTTTTGGATTTGAGAACTATGTTATGATATTCTTGTTATAAGAATTATGAGATATAAAAGGATTGGATTGCAATACTATATCATTAAGGATTTGAGGTCATATGATGAATGGTATAATGGAAAATTGATTCAGTATAAATTTAAACTTTTGAGAAAAAACATGATTGAGGGAAAGACAACCCTTAATATATATCTGATGTTGAGATAATGTTGAAGAAATGATGGTTTCAGATTAGTACTGACTACCTTGTAATGGATTAATAACTAGTTGAGAATTGGTTTATGATATCATCGATATAGTTTAAAACCTTTTGGATTAAAGTAATATATCCAAGAACATATATCTTACTAAAGGAATATGGAATAATGAATATGGTTTTTATGGTAATTAAAGTTATTACTATATTTAAAAAGGATACAGGATGAAGTTTTTCACGTGTTTGGAATGTAAAATTGAGAGCTGCTTCATGTTGATGATAAGTTCATCTTGATAATTCAGAGACCTTTATTCTAAAGTGTTGAATATTTAGATTTTGTAATGTTTAACCATTTACTAAATGGTTTAAGTTGATCATTTGTATGAGATTTTATAGGTTAATGTATTTCTTTACCATATGGCGTAACCTATGCTAAGTGACGATGTATAGATCATTAAAGGATCAATAAAAGGATGAGTTTGTAAATAGAAACATATATTTATACTCTTATAGAGTGGAATAATAACTGAATGCATGGAAAAAAGTCTTAAATAAAATTTATCCCTTTTATCATAATCATTGATAATATCTACAGATTTTTTACATTAGTTTATAGTTTTGTAGTAATCAACTTTTATCTGATCATGTTCTCTATCACGTTCCATCATAACTTCATGTTTAATTTTTTCTTCCATGTCTAGGTTTTTACTTACAACTAACGTCACCCCATTCAAAAGAATAATTTTTGTGGTGACCACATCATTTCCCTTAACCCCACTTTTGGGGGATAATTTATTATCCCTATTTTCGATGTGGGTTTCTATAAGGTAATTATCAAACATCAACTATTAACTTTCGAATTGCGGTTTCAAATTGATAGGACCCAATTCTATTGAGGAGGTAATAATATAACACCAAAAAAATTTACAAATAGATTTAATATAGAATGCATGAATCCCAAATTCTGTACAAAAAAACCCTTAATTATAACCTAGCCAATAAACATAATTTTTAAACTTCTATAATTCGAATTTCAAAAAACTGATATACATAGTTGCGTAAAGTAAGATATTTAGAGTCTGATAATACAAACTTAATTTTTAATGAATAGTAATATACCATTATGAATAGTAACATACCTTAGGAATAGAAATGAATAGTAATTAATGCTAAATTAGAGAAAAAATAGAAAATTTACCCATGAGTGTATATATAAAGTATAGACATCTTAAAAGTGAAAAAATGATCATAGTATAAGTATTGATATTTTTTATGTCATAAATATTTTAATTAAACTTTTATGTTTAATTTAATTATTTAAAATGGAAATATATTTTCATTAAATGTAATCACAAATTTTTTCTTTATTTTCTTATGGTTAAAATATAACTTTTTTGGATCTTGATTAATTTATCAAGGTATTATAAAACGAGTTATAGTTTTAAAGTTGTTTTTTATGGAATAAATTATGTTTTTATTTAAAATTAAACTAAAAATATTTAGCAAATTATTTCCAAAAAATGGAGTTTCTTTTTGAATTCTACACAACAAAAAATATTTATGGTGAGTTTTTTGGGATTTATCAAAATACTTTAATTTTTGTGAATAATACAAATACAGTTTTGAGTTTTCGGTATGTTTAATAACATCATAATAACATATTAACTAATATAAAATTTTGGTAGAATTTTAAATAGTTAAATGTGATTTTATATGTCCCGTGTGTCTAATACCCTAGGCAAATACCAGGCGAAAGACCATGGTTTTGATAAAACCACTAATGAGGTATCCCTTTGAATTAAAAAAATCCCTTTCATTTATTATAAATACACACTCATTCCTTCATTTTCATTCATTAAAAACACATCATCCTTAAAGATATGGTATTTATAGCACCCTATTAGTCCTCCTAATGTGTCTCTAATCCCCCAAGGTCCCAACTTTCATGTCTTAGGAGTCACTGTACAAGGTAAGATAATTCTGAACTTCCCTTTTCCATCCAAGTTCTCTTTAAAGTTGTATGTATTTCATGTTTTCATAAAATTTTATTATTTTCATATTATTATGTCCCTATAATATTTTATGAGTCTTTTATTAATGGTTTACCCCTTTCCCCTCTATTTTTAATGCTTTCTAAAACCATGTTGCATAGTTGTTATGCTCTAGAAGTTTCATCTCAAAATCTCTCTCTTTTTCAAGCACTCATATTATGTTATTACCTTTTAATTTAAATTGGTTTATTCTGGGATATGACATTCCATATCCAGCTTAATATCCAAATAATTTATTAATTATGAGATACCTTTTTTCTCTCAACAACATAATTTATAAAATTTCAAACAACATCGTTAGGCTGCCGAATTTCTGTGCGTGATTCTTATCTTTTCTTTTATTTTGAGATCTTTTCTTTCCTTTTTCTTTCCTCATCTCCCTCATAAACATTATTTGATAATTATAGTAACCTAAATGAACTGTAATTTTATTATAATAGTGTAAAATTTCTTCATCATCTCTCCTTTCCCATTTTCTTTTACTAAAAATGAAAAAACAGTTCATGATGTGTTAATTTATCACATTCAAGGATAGCGGGTTTTCAATTTATACTACCATTTTCAATTCTAGTCATGAAACCTTTATTATGATTGAACCAGACTATAATATATTTATTATGGATAATATATGGTTTTTTAATATTTTGTTACATTTTGTTATGATTTATAAAGAAAATGAGTTCATGGTGTCCAAAAACTGCCAATTAACCCAAACTGTTATCATTAAATAATTTATAAAATGATTCATCTTTACTATAAGTAACCAAATGAAATTTACAACCATTTAACCTTAAGGTTGTTCACTAATAACATACACCATCAATTCTGGACAAATATCTTTATTTTACATGATTCTTTATTCATGCATATAAGTATACCGATCTTGAGACAAATAGACCCAAACAATGAAATTGAACCTCTTTACCTATAAAAAAGTCCATGAATGACTTAATAAGATTATAATAAATCAATTAAATATATAATTATTTCTGAAAATATTAATTAATGAATAAAATTTGGTTGTCCAGTACACTAAGATCAAGTGAATAACACCGTCAGACTTAAGATAAGAGTTTCTTCATCTCACATCTATTTTTGTGAGATTTTTCGTATTCACTACTAATACTTTTGTATGGTTTATATATACTTTATATTGATATAAAATATCATGAATATATTTATTTATATGGTATTGAATTTATCATTTGAATATTATTACTTTTGGGGTGTATGAATTGATTGATTACAAAGTGATAAGGGTTTCCGCCCGAGCCTCCATTTTCATTCATGTTACTTTTATTATCTACTCACCTCAATGAAATAATTATTTATTCTTATATACTCTGTATATATTTTTAGTTAATGTTCTATATATGTTTACCAACCTGAATCCTCATTTATTTTTTCAGGAGTTACATGTTTTAAAATGGTCATTCAAAACTTTTATCCCAATAAACAAACCCGATTCAAGGTATTTTTTCAAATTCTTACCCATTTTCATGTGTAAACCAGAATCTATTTTAAGACACCATTATTTTTATAAAATAAATTATTTTATCATGAAAATTTACCTTGGTTCATTTCTGGTTTTAATAATTCAAACATTCCTTTCCACTTTAAAATTCTCTTTAATATTTTCCTTAAAATGCTCTAAAATGTTTTATTTCTAAACATTCATAAGAACTCCTTTTATAAGATTTAAGTTCAGAAAGACATAATTTATTCCTAAAATATAATTTCAGTGTCCATACCATTTATTTTTTGGGATATACATGTTTAAAATATTATTTCTTGTAAAATACAAATGATCTTCCGAAATATCTATTCTTTCACATGTAAAACGGATTTTTCTCATCTCACATTAAATTTTATGAAGTATATGCCTTGTTAACAACTTATTCCATTCATGTGGTGTATGTACATCCCTTTGGTATATCATATCAAGAGTCTCCTTGTTATCATGGCATTCTATGGTATTATGATTTGAATGTTTCAATGTGGTATGGGACACTTCGAAATGTTTAAGGATTATTTCCTCAAAAATTTCTTACTGGCATCATTTAAAAGTATCTTTATTTATGTAAACATCTTTTGATGAATCTTGTATTTAATAGAGTATTATATATTATTATATCATCTAAAATATTTTGTTAAAGTTTTTCTGAGTAGTTTTACTATAGATGTGATATCTTGATACTATTCACCATATTATTTTTAATGGTTAGTGTTTATGTTCAATGATTGGGGAACGTTTTTTATATTTCAAATGTTAGTTTAAATATGAATTTATATGTTAATTTGGTTCACCCCTTTCATATGAGGAATTAATTGGACTTGGTATGTGATGGGTGGGCCTGTTATAGCCTCTTCATACATCGGTAGGTCTCATGAGACAAATAGACGTGGACTTGGCCGATGCCTTTTCCAATTTGATATATGGTTTTGGCCGAGGCCTTAATCATTTTTAGACATCTTGGTCGAGGCCCTAACAGTATGATTTAGAATTTCTAAGAAATGAATATCTCTCATAATGAAGGTATAAATTCATTATTCTTGTGGTTATTCTACTAGTAAAATACCCATGATTATGTTTTATTATGGAATTATTTATTCATTTATTATTCCTTCCATAATGTGTTCAAGTTTATTTTTAAAGGCATGTGTTCTAGTTATTCACCATGCCTAATGTTTATGTTTATGTTATCTTCCACTTTATGGATTAACCCTTACTAATCATTTTACCTCACCCCTTTAATTTGTTTTTCCTTCCCCAGGTTTAGAAGAAGTGATAATTTATTGAGTTTTCAAGGATGTAGTTAAATAGATTTTTTTATGTATTGTATTTTATTTCCTTTAAAAATATAAAATGGGTTACATCTATGTATCTAGTTTCTTTAATATTACTAAACTACTTGTTACTTTAGGATTTTATTCCTTGTAATCATGACAATGTATTAAAATAATGCATCGACTCTGATCTTCTAGGGTCAGAGCATTTCACAAACACATATCTAAGCCCATACCATACTGAATTATAAAAAAAACTGAACAACCATGCATGTATAATTCTAAATCCCGCAACTAGAGTACCATAGGAAGTAAAGGAAATCAAAAAATTCCAAATAAATATCCCACCACAAAGAGTCTATAAAAATTCCAACCAGAAAGTAATACTGAGGACTATTGTCAAGGTACCATAGGAACACACCTTGGTCTATCTGATATCACTAAGCACCTTCTATTCCAGGTCTATCTAGGACTCTGCTAAAAGTTCAATTGTCTACACAAGACACAACACATGTGGGTAGATCTTTTGTAGGGGTGATTATAACAATACTCAGTAAGACACTCCAAAAACACAAATCATAAAACCAAAGAATATTGTCATCCCTACAAAGGTATATGACTATACCACATATAATAATAATATTCAAATATACTCAACAAGACACACAGTCTAAAGGTAAGTCACAACTATAATACCAATCTAGGATTCCAACTCGAAGGTTTAACATAGCACTCACCCGATAGAACACACTTCATGAATTTGATAATAATGACAACATCCATCTGAGAGGTATTGCTTGACATTTCTCATCATAGGAAGTACGCGATGAAAGTCTAAAGAGATACAATACACAAATGAGTATCATTCCCACGTCCCTGGAGTATACCAACAACTCATTCTAGAATTACTTTCTAAGTTGAGGATTGGGACCCATGTAGAGTTAGCCACGATGATACCATAAACTCTACCTAGGGAATGAAGATTAATAGAGGATCTAACTTCGAGCCTCATGGAGGGATACTAACAACTCTATCCAAGAAGTCCTGCAAAAGGGATCATTGTCCTATATATAGGATGAGATTCCATACTAACCCTCTAGGAAAATTAAATAGGGAACACACCCTAATGAAACTTTTCCATGATACAGAGGAAAAGGGATCCAAGACAACCTTAAAGAAGTACATGGTGTGTAGTAGGGTTACACACCATGTCCATTTTTCCTCAGGTCTTTCCCATGTAAACAACCCAAGTCTTGTGTCCATGTAAAAGTACATGATGTGCGGATTTCCGTGTACTCTTTCCATGTACTAGTACACATATTTTCCATGTAAATTTTCCAAGGTCATTTCCATGTGGGACTATATAGAGTGCTCTTAATCATAAACTCCAACCAGTTTTCATTTACCCTCAAAGGTACATGCCAAGCCACTGGGGAAAGGTCACATGCTATGTGATAGGGTAAAGTTTTGTGTGATCATGGTCATTATCTTTCAAACCTTTCTGTAGTTAGAAAGGACCCACATGGCATGTTTCTCTTTCTTACACACTATGTGCATCATAATTTTTTAGATTTTTAGATCTGGATTGCGCATCTTTAGTGATTCTTATGGCCTTTGATCTAGAAATCGGATGACTATAAATTAACAAACTATATCTAGACGAGCCATGCCACCATCTATTAACAAGTTTCATTCCCTCAATTCATTAATAAACTCCTTTGAATGGTGTTCTTTATTGTGCGATGAAAAACATTAAAATAAGGTACCTACATCATCTAATCCATTTTCACTTCCATCTTCACCTCCATCTTCACAACACCATCATGTTGTGCCAATCCTGAATCTACGATTTTGAACCATTGAACCAAGAATTAGGTACACCGCATTTGAATTTCTGACATATGTCGAACTGCCAGCCAAACGAAAAATGCCCACAATGAATAAAGAAAATGGGGATAAAAGATTAGGGACATTTATGTGGAATGAATCTAGGTTATTTTATGTCAATCATCGATCCACGATCCTATAGAAGTTTGTATTAGAGAGATCCTCAACACTCTCCCTAAGTGTTCTATAACACCTCCAAGGTTATCTGACTAACCCTGGAATTAAATAATAATAGTCCATTTAAATACATGTTAGTCATTTCATCAACTAAATAATAATAAAATAATTTATTTTATTATTTTATTCATTTCACACCTGTGATGAAGTTTCCACAAAAAATCCACACTGACCAAGGTTATGTCTCGCTGAGGATAAACACCATGTTTGAAACTCAATAGTGCCCCTGGATTTTTGATTTGGTCTCTTATTTAGAATTTATTATACTTTTTAAGGAAAAATGTGTGCATGTTCTATTTAATTTATTTAATATATTTAAAAATTTAATCTGGGTACACTGGGCACTAGAATTTTCACTTCATCTCAGTTTTTGGTCTCAAAGATAATCCAAACAATATAAAAATGAAAAACATTGAAAATCTATGTCATTAAATTATCCACACTATGGGGATTTACATCCTAAAAAGACAAAACAAGGGCTACACAAAGAGATGTGTGTACTAAGATTGAATCTGTGCCTCCTACTCCCATATTCTCACTTAAAGATTCTCATCTTATCACCGGATATGAACCAAAAGAATTGCTCACCCATGAAGGATCCTCAACAATTGATCCTAAATATATACATAGTATTTAGAAGATGTAGCTCCTTCCTTGATTTCCATATTTCCCCAGTCAATAATGTGAAATCGTTCATGCATGTACATCCTCAACTGCGACACATGGAAGAATTCGTGTACCCATACTAACTATAGTGGTGATCTAAGATGTAATCCACCTCTCTAACTCTATATATTATCTGGAATGGGTCATGTAATCTAAGAGATAGATTCCCCCAACCAAATATATATAATCCACATCAAGGTGAAACCCATAGGAACACATGGTCTTCCTCCTATAACTCCAAAGGGCTCTGTCATCCATTGGCATAAGACTTATGGTGGATCTATGTACACATTATCCACTACAAGATTATCTGCACCTTCTCGATAGGTTCTCTCACCAACTCTGGACCCTTTAGTGTCGGCTCTCTTTGGTCAATCTAAAAAAGTGTTGAAAAGCAGAGTCACCCATAAAAATCCTGGAATGGTGACATGATAAAGGTACAATTGTAGATATTATTGTATGAAAACTCCACCAGTGGTAGGAGATCCTCCCAACTGTGAACAAATTCTAACATGAAACCTCGCAGTATATCCTACAATGCCTTAATGGTTTGTTCTATATGGGTATTGTTTTGGGGGTGGAACACTATGCTCAGGCATTATTGAGTCTCGAACACCTCCTTCAATCCCTTACACAACTGTCTTGTGAAGGGAGTATCAAGATAATTAATGATTGTCGAGGGGACTGTATGGTGTCGAACTATACCATTCACATAAAGGAGTCTGAATCTCTCTATTGAACTCTTCTCCTGGGTAGCTAAGAGGTGGTCCAACCAAGTGATTTTATTTATGGTCACTCATGTGGAATCGTGTCCCATGGATGTCCATGGTAATCCCATTATGAACTCCATATATATGTAATCCCACATCCACTGTGGCACCTCATGAGGTTGAGATAAACTAGATGGAACTTGGTGCTCATCCTTCACTTATTAACAAGTAAGGCATTGAGAGACAAACTATAAAACTCCCTTCTTTATCCCAGGCCACCAAAACTAATGTTAGAGATCCTGGTATATCCATTACAAAAATGGATGTACCTCCAAGGAAGATGTATAAAATTTTCTCAGAACCTCCTCCCACTACATCACTGGTTTCAGCGTGTGTACCATAAAAAGAATGAAATATTCCCCACCATTATAAAATCCATCAGGAGCATGTCTAGTGGATATCTGGGTATATAGTTTCTCATAGTTATCATCCCCAAGATATGCCTCTTTGACTCACTATAAGAGAATAGGGGTGAAAACCATCAACTAGAGTTAATCTGGTACATCTCCATCTACAAAGGACAAATATAACAAGGCCAACTTCTATGATTCCTTGTTCAGCAGTTATGAACAAGATCTCCTACGAAGAGTATCTGCTACGATGTACCCCATATTAAGAGTATATAAAATCTCAAAGTCATAATCCTGGATGAAATCTATCCATTTCCTACTTCTCAATTTAAGATACTTTTGAGAGAATATATACTTGGGACTCTTATGATCATAATATATAATAAACTACACCCCCATCAGGTAGTATCTCCCTATCTTTAGTGTGAAGACCACTATTTCTAACTTGATATTTTAAGTCATGTAGTTCTTCTCATGTATCTCAAATAATGTGTAACATAGGAATTCACTGCTAGCCTCTATATCAAAACAAAACCAAGCCCAATTCATGAAAAATTTCAGAACATTGCGTAATCGACACCATCCCATGGAAATATCAATATGGAAGCACTCATCGATTTCTATCTCAACTGATGAAAATCCTATTGGAACATCTGAATCCACATAAAATTATTCCCCTTTTAGGTCAAATAAATAATGGGAGATGATATCTTGGAGAAGTCAAGTATGAATCTCTAGTAATATCCTACCAACACAATGAAGTTTCTCACCTCAATCATGCTCTTGGTTGGATCCCAAGTTAACAAAACCTCAACATTGGATGGGTCTACTTCTAGTCCATATGCTGAGATAACATGTTATAGAATGTGGACATCCTAAATCCAAAAATGAAACTTAAAGAGATTCCTATAAATATGGTTCTCCTCGGGTATGTCTAGAACCATCCTCAAGTGTCTTGTGTGCTCATACTTGGACACTAAGCACACAAGAATATTTTCAATAAATATTACCATGAACCAGTGTAAGAAATTATGAAAGATCTATTTCATGAGTCCCATGAATACTATTGGGGCATTCATCACAGTAAAGGGTATCACAAAGTAATCGTAGTGACTTTAGAGACTTCTAAATGGCGTTTTTGGTATATCATCATCTCGTACTCTCAATTAGAAATTGACTAACCAGAGGATAACCTTCCAGAACCATCAATCCACAATCAACTAATCAAATAGGACATCAATCATTGATAGTGTATACTTGTTTTTTATTTTCATATTGTTCAAGTATATATAGTCCACACAAAACCTCTAGCCCCAATTTCCCTTATTAGTGAACAAAATTTGGGTTGCCTAGGATGAAACACTGGGTCTAAAAAATGCCTCCCTCTCCAAGTCCTCCAACTATAACCACTACTCTCAAATCTCTATTAGATCAATCTAATATGATGGGATAGATATTGGTGTCATCTCAGGGTGTAGATCAATTTATAATTCTCTCTCACGGTGGGGATGTAAACCTGGAACATCTTCAGGGAAGACATCCCTATACTCTTCTACCACTTTCGGAAATTGAAAACTCATAACATCCACTACATTAAGGGGAATTATATCCAACTAGTGAGTAATCAATTATACCCTCATATGCATGAGTCTATCTTACACTACCTCGATTTCATTTTCCTTGAAAAAGGAGAACCAAGGTCCATCACAGTAGAGACACCACATCCTCTACCAAAAACTGTCAACATGGGAATGAATTGTGGATTACCAATGAATTACTAAGATAACATCATAAGGACTCATTGCTTCTACAAAGATATACCAATAGAAAATATCAGCACCAAGTGTCAGGTCACACTGTTAGCATAAGTGTATGATTTTCGAGTCATCTCTAGTAGGACACTCCAAATGTAAGGGTTGAGCCAAGGGTTCGACCATAATCTATAAGACTCGAACAATACATATGGAGATAAATGAATGATTATAACCATTGTATATAATTACTATATTCATGGTAGTAAACGCACAGATCATACCATGAATCATTCTTGGAGCCTCTGGGTTGTAAGCTTCGACCGATTACAGTTGTCGTTTCCCCCGCCCTCTAGCTCCCTAAGTCTGGAATTGATCATCTAGAGGTGGTAGTGGAAACAAGTCAAAGCATATACCACCTGTGACTACTCTCCCATACCTTATTCCACATTCTCCTCCATTATAACCTACCTTCTCCTCTCACTGCCTTTACCACAATGGCCCATCCATGATTTCTCAGTCATCCATACATTGGGTTGGACAATAATAGGAAATATGTCCCCTACTTTCACATGAGTAGCATCACCTCATCCTGGGCAGGTTGGACCCATCCTGTGAGCCCTGAACAATAAATCCTATTTCATGGGACCTCCTCATGAAATGTATTACATGTACAGGTTCTAGATACAGACATCGGATCCCCGATTCCAAGGTATCCACTTCTTCTTTCCCACTACCAGCAACTATTGGCTACGTCTTCTCATCTAAGAAACTCTCAACCAACTAAGGTCACTCTATCACCCCATCATTGGTAGGAATTCATAGAGAGATAAAATTGGATATTATGTCTCAATGCATCCCTCACTCGAATGTCTGATCCCTAATGAATTGGTAAAAAACTATATCCATTGAGTACCTGGAGAGGTTGGTAAACCTCGATGTGTACTCAGCTACTACTATGATTCCATTTTGGAGCTACAAAAGATCCAAGAAATATACAACACTTAGCATAATTAGAGGTAACTCCTCTCAAAAGAGACACTCAAACTCTAACCATAGTAGATTCACCTCATCGTAGGACTGGGTGAAAACCCCCACCATTGTCCTGTTGAACCATGGAGAAGGCTCGTCTCCATGACCCCAATCTGATAGGTTGGTGTACTGACCAAATGCAAAACATGGTTCACTACCTCAAGAAAGTTTGTATCTACCTATGTGTTGGGATTTCCTTGGATCCTGAGGGGTTTATGTCGCTGAAACTTAGGACATGTACTCAGCCATAAAACATCATCCACTGGTACAACATGTATTATATGATGCTCTATGGGTGGTGGAATAACTAGTGCACCTCCTGATGGTAGAAATTCTTGAAATAGACCCTATATCAATACCTCATCACTGATAGGATCATCCTCATTATATTGATTCTAAATCCTATTTGTTATATATCTTGGATTCATCCTAAAAGTAAACAAGATGTACCATGATCAATAAGTATATCTTGATAGTTGACACAAGAAGTACCTGAAAACCACAACCCATTCCTATATTATGCATGTATAATTTTTTCCCTGGAACCATTATTCTCATGTACTAACTTCAAAAGAATGTGATCAGTGTCCTAGTGTATTGATATGTCAACAAATGAAACTACACTGGAGTCTCTGGTCTAAAATCCAAACTCAAAACACATAACACTATTTTCCCAAACCAATCATAAAGAATTTAGTCCTAATGTAGAACTGACTCCTCTAATACCACTCTATCCTTAATTGTCCCAATGGGGCCCATTTCGTGACTCCCCAATCCCACCTCCAATAGGCCATGGGATGGAGACTAGCACCATGTAGGCATATCACTAACGTGGGTGGCCTTAGACTAAGTACCATTACACACACACCTCTCCAAGACCATACAACGATGAAATGTAAAAACAACTAAACAACCATGCATGAATATATCTAAATCCCACATCCATATTATTAAATGAAGTAAAGAAATGTAAACATGTCCAAATACAATCCCACCATTAAGATTATGAAAACAAGTTCAACCAAAAAGTAATAATGAGGACTAATCTCAAGGTACCGCAAGAACACACCTTGGTCTGTCTGGTCTCACTAAGCAACATCTGGTCCTAGTCCATCTAGGAATATTTCAAAAGGTCGATCCTTTTCACAAGACACTACATGTACAAGAAAATCTAGTGTAGGGGCGACTATAATAATACCCAGTAGGTCACATCCAAACTACAAAGAATACAAAAAAAGAATACATTCATCCCTATATAGGTATATGTTTACAACACATATAACAAGAATATCCAGATATACTCAAAAAGACACCTAGTATAATGGTAGGTCACAGCTGTAATACCAGCCAAGGATTCTAGCTCGAAGGTTTTACATAACACTCATCCAGGAGAACACACTCTATCAGTATAATAGCGCTGATGATTTCTTTATAAGAGGTCATGATTGTAAGGTCTCATCAAATAAAGTAGAAGTAAAAACTTGTAAAAGATAAGATACATGGATGAGGATAACTCCCAAGGACAAGGGTTATATCAACAAATCAATCTAGATTAACCTACTAAGTAGAGGATATAAACCCATATAGTGTTGTTCAAGATGATACCAAGTACTCCACCTAGGTCCTGAAGATGGATAGAGGATCTCACTCCAGGTCTCACAGAGGGATTCCAACACCTCTATACTAGAATTATTGCTAAAGGATTGATATCCTATGTGTAAGAGGTGATTCCATACTAACCCATTATAAAACGTATATGGGGAACACACCCTAATGAAACTTTTCCAAGATACAGAAGATAAGGGATCCAATCCATCTTTAAGGAAGTAAACATTGTGTAATAGGGTTACACGTTGAATCCCTTTGACCCTGGTTCATGCCCATCTAAAAGGCCCATGCCCTGTGTCTATGTAAAAGTATACAAAAATTGTCTTCTAATGAAAACGTATATGGGGAATACACCCTAATGAAACTTTTCCAAGATACAGAAGATAAGGGATCCAATCCATCTTTAAGGAGGTACATGTTGATCCACTAGGGAAATCTCACAAACCATATGATAGGGTCACACATTTTTTGGTCCTTATATTTCTCTAGAAACACAATCCACCACTAGTAATGACCCATATGACATGTCTCTTTAACTAACACGCCATTTCATACAGAATTTTATAGATTATCATATCTAGATCATGTGTCTTCATCCGTTCCTACAACCTTCAATATGAAAACTTCATCACTAGATTATAATAAATCATATCCTGATGAGTCAAACCATTATCGAATAACATGTTTTAGCCCCATGATTCATTCAAAAAATTCCTTCGAACAATGTTCTTCATTACATGCTAAAGAACATGAAAATCAAGTACCTATACCATCTGATCTAATTTTCCTCCATTATTTCACCACTTTTGTGTCACACCAAGACATAATCTATGATTTCAAACCTCTTTTCCATGAATCAGGTGCGCAACATTTGAATATCTAGTATACATCAAACTGCAGACCAAATGAAGAACACCTATGATGAACGAAGAAAAAGGGGAGAAAAGAAACACAAAATTTATGAGGAATGTATCTCGCTTGTTGTTTTTGTTGACTTGGATTAATTTTTCTTAGAACGATTAATGAGTAGATAAAAATTTAAACACAAATAAATTCCCCCCAAAATAACCCTGCAAAAAACCCATCCCATAAGATGACTAAACTGTGGATCAATCTATTGGATAACTAATTTACTTTCGTTATTGGAATTAACAATGGGGAAAATAAAATAAAAAACATCCTAAAATGATTTATATTGATCACTAATGAATAAAAAATCATCTCCATTGTTGTTAGAGAGATCCTTTGATTTTGTTGCACATCGATCACCAATCCAAGATCTGATAGAAGTTCATCTGAGAGAGATCCTCCAACCCTCTATTTAGGGGTTCTCCAATAGATCTCGGGCTATATAGATAACTATGGAATTAAATCATAATATTCTGTTTAAATATATTTCATTCTTTGCATCAATGAAAAAAATAATAATTTATTTTATTATTTTATTCATTTCACACCGGCGATGAATTGTCCACAAAAACATCGTGTTGAACAAGGTTATATTGCACCTAGGGTAAACCCCACATTCTGAACTCAATGGTGCCCTCATATTTCTGATCTAGGCTCCCATTTAGATGTAATTACAATTTTTAAAGAAAAATACGCATAGTTCCTATTTAATATTTTTAATATATTTTAAAATTTTATTTCAGGCACACCTAGCCTCGTAATTTAAACATTGTATCAGTTCCTGTTCTCAAAAAGAATATATGTAGTATACAAAAATAGTACAAAAAAACTATAAGTAATTACATCTTTATGGGATTTTTGTACAATTGGAATATTGTGGGATGTACAATAAAATGTACATTCATGAGATACATGTACACATTCATATGATACATGATGTATATATGTATGTGTGATATTATATATATAAGGGTACATTTAATAAAATCAGGTGATGCATGTATTTTTCTTGCATGGGATGCATGAATTAAAAAATATATATTATTTTTTATTCCAACTTGTTTATTCCAAAGTTACAATCTAATATAAAATAATTATAGGTTTTTTATTAAATTGATTGAAAACATTTAATGAATTATACCCCAATTTTCAAAAACACATGTGATGTGTTATGAATAAGGGATGCCTTGAGATTTTGATATATAATAGGATGTGATCCAATCTTGTTGTGTGTAGGATGTCTATAAGCCTCATATAAATATGTCTTCTTCCCAAGCACTATTCATCTCACCCGAGAAGGCACTCAAATCCCTTTAATATCTCATGAATTCTCACCATATGATCATAGATCCATTGTTTGGTGTATCACCATAGAGGGAGGGTGATTTTATTTACTCCTATTTGGGGTATTGTTCAAGAATTATCCTTTATCAATGAAAAATATGGCTACTTCTATACATAGTTTATAAGTACTCTATTTTTTAGATTATTTACTTATTGATTTATTTAATATATATCTCCTATGTTTTTTAGTTTTATTATGTTGTACATTACTAATATAAGATCTCATAAAACCAAAAATGATATCTAATTCCATATGATATACCTATATCATACCATACAATATATCCATAACTCATTATATTGGTTTGAGTATTTACCATATATCTACTTCAATTATATAAAAATCGTTTCTTTCTAAAAATAAGTTTACGAATTTATTTCAATCCATAATCAAGTTTACAATTGCAAAACCAACACACACTCAATGTGGATGACAAATAACATTAAGTTTTTATTTTTTGGGAACTAAGTCAATGTATCTAAAATATATTTTTGATGCTTCCATAATTTCAATTTATAATCCTATCCCTATTTATTTATTTTTTGGTTTGTTGCATCATACTATGAATAAAATTATGTATTTATATGAAAATGATTTTTTTTAGGTTTGAAGTTTTCTCTTGATTTTTATCCATTCTGGTGACTATTATAGTATATTCCCTTGATCATCTTTATATAAATTTCATCTATAAAATATTATACTTCATTTTCACAAGTCTATATATTCAATAAATTCTTTAACCACCCCTTAAAAAATAAAATAACTAGTTTCCGTGAGTGAATTGATGATGTAATTGGATGCCAAAAAATAACTAAAGCCAAGGAACTACTATTGAATTTAATTTATGATATAAAAAATAGAAAAAAGGGTGAAAATACATGGATGGTACATCATAAATATTATCTATTCTTGTAATTCTTTGTGGAGGAACTTATATTTATGAATGTAAGGGATGATGAAGACAATGAACCGTTAATTTTCTTCTAATTTAGGTTTCTCTAGAAATTTGAATTATGATTTTGCAGCTCAGATAATACCAACTAATTCTCCTAGTTCAAACATTTAATTCTTTCTCTACTTCTTATTCTCCTAGAAAATGTACCAATTCCACATGTATGAATTATAGTTCTAACTCTCTATTGATTATTCAATGAACCCCCATTTCTAACGATATAAACAAGAACAAAGAATCCCATTCACTTTCATTATTTTTGATAAATTATGAGGTATTTCTTATGTTTCCTAACTAAAAATAATCTATTATGAATGTCAAATTGATGAATGAAAATGTAATTTGTTTTTTTTAGTTTTAGTGATGAAATTGGGATGTTTTTTTAGTATTTCCATCACATTATCGACAATAGATAATAGAAATACTCCATATCATTTTTATCCAACCATTATGCCTTGAATAAATGGTTGTGACTATGGTAGTAGGCATTCAAACGATGAATTTTCAACCAACAGAAAGATATATAGTTGATTTGGTCTATTTTTCCTGGAGAGAGAGGATTTTCCTTCACCTAAGAGCATTGTGGATTGATCTATAGGGGACGATAGATCATGGAAGTGACAATGAGATTTTTAGGTTTTTTTATCTAAAAAAAATTAACCAATTTTGTTTTTGTTTTTTAAAAATTCATTTTTTTCGGAAGAATGATTTTTTTTTGATCTTCCATTAATATAAAATTCAATTTGTTTATCCTTATCGTATAATTTTTAATTTTTTTGTAATATTTATAATATTAATATTATTTGTAAAAAAATTATAGGTATAATATGATGATTTATCAATATATAATATAACACTAAAATTATAATTTTATTTAAAAAATATTTTATAAAAAATATTATTTATTGGTATTATATATAATGATATGTGAGTTGATATAATGAATAATAATATTCTCACAGTTATTAATGTTATTGGTAATTTTATCAATAGATAATTTTATTATAAGAATATGTTATAAAACATTTTTATCAATTCCTATATTAAATATTGCTATTATTATAATTAAAATAGAATAATTTTATGTGTTAATAAAATATTTAGCAATAAAGTTGTTACAGATAATTTAGTGACAAAGACATACCTGTTGGTGAATGTATTTACTAATAGAAAATATAGATTTTCTAATAGATATGCCACTATTGGAAAAAACTAAACATTTTTTAGTTTGTTGGTGAATTTTTATTTATCTGACTAGGATGTCTAAGTAGATGAATATGAATAGGATTACATTATTTTAGATAAATATGGGAAATTAAATGTTTAAAAAAATAATAATTTATGGGAATATAGGAAATACTATACTGGGTCTACTTTTTTTACTTGGCATAAGAATTGGATGGTTATGAATATTTTATAAATTAATTTCAAAAAATTTAGATGTTATTAAGCATGAAAAATAGTAAGAATACAAGTAAATAGTAAAGTTGAAAGTATTATGGAGATCCCATGAAGACAAGGATGAAAGATATAGGTTCCGGGTGCAGCAAAAGAACGTTGGTTTGTGTACCCAACATTATTTTTTCCCATTAACAATAATCAATTTTAGATTCATCACGATAACAAAATGTCGAATATTCAGAATAGAACAAAGAAAGAATGAATGAAATGGAGTCCTGAAACCATATATAGGATCATTTTATGTTGGTTATAATTAATTTAATTAAAAGACAAGAATTATCTTGATGGAATTATCTCTCTATTGTTGTTTCCATTCACAATCTGATGTGATCCATCATTGCATCATAAAACCCAGGTATAGGATTCCTCGAGTGGTGATCCACACATGCTTCACATACCTATGGAAATTACTGAAGGGATTTTGGGTGCTAGCGTGAAATAGCCTCCACTTTAGATGCCCGCCTTCGATCGCCTTGAGAGCCTCTTGCAAAGCGCTCTCCTAGATTCGGTGGTGGAGGATCTCTCTCATAGCTTGAAGGCATTCTTGGAGGAAAAATAATTATCTCTTGGCTTGAGTGTTCTTCCAATTTTTTTGTGCACAACCCTCAAAAAATAGCTAGGCTGATGAGAATTATATAATAGGGATTTAATTACATAGAATAATAAAATGAATTAAATACCTGAAAACATTTATTCATTTCATTAAATTCTTTGTTAGACCCCATGTCTAATAATAACAGTTGAATATTATTATTACTTGACATGTGCCCAGCATATTATACATAATATCATTTAATTATCTAAAAAATATTATTTCTCACATGTCCCCCTAAAACTACATGTCGTGTTCTTTTTTTCATTTTCTTTATTTCCTCCACCACTTTTATTAGACCTATAATAATGGATATTTATTTCTCAAATAAATATCACTACATTACTCTCTAATAAATGTATTATTTCTCCCACAATATATTTTCTCGAATAACTAGTGTCGAAATAAATGTGATCTGGCATCCTAGAATAACAATTAAACCACAATCAGGAATAATCTTTATTCAACATGTTAAATTAATATTTAACTCAGATATTTGGACACACATAACGTGTGACCCTCTAGGCCTATTTCTCTGTGGAATTAGGAAGAGATTTCATAAATTCCAAGGATAGCATCTAGAAAATGCCAAGGCACCCATAGAGAAAGAATTTAGCACCGCAATGAAGTGTCACCACCTACGAACCTTTACCATGTAATTGTAATCCCTTTGTCCTAATATCTCGAATCAAGTGGGTTTCATTCTAGTTCTGTCAACCCATGTACTTGATTATTATTTCTTTGACTTTCCAGAATTGAACTCTCTCATTCCTTACCATGGCCATAGATTTATTTAAGCTATATAAATTCCATCAATGGGCCGAAGATATCTACTCCCATTATGGAACATAAGGGACAAATTCATTCTCTCATTATATATTAATGTAGTATTACTCATGATGCACCCAACATATCCTACCTCACTGTGAACAGCATGTCATTACCGATTTCATCAATACATCTACGTTCATGAATTCTAATACCCATTAATAATAATATTAAAGTCTAAGGACCAATACACATGTCAGTAGGTAGGAACATCCAATGACACTATAAAATGTGGATTTCCTACTGGTGGGTCTCGTTCTCATAATATCCTCTTGGATATTACCAAGGGTGCACACCATGAGATGGTGCCTCAATTTTTTATGATTCCTCACCCCTAATGGAATGTATTATTTGTTTCCCTCAAATAAAATCATTCGGATATAGAATATATATTCATGAACAATGTTATGGCACATATGGGTTCTCATCATAGCATAGATCTGCTATGACCTTTTAGTGAAACAGTTATCCTTAGGAAATTATCACATGCATTATCACACAGAAGAACAATCAAGATGTGATAATGTAAATATTAATGAATAAAGTTCAAAGTAGTTGGTTCTAGTCCACTAACTCCACCAATCTCCCACTTGGACTAGAGCCAAATGCTAACAACCTTTAAATCGATACCTCTCACATGAAATTCATGCTTCTACTGAGATAAGCCTTTAGTCATGGGGTCTTCCACATTCTCTTCTATGGACACTCTGCTCACTGCAACTTCACCCCTTTGATAGAAATACCTCAAGAGGTGATACTTTCAGAGTATATTCTTTGTCTGTTGATGTGACCATGGTTCTTTTGCAAGATCCATCACTGCTATATTATCACTATACAATGTGATAGGATCTTTATTTCTAGGTACCACATCAAGCTTCTGGAAAATGTTCCAAATCCAAACAACTTCCTTGGCTGCATCTGAAGCTACTATATGTTCAGACTCTGTTGTGGAATCGGTGGCAACTGGTTGCTTTAAACTCATCCAGCACATATATCCTCCATTAAAATAGAAAATATATCCAGATTTCAACTTCATATCATTCTGATCTCTCTGAAAAATTGCATCAGCATACCCTCTGATGACAAGCTCCCCGTCTCCTCCATATAGAAGGAACAAATCTGTAGTTCTTTTAAGATACTTAAGGATAGTCTTAACACTGGTCCATTTTTGTTCTTATGGATCTACTAGATATCTTCCTACCATATTTAGTTCGTAGGAAACATCAAGCCTGGAACATAACATGGAAACATGATGGATCCAATAGTCAAAGTGTATGGGATCTTACTCATTCAATCTTTCACCTATTGTGTCTACAGACACATTTTCTTAGAAAGATGTAGGCCATGTGACACTGGAACCAATACACTCTTTTTTTGTTCCATACTAAATCTCTTTAGTATTTGATCAGTGTATGTACCATGAAATTTTCCAAGAATCCTCTTGGATCTATAACGAATGACCATGATCCCTAGAATGTAGGCTGCTTCCCACAAGTCTTTCATAGAGAAACACTTGTTCAACCAGTCCTTAACTTTCTGTAAGACTGGTACATCATTTCCAATGAGAAATATGTCATCAACATATACTACTATGATAACGACCGTATTCCCATTAAACTGCTTATAAACACATGGATCCCATTCATTATTAATGAAACCGAATTCATTTATGGCTTCATCGAATCAAATGTTCCATGACATGGTTGCTTGATTTAATCTATAAATGGATTTATGCAACTTGAAAACCTGTTTAGCTTCACCTGGTGTCACAAACCCTTCTAGTTGTGTCATATATAAATCTTCCCAAAGGTTCCTGTTAAGAAATTTTATTTTGACATCCTTCTACCAAATCTCGTACTCATGGTAATATGCTATGGAAAGTATGATTCTTATGGATTTAAACATGGAAACTAGAGAAAAGGTTTCATCATTGTAAATTCCTTAAATTTGTCTGACTCTTTTAGCCACTAGCCTTACTTTATAGGTGTTATATTGATCTTCCATGTCTAGCTTTCTCTTGAATGCCTATTTTCATCCAACATTATTTACATCAACTGACTCATCAACTAGAACCCAAAATCAGATCTGCTATATGGAATCCATCCCAGAATTCATAGCTTCTAGCCATCTTGTAGCTTATGAGCTCTCTACTGCTTCCTTGTAGGAGATATGTTCATCATTGTCCAACAATAATGATTAACTATCCTCGGTGACTAGAAACCAAATATCTATGTTTCCCTTACTTATCTTGAGATCCTATGCAGTACTTATGTTTCTAGAACCTCTTCCATAAGGACCTGTGGAACATGTTCCCATACCAACTCTTGTGTATCTTGAGCATCAAATTTTTTGATGTCAATCTTGATCCCAATATCCTTTTTTAGGATGTCCTCACTCTCAATCCTATTAAGATACACTTTGTGCTCTGATTTTCTAGTTTTGTTGCCTGAGAAGACTTAACAAATTCTTTGCATCCCCATACATGTGTGTGCGTAAAAATGGTTTTCATTGCATTGCATATCTCATAGGGAATTCTATTTTCCGCCTTATTTTGTACTCAATTTAATGTGTATGTTTTAGTTTGTATTGTATATCCCCAAAAGGATAATGGAATATCTAGATGACTCATCATAGACCACACCATGTCCAACAAGGTGTGGTTCCCCCTTTCACTAACACTATTCCATTATGGTGTATAAGAAGGGGTGAGCTTAGATATAATCCCAAACTCCTGTAGAAGGTCGATGAACTCATGGTTCAGATATTCTCCACCTCGATCTGATAAAATATTCTTTATCTTATTTCGAAGATTATTCTCTACTTCATTCTTAAATTCCTTAAATTTCTCTAAGTATTATGACTTATACTTCATTAAGTAGATATAGCCGTATCTACACAAAACATCAGTAAAAGTAATGAAGTAAAATATCCGCCTCTAAATTCTACCAGAAATGGTCCACACACATTCATGTGCACAAATCCTAAAAGCTTTATGGCCCTTTCGCCCTGTCTACCGAAATGAATCTTAGTCATTTTATGTTGTAAACTAGAATGATATATATCAAGTTGTTTTAGCAGAGTAGATTCTAAATAAACCTCTTGGTAGAGCTTTGTCAAGTGCTTCTCGTTTACATGACTGAGATAGTGATGCCAGAAATGGGTGATGTATGAGTCATGTGAGTTTGTTTCGTTATCAATTTCCAACCCTTGGTTTTAATAATTTATTACATACAAACCATTATTTAAACACGATGTACCAAACATATGTTGTTCTTATAAAATAAGAAACCCTTATTTACAAAATTTCAAATAAATCTATCCATGTCCAAAAATGATACATAAATTATGTTTTTTGTTACACTAGGCACATAACAATAGTTATGTAAAACCAAAATCATCCCAGTTGGCAATGAGAGGTGGTAACCGCCAATGGCTACTACAGCCAACCTCGCACCATTGGCAGCTCGATGATTTACCTCTTCTCTGGAAATATTTCTAAATCTACTTGGTTCCTGCATTTGAATATATATGTGAGCCCCACAAGCAATATCTAATACCCAATGTGTAGAAATGGAAAGATTACACTTGATAACGAATGCACCTTTATAACTTTGACCCCTTTTCCTCGCCCTTCCTTTTATTATTCACCATGAGAACTACAGGTTTGTCACACCCCATGACCTTATCTACCTAGCGAATTAAGTTCATAAGTTCGGATAGATTCTTCTCATTTTTTCTCATGTTTTAGTTCACAATAATGCTAGGGAAGGTCTTCGGCAGTGATGATTGGATGAGATCTGTACGAAATGCATCTGGGAACTTAATCCCTAAGATTTCCAGGCATTCAATGTAGCCAATAAGCATGAATAAATGAGTCCTAGATGGTGTAGAGTTACCAAGATTGGTTGTATAAAAAGCATTGGAGATCTCATATCTCTCTTGTCTTTCATTCTATTCATAGATATATTTACAATGAGACATCATGTTATACACGTCCATGTTTCCATGTTGCTTCAAGAGCACATTAGACAAGGCCGATAGCATGAAACATTGGACATCTGTTGAGTCATCAATATGTTTCATATAGATAGATAGTTCCTCATCAATGGCATATTTTCTAGTCATAACTAGAATAGGCTTCTTCAGCACATTCAATTTCCTCTCATGGTGAAGGTTAATGTGTGAACGCCTCTTCCATTCCTGGAAATTGGTGCTGGGGAGAAGGTTTTCCTTCTCAAGTATGGTTAAAAATGAGATTTTTGAAGTCATTTTTCTTATTGGTTTAAAAAATTAAGATGAGAAATGGTTTCATACTTTATTATGATAAAAATAGAGAAAAATAAATAAATTACTACTTATTGGTATTCCACTAGTTTATCGAAATCCAACAGCCCTCACTACTGACTTCGAAATGTTCTATTTCCGAAATATTCTAGTTGAAAATATCCATATTTCCCTTCGTATTACACCAACTAGGGTTGGCCAAGAAACATTATGGGATTTAGGTAGGCATTCCAAATTCCAACTGCATTAACTCGTAGCTCCTTGATCCGCTGAGTGGACTCCCCAATCCTGAAATCCTTCTATTTTTGATTTCCTCAACCTTTACCTCTTGGTCACACCAAGTCCTATTGTGGTAGTAAAACCTTGATGTAAACCATTTAAGGTCAACCCAAACCCTAGAATTATAATTCCTCAATAATTTAAATCACCCCAACTAGGGTGGGTCAAGCACTTTGAACTGTGGTTCAATTCTAACAAAGATTATGGAAGGCTATACCAACTTCATATTTTCTTTGCGGAATTTTACCCTTATATGTAATTTTTTATTTTTTTTATATTTGAATAAATGCTTGGTAATATTAAGTGGGATATACTTAAGTGATTAACCATGTCTAAGATAATATTTACGCATAAGTTGGTATTTTTTTAGTTCTATATTGCATGCTTGTTTAATTCATTAGTTGTATGATTATGCCAACTCACCCACAATAAATAAACCATGAAACTGGCAGAATTAAAACAAATTGTATGATCATGAGATTTTTATATTGCTTAGTTTATCTAGTGGTTGATAAAATAAACCATGACCTAGGGGAGAAACACCTTGAACCTTTTGGGTTCATGTTTACAGATTTCCACGTATCCACCGTTGTATCTCCTTGGATTGGTTTCACATTGGCTTCTAACTTGAGCCGACTCCACTATCTTGGTAGATCCATCCATTACATATTCTTTTATCTCACTCACATGTGAGGGTTAAAGGGGTTTTTATATAAATGAAACCTTGGTCCAGTGTGCCTTACATATTAATGAGGAGAAGGATCGCATGCCAACAAATTTAATTTAAATAAATTAATTAAAATAAACCATTCACATACAAAGGTCTTGGTCTAGCTCATGACCATCCTTACATGCAACGATATTTATATATAAATAAAACTATCATTTAAATCTTTAATCCTTCTTGTGTAAGATATATTAGGCTCGAATCAATTAATTATATTTAATTAATCAATCCTTTTATCTTAAACATTTTTTCTGAATTTCCTTGAGATTCTCATCCATCATATTTTTAAACAAATAAATTAATTTAAAAATAACTTTGTATGTAACTTTTACCTTAGAGGAAACCCAGTGAATTCCTGTTCATAACTACCCAATGAGTATAAATGAAAATTATACAGATGTTAAATTAAACACATATATATAAAACACCTATCACGTGTTGTGCCTCATCTTTACACCCGCACTATGGTACATGTCTCAAGGGTTGGTATAATATAATAACATACTTTAATAAATCTATGTAATTTGGATGAGTACAGGGCGTGTAGTTCTGAATACACGGTGTCTACTTTTGTTCACTGTCCATCGAAAGTACACACCTGGGGAAATGCGTGTAGATGTACTTTGGAAATCCTTGGAGTAAACAGCATGTTTAGTGGGACACACGCCGTGTAGTATCCACATTACACGATTTCCAGCCCAGAAATCCATGTGTGGGGTACATGGTCCTACCCAAAATAGAAGGTACTACATGTCGTGTTCAGTGGGCCACATAGCGTGTAATCCAGAAACAATTTGCCACATATTCCTGGTCAACACATGGAGTCTTAAAGACTTTTAAAGGATCCAATGACAGAGCATGGTTCGGAGGACCGTCCCGGTGCATGGAACCTATAGTACATGGTGTGTGCTTTCTAATACATGATGTGTATTCTGGTGTTGTATGGCCAGGAGGCTTTGTCACCTTCATATGAGATCCTCTATTTTATTTTAATCAAAATTAAAAGAAAAAATTATTTCTGTCAGGTGAACGAGAAACAAAAGAGGAGGAATAAATCTCGAGATTCAGATTTATAGAACGAATAACTTGAATTGAAATAACTAAATTACTAAATATGTAAATCACCAAAAAACTAAATAATTATAATCAAATATTTGATCGCTCTGATACCACTTGTAGGTTCTGGGTGCAGTGGAAGCGCATTGGTGGGTGTACTCAACTTTTATTTTTCTCATTAACAACCATCAATCTATGATCTGTCATGATAATAAAACGCATGATATTCAGAATATAATGAAAAAATATTGAAAGTAATGGGGTCCTAGAACCATAGAGAGTATCATCATATGTTGGTTATAATTAATTTAATTAAAAGATAATAATTACCATGATTGAATTCTCTCTTTGTTGATGTTTTTGGTCATGATATGATGTGATCCTTCATTGCATCATAGAATCCAAGTGTAGGATTCCTCTAGCGGTGATGCACACATGCTCAACTAATCTATGAATGTTATCGAAGGGATCTATGGGTGCTAAAGTGGGATCACCTTCACTTGCGATGTCTGCCTTCAATCGCCTTGAGAGCCGTTTGCAAAGTGCTCTCCTTGATCCGGTAGAGGAGGATCTCTCTCGTAGCTTGATACCATTCTTGGTGGAAAAATAATCTCCTCTTTACTTGATATATTTTCCAAATATTTTATGCACAACCCCCCAAAAAATGGCTACGCTAATGAAAACTATATAATAGGTATTTTAATTACATAAAATAATAAAATGAATTAATTACCTGAAAGAATTTATTCATTTCATTTTATTCTTAGTGTAACCCCATGTCTAAAAATAACAGTTGACTATTATTATTACTAGACATGCACCCAACGTATTACACCTAATATTATTTAATTAAATAAATAATATTATTTCACACATGTACCCAGAAAACTACATTGTGTGTATATTAATATACACAGCGTGTACTTATGTTTTTCCATTTTCTTTATTTCCTCCACCACATTTATTAGACCTTAAATAATTGAAATTTATTTCTCAAATAAATATCACGACATTAATCGCTAATAAATATATTATTTCTCACACAATATATTCTCTTGAATAACTAGTGTCAAAATAAATTCCATCAGGAATCCTTGAATAACTATTAAACCACATTTTGGAATAATATTTGTTCAATTTTTTAAATTAATATTTAACTGAGATACTTAGACACTATTAGTGTGTGACCCTCTAGGCCTCCTTCTCAGTGTTATTAGGAAAAGCCTTCCTAAAGATCAAAGTTAGAATCTTACAACATGCCA
Source organism: Viscum album (assembly GCA_963277665.1). Lineage (NCBI taxonomy): Eukaryota > Viridiplantae > Streptophyta > Magnoliopsida > Santalales > Viscaceae > Viscum > Viscum album. Next base: position 1,409,558,635 of record OY728125.1, read on the forward strand.
AGGCACCCATAGAGAAAGGAGTTAGCCCCACAATGATGTGTCACCTCCTATGAACTCTTACCATATAATGTAATTTCTTTGTCTTGGTATCTCAAATCAAGAGGGATGAATTCTAGTGCCATCAACCCATGCAATAGATTATTCTTTCTTTGAATTTCTGGAATTGAACTCTCTCATTCCTTACCATGTCCATGGATTTATTTTGGCTATATCAATTCCATCAAAGGGCCTGGGATATCGACTAACATTATGGAATAGAAGGGACAAATTTGGTCTCACATTATCTTTTAATGCAGTATTACTCATGAAGCACCCAACATATCCTACCTCGCTAGGAATAGTGTGTCATCACAATTTTTGTCAATACATATTTGTGCACGAATTACAATACCCATTTATAATAATCCTAAATTCTATGGAACATTACACACCTTCGTATATAGGAACATCTAATGACACTATAAAATGTGGATTTCCTACTAGTGGCTCTCATTCTCATAATATCCTCCTAGATATTGCCGAGGGCACACACCATGAGAAGGTGCCTCAAAGTTTTATGATTCCTCAACCCTAATGGTTTGTATTATTTGTTTCCCTGAAATAACATTATCCGGACATAGAACATATATTCAAGAATAGTGTTATGGAACTTCCGGGTTCTCATCCTAGCAGGGATCCGCTATGACTTTTTTGTTCAATAGATAAACTTGGGACTTTATCACATGCATTGCCTTGAAGAAGAAAAATCAAGATGTGATAAGATATTTATTACTGAATAAAGTAAAATGTATTTGGTTCTAGGCCACCCACTCCCACAAAATATTTATTTAATACAATATTTAAGGCACTAAACTAAGAATGAATAAAAACTGAAGAAGATTTTCATTAGAAAGAAAAATGAGTGATGAATATTTCAAAAGAGTGAAGAAAGAAATATAGGTTCCAGGTAGTTATAAATTTAGGTTCATAAAGTATTGAGGCATTAAATAATGAATTACCAAATAATAAAGTTGTCATAATTATGTATAACCAAGTATCTTAGCCTCGGTAGTTACACTCTATCATCAAAATTCTCTGGTTCTCATGGTTAGATACATTGGGTTATTAAGAGTACATTTGACCCTAAAAAATATCTCAACGTACTATTTAATTAATCCAATGGTCATGTACAATTAATCTAATGAGATATAGAGAATGCCTACTAAATATTTTCCTTTTATCAATACTATAAATCCACTTTATCAATGCTAAAAAAGAACAGATAAAAGGGAGGTTCCATTTATTTGAACTATAAATAGTGTTGATAAATGGGTTATTTATCAGTTCTATTTGTAATGCTGATAAAATTTAGGCACACTGTGTATTATATTGAGGTGAAAATAATTCCTACACATCGAAAATGACTTATAAATTATTTTAAAAATTATAAAAACAATCAGAATGTGGTTTCATGGATTTGAGTATGCGACGTGTGTTTTGAACTAAAATATAAATTTTAAATAAAAATACACACTTTAAATCATACCGGCCACACCAAGAATTTGATTGAAATGAATTTTATTCATACACATAAAAATTAATTGGGGAAAATTTTACAAAAGTATCAAAATAATCTGAATGTGTTTTATACATTTTGAGTAAGTCACACATCTTTTTTACTAAAAGTTCAATTTAAACTAAAAACACACACTTTGAGTCATATAGATCACATAATGTACTAGTTTGATGTGAGATAAATTCTAATTGATCTAAAATTACTTATGAATTTTTATCCAAAGATATCAAGAAAATTTGAGCATGTTTTATTTTTTTCATTGAGTAGCAAGCGTTTTGAGCTAAATTATCAATTTTAAATTAATAACACACACTTTGAGTCATAATGGGAACACCATGTATCATAATGAGAGTATAATAATTCCTATATATCAAAAACTACTTATGTATAATTTTTATAAAGTATTAAACAAAATGATTTTTTTCTTAGTTTTGAGTATGTGATGTGTGTTTTGAACTAAAATGTCAGTTTTAAATAAAAACACACACTTGTAGTCATATCGGACACAATGTGTATTATATTGATGTGTAGATGATTTGTACACATCAAAAATGACTTCAGGATTTTTTTTCATAAAGTATTAAAATAATATGAATGTGTTTAATCAGCTTTGAGTATGTGGAATTTATTTTGAACTAACATTCCAATTTTAAATAAAAACACAAACATTGAGTCATATCGGTCACACTATGCAACATATTGACATGAGGTTGATTATTACAAATAAAAAATTAATAAAGGATCATTTTCCTAAAATATAAAGACAATTTGAGCATGTTTTATTATTTTCCAGTGATTAGAATACATTTTCAAATAAAATAAAAAATTTAAACTGATAACATACACTTTGAGTTATACCAGGAAAAATGTGGATCAGATTGAGGTGTGACTGATTCCTACACATCAGAAATGACTTATATATTATTGATCTAAAGTATAAAAATATATCAAATTTGGTTGCCTGAATTTGAGTATGTGATGTGTGTTTTGAACTAAAATTTCAATTTTAAATAAAAACACACACTTTCAGTCATACTAGTCACATAGTGCATCATATTGACATGCGGTTGATTACTAAATGTTTGAAATGACTTATGGATAGTTTTCCTAATGTATCAAAATAGTACAAATGATTTTTTTTATTTTTTTAGTATGGTACATGTCTTTTTTACTTCAATTTAAACTGAAGATACAAACTTTGAGTCATATCGTCCACATCGTGTGTCTGTTTGACATGAGAATAATCCACACATGTCAAAAATGACTTATGAATAATTTTATTAATTTATAAACACAATTTAGAGTGTTTTCTTGGTTTTTAGTAAGTGACAAACATTTTAAACTAAAGTGGAAATTTTAAATTGCTAATATACACTTTGAGTCACATCGGGCACACCTTGTATCGAATTGATGTGGGGTTATTTCCTACATATCAAAAATGAATTGTGGGTAATTTTACTAAATTATAAAACCATTTTTAAAGTGTTTTATTAATTTTTAGTATTTTGCAGGTGTTTTGATCTACAATATCTATTTTAAATAAAAACACACACTTGGAGTCATACTGGTAACACCACATATCAGATTGAGGTGCAATTGATTCCTACCTATAAAAATAACATAAAAATATCTTATAAAGTAAAAAAATAGAAATTTTTGTCTTAGTTTTTTGTATTTAATGTGGGTTTTAATATAAAAATTTATTTTAAATAAAAGAATACACTTTGAGTATAACTAGTCACACAGTGTATCATATTGATGTGCAGTTAATTCCTACACATCATGAATGACTTAATGATTATTTTCCTATAGTATCTAGAAAATATGAGAATATTTTCTCCATTTTAAAGGAGTGATATATTTTTTAAACTACAATTCCAAATTTAAACTGATAACAAACATTGTGATTCATATAGGTCGTACTATGTATTGGATTGATATGTCATTTATTTTTATACATCAAAAATGTCTTAAGGATAATTTTCCTAAAGTATCAACACAATAAAAAAATGTGTTTGATTTTTTTTGAGAATGTGACGTGTATTTTGATATTAAATGTTTATTTTAAATATAAATACACACTTAGAGTCATACTGGTTACACCATGCATCATATTGACAAATGGTTGATTCTTATATGTCATAAATGGCTTGGTGATTTATTTTCTAAAGTTTCAAAAAAATATGAATGTGTTTTCATAGTTATTTCATTAGGAAATTAACAAAAATTAGTATCATATAAAAATTAGAAAAAAATTAACTAAGAAATGGTAGAGAAAATGATGAGAAAATTTACTACATAAGTAGTACGAAGTCACATATTCATTATGTCTGTATACATTCAAATACCATGCATTCGAGTAACTAATTTCTAAAAAAATATATTTACTCTTTTTAATACAAGGTCTTTTGACAGTCTCGGTAGTATTGGAAAAATTTAAATAAATTATTAATAAATATTTTAAATGAAATTTTATTTATCATCAGGAATACCTCTTTGGGGATGAAATTTTATTGATGTATTAAAATATCTTTCACAAATTTCTAAACATAATAACCATAATCGTTGACATTCTTTTATTTCATGAATTTTAGGAACTTTGAAAAAATAAGTAATTTGTTTTTATATATGTTTTAATAGAGAAATAGTAATATATATACCTCAATAATTATCAAGTTTTAGAACTTTTTAGGCTTCTTGTGCTAATAGACTATCCTCATTCGGTGATTTTGATTATATTTAAATAATTCCCTTTCATAACATAATTTTCCTTAAAACATAATATAAAATGTATAAATAGTAATTTATTTGTAAAATGTTTCATATAGTGTATTAAAAATTGATGAAGATCATCACATGTGGTCAATTGTTTGGGTAGCCATGCATTGAATCTAGAAATTAAATCATTAGAGTATCAAAATTGATTTCAATTAGTAACCAATGCAGCAAAAAAAGGAATAAGTAATGAATAGAATGAAATATATATTTTATAGGGTTAAATTGTAGAGTTCTACACCTAAATAATGTGTATTAATAAGATTCTATCATCTGTATTTCAACCATTATAGCCAGTTTTTTCATGGTTAATTTATATTACTTTGGTTAAATAGGGTTTTTTTTGCGTAGAAGTGGTGTGATGACTAATCAGTCCAAAATTTTGTTCATAGCGGTTTCATTTCAAATATTTTTTATCTATACACCTGTAAATAATTATTCATAGTATTTTAATATAATTTATGTAGTAGATCATCTATTTCACAAAGAAATTATAAAAACGCACCTCATATATACATTTACTAATATTCCTAATAATACATGCTTGAGGAGTTCATTTACATTTTTAAGGCTAAGATAGTCTATAATGGCCACTCAAAAAATTTTCTTCAAAATAAATTATAGTGATATTACAACCTTTTAACATTGTATCTATTTCAACTTGTAAAGTCAGTACATACAGAAGTGGAACTGGTGGGATAAAGGTACATTCTGAATATATTTTTGGTTATTTAGTTTATCATATAGATCATTTTAATTTTCCCTTCCATTTAATTCCCTTCCCTTTCTCCATATGTAATATAATTCACTAGTTTAAGTCTTTTTTCATTAGTTAATCTTGTTTTTTCATAAAAAAATAATTTTTAAAGTAATACCACCTTATCAACTCATATTATTACAAGACCAAAAAGCTATGGTATGAAATTTCCAATAACAAGCCTGACTATATGAATATCTAGATCATCAAGTGTAATAGGGAACTCAATTATTATATTATTAGATACCTGAATCCCCACTCTCATATAAACTATTAACAGTTGTTTGTTGTGTAGAATATCTCCCAAGATATTTTTATTTGTACCCCTCACAAAAAGGTTATGTGTGGGAGTTTATTGATATAAATAAAAATCATTTTCACCCTATATAATATTAGTACATAAAAGGTATCAGTGTCTACCTAGTTTACATTTTATAGAAATAGTTATGACCAAATGTTTTACCTCTAGTAAGGTGTCCCTTTGAGGTGAATGACTCTCCGAAAATCTAGTAGGGATGGGGGGATATTCATATAGTGGTTTCTATTTTGTGGGTTATTTTTCTTTATTCATTTCCATGACATTTTCTAACAACTTAGGATGCAAATTATGTTTTTCTTCTAAAATAGCTAATTATTCATGTATCTCTTCCATTCTATGATCTTTATCCATCTATTCAATTATTTTTTCAAAATTTGTTTGGAGTTAAACAACAAAATCCACACATTTTATGTGACCATATTGTTATGGTCACTTCAAGGCCATTGAAAGTAGTCATTCATCAGGAATAACTGGTGATGAATCTTGTTTCTAAGTCAGATAAAATATATATTAAAATAAGAAATCAGTGTTCTGTAACAATAGTTCAATGAAAAAAAATTATTTTTTTTATACTCACACGTGATTCCTATACTTTTTTATGTTTTTATATATTAGTATCCCATATTTATTTTCATGATCCCCCTTCCATAGTAGATGGAATTGTATGAAAGTGGATTTGTATTTTGATTCATCAATCTGTATATAAATAAAGGAATATAATTATGTTGTTTTTTCATGTCACATAAAATTATTAATATAAATTTAAAATAAATACCATTTTTTAAGTTAAGCATACCCTATCATTGATTTATGGTAGGGGTATGTTTGTTTCATTTTACGTTGATTATTTTCATCACTCATTTATTGTTTCATAAATTAAAAATTCTTAATTAAATTCATTGGTACACATTTTTTAAGTAATGTATTACCAATACCAATATACATAAAAAAATTCTTTGTATGATGAATAATAAGAATATTCCATGATTGATTGTTTATTAAGTGTTTATAAATTCTTGGTGGGTGTGGGTTTATTTTTCCTTCAGTATTTCTAAATTAGCACTTCATTAGAATTTTATAAAAGCTTTTATAAGTATTTCTAGAATGTATTAATAAAAATTTCATTTAACATTAATCTGTTATAAATGAAATCTATGAGGGATAATGAAGAGAAATTCAATATTTCATTATTTTTCTTTTTACAAAAATAATGAAATAATATCATAATGTTATCATAATATTTTTAAAAATTACTGTCTTAATTGTGTAAAAAAACATTGTTCCAAAAATGAACATAAACTAAAACATGAATTAGAGTGGCGATCCTAATGTAACTAATGGGAAAGGCCTTTTGGGGTTAACCAGATAGACATGTATATTACAAAAATGAACATCAACTAAAACATGAATTAGAGTGGTGATCCTAATGTAACTAATGGGAAAGGCCTTTGGGGGTTAACCATATAGACATGTATATTCCATATTAAGAGTATCAACATGTTCAGAAACATATTGCTCTACTGTATTGGAATCATCGACAAGTGAAAAAATAATTATCTAAAAAAGATGGTGATTATTTAATTTAGATTATGTAAATGAATTAGTGGACATATAATAATATGAGGTAACATAATTTATATTACAAAAAATATATAACCTCATTATTGAACTAACTTTTTTAAAGGTTAAATGGATTTGACCCATCTATAGAGTATCCAAATCCCCTCATTGTGGTCTCCTCAGACATAAAATACCCTATCTACTTTGGGACCATCATGAAATTATTGAAAATGTCCAAATAAAAGGATCATCCTTAGTTGAGATGAAAACTTACCCTTCAGTAGTCTTGTTTGATAACTGAACAATTGACCACTTTCAGTTTGTAGGATTTAGAACATAAAATACATGTACTGCATATGATTCCATTATAAATAGTTCATCTTTTTACTATTCCCTTTTTAAATCCTCTATAAAAAATCCCATTTTATCAATTTTAACTGAACTCTTGTTATCAACCCACTTGCATTGAAAAATTGGAACTTAGAATGTTGTATAATCCGACTCCCATATGTTTTTTTATGATGCCAAATTATGACATATTCACATAAATTGTATTTCTATCCATAGTACCAGATACATGCATTTCTTCATCCATAAGTGTAAATATATTGTTTTTCATAGTATTTCATTCATCATGTTTAGTTGAATATAATATATAACAATTAATTAAATAACCATTATAAGTTAATATATGTGTACTTGGCCCTTTGGATATCCACCGACGTCATTCTATAATTGAATATATATTTTCAGTCAACTCTTTAAAAATATTCTCTCAAAGCCATCATATAACATACATATTGCATCTATTTGATATTCAGATTTTATCCATTAATAGATTCAAATTCCAAAGAATTACTTTTTGGGTTTCAAAATATGTACCAAAATTTAAATTGTTATGAAAAAACACAAAGGTGGACCTTCTCCTGATTTTTTATAGTAATTATGACAATATCTATTCTGAAAATTCCTTCACCCACAAGCTATCCAGTGTGATGAGATTTTAGAAGAAAAATTATTTTGAGATCAGATAGGTAGTTGGAATAGTATTCAACAACTTCCTCAATAAAATATCACTCTATAATAAAACCTTATGGATGACTTTGATTTTGGACATACCCAGTCAAAATATTCATATATCCTTTAATTGGGTAGATCCAAATATAATTTATTGGACCGCATAGTTCAATCTCTCTAACCATGTGAACCATTATATCAATGAATTGTGGATGGAATAAAAAATTCAATTCACATAATATGATATCAATTTACTTTTCCATAGTTTTTAATTTCACTAGGTATATAACTTCGGTGCATATAGCTTTCAAATATAAATAGAGTTTGATTAATGTGTAATGTAAATTCTTGTAAAAAATCCAAGTAAATCTAAAAACATTATATCATTCATCAAAAATTGGTAGTTATATGGTTTTAGACCCTTTAACTTTAAAATAGTCATTAAAATGATATTATTAATATTTGATGAAATATACTATAGAACATTTATATCATTCAAAAAATTGAAATAATAATATCACTCTTACTTGGAAAGTGCATGAGCATACAGATTAAGAAAATCCTATCTTTCACCCTTCATTAGTTCTAACTCTTCCCGTATCCCCATGTCAATCTTGTCCAACCTATCCTTAATTCTTTTCATTATCTTATTGAGTGAATTTAATAACATTCTAATGACACTATCAAATAAATTTATTTACACATGCATAACATAATGAAATTTTCTGATGTAGAAACAATTCCATTATTGTAACTCAAAAAAATTAATATCTTTTTTCAACTAGTTTTTTACGATTTTTTAAATAAGGATTACCAAAAAATTTATATATATTCTAATTTCTCAAAATATTTATCTCCTATTAGTAGAGATGGTGTTGTTTCTTCTTCTGAACTCCCATATAAGGATCTCATCCAAGATCATTATTTATTCAGATGGGTTAAAAATATGTATTGTCCTAAAAACACAGTCTTTGATGAATTTTTCAACTAAATTGAGTGTGCACTTTATTCAAAAATGGGAAACCCTTGAGTTCCTTTAATGCAATATCTTGAATAATTTATATATGAATGAAATTTATTTATCATCTCGTACAATATTGATCTCATTGTGAAATTAAAATTTTAAAATAATAATACAAATTAAAACCTAAATCTCACAATAATTTTAATTGTTTGATCAATAGTGTCAAATAAACATCAATACCATTACCTGATTTTTTGGTCCTGATATAAGCATAGATAACACAATTATTTTCATTTTCTGAAAAACTACAATGGCAATTTATAATTTACCAACATAACCATGCATTTACTATGAGTACTTATTTGAAAACCAAAAGGATTAACTCTTTCTGTAGAGATAACAAGATGAATATTTCTCAGATTGTATCCAAATTTAGGATACTCATGATCAATTTTCTTACCCTGAGGAGAGTCTATTGGGTGATGACGTTTCCCAACTTTTTTTATTATATATATGTGTCAAGTAAATTTCCTTGAAGTACCCACACTTCTATATAGGAATCTAAATATTGAAATGATTGGAAGGTACTATAAAAATTTTGTATGATCTGGTACACTTTTCTTGTCTCTAGACCCACCAAACATTAGGAATTTTTATGTAATTCATTGTTCTTGTTAAATAGTATAAAATCATTTGGATAAGCATATATTCTATTAAGTATCATTCCCATTGAATATGAAATTCATTTAGCATCATATGTTCAGAAAGGAATCTCATAATCTTTTGGGATCATATTATTAAAGAAAGAAAGTAGTTTAGTAAATCTAGTTTCACTCCATGTGTTTCCATATTTTACATTATACAGATTTTCTATGGCTAAAAATGTAGTATATTTAGTACAACCAATATATAATGGTATCATGGAATAACAATCTAACTTTGGAAATAATTTTAGAAAATACAAAAGTTCATCTTAAACTATCATTTTCATTTCCTCATTACGATATTCATCAATACTGACACCTGTAATCATATCCTTGGTAGAGTCTTCATCATTGTTCATGCTAATATTCTTATGAGATGATCCATAAAAATATTTATTGTCATAGTTACTAGCTACATTTTGTTTTACCAATGTTTTTTCCAATATTTATAACTTTGATATACTCTATGACATATCAAGTGTTATTCAAACTCCTATGGACTAATTAGTCCTGAAAAACAATTGCATAAACATAGAAAAAGGATTTGATAAGGGTTATATGCATGATTTTTTTTGAACTTGAGGAAATATCCCACCCCATCTTCATACCCATTTTTCGTATGATTGGAATCCATCCATTTTTTATTCAAATCCATTCTATTTGATTCACTAATATTAATATTTAACAAATAAAATTAATAAACAATATGTATGAGCTTAGAACCCATAAAATTTCATTTGTAAAGAATCATTTAGGCTACATGAAGAAATTTTTCCAAGATAATAAGATTCAAATGATGTGTATTTATATTGTTAACAGCGGTATAAATCATTGAAGGAAATGAATGTCTGATATCTACAAAGTTATAAATAATTTAATTAAAGTTTCAGCAAATGAAAAACATGAAGATCAATAATAGTGTTTATAATTTTTCAATGTGGGAGTATAATAAGAGGGAGGAGTTGATGTTTATTCATTTAATTACTTGGTATGTAGACAAACAATTATTGTTTTAGTGAAATTATTTTTAGGAGTTAATGTTGATCTTTTTTCCGAAGATTAAAATGTTGATGGGGGACTATCACATGATATTGAGAACCCAACATTTGAAGAAACTCTACAATTTAAATCAAATTAACCAAAATTCTTAGGCTAGTGTTCTCACGAAATTAGAAAGATCAAGGAACAATATAATTGGGTTTTCATGAATGATTCAATTTTAAACAATTTATAAGGTTGATATAAAGCCTTAAGGGAAAAAATAAAAATCTTTATCAAGGTTGGATGTAATAATTAACTTCAAACAAAGTTAAATAATTTTCACAGCGGGATTAGCATAAATCCTAATCTAAAAATAATTATTTGAGTATAAGCCCAACTACCTGGGTTTACCAAAAAAAAACTCAACCTTAGTGGAACCCACAATGAGAATCAAACTAGGAAAAATGTAAGAGTGGTTACTAGGAGTGAGGTTTAAACAAGATGGAAGCAGATATGGATGTTCTGAATACTATTAAAAATTCCAATTTAAGGAGTGAAATTCAGTCTGAGTAGTGCTTTAAATAGAGTTTTAGGAGTCCTCATAACATTGATTAGAACTTAAAGAAATCCAATGGTGTCCATAAGGAATGCATGTGGGTTAAATATAAATAACACATTAAAAATAAAGATCCACTAGTTAATTGGAACCGTTGTTGAAATGAAAGTGCAAGGAATCCTCAATGAAATTGGCAGGGGGAGAAACTCTTATGAGTGAAAATTTCTGGAATTGTGGAACTAAGAATAAAAAATATGTTAATTAGTCTAATTAAAAATTATTCGAAATAATATATTATGTACACTCACTTTTTATCATTCTTATAAGAATGAATTTTTAAATTAACATGAGGTTATCGATTTATGCAACAAAATTTCTATCATAGATGTTCAAGGTAGAAAAATATTAAAAGGATTGGGGTTATTATGCATGATATTAAAATAAAATGGCAAAAATTTCTTGATTTAATTCTATGGGACTAGGGAGGATACATTGGACATGGAGAATATTTCCATATGTGCACTACAAATACTCTATCTACTTATCACTTGAAATCTAAAACTTAAATGATAAGTGTGTATATTTTTTTCAATGCATAAATGGTCCCTTAATATACATCCTTATTCATCCAAGAGATCCATACAATCAAAGTGATAAATTTTCAAAAGAAGATATTTTATATGATTAATTATAAGATATCTCATATGATTAAATACATAGAGATGTTCCATAAAAAGAAGCGAGTGATTGAAATCAAAAAGAGGGAAGAACTGATTTCTCTAGGTTTCTACCAAAAGGATTTCTCTCCATCCAACATAACCTCTCCAATAGTGGAAATGAGTTTGAATCTCTCCATTTTTTTAATTTATCACCAAATTGTCACTTCTAAATGAGTTGTTAAGTTAGTGGAAATAAATTTCTGATGAATTTTGGATTACACAATGATGTTCTCATTCATGTTACAGCCCAACTAAGAAAATAAGTCCATTTCAAAGGTGATGGATCAAGGGAATGTTTAAGGATCGATTAAATAAAAGATTGAATTATGTGAAGGCAATGAGCATGTAGATCAAGTGATGTAAGATCAGTTAAAGAGGAGTAGAAATAGTCCCATACTAGTGGTTTTGTGGGGATCGATTCCTCTGGGACGTTTGAGGGGGGGAAATGGCAGAGGTATACTTCCACGATAGCATGAACAACATGAAGAAGAAACTTCTGTTATGGTTGAATTTATAATATCGAGAAGGGTTTTATCTGCGCTTTCAAAAAACTGCTAATAAAGATGGGTTTTATCAGTACTAAAACAATAAGCATTGAGAAAACATATCCATATTAGCACTTTTTAGCATTGACAAATGTATATCATTGTTAGCGCTAAAAAACAATGATAAAAAACCATTATTAGTGTTATAATTATAACACTGATAAGGATTGTTTTTATAAGGATTTATAAATAAAATAAAAAAATATTAAACAAATACATAACAAATATGAATACATTATAAAAAAATTCAAAAACTTTAAACGTTATTAAATAATATATAATATTAAATGAAAAAATGTTAAAAATGAGTGAAATTGAATAATTAAAAATGAAGAGACTTCAAAAATATTGAACAAAGGATTGGTTTTATTAGTTATAAAAATTATTTAAAAAAATAGAAAATGGATATATATTAAAATGAAGATGAATACATATTGAAATTATTAAAACATGGTAAATAAATATATACAAATAAATATTATAAAATGATAAAATTATAAAAAATATAAAAATTAATCAATATTAAAAAAGAATAAATAATATCGACGGAAATATATTCAAAATTAATAAATAAAATTTAATAGATAACAAAACTATTTAGAAGGATGAATTAATAAGATTAATTACTTAAATTGTAAACATGTACAAAAAATATATAAAATAATAAAAAATCATTTAAATGGTTTAATTATATAGATTTCAATAATTTTAAAAATATTACAACATAATAAATAAAATTAAATGAATATTAGACATATAAATTAAAATCTTGCTGATAGTATGAAAACATAGCAAATAATTTTGTATAGTTTGAAAGATCAACTACATTGGTTGTAAAAATGTACAATAATGAAGAAAATGCTAGAAAATGCACTTAAATAAATTAATTATGTAAATTTTAAAATTTTAAAAATATTACAACTTAAAAAATATAATTCAATAAATATTAATCATATAAATTAAAAAAATATTAAGAATATTCAGACATTGTAAATAATGAAGTATATATATTAAAAAATGAATAAACACTAAAAATATTAAAAATTATTCAATATTGAAAATTAATAAATATTATTAAATGAAAGAATTTATAAAAATGATAAATAAAATTGAATAAATAAAAGAAATATATTTTAAAATTTTAATTCTTGATATTAACAACATGAATAACAGATCCCTAAAATTGAATAAAAATAAAAAAATAGATATTATTAATTATATGAAAAAATTATTAAAAACAATTTATATCGATTACAAAAATATTAAAATTAAAATAAATTTCTTTGAATAAAATACATAAATTAAAAACATATTAAAAATATTAAAATTTAATAAATTAAAATGAATAAATATAGATCCTATAAATAAAAAACCACCTGAAAAAATTAAAACATATTAAATAAATATGTAAAAATTTTGAAAAATGAATAAATTCAAAAAAATATTAAAAATTAATAAATATAAAAAATAAAATAATACTAAATAAAATAATATGAAGAATGAATAAATAATATTAAATAAATTTACAAAATATTGATCATTTAAATTAAAAAATTCATTTGAATAGATTAATTATATAAATTTCACACTCATTGTAAACGCTAAAACCTACTAAATAAAAATGGATATATATTATTCATATAAACTAAAAACTTATTGAAACTATTACATAGTAAATAAATATATGTATAAATAAATGTTAGAAAATGATTAAACTCTAAAAATATAATAAAGAATAAATATTAGAAATGAATAAATAATATTAACAAAATAAATACGGAAAATGATTAAATAAAATTTAATATAAAAACTATTTAAAAAAATAATTCATAAGATTCACAAAATGAATTATAAACATATATAGAAATGAAGAAAATATTAAAAAAAACCATTTAAATAACCTAATTTTATAAATTTCAAGAATTTGAAAAATATTACAACTTAATAAATAAAATCTAATAAACACAAATCATATTAATTAAAATAATACTTTGAATTATATTTAGTAAATAAATATTTATAAATTTTAAAAATCGAATAAATTTCAAAAATATTATGTCAAAAATAAAAAAAAAATACATTAAATGTTAAATAATATTAAAAAATGAATAGTGCATTCCATAAAAACACATATACACATGTTATATACATGAACATACACCTACATATATATAAATCATGTCGGCCATGTACTTTCTCTACAATACACTTTGAATATTGTTGATTTTCATGCTCAAAAATACCATTTTTTTACTAATGAAATTAATTTAATTGTTTTTCAGGATTATATTTCTTTAGAAATTTATCTTATTTATGGGTTAATTTTTCTTCTAAATTGTAATGGATATGTTTTTAAGAGGTTTGTAAACAATTTTAATACCCTGCCTTTATAAGAAAAATGTATTGTTTTCAAACCCTAAGTCTAGTGTAAAAGTATGGATCAAATACCCTACATTGTTGTAAAAGAATGGACCAGGGACCATACATTAGAGAAAAACCATAAGTTTTTGAATCTAATGTATGGTGGAATGACCATACATTTTGATGTTAGAATACATTGTAAAACATAATTTTAATGTTAACCCTACATTTGACTCGGCCATTGATAGATTTTAAACTCAATATATTTTATTAGATTTATAAAATAGACTTGACTGGATTATTTAGTCTCTTTTAAAACTACATAAATTTTGATTAAAGGGATCATATTCAACAGATCAAATCATTCCTATTACTAATGGAAGTTATAACATTATTTTAATGTTTAAAATTCAAATACTCATAATTTTTAAGGTGATGTTTTTGGATCTATTTGACTGAAAACATATCGATTTACTATTGTTAAATACCAAGAGTTATCTGATTTAGATAGATAAAACAATTTTTAGTAATTAAATTCTATTCTATTCTGAAGATCTACACTTTAGAGACATACATGTTATTATATTATATCATTTAACTATTGTCCTATTGTTTCTGCTATTATAATTTTATTTTTTTTATTTCTTAAAGATCCTTAGAAACTAGGATCTCTTTGAATCTATTCATTGTTAGATACTTTTATCTGTAAATAAGAATATCCAATATATTTCCTATGATTTTGAAACTACAAGGTTAATTTATTTATCAATCAAATCATTTAATCTTTATTTCTTAGAGTAACGGCTGTTCATACTCAATCATGGTGGAGTATCGGTTTCTCATTCTAAGATGTCGATATTCTGGTTCCCTATAAAATATATTGAACACCCTATAAAATCCTTGTTTTGAGTTTATCAATTGACTACACTTAGTTGTGTCGGTTTTATGACAAGAGGTCCAATTTAGTGAAAATCACCAATATCACTAAGATAACACTGGGGGAGTGTACTAGGGGATATTTATGCCCTGAACCAATATAAAAATTATTGTGTTCTTCATCTAGGTTTTTCTACTGCATAATATTCTTAAATAAGTGAACGTTGTATATCATCATAATATATGAATTGGGATAAAATTTGAATCTTTCAAGTTTTTAAAAGGAACAAAATTCATCCCCTTGTGTATCTTTATATTATTTCGACCTAATAAATCTCACATATATACATAGATATAAATTTACAAAACCAAATCTCATGAATTAATAAAACATATTCATTTATATTTATATATTTGTTTTCATTATTAAAATATATATTATTACATCATATTTATATTAATTATATACATTTATTAATTAATATATATAAATATGATAATTATATACATAATGATAATATTTTTTTACTAAAAGTTAAAAAAATATTTTATCATACAGTTTGTAGTAATAAATAGAGTAAGAATGCATAAAACTAAAAAACCATACTCTAATACATCAATTATCATTCGTACAATGAAAATAAAATCACTCTCTAATATTATCCATTAGATGGTGATAGAAATAAAAGACTAAAAATATACAAAAGTTGGAACAACATGTATAAATACTCCAAGAGTACCACCACTTCACACCAGGTCTGAATTTCACTCTCCCTTTTCACACTACCAAAAACATTCTATTTATAGTCAAAATATCTCCCAAGGGTTTGAAACTCGTCTCCCATGGGTTTGAAAATCCATTGCCAAATATGAAAATTTCCTCCTGAAATATCAAAGGATATTATATCTTCGTATCTCTTAAAAAATTCTTGACTGAGGTATTCATAATGAAAAAGTGATCTTCCCATGCTATTTGAGCTTCCACTTGGTCTCTCAAGCCGGCTTCAATATTTTCAGTGGCTACCTCAAGATTTTCATTGAAATTCTAGGTTTACTCTTAAAGTTGTAGGTGAAGCATGAGACTAAATATCAAACCCTGAAAGCATCCTGCAGGAAAAGGGGGAAGAAGACACTAGAAATGATGTCGTTTTTGTCAAGCACAGTACTTGGGTGTACACTTTTACAACATCAATTATCTCTATGGGAAGCACCGTTTTTAAATATAAATATGCAATAACATTGAATAGTTAGGACACTCTTTGTACCTACTTTGACATTTATATATATTTTATCCTTTGAGAATTCATTCATGATTATATATATATATATATATATATATTAATTTTCCCCAAATTTTCTAACTAAGTTCCCCTTACCATAAAATAAGTAAAATTAATGAATATTCAGAAAAATTAATAATATATTTAATATAATTAATGAAATAAATTTAAAAAATTGTATGTATAAAATTTGACTGTTATATCCCTAAAGACAATTGATATGGATAAGATGAATTTATTTTAGAAACATAAGGGTAATTACATGTTTAAACAAATAATAGTTTAAGGGTATTTAAGAAAAACTAATTTGGGTATACTTTTATTACATTCCTTAGGTATTGGTTTTTTATGAAAAATTTAAGATTTAATTTCAATGATCATTCAATCAATCTAAATTTTGTTCAACTATTACGATGTTTAATATTTATAATTTTTCTTTTTCTCATTTTCTTTTTTTAGTTCCTTGGAAAAACATAATGAGGTTATTAATAAAGGATACATAATTGATTAAGTGGGTGGAAATTTTATACATTTTTTTAATGCATGATCATATACATTAATTTTATTTTAAGATGGATTAATTCATTCACTTATCATTTTCCCATGAATGGAAAATTTTTGTTGAAAATCAGCCCTAAATTGCAAAAGTAAAATAAGTAAAATTAATTAATATTTAAAATAATTAATTCCATATTCAATAAAATTAATAAAATGAATATAATAAAATTTATGCATAATATGTAAGTATTACATATCTAGGAAGATTGATATGGATATGAGTACATTATTTCTCTTAAAGAAGATGAATTACATGTTTAAACAAATAATGATTAAAGGAAATTTATGAAAAAACCTATTTTGGGTACACTTTTCTTACATGTATTAGGAATCAGCCAGTTATGAAGAATTTAGGAATTAATTTCAATAATTATTCACCCAATCTAATTTTTTTAATAGTTATCATGTTTAACCTTTATACTTTTTCCTTTTCAGGTTCCTTGGAAAAACAAGTTTACGTTATTTGTTGAGGAAAAGGAATTGATTAAGAAAGTGGGAATTTGATACATTATTTTCATTTATGATCTGAAAAAGTAATTTTATTTCAAGATAGATTAATTTGTTCACTCCTCCATTTTTTCCATGAATGGCCAATTTTAGGTGAAAATCGGCCCAAAATTGAATATTTCATTAATGGACATCTAATTTGGTCACTTTATGAGAAATTAAAAGGTGTTTTACCAATTTTCAGGGATTACACATTTGACCCCAAATATAAAGGATCGTAAAAACATATCCAAAGACTATACAAATGCTTTTTTTACCATTCAGAGGATACTTCATGGTCAAATGAGCTGTCACTGTGGTCGTACATTTAGATCGTCTATAGTTGAAAAACTTTTGCTGGAGGCATTGCATAGTTTCATTCATAATACCTTGGACTATGATAAAGGTCCCTCGGAATAATGGAAGTAGTCTAACTCAGGTTTGATAATAGTTTTTTATCAGTTTCCTTGGATTTATCATCAGAATAAGATGACTGGAAACCATAGAATCAAGGAGACCTGATATTTCAAATGTAATTTCTAATTTTTTTCATATAATAGATAATTAAAACATGTTGTAATTATTTATCAGGGTATATTTGGTTAATGTTTTATTATTGTACCATTTTATGGTAAAATATTCCAATATAGAATACCTCTAGCATCTATATGTTCTCCACAAACCTTATAATGTCCCCATAGAATCACCAGGTGCTTCTATGAATAGTTCCCATGTCTTTGATCTCTTGCCATCAACCACAACAATAATTACTTCAAGACTGAAGAATTCTTTTAGTTCTCTTAGAAACTTTTGAGTGAGCAGGAGAATGAGATCTCTCTTTGTTCTTGAGAGAGCTCTTGATATATCTCTCTATTTACGGTTTGAGATGAATCTCTCTATAGAATTTTATGCACAACTATGACTCCAACCTATACCATAAAAATGATATAACTTATTATATATAGATTAAGGCTAATAATTAGTTTATTCCCATAGGCCCTTATCCAATATCTTAATCCTTAGTGAACCCCATGTTTAAAATTAATAAACATATTATTGTTATTTATTTAATTCATGTAAGTCTCATGAATAATATAAATTTTAATAAATTAATTAATATTTATTTAAATGATAGTTATTATCTCATTTCTACTACACTCTAAACTCAGTTCATCAATCCTTATCAACATTTATCTAACCCGGAATAATGTCTATTTATTTATATAAATAAATATCACTATACTATTATTTCAATAAATAAATAAATATTATATTCAATAAAACACTTTAAAAATCATTATTTAATATTAAAATCAAATATATATATATATATTTGAATAAACCATGAATGAATATTAATGATCAAAAACTATAATATTTATTATTCCTCATAACATAACAATAATATTTATTCTAATATTAAATTAAAATAAAATTTAATTGAGGTTCTAGATACACTTAGTGTGTGACCCTTTAAGCATTTTTCTCAATGACATTATCCTGACTCTCCTAATGTCTGGAACCAACATCTAACAACATGTCAAGACACCCATAGGGAAATAAGTTAATTCCCCAACGAAAACAACCTTCGATGAATGTTCAATATGTAATATAATCCCCTTATCTCAATATATCATCAACAAGAATTCATCACATGTTTCTTCAACCTATATGCTTGATATATTTTCTTTGAATTTCCTAAAATGAAAGTGCCCATAAAACCCAATGAACATAAACTATAATTGTAAAATTTCATTCCAATAAAAGGTCCAGAGATATATACGTCCCTTAATTTGGAAGTGAAATTTTTTTATTGGCATATTCATTAATCTTATATCACTCATGACGCACCCAAAGTATCCTACCTCACAGCGAGTATATGTTATCACAATTTTCATCAATGTGTAAAATTATGTGACTTGTGATATTAATTATTAATAATATCAAGTATAAGGACAAATACACATCTCTATGAATATTAATATCCAATGACACATAAAAAAATGTAATTACTATGGGTGAGTTTGTTCTCACAACCTCCTCTTTTCGAGATTACCAAGGGATAGCTTCGTGAGAAAAATTCTCAATGTCTTATGAGCCCCTAACCAAAAAATCTTGCATCAACTATGTTTTGTCACATGAGGTCATCTAGCCATAAAAAATAAATTTATGAGTGTTTTCATAACACATAAAGGTTCTCATCATAGTATAGAACCATTATGACCTTCTAAGGCGATAGGTACTCTAGGTACATTATAACATTAAATGTTTCAAAAAACAATAATCATCATGTGATATTTTATTTTTTAATATTTGATACAATGAATATATCAGTGATATAAATTCATGAATTTATTTGACTTAATGGAGTTTTTGAATTCAATTCAAAGACAACATAATTATCTTGATGAAATAATGAGAACATATTATTTCATCTCTCAAGACCATGGAATCATATAAGAATATATTTTAAAGTATTTTGAAAGAATTAGAGGTGAATCCTTTTGAATTTGGGAAGCATAAGACTATATCTAAAACATAATTCAAGGCACCATCTTGTTGGTTCCATGTTTCCATAATATTTTGTGAGATGAAGATCCATTGGTCATCCACTAGATTATCCGTAAAAAGCTAGTGATGAAGGAAGAACTGGCCAATTCCAGTATAAGTTCACCAACTAGCTGGTAGAGGTGTACCACCTAGTGAACACTAATTATATAAGCCCATTGAGTTCTAGGTAGGCCACTACCTACCTGATGGAGGATCCTAGGTATCCAATGGTGTCTAAGTTTCTACTCTGAGGATGCATTAATTATGGCTAAAATTTTATTAATGATGGTATTCTTTGTCTTCATTACCCCCTATGAATTCTAGAAGTCCCCAATCCTCTTGGATCTTTTAAAAGGAGTCCCTTGGAATCTTGTAAGTTCACCTTTCTCCCCAACAATTATCTCTAATCAATTCAAGAAAAATTACTAGCTCTATCAAAATCCACTCAAAGATTTATTTTATATTTCTTAACCATTAAAAGGATCAAACCCTTTCTCTCAAATCCCTCATCTCAATTGTGATCATATATCCAAGATATTTTTAAGTAGCATTTTAACATGTTTTCCAAAATCAAATATCTCTCTTCTCATCACCCTTCTACAATGGTCTCTCAATCTAAAAATGGATTCTCATTCTGTAAAATAAAGGGATGAGTTTATTGGGAACCAAGGAATCCCAAGTGGGTGATCACAAACTACAATTGTGAGGGAAATGTTTTTTGATCAATCCAAAGATAAAGGGATTAATAACATTAACCTCTCAAGTTAAGGGGTGGAGGAATAGAGGCTCACATCGAGCCATATTCAAAATTCTTATCAAATTATGTTTTCTCTCTATACTTTTATACATTGCAGAATTTATTTTCAATATTCATAACTTCATAAGCTTGATACTCTCATTTTTTTTATACTTACTCAATTAATAATATTTGACATAAAATTTCAAATATGTATCAAATTTATCAATTATTTATTCATCACTTTTATCACTTTACCTATTTATATTTTCAATAATTCTTATATTTCAAGTTACATTTTAAATCTGCATTAAATTTTTTAAAATCGAAATTCAACCCAGCTATTTCCATCTACCCCAAAACAAATGGAATAAAATGGGTGCTTTTGGTTTTTATCAAAAATTCACTTATTTCAAGAAAATAAATTTTTTTAATCGTAATCAATTTCAAAATCTCGATATTTATATTATGGAATAAAATTATTAATCACATGCTCATATTTTTATTGGAACCTATTATTAATATTGGAAAATTAATATTTCAGAATTTATTGGTAGTATTAGTCACCTTGTTTTGAAAATGGTTAGGCATGTGTATATTCCAACTGAAGAACATAAATATAAGTGGGATTTAGATGATGTTAAAAACATTTCACTTAATAGGAAATAAATAAATATATTACATTGTGGTCTTGATCATAATGATTCTAATAAAGTTTCATCATTTAAATAAATTATGAAATTTTGATATATTTAGAAGATTCCCATCAAGTAAATAATAAGGTTAAATATACTAGATTGGACATGTATTATCTAAAATTTGGAAGTATCTCCATACATCCTGATGAATATAATACTATCATGTTTAAGAGGTATACTATCTTTTTTAATGTCAAAAATTCTCTTTGTGGTGATTATATATAGAAACTATAGAAAAAAGTTACTCTATGCCTTTCCATGAAATTGGGAGCCCAAAGCCACAACCATTCAATAAGAGACTGATGTAAATAAAATGTCAGTTGAGGAAATCACAGGATCCCAAATTATTTATGAAATAAAAATAAAACCTTAAATTGAAAATGAGGTCAACAAATCAAAATAAGAAAATAAAAGAACCTACTTTAATGCAACCAATGATGATTTATAAAATGCTGAATTTAAATACATTTCTCAACTCACCATGAAAATGAACAATTTCTTCAAGAATAAGAAAATTTCTGACCAATACAAGAAGGTATGTCAAAAAGGGGGAACCATATATGACATGTAATGAATTTAAGAAAAAAAGTTCACTTCAAGATAGAATTCTCTATCTATAAATTCTAACTAAAAGAAAAGAAACAACATAATATGGATTTAAAAGTTATATCATAGAGGGAAAATGATGACTCCATGGAATCAATACGCTCAACAAATTCAAGTGACACAAGTACCATGTGTTTTATGGAACATCTTGATAGATATATCACAACCAGTATACCACTTTCTATTTCCCCTTATTCCTCTTCTTATCCCATTTCTTCTCACTCTTCTTATTCCAATTTCACCTCAAGACAACATAATTTTAAATAACTAAAATTCACTTCTGGTAAACTAAAAATGAGTTTCTTCAACTTTATTAATTATATAAATAACTTGAAAATGAATATAAGAATGTTCTAAAAAAATATCACCTTCAGAAATAAAAGTATCTCCTCTTTAAAGAAAAACAGAATAATTGCCTACTAAAGTAAAAAATAAATTCTATTTTATCAAACTTGAATCTACCATTAAAGGACTCCAAAGATCTATCTCCATATTCAATCATGGTTTAAATAATATTAACATAATTTTGGGATCTCAAAGACTTGGAAAATAACGGGTTGGTCTTAGTTTCTCCAATCATGAAAGATCCTTAAAAAATCCTTTGAAAACTAATTTTATTAATGGTTTATCACATGATAAATGTTTTAGTTTTTTTAAAATTTATTGGTATTTTAGTTTATTAATGTGATTTTAAGAATTTATGATTCTCAATACCAAAATCAATTCATATTTCATCCAATTTTTCTAAAATAAAATCTCATGCCAAAAAAATCTGGATCTCAAAATCATTATTGGATAACATTAGTAGAATCAATTCTATTTGGGTACCAAAATCTTTTGTAATTTGATTGTTTTGGAAAATGATATTTTGATAAAAACCAAAAATACATTATGGTATCTAGATAGTGGTTTCTCAAGATACATGTGTTGTAAAATCTCTAAATTCAATCAAATAAATACATTAAAATCAATTCATGTCACCTTCAAGGATAATTCTAAGGGTAAGATAATTGGGGAAGGTACCATTTACTTATCTACCTCAACTATTATAATATTGTTTATTTTTTAAAGGATTGAAACACAATTTGGTAATAAGTAGTCAATTTTGTGATATTGGTTTAAAAAATTATTTTGAAAATTATTTTTTAATGTTTTTAACTCAAAAGAAAAAATTTATTTACCATATATTATTTAAAAAAAATTACAATCAATTTAATATTAATCTCTAGCCAAAACATTAAATGTTTGTGTGCACAAGTTAGTGAGTCATGGATATAGCATATATTCCTTGGTCACAATAGCACAAAATCACTTGTCCAACTCAATCATTATAAACTAATATGAGATTTAACCAAACTGAAATTCAAATATTGAATGTTTTTTGAATCATGCCCACATGGTAAGCAAAACAAATCCGGTTTAAGATCAAAAAAATTAATTTTTTCACAAAAATATTTTGAATTAATTCATATTTTTTTTATTAAAAAAATTGGTCGGAGTGTATTACACATGAGGGGAATGAATTGAGAATCCAAAATAAATTGTTGTTTAGAAAAAATTTAAAACATAATCCCAAAGTATGATAAAATAAACCATTTAACTGATATAGTATATATATTTACAATAATGTTTTGAAATAACCTCTCAAAATATTCCTCAAAACTCAGTTAGAATAACTTTTGTTCATCCAAATATTTTGATATTATTTTACTCATTGTAATTAGTAAATATTTCACTTGTAAAATTTATCTATCAATGTATAGTTTTGAAAAAGATATTTTAAAAAAATTTAAAAATATAATAAGAAATATTTTAAAACACTTGGTTAAAATAAATACAATAATTTAAGTATGAAGATGAGACATAATCCACTACACTTGTTAATCACATTATATAAATCATTTTTATTAATCAATTAATTGATCCACAACTTTGATCAGGTATATTGGGTACAACATCACACAAGACAATCCAAGATATCACTAAGCATCTTTCACAATTTTCATGGTAGTAAAAATATGATAAAAATAATTATAGTATCTATGTACTCTTATATGGTCTACATGAGCATGAGATTTAAATTTTTTTAAAGAAAACATTAAGAACAAATCAAATAAAATAAAAAAGAAGATAGAGAAATTAAGATTTTTGCAACAAAATATAAATTTTTAGTTTTTCTGTAGAGGGTTATTAACTTCTTGATGTCATCCTTCATTTTTAAAACGATATTCAAAGATATGAATTTTTTCTCAGATCATTGCATGAAGTTCATATGAAAAAAGAGTGTCAAGTTATTGGAAATAGAGTATTGGTTTAAAATTTTCACTCTCATAAATTCCTTTATATTCTTCTATGACATTTCTCTTCTATAAAAATAAATTTTCTTAGAAAATATTCTTTGTGAAAGTGTTATCAAGAATCCTCACAGTAGGCACAAAACCTTGGAGAATTAAATTCCTGTGAAAGAGAATTTAATTATACAAAAAAGCTGGTTAAAATATATATTATAAAAATATAATACCCACCACACAAATGACTGCTTGAATTTTTCCATGTCATATTCTTCATGGTAGCATCATCACTTTGTAAAAAGTTTATGTTTGGGATTCTAAGATGTCATGTAGTCGATCCATTGAGTGTATAGTCACTTCAAATCAATATTCAGTTGATCAAAATTCACATGTTCTCTTTAGTACTTCTCCAATATCCAAATATTCCATGTAGACTTCTAATTACATCATGTGGATGATTGGAAGAACCTTGTGGTCACTCCATTATTTAGCAGTTTTTCTAAAAAAATATAGATACCAAATGGTTGGATGACATGGCGTGTAGTCACTTAGTGTTCATGTGCTAGATCCAACACTAAGTGCAAAACATGATAGATCATCTCTGGGATACAACATGTAGTCTCTATAGTTTTTCTAATGGTTTACTGGTTACCTATGCGATCGGTTGATGAGTTTAAGAGAAATCCAATATATTTGATCGGTTAGGTATGTCGTCAATCCATTTGGGATGTGGTCGATTCAACCCTTTTCAATAATTTGGTTGAGTTCCAAGAGGATTCATGTAGGTGATCAAATACCCTTATGTTCTATCCATTATTCTTATGGTGGAATGATCAGTTAGGTAAATTTTCACATTCTGATGAAATGTAGCTAGTTTGGCTTTGCGGTAGATTGTTTAAACGGTCTGGTTTTATGATTATTTATAGATTGAGGAAAATTTCCAAAATTCCGAAAAAAAAATATTTCAATTTTATAAACCCCAAAATTGATTATAAATAAAATAAACATCATTTTTGGTTATCCAAATAATAAATTTCTTGACTAAACAAACAATTTCCCCCTTTTTTATGATAAAAATCATGACATAAATAAATAAAAACAATGCACTCAACAAAATTTTAATGAAATTATTTAAAGTATATATTATATAGTATTATTACATCCAATAAATAATTTCATACTACATTTACTCCCCTATTTTATGTTATCAAAAATATTAGATAAAACACCACTATAGATCTACCCTTTAACAACATGGAATAAAGGTTTTATTAGTGAAAAAAATCACAAATGTTGTAAGTTCCTTTAAAAGTTGGCCACTTTTTTTAGTTCTTGATAAATTTTTGATAAAGGCACACTTTATCCTTTATACTTTTATCAAAACATTATTATCACTCATAAATGGATTTTTTATCAACACTCAAAAAAGTGTTGTTCGAAGTATGTTTTGTCAGCGCTAATAAATTTTGTATGCCCTCATCACCCACCTCACCACCTTTATCAGTGCTGGACATAACCCATATATAAACACTCCCCCATTCCTTCATCAATGCTCTCTAGACCCCTTTATTTTCCCTCACCCAGCTTCCCCTACCTTTAACAACACTCGTCGTCCCTACCAATTATGCCCCCAGTTGGATTTAAACCCGACACCTCCACCTTCATGTCCATATTCCCCAACCACTTCTTCGTATTATTTTTTATATATTTTAATATATACTTATTTATTTGTAAATATTCAGATAGATATTTTTATCCATATATATAATCATATGTTTATATGTAATTATTTTAAATAAATTTATAAAATATGTCTCTCTATGATTTCATTCATGTGTTTTTATATTTATATATATGTGTGTGTGTTCATATTTATAATTATATATAATTATATATATTTTCATCATTATTTTAAAATATATTTATAAAATATGTTTGTGTCTGTGTGTGTTTATGTCTGTGTTGTTGTGTGTGTGTTTATATTTATATATACATATGTGTGTGTGTCTACAAATAAATATAGATATAAATATAAATATAAATATTTATTTATATATATTATAAGTTAATTTTTTTTACATGTATTATAAAATATACATGAATAAATATCTATTTTTTAATATAGATAGACACACAAACATATTTTAATATATAACATTACATATATATTTATATAGGTATATACATATTCATACAACTTTATACAATAAATAAGATGGATAAATTTTTATTTAAAAGTAAATTAATAAGGATTTTTATTGAAATATGGTTTATATATTTAAGAAGAAATTTTAAATGTAAATAGATTTAAATATTTATTTCAATAATTAAATTTTTTACATGAAAATATAGGAAAATGAGATTATATTTATTTATAAATAACACTAAAATATGAAAAGCATTAAAATATTAACTCCATAATTACCATAATAGTGAAATCATGGAGATGAATCCATGATCTAGAAAATTATTATTAAAATAAAAGGCATGCATACAAGAGAAGAAAGAGAGTCAGGTTACAAATGATAAACACCAAAGTAATCCAAACATAAGTCAGCCTCTGTTTCTGCCACCTCTTCCACACATTCCATGACGACCACCACATCCTCTTAGACTCCCACCTCTTCTCCACTGAATCAGAGTCATCAATGCATCACCTTGATCATCCACACCTACATCATCAGAGTCATGGTCATTATTTTGGCCACCAAATGGAGTATCTCTAGTGTCAACATGACTGACATCATGAACATTGCTAGCAGTTCCTTGATCCCCATATTCCAAATGCTCCTAAGTTTAGGGTTGTTCAACTTGTTCATCACTAGCCTATGCAACCAAAGAAGGTGTATCAATAACATGATTTTTCATTCTAGCATTATATTTACTCTCATGGCTCTCAGTATAGACTAAATCAAAGTCAAGGGAGTTCATTGATTCTAGCATGGAAAAGAAATTTGAAACACCAGTGTTATCAGTCAATGATGCAACACCAGTGTTATGAGTCACTGCCATATTGGTGGTAGATTCATCCAAAGGAACCTCTAGAAAAAGTGAAAAATTGGAAGATCCTTCATCCAAGGCAAGAGGAACCTTGGCATCGGAAGGAGGCAGAGTAGATAGCTGCAAAACAGAGGTCTCTAGTGAGGCTGCAATGATGGTGATACGTTCATATGAAAGGAACTGAAGCATGCCCATCAGGGGTCTCAAAAGATGATTTTATATCATCAGTATGGGAAGTCTTCTCATTGTTGTAACCAGATGAAGCATGAACATCCCCCGTGTGCCCAGGTGACACAATAACTATTGTGAGGACACTAGTATGAGGACTAGAAGCCTATGATTCCCCTACTGTATGTACAGCTACAGGAAGAATAGAAGCCTACATAACATTATAATATTTCACAACCCTTTTTGCAGTAGAATGATCAAATTGTTCAGTGACATTAGTGCCTCACCCACCAGAAGGAAAGCTACCCAGCTTACCTTTAGAAAAGAATTGATCCACCATTAAAACATCATGATCCATCTCCTGATCACTATCAGCACTACCAGAACAAGTATCACACCATTTAGAGGGTCCCTCATATTCAATTGGAGGAAAACTATAAATAGGGATTGTTCCGTCACCTGAAGGATTCGACAACACAACCCCACCTTGTTGACCATCTAGATGTCTATTAGTGAGTTCTTACCAGCTACAACATCAGCAAAAGAAAAAAATCCCCCATTCCTAGATGCAGATAAATTATTTTACAACAAATCACCGATGATGGAATAAGGTGAGGTAACCTTCACACCATCAGGGGTACCCTTATTCCTAGACAAAGGGATTGGTATAGAATTAGGGACACCCTACCCCCCATCAGGGGTCCCCTCCATCCTAGACAAATGCAATGATGGATCAAGGGCACATGGTACTTTGGATTTACAGCTTCCAACAAGGTATCCATAACGTTTACAGTTGGAACATCGCAATCCTCTATTACATTTTTCTTTAACATTCCCTATAGTCGATCAATTTATATAGATTGCAGGAACATGATCAAACTCAATCTCAAGCTCAAACTTAAAATCACTAGAAACCAAAAGAATTGTCTCTACAAGGGGCAAAGTCATGTCAAAATCAACTAGAATGCGATAAAAATGGCCATATCGAACTGATCCAGTCTTCTTATCTAGTTTCATGGGAGTTCCTACTGCCAAAGAAACATCCCAAAGGATACTTGGATTCCAGAATACCCAACTCAATCCTTTGATCTGATTCCAGGATTGAGCAACAGTGTTATGGCTTGAAAGGGATCAAACAAGGGTTCCCAGTTCCGAAATCTAAGAATCCTAGGCTTAAGATTCACAAACCCACGACTCTAGGACCTCAATTTCATATTGCTAGAGTGAGAAGTAAAATGGTAAAATTTGTGTTCAAATAGATACCATCTGCCAATCACTGAAATCCCAAATCTCTTGGAGACATTTTCTAAGGTCTTCAACCATCCACAAAGAATGTATCGAGCTTAGTCGGGCAATAATTGAATTTTTCCAAGCATCAATTCGCTTTTCAATTATTTTTAAACTATTTTTGACTAAATATAGTATATTTTAATTGTAAACATATTTAGTATTACATAAATAATATTTTTGAAATATATTATTTATATATATATATATCAGTAAAAATGTATTTATATATTAAAATATAACTTTTAATACTATATATATATATATTAAAGGGTTATTTTTATCAGAACTAAGAAGAGAATTGATAAATCCCCATTTTACCAATGATAAGAAAATCATTGTTAAATTCCTCATTTATTAGTGATAAGAAAAAATGTTGATAAAGGTGGCGCTTTTATAAGTGTTTTTTAGCACAGATAAAAGATGCCTTTATCAATGATTTTAAATAGTGATGATAAAAGAACTTCCTTTATTAATGATTTTTTAACACTGATAAAGTGTAGCACTGAATAAGTGTGATTCGTTAGTAGTATAAGAGGATTGTAATGTAAAACTAGACATCAAAAAGACATGAGACAATGTAATAATGACAATGCGGAATATAAAGAGACAAGAGCTGAATAAATAGGATTTCATTAATCTTCAAAAATTGATTCAGATTTACAATATAACTTATCTGAGTCCCAAATAAAAATAAAAATCTGATCAGTATCAAAGAGTTGAAGGGCCATTAGGGTATTTTTCTTTCCTAACAACTGGAGTCAGTAGAGTAGAAATATGAGGTGACTTATCTCCTGGAATCACAAGATTTTTCCCCACAGGATGAATCTGATGAAGGGATTGAGGAAGAAAAATACCAAAAGTTCTTATATGAGATGTGGAAGGTGAAGTGATGGTTGGAGGAACAATAAAAAAAGTAGAGGTAGTACTTGAAGCGATTGTAGGGGTATGGGATATGCTGGGTATGTGAAGAGCTAGAGGTTCTAGAACTAGAGCATTGGTAACACACATAAAAGGCTACAAGTTCTTTGTATTGTCAATCACAGCTCTAGGCCCATACTCTATACATTGTAAGAACCCGACCCTCTTAAACACAAATTGATCTAATAGAGGACCCATGACTAAATGCTTCTTCATAATATATTTGAAGGTGGTGGTTAATGGAGGCATCTAAAGATCTCGAGCTAAGTATCTAAACTGATTATTCATATCTACCTAAGTAAAAATCCTACTGATATAATACTTGATAGAACCCTTCATGATATATTTTTCCATAGAAATGTTTGTCATTTCCACTTTAACCATGTCTGAAAACTTTTCTACATGAGAAACAACATCTATCTATACTTGATTCCTTATATCCATAATACTATTCAACATAATTTGGATTTAATCACGCACAACTCATCTAATAAATCCTTCTATATGGAAACAAATGCAGGTGGAGGAGAATAAGAAGAAGTAGAAGACCTAGAAGATATATTGATAAAAGAGAGATACCTCTTATCTAGATTACCAGCATAACTATTAAGTCTTCATAAAGAGCTCTTATTTATCCCTAGAAACCTCCCACATATGCTCTAAAATAACCACTATGATGATCCATATGATCTTGTTTCACAAATACAATAGGTTGTTTATGAGAAACCACACTCTCAATAGTAAATGAAATTTCTTCCTATTTATTATATTCATCGTAATTAATTATACTGATAAATATTTAATTTATAACTTCCAATAGAAAATTATTTAATTAAAAAAATAGATTAAGTAAATTCTAAAGTTAGAATATAAGTTGCATCTGGTCAAGGTTAAGAAATGAATGGGCTAAGAGATTCAATGAATATCAACTCTAAATGTATCAAATAGACCCCATAGTATCCTAGGAATCAAATTGAGATTTCTATATCTCTTGAATTGACCAATTTGAATATTCAAAAACCAAAAATTCTCTTTAAGGAAAGTAATCATCGATTAGATTACCTTGGAAACACTATATGAATCATGTCCTAAAGTGGATGTTATGGGAGGTTTTATCAGATTTGATACAAATAGACATTATAGGATGTCATCAACAGAATTTTCAATCTTGACTTGTTCCTTAACAATTTGTGAATATTATTTCTATAAAAATGGTTTTAAAAGTTTGAAAATAGTAGGTATGGAATTTTTATCCAAATTGGGTGGATTATAATCATCCTTTTTATCCTTATCCTAACCATAAATACAAGAACGTGGATTCAAGGTAATAAGAGAATCCTTAGAAGATACACCCTCTCTTGGAGGTTCATAACTAAATATCAGTGCTCCCCATATCTCAAACATACAAGGACTATCTACAATTGGAACTTAATCCTAATCACTTATAGAGTCATTAAGATTTAGTTAAAAAAATTGAGATCCTAGAATCCTCTACCCCTCTGATGTTTCCTATCTATCCATGGGTCCTTCAGTACATTCAAAGATAATACTTAAATTTTTATATCAATAATAATATGAATATGGTATCACATTTATATTGGTTCAAAACAAGTAATTATTTTAAATTTCAAGAAAAATAACTTTGATAGGTTAAGTGAGAAACCTCACAGAAATCACATCTGATTCAGATACCAACATCCCAAAACGTAATTCCACATATAATCACAAATAGAAACCAATTGAAGTGCATGATTCAAAAACAAAAAAAAACTAACCAAATAGTAAAAATTCAAATTTCCGAAGTCATGAAAAACCTACATTCAGAGATAATGTGTACCACCACTAATTCTCATGCCACCAGACCAATCCTATAGAGGATATGCCTCCTGAAAATTCATAGAATTCTTGAACATCAAATCCCAAAGGAAGCTTAAATACACTACAGCAGACTAACTATGAAAACTACAATGTAACATAAATCCTGAGCAGAGTTGTATGAGATTCAAGCCTCAACAGTGAGTCACGACCTATGAAAATACCACCAAAGTCTTTCTAATTCAAGTAATATCAACCTACCTATATTAACTCCTTAATTCAACCATGGGATGATGAAGGCCACCAGAATAACTGAAAAACCACATTACTTTGTAGCAACAAAACCACCACCAACATATGAAACAAACACCTTTAAGGGAATAAGAGGAAAAATCCAACACCGGGAAGACAAGTCAGGAGCCACACCTCATAGGACACCAATGAAGAATCATCCATAACATACCAAAAGAAGCCTCTTCTAGCACTTCGAGTCTAGATCCTTCTCTAGAACTACCCCTCATGATAAAATATACAGCCTCAATGGCTTCATAGTTTTAATGGTGTCATATTTTAGTCATTTTTAAGCACTAGATGTTTTAGGGGAATATTATTCAGAAGTTCACTTCATATTAATAGATATTTTAGGATTTGAAGGCTAGCATTTCAGTAAAGGAAGGATCAAAAGAGGTCCCAACATTGGTTGGAAAGGAAAATGGCGATTCAAATACTATTTTGGGGATACTAAAATCATTTGGGTATTTTTTTGTAGTAATGATACATAAAACTTCATACAATAGTTTGAAATATTAGGAGTGTAGAGTATATTTAAAAACATTTAAGGTAAATTCAATTAAACATACCCACATTTTGACTAAATTTATGATTAATATAAAGAGAAATTTAATTTTTTATTCTAATTAAATAAATTTCTTAAGAAAGTAGCTTGAAAAAATTAAAAGATAAGATATAAATAATTAATCATAATAGAAATTATTCTTAGTGAATCAATCATAATACATATTTTAGATAATTTTTACTCTCACAATTCATAGTCTTTTTTAATAAAATAGCTAGTAGATGTTTAGTTCTAATGAATTTAAGAGAGATATCCGCCTTTCGGAAATTATATCTCAATAATTTATGTCTTACAAAAATGTGCTTAGACTTAAAATTCGATACAGTACTAGTATAAATGTTAATAGAACATATTTTTTTCTAGTTTATAGGGACTTGTATGAATTGATATCCATATTCTTGTAACGTGTATTTTATCTTTAGAGTCTATGCACAATAACTACCTGCATCTATGTACTCATCTTAAAAGGTATATATTGTAGCCTAATTCTATTTTTTCTACACCAAGATACTAGATACTTTCTAAAAAAAGAAATGTTCTAAAGGTGATTTTTCTATCTAACTTATAGTCATCGAAGTCAGTATTAGATTACCTAATTAAATAAAAATAATTTCCTCTATAATTGAATAGTTAAAAATAGGTTTTACTTTTGAGTTATTTAAAAATACTTTTAACAAAAATCAAATGATATTCACTAGTATTTTCCAGAAAATGAGCACACAACCAGACACTAAACATAATTTCAGTTCATATAGATATTAAGTAAATTAAAATTCAAATCATACCTCATTAAATAGTTTAATCAACTAGTTTTCAAATTACATAATGATCCAAATTACTGGTTGTTCTCATGGGAGCATCACTTTCTTTGGACTAATCCATGAAAAAACTTTTTAAAAGATATTTAGTGTACTTAATCTTGTTTAAAATAATGTATTCTTTATTTTGGAAGATCTAAAAACATAGAAATAACTTTAGTCAACCCATTAAACTCATTTCAAATTCATTGTACAATAATTTTGAAAATTCAGTGCATTGAAAATTTCTCTAAGAACCAAACATAATTTCATCACTATAAATTTTTGCAACCAATTAATATTTTAAATATCATTTAATATATAAGTTATGATCAGGAACACCATTTGTAAAACTATTTGAAATAATAAAAGTGTTGACCCTGTCATATGAATTCGAAGATCTTATTTCAAACCATAAAGTTCTTTAGAAAATTTCAAAACATGATTCAGGAAATGGGGATTTGAAAAGAAAGTGGGTTGCTCAAAAAAAATTCATAAATATAACCATTTATAAAATCACTCTTTAAATCAATTTATTATAATATGACACTTAGATGTGCTATATAAGAATATATTATCCTAATTTCTTTAAGTATTGCTACAAGAGTAAAGGTTTCCTTGTAATCAATGCAATCTTCTTGACAATAACTTTTTTCTAAAAATCTAGATTTTCTTATAATAACATTTACATACTCATTAATCTTGTTTCTATAAACCCACTTAGTGATAATGTTAAAATAGTATTTAGGTCTTTAAACTAGTTCTGACACTCTATTCCTTTCAAAATGATTCAATTATTCATGCATATACATCACCCAATGTTCATTACTAATTTCCTCATTAATGTTCTTGGGTTCAAGATATGAAAAAAGGATTGATGTTCAACTTGTTTTCTAAGTGATTATCAAGTTTGGGTCACTCTATTTAGATACACAATAACTGTATCTAAAGGATGGTATCTATGGTTTCAAATGGTTTCAGGTATATTAGTTTCTTTAAGGTTTTATTTCAAGTTTTTGTTCCTCTAAAAGGCCATTGTTGGGATATTTTACAAGAAAATTGGTAAAAATGTGTTTGGTATTATAGTTGTAATTGATATTTAAATTGTGCATATCATCCTCCAAGTTTTATAAGGAAACGTTATGTTCATGTGGATCCATATCATAAAATACAATATAAATAAATTCTTCTATAAACTTTGATATTTTATTAAATACTTTATAGGATTTTCTAGATATATAATAAACAACTAAAATTATCTCATCACTCTTTGATGAAAAATTATCCATATTATCCTTCTTATTTAGAATAAAAACATTGTAACCAAAAATATTGAAATAATTTTACTTATTATTTTTCCCATCTAGTAATTAATATGAAGTATTCATTAAAATATTTCATATCATGAATCTATTAATTACATAAACCTTCAGTTCATAACTTCAACCAAAAATTTGACTGATATATCAATTCACTAAGCGCGGTCTGGGCTATCTCTTGAAGGATGTTATTCCTTCTTCAAATCACTTAATTTTGTTAAAGTGTACTTGGAATAAAGAAATTATGATTATAGCCATGTTGTGAGCATAATGATTCAAAATTTTGATTTTCAAATGCATGCCCATGATCACTTAAAAAACTCTTAATGGTATTTCCACTATGGTTCTCTAAAGTTTTTTCATACTTTTTAAAAGATATACAAACCTCACTTTTTTACGCCAAGAAATATACCGATATTAACCTTGAATAATCATTAACAAATACATAAGCATAATGTTTTCCTACTAAGATTAAAATTATAAATAGTCCAAAATAGTCCATGTGAACTAATTCTAGTGGTTTATAAGTAGAAATATCTTTCTTTTTTATGAATTAAAAATTTATGTTGGTATCCCTTTTATTAGGGATTTAACACTTTTTCTTTTGGGAAATATAGTTTAGGTAGATCTTTGACTAAACCCTTTTTATTATATTTTTAAGAGAATATATATTCAAGTGATTCAGTCTCCAATAACCAACAAATATTCATAATAAAATTAATTTACACAAGAAATGTTTTTAGAAAATAAAGAATTTAAATCAAATATATAAACATTATCATTCCACAAAGTAGTTAAACCTATATTAAAATTATAATAATAAATATTACAATAATTATTATGAAAATTTATATGAAAAACATCATCACATAATAAAGATATTCTTATCATATTATACTTTAATCCACCAACAAATAAAATTTTAGAAATTAATTAGGATTTAGAATTACCAGCTTGACCAAGGGAAATAATTTTTCCTTTTCCATTTTCACCAAAGGTGACATGACCACTATCCTCATGGTTAAAACCTTATAATATTGATATATACCCTATCATATGTATATATTACCAATTTAACATTCACCATAGATTCTTACAGGAAATTTTAATAAATTTTTCCAATAATCAATCAAATACTCATTAATTTTGGTACCCATATCTATTTTTCTCCGTAATTGTTAGGAAATAAATCTTTAGGAATCCGATATATGTAATATATTTATCACCATATTTATGTGTATATTTACAAGAATTAGATAAATACGATATTTTTTTCCAAACTATATTTTTCAATATTTAGATGTTCCAGTTATATTGTTTATTATAGTCTTATTTACAGCATTTAGACTAGACATAAAATAGTTATTACAAAGTTTGTTTTTATGTCTATGTTGATAACCAAAATCAAATCTTAATTTAGGTATAATATGACTTCATATATTTTTATTGATGGTTTCTATTTTTACTACAAAACCTTCAATATCTTCCTTTAGTTTCTCATTTAGGCACTTTAAGCCAATATTATCCTTGATAAGAAAATGATTTTTCAAATTTTTAATTGTAATATATGATTTAATAATAGTATATATAGGATGTTACTTCATTACATTTTTATATTTATCTATAATATTATTAAATGTATATTCTTGATTGTTAGAATCTTCAAATAGAACTTCACTTGGAATATCATTTTCACCATGATTTTTATATTTAGAGATATCATAAATATGATCAGAAGAAATAGTTTTTACTTCTAGAGTAGTATCCATAAAGAATATATTTTAATTTTTATTAACACATTTCTAGTTAGTATCTGAGTCATTGGATCTATCCTCAGAAGTACTCTAGTTGGGATTCATTTATATTACATATTAAATCCCTTAGTCCTTATACTTATTCATATATTTTAACTTTATAAAATCATCATTGATGTGTCCATTCGGTTTAAACTAATTATAGGTAACTTCTCTAAAATTACCATCCTTCTTCCAATCTCCTTTCTTCTCATACTTTCCCTTGAAAATTGATTTCTATAAAAGCTTATTCTTTTTCTAAAATTTATAGAATATTATTTGTATATTAACTGAGATGATTTGAATTAAATTTATTTCTTTTTTAAAACATCCTTATCATTTAATTTGATTACTTCCTTATGTATCATTATTTTTGCTATCAACACTTTTATTGGGAGCTTAAACACATAAAATGATTTTTTAATGGATATGGTTGTGCTTCTCCATATGTCATATAGGCATCTAAAAATACTAATTAGTTGATACTTGTTATCAATATACTTTCCTAGTTTATCCATCATATTTTAATACCCATTAAACATGAGATATATTTGAGAAATAGAATCATAATAATTTATATGAAATGTTCTATAATTAATAGTATAGGTTTTTAAATGCATTTCCTGTACATATTTTCCTCTTTCATGAGACACAAATAAGGTTTCCAAAAATTTCAAAAAATGAGAACATTCAAATATTATATAAAATTCATCTTCTACTAGTTCACGTTATAAAGCATTCATTTCTTTACAATTAGAGTAATATAGAGATTTAGTGTCATCACTCCATTCAACTCTAGCATCTTTTTTTTCATATTTATGTTCTATTATCGTAAAAATATAAATACACATACATTCAAGATGTATTTTCATTTTTATTTTCCATTGATCATAGTTTATACCATTAAAATATAGAGGTTTTTTATACCAGTCCCCTCAAGTATATTATTATCCATAAAGATATTAATTTAGAAATAAAAAATTATATCTTTTATTTAAAAACATGATCGCAATTAAATTTAGATAAATAAAAATAAGAATGAAATAAAATCCTATAACAAAAAATATTTACTGTAGTTTAGTACCCAATAGGGATTTCAATTGAGTGTCTAATATAAATTTATGTTTAATAAAATTTAAAAATTAACGACTAAGAAGCTTGATCAAAACTCTGTTAAAATAACTTGTGATCAGCCAGATATTTTTTAGATTATTCTACTAATATTAAACTGAAAATATACCATTTAAAGAAGATTGATATCCAATTATAGTTTTGAAAAATATATTTTCATGTTTTTTAGAGTAGGAAAAACTTGAAAACATAAATAAAAAATAAATTCAAGAGGTTAAATCTGAAGCTCAAACCTAATCCTCTCAACTTGACAATCACCTTCTTTCAATCATTTTTATTAATCTAGAATTGATCCATAACCTAGATTGGGTATATAGTGTACAACCACACAAAATACTACCTAGGTTATCACCAAGAATCTTACATAGTTTCTGATGGAGTTAAAATATTACAAAAATAAATATTATATAAGTAAACTTTTATGATCTACATGCGTATGTTATTTAACAAATTTAAAGAAAATATTATGTACAACTAAAATATAATAAAAATAGAAATAGAGAAATAAAATTTTGATGTAGTAAAATATATAAGGATAGTATTTATATAGAGGTATATTCACTTCTTGATGTATTTATTTAGTTATGATATGATATCCATAGATAGAAAGGTGTTCTCAGATCTTGCGTCATATTTCACTTGAAAACAAAGGGTCAAGATTTTGAAAATAGGCTACTCCTTTGAATTTTTCACTCTTATATATCCTGATATATATTTATATGACTTTATTCTGACATAAATATTAATCCTCCTCTAAAAATATCTTTTGTAAAAGAATCATTAGGAAACATCATAATTGAAATAAAATATGAGATCATTAACTTTCACAGAACAAGAATTTAATTCTTCATAGAAGGTGGTTGGATTATATTATATTAAAATATAATTTCCACTTTGTACATTTTGACTTGAAGTATGGAACCTTATATTCTCAAATGTAATATCAAAATGTTTTGAAAATTATGATGTTAGGAAATTTATATGTTGTGGGGTCAATCGATAGAGTGTACATTCAATTCAACTGAACTTGCGGTTGCACGAGGTCCGTAAAATTGCTTTCGTAAATTTCCAAAATAAACTATGTCATAAGGTCACTTGATTTCATCATGTGGTTTATTGGAATAAACTTATGGTATCCAAAATACTTATAAGTTTTTTCCTACTAGAAGGATATAACATACAGTTGGTTGACATAGCAAGCAGTTACTAAGTGTTCATTCAGTAAATCTAACACTTGGTGAAAAATAAGATAGAGCATCCCAGAGATATAACATGTGGTTTCTCAGATTGTCCTTGTAGTTTCTTGTTTACCCATGAGTTTGGTTAAACAGTTTGAGATAAATCCATTATACTCAATCATTTAGGTATGCAATTTATCCTTTTATTAAGTGGCCAGAAAATTTCCAAGCGGATTCAAGTGGAAGATCGAATACCTTTATATAAAATCCATTATTATTATAGCTACTTGATAACTTAAGAAAATTTTCAACATATAACACCTAATAGCTGGTTTGTCTTCACAGGTGTTTTTTCGATGATCTGGCTTTATGGTCATTTCCAGACTAAAAAAAATCCATAATTCCTAGAAAAATGTTTAACTTCCATAAAACATATAATTTATTATAAATATATTAAACATGATTTTTTATCATTAAAAAATGAAATTAATAGAATATTCTAACATGGACCTTCTCAAATAAAATTTATAAGAGGTAAATAATATACATTTATAATGGTTGAAAACATTTAAAGATTCATTTGGGCCTATTTATTATCTCATAAAAGTTATTCTTTCAAATTGTTTATCAAGTTTTATAAAAAAATTAAAATGAAAGAGGCTATAAAATTATTTCAATTTGAAGTGATCATGCTATAAAATTCAATAATAAAAATTTTGATTTTTTATACTCTTCTAAAGGCTAAAATATTTTTTTTTATAATTCTCAAACCCCAAAAAAATTGATAGTAGAGAGGTGAAATCAAACTAGCCTAGAAAAAACTCAAAATAATTTTAATGATTTTAATTTACCAAAATATTTTTTAGCTGAGGTCTTGAATCCTACATCCTTTATCGGTAATCATGTTTTTATATTTCTTTTTCTCAAAAAGACACCTTATGAACTTTAAACAAATAAAAAACCTAATGAAAAACTTTTTAATGTTTTTTTCAATAAATTTTTTATTTTATACATCAAGGATAATCTGGGAAATTTGATTTTGAAAAAAGATAAAGATATCTTTATTAGGTATTCCAACTCAAGTAATTCATATTGATGCTTTAACAGATGGAATAAAATGATGATAGAATCAATCCATGTTTTTTTATAAAAATTTTACAAAATACATTTCTCAAAAAAAAATTGAAAATAATTTTTTAAATGAACATTTTCAAACAATTGAAGTTGAAGAAG
Source organism: Viscum album (assembly GCA_963277665.1). NCBI lineage: Eukaryota > Viridiplantae > Streptophyta > Magnoliopsida > Santalales > Viscaceae > Viscum > Viscum album. The sequence continues at coordinate 1,409,599,027 of OY728125.1, forward strand.
AACAAAAATATCCTTAAAATTATTTACCTAAAGATTTTAAAAAATAAAAAGGCCATCCCTGTAAAATTCCAGGTAAATAAAGAAATAATATAGTTTCATTTTAATTAATATTTTGTGAATTAAATATAAATTTTAATTTTAAGGGGTTTCTATGTTCTATGGCGTACCCGATACACAACAACGAGTTTCTTTGAAATCTTACATTGCTCATAAAAAATATAATATTATTATTTTAAATGCTAGTTAATGCATATCCATTGTAATGGTGGGAAAAAAATACAACTAACTACAATATGATTATGCACGTTTGTAAATTTTTTTCACATTTATCCAATAAAAATTTAGAGGCTTAAAATAATAAAGAATCTGATTTTAAGCATAAATACTCTAATATTCTTTAAAAGGTCGATTTACCGCCTTTAATGGATAAACCTCTTTAAATCTAGTTTTGGAATCTTTTATATGTTCTATTTTAAAAAATAAAATTCTTCTTTAGAATCGGGATATCAAAATTTACATTGGGTAAATTTTTGGTATTTTTCTGATAAAATTCAATTTTTGATGAATAGTAAAAAATACTATATTTTAATTCAAAACTGCCTTTTAATCTAATTTATTGATATGGTTAGAATATCTTTTTAATTGTTTTTAAAGTTTAATTAGATTATATTTTTAAATTTTATCCAATTTTGGTCATTGCAAGTAATTTCACCTTGAAATTGGATATAAACCAGTCTCAATCTTTTGATAGTTATTATTTCATAAAAACACGCTTTTTGTTTTGAAAATGGAAATTAATTTTAAATGAATTAATCCAAATTATATGTATTTAATTTGGTAAAATAAACATCATTTTTTAATTTGTAATATCAAATATATCTTAGGCTGAATTTTTGGTATTTTTCTGAAAAACATCATTTTTTTATAAATAGTTAAACCACTAAGTAGTAGTTAAAAACTGAATTTTTCATTTAAATGATATTTTAAAGATTATGTGAATTGAATTTTGAAAATAAAACATACATGGTTATTATTATTAAGTAAAATTTGGTTCAATAAAAAGAAAATAATTTTTTTTGAATACTAACTTTTGACTTTTATTTACTGCGGTTAAAGGTAAATAGGGTAATTCAAGGTAAAAATAATATCATAAAAATAAACAATTACCTTAACACATGTCCTAAACTTATTTTATGAGTCATTACTGACCATGTACATCCTTTTTTCTATTTTGGGACAATATAGAGCCACTTAATTGTGGTAATGACACTTTATATTAACTAATTTAAAGTAAAGGCAAAAGTCAAATAAACAAATATATTTTTCTAAATTAATTTTTACATATGGTTATATAAGTTATATTTTCAAATATAAATATTATTTAGAAAGATAAAACTATTTCCTACATCATGGTAATTTTTTAATAATTTTTAGACATCAAATAAATTAAATTATTTATGACACAAAAATGATGATGTGTTTACCTCATTAATAAATGATTTAAATAAATAAGATTATAAAGATTAAAATAATATCCAAAACCTGTGCAATTATTATTGGATGATTTTATTTCGACCATGAGTCATATTATCTTTTACTTTGATAATTTTTGGTCATTTAGAAATCGAAAATCATTGTATAATAATATAATATTTTTGCACATTCCTAAAGAGCCCCTCCACCCCCTTATAAAAGCCCACACCTCAAACCCATTACTCACACTTATCAAGCCCCTTGTCTCATAAAAACCCTACCCAAATAATCTCTCAAGATCCCTCTCTTCCTCCTAGAAGCCTTACCTTAGGCAGAAGGCACTTTAATAAACCCTTTTGGTTCAATCCATAGGAAGTTAACTGATTTAAAGGTAACATCTTCTCTTAAGTTTTTTGTTTTATTTTACTCCTCCAACCCCCTAAACACTTTTTATTCCTTTATTTTATAAAAACACTAGTAAAATAAATATACTAGGTTTTTTATGATAATTATTTTAACTACACTTACACACACCTTCATCTAATGGGTAAAGAACATATTGTTTCTTTGGAAGGGAAACTAACGCCTCACGAAACGATGATTGTTCAATTATATCCTAATGCCTCTCATAGTGGCCATTATTATGGAATTGTATTTATATATGATATTTTTTTGTTTATTGTTACTTTAGTCTTCTTTATTTTTCATTTATATCATACCTTTATGGTTTCCATTTTGGGTAAATGCGATAATTTCATTTTAGGAAGTGCGGACTGCCACCCACTCAAAGTGATATGACTCATTAATGCCAAACATGGAACTTATAAAGGATGGATTTACTGAGATTATATATATGATATTATACTGGAATTATTATATAACTATGTATCATTATGTTTTCAATCCATTAAATCTGAAATAGAAATGAAAGTATCATTCATGCGTACGTACGGCTTACCATCACCATAAATGGTACATTTCATTTATTACCTCCAAATGTTATGTGATATTATAAATACATGTATATAATAGATATAATAGATATATATTATATCTAAATCATGAATATCATTCTGGATATAATGAACTTTTGACTACATGAACAACTTGTAATTATAAGTAGTCCATTTTGACTCAAGTACCAAATATCGACAAAATGGCCATTATTAACTTAAATGATTACATAATGTGTATAACATGGTAAAAAGTTATTTAAAATAAATTATAAACTTGAAAAAGGTTCTTAAGAAAGTATAAATTAACATTAGTTTATTATTCATGGGATTAATGAAGGAACGGGTCAAGTCAGATACAAGGTAAGGGACTTCGTCTCAATCTCCTTTCATTGAGGAATATTTTGTTTTAATGCACAGCTTTATTTTATACATTTTATAAACACCTTTGAATTTTCATTTTATTCAAAGGGAATGCTTTTCTTTGAAGCATTTTACTAAATGACAAAAAAATGAATGTTTCTTTTTAACGTAAGTGGTGACAATGACCTTTCTGCCACTGTGAGTATTATTTGATCTTTGGCTTATTTAACAAGATGAAATGTTTTTAAAAGGAAAACAAATACCATATACTATTTTTTACGTATTTTGGTATTGAAAATTGTTTTGAGAAAGAATTTATTATTTCAATATCTGGAAATGATATATTTTTACTGAAATGTAGAAATGTTATCTTTCCATTATGCTTGTTTTATGTGTCATGGTTCTTGGGAATTATTTATGTATACGGGTGGTTTCATGATAAACCTAGGGCAGGTGAGTCCGAGATAGCGCACTGATGAATTGGGTGATGTGGCGGTGGTAAACGAGAATGTTTCTCCTAAGATATTTAGGGAATATACTGTAATGGGTATTCCAAATGTAATACCCCATGTAGCTGTGAAAGCTACAACGTAAGTATGTTATTGATGCAATAAGTTACCTTTATGGTTTTTTTACTATGTAAATCTTATGATTTCATGAGGTATGTTAAAGAGCTTATGTTACGTATGTATTGATGAACTAATTTTTTATTTCTTTTTTTTAACCCATTGAGAGCATTTTATGATCATCCGAGGTTTTGAAATGTTTTTCACAGGACTTAAAGATGGATACGTTCAATGATGGGATCATGGAAAAGTCATGCTATCTAAAATATTGATCTAGACATGACTCTTTTTTTAAGAGTTTTTATTTTCTGAAAAACAATTAAAACTCGGTAGAAGTGTCTACCTTGTAATTTTTGAGATGTAATGTAATATTTATGGCCTAGCTCTATAAAACACTAAACCGAAAAAGATCCTCAATGTGAATTATTCATTTAATTCAAGATTTTGAAATTTTTAAGGCCAGGTACCTATATTTGGTATCAGAGGTCAGTTTTGATTCCATTAGTAGTTAGGGTATTGTTAAATTAATATCCATAAATTAATTTATGTTAATATTTAAATCATAGCATTTACAGACTACCATGTTGCTTCACCTAATATATATCTCTGTTTAGAATGGTTTTCCACAGAGGAAACATGGAAGCTATGTTGGGATGACATCAGGAGGAAAAAAACCATCCAAATCATCAACCTGAGATGGTCAGAATCAGAATTGAACAGTTTTTTATAGTTAGGGAATAGTTGAATTAGGCTATAAATAGTGGTGGTATCCATGCACGAGATCAGCCAGATCAAATATAGATGAATGTGTCAGTAGTGGAGCATTTCATGAGGCAACATCCCCCATCTTTCAGAGGATCATCTAACCCAGTTCTATATGAAGGGTGTATTAAAAAAATTGGAGAAGATTTTTTATGTCATGGGGTGTTCAGAACATCAAAAGGTTAGTCTTGTTGTTAACCATATTGAATGTGAAGTTGATCAGTGGTGGTCAATGGTGAAAAATATCAGGGATAGTAAGAAGATTGATGCTCTTGATTGGGATGATTTCAAATTTATGTCTCTTGAGAAATATTTTCCTAAGGTGGTTTGACTTAGAATGGAAACAAAATCCTATAATTGAGGTAGGAGGATGACTCAATGGCTGCTTATGAAGAAAAATTCACAAGATTGGAAAGGTATTCTCCAAATTTCATACGAGATCTTGATAGTAAAATCAACCATTTTTACTCTGTATTAAATCCAAAGTATCTAAGGTATTTAGTTTCTCATAAGTTAAAAATTTATGAAAAACTTGTTCGATGTGCGGAGAAGGTGGAAATGTATTTTTCCGATGATCAGGTGTTCTTTGAAAAACAACATAATAAGAGTTCGATGTGATAGGAGAAAGGGAAGAACTCTTCAAAAAAGTCTGATGGTAAGAAACTTAAGTTTACAGTTTGTGAAAATTGTGGTAAAAATCATGCTGGGTTATGTCATTTGAATTCTAATAAGTGCTACCAATGTGGTAAAATGGTACATAAATCTCATAATTTCACTGAAAAAGATCAGGGTAACGGTAAGACAAATTCTGATTTATAGTTAGTAAAAAAATTTAAGTGAAATGAAGTGGTTCATTATGAAAAAAATGAGTGTCCAACAAAGAACTCGACTAAGGGAAAGTAGCCAGACTACAAGAAGAAAGGGGTGGTGAAATCCTTTTCAAATACTTCAGTAGATGTTGGGCCATCAAATGAAGTAGTATCAAGTACACTATTTTCTTGTTCTGAATATTCCAATGTGTTTTTTGATTTAGGGTCTACACATTCATTAATTTCTGAGAATTTTTCTTGTAAATTGGGAATTCCATATCAAGATATGAATCTAGAAATTATGGTAAAAACACCAGGAGGTAATGTTGACAAAAAAAATTATAAGAACCTTCATGTCCTTGTGTGCGGAAAGAATCTACCTGCAAAACTTATTGTTTTTACTCTAGTTGAGTTTGATGTTATTTTGGGTATGGATTGGATTTTTGTTTATCTTGCTAAGATTGATTGCAGAGCTATAGATGTTTCTTTTCAGAAAGATTTTCAGTTTGTGTACAAGAATGAACCCTTAATTTTGATAACATATTAGGATGCTGAGAAACTAGTAAAAGAAGGAAATTAATGTTACCTTGCACATATTGTTGAAAAGAAAGGAACAGTTCATATTAATGATGTGCCAATGTTAACTGAGTACCTTTGTGTTTTTCCTGATGAGTTTACTGGTATTATACCTGATCGGGAAGTAAAATTTACTGTTGACTTAGTTTCTGATGCTAAGAAAATTCCCAAACCCCCTTATCAAATTGCTCAAATTGAAATTTTACAGTTAAAGAAGCAATTGCAAGAGTTATTAGATAGAGGTTTCATTCGACCTAGAAAATCACCATGGGGTGCTCCAATCTTATTTGTTAAAAAATAATGATAGTTCAATGAGACTTTTAATTGATTATAGAGCAGTGAATAACATCGCTGTAAGGAACAAGTATCCTTTGACTCATATAGATGATTTGTTTGATCATCTCCAGGGAGCTCATTATTTCTCGAAGATTTACTTGAGGTCGGGTTTCAATCAGTTGAAAGTAGAGGAGGAAGATATTCTGAAGACCGCATTTCTTACTAGATATGTCCATTACGAATTTGTAGTTATGCCTTTTGGGATAACCAATGCGCCTGTTGTATTCATGGGTCTTATGAATAGAATTTTCCATGAGTTATTGGATAAGTTTGTGGTTTTGTTCATTGATGATATGTTGGTTTATTCTAAAAGTAAAGAGGAGCATGAATTTCATTTAATTTTTGCCTTAAAAACTGTAAAAGAAAATAAACTATTTTAGAAATTCAGCAAGTGTGAGTTTTGGTTACAAAATATTTCTTTTCTTGGTCACATTATTTCAAAAAATGGCATAACTTTTGATCCTTATAAAACAAAATTTGTTGAATAATGGACAAGACCCACAAATATAACTAAGATTCGTAGATTTCTTAGTTTGACAGGTTATTACCAGAGGTTTATTGAAAATTTTACACTATTATCTAGCCCACTGACTAAGTTAACTTAAAAAGGTGTTAAGCTTGTTTGGACAAAGTAATGTGATGATTGTTTTCAGGAATTGAAAAGAATATTGGTGAATGCTTTAGTTTTGGCACTACCTACCAGAACTGGTGAGTTTTTTATCTACAGTGATACGTCGTGGAAAGGACATAGTTGTGTTCTTATGTAGAATGATTGGGTAATTGCATATGCTTCATGTCAGTTGAATCCTCATGAGTTAAATTACCCTACAGATGATTTGGAATTAGCTTCTGTTTTTTTTTCATTAAAAATTTTGAGGCATCATTTGTATGGAGTAAAATGTGAAAAAATATATTGACCACAAAAGTCTGAAGTATATATTCACTCAGAAAGAATTGAAGATCAGATAGAGGAGATGGTTTGAATTAATCAAGGATTATGACCACACGATCCTTTACCATCTGGGAAAAGCAAATAAATTGGTTGATGTTTTGAGTTAAAAAATTAATGCTTCATTAACCAGGAAACATTTGGAACGAGATCCTTTGGTTTTTGATTTGATAATATTTGGCATAGAAGTTGTTGGTGCCAGAAATTCTTCTTCTTTTTTTCAGTTGTTAGTGAAATCATCTCTATCAGAAAGAATTAAGCAATCACAAAAGGAAGACACTAAGTTGCAGAAAAAGGTAGAGTTGGTTCAGATGGGTATGTTGTCTAAATTTAACATTGATAACAATTTTGTTTTGATATTTGGAAAGAGATTGAGTGTGCCTTTTTATTCACAGTTGAAGAATGAGTTGTCATGTGAAGCTCATAGTTCCTCATTTTTAGTTCATCATGGAAGTACTAAGATGTATAGAGATCTTCAAGAGTATTTCTGGTGGGATGGTATGAAAAGAGATATTGCTGATTTTACTTTCAATTGCTTGACTTGTTACTAGGTTAAAGAAAATCGGAAGTTACCGAAAGGGATGCTTCATTCTTTACCAGTTCCATAGTGGAAATGCGAAAATATATCCATGGACTTCATTGTCATATTACCAAAGACATCTTGAGGTAATAATGAAATATTGGTTATTATTGATCAATTGACTAAATCTTCTCATTTCTATCCTATTCGAGATACTTTGTCTCTAGATCAACTTTTGTGGTTCTATGTTAAAGAGATAGTTAGGTTTTATGGTTTTCCACTCTCCATTGTATCTGATCGTGACCCCAGGTTTACTTATAACTTTTGTAAAGGCCTTTATAAGTCTTTGGTTATTGAATTAAATTTTAGAAAAACTTTTCATCCGTAATCTTATGGGAAATCAGAATGATCAATTCTGGCCTTGGAGGATATACTACGTGCTTGTTCACTGGATTACCAGGAAACATGGGACCAACATCTTTCTTTGGTTGAATTTTCATATAATAATATTTTTCATTCTAGTATTCAGATGGCTCCATTTGAGGCATTATATGGAAAGCATTATCGAACTCCATATTTTTGGGATGACGTTGGTAAAAGGAAGCTGATGGGACTAGAATTGGAAGAAGAGATGGAAGAAAAGGTTCAGCTGATTAAGAAGCACATTAAAACAGCTCGGAGTAGGTAGAAAAGTTATGCGGATAATAGGAGGAAGGATCTTTCTTTTGAGTTAGTTGATCATCTTTCTAAAAGTTTCTCCATGAAAAAGTGTGATGCATTTTTGTAAGAAGGGAAAGTTGAGACTGAGGTTCATTGGACCTTATGAAATCCTAGAGAAAGTTGGATCATTTGCATACAGAGTTTCTTTACCTCTATGTGTGTCCCAGGTACACAATGTTTTTCATTTTTCAATGTTGAGAAAGTATATGCCAGATCCATCTCATGTTTTAAGTCCAGAGGTAGTTCAGTTGAAAGAGAATCTTTCTTATGAGGAACAACCAGTCCAGATTCTTGACCATGGAGAGAAAGTGTTGAGAAATAAGTTAATTCAATAGGTAATGTTTTTGTGGATAAATTATATGGCTGAAGAGGCAATGTTTAAATCTGAAAATGCTATAAAATATTAATACACCCATTTATTTGATAAGTGAATAAAATTGTGAGGACACAATTTATAAAAGGGGAGAAGGATGTAACATCCCAAGTAAATAGAGAAATAATCAATTTTCATTTTAATTGATATTTTTTGAATTAAATATTAATTTTACTTTAAAGGGGTTTCTCTGTTCATTGTTGTTATCGATACGCAACAACGGGTTTCTCTGAAATCTTATATTGCACAATAATAATATAATATTATTATTTTAAATGGTAGTTAATGCCTAGACATTTTAATAAAGGGAATAAATAAAAATAACTACAATATGATTATACATGTTTTTTATATTTTTTTACATTTTTCCCATAAAAATTTAAGGGCTTAAAATAAGAAAGAATACAATTGTAAGCATAAATTCTCCAATATTCTTTAAAAGGTCGATTTACCGCCTTTTAATGGAGAACCCTCTTTAAATACAGTTTTGTTCACTTTTATATATTCTATTTGACAAAATAAAATTCTTATTTAGAATCAGGATATAAAAATTTACTTTGGGTAAATTTTGGGTATTTTTTAATAAAATTCAATTTTGAGGAATAGTGGAAAATACTGTATTTTAATTCAAAACCGTCTTTTAATATAATTTAATTATATGTTTAGATTATCATTTTAATTGGTTTTAAAAATTAATTAGATTATATTTTTACCATTTAATCCAATGTTGATCATTAGAAGTAATTTCACTTTGAAATTGGACAAAAACAATTGTCAAACTTTTGATAGTTATTATTTCTTAAAAACACGATTTTTGTTTTAACAACGAGAATTAATTTTAAATTAATTAATCCAATTTCAAAGTTTTTAAGTTGTTAAAATAGAAATATTTTTTTAATTAAGAATATAAAATATATTTTAGGCTGAATTTTAGGTATTTTTATGAAAAAACTTCAATTTTTGATAAATAGTGAAACCACTACGTAGCAGTTAAAAACTGACTTTTTCATTTAAATGAAATTTTACCACTTCTGTTAATTTAATTTTGAAAATCTGAAATACATGGTTGTTATTAACAAGTAAAATTAGGTTCAATAAGATGAAAATATTTGTCTGTGAATAGTAAATTTGGAATTTTATTTACCGTTGTTAAAGGTAAATAGGGTAATTCAAGGTAAAAAAAATATCATAATAATACAAAATTACATAAATACTTGTCATAACATTATTGGATAAGTCATGTCTTACCATGGTCATCCTTTTGTTGATTTTGGGACCCCATGGTGACACTTAAGAGTGATAATGACACTTTATATTAATTAATATAAAGTAAAGGAAAAAATGACATAAACAAATATCTTTTAGTAAATTAATATTTACATAGAGTTATATAAGTTATATTTTCTACTATAAATATTATTTGTAAATATAAAAATATTTCCTACATCATCATATTTTTTTTATAATTTTTAGACATCAAATAAATAAAATTATTTATGAAACAATAATGATGCATTGTTTACCTCATTAACATATGATTTAAATAAATAAGATTATAATGATTAAAATAATATCCAAAACCTGTACAATTATTTTTGGATGATTTTATTTGGACCATGAGTCATCGTATCTTCAACATTAATAATTTTTGGACATTTAGAAACTGAAAATAACTATATAATAAAATAATATTTTCACACTTTCCTATAGAGCCCCTCCTCCCCCTGATAAAACCTCTCACCTCTAACCCATTATTCACACTTGCCCCATATCTTATCCAAACCCTACCAAAATAATCTCTCAAGATCCCTCTCTTTCTCATATAATTCTTGCCTTAGGCAGAAGGCACTTCAAGAAACCCTTTTGGTTCAAACCAAAGGGAGTTACCCGATTTAAAGGTAACGTCTTCTCTTAAGTTCTTTTGTTTTATTTTACATCTCCAACACCCTAAACTCTTTTTATTCCTTTATTTTAAAACAACACCAATATCCTCAATATATTAGGTTGTTTTTTTGAGAAGTATTCATACTAAACTTTCACACACCTCCATCTAATGGGTAAAGAACATATTGTTTATGTGGATGGAAAACTAACACCTCACAAAATGACGATTGTTCAATTATCTCCTACCGCCTCTCATGGGAGACATTATTATGGTACTAAATTTATATATGATGCATATTATTTTTATGTTTTCATTATGCTTCTGTATTTTTCATTTATATGATACCTCTATGGTTTCCATTATGGTTGAACGCGATTATTTCATTTAAGGAAGTCCAGACTACCGCCACCTCAAAGTGATATGACTCGTTAATGCCATAGGTTGAAAGCATAAAGGATGGAGTTAATGAGATTATATATATGAAATTATACTAGGATTACAATATACCTATTTATCATTATTTTTGCATTCCATTAAATATGAAATACAAAATAAAGTAGTGTTCATGTGTATGTACGGCTTACCGTCTCCATGGACGGTGCATTTCATTTCTTACCTCCAAATGTTATTTACTATTATAAATACATGTATATACTGGATATATATGATATATATGATATATAAATAATTAATATCTTTATATTTATAATGAATGTTTTACCACATGAACAACTTGTAATTATAAGATATCCATTTTTGACTCAAGTACCAAATATTGGCAAAACGACCATTATTAACAAAAATGATAGAATAATGTTTATAATATGGTAATAAGATATTTAAAAGGAATGATAAACTTGAAAAAGATTCTTAATAATGTATAAATTAACTTTAGTTTATTATTCAGGAGATTAAAGAAACAACGGGACAAGTCGGACACGAGGTAAGGGACTTTGTCTCAATCTTCTTTCATTGAGGCATATTTTGTTTTAATACCCAACTTTATTTTGTATTTCTGTATAAACACCTTTGAATATTCATTTCATTTAAAGGGATATTTTTCTATGAATTGTTTTAAAGAATGAAAAAAAGGAATGTTTCTTTTTAATGTAAGCGGTGACAAAGACCTTTCTTCCGTAGCGAGTATTATTTGATCTTTGGCTTCCTTAACAAGCCAAAATGTTTTTAAAAGGAAAATAAATAACATATACTCCTTTTACATATTTTGGTATTAAAAATAGTTTTGAGAAATAATTGATTATTTAAATATCTTGAAATGATATATTGTGATTGGAATGTTGAAATTTTATCATTCCATTTTTCTTGTTTTATATGTTACAGTTATTGGGAACTATTTACATATATGGGTGGTTTCGTGATAAAACTAGGGTGGGTGAGGCCGAGGTAGCTCTCCAATGCATTGGGTAACGTGACAGATGTAAATATGAATCTTACTCCTTATAAATTTAGGGAATATACTGTGATGGTTATTATAAATGTAACTCCCTACGTAGATGTGAAAGGTACAATGTAAGTATGTTATGGATGCAACAAATTACCTTTATGATTTGTGTTTACTATGTAAATCTTATGATTTCATGAGGTATGTTAAAGATCTTATGATACGTATGTATTGATGAACTAATGTTTTCTTTTTTTGTTTTATAACCCTTACTGTTCTTTTTATACTCATCCCAAATTTTGAAATCTTTTTCGCAGTTCTTAGAGATGAATAGGGTCAAGGATGGGATCAAGGAAAAGTCGTGTTATCTAAAACATGGAACTAGACATGACTCTTTTTTTAAGAGTTTTTATTTTATTAAAAAATGGAAACTCAGTAGAAGTTTATACCTTGTACTTTTGAGTTGTAATGTAATGGTTATGTCCTAATTCTCTGAAACTCTAAACCTTAAAAGATCCTCAATGATAATTAATAATTTAATTCAAGATTATCAAATGTTTAAGGTCGGTTCCTTATAATCCCATGGAAAATTTCATATATGATCTAAAATAAAGAACTCGTACTAGATGATCGATCCTAGATGAGGTTGAGCAGCTTTCCTTTTTCTCTCAGTTAACACCCCAAAACCATAATAACACCCTTAATGATGATAATTGGATTCTTTTTATATAATGGGAACTAAATCAATTTACTCTAAAATGATGTATGGACTCTCATGGAAAGACCTAATGATCATAATATCATAGGCTCTAAATGTTTTTTAGGAACAAGTTAGATAAGCTTGGTAATATCACTATAAAAACCACCATTTAGTAGCTAAAGGTTACAACCAATAATAAGGAACTGATTATAGTGAAACCTATTCACTCGTCGCTCGGTTAGAATCCATTAGAATCTTATTATCATTCAATTCTCATCTCAATTTGAAAATTTTTCAAACGGATGTAAAAATTTCCTTTTAAAATAGATTTATTAACAAATATTTTTATGGAATAAAGATCTTATTTTTTAAATAAACTTTTCCCAAATTATGATTAGAAATTAACTTAATCTCATTATGGTTCAAAACAATCCCCTCACACTTGGTATGAATGTCTTTCAAATTTTAATTTATCAAATAATGTTAAAATAGGAAAATAAAATTCAACACCTTTTCTAAAATAAATCTCAAATGATTTATTTATCATTAAAATTTATATTTATGGTGTGATTACCAACTATACAAATGAATCTATTTGTTCTTAATTTTTTGATGAAAAAAAAGTAATTTGAAATGAGATTTATAGGTTAACCCAAATTCTTTCTTGGTTTTGAAATTTATAAAATAAATGATTGAGTTTTTCTAAACTAAGTAGAAGACACTAATGAACTATAAAAAATATTAATCATGGGTCAAACTAAGGAAATTACCACACCCATAAATACAATTTTTAAGCATACATTAAATTAATCCAGTAGGATGATAAACAATAAGATTTATAGAAGTATGATTGGTAGTAAATATTACCTTACTACAACCCGACCTGATATCATTTTCAACATTTTCTTTTTTGATCAATTTTAATCAAATCAAAATGAATATCATTTCAATTTTTTCAAATATATTTTTTATTATTTTAAATGAACTAAAACACCTGGTTTATTTTACTCAAAAGGAACTTCTTTTTAGTTACCTAGTTTTTTCGATGATGATTTTAGAGGATCCCAAATAGATTGGAAAATTATTTATGGGACATTCCACTAACTTATAAAATCCCTCATATCATGTATTAGTAATAAGTAGAAATTAGTTTCTATTTTAATATTTGAAGTGGAATACATAACCATTGGGAATTTTTTCACCTAAATAATTTGGATGAAACGCACTATATTAGATTCTAAGCATACATTTGACTATGTCCATATTAGTGTGGTGAAACTAGTGTTATTAATATCTCTAAAACTTCTATTATGAACTATCACAAAAAACACATTGAACTTATGCACTATTTCTTAATTGATAACTTCCAAAAATGTGGAATCTTATTAGAATTTGGTATGAAGGAATATCAATTTACTAATATTTTCACTAAACCTCATGCTCTTGATCATTTCTATTTCATTAAGGGTGATCTTGGAATGGTTGTCTTATGTTGATATTCATTTGATCTATTGATATCATGAGTGATATTTTTAAAAATTATTTTAAAATCATTATTTTTTCTATTTTTATATCTTAGAAATGATCCCTTTCTCTCACTTGTGTTATCATTTTAGGGGGAGCCTTATCACTGTAATTATAAAATTTCCCTTAAGAGATACTTTTATTTTTAAAATCACTTCTTAAGTTAAAAAAAGTTTTTTATCTTATTTTAAAACTATAAAGTTATTCCTTCTAAAGACATGTACTATTTATCTTGGTTTTACTATTTTATATTATCATTAATTTAAATATACATTAAAATTGATATTCAAAACTTATATGGGAAATTATTTATATGCTCTAATTATTTTCCAAAAATGTTTTTATCATACATAAAAGAATATTAATTTTGAGTCACTATATATTTATAATTGTCTCGTTAACTTTTTTATTTGTGTTTATTTGAAAAATTATAATCAAAGGATGCTTTAAAGGTATGCTTTCACATTCGAAAGACCATATTCCTTCTCTCCCTTTAAAGGGTGAATAATTATTCTTTAAGGGAATATGAATATTAGAAAAGGTTTGTTTGACAACCCAGGTAATGTTAGAATACAAAAATTTAAAAAAATAATTTCATTTTTTAAGTCATCATAGCAAAATTATATTATGGTGAAATTTTTATATTTTTCTAAAATGATTGATTTTTTAGTGAATAGTTAAAAATACCGATTTTGTAAAACTGTTATTTCAATTCACTAAATAAAGTGGTTTAAAAGAATAATTAGCTCATAAATTAATAGAAGTATCATATTTCTATAAATTATCTAATTAATTATATAGGAATCACCATTTCACCCAATTTTATTCTAAGTTCATTTTGGGGCATAAGAACACATTTTTCTAAAAAGTGTTTTTCATTGTATTTTGTGTTTTAATATTAAATTTATTTCCACCACTAAAAAAAACCCCATCGTGAAAAATTTATTCCATATTTTTAATTTGGAGTCCCAAATTTTTTAAGTAGGTTGATTTTATTTTTCTTCATTATAAATAGTAACTATTATAATTATTTGTCACACCAGTAATGGTAAATTGGGTAATTAAGGGTTAAGAATAATATGATAAGAACTAAAAATTACTTTAAAAATTACCCATAATATATTGGATGATACTCATTCAATAGTATAATTTATTTAAATTTTGTTTCATTTTTCATTAAAAATGACATATATTACTTAAAGTAAATAAAAATTCAAAAATGTCTCTCTATTGATTTTAATATATATAATATTTTGTGATAGGGATAAGAAAAACGTACTTTTGGTTATAAATGGTTATTCTAATTATAAATTATTTTTTTATTATGGTATTAAATTTTTAATTTTTAGTAAACAAATAATTATCTTAAATGCTGGCACAACACCAACGTAGTGTTTGTGCAAGCAGTGAAAAAATTAAGTAAATTATTAAAAAAAATCTAAAATTAATTTCATTTTGGTAACTTATATTGAACCAAAAATTTGATAGATAAAGAAAAAATATTAGGTATTTGTGAAAGGTTTATATTAAAATTAATTTTCATTCATGATTATTTCAAAGTTAAGTTAAATTAATAGTTTCAAAAACAATATTAATGATGTATTATTATAAAAAATATTTTATTAAAATAATTAAAATTCATAAAAAGTCATGTATTCTACCTAGTGAATGGTATATGGTTTAAAATATCAACTATGGTCTATTTATGAGTCATTTGGTATTTTAAAGTAACTTTCTTGTCACTAAAAGAGTAAAAAACATTTAAATAATTGTAATTATCAAAATGGTTAATGAGTTGTTAAAACAAATAGATCTAGGTAAAAATATAATATGATCTTGTAAAAAAATATTTTATTAGTTTATTTTGACACATAATCATCCTATATTATAATTATATCAATTTTTATCCATTTTAACAAGAAATGTAATTTATTAATGTAATACTATAAAAAAATCCAAGAGTGACCCTCCCCTCACTTATAAAAGGGACTCTCTCCCACTCTCTTCCTCAAACCATTTTAAGAACTATATATAACAAAATACCTACCCAAATACATTCCTTAAATCCCTTCCCATATCCTATAGGACCTAGTTTGATCATAAAACCAACATTGTAAGTCTTTTGGTATAAATATAAAGAGGTTGTCCAAATAAGAGGTATAGTTCTTAACATAGTTTTTCTTTTTTATTTATTCTTCTTAATAATTAAAATTTTCTTCAAACAAGATCAAAAAATAACAAAATTATCTTTTATATAAATATATAATTTTATGTTAATTTCATAACCTATATCCTTCTCCCACTTCCATCAAATGATAAATGAAACCATCGTTCGTGTACGGAAGACTACCACCAGAAGAATCGATATAATTTATTTTCTATCACATCCTATCGTAGATGATAATAATATTTTATTTAATATATATATTGTAACGCCCCGACCCTAGTTGCCTAGAGTCGGTGCATTATTACATAACATTGGCATGATCATAAGAAAGATCAAATCTCGAAAGACCGATTGGTTTAGTAGCCTTGGAAAATGCCAGATATATTCACAAGTTTTACATTACATTATAAAATCAAAAACTAATACAACAACATAATGTCTCAATAGACCACACTATTATCCCCTCATAAAATCCCTGCAGGTCATTCATAATATACTTCTTCACTTCCTAGGAAAAATAAAACATAGAAAAGGGGTGAGCTCAAATGCCCAGTAAGGATAACAATATAGCGGAAACTTTCATAAATAAGAATAAACATTTAAGGCAATGTATAACTAAAACAAAAGCCTTTTAAATATGAACTTTCAACATGGTATGGCATAAATAAAATGAAATAATTCCATTTACTTATTCACATGGATATTCTACTAATCGAATAATCACATGCAAAAATCAATAACCACTTTCATAATGTTGGAATGCATAATGCCAGACTATCATAACCACATAGCCAAGGCCTCGTGCCAAGACTACAAATACGATTTTGTCAAGGCCTTGTGCCAAGACACTAGTTTGTCTCATGAGACCTACCGATGCATCGAGGAGCTATAGCGGGCTCCACCCGTCACATATTAAGTCCAATGCATTCCCATATGAAAAGGTTTAAACATAACATAAACATTCGTATTAAAACTAGCATACGAAATGTCAATACATTCACCATAAACTATGAATGGTATAAAAATAGCACATTCATAGTCAAACATATCACAAAACCTTCAATACAATATAGAAGTTTTGTATCATAATAAATCAACTTCAAATAATCTTAAAATCCATCAAAGGATGTTGACATAGATGAAATCAAAATTCTTTTTAAAGAAATATCTCCTTTTATTTTGAAATCATTTAAGATCCATATAAAATAAAACATTTTCTTGAAAAATATTCTTATAAGCTTGTAAGGGAAGTTTTGAAGATTTTATAACAGTGGAAAATAGTCGCACCCGCCGTATAAGTTAAAAAAAACATTCTTACCTTAATTCTGTCGAAAAGGTTAAAAAGGACCTTGTTTTGAAAACGACCGAAAGATTCCTTTATAAAACACTTATAAAAGTAAAAAAAAGTATAAATGACTTTAACTCATATTCTAGTAAATAGTAAAAATGTTTTGAAATGTATTTTTAAGAAACATGGATGTGGATGATAAAGAGATCCCAGTAGATTATTACGTATAAACAACCTCGGATAATGAAGAGATTGTGAAATAACCCTTACCTTGTACTTTTCCTTGGTTGGGGTAGGTTAACCTCCTGTATAATGGTGAAATAATTGTTATTAAATTATACAAGAATCATATATATTAATATGATATCAGATATGATCTTTTAACATTGATTTGTTAATAATATCTTAGAATTATCGTCGTTTCGGGTGTTAACTTACTCATTTTCTTTATATGTTTTGTTACATAAGCCATGGTTGTTGTATCTTATTCATATCCAGAATGATATCTAGTCCTTAAACATCATTTTTAAATCATCAAATGATAATTATACTTGAATGGTTACGATGGAGAATGAATCTTATCGCGTTCGTGGAGACGGTAGTCCGTACGTACGCACGAGCGACAATATCATTCTTTTGATATTAAAATAATATATAAATGAATGGTATATCATATATACAGAATCATTAACATGTTATATTTATTATTTACATGAGTTACACATCATTATTATACCCATCCAAATAATATTATATTGAATAACAATTACACCACGACGTGGAGACGGTAAGCCGTACGTACGCACGTATGGTGACATGTTATTCAAAGGGTGGATAGAATACTGAATATGGTTGTACCATACTTATAATAACATCACAGTATATGTGAGATACTGGAGTTATTATTTTAGAATGGTAAGAACAAAGGAAGAAGAAGTGGAAGAAGAAATGAACTTAGAAAAGGGTGGTGAAATCATTACCTCTTCTTCGGGTTCTTCCTTTTGATTTGATCAAAAGGGCTCCTTAGGTTGGCTTTCTGATCAAACTAAGGCCTCTAGGTTGTAGTGAGGGATGTTGGGAGATTATTTGGGCAGAGTTTGGCCGAACCAAAAGGCTTTGAAGGTGTGAAGAAATGAGAAGGAGGAGTGCCCTTTTATAAGAGGGGTGAGGGGTACCTTTGGAAAAGCTAGAAATATTAATTTATAATAAATTCATATTAGGTTTCCAAAGGCTCCAAAGTTGACTATTCAAAGGATGAGGTAGGTATAGGTCGAAAACAACTCATCCAATAGAATTTAGACTGGTTTGGGTACTTATATTAACCTTATCTTTAAGTATTAACTCTAAGTTAATTAGTTTCACTTTTACAATGTCTCTTTGTATTTTTATATAATATGGTTAATAAACTTACTATATACATCCAAGCGACCCCCAAGTGGTCCATGAATGATTAACATATCATAATATAAGTCTCTTGGCCGAACCTTAGATTTTTAGGAATTTAATATCAATTAATAATATAATATTTGTTTTAAGAACTCTTTTATGTCAATTTTGACACTATTCAATAGTTGATTTTTGTGAAACTCATAACAGATTGATTACTTCGAACAAAGTCAATTAAATCAATCCTAATATATCATATTATCCTATAAAATTAGTTTAATTCATTAAAAGTTTCATATTATATTTATTTGGGTATTTATAATATCAATTATTTTAATTTTTCACTATTATAGTAATTACTGCATCATTATTGTGTCATAAATAAAATAACTTATTTAACGTCTAAAAATTATAAATAAAATATCATTATGTAAGAAATCTTTTTATCTTTCTAATGAATATTTATAATCGAAAATCCAACATGTATAACCCTATGTAAAAATTGTTCTTCTAAAAGATGTAAGCTTATGCCATTTTTATTTTTATTTTAGCTTTATTAATATAATGTGTCATTATCACTTACAAGTGGATCCATGGGGTCCCAAAATAGACCCAAAGATGCCCATGGTCGACCATGTATCAACCAATAGGGTTAAGACACGTTTTAGGGTAATTTAGTATTATTATAATATTATTTTTTAACCCTTATTTACCGGATTTACCCTTAACCATGGTAAATAAAATATTTACCGCAGTAATTATTCAAAATGTATAAAAATAAAAGTTACCTATTTACACAATTTGAACATCCTGATTCCAAATATGGAATCCATTTTTCTAAATTCAAAACACAGAAGTGGCAGAAATTAATTTAAAATTAATTCCCGCTGTCAAAACAAAAAGCGTGTTTTTAAGAGATAAAAACTACCAAAAGATTGACACTTGTTTATGTTCGGTTTAATTGTAAAATTATGTCCAATGACCAACATTATATTAAATGGTAAAAATATATTATAAATATACTTTAAAACCACTCAAATTCATAATTTATCACTATTACTTATTTTGATTAAAAAAGTTGTTTTTAATTAAAATTTAGTAATTTTCACTATTCATCAAAATATAAAAGTTATCCGAAAAGTACCAAAATTTCACCCTAGGATAATTTCGATATTCCGAATCCAAAAATGAAGTCCATTTTGAAATATAAAATATATATGATTTCAAAAAGTAGTTATTACTATTTACAACGGCTAGTTTAATTAGTTGTGGTGTGTGTTAGAACTCGAGGTTGCGTACAACACACGCTATCGCATTATTCGAAGGGAAACGTACCGTAGAAGCTTGGGGTGTTACATTCTCCCCTCCTTCAAATAATTGTGTCCTCGCAATTTCTAGGGTATTACTGCATAAAAAGACTCGGGTGGTTCTTCATCATAAGTTCCTCGGGTTCCCACGTTGCCTCTTCCATCTTATGGTTTCTCCACAAAACTTTTACCAGACGCGTCGTCCGGTTTCTCAGTACTTGTTCTCTTGTATCAAGAATCTTGACGGGATCTTCGCAATAAGACAGATCAGGTTCCAGTTCTAATTCTTCATAGGTTAGTACATGCGTCGGATCAGGCATGTATTTCCTCAATAGAGATACGTGGAACACATCGTGAACTTTGGAGAGACTTGGCGGCATTGCCAATCGGTAAGCTACAACCCCAATTCGTTTTAGAATTTCGAAAGGTCCGATGTACCTGGGACTCAATTTACCTTTCTTACCAAAACGTATGACTCCCTTCCATGGAGATACCTTCAGGAAAACATGATCACCGACTTGAAATTCCAAATCCTTCCTTCGATTATCGGCATAGCTCTTCTGCCTACTTTGAGCTGCTTTGATGTGATTTTGGATTACCTTTACCTTTTCCATCGTTTCCTCCACCAGTTCTGGACCTACAAGTTTTCTTTCACCGACGTCATCCCAACAGGTTGGTGTACGACATCTCTTTCCGTATAACGCTTCATATGGTGCCATCTGAATACTCGAATGGAAGCTATTGTTATAGGAAAATTCCACCAGAGGTAAATATTGATCCCACATACCCTGAAAGTCAAGTGAGCAAGATCTCAACATGTCTTCTAAGGTTTGAATAGTCCGTTCTGATTGTCCGTCTGTCTGAGGGTGGTAAGCAGTGCTCAAATGAAGTTCAGTATCCAGGGATTTCTGAAGACTTTTCCAAAATCTTGAAGTAAAACGGGGATCACGATCAGAAACAATTGATAAGGGTACTCCACGAAGTCTCACAACTTCATTAATATATAGTCTTGCTAGACGTTCCAGGGGTAGATCTTCTCTTATAGCAAGAAAATGTGCTGACTTGGTAAGACGATCAACAATAACCCATATTGCATCGTTCCTTCTAGGAGTCTTTGGTAGCCCCATGACAAAGTCCATCGTAATATTGTCCCATTTCCACTCCGGTATAGGAAGAGGTTGCATGACTCCTCCAGGCTGTTGCCTTCCAGCTTTCACTTGTTGACAAACCATACATCTTGACACAAAATCAGCAATCTCCCTCTTCATATTGTCCCACCAAAAATGTTCTTTCAAATCTCTATACATTTTGGTGCTCCCAGGGTGTATAGAGAAATTGGAACTATGAGAATCATCCAGCAATTCCCTTTTTAGATCAGGTATATTGGGAACACAAAGTCTCTTCCCGAATTTCAAAATTCCATCTTCATACACAAAGTCTCTCAATCTCCCATCATTCACAGCTTTAACCTTCTTCTGAAATTCTTCATCATCGGTCTGAGAACTCTTAATCCTTTCTAGTAAAGATGGTTTGGCAACCATTTGAAAAAGCATTGATGTTTCACCTTCCCTGGTTATTCCCATGTCCATCTTCACTAGATCCATGAAAATTGGATCCCTTTCAATTCTCATATTGTTCAAAACTCCATGGTCTTTTCTACTCAAAGCATCTGCCACCTTGTTTGCCTTCCCCGGGTGGTAGTGTATCGTACAATCATAATCCTTGAGTAATTCAAGCCATCTCCTTTGCCTCATGTTGAGTTCTTTTTGTGAGAAAATATACTTCAAACTCTTGTGATCAGTATAAATCTCACATTTTTCACCATAGAGGTAGTGCCTCCATATCTTCAAAGCAAAGATCACTGCTGCTAACTCGAGATCATGAGTAGGATAGTTTTGTTCATGAATTTTCAACTGTCGTGATGCATAGGCAATAACTCTATCATTCTGCATAAGGACACAGCCAAGTCCTTTCTTCGATGCATCACTATAAATAACGAACCCATCATTCCCCGGTGGTAGAATCAATATAGGAGCATTGACTAACCTTCTTTTCAGTTCTTCAAAACATTCTTCACACTCTTTTGTCCAAACAAATTTAACCCCTTTTCGTGTGAGCTTCGTTAATGGGTTTGCTAATCGGGCAAAATTTTGGACGAAACGTCGATAATAACCTGCCAAACCAATAAAACTACGTACCTCAGTTATACTCGTAGCTTCTGGCCATTCTTGGATTGCCTTGGTCTTAGAAGGATCAACAGAGATTCCATCTTTAGAGACAATATGGCCAAGAAAAGAAATCTCCTGAAGCCAGAATTCACACTTGCTAAACTTCCCATATAATTCATGCCTCCTCAGAGTCTTCAAGATAATGCGCAAGTGATTTTCATGATCTTCGTAGGTTTTGGAGTATACCAAGATATCATCAATAAATACCACCACAAATTCATCGAGATACTCCTTGAAAACTCTATTCATCAGATCCATGAATACACAGGGTGCATTAGTCAATCCAAACGGCATTACAGTAAACTCGTAATGCCCGTACCTGGTTCGAAATGCTGTCTTCGGAATGTCTTCCTTCTTCACACACAACTGATGGTATCCATATCGAAGGTCAATATTTGAAAAGTGTTGAGCTCCATGAAGTTGGTCAAATAAATCATCAATACGAGGTAGGGGATACTTGTTTTTTATCGTTATAGCATTGATCTCCCTGTAGTCGATACATAACCTCATAGATCCATCTTTCTTTTTAACAAAAAGAACAGGGGCTCCCCATGGAGAAACACTAGGGCGAATAAATCCCTTATTACTCAATTCCTCTAGTTGTTTCTTTAGTTCGACTAATTCTATAGTGGCCATTCTATACGGGGTCTTTGATATAGGCCTTGATCCAGGAATTAAATCAATGGAAAACTCTACTTCTCGTTCTGGAGGATGTCCAGGTAAATCTTCCGGAAATACATCTACAAACTCATTCACAACAGGTACATCCTCTATTTGAACATTCCTTTCCTCACCCGCAGTTATTTCATTCTCTTCCTCCCCAATAATTGAATTTAGTTGAGCTACTGGGGGTGGATCTAAATAAGAATTAGGTGGTGACGATTCTGCTCTAAAAATAAGGTGTTCCTTATCATTATCATCAAGAATCGTAACCTCTTTCTTCTTACAATAAATCTTCGCATCATAGTCCGAAAGCCAGTCCATACCGAGGATTATATCAAACTCAATCATAGGTATGACGATGAGATCAGCAGATAAAGAAAATTTATGTGCTCTAATGGGGACTGATTCACAAAACTTTGTTGCAACGATACTTCCCTTAGGAGTTTTAACCGACAACTCTCTTATTAAATCAAATTGGAAATATCTAATTTTCTTAGCAAACTGGGAAGATATGAAACAATGCGATGATCCAGAATCAAATAATGCATTTGCTAAACTTGAGGAAACCATTAAATTACCTGCCACCACGTCTTTCGGAGTTTCTACCTCAGCAGTAGTGATAGCATAAGCCTGGCCTTGATCCCTTGGCCTTTTCTGAGGTAAGTTCTCCTGACGCTTAGGACATGCATTTGCATAATGCCCCATCTCCCTGCAATTGTAGCACTGAACGTTGGTAGCTTCCTTCTTCCCCTTGCAATCATGAGCTTGGTGGCCTTTTTCACCACACTTGTAACAGACTCCCATTCCCTTCAAGCAAGTACCAGGATGTTTCTTCCCGCATTTACCACAAGATGGATATTCAACCTTTCCCTTCTTCCCCTTATTTCCATTCCCAAATTGATCAGCAGGTCTCTTCTTCTCTTGCTTCGCTTTAAAGTCATAAGACTTAGAGAATTATTTTTCGGTCTTGATAGCACATGAGACAATGTCTTCGTACGACGAAAAGGATTGTGAGACTAATGCTCGACGGAGAAATGATTTTAACCCATCAAAGAAACGATCAATCTTACTTCTTGGGTTGCGAATATAATCTCCAGCATACCTCGCTAACCTTGTAAAGTTAGCCTCATACTTTGTGACATTCTCATCCTCCTTCTGTCTCAGACTCAGAAATTGCCTTTCCATATCTGCTCGATGGTCGCGAGGGAAGTATTTTTCTAAAAACAGATCTTTGAACTCCCTCCATTCCATATTTTATACTTCATCATCTTCCTTCATGTTCTGAATCAATGACCACCATTGATCAGCATCTCCAGTGAGGCGGTAAACTGCCATGATAACTTTTTCCCTTTCACTGCTCCCCAAAGCCTGAAATATTTTCTCTAGGGAAAATATCCATTGCTCAGCTACTAAGGGATTTGTACTCCCATTGAACGTTGGTGGTTGTTGTCTCATGAATCGATCTAACATTGATCCTCCACGCTGCGGATCAGGGTGCTCCATACGGGTAAGGTTATTATTCATAACCTGAGTAAGTTGTCCCAGTACGGTGATTAGCTGATCAGCACCAGTTGCATCACCAGCCCCACTATAATTATCTTGAGCAGGAGGGCAATCCCTACATGGAGTGCGTGCATTGATACGGTTTCCATTTCTTCCACTAGGCGCCATTTCTAAACAATGGCATAAACTCGATCAGTTTATGAATCAAAATACATAATCCCATACTTATAAAACACTTAACATAAATTGAACTATTTATGGATATAATCCATAATCATAAAAATGTTTTCTTTGAGGAAGTATATACTCATAAACCCTTCATAATGATTTGTAAAGAAAATGAGAGTTATCCTAAGCATATCCCCCGGGAGTGTCGTAACCAAGAGTGCAACAAGACCCGTTGTCGTGCACCAGTTCCCGTTCGAGTCTAGCTCAAAGCGGTGTTTTCGGGTTTTACCCCTAGGTACATCTGTGCCAGAGCCGCCTCTACCTGCTCGTATCCAGACAGGGATGTATTGCTCGGAAAACTCACAAAATCTCTACAATACCAAAATTCTAGGAAGTTCTTCTATACTAATCCTCAAAGTTCATCTTAGGTCTACGTTCTCTAATCAGAGTTTATCTAAATCTAGCTTCCAAGGTTTGTACTAAACTTCCTCTGATACCAACTGTAACGCCCCGACCCTAGTTGCCTAGAGTCGGTGCATTATTACATAACATTGGCATGATCATAAGAAAGATCAAATCTCGAAAGACCGATTGGTTTAGTAGCCTTGGAAAATGCCAGATATATTCACAAGTTTTACATTACATTATAAAATGAAAAACTAATACAACAACATAATGTCTCAATAGACCACACTATTATCCCCTCATAAAATCCCTGCAAGTCATTCATAATATACTTCTTCACTTCCTGGGAAAAATAAAACATAGAAAAGGGGTGAGCTCAAATGCCCAGTAAGGATAACAATATAGCGGAAACTTTCATAAATAAGAATAAACATTTAAGGCAATGTATAACTAAAACAAAAGCCTTTTAAATATGAACTTTCAACATGGTATGGCATAAATAAAATGAAATAATGCCATTTACTTATTCACATGGATATTCTACTAATCGAATAATCACATGAAAAAATCAATAACCACTTTCATAATGTTGGAATGCATAATGCCAGACTATCATAACCACATAGCCAAGGCCTCGTGCCAAGACTACAAATAAGATTTTGTCAAGGCCTTGTGCCAAGACACTAGTTTGTCTCATGAGACCTACCGATGCATCGAGGAGCTATAGCGGGCTCCACCCGTCACATATTAAGTCCAATGCATTCCCATATGAAAAGGTTTAAACATAACATAAACATTCGTATTAAAACTAGCATACGAAATGTCAATACTTTCACCATAAACTATGAATGGTATAAAAATAGCACATCCATAGTCAAACATATCACAAAACCTTCAATACAATATAGAAGTTTTGTATCATAATAAATCAACTTCAAATAATCTTAAAATCCATCAAAGGATGTTGACATAGATGAAATCAAAATTCTTTTTAAAGAAATATCTCCTTTTATTTTGAAATCATTTAAGATCCATATAAAATAAAACATTTTCTTGAAAAATATTCTTATAAGCTTGTAAGGGAAGTTTTGAAGATTTTATAACGGTGGAAAATAGCCGCACCCGCCGTATAAGTTAAAAAAACATTCTTACCTTAATTCTGTCGAAAAGGTTAAAAAGGACCTTGTTTTGAAAACGACCGAAAGATTCCTTTATAAAACACTTATAAAAGTAAAAAAAAGTATAAATGACTTTAACTCATATTCTAGTAAATAGTAAAAATGTTTTGAAATGTATTTTTAAGAAACATGGATGTGGATGATAAAGAGATCCCAGTAGATTATTACGTATAAACAACCTCGGATAATGAAGAGATTGTGAAATAACCCTTACCTTGTACTTTTCCTTGGTTGGGGTAGGTTAACCTCCTGTATAATGGTGAAATAATTGTTATTAAATTATACAAGAATCATATATATTAATATGATATCATATATGATCTTTTAACATTGATTTGTTAATAATATCTTAGAATTATCGTCGTTTCGGGTGTTAACTTACTCATTTTCTTTATATGTTTTGTTACATAAGCCATGGTTGTTGTATCTTATTCATATCCAGAATGATGTCTAGTCCTTAAACATCATTTTTAAATCATCAAATGATAATTATACTTGAATGGTTACGATGGAGAATGAATCTTATCGCGTTCGTGGAGACGGTAGTCCGTACGTACGCACGAGCGACAATATCATTCTTTTGATATTAAAATAATATGTAAATGAATGGTATATCATATATACAGAATCATTAACATGTTATATTTATTATTTACATGAGTTACACATCATTATTATACCCATCCAAATAATATTATATTGAATAACAATTACACCACGACGTGGAGACGGTAAGCCGTACGTACGCACGTATGGTGACATGTTATTCAAAGGGTGGATAGAATACTGAATATGGTTGTACCATACTTATAATAACATCACAGTATATGTGAGATACTGGAGTTATTATTTTAGAATGGTAAGAACAAAGGAAGAAGAAGTGGAAGAAGAAATGAACTTAGAAAAGGGTGGTGAAATCATTACCTCTTCTTCGGGTTCTTCCTTTTGATTTGATCAAAAGGGCTCCTTAGGTTGGCTTTCTGATCAAACTAAGGCCTCTAGGTTGTAGTGAGGGATGTTGGGAGATTATGTGGGAAGAGTTTGGCCGAACCAAAAGGCTTTGAAGGTGTGAAGAAATGAGAAGGAGGAGTGCCCTTTTATAAGAGGGGTGAGGGGTACCTTTGGAAAAGCTAGAAATATTAATTTATAATAAATTCATATTCGGTTTCCAAAGGCTCAAAAGTTGACTATTCAAAGGATGAGGTAGGGATAGGTCGAAAAAAACTCATCCAATATAATTTAGACAGGTTTGGGTACTTATATTAACCATATCTTTAAGTATTAACTCTAAGTTAATTAGTTTCACTTTTACAATGTCTCTTTGTATTTTTATATAATATGGTTAATAAACTTACTATATACATCCAAGAGACCCCCAAGTGGTCCATTAATGATTAACCTATCATAATATAAGTCTCTTGGCCGAACCTTAGATTTTTAGGAATTTAATATCAATTAATAATATAATATTTGTTTTAAGAACTCTTTTATGTCAATTTTGACACTATTCAATAGTTGATTTTTGTGAAACTCATAACAGATTGATTACTTCGAAAAAAGTAAATTAAATCAATACTAATATATCATATTATCCTAGAAAATTAGTTTAATTCATTAAAAGTTTCATATTATATTTATTTGGGTATTTATAATATCAATTATTTTAATTTTTCACTATTATAGTAATTACTGCATCATTATTGTGTCATAAATAAAATAACTTATTTAACGTCTAAAAATTATAAATAAAATATCATTATGTAAGATATCTTTTTATCTTTCTAATGAATATTTATAATCAAAAATCCAACATGTATAACCCTATGTAAAAATTGTTCTTCTAAAAGATGTAAGCTTATGCCATTTTTATTTTTATTTTAGCTTAATTAATATAATGTGTCATTATCACTTACAAGTGGATCCATGGGGTCCCAAAATAGACCCAAAGATTCCCATGGTCGACCATGTATCAACCAATAGGGTTAAGACACGTTTTAGGGTAATTTAGTATTATTATAATATTATTATTTAACCCTTATTTACCGGATTTACCCTTAACCATGGTAAATAAAATATTTACCGCAGTAATTATTCAAAATGTCTAAAAATAAAAGTTACCTATTTACACAATTTGAACATCCTGATTCCAAATATGGAATCCATTTTTCTAAATTCAAAACACAGAAGTGGCAGAAATTAATTTAAAATTAATTCCCGCTGTCAAAACAAAAAGCGTGTTTTTAAGAGATAAAAACTACCAAAAGATTGACACTTGTTTATGTTCGGTTTAATTGTAAAATTATGTCCAATGACCAACATTATATTAAATGGTAAAAATATATTCTAAATATACTTTAAAACCACTCAAATTCATAATTTATCACTATTACTTATTTTGATTAAAAAAGTTGTTTTTAATTAAAATTTAGTAATTTTCACTATTCATCAAAATATAAAAGTTATCCGAAAAGTACCAAAATTTCACCCTAGGATAATTTCGATATTCCGAATCCAAAAATGAAGTCCATTTTGAAATATAAAATATATATGATTTCAAAAAGTAGGTATTACTATTTACAACGGCTAGTTTAATTAGTTGTGGTGTGTGTTAGAACTCGAGGTTGCGTACAACACACGCTATCGCATTATTCGAAGGGAAACGTACCGTAGAAGCTTGGGGTGTTACATATATATATATTACATAATATATCATATTATTTCTTAACATTCCATCCATTTAAAAATGATAATTTCGTTCGCGTGTACACGTGGATTATCACCTCCATGAAGAGATATGATTCATTTTTCATGACTACATCACATGACTACTATATATAATTGTATTTAAATAAAAAATATGAAAATTATGATATAATAATAATTTTTAAGATATAAAATTATATTTACCTTCTTTTCCTCATACTCTTTGAAATATAAAAACTTTACTCATACGTACGTATGACCTACCATCTCAATGATTGTAGAATAATTTATTTTTTATGACCATATTTCATGGTTTGTTTTAAAATTATAATTATTTCCTAAAAAATGATAATTATTTCAGGATTATTATTCTATAGATTATGTAATAATGACCTCTTTTACCATAGTCAACTTTCCAAATTCATTTATGATGTATGATATGAATATCATCAAAACATCCGATGTGGAAAGAGTTGATTAATTAATTTTATATAAAATGGTAATAAAAAATAAACGAAATAATATAATTGAAAAAAGTTATTAATAAAGTAAATAATTAAAATAATATTATTATTAGTGAATATATGTAACACATGTGATGAGTCAGACTCAAGGAATGGGATGCTTTATTTTGAAAACATTGTTTAGAATATTGTCGAGATTCATTTTCTAAATATTTTTCTTTTATGTCCATATTCATAAAATTATTTTTTGGATGTATTTATATGTACATGAATAAATTATAAAGTAAATATTAGGTCACTTTTTATGTTCTCTCAAAGGTTTTCCAGAGGAATCTCTCTACAGAAATATTTCACTAAAAGGAAAAAAAGGAATGTTCCATTTTAATGAAAACGTCATCAATGGTTTTTTCCGCCTCCATAACCATTATATAATTCTTAAATTTTTAAAAATATTGCATGTTTCATTATAATAAAATCCCAATTTCCTTTTTTTCTTATTATTTTCAAAAGGGGGTTCAAATTGAATAGATATTTAAATATCCAGAAATGTTTTTATTAAGGGTGAAAATAATATTTTTAAGCAAGATTTCATGTTTTATTATTATGTAATGTTTCTTGAAAATAAGACATGTAATTAAAAAAATTGGTATTGTCTAAAAAATGGATACTGAGATGGAATTTTCCACTTTATGTTGTGATATTTATTTATATAAGAGTGATGAATTAATTCCCTAAAAAAGAAAACCTAAAAGATCTATGAGAATTAAAGAAAATTAATTGTTTTCTGAAGATACAATTTATGAATTATTTGAGGATGGATCCTTATAGTTGGTATTAATGAAAAGGTCTAGATAATTTTAGGGGTTAAAATAATATATGTAAACAAACTTAAGTAATTAGAATTTATGGATATTATGACATAAATTTTTAAGATTTCCTTGTTTCTTCATATAAAATATGTCTATTCAGAAAGGATTTCAATAGAGGAAACATTAAAACTAAAGTAGGAAGGCACCAAGTGGACAATATAATTAAAAATCATCTACCTATAATGGTTTCAATTTGAATTGACTAGTTGGTTTCGTAATGTATTATCTGAAACAATCTATAAATGGTGGTGGAATATATACTATAGAGTATCTCTATCTTTCATAAAGGAAAATGTTGGTAATTGGTCATTTTATGAGACAATACACTCAAACATGTAGTAGATATTATGACCCATTTTTAGTTCAGATATGAACTAAATCCATAGAAAATATATTTGATGTCTTGAGTTGTTTGTATCATCAAAAGAAAACTCTTTATATTTACCATTTTTAAGGTGAACTCGACCTTTGGTGTCCAATTGTTAAGAATATCTAGAAATAGATGAGATTTATGCCTTTGAATGGGATTAATTTTAGAATATTTTCCTTGATAAATATTTTCCTAAGGCTATTCAACTTAGGATGGAAAATCATTTATCAAAATTAAAGTAAAAGGAAGAAGGTTTAGTGGCCATGTATGATGAAAATTTCACCTGATTAGAAATCTCTGGACCATGTTTTATTCAAAATATTGATAGTAAAATTAATCAGTTTTACTCTGGATTAGACCCAAAATATCAAATGACATTGTCTTATTGTGAATTTAAAAGTTATAAAAAACTAGTTTGATGTGATGAGAAGGAGGAAATTGTTTTTCTGATGATTAAGTATGGTATAACAACAATTATTAAAATAGATTCATGTGGAAGGTAAATGGGAATAATACATTGAATAACTATGAAGGTATGTAAATCAAGTTTTCAGTTTGTGATAGGTGTAGTAAAAAACACCATGTCGAATGTCTTAAAAAATCTAGTGAGTATTTCTAATGTGATAATTTTGGGTATATTGATTGTGATTTCAATGAAAAATATCTTTGTAGTGGTAAGAACAAAAAATGATAAACAGGAATTTAGGTGTTTTAAATTTAATGATATTGGTAATTATGCAGACACATGTGTCATAAGAGCATAAATTATAGTAAGAAGAATGGCTATAAGAGGAACGGTGTGGTCAAATACTTTCCAACTACTTTAGTAGATGTTGAAATATCCAAATCAAATTTTTTATTTTCAAAATCCACTTTAAGGTTTGTGGGAACCTCATATGAAACATCCAACATAGTTCAAACCAATCCTCCACCCAAATAAAAAATTAAAAAACCCTAAAATTTCAAAAAAAAACCCAAAACATCCATACCAAGTCATCATACAACAAAGTTTGAAATTAAAAAAGAAGATATGTGAATCCCATCCCCAGGTCATGTAATCTCAAGTTGTGGGCTGCCTAGATCCGCGACCCTAGATGTTTCCACTATACCAGAGAAGATGCCACTGCAGAACATCCCAACACAAATTCCAGGACCATAAAATCTATGTCTTCATTGCTTCACCTTCATCGAACATCGACACTGAGAACCATCACCAAACCAGGAAAAAAACACCAAATTCAGAGATACAATAAGACTTCATCATTAAATGAGCGTCAAACAGATCAATCATAAATAGAAAAACTAGCCAAACATAAACTGATGATTTTGAGTAATAAACAAAAATTATATCTAAAAAATCAATTACTATCCTCATAGGTGTGAACCAATACAAGGATCGTCTGAACCACTAACGTCCACAGAACACCACATCCCAAAACCACATGGTTACTTGCACACTAGGTCCAATTAGGTGAGATGCAGGGGAACTTACGGTTAAAAATCCAATAAACAATTAAGATATAGGAATGAAATTTACAATACTCATAATGTTGAAAATAAGTGAATTGTTCATTTAATGATGTTTTAGTAGTAAAATAATACCTATATGTTTTTCATAATCAGTTTCTTTGTTTTATACATGATTATAAAGTTGAATTTACTATTGACTTAGGTAATAATGTTAGGCTAATTTCAAAACCCTCTTATCAAATGGATAAAGTATAACTTATTAAATTAAAAAGTAAGTTAAACAAATTTTTTAATAGAGGTTTCACTCATCTTTGAACTTTAATATAGGGTGATCCTTTTTCATTTTTAAAAATATAGATGGTTCCATGAGGCTTGATATTGATTATAGATCATTGAATAACATCACTACTAAGAACTAGTATATGTTGCCTCATATTGATGACTTCTTTATTAGATTTGTGAATCTCATTATTTTTAGAAGGTTGATCTAAGGTATGGGTATCATCATCTGAAAGTGGCTGAGGATAAAATTCAAAAAATAAAGCATCTTAATAGGTATGTGAATTATGAGTTTGGGGTTATTCCCTTTGGGTTGAAAAATGATCCATATGTATTCATGGATCTGGTAAATACGGGTTTCCATTAATATTTGTATAATTTTTTGGTTATGTTTATTAATGATATTTTTTTATTCAAAAATTTATGAGGATGATGAAAAACAATAATTGATTATTTTTTAAAGCCTTGAAGGAAAATAAATTATATAGAAAATTTAGAAAATGTGATTTTTGTTTATAAATGATTTTTATTACATGGACATATACTAAATAAATATGAAAAAATTGTTGATCCTTATAGAACTGAAGTGGTAGATAAGTGTACAAGACCTACAAATGTTAGAGAGATTCATATTTTTCTAAGATTACCAGGATATAAATGATGGTATGTTTAACACTATACATGGTTATGAAGCTCATGAACCAAGTTGACATGAAAAGAAGTTAGTATCATCTGGAAAAATTAATGCAATGATTGTTTTTATGAAATAAAAATATGATTAGTGAATGCTTCAAGTTTGGCCTTGCCATCTAGAAATGGTGACTTTTCAATCTACAATGATGATTTATTGAAGGGACTGGGTTTTTTTATGGAAAAATGGTTGGGTAATTTATAACAAATCATTTCCATTAAAACCTCATGATAAAAATTATCCTACACATTACCATGGATTGGAGGTTGTAGTTTTTGATTTAAAAATTTTGAGACAACATTAATATGGAGTAAAGTGTGAAATATATACTAATCATAAAAGTTTAAATTATATATTCAATGAGAAAGAGTTGAACATGAGATAGAGTATATGAATATAATTAGTAAATGATTATGTAATTATAATTCAATATAATAAGTGTAAATTAAATAGTATAACTGGTGATTTGAGTTGAAATATAATGCATCATTAACTATGAAACATATGAAAAAATGTTCATCTAGTTAATTATATGATAATTGTTGAGTTGGAATTTTTTTATGAAGAAACCCCTCTTTTTTATTATAGATTTTAGTGAAATTTTATCTATCAAACACAATTAAGAAATCATAGAATGTCAACTATGAGTTAAAGGAAAAGGTATAATTGGTTAATAAAGATAAGTTACATGAATTTGATGTTAACAAAGAATTTTTTTTTTTGATTCAAAAAAAAATTTCTGTTTAATGTGAATCCCAATTAAAGAAAAAACTATTGAGTGAGGCTATTAGTACTTAATTTTATGTTCTTCATAGCATCACAAAAAAGTATAGAGACTTTTGGGAACATTTCTGGTGGGAAGTAAGGAAGAAAGATATTACTTATTTGACCATGACATGTTTAAATTTTCAATAGGTTAAAGCCAAATGACGATTACTATAGGTGATGATTCTTTTTTTTATTATACTAAAATGGAAATGATAGAATATATCCATGTATTTTATGGTGTGATTACTAAATACATCATGAGGTAATGATGGTATATGGGTAATTGCAGATCGATTAATTAAATCTACTCATTTTCTTCCCATTTGAGATAATATATTTTTCGATCAACTTTCACGACTATATGTTAATAGGATAATTAGATTACAAAGATTCACATGCTCCATTGTATCTGACCATGATCTAAGGTTTACATCTAATTTTTCGAAAAGTCTTTAGAAGTCATTGGGTACTAAATTAAAATTCAGTGCATCTCTTATATCCTCAATCTGATGGATAGTCAAAGAGAATGATTCAAATTTTTAGCATATTAGTTGTTCTCGTTCAATGGATTACCAAGGGTTTTTTTATCATTTTTTTCATGTTTTTAGTTATCTAATAATAATAATCATCATTATAGTATACATATGGCACCATTTGAGGGATTATATGGAAAACAGTGTCCTCCCACAGTATGTTGCGATAATGTATCAGAAATAATGATATTGGGACCATATTTGGTAGAATAAATGGTTGATATGGTGAATATTATTTAGCAAAACATTAGTATTTCTTGGATAAGGAATAATGGTTACACATATAACTAAAGGAAGGATCTTTATTTTGAGGTAAGTGATCATGTTTCTCTTAAAGCACCTTAGGGGAAAAGTGCTTTGTATTCTAGTAAAAAGGGAAAGATAATTCCATGGTTCATTAGAATATGTGAAATCTTAGAGAAAGATAGATCTATTTCTTATTTAGTGACCTTACATATAATTTTATCATAGGTATATGATGTATTTTTTGTTTCTTTGTTAAGAAAATATGTGCCTAATGTATCTCATGTTCTGAGCCTTGAAGTAGTTTAGTTAGAGTAAAATCATTCATATGAGGAACATCTGGTATAGATTTATAGACATATATATAAGGTGATATGGAATATTCTTATTAACTAGGTTAAGGATCTGTGGATAAATAAAATTATTTAAGAAGTAACATGGGAATTAGAAAATTATTTATATGAAAAATATCCCCAATTCTTTTAGTAGTAAATAAAATTTTGAGAGTGGAATTTACAAAGGGGATGGGAATAATGTAAAAATAAATATAATATTAGAATAAATCATTTTCATGTATTATTAATATTTATTAATTATATTTTTAGACATATATTCACCATATGAATATGAAGTAATTTACCAATCAATAGGGAAATAATGTTATTCTAATTAGATTTCTTTACATATATTATATGGTTTTATTTAAAGGGTTGATTTCAAAATTTTATCATTTTAATTTAAAGAAAATAACTTCATTTTAGAAATCAGTATATCAAAATTATATTAAAGTGAAATTTTTGTATTTTTCTAAAAAGATTTATTTTTTAGTGAATGGTGAAAAATACCAATTTTTTTAAAGCTGTCATTTATTTTAATTAAATAAAGTAATTAAAAAGTACCACATCATATTAAAGTAACATAAGTATAATTTAATTATAATTACTATAATTAATTACATAGAAAACATCATTATTTGTGATATTACTACAAGTTCATTTTTCGGCTTAAAATGCATTTTTCTAAAAACTATTTTTGCTACGTTTTTTGTTTTAATATTAAATTAATTTTATACAATTATAGAAATTAAATCATGAAAAATGGTTTCCTTATTTGGAATCATGATGTCCAAATTTATTAAATATTTCCCTTTTGTTTTTTTTTTGTAATTATCAATAGTAAAAATAGTAAATATTTTCCACCTTGATATAGGTAAATCAGAAATTAAAGGTGAAAAATAATATGATAATGACTAAAAATAACACTAAAACTTGACCATAATATATTTTATGAGTGTATTTCATCCATCCTAATAAAATATTTTAATTTATAGCAGTTTTTTTCCATTATTAGTTGAAAATTTATTATATATTACTTTAAGTAAATATAAACACAAAAATGTAACTATTTTCCTTTTTATATATATAATATTTCATGATATGAATAATAAAAACTTATGTTCAAATCTAAAAGTTTATTTGAAATATAAATTAATTTTTTTCATTATATTTTATTTTTAATTTCTATTAAATCATTAATTACCTTAATTGTTTATACAATGTTAACATGGTGTTTTTGCATGGAATAGAAAAATCAAGTAAATGATTTTAAAAATTCTAAAATTAAATTTTCATGGGTGAATTTCTTACAAATCAACTAGGTACAACATCTGAATTAGCACCCAAACTAGTCTGTGGCATGGCCCAATGGATGTTTCTGATCCCCACTGGATAAAAACAAGTTCATGGGTATCAAAACTAAATCATGGGAATGATTTCAACCAAATTTATAAACATAACACAACTAACAAAATGAACAAACCAAATCTAAAAATATTTAACCCAAAAAGTCTTAACTAGTTTCCAAATTTATTTTTACAAAATAAAAAAAAATCAAAAGGGATACAAGCTAAAAAGAAAACAAAGACTATGAATACTAAAACAAAGGAAAAAATGAGACCATCCTAACAACCTCCATGTGATAAGAGATATATCGCTCTCAAGCCAGCACCAACACCTTCAAGAAGAAACTTTAATAACCAAATACACAATAACCAAACCTTTCCTTTACTAGAGTTATACAAACAAAGTCTACAAACACCCAAAGGTGTAAATAGGGTATGAACCAAAACCCAGTAGGATTCCACCCAAATAATAGTATTACATGCTATAAAATTAAAATACAATTCTACATTCTCGTTTATATAAATGAAAACATCAAAACATTTCAAGGAAAGCATTTTTTTAAGAAAACCCCTTTTTAAGAAACCATTCATGGAGAACCATCCCTTAAATAAATACTTATTAAACTAATAATTCATTAAAAAAACACACTCAAGATCACCTGTATGTTTATTGATGGTTTCATATCACATAAGTCTCAAGTGAGAACCAAAACTAAATCCTTAGGGGCAATCTAGCTCGATTGGGACACTAGAACGTCACACATTAGTGAAAGGTGGTATAATAACCAAAACCATCATTTTCCCCCTACACAAGCCACTAGACAAGAGAAACATACAAAATTATGGTGGCAACTAATAATAATCAAAGTTTAGTTTGTGTTTTAAGAGTCAATCCTACTAGACAAATTTGGGATGAACTGCTTCCAAGGAATCTAGAAAACAAGTTATATCCTGCACACCTAGATACCCAGGGTTCCCTTAGTGCTCAATTCCAAGTTCACATTTCACACATACCACCACTTTTACACACATGTTCCATGAATTTCCATAAAATCAACATTTTGCATAAAATAACCCATTTTCCATTTTACTCACACCAAACCCACATTAAAATGAATTTTTCATCCCTTACACAATTCAAAAATCTCCTATTTTACAAAACTCATGAAAAGAACACTATGGAACAATCAATGTCGTTGGCAAATTTCCTTGATAAAATCATACATAAAGCAAGTTCAATTTTAAAACATGGTTTTCATCATCTAAAAAATTTAAAAATAAAATTAAAAGGTTCACAATAATCACAACATCACAAAGTAATAAATTTTACATCAAAATATCATTTTCAACACATTCTCACCATATATTCCCTAAAAAACAAGGTTCATCCCTTTAAAACATCCTATTAAACATTTCCATAAAACCCCACACCAAATCACACTCACAAAACCTATACATTTCCATTATAAAATCAATTACCATCCCGTAAGTATTCCAATACACATAAAAAGACCCTTTTCACCACACAATCAAACCATAGAACATATTTATAAACCCAAATAAGAATGTTAAATTCATATAAAACTGTCAGGTCATGGAATCAGGTACCTTGAACCAAGAAGCTTCTAAAAAATGATTGAAACTTCCACCGTACCTTGAACAAACACTAGGAAGGAAATATTCGACCAAAGAAACCAAGATTAGACCCTAAAATGATCTCTAACCCAAAAAATTTGACCTTTTCTGCTGGAGAGAAGAAACCTTAATGAAACTAGAATAAAACCATATATTGAAGCAAGAAACAAGGTAGAAGATGACTTACCTAAATAACCGAAGATAAATCGAACAAAAAATCCACCAAGGTAGAGCCCAAGGGAGAGGATAAGGATGAGAGAGGTGAAGCTAAGGAAAAATCCTGAGTGGGGTGAGAGAGGGGGTGTTGGGGGCGTAAAAATTTGAAAGAGAGAATGAAAACCCCAAATTTAAATGAGATGGAAATCCACATGGTTACTCCGTATGGTTTCTATAACCATTCGACGACTATGAACCCACCTTTCCCAAGGAGGACACTAACGACATGGTTTCTAGGCCAAGCCACACACATGTGCACCGACATGTGATAGCTACTCTCTTGACTGTCAGCAACTGTATAGTTACCTGGGGAAGGTGCACGGTTACTAATAACTATGTTCCAAACATTATCCATGGATTTTCCAACCAAAAAACTCTCATTTTCTCCAAAACCTCGAGACAAACCCAAGGGAAAACTCCAGACCAAAAATTGAATCAAAGAATAACCCAAAAACTTCAAACCCGTCACACCTAGTTCCTGAGAAAATAACTAAGAACCCAACCCAAACCCAAAAAATGTGAAACCAAAAACCTGAGTGTGACAATTTTCCCCACCATAACACATTATGCCCCTTTAAATCCACAATAAGGCCTAATTCAAAAGCAAGAATTGATACTCCTTTACAACTCCAGGAAATTACAAATGAATGACAGAAAAAAGAGATAGAAAATTCTATAAACAATAAAATAGGTTTACAAGATAAGCTCGGGAGGCCAAAATGGACTCTCTACTTTGTGCCACACTCCCCAAAATATTAAACACCTCTATTTGATTGATTAAAGGAAAAGAACTCCCAAAACTACCATATAACCTCTTGAGTCAAACACCCATAACATTACCAAATGAAAATCATACCACTTACCTGAAATGAGAGGAATAATATAATCCACTTATAAAGAAAAACTTTTAAAATCATAATCCAATAACACCATCGAGTGCACTCCAATCTCAACGTTATCTTAATGAATAAACTAAAAATTGGGTAGCTCTGAATTAGGCTACCCACTACCAGGAAGATTCCCAAAAAACAGGATACTAACATGGGGATGACTGAATGGACTCCCCACCCAAAGAGAAGGCTACTCATCAATTTATTCTAGACTAATTTAAGCGAGAATCACTGTTGTTCTTCCCACCATAATGACCAACTAGCTTAACTGACTATCAAGGACCAACATTAAATAACCTTTCATAGGAAAACTTGGGTACTTCAAGCACAACCTAATCTCCCACCATAAGGTATTTGAAAAAATAGAATCCAAACCAAAGAGAAGACACTAGGTGGTTCAATACTCCCATGGGTATTACCATCCCTGGATGAGCTTGACCAAAACCGAGATCAAAACAGACTTACAAGGTTGATCATAAATGGACAACCACACAAAGAGTCCCACCCACAAGGTTACAAGCACTAAAGTTCAAGAAAATGAAACAACCATTCCTATTTATAACCATGGATGATCTATTCCACCCACATGGTTCGTAATAAAAAAATAGTTACACAAGTCCCTTTCCACTAAATGTGACTATATGGAATGTAACAACTACATAAGAGGCTTAATAGTCTTTGTCCTGCACACTGAGGTTAGAAGTTTAACCCAGATCCATTACTCCCCTAGGGGTTCCTGATGACATAGTACATTCACTCTAGGATATGGCTTGAGATATACACTTGCATTGTCCCTTATCTTCTCAAATAAGGAACACCAAAAGAGAGAAAAAAAGGAAGACATATCAATCCAAAACAAATAAATTCAGAATTCTCAAAAGAAAAACATGCTTCTGTTAAAATAGAAGTTCTCAAAAGGTTCCATAACTATCACCCTTACATCAAAACAAAAAATCGACACTGAAAAATTCCACCAAACATGGCCATTACTACCTAAGGTCCTTACATGGAAATGGAATGTAAACTGAGCCCCGAGCAACATAAGATCCCTAAAAACGGCAATAAACGCCTCCTACGATCACACTCGCCATAGCAGTGGACTAGCATGATCCCTCACTAAGAATATCCTGATGAGTGATACAAGATTATTCTAGGATAGAAACCATCACCAATAACCCCATACCACTTCAATTTTCCCCCTATAATTCCCATCACTACTTCCATACAGAACCTTAAGAATTATAATGCCAAATTTCACTATGACAACTTAGGCTACTCAAAGAAACCAATTTTTATTTTAACTCCTCTTTCATCCATTCACCTGCTATGAGAGGGTCCAATTAACCAAAAAATTAGAGTAGGATTATATTCTCAAATTTCAGGAATAATTCCCTTAGTTTAATTAATTGGATGGTCTGTGAATGGTGAATCACCCATGGATGCACTTTGAACATTCATCAATCCCTTAAGGGGAACACACTAACCAAAATGGGAGAACCAAGGACCCAAAAAAATTGTTATATGAGCCAAATAATACCATAAGTAATCACCAAAATCACAAAAGGGAACCCACTCAAAGGCATCCCAAAACATTTTTTAGAAAACCCCACTAACCATTATCCCAAACCAACTCACTGACCAAATGCAACATGAAATATTTTCCAAGCATAATGAGTTCCCAAACTCAGAATAACTTGTGATAAAAAAACAAAATCCTGAATAAACACACCACACAACTACGAATTATGAAAAACCAAGTTGTTTCTTCAAAATAACTTTTGGAAATAAAGCAAGACTTGTGGGTTGGACATTTACTATTGGTATCCCATGGAGTCTCACACATGAATATTCCTGTGAAAAAACTAGGCACTCATCCACCTTCCACAAATCCTATGCATGTGTTCACACATGAGATCACCAATGTTCTAAAAAAACATTTCCACCTTTCAAAAAAACATTAAACCCACATCATCAACTTTCCCAATTTAGTTCACATTTTAAAATCTCACAAAGCATTCCAAAATTGACTAACCACTATATCAAAACCAATTTCAATTAAAAATTGTTTTCAAACTATAAACATCAACTCTATGGAATCTCGCCCATTTCAAAACACTTACAGTTTAACAACAAACCCCATTTCATCAATACCCATTGAATTATAAATTCATTTATTCTAATTGTAAACAAGATACTAAAAATTTTATAAACATTTCTAAATCAAACTAGTTACCATGTCAAAGACCACTTCCAAACCCCATGCATAAATCCCAAATCATTTAATCCCATTCAAAACACCCTTCATCAATTCAAAAAATCCCACTAAAAATAGAATTCACAAAACTTGCTTCAAAATAATCCATGTTTTCCAAACCAACATTTTTTTTATCCACAAGAATCAAATTTCAAAAATTCAGTATTGATAAATGAATCCCCATTTATTAAAAAATAATTTTAGAGAAATCAACATTTTTAAACATTACTTAAGATGATTCTGGAAACTATTTTTTTCACTTTTTCAAAACTGAATCATTTTTACATAGAAATCAAATTTCCATGAATCCAAAACTAGTAATTTAAAAAAAATCAAAACCGAAAGAACAACAAACTATTTGAGAGGAAACTAGTGTCGATGGATGACTCAAAAATATGGTTGGATTCCATGATCCATTCAAACCACCGTTATAGAGAGTGTTCTAAGACCACTTCCCCATCTCCACATTGCTTTTAAGGCCTTGCAAGCTCATTGAGACAATTATCTTAACTCCCATTTCATTTCTCAAACAACGGACAACCTCAAAAAACAAATAACCCAAAAAATCCCAACATATCAAGGAAACATAAGTCTAGATCTGTTCTACCCAAAATCTTCCCTAAGAAACATGACCCAAAAGAGA
This sequence comes from Viscum album, assembly GCA_963277665.1. Lineage (NCBI taxonomy): Eukaryota > Viridiplantae > Streptophyta > Magnoliopsida > Santalales > Viscaceae > Viscum > Viscum album. The sequence goes on from OY728125.1 coordinate 1,409,640,940, forward strand.
AAAACCTACTCTGATACCATTTTTTCACAAACCATGCCAGGATTTCATCTAAACTGCTACCTAACGTGGTCTATGGAATACCCTAAAGGGGTGTTCCCAATCCCCAAAGGTTGAAATATGTGCCTAGGTATCAACAATAAAACTTGTGAATTATGTTAGAAAAATTTATAAACATAACCCAACCACCAAAATGAACAAACCAAATCAGAAAATTTATAACCAGACAAGTCTTAAATGGATTCCATATATTTGCTTATAAATTTTAAAAAAATTAAAAAATCTATAACCAAAAAGGAAACAAAGTCTATAAATACTACAATGAAGGAAATAATTAGACCATCCGGACAACAACCATTTGAAAAGAGAGACATCATTCTAGAGCCACCACCAACACCTTCAAGGAGAAATTCTAACAACCAGATCCACTATCACCAAACCTTTCCTTTACCTGAGTCATAAAAACAAATTCTACATACACACAAAGGTGTATGAGGAGTGTGCTCTAAATTATAGTAGGATGCCACCCAAATAAAAGTATTCCATGATATTATGTTAAAAGAAAGTTCAACATGATTTTTTATATAAAATAAAACTTTGAAACAATTCAACAAGAATATTTGTTTAAAAGAGAATCACTTTCAAAGAAACCCTTAAAGCAGAACCATCCCTTCAAGAAACATTTGTTAAACTAATTTCTTTTTAAAACACACTCAAGGTCCCCTGTATGTCGATGGATGGTACCGTATCACATAAGTCTCAATTGAGCACCATGGGTAAATCCCTAGGGGAAATCTAGCTCGAGTGGGACCCTAGAACATCATACATAAATGAAAGGTGGTTTAGTAAACACAATTTTCACTGTCCTCATGCACTAACCACTAGAGAGAAGAAACATCCAAAATTCCAGTGGCGATCAATCATCATCATAGTTTAGTTAGTGTTTTAAGTTTCAATCCTGCTAGATGAATTCGGGACGAACCACTTCCAAGACATCTAGTGTACAAGTTTTATTCTTTACACCTAGATACGAGGGATTCGATTTGTTCTAAATTCCAAGTTCACATATCACACATTCCACCACTTTCACACACACATTCCAAGCATTTCAAGAAAATCATTGTTTTCCATAAAACAACCGATTTTTCATTTTACTCACCCCAAATACTCTTTTCAATTCATTTTACATTCCTTTCATAATTTACAGATATCCTTTTTTACAAAACTCAAGAAAATCACCATATTGACTGATCAATTCCATGGGCCAAGCCCATTTTTAAAATCATACATAAACCAAGATCCTTTTTAAAACATGCTTCTCATTATTTAAACAATTTAAAATTAAAATTCAAAGGTGAAAAACAAGCTCAATGTGATAAATAAATAAATTTTACTTCAAAATATCATTTTCAACACATTCTCACATTAGGTTACCTAGAAAAACATGCCTCTCCCCTTTCAAACATCCTATTAAACATTTCCATAAAACCCCTCACCAAAAAACACACACCAAACCTAGTCATTTAATTTGTAAAATCCAATCCCATCACATAAACATGCCAAGCCACTTAAAAACACATTTTTCACCACACAATCATATCATATAATATATTTATAAACCCAAATTACATATTAAATTCATTTAAAAATGTCAGGGAATGGAACCACCTACCTTGAAACAAGAAACATCCAAATAAGGTGATAAACCACAACTATACCTTAAACCCCATAAAATGGGATTTTTCAAACAAATGAACCAATATTAGACCCTAAAAAATAATATAAATCCCTAAAAATCAGACCCTAACTATGAGATAAAGGGAAACTCAATGAAACCAGAAGAAAATCCTAGATTGATGGAAGAAACAAGGGATAAGATGTATTACCCAGTTAACCATAGTGGAATCACCCCAAAAATCTTGAAAGGAGGATCCCAAGGGTGAGGAGAAGGAGAGAAGAGGTGCACCTAGGTAAAAATCCCAAGTTGGGTGATAGAGGGGGTGTTTGGGGGGTTAAATCATGGATAGAGAAAGAAACCCCCAAATTTTAATGAGCTAGCAGGTCGTAATGTTAGTATGTATGGTTTTTCAAATTGTGCAAAAATCGTGTGACTACTTGTAACAATAATGAAACCAACCGCATTGTTTCTAGGATAAGGGGCACGATCAAGCATCAGTTGTATCGTAGCTACTACCTTGACCTGTAGCTAACACATAGTTACCTAGGGAAGCGGCACGATTACTAATAACCATGCACCAACCTTGCACCATGGACTATCAAACCAAAAACTTTACTTTTCTCAAAAATCTCAAGAGAAACAAAATTCAAAAATCTATAACAAAAATAGAAGAAAATAATAACCCAAAATATTCAAACTCATCACACTTAGTTCGTGAGAAAATAACTGAGAACCCGACCTGAACTAGAACAAAGGTGAAACCAAGAACTTGGGTGTGATATAATTATAGTATATCATGAATTTTATAGATAAATATAACATATTATGGATGTTTAAAAGATTAAAATTAGAATTTATATATGTCCAAATTGTTTTCAAATTAAAATTAAATTCATAGTTCCAAAAATGACACTAATGATATTTTATAATAACTGATATTTTTCAAATGATTTAAAATTATTAAAAATACAATATTCATCCAAGTGAATGGGATATTGTTTGAAATATAAAACATGGTCCACTTATGAGAAATTATTTCTTTCAAATTTACTTTCTTGACCCTTAAAGGGTAAAAACATTGATATCATTGTAATTGTAAAAAAAGGGTAAACGGGTGATAAAAAAGAGGTAAGGCTAAAAATATAACGTGAACTAGTCAAGATTTTAAATTATGAGATTATTTAGAACTATAATCATTATATATTAAAATTATATGACTTTGGATTCATTTTACATGGAAAATTAATCTATATTAATTTTATAATTTTAGAAATTTTAAGAGTGTCCCTCTCCACACTTATAAAAGGGAACATCCTCTTCTCGCTTCCTCACATACATTGAGAACTATATATCAACTAATCACTACCCAGATTCTTTTATACATTCCTTCATATGTCTTATATTCCATTTTTGTTTCATAAAACCATCTTATGAAGAATTTAGGAACAAACTTGAAGAGGTTATCCAAATAAGAGGTATAGTTCTTAACCAAGCATTTTTATTTTATTTATACATATTACTCTTTAATATATTCTTCAAACATACTAAAATTATAAAAATATAATATTACATATACCTATATGTCATTATGTTAACAGTATTACCTATATCCTTATCCCTCCTCTATTAAATGGGAAACAAAACCATCATTAATGTGTACGGCGGACCACCACCTCACGAACTGGTATAATATAGTTTCCACCATGTCTTATCAAGATAGGTAATAATGATATATTTAATTTATATTTATTATATTCATGAAATATTTATCATTATTTAAATATAATATATCAACTTATTGATTTTATTTCCATCTATTGAAAAACGATAACGTCGTTCAGGTTTATGTGTTGATAACCACCTCTACGGATCAATGTGACTTGTTTTCCTGACAATATCACATAGAAGCTATATATAAGATTATTTAATGAAATAATATTATATTTTTGATATAACAAAAATTATTTAAGGTTTAATTATATTTATCTTCTTTCCCTCATTCTTTTTTAAAAATTGAAATGTTACACATGCATATGTACGACCTACCGTCTCTATGATTATGGTGTAATTCATTTTTCATAAGAATTTATTTTGGTTGTTTTTATAAGTATAATTATTGTATAAAAGTTATAATTATTTCATTATTATCCTTATTCAGAGTATTTCATAATTACCTCTTTATCCTTAGTCTACTTTCCAAATTCATTAAAGATATATGATCCAAATATCGTCAAAATATCCAATTTAAATTTAATTGATTAAGTAATTATAAATAACAATATAATAAATAAAATAAAAGGAACAATGAAATTGAGAAATATTATTAATAAAATAAATAATTAACCTAAGTTTTTTATTTAGGAAGATAAATAATATACGTGATGAATCAAACATGAGGTAAGAGACTATCTTAAAAACCATGATTTAAACAATTTAACGATTTATTTTCTAAATATTTTTTCCTCAATTTACCTATTCTTACAATCATTTTATGGATATATTTACTAGTAAGGTTATTTTGTTTATAAGAGTGATATATAAATTATATCCCAAGTTACATACATGATTTATCTATTATTTCAAGGATTTTTACGGGGATAATATAATTTCATAGGATAATTGAATGAGTTTATGTTTAAAATAAAGTATATTCAACTTCTTAAGGGTGATATATATTTTTTTGAAAAAAGTTTTAATAATTTTAGTATGACTACAAAGAAACCATTTATAGGATTTATTTTTCACTTAATACTTATTATTAAATGTTTTATTTAATTCATTGGGAAGAGAATCTTATTTCTTGGGTAAGAAAATATTTATTTTGATCATAAAGTTTATCTTGAAAATGAAAAATATTTATGAGTATTCATAGAATAATGAGTTTATTTATTTATTTTAATATATACCTTACTGATATTTTTCTTGTTATCCCTTGTTTTAAAAAATTTTTCATAGATTTTTTAGGATGATTAAGTAAAAGGATGAGGTCAATATAAAAAATATGAAGATATGTCATGAAATGAAAACATGTTATAACTTAAAAGTTTTGTATTGTGGAAAAAATGGATACTAAGGTGGAAGTGTCCACTTTTTCAAGTGATATTTATTTATATAAGTGTAATGAATTGACTATATAAAACTATAAACCTAAAATATCTTTATTAATTCAATAAGATGAATTATTTTTTAAATATACAATTTATAGATTATTTATGGTCAGGTCCTTATAGTATATACCTTTTTCCCTTAAGGAAATGAGAATCTTCCTTCAAAATATTTTTATTTTTCCACTTATTCCTTTAGTATTTTCAAAATTTGTTCTATTTCCATATAAATCTCTACCCAATGAATGGTGATTTTGGAAGTTAATAAGTTTTTAAAAAATATTTTTCTCTTATTATTTTCAAAATATTTTTCTCTTATACTTTCATTTAAAAAATCAATGTTGGGTTTTTCAAAATATCCCTTGAGATTTTTTTAAAGTTTATCTTTACTCTTCTTATTATATTTTTGATAGTCACAAATGAGAATATTTTTTTGAGATTGTAGGACTTTAAGGGGGGGATAAATTTTCTAATTTTTTTAAAAAAGGGAAAATATTTTTGAACTCTACTCAAGTAATTAATTATTTTAAAATGGGGAATTTATTAAAATTTTTGTTATTTATTTATTTATTAGATATTATATTCTAGACATCTTTAATTATTGATCATATTTAATATCTTATTTATAAATTGATTTAAATTATTATTTATTTTTATTTTTATTTAAAATTAATATATCTTTTTATGTTAAGTATTTGTGGCCATCAAAAATTGGATATTGTTGTACCTCTCTCTCTCTCATAGTGTTTTCGTGATCACAAATACTCACTTATGTATGTAATGTTTTTATTAGAGTCCTCTTAAAAATATTTAATTTATGTTAAAGTGATGATATTATTAGAATTAATGGAGTTTTTGAAGTCAACTAAATGATGAAATGATGGTCTTGTGGAAGGCTTGGGAGCATATTATTTTATGTATCTGGTTCAAGGAATCAAGTTAAAAGATATTGAGAGGTATTTTAAATGAAGTAAATTTGGATACTTTTGAAGTTGGAAAGTAGCATATAACACTGGTTACTTAGTCATGGGAACCAACAAGCTGGTTCCATGTGTCAGTAATGTCTAGGGAGAAAAAGATGCACTATACCATCGATGGAGTACCGCAGGCCTGTTGGTGGAGTTGGTAGAACCAGACACTTCTTACATAAGTTATCCGAAAGGATGGTACCAGTTTCAGAAGCCCAAAGAGTTCCAGGTTGGCCACTGGCTATCCAATAAATGCGACCTAGTATAAGGTGCTGTTGAAGCAGCTAATTCTAGGTTGAATTAATTATATTAAAAATGGAATTTATGATGGTATTCTTCATCTTCATTACCCCCTATGAGATTCTATAAGGTTCCTAGTCCTCTTAGAGATTATAAAATAAGGCCCTTACTAGTTTGGAAGTTCACCTTTATCGATAATGGTGTTCTCCTACATATTAAATTCCATATTACTAGATTTTTAAAAATCCTCTCAAAGATCCATTTCACATTTCTAAAACTCTCAAATTCCTACACCCTTTCTCTCAAATATCTCATCCCAATATTAATCATCCATCTAAGAGATTTATAAATAGCATTATAATGGGTTTTCCAAAAGAATACATTTCTCTTCTCATTACCTTTTTCCAACATTTTCTCACTTCAAAAAAGAGAGTGATGAGTTCCATGGATACCAATAAAGATCAAGAGGTTGATAACAATCCATAATTATAAGGGAAGGGTTTCTGGATCACCACCAAGATCAAGGGATTAATAATATTGACCTCACATCCATCCATTGAAATCAAATTTTTATTCTAAGAAAGAGAAAACAGAACAACCAACCAAAAAAACCAAGGGACCCTTGGAATTTGGTGGTCGGAAATAGTGCAAGCTGAGGGAATCCCCTCTAAGTAAATTAACACACTTTGGTTTCCAACTATTGATAGGGAGAATACTACTGGATATGGAGCTCTGTACTGCCAAGGAATCCATGTGATCAGTAACCTTACTACCCTCATGCAAGATGTGTGACACTTGGATGTTGGTTCCATGTATATATCTGCATTTCCTAACAATATAAGTTATATATCAAGGGGGGAACCTTTACTAGTCATCACATAATGAAGGATCCTAGAGTCTGTCTCCACTTGGGTTTACTCGAACTTCTCCTATATGCAGAGGGAAATCCCCATGAGCACGGCCTTGGCCTTGAACAAGAGTGGGGTACCGTTTCCAGTCATTGATGAGTGAAGCTAAATCCAATAGAAGGAAATGGGTCCGTGCAAGAATGGAAGTAACCGTGGGAACAGAGCCTTCATACCTTGATTAGTTCCTGGATTTCCATAAGCTCTATCATCCTATACTGAAAATAATCGAGTGAACCATTCTATCCTTCTCATTACCATCGGTACCTTGGAACCATTTCTCTAGAAAAGAAGTGGCTTTTTCTCTTGAGAAGAGAGTGTCATAGAACCCCTGAAGCAGTGCCCCACTGCAATAGCCTAGTCCCCCTCAAAAAACAAGTGGTTTATACTCTCCTACCAGCTAATGTTGTAGTAAGCACACCTGGAGGCCATTCTTATTCTCATCCTTCTGATGTTCTTGTCTTTATCCAAATTAGAGTTCCTGATGTGCCATGGGATAAAGTTAAACTTTTCTGGGATCTTATGGCACCACATGACAATGTTCCACCCCCCATGAAGATCCTTCCCTAATAACAGTCTTTGAAAATCTCTCTATGAAAAGACCCCCGAAGCAACAGGGATGAAAACGCATCTGTCTGGGTTGTCAGTAAACTCAACAGAATTCATAAGAGCCTATTGGTAGACATCTAGTATAGCCTTAGTAAACATGGGATGCTAGAACTCTTCTTTAACCAATATCATCAGGGTATGGAAACCAGGGAAAGCTAAAACAGAGCCCGTCCAGTTCTTGTGCTAGTAGAGGAGATATCCCGAGCCTACAATCTAGTGGAAGTTCAGTTGAAGAGTCTAGACTAGGGGAAAGATTTTCGCCCACTGTGGAGATGTGTGACCATAAAAAACCTCCTCACTTTCACCAAACAACATCGCCATGGACTTGCCCTGTAAATATCGCTTCTCCATAATTTCCCAGGTGATCTTGTCATGCATGTAGTGAATTGTGCTTTGAAGGCACTTCACGTTGATCCTGCCATCCTAGAAGGGCTGCACCATCCAACCCCACATATCCCACTGTCTCTTACCTTCAGCCTTGGAATCCCAAACAAAACTGCATAGGATTCTATCAATATTGATGATCACACCTTTAGGGATGTTGGAAGAAGCCAAAGAATGGATGGGAATGGTAGACAACACACTATTCACCATCGCAATTCGACCTCCAAAAGATAGGAACTGATTTTTCCAGTTAAGGACACGACTAGTCATTCTGCTAACAACATGATCATAATATTTGATAAGAAGATGACATGAAGAAATAGGAGATCCTAGGAACTCCATAGGAAAGGATCCATGCTGCATGTCTAGACAATTACAAAGATAGGACAACCTCCTTTGAGAAATTTTACTGGAGATGTAGATGCTGCTTTTGGAGTTGTTGATGAATTGCCTACTCCCATAGCAATATTCATCCAAAATATCCTTGATCTCACAAACCGATCCCCAGCCACCATTGATGAAAATAATTGTGTCTTTGACGAACATTAAATGAGACACCATAGGTATATTCAGCTTCCTTCTGAAAGGGAGAATTCCCCCTTGGGATATCCCTCTACTGATAAGCCTGTTGAGAATGCCCTGCACCAGGATACAAATTCTAGGAGAAAGTGGGTCTCTCAGTTGGATACCTGTAACACCCGATACTTTTATGTTATATGAATCATCAAAGGAATCTTTTTCTACACAACACTTACTTGGTTTTATTTACACGCAATCGCGACCTTCCCCGATAGCTTGCGTCGTACGCAATACCGAGTTTCACTAAACAACAATATGCTATTAAAACTAGCCGTTATGAATAGTAATAACCACTTTTTGAAATTTTATAAATTTTATTTTTCAAAATGGACTTCATTTTTGGATTCAGAATATCGAAATTAGCCTAGGGTGAAATTTTGGTATTTTTCTGAAAACTTTCAATTTTTGATGAATAGTGAAACCACTAAGTGGTAGGTTAAAAACTGAATTTTTCATAAAACTTAATTTTACCAATTCTGTGAATGGAATTTCGAAAATCCGACAGACACGGTTGATATCAGTAAGTAAAATGTGGTTCAATGAGATAAAAATAATTTTTTGGTGAATAGTAACTTTTTACTTTTTTTACCGCGGTTAATAGTAAATATGGTAAATAAGGGTAAATATGATATTATTATTACCCTAACACATGTCCTAATTCTATTGGATAAGTGTAATTCGACCAAAAACAACCTTAGGAATAAAATATGACCATTTAGGCCTACTTGGATTAGATTAGGACATTTATTATTAATTTATTTAAAGAAGGGTTAAAATAGTTAAAATCAAAGTTTAATAAGTAAATCATTTTTAATATGGGGTTATATATAAGATAAATTAGACTATAAATATTCATTAGAAAGATAAAAATATTTCCTACATTATGGTATTTTATTTGTAATTTTTATACATTAAATAATTTAATTTATTTATGACACAATGATGATGCAGTAATTATCTTATTAATGAAATATTGACATAATTGATGTTATAAACACCAAAATAAATGTAATTTAAGACTTTTTATGAATTCCACTAATTTTCTAGGTTACTATGATATATTAATGTTGATTAAATCAACTTGGTTCGAACATATAATTTTGTTATTACTTTCACAAAAATCATATATAAAATAGTGTCAAAATTGACACAAAATAGTTTTTAAATCAAATATTAAATTATTAATTGTTATTGTATTCCTAGAAATCTACGGTTCGGCCAAATGACTTATATAAGGATATATATATTAATACTAAACAATTTGGGGTTCTTTTGGCATGTTATAGTAAGTGTATTAACCATATAGTGAAAGAAAACAAAAAGACACGGTAAAAGTTAAATTATTTAACTTAGATTTAAATCTAATTGATAAGGTTAAAATAATACCATAAACTTGTCTAAATCCTATTCGTTGATAGGATTTCGACCCATCCCCACCTTATCTTCGAAACAAGACCCTTTGGAGCCATTATAAACCGATCTTGACTTTAATATAAAATAATATTTTGAGATATTCCTAAGGTGCCCCTCTCCTCCCTTATAAAAGGGCACCTCCTCCCCCTCCTCCTCACACCAATTTGAGCACTCAAGCTCGTCCAACCCCTGACATTTTCTCCTCTCCACTTCCCTAGAATAATCCTAGAGGTCCTGGTCTTCTTCAAAGACCAATCTTAGTTCCCTAAGTGGAGGATTCAAAGAGGCGTTCCAAAGAAGAGGTAATATCCATTACCGATCTTTTCAATTTCTTTCTTCTTCAACTTCTTCTTCTTTAGTTGTTTCATGATAAAGTAATAACATCAGTATTACTTACATACTGATATGTTATTATAAATAAGAAACAACCCTAATTCACCTTCTATCCATCCCACGGAAAACTGAAATCACCGCGCGTGCGTACGTACGGAATACCGTCTCCACGCTGTGGTGTAATCTATTTTTTCACCATCACTTTACAAGGATGGGTATAATGGTGTAATGAGTAACTATTTATGATTATTATAAAGTAATATTTATACTGAAATAATATATATATACTCCAATACAGTTCCACGATCATAGGAACGATATCATCACTCGTGCGTATGTACGGAATACCGTCTCCACGATGTGATGCGACTCGTTCTACATAATCATCATTACATAGTAATTATATAAATGAATTTAATGAATAAATATGATATATGTTACACTAATACCATTCTTGATATAAGGTATCTATAACCTTAAAAGAATAATAAGAATGTATTCGGCAAAACACGCATAAGAACAAAAGGCAATAAAGACCCGAGTACCAAGTAACAATGAAATATTACTAACAAGAAGCTAAGAATATGACCATATATGATATCATATAAATCTGTATGATTCTGGAATAAGTAAATAACATTATTTAAACCATTATACAGGATCTTCGGACACGTACAAAGCTAATCGGACCTAAGGTAAGTGAAAATATCACAATCTCATTTTTATCCGAGATTGTTTTTACTTTGGCATTTACTGGGGTGTATTTTATCATCCACAACAATGTTCCATAAATATGTAATATTGTTTCCATCCACTTACAATAGTTTAAATCCAATTTTACCCTTCGGTGAATTTTTAGTAAAGAATATGAAAGGAATCTTTTGTCGTTTTTTTTCGTACGAGGTACTTTTTGACTTTTCCGACAAAAGTACGAAGAATGTTTTTTTTAACTTATACGGCTTGAATGGATTTCTAAAACATTATTTCCAAGAAGCTTCCTTTACAAGTTTTCAAGTTTATTTTTAATCGACTTCTTTTAGTTTAAAATTGTACGACATGTTAAGAAAGGAAAAGTGTTTTTGAAGTAGAAAGGATATTTTCCTCAAGAATGAAGTTCAAGTATTTTATCAAAATTATTTTCCATCTAAGATAATAAAAGGGTTCTGTTTTTATCCCTATTATTACATGGATTTTATTATGTTGTGATGGAAACATTTTTATGAATTCCTTTATCTTATATGAATTGTTTTATGATGTCATGTTGTTTAAGAATCCCATTTTTTATTACATGGGTTATGCGATGATGTATGATTTATGATTATGTGGCACACATAAGAAAGGATTCATTATAAGATGGGTGGGACCTATATCTCCCTCCAATGCATTGGGTAAAGATTTTATATCTCATGAGATAGACATGGCTGGAACGGAAGGTTATTTCGGTTCAGTGATACAGGACTGAAACGAGGAGTGAACTCGGTTTAGAAAGGGACTTTGTCCACTAAGATAGTCTTGGCAATGAGTCATGACTAACAAGAAATGATTTTCCATGATTATGTGTGCATTCCACAAAGTTTCAAGTTTTATTTTATGATTATGGGGATCTCATTTTCACTTCTATGATTTATTCCATGTTAAGATATTATGATCTCTTTTGCAGGTTTTGATTTTCAAAAAGATATGATATGATTTTTATTTCCTTTATTTTCCCTTTCTGAGCATTTGAGCTCACCCTTTTATGTTTTCTTTTCCCCAGGTCAGGAAGATGGATATTAAGTAGAATATTCTAAAAGGGACCCTAGATATGATGAAATAAATGGGAGACACTGTAGAAGATTTATGAACCAGTTGTTTATGTTTCCCAGTTTCTAAAGACACTATACCTATACGGTCCTTTGTGGTTTTGTCATATGTTGTAATAAGTGTGCTTCAATTTTGAAGTATTAACAATGTATGTAAAGTATGGGTCGTTATAGTTGGTATCAGAGGAAAGGTATAGTCAACCTTTGGAAACTAGGATGTGAAAGCCTTAGTAAGAACCCTAAGGATAAGTCTAAGCATAGAACACAATCTTAGTGTTTTAGAAATGGCCTTGAATAACCTAGGATAATACCTTAAGCATGAAAAATTTTATTCTTGAATTATGTGGTTTTCCTATTATAATTAGTGTTGCTCACACTATTCTTCTTGGTTTTAGTCAATGGCTGGATCCCGAAGGAACCGTGTTAATGCGGAATGCGATGGGCAATGCAATGATTGTCCCCCTGAGCAACCAAACGATATGGGAGCTGGAATGAAAAATCTTGTAGCCATGCTCACACAACTTTCTCAAGCTATGAATCATACAGGACTTCCAAACAAGCAAAGGAAGGAGCAACATTCTGTTGAATCCTTCATGAGGCAGCGTCCACCTTCTTTCAGTGGGTCTACTGATACATTAGTTGCTGAACAATGGATTATTACTACTGAAAAGATATTTTCAGTTCTTCAATGTTCTGAACATGATAAAGTCATCCTAGCAGTGTATCATTTGGAAGGAGATGTTGATCAATGGTGGAATCTTATTAAGAATACGAGGAAAAGGGATGAAATTGAGTCTATGGAATGGGACGAGTTCAAGAACTTATTTTTCAATAAGTAATTCCCTCGTATTCTCCGAAAAAATATGGAGAAAGAGTTTCTTGAACTGAAGCAAAGGGATGATGAATCTGTTGGTACCTATGAAGCAAATTTTACAAGACTTGCAAGGTATGCTTCTAGTATTATTATCCAACCTGAGAGTAAGATCGATCGATTCTTTAGTGGCTTAAAACCAAGTCTTCGAAGGGCGTTAGCCATAAGGGACTTCAATAGCTACGAGGAAATCGTTCGATGTGCTCTCAAAGTCGAGATGGAGATTGGAGTAACCCATCAGTCACATGGGTTTGATAAGAAGAGGAAGATGGAATTCAAAGGAAACTCTAAAGAGCACACTGAAAAGAAGATGAACTTTCCCTTATGCTCAAAGTGTGGAAAGAAACATGGAGGTAGTTGTCTTAAAGGGACAAGTAAATGTTTTAAATGTGGAAAGGAAGGTCATCGGGCATTTGAATGCCGTGATAATGGGAAGAAGATGTCTAATGACGCAAACAAAGGAAGGGATACACAGAATGAACCTACTACACTTCAATGTTTCAAGTGCAAGGAGATGGGGCATTATGCCAATCAATGCCCAAATCCAAGGGTTGATGATGATGGTCGACGTCAACAAAATCTTAAGGCTAAAGACAAAGGAAAGTCGCATGCAATTTCTATCAGTGATGTGGAGTACGATAACGAAGTGGTGAAAGGTACACTTGCCATCCACTCTAAAGTAGCAAATGTTTTATTTGATTCTGGATCCACCCACTCTTTTATTTCTAAATAATTTTCTAAGGGTATCACCGTATTACCTCAACAATTAGATGTTGAGTTAGCTGTGACAACACCTAATGGCACAACAGTCACATCAAAAGTTTATAATTCTTCTCCGATCGAAGTTTGTGGGAAAGTGCTTCCTGCAAATCTTGTGATCCTTCCTATAGTGGAATTTGATGTGATTCTTGGCATGGATTGGCTTTCTCTACATGGAGCTCATATCAATTTCCAAAGAAGGGAAGTCACATTTCATATTCCAGATCAATCTACGATCGTCTATCAATGCAAGGATGAACATAACCTTCCAGTGGAAATTTCTTCCATCTTATGGGTATTGATTCCACTAAATGAAGGTTATTTATCTCAAATGGTTGGTGAGAAACTCACGATTAAGAATATGCCCATTGTACGGGAATTTGATGATGTCTTTCTGGAAGAATTACCGGGTCTTCCACCAAATCGTGAAGTTGAGTTTTCAATAGAACTCGTACCGGGTGCTTTGCCTATTTCAAAGACACCTTATAGAATGGCCCCAATTGAGTTGCAGGAATTGAAGAAGCAACCCCAAGAGAATATTGATAAGGGATTCATACTCCCTAATGCATCACCGTGGGGAGCACCTGTTCTATTTGTTAGGAAGAAAGATGGATCAATGAGACTCTGCATTGATTATCGAGAACTTAACAAGATCACTATCAAGAACAAATATCCTCTCCCACGCATTGATGACTTATTTGACCAACTACGCGGAGCTCAATACTTTTCCAAGATTGATCTTCATTCAGGGTATCATCAATTAAGGGTCAAAAGGGAGGATATACCAAAGACGGCTTTCTGTATAAGGTATGGACACTATGAATTTATAGTGATGCCATTTGGTCTTACTAATGCCCCTGCTATCTTCATGGATCTAATGAATAGAGTCTTTAGAGACTATCTTGATCAATTTGTGGTAGTCTTTATAGATGATATTCTTGTCTATTCAAAGATAAAGGAAGAGCATGAAGATCACTTGAGAATTGTATTGAAGACCCTGATAAAGGAGAAGCTTTATGCCAAATTTACCAAGTGTGAATTTTGGCTTCAAAAAGTTGCATTTTTGGGTCACATAATCTCAAAAGAGGGGATATCTGTGGATCCAGCAAAAACAGAAGTTATCGAAAGATGGTCGAGACCAACAAAAGTAACTGAGATCCGAAGTTTTCTTGGTTTGGCTGGATATTATCGACGTTTTGTAAAAGATTTTTCACGATTATCTAATCCACTCACCAAGTTGACTTGGAAAGGAGTTAAGTTTGTCTGGACAGAGGAATGTGAAGAGAATTTCAAGGAGTTGAAAAGAAGGTTATCCAGTGCACCTGTGCTCACACTGCCTTGTAGTGGATAAAGGTTTGTGATCTACAGTGATGCATCCAAGAAGGGATTGGGGTGTGTTCTTATGCAAAATGATATGGTGATAGCTTATGCCTCACGACAGTTGAAAATCCATGAGCAAAATTACCCAACACATGATTTGGAGTTGGCTGCGGTAATCTTTGCATTAAAGATTTGGAGGCATTACCTTTATGGTGAATGGTGTGATATTTATACTGATCATAAAAGTTTAAAGTATATTTTCACACAAAAGGAGCTGAATATGCGCCAAAGAAGATGGTTGGAGCTGATTAAGGATTATGACTGCTCAATCTATTACCACCCTGGGAAAGAAAACAATGTGGCAGATGCATTAAGTCGACAAGACCATGCCAGTTTATCCATGATGAGGATCACAAAAGATCCAATATTTATGGATTTACAAAGGATGGATCTTGGAATTATAATGGAAGGGGAAAAATCTTATCTTTCTCAAATGAATGTTCAACCATCTATACATGTTAAGATTAAAGAGGCACAGAAAGAAGATTTCGAGTTACAAAAGAAGGTGAGAAATGTTCCTGAATTCAACCTTGATTGTGATGGGATAATAAAGTTCAGGAATCGGGTTTGTGTTCCTTCCATCCCTGAATTAAAGAAGGAGCTACTGGATGAGGCTCATAGTTCTTCATTCTCTATTCATCTTGGAAGCACGAAGATGTATAGGGACCTGAAAGAGTACTTCTGGTGGGATGGCATGAAAAGATATGTTGCTGAATATGTCTCTCGACGCTTGGTTTGTCAACAAGTTAAAGCTGAGAGACAAAAGTCTAAGGGGATGTTACAACCATTACCCATACCCGAATGGAAATGGGAAAACATCACTATGGACTTTGTCACAGGACTTCCTAAAACTTCCAAAGGCAATAATTCTATCTGGGTCATAGTTGATCGTCTTACAAAGTCTGCACACTTCATTGCTATTAGAGAGGATTTCTCTCTAGATCAGCTTGCCAGGATATATGTAAAGGAAGTGGTAAGATTGAATGGAGTACCACTTTCTATTATATCTGGTCGGGATCCGAGATTTACCTCGAAGTTCTGGCGAAGTCTTCAGCATACTCTGGATACAGAGTTGAGTTTCAGCACTGCTTATCATCCCCAGACAGACGGTCAGTCTGAGAGAACAATTCAAACCCTAGAAGATATGTTGAGAGCTTGCTCTATGGATTTCAAAGGAGGTTGGGATCAACACCTACCTTTGGAGGAATTTTCATATAATAATAGTTTTCACTCCAGTATTCAGATGGCTCCTTATGAAGCTCTCTATGGAAATAAATGAAGGACTCCAACTTGTTGGGATGAAGTTGGGGAAAGAAAGCTATTAGGACCTGATCTCGTTGATGAAATGGCAGAAAATGTCAGATCTATTCAACAACACATAAGCGCAGCTCAGAGTCGACAGAAAAGTTATGCCGACAACCAAAGAAGAGACCTAGAGTTTGAATTTGGTGATAAAGTGTTCTTACGAATATCTCCCTGGAAGAGGGTTATGAGATTTGGAAAGAAGGGGAAGTTGAGCCCTAGATATATCGATCCTTTTGAAATACTGGATCGTGTTGGGAAGGTAGCTTACCGATTGGCGCTTCCACTGAATCTCTCTCAAGTTCACGATGTGTTCCATGTATCTCTCCTGAGAAAGTACAAACCAGATCCTTCACATGTACTCCGCTCAGAAGTTGTACCGCTGGAGCAAGATCTTTCTTATGAAGAATAGCCGATAGAGATTCTGGATCGTAGCAAAAAAGTTCTATGAAACAAGACCACTAGCTTGGTGAAAGTTTTATGGAGGAACCACCAACTTGAAGAAGCTACTTGGGAGCTTGAGGATATGATGAGGGAGAAGTATCCTCATCTGTTTGTTACAAAGTGACGAATTTCGAGGGCGAAATTCTTTTTAAGGGGGGTAGAATGTAACACCCGAGACTTTTATGTTATATGAATCATCAAAGGAATCTTTTTCTACACAACACTTGTTTGGCTTGCTTTACACGCAATCGCGACCTTCCTCGATAGCTTGCGTCGTACGCAATACCGAGTTTCACTAAATAACAATATGCTATTAAAACTAGCCGTTATGAATAGTAATAACCACCTTTTGAAATTTTATAAATTTTATTTTTTAAAATGGACTTCATTTTTGGATTCAGAATATCGAAATTAGCCTAGGGTGAAATTTTGGTATTTTTCTGAAAACTTTCAATTTTTGATGAATAGTGAAACCACTAAGTGGTAGGTTAAAAACTGAATTTTTCATAAAACTTAATTTTACCGCTTCTGTGAATGGAATTTTAAAAATCCGACAGACACGGTTGATATCAGTAAGTAAAATTTGGTTCAATGAGATAAAAATAATTTTTTGGTGAATAGTAACTTTTTACTTTTTTTTACCGCGGTTAATAGTAAATAGGGTAACTAAGGGTAAATATGATACTATTATTACCCTAACACATGCCCTAATTCTATTGGATAAGTGTAATTCGACCAAAACAACCTTATGAATAAAATATGACCATTTAGGCCCACTTGGATTAGATTAGGACATTTATTATTAATTTATTTAAAGAAGGGTTAAAATAGTTAAAATCAAAGTTTAATAAGTAAATTATTTTTAATATGGGGTTATACATAAGATAAATTCAACTATAAATATTCATTAGAAATCTAAAAAGATTTCCTACATTATGGTATTTTATTTGTAATTTTTCGACATTAAATAATATAATTTATTTATGACACAATGATGATGCAGCAATTATCTTATTAATGAAATATTGACATAATTGATATTATAAACACCAAAATAAATGTAATTTAAGACTTTTTATGAATTACACTAATTTTATAGGTTACTATGATATATTAATGTTGATTTAATCAACTTGGTTAGAACATATAATTCTGTTATGACTTTCACAAAAATCATATATCAAATAGTGTCAAAATTGACACAAAATAGTTTTTAAATAAAATATTATATTATTAATTGTTATTGTATTTCTAAAAATCTAAGGTTCGGCCAAATGACTTAGATAAGGATATATATATTAATAATAAACAATTTGGGGTTCTTTTGGCATGTTATAGTAAGTGTATTAACCATATAGTGAAAGAAAACAAAAAGACACGGTAAAAGTTAAATTATTTAACTTAGAGTTAAATCTAATTGATAAGGTTAAAATAATACCCTAAACTTGTCTAAATCTTATTGGTTGATAGGCTTTCGACCCATACCCACCTTATCTTTGAAATAATACCCTTTGGAGCCATTATAAACCGATCTTGACTTTAATATAAAATAATATTTTGAGATATTCCTAAGGTGCCCCTCTCCTCCCTTATAAAAGGGCACCTCCTCCCCCTCCTCCTCACACCAATTTGAGCACTCAAGCTCGGCCAACCCCTGACATTTTCTCCTCTACACTTCCCTAGAATAATCCTAGAGGTCCTGGTCTTCTTCAAAGACCAATCTTAGTTCCCTAAGTGGAGGATTCAAAGAGGCGTTCCAAAGAAGAGGTAATATCCATTACCGATCTTTTCAATTTCTTTCTTCTTCAACTTCTTCTTCATTAGTTGTTTCATGATAAAGTAATAACATCAGTATTACTTACATACTGATATGTTATTATAAATATGAAACAACCCTAATTCACCTTCTATCCATCCCACAAAAAATGAAATCATCGCGCGTGCGTACGTACGGAATACCGTCTCCACGCCGTGGTGTAATCTATTTTTCCACCATCACTTTACAAGGATGGGTATAATGGTGTAATGAGTAACTATTTATGATTATTATAAATTAATATTGATACTGAAATAATATATATATACTCCAATACAGTTCCATGATTATAGGAACGATATCATCACTCGTGCGTACGTACGGAATACCGTCTCCACGATGTGATGCGACTCGTTCTACATGATCATCATTACATAGTAATTATATAAATGAATTGAATGAATAAATATGATATATGTTACACTAATACCATTCTGGATATAAGGTATCTATAACCTTAAAAGAATAATAAGAATGTATTCGGCAAAACACGCATAAGAACAAAAGGCAATAAAGACCTGAGTAACAAGTAACAATGAAATATTACTAACAAGAAGCTAAGAATATGACCATATATGATATCATATCAATATGTATGATTCTGGAATAAGTCAATAACATTATTTAAACCATTATACAGGAGATTCAGACACGTACAAAGCTAATCGGACCTAAGTTAAGGGAAAATATCACAATCTCATTTTTATCCGAGATTGTTTTTACTTTGGCATTTACTGGGGTGTATTTTATCATCCACATCCATGTTCCATAAATATGTAATATTGTTTCCATCCACTTATAATAGTTTAAATCCAATTTTACCCTTTGGTGAATTTTTAGTAAAGAATATGAAAGGAATCTTTTGTCGTTTTTTTTCGTACGAGGTAGTTTTTGACTTTTCCGACAAAAGTACGAAGAATGTTTTTTTTTAACTTATACGGCATGAATAGATTTCTAAAACATTATTTTCAAGAAGCTTCCTTTACAAGTTTTCAAGTTTATTTTTAATCAACTTCTTTTAGTTTAAAATTGTACGACATGTTAAGAAAGGAAAAGTGTTTTTGAAGTAGAAAGGATATTTTCCTCAAGAATGAAGTTCAAGTATTTTATCAAAATTATTTTCCATCTAAGATAATAAAAGGGTTCTGTTTTTATCCCTATTATTACATGGATTTGATTATGTTGTGATGGAAACATTTTTATGAATTCCTTTAACTTATATGAATTGTTTTATGATGTCATGTTGTTTAAGAATCCCATTTTTTATTACATGGGTTATGCGATGATGTATGATTTATGATTATGTGGCACACATAAGAAAGGATTCATTATAAGATGGGTGGGACCTATATCTCCCTCCAATGCATTGGGTAAAGATTTTATATCTCATGAGATAGACATGGCTGGAATAGAAGGTTATTTCGGTTCAGTGATACAGGACTGAAACGAGGAGTGAACTCGGTTCAGAAAGGGACATTGTCCACTAAGATAGTCTTGGCAATGAGTCATGACTAACAAGAAATGATTTTCCATGATTATGTGTGCATTCCACAAAGTTTAAAGTTTTATGTTATGATTATGGGGATCTCATTTTCACTTCTATGATTTATTCCATTTTAAGATATTATGATCTCTTTTGCAGGTTTTGATTTTCAAAAAGATATGATATGATTTTTATTTCTTTTATTTGCCCTTGCTGAGCATTTGAGCTCACCCTTTTATGTTTTCTTTTCCCCAAGTCAGGAAGATGGATATTAAGTAGAATATACTAAAAGGGACCCTAGATATGATGAAATAAATGGGAGACACTGTAGAAGATTTATGAACCAGTTGTTTATGTTTCCCAGTTTCTAAAGACACTATACCTATACGGTCCTTTGTGGTTTTGTCATATGTTGTAATAAGTGTGCTTCAATTTTGAAGTATTAACAATGTATGTAAAGTATGGGTCGTTATAATACCTCTCGTTTCCTTGAAGAAACCATGAATATTTATCCTAAAAAAGTCATCCAACCATGAAGAACATAATCTCCTAAAAAAGAGGTCCACTACCTTGGCCGAAAACCCAATACCCAATAGAACTCTATTGATGAAGCTCCATTTCAGACTATCATATTCCTTGTTTGTATCGAATTTGATTGCCATGTTGGGTCCATGAGTTTTCATATTGATGTCTCTAACAATCTCTTCAGAAATAGAAATTTCTACCTGGATGGAAAAAACTTTCACAAAGTCATGCTGCTCAACTAAAATCCACCCTGAGACAAGATTGGACAACCTCTGGATAAGTACGCACTCAAGAATTTTATAGAGGAAGTTACAGAGGCTCATTGGCCAGTAGTGTGTGAGGGAAGAGCGGACCTTGATCTTAGGAATGAACACTAGAGTAGTATCACTTGCCAACTGAGGGAGTCCTCCACCTCTGAAATAGTCCTAAATATCACCAATGATGTTGTGCTTAACAGCATCTAAAACCCCTCTATAAAAAGAACCGCAAAACCCATATTTTCCAAGTGCGCTCTCTAGATTGAGCTTCTGCACGGCTGCATGAATTTCAACCCTACTAGGAATCACCTACAAGATCTTGTTATCTCAGTTGGACACCATAGTGGGAATCATCTCCCATATCCCTACATTACCCCTGGGATACCCGCTAAACATCCTCGAGTTGTGTCCAGCAAGAAAGTCCTTGAAGAAAGTGAGTGCCAATCTCCCGATCGTGTCACAGTTATCTGTGTAGGATCTATCCTTGAGGATTATGTTAGGAGATGTGAGACACCTCATATTTCGAATTCATGCATGGAAATAAGAAGTATTTATATCAAACTTCTTAAGCCACCTCACTTGGGAGCGGTCCCAAGCCATCTGTTCCAGTTTGAGAAGCTCCTCGGCCCATCACATCTTTTTGCTCGCTAGTTCTTCAAACACTTAAGAATTCCATTCCCCTTCCAGGTCAGATTCTAAACTATAAATGATTTGTTTAAGGAATTATAGGTCGTTATTGGGGGGAGATAATCTCATGGACCACTAATTTAACCCTTGTTTCAGCCTTCGTAATTTTTTGTGAATAGAAAACCACATATTCACCCGGATAAGAGCCTCCCAAAGTTCTTTAACTTTCCACTAATAGTCTTAGATCTGTGACCAATGATTATAGAATCTTAAGGACTCATGGAAATCCTTCTTGGGAAATAGAGACACCAGAATAGAATAATAGTCAAAATTTCCTCAGGCTAAATGCTTCACCTTAGACTCTGAAAAATAGATGATCTCTTTGTGGTTATCCAAGCAGCGATCAATCCTACTGCAACAGCGCCTTCCGCCCAATTGGTTATTGCACCATGTATACCTGTCTCCAGAATAACCCAGGTCGAGGAGACCCTTATGTTACTTGAAAATAGTGAAATCCAAATCTCCCTTAAGAGGGATGTCACCTCTACCTTTTTTCTCCTTAGGGTCAAGAATGGAACTAAAATCCCCCATGACATTCCATGGATGGTCCTCCGGCTCAAACAACCCGAGCCCCTACCACAGTCATTTGTGGTCTGCAGTATCACAGCTGTTATAAAGAAATGATACAAAGAATCTCTCTCCCCCGCCCCTTTGAATCTTTCAAGGTGAGATATTGATTACCAGTCTCGATCAGATGTATCGATACATCCTTATTCAAAAATAGTCAGATATGCTTGTTAATCGGATATTCATGCATGGAGCCATGAAAGTGCACTCTACGACTGAAATCCTTGATCTTGTCTGGGTTTTGGTTATCCTCAATCACAACAATGATACACAGTTTATATTTCTTAACTTTCAAAGATATAAGGTCCGACTCCACCCAGGTGCCAAGGCCACGGGAATTCCAAACTAACAGAGATAACATTAGAAACTAGGGACCCTAGCTTTGGCCCTAGGCTCAACGGTCTTCATGCTATGGGGATAGAGGCTTCCCCTAAGGTGACTCAACTAAGCTCGGTTGCACACTTCTAGACTCTGAACAAAAAGAGCCGATGATATAGGTGAACTGTGAACATAAAGCACTACGGTCCTCCCCTTCGTGATCTTACGAGGGGAGAGGAAGCATGTGTTCTGCTCTACCAGCCCCTCCACAACATAGGTCTCTGAAAAACTCCTTGAAACAATGTTGTTCTCATCCACCAAACCAGCCTCACAAAGAATAGGAACCTCAGGCCTACTTCCCAAGTAAATAACACTGATATATTTCTAAACTCCATATCAAATTATGTTCTCTATCTTCTTAGTTTTATGAATTTCAACATTTTTCACTTCTATAACTTTATAGACTTGATAAGTTCATTTCCATTGTGCTTACTCATTTAATCAACTTTGATATTAAATTTCTAATACATATTGAATTTATCAATTATTTATTCATCAATTTTATCTCTTTATCAATTTATCTTACAAATATTGTTTAAATTAGAATTTACCTTTTATATCAGCTTTAAATTTTATAAAGGGAAATTCACCCCCTACTTTTCATCTACTCTGACCAATGAACACTAATCATGATTTTGGATGATCTTTCATATCAAAACTACTATTTTATCTGCATAAAATTCCAAAATATAATTAGATTATACTATATAATTGAATACCATATAATTATTTGAGATATTCCAGCTCACAACTCCCCCATTGTGGGTAAATACATACCTTGGTTGCGATTTCAGATCATCATGATTTGTTTGAAAATAAACAATTCTATATTCCCTGATGACTAGATCCTCATCTCCTCCATAGACCAAGAATATATCCTCAGTACACCTCAGATACATTCGGATAGTATTTATTTTCATCCAATGGTGGTCTACTAATTCATCTTGATATCCTCCTAACATTCTCTAGTTGTAAACAATGTCAAGCTTAGTAAATAACATTGCATATATAGACGATCCTATAGAAAATGCATAAGGAATCATGGTCACACTCTATCTCTCCTCCTATGTATAAGGACACATTTTCATGGAAAGATTTATGTTGTCTGATATAATTATAAATCCCCATTTGGATTGATCCAAATTTAATCTCCTCAGTATCTTATCAATGTATGGACCTTGAATTATTCCAAGAATCCTCTTAGATTTATCATCAATGATCTTTAACCCAAGAATGTAGGTTACTTCACCTAATTGTTTTGTAGAAATGCATGTGTTTAACAATGTCATAGAAAACTACAATACTAGGATATCATTTCCAATAAGTAATATTCTATAAACATATACAAATAGAAAAATAATTGCACTCCCACTAAACCACTTGTTGCCATAGGGATCATATTCCTTAATTACAAAACTAAATTCCATTATGGATTCATCAAAAGGAATATTCCATAGAATAATTTCAATAATTTATAAATGAATCTTTGTAACCGTTATAAATTATTTGAATCTATTTGATTCACAAACCCCACTAGTTTTATAACATAGACAAATTCCATGAGGTTTCAATTAAGGAAATCAGTTTTGACATCAATTTCCAAAATCTCAAAATCATGGAAAGATATTATCGAAAATAGAATTCTGATGGATACTGGAATAACTAGGAAAAAGTCGTGTCTATAAGTTCCTTATTGGTAGTAACCTTACATTCCATGTCCAGTTTATTCTGGAATATATAATTATACTCAAAAAGATTTATATGCATTAATAGATCGACCAGAGCCAAAACATGGTTCTGATACATGAAACCCATATTAGAATTTATTTTTTTTCATATTTAAACTTTTATGATGCTTACTAGATCCTTATTGGATATTGGTTCATTATTATCAACTAATAAAGCGTCAATATCAATGGAAAATAGAATACCATATCTATATGGTCCTATAACCTATCATGTGTTCCTACACAGTACTAGTGTCACTAAAAAAACTATTATATGGGGACAAGTGAAAAAATTTACTATTAAACTCTTGTGTATATTGACCATAAAATTCATTGAATTCGATCTTGATCCTGTGATCACTTTTGATTATGTGCACCCTCTCAAGAAGAATGGAATATCTTGAAACTATTACATTCTTGTATGTGGGGTTGTATAGACTGTAAAACTATGACCCTAATTTGAGGTATGAATCCCATTAATTTTTTTCAATACATGTGTAAACTACTCATTTTTGTATGAAAGAGATATTGGGAGCACTCAAGAGTGATCTCAAGAAAATTGGGAGGAACTTGAATTTGTTTAAAAACTATAGGAAGGATTCTCAATGTGAAAATGTATTCCATGCTGTGAAACAGTGGGGAAAAGGACCTTGGTTGTTCTATCATGAAAATTCAATATTTATATAATTAATTCACACTTTGAAACACCCCATATATATTTTTTAAGGTTTTTTATTTTTTAGGGGTATTATAAATAAAATGGAGGTACCCCTTTTGTAGTTTCACACAATGACTCCCCTCCCCCTTTTTCTTCTCCCCTTATAGGGAATATTTCTCCCTCATTATTTAGTGTAGTCATGTTCCATTAGTTTCATTTGAAATTAAGTGGTCAATCTATCTATAAAATTTATTTTTAATAGGTTTATTCTAATTTCATGGGAGTTCTCAATGTTTTTTTGTGTTTTCTCCAACATCTAGGTATTTCTTCCACTTTTATTATTTCTATAAGAATATCTTGAATGAATAGAGAATATTAGAATATTTTAAATCTACAAGTATAAGTTATGTGATTTATAATTTATCTCTCATGTTTGAACCATTTTATTGATGTATGAGTTGTTCATTCATGTCAACATTATATCACGTTTGACCAGAAATTATAAATTAAATATTATGAAAATAAATTATGAAAATGAACGTTTCTATAGGCCATTAACAACCAATTGGAATGTAGACTATAATTTTAGACACATGTGGGTTTTTTACCACCTTGGAATTAAATTTTATAAATTAAATAGGCATCACTATGGGTGACTTAGAATGAAAATGAGACTGTATGTGTGAGTGACTAGGAATTTATCCCCCGTATGAGGTGTTCTTGACCTTGAGAATAAAATTGGGTAGTTAAATGGGTGACCCTCAGGGTGTTTATGACTTAGGAAAATACCATGGGTAAGTTACTTGAGATTCCTAGGATGTGCTCTTGGATCCATGGATTATTATTATTGTATGATCCTTGGTGTTTCCTAAAATTAAATAAATTTATTTTGATTGATAGATAGTTTTTACCTTTTGGATTGAATTTGGAAAATTAAATGTAAACTAAATGGGAGACCCAAGCAGTACCCAAGGTAGAGACATGAAGTGTTTTAAATTAAATTATTTTATTAATGAGTTTCATGTGTGCTTTACTTATGTTTTTTGAGGACGCCCAGGGAGATATGCCTTGGGTTAAAAAATGATTCCAAATACTCTAGAATGTCAAGTGTGATACCCATTGGATATGGTAATGCTTCCATATTAGTTTGAAGCACCACGGTTGATACCCCATGGGTTCAATGAAAACACCTAATTACATAGAACATCATGTGTGACGCCCCTTGGTTTTAGTGACGATGTCTATTACTTTAAAATTCCCTAAGTGATACCCCTTGGGTTTGATGATGATACATGATTACTTGGATAACCTAACATGATTACCTAGGGTTTGGAAGTATTTTCTAATGACATATTATTGAAAAGGACATTCATATTAAGCTGAATATAGTATGGTTGATCCTAGGTTTCACATAGGAACATGAGCATCCACAATGGTTTGTTTATTTATTTTGTGCCAATATTTCTTATTCACATTTGTATGAACTATATTGTCCCATACTTGATATACTTATATATGTTGGTGGTGTTGGAATACTGAGTTTCCCTTAGACCCTTCTCAAGATATCAGTTGGTACCCAAGAAGACCTTTATATTTGAAAGGCAGGATACAAGCATGTGCCCTTTGGTTGATACGTGATTGGGCTACTAGGTTGGAGAATGAGAGTTTGGTTTGGTCTAGGAATTAGAACCATTTTCATATTTTTTTCAATATTTAAATTTTAGTCTTTTGGGATTTATGTATATGACCTTCTACTGATGTATGAATTTCCTAACATGTAGTATTGTGTTCATTTGATATATCGTGGGATCAGGTTGATTATAATTTTTTCACTTTCTCATATGTATATTTATGTATTTATCAAGACATATATGATTTCTCAATGATTTCTAATGATGCATTAATATAATATATGGTTATAGTTTTACCATAATACCACCTTATACCTACAATGTTGGTCCATATCATTTAATATATTGGGAGACACGTCTGAAGTCCTATTATCCCTTTAATATATATACTTATGAGTGGTCATGATCTCGAAATATTTTGAAGTGGTATTTGATATTTTTATTATATCTTCTTATTTAGGTGGGGTTGACCATAGATAGGGAATTATTATTTTTTGTTTTGTAACTCCTTCCTAGGAGTGACTACCTCATAGATGAGGAAATTCCATGATGAAATAGATGTGGTTTTTGTTCTTGAAATTCACTTTTACTATTGATATATTTCATCATGAGTGATGCATATAATTATGAGATAATTTATTTATGGGATTTTATCTATTGTCCAGTATGTTTGGAGGGAATTGTTTCCTGAATTATATCAATTATGTAGGATTTACTTGTCATTTTTATGGTTTATAATGATTGAATACCCAGATTATGACATGGGTCATTTATTTAAAGTGTATATAGCCATTTATAAAATAATTATAATATAAGTGTATGGTGAAATCTTACATATCTAATATTATAAATAAACATATGTTAATTGAACCATTTCCTTTATTATTGTGAGGTGTAAATTAATTAAAATGATAATGAAAACTTATAATGTGTTTTCCTCGATATCATGGAATTTATATTTCAGTTAACAAATCCAAAGTTATAAAAAATTGGATTAAAGTAAATGGTTGAAAGTATATTTTGTGATCACTTATCATGATTATTATGTAGTGTTAGCTAAATTTAATTCCAAGTAAAACTTATAATGAATTTTCTTATATTACATATACTTAAATTTTCATTTAATTAATCCACTATTTACCTGAATTTCTCAAAAATAAAAAATGAACTGTGTTGAATTGTGAATCCTATATATATGATATGGACCTTATGTGTATGTTATATTGACCATGTTTTTAGGTATTTGGGGAAAATGCGAGAACCTCATGTATGGTATTCTTGTGATATGATATATTGGGAATAGTTGGACAATGTACCTGTTATCACATTCCCTAAGTAGTGATATTCCTGAAATTTAATAGAAATGAGTTTTGATGTGGGTCATAGTGTTCATGACCAATTTTGAGAATGGTTAAATTGTGATAGTGATAGATCTTAGTTTTTGAGACCCTAATGATGTGTGATATATATGATAGTGGGACATAATACCTATTTTGAATTTAATTTTGAAAGGTGACCTTGATAATTGTGACATTTTATGATATTTGTGACCCTTATGGGTTTATTATAGACCCAATAGTGGATAAAGTATGCTATATTTGGGCATGTGTTTCTGACCCTTTTGTTGTGGGGCTTGGGTGGAGCTATGATATGAGTCGTGTGACACTATTTTCTTCTATTGATTTGGGAAATGAGTTCAGACTAACTATGAGGTGGGTAACAGGATTTTGTGTGGGAGATAAATATATGTGTAGATGAGAACCCTAAAAAGGATGTGTTGGACTATTATTTTCCTTGAAATATTGATATATGGCTTGGGATATTGCTCAGTCTAGCTTTGTGACTAATTATCATGATGTTTCCTGGTATTGTGTAGATATATGTGATATATGAGGGTAACCTAAGAGATGTTTTATCCCATGATAGTGGATCACTTTGAGATGGAAAGAATAGTGGATGATTTTCATTGATTTTAATGCATGTGAGTGTGAATAGATGCTAAAAAATGTGCATGTAGATGTTCAGTGTGTTATGGATGTAGATGCCCAACATGATTTTATGGGTTGTGTTTAGTTATCCAAGGGGAAAGATTAATTAAATTCTTGAACATGTGGAATAGTGATTCTAGATAGTTGGATATATAAGGGGTAGAGTGTGGGTAGATTATTTTGGTTTCATGTAAATGCCAAGGTAGTTTTTGATCATATAATAACCTTGAAACGATTGAGATTACCTAGGATTGTTTAAATAAATAACCAAGTGAGTCAATTTTGGATAGATTAGTTGAAATTTTGTGAGCATGCTAAGCTGGTTAACTGGCACATGATCCTATGATTTATCTAATATGAATCAAGTTGGTTGATTCAGGTGGTACAGAAGAGCACCATTAGGATGTTTTCTTGCTGGGTATACCTATTTTGCAGGTTGAGTTAGTGAGTGTCATCGTGAAGGTTGTACAAGATACTCCTTTACCTTATAATATGTGTTTGGATTTTTTTAACTTTGTGGTAGATGTTTTGGTGAAATCTAAGCTTAGATTTTCATTAGTAATATTGGAGTTTGAATTGATGTGATTGAACTTCAATGGTATGTGATAAGTTTCAATGTGTGTTTTTTAAGAAATATCTGAGATATAGATCTTGATATAGGAAGTTTCATGATTCCAAAGGTAAGGATATGATAACTGATGAAAATACACAAACATTTCTTCTAGTTTTACAGTATGTGGAGAAACGTTTTGGGTACATATATGTTCGGACCCTATAGACCTGTTGGGGTTAAGACCTTATGAGGTGTTTATATGTTTTGGTGTTCTATGACTCATTTGTTTTTATTATCCTTATGGTGTAACGTAATGATTTTTTTATGTTATTGGTGGAAAAAATGTTATGAAGTTATGGTTGAACGGTATGAGATGCCCTGTTTTTGTGGGAGTATAAAGGGGGTGAAGACCCTTGATGTTATGATGTATGCATGTTAGATAAAGTGTTTCTCTAAGATAGGTTTGATGCATGAGATGAGGTCTTTATAAGTGATGACGAGCTGACCTTGGGATCATTATGATTTTATTGACATGGGGACTTTGAACTCATATGAACTATGAGTTTTAAACTTTTTTTAAAATTGATATGTGGTATGATGATTATTGGATCTTTTGAAACATTGAGAAGATTAGTGCGGAGGTGAAAGAAACAGAGGGTGCCTCAGCTATGGTGCTCTAAGTGTTTTCATGAATGTGAGATTCTAGTAGTACTATGTAGGACCAATAGTGGGACAAATGTGTGAGTCACGTATTGAATAGAATTTTCATGTACCTTGATTTTGATCGTCCAGGACTACATGTTTAGTGATGGTATATTGATAGTTTTAGAAAGTGGTTTCATGAGAAGTCATGGTTTTAATAAATCATAAATTAGAGATTGAGTGGAGGACTTATTCAAGTGACATGAGTGGGGATATTGGACCCAATGTTTGTATGGTAGTGGCTATTTTTCTGGATTGTTCTAATAGTTTGGTAACAAGGTAGTCCTGATATGGGAATCCCACCTTGAGTAGTTGAAGGAATGACACTCATTTTTTATAACTTCTTGTAAACATTAGATGTGACATGTTTTTGACCCAACCTAGAGGTGATTGAAATTTTTTGATGTCACATTGGTATAAGATACTGATTTAGATATAGATAATGGAAGGTACCCCAGTATGGGAGTTGGTTGATGAAATATTTATCGAGATGATATAACCGTTAATTAGAAAACCATTGGATATGGGACAATGTAAATGTGTTATAATCATGTGTGATTTTTAGGAAACAAGTTTGTAGGGAGACTGAGTTTTTAAAATTTAAATTCTTCATGAAGATATACCAATGTTAACAATAAGTTAATAACTTGTGTTATGGGTAGTCCTCAGAGTGAGAGAATGGGTTTTGAAAAGCTTTTTTAGGTGATAAATGGACTAATAGAGACTAGTGGATTTAACTAATGAGAAGGGATGTTTGGTGTTTTTTGAGTTCGTGAATTCTATCGGAAGTAGGGAATTTTGATGGAATTTTTGAAATAATTGGTTCCATTGTACATGGGTCAGTGAGTTCTTAAGTCGTGGAACTCTAATTCATGGTATTATTGAATGGGTGAAACACCATTTCGTGACTTGATTTAAGGGGTGAATCCATGTTTCCTGACTTGATTCAGGGGGGTGAACCTCTTTTGTCAATCGGTTTTGGGGGTAAAAACACATTCTGTCGTTTGATTTAGGGGTTGATTCATGTGATAAAACCATGTTTAGTGTCATTTTTAGGCATCAATATTTGGAAATAAAAGGAAGTTGGTTCCTTGGATTGTGGGTAAAAGTGGGTCCCAACATGTAGGATTGATTTTGAGATATTGTGTTTTTATATGCCATTTCCTTTGAGGAGTGTCTAATTAGCATGTTTGATCGATGTGAAAAGTCTCCATATGATAGGAAAGTTACTATGGTGTGTGTGTTGTGGAAGTATGGACATGTACAGGTGGAGACATGAGAGGTAGATTTGGGTATATTGGCCTAGTGGTTAGTGTTGGTTTTCGTCGAGGCCTGGTGTTTTTTGGGAGAGTATATTGAAGATGAATTTCTTTAAAGTGATGATTTTGTAAAACCCTGAAACTTAACTAAGGTATGGGAGATGTAATTTGTTTTTTGATAAATGTGTAAATTTTTTCTTTTTTTATGAAGGAGGCATCAGGAGAACTCATGACTCAGCTTGGGATAATTGGGAGGAACCTTAATCTTTTTTGTAGCTACATCAAAGATTCATGGCATTAAAATGTAGGTTACACAATGAAACATCATGGGAAGGTCCTTGGGGGTATTCTAGCTTATAATTTCATGATTTGAATAATTTATTCTCACCATAAAACCCCCTTTGCATATTTTTTAAGGTTTTATTGGATTTATTTTTTCATAGTGAGGTTTTATAAAACAAAAGGGGGTTCCCCTTAGGAAATAGATTGGGATGAAACCCTTTATCCCTTGTTCTTCTCCCTTTATGTGGGGGGTTTATCCCTGATTCATTATTATAATTGTGTGTCATTAGTTATGTTGGAAAGATGGTGTTGAGTTTATCAATATACCTATTTTTTTAGGATTCTTCTGTTTTTGTGTGATTTCTTGGTGTTTATATGCATGTTGCGCTATTTTTATATTTTTCTTAAATTTTTTTATTTATATGAGATTAGCATAAAACAAGGATGATATTGGAATAGTGTGAATTTTTGAGTATCAAGTTTGTGTTTTATAAGATATCTCACAAGATTACACTATTTTATTTATGTGTGTGTTTTTCAGTCATGCCAACCTTACCATGTGTTTGACCTAAAATTATGAATTAAATATTGGGGATCTAAATCATCAAAATTAACCTCTCTATAGACCACTAACAACCAATTGGGGATTATACTAGGATTTTAGTCACCTGTTGAGTATGTTCCACCATGGAACTAAATTGGATAAATTAAAGTGGTGACCCTATGGGTTCCTTAGACTGAAAATAAGACCATGTGTGTGATTTCTTGGGAGTTTATCCACTACATGTGATGTTATTGACCTTTAGAATAAAATTATGTAAATAAGAGGTGACCCTTGGGGTGCCTAGGACATGGGACATGACCATGGTTTAGTGACCAATGATTAGTACTACACGTATTCCCTTTAACAGTGTACAAATCATCTATAAATAGTGCTAAAAATGTTGTTAATTGTAGTGATGATAAGGGGGTCCCCTTTATCTGTTCTAAAAAAGCACTGATAAAGGCCTAGCTGCTTATAATATGATATTGATATAACATCACAACCAGAAAAAACCCGCAACTTCAAATACAACATAAAATTTACAATTTCTAACAATGCTAAAATTTCAAAAAATTATATATAATTTTAATTTGAATCATGAATAAAAAAATTTCCACCCATGGTATATACAAAAAAACATCTATATTTATATTTCAAACAAGATATTACTTAATTTACATTTACAATTATCCAAAAAACATCCTAAAACATTAATATTTCATTTTTTGATGCCCATCATCCCCTATTAAAATTTTCCTCCCATTGTATCATTTTCCAAAAATAAATCATCTTAACAAATACTATATTATTAATACTAAAAAGAAATAAATTAAACATTAATATGAAAGAATACACTAATTAAATGTCAATATTTAATAAAAATGACAAATTTGGAGTTACATCAGTCACACTATGCATCCTATTGAGATGGGGTTCATTCCTACACTCCAAAAATGAGATATGGGTCGTTTTCCTAAAATATCAAAACAATTTGAATGCAATTGATCAGTTATGAGTATTTCTTATGTTCTTTTAAAAAAAATTAATCTCAATTTTAAATAATGACAAATTTAGAGTTATACCAATCACATCATTTCTTGGATTGAGGTGTAGTTGATTACTACCAATCACAAATTAATGATGTTCATTTTTCTAAAGTATCAAAACAATCATAATGAGTTTTCTGGTTTTTTAGTATTTCGATTCTGTTTCTTTACTAAAATGTAATTTCCAAACAGAAACATGCATTATGATTCATACTAGTTTCATTGTGCATCTATTTGACGTGAGACTACTTTATACATGTCATGATTGAATTATAAATCATTGTCCTAAATAATAAAGACAATCAGAGAGAGTTTTCTTGGATGTTAGTGATGGACATGTTCTGAACAAAAATATCAATTTTAAACTAATAACATACTCTTTAGGTCATATAGGTCCTAGTGTGCATCAAATAAGGTTCAATTTTCTCATACACATCACAAATGACTCATGGGTCATTTTCTTAAAGTATCAAACCAATTCTAATGTTTTTTATCAGTTTTCAGTTTTTCACTTGTTATTTTTACTTAAATAAATGTCAATTTTAAATAAATGGAGACACTTTGAGTAATATAGGAAACATCGTGCATCGGATTGAGGTGTGGTCAACTGATACACATCAAAAATGACTCTTGGAACATTTTTCAAAAGCATGAAAACAATCCAAATGTATTTTCTCAGTTTTCAGTATGTCACTTACTGTTTTTACTTAAATTAAAATCAATTTTAAATAAAAATAAACACTTTGAGTCATATCGACCACACCACGCATTGTATGAGGTTTGATTGATTCAAATATGTCTGAAATGACTAGTAGATCATTTTCCAAAAATATAAAAACAATTTGAATGCTTTTACTTAGTTTCCAGTATATAACTTTTTATTTTTACTTAAATTAATATCAATTTTAAAAAAAGACACTTTGATTCATACTGGTCACACCATGTGTTGGATTGATGTTTGGTTGAATCCAACATGTCAAAAATGACTCATGGGTATTTTCCCTAAAGTATCAATATAATAATAATGCATTTTCATAGTTTTTAATATGTCACTTGTTATTTTTATTTTAGTTAATTTTCAATTTTAAATAAAAAGAGACACTTTGAGTCATAATGACCACCTTGTGCACTGTATTTATGTGAGGATGATTCATAAACGTCAAAAATGACTAATAGATCATATTCCTAAAGTATCAAAACAATATGAATAATTTTTCTCAGTTTTTCATAGGTTAGTTTGAGGTTTTTTTACTAAAATGTCATTCTAGACTAGAAACACACAATTTGAGTCATACCCATAGCATCATGCATCTATTTGATATGATATTTCTTTATAAAAGGAAAAAATGACTATATAATTACTTTCCTAAATTATCAAGAAAATCGTAATGCGTTTGATTGGTATTCAATGAGGGACACATTTTGAACTAAAATGTAAATTTTAAACTAATTACAGGAACTTTTACTCATACTAATCACATCATGAATTATATTGAGGTTTAGTTGACTCCTACACATCATAAATCACTCCTGGATAATTTTCTTAAAGTATCAAAACTATCTGAATTTATTTTCCATTTTTTCAGTATATTGCTTGTTGTTTTTACTTAAATTGTTGTCAATTTTAAATAAAAAGAGACACTTTGAATCATACCGGCCACACCATACATCATATTGAGGTCTAGTTGATTCCTACATGTCACAAATGACTCAGGGATCATTTTCTTAAAGTATCAAAATAATAATAATTAATTTTCTTGTTTTTAAGTATGTCAATTGTTCTTTTTACTTAAATTAATCTCAATTTTAAATAAAAAGAATAAATTGGAGTCATATCAATCACACTGTGCATCGTATTGTTGTTTATTTCCCTTATACATGTCAAAAATTAATTAGGGATCATTTTACTAAAATATCAAAACAATCTTAATTCTTTTGGTTGGTTTTCAGTATGTCACCTGTTGTTTTTACTTAAATTGATGTAAATTTTAAAGAAAAATAGATAATTTGAGTTATACCAGACACACTATGCTTCATATTGTGGTTCATTTCATTTCTACACATTAAAAATGACTTATAGATCATTTTACTAGATTATCAAAAAATATTTATAAATATGTTTTCTGGGTTTTCAGAATGTTAGTTTTGTTTTTTATTAAAATGTTATTTCAAATTGGAAACACGCACTATGAGTCATATTGATCCCATGATGCATCTTTTTTATGTGATATTACTTCATACATGTCAAAAATGACTTATCTATAGCTATAAAAAATTATCAAGATAATTAGAGCATGTTTTCTTGGTTTTCAGGGACTGACAGAGTTTGAACTAAAATGTCAATTTAAAATTGATAATGGATAATTTTAGTCATACCGGTCACACCATGTGTCAGATTGAGGTGAGGTTGACTCTTACACATCAAAAATTACTCATTGATCATTTTTTTTAAATTATTAAAACAATCCAAATAAAGTTTCTTGGTTTTTAGTATGTCACTTGTTGTTTTTACTTAAATTAATTTCAATTTAAAATAAAACGAGACTTTGGGTCATACCAACCACACCATGAACTTTATTGAAGATAGGTTTATTTCTAAACATCACATATGAATAATATATTATTTCCCTAAAATATCAAAACAATACAAATTTATTTTCTTGGTTTTCAATATGTCACTTTTTATTTTTACTTAAATTAATGTCAGTTTTAAATAAAAAGAGACACTTTGAGTTATACTGGCCACAATGTGCGTCATATTTCGATTTAGTTTATTACTATGCATCACAAATGAATTATAGATCATTTTACTAAAGTACAAAAATAATACGAATTTGTTTTATCAGTTTTCAGTATGCCAGTTATGTTTTTTTACTAAAATATCATTTCAAATTGGAAACATGTATTTCGAGTTATATCGATCACATCGTGCATGGGTTTGATGTGATACTGCTTCATACACATCATAAATGACTTATTAATCTGTGTCCTAAATTATGAATAAAATTGGAAAAAAAAATTCTTTGTTTTTAGTAAGTAACACATTTTGAACTAAATTAGCATTAGATAAAAATGATAAGTAAATTAACATACAAATAGTAGATAAAATGATGAAAAAATTAATTAATAACATAAAAAGACACACTTTGAGTAATAACATCCATATCGTGCATTAAACTTATTTCCATTTTATTTATTTTTTTAAATTCCAACACAACATTGTCAACATGTATCACTTTTATTCATGTTCCCTATTCTGCCTTTGAAGGAAAGTGATAAATGCCGACAATATAGAGGTGACAAGGTTTTATGGAGAATAAGTTTGTGGTAGACATTGTCTGAATCATTAGTAAAAATTTTAATTTAGATTATGTTAATTCATTAGAGAATATATAATATTATGAGTAAAAACATAGTATATTAAAAAAAATACCTTCTGAAAACATCTACATTGTCTTATAAATATGATTCTTTTTGAATGTCATATTAGAAATAGAAAAATATCAATACACAAATGATTCATAAATATTTTAAATTAAATATTAATCATCCTTGAAAATACCTCTTCAATGATTCTAGTTTGTTCATGGAATATGAAGTATCTCATAAATTTACAAACATAATAACTGCAATATTTTCCATTGGTTTGTTTCAGTCACTATAAAAAAATAAGGAGAATAATAATTTGTTTTGATATGTTTTTGGATAGTGAAATCTTATTATATATACCCAGACACTTATCCATTCATATAGCTTGTATTCTTTATTTTCCTTATCCCTTGGCCTCATTCTTGGTTTTTTATGATATTAAAGCACCTACCTATCATAATGTAATCCTCATTAAAAGATAATATAAATTATATAACTTAATGTTTAGTCATAAAAAATTGGGTGCAATGTATTACAAATTGAAAAATTCCATATTATGTGGTCATTGTGTTGGATACCATTGCATTGAAAACAGGAAAAAATATTGGAATATAAAAATATACCACAATGAGTATCCAATGCTATTTAAAAACACAAAAAGTAATAAGTAATGAATGAAATGAAAATATATTTGGTATGAATAAATTTTATATTTTTTACCCTCCATTGTTGGTATTAAATGGAGTCTATTATCCAAAATTTCCCTTTCAAATTATTTTATCAAACCTACCACTATTTCTTCCTTTTTGTATCTATTTTGGGTTGTTCTCTAGAGGTGATGTGAGGATTAAGGAGTCCAAAAAATTCTTGAAAAATCCCTTCAACTATTTTTCATATATACACCTTCCGAAAATATGAAATAAATTTAATCATAATTAACATAGTATATCATCTTATATAAAATAAAATCAGGAAAACATACCTCATGTATAAATTTACAAATGAGCTACCTAGCCAATCATAGTCGAGGATTTCAATTTCACTCTCAACACCAATGAAGTCTTGATCTTTCTCTCCATACATATTTTGTTTAAAATAAACTATATCATTGCAGCCATCTTATAACTTTGTAACCACATGAAATTTGAAGGATAGTAAATGTGAATATCGAATGGGTGGGGTAATAGTGATTTAAGTAGATATTTTTTATCGGTTGGTCCATCCTTTCTATGGTTTTGAGTCGGTCATTCATTTTATCCACTTCCATTTTTCTATCAGTAATTAAACTCATCAGTTCATACCTTTATTCATTAATTGTTAATGTTTTATCTTGAGAGATAAAATGGAAATTAATACCTATTTGTCGATAGTTTTTATTCAATATGTGATGGCCATTAGATGAATATTCCAATAGATTTTTAGACAATATAAATATATTGATCCTCAACTGGAACAGGTAGCTCTACGGTCAGTTCATGGACTATGTTGATCAATACTCAAAAATGACATGTTGGAAGTGGTCTGTTGTGTAGTCTATCATTTTGAATATTGAACACCTTATCCCTCATTGCAAGGAGATGTGTGGGTGTTGCTAGATATAACTCATAGTCATTATCACTCTATAGAATATCAGTACATGAAAGGTATCAGTGTCTGTATGATTCAAATTTCATAGAAACATTTATTAGAACATCAATTACCTCACCTAATATATCTCTTTGAGGGGAATAACTATCCTCAAGGATGATGCATGTAGGGTTGGATCTCGATATGGTGTCTATTCTTGAGTGAAATCTTCTCCTTTACTCTACCCATAAAAGTTTACATCATCTCTCTCTCCCATTAGAATTATTTTTCAACGGTAAATATTCTTTATCTCGTCAATTTTATTAATTCATTTTGATCATCCTCTTAGTTTTTTCCCAAAATATGTTCAGGGTGTAACCCCAAAACGAGCACCTCTGACACGGACTTACTGTTATAGCTACTTCAATTCAACAGATGGTATGTGTTCATCTAGTACAGGTGTTGTTTATTCCTATGATTATTTCAAATAAAAAATGTTGGAAAAAAATTTATAATTGTTATGTAATATAAATTTAAAGAAAAAAATTATTATGTAATACTAACACATGTTTCCCACACTTTTTTGTGTTTTCATCTATTAGTATTCCATCTTTATTTACATGTACCTCATTCCATAGAATAAGGAATGGGATGTAAGAATCATTACAATTGGAGTAATAAATACAGAGGAACATAATTATGATGTTTTTTCTGGTCACATAAAAGTATTATAATAGATTTAAAAAACATACCAATTTTTTTCAAGTGAATCATACCCGATCTTTGCTTTATGGTAGGGGAATGATGGTTTTGTTGCTCATTCATTATTTCAAGCACTCATTTGTTGTTAAATAAATAAAAAACAATCAAAGTAATGAATACACATATTGTGAAACAACATAGTAGTATCCATAATGTACCTGAAAATGCAGATCTGCACGATGACCAATAAAGGATAAATGCACGATGCAATGGATGATGAAGTGTAATTCAAAGTTTCATTCTTTTATTTCTTAGTAAAATAAATAAATTATAGCATAATGATATTATAATATCTTCCCACATCATTGTATTAAGCCCTGACACAACATGGTGCCATGAATCAGCAATAAGCGGCACACGTTTCTAAGTGACGATTCCAATATAACTAATCAACATGGAGTTATTGGCATTAACAAGTTGGCCCTATGCATTCCATACGACCTCAAATTTCATGTCTTTGAATTTTTCCTTAATTATGTTTTCTAACACCATCCAACTAAGATGTTCCTACTTTTTCTGTATCATCAATCCTTCATCGCCTACCATTACCTCAGAATTGACCTTGTCAATATGTTCCTATATAGCGGTAGCATCACCATGTGTAGGTGGTCATTATACCGCTTCGCTAGGAGTAGAAATATGTTGAGAAAATTATTGTTCCTTGGTAATGGGAGTACCATCATGTGAAGAAGGTTGTTCTTCTACACTGTGAACAGTAGCAAGTTGAGAGACTTGTTGTTCCTCATGATTGGGAGCACCAACATGTTCCAAAGTCATTATTTGTAGAAGTGGTTTATCATTTAATTTATAGTACATAACTGCATATGAAAAGGCATAATAACATGAGGTAACACGACATATATTAAAAATAGAATTTAATATAATTATTGAACTATCTTTTTCTTTTTTGGAGGATGAAGGGATTTGACCCCTCTATCAATGACTCAAATCCCTTCATTGTGGTCTCCTATTACATAAAAAATGGCATATGCATTTGGACCACTTCAAAATGATTAAGACTTCCCAATGAAAGGTTTATCCTCATTTGAACTTTCATATTACTCTTTAGTGGTTTTTTTCGATAATAGAATAATTGTCCACTATCATTTTGTGGGATTTGGAATACAAAATATTTGCACCACGTATGATTCCTTTAAAAAAAGTTCTTCTTTGTACCCTTCCTTAATAAAATCAACTTTCACAAATATAAATTCATCTATTTTAATATAAATTTTTTTATCAACCCACTTGCATTGAAAAATCATCACTTGGAATATTTTATAATCCAACTCTTGTATTTGGTTGGTGTTGAAAAAGTATAACATATTCACGTAAATTGGATTTATGTCCTTAGTACCAGTAACATGCATCGCTTCAGCTAAGAGTGTAAATACACTATTTTTCATAGTACAAACTTACTCATGATCATTTTTCTAGAATATATAAATATTAATTACATAAACATTTTATGATTAGACATACACAATTGGTTCTCTGGCTAGACATCGAAGTCGTTTTGAAATTGAATCTGGATTTTCATATGACTCCTTTAAAATATTTTCTTAAAACCATCCTAAAAACTATTGATTATTTGTATTTGATATCTATATTTCATACCTTGATGTATTAAAAAGACTAATAATTAATTTTTGGGTTTCAAATTATAGGGAAACTGTCAACATTTTATGAAAAATGTAAAGGTGGGATTGCTCCCGATCTGTAATATTGATTATGAAAACATCTATTACAGAAGTTCCTTCACAATAAATCTACTCAGTGTGATTATATTTTGGTAGAATAATGATTTCCACATCGAAAACTTATTTGGTAGAGAATTCAATGGCTTCCTCAACAATATGTCTCTCTGAAATACAACCCTCTGGCTGAATTCGGTTTTTGACATACCCTTTCAATATATTCATATACCTAACAATGAGGTATATCCATCTACAGTGTACATGACCACATAGTCGAATCTCCCTCACTAAGTGAACCATCAAATACACCATCATATCAAATAATGTTGGAAGGAAGAACATTTCCAATTCACATAATATGATGAATATTTTTCTTTCCATAGTATCGAATTTCAGTAGGTCTAAAACATTGCTGCATATAGCTTTGAAGAAGAAACATAACTTGGTTAATATATAAAATATATTATTGGGAAAAATGAAACGTAAATCTATTAATATTTGATCTTGCATCAAAATATATAAGTCTTATCATTTTAGGACCTTTAACATTAAATCATTCATTCACAAGATGTTCTTGATATTTTACAAATAACCCTCTTGAACCTTTACATCATTCAAGAAGTCGAAAAACTCATATCTCTCCTTCCTGGAAAGAGTCTAAGAAATTAGAGGATGAAAATTTAATTTTAA
Organism: Viscum album; assembly: GCA_963277665.1. Taxonomy (NCBI): domain Eukaryota; kingdom Viridiplantae; phylum Streptophyta; class Magnoliopsida; order Santalales; family Viscaceae; genus Viscum; species Viscum album. The sequence goes on from OY728125.1 coordinate 1,409,681,895, forward strand.
CCCATCATTGGAGCCAACTCTTCTCATATTCTCATGTCAACCATGTCCAGCCTAGACTTAATTCTATCCTTTTTGAAGGTATATTTAGAAACGTGGTGATTATATTATCACATACATTTTTTTGAAAATGAATAACATCAAGAAAATTTTTGACATTCAAACAATTCCAATATGGTAATTCTAAAAAATCGATCTCTTTTTCCAACCATTTTTCATAATGTTTTTTGAAAACATTTTACCAAAACCAGTGTCTACAACTTTTACTTTCTCAAATAGTTGATCACATGTTAGTGGAAACAATGTTATACGTTCTTCTAAACTTCCATAGAATGATGTCATCCAGGATCAGTACGTATGTTGGAAGGGTAGAAATATGTTATTTCATAGAAAAACATTTTTTGATGAATGTTTCAACCTAATTGACTATGTAACTTTTTTGCAGATGGGACACACTTGAGTTCATTTAATACTATATCTTGAAAATTTTCCATAATATGGAACTTCATTTATCGTTCTGTACAAGATAGCTCTCAATGTGAAATATTTATTTTTTTAATCATCACAAAATGTAACACCTAATTCCTTCAATAATTTAAAATCCTCGATCAATGGATTCAAATAAACAACAATATCATTACCTGGTTGTTTTGGTCCGGAAAAAACTATAGATAACATGACATAATTTCATTTCATGCATAAACACAGTGGAAATTTATAATTTACCAACCTAACCATCCATGTATTATGAGTGATTCTTTGAAAACTAAAATGATTTGATCTATCTGTAGATAACACAAGATGAAGTTTTCTTGGATCGTTTCCAAATTTAGGATACTCATGATCAAATATCTTTCAATGAGAAGATTCTATCATGTGACGTAGTTTCCCATATTTATTTCTTGTATCTACATGCCATGTCAATTGCCTTGTAGTCTCCTCACTTCTATATAGTCGCATAATCCTTGGAATAATTGGAAATTACCATACAACTATTATAGGAAAAGATTCATCTTTCTTGTATTGAAAATCACCATAGTTTGGGAATTATCTAAGTGATTTTTGGTCCTTGAAAAATAATATATGGTCATTAGGGAAGGAATGTATTCTTTCAGAGGTCATACCCATCGAATTAGAATTTGTTTGGAAACATATGTTCGGATCAAGAGCTCATTATCTTCTGTAAGCATGTCATTAAAGAGAGAAAGTAGTTCCATAAAACTTACAGAACTCCATCTATTTCCTGCTTTGAGATTAGACAGCTTTAGTATGGATGATAATGTTGTATATTTAGTGAAACCACCATACAATGGAGTCTTTGAAAAACTCTTAAACTTATCAAAAAAAATTGTGTAATCATAAATTTCATCTTCAACTATCTTTTTCATTTCCTCAATACAGTCTCCATCATTATTCACATCTGTAATAAAGTCCTCAATATAGTCTTCTTTATTGTCCACACTAGTAATCATAATAGATGATCCATAAAACACAGTGTTATCCTAAACACTAGCTATGTTCCCTTTTTCCCTGTGCTTATTCCAACATTTACAACATAGATCTATTCCCTGATAGATAAAGTATTCTTCCAACTCCTATGGACTAATTGTTCTTGAATATCAATAGCATTAACAAGGAAAAATAATTTTATAAGGTTCATATTCGTGATATTTTTCAAACTTGATGAACACTTTAACTTCACCTTCATACTATTTTTTCATATGAATGGAGTCTATGAATTCTTTATTCATATCCATATTATTTTATTTGTTAATATTAATATTTAACAAATTAAATACACAAAACTCTCAATATATTACATCTTCAAATTATTGAAATTATTTACATTGCACTGAATCAACATTAATTCTTCCATGATAGCAATGAAATTCCAGTTACACTATATTGGTGCCTATTTAAACCCTAAAAAACTCCATTTGAGAATGGATCTAAACCTTATATTCCATTTAGTATTAAACCTTCAAGTTGATATGTATAGATCTCTTCTTCCAAACCTCCAAGAAGGAATATAATCTTGGCATCCATTTGTTCAAGAAATAAACCTTCAATGGAAAACAAGACGAGAACCATCTAAATTATTATTTACTTTATATAAGGATAGAAAATATAATTGAAATCTAATCATTCAAATTATTGAAATACATTTACCCTTACCATGGTGTTATTATCGATCTACTTTTCTTCCCTATATAATGAAATGGTTTTCCTAATTCTATAAAAATATAAACTTAAAATATTATGGAAAAAAACATTTCAAATGTCCTTTAAAATGAATTGATAAAATCACAGTTGAAATTCAATTAAAAAACCAACCATTTACACAAATTCCACATTAAAATAACACACCCTTTTTGAAATAAACCAATCAGTTTCAAACACTCCTTCACAAAACCACAATTTATTTTTTAAAGCAATCAAGGAAACAGCATGACCCAATAATATTAATCATTTAAAATGAGTGACAACCCTCTATATTTTAAATCTTTTAATTTAAAACTTCATAAGACCCTTTTTAAAATAAGTCCAACATTACATACATATTAAAAACATTCGCATCCCTTTATGAAATCTAATTAGGTGAGTTGATAAACACATAGAATGAAACCTAAGTCTATAAAATGTTTTTAAAACATTATAAAGCTATTTAAAACCAAAATATTGTGTGTTGAACACATATAATTTTTAATAAACATTTCAAAACACTTGAAACATTTTAAAAGATCCACTTAAGAATTTTCACAAAGACATAAATCTCAAGAGAGGAACCTTATAAAGTATACATGAATAAAAAATAAACCACATTTTATAAAATATAAATCTATAAAATGTTTATGATATCTCACATAAATAAATATTATGAATCCTATAGTTTACAAACATAACACTAATATGGAGTGAATAAGTTATAGATAAAGACATAAGTGTCACTTGGTCATGACACATTTGAAAATAAAGTTACACCTATTCAAATTGGGAAACCATCTTTCACATGATGCTTGAATCATGTACTACCAAAGTTTTATCCTTCCAATATGAGGAATTAGAAAAAAAATGTTCCCTTTAATGATGGAATATATTAGGACAAAGTTAAAGGATTATAGGTACTCAAACCTTCTCTAGTATCAATGGATAATTTTTCATTGTGGTTAAATATATTTATAACCTTTTTTTAGTGTATTCCAAAAATATCTCACCCAAAAGATAATACCAATAACAACTCATGAAAATCACCACTATTTCTAAATCTATGAAAGGATTTGGGAATATTATCTTTTGTATCCTTAAATATCTGGACCCATAAGAAACCACATGACCATCATGGAGTAGAATTATTCAAATCTTGACTCCTGATACGTCACAATTAAATACATACTCATTACCCATATCATTTATTGTTAGTATTAGTGTTTCAATCAAACTCCCATTAAGATCTTAGAAGGGTATCTCATGAACATATTTGCAAAGGAACCATACCACATTCTTGTTTAAGTCATTTTTAGTGATTCCAATATGGAAAAATCCTGGTTGAACCTCTGGTAAAAATTGGAAATACATCTAGGAATTTTCAATGATAGTATGACATACTGACTGATGTTCCTCTCTACCATCCAAAATTACTCTAGAGAAATGGGCTATTATTTTACTCAGATATAGAAATATAGGTCCGACATAAAAAGTTCTTATATCTAACTCTACAATAGAGACATAATCACCATCCTTAGAAAATATAATTCCACCCATTGATGAAAACAATTGATATAGTAGATACATCACTACAAGGGGGTTTAATTGTAATCAAAATCTAGACTCGTAGTTTTCATGTAACTGGAACCTTCCCTTTCCATCTTTGTGTCTATATTAAGTGGGAATTAATGAGTTTAAATTTAAACCTATAAAATAGTTATAAGAAATTATTTGCATTCATTTTTTATATATGTGAAATTTTTATCTCCCTCTTGTATTTACCTCCGACTTCTAATAAAATTACATATGACCAGAGCTGAGTAGGGAGTGGTTGGATCACCTAAAAAGAAGTACAAGCCTCATCCTCAATAGTCCGAGTCTATGTAATCACTGAACTCTCCTAGTACTTATGCAATAAATGAAAATAAGTTGGTGGAGGAATACATTCATTTTTTACTAAAATGCATCCCATGTAGTACTATCCAGTTCATTGTGATATGGTATTTTTATGCTTTTATTTTATCTTCCATAATAAGTTTTATTGGTATGTATAAATTTCCCCTAAAAATACTATTTACCATCAAAAAATCCCTAGATTGGAAACCCCTAGAATGGAATTACTTGAACGATTATCATTCATTTTCAATTTCTATCCCCTAGGGAATTAGTAAAGATAATCCTCCTTATTAGAATGATTGAAACACACCATTAAGTCCTTAAGAAAATATTACTTTAATGGTAAAAAAAATTCTTCAATTCTTTAACCTCATAGGGTTGGGTATGTCAATCACTGTAACAGATCAACCAGGGTCAACCCATAAATGTAACTTGAATAGAGAAACTAAAAGTCTTGAAACATTCTCCTAATCTCCATGGGTTGGAGACAATAACTACGGTATCATACAAAACAACAAGGGAATGGTTTCGCCTTTAATAGACACATGATAAGATAAGAAAAATCACAGTATCACATCAAATATTCCCAATACATCACAACTCAAAATAACCAAACCATAAAGGTAACATCCAAAAACTGGATAACATTGTCTAAATAACAAATTAAAAGACTGTCAACATGGATCTGGGAGCATGGAGATCAGAATAACTAAAAGACTCATAGTGGTAGAACCTGAGGAGCTTGGTTCTTGGCAGAAGTGTGTTTGCGGTGCAGAAGGGCGTTGTAGTAGATATGGGATTCAGAAAAATAGTATGCGAATGAGGTGGGTTAACAATAGATAGGGTTCGGCAGTGAAGGTGATATTCACGGCGGAGGGCTTCGCAGTAGTGGCGATAGAGGAGGATTCATTGACAGTGAAGGAGGAGGAGGAGGCAGCGGAGGAGGAGGAGGCGGCAGGGTTCGGCTTTCGCGAGATATTGAAGCGTGCAAGAGATGGAGGTGATTGTGAGGGTTTATTTATAAAAGTGGGTAAACCTTTTATAAGAGCTAGCAAAAAATCACTGATAAAAGTATCTTGTACCAACATTAAAATAGAAAGCGCTGATAAAACTATAATGATAATAAATTATTTATATATATTTATAAGTATAATAAATGTATATTTATTTATTTATAATAATAACTCTAATAAATATAATTTATTTATAATTATAACTTTATAATAAAAATATTTATTATATTTATAATTATATATAATTATATATAATTAATATGTTAATTATACTTTTATAATTATTTAAATATATTTATATTTATTTAGAATTATAATTTTTATTATTTGTATGTATTTATAATAATTTTATAATTATTTAATAACTCTAAATTTATATATATTTATTTATAGTTATAATCATATATATATATATATTTCAATAATTATAAAATTATATCAATTATTTTTATTACATTTATAATTTTATAAATATATATAACTAATAATTTATTATAATTTAATAATTATTTATATATATATGTTATTTATAATTATAATTATAAATATTTTTATTTATTTATAAATATTTTGTATATATTTCTAAATATATTTATTTAATTATATATATATATATATATTAATTATATTTATTATAATTCTATAATTATTTAAATATAAATATTTATTTATTTAAATAATAATGAAATAATTATGAAATAAATATTTACTTATTATAAATATATACTTATTACATATATATTTTAATTATAGTCATAAATATAAATAAATTTATATATTTTTTTAATTACGAATTAAATTAAAATAAATAAATAAATTATATATTTTTTATAATTACAAAAGTATTTAAATAAATATATATTTTTTTGTATTTATGAATATATATAATAAATATATTTATTTTAATTTCATAAGTATTTATATATATATATATATATATTTATATATTTATTTATATTTGTGACTATAATTAGAATATATATTTATTTATAATTATAATTTTATAATTATTTACATATATATATTAGCAATAATTATAAATATCTGTATATATGTATAAATATTTGTATATATTTATAAATATATTTCTATAATTACATATATTTATAAAATTATAATTATTATAAATATATTTATTAAAATTATCTAATTATTTAAATATATATATATTTATAATTATAATTATAAATAAATCTATTAATAAGTATTTTTATATAATTATAAATATATTTATATGTATTTTAATATATAAATACACATATTTATAAAATTATAATAAATATATTTATTCTAATTTTATAAAAAGTGTTTATAAATAATTATAAATATAATAAATATATTTACCATTTAAAAAAATACAATAAATATATGTCTTGTCTGCGTCACCGCCTATCAGTGTCATGTCTACGTCATTTTCTGTCTGCGTCATCATATACATCACCACTTGCATAGTACTGTAATAGTACCTACGCCCCCTGGATTTGATCCTGGGTTTCATGCAGAATTATGGAGAGCTTTTACCACTCGGGTAAGCCCCCAACTACTTTTGTGATTATATATATATATATATATATATATATATATATATATGTATGTATGTATGTATGTATGTATGTATGTATGTATGTATGTATGTATGTATGTATGTATGTATGTATGTATGTATGTATGTATGTATGTATGTATTTATATTTAATTCTATATATATTTATTTATACTAGGTGAGTGTGTGTGTGTGTGTGTGTGAATATGTCTATGTATGTAAGGCTCCACTTTGGGTGTGACTGGTGGGCTAATGTTTACAGTGGCATGCATTGATGTGACAGATGATGCCAGTTCCTTCGGCTAGCCATGGGTTGTTGAGACTAACTTTGAACATGGAATTGGTTATTTTTATGGCTGCGAACTATGGGATATTTCATATACGGTCATGTCTCCAGTTCAGATGTGCACGTCAGATGCATGACAACCAGATCTGAATTTGCCACCACAGATTTATCCATGGCATCACTCTTCGTTTGTTCTGGAGCTACTTGGCATTGTTTCGATGCATTTACCTCTATTCTTTGGATGCTTTGGCTTGATATCCTATGTCGGTCATGGTTTCGTTGAGCTCAGGGTGAGGCGGCATTGTCGATCTAACCGTTTATTGATTTGGATGTGGTCAGTGGCCTATAGGTTGCTGGATTTGGATGAAGGTGGGTGTTCCCCAGGTGTTTTACTTGCGATGAACATATTTTCCATAGGTGATGGAGATTTTTGGTATAGTTAGTAGTGTTGTTGTCCAGCACTACTATTTGTAGAGATATTGTATCAGAAATCCTTGACGGAGGCTATGGCGTGTTCGGTGATCGGTTGATGGAATTGGAAAAGATTTTCCTACAATATGGCTGTCTATTTTCCTTGGTCATTTTCCTCTCTTTCATGGTTTTTCGGCTTGTCCATTGGGATGTGGGTTCCATGCCAGTTTTATTTTTATGAAGGTGGACTTTCATTTATTAGGTGATCATCTCGATGCATTTAGTTAGTAGTGAGAAGGTAGGTGAGCGGCCACTATTTGAGTGATAGACATGTTGAAACTTATCATACAACCTTTTTTCCACTTAGACCACTATGGAGTGATGGAGGTCTGAACTTATTTTGGACTTTCTGACCTGAGGGACAATCTTTGGATGTGGATCATTACACAAGCGATTCATGTAGGAATCCACACAGGAATCTCAAGGTGGGTGGCTCGAAAGGGAGATTATTGGGCTGGCAACCATCATCCAACCCTCCTTCCACTCTGTGGATAGAGGGGTGACCTGCCAGGATGTTTCACCCAAGATGGTGAAATGACTCTTGGTAGGGGGTGATGAAACTTTGGACTAGAACCACAAAGTGATTGTCACTATTAGGTGGGCAGTATGAATCATTGACTTGTGTTATGACTTGATTATTTTTTTATCACCATGGGCTTTGTTTCTTATTTGGTTTCATGATGGCAGACCCTCCTTTTGGATCATTTCGGCTTTTAATCCACTGGGTCTTCGGGATATCATATTGTATTGGGCCTTGTTCCATTGTGCCTTAGGGTCATGTTAGGGTTACCTATCAACCAATTTAAAAAGTTTCCTTACTTTTCTTAATAAAAAAAGGGACCATTGTCCTCTTACCTATTAAATATATATATATCTATGTATGTATGTATGTATGTATGTATCTATGTATGTATGTACATTTGTATGGATGAATGTATGTGTGTATGTATGTATGTTTACATATGTTTATCTGTGTGTGTGTATATATTGTATTCATGTTTCTATAAAATTATATTTAATTATATATATGTATCTATGTATGTATTTATATATATATATATGTAAATTTATTTATATTAATATATATTTATATTTATTTATGTATATATGTTTATATATATATATATATTTATTTATTTATTTTTGTCGATATTTTCAAAGATTTGATTTTATTTAAGATTGTTTCAAAAGTAAAATTAGACAAATTATATTATTATTAATCCAATATAATTCATTGGAATCGATTTTATGATGAATTTATATATACATACTTTTTATACTTAAGAAAAATCGTTTTTTGGAGAAAAGATTTTCATCGCGCTTGCAGATATAATTTTAAATTTAATTCTGCCACATATATGAATTAAACATTTATAAAATTGAATACATGTTTATAATCAGTATAATTAATATTATTTAATAAGTTAAACTTAATTTTTTTCATAAGTAATAGTAAAAATAGTAAAAAATTGTTACCACGGTTAAGGTTAAAAAGGGTTTACTACGGGTTATACCCAAATATACGTGTACATTTTCTAATTAAATTTGTATAAATCCAATTTTATGAACATATTTGGACTTTATTTTACAACCATTTAATATCTCTCCATTTGGAAGTATTTTTCTTTATAATTACAATATCATATTGTATTCTTTTAAGAAATTTCCAAGTGGGACCCTCCACTACTTATAAAAGGACACCTCATCTCTCCAATTCCCAAATCAATATCATTTTGGTTAATTAAATTACTACCCAAAACCAATCCTTTAATCCCTCACCAATACCTATAGTCAATGGTTTTCTTATAAAATCATCTGAGGAAGGCTTTATGTATAATCCTAACGTGGATTTTTGAAGTAGAGGTACAGATCGTAACCATTCGTTTTTGTTTTATTCCTTCTTTTATCTCCTTAAAAACATCTTAAAATATGTTGAAATAATAACACCAGTATATTTAATATTATTATATGTTATTATGTAAATTTAATAACCCATATCCATCTCCTCTTACATCAAATGGGAAATGAAACTGTCGACTGTGTGTACGACGGACTACTACCTTGCGAACCTATGTAATTATTTTTCAATCCCTGCCTATCACTACTAGATATAATGATGGATTTAATGTATGTATATTTTATATCTATGACATAAATATACCTATAAAATTATAAAATAATGTCTAACTTCTTAAATTTCATTCTATTAAAAATTGGAAATGTCGCTCGTACGTACGTGTGGACTACCACATTCACAAAGTGATGTGATTCATTTTTCATTTCTTCTTCACATGAATGGTAATGTGGATTTATTTTTGAATATATATATCATATATATGATATTATAGTGATTCTATAAAGATAAATTATCTTTTACCTTTCTTCTATCCCAACCGTTGAAAAATAAAAACTATTTTCATGTGTGCACATGACCTACCATCTCCTTGAATGATGTAATTCATTTTTTAATCTATAAATTTTATAGATTAACCTAAATAAGTATATAATAAATATATTTGAATTATATTTGTAAAATAATTAAAATTCTAGATATGATAAAACCATAATCAATTTGCAAGGACTGAAACTACCGAACCAAAACATACCTGAAAAACAAAGCAGTTATTAAACTGAAAAGTGATTTTAACATAGAATTATTAATAAATGGGTTATAAAAGGTAGTAATTAAATAATATGTGGTGTGAAACATATTATTATGGTTATATAAAATATTTATAATAAATATATTTGTATTATACACGAGGTTTTAGCATGTATGATGGAAATCTAACCTAAGATAACAGATTTTCGTATCACTTATATTTATGGGAGACATGTGCCATATTTATCACTTGAATATTTTATGTCGTGTATATACAAAACAATAATGTATTTTAGTATTCTTGTAATGAATATTATTTGTATTTACATATCCATATTATTTTATTTCCTTCATGGGGCTTACGATTCAATGTACAAAAGTCAAAAACATTTTATGTTATAATCTCATTATTTATCAATATTATTATTATGCTTCTGATAATAATATATTATCATATATCTCTCAATAAACTCATGAATTTTCATATCGTATAGTCATTTTAATATATTTCATCTTTTCATTTCATTTTATTCTCTTTATTTACTCAAGATACCAAATGAATGTTTCTCAGTAAAACCAACTTTATCTTTCTCATCAATCGAAAATCCCTTCTCTTTTATGTCCATGTTTTCTAAAAATTCTTTAAATAAACATTTTAATATTCACTAATGATTTTTTGAAGACATTTTTACCCTTTTTAATTTTTTAAAAAAAAATTTAAAACGTATCTCCTTATCATTTTTTGAATGAGGTACTTTGTATTTTTTATTGAAAACATGAAAGGAATACTTATTTCAAAATATATGGCATGAATGAAATTTCTAACTATCATGACTGCACAATACTTTAAATACTACCTTACATGCTTCAAATGTTATTTTTAATGAATATCGTTTCTTTAATATTTGGTAAATTTTTATATTTTAAATAAGCAATTTAAAATTGAAAAGGGTATTTTCCTCAAGAGGTGTTCCAATTGATCTTATAAAATAATTTTGAAACCAAGATGACATCCTTTGATGTTTCCTAACATTTATTAGTGATATGATTTGAAGATAACATAATTATTATTTATATGTTTTATGATAGAATTCTTATGAAACAAATTTCTTTTCTGGGGCTATGATAAGATTAATGTTTTATAACCTTGTGGCACACATATATATTATTTTTATTATGAGATGGGTGGGCCCAAAATTATATATCCCCCTAATGAATTGGGTAAATATTGATATCTCACATGATACAATGGACTATTCTAGGGAGTCACCTTTGTTTGATAAGGGAATATATCCACAATGACATTATTAGGAGTGAACCTTGACTACTATAATGGTTTATGGAGTTACCCCATTACACGAGTCTTGGAAATGAGTATTGGATAATATGGAAATGATTTTCTAAGCATATGTGTATGGAAAAAATCTATGTCTTATGCCAATTTTATTCATTCATGAATCATGTTCTTTGATTCCTTTATGATTCAGGTTTTATGAACTTCCATGATTTTTGTCATGTATCAAGATTATGATATTTGATATTGAGGATATTATTTTAAAATATTAATCTCATGATATCATACTCTTATGCTCTTTTTATGCTTATATGATCATTGATATCTCCCCTTTTTACCCGTACTGGAAATCTAAGATCACCCTTTCTTATGTTTATTTTCCCTAGGTTATAAAGAAATGTATTAAGTGTGATATGTATAATAAGGGTGATAGTTATGAAGAACATAGTCAGAGATGATGTAATTCACTTTTGAAAAAATTGTTTATGTATAATTGTTTCCAAATATATTATACCTTTTTGAATCTGGCATGGATCATTATGTTATGTAATGAATATTTATCTAACAATATATCATATAAATCTATGAAAAGTATGGATATATATAGTTTAAATCATATAATGTTTTAGTTAAACTTTTGTAACTAGGATGACAAAATAGTACTGAGAACCCATATGATAATCCTGTGTATAAGAGAACATCCTAAGTCATGGTAAACAAAGGAGTGTTGTTTTCCTATAAAAATAACACGATCCAGATAATACAATGGAACATGGTTTTAGAAAAGATAAATTTTCTTGTTACAACCTCGAAATAGTTTACTTGATATACCTAGACTATCATTCTAGTATACAATGAGTGTTCCCCTACCACACACTTAGTTTGACACTCCCAGTGGATATACATGGATACATCACATTTTAATTATAATAAATTATGAAGGATTTAAATAGATGATGATCATGGGTAGATTAGGTTAAAAATAAGGTTTCATAGATTTAAAATAATGTTACACTATTTAGATACCCTATGAATGGTTTTTCAAGATTAATCACACTGATTAACAATGACTTATGGTAATTCTAACTAATTTTTTTAGTATGAGATTTGAGATAGAATGATGAAGTTGAGGTGGTACAAGGTATTCCGAAATATTGAAGTAACCTACTTCAGCTGAGTCATATGAATTAATTTATATCTTGAAAAGTCTCTAGGAATGTAAATTCCCATCCTCATTTATTAGATGCTAAATTAGTATTTAAACCCCTAACGGTACGATGATCACATCTCAAGTCTATGATTCTTCTTCAACTGAAGTTTTTGGGAATGTTCTTCCTATGAATATATTTATTATCCCTGTGGTTGAATTTTATTTTATATTAGTCATGGATTGGATTCTATATAAATCTCAAATAAATTTATAAGTAATGTAAGATGGATTTGATATTTCAAACCAACCTATGATCATCTATCAGTGAAATGATAAATATAAACTTCTGATGGAAATCACATATTTTTTATGGGTCTTTATTACTATAAAAATGGGTTGTTTATCTTAGATGGTTGGGAGGTATCTCAATATTGATTATATTCCTATCATGTTGGATTTTTTTTATTTATTTCTAGAGGTTTTTCCTTGTCATCCATAAATTCTTGAAATTGAGTTATCAAAAAAACTCATACTTGGTGCTATGATCATATCAAATAATCTATATATAATGGACCATATTGAGTTGTGGGAATAAAGAAAAAACTCTAATAGAATCTTGAAAATGGATTTATTCATAAACTTATGTCACCTTGGGGTGAAACTATTATTTTTTTTAAAGAAATAAAGATCAATGTGAATTGAAAATGATTATCAGGAACTTAACCAGATCAAAATCATGAATAAGTATTCTATTCCTTATATTGATGACTTGTTTGATATATTGTGAAAATTATACTAATTTTACAAGATTAAATTTCATTCTGGATATCATCTATTGAGGTTTAATAAGGAGGATATGCCAAAGACAACATTATGTACAAAGTATAGACACTATGAATCTATAGTGATACAATTTATTCTTACTAATTCCACCACTATATTTTGGGATTTAATGAATAGTTTCTTTGGAGATTACGATGATTCGTTTGTGGTAGTCATTATAGAAGATATTCTTATATAATCAACGAGCAAGGAAGGGAACTAAGATCACTTAAGGATTTTATTAAAGACCCTAAGAAAAGATAAATGATATAAAAACAATTTAAAGTGTTCATTTTGGATACAAAAAGTTTCAATTTTGGTGCATATATCTAGAGAGAGGGAATAGCAGTGGATCCATCAAATATGAAGGCTATTGAACATTTCTCCAAACCAACCATTGTGACAGGTATCTATAGTTTTTTTGGGTTTTATAGGTATTATTGATGCATTGTGGAAAATTTATCATGGATATACAACAAACTCACAAATTCAAATTGAAAGGGATCCAATTTTGTTTAGATATATTAATGTGATGAAAATTTCAAGAAACTGAATAGAAGGTTAGTCAGTGCACTGGTTCTTACATTATAATAGTGACCTAAAATTTTCATAAATAGATATTACATCTATTTAGATGAATATTCATTACAAAAAATTTCAATAAACACAAGAATCATATAGGTCTTATCCCTTTATAAACATAGAAAAATATATAGTTGGTTCGTTATCATATCCCACTAGGTTCTTCATATCTAGCACCCATAATTAGAATATTTCTTCACAACCTGGGGAAATGAAAATATGATAAAGGATAATCTCAAAAGCATAGTAGGGGTAAACATGGGAGATATCAATATATGATCATAAGAAAGAATTATATAAGAATAATGGTATTATATAATAACCATAAGAGACAATTTTCGTACCCATTGTGAAAAGGATCATTAATATAGTTATGGTATAAAACATTATCATTTCAAAAGACATTGATCATTTGATTGATAAATCATTGTAACAAAATAATGAACAATAATTTCATTTCATTTAATAAATGAGTGTGGAATCATCATAAGTATAGAAACTATTTCATATGTTAAGGGTAACTACCCAGACCATTAGACCAAGGATCGAAACATATTTCCCATACTGGATCAAGCACTTCAACTTTTTTTCCAAAACGTATCAAGTACATCGACTTGTTTTGTATAACAGATCAAGAATATTAAATTGATTCACGTAACTACCTCATGATATATAATACATTAACCAATGAATAAGAGTTATATATAGTTCTCACACTTCATATAATGAAAACCATATATAATGTTCCATAACATCATAAAAAATTCATCATATCAGAACACATGAAAAGAAATGGGTTTCATAATCATTTCAACTTTTTATAGTAAGAGTAGACCATTCAAAGAAAGAATAAGAATGGTATCCTTGAATCATATATCCATTAAAGTATAAGTAACATCAAATTATTTCAAATTAGATGGAAAATTATTCTGAAAGATCACTTGGAATGATTCTTGAGGAAAATTATGTTTCCATTTTAAAATCAATTCTATTTTAAAAAAGTTGTGTACTTATAAATGAAAATATTTTCACTGAAAATAAACTTTTAAATTTATAAATTATCCTTAAAATAATTTATTAATCATAAATGTGTGAAAATATACTCATGTTGTATATGTTAAAAAATATTCCTTCTAATTTCTTGTTAGAAAAGTCACAAAGTACCTCATCTTTAAAATGACAAAAATATTTATTCCAAACCAATTTGTAAAAATTAAAACATGGGTAAAAATTATTTTAAACAATTATAGTATAATAGTAAAAATATTTAAAAGCGTTTTTAAAAAACATGGATGTGAAAGAGAAATATTCCTCAATTGGGAATTAAAAATAAATAGTCCCAAATAATGATGAGATTGTAAAATAATCCCTTACCACTTTGGTAACAATTGAATCATAATCCCCATGGAAGAAATAAATTTATAGGGATATATATTTCTCATAATTTTCATGAAAATAATAATAAAATACATTCATGGGTTGTATATACACCACAAAAAAGCAACCATTTTGTGTAAAAGTCATATGTGCCATAGAAATAAAAGGCAGACGAAAATCACTTACATTGGGTCTGAATTCCTACATAGATTTTGGAAAACCCTATATAAATATATATTTATTATATATATATATATATTAAATAAATAAACTCATAAGATTTATTTATGGATTTTTTACCCATTAATTATCAATTTATTATTAAAATCATTTTCCTGGTGATATCTGCTTCATTTTTCACATAAGTTTTGGTTTGGTAGTTTTTGTCCTTGTCATTTTTTCATCGGTCCATCATATAAATAATTTTAATAATGAATTAAACTTAATATATATTTATTATATTTATTTATAGTAATCTATAAGAGTAATAGATAGAAAATTAATTACACCATTCGTAGAGACGTCAGGCCCTATGTGCGAATGAATGTTTTTTTAATTTTTTGAAGAATGAAATAAAAAATGGTAAATAATAATTATCATATATATAATAATAATTATACATTATATATATCTATAAAATCCAACTTTATTACCATAGAAGTAAAATATAAATGAAAAATTAATCACATTGCTCTGTGGAGGTGGTAGTCCACACATACGCATGAGTGACGTTGTCATTTTCCAATTATTTTAAAGGTAAGAAGGTATATATGATATTAATATTTAAGAACTAAAATTATGTTATAAATATGAAATATGAACATAAAACCAATCATAATAATCATACATAAATGATGGTTATGGAAAATGAATTTTGTAACTATGTGGATAGGGTAAGCCTTACATATGAATGAGTGATGCTTTCATTTCCCATTTGATGGAAATAGGGTGGATAATGGTGGCTTAATAATAAATATAACATTTATTAATATGGAGTATACTAAATTTATTATTTTATTAATAACATAACAAATATATTGGATTTGAAAGAAGAATAAAAAAGAAAGTGATTTGTTAAGGTGATTACCTTATATTTGAGACGACTCCCTTAGATCTCCCCTTAAGGGCTCTAGGGTTTGACATTTAAGAATAAAATCACCTATATAATGTTTATAGGGAATTTTAAAAGATAACTTTTTATGGTATTATTGATATATATAGATAAAAGTGGTGTAAATAAGTGAGGAAGGAGGTTCCCTTTCATAATTATGGTAAAGGGAACTTTTTTAATTTTCTAAAAAAAATATTATATAATAAGACTATTCTAGATCCTAATAGATTAAAATAGAATAAAAATTAATATTTTATGAACTCTTAGAACATATATTATCCCCTTTTTAGTATTTTATATTTTCATGATTTTTAAACAATTTAATAAAATATTATTTTCATAAAATATCATTATTGTCAAATCTTTACACTATTAATTACATTGATTTTGATGACATCAATAAGATAATAAAAATTCATAAAAAATATTTTTATACATCTATAATAATTTATTTTTATATATAATATTTTTTTTATTACATTAACTACCACAAATTATATTTCTTTTAATATTTTTAATATCATTTATTTGATTTTTTAATTAGTTGAATAATTATCGCGTCAGCATCGTGTAAGAATTTAAGGTAATTATTTCTTCATTAAAAATTAAAAATAAATTACCAAAATGAATGAATCCATAATATTTAAAATTAATATTTATATAAAAACATATCTAATAAATAACCCAATGATAAAAATATTTTAGTCATTAAAAGAAAGAGTGTGACATGTTTGACTTTCCTTTAAATAAAATATTATAAAGGTCATAATCACATAAAAGTGGAAAAAGTTCATAAATTCAAAACATTTAAGCTTATGGTCTATATATACTCATATAATAAAATTTAACTAAGTTTTAGGGTTATTTTATAGTCCTTATAATTTTATTTTAAACATACATTACAAGATTTACACCTACTCTGGAAATAAAATTAATATAGTTACTATTTAAAATGAAAAATAATAAACGGAACCTATTTAATAAATTTAAAACAAATTATTACAGATATTTAATCCCATTTTATGATTAAACTCACTTAATTGGTCAAATATAATTTAAAACTAACCCTTCAAAAGGCAACAAAAACAATTTCCTTGAAAATTGTGTTTTTAAGCCCAAAAAATGTACTGATACAAACATAATGTATAACAGTGATTAAAATTTAATTATTTATATTATATATAAATAAATATTTCTTAATTTATCTTGATATCAAATTAAAATCAAAAAGTTACTTTTTAATATAAATAAATTATAGTTTAAAAAATATCAGAATTTTTCACAGTTCGCTAAAAAATAAAACTTTTTAGAAAACAAATCCCAAAATTTTCACCCTAAGATAATTTTGATATGATTATTTAAAAATATAACTTTTTTTATAAAATATATTTTATAATATTTCAAAAAAATAATTATAATATTTTCTCAAAAAAAAGAAAAAAACTATCTTTGAGGAAATAATATTTCTAAAGCATAAAACAAATTTACTAAATATTAAGTAATTAGTTCATGAGAATTAATAAATGAATTTTTATTGATTAGTTTATCTATATATAAATTTTATAATTCATTTCATACTATCCATACCTGTTATTTCAATGACTATACTATAACAGTCATATTTAAATAATAATATTTCATTGACTGTTTACGCTCAGTGTGGTGTCTAACATGGGATATCAAAGAAATGTAATTGAAAAATATTTCATAAAATCCAAAAGTGTTACATTGACCCCCCCCCCAATAAATTGTGACCACTCAATTTTTAATCATTTTTAGTAATCAAAGGTTTAACATTTGAAAATTCCTTTGTAGAAATCAACATCATAAAAAGGGTTAATAAAATTTACTCTCAAAAAGAGAGAAAGGGAAGTATGAAAGTCATCTTGAATACTGAATAATTAGATTTAAAAATAGGATAAAATTTTTTTGGATTGAAAACATGGATATGGAGGAATAAAAAACTTATAAGGACTGATATATATTGATAAAGAACATGTTCATGATAAATACAACATCCATAATACTACAACCCAATGAGGTGTTAAAAAGACCAACCATTCATCATAAAATAAGCTAATATGATAACATTTTTGTTTCAATATCCTTTTCCTAGATTTGAGTAATTCTATTTCAATATAAAATAAAATATATAAATATACTTACTTTAAAATTAGTGTTTTATCCTTAAATCAATTTCTACCAGAATCTTATCTTTTTCTCCAAATGATGAGAATTCAAGATGAACATTTTTCATTCCTGAAGCACTAGAATAAAATTATAAAAGATAAAATAATCCTGAAAAAGTAAATTATTCTATTCCTCTTGTATTTACAAATTAACAAAATCCTAAATGGTTATAAAGATATAAATAATCCTTCAAACAAATAAAATATACATTAATCTCAAAAATTCAAAAGTAATACCCACAACTCAACTTATATTATTCTATAAATAATTTTCCTTAAAACTCCTCCAAAATATTACCAACTAATATGGAAACCCAAAATTAAAAGTATTTTATCACATAATATTCTAATATTAATTAAAATTTTATCTCTAATCCTCATTAATTACTCATAAATTCATATACCATAAATTTACATTCCCTAATCACATAGTATCTAGGATATAATAATCATTTCCATAAATAAATACCCTTATATCACAAATAATCACAATAACCTCATCATTAATTAATGTTTTAACCTCAAAGGTTATCTTTTACATTTCATATTACACCCACAAATGTTTATTAGCATTATTCTAAAATAATAATTCACATTAAACCTAATGGTTAAATAAATCTCATCCCAATAAAACTTTTCCCAGCATATCATTTTTCACTTAAAAATTATATTACATAAAACCTCATAAGGGGTTCTAATAAATGGATCTCATGATCAGCCTCAAACTTATAAACCCGTGATAAAATCCATATCTCTCTAGTTAACCTCACATGAAAAAATAAACACTTTAAGAAAATTAACAAAATCCTTATTCCTAAATTAAGTTAACCAAACATTGAATATATTCATTAAAACCAAAAATGCTATAAGAATCATCATATATATATGAAATAAATAAGTTTTTCATCAAATCACTAACCAATTTAATTTTCACCAATATTATCTCACTTACTTCACCAATTAAAATAATCACTTTATCCAAACTAGACATTATCTTTTTACCACTAAATCAATTTTCTTGGTTATTGGTACTATTCAAAAAATGTTTTCAAATAATTAAAGAAAACTAATATAGGAAAATTATTATATGAATAATGACCCTTATATCCAAAATTATATTTATATATCACTTATATAATTCTAAAATAACAATACATAAACATTATAATCCTTTCAATTCATAAGTATTTCCTTGGTCAAGGAGTTAAAGTTTAAAATAGGGTATTAACTCAGATAATTATGAGGTTTCTCCACATATAATCCATAGAATTCCTTGAAAATTTGTGGCTCTAAACCCTTTATTTTCATATATAAAATGTCTTCCCATATATATGAGATATTATTCTATCTTCTTCCTCTCATATTCTTAATAAAACTGAAATCTAACTTCCTTACCTCTACGATCATTGCCACCAGAACTTCTATAAAATTAAATTTTCCTCTTATTTGATTTGATAAGAATATCTTTTAGGTTTAAATTTTTAATAATATATAATTATAGATGGTTAGTAATAATCAAAATAAAATTCTCACCATCCATTATCAAATTTGGTTTCTCATAATCACTTAATTTTCCATCACATTTAGTGTTAACATGATACCTCCTAGTTCATGTAGTTGACCAAATCCAAAAAACAATATGTCAGCATCAATAATCATAGAGGAAACCACATAGTCCTGATAATGTTCATTTATATGATGTCAAAATCATGAAACCTTTTTCTATGACACCTTAGGTTTAACCTTGGTCATTCATGATCATTAATAAACGTATGGATGTTGTCTTATGCTAAGACTTATTCTCAGGGTTCAAAATAATGTTTTCTCATCATAGTTAACAACAGATAACTAAAACCTACTCTGGAACTCGCTATAGAAACCTAGAATTTTCATAAAATTATATTACATGTATTTAGAAAAATATTAATTACATAAAATATTGATCCATTCTAGAATCATATATGTCTACTGACTTTAGAAACATGGACACATAAACAATTTGTTCATAATTGTCTCCCATTAAGTTCTTCATAACTATCAGCCTTTTTATTAAAATCATACCTAGTAACTATATTCACAACCTAGGGAAATATAAACATAATGAACAGTGATATAAAATGATAAATAAATGTAAATATGGAATATATAATTCTATGATTATATGAAATAATAAGATAATCATAAGGGTATGTGATCATGATCGTAATATACAATGTTTATACCCAATCTGAAAAAGATCATAAACAGGAGGTATGGAATAAAACATTATCATTAAAAAATAAAAGAATCATAATAATTAGAACTCATCATAAATCAATCATGAACCATAAGTTCATGTCATAAATCTATGTGGTGTCATCATAAGTATATAAACCATTTCATATGTTAAGGTTAACTACCATGACCAGCAAATCAACCATCAGTAAATGTTTCCCATAACGGATCAATCACATTGACTTGTTTGCCATATATATCTAATTATAGATCATACTTTACCCAATGAGTTGAAAGGATATATATGTCACATAAGTTAGATAATGAAAACCATACATTTGTGTTCCATTGGATCATAAAACATTCATCATATCAGAACCCTTAAAAATGGCTTTTATAAAAATTTCATCTTTTCATTATAAAAAGAAAACATATTGATAAATAAAAATAATTTTATCCCTAGATAATATTCATAATAAATTATAATTAACATCAAAGTATTTCATCTTAAATGGAAATGATTTTGAAATATCACTTGGAATAATTATTTAGAAAAATAATTGTTCCATTTTACAGTCACTTCTCTTTTCAAAAAGCTACAAACATATAAATGAAATATTTATAGTTAAAAATAAACGTTTAAATGTATAATGTAATATTAAAATAATTGATGTTTCATCACAGTTGGAAAATATATACAATCTGTATAAGTTAAAAAACATTTCATTCTATTTTTTTCAGAAAAGTCAAAAAGTACCTTATTTAGAAAACAAAAAAAAAAATTCATTCAAAACATTTGGTAAAAAGTAAAACATGGCTAAAAATGATTTTAAAAAATTTAAGGATAATATTAAATACCAATTTGAATATATATTTAGAATAAATGGACATGGAAGAGAAATATTCCTCAGTTGAGACTTAGAAATAAACAATCCTTAATAATGATGAGATTTTCAAATAAACTCTTAACACTTTGGTAACTTTTGATTCATAAGCCCCATAAAAGAAATAATTTTAAATGGATATTTATTTCATTTAATTTTCTTGATAATAATCATAAAATTTATTCATGGATAGTATATACACTACACAAAAGAAACATTTAATGTATAAGTCATATGTCTCACACACAAAAAGAGAGATGAAAATCCATTACCTTAGTTATGAATTCCTTTAAAAAAATTGGAAAATACTATATAAATATAGACTAGTTATACATATATTAAATAAACATACTTATAGCAATTTTTACCCCTCTACTTATCAATTCTTTATTAAAATAACTGTTCTGGGTGATATTTACTTTATTTTTCGTGTATGTTTTAGTTTGGTAGTTTTGGTCCTTATACTTTGATCATGGTTAAATAATATCCAAAATATTAGTAATTATATAAATTTAATATATATTAAATAAATATATATATATATATATATTTACAGTAATATATAATAGTTAGATATAGAAAATGAATTATATCAACCAGGGAGATGGTAGGTCGTACGTATGCATGAACATTGTTTTCATTTTTTGACTGATGAAATGAAATAAAGGTAAATAATAATTATAATTTATAGAATCAACATTATATATAATATATATTCATAAAATCCATTCTTATTACCATCAAAGTAAAATATAATGAAAAACGAATCACAACACTTCGTGGAGGTGGTAGTCCACACGTACCCACGTGTGACGTTATCATTTCCCAATGGGTTAGATGGTATGAATTTAGATATGATATTATCATTTATGAAGTATAATTATATTATAAATAATATATATAAATATTAAACCCATCATGATAAACATATATTAATTATTGTGATAAAAAATAATTTGTATCGTTACGTGCAGAGGGAAAGCTTTATGTATGCACAAGTGATACTTTTGCTTTCCAATTGATGGAAGCAAGGTGGATAATGGTGGTTTTATAATCATAATAACATTTAAGGATATATATCACATTAAATTTGTTATTTTTTAAAAAATATTATATATTTATATGGTTTAAAATAATAATAAAAAATAAATTGATCGGTTATTTTGATTACCACTCCTTTGAGACGACTCCATTAGATATCCTGTTAAGGGATATAGTGTTTAGATTTTGAGAAGAACAGAACCTATAGAATGTGTATATGGAGGTTTAAAAGGTAAATTTTTAGGGCATAATAAATTTATAAGGCTCCAAGTGGTGTAAAGATGTGAGGGAAGAAGTTCCCTTTTATAATTAAGGTGAGGAGAACATTTGAAATTTTATAATAAAATAAAATATAATAAGTCTATTCTAGAACAAAATTATTCCAAATGACCTATAAATTCAAAGGGTATTAAAATTTAGACAATAAATTATCCCATTTTTTATTATTTATGTTTTTTATATTTTTTAATAATTTAATAAAATATTATTTTCATAAAAATATCATTATTTCCTATTTTTAAACTATTAATTACTTTGACTTTAATAACATCAAAAAATGATAGAAAATTGTACAAAATATTTTAATAGATCCCTAATATTTCATTTTTATCTATAAATTTTTTTGGATCACATTAATTAACTCAAATTATAATACTTTTAATTTCATTTATTTTATTTTTACATTAATTGAAAAATTACTACATCATTGTTGTGTAAGAAGTTATAGTAATTATTTATTCACTAAAAATGAAAAATAAATTACCATGATGATGATAAATCTTTTATCATTACAAATTATATTTATAGTCAAAAATATCTTCTATATAACCCCATTTAAAAAATATTTTAGTGTCACGACCCAACTCTAACCAGGGCTCAAGCCACAACTTCCCCAAGCCCACCTCCACAGGCTAGGGACTGGCGACAAGAACTGGAAGGAATATCGAACATGGGAATACCTTTACCTAATATACCTATATGCACACACCTGATCATGTAAATATAGAATTTTAAAGGAATAATAATAAAAGGATTTAATGGCTATAAAGTAAATCAAGCATGAAAACCCTCTAGGGTGTACAAGGGCACAAAAGTGAAAACTAAAAATTAGAGGGAAAAAATACACACAAAGCCAAAAATATGACCCAACTGAAAAAAATTGAAAAGTAGACTACTAAGAGATCCAAGATCCTGATCTTCTAGCTAAGACCATTGTATGTGGTCCAAAGCACCAAGTATCCATGAGATCCTTTGTATTGATCTCCCACTTGCTCGTTGTATTCATAATGCACAATACTTGCTAAAAACTCCCACGCAGGGGTGAGTATATACAGACCCAAAAGAATTCCTAGAATATTGAAAATGGGACCAGTAAGAGACAAAAAAGGAATATATAGACAGTAGATAGTAAACAGTGAACAATATGCAACTCAACCCAAAGAAAGAGAAAGAGTAACCTCATCAAAACACAAGGGTCTCAACACGGTGTGTATATGGACTACACGTCAAGTATTTTCCGCCCATAATAGGATAATAACCACATCCAATCATGAGGGGATAACCATAGAAATTATGTAGCATACCCTATGCATCATCACAACCCATGACTACAAAGTAACCAAATCCAACAACAAGGATACATATATATATATATATAGATATATATATATATACATATATTCTAAAATCAAATAATCCCAAAAGAGAGATAATGGGGATCTCCATATCACAGCATAGCCCAAGAAAAGAGTTTCCAACAGTTCCAAAAGTCCATCAACAATGCCGACCATATCATGCATCAACCAAAAAGAAACTATGTGAAGGCCCACACCTCAACACTATGTCACATAGTCGATAAGGAACAATCTCCAAATAGAGGACCCACACCCTATTTCCTCAGGGGGGTTCCACTATGGAGTCATGAGGAACCACGCCCTATCCGACAGGGGGCTACATTTGATAGATAGAGGACCTATGCATAAGCTAACAGGGGGTTCCACTATACAGGTTGAGGACCTATGCCTTGATCCTTTCGGAGGGTTCTACTATAGTCATAGGGGACCTATTCTCTATCTGATAGGGGGTTCCACTTAGAAAATCAATGACCCACACTTTGATCTATCAAGGGGGTCCACTCTGATCTTGTGAGTTCCCACACTCTATCTGATATGGGGTTTCACTCGGCATATAGGGGACTCGTGCCCAAGCGGATGGGGGTACCAAACTATAGGGTGAGGACTATTTCCATGATCCAATAGGAAGGTTCCACTCTATTTATTGAGTACCAACATCATATCAAATTAGGGGTGGGTGTTCCACTCAGGAGATATAACACAACCTCCCAAGCTGATGGGGGGTCCACTCTATAGAAATCCTCTAGTGATATTATCTAATCACTGTCATCATTGAGTGTTGCCTCAAAAAATGTCATATTGAATCATATCTCATCATACCTCAAAATACACAATTGATGTAACCATCATGTTCTACTCATAAGAACACTTAATATAGGCTACTCACGGGCCAAATCTTGAGTCCAAATAAAATATATAAGATAGATTGAAGTTTTCTCAAAATTAACCAAGGGGTATACTACATGTGAGAAGACTCACATGTCATGTGGTCCCACTCCATAACATGTTCATTACCTTGGAGGTACAAAT
This sequence comes from Viscum album, assembly GCA_963277665.1. Classification (NCBI taxonomy): domain Eukaryota; kingdom Viridiplantae; phylum Streptophyta; class Magnoliopsida; order Santalales; family Viscaceae; genus Viscum; species Viscum album. The sequence continues at coordinate 1,409,707,235 of OY728125.1, forward strand.
CTCACAAACTCTGTCGGGATAAATGATGTGTAGGTGATCTATATGGAGTTCCCATTCCATTCAGGGTCCCTCCCATGTTCTTGGACATGTTCCTAAATCCATCCAATGTATCTGTTCTCAAGCCATGTCTGTGTACATCATTACACGATCATGTACTCCAACACGGGGTTCTGGCCATGTGCTCTGCCACATGGATCGTCCACTCAAGGAAGTGATGCATGGTTTGTAGGTGGGATATACATCGTGCCATCCTTATGATTCTCTAAAACCCATGTCGACATAGCATATGGTACACATACCATGCGTTCATCCTGATACATGGTGTGCATTAATTTTTCTCATTGTAAACCAGATCCATGCTCCATATATGACTTCACCACTTCTAATTGATCATCACCATTTCCCAAAGTCATAAGATCTAGTCTTCATTCATCATTTCGGACCATCCGATTGATGAAAATCTGATTCATGTTAATTTTCATGGATCTTGCATGAATTTCCATCATTTGGAATACCTCTGTCTCTATTGGGTCTCAAATCCATGACAAGAAACAATCTTTATCCATGATATAACCCCAAAATCCATACTTGATTCATTATTACATAACTGTCACATGAATTTTTTATGATTCTGGTGGTCTGATTAAGCTTCGTACCGCTCGGTAATGTCGAACCAGGACTACAGGTTCCAATCAGTTAATAACGTGAAGAAATTTTGGGTGTAAAGAACAAGAACATAGGTTTATTGATCATTTCCAATAATTCTTGGACAAAGATCATGAATGGGGATATATGAGGTTAGAAAGTAATCGAAATAATCAACATAAATCTTTACATGGGAACATGCAAGGTTAAATAATTAGTGAATATCCTAAAAGTGATGATCCTTCTCAATTGATATAATCTAAAAGGGTGTAATCAAAAATCTAAAGAGTCCTTCCTAGAGATTGGATCATTTTTTGTCGAATAACGTGTTTGTCAACGATTAATGGAAGTTGTTCTATTTTCTTTATCTCGGTCTGCTCTGATCCAAAGATTTATCATCATCAAAAGTTTATTCCCCAACTAAAGGAGGAATTACACTTTAGAATCCTCCTAGGGTTTATATGGAAAAACATGGATGATTCTCAATAGTGATTTATTTAAATATGTAATCCATTGCATAAATTTAATGAATAAATTAAATAAAATATATAATTAATTTATTACACGTACCGCCAATGATTGGCATATCTGAACGCCCCATGCAGACTTATTTTAGGTCATTACTAGGATGAAAATTACATTCCAGACTCAATAATGGTCTCAAATTTATAATTTGAGCTCACACTTATGATTTATCCAATTTTCTTTAACAAACATTTCATTATTAACATAAAATATTTTTAATATTTTTATAAAATAAATTCTCAGAACATCGGGCCTCAAAATCACACTCTGTATCAGTGCCCAGAACCAAAATATATATATAGAAATATTTTAATGTATTAAAAGGAAAAAATGGGTCTCTACATCATTCCATATTCCAATATTTTCATCTATGAAAAGAAAAAAAACAACATGGAATACTTATCCCAGATCTAGCCCTCTAGCTCCCAAGAGCTCTCCTGTGCAACCAAGGGGACGGTCCGTCAATACAGTGACCCCTCTTTTTGATCCTTGATCACCACTGAGTGATGTATATATGTGTCTCTATAATTAATTTCTAGATCACCCAAGTCAGTGATGTAAATAGGGTTATACATGTATCTCCTCAACTGTGATATGTGAATTACATCGTGCACCTGCTCTAGCAGTGGTGGTAGGTCAAGGTAGTAAGAAACATCTCCAATGTAGAGACCCGAAGCCTGACGTACATGGACATTACATTACATTTGCGGAATACTTAGTACATAACAAAAACACACACACAAGGATCGTAATAGTTTAGTGTCTTTGGAAACTCGGAACGTAATCTTCTAATCGTGGTGAAAGATCTTCAATATCTCCCATAAAGATCTTCCCCCTTTTTTTTACCTAAAACCTTTCTTTATATACTGGGGAAAAGAAAACATAAAAGGGTGAGCTCAAATTCTCAGTAAGGGTATACAAAAGAAAAATCAATCACATCATATTCATAAGAACATAACTTTTGGAAATATTAACCTGCAAAAGAGAGCATAATTTCATAACATGGGATAAATCATAGTAGTGAAATGAAATCCCAATAATCATAACATAAAACATGAAACTTTGTGGCATACACACATAATCATAGAGAATCATTTCTTGTTAGTCAAGACCCATTGCCAAGACTATCTTAGTGGACAAAGTCCCTTTCTGAATCGAGTAACCCTCGTTTCAGTCCTGTTTCACTGAACCGGTATAACCTACCATTTCAGCCATGTCTATCTCATGAGATATAAAATCTTTACCCAATGCATTGGAGGGAGATATAGGTCCCACCCATCTCATAATGATACCATTCTTATGTGTGCCACAAAATCATAAATCATACATCATTTCATAACCCATGTAACAAAAATGGGATTCTTAAACAACAAGACATCATAAAACCATTCATATAAGATAAAGGAATTCATAAACATAATTCCATCACAAAATAGTCAAATCAATGTAAAAATATGGATAGAAACAGAACCCTTTATTATCTTAGATGGAAAATAATTTTGATAAAACACTTGAAATGAATTCTTGAGGAAAATATCCTATCTTCTTCAAAATCAATTTCTTTTCACAAAACATCATGGAATTTTAAAAGAAAGAGATTTTATTAAAAATAATCATGAAATCTTTTGGAGGAAGATTCATAAAAATAAGGCTTTATAAAACCGTAAAAATCCATTCGTGCCGTTTAAGTTAAAAAAAACATTCTTCGTACTTTTGTCGGAAAAGTCAAAAAGTACCTCGTACGAAAAATGACAAAAGATTCCTTTCATATCTTTTAAAAAAAACTTACCGAAGGGTAAAATTGGATATAAACTATTGTAGAAGGATGGAAATAATATTACATATTGAAGGAACATGGATGTGGATGATAAAATACACCCCAGTAATTACCAAAGTAAAAACAATCTCGGATAAAAGTGAGATTGTGATATTTCCCTTACCTTAGGTCCAATTTGCTTCGTATGTGTCCGAACCTCCTGTATAATGATTTAAATAATGTCATTGACTTATTACAGAATCATATTCATTGTTATGATATCATATATGGTTCACTTATGACATTATATTACCCGTTCTTTTGTGAATTCCATGTTAAAGAAGCGTTTTGGGTAAAATCGTTTCATTTATCGTAGGTGTTTTGACTTGTTGTTCTTGACATCATTATTACTTATATCATGATTTACTTACTTCCAGAATATAAAATATGATTTATATATCATATATATTCAGTATATATATATATATAATAGATAGATAAATAAAATGAAAAACACCGTTCATGGAGACGGTAGTCCGTACGTACGCATGAACGCTGTTTTCCTTTCCTTATTGTCTTGAAATGGAAGTAAGTAGATGACATACATATGTATATATATAAATAAATCCATTAGCTTTATAATGTCATATATTTCATTATTATTTCTTATATATACTTTATAATCATTCTTAAATGGTTAACATGGAGAATGAATCTCATCGCGTCGTGGAGACGGTAGTCCGTACGTACGCACGAGCGATGATATCATTTATATAAATATTGAATTGAATTGGAGTGGATTATACAATATATAAGAATCAATATGATGTTTTAATAACTATGTATAGTTATTCTTTACACCATTATACCCATCCATGTAAGGTGGTGGTGGAAAATAGATTACACCACGGCGTGGAGACGGTATTCCGTACGTACGCACGCGCGGTGATTTCTTTTTCCGTAGGATGGATAGATGGTGAAATAGGGTTGTTTCATACTTATAATAACATATCAGTATATGAGTGATACTGATGTTATTACTTCATAATGAAACAACCTAAGAAAAAAAAGTGGAAGAAGAAATAAAGATGAAAGAATTGGTAACGGTAATTACCTCTTCTTTGAAGTGCCTCTTTGAGACCTCCTCTTAGGGCACTAGAATTGGTCTTTGAGGAAGACCAGAACCTATAGGACTATTCTAGGGAAGTGGAGAGGATAATATGGCAGAGGTTGGCCGAGCTTGAGTGCTCAATTTGGTGTGAGGAGGAGGGGGAGGAGGTGTCCTTTTATAGGGGAGGAGAGGGGCACCTTAGGAATATCTCAAAATATTATTTTATATTAAAGTCAAAATCGGTTTATAATGGTTCCAAAGGGTATTATTTCGAAGCTAAAGTGGGGATGGGTCGAAATCCTATCAACCAATAGAATTTAGACAAGTTTAGGATATTATTTTAACCTTATCAATTAGATTTAACTCTAAGTTAAATAATTTTACTTTTACCATGTCTTTTTGTTTTCTTTCACTATATGGTTAATACACTATCTATAACATGCCAAACGAACCCCAAATTGTTTATTATTAATATATATATCCGTATCTAAGTCATTTGGCCGAACCTTAGATTTTTAGGAATAAAATAACAATTAATAATATAATATTTGATTTAAAAACTATTTTGTGTCAATTTTGACACTATTTGATATATGATTTTTGTGAGAGTCATAACAGAATTAAATGTTCTAACCAAGTTAATTAAATCAACATTAATATATCATAGTAACCTAGAAAATTAGTGGAATTCATAAAAAATCTCAAATTACATTTATTTTGGTGTTTATAACATCAATTATGTCAATATTTCATTAATGAGATAATTACTGCATCATCGTTGTGTCATAAATAAATTAAATTATTTGATGTCTAAAAATTACAAATAAAATACCATCATGTAAGAAATCTTTTTAGCTTTCTAATGAATATTTACAATCGAATTTATCTTATGTATAACCCCATATTAAAAATGATTTACTTATTAAACTTTGATTTTAACTATTTTAACCCTTCTTTAAATAAATTAATAATAAATATCCTAATCTAATCCAAGTGGGCCTAAATGGTCATATTTTATTCCTAAGTTTGTTTTTGGTCGAATTACACTTTTCCAATAGAATTAGGACATGTGTTAGGGTAATAGTAATATCATATTTACCCTTAGTTATCCTATTTACTATTAACCGCGGTAAAAAAAGTAAAAAGTTACTATTCACCAAAAAATTATTTTCATCTCATTGAACCACATTTTAGTCCTTGATATTAACCGTGTCTCTCGGATTTTCGAAATTCCATTCACAGAAGCGGCAAAATTAAGTTTTATGAAAAATTCAGTTTTTTTAACTACCACTTAGTAGTTTCACTATTCATAAAAAATTGATGTTTTTCAGAACAATGCCAAAATTTCATCCTAAGCTATATTTCATATTCCGAATTCAAAAATGAAATCTATTTTACCAAATTCATAACATAGAAGTTGCATTAATTAATTTTATAATTAAATCCCGCTGTTAAAATAAATAGCGTGTTTTTAGGAAACAATATATATCAAAAGATTGACACTTGATTATGTCTGGTTTAAATATGAAATTACAACCAATGACCAACATTGTATTAAATTGTAAAAATATATTCTAAATATACTTTTAAACCACTCAAATTAATAATTTATCACTATTAATTATTTCGATTAAAAAAGTTGTTTTTAATTATAATTTAGTAATTTTCACTATTCATCAGAATATGAAAGTTATCCGAAAAGTACCAAAATTTCACCTTAGGCTAAATTCGATACTCCGAATCCAAGAATGAAGTTCATTTTGAAAAATAAGATTTACAGAATTTTAAAAAGTGGTTATTACTATTCATAACGGCTAGTTTTAATAATATTTTAATAGCACCTCGTTGTTTAGTGAAACTCGGTATTGCGTATTACACACGCTATCGAGGAAGGTCGCGATTGCGTGTAATGCAAGGCAAGACAAGGATGCGTGTTGTGCAAGCTCCTTTTGGTGTAGCGTACAACACAAGACATTAATAAAATTAAAAAGAATATTTTTTTTATAAAATCTTGGGCTGTTACATTCTACCCCCCTTAAAATGAATTTCGCCCTCGAAATTCGTCGGGGTTATAAATGGTTTACTATTCGAATGTTTCTTTAATAGAAACCCACATCGTAAAAAGGAATATCAAAACCAATCTTTAAAAACAAAAGTATGAAATGTAACGGTTACCCAAATAAACTAATCATTGGGTTTCCACATAGGTGAAAATATGGATATGAAAGAGAAATCTAACCATCATGTTCTGATGGAGAGTGGTAGAGAACATGGCTATGGAAAAGCCAGTAATCACAAATCCATAGATTTGTGATGATATAAGGTACCATCTGATTCATCAGGTATAAGATCACTAGGACAACATTTTTGGTTTTCAAGATCATTTCCCCTAAAGTTGAAAATTTGAATTAGAATAAATACTTACTTTATTTTGGTACAATCTCACTGCTGTTCGTGCCTTGAACAATTTCCACTTTATCTCTTAAATAAATGAAGTTGAATTTGTTATTCGTGAAGTGTTAGCAGATCATGTGATATAATGACGGGTCATTCCATCTGTCTCAAACAAAAGGTTAGCAAAAATTATATGCATAAATCGATCTATAGTGAGATTAATCATATATGGTTCCTAAAATGGACTTATACTTCATATATCATACTGCTTAATATAATAAAACTAGTTTCTACTAAACAGGGACTTCCTGTAGGCCAGTGGTAGGCGATAAAGGCCAGTCGCACTTTGGTTGTGGGTTCGATGCCCATAGCCTTGTCCGAAGCGATGGGCTGTCGCCCGTCCTGCAGGTTGTCCTTTTTCTAAAACTACGTTACTATAACATCCCATCAATAATATCGAAAATCTTCTATCCTTAAACAATACTTACTTATGTCCAACATAATCCATTCCAATCTTTAGGCTTATCCATAATACTGCAGTCCATTCTCATAACATAGTGAAAACGATTACCAGAGATTTAATACCATCTTTGATCCCCATATATCATAAAATATATCTTGTTGGTCACATTCCAAACATTCAAAGGCCTTAATCTTGTACTCTCTTGAATACCCATTGAACCTTATTGAAAACACGAATTCTATTAAAAGTTAACTCTTTCCACATACCAAAATCCTCAAAATTCTATATACTAACACCATGATATCACTTAGTCCTTATATCAATCATGAGCTCATGAATACTATCAAACATTTAATTTTCTCCTTATCCCTTCATTATGCGCATATCATCTACATTCCAAAAATATCTGAATAACCTTTCAAGGATACTGGTAACATTAATCATACACTTTCAAAACACAAGGAAAGACAACAGTGTAACAATCCATAGATGTCTCTTTATTCCAAAATTACAAATGATAAACATGTAATCATTCCACTACATTCTCAAACCATTGACCGAGCTTCAAAAATTCTTTCATCTCACATATCATTTGTAGTCTCTTCATCATCATCCACATAAATACTACCCATATGACCATACTGATTCTCTTCATGAGTCTTTCCCTTAGGGCATTTGTTTGCATAATGCCCATACATTCCACATTTAAAACACTTAACCATTTTTGATGTCGTAGCAATACCATTATCCTCATCCATGGTGTTAACCGACCCTTTTCCTTTGCACTTACTTGCTTTGTGTCCTTATTTTCCACACCCAAAGCATCTTCCAGTTCCCTTGAAACATTCTCCTTGATGCCTCTTCCCACATGATTTACATAGGGGAAATTGAACTTTCTTTCCTCTATGATCATCATGGAACTCCATCTTTCTCTTATTAGTCGAGTCAGGAAACTTACCAAATTTTACTTTATTGATCATATTGTGAGATTGCTGATTCGGCATAATAATGATGTTTGGACATCCAAATCCCATTTCATTTGGTTGCTTATGAAGAATATCATTCCATTGTCCATCATATCCTCCATTATTGTGAATCATCTTGTTTCCAACCATTTTCTAAAACCCAAACAGAATAGTGTTAGATGCAAAAATCATAATAAAGGGGGAGTAACTTAAATATCTATCATCTTTGGTTTAATCTAATATCGTTACCATAGTTCTAGGACTATATCCTATACGTATACTTATCCTTAGGGGCATCCCTAGACATACCTTAGAAATATCTCTAGGGATCTCACTAACGTTTTCGCATCCTAGTTTCCAAAGGTTGACTAAACCTTTCCTCTGATACCAACTGTAGAGACCCGAAGCCTGATGTACATGGACATTACATTACATTTGCGGAATACTTAGTACATAACAAAAACACACACACAAGGATTGTAATAGTTTAGTGTCTTTGGAAACTCGGAACGTAATCTTCTAATCGTGGTGAAAGATCTTCAATATCTCCCATAAAGATCTTCCCCCTTTTTTTTACCTAAAACCTTTCTTTATATCCTGGGGAAAAGAAAACATAAAAGGGTGAGCTCAAATGCTCAGTAAGGGTATACAAAAGAAAAATCAATCACATCATATTCATAAGAACATAACTTTTGGAAATATTAACCTGCAAAAGAGAGCATAATTTCATAACATGGGATAAATCATAGTAGTGAAATGAAATCCCAATAATCATAACATAAAACATGAAACTTTGTGGCATACACACATAATCATAGAGAATCATTTCTTGTTAGTCAAGACCCATTGCCAAGACTATCTTAGTGGACAAAGTCCCTTTCTGAATCGAGTAACCCTCGTTTCAGTCCTGTTTCACTGAACCGGTATAACCTACCATTTCAGCCATGTCTATCTCATGAGATATAAAATATTTACCCAATGCATTGGAGGGAGATATAGGTCCCACCCATCTCATAATGATACCATTCTTATGTGTGCCACAAAATCATAAATCATACATCATTTCATAACCCATGTAACAAAAATGGGATTCTTAAACAACATGACATCATAAAACCATTCATATAATATAAAGGAATTCATAAACATAATTCCATCACAAAATAGTCAAATCAATGTAAAAATATGGATAGAAACAGAACCCTTTATTATCTTAGATGGAAAATAATTTTGATAAAACACTTGAAATGAATTCTTGAGGAAAATATCCTTTCTTCTTCAAAATCAATTTCTTTTCACAAAACATCATGGAATTTTAAAAGAAAAAGATTTTATTAAAAATAATCATGAAATATTTTGGAGGAAGCTTCATAAAAATAAGGCTTTATAAAACCGTAAAAATCCATTCGTGCCGTTTAAGTTAAAAAAAACATTCTTCGTACTTTTGTCGGAAAAGTCAAAAAGTACCTCGTACGAAAAATGACAAAAGATTCCTTTCATATCTTTTAAAAAAAAACTTACCGAAGGGTAAAATTGGATATAAACTATTGTAGAAGGATGGAAATAATATTACATATTGAAGGAACATGGATGTGGATGATAAAATACACCCCAGTAATTACCAAAGTAAAAACAATCTCGGACAAAAGTGAGATTGTGATATTTCCCTTACCTTAGGTCCAATTTGCTTCGTATGTGTCCGAACCTCCTGTATAATGATTTAAATAATGTCATTGACTTATTACAGAATCATATTCATTGTTATGATATCATATATGGTTCACTTATGACATTATATTACCCGTTCTTTTGTGAATTCCATGTTAAAGAAGCGTTTTGGGTAAAATCGTTTCATTTATCGTAGGTGTTTTGACTTGTTGTTCTTGACATCATTATTACTTATATCATGATTTACTTACTTCCAGAATATAAAATATGATTTATATATCATATATATTCAGTATATATATATATATAATAGATAGATAAATAAAATGAAAAACACCGTTCATGGAGACGGTAGTCCGTACGTACGCATGAACGCTGTTTTCCTTTCCTTATTGTCTTGAAATGGAAGTAAGTAGATGACATACATATGTATATATATAAATAAATCCATTAGCTTTATAATGTCATATATTTCATTATTATTTCTTATATATACTTTATAATCATTCTTAAATGGTTAACATGGAGAATGAATCTCATCGCGTCGTGGAGACGGTAGTCCGTACGTACGCACGAGCGATGATATCATTTATATAAATATTGAATTGAATTGGAGTGGATTATACAATATATAAGAATCAATATGATGTTTTAATAACTATGTATAGTTATTCTTTACACCATTATACCCATCCATGTAAGGTGGTGGTGGAAAATAGATTACACCACGGCGTGGAGACGGTATTCCGTACGTACGCACGCGCGGTGATTTCTTTTTCCGTAGGATGGATAGATGGTGAAATAGGGTTGTTTCATACTTATAATAACATATCAGTATATGAGTGATACTGATGTTATTACTTCATAATGAAACAACCTAAGAAAAAAAAGTGGAAGAAGAAATAAAGATGAAAGAATTGGTAACGGTAATTACCTCTTCTTTGAAGTGCCTCTTTGAGACCTCCTCTTAGGGCACTAGAATTGGTCTTTGAGGAAGACCAGAACCTATAGGACTATTCTAGGGAAGTGGAGAGGATAATATGGCAGAGGTTGGCCGAGCTTGAGTGCTCAATTTGGTGTGAGGAGGAGGGGGAGGAGGTGTCCTTTTATAGGGGAGGAGAGGGGCACCTTAGGAATATCTCAAAATATTATTTTATATTAAAGTCAAAATCGGTTTATAATGGTTCCAAAGGGTATTATTTCGAAGCTAAAGTGGGGATGGGTCGAAATCCTATCAACCAATAGAATTTAGACAAGTTTAGGATATTATTTTAACCTTATCAATTAGATTTAACTCTAAGTTAAATAATTTTACTTTTACCATGTCTTTTTGTTTTCTTTCACTATATAGTTAATACACTATCTATAACATGCCAAACGAACCCCAAATTGTTTATTATTAATATATATATCCGTATCTAAGTCATTTGGCCGAACCTTAGATTTTTAGGAATAAAATAACAATTAATAATATAATATTTTATTTAAAAACTATTTTGTGTCAATTTTGACACTATTTGATATATGATTTTTGTGAGAGTCATAACAGAATTAAATGTTCGAACCAAGTTAATTAAATCAACATTAATATATCATAGTAACCTAGAAAATTAGTGGAATTCATAAAAAATCTCAAATTACATTTATTTTGGTGTTTATAACATCAATTATGTCAATATTTCATTAATGAGATAATTACTGCATCATCGTTGTGTCATAAATAAATTAAATTATTTGATGTCTAAAAATTACAAATAAAATACCATCATGTAAGAAATCATTTTAGCTTTCTAATGAATATTTACAATCGAATTTATCTTATGTATAACCCCATATTAAAAATGATTTACTTATTAAACTTTGATTTTAACTATTTTAACCCTTCTTTAAATAAATTAATAATAAATATCCTAATCTAATCCAAGTGGGCCTAAATGGTCATATTTTATTCCTAAGTTTGTTTTTGGTCGAATTACACTTGTCCAATAGAATTAGTACATGTGTTAGGGTAATAGTAATATCATATTTACCCTTAGTTATCCTATTTACTATTAACCGCTGTAAAAAAAGTAAAAAGTTACTATTCACCAAAAAATTATTTTCATCTCATTGAACCACATTTTAGTCCTTGATATTAACCGTGTCTCTCGGATTTTCTAAATTCCATTCACAGAAGCGGCAAAATTAAGTTTTATGAAAAATTCAGTTTTTTTAACTACCACTTAGTAGTTTCACTATTCATAAAAAATTGATGTTTTTCAGAACAATGCCAAAATTTCATCCTAAGCTATATTTCATATTCCGAATTCAAAAATGAAATCTATTTAACCAAATTCATAACATAGAAGTTGCATTAATTAATTTTATAATTAAATCCCGCTGTTAAAATAAATAGCGTGTTTTTAGGAAACAATATATATCAAAAGATTGACACTTGATTATGTCTGGTTTAAATGTGAAATTACAACCAATGACCAACATTGTATTAAATTGTAAAAATATATTCTAAATATACTTTTAAACCACTCAAATTAATAATTTATCACTATTAATTATTTCGATTAAAAAAGTTGTTTTTAATTATAATTTAGTAATTTTCACTATTCATCAGAATATGAAAGTTATCCGAAAAGTACCAAAATTTCACCTTAGGCTAAATTCGATACTCCGAATCCAAGAATGAAGTTCATTTTGAAAAATAAGATTTACAGAATTTTAAAAAGTGGTTATTACTATTCATAACGGCTAGTTTTAATAATATTTTAATAGCACCTCGTTGTTTAGTGAAACTCGGTATTGCGTATTACACACGCTATCGAGGAAGGTCGCGATTGCGTGTAATGCAAGGCAAGACAAGGATGCGTGTTGTGCAAGCTCCTTTTGGTGTAGCGTACAACACAAGACATTAATAAAATTAAAAAGAATATTTTTTTTATAAAATCTTGGGCTGTTACATTCTACCCCCCTTAAAATGAATTTCGCCCTCGAAATTCGTCGGGGTTATAAATGGTTTACTATTCGAATGTTTCTTTAATAGAAACCCACATCGTAAAAAGGAATATCAAAACCAATCTTTAAAAACAAAAGTATGAAATGTAACGGTTACCCAAATAAACTAATCATTGGGTTTCCACATAGGTGAAAATATGGACATGGAAGAGAAATCTAACCATCATGTTCTGGTGGAGAGTGGTAGAGAACATGGCTATGGAAAATCCAGTAATCACAAATCCATAGATTTGTGATGATATAAGGTACCATCTGATTCATCAGGTATAAGATCACTATGACAACATTTTTGGTTTTCAAGATCATTTCCCCTAAAGTTGAAAATTTGAATTAGAATAAATACTTACTTTATTTTGGTACAATCTCACTGATGTTCGTGCCTTGAACAATTTCCACTTCATCTCTTAAATAAATGAAGTTGAATTTGTTATTCGTGAAGTGTTAGCAGATCATGTGATAGAATGACGGGTCATTCCATCTGTCTCAAACAAAAGGTTAGCAAAAATTATATGCATAAATCGATCTATAGTGATATTAATCATATATGGTTCCTAAAATGGACTTATACTTCATATATCATACTGCTTAATATAATAAAACTAGTTTCTACTAAACAGGGACTTCCTGTAGGCCAGTGGTAGGCGATAAAGGCCAGTCGCACTTCGGTTGTGGGTTCGATTCCCATAGCCTTGTCCGAAGCGATGGGCTGTCGCCCGTCCTGCAGGTTGTCCTTTTTCTAAAACTACGTTACTATAACATCTCATCAATAATATCGAAAATCTTCTATCCTTAAACAATACTTACTTATGTCCAACATAATCCATTCCAATCTTTAGGCTTATCCATAATACTGCAGTCCATTCTCATAACATAGTGAAAATAATTACCAGAGATTTAATACCATCGTTGATCCCCATATATCATAAGATATATCTTGTTGGTCACATTCCAAACATTCAAAGGCCTTAATCTTGTACTCTCTTGAATACCCATTGAACCTTATTGAAAACACGAATTCTATTAAAAGTTAACTCTTTCCACATACCAAAATCCTCAAAATTCTATATACTAACACCATGATATCACTTAGTCCTTATATCAATCATGAGCTCATGAATACTATCAAACATTTAATTTTCTCCTTATCCCTTCATTATGCGCATATCATCTACATTCCAAAAATATCTGAATAACCTTTCAAGGATACTGGTAACATTAATCATACACTTTCAAAACACAAGGAAAGACAACAGTGTAACAATCCATAGATGTCTCTTTATTCCAAAATTACACATGATAAACATGTAATCATTCCACTACATTCTCAAACCATTGACCGAGCTTCAAAAATTCTTTCATCTCACATATCATTTGTAGTCTCTTCATCATCATCCACATAAATACTACCCATATGACCATACTGATTCTCTTCATGAGTCTTTCCCTTAGGGCATTTGTTTGCATAATGCCCATACATTCCACATTTAAAACACTTAACCATTTTTGATGTCGTAGCAATACCATTATCCTCATCCATGGTGTTAACCGACCCTTTTCCTTTGCACTTACTTGCTTTGTGTCCTTCTTTTCCACACCCAAAGCATCTTCCAGTTCCCTTGAAACATTCTCCTTGATGCCTCTTCCCACATGATTTACATAGGGGAAATTGAACTTTCTTTCCTCTATGATCATCATGGAACTCCATCTTTCTCTTATTAGTCGAGTCAGGAAACTTACCAAATTTTACTTTATTGATCATATTGTGAGATTGCTGATTCGGCATAATAATGATGTTTGGACATCCAAATCCCATTTCATTTGGTTGCTTATGAAGAATATCATTCCATTGTCCATCATATCCTCCATTATTGTGAATCATCTTGTTTCCAACCATTTTCTAAAACCCAAACAGAATAGTGTTAGATGCAAAAATCATAATAAAGGGGGAGTAACTTAAATATCTATCATCTTTGGTTTAATATAATATCGTTACCATAGTTCTAGGACTATATCCTATACGTATACTTATCCTTAGGGGCATCCCTAGACATACCTTAGAAATATCTCTAGGGATCTCACTAACGTTTTCGCATCCTAGTTTCCAAAGGTTGACTAAACCTTTCCTCTGATACCAACTGTAGAGACCCGAAGCCTGATGTACATGGACATTACATTACATTTGTGGAATACTTAGTACATAACAAAAACACACACACAAGGATCGTAATAGTTTAGTGTCTTTGGAAACTCGGAACGTAATCTTCTAATCGTGGTGAAAGATCTTCAATATCTCCCATAAAGATCTTCCCCCTTTTTTTTACCTAAAACCTTTCTTTATATCCTGGGGGAAAGAAAACATAAAAGGGTGAGCTCAAATGCTCAGTAAGGGTATACAAAAGAAAAATCAATCACATCATATTCATAAGAACATAACTTTTGGAAATATTAACCTGCAAAAGAGAGCATAATTTCATAACATGGGATAAATCATAGTAGTGAAATGAAATCCCAATAATCATAACATAAAACATGAAACTTTGTGGCATACACACATAATCATAGAGAATCATTTCTTGTTAGTCAAGACCCATTGCCAAGACTATCTTAGTGGACAAAGTCCCTTTCTGAATCGAGTAACCCTCGTTTCAGTCCTGTTTCATTGAACCGGTATAACCTACCATTTCAGCCATGTCTATCTCATGAGATATAAAATCTTTACCCAATGCATTGGAGGGAGATATAGGTCCCACCCATCTCATAATTATACCATTCTTATGTGTGCCACAAAATCATAAATCATACATCATTTCATAACCCATGTAACAAAAATGGGATTCTTAAACAACATGACATCATAAAACCATTCATATAAGATAAAGGAATTCATAAACATAATTCCATCACAAAATAGTCAAATCAATGTAAAAATATGGATAGAAACAGAACCCTTTATTATCTTAGATGGAAAATAATTTTGATAAAACACTTGAAATGAATTCTTGAGGAAAATATCCTTTCTTCTTCAAAATCAATTTCTTTTCACAAAACATCATGGAATTTTAAAAGAAAAAGATTTTATTAAAAATAATCATGAAATCTTTTGGAGGAAGCTTCATAAAAATAAGGCTTTATAAAACCGTAAAAATCCATTCGTGCCGTTTAAGTTAAAAAAAACATTCTTCGTACTTTTGTCGGAAAAGTCAAAAAGTACCTCGTACGAAAAATGACAAAAGATTCCTTTCATATCTTTTAAAAAAAAACTTACCGAAGGGTAAAATTGGATATAAACTATTGTAGAAGGATGGAAATAATATTACATATTGAAGGAACATGGATGTGGATGATAAAATACTCCCCAGTAATTACCAAAGTAAAAACAATCTCGGATAAAAGTGAGATTGTGATATTTCCCTTACCTTAGGTCCAATTTGCTTCGTATGTGTCCGAACCTCCTGTATAATGATTTAAATAATGTCATTGACTTATTACAGAATCATATTCATTGTTATGATATCATATATGGTTCACTTATGACATTATATTACCCGTTCTTTTGTGAATTCCATGTTAAAGAAGCGTTTTGGGTAAAATCGTTTCATTTATCGTAGGTGTTTTGACTTGTTGTTCTTGACATCATTATTACTTATATCATGATTTACTTACTTCCAGAATATAAAATATGATTTATATATCATATATATTCAGTATATATATATATATAATAGATAGATAAATAAAATGAAAAACACCGTTCATGGAGACGGTAGTCCGTACGTACGCATGAACGCTGTTTTCCTTTCCTTATTGTCTTGAAATGGAAGTAAGTAGATGACATACATATGTATATATATAAATAAATCCATTAGCTTTATAATGTCATATATTTCATTATTATTTCTTATATATACTTTATAATCATTCTTAAATGGTTAACATGGAGAATGAATCTCATCGCGTCGTGGAGACGGTAGTCCGTACGTACGCACGAGCGATGATATCATTTCTATAAATATTGAATTGAATTGGAGTGGATTATACAATATATAAGAATCAATATGATGTTTTAATAACTATGTATAGTTATTCTTTACACCATTATACCCATCCATGTAAGGTGGTGGTGGAAAATAGATTACACCACGGCGTGGAGACGGTATTCCGTACGTACGCACGCGCGGTGATTTCTTTTTCCGTAGGATGGATAGATGGTGAAATAGGGTTGTTTCATACTTATAATAACATATCAGTATATGAGTAATACTGATGTTATTACTTCATAATGAAACAACCTAAGAAAAAAAGTGGAAGAAGAAATAATGATGAAAGAATTGGTAACGGTAATTACCTCTTCTTTGAAGTGCCTCTTTGAGACCTCCTCTTAGGGCACTAGAATTGGTCTTTGAGGAAGACCAGAACCTATAGGACTATTCTAGGGAAGTGGAGAGGAGAATATGGCAGGGTTTGGCCGAGCTTGAGTGCTCAATTTGGTGTGAGGAGGAGGGGGAGGAGGTGTCCTTTTATAGGGGAGGAGAGGGGCACCTTAGGAATATCTCAAAATATTATTTTATATTAAAGTCAAAATCGGTTTATAATGGTTCCAAAGGGTATTATTTCGAAGCTAAAGTGGGGATGGGTCTAAATCCTATCAACCAATAGAATTTAGACAAGTTTAGGATATTATTTTAACCTTATCAATTAGATTTAACTCTAAGTTAAATAATTTGACTTTTACCATGTCTTTTTGTTTTCTTTCACTATATGGTTAATACACTATCTATAACATGCCAAACGAACCCCAAATTGTTTATTATTAATATATATATCCTTATCTAAGTCATTTGGCCGAACCTTAGATTTTTAGGAATAAAATAACAATTAATAATATAATATTTGATTTAAAAACTATTTTGTGTCAATTTTGACACTATTTGATATATGATTTTTGTGAGAGTCATAACAGAATTAAATGTTCGAACCAAGTTAATTAAATCAACATTAATATATCATAGTAACCTAGAAAATTAGTGGAATTCATAAAAAATCTCAAATTACATTTATTTTGGTGTTTATAACATCAATTATGTCAATATTTCATTAATAAGATAATTACTGCATCATCGTTGTGTCATAAATGAATTATATTATTTGATGTCTAAAAATTACAAATAAAATACCATCATGTAAGACATCTTTTTAGCTTTCTAATGAATATTTACAATCGAATTTATCTTATGTATAACCCCATATTAAAAATGATTTACTTATTAAACTTTGATTTTAACTATTTTAACCCTTCTTTAAATAAATTAATAATAAATATCCTAATCTAATCCAAGTGGGCCTAAATGGTCATATTTTATTCCTAAGTTTGTTTTTGGTCGAATTACACTTGTCCAATAGAATTAGTACATGTGTTAGGGTAATAGTAATATCATATTTACCCTTAGTTATCCTATTTACTATTAACCGCGGTAAAAAAAGTAAAAAGTTACTATTCACCAAAAAATTATTTTCATCTCATTGAACCACATTTTAGTCCTTGATATTAACCGTGTCTCTCGGATTTTCGAAATTCCATTCACAGAAGCGGCAAAATTAAGTTTTATGAAAAATTCAGTTTTTTTAACTACCACTTAGTAGTTTCACTATTCATAAAAAATTGATGTTTTTCAGAATAATGCCAAAATTTCATCCTAAGCTATATTTCATATTCCGAATTCAAAAATGAAATCTATTTTACCAAATTCATAACATAGAAGTTGCATTAATTAATTTTATAATTAAATCCCGCTGTTAAAATAAATAGCGTGTTTTTAGGAAACAATATATATCAAAAGATTGACACTTGATTATGTCTGGTTTAAATGTGAAATTACAACCAATGACCAACATTGTATTAAATTGTAAAAATATATTCTAAATATACTTTTAAACCACTCAAATTAATAATTTATCACTATTAATTATTTCGATTAAAAAAGTTGTTTTTAATTATAATTTAGTAATTTTCACTATTCATCAGAATATGAAAGTTATCCGAAAAGTACCAAAATTTCACCTTAGGCTAAATTCGATACTCCGAATCCAAGAATGAAGTTCATTTTGAAAAATAAGATTTACAGAATTTTAAAAAGTGGTTATTACTATTCATAACGGCTAGTTTTAATAATATTTTAATAGCACCTCGTTGTTTAGTGAAACTCGGTATTGCGTATTACACACGCTATCGAGGAAGGTCGCGATTGCGTGTAATGCAAGGCAATACAAGGATGCGTGTTGTGCAAGCTCCTTTTGGTGTAGCGTACAACACAAGACATTAATAAAATTAAAAAGAATATTTTTTTTATAAAATCTTGGGCTGTTACATCCAACCCTCTACAATATCCTAAATGTCCCAATGTAACTCAGGGATATATTTCCTCCCAAGTCAAATCTCTAAAATACTCATCATTGGAAGACTCTCATAAAATCATGGTCTCCCTTCTCAAACTTCAAGGGCCTACAATGGTGATATGATTAATATTTATGTATACTTCAGGTCATCCTAATCCTCTCACAAATGACATAGACCATTGTTGGAATCACCTCCACAAACTCTAGACCCACAATAAATGAATCAAAAATATCATTCCATCTAATGGGTGACCAGTAGGGTCTCCCGTGTAGGACCTCAAAAAGGTTCACAGACGATTGTATAGTTATCAATGTTTATGTATGCAAACTGTACCAAGGGAAAGTGATCCTCCTTGGTCTGGAAAAAGTCTAACATGTAACCCCTTAGCATATCCATCGACACCTAGATAATGCACTATGTTTTTCCATAAGTTTAGGGGTGAAAGGCTATAATAATTTTCATTTGTGTCCTGAATGCCTCTTGTAACACTTTCCAAAACTATGATGTAAACTATGCATCACGATGAGATATTATCATCATGGTAACCCCATAATAGGTAAACTATCTATTGTATGCATAGATTCCATAAACTCTCCACAAATATTTTATCCCTAATAGAAAAGAAGTATGTTGACCTCATCAGTTTGTCAACTATAACCCATATGCCTTCCGGGCCCTTCGCTATTTGTGGATGCCCTGTCACAAATTCCATGGATATGTTATACCATTTCCACTTTGGGATCTCAAGGGGATGAAACAAACCTACTGAAGCCTGGTGCTTATCCTCTACCTAAAAACAGGGGATACATCATTAGATGAACTCATTCATGCCTTGTCTCATGTAGTACCACCAAAACTATGGCTTGAAGGTCTCTATAAAACTTTCCCACACTTTGATGTATATACATGGGATAAGTATTGAACTCCCACATCACATTCTCCTGCATCATGATCAGGACCATCGTTTATACCTAGAAAAGTATTATGTGATTGCATCCTTCATAATGTCTACCTAGTGAATGTTCTATAGATATATAGTCACGTAATACCTCACAGACGATGTCTCCTAGATGGGACTCTCACAAACACTCAACAATTGGAGGAGTCCAAACCATCTACTGAGGAAAATTTATACACTCCTACTCAACTAGATTTAGCTACATGGAAGCCAATTGCTCAGAAGCCTCTAGCACCAAGTGAGTCTATAAAATCCTACAAAGGGAATCTGAAAATACATTTCCCTTCCTCAAAGTATATACTTTCTCAAAGTCAAAATACCGAAGGAACTCTTCCAGTTCTATTATCTCATGTAAAATTCTCCATGTGTAAAGACGTACCTGAGACACTGATGGTCTGAGTAAACCACAATGTTCTCTCCCAAAAGATATTGAATCCATATCCTTTGGGTGTAGACTACCATAACCATATGTAGGTCATGAGTCACAAAGTTATTCTAATGGGGTCTCAACTTCCTCGACCTAAATGTGATAATTTTTTTCCTTGACATCATTATACAACTGAGACCATCTCCTAAGACTTCACAATACACTATGTACCCTATGACCTCACATGGTAGCCTCAATACAGGATCACTCATCAGCCTTATCCTCTGATCCTTGAAGGGCCTCTGGCACTACTTATTATTTAAAAAAGGTACCCCTTTATGCCTGAGGGTGGTTAAGGGACTGCAATCCTGGAAAAGTATGCCACAAACTTCCTATAGTACCCAACCAAGACAATAAAACTCCTCACCTATGATACATTATTGGGTGACTTAAAAGAAATACTACATCAATATTCACTGGGTACAAGACCATACCATGCCCTGAAATGACATGCCCCTGAACGTTAACCACGTGTGTCTATAACTGGCACTTTGAGATCTTTCCATAAAGCTAGTCATCCTAAAGAAAATCTAATATCATACTCAAGTGTTCGACATGCTCCTCCTATGATGTAAATTATATGAGTATGTATTCAATGAAGAGAACAACAATTTGGTCCAAGTATAGCTGGAAAACATAATTTATCAAATCCATAAACATGACGGTGGAATTAATCACACCAAAAGGAATCAACATGAACTCATAGGGTCCATAGAAACATTGGAACATCATATTGGGAATATTGACCTAAAAACCCTCAACTAGTGGTATCCAGATTGGAGGTCAATCTTTTAGAACCATATCACGCCCTGAAACTAGTCAAATAGGTCATTAATCCAAAATAAATGGTACTTTTGCTTTATCATTTCCTGGTTTAGGCAACGATAATATATGAAAATCTACAAGTTATCATCCTCCTTTTTCATGAACAACACTACAGCCGCCCAACGGGATACACTGGGTTTGATAAATCCCTTTTCTCGAAGGTCCTCCACTAAAACCACAGCTCCTAGAGATTTTTTGGGTCCATCTAATTTTACATAGAATGTATCAAAATGGAATCAGGATATAAGTCAATACAAAATTCCATCTCCTACCTCTGAAGAAGTATGGAAACTTCCTCCAGGAATACATCCATATAATCCTCCACGACTGAAGGAATCTATATTCTTGATGAGTCTACAACACCAATGGATATACTCAGCAAATTATGGGTGATGGTTTTTATCCTCCTGATATCATCACTCACTCATACTTCTACTAGATATATCTCACCCATAAAGGATAATCTTGTCTCATAAGTGCAAAGTAATCAGACTCGTATGTGGTGACAGTCAATCTGGGATCATAGCATGGAAAAATAGTTTTTACCCAAGATGAAATCATAGTGTTATATCATGAAGACTAAAAGTTCGGAAGTGAACCTCTATTCACCAATCTATAGCTCTCACTACCAGAAGATAAAAGACACAGAAGAAGCATCGTTAGTATGAACCTCAAGACAAATATGTTGGGATATCGCCTCAATGGGAGCTCCATATCTCACACCAAGGGTACAGAGATAAAGGAATGATTAGAACATATGTATAATAATGTAGATTCAAGAGTATAAAATGCCAATATCAAACCTATTATTTTCATGACCCCCTCCCTTCAAAGATACTAAAATTATGGAGGATATAATGACCCTTGATTCCTACCTCTGGTAGACCTCGAGTTGGAAAATTTCACCAAGGGTGTACAAATTTCAAAACATGAGAGGCATTACACATTATAAAAAATAAGATCTGGAGATATAATGAATCATCCACAACAATTACAAGGTCTACTATAAAAGTGAAATCCAAAAATCATCCCACATGCGTGAAAAAAGTACAACTGATATAAATACAAAAAATTATCCAAAGTAAATACCCAAAAGAAAATCTAAGGTAGCAACAAAACAATTGTCTGAAGCTTTGAACTATTAATTCCCAACACAATCCATGTAATCCTTCCAGAAACCTCAATGTAGTTTTATATATATAGGTTGAGAACAAAAGTATACTCTATAGAAAACAAAACTCTCACATGTGAAAGAAGCATACTAATGCTCCTATGAGAGAAACAAAAACCAAACAATATCAAAGCAGGTATAATAACCATTCCAACCTCACCAAGGCATGATCACCAAGTAATGAAAGCCAAAACAATATAATATAAAGTAAATCACATTGATGATAGGGAAACCCACATATCATAACCACTATTATGCCACTCTTTCCCAATGTTGTGCGTCCTGGAACTCCCATACCTTCTGTATACCACACCACATCCTGCCTACACACACTTGGGCCTCACAACACAACACGACCGCACACACCTAGGCCTCGCAACACATATCGAAAACAAACACCTGGGCCAAACAACACATCACTACCACACACACCTGAGACACACATCACATCCTGAAAATAAACACCTTGGCCTCACAAAAAATTGCAACATATATCATCCCAAAGACACCTAGGAAAGCACATCACATCTCATCCTAAAGAAAATTTGGACAACCCAAACCACCTTTCCTACAAACACATGGGCTATCACATCTCACCCAAAGACACCTAGGTCACCACAAAAACCATATGAAGCACTAAAAACCCATGGACCATCACACCCTATGTCATACCTACCTTTCCTCTAAGAGAGAGAGGAAAAGAGAAGGTACCCATCCGTCCCTAATCCTCACAATATATTGGAAAAAACACCTCACGCATGATGATGTGGATGTTTGGAACATGGTACTCAACATGGGTGGGGTGTGTATGGAAATAAAAAGAATATAAAAGTATATGTATTATATTAAACATCCCATCCCAACCTACAGCTTCACAAAAAAACCATCTCACAACACTGTCACTTGAGATTCAACCTCTAAATGAATAACTCCACACAAAAAGAACACAATCCACAAAACCCATTTCAAATTCCCAAAAATTTCAGTTAACCATTTCCATTCCACTATCAAAACCAAACTAAACCTTTACAATATTTATTAAGTAATTATTTATTCATTCCATCACTGACAAGAAAATTAATAAGCACAACACACATCTAGAAACATGGTCATAGTCATTTTAGAATGTGAAGAACCCAAATAAATTAAGGTGGATTCACATTAAAGACACATTGTACCATGACCTCTCGACACAAGATAACATATTTTTCATGTTTCTCAAGAAGAAAATCTAGGATAATTAGCCGTAAAAATCACTACATCCCTTATTCAAAGTCATCCATCCCAAACCACCATACCAACCCAAAATAAACCCCCATTTCACAACCACATACAACAACATAATAAAACACAAATAGTTTCATATCCCTACTACATAATCATACCACACCCATCATGGCCCCACTATACAAACACATGCCATCCATTCCCTCCCAACCACGTACAAACCAAAAAAAATCATGCATCACAACCCAAAAAATTTATTTCATAGGTTCATAAGAACATTTATCACATTCTAATATTATTCGTTCGAGTGTTATCGCACAGACCAAATAATGGGAAACCAATTCATTAGATAAGTGCATGTGGTTAGCCAATTTTTGTTATTTTAGGGTGAGACAAAAAAATCTCAAATAAAAAAAACAAACATAGCATATGTCACCAGTGTAAAAAAATACATTGACGACCACAATTTCAGTAGGTCGTTTAGCCCATATAATTAAAATATCACAAGCAATATCAAAGCTGTAAAAATAAGAAGATCAAATCCCATTGACACTTTTCAATTCAACTAACCAAATATTTATTTTTGAATAAGCTTGAACAACCATAATTCATAGATAAATGGGAGTAAATCCTCTCCCACATGATGCACAATAAAGATAAATGAAGGAATTCATACCTCATAGAAGCTTCCCAATTACTACACACCACAGGGCGAAGTAGAATGCTCATGAATCACAACAACACCATGAAAACTATAGATCAACCTATACCACACCAAGGATCCATAAAAACAAAACCTAACTCATACCCCAAACCAAAGAAACACTACTGCAGTGGATCCATGGAAGAAGGAAAGAATAAAAACAAAACAAAAATAAAGGGAGATAACTCACCAAGAATCAACTAGGTATCGCTAATGAACACCAACCAGGATTAGAATATCGAAGAGGGATGAAAAAGGGATTGGAAAATAGCTCACGGAACCAAGGGTTCACCCAGAATGAGAGGAAAAAAGAAATCATGTCTTAAGAAATAAAATTTTAGCCAAAAATAATTTTTTAAACTACACATGATCAGGGTATTGAACAATGTGTAATACCCTTCCACAACATGTAATACCCAGGGTTTAGTTTTCACCAAAAAATAAATTTTTTATTCATTTTAATTTATCCTTACAACCCTAAAATATTACACGAACTATAAAATTTCTACACATCATGAAAACTACAAGGCAAGCCATAAAATTGACTTTTGTGTTGTGTAATCTAGTTACATGACATGGAATTTCTATGATTATATCCTTTAACAACTAAACTTCTCTAGACTCCCTATAAGATTCCTATGAACACCTAAAATAACTAAAACTGTAAAAGAAACGGAACATAAAGGAATGAACTGTTACGTCAGATACATCGCAAATGATTCTCACCCTCAAGAATCCAAAACCAAATGTAGAAGGAAAGGTGTACAAACAACCACTCTATGAGATACCTCTCAAGGATCTCATCATACCTCAAATGATACCGGCAACCAATCATGCCAAACCAAATGACCACAAACATCCCACACAACCTCATCACCATGAAACCATAACTCAAAACTGTCTCCTCACACAAAACCACACTTCCATAAGACGAATGAAAAACTATCAAACCGCACCATCCCAAACAAATGAGTTGGAGAATTTTATCCTCCATGTTAAGATACTATATGCCCCGGGCGGCACTGACTTGCCTGCAGGGTATAATCGCGTCACAGTTAATGTGTCTCGATTATTAATTAGGTCCTCCCCATTTCATATGTCATGAATTTATCAAACATTTCACCACACACAACACAAACTAAGGAAAAAATATCATCTTATAAAACAAAAAGTTCTCAAACATCACATCACAAAGGAAAATAGATAAAGGAAAACTCAAAAAAAAACCTGGGTACTAGGCAAGAATCTTTGTCTTTAACTCCCAAGTACTCTCCTCCTGGCCATCATGCATCCACAAAACATGAACCAAAGGAACGGTACACCCACACAATGTCTTCTCTTGATGATCCTGAATTTATATTTTCCCCTCCACAAATGTCACATCAATCTCGATATCTAAATCTCATTGTTCTATGAAATGGGATTCATCGTGAAGATACTGACGAATCTAATAGATGTATAAAATGTCAATGACTCTCTCCAATTGTGGTGTAAACACCAACTTGTATGTCACGTCACCAACTAACCCCAACTCCTCAAAGGGTCCAACAAACATGGGAGAAATCTTACTTCATCTGCCAAACCTCCACTACCCACGTCAAGGGGAAACCTTCAAGAACATGTGGTCTCTAAACATGAACTCTAAGTGCCTCCTTCTACGATCAACATATGACTTATATCAGTCCTATACTTATTTCATCCTCTCACAAATGATTTTAACCTTCTTTGTCATTATCTGCATCACATCAAGACCAAGAAAAAATATTCCCCCAACCTTCATCTAACACAATTGAGAACGACATTGTCTTCTGTAAAATGCCTCAAATGGAGAAATACCAATGGAAGAGTGATGGATATTATTATAAGAAAATTCTACTAAGTGTAGGTGTCATACCCAAGATCCACCAAAGTCCAACATGCACGCCCGTAGCAAATCCTCCAATGCCTTGACAGTGCATTTTGTTTCCCATCTGTCTGATGGTGGAACGAAGTGCTGATATGTAATTAGCTTACAAAATCATGTTGCAATCCCCTCTAGATTTAGGAAGAAAACTGTGTGTACCAATCCAAGAAAATGGAACTTGTAACTCCATGAATCCTCACCACCTCATCCACGTACTTCTTAGAAATGATATCCACCGCGCCCGACTGTTTGATCGCTAAGAAGTGAGCCAATTTCACCAACTGGTCCACTATCACACTAATAGTGTCAAAACTTCCTTGATATCTCGGTAAACTTGTGACGTAATCAATCAATATTTCATCCCATTTCCACTCAGGAAATTCCAAAGGTGATAACAAACCACTAGGAACATTTTTCTTAAACATTTCCTGTTGTAAAACCAAAAACATCGCCACAAACTCATCCATTTCCCGTTTTATCATGGGCCACCAAAAATGTATCCTCAAGGCCTGGTACATCTTAGAAATTTATAGGTGTATTACCTAAGTTGATTTATGAAACTCATGAAGGAATCCATCTTGAATTTCCACCAAAACAAACAACTTCACGCAAAACAAAATCTGATTCCGACCAACCTCTAACCATCCCTCTGAAGCATCACTATGGCCAACATGATCACACGGCACCTCTTTATAAAAACTCCCCACTAAGACTTCTCCACCTAATACATCATATAAGACTAAAAAATCATCTAAAACAAATATCCTCTACCACCATCCACTCTTGCATCAAAGTGAAAAGCTTCAAACTCTTCCATTTCTCTCCAAACATCTATAAATTTCCGAACAACCCCTTTCTAAGAGTGTACTCAAAGCATTGACAATGACATTTCCATTTCTTAAGATGAAAAAGATCTAAAAATCATAGTTCTAAAGAAAATCCATCCACCTCTTTTATCATAGATTCTGGTCACACTGGGAAAAGATATATCTCAAAATCTTGGGATCTGCGAACACCACAAAGTGCTCTCCAATGAGGTAATGCTGCCACAACTTCAACGTTAACATAACAGTTTCTAGTTATAGATCATGGGTGGAATAGTTACACTCAAGGGGATGTTACTTCCTGAACCCATAATAGATTATTGCTTTCTACTACATCAAAATTCATCCCAACCCCAAATTGGAATCATCACAAAACACATAAAACATCACCCCTCCATGTGGAAACCAGAGCACTGGTGCACTAACCAAATTACCCTTTGGGTAACTGAGCATTTCCTAAAATTGATCACTCTACACAAACACCTGGTCCTTCCTCTTCAAATCCATCAATGAGGATTTAACTTGAGATAAATCAAGTACAAACCTCTAATAACTTGTGATACCAAGAAATATATGAACTTATGCCATATTCATGGCTGATTACCAAGAAACAACCTCTTAATCCTTTGATGGGTCAATTGACACACCCTAATGAGACACCACATACCCAAGGAAAGACCCCTCTCATGTATAGAACTTACAGGAAAACATTCCATAGATCCGGTGTTGTTGGAGATCCTAAAAGACGGTTCTAAGATGCTCTACATGATCCTCTTATGGATTCAAGAATATTAAGATATAATCAATGAATATAATGAATAGATGGTACAATAAATCACCTAATATGTATTTCATAAGTCCCATGAACACAGATGGTGTGTTCATAACACTTAATGGCCTGACAATATACTCAAAGTTCCCATACCTGCATATGAAGGCAGTTTTCAAAATATCACCTTCCACTGGGCATATCTGGACCACATATATATCATAAAAAACAAACTCACCCATCTTAGTTAGTTGAAAAGATCATCTATCCTTGGAAGAGGTTAACGTTTTTTTAATTCCTTCTGATTCAACCTCTAGTAGTCTACGCACAACCTTAGACTACCATACACATTCTTTGCAAACAACATTGGAGAACTCCACGGTGACACACTAAACCAAAAAAACACTTATTCATGTGATAATATAACTAAATCATCAATTATCTCAACTCATAAAGGTACCATATGATAAGGATCCATCCAAATTATAGAAGCACTGGGTTGCAAGTCCATCCTAAACTCAACATCACGTCAAGGGGGTAGCATCACAACCTCCTTAGGGAAAACATACAAGAACAACCCAATGACCCTAGGATCCTCTAACATCTCAGTGTCTACTGATTGCACCAAAAACATACCAAAAAATAAATAAAATAATCCACACACCAACTGCCCACCTAAAAACTCCGCTCACTAGTGAAAACCACATGTTGGTTATTCACATCCAAAAACACCAATATCCCCTAAAAGTATTCTATAATATCATGTATGGAATATAACTAGTAGATTTCTAGGATTAAATTGTATTGTTGTTGATGTATCAAGAAAATATCACCATGGGACTGAGGTGGTCCCATCATCAGTCTACACCACTGGCATACATCAAACAAGCTTGTAGGGCCTTCGACTGGTGTAGTTAAAACCAGGTCCATGGGAAGACCCTCTAAATATATTCCCATAGCATGGTCTAGAGAAGGTGAAACAATGTAGTGTGAAGAACTTGAATCAAATAAGGAAAAAACAATAGCACTAAACAAACTGATCATACCTTTAACGATCTATGGACCCTATGGAACTACCACCTCCACTACATACAACTTATCATGCCCAGATCCTCTACCTCTCTACTGATGAAGATCTCTATGTCCATGCTCAGGTCATGGTCCCCGAACATGAGGAACATCCTGATGTCAAACTCTACAAGATCCATCTCCCCTCAGTAGAAAAAAAACCTATTGACCTGCTACTGAAATGGTCACACTAGAAACTACTGCTGAGGCTAGCACTAAACCCACCCACCTCTACTAAATTGAGCTTGGAGAACTATGGGGAACCATCTCTGGTGATGACCACAAACCTCACAACCAAAACACACTGGCGCAAAGCCCTGTGAAAAATAATGGAAACCACTAGCATGATAAGGCATGAAAGGAAACTGGTGAGGTCAACTCCCTCGAGATCAAAACCTCATAGGTCTTTGAGCCTAAGACCTACCACTAAAAAATCCACCTCTCAAATAATTTTTTTATCTCCCCCCACACCTCCTCATGAGTGAATCCTCTCAATCACCTATTACTTATTCAGAACCTAAAAATATATCGGAAACGTAAAATGAGTAACTTCATATTGGATAGACGGAAAAAGTGCCTCCTAAAGACGTCTCGCACAAGACTCCTCATCTGGAAAAAGATTTGTTGCAAAACTAATAAGATCCATGAACTTGATTCCTAGCTCCTGCACTAACATTATCCCCCAGATAAATAGAAAAAATATCCTACCACTTTTCTTCCTTCATGGTCAACGAAAGGAACTTTACCCGAAACTCTTTTTGTAAGTCCACCCACAAAACATCTACCTCCTTCCATTGTTCCAGATACAGCATCCCCCACTAACGTGGAGATCCATGCATCTGACTGATTACCAATGGGACCCAATACTCAGTCAGGGGATAGATCAAACTAAAAGAGATCTCCATATCCTCTACACAACTCTTTATCTCTGCATCTAAAACACTTTCCTAGTACTTCCTGAAAGCCTACCTCTAGAATCAACACAATTTACTCTTCCATTAGTCATCCTCCCAAAATGGATCAACCCTACGGTGATCAACTAGATCATCTTACTAGACCTAAACTTCCTGATCCAGATTTAGACAAAAACCAAGAGACATAGCTGAAGGGCAAATAAATATTTATTAAGCCCGATAGTAAATAATTTTCATTAAGATTTATTTTAAGTCATTTTATTCATTTAATATATTTTAACATTCCTAAAATAACCCAATTAAAACAAGTACACAATTCAATATGATTCTTGTACCTTTACTAGTTCTCTACCCTACAATCTGGTCCATCCCACATGGTCGTTCAATAAGCTCATAGTCCTTCCACTAGATCATGGGGGTCCCTAAAATATCATGACCTAGTCGGTTTCCCAAGCCTATGTTATGCACTAAGGTCAACTGGAACTCTTTCCATACCATCCCATGAAATAATCACTATGCCTAACTCCGAACTTCATCCTATCTCTCAGCCATCACCTCTGATACCACTCTTTCATGGTCTCCTCCCTCGAAAGATATTGTAGTGAGAGGAGAGACATAATTACCCCTGAGTCCCACCTTTAGTAGGACCTAGGTTGGCGACTAGCACCAAGGGTGTAAAAAATATAACGATATATGAGGAATTTCCCTTTATAAGAAATAGTTTTGGGAGATAGAATAAATCATTCATAACAAATCGAAGACAAAATATAAAAGAAAAATCCAAAAAACATCCCACATACATGAAGAAAATAAGAACTCATATAAAGACAATAACGTATCCAAAGTAAATACCCAAAAGAAAAGAGAGGCCAATGACACAATAGGTATATGAAGGTCTGAGCTATTAACGTCCAGTATAGTCCACAATATCCTCCTAGAATCCTAAAATTATCTTTACATATGTTAGGTGAGCATACAAGTATACTCAGTTGGAAAAACAAAGTCTCTCATGCACATGTAAAGTAATTTTACTAATGATCCTATGGGAAAATAGAAGAACCAAACAGCACATAAACAGGCATACTAACCATCCCAACCTCACCAATGCATTCTCACCAAGTAACACAACCCAAGTGATATAATATAATGTAAATCACATCGATGATAGGGTAACCCACACCACTTTCCCACTGGTATGCCACTCTATCCAAACATTATATGTCCCGAAACTCCCATTCCTTCGGTATACCACACCACATCCCACCCGCACACACCTGGGCCTAACAACACATCACACCCACACACATCTGGGCCTCACAACACATCACACCCCCAAATACCTGGGCCTCCCAACACATCCTTCCTGCACACACTAGGGACTCACAACATATCATGTCATATCTCATTCTAAAGACACTTGGGAAATCATATCACATCTCATCCTAAAGACACTTGAGACAACACAAACCACCTCTCCTGCAAAAACCTGGGCTATCAAATCTCACCCGAATACAAATGGTCCATCAAAACCACTATCTAGAGTACTAAAATACCTCTAATCATCACAGCCTATGCCATACCGGCCTCTGTTGGAAGAGAGAGAGGAAAAGAGTAGGTACCTAGCCATCCTTACTCCTCACTGAATGATGGGAAAAACACCCACACGTGATTATGTGGGTGTTCGTCACATGGTTCACAACATTGGTGGGGTGAATATAGAATGTACAGTAATATACAATTATATGTATAGTATCAAAAAATCTAGCCCAATATACAGGTTAAAAAACAAACAAAACATCTCACAACACCATCACTTTTTCTTCCACCTCTAAATACATAACTCCACACAAACTGAACACAAGACACCAAAATCATTTCACATTTCCAACCAATTTAGTTATCCATTTCCATTCCATTATCCAAACCAACCCAAGAAATTCAAATATTTGTTAAACAATTATTTATTCATTCATCACTACTCAGGAAACTACTAAGCACCATACACAAAAAGAAACATAATCACAGTCATTTTAGAAGGTGGAGAGCCCTGATAAATTAAGGCAGCTTCACATTAAAGACACATCATATCATGGCCTCTCAATATGGGGTGACACTTTATACATGTTACTTATGAATAAACTCAGGGTGAATTACCCATACCGATCGCTACTTTCCTTCTTCAAATTCATCCTTTCCTAACTACCATCCCAATCCAAATCAAGCCCCCAACTCACAACCACATCCACCAACATAACACAAAAAAACTAGTTCCACATCCTTGCTACATAATCATCTCACTTCCATCATGAACCCTCTATAAAACCACATTCTATCCACTATATTGACAAATAAAAACCACAAAAAAACACATCACATCAAAAAAAAATTACATGTTCAAAAGAAAATGTTTCACATTCACCTATTTTTATTTTTGGAGTTATCACGCAGATCAAATCCTAGGGCAACAAATTCATTAGCCAAGTACAAACAGTTAACCAATTTTTATATTTTAGAGTCAATCTAAACAATCTAAAACAAATAAAAAACCACAACAGATGTATCCAACATAAACAAATCCACAAACGACCAAAATTTTCAGTAGGATGTTTAGCCTACATAATTAAAATATCAAAAAAAAATATTGTAGTTGTAAAAATAGGAAGATCAAACCCCACTTCCCCTTTTCAATTTCACTAACCAATTATTTATCTTCCTTTAAGTTGGAAAATCCATAATTCACATATAAATATAGGTAAATTCCCTCTGCATGATGCACAATAAAGATAAATGAAGTAAATCCTACCTCAAGGAAGATGCCCAATTGTTGCACACTGTTGGGAGAAGAATAATGGTAATGAACCACAACTGCACTGTGAAAACTATAGATCAACCGACACTGAACCAAGTATCCATAAAAATAAAACCTTATGCATAACCCAAACCATATAAACACTACTGCATCAGATACCCAGAATAAGAATAAAATAAAACCAACCAAGAAAGAGACTAAACTCACCACGAATCAACCTCAAATCACCAACGAACGTCCACAGGGATTAACTGATCAAAGAGGGATGAAGAAGGTATTGAAAGACACCTCATGGTGCCTAGGGTTTTCCCAAATCAAGATGAAAAATAAATAACGACTGAATAAATAAAAGTTCAGCCAAAAATAATTTTTACAAATACATATTATCAGGGAATTACATGATGTGCAATCCCCTTTCATGTTGTGTAATACCTTGGGTTTTGTTTTTTCTAAAAAATGTGTCACCACTTAATTTTAGTATTTTTTTCAACCCCAAAATATTTAATTTCATGAAACCATTATTCATGGTATGTAAAATGGATACACATCATGAAAACTCCAAGACAAGAAGAAAAATAGACTTTCATGTCGTATAATATCTCTAATTCTATCCTTTAATAACCAAAATTCTCCAGACCCCCCCCCCCCACCCCAAGCCTATTACAAACACCTCTAACAACTAAAACCAGCAAAGTAATGGACTGGGAAGACCTGGATTGTTGCAATGATCATCACGTACCTCACAGTTTTATAAGACACCACATCCTACAACTGTCTGTGACCCCTACTTCCAATTTCCAAATCCTGACGTGGGCCACCTGGTGGTGTTGGTGGTAGGATATAATAAAATTCTCCACCACCCCTAGATCCTCCAACTCCAATTAAATATTTTCCCATATATAGACCACCATGCCCCCTATTAAGAGATCCCAGATCACGGCGTTACCTATACCGTGGTGGTCTGTCAACTATCTAGATACTCTCCTCAGAATGTCTAGTTGGGGAATCACATGCTATTTGACCTCTCTCATCACAAGAATAATAGTTACCCACTCTATTATACCATGTTCCTCTATATTTTCCATGAACATGTGACTGAGTCTGATCATAGAGAGGACTCTTGTGTTGAGATCCTATCAAGAGATGTCTACTGGCTATTGCATACGAATCAGCCCTGTAATATCCACCAAAAACTCTAGCTACCTAGAATCCCTTTGTTGGGAATATATATATATCACTAGATCACTAGTTCATACTCCAACACCCTTTTATAGGTGGTAATTCACAAGGGTACCACATTGGCATGGGTCTCTCAATGGAGTCATGGGTCAAACTATTGTTCTAAAAAGTAGACATCACGGATCATGTAAATATAGTACCGTGTAAGGTCTGTGAAACTCGTAGCAAAATAAACCACCATTATCCCTGATTGATGAAAATTGAGATTTTTTTTTTTGAACTGAGTGTAAATAGTAGGGGTAATACTCCTCACAAAACAACAATTGGAAGTCGGGCCACGAGAGTGTCAACTCATCATACATCTGGGTAATAAGACTCCACTAATTCCAAAATCCACCATGTAAAAGGTTATATTCCATCACAACAACTTGATCCCTAGATTTCCATATGAGATAGAAAAATCATACCATCGACATTATCTAATCCTCTACTACTTG
Organism: Viscum album; assembly: GCA_963277665.1. NCBI lineage: Eukaryota > Viridiplantae > Streptophyta > Magnoliopsida > Santalales > Viscaceae > Viscum > Viscum album. The sequence continues at coordinate 1,409,741,439 of OY728125.1, forward strand.
GTGGTCTATCAACCCATGGAATCTCAGTGGCCTCTGGTGCTGGAACTCATGGAGTGAGATAAGCCTGTACACATCCTCGACCTTCTTGGCTGGTATAATTTGATCCTCAATAGGTGGGAGGGATATGACCTATCCACCTAGATAAATAAGTTCATAATATGGACCATGAACTGACACCTCGTTACTCATCAGATCACTACCACAATTCAGAGCTGGTATCTAGGCTGGCTGTCATTGTGAAGGCATCCTGGAAATTTAATCAATATGTACCATAGTTAGATGATCATATGTATACATAAATAGTGGGAATATGACCCAAGAATTATAGTTAAAAAATCAATACTATATGATTCATCTTTTATTGGATCCTTTCAATCAATGTCTCGGTATGCTGAGTCAATAAGAAGTTGATCAAGGTCTTGGTGAATGGATACATCGGTCTCCCATAAAATTACTCGATTCCATGGCTTGAGAGACACACTCGAGACACTTATAAACTATTTACCTAAATCCCAAACAATTCCTTGTAAATGTAATGCACTACAAACACCGTCCTAGGGAATAAAGTGCTCTGATACCAATTTTTCATGACCCAACCCTAACTGGGGCTTGAGCAGCAACTACCCCAAGACCGTCTCCATAGGCCAGGGGATGGAGAAAAGCCCCAAAAATCATATCTATTATGGGGAGTCCCTTAACTAATTCAACTTTAAACACACACCTGACCATATAAATTTATAAGCATAGAGAAATAATAATTAAAACATGAAATAGCTAGAAAGTAAACAAAGCATGCAAAGCCTCTAGAGTGTACAAGAGTACGAAATTGAAAATTGAAATGTAAAGGGGGGAAATACATGAAAAACCAAAAATATGTCCCAAACAGAAAAAATATGAACGTAAACTTCTAAGAAAGCCCAGCACCTGGTCTCAAAGTTATGACCACCATATGCAGACCAAAGCACCAAGTATCCCTATGCTCTTTTATGGTCACCATTGACTTCTCCTTCATCTACATAAGACTTGAAACCTATGGAAAAAGACAATATATGGGAGATTATACACATTACTTTTAGGATTTCCCAAAATATGAAAGGGGTAGTAGTTAGACACACAAAAGGAATTGATAGACAATAGATAGTAAATAGTGAACAAGATACAGTTTAACCCAAAGAAAGATAAATAGTAACATTTTCCAAACACAAGGGGCTTAACACGGTGTGTATGTTGACTACATTTCCAGTCTTTTATACCCATAACAAAATAGTCACCTCTTCCATCCATGAGAATCTAAACATGGAAAGCACATGGAATACCCCACACGTCTTCACAACATATGGCTGGAGAGTAGTGAAATCTAACAACATGGATACATATATATACACATACATACATATATATATATATCTGATCAAACTAAAGAATCTAAAATAAGAGAGAATGTGGATCTCCATCAAACAACCCAACCCATGAAAAGAGTCTCTAATGGTTCTAGAAGTTCATCGATAATGCTCAGAATCTCACACATCGTCCAAAACATAAATATTTGAAGTCCTGCATATCTCCATTATGTCACATAGTTAGGGGGGAAAATCTCCAAGTGGAGGACCAACACCCTTTTTCATTAGGGGGTTCCACTCTGGTGTCATGAAGACCTGCTCCTTATTCTATAGTCAGTTATACTCAATAGATAGAGGACCCATGCCCAAAATGGTGGGGGTCCACTCTATAGGTCAAGGGACCATGCCCTGATCCATCAGGGGGTTCCACTCTATTCATCGAGGAACTACAGTTTCTCTGATATTGGGTTCCACTCGGTATGTCAAGGACCTAAACCCTGATCTGTCAGGGGGTTCTAATTTGGTGTTGTGAGGGAATGTGCCTTATCTAATAGGGGGTTCCACTCGGTAGATAGAGGACTCACACCCTCATTGATGGGGGTGTTCAACTCTATAGGTCGAGAACCCACACCCGGATCTATTAGGGGGTTCCACTCTAGTCATTGAGGACCCACACACTATATGATAGGGGGTTCCACATGGGAGATAGAAGACATTCACCCAAGATGATGGGGGGTTCCACTTTATAGGAAGCCTCTGGTGATCCTACCATATCACTTTCATCATCGAGCATCACCTCAATAAGTATCATGATCAGAACATCTCGCATCATACCTAAAAATACACAAAGAGGGCACCATCACATTCTATGCACAAAAACACTCAGGACATGCTGCTCACGGTCCAAAATCTAATTCCAAATAAAAGAGATATAAAATATTGAATTTTCTATAAAAGGAGCCAAGGGGTACATGGCATGTGAGGTGATCCACATGGTTTGTAGTCCCACTCCATCCCCTGGCCATATACCTGGAGGTACATAGATCTCTAACCATGTGGGGATACATAGAATGTAGGGGATCTACATGATGTTCTCATGCCACTCAGAGTCCCACTAATGTTCGTGGTTGTTTCTGTGTATTCATCACATGTTGGTGTACTCAAGTCATTCTAGTGTACTTCGGTACACATTTCTTGAGCTTGGTTGTGTACTCCCACATGAGGTCCTTTCCATGTACTCCACCACATAGATCATCCACCTGGGGAAGCGATACACATCAATTAGGTGGGATACACGTCGTTCTATCCTTATGATTCACCAAAACACTTATTGTCAAAGCATAGTGGACACACACCATTTGATCATCATGATACAAGATGTGTAGTCATGTTTTTTATAGAAAACAATAATTGTGTTCAATGCTCCAGAACTAAAATTTTCACTTCGAATCAAGTCTCTCGATCACCTGAAATCAGCAGATCTAGTACCCATTCATTATTTATGTCCATCTTGGCACCAGAAATCCAATTATTTTTGTTTCATAGGGATCCTGCATGAATCTCCATCACCTCGCACACCTTTATCGGTCAAAGATCTGAAATACATGAGAAACGACACCTTTTATCCATGATACAACACCCAAATCTATCCTTGATTCATTATTCCATCTGTTGCATGTAGATTCGTCATGATTCTGGGGGTCTGGTCGGGCTTAGTATCACCCAACAATGTCAAACTATGTTTGTGGGGTCCAATCGGTGAAGAAAATGAAGAAATTGTGGTAGGAAAGTACAATAATAGAGTTTTATCAATCGTTTACAATATTTATTGGCCAACAATCATGAATGGAGATATTTATGGTTAGAAATAAATTAAAATAATAAATATAAATCTTTACATTGGCACATGTAAGGTTAAAAAATTATAGAAGATAATAAAATGGATGATCTAGCTCAATTTATTTAACAAAAAAGGGCATAATACACAATATGAAGAGTTCTACCTGGATATTTATTCATTTTTCATCGATGAGTATGCATTCCAGTGATTGAATGAGTATTTTCTATTCGATGAATCCTGATCTTTTCTGATCTAGAGATTCATCATAATCGCAAGTTGATTCACCAAAGGAAGGAGGACGAATGCTTTGGAATACTCTCAGGGTTTATGCAGCCAACCCTATAGCATTCTATATATATGTATTGAAATATTTAACCTCTTGTGTTTATTTATTTAATTAATTAATTTAATTAATCCAATAATGATATCATTAATGACTGGTTTATCCAAACACCTCACACCGACATATTTTAGTTCATTCTTAGGGTAAAAATCACATTCCAGACTCAACCATGGTCTTGGATTTATGATCTGAGCCCTAGTTTAATATTTATCATATTTTCATTAATAAATTTCATGTGTGTAGAATAATATATATTTAATATTTTTATAAAATCAATTATGGGCACACTGGGCCTCAAAATTGCACATCGTCTTAGCACCTAGTTCCAAAAATAAATATAGAAATAACTAAAAGTCATATAAGTCAACAAATAGGTCTCTACATCTAATTATTAAAAAAAATATTGCGACATTTTTGACTATTTTTTAGATAAAATATTATAATTGTCATAATCTCATCTAAATGACATAAAAAGGTTATAAATTTTACACTTAGATGACTACGGTCTAGATATACTCATCCAATAAAATTTAGACAAGTGTTGGGGTCATTTTATAGTCCATATCATTTTATATTTAACCTAAATTACATGATTTACCCTTACTGTGGTAATAAAATTACTATAGTTACTATTTATAATGACCAAAAATAAAAGGAACCTATTTACTAAATTTGGAAAAAATTATTCTAAATATGGATCTCATTTTTAAAGATTAAACACATATTAGTGGAAGAATATAATTTAAAATTTATCTTGCAAAACACAATGAAAAACATTTTCCTTGAAATATGTGTTTGAAACTTCAAAAATGTACTTATTAAAAAATAAGGTATAAAGGATATTAAGATGTGATTAATTGGATTATATACACATAAATAATACTTATGTTATTTTGAGGTCAAGTTAAAATCATAAAGGGAAATTAATATAAAGAATAGAAAATTTTATTAATTATTCATATTTTTCACCATTCACTGAAATATCAAACTTTTCAGAAAAATACATAAATTTCACTCAAGTATAATTTTGATATGATTATATCAAAATTAAATTTCATTTTATCTTGTATATTTTCTAAAAATTAAAAAAAATAATTATAATATTTTCTCACAGAAAGAACTAGAAATAATTTTTGCGGAAGACATATTTCGGAAGAATAAAATAGCTCTACAAAAAAAATTAAATTATTTCCTAATAATTATTCAATGAATCTTTTCTTAATTAGTTTATTTACATATAAATTTCAGATATTTTTTAATATTATTCATACCCACTAATTCGATGACAATGTTATTATGGTTATATTTAAATAATAATATTCTATTGATCATTTAGGCTTAGTGTTGTGTGAAAAGAAAGATATCAAAGAGATATAATTTTAAAGTATTTCATAAAATATCAGTTTGTTACAATTACCCTATATTAGAGAAGGCTATGTAATCAACTATGATGTGTAAAAAAGAGATTCGGTTGTGCCCTCATAAATAATTATATTGTGATAGATTATGCCTTGAAATAATTGATGTTTCATGAGAATAATTACTCAACTCGTGATTTCTAGTTATCTATGGTAATATATTAAATAAATATATAGAGTAATTATCATCACATAAAAAGTTATCATATATATATATATATATATATATATATATATTGATCATAAAAATTTGAAATAAGTATTCACACAGAATGAGTTTAATATGTGTTGAAGAATATGGATAGAACTAATTAAATATTATGACTGATAAATACATTACAACCTAGAGAGAGTGAACATAGTGGGTAATTCTTTGAGTTAAAAGGAAAATGATAGCTTATATTGGATGAAGATCCCAAAACATCAAATATTTCCATATTTTCAAAGTATATATTTATAAATCTTGAAGGATGTGGATAAATGATGTCTTTATCAAATAAGTGTTAAACCATATATCTAAGTGAATATTAAATAGGTGTATGAGGAAGATGTAGAGCTATAGACTAAAGTTAAAATTTTCCCTATTTTATCCTTCATTATGATGGAATCATACAGTTTTGGAAATGTGTATGTGTTTCATCCATAGTGGATTTGAAGAAGGAGTTGTTAGAGGAGGCTCATAGTTCTTTATTATCTATTAATCTTAGAAGTATAAAGATGTATAGATATCTGAAAGCTATTTCTGGTGGTACAATATGAAGAGAGATATTACAGAGTATATATCATGATTCATGGTATGCTATCAAGTTATATTGGAGAGAAAAAATTCAAATGGGATGTTAAAACTATTACCCACACCAAGATAGATTTGGGAAAACAGCCCATGGGTTTTTTCATGAGACTCTCCAAAATATCTAAATGCCACAATTCTATTAAGGATGTATCCAATCAACCTAAAAATTTAACAAATTTTATAATTATTTGATAATATTTATATCCTGGTCATCTTACTATAATTTATATTAAGAAAATGTTTAAGTTTCATGTATTACCAAATTTAGTTGTATCTGATCGCAATTAGAGTTTTACATCGACATTCTGGAGGAACTGTTTAGTTATATCTAGATACAGAATTAGGTTTCAAAATTATGTATCATACATTTAATGTCACGAACCGAATATGGTCTCCATCATTATCGGCGCCAAACCTAGACCATGGAAACAATCAAAGGGTGTTCCCTATCCCCACGGGCTAGAACAAATGCTCAGGAATCATGTATTATGGTTTGAGAATGATTTACTTGAGTTTATAATCATTTAACAATATAAAATAATCACTAAACCAAATCTGAAAATTTATGCCAAAATGCCTTAAGTAAAATCCAGAACTGAACACATAGGTTTAAACATGACACAAGAGGTCCAAATATACATAAAAGTAGCATAAAACTTCCCAAGGGACTCCACACAACAATGGGTTATCAGCCATAAGTCGTCTCCATAATACTGCACCAAGGGAAGAAACTAGCAACCCAAACTGCCATCACCCAGGGACTTGCCTTTACCCGCGTTAAACATGATCAAGTATACTTACACCCAAGTGGTGTAAGTAGGGTGTGATCCACACCCCAATAGGATACCACCCAAAGTATTCCATATATTTTTCAATACAAGATGAAATGCATGCAAGTTTTTGAAAAATGAGAAACTTTGGTAATAAATTCTAAAGAATGAAACTTTTAAAGGTAAAATATTTTCAAAGGAAAATTCAAAATAGTGAACATATTTTATTAAAAAATTTAATCTTCTACATTTATTTATGAAAACACTCCCTAATTCAACGATAAATAAAAATGATCCAATGATCACTATTCTCGGTAACATCCCTAGGCACTAGCTAGTTTCGGGCCCCATGTACCTCATATCTCGGTGTAAAGTAACCATAGTAATATTTGTTCTCCTACACTATTCACTCGTAGGAAACATACCAACAACCTAGTGGTCCCCATACATCATTAATATAGATTTTTTAGTTTTTTTCAATTTCCAACTTGCTAAGTGAAATAGGGAAAACCCACTCTGGATCACTAGCGTACTAGTATACGTCCGCCCACCTAGATACCTAGGTTTTACAATTTGTGCTCAAATGAATTATACATGTTACCAAAATCCAACTGAACCTAAAATCATCACCTCTATTAATCCACTTAAAAACATTATCTACACATTATTTTCATAACTTATGTCACTCAATAAAACCATTATAATTTCCATAAAACAACATCACGAAATATAACAATGTTTTTCACATAACATCCATTGAAAACGCCACATTAAACACCATATTCATACACATATTTTACCAAAACATAATTTACAGCACTATAACATTATAAAAAACCATTTCATCAATTATAAAACAACCCCAAATGATCCAACATGGGATATCCATGAAAAACACCCATTTTCACACAAAAATACCATTTTAGAAAAATTCCCTTAACAAATGCCACAAAAAATAGTTTTTACACCAATGAACAAGGAAGAAGAACATGAAAGAATTATAAATCCAAAAATTCTAAATCATCCAACAGTTCTTACACATGGAATCACCTACCACAAGTGTCAAAACACCAAATCCTTGTGTGAAAGTCCACCCACACCACCGACACACCACAAGGGAGTTCATTCGAACATAAAACCATAATATTATACCAATAAGTACAAGATAAAACCCTAGATTCGAATCCTTACTTTATGGACAATAGAAACTTTAAGAAGAAATGGAAGAAACCTTAAGCAAATGGGATGAGGAATGAAGGAAACCCACTTACTTGAGAGATCTTGAAGAAATATCCCCAAATACCCCAACAGTTGAATCTACAAGCAACAAAAAACTGAAAAGGAGGCTCTAATGAGGCTAGGGAAGTCAATTTGTGACTGAAATGAGGGGGGGAAGAGTGAAAATTGACCGATCTATGGATGAAACAAATTACCTTCTCAAATCTGGATGATTTGAGAAACCCTTAGAAATTTCTACCAAATCTGTGATGCAAATGAAATCCAAATATTCAAAATTGATAATGGGGATGAGAATAAGGTTTTTGGTTTCGAGTGGGAGGTTGAATAACAAAGAAAGATTAAAAAATTAACGACATATTAAATAATTAATTTTTCTAAAGTAGGAAATAGTCTCACAGGTTGGCCCAATGCCTAACTAAATCACCCAAATCAAAAATGATAATGAGTTAATAAGGGGTCAAAATGGACATGGTGGTTTTAATAGGTTAGTGGGGTCCATGTGGGAAGTTTAATGGGTGAATAATGTTAACAACTTTAAGGAGATATGAAAGAAACAAATTTTGTTTTTCAATTTAGAAATTGGCTCATAGTTTGGCCCAGATCATGATGAAACCCCCCTTTCTCCAAAAAATACATGGGAACCCCCCTAAAACAAAGAAAGAATAGAAATTAAACGAACAATACCTTTAAAATATTTCGTGTATATGAAAATTCTCCCCACTATAAAAACTTTCTGCCCTTGGAAAGTCATCTTGAAGCTTGATCAGATAAGAGAAACAAAAATTGCTCTTTGACCCAAGACTTCCACTCCCATCTCTCATGATAATAAGTCCAATGATTCGAGAAGACTTTAACTATATTAATATTATTATCTCTAAGAACTTTTCTTGGTATTCCACAATTCAAAATGATTGCTAAAACACTAATAAATCAGGCTTTATCTCTAGTTTTTTCCAATTCAACATATGGGATGGATCCGGGATGTACTTTTTCAACTAGGAGATGTGGAAGTCATTATGAATGGAAGTCAACTGAGAAGGAAAGTCCAACCTCTATGATACCCTTCCAATATGCTCGGTGATCTCAAAAAGACTGAAATACCATGGTATCAGCTTCCCTTCATTTCCCATCGACGATGGCCCAAACGAGGGGTCACATTGAAGAATACTCTATCACCCACATAAAACTCTAGGTTTTGATGGCTTTGGTAAACATAAGATTTATGAATACTCTAAGTTGTCAACAAGAATTTCTTTATCAAATTGACCTTCTCAAAATTCTCTACCCAAGTCTCTTCCCCAACATTGAAGTCTCACCTAACTGAGCCCAACATAGGAGGGACCGAAAAGGCTGACCATAGAGTGCTTTAAAAGGATCCATTCGAGTCAAGTATTTATTAACTATTAATATAGGAAAATTCAACCAATCCAAAATGGATATCCTATGAACCTCCATAGTCTAAAACACATGAATGGAGTATGTCCTCTTGGATCTGATTCACCTTCTCTATATGGCCATCCATTAGAGGATGGTACTTTGTGCTCATCATAATCTGTGACTCCAAGGCCTTCTAAAGGCCTTCCCAAAACCAAGAAGTGAAACAAGGGTCTCTATCTGGGACAACTTCTTGTGGCACACCATGAAGACTTACCACCTCCTGAAGATACAAATATCCCAACTATTCTACTTTAGTAGTATCTTTGATCAGAATAAAGTGGGTTGATTTGGTTATATGATCACTCACCACCCAAATGGAATTCTTACCTTAAGGTGTACAAGGAAAACCAAAAATGAAGTCCATGGAGACCTCATCCCACTTCTAGGTAGGAATGGGTAATGGCTGGAGCAAACCGGAGGGCCTTTGGTTCTCCCCTTTCACCTGCTAACATGTGTAGCATCCCAACATGAAATTAGCAATGTCTCGTCTCATATTTGGCCACCAGAACTATCGTCACACATCATAATACATATTGGGGGTAGCTATATGGATATCCCACTAAGACTGGTGGCTATCCTGCATCACCACCTTCTTCAAAGATGACGGCACTACTGAATGGCCCTTGAAGCACAAGATTCCCTTGGGAGACGATGACCAATCAGATGACGTCTCCCCAACATGAACAAATAACCTTGACAGGTTAAAAATCCCATCACTTTGATGTTCTCTCTGAATCAACTCCAAGAAAGGAGTCAACTGAATATTCAGGAAGAACACACCTCCACTATGCTACTTGGTCTCTACATGTATCTAAGAAAAGAGCCCCTTCAGAGTCCACTCATCACTGGACTTCCTCAAGTATTGCACAGGTACTTTTCGACTCAAAGAATATACCACCACATTACCCTTTCCCAGGGTATATAAAATGTCAAATTCAAACACCTGTAAGTACTCTATCCAACGGAACTACCTTAGATTGAGGTCCTTCTGTGATAATATGTAGGCCAAGCTTTTGTGATCATAATAGACTATAAACTTCTCCCCAAAGAGGAAGTGACTCCAAGTCCTAAAAACATGAATCACATCTTCTAACTCCAAGTTGTGGGTTGGATAATTAATTTTGTGTGTTCAGAGTTTGTGAGAACCATATGCCATCATGTGATCATCATGCATAAGCACACACCCAATACCCATACCTGAAACATCACAATACACCACATACCCCTTTCCAGCCTCTATAAAAATCAGCACGGGGGGCGGTAGTCAACTGCCGCTTCAGTTCCACGAAGGTTTCCTAACACTCTTGTCCCAATAAAAACTTCACCCATTTTCGAGTGAGTGCAGTCATGGGCAAAGTAAGATGAGAGAAATCCTGAAAAAACTAACTGTAGTAACCAGGAAGACTGAGGAAACTCCTGATCTCAAAAATTTTCTTCAATTTCTCCCATTACATAACCGCACTTATCTTGTCAGGATCCACCGAAACTCTCTGATCCAAGATCACTTTCCCCAAAAACTTCACCTCCCTCATCCAAAAAGTTCGCTTGAACCACTTTTCATATAGGTGGTAATCTCATAAAATACCTAACATGGTCTGCAGATGATTCTCGTGTTCCTCCTCAGATCCATAGTAAACAAATATTTTTTCCATGAACACCACGATGAAGGAATCGAGATACTGGTGGAACACCCTATTCATGAGTTTCATAAATACATCTGGAGAATTGGTCAATCTAGAGGGTATGCCCAGATACTCAAAGTGGTCATACCTTCTTCAGAAGGTTGTCTGTGGGATATCTGCCACTTAAACCCTAAGTTGATGGTAACCTGAAGACAATTATATTTTCAAGAACCACTTTTCCCCCTTCAACTGGTCAAACAAATCATCTATTCATGGAAAAGGATATTTGTTCTTGAAGGTTACCTTATTCGGCTTTTGGTAGTCAATGCACAACTGGAGAGACCCGTCGGCCTATTTCACAAAGAGTACAAAAGCGTCCCAAGGAAAGATGCTCAGGTGAATGAATCCTTTTGATTCTATGTCTCTCAACTTAATCTTTAATTCCATAAATTCGGTGGGGTCCAAATGATATGAGGGAAGAGAGATCGATTGTGTTCTCAGCACCAAATCAATCGACAATTCCACATCCCCTCTAGATGCAAGCCAAAAAAATCATCTGGGAATACCTCTAGAAACTCATCCACTACATCAGTTAGTCCACGTTCAAGAGCATGACCATATTCCTCTAGCATAAGCGATGATAACTAGAAGATAAGATTCCCCAACTCTAGGAGTAGAGGTCCTGCATGACCTGACCGAGGATCTCATTCACCAAGAAAAACCTGACGACTCCCATCAGGTTTTGTAAAACTCACCATCTGCCTATAGAAATTGATGGGCACTTGAAAGTACACCAACCAATTTATTCTATGTATGACATAAAAAAGATCCATATTTAAGACCAGTAGGTCCCACTCCATCTCAACCCCTGATATGGAAGCGCACATGATAGGAACTTGAGACCCTGTTCCGACTCATTTCCCAGCGGTGTCACCAACTCCATCGTAAATGAAAAAAACTTGGTTGGAAAATTCAGAATTTTCATAGTACGGGTAGAGATGAATGAAACAAAATCACTGATATAAAAAAGAGAATCATCTATATAAGAGGAAATTAGAAAGGTACCTCAAACAATTGATGGTCCCACCTCTAACTCTGCTGGAGTCTGATCCACCACATGAAGAATTCTAGTCTCTACCTAAGAACAACCCCTCACCTATGGATCTACCATGAACTAGATATTCCCAGAAGATGGTCCGTCACAACCTCGACGACCACCAAACTGATATCCACATGTCCTCGATGACTCAGATTGAGCTGGCACTCCCCTGTAATCCACTGATACTATCCCACTTTGGAGTGGATCTACCATAAAACAAAATCACTATAAGTGTCCCATACCACCACATTGATAACAAGGCTTTGGAGGAAAAGTGCATACTGGTTGTATCGGCTTTGGCCTCCCACACTAGTGGCACATGAAAGACCTCGCATCAGAAGCCACTAAAGATAACTACCTGGAAGGTTGGCCTGAGCTGACACCCGCTTTATTTACTTACTCCTCCCACTTCCTTTTCTTCATAGAATAGCTATCACTACCCAGACCTTATATCATCCTAGAAAAAACATCCCTCTCTTTGTAGTATATCATCACCATAAACTCCCGGTTAACCACCTCTGCATAGGTTTTCATCTTGAACTGGAAGACCTGGTAACATATCTCTGGTCATAGACCCCTCTCTAACTTTTGGTCCTTCATCTACTCATTGGTGACCATTTCCGGAGCATATTGGACCAACTCAATAAAATGGTTGGTATACTCCATCATAGAAAGACACCCCAAAACAATATCTATAAACTCTCAAGATCAAGCAAATGCCAAAACTTCAGTACAATACCTATCGTTGAAGATAACCTTGAAGTCCTTACAACTCATTTTCTCGGGCCTCCTAGATTAAAGCACTGATTACCACCACCTGAGGCTACGACCCTTTAACAAGAAAGAGGCATAATTCACTCTGACCTCCTCAGGTGTGTACCATTACTAAAACATGCGCTCGATATTTTTGAGTCACTCATCTGCTTCCAGGGGTTCTATGCTACCTCAAAAGGTAGGAGTCTTATTTTTTAGAAACTTGTGGGATTTTTCATACCTAGAACCAGTCTCATCTTCCCAAACTGGAGTTGGAACAAGACACATTCCCTTTTCCAGTGCTCAGATAGCCTGAAATACAGCCTCTATTAGCCTCTGATCAAGTGGTGAGGGAGTACTCTCTTTGGCTTCCTCTAGTCGATGCACGGGAGCTTTCCAGGAAGTCATGTTGCTACAAAATACAACAGTCACAAGAACAAAAACACTGAAATTTCATCAATAACATCAAATATAAAAAATACAAAAACTTTACAAAAATAAAAGAACCAACTACTCCACCACCTGATGTCCATGTGTATTCTGCAGCCCACACATCTCACCTAGAAGTAAAGTAAAAAAAACAATTATAATGTCTCATCGTGACTCAGGGTCTTCCACAAGAGGCCCATCCAGGTGCCCTACTCATGACCAAAACTCCATGCCTTGATAGTCCTAGCTCTTGTCTTTTCTGACTAATCCCAAAATAATAATACAACCCAAAAACATTATCCCACATTGAATCCATTTTGTCACGAACCAAATTTGGTCTCCATAACTTCCAGAACCAAATTTAGACCATGCAAAGTCCCCAAGGGAAATCCCAATCCCCATGGTCTGGAAAAAGTTCCCCGGTATCTTCTATTATGGTTTGGAAATTATTTACCCATGTTTAGAATCATTTAACAACCAAAAACCAATCTATAAACCAAATTTGAAAATTTATTCCAAACATGCTTTAAATAAAATCCAAAACTGAAAACATAGGTTTAAACATGACACCAGAGGTCCAAAGATACATAAAATTATCCACAAAGTATCCCAAGGGACTCAACATGGCAATGTTTATCACCCACATGTCGTCTCCACAACACTGCACCAAGGTAAGAAACTAGAAAACAAAACTGCCATCACCCATGGCCCTTCCTATACCTGCATCAAACATGATCAAGTATACTCACACCCAAGGGGTGTAAGTAGGGTGTGAGACTAATCTCAATAGGATACCACCCAAAGGATTCCATATAGTAAGAAATAAAAGATTAAAAGCATTCAAATTTTTGATAAACAAGAAATGGTGGAAATAAATTCTAAAGAATGAAACTTTTACAGGTAAAGAAATTTCAAAAGGAAATTTCAAAGCGTAAAAACATTTAATTAAAACATGAAAGATAATGAATTTTTTCATCCAAAAATACCCTAGGACAATGATAAATAAAAATTATCCAATGATCACTAATCTCGGGAACACCCCTAAGCACTAGTTAGTTTCGATACCCATGTACCTCATATGTCGATGTAAAGTAAACATAGTAATATTCGTTCTAATGCATGATCCAATAGTATGTAACATACCCATAACCTAGTGGTCCTCAAAAATCATCAATATAGTTTTTTTAGTATTTTCATTTTCCAAATTACTAAGTGAAATAGGGACAAAACCACTACGGATCACAAGCATACTAGTACACATCCTCCCACCTAGATACCTGGATTTCACACTTTGTGCTCAAAAAAATTAAACATGTTACCAAAATCCAATTGCACATAAAATCATCAGTTATATTTAACCACATTCAAAATAGTAGATACACATAATTTAAAGCAAAAAAATGTTGTAATAAAACCATTTCATCAATTAGAAAACAATCCAAATAATCCAACATGGGATATCCATGACAAACACCCATTTTCACACAAAAATTCAATTTTTGCACTATTCTCTTAACAAAACCCACCCAAAATAGTTTTTGCACTAATGACCACGGAATATGAACTTGAAATATTTATAAATCCAGAAATTATAAATTATAAAAGAGTTCTTACACATGGAATCACATACCCCAAGTGTCAAAAGACCAAATCCGTGTGCGAAAGTTCACCTACACCACCGCCGCACCACAAGGGAGTTAAATCAAACCTAAAACCACAAGATTAGACCAAGAAACCCAAGATAAAACCCAAGTTTCTAATGCCTACTTTCTGGAAAATAGTAACTTCAAGAATAAATGGAAGAAACCATAAGCAATTGGGAGGATGAAGGAAGAAAACCCACTTACTTGAGAGATCTTGAATAAATAGCCCCAAATCCACCAAAACTTAAATCTCGAAGCAACCAAAACTGAAAGGGATGATATAATGAGGCTAAGGACTTAAATTGGGGACTAAAATGAGGTAAAATAGTGAAAAATTAATGATTTATGGATGAAACAAATAAACTTCTCGAATCTGGATGATTTGATAAACCCTGAGAAATTTCACACAAATCCATGATTCAAATGAGCTCTAAAGAGAAAAAATCAATAATGGGGGTGAGCCTAGGGTTTTGAATTCGAGTGTGGGGTTCAATCACCAAAAAACATTAAAAATGAAAGAGATATTAAAAAATAAAGTGGTAAATGGGTCCATCAGTTGGCCCAATACCTCACTAAATCACACAAATCCAAAATGACAATGATTTACTAAGGGTTAAAAATGGACATGGTGGTTTTAATAGGTCATGGGAGGACAAGTGGGAAGTGTAATGGTTGAAAAATGTTAAAAATTGATGGAGTTATAAAAAAAATTTGTTTTTAAATTTGGAAATGGGCTCACGGTTTGGTCCAAATCATGATAAAACCCACCTTTCTTCAAAAATACATTGGAAACCACCTCAAAAAAAGAAATAATAGGAATTAAATGAAAAATACCTTTAAAAGAAGTCATGTATATCACAATTCTCCCCACCATAATGACATTTCTCCCTTGGATAGTCATCTTGAAGCCTGATCATATAAGAGAAATGGAAAGTGATATTCGACCCAAGACTTCCGCTCCATGTCTCATGCTCATTAGTCCCATGATTCCAAAAGACTTGAACTAAAGGAATATTATTCCCTCTAAAAACTTTTTCTTGGGAGTCCACAATTCACACTGACTACTCAAAAACCGATAAATCTGGCTCTATCCCTAGTTATTTCCAATTCAACACATGGGACGGATCCGGAATGTACTTTTTCAACTAAGAGATGTGGAAGATGTCATGAATGGAAGTCAAATGAGATGGAAAGTCCAACCTATATGCTACCTTTTTCATATGCTCGGTGATCTCAAAAGGACTGACATATCATGGGGTCAACTTCCCTTGATTTCCCAATCGACGATGGCCCAAATGAGGGGCCACTTTCAAGAATACTATGTCACACACATAAAACTCTAGGTCTCGATGCCTTTGGTCAGCATAATGTTTATGAAGACTCTATGTTATCAACAAGTATTGCATGATCAAATTGACCCTCTCAGACTTCTCCTGCACAAGGCTCAGCCCCAATAGTGAACTCTCTCCTACCTCATCCCAACATAGGGGGGACCGACAAGGATGACCATAGAGTGCCTCAAAAGGTTCCATTTGAGTTTAAAATTGGTAAATATTATTATAAGAAAATTAAATAAATCCCAAATGGCTCTCCCATGAACCTCCATAGTTCGAGACACATACATGGAGCATGTCCTCCAGGATCTGATTTTTCTACTCTGTCTGGCCATCCGTTTGAGGATGTTATGTCGTGCTCATCTTAATCTGTGACCCCAAGGACATCTGAAGGACTTCCCTAAAAAAATAAGTTAAATAGGTGTCTCTATTTGAGATAACTACTTATTACACACCATCAATCCTTACCACCTCCTAGAGATACAAACGGCCCAAATCATCCACTTTAGTAGTATCTTTGATTAGAATTAAGTGGGATGATTTGGTCAGACGATCAATAACCACCCAAATAGAATTCTTACCCCAAATTCTATGAGGTAAGCCAAAAATAAAGTTTTTGGAAACCTCTTCCCACTTTCAGGTAGAAATAGGTAATGACTGGAGCAAACTGGAGGGCCTTTGGTGCTCTGATTTCACCTGCTGACAAGTGTAGCATCTTGACATGAAGTCAGCTATGTCATTTCACAAACCCGGTCACCAGAAATGTCGTCAGACATTATAATACATCTTGGTGGCACCCGTATGGATAGTCCACTAAGACTGGTGGATATCTTGCGTCACCACCTTCCGGAGAGACGAAGGCACTACTGAATGGCCCTTGAAGCACAAGATGCCCTCATGAGAGGATGACCAATTAGAATACGCCTTCCCACCATGAAGAAATAGTCTCGACCACTGACAAAGCTCATCACTGGGCTGTTCACACTAAATCAAATCCAAGAGAGGAGTAAACTGAATTCTCACCAAGAACACACCTCCATTATTCTCCTTGGTCTCCACAAGCATTTGTGGAAAGAGCTCCTTCAGATTCCACTCGTCACTAGACTTATTCAAGTATTGCACTAGTAATTTTCTACTAAAATCATCCACCGCCACATTACACTTGCCCATGGTAGAGAAAATCTCAAAGTTGAACCCCCGCAAGTACTCTATCCAACTATGTTGCCTCTGATTGAGGTCCTTCTCTAAGAATATGTAGGCCATGATTTTGTGATAAGAATAGACTACAAACTACTACCCAAATAGAGAGTGATGCCAAGTATTCAAATCATGCATCACAACTGCTAACTCCAAGTCATGTGTTGGATAATTCTTTTCGAGTGGTCGTAGTTGGTGAGAACCATATTCCACCACGTGATCACCCGGTATAAGCACACACCCAAGGCCCATACCGGAAGTGTCACAATACACCGCATACCCCTTTCCATCATTTGGAAAAATTAGTATGGTGGTCGTATTCAATTGTCGCTTCATCTCCTATAAGGATTCTTGACACTCTAGGCCCCATCAAAACTTCACCCCTTTCCGAGTGAGTACGTTCATGGGTGAATCAAGCCGAGAGAAATTCCAAACAACGCGACTATAGTAACCAGCCAAGTTGAGGAAAATCCAAAGCTCAAACACGTTCTTCGGCTGTTCCCATGAAATAATCCCACTGATATTCTTAGGGACCACTGAAACCCCTATTACAAGATAACATGCCCCATAAATTTCACCACCCTGTTCCAGAAAGTGAACTTGGAAAACTTTTCAAAGAGGCGGTGATCCTGCAATGTGTCCAACACAGTCTGCAGATGATGCTTGTGTTCCTCCTCGAATCCATAGTAAAGAAGGATGTCATCCACGAACACCATGAAGAAGGAATTGAGATACAAGTTGAACACCTAGTTCATGATTTCCATAAAGACCACATGAGAATTAGTCAATTTGAAGGTCGTGACCAGATATTCAAAGTGATCATACCTACATCAGAAAGCTGTATTTGGGATGTCTTCCTATTTTACACTGATTTGATGGTAACCCGAACACAAGTCTATTTTTGAGAACCACTTTACCACCTTCAACTGGCCAAACAAATCCCCTATTTGGGGCAAAGGATATTTTTTCTAGATGGTTACTTTATTCATCTTCCGGTAGTCAACGCACCACCGGAGGGACCCATCGGCCTTTTCACAAAGAGGATAAGAGTGGACCAAGTATATATGCTTGTGTGAATGAATAATTTTGATTATAAGTCATAAATCTGAATATTTAACTCCCTAAATTCAGTGTGGGTCATAAGATATGAGGGAAGAGAGATCATTTGTGTTCTCGGTACTAAATCAATCAAGAAATCCACATCTCGCTCCGAAGGAAAGCCTAAAAATTCATAAGGGAACACCTCTAGAAACTCATACACTACATGAATTATTCAACCTTTAGAAGAACAACCATCATACTCTAGTTTGAGTGTTGATAACTGAAAGATATGATTCCCAAACTCTAGGAGTGGAGGTCCTGCATGACCCGACTGAGAATCCAATTTTCGAAGAAAAGCACGATGACCCCCATTAGGTGTCGTGAAACTCACCCTCTTCCTATAGAAATTAATGTGAGATTTAAATTACACCATCCAATCCATGACAAGTATCACGTCAGAAATATCCACATATAAGACCAGGAGGTCCCACTCCATCTCAACCCCTGACATAGAAAGAGAACACGACGGTCACTTGAGACCTTGTTCCTTCTTCTTTCCTAGAAGCATCAACAACTCCTTCGCAAAGGACAAAAACTTGGTTCCAAAATTCTGAATATTCATAGTATGGGTTGAGAAGAATGAAATATAATCATTGGTATCAAAAGGAGCAGAATCTATTGAAGAGGCAATCATAACGGTACCTAGAAAAATCGATGGTCCCACCTCTGATCCCTCTTGTGCCTGATCCACCGCATGAAGATTCCAAGTATCTACCTAAAAATGGATACACTCTTGTGGCTCTATCTTGAACAGTATATTACTAGTAGATGATCCTTACATGCCTCCATGACCACCAATCTGAGATCCCCTTGTCTTGAATGGCTCTGACTAAGCTGGCACTCCCCTGAAAGCCACTGATCCAGACCCACTTTCGAGTGGACATGAGATTCTGAAAAATTGCTGAAAGTGGCTGATACCACCACACTGATAAAAAGGCTTCAGAGGAAAATTTCATTCTGGTCGGATTTTCCCTGGCCTCTCACACTAGTGGAACACGATGGACCTCAAATCAAAATACACTGAAGAAAACTTCTTGGAACATTGGCTTGAGCTTCCACCCCCTTATTTCATTGCTCCTCCTACCTCATTTTCTTCTTAGAAGAGCTTACAATACCCAGACCTAATATCATCCCATAAAAACACCCCTCCCCTTCCATTCAATCTCTACCATTCATGACCAATCATCAACCTCTACATAGGTTTTCATCTTCAATAGGAGGACCTGGGAATATATTTCTGGCCACAGAACCCTCCCGAACTTTTGGACATTCATCTTCTCTTTGGATACCATTTTCAGAGCATACCAGACCAACTCTGCAAAATAGTTGGCATACTACATCATAGAAATATCCCCATGAAAAAGCTCCATAAACTCTCAAGATCGAGTATATGCCAAAACGTCAGGACAATACTAGTCATTGAAGATGACCTTAAAGTACTTCTAGCTCATTTTCTCATGCTTCCCAGCTTGAAGCACTAATTACCACCACCAATGACTAGGACCATATAATAGGAAAGATCTACACTTCACCCTAACCTTCTCAGGTGTTTCCATAAACTTAATCATTCTCTCGACCTTTTCGAGCTACTCATCTGATTCTTGGGGTTTTGTGCTACCCCAGAATGTTAGAGGATTTTTTTTCAGAAACTCTTGGTATTTTTCCTTCCTAGGACCAATATCATATTCCCTAACTAGATATTGAATGGGATTCAGTCTTTATCCTAGTGCTTGGGCAGCCCAAACCACAACCTCTACTAGCCTCTGATCAAGCGGTGAGGGATAACTCTCTCTGGCTTCCTCCCGTGGGTGTGTGGGTGATTTCTAGGGATGAATGTTTCTACAAAAGACAATTATCACAAGAAAAAAAATGAGTACAAAAATTCTAAAAATTTCATCAATAAAATCAAATATAAATAATCCAAACACATTACAATGATAAAAGAAACAACTACTCCACCCCCACCTGAAGTTCATGTGTAGTCTACAGCCCACACATCTCACCTAGAAGTGAAGTCAAACAAACAATTCTAATATCCCATGGTGAATCTAGGTCCTCCACAAGAGGTGCGGTCTAGGAACCCTTCTCGTGAAAAAAAAAACTCTATGTCTCGATAGTCCTATCTTCTGTCTATCCCGACTCATCCCATAATAATAATAACAACCAAAAACATTAACCTGCTCTGATATCATTTTTTCATGATCTGAATCTGGTCTCCATCACTACCGACACTAAACTAGCCCATGGAAAGGCTGGGAGGGAGTTACCTATTCCCATAGGCTGGTAAAAGTTCTCTGGTATCATTTATTATGGTTGGGAAATGATTTACCCGAGTTTATAATCATTTAACAACCAAAACCAATCAGTAAACCAAATATGAAAATTTATCCCAATCATACCTTAAATAAAATCCATAACTGAACATGTAGGTTTAAAAATGAATCAAGAGGTCCAAAGTTACATAAAATTATCATCAAAACATCCCAAGGGACTCCATACAACAAAGGGTTATCACCCACAAGCCGTCTCCACAATACAGCGCCAAGGGAAGAAAATAGTGACCCGAACCACCATCACCCAAGGCCTTACCTTTACCTACGTCAAACATGATCAAGTCTACTTACACCCATGTGTGATACTAATTCCAACAGGATACCACCCATAGGATTCCATATAGAAATAAGTACAACATGAAAATCTTTCATGTTTTTTATAAAGAAGAAATGGTGGAAATTAATTATAATGAATGAAACATTTAAAGGTAAACAATTCTCAAAGGGAAATTTCAAACAGTGAACACATTTAATTAAAAAAGGTAAGATATTGCATTTTTTCATCCAGGCACACCCTAAGTCAATGATAAATACAAAATATCCAATGATCACTAATCTCAAGAACACCCCTAGGCACTAGTTAGTTTTGGGCCCCATGTACCTTGTATAATGGTGTAAAGTAACCATAGTAATATATGTTCTCATGCATGAGCCATTGGAAGGGAACACACCCACAACCTAGTGTTCCCCAAACATCATCAATATTGTTTTTTTTTTGTTTTCAATGTCCAACTTGCTAAGTGAAACAGGGACAAAACCACTCAGGATCACTATAGTACTTGTACATGTCTGCCCACCTAGATACCTGGGTTTCCCACTTTGTGCTCAAATGAATTCCACATGTTACCAAAATAAAATTGCACAAAAAATCATCAGTTATATTCACCCACATTCAAAATGGTATCTAATCATGTTTTTTGCCACTTATATCACTCAATAAAACATTTATAATTTCCATAAAACAACATCACAAAATATAAAAATGTTTTGCACATAAAATCCATTGAAAACCCCACTTTGAGCACCATGTGAAAAACCATATTTCACTACAATAGAATTAATAGTACTAAAACAGCTTAATAAAACCATTTCATAAATTATAAAACAACCCAAAATGATCCAACATGGGATATCCATGAAAACCACGCGTTTTCACACAAAAATTCCATTTTAGAACCATTCTCTTAACAAACACCACCAAAAATAGTTTTTTCACCAATGGAAAGGGAATACAAACATGAAAAATTATAAATCCAGTAATTCTAAATCATTCAAGAGTGCTTACACATGGAATCACCAACCACAAGTGTCAAAACACCAAATCCTTATGCGAAAGTTCACCCAAACCACCACCGCACCACAAGGGAGTTTAATCAAACCTAAAACCAAAATATTAGGCCAAGAAACCCAATATCAAACCCTAGGTACGAATCCCTATTTTCTAGAAAATATGAAATTTGAGAATAAATGGAAGAAACCATAATAAATTGAGAGGAGGAAGGAAGAAAACCCACTTACTTGATAGATCATGAACAAATCTCCCAAAATCCACCAAATTTTGAATCTCCAAGAAACAAAAATTGATAAGGAGGATCAAATGAGGATGATGAGGTCAATTTGGGACTAAAATTGGGGGAAAGTGAAAATTGAATGATTTATGGACGAAACAAATTACCTTCTCAAATCTATACAATTTGAGAAACACTAAGAAATGTTTCCCAAATCCATGATGCAAATGAGATACATAGAGGAAAAATTGAAAATGGTGGTGAGACTAGGGTTTTTGGCTTCGAGTGGGAGGTGGAATCACCAAAAAAAATAAAATAATGAATGATATATTAAATAATTAATTTCTTTTAAGCGGGAAATGGACTCGTGGGTTAGTCTAATGCCAAAATAAATCACCCAAATCCAAAATGATAATGAGTTATTAAGTGGTATAAATGGACATAGTGGTTCGAATAGGTCATGGGAGGCCAAGTGGGAAGTGGAATCGATGAAAAATTTTAAAACAATTAAGGAGTTATTAAAGAATAAATTTTTTTAAATCAGGAAATGGGCTCATGGTTTGGCCCAAATCATGATGAAACCCCCCTTTCTCCAAAAATACATTAAAAACCCTCTCAAACAAATAAATAATAGAAATTAAATGAAAAATACCTTTAAAAGAAGTCATGGATGTGAAATATATATATATGGTTATTCTGATATAAGAATTCAAACCCTAGATTATATGCTAATATCTTGTTCTATGGAATTCAAAAGTGCTTGGGATTAACACCTTCCTCTAGTAGAGTTTTCATACAACAATAGCTTTTACATGGGCGTTAAAAGGAATCCTTATGAGGACATATATGGAAATAATTTTATAAAACCAATATTATATCATGAATTTATAGAAATAATGCTATTGGGACCTGATCAATATTTTGAAATGATATATGAAGTTTTACCCACTCAACAACAAATCATGGAAGCTCAAAGTCGATAGAAAAGTTATACTAAAAATCGTTGGTCTCATCTAGAATTTGAAGTTTGTGTTAAGGTTTTTCTATGAATTTCTCCATGGAAGAAGGTTATAATATTTTGGAAGAAATTAAATCTAAGCCTTGGGTATATTTTCCCCTTCGAGATTCTTGATAAAGTAGGGATGGTATCTAATCACTTGATGCATCCACCAAACCTCTCTCAAGTTCATGATTTGTTCCATGTATCTCTCTTTAGGAAGTATATACTTGATTCATAACATGTCATAAACTCATATCTCATACTAGTGTAGAAATATCTCTCTTTTGTGGAAAAATCTATTGAGATTCTGGATCATAGAGATAACTTTATGTGAAACAAGACCACTCACCTAATCAAACTATTTTCTCAAAACCACCAATTTGAGGAAGCTACAAAGGGATATGAGGATATGATGAGGCAGAAGTATCATAATATATTTGTATCACAATAATGTAATTTTTTGGTTGAAATTCATTTTATTAGGTGTATAATGTAACACCCTAATATTTTATGATAAATTTATTTAAAAAATAAATTTAATCTATTTGATATTTTATGATACGCACAACCCCAAGTCCAAATTAACCATAATATAGTATAATGTCATAACCTATCTATTAAATAGATAGGTATGAATAGTAAAAAATAAATTATAATAATTATAGGGTTTAAACATTTATAAAATAATTTAACTAGTAGTCAATTGATTTGTAATGAAAAAACATTTGAAAGTAAAATATATGGTTTTTCTGAAAAACTGTTTTTATGGACGTGTTTTATTTTTATTTTAATAAATTGAATTGATCAATATTTTTGAATTATTTTAATGAAATTTATATATTATATATTCAATAAAAAATTTATAATTCATCTAGTATTTATTTTCCATGCATAGGATAACAATAAATCAGGTTTCATGCTTAAAAAATATTTTTTTCTAAAAAGTGACTTCATTGTACTTTGTGAACTTTTTTTTAAAATTAATTTGTGTCCCTTTCAGAAAATTTATTCTAAAAAATGACCTTAATTTTTTAAATCATAATTTCAGAATTATCTTAGAGTGAAGTTTTTATAATTTTCTAAAAAGATCAATTTTTCAATGAATACTGAAAAATACTGTTTTTTTTTCAAAAATTTACTTTTAATTTAGAGAATTTAAAATTTTATATTTTTTATATGGTAAAAAAGTATAAATATTTCCCTTAAATTTTTATTAATCTAAATTATATAATTTTAATTTATTTTATATTTAATTATTATACAAAACATTTTATACTTAAGAAAAGAAATTCATTGGAAACCGCTTTTCATCGCACTTATAGATTTAATTTTGATTTAAATTATGTCACTTATGTGAATTAGATTCAGTAAAATGGATTAAATATTTTTAATTTTCATAATTATTATTAGTTAATAATTTAAACTTAACATTTTTTCATAATTAATAGTAAAAATAGTAAAAATCGGTTACCACGGTTAAGGTTAAAATAAGTTACCGAGGGATTAAAATAAAAGATAAGGGTAACTTTACCAATTAAAATGTATAAATTAAATTTTATGACCATATTTAGACCTAATTTTATCCCACCTTATAATATAAATCCTTTTGAAGCATTTTTGTTTGGAAATTAATTTATCATATTGTATTGTATTTTAATATTCCATTTGGGATCACTCCCCCACTTATAAATGGACACCTCCTCTCTTATCATATACACACTTAAAAATCCTTTTGGTTTAAAAAATTCCAAAAAACCCATATTTACATCCCTCCCCATGACCCAGAGTCCATTTTTTTATCATAAAACCAACCTAGGACGTCTTTACGTATAAACCTAAATAGGTTGTTCGAATAAGAGGTATAGTTCTTAACCATGAGTTTTCATTTTATTTTTTATTCTAACTCATTCAAATATTATTCAAATATAATTAAATAATGACATGAGTATCATAAATATAATTATATGTTATTATGTCAATGTAATAACCTATATCCAACTCCTCTTCCATCAAATGGGAAAAGAAATCGTCGATCGCGTGTATGGTGAACTAACACCTTGTGAACTGATGTAATTCATGTTCCATAACTACCTCTCACGACTGTACATAATCATGGATTTAATATATATATATGATTTCAAAAAATAATTATACTTCTGGAATTAAAATATCATATCTAACTTTTACCTTCCCATCTGTTAGAAAATGATAACGATGCTCATGCATACAAGCAGAGTATAACATCCACGAAGCGATGTGATTTTTTTTCCATTTCTTCTTTGCATGGTTGGTAATAAGGATTTATTTTTTGAATATATAAAATATATATGATATTATAATTATTCATAAAATTTTAATTACTATTTACCTTTCTTTCATTCTATCCATTGAAAAATGAAAACAATGTTCATGTGTACGTATGTCCTACCGTCTCCATGAATGGTGTAATTCATTATTCTATATCAATATTTTATGGATTAATATAAATAGATATATATTGAATATATATGATATTTATATCTTTATTAAAATTCTTTATTGTTTTTAACCATGATCAAAGTATAATTACTAAAACTATCTAAACAATATATAAGAAAAACAATGCAATTATTACCTAAAATAGTGATTTTAGAAAAGAAATGGTAATAAACAGATGATAAAAGGTTATATGTAAATAATATAAGTTATGATATATATTATTATGTTTATGAAATTTATTCATAATAAATTTATATTTATTATATGGGAGTTTCGAACATGTATAAAGGATATCAGACCTGATGTAAGGAATTTTTGTCTCACTTATATTTCTATGAGACACGTGTCATATTCACAACTTGTTTGTTTTATGTGTTGTATATAATACCTATCAATGTATTTTATGATTAATATTATGAAAATTATGGTAATTTACATATCCATATAATTTTATTTCCTTCATGGGGATTATGATTCAAAAATTACCGTAGTGGAAGAGATTATGTCTTACAATCTCATTTTTTATTAAGATTGTTTATGATTATGATTATGATGATGAAATATTATAATATATCCCTCAATAAAGTAATGAATTTTATTATGCTATGTTTATGTTTTCAAATTACATGTTTTAATTTCATTTTACACTCTTTATGTACTCAAGAGACTAATTGAATGTTTTTAAGGAAGACCAACTTTATCACTCTCTTCATTCAAAAATCCTTTCACTTTAATGTCCATGTTTTCTAAAAATATTTTAAATAACATTTTTTATATTCCTTAATAATTATTTAAATTAATTTTTATCCATTTTTTAATTTCCATAAAAAATTAAACATGATCTTCTTTTTGTTTTTCGAATGAAAAAATTATAACTTTTTACTGAAAATGTGAAAGGATTCGTTGTTTTAACATATACAGAATAAATGGAATTACCCTATATCATTATAAATCAATACATTGAGTCTTCCCTTATATGTTTCCATGGTTATTTTCAAAGAAATTTTTAAAAAAAATTAAGAAAAATTTTGGATTTATTGATTTTAAAGTGAAAAGGGTGTTTTCATCAAAAAGTTCTTCGACTAATATTTTAAAATAATTTTCCATCTAAGATGACATTATTTTATGTTTCTTAATAATTAATGTGGATATTATCTGATTATACCATTATAATTATTTCTATCATTTTTTATTAAGATAATAATATGATTATGAAACTTGTTCTTTTTCCATGAGTTATGCTATAATGAACTAATGAAATGATTATAAAACCCATTTCATTCTATGTGTTATGTCCTGATGAAATGTTTTTGAAACATTTTTCTTTTCATTGGTTACTATATGATAAATGTTTTTTTGGCACACATATGTATATATCATTTTTATTATATGAGGGGTAAGACCAAAAATATAAATTACAATAATGTGTGGGGTAAATATGAACATCTCATGAGATTAACAGAACTAGAATAGAGAGTTAACATAATTCATTATGGTACTCTCATTAATACGATAGTATTGGGAGTGAACCTTGGACATTTTTTGTGGTTTGGTGAGTAAACACATTCCATTATGATAGTGTTGTCAATGAGCCTAGACTACAAGGGAAATGATTTTATATACTTATGTATATTTCAAAAATCTATGTCTTACACCAATGTTATGCTCTTATGGATCATGTTCCTTGATTCCTTTATGATTGATGACTTATGAACTACCAATCTTTATTATATGTCTCAGGATTATAATATTTGATATAGAGGGTGTGGTTTTCAAATGTTATGCTCATGTTCTCATACCCTTATGCTCATGTTATTCTTATGTGATCATTGATATATTTCTTTATTTTCTCATACTGAGCATCTGAGCTCACCCTTTCTTAATTTTCCTTTCCCCAGGTTATGAGGAAAGGTATTAAGTATTATATGTCAAATAATGGTTCTATTGGTGAATAACATATTGTGATATGTTGTATTTCACATATGAACTGGTTGTTTATGCATCCATGTTTACAGAGATTCTAGTCCTTTATGATTTTGGTGTGGATCGTTATGTTATGTAATTAATATTCATCTAATAAGATGTAATACCTATGTATGTAAAGTATGAGTATCTATAATATATGTATTTATATATATTTATTTATATTTATTTATATTTAATAAATATTTATATATATGTGCATATACTTATAAATTTATATATAATTATGTTTACATAAATTTATATGTAATTATATATATATATATATGTACATATTTATATATCTATTTACATTTATTTATCCATATATATAATTATATAAATGTATTTCTAGTTATCACGTAAAGGACTTAGTGGAGTGGTAAAGGACTTGTTGAATAATAAAGAGGTATGGGTTTAAATCACACCCTACATATATTAATGTCTAATTCTGCAATAATAAATAATTTTATAAACAAATAAAAATATTTCTAATTGTTTAGAAGAGGTACTAAAAACTAATGTGAAATGATTCACAATGATTTTTTAAAATCATCATGAAATTATCCACAACACTGTAATAAGTAGTGATTATGAAAAAACCATAGTGAATCATTTCATGACAGTTTAAACTAACACTAAATGTTGTTTTTATCTTAATGAATGGCCTCATTTTTTAATTATTATCCACCTTGATCTAATCAATGTTTCTTCATATTATTATCAAGCTTATTATCTACATTTTTTTTGAACTCCATAAATTTCTTAAAGGATTTAGACATATACCTCATTAAGTTAACACTTCCATTGCTACTAAATTCATCAATAAAAGTATTGTAGTATGAGTATCAACCTAAAACTTTAACTAAAAATTGTCTACACATATTCTTTTTTAAAAATTCCATAATCTTTGTGACCCTTTCACCATTCCTACAAAAATATGGTTTTTTCATTTTTCCTTGAAAACATGTGAGATTTATATCAAATAGTTTCAGTTAAAAAGAATCTAAATAAACATTTTGACATGTACTTGTCAAGAACCTCTCACTTAAATTATCATGTTTATGATTCCACAATTAGGAGTGATATGGGCCATGTGACTATAAATTGATATTGATTTCCAAAACTTGGTTATCATAGTCTAGACCATGATGACCCTTATTAAGGTTTTTCATACCATAAAAATGTTATATTTATAAAATAAGTAGATACTACTTCCATATTTGAATAAAAAACTATATTTTTTTAAATTCAATTAGGATATAATTTTCCTAGTATCACTTGGAACCTAATAATAGATTTTCAATACTAGAATCAATCAGGTAGGAAATATAATGTGGTAATATCCTACATCCAAAGTGGCCAATTTTTCTCTATAGGATTCTCAATAATGAACCTCATATCTGATAACTATCCTAAATATACTTGGTTCCAATATTTAGATACCAATTCAAGAATCACAAGTTATATATAAAACCCAACCATTAGATATTGATATGTTACATTTGATAAAAAAATTCACATGAAGATTCCAATTTCTTCATTTTCATGGTTCAGTTCCTTTTCTAGTGGACCTTCTTTCTACATGAAAAATATTATTCATATTTTTCTTTTTCCTACCTTTGGATAATCCTCTTCTTGAATGGGTGGTGGTCTGACTTAGAATTTGAATGAGTCTTAGGGCCCTTTTCCTAGATCTTCCCCCTAATCTTCCTAAGGAGTCTAGGTCTTTCTTGCATCGTGTCCTTATTACCTTACTAAAGAAGTATAAAAATATTTTAAATTTTCTTCTCAATATTCTTCATATTATAATTAACAATAAATCTAGAGAATATCTAAATATTTGAATAAAGTATGAGGTTGGTGTGAAAAAAATTGGATGGGTTAAAATCCAAGTGTCCATGAACTCAATGTAGGAAATAATATTGAATACAAAATAGAAAACAGTAAAACCTCCTCCAAGATTTCTAGTGAAAAGGACATTGTAGATATCACACTTCTCTTAACTTTCCTTCTCCCAATAGAGATAACAAAGATGATAAAACATTATGTATGCATCCATGTTTTTAAATTTCTTTTGTAGGTCACTACTCATGGATTATAACATTAAATAATAGTTTTCTACCACATTATAAAAGTGTTTGAGATATATAGAGAGTTATTCCTCACCATCCTTATTATAAAGAACCTAGAAAATAAGGGACTCTAGTATATAAGTCTTCTATTCTTGGTGTAGTACAATGTGAAAGTCCATATACCACTTCTAGATGTTACTATAGGTAAGGATGTTATATTCATCCAAAATTTAACACATGATAATACCTAGATCATGTTACTTTTAGTTTTCTACATAATAAACAAAATAAGGGTTTAATTATTTATCTTTATTACCAAATGTAACGTAATAAATTTTTATTCATTAGTCTGCCACTATTTTATAAAATCAAAATATCCCTCACTATTGGAGTTGAAATATACCATCACTTGGATATTATAATGGAAAGAATCCATATTTCCATTCTCAAAACCCTAGTGGGGACAATATAAGATATTTTAAAATATTTAGGTAGGTATTTCTTTCCAACTTCAATAACTTACAGATCCTTGATCCGTGGAGTGGACTCCCCAATGATCAAATCTTAGACATGGATTTCCTAAAAACTTTTCTAATAGTTGAACTAATTCTCACTCAGGTGACCGACCATTAATGTAAAATAGGTTAAGTTGACCCAAAACTATTGTTAAAACTAACTAATAATTTAAAGAACCTGGATGGGTGATGGTCAAGTACTTGGAGTGATGGTTTCATATTAACTCAATTAATTGATGGATTTATGAATTAATATTTTACTTAAGTGGTTTTTATACTTATGCATAAATATACATTATTTTATCCTTTTACATTATTTTTAATCTTATGTTTATTTTACATAAGTGATTAACCATATCTTGATAAAATTAATTTAGGCATGATGTCATTATATTTTTTTATATTACTTCTTTTTTAATCCATTTATTTTAATTTATTTCATAAAACACTTGATTAAGATAAACAAATAATCATGACCTCCATAGAGATAAAATAAGATAAATAAAAGTGGCATGATCATATGATTTATCTATTGGTTAGCTTATCAATTAGATGATAAAGTAACCATTTGATCCTATGTGAAAAACTCCTTTAACCCATATGTGGTTTGAGTTAGAGGATTCCACATGTTCACCTGTATATCTCATTGGTTAGTTTCACTTTATCTCTAAACTTTAACTGCATCCACTTTCTTGGGAGCCCCATCCTTTATATATTATTTTCTAATACATAGGTGAGTGGAATCTTGATTTTGGGTTTACATAAAAGAAACCATGGAAACATAGGCCTTTACATAATAAGAAGAGGGGAAGGTACATAGGACATCATTTTAATTTAATAATAATTATCAAAAAACACATGAAATAATAATTAAATTCCAAGAAATCCAAGACATACATTTTTCAATGAAACTCATGATCATCCATGTATATAATGAGTACACATCTACAACTAACTAGAATTCATTTCAATACTTTTTTTTAATATGATAAATAACATGAATTAATTAATCAATTTATTATTTTACCTGAATTTATATTCCAATAGTCCTGAAATATCCATCATCTGTAATTTTAAATAAATTTAAATAAATGGATTTAATTTAAAATTAATTAAGTAAATCTCATGTGCATGGATGAAAAATTGAATATACCTTTCTAAAATACACAGTGTTCCATTTGGTTCTTTTTTTATACCATACACTCATACGGTATGTGACTTATAAGGCATGTTGTATATTTCCATGGTTTTTAGTTCTGTGTGTTGAGCCGAGTAGTCATATCAACATGTATAACATAAGTCACACCTTAATATAAAAATCACGAACTTCCATTGATTCTCATGTGTGGTACACAACATGTACTAATACCCCACACGACGTATAGTATTGAAATTAACATAGAAATTAATTAAGCTTTTTATATTTTATAGAATCCTATAACATGACATTTACATCATTTACACACAATGTAGTTTTGGTTTAATTTCCTAATTAATTTAATTTCATGTAATTAATTTATTATGGTGTACAACCCAGCTCAATATGTACTCTGTGTAAATGGGTACATGTTGCATGGGATGTACAACCTACTACATGTCATGTATAGATTTCTATTGTCATTCATAATACACACCTAGAGACACAATGTGTAATATGAATAGATATTCATGTATTCTAGCTACATGTCAAATAATCCCAAATGTCATGTGGTGATAAAATTTAAGTCACTAAGTGGTGTGTAAAAAATTAAAAGTTTCTTAATTTGTCCACATAGCTTTTTTGTTTCCTGCGGGGATAAACCATGATAGCTTACATGAAGTGTATTCCTGTTACATTCCATGAATCCCCTAAAATCATGTGACATATATTCATTCAATATGCCTTATTTAGTGACTCCATTAATTCTTATCCCATGTGATGTGTCGTGATTGGTATGTCCCATTTTGTTGCAGAGAATTTGGGTGTAAATTTTAGTTACACCTCATATAGTCCCTTTTTATTTAGCTAAAATATTTGGCACTTCATGATGGGGTTTTGAGGGATCTTCATCCGTTCTTCTCTTGTTCTTACTCAAATGAAAGTGACTGAATGTGATATCATGACTTTTAGATTAAATAAAAAAAATAAAAACTAAATGAAAACTAATTAAAAATTCCTAATTTAATCAATGATTAATAAATAATTATAATTTATTATGTGAATGCATTGATACCACTCAATGGTTCGAGGGAATAGAAGAAGGGGTCGGGCCCATCCCCAAAAATAGTTTTTCATTTTCAATTTGTTTTACCTCTTCCAGTTATACCATCATAGCGAATAAGGATTCAATTATAGAATCCCTCTAATGGTAATCCACACATGCTTTATGAAACCATGAACATAATCATAGAATAACTGATTTTTAGAAAGAATGATTCAAACTAATCTCATTCTTTATCACTAATCTCAATAAGAATTCATTTGAAGTTGAATAATTCTTTTAGTTTTCACAACAATTTGAGAGAGAGGAGGAAAATTTGAGCTCCCTCTATTCTTAAGAGCGTTCTTGAGATATTTTTCTCTTTAGAGGTTGAGAAGATTTTCTTTATAGAATGGTTCACAGAAAAATATCTCCAAACTATACCCCATAAATGATATAAATAGGTATATATAGATAGACTAAGAATTCGTAATTTCACATAGGCCCTTATCAAATATCTTAATCCTTAGCTAACCTCGCATTTGACAATAAAAATAATACTATTATTTATTTGATAGGCATATGTCTCATGAATAATATAAATACCAATAAAGAAATTAATATTTATTCAAATGATATTTTTTAAATGATTCCCACTTTAACTTTGACTCAGTTCATCTATCTCATCAATCCTCCGAATCATTTATCAGACCCAAAATAATGATTATTTATTTAAATAAATAAATATCACTATAATAACCATTTAATAAATATATATATTATATTCAATAAAATTCAAGAATAAATATTTATTTAATATTCAAAACAAATATATATTATAGCACCTAGAGATTTTATGAAATACTTTTTTAATTAAATATAATTTCTTTAATAGCTTGCATTACATGTTAGATTATGTTTAAATGAACAGTGATATACTATTAAAATAATATTATTTAACATGAAAGTCATCATCTTGCTATTATATTGGTGGGTAGGAATTAAACTAAATAAATTATGAAAAAAAATATGGTTTACACGTGTATAAAATAAAATAAATGGTTATAAATTGATTATAAATTAAAATAAAAATCATTCTAAAGTAAAAAATATATTTTTCTGGAAAACTTTTTTATACAAGAAAAGTGATTTTATATTTATAAATTAAATAAGACACTATTTGTGAATGATTTTAATAAAATTTACTTATTTTGATAATCAATAATTTTTTTTATCATTCATCTAATATTTTTTCTATGCATGAGATAAGAATTAATCCTCTTTTATGCTTAAATAATTTTTTTTTCTAAAATCAGTTTTGTCACGTTTTGCACACTTATATGAAAATTAATTTTTTCCAATTTTATAAAATGTATTTGAAAAAATGAAATTAATTTGTGAAATCAAAATTTTAAAATTATTTTACAGTAAATTTTTATGAGTTTTTTGAAAATATTAATTTTTCAATGAATATTAAGAAATACTGATTTTTAATAAAATTACCTTTTAATTTAAATAATTTAAAAGGTTAAATTTTAAAATAGTTTTAAATGTAAAATTATTTCTATTATATTTTTAAAAATCCAATTTATTAAATTTGGATCAATTTTATATTTAATTTTGATATTTAAATATTTTATACTAAAGAGAACTTTTTCTTAGGAAAACCATTTTTCCATCACGTTTGAGGGTTTAATTTTAAATTACATTATTCCACTTATATGAGTTGAATTTGATAAAATGGGTTCCATATTTTGAATCAGAATAATAATTATTAGGTAATAATTTCATGTTAAGTTTTTTCATAATGAATAGTAGAAAGAGTAAAAAACAATTATTGCGGTTAAGGTTAAATAGGTTTTCCAAAATGTTAAACTAAAAATATAAGAGATAAAATAACATAAAAACTTGAATAATATATAATATATAGATATATTTAGACCTTATATCAAATATTTTTTAGGAATGGCCCATTTGGAATCTATTTTCCCAAGAGAGTGACTTGAAATTATTGTAAAACTATGTAACAATTATATGAGTACCACTCACCTTATATACAAAAGAAAACCCACTCCCATCACCAATTCACACTTCAAGAGCCTTTTTTGGAAAATATAAGACCAAATCCATTCCTTAAATCCCAAACTATGACCTATAGTCTCTTTTTTTATCATAAAACTACCCTAGAAAGGCTATAGGTATAGACCTAAAGAGTTTTTCTAAATAAGAGGTATAATTATTAACCATGTATTTTTTTATTTTTTATTATACACCCTTCAAATATTATTCAAATATTCAGAAATAATAGAATAAATACCTACCACACAATTATAATCTATTATGTTAATTTCATAACCTATATTTATCACTAATTATATCAAATGAGAAACAAAACCATCTATCAAGTGTATGGTGGACTACCACCTTGCGAACTGATGTAATTTTTTTTCCATCACTGCATCTCCTCCAAGTCAAAAATTTTATTTTCAATAAAAAACAATTTTGTAGGTTAAGTGAGAACCCCCACAAAAAAATCATATCTAGTTAAGATACCAACATCCCAAAACTAAACTCCATATAGCAGCATCACAAATAGTAACCGGCTGAAACACATGATTCCAAAGCCAAGAAAACTAAAAAATAGTAAAAATTAAAATTTCAAAAGACATGAAAAACTTGTTTCCACAGCCAAAGTGAAACAATACTGATGAACATGCCACTGGACCAATCCTATACAGTATGAACCTCCTAAAAATTCATCAACTGCTTGAAAATAACATCCCAAAGCCCCCTTGAATCTAATACACCAGACCTACTAGGAAAAGAGTAATGGAATATTAAGTCATAGAAAAGTTATAGCATATTTCACCCTCAACAGCGAGTTGCAACCTATGCCAAGACCACAGAACCCCATCCAATGGGGTTATGATCAACCTACCTACATTAACTACTCAATCAAACAAATGGTTGAAGAAGACCTCTAAATATACTAAAAACTCCCACTACATCGTAGCAATAAAACAACCTCCAATATATGAAATACACATATTCAAGGAAATAGAAATTGAAATCCAATGCCAACATGACCAATCATAAGCTGCACCTCCTAGGACACCAAAAAACCCCATCTAGAACCTCCAAAACCATTCTAACATACCTGTTCTCTATAATAAAAATATCAAAATGCAGAATAAAATGGTAAGAGTGTAAAATTAACACTAACGACCTTAACAGAGAGATGTGTTCGCACATAAAATTCCAGGAGGGGAGAGAAAAGGATAAAAATCCACTAGACCAACATAAAGATCAAACACTTGATGAGTTGATAAAAGATGAACCCTTTAGAGAATAGGAAATTTTTTAAGGGTAATAATCCATAAATACCACGATAAGGGGGATCCCAAACAAATACAAATCTAAATAAGAAGATCTTAATTGAAAAAAGAGGCGAACGGAGTCCAGATGACTGAATCATGACAAACATGAATCAAGAGAGGAAATGAAGGGAAGAAAATCCATTATAATAACATGGGTAGAATGAAACAAAGAAACCCAAAAGAATAATTATAATATCACATATACCTTCTTTCTTTTTAATCTACTATAAAATGATAATGTTGCTAGAGTGTACATGTGGACTACCACATCCACAAACTAATGTGATTCGTTTTGATTTTTTGTTTTACATGAATTGTAATAGGAATATATTTGATGAATATATATGATTTATATAGTATAATAATACTTCTAGATAGGTAAATTATTAATTAACTTTATTTTTTCCATCCGTCGAAAAATGAAAATAGTGTTCAAGAATACATACGACCTATCATCTCCATGAATGGTATAAATCAGTTTTAAATCTCTAACTTCTATGGATGACTATATATATGTATATAATGAAAATATTTAACATTAATAATATGATTAAAATTATAGTGATTATATAATCACAATCAATGTAAAAATACAAAGACTATCAGACCAAAACATGCATGAAAAATGAAGTAGTTATCTCCCATAATAGTGATTTTAATAAAGAATTGTTAAAAAAAGTGATAAAAGGTTATAACAAAATAATTTATGAATATTATTATGAAAAATATAGGTATTAAAATATTTTTCTAAGGTTATTTCTTTTATGGGTATTGTTATTCAAAAATTAATAGTGTTCAGGGTTTTATGTTAGAGTCTCATTGTTTATCGAGACTGTTTATGATTAAGTTTCTGATGATGAAGTATTATTATTTATCTATAAAGAAACACATAACTTTTATTCTACTCTAGTTATTTCTATAGATTACATTTTTTTACTTTTATTTTATTCTCTTTAAGTACTCAAGATATTTAAAGGATCTTTTTTAACGGAAATCCAACTTTATTTCTCTCTTAGGTTGAAAATTGTTTTTATTCCATATCCTTGTTTTCTAAAAATATTTTGAATAATGATTTTAATATTATTATATTATTTTTTAAAGTGATTTTTACCTGTTTTTTAATTTTTAAAAATTGTTTAAAATTAATACTCATTCATTTTCCCTAATTATGCCCTTTTAAAATTTTATTTAAAATATGAAATAAATGATTATTTTAGAGTACAAAGAATGAACATAATTTTCCACTATCTTGAAAAATGAATTATTTAAATATTACACTACAATCCTTAAAGGTTACACTAATATATATATATATATATCATATTTGATCATTTTAATTATGATTTAAATAAATTATTTTAAAGTGGAAAGGATATTTTCCTTAAAAAATGTTCCAAGTGATCTTTTAAAATAATTTTCCATCTAGGATTAAATCCTTTGATATTTAAAAATCCTTAATGGGGAAATGATCCAATGTTACCATACTTATTATTTTTCAATATGGTTTATGTTTATTGTGAAAATATGTTTATAAAACCCATTCCTTTTCCACAAGTTATTCTATGATGAACTGATGAAATTATTATGAATCCTATTTCATTTCCTCAGGTTATGTCGTGATGAAATGTTTATGAAATACATTTATTTTAATGGGTTATGATATGATTAATGTTATATTATCTTTTGGAAAACATTTATATGATTTTCATTATGTGATTGGTGGTCCCAAAATTATATATCCCTCCAATTCATTGTGTAAATATAGATATATCCTAAGATAAAAGGGTCTGGAATGGGGGTGATCCAAGTTTAGTAAGGGACATTTTTAATAATGATAGTATTGGAATTAAACCAAAAATACTACAATAGTTTGGGAAGTGAACCCATTCTAGTAGTATATTATTGTAAATTTTCTTTTAATGCTAAGGAAATCATTTTCTATTCTTGTGTGTATACCAAAAATCTAAGTGTTATGCCAATGTTATGCTCCCATGGCTCATGTTCTTTGATTACCATATGATTAATGTCTTATGAACTACCAAGATTTATGTCATGAATCAAGATTATAATATATTATATGTAGGTTATGGTTTTAAAATGTTATGCTCATGATCTCAAACTCTTATTCTCATGTTATGTTTATGTGATCATTGATGTCTCCCATGTTTACCCTTACTAATCATCTGAGCTCATCCTTTATTATGTTTACATTCCCTAAGTTATGAAGAAAATTATTAATTATTATATGTCTAATAAGGGAACTAGTTATGAAGATATAAGTTGGAGAAGATATATTTGGTGACAGAGTAAGGTTTTTTCACCTTTAGAAACTATGATAACAAAACATTAGTAAGAACATTTGGGATAATTCTAAGTATAGGATAACAACTTAAAGTTTTAGTAATGACCATGTATGACTTAGGTTAAAACTAAGGATTAATAGATTTAAAATAATGTGCCTTCATTTAGACATCTTATAAATAATTTTTCATGAATATGTGTATTCCCATTATGATTATTGTTTTTCACGCTATGATTTTTTATATTAGTGGTTGGATGAATTAATTGTGTGAGTACTAAATTTTATGGATAATATAATGAATTTCATCCTGAGAAACCAAATGTAATGGAAATGGGAATGAAAAATATCGTTGTTATTCTCACAAAAATTTCTCAAGTTTGGAATCATGTTGGACTTATAAATGAGAAAAGGTGAGAAAATATTCTTTTGAGTCCTTCATGAGGTAATTTATACCTTATTTTATTGGGTCGGATGATCCACTAGTTGTTAAAAAATGGAACTATACCATTAAATATATAATTTATATTATCTATCATTTGGATCATGAAAAGGTCATTTTGTATTTCTATCATTTAGAAGTACAAATGGATAAATGGTGGAATCTTATTAGGAATATAAGGCAACATAAAGAAATTGAATCCATATATTGGGATGAGATTAATGGATTATTTTTTGATTTGTAATTTTGTTATATTATTTGTATAAAAATGGAGAAGTAAGTCCTTAAGACAAATAAGAAGGATGATGAATATGTTGGTACCTATGAGTTTCGAGCAGTTGACGCATTTCAGGAGGTGTTTTCCCCTTGTTGGTGTTGACTCTG
Source organism: Viscum album (assembly GCA_963277665.1). Lineage (NCBI taxonomy): Eukaryota > Viridiplantae > Streptophyta > Magnoliopsida > Santalales > Viscaceae > Viscum > Viscum album. Next base: position 1,409,780,350 of record OY728125.1, read on the forward strand.
AACATGGATCCCAGAAGGGCATATGTGTGTGATGGATTGTGGTGGGGACCTCCCTTTATTTGTGTCTTAGATAGTTTTTTATGGTGATATTTTACGATGTTGTTTCTGTCAATGATTTCTTCATAATGGTGATGCTCTTGATTCTGGTGGGTCTTGCTGATGAGAATGGTGTGACGTCGATCTGCTTCTACCGATGTAGATGGTGATGGTTTGAGATAAAGATGTTCTTTGGATTATATGGAGACAGTGACGAAATCGAGATGATTAGGTGGGCGTCTTGGAGCCCTGTGGAAGACTTTGTTAGCGATATGATGCATGATTTCTGGGTGCATAGCATGAGGTGGTTAGTTGGCAGTGATGTGAGGCGCCACGTTCTCTGAGGGCGATGTTGAATCTATTTGAAATCTGAATATTTGTATAGTTTAAGAGGGGGATTTGCTTTTGAATTTTAAATTCCTATGTTTGGTTACCTCTAACCCTTAAAGCGTCTTTTGAAAAATGAAAAAAAAAATATTTGAGTGAGTTGGTACCTAGGAGGAAAATTTTACAATACTTGTTAGGTACACTTCTGGTATTATCATCCAACCTGAAAGTAAGCAATATAAATTCTTCTATAGCATAAAACTAAGTCCCCAAAAGGAATTATCCATAAGATAATTTATTATCTATTAAGAGATCATTTTATGTTCTATCAAGGGGAAATAGTGAATATAATTACCCATAAATATTATTTTTTTGACAAGAAAAGAAATATGGAATTCAAAGGAAACTCAAAAAATCATAGAGAGAAGAAGATGATAATTCCATTATGCTCAAAGTGTGGAAGGAAATATGGTTAAAATTATCTTAAGGGAACTAGAAAATGATTTTAAGTGTGGAAAGAAAGGTTAATGGGAAATCTAATGATGAAGTGATGGGAAGAATTTAACTAATGATGTGAATAGAGATAAAACTCCACATAATGATCCAACCACACTATAGTGTTTCTAATGTAAGGAGTATGGTAATTATTATAACTATTTCTAAAATATTGATTATAATTATGATGATCAATTTGAGAAACCTCCAAATACAAGAAATAAAGGGAAATCATATGTAATCACTATTTATGATCTGGGTTATGATAATGATGTTTTGAAATATAAAATTAACATGCTCTCTATAACAATTAATTACTTGTTTAAATATGGATATTCCCACTCTTTTATATCTGAAGAATTTTCTAAGGATATTAAAATGTCATACCAACAATAAGATTTCAAATTAACAAAAAATTACCCTAATTGTGCAATTATCACATCTCGTGTTTATGATTCTTCTCCAATCAAAGTTTGTGAGAATTTTATTCCCGAAAATCCTAGTATTCTCCCTCTAGTTAAATTTTATGTAGCCTTAGGAATGAATTGGATTTCAACACATAAATATCATATAAAATTTCAAGTAATGGAATTGTTGTATGATATTCCAAATTAACATATGATCATCTATCAGTGTGAAAAAAAATATTAACTTCCAATTAAAATTAGATCCATTATATAGATCTTGATCCCCATTAAAAAGGGGTGTTTATCTTAGAAGGTTGGAGATAAACTCAACATTAAAGATATGTTGATTATGATAGAGTTATTTTTGATGTTTTTATAGAATATTTTAATAGTCTTACACTAAATCATGGAGTATAGTTTTCAATAGAACTCATACTTTTTTCTCTGCCAATTTCAATGAATCCCTATAGAATGGTCGTGATTGAGTTGCAGGAGTTGAAGAAGAAACTTGAGGAGAATTTTTATGATAGATTTATTTGGAAAAGAGTAAAATCTTTGGGTGCACCAGTTCTTGTTGTTAATAAGAAACAGGTATCGATGTCACCCTAAATTTATTATCAATAACTTAATAGAGCATAATCAAGAACTAGCATCTTATACCCCATATTTATGATTTGTTTAATAAATTATGAGTATCTCGATAATTTTCAAAGATTTATTATTAGTCTGGGTACAATCAATTGAGGGTAAAAAGTGAATACATATCTAAAACAACCATTCATATGATGTACAAATACTGTGAATTTATAGTGAGTTCATTTAGTATTATAATTCCCCCATTATCTTTATGAATTTAATGAATACAGTCTCTATAGATTACATCTATTAGTTTGTGGTAGTTTTTATTGAATATATTATTATATATCTAAAGAGTAAGGAAGATCATTGATATCACTAGATAATTGTGCTAAAGACCCTAAGGAAGGATATTTTATATGGAAAAATTATCGAGTGTAAATTTTTCCAACAAAAGGTTTCATTTTTGGGTCATAATTATCATGAGAGGGTATATATATGGATCCATCAAAGACTAAAGTTAATGAAAGTTAGCTCAGACCAACCATTGTGACTATGATCTGTATTTTTATTGGTTTTTTGGGATATTATCAATGCTTTTTATAGAATTTCTCAATACTTTTTAGTCCACTCGTCAAGTTAACTAGGAAAAGATCCATGTTCCTTTGAAACAAATGAATGTAAATAAAGTATCAAGGAACTGAAGAGAAGGTTATTTAGTGAACCTATGATTTCATTACCCTGATATGTAGAAGGGTTTATAATATATAGTGATGCATCAATAAAGGGACTGGGATACATTCTCAGGCATAATGACATGGTTATAGCTTATGCCTCACCATAATTGAACGCTAATGAGAAAAAATAGCCAACTCATGATGAGGAGTTAGTTGTGGTAATTTTTTTAATTAAATATATTGATTAATTATATTTATGGAGAAAGGATCCATATAAATACTAATCATAAAATTTTAAATTATATAATCTCATAGAAAGAGTTGAATATGCACCAGAGAAGATGGTTGTAAATGATTAAAGATTGGGATTTTTGAATACATTACCATGATGGTAATTCCAACAAGGTGGTGAATTCTCTAATTCAAAAGGATAATGTTATATTATATATGATTAGGATGATTAAAGATCCAATATTTCAGGATTTTCAAAGGATGGATCTCAAAATCATGAAGGAAATGGAGAAATAATATCTTTCTCAACTGAGTGTTCAAGCATCTATCCATGTGAGAATTAACTATTCACATAAAGAATATGTGGAACTATAGAAGAAGGTGAGAAATGTTCCTAAATTTAACCTTAATTATGATGGAATAATAATATTTAGAAACTATGTATGTATTACATCCACACCAAATTTGAATAAGGAGTAGTCGGATGAGTCTCATAGTTCATCATTCTCTGTTCATCTTGGAAGTACAGAGATGTATAGATATCTAAAAAATATTTCTAGTGGGATGACATGAATTGATATATTGTAGAGTATGTATCTTGGTGTTTAGTATGTTATCAAGTTAAGGATGAGAGACAAAAGTATAAGGGTATGTTACAACCATTTCTTATACCATAATAAAAAATGGGAAAACATCACTATGTATTTTTTCATCAGACTCCCCAAAATATCTAAAGCTATAATGTTAGTTGGGTTGTAGTTGATCTTCTGATGAAGCCAAAACACTTCATTTCCATTAGATATGACTTCTATCTTGATCAGATTTATGGAATATAAATTAATGAAGTGATAAATTTTCATGGAGTACTACATTCTATTGTGTCTAATCATGATCTAATGTATGCCTCAAAGTTTTGAAAAAGTCTATAAAAAGAACTTGATATAGAGTTTTTTTATCACATCTTATCCTACAAATATAGATGCTCATTCTAAGAGAACCATTAATATAGAGACCCAAACTTTTCTTACATTACTATTACATCATTATAAAGATAAAAAACATAATATTATTACACCGTAAGGATCCATTGGTTTAGTGTCTTGGGGAAACTAGGACCAAACATAACATTTACCGCAACAAAAATAAATATTTATTTAATTCACTATTCTCTAGCTTCTTATTGCCCCTTTAAAACTCCTTAGTAAACATAATCACCTAGGGATATACATAAAAAAGGGTTGAGCTAAAATTCCATTAAGTGGATAGATAACAATAATATATCATGGGTTGAGCATAATCATAACATCATCATCAAAATCATGAGAGGAATTATTAGATAAAGGCATCGAATGTATAAATGCATAAAAAATAAAAACATTCTGTCTTAGTGGTTAACTACCACATATATTTGTGAAAATATATAACTTCATGTTCACACATCATTTCACTTGAACTCAAGAGATTCATCACTTTACACAATGCAATGGAGCACTGTATAATTCTGGGTGCACCTGTCGCATCATAACATTTACATTATCATGGATACCACATTGAAAATATGTAAACAATGAACATAAAAAAATAACCCATGGAAAGAAATGGTTTTCAAAACATAAAACATACATTCATAAACATTTGGTTCCCAAAATAAATAGGTAATATCATTCATCACATAGAACTATTAACCTTTAGTGAAGAGTGAAACAATATTTGAGGAGTAAAAAGGGTGTGTTTATTTGAAAGAAGAGTTCTTATGGAAAATAATGTGTATTTAATACAATAAATTTGAGAACATTTATATAAAATAAAATTTAATATAGTGATGAATTAATTGTTTCTAAGGCATATCCATACTGAAAATGTGTGGAAGAAGGAAAATCCAAAAAAAAAGAGTTGGGTTCGAGAGTTCCCCTTACCTTGTATTCGAACACTTTCTTCACTTTCATGTCACGTATAACCACATTAGATACATTAATTTACAATTCCATAACCTTTTATACACTAATAAGGTTCATTAAGGTTATATTAAGTTCAATTATGGGATTTTGGATTATTTATAGGGATTAAATTCATTGTTCGAGAACGTTTGTTTTTATAGTTTTCCTGAACGGTTCACTGGTATTGATTAATGGAAGTTCATTTAAAACGTGGATAAAAATCCATAATTGTAATTATATGTTATTTATGATGTTACATAACTTTTAATAATATTATAAATAATTTTTTTTATACCAAGATAATGAATCATTAGAGAAGAATTTAATGATGATCGTTTGAGTTAATTTGGGCGGTTTTTCGACTACAACAAACTTGTGTTCTTTAATCATTTAACAATATGTATATAAGTTAGATCCAGAACAAAAAATAGGATATAATACATATAAAATAATCTTTTCCCACCATAAAAATGGTTTCATGACCATCTATGAAGGTGGTAAAAGAAAATAGAAACATGTCGTTCTAGAAGGTGATAAACTAACACCTTAGGAACAATGTTTTCCTTTCTAAAATAAAAAGAAGAGGATAAGGGTGTTAGATGATATAATGTCCCATTAGTATCATAAAATTACATTATATGTATGATACTATAGTTAACATACCATTTGGATGAGGATGGGTGGGGAGATATTAATAAAAAACTTGAAAGTGAAAGGAAATTGATTGAAATGAGAGAGAAATTGCCGCTTGAATCCTCCTCTAGAGATCCTCCTTAAGGAACTTGGGATTGGTTTTTTTATTAGACCATAATCTCTTGTGAGTTTGGGGGGGATAGGAAAGTTTTTTGTAAAGATTTTAGACATGTCTTGATGCTTGATAGTTGAGAGAAAATGTGGGTGAGAGGGGTGGTATTTATAGTGGAGGGAAGAGGGGTTTTCTCAATATTTTATTCATTAATATATTATTTATCCACATGATAAGTAATAGTGATTATTCCATGACTAAAAATAGTAATAAGTTCATGTTATTTCGAACCAATTGGGCTTACATCATCAAAACATCATACATGTCTCTATAATTAATATATTTAGCTTATTTTGTAAATTATAGCATTTCATTATTCATCCAAAATTCAAGTATTTTAGAAAAATCCCAAAAAATCACCCTAACAAATTTTCAATGTGTAGAATCCAAAAATGAACTCTATTTTTCAAAAATAAATTTATATATATGATTAATTTAATTCTTAATTAAAATCATAAATTACTTGAAAAATACAGATTTTAAAATTAAAACATATTTTATAATTCTTTAAATACATAAGTTCTTATAAAATTATCTTAAAACCAGAAGACATATAATTGTCAATTTATGAAAACATTTTAGGAAAATAAATTTTCTTTTAAATTAATTAATTACTTAAAATTAATTATTTATTACTTACAAAAAATACCAATAAATTTACTATGGTCATATTATCACTTATAAGATTCCAAAAAAATTTTTAATCATTCATGGGTGAGGTGACAATTATTTTGGAAGATTAACTATTAATAAGGATCATATTACTATTCGTAAGTATAGGTTACTATTCATAATGGTAGGTTATTATTCAAAAAAATATATGTTTGTTCTATTAGACTCAAAAAATCACCCTAAACGCAACCGTGTATGTCAGATTTTCAAATTTCGAAACATATAAGTGGAAAAATTAAGTATAATGATCACATAGTATTTAGTATCAGAATATTTCATTATGCTTCCTAATGTTATTATACTATAAGGCATAATTATAAGAATGTAATTTCACTGATAAAACTTTGGGTCATCACATTCTTCCCCCTTATGAAATTTTGCCAACGAAATTTCATTTTACACAAATAGGTGAGGGTACTTCTCCTTCATCACCTCTTCCAGTTCCCAAGTTGATTCTTCGAACTTATTTTTCCGCCACAACACTTTAACAAGATGTCTTATCATGTTGTGTAGGACATTATCTCTCATGTCTAGAATCTTTAATGTCTTCTCCTCATAAGAGAGATCATCTTCCAGCTATACCACCTCTGAGTACAGCACATGTGAGGGATCTAGTATGTAATTCCCCATGAGTGATACATGAAACACATCATGAACTTGATTCATTTTTTTTGTAAGTGAAAACCGATAGGCCACGGCTCCTATGCGGTTAAGGATCTCAAAGGGTCAATTTTCCTTGGGCTTAGCTTCCCTTTCTTTACGAACTGCATGAATCTCTTCCATGGTAATATTCTAAGGAATAATTTATCTCCAACATCAAACTCCAAGTCCAATTGAAGGTTGTCAACATATCTCTTTTTCTAACTCTGAGAAAATTTGATATGTTTTGGGATGACTTGAACCTTATCTGTCATCTCTTGCACAAGATTGGGTCCAAAGAGCATTCTTTCTCCAACTTCATCCCAACAGGTTGGAGTTCTACATCGCTTTCCATATAAAGCTTCATATAGAGCCATCTAAATAATCAAGTGGAAGATATTTTTGTATGACAACACAACCAATGGGAGATGAGGATCCCATACACCTTGGAATTCAAAAGATCAATCTCTTAGCATATCTTCAAGCATATAAATAGTCCTTTAAAATTGGACATCATTTTGGCGGTGATATGTCATTCAGAAATTTAATTTAGTATTCAAAGAATGTTGAAGACTCCTCTAGAATTTATATACGAACCTTGGATCATGGTCAGATATAATCAAGAGTGGAACACCATGTAGTCTCACCACTTCCTTCACATATATCTCTATAATTTATTCAAGAAATAGATCTTCCTGAATCGTGATAAAATGGGAAATCTTGGGGATTCAGTCAACCACAACCCATACCGCATTATTTCCCATGGATGTCTTTGGGAGACCCGTGATAAATTCCATAGTGACATTCTCCCATTTCCACATGGGTATAGGAAATGGTTACATCATCCCTTTGGAATTTTATCACTCTTCTTTAACTTACTGACATACCAAGAACCTTGATATATATTCTGTAATCTCCTTCTTCATGTTATCCCACCAAAAGTGTTCTCAGATATCTCAAAAAACCTTGGTGCTACCAGGATTGATAGAGAATGTTGAGCTATGTGCATTGTCCAATAGCTCCTTCTTTATCCCGTGTGATGAAGTCACAAAAATTTGTGTTCTAAACTGAATCACACTTTCATCATTGATATGGAACTCTTGCATCTTCCCATCCATTATTGCATTCACCTTCTTTTGTAACTCCAGAAAATACTTTTGTGCATCCTTCATCTTCTATTGGATATATGGTTGCGAAATAATTTGGTAAAGGTAGTATGTATCCCTTTCCCTTTTGATTTCCAAATACATCCTTTTCATATCCAAGAATATAGGGTCTTTATCAGTCCATAACATGGATAGAGTAGCAGGTACTTTTCTTCTTAGAGCATCAGCTACCCAGTTCACCTTTCCAGGATGATAGTGAATAGATAAATCGGAGTCTTTGATTATCTCTAACCATCTCATTCGATGAATGTGGATCTCATTTTGTGTGAATATATACTTTAGGCTCATGTTGTCGGTGTATATGTCACACTTCTGACCATAAAGGTAGTGCCGCCAAATTTTCAAGGCAAAAATCACGGCTGCTATCTGTAGATCATGCGTTGGGTAGTTATGATCATGGATCTTCAACTTCTGTGAGGTGTTAGCTATCACATTAAAATTTTTTATGAGTACACAATCCAAGCCTTTCTTTTAAGCATCACTGTCTATCGCAAAACATTCTCTAATTTTAGGTAATTTGAGTACATGTGCAGCGATCAACCTTCTCTTTAGCTCCATAAAGCATCCCACACATTCTTCCATCCAGACATAATTTACCACTTTCCTTGTTAGCTTAGTTAGCGGCCTTGAAAATCATGAGAAATTTCTCACAAAACGTTGGTAGTACCCAAATAATCCAAGAAAACTATAGATTTGTGTGACACTAGAGGGTCTGGTCCATTCCTCAATCGCCTTTGTTTATGAAGGGTTCATAGAAATTCCCTAACAAGTGATCACAAGTCCCAAGAACTTGACTTGAATCATCCAAAAGTCATGCTTTTTGAACATGGCATACAACTTCTCCTTTATCAATATCATCAACACAAGTCTTAGATGTTCTTCACGTTCCTCCATTATCTTAGAGTAGATAAAAATATCGTCGATAAACCCTACCAAAAAATTTTCGAGATAATGTCTAAAGACTCTACTCATCAAATACATGAAGATTATAGGGGAATTAGTAAGTCTGAAGGTCATCACTAGAAACTCATACTACCCATAACTTTTATGGAAGGTATTCTTCTGAATATCTTCCTTCTTCACCTTCAGCTGATGATATCCAGAACAAAGATCCACCTTTGAGAATTATTGAGCTTCTTTTAGATGATCAGACAAGTCATCTATCCTGGGAAGAGGATACTTGCTCTTTGTAGTGATCTGGTTGAGATCCAAATAATTGATACACAGTCGCATTGATCCATCCTTCTTTATCACAAAGAGAAATGGCACACCCCAAGGTGATGCACTAGGGAATATGAACCCTTTGTCCAAATTCTCTTACAACTACTTCTTTAACTCCTCCAGTTCGATAGGATCCATCAAATAGGTACACTTTGAGAAAGGATTACCTCCGGTTATGAATTCTACTGAGAACTCTACCTCACAGTCTTGGGGAAGTTTGGGTAACTCTTTGGGAAATATATCATTTTATTACCTCATGATGTTAATTTTTTCAAGGTTTTCTCTTTCCTTTGACTCAACCATTTGGGTGAGGTATGCTTCTTCATAGGGTATCAACACCCACACTATTGAAAGATTTTTCAAAGGACATTCACGATCTTCCTTGCATTTGTAGAGGAGAATGGGATTGTTTAGAATAGGAAAATATATTTCCCTTTCCTGATAGTTGATATGTGCTCTATATAATGAGAGACAATCCATTCCCATTATAGTATTTAATTTCACCATGGGAAGTATTATGATATTATTTGAAAGAATATTCCCACATACGCCAATGGGAGATGATTCAAACACTTGGGTTGCAATTATTGCACCACTTGGTGTTTTTACAAATATCTCTACTTCAAGGTTTTTGGGATTCAATTCTATAGTTCTAGAAAACTTTAAAGATATGAAGGAATGTGTAGAACTAGAATCAAATAATACTTTTTTTATTCTTTAGTGAATAGGAATTTTACCTCATATGACTTAATTATCTTCTTCCACTTTCACAGTAGTGATGGTATAATCCTTCCCTTGTTCCTTTGTCTTTGGGGGATGCTGATGCTAATTACCCTCGAGGACTCTAGGTTTAGTGGACTAGCTTGTATAATTCCCTTTCTCCCTATAGTTGTAGCATTGAACCATGGGTGGGGCTCACCTTTGTTTCACTACATTATCCTTCCTTCACATGTATCTTCAATGCTCTTGAGCATGGTGGCCTTCTTTCCCACACTTTAATATTTTCCCCATCACTTTAAGTCAGTTCCCATGTTGAAACTTCCCACATTTTTGGCTTGTGGTTCATTTAATTTTCTTCCCACCTTTATCATTAGATCCTCCATCTTCAAACTCCATATTTTGTTTCTTACAAATATAGCCATGGGACCATTCTACAAACTCCATCTCCACTTTGATGTCACAACGAACAACTTCTTCATAACTCCCAAATTCTTGAATTGAAAGATCCTTTCAAAGGTGTGGTTTTAATCCTCTAAAGAATCTATCAGTTTTTATCTCATTGTTGATTATAAAACCCTAATCATACCTTGAAAGCCTTGTGAAATTAGATTTGTATGTCTTGACAGATTCTTCTTCCTTTTTCTTTAATTCTTTTAATTATCTCTCCTTCTTTGTAAGAAGAGTTATTCATAAATACTTGTTAGTAAACATGGTATTAAATTCTTCCCATTCCATCTCTTTAAAATCGACACTTGGATTGGTGTTATTAATCAAATCCCACCATTGATTGGTCTCTTAAACTAGATGATAAAGGCTAGTGTCACCTTATTCGTTTCAGAACAAGGAATCACTTAAAAGATCTTATCCATGGAGTTGACCCATTGTTCCACAACTAGTGGATCAGAAGACCCACTAAACATCGGTGGTCATTTTTGTATAAAACACTCGACAGCCAGTTGCTCCATCTTAGGTGAAGGAGGAAATTCACCATTAATCTGGTTGTTGTTCATAACCTGATATAGTTGGGTAAGTATTGCCAGGAAGTTTTAAACTCCACATCCCAAATCATTGTGGATGTCATTCGAGCAATTGTTGCATTGGCCCTCACATGGGTTGTTGACCTGGTTTCTCCTATTTCCTACCATTATCTAAAATAGAAAAGGTTAGAACAAACATAGGTCAACAAATCATGAATAAATAACTTATTCATTTCTACAATATTTACTAAAATCATAACTTATGGGATCCCTATGTAAATCTTCTTATGTGCATAGTTGTACTTAGTCTCATACTAGAGGTTTTCTCTATGGTTCACTAATCCTAATTCTCAAATTAACTAAACATTGCCTCTGATACCAACTATAGCAACCGATCCTTTTCATACATTATTATTACATCAATATGCAGATAAAAAAACACAATAGCATTACACCATGAGGATCTATATGTTTAGTGTCTTGGGAAAACTAAGACCAAACATAATATTTACAACATCAAACATAAACATTAATTTAATTTATTCTTCTCTAACTACTTATTGTCCCTTGAAAACTTCTTAATACACATAATCACCTAAGGATATACATCAAAAAGGTGTGAGAAAAAATCCCAGTAAGAGGATAGATAAGAATAATATATCATGGGGTGACCATAATCATAACATCATCATCAAAATCATGAGAGGAATAATTAGATAAAGGAAAGGAATGCAGCAATGCATAAAAAATGAAAACATAATGTCTTAGTGGTTAACTACCATATATAATTGTGAAACAAATTGTAATCATGTGCACACATAATTTCACTTTAAATAATTATATTAATCACTTTACCCAATTCATTTGAGCTCTGTATAATTCAGGGTTCACCCATCACATCATAACATTTACATTACAATGCATTCAAAATTGAAAATATGTAAAACTTTAACATAAAAAAAATAACCCATGGAAAGAAATGGGTTTCACATCATTAAAAATACATTCATAAACATTTGGTTCCAAAAATAAATAGGTAATAACATTCTTGACATATAAATATTAACCTTGATTGAAGATCGAAACAGTCTTTGAGGAGTGAAAAGGGTGTGTTTATTGGAAAAAAGAGTTCCTTTGGAAAACATTGGGTTCTTAATAAAATCAATTATAGAAAATTTATATCCCAAAAAAATGTAATATAGTGATGAATAAATTATTTGTAGGTTATATCCATACTTAAAATGGGTTTAAGAGGGAAAACCCATAGAAAGAGTGGTTGGTTCTAGAATTTCTTCTTACCTTGTAGCTGAACACTTTCTTCACATTAATGTCATGTATAACCACATTAGATTCATTAATTAAAAATTAAAGAATATTTTATACATTAATAAAATTAATTAAGGTTTTATTAAGTTCATTTATGGTCTTTTGGATGAGTTATAGGGCTGAAATCCATTTTTCAAAAACGTTCGTTTTAATAGTTTTCTTGAATGGTTCACTTGTATTCATTAATGAAAGTTCATTTAAAACATGGATAAACATCCAAAATTATAATTATATGTTATTTATGATGTTAAAAAACTTTAAATTATCTTATAAATAATTTTTTTATATTCCATGAGAATGAAGCATTAGATAAAATTTTAATGATGATCGTTTGGGTTAATTTTAGTGGTTCTTCGACCACAACGAACCAGTTTTGTTTAATCATTTAACTATATGTACTTAAGTTAGTTCAGGAATGATAAAAAAGATATAATACATATTAGATAATATGTTTTAACCATAAAAATAGTTTCATGACCATATCTGAAGGCAGTAAAGGAGATTGAAAACATGTCATTCTTGAAGGTGATAAATTAACACCTCATGAACAACGTTTTCCTTTATAAAATAAAAAAGAATAGGAGAAGGAGGTTGGATGATATAATATCCCATTAGTATCATAACATTCCATTATATGTATGATATTTGGGTTACCGTATCATGTGTATGAGTATAGGTGGGAGATATTAAGAAAAGAACTTGAAATTGAAAGGAAATTAAAGGAAAGGAGAGAAAGAAATTACCTCTTGAGTCCTCCTCTTGAGATCCTCCTTATGGAACCTAGGCTTGGTATTTTGATGAGACCAGATGCTCTTAGATGTGGGATAGGTGATAGGGAATATTTTTGAATATATCTTAGACAAGGCTTGAAGCTTGAGAGGTGTGAGGAAATGAAGGTGTGAAGGGAGGTATTTTTACGCGAGGGGAGAATGGTTTTCTCAATATTATTTTCATTAATTTACTATTTCTCCAAAAGATAAGTAATAGTGATGATTCCATGACCAAGAAAAATAATAATTTAATTTTAATTATAAACAATTGGTCTTATATCATCATAAAATTAAACATGACTCTATAATTAATGTATTTACATTATTTTGTAAATTATAGCATTTCACTATTCATCAAAAAAACAAGTTTTTCAGAAAAATCCCAAAAATTCACCCAAACCATTTTTTGATGTGCAGAATCCAAAAAAAACTCCATTTTTTTAAAATAATTTTCTAAATATGATTAATTAAATTTTTAATTAAAATTATAATTTACTTGAAAAATACAGATTTTAAAATTAAATCTAATTTCATAATGCTTTAAAAAATTATATAAGTTCATATAAAATTATCTTAAAAACAGAACACATATAATTATTTATTTACAAAAACATTTTAGAAAAATAAATTTTCTTTTGAATTAATTATAATTATTTATTTATGACTTACCAAAATAAAAATACTTTTACTATGGTCATATTATAACTTATAAGATGCCTAAAAATTATTTAATCGATCATGGGTGAGTTTACTATTATTTTGGATGATTTACTATTCATAACGGTCATATTACTATTCATAAGTCTAAGTTACTATTCATAATGGTAAGTTAATATTCACCAAAAGTTATGTTTGTTCTATTAGACTCCAAAAATCACCCTAAACACAACCGTGTATGCCAGATTTTCGAAATTCCAAACATAGAAGTGGAAGAATTATGTTTAATGATCACATAGTATTTAGTGTCATGATATGTTATTATTCTTCCTAATGTGATTATACTATAAGGCATAATTATGCTAAGGGAATTCCATTTATAAAAATTTTCATCATTACAATTAAAACCCTAGAGTATGTGTTTATATCTTTTCTATGTATTTCAAATATGGCTGGTATCTACACCTTCCACTAGTCCTATTTTCATACAATAATTGCTTTCACTCGAGTGTTCAGATTGATCCTTATGAAGCTCTCTTTGTAAAGAAGTGTAAAAATATAATATTTTGGGATGAAGTTAGATAAATAAATCCATTTGGACATGTTATAAATAGGGAAATTATAAATAAATTAGGGACCATTTAATATCACATAAAGGCAGCTGAGAGTCGATATAAAATTTATGCTGACAATCCTTAATGTGATTTGGAATTTGATGTTCGTATGAATTTTTTTTCAAAAATTTCAATATAGAATGAGTTTATGAGATTTGAGAATAAGGTAAATTGGATCCCTATATATATTTTCTCTTTCTATATTCTTGATCGAGTAGGAATGGTATCTAATCTTTTGGTGTTTCCATCAAACCTATCTCAAGTCCACGATGTGTTCCATGTATCTCTCCTAAGGAAGTAAATACCTGAACATTCACAACTATAGAAATCAAAGTTCATATGACAAGAGAAATTATAAGTGGGGTAGAATGTGACACATAGATATTTCATGAAATATATTTTTATAATAAATTTAATTTCTTTGATAGCTTCTATTACATGCAACACTGAGTTTATACGAAACGCGATATAATATTTAAATATTATTATTTAGTGTTTCACTTTATATGTACCCACTGGATTAGTGGGTATTAATGGGACTGACTAAAACATGAAAATCATATTTTCTTCACATGTATAAAATAAATTCATTTGTTATCAATAAAATATAGATGAAAATAAAAAACATTTTCAAGTAAAAGAAATATTTTTCTTAAAAATTATTTTTATATGGACAATGTGTTTTTATCTTAAAATATTAAATTAGGAAATATTTTTGCATTATTTCAATTAAATTTATATCTTACATATTTAATAAAAAAAGTATCATTCATTTCATATTTTTACTGAACATTTGATAAGAATAAATCCAGTTTAGTACTCAAAAAAGTATTTTTTCTAAAAGTGGGTTGATCATGTCTTGTGCAAATATTTTAAAATAAATTTTTTATAATTTAATAAAATTTATTTTAAAAATTAAATTATAATTTGAAATTAAAATTTCAAAATTATCTTAGATTTATTTTTTGATAATTTTCTGAAATGATTAATTTTTTGATGAATAGTGAAAATGAAGATTTTACAAAAAAAATGTATTTTCTTTTAAATAATACGAAACATTCCATATTAAAATGGTATTAAATATTAAAATTAGTTAAATTATATTATTAATAATCCTATTTATGTTATTGTAATTAATTGAAGTTTGAATTTTGTTATAAAAACATTTTATACATAAGAAAACGTTTTCTTTGGAAAACTGAATTTTCGTCACATTTACGGGTTTAATTTTAACTTATAATATAAAACTTATATGAATTGAATTTTTAAAAATTGATTCCATATTTTTAATCATAATATTTATTATTATTTAATAATTTTCACTTTATTTTTCTCATAATTAATATTAAAAATAGTAAAAATTTGTTATAGCGGTTATGGTTTAAATAAGTTTACTTAGAAGTTAAACTAGAAAGATAAGGGTTAATATGACATAATAAATTTTTTTATTTAAATTGTATGGACATATTTAAGCATAATATCATATTATGTTTGTTAATGTTCCATTTTGGAGTCATTTTCCCAAGAAAGTGACTTTACAATATTTTAAAACTTTAAAAAAACTACAAGGGGCTACTCACCTCAGTTATAAAAGGGAACCCCCTACTCTCTCTTATTTACACTTAAATATAATTTTAGTTCATTAAATACCTACCCAAATACATTACTTAAATCCATATACATATCTTAGAGTTCCTATTTTGATCATAAAACCATCCTAGGAAGGAATTAAGTATAAACCTAAAGAGGTTGTCTGAAGAAGGAGTATAGTTCTAACCATGCATTTTTGTTTTATTTATTCTTCTACATCATTAAATTTTTATTAAACTATTAAGAAATAAAAACAAAATTATATTCTGTATAATGATATATTATTATGTTAATGTAATAACCTATATCTATCTCCTCTTCTACTAAAAGGGAGATGAAATTTTTGATCATGTGTACAATAGACTACTACCTCGCGAACTAATGTAATTTGTATTCCAACACCACCTCACAAAGATTGATATAATGATTGATTTATATATATATATAATGATATAATTATTCTTCATAAATTATAATATAAAATATATATTCTTACCGTTCAATCTGTCGCAAAACGATAAAGTATCTCATGTGTACCTCTTGACTATTTCCTCTACAAAGTGATGTGATTCCTTTTTACTTTCTGTTTTACATGGATGATAATAATGATGGATTTTATGACTAAAAATAATTTATATGATATAGAAATAATAATTCTGAAAATTTAAGTTGTTATTTACATTTGGTTCATTCCATCCATCGAAAAATGAAACAATTTTTATGCATACATACAACCTACCCTCTCTATGAACAATGTAATTCATTTTTATATCTATAAATTTTATGGGTGAATATAAATATGTATATAATTAATATATATGATATTAATATAATTATTTACATTATCTATATTATGGAACCATAATCAAATTATAAGGACCAAAAATACTGAACCAAAACATACATGGAAAGATAAGCAATTATCATCGATAATAGTGATTTTAAAAAATAATTATTAATAAAAATGTGATAAAAATTTATAATTATATCATTTATGGTATGATATATATGAGTATTATCATACAATATATTTACAGTAAATATTTATCTATTATACATGAGTATCAAACATGCACTAAGGAATTTGAACCTCAGGTGATATATTTTCATCTCACTTTTATTTCTATGAGACATGTTTCATATTCAAAAAAACATTTATGCTGTGTATATGGTTCCCATGAGTGTATTTTATAATTATACATATGAAAATTATCATGATTTACATATCCATAAAATTTTATTTCCTTCATGGGGATTATGATTCAAAAATTACCAAAGTGGTATGGGTTTTGTGTTAAAATCTCATTGTTTATTAGGATTGTTAATGATTATGTTTTCGATGATGAAATCATATAATCTATATCTCAAGAAACTTATAGATTTTATTATCCTATAAGTATTATTACAATTCTATGATCTTTTACCACAAGATTTTTTATTACTCTATGATTCATGTCTTATAAACTACAACGATTTATGCTATGACTCAAGATTACGATCTTTGATATGAAAGGTATGGTTTTAAAATTTTATGCTCGTGTTCTCATACCCTTATTCTCGTTTTAGAAGGATTTGGACCTTTATGATTCTTCCATGGAACATTATGTTATGTAATGAATACTCATCTATTAATATGTGATATCTATATATGAATTGTATGGGAATCTATAAATATTCTTTTGAATAAATCATGATTATATGTCAGTGGTAAACATAACCTAAATAATTTTTTTCCTCAGAAATAGAGAATAATATTTATTCTAATATTAAATTAATTTATAATTTAATTGAGGTTATAGATACACATACTTTGTGAACCCCTAAACCTATTTCTCAATGGAATTAGGCTAAATTACGTTATGTTCAACATCACCATCTTGCAACATTTAAATGAACCCATATATGAATAAGTTAATGTCTCGTTGAAAAAAACCTCCTACAAATGTTCACTATATTATATAATCCATTTGTATCGATATCTAATCAAGCATGCTACATCACATGTGTCATCAACCTATATGCTTGATATATTTTCTCTAAAATTCCTTAAATGAACATACCAATAAAATAGAAATGACCATGGACTTTAATCAACTAGTTCTATTCCAATCAAAGATAAAAATAAATTTACTTCTATTAATTTGTAAGGTACAAATACATTATCAACTTATGTATTAATGTCATATCACTCATGATACACCCAATGTATCCTACCTCATCATGAACATATGTCATCACAGTTTTTCTAATACAGTAAAGTACATGACTCATAATATGTATTAATAATAATCGTATGTCTATGTACCAAAATTCATATCCACAGTTGGAATATTTAGTGAAATATAGAATATGTGAAATTCTTATGAGTTGGTATTTTATCATAACATCCTCTCTTATAGATTACTAGGGGAAACCTTCATGAGATAAAGTCTCAATATCTTCTGACCATCTTACCACTAATGGAATTTATCATCTTTTTCCATTTATATGTTTTAATCCATCCATAAAATATGTATTTAATAATATCATCATAGCACATCAAGGTTCCCATTATCTTAGAGAACTTCTATGACCTTTCGATGTAATAGATACTATAATTAAATGATAACATTAAATATTAAGTAGAAGAGAAATACTCATGTGACAAGATAATTATTAATAATCAATAAAATTAATATATATTGGTAAGAAAAAGTACCAATTAGTTTGTTCTGGAGCACCAACACTAACACATGAATTATTATCATGTAAGTGTCCAACTAATATCCATCTACCACCTAGCCACCAAATTTAACCTCATATTAGTGACCATAAAAACTAGGGAACACTATTGGATAACTAATTAATCTATTTTGGACCATTTCTTGTAGATATAACCATCTTATAGTGTTTGTGATTAAGGATAAATCAAACATTAACCTATATAAGGAGGAGTTATTTATTTTATCTTCTTTTTCTTATTCATGTTTTTGTTTTCCTTGTGAATTTTTGAAAGTCCATTGTCGTTTTTTTATTCTTCCAAGGAGTAGATAACTCTCCCATTTTCATAGGGCTTTTAGATGATGGTGGAATACCTTCATTGTAATTGATTTCCATGGTTATCCTAGTGTAATTTATATATACACCATATAATATATTCATATATGTATTTCTTCATTCACAATATAATCCCTATCAAAAAAATAACAATGTATGCTTAGATATATGGAGGTATTATAATGAATAAATTAAAGACCATTGGATGGGTTCATTTTCACCATTTAGGGTGTTCTTTTATAATGATTTTAAGGGTTGAGTATTGGATAATGTAATTGATCCTTGATTTGGCATAAACATAAACAACCAGAAAAAGGTGCTTATAACATCCTTGAATATATTTGATGTAAGATCATTATAAAACTAATGATAATTCTTGGAAAATAAAATTCCCACTATCCTCATTAGAATTTACAACACTAAATCATTCTTATATTAAAGTAAAAAAATCAGCCTTCATGAAATTTTAGTTTTGGTAACCTAAAAAAGGTTTCGAATTGGGATATTCAAAGACATAAATGAACTCTAAAACAAATAATTAATTTTTTAAATAATAAATCCGGGTATCATGTTAACTATTAATGAAACTTATTTATGGGATTTACCCCAACACTTTAATTTTACCAAGTTGAAGCATTCAGTATAATCTAATTTGGGTCGTGAAAAAACAATAAGTCATGTGGAGTGACACCAATGAGCATGCTAACATGAGGTTTTAATTGATCATTATGATGAAATTACTAAGGTATTTGGATGATGGTGTGAATAAATGAATATTCATGCAGCTATGTGGTTATATATATATATATATAATATTTGTAACTTTCTTTTCACTGCTAATTTATTGATCAAGTTTTCTACCATGAAAATATCATTGGTTATTATATGTGTTCTCTACTCCAATATTTTATCATAGGATTTATTTTCACTAATAAATTTTTATCACTTGCCTATATGGTATTAAGATGATCATTATGTTTATGGGAAGGGGTTTGAGAGTTTTATTTTTATATGTTATGTTATTTTATGGTTGGGAGCCCAAAAATTTATTCTATGGATGATCCTTGTTTCTTCATCTACGGAATTATTCCCTAAATATTTAAAATTTACTTTTTCATTGACTGTGAATTTGTAAGTTTTATCCTTTCATTCATTGATCGGGACTCTGAATGACATTTACTAACAAATCCACAATATAGTAATCTTCATGTCCTCTGATTGGGTGACAAGGAGTGATTCACAAGTAGAATTATTGTTTATGTTGTTTGGGGGTGACATGTGTTATTTTTTTTTAATTGGAATGTTAATCTCATATAAGATAATATTATTATATATTTTCTTTTTTTTAATTTCTAAAAATATTTTTCATGAAATTAAAAATAAAAGAGGTCATCCTAAAAAAAATAACAAAACTAAAGACAAAAAACCAATAAAGTATTTTTAATTCATTGAATCAAATATCATTGGATTATAAATATTTATAATTTTATTTTTAAATTAGTTTTAGTTTATTTGTCATAATATTAATAGTTTTTAACCAAGATCAACAAATAAAATAAAGTAAAAAAATCATTTAAACTAGTTGTTTGAAATATTTTTCTCTGATTGATTTTGAACATAATATCAATCCTTATTATTTTTTAATATTATGGAACATAGTGTATTGATAGTAAATTTAAATGAAAATAATTAATTTATAAATCTTTCAAAATTAAAATTCATGTTCAATTACAAATAGTTGGTACAAAACTTGTATTTTAATTTTTTTATTGTGTAGAAAAAAACAATTTAATAGATATATTCTATATATATAATAATACTGAAGACTCCCCCAACACATTTTATTTTCCCCGTCATCAATTTCCCTCCAAAATATGGCTACTCCAAATGGAGGTTTGCCTTTTACGATTTCTCCCCCCCTAAATTTTCCACCCTGAAAAACTTCTCACCCGCTATGAACTCTCCCCACCCAGATGTACGATCCCCTGAAAACAATTTGAAGCTACATATTCAATGGATGATACTTATAAATTATTCGTCCATTTATCTTTTATAATAAATGATCCTTCACACTCTACCGTGTTTCATCGTTTTAGTCTTATGGCTACTCCATCACAGCAGTTACTCCCCAAATATCGAAAAACCTAATGATATCATCACTATTCACTCAATGGTTATTCTAAAATATTTCATAGGATTATATTATAATTATATTTAATTAAATATCACGTGATAAAAAATATGATGAAAATTTAAACCCTAATTTGGTAACCCTATAATAGTTTTTCTCCAAAGTTCTATATTTCATCACCTTTTCTAACCTTAAATCTTATGGTCTATCTTTATTCTTATCTAAAGTTATAGGGTTTAAATTTTATAGACATTCATACTATAAAATTATTATTATAATCACATACTCAAATAAAATCACATAATACACTTTAGTAACACTATTTTTTCATAAGTTCATGGGTTTGAATATTATTATATCTTTTTTAAGATCACTTTGGGATGACCACACTAAGAGGGGTTGGAGCAGTGTGGGATGACTTTTTATTACTTTAAAACATTTATTCCTTTTTATTCCTATGTCAATTATTTAGTGAATGGTTTTCTTTTATTCTTCACCTATCATTATCCATCATTCACATTAAATAATAAATCACAATCAACACCGATATTTATTTACAAGGTTCACCTTCAATGTGGATGAATATGTCTAAAATTCGTGGTGATTATTTTAAAACTTGCACACAAATTTATTTTAATTATAAAATAAAGCATTATAAAGGGTATGGCCTTGTATTCATTTTTCATAGCACTAATGAGGTACAATGAAATCTTTAACACGGAAACACAAGAATATAAGATCTTAGCCTCTCCCACCAGAAGTGATCACCAGTGTAATAAAAGTCTTCTTCAATAGATAAAAATAAATTCTTATCAACTTTTTGAATAGAATTAATTTTATGAGATTCCTTGAATTCAGAAATGAATGGGTTGTCTCAAATAATATATCACTCTAGAGGCATCATCTTCTTCATATTCAATCATAATAATATCAAGATTTTTTATAATGGTATTCTCATTCTCTCTTAATGACCCAAATGATATTTAGAAAATAACAACATGGTCACTAATTCTTCATCAACTATTTACCTTTGACAAACAATATGAGATATCAAAATAAAAATGGAGGATTCTCAATAATTGATATAAAATATCAACATTGAATATAGTATTGGTATCCTCTTAGTATAATTGATTATTTGAAAACACAAAATACACTACACATATTTTTATTGGTAATAAATAATTATTTTATCATACATGTGAATTTCAAGGATAGGCCACATCATATCATATATTTATTTGGATCATGCATATAATTATCAAAAAAACTCTATGTAAACTTATTCATGAATTCATTATTATGCTCTCATTAACATGCATGAAAACTTATGCCATGCTTTCCTTTATGTAATGAAATATACGACATCACTACCTTCACATGACAAGCATATATATATGGTGTCTATCCTTCTTCATGGAATCTAAAGTGCTTTGTGGATACTTTATCTTACTTATTCTTCATGAAATTTGAGCACGTTTCATGGATTTATTCTTCTCCTTCATGTGAAAAAACCACATGGATTGTTTTTCTCCATTGCATTAATAGGTATGTTTGTGAGTTCCTTCTTCTTCTTCACATAACCATTTATGTTCGCAGGATCTCTTTTGCATGAGTGAATCTTGTGACTATCCTCTTCTTCGTGTAGTAGAGTGGCTCATGGAACCCTACTTCTTCATGTAAGCTAGTATGTAGGAAAAGTTCCTTCTTGTATAGGGATCATGTGGACACTCTATTTTTTCTTAAAAAAGAGGATTTATAACAAATATTCAAATGGAAACACAAAACTCATCACCCCTACCTTGATATTTATATAGTAGGATCCATTACCTCTCCTCAAAGTTTTATGACGGGTCAAGACCCATTCAAAGTCTCTAGAATATATCAAGATCCCATATATTTTGAAATTTCAAAACTCTTTTCCAATTCATACTTATGTAATATTGGTGTGGATACATGGACACATGATTATGTTCACATGAAAAAGTGAAACCTCGATGGATAGTTGATCGATAACTACAGGTGGATTCATGCAATAGAATATGTCTAAGATGAGATCTTTTTGGGATAGAAGTTGTGATATTTTTCATGTGATGGATTCGAGAAATATAGTTTTTATATAAAATTGCTTAAATCATAACATGATGCTTCTAATGATTTATTTTCATAAAATTATTTAATTTATAAAAGACAATGATTTCATGCATGGTTTCTAGGTGATCGAGAAATATGTTCTCTCTCTTGGATTGATCACTGCATGTGGTTGATATTAAGGTAGTTTTTAGACATAGGTTTTCTCATTCAGTTGAGAAAACCCTTCAAAAGTAGAATATTGAATATAACATCAGTGCATCAATTGTATAGTGTAGATCAAGGGGATCGAATGGACCTTAAATATGCATATGTTTTTTATTGATGAACAATGCCCATGTGTTGTCTGCCCCATATCATGTTTTTGTGTGGATTGGATCCAATTTATATTACACCATGTTTCACTATTAACTAGAGTCATCTCTGAGTTATAAACCTAGAAACACCATCACACACCTACCCACATAGACCATACCACACCCTTTCACGGTTCCTCGGTCACCCTCCACAAAGGTAAGGCCACACCATTGTGTGGTCCTTCGAGCAAACTCTTGTGTGCCATGTGTGTACACCAAGCACACCCACCATGCATGCTCCTTGTGCACACTATGAAAACCCACTACTACCACCCACCACCTATGGGTTTCCAGTTCAACCCTCTCTTATATGGTTGAGACCAAGGTCGCACATGTGTGGTTGAGGGTTCGTGGTTGTGCAAGGGTTGGCCCATTTTTTTAATAAGTCCCACTTAATTGTACTTATTAATTTACCAAGTAAATAATTGACAAGCCAGCAAAATACCTTCTTCCAAATGATCCATCATGAAAAAAATATAAATATATTTTCCTTTTTTAGGGACTTTAATAATCTTCCAAAACTAATGTGTCAGTCATCATACAATCAAATATTTACATGGACTTAATAAAAAATTATCATAAAATAATAGTATATTTCATACCCCTTTCACTGATTTATAAAATAATCACTTCTTTAAATTACATTTTCATATGTAAAACATATTAATACTAGTTCTACAAGTATCAAAATTTAAATCCACTTCATAAGAATATAGAGCATGTGAACTTTAAAATTCCATGGATGGAACTTCTTCAAAACTTCAACAAACATGCTTGGGAACAATAATGGAATTACAAGCTATTTTTGTTTAATTCAATTCATATAAAAATCAATATATCCATCACTTACGAACTTATTGAAAAAAATTACAATACAAACACCTAGTATGATCAGAATCCCCCCCCCCCCTTTGTTATTTTTTCAATATTATTGTATAAAATGAGATTTCCAAATGTTCACTTCATTTCTTATCTATTTTTTTATTTTATTCTATCCCCCTTATTGATAAAAATGAAAATTACCTGAGAGACGATGGTATCACTTCATTATTAAGAAACGTCCCATTAATTATTCCACTCTAAGCCAACTTGATCCTTTCTTGTTGTCGAAAATAAGAGGGTCTAATTTTGAAATCAATGTCTTCCATTCTCAATTGAAAATATGATAACCAAAAATATAGAATAACTTGTTTTTTTCCTCATATATTATTCAAATATTTCTAGGTTGATAGTAATTTGTTAATACCAATTGATAAAATGGAAGTGGAAATTATCGAATACCACTTGAAAATAAAATTAAAAATATACATACAACCTTATATTTGTACACACATATCAACAAACATATTAAAAACAATAAATTATATTAGGTAGGTCGCTACAGAAAATTAATAGTTTAGTGGAGACTTTTTAGTGGTGGTTCAGTAAACCGTTGATAAAAAAAATCACAAGAATTTAGCTATAGTTTTTTAAAAAATTACACTAAAATTTATCCATTTATTAAAAAAAACTTTCTCCTCTGATCCCCTTCCCCAATCCCTCACATATCCCCCTGGTCCCTCACCATCGTGCTTCCCCCCTCATTAGTTGCTTTGTTCCTTTCCCCCTGAGACCCCTGAGTCCAAGCGTTCATCCATGGTTCTGCCTCCAACTATCATATCCCTTCATCCATTCACCAGCCCTTGATTTTAGGCATGTTTTTTTGTGTTCCTTTTGTGAATTGAGGTTAGCATCACCCTATGAACACACCTCGATCTATTTATTAGTTCATTATAATTTTTTTCTCTAATTGGGGTTTTCTTTATAGATTAGCATGCTGGAATCTCCCAATTATATTGGGAATATTTTTCATCCATGGTAGAGGAAATATTTGGGTAGCGTTTATCTAATGTATTCTCATTTAATTATGGTATGATGTCTATGTGAGTTTCCTATGGGTTTTCTTTATTTTATTTTTACTTTATCTATGGTATGTGGGTGGTTTTAGTGGTGGATTTATCCCTATTTTTGTTTATCCATTTTTTACATAAGTATAATCCATACTTGTATATTAAAAGAAATAAAAATTATTACAACTTAAATTTTCTAATTTTTATAGATATATTTTCCAATAGGGAAACTAAATATTGATCATTGGATGATCTAAAGATACTTTTTCCACTAGATAATGAAATTTTTTATATAAAACCTTCTAGGAATTATGAGAAGCATCAAATCCCATTTAAACTTTTTTTGAATAGTTTTTATATTTAAAACTTTGACTTTATGAACTAGTCATTTTTTATGAAGGATGTTTATATTTACTCTGTAATCATATTTAATTCCAATTTTTTCAATATTCTTCTTAGAAACATAATGAATATTGGATTTCTCTTGTAATTATTCTTTATAATTCTTTATCATAATTGATTTGATGTCAAGTTATGTTTTTTAAAATCAATTGAATTATTCTAGTCTTTATCAATTGTATAGAACTTCCCACTAATTCTTTAATTGGACTCAAATTTCTTAAGAATTTATTTAGGAAAATATTTAACAATAATGGATACTATTTCTTAAAGCTCAATATTTTTTATATTATTTCCATTTCATTGTTTAGTGACACCAGTTCATGTCATAGAATTTTGTGATTATACATTATCCATCCTAAAAAATTATATTACTAGAGGGCCATCTCATTATTCAAGCATCTAAAATAGAAAAGAAATAAAAATGACTATATCTTTTGTATAGTTTAAAATAATATATTTTTAATCAATGATTGTGGCATCAGGTGAATAGTTAAACTTGTGATCTCCCCTGAATGTTTTTTTTATTATGTAGTAAATTTTTTGAAAGAAATATAAACAACCAAAAATATTAATTATATTAAACAAAAGAGACATAAGAGATACAAAAAAGGGGGACTAAGGGGGTTAGAAATAATGATTTTTAAGGGTATTAGCCTATACAAAGATGAATCTATTTGATGGAAAGCATCCTGGGCTAGAAAAATAAAAATATTCTCATTCGGAGTAGCTTTAGAAGCTTGAAAATCAGCCACCATGTTACCCTCACACTAGGTATGAAGGATGGATGTGTGACTATCCAAAAGCTTCTTGCATCTTCTAATCGTGTACTCAATGCTCCAACAGATTAAACATTTTCTAAACAAGGCCTTGATGATGATGAGTAATTCAACCTCCACCTCATTAATATGAATTTACTTCTTTTAAAAAAGAATAAAAACTGTTATTAATGCCTGAGACTACACTTGAAGGGAATCGCCATTACCAAAATAAGATGAGAGTGACCTCACCACTAATTCAAGGGAATCATGAACAACTCTGCCACAACGCATCGATCTCAAGCATCATGAACCATTAGTGTCGAGTTTCAACCCCAGTCTACGAGGCATACACCTGATCCGCTGACCCTGAGGATACCTACTAGTGTTAGTTAAAGGAACCACAGAATGATGGTCCCTAAGATAAGGGTCATTGGTCGAGTCTTTACGCAACCTTCCAAATTCCAGAAGTGATACTCTAGTTCTAAAAATGATGTCATTACTAGACACCATCATCGACTGGTATCTTAGCATGTTAGTTGATGTCCACAATACACAACACCCTATAGTAATACATAGAGCTTTGGCCTTCTCTTCTGGACCTGGACTATCCATTCTAAACCTATATCCAAAATAATTACAACATGGCAAAACTGAATATTTAGTTTCTTTCCTGAATAGAGATGAATTACTCATATTTCTTATTCCCTTTCTATTATAGTCATCAGTTTTTCTGAGGATATTGAATTATAATAAGAAATATATACACCTTCTCTTAAACTGCAATTCAATACAAATTCATAAATAGAACCTACAACAAAAAAATATTAAATAATGTGACTATTGAGATTCTAATTAGAGGTTTATATTGATATTATAATAAAAAATATTAAGATCATTGTGGGATTTTTCATACACTAATAGGGGTGAATTAGAATAGAATGAATTTATACAAATAAAACATTATCCTTTATTTTAGTACCATAATTGATTATATGAATTATTTTTTATTTGAATATAATAATATCATGGATTAAAAGTCTATTTTTTTATTTACACATTTTTGGTTCGACATAATGGTGATATTATTTGATTCCACCCTTTATATGTTACAATTTTTTATCATTTATATAATATTTTAATTATATAATTTGAGATGATGATATATTGATATGGAACTTTTTATTTTGATAAATGGATGTACATATATGACATGATAGTATTATAAATATTTTGTTTGATATTTTGAAGTTTGGAAATAGAAATATTCATGGGAAGACTTCTGAATCTAAGTGGGAGTTTTAGGTACAGGTATTATAATATTTTTATTTCATTCTACCGATACCAGTTGTTATGAATTCACCTTATCTATTAACATTAATTTATCAACCAATTATGTTATTTTCATAGTTGTTCATTACCATAGCTATGTATATGTTGTTTTCAGTACTGTGTATCTGTTATCATTTATAATTTTTTATGCATTAATTTTTTGAAATACATGTTATGAAGTTTATTTTATTTGATTAAATTAAAGTAATTCCAAAAAGAAAACATTTTACTGAACCTAGTTGACTCTCAGTTGACGTTCCCTTGACCACACTGATAGATGATGATCCATAAACCTCCCTCCCTACATCATCTTATACACCCTCCGCATTCCCCCTACACTATCTCCCACACCCTACATTCCTTTATCATCTAGTTTACCCTTAGTCAGCATGACATTGACATCTAAGCCAGAACCTCCCAATTCAGTAGCTTTTGTGGTGAAGAAGCACTTCTTTACTCCTATTTCTTCATGAAGATATTAGAGGGTGACAATTGTGGGTACAAATTTCAATGTGAATAAATTTATTGAACTTTATTTTATAATAGTAACTTTTTTTCATAAAATATGCAAGAAGTGTAACAATAGAGAGAAATATGAACAGTTCAGTTGTCTAGAATCTGAACATATTGAAGATAGTTATCCCATTTGACTATTATTTGGTCCCTAAATATGATGTTGTAGGATTATTTTTCCATATTCAAGGCTAGCTGAAGATGGAGCCAGTTAGCCTTCTAATTACCTAATATTATTAGAGGCATGTGCCTCTATATAAAAAAAATGAAGTCTTTGATTCATAGTTAATTGTAATTTTAATACATTATGTTATAATTAAATGTCATTGTGTTAATAAATTCTAATATTTTAAAAATGAATCTCTTTGCACAAATGTTATTCCACTTTCCTGTTGACGATCTTATAGAATGAATGTGGAAATTGAAAATGTTGGGTCATAAATGGAAGGATTTTCAATGGAAATTATGGAATTAATTCAATGATACTTTGTTGGGCACTCAGTAGTTGTATGATAAGGTGCCTTAAGGGGTACTGAGAGAGAAATGTAAGGTTTTTTGTTGATAGCCATTGTCAAGAGAATCACATTGTATTGAAATATATATTATATTAATCTAATTTTACATATATATACATGCATATGATAAGGATATTAAATTAAATACATACCTACTAAATTACATGTTATTTATTTCATGATATTTCAAGGAAAAATGCATCAAGTTGAGCTAAAAAATCATCCCACACTCTGCCCAATTAAAGATTTTTTTCAAAACTAGATCGACGCTGGTAATATTTTTATTCGTTAAAATATTTATTAGATTACATTGTCTATTTTATATATTAAATTTTTTATTTATATTTTTTAATATAATTAAATAATTTAGGTAACTAACTCTCATGAACCGAACTATTGTTGTATGTTCATACAAAATATGATGGGAGTTATGTTAATGATCATACCAAATAAGTTAGGGCATGGATTCCATTTTCACTGTAACTTATTATCAATTTTTACTATGTTAATATGTATTGCTTCCAATATGATTAATATTTGATTTATAGGTAAAAATAAAATAACTAAATAATTCAAATCCTGTGTAATCCTTCTCAATCACCCTGGATGATCCAATTGGTCAAGTCCTTGGGAAGGATCATCATGTTCAAGTGTGTAGGATGGGTTTAAGACCATTACCATCTAAGTTATTTGGAAGTCCAATAGGGATTATAGTAGTATCTACACCTGGTTATAGTTACTTTATACCTCAATATTCTCATAGGGATATTTTTGAAATGAAAATCAAAATTCATGAATAGGGGGCTTATATAAATATGCATGATGCAAAGGTCATTACTCAATAAAAAGTGTTGATTGAATTATATCTAAAGTTGACTGGATCTATCCTCAGTGTTATTGCATCGATGGATGGCAGTGGGCATGTAAATCACACAACTTAAAAATCATCAAGTATACAAACTTTTATTGGTTTTAATTTTAAATTTAAATATATATTGTTGTTTAATTTTCACCATAATTATCATGTTGGTTCTATAAGTAAGAAGTAAAGATGAAGATTGAGAGCGTGTTGTTCATAGTTCATCAAGTAGTGATTAGAGTTCACCTTGAATTTGGTGATGATTTGTAATAAGTAACCTTTCCCAAACATGTGCCATTGTAATAATTGATGTCACGGCAAAGTGGTTTTGAGCATTACCACTTATATGCCTTATTTTAATACCATGTTTGGGTTGTATACTACTTATTGGGATTTTGTTAATGAGTTCACTACTAACTTCATTGATGTCTTCCTAGGATGTCATATGAATTGAATAGCCACTGGAATGTTTTTCCCTTCTTACATGTTGTAATTTATTCCTGGACTATTCTATTAATTTTTACATGCGAGTAAACCATTTTGGTTACCTTCATGCTAATATGATATCATAGTTTGGTGTGGGGAACATGGATATGATTTTAAACATATTTTTTATCTACTGTATCAGGTATGTTGTTAATTTATTATAATGATCATATTGATTGATACAGTTCTTAATATTTTTTAAGCAAGTCTATAGTTTCTATAATAGCATGGTTATTCCTTTGTCAATCAGTATATATATTTTATAGGTACTATATTTTATTATTATAGAAATAATGAGTAGGTCCAATGGTTAGTATCATATATATTGATGGTGTGGGATGGACTTGAAATACCATGAATCAATATACTTCATATAGGACATAACATTTCCCTAAAAAATTATACTCATTCCCATATTCCATAAAATGGGTTTCAAGAATTACCTTATTGTCTATGACTAAATTTCTTACCTAAAATTGGTCACAAGAATCTTGAATTATTTTGAAACATCTATTAAAATGATCATGTGAATATGTGTACATGTGTGGGTTGTTTAAAGGTATTCATATTTCCTACCATAAGGGTTTTCCTAGGATTATTATATCTGATTTAGAGTCAAATCTCAATACAGGTAATAAATGTATGGATTATCCTGATATAGGGGGTTATTATCAATATATAGTATTGATCTTTAAATTTCCTTGTTATTGACCCACTATTATATCTTTTATTCTAATTTCCAAACTAATCTATTGTATATGTATAAAATATTTTTTTTATTCCGGGGATGCATATTCTCTAGGTTTAATTAAGAAATATATAGAGGTAGTTTAAACTACCACTATATGTTCCAAATTATTATTTAGTGGCAGATTAAACTACCACTATTTAAGTCTTATATTTATTTAGCCGTGGTTTTGTGGATTTAGCAATGGTTTCCACTAGAAAAAAATCTGAAGGATATAGTAAGAGTTTAAATATATGTAATATCCTCAACATTTTTATATAGTGTAAACAGCCACTAAATCCATAAAACCACCACTAAATAAGAATTATACAATGGTTCTCATAACCCACTTCTAAACTGATGAAACCAATGAAAACTTTAGCATTAGTTTTCTGAAACCTTCATATAACAATATGGTGGTTGTTTAAACCACTGCCAAACTAAAAAATAACACCCACTACTGGGCGATTAGGTTTTAGTGGGTAATTTTTATCAAAACGTACATGAAACTATTTTAATATTATTATTTGATGTTAGTGATTCATTTAATTTATCCCCCGTAAGATCATACTTCATTTATTTTTTATGAATATGGATATGAGACAATTCCCACATACCTCCTGAATGATATATTGAACAAGTACCTTCTAGATATATTAGTTTTGAATGAAATAAAATGCACTTGGAACTTCTTTAGATTCTCCACCTCAAGGTATTATCTCCAATTTTACATTATAAAGATGGTAATTTTCACTATTTTTTCTTAAAAATTATAATTAATGTGAATACTAATTTTTGTGATCTCATCCATGATGGTGAATTCAAATCCGTTGATCACCTATGGTAGCTTGATAATCTTCATTAAGGTCGATGTCTGATATTTTGTAAAAAATAATCTTCAAGGTATGAGTAGATAGGTCAAAATAGGGTTGTGAATTCCCTTAAACTTGGAATGAATTTTCCATCTCGAAGATATATAAACTGTGTAACATCTAGGGCCAAATTCTACTAAATCGGTGCCCCAAGTCAGTTCGGCATAAGACCTAAAGTGTGCCTCCTCATATGAAAAAGCCTACCAACTAGCAGCAGGGGGTCTAGGTTGGAACTGTGAGGATACTATGCCTCTATATTAGAGTGAACATCCCTATGTAAACAACCCAATGTCATAAACATCAGAGTAGATGGAACTAAAATAGAATAATGTCATAATAAGATAAAATATAGTGAATACCCAAATAGTTATGTCGCACATACAACATCGATCACCCATAGGGATGATCACACATAAAGAAAATAAATTTAAAAATAAATATTTTGGGCTCTATATCCAACTCTAATCCATGACATATACATTATCTCTATCACCGTATACCATCCAAGATAACCTTCCCAGTCATACATCACTCAACACAAGTCTCAGCCCAAACCTAAACCTACAGAAAATATATGAGAGTTTCTTGGGAACCCATGTATAATGAAAATCTGAGTAGCGTGTGAGTAAAACTCAATAAGACACCAATAATGGGGGATAAAGAATATACAAGTTTAAAAAGCAGTGTATTCAAGTAAATTGTAAAATAAAAAACTAGTACAAGAAAGGAAAATACATCTAAAAAATAAAAATAGTAATATATAGTGATATAATGGATCTCAAGTTTTACGGTGACACCCAGACCAACCAACGTGAACTGATCCAAATCAGTCCTCTAAAATCACAGCATAGGTTGATACAAACTGTGAATAATAAAAATGGATTTTAATTTATTATCCATTTTCAGGAGACATAAACATCATTATCAAACATTATTGGAACTTCATTCTAGTTCCTAAACAATTTAAAAAACCATCACTGGGGATTCAAATTGTCCAATATATCAATATGATCACAAAACCAAGCGTTAGTGCCTGAAGAATCAGTTTGACATCAATGTATATAATAAAACAATAGTGCCTAGATAATCAATCTAGGAAACTAACTGAGGAGACAGAAATCCATTCCTTACAATCTCAATCAATGATGTGCAATTCCATGAAAAACATTCTAATCCTTTGGTATGGACCACCATGGCTAATATCCCAACACTAATGTGGACCACTATGAACAACATCCTAAACCATGGGTATATACCTCCATGAATAACATCCCAATAATGATGTGGACCACCATTACCAAAATCTATTTTCATAGCTGTGAAACTCCATGACCAACACCTTCAACCATTACATCAACAATCTCTTTTCAAGTTTCAACCTCTTAAACATAAAATACATTCAGAAACGATAAAAAAACCCTTTTTAAACCATTTTCATTTACCAAGATAACTACTGGTATTTCACATCAAAATAATCCAAATCCTTCCCCTCCATAAAAATCATTAAAAGATCCATCAAGGCATTTTACTAAAGGGGAAACCACACACCCATTTAAAATAAATATTTGAATATATTTATAAACCCATTTCCATAAATCACAAAGTTTTCAATTCATCATTTTAATATAAGAACCGTTTTAAAACATTCCTTTCCCCCATTCACACTCAAAATTAGGTCAAAAATAATTTCACACATTTTAAACCATTTCAAAATCCTAATAAGCATTTTCAAAAAATCATAACATATAAAATCATTCTAAATCTACCATTTTTCATATTTTAAAACATTGATTCCCAAGACCTACCGATTAGACCTTAACCATTAAATCAATACAACCAATAATAAAAATTGAGATATTCTCATGACACACTCTATTTATCCCTTTACAACCCCACTTTACCCTTTACATGAGACTAAAAACCCCATGGGAGACCACAGTTTTGGTCTTCTAAAAACCCTAAAATCCAATGGGATCCATTTCATCTATGTGGTATCAATCCCATGTCCATCATAAATTACTTAATCCAAGGAACAAAACACACAACACATGGGTTTTAATTCACATGATACTTACACATGAAAATCAATTAACAATACTATGCGTAAAGATCTTAGACCACCTACCTTATTTTTGAATCTTTCAAAAATATTTCTAAAGCATAGAGGCCTTGTGGAGGCCCTTCCAAGAACCATCCAAACACTTTTTTACCCAATAAATCTCAACTAAAACACCCAATCTCTCTAGAAAAAAACTCCAAGTAACCACCATTGGAGGTCCACAATAGACTCTCGTCACAAATCTAGAGAAACTTCTTATGATTTCATACCATTTACATGGTTAATAAAAAAACTTGATTTAAAACATATAAAAATTCACCATGACCTCATACCTTAACAAAACTCCACATAACAAAATTCAGAATCCATATCAAGACCTCTTATATACAAGACAACCAAAAATCTCCATGAGAAATGGGTGATTCCACTATGTCCTAGTAGAATTTCCAAAAAAATAAGAATTGGAGAACTCCAAAATTAGAGAGGAGTAAGAAGAAAGATAAATAAGGACACTAGAGAAGAATAACTCAAATCAAATTCCAAAAAGTCGCTATGGATTCACCCTAAAATAAAGGGTGTGGATAAAAGTAAGGGGTTTGGGGAGTCCCTGGGTCATGTGGCTCTACTGGGGGGAAAAGGGGTGGAATGGATAAAAATACAAAGGGTAATTTTATTCATTAAACAATTTTAACGAAATTTGGGTCATTCACATAGTTTTTGTAAGATCTCAATATTTAGTAAATGTGCTTCCTTATTAATTTTTTTGGTTAAGATCTCTTTTTTCTTATAGAAGTTATTCTCAAGTGCTTGAGGAGTTTTGGAAGTGTTAATATGGTGTGGGACATGAAAAGAGGAGAAAAAGTGAACAAACATCATAGAGAGCATGATTGGAACATGATTAGTGCAAACCATGCACCTGGCCCAGGAAACTATGTGGTATGGGAACAATTTTGGATACAGGGAAACTACATGGTTGCCAAATGGTTTTCCAAACTATGTGGGTATACCTTGGGAACTGTGTGACCGAAATTCCCTTAGGTAGTGGTTTTTGTACGATTTGGAAAATAATGTGGGTAAACTATGCACCCCCCTTAAAAGTTGAAAATTTAGAGTTTTTCCATCTCAGGATTTTTAGATCCCCACCTTATTTTTTCTCCAATTCAACCCCCTCTACCCTAGGTGATGAACTAGTAGACCCTTCCTCCCCCATGGATGATTATATTTCAATTCATAGGTGTTTTGGAGTGTGTTTGGGTGTGAATTGAAGATCAAGGTGCATCTTAAAATCCTCTTTTCTCTTTTCTGAGGATTAGGGCTTGTAGAATCCTTCATCTTCTTACAAATCCCTTAAAACTTCGCTTTTCCCATGGATTTTAGGTTTATTCTTTAGTAGGGGTTTGATCTTGTATCAAATATGGAGATTAAGAAATCATTCACCAATGGACATGTGTTAGGTGGTCATAAATCTTTTTCACATAGTCTTGATGTGTTATATGTATATGTAGTTGTTCAATATCACTATTATGGTTCTTATTGATGTATTGGGTTACAAAAAGGTATTTGGTCCTTAGATTGAGGGGTGATAACCTTCACAGATCCCATTAGGTTTTTAAATTATGTGAGACCACACTTAAGGCTACATATGGGATAAGTCAAACCCTTGTAGTTTGTGAAAAAAATTAGTAAACCTTGAGATAAAGGTATTATGAGAGCTAAAGGGGTAGTAAAAATGTAATCTATATTTCGGTAAAGTTAATGTATTTATGGAAATAATTTATTATTTGGATCTTGTAAATGATTTAATGGTTTTGAAATGAGTTTGATGGTATGCTTGGGTATTTCCGTGATTTTATATTTATTTATGGGATATGATATTTAAAAGTTAGAATTGTTTTTAAAGGCGGTGTTGACCTCAAAGTGATTCAGAAGGGGGCTTTCTAAGAGATTTAAAATGGTGTTCAAAATGGGAACAAGGATCTATTTTTTGTGAAAATGGTTTTATGTTTGTATTTATTGGTTTAAAATATAAGTAAAAGCCATGGGAATATTTAATTTTTAAAAAGGGGTGGACCATATTTTTAAGGTGTGGTTTCAAGATGATTTCAATGAGTATTTTGAATTATGTTTATTGCCATGATTTAGTTTATAAAGGTCTAATGTAACCATAGTAATTTAAGGGATGTAAGTTTAATTGATATAGAACCCATAAAAATTATGTTGGCATGTTAACATGATTATAAAATAAACTAAAGGATTAACTGGCTTAGTTGATGATATAGAGTAAGGGGTGTTTTGCATAATTTTAAAATGGGTTTAATTTGATTAATGTGAATATTCTTAATGGATTATGATTTTTACATGAAATGAATAAGTGGTTAATACATGGTAAATGATGAATGGGTTAAGTGAGTTAACATATGGAAATTATTGAATATGTTTTATGGGTCAATGTATGGGGATTAGAAAATATGCTTAATCATTTAGGCATAAGAAATATTAATTGGGCTAAATGGCTACGCAACATAAATGGAAAATGTGTTAATAGTTTATGCAATGAGAATGATTTATTTATTGATGAATTATGATTTGTGAATGTTATGTTACTATTGTACTATAATTATGAAATGGTATGTGTGGAAAATGGTTAAAGAAGCATGTGCATATGGCTTGGTGGTTGGATAAAGGATTTATGATCCTCCCATAGGTTGGGTTGTACTAATGCTCTAACCCCACCTAGGAATTCATGGGTTACAGAGTCTAACTAATTCTTTATCCCCATAATGGTTTTATTGGATGAAACTACCTAGACTGGGCCTATAATGTAAGTGTTATGTAATGAAGGGTTGGAATATTAGATTGTGGCTCTATGATTACCAACTTAAGGTCATGTTGTTGGTTGGGATGTCAGACTAAGGCTTTTTTCTTTCCAAACACATGGACATGGCCCTGGTCATCGGACCTAGGCTACGGGGTATGTTGATAATTACGATTAGTAAATTCTTTGTGTGTAGAAGTGTTTTTAATCCCTTATGATTCATGAATGACTCGATTAGGACATCAGGTAAATGATGTAAAATCATAACCCATGGAATATGAGATAAAGATAAATTTAGTAATGAAGATATAATAAGTGATGAAATCATAATAATGACAAAAATGTATTGAATGAATATGATATTTAAATGGTATGTGATGAATTGTGAGTAGTTAAATACCTTATTCTTAAATGTGTGTGATACCCTTTGTGCCTTGGCATATAATCCCAATGGGACCTGAGTTAGTTTCATTGTTTGGTAAATTCTATGGAATTTAATAAGTAAATGGATATTAGATAATTGCTTAAATTATTTCTTCGTTACTTGTTTATTTATTTCACTTATTACCTAAATACACATTTGTATAGAACAGATATTTCTTTAGAAATTCTTGGTTGTGGCCTGTTGAGTTGTTCTCACACCTACATAGGCCTCCAAGGAACTTGGGTACCTCAGAAGATGATACTTATTTCAGTTACATGTTCAGGATGATAACTTGGTGTTGGTTGTGCTTAGTATGATGGTTGGACTACGGAGGTTTGGACTAGATTTGGACACGGATCTGGTTTTAGATTCTTTTGATATTTTTTTTCTTGTTTTACAGTTTATGAATACTTGACTAGTATTGTATTAATTACATTTTGTAATATCATATGTAGATGGTCACATATTATTTTTTATTATGTATTTTCTGTTTATTGTCCTTGTGGTTATTTTATCTGATTGTGTTACTTTTGGTTTGGATTCACTCTGATAAGTGGAAATAGTCTCCCCATATTCCTCTTTAAACCCATGATACTAGTTGGAAACCCCTATCATATAAGGAGGTGCTCTTGAGTTCATGCGACAACTCGGATCAGGGCCCTGGTTATAGTGTCATCAAAGACATGGATGTTAGAAAGTGGTATTAGAGCCGGTATTTTGTCTTAATATTTAGTCTATGGTGGACCGAAGACTAAAATATTGTCAGGTCCAAGTAATAAGTTCACTACTAGGTTCTTGTATCCCTATGAATGAAGGAAAATATAGGTTTCCAAGGGTGGTAATTAAAGTTCAATTTTGTGATTTTAAGGTTGATTGTCATTCCACCTAGAGTGGTGCACCTAGATGTGATGTCATTGATTTATGTGGTTTCATCTCTTATCTTGGCATGGCAAGAGAGGATCTTAGAGTTCAAGAATCATTCTATGCGCATAGGATAGATAGTTCATCTATATGTTGTATGTTATTGACTTGTGAATTACATGATGATGAACCAAATGGGTATAAAAAGACAAATTGAATGCAATAATAGGTATTGAAGAGTGGGTTGAAAATGTGTTTGAGAAACATAAATCCTTGATTTTTTAAAGGGGAAATATTTTGAAATCTGATTTTGAATAAAATTGATTTTTTCAAATGATCGGATATCAAAAAGTGTTTTTGAAAGTTTAAATGCTTGGGTTTTGAAAGGTGAAATCATGGGTTTAAATGGTAAGGATTAAATTAAGTGGGAAAATGTAATAATAATGGAACTTTTAGGGACACCAGTGGGGGTTATTACTAGAATTGGTTGTTGACCCTCTGTATAGTAGATTTGGTAGTGAGAGTACCTTAGTTTTGAGACCTAAGGTTGGAGGATGTGAGATCTTATTGAGTTGGATATACTGGTTATTGGGATGTTGTCCTCCTTAGTAATGTTATGACATCAAATTGAGAAATGAGTCTATTATTGTGAATTTGATTACTCTCATGAGTTGAGATATCGTGATTTGTGTTTTGGACCCCAGAGAGGATGTTTGGTTCGTGGTACCAATGTACGTGTGTGAGTATCTTTGACATGGGATTTAGAGTAAATGGTTTTTTAGTGCATTAGACATTGTGTGTTTAGAATGAGGGTTGGATTAATTCCATGAATAGGTATTTTTTTAAGCTGTTGTGTGTGGATTAGAGATAGTCGAAGGACTTTACATGGTGTTGTTCCAATTTGGAGAGTTGGTACTGTTAGACTTTCAAGGATGGCCTGTGAAAGAGGTCATTGAGGGTGTCAGTTCCTATGGGTGCATGTGGAATATGTAGACATTTTAGACCATGGTAATGGAACACAGAGAGTGTTTGCAAGTGTAGTATTAACCTGGATGGATAAGTGTAAAGGTTAATGGATTTGGGAGTTGGGGTTTGAGTTATGGATATGAGTAGAAAATATCAAGTAATCAAGGGTAGCCTCAAGGGAGATCAGCCCAGTTTGTAGGTTCCTTAGAATGTGAAGCACATATGGATGATTCAGAGGTGAAATCGATGCATGGTGGATTTCAATGGGCTTAGGTGAAAATTCATAGTCATGCTTTATACTCTCTTTGGTAATGCACTTGGGTGCTTGAATTTGGTTATAAGGGTGGTTGTGAAGGGTAGGATCATTTGGAGACATGAACCTATGGTTTTTTGGAGTTAGATGTGGAAGGAAATGTCAGTTTGGGGTGGAAAAGGAAATGGTGATGAAAGCATGGTTAGGTTGTTTGTTTGAGTAGTTTTTGTTGTGTAATATGTTGAAAAATATTTGGGATCGATGATTCTGTAGGAGCAGGAGGAATTTACATCTTGTCAAATCTAAATATGGGTTTTGTGTGTGTCCAAAATAGAGTGCAAGAAACCAATTTGTTTTGGATTGGTGGAATGAGTCATTGAGTATCTTTTGTGGTTAGTGGGACTATGCAAGAAGAACTCGAGCGGGGTAATGATAAGGGAACCAAAAGGGATGTTGGGTCACGACTGCTTGGAAGAGGTTCATGATGTTTCATTGAGTTTGGTTGGAAACTCTATTCGAGATATAGTCTTCTAGTGTGGATAAGACATCATTAGATGGGGAATCCCAAGACCTTTGGTAGGTTGATGTTTTCTCTTGGTAATAGGGTATGATGAAAATGGATACTTTTTTTGGTGTTCATTGACAAATTTCTGGTGTAATTTTAACTAGATATGATCATTCCCAATATCTTGACATCATTTAGGTGCATTTAGAAGGCTCCGGTTTTACACCTAGTGGCCTGAGGGTGTTTTGGATAGTTGATGACATCATGGAGGATATTCTCATGGTGCGATATGTGTATGGGATATGGTGGGGGTTAAACCATCAATCGGTTATGAGAGAGGTCCTTGAAATGGACCAGATGCCGAAACATTCCATGGGTATAAATCTCAAAATCTGAGAATGGGTAGTTTGTAATGTTAGTTTGTTGTAGTAAGGAAAGACTAGAAAACCATGAACCAGTTCAATGTTCATATTTTAATCTAGGTGTGATCTGCGACAGTTGAAAAGGATTGAGTAAATTAGTGAGGATGATACTCCTAAGGTGGGGAGTGTCATGTTAATTCAATGATGTGGAGAAGGCTATGAAGTGGATGTGGTGGAATCCAGATTCTAATGGGAAACCAGTGAGGTTCATGCTCATGTTGGCCTTGGTTGTGATGGTCAATCGGGCCAAGAGATGGCTCCAATATTGATCGGTTAAGTGCCTCTAGATGAAGAGTATATTTGGGTTATGCTCTTCGAATGTTCAAAATGAACCAAGTCTATTGGGACTCAAGTTGCAGACCATGGTTGTTCCTAAAATGTTGTTAAAATTAGTATGTTTGTTCCACTTATATCAGGCTTGGATTACTTCTTGTTCTTTGAAGGAATCTGGGTGAGATGGCATGAAGCGATGTGGACTATGAATCGTGAAATGGGTCAGACCGAGAGTGTTATGGTTGGTTATTCTAGGGTAAAATAGTACCTTTCCAGTGTCCTTTCATGCGATGGTCCTGTAATGATGAAAAATATTTCACTTTTTCTTAATTTGGATAATGGTGAGTTTGGGTGGATGCATCCTCAAGGAGAATTAGGTTGTGTTTGTCAAACTTGGTGATGCAAATGATCTTAGGGTATGACATTTTCATTGTTTCGAGCATTATTGTGGCATGAAATAGCTTAGTTATAAACTTAAAAGGTGAAGGTTGATTGGTGGGACTATGGTATAAACTTTTTGGTCTTTAGGTCTTGGAAATTCTTGGAAGTGCGGCTCGAGGATGAGTCGTTATAATATGGGGAGGTTGTAAGATCATGATCTTTAGTTAAGGTACATCCTTGTTAAAATGGTTGGTTAAACTCTATTTTCTGGTTAAATAAGTTCTTCAAAATTTCTTGAGGAGTTATTCAAGTGTTTCGGGGGTAAGGGACATGAAAATAGGATAAAATTGATCAAACAACACATAGTTCACGGTTGGCGCACAGTTAGTGAAAATCATGCAACTGACCTCGGAAACTCTGTTGTATGAGAACCATTTTAGATAGAGGGATAAATCATGGTTACAGCATGGTTTTCCAAACTGTGTGAGTATTCCAAGGTAATAGTGTGACCCAATTTCCATTAGGCAGTGGTTTGTGTACAGTATGAAAAACTGTGCGCCCCATTAAAAGTTGAAAATTTAAAGTTTTTTCATCTCGATATTTTTAGATCATAACCCGATTTTCCCTCCCATTCGACCCCATCTACCCTAGGTGACGAACCAACATACCCCTCCTCCTCCATGGATTACTCTCCTTTGATTCTTGGGAATTTGGATCATTTTTGGGTGTGAATCGAAGATCTGGGTGAGTCTAACACTCCAATTTTCTCTACTTTCTAGATTAGGGTGTGTAGAATCCCTCATCTTCTTTTGAATCACTAAAACCTTTACTTTTATTGAATATTTTTGTTTTCAATTTAGCATGGGTTTGATCTAAGATCAAAGGTGGATATTAAGAAAAGGTTCATCAACGGACATGTGATAGGTGGTCATATATCTATTTTCCATAGTTTTGTTGTGTTTTATGTGTATGTAGTTGTTCTATTTGACTTCTATGGTGTGTATTGAGGTCTTGGGTTATGAAAATGGATCTATAACATATATTTAGGAATTATAAACTTCATGGACCCTGTTGGATTCATCAATGATGTGAGACACAACCTTGGGATACCCATGGGGTAAGTCAGACCCTTATAGTTGGTGAAACAAAATTAGTAAACCTAGAGATAGGGGTATTATTATGAGAGCAAAAGGGGTGGTGAAAATTTAATTGATGTGTGGGTAATGTTAATTGATTTATTGAAACAATTTATCAGTTGGTTATTGAAAATGATTTAATGGATTTGAAATAAGTTTCATGGTATGTTTGGGGCTTTCCTTCATTTTAGATTTATTGATAGAAAATGATGTTTGAAAGTGAGAAATGTTAAGAAAGGAGGCCTTGAACTCAATGTGATTCAGAATGGGGGTTTATAAGAGATTTCAAATGATGTTTGAAATGGGAACAAGGTTTCCTTTTGTGAAAAAACATTAATGGTTTTCTTGATTGGTTGAAAATGTAAGTAAAAGCCTTAGGGACTGTTTTAGTTTTTAAAAGGGGAAAATCATGGTTTTAAGGGGTGGTTTTAAGATGATTTTAAATGAGTATTTTGAATTGTTTTTATTTCAATGATGTAGTTTATAAAGTTCTTATGGAACCATGGAAATTTAAGGGTTGTAATGGTTATTGAGATAGAACCCATAACAATTATGTTGTCATGTTAACATGGTTATGAAATGAACTAAATGATGAATGGGATTATTGATGACATAGCGTAAGGGGGTGCTTGGCATGATGTGAAATGGGGAAAATGTGATTAATGTGAATGTACCCAATGAATTATGATTTGTAATTAAAATGAATAAGCAGTTAATACATGGGAAATGACAAATGGGTTAAGTGAGTTAACATATGGAAATTGTTTAATATGTTATACGGGTTCATGTATGGGGATTATCTAATATTCTTAATGGGTTAGGCATAAGAAATGGTAATTGGGTTAAACAGATAAGAAAAATAAATGAAAAACATGTTAATGGGTTATGAAATGAGAATGATTTATGTATTGATGAATTATAATTTTGAATACTATGTTATTGTTGTATTATGATTGTGAAATGGTATATGTGAAAAATGGTTAAAGAAACTTGTTCACTTGGCTTTGAAGTGGGATGAAGGACCAATGCTCCTCCCATGGGTCGATTTGTACTGATGCTCTAACCCCAACCAAGAATGCATGGGTTAGGGAATCAGACATATTCTATTTTCCCCTAATGGT
The DNA here is from genome assembly GCA_963277665.1 of Viscum album. NCBI lineage: Eukaryota > Viridiplantae > Streptophyta > Magnoliopsida > Santalales > Viscaceae > Viscum > Viscum album. The sequence continues at coordinate 1,409,823,373 of OY728125.1, forward strand.
TTCATTGGATAAACTACCTAGACTGATCCTCCATGGTAATTGTTATGTAATGAAGGGTTGGCACATTAGATTGAGGCTCTATGCTGTCCAACTTATGGTCATGTTGTGGGTTGGGATGTTGTGCTGAGGCTTTATGCTTCCCAAACACATGGACATGGAATGGTCACTGGACTGAGGCTCCAAGGTATGTTTATACTTATGGTTAGTAAATTCTTTGTCAGTAGGAGTGTTTGTAACCCCATATTCTTGATGAGTAACCAGATTAGGCCATTGGGTAAATGATGTAAATGTGTAACCCATGGAATATGAGATAAAGATGAATTTAGTAATAAAGATGGTATAAGTGATGAAATGGTAGTAATGAAAAAATTTATTGAATTAATAATAAAATTGATGGGTATGTGATGAATTATGAGTATTTAAATCCCTTAATCTTAAATTTGTGTGTTAAACTTTGTGCCTTGGATTAGACACCTAATGTGGCCTGGGTTAATTTCACTATTTGTTTGATTCTAGGGAATTTAATTTCTAAATGGATATTTGATAATTGATTAAATTTTATCCTTATTACCTATTTATTTATTTCACTTGTTACCCGAATACATGTTTGTACAGACTAGTTATTTCTTTAGACATCATTCATGGTGGCCTACTGAGTTGTACTCAAACCCTAATTAGGCTTCCATGGAACTTTTGTACCCAAGAAGATGTTACTTATTTCAACTATAGGTTCAAGATGAGAACTTGGAGTTGGTTGGGCTTGGGATTATGGGTTGCAATATGGAGGTCCAGACTGGGTTGCGACTCAGATATGGTTTTAGAGACTTTTGATAGTTTTGGTCTTTGTTTACATTGTATGACTACTTGAAATGTATTGTATTCAATAGATTTTGTTATAGCATATGTATATGGTCACTTATGGGTTTTTATGCCTGTTTTCTATTTATTGTCCCTATGGTTATTTTATCTGTTTGTGTTACTTTTGTTGTGGATTAACACTGATAAGTGGGTATAGAATCCAAGTGTTCATCTTTAGACTCGTGATTCTAGTCAGAAGCCTCTATCATATAGGGAGGTACTCTTGAGGTCAGTTGATGAATTTTCTCTAGGCATAAGTTATAGTTTCTTCTGGGTTAGGGACATTAAAGTTATCCAAATTGTGTACCAACTATGTTCCCCCTACTTTCGAACCCACATACCCCTTATAGTTAGGAAAACCATGCAACAACTGTGTGTTCATCACACCCCCCCTGCAATAAGGCACGTGGTTTTTTGAAACCATGTGCAGCCCATGTGCCATGCCACAGACCATTTTCAACCCCACACAATTTCTCCTTTTTCCTCACATGGTTTACCCCAAATAGTGATCAAATATTTATACTTAACCATTCTCAGTTCAAAATGAACTAAAAACTTTTTAAGCAACAAGGTGTCATATGATTTCTCCTAAAAAATGAATACCAACCAATGCACCTAGGCCATAATTCTCTAAAACTACTGAAATATAACCTGAAGCCTCTGAAGATCATATGAACACCAGTGCTGCCTCCTGAGACTCATTCCTATTATCAAAAAAATAGGAATTCTAACTCTCAAAATCTCATTTTGAGTCATAATCCAAAATTTAACTTATCCTATAAATGATAATATAAAATCCTTCTGAAATTTTCAACCCATATGAAAATGGGTCTTACAACCTCCCCACCATAATACTTCTCATCCCTGAGAACTCTTTATGGTCATCCATCTGAACCACCTAACCAACATTGGTCACCAATTACAACCAATATCCTCATTCAATCTCTGAATAATAGAAACAAAACCAAACCACAAACTCTAACTCAAGGAAATAAACTACAAAAAACCTAATCCAATGCCTGTTATCAAACCTAAAACACCAAGATGATTCTTACTTGATCCCCTATATCCAAAGCACTGATCATCTCATCATCCACCACTCATCGGATCTATGGTCCTCCCCATATATGTGTCATCTTATAACCACCAAATTTGATGCTAGTAACCACGTCCATTGAAAAACCTCAAAAGAACCACCAAATCATTCTCTTGAAACATTCCCAGCATGGTTCAAAATTACTCTTCCCAATACTTATGAGAAAACTAAATCAACATCTATAGCCATCCTCTTCATTGAAAACCAACTAGGGAAGATGCATACCAACCACCCAAGTGAAAAATAAGAACGAACCAGATTTTCCTTGAGATCCCATTCCAAAATTAGTATCTCACTTGTTCATATCTAATATATGTCAGTCTATCCCTGACTGAATCATCTTGAAAGTACTCAACTCCCAATTTTGGCATGTTTCCACCTCACCTGATCACAATGTCATCATACTTGGATTCATTCCATGATTATTTAAACACACCCACTAGAGTTAATACCTAAATTCCAGTGAGATTCCCTAGTTAGGTCCTCTACTGAATCAAGTTATCATCTTTCCCTATAGCACAAATTTCCACCCCCAACATAATACCCGAAAAATGATTTTTGGAACCACTTTGAGCCGGAATACAACACATGGATCGGTTATCTACCACAACTAATTTCTATTTAGTGTTACCTACTGAATTTAATCACACACCTCATTGGTTCCTCACTAGAATCACAGCACCACAACGACCGGTCCATGTCCTGTTCTACAGCCTATGACCCTCCCAACATGAGGGACATACCCTTGTGACCAATAAGTCACACCCCACCATTAGATTTTTGTTCACACTGACTCTCTCAAGAAACTAAAACTACCATGGCCCACACTTTACCATGCTTAAACCAATAATTAGATGTACCAATCACTCTCTAACTAGAGAAAAAAACAAAACATCAATTATTTCATGCTCATAGATTCTGAGAAAGGAATCCACAAAATTTGTTGATATCTAGTCCGCTACAATGACTTACTCACAACGAATGATGGTGATCCTCACTATATGGCTTAACTTACACTATTCCATGAGTATCACTTCTTAGGATGACCTCCATCAAACCAAGAAAACATTTAGTTCCCTAGGAATGTAGTTTTTCACCTCTAAGTATACCCACAATGATGTCAAGATATTAGACACGATCACATCTAAGATAAGAGTATTTTAAAATATTAATGATGAATACCACCACCACTCACACATTTCCAATATCACCTCTATATCTAGGGACATCTCAAACCAATACAAAGGCCATGGGCCTCCTTTCCTGCAAGTATCTCATCATATTCCCATCGGTTCTCATCCTACTCAAAGTTGCCTTCTATACTAAATAATATTAGGAATCTACTCTCATATTATTTGATCCATAAACCAAATGACACAATGTGTCACCATCCACTCACACATCCAAGATCCCATTAACACTTAACTATCACACACACTCTTATGAAACCCCACTACAAAACCTAATTCTGACGTTAATGAGTCAATATTTATGAAACCTTGCCTCAAAAGACCTATCCACTGACTGTGCCTCTCCCACTTGTCCCTCTTACCCAAAGAAGATAATTCTTGGTGCTTCCAAAAACCAAAAACAAATCACAAGTAAAAACCAGTTACCCAACCACTCAATACTTAAGTATCATTCAATGTTCCCATAAGATAATATACACTGTCATCATGTTCTAGTAAACACATGAATATTTAATTGATCTGGTCACCAAATTGGCCCTACACTCAAAAAACATTAGCACCATCGATCATCCACACTCCAAATTCTTTCCATCTCAAAGAAAACTAGGCATCTCTATATGTATTTTACTGTTAGCATACATGGAATAACTCACCCATATAGTAATCACCCTAATAAAACCTAAAATCCTAGAACTACATACCATTGAGTGAATTTTGTGATCCTAATTCATCTCAAAACCACTAGGCACATCCATCTACACATCCATTACCTGGGCTGGGCACCTAGACAATCCCGACCCTCTAGAATCTAACCATAAAGCTAAAACAATTTCACTCAAGTTATATTTCCCAAAACCAAGTAAATATTATAAAATAAAACCCCATACTAGGTTTCACCCTTAATGTACTATTTTCAAAAGTCCAAAACAACAATATTTACCTCACGCACCGAGAAGCATGCATAACCCAGCTGACCCCTCACATGGGTCACCCTAGAAAGCCACATGGCACCAACTCCCAAAATTTGGGTGACATTAAAAAGGTTAATGTGTCCAACCACCCAAGTTCTATACAAACTAACAGAATTCCACAACACATGGGGAATCAAACATGATGTCAAATCATCTTTTCATGACATCCACAATTCAAAACACCCTCCTCTAGGATCTGACGTCATAAAGGCTTCATATACCAACCAACTACCCACAACTAGGGTGTCCATCCTCTCTAACCATATTCACATAAGATCAATCTCTAGAGGACCCATATATGCAGATGATCCTGAAAAAAATCAACCAAAAGTGGTCCAATAATCACATACTTATACCATGCTAACCCACCAAGATCACTGCACCAACCATACATGAGGACTACATAAGAATCCTCAATGATGAGCACCTCACCAGAGATCCACAGAACCTATCATGAAATGAAATCTATATAATAACACACTAGAATGCCTATAAAATGTGGATCCTATATATTTACCTATCATGATTCATTAAACACCTCTTGAATCTACCGTCCAAGAGTCAAATCAAAATCATGGGATTATTTCCAATAGGACAAGATCCATAAATCCATCATAATACATCAAATCTAAACAACATGTTCATTAGTCAAACTAAAAATCATATACAAACATAACATCACAAATAAGAACAACAATCCCAACCCTTGGTAACTTGGAATCCCTATTGTACTTGCTATTTACGATGCACCTCCCGGTATCCATCACAATCCCCAACACATCCCTATATCTACAATATACCAAAACCTAAAAAAATAGAAATGGAAAACCTATGATACCACTATTTAACATCTTCTTATAAATTACACTAAACTGATTCTCCGAGCTGGTTCACCACAAGACATCAAGTGTGCCTCCTCATATGCCTGAACCTACCAACTATCAGTGGGCATCTAGGGTGGAATATGAGAAGAATATGCCCCCATATCAAAGTGCACAACCAGAAGTATATAAAAAACATTGTACACCTCATAGTGTATGATACAGAAATATAAGCATGTTATGTGAAGATGAAATATAGTCAAGTATCCAACAGACATTTCACACAAACAACATCGATTTCCCACTAAAATGATCACACATATAAAAAATAAACAAAAAAATTAATACATCGGGTTCTATAACCAACTATAAACTATGAAATATACATGTTCTCCAACACCATAATACCATCCAAGCTAACATGATCAATCAAGCATCACTCAACATGGGTATCAGCCCAAACCTGTGCATATCGTAAGAATATGATTGTTTCTTTAGTACCTATGTGTATTCATGGCTTATGTAGGGTGAGTGCAACTTAGTAGGCCAACACCAATGGTTTTTAGAGAAAATAAAAATCTAAATATAAGTGTAAATCGGTAAATAGTAAAATAAATAACTAATATGGAAATGGAAAATACAACTCAAAAGAAACATAATTTTATCTAGTAACACAGTGGCTCTTTGGTTTTAAGGTGACACTTGGACCAACCAACATGAACTGCCCAAAACTGACCCTCTAAAAGCATATCATATGATGATACATGCTACGAATAAAAAAAGGACTTTTCATTTATCATACATATCTAGAAGGCAAAGAAATGAATATCAATAATTCCTAAAACCACTATCTAACACATAAAAACATATACAAAACCATTTGTACCGATTCGAAGTGTCATGTACTTCAATATAATCATACTACCAAGCATTAGTGATCAAATAATCAATATGGCATCTATATATATAATAAAATAATAGTGCTTATAGCATCAGTCCAGGGAACCAACTGAGTACTTGAAATTCCTTATCTGATAATCCTAACAAACGATGTGGACTACCATTACCAACATCCAAAACCATAGGTATGGACTGCCATGAACAACAACCCAACAAAAATGGGGAACGATATGACCATGATCCTAAACAAAGGGAATGAACCACTGTGAAAAAAACCAACAATAATGTGGGCCACCATGACCAACATCTCTTCCTACAAGTGTGGGCAACCATGACCAACACCTTTAACCATTACACTAACAATCACGTTTCAAGGTTCAATATCTTGACTTTACAATACATTCGGATACCAAAAAATCCCATCTTCAAACTATTTTCATTTACCAAGGTCCATATGGTCCTTCCACACTAAAAAAATCCAAATCCTACCCTTCCATCAAAATAATTAAAAGATCCATCAATGAATTTTACCAAAGGAGAAACCACACACTCATTTCATATCAATATCTGAATCTGTTTATAAAACCCTTTCTAAAAACATAAAAATCAACACTTCATTTTAAAAAAACCATTTTAAATAATTACCTTCCCCCTTTTATTCCCAAAACAAGGTCAAAACCGAATACACAAATTTAAATCCATTTCAAAATCCTCATAGGAATTTTCATTAAAGATTAACATATAAAATCATTCCAAGTCATCCTTTCACCATATTTTAAAAACGTTTCTTCTAAAGTCCTATAAAGTTTCCTCTAAAAATTAAATAAATCAACCCAGTGAGATAAACCAGGTTAAGCTCATAAACCACTCTCTTAATCTACTTATAACATCACTTTACCCTTTCCATAAAATGGTGCACCATGTGGGAAACTATAGGTTTAGTTTTATTAAAACACAGGAATCCCATGGGGTCAGTGGAAGGTCAAAGGTATCAACCCAAGGCCCAAAATGATTACTTAATACAATGAAGAAAACACACAACACATGGTATTTATGAAACAAACCATATACATATTCAAATCAATTAACTAAAAAATAGGGAAAGATCCTAAACCACCTACCCTATTTCATAATCTTTCTAAAATGTTTCAAAATCATGAAGTCATTACCAAGTATGAACCAAAAATAATTCTAACCCCACAAAACCCAATCGATCTCATCCCAAAAACCCAATTACTCTTCCTAAAACACTAGTAAAACACCACAGGAGGTCCACAATATACACCTGACACCAATCCCAAAAAAATCTCTAAGATTCAATACCATTATCATGGTTAATCAAAAGATGATTTGATAGAAAACATAATAGAATTCACCATGACCACATAACTTGATGAAACACAATTAAATTACATGAAGAATCCATTTAGGGATCGACTCTATGCACGATAATAAAAATCCCCATGAGAAATAGAAGATTCCACCATGCTTGGGTGGAATCTAAATGTTAATCTTTTATGAAAATTCCTATGAGGATTTTGAAATGGATTTAAATTTGTGTATTAGGTTTTGACCTAGTTTTGGGAATCAAAGGGGTAAAGTAATTATTTAAAATGGTTCTTTTTTTAAAATAAAGTGTTGATTTCCATGTTATTTTTAGAAAGGGGTTTATAAATAGATTCAGATGTTGATTTGAAATGAGTGTGCGGTTTCTCCTTTAGTAAAATTCCTTTGAGAGGTCAGACCCTCATCTTCTATTCTTCTAATGCATTCGAAGGGTCTACTATGTGAGTTAATTTCTCTAATAAAGATGGTCCCAAACTGTTTTGGGGGTTCTAATCCTGGGTATGGTTTGGTGTACCGTTTGAAGATGCAGGGGGGTTGGGTAAAATGGCAGCCCCCAATCACCGGCCATAAATTGAATTTGGACAGGTCATTCATGAATGGATTTATGTGAGGGGGTTTGGTTCGGGACAGCAGTGGATCAGTTTTATTGGCATTTACCAGATTCCATGGTCCGGGGAACTCAATGGGGGCAGAGGTATGAGCGTAACATATTGGTGTTTTGCTATGAAAAAGGTTATCGTTGATGATCATGGAAGTGGAGTCGGACTTTGAGGTGCTGATTCGGGCTCTCCAAGGGATAGGTGATTTCACTTGGTGTTGGACTTACTTGGTTCGTGCATGTGGAGTAGATCTTTTTAATGATTGTGTTGTCCGCCATATCCCTAGAGAGGCCAACTTTGCCGCAGACGATCTTTATCGTGGATGTAGTCTTGACAAACCTTTGGTGATCTTCTCTACACTGGGTTCTCTACCTCAAGAATGTATAAGATTTGTGTTAGTGTACTCTTTGGGGATCCATAATTTTAGACCTCCGTGATCTTGTAATGTAATGTTCCTCTCTTTGAAATAAAAAAATCAAAGTTCAGACAGGATAGGAGTAAGAAGAATGAGAAAGGAGGCCACCAAAGGAGAAGGAATCACCTCCAATTATAATAAATTTCCATATACATACCCCAAAATCAAGGAGAGAAGAGAAGGAAAGGGTTTGAAGAGAACCTAGTTTGCGTGACTCTACTAGGGGATAAAGGGGTAAAATGGCTAAAATCCTTAGGGGGTATTTTTTCATTTCACAAATTTAATGAAATTATGGAGAGTTGAATGGTTTGGCTGCATAGTTATTTGAACCATGTACTAACCATGTACCCCCTATTTTCCAACCCCCATACCTCACATGATAATTCCATAAGGTAAGGAAAACCATTTGTCAACTGTGTAGCTATTACTCCCCCCCCCCACCCATGTTGCAAGGCTCATGGTTTTTCTGAGACTATGTGAATCCTGTGTAACGATCGAAACTTTTATTAATTAAAATTATGCTTGATATAATTAAATGTCTTATTATGTAAAATGGTTGTATAAAATATCAAATTCCTTGGTTTTATGTTTTTGTATTTTAAAATACTATAAAGAATTGGGATAGTTCCTAATATAGTCATTGAACAGTGATAACATGATTAGTATAAAAATAAGGCTTTAACAAAAACAATTTACTCAGAAAAATGAAGTGATAGCCTCATCTAGTAGAATTTCTCTATACGAAGCTCATTTATTAAAGATCAGAAAGGAGGTGACATCATTGGGCTTCTATCTTTACCAAGCCCAATCCGAGCTTCAATGTGTTAATCTTGAGAAGAACTGTCTATGGGAGAAATGGAAGTTAATAGAGATTACCACCTGAGCGATGTTATTTAATCCTCCCCAAGATTTTGTCACCATCGCACACATTACCCTTAGGCCTTATGTGGGTGTTATAAATGGTTATGTAAAAATACCCCAGCACTATGGTTATGTACATTATTTTTGTATATAGAATATATATTCATTTTATAATTGTTACTTTGTAAATAGTTTTTAAAGAAAAAATAGTATTTTTAGTTAATATTAAATTAATAAATCTATTTTGATGAATTAATGGATTTTTGAATTAAATAATATTTTAATATTATTACTAAATTACTTTTTAATAAATATAAATGATCATATAATTATTATGAATACAATTGTAATTTTTATTAAGGTTTGAAAGCTGTTTTTGTCAAAACCCAAGAATTTTCGATAAATATAAATTTTTATTTTAAAAGTAAAAATTAACATATTTAAAAAATTATTTAGATAAAATGAATAACATTTTTTGAATCCGGACATTGAAATTATCCAATGGTGAAGTTTTCATAATTTTCTGAGATAGTCGAATTTTTTGGAAAAAATTAAATACTGTTTAAATATATATTGTGTTTTATGACATCACAATGACCCAATAGTGATGTAATAAAATACTATAAAATGTATGTACGGACAATATATGTTTTATCTTTAAAATAATGTGATTTTATATTTTTTTTGATTAATTTTATGGTGCCTTAGTTGACCATCCAAGACTTAAAAACATTTTAACTTTTAAAATGATTTCCTTGTGAGAGTGGCTTGCCTCCACATAAGAAAGCCTAATATTTTAATAATTTAGGACATTTTACTTATAAATTAATTTTTTCTACTCCCCTTTGGCAAAACCCATGGGAAAAAACTATGGGTTGCTTTGTGGTTTTGATTAGTTTAATGTGTGGTGTCCAAAACCTAAAAAATAAAGTATTCCCTCTCATTCCCTATATAAACCCGCCCAAGCCCCCACTTCTCTTCACTCAAAAACCATGGATCACATCCCTACACTATCCTAATCTCTCTAAAATCCTTCCAAGTCACACCATGCTCCCAATAATCCTCTCTCAAGCCCCTCCCAAGCCTTTGGGATCACACTTCCAAGTAAGGGATTTCTTCCTTTCTTATTTTTGTCCAAATTTCATTATGTTGTTATACCATTTGTTTCAATAAAAAATGTTAGAGTATGATTTCACACATCCACCATACTTCCCTCCTTATGTTTTAATGATTATAGATCTATTTATCTCTCATTAATTCATCCCATGTACACCTGTTACCATGCCAAAATTCTGTAAGGAATTTCTCTCTTCTCATTTACATGCAAGAAATTATTTTGTATTATGAATATAAATTCCATTATATATGTTGGGACATGTATCTATGTAAACCCCTTACTGTAAAGAGAATTCACCTTTATGAACATTGTGTAGTGAATACCATGACCATTTATCTATAAAGAGAATTCACCTTTATGAACATTTACTTATGTATTATAGATTTTCATGTATTAATTATGCATTATTTTATCCTATAATAAATTACAATGTTAAATGAATCCATGTTATATTACCCATGTGGCACACTTGTGCATGAAATGAAATTATTAAGAAGGGTGCACCCTAATAGCACTCGAATGCATTGGGTAAAGATTAGTATCACTATACATCAAGTGAAATGATGGTTTAATCATTCTAATTCAAGTGCAATGAGGGTTTACTCGTGTTCCATGTGCAATGATCCTAGGATCATGCTAAAATAATGTTAAATATTTTTGCCACATTTCCATGTTATGATAATCATGCAATATCATGCCTTTATGTTCGTGTTTCTCTTATGCTCCATTGATATGCCTATTTCCTAAAATGTAATGTATTCTTCATGTTATGAATTTTTTACTCCCTTAATAGGCTTTATAGATCACCCATTTCTTATCCATGTCCTCCAGTTATCCCATGAAATTCTAAGTATGAAGGAATGTGTGTGGTCATGTAAAAGAAGTTTTCAATAAAGATGTGTATTTAATGTTTTAAGTTGTTATGTAATGTTCCTAATCCCCAAAGACAATAGAACTCTCAATATTCTATGTTTTATCATGTGAATTATTTAGGTAATAAAATATGTTTAAGTGTTAAATAAAGAGAAGGGTTGTTATAGTTGGTATCAGAGGATAGGTTTATTTATTTTTGGAATTAGAATTAGAAAACCCTAGTGAAAGCCTTATGGATAAGTCTAAATACAATAAAAACATCCCTAAATTTTGGGAAGTATTGATTAAGTGTTTTATCAAGAAAATAAAACCTTATCTAGATATGAATAGGTATAGGTGGCTCTGATATAAATTTATCTAGGGGTAAAACCCAAAAACACCGCTTTCAACTTGACTAGAATAGGAACTGGTGCATGACAACGGGACATTCCGTACTCTTGGTTACGACACTCCCGGGTGATATGATTTGGTAAATTCACAAACTTTTTATTAAACATTGTTTAAGGAATAAAAAAATTCCCCTAAGAATGTATGTTGGCAAGTAGATCATGGATAACATAGATTGAATCCTATAAATTCATAAGTTAAGTAAATAAAAGTAATATATAATTCATCCATTTTTTTCTTTGGATTACCCTTTATGTGCTACCCCTAACTTTCCTTTTATTCTAGTCAATGGATGGTAATAGGAGGAATCGGGCTAACAACTGATGCAAAGATCAATGTGATGATAGTTCTAATGAGATGCCCAATCCAATAGGAGCGGGAATCGTGAACTTTTTCATGATACCCTCTCAGTTAACTCTAGTTTTGAATAGAAACATGGGTCAAGAGGAACGTTAAACCCCCCCCCCCCAAGAAAGAAAAAGTCACAATTGAAATCTTCATGAGATAATGTCCTCCTACTTTTAATGGATCATCTAATCCCTCAATTGTCAAACAATGTATCAACTCGATCGAAAATATCTTATTCATCCTTAAATAATATCAATAAGAGAAGGTTCTTCTGGCTACTTATCGTATGGAGAGGGAAGCAGATCAATGGTGGAAATTGATCAAAAATGAAAATCTTGAGGAGGAGATAAAGGTGTTGGAATGAAAAGATTTATGGAAAATGTTTTTTGATAAATATTTTCCTCGCACCCTCCAACTTGAGATGGAAATGGTCTTCCTTTCCCTCAAATAAAAAGAAGACAAATCCATCAGATCATATGAGGAAAACTTCACAAGGATTTCATGATACACCTTTGTATTTTTCGTTACCTTCGAATGCAAGGTTGACCGCTTCTTTGGTGGGCTAAAACCTAGCCTATGGAAATCCCTAGTGATTCATGACTTCGAGAGCTGTGAGGAAATTGTTTGATGTTCCCTAATAGTAGAAATGGAGATCAAATAATATCTGGGGTATCATAGGGATAAAAATTGTAAGGTGGAATTTAATTCTAGAGGTCTGATGGATAAATCCAACGGTGCTAAGAAAATCTGGTACCCCACTTTCCAAATGTGCAGAAAGAAGCACCCCAGAAATTGTCTAAAGGGGATGAAGAAATTCTTTAGGTGTGGAAGAGAAGGGCAGCTGGCCACTAACTGCCTACAAGAAAAATCCATGGCTATGACAAAGGAGAGAAATACTCAGTATAACTCTCAATGCATTGTTCATTTCTTCAACTGCAAAAAAAATAGGGCACTATGCAAATCAGTTCCCCAAGACAAGGGTTTTCAGAGGCCACCAACAACCTCCGAGGTACCAAGGGAAAGCTTTTTCCATAAATACCACCGAAGTGAACCCTAAAAAAGAAGTGGTGACAGTTACTTTAGATATTTATTCAAGAATATAGAACTTACATTTTGATTATGGTTCTACGCATTCTCTTATATCTCCAATGTTTAGTAGAAAAATCCCAACACCACCAAAAATCAAAGAAGTAAAGATGTCAGTGTGAACCTAAAATGGGGAAATCATTTCATCCCAGGAATATAACTCATTACCTATCATAATTTTTGGATTGAATTTCCTGGAAACAAATTGTCATACTTCCTCTGGCAGAATTTTATGCAATTTTTGGCATGGATTAGATTTTCTTTTAAAGAGCCAACATAAATTTTCATGAGAGAGAAATCACTCTCCATATGGTGAATCGGCCCCCTAATTCTGTACAAGTGAAAGGAGGATGATAAATCTTCCTTAGCCCCATTATCACAAGTGTGGATATTACTACCCTATGAGCACATGTATCTTGCCTAGATGATTGATTCTAAGGAAGAAAACATCCTTGAAGACATTGTTATTGTGAGGGAATTCACTGAAGTGTTTCTCGAGGAATTTTCCAGTCTTCCTCCTAGAAGAGATGTTGAATTCTTAATTTATCTTATACCTAGGGTGTTTCCAATATCCAAGACTCCATATATAATGGCTATTGTGGAGCTTCAGGAGCTAAAGAAACAACTACAGAAGAATCTAGATAAAGGCTTTATACGCCCAAGTGCTTCACCATGGGGTGAAACAATCCTCTTCATCAAGAAGAAGGATGGGTCAATGTGCCCTTAAATTGATTATAGTCAGCTCAACAAAATCCTGATAAAGAACTTGTATCCACTTCCATAAATTGATGACTTTTTGGATTAGATACGTGGAGCACGATACTTCTCCAATGTGGATCTACGGTCAGGATATTACCAAGTAAGGGTGAAGAAGGTGGATATCCCCAAGACTAATTTTCGTATAAGATACAGGAACTATGAATTCATAGTAATTCAGTTCATACTCTCTAATGCTCTATAAATATTCATGGAAGTGATTACTAGATTGTTTAGAGATTACCTAGACAAATTTGTGGTGGTCTTTATAGATGATATTCTAATACAATCCAATATCAAGGTGGAGAATGAGGAGTATCTAAGCATTTTACTAGAGACCTTGCAAAAGGAGAATATCTATGAAAATTATAGCAAGTGTGAGTTATGGTTGAAGGAGGTCTCATTCTTGGGTTATATCATCACAAGCAATTTGATATATGTGGATCCCTCCAAGACAGCTACAATTGAGGGATGGCTGAGGCCAACATTGGGGATAGATATCTGTAGCTTCCTGGGTTTATCTGGATATTATCGCTGATTTGTGAGAAATTTATCACGATTTTCCAACCCTCTTACCAAGCTAGCTTGGAAGGGGGTAAATTTTTCTTGGAGTGATGAATGTGAAGAGAGCTTCAAGGAGTTGAAAAAGAGGCTTATCATTGCGCCCATTCTCACACTACCCACAAGTGGAGAATTTTTTGTGGTATTTTTTGATGCTTCAAAGAAAGTCTTGGGATGTGTGTTGATGTAAAATAACAAAGCCATTTCCTATGATTCAAGGAAATTGAAAGTTCATGAGCAAAACTATTCAACACATGATCTAGAGTTGGCAGTAGTAATCTTCGCTTTGAAAATTTGGAGACATTACCTCTTTTGGGAGAAGTGAAAAATATATACGGACCACAAAACCCTCAAGTATATATTCACATAGAAAGAGTTGAACAATTACCAACAAAGATGGTTAGATCTAATCAAATACAATGACTACTCATTCCATTACCATCATGGGAAAGAGAACAAGGTTATAGACGCTCTAAGTATAAAGGACCCAGCGATTCTATCATTAATTATAATTGAAAAGGATCCAATATTCTTAGATTTGATGAAGATGGAAATGGGAATCATAAAGAATGGAACATCATCAGTCCTTTCACAAATGATTGATCAACCATCTATATTGTAAAGGTTAAATGATGATCAAAAGGATAATGTTGGAATTTAGTAGAAGATCGAAACTATAAGAAAAGGGAAATCCTCAAAGTTCAATGTTAATGAATATATAATTGTGAGATTTAAGACAAGACTATGTGTCACATAAAATACAGAGGTAAAGAATAAACTTTTGGATGATGCACATATTTTGAATTTCTCCATTCACCTAGTATACATAAAGATGTATCGATATCTCTGAGAGGTTTTTTGGTGGTATAACATGAAAAATGATATCATTGAGTATAAATCAAAGTACCTAGTATGTCAGAAAGTAAAGGATCAGAGGCATGAGTCTAAGGGGATGATGCAACCATTACCCATACTAGAATAGAAATTGGAGAACATCACCAGGGAATTTTTCATCAGACTTTTGAAAATATCCAAAGGAGAAAATGCTAATTGGGATGTTGTGGATCATCTTAGAAATACTGCACACTTCATTGTAATTCAAGAGGATTTATCATTGTATAAACTGACTAGATATAAATCATAGAAGTGGTAAGGTTTCATAGAGTAACACTATCTATTGTATCTGATCGAGATCCAAGATTCACCTCTATGTTCTGGAAGAGTCTTCGACATGATCTGAATACTAAGAAGAAATTTAGTATGTCTTATCATCCTCAAACTGATGTCCAATATAAGAGGACTATCCAAACACTTTAGGACATGTTGAGAGTATACTCAATGTACTTTAGAGGAATATGGGATCAACATCTTCCTCTGGTTGAGTTCTCTTACAATAACAGTTTCTACTCAAGCATCCAAATGGATCCTTTTGAAGCCCTGTATGGGAAGAGGTGCAGAACCCTGGCATGTTGGGATGAAGTTGGGGGGCGAAAAATCCTAGGTCCATAAATGGTCGAATAAATGTTGGAGAAGGTTAAGACCATTTTGCATCACATTAAAGCTACTCAGAGTCGACAAAAGAGCTATGTTGATAATCATTATTGATACCTAGAGTTTGATGTCGGAGACATGGTATTCCTATGCATATCACCATGGAATAGAGTTGTGAGATTTGGGAAGAATGGAAACCTTAGTCCAAGATACATCATCCCTTTTTATATCCTTGATCGCATTGGAGCAGTGGTCGATCGAATAGAACTCCCACTGAACCTATCTCAAGTACATGATGTATTCTATGTATCACTCTTGAGGAAGTATATACCTGAACCATCGCATGTACTCAATCTAGAGGTGGTACCATTGGAGAATGACCTCTCCTATGAAGAGAACCCAGTGAAGATCTTAGATCATATGAAAAAAATTCTATGAAATAAGAAAATGCCCTCGTCAAGGATTTGTGGGGAAACCACAAGTTTGAAGAGGTGATGTGGGAATTTGAGAAAGTGATGAAGTAGAGTTACCTGCATCTATTTAGGGTGGGAAAAGGAAATTTTTAGGGTTAAATATCTTAAGGGTGGAATATTGTAACAACCCAAACTTTTATTAGTGAAAATTACTCTTAATCTAATTAAATGTATTATTTTGTAAAATGGTTATATAACATATACACTTCCCTCATTTTATGTTTTTGGATTTTAAAATATCGTTAAGAATTGTGATCATTGCTAATATATTCATTGAACATTGATCACATGATTACTATAAATATAGGTCTTTAACAAATCCAACATACTCAGAAAAAGGAAGCAATGGCCTCATCCAGTAGAATTGCTCCGTACGAAGCCCATTTATTGGATCATGGATAGGAGGTGGTGTCACTAGGATTCTCTCTTGACCAATCCCAATATTAGCTTCAACACGTTAAGCTTGAGCGGAACCACCTATGAGAGAAGTGGAAGTTAATAAAGATTACCACCCGAGAAATGTTATCTAAGCCTCTCCCCAAGAGTCTGTCACCATCATGCACCTTACCCTTCGGTCTTATGCAGGTGTTATAAGTGGTTATGAAACAAGACCCTAGAACTGTGGTTATGTACAATATATTTTTATAGAGAATATATATTCATTTTATAATAGCTACTTTGTAAATAGTTTTTAAAGAAAAAAACTGTATTTTTAGTTAATATTCAATTAATTAATCTATTTTTATGAATTAATGAATTTTTTAAATAAAAAATATTTTAATATTATTACTAAATTAATTTTTATTAACTTAGAATTATCGTATAATTTTTATGAATATAATTCTAATTTTTATTAATGTTTGAAAACTGTTTTTGTTAAAACCTGTTAATTTTAGATAAATGTCAGTTTTTATTTTAAAAGTAAAAATTCACATATTTAGAAAATTATATATATATAGAATGAATATCATTTTTTGGAATTAGGATGTCAAAATTATCCAATGGTGAATTTTTCATAATTTTCAAAGACAATCAAATGTTTGGGTAAAAATTAAATACCGTTTAAATATATAATGTGTTTTATGACATCATAATGACTCAATAGTGATGTAATAAAATACTAAAAAATGTATTTTTGGAAAATATATCTTTTACCTTTAAAATAATTTGATTTTAGATTTTTTTTGATTAATTTTATGGTGCCTTAGTGGACCCTTCAATAGTTATAAAACATTTTAACTTTTAAAATTATTTCCTAGAGAGAGTGACTTGCCTCCACATAAGCAAGCCTAATATTTTAAGAACATTGGACATTTTCCTTATAAAATAGTGTTTTACAATCCACTTTGGAAGAAAAACATAAGTAAAACCCATGGTTTGTTTTTTGGTTTTGATTATTTTAATGTGTGGTGTCCAAAACCTAAATAATAAAGAATTCCCTCTCCCTTCCTATATAAACCCACCCAATCTCCAACTTATGTTCACTAAAAACCATTGGAGAACGTTTCTAACCTTCCCTAATCTCTCTAAAATCCTCCCAAGGGAACCCAAGCTCCCAATAAGTCTCTCTCAATCCCCTCCCAAGCCTTTTGTATTACACTTCCAAGTAAGGGATTTCTTCATTTATTATTTTTGTCCAAATTCACTTAATTTGTTATACCATTTTGTTTTTAATTAAAAATTTTGTGGTAAGATTTAGAACCTCCCCCATACTTCCCTCATTATTTTTGAATAATTGTATACCTTTTTCTCTCTCATTAAATCCTCCCAAGTACACCTGTTACCATGCCGAAATTTCGTACGGAATTTCTCTCTTCACATTTACATTCGAGAAATTCTTTTGCATTATGAATCTAAATTTCATTAAATATGTTGGTAAATGTATCTATATGACCCCCTTACTATAAATTTCATGTAAATATGATGATACACCCATTTATATCTCATCAACCATTTTTTATAAATTCTTATGTCTCATTGTTATGATGCCGAAATTGCGCCACAATTTTCCCGGCTAAAGTCATTGTGTAGTGAATACCATGCCCATTTGTATATCAAGGGTATTCACCTTTATGAACATTTGCTTATTGATTATATAGTTTCATGTATGAATTCTAAATTCCTTTATCATGGAATAAATGATGATGTTTAATGAATCCATGTTATATGATCCATGTGGCACACTTATGCATGAAATGAAATGATTAAGAAGGGTGTGCCCTGATAGCACTCCAATGCATTGGGTAAATATTAGTATCATGATATGTCAAGTAAAATGCGGGTTTACTCATTATAATTAAAGTGCAATGAGGTTTTACTCATGCTCCATTTTCAATGAGCCTTGGCTCATGCTAAAATCATGTTAAATGTTGTTTCCTCATTTCCATGTTATGATAATCTTTCTATATCATCCCTTTATGTTAATTTTTCTCTTATGATCTATTTATATATATATTTCATGACATTTACTATATTATTCATGTTTTTTTTACTCCCTTAATGGGCTTTATAGCTCTTCCTTTTCTTATGCATGTCCTCAGGTTATCCCATACAAGGCTAAGTGTGAAGGAATGTGTGTGTTCATATAAAATAATTTTTCAATAAAGATGTGTATTTCATGTTTTAATTTAGTATTTAAAGTTCCTAATCCCCAAAGACACTATACCTCTTGATATTATATGTTGTATCAAGTGAAGGTAATATGTAATAAAGTATATTTAAGTGTGAAATAAAGAGCAGGGTTGTTATAGGTTGTGCGCCATACCTTAGACCCCTCTCAAACTAATATAATTTCTTCTTTTTCTCTCACAAGATCTACTCTAATCCATGATTAAATAGTGAAACTTAACCATGATCCGTTCAAAATTAACAGATAACCACCTGAGCATCAAGGTGTCACATGGTTTCTCCAAATCCATGCACACAAAACCACACAACCAAGATAGAATTTTTTGAAACTCATGAAACTAAACCTGAAGAATTCAAAGCTCATAAAAACACCTGAGTTAACTCCAGATACTCATTACTCAACTCAAAAAATCACTTTTATTCATTATAACTATCATAATATCATTATGAGTCTTGATCCAAAATTTTACCCATCAAGTAAACAAAAATTCAAAATCCATTGGAATTTTTTGACGCATCTTAATATGGGATATTAAAAATATAATCTTCATCATATCTCCCCCTAAATATTTCTATAACCTTAAATCCCATTTAAGTAATGAAAAAACATGCAATAAATGGGAATACAGTGGATATAATTTTTTTATTTTGATGAGAGAAACAAATTTGAGAATTTTTTATCAACCATAAAAATACTTATTTTCAATTTCATAATATTGTGAACTATTAATGCTAGCTTTTATATATTTATTGGATGTTTTGGGTATAATGGTATCTTTTATTTTGTTGGTTGTAACTTGTTGTGGACTTTTCTTATTAACATTTTCCAATACAGAACATTCCTCACATAGAGATTTCAGGATCTTTAGTATTTATTCTTAATCTGGTGTTATAAAAAATAAATTATTTGAAATATTTCCCCCATCTTACACCTTCCATAAAGAACTTATGATATATTTTAGTCCTCATTTGTAGAAAAACTCTCATGAAATTCAATTTCTTCATGGGAATCATCTATTTTGCTTTGGAATTTGTTTTCCCCTATTCATATTGAATTTTATTTTCCCTTTATAAATTATATGTAAAATTTACCAATATATCATTTGGAATATCCACAACAAGACTAGTGGTTTTATAAGAATTTTTAGGTGTACCCTTTTCCACTTTAGTAATTTTATTTTGTTCAAGGGATGGTATTCCCCTTTATTTTATAATCTTGATTTCATTTGTTATAATGTATTTGTCTTTATTATAGTGAACTATGGTGTTAACTCTTCTTCTATAAAATAATAATCTTATTATCTTTCTAATATAACTACTTTTGAACTACTTTGTAAACTTCTTGGTAATGTTATTTATATAGATTTTTTCTTAATTATTTCCCAAGGTAGGATTATTTATAGTCTTTAGTTTATATGGTATTTTCTTCCTAATGTTTTTAGTAATGATTGAATGATTTTTACATTCATACCTCTTCAATTTGACTACATCCATTGAAAATACTGTATAAGTTATTCAATGTTTAAAATCTATTTATAATAATTATATTATTTCTTTCCTTTTATGGAATTTTCTTCATTACTACTTTTCTCCCAATTGATGTAGGAATGATTTTATTTTTAGATACTAACATATTATACCAATAATAATATGTTATGTTCTTGAATATTTTTAAGCACCAATAGTAGCCAATAAATATTGATCTCTTCTTTTGGAAAACAGTTTGGCTAGATTGGAATATTTGCTTAGTTTTTTCATTTTATTATTATAATGGGGGTTTTTTAATGGTTATTTATTAAATTATCTTTCATCACTATATATGTAGCATTAATCACTTAATCACCTTTATTTATAAACTTTTTCATAGTCTAGGATTTTGAACCTATATCATTCATAGAACTAGAATTAGCACAAACTTTAATATCAAATATGGATGGAACCTTTTTCTTAGAGACTACTTTGCATTGATCATTAAATGATTTAAATATATTATTTCCACCATGTAGAGGTAATTGAGGATAATAATCCCCTTTATATGTTTTTTTGGCCACAAAACTTCTATTAATAATTCTTCTTTCGACTTGTTGTGAAGACTTTGCTCATACATTATCAATATTTCCCTATTTTACTAGGAGATTGAGACATTTCATATTTAAGATGAATATATCATCCTCCATTGACTTCACAGTATCTTCACATTATTTATTGATCTTAATAATTTCCTTATCATTTATTTTATGTTTCTCTGGCAACAAGGTTCCAAGTTCTGTGGTCTTGTTTTCATTGATTTAAAGTTGATCATTGTTGACATCAATGATAGCCTTATGTTTTTCTTTTAACACATGGAAATTATCATAAAATCCCTCAGTAACGTCCTTTTTCTATTGAATTTTATTTATCCAAAAATATTCAAAATTTGAGCATCTTTCTTCAATTTCAATAATTTCTTCTTCTTTGGTTATAATTTATTTGGAGATATTAATATTCGGTTTCTTTCTTTCTTTAAAATCTATCTCCAATTTCTCTATATTATCTTCAAGATTGGTGATATCTTCATGAATTACTCTGAATGAGTCTCATATAAAAGTGAATATTTCCTCTGGAAAATTATGGAGCATATCATTCAAAGTATCAATAAATTCAGTATTGAATTTTTCTAACACGTGCTCACTACCACTAATACTTGGATATTCTTGAGGAAAATTTATACAAGTGATTTTTATTTTTTCTATTCAGGTTGGGATGAAGCACTAAATGATAAAGAACAATTTTCCTTCTATTTGGATCTTGAATAAACTACCATATATTTAAATCCCATGCATTAATTTTCTTTCACAAAATAATGAATTGGGAAACTATCGATTCTTTCTCTTTAACCAAGAGGGTTTTCTTCTTCTTATTTCCTAATTCTTTCTTATTTATATTCTTCAAGGTCTTGGATTACATAGAGTTATGATATGTAATAGATAAAAAACCCTCAATGTTTTCACACCATTCTTAATTAAGAAGAGAATTAAATCTTCAATAAGCTTCAAATATGAGAATTCATCAAAGTTGTGACTTGTCTCCGTGATACCAATAGTTAGGATTGCTTTGGAATGGATGCACTGAGAGGGGGTAAATTGGTGTGGGATGATTTTTTATCACATTAAAACTTTTATCCATTATTATACCTCCATCACTTATTTAACAAATGTTTCTCTTTTATTGAACCTATCACTAGTAATCATGAACATAAAACAATAAAATATAAGGAACACTAGGAATTGTTGATGAGGTTCTCCACCAATGTGAATCTCTATGTCCCTAGTGTACAGTGGTTATTATCCCACTCACACACAACTTTATTTTTATTATAAAAGAAAACCTGAGCAAGGGTATGAACTTATACTCATTTTTTCTTTCACCAACAAGGTAAAATGAAAACCTTAAAATAAAAAAATAAAAAAAAAATGTCATCTTTTCCTTCTAGAAGTGATCTGCAGTGTAATATAAGTCCTCTTCAATAGTCACCAATAAATTATGATCAACATTATATGATATTATATGTCACGACCCGACCCAACGGGGCTCGAGCCGCGACACCCCAAGCCCACCTCCAATACGCCAGGGGCTGGCGACCAGCGCCGAGTAGGCTATCACACACATGGGAGGCATTAGCCTAAGGTACATGTACACACGCACCCACAACACCTCCATGAAACAGTGCAGAGATATAGAAACTGAAAAGTAAATGCATGCATACACTATCCCACAACCAGAGAGCAACAGCAAAAGTACAAGGGAAAAACGGGGCCCACCAAAAGAAAACTACAAAGCACGTCCAACCTGCTCTGAAGAAGGGGAATGCTGCCACAAACACCCGCTGGAAAGCTCCATCGGCACAGCTCCGGTAAACACCCCAGTCAACTCGCTCACTAAGCTCCGCCTGCTCCGGGTCCTCCTGGGACTCCGTCAAAAGGCATGTGGTCTGCACAAGACACAAACATGTGCGGGAAAAGACCGTGCAGGGGTGAGTATAAACATACTCAGTAGGCACCCTAAAACCCAAAACCCAAGGGAGTAACTGAAAGGCAACAGTCCCCTCAACCAAGCCAGAGGGAACCCAAACGAGAGAGAAACTCCATCTCATGACCATCCCCGGCTAATCACAACTAGACAGCTCAGTTCAGCTCAGGTGTATGCCCATACATACACCTTGAACGATCCAGATATACTCAGCTCACGCCACAAAGCCACAAGAGGTAACGACCTCATCACCAGAAACTGTCCACAACCAGGAGAGTACACCACGAACACTGTCATACCAGATGACACTCATCCGAGAGATATACTCCATCGGGTCCCAGACAAACATCTCAGACGCTCACCCGAGATACCATGCTCGTCGGATGACATCACTCCTGAAACAACATAACCACCAAACTCCTCAGATAGGGGATCGCCCCTAGGGTCTGCTAGTTGATACCAAGACCCACTCCGGTAGACGTAGCTCATAGATAAGGGATCACCTCTAGGGTCCGCTAGGGGATACCAAGACCCACTCCGGTAGACGTAGCTCTCAGATAGGGGATCACTCCCAGGGTCCGCTGGGGGATACCACGACCCGATCTGGCATACGTAGTTCTCACAGATAGGGGATCACACCCAGGATCCGCTGGGGGATACCACAACCCGATCTGGCACTCGACAGAAGCATCACACTCAGATAGAGGATCATCGTCCATATAAAGATGGGCACGACGATACCGGAACCCTATCTGGTATAACTTGCGATGTAGGGGATCGAATCGACGATGCCGCAACCCTACCGAAACCACGCGCTGAGTAGGGGATCGCATAACCAACGATACCGCAACCCTACCGACACCAAGCGCTGAGTAGGGGATCGTATAACCAACGATACCGCAACCCTACTATAAACATCATGCTGAGTAGGGGATCGTAAACCCGACGATGCCACAACCCTACTGTGCAAGACCCACCGCGTAGGGGATCATATTCTCGATGATGCCAGAAACCCTATGAGGTTAACCTTCTAGATAGGGGATCGCCGCCCGTGAATAAGTGGTCACAGCGATACCAAGAACCCGATCTTGGGTAAAGATGCTAGAGGATCCACTTCGGGCCCACCGGAGGGATACCACAACTCTAACAGTTTAAACATCCCATCGAGAGGATCACAAACCCATACGAAGGTTGTGATACCACACGAACCCTCGTTGGAACGAACCAAGGGAGAACCATCAACCACTTCTGGTCCAAACATCGCTAACCCGAGCGACCCGCCACAACGCGAAACTGCGCACCTCTGAAGCCAAAACCGAGGCCACCATCGCGTTCCACGCAGAAAAACACGCAGGATAAGTTGTTTACTCGCCCGAAACGGAGCACCGGTGAAAAAGGAACTATTCACCATAGCTAGATCGTGCGGGGCCCACACAACGATCCTGAAACCCATCGAGCAGATCACACCATGACGATCCCCTCAGAAAAACAAGCGAAATCGACTACTCGCTCGTCCAAAACGGACACCCTGTGAAAAAAGGTATTATTCACCGAAGGCCAGCTCGGGTGGGGCCCACGCCTGGATTCCGAAACTCATCGAACGGATCGCACCATTGAGATCCCCTCGGAAAAACACACAGGATCGACTATTCATCCGCCAAAATCGGACTCCTGGTGCAAAAGTTGCGTTTCTCCGCAAACGCCAAAACCCGGCCTCGTGGGGCCCGCACCCCGTTCATAGTCCCAACACCCGGAAACCATCTCATAAATTCCGTCGTACCCTCAGGGTCTCAATGCCACTGACGGTACATCAATCGGATGCTCCGGGTAGAAGTTACAACGGCCCGAAGTCGTAAAATAATAAAATAATATAATTTTTTACGACGTTTCTAACTCCCGGGCCACGACCCAGAACCTTTAAACCCTTGAACCCATACCGGAGTGTTCCCCTCATTGTCAGGGTTGCATTTCCACAAGCGGCGCGCCAATCCGGCTCTTGGATTGCAAGATACGGGGGTTTAAAGACCCCCGTATAAGAAAAGAGGTCGGACCGGCCGCCGCCGCGCCGGTGTCGCGCCGGCGGACCTTCCGCGGACCGCCGGGGGCACCCGGTGGTCCGTTTTTCAATTTGGAGTCATCTACACGACCCTCGGGACCCGATCTACACTGCTACAGCTTCAATTTGCAGAAAAACGCAGCAAAAACGGGATCGGGTGTTAAAACTCAACTCCGCCTACCTCGCGGGCGAAACGTCGACGTTCTGTCTCAGATCCGCGCACCAGAGCTTCCGTTGTGCGCTCCTGGAACGTCCGCCGTCAAATTTTGAGCTCGTGGGCGCTTCATATAATTGATTCGGCGGAGCGGCGGTGAAGAACAGCGAAGAACGCCGAGAGGAACGATAAAGGGGGGGCGCTGATATTTATATCAGCCACCCGCCGGCGCCAAACCCGCCTCGGACCCGACTCCTGATGCGAACAAAAGTAAGGTCACCCCTAGGGTAAACGCGCCGTTCTGAATGCAACGACGGTCTCAGATTTTCCATCTGAGACTCTTTTCAGAAGTTATTCGAGCTGACACTCGCACACTAACTTTGCTACTTATTTACGAAAATGCCCCTGGTGGCGTTTCTCACCGCAGGCCCGCGCCCGCAAAGTTTACACATATCCTAGGGTAAACGGCACGTTCTGGATGCAAATGTGCCCTCAGATTCCCGTTATGAGCTACCTTTTAGGAGATATCACATCCCCTCCATGTGCATAGTATAAAAAAAACTTAATATTTTTATAAAATTAATTACGGGCACACCGGGCCTCGGAATCGCACGCCATCTTCGCGCCTAGCTCTGGATTATTCCTAGAAATATTCCAAAGTCTGACGGGACCAAAAACCCAAGTCGCTACATCCTCCCCCCCTTAGAACTTTTCATCCCCGAAAAGCTCTAAGTACAAGGAAAGCGACTAGACTCTGAACTGGGTCTCACACACCAGCGAGCTCACCAACCAACACTCATGCCCGAACGCACAAGTCAGAGAGACTCATCCACCACACCTCAATACTATCCTCTTTGGGTGGCACTGACTCGCCCGAACGGTTTTAATCGCGTCACAAAAACGCGTCTCGGTGGGGGAAGGATCCATCTACCTCACGCATTAGAAGCATGCGGAACAACTCCCACACAGGGTCTTACCAATGCCCTGAACAAAACTCGAGCAAGCAACAAAAGGAAAGAGTACCGCTAAACAGTGTCTATCAAACTACTGAAGTAAGTAGAAAGACACAAGGTGTACCTCTATCCATCTGCGGTGCCTCTGGGTCGACTGCCTCCAGAACATGCAGATGTCTTCGCCCTCGGCCACCAGCTCTCTGAGCTTGGCGTGGACCACCTGGGGGCGGGGGTGGTGGAAATTGGTACTGCCTACCACCGCCTGCCGCTGCACCAGCTCCGCCGCCACGTTCGCCGCCCTGCGGACCTCCTTGCTCGAGACGCTGCCTTTGCCATGGCGGTCCATCGACCGGCTCCCTCTCAGCAGCACGACGGGTGGGACAATCTCTAGCAAGATGTCCTCGACCATCGCAAACGTAACACCGCCTCTCCTTCAGCAGACCAAAACTGGCATGCGATCCCTGTGAGCCCTGAGGCTCAGATCCTCCATCCTGGGGTCACCTCCGGAAACGTCGGCCATGTCCAGACCCCTGAGTCTGACATCGGCTACCAGATGCCGATCCGACCATCGAAGTCTCAGCTCTCGAGTGCCCAGCACTAACAGGGGGAATCTTCTCAGCCAGAAAACTCTCCACCCCTAACGCTCGCTCCAGCACTCCAGCATAGGTGGGCAGGCACAAGGAAACCACACCTGCTCGGATGTCCCTGGTAATCCCTGCTCGAAGGTCCGAGCCCTAAATAACTGGTCTCGAACCATATCCAGGGAGTAGCGTGATAGGTCTGTAAACCTCTTTGAGTACTCCGACACAGTCATGCTCTCCTGTCGAAGCTGCAGAAACTCCTGGATCCGCACTGACCTCAGCGTCCACGGATAGAACTCCTCCCTAAAGAGCTGCTCAAACTCTGCCCATGTGAGCGTCTCCTCGTCATGGGACTGCATCACCAAACTCCACCATCGCTCGGAAGAACCATGCATAAGGCTCGCCGCTAGGACCACCATCTGATCTGGAGGTGTCCTCACTAGGCGGAAAACTCGGGTGACTGCCTCAAGCCAGTCATCAGCTGCCTGGGGGTCTGGATCACCCCGGAACCTCGGAGGTCGCTGCCACTGGAACTCATGCAGTGCACTCAGCCTGCGCGCAACCTCATCCTGCACTGCCGGCACAACCAGCTACTCGACAGGTGGTGGCTCAACAGGCAGACCACCTGGAGGTGCAACCTCAGAATATGCGCCCTGCTCCACAGCCACTACACGGGGCGGGTCATCAGCATAATCCTACTGCGGAACCCTCGCTGGCTGTCATCGTGGAGGCATAATGAAATACATTCAAGACGCACCACAGTCAAAGAGTATATATGGAGAGCTGACTCAAGAAGGACAAGGATAAACCAAAAACCCAGTCCTATATGATGCATGTACCATTATGTCTCCGTGACCAGTGTACGAATGTCCCGAGTCGAAAGGCAGGTTATCAGAGTCCTAGTGTATTGATACGTCGGTCGCCGCACCAACACTAGAGTCCTTGGCCTGAAAGCTGAACTCGAAACACCCTAACATTGCCGCTATGCAACCCAAACCAAGCTCACAGCTAGACCAGCTATGCTCTGAGATCCCAAAGGTGGAACCTCCTCTGATACCACTCTGTCACAACCCGACCCAACGGGGCTCGAGCCGCGACACCCCAAGCCCACCTCCAATAGGCCAGGGGCTGGCGACCAGCGCCGAGTAGGCTATCACACACATGGGAGGCATTAACCTAAGGTACCTGTACACACGCACCCACAACACCTCCATGCAACAGTGCAGAGATATAGAAACTGAAAAGTAAATGCATGCATACACTATCCCACAACCAGAGAGCAACAGAAAAAGTACAAGGGCAAAACAGGGCCCACCAAAAGAAAACTACAAAGCGCGTCCAACCTGCTCTGAAGAAGGGGAATGTTTCCACAAACACCCGCCGGAAAGCTCCCTCGGCATAGCTCTGCTAAACACCACGGTCAACTCGCTCACTAAGCTCCGCCTGCTCCGGGTCCTCCTGGGACTCCGTCAAAAGGCCTGTGGTCTGCACAATACACAAACATGTGCGGGAAAAGCCCGTGTAGGGGTGAGTCTAAACATACTCAGTAGGCACCCCAAAAACCCAAAATCCAAGGGAGCAACTGAAAGGCAACAGTCCGCTCAACCCAGCCAGAGGGAACCCAAACGAGAGAGAAACTCCGTCTCATGACCATCCCCGGCTAAACACAACTAGACAGCTCAGCTCAACTCAGGTGTATGCCCATACATACACCTTGAATGATCCAGATATACTCAGCTCACGCCACAAAGCCACAAGAGGTAACGACCTCATCACCAGCAACTGTCCACAACCAGGAGAGTACACCATGAACACTGTTATACCAGATGACACTCATCCGAGAGATACACTCCATCGGGTCCCAAAAAAACATCTCAGACGCTCACCCGAGAGACCACGCTCGTCGGATATCATCACTGCTGAAACAACATAACCACCAAACTCCTCGGATAGGGGATCGCCGCTAGGGTCCGCTAGGGGATACCAAGACCCACTCCGGTAGACATAGCTCACAGATAGAGGATCACCACTAGGGTCTGCTAGGGGATACCAAGACCCACTCCGGTAGACGTAGCTCTCAGATAGGGGATCACTCCCAGGGTCCGCTGGGGGATACCACGACCTGATTTGGCATACATAGTTCTCACAGATAGGGGATCACACCAGGATCCGCTGAAGGATACCACAACCCGATCTGGCACTCGACAGAAGCATCACACTCAGATAGAGGATCATCGTCCATATAAAGATGGGCACGACGATACTGGAACCCTATCTGCTATAACTCGCAATGTAGGGGATCGAACCGACGATGTCGCAACCCTTCCGAAACCACACGCTGAGTAGGGGATCGCATAACCAACAATACCACAACCCTACCGACACCAAGCGCTGAGTAGGGGATCGTATAACCAATGATACCGCAACCCTACTATAGACATCATGCTGAGTAGGGGATCATAAACCCGACGATGCCACAACTCTATTGTGCACGACCCACTGCGTAAAGGATCATATTCCCGATGATGCCAGAAACCCTACAGGGTTAACCTGCTAGATAGGGTATCGCCGCCCATGAATAAGCGGTCACAGCGATACCAAGAACCCGATCTAGGGTAAAGATGTTAGAGGATCCACTCCAGGCCCATCGGAGGGATACCACAACTCTAACAGTTTAAACATCCCATCGAGAGGATCACAACCCATATGATGGTTGTGATACCACACGAACCCTCGTAGGAACGAACCAAGGGAGAACCCTCAACCACTGTAGGTCTAAACGTCATTAACCCGAGCGACCCGCCACAACGCCACATTGCGCACCTCCGAATCCAAAACCGAGGACACCATCGCGTTCCACGTGGAAAAACACGTAGGATATGCTGTTTACTCGCCCGAAACGGAGCACCGGTGAAAAAGGAACTATTCACCGTAGCTAGCTCGTGCAGGGCCCACACAATGATCCCGAAACCCATCGAGCGGATCACACCACGGCGATCCCCTCGGAAAAACAAGCGGAATCGACTACTCACTCGTCCAAAACGGACACTCGGTGAAAAAGGTATTATTCACCGAAGGCCAGCTCGGGTGGGGCCCACGCCTGAATTCCGAAACTCATCGAACGGATCGCACCATTGCGATACCCTCGAAAAAACACACAGGATCGACTATTCATCCGCCAAAATCGGACTCCTGGTGCAAAAGCTGTGTTTCTCTGCAAACGCCAAAACCCGGCCTCATGGGGCCCGCACCCCGTTCACAGTCCCAACACCCAGAAACAACCTCAAAAATTCAGTCGTACCATCAGGGTCTCAACGCCACTAACGGCACGTCAATCGGACGCTCCGGGTAGAAGTTACAACGGCCCGAAGTCGTAAAATAATAAAATAATATTATTTTTTACGACGTTTCTAGCTCCCGGGCCACGATCCCGAAACTTTAAACCCTCTAACCCATACCGGAGGGTTCGCCTTGTCGTCAGGGTCGCGTCTCCGCAAACAGCGCGCCAATCCGGCTCCTGGATTGCAAGATACGGGGGCTTAAAGACCCTCGTATAAGAAAAGAGGTCGGACCGGCCGGCGGCCCTCCATCGCGCGCCGTCGCGCCGGTGCCGCGCCGGCAGACCTTCCGCGGACTGCCGGGGGCACCCCGGTGGTCCGTTTTGCGATCCGGAGGCGTCTACATGACCCTCGGGACCCGATCTACACTGCTACGACTTTAATTTGCAGAAAAACGCAGCAAAAACGGGATCGGGGGTTAAAACTCAAATCCGCCTACCTCGCGGGCGAAACGCCGATGTTCTGCCTCAGATCCGCGCTCCAGAGCTTCCGCTGCGTGCTCCTGGAACGTCCGTCGTCAAATTCTGAGCTCGTGGGCGCTTCTTTGGCTCGATTCGGCGGAGCGGCGGTGAAGAACGGTGAAAAACGCCGAGAGGAACGATAAAGGGGGGGGGGGGGCGCTGATATTTATATCAGCCGCCCCCCGGCGCCAAACCCGCCTCGGACCTGACGCCCGATGCGAACAAAAGTAAAGTCACCCCTAGGGTAAACGCACTATTCTAAACGCAACGGCGGTCTCAGATTTTCCATCCGAGACTCCGTTCAGAAGTTATTCCAGCCGACACTCGCACACTAACTTTCTACTTATTTACGAAAACGCCCCTGGTGGCGTTTCTCCCCGCAGGCCCGCACCCGCAAAGTTTACACCTCGGCTAGGGTAAACGGCACGTTCCAGACGCAACCGTGCCCTCATATTCCCATTCTGAGCTATCATTTAGGAGATATCACACCTCCTCCACATGCATAGTATAAAAAAACTTAATATTTTTATAAAATTAATTTCGGGCACACCGGGCCCCGGAATCGCACGCCGTCTTCACGTCTAGCTCTGGAATTATTCCTAGAAATATTCCAAAGTCTTACAGGACCAAAAACCCGAGTTGCTGCATCATAAATTTTATGGGATGCCTCAAATTCCAAAATCAATGGGTTGTCTCAAATTATGTTGCACTCTAGAGGCATCCTCTTCTTCATTTTCAGTCAAAATTATATCAAGATGTTTCAAAATGGTATTATTAAACTCTATTCAATGACCTAAATGATAATAAAAAATAAATACTAGGTCACTGAATATTCTTCTACTTGTGATCATCAAAAAATAATATGAGATATTAAATTAAAATGTTAGATTCTCAATCTTTTATACACAATATCAATAATAAATGTAGTATTTTTCACTTATTAGTGTAATTGATAATTTTCAAACACTAACTATGAAAAATCAAGTTGTCTTGTCATTCAAGAATATTTTCATTATACATGTTCTTTGAATGGAAATCTCACATCATCTCATGTAAGTATATCATGAATAACATTATCATTAAAACTTCAAATAAACATCTTCATTCATTCATTATCATGTTTACATTAATATACACACCAATTAATCCCTCTCTTACCTTCACACAATGAAACACATGATATATCTACCTTTTTTTAATAATTATATATACATGGTGTCTCCCATCCTTCATGAAATCTAAAGTGATTTGGAGATACTTTACCTTCCTTCTTCTTTGAGAAAGATTTGTATGTCTTAGGGATTTCTTCTTCACCTTGACATGTAAAAAATGATGAAGGTTATCCTTATCTTTTTTATAATTAGGATATTCCATTATTTAGTTATTCTTATTCTTGTAACCAAGGAGGTTCATAGAATATTCTTTACTTAAATGAATTGTGTGACTGCCTTCTTCTTCATGTAACTAAGTGTCTCATGGAACCATGCTTTGTCACATAATATGGTATGCAGGATCACTTCCTTCATTTGAAGGGATCACATAGAATTCCTATTTTTATAAAATAAGATACTTTCTGACAAATATATTAATGGAAGAATATAACTCATCATCCCTAACTCATTATTTATATAGGAGAATCCACCATGTCTCCCCCAAGTTTTATGCTAAGCTAAGACCCATTCAACAACCCCTGACGATCTTAGGATCTCATTTATTTTTTATTGTAGAAACCCTCAGTCTTTTCATATTCATGTGATGTTCATATGGATATAAGTCTACATGATTATATTTTCTTGATCATGTGACAAATTTGTGGACATACTATCAACAACTCTTAATGTATTCCTACATTGTAATATTTCCATGATAGGATCTTCTTTTTATGGAAATTATATTATTTTTCATGTGACGGATTCATGTGATCCAATTTAAAAAAATTATGGATTAAATATTCAAACAATGATTTGAAGAATTTATTTTATTAAAACTATCATATACATGTATGTGAAGGATTTCATTAATGTTATTTATTCAATGGATAATGTTGCATTATCTCTCATTTTGTTCCTTTTAGATGGTTAGGATCATGTAAGTGGTCATTAATCGCTTTTCTTGAGCAGTAGAGCAAACCCATCAAAATCTGAAGGTTGAAGAAAACATAAACACCTAAATCGGATGTCATAGATTAAATAGATCAAACAACCCTCCTTTATGCATATGTTTTAATGGATTAACAATTTCCACATGCTGCCTATACCACATCGAGTTTTAGCACATCTAGGCTCCACATTATAATACTCCTTATTTCACCATCATCTCAAGATGGAATCGATTTCAGCACCCGGAAACACATTCACACACCTACCCACATGACCCATTTAACAACCTTGTGTGTTCCCCCAGGAACCCTATTGTATGCATGTGTGCATGTTACACACACCACTATACACTCTCCTTATGGGTGTTATACGATTACACTAACAACACCATCTTCCTATGGTTTCTCAGGTCAAACCTCTCCCATGTAGTTTACCCCTTGGTCCCACATGTGTGGTTGAGGGGGTCCTTGTTTTTTAAAGGTATAATCCTTTTTTTAATAAGGCCCACTCAAATGTACTTAGTAATTTACCAAGTAGAGAATTATTAGTCCAACCAATTACCCTTTTCCAAAATTAACTATCATGCAAAAAATATAAATTTATTTTCATTTTTTGATGTAATTAAAGAAACATCCAAAACAAATGTGTCAGTCTTCATGAAAATAAATATTTTCATGGTCTTCAAAAAACCCCTAATTATATAATATATTATCACATGCCTCTTTAACTAAAGTAGACAATGTGAAATTATTCAAATTCCATTTTTAAAATTCTAAGATATTAAGAATAATTAAAATATTTTTATAATTTAAATCCACTTCATCAAAAAAATACAGAATG
Source organism: Viscum album (assembly GCA_963277665.1). NCBI lineage: Eukaryota > Viridiplantae > Streptophyta > Magnoliopsida > Santalales > Viscaceae > Viscum > Viscum album. Next base: position 1,409,856,641 of record OY728125.1, read on the forward strand.
AGACCTTTGAACTTCCATGGATGGAAATTCTTCAATACTTCAGCAAAAATTATAGGGAAGGCCAATGAACATGAAAGTCGATCTTATCTACTCAATTTATATTTAATTCATTCGCTTCATCACTTATTGAATTATTGAAAAAAAATACAACACACAAAGTAGGATCATCAATCTCCCCCTTTGTATTTGTTTCCTATACTATTCTAGAAATTGTGATTTTGATATGTTGTCTTAATTTATTCTCTTTTTCTAAATTTATTTTATCCCCCTTATTGATAACAAATGAAAAGTACCTGAGAGAGGATGGTATTATTTATTTATTTAGAAATATACTACTAATTATTCCACTTTTACAATAACTGATACATGATTGGTGTATAAAACAAGAGGGTCTAATTTAGACATCAATATTGTACATACTCAATTAATAATATGATACCAATAGATATAGATAAACGTTTTTCTTTCTTCAGATATTGTTCAAGTGTTTTCAAGTTGATAATAATTGGTTGATACCAGTTTATAGAAAACAAGTGGAAATTGACAAATACCACTTGTAAAGAATATTCTCAAGACACATTCACCCTGAAATCAATACACTCATCTCAAAAAAATGATTAAAAAAATTAAATTACACTAAGTAGATATTGTTTAAGAAATTATCCCAGAAATTTTTTTAAGATTATTTTTTTCATGTCATGGATTCATTTAAGTCCCCCCCACCCTCCCACACTCTAATATCAAACTTAATTTAATTGTTTTTAATAAGGATAAGAGAGTATTCTCACAAACCTAATCAATTAGATCTTAAAAAATTAACTTCTAGAGAAATTAGTTTTGAATGAAATACAATGCTCTGGAAACTTATTTAGATACTCCCCCTCAAGGGATGATATCTAAATTCAGTTCATCAACAAGAATATTTTCATCAGTTATTCTTCTAAATTCCAATTAATGTGAATACCAATCATCGTGATCTCATCCTTGATGGTGACTAAAAATCTGTTAATCAACTATTGTTACTTGATCATCTTTATTATGGTTGATCTCTAATATTTTTTCATAAATAATCCTTAGGATAATAGCAGATAGATCAAAATAAGATGGTGACATCCATTAATATTATAATGAATACTCCAACTTATAAATATAGAAATATAATATTAATTATCTCCCCTTAAATATTTTAACAACCTTAAAATCCCTACAGGTAATAAAAGAACGAAATGTATGTGGGAATGAGATTGATTCCCTTTATTTTTTTAACGAGATAAACAAGGATAAGAATTGTTTCTCAACCATGAAACTCATTAATTTTCTCTTTCATGTGAGGGTTAACTCATCATGATGAATTTTATATATTTATATTAAGTTTTGAGTAGCATGGTATCTTTACTATTGTCGGTAATAACTAAGTGTTTAATTTTATTATTAACATTGGACATCAACGAAAAGTCACCACTTAGTGATTTTTGGAACTTTAGTATCTCTTCTAAAGTGGATGATATAAAAAATAAATTATTTGAGATGTGTCTATCCCACTTTCTTCATCCACAAAAAAAATCTTAGATTTTTTAGGTCATCAATTGTAGAAAAAATCTCATGAAATTTAAATTTTTCATATGGAATATTATTTTATCCTTTAGTATTTGTATTCACTTACACTTCCTATATTTGTTTCACTTTCCACGTCATCTAGACAAATTTCTAGTGTATCAATTGGAATATTAAAATAATCCTTGGTGGTTCCACATGGATTCTTATGTGTTCTCTTTTGCACTTCAGTCCTTTATTTTTTTCTTGGATTGGTCTTAAAAAATTTTAGGATTTCATCCATTAATTATGATATTAATGGGCTCATAACAATGATACATGGTGTGACCTATTCTTATAAAAAATAAGTAGTTGTTTCTTTTTGGCGTAGCACTCGATTTTTACTTCTTTTTAATCTTCTTGGGAATATTCTTTCTAAATATTCTATCTTTATTCATTACTAAATAAGGCTTATTTCCAGTCTTAAACATTAATGTTCTTTTCTTATAAATTATTCTATTGGCATGATTTAATGATTTATACATGCATACCACTTCATTGTGATCATGACCATTCAAAATACCACAGAGGTTATCCAAACTATCAAATCTATTTATAACAGTTAGATTCTTCCTTTCCTTTTGTGGACATTGCTTCATTAAATATTTTCTTCCACTTGATATAGGAAAACTTTAACTTTTATATGCTGACATATTATACCAAAAACCCAAATCATTCATAGCACAAATTATATCTAATAATCCTTGATCTATTTTTTTGGATAATTTTTTTCCAGATTGGAATTCTTGCTAATTTTATTCCTTTTAATTATTTTAATGAGAAATTTTAGGGGAACAGTTATTTTTATTATTATATTTCTTCACTACAGATGTACTGGTAAGAACTTCATAAACTTTCTTCATTCAATTTTTCATAGATTTTGATTTTGAACCTACAGTTAACACAAAACCACAATTATAACAAACTTTATTATCATATATTAATGGTACCATTTTCTTATATACTACTTTATATTGATCATTAAATGATTTAAATCCACTCTTTCTATAAATTAGAGTTATTTTAGGTTTTTAATCCTCTTTATAAGTTTGTGTGGTTGTATGTTTTGTAGTAGAAGCTCTTATTTCATCTTATTTTGAAGACCTAGCTTGAACATTTTCAATATTTTCTATTTTGACTTAAAGATCAAGATATTTCATATATAGGATGAATTTATCATCCTTCATAGACTTTATACTATCTTCATATTCTTTATTGATCTTTATAACTTCATTATCATGCATTTTTTGTTTTTCCTACAATAAGTTTTCAAGATCCTTGATCTTGTTTACTTTTATTTCAATTTAAGAATTCTTGAAATCAATGACAGCATTATATTATTCTTTAAGGCGTGTAAATTTTATCCAAATTCCTTATCAAAATCCTTTATCTCATTAATCGTATTTAGAAACTCATATTTAAAACTAGAGAATATTTCTTCAAGTCTAACAATATCTACTTATTTGGATTTAATTTCATTATAGAGAGTATTATTGGATTACATAATTACTTCAAAAGATATCTCCAAGTTCTCTACATTTTATTATCAACCTTTAATTAGTTAGAATTCACATAAAATAATATAGAATAAGGAACACCAGATTGGGACTTGAGTCCTTTAAGGCCTTCGGGCCACCCAAGGACTTCAGGCCAGTAAGGCCTTCGGGCCACCTCAAGGCCTACAGGCCACTTGAAATTTATACCTAATGATCAGACAGACTCTACAAGGAACAGACGTCAAATGGGGATCATATTAGGTGAATTCACTATAGTAGAATTTAAGAAGATTGTTAGAAAGAGAGGGTATGTAATTTCCATTGGGACCAGCCTATTATTGCATGGGAAGCCTAGCTGAATAGCCATGCGAAAAGAGGAGATCTAATATCATGATGAAGAAGTTGGGAGGAGGAGTACTGAGTATAGTCAGTATAATTCCTAAAGTTCGATGGGTCATGTAATCTCTAAGCCTATGGGCCCTGTAAGGGTTACCCCTCATCCCTTGAAAGGGAGGTTATCAAAAATCAATAAAAAAGAAGGCTTCAGGCTATTCGGGTTAGTGTCTGGAAGATTAGGTACATAATTAGAAAATATGAAATTAGAATACAACATCATTTTATTAATCTCCAGAATGAGATCTTAAAAACCTTAGAGATCCTATAATTTAATATAATATGTACCTTTATAAATATAACATTCCATTATATACATGATACTATATTTATTATGGTTTTATGGATAAAGGAGGTGAGAAGATGGTAGAAGAAGTAAATAAATTAAAATAAATGGTTTGAGAAAGTTACCTCTTGAATATCACCTTTTAAAGAACTTATTAAGGAACTTGGTATTGGTATTTTGTTGAGACCAGTAGCTCTCGGACATGGTGAAGAGGAAAGATATTGAAATTGGGAAGAATATTGACAAGATACAAGGTTTAGAAGGTGTGAGGATAATGGGTGGTAAGGGGAGGTATTTATAGAGGGAGGATAGGGGTGTTTTCTATTATTATATCCATTAGTTTATTATTTTGTATCAAAACTATCAATTGTGTGGATTACTAATACTAAATATAGTAAATGTTTTAGGATAGTTTGAGCCAGTTGATTATTACGTTATCCATGACTTAAAAATTCATATATTAGTCTTATAAAGTTAAATACAGTAAATTACCGTATTTCACTATTCATAAAAAATTCATCTATTTTAGAAAAATAAAAAAATTAACCTAACATTTTCTTAACATTTGGATTTCAAAAATGGAATCTATTTTATTAAAATAATTTTCTATATAATAGAAATTTAATTTTTAAATAAAATCATAATTTATTAAGAAATACCAATTTTAATATTATAATCGATTTTATAACCCTATGAAAAAAATAATTACGGTTTAATAAAATTATCTTATAATTATGATACAACATAATATTATTTTATTAATTTATTTTATTAAAATAAATTTTATTTAAAATATTAATATAAATTTTAATATTGCAAATAAATATTTATGTTTTACAAAAATACCAACACCTAATTTATCATTTTTATAACATTTATTTACTTATTCCATGATTTAAATATATCACTTGTTTATTTATTAGATACTTAAATTTTATTTTATACTTTCATAGGTGATGATGGGGTCATGCAGTGTGATAAAATCCACTACATCAGTAGGAAGTCCCTCAATGTATCTCTTCAAACGTTTCCCATTGACTGTAAAGCTCCTTCCAGTGTCCTCTTGTGTGATCTCCACTGCATCATAAGGAAAAACATTAGTCACAACATAAGGACCTAACCATCTGGAACGCAACTTACCAGGCATAAACATCAGTCGTGAACTATAGAGAAGGACTTTCTCTCCAACATGAAACTCCCTTTGTTGGATCATTTTGTCATGAGCTGCTTTTGATCTTTCCTTGTAGAGCCTTGAGTTCTCATATGATGACAGTCGAATCTCCTCAAGCTCTTGAATTTGCAACTTCCTTTGAATTCTAGCTTGGGTCAAATCCATGTTGCATTTCTTTATAGCCCAATATGCCCGATGCTCGACTTCCACAGGGAGATGACACGCTTTCCCAAAAACAATCCGAAATGGGGACATACCAATGGGGGTCTTGTATACTGTCCTATAAGCCCACAATGCATCATCCAAGCGCTTTCTCCAATCCTTCCAATGGTTAGATTTATAACAGTCATATAGGTTCCTTAATTTCTATAAATACCACAAATTTCATTCATTATTTATTCACTTCTACTTTCTATAAAGGTAAGATATTTTCATCTTCAAAATTAATATTATATTATTAACACTAAGTTTTATTTTTACATATTTTTTTATGAGTATGGTCATTTTAGTGGATCAAGTAGAACCAAAGTTTTCCATTCTTATTATCTTATTTTATATTTATTACACAACTGTAATATATTTAATTATTAATAGTTTAATTGTTGACTAATGTATCATTCATCATTTATGAGAATAATTTGTTTATTGTGTTCTCTATGTAAATCGTGTATTTTATGATATAAGAAGGGAAATTTCATTGATAGAAATTCTAGGTCATTAAATTCTTTCCCCTTATGAAATTTCAAACTCAAAATTTTGTTTTACATACTAAGGTGAAAACATGTTAGGGTATTTCTCCTTCATTGCATCCTATGGCTCCCCTGTTGCCTCTTCATATTTATGGTTCCACCAAATTTCTTTGACCATGTGAGTTGTCTTGTTGCGTAGAACATTATCTCTATAGTAAAATATCTTCACCATTTTCTCCTCATAAGAGAGATCATTTAATGGATATACCACCTATGAGTTAAGTACATGTTATATAACTGGTATAAACTACTTCGAGAGGGATATGTGGAATACATCATGTACTAGATACAAAGTTGTTGTAAGTTCTAGTTGATAGGACACATCTCCGACATGATCAAAAATCTTGAAGGGGCTGATATACCTAGGAATTAGCTTTCATTTCTTCTCAAAAATTATGACTATATTCTATAGAGATATGTGTAGAAATACCTTTTCACCAACCTCAAACTCTAAGTACTTTCAAAAAATTTCTGCATATCTCTTATGTTAACATTGGGGATCCCGGATATGCTATTGGATGGTCTTTAACTTTTTTTCCATTTCCTTGACCATTTCAGGACTCAACAGATTACGTTCACCAACATCATACAAATATTCTGTTGTTCAAAATATTTTTCGATGAAGGGATTCATATGGATCCATTTTTATTCTTGAGTGGAAACAATTATTGTAAGAGGACTTGACCAATGGAATATATTGATCTCATTATAATTTTAATTTCATTGATAATTCTCTAAACATGTATTATAATGTATGAATATTCTTCTCATATTGGCCATCAGTTTGGGGATGATAGGCCATACTGAAGTTCAACTTAGTATTTATTTCATGTTGGAGACTTTTTGAGAACATGGAGTTAAATCTCGAATCACGATCAAATATAACAAATAATGGTACTCCATGAATCCTCACCACTTCTTGGATATATATCCTTCTAGTTTGGTCGAGTGATAAGTCCAATGTAATCTTAATAAATTTATATTACTTTTTAATAATATCCATAATCACCCAAATACCATTATTTCTGCTAGATGCCTTCAGAATTCCAATGAAAAATGCTATAGTTATGTTTTCCCATTTCCATTTAGGTATTGGTAATGGTTTCATCATCCACTTAGACTTTTTCCTATTAAACATAACTTTCTGACACTCCATACACTTTGATGTATATTCCATGATCTCCTTCTTCATATTGTCCCACTAATCATGCTCTTAAAGATATTGATACATCTTTGTGCTGCTTGAGTTGATTTAGAAGGTTGAGATATGTTCATCATTATAAATATATTTTGTTATCTTAGGATTTGATGGTACACATAGTCATGACCCAAATCTTATAATTTCTTCCTTATAAATTTTAAACAATGACAATTTCCCCTTTCATATAGCATCCATGTTTTTCTTAATTTCCACAACAAATCTTTGAGTGTCCTTTATCTCCTCTTAAAAGGATGGTTGTGCAATTATTTTTTAAAGGAATGATGATGTACCTTCCATTAAAATTTTCATTCTCATCCTTGTCAAGTCTAAGAAGATTGTATCCTTCTAAATTTTCATCATTGATAATTATAATATCCTTTATACTTAAATATTTTTTAAATTATTTTCATTAACAAGAGGATAGTGGATTTATAATTCATAATCATTGATGATATATAACCATATTCATTGGTCCATATTAATATCCTTCTTTGTGAATATATCTTTTAGGATCTTATGATAAATATATATCTCACATTTCTCCCTACAGAGATAATGCCACAATATTTTCAATAATAATATCACATTCTCCAATTCCAGATCATGTGTGGGATAGTTTTGATCATGAACTTTCATATTCCTTGAATAATAATCTATTACTTTATAATTTTTCATAATTAAACATCCTAATCCCTTCTTTCAAGAATCTTTGTACACCATAGAGTTCCCCACTTTTCAGTAGTGTATGTATTGATGTAGTGATAAGACTTTTTTTCAACTCTTTGAAGTAGTCTTCCCATTCACTAGTCTAGAAAATCTTCACTCCTTTCCGAGTCATCTTGGTTAGTGGCTATTACAATCATGATAATTTCCTCGTAGATCATCGATAATACCCATCTAGACAAAGGAAACTACATATCTCTATTACATATGTTGTTTTGGTCCACTCTTTAATTGCCTTTATTTTAGAAGGGTCCATATATATTCCTTTTCTAGTAATAACATTCCTTAATAATGATACTTCATCCATACATAAATCAAATTTACTATACTTTTCATATAGTTTCTCCCCTCACAAATCCTTTATAATAGTATTCAAAATATCCTCATGTTCTTCATTTCTCTTGGAGTATATTATAATATCATCTATAAAGACTACCACCAATTTTTCAAGGTAATATCTAAAGACTCTATTAATTAAGTCCGTGAATATTGACAAAGCATTAGTGACTCTAAAGGTAATCACTAAGAAATTATATTTTCCATACCTTGTTTGAAAGGTAGTATTAGGAATAACTTAATTCCTCACTATTAATTGGTGATATTCTGACCAAAGTTCCATCTTAGAAAAATAATTTGCCCCACATTATTGATCGAACAATTCATATATCCATGGAAGGAGATACTTTTTATTTATCTTGATTTTGTTGATCTCATGATAATCCATGCATAGGCACATTGATCAATCCTTCTTCTTGAATAAGAGGACTAGTGCACCTCATGGTGAAGCACTCGGGCATATAAAACCCCTGTCTATATTCTCTTGTAACTACTTCCTTAGTTCCTCTAACTCAATGGTGGCCATCATATAAGGAGTATTTGATATTGGCAAAGACCTAGGTATAAGAACAATTGAGAAATCAACCTCTTAGTCATGAAGAGTACCATGTAATTCATCAGGGAACACATCATTGTAGTCCCTCACAATGGTCATGTATTCGAGCAGGATCCTATCATTTTTCTCAATCATTTGAGCTAGATATACATACTCATAAGGAAATAATATCCATAATTGAGATAATTATTCTGAAGAATATCACCCCTCCTCCTTACACTTGTACAGAATTGGGGGATGCCTTAGGATGTGAATAGTGATCTCCTTTTCCTAATAGTTGATATTGTCTTTGTATAAAGATATCCAATCCATGACCAATATAGCATCAAACTCTAACAAAGGAAGTAATATGATATTTTCTAGGAGGTTGGGTCTACAAACATTAACTAGGGATGAATTATATTCTTTAAATACAATAATTTACCTATTCTATATTCTCATAGATAACTCAACCATCATATTTTGAGGTGTCATTTGAATATTTATACTAAACTTGCAAGATATGAAAGAATTATTCTACCAAAATCAAATTGCGCGTTCAATATTCTTGAATGAAAAGCTATCATACCTTTCACCACATCATTTTTGGGCTTCACTTTAGTAATAGTGATAGAATATTACCTTTATTGATTCCTTGGAGGTTTTTTGTTTATTTTCTCTAACAGCCCTTGGAATGGGTCATTGGATTGAATAATTCTTGTGTTCCTTGAAGTTGAAACACTACACTAAAGGTTGTATATTGATTTGAACCTACATTTCTTATTCCTTATTATTGGGATTCTTTAAATCCCTTTGGAATACATTTGAATCATTTCCTGGTTCCCTTTAGATAGTTCCCTTTGTGCTTCTTTCCACACATTTGATATGTGGGATGTTGGGTTTTCTTTCCTTAATAGTATTTATCTGTTTATCCTCCCATATTATGATCTATTTTCCTCTTTTTATCTTTGATCCCATGAGGTCACTGAGAGTCTTTAGTCTCCACTTAAACCTTGAGGTCACAACATAAAATCTCCTCATAAATTTTGAAGTCTTGAATTACCATGTATTTTCATATACTTATATTTAATACACTAATTAAGTGACCTGACTTTAATTTAGTGTTCATGAAAAATCTAAAGGTGTATCATGAAACACTTGTAATGTTTTCCTCATACTCTCCAATAGATTCATCTTTCTTTTCTTCAGTTCAAGGAATTCCTCTTTATATTAAGATGGAGAGTTCAGGGAAAATATTTATTGAAAAATATTTTCTTAAATCCTCCCAAATCTATGGAATAAATTTCCCCCCTTAGACTTTGTGTCTATGATCAGTTTCTAACACTAATCAGCTTCCCCATCAAAACAATAGACCACCTATAAGACTTTCTCTTTTTTTGAGAATTGGATAATAAATAATATATTCTCAATGATGTTATATATTATTCTATGATGAGGGGATCAATATATCTACTAAAGATAGGAGTCCATTGTCACATAAAGGATTCAATCAAGACATTAGCTTTCTTATTAGAAGTACAGAGTTCCACATGATTCAAGTTATTATTCATAACTTGATTCAGTTGAGCTGGTACTATCATGAAGTTATGATCTCCCATTCCCATCATATTTGGTATTTCATTAGGGCAACTAGCACATTGTCTATCACATTGGTTGTTAGCCTTTTTTATCATATTTACCGCCATTGAATAAACAAAGAGAGAAAAAAATTGGGTGATTTAATACTTATCTATTGAGAATATCATAAGGAAACCAAAAACTTAAAGGAAATAACTTATAAATGAAAAGTATATCTTAATTTATGATTCCCTAAGTTTCAACATAGGTTATTCATGGTGATTGAATTATCCCTATAATTCTTAACAAAGTATTATTGTCCTAATACCAAAAAATAATTATACCATTATTTGATACCAAATATAGAGAACCAATCCTTTTACACTAATTATTACATGATTTTACGCATAATTATCCATGAAACACAAACCAAGGATTGAAAAGTCTAGTGTCTTTGGGAGATTAGGTACATAATTAGAGAATATGAAACTATAATAAAACATAATTTTTATTAATCTCCAAAATGAGATCCTAACTCCCTTGAATCTTCTAGAATTTTATAGGATAACCTGGATAATACATAGACAAAAGGGATGAGCTAAAAAACCCAATGAGGGAATAAATATGCGAATAAAGCATAGCACATGAGTTAGATGGAATAACATGGTAACATGAATGGCATGGAAAAAGAATAAAAATATAGAAGCATAATATATGGATCATGGAATCATATTTTCATGGAAATATTGGAATGTCGAAGTAACATATAACATGACATAAACATAAGTTACGGTAAACTACCAAGACTATATCACAAGGTGGACAAAGTACCATATTATATTACATTTACACCATAATCCCATAAAAGATGTCTCGTGAGACTAAATATTATACAAAGAATTGGAGTGATATATGGGCAAACCCATTATAACATGTTCATGTATATGTGTGCCACATGAATAATTAAATATAAGAAATAAATATAAGGGTTACCCATGAAAAGAAATGGGTTTCATAATCTTGTCATAAGGCATAACCAAAGGTCGTATCATAATTGTATCCATTAGAGAAGGGATTTAAATCATTTTTGGACATTAATAGAGTAAAAATTATAATATATAATGAATAATTATGTCCCACTAGTGCGAAAATATCAAAAATAATGATTATACAACTTTAGAAATGTGCCACTTAAAAATAGTTTTAAGGAAAATAATGAAGATACTTTGAAAGAGGTAAAAGAATAATTATTTCCATAAAACCTTAAATGAACTAGATTTTTTTTCATGATAAAATGATAGATTTTAGAAAAATATTTTTTTATTAAAATATTTTATGTAGTGTACTTGAAAATGGGTAAGAAACGGAGAAATCCACTTTAATCGGGCTTATTTATCGAGAGGAATTGAGAAGAGAACCTGTTAAAACATGTATTTACACATCAAAGAAAGATTAATTGAGTTATATAAACATTTTTTGAACATATAAAAAAATTATGAGAATTATATAAGAATAAATAATAAATAAATTGTGGTAAATATAGAGAAAGAGTAACCTGATGGAAAAATGGAGGTTTAAAGATATCCCTTACCTTATGTCTGAATGTGTTCTGTAATTGCTCTTAATGTCATGGACAATCAAATTAAACTAATTTATTACTTAATTAAGATCCTATTATATATGTATTTTATTTATTATAATTTTATTTAGTTCATTTATGGCCATTTCAATGTGTTATAAATTTCAATTTCTTTTTACCGGGAGCATTCATTTCATGGTTCCAAGGTCGGTTCGCTTTAGTAAAATTGTGGAAGTTCCTATCAACTGGGAATAATTCTCCAGAAGTGATATTTTTTCATATTAATGAAATTAAATAATTTTAAATTATTCCATATATCATTATGTTTTATGATATGAGTATGATTAATTTGAAAAAAAAGTTAATGAAAAATGATTAGCTTATTTAGGTGGTCTTTTGATCATTGTAAACTAGTTCCGTTTTATTCAATATTGTGTCTATATATTAGTTATACAGCATAAAAAAGTTATAATATACATATTAAAATATTTATAAACCATAATAATACTTTTATGATCAGTCTTGAAGGCGGTAATGGGAAAAAATAATTATCCACAGAGATGGTAAACTGCCATAATTTGGACAACAGTTTCATTTATTTGAATTAGAGGAGATGAGAAAAGGTGTGGAAATAAGATATTCCATTAGAAATATAAAATTATAGTATATATATGATATTAGATTTATTATGATTTTATTGATGAAGGAGGTGAGGATAAAGTTGAAAAAGAAAATAAATTAAAAGATGTAGTTTGAGAAAGTTACCTTTTGAATATCACCTCCTTGAAGGACCTCTTAAGAAAGAGGGAATTGGTATTTTTATAAGACCAGAAGCTCTGGGAGATGGGTAAGAGGCTTAGTAATGGAATTTTTTATTATATTGAAAAGCTATAAGGCTTATAATGTGTGAAGATATGGGTTGGTGAGGGGTGTATTTACAAGGGAGAAGGGTATTTTTTATTATTATATTCATTAGTTTATTATTTTGGACCATGACTATCAACACTGTTGATTAAAATGACTAAATATAATAAATGGTTCAGGAGAGTTCAAACCAATTGGTACTTACATCATCCATGACTCAAAAAAACATGTATTTGGATTATAATGTTAAATTGCATAAATTACTGTATTTCACTATTCAACAAAAAATCAACTATTTTAGAAAAATATAAAAAATCACCCTAAATTTTTTTCAACATTTAGATTTCAAAAATATATACCATTTTATAAAAATAATTTTCTCAATATGAGACATTTAATTTTTTAAAAAACCATCATTTGTTCCAAAAATACCAATTTTAATATTATAATCGATTGTATCACCCTTTGAAAAATTAATTAAGGTCTCATAAGATTATCTTAAAAATAAAATACAAAATAATATTAATTTATGAATTTATTATATGAAAATAAAATTTCATTTAAATATTTATATTAGTTATAATATTTTAAATAAACATTTACTTTTTACAAAAAATACCAACACTTAATTTAGCATTTTTAAAACATATATTTACTTTTAGAATGATGTAAATATAACATTTCTTATTTATAAGATACCTAAATTTTATTTTATACTTTCATAAGTGAGGTTACTATTCTAACAGTTGGGTTACTATTCCTAATGGTCATACAAATTTTCCAATGATGAGATTTATAACAATAATATAGGTTCCTTAATTTATATAAATACCACTTGTTTCATTCATTCCACATTCACTTATTATTTATATCAAGGTTATATATTTTTATCTTAAAAATGAATATTATACTATTAACATTAGGTTTTTTTCTACAGATTTGTTCAAGAGTGTGTTCATTCTAGTCGATTGAGTATATCCAAATTTTTCCATTGTTACTATCTTATTTTCTATTTATTATAACACTATAATATTTATAATACTTATTATTTTATTTTCAGACTAATTTTTCAATCTTTGTTTATGAGAATAATATTTTTATTGGGTTATCTATATTATGTATGTATTTTATGACATAAAAGGGAAATTCTAAATATAAAAATGTTGGGTCGTTACATTATCTCACTCACACACATATTTCTTTTTATAATCAAATAAAGCAAGAGCAAGGGGTATGACCTTGTACATGTTTTTCCAAACAGTGACTACATTCAATTAAAGATTTAACTTTGAAGAACAAGAATAAAATATTTCAACCTATCCCTTCATAAGTGATTAGTGGTGCAATACAAGTCATTTTCAACAGAAAATAATAAATTTTTATCAAATTTCTCTAATAGCTAAAATATTATGGTCTGCCTAAAATTTTGAAATGAATGCACTATCTCAAATTATGAAACACTCTATAGTTTTCCTCTTCTTGAATTTAGAAACATTAATATCACAATATTTTGGACTTGTATTCTTAAGCTCACTTTAATGACCTAAATGATAATCCACAAATAATAGATGGGTCACTGATTATTATTATACTATTTATCTTCAATAAAAAATATGAGATATCAAATTACAGTGCTATATTATCAATATTAAAAACAAAATATCAATAGTGAATGTAGTATTACTCTATTATTAGTGTAATTGATTATTTTGAAACACAAATTACACCAAAATAATTTGTGTTGTTATTCAAGAATGATTTAATCATACATGTTGTTGGTATGGACATCTCACATCATCTCAAATATTTATTTGAATCATATATAGAATTATCATTAAAAATTCATGTATAATTCTATATACATGGAATATTATGTTCTCATTAATATGCATGAAAACTCATGACTCACTTTCCTTTGTATAATGTAACACATGAGATCACTACCTTCACATAACTGGTATGTATACACGGTGTATCCCCCTCCTCAAAAAATATAAAGTGATTCAAAGATATATTCTCTTCCATCTTCTTCATGTAATCCTATTATGTTAATAGATTTATTTTTACCCTTCACATGAAAAAAACATGTGGTTACTCCTTATCTTTCACATGAATAAGTTAGTCTGTGAGTTCCTTATTTTTATTCACACAACCAAAGAGGTTTCTAGGATCTACTTCACATGAATATATTCTTATTTTCATAGATTAGTGGTTAATGTAACCCTACTTCTTCACCAAAGCTGGTATGTGGGAACTCTTTCTTGATAAGAAGGGATCATGCAGAATGCTCAATTTTCCCTGAAACTAGATCCTTATTAACAAATATTTGAATGAAAAAAAACTTATTACCACTAAAATAGTATTTATATAGGAGGATCCACCACATCTACTCTATGTTTTATTTCAATTCAATCCCCATTAAAAGACTCCCAAAGATCATGCGATATAATTTATTTCAAAATAATGAAACTTGTGGCCTCTCCATAATCATGTGATGTTGGTGTAGTACGGAGTCATGTGATTGGATTCACTCAATTATGGTACACCTCATTGGACAGATTATTAAAAATGGAATATGACTTTATTCACTTGAAGTCTTCAATGATAGGATCTTCTTACAAAGGATGTAGTATAATTTTTATTTTAATCATGTATGCATAGGATATGGATTAAATATTCTTACGATTCTTTGAAATATTTACATTCTTCAAAGTATTGAAATCATCAAAGATAATTATTCCATGCATGGTGTTTAGGTGATCCAGGATGTCGTTATCTCTCTCAGTTTGATCATTATTGATGGTAGGTCTCATGGAAGTTTCCATACATCGGTTGTCTCAAGAAGTGGAGTAAACCCTTCAAAGGTCAAAGGATAAAGATAAAATTAGTGCTTCAATAAAATAGTTTAGATCAAATGGACAAAACAACCATCCTTTTATGCATATATTTTTTATAAAGTAATAATGTCCATAAAATACCTACCCCAAATCAAATTTCAGTGTAATTAGGATATGTTTTATAATAATATTTATTTCACTATCAGCTCAAGCCAGCACCGGGTTCAGAACAAAAACACAAACATGCACACACCTACCAATATGGGTCGTGTCAAAAAATTTCACAGTCCCCTAGGCACCTTCCACATGGCTCATTCCACACCCTTATACAGTCCCCCAAGAAACCTTTTACATTCCATGTGCACACACCATCTTCACACTCGTACGTACTCCCTATGGGTGAAATGAAATCCCACTACAACCACATGACTCATGTGGATGACCATGATGAACCTCTCTCATATGGTTGACGATGGGTCTCACATGTGTTGTTGAGGGGGTTCGTGGTTGGCCAAGGGATAACCCATTTTTTTAATAACACCCACTCAAATATACCTACTAATTTACCAAGTAGATAATTTTTAATCCAACCAAATTCCTTCTTTCAAATTAACCATCATGTAAAAAAATAAATATATTTTATTTTTTTCATGGACCTAAAGAATCTTCAAAAACTAATGTGTCAATATTCATGAAAATATATCATTTCATGGACTTCATAAAAATTACTCATGAAATAATATAATATTTCATAAATCTTTCAATGAATTCTACAATATGAACTTCTTCAAATTACTTTTTAACATTTCTAATATATTAATCCCCATTCAACAATCATGAAAATTTTAATCCACTTCATCCAAAAATGTACATTGTGATCATTGAACTTCCATGGATAAAATTTCTTTAAAATTTCAAAAAAATACTTCAGAAAAACAATGAACTTCCTTTATTATATTATTTACTTTAATTCATTTTAACATCAAGTGATTCATCACTTACTAACTTATAGAAAAAAAACATAAACAAAAATTAGGATTATTATGTTCTTACCCTAAGTTAAATTTTCTACTCACATTCACTGCTCAAATTTCATCAAACACTTTTATTACACTATTTTGTGCAACATAGAATTATTTTAACTTCATAGTTCTATTGAACTTACTCTTTTTTTATCTAAATTATTCTTATCTTAATTTATTCTCAAGACAAATTCTTGGTTTAAAAATATATTACCATTATTTTACTATAATGATGTATGTTCCATGAAAAGAACTAGGTAAGGAACCTTTATGATCAATTATTATTGTGTTTCCATTTACTATTATATTATATTGAAACATCTAACCTTCAAGTCGTAAATCCACTTTGCTTACAAATTATGAACCTCTACTTTATATAAGAGCTTCTAGAAATTAACAGGTTTTTCTAAGTTTATATCTTCCATATATATTTTTATATCATTATTGTATTTTAATTTTTGAAGTAAAATTTAAATTCATATTGCAAAGAAAAATTGATCTATGTGATAAATTAAAAAAAAAATTAGTTCCATCACATGAAAATGTTAAAATATCTACAGTTCCTTATTTTATTTTTTATTTCATTTTTTAAATTGGATTGAAATGTTTATTTAATAGATTATATGTAAACATTTTGAAATATATCAATTACATTATACTCCTTACCAATTTTATAATCAGTAGCTTCCCTATAACTACATAAATTTCTTATATTACTTGTTATAGATTTCTCATCCTTTAAAGTTATTGTAAAGACCCAAAATTTTGTTAATGAAATTCCTTTTTTAAATTAGTAAATGCATCATTAAGTGTTGTATCTATTGAAAAAACATGCACTACTTTGGTTATTTTGGACCATTATAAGTTATATCATTTCATATTTAAAACACCATTAAGTATCATAACATAGTTGTTGAATAATGACCAATATGATTAGAATAAATATAGGGTTATAATAAAACCAATTGACATAGATAAAAGAAGAAATCACGTTGACCAAGACCAAGCTAAGATTCAACAATGAAATCATGAATGAAACCCCTTATAGGAGAAGCTCAAGATCATAGACGTCATGTCCCAAACATTGTACACTGAATCACCCCAAGGAAATCTTAATATCACACACCTTACCCTTAGAAAATTTGTGGGTTTAACAAAGGGATATGTATATAAACACAAATAAAATTAATTTATATATTTTATTTTTAATAAAAATGATTATATTTATCCCTTTCATTATTTAATTTTTAAATGATTAAAAAATGAGTTTGATAAAGATTATATTTTGATATGATATAGCCCAAATTATATTTTTGGGAAATATATAATTTCAATCAAGAAAATTTTCTTAGTAATTCATGAATTTATGAAATAAATGATACTTTAATAAAATATAAAATTATAAAATCTCATTTATAAATAATTATTGGCATAAAATATATATTATATTTGAAGTTATAAAAATAAAATCATCATACAGTTATTTTTTCAAAAAAATTAGAGGCATTTGAATTTTTTTGTCAAAATTAATTATATTATAAATATATGGTGTGTATTACATCATCATAATGACCCAAAAGTAATTTAATATATTCCATAAAATGAATCAAAGTCTAAATATATATTTTTCCTTTAAAATAATGAGATTTTGAGGTTATTTTATATATTTTATAAAACATTACGAATCCTCCAAGACCAATATTATATTTTAATGTTTCAAAATCAATTATTTATAAACCTGACTCACTTAAAAATCACCAAGGGTATTATTTTAATTTTATAGGTTTTAAACCATATAAAATAAATTAAAACCAATCCTATTTGGTATAAAACATTTCCAAAAACCTAGGGAAGGTTTTTGGTTTTGATTAATTTATCATATAGAGATCAAAACCTATGTTTGGAAAATAATAAAGAACCTAGGATAATGAAATTACTCTGATTTTTACTCTCTATATCCCTACTAAGTTCCCCTAATCTATTAAGAAGTTCCTAGAAATATTTTAGAGGCATCCTCTCATGGTAAGGGACCCTCTCCTTCTCCTATTTATTCAAGTACCTTCATTAGGGAATGCCTTTTGATTTCCAATTATTTAAGTTAGGATATTTTTTTACAAAACACTATTACTATCCTTATGGTTCCCAAGTAATTAAATACACCATTCACTCTCATTCACCCCTTTTATAAATATAGAAGTACCACCGTTATGTTGTAAAAATTATCCTGTGATTTTTCATTCTAAACATATGGGTAGTGAATACCCATACTCATTTCAAATCAATGGTATTCACCAAGATATAAATATACTTAATTTATTGGTAAAATACTTGTATGTAACCCCCACTCCTTAATTATGGTTTTAAAAGTGATGAAAAATATCATAATGATGTATGATCTATGTGGAAAACTTATGCGCGTACATGATATGAAAGTGATGGGTGGGATTGTAATTATATAGCACTCCAATGCATTGGGTAAAGTCTTTATCTCATGATTCCCATATATGGTGCAGGATTGGTTATCCTATGCATAATATGTTATGTTTTATAGATGTTTATCATTGAATTATGTTTTTCATATCATGTTTTATGATGTTTCTCCTTTATTATATTTTCTTTATTCTATCATGATATATCATGCCTCATTATTTTGATATGCCTCTTGTATAACATTTAATACTTTACCATATTATTTGATTTTCTTATTCCCTTAATGGGATTTATTTCTCACACTTTCTTATGTATTTCCTCTCATTAACCCAAACTTTTTTTAAAGATTCAAGAAAAATAAGGGCATGTTTTGGAGTTTTAATTAATGATGTTTTATTTATTTTTAAAGTTGTTATGTCATGCACTTAGTTTCATAAAGAAAATAGGCTTCATGATCTTCTAAGGTTCTATTAAGTGTATATTTATGAAATAAATTTGGAAAAAGGTGTAACAAATTATGGGTTTTCCTAGTTCATACTAGAGGAAAGACTAGTTGTTTTTTATATTAAGATTATAAAACACTATATAAATCCTTAAGGATAACACTAAACATAGAAAAACATACCTAATTTTTAAAATTAAAGATTAAGTGGTTTTTGGGAAAATACATCCATTTTTACACTATAAGCGGATGTGTCTCTAGCACAGTGGTTCCTAGGGATAATTACCCTAAAAAAATCATTGAACTGGACTTGATCATCACCTAATGCATGAAAATAGGCATTGCTACACACCCAGTTTGGCACTCCCAGGATATATTCTTTGGTAAATTCACTAGATCCTTATGAACCATTATTAAGTGAACAAAAATTATTCTCATATTTTATGATAGGGAATAGAACATGGAAAATGTAGATTAAAACCTAGAAATTAAGAGGTTAAAAATATGTTTCAATTATGATTTATCCCTTAAATGTTCATAGTTTCCAGTTTATGTGTTTAATAGTTTACAAATACTCATCCCTAATTTTCCCTTTATTGTTAGACAATGGCTGGAAATATGAGAAACTGAGGAAATAATCAATGTAAGGGGAAATGTAATGAATTCCCAAATGAGATATGCAACCCAATGCGAGTAGGAATCATTAAAACTATGACAATACTTTCTTATTTAACTCGGATTTTTAAATAAAACCTGAATCATGAGGAATTCCCAAATCCCCCTAATAAAGGGAAAGCTATAACTGATGCCTTTTTCTAACAATGGAATATATCTTTCAGTGAATCTTATGATACCTTAATCATTGGGAAATAGATAAAATAAATTAAAAATATCTTCTCTATCCTTATATACTCTATTAAAGACAATATCATGTTGGATTTTTATCATATTGGGGGAGAACTTGGACAATGGTGGACATTGTTAAAAAATAGAATCTAGAAGAGGTTTTCAAATTTATGGAGTGGAAGTAATTTTAGAAAATTGTTTTCAATAAATATTTTCCTCGCATTATTAAACTTAAAATAGAGAGGAATTTATTTAGCATAAAAATGAAAAATAATCCATTGTGTCATAAAAGGAAAACTTCACAATAATTGTATGATACTCCTTTAGATTTTTCATTACCTCTGAATGTAAAGTTTACTACTTAATTGGTGGGCTAAAGAAGAGTCTATGAAAAACCTTAGTTATTTGGGACTTTGACATCTATCAAAAAAATTATATTGTTCCCTCAATTTTGAAATGTATATTAGTGAATCTCAAGGATCTCATGGGGATAAGAAGTAGAAAACAGAGTTTAATTATGGTGGTATAATAGAGAAATCTAAAGGGGGAAAGAAAATAAAACATCCTACTTTTCAAAAGTGTGAAAAGATACATCCTGGGAATTTTCTAATCAGAACAAGAAAAAAATTTAACTGTGGTATGGAATGAAACCTAGATAATGTTTGCATATGGGGAAAACCCACAAATTTGATGGAATAAAGGAATGATTTGTTAAACCCTCAACATATTTTCCAATGTTCAACTCTAAGGAACAAGAAAAATATGAAAATAAATTTTTTAAGACAAGTATTGTCAATGAAAACCTATCAAAAAAACCACCAAGGCCAAGAGATAAATGGTGACCTTATGCCATCACAACTATTAAGGTGGATCCAAAAAATTAAGTATTGAATGTTGCGCTAGTAATTCATTCAATAATAGCAAATATACTTTTTGATTTGGGTTCTAATCATTATTTCATATCATGAAAGTCTAGTAGAACTATTCATGTGTCGCCTAAAAACATGGAAGTTGAGTTATCATTGAAGATGGGGATTGGTCAATTGTTGAATCCCAAGTATATAACTCACCCCTTATTCAAATTTGAGCCATAAATTTCTAAAAAAATTAATGATACTCCCCTTAGTGTAATTTGATGATATTTTGGTCATGGATGAGCATTACTTGTATATATACAATATATATTGTCAAGATAAGGAAATCACCCCCCATATCACAAACCACCCATGATTCTATACAAGTTAAAGGAAGAGGATGAATCTTATTTGGTACCAACATATCAAGTGTGGAGATTATTTCCATGTAAGAAAGCGAATCTTTTCCAAAATATTGTCACTAAAGAAAAGATCATAATTTATGAAATTTTAAATTCAATAGAATCTCTTGATGTGTTTCCCAAATAATTGCCAGGTCTTCCTCTTTAGATGAGGTTGTGCTCTTAATTAAGCTCATACCTAAAGCTTTTCAGATATCCAAGAATCCATATAGAATGGTCATTTTTTAACTTGAGGAGATGAAGAAAATATTATAAGAGAATCTAAAAAAGGTATTATATGCCCATGTACTTCACCATGGGGTGAACCAGTCCTTTTAGTTAAGAAAAAGAATGGGTCAATTTACCTATTCATTGATTATCGTGATCCCAAAAAGATCTTGATAAAGAAAAATTATCTTATACCATATATTGATGACTATTTTGACAAGATACATGGAGCCCAATACTTATACAAAGTGGATCTCTAGTCAAGATATTCTCAAGTAAAGGTGAATAAGGAGGATATACCAAATACTTATATTCATACAAGGTATAGGAAATATGGGTTCTTTGTGATTCCATTTTTACTCTCTAATGATCCATATATCTTTATAGATTTTGTGAATATAGCCTTTAAGGATTACCTCAATAAAAATTGGTAGTCTTTATAGTTGATATTCTTATCTATTCCAAAATTAAGGAGGAACATGAGGTTCATCGAAATACTATACTAAATCCATTTTAGAAGGAAAATTTATTTGAATAGTATAGTAAATGTGAGTTTTTTTTTGATCAAGTAACTTTCTTGGGGCATATCATCACCTACAATGGGATATATGTGGATCAATAAAAAATGGACGCAATCAATGAATGACCCAGACCAACATTTTTTATGTAAATCCAAAGGTTCATTGGATAATATGGGTATTATCATTGATTTTTCATAAAATTATCATGATTTTTAATCCCATTAACCAAGATTACTCAGATGGGAGTCAAGTTTTTCTAGACTGATGTACGTGAACAAAATTTTAAAGAGTTAAATAAGAGACCAATTACTGATCTTATTCTCACAGTACCCACCAGTATGGAAGGATTTCTAATCTAAAATGATGCATAAAAAATAATTGGGTTGGGTACTCATGAAACATGAAAAATGGATAGCTTATTCCTCCTTTCAACTAAAGATCTTTGAGAAAAACTACCCAACACATGATCTAGAATTGGAAGCGGTGATCATTGTGTAGAAGATATAGTGACATTATCTCTACGGAGAAAAGTATGAAATATATATATATACCATAAAATCCTTGAGTATCTATTCACATAAAAGGATCTTAATATGCACCAATAAATTTGGTTAGAACTAATCAAGGATTATGATTGTTGAATCCATTACCATCCTAGTATGGTGAATAAAGTGGAAGATACTCAGAGTTAAAAGTATCTTTCAACCTTATCCATGGTGACGATTTAAATGGATCCAATCTTCCTATACATGAAAAGGATATGTGTGGGAATAATTAAAGGATATTTATACTAACTTTACCAAACAAATACTAAACCAACTATTCTTGAGAGGATCAAGAAGTTCTTGAAATATGATGAGTTTCTTCATAAGATGGTAGTTAATATTTTAGTTTTCATCTTTACTAAAGATGGAGTTATAAGTTTTATAACTTAGATATATTTCCCAATAAAACCCAAAAAAATAGGGAACTTCTAGATGATTCACATTTCTCATCCTTCTTTATTAATCTATGAATAACTAATATTTATAAAAATTTGAAGTAAAACTTCTAGTTAGATATCATGAATGGGAAGATTTTAAAGTTTTATCTCAAGGATTTTTATTTTAAAAAGGCGTGGTTTAATGAAGTAATATTAAGTTTATGATTCAACCATTTCCCATAATAGTGTATAAATGTGAAAATATAACCATGGATTTCATTGTAGGACTCTCCAAGACCCAAAACGAAAATAATGACATTTTAGTGGTAATCAATCACCTTACAAATTTGATGCATTTTATACTTATCAAGGAAGATTTATTGCTTGAAAGACAATCTAGGGTATACATAAGGGAATGGTAAGATTTTATGGAGTTCCAATATATTTTATTTGTTTGGGATTTGATGTTTACATCATGGTTTTTGAGAATCCTTTTGCAATAATTGGATACAGAATTGATCTTCAACACTTCTTATCACCCTCAGATTGATGGTTAGTTTAAAAAGGAATATTCAAACTCTATAAGATATTATGATATCAAGTTCAATTAATATACAAGGATTTTGGGACTAGAACCTTCCCCTAGTGGAGTTCTTATATAATAATAATTTTCATTCTAGAATTCAAATAGATCCCTATAAGGCTCTATATGAGAAGAGGTGGTGTACTCTTACATACAGGGTTGAAGTTGGGGAGTGAAATTTGATGGGACCGAGAATTATCTAATTGATGATAAAAAATGAACAAACAAATAATCCTTATATGAAATCCACATAAATTCGACATAAAATCTATACTGATGATCATCTATGAGACCTAGAGTTTGAGGTTGGAGATAAAGTGTTCCTTCATAAATCATCATGGAAGAAATTCATGAGTTTAGGAAAGAATGGAAATATTATTACTAGAAACATTATCCACCTTAATATCCTTGACCGCATCAGAGTGGTGGTTTATATACTAGAAATCCCACCTAACCTATCTTAATTACATTATGTGTTCCACATATCCCTCATAAGGAAGTACATACCATAACCCTCACACGTAATAAATCTCGAGGTGGTATCATTAGTGTATGAACTATCATAAGAGGATAATCTGATGAAGACATTAGATCATTAAGACAAACTTATAAAAAATAATACAACTTTCTTGGTCAAAGTGTTGTGACAAAACCACAAGTTTGAGGTACCGACATGGAAACAAAAAGAGGCTATGAAACAAAATCTCCTGTTGGGATATTGAGTTTGATACAATATATCCCATGTACTTTAGGTTTTTATGCTCTCAAATACCCTTCATATTTTATTGATGTTATTGTTTTCTATGTTTTCTCAACAAGTTTTATTTTATTATTATGTTTCTAGTGGTTAGTTTCATCAAGTATGAATTATAGATCATTTTGGCTGAAAACTACCTATGTTTGGAAAATTGGATACATGGTGAAAATGGCTATATTGATAAGATCTCCTACATGACAAATCGCATACATGATCATTCAGCTCTGTCAAATGGTTATGTGGATTAATCAATTATGAGAATCACATATGTGAAGAAATATTCTATTTCATTTCAATTGGCTATGTCAGTTATTGATATGTGATTAAAAAACCTATGTTATTTAATTTACCTACATAAATCCAAATCTTCTATAGGGATTAAAATCTATAACTAGTTAAGTCATGTTGTAATTTGGTATTTATTATTATCGAAGCACTCAAGTGAGATTTTAATGTTACTATATAGTCTTTAAATGCTTTATTACCTATTTAAGGTAAAATTTATTATAATAAGATCTAATTATTGATATAGAAAACAAGGAAGGGAATGGTTTATTTGTATCTCATGATTCTAGGGAATTTCAAGGAAAAAGGACAAGTCATTAATCCATGATTCTATAGATCATGTTTTTTACATTTAAATAATAATTAATTCATGCATTTATAGTATTAGACCTATTTTCATATGAAGTAAAGTGAACAAGAAGTCTCATTTTGATAGTTATTCCTATTGATGGTCCTTATTGAGTTTAGAAGACTCTCCTTGAGCTGTTTATCCTTAAGATAATCTCTCTTAGAGATCTTTCATTTCTGTCAGTCGTATCTTACAGTTGCATGATGAAATTTATAAAAACTCTTTGCTTATTATATTTCACTACAAAGGTTCCTGGTAAAATAACCATCGAAGAATATTAATTTTAGATCCTTTTATAGAGATCGATTGAAATGTCATGTGATTTTAATAAGTGTCGACTGCTTTCACTCAATCATGTAATCCCTATAAAAACAACTCTTATCCCCCAAAAAAAGTTCTAGTCTAATGAAAATCATCACACTCCTAGAGAATAGTTTTGGTGGAGTGTTCTAGGGGACTTATATGCCCCTAATATCTATAAATCTAAAAGTCTGTTTATTTTATTTATAATTTTGTTTTCACTGCATTACTTATTAAAGAACATATCAGAAGCTAGTCATAAACTAAAGAGGGTGGTTTTTTAAGTGAATAAAAAATTAAAGAGATCAATTAACCCCACCCCCATCTTGTGTCTTAATATGGTAAGTCTCCAATAAAATTTGGTATAATAGGAATAGATTCTTGATTTCTCATATATAAAATGTTGAAATATAAAGATCACTTCATCAATGGATGCTATGAATGACAATAGAGAAGGGATTTATATGTTCATATTAAAATATTTAAATAGTTATAAATATCGATGTTGGAAGGCATGAAAGATCATATATCTAAAGAACTGGGGTATGAAGGCATATCTCAAATCCAAGAAGTATCATGAAATTCCTAGGACACACCCAAAAACTTGGGATGTTGATACTGAAGCAAGCTATGATCTAAATTCTGAAGATATGAATGTTATAATCTTTGGATTTGGTCCAAATGACTTCAACAATGTTTCTCTATGTAAAACATCCCCTTAAATGTGAACTATAATTTCATTTTCTTATAAAGGAACATATAATGTATGGGAATCATATATAATATTATCAAACTAAAGTTTGAAAGTTTTATAATGATGGATGGAGAAATCATCACATAGTTTAATAGATGGCATATATAAATTGTATAAAATGTTATTTCTTTAGAGACACCTATTACTGAACCGGATTAGGAATAGAAATTTCTCAAAATAATACCTCCAAGGTGGAGTGGTATTTCGACTATTATCAAATAATCAACAAAGCTTAAAAAAATAAAAATAGAATATATTATCAATTCTCTAGTTATGTATTAGGAATATATAGAAGTTGAATCTAGAGAACATGGGATAGTTAATAAGTAGAATACTTCTATAAAAGTATTAAATTCAAAGGATGAAAATAAGTGTAAATAAATTTAAATATTCAAGTCATTCGATGAGAATTATTCCAATAGTTCTACTTTTTATAGTGATATTTCAAACATTTATAGAAAATTAAACAAGTTATGTAAACATATAAGTGGTTTTAATACACAATTAAACAATTATAATAAGTCAGATGGAAATTGTAAATAAGTAAGATGTTATGAATTCAATAAGCTTGGAGCCAACGAGCTTGTACCCTAGTGGTACAGGCTCCTGCTAGGCATCCAAAAGACCCAGGATCAAATCCGAGCTGTGACAAATTTCCCGGTATTGTAGCAGTGGCGGAACTATAGCGGCGGCAACACTGTAGTGATGGAGGGACTGTAGCAGGGACTGTAGCGGCGGTGGTACTATAGCAGGTATTGTAGCAGCCTGGGTACTGTAGCAGTACTATTCACCGAGGGGCTCTTTGAGCCAAAAAAATGGGCTTTCAAGCCTAGTCTTCAGGCCACTTGTCCTTGGGCCTTTGGGCTATGTAATGGGTCTCCCTTTACCCAGTATAAAGAGGTATTTTCTTTAAATAATAAAAATGAGGCTTCGGCCCCAACCTTTAAAAAAATGCAATAAGCTTGGATATATCAATCCTGGTTTTCCGCAACTTTAGGATGAAAAAATTTAGAAAATAAATACTTTAAATATTTCTACAAGAATAATCCTAATAAATCCATAAAGGAAACATGGAGTGATTTCAGGTATTCTAGTGATGTTTCATCTTTAGAATCAGAAGGTGGACATTCTAATAAGAAATCCAACATGTGTTTTATGGAATATACTAATGAGGTACATTCTTTCAATTCATATGAGCATGAAGTTGAATTATAAAATAAAAATTTCTCAATTAAGGGAAAAATGAATATTTTTCCACATTTAAAATAAGTAAAAACCACTAAAAAGGAAAAATAAAACACTAAAAAAATCCCATAAAGTGATTGTTAACAAAAATGGGGACTTAAATAAAAAAATGCTAGTTTTAAAAACCAAACTGGAATATTATGTTGCATCATATGTTGAACATGGAAATAAAATTAAAAAATTAAAAAAAATAATTTCAAGACTTTGAATATTTTTCTTGTGTATTTATGAAAGGTAAAAATTATTAAAATAAAATTCTTGGAAACAATAAAAATCATAAAAAATTGGGAATGGGAATTCAATGTGAAAAATTAATATTCTACAAGAACTATTTTGTACCTTGTTCCAAGAATATAAATATTTCAAAAATTACTTTCTTTCATTGGGATGAGATAATACAACGTGAAAATAATTTCACCCTGATAAACCCTTGTTTTTGTGAAGTTAAAATTTCCAATTTCATGAATAAAAAAATCAAAGTTCAGTGATGAAATTTTTGGATACAACAAATAGATTTTGGTTTCTAAATAATTAGTTTTTATCCTTGTTGGGCCCAAGAAAATAATGTTCTTAAAATAATTTCTTTTTTAATTTTCCTTTATTGGTACAATGATCCAAGAGAACCAATGAGAGATGGTATATAGATAAAGGATTTTTAAGTAACATAAGTTGATATTTTTTTAATTATCACACCTTATAAAAGATGTATAGAGGTCATGTAACTTTTTGTGACAATGAAAACGGAAATATCAGGGTAGTTGGACCTATTGAAAATCTAAATTATATATTTATCAATACATTTCTCTGTATAAAATGCTTAAACCACAATCTAATAATATTCACTCAATTTTTTGATGAAGGTTATTTTGTTGATTTTCCAAATAATGAATGTTCTATTTTTAAAGATAAAATTCTTAAATTTAAGGCATGAAGAATCGAGAATGTCTATACTCAAGATTTTAATTTGTTGAGTAGATAAAATGGGAACTTTTTAAATGTTGAAACAAATGATTCATAGATATAAAACAGAATACTAGAACACTGTAATGTTTATTCTTTGAGAAAATTTTCCAAAATGAATTTAGTATTAGATTTACTTCAACTTAAATTAAATAAAAAGAATTTATATGAATCATTCCAAATGGGTAAGAAAAAAATGTCATATTTTAAATTAGATTAAGAGATTTCTACTTCTTGACCCTATAACTTATCCAGGTGGATTTTTTTGGGATATCTAGAGTTCAAGACTACAAGGAAAAAATTATCTTTTATTATATGATTTACCTAGATTTATCTAGGTTTTATTTTTTAAGTGTCAAAATTGATGTGTGTTCAATTTTTATAATTTTTTATAAACTATTTTAAAAAGAGAAAGATGAAAAAATTATTTCTTTTAGAAGTGAACATGGAAGAGGATTTGATAACCATGAGTTCAATGCCTATTGTTCAAAACCGGGTATCAAACATACCTTTTACACCCCCCTGACACCTCAAAATAATAGTGTTATTTAAATGAGTAATAGGACTTTGAAAGAAGCTACTATTACTATGTTTTGTGAATATAACATGACTACTCATTTTTTGGTTAAAGATGTAAATATAGTATGTTATATCATATATAGAGTTATAATTATATCTATTTAAAAAATACCCAATGAACTATGGAATAATATAAAGCCAAAAGTAAGATACTTTAATGTTTTTGGATGCAACTTTTATATTTTAAACACCAAGGATAATCTTGGTATGTTTGATCCAAAAGCTAGTGAAGGAATATTCTTAGGATATTCTACTAATTCAAATGCCTATTTAGTTTTCAATAAATGATAAAATATTTCTGAAGAATCAACTCATGTGAAATTTGATTAAAGTGATACTTTTGATCACAAAATAATTAAAATTGAAGAACTAAGTGATTATTGTGAAAACCTGGGATCTGAACCTCTTTTTGATGAAAAAAAGAAATATATTTGGAACTTGATTTTCTAAGAACAAATCATGAAAGGTTGGATACCAGTGAACCTAAAAGTATTCTTCCTAGAGATCCTATAACCCTTAAGAACCATCCTTTAAAAATAGTACTAGGAATTTAGATGAAGTTATTAGAATTGGGAGGAGTGTAGAAAACCATGTTGAGATTTCTACCTTTTCATCTCTGTTATAACCTAATTATATATAATAATCCTTAGTAGATGAAAGTTGGGTTGTATATTTACAAGAGAAAT
Source organism: Viscum album (assembly GCA_963277665.1). Lineage (NCBI taxonomy): Eukaryota > Viridiplantae > Streptophyta > Magnoliopsida > Santalales > Viscaceae > Viscum > Viscum album. The sequence continues at coordinate 1,409,886,146 of OY728125.1, forward strand.
TAAACTAGTTTAAGAGGAACAGTGTAAGGTAATTATTTTATAGACTCTCTAACAATCATTTTTTATAAAAAATGGGTTTTTAGGAATGAGAAGGATGATCATGGTGTGATAACTATGAATAAGGATAGATTAGTAGATGAATGGTATAATCGTGACGAAGGTATAGACTATAAGGAGACATTTTCCCCAGTAGTAAAATTTGAGGCCATTAGGATTGTTTTATCCTATGCATCATATATGAATTATAAATTATATTATAACGAATAAAAATCAACATTTATAAATGGATTTATAATCGAGGAAGTTTATATTTAACAACCCCTATTTTTGAAAATACCCATTTTCCAAATTTAGTTTTTGAAATTTCCAAAGCGCTTTATGGGCATAAACAATCACCTAAAGCTTGGTATGAACGTTTTATTTCATTTATTTTATAAAATGGTTTTTCAGTAGGTAAGTTAGATCCAAATTTATTTAAGAAAAAATCATCTTCAGATATTTTTTAGTGAAAATATATATTTATGAAGTAATTTTTGGTTCTATAAATTAAAAAAATAATGAGTTTTCAAAACTCAGGAAAAGAAAATTTGAAATATACATGATGGGTGAGTTAAATTATTTTATAAGTTTTCAAATTTATTAAAAAAAATTTGGGAATGTGATAAATCAATGTAAATACATACTATACTTACTTAAAATTTTCGGACTTGAAAGAGGTAAAGTACATATGACCCCTATGATTTCTAATGAAAAACTTGATTTTGATGAAGTTGAAAAACCAGTTGAAAAGAAGATTTACATAGTAATAATAAGAATGTTTTTGTATTTTACTACTAGTAGACCATATATTTTGTTTACAATATGTATTTGATCTCACTTTCAATAAAATCCTAAATAATCACATTTAAAAACTTTGGAAATGATTTTAAGATATTTAAAAGGAACAGTTTCTCTATCCTTGATTTTTTTTAATTCTGATTTTAATTTAATATCATATTTAGATGTTGAATTTTGAATTCATAGACAATATTTTAAGAGTACTTTAGGGACCTTATATTTTCAATGTAAATCTATGTTATCCTAGTATAGTAAGAAACTACACTCAATTTCATTATCTACTGCTAAAGAAGAATATATTATTGATAGTCGGTGTTGTGAAAAAGTTTTGTGGGATAAAAATGCCTTAATGGAATTTGGATTCATTTATAATCAAGTATCTATTAAATGTGATAATACTTGTCTAATAAACATTTCTATGAATCCAATGAATCATTCAATAACAAATCATATATAATTATGTCATCATTTTATAAGAGATCACACTCAAAAGGGTGATATTTCTCATGGCTTTATCTCTACATAAAATCAGTGCGTAAAAATTTTCACTAAACCCCTTGTGTGTAGGCATTTTGATTTTATTAAAATATTATTTAATTTATTCCTTTTTAAATAAATTTTATTTTTTTTATTTATTCTGATTTAATTAATTTGTTATATTTTTTTTTTTGAAATTTATGATTGAGAATTTTATGGTCATATTTAGTTTAATGATATGTGATAAATTACTCTTATTTTTCTATTTGTTTATTTAAATAATAAAAATATAAATTTTTTTACTCTATATGTTTTTTATTTATTTATTTATCAGTTATAAGTAACCCTAAATCAAAAAAACGTACATAAAAAAATTGGGATTCAGGTACGTGGCCAAATATAAAATCATCTCTCAAACCTTTTTTTATTCACATATGTTACCTCCCTTTAAAGCCAACAGTCATATCTAAAATCTTAATCCATGTTTGACATTCAACCAACCATTTTAAAATGGTGAAGTTGAAGCATGTGGATGATGGAATCCTAGGTTCATCAAAGAAATACAAAGGAAGTGGATGAAAAGTTCATGAGAGAAAGGTCATATATGTTGAATGGATGAAGAAATTTTAAATGTTATTAAAGAAAGAACTCGAGTTTAACAGATGTTATTTTATGATTGATGAGAAGAAGTCAGGTTTTTTTAGGAAGAAATTAATAATTTTTCGATGAATTCCAGGTTTCTTTTTAATCAAATGTATGATGTAATATCATCAATTTTTAAAGAAATGATATTGGTAGTTTTTTCTATTAAAATGGATGATATATTTCATTGTCCCCAAGAGGGGGAGTTTTCTTTTAGTTAGACACTTTTTTGGTACAAGATCAATTGTTCCAACAATATTCCTCAAGTTTTTGTTTATAACCTCTATTTTTTAAAAGAAACCTCTAAAAACTTTACCCGTTGAATGGAAGGTTTCATGTAAGTTTGTGTAGAATAGTATAGAACAAAGTGTATAAGAGATAAAGTAAGTTATTTTTTAGGATATGTATTTGATTTATTTATTAACCAAAATTGTAATGATGAGTTTTCCAAGATACATAATGTGGTTTATGCATCATTATTGTAAAGTAAAAGGAAAATTAAACTATTATCCTTATGGTGGATTAATTTCTTTATTTTTTATGAAAAATGAAGTATATTTAAATGGAGTTAATGTGGTGGAATGTCATAAAATTAATACCCTATATTCTGTTCTCTTAAATATGATTCGTTATTTATGGGACTCTTCTTTAAGTTTTTTGAAGGTGTTTGGCTAGGAAAGTGTTGCTTGGGGGGAGTCATCTCAGACCTCACTACCTAGATATGAAACACCTATCAAGATGGTGTATACTATGGGAGTAGAGAAGTTAATATCTTTTAGAACTAAATATTCAGTTCCAGTCATTAGTTCTGCAGTTGGTGAACCCATCTAGATTTAGGAGGATGTGATTGCTCAAAACCAAGTTTTTGGTGCAATTGTTGTGTCTGTTGAGGAAAATCATCATATGGGAATAGTTGTTGTGACAACTTCTTCTATGTATGAAAATAGGATATCTAAGGCTAGGCCTAGAGATTATTATGTATAATGAGGACTAGGGTTAGAATAAGTGTGTGAAGAAGATGATCCAATTTTTTCCGGATCACATGTTTATAAAATAAAGGATACGGATATAGTTTTGGAATCTGAAAAAGAATGTGCATGAACCATCAGAACCATAATCACCTTTAACTTCTCATGGAGTATCTCCTTTAGTAAGAAATATTTTAGAAATCTTGGAAAAGGAAGTGGCTACTAATAAAGTAATGATGGATCTTGAAAACTGAGAGTATTTGGTTATGATTTAAAATTGGATCTAGTTACATACAAAATTCGATCAAATAACTTCAAGAGTCCTCTATCTCAAATTCATATTTTAATAATTAATTTTTTAAAAGGTGGCGTCCCAAATAGTGATGATCAATAGTCCTCAGAAAGTTCCACCTATCCAACAAGATAGTTCTTATATAAGTTCTAAGAAACCTTATTAAATAAAGGCCTTTCTAAGTGGTTTGAAATATATTTTCCCTACAAAGGAGGAGTTTAGTTACCTTGGTACTTTGGTTGCATCTCAAAGGGATATTTTTCATAATCCTCTATCCAATCAATCAAGTTTATCTCAAGAATTTCTTAATGAGATAAAATCTTATATAGATGAATTGAAAGAGACACTACACACTTTAAACAGCTTTGTATGGATTAAGTTTTCATTATAAGGAAATTACAACCCTATTCTACTAGTCCTTCATAATTTTTAATTCTTAAAAATTTCTAGAATGGAGTTAGTATGATAGTATCAGATTTCAGTTCAATTTATTCTTAGATTAAATGTCTCCAATATGGTATTATTTCTCTAGTGATATTGTAAGAATTTAAAAATGATATTTTTGGTCAATTTCAAGATACCGAGGAAGCTATTTAGAAGTTTTTTATTGGGTTAGATATGTGAATGAATTAACATGATGGAAATATTGAGAATTTTTTTTAAAATTTGATAGAATAAAATTCAGATATTTTAAAGAAAGTAAGAGAAATGGTTTCATGATTCATATAACCTATATATAAAAACATTCATCTTATTTTCCAGCAGCTGATGGAAATATTTTCACTAGTTGTAGATCTATATTCTAGGAAGGATTCAAGTTCAAAATCATAATAATATCCAAAGGTCCCAGTTTTAATTATACAAAGGAAGTTGGTTGTTTACAAGCATCCAAGTATAGTTCCTTCTATGGAATCATTTATTTATTTTACTATAGTTTCATGTTCAGTTGAAACCAAGCCTATTTTTGATGTTTTAGTTTTTTAATCATCACACAATGAAGTTAAGAGAGTTGTTCAAGGTTTTATAGAGTACATGGAAGGCTCATATCGAAAGGTATAGTTTCTGATTAGTAGGATAATTAATGTGCATACATCTTTGAATCTAATTATGAAGAAGATTCTTATCAATATTCCTTATATTATATCCGATATAGATATTTCCCCACTTCTTTATACACCTTCTTTTAATTGTTCTACAAGTTTATCTTATGCGAAAGTAGAACATATTAACATGTTTATTGGTAATGGTTTAGAATTAGTAACTCAAATTCATAAGATAGAATCTCTTTGGATTATTGAATTTTTCAAGTCTGATGTTGTTCTAAGGATTTTCATGAGTGTTGAAGCCTTATTTCAAATGATAACAAGAATACCACTTAGTCCTGATCCTAGTAGTACTTCTTATCAAACTAGGGAGAGAATATAAGATGATTAAAATACTTTAACTCCATTAATTCCAACTCCATCTACCACCATAACTGATCCAAACATAAGGTGCTTTAATAAAAAACCAAAAATATTAGTTTAGACCCAATATAACACATGGTTTCCCTTACAAATATATTTTTTGATTGTGTTCGGTGGATTTATATTTTTACTTCAAAGAAATTAATGAAACACTTCATTATTTATTCATTTTCTATGTCTCTCTTATTGGTTGTTTTCATTTTATATTTTTGTTATTTTTATTTTATATATATATACACACCTTATTTTACATAATAAAACATGGTATTTATATAATTCAATATTTAATTTTCGCACTACATTTAAATTGTTCATCACTCTAAATTGATACATTAATCTGTATTTTATATCTCTTTCCATTCCTTTTTAAGGACATAAAAAGGGGGTTAAGTATTCTACCTTACAAAATAGAAGAGAATTTTCTACCTTTAAAAACAGTGAGAAGTAAATAACCAAGGGGAGAAAAAAATATATTTCATATGATATATTTTCTAAATTTAATTTCTGTTAAATATTTTTAAAATACCATGTTTGATATCTACTAGAATATATAATGGTTTTTTTGAATATAAAAAAGTGATATATTGTTGGAATTTTAATTTTGATTCAATATATACCATATACTGATCTCAAATACCCTTTATATTCTGTTTTTGATCATTTTTTCTATATTTTTTCACCATGTTTTATTCTATTATTATGTGTTTGGTGGTCAATTTCATTAAGTATACATTCTGGATGATTTTGGATGAAATCTTCATAAGTCTGGAAAATCAACTATGTAAAAAAAATTTGGAAACATGGTGAAGATGACTAAATCAAATCATCTACATCGTGGAATCACCGATGTGGAAACTTCCTACATCGCTGAAATACCTACATTAAAATTGCATTCATTGACAAGTTCACCTATTTGATCAATTAGTTACAAGAACATTCAGTTGTGTAATTAGTTATATATAGAAATCAGTTAATTAAATCCCATATGCAAAGAAATCGGCTACGTCATTTCCATCGCCTACACTAGTTTCATCAATTTGAGTAAAAATACTATGTGATTCAACTTGGATGAGTGGTGAAAAAACATATATGTTAATTCAAATATGAAATTAGCTATGTCATACTAAAATTTTGTATTTTTACTATTGAAACACTCAAGTGACCTTTTAATGAATCTAAATAATCATTAAATTCTCAATTACTGCTTTAAGGTAAAATTGATTATAATAAGAGCTAAGTACTAAAATGGAAGGGAATGACAAAAATAGTTTATTTGTGTCTACTGTTTTCATGGAATTTCAAGGAAAAAGGATGTTTACCGGTCTCTGATTCTATGGATCATGTGTTTTTAATTTAAATAAGAAGTGGTGCATGCATTTCCAGTGGTGGACCTTTTACATGTGGAGAAAATTACACAAGAAAATATAGAGAACTTGCTCTATAAATCCCTCTGAAATGACACTCTCTTTTTCTATATAAATAAGGAACAAGAAGTAACATTTTTTCAATTGTGCTTATTGATGATCCTTTATACTTTCAGAAAACTATACTTGAGTTGTTAACCCTTAATATCATCTCTCTTGGATACATTTCATTTTTTACATTTTAATATTACAGTTTTGAGCAGAAAATTGTAAAACCTTTATGTTTATTATCTATCACCTTAATGGTTCCTAGTAAAAGAAAATTTAAAGGCTATTTATTTTAAATACTTTCTAGATCAAGGTATAAATATCATGTGATTGTACCAAGTTTTTACTACTTGCAATTAGTCGTTCATTCCCTAGAGAAATGGCTGGACGTCCCTAACAAAAGGATTGGTCTAGCAAAAATAATCACACTCATGGAGAAGAGTGACAGTGTATTAGACTAGGGAAATTCTATTCCCCGGACCACTATAAATCTCTAAGTATGTTTCTTCAATTTATGATTTTATTTCCATTTCATGCCTTGTAAAAGAAATTCAGTCATAAACTAAAGAGAGTGGTTTTTTTAAGTGAAGAAATATTTAAACAAATCAATTCATCCTACCCCCTCTTGATCCTTAATATGGAAAGTATATGAAAATATCACCCTCATTTATTTTAGTGTATAAAATTAAAATTTGAAGTGTTAAATTTATGAAGGGGGAATAATGTAATGTCCCAAAATTTTATAAATGATATTGCCTTTTTAAATGAGTAAATGCCTTAATATGTAATGCAACTATTGATAATACATGCACTTCTTTGGTTATTTTAAAAAAATTTAAGTTATATCCTATCAGATTTAAATGAATTTTAATAATTACAACCATTGATATTCTATTCATTTTATAATTACCATTATGATAAGTATATATAAAGGGTTATGATAAATCCATTTGACAAAGACAAAGGAAGCGATGGCCTCAACAAGTAGGATTGTATCATATAAATCCCATTTATCAAGCATTTAGAGGGAGATAGAATCACTATAATTTTCACTTGACCAATCCCAAGACACTATTCAACAACTAAATCTTTATTGAAAACATTTATAGGATAATTTCAAGCTCATCGAGATCATGACTCAAACCATGTGTGTTAATGAACCCTAAGGAAATATCATCATCATACACTTTTTCCATAGGGTGTTCACTAGTATAATAAAGGGTTATACATCTATACCCTAACACTATGAATTTTTATATTTTCTTTTTATGAAAAAAAATTATTATATTTACACCTTTTTAATTTTATCTTTTTAAATTATTAAATAACGAGTTTGATAAAAATTAGATTTTTATATAATGAAACACAAATCATCTTTATGAGAAATATATAGCTTAAATCAGGACACACTTTTTAATGACATAAATAATTTTTTGTAATAAATTATACTTTAATAAAATAATATTTTTAAATGATATTTATTAAAAAAATGATAACATAATTTTATGAATTCAAGCATAATTTTTATAAGGGTCAGAAAATGGTTATTATCAAGAAAAAAATATTTTTAAATAAAAGCTTATTTTTTTATAGAATTGCATATTCTCGTAATCACATTATCACTTGGGTAAAATAAATATTATTTTTTAAATCATCAAATCAAAATTATCTAATGGTGTTTTTTTCATAACTTTCAAAGACATTTGAATTTTTAGGTCAAAATTAAATACGGTATAAACATACAGTATGTAATATGACATAATAACGACCCAAAAGTGATATAATATAATCCATAAAATTTATCAATGAAAAAATATATATTCACGTTAAAATAATTTGTTCTTTATATTAAATAATTATTTTTATAAACCCTTAATGAATCCTCCCAAACCAATATTATATTTTCAGGTTTTAAAATCAATTTTTTATAACATTGAATCAATTACACATCACCAAGGGTAAATTTATAATGAGTTATGTTCTTATATTATAAAATAATTAAAAAAAATCCACTTTGGAATAAAACATGTGAAAAAAATTGGAATTTCTTTGGTTTTGATTACTTGATCATATAGATTCCAAAACCTAATTTTGGAAATTAATAAAGAACTCTATTCTCTTTTTCTATATAAATCCACCCAAAATCCAATTAATATTAACTAAAAACACTTTAATATTAAAATTACTCTTCCTTTACTTATTTATATCCCTCAAAAGGTGACTCCACGCTCTTAAAAATCTCCTCTAAATCTTTTAAAAGAACCCTCTCAAGGTAAGGTATCCTCTTCTCCTCTTTATTCAAGAACCTTCTTTATGTCACGTCTTTTCATTTCAAATTTTTAATGCTGTGATTTGTTTTAAAACATACCTATTACTTTTATTATGATTACCAATTACTTATATACCCCTTTAACTCTCTTTCACCCCTTCTATATATATTTATGTACCCCCATTCTTCTTCCAAAATTATCCTCTGATTTTACATTCCAAACATTCGGGTGGTAAATACCCATCCTCATTTCCACTCAATAGTATTCATTATTATTAACCTATACTTAATTAATTTTGGAATTCCATTTATGTAACCCACACTTTATAATCATGGGGTTAAAAATTATGAAATATATCCTTATGTTGTATGATCTATGTGGAACGCTTTTGCAAGTAGATGATATGAAAGTGATGGGTGGGATCATAATTATATAGACCTCCAATGCATTTGGTAATATTTTTATCTAATGAGATTCCATGTATGGTTCATGGGATGTTATTTTAAGAACACAGTTTTATTTTTTATTAGAGGTTAGCCTTGACTTATGTTTATGATACCATGTTTTATATCGTTGAGACATTCCCATGTTGTGTTTATGCAATCATGTTATATCATGCCTCATTATTCAATATTATGATTCTCACCCCTCATATGTTACCTGGATATACATCTTGGATCACATGTACTACTTTAGATTATTATATTCTTGGTTTATTCTCATGGTGTTATTTATAGATCATCCCTTTATTATGTACATCCTTAGGTTATCCCATGCAGTTTTAAAATATCCAAGGAAAATAAGGGTATGTTTTAAAGTTTTAATTAATGATGTTGTATTTATTTTGAATGTTTTTATGTTATGTTTTGGAACCAAGGTTGTTCTTTTCTGAATATGGAGTATGGTTTGTGTTTTTTTCAATCCTTATAATGGTTCACCAAGGATTTTTCAAGGAATGGGGTCTTATGATTGAGGATGAAAGAAGTACTGAAGGTGTAACAATTTTCCAGCGTTTTCAAAATTTTTAGGCCTCAAAATCAGGATTTTTTTTTTGGGAAATGATAGATTTATGTATAGAAGTGGATGAAATGTGGAATTTCGAAGGAAATTGATAAAGGAATGGAACCGCATCGCATGGGACATGAACCACGTACCATATTCCCATAACAGTTTTCGAATCATTAAATAGGGTACGCAGAATAGAGAACCACGAACCAAGAAGTGGAAATGGTATATAGACCACATAGGATGAATAGTTCGTAGAGTAAAGGAGGTTTGCAGGAAGGCTTGCAGTACATAAAAGACGTGATGGTTTTTAGAATGTCCTGTTGTTCACAAAATCAAGGAAAATTTTGTAGAACCCAAGAAGTGTGTCATTTGTGGAAACGAGGTAATGATTTGTGCCACTCCGTATGGAGAATGGCGGAATGCAGACCGTGTAGAGGGTATGGTTCACAGAAGATGCATGATACGAGGCGAAGGTGGATTCGTATCAAATATTTGGTAAATATCAGTTTACTGGATTATGTAGATCTATTTTCCTATATATGGATAACCAATCCCTTCAATAAACAGCTGCTATGAGTTTAAAAATCCAGGAAGAATTAAGAAAAATCTATAATTAGTTCGAGGAAGATAACCTCACCATGAATTTAATTATAAATATGTAAGGAATTTATTGAAGTCTAGAACAGATTGCAGAAAGAAAATACCACAAGGGAGAAAAGGATTGTTGGGAGAATTATGCAAGAGGAGAAGTGGTCTGCGAAGGATAAATAGTTCCTGGAAGAAGCAGTCCACTGAAAGAGGTGGTACACAGAGCAGAGTTCGTACACAAAGGAAGAACTTTGACCATGGTTCTCTTGCAGTATGCAGTGAATGTAAGGCGGTGCATGGAGCAAGGTAGTATTCAAAGGAAGGCAGTGCACAAACATGGTTGGAGAAGGCATTACGCAGTCAAGGTCTGTAGAGGTGGTACATGGAGTTGGTACATGAAGCACTCCAGTACGCGGAGGAAGAATGCCAGTTCATGGAGGAAAAGTTTGGGAATAAATAGTCTGGAAAAAAATTATATTACATCTATAGGGTAAAATGGGACTTCAAAATAGAATTTATCCACAGTTAAGGATGCATAATTTAATGCCAATATAGTGAAGTGATTTGAGGTATGTCATGTGTTATCCCAAAAACCTTGTAAAGTAAATGTTCTTTACATAGAGTATATGTACTAAACTCATGTACTCCAAAACTAGTGAAGATTAGTGGACTTTAGTTTGATCGAAAACCTGTCGACATATTCTCTTTGGACGTATCCCTTAGTGGTGAACCAAGTAAAATTTTCTTGTCTTTTCTTTTAATGTGACTATTTGTTTATTTCTCTTTCTCATCAGATTGGTTTAATAGGTTCTTACCAATGTTGAAACATGATCCAATAGTTTAAAAGAAACAATTTATGCCCCGATTCACCCATCCCCTCTCAGGGTGTTCTAGATTCCTTCATTATGTATCTAATTTCACAAATAAACTAGGCCTAGGGATCTTTTGGGGTTTTATTAAGTGTATATTTATGAAATAAATCATGAAATAAGGCGTAATAAAACATGGCTTGTCATAACTATACGCCTTATTATATCGATTCCACACAAAAATTAGTAATAAACTGGCCTTCTATTAATAGGTGTGTTACCTTTCATCATTTGTACCATTATTATAATATATTGTTACATTTTTCAGGTACACATACACCCGCTTTTTAAACATGTTTTGGTTGGGTTTCCTTTAAGGGTGCCTTGGATGAATCTTTGTAAATTTTTGGAACTTTCTGAGCTATGCTGGGTTGGCGCACATTTTTTCCAAATTGTATTCCCACCTAGGGTAAACCATGCAAACCCAAAAAATGGGGGATTTCATGCCTGGTGCAAGGATTTAAAAATCGTGTACCTACCAAATAAAAATGGTGCACCTCAATATAGGGGCACACATTTAAGGCACACAGTTTGTCTAATCATGAAACCCTATCCAGCTGACCTGTGTATGAGAATTTTTAATTCTAAAAATTTATTTTAAAATCTTAAACCCTCAGTATGGGTACCCAAAGAGCCTTTTCGATCCTAACTTGAATTCTTATTCATTGGATGCTCCCCAGAGGTGATTTTGGATCCTCTAATCCTATTCTAAGGTCGATCGAGGATATGAAAACATCATTTGATCTCTCCTTGGGAAGATCTATTCTCCCATTCTTTATCTGCCACTCTCTTCTTCTCTCATCCTTAGAGTTTTTTAGATCTCCATGTAGTTGGAGGATATAATATTTTTTGTTTTAGATCATGAATCTTGGTTTTATTATTGTATCTCCTTTTCTAGAATTCTTTGTTGGATTTTCCCATTTTAGGTGTTGCGAGATGTGGTCTCTTTGTTTTGGTAGATGGTTCCATTTAATATTTTCAAATTTATTTAACCCTAAATTTCTTGATTTAAATTAAATTTATTTCAATTGTTTTGTTAAATACCAATTTTATTCTTTTTCATGAATTTTAATAGATACCCTAACACAAATTATTATTCCTTGAAGGCTCCCTATAGGTGATTTTGGATCCTCTACACCTATTCTGAGGAGGATCTAAGCTACGTGAATGTCATTTGATCTCTCTACGACAAGAGTTATTCTCCCATTCTTTATCATATTCTATATTCTTCTCTCCCCATTAGGGTTTGTTAGATCTTCGTGTTGTTGGAGGATATAATCTCTATTTTTTTATATCTTGAATCTGGGTTTGATTCTCGAATCTCCCTAGTTGATGTTATTCAATGGATTTTCTCGTTGTGGGTGTTGTGAGACACGATCTCTTTGTTTCAGTTGGTGGTTCTATTTAAGATTTCAAATTTATTTAACCCTAAATTTCTTGATTTAAATTAAATTGACTTCAATTTTTTTTGAAAACCTAATTTGATATAAACTGGGATTTGAATTTTCATGAGCATAAAATATGGGGAAAACCCCCAATTCCAATGAATTGGGATGTGTTTTTGGAATTTGATGGAACATTATGAAATTAAATTTTGGGATTAAATTTATAAATTGATTTGTAAAAATGATTTCAATTTTTTATTTTAGAAAAATGGATTAAATTTTTTTGATAAGAACCCATTTTTTATCTCGAAAAAAGGCTTGATTTTATTAAAAACCCGTGTATTTTTTTAATAGAAATTGGCATATTGCAATGGAAAATGGGGTAATTGTATTTTGAAAAGTTTTGAAATATTTTTCTCATTATTGATTGTTGTTAGAGTACATGAAATCCTAGGTAGTTATTAGGTTATTTTGGACAACACTCTATTAATGCTTTACAAATATAAAAAAACATATGTAGTAAGTAACATCCCCAATGTATTGGGGATGAGTCCTCTTTGACCACTGTCTGAGGGATGTGTGTACACATATTATCATGGTCACCTATTTGAGTGTGTGAGGATACCTTAACCTAGAACTATCATACCTCTTGATAGATGAACATGTTTCTCCTTTGTGATTATTTTTATAAATATAACTTTTTTTGTAAAATTTCTTTACACGTGACTTTTGAATTTATATAAACTATTTTATATAAAAAATTTATTAAGCTATTGTTTGAAATATTTCCATTAATTCAAATGTAAAGTGTGATTTGTTTTAAATTTGTTTTTATATTTCCACGCCCAGTTATTTGAAATTGAAATATTTATTTGATTAATTAATTTTAAATCTTATTATGTAATCCTTAATGATAACCTACTTGTATTTTAGCTCACACCCTACCTATTACTTCCATCATTTGTAGATTTCCTTCTACCAAGTTCGAGAAAGGTGAAAGTTCAACTTGGAGGTGGCAGTTGTTGTTGGCTCCTTTTAGCTTGGAGTGTTTTGTCCATTGGGACTTGGGTTGCTTCTTTTCCTATTTTTATAGTACTTTGAGGTTTTGCTTTGGGTTTATAAAACTATTTTACTTCTAGTATTATTCTCTATGTGTAGTTTTATTTTTGATAATATTTACTTGATTTTCTCTTCTGCTATTTATGTGGAAACATTGTTCCCACTTTATCTTGTATAGTTCCAGGTACTAATCACCAACATGTGGGGATCAGTAATTCCATTTGGGACATCTTATAATTAGATTAGGTGTTAGAGTACTAGGGTATCTAGGTTGGTTCACAACAAAGTGTTATCAGAGCTGCAGGTTAAGCATCTTTCCTTGATGTGAATATGCAGTTGAGTAACCTTGTCAGGAATTTAGAGGTAGTTGTGATTAGGTGTCTTTCCATATCTCTCTGTAATGATCCTTAAGTCCTAATCATGTTTTGGTAAATATATATAGAGGGTTAGTTTTAGTCATTTCCCTACTTCATATTTAGATAGAATGAAATCCAAATATTTTTTATCTATTTGAGTGGATTAGTCTTCCTTGTTACTCTGTTTGAGTGTAAATATAGTGTCTTCAATGTTGTGTGTTGATGTTTTGTAGAATCATGCCTCTGAGAATATTTACAAGTAGAATCCATGAGGAATCTATTGATGAAACACACTGAGAAAATCCTCTCATGGACCAAAATCTAGTTGATGTTATTGTACAGGCTTTCCAGGTTTTGGAATAGGCACCAACACCCATTCTCATTCAGGCTATAGCTATGGAACCTCATAGGGATGACTTCATGATACATTATTAAAAGTTCCTTAACCAAAATCCATCAGGGTTCCAAGGCTCTAATAATCCTAAACTTGATGAGGATTGGTTGAGAAATATCGAGCTTCTATATGAGTTTTTTGATACGCTGGATAAAATCAAGGTGAAATGTTACACCTTCAAGCTATATGAATATAGAAAGAGATGGTGGGACACTATGGTGATGGATAAGAAACAAGAGGTATTATATTGGAAAAAAATTTAAGTTATTTTAACCGAACATTTATATCCAAAGCTGATATTGGTGGCTAAGGCTATTGATTTTTTCAAACACAAATAGGATGATAGGACCATGAAAGAATATGAAAATTGTTTTAATAGGATTGTGTGGTTTTCACATATGATTATATTGAATGAGAAGATGAAGAATCGACGGTTCAAGAGGGACTTTGATCAGATATTTGTTCTTAGGATTTATTATTGAAGCTTCAATCTTATGCAGATGTTCAAGATAGAGCATTAATAGTTCAAATAGACCTAGATGCTAATTCAGTGTTGATGGGAGTTCTTTTTACTCCCTATAGAAGTTATGTAAGCTTTTATAATGGAAATATTAAATGTAATGATTCTCTTGGTGGTTCTCAATATTAGGGTTTTTCTATACCTTCTATAGTTCCTAGAAGAGATCCTTTGATTTGTTACCGGTGTGGCAAACCTGGTCACTCGATATGATTTTGCACTGAGGTACCCAAAATATTTGGTACATACAGATGCTCAGGTCACTTGAAGAATTATTACCATGTCTATTATACTCCATGTAGTGGCATGGGATCATCATTTCCTACTAAAACTATGGGGAAATCAGATGCTTTGTGAACAAAGGGGTTTCAGTCATAGGCATCCAGAACGAAGCTTCTTTACATAGTGGAAGAGTCTCCAGAGGAATCAGATACGGGTCCAGTGACAGTGAGAGGTACCATCACTATTGATTAATCATTAATAACTACTTTATTTAATAATAGTTCATATAATTCATTCATTTCAACCTATATTGTGATTCTGATGAATCTTTCTGTGAATCTTTTATCTAATGTGATGGATTTTACTACACCCCATAGAAGAAAGAGATAATAGTGTCTTTGTAGTCCTACTTGTGTTTTCTCATTATCAGATATCAAGATTTCTAGGGATTTTCTGGTTCTCAACATGAAGCCTCTCAACATCATGTTTGGGATGGATTGGATCATGCTAAGAAATCCCGAATTGGTTGTTATCTTCAATGGCTCTCCTTAACCTCATCTGATGGGGTGTGTTGTGTCATTCAAGAAGAATGGGACTGGAGGTCAAGTAGATCTAAACCTTCCTATCTATAGTTGGGGAAAAAATATATATTCTTTCCTTTTACCTAGATTGAGAATATTTTAATGGTGATGTTCCTCAAGTTTTCTTTAGGTTTCATGACTTTTTCCCTTCTGAATTCTCCTATTTTCCACTAGTAAGAGAGGTAGAGTTTTCTATCAATTTAGTGCCTAGTACACAACCAATATCTATTCCTTCTTACCTCATGTAACCAGCTAAAATTCAAGATTTTATTACTCAGTTGGATGATATTCTAGAGAATGTATTTATAAGCCCATGTTTCTTACCTTGGGAAGCACCTATTCTCTTTTCTAAGAAAGTTGATGGGTCACTTATCCTTTGTATTGATTACTAAAAACTCAATATAATCCTCATAAAGAACAAATATATGTTTTCATGGATTGATGGACTATTTAACTAGATGAACTAGGAGAATTGGTTCTAAAATATTTATCTTTGATATAGTTATCACCAGTTGAGAATAAAAGAATATGACATTCAAAAAATTACCTTTGAGAATAGGTATGGTAATTATGAGTACCATTTTATGCCATTTGGCCTAACCATTTCTCCTTCATTATTTATGGTTTTGATGAGTAGTATTTCCCATGAGTATCTTCATATGCTTTTGGTTTTATTTTTGGATGTCATCTTTATTTAATCTAAGTCGTAGGAGGTTCATTTGCATCATCTAAGAGCAATTATGGAATTGTTGAGAAATCACCATATTCATGAAAATCTATCAAAATGTCATTCATGGATTCATGATGTGAATAAATTGGGTCACATGGTGTTAGATCATGGTATATCAGTTGATCTTGAGAAGGTGAAAGTTGTTTTGACAAGGGAATAACTATGAAATGCTTTTAAGATTCAGAGATTCTTTTTTAGCTGGATATTATCACCGTTTTGTAAGGGACTTCTATAATTTGGAATCTTTAATGACTTATCAAACTCATAAGGAAGTAAAGTTTTCTTAGGATGAGAAATTTCAAAATTATTTTGATGGCAAGAAATGTATTTTGACTATTACACCGGTGTTAAGTCTTTCAGAGGCTGGGTAATGCTATGTGGACTTTTATTATACATTAGGTTTGGGTTTGGGATGTGTTCTTATGTAGTGTGATTATGTCATCGCCTAGGGATATCAATAGCTTAGTCCACCTAAGAATAATTATCCAACCAATGACTTCAAACTCATATCTATGATGCATGAACATAAGAGTTGGTGGAATTACATTTTTTTAAAGGTTTATCATGTATTATAACCATAAGATCTTGAGTTATATATTATCTTGAAAAGATTCGAATCGCTGCAAGAGGCATTGGGGGGAGTACCTGAAATCCTTTGATTTCAACATCACATATACCCTGGTGAAAGGTAATATTGTCACAGATGCTCTGAGAAGGAAACTTTCAACCCAGGCAATGAAAAAATCTTCAAAAGAGTGGAAATTGATGGATATTCTTTAATAATTACATATTGGAGTCCAAGAATCTTGGGCTGAGGTTTCCTTGCCCAGTGCTCGATTGACTTCCTCTCTTCTTGTGATGATTCTTAAGGAACATCATCTTGATGATTATTTCTGCATCATTAGGGACTCTATTTATGGTGGGAGACTATTACTGAGTGGTATTTCTCTATGGAGTGTATTCTATGTTTCTAGAACTAGTATATAGTACCTTTTCCTATAAGGAAAGAAGTTATGGGGTATTTCCATAATTACCAATGGGTAATGCACCCAGGAAGTGAAAATATGTTCTATCACATACAACAAAGATTCTAGTGGCCGGGTATGAGATGGGGGATTGTTGATTTTGTCTCTTATTGTTATACAAGACAACAGGTCAATGTCAAGCACCAGAGACCTTCATATTTCCTTTGGCCACTTTCAGTTCCAACTTAAGAGTGGGATGAGATCTCTATAACTTTTTGGTTGGGTTTCTTTATACCCAGAAAAAGAATATTGTGATATGGGTTATGATCGATAAGATAACTAAATCAGCTCACTTTATACCCATTCGTGATTCAAACAAAGTTGAGGAGTTGGTAAATATTTATGTGGAAGAGATCATTCATTTTTATGGAGTTCCAACTATTATATTCTCTAATATAGATCCTCGGTTTAATTCTTGATTTTTGAGGGACCTTCATGAGGCACTGGGATCTTCGGATCATTTGAGTACAAAATACCATCTAGAGTCGGATGGATAGATTGAATGAACTATACGTATTCTTGAGGATATGTTTCTCACCAGCGTATTTGACTTAATTAGAGTTTGGGATGACCATTTTTGGCTGGTTGATTTCTCTTATAACAATAGTTACCACTCCTCAATTAGAATGGATCCTTTTAAGTCCTTGTATGGTTGGCCTTATAAATATCTATTGTGTTGGTTGAGTATTAGTGAAATTTCATTGGTTAGAACAAGCTTGGTTCAAGAGATGATAGAGAAGATTATATTAGTTCATCATAGAATTTCAATGGCACATAACTGGTATAAATGTTATGCTAATTGTCATCACAGATCATTGGAATTTTTAGTTGGTGAAAATTTGTTCTTGAAATTTTTACATCAGTTGGGTCATCGACAGCTTGGGAGGTAATGGAAGCTTTCCCCATGTTATGTGGGACTTTTTAGTTTTCTGAGAAGGTGGGAAAATTTTATTGCTATTTATAAAATCTTTCATAGTTTATGTAGATATATAACATGTTCCACATATCATAGCTCTGAAAGTATATTTCTAATCCATCTCATGTTATGATCTAGAGTGACCTTCATGTTAAACATGATTTATCCATGACTAGGTATCAAGTTACGATAGTAGATTCTAAATACAAGGTACTTCATGGGAGGATGATACTTTTAGTTAGAATTCTATGGAATCACAATTATTATACTCGTGAAATTTAGGAGAGGGAGGAATTGATGAGAGAGAAGTGGCCTTATCTTTTTAACATGGAAGATTTTTAAAAGGATTTATGGGATAGAAAGTTTCTATAGTGGGGAGTTTCTAACATCTTGTTACTATTTTCCAGTACTCTTTTACCCTATTTTTTAACATGTTTTGGTTGGGTTTCATTAAAGGGTTCTTTAGGTGAAGTTTTTGAAAAAAATTTAACTTTTTGGGCTGTGAACGGTTGGTGCATGGTTTTCCCAAACCATGAGTCCACCCAAGGTAAACCTTGAAAACCCAAATTGTGGGGGGTTTACATGGATAGTTCACGTATTGAAAAATTGTGTTCACACCTAGTAGAAAATTTGTACCCCAATAAAGGGGTACATTGTTAGGGTGCACGGTATTTCTAACCATGTGGCCCTTATCAGCTAACCATGTGTATGGGAATTTTTTATTTTGAAAATTTATTTTAAAATCCCAAAACCCATGGTTTAAGTTCCCAATGGGAAAATTAAACCCTAACATGATTTATTATTCCTTGTAGGTTCCTTAGGGTCTATTTTGGATCCTATAAACCTATCCTAAGGTGTTTTTAAGCTAGGTGAACATTGTTCGATCTCTCCCTGATAATAGTTCTTATCTCGTTATTTTTCTCCCACCCTCTTCTTCTCTCCTCCTTATGGTTTATTACATCCCCATGTTGTTGGGGGATGTAAGGTATATTGTTTTAGATCATGAATCTAGTTTTTATTCTTAGTTATCCTTTACTCACATTCTTCGTTAGATTTCTCCATTAAGGGTGTTGTGAGATGTAATCTCTTTGTTTCGGTAGCTGGTTCCATTTAAGATTTTCCAATTGATTTAACCCTAGATTGCTTGATTTAAATAAAATTGATTTCAATTGTTTTGTGAAAACATAATTTTATGTAAATTGGGATTTGAATTTTCTTGGGCATGAAATTTGGGGAAACCCCCATTTCCAATGAATTGGAGTGTGATTGTAGAATTTGATGGAAATTGTAGAATTAAATTGTGGAATTAAATTTCGAAATTTATTTTTGAAATTGATTTCAAATTTTTATTTTATAAAAATGGATTAAATTGTTTTGATAAAAAACCCATTAGTTTTATCCAAAAAAAATTCATGATTTGAAAAAAAAACAATGTATCAATTTTTAAAGAGAATTTGGAATATTGAAATAGAAAATGGTGAAATTTTATTTTGAAAATTTTTGAAATAATTTTACCATTATTGATTTTTTTTAAATAACATGAAAGACTAGGTATTTAGTAATATATTTGGGACAAAAATATTTTGATGATTTACAACTTTAACAAAATATATGCAGCACGTCATATCCCTGATAGGATGGTGATTAGTCTTATTTGGCCGGTGACTGAGGGACGTGTGTACACATATTGTCATGATTACCTATTTGAGTGTGTGAGGATACCTTAACCTAGAAGTATTGTACCTCTTGGTAGATGACCATGTTACTTCTTTGTGATTATTTTTATATATAGTTCATTGTTTGTAAAATGGATTTACACATGCCTTGTGAATTTATATAAATTGTATTCTATAAAATGTGTATTAATACATTGTTTGAAATATTTCCATCAATTGAAATGTAAAGAATTATTTTTTAAACTATTATTTTATATTACCATTCCTGGTTATTTTAAATTGAAATATTTATTTGTTTAATTAATTTGGAATATTATTATGGAATCCTTGATGAGACCTTACTGGGATTTTAGCTCACACCCTACCTATGCCTTCGGGCATTTGTAGATTTCCTCCTGACATGTCCTAGCAAGGGAAAAGTGCCACTTGAAGGTGGAAGTTTTTATTGAATCCTTTAAACTTGTTGTATAGTTTCTGTTGGGACTTGGGTTATTTCCTTTTCTAATTTTATAGTACTTTGGGTTTATATACCTATTTGACTTCAGATATAGTTCTTCATGGGGAGTTTTCTTTTGATCAAACTGACTTATTTCTATTCTTCCAATGTTTATGTGTAAACATTGTTCCCTCCTTATCTTGTATGATTTTAGGGGATATTCTATAGCCCATGAGGATTGAGAAAGCCCTTTGGGCCATGTCATGATTGGCTCAGGTGTCAGGTTACCATGGTATCTTGGTCGATTCATAATAATTACCACTGTAAATGCATATTCCCTAAAAACTTTATAATGTAGCCGCATATAAATATTTTAATTTCAAGAATCTACCTTACTATTTTTCATAGAATAATATTATATATTTCCCCACTAGATTAAATCTATGAGTTTAATTTTAAATATTTCATACTCCAAAGAAAACTAGGAGGATGCAAAAGAAAAACAACATTTATATAGGTTCTTTATTACATCATAGTAAAAAATTTACACTGAAAATGTAAATGATTATATATTTAATTATTTTCATTTTCATATGATAGGTATATTTATCACATTAGGTTGTTCTTATTCAACTATTGAACTGCACATTGTTCAGGTCAAACCAATTTTGGGTAATAATAATAGTGCATTACAAAATTCAATAAGGTTTCCATTATTAATAATATAATAACTTTGTAAGTTTAAGTTACTTTATTTTTCAAATATATTAAATAATTTTATTAGTTATTTTATCTATATTTAAATAATTAAAATATTTTTTTATATAATTTAAAATCTAAAAGGAAACATACTTCAATAGATTTCTTACTATTTATACAATACTGCAGACATTCAGTAGTTGGTTTCCATAAATTGTTCTAGCGATATGTAAGTATTAAATATATTTTACTATTTTCTTCTAATTAATATTTTAATAATAAATTTCACATTTAATAGGTATTTATGTTATCTTACTCTAAACCAATTTCTTGAAAAAATAATCCATGCATCATTGCAGCAACAAGTGCCTGTTGAGATATCAACAATAACAATTCATTATAAACTAGTTAACCATATCCTCCATATTCTATTAGATATATTACATGTAGTTGTTTATATAATTATATTACTTTGAAATCATTATAAAATATTTATTATAAAACAAAATTGTTCAGTAATTCTAATGACTCTTCAACAATTAGGACTACCTTCACTTCATTATAGCTTCCATGAAAATTCTAACTGGACTTTTCTTTATTAACCCTCATGTTTTTTATCATGTTCTTTAAAACAGCAAGTAATGTCCCATTAGGATTGACTATCACTACTTATCGTTAATCTACTTCACTATCACATGTTCATTTTTAAACCTAAAATATAAAATCAAGAATAAAAATAATATTGAATGGTCACATCCATCAATCGGTGGATTACCATGGTATCACTCCCATTAATTTCATTACATTACCTTAAATTCCATAAGAAAGATGAAATTTTCTTAATGTTGTTTTGTTTTATGTATATACTCTTTAATATTGTATAAAAAATATATGTATGATTTTTTCTATCTGTATGCAGCTACCACAAACATAAATATTAGTCACTTATTTGAATCTACGGAATGTATAGGTATTCATCTATCTAAAATTTCTTACCAATTTAAGCATGGAAAATTTATTTTCAACATGAAATTATATTTATATAATTATAAACGTATAATTTAATTTCTTTCAAGATAATTATACAGACATTGGTCACCCAATCCACTATTACATATATTGTGGTGCGAAATAATGGATTCATGAATAACTTAAAATGTTAGTGGTAAAAACAATCCACACTTTTCTTAATGTTTTTGATTGTTTAAGATAAAATTGGTGTCTTTTCATGGACCTTATGAATACTTATGAAATATTATATTCAACCTTTACTATGATCTTTCAAAAAAATTGAACACATTCACACCCATAATTCAATGTTCTCCTTCATGTTTATGGGTGGATCGATTGAAAATTCTATCCACACAAATGGTGCTAATCATATTTTCAGACAAAATGGTCAAAACCATCACAATATTGTAACTTTTCTTCCTATAGATGAGGAATCATCAAATTTTGAAACATTATGTTTATGAAACTATAAATTAAGTGGAAAATAGAATACAATCTATTAGTTAATTCATAATTAATACACAACTATGAAGTCGGATAGCTATAATTTTTTTTTAATTCAACTAGTTCTACTTCCTTGTAGTGTTGATGAAAATATTTTGAATTCATCGATCATTCCAGAAGTTGTTGAAAATGTTCACCTTGTGTTGGATGATCAAAATTCACTAGATCTTCATTTTTTATCAGGTTTAGATCTTCTGGGTTCTAATTTCAGACCAACATTGAAGTTATGACAAATTAAACAAAGAGGGTGTGAATAAAATTTATAAAATTTTCCAACTGCATATGAGATTGTTATAATTATATTCGGTGATATTAAAGATATTAATGAATATTGAGATATCATTATACAATTAAAAAGTTAATAACTTTAATAAATACATGAAATTCATCATTTCAATATTCCTTTACAATATCCTTTAAAATTTTCAACTTTTCAAGATGGATATGTGGACAACATCCCCCATAATTTGAATTCCTTCACTAGATCTACAAAGAACACAAAGTTACATAGATAGAACACTTTGATTATCATCTATAGTTTTTTTATCCATGACATTAAATTATTTTATATTAAATAGGTATTCTCTAATGATTTATTGTTGATGCATATATAACGGTTGAGTCCCAAAGATTATCTTTCATTCATTTTAATAAAAAAACAATTGTGATTTGATAAATAAAATGGTTTTTAATATGTGTATCTAATATGTGAATGTGATAGGAGGTCATTTAGAAAATTTATTATCTTTCCTTATTCTTTCACTGGTGGTTTGAGATATATGATAAATTTTAACATGACATAATGATAATTTTTAATTATTTAGGATATCCAGATTTGTTTCCAGTATTCACATATAACATAAATTGTCAAAAAATTTATTAATATATAAGAGAACATAATTTGAATCTTTATGAAAATCCTTAAATGCATTCTAGAGTATTCAGTATGAATGTTTTTCATCTAATGATTGATTTAATATAGGGTTTTTTCTTTGGGATGTTTCAAACCAGTATGAATTTTAACCATATTAATGTTCTTTAGTTATATACAAGTTATTCTTTAAACTAATATTTTTACTATAATTATTAATATAAATAACATTCTATTTCGGTTATTTATAAAATTGAGCTATAAAAATGGGTTCTACCTCTTGTTCATATACTTCTTTTCCTCAATATTGAGTAGAAAAGTTCCTTTGTGATAGATTTTAATAAAATTATTTCTGTTAAAATTACAAGTAAAAATACTCATCCATGACTATATTAATTATTAAATAATTACATGGTTCATGGTCCATGTGGAAAAAATAATATTCTCTCACGATTCATGAAAAATTGAATATATTCTATATTTTTTCCCAAAAAATTATTCCAAGTACATTTCTAGATGATGGTTGGTTTATAAATTACCACCGAAGAGATACTAAAAATTCAGTGTTGAATACTAGTGTCACATTCTATAACATGTATGTTTTCCTTATAATATCTCTCAATTAGTGAACTATAAAATCATCTAAATATAGAGAAATTAAATCATTCTCTTTCAATCAAGTATTTGTTTAAATATATAAAGAAATTAAATGATAATGTGACAATTGTGCTATATGATGTTTATAATACTAATAAATGTGACTCTCATATTGATGATATTGAGATATAAAATGATTTATGATACATATTAACATGTGAGGTTTCCTAGATAATTTTTAGTTATGATATACATTCAATATTTCCTCTATTTTAAATGTTAAATTTTCATTTATCAAGTGGACAAGGTGTCACTTATACTGATGTTGATACCATTGAGGAAATTTAAACTAAGAATGCGGATGCTTATACAATTTTTATATCTTTATTTGAAGAAAATTAAATATATTCTGAGGAAAATACTTTAACTTATGTAAAAAATTCCAAAAAAATCTACAATACAAAAGAAAAAAATGGTACCCTTGAAAGAGATGATATTCAATTGGTAAAATAAATTACGTGCCTCTAATAATTAGATAGATCTATTATCTGGGAATAATTCATACTGAGGTTAAAATCCCTACATCTTATGAAGACATATCAACCATAAACAATGACATAAATCATGTAATTCCAAGTCCAAGCTCACATGGTTAAGTATCCTAACCGGGTCACCACATGGCCTCAGGCGCACCTCCCCATATGCCAAAGGCTGGTGACTAGAAGCGAGGGCCTAATAGGACACATGGAGATACTAGAACCTATTTATCAGAGTAAAGAAACAATATAAATCATAATGAATTATAGTATTCAATAATAAACAATAACCATACAGCACATACCAAATTCTCGAACTGGGGAAGTAACAACAAACCAAAATAGTAAACATGTCATGTCATGAGTCTAAAGTGACAAGGGAACCAAATTCACTAGGGAAAATCCCCACAATAGGTCTCAAATTTATGTTTAATCCCCTTATCTATGATATATCCCAATTAAAACATCTATCATAGGTCCCTTACCCCTCTTAAAACCTAAAACCATGAATCCTTCTTGGGTACCATCAGCGGCCTAAGCAGGATGTGAATATAACTCAGTAGACCACCACCAACAGTGTCTAAAGAAATATCTAGTCAGAGAAAAAATGTATGTAAAAAGTGTTTGGGAATAATAATAATAATAATAATATATATATACAAGGAAATTCATTTTAAATTAATGAATTGATATTTAACCTTTTGGCCTCGGCTACTGAAGTTCTAGGCCATAAACACTAGGGGTAAACACTTTATATAAAAAGGGGTGTTCATTCATCATTTCAATTCTTGGTTTAAAAAGGGTTCCCATCCAAGTTCCCACGTCATGTTAAATCATTTGTGCATGTATTATCATGTCATCACCCAAATCAAGAGTATGAGGAGTCATGATCGTCACTCTAGGTTAGTTATGTAGAATATCATGTCTAACTATACTAAATCAAGGATGAGGAATGTCATGTTCTACATCCTTACCCATGGGTCTGGAGCATCATTTCCCACATCTCAAACATTGATCAACAACCATTTTCAAGGTTCAACAAGCTTAACATTTTTAATACATGACATAAACAAGGACTTACATTGTTATAAAACATTTATTAATCACGTGATCTACCATATTCAACCTTTTTTGACCAATTTCTCAAAATATGCCATTTCAAAAATTCATTCAAATTTCACAAAAATGATTCATTTATTAAAATCATTTAAAAATTCACACATAATCTATTTTTCATAGTTTTCGATCACTACACTTTCTCATGCCATATCACATTTAAGTTCACATCAAACCAAATAATACCTTAGGCCCCATTATCATACCATATAAAAAAATAATTATTTTAATCTCATAAACCCTCTATTTTCACTTTCACATTTTGTATTTACCATTTTCAAGGATTTGGATCACCCCTTGGGTGGCCAAAAATCCCAGCTTATAATCCCCAATGAATCAAATGGGATTTTTTAATGGTCTCACATAACATTATAAAACCCAATTTATCATTATTAGCCAACAAACAATTGTGAAACATGTTGGAGCATTATCACATATCATATAAACATAAAAAACATCATTAATGTGGGAGAAAACACTTTAACCACCAACCTCAATATTGTAGATAAACACTCACCCAACCTTGGCCCATGATTCAAGCTAAAACTATAAATAAAGAATATATATTTGTGATGAAAATATATTCTGTTGAAAATAACCCAAAATGTGGGGCTATTTGAGATGGAACTAGAGATTCTATCAGATATAACCTTTAATATTATGGAATTTGATATGGTATATGGTTTTCGTCATAAATTATTTTTGTGTGACTACGTTCCATTCCATGAGAATGATTATCTATGACGACTTGTCAAAAATAACCAAAAATATTTTTTTGATGTACTATATAGTCAACCTCTATTAGTCTTGGAATATATATTAATAGCGAAATAATATAGAGTCCATCGCTGTAGATATTTCCACCAAGACTAATAGTCGTAGAGGTAATTATTCATCGCAAAAGGTTTTGGTGATAATTTTTAGAGACAGAAAATCTATAATAATTAACCTTTAAAGAATAAAATTTTATTAAAAACACACAACCCCTTTCCTTTCCCCCTCCTCCCTAGTTTTTTTCATCATGCAGCGCTTTGGATAACGAAACCCTCGAATGGACCACCCCTAAAATCATTCATCGCACCAAATTTCCTATAGATTTAGTTTTGAATCCCCCAGGTACATAATCCTCTTCTATCCTCCTCCATTATTTTCAAGATTTCCCATTAAATATTTCATAAATTGGTTTGGTCAAACCCTAGGACAAAATATTTACCCTATTTTTATGGTTTCTTTGGTATTTAGGGTTACTACAAATTTAATCATCCCTATTTGGGTGTTCACCATCAAATATAATGTATTTTTACTTTTCATGAGTTGATTCCAATTTATTTGAGGTATATTTAAAAACTTTTAACATTTATACTTAATGTATTTTTTAATTTAGGTGTTTGTCTTTGATTATTTCGAGTTATTTGGCCTCCGCACTAACTCTTGATGCACATGTGTCTACTAACATCAAACACTTTATGAAAATATATATGACTGAAAAAAATTGCAAGTTATATATATATGTATATATATAATTTTGTGTAACATGAGTATATTTAGTTACGTCATAATAATTTGGAATTTATTATTTTAAATATATTGTAAAATGGTATGTCTTATTGTGATTATTTTGAAAGTGTTCTTGTGGTGATATAATTTTTGATGAATTATGATAAATGGTCGAATTATTGTCCTTGTGTTAAGCCATATTTTACTATTATATTATGATTCTTTTTCATTTTATGGGAATTTATGTATGTCTAGTTTGGAAATTTATATTTTGTTTAAATGTGTAAAAATATATTTGAAGTATAATATTTGATTAAGAAATTTTTTAATATATATATATATAATGTATGAAATAAATAAAAAATGTGTGTTTTATAAAAATTATGACAAAATCAATTTAAATAAAATGTTTGAACAAAAAAAATTTATAAAAAAAATTATAAAAAAATATAGAGTTTATTTAGTGAAAAAAGATAATATATAACAAAAAAATGTAACTATAATGATTACTGGTTAATAAAGGATCTAATTATCCATGAAAAAAATAGGGATGTTCATTAATGTTTTGAGAAAAAAATTTTAATGTATACTCTTTATTGGACTTCATTAAAATGAAAAAAATCAAAGTAATAATAAATATTTTTTGATAAATTTAATTTATAATTAATAAATAATTAGTATTGGATAATAAATATATGTAATAATTATAAAAAAATTGTAATTACCAGTAAAAAATTTAAAAAATACAAAACAATTTAAAAAATTCATTATAATTAGTAAATATGTAGTAATAATTAAAAAAATAGTATTAGTTGTTAAATTATTTTTAGTAATTAATAAATAATTAGAAAATATTATTCAAAATTAATATATTTTAGTAAATTATGATAATTTGTAATATATATATATATATATATAATTTTAATAAAATATTAAAAAGGTTACTCTTGCATGTGATGTATAAATAATTAGTATTCGATAATAAATATATGTAATAATTATAAAAAAATTGTAATTACCAGTAAAAAATTTTAAAAATACAAAACAATTTTAAAAATTCATTATAATTAGTAAATATGTAGTAATAATTAAAAAAAATAGTATTGGTTGTAAAATTATTTTTAGTAATTAATAAATAATTAGAAAATATTATTCATAATTAATATATTTTAGTAAATTATGATAATTTGTAATATATCTACATATAATTTTAATAAAATATTAAAAAGGTTAATCTTGCATGTGATGTTACCAAACGCCTCATGTGCACAAATGTTATGTTGTTCCTAAGGTAAACCCGACATCCTAGACCAAATGATGGACTCATACTTCTTATACGATATGCCATTTGGAAGATACTTTATTTTTAAAAAATATATATATAATAAAAATATTAAATGAATTAAAATCATGTGCAATGTTACCAAACACCCAACACACACAAATGATATATTGCACCTATGGTAAACCTCATATCCCATACCTAATGGTGGTCTCTGATTTCACATATAATACGTCATTCAGTAGATAATTCATTTTTTTATAGAAAATAATAATAAAAATATTAAATGAATTACCCTCAGTTGAGATGTTACCAGACATTTAACGCGTAGAAATCTTATCTCCTGCCTAGGTTAAACCCCATATCCCATACCTAAAAGTGGTTTCATATTTCCCATGTGTGACACCATTCTAGAGATATTCCATTATTTTGGGAAAATAGCATGTGTGTGTGATATAATATATTTAATATTTTCATTCTATCTGAGTCGAGCATCAACAATCCCAAGAATCCTATGCTAACTCAATGCCTTATTCCAAAAATATTTCATAAAATATTATAAGGTGGTAAAATATAAAAATAATTTGTAATTAGTCACAATGAGAAATAAATTTTCTTATTTATTTTATTTTTATATATAATTATGGACTCGGAAAGTGGACACTAGTTTCTATTACGTGAACATGATTGGATAAATCATTAAAAAAACCAACAGATCTAGTATAATTTCATTATATATTGAGTGTATTGAAACATTTATATTATTTGCATCATCGAATTCAAAAAAATTGAAGGAAGAATTAAATTTTCACATAATAAATGTGATCTTACAATATTTGAAATGTTGAATAATGTTAGAATTCATCTACTACGTTTGTGTGTTCAAAATGATTATATTTTTTGTAACGTCCCAGATCCGGGTGCCACACAATGGGTACCCTGAACCTGGTTGGTCACATGACCTCAAGCGCATTTCCCCAAATGCCAGAGGTTGTCTACTAGCAGCGAGGGCCTAGGTCTAATAGTGGGCAAACTATTCCCAAATTTTTCAAAGTGTAGCGCAGTGGAAAAATATAAACATACCCAAAAGTGGAAGTAGTAAACAATATCGACATAAAATGGAAAATGGAACTGCAATAAAAGATAATAAACAATCATATATAAGATGATTCCACTTGTCCCTAATTCTAAGAAAGCATCCAAAACAAGATACACTGTAATCTAATACAATATAGGACCAGGTACAAAATATAGCAAAGCAAAACCATAGCAGTGCAATAGGAACTCAGCACCATCACAAGCCTAAGCTCAGTCCCATGCTCTCCAACTCCTCTGCAACAATCATGTACCTATGTAGGGACCCTTGCCCTTGTCGACACCTACAGCAATATAATATGTTTGGGCCCAAGACATGACCCAAATAGGGTGTGAGAAATATATCCGAGTAGGCAACCACTGAAGGCATGTTCCCAATTGTGAGTGAAAATGTGAAATAGCAGTGTGCAACAATGAAATGTAGTAAACTAGGAATTACTAAAAAGTAATTATCCTACCAATTACATTACCATTTCAAATAATCATTTAACAATTCCAAGTTTGTGCATTATCTTGGTAGGTACAACAATAGAAATCACCACAGTGAATATTCAAGTAAACCTTGTCTTCAGAAATGAAATTCCTTACCCTCAGAAAAACAGTAATGAAACCCACAGGTGACTGCCCACAGGCATATCGAATATTTCCCTCAAGCATACGTGATATTTCTCACAGGCACAGAATCCACTGCCCACAGGCATGAGAAAATTTTCCCTCGGGCTAAACAAAACACTGCCCTCAGGCTAAGAAAAACACCGGCCTTTGGGTAAGCAAGTAACTGAGCTGATCCCAATGCATAAGAAAGTAATAAATATGTTTCCTCTCAAGAAAATCCAAAACATGTTATCATTATAGCATACCCACGGGTATCCTGGCCAAATGGCTAAACAAGGGAAACGCACCCACAAGGTGGCCCTATATCCAAGAAATGATCCCACACAATAGGTTATACATGTTCATTATATTATCTATGCAATTCTAGATATCTCAACAGCAAAGGCTGCAGCCATATGACACCCCAAACATGGGTGCGTAGCACAACTGTACACAAAATCAACGCAACAGTTGAAAGTAAACACCATATCACCTACCTCGATCTCCTCTGATCGATATACGTGAATGACGCCTCCTGAATCAACCGAGAATGGCGTAGATCTGAGATAAACATTCACATTTTCAAACTTAAATAACTTTCCTTCAGGAAAGAATTGGAAATAACGGTTCAAGAAAAGAAAAGAACTCAACTGTGCGGTTCAAATGAGATAGACAGCGAAGGAATCGGAGTCCTGGTGTGTTTTCAGGAGCTCCTCTAACTTCCGACCTTCTCTCCTATGGCTCTCGTTGATCCGTAATCGTCCTCTGCCAAAAGAGGAGGCTATTGCCTATTTTTAATGAAAAAACATAACTTCACGGTGTGTACTCTCAATTAAATGGCGTGCACTTTCCATTTTTTTAACAGTTCCTCTAGCGGCCACTTTCCATTTCCTCACTGTTCATCTGTAGACTTGATTACACGGCATGTATTTCTGAGTACACGACGTGCACTACCGTTCCACTAGCGTCTACTCCCACCACCTTACTATTTACCTGCCGACTGATTACACTGCGTGTATATACTAAGTACACGGCGTGTAGTCAGTTTTTACACCCTTCATTACTGACAGACCTACACGCTCTGTATACTCATATCACACGGCCAAAGTACATGACATGTGGAAAAATAAACAGTGTGTACCCACAAATTATGGGATTTTTCCCCAATTTCTTTATTTTCTCAAAAACACTTAAGGAAAAAGGAAAAGAAGAAACTCATGCCTTAAAAATAAGAACCGGGTTCTTACATTTTTTCATCAATAAAGTGAATGGAATTTGGTATAAAATATAAACAAATTGATTCTGGACCTATAATTTCATAATTTAGGAAATGAGGTTTTTGGACCATCGATTCATGAAACAAAAACTCATAATGACATTCCAAATGTTGAATCAGAACCTTATCAATTTTATATTTTTTTGAAATCTATTGGGGAAGCCCTATATTTAAGATTCTTGATTAGAAAATATTAATCTGTTACAAAATTTGTGGCAATTAAATCAGATTTTGGAATGTAAAATATTTTATTAAATTTAAAATTTTATTTGGTTAAATCATTGTTGCTTAATGGAAATACATTACCTACAAGTTTATATGAAAGTAAGAGGTTGGTCCATAATTTGGGTCTTAGTTATCAGAAGATCCATGTATGTTCAAATGACTACATTTTATATTATGGTGATTATGAATCATTAATTAATTATACATGTGGAGAATATAGATATAAAGAGGAACAATAAGGAAAATCTATATGTCCTATGAAACAGTTGAGGTATTTCCCAATTACATACCATTTACAATTTTTATTTATATCTTGCAACTCAACTATATTCAAGATATGAAATAAATAAAATATATTTTTTTCAATAAAATCTTAAATCACCTTTGTTATGGTGATTCATGGAAACACTTGGATCATATGCATCTTTATTTTTCTTTAGAATCTCATAGCATATGGTTAAGTCTTTCAACTAATGGTTTTTGTCCATTTGGTTCATATGGAAGTCAATATTCTAGTTGGCATATTTCCATTACATTATACAAATTACCATATTAAGTGATAATCAAGAAACCATATATATATATATATATTGTGATGTTAATTCTGGGAAATATGAAGAAGATTATAAATTTTTATTTGAAGCAACTAATTGATGAGTTAATTTTATTAGGGAATAATGATGTAACTACAATTAATATAGTTGCATATCAGAATTTTACACTGAAGGTTGCATTAATGTGGATGATCAGTGACTTTTTGGTGTATGGTATGTTATCTATATGGAGTAAACATTGTCTAAAATCATATCTATACTGTATGGCTCAAAATAAATCATTTATGGTTGAAAATTTTATAAACAATAGTTATTTTTATTTTAATTGGAGATTTTTTCCTGCGTATCACCCTTTTCAAAGGAATAGATATAATTTTACAAATGGTAGAATTAAAATAGATGGACCTCCAGTAGTGCTCTCAAGTATTAAATTAAAATCTATTATCTTTGTATTGCCTCCAGTTACTTTTTCACCAACCATAAATGTACAAAAAATAAATGGTTTTGGGATAGATAATAATTGGATAAAGTGTAGTACTTTTGGGGACCTTCCATATTGGTCTTATTTTTTGTTTTGTGACATGTTATATGTAATGAATATTGAGAATAATTTTTTTGATAACATTTTTTCTACCATGTTGCACACATCCGGTAAGACCAAAGATAATGTAATGGCATGGTTAGATCATTCCTAGTTTTTTCAATGTGTATTGAACTTGAATTATCTGAAGATATAAGTAACATAAAATTAATCCAACAGTAGATTACGTACTTTCTAAAGAAATTCTTTTATTATTCTGTCAATGTATTAGAGATTTGAGGTTACTATATTATTATGCTATTGATTTGTCTCATTACATCAGAAATGGACATATTACCGGGTTAAAAATCATGAATTCTATGTTGTGATGGAAATATTATTGCTTGTTATTCATATAGGGATATTGAATTCTTTAATCCGGGATGTGTTGACCGAAATATCATATTTTTACAGGGATATTAGTGTGAAAACATAATTTTATAATGCATCAAGAGTGCTTCAAGAATAATTTGTATCAATTTTTTTAAATTGGATTAAATATTCCTATCATCCTTCATTGACACATTGGAAAATTTACTATTTCATTTTTCATACAAATCTAAATGTGGAGGTTCCATGCAATTATGATGAATTTAAATTTTTCAAATTTGTATGAAAAAATTACATAAGAAATTATGTAACAATGCATTAATTGAAGGTTTGATTGCATAAGAATACTTGTAAGAGGAAATTTCAAATGTTTTCCCTTATTATACTCAATTAGAATATCCCTCAAATCATAATTTCATGGTTCTCAATGATTATACTCCTCATGATATCATAGACAATAAATTTTTAGTTTTTAATCATTCAGATCTTGGTTTTGGTGGTTATCATGAATGATGGATTTCAAGTGAAGAACTCTACGGAGCTCAAACATATGTTTTGCGGAATTGTGAATCAAATACATGATTTTTTCAATAATTACTTATTTTTATTAATATTTTAAAAAAAATAACAGATATATTTATTTTCATTATTTTTTTTAGAATATATGATGACCATGTCAAAAAAAAATTATAAAAGTTACCCCTGATTCTCTTGAAGAATGTCATCAATATATTTTTTTTATTAGTTTCAAATACTAAAAAGATAATTTGTTCAATTAATAATAATTTTTATTTTTTGCAGTCAACATAAAATGAAAGTAAAATTGATAGTCGATTATGTGTTCTTGAAAATCCTCCATCAAAATTGGTAAAATATTACAGTGGTTACACAGTGAATATATTTGTATTCCACACATGCATATATGGTGAATCAAATAAATCAATGAATAATTGTCTTTATTTTAAAGTATTTCATCATAAATAAAGTAAAGTTGACTTTCATGGTATGCTAGAAGAAATAATTGAGTTACATTATCTAGGACTAAATTATGTAAAAATGTTTAAAGACCATTAGTTTGATACTAATTGATGGTTCTGAGTTCATCCACGACATGGAGTCATTGAAATTAAATATAAATATCTTCTTGCATCAAATGAACCAATTATGTTATCACATCAATAAAATCAAGTTTATTAAGAAAATTTATATCGTGTTTCAAGAGATTTAAATAACTAGTGGAGTGTAATAAAAATGAAATCTCATGATAATAAATTTCTTGAAAATTAAAATGGATCTATGGAAGTGAAACATATTGAAAATTTTCAATAAATGTCCCAAAATATATATCTTACCCAAAAATGTATAAATATATATGATAAAACACCCCAGTTTTGGAAGGATGGTATTATTAATTTTGATGAAGTAATAAGGGATGATGAAAGAGAAAGTCGTATAGAATTTGGCAATTCTGAGTATGAAGATGAAGACATTGTCCTTGATGAATATGAGTAAGAAGATGATGAATGGTGCATTATATATAGCTATTTATTAGATTTTTATCTTTGATATTTTTGTTACCAATTATTTACATTTAAAGTTTTTTGTTTTAGACGGATGGACCTGATGATCCATTTTGTTCCTTCACTAATGCTAGTAATTATTAGTTTTTCATATTTGATAGTTGTATTAAAAATTATTGACAGGTAAGAATATTATATTTAGTATAGTATTTATTATTTTTTTTATATTTTATATCTATATTCTCAAATATTTATAGGTTATATTATTATATCCTCGTATTTATTTGTGCGTGGGATTTTTATATTATGGTATTTATTAGTTTGTTTTATATGATGACTATATTAACAATTTTTTATAGGTAATATTATTTGTATTAGATAGTTAGATATTCTCTAGTTAATATACTTCATTCTCTGTCTTATGTCAGACTTCCTGATAATGAGCATGATTCATCTGATCCATAGGATGTTGCACCGATTAGGAGGGGATGTGGCCTTGCTCGATTGATGATTTTAGACCCTGTTCTGGATATTTTTCCATATCTTGATTTTGATCATCATTTACAACATTATGTTCAATTTTTTAAGGTATTTATTTTTTATTAATCATTTTTATTATTTTTGGTAATAATATTTTTTTTATTTTTTTTATTTGAATAGTTTTTCACATTTATCTATTCGGCGTGCTGCTTTGATTCTAAGAAATTATTTTTCTACATGATGGTTTTCATACGATCAAGTTCCCATTATTGTTTTTAGAATATGTTAAACCACTAGATTGTACATTATTAAATAATATCTTTTATTTAATATTTATTTAATTAGTAACATATTTTTTTAATTATCTTGTATAATTTATGGTCTTAGAATAATGATAGCCTGAGATCTCCAATCTGGGATTCATGGGAGATTTGTATACATGAAGGTTTTTGTTGGTTTTTACATAAACTCATAAATAAATCCAAGGAAGGATCTTTTATTACTATTTTCAACCATCCTTGAACCTCCCATAAAACTAACTATATCTCAACTCTTGTATAGGATGGATTTTTTCCAACTAGATAGGAGAGTCTTTTAGTATGTGGTCATCATCTGATAGTCAGAACTAGGGGAGGCAGGAGGTCACACATTGGGTTTGGATAAATACATTTTTTATAAATCGATGAAATATGGTGACTAATATCATTTATTGATGTATATATAATTTAAATGTAAAATATTTATTATATTATAAAGGAATATACTAAACACTCTATTACAAAATTTGAAGTTTACAAGAAGATGTACATAGATCCCCGTATAGGACACCTTGCTGGTGAAAAATATAGTTAGATTATGGTTTGTAGTTTTTTAAGATTTTATGGATATTAATTTTATTGTTATTATAATTTATAAGTGTATTAGAAGGAAACATATGAAAATATCATTTCTCATTCATGTTAGAGTCAAGATGAGAGTGAAGAGTATTCCCCTTGTGATTCAAGTTTATATAAGGATGCTTATATATAGGTGAATATTAATGGTGTCGAGAAAGGTCGGGTGACCGATATTGGTTCATGGCTAAAACCTACTAGTTATTATGGTACTTCTATGATGTCTTCAATCAACTCAAAGGAAGATCATGAAGATTCATTGTGGTAATCTTTTACATAGTATAAGTAGAGGTTTAGATCTTGAGATGAGATGATATAGTGGATGCATAGAGAGAGGGGGGAGGATGAGTCTGGGAGGCAACATCAGAGAGATAAGAAGATGTTGGAGTATATGTGACATCTTACACATGGTGTTGGTATATAGTTTCCTCCCCATGACCCTTCCAGCGATCCTCCTCCACCTAATACCAATTAATGATCATTGGTTTTTATGACTGTTATGTAGGGTTGATAAATATATTATGTGTGAAATGATGTAATAATACTATGTATGTTTTTATTATAGTCATTTTTTAAATTTTTTAAATTTTATTTTTTATTTTTTATTTTTTATTTTTTATTTTTTATTTTTTATTTTTTATTTTTTATTTTTTATTTTAAAAAATATATCACTTGTAATGGATTACTATGTTTTTTACAATTGGTTTTAAAAAACAAACTTATTTTTGATGAATTCACACCTCTTTATAAATAATTCTTATTTATGACAGGTTGTAACAATTTTTTATTTAAAATATTTTAATATTATTGTTTTCAAAGGATGATGTATATATTCCAACTAATAATTATTTATGGCATCCATCACAAAACACTATAATTATGAAGGTTTTTTTGTGATGGTAATTAGCATGAAATTCCCATCACAAAAAGTTCATTAGCGATAGGAATCTATTGTTAATGTCCCATCACAAAAGATTAAAACTTCAGTTGTGAAACAACCGCTAAAAAAAGATAATAATTACCCAAATATAGGGTTCATATGTTTTGGAAGAATATAAAATAATTGACCATGATTATTTTAGAAAATATAAGGAGATAGAGTCATAGAGTTACTTAGGAATTCAATTATAACTAAAGCTCCTCAAATGCCTAAGGATCGAATGATAACCACACTTTGAGAAGTTGAGAGGGTTTTCTTTTGACCCCTAACTGTTGGAGAATAAATGGGAGTAAAATTGGGGTATAAAACTTTAATCTTAGTAGGTAAAATTGTCAAATGCTCATTTTTTAAAGAGATTCATGGTTCGGATACACATTTTTTTAAGTCATGTTCCTACTATATAGTCTTCTATATCCAAGAGGAAAATGGGTCACAGGGTTTTTTAGGGCACTCACATGGTTTGGAAAACCATTCAAAATCCATGTGAATTGATATATCTAGTATCATAGGGTTTCCAGTCCCCCCATGCATGGTTTAAAAATCGTACACCCCCTTCAAATAGGGTGTACGGTCATAGCGCATGGTTGGTACTAACTGTGATCCAATCATGCATTATGCACAGTATGGACCCTTTTTCATTTTTTCATTACCCGAACCTTCGAAACACTCCCAAGACCTTCCCCACTTTTTAGAGGCATTCCATTAAACATTTTAAATGGATTTTAACAAAAAAATAAATCAAAAATTCACCACATTAAATTTCAAGATCATACAACCTTCCAACCTTATAACTCATTTTCCATGATTTGTATTCACAATCATTACTAAGCCTCTATAGAAAAAGATCAAGCCACCCATACCACATATCAGCTTCCCTCTCTAATGTTTCCTTCTAAACTTGGCCATGTTGGCACATCACTTGAACCAAAGTCAAGGTCTTAACTTGAAGTGTTTTCTCACTGTAATACATAATAATAATTGGATTATCCTCAAATGAGAATTAAATATCAAGATCAATGTCATCAATATAAATCATATGAGAATGGTAGGGATGATACTGTTGATTTTATAATGTAGGAAAAACATCATGCATAACACTATACAGTTGTTCAAGAGCCAACTAATATGATACTAGTCTAATCCTCTCCACAATATAAAATGTCCTGACACACCTAGGCATGGAATTAACCTATTTTTTAATCAGACGATGACCCAACCTCTATGACACTAGAATGAACACACGATCACCCACTATAAACTCAAGAGATAGATGAAGTTTGTCAGTGTATGACTTCTATCTTCTCTATGTTGTAGCCATGCACTTCTGAATCTACTGAACATGATCTGTTTTCGAATACACAAGACTCAATCCCAATAACTTTGACTTTACCAATTCCATCCAACACAAAGTTGACCAGCATGGCCTACCATATAGTGCCTCATATAGTTCCATCTAAATAGTACCCTAATAACTGTTGTTATAGGAAAACTTAATAAGTGTTGAGTGCTTCTCCCATGTCCTTCCAAAATCTTGGACACATTCTCTCAGCATTCCCTCTAACACAAAAATAGTATGCTCTGATTACTTGACCTCTTGTGGGTGGAAATCCATACTCAAAAACACTTGAGTACCAAGTTTCTTCTACAAGCCCTATTATAAGTGCGATGAAAAATGAGGGTCCCTATCTAAAATAATTGTTTAGGGTACCCCAATGAAAATGTATTACCTCTAACATGTATAAGTTTCCCAGTTTATTGATGGTGAAATTATCATTAATAAACAATAAATGGTCCACCTTTTTCAACCAGTCCATAATCACCCATATCGCATCTTTCTTTCAAGGATTCCTTAATAGACCCACCACAAAATCCATGGTAACGTTATACCAATTATATTCAAGAATATGTAGTTATTGTAACAGACTAGTAGGATACTGGTTCATGGTCTTCATCTACTTATGGGTGTAGAATCATGTCATAAATCATACGATCTTCTTATTTATTCCCAACCACCAATACTATCTACAAAGTTCATATTATATTTTAATCAAATTGGGGTTCACTTACCACTTAAATGAATGAAAATTATGCATCATATCCTCCCTTATAAAATTAGGAACAATAATGCATCAATGATCATTTATGATCTCATCACCATCGATGGTCCAATCAGGAGGTAACTCTCCACCACCAAAGTTGTCCCTCAATGCCAATCACCCTGGATCTTCATACTATCTTTCATTGATCAGTATCATAAGTGTGGGTTTGTAAGATAAATACATGAGGGTCACCTACTATTATCCTTCTTGGAAACCTTGATGCATCTCAATGAATAAGGTCACCATCATCCAATCAGAAATAGACTCTTGAACGACATGAGTATGTGTCTTATAGTTTAAGGAATCGTCAACACTATTTCCTTTTAATTGCATATAATCTAACACAAAATCAATATGTTTCATGTAATTAACCCATATTTACTATCAGGGTTTTAGATAATACTGATAAAATATGTATTTGATGATATTATGGTTAGTATAAACAACAAACTTCTCACCCATAAGATAATGCTTCAAATATTTTAAGGCATAATTCATAGTGTCTAAATCGAGATCATATGTAGGATAGTTCTGTTCATGTAGCCTCAAATTTTGTGATCCATTTGCTGCGAATCATTCTCCCTACATTAGCACTACCCCAAGTCCAAATCTATAAGTATAAAAATACATGGAATACTCCTCACCTGGCTCATGTAAGAACAGAATTGGTGTTGTGGTCAAATGCATCTTAAACTCCATAAATTCATTCTCACATGCCTCAAACCACTCAAACTTTATATCCTTCTTGGTCAGGTTTGAGAGTGGCCCCACAAGGAGAGTAAATTCTTTGATAAACCATTAGGATTAACCTAAAAATACAAAAAACTCTAAATATCAAAAAAAAATCATAGGATTATCCCAATAAACCACTACTTGATCCTTCTCGGGGTCAATTAACACACCATCCTCTAAGATTATGTAACCTAATAAATGTACCATTTCTATCTAGAAATGAAACTTGGATATATTAGAATATATCTCATGCTCTCTCTGTGTAGTCAAGATGATTTAAATATGTCTAGAATTATAATCATGAGTTTGGTAGTACACTAAGATGTCATTAATGAATACAACCACAAAGTGATCCAATCACTGGTGAAATATTCAGTTTATAAAATCCATAAACATTTCATGAGAATTTGTAAGTAAAAATGGAATCATAATGAACTTGTAAAAGTAGAACCAACTAATAAAAATATTTTTTCGTATATCATAAGGTATCACACATATATGATGATACCCTAATCTCAAATCAATCTTAGAGAATACACAGGAACCCATAAACTGGTCAAAAATATCATAGATACATGAAAGGGGATATCGTTTCTTAATCGTCATCTGTTTCAAATTCTAGCAATCAAAAAACAAGAATAAGGTCCCATCAATATTATTAGAAAAAGACCACAGATCCAAAAGGGTAAATACTTGGATGGATGAACTTTTTATCCTCAAACTCATCCAGTTGAGTATTAAGTTTTTGAAGTTATTCTGATGTCATCCTATATAGTGAAATAGAAACTGGCTCAGCTCCAAGCATTAAGTCAATATCCACCTATCTCTCGATTGGAAACCCTGATAACTCCTCATAAAACACATGTTGAAATAGATCAACCATAGGGGATAAGAAACCATGATCCACTCCCTCGTCATCAAGAATTAGACTCACAACTTGGACTATATGCTCACCCAACTACCAAGGAACTATCCCTGCATGGCCCACAAGGATATTACATTCCCTATAAAATATATAGATGTCACCCTCATGAGACGTCAGAGTCACTCTCCTAGGGTAATAATAAATGTAATCATGATATGTCACCAACTATTCCATTCCCATTATGAAGTAAAAACTTCACATATCAAGAAAAAATCCCAAAAGACACTATACCCACCAATCTTGAGGGAACGCTCCTTAATATAATAAATACCCTCTAACTTCACCCCTAATAGCATGTATATTGACATAACCCCAAACATATACTCCACTGCTAGGCCCAAACAGTTAAAAAATTGAGCATATATAAAATAATTTGAGACTCTTGTATCAAATAAAGCACTAAAAAACATAGAATCTATAAGAATCATACCTCGGATAGTCTATGGTTCAGCCTCACTACTGATAAGTGTAGGTTGAACTATTCACAACTGACCTATCCCTCTACCATGAACTCTAGTCTAGGTCATGTGCCTCACACTACCCTAATAATTAGGACACCCTTTTCCTAATGTACCACATCCCCCATCCTGATTAGTGCATCCATAGGAACACCAAATGCATGACTGATTTGGGATAAAAGATCACCAATTTCTCTGCATCAGACCAAGTCCTCCATCACTTCCTATCTATCAAGGGTCCCTTAATATCCCCTATAGGTTCCCCATCCTACCACAAGATAGATAATCCACTGGTGTTTGAAGACCCTAACCTTTCATGTGACCTATATTTCTACACTAATAGAAGACTACATGATTTCCACATAGAGAGGTCAGTCCACTCCCTTAGTTTACCTATCTGCCACAACCATGATAGAAGTTCTCATAATGATTCTTCCTACCATTGAAATATATACCACCAAACCCACTAATTGAAACTGTATTTTCACCACTAAAGTCATTCTTTAGGTTCCCATATGTAATGAGAGTGTGATTTACCACCTTAGTGAACTTTTTCAGTTGGAAGATATTTACTTGTGATGTAATCTCAAACCTAGTACCATCCTGAAAACATTTCTCAATCATCACATCATCCCCTTTTAGATTTGGAACAAAAAGCTTCAGGTTATTGAATAATTTAGTATAATCCATCACTAACTTATTCCCCTTAGTCAAACACAAGAACTCGGAGACTATCTCCTTCCTCATATTCTTTGGGTAAAACTTCTCTAGGAATTCTTCCAATAATTCCTTCCACATCAGTTGAACAAGATACTCATCCTAATCCTAAATATCCCACCAGCACTTCATTGGTCCTCAAAACATATAAGCTACCAAATTGAAAATTTTATCCAAATGATTATCAAATTGATCCAGAATCAATTGGATATGCTCAATCTAGAACTCAGTTTCCACAAGACAACCCTCTCCATCAAACGTCCGATGATGATTCAATTGAAACCCTCTAGTCAGGTTAAACAAACACGGAACAACCCACCCTGGGTATCTCTCCATAAATTTAATAAAATGATAAAAGTTATCATGGAACCAATCTTCCCCCTTACTACCTAAAACCAATGGGGTTTCCAATACCGCTAATGGAGGTGCATTCTCCGCAATATCCTCTTGTCTCCCTACCAGTAAACATCTTTATGATGGAATCTCTCAATAATTCCAAATGCATATTTTAGTTCACATAACAATTTATTTAACATTTATACAAGGGGGAGTCACAACTATCCATGACTATATAATCCATATAAAATCCCAACGGATAAAAACATTACTATCACTACCCCAAACTGTCCCTATCTAGGGCCTTGGACAACACATGGTAAACCAAACTTCCAAATTTTAAACTTTACATTATATACCATTTTAAAAACTTTATAATTTTAAAATAGTTTCAATTTATCATTAGGAACCATTTTAACCATTTCAATTAACATATTTCAATTTAAAATAACTGAACCATATTTATTAGGAATAATTTCCTTAAAACCACAAAAGAAACATAAAATCATATTATTTATCACAACTCACATACTTTTATATGTGTTCCTAACATGATTTATGTCAAATAAATATCTGGGTACCTAAAAGGATGCATGTATACACAAACCTAATTCTATGTTGGACCACGAGTAAAATATTGGAAAACAATAACATCACATAGTAAGTATATCACGAAAGGTGAAATAATATTCAATCATAACAACTGAACAACAAGAATAGAAATCCTACCCTAGGAAATTGGGTTTTCTGCTACACATGGGTTAGCTAATCTCTTCCATGAGCTCATAACCTAGGTCTGACACATCCAAATCTCCTTTCTACCTTTCCAAAATAGTAAATCAAAAGAAAAGAAATATATCTGATACCACTTTGTAATTCCTTGGCCTAGCTTACTCGGACTAGTAGCCTAACTAGATCTCACATGACCTCAGGCGTTCCTACCCATACACCAAAGGCTTATGAATAGCAGAAAAGGTCTAATGGAATACATTGGAAGAATATACCCCATTTATCAGAGTAATACAATAGCGTAAATAAAAAAAATAGCTGGATATAATAAACAATAACCATACATCACATACCACATTCCCAAGCGGGGTAAGTACCAACAAACCAAAGCAGTAAACATGTCATGTAATGATAGACTAAAGTGTCAACAAAACCAAAATAATAAACTAAGGACAATCTCCACAATAGGTCCCAAAATCATGTTTAGTCCCCTCATCCATGATCCATTCTAATTCAACCATCTATTATAGGTCTCATTCCCTTATCTGAACATATATCCATAAAGTTTTATTGGGTACTATCAGTGGCCCAAGATGGGTGTGAGTACAACTCAATACACCACCACCAATGGTGTCTAAATAAATATCCAGTCAAAATAAAACTGTATAAAAAAGTGTGATGGAATAATAATGATGCATAAAATAAAACATGTTTTAAATTAATGAATTATCATTTAGCCATTTTGGCCTTAGTAACTACAAGTGTAGGCCATGAACTCTAGGGTTCAACACTTTTAATAAAAAGGGGGTGTTCATTCATCTTTTCAATTCTTGGTATCCAAAGGGTTCCCATCCAAGTTCCCACATCATGTCAAATAATTCATACATTTATCATCATGTCGGCACCCCAATCAAGAGTATGAGGAATCATGATAATCACTCTAATATAAGGATACTAAATGTCTTGTCTAACCATCCTTAATCAAGGATAAGGAATTCCTTATCCAAAATCCTTACCCATGGGTAGGGGGCATCATGTCCCATATTTCAAGAATTGATCAATAAAAATTTAAAAGGTTCAATATACTTTTCCTTTTTTAATACATGATGTCCACAAGAATTTCTATTATTCTCAAACATTAATTAATTGTATAATCTACCATATTTATTCTCATTTCACCAATTTACCAAAAATAGACCATTTAATCATTTCATTAACATTGCACAATAATGATTCATTAAATAAAATCATTTTACAGTTCACACATAATCCCCTTTTCATCATTTTCCATCACTTATCTTTCTCATGCCATATCACATTTAAGTTCAATTCATACCAAATAATCACTTAGGACCCATTATCATACCATGTAATAATAGAAAAAGTTAAATCCCATAAACCCTCTATTTTACTATTCATATTATGTATTTACCATTTTCAAGGATTTGGTGAACCCCTTGGGTGGACATCAAACTCGGTCTTATAATATCAAACGAATTCAATGAGATCTCTGAAAGGTATCACATAACATTCTAAAAACCAATTAATAATTATTAGACAAGAAACAATTTTGCAACATGTTAGCGCATTAGCACACATCACATACACATAGAAAAACATCAATATTATGGGAGAAATAAATTTTACCATCTACCTCAAGATCATAGACAAACTCTCTCCCAACCTTGGACCTTGATTCAGTCTAAAATAAACTCTAACAAAAAAATCTAATAATTCCTTGGAAATAGGGTTCAAAAGTTTCAGAATTATAGAAAACAACCAACCATGAATCTTCTAGAAAATATAAGCAAATAGATTTAGATATTTACATGATACTTTGATTATAACAAAACAGAACCTCAAAATCCTTATGATTGAAGGAGAACCACCCTTATAGAAGTTGGTAGGTTTTGGTTTGAACCCCTAGTAGCTGGAGAAGAAATGGGAGTGAAAATTGGGGGAGAAATATTTAAATATGATATGGAAAATTGTAAATTTCTAATTTTTAAAGAGGCACATGGTTTGGTCATACCATTTTTCAAAATGTGGGACAACCACGCTGTCTCCTCTATCTAAGAGGTAACTAGGTCACATAGTTTTACAGGGCACTCACACATTTTGTAAAACCATTTGGAAGCCATGTGAATGGATTTTTCTAGACTCAAATGATTTCTAGGAAACTATTTCATGGTTAGTACTAATTGTAACCATGCTTCATGAATAGTATGGACCATTTTCCCTCTTTTCATTACCCAAAACCCTGGAACACT
Organism: Viscum album; assembly: GCA_963277665.1. Lineage (NCBI taxonomy): Eukaryota > Viridiplantae > Streptophyta > Magnoliopsida > Santalales > Viscaceae > Viscum > Viscum album. The sequence goes on from OY728125.1 coordinate 1,409,931,138, forward strand.
TCTGATATATTCCCTACACCCGAGAGGTATTCCATTAATAATTTTAAAGATATTTTAACCAAAAAAATTAAAATAAAAATTTACCTCATCAAAGTTAGGGATATTACACATCATACTTAGAGACAATTTTTTGGTATAATGGGTTTACTTCGAGATGATGATGGTTTTATTAAATCTATAAAAGAAGCTTCATTTTTGGTTATAGGGGATTCATTATATTTTTTTTCTGAATCTTCTTTTCCAACAATTTTTACCAACCTGTAAGTACTTGGAAACAATCATGGGAAATTATTTGTGAAGATATTGTCAAAACTAAAAGAGGAAGGTTGAAAATAAATGTTTTCTTTGAAGCTAAAATATGTTTCTTACCAAAATTAAATTTATGTATATGATTTTTTTTTATTTCATTAATAAACAGTAATACTACTTAACAGTTGCTGGTCAAATTTCACTAATATGTCTATGTTGTATATTTTATGAATATGTTGTATCTTATAAATTGATATTCATATATATATTTCTGTATAACTTATAAGCATGGAGAGGGAAAATGATATGATAGAATATTTCATTATATTCATTACCGATATGAAAAAAAATATGATACTCTTTTTTCTTATCATATATAGAAAATGAATATATTGAATATGTTGTCACATTTTCATAAACAGTATAATGAATATGAAACAGTTTCTACTTATCTTTTAGATATAAAGGATAATTTGTCTGATTTTTCTCTATCATATTTAGAAATTTTAATGACTAGAAAACTATATACTTTCTCAAAAATATAATGAATATGAAATTGTATCATATATACTATCTCTTATTCTTAATATATCATTTTCAAAATAATTAATGAACTAATAATCAAGATGAATTTTTATAATTTATCTTGTATCATAATTAATGTATCATATTTATAAGGTTTACTAAATATGAAACTTTAATTTTGGTTTTTAATCATGTTTCACATGTGTCGTATTCATAAACTTTACCATTTTTTCTCTAAGATTTCATCTTTATATAATGAATTTGATACACTTACTATTTCAAAATTACATTTATACAGAAAAAACAGAATATGATACAATTACTATTTTCCATATTGAAATTAAAAATATTGAAAATATTGAATCGCATATTGAAACTCTAATAAATGATTTGGTTTCTGCTTATATTCTATACATAGATAAGAAAATGTTTCAGTTCTATAGTCTATCAAATTTATGATCCCCCAATATAATCATTACATTTAATATCAAAAACTTTATCAATTTAAAAGTTTATTTTTTATAATGTATCATCTTTCACTGCATTGAATTTTAAAAACACATTATGCATCTATGATTCTGCTAAATATTTTATTAATTTATATTATGAATGTATGGAATATTATAAATAATTTTCATCAAAGTATCTGATTTTTCATTTTTTGGATATTTTGACTTCATTTTAGTGATCTTAATATGTCACATCTATTACAAAAATATATCATTTAAATAAAGATTAATAATAGTAACTTTTAATAAGGATCTCATATTTATTATTGAATAAAGCAATAATTTTTATGAATTTTACTTATATAGTATTGTAGATTACTAAAAACATATGTGTTGTCCTTGTTGTTATCATTTACTAAATTAATATGGATTAATATATTTAATATAAAAAAAATGTGACGTGACTTTTTTCCTATACTATATTTAATACTCACAGATGGTCAAAATCAAATGTATTCATTATAATATATTGATTGGATCTTGTAATCTAATGGATGTTCAGTGAGTTTTTATCCCCCAATGATTGTAGCAGATTTTATATCATTAAATCAAGTAAATTGATTAATTATAAAAGAACTCAATTTTAATAGAGTTTCTCTAAAATAATAATTCAAACTTTTAAATAGTAAACTTAATACTGAAAAAACGATTTGATGACTATTGTATCATCAAACTTTTCTCATACATGAGGAGTTTTTTCCGTTTACGACTATGGATGGATAGGAAAAACCTTTGTATATAGAGCCTCAACTTCAGTAATGTGCTCATTAGTTCATATTTTCATTATAGTTACATCATGTGACATTGCATCATTGTTACTGCTAGGTGGAAAGATAGCTCGTTATAGATTTTTTATTCCAACATGCATTGTTGAAGATTCGACTTGTGATATTCCAAAATGTGGTGATCTATCTAACCTTTTACAAAAATATATACTTATTATTTGGGAACAATCACTAATGATGCATAAATATTTTTTTGAAACACTTTATCATACTTTGAGAGGAATAATGTCCTGAAAAATTTCAAATTCAAGTAATTTATCTTTTAGTGGAAAATAAGTATTTTTTAGTAGAATTTATGTATATATTACCTATAACGCTAGGTGGTAATAGAAAATACATCATATTTTAAAGTATCAAATCATAATATCATTGGCATCATTTTCATGTGTTTACCTTGAGAAAAAACAAGGTTTGATATTTTAAAAATAAAGATGACGATTTACTTGAACAGAAAGAGTCTGCATATTGGATTTTGAAAATAAGTGATGGTAAACTAGGTGTAGATTCTGATAGTGAGGCAGAAATAAAAATTCTACAATATTATATTATTATGTTAGAACAAAATCTTATTGATGTGATTTTCAAGTTTGCATGCCCGTATTTATTTGAAAAGTTCAATAATGTGGATTACTTGAAGAAGAGTTCTATATTGGATCCAACCCATTTCATTGTTGAGGAAGTGAAAAACTACAGGTTATCCTAGATATCAAAGGTGGATAAGGTGTATCTTAGTTCAGATTTGGTTTACAGGGCCAGTTTTGATATGGATAGGACATAAAACATATACACCCCCAATATTTTAGATGGTATAAATATTTCATGGTTTCCACCTCATAAAATTAAATTAAAAATTAGGGTTTCTATGATGTTTCTAAGAAACTTAGATCAATCATTTGGCCTCTGTAATGGTACCCATTTAATTATTACACATTTGGTAGATCATTTTACTGGAGATCAAATATTAACTAGAACTCACAGTGTTTAAAATTCATTCATTTTAAGGTTCAATATGACACATTTAGATTAAAAATAGCCATATTAAACTTAGATAGTATCCTTTAATAGTTTATCATGCAATGACTATTAATAAAAAACATGGGTAATCAATTTCTTCAATTGGGTTGTGTCTAATCCTGAATGCCCGAAGGCTTATATTTTTTAGAAATTTTGGATAATACCCTTTTAAACTTTGATGGGTAACCTTTTAGAAACATCTATATAACCAAAGTCATAAGGATTTTAATATATAGCCATTTTAGGCCCCAATACCAGACACCCAATAGAAATCCCACCCATATGATTATTAGTTTTTTCCAAATCTCTGACCTGCAAAGCGATCAGAAATTAATCCCCATGTAGGACTTCATGGGGCCTATCACTGATGAAAAATCCATACCCTCTCATTCATCCAAGTCTGATTTCATTATTAGTGGTGCTCTCAGGGTTGTCACCTCATATAATTACATTAAAAATTAGGGTTTTGATGTTGTTTCTAACAAATGTATATCAATCATTTGGCCTCTATAATGGTACCTACTTAATTATTACAAATTTGGGAGATCATGTTATTGGAGATCAAATATTAACTAGAACTCACAGTGTTTAAAATACATTCACATTGAGGATAAACATGACACATTTAGATTCAAAATGGACATATTCAACATAGATTTTATCCTTTAATAGTTTATTATGTAATGACTATTAATAAAAATCATTGGTAGTCACCTTCTTCTATTGGGTTATATCTAATTATAAACTTCTAAAGGCATATATTTTTTATTAATTTTTTATAACCCCTTTTTAAAGGTATAGGGTTAACCTTTTAACAGGATATGTATACCCTAAGGCACAAGACCTTTTAGTACATATCCATTATAGGCCCCAAGACTAGATTCCCAATAGAAATCCCACCTAACTGATTCTTAATTTTTTCCAAATCTCCAACCTGTAAAGTGATCATCAAGAAATCCATATGCAGGACAACATGAGGCCTAGTACCGATGTAAAATCCATACTCTCTCATTCATCAAATTTCAGTTCATTGTTGGTGGTGATTTCCTCTTGCTCTGACCTCATTTGGGACCACATATGAGCATTTGACCCTGATTTTTTTTCATCGATTCATACCTTAATCAATCAAACCGCCCCGCGTTGATATCCACCACTATCTCCCATCCTAGGAAGCCAAGTTCTGAACCATCCTCCATTCCCCCATTGATCCACCTCTCGCATTGTGTCTTAATATTTTAAAATCCTCTGTCGTTAGCCCATGTTTATTCCCACTGCCAAACCTTTCGTCTTTCCCCCATCAAACTGCCCACTCGCCACTTCATATCCCCAATAGTCGATAAAGCCCTGAAGCCCACCGTCGACATCCTCCATCATGACTCCACCCGACCTTTAACCTCCGCGATGTGAATCCCCCACCCCAAGCACTGCCTACACCCTACCTGGACGCCCCACAGTATCCCAATAAATCCCCAAATATGAGGTTGTGAGGTATTAAACCCTAGTTTGATGTAGGATTATGGGGTATCCATTACCACTAGTCTAGGACCCCAAATATTATTGGGTCATATATAAGAAAACTAGTTTTCTATCATGGACAATGATATTTTGTTGTCTCTAAAGTTACAGAAAATGTACGTTTAAGAATTTTGATACATGAAAGCGATCATAACTACTTCATTTATACCAATTATATTGTACAAAACAATTTGATAACATTAACTAGGTATAAAATGATCACCCATTAAAATTTTAGTTTTTTTTAATCCAAATCATTATAAAATCATTTACTATGAAAACTTATGTTTGTTACATCTCACATCTCTTACTTCAAAATATTGTATCTCTATAAATTCCATAGCATCTTACACCAATAAGTGACATCACAATTAAAGTTTATAATAATCTCAGCATCTAAGTTTGAATTATTAATCCATGGTTCACCACAAATTCAAATTATTCAGGAGATATATTTGTTTCAGGACAAATTCTGATCAACAAAAATATCAGTATTGTTTCCCTACTTAAAAAGTAATTTTGAATTTCTGAAACTCAAAATAATTTTATATATATTTTATATATTTTATTTCATTCTATCAAAATGATTTCATTTTACATCTTAATAAAAATTTATTAATTACTTTTAAAAGATAACTAAGTATTATTAAAAAATTCTATATATAATATTTTTTTATTTACAAATTCTCATTGTATTTTTTAGGAAACAAAGATTCTAAAAACTATCGGCGATCGAAAATTAGTTCAAAAAATCAGTGGACTTATTCATGAAGGATTATGGTAAATTATCAAAAACTATTAAATAAATTCAAATAATGGAAACTTTTTAGCAACATGGAATTGTTACAATATATTTTTAATGGGAGAATCCATGTTTATCATTGTGATGTTTAGTTTCCAAACTTTGGGTAGATTTCATATATTTTGATGATATAATTCTCAATAGAGTCCTTGAATAGCACTTTATAGTTTGGTTACTATCTATTTGAGTTAGTTCCCTAGAACCAACTACTTTGTACTTTAGATTACATGTATATTAAAATAAGTGAATATTATGATAAATATTTTACCACATATTGATTGTTCTTCTGCATAACATTGATGTGATAATGTCTTAAAGTATCTGTCGCATCAAAAAATTTGATAGAAATTCCTCGTTATGATGAGAACCTTATGATTCTATGAAGATATTCTTAAAGATATTTATATGGTTGGATAATATTTTATGATGGGGAATATATTATTTTTATTTTTTGGTGAGAGTACTCATAAGTGGATGAGACTTCATCTCATGAAGTTTTCACTTCATAATCTCCAAAATGAGATATTATGAGAATGGACCCACCTTTATGAATAATTTATGTTTATGTGTCATAAAATATATTGTCTTTATGTGTTAATAATGGTACCTATACTTTTCTATTATTATTAATTCAGTTCATGATTCACAAACTTAGATGCACTACTGTAAACCATGATGATAACAGTTCATAGAGAAGTTGGGTATGTTGGGTGTGTCATGAATGATGGGTTATTAATTAATAATTTGAGGAAGGATTTTTCCCTTCTATATTAATAAAATTTTATATCCCGGCCTTTTGATTTAAATATAAATTTAAAATTAAATTTCCTGGTAATGGTGTAATGATGTTTATTTCAGATAGTTAAAGAAAAACGTATCAAACACATAGGTTGATGACACGTGTGTGAACCCTTATTGATGAGATATTGTAGAAAATGGATTATACTACATATAGATCACTCGTATATGGTTTTCAACATTTTTATATTAACTTCTTTATCTTGGATTCTTTGACCAGTTTATAGATGGTAATCATAGAATTTAGTTAAACTCACCTATTTCTAATGAGAAGGAATCCTAGACGGTCACATACTAAGTGTTTTCATTGATCTCAATTAAATTATATTTTAATTTAATTAATGGAATAAATATTATTCTCAAGTCTGGGGAATAATTTTATTCAGGATTTATCAATCGAAAACATTATGCATATAGTAATAAATAGTTATTTACTCATTAATAAATAATTTATTTTATTACATGAATATTTAATAAATATTTATTCTTTAGAGAGTGAATAAAATATTTATTTTATTCATTTAATATATAATAAATATTTATTTACTAGACTATTAATATAATATTTATTTTATGAATAAATATTTATTCGGGTATACGATAAAATTTGAAGAGGATGAGTGAACCAAGAATGTGTTTGGTGATAAATATTGATTTACAAGCTAGTAAAATAATATTAATCATTATACGAGTTTATATACATCATAAAATAATAATATTATCACTATTATTACATAGAAAGTGGTTATATGAGGTTTAATATATTATTTAAGGGTAATTTTTTGATTAAATACTATTTTTTAACCCTAACCTTATCACTATATACGTATCATTATGTCTATTGTGTAGAGGTTGGTTGAGATTGATCAATATTTAGAATCATTGTGAAAAACAAATTCTAGTGTCCACTCTCAAGATCAAATAATTCTCTAGATATTTTCTTCCCTTCTCCACCCTCTCAAGAATGAGATCTAAAGGAACATTCTTCAAGCCTATAGGACTTTTCACAATGATCCAAATGAACACCACAATATGATCGATCTGATGTGCTAGCACCCAAAAATCAATCGGCATTGTTTGAAGATCAAAGGATCATGTATGGATCACTTCTAGATATATTCTACACTTTTATCTAACAAATGTAATGATATTGGATAGGGAAGGGTTTGAGATGATCAACAACAACATTAAAGAAAGTTCCTAATATGAGGTATTCTATCTTATTATTTAATTAAATTAATTAAAATTATAACTATAAAAGATATTCTATTGATTCCAACAACCTTTATTTTCTATATTCTTGGAAAAAAATTATTGGTCAGGAATTTTATGTATTGTATAATTTGTGAATAATCCATTGAATTTGAAAATCACTGATTCGAGAACGGACTTGATAATCACTTCTATTGCGACCAAAACCATCATGTGGTATCAAAGAAAACATCTTAAAATCTATAACTATTTATTTCATTATTAATCATTTCATATTTAAAATTTAGTATTTTTTTAAGTTTTAATTCATTCTTGATCTATCATCAAAATCTCCTCTTCCTCTTCTTCATTTCTCACACATATTATAAATATCGGTTAATAATTAAAATAATTACATCTCAAGAACCCATCCAAAGTTTCCAAGGATCCTGGATGGATAATAAAAGATTAAATAGTTTACACTCCTTTGTTACATGTTGTGTATCCTTTTTCATTACACAAGGATACTCGTGTTGCTTATGGGACATCGTGTAATTAAAACACAACGTGTGTAATAAATTCACTAGGTGTAGACCATCCAAGGTGGCACATGGATTTTCTGCACTACACATCATCTAGTCTGCATCTTTTTAAGGAGTATAATATAGGGTCAAACATGATTATGTAATTAATACACCATATTTATTTAGTACATGAAGTGTACAAAATAAAAAATGTGTAACTAGAAGTACATGCCTTGTATCCTTTGTGCATTCCATGTACTTCATATATGTTTGTGAGACGTACACGCTGATACCCTAGGCATGTACTATGGATATCTGGTGAAGTGAAGTACATGTCGTGTGGCTGGCTTATGCACGTTGTGTTCTTTATCTATTTATGTGAAATATTAAATTTAATTTATTACTCCACTAAACCTTATCGACTCAAGTTTCATGGGTATTTAAGTTGATAGTAAATTCCATTCATTAGATTTTATATTATATAAATGCTTAATAAATTTCACATAATATTTGAGACTATGAATCAAGTATGGTTATTATATACTAAAGATTCAATGCATTCAATTATACAGGCTATGTAATTTTCATGTGTTCCATGTGAAATTAAATTGGTAGTACACTATGTGAAATTATGACATGTTCCATGTAAACAATATGTAGTGTGAGTGAATTATTTACAATTAAAACCATACTGAGTAGTATAGATAAGAAATCATTGAGTTTTTTCCAAGTAAAAAGTTATGTATTGTTTTATTGAGTTTAAAATAAAATATTTTATATTATTTTATTTAATCATAGGGGGTGGTAATTTTAGGATGATTGGATGAAATAAGATGAAACGAATTAATTGATTAATAAGATAATTAATCAAATTAATTTATTCATGTTTTATTTTATTAAATAACAAATTGAAATGAATTCTAGATATTTTTTTAAATGTGTAGTCATTTCCTTTGTATGACCAATCATGAGATTTGACAAGACCTACGCATGTGTTGGATTCATTTAATTTAATTTTATTGCATGGTTTTGTAGTAATTTATTATTAAATTAAATATGATGGTCTACAAGTCACCCCTCCCACTTTTATTATATAATACCTGCATAGCCATGTTTGTTCTATGTAATTTAACATAACCAATCATTTGGTTTCCCTAACCTGTGTTTGATTTGTAAAACATTTGTAATAAAATGAGTATCTAAAGGCATGTGGGGTTGGTTCAAGATGAAACTAGGACAAAACTAGCATGGGGGGTACATAGGTGCATAGGTGGAATCATTTGTGTGATGTATTATTATGTAATTCATTATTATCAGAAACTAACATGAGAGGTAAATATGGTATGACTATTTATATGATACATTATTATCAAAAAAATTATTATGTACTGGAATCCCCTATTCCTATTCTTCTACCCCCAAAAGTGAGCAAGGGTGAAAATGATTCACATCGGTGATATGTAGAGGATGTTTCCTATGTCCATTTTTTTATATTATCAACTACATTTGTATAGGTGGTGACACAACATAAAAAAATGGATGCTTACACTGTAATATCCCGTCTTCTATTTTTTAAGAAAGATAAGGAGAGGCTTAAAATAAATAAGATTTTCAACACACTATATCAATGTTAATTAGAAGAAGGTAATCTCACTATTGATCATGATTTGAAAATGATGGTGAATATTGATTAGTTATATAAATTAGGCTTACACTTAGATAATAACTTATCCATTAATCATATTTTATTATCCTTACCACCAAGGTTATCCTTATTCATGAAAGCCTAAAAATGAAATGGATAATTCACTCAGGAAACTTTTTTCCATACTTCACCAAGTAGATAAGGATTGGTTGAAACTTTTTTCTCCACCTATTATGGTGTAAAGTTTGAAAGGTAAGGCTAAATATCCCATGGGTATTCTAAATAAAAAATATCCTTCACAAAATCCTTCAAAAAGACAAAACATTCAAAGGTAGAAGAACTAATAGTAGGTTATTTTCTTCTTATGTGGAAATAATGGACACTAAAAATATATTATAATGAATTGAATAAGTAATAATTTGTTTCCACTTAAATTATATTCAACAAGTTTCTATTCACCACTTGTGTATTAAATACATTGTGCTTAATAGATACATGTATTAAATCTAATAAATGACCAAGAATATAAATGATATTGAGTAAACTCATAAGTATCCAAGAAATGGAGATTCCTTCATTATACAAGGGGAGATAACTAATTTACATTTCCAAAAGGATTGATTCAAGTTTGTAATAAGTGTTACCAAAAATATTGATCTCAATGTCTAACTAGAAAAAAAATACATTATTTCACATTTGGAATAAATGTTGTCAAGGTAATTCCATACTAAAAAAAAATTAATAACTCTTGAATCTCATATATCAATCGTAATGAATGATGAATACAAAATATAAGAATCTTACCTGATTGTGATAAGATAATTCTTTTTCAAATAAAACTTGAAATTATTTGACTTTTTTATACCCATAAAAGTGGTTTAACCTCAATTGAGGCAAGATATTGAATATACAAATAAACTACTTATCATGTTTTAGATAAAGAAACCTTCATAAATAAAGATATTCCTTAACCTTTTTAATATTTAGTTAAATATGGACATGTGAAATATTCTAAAGCTAAATTTAACTTCATATACTTAATGATATTCCTTTAAGGAATTTTAGAAATTCTCGGTGAAGTAAATGAGTGCACTTGGTAAATATTGAGAAACCTATGCGATATATTGTTAGAGAACATCTTATCAAAGTAATCATTGATAATATATATGGAATAAAGGTAATATCAAACTCAAAATTCATTATATAAATAAATTTCATGATGGTAATAAAAGGAAGATCAATGATGAGTCTTATATATATTAAAAATCTTCCATTACTTCTTCTAAGATAGGTTTTGAAAATAGAAGTGCAATAACTAACCATAGGCCAACTATATTGTCTAATTTATATCATTTCAATTGAAATATGATAATAATATATTAGGACACAACCACAAGTTTTAATTGAAAACCATTTTTTTAAAAGATATATTTTTTTATAAATGAACATCAAATGTTAAGGTGCATCTTAGTTAACAATCCTATAGCCACAAAGGATATTAACTTCTAGTCAAGACCAACTATATTTTCATAAAGTAAGCCTGTCATTTTAATGATAGTGGACATAGAATTAATCATTATGGGTTAAGGCTCTTGGTTCACATGAGTTTCCATAGAAATATTGGACTTCACTGAGATTGGTGGGATGAGTAGTTCTGGAGACATATATTTCATAGGAATCTATAACCAAAGAGGTAGTTTGTTCTCTCTATAGTGGGTGATAAATATATTATTGTTTCAAAAGAAATATTCCTATAAAGAAGAAGTAAATGGAAATTTCATAAAACTGAAAATTATGTATAAATTCAAATAATGGACACCATGTATCAAGATTTAGGGACTCTATATTTTTAATGTTTCTAAGAATCAATAATGTTGGTGAGTATTTGATAGAAATAGGACATATACGGTATATGATGGTACCAATAAATCATGATTGATTATTGAAATATTCATTCTATGAAAAGACCTATACACCAATCATCATGACTAAGATCCTTTTCACATATACTTATCAAACCATACTTATATGTTCATCATATTAGGATATCGATAGTAAAGGCCACCTCATTTGGAGGAATCCTTACGGAACTTTTCTATATTACGTTATTGAAAGGAGACCATGTGGTATATGTATACAAGGCATAAATAGAATGGGATAGTGACATTGAAAAATTCCAATGAGATATGCAGATTACATAAATCAATTTATGAATAAATCGTGTATAGTTATCATAAAATATTCATTTGGAAATGAATGAGAGATATATTTCCTAAATTGTTCAGTGGGATCACTATAAGTTTTCAGGAAAGATAGGTTGACAAAATATGGAAAACAAATATTGTGTCTTACTAGTTTGTTAAGTCTAAGGAATGAAATTTGTTAAATTATGACTTAAAGTAGAAACTATTTTCTAGGTAAAAATATCTACTAAATTGATACATTGGTTTTCTAAATCAATACATAGTGAAAATATTGAAAACTTATTGAAAAATACAAATTTAAATGGATCAATATTTATTTTTTTAGTATATAATCCTTTTAGTATAACATGCATAGGAATAGGAAGGGATTATTGAGATTAAATTAATTTTACAAGATTAAGTTCTAATAATTTATCTCATATTATATTATCTATATTTAACCTTAATATTAATGATTCATAAAGCATGGTTGGGGAATATCAAACAGATCTAACATAACTGCATCAACTTGGAGTTAGAACTATCTAAAAGTACTTGGAAAAATAAAATTGGATGAGTTCTTAGTGTCTTGAGAAGTGGGGATACTAGTGATTAAGGGAATTGAAAAAAATTCTTCACTTAGTTCGATTTGATCTACTGTCATAGAAAAGGCTAAGGTTATATACAAGAAAAACTTATTACAAATAATGGTTTCCATATCTACAATATCTGAGCATGTTGTGTCATTTGATGCACCTTAAAGAGAGGTTTGGAAACATCTTGTTCCAATTTTGGGTTATATCAAAAGAAATATTGTTATCATTATTATGATAATATTTGAATATGGAATTAGTTAGGATGTCAAGAATTTCACATTGGAATAAGAGGTAAATGATCTATTATATGACTACTTGAGATATTTTCTCAAGGAATTAATATTGTGCTAAGAATATTCTCCACACATACATATGTAATTACCGACCCTAGTCATAGAAAAATTAAAGGCCTAGTGTTGTAGTCATACTCAGTGGAATCATGTTTAACATGTTATAATAAACCAGTATTTAGAAATTTTCTCTAGTGTTAGTGGGAGTCTGTTGGATTTGGTGCCCTAGAACCAACTACTTTGAACTTTAGATCACATGTATATTTAAATAAGTGGATATTAAGATAAATGACTTATCAAATATTGATTTTTCTTTTACATAACATTGATGTGATAATTTCCTAGAGTATATGTCACATCAAAATAGGTCATAGTAGTTTCCCACTGTGATGAGAACCTTGATATGATATAATGATATTATTAAACTGAATTATATGGTCAAATAATATTCTATAATGGGGAATATAGTATATTGAATAACAGGTAAGGGTACTCATAAGTGGATGAGACTTTATCTTATGAAGTTCACACTTGGTAATCTCTAAGATAGGGGATTATGATAATAGACCTGCATGAAGGAATTAAATATATTTATGTGCCATTAGATATTTCTATATGTGAGTGCATGAAATCAACCTTTTACTTTAAGATTATTATTAATTCATGTCATGAATCTCACACTTATATTTATTTCTATAACCATGACGATAACAGTTCATGGTGAAGTTGGGTACATTGGCTATGTCACGAATGATGTGTTATTAATTAATAAATCGAGGAAGGATTTGTCCCTTTTATATTAATGTAAGTTGATATATCATAATTTTTATTGAAATATAACCTACCGATTAAATTTCATGGCCATGGAATAATGATTTTTATTTTTGATATTCAAATAAAGATGTATCAAGCACAAAGGTTGATGACATGTGTGTGAAACCTGCATGCTGAGATATTATGAAAAATAGATTATATTACATAGTGAGTTCTCTACATTATGAAATTAGCTTCTTCCACTGGGGTGCCTTGACCCCTTAAAAGACAGTAATTGTAGACTTTAATCAAGCCTCACTAATGTCAATGAGAAAGAATTTTATATGGTCACACACTAATTATTTTCGTTGATCTTGATAAAATTCTATTTGAATTTAATGATTAAAATAAATATTATTCTTAAGACCAAGGAATAATTTTATTCAGGATTTATCAATCACAAATATTATTCATACGGTAATAAATAATTATTTATTCATTGATAAATAATTTATTTAATTATGTTAATATTTAATAAATATTTATTCATCAAACAATTAATATAATATTTATATTATTTATTGAATATTTAATAAATATTTATTCTCCATATTGTGAATAGAATATTTATTTTATAAGTAAATATTTATTCAAGTATTTGAAAAATATCTAGGAGGAAGATTAGACCAAGAATGTGTTTGTGATAAATATTAATTTGCTAGTTGGTAAAATAATATTTATCATTATGCCAATTTTCACATATCATAAAATATTATTATTATTATTATTATTATTAAATGTAATGGGTTAGATGATTCTTAATATATTATTTAAGGGGTGTTGTGAAAGTAAATAATATTTTTTAACCCTAAATTCATCTCTATAAATAGATCATTATGTTTATTGTGTAGAGGTTGATCAAGATAGATCAAGATTGAGAATCACTATGCCCAATGAATTCTAGAGTCCTCCCTCAAGACTGGAGAATTATCTAGATATTATATTCCTTTATCAACCCTCTCAAGAATGAGATTGCAATGAAAATTCTTCAAGTCCGAAGTAATCGTCATAGCGATCCATATGAACATTGAAAGATTATCAATCTATCGTGTTAACAACTAAAAACACATTGGTGTTGTTCAAAAATCATAAAAGTACATGTGGATCACTACTAGATGGATTCTACACTTTGATCTTATAAATACAATGAGGGTAGATCAAAAAGGATTTCATATGATCAACAACATCATCAAAGAAATAACCTAAGATGAGATATTATTTATTATGATCTAATTAAATTAGTTTTAAATTTAATATGAAAATATATTATCTTGGTTCCAATAACCTCTCTTGTAAATACTCCTTGAAAAAATTTCATTTGTTAAGATGTTTACTTTTTTTACAATATGCGAAGGATTGGTCAAATATGACAATCCCTAAGTTGAGATCAACCCCTATAAGTGATTCCACTATGATTAGAACTATCAAGTGGTATCAGAGCAGTCACATTTAAATTTATAATTATTTACTTGATTATCAATCATTTCACATTTAAAATTTATGATTCATTTCGATTTTAATTCATTCTTGATATTTCATCAGAATCTCTTATTACTCTTATTTTTTTCTCATAAATATTACCAAGATCTGTCAATAATTATCATATTTTATATTTAAATAAACCATATAGAGGCCCCAAGGATCCTAGATGGATAATACAAGACTACAGAGCATGAACTCCTTTTTTACACACTATGTATCCTTGTTCATTACACAAGGACACTCACATGGATTCCAGGTTGTCGTATAATTAGTATACATTGCGTGTAAAAAATACACCATGTTTACACCAGACAAGGTGACACATGGATTTTCACTTCATGTAAACAATTCACTCATCTTGATTTACATTACTTGGTTTTTATAAAAAATAAATACACTACGTGTGGACCAATCACTAATAAATGTACTACAGATAGTTTATTGTATTTACAAACCTTGAAAATAAGTGACCTTGGCATTAAAATTCTGGCATATCACTCATTTTGACCCAATATTTGATTTCAATTTAGAGTTAATCTTCACAATTAGAAATATAAACTCCATACTATTTTCAAAAGAATCCTGCTATCCATATACATAATTTTTTACAGTCACTATACTTTTATATTAGTAGTTGTTTTACTTTACACTCGTGACTGTTACAATCAATATATATTCTTTACATCCCTACACCTTATGCAATTTTAACATCTATTCTATTTATTTCATTTTAAATTGACCTAAATTCAATTAATATCCATATTCTTATTTTGAAAAATCTATTTTATATGTTGTCTATATGATTTATAAAAAAATTGCATTATGTCATATATAATTTTTTAGATGTATTTCACATATATTATTTGATATCTTAAACATTATCAACTTATTCAACCTTGGGGAAACTCTATAATTTGAATGAAAATTGTATTGTAGTGTTATAGGTTAACCCTATTCTATATTAAATTCAGTTAGTAATTACATGAAATCAATTTTTCATATATATTTTTATTTTATTATTATTTCATTTTAGAGGTTCCATGATTAATTGTACTCTTTGGGATAAATATAAAAAAAAATGAATACATTTTTTTCCTAAGGATCACATTCATCCAATTTTTTAGTGTTGTGACTTGTGAGACCCATGATATTAGAAAATTATTACTCTTACATTGATTATTTAACAATTCATTATCTTTAACACATGGAATCTAATAATTTTCCATATGTTTTTAAGCATGTTCTATTATAGTTAGTATCATCATTAATGCAAAACAAATGATCAATCATAACATTCCTATAATAGACAACTTCAAAAAAAGGTCGGTATGGGAAATAAAAATATTAGTACCAGAATTACACTAGCACTTCGTATACTAAAACATTACATTATAAGTTATTACACTATGAGTTCTGATTATAACAAGGCTTAAAACATAAATTATTTAATATTTAGATATTTGAATTCTTTAGTGTCATCATTCCATTGGTTTCATTACATTAATAGTATTATAGTAGATGCATTATTCCTAGAATCGTTACAACAACAACATAAAAAAAGAAATTCTTATAAGGATATTTAAATTATTTTAATTATTTGTAATACAATTACATGATCATAATTATAGGAAGTGGTTACATATTCACATTTTACCTTATTACAAGCATCGTTACACTAACATATTTCTTAGTAAACAATATTACTACAGAATCCTTTCACAAACATTCCTTACATGTAGATAATATATGTTGGAGTACATTAAATTGGTAGTGCATCCAACATTACAAGCAACATTAAACTAACACTGAATAATTTTTACACATTTGGATTCTTTAGTATCATCATCACATTAAAAGTGATTACATATTTACATTACCAATGGTCACATTACACTATTTAGGACTTACTATGGTGGTTCTTACACTATCAGTGCTTATGATACCAAATATTACACAAGCATTATTAGTAGAATCATTACAATATCACTTCTTATATAATTTGCCTCATTTTTTAACTTTAAATTTTTATATGTTTCTGGTTCACACCAGTCAAGTAAAAAGAGATTTACACTCTATCATCTAGCATGAAAATCACCAAATCTATAAACCAATTTGTTTTCTCCTATAATAAAAAAATTACAAGATATCATTGACTACTCATAGGTTTATTATGTCTAATCATGTTTTTTTATATTATAATTTAATAAACAATACATTGTTATTAATATTTGAAATTTGATTACATTATTTATTTATATTTTTCTTATATTTTTAGCCAATGTGATGTTCTACCATAACAACAATTCAAAATATTCAAAAAAACATATGGTTGGTTCTATGAGTCTTATAACTCCTATATGAAAAATGTTCAAAATTACAATATAACATTATGGAGTAGAAACTAAAATTTCTACCCACAAGGAACAAATCTAAGTTTTCCCATCTTATTCAAATTCCAATACTATTACTATTTAATATATTTTGGTTTAGTTTGTAATGTTTATTTTATACTTCTAGATTTAGGGTGGTGTTGTTGATCATAGATTGAAGTAGATCAATATCCAAAGTTCCTTTTTACAAACAAGTGATGTAATTTTTTAAAAAACACCTCTGAACTCAGAAAAAAAAATTTATTCAAGTAACATTTTTATGTTAATTTAAAAACTATATATTATTTGGAAAGGGGTTATACTATTGTTAAAAAATTTAACCATGTAGTACAATTATGAGTTCTGATTCCCCTTGAATTGAATACTATTAAGTCAAAAATAGTGTTTTTTTTCTTTGGAAATCATTGATTACATGATCTGGAATCATCATCACCCATTTGAACAACACACCTAAAAAGTTTAATCTATTTCAGATAATGAAGCTCAAATCACATAATTCCAAAAGTCCTTTAAAAATTCAAATTTAATACAGTAGTGTTTCTTTATATTTCAAAATTTATCAATGGAAATCAAAAATCACTCTTCATTTCAAAAAAAATACAAATTGTTTTGTAGAATCATTGTGACAGAGCTTTAAAGAGTTACAAATGAGAAGATGAGATAACTAATTCATATTTCTTAATTGGAAGAACTCGAGTACATTATTCTTCCATATTCTTAAATTTTTAAATTAAAAATATTCATTAACTTTTAAAATATGGAACTTTCGTAATAAAGAAGCATAATATAGTATATGTATAAATTGTAAAGTCATGTGCCAAATCCAGTTTACAAATCACAAAGCTTTCTCCTGTAATGTGAAAAATTTCAATGTAGAATATTCAATATACATATATATTTAATTTTCAAAATGTTTTTTCTTACTTTTTAACATAAACACACTGAAACATGTAATATGCAATTGGTGATACTATAAAAACAATAATTTAGCGATTTTTTGCCGATGTTTTTTAAAAAAATTGCTAATTTTTAAAATTGTCAACGTTTTTCAAGAAACGTTGCTAATTTAACGACGTTTTTTAGGAAACATCCTTAATTTAGTGACATTTTGTGAAACATGTCACTAATTTTATGACATTTTCTAAAAAACTTTTCTAAATTACTAACGTTTCTAGAAAAATGTCATTAAATTAACAATGTTTCGTGAAAAATGTTGTTAAATTAGAAACTTTTCTAGAAAATGTCGCTAAATTAATGATGTTTGCAGAAAAATGTTGCTAAATTAGGTATGTTTCCTGAAAACATTGCTAATTTAGGGGAATTTTTAAGGAAACATCATTAAATTATGGATGTTTTTAGGAAACATTTCTATATATATATATATATATATCATTTACCTACATCGATGTAAATATATATTTAGATATATATATTAATATATATAACATACACATATATATAAACATATATATAAAAATATATGTTTATATATATATATAAACACCCACATATATAAATATATATATATATATTTATATATAAAAACACACATATTTTTTAAATTTAGTCACGGTTTTAAGAAAACGTAGCTATTTTAGTTACATTTTTACCAGTGTTTCAAAACCTGGCTAGTTATATATATATATATATATATATATATATATATATATATATATATATTGATTTATTTATTTATTTATTTATAATTATAGTTTTATATATTTATACATACACATATATATTTACACACACACACACACAAATAAACATATATATAATATAAACATATATATTAATATAAACATATGATATATATAAAATCTAAACATATAATATATATATATATAACATAATCATATATATATAATATAAACATAAAATATAAACATATATATATAATATAAAATATAAACACACATATATATAAACATAAAATATAAACATATATATATATAATATATAAACATATATAAACATATATATATAATAAAAAATATTAACATATATGTAAAATATTAATATATATATAAACTAATATATATAAAATATAAAATATACATATATACATATATAAACATATACATATTAATATATGTATATTAGTATAAATATAAATATATAATATATAATATATTAATTTTTTAAATACTAACACATATATATAAACATATATAAACACATACACGTATATATAGATATATATATAAATAAACACACGGATGCACACACAAACATATACATACATATATTTATATATATAAATAAATATATATTTTAAATACAGTCATGTTTTAAGAAAATGTAGTTATTTCAATTACATTATTATCAGTATTTTAAAATGTGGCTAATTATATATATATATATATATATAATTATAATCATATATGTGTATACATACACATATATATTTATACACACACACATATATAAACACATATATATTAATATAAACATATAATATATATAATATATATACATAGATATAAACATACATATACAATATAAACATATAAATAAACATAAAATATAAACAAATATATATACATAATATTATATAAAAATATAAATATATATATTTAAATATATATATATATACATAAAATACAAACACAAATATATAATATAAAAAATATAGAAAATAAACATATATATCTAATATAAACATATATATGTCTATAATTTAATATAAACATAATGTATATGTATAATATAACATAAACATAATGTAACGACCCAAAATTTTATCAATAGAAATTCTCTTCTTATAATTATGTCATATAGTATAAATCACAAAAAAATCACATAGAGGACACAATATAAATTTTATAAATGAAGAATTAATGTAATGAGAGGTATTTTTAGATGTTAATGAATCTATACCAACATAATAGTAACTTGACCATTGGAATAGTAATATGCTCATTAAGAATAGTAAACCGGCCAATAGAATAGTAACCTCATCTGTGAAATTATAATTAAAATTTATAAATCTTATAAATGATAATATGATGTAAATATATCATAGTATAAGTAATTAAATATTTTAAAAAATTATTAATTAAGTGTTGTTTTTCAATAAAACATAAATGATTATTTATAACTTCATAATTAATGCAATTATTTAAAATAGAATTTATTTTCATAATATAGACTCATAAATTATTATTATTTTATCTTATTATTATAGGATAATTTTATGATACCTTAATTAATTTTTCAAAGTGTCATAAAATCAATTATAATTTTAAAATCTGTATTTTTTGAGTAAATGATGACTTTAGTCAAAAATTAAATTTCTGATATTTTAAAAATTATTTTCATAAAATTGAGTTCATTTTTGAATTCTACGCATTGAAAAATGATAAGGGTCAATTTTTGGGATTTTTCTAAAATACTTAAATTTTTTGGTGAATAGTAAAATATAATAATTTACGATAAAAGCTAAATACATGAATTATTGAGTCATAAATGATGTATGTATGATGTAAACCCAACATCTCAAACTCACCTTCATTATTTTAATTTGTTTAGTGATAAGGTTAAAACTATTTATCTTTGTGAGCCAAAATAATAAAGTAATGAATAAAATAATGGGAAAATACCCCTCTCTTTTCCTATAAATACCACCCCTCACCACCTCTACTCTTCACACATTCCAAGCCTTGATGCTTGTCCAATATCTACCCAATATTATTCCCAATTCCTCCTCCCATGTTTACGATCTCTTGATCTCATCAAAATATCAAACACTTCTCCCTAAGGAGGTTCTCAAGTAGGGGAAATTCAAGAGGTAAATTCCTCTTTCTTTTTCTTTTAATTTATTTTCAATTTCATTTATTTTATTATCCTCTACTTAACTCCACTAATACAAGTGGAATAATAACTCTAGTATCTTTTATATTCTGTAATTTTATTATGTTAATAGAATAATTTATCTTTTAATCCCTTACCTTTTCCTTTTATTCTAAAAATAAAAATATCAGTTGTGGTGTGTCGATTTACCGCCACCCTAGATGATGCATTTTTATTTTTAACTACCACCTTAAAGGTTGGTCATAAAACTGTAATTATAGTTAAATAAGATTTTATTATATATATTATAATTTATATAATGTTCTTGAAGAAATATATAAATATGATATTGAATAAAAATTATATGAGTTCATGATGGTCATAAAATCCGCCAAATAAATTAAATCATTTTCATTAAAACTTTATCTGAAGATTCATCATCATACCATATAACAAAATGATATATAGTATAATTTAATCTTCTGTAAGTTCATTAATAACATATAATTTCAATTCTGGATAAATATTCCAATTTTACATGAACTTCCACACTCATATACAGGGAAACTGATCATGAAAACCAAGAAAACGATTACTCCCGAACAATGAAGTTAAACTCTATAACTCATGAAAAAACCCATAAATTAACTTAAAGAGAATAAATCACTCATGCATATGGTAAGGGGATTCCTAAACCCAACTCCATTTCCTTGGGTTTTCCCTCTTTCAAACCAATTTCATAAATTATATTCATTTAATGATCCTTAAATATAATATATTTATTATCCATTTTCTTTTTCTAGGACATACATTTTTTCTACTAGAGTTTATGATAATCACAATGTTTTACAAAAGGACTCTTATTTCTGAAAACAAACCTTTTACTTCTCTTGAGATCATTTCTTATTCACTCAATACTGATGATTCTTATACCAAGTATGTTATTCCACCTTTATTTTGGGAACCCCAAATTTTATTCATGAATTTATTTTTTATGAAATTAAACTCATTCCTTTTATGGGTTACTTTATATACTAGATTAATATATGATATATATGGCATGCATGATTATGTAAAAGTTATGATATGATGGGTGCACCCGAAATTATATAGCGATCCAATTCATTGGGTAATGTGATGTATCTAATGAGATAATATGAAATATGTGTGAACATGAAGCTAATATTGTTCAAAACTATGTGTGGTGGTTAACCACTAAGACATGATGTTTCATTTTTATAAATTTCCACATTACATTCCTTTATCTAATGCTTCCCACCATGATTATGATTATGATCCTTTTCTTATATTATGTTAATGAAAATTATGCTCAGCCATGTTTAATTTCTCTTATTCATCCTCTTACTGGGATTTTAGATCACCCCTTGTTTTGATGTATATCTTCAAGTGAATACTTATACTGAGGAGAACACAAGGTCCACTAAGAGGCTAGGGAAGAAGGAATTAAATAAATGTTTATGTATTATTATATAAATGTTGTGTATCGTACTAATTTTCCAAAGACACTAAACCTTTGGATAATGGTTGTGTAACGCTTTTATTTTATTTATCTTTAAAATGAAGTAATAATCATTTAAGAAAAGTGTGGTTGTTATACATAAAATATATACATATATATACATATATATATATATATACATATATTAATATATGTATATTAATATATAAATATATATATTAATTTTTTAAATACTAAAATTATTTATATGTATAAATAAAATATAATACAATTAATTACATAAAATATAATTGGGTGACTTGGTTTCACTACTATAATTTTTACCTATACCCATGGTTCAAAATTGTGGGTATAACCCAAAAAACCATGGGTATAGGATATACCCATGGTTCTATGAATTGTCGACAACTGAGTCATCTATATAGACCTATATCCACAGTTTTTTCAAACTATGGGTATAGACCCCTATACCCATGGTTCCTAAAATATTGGGATATAAAATTTAAATGGACCCACCTATACCCACAGTTTGACCAAACCGTGGTAATAGGTATATACCCACAGTTTGGTCAAACATTGGGTATAGGTCCTTATTTAAAAAAGGGACTCCACTAGGATTTGAACCTTGCACCAACAACCTACAGACGAACAACTTTACCATTATACTACAACATGTTTTATGTACTTATATACACAAATATATATAAATACCTATATGTAAATAATTTATTTATGTTATTTTTTATTATTATTATGGAATATTAATGGTACAAACTATACCCACGGCTTGAAAAAACCATGGGTATTGTTTTTCCTGTGAAATTTGTTTTCCCCACAAAAATCTATTGGCATAGTTTAAAGAAATTGTGGGTATAGAGGCGACCTATACCCACAGTTTTTTTGAACCATGGGTATAGGTTCTTCCCACAGAAATTTTTTTTCACAAAAAACTTATACCCACAATTTTTGGAGAACGTTGATTATAGGTTCACCCTGAGAATCCTATACCCATGATTCTCCCAAAACTGTGGGTACAGGTACCCTTATACCCATGGTTTTGGGAGAACCATGGGTATAGGTTTGTCCTGAAATTTTTTTCCCGATGTAGATATAGGGGTGACCTATACCCAAGGATATTTTCAAAACCATGGGTATAGGGTCATTTTCCAGTAGTGTTGGGTCTTTGAGTGTGAAGGCTGACATCTAGGGTTAAAATAATTATAGAGGTGAATATTTTGGTTCGGCTCTGTCTAGGGTGTGCTACATGTGTATCGGCACACTACCTGATCATCCCTATGTTTTCATAGGTCTTCTTGGGAAATAGGTATTGTCTTTCATGCACTGTGTTTCCCTATGGATCATCCAAACCACACAATATGTATCCTCATCAAGTTTTATGTTTCCTGTTGGGATAGATAATAATGCATAAATGTCTATTTGGGGGGTTAGCGAACCCCCTGGTGAAGGATATGGACACAGCAGAAGCATGGCAGTTGGGAGGGCCCAACTTTTCTTTTTCCGTAATCAATGACCAATTTGGAATCAATACACTGATGAACACTAGTATCCACGGATTAAAAATCAAATATTTGGACAAAGAGAAGAAAATAATCATATCTGAGAAAGAGGATTTTTCACATCATGTTTATAATTAATTTATTAATTTTTGAAGAAATTAAATACCTGAGTCTTTGGTATATTTTTTTTTATGATCGTTGATCATCCAGAATGACCCTTCCAGATTTCCTTCATTTATCTCATGAGGATCCAAAGTAGAATCCCTCTAACGGTGATCCATACATGCTCCAATGGTCTCCGAATAACACCACTCATTCTTCAGGTACTATCACGGCAAAGCGAATGTCTTGCGTTGATTGTTATTGATCTCTCATTCTTTGGTCTTGAAGAACTTCTCTCATTCTTGATAGGGAGAGATGAGATGAGTCAAGAGAGAAAGATTTTGGCTTAACAATTCTCTAACGTCACCGGTGGTTTTTCACAATAGACATACCCGTTTATTAATCGACATGGGATTTTGGTTACAATATTTAATTACATAATAGTGATTAATTGCAATTATTACCATTAAGTAAAACTAATTCCATGTAATAATAATAACATCATAATTATTTGTGGTGCACAAACTCGCACAAAATGGAACCATAAAAGAAATCCCAAAAAAAATAATGATAATGGAATTATTATTATTTTATTCCAACGAGATATATAATATTTATCGTCTTGTAAATAATTAATTTATCACCAGACACAGTCTTAGTCTATTAAAACTCCACTTACATTTATTGAACACCCAAATAATATTTTTATTCTCTTAAATAAATATTTTATTTACAGACTAGTAAATAAATATTTATTAAATATTAAATAAAATAAATAAATACATTTTATTCACAATTCAGTGAATAAATATTTATTTAATTTATGTGCTCATTTTAACTTGAATAAAATTATTCCTTGGTCTTGAGAATTATATTTAATTCATTAATTAAATTCAAATAGAATTTAATCGAGATCACCAAAAACACTTAGTGTGTAACCCTCTAGAATTCTTTCTCATTGGCATTAGGCGGGCTTCTCTAAAGTCCAAAATTACTATCTAGCAATGGGTCAAGGCACCCAAGAGAAATAAATTTAAGTCACAATGACGACAACCACATATGAACACTCACTCTGTAATATAATCCCTTTGTCTCAATATCTTATCAAGCAGGTTTTATGATATTGTCATCAACCTATATGCTTGATACTTAATTCTTTAACTACCTAAAATATACTCGTCATTACACCATGGCCATGGAATTTAGGGCGAAGATTCTATTTCAATCAAAGGGCTGAGATATCAACTTCTATAAATGGAAGGGATAAATCCTTCATCTACTTATCCATTAATAACATGTTATTCATGACACACCCAGCATATCCTACTTCCTGCCAACATATGGTGTGATGGTTTTCCTTATAAAATCTAAGTATACGAGTCATGAAACGTATTAATGATAATCTTAAAGTCTAAGGACCATTACACGTGCTAACACTAAAACATGTGTAATTCCTACTGGCGGGTCTATTCTCATAATCTCCCATCTTAGAGATTACCAAGTGAGAAATTCATGAGTAGAAGTCTCATCTTCTTACGAGTACTCACACCTGACAGTCTGTATACTATGTATCCCATAATAGTATGTCATCCAACTACAGAACTATATTTAGAATATTTTCTTAGCACTTAAAGGTTCTCATCATAGTGGGGAACTGTTATGACCTTATAAATATGACAAATACTCTAGGACAGTATTGCATTATATTCATGCAGAACAATGAAAAATACTTAATAATATGTTTTAAATTAAATATTCATGTAATCAAAGTACAAACAGTTGGTTCTAGGACACCAACTCTTACACCTGGGTGTGGGGCTTTTCATGCATGCCTATAGTAGGCAAATGATATGTCTAGTGGTACTAACATTAACCTCTAGACAATTTCATCCAAGTGTAATGATTCGGTTGGAGCTTGGGGCTTGTCTTGTCAAACGATATATGAGATGGATGTCATAATGTGTTGGTGCCCTCTAGGTTTAAGGGAACATGTCGATGGCCATTCTTATGTTTTGAAAGGTATTCCTAATAAACACATGTCATCTTTCATGCATTGTGTTTCCATATGGGTCGTCTAAACCCCCCAGCATGTATCCTCGTCAAGCTTGATGTTTCCTCATGGGATAGATGGAAATGATTTCTGACCAGTTCTTTGAATGTAAAAGTGAAGAAATTCAACCAATCATGGGTAAATGGTGAGATTAACTATGACTCTTTTAAGGTATAAAAATGCCTCATCATCTAATTAGTGATGTGCATTAATGGATTAATGAGATTCTCACTCTCCCTGTCTACTATAAAGTGAAACCACAACCAAGGGAACATATGTAGGGTGCCTAAAATGTAATGAAATCGATGGAAGAATTTTTCAATATACATATAATACATCAATCGATCAATGTGGTAGCTTGTGTACTGGAGGGTCGTACAATGTGTGAGAGGATAAGGTCGGGTTATGAGACGGGTAATAGAGGACCGTCCAGTGCGTGTAGGTATGAGGAAGGGTCCAACATTTGTACTAGAGGGTACTAGAGGGTTTTCCAGTTTTTGTGAGGATGAGGCAGGGTTACAAGGTGTTCTAGAGCTGGGGCGGGTGTGGTTTATATTTTTATTTTTTTATTTAAAAAATATTTTCAAAAAAATAATAATAAATTTTAAAAAAAAATATCAAATTAAGAAAACTAAAATTTTAAATTTTAAAAAATAATCAATGATTTTTTTTAGAAACATGGGTAAATAAGGTGTCACTAAATAGAGAAGTTTGGGGATGTACTGGAGGTGAGGCAGGGTTTGGGAATATAAATTGAGGTGAGTGTGGAGTTTAAATTGTATTTTTTAATTAAAAAAATAGTTTCAAAAAAATAACAAATTTCAAAAAAGTACCAAAAAATAGAAACAAATTTACCAATCTTTCTAACAAACATCTGTAAAAAATACTGAATTTTAAAAAATAGACATTATAAATATAAAAAAATGATGTTTTATTAGAAATTTCAATAAATAATGTGTTGCTAAATAGCGATGTTTGGGGGGTTGTACTAGAGGCGGGGTTGGGGTCCGGCAGATAAAACAGGGTGGGCATGGGGTTTATATTGTGTTTTTAAATTTAAAAAAAGAGTTTCAAAAAAATAATAAATATCAAAAAAATACCAAAAAGTATAAATTTAAAAAAAAATTACCAACATTTCTTACAAATGTCAGTAAAAATAAATACAAAATTTAAAAAAATGGAAATTACATATTTCAAAAAAAATTACAGATGTTTTTTAGAAACATCAGTAAATAAGGTGTCACTAAACAACAACATTTATAAATGTCACTAATTTAGTAATGTTTATTTACCAAAATTTCTTATAAACACAGGTAAATGAGGTACCACTAAATAGTGACACTGCATTTAGAAATGATTTCCATAAATGTTATTAAATGAATTTTTGACGTTTTAAAATATCTCTAATACAAAAAAATGTCACTAATTTTAATTTTTTTTAGTCTGAATATGAAAATTACATATGAATAATATGGTTGTCTATTATATAAAAAACTCTTACATTCATCACTGGTCTATAACAACAATTTCAAATAAAGTGTTTTTTCATACACATGTATAAATGACTATTGCATACACTATGGATAAACTTCAATTGGATACACTTAAAAAAATTATGTATACACTTATACTACATTTAATAAACTTAAAATAACTATCATAAAATGTATACGAACTATGTGTATGCAATAGATTTTTATTTGAAACATTAATTATACAAATAACTACTATATATTCTGAAATTTCATATAATGGACTAACAATAGTTGTTAAAAATGTATATGAACTATGTAGTGATACACTGTATAAACAGATATGTTTAAAGTGCATTTAATGTGTGTATAAACAGATATTTAATAGACGGATATGGACTGATACACTACTATATAGTGATACACTAATTCCAATATAGGCTGTTATTGGATATACTATACAATATAATGGATTATATTGGTTTTAATTTGTCTTCCAAAAAATATTTACTAGGGGATTATGGAAAATTCAAATATTTTATTATTGTTTCAGGGACCCATACACAACTAAATTTATCAAATTAGTAAGGTTTTGTACCATGGAGAGTTTGATATATTTCTTAGAGTTTTATTTTATAAATGTATGTTTTTGTGGATTTATTTGGATGGACTTGATCATTTAGATGACTTTTTTCTTCATGTACTAAAAAACTTCATTGAATATCTAAATGGGTAGAGTGATGATTATAATACAATATTGTTAATAATCCCTATAAACCTCTAAAAGGTTTTACATCCATGAAGGTGGATAGGGTAAATTTAAATTTAGGTCAATTTTTATTAACCCTTATTCTCACATCCCTATATAGACCGACACAAATACATTGGAGATGGTGTGAATGTTTTGATTTTCCCTCTTTTCTGGTGGGAATAGGTTAAGAATTTTGTTAGTTTATATAAAAATGTAAGACACACTAATTACTGAGGAAGAAAGGAATCCAATGTAGATTTTCTTACATTCATTTTTTATTTAGTTTTTTAGAGTTCATTATCATGGTTCATATTTCTCTTTTTCGCTATTTTTTCCTATGCATCCAAAATTTATTTTTTTAGTTAGAGAGCTGGAATTAATGTGTTTATAAGGATACTATAATGTGATGTAATCATGATTGATTGTTTTATTCACCACTTAATCCAACTAGAGATAATATTATATATATAGAGTTTTAATTATATAACCCCATATGCATTTCAAATGGAACATGGAATTTTGTACTAGGTTTTAAGATTTTGATGACATTGAGTTGTCTCTAAAGAGGATACAGGGACATTGATAGTTATTTTGGGTGCTTTAGGTTTTGTTTCAATCTTAGATTAATTTGTATTGTATTCTCAGTGCCTTATATTTCTTTGGATATTCAATGTTGTGGTCGATAACATCCAATATCCAGGTTTAGGAAAACTAGGACATCAAAAAAGAGATTGCATCCATCTTAAAATTGAGAAGTGAAATGTGAGTTTAGGATACCTTTGAGTGATTCCCCAAAATCACACAGCCTCTAGTCTATCTAACATTAACTATAGTTTTTAACAAATTAATGTTGGATTCACATATCTACTGTTTGATTTAGTATTCCAATCAGACATTTCAAGTACTCCATATAATTTATCTCCTTAATAGTTTAACTCATTCCATAATAAGGTATTCTTCTTTATTTATGTGGTATATTCCATGATATTTTTTTATATTTTCTATAGTGAAGAAAATATTCATTGTATTCTATTCACATTTATGATACTAAATTCTTAAGAGATTTGAATACATATGTTATTTGTGTATTTATTTAATAATGTATAACCATTCACATTTTTCTGAATTTTTCATATATACACTATATTGTTTTAAATGTGTAATTAATTTCCAATGTTTAATTTTTTATGTTTTGAATTAAATTATACCATAATTAGATGTTAAAGGCTTTGAGCACATTATAATATCCTTTAGTGCATGATGTATTAAATTTTATTTCAACATAAAGTTGTCTAAAACCCCAATAAAGGATATTTTAACATTAAATTTATAATTAAATTATTTATATGAGAATAAATTATTACATCATATTAAGTTCTTTCTTCGATGAAGATTTTGATCATTCTGAAAACCCTTTTCCAAATTACCTTTGTTGTGTTGCAAGGATCCTGGTGTAGAATCCCTATAGTAGTGATCCACATGTGCTCTTTTGATATTTGAGAAATACCAATTGATTTTCAGGTGCTAACATGTAAAATCAATCAGCTTGCATAATTCATCTTGACAACTAAAGTTTCTTATGGCCTGAAGGAGTTCTTATCATTTTTTAGAGGAAGAGAGGAGGAAAATTCAAGAGAGAGAGATATATATTGGGAGGTTTGTTGTGTGCAATGACTCTCAATTCCCAATTTTTTATTTACCCTACATAATAGACAACCATCTATTTATTAAGCTTGGGTTTATATTAAAATATTATTTAATTATGTACCATCACTTAAATAATAATATAATCATTAACATACCTCATGCCATATAAAAATATTATTATTATTATTTTACAGCATGTGCTAACTCACACAGTGATAAATATTATTTCACCAGCATATAAACTAATATTCATCATCTGACGTGGACTTGGGATGCTTGAATTCATTGGGATTTATTGAATACCCAAATAAATATTTTTATTCACTTAAATAAATATTTTATTTGGAAACTGGAAAATAAATTTTTATTAAATATTCAATAAAATAAATATTTTATCTACAATCCTGTAAATATATATTAATTATATTTTTATGAAACTAAATAAATTATTTATTAAATAATAAAAAATTATTTATTACCTTGAAAATATTTGCGAACAATTAAACTTGAATAAAACCATTCCTCAGTCTTTAGAAAAATATTTATTCCGATAATTAAATACAAATATAATTTAATTGAGATCAACGGAAACACTTAGTGTATGGACCTCTAGGATTATTTCTTGTTGGAATTAGGAAGGTCTACCTAAATCCCAATATTACTATCAAGTAAGGAGTCTAGAAACCAAATAGAAAAAACTTAATATCTCAACATCGAAAACCACAAACAAATGATCACTATGTAATATAATCTCTTTGTCTCAATATATCATTGAGTAGGTTGTACATCTGCATCATCTACCTATATTCTTGATACGTCTTTCTTTGACTATCTGAAATAAATGTTACACTGTGGCAATGAAATTTATGCAATAATTATATTTCAATCAAAGGGTTGAGATATCAACTTCTATAAAGATGGAAGGGAAATCCTTCCTCAACTTATCCATTAATAACATGTCATTTATGACACACTCAACGTACCTTAATTCCCACTAACATATAGTATGATGGTTTTTATCAATAAATCTAAGTGTGTGAGTCATGAAATGCATTAATGATAATCTTAAAGTATGAGGATCATTACACACAGTCATAGATAGTAATATCTGATGACAAAAAAACATGTAGAATTCTTAATGGTGAGTATGTTCTCATAATATTCCATCTTAGAGATTCTCAAGTGCAAACTTCATGAGAAGAAGACTCATTCACTTATGAGTACTCGTACCTGAGGGTCTATATACTATGTTCTCTATTATAGTACGTTATCCAACCACAAAACTATATTTAATAATATCTTCATATAATTTCAAGGTTCTTATCATAGAAAGTAATTTTTATGACCATATCATTATAAAAAATACTCTAGGACAATATCACATCGATGTTATACAGAAGAACATACCATATGTGATAAGATATTTATATTAATATTAAATTCTTTAAATATATATATAATCTAAACTATAAAGTATTTGGTTATAGGGAAATAACTCTAAAACCTATCACTTGAACTAGAGCCAACTCCTAATGACCTAGTCCTCACATGAAAAACATGATTCTGCTGAGTATCAAGGTCGGCCCAGGGGAAATTCCAACGATCCCTTGGGATTGGGAAACATTATTTATAGGGGAAATAACCCCCAAAATCACTCTATAGACAGTTATGCACTCACCTCTTCTCTCTTCACGACACATCTATAGCAAGGGTTGACCTAGGGGCAAGCACAATCAGTACCTGGGCTTAGGAAATAAGATTGATAGGGACAACCCCCCCCCCCCCCAATTTCTCAATTTTCTATCCCACTCTCAACCCTACCCTTTTCCATCACTACGCAAACCGCTCTGAACTCACTTATCCTCCAAATATGACACATTTGCAGCACTGTAATTCTCCCTCTCCCCCACAATGTCCTGGTGCACTGTACTGGCATTTCCTCACTTTCTCTCCCCCCTTCTGTGCTACCCTCCTCATCTCCTCCCCTATATACCATCCCTGGATTTCTTTGATGATCCTAACATCCAAAGGCCTTCTGTCTCAAGCCTCACCACTCTTTCCTTCTAGACTAATTCGGTGTTAATGTGTGTTCCCCCTACTATTTCCTCCCCTATTACCGAGATCCCTCCAGACCCACTTCCTTTATCCCCTACTATGTGTGGTTTTTTTATAATCATTTTTTTTAAATATTTTTTTTATTTTTTTATTAAAATTTTTGTTTAATTTTCAAAAAATATCAGAATTACAGATTAATGGATGCCTTGTCCATCTAATTTACAGTTTTTGGTTTGAGTTTTTTGATTTTTGGTTTGTAAATAGGAAACTAATTTCCCATTTATATTTCATTTTTTTATGATTAATTAATTTTAAGATCATATTGGTTTAGTGGATTGGCTTATTAATTTCGCAAATAAATTTTTTTTATTTACACAGTATTTAATATTCATCCTAATCATCCATAAAATTTTCATTTTATGTCAATATTTAGTTTTTATTTTATTTATTTATTAAATTTAAAAGAAATATTTTATTTTTTTAAAATATATATTATTATTAAAAAATTATAGTTTTCATTTATTTTTAGAAGTGTGTTTTTAACTTAGCTAATATGTTTGGTAGATTGGTAAGGTTTTAACTATTTATAAGTGTGTTTCTTAATTCATCTAATATGTTATTTTAAATCTATTGGTTCAAAATTTTATAGGTTTGGAATAAGAAAAGGGGGATGAAGATAAAGATGAGGTTGATTTGGTGAAGGATTAAAATTATATTTTAATTGCTCTACACTATATAGGCAAATTTTAATTTTGTTTAAAAATTTATGATTCAGTCAAAATGAAAACATAAATTCATTTTTATTCAAATGTTATCATTTATTATTTAAAATTCACTTCCTTTTCTCATTATGGAGTTTTGGATAACACATATATAGAGTGTTTTGAATTTATTTTAGTATGCATGTTACTCAACTTTTTCATGGGTTATTTTAAAAATCATGTGTCTAATAATAATTTTGACTTTATCGATATTTAGTGGTTTCTACACCTTATTCATATTATTTTCAATTCGGTATAAAAATATATAGATACATTAAGCCTTATGATGTGATTTTTACCTCAGTTAAGTGGATTCACTAAAGTGTTAAAATCAATTTTTTTAATCCTAACTATTTCATTTGGATTGGATTTAAAAGCGGTTTAAGGTTTTATTGTTATTGATAGGATTTTATTTTTGTTAATATATTTATTAGCATTGTTTGCTTAAATTTTTTAAATTGTACAAAATAGTTTTTAAGCAGTTTTTTAGATGTTTTAATATTTTTTTATTTTTTTTTTGTTGCTTTTAATGGATATAAAGGGTGCAGTTTGTTTTTTTAATATGATACACTATTTGGATATGTTTATAATATACTTTTCACAAATGAAAGGGAGAAAATTTTAATTTTTTAAATCATTGTTTAAAATTTATTTAATATGAAATTATATACTTAATGATGTATTAATTTTAAATGATTTAGTTTTATGTTTTGACTTCTTTTAATATTGATCTTATAAGGATTACAGACCAGTTTTTACAACCTTTAATGTTTTTTTAATTGGTTTATAAGTGGTTTAAAAGGTTAAAAAGCATAATTTTTTGTTCTTTTAACAAAAAGGGATATTTGACCTTGTTTAAATTGAATTTAAATATATATAAGAATGATGTGTTTATATGATTTAAAGCATTTCTTTATTTTATTTTTTAGTTTCTTTTAAAGTTCTAGGGGAACATTTTTAAACATATTTTTTTTCTATTATTTTTCAAAAAAATTATTCTTTTACACCTTCCTTATGGTCGGTCATGTCTGGTGTAGACCGAACTTGTTTTTTGAAGATCGCATATAATGTGAGTTCAAATTTATTTATAATTTTATGCTAACCAAATGTGGTCTCTAATTCAGTTGAATCTGGTCCAACCTGTTAACCACTCCAAATTAAAGGTAAAAATTTCCCTAATTTGTTTTGGAAAATAAGAATCTACAGGCTTGTTCTACTGAGTATGGAAACAGATACTAGGCCTACTAAGATTCTGTGTCTATGGTTGGTAAAGCCATATGTCTGTGTGGTGAATATGCTGCCACAACATTACTATCTTGAGAAAATCCTTCAAGTACTGATATAACCCAAGTATCCATCTATTATTCCAATGTCATAATCCAGACATCCTGACTAAATACATTGTTAAATATTATCATAAAATGATAAATCTATTTCTTTTTGTATAAACCAAAATCAGAATAGGACATTACTAATATATTTTCTTAAGTTACATCAAGAGCCACAACCTACATGAATATTTTTGATATCAAAACCACTAGTTATAATAATTTTTTCTTGAGTATTAATTTTTTCTTTTTTTGATACTAGATCACATTGAACCAAGTGTAAAAAAGTGTTCAATTCCATTGATTACTAGTATTCTCACTTCTCCAGACACCAAGAACACATCCGGTTTTACTTTTCCAAGTACTGTTGGATAGTTCTAACTCTAAGTCTATGAAATTATGTTTTTTGTATTTGATATTCACCTATTATTATTTATATATTAGTAATATCAAATTTCAATATATATCATGGAAAATTATATGAATTCTTATCACTTGATCTTGTGAAATTATTTTAATCTCCGTAATATCTTCTTATGCCCATGAATTTTCAATTCAAATTATTTTACACCAACAAAAATTCGGTATTGAATTGTTTCAACTTGTATTTTTCAATAATATGTTAATATATTTACTATGAATAGATTTATAAAACTCTTATATCTATTTTTTATATCTTGTTCCATATAACACAGCTGCTATATTAAGTCAAACTTGGAGAAATTTCATACCTTAATCTTAACAAGATCTTAAGACATAACATTTATTTTCCATATCTTATTAACATATCTATATAGGAAACTAATATCACTCCCACTAACCAATATGAGACACATATCACTAATTTTTTTCCAAATGAATATTTTATAATCTATATACATGATTTATTCATAGATGAATTTATGTAATCTATGTATCTTATTGGTATTTATTGATGTCACTGCCCATTTTAGTTATTCCTAGTAGACATATACCATAAGGTCTCCTTTTGGTCATGTCATATAAACATCTTCTTTAAGGATTATAATAAATTATATGGCCTTGACTATCAATAGACCAATATTATGATCATATAAACATGCTTTGACAAGAAGAATTAAAAATGAATTTAGACATGGTGAGAGGTGAATAAGTTTTATCATAGACTAGACTCTCAATAATATATCATTATATATTGATATTGTCCTATACCATCCATGTCCAATTTATCTTGAATAATCACCAGAAGTATCAAATTTTAGAAACATTCAAAATATGGAATCCCCAAATTTTAATACATGGAATACATCACTTAAATTTATACATAATTTCCAATCGTATCATATTTCCATTTATTGATTATTTATAGGAATATTTATTTGAAATTAATAATATATGTATCACCCACTATGGTGAATAAAACCACCTCTTTAGTTATGAATTCTTATGCAATATGTGTCTCTAGAACTACTCCTCCCACTAATCTCAGTGGAGTCCAGTATTTTTATGCCAACTCATTTGTATCCAAATCCATAACCCATAGAAGTGAAATGGACCAGTCTATCCCACGATCATGATATTGTCTACTTTGGGCCTAGCCCGTATAGTTTTTCTTTCCCTAGTCTCTGGCCCTCAGGCATCCCCCGAGAAAAGGCCTCATGATGGGAGAGGTATCCACACCATCTTAAAAAAGGGGTATTTTTTGCTCCTCCTCCTTAGATGTGGGATTTCCATAATCCATCCCTCCTAGAAGGACCCAACATACTCACTGGAACATCAAATAGACAATGTCTCTGATACTATTTTGCAACACCATGTACCCGGTTACCGCGTGAAGCCATGTACTGGCCATGTAACGGCCGATTACATGGCCTGTGAAGGTAACTTGGAAGACCGCCTATAGTAGTGTCTAGTTGAGGCTAGTACACAGTGTGTACATTAAATGAAAATATTGTGTGCTTTTCTTTTTATTTGATTAAATGGAGTGGGGTCACATCTCATCTTCAGAAATACCTTCTTATTCTTGTGTTTCATACAGGAGAGCGATGTATGGCCATAAAATTTCAACCTCCTGCTATTCCTTCATCCAACCTCCGATTGAGACGTTGTCAGGTGTGTTAGATTCCCACCGGTGAGTTCTATATTTCCCTAGAGCCCCTCTTCCTGGTTTCTCCTCTCTATTGAGTTATAAAGGGTTGATAGTTTTTACCCATTTCATAGATCTACATCATTTTAGACCGATTCAAGGTCCGATGTTCAAGAGTATTCATCGTACAACATTGAGGTAGGTGGTTTGTTCCTTTCTTCGATTGTATTTGGATTATATATGCTTAAAGTTCTGAAAACCCATGTTGGGGTATTGTGTATTTTGGATTTTGAACTTTTTTAAAACCTGTTATGGTTTGGTTGATTAATTAAGGGTTTTTTCCTATGCATAAGATTATATAACCTTGTTTATAGGACACCCCATGGGGTGTATTCCCTTGTTTTACTATTATTTGTCATTCGGACAAGGTTTCCTATGAGGAATACTATGTTTTCTTGCCATGAGTTGTTTAGGATGTAGTTGATTGGTTATATGTGATGCCTGCTTCTATACTTTGATTAAAGTTGAGCCATGTAACAGTATGGATTTCATGTATATCCTTTAATTAATGTTGTATGCATGTTGATCTTCCAATGGACTGTGAGAGCCTTGGACCAAGAAATATGTGGGGGTTTCCATGTTATTTACGCAGGACCGTGAGAGCCTTGGTGTAGATTTTTACCCAGGAGGTATTGACCATGAGAGATACCCAGAGGTCATTTATGATTATTTATACTACATTAACTCAGGGGGTATTAACCATGAGAGCTACTCAAAGTTCATGTATAAATTTTTGATGCCATGTGGACCTAAGGGTATTGACCGTGATAGCTTCCTAGGTGGTCGTTGGAAATTGATTAGTGATATGTTAAACCAAAGAGGTTAGACCATGAAAGCTTTCCCAGAGGGTTATTAGGAATGTTTGATTGTTTGTTTGTGAAGAGCCTTCCAAGACAAAGTACAAGCTTATACATGGTCTTACTGGTTTGTTTAGATGTTCTTCTAAGACGTCTGTTTGTTATATTATATAGGGGGATACAAAGCTTAGGCTAGATCCCGAAGTTCTTTTCTCTTAAAGGGAATTCCCCAGTGTGGCCTTTTCGAACCCTCCACACAGAGAAACCCCCCTCCCTAACGAAGGGGTAGCACCCGGAGGAAGCTCCCCAGCCGGGGAAGGAGCCATTTCCAGCTGAGATGGTAGAGCGTCCTGAGGGTAACAGCCTGGCAGTGATGGTTCATCACAGCGATCCGTCAGCAATTAGGTCGCGCCTCAATTTTCTCGTCCAGAAGAATCCAGGCGACCCGGTAAGGTGGGTGGATCCCAGGGGAGAGGCTCGATCCCGAGGTTAAATTATCCAATGGTTTGAATAATTAATAAATGTAAATGAATGTAATTGTAAACTGTAGGATTGTTTACTTTTGAGTAATTCCTAATTTATTGCTTCATTTTTCATATTGTCTGCTGCATATACATTCACTGATAGTTAGGCATAGATCTTTTGGTTTTTTCCTACTTGGATTCATCTCGCACCCTGTTTGGGTCATGTTTTTTGTCCCAAATATATTATATGGTTTCCGGTATAGATAAGTGAAGTTTCCCTTTTTCATCAGGTACTTGATTGTTGTTGGATCTGGAGAGCATGGGACCAAGCTGAGGCTTGTGATGCTATTTTAGTTTACTTTTTTTCTATAATTTGGTTTCAATATTGTATTTCCAACATTGTGACTTTTTTGGATACTTTCCTAGATACATGTGACATGCATAATTTATATGTATATGTTTTCATTGCTTATAATATCAGTCTTCTGATGTTTACTTATGTTGTATGGTATTATTATTTACGCTACTATTTACTGTTTGTTTTCCACTATGTTACTCTGCCAATGAGGGAATATTTTCCCCATTATCACACCCAAGGCCCTCGCTGCTATTCGGTAGCCTCTGGTGTTTGGGGAAATGTGCTTGAGGCCATGTGAACAACCGGGTATGAGGCACCTTTGGGTGGCACCCAAAAAACAATACAAGGCCCTAAGGAACACAACCCGCCAAGCCCAACGCTCAATAGTTGGATACACCTCTAAGAGATTCTTTCCACTTGCTCAGACCTGGAAGGAGAAAGTATACAAACACACGAAGAAAAAAGTAGGGAGTGAGATAAAAATACCAGTAGGGTCTCACCATGGATTCCATAATAGATTCCAACAATTGATTAATCAAAGGAATGCTTTCAATTTTTAAAGATAAACAGGTTTGAAATTTTAAATCATAATTAAAAAAATTATGTTGTATAGTTCAAATGATGTAAAAATACTTTAAGAAAAGACTTTAAAAAATGATGGAATATTTCTAAAAAAATGGCTTAAATAAAATAGTTATATAAAATAGATTAAGTAAAATTAGCATGTTTATAAAGTTGTTCAAAAGCATTGGCATACATTTACATCACAAATATAAATAAACAAGTGAGAAACAAGGTCATATGCCAAAAGGTACGATGGTATTAACCAGATATAGGATTATACACTCTCTATGTGAACTCAGAAAAATGTGTATACACGCATCCCTGTGAAACTGGCCAAAGGAGACTCATCACCAAAACATCAGGAATGTAACCTTCTGCAAGTATGTTTTAGAACGTTGTCGTAGCGTAGAGTGTATCCAAATAACTCACTAACTACCTAAGGATTGCATGCACTCTTACATGATGGGTGAACTATTTTAAGACTACTTAAAAATATGATCAATTCCATTCTTGTATTTCAAAAGTGTCAATTTCTTTCCATTTAAAACGAAAATAGGTTTTATTCAAAAACATGCATTTTTTAGAAGATAAAACCACTGGGTTTCTATCAAATCATTTCAATCTATTTTCTCCAATTTTAAATCCATTCAAAACCAATTCCATCATTATAAAATTTATTTCTATAGTTAAATTCAACAATTTAAATGAAATAATTTCCATCAAATCCATAATTTAAATTAAACGACTTAAATTAGCCAATTTCAATAAACACACTCATTTAAATGGAATTGGGGGTTTTCCAAATTTCCATGCCAAAACCATTTCAAATATATTGATTCATTGGAATCATGTTTTTATCAATTTAATTGAAAGAAAATTTGAGCAATTGAATTTAAATCAACAATTGAAATAAATCAAGAAATATAAGGATAGTCAATTAGGATAATCAGAACGGAACCACTTGCCTTAAGGTCTCCAATTTCAACGCTAAATATAAACCACCATGTGTAGTTCAATAAACCTCCTCACAACCTTATTATCATAAGCATTGACACACCAATACTCGATGTTAATCATGGACTCCTAGAACCAAAATCAAATATTTTATCTCAAAATGAAATAAAATATCACATGCGATGACAGTTTCCCTCTCCT
The DNA here is from genome assembly GCA_963277665.1 of Viscum album. Classification (NCBI taxonomy): domain Eukaryota; kingdom Viridiplantae; phylum Streptophyta; class Magnoliopsida; order Santalales; family Viscaceae; genus Viscum; species Viscum album. The sequence continues at coordinate 1,409,970,867 of OY728125.1, forward strand.
AAATAATTTTCAAATTATCAATTAAAAATATTACATGTGATAATATTTTATCGCTTTTAGATAATTTTCAAATTATCGATTAAAAATATTAAACGCAATAATATTTTATCACTCTTAGATAATTTTTAAATTATCGATTAAAAATAATACATACGATAATATTTTATCTCTATTAGATAATTTCAAATTATCATTTTATAATTATAATAATTATCCTTTGACAAAAATGTAATTTTCCAATGATAATTATAATAATCAAGTAACGTGATAATTACATTAAAATTATCCTTTAACAATACATGAAAGTATATGTTAATGAATTTATCTAAATAAATTATCCCTAAGCACATGATATGATTATCAATATGTGTGTGTGTGTGTGTTGATAATTCAAATAATTATCATTTAATAATTTTAAACAATTATTCCTTCAATAATTTGTTGAAAAGTTCACTTATTAAAGTATCAAATTATTATTCAACTATTTTTGTTTATTGTAAAGAAGATAGAATAATGAAATTGAAGGAGAAAATAAATAATAAAGAAATGAAACACAAAACCAAGGGTTCTACTCATAGGACCTACACATGATTAAGTCACCATTGTTATAGGATAAGACCATAGAAGAGGGATAGAAAATCACTACTCACATGCATGAAGAAAACGGGGTCCTTAGATTCCTCCTAATCAACCAAGAACGAAAACCAAAGTATTCAGAAATTTAGAACCCAAATTATGTACTGATCATTCATCTAAGAAATTAAAACCAAAATTTATTCCACTGTTTCAAATAAAAATTGATAATGGAGGTATTTAATTTACTCCGTTAATGCGTTGGAAACTAAAACGGTCATGAATGATTCAAAAACAGAGGTTTTTAAATGTGTCATCCGTAAAAAATAGAGGTATCCATTGAAGAAGATAAACCATATAAAAGAAATGAATTTCCAATTATTTTATGTAATATAATCAATTAATTATTTAACATAAATATTAAATAATAGAAAACATCCACTACTCATAGATGCTACATCCCATCTAGGGTAAACACCCCATTCTAGACCCAATGGTTGTCTCAAATTTCTCAAATGATGAACCATTTGAGAGATATTAAGGATTTATTAATTAAAAACTGGAATAATTAATTAATTAAAATAATAAAGTTTTTTCTGCGATCAAGGCATCAAAACACCCAACGCTAACAAATGTTATACCCCGTTTAGGTTAAACACATCATTCCAGATCCATCAGTGGTCTCAGTTTTCCCATATGATGCACCATTTGGGAGATATTTAATTATTTTTAATAAATAATATATTAAATATTATTTAATAACTTTATCTCATGAGAAAGGCATCCAAATTCTAGGCGCCTTTGAATGTTATACCCCTCCTAGGGTAAAAACCATATTTTGGATGTAACAGTGGTCTTATATTTCTCAAACGACGCACTCTTTTGAAGTTATTAAAATATTTTGAATAAAAAGTGTGTGCTTAATATATTCTATTTAATAATTTTATTCTATCTTTGTCAAGATTTTTTGGGCCTCAAAATCATGCACAAACTCAGTGTAGAACTCCAAAAATATTTAATTGAATATTCCAAGATTTTAATTTCCATTTAAGTCCATTAACACATTTATCAAAAATTCACCGATAAATCAATTTTTCCCACTTATTACATTAATAATTTAAAACAAATGGTTTAGGAATACCTTAAACAATAATGGGATGTTACAACCTCTACACCATAGGAAATTTTTGTCCCCAGAAAGCCTATAAAGAAGCCTCTACGTAAAAAAAACATTGTCATTGTTCTCTTATCAGTGCCTCCCTCTCTCACATATCATGAGAATTAGAACCATACTTCAATATCATATAGACTAGAGGTATCATGATCCCATGAAGTATCTTGGTATTAGAATCAACAACCATGACTGGTCGTTCAGTCACAGATAAAACAGGTTCTACTTCAAGATCACGCCAACTCAAAACATGATATGGGTCAAATAAATGCTTTTGAAGCTGAAGTATTTTAGCAGTGGTTTTTTAAACCACCACTAAACCTTTTTTAAAAAGTGTTTAGCGGTAGTTTATTAAAAACCACCGCTAAACCCCATTTTTTCAGCGACAACACTTCCCCCTGACCCCGACTCCCCTTCTCCCTCAGACCCCCCGCGAGCGATCCCCAAACCCCAGCTCACCTCCCCACTGCTGGCCAGCTATCTGCACCACTTCCCCCCAACACCCGACCCCGAACCCCCTTCTCCCCCCGACCCCTGCAACCCCACCTTCTTCCCCCAACCCCCGTGAGACCCGAACTCTAGCTCGCCTCCCTCCCTCTGGTGAATTTTATTTAGGTCAGTGTTTCCATTTCATTGAATTTTATTTAAGAGATTTATGTGTTCTTGGATTTATAAATTAATTTCTAGTCCAGAAAATGAGTGTGTGGGTTATCTAGTTTTGGTTTATAATGGTTTTATATAACTTAACTTGGTTTTCATGTGGCTTAAAGTTTTTAATTTCATGTTTAAATGAAATTTTTATCTAAATTTGTATTTTATACATTAGACATGTTTGATAAAATTAAAAGAATTGTTTTATACAATAAAAACACATGGACATTCGATTTTAAGGGAAATTGGTTTTTCAAAGTGGGTTACCCTTTGGGGGTTAAATGGTTTCCATGTTTCAATGGGACATATTTTTTTATGAAATGAAATTGTGATTCATTTGGGTTATGTTGGTTGTGTTTTGGAAATGATTATGATTTCCCTTATATTGGTTTTTAGATTCAAAAACATTTTAAAAAGGGATTTACAAATGTATATATTATATGTGATAATTGAAATTCTTGGATGACACTTTATGATATGATATTTGAGTTAATTGGTTCGTTGTTCCCTTGTGGAGCCCCTTTTCATTTATTTATGATGTCATGTGTATCCATGTGATGGTTTTTTGTGATGTGATTCATGATTTTCTTATGGGTGGGGGCTCATTATAAGCTAAATGTGGGGTGTGGGAAGGATTTCATTATTATGCTAGCCTTTGGCTATTATTATTTTCATTTTATGACATTCACTTTAAAAGTGTATCACCTCCTTTAGTTATTTTATAGGGAACCCTATGATACTAGGTGGGAATTCATGGTATGTTTCTAGGCACATTGAGATTACACACTTTCTAGTTACCACTATTTGTACAAAATACCGAGCTAGTGGGGTGTCATGGATGAGATTGGGTTTAGAGTGATTTGTTTGATGGATGTGTGATCGTTAACCTGATGGAATTAGGTCCACCTTTTCATGTTTTATACTTTTCCCATTAGTTTCTAATGTGTTTCCTCATGATATTTATCATGTGTTATGACTTTAATTATTTTTAGCTTGTATATTACATTTTACTTGGATGGAATTTCATTTAAGCATTGATCCTCCAATGATTTAGTACTAATATTAATTAGTGTTATTCCACTTGTTTATTGGAATACTTTATGACTTTCTATAGGGATTTTTTCTTCATATTTATCCTTGTTTCTTTACTTACTTTGATTTTTTTGTGTTAAAGCTTTCAAATGAGGGGAATTTTTTTAAATTTTCTAGCCATTATTAGAAATTCCTTGGATATGTTTTTGAACCATGTGAGGGTTTTTTTATAAAATGGGTGATGTTTTAAGGATAGATGAATGAGTTTTGAATTGGAATTATTTCAGGAAAAACATATTTATACCATGTTTTATAAATTTTGTGCATTAATAAAGTGCATGTTTTATATTTTATTTATTTAAATGTCATGTTAATAGAAGAAACCTATTTTCCTATATTATTATCAAACTAGAAATTATAATTCCTATTATAAAAGGAATAAAATCCAATGACTTAAACTGAATATAATTAATAACACTGCATGAAAGTAGGTTCAATATACTCTCATTAATTGTAGAAGATAATACTTCCAATTCAACTAACCGCTTTATCAGAATGATCAACTTGAAAATATCCCAATGCTCTGCAAGTTGACCTCTAATATAATTCTTCATCTTAACTCTTAAATTTTTTAATAATGTTGAACTTGCTCAAATATATCTGAAAATACTCACTATCTTCTTAAAAAGTATATTTCCTAAGAAAATACTCAATATCTTCTTGTTCATTCAAGTGATTTTTTAATCACATGTGTATAAGCATACACATGCATGCACATATGTACTTTGGTTTTCTAGTGGGTGATTTACCATATGTATTTATATAGGAAAACCTTATGTAACATATTTATATATTTTTTCAACTAGTATATATGAATCTCTTTCCCTATTTAGTAATAACTATGTGTTTTAATTTTTTTTAATATTGTGTAGGAGCATTGTGATATACATGGATAAAAGCTGGATCACATTACTGAGGAACACACATCGGTATGTTAAGGGATTGAAGGGGTTTTTAGATTTTGAAATTTCCAATCAATCCTTTAAAGGTAGAATAAGATTTCCATGTCCTAAATGTAAATTTAGAAGATAGTTGAATAGAGATGAAGTTTATGAACTTTTAATACTGAAGAGATTCCATGATAAATATTTGTGTTGGATTTGGCATGGAGAATCGAACATTACAGAAAGGTTGAGCACTGATGTTAATCTATATAATGAGCTCCCAACTTCATTGACAATGGAAAATGAAATACAAAACCTCATAAATGATGCATTCAGCACTACAAGACACCACTATTAACATCAAACATAACAGAACAACCAGATGAGGGTACTACAAATTGCAACGTGACAAGTGATATTTTTGAGACTATAACACAACCAGATCAATATTGTAACATATCATTGGATCCTCCTCTTGATTTTGTGGAGGCAAATGTAAGAGAAAACTTCACTGAGGAAAATACATTTCATTATTTAGTTGATGATGGAAATCAAGAGTTTTATAGTGGATGTTTGAAATATTCAATGCTTTCTTTTCTACTGAAGTTGTACCATATCAAATGTCTATGTGGAATTACAAATAAGGCAATGTCCATGATATTGGAATTATTGTGTGATGCATTTTCTGAAGAAAAAATCCCTGAGTCTTTTTATGATATGAAAAAAGTTGTTAATGGGCTTGGTGTTAATTATACAAAAATACATGCGTGTCCCAATGATTGTATGCTTTATCGGCGAGAGGATTCAAGTAGACAGAATTTCAAAAAAATGTTCTTCTTCTAGATGTTAGTCAATGGGTGATGTTGGAATTCTGAATCAACATACTTTCATAAAGAAGAAGAAAGGGAACACGCCTGAAAAGTTTTTGCGTCACTTTCCTTTCAATCCTTAATTGCAAAGATCATTCATGTCATCGAAAACCGCCGAACACATGAAGTGGAATTCTGTAGATAATAACAATGATGGGTTAATGAGATATCACAAAGATTCAAAATTGTGGAAGAAATTTGGTTCATTACATCCAAATTACTCTGCAGATCCTAGGAATGTTCAATTGGGATTAGTTGTCGATGGATTTAACCCATTTGGGACTTTGAGTACCAGTTATAACATTTGGATAGTTGTTTTTATCACTTACAATCTTCCTCTATGGATGTGTATGAAAAAAATATCTTTTATTATTTCAATGATTATTCCTAGAAAACAAATTCCTAGAAATTATATTTATGTATACTTACAACCTTTGATTGAATAATTATAGGATTTATGGAGCAACGGTGTTGAGACATTTGATGCTTCTTCTAAAACAATGTTCAAAATGCATGTTGCTTTAATGTGGACCATTAATGACTTACATGGGCTTGGGAATTTATCTGGTTGGAACATTTACACAGGTTTGTATTGTCTTATTTGTAACTTTGATTTTGAGCACAAAGGGCTACCTCGTAGTAGAAAATGGTTCTTCTTGTGCCATCGAAGATTTCTCGATGCATCTCATAGGTTTCGGATGAACAGATCAAAATTTAACGGTTTCATTGATCGTATACCACCTCTAAATTTTTTAAATGGTTCTGAAATATTGACACAACTTGAAAATGTTGAAACATAATTTGGGAAGGTTCATCATTTGAATGATAGCGGGAAATGGGTTTTAAGTCCATCGTCAAGTGAAATCAGAATGCAACAATTGAAGAGGAAATTTATATTCTTCAAACTTCTGTATTGGGAATTTAATTTGTTGTGGCATAATCTTGATGTGATGCATATTGAGAAGAATGTATATGACAATTTGATTTTCACATTTCTTAATGAGCATGTAAAGTTGAAGGATCGTCTCAATTCTCACAAAGACTTACAAGTAATGAACATAAAACGTGATCTCTGGCCATATGTGAATGAAAAGTATGCTCTGAAAATTTTTTCAATGAAAAATAGAGATAAAGATACATTCCTTCGATTTTTAAAGAATGTGAAGGTATATGATGGGTATTCAAGTAACATATCAAGGTGTGTAGACTTGAAGAACCATAAGTTACATGGATTGAAAAGTCATGATTCACATATTTTGTTACAACAGTTACTACCATTGGCATTGCGTACATTATTACCTGAAAACGTTACTGTTGTTGTACTCCAATTCTGCACATTTTTTAGAAAACTATGTGAGAAATATCTACATCCATTTCAGCTTGACAACCTCTAGGAGAGTTTTGTATTGACCCTTTGTGAAATAGGGATGATCTTTCCTCTATTGTTTTTTACTGTCATAATGCATTTAACTGTGCATTTGGTTGAGGAAGCTAAATTAGGGGGCCTCGTTCATTATCGATGGATGTATCCAATTGAGAGGTACTTTATTTATATGTTTTTTAGTTAAGTAGAAAATTTTTGGAACTTAATTAAATGCATAATTATGTTTATTTTATTTCACAGATATCTTGGTCATTTGAAATCATACGTGAGAAATAAAGCTCAACTAGAAGGCTCTATTGCTGAAGGCTATTTGGATGAGGAGTGTCTTACCTTTTGTTCTAGACACTTGGATGATATTGAGACAAGATTTAATCAAGTTGGACATGTTGATGACACAGCGACTCAATCTCAAATACATCAGAAATCAAAAAAATCCTGTTATTGGCCGATCAGTTGGGAGGACCTCAAAAGTGACACTGACAGAATTGGAATTATTACAGGCACATAGATATGTGTTGCTGAATAGTGAAATTGTAGATCCATTTATTGAAGAGTTGAGGATACAAAAAAAGAGATGAATGAGAGGCCAAACACAAAATGAGAAAGATATAATGAAAGCTGGTAATAAAGAGCTTGTAGAATGGTTTGCATGACGTGTAAGTTCATAAATATTTCATTAAATAAAAATATTAGTTTGAAACATATATTTTTCAAATCTAATAAAGTATATTTCTTTTTTTAGATCATGAATACTGATACTCAAGTATAGTTGTTAGAATATTTGAAGTTTCTTTCTCAAGGTCCTCTAAAACAAGTTAGAAAGTTTGACGCTTACAACATGAATGGCTTTAGATTTCATACAGTCAATCGAGGAAGGGGTTTGAAAACACATAATAATTGTATATTTACATTTTCTAAAGTGGTATACTATGGAAATCTAACTGATATTATTGAATTAAACTACCATGGAAATTTTTCATTTGTTTTATTCAAGTGAAATTGGGTCGATATTATCAGAGGTGTTAAAAGAGATTCCTTGCAATTTACTTCTGTGAACTTCTCTCACATGATAGATGTTGGTGATCGTGAACTTCATGATCCATATATCTTATCATTGCAAGAAAAAATGTTATATTATGTGAATTATGTTGTTGATGAAGGGTGGATTGTAGTTCCTCACGTAATACAAAAAGACTTGTAAGATATGGGTGATGAAGTAGAAGATTTGACCTCTGAAATTGAATCTCATCAACAAAAAGAAGCAGAATTATTTTTCCATCATGATATTGAAAATATTAGTCTATAAAGGATGAATGAATTAGACAAAGTAATGTAGTAAGAAACTGACGTGATTGAAGGGGAAATTGATTGTATGTATAGTTACTTATACATTTGGAAACCACCTATTTCATTTCTGTAGTCATTCATTATCATTGTTATGTATATTTTATTTGTTAGTATTGGGCACCTATTATCATTTTTAAATTTTCTTATGAATAATTTTTTTGAAATATATGTTCTGAACTTAATTTTATTTGATTAAATGATAGTAATGCCAAGGAGGAAGCGATACACTGTTTCATCCACCACTGAGATAGATGACGATCCATTTGTCTCCCTCCCTACGGCATCTGAGCCACCCGCTGCCTGCCCCCCTGCACCATCTCCCCCCTACACAATCTCTCACATCCTCTGTGAGCATCCCTTTATAAGATGAGTTGTTGACTCCCCCTTCAGTAGCCTCAATAGTGTGGTGGCGACGCACCACTTCTAGTTCATCATGGCATACTGGAGGGTCACTTTTATAGGTACAAATTTTAATATAAATAAATTTATGGAAATTTTTTTATACTAATTGTTTGTTCATTAAAGATGAAAAAAATTCAACTATGGAGAAAAATATAAAAAGTGCATATGTGTGGAATATGAATGGAGAGAAGATATTTGTCCCATTTTATTCATATGGGGTCCCTACAGATGATGTCGCGGGATTACTTGGCCAAATTCTAGGCCAGCTGGCAGTGGAGACAATTTCCCTTTCTATTTCTTAGGGTGATTGGATATATATGCCTCCAAGTTGGAAAAATGAAGTTTTTGATTCCCAAATAAAGGTAATTTTAATACATTATGGTGTAATTGAATGTCATGTTATTAATATGTTCAAAATGAATTTCTATATACATATGTTTTTCCACTTTACAGTTGCTGATGTGATAGCATGAAAGTGGATGTTGAAAAATCTTGGTAAGAAATAGAAAGACTTAAAATGGAGATTGTGGAGTGATGTCAATGATACTTCATTGACCGTCCAACAAATGTATGAGAAGCTACCCAATGGGGTACCCAAAGAACAGTGGAAAGTTTTTGTCGACAGACATCGTGATGAGAAGCATATGGTATTTAAATATATCTTATTATATTAACCTCATTTTATATTTATACATGTATATGAAGAGGATATGACATTGAATAAATTACTATTAAATTTCATTTTATTTATTTCATGATCTCTCAATAAAGAATGAATCAAGTTGGGCTAATAAAGCCATCCCTCACACTACAGGGTCAAAAAGATTTTCTAAACTCTGATCAACTCTGGTAATATTTTCATTAGTTTAAATATTTATAAGAAAATATTATCTATTTAATATATTAAACTATGGATTTATCTTTGTTTAATGCATTCACAGAGTTAAGGGCATGAAGCATCCCGAATTGAAGTGTGGTTGGATGTTCACAAAAAAACTGATGGAAGTTTTGTTAATGACCTGCCAAAGAAGTTGGGGTATGAACTCATTTTTTAATTATAATAACTTATTATCAGTTTTAACTATGTTAATATATATTGATATTAGATTTATAGGTAAAAAAAAGAAATATGGGATGTCAATCCTGGGCAGTCCAACTCAGTCTCCCAGGATGACCCGGATGCTAAAGTCCTTGGGAAGAAGCATCCTGGTAGAGTGCGCAGGATGGGTTTTGGACTCGTACCATCTGAGGTCTTTATCAGGCCATCGGGGATTTTAGCTGCATCTACTCATAATTGTAGTCAGTCCATACCCATAGATGATCAAAGAGAGATTATTTCTCTACGAAACACAGTTCAAGACCAGGGGGCACAGATATTCTCTTTAGAGAAATCGTTGACTAATATACGTCAGTAGATGAGCAGATATCCCCCTGGTGGTATTTCATAAACTGGTGGTGAGTAGGTAAATCACAAAAATTCAAAATCATTTAGTTTGAAAATATTTATTGGTTTTAAGTTTAAATATAAATATGCAACACTATTTAATTTTCAATATAATATTCTTACAGGTGGTAGTAGGAAGTGGAGATGGAGGTGGAGAGGGTGACAATATCTATTCCTAACTCAGGCACTTTAAAATACCTCATCAAATCATACCTCATCAAATCATGAATAAATCATTGAAATCATAAGACATAAAGGTAACTTGAGGCATTCATAACATTCTTACGTAGGGAGTAACCCTCTTGGTTACGTTTGGAATACCCATCACAGTATATTCCCTAAATCTCTTCGGAGAAACCTTAACGTTACACTCCTTCGCGTTACCCAATGCATTGGAGAGCTATATGGGGCTCACCCGCCGTTAGTTTATCACGGAACCACCCGTTTTCATAACAATTCACAAGAACCATAACATAAACGTATCACATAAAACATGCATAAAGGAAACATAACATTTCCACATTTTAATCACAATATAACATTTTAGTATATTGAAATAATGAATCCATTCAAAAAGAAACCATTTCCAAAACCATTTAAAACACTTAATAAAGAGATCTTTGAATCAAAGTGTCCCATACCACCTTGAAGCTTTTAAAATTTTAAACCATTAATATCCATATAAATAAATCCTTAAAACCACTTTGAAACCATGTATATTAATAAGAACAAATAATTAAAACATTTAAAACGATATTTTGGTTAAAGGAGTTCTACCAAAATTAGAGACACTTGAATACAATAATTGAGGAATAACATTTAGTCAGAACTTTACAATATCATGAGAATAAATGGATTCATGATATAATATTCCAAAGGACAGTATATACACCATATAAGAGTGAATTGGTGCATAACAACAATGAATTCTCAGTAGAAATGTCAAATGTGATGAATTCCCTTATAAAGAATTTATCCTTAAATTAAGGATAATTCAATCTCAAAATTATGTGTGAAAAATATAAATACACCCACTATAAGTGGGTATTAAGTGTAAAACAATAAAAGGTCATTCACACATATTCAAAAGATGACATATTCAATAACTACATGTTGAACCCAAAGAAATCGAAATTGGGTTAAAAAGTTCCCTTGGTAGAATTCGACAGCCTAACGACATCACTTCAAAATTCAGAAAATGATTTGATGAGAGATAAAAAGGTAATATCATCACTTGGACATAAAATTTACATCAATAAGGATATAAAAGAACATATCCCAATAGTATGTGAATTAAAAGACATAACAAAAGAAGTCTTTTGAAAAGAGAAGGGTGAAAGGTCCCCTTACCGAGTTGGGTAACTTTCGAAACGTACACCCCATGGAAGAAGGGTCATACAATGAAGATGCGAATACCAATAAATGAAATTATACTACACAAGTTGTATAATAATGGGAAGTACATACACCACTCAAAGGAAATTGTGGCAAATGTAGCATAAATCTCACGGGAATAAAAGTGAGATGAAAAACCCCTTACGAAAACTCGGCAGCCTAACGGCGCCACTTAAAACTTCCAAAATGGATTGATGAGAGGAAATAGGGTCTCTAATCATATGAACATAAAAATTACAGTAAGAGTAATATAAAATAACAACTCAGTCACAAGAAATATGAGCTTAAAAGGAATGACATAAAAGAGCGTACTTAAAAAGAAAGAGAGGAGTAGGATCCCTTACCTCGGGTCCGACTTGACTCGATCGTTCTTTAATCTCCTGAATAATAAACTTGAGTTAATTTCTACTTCCTTAAGAATATTTTTCAAGTTCTTTATTCCTTTTATATCACTTATTACCATGTCATAAAAATTATTTAATCATTTAAGTTAATAATGTTTGTTTTGTCAATATTTGGTTCTTAAGTCGAAAGTGGACTTCTTACAATTACATGTTGTTCGTGTGGTCAAAGGTTAGTTATATCCAGAGTTGTATTAATGATTTAGATATCATATATATCATATATATATAGTATATTCATGCATTTATAATATTACATAACATTTAGAGTTAAGAAATGAAATGCACCGTTCATTGAGACGGTAAGCCGTACGTACGCATGAACGCTACTTCCATTTCTATTTCATATTTAATGGAATTAAAACATAATGATACATAACAGTATTTTAATTCCAGTATGGTATCATATATAATATCATTAAATATATCCTTTATACTTACCACATATGGTATTAACGAATCAAATCACTTTGAGGGGGCGGTAGTCCGCACTTCCTTAAATGAAGATATCGCGTTTACCCATAATGGAAACCATAAAGGTATGCCATAAATGAAAAATACATAAGATTAAGTAAAACATAAACATATTATATATCATATATAAATATAGTGTCATCTTAATGGCCACCTTTGAAGATGTTAGAATAATGTTGAACAATCATCGTTTCGGGGGGCAGAAATTCGCCATCCACGGAAACAGTATGTTCTTTAACCATTAGATGTAGGTGTGTGAAAGTGTAGCTCGAATACTTATTATAACAACATACTATTATATTTATGATACTGTATTTGTTACAAAAGAAATGAATAAAAAGAGTTTAGGGGGTTGGAGAAGCAAAATAAAACAAAAGGACTCAAGTGAAGACATTACCTTAAAATCGGGTAACTCCCTTTGGTTTGAGCTCAAAGGCTTCCTTGGAAAGGATTCTGCCCAAATTGAGTCTTCAAGGACTTAGAGAGGTAATTTTAGAGACGAAATGGGCAGAGGTTGGCCGAGCCAAAGGCTTTGGGAGTGTGGGTAAGGAGGTAGAGGTGGGGGCCTTTTATAAGAGGAGAGGAGGGTCAATCTTAGAAGGTAAAGAAAAGTTACTTTATTTTAAAATGGTATTCAGAATTAAGAGGTCCCACATTGATGTGTTTCGAGGATAAGGTGATAAGGGTTCGAAATCCACTCATCCAATAGGTTTTGGACATGTGTAGGTCTTAGATATTACATTATCATTCCATTTTATTTAAATCGTTAAATAATGAGGTCATCGCTGCATCATCATGATGTCATAAATAATTTAATTTATTTAATGTCTAAAAATTATAAAAAAAATACTATGATGTAGGAACTCTTTTTATCTTTCCAATGAATATTTATATTCAAAAATCATATTTGTATAACCCCATGTAAAAAAATTTTTTAGTAAAACATTTCATGTTTGTCTCATTTTTACTTTAACTTTAAATAAAAAGATATTAATGTCATTTTCCAACCAAAGTGGCTTCATGGGGTCCCCAAGTTGTCCCATGGGTTTTATGGGTCTTCCATGACACATACAATGAGGTTAGGACATGTGTCAAGTTCATTTCATATTATTAAAACAATATTTTTACCTTAAACTACACTAATTACCTCTAATCGCGATTAAAAACTTAATAAGTTACTATTCACCAAAAAATTATATTTATCCCATTGAACCAAATTTTACTTCTTAATGACAACCATGTCTGTCGGATTTTTGAAATTCAAAACACAAAGATGGAAAAATTTCATTTAAACGGAAAAAATCAGTTTTTATAAGTACCACTTAGTGGTTTCACTATTCATCAAAAATTGATGTTTTTCAGAAATATACCATATATTCACCCTAAGATATATTTGATATTCCGAATTCAAAAATAAAGTCTATTTTACAAAATTCAAAACATATAAGTCACATTAATTAATTTAATAATCAATTCCCACTGTCAAAGCAAATAGCGTGTTTTTATGAAACAATAAGTATCAAAAGATTGACACTAGTTTAAGTCTGATTTCAAAGTGAAATTAACTCCAACGACCACGATTGGATTTAATGGTAAAAATATATTCTAATTTCACTTTAAAACCAATTCAAAATATAATCTAATCATATAAATAAATTAGATTAAAAAGAGGTTTTGAATTAAAATACAACATCTTACACTATTCATTAAAAAAATGAACTTTATCAGAAAGATACCAAAAATTTACACAAAGTAAATTTTGATGTCCCAATTCTTAAGAAGAGTTTTATTTGGTCCAAAAGGATGTATAAGAGTTAACAAAACTATATTTAATGACGGTTCTCCATCAAAAGGTGATAAGTGAACCTTTAGTGAAAACTAGGGCATATACGCCTAAAATTGAATTATTTCAGTATTTTATGCCTTTATCTTTTATTGGATAAATTTAAAAACATTTAAAAACATATATAATCATATTTTAGTTATTTCTATCCATTCCCTCCAATACAACGGTTACATGTTAACTACCATTTAAAATAATATTATTTTATTATTAGAGTGCAACGTAAGATTCCCAAGAAACTCGTTGTTGCGTGTTGGGTACGCCATCGAGCATAGCGTCCCCTTTAAAGTCATATTAATATTTTATTCACAAATATGGATAAATATGAAAATGTCATATTCTTTATTTACATAGGGTGTTACATCCTTCCCCCCTTTTGGGAATTACGCCCTCGCAATTTTTAAAATTGAGCTTGGAAACATCCTTGAAAGTCCCACATCGGAACAAGAGTCGGTAAAACAATCACTTTAAAATAAAGGAAGATAAGTACAGAGGTCACCCGAGTTAACCGATACTAGGATTCCATGTATAAAAATATGGACATGGAGGAGAAAACATAGGGTCATGTTCTTGAGGGAGAGTGATAGTAAACATGTCTAGGAGAAAGTTAACCATAAGAAAATCAAAAACTTGTGATGGGTTAAACGGTATTCGATTCCCCAGTAGGAAAAGTTAATAGACAAAATTTTTGTTTTAAGTTACTTTTTATTGAGGAATTTATTCATAAGGAAACATAATAACTTATCACGTTGACTTTTAACTTTTACTATATTCCTTAATCAAACTCATATTTTTTCCAAAAGACGAGTATTTAGGGAGACTTGTTCGCATTAAGAGTGTTATAATCTACTTCTAGAGAATCACCTAATCCACCAAAGAGAACTATATACTTCCCACTTCTTTAGGCTTTAACCAAAACCAAAACCAAAAGGTTATTACAAGGTCAGATAATCCAGAAAAGGATAACCCTTTAAAAAGAAAATCTATGCTTAATCTCCAAAATTTGTCCAATAAAACCCAAAGTTCAACGAGGACCATCTGATAAACAATTTGTCTATAAAATTATTCAAAGTAAACCAATATAAGATTGAAACCCAAATATTTGAATGATTTAGTCACATAGTCTTCCAATTTAAATCGTAACATTTATCTCCAAACAACATCAGTTTCTCCTAAAGTCTCGTATTGAAAAGTAATTAACCTAATCACATATCCTCCATGATAGGTTAATCATTTTCATAAATAACCCAAAATCAACTTACACTTAATTTATAAAATCATATAACTAAAAAGAATTAGTCAAACTAACCAGGGACTTCACGTAGTCCAGTGGTAGGCGATAAATACCAATCGCACTTTGGTTATGGGTTCGATTCCCGCAGCTTTGTCCGACGCGACGGGTAGTCACACGGTCTCCATGTTGTCCTTTTTCCAAAACTATATAATTATCAAATCATTCCCCAAAAAGAGATAAAATCATCAAAAATGATCATAACATATTTTAACCTGAAGTTTATCTCATGCCTTTCATTTTCCAGCATATCTTATAATAACCCATAATTACCCCAAAAGTAAGGATCATATAAACTCTAACGGTTACCTTTATAATTATTACCTGAAAATCCACATCGATTGGTCATCTCGTACATGATACATTACAGAACATACCAAGGTTCAAGTGGTTGATCATGACTCCTTGATATTTGGTTTAGAACAACCACGAGTTTCCTCATTGAATCCTCCATTTTATCTAGTATCTTAATCAGAGAACCACCACAGTTTCCTTCAAACCTATTGTCTCTTTGGTGCCTGCTAGATCCATCCATTCACTAAAAATAGAAATGTTAGTGTGAGTATATCAACAAAACCATCATGTACTAATGAGGGAGATAACCACTAAGATATACTTACTCATTCACTTTATCTAAAACTTGGACTCTTTCTGAAATTCTATCCTTTATGGTACTGTCACTTATGCTTGGAGAACACCCTAACCTCTAAAGTTATATAAACCGACCTTTGATACCAACTATAAGGCCCCAGCCTTAAACCTTACTTAATCTTGAGTTATTACAAGATTACACATTGAGGATCTTTTTAGGTTTACAGTTTTAGAGAATTAGATCATGAAACATGCATTACATTCCAAATTTAAACAAAGTGGTCACATAAAAGACAATATTCATTCTTTCCATCAACAGAAACATATTTAAAATAAAACATGGATTCTTTCTTGACACATCCTTGACACTATCATCACATCATGTACCTTTCCCTTGACCTGTGAAAAACATTTCAAAAACTTGGTATGAGCATAAAAAGCTCAGTAAGGGTTATAAAAATATGGAAAGGAAACATGAGTTCATATATACATAAGAATGAAATCATACTTTACCCATAAAACACAGGCACTTTAACATACCTCATCAAATCATGAATAAATCACAGAAATCATAAGACATAAAGGTAACTTGAGGCATTCATAACATTCTTACGTAGGGAGTAACCCTCTTGGTTACGTTTGGAATACCAATCACAGTATATTCCCTAAATCTCTTCGGAGAAACCTTAACGTTACACTCCTTCGCGTTACCCAATGCATTAGAGAGCTATATCGGGCTCACCCACCCTTAGTTTATCACAGAACCACCCGTTTTCATAACAATGCCCAAGAACCATAACATAAACGTATCACATAAAACATGTATAAAGGAAACATAACATTTCCACATTTCAATCACAATATAACATTTTAGTATATTGAAATAATGAATCCATTCAAAAAGAAACCATTTCCAAAACCATTTAAAACATTTAATAAAGAGATCTTTGAATCAAAGTGTCCCATACCACCTTGAAGCTTTTAAAATTTTAAACCATTAATATCCATATAAATAAATCCTTAAAACCACTTTGAAACCATGGATATTAATAAAAACAAATAATTAAAACATTTAAAGCGATATTTTGATTAAAGGGGTTCTACCAAAATTAGAGACACTTGAATATAATAATAGAGGAATAACATTTAGTCAGAACTTTATAATATCATGAGAATAAATGTATTCATGATATAATATTCCAAAGGACAGTATATACACCATATAAGAGTGAATTGGTGCATAACAACAATGAATTCTCAGTAGAAATGTCAAATGTGATGAATTCCCTTATAAAGAATTTATCCTTAAATTAAGGATAATTCAATCTCAAAATTATGTGTGAAAAATATAAATACACCCACTATAAGTGGGTATTAAGTGTAAAACAATAAAAGGTCATTCACACATATTCAAAAGATGACATATTCAATAACTACATGTTGAACCCAAAGAAATCGAAATTGGGTTAAAAAGTTCCCTTGGTAGAATTCGACAGCCTAACGACATCACTTCAAAATTCAGAAAATGATTTGATGAGAGATAAAAAGGGAATATCATCACTTGGACATAAAATTTACATCAATAAGGATATAAAAGAACATATCCCAATAGTATGTGAATTAAAAGACATAACAAAAGAAGTCTTTTGAAAAGAGAAGGGTGAAAGGTCCCCTTACAGAGTTGGGTAACTTTCGAAACGTACACCCCATGGAAGAAGGGTCATACAATGAAGATGCGAATACTCATAAATTAAATTATACTACACAAGGTGTATAATAATGGGCAGTACATACACCACTCAAAGGAAATTGTGGCAAATGTAGCATAAATCTCAAGGGAATAAAAGTGAGATGAAAAACCCCTTACGAAAACTCGGCAGCCTAACGGCGCCACTTAAAACTTCCAAAATGGATTGATGAGAGGAAATAGGGTCTCTCATCATATGAACATAAAAATTACAGTAAGAGTAATATAAAATAACATCCCAATCACAAGAAATATGAGCTTAAAAGGAATGACATAAAAGAGCGTACTTAAAAAGAAAGAGAGGAGTAGGATCCCTTACCTCGGGTCCGACTTGACTCGATCGTTCTTTAATCTCCTGAATAATAAACTTGAGTTAATTTCTACTTCCTTAAGAATATTTTTCAAGTTAATTATTCCTTTTATATCACTTATTACCATGTCATAAACATTATGTAATCATTTAAGTTAATAATGTTTGTTTTGTCGATATTTGGTTCTTAAGTCGAAAGTGGACTTCTTACAATTACATGTTGTTCGTGTGGTCAAAGGTTCATTATATACAGAGTTTTATTAATGATGTAGATATCATATATATCATATATATATAGTATATTCATGCATTTATAATATTACATAACATTTAGAGTTAAGAAATGAAATGCACCGTTCATCGAGACGGTAAGCCGTACGTACGCATGAACGCTACTTCCATTTCTATTTCATATTTAATGGAATTAAAACATAATGATACATAATAGTATTTTAATTCCAGTATGGTATCATATATAATATCATTAAATATATCCTTTATACTTACCACATATGGTATTAACGAATCAAATCACTTTGAGGGGGCGGTAGTCCGCACTTCCTTAAATAAAGATATCGTGTTTACCCATAATGGAAACCATAAAGGTATGCCATAAATGAAAAATACATAAGCTTAAGTAAAACATAAACATATTAGATATCATATATAAATATAGTGTCTTCTTAATGGACACCTTTGAAGGTGTTAGAAGAATGTTGAACAATCATCGTTTCGGGAGGCAGAAATTCGCCATCCACGGAAACAGTATGTTCTTTAACCATTAGATGTAGGTGTGTAAAAGTGTAGCTCGAATCCTTATTATAAAAACCTACTAGTATATTTATGATACTGTATTTGTTACAAAATAAATGAATAAAAAGAGTTTAGGGGGTTGGATAAGCAAAATAAAACAAAAGGACTCAAGTGAAGACATTACCTTAAAATCGGGTAACTCCCTTTGGTTTGAGCTCAAAGGATTCCTTGGAAAGTATTCTGCCCAAATTGAGGCTTCAAGGAGTTATATAGGGAAGTGGAGAGACAAAATGGTCAGAGTTTGGCCAATCCAAAGGCTTTGGGAGTGTGGGTAAGGAGGTAGAGGTGGGGGCCTTTTATAAGAGGAGAGGAGGGGCACTCTTGGAAGGTAAAGAAAAGTTACATTATTTTAAAATGGTATTCGGATTTAAGAGGTCCCACATTGATGTGTTTCGAGGATAAGGTGATAAGGGTTCTAAATACACTCATCCAATAGGTTTTGGACATGTTTAGGTCTTAGATATTACATTATCATTCCATTTTATTTAAATCGTTAAATAATGAGGTCATCGCTGCATCATCATGATGTCATAAATAATTTAATTTATTTAATGTCTAAAAATTATAAAAAAAATAGTATGATATAGGAACTCTTTTTATATTTCCAATGAATATTTATAGTCAAAAATCGGATTTTTATAACCCCATGTAAAAGTTGTTTTAGTAAAACATTTCATGTTTGTCTCATTTTTACATTAACTTTAAATAAAAAGATATTAATGTAATTTTCCAACCAAAGTGGCTTCATGGGGTCCCCAAGTTGACCCATGGGTTATCTTGGTCGTCCATGACACATTCAATGAGGTTAGGACATGTGTCAAGTTCATTTCATATTATTAAAACATTATTTTTACCTTAAACTACACTAATTACCTCTAATCGCGATTAAAAAATTAATAAGTTATTATTCACCAAAAAATTATTTTTATCCCATTGAACCAAATTTTACTTCTTAATGACAACCATGTATGTCAGAGTTTTGAAATTCAAAACAAAAAGATGGAAAATTTTCATTTAAACGGAAAAAATCAGTTTTTATAAGTACCACTTAGTGGTTTCACTATTCATCAAAAATTGATGTTTTTCAGAAAAATCCCAAATATTCACCCTAAGCTATATTTGATATTACGAATTCAAAAATGAAGTCTATTTTACAAAATTCAAAACATATAAGTCACATTAATTAATTTAATAATTAATTCCCGCTGTCAAAGCAAATAGTGTGTTTTTATGAAACAATAAGTATCAAAAGATTGACACTAGTTTAAGTCTGATTTCAAAGTGAAATTAATTCCAACGACCACAATTGTATTTAATGGTAAAAATATATTCTAATTTCACTTTAAAACCAATTCAAAATATAATCTAATCATATAAATAAATTAGATTAAAAAGGGGTTTTGAATTAAAATACAACATTTTACACTATTCATTAAAAAAATGAACTTTATCAGAAAGATACCAAAAATTTACACAAAGTAAATTTTGATGTCCCAATTCTTAAGAAGAGTTTTATTTGGTCCAAAAGGATGTATAAGAGTGAACAAAACTATATTTAATGATGGTTCTCCATCAAAAGGCGATAAGTGAACCTTTAGTGAAACCTAGGGCATATACGACTAAAATTGAATTATTCCCGTATTTTATGCCTTTATCTTTTATTGGATAAATGTAAAAACATTTAAAAACATATATAATCATATTTTAGTTATTTATATAAATTCCCACCAATACAATGGTTACATGTTAACTACCATTTAAAATAATATTATTTTATTATTAGAGTGCAACGTAAGATTCCCAAGAAACTCGTTGTTGCGTGTTGGGTACGCCATCGAACATAGCGTCCCCTTTAAAGTCATATTAATATTTTATTCAAAAATATGGATAAATATGAAAATTTCATATTCTTTATTTACCTGGGGTGTTACATCCTTCCCCCCTTTTGGAAATTGCGTCCTCGCAATTTTTAAAATTGAGCTTGGAAACATCCTTGAAAGTCCCACATCGGAACAAGAGTCGGTAAAACAATCACTTTAAAATAAAGGAAGATAAGTACAGAGGTCACCCGAGTTAACCCATATTAGGATTCCATGTTGAAAAATATGGACATGGAGGAGAAAACATAGGGTCATGTTCTTGAGGGAGAGTGATAGTAAACATGTCTAGGAGAAAGATAACCATAAGAAAATCACAAACTTGTGATGGGTAAAACGGTATTTGATTCCCCAGTAGGAAAAGTTAATAGACAACATTTTTGTTTTAAGTTACTTTTTATTGAGGGATTTATTCATAAGGAAACATAATCACTTATCACGTTGACTTTCAACTTTTACTAGATTCCTTAATCAAACTCATATTTTTTCCAAAAGACGAGTATTTAGGGAGACTTGTTCGCATTAAGAGAACTATAATCTACTTCTAGAGAATCACCTAATCTACCAAAGAGAACTATATACTTCCCATTTCTTTAGGCTTTAACCAAAACCAAAACCAAAAGGTTAGTACAAGGTCAGATAATCCATAAAAGGATAACCCTTTAAAAAGAAAATCTATTCTTAATCTCCAAAATTTGTCCAACAAAACCCAAAGTTCAACGAGGACCATCCGATAAACAATTTGTCCATAAAATTCTTCAAAGTAAACCAATATAATACTGAAACCCAAATATTTGAAGGATTTAGTCCCATAGTCTTCCAATTTAAATCGTAACATTTATCTCCAAACAACATCAGTTTCCCCTAAAGTCTCATATTGAAAAGTAATTAACCTAATCACATATCCTCCATGATAGGTTAATCATTTTCATAAATAACCCAAAATAAACTTAATCTTAATTTATAAAATCATATAACTAAAAAGAATTAGTCAAACTAACCAGGGACTTCACGTAGTCCAGTGGTAGGCGATAAATACAAATCGCACTTTGGTTGTGGGTTTGATTCTCGCAGCTTTGTCCGACACGACGGGTAGTCACACGGTCTGCGTGTTTTCCTTTTTCCAAAACTATATAATTCTCAAATCATTCCCCAAAAAGAGATAAAATCATAAAAAATGATCATAACATATTTTAACCTGAAGTTTATCTCATGCCTTTCATTTTCCATCATATCATATAATAACCCATAATTACCCCAAAAGTAAGGATCATATAAACTCTAACGGTTACCTTTATAATTATTACCTGAACATCCACATTGATTGGTCATCTTGTACATGATACATTACAGAACATACCAAGGTTCAAGTGGTTGATCATGACTCCTTGATATTTGGTTTAGAACAACAACGAGTTTCCTCATTGAATCCTCCATTTTATCTAGTATCTTAATCATAGAACCACCAAAGTTTCCTTAAAACCTGTTGTCTCTTTGGTGCCTGCTAGATCCATCCATTCACTAAAAACAGAAATGTCAGTGTGAGTATATCAACAAAACCATCATATACTAATGAGGGAGATAACCACTAAGATATACTTACTCATTCACTTTATCAAAAACTAGGACTCTTTCTAAAATCCTATCCATTATGGTATTGTCACTTATGCTTGGAGAATACCCTAACCTCTAAAGTTATCTAAACCGACCTTTCATACCAACTTTAAGGCCCCATCCTTAAACCTTACTTAATCTTGAGTTATTACAAGATTACACATTGAGGATCTTTTTAGGTTTAGAGTTTTAGAGAATTAGATCATGAAATATGCATTACATTCCACATTTAAACAAAGTGGTCACATAAAAGACAATATTCATTATTTCCATCAACGGAAATATATTTAAAATAAAACACGGATTCTTTCTTGACACATCCTTGACACTATCATCACATCATGTACCTTTCCCTTGACCTGTGAAAAACATTTCAAAAACTTGGGATGAGCATAAAAATCTCAGTAAGGGTTATAAAAATATGGAAAGGAAACATGAGTTCATATATACATAATAATGAAATCATACTTTACCAATAAAACACAGGCACTTTAACATACCTCATCAAATCATGAATAAATCATAGAAATCATAAGACATAAAGGTAACTTGAGGCATTCATAACATTCTTACGTAGGGAGTAACCCTCTTGGTTACGTTTGGAATACCCATCACAATATATTCCCTAAATCTCTTTGGAGAAACCTTAACGTTACACTCCTTCGCGTTACCCAATGTATTGGAGAGCTATATCGGGCTCACCCGCCCTTAGTTTATCACGGAACCACCCGTTTTCAGAACAATGCCCAAGAACCATAACATAAACGTATCACATAAAACATGCATAAAGGAAACATAACATTTCCACATTTCAATCACAATATAACATTTTAGTATATTTAAATAATGAATCCATTCAAAAAGAAACCATTTCCAAAACCATTTAAAACATTTAATAAAGAGATTTTGAATAAAAGTGTCCCATACCACCTTGAAGCTTTTAAAATTTTAAACCATTAATATCCATATAAATAAGTCCTTAAAACCACTTTGAAACCATGGATATTAATAATAACAAATAATTAAAACATTTAAAGCGATATTTTGGTTAAAGGGGTTCTACCAAAATTAGAGACACTTGAATACAATAATTGAGGAATAACATTTAGTCAGAACTTTATAATATCATGAGAATAAATGGATTCATGATATAATATTCCAAAGGACAGTATATACACCATATAAGAGTGAATTGGTGCATAACAATAATGAAGTCTCAGTAGAAATATCAAATGTGATGAATTCCCTTATAAAGAATGTATCCTTAAATTAAGGATAATTCAATCTCAAAATTATGTGTGAAAAATATAAATACACCCAATATAAGTGGGTATTAAGTGTAAAACAATAAAATTTAATTCACACATATTCAAAAGATGACATATTCAATAACTACATGTTGAACCCAAAGAAATCGAAATTGGGTTAAAAAGTTCCCTTGGTAGAATTCGACAGCCTAACGGCATCACTTCAAAATTCAGAAAATGAGTTGATGAGAGATAAAAAGGGCATCTCATCACTTGGACATAAAATTTACATCAATAAGGATATAAAAGAACATATCCCAACATAATAGTATGTGAATTAAAAGACATAACAAAAGAAGTCTTTTGAAAAGAGGAGGGTGAAAGGTCCCCTTATCGAGTTGGGTAACTTTCGAAACGTACACCCCATGGAAGAAGGGTCATACAATGAAGATGTGAATACCCATAAATGAAATTATACTACACAAGGTGTATAATAATGGTAATTACATACACCACTCAAAGGAAATTGTGGCAAATGTAGCATAAATCTCACGGGAATAAAAGTGAGATGAAAAACCACTTACGAAAACTCGGCAGCCTAACGGCGCCACTTAAAACTTCCAAAATGGATTGATGAGAGGAAATAGGGTATCTAATCATATGAACATAAAAATTACAGTAAGAGTAATATAAAATAACAACCCAGTCACAAGAAATATGAGCTTAAAAGGAATGACATAAAAGAGCGTACTTAAAAAGAAAGAGAGGAGTAGGATCCCTTACCTCGGGTCCGACTTGACTCGATCGTTCTTTAATCTCCTGAATAATAAACTTGAGTTAATTTCTACTTCCTTAAGAATATTTTTCAAGTTCGTTATTCCTTTTATATCACTTATTACCATGTCATAAAAATTATTTAATCATTTAAGTTAATAATGTTTGTTTTGTCAATATTTGGTTCTTAAGTCGAAAGTGGACTTCTTACAATTACATGTTGTTCGTGTGGTCAAAGGTTCGTTATATCCAGAGTTGTATTAATGATTTAGATATCATATATATCATATATATAGTATATTCATGCATTTATAATATTACATAACATTTAGAGTTAAGAAATGAAATGCACCGTTCATTGAGACGGTAAGTCGTACGTACGCATGAACGCTACTTCCATTTCTATTTCATATTTAATGGAATTAAAAAATAATGATACATAACAGTATTTTAATTCCAGTATGGTATCATATATAATATCATTAAATATATCCTTTATACTTACCACATATGGTATTAACGAATCAAATCACTTTGAGGGGGCGGTAGTCCGCACTTCCTTAAATGAAGATATCGCGTTTACCCATAATGGAAACCATAAAGGTATGCCATAAATGAAAAATACATAAGATTAAGTAAAACATAAACATATTATATATCATATATAAATATAGTGTCATATTAATGGCCACATTTGAAGGTGTTAGAAAAATGTTGAACAATCATCGTTTTGGGATGCAGAAATTCGCCATCCACGGAAATAGTATGTTCTTTAACCATTAGATGTAGGTGTGTGAAAGTGTAGATCAAATAATTATTATAACAACATACTAGTATATTGATGATACTGTTGTTGTTACAAAAGAAATGAATAAAAAGAGTTTATGGGGTTGGAGAAGCAAAATAAAACAAAAGGACTCAAGTGAAGACATTACCTTAAAATCGGGTAACTCCCTTTGGTTTGAGCTCAAAGGATTCCTTGGAAAGGATTATGCCCAAAGTGAGGCTTCAAGGAGTTAGAGAGGGAATTGGAGAGACAAAATGGGCAGAGGTTGGCCGAGCCAAAGGCTTTGGGAGTGTGGGTAAGGAGGTAGAGGTGGGGGCATTTTATAAGAGGAGAGGAGGGGAAATCTTGGAAGGTAAAGAAAAGTTACTTTATTTTAAAATGGTATTCGGATTTAAGAGGTCCCACATTAATGTGTTTCGAGGATAAGGTGATAAGGGTTAGAAATACACTCATCCAATAGGTTTTGGACATGTGTAGGTCTTAGATATTACATTATCATTCCATTTTATTTAAATCTTTAAATAATGAGGTCATCGCTGCATCATCATAATGTCATAAATAATTTAATTTATTTAATGTCTAAAAATTATAAAAAAAATACTATGATGTAGGAACTCTTTTTACATTTCCAATGAATATTTATAGTCAAAAATATGATTTGTATAACCCCATGTAAAAATTGTTTTAGTAAAACATTTCATGTTTGTCTCATTTTTACTTTAACTTTAAATAAAAAGATATTAATGTCATTTTCCAACCAAAGTGGCTTCATGGGGTCCCCAAGTTGACCCATGGGTTTTCTGGGTCGTCCATGACACATCCAATGAGTTTAGGAGATGTGAAAAGTTCATTTCATATTATTAAAACATTATTTTTACCTTAAACTACACTAATTACCTCTAATCGCGATTAAAAACTTAATAAGTTACTATTCACCAACAAATTATTTTTATCCCATTGAACCACATTTTACTTCTTAATGACAACCATGTATGTCGGATTTTTGAAATTCAAAACACAAAGATGGAAAAATTTCATTTAAACGGAAAAAATCAGTTTTTATAAGTACCACTTAGTGGTTTCACTATTCATCAAAAATTGATGTTTTTCAGAAAAATCCCAAATTTTCACCCTAAAATATTTTTGATATTCCGAATTCAAAAATGAAGTCTATTTTACAAAATTAAAAACATATAATTCAAATTAATTAATTTAATAATTAATTCCCGCTGTCAAAGCAAATAGCTTGTTTTTATGAAACAATAAGTATCAGAAGATTGACACTAGTTTAAGTCTGATTTCAAAGTGAAATTAATTCCAACGACCACGATTGGATTTAATGGTAAAAATATATTCTAATTTCACTTTAAAACCAATTCAAAATATAATCTAATCATATAAATAAATTATATTAAAAAGAGGTTTTGAATTAAAATACAACATTTTACACTATTCATTTAAAAAAATAAACTTTATCAGAAAGATACCAAAAATTTACACAAAGTAAATTTTGATGTCCAAATTATTAAGAAGAGTTTTATTTGGTCCAAAAGGATGTATAAGAGTGAACAAAACTATATTTAATGATGGTTCTCCATCAAAAGGTGATAAGTGAACCTTTAGTGAAAACTAGGGCATATACGCCTAAAATTGAATTATTTACGTATTTTATGCCTTTATATTTTATTGGATAAATGTAAAAACATTTAAAAACATATATAATAATATTTTAGTTATTTCTATCCATTCCCGCCAATACAACGTTTACATGTTAACTACCATTTAAAATAATATTATTTTATTATTAGAGTGCAACGTAAGATTCCCAAGAAACTCGTTGTTGCGTGTTGGGTACGCCATCGAGCATAGCATCCCCTTTAAAGTCATATTAATATTTTATTCAAAAATATGTATAAATATGAAAATTTCATATTCTTTATTTACCTGGGGTGTTACATATAATCTCAATTGAGTCACTTAGATGGTGACATGTTAATCTAAGAAATTTCCCACTTTAGAAATTCCAAATATAAGTGGTCAAAACACCTAAGGGATGCCTTGGGTTCTATCAAATAATCATATATAAAGGGATATTACATTGTTGAACAATTCCAGAAGATATGTGGGAGTACCAAAATTGTAAAAATAATAATATTGTCCCATTTCACCTAGATCACCTGATGGGTGACCATATAAGTTGCACACAATATGTGAACATCCAATCAAGGATCAACTAGTACATATGAGTCTACAATGGTCAATTTTAAATACATAAATCACTTAAATAGAGATGCTTTACCAAATATGGTGTGCGACAGAGTGGCTTAATTACGAAACATCGAACCCCAAAGGGAAAACAATGTGACTACCAACCTAAAGTTCATAGATGACGCCTCTCCCAATATCTGATTCATATTTCAAGATTTTTTAGAGAAATATGAGAAATGGTTTAGTTCCGTGATAGTATGGAAAATGTGCCTATGCCTATACAGCATAAAGGATCCAATGGGAAACTAAAATAGGATGTATGAGTGGGGTTTTACTTACGTTGAGCTATCCAATGCTTCCTTCAGATCTTGAATTGGGTGTCTAATGATAGAGCTATGGATGAACCTATGTTAAAAAAAATGAGTTATACAATAGTTTATTGAATTCAAAATAACTGGAAGATGAAATAGAAAAGGAAAAGTGGTATAAGAATGGGAGAGGGGTAAACTTGTAAATTCACCACTCTATTTTATTGTATACTAGGATTATTCCATGTGATATGTTTATCTACATTCCTTTACTCACTGAACGATGCATTTGGTTGTGCTTAGTTAAACATATCTTTTCATATTGATTGTATTATGTATTCTGTTGGTGTTTTGGTATTCTTTGAAAGGTTTTTGTACAGGGCACTGGTCATGGGCTCCAGAAACTGGTTCTTTTTTTGTAAATCTTCTCTATAGCGGTGGTTTTAACTGCTGCTAACTGTAATAGGTACATTTAGCGGTGGTTTTAACCACCGCTAAATATCAATATTTTTCTATTATCAGCGGTTTTAACCACCACTACGGTCTTAAATTTAAAGGTGGTTCTAACCGCCACTATAGTGGCCCATCTTCTGTGCTTTTTTCGCGGTGGTTATATTGTTTGTTGCGGTGGTTTGACCCGAAAGGCCATTACTTTTTTTAGCGGTGGTTTTAACCGCCGCTAAAAAAAAGTAATCCCATGCCCGGAAAAAATGCCTCAAAAAACAATATAACCGCTGTAAAAAATGTGCCAACTACGACGGTTCTCATAAACCACTGCTAAACCACTTTAACTGCCGCAAATAGTTTTTTTACACGCAATTTAGCGGAAGTTTATAGAAACCGCCGCCATATCCAAAAATAACTACCGTGACATTGAAATTTTCATGTAGTACATTGTAATGCCCCGACCCCAGTTTCCTAGAGTCGATGAATTATTACATAACATTAGCATGATACAAGGAAATTATTTCCCGAAATACCGATCAGTTTAGTAGCCTTGGAAATTCTAGATACATTCATAAGGTCAACATTACAACTTGAAAATAAAAACAACACTAAATTTTTCCATTAGAAAAATCCAAGATTCCTATATTATACCTGAAAGTCACTCATAACTAACTTCTTCATATCCTAGGAAAATGAAACATAAAAAAAGGGTGAACTCAAATTCTCAGTAAGAGTAAGAAATATAGCCTAAGATAACATAAACATTAGGCATGGTGAATAATTGAAAACACATGCTTTTACAAATAATTAACATAAACACTTTATGGCAGGAATATGAGCTGAGTAAATACTTCCATAATAAAACATAGTCATGGGTATTCTACTAGTCGAATAACCACATGAAATATCAATAGCTAATCTCATAATTATGTAATGAATAATGCCGAACATCATAATCACATATTCAAGGCCTCGTGCAAAGACTACAAATAATATTTTTTCAAGGCCTTATATCAAGACACTATTTTGTCTCATGAGACCTACCGATGCATCGAGGATCTATAGAGGGCTCCACCCGTCACTTACTAATTCCAATTCATTCCTCATATGAAAATTTTGAAACATAACATAAACATTTGTATTAAAACTAGCATACGAAATGTCAATTATTTATCCACAAACCTTGAATGGAATAAAAATAGCACATCCACTCTCAAACATAACTCATTCAATACAATATGGAATATTTTATTGTAACAGAATAACCTCAATCGATAATAATGAAGGATATTTACATAAATGAAAATAATCATCAAAACTATTTGAGAGAAATATCCCCTTTTCTTCTTGAAAACATTTAAAAGTCACACTATTTGTCAAGAAGCCATTTAAAAATAGATTTTTAAATCAAAGTGTCCCATACCACTTTGAAACTTTTAAAAGGAATTTTATTTTTAAAACTTAAATGTCCATATAAATAAATCCTTAAAACCATTTTTAAAACATGGACATTAATGAGAAAGATTTAGAATAATAAATCTTTAAAACATTTAAAATGATATTTTAGTTAGAGTTCCTAACCAAAAGAGGGAAACTTGAATACAGATAATTTAGGTAACAAAAACTTCATAACATCATGAGAATAAAGAGATACATGATATACTATGTCAAAGTACATTATATACACCATATAAAAGTGATTTGGTGTATAACAACAAAGAAGTCTCAATGGAATGTAAATTGAGATGAAATCTCTTATAAAGACCGTATCCTTAGGATAAGGATAAATCAACAACATAATTATGTGTAAAAAATATAAATACACTCAATATGATTGTATATTCAGAGTAAATCAATCAGCGGACATTCACAAATATTCTTGTAAAAATAACTCCAATGAATTGGATGTTTAACTCAATAAATGGAGATTGAGTGAAAATTACTCTTATCAAGTTTATATCGTTGACTTGAGAATTTATAAATGGAGTGATTATGTGTATGAAAAGTATATCCATGGAAAGGGGAGTGGAAATTATGACATAAGAAAATGAATAGTGATTCCACACATAATCTTAGACTAAAATAATCAAGGAAGTATGTGTAAAGTCGAATGAGTGGAAATTAAAATTTCAAATTCCCTTATCGATTTGGTAAATTACGAAACATACACCCATGAAAGAAGGATCATACAATTATGATTTAAATATCCATAAATTAAAGTATATTACACAATGAATACAATCGTGGGTAGTATACACACCACATGTAATAAATAAGTGGTGAACAATGGAAATCTCACGGATTTAAAAGTGAGATAAGAAACCCCTTACTTTGTAGTTTTTCCTCGGTCGAGGGTAGGTTAACCTCCTGTATAATGGTGAATTAATTGTTATTAAATTATACAAGAATTATATACATTAATATGATATCATATATGATCTTTTAACATTGCTTTGTTAATAATATCATAGTATTATCCTTGTTTCGGGTGTTAATGGATTTGTTTTCCTTTATATTCTTTGTTATGTGAGTCATATTTTTTATGGATGGGATTTATATTATTCATATCCAGAATTATATCATGTATATAAACATTATTTTTAATCATAAAATGAAATTTAGTCTTGAATGGACACGATGGGAAATGAATCTCATCGCGTTCGTGGAGACGGTAATCCGTACGTACGCACGAGCGAAAATATCATTATTTTGATATTAAAATAATATATAATTGGATGTTATATCATATATAAATAATAATTATCATGTTAAATTTATTATTTAAATCAATTACACATCATTATTATACCCATCCAAATAATAATGTATTGAATAACAATTACACCACGATGTGGAGACGGTAATCCGTACGTACGTGCGTATGGTGACATGTCATTCAAATGATGGATAGAATAATGAATATGGTTGTACCATATTTATAATAACATCACAGTACAGATAATATACTAGATTTATTATTTTATAATGTAAATAACAAATAAAGAATAATTTGAAGAAGAAAAGAACTTGAAAGAGGGTGGTGAAATTATTACCTCTTCTTCGGGTTCTTCCTATTGATTTGATCAAAAGGGATCCTTAGGTTGAATTTATGACTAATGGAGGGCCTCTAGGATGAAGTTATGATAGTTTAGAGGGTATTTGGGCAGGTTTTGGCTGAGACAAATGGCTTTTAAGGTGTGAATTAGAGAGAAGGGGGAGTTCCCTTTTATAAGAGTGGTGAGGGGAACCTTAGGAAAAGATAGAAATATTATTTTATAATAAAATAATTTTCGGTTTCTAATGCCTACAAAATGGATTATTTAAATGATAAGATGGGGATGGGTCTAAAAGCACTCAACCAATAGGTTTTAGAGAGGTTTGGGTCACTATATTAACCTTAACTTTTAGATTTAACCCTTAGTTAAATATTTTGACATTTACCATGTCTCTTTGTATTTTTATATTATATGGTTAATAAACTTACTATATACTTCCAAGATAACCCCAAGTTGTTAATTAATGATACACCTATCATTATATAAGCCCTTTGTCCGAGCCTTAGATTTTTAGAAATATAATATCAATTAATAATATAATATTTGTTTTAAAAACTCTTTTATGTCAATTTGGACACTATTTGGTATTTTGTTTTTTCTAAATTCATAACAGCATTATTGATTCGAAATAAATTCTTATAACCGACCCTAATATGTCATATTAACCTATAAAATTATTTTAATTCATAAAAATTTTCAAATTACATTTATTTGGATATTTATAATATCAATTATTTTGATATTTCATTAATTAGGTAATTACTGCATCATCATTGTGTCATAAAAAAATTTAAGTCTTTAATGTCTAAAAAATATAAATAAAAAACAATTATTTAGGAAATATTTTTATCTTTCTAATGAATATTTATAGTCTAATTTATCTTATGTGTAACCCTATATTAATAATATTTTATTTATTAAACTTTGATTTTAACTCTTTTAACTCTTCTTTGAAATGAATAATAATAAATGTCCTAATCTAATCCAAGTGGTCCAAAGAGGTTCATATTTTATTCCTAATATTGTTTCTGGTCGAATTATATTTATCCACTAGAATTAGGACAAGTGTTATTTTAATAATAATATCATTTTTACCCTTAATTACACTATTTACTTTTAACCGTGGTAAATAAAAGTAAAAAGTTACTATTCACCAAGAATTATTTTTTTCTTATTAAACCACATTTTACTCTTTTATATTAACCATGTCTCTTGGATTTTTAAGATTCAACTCACAGAAGAGGTAAAATTAAGTTTTATGTGAATTTGCAAATTCTCCTAGGAGGTGGGCAAAAGACGGTGAAAAGTTCGATAAAATTTTTATATATCTAAAATTATTATAAACTGACTCCAAATAATTACATTAAACTTATATAGGTATTATGTATCTATTTTTACCTAAAAAAAATATAAATAAAATAAATAATTATTTAAATAAAAATTCGATTTTAAACTATAACTGAGTGTTTTTCACTATTCATCAAAAATTAAAAGTTTTCAGAAACATACCAAAAATTCACCCTAAGCTAATTTTGATATTATGAATTCAAAAATGAAGTCTATTTTATGAAATTAAAAACATATAAATTTCATTTATTAGTTTAAAATTAATTTCTATTGTCAAAACTAAAAAACATATTTTTATGAAATAATAACCAAAAGATTGACATTTGTTTATGTCCAATTTCAAAGTGAAATTACTTCCAATGACCAACATTGGATTAAATGGTAAAAATATAATCTAATTATACATCCAAACCATCCATATTTATAGTTGAACACTATAAATTATTTTTATTAAAAAAAGTTGTTTTCAGTTAAAATATATTATTTTTCACTATTCACCCAAATATGAAAGTTATCAGAAAAACACAAAAAATTTATTGAAACTAAATTATTATGTCAAAATCCCAAATAAGAAGTTTATTTTGTCAAATTTAATATATAAAACTTTCAAATATTATATTTAAAAAGGGTTCGCCCTTAAAAGGTGGTAAAACTGCATTTTTTTGAAAAATACTTCTTTTATCTGAAAAATATGAATTTTTTCTTACATTATGTCTAAGAAACTCATAATATGGATTCTAAAATTATAAGTGTTATATAAAGTTCAAAAGTCTGTTAATACTATTCATAACCGCTTTTGAATGGCTGGTTTGGTAAGTCGTGGTGCGCTTGAACTCAATGTTGCATATAGTGTAATTTATTGAATTACATTGAAGAACTAACGTACTATGAAATCTTGGGGTGTTAAATTCTTCCCTCCTTCAATAAATTGCATCCTCTCAATTTTTAAAATTGGGCTTGGGAATATAATAGAAAGTCCCACATCAGAAAAAGAGTCAATAAAATTATCACTTTAAAAGAAATAAAGATAAGTACAAAGGTCACCCAAGATAACCCATACTAGGATTCCATGAAGGAAAACATGTATATAGAAGATAAACTAAGTGTCAAGTTCTGATGGAGAGGGATAGAAAACATGATCAGGAGAAAGTTAACAACAAGAAAACCACAAACTTATGATGGGACAAACAGTCATTAGTTTCCCAGTAGGAAAAGTAAACGGACAACATTTTTTTATTTTAAGTTACATTTCTTAAAGATAAGGAATTTATTTATGACATTGACTGAGAACATAAGTGATATACTTACTTTTTAAGTAGAGTTTCAATATTTAATAAATTTCTACCAGTAACACGTTTTTTTTAATGATGAGTATTCAAGAAGACTTGGTCACACCGGAAGAGCTAGAATAAACTTCTAGATAATCACATTATCCACAAGGGATAAACTATATATTTACCTTGTCTTTAGAGATTAATCAAAACCAAAATAGTTAGTACAAGATCTGATGATCCCCCAAAAGGATATTCTTTTAGAGAAAAAAACACTAATATTAATTTCTAAAATTAAACAAACAATACCACAAAGTTAAATAAATACCATTCAATAAACAATTGTTCTTAAAATCCTTCAATATAATCCAAACTAATACTGAAACCCAAAACTTAGAAGAATTTGGTTATTTAGTCTTCCACGTTAAATTGTATCTCCAAATTACATCAACTACTCTTAAAGTCACATACTTAAAAGTAATTAACCTAATCACATATTATCTATTATAGGTTAATCATTTCCATAAATAACCCAAATCACTATAAATCCACAATAAAAACATAGATAAAAATCCACCATTACTCCTCAAATGAAATCCCATAGTGTTCTATTTTCCATGGGCATATAGTGTTCCCAACAAAGCGAACATCTTCCAAAATAACATTTATCACTTAATCACCAAATCATTTTCCTATACTAAGGGTATTCATTTGATAAGACATAATATCCCAAATCAACTTATTATTGATCAATAAAATCATTTAACTAAAAATAATTAGTCACAATAACTAGGGACTTCACGTAGTCCAGTGGTAGGCGATAAATCCCAATCGCATTCTGTTTGTGGGTTTGATTCCCACAGATTTTTCCGACACGACAGGTTGTCACACGGTCTGCGTGTTGTCCTTTTTTAAATACTATATTTTATAACATTACCAAAATGAGATAAATTCCTCAAAATAACCATAACATAATTTAACCAAAAATGTTATCTCATACCTTGAATTTTCATCCCAAAATATAATAACTTGCAATTGCCTCAAACCCAATGATCATATAAAACCAAATGGTTATTTATAACTATATCCACAAGAGAAAAGATAAGTCTTCCTCAAATATCGTATTCACATGACAAACTGTAGGGCTATAAATAAAAGAGAAAATTATTCCAAAATAATCCCATCAACAAGGATCACTAATACTTTTAAACATTTCTCCAACCATTTATTTCCACATAGATTCTTCTTTGACCAGAAAATATCTTATAGAATAGGACAATCACTTGGGTAATGGCCAGGTCCCCTACATTTACAGAAAATGACTATAAATGGATTCGTGGGACCATTTTTATTTTCTTCCATAGAACTCTTCATTTTTCCTCAGCAATTATTCACTTTTTGTCCTTCTTTCCCACACGTAAAGCATTTCTTTGTTCCATTGAGATACTTTCCTGGGTGTCTCCTTCCACATTTCCTACATGATGGAAATTGAGGATTCTTTTCTCCATGGTCTCCACTACTGGAGCTCTTATCATTCATCACCTTTCTCCTCTTTGTTGATTCCGGGAGTTGGTTAATATATATATTATTGATCATATTTTTGGAAAACTGATTTGGCATGAAAACGATATCTTTTACGCCTAACAACATTCCATTTTGTTTCTCATTTCCACCACCATTCCCACCTTGTACATCATTCTCAAAGTGACAATGACTTCCTTGGAATCCATCCATTGACTAAAACCAGAAAGCATTGTGTGATTAATAGTAGTTATAAAATCATTTATAGAATATCATGACACCATATTTTCAATTTGAAACACCTTAGGATTAACCAAGGTCATTTATTCTCATCTTATATTAAAATACTTCAAATTGGTTTGTAAAGAAAATGTAAATTATCCTAAGCATATCCCCCGAGAGTGTCGTAACCAAGAGTGCAGCAAGGCCTGTTGTCGTGCACCAGTTCTCGTTTGAGTCTAGATCAAAGTAGTGTTTTCGGGTTTTACCCCTAGGTACATCTGTGCTAGAGCCGCCTCTACCTGCTCATATCCAGACAGGGATGTATTGCTTAGAAAACTAACAAAATCACTACAATACCAAAATTTTAGGAAGTTACTCTATACTAATCCTCAAAGTCTATCTTAAGGCTATGTTCTCTAATCAAAGTTTACCTAAATCTAGTTTCCAAGGTTTATAATAAACTTCCTCTGATACCAACAGTAACGCCCCGACCCCAGTTACCCAGATTCGGTGCATTATTACCTAACATTGGCATGATACAGGGAAATAATTTCCCGAAAGACCAATCAGTTTAGTAGCCTTGGAAAAAATAGATACATTCATAAGGTCAACATTACAACTTGAAAATAAAAACAACACTAAATTATTCCATTAGAAAAATCTAGGCTTCCTAGAATATGCCTACAAGTCACTGATAACTAACTTCTTCATATCCTGGGAAAATGAAACATAAAAAAATGGGTGAGCTCAAATTCTCAGTAAGAGTAAGAAATACAGCGGAAGATAACATAAACATTAGGCATGGTGAATAATTTAAAACACATGCTTTTACAAATAATTAACATAAACACTTTATGATAGGAAAATGAGATGAGTAAATACTTCCATAATAAAACATAGTCATGGGTATTCTACTAGTTGAATAACCACATGAAATATCAATAGATAATCTCATAATGATGGAATGCATAATGTCGGACATCATAACCACATAGTCAAGGCCCCGTGCCAAGACTACAAATAAGATTTTGTCAAGGCCCTGTACCAAGACACTAGTTTGTCTCATGAGACCTACCGATGCATCGAGGAGCTATAGTGGGCTCCAACTGTCACTTACTATGTCTAATGCATTCCTCATATGAAAATTTTGAAATATAACATAAACATTCTTATTAAAACTAGCATACGAAATGTCAATACTTTATCCACAGCTCATGAATGGAATAAAAATAGCACATCCACTGTCAAAAATAACTCATTCAATTCAATATGGAAGATTGTATTGTAATATATTAACCTCAATTGAGAATAATTAAGGATAATGACATAGATGAAAATAATCATCAAAACTATTTGAGAGAAATATCCCCCTTTTTCTTGAAAATATTTAAAAGTCACACTATTTTTCAACAAGCCGTTTAAAAATGGATTTTTGAACCAAAGTGTCACATACCAATTCGAAACATTTAAAAGTAATTTTAGTTTTTAAACTTCAATATCCATATAAATAAATCCTTAAAACCATTTTTAAAACACTGACATTAATGATAAAGATTTAGAATAATAAATCTTTAAAACATTTAAAATGATATTTTAGTTAGAGTTCCTAACCAAAATAGGGACACTTGAATACAAATAATTGAGGTAATAAAAACTTTATAATATCATGAGAATAAATCGATCCATGATATACTATGTCAAATTACATTATATACACTATATAAAAGTGATTTCGTGTATAACAACAAATAAGTCTCCATGGAATGTAAATTGAGATGAAATCTCTTATAAAGACAGTATCCTTAAGATAAGGATAAATCAATGAAATAATTATGTGTGAAAAATATAAATACACTAAATATAAATTGTATATTTATTGTAAATCAATCATAGGACATTCATACATATTCTTGTAAAAACAATACCAATGAATTGGATGTTTAACTAAATAAATGGAGATTTAGTTAAAATTACTCTTATCAAGTTAATATCTATGACTTGAGAATTTATCAACGGATTGATTATGTGTATCAAAAGTATATCCATAGAAATGGGAGTGTGAATTTTGACATAATAAAATGAATAGTTATTCCACACATAATCTTGGAGTAAAATAATCAATGAAGTATGCGTAAAGCTGAATGAGTGGAAATTGAAATTTCAAATTCCCTTATCGATTTGGTAAATTATGAAACATACACCCATAAAAGAAGTATCATACAATGATGATGTATATATACATAAATTAAAGTATATTACACAATTAATACAATCGTGGGCAGTACACACACCACATGAAATAAATAAGTGGTGAACAATGGAAATCTCATGGAATTAAAAGTGAGATAAGAAACCCCTTACATTGTACTTTTTCCTTGGTCGAGGGTAGGTTAACCTCCTATTTAATGGTGAAATAATTTTTATTAAATTATAAAAGAATCATATACATTAATATGATATCATATATGATCTTTTAACATTGCTTTGTTAATAATATCATAGTATTATCGTCGTTTCGGGTGTTAATAGATTCGTTTTCCTTTATATTCTTTGTTATGTGAGTCATATTTGTTATGGATGGGATGTATCTTATTAATATACAGAATTATATCATGTGTATAAACATTATTTTTAATCATCAAATGAAATTTAGTCTTGAATGGACACGATGGGGAATGAATCTCATCGCGTTCGTGGAGACGGTAATTCATACGTACGCACGAGCGACAATATCATTGTTTTGATATTAAAATAATATATAATTGGATGTTATATAATATATACAGAATAATTATCATGTTATATTTATTATTTAAATCAATTACACATCATTATTATACCCATCCAAATAATAATGTATTGAATAACAATTACACCACGACGTGGAGACGATAATCTGTACGTACACACGTATGGTGACATGTCATTCAAAGGATGGATAGAATAATGAATATGGTTGTACCATATTTATAATAACATCATAGTATATAGAATATACTGTATTTATTATTTTAGAATTGAAATAACAAATAAAGAATAAGTGGAAGAAGAAAAGAACTTGAAAGAGGGTGGTGAAATTATTACCTCTTCTTCGAGTCCTTCCTTTTGATTTGATCAAAAGGGCTCCTTAGGTTGGATTTTTGACTAATGTAAGGCCTCTAGGATGAAGAGAGGACAGTTTATACGGTATTTGGGTAGAGTTTGGCCAAGCCAAATGGCTTTGAAGGTGTGAATTAGAGAGAAGGGGGAGTGCCCTTTTATAAGAGGGTGAGGGGAACCTTAGGAAAAGCTAGAAATATTATTTTATAATAAAATAATTTTCGGTTTATAAGGACTCCAAAATGGATTATTTAAAGGATAAGGTGGGTATGGGTTGAAAACCACTCAACCAATGGGTTTTAGATAGGTTTGGGTCACTATATTAACCTTAACTTTTAGATTTAACTCTTAGTTAAATAGTTTGACATTTACCATGTCTCTTTGTATTTTTATATTATATGGTTAATAAACCTACTATATACTTCCAAGATAACTCCAATTGGTTCATTAATGATACAACTATCATTATATAAGTCCTTTTTCTGAACCTTATATTTTTAGAAATATAATATCAATTAATAATATAATATTTATTTTAAAAAATCTTTTATGACAATTTTGACACTATTTGGTATTTTGATTTTGCTGAATTCATAACAGCATTATTTCTTTGAAAAAAATTCATCTAACTGACCCTAATATTTCATATTAACCTATAATATTAGTTTAATTCATAAAAAGTTTCAAATTACATTTATTTGGATATTTATAATAACAATTATTTTGATATTTTATTAATTAGAAAATTATTGCATCATCATTGTGTCATAAATAAATTGAATTATTTAATATCTAAAAAATATAAATAAAATACCATTATTTATTAAATCGTTTTATCTTTATAATGAATATTTATAGTCGAATTTATCTTATTTTTAACCCTATATTAATAATGTTTTAGTTATTAAACTTTGATTTTAACTCTTTTAACTCTTCTTTGAATTGAATAATAATAAATGTTCTAATATAATCCAAGTAGACCAAAGAGGTTCATATTTTATTCCTAAGGTTGTTTTTTGTTGAATTATATTTATTCAGTAGAATTAGGACATGTTTTAGGGTAATAATAATATCATTTTTACCCTTAATTACCCTATTTACTTTTAACCGTGGTAAATAAAAGTAAAAAGTTAATATTCACACAAATTTATTTTTAACTTATTAAACCACATTTTTCTCCTTGATATTAATTGTGTCTCTTGGATTTTAGAAATTCAACTCATAGAAGTGGTAAAATTAAGTTTTATGTGAATTTTCAAATTCTCCTAGGAGGTGGGTAAAAAACGGTGAAAAGTTCAATAAAATTTTTATATATCTAAAATTATTATAAACAGAATCCAATTAATTACATTGAAATTATATAGGTATTATGTATCTATTTTGACCTAAAATAAATTTAAATAAAATAAATAATTATTTAAATAAAAATTCGGTTTTAAACTATAACTCGGTGTTTTTCACTATTCATCAAAAATTAAAAGTTTTTATAAACATACCAAAAATTCACCCTATGATAATTTTGATATTCTAAATTCAAAAATGAAGTCTATTTTACCAAATTCAAAACATATAAATTTCATTTATTAGTTTAAAATTAATTCCCGTTGTCAAAACCAAAAAGCGTATTTTTATGAAATAATAACCAAAAGATTGACATTTGTTTTTGTCCAATTTCAAAGTGAAATTACTTCCAATGACCAAAATTGGATTAAATGGTAAAAATATAATCTAATTATACATCCAAACCATTAATATGTGTAGTTGAACACTATAAATTATTTTTATTAAAAAAAGTTTTTTTTCAGTTAAAATATATTATTTTTCACTATTCACCCAAATATAAAAGTTATCAGAAAAACACCAAAAATTTATTGAAACTAAATTATTATGTCCCTATCCCAAATAAGAAGTTTATTTTGTCAAATTTAATATATAAAAGTTCCAAATATTGGATTTAAAAAGGGTTCGCCATTAAAAGGTGGTAAAATTGCATTTTTTGAAAAATACTTCTTTTATCTAAAAAATATGAATTTGTCCTTACATTATGTATAAGAAACTAATAATATGGATTCTAAAATTATAAGGGTTATATAAAGTTCAAAATTCTGTTAATACTATTCATAACCACTTTTGAACGGCTTGTTTGGTAAGTCGTGGTGCGCTTGAACTCGATGTTGCGTGTAGTGTAATTTATTGAATTACTTTAAAGAAATAATGTACTATGAAATCTTGGGGTGTTACATGAATGGTCACCAAAACTTCTACTTCAAGTCGTAGAACATCTTAGTGCTTCCTGGGTGCACAACCCGTTATAAATTATGGAAATCCTCTATTATAGCCTTCCTTGTTGCTAACGGTGCAACATAATGGTTCTGATAACACAGAACACCCTCTTTAGAGAACGACCACTAGGAATCAGTCTCCCCATGATAAATAGAGTCTCTAATTCTTACATAACTCTTCAAAAATCTTATGTTCCTGAATAATCATATCGAGAAGAGAATATGTCAAAGAACCAACATCTTTGATGGTGGATAGAACCAGTGCCACCCAAGGTGACACACTTGGGTGAATAAAGTCTTTCTCAATAAGATCATCCAACTAGGACATTAGTTCTTTCGGTTTAGTTTCATCCATTTGGTAAGAGGGAAAAGAAAATGTTTGAGTACTGGGCATCAAGTCAATGGAAAACTCAACCTCTATTACCTGTGGTAAATCAGAAAAAAACAGAAGGAAACACGATGGGAAACTTGATGACAACTGGAGGGAGATCACTCCTCCAAATCAAAAGAAAACACTAATGTTACCTTCCCCAACTCCGAATAAGAAGGTTTGTCCCTACTCTACCTTGGGTCCCATTATCCTTGAAAAACAAGAGACACACCATTTGGTGTGGTAAGGTAGACCCATCGAATATAATAATCAATCTAGGCTTTATTGGCAACGATCCAATCCATCCTGAATATGACATCAAGAGATTTCATGTCGAGTACCTGAAAACTCCAAGCAATTTTGACATCTAATATAGAGAAGACACAAGTAGGACTATAGAGACCCTACTCTCTCATCATTCCAAGGGGTTTAGTAATATCCATTTCAAAAGATAAAATCTCCATAGTAATATTAAGAAGATTAATGTTATGGGTTGAAAAAAACAAGTGAGATGTACCGATATCAAATAGATCATTCACTAAAGACAAATCTATAGTAATGATACCTATCATAGTTGCTGGACCTGTATCATCTTCCTCTGGGGACTCTTCCACTGCTTGAAGAATCATTGTTTCAGATGCTTTTTGATGGAACTCCTTTGTATGTGAATCATTTGATTTCCCCACAGTTTTTGAAGGTTCTAATGATCCCAAGCTATTTCTTAGAGTGGAAAAGTTGTGTTAGAACTTATGCAAGTGCCCTAAACATCTGCAGGATCCATAGTTCAATTGTCCTACTCAAGATTCAAAAAATTTATAGCCTTGTACAACGCCATTGACTCTGGATAGAAGTGTCCAGGTATAAGAACCTTTAAGTCCTTCCACTCTAATCCCCTATGTTTTTTTTCTTTCACTATCGTATCCCACCATCTCCTACTTGTTCCCTCCAACATAAAGATGGCACACTTCACCGTGATCTAATTTGGTGTCTCCCAGAACTCAAAAATACATTCAATCTAACCCAAACATTCCTCATTATATTTAGGATCAGTGGAGCCTTTTAAAACTAGTGTATTCTCGTGAAATAAATCTAAAGAACAATTTCGAAGAGCATCCCCTGAGGTTCCACATTTTGAGCCTAAACAAGGACTAGATGTGGTGCCTATCCTAGAACTTGGACAGTTCCCACAATCACCTCAACTAGGCTTGGGTCCACTGGAGGATTCCCTCACTAAGGTTTAGTAGTATCCCCTTCTTGGATCTGATTCGCACATCTTCTTGGAGGAATGATGTTACAAAATATTAACAGACAATAAGAAAGACATTAGATAATGCTCATACATAGAAACAAGGGAAATATGATCCTGACTGGTAGAACATACATGATTTGGATTTCACTTTATCCAAATCAAAATAGGTAAAATACTAGAACTAATCCACAAGATGTATTTCCCCAACCACCCCTGGTGACTTAAGGTTCATTGCGGTGAGAGTTGGCAAGATACTCAATCGCAACTACCATTTAAGTCCCGATAAGATTTCACAAATACATACTGACTTCAAGACAAAATCACAACCTCCCTTTGATACCATTTTGTCACGAACCAGCTCGGTTACCTTGGTAACCCAATAACTAAGCCGACCCTGACATAGCCGGAAGGGCATTCCCGATCGCCACAGGTCGGCGACTAGCACTTGGAATCACACAACATGCAAGTAGAAATGATTTTTCCACCAATTATACAGAAGAAAAGAAACAAGATAGTATGCATAGAAAAAGAAACTACACTGGGAGTAATGTACCATAAGTCAACAAGGCATAAACCAGCCCAAATCACTATAACCAAAGTACCAAAATAGGGAAAATAGTCCAAGGTCCTGAGGAACACAAATCACCAAGCCCAACGCTCAACAGCTGGATCCACCTCCATGATATCCTTTCCCCTTGCTCGAACCTGGAAGGAGAAAGTCTACAAACACATGAAGGAAAAATTAGGGTGGATATAAAAAATCCCAGTAGGGTCTCACCATGGATTCCATAATAGATTCCAACAATTGATTAACTAAAGGAATTATTTCAATTTTTAAAGATAAACAGGCTTGACATTTTAAAGCATAATTAAACAAATCATGATATACAATTCAAATGATGGAAAAATAATTTAATAAAAGACTTTACAAAATTATGGAATATTTCTAAAACAATGGCTTAAATAAAATAGTAATATAAAACAGTTTAAGAAAAATCTACAGGCATGTAAAGCAATTCAAAACCACTGGCATATATTTATATCTCAACTATAAATAAACAAGTGAGAAACATGGTCATCTTCCAAAAGGTATGATAGTATTAACCAGCTATATGATTATGCACTCTCTATGTGAACTTAGAAAATGTGTATACACACGTCCCTATGACACTGGCTAAAGGAGACTCGTCACCAACCCGTCGAGGATGTGACCCGTCGCAATTATATTTTAGCATGTTGTCGCAATGTAGAGTATATCCAAATAACTCACTAACTACCTAAGGCTTTCATGTACTCTTATATGATGGGTTAACTATTTTAAAACTTCTTAAAAAACAATCAATCCTATTCTTACATTTCAAAAGTTCCAATTTCTTTCCTTTTAAAACCAAAACAGGTTTTATTAAAAAACATGCCTTTTTCACAAGATAAAACCACTGGGTTTCTATCAAATCATTTTAATCCATTTTCACCAGTTTAAAATCCATTAGAAACAAATTCCATCATTACACAATTTATTTCTACAATTAAAATTCAAAAATTTAATTGAAATCATTTCCATCAAATCCACAATTTAAATTAAACAGTTTAAATCATCCAATTTTCATAAACACACCCAATTCAATGGAATTGAGGGTTTTCCAAATTTCCATTCCAAAACCATTTCAAATATCTCGATTCACTGAAATCGAGTTTTTATCAATTTAATTGAAAGAAAATTTGAGTAATTGAATTTAAATCAATAATTGAAATAAATCAAGCAATAAAAGGATAATCAATTTGGTTAATCGGAACGAAACCATATACCTCAAGGTCTTCGATTTCAACACTAAAGATAAACCACCACATGTGGTTCAATAAACCTCCTCATAACATTATTATCGTAAACATTGACACACCAATTCATGAAGTTCATCATGGGTTACTAGAACCAAAAACAAATATTTTATTTCAAAAAGAAATAAAATATCACATGCGATGATAGTT
The DNA here is from genome assembly GCA_963277665.1 of Viscum album. NCBI lineage: Eukaryota > Viridiplantae > Streptophyta > Magnoliopsida > Santalales > Viscaceae > Viscum > Viscum album. The sequence goes on from OY728125.1 coordinate 1,410,015,214, forward strand.
GCTCTCTCCTAAATAATTTTCAAATTATCAATTAAAAATATTACATGGGATAATATTTTATCGCTTTTAGATAATTTTCAAATTATCGATTGAAAATATTGCATGTGATAATATTTTATCACTCATAGATAATTTTTAAATTATCAATTAAAAATATTACATGTGATAATATTTTATCTCTCTTAAATAATTTTCAAATTATCATTTTACAATTATAATAATTATCCTTTGAAAAAAATGTAATTAACCTATGATAAAGTGTGTTTTGTGATCCTCGTCCTTCTATGTGGGATTTCCATAATACACCCCTCATAGAAGGACCCAGCATCCTTACTGGCACATCTAATGGACATTGGCTTTGATACCATTTGTGATGGCCTAGTCCATCCCACGATCATGATATTGTCTGATTTGGGCCTAGCCCACACGATTTTGTTTTCCCTAGTCTCTAACCCTCTGGAATCCCCTAGGAAAATGTCTCATGATGGGAGAGGTATCCACAAAATCTTATAAATGGGTGCTTCATGCTTCTCCTTCTTCGATGTGGGATTTCTATAATACACCCCCCAGAAGGGCTCAGCATCCTCGTTGTCACATCAAATGGTCACTAACTCTAATACCATTTGTGATGGCCCATACTATCCATGATCATGATATTGTCTATTTTGGGCCTAGCCTACAATAAAGGGGTGTTTTCTGCTCATCTTCCTTCGATGTGGGATTTCCATAATCCATCCCTCCTAGAAGGACCTAGAATCCTGGCTCGCACATCAAATGGACATTGCCTCTTATACCACTTTGTAAAGTCATGTACCCAATTGCCACATGTAGTCGTGTACTGGTCATGTAATGACCGAGTACATGGTAGTGTAGATGACCTGGTAGACCGCCTAAATTAGGGGTCGGTTGAGGCTAGTACACAGCATGTACAATAAATGAACACGTTGTGTACATTTATTTTTATTTGATTAAATAGAGTGGGGTTGTGTCTCATCTCTAGAAATACCTTATTTCCGTGTTTCAAATAGGATAGTGACATACAGTTGAAGAACTTTGACCTCCTCTCGTTCCTTCATCCAACCTCTTATTGAGACACCACTGGGTGCGTTGGATTCTCACTGGGGAGTTCTCTCTTTCCCTATAGCATCTCTTCCTAATTTACCCTATCTCTTGAGTTATCAAGGGTTGATCTTTTTTACCCTTTTCATAGATCTACGTTGTTTTATACTAATTCAAGGGCCAACATTAAAGAGTGTTCATCACACAACATCGAGGTAGGTGGTTTGTGCCTTTATTCAATTGTATTTGAATTATATATGCTTAAAGTGTCGAATACCCATGTTGGGTTATTTAATATTTTGGATTTTGACCCTTTTTAATACCTACTATGGTTTGGATGATTGATTAAGGGTTGTTTACTATACATAATATTGTATACCCTTGTTATATGTGATGTTTGTTTCTATACTTTGATTGGTTATATGTGATGTTTGTTTCTATACTTTGATTAAAGTTGAGCCATGTAATATTTTTCATTTCATGTAGAGACTTTAATGAATGTTGTATGCATGTTGATCTTCCAATGGACTGTGAGAGCCTTGGATCATGAAAAATGTGGCAGTTTCCATGTTATTTACACAAGACCATGATATCCTTGGTATAGATTTTGACCTAGGGGTTATTGACTGTGAGAGCTACCTGGAGGTCATTTATGATTATTTATACTATGTTTACCTAGGGGTATTGACCGTGAGAGATACCCAGAGGTCATGTATAAATTGTTGATTCCATGTGGAACTAGGGGTATTGACCGTGAGAGCTGCCCGGGTGGTCATTTGAAATTGATTAGTGCTATGTTAAACCAAAGGGGTTAGACTGTGAGATCATTCCTAGAGGGTTATTATGAATTTTTGATTGTTTTTTTGTGAAGATTCTACCAAGACAAAGCACAAGCATGGACTCGGTCTTACTAGTTTATTTATATAGTATTCTGATATGTCTATTTGTTATATTATACAGGGGGGATACAGAGCTTAGGTTATATCCCGAGGTCGCATCAATGGTTTGAATAATTAATAAATGTAAATGAATGTAATTGGAAACTGTAGGATTGTTTACTTTTGAGTACTTTCTAGTTTATTGATTCATTTTGAATATTTCCTACTATATATATATTCACTAATAGATAGGCATAGATATTTTGGTGGTTGCCTATTGGGATTCATCTCACACTCTATTTGGGTCATTCTTTTAGGTCCAAACAGATTATATGGTTGTAGGTATAGATAAGGTAAAGAACCATTCTTCATTAAGTACTTGATTAATGTTGGATCTGGAGAGAATGGGAGCAAGATGGGGCTTGTGATGCTGTTGGAGTTTACTATTTTTTGTACTTTGGTTTCATTATTGTATTTCCCATATTGGGACTTGTTTGGATTCTTTTCTAGATACATGTGACATGCATCATTTATATGTATATGATGTTATTGATTATACTATCAGTCTTCTACTGTTTACTTCTGTTGTATGGTATTATTGTTTCTACTACTATTTACTACTTGTTTTCTATTGTGTTACTCTACTAATGAGAGAATAGTTTCCCAACTATCACACCCAAGGTCGTCACATCTAGTCGGCAGCCTCTGGCATTCGAGGAAATGTGTTTGAGGCCATGTGACCAACCGGGTATAGGGCACCTTTAGGCAGCACCCGGATCTAGGATATTACAAGAATTTAAGTCTACTCCCACTATCCTTAGATATATAGGCTTTCTCTATAGAAATATATTCAATCTTGACTATACGTTAATATCCATAGTGTCTATATGATCATTAATTTAGATACACCTTAGTGTTTTTATTTTTTATTTTTGTATCTAAGGATAGATTTTAACAATCGTTTTTCAAAAAATATTTGTCGTAGTGTTATAATTGATTATTATCATATAGTGTTTGATATGATATCCATTAGATAATATAGTTTTTATATAGTTATTTGTTTCACTTTGATTTACAAAATATGACTTAAAATGAATAATGGAATATTTGAAATATATAAAAGACTAATCATTGATATTCCTTATACCACCATCATAAAATTGATGTATATAAGAAAATTTGAGTTAGGTATACCCTTTACTCTACATATATGATCAATGATTAATTTAATAAGATATTCTATGACAATCCATCTCAAATATTCTTCAATATTTACCAAGTGAACTTGTTTACTTCATTAATCATTTCTAAAATTTCTTAAAGGAATATCATGAATTTAACTTAATTTTAGAATAGTTCATGTGACCATGTTGAACCAAATATAAAAATATTTGTCACGTACATTTATTTAAAAGGTTTATTTATCTAAAATATGATAACTAGTTTATTTGTATATCCAATATCTTTGCTCAACTAAGACTAAAACACTTTTATTAGTATAAATAGGTCAACTACTTTCAGCTTTATTTAATTAATAATTATCTTATCACAATTAGGTAAGATCCTTATATTTTATATTCATCATTCACTACAATGGATGTTTTTTATTCAAGAGTTACTAAACCATTAGTTTAGTATCTAAGTACCATAACAACATTTATTCTGAAATGAAATAATGTCTCATTATGTCTAGATAGGTACTAAGATAAATGTTTTGACAACACTAATTACAAAGTTGAATCAATCAGATCTAGAAATAATAAATAGTGATATCTCCTTATATGAAATAGAAATCACCCTTTCTAAGTTACTTTTGAGTTAACTCTATAATATTTCAATTCTTGCGAGTTTCCTATATTTAAATATTGGAGTTTGTTGCCTATAAACAACTTGTTTAGTACATGATTACATATTTTTTCTTTATTAAAGAAGTTTTCTTATCACATCTTGATTATTATTCTATATGATATTTGTATGTGATAATGTCCTTAGAATATATGTCTCACTAAAAGGTGATAGTATTTCCCTACTATGATGAGAACCTAGAGGTTCCATGATATTATTCTTGAATCTTATCCTATGTATGGATGATATTTTCTAATGGGACACATATGATATAGGCTATTAGGGGTAGGAGGATCATAAGATATTGAGACACCTTCTCATGGTTTTCACCCTTGGTAATCTCATTGATATTAGGTTATGAGAGCATGAATTTCAATAGGAAATCTATATTTCCATGTTTCATTAGATATTCATATCTGTGTACATGTTTATTGATCCTTATACTTTGACATTATCATTAATGGGTACCACAAATCACATACTTTGATATATTGATGAAAACCATAAAGACATGTGTTTGTGATGATGTAGGTTATGTTGGGTATGCCACGAGTGATATAGTGTTAATAGATAATGAGAGAAAGTATTTATACCTCATATCATATAATGGAAGTTGATTTCTCAATCCCTTTGATGGAATAAAACTACCTTCATAAATCCATGTCCATGGTGTTTAGTGAGCGAGTTCATTTCTAAAATTTCAAATAAAGAGAAATAAAGTATATAGGTTGATGGAATCGATATGCAACCTATTTTATTAGAGGTGTTATGATAAAAGGATTATATTACATGATAAATTTTCATAGGAGTTTGGAAATCATTGTGATGTTAACTTCTTTCTCTATGGATTTCTTGGCATGTTTCTTGATTCCAACCTTAGGCTTTAGGTGGTTACGCCTAATGCCACTGAAAAAGAGGCCTAGAGGGTCGCATACTAAGTGTATTTTCAATCTCATTTAAATTCAAGTAATGAATTTAATAAGTTAGAATAAATAATATTTATTCATGTTTGGTTGATCACCATAATTTAATCGCAAGTTATTCAAAATAATAAAGTGATTCAAATAATGAATAATAAATATTAGTTTGTGGGTCTAATGAATATAATATTTATTATATTTATCATAGAAATAATTCAGTGATGTTTGTTTAATTAAATATTCATTATTTGGGGATCGATAAATTTTGATGAGGGAAAGTGGACCAAGTTTAATATCCGAACTAGAAATAATTTATATTTATCTATATTTTTAATGTGTTTCACATGTCAAGCGATTAATAAAAATAATATTATTATTAATGTACATGGGTTCAGTTAAGAATATTAAGAATGGTTAAGGGCTTGTGTTTAATTTATCAACCCTAAACCTATCATAATAAATATCAAATTATATCTAATTATATAAAAATATATCAATTTTCGAAAGTGGCTTTTTGGTTGTGCACATCGGATTAGAGAGATATCTAGAGATATATCTTTACAGATATTTCTAGAACAATATTTAGAGATATATTTAGAAATATACTGTAAAGACCCGTAAATTTCAAGGGAAATTTTTTCTTAATTTTCTTTGGAAATCTACGAGTACGCAGTTTCTGACGGCGCCTGATTCCGAGGCCCGGTGTGCCCGGAATAATTTTCCGAAGTTTAGCTTGGGTACGTTCAGTGAACGAACGAGCGGGTTTTTCTAAATTTTGATCCGGTGCTCGGAATTGAAATCTGAGGGCACCGATGAAACCGTAGTGCCGGTAATTGCTTAGGAACACCTTTCCCGAAGGTGTGTTTGCTCGGGAGGAATTGTTAAAAAAATGTGAAGAATAAAAATATAGTTGCTTTACAATTATATTTTTATTATACTGCTAGTGGTTTGTGAGTTATGGGAAAGGAAGTTGTGAGAAAGTGGGGTGGTTCCCACATGAGCCCCCACCTCCTTAAATTTCCTAACACCCCATTAAAAACCCTCTCCCTATTTAATACATGTCAACCCCTCAAGTTTATGAGGAACCTTCCTCCCTCTCTTTAATTAAATGCCAAAGTGTTTAATTAATGAGGATCCTTCCTCTCTTTATAATGTTTCACCGCAGCAGATTAATTGAGTGGGGTCCTATGTTATAAATACCCCATTTATGACTTGCGTGCCAACGACGAACCCACCACTCCTATTTAAAGGAGGCCAGGGGGAGGAGTTCTGGATGGCTTCTTCAAAGGGCGGAACGCTAGCAGCGAAGCACGGCACCCAACACTTGGGGAGTTTTCCTCTTCCTCCAACGAAGAACGAAGAACATCGATGCCACCCTCAGCTTCATCCTTCCCGACATTGACGGAACGACGCACGTCTACCGTGACGTCATCTACCGCGACACCGACGAATTCCTTCTTCGAGGTATGGGTTTTAAGTTCAAATTTAATGGATTAAATTTTTTCTTTCCATGTCAAAGTTGTTTTATGTTAATTTAGCCGCCTGTTATCAAATTAACGGGAGGAGGTCGGACCACACAAACACGGCCGATCCTCCTCCCCTTGTTATTGATCCTCGACGTGGTTTGGAACGGAGGCGGCGCGGTGCAACGGCACCGCGCGGGAATGAGGATGAACACGGAGAAAGTTTGTGGCACCGCCGTGCCGCGCCGGCGAAGCCTTAGGAAGCCGCGGCCAAGGACGGGCCGCGGCGGAGGATCGCGGCGCCATCGCGCTGCGTCGGAGCATCACGAAGGGCCGCGGCCGAGGCGGAGGGGCGCGGCGCCGTCACGCCGCGCTGGTCGGAAAAGACCGCAGCCTAAGGCCGCGGCGGTGTAGGGAGGGGAGACCGGAGCCGCCGGCTACCAGTGCATGCAAGGAAGGACCCACGGGGGTCCTGCGGTGGCACACCGGCCAGCCATTTTGGCCGGCCGGTTTCGGAAAATCCGGGGGTCGTAACCCTCGGCTGGAAAAGAGGCGGGGGCCCCATGTGGGGGCTGTTTCTTCAATCAAGGGAGGGGCAGCGCCCCCTCCGCTTTCCGCTCGGCCGAACGGCCGAGCCGCTGGCCACGCACTCCGCGCCCGCGTTAGGCCGGGCCGGACCCCTGCGCCGGCTAGGACGGGCCGCGCTGGCCGGTCCGGACCGCGCCCTAGTGGGCTGGACCCAGACCCGGGTCGGGTCGACCCGGTTCGGGCCGCCCCAGGGGGTCTTGGGCCGGGTCTGACCGGGCCCAAACCCCCTGTTTCCGGACAGATCCATTCAAACGGCCATATCTTAGGCTACGGACCTCTGATTGATGCACCGTCAGTTACGATGAAATCCTTGGATTGAGACTGTCGTTTCGGTATATTAAACTCAAGGTTTAGGAGAACATTGGGTATGGAAGGGTTGGTTCAAACACAAAACCAATCAGGCCTTCGGAGCGGAAATGCTTATAACTTGAGCTCCGGACGTCCGATTGGCGTGTTGTCGACCTTGTTGGTTTCTACTTAGTGAGACGGACCTTTTTAATTACTTCGCTCGAGGTTTGGATGCATTTGGAGTATGGTCAGGTTGGTTTGACTTAAAATCCAACCGGGGACCTTGAACGAAAAAACCAATAACTCTTAGATCGGGCGTCCGATTGATGCGTCGTGTGTCGCGTTGAGTTCCTATTGTGGAGACGGAACTTTGCGATACATCAAATCAGGACTACGTGATAGTTGATGTATCGACCCCTTGGCTCGTGGAGCGGATCCTCCCAGAACGAGCGTGCTGTGTGCGGGAACCCTAGAGCTGGCTGCGACTGTGAGGATGACTACCATACTGGGATCCTCTGTGGGTTCGACGAGGACGACTACGGTACTGGGATCCTGTGTGGGTTCGATGAGTATGACTACCGTACTGGGATCCTCTGTGGGTTCGATGAGGATGATTGTCGTACCGGGATCCTCCGTGGGTTCGACGAGGACGACTACCGTAGTGGGATCCTCCGTGGGTTCGACGAGGACGACTACCGTACTGGGATCCTCCGTGAGTTCAACGAGGATGACTACTGTACTGGGATCCTCCGTGGGTTCGACTACCGTGCTGGGATCCTCCGTGGGTTCGACGACGATGACTACTATACTTGGATCCTCCGTGCGCTCGGCAGCGACGACTACTAAACTTGGATCCTACGTGGGTTCGGTAGAGGAGATGATTCAGAGGATACATCTAATCATTTCCACCCCTCTTTGTAAATGGATACCTGTGTGAGCTGAGTCTTGACTTTCGATCATTATCTTCGATGTGATTGACGTGATATCCTGTGTGTATTGGATTATGCTTTTCTGTGTGGATTGGGTCGTACTTTCCTGTGTGAATTAAGTTTTTCTTTCTTGAGTGGACTCGATTGTACTTGATCTCGTGAGTTGGAGTTGAACTGGATTTGATGAATTAGGTATATGTATGGGCATATACCTAAGTAGTGTTGGATGATACTTCATGTTTGTATCTTTTCTTTGTGGTTTATCCTTTGTGGATTCAAGGAGACCTTCGAGGGTCTCGGGGTCCCTACTGAGTATCGTATACTAACCCCTGCACGGGCTTCGCCCGCACTACATTGTGTTGGTTTCAGACAACAGACATCACTGATCGAGGTTGAGGCTTATAGAGCTGGACAGTACCCCGAGGTGGATATTACGTCGAGTCAGTGGCCGGAGGTGGATTTCATGACGATTCGGTACCCAGAGGAGACTGACGGACGTGGAGTGCCGAGGAGGAGATATGTACCTACCCTTCAGGTAGGAAGCTGGAGGACGATCCAGGAGCGGCTTGTCACCTTTCAGCTGTTGTCCTCGAGTTTTACTTTACTTTCAGTTGTACTTCATCTTTAGTTGGGTTTGTATTCTGGCCCATTTACTTTTCAGCACTTACTTCTGTTTTCAGTTTACTTAGTGTTTACTTCAGTTTGCGTACTCTGTGGTGTTTATTTTCTTTTATAAAGGCAATTTCTTCCCTTTTTATTGGGATTTATGCCTTTGGTGCTAGTCTCCATCCCCTGGCTTATGGAAGGCGGGCTTGGGCTAGTTACGGCTCGGGCCCCGAGGACGGGTCATGACAAATTGGTATCAGAGGAGTTCGGTTCTACCGCAGAACTCAAATCTCTGATCTTTCTTCTATGTGAAGCAATAGTGTTAAGGGTATTGAGTGTGGTTATCATTCCAGGGAGTCCAGTGTTGGTGTGGCGGCCAACATATCCATACACCAGGACCCTGAATTCTGTTTTCCGACTCAGTTCACGAAAACATTGATTTCAAGTGTGATTCAAAAGTTTTATGTGTGATTACTTTGCGTCAGCTCACCAGGTATTCTGTTTTGACCATGGCACACCTGTTTCTTTTTCGGATGGCCCCACGATGGCAGCCATCTAGGGTTCCGAGATTTGTGCAAGACGACATCCCACCGAGCGAAGAGGTCTCGGTGTGGGGCCCTATTACAGCGGAGGCACCAGCGGTACCTCTACCCGCCGAGCCATCGATACCCCTAGCCCCAGCCGCTGAGAGTGCACGTCGCCTTAGTGCACTGCATGAGTTTCAGCGTTAGAGACCTCCTAGGTTCCATTGGGAAATGGACCATCAGGAAGCTGAGGATTGGATGGAGGTTGTTGTTCGAGTTTTCAGGTTAGTGGGGACACCAGCTGACCTCATGGTGATCCTTGCAGCGAGTCTCCTGCAGGCGGCAGTAGGCAGATGGTGGAGCCTGATGCTCTGGGTGCACGACGAGGCATCACTTCTTTGGACAGACTTTGAGAGCCTCTTGCACTCGGAGTTCGTCCCAGCCACCCTCTATTCAGTGTGCATTCAGGAGTTACTACAGCTGCGGCAGGGCAGCATGACTGTGGCCCAATAGTCGACGAGGTTTACTGATCTCTCGCGATACTCCATGGATATGGTACGGGACCCGTTCTTTAGGGCTCAGACCTTCGATCAGGGACTGAGGTAGAAGATCAGGGCTTTGATGATCTCCCTCAACATTCTGACGCAGGCAGGGGTGTTGGAGAGATCCCTTCTAGTGGAGAGTTTTCTCGCCGAGCAGTCACCAGCGGCGGGACCCTCCGTAGGACGACCCATAGCGGAGTCTTCTGCAGCTGGTAGTAGACAGATGATGCAGAGGTCCAAGCGGGCCAGACCATCAGATGAGCAATCTCAGGATGCAGATTCGGTTGTGCAGGGCACACGAAGGAGAGCCATCCACACGAGGAGCAGACAGTGTTATGCATGCAGCGGGCAGGGTCACATGGCTCGAGACTGCCCGACCCACCCAGCAGATGAGAAAGAGGTGGTAGAGGGACCTCCCAGGCAGAGGTTCGACCGTGGAGGTCCGCAGGGAGCAGGCGGACGAGGCAGCGGAGTTGGCTGAGCAACGGATGGTGGGAAACGCTTTGAGGCCATACCACCACCATCACCAGGAAGACCACCCCAACCGCAGGGAACGGGTGGACAGGGGAGAGCTTAGCTTCAAGCAGCTGAGGCTTATGACCATGGAGCTCCAGGAGCTGATGGAAAGGAGCGGGACTAGCTCCGGTCATGGAGAATTTTGTTCATGTGGCTTCTGGCCTTGTTGATGTTGTGTTTATGGATGTTTTGTGTCTTTGTACCTTGAGCTTCAGTAATAAAAGACACTTGTTCTTGTGACATTTTCTTCCCTATCCTTTTTATATAGTTGATACTAAGAGGTTCCAGTTTAAAACTATTGACTTGACCCTCACTTTCGAGATTCCTACTGAAGGAGACCTAGTGACCACACACTGTTGTCGACAGTGTGACTCGACCCTTGGAGGCGAGAGTAATGGTTGGATCTCTTGGTAGTAGCATTGAGGCCTTACGACGTCATCCATGGCATGGATTAGTATCATTCATGTCAGGGTTGACTGTATTAGGCAAAGAACGTGGTTTATCCAGGGGATGAGACTGGATTTCTCTTATCGGCAAAGAAGAAATATTTGCAGCACTTGTAGGACCAGAGAAGGTTCAGGTCATCCAGGAGCAGATGAGGACAGCTCAGTGCCGACAAAAGTCTTTTGCCGACAGGAGGTGGAGACCACTAGAGTTCGAGGATGGTGACCACGTTTTCTTGTGGGTCTCACCTCGACGTGGATTACAGAGATTTGGCCGAGGCGGCAAGTTATCTCCACGCTTCATTGGACCCTTATAGGTCCTCAACAGGGTAGGTGAGGTGGTTTACCGCTTGACCCATCCACCTCAGTTGCACTAGGTGCACGATGACTTCCACGTATCTCTGATGAAGAGATACGTGTGTGACCCAACTCATATCATTGGCGATGGGGTGACTTTTGCGGAGGTCCTGGTGGAGATCGAGGATCGACAGGAGCAGGTCCTACGTGGACGGTCGATTCCTCTAATGCGCCTCAGGTGGCAGCATGGGAACCTCTAGGAGACCACTTGGGAGTGGGAGGCTCAGATGCGTGCTCAGTACCCTCTTTTGTTTCCCTAGTTTGAGATGTATCTTTACGAGGACGTAAACCCCTGATGTGGGAGTAATGTAAAGACCCATAAATTTCAAGGGAAATTTTTTCTTAATTTTCTTTGGAAATCTACGAGTACGCAGTTTTTGACGGCGCCCGATTCTGATGCCCGGTGTGCTCGAAATAATTTTTCGAAGTTTAGCTCGAGTACGTTCAGTGAACGAACGAGCGGGTTTTTCTAACTTTTGATCCGGTGCTCGGAATTGAAATCTGAGGGAACTGATGAAACCGAAGCCCCGGTAATTGCTTAGGAACACTTTTCCTGAAGATGCGTTTTCTCGGGAGGAATTGTTAAAAAAATGTGAAGAATAAAAATATAGTTGCTTTACAATTATATTTTTATTATACCGCTAGTGGTTTGTGAGTTATGGGAAAGGAAGTTGTGAGAAAGTGGGGTGGGACCCACATGATCCCCCACCTCCTTAAATTTCCTAACACCCCATTAAACACCCTCTCCCTCTTTAATACATGTCAACCCCTCAAGTTTATGAGGAACCTTCCTCCCTCACTTTAATTAAATTCCAACGTGTTTAATTAATGAGGATCCTTCCTCTCTTTATTATATTCCACCGTAGCGGATTAATTGAGTGGGGCCCTATGTCATAAATCCCCCATTTATGACTTGCGTGCCAACGACGAACCCACCACTCCTATTTAAAGAAATCCAGGGGGAGGAGTTCTGGATGGCTTCTTCAAGCGGCGGAATGCTAGCAGCGAAGCACGGCGCCCAGCACTTGGGGAGTTTTCCTCTTCCTCCAACGAAGAACGAAGAACGCCGACGCCACCCTCAGCTTCATCCTTCCTGACGTTGATGGAACGACGCCCGTCTACAGTGACACCGACGAACGCCTTCTTCAAGGTAGGGGTTTTAAGTTCAAATTTAATGGATTAAATTTGTTCTTGCCATGTCGAAGTTGTTTTATGTTGATTTAGCCACCTGTTATCAAATTAACGGGAGGAGGTCAGACCGCACAAACACGGTCGATCCTCCTCCCCTTGTTGTTGATCCTCGGCGTGGTTTGGAACGGAGGTGGCGCAGTTCAACGGCACCGCGCGGGAATGAGGATGAACGCGTCGAAAGTGCGTGGCGGCGTCGCGCCGTGCCGGCGAAGCCTTAGGAAGCCGCAGCCAAGGACGGGCCATGGCGGAGAAGCGCAGTGCCATCGCGCCGTGCCGGAGCATCACGAAGGGTCGAGGCGGAGGGGCGCGGCGCCGTTGCGCCGCACCGGTCGAACAAGGCCGCGGCCTAGGGCCACAGCGGTGCGGGGAGGGGCAGTCGGAACTGCCAGCCACCGGTGCATGGAAGGCGGGACCCGCGGGGGTCCTGTGGTGGGACACCGGCCGGCCATTTCGGTCGACCGGTTTCATAAAATCCGGGGGTCATAACCCCCGGTTGGCAAAGAGGTGGGCCACCCATGCGGGGTCATTTCTTCAATCAAGGGATGGGCAGCACCAACTCCGCTTTCCGCACGGCCGAACGGCCGAGCCGCGGGCCTCGCGGGCCGCGCCCGCGTCAGGCCGGACCGACCGCGCCGGGCCGGGCCGCCCGCGCCGGGCCGGACCCCTGCGTCGGGCCGGGCCGCGCCGGCCAAGCTGGGCCGGGCCACGCCCTAGTGGGTCGGACCCAGACCCGGGTCGGGTCAACCCAGTTCGGGCCGACCCAGGGGGTCTTGGGCCGGTTCTGATCGGGCCCAAACCCCCTGTTTCCGGACAGATCTATTCAAACGCCCATATCTTGGGCTACAGACCTCTGATTGACAGACCGTCAGTTGCGATGCGATCCTTGGATCGATACGGTCGTTTCGGTATATTACACTCAATGTTTCGTAGTACTTTGGGTACGGCCTGATTGGTTCGAACACGAAACTAACCATGCCTTCGGAGCGGAAACGCTTATAACTTGAGCTCCGGACGTCCGATTGACGTGCCGTCAACCTTGTTGGTTTCCTATTAGTGAGACAGACCTTTTGGCTTACTCCACTCGATTTTTGGACGTAGTTGGAGTACGGTTGGGTTGGTTTGACTTAAAATCCAACCAGGGCCCTGGAACGAAAAAGCCAATAACTCTCAGACCGGGCGTCCGATTGATGCACCGTCTGTCGCGTTGAGTTCCTATTGTCGAGACGGATCTTTGTGATAAATCAAATCAGGTCTACATGATAGTTGATGTATCGAATTCTTGGATCATGGAGCGGATCCTCCCGGAACGAGCGTGCTGTGTACGGGAACCCTAGAGCTGGCTGCGACTGTGAGGATGACTATCGTACCGGGATCCTCTGTGGGTTCGATGAGGATGACTACTGTACTGGGATCCTCCCTGGGTTCGATGAGGATGACTACCATACTGGGATCCTCTGTGGGTTCGATGATGAGGACTGTCGTACCGGGATCCTCCGTGGGTTCGACGAGGATGACCACCGTACTGGGATCCTCTGTGGGTTCGACGAGGACGACTACCTTACTGGGATCCTCCGTGGGTTCGACGAGGATGAAAACTGTACTGGGATCCTCCGTGGGTTCGACTATCATGTTGGTATCCTCCGTGGGTTCGACGATGATGACTACTATACTTGGATCCTCCGTGGGTTCGACAGCGACGACTACTAAACTTCGATCCTACGTGGGTTCGGCAGAGGAGATGATTCAGAGGCTACATATAATCATATTCACCCCTCTTCGTAAATGGATAGCTATGTCATCTGAGTCTTGACTTTCAATCATTATCTTCGATGTGATTGACATGATATCCTGTGTGGATTGGATTATGCTTTCCTGTGTGGATTGGGTCGTACTTTCCTATGTGGATTAAGTTTTACTTTCCTGAGTGGACTGGATTGTACTTGAGCTCGTGAGTTGGAGCTGAACTGGATTTGATGACTTAGGTATATGTATGGGCATATACCTAAGTAGTGTTGGATGATACTTCGTGTTTGTATATTTTCTTTTTGGTTTATCCTTTGTGGATTCAGGGAGACCTTTGGGGGTCTCGGGGTCCCTACTGAGTATCGTATACTCACCCCTGCACGGGCTTCGCCCGCACTATGTTGTGTTGGTTGCAGACGACAGACATCATTGATCGAGGTTGAGGATTGTAGAGATAGACGGTACCCAAAGGTGGATATTACATCGAGTCGGTGCCCGGAGGTGGATTTCACGACGATTCGGTACCCGGAGAAGACCGACGGACGTGGAGTGCTGAGGAGGAGATCTGTATGTACCCTTCAGGTAGGAAGCCGGAGGACGATCCAAGAGTGGCTTGTCACCTTTCAGTTGTTTTCCTTGAGTTTTACTTTACTTTCAGTTGTACTGCATCTTTAGTTGGGTTTGTATTATGGCCCATTTACTTTTCAGCACTTACTTCTGTTTTCAGTTTACTTAGTGTTTACTTCATTTTGCGTACTCTATGGTGTTTATTTTCTTTTTTAAAGGCAATGTCTTCCCTTTTTATCGGGATTTACGCATTTGGTGCTAGTCTCCATCCCCTGGCCTATGGAAGGCGGGCTTGGGGTAGTCACAACACGGGCCCCGAGGACGGGTCGTGACAGATATATCTTGAAATATATCTGGAGATATATCTAGAGAGATATCTAGATATATATATATATATATATATCTAAAGTTTTATAAATAACTCTCCATCTTCAATAAAAAAATTATTCTGGTTAACCACGAACAACACAAGTGATCAGGATCGGTCATGCTAGCACCCGACAATTTAACAGTGTTGATCAAAGATTGTGGTGTGCATGTGGATTGCCGATATTGGGGTTTTTTTACTTGAATCTTGCATCGTAATGATGGTGAAATGAAATCTATTCCATTGGATCATCAATTAAAGAGGAATTACAAGTCGAGGTAATTATTTATATACTTATAGATTAATTATAAATTGAATGTGAAGATCATATCCCTTTGGTTCTAGTGTATTAATGTAGTATATTAATTTAATTTTTTCATTATAGATGATCTTATGATCATGTAAATAAATGATTACACGTGATTTATGACTAAAACCTAAGTTGGACATACCTTCAAAGGAAGCTTCCACTACGCCCAGAACATACATTAAATACATGTATATTGTAAATATATTATATTTAATACACAATTGAGAAATAAAAACTTGATGAATATACCTGAAGTGGATGTAACTTCTTGCTTCTTTAATTAATTGTAATTTCTTTTATAGTGTTCATTCTTTTCACATACAAAGAAAACAACATCTTGTTCATTCTTCTTCCTTTGAGTATTTTTTCTCTTTGAAGGACACCATAAAGGATCTTTTGGATTTAGATTATTCATATGATCTACATCCTTTTATTTCAAACTATTCACTGCAAGGGGTGGAGAAATAGGTGTCAACCAATACTTACCATCTTGGTGATGTATGAATAGAAGTTTCCAGAGATACTTATTCATTTATTTTATTAGGTCTTGGAATGATAAGGATAATCTTGGTGGTAAGGATAATAAGATAAGATTAAAGGATAGTTTCTTATCCAAGTGGAAGCGCAATTTTGCTAACTGTTCAATATACCCCCGTCGTTTTGAAAGCATGATCAGTATCAATATTTTCTTCTTCTAGTTTACACGGATATAGTGCATCGATATTATTATTTATTTCTAGCCTTTCCTTCTCTTTATTAAGAGAATGGAGATGTAATATTATGGTTTCATCATCCATGTTTTTATTTTGTATCATCAACTCTTTGGACATAGTTGATAATATAATAAAAAATACATAGGAAAAATCCTCAACATATCTCAGGTAGGAATCCTTTACACCTTTCTCACCTATTGGGGTGGCAGAAAAGGAATAGGATATTCCAACACATAATAAAATCTTTTAGATAATAATTCATCCCATAAATTACTATACCATATCAATAAGTTTGTATTTTAAGTACATACAGAAGTTCCAAATGATCAAATAACAAATGATAAGGGGGTTGAATCAGTTGTTAACTTTTTATAAGTTTCATGAATTTTAGAAACTTAAACCCTTCAACCTATTAAAGTTCATTTCCTTATCAATTTTTAGTAAATAATCATGCATGAAAAATAATAAAATAAATTAAATCACATAAGATTTACAGGGTTCGGTCCTAGTGTGATAACTAATAAATTTTTTATAACCACTCCCATGGGTCTATAAAAATTCACTATTAAGAATAAGTGAATAAAACTTGTGCCAACTCCTATTATAAGCCTTATATCTTTTTATTGGAATGATTATGATGACTCTCATAGGTTTACAAGGTTTTATTACAAGAAATTGATCCAAAACAAAGTAATAAAGACTTTTTTCAAAATGTTCTACAAATGATCTATCCAGAATCCTCAATCTGAGGTGACTGGGTCCTATTTTTTCAATCTGATGAGGTTGGGTCCAATGCACTCATTCTGATGAATTTAATCCAATTTACTTAGTATGATGAACCCATTATCAATCTGTATGACTCAAAATCTTCTCAATTTCTTAGTACGAACTCTCTCAGTCCAATCTTCTTAGTCTAATAAAAAAACTTTTAGGTGTCCAACTTTCTTCTAAGATATTGGTCCAAAAAGAAAACTTAATAAGATTTATGTAGGGAACCACCTTTTCTACACTTGCAAAAAGTTTCAAAGTACGAATGTATTGTGATATCATTTATAGGAAATTCATGATAGAAAATGTGGGAAACTAAAAAAAATTCTCACTTACTCAAATTTCAAACCTCTGAAAATCAATCACATTTAAACATCAACTTTTATTTCTTCAAACCTTCTCAAGATTTCTCTACAATCAATCTTTTTCAAAAATACTAAATTTTCTTCAGTTTGATTTAACTTCCTTATATTCAGTCAGATTAACTTTCCCATCTTTAGTTTTATTAAATTCCTCATATTTAATCCAATTTGACTAACGTCCTCTTCTCATTACAATCTCACTTTCTTATTTTGTTCATTATGATCTGACTTTCTTCCTCTACTCATTATGATCTTACTATCTTCCTCTAATAAATATGATCTAACTTTATTCTTCTACTCATTATGATCTGAATTTATTCCTCTGCTTATTATGATTTTAATTTCTTCTTTAGAGTTAGTCTAATTAACTTTTCTATTTAGATTCAGTCTGATTGAATTTTCTTCTAAGAGTTAGTTTGATGGAATCCTCATAATGATGGAATTTTCATTATGATGGAATTATCATTGTGATGGAAACTCAACTCTATAACTTTGAAAAACTTTAAACCTCATCAGCTAAAATTCATTCATACTTATGAAAACTAATGTGTAAAGTACTTCTAGATCAGATGAAAATATTATCTTGATTCTTGGAACTGATATAATCTTTACAATTCCTCCATTTCTTAAAAATAATTTATTATGAGAGTTTACATGATTTATGAGAACTTTAATATTTACAGAGAATCATTTTACTTCATATTAGAATGTTCAATAACTTTCTAACTCCTAACTTCACTGTATTCATTCAACCTCTTCAGTAACATTCTAACTTTATTTCTCAAAAACTTTTGACTTTATAAACAACATAAAGTCCGATGAAAATTGTTCTTCATACTGATGAATTTGAGATTGATGGTGTGTCTGATCAATAATTCATATTTTTGGAAAATTTTGTGACCAATGTTGCTCGGTCTGATACACTATATCGGGTGCTGCTCAGTAACAAATTCCTCAATAACAAACCTTTTCTCCCCTCTTGTGTTTGGGTTTAAAAATTCAGTAACTTTCACCTATTTTAAAAAAAATATTTTATAAAATATTAGTTTTCAACAAATACAAAAACAAATTGTTAAAACAAAACATCACAAAGGTTATTAAATATCCCCCTTTGGATTTATTTGAAAAAATTCATTAAAAACTTTTACAACTCACTTTTTGAAAGCAACTTGAGTTTTTTGACTTTTACCAAAAAACAACCTTTCTCAGAATAGAGTTTCATGGCACAAAACTAATGGATAAAGTATTTTTTGAAGGAATTTCATCCCTTAGTGACAAGAAAATTTTGCAACCATGATAAGATAAACTCCCCCTCACTGTTATCTTTTATCACTTTTCTTTTTCACTCACTTTTATTTTCCTCTCCCCCATTATCTAATAACCACAACTTCAGATTCATAAAAGAAAGATAAGTACAAACTTCTTACAGAGTACAAAGTTGTTAATTTTTCTCCCCATTTTTCAAAATAATCCAAAAATGGTGGGGGACTTCCTTATGAGATTTAGGAAGAAATTGTATGAGAATAAATATGAATTTGAAGCCTCGACTCAACAAAACTTTCTTCTAGCATTGCCTTTGTGAATATATCATCAATTTGATACTTTGTTGATATATATTCTAGAAAAACATATCTAGAATAGACTTTATCTTTTATAAAATGAAACTTTATATCAATTTATTTTGATCTTGAATGTTAGACATGATTTTTAGAAAGATCAATTTCCCTCTAATTATCACAAAGTATATCCAATGGTTTGGAAACATTCACTTTCAAATATTCTAGCTGAACTTTAATCCAAAACAAATGAGTACAAGGCTGAGTGGCTGTAACATATTCTAATTATATTTTTCTTAAAGATACTGAACATTGTTTCTTACTATTCCAACTAATATAAATTTTACCCAAGAAAAATATTTCTCCTAAGGTTGATTTTCTATCATTACAATATCTAGCCCAATCAGCATTAGTATAACCATGAAACTTCATCGCATGATTTTTTTTATATAATAACCCATGTGAATTTGTTCCTTTAACATGTCTTATAATTCTATTTTATTCCAACATATTTGATTCCTTCAGATTACTTTGATACTTTGAACAAAAATCTATAGCATAAACAATATCAGACCTTGAGGTTGTAAGGTAAAGTAGACTTCCTATCAACTTCTGAAAGTATTTATAATTTACACTTTTTCTAGACTCATCATTACTCAACCTTGTTCTCACATATATAGGAGTAGAAACTTCTTAGATTCTTCCATCACAAACTTCTTTAGCAGTTCTTAGACATACTTTTCTTGAGATAATAAAATGTACTATTATTTATGTTGAACTTATAATCCAAGGAAGAAAGTTAATTCTACCAATATTGACATTTCAAAATTATTCTCCATTTCCTCATCAAACTCTTTAAAAAAATATTCTTCCCTAGAAAAAATAAATCATCCACATAAACAATTACAATTAGAATTCTAGAGTCAACATCTTTCACATATAAGTTTTTATCAACTTTTCCTTTAGAAAAAATCAACATTCTCAAACAGCTATAAAGTTTTGAATACCAGGAATGTGGGGCTTGTTTCAACCCATGAAAGGATATATTTAATCTAAGAACCTTGTTTTCATCATTATCAAGTTGAAAACCACAAGGTTTTTCAATTTAAACTTCTTCCCCAATCTCACAATTTAAGAAAAATTACTTTACATCAAGTTAGTAAAATTTGTAATTTTGATGTGTGTCCACTGATAAAAACATTATAATATTTTCTAATATTGAAACTAGGAAAAAGATTCTTCAAAATCCACACCTTCCACCTGTGTATAGCCTTTAAAAACAAGCCGTTATTTTTTTCTTGAAACTTCTACATGCTCATTAAATTTTTTTTGTAAACCCACTTTGTTCTGATAACATTTTTATTTTATGGATGTAGAACAAGTTCCCATGTTTCATTTTTCTCAATCTAATACAACTCTCAATTCATAGCATCCACCCTTTATTTGTATTAAATAGCTTCTGAAATTGATTCTATTTTAATTTTTGAGATAAGTGGAGTTTGATTTTATAATCTAAACTTTCTTTTGGTTTGAACTAAAGCCTTCTTATTTCTAATAATGTTTTCATACTCAACATGTTTTTGTTAGGAAATTTCAAATATTCTCTTCCATCAGAACTTTCCTCATCACACGATTCTCCCGTATCTTGGTAAGGATGTTTTGAATCACTTTCACTACCATTGGAAATCATCAGTTTATCCTCCTCAACATTATCATAAACTTGTATTAAGGAATTTTTATTTTCAATTTAATTTCACATCATATGAGTCCACCATCCATTGTAATCATTTGTTCCAATATTTGTAACTTCTTCCATTGGGTGAATTAACTATAAAAGTTCCTTCCAAATCTTTCTCATCAAACTTTCACAGATCTGGATTGTTTATTTTAAGTAATCATTGGCTTATAAAAACTTTAAATTACTTCAATGAATGTTTTTTTTATGCTATATTTTATAAGAATTCATACTGGTTTCTAGTATCAACAAGCATTTTTTTTGAACATGTATAGTAGTACTAACATCTTCTCTCTAATAGAACTTTGAAATTTTGTATCATGTTAACATACATCTTCCCATTTCCACTAAACTTTTTTATTTATTTCTACTACTACATTTTTTGTGGGGTATAGGGATCACTATAACGATGTTTGATACCATGATTTCTAAGATAACTTTCAAAAGTATTGCTTGTGAATTCTCTACCATTATTTATTCTCAGCTTCTTTATGCAAACCCTCATTTCTTTCCCAACTTATTTTCTGAAAAAACTGAACATTTTCATAGCCACTTATTTATGTTTCAAAAACATGATGTTTTCCATATGAATGAAATCATAAATAAAAGTGATAAAGTATAAATCTTATTTTATTGATTTATGTCTCATCGTCCCATATAAATTGGAATGAATAAGTTCAAGATTTTTGGTAGACTAAATCTCAACTCTCTTATGACTTTTGTTAGTCATATTCCCTTTCTCACAAGTAACACAAACATATTAATATATTCTTTTTTATTATAGAAAATAATAGACAACATAAACTTTAGAAAGTGTGTTCATGTTTTTCTCCCCATGGTTTCCAAGCCTTCGGTTCCATAATTTTTTTTCATCTTCAACACTCAAGTAATAAAAGTTATTAAACTCTCCAAGTTAAAATAGATTACCACTAGTTCTTTCTCCTTTTTGGGTAAATTTTCCATCTTTCATGATTTTGATGATATAAGAATATTTTCTAAAAATCACTTCTTTTAAATTATCACAATGTTGACTTACACTGAGTTATGTTTTATCCCATAAATAAATAAAACTTCCTTAGATTTCAACTATTCTTCTTCAATCTCAGCCATTCTGATTCCTATGATTTTTAAGGAATTATCATTAAAAAAGGTAAATGGTCCACCATCATGACTTTCAACATGTTTAAATATTTTTATATCACCATTCATGTGTGAATAATAATCACTATTAAATATCTATGGTTTGTTCATTTTACTTGATTTCAAAATTGTATCAACAAAAATATATCTTTCCTAAACTTTCTTCTTTCTAGCTTCCTTTTCTTTTCTACTATAAGAAACTTGTTCTGAAAGGATTATCATACATCTTTTGGAATGATGACCAGCCTAATCACATCTTCTATAAACTTATTTCAAACATTTAAATTTATTTTTTATTGGAAATTTTGTAACATCTTTATTTTTTTCTTTTCTAACTTATTATGGGTTAGGAAAGTTACTCATCCTTCTTCGACCATTGCTTTCTCTTTGTTCAAAACTTCTTCCATAAAGTGAAAAGTTATGCCAACAATTATAACCTCTATGCCCATGGATTCCACAACACCAAAAATAGCCATCAAATCTTGATTTTATACTAAATTAAGATCTTTATCTGTTGAAACTTTGTTTAGGTTGATAACTTTTTTCAGCTCTATCATACTCAGAATGTGGACCATATTTCCTACTGAGAAAGTTTTCAACTTTTCTAGATGTGGTAGTTTTCTCACATCCCTTCTCAATACAAACTTTCCAATCACTTTTATTATCACATGAAATGTTATAAAGATATGATGAAACATTGTTTTTAAGGGTGGTAATTTCACCTAATTATTGATTTGAGTTTTCTCAGAAACTTTAGAAGTCTTAGCTTTTACTTTCAAGGATTTGTTGAATTTTTCATTCATCTTCCTCAAGGTACTTTTGGGCTTAAATTTTTTTGATTAAAACTTTTTAAATTCTTCTTCCTTATATTCTAGATTCTTACTGAGATCTTTAACTATCTTTCCCTATTTATAAATTCTTACTTTATAACTTAATATCTCTTGGATGTATTCTTCTCCTTGCTTTAAAACATATTTTTCACCTTCAATGACTTTTACACTGTCTTTCTTTATCATTATAACTTCTTTATTTAGAGATTTTTTTCTCAAGACATAAAAGAAGTTATATTCTGATCTAATACTCTCTGTAAGATTCTTCACCTTCTTCTTCTTCACTATTTTAGGATTATTCTATTTTATCAACTTTTTCAATCAATGTTTTAACCTTTTCTGAAATTTAACCTTTTTAATAATTTTTTTCAGTTTAGTATAATTCTTATTTCTTACTCAATATACTTCTCTTGTTCCTAGTAAACTTATTCTTATATTTGTTGTATAACTTTTCTTATTTATCATTTTTTTACACTTATTCCATCAAGTTTTTTCATTAGAATCATATTGATATTTACCAACTTTCTTCTTGGGGTAATTCATAGAAAAGTGTCTGATTCTACCACACTCAGAATATTTGAGATTAATTTTACCTCCATACATTCCTATTTATCTTCGATAGTTCTTAGATATAAGAGACGTGATTTTTTCATTCAACTCATATACACTTTATCTTCATAGTCACAATTATCAACATATTCAGTATCTTGTATTTTCATTTTTCTTATGGCTTCAAAATCGATTTCATCTTTCATATTCTTTTTTAACATCGAAGTTTTTTTCATTTCATAAGCAACAAGAAAGATATGAAACTCATCAAGATATAAATCATATTTATCTTTGAAAGCATAAATTTTAGAATCAAACATGTCTGGAAAGTTTCTCATAAGTTTCTTCACAATTGTAGAATCTTCTAAGATATCTTCAAATCCTCTAATGTTGCAAAAAAAATATTTACTTTGGTGAAGTATTCTTCAATAGTTTCTCCATATCTCATTATGATTTCTTCATCCTTAATACTATAGATTTATATATTTTCATCCTTCACTATAGTATTCCCTTTGAAAATACTTTCTATCTTATCCCACATACTCTTTGAAGTTTTGAGACTCATCACCTTCATATAATAATTTTTTGATAAGTACATAAGTATAGAATTTATAGCTTTTCCATCAACTTATATATTTATCTTATCATTAAAATTAATCAAGGAATCCTTCTCAATAGGTGGAAAACCAATTTTAGCAGCATCGACAATTTCTAGGACAAGATATAGGATATAAGGAATCATCCTATTTTTTCATCCATAATAATATTTTCCATCAAATATAGTAATTCATAAACTATTGACAGAATTGATATTATCCATGATAAGGATTCAACAAGGGAACCTCCCTTTGATACTAATTGAAGTTTCAAAGGATTGAATAACAACTGAGAAGGGGGGTGAATAGGTTATTAAATTTATATAAGTTTCAATACTTTTAGAAACTTAACCCTTATAACCTATTAAAGTTCATTACCTTATAAACTTTTAGAAAATACTCATGCATGAAAAAGTAGTAAATAAATTAAAGCACATGAGATTTACAAGGTTTAGTCTCTGTGTGAGAACCTACATCCTTACCATAGCCACTCCCATGGATCTATAGAAATTCACTATTAAGAACAAGTGAATAAAAATTGTTCCAACTATCATTAGATTCCTTCTATCTCCCAATAGGAATGAATATACAGACTCCCATAGTTTTACAAGTATTCCTTACAAACAATTGAACCAAAATAAAAGAATAAAGACATTTTTCAAACTAATCCACAAATGATCTGTCTGAAATCCTCAGTCTGATGGGGCTGGGTCTAATTCTCTTAGTCTAATGAGGCTGGGTCTGATAGACTTAGTCCGATTAATTCAGTCTGACGGACTCATTATGATGAAACCATTCGCAATATATATTACTCAAAATCTTCTCAATTTCTTAGTGCAATATTACTTAGTCCAATATTCTCAATATATTAAACAAAACTTTTAGGTGTTTGACCTTCTTCTGATATCTCAGTTCATAAAGAAAACTTGACAAGAACTATACAATGATCTTCCTTTTTTTCCCTCATGAAAAGATACAAAGTAATAATGTATTGATCTTTAATTTATAGGAAACTTATAATAGAAAAGGTGGGAAAATGAAAAACCTTTCCCACTTACTAAAATTTAAAACCTCCAAAAATCACTCACATTTAAACTTCAAATTTGACTACCTAAAACCTTCTCAAGATTTCTCCAAAATCAGTCATTTTCAAACATACTAATTTTTCTTCAATTTGATGTAGCATCCTTAGCTTCAGTATGATAAAATTCCTCGGCTTCAGTCTAATTAACTTTCTCATCTTTAATCTGATGTTATTAAGTTACTCTACTCATTAAAATATGAATTTCTTACTCTTATCATTACAATATTACTTTTATCCTCTTCTCATTACAATCTAACTATCTTCCTCTACTCATTATGATCTGAATTTATTCCACTCCTCATTATGATCTGACTTTCTTCCTCTTCTCATTACGATTTGACTTTCTTCCTTAGAGTCTATCTAATTAAATTTGTAACATCCCAAGGTTTTATAAAAGTAAATTGAAAATGCTTGAAATTTTTTTTAAGGTATATATTTATAAGTATCCTTGAAACATAATTTTATTTCTTCTATGTTTTGAATTTCAAGAAACTGTCATCTACAATTGTGATCAGTTTGTTATTTAGAGTCTGATGAAACAAACTTGTTTTTTTTTTGTGAATAGTAACATACCCTTATGAATAGTAATATGACCTCATGAATAGTAAATAATATTATTATTTTATTTTCCCAAGGCAATAGGATAATGGGATCTTAATTAATTTTCCAATGTCACATAAAACTAATTGCACTTCAATATTGTTATTTTTCGAATTAACTGTGACCTTATTTAAAAATTAAATTAATAATATTTAGAAAATTATTTTTGAAAAATGGAGTTCATTTTTGAATTCTACATGTCTAAAAATGGTGGGGGTAAATTTTTGGTATTTTTCTGAAACTCTTGAATTTTCGGTGAATAGTGAAATACGATAAAATACCGTATAATCAATTTATCAGTAAAAATGAACTATTTATGACATCATAAGTGATTCAAGGCCACTTGCTTCGAACTCACATGATATTATCACTATTTAGGGTCACTTGATTTGAGATTATTCATAGTCTTGATAAAAATATTATAATAATGATTAAAATAATCTAAAATACCTCCCCTCCTCCACTATAAATATCACCTCCACTCCCCTCTTCCTCCCACACCTATCAAGCCTTGATCATTGTCTAATTTCTGCCAAATTACCTCCCCAATCTTCTTCCCCACGTCCTAGATCTTCTGGTCTCACCAAAAGACCAAAATCAAAGCCCTTAAGAAGGATCTCAAGGAGAAGAGATCAAGAGGTAAACAACCTCTTTTATTTTCTTTCTTTTCTTTCATTTTTTGTTATTCTCTTCCATTCCCTTTGTCTTGTGTTGGGATATTTCATTAAATATTCCCCCCTTACTGTCCATATCTTATATGAATGATGATATATTCCATTCCTCTCATCAATCTTGTTTTTATGAAATTTTAAGAGACGCCGTTAGGTTGCTGAATTTTCGTGAGAAATTTCTCAAGATTTTCTTTTATTTCATGATTCGTTTTTCTTCTTTCCTCACTCCCTCTTATCCAAGAGGCATGAAATCTCCAGAATCATGTATATTCATTATGTTCTCATGATTATGTAAAATTACTCATCAGTATTCTTCTCCTCTTCCACTTATTTAAAGAATCAAAAAACATTGTCCATTTGTGTCGAATTACCGACATCGTGGATGATGTATTTTCAATTTCCATTAATTCTTTCAAGTATGGTCATGAAACCATTTATATGGATGAACCAGGTTATAATATATGTTTTATGACCCATATATGGTTCTGGAATTCTTTTTTACTCATGGTTCTAATTTAAAAGACAAAATGACGTTGTTATTATCAAAGAGCCAATAAAATGATCTAAACGAACATCATTAATGTTTTAACTTATAAGTCATTCTCATATAAAGCATAAAATTGATAAATGGTATAAATTATGGTACTAGAAATATGTAAATAATACTCCATTCCAATTATGGAGTTTCACTTCCAATTAACAAGAACGATTCATCATGAACCGATCGTGGAAATCACAAAAGAACTCACCCAAAATAATGCAAGGAACAAAATACAAACAATTAAGGGGTGAAATGAGGTTATGAAATGACCATATAAGATGTTATAAACATGAAAATGTTTCTGTAAAATACTAATAACACTTTTTTAACCATTATACAGGAGGTTTTAACAAGTTTGAAGTAAGACAAGCTTAAGGTAAGGGAATTCTTAACCCGATTTCCATTCTTTGGGTTAACCTTCTAATTTAATATTTATGGGCTATTTAAATTGTTTGTGTGATGGGTTCTGTTTATATTATGTTTCATTATGTGTATTTACAGAGTATATACATATTCCATCCACTCTATTAAGTCTCACTTCAATTATATGATGTTTATAAGGGAATTTTCTTCTAAAATCCTCTTTTAAAATTCTGTTTTACAAGATTCAAAAGCAATGTTTTTATGCTATTATTTATGTTGTATGATTATGTTTTGGTTATTGTGAATTGTTTATAATGAAGGGTGGGACATATATTTCCCTCCAATGCATTGGGTATGAGTAATTTGGAGGTCGGATGTATGGTTACTCCACATGTAACTGCGATGGTTACACAAAGTATGGTAGCCGTAAGGGTTACAAATTTTAAGGTAGCCAATATGGTTACAAGATTATGTAAGTAATGCCCCAAGATACCTCTATGATTATATTTATGTTTGTGTGGATCTTTTTTAAATCTCATGTTACACTAATTAATTATTTATGGGTGGAAATCATGTCTTTTGAAAATGTTTTCATACGTTATGAGTATTCATGGACTAATGTGATTTTTCCTTCTTTTTCATACCTTACTGAGCTTTTGTGCTCATCCCAAGTTTTTAAATGATTTTTCATAGGTTAATGGATGAGTAATACAAGGAATTAAGACATGTTAAATGTTGAAGAATTGTCAAGGAGTCTTGTTTTAAGTTTTAATGTTTTATATTCTGAGAAAAATGGAAACTGATTTTATGGTATCCACTATGTAACAATGTGTAATGTTATGAATGTTTTGTCTTAATTCTCTAAAGCTCTAAACTTGAAAATATACTCAATGTAAAAGGAATTGTTTTCTTGAATAAATTCAAGATTATGTATGTAATAAGTGCGGGTCATTATAGTTGGTATCAGAGGATGGTTTAGATAACTTTAGGGGTTAGGGTGATGCTAATAGAATACCATAAATGATTTTCACTCTATGTTTAATTTTTTATAGCATTTAAAGATTACCATGTTGCTTAATCTAAGAAATGTTCGTTTATAATGGTTATCCGCAGAAGGAACATTTATGTTGAAGAGGAGAGGCACCGACAGAATGACATCCTTCCTGATCTACAGCCCAAAATGGTAGGGATTGGAACCGAGCAGTTTGTGACACTAATGGCTTAGCTAACGCAGGCAATAAATGGTGGTGGCATCCATGCAAGAGAACAAATATAGGTACCCCAACGGAACATGATAATGGTGGAACATTTTTTCAGACAACATCCTCCTGCATTCAATGGATCTTCTGACCCAGTGGCAGCAAAAGGATGGATTAAATCCCTTGAAAAGATATTTGATGTTATGGGATGTTCGTACAATCAAAAGGTAAGTCTTGCCATTTATCGTTTTGAAGTGGAAGCTGATCAGTGGTGTTCAATGGTAAGGAATGTCAGGGGTAGAGAGGATTTTGATGCCTTAGTGTGGGATGAATTTAAAAGTATTTTTCTTGAAAAATATTTTCCTAAGGTGGTGCGACATAGAATGGAGAAGCAATTCCTTGAATTGAAACAAAAGGAGGAAGATTCAGTGGCTATGTATGAGGCGAACTTCACCCGACTGGCGAGGTATACTCCAAATCTTATTCTGGATCTCGATAGAAAAATCAACCGCTTTTACTCAGGATTGAAGCCAAGGTATCGAAGGGCATTGGCCTCCTCTGAATTCAAAAGTTATGAGAAACTTGTCCGATGTGCTGAGAGGGTAGAGATGGAGTTTGTTGACGATCACATGTATTTTGGAAACAAAGAGAAGAAGAGGTCCAGTTGGCAAGCAATGGGTAAGAATCAACCAAAGAAATCTGATGGTAAGAGAATCCAGTTTCCAGTTTGTGAAAAGTGTGGCAAGAAGCACCCTGGGGAATGTCTTATCAAAACTGGGAAGTGTTTTAAATGTGGTAAGTTTGGACATATGGCCCGAGATTGAAATGAAAATGATCCGAAGACTAATCCTGATAAGCAAACTGTAAAGTGTTTTAAATGTGGTGAGATGGGTCACTATGAAAATGCCTGTCCAAAGAGGGATCCAAATGATGCAAAGAATCCAGACTACAAGCAGAAAGGTGTAGTGAGATCCTTTGAAACTACGTCAGCAGGTGTTGGGTCATCCAATGAAGTTGTATCAGGTACTTTGTTTGTTCACTCATATTTTGATAAAGTTTTGTTTGATACGGGGTCTACACCTTCCTTCATCTCTGAGAAATTTTCTGGTAAATTGGAAATATCACCTCAACAAATGAGACCCGAACTTGTTGTTAAAACTCCAGGGGGAAATGTTATAGCAAAGAGGAATTATAAGAATATTTCTATTGTGGTACGTGGAAAGACTTTACCTGCAAACCTTGTTGTTTTACCCTTAGTCAAGTTTGATGTTATTCTGGGGATGGACTGGCTTTCTGATTATCATGCTAAGATTGACTGTAGAGCTAAAGAAGTTGTTTTTCAGAAATAGTTTCAGTTTGTATACAAGAATGAACCCATATAATTGATAACATATCAGGAAGCTGAGAAACTACTGAAATATGGAAGTGAAAGTTATCTTGCTCATATTGTTGAAAACAAGGGAACTATTCAAATTAATGATGTGCCAGTGGTAAATGAATACCTTGATGTTTTTTCTGAGGAGTTACCCAGTGTCATACCTGAACGAGAAGTCGAATTTACAATTGATTTAGTTCCTGATGCTAAGCCAATTTCAAAACCCCCATATCATATGGCTCTAATAGAACTTATTGAATTGAAAAATCAGTTGCAATATTTTCTTGTCAAAGGCTTCATTCGTCCCAGCACTTCACCATGGGGAGCCCCTATTTTGTTTGTTAAAAAGAAATATGGTTCCATGAGACTTTGCATTGATTATAGAGATTTGAATAACATCACTTTTAAAAACAAGTATCCTTCGCCTCATATTTATGACTAGTTTGATCAGCTCCAGGGAGCTCAGTACTTTTCCAAGATTGACTTGAGATCCGGATACCATCAGCTGAAGGTGAAGGAGGATGACATCCTGAAAACATCCTTTCGTACTAGATATGGGCATTATGAATTTGTTTTTATGCCATTTGGTTTAACTAATTCACCTGATGTATTCATGAATCTTATGAATAGAGTAGTTCATGAGTTCTTGGATAAGTTTGTGGTTGTATTTATTGATGACATTCTGGTTTTTTCTAAAAATAAATAGGATCATGAAAAACATCTAACGGTTGTTTTACAAACTTTAAAAGAAAAGATACTATATGGAAAATTCAGAAAGTGTGATTTTTGGTTGCAACAGATTTCTTTTCTTGGGCACATTGTAAATAAGGATGGAATAATAGTTGATCCTGCCAAAACAAAAGTAGTTGATGAATGGCCAAGACCCAAAAATTTTATAGAGATTTGTATTTTTCTGGGCTTACCAAGTTATTACCGACGGTTTGTTAAGAACTTTGCACAGTTATCTTGCCCGATAACTAAGTTAACACGGAAAGGGGTTAAATTTGTTGGGATAGGGGAATGTGATGTTTATTTTCAGGAACTAAAGAAGAGATTGGTGAATGATCCAATTTTGGCCTTACCTTCCTGGAATGGTGAGTTTGTCATCTAAAGTGATGCTTCTTTGAAGGGACTTGGTTGTGTTTTGATGCAGAATGATCAGGTAATTGCCTATGCTTCGAGACAACTTAAACCTCATGAGCTAAATTATCCCACACATGATTTGGAATTGGCAGTTGTGATTTTTGATTTTAAAATTTGGAGGCATCATCTATACGGAACCAAATGCCAAATATATACTGACCATAAAAGTCTAAAGTATATATTCACTCAGAAGGAATTAAACATGAGACAGAGAAGATGGCTAGAACTGATAAAGGATTATGACTGCACGATCAATTACCATCCTGGAAAAGCAAACAAAGTAGCGGATGCCTTAAGTCAGAAACATCACGCATCATTAACCATGCTATGTTGGGAACATGATCCCTTGATAAATTATTTGATGAATTTTGGATTGGAAGTTATTGGTGCAGGGAATACCTCTCTTTTGTTTCATGTTTCAGTGTAGTCTTCGTTGTCAGACAGAATTATGAAAGCGTAGAGGGAAGACCGTGAGCTACAGAAAAAGGTAGAATTGGTTAAAATGGGTAAGTTGATAGAATTTAATCTTGATAAAGATTGTGTTTTAAGATTTGGAAAAAGGTTGTGTGTGCCTTGTGATTCCCAGTTGAAGAAAGAATTGTTGTGTGAAGCTCATAGTTCTCCATTTTCTGTTCATCCTGGAAGTACTAAGATGTACAGAGACCTTCGAGAGTATTATTGGTGGAATGGGATGAAAAGATCTATTGCTGATTTTACAATGAAATGTTTGACATGTCAGCAGGTTAAAGCAGAGCGGAATCGAAGAGGATGCTTCATCCTTTTCCAGTGCCAGAGTGGAAATGGGAGAATATATCCATGGATTTTGTGGTGGGACTACCAAAGACTTCTCGAGGTAACAGTGCGATTTGGGTTATTGTTGATCGGCTAACAAAGTCTGCTCATTTTCTTTCTATTCGAGATACAATGACATTAGATCAGCTTTCTCGATTGTACCTCAAGGAGATTTTCAGGTTACATGGAGTTCCTATTTCCATTCTGTCTGACTGAGATCCCAGGTTCACTTCTAAATTTTGGAAGGGACTTCAGAAGTCCTTGGGCACAGAGTTGAATTTCATTATAGGTTTTCATCCTCAATCAGATGGGAAATCAGAACAAACGATTCAAACTTTGGAGGATATTCTTCGAGCTTGCTCAATGGACTATTATGGAAGTTGGGATCAGCATCTTTCATTAGTTGAGTTGTCCTATAATAACAGTTTCCATTCTAGTATTCAGATGGCACCTTTTGAGGCCTTGTATGGAAAGCGATGTCAGACTCCTGCGTTTTGGGATGAAGTCGGTGAAAGAAATTTGATGGGGCCAGAATTAGTAGAATAAATGGAAGAGAAAGTGGGGATGATCCAGCAACACATGAGGACAGCTCAGAGTAGGCAGAAAATTTATGCAGATAATAGAAGGAAAGACTTCTCTTTTGAGGTAGGTGGCCATGTTTTCCTTAAAATCTCTCCTTGGAAAAGTGTGATGTGTTTCGGTAAGAAAGGGAAACTAAGTCCACGGTTCATCAGTCCTTTTGAAATCTTGGATAAAGTTGGAACAGTTGCATACCGCGTAGCTTTGCCTCTGAGCTTGTTTCAGGTACACAATGTTTTTCATGTTTCAATGTTGAGAAAGTATGTTCCAGATTCATCACATGTCTTGGGGCCAGAAGCAGTTCAGCTGGCAGAGAACCTTTCTTATGAAGAAAAACCGGTTCAAATTCTTGATTGAAGAGAACAGGTATTGTGGAATAAGGTAATCCACTAGGTAAAGGTTTTGTGGAGAAACCACATGGTTGAAGAAGCAACATGGGAGTCTGAAAATGCTATGAGGGAAAAGTATCCTCAGTTGTTTAATAAGTAAATAAAATTGCGAGGACGCAATTTCAAGAAGGTGGGGATAATGTAACATCCCAAGTTTTTCTAAAAATAAATTGAAAATGCTTGAAATTTTGTTTAAGGTATATATTTATAAGTATCCTTGAAACATAATTTTATTTCTTCTATGTTTTGAATTTCAAGAAACTGTCATCTACAATTGTGTTCAGTATGTTATTTAGAGTCTGATGAAACAAACTTGTTTATTTTGTGAACAGTAACATACCCTTATGAATAGTAATATGAATAGTAATATGACCTCATGAATAGTAAATAATATTATTATTTTATTTTCCCAGGGAAATAGGATAATGGGATCTTAATTAATTTTCCAATGTCACATAAAACTAATTGCACTTCAATATTGTTATTTTTCGAATTAACTGTGACCTTATTTAAAAATTAAATTAATAATATTTAGAAAATTATTTTTGAAAAATGGAGTTCATTTTTGAATTCTACACGTCGAAAAATTGTTGGGGTAAATTTTTGGTATTTTCCTGAAACTCTTGAATTTTCGGTGAATAGTGAAATACGATAAAATACTGTATAATCAATTTATCAGTAAAAATGCACTATTTATGACATCATAAGTGATGCAAGGAAACTTTCTTAGAACTCACATGATATTATCACTATTTAGGGCCACTTGATTTAAGATTATTCATATTCTTGATAAAAATATTATAATAATGATTAAAATAATCTAAAATACCTCCCCTCCTCCACTATAAATATCACCCTCACTCCCCTCTTCCTCCCACACCTCTCAAGCCTTGATAATTGTCTAATTTCTGCCAAATTCCCTCCCCAATCTTCTTCCCCACGTCCTAGATCTGATGTTCTCACCAAAAGACCAAAATCAAAGCCCTTAAGAAGGATCTCAAGGAGAAGAGATCAAGAGGTAAACAACCTCTTTTATTTTCTTTCTTTTCTTTCATTTTTTGTTATTCTCTTCCATTTCCCTTTGTTTTGTGTTGGGATATTTCATTAAATATTCCCCCCTTACTGTCCATATCTTGTATGAATGATGATATATTCCATTCCTTTCATCAATCTTGTTTTTATGAAATTTTAAGAGACGTCGTTAGGCTGCTGAATTTTCGTGAGAAATTTCTCAAGATTTTCTTTTATTTCCTGATTCGTTTTTCTTCTTTCCTCACTCCCTCTTTTCCAAGAGGCATGAAATCTCCAGAATCATGTATATTAATTATTTTCTCATGATTATTGAAAATTCCTCATCATTATTTTTCTCCTCTTCCACTTATTTAAAGAATCAAAAAACATTGTCCATTTGTGTCGAATTACCAACATCGTGGACGATGTATTTTCAATTTCCATTAATTCTTTCAAGTCTGGTCATGAAACCATTTATATGGATGATCCAGGTTATAATATATGTTTTATGACCCATATATGGTTCTGGAATTCTTTTGTACTCATGGTTCTAATTTAAAAGACAAAATGACGTTGTTATTATCAAAGAGCCAATAAAATGATCTAAACGAACATCATTAATGTTTTAACTTATAAGTCATTCTCATATAAAGCATAAAAGTGATAAATGGTATAAATTATGGTACTATAAATATTTAAATAATAATCCATTCCAATTATGGAGTTTCACTTCCAATTAACAAGAACGATTCATCATGAACCGATCGTGGAAATCACAAAAGAACTCACCCAAAATAATGCAAGGAACAAAATACTAACAATTAAGGGGTGAAATGAGGTTATGAAATGACCATATAAGATGTTATAAACATGAAAATGTTTCTTTAAAATATTAATAACACTTTTTTAACCATTATACAGGAAGTTTTAACAAGTTTGAAGTAAGAAAAGCTTAAGGTAAGAGAATTCTTAACCCGATTTCCATTCTTTGGGTTAACCTTCTAATTTAATATTTATGGGCTATTTAAATTGTTTGTGTGATGGGTTATGTTTATATTATGTTTTATTATGTGTATTTCCAGAGTATATACATATTCCATCCACTCTATTAAGTCTCACTTCAAGTATATGATGTTTATAAGGGACTTTTCTTCTAAAATCCTCTTTTAAAATTCTGTTTTACAAGATTCAAAAGAAATGTTTGTATGCTATTATTTATGTTGTATGATTATGTTTTGGTTATTGGGAATTGTTTATGATGAAGGGTAGGACCTATATTTCCCTCCAATGCATTGGGTATGAGTAAGTTTGAGGTTGGTCATATGGTTACTCCACGTGTAACTGCGATGGTTACACAAAGTATGGTAGCCGTGGGGGTTACAAATTTTAAGGTAGCCAAGATGGTTACAAGATTATGTAAGTAATGCCCCAAGATACCTCTATGATTATATTTATGTTTGTGTGGATCTTGTGTAAATTTCATGTTACACTAATTAAGTATTTATGGGTGGAAAGCATGTCTTTTGAAAATGTTTTCATACGTTATGAGTATTCATGGACTAATGTGATTTTTCCTTCTATTTCATACCTTACTGAGCTTTTGAGCTCATCCCAAGTTTTTAAATGATTTTTCACAGGTTAATGGATGAGTAATACAAGGAAGGAAGACATTTTAAATGTTAAAGAATTTTCAAGGAGTCTTGTTTTAAGTTTTAATGTTTTATATTCTGAGAAAAATGGAAACTGATTTTATGGTATTCACTATGTAACAATGTGTAATGTTATGAATGTTTTGTCTTAATTCTCTAAAGCTCTAAAATTGAAAATATACTCAATTTAAAAGGAAGTGTTTTATTGAATAAATTCAAGATTATGTATGTAATAAGTGCGGGTCATTATAGAATTTCCTTATCATAGTCAGTCTGATTAACTTTCCTTCTCAAAGTCAGTCTAACTGACTTTTCTTCTCATAGTCGGTCTGATAGAATCCTTATAATGATGGAATTTTCATTAATATGTAATTCTCATTATGATCAAATTCTCATTACGATGGAAATTCCACTCTATATCTTTGAAAAAATCCAAACCTCATCAGCTATAACTCATTCAGACTTCTAAAAACTTCTGTGTCTAGTACTTCTAGATCCGATGAAAACTTTTTCTTGATTCCTCAAACTGATACAATCTTTATGATTCCTCTATTTCTTAAAAATATTTTATCATTATGTTTTTCCTGATTTATGAGAACTTAAAGATTGGAAAATAATTGTTAGAATTCAGGTTAGAAATATTAAGAACTTTCTAACTCATGACTTCATTGTCTTCATTAAACCTTTTTAGAAAAATTCTTACTTTCTTTCTCACAAACTTATGACATTCTAAACAACACTAAGTCTGAGGAAACTTGATTTTTCTACTGATGAATCTAAGATTGATGGTATGTCCAATCAATAATTCATCTTTCTAAAAACTTATATGACCAATGCTTCTCAGTCCAATACTCAGTGTCTAGTTCTACTCAGTAACAACTTCCTCAATAACAAAACTTTTCTCCCCTTTTGTGTTTCGGTTCAATCATTCAGTAACTTTAAACTATTTTTCAAAAACATTATTTTAAAAAGTATTAGTTGTCAAAAAATATAAAAAATTTTGTAAAAAAAACATCACAAAGGTTCTTCACATAACCTAATATAAGGAATGATCACAATGTTTTTATGGTTTTTTTCATTTTTTACAATAATTAAAATAGACTAATAGTATTTTAATTGATTTTAAATTATATGAGAAATAATTATAATTAATTTTATTAATTCCACCACTATTTTATCAAATCCCAATAGCCCTCACCATTGAACTCAAAATATATAATTGTAAGGAAATTATAATGGTAATGATCTGTATTCCCCTTTGCATAACCCCAATGGGGGTTATTCAAGCTACTTGAAGGAATTTATGTAGGAAGGTCTTTTCCAGCTGCCAACTTACAACTCCTTGATCTGTTGAGTGGGCTCCTCAATCCTGAAATATTGACTTGGATTTCCTCAAACTCTGCCCCCAAGTTATATCAAGTCTAAAAAGGGTTACTTATCTTGATTTAAGATGGTTAATTCAACACAATACCTTCATAAGAACTCCACGTTAAAAGTAAGTTTCCCAATGATGGTTGGTAAAACACTTAGTTCTAAGGCTTTCATTCTTAATCAAGTAATGGAAGGCTAGGTCTAACATAATATTTAGTTGAGTTATTTTAATTTATTAAGCAAAAAATTTATCTTGTTTTATCCTTTACATGACTTTTAAATATTATGTGGATTTTACTTAATTAATTAACCATGTTGGTTAAAACATTTATGCATAATCCATTTATTTAAATTCCATCTTTGCACATTAATTCATTTATTTATGTGATTTCATTCTTATATCCATAAATTAAATAATGCATAAAAATAAATTAATTAATAACCCGATCATGAGCTTATCAAACATTTTATTTATTGAGAGGATAATAAATCAACCTATGACCTCAGAGAATAAATCTTTGTGTCGATATTGGCTTGTGTTGCAACATTCTACATGTCCACCTATGTATCACCTAGGTTGGCATCATTATGGTTTCATCTTGAACCATCTCTACACTCCTTGGGATACTCCATTAATTACATGTATTTATAACTCACATGTAGGTGAGGAAAACCAAATGATTGGTTAAGGGGAATTACATAAATAACATTGGACTCATAGTTCCTACATAATAATCGAGGTAGGGATGACTCGCAGACCATTGTATTTAATTTAAAAATTAATGATTTCAAACTCATGTAATAAATTAAATTAAATAAATCCAAAACGTACATAATTCTTGGTTAATCTCATTAACAGTCATAAACATTCAATGGATACGCAAAAGTAAAATCATTTAACATTTATTTCTTATTTATTATTTATTATTAAGATAAACACGCTTGAATTAATTAATTAATTAATTCTATTTTATCTTAATTTCCATCTGAATTTACATGGAGATACCCATCATTAAGACATTCA
Organism: Viscum album; assembly: GCA_963277665.1. NCBI lineage: Eukaryota > Viridiplantae > Streptophyta > Magnoliopsida > Santalales > Viscaceae > Viscum > Viscum album. The sequence goes on from OY728125.1 coordinate 1,410,052,390, forward strand.
TGGAAAATAAATGGGAAGATCAATAATTACATCCAATTAAAATAAGTTAATTGAGAATTTAAGATTATTTAAAACCATTATTAAATTTTCAAACACAATAAGTTTAAATCAATATAATAAGGTTTTAATGATGCAATTAACAATTTAATATAATTTTAATTTTTTTCTTTATAGAGATACTGCATGGCGTGTACTTACAAGCTACATGCCATGTATCTCGATTGTCGTGTACCCAAGTTACACACCTGTAAATTCAGTGTGTTCCTCATATAGACCATATAGTGTGTACAATCTAGCTACATGTCGTATATCACTCTTACCATGTGTACGCTTGACCCACCAAAAGACTCAGTATGATCTTTGGAAGCAGAACCACACAATGTGTGCGCTAGCTACACACCATGTGTTTCTCTTTCCATGTGTCTTCTTGACTCGCTTAATAGCTTGTCTTGTATTTAGGATGTGAGAAATAATGAACCACATGTCATGTAAAATCCAGCTACACACCCTGTATGTAATTATTACTCTATTTTGTTAGTCTCATGTGGTTTTGACCATGTTTTGACCACACGAGATGTGAGAATTTCACCACTAAACCATATAGACAACACAGCATGTACACCAGTTACATTCCATGTAATCTAACAAGTCGTGTGCTAGGTTGACCTAGTCTACATGCGGTGTGCAATAAATTCACCAAGTGTAGTTACTATTTAACATGTTGTGTATATCGAGGAATGTCCAGATACAATGTACTTCGGTACACGGTGTGTACTCCAGCTACATGTTGTGCAACCCAGTATTACGGGCCATAAATCTTGGCACATCTCAATGGAATCTCTCATCGTTATTTATCAATTCTTAGACCTTTAAGAAAATGAAATCATGAATTATGAGAATCAAAAGGTCAATAAAATGTCAATTAAAATAGGATTAAATAATGAATAATATAGAAATGAAATATATAACCTCTAATGAATATATAGATCAAAAATCAGATGAATAATTATAAATTTAAAAAATGACCACTCTGATACCACTTAAAGGTTTTGGGCGTAATGAAAGTGCCTTTGGTGGGAGATATATTAAACTTTATTTTAATATTATGTTTCCTAAAACCCCAATATTGGATATTTTCACATAACATTTATAATTAATTTATTTAGGTCATAAGAAATTAATACTTCATCTTAGGATTTTTCTTTGATGTAGATTTTGATCATTCTAAAAACATTTTTATGGATTACCTTTGTCATGATGTAAGGATCCAAATATAGAATCCATATAGTGGTGATCCACACATGCTACTTTGATCTTCGAAAGAAACAAATTGATTTTAGGATGCAAGCGTGGAAAATAAACTATATTGAATTGTTCATTTTGATTTTTTAAGTGCCTTCAGGCTTGAAGGTGTTGTTTTTTTCTTAAGATGAAGAGAGGAGGAAAATTCAAAAGAGATAGGGGTATGTTCTGAGCAATGATTCTCAATTCTCAAGTTTTTATTAACCCTACACAATATACACAATCATATATTTATAGAGCTAGGTTTTAGATCAAAATATTATTTAATTGCATACCAACCCTTAAATAATATTATAATCCTTAACAAGCCTAATTCCATATATTATTATTATTATTATTATTATTATTATCATCATCATTTTACGACATGCTCTAACTCACGCAATGATAAATATTGTTTTAGTGACTTGTAAATTAATATTCACCACCGGATATGATCTTGTTCTGCTCAAATTCACCAGCATTTACTGAATACCTGAATAAATATTTTTATCCACTTAAATAAATATTTTATTCACAAACTATCAAATAAATATTTATTAAATATTCAATAAAATAAATATTTTATCCATAATCTAGATGATAAATATTTATTATGTATTCATATAACTAAATAAATTATTTATTAAATAATAAATAGTTATTTATTACCTTGCGAATATTTGTGATCAATTAAACTTGATTAAAATTATTCATTGGTCTTGAGAATAATTTTTATTCCAATAATTAAATTCAAATAAAATTTAATCGAGATCAAAAAAATAATTAGCATATAACCCTCTAGAATTATCTCTTGTTGACATTAGGAAGAGTTTCTTAAAGTCCAAGATTATTATCTAGCAATGGGTCAAGGCAACCAAGCAAAAGAACTTAATGTTGTACTATCAACAACCACATACAAATACTCACTATGTAATATAATCTCTTTGTCTCATTATCTTCCTCCGAATGGCCCGAAGGCCTTATTTTTTATTTTATTATAGATAATCCCCCTTTTAAGGGTTTAAGGGGAACCCGTACATGACCCGTAGGCCCAAGCCACAAGGCCCGACATGAGCCGCAATACATGACCCGAAGGCCCAGAGGCATACCATGCCCACTACATGACCCATAGGCCCAGCCCACTAGAACTACCCCTCCCCAGCATCTTGCATCATTGATCACCTTAGCTCCCCACCTTGCATTGCTGATCGGCTAGCATTGCCTCGTACAAAGCTGCATGGTGCCTGGCCTCGATGGCAGCTGCCATACCCTCTCATTCTTCCAATCCGGTTAGCTTTACATCTGGTGGCTGATACTCCTGTTGCTCTGATCCTCTTCTGGGGTCTGATCTGTTTGAACTGGGCTACTCCATGGTCTACGTGACCCGAAGGCCCTATGGCCCGAAGGCCTTTGATGACCTGAAGGCCCTGGAGACCCGTAGGCCCAAACCGGTGGCTCGAAGGCCCAAATCGGGTGAATAATTCTAGCTACTACAGTACCGAATAGTAACAGCTACAGTGACTACTACATTAACCCAGAAATTCGCCTCCACCCGGTTTTGAACCCAGGTCACCTGGATGCCAAGCAGGAGCCCTTACCACTCGGGAATTATGCAATAATGATATTTTAATCAATGAGCTATTGAAAGAAAACAAAGTTATACCAATAGTTTAGAATCATTGGTATAGGACCCAAAACTGTCAGTATAACCTATACCAATAGTTTTGTGAACCATGGGAATTATATTCGTCGGTATAGGAATCTGTAACACCCCCAAATGATAAAGGGTTAAATGACTAAATGATATGACTCATGTCAATAAAGTGCACCTTCCTTTTCAGGAGTCTATCTGATTAGAACTCCATAGTAAAGCATGTTTGGCCTGGAGTAGTGATCAGGATGGGTGACCTTCTAGGAAGTTTTCTAGAGTATGTGTGAGTGAGGAAAAGGCACACTATAAAGGACATGTATTGGCCTGTGGGGACAGTCATTAGTCAGATGACCTGTTTGGGAACGTTGGTGGGCCCCAGGGTGGGGACCACTTATCTGCGGGGCAACTGGTGGCAGGCCAGGACCCGATGTTCATGTTAAGGTAGAGTGTATGTGCTGTCACCAGGACCCATTTGTCACAAACTACCGATAGTTTTATATGAAACCATTGGTATAGATCACTGGCAATTTTGAATATCCATTGTTTACTTCAAACCGTGGGTATATATCTATACCATCTATCACCTATCACAGAACCAGCTAATAGATTACAAACCATGGTACACATTTAATGAAAAAAACTTATTATATATTTAGAAATTAACCATTATTTTATCAATAGTTTTCAAAACATTTACAACACTATAACATACATATACAATCTATATCATCAATCAGTTTTATTCATTAAATATCATCCACGCATCTCTTTACTATCAACTCAAAAATGGAGGGGGTCAATATCTCCCTCATCACAACTAGTGCCATTATAATTATCACCAGTATTATTTCCTAGAGCAAAAACATCGTCATCATCATCATCATCACCACCAGCAGCAAGGTCATTACCTTGACCACCACTAAGACCCTCATTTACATCACTCAGTTCATCATATATAATCTAAAACATTAACATCCTCTGATAGAAGTTATGGAAATATAACTGACATAGATTTTAGTAACTATTTGGTGACCAGTTTACCTCTTTCACACTCTTATATAGCTATTTTTTCCCCAGTTTATTATGTACGAGAATTTTTCATCTAGATGGTGTGAGAAGTTTGAGAGGCACCCAATGAGGGCCAATACCTAGTGGGTGTGATGTTTTTACCAGGTTGAAATTGGACTCTCCCCTAGTGCTCCTCACCTAATACCAATCTCAAATGATCATTTGGAATGAAGTTTTCATCTTATTTCTCATCGAGGGCCTCTAGGGAACACTATTGAAAATATAAACAATATATTTAATTATGAATTACGAATCAAAATTTGAAATATCAATAAAAAAACTTTTAATATTTTCAAATATCAGTTCATTTATAGTAATTCCATACATTTTCCTCCTACTCTAGCAAAATAATTTTTCTCAAGGCACATGACCTTTGATTCACAAAGTTTCTTTCTAAAAATTACTTTGATTACTATAATAGTACATTATTGAATAATATTAAATTGAAAAACCTAGAATTAATTAAAATTTTAGTTGTTGAAGAAATCCATAAAATGAAGAAGCATCCAAAGGTACATTTAAGTAGAAATTTAAAACTAGTGTTGATTCATAATTTTTACTTCTTACTTTTCCATTCCTTTTGTTTTGGAAATCACAAACACCCTCTTAAAACTATATTTACTAAATTTTTATTTCCCAAAGTTTTTTAGTATGTTTTTTCAAAAAAACATTACTTTACACCAAACATAGAAATAGTTCTAATAAAGAAAAGTATAAAATTATTATTATTCATTTTGATCCATTTGATTGAAGGTGCATCTGATACATCAGACGAAATAATAGTTTGATTAGTGGTTATAATTATTTCTTACTGAGAAAAGTCTTCACCATCAGACTAACCCTAGTATTGATTCATCAAATTAACACTTATTCAGTTTATCAGACTAAAAATCAATAAGGAAGTCCATCAGACTATCCAAATTTTAAAAAAAAAATATAAGTATTATATCTATGGTAATAAATCTTTTTAGCATTGTAATGGTTCTAAACAAAATTACATCAGAAATTCAGTTAATCCAGATCATTGTGAGTTGTCAAGTAAAAACTATCTGTGGTTGTTGAAACTAACTCAGAAATATGACCATTGGAGCTTCACCTATAATTAGAAGGTCATTTGAATATTTGGGAGCTGATTTATTTTCAACTCAATTCATCTAAATATTTCTAATCATGAACTATCCATTCTTAGTATTTATAATAAGTTAGAGAGTTGAAGTTATAAGAAATATTTATAAGGATTTAAATTCCTTTAGAACGATTTTGATTTTGTAATCATGTGTCTAATTGAGACTAGAACAAGGGATTTTGGGTATATGAAGATGGTGAATTCAATCCATCAGATTGAGGTATTCTAGGAATATGAAGACAGATATCAATCATCCAATCAAGGGCTTCCATGGAATTGGAAGACAAATGTGATATTGATCCATCAGTTTAAGAGATTTCCTGGTAAAGAAATACATGCCTCTAAAGTAGGTGCTTAAACTATAGATACCTTAGTCATGGGTTCTGACTACCTTAACTCTTAATTTTAAGAAGTAAAATATTTTAATAATCTTGTAAGTCATTCTTTCTTTTATAATATTTGTATTTCTTGTTTATAAAATATTTATTTTTCTATTGTGAATGTTTTAAAAAGGTAGTATTAATACTTATCCTTATAGACAAATGTTTTTAGTAGTGTAACTATGATATTGATCAAACATAATCCAATATAATTGGATAATTTTTGGTTCTGATTCTAACACTCTAATCATCATACAATATTTATGTCTCGTCATTTTTACATAATAGGTTTTGTGTTTTTTTCTTGTTTAATTTTTTTAAAACTATAATTCACCCCCTATTGTAGCCATAGAATACTCTTTTGATTAAAAAATTAGTATCAGATCAGGTTCTACTACTTTACTTACTAATTTATTACTTCCATTATCATCTACAAGTTTTATAAACTACTTGTTTATAGATTTTTATACACTAATGTATTTGTGTAGAAAATAATATCTATTATTTTTAATATGTCATGGATAAATTTTTGAACCCTTAAAATTTTGAATCTGAGAAGACCACCTATCTTTGATGGTGCGAATTAGGAATACTGGAGAGATCAGATGAAGACTTTTTTTATTAACACTAGTATTTATAATTTTGCGATGCTTCCTAGAAATTACAATATTCCTGATAAGGATGTTACTACTTTCACAAATTAAGAGAATTTGGAATATCAAATTAATTATAGAGTAGGAAACACACTTTTATGTTCCATGAATAGAAGTATATACATTCATATTTCATCTTATGAAGCTGCTAATAGTATTTAGAAGAAGTTAGAAGTCACACATCTTGGTACTTCCAAATTTGTTGAAATAAGGAGATCTATGCTTCTTGCTGATTATCAAGCATTTTATTTTCTACCAAGAGAGACAGTTTCCATGATGCACCAAAGGTTTATGACTATTATCAATAGTTTAGAATATCTTTGAGAGAAAGGTCTTGAAGATAAAATTTTAGTTGAAAATATTTTAGAGATAAGGCCTAATGAGTGGGAGTCCAAAATAACTACTTTGGATGACACAAGCAAGATTACCAATATAACTCTTGATGATCTTATTAGTTCTCTCATGTAATATAAAGTAAGACTAAAAGGGGATAATGAAAATTTGAAAAAGAAAAATGGAGGTGCTTCTTCTGAAATAACATCTACTATTCCTACTAAAGTAAAATCACCTAAGAATGTTGTGAAGTCTTCAAAGAATAAGAAAGTTGTTATTTAGTATGATTCTAGTGCAATAGAGTATTCTGAGAATGAGTTGGCTAATATTTCTAGAATAAGCAACAAGATTATTGGAAAGAAATATTTTCAATATAGATACAAAAAGATTCATAGGTATAAAAGTGACAAGAATTATTCTGAGTTTACTTGTTATGAATGTAAGAAAAGTGGACACATTCAATCAGATTTTCCTAAGTTGAATAGAAAATATAAGGAGATAAATTTAAACAAAAAATCCAAGAAGTCTCATAAGTATAAAGTAAAGAAATTTTTGAAATATTCTAACACTTGGAGTGAAAGTGGAGGAGATAGCTCATTTGAAAATTATTCAGATAATAATGGTTTCGTACAGTGGAACATTATACTTTTTAAAGAAATACCTATGGTAAAAAAATGTATTATGGAAATGGTATACACTACTGAATACCTTAAAAACTTAACTTTAAATGAAAACTATCCTGATAACAATAGTGATAATTCTGAATATAAATCCACCTTGGATGATGGGGATAATAGCTTACCTAGTTTTTAATAGATTTCTAGATTCACAAAACTTTTAGAAGATGAAAATTGTAAGATTACTAAAAAAACTTCATAATTCCAAAGAAAAACATGTTAAGGAAAAATCAAGAATTACTACCATCACTAAAGAAATAACATATATTTCTAAATATCTTGATAAGTCTAATTTTTATAAGGAAAATATTTCAAAAGATATTGAGAAAAAAAAATTTGAGAAAAATAATTTAAAAAATGATTTTGTAAGACTTATTAGAATACTAATACTACTGAAGATAAAAATTTAGTTATCAAACTCAAATATGAAATCTCTATTTTGAAGAAAAAATTATCCAAGTCTACCATTGGTAATAAAAAATTTGATAAAATTTACAAAAAAAATAGACCTCGTAGTAATAATATTAGAATGGGTTATACTAACCAAAAACCTGTTTTTAATAACAAATAATTTTTTCATAAAATTGATATATTTTTTAAAAAGTGTTAAATTGGTGTACATTAGAAAAAATGTTCTTTGAATAGAATTTAATCTTTAGGATTTCATTAAGAATGTTTTTCTAAAGAAATGACATTTTCCCAAAATAATAATATTGGAAAATTGTGGTTACCCAAAGTTTTATTTTCTAAAAATACTAGACCCAAGAAGGTTTGGGTTCTGAAAAAATAATTTTCTTATTTTTTGGATAACAAAGTAAGTACCAACAAAAAAAATATTTGGAACATAGATAGTGGTTTATCCTGACATATGACTAGAAAAAAATATTTATTTAATAATATTATCAAGATGAAAGGTGAAAAGGTAACTTTCATAGATAATTATCTGAGAGAGATACTTAGTATAGGTAACATTCTAATTCTTAGAAAAGCATTAATTTAAAAAAAATGTTGTAGGACTTAAACACAACCTTATAAGAATAATTCAATTATGTGATGAAGGTTATCTTGTTAACTTTAGGAATAAAAAATGTATTGTACATAGTTCTAAAGATGAATTTATTCTTTCTATCAATAAACATTAGAATGTTTACACACTAAACTTAGAAGACCTTAATATCCAAGACTTATCTTTCCTTAGTACAATGGAAGATAAATCTTGGTTATGGAATAGAAGGTTAGGACATTGTAACCTTAGAAACTTACCTAAGTTGACTAATAAGGGACTTGTTAAGGATCTACCAGAACATAGGATTTATATATCAAAAGTATGTGAACCTTTTCAATTTGATAAGCAACATAATTCTATTTTTAAATCTTTTAGTGAAGTCTCAACTTCTGGTTATTTATATTTAGTGAAGATGGACTTATTTGGTCCTATATAAACTGAAATTATTGGTGGAAAATATTATGTATATGTCTTAGTTGATGACTACACTAGATACACATGGGTCTATTTTATATCAAGAAAATTTTAATCCTTTAGTTATTTTAAAACTTTTGTAGCCATAGTTAAAAATGAGAAAAACCACTCCTTGAAAATTATTCGTATTGATCATGGTGGATAATTTGTAAATTATGATCTTGAAACTTTTTTTAGTAAAAAATGTATAATAGGTAAATTTTTAGCACCTAGAACTCCATAGAAAAATGAAGTAGTTAAAAGAAGAAATAGAATTCTTCAAAAAATAACTAAAACCATGCTGATTGAATACTCAGTTGCTAAACATTTTTGGGCTAAAACTATTAGTACTTCCTGTTATACTATAAATCTATTTTTAATTAGACCTTTTATTACTAAAACTTTTTATGAGTTTTGGATAGGAACAAAACCAAAAACTTTCTTACTTAAAATTATTTAGATGAAAAGTATTCATCTTGAATACTAAATATAATCTACATAAGTTTGCTCTAAAATCCAATGAAGGAATATTTTTTAGTTATTTAACAACTAGTAAGTCTTATAGTGTTTTTAATAAAAATAAAATTACTATTAAGTAAATAGTGAATTTTAAGTTTCATGAAACTTATCTTTTTGTTTTCAAACAATCCCAACCTACATCCTTAGATGTTATTTCTTAAACTAATTTTCAACCTATGTTAGAAATTTATTCTCATAAGGAAATAACTTAAGAATGTGTTTCTTAAGTTATTCCTCAATAATTTTTTTAACCTATTATTGAAGAATAGGCTTTTGAAAACCCAATAAGTCAGTTTTTTATTAGAAATCATCCTGGTGATAATATCATTGGTGATGTTGATCAACCAGCTAGGACTATAAGTTTCTTAATAAGTGAAATTGATCATATTGCTTTCTTATGTCAATTTAAACCTAAGAATCCTGATGAGGATTTAGGTGATGAGGATTGGATAAAAGATATGCAATATTAACTCAATGAGTTTGAGAGAAACAAAGTGTAGAGTTTAGTTGAACGTCCTAAGGATACTTCTATAATTGGAGTAAAATGGGTCTTTTGGAACAAATGTGATAAAAATAGAATAATCATTATAAATAAAGCTATAATTATTGATAAGGGATATGACCAACAAGAGGTAATGGACTATGAAGAGACCTATGCTCCATTAGTAATAATTCAATCTATTTGAATACTTTTATCTTATGCAACATTCTTAAATTTTAAACTATTTCAAATGGATGTGAAGTGTGTTTTACTTAATGAATATGTTCATGTGGAAGTTTATTTAGAATAACCCCCTGTTTTGAAAATACAAAACATCCAAAACATGTTTATAAACTTACCAAATCACTTTATAGACTTAAACAAGCCCATATAGCTTAGTATGATATGCTAATTGGATTTTTATTGAAAAATAATCTTTTAAGGGAGTCAGAGATCCAACTATTTTTATAAAATAAGTAAATAAAAGAATTATTATTGTACAAATTTATTTTTATTAGATTATATTTGGTTCAACTCGAAAATATTTAATAGATTCCTTTATAGATCTTATGAAGTCTGAGTTTGAAATGAGTATGATGGGTGAGTTAACATGCTTTCTTGGTTTTCAAATTTCACAAAAAACCAAAAGTAACTTTTATATCTCAAAATAATTATATAAAATATTTACTTAAGAAATTTAGGTATGAAAACAGTAAAAGTATAAGTACTCCAATCGATACCTCTAATACTTTAGATCTTAACGAATTTGGGAAACCAGTTGATCAAAATACTTTTAGAGGTATGATTAGAAGTAAACTTTACTTGAAATATAGTCATCCTAATTTAATGTTTTTGGTATTATTATGTGCTACATATTAATCCAATCCAAAATAATATCATTTTAAATATGTAAAATTAATTTTTTTTACCTTAAGGGAACTATGGATTTTGGATTATTCTATTCATCTAGAAATGATTTTGAAATAAAAAGTTTTTTAGATGATGAATTTTTTGGATGTAGAATGGATTATAAAATTATATCTATAACATGTAATTTCTTAGAAGATTATTTAGTTTCTTTTCCATGTAAGAAACAATAATCAGTAGCACTTTCCACTACTGAAGTAGAATATGTGGCAGTTGGAAGTTGTTGTGCTCAAGTGTTGTGGATGTAACACACACTCACTAACTATAGAATGAGTTTACTAAAAATAAAATAATTTATGATAATACAAGTGTCATTTCCATCACATCACTCATGTTATAATCACATATATATTAGACATCACCCCCTTCAGGATAACACACTTAAATAAGATATAATTTTACAATTCATCGGAATGAAAGAACAACTTGCTGATATTTTTACAAAATCCCTTAGTTCTGATAGATTTTAATACATTAAACATAAGATAGGAATGATCAATGTTAAATGATTATTCATATCTACTTCTTGTTTACAAATCCCTTTACTTTAATAAATTCATTTTCATAGGGGGTGTGTATTTTTTTAATTTTTTTAAAACTTTTAAGTTTTTCTAATAGACTTTTGTTTCCTAATTTTTTTAAGTTTCCAAAAATTCTAAATCGTAATAACTTTTTTGAACTTAAAAACATTTACAAATATTTATAGAGTCATTTTTTCTTATAAAACTCTCCAGATTTAAAATATTTTATGAAAAAAAAATTTAGAATCAAAAATTTTCCGAAACCAAATTATGTTATAAATATTTTTCTAAATCAAATTTTATTATAAACTCTTTGAACTCAAAATTTGTTGAAAAACTTTTCAAACAATATTTTTGTTATCAACTTATCATAATAATTTTTATTTACAAAAAAATCTAGAAGAACAAGTTACTTGTACTAATGAATCTTTCCTACTTCGAAAGGTATTGTTCTTTTAATTTTCTCACTAATTCATTACTTTAGTTCATAATTTTTGTTTTATATGTTCTTTTAATTTTAAATATTTTTTTTCAAACATAATTTTTTTTTGATTGGACGGGGTTTCACTTCGATAAAAAATTTCCTAAAACTTAAGAGTTCGAATTTATCTTTAAATTCTTTCTTCATAAAAATATCGATCATTGTATTAGATAAGGAAATATAATCTCAGCTATTAATTCTTTTTGAATATGAACCATCATTTTTCACACCTATATAAGGGTGGGATACCCCATGTACCATATTGGTTTCCAAAAGATTCACTCCCAACTCTCACCACTCCTTTAATTTCTCATTCCGATTATTTTGGAATTCATCTGACGACCAGTACAAGTCTCATAAAGTTGGAAACTAAAGAAGATTTCACGAATAGAAAAGTTTTTAGATAACAGATAATCAAAAGAAAATGGTATGAAAATTATTATTCTATACTCAAAAGGATTATTTATTTTCAAGGATGGGAGAATGTATTTATAGGAAAACCTAATATGGATTTTGATCTTCATTTCCCTTAAATCATCAGAGAGTTTTATAAATACATTTAGTTTTTATCTAAAGATGGTAAGGATTAATTATCTTTTATTTTATTTTCTAAGAAATGTAATATTTAATAAAAAAGATTTCTAGACTTATTCGGTGTTCATACTAAAGGTGAAGCCTACTTAACCTCTCATAAATTACTGGATGGGATTGGATCTTTTGAAAAAACCAAGGTTGAAGCATCTTTGTTTCTATGTAATGAGAAAGTCGTGAAATTCTCACACATATCACTAGATGATAGAGTTTTCACTTTATGGATGTAGGTTTACTTGATATCGAGGAAGGGTGATAGGGACACCCTAAAAGTTTCTGATATATTTGTTTTGGATTGTTTCGTTAACATGAGGTAAGTTAACCTGGTTAAGTTCATTTTCATTATGGTGGAAGAAATCAAGAACACTTCAATAAATTCAAAAATCTTTATGTTTCCTTATTTTATTAATAAGTTTCTTATAAAGGTTATGGAACTTTTAAAAGTTGAAAATAAGACTTACCCAATGAGAGAAAAGATTTATTTGATTGGAGAAGAAATAATTAGGAGGCTAAAATTAGTTTCTGACTCAAAGTCAAAGAAAATTGTTGATAAGGTTGATAGAGCAGTGCCCAAAGCTCAAACATAAAATAAATTATTGGTTCTCGAGTAAAAAATAAAGGTTTGATCTTACCCTCTAGAAAATAAAAATAAAGAAAAGATAATGATAGATAAAGAGTTCAAAGAATTCATGGATAATAAGGCTCAAAAGAAACCCAGAGATGTAGAATTTTGGAATCATAAGGATGAGGCCTTAGCCTTAAAGATTCATCTTGATGAGGAGTTTATAAAGGAAAAAAATAATAAAAAATAAAATAAAAGGTTTGATGAGGAAAATATTTGTGAAAGTTTGTTGAATAATGTTGAAAAGGCTTCTAAGAATCCAATTTTATCAGTTTTTCATACCAATCATATCATTCCAGATGTTGGTATTGAATTGTTTGAAACCTCATACATTTCACTAATAGTTACCTCAATCATTGATATGGGAAAAGGGAAATATCTTGTTTAAGAATCATTCAAAAAAAGGAATTGGTTTCTAAGAAGGTTAGATGAGCAGTTATAAGAACTACCCAACAGTTAGCTCAAGAGTTTGAAGAATAAAAAGAGGAATATAAATAAGTATAAGAGGAATAGAGATAAGAAAAATATGAAGAGAAATAATAATAAGTATAATAAGAAGAATAAAAGAAAAAGAAATAAAATGAGTAAGAATAAGAAGGAGATGATGATGAAAGAATAGAGACTCGTGAAGAGTCAATAGAAAAGAAAACATCATACTAATCAGGATACTCAAACCCATTACCACCTCAGTAAGATAAGTATAATGACTTAAAAGGTTCAGGAAGAGAAAAAAATTCATCATTAGAGAAAGAAAAATCATCATCATTAGAAGAAGAAAATTCATCCTCAAATAAAGAAGAAGAAGACCAACAATCCAATTGAAAGTTTTTTAGAAAGTTGAATGAGATAAGAAATTTTACATTATTGAAGTTTCATAATATATAAATGTATCTCAGAAATAAAATTATAAATTTAAATAAAATGATAATATTGAATAGAAATCAAAAAACGGACTGAGTCTTCCAAAATCTCCTCAAGCAATATCAGTGTCATTGGACTCTGAGGCTACAATTGCTCAAAAAGGATATAACTACATCTTTCAAACCTTGATAAGACTAAGTGACTATGTTCCTTATCTACCTAAAATAAAATCAAGGTGAAATATTATTCAAAATAATATTAATGAGAAAATACAGTCTTTGAAAGTTTTAACAGAGTCAGTTTTCTGGGTTGAGGTGGATTTTAAAGCATTCCAAGAGAAGTTCAAAACTCATAAAAGATCACACAATCAAATTTTGAAGTGGTCTAACCAAGTCAATAGTGATCTCAAATATCATGATGACCAATTCGTAGAAGTGTATAAACTTACTCTGTAAATGGAATAATCCATTAATAAGCTATATTTAGAAATTTATGGAAGAGGAAAGTTTATCAAAGAGTTCAGAGATACAACTAATGATCAGACTTAGGAAGTAAAATATTTGAAATAAAAGGTTCATCATTTGGAGTTGGATAACAGCCATCTTTGAACGTGTGAAGCTGAATTTATCCTTATAAAGTACGAGAAAAAAAATATAAGGAGGTTTAAATTTTAAAGACTAAATTTTAAAAGTAAGTCATGATGGAAGAAAAGATCTTGAAGCTTGATAAGGATCATGGTGAGTTTAAAAAGATAAAGTAAATTATGATAAAGTTAATAAAGAAAGAATAAACTTTTTCATTTTGAAATCTTATTGAATATTTTTGAAACATTTGAATGCATTTTTTTATATGATTTATCCTTTTATTGAAATAATTTTATGAATATATTCCATTTTTTATGTATATTCTTTCTATTATTTCTTGGATAATTGGTCAATTAACATAATATTGTTTTGTATGTTATCTCTTTCTAACATTTCAGGTAATATACTTTCCCTATTTTTTTGTAAATCAAAAATGGAGAGAAGTTTTGAGTTTTTGAAAGAAGTGTTGGGGGATAAGTATTAATACTTACCATTATATTATAAAGGAGTTATAAAATTAGTGGGTAAATAAATAAAGTATCTCTTTAGAGTTCTTAAAAGTATCAAAGGGTTGTAAGTTTTTCAAAGTTATTATTTTTCATTTTAAGTGTTGTGTTTTGTACTTTCCAAAAAGGGGGTTATTATTGAGTTAGAAGTTTTACTACTTACTTTTTTATTCCTTTAGTTTTATAAATCACAGACACCCTCTTAAAACTATATTTACTAAATTTTTCCCTAAAGTCTTTTAGTATGTTTTTTCAAAAAACATTACTTTATACTAAATATAGAAATGGTTCTTATGAAAACAAGTGTGAATTTATTATTATCCATTCTGATCCATTGGACTGAAGGTGCATCTTATACATCAGAATAACTATAGGTTTGATCATTGGTTGGACTTATGTCTTACTAAAAAAAGTATTGACCATCGAACTAACCCTAGTACCGATTCATAGGATTAACCCTTATTCAGTTTATCAAACTGAAAATCAATAAGGAAGTCCATAAAACTATCCAAATTTTATAATTTATTTGATAAGGATTGTATATATCATAAGGAATACTTTTAGAATTGTAATGGTGCTAAATAAAATGTTGTTAGGCATTCAGTTAATCTAGATTCTTGTGAGCTTTTAAGTGAAAGATTCCTGAGTTCATTTCAACTAACTCGAAAATATGACCATTGGAGATTTACCTATAAATAGAAGGTCATTTGAAGAGTTGGGATTTGATTTATTTTCAACCCTATTCATCAAAAGATTTTTATTTTTGAACTTCTCATTCTTATTCGTTATAATACTTTAGAGAGTTGAAGATCTAAGTAATCCTTGTAAGGATTGTAATTCATTTAGAACTATTTTTCTTTTGTAATCACATGTATGGTCTAGGAATGATTGATGGATTGTAGGTATAGGAAGACAGTGAATCTAATAGATTGAATCAAGTGTATCTGGATCTAGGAAGACAGACTTCGATCATTATATTGAGGGCTTCTAGGGTATTGGAAGAGAGAGGTGATACCAATCCATCGGATTGAGGGATTTCCTAGTAAGGAAAGATAGGCCTCTACAGTAGGTACTTAGACTTGGGATACCTTATTTAGGGTTTATGAATACCTTACCTCTTAACTTTAAAGATTAAAATATTTTAATAATATTTAAACTCAGTCTTACATTTATAAGATTTTTATTTCTTATTTTTACAATATTTATTTTTCTATTGTGAGTGTTTTAGAAATTTAGTCTTAATACCTTTATTTATAAAACATATCATTGTAATTATGATTCCAATCAAACATAATTTTATATAATCATAAATTTTTTGGTTCTGATTCTAATATCCTGATTATCAGGTGATCTTTGTATCTGGTCATTTTTACATAAGAGGCTTTGTGTTTTGTGTTTAGTTTATTTTTTTAAAACTAAAATCCACCCCCATCTTGTAGCCATCGAATACACTTTCGATCCAAAAACTAGTAGCATAACATAATCAATATATAGTAACTAGCATGTTAAACATGGGTATGATATAGATTCCTATTTTATGTTTATTTTAGTCTAATTATATTTGTGTTACGTTATTTGGTTATTTGGTCACTTGGTTATTTTGCTCATTTGGTTATTTGGTTAATTTTTTAGTTTGGTTATTTGGTAATTTTTTCATTTGGTCATTTGGTCATTTGGTAATTTGGTCAATCAGTTAGATTATTTTTCATATTTTTTGATTTGGTCATTTGATTCATTTTGTGTGAGGGTGTTTCTTTAATTAATGAGTTGCGTCATTTGGTTTATTTTTGGGTTATGCATTTCTTGGGTTATGTCATTTGGTTTATTTTGGTCATTTAGTCATTAGTTTATTTTGGATTAGGTTTTTTTATCAATTGTTCTTTTTTTTGTTAGGTTAATTAGTTCATTTTGGGTTAGGTTATTTATTTTTCTTTGGGTTAGGTTATTTAGGTCATTTTTTGTTAGTGTATTTGCTTCATCTTGGGTTATATCAATTGGTTAATTTTTGGTTCTATCATTTGGTATATCATTGGGCTGTGTCAAATTTTAGTTAGGTTATTTGGTTTATTTTGGGTTATTTCATTTGTTTTATTTTAGGGAAATGTAATTTTTTTGTTACTTCATTTGTTAATTTCTTCATTTTTTTGTTAGAACAATTGGTTTACTTGGGTTTAGGTTATTTGGTTTATTTTAGGTTATGTCATTTTATTCATTTTTGGTTAGGTCTTTTTAGGTTAGGTTATTTTGTTCATTTTGGGTTATCTCTTTTTTATGTTAGGCTATTTGGTTTGTTTTGAGTTAGTTTATTTGGTTTATTTTTCAGTTATAACTTTTTTAGGTTATGTCATTTGGTTCATTTTGGTTTTTTGGTCATTAGTTTGTTTTTTATTAGGTAATTTGATCAATTATTCATTTTTTTTAGGTAAATTAGTTCATTTTGGGTTAGGTTATTTATTTTTCTTTGGGATAGGTTATTTAGTTCATTTTTGGTTAGGGTATTTTCTTTATCTTGGGTTTTGTCAATTGGTAAATTTTGGGTTCATTAATTTGGGTCATCTTTGGGGTATGTCATATTTGAGTTAGGTCATTTGGTTTATTTTGGGTTAATTCATTTGGTTCATTTTGGGGTTATGTAATTTTTGTTTAGTTCATTTGGTCATTTTTTTATTTTTTGGTTAGAACAATTAGTTTACTTGGGTTCAGGTTATTTGGTTTATTTTGGGTTATGTCATTTTGTTCATTTTAGGTTAGGCCTTTTTAGGTTAGGTTATTTTGTTCATTTTTGGGTTATCTATTTTTTATGTTAGGTTATTTGGTTTATTTTGGGTAAGGTAATTTGGTTTATTTTTGGGTTGTGACTTGTTTGGGTTGCATCATTTGGTTCATTTTTGTAACGATGTGAACATTTATGAATAAAATTCCCTTTCTTTTAATGTCTTATGGATATAGAAAACACATGAACATTTTATTATTATTTTTGGGTTTAAATTATTTTTAAGTGTCATTACCATTGATAATATAGTCATTGAATAGTGATCACACAACTGATATAAATATAAGGTTTTAAAAAAATATGTTCAGCACAGACAAAGGAGAGGATGGACTCATCCAGTAAACTCAGTCCATACTAAGCTCATTTTTCAGAGATTGGGAAGGAATTAGTGTTATTGGGTTTTTCTCTTAACCAAGCTCAAGCTAAGCTTCAACATGTTAATCTTGAATGGGATCGCCTATGGGAGAAGTTCAAGTTAATAGAGATTACCACTCAGGCGATGTTATCTGAGCCACCCCAAGAGTTTGTCCTCATCGCACACCTTATCCTTAGGTATTATATGGGTTTTATAAGGGGTTATGTAATAAGGAATTATTTACTTATTGTGTAATCCCTATTTATAAATAAAAGTCATATTTCATGAATTCCTTTATAAGAACATTCTTTCTTAAAAGAATGATAATTTTGATAAATTCAGTTTTCGGGTGAAAATGGTATTTTTGAGAAATATATATATTATTATATTAAACTAATGTTTTTATTAATAATATTATAAAAACAATTATTATAAATGATTATTATATCAGTTCTTTATCTGTAAATTATTAGGTAATCAATTTAATAAGAGTTGTATTTTTTTATACGATAAAACAGAAAGTGTATTTTTTTAAGAATTTATTTTAACGAATTAATGAATTTTTTAAATAATTAATATTTTAATAAAATATTATTATCAAATTAATTTTATGAATAATTAATGAGTATTTAATTTTTATGAAGTCGAATGTAATTTTTATTAAGGTTTGAAAACTATTTTTGTCAAAACCCTTGAATTTTCAATAAATGTCAGTTTTCATTTTAAAAGTAAAAAATTCAAATATTTAGAAAATTATTTAGATAAAATGGATATTATTTTTGGATTTTGGATTTTGAAATTATCTAATGGTGAATTTTTCATAATTTTCTGAGATAGTCGAATTTTTGGATAAAATTAAATACCGTATAAATATATAATGTGTTTTATGATATAATAATGACCCAATAGTGATGTAAAAAATACTATAAAAGTTATATTCGTCCAATATATGTTTTACCTTTAAAATAATTTGATTTTATATTTTTTTGATTAATTTTACAATACCTTAGTGGACCCTTCAAGACTTATAAAATATTTTAACATTTTAAAATTATATCCTTGAGAGTGTGACTCACCTCCACATAAGAAAGCCTAATATTTTAATATGTTTGGACCTTAAACTTATAAAATATTTTATAACACTCCCCTTTATCATAAACCATAGGCAAAACCCATAGGATGGTTTGTGGTTTTGAATACTTTAATGTGTAGTGTCCAAAACCTAAATAATAAATAATTCCCTCTCATTTCCTATATAAACCCACCCAATATCCCATTCCTATTCACTCAAACCATTTGGAGATCAACCAACCTCTACCAAATACTCTCTATAGTCCTCACAATTCACTCCAATATCCCAATAATCCTCTCTCAAGCCTCTCCCAAGCCTTTGGGATCACACATCCAAGTAAAGGATTCCTTTCTTTCTCATTTTTGTCCAAGTTTATTTATGTTGTTATACTATTTTATTTTAAATTACAAAGGTTGGGGTATGATTTCACACATCCCCAATACTACTCTCTTTATTTTTTAATGATTATATACCCTTTTATCTCTCATTAATTCCTTCTATGTACACCCATTATCATGCCGAAATTTCGTAAGGGATTTCTCTCTTCTTATTTTCATTCAAGCATTTCTTCAATAATATGCATCTAAATTCCATTTAATATGTTGGTATATTATGTTCCATGATTAAATTACTGTATATTTCATGTTTAAATGATGATATACCCCTTTATCACTCATCAACTCAATTTATGAATCTCTATATAACGTTGTTATGTTTCCAAAATTATGTCGTGATTTTCCAAGCCAAAATCAACGTGTAGTGAATACCATACCCATTTCTCTATCAAGGGTATTCACCTTTATAAACATATACTTATTGAATTTTACTTACATGTATGTATTCCACATTATTTTATCCTAAAAAATGATTATGTTGAATGAATCCATGTTATATGATCTGTGTGGCACATTTAAGCATGAGATTGAAATGAATATGAAGGGTGTGCCCTAATAGCACTCCAATATATTGGGTAATGTTTAGTATCATGATTTATAATGTTGGTATAGGGGTTTACTTTATTCTTTTTAGGACTTTTTTTCACCATGTTGGGATAGGGGTTTACCTGATTCTTTTATGTTAATGATGCAGTGTTTTAAGTTGTTGTCGCATTTCCATGTTATGATAATCATGATATCATGCCTTTATGTTCATGTTCCTATTATTCTCCATTGATATTATCATTACCTAAAATATATTTTATTCGTAATGTTATACCTTGTTTACTCCCTTACCAGTCTTTATATCTCACCCTTTTCTTATGTATGTCCTCAGGTTATCCCATGCAATGCTAAGTACGAAGGAATGTAGTGGTCATGTAAAAGAAGTTTTCAATAAAGATGTTGTATTTTATGTCTTAAGTTGTCATGTAATGTTCCTAATACCCAAATACATTGTACCTATTTGTCTTCTGGGTTGTATTAAGTGAACTTTTATGTAATAAATATTGTTTAAATATGAAATAAAGAGCATGGTGGTTATAGTTGTCATCAAAGGATGGGTTTAGTTATTTTTGGGATTAGGGTTATAAAACTCTAGTGAAAGACTTAGGGATAATACTAAGTATAAGAAAATAATCCCTAAATTTTGGTGAGTATATAGTAATTGGTTTATCAAGAAAATACATCCATGTCTAGATACAAACAAGTAGATGTGGCACTGGAACATATGTATCTAGGGGTAAAACCCAAAAAAGAACTCTTTGAGCTAGACTTGAACGGGAAGTGGTGCACGACAGTGGGCCTTACTGCACTCTTGGTTCGATAATCCTAGGGGATATACTTTGGTAAATTCATAATCTTAGTATGAACCATTATTAAGGGAGTAATAAAAAAATTCCCTAAGAATATATGCTAGGAAATAGATCATGGATAACTTAGATTGAAACCTAGAAATTCATAAGTTAAGGAGATAAATGTAATTTATAAGTTATCCCTTTTTGTCATTGGATTCTCATTTATGTGTTTAATAGTTTAAAATACTTACCCCTAATTTTTCTTTTATTCTTGACAATGGCCAGTAATAGGAGGACTAGGGCTAACAACTGATGCAAAGATCAATGTGATGATTGTTCTAGTGAGATTGTCAATCTGATGGGAGCGGGAATCGCAAACTTTGTCATGATACTTTCTCAGTTTACTAAAGTTTTGAATATAACCATGGGTTGAGAGGAATTTCTAACCCCCCCTAAGAAAGAACAAGTCTCAATCGAGAGCTTTATGAGAAAAAGGCCTCTTACTTTCAATGGATCATTTGATCCCTCAATCACCAAACAATGGATCAACTCCATTGAGAGGATATTCTCTATCCTTCAATGTTCTAAATAAGATAAGGTTCTTCTAGATGATTATCATATGGAGGGTGAAGCTGATCAATGTTGTACATTGATCAAAAATACAAAGCCTGAGGAAGAGATCATGGTGTTGGAATGGAAAAATTTCTGGAAAAAAATCGATAAATATTTTCCCCACACCCTCTGTATTAAGATGTAAAGATATTTCCTTTAACTCAAGAAAAAGGATGAAAAATTTATTGAGACGTTCGAGGAAAACTTTACCATACTTGCACGATACGCCTCTGGTTTTATTGTTACCCCTGAATGCAAGGTTGACCGTTTCTTTGGTGGGATAAAACCTATCCTACAGAAATCTCTGGCGATCTGTGACTTTGAAAGTTATGAGGAGATTGTCCGATATGACCTCAAATTTGATATAGATATTGGATAATCTCAAGGGTATCATGGGGATAATAAGTGAAAAATGGACTTTAATTCTAACGGTCTGATAGAAAAAATCTATGGTACTAAGAAATTACAACATCCCACTTTCCAAAGGTGCGGGAAAAATCACCCTAGATATTGCCTGAAGAGGACAAGGAAATGCTTTAGGTGTGGAAGAGAAGGGCACCTAGATAACTATTGCCGATGGGAGAAACCTACTAGTGTGTTATAGTAAAGTAATGCTCTGGTCAACCCTCAACGCATTGTTCATTGCTACAACTACAAGGAACTAGGGAACTTTATGAACTAGTGCCCTAAGCTAAGGGTAATTGGAGGCAACCAACAACCTCCAAGGCATCTAGGGTGAGCTTTTTCCATTAATACTACCAAATAGAATCCCGACAATGAAGTGGTGATAGGTAATCTAGTTATTCATTCAATAATAGTGAGCGTACTTTTTTATTTTGGTTCTACTCATTCTTTTATATCCTGAAAGTTTAATAGAATAGTCCAAACACCACCACAAATCATGGAATTGTAGATTTCAGTGAGAATGGAAAATGGGTAAATTATTGCATCCCATGAATATAACTCCTCCCCTATCATAATTTATGGATTGAACTTTCTATTGAACCTCATCATACTTCCTC
Source organism: Viscum album (assembly GCA_963277665.1). Taxonomy (NCBI): domain Eukaryota; kingdom Viridiplantae; phylum Streptophyta; class Magnoliopsida; order Santalales; family Viscaceae; genus Viscum; species Viscum album. The sequence continues at coordinate 1,410,074,680 of OY728125.1, forward strand.
TAGTGTGATTTGATGTAATTCATAGCATGGATTGGATTTCCCTATATAGAGCCAACATAAATTGTCGTGAGAGGGAAATCACTCTCCATATAGTGAATCGACCCCCGATTCTATACAAGTGCAAGGAGAAGGATGAATCTTCTTTATAACCATCATCTCAAGCATAGATATTACTTACCTATGAGAATTCTTATCTTTCTTAGATGATTGAGTCTAAGGAAGGAACCATCCTTGAAGTCATGCCTATTATAAGAGAATTCGCTGATGTGTTTCCCAAGGAATTGACTGGTCTTCCTCCTATAAGAGATATTGAATTCTCGATTGATTTTATACCTAGGGCATTTCCAAAATCCAGAACTATATATAAAATGTATTTTGTGGAGCTTGAATATCTAAAGAAATAACTACAGAAGAATCTGGATAAAGGGTTTATACACCCAAGTTCTTCACCATGGGGTGCACCAGTCCTCTTTATTAAGAAGAAGGATGGGTCAATGTGCCTTTGCATTGATTATCATGAGCTCAAAAAAATCATGATAAAGAACAAGTATCCTTTACCAAAAATTGATGAATTGTTTAATCAATTATGTGGAGCACAATAATTCTCCAAGGTGGATCTGCGGTCGGGATATTATCAAGTAAGGGTGAAGAAGGAGGATATCCCCAAGACTTCTTTTTGGTATAAGGTATAGGCACTATGAATTCATAGTAATGCCTTTTAGACTCACTACTGCTTCATAAATCATCATGGACTTGATTAATAGAGTCTTTAGATATTACCTCAACAAATTTTTGGTAGTCTTTATTAATGATATTCTAATATACTCCAAAACCAAGGGGGCATGAGGATCATCTAAGAACTGTACTAGAGACCTTACGAAAGTAGAAGCTCAATACAAAGTACAGCATGTGTGAGTTCTAGTTTAAGGAAGTCTCATTCCTAGGGCATATCATCATAAGAAATGGGATATCTTTGGATCCCTCTAATACAAAAGCAATTGAGTCATGGCTGAGGCTGACATATGTGATGGATATCCGTAGCTTCCTAGGGTTAGCTGGATATTATCACTGATTTGTGAGAAATTTCTCATGATTTTCAACCCCTCTTACCAAGGTAACTCAGAAGGGATTCAAGTTTTTTGGAATGATGTATGTGAAGAAAGCTTCATGGAGTTAAAGAAGAGGCTTATCACTTCCCTTGTGCTCACAATACCTAAAAGTGGGGAGATTTTTTAATCTTTAGCGATTCTTTAAAGAAGGTTTTGGGTTGTGTGTTGATGTAGAATGATAAATTCATCACCTATGACCCAAGGCAGTTGAAAATTCATGAGAAAAACTATCCCACGCATGATCTGGAGTTGGAAGTTGTGATATTTGTGTTGAAAATATGGTGGAATTATCTCTTTGGGGAAAAGTGTGAAATATATACAGATCACAAAAGTCTCAAATATATATTTACACAGAAATAGTTCAATATGTGCCAACAAAGATTGTTAGAGTTGATCAAAGTCTAAGACTGCTTGATTCATTACCACCCTGGGAAAGCGAACAAGGTGGTGAATGCTCTAAGTAGAAAGGACCCAGCAATTCTATCATTGATGATAATTGAAAAAGATCTAATCTTCTTATATTTGATGAAGATGTACATGGGAATCATAAAGAAGGGAACATCATCAATCCTTTCACAAATGATTGCTCACTCATCTCTTTTGGAAAGGTTAAAGGATGCTCAAAACAGTGATGTGAGAATTCATAAGAAATTGGAAACTATCAGAAAAGGGAAATCCTCAGAGTTCAATGTTAATGAATAATGAATTGTGAGATTTGGATCAAGACTATGTGTTCTATAAAATCCAGAGTTAAAGAAATAACTTTTGGATGATGCACATAGTTTGAATTTCTCCATCCACCCAGGAAACACAAAGTTGTATCAAGATCTCCAAGAGTACTATTGGTGGGATAATATGAATAAGGAGATTACTGAATATATGTCAAAGTGTCTGGTATGTCAGCAAGTGAAGGCTGAGAGGTAGAAGTCTAAGGGGATAATGCAACCATTACCCATACCAACATGGAAATGGGAGAACATCACCATGGACTTTATCACCAGTCTTCTGAATACATCCAAAGGAAACAATGTTATCTGGGTTATTGTGGATTGTCTTACAAAGACTGCACACTTCATTGCAATTAGAGAGTATTTATCATTGGATCAACTAGCATGGATATACATCAAAGAAGTGGTAAGGCTTCATGGTGTACCACTATCGATTGTATCCGATTGAGATCCAAGATTCACCTCTAAGTTTTAAAAGAGTCTCTAACACGCTCTAAATACTGAGATGAACTTCAGTATAGCTTATAATCCTCAAACTGATGGCCAATATGAGTGGACTATCCAAACACTTGAGGACATGTTGAGAGAATTCTCAATGGATTTCAAATGATGATGGGATCAACATCTTCCTCTGGTTGAATTATCTTACAACAACAGTTTCCACTCAAGCATCCAAATAGCTCCTTATGAATCCCTTTATGGTAAGAGGTGCAGAACACCAGCATATAGGGATGAAGTTGGGGAGTGAAAACTTATAGGTACGGAAATGGTCAAAGAAATGGTGGAGAAGGTTCAGACCATCCAGCAACACATCAAGGCTTCTTGGAGTTGACAAAAGAGTTATGCTGACAATCGTCGATGATACCTAGATTTTGATTTTGGAGATATGGTTTTCCTCCACATAACTCCATGGAATAGAGTAATGATATTTGGGAATAAGGGAAAGCTTAGTCCAAGGTACATTGGCCCTTTTGAGATTCCTGGTCGTATCGGAGGAGTGGATTATCGATGAGAACTCCCACCGAACCTATCTCAACTACATGATGTATTCCATGTATCACTTTTGAGGAAGTACATACCTGATCCATCACATGTACTCAATCCAGAGGTGTTACCATTGGAGAATGAATTTTTCTACGAAGATAATCCGGTAAAGATCTTAGATCGTAGATAAAAATTCCTATGAAATAAGATGATTCCCCTTGTCAAAGTGTTGTGGAGAAACCACAAGTTTCAAGAGGCAACATAGGAACCGAAGGAAGTGATGAGGCAGAGTTACCCCCATCTGTTTTATTGTAGAAAAAGGAAATTTCGAGGGGGGATTTCTTAAGGGGGAATGTTGTAATGACCCAAACATTTATGAATAAAATTCCCTTTATTTTAATGTCTTGTGGATATAGAAAACACATAAAAAAATTATTATTTTTTGGTTTAAATTACCATTAGATAATATAGCCATTGAATGGTGATCACACAACAGATATAAATATAAGGTTTTAAAAAAACTTTTAACACAAAAAAATGAGAGGATGGCCTCATCCAATAGACTCGGGTCGTGTGAAGCTCATTTATCGGTGCTTGGGAAGGAAGTAGTGTCACTAAGCTCCTCTCTTGACCAAGCCCAAGCCGAGCTTCAACATGTTAAGCTTGAATGGGATCTCCTGTGAGAGAAGTTCAAGTTAATAGAGATTACCACTTGGGTGATGTTATCTAAGCCGCCCCTAGAGTCTGTCATCATCACACACCTTGAAATAAGGTCTTCTGCGGGTGTTATAATGGGTTATGTAATAAGTTATTAATTACTTTTTTTATAATCCCTTTTTATAAATAAAATTCTTATTCCATCAATTTTGTCATGAGAATAGTCTTTCTTAAAAGAACGATAAATTTGATAAATTGAGTTTTCAGGTAAAAATGATATTTTTGAGAAATATATACATTATTATATTAAACTAAACATTTTTATTAATAATATTATAAAAACAATTATTATAAATGATTATTATATCAGTTCTTTATCTATAAATTATTAGGTAATCAATTTGATAAGAATTATATTTTTTTACACGATAAAATAGAAAGTGTATTTTTTTTAAGAATTTATTTTAAGGAATTAATGAATTTTTGAAATAATTAATATTTTAATAAAATATTCTTATCAAGTTACTTTTATCAATAATTAATGAGTGTATAATTTTTATGAAGTTGGATGTAATTTTTATTAAGGTTTGAAAATTGTTTTTCATCAAAACCCGTGAATTTTCAATAAATGTTAGTTTTCATTTTAAAAGAGAAATTTCACATATTTAGAAAATTATTTATATAAAATGAATATTATTTTTGGATTCAAGATGTTGAAATTATCTAACGGTGAATTTTTCATAATTTTATGAGATAGACGAATCTTTGGATAAAATTAAATACCGTATAAATATATAATGTGTTTTATGACATCATAATGACCCAATAGTGATGTAAAAAAATATTATAAAAGGTATATTCTACCAATATATGTTTTAACTTTAAAATAATGTGATTTTATATTTTTTGATTAATTTTACAATTCCTTAGTGGACCCTCCAAGACTTATAAAATAGTTTAACATTTTAAAATAATTTCCTTGAGAGTGTGACTCACCTCCACATAATCAAGCCTAATATTTTAATATTTTCGTCCATTGGACTTATAAAATATTTTGTACCAGTCCCCTTTATAAGAAACCATGGGTAAAAACCATAGTATGGTTTGTGGTTTTGAATATTTTAATGTGTAGTGTCCAAAACCAAAATAATAAAGAATTCCCTCTCATTTCCTATACAAACCCACTCAATATCCCAATACTCATCACTCAAACCACTTGGAGCTTGACCAACATCTTCCCCATACTCTCTAGAGTCCTCCCAAGGCACCCCAATCTCCCAATAATCCTCTCTCAAACCTCTCCCAATCCTTTGGGATCACACATCCAAGCAAGGGATCCCTTTCTTTCTCATTTTTGTCCAAGTTTATTTTATGTTGTTATACTCTTTTATTTTCAATTAAAAATGTTGGGGTATGATTTTACACCTTCCCCATACTTCCATACTTATTTTTGAATGATTATAGACCCCTTTATCTCTCATTAATGCATTATGTGTACACCCGTTACCATGTCAAAATTTCGTAAGGGATTTCTCTCTTCTTATTTCCATTCAAGAAGTTATTCTATATTATGCATCTAAATTTCATTTCATATGTTAGGATATTATGTTCCATGATTCCCTTATGATCTATTTAATTTATAAATTATGAGAGACCTCTTTCTCTCTCATCAACCAAATTTATGAATCTCTACATAACACTGTTATGCTGCTGAAATTGCACCACGATTTTCCAAGAAAAAATCATCGTGTAGTGAATACCATACTCATTTCTCTATCAAGTGTATTCACCTTTATTCACATATACTTATGGAATGGTACTTACATGTATGTAATCCACATTGTTTTATCGTGAAAAAATGATGTTGTTGAATGAATCCATGTTATATGATCTATGTGGCACACTTAAGCATGAGATTAAAATGGATATGAAGGGTCTGCCCTGATAGCGTTCCAATGCATTGGGTAATGTTTAGTATCATGATACGTCATGTTGGGATAGGGGTTTACCTGATTCCTTTTAGGACATTTTTCCACCATGTTGGGATAGGGGTTTACTTGATTCCTTTATGTTAATGATGCAGTGTTTTAAGTTGTTGCCACATTTCCATGTTATGATAATCATGCTATATCATGACTTTATGTTCTTGTTTCTCTTATGTTCCATTAATATTACCATTTACTAACATGTATTGTATTATTCATTTTATACCTTGTTTACTCTATTACTAGGCTTTATAGCTCACCCTTTTCTTATATATGTCCTCAGGTTATCTCATGCAATGCTAAGTGCGATGGAATGTAGTGGTCATATAAAAGAATTTTTCAATAAAGATGTTGTATTTTATGTCTTAAGTTGTCATGTAATGTTCCTAATCCCCAAATACACTAGACCTCTCGATATTATGGGTTGTATTAATTGCAAGTTTAAGTAATAAATCTTGTTTAAATATGAAATAAAGAGTAGGTTTGTTATAATTTTGGTTGTTTGGTCATGAGTTTGTTTTGGATTAGGTTATTTGTTCAATTGTTCATTTGTTTGGTTAGGTTAATTAGTTCATTTTGGGTTAGGTAATTTATATTTCTTTAGGTTATGTTATTTAGTTCATTTTTTGGTTAGGATATTTCCTTCATCTTAGGTTATGTCTATTGGTCAATTTTTGGTACGGTCATTTGGTTCATCTTTGAGTTATGTCATATTTGAGTTAGGTCATTTGGTTTATTTTGGGTTATATAATTTGGTTCATTTCAGGGTTATGTAATTTTTGGTTAGTTCATTTGGTCATTTGTTTATTTTCTGGTTAGAACAATTGGTTTACTTGATTTTAGGTTATTCGGTTTAGTTTGGGTTATGTCATTTTGTTCTTTTAGGTTATGAATTTTTAGGTTAAGTTATTTTTTTCATTTTGGTTTAGGTATTTTTAGGTTAGAAATAATTCCCCCTTTACTCTGATCCTCTAGGACATGGGTTTTTGAAACCTCTCTACTAAAATAATGATCATCCCTAAAAATATGAAACAATTCCACATCCGGTATCTAATTCATACCAAAATTATCAATCCAAAATTAAAACACTAGCACATATCTTGAATATTGAATAAGCTTTGTGATAAATTGTTTTAACAAAAAATTTATATTGTTTTACAACTAACCTCTTTGTAAAAGAATATTTTTGTTATTCAGAAAGCATGCCCATATCCATCATAATGAAGATTCATCGGACTGAGAGTTTTTTAGAAAGTCAAATGTTGTTGTTTGAAGAAGTCATATTGTTGTTGAAGAGTTGTAAAAGAAGATTGTGAAGTCGGTAGTTTGAAAGTTTTCATACTTTATAAATTGAGTCAAATGATACTTTTCTAATCATGAAGTTCTCACAAATCATTAAAACTTTTATAATAAAATATTTTAAATAAATGGTGGAGAGGTTCGAAGAAATTCAAAATGGCAGAGTAAAGAATTCCATCATAATGGGAAATTCATTCATACTGAGCTGAGAAGGAAACAGAATATGTAATCACTGAGAAGGAAATAGAATTCAAAATCACTGAGAATAAAATAAAATTTGTAATCACTAAGAATGATATAGAATTCATAATCACTAGGAGGGAAATATAATTTATAACCATTAAGAAGGAAACAGAATTCAGAATCACTAAAAAAGAAATAGGATTCATAATGAGCTGAGAAGGAAAACGAATTTGTAATAAACTGAGAATGAAATAGAATTTGAAATCACTGAGAAAAAAATAAAATTCTTAATTAGATGAGAAGGAAACATATCATAATGAGCTAAGAAGAAACAGAAATCACAATGAGCAAAGAAGAAAATAGAATCATGATAAGATGATTATGAAAAATACTCAAAAATAATATTCCAAAAGTTTTAATGAAAATTTGAAAAGGTCAAACTTCATTTTAAAATCTAAGGAAGTGGGAAAAGTTTTCAAGTTTCCCACTCCTTCTTTTCTGAGTCACCTATAAATAATTTCTCAAACCATTCATTCATTGTAACTTTTCATGCAAGCGGAAAAGATAGAGCACTAAAGAAATCAAGTGAAATTCATTTACGGCCAGAGATATCTTAAGGAGAATCAGACAGCTGAATGTTTGTTTACCAGTTTGAGAATTTGAGTAGAGTTTGAGTTTTTTAGATTGAGAATGGGTTCATCATATTGAGTCCATCGTATTGATAGAATCAAATCTAGACTCATTGTATTGATATAATCAGATCCAGACTCATCATATTGAGAGAATCATATCGAGACTCATCTTATTGAGAAAGTTAGATTCAAACTCATCAAATTGAGAAAATCGAATCCATCTAAATTGGAATAAGGATTCGAATTGAGCAATTATGGATAAGTTTCAACAAAGTATTTATTCTTTTGTTTGGATAAATTATTTTATAAGAAAACATTGTAAACTAATGGGAGTCAGTATAATCTTTCCTATTAGGAGATAGAAGGTGTCTAATGAGAGTTGGCACAAGTTTTATTCACTTATTCATAATAGTGGATTTCCATATACCCATGGGAGTGATTATGGCAAGGATGTAGCTTCTCACACTGAGTTCATGCCTTGTAAATATTATGTACTTTACTTTCTTTCATAACTTTTTCATGCATGAATATTTAATAAAATTTTTTAAGGAAATAAATATTAATAGATTGCACGGGCTAAGTTTCTAAAAGTATTGAAACTTATAAAAAATGAACAACTGATTCAACCACCACCACCACCCCCTCTCATTTGTTATTTGATCCTTTGGAACTTCAATTGGTATCAAAGGAAGGTTCCCTTGTTGAATCCTTGTCATGGATAATATCAATTTTGTCAATAATAGAGGAATTCCTACATTTAATGGCAAAAAAATATTATGGATGGAAAAATATAATGATTCCTTATCTCCTATCTCTTGGCCTGGAAGTTGTTGATGCTGCTACTATTGATTTTCCACCTAATGAAAAAGATGCTCCTATGAAGTTTAATGATAAGATAAATATAGAAGTTGATGGAAACTATAGAAATAAAATCCTTATGTCCTTATCAGAGAATATTTATTAGAATTTTATAGGTCTCAATACTTCAAAAATATGTGGGATAAGCTGGAAAGTATTTTCAAATAGAATATTAAAGTTAAGGAAGAAAACCTAAAAAACTGGCATAGTAAGTATGAAGACATCATAATGAGAGATGAAGAAACTATTTATAAATACTTCACTAGAGTAAATGATATTGTTTGAAACATCATAGGATTTCTAAATACCCTAAAAGATTCTATAATTATGAAGAAACTTATGCAAAACTTCTCAAACAAGTTTGATTCTAAAATTTCCTCTTTAGAAGATAAGGATGATTTAACTCTTGATGAATTGCGTAACTTTCTTGTTAATTATAAAATGAGGAAATATCCAATGTTTAAAAATATGATGAAAGATGAAATGGATTTTGAAGCTATAAAAAGATGAAAATACAAGATATTGAAGAAGTTGAACCTTGTGACTCTGAAGATAAGGAAGATGGTGAATTGAGTGATAAGATTATGTCTCTTATATCTAAAAACTATTAAAGAGGAAGAGGAAAATATGGAGCTAAACTTCTTATCAAATTTTTTGAGTGTATTGGAATCGGAAACTTTGTTATGGACTACCCTAAGAAAAAAGTTGGATAATATCGAGATGATTCTAATGAAAAATATTGATGGAAGAAGTGGAACAAAATGATAAAGAAGAAAATTCATCCAATAAATACAAGAAGAATTTTACTGGAAACAAAAGAATTATGTTGAGTAAGAAATTTGAATCAAACTCAACTATCAACAATTCTTCTAAAGATTAAAGTTTGGAAAAAGTCAAAACCTTCATTGGAAAAGTTGAGAAAGCAAAAGATTCCACAGATAGTAAAGAAGGTGGTGAAGAATCTTACTGAGAGTATCAACTCGGAATAGAACTTCTTCATGTCTTGAATAAAAAAAACTCTCAAGAAATAAGTTAGAGTAATGAATAAAGATTTTTAAGAAGTTGATGATGGAATAAAAGATATCATCAAGTAGAAGGAAGAATACATAGAGGAGATATTAAGTTACAAACTTCAAATTGTTGAATAGGGAAAGATGGTTGAAGATCATAGTAAGAAGATGGTAGCTAAAGAAGAATAATTAAACAAGTTTAAATATAATCTTCATGATTCCTAAATTACCTTGAGGAATATGAATGAAAATTTCAATAAAACTTCAGAAGTAAAAACCGAGACTTCTAAAGTTGCTGATAAGGCTCAATACGAGAATCAGGTGAAATATGCACTCACCAAAATTAATGTTTCATCTGATTCTTTTAACATTTTAGGTTCCATAAAAGGTGTTGGGAAGGCTTGGGTAGAGAAAGTATGTGAGAAACCTATCAAATCTACAAAAATAGTAAACTCACTCAAAAGAAAAGATGGTCCATGTCTTGAGTATGTTAGAGTTGAAAGAAGTTACCAACCTCAAAAAAGTTTCTATGGAGAAAGATATTTCTTGAATATAAAATCAAGATTTGATGGATATTGTTGGTGGTGTGGAATCTATGGGAATAGAGCTTATAATTGTTGGAACAAATTATCTCTACCCAAAATAAGGTATGAGAAAAGTGGTCGAAATAGTGAAGGTAGAATGAGTAACTTTCCTAACTTATAGAAAGTTAAAAAGGTGAATTCTCAAGATGTTAGAAACTTTCCAACAAAAAGTCAATTTGAATGTTAGGAATAAGTTTATGGAAGATATGATTAGTCTGTTCATCATGCCAAAATATGTATGACACTCCTTCCCGAACAAGTTTCTTATGATGGAAAAAAAAGAAGTTGAAAATAATAAAGTTAGGGAAAGAGATTTTGTTGTTGAGACAGCTTTGAAAGAGAGTAAAATGAACAAACTGTGGATACTTGATAGTGGTTGTTCTTCAAATATGACAGGTGATATAAAAATCTTGAAACATGTTGAAATTCATGATGGAGGAGCAGTTACCTTTTATAATGATAGTTCTTTAAAAATCATAGGAATTGAAATGGTTAAGAATGAAGTGAAAAAGTTAAAATCTAAGGAAGTTTTATTTGTTGATGGGATAAAACATAACTTACTTAGTGTAATTCAAATTTTTTATGATAAAAAAGAAGTTGTTTTTAGAAAATATTTTTATATCATCAAAAGTGTGAATGATGGAAAAGTGATTACAAAAGGATAAAGAACCAGTGGGAATCTCTTCCAAATAGAAGAATTCAACAACTCCTATTACTTGAGTGTTGAAGATGAAAACAAATTGTGGCATTGAATACTTGGGAAACTTGGAAAGAAAAGTATGAAAAAACTTTCTAAAGTTGATGTCATTTGAAAATTTCTAAAATTGAAAATAAGAGAAGAAAATGTTTGTGTAACTTGTCAAAAATGAAAGATGACTAACAAAAGTCATAAAAGAGTTGAGATTCAATCTATCAGACCACTTTATCTATTCATTCCAATTTATGTGGGTCAATGAGACATCAATAAAAAAAGTATATTTATACTTTATCACATTTATTGATGATTTAACTCGAATGAAAAACATCAGGTTTATGAAGCACAAGTTAAAGGCTATTGAAATCTTCAAAATCTTAAGAAAATATATTGAGAAAGAAATGGGGGTTTCCATAAAAAGTTTGTAATAGCTGATGGTACTGAATTCATAAGAAATAATTTTGAAACTTTTCTAATAAATCATGATATCAAATATCAGTATAGTGCTACCTATACTCCACAACAAAATGGAGTAGCAGAAACAAAGAATAGAAGTTTGGTGGAAATGGGAAGAAGTGTGTTAGAAGAATACAAACTTTCAAAATTCTATTGGAGATAAGATATTAGTACTATTGTACGTGTTCAAAATAGATTCTTTTTTAGACCGGAAACCAACATGACTCCTTATGAAATGTGGTATAACAAAAAACATTCATTGAAATACTTCAAATTTTTTAGAATTCCATGTTTTCTCAAAATAAAAAATCTGGATCTGGGAAAGTTTGTTGAGAAATCCGAGGGAACTTTTATATGTTATTCACCAAAGGTAAGAAGTTAAAAATCTTAGAAAAAAAATTTACAAAAAATTGTAGACTCATATGATGTGAAAGTAATTGAAAATCAAAATTCATTAACAAAAGTTATTAAGAATGCTGAGGAGGATAAACTGAAGATTTCCAACAATAGTGAAAGTAAGTCAAAACATCCTTATCAAGATTCATAAAATTCATGTGATGATGAAAGTTCAAGTGGGAAAGAAACTCTGAAATTTCCTACTTCACAAAAATATGTTTAGTCCGAAAATATTATTAGAAATCAGAAGGCTCCAGTTCAGACAAGAAGAAAGTTGATATTGGAAATTCAGACTTCAATTATCTCAAAAGTTGAACTGAAATTAGTTTCAGAATCTATTGAATACAAAGAATGGGAGGATTTTATGAATGTGTATTTGGATTATATTGAGAAGAATAAAACATGGGAAATTTTTTCATAGCTGGAAAATAAAAATGTTAATGGAACCAAGTGGGTTTATAGAAACAAGTTAAATGAACATGGAGAAGTTTCAAGAAATAAAGTTAGGCTTGTTTGTAAAGGATATGAATAGGTGGAATGTGTGGATTTTGAAGAAACTCTTTCCCCGTTTGTAAGATTATGAACTATTGGGATGTTTATTTTAGTGGACACACATCGTAATTACAAATTTTATCAGATGGATGTAAAGTAATCTTTCCTAAATTGTGAGATTGAGGAAGAAGTTTACATTGAACAACCTTGTGGTTTTCTACTTGATGGGGATGAAAAAAAAGTTTTTAAATTGAATAAATCTTCATACGGGTTGAAAAAAGCTCCATGTGCTAGGTATTCTAAACTTGAAAATTGTTTGATAATGTTTAACTTTTCTAAAGTAAAAGTTGATAGCAACTTATATGTGAAATATGTTGACTTCGGAACTCTAATTGTAATTCTTTATGTGGATGATATAATTTTTTTTGGATAGAGAATATGTTTGTAAAATATTTTCTAAGGAAATGAAGAAGACTTTTGAAATGTATATATTAGGAGGATTAACTTTCTTCCTTGGCTTACAAGTTCAAAAAAAGGAGAAATACATTTTCTTATCTCAATAAAAATGTATCGGGGAATTGTTAAAGAAGTTTGGGATGGAAGAATCCAAATAAGTTTCAACTTCTATTTCAATGAGAAAAAAGTTGAGTAAATATGAATCTGGAATAAGTGTGAATCAGAAAGACTTTTGGAAGCTGATAGGAAGTCTTCTTTACCTTACATCCTCAAGGACTGATAATGTTTATGTTGTCATTTTGTGTACTAGGTATCAAAGTAATTTGATATAATCACATGTGTTGAAAGTAAAGAGGATTCTGAGATATGTTAAAGGAACAACTTCACATGGTTTGTTATACAAAATAAATAGTGAGATGAAGTTTCATGGTTTTATTGATACTGATTGGGTTGGAGATTGTAATGATATAAAATCAACCTCAGGAGGAACATTATTATTGGGTGAATGTTGTGTGAGTTGGTATAGTAAGAAACAAAGTTCAGTAACTTTGATCATAGTTGAATCTGAATATGTTGCAGCTACTTAGGCTTGTACTCAAATGTTATGGATGAAAGTTCAACTTAAATATTTGAAAGTAAAACTTTCTAAAACATTGAAGATACATTGTGATAATTAGAGTGTAATTGATATTTCTAAAAAAATTGTCCAACATTCAACATCAAAAAACATTGATATAAAGTTTCACTTTATAAAAGAGAAATTTGTTGTTGGAGATGTTTTACTGGAATACATTTCAACAAAGTATCAAATTGTTGATATCTTTACAAAAGCAATTCTAAAAGAAAGGTTTGTGGAATTTAGGCTATAACTTCATGTGCGTCCTCCTCCCATGACTTCCTAAATATCATAAAGAATGAACACCCATCATGATTTGGATTATGTTTAAAAGGAGGGAGATAAAGTAACAACTTTTTATTTGGTAATAAGTTTTTACTTATCTTTCTTAAATGAATTTTAATCTATTGTTATTATAAAATAGGGGAGAGAAAAAGAAAAGTGAGAGAAAAAGAAAATTGAGGGGGAGTTATCTTTACATGGACACAAAATTTTCTTATCATTAAGAGATGGAATTCCTTTAAAAACATTACTTTATCCAGTAGTGTAGTGTTAAGACACTCTCTTTTGTGAAAGGTTGTGTTTTGATAAAAGTCTAAAAACTTCAGTTTTTTACAAAATTTGAGTTGTAAAAAAATTATGATAGTTGGAAAAGTTGTTAACAAGGGTTTTTAATAAATCCAAAGGGGGGGATTGAAGAACCTTTGTGATAAATTATTTTAACGAAGTTTTTGTATTTATTGACATCTAACCTCTTTTTGAAAGAATTTTTTTGTTATTCGAGAATCGAAACAATATCCATCATAATGAAGATTCATTAGACTCGGAGTTTGTTAGAAAGTCAGATGTTGTTATTTGAATAAGTCGTATTGTTGTTGAAGAGTTCTGAAAGAATATTGTGAAGTCATGATATAGAAAGTTTTCATAATTTCTAAACTAAGTCATATGATGCTTTTATAATCATGAAGTTCTCACATTTCATGAAAACTTTCATGATAAAATCTTTTGCAGAAATGATGGAGAGGTTTGAAGAAATTTAAAATTGCAAAGTAATGAATTCCATCGTAATGGTAAATTCATTTGTAATGATATGAGAAGGAAATATAATTCATAATCATTGATAATAAAACAAAATTATTAATCACTGATAAGGAAATATAATTCATAATCATTGAGAAGTATATAGAATTCATAATCATTGAGAAGGAAATAGAATCCATAATCACTAAGAAAGAAACAGAATTCGTAATCATTGAGAAGGAAATAGAATTCTTAATGAGTTGAAAAGGAAACAGAATTCATAATGAAATGAGAAGGAAACAGATTGTAATGAGCTGAGAAGAAATAGAAATCATAATGAGCTAAGAAGGGAATAGATTCATGATAAGTTTATTACGAAGAAGAATCAAAAAGAAGATTCCAGAAGTTTTAATGAATATTTGAAATGGTCAAAATTCATTTTAAAATTTGAGGAAGTGGGTAAGGTTTTCAAGTTTCCCACTCTTGCTTTTCTCAATCACCTATAAATAATTTCTCAGATCATTCATTCATTGTGACTTTTCATACAAGTAGAAAAGACAAATCACTAAAGAAATCAAGTGAAAGTCATTTATGTCCATAGATCTTGTGAGGAGGATCAGACAGCTGAATGTTTGTTCACTGGTTTTAGAATTTGAGCAGAGTTTGAGTTTTTCAGATTGAGAATGGGTTCATCATGTTGCATCCATTGTATTGAGAGAATCAGATCCAGACTAATCGTATTGAGAGAATCATATCCAGACTCATTGTATTGAGAGAATCAGATCCAGACTCATCGGATTGAGAAAATGAGATCCATCCAAATCGGACTGAGGATTCGGACTAAGCAATTGTAGAGCAGTTTAAACAAAGTCTTTGTTCTTTTGTTTGGATCAATTTTTTCATAAGAAAACATTGTAAAATGATGGGAGTCAATATAATATTTTCTATCAGATGATAAAAAGTGTCTAAAGGAAGTTGGTACAAGTTGTATTCACTTATTCATAATATTGGATTTCCATAGACCTGTAGGAGTTTCTATGGTAAGGATATAGGTTCTCACACTGAGGTCGAACCTTGTAAATATTGTGTGCTTTACTTTCTTTCCTACTTTTTCATGTATTATTATTTACTAAAAGTTGATAAGGAAATAAATCTTAACAGGTTGTGGGGGTTAAGTTTCTAAAAGTGTTGAAACTTATATAAATTGAACAACATATTCACCCCCCCCCTCTCAGTTGTTATTCAATCCTTTTGAACTTCAAATATACACTGTTATTATGATGTGTGACTTTAAAATTTTAATCCAAACAATGAAATACTAAATCCCTAATACCTAAGAGGTAACTAATATCCAACAAACTATTACATAACTCAAAACAAACATTACATCATTCTACATCATAATGTCCAAGACATCAGTCAAAACCTTAATACATGATCAAAAAATTCAATCCAAATTATCAATACCAACAATTTAACAACCAGATGGAATGTTAACCACTAAATAACTAATACATACTCAAAATATTAATCACACATTCATTGAGTAATATCTTTGTAATACACACAAACATTATCACCATAGTAATCTACTACCAAAATACCTAGTAACATACCTAAAATCCTCAAAATATTGTCAACCAAACTATCATCGAACTTATGGAACTCCCCAATATAAGAATCACTATGGATTTACCTTTGCCTGCCTGCCACTGAATTTTGGTTTATCAAAAAAATACACTTCAAAATAGTTTCACCAAAGTAACATTACTAATTAAAATCCCCCCAAAAAAATTATTTCAAATATATATTATACCACAAAATCAACTTAATTTAAAATAAAATTGACAAAACACTCTCCCAAATTACATTACAAAAATTAATCATTTCAATATACCCACCGCTTTTCAAAACTAATTTTCATTGAAAGAATAATTTTAGAAAATGGTTTTCTTTCTTAAAAAGTAACTATTTAAAGGTATTCAACACATTTCAATACATTTCCCCATTTTAAAACAAAAAATCATAAAAAATTATCTCCTTAGTTTAAAAACATAATCAGTTTCAGAAAATTTATTCAGTATGACAACATATATTTTTGGTTGTGTTAATTAGTTCATTTTGGGTTAGGTTATTTATTTTTCTTTGGGTTAGGTTATTTATTTTATTTTTTTAGGGTATTTTCTTCATCTTGGGTTATGTCAATTGGTCAATTTTGGGTTAGGTTATTTGGTTTATAAAGTTTTTTTGAACTGAGACATTCTCAAATGTAGCCCTTGAGGAATGATACATTCATCAAAGAATGTTTTCAATGTTAGAAGGATTATATTGAAATATCATTGAAGAGGTAAATTAAAATTAAGAAAGTTGGTATTTCTGTATTTCAATGGAACTTTCAACACGTTTGGAGGAGTAATGTTAACACTGTCTGGAGGAAGCATGAGGACTTCATCAAAGCTATAAATTCTAAATTAAAGGGGAATCTCCAGCCTTATATTAAATGGATTCATTAGAAGAAAGCTTAAATTTTAGAATGTAAATTAAACTAAATAGGGCATTTCCAGCCTTTTATATTAATGTGGCATTTTTAGCCTTCAGACTCAGGACTATGTGAGTTTGTTTTAAGACTATTTTAAGACTATTTTATTGAAGTTTAAATCCTTTTTATGACTATTTATGTTTTTATACTTCTTGAAAGTCCAAATAAAATGAAATGAGAACTTTAGTAATAATATAAATATAGATATTATTTCTATTCATATTAAAGTACTTGTGCCTCTCATGCTCGGGAATTGTAGTGCGTCCCAAAGTGCGCAAATACATAATAGCATCTTTGTTTGTTTTGTTTTTTCTGATGCAACATAAAAATAAAAATTCAATAAATTGATAAGAATTAAATTTTCAATGAAAACCATTAAAGATTAAGAATACCTTAAACTCCTAACTCTTCCAATATGTGATCATTTATTGATATTGTATTGTTGGAAAGTCGGTGTATATTACTACACCCTGTAAATCAGAACTGACTCTACTCTTCTAACCAACATATAACTCATGCTTATATTATCGTCACAACTCCTCAAGATCCATCAACCGTGCGACCTTAGCAGCTTCACTGTTGGGAAAGTTAAACTGACATTGTAACAGACATGTTAATTCATATAAATACAATAATATATATAATTTTTACATATCATTTAATTGTCTTCATTGCGATCCACCATTATTTTTGTTTGAAGATTCCAGGACTCATTCATATGGGTATAACCATGTCGCCTATTAGAATATTTCACTGAATAAGATAAAAGAAAAAAAGAAGAATTAATTCACAATACAACTAAAAAAAGATGAGATATAATTTGACACACATATAAAAAAATATAATGAAAGCTTCTCATTAGGCTCTGATGGATCTATGGGTTATCCTAGATCAGTAACCTCTGAAGGATGTGCTTGTTCCAATGCATGCATCGGGTCATCTGTATGCGCGAGAGTGGAAGCTGACAAAACATAATCATCAGATCCTGGATAGATAGTAGGAAATATAGGTGGCATAAAAATGGTAGGATAAGGATAAAAGGGTTGGGATACATCATAGGGTATGGATATTTCATAGGTGGGAACATCATTGGAGGCAGCATAGACATGGTATGAGAAGTAGAGGCTAAATAAGATGATGATGATGATGATGGAGGCATGGGTGGGAACATCCTTGGAGGCTCAAAAGGTCCAGATATTAGTATACACAATAAAGTGAAATATTTTTTCATACACATCCACAGAGGAAGATTATAAACATGAATAAAAACTAGCCACGTGTTGTAAGTAGTAAGCATTTGACCAAATGGATTAAAAACATCACAGGATAGACCCAACCTGACATTACAAAGCTCAGCTACAAAATCAGGAGTTGTGTCTCAAATTCCTGTCATGCTAATCCATCTACAGGATGAACCAACTTATCGTTATCTTTAATTCTCTCAACATCATATCATCACATATTGGTTGAGATTTCTATAAATATGAATAGATTTTGAATCCTAGGAATCAATGGAAAGTGCCACATAACTTTTTGTGGCACACAAGATAGTGTTTCATCTGCATTTTTCTTCCATCGAGATGTACCACATTCTTTATAGTCATTAAGGTATGTTGTTTCCTTCCAAAATAAACTAAAAACTTTCAGACAAGCATGAATTTTATTAGTAGAAAATCTAAGCTGCTTAATTAACTTTAATTCCTTATAATGATTTAAGGAAATATCTGCACCATCAGGAAGAAAGTCTTTGAAAAGGGTAAGAATATGGTCAATGATAGTATTATAAATTCCATACATGGTTTTTTTGTGATATAACCGCATTAAAAATTCTAACTTTGTCATTTTAGTACATTCCTGATATATAGAAATTCTAACAGCATCCATTAATTTTTTCGCTCTCTCAACATCATCATCTTCATTATTTTCTTCATGTGTATTGATGTCATTGTCTTCTTATAATGTCATGTTATCTCTCTTATGATGATGCACAAATGGAAACCAATCAAATATCAAATTCTCCATACCACTTCTTTATTTTCATTTATGAATAGTAGAATATTGTCTCATCTCTCCATTCTGATACCAAACATAATAGTTTGTTTAAAATCCATATTTTGTTACATGGTGGATAACTTCTTCCTGACTTAACCATGGTCTTCCAACACAATTATAACATAGACATTATATACTACCTCAATTTGATGCATTGTTAAATGCAAAATCTAAAAAAATATCCAAATTCTTCTGAAACTCGGTTGAAATCCGATCAGTGTGATGCATCCAACTCCTATCCATTCTATTATGGGGGAAAAAGTTATATTCAATGTAAACCATAATTAAAAAAATCATTACAACCAATTTAAATATTAAAGTCATTAAAGCATACTAGTAGCTAGCAAAACAAAGAATAAGAGAAATAATATATGCTATAAGTGATGCCTACAAATAACAAAGCAAGGTGGGTATCCCCAACATTTAAGAATTCACTATCATGGTGGATAAACTGAATAACTTTGAGACACAATAAAGTGATACCCAAGGTTTTAACTATGAAGACTCAATTAACAAGATACAAGAAAAGGAAAAATCACAATTTTATGAAAACAAATTCTTACTTTCCAAATGATCACAATGCGTCGAACATCCCAAAATACATTCCAAAGATCAAAACTAGAATCAAAAGAGAAAAATGGTCGATATAAAGAATATGGGAGCAGAAGAAATGCCTCAGAATATCTACTAATTCAACATTAAGATCTAGAATATGGTAGGGATATTTTCTTCTTTGGATAATTCAATCTATAATTTATTTTTGTAGAAATCCCAACCAACCACAATAATAACTGGTCTTTGTCATTTTTAAGCAAGATGGATTGGAATGCCCAAACTAGTAACATTAGAAACACACTAATGATTTTATTCATTCTTTAGGAGTGACAATTGAAGGAGGTGTCTTCCATGATTTAGGTTGCCCAACTTATGTTCCTCACTAAATGGGGAGCCTTTACTAGCCCTGAAGGAGATAGAGCTTCCACCCTTCTTGGGTTGTGACCAACCCACAAAGAGTCATTAATTCCCCATGGGATCAATCAGTTTAGAAGTTAAAAACACAAACCCCAAATCACTAAATCTCAAATTAAGTAGTATAGGATCATGAAAGTATAAGGATGGTCCCATAAAGGAAAAGAATATATAATACTCAATTCAATAATTGAAACACTAAACTAATGCTAGAAAGCAACAAACTACTTGAAAATTAAAAGAAGAAAGATTGATGATGATTTAATAGATTGATAGAAGAAAAGAAAAAAAAAAGGTACGAGACATATAATTCCTAGTTTCATGTGGTAGTGATTGTAAAAACTTAACGAATTCATCTTATTTTCATTGAAATCATGTCTAAGTCCCCCCCCCCCCCCGAGTGATTACTCTCACTCTCTCATAAATTTCCCCTTTTAATGTTCATATACTTTGGTTCATTATTGAGAATGGTAATGAAAAGCCAGTTTTAAATGTAAAGCAAATCATACCCAATGGTTGTAGTGAAAGTAGTATTATAGTAACAGTATTATAGAACACTCCCTTAATAAAAACACAATTGTTGTGTGATGAAAAATAAGGCAGAGAGGGAGGGAAGTGAATTGAATGTGAAACCCAAAATGAATTAAATAAAAATCCATAGACACACTAGTACAATCCCCCTTTAATCACGTGTTAGGAAGAAATAAAGATCACCCTTTGATGATATATATGATAGGGTGATGAAAAAAATGAAATAAAACATACAGAATCTATGGTAGAGCATAAATATGGAGGCTTTAATGCATAAAGCATAAATAAATATTCAATGAATTATTTGATACATAATTTCAAAGGAAAATATGGACAAATTATCAAGGCAATCCAACCTTTATCAAAAAACTTTGGGCCCATTCGTCCCCCAATCAATGATTTAAGCAATAATTAAATTACCATTACTATGTTTAATTATCAGATTTATAACAATAAACCTCAATAGCCCTGGCCTTATATATTCCCAAGGATAAATATTTTTTATTTCATTTGGCATCCCGCCTTAAGCCCCTTTCTCATTTATCAACAAACTCGATGATAATTATTTTAACGTCTCTTTTATTTTAAATTTGAACATGTATCTCGTGGTCAATAGATATGAAATTCCTTCATTAAATTCACAGAGATTGTGTTTTAATTTTCATGTTGATTGGAGCATTGTGACATGAACATAAACCATGGCATGACTTGTGCATGGCCCTCCATGCTTCATGATGCATCTATTTACTCCATGGCATGAACGAACTTATAGTCTAGAATTTAAAAACATGAACCAAAAATCACTAAATCTATATTTAACCAGTATAAGAACATGAATGTCTGAGATCGATCACATTATGACATGGATAAAAATGAAAACAATACTCAGCAGAAGAGCAGAAGGATTCAGAACTCACTAATCTGATATTGAAGAAAATTTGAATAAAAAAATCTTGAATAAGTGGATATTGTTGGAGGAGATGGGAAGTCTATCGCTCGCTTGGGTGAGGGAAATTAGGGGTAGGAATTGTGGGTGAAGGGGGGGTGTTGGGAGCTAATCGATTTGTGCAAAGGCTATACCATCAGAAGAAGACTCATTCGCTTATGAGTATTTACACCTGATGATCTATATACTGTGTGATTTATCAAAGTATATTATCCAACCGCAGAATTATATTTAAGAATATCATCATAGCATTTCAAGGTTCTCATCACAGTGGAGAGCTGTTATGACCTTATCAATTTGAAATATACTTTATGACATTATCACGTCAATTTTATGCAGAGGAACAATGTACGAGATATTTATATTAACATTCACTCTTTTGAATATATATGTAATCCAAAGTAGAAAATAGTTGGTTCTAGGACATTGACTCCAAGATATGTTTCATCTATTAATATGTTCTTTAATTTGTAATTCAATTATCAGAGACACGATGTTTGTTATTTAAATTTGTTCAGTATCAATATTTAATTATTAATGTTCAAAAATAAAATTGTTTTGTATAAATTAAATATTGAAGTACAACATCGTGCGAACGTATAGAAGAAGTGCCAGTTTTTTTTTGTGATTGGTGAATTTTTATTGCATATGTTCGCTTGGTGCTAGGGATGGTAATGAGTACTAAAAATCAGATACTCTATCCTAATTGGTGTGATTAATTTAGGTTCAAATAGGCCTCCAGGGTGCAGCTCAGTTGGTAGCTGCTTCTATGGGTCTCGGCGAGGTCCCGAGTTCGAGTCTCGCTGAGTTCATCCCTATATTGTTTGTTGCATGATTTTCTTTGCACTGTAGCCCTTTACCCAAATAAACCGAGACTTCGGGCTCAACTTTAATTTAGGTTCGGATAGGGCTCAGGTACCGATGATAGGATGCCCAAAAACCCGAGCATGTTTAGTTTATATTATATTTTAAATTTTTAATTAAAAAAATATTATTATTATTATAACAGTGCAACACAGGGTGAATTTCCAGTGTGGGATTGTCGTCGGCTCCCACTTCGGAAAACCATGTGGACCGTACGATCTAGCGCAGCACGGACGGCACAGATCCTCCGCTGGCTATTTTTTCAGTAAAAAAAAATACATAAAATAATGGGCCGTTCTGCAAGGGATCCTCGGCTGCAATAAACGTGATTCGACTGTCCGATTCTTAAATAGCAAAACCAACTCATCCCGACGTGCGAATGACTCACGGGAATCATGGTCCCCCTAATTTACCAGATTCATGGGACACGTGTCAGCACGTGATTTGCTAAAAAATTTCGGTACCGAATTTCCTAATTATCGTAAGCGACGAAAATATAAATTAAATAAAAAATAAACAGGGACGCCAAAACGCATAACCAAACAGCTCCTTGAAGAGCCCATCCGTCCTCTATATATATAACCCGGCCCCTTCGCCTGCCTGGCATATACTTTCTGAGAACCAGACAGGGTTTGTAATCCAGAGCTCCGGGCGCTAGAATTTCACAGGCAGGTTCTACCATTTCATGGCCATCCGTGCACTCGCTCCGAAGATCCGATCGGCACACCGTCTCCGCCGCTTCGTCAGGCCCGTCAACGTCGCCTCCACCGCTCTTCCCGCCGTCGATCTGACGGCCGCAGACGCCGAGCAGAACCACCGTCAGCCGGAGATCCACGCGCTCCTTCCCCCTCCGCCACAGTTCCCGTCTCTTTCCTCTGCCCTTACCGCGGAGCGGACGAGTCGGGTTCTGGACCTAGGAGATGCGGAGAAGCTGTTCAGTAACGTGCGTTCGGCGAAGCTGCTGAAATCGTCCGCGACGCTGCAGATGGCGGCCATTGACCCGCTCGTCGATGTTGGAATGTTGGTGATGAACTCGAAGATGCTGGATATGCCGGTCCTGAGGAACGCGATTCTCGGAGTCGTACGGCGCACGTTCTACGAGCAGTTCTGCGCCGGTGAGGATCGGGAGGAGATGGGCCGCACCGTGCGGCGGTTGTGGGATTCCGGCATCCGGTCGATGCTCGTTTACGGCGTCGAGGACGTCGACGACAACGCTTCCTGCGATCGGAACTTCCAAGGGTTTCTCGATACGGTCCAATACGCCAGGACGCTCCCGCCATCTTCGGTGAGCTTCCGTTGATTTTCTTTTCCTCTTTCTCCCTCTGCGAATGCATCGGATGGGCACAGCTGGAAACAGCTGTCCGCCGTGAATTTCTGTTTCAACGGTTTGAACGGGTTTTCCAATGGCCGGAAATAAATCTACTATTTGAATTTGAATTTCTGTTCAAATCCGTCTGGCGCCATTTTGAATTTTCAATCCCCGCCCTCGTGAATTATCGTTAATTGCTCTGTTTTCAAAATTGAACGATGAACGAATCTCTTACCTTCTCTGTTTTTTTACCGGAATTTCTGTGCACCGCAGGCGAGCTTCGTGATCGTGAAAATCACGGCGATCTGTCCGATGAAAATCCTCCAAAGAGTAAGTCACTTACTGAGATGGGAACACAAAGTGCCATCGTTGCGCCTCCCATGGAAGCACAACACCTTACCGATTTTCTCTGATTCCAGCCCCCTGTACCACACCTCCACAAAGCCAGACCCACTGACCCCTGAGGAAGAACACGACCTCCAACTTGCACTTCACAGGTTCACCCGCCTCTGCCGGAGCTGCAGTGAGGCCCACGTCCCCCTCACGGTCGACGCCGAGTACACGACGGTGCAGCCCGCCATCGACTATCTGACATACTCCGCCGCCCTCGTTTACAACCGCGGCGGACACCCCGTCGTGTTCAACACCATCCAGGCGTACCTGAAGGACGCCAAGGAACGGCTGGTGCTCGCCACCGAAGCCGCCGAGCGGATGGGGGTGAAGCTGGGCATCAAGCTCGTCCGGGGCGCCTACATGTCCAGCGAAGCCAGGGTGGCCTCCTCCCTCGGGTCCGTCTCCCCTGTTCACGACTCCATCCAGGACACCCACGACTGCTACAACGACTGCGCCTCCTTCATGCTCGAGAGGATCGCAGAGGGGCGCGGTGACGCCGTCGTTCTCGCCACACACAACGTCGAATCTGGTATGCAAACTCGATCCTCTTCATCAACGCACTCTTTTTCCGTCCACTGCTGACGACGGCGGCGCCGTTGATTGTGTAGGCGAGCTGGCGGCGTCTCGAGCCTTAGAGCTGGGGATCGGGAAGGATAACGTGAAGCTGCAATTCGCGCAGTTGTACGGGATGTCGGAGGCTCTGTCACTGTGCCTGAAGAACGCAGGGTTCGTGGTGAGCAAGTACATGCCGTTCGGACCCATTGACGAGGTGTTGCCTTATCTTCTCAGGAGGGCCGAAGAGAACAGAGGGATGCTCGCCACCTCCGCCCTCGATCGAACCCTCATGGCGTAAGCTTCCCAGCCACTTTCCATTGAATCCCCGTGCCAAATGCTCGCAAATTACTGATCTAGTCGTGTTTCTGCGTGCAGGCAGGAGTTGAAGAGGAGACTGAAGCAGCTGTTTCGCCCTGTGGGTGGCCCCGGGGCCGGAAGAGGGACCCGGCCGGCCGGCAAGCTGGGAGACCAGTCGGCATACAATTGAAACGGTCGTGCATGCTGACGGTGAAGACGATGACGAAGAACGGGTGTTGGGTCCGGCCGGAACCGGGTCGGGTTCCGGTGCGTAAATATTATCCCCCATGTCTTCTCTTTTCTGCAAATGCCTTTCTGGACGGCGACCTGGCGTGCTTTGGGCGGGTTGGATTCAAACCCGGGCCACACGCTTCCTAATAAATAAAGCCGTTTTCGTTGTTATCTGGTTGTTTTGTTTTTCCCACTTGTAGGGTGGGTTTTTTTTTATTATATATTTATTTTTTAGTTTGATAAAGTACAAAGCGGTAGTGCTGGACAGAAGCATCCCCGGTGGCGATGTGTCGGTATTCCCAAATCCACGTCAGTCTGAGTATCAGAGCGCCGCTTTATTTGAAATAATAAATGAAATTTAGGGTGTAAAATTGACGCAGCCTTAAAGATTCCTGGCCGGAATCTAAAAACGTGTCCCTAAATCCACCGTACCGTACCTGTCGAGGGGACCCCACTAAGTTGAATCATCCTCCAAAATTTCGCTTTTGGAAAAAAGTAAGGGGCGGAATCTTCCTCGGGGTCGCATCCCAACCACTACTATATATATTATATATCCTCTTTTAAGTTTATAATTTCATAAAATTTTATTTATATTCAGTCTAATTAAAATGATTCATAAAATTCGGAAATCATTGATAATATCATTCATTAATGATCATGTGTTGTGAATTATTAAATTATGTGGATGTCATCAATCATAATAAATGGGGCCTTTTTCATTTCTCAACAATCCTCTTCATTTGGCCAACCCTTTGGTATTCCCACCGTTTGATTTGGTTTGTTGTAATTGATATTGACCGTTGGATCAACCTTTTGTAATCTATAAATATGGTGGTATGATAATGGAAATTGTGATTTTGTGTGGCCATATACTTGTGTTCTATTTTTCTTGTTCTATTGTGATTGAGACGTTTTACTTTACCATCATTGTCCCGGGCAATCGACATCGTCATACGTTTTCGCTTCGCTTCACCTTCAAACGACGAATTTCACAACACGTTATCAGCACGACTGCTCTGCGAAGTAAAAAGGTTAGTCATCTCGGTAAGATAAATTTTCTCATGGCAAATATTGCAAAACATGGATTTCTCCCTCTTGACATTTCTGGGAAGAATTACTTGTCGTGGATTCTGGATGCAGAGATGAACCTTGATGCAAACGGCCTCGGTGAAGCAATTAAAGTAGGCAATCACGCTTCCGCTCAAGACTGTGCCCGAGCCCTAATATTCCTCCGCCATCACCTCCATGTGGATCTGAAAAATGAGTACCTCACGGTGAAAGATCCTTTGATGCTGTGGCAGAATCTCAAGGAGAGGTATGATCACCTTCGACTTGTAATACTACCAAGAGCAAGGTTTGAATGGAGTCATTTGCGATTCCAAGATTATAAATCGGTAAGTGAGTACAATTCCGCAATGTTTAAAATAACATCGCAACTCAAATTATGCGGAGATACTATCACTGATACCGATATGTTGGAAAGAACATATTCTACTTTCCATGCCTCAAATATCATTATGCAACAACAATATCGCGAGAAAGGTTTTACAAAATACTCTGAATTACTTTCTTGCCTTCTTGTTGCTGAACAAAATAATGAACTCCTGATGAGAAATCATGAATCCCGACCTATTGGTGCGACTCAATTCCCTGAAGCGAATGCAACTGCTTTTAATCAAGGTCGTGGGAAGAACCGAAGTAATCGAGGCCGAGGAAAGTCATTTGCTCGAGGTGGTCATACACCAAATGAGAAGAGGAATGAGCACCACCAGAAGTGGTCCAATGACGAACAACCACAAATGAAGAAAGCTAAGAGTGATGAAAGTAACTGCTTTCGATTTGGCATGAAAAGGCATTGGTCGCGTACCTGTCGTACGCCAAAACATTTTGTTGATCTCTATCAACAATCTATCAAAGGAAAGGAAAAGAATGCTGAAGTGAATTTTGCTGACCAGGCTTTGAAATATGATGATGATATTACAAACTTTGATATTTCCGACTATTTTGCACACCCTGAAGGTGACGAGCATATTGATCAAGCATGAATGCTCATGACGGAATCAAAGTTTGATTTTTGGTTTTTGTATGTTTGTGGTTGAAATGAACAATGATTTTATGGTTTTGTAATATTTTTAAATATTGCATGTTTGATTTTGGTTTCTTTTATTTTATTACTTATATGCATGTTTATTTTCTTTACTAGAAATGGATGATATAAATCGGTCCGTTGGGAATAATTTTCATTATGAAGATATTTGTCTCGTTGACAGCGCAACGACGCACACAATTCTTAAACATGAGAAATATTTTATCACCATTAAAATGGGTAGTGCTCATGTGTGTACTTTAACCGGTAGTGCGCAATTAATTGAAGGCTCCGGAAGAGCAAAAATATGTCTACCTGGTGGTACCCAGATTATGATAAACAATGCTTTGTTTTCTCCCAAGTCTCAACGCAATTTGCTAAGTTTTAAAGATATTCGTAATAATGGATATCACATCGAGACAATGGATAAAAGAGGTGCTGAATACCTCTACATAACAAGCATTAAAAATGAGCACAAATTGATTCAAGAAAAGCTTTTGAGACTTCCGTCCGGATTGTACTTTGTCAATATTTGTACAATTGAATCAAACATGGTAAACCAGAAGTTTACCAACCATGGTACATTTATTGTATGGCATGACCGTTTGGGTCATCCTGGATCAATAATGATGAGAAAAATAATTAAATGTACTCATGGTCATCCATTGGTCGATAAAAGGGTTCTTACGCCCCATGATTTCTCGTGTGCTGCTTGTTCTCAAGGCAAATTAATCATAAGACCATCACCATCAAAGATCGGGATTGAATCCCCGATGTTCATGGACCGAATTCATGGTGATATATGTGGACCAATTCATCCACCATGTGGACCATTCAGATATTTTATGATCATGATTGATGCGTCAACTCGATGGTCCCATGTGTGTTTATTGTCCACTCGCAACCAGACGTTTGCAAAATTACTTGCCCAAATAATAAGGTTAAGGGCGCAATTCCCTGATTATTCAATCAAGCATATTAGGGTTGACAATGCTGGCGAATATTCATCACATGCTTTTAATAATTATTGCATGTCATTGGGAATAAGTGTTGAACATCCTGTAGCTCATGTTCATACACAAAATGGTCTAGCTGAATCATTTATAAAGCGATCACAACTTATCGCTAGACCATTACTTATGAAAACTAAATTGCCCATTTCAGCATGGGGTCATGCAATTTTGCATGCAACAACACTGTTTCAAATAAGGCCATCAAGCTATCATGATTATTC
Organism: Viscum album; assembly: GCA_963277665.1. NCBI lineage: Eukaryota > Viridiplantae > Streptophyta > Magnoliopsida > Santalales > Viscaceae > Viscum > Viscum album. The sequence continues at coordinate 1,410,102,845 of OY728125.1, forward strand.
CCCTTTGCAATTAGCTTGTGGTCATGAACCAAATATTTCACACTTAAGGATATTTGGTAGTGCTGTATATGTGCCTGTAGCACCCCCGCATCGAACAAAAATGGGACCCCAAAGGAGATTGGGGATATATGTTGGTTTTGAATCTCCCTCGATCATTAAATATCTTGAGATTATGACTGGAGATGTATTCACATCAAGATTCGCTGATTGTCATTTTGATGAAAAATTATTTCCAACACTCAAAGGGGGAAATCAATCGATTTCAAAAGAAATATCATGGAAATCAACTTCATTATTACACCTTGATCCTCGTACAAATACGAGTGAACTTGAAGTTCAAAAGATCATTAATTTGCAAAATTTAGCAAATCAATTGCCTGATGCGTTCAATGATTCAAAACGGGTTACAAAATCATATATACCTGATGTGAATGCATCGGTAAGAATTGATGTCCCTGAAGGACAATCTGATGGTATTGCCAACAATGCTTCCAACCCACGCCTGAAGCGTGGAAGACCACTTGGTTCAAAAGATAAAAATCCCCGTCAAAGAAAGGGGAAACAACCTATGTTGGTTGAAGATATGAATGAATTTGAAGATAATGTAAATGTACCAGAAGTACATGAACATGATCAAGAGGAAATTTCAATAAATTTCACAAACACTGGAAGATGTTGGAACCGAGTGGAGACCATTGTTAATAACACATTTTCATACAATGTAGCCCTTGAAATTATGGATGAGGATCAAGAACCTAAAACTGTTAATGAATGTCGTGAAAGGCCAGATTGGGATCAATGGAAAGTTGCAATCCAATCTGAGCTAGACTCACTTGCTAAACGTGAGGTTTTTGGGTCGATCATGAAAACCCCTGAAGGGATTAAGCCTGTTGGATACAAATGGGTATTTGTGAGAAAAAGAAATGAAAATAATGAAGTCGTGAGATATAAAGCACGACTGGTTGCTCAAGGCTTCTCACAAATACCTGGGATTGATTATGATGAAACATACTCTCCTGTAATGGATGCAATAACCTTTCGGTACCTCATGAAGTTTGTTGTACATGAGCAACTTGAATTACGTCTGATGGACGTAGTGACTGCATATCTTTATGGTGATATTGATAATGATGTTTACATGAAAATCCCTGAAGGATTCAATTTGCCGGCAAAATATCCTGGATCTCGAGATCTTTATTCAGTTAAGCTGAATAAATCATTATATGGATTAAAGCAGTCAGGGCGTATGTGGTATAACCGTCTGAGTAAATATTTGATGAAGGAAGGTTATAAAAATGATCCAATTTGTCCATGTGTCTTCATTAAGAAGATTGGATCTGAATTTGTGATCATTGCAGTATACGTTGATGATTTAAATATGATTGGGACTAATGATGAACTTTCCAAAGCAGTGGAATATCTGAAGAAAGAATTTGAAATGAAAGACTTTGGAAATACAAAGTTCTGCCTTGGATTACAAATTGAGCATCTTAAGGATGACATTTTTGTTCATCAATCGCGTTATACTGCTAAAGTCCTACAAAGATTTAACATGAATGAATCGCTTCCATTAAGTACACCAATGGTTGTACGATCTCTTGATCGTGATAATGATCCTTTTAAACCACGAGTGGATGATGAAGAACTAATTGGTCCTGAAGTACCATATCAGAGTGCTATAGGAGCACTGATGTACCTTGCAAATAATACAAGACCTGATATATCATTTTCTGTGAATTTATTGGCAAGATATAGTTCTTCTCCTACTCGTCGACATTGGAATGGTATCAAACATGTATTAAGATACCTACAAGGGTCAAAGGATCGAGGGATAATTTATTCCAAATCCTCAGAACCGAAGTTGGTCGGTTATGCTGATGCTGGATACTTGTCTGATCCACATAAAGCAAGATCTCAAACTGGATATGTGTTTACATATGGTGGGACTGCTATTTCTTGGCGTTCTACAAAACAAACAATTACTGCGAATTCTTCCAACCATGCTGAGTTGATTGCTATTTATGAAGCAAGTCGAGAATGTGTTTGGTTGAGATCAGTGATTAATCATATTCGAAATTGCTGTGGATTAGATATGAATAATAATATTCCCACCATATTATATGAAGATAATACTGCTTGCATAGCACAGTTGCAAGGTGGGTTTATTAAAGGTGACAAAACAAAACATATCTCACCAAAATTCTTTTTTACCCATGACCTTCAAAAGAATGGTGAGATTGATGTCCAGCAAATAAGGTCTTGTGACAATCTCGCAGATTTGTTCACAAAGGCATTGCCAACTTCAACATTTAAGAAATTGATTTATAAAATTGGAATGCGAAGACTGAAAAGTCTTTCATGATTTTGTGAGGGGGAGTTAGGAATGCTGTACTCTTTTTCCCTTTATCAGTTTTTCCCACTGGGTTTTCTGATAAGGTTTTTAATGAGGCAACATAGCATGAAATCATTTTAATTTGGCTTCACTTGTTTTTCCCACAGGGTTTTTTTTAAGTGAAGATTTATATTAGATTCCATGGGATTATGACATCCAAGGGGGAGTGTTGTGAATTATTAAATTATGTGGATGTCATCAATCATAATAAATGGGGCCTTTTTCATTTCCCAACAAGCCTCTTCATTTGGCCAACCCTTTGGTATTCCCACCGTTAGATTTGGTTTGTTGTAATTTATATTGACCGTTGGATCAACCTTTTGTAATCTATAAATATGGTGGTATGATAATGGAAATTGTGATTTTGTGTGGCCATATACTTGTGTTCTATCTTTCTTGTTCTATTGTGATTGAGACGTTTTACTTCGCCATCATTGTCCCGAGCAATCGACATCGTCATACGTTTTCGCTTCGCTTCACCTTCAAACAACGAATTTCACAACATCATGAAGGTATTCATTAATATCATGAGTCATTTCATTTATATTCCATAATTTTTTGAAATTTTAGTAGACGTTGCACTTCCAAAGGACACAACCAAACCATAAACAATTATTAAACACATTTCTAAGATGAGTAAGATTATTAGCAACCTCATTGATTGGTCTCTTAACAAATGAAAAATGATAACAATCAAAATGATACGAGGAACCCCAAAACCCTATAAGGCTTGAAGTTAAAGAGTTCTCTCCCTCCAAGATGAGAATTCACCAAAGTTTATCAATTCAACTCAATAACAATATTCTTGTAACCCCCCTCCCAGATCGTTTGTAATTATCCTTCTAACCTCGAATTAGTGGAAGAAATAACTTTAGCCTCAACGACATCAATTTGAATGAACAGGTCTATGAAAAGAGGCCAACACTAGGCCCGAAGAGTCCCTACACACAACATAAATACTGATATGATTTTCACCAACACCAACATTCAAATTAATCTTTACAAAATTTGTCGAAGGGACCCAAGAGGAGGGCCAACACTAAGCCCGAAGAGACCCTACACACAACTAGCAGTGCAAAACGGGCTGCGGGCCCGCAGGTTGAGTGGGCTTGGGGTGGGTTTGGGGCGGGGCGTGCCTATTTAAAAAAACCCACATTTAAAATGGGTTTATATGGACAGCCCGCACGGGTAGCTGACCCGTGCGGGTAAACCCGCACGGATACGGATTGGCCCGCGGGCCATTCAATTTTTTTTTTTAAAATATGATTATTATATTTTTAAAGTGCCCCACCATCTGCAATTACCGAAGTCGCATGCGGTGCGGCGCTGGCGCATGCCATTCCACCCTCATTTATTCCCACACGACACGACGCCGCTTGGGAACCACAACAGTTTATCCTCAATTCCCAACGGTCTTCATTTTAATTTCATTTAACCAACTAAATTGAGCCATACTGTACTAAGGCGCACCACCCTCCCCACCGCCGTTCACTTCACCTCGAGCACCACCTTCTTCCAACGTCGTCCCGGCTGACCACCATCCCTCGCCTTCCTTCCCCTCACCCCAGGCCTCCTCCGCTGCCCCTGCTTGCCCCTCGCCCCCTGTCGTCGTCATCCTCCAAGATACCCGTCGCCACATCATCACCCCCCAACCCCCGCCTCCTATCATCATCTCCTCTGGCACCCCACTCCTCATCCTCCTCCAACGCCTCCCCCCCAACGCCTCCTCTACTGCCCTCCACACCTCGTCACCGCATCGTCACCCCCTACCCCTCATGTCATCCTCTTCCTCCCCCTACCCATCACCCTTCTCCTTTCCCAGGCCAACGTCGTCTGTCGTTTTAAGTAACCCGCCGCCTCCATCCCGCGCCTACCACCTCCGCCTGGTGCCCCTGCAACCCCCCTCGCCATCGAAGGTTATTTTAAAATTTTAAAATTTTGTTTTTTTGATAACATATTAGCATTAATTGAGTTTTTCATTTTAATTTTTAATAGTTTTCATTTTTTTCATGAGGTATTTTATGTGCCTATTAAAATATAAAAAATTATAAAAACAATAATGAATGCGGGTTGCCCGCGGGCTAGCCCGCATCCGCTGCGGGTCGGGGCGGGCTTGATAAATCAACCCGTTTTTTATGCGGGCTTTTGTGGGTCTAGCCCGCTGACATACACCTGTCGTGGGGTGTGACAAAAACAATTATTTACTAAGTTAAAATATAGTATAATGGTTAACCTAGGTTATCTCCAGATAGGAGCGCTCAACAATCAAGTTTGTCACTTTAATATTAGATAATGAAGAGGTGGTTGTTTTTGAATTGGTTTGGTTTTGAAAACAAAGCAAAGAAACAAAAGAAAGCAATAAAGTAAAATATTTAAAACAAATTAAAAAACATGTGATTAAAAATAGTGATAAGGATTGAGTGATCAGGTTGGGGTTGGTTTTTCAATTATAATGTTATCATAGTTCTAATTTTTATTCAATCCTCTTCTGTTAAGTCGGTTTAAGTGATATTTCACGATCGATTCCTATCACTCCCTTGGTAAATGGTGATGGTGAGAGTAAACCTTACCAATATCTTAGCTCGGTCTACTCTCCTTCCTATGTGTTAAACAGATATAGTGAATACCCTCAATTGAGTTAGGCAATTCCCGATCGGGTCTTGTTTATCCCAAACAATTAATAATATTCAATACCCCTGCCACACGTACTGACGATCGCCGAGTACTTCACCACTAAGTCATGATCTATTTCATCGTATATAGACCAGAACCTAGTGGAGGGAGATTATGAATATTTACCAAGGCAATAATAACAACAGAATATTAAATCAAATACAATCGCATAAGATAATAAACCATTTATTAGAATTTGAAACCAACACAACATAAGAGAGAGTTTTTATTCAATCAAATTCAAGAACTCAAACATTACAAAATATAAAACCTAACCTTTCCCAATCACTCAGAATATTTACCCCACCATGGTAAGGGTAATTGAGAAGAAGTGGGAAGAAGAAGATATTATGGAACTTGAAGAACAAAAGAGAGAAATGAAGAACTCAAAAATAAATCCTCCAGAATCTGTCTGCCAGAAGTTTGCTTCGGTTCTTCCCTCTCCTACCTGAATGAGGCCGAGGTCCCTTCTTATAGAATGTTGGTAATTGAGTTGGCCATCTACCCTCAAAATATCAGAGCTATTGGAGCCGTTTCAAGGAAGTTATGACCGCCTTAATGAAAGAGACTTTTCCTAGTCGCCAAACACTATTCCACCAACCCTTCTTTGACCATTGTATTGGCACCCTTAATGAATGAATTTATTCTTGATATTTTGTGATCCTATGAAACTTCTAGTAAGATTTTGAACCCAGCTTGAACCTCTGCATTTGGAGGCTGGTGGTCCAAGATATACTTCATTGAATGAAGTCATGTCCATTCTGTCGTCCAGAATAATTGTTCACATTGACTGATTTCTTTTGGCATGTTGGAGTTCGAATTGGCACTTGGTCCAGAAGAAGAATTTGTAGACAACGAACCATGTCATCCTAAAAAAAGGTATCAGGTGAATTGGATAAAAAATGTAGGAGTTATGTTCGAAATAAAGAGGAAACATAAACCTGTTTAATGTCCAGAATTAACCACTATTCACTTTTAAGCTCAAAACTCACCAAAAGTTATAAAATGGTCCAAAGAAGATCAAATTGGTTAATGAGAAGGGATTAAATCATTTAAAAACATATGTATAATTATTAAAATATTAGATCTATCAATTCCCCCACACTTAGCACTTAGACTCCTGGACAAGTAATTAAATCAAAGCAAATTTACAACACAAACCAATGAGACCTAACAATTTAACACCAAGAAACAAAAGATATCATGCATCATTAACAACCATTATTCCAAGTTCTCAATTCAGTTCATTAAATATATTTCCTCTTCATTTATTCTACCATGCACATAAAACACTTACCTAACATGCATTTTCTCTCATCACACAAATATCAATTTTTAACAATGTCTTTCTCATCCAATACTCACGCATGGGTCACCATAGGCTTAATAAATTCCTAAATCTCCACCCGATGTGAGTTAATGACATATGTATATCATGAGGACTTTTCAATGTTGTTCTGTGGCTTCAGGTTGGTAGGATTTAGATATGAAAAAAATTCTGAGGCTGAATAAGGAGGGCTTGGCTCTTTTTGAAGTAAAATTGCATTATTCTAATTTTCACTTAAATACAGTCTCCTCCTCACTCCCCGTAGAAGTAAATCAGCTCCATCAACATGAAAAATCAGTGAAATTACATGCCATTCATCATTTCAGCAGAAAAAGTTTCAATTATCTCAAATACGATTTTTTTGAAAGCTCCAGATAGGCACAACTTTCTTTATCCATTAGAAGCTTCAGAAAGGAACAACTTCTTTTACATGAAAGCTCCAAATAAGACACATCTTCCAAAAGAATGATTTTTTTCAGCAACTAGCACATTTCTTCAACTTTTTATTTTCCACCCAAAGTATCTCCAAATGAGGTAGTACAACACAAGTCAACCTCCCCCACACTTAAGTTTAACTAGATTATGCAATTTCACTTCAAGAGTAGGTCGAATAGGGAAAATTGGCTTGTAATGTGGCTAACCTAATAGGATGTTCATGGATTCTATGGGCTACAAGGATTAAATGTACATGGTGGGCCATTATAAAAATGATTTATATGAAATAGGGGCTTAAATACCAAAGAAACACCTCAATCATTTAAAACACATGTACCTCAAGCCCTCAAGTTTTGATAGGAATAAATCAAATTCTGGTTAAATCAAGCATGGTATGGTTCTCTCAAGAAGTGAGGTCAAAGAAAAGTTTTTGAAAATTAGGTTTATAAGCCTCACGGGAAAGTGATTTCAATGATAAAGACAGTGAATTGTGGCATGAGATTCAAAAATCAGAGTATTTTTCATTAAATTCCTAAAGATTTGAACTTGAAACGAAGTCAATTTCAGCATTCATTTAAGCTCAGTTTCATGGAATAAATTGTTTCACTCAAGGAAGCGTGTTTTAAAAATTGCAATGAGAATCATTTCAGCTCAAAAGTTTTTAAGAACACACAAAAATTTGAAAAACACAATTTTTTTGAAACAAATAATTGAAAATACTAAACTTCAATGGTTCTCCCCCCCACACTTAATTGATGTAGTGTTCGCAATGCATTCAATTGGATTTAACATGTAATTATAGTTTAAATTGAATCACAACAATCAAGCAAGAGATAAGGAGAGGTACAACCTGACTTATTGGTAGTGTAATGTTGAGTTAAGCTCCCAAGTGTTACGCACATAAAAACCTACAAACAAAGATAGATAATAAAACATAATAAATTTATTGAAAGTAAAGGAAATAGAAATAGAATGAGAATAGAAGGATAGATCATGGTTTAATCCCCCATGTGGGCCCTGGGTTTTGACTGCCTCCAGATGGGAAGTTCAATTGGTTATCCCCAATCTGATGGTGGGTTGAGTTTCTTTAATATGAACCACCAACACTTCTTCCTTCCAGTATGCACATCTTCCTTTTTATTGAGGACTACATGGATATAGTATTTCAAATCCACCCTCATGAAAATGAGATAAAACATGCACGGTGGGGGTATGAAAATGAATGAGTCCTCATTCTTGTTCTCCACTTGCACAACTTCATCATCGTTATCCAGTGGTTTCTCAAAGCATGTTGCATCAAAAGAATAATCAAAGGTAAAATCAGAGAGTAATTCTATTTGAATAAAATTAAAGCATGATGAATCAATATTAAGCTCTTCCCTTTCAAAGTAAGCATCTCGTGTCTCTTTTTCCTCATGAAAATCCTCTTTGGTATCCTCTTGAACTCCTTCCAATGAATGATCAACATGTTCAGGGAGCTCCATACGTTCTTCTTCAGGTGTATCTTCTTCTTTTTCCTCATCCACCAAGGAAATACATTTGTTGCCCAAATCTGAAAATTTCAAGCAAGGGAAGGTGATACTCAATTCAGATTTTATATAATCAGAATGAAAAGAGTTAAGAAAAAGATTATCTCCATTATGTGTATTGACTTCAATTGATTCTTCATTATGAGGTTTCTCTTGTAGTTGAATTTCACAAGATAGAGGTAGGTATTCAGGCTCCTCCATCTTTTCTTCAAATTCCACCGTTTTGGTGGTGTCTTCCATCAATGGTTCTGGATCTTCTACTTTGTAAGGAATATGTGGATCAAGTAGATCTTCACACTCATTCCAGAATCCATCTAGATCTTTTTTATCTCCCACATGTAGCTCAGTAGGTAATTCTTCCTTCTTGTCCTCCTTAGGTTCATTCATAGGTTCTGGTTTTTCCATCAATGCACATACATATTCAAATGAAAGTTCTACCTTGTTCTTTAGTTTTTCTATGTCTTTTCAAAGTTCTTGAATCTGAACTATATCATAACCAGACTCATCTTCTTGTTCCACTTGTGGGTAATTGTTCCATGAATTAATGAAAAAATCATTTGAAATCATCATGTAAAAATATTTTTTTTATGTTTTTTTTGAAAAGTGTTAAATATTTATAATTAGATTGTGGCACTGCCTCCCCGGCAACGACGCCAAGTTTTGACGCACACCTGTCGTGGAGTGTGAAAAAAAAAATTATTTACTAAGTTAAAATATAATACAGTGGTTAACCTAGGTTGTCTCTAGAGAGGAGCGCTCAACAATCAAGTTTGTCACTTTAATATTAGATAATGAAGAGGTGGTTGTTTTTGAATTGGTTTGGTTTTGAAAACAAAGCAAAGAAAAAAAAGAAAGAAATAAAGTAAAATATTTAAAACAAATTGATAAATAATGTGATTAAAAATAGTGATAAGGATTGGGTGATCAGGTTGGGGTTGGTTTTTCAATTATAATTTTATCATAGTTCCAATTTTTATTCAATCCTCTTCTGCTAAGTCGGTTTAAGTGATATTTCGCGATCGATTCCTATCAGTCCCTTGGTAAATGGTGATGGTGAGAGTAAACCTTACCAATATATTAGCTCAGTCTACTCTCCTTCCTATGTGTTAAACATATATAGTGAATACCCTCAATTGAGTTAGGCAATTCCCGACCGGGTCTTGTTTATCCCAAACAATTATGAATATTCAATACCCCTGCCACACGTACTGATGATCACCGAGTACTTCACCACTAATTCATGATATATTCCATCGTATATAGACTAGAACCTAGTGGATGGAGATTATGAATATTTACCAAGGCAATAACAACAACAGAATATTAAATCAAATATAATCGCATAAGATAATAAACCGTTTATTAGAATTTGAAACCAACACAATAGAAAAGAAAGAGTTTTTATTCAATCAAATTCAAGAAATAAAACATTACAAAATATAAAACCTAACCATCCCCAATCACTCAGAATATTTACCCCACCATGGTAAGGGTAATTGAGAAGAAGGGGGAAGAATAAGGCATTATGGAACTTGAAGAACAAAAGAGAGAAATGAAGAACTCAAAAATAAATCCTCCAAAATATTTCTACTAGAAGTTTTCTTCGGTTATACTCTCTCCTAGCTGAATGAGGCCTAGGTACCTTATTATAGAATGTTGGTAATGGAGTTTTACATATACCCTCAAAATATTAGAGCTATTGGAGCCATGTCAAGGAAGTTATGGCCGCCTTAATGGAATAGACTTTTCCTGGCCGCCAAACACTATTCCACCAACCCTTCTTTGACCATTGCATTGGCGGCCTTAATGAATGAATTTATTCCTGATATTTTGTGATCCTCTGAAAATTATAGTAAGATTTCTAACCCAGCTGGAACCACTGCATTTTGAGGCTGGTGGTCTAAGATATACTTCATTAAATGAATTCATGTCCATTCTGCCGTCCAGAATAATTGTTCACATTGACTGATTTATTTTGGCATGTTGGAGTTCGAATTGGCACTTGGTCTAGAAGAATAATTTGTATCCAACGAACCATGTCATCCTAAAAAAAAGGTATCAGGTGAATTGGATAAAAAATGTAGGAGTTATGTTTGAAATACTGAGGAAACATAAATCTGTTTAATGTCCAGAATTAACCACTTTTCACATTTAAGCTCAAAACTCACCAAAAGTTATAAAATGGTCCAAAGAAGATCAAATTAGTTAATGATAAGGGATTACATCATTTAAAAACATATGTATAATTATTAAAATATTAGCTCTGTCACCCGCATGGGCTTAAGCCCGCACGGGCTTGGCCCGCCCTGCCCCGCCCCGCCCGTTTCACATTGCTACACACAACACAAATACCCATCAGATTTTCTCCAAAAACACCAACATTTGAATTAATATTTACAAAATTTGGTGGAGGGACCCAAGAAGAACTGGAACCACTTCTTTGACCTGGTTAACTATAAACACCTTTATTCCTCCACACATTCGGTTCATTGTAGCAAGATTTCATCGAGCAATCACTTGTAGAAAAATAGTTTGTGGATGCAAAAAGTGGTCACGGAAGACACATTCATGGAACGGGTGGCCGCTCCACATCTTTTTTTGACGATCACAATTGACTGGGTTGAAAATACTCCTACGTTTCCTTAACGACCATTTTATATATGTGTAAACATTGATGATTGGTGGCGGTGGCAATGACTGGAGTGGGGGTTAGTGGCGAGGGTGTGTGGTGGACATGAGGGCCATGGGGTGAGGACAACGGTGGGGGAAATGGCATATGGGGCGTCGATCGAGGTGGCAAAGGGGGCATCAATGGGCGACAACACAGATAGTGGATGGTGTGGTGATAGGCAGCCTACGATCTGCGATGATGGGTGGCGACAGGGAGGTACGATTGGTGCAACCAACAGTAGTAACAACAGGGGCGAGTACGTTACCTACGACAAGATGGTGATAGACGCAAGGTAGTTTGACTACAACGATGACAATGGGGCGAGCAAAGCAGAAGGCAGCAGGGGGCGTGACAATGACACAAAGGCAAGGCGACACTGAAGTGACGATGGCAACGGGGGCAGGTGACATGGTAGCCATGGTGGTTGTGAGCGATGTTGGATGGGCATGTGACGATGGATAAAAACAATGAAAATGGTTTGCGGGAATAAAAAATTGGGGAGGGGAAAACACAGGGAAGGAAGTGTTGGTTTGGTGTAACCTGATTTTCTTTAGATGATGTTGGGCCGAATGCTTGCGGTCTATATTGAACACCAGGCTGCAACTCTGTGGACGTTCTGTGTGGTTGGTCGTACAATACTTCCTCTTATTTATTAGCCCATTTTGGGCTAAGGTTTATGTGTGTGATACCTTGAGATCTTGTATTTTATGCTCCTGAAACTAGTGAAATTTCACCTCTTTGTGAACGTAGGGATCATTTCTCAAACCATATAAATCTTCATGTCCCTATATCTTCTTCTCGTTCATTTTGTTTTTTCCCTTTTACTCTTCTATGGATTGTCTGTCGCTTCATTGCTCCCAACATTTTCCACAACAACTAGTATCAGAGCTTGAGTTTTGATTTCCTGAATTGAATGATGGTCATGGAAGAAGCCAAGGTGAAGATCGATCACTTCGATGGAACTGACTTCAGTCATTGAAGGATGCAGATTGAGGACTATATTTATCAGAAAAAGATAAACTTGCTGCTTTTGGGTCTAAAGCCAATGAATATGGAGCAGATGGAGTGAGAGCTACAACATTGATAGTTTTTGGGAGTTTTACTCCTTACATTGGCAAAAAATGTGACGTTCAACATCAGAGCGGAGAAGACGATGATTGGGTTGATGAAAGCTCTCACGAATATGTATAAAAAGCCTTCAACATTAAACAAAGTGTACCTGATGTGATGATTTCTCAATCTGAAAATGATTGAAGGGAGGATTATTGCATATCACGTCAACGAATTCAATGCCATCATTAGTTTGTTGAGATTGGTGGATATTTCACTTGATGATGATGTATGTGCACTGGTTTTACTGTCTTCATTACCTAACACATGGGAAGCAACTATAACAGCTGTGAATAGTTCCTCAGGGAATACAAAGCTAGTTTTGAAGGATGTGCGAGACCTGATCCTTAGTGAAGATATTTGAAGGAGAGAATCAAACATATTCTTTGGTTCTGCTCTGAACATTGAAGGAAGATGAATATATACACAACGAGACAATCACAGAGGATGATCAAAGTCAAGAGGAAAGATCCGAGATAAGGTAAAGAGGGCAGGTTCTACCTGCTAATTCGAATGGCCCAAAGGCCTTCTTTATTATTGATTTTTGATAACCCCCTTTCATGGGATGAGGGGGAACCCTTTACAAGGATCGTAGTCTTAGAGATTACATGACCCGTAGGTCTAAGGAAATATATAAACTATACTTGGAACTCCTCCTCCCAACTTCTTCATTGTGATATCAGCTCTCCACCTTCGCATGGCTGTTTGGCTAGGCTTCTCGTGCAAGCACAAGCTAGTCCTAATGGTAATGTCACACCCTTTATTTCTGACAAATCCGCTTTAACTTCTGCTCTGGTGAATGTGCCTCCTCTAAATCCTCATTTGGAGTCTGCTCCTTATAGAGTCTGTCTGATCATTTAAGCACAATTTTAGGTGTCCCGAAGGCCTTGAGGTGGCCCGAAGGCCTTGAGGTGGCCTGAATGCCTTAAAGGACCCGAGGCCCAAACCGATGGCCCGAAAGCCCAAACAGATTAATAGTTATGGATGCTACAATACCAAACAGTGCCTGCTATAGTGCCTTCTATAGTTGCTACAGTCAGAAATATGTCTCCACCTGGTTTTGAACTCGGGTCTCTTGGATGCACTTGCTGAGTCCTCACCAACTAGGCTGAGGCTCTTGTGCCTGGTTCTACATGATGGATTGGTGGGAAGAAAGGGCATGTTAAGGAGTGGAGAGATAAACAAAAATCACCTGAAACCAATGGAGAAAACATGTCGGTTGAAGGAAAAAATGATGTATTGATATTGAGCATGGATAACCTGATAAAGTCTTGAATTTTTGACTCAGGGGCATATTTCCATTCCATACCAGAGAAGGGTTTTTTGAACAATTTTGTTTCTGGAAAATTTGGCAAGGTACATCTTGTTGATGATGAACCCTTGCAAATCGTGAGAAATGGTGATGCACGGATCAAGATCAACAACGAGAGTTTGTTAGTTCTAGAAAACGTGAGGTATATCCTTGGTTTAAGAATAAATCTCATTTATGTTGGACAACTTGATGATGTAGGATTCAGTACCATTCTTACTGGTGGTGCTTGGAAGATTAACAAGGGAGCTATGATCATAGCTTGGGGAGAAAAGAATGGTACCCTGTACAACATGACAAAGACTAGCATGGACATGCTTGCATTAATAAAATATGTTAGGGATTCACAACTGTGGCACTACAGGTTAGGCCACATGAGTGAGAATGGGATAAAGATGCTGGTGACAAAAGGAATGCTACCAGAGCTGAAGTCGATGGAAGTTGGTTTATGTGAATATTGTATCCTTAGAAAATAGAAGAATACATATTTTGCAAAAGGAGGTAGAACACCGAAGGTTGGGAAGCTGGGCCTAGTGCACACAAATTTTTGGGGGCCTGCAATAGTACATTCCCATGGAGGGTCACAATATTATGTGACATTTATCAATGAATCAACAAGGAAGGTATGAGTTTATTTTCTTAAAAGAAAATCAGACGTTTTTAACATGTTTCAGAAGTGGAAAACCATGGTGGAGAATGAATCAGGATCAAGACTGAAATGATTGAGGTCTGATGATGGAGGAGAGTATGATAGTCACGAGTTCAAGGAATTTTGTGCTATAAATGGTATTCGGTGGGAGAAGACTATTTTAGGTACACCATAACAGAGTGGTGTTGATGAGAGGATGAATAAGACATTGAATGAATGTGCCAGGAGTATGAGATTGCACTCAGAGTTACCCAAAACCATCCGGGCAAAGGCAATGAACATTACATCATATCTCATCAACATGAGTCTATCTGTACCAATGGGAGAATGTCTGTCTGGAGAGCTCTGGTCTATAAAGGAGGTAATACTCTCATATTTACTATAATGTCCTGGATTTTTCTGTGCATTATTTTAAACATTATATGAAATTATTTTGAGACCAGGCGCTGAGACGGCGTGCAATTTTGAGGCCCGGTATGCTCGAAATAAATGTTTGAAAAATATTAAATTTTAAATAGTACATGCGATCAGTTTTTATGAAAAAGTAGAATAACATCCAAATGGGTGCCCATATCATAAATATGAGGGCACTATTGTGTTTAGAGCAGCACCTTTACCCTAGGCGGGGTCTAACATTGGCCGACGCAGGTCGGCTGTGAAAGATATTTTTTGGACATTTTAAATAATAAAATAAATTAAAGATTAATTTTAATTTAACATTACACAACGACACATTTTATTTTTATTAAACCTTGTCTGAGAAATTCAGAGTTATCTCCATAACCCTGGAATCCCTTTGAATTATGAAGAAAGAATCCTCTTGGTGATGAACGACGACAAGATTGCGGATCGAAGATCGATAGATGCTGTTTTGAAGGATCTCGCCAATGACAACGGTGCAACGATCGATCCTCTTCAGCGAACGATCCAACCCCAAGGTAGGGTGTGTTATTTGGATTTCTTTTCCTTGTTTATGAATTCAATGATGAACGCGGACCAACCAACAAAAAAGTTTATTGCGGTTCATCATTCTTGTGGGACGAGCATATATTGTGGGATTATCATCGGAAGATTTATTTGTTTTCTCTTTGTTCTTCATTCTAAAGAGAACAAATCGAGGCCAACACGAAAAAAGATAGAGGTTCGTTCCTTATGGATTTCTTGGTGCGTTTTCTCTCCCCCGTTCTTCACACTTTTTCTATTGGATCTCTGTGGCCACGACTCGACTTGTCAGGTGGTTCTGAACGCGATCAGACCCCTGGAGTGGTGGAAAACTAGCAGCAGAGTTTAGATCTATGTAGATCAGGTCCTGAGGAACCCATATCTACAAACACTTTGAAATCCGGACACCGGAGGTGGCCCGGTGGTCCACAAAAGGGACCACCGGTGAGGGTCCGGCGCAACGGTCCATCGAGGCATGAGGGTGAGGCGAGGAGGTGGCGGTTGGAGCAGCGTGCGGTGGTGCATCGATTGGAGCAGCGGTGGCCAGAGAAGATGTAGCAGGTGGGCCATGTGGGAGCCCGCAATGGCGGCAAGGCCACATGCAGGCGGAGTGCGCGGGGCGCGTGAATGTGGGGTGCGCGGACGCGACAGGTTGACCATGAGGGACGTGGTGCAGCACCACAGGACTAGGAGGGCACGTGGCTGGGGCAGACCATGTGCGGCGGATCAGCCAACCCACGTGTGTGTGGGCCAGACCTAGGGAACCGGGCCACGCCAGGTGACCCATCAAATTGGGTGAGACCTTTTCACTAAAACAACCATATCTTTCAAACGGAGCATCTGATTGACGCGCTGTCAGTGGCGTTGAGAACATTTCGACAAGATGATCCTTATGAGACTAATGATGAGTTATAACTCAAACATATTTCTAGTGAAATAGGATGTTTACATGGGAAGTACCTGTGGTCAAGGGGCACGACGGGTGTGACTACTACTCACCGTGCACCCTCTATTTTCTACGTGAATTGATTCCCTCATCCACCGTATCTTGGATGAGTTTTTTTATGGTATGTTCCCTTTTTCATTTCCTTGAAGGTTTTCTGGTATCATTTCCTACTCAGAGGAGTATGATACCTTCAGCAAGACTTATAGGATAGAGTTGTTGGAATCCCCTAAGAGGTCTAGAGCAGATCCTTTATTCCTTCTTCATGCCCTAGGTAGAGTCTTCAGTATTGACGTGACCAAATTCACTAGGTTTCAATCCTCTACATTGCGGGTTAATCAAAATTGAGTTGTTGGTATCACCCCATGACCCTGGCTGTGATCCTCATATGATGTATCACATCTCTTTAGAACTTTCATTGTATCTCTCTCATGACGGTTCATGACAAACAATACTTCTCGAATGCACTTCATCAATGCTATCAGACTCAGGAGTGTGTTCTCCCAGATGTGTGCTTTGTGGAATCTTCAGACTGAATCCCTAGTGGTAGTATGCAATGGTTATGACTTACCCTAGACTATGTGGTATGGTTTGAGAATATCTGAATATTCTTGTTATATGATGTAGACATATACTTGTGTAGAGATGATTGTACTTTCCTTTGTGTATTTCTTTGTGGTTTCAAGGTGTCCTACCAAGTATTGTTATATTCACCCCTACACGGGCTTTTCCCGCACGTTTCGTGTCGTGTGCAGATGATCGACGTTTTGACAGAGTTCAGGGCAGACTAGGACTGGATGGAGCCTTGTGAGATCAGACAGACCATGGTGTTCTTACAACTTCAGATAGTAGCCCCAGTACCATGACTTCAGGTAGGGTTTTCTACGGATGAGTTTTAGGAACTTGTTTACAAAATTTCTTTTTGCTGGGCTTGTATTATGGCCCTATTTACTTTCCAACACTTTCACTATTGTACTCTGGTTGTGGGTTATAGTGGTTTTCATGCATTGTTTACTTAGTGTTTTTATATTTCAGCATTTGTGGGATTAGAGATGTGCGCGTGCATACAAGTACTAAGGCAATGCCTCCCATGTTAGTGATATTATTACTCGGTGCTAGTCATCAACCCCTGACCTATTGGAGGTGGGCTTGGAGAGTCGTGGTATGGGCCCCTCTGGGAAGGGTTGTGACAGAGTGGTATTAGAGGTGGTTGGTTATACCTTAAGATTGAGAGTCTGTGAGATTGGTTTGGGGCAATAGTGTTAAGTGTTTCGAGTTTGGATTTCAGGCCAGAGACTCCAGTGTTGGTGCGGTGACCGACGTATCCATACACAAGGACTATGATAACCTGCTTTTTGACTCACTACATGAGAACACTAGTTGTAGTGAAAACAATGGTACATGCATCATATAGGAATGAGTTGTGATTTCCATGTCCTTCTTGAGTCAGCTATCCAAATATACTCATTGATCGTGGTGCATCTTGTTTTTCTATAGGATGCCTTCATGACGCATACCATCTTGGATTCAGTAGCTCAATCACGAGGATGATCCCCTCAGTGATAAAGCTTCAGTAGAAGGACCATTTTCCCATATTTTACCTCTAGGTGGTGCACTAGATATACCTCCACCTGTGGAGTAGCATGTGGTACCTACAGTACCAGAAGATGAGGATCGCAGGCTGAGCACGCTTCACGAGTTTTAGAGACAGATACCCCTCAGGTTCTGAGGTGAGCTTGAACCTTAGGCAGCTGAGGACTGACTTGAGGTAGTGACCCAAGTTTTCCGTCTTGTCAGGACACCAACCGATCAGATGGTGGTCCTAACAACGAGCCTTCTGCAGGGCTCAACAGAGCGATGGTGAAGTTTCACTACTGCAAATATGACCTTTATCAGCACTAGAGAAGTCTATTTACACCGCTAAAAAAAGTGCTGTTAATTGAGGTATTGATAAAAGAGGTCCCTTTTATCAGCGCTAAAAAAGCACTGATAAAGACCCCTTTTATGAGCGCTAAAAAAGCACTGATAATATATATTTATATTAACATATATATATATATATATTTATATTAATATATATATATATATATAGTTATATATATATATGTATATTAATATACATATAGTTATATTTATATATTAATATATTTATTCATATATTAATATATATTTATAAGATAAATTTTAAATACATTTATAAAATATGTTTTGTGTGTGTTTATAAATAAATAAATACATATATACAACACACACACACATATTATATGTGTATCTGTAAGTATAATTATACATATTTATATATATATTTTCAAATATTATATATTAATATATATATACATATGTTTAGAATATATAGATAATATATATCAGTTTTTCAATATAGACACACACAAATATAGATATATATACACATACAAATATGTATATATATACACACAAATATATATATATACATAGACACTTATAAATGCCATATTTGTAGTAGTGAGTTATGGTCGTTTGAAGTTTGAGTTACGTTTTCAACTTATTTCAGATCTTTTATTTATTTTTTGATTTTTTATGTCTTCAAATTGTTATTAAATGATTATTAGTCGATGATAATTAGAAAATTATTAATTAATAAAATTTTAAGATATTTTATAAGTTATTTTCACTACATATCTTATATATTAAGTGAAAATATTTATTTATACTTATCTAAAAAATATTTAAAATATATATATTATATTTTTATCAATATCAATATACTTATATACTTATATATCAATATATTATTTTTTATTAAATATTTTTTTTGACATATAGACTTTATCAGCACTAGGGAAAAAAATACTGATAAAGTCCCCCTTTATTAGCGCTTTTTTAGCGCTGTTAAAGGGTGGCGCTGCAAAAACCCAGTTTTATGGTAGTGTTTGGCTATCCAGGCTCACGATGAGGTGAATATCTTATAGACAGAGTTCGAGTGCCTTTTCAGAGAGGATTTTTCACCAATTACGCTGAGAGCTGTGCGTATACAGGAGTTTCTTCAGCTCCAATAGGGAAGTATGACAGTAGCTGATTATTCATCTAGGTTTACCAACCTTTCTAGGTACTCGATGGATATGGCTAGGGATAAGTATTTTTGGGCTCAAAACTTTGAGCGAGGTCTGTGCAGAGACATCCAAGCCTGTATTATCCCTCCGAGCATTCTTACTTATGCTAGGGTGCTTGAACGAGCTTTGGTGGTCGAGAGCTTCCTAACTGAGCAGTGACAACCAGTGATAGTCAGTAGTGGATAGGCAGGTGCAGAGATCTTGGCAGCAGGGAGCCGACATCAGTCTCAGGGATCAGAATGTGGGAGACGTTTCAGGAGGAGGTCCCAGGATAGAGGATCTGCAGTTCAGGGTTCATAGGGTGGATCCAGTCAGCCTAGAGAGAGGCGATGCTATACATGTGAAGACTTGGGACATCTCTCTTGAGATTGCCCAACCCATCGTGCTGCTGACCAGGAGACAGTGGATGGGCCACCGAGGTAGAGGGAGTGGCAGGAGCAGGCAGATCCACAAGGTAGAGGATGTGGTAGAGGAGCTGGGAGAGCAACGATAGGTGGTTGACGTTTTGACTTGCTACCACCACCACCCCCAGGTGGTCTGCACCAGTCTTAGGGAGGTGGAGGATAAGGAAAGGGACAACTACATGTGGTTGAGGCTTATGACCCAGGGACTCCATGGATGATTCGAGGTATGATCTCTATCTTTTATACTTTAGCTACAATATTATTAACACAGGTTCTAGTCATTCCTTTATCACCACATATCTTGTGTGAGACCTTGAGATTCCGGTAGAACCGTTACCTCGACCCTTACGATTTGAGACACCTATTGGAGGAGACTCGATGATCACACATATATGCTGATAGTTTGACCCTACCCTTGGAGGTGAGAGTTTCAATTGGAACCTCTTGGTGGCAGCGTCGAGGCCTTATGACATTATTCTCAGTATGGATTGATTATCTTCAGTCTATGCCTAGATTGACTTTTTTAGGCAAAGGGTGCGGTGTGTCTGCAACGATGGAGTGAGGTTTTCCTTTGTCGGTGAAAATTAAACTCAGGCAGCATGGGATGGATTCTTGCATAGAAGGGGGAAGTCGATCAATCACCACTTGGCTAGCTTTACCCTCGGGGCAGCATATGTCATGAGCTTCTAATTTCGATCAGTGGTGGTGGAGTATGAGGACGTCTTTCCTGAAGATGTTCCAGGATTACCTCCCTGTTGGGAGATAAACTTCTGCATCAACTTACACCCCAAGAAGAAACTGATATCCTCACCATCATATCAGATGACTTCCACAGAGCTTCGTGAGCTGAGGGTGCAGTTGGGGGATTTGCAGAGGAAGGGATTCATGAGACCTAGTGTTTCACCATAGGCGGCCCCAACATTGTTTAGCAAAAAGAAAGATAGAAGCTTGAGGTTGTGTGTGGATTACCGGTGCCTGAACTAGGTGTCCATGAAGAAAAAGTATCCACTACCGAGGATCGATGACCTCTTTGACAAGTCAAGAGGGGCACGATGGTTCTCGAAGGTTGACCTTCGATCAGACTATCACCAGCTGCGAGTACGAGATGAGATTATACTGAATACGGATTTTATATGCCACTATGGTCATTATGAGTACTTGGTGATGCCCTTTGGTGTGAAAAACACCCCAGTAGTGTTCATGGGACTCATGAAACAGATCTTCCAGCCATACTTGGATCGGTTCGTGGTGGTATTCATCGATAATATCCTCATGTACTCGACATCTGAGGAGGATCTCGCAAGACACTTAAGGATGGTTTTGGACATACTCTAAGGGAACCATATTTATGGGAAACTCTCTAAGTGACAGTTTTGGATTCAGGAAATCCACTTTCTAGGACATGTTATCTCAGCAAATAGAGTGGTGGTGGACTCAACCGAGGTTGAGGTAGTGTTAGCATGAGATCCACCTAGGAGCGTGATGGAGGTGTAGAGCTTCCTTGGGCTGGCAGACTATTACCGGAGATTCGTACCTGATTTCTTCAAGATATCAGCACCCATAATAGCTTTAACCCAAAAGGGGAAACCTTTCGTGTGTATGGAGAAGTGCCAAAAGGACTTCTAGCAGTTGATGTTGAGTTTGAAGAGCGCTCCAATCTTAAGATTTCCAGAGGAGGGTGTCGAGTACATAGTGTTCTGCAATGCATTAGGGACTGGACATGGTTGTGTCCTGATGCATAGGAAAGCGGTGATTGCCTATGGTTTACACTAGTTGAGACCACATGAATAGAACTACACGACCCATGATCTTGAGCTTGCAGCGGTAGTATTCGCATTGAAGATGTGGTGATACTACCTGATGGGCGAGTGGTTTATCATCTACTCTGATCACAAAAGTCTCAAGTATATCTTCTCTCAGAAGGATCTGAACTTGAGACATAGGCGATGTCTAGAGTTCCTCGAGTATAATGACTTTAAGATTGTCTATACTCCTGGGAAGGGTAACGTGGTGGAAGATTCTCTCAGTAGGAGATTGAGTTCGCAGTTGCTGGATGAGGTATTAGAGTAGTTGGACTCATTACAGTTATCCTTTGTGGATGGAGATGGGGGAGCTTACCTTCAGTCGATGGTTGTTACCCCTACACTCTTATAGTGATTTAGAGAGGCACAACTTGGGGATACCAATTATGAGAATCTACGTGCTAATTTGTTAATAGGACATGCTCCTAATGGATATTCAAAAGGTGGGGGAGCACGCCATTATTTTTAGAGGGCACATAGTTGCACCAGTGGCGTTGCAGGAGGAGGTTTTGAGGGAGTTCCACACATCCCCTTTGGTGGTACATCCAGGTGTGGTAAAGATGTTCAAGGACCTCCAATGTTAGTTTTGGTGTTAAAGGATAAAGAAGTAAGTGGAAGAGTTCATTTCTCGATGTCTCACCTGTCAGTAAGTGAAGGCCGAGCACCAGGTTCCAGCAGGGATGACCCAACCCCTTGAGGTGCCAGAGTGGAAGTGGGATGAGATATCGATGGACTTTGTGATAGGTTTTCCATGTACGTCCAGGGGACATGATACCATCTGGGTGATCATTGAACAACTCACCAAGTTAGCCCACTTTCTACCTATCTAGGAGTAGAGTTCAGTAGAGAGCTTGTGATACCTCTACGTTCAGGAGATAGTTCAGCTTCATAGAGTGCCATCAACGATTTTTTCATATCATGATACTTATTTCACATCCTGATTGTGGAAGGGATTACAAGAGGCGTTTGAGACTCAAATACGCTTGAGCACGACATTTCATTCCCTGACGGATGACTAGACGGAGAGAACCATTCAGGTTTTGGAGGACATGCTATGGGCCTGCATCTTGGACTTTAGTCGTAGTTGGGAGGATCATATACCACTGGTAGAGTTTTCATACAACAATAGCTACCACCCCACCATTGGTATGACACCATTCAAGCCTCTATGAGGGAGACCCTGCAGGTCACCACTTTGTTAGACTGACCTAGGAGAGTCAGCACTCATGAGCCTGGAGTTGGTGCGAGCTACTACTGAGAAGGTGTAGATAATTTAGGAGCGGATGAAGACTGCGCAAAGCCAGAAGAAGTCATATAATGACATGAGACAAAGAGACCTTTGGAGTTCGAGGAGGGAGACCATATGTTCCTTCAGGTCTCACCTTGACGCGAGTTGCGGAGATTTGGTCTGGGCAACAAGTTATCTCTGAGGTTTATCATCCCTTTCCAAATACTATGTAGAGTTGGCTAGGTGGTGTACTATATAGATCTACCGCCACAATTTCACTGGGTACATGATGTCTTCCATGTGTAGCAACTGAGGAGGTACGTGTATGACCCATCACATGTCATAGACTGGGGTGAGCTAGGAATTGAGGATGAGGCGACTTTTATGAAGTACCTAGTGGAGATCAAGGGTTGGTAGGAAAGGATCCTTCGTGGGTGAGCGATTCCCTTAGTGCGTGTACGATGGTAGCACAAGAATCTCCAAGAGAGCATGTGGGAGTGGGAGGCTCAGATTCGTGCACAATACCCACATCTTTTTGAGTATCCTTTGGTTTTGGCTTTTCAGGGATGTAAAGTCCTAAGGTGGAGAAAATGTAATGTCCTAGATTTTTTGTGCATTATTTTAAATATTATATGGAATTATTTCGACACTAGGTACTGAGACAACGTGCGATTCCGAGACCCGGTGTGCCTGAAATAAATATTTGAAAAATATTAAACTTTAAATAGAACGAATGAGAAATTTTCCAGAAAAAGTGGAATAACTTCCAAATGAGTTCCCAGATCAAAAATCCAATGACACCGTTGCGTTCAGAGCAACAACTTTACCCTAGTTGAGGCCTAACAATGGCTGGCATGGGTCGGCTATGAAATATAGTTTTTGGATGTTTTGAATAATAAAATAAATTAAAGATTGATTTTATTTTAACGTCACGCAGTGACAAAACGATACATTTTCTTTTTTATTAAACCTTGTATGAGAAATTCAGGGTAATCACCATAACTTTAAAATCCATCTGAATCGTGGTGAAAGAATCCTCTTAGTGACAAATGAAGATGAGATTGCTGATCAGAGATCGATGAACGTTGTTTTGATGGATCTCGCCAATGACAATGATGCGATGATCGTTCCTCTTCAGAAAATGATCTAATCCTGAGGTAGGGTGTGTTATTTGGATTTCTTTTCCCCATTTCTGAACTCAATGACAAATGCAGACCAACTAACGAACAAGTTGATCTGCGGTTCATCGTTCTTGCGGGATGGGCATATAATACAAGATTATTATCAGAAGATTTATTTATTTTATCTTAGTTCTTTGTTATAACGAGAATGAATCGAGGCCGACATGAACAAAGGATGAGGTTTATTTCTTAGGGCGTTCTTGGTGTTTTTTCTCTCCCCCATTCTTCACGCTTTCGCCATTGGATCCCCGTGATCACAGCTCGACTTTCTGGGTGGTTATGAATGTGATAGGACCCTGTAGTGTTGGTAAACTAGTAGAAGAGGTCATATATATTTAGATCGGGTCCTTAGGAACCTAGATCTACAACCGCTTAAAAATCAGGACACCAGAGTTGGCCCAGTGGTTCACGAAAGGGACCACCGACGTGGGTCTAGTGCCGCGGTCCAGCGAGGCATGGCGGTGGTGCTAGCGAGGTGAGGTGGTGAAAAATGGAGGTGGCGTGAGGTGGTTGGAGAAGAAACGACCAGCGGAGGATGAAGTGGACATGGTAGGCAGGCCGCGTGGGAGCCCGCAGGCAGGTGGAGCGCGCAGGGCACACAGACACAGTGGGCCGACCGCGTGGGACGTGGTGGGTCGACCACGTGGGATGCGGTAAGGCACCGTGGGACTAGGAGGGCACGTGTCCAGGGTGGACCATGTGTAGTGGATCAACCATCCCACATGCGTGCAGACCAGACTAGGGGAATTGGGCTGGGCCAGGTGGTCCAACAGATCAGGTCAAACCTTTTCACTAAAATGGCCATATCTTTCAAACGGAGCATCCATTTGATGTTCCGTTAGTGGCGTTGGGACCCTTGAGACTAGACGGTACTTATGGGACTAATGGTGGGTTATAAATCAGATATATTTCTAGTGACATGGTCCATTTACATGGGAAGTACCCGGGGTCAAGGGGCACAATGGGTGACTACTACTCACCGTGAACCCTATTTTTCTATGTGAATTGATTCCCTCATCCACCATATCTTAGAAAAGTTTCATTGGGATTTTTTCCCTTTATCATTTACCTAAAGGTTTGTTGGTATCATTTCCTACTCACAGGAGTATGATCCTTTCAATAGGATTTTCAGGATAGAGTTGTTGGAATCCCCCAAGAGGCCCGAAGCAGATCCTTTATTCCTTATTTGTGCTCTAGGTAGAGTCTTTGATATTGAAAGAACCAACTTCACTGGGAGTTGATCCTATAATTAGCGGGTTAATCCAGATTGAGTTGTTAGTATCACCTCATGTCCCTGGCTATGATCCTCATCTGATGTATCATATCTCTTCAGATCTTTCAGTCTATCTCTCTCATGATGGTTTCCAACAAACAGTACTTCTCAGATGGATGCCATCAGTGCTATCAGACTCATGAGTGTTTTCTCCTAGATGTGTGCTTCATGTAATCTTCGGACTGAATCCCTAGTGGTGGTATGTAGTGGTTATGACTTACCCTAGACTGTGTAGTATGGTTTGATAAAATCTAGATATTCTTGTCATATGTTGTAGACATATACTTGTGAAGAGATGACTGTAATTTCCTTTGTGTACTATTTTTTGGTATCAGGGTGTCCTACTAAGTATTTTTATACTCACCCCTACACGGGCTTTTCCCGCACGTGTCATGTATTGTGCAGATGAGTGACCTTTTGACAGAGTCCAGGGTGGACCAGGACTGAATGGAGCCTTGTGAGATCAGACAGACCGTGGTGTTCCTACAACTTCATATAGTAGCCATAGTACCTTTCCTTCATGTAAGTTTTTCTACTGATGAGTTACATGAACTTGTTTACAGACTTTCTTTTTGGTGTACTTGTATTCTGGCCCTATTTACTTTCCATCACTTTCACTGTTGTACTTTGGTTGTGGGTTATAATTGTTTGCATGCATTTTTTACTTAGTGTTTTTACATTTTACCATTTTTGGGATTGAAGATGTGTGCATGTGTATAGGTACTAAGAAAATGCCTCCAATGTTAGTGATATGCCTAATCAGTGCTAGTCACCAACCCCTAGTCTATTGGATGTGGGTTTGGGGAGTCACGGAACAGACCCCTATAGGATGGGTTGTGACATTTATGAGTCCTCAGTTTGACATATGTACATGTAGATGCTGATTCAAGGGACAAGCTTGATGCTAAGTCCAAACCATGTTTCTTTATTTTCTATGATGTTGAGGAGTTTGGTTATTAATTTTATGATGATTGCAATAAGATGATCATTAGATTCCAAAATGTGGTATTTATTAAAGGTGTCATGTATAAGGATCTCTATGCAGCTGAAGATGAAAATGAGGACAAAGAATCAGAGTTCAAAAAGAAAGTGGAGCTTAATGTTTTACCCAAGCATGAGACATCAAAACCGATGAATCCTACTTCTACAGTGGAGTTAAAGAGACCAACAAGGGTAAGAATACCTATTCAGAGGTATTTACCATCATTAAACTATTTTTTATTGACTGAAACTAGGGAACTAGAATGTTTTGAAGATGAAATGCAGTTGAAGGAGTCGAGAAAATGAGAGATGGCCATGAAGAAGGAGATTTCTTTACTACAAGACAATAATACTTGGGATTTGACACCTCTTCCATAAGGAAAAAAGCATTGCAGAACAAATAGGCATACCGGGTCAAATAAGAACATGATGGAAAGAGGAGGTGCAAGGAAATGCTGGTGGTGAAAGGCTTTCAATAGAAGGAAGATGTGGACTTCACTGAAATCTTCTCACCTATAGTGAAGCTTACCACCATCTAGGTGGTTCTCAGTATTTTTGCATCATAAGATTTATACCTTTAAAAACATGATGTAAAGAATGATTTCCTATATATATATTTGGAGGAGGAAATATATATGTAGTATCCAGAGGGATATGTTGAGTCTGGAAAGGAATACATAGTGTACAAACTCCATAAGAGCTTATATGGGTTGAAGAAGGCACCTAGGTAGCGGAACAAAAAGTTTGATGCATTCATGACTAAAAATACATTCAAATGATATGGAATGGATCAATGTTTATACATCAAGTCTTTTGATGATGAATATATTTTACTTCTTCTATATGTGGATGACTTGATTATTTTAGGATCATGTATTTAGAGGATTAATGAGTTGAAAGGGCAATTGGCTGAGGAGTTTGAGATGAAAGATCTTGGAGAAGATGACAATATTTTGGGTATAAAGATCAAGAGAGACCGCAAAACAGGAACCTTGATGTTATCACAGGATGACTACATTGGAAATGCTTTGAGAAGATTCATCATTTTGGAAGAAAATATGATTTCTATTCCCTTGGTAGGCCATTTCAAAATATCAAAGGAGAAATCACCAAAGATGGCAGAAAAGGTTGAGTACATGGAAAAGGTTCCATACACATTATTTGTTGGAATCTTGATGTATTCCATGGTTTATACACCTGAAATTACTCATGAAGTGGGATTTGTGAGCAGGTATATGGATAACCCTGTAAAGCAACATTGGAAAGTTGTGAAGTAGATATTGAGGTATTTGAAGGGAATCAAGGAGGTATCTCAATGCTTTGGAAAAGGAAATTCATTTCATGGGTATTTGGATGCTGACCTTAGAGGTGATGTCGATAATAGGAGGAGTACCATAGGTTATGTATTTACTTGTGTAGGAAATATAGTAATCTAGATATCACAATTGCAGAAGGTGGTGGAATTATCCACCATAGGGGAAGAATACCTTGTTGTAACAGAAGCTATAAAGGAGATGGCTTGCCTGAAGAACTTATTGCATGAGCTAGGTATAAAGAGAGATGAAAATGTATCGCACTGTGATAGTCAAAGTGCTATACATATTGAAAATAACCCATTGTTTCATGCCCAAATAAAGAAAATTCATATTAAGTACCATTTTATCAGAGGCTTGATACATGATGATTTGCTGACATTGTAGAAGACTTGTGGAACAAACAATCCAATAGATGTAACACCTCAACCCTAGTTACCCAGAGTCAGTGCATTATTACATAACATTGGCATGATCATAAGAGATCATGTCTTGAAAGACTGATTAGTTTAGTAGTCTTGGAAGTACTAGATTCATACATAAGTTTTACATTACATCATGAGATAAAAACAACAACAACATTTTTCACCCTTTGAACACACTTATATCCCTTAGCCTATCCCTTCAGGTCAACCATAAAATACTTCTTCACATCTGGGAAAATATAAAACATAGAAAGGGGTGAGTTTAGATGCTCAGTAAGGATAACAATATAGCAGAAACTTTCATAAATAAGCATAAACATTGAAGGCAATGTATAAGACTAAAACATAATACTTTTAAACTTAAACTTCAGAATAATATGGAAAATATTAATCAAATAATCCCATTTACTTATTCCCATGGATATTCTAATAGTCGAATAATCACATGAAATATCAATAACCAATTTCATAACAATGGAATGCATAATGCCAGACATCATAACCACATAGTCAAGGAATCGTTCCAAGACTACAAATAAGATTTTTTCAAGGCCTTGTTCCAAGACACTAGTTTGTCTCATGAGACCTACTAATGCATCGAGGAGATATAGTGGGATTCACCCATCACTTACTAAGTCCAATGCATTCCTCATATGAAAAGGTTGAAACATAACATAAACATTTTTATTAAAACTAGCATACAAAATGTTAATATTTTAACCATAAACCATGAATGATATAAAAATAACACATACACAGTAAAAAATATCACAAAACATTCAATACAATATGGAAGATTGTATCATAATAAATCAACTTCAAACAAGTGTAAAATCAATCAAAGGATGTTGACATAGATAAAATCAAAATAGTTTGAGAGAAATATATCTTTATATTTTAAAATCATTTAAAAGTCATGTAATTATAAAAGAAAAAATTTATTTTGAAAATATTATTATAAGCTTGTAAGGGAAGATTTGAAGGTGTTATAATGGCAGAAAATAGCTACACCTGCCGTATAAGTTAAAAAAACATTCTTTCCTTAATTTTGTCGAAAAGGTCGTAAAAGACCTTATTTGGAAAACGACGAAAAGATTCCTTTATAAAAATTTTAAAAAAATTAAAACAAGTTTATAAATGACTTTAACCCATAGTATAGGAAATAGTAAAAATGTTTTGAAATACATTTTTAAGAAACACAGATGTGGATGATAAAGAGTTCCCAATAGATACGTATAAACAACCTCGGATAATAAAGAGATTGTAGAATTAACCCTTACCTTGTACTTTTCTTTGGTCAAGGGTAAATTAACCTCCTATATAATAGTTAAATAATTGTTATTAAATTATAAAAGAACCACATACATAAATATGATATCATATATGATCTTCTAATATTGATTTGATAATAATATTTTAGTAGTATCATCATTTCAAGTGTTAAATGATTCGTTTTCTTTTATATGTTTTGTTATGTAAGTCATGTTTGTTATGGATAAGATGTATTTGATTCATATCTATAATGATATTAAGTTCTTAAACATTATTTTTTAATCATAAAATGATATTTATTCTTGAATAGTTATGATGTGGAATGAATCTCATCGTGTTCGTGGAGACAGTAATCTGTACGTACACACAAGCGACAATACCATTATATTGATGGTTGAATCGTATGTAATTGGATGTTATATCATATATAAATAATAATTAACATGTTATATTTATTATTTACATCAATTATACTAATTATTATACCCATACAAATAATTAAGTGTTTGAATAACAAACTATACCACAACGTGGAGACGGTAAGCCATATGTATGCATGTATGGTGACTTGTCATTCATAGGATGGATAGAATAATGAATATGGTGGTACCATATTTATAATAAAATCACAATATGTATATGGTACTAGAGTTATTATTTTGGTATGGAAACAACAAAGAAAGAAGAAGTGGAAGAAGAAAAGAACTTTGAAAGAGGTGGTGAAATTATTATCTATTATTCGGGTGTTTCCTTTTGAGTTGATCAAAAGGGATCCTTAGGTTGACTTTATGATCAAAGTAAGGCCTCTAAGTCAAAGTGAGGGTAATTGGAAGGATATTTGAGCAGGGTTTGGCCAAGCCAAAAGGCTTTGGAGGTGTTAAATTAAGATAAGGGGAAGTACCCTTTTATAAGAGATGTGAGGGTCACTTTAGGAAAACCTTGAAATATTATTTTATTATAAAATAATATTCAGTTTATAATGGTTCCAAAAGGATTTATTTCAAGGATAAAGTGGGTATGGGTTGAAAACATCTCAACCAATAGGTTTTATATAGTTTTATGTCACCATATTAACCTTATCTTTTATATTTAACTCTTGGTTAAATAGTTTAACATTTACCATGTCTCCTTGTATTTTTATATTCATCATCATCAAAGTTACTTTTTATTGAGAAAATAACACAATCCATACAAAAGAAAATAGAAAACACAGAAACAAACAACCTATGGGGGTCTGAAGTAGTGCAAACCGAGGGCATCCCCTCTAATGAAATTGACCCCTTCGGGCTTCAAAGAGGAAAAATCATGCAGCCAGACTGGGTCAGGACCCAGAACATCCATATAAGCAAGGTGATCCACCACTTGGTTACCCTTGCTCCATACATGACTGATTATGGTACCATTAGAAAGCATACCTTTTCACTTGTTGATAATATAGAAGATGGACCAAGGAGGAGGGAAAATATCATTGAGGGAATTATGAAGAATTTTTGAATCAGTTTCAACCTCAGCAACATCAAGATCATTCTGGTGGAAAAGGGTAATACCTGTAAACATAGCCTTGGCTTCCACCGGGAGGGAGGAACCATAACCTAACCGAGAGGAAAAGGCCATAAAGACCGAACCCCACTGGTCCCGCACCACACCACCTCCGCGCAGGGCACCCGATGAACAGGACCCATCGGTATTGAGTTTGAGACCTCCCGAGGGCGGAGACCAACGAACCCAGGATCCTCTACCAATAGACGACCGAGCTCCATGGGAGTGCGATCCCATCCAGCTGAAATATGGAGCATCGCGATAGGAGGTGAAGAGGAAAACCATATCCAAAATAATGCATTTCATCCTACAGATGATGGATCTTCCCGAGGCATGATTCCCTTTGAATTTAAGCTTATTTCTGGCTTTCCAGATCACCCAACAACAAGCAGATAAAATCATCACATGAGCCGTTCTCTACGGACCTCTATCTCCCGAACCATGAAACCATCTCTCCAAGAATGGAAGTCCTACCAGAGAAGGAACTCGAAGCCCTGTAAGATCCCCAAAGCAACACCAGACTTCCTGCGCCCACTCCCCCAAGAAGAAAAGGTGATCAACAGTTTCCACCTGTAAATCTGTACAACAAAAGCACCTAGAAACCAACAAGATGACACAATGTTTAACGTTATCATCAGTGGGAATGGCATAATGCCTAATCCTCCATAAAAGAAAATTGAATTTAGATGGCACCACTTTGGAACACAGAAGCTCATTCCACCCACCTGTCGGCATCGGGGAGCTCCTAATACCTCGAAAAACCCGAGCAGAAAAAGTCCCAGAAGAAGAAGCAGTGAAAACGCAGCGATCAGGAACTTGGGAAGGAGTGATGAGATCAAATAAGTCCTTTTGCTCCATATCCAACACCGTATTAATAAAGCCCGGGTGCCAGCTTTCCTCCCCAAAATAAATGGAAGGAACTAGACAGCTCGGAAATCCCAACATTTTTCCTGCCCAGTTTTGATGCCAGAAGGAAATGGCACCCCTTCCTATAATCCATTGCGAGTGGTCATGAAGCTCAGATACAAGATTCACCAGATTAGGCCATACCATGGAAACCCTTTCTTCCCTTGAGGTCTGGCCATGAAACAAAGAATGCATCATTTGGCCCCAAAGAGTAGTCTGATCCACAATTTCCCATGCCAATTTTGCCTGCATACCACTGAGAGTATCAACTAGACTCCGCACATTAATACCACCTTCCCTAGCAGGCCTAGCCACCTTACTCCAAGAAGCCCAATGTTTTTTCTGTTCCTCTTGAGGATCCCAAATGAAACCGGCCAGAAACTTTTCCATGCTAGAAATAACACCCTTTGGAGCCACAACCGCCGAAAGAGCATGCACTGGAGTTTCCAAAAGTACACTATTAATGAGAGAATACGCCCTCCGAAGGACAAGTACCTATTTTTTCAATTATGAATACAGTCCACAATCTTGTTAATAAGGAACTCTAAATCCCAAATCCGAAGTCTAACAGGGGAAATCGGAGCCCCGAGGTAGTGCAAGGGAAAACATCCTTATTGCATGGAAAGATTACCTTAGATATCAGATATTCGACTCAGAGAGCATTTATTTGATATGAAAAATGAGATTTTATATTTGTTGATAAGTTGACCACTCCAGTGGCAGTACTCCTCCAGAAGCCTATTCAAGCCACCAATAGACTTTTTCCCAGCATTAAGAAACACAAGAGTATCGTCAGCGAACATCAGATGAGAGATAGCCTTAGCTCTCATAGACCTCCTATATGAAAGAATCTCCCCATTGTGGATAATTCTGAAAATGAGCCTACTCAAAACTTCTTGAGTGAGGATGAAGATACTTGGGGATAGAGGATCCCCTTGGCGGAGGCCGCAGATGGCTTTAAAGAAACCATAAGACTTCCCTAGAAAAAAAACCTGCCATCCACGGAGAACTGAAACACCTGAAAAGAAGGTCAATATTCCAAGAAGAAAAACCCATATTATTCAACACATTATTGATGAAACCCCACTCCACACGATCGTAGGATTTATTCATATCCAACTTGAGAGCAATATTAGATCCCCGTGTTTTAAAGTTGATATCCCTTATAAGTTCATGTGCAAGGGAAATTGCCCCTTGGATGGTTAATAAACTTACTATAAAATGAAAATCGAACCCCAAGTAATTTATTAATGACATATCTATTATTATATAAGTCCTTTGGCCAAACCTTAGATTTTTTAGGACTATTATATCATTTAATAATATAGATTTTTTTAAAAAAACTCATTTATGTCAATTTTGACACTATTTAGTATCTGATTTTTGTTAAAGTCTTAACAACTTGATTAATTTAAAAAAAATTCATTTAATCAATCCTAACATGTCATATTAACCTATAATATTATTGGAATCCATCAAAAGTCTCAATTTACATTTATTTGGATATTTATAATATCAATTATTTTAATCTTTCATTAATTAGGTAATTACTGCATCATCATTGTGTCATAAATAAATTTAATTATTTAATGTCTAAAAATTATAAATAAAATACCATTATATAGGAAATATTTTTATCTTTATAATGAATATTTATAGTCTAATTTATCTTATGTGTAACCCTATATTAAAAATGTTTTAGTTATGAAACTTTTAATTTAATACTTTTAACTATTCTTTAAATCAAATAATAATAAATGTCCTAATCTAATCCAAGTGAACCAAAAAGATAATATTTTATTCCTAAAGTTGTTTTTGGTCGAAATAAACTTATACAATAGAATTAGTACATGTGTTAGGGTAATAATAATATCATTTTTACCTTTAATTACCCTATTTACTTTTAACCGTGGTAAATAATTGTCAAAATTTACTATTCACCAAAAATTATTTTCATCTTATTGAACCAAATTTTACTTACTAATATCAACCGTGTCTCTCATATTTTTGAAATTAATTTCACAGAAGTGATAAAATTACGTTTTATGCAAATTTGCTAACGTGCCTAGAAGGTGGGTAAAAGATGGTAAAAAGTTCAATAAAATTTTATACATCTAATTTTATTATAAAATGAATCCAATGAATTACATTGAACTAATATAGGTATTATGTATCTATTTTGACTTAAAATAAATTTAAATAAAATAAATAATAATTTAAATAAAAAGTCGGTTTTAAACAATAACACAGTGTTTTTCACTATTCATCAACAATTGAAAGTTTTCAGAAAAATACCAAAAATTCACCCTAAGCTAATTTTGATATTCTGAATCCAAAAACAAAGTCCATTTTGAAAAATAAAATTTATAAAATTTTAAAAACTGGGTATTACTATTCATAACGACTAATTTGATTTGTCGTGGTGTGCTAAAACTCCAAGTTGCGTACAACGCAAGCTATTGTATTATTCAAAGGGAAATGTACCGTGGTAGCTTGAGGTGTTATATTCTCCCTTCCTTCAAATAATTTCATCCTCGAAATTTTTAGAATTTTACTACATAAAAAGATTCTGGTGGTTCTTCATCATAAGTTCCTTGGGTTCCCACGTTGCCTCTTCCATCTTATGATTTCTCCATAAAACTTTTATCAAACGAGTCATCCGGTTTCTCAACACTTGTTCTCTTGTATCAAGAATTTTGAAAGACTCTTCACAATAAGACAGATCAAGTTCCAGTTCAATTTCCTCATAGGTGAGTACATGTGTTGGGTTAGGCATGTATCTTCTCAATAGTGATACATGGAACACATCATGAACTTTGGAGAGACTTGGTGGCATTGCCAAACGATAAGCTACAACTCCAATTCGTTCTAGAATTTCGAAAGGTCTGATGTACCTGGGACTTAATTTACCCTTCTTACCAAATCGTATAACACCCTTCCATGGACATACCTTCAAGAAAACATGATCACCTACTTGAAATCTCAAATACTTCTTTCGGTTATCGGTATAGCTCTTTTGCCTACTTTGAGCTGATTTGATGTGGGTTTGGATAACCTTCACCTTTTCCATTGTTTCCTCAACAAGTTCTAGGCCTAAAAGTTTTCTTTCACCAATATCATCCCAACAAGTTGGTGTGCAACATCTCTTTCCATATAATGCTTTATATGGTGCCATCTAAATACTTGAATGAAAGCTATTGTTATAGGAAAATTCTACCAGTGGTAAATACTAATCCAACATACCTTGAATGTCAAGTAAGGAAGATATCAACATGTCTTCTAAGGTTTGAATAGTCTGTTCTGATTGTCCATCAGTTTGAGGGTGGTAGTAGTAATGCGAAATGAGCGGGCCAGGGTGGGGCGGGCCAAGCCTGCACAGGTTTGAGCCCACGTGGGTTTGTCCGCAAAAGCCCACATATAATGCAAACAAAAAATTTCAAGCCCGCCCCACCCCACAAAAACCCACAGGTTTCCCGCAGGTTTCCCACGAGCTTACCCACATTTACAAAAAAATACTATTTATAATCATTTAAATATTTTATTTTTTATCATTATTAAAGGTATTTGTGGGGAGACTAGAGTTTTAAAGGATGTGATGGAATATTTTTTTTGGGTTAATGGTGGCATGCAGTAACACCGATGTGGTGGCGAACTATTGCGATAGAAAGTAGGTGAGTGATCGGTGATGGGTGATAAATGATAATGTTGGTTGTGTGGTGATGTGAATAACTAAACCTGTGAATGAATGAAGTCTCTCCAGGTAACGATCAGTTTCAGAGAAAGATATTACTGTTTTCATGAAGTTCTATCCAATTCTCTTAATAACAAAATAAAATTAAATAATAACAAAATTAAATTGACCTAAAAAATATTATGATTATAATAACTCTTATAGAATTGAAACCATGCGTAGGGGCGATGAGTTCCATTTTTCGAGAGATGGGTTGACGCACCATGTGAATATGGAAAATAATTACTATATAAATAATATAATATCATATTAAAACAATAAATATAGGCCTATTTAAAATTCACATGTGAATAAATGGTCAATTAATATGACCATTACGGTGAGAAATCATATGTCACAATTTAACCATGATTTTTTTATTAAAAAAACTAAAATATTAAAGAAACATATATTGTAAAAATAATATATATTTTTTAAAGAAGGCCCACGGGCAAGCCCGCACCCACGTGGGCTCAACCCACATTGTCCCACACCCATGCGGGCTTAACCCACATTACCCCCACTCTAAACGGTCAAAATTTTTAGGCCCGCCCTGCCCCACATCCGCCCCATACCCACAAAGCCCACGGGCCGCGAGCCTGCTTAACATTGCTAGGTGGTAGGGAGTGCTTAAACGAAGTTTAGTATCCAAGGACTTCTGAATAATTTTTTAGAATCTTGATGTAAAACGGGGATCACGATCAGAAACAATCGATAGGGGTACACCATGAAGTCTTAAAACTTCATTAATATATAGTTTTTCTAAATTTTCAAGTGGTAAATCTTCTCTTATAACAAGAAAAAGTGCTGACTTGGTAAGATGATCAACAATGACCCATATTGCATCATTACTTCTAGGAGTCTTTAGTAGTCCCATGACAAAGTCCATCGTAATATCATCCCATTTCCACTCAGGTATGGGAAGAGGTTGCACAAATCCTCTAGGATTTTGTCTTCCAGCCTTCACATGTTGACAAACCATACATATTGACACATAATCATCAATCTCCCTCTTCATGTTGTCCCACCAAAAATGTTCCTTCAAATATCTATACATCTTAGTTCTACCAGAGTGTATAGAGAAATTGTATCTATGATCATCATCCAACAATTCCCTTTTTAGATCAGGTATATCGGGAACACAAAGTCTCTTCCCAAATTTCAAAATTCCATCTTCATATATGAAGTCACTCAATTTCCCATCATTTACAGCTTTAATCTTTTTTTGAAACTTCTCATCATCATTCTGAGAACTCTTTATCCTTTCTAGTAAAGTTGGTTTGGTAACAATTTGAAAAAGTTTTGATGTTTCACCTTCCATGGTTATTCCCATATCCATCTTTACTAGATCCATGAACATAGGATCCCGTTCAACTCTCATCTTGTTCAAAACTCCATGATCCTTGCTACTCAAAGCATCTGCCACCTTATTTTCCTTCCTTAGGTGGTAGTGTATAGTGAAATAATAATCCTTGAGTAGTTCAAGTCATATCCTTTGTCTCATGTTGAGTTCTTTTTATGAGAAAATATACTTCAAACTCTTGTGATCAGTATAAATCTCACATTTTTCACCATAGAGATATTGTCTCCATATTTTCAGAGCAAATATTACAACTGCTAACTCAAGATCATGAGTGGGATAGTTTTTCTCATGAATTTTTAGATGCTGCGATGCATAGGAAATAACTCTATCATTCTACATAAGGACACAACTAAGTCCTTTCTTTGAAGCATCGCTATAAATAACAAACCCATCATTCCCTGATGGTAGTGTCAATATAGGAGAATTGACTAATATTATCTTCAGTTCTTCAAAACATTCTTCACACTCTTTTGTCCAAACAAATTTAACCCCTTTACTTGTGAGCTTGGTTAATGGGTTAGCCAATCAGGCAAAATTATGGACAAAACACCGAAAATAACCTGTTAAACCAATAAATCTGCGTACCTCAGTTATACTCGTTGGTGCTGGACATTCTTGGATTGCCTTGGAATTTTAAGGATCAATAGAGATTCCATCCTTAGAGACAATATGGCCAAGAAATGAAATCTTCTAAATCCATAATTCACACTTGTTGAACTTCCCATATAATTCATTTCTTCTAAGAGTATTTAGAATAGTGCGCAAGTGATTTTCATGATCTTCATAGATTTTGGAGTATACCAAAATATCATCAATAAATACTACTACAAAGTCATCAAGATATTCCTTGAAAAATCTGTTCATTAGATCCATGAAGATAGAGAGTGCATTAGTCAGTCCAAAAGGCATTACTGTAAAATTGTAATGCCTGTACCTGGTTCGAAATGCTATTTTCAGATTGTCTTTCTTTTTCACACACAACTGATGCTATCTAGATCAAAGGTCAATCTTTGAAAAATATTGAGCTCTATGAAGTTGATCGAATAAATAATCAATGCAAGGTAGGGGATACTTGTTCTTTATTGTTATAGAATTGATCTCCTTATAGTCAATAAACAACTTCATAGATCCATGTTTCTTCATAACAAAAAGAACAGGGGCTCCCCATGGAGAAACACTAGGGATAATAAATCCCATATTACTCAATTCCTCTAGTTTTTTCTTTAGTTTCACTAATTACACAGTGTCCATTCTATAAGGGGTCTTCGATATGGTCCTTGAACCAGGAATTAAATAAATGGAAAACTCAATTTCTCGTTCTGGAGGATGTCCAGGTAAATCTTTTGGAAACACATCAACATATTCTTGAACAATAGGTAAATCTTCTATTTGAACATTATTTTCCTCACCCATAGTTATTTCACTCTCTTCCTCCTCAATAATTGAATTTACTAGAGCTACTAGGGGTGGATCTAGATAAGAACTAGATGGTGAAGTTTCTGCTCTAAATATAAGGCACTCCTTATCATCATCAAAAATTGTAACCTCCTCCTTCTTATAATAAATTTTCATATCATGGTCCGAAAGCCAATCCATAACAAGGATTATATCAAATTCAATCACAGGTATGCCGATGAGATCAGCAGATAAATAATGTTTATATGATTTAATGGGAACTGATTTACAAAACTTTGTTGCAATGATACTTCCCTTAAGAGTTTTGACTGACAAATCCCTTATTAAATCAAATTGGAAATATCTAATTTTCTTAGAAAACTGAGAATATATGAAACAATGCGATGATCTAGAATCAAATAAATCATTGGCTAAATTTTAGGAAACCATTAAATTACCTGCCACCACGACTTTTGAAGCTTCAACCTCAGTAGTAGTGATCGCATAAGATTGGCCTTTCTCCCTTGGCCTTTTATGAGGTAAGTTTACTTGGAGCTTAGGACATTCATTTGAATAATGCCCCATTTATCTAAAATTTAAGCATTCAACATTGAAAACCTCTTTCTTTCCCTTAAAATCATGAGCTTGGTGGCCTTTTTCACCACACTTGTAACAGACTCCCATTCCCTTCAGGCAAGTACCGGGGTGTTTCTTCCCACATTTACTACAGGATGGATATTCAACCTTTTCCTTCTTCCCCTTGGTTCCATTTATAGAGTGTTCAACATATCTCTTGTTCTATTCCTTTTATTTAAAGTCATAAGACTTAGATAATTTCTTTTCTATATTGATAGCACATGAGATAATATCTTCGTATGATGAGAAGGATTGTGAGACTAATACTCAATGGATAAATGATTTTAACCCATAAAAGAATCAATCAATCTCACTCCTTGGGTTATGTATATAATTTTCTGCATGCCTTGATAACCTTGTAAAGTTAGCCTCATACTTTGCGTCATTCTCATCCTCCTTTTGGATCAGACTCAGAAATTGTCTTTCTATATCCGCTCGATGGTCACGAGGAAAGTATTTTTCTAAGAAAATATCTTTAAAATCCCTCCATTCCATATTTGATACTTCTTCATCTTCCTTTGTGTTTTTAATTAATGACCACCATTGATCTTCATCTCCCATGAGGCGATAAACTACCATGACAACTTTTTCCCTCTCGCTACTCCACAAAGCATGAAATATTTTCTCTAAAAAACTTATCCATTGCTCAACTACAAATGGATTTGTAGTCCCATTGAATATTAGTGGTTTTTGCCTCATGAATCAGTCTAACATTAATCCTCTGCATTATGGATCAGGGTACTCCATACGGGTAAGGTTATTATTCATAACCTGAGTGAGTTATTCCAGTATGGTGATAAGTTGATCAGCACCAGTTGCATCACCAGCTCCATTATAATTATCTTGAGTAGGAGGGAAATCCCTACATGGATTACACGTGTTGATGCGGTTTCCATTCCTTCCACTAGGCTCTATTTCTAAAAAATGGCATACATTAGATTAGTTTATGAATCGCAATACATAATTCCAAACTTGTAAAACACTTAACATAAATTGAACAGTTTATGGATATAATCCATAATCATAAAAATGTTTTCTTTTTGGAGGTATATACTCATAAATCCTTCATAATGGTTTTTAAAGAAAATGTGAATTTTCCTAAGCATATCCCCCAGGAGTGTCGTAACCAAGAGTGTAGTAAGGCCCGTTGCCGTGTACCAGAATACCCTGGGTCAAGCCCAAAACTCCTTGTCGGAGTTTTCACTCCTAGGTACATCTGTGCCAGAGCCACCTCTACTTGCTCATATACAGACACAAATGTATTGCTTTGAAAATACACAAAATCTATACATTACCAAAATTCTAGGAAGTTATTTTATACTAATCCTCAAAGTCTATATTAAGGTAATGTTCTCTAATCAAAGTTTTTCTAAATCTAGCTTCCAAGGTTTGTACTAAATTTCATCTGATACCAAATTTAATGCTCTGACCCTAGTTACCCAGATTCGGTGCATTATTACATAACATTGTCATGATCACAAGAGATCATGTCTCGAAATACTAATTAGTTTAGTAGCCTTGGAAGTACTAGATTCATACATAAGTTTTACATTACATCATGAGATAAAAACAACAGAAACATTTTTTCCCCTTTGAACACACTTATATCCCTTAGCCTATCCCTGTAGGTCAACCATAAAATACTTTTTCACATTCTGGTAAAAATAAAACATAGAAAGGGGTGAGCTCAGATGCTCAGTAAGGATAACAATATAGCGAAAACTTTCATAAATAAGCATAAACATTAAAGGCAATGTATAAGATTAAAACATAAGTCTTTTAAACTTAAACTTGAACATAATATGGAAAATATAAATCGAATAATTCCATTTGTTTATTCACATAGATATTTTACTAGTCAAATAATCACATGCAATATCAGTAGCCAATTTCATAATGATGGAATGCATAATGTCAGACATCATAACCACATAGTCAAGGCCTTGTGCCAAGACTACAAATAAGATTTTATCAAGGCCTTGTGCCAAGAAACTAGTTTGTCACATGAGACCTACCAATTCATTGAGGAGCTATAGCGGGCTCCGACCGTCACTTACTAAGTCCAATGCATTCCTCATATGAAAAGGTTGAAACATAACATAAACATTTGTATTAAAACTAGCATACGAAATGTTAATACTTTAACCAAAAACCATGAATGGTATACAAATAAAACATCCACAGTCAAAAATATCACAAAACCTTCAATAAAATATGGATGATTTTATCATAATAAATCAACTTCAAAAAAGTGTAAAATCCATCAAAGGATGTTGACATAGATGAAATCAAAACTGTTTGAGAGAAATAACTCTTTCTATTTTAAAATCATTTAAAAGTCATGTAATTATAAAAGAAAACATTTTTTTAAAATATTGTTATAATCTTGTAAAGTAAGCTTTGAAGGTGTTATAACGGTGGAAAATATCCGCACCCACCGTGTAAGTTAAAAAAACATTCTTTCCTTAATTTTGTCGAAAAGGTCGTAAAGGAACTTGTTTGGAAAACGATGAAAAGATTCCTTTATAATTTTTTTATAAAAAGTCAAACAAGGATATAAATGACTTTAAATCATAGTATAGTAAATAGTAAAAATATTTTGAAATAAATTTTTAAGAAACAGAAGTGGATGATAAAGAGTTCCTAATAGATACTCACGTATAAACAACCTTGGATAATGAAGAGATTGTATAATTAACCCTTACCTTGTACTTTTCCTTGGTTGAGGGTACCTTAAACTCCTGTATAATAGTTAAATAATTGTTATTAAATTATACAATAACTACATACATAAATATGATATCATATATGATCTTCTAATATTTCTTTGATAATAGTATTTTAGTAGTATCATCGTTTTAGGTGTTGACTGATTCATTTTTCTTTATATGTTTTGTTATGTAAGTTATGTTTTTTATGGATAAGATATATTTGATTCATATCCAGAATGATATTAGGTTCTTAAAAATTATTTTTTAATCATAAAATGATATTTATTCTTTAATGTTTATGACGAGGAATGAATCTCATTGCGTTCGTGGAGACAATAATCCGTACGTACGCACGAGCGACAATACCATTCTATTGATGGTACAATTGTATGTTATATCATATATAAAGAATAATTAAAATGTTATATTTATTATTTAAATCAATTATACTCATTATTATACCCATCCAAATAATGAAGTGTTTGAATAACAAACTAAACCACGACGTGGAGACGATAAGCCGTACGTACGCACGTATGTTGACTTGTCATTCATAGGACAGATAGAATAATGAATATGGTTGTACCATATTTATAATAAAATCTCAGTATGAGTAAGATACTGGAGTTATTATTTTGGTATATAAACAACAAAGAAAGAGGAATTGGAAGACGAAAATAACTTTGAAAGAGGTGGTGAAATTATCTATTATTCGGGTGTTTCCTTTTGAGTTGATCAAAAGGGATCCTTAGGTTGACTTTATGTTCAAAGTAAGGCCTCTAAGTCAAACTGAGGGTAATTGGAAGGATATTTGAGCAGGGGTTGGCCAAGCCAAAAGGCTTTGGAGGTGTTAAATTAAGATAAGGGTAAGTACCCTTTTATAAGAGAGGTGAGGGTAACTTTAGGAAAACCTTGAAATATTATTTTATTATAAAATAATATTCCATTTATAATGGTTCCAAAAGGATTTATTTCAAGGATAAAGTGGGTATGGGTTTAAAACATCTCAACCAATAGGTTTTATATAGTTTATGTCACCATATTAACCTTATCTTTTAGATTTAACTCTTGGTTAAATAGTTTAACATTTACCATGTTTCCTAGTATTTTTATTTTATATGGTTAATAAACTTACTATAAAATGCCAAGAGAAAACCAAGTGGTTCATTAATGACATATATATTATTATATAATTCCTTTGGCGGAACTTAGATTTTTAGGACTATTATATCATTTAATAATATAGTATTTGTTTTAAAAACTCATTTATGTCAAATTTGACACTATTAAGTATCTGATTTTTGTTAAAGTCTTAACAACTTGATTGCTTCGAAAAAAAATTCATTTAATCAACCCTAACATGTCATATTAACCTATAAAATTCTTTTAATTCATCAAAAGTATCAATTTACATTTATTTGGATATTTATAATATCAATTATTTTAATCTTTCATTAATAAGGTAATTACTGCATCATCGTTATGTCATAAAAAAATTTAATTATTTAATGTCTAAAAATTATAAATAAAATACCATTATGTAGGAAATATTTTTAGATTTATAATGAATATTTATAGTTTAATTTATCTTATGTGTAACCCTATATTAAAAATGTTTTAGTTATGAAACTTTGAATTTAACACTTTTAACCCTTCTTTAAATAAAATAATAATAAATGTCCTAATCTAATTCAAGTGGACCAATATTCCTAAGGTTTTTTTGGTCGAAATATACTTATCTAATAGAATTAGGACATGCGTTAGGGTAATAATAATATCATTTTTACCATTAATTACCCTATTTACTTTTAATCGTGGTAAATAAAATTCAAAAGCCACTATTCACCAAAAATTATTTTCATCTTATTGAACCAAATTTTACTTATTGATATCAACTATGTCTCTCGAATTTTTGAAATTCAATTCACATAAGTGATAAAATTATGTTTTATGCAAATTTGCTAACGTGCTTAGAAGGTGGGTAAAATACGGTAAAAAGTTTAATAGAATTTTATATATCTAATTTTATTTTAAAATGACTCTAATGAATTAAATTAAAATAATATAGGTATTATGTATCTATTTTTAATTAAAATAAAATAAAATAAAATAAATAATTATTTAAATAAAAAGTCAGTTTTAAACAATAACGCAGTGTTTTTCACTATTCATCAAAAATTGAAAGTTTTCAGGAAAATACCAAAAATACCCCCTAAGCTAATTTTGATATTCCAAATCAAAAACTGAAGTCCATTTTGAAAAATAAAATTTATAAAATTTTAAAAGGTGGGTATTACTATTCATAACGACTAGTTTGATTTGTCATGGTGTGCTAAAACTCCAAGTTGCGTACAACGCAAGCTATTGTATTATTCAAAGGGAAACATACCGTGGAAGCTTGAGGTGTTACAACAGATATGTTGATAAAGATTATGGTAATACAGAAGTTGAGGCACTGTTGTGACTTTGTTGATCTCCATTGATGAATGGATGATGAGAGGTAGAATATGGGAGGACACTATGAGAGAAAAAAAGGAAACTAACTAGTATTTCATGAACCGTAATCTTGAAATTGAAGCTATGAATGGAAATCACGCACCAGTGAGTGAAGAGGGGGAGGAGCTTAGATTAAGTAATTTGTTTAATTCAATTACATTGGAGAAGGTCAACGTAGTAGATCAGGCTCCAAGTAGAAGATTTTTGGATTGGTGTAGTCTGATCCTCATTGGATGATGTTGGTCCCAATGCTTGAAGAACATAATTAACACCAGGTCACAACTCTGTGGACTTTGGAGACAACGATACTGTAGTTCTATGGACTTCCAGTCACCGGCCACTATAGAAACTTAGACTTGGGTGGCCGCGACATTGTATCAATGC
Organism: Viscum album; assembly: GCA_963277665.1. Lineage (NCBI taxonomy): Eukaryota > Viridiplantae > Streptophyta > Magnoliopsida > Santalales > Viscaceae > Viscum > Viscum album. The sequence continues at coordinate 1,410,146,956 of OY728125.1, forward strand.
AGAATTCCAACCACTATCACTATACCAATGCATACTTTCTGTGTGATTGGTGGCACAATAATTATTCTTCTTTATTATCCCATTCCATTCTAGGGTTTCTATGTGTGATACCTTGAGATATCCCTATATTTTGAGCTCTCAAAACTAGAGAAATTATACCACTCCATAGACATATGGATCATTTCCCAAACCATGTAAATCTCTGTGTCCTGAGATCTTCTTCATTTTTGTTTTTTCCCTTTTATTATTCTTTGGATCATTTGTCAATTTTTTTCTCCCACTGTTTTCCACAACAAGAAGGTGAGAAATCTTTTTGGCCAAAAAATTATTTTGTATTAGGCATCGCCCCTACTCATTGTCAATACCCACTTTTGGTAGTCTCTTTACGTGAACACTCGTTTTTCACCTCCGCCAAAGCATATTTCTCTAACAGTGAATGTTTTTAATTGAAAAATAAAATCATTGTTGTTAGGTCAGATAAGATGATGACAGATGGTATAGAGGGGGGGGGGGGGTGAATAGATCAAACTAAAAAATTTAATCAAAAAATTTGATTATTTAAATTAATTATGAAAGATGATTATTAGAGTTAGTTTGAAGTGAAAATAAATAACTAACATGAGGAATTTTTATACTTGTTCAGTCCAAATTTGTAATGTCCCGGTTCCGGAAGCCACCCAGAGGCGCCCCGTACCCGGTTGGTCACATGGCCTCAAGCACATTTCCCCAAACGCCAGAGGCTACCGACTAGTAGCGAGGGCCTTAGGTGTGATAGTGGGGAAACTATTCCCTCATTGGTAGAGTACACAGTGGAAGTAAACAAAACATGCAATAGCGGAAGCAGTAAATATCCAACAACAATGCACAAGTAAACAACAGAATACTAAAACAAATAACCACTAGAGAACATATGTATATATGAAATGATGCATGATACATATCTAGAAAAACAGCCAAATAGGTCAAAATGCTGGAAATACAAACAGTACCAAAAACAAGTACAAAAGAAAAGATAAACAGCTCCTCAGCATCACAAGACTAAGATTGGTCCCATGCTCTCCTGCTCCAGGAAATAAAGTACCAGAAGTCTAAGGGCTCTTGCCCTTGTCTATACCTGCAACAACATAGTTTGTTTGGGCCCAAAAGCATGACACAAACAAGGTATGAGACTAAATCCTAGTAGGCAACCACTCGAAGATCTGTGCCTAACAGTCAGTGAGTATATGGTAGGTAAAGTATAGTAATAGTGAATAGTAACAGTAAACAACAACAGTAATTGCTAAGTAATAACAGGATGATATACAATAGTAAATAATCCACAGAACAACATGCAGTAGTGAAGAAAACAGCTAACCACAACAGGAACCCCTCTAGGAAGTACTCGCAGCCAACCCCTCTGGTTCTATCCAAGAAGTACCAACAACCCTCTAGGTAGTGCACTCAGCCTAACCCCTCTGGTTTGGTCATAAAAAATTATAAGACTTTCTGGGGAAGCTCGCTCAGTCAATTCCCCTTATAGTCTAGGGTAGTTAGGGACTCTCTGAGGAAGATCACGCGGTCTAACCCTCTTATAGCCGCAAAGTCTAGAAACTCTCTGAGGAAGCTCACTCAGTCAATTCCTCCTATAGTCTCAGGTCTACCACAGACTCTCTAAGGAAGCTCACTCAGTCAATTCCTTCTCTAGCCTGGAAAGGTTTTAAGGAAATTCAAACAAGTAAAGACTCTCTGAGGAAGCTCACTCGGTCTACCCTCTTGTAGTCTATAATATCCAAGACTCTCTAGGAAGCTCACTCGGTCTATCCCCTGTAGTATATAATAACCAAGACTCTCTAAGGAATCTCACTCGGTCTACCCTCCTGTAGTCTATAATATTCAAGACTCTCTGGGAAGCTCACTCGGTCTATCCCTTATAGTCTATAGCACTAGGTTCTCACAGTCCCGTTCCAGTCAGTGCATAATAATTCTATAAGGCCAAAGTAAACCTATAGAGCTACTTGGCTAACCATTCTACAAAATAACAAGAATATCATGAATATCATTCCATCCTACGGTCACAAGGCATGGAAAACAGGTATAACGGCCAAAGTCTAACAAACCCAAAGGTTATAACAAGAAAAAGGCATGGGAAAAACATCCAATCATATAAACTATCCTCAACCATGATCAAATTACCTCTACACACGCATACAAGCAAGGCAGGAAAACAATAGGGGTAAAATAGTAATCACACAATACCCCGTACAAGGGTATTGGTGGGAAATGCACATAAAACTCAAAGACATCGAATGGAAAGGCACAAACCACCTACCTTGATGCTATGAGATCAATATACTTGAACCACAAGGCATGATTCTCCTTAAAACGTTGTATATATACAAAAACACACAAAATGTTCAACCCATGATATATCGAGAAAGAGGAAAAACCATGAAATGAAACTCAAGAAGAAGGAAGATCTCACCACTACAGTTCCAATACAATCGACGACGGTCTATTCGGAGAAAAAACGAAGGATCTATGGCTTGGAGAAAGTTTGTGGCCATACGAATTCTCTCGGTCGAAGAACCTGAAGAAGAAGACGTTTCTGTCGATTAGGCACAACCCCGATCTGTCTAATGAAAAAAAAGAAACTACACGGCGTGTACTTTTGGGGTACATGGCGTGTACTTGTCCTTTCCGTACTCTGCTTTAAGCGGCCTCCACATCGCCCCTACACACCGTGTGTGTGTCCCGGACATGGCCAACACACGACCTTACGCGACATCAAAGTACACAATGTGTACTTATAAAGTACACGACGTGTAATATGGAAATTTCAAAATTCTCATCTTTTTCTAAAAAACGACCAGAAAGGAAAAACATACCTGAAATGAAAATCTAGGTTCTTACAAACTTCTTCCCTTAAATAAAATTTTCCCTGAATTTCCTTAGCGAGGCGTAGAAGAAGAAACCCCAAAAAGCTCCAGCCACTGCGAACATACATCAGCCTCCCTCTCCCAGGTCTCGTCCTGTACTCGCCCGTGCTGCCATAGCACCCATACCGGAGGAACAAACCAGTTGCGGAGAACCTTCGTACTGTGATCGACAATCCGGATAGGATGCTCCTCAAGTGACACATCCTCTTTGAGCCCAACCTCCTCGGGTTGAAAGACATGAGATGGGTCTGAAAAGTAATGTTGGAGCTGAGAGACGTGGAAGACATTGTGTATTTCTCGGTACCTCTGAGGTAACTGTAACCGATAGGCAACCGGCCCAACTCTCTCCAACACCTCAAATGGCCCAACATATCCCGGTGAAATCTTACCCTATCTCTGAATCCTTTTGTGTCCCAACCTCAATGCGACACGCAGGAAAACCCGATCCCTGACCTCGAACTCTAGAGGTCGTCTCCGCTGACCAGCATAAGATTTCTATCGAGACTGTGCTGTATCCATCCTCTTCTGAATCAATTATATCTGCTCTTAGGTCTCCTGAACAAGATGAGGTCCCAGTAAAGTGGCCTCTCCTGCCTCCAGCCAACACATAGGTGATCAGCATGGCCTACCGTACAAAGCCTCGTAAGGTGCCATCTGAATAGTCGCCTGAAAACTGTTGTTATAGGAAAACTCTACAAGAGGGATATGATTCTCCCAAGAACTACCAAAGTCTAGAATGCAAGCTCAGAGCATATCCTAAAGCACCTAGATCATACACTCAAACTGGACATCTTTCTGGGGATGGTATGCTGTACTCAAAAGCACCTGTGTACCCAAAGCCTTCTAAAGCCCCTGCCAGAACCGAGAAGTAAAACACGCATCCCTGTATGAAAAAATGGAGTGTGAAACTCCATGCAGACGTACAATCTCTCGGATGTACAACCATTCCATCTCATCAACGCTGAATATCTCCTTGATCGTCAAGAAGTGAGCAACCTTCATAAGCCTGTCGACGACAACCCAAACAGCATCACTCCCTCATGGAGACCTCAGTAACCAGGTCACAAAGTCCATCGTGACATCGTTCCACTTCCACTCGGGAATGGGTAACTGCTGTAAAAGACATGCCGGTCACTGATGCTCCACTTTCACCTACTGAAAAGTAGAACATCTCATAACGAAACCAGCAACATCTCTCTTCATACCTGGCCACCAATACTGGCGATGAAGATCCCGATACATCTTGGTGACACCAGGATGAACTGCCCAAACTGAAGAATAAAAATCCCGCATCAGCTCCTCACGTATGTCTTCTGGAACCCATACGCATCCCTGGAAACGCAAGATCTCATCCTCACCCACTATCCATCTAGGAGGAGGGTCCTCTCCTGACACACTCTCCCGCAGGACTAGGCCTTCTGAGTCTGATAGCTGCCTCATCCGTACCCGATCAAGAAGGGTAGAGGTAACGGCTACATAAGATAGAAAAGTCTGCCCCTATCTGTCGTGCACCTCCAAATGCATCTCAGAGAACAGAACCATAAGCTGCCACTCACTGTTAGCCTCCTGAACTTCCTGAATCTGAGTTCTCCTGCTCAACGCATCAGCCACTGCGTTGCCCTTTCCCGACGTATAGGCAAGCTCAAAGTCCAAGGACTGAAGATAATTGGACCACCTACATTGTCTCAGATTCAGATCACGCTGAGTGAAGATGTACTTGAGACTCTTGTGGTCAGTGAAAACAAAAAAGTGCTCTCCCAGAAGGAAGTGTCTCCAACAACGTAAGGCATGAACAACAACTGCTAACTCCAGATTGTGCATCGGGTAGTTCTTCTCGTGCGTCCTCAACTGTCGAGACCCGTACACAACAACTCCATATCCCTACATAAGAACAACTCCCATCCTAATACCTGAAGCATAACAGTAAACAATATAGCTCTTTCCTGGCTCTGGAAAGACTATTATCGGTGCTGACGTCAACCTCCCTTTTAGCTCCTGAAAGGTTGACTCACAAGAATATGACCATAAGAACTTCGCCCCTCTCTTGGTCAGACCTATCAACAGTGCTGCAATGCATGAAAAGACATGAATTAAATGCCTGTAGTATCCAGCCATCCCTAGAAAACTCCGCACCTCAAAGACGTTCTTTGGATGCTCCCAGAAAAATATAGCTCCCACTTCCTCTGGGTCCACTGATACTTCTGCCTATGAGATTATGTGACCCAAGAAGTGAATCTGATCCATCCAAAAGTGGAACTTCAAGAGTTTAGCATAAATATGATTCTCTCTCAGTGTACTCAAAACGATCTCCAGATGAGTAGCATGGTCGTGTTGAGTGTGAGAGTACACCAAGATATCATCCACAAAAACCACCATTAAGGAATCCAAGTATGGATGGAACACTTGGTTCATCAGTTCCATAAAAGCTACTGGTTCATTAGTGAGTCCGAATGGCATGAACGTATACTCGTATAGACCATACCTTCTCCTGAAGGCTGTAAGAGGTATATTCGATGGTCTAATGCGCAACTGATGATAACCGAACCTCAAATCTATCTTCAAGAACACTCGGGCTCCTCAAAGCTGATCAAAGAGGTCATCAATACTTGGTAAGGGATATCGGTTCTTGACCATCAACTGGTTCAGCTTTCGATAATCCACGCAAAGCCTAAGGGTGCCGTCTGCCTTCTTCACAATCAGGACAGGCGAACCCCAAGGAGAAGTACTGGGTTGGATGAAACCCTTTGCCTGCAACTCCTCCAACTACTTATTTATCTCCTAAAACTCAGGTGTATCCATCCTATAAGGAGGAATGGACATCGGTGCTGCTCCTGGAATGATCTCAATAGAAAAGTCTACCTCACGCTCCAGAGGAAAACCTGAAAAGTCCTTTGGAAAGACATCCCTGAAATGATCCACCACTAGAGGAAAGTCTAACTGTGAAGTCCCCTGGTCATCCAGATAAAGACTGGAAATCTGGGTTGTAACTCCTCCTAGACCATGATGCTCTGGTCCAGATCTACCCGCCTGGACATCCCACTCGCCTCTATGGAGAAAAGATCCACCCTCTGGTGATACGAAACTCACCCTGCGGCGATAGGAATTGAAGACTACCTGGAAGGGAACTAACTAGTCCATACCGAGAATGACATCATATCCTATCATCTCTAGGACATAGAGGTCCCATAAGAAGTGACACCCTGAAACCTCAAGAGGGAACTATCTGCACTGACGTACGCTAGACATCCTCGTTCCCAATGGTGTATCAAGAGTCAACATGTCAGTAGACAAAAAGATACAGATCCCAAGGCTCTCCATAATAGTAACAAAGATAAAGCTATGGGAATCACCAGTATAAAAAAGAGTTGAAGACAAAACTGAGGCTTCTAAGATCGTACCTCGAACTATAGAAGGGTCGGGATCCTACTCCTGATAGGTCTGCTCCACGGAAAAGTCTGGCCTGTACCACGCCCCTGCGACCCTAGATGACCACTCTGAGCTGATCCACTCTTCTATCGCTGGTAACCTGGTGACTGACCACCACGGCCGTGACCTCCACCTCGGTCCGAATAGCCGAAAGAACTCCAGTTCTCAGATTGGTGAGAAACTGGCGATGCGTCTCTTGTACTTGGGGTCATAGAAGAACCCCTACCACCAGCTGTAGGCAAGAAGATCTGACAAAAATGTTGAATATGTCCCATCTTGCCACAAGATCGACACTCCATTGGGTCTCTCTGACAATGAGGCCTAGTATGCCCTCTCCTACCACACTGGTATCATACAACCTAGTTGCCCAAAGATACATTCTGCCTACCCTGATCTCCTCGAGAAGACTCCCTATGGATCTTCCTGCTATCAGTAGGAGGAACAATGACTCTGGATGTCGAACCGCCCTGGCTCACTGCTCTAGAATCTCTCAGATTGTGTTCAGTGATCAGTGCCTAGTTGATGATAGAGGATATCGAATTCAACCTGAAGATAGTCTCCTGGGAATGGATCTACTGCCTAAGACCGTCCTCAAACTTCCTAGAAATAAAAAACTCATCACCTACTGAAATCGGCATGAAGCGCTGCAGCTCAGTAAAACAAGATGGGTACTCCATAACAGAAAGAGTACCCTGCTCGATACTCAAAAACTCCCGGGCTCGGTCATCCTTCAATGTATCTGGGTAAAAGTAATCATAGAAGATGCGCCAAAACTTATCCCAAGTCATACTTTGCTAGTGCCCTGACTATGAGATCACCTCCCACCACCTCTTGGCGGTGTCTCAGAGCATATAAGTAACAAGCTTTACCCTTTTCTCTGGAGGTATCTCTAGATGTTTGAAGATCGTCAGCGTGAACTCAATCCACGACTCTGTAGCCTGGGGTCCTCCATCCCCTGATAAATTAGGAGTATGCTACTGCTAGAAAACCCACGTTAACTCAGCCATTGACGGGGTAGGAGGCGACGCTCCCTGAAAAGTCTGCATCATCCTCAGGAAGTCTTCCCTGAACTGTGCATCAGCACTTGCAATGGCTATAACTACTGGTGCTAAGGATGGAACAGAAGGAGGATCTGCAGGGGGTTCTTGATTGTCCATATCCGGTGTCTGATCACTGTCTGGCAGCTGAAGTACAACCGGAGGACATCTCGGAGGCATAGCTCTGAAAGATCAAAAGCAAACCTTAGATCAGGATTATCAAGGACATAGAACACAAGAGTACAAAATGGTAACAGGAGAAAGAAACACTCAAGTTTTACTAAACATGACTACATGGCATGTATAAAACTACACAGAGTTCTCCTTAAGGCCTTTCACATGGGTGTGTACTTCTGCCCCCTTTTGGTCGTGTAACACCCTAGACTACACAACGTGTTGTCCCTACACACGGCGTGTACCTCATCTCCATTCCCCTGCTTGAGTCTCCTTACATGGCTAACTCACACGGTCATCTTAACCATAGACTACAAGACATGTTCACTAAGGACAATAAATGTACTAGACAATGTTTCGGTGACCCGTGTTGTTAGTTACACGGCTGGCTACACGACTGACCCTTACACGGCGTGTTCTGAACAAACACAACATGTATAGGAGAGATAACACCGTCCCGTGTTGTTCGTGACATGGCCGGGTACCTAGAAAATTCTACATGGAGTGTTCATACCCAACATGGTGTGTACTACACGAGCTTCCCCGACCTGTGTTGTTCGTGACACAGCCGGGTACACGGCTCACTACTACACGACGTGTAACCAGTGTACATGGCATGTTTTGGAAAACTTTTTCACCACCCCGTGTTTCTGCTCACACAGTCAATGACACGGTTTAAAACTACACCACGTGTAGTCAAGTACACACCATGTATTCTGGGTTTTTTCTAGGCAGTAGCTCATAAACTGCACCGAAGCCCAGAAAACACTGAAAAACAAACATGAAGGTGCCAAATTCCGATCCGTGAGGGCCCATACTCCCCGCAAACCAAAGCTTGGAATCTTCTACATATCTTATACAAGGGAAACAAGTCAATGATCCACCAATTTCTGATTTATGAGGGCCCATAACACCTCAAGAACCAAAATTTGGCGTTCATTTAAGTAAGGCACAATACAAACAATTCCTCTATCAAACTGTAGGGATTCTACCAAAGCATCTATCACAACAACATGCATAATCTAAACAACGTCTATCAGAACAACATACAATCGCTAATACACCCTAGATGGCATGGCAAGAATGAATGGCATGTGATTTCAAACAAGTGCCTATATGATGTGTGAGATGGAATAACATCATCTCATCGGGATGCAACAAAAATAGAACTGCACTAGCACAACAATAACAACACAAGGCATGTGAATCACTATATGTGACATCATAAGAACCGTAAAATCTCAAACTAGAAAACTGAAATAACGAGGTAGATTGGCTTTTCCCTATACAGGGGTCAGCTACTCTTGGGAATAGCTTATTACCAAGTACCGAATCCATCCTATCCTTGGCTAAAGGATCCAAACAGTAAATCAAGAGAAAAGAATTCCTCTAATACCACTTTGTAACGTCTTGGTTCCGGAAGCCACCCAGAGGCACCCCGTACCCAGTTGGTCACATAGCCTCAAGCGAATTTCCCCAAATTCCAGAGGTTGATGACTAACAGTGAGGACCTTGGGTATGATAATGGGGAAATTATGCCCTCATTGGCAGAGTACACAACAGAAGTAAACAAAACATGCAATAGCAGAAGCTGTAAATATCCAACAACAATGCACAAGTAAACAACGGACGACTAAAACAAATAACCACTGGAGCACATATGTATATATGAAATGATGCATGATACATATCTAGAAAAATATCCAAATAGGTCACAATGTTGGAAATACAAACAGTACCAAAAACAAGTACAAAAGAAAAGATAAACAACTCCTTAGCATCACAAGCCTAAGCTTGGTCCCATTCTCTCCTGCTCTAGGAAATCAAGTACCAGAAGTCGAAGGGCACTTTACCTTGTCTATACCTATAACAACATAGTCTGTTTGGGTCCAAAAGCATGACCCAAACAGGGTGTGAGACTAAATCCCAGTAGGAAACCACCCGAAGATCTGTGCCTAACAGTCAATGAGTATATGGCAGTTAAAGTATAGTAATAGTGAATAATAATAGTAAAAAACATTAATAATTAGTAAGTAGTAACAGGATGATATACAATAGTAAACAATCCATAGAACAACAAGCAGCGGTGAAGCAAACAACTAACCACAATAGGAACCCCTCTGGGAAGTACTCGCAGCCAACCCCTCTGGTTCTATCCAAGAAGTACCAACAACCCTCTGGGCAGTGCACTCAGCCTAACCCCTCTGGTTTGGTCATACAAAATTATAATAATCTCTAGGGAAGATCGCTCAGTCAATTCCCCTTATAGTCTAGGGTAGTCAGGGACTCTCTGAGGAAGATCACGTGGTCTAACCCTCTTATAGCCCCAAAGTCTAGAAACTCTCTGAGGAAGCTCACTCAGTCAATTCCTTCTATAGTCTCTGGTATACCACAGACTCTCTAAGGAAGCTCACTTAGTCAATTCCTTCTATATCCTGGAAAGGTTTTAAGGAAATTCAAACAAGTAAAGACTCTCCGAGGAAGCTCACTTGGTCTACCCTCCTGTAGTCTATAATATCCAAGACTCTCTGGGAAGCTCACTCGGTATATCCCCTATAGTCTATAATAACCAAGACTCTCTGAGGAATCTCACTCGATCTACCCTCCTGTAGTCTATAATATTCAAGACTCTATGGGAAGCTCACTCGATCTATCCCTTATAGTCTATAACACCAGGTTCTCACGGTCTCGTGCCAGTTAGTGCATAATAATGCTATAAGGCCAAAGTAAACCTATATATCTACTTGGATAACCATTCTACAGAACAATAAGCATGTCATGAATATCATTCCATCCTACAGTTACAAGTCATGGAAAACAGGTATAACGACCAAAGGCTAACAAACCCAAAGGTTATAACAAGAAAAGGGCATGGGAAAAACATCCAAGCGTAGCAACTATCCTAAACCATGATAAAATTACCTCTACACATGCATAAAAGAAAGGAAAGAAAACAACAGGGGTAGAACAATAATCACACAATACCCCGTTCATGGGTATTGGTGGGAAATGCACATAAAACTCAAAGACATCGAACAGAAAGGCACAAACCACCTACCTTGATGCTAGGAGATCAATATACTTGAACCACAAGGATTGATTCTCCTTAAAACGTCGTAGATATATGAAAATTCATAGAACGTTCAACCCACGATATCTCGAGAAAGTGGGAAAACCATGGAATGAAACTCAAGAAGAAGGAAGAGCTCACCACTGCGGTTCTAATGCAATCGACGACAGTCGATTCGGAGAACGAACAGAGGGTCTAGGGCTCAGAGGAAGTTTGCGGTCATACGGGCACTCCCGGTCGAAGAAACTGAAGATGAAGGCATTTCTGTCGATTAGGCGTGACCCCGATCTGTCTAATGAAAAAAATAAACTACACGGCGTGTACTTCTGGGGTACACGATGTGTACTTGGCCTTTCCGTACTCCGCTTTAAGTGGCCTCCACATCGCCCCTACACACTGTGTGTGTGGCCCGGACACGGCCAACACATGTCCTTACACAGCATCAAAGTACACGACGTGTACTTATAAAGTACACAACTTGTACTCTGGAAATTTCCATATTCTCCTCTTTTTCTAAAAAACGACCAGAAAGGAAAAACATACCTGGAACCAAAATCTGGGTTTTTACAAAAGTGAACCTAATTCAGTCTTATACCTTTCTACTCAGTAAGAGATACATTTTGCACTATATTATTTTTAAAGGGTAATTATTACCCTATTACAAACTATTTTTTCTATTGGAAGAATAACTAGACACATGATTTTTTTATGGGGATTCACAAGTCAATTACAACCCTAACTTTAGATACCTGGAGTCACAACTTGAATGACCTTGACTTTATAATCTAGGAGTCACAACTGAAAGATAGAATATTCTTTTGTACGTAAAAGCATAAAGAGAAATTGAGAGTGTGTGAAATATGGGAATAAGTATTACAAACACAAGAAACTAGAATAGAAAATATAGATAAGCAAGATAAGCACATGTACTGCTTATTGAGTGTACGAAGATCACATCTCCTAAAGGAAATAGAAGTAAAAGATGTTTTTGTTCAACCCTTGAGATATCATTCAACAGCAGTAAACACAACGAACAGGTTCACTTGAAGGTTCATAGAGAATGAACACTTTTTATCAGTTTAAGTCATATTCATCTATCGTGTCGTAATTGTATATGTTTGTGTATTTGTTCTAGGTATCCTCAAGTACTTTAAATAAAAATCTATATGGACTCACTACTACAAACTAGACCTTTAATAATGCTAGTAAAAGGGTTTTATTAGCGCTAAAGAATCACTGATATTGTGAGCGATGTTAAAATCCTACCTTTATCAGTGCTAAAATAAAGCGCTATTAAATCCACTCTTTAACAACACTTTTCTATAACGCTAATAAAGGGTGGATTTAACAACGCTAAAAAAGTAGTGATAAAGACCCCCTTTATCAGTATTATTTTAGCATTATTAAAAAAGTTGAAAAAACAATTATTATTTTCACACACCCCCAACAACCCCATTTCTCAGTGCTTCTCACTCCCCAAACGCCATTGCACACTCCCCCACCCCATCGTCAATGCTATAATGGTCCCCTAAATATCTATGTGCACCTGGATTTGATCCCTTGACCTCCCTTATGTGACTGAATTCCCTTTACCACTCTACCATGCTTGTTTTGCTTTTATATTTTATGATATTTCTATTTATTTGTATATATTCAGAAGTGTGTGATGTATATATATACACATATATTTATTTAAATATATTATATATTAATATTCATTTATATATATTATAATATAAATATAAATATATTTATGTTTTTCTAATACATACACATATGTATATATAAACATTATATATACATTTTTATAAGTATATATATATATTCATATATGTTAATAATGTATAAGAAATTGTTAGATGTCATTTTAAATAAGATGGATAATAATTAATTTCATATGATTTATATGATTGTTTTTAAATGAATTTTTAAAATATGTCTATATTGAAATGTAAAAAGGTTTGATTTAGACTCTTGGAAGATGAGAATCCAAGTGACAGAGATGGGGACTCATAACTATGCCCAAAATATGAGAAGGAAGCCTTGGTTGGATCTAGATCAAGGAAAGGGAAGCAGGAGAACATTTTGATTGGGAATTTTCTAGTTCTCTAGGGGGGAAAAACCAAGACCCCAGAAATATTACTCGAACACCCCAAAGAAAATTGTAACCCGATCATCAGGAAAGACAAAGTGTAACTGATTAGGTTAAATCAGGGGAATATTCATTGAATCAAGGTGTGGACTTAGTTTCTGACAAGGGAAAATGCTAATGTGGGTGGAACTGAGGTGCAGTAGAGTGAAAAGTTGGATTTAACCTTAGACAGGGAGGGTGTGAAATTGGGAGCAGGGAGGGAGGAACACTCACAACTAGTTATTTATTCCTAGGAGGAAATGGTGGGATTTTATGGAAAGGAGGCTGAAATTGGTGAAGCTTCATTGGAAATCACTTTTGTCTCGCAGAGGGTAGCAAATGCTGAGGCTATGGAAAATTTATGGTACCTTTTTATGCACTCGGAGGAAGAAATGCTAGAGAAAGTATTGACCATTCATACTTCTAATGAGGATGTAGAAAGAATGATTGAGAGGCCAATTCAGGTGAACACAAACCCGGAGTAGGACAATCAGATCAACAAGCAACATTTAATTTTGACCAGAGGTTTCAATGAGAAAAAGATAACAGTGGAGGAGTTCTTGCAAACATGAGACAAATTAGCCTATCAATTTGAAGAAATTCTCAAAGATGAACTGAATAAAAAGGTAAGCGATCTATCTTGGAAATTTTATAGGGAGTTCACAACTAATAGTTTAAATTTTTTCCTTTAGTAATTATTTTATCTGGTTTAATGTTGTGGCCTTGGATGAACTTGAAGGTTTCTCACTTTTCCTACAAAAGTGTTTTAAAATAAAAATTTAATTTTCAGTCAGTATATTTATACATATTTACTTATAATTGTGTATTTAGATATAAAATTTTTATAATGTATTTATAAATATTTACTATAAATACATTTATATACTAGATTTAATGATAATGATATATCTATAAAAATATATTTATATATGATGTATATACACAATATTGATATACACGTACACATACAGACATATTTACACACACGTTCACATTCATATTCCATACATACATGTAAAAATATTTACATATATATGTATTTATTGACATATATTAGAATATTAACATATATATATATATGTTTATTGATAGACACATTTTTATATATAAACATTACTAGTATATATATATATATACATATTAATGAATTTTTATAACGTAAATAAATGGATATTTTTTACTTTAAATAAAATTAATAATAAATATTTATTTCCATTTGGTTTATATATTATAAAATACATTTTTATGTAAATATGTATTTATAGAGTTGATTTATTATAAGTAAATATAAGAAAATATGCATATATTTAATTATAAATGAAACTAAATTATGAAAAACGATAAAACATCAAAACCATAATATCAATATGAATGTAATCCCTAAGAATAAATTAAGTCTCCATCAAAAAAAGGCTATAAGACCCCCTTAAACAAGGTTCAAATTCCATCGAATGTTAAAAATTTGTGATAGCTCGACTAAAAACTCAGTTTTAGAGGCCTTATGGACCTTTTTGGAAACAAAAACCATGATTGGAAGTTCCCCTTATCACCACGGTGTAGAACTCTTCACAATCTTCAATTTGATATATGGTAGAGACCAAAGAGACAACCAGATCAAAATTTATGACCATTTGAAGTTCAAGTCATGTTTTTAACTTATTTGAGATCATTCATTAATTCATTTAATTTTTATGTCATATAATTGTTACTAAATGACTATTTCTAGATAATAATCATCAAATTATTAATTTATCTTATTTTTTAATTATTTTATAAGATAGTTTTCACTAAATATATTATATATTAAATGTAAATGTGCATTTATTTTGAGCGAAATCATATTTTAAAAAATTTATTTTATTTATATCAATATGAATATAATTATATATTCAAATAATATTTTTTATGAAATATTCTTTTTATTAAATATACCCTTTATCTACAATAGATTAAAAGAGGTGATGAGGGGGAGAGGGTATTTATTAGTGCTAGTAAAAAAGTGTTGATAAAGGTCTTTTATTAGTGCTAACAAAAAAGCACTGATAAAGGGGAGTCTTTATGAGTGCTAAAAAAGAACTGATAAAGGGGGACGTTATCGACATTTTTTTAGTGCCGATAAAGACCCACTTTATCACAGTTTTTTAGGGGTGATAAAGACTCCCTTTATCAGTACTTTTTCTAGCATTTTTAAAGGCCGAATATGCAATAGTGACTACACACTCGAGCAATTCCTTAGTGCAATTCAAAATAATAAAAATGATAAAACTAGATTATCGGGGAGAGAAAGAAAAAGATGTTATCGTTGCATATTAATCGCTAAACTCATGGAATAAGTTTAAAATAAAAGAATTATTTAAACCAATTTTAAATAGTCCTATAAATAATTGAAACAATTTCCATAATAATAGGTCAAAAATAAATCCCATGAAAATAGCAAGTTTGAATTTGAAAAATATGAAATTCAAAGAAGTCTGTTTTAAGACGAGCAGTAAATATGTAGAGAAATTAAAAACATAATAAAACCACATTAAAAATATTAAAACTTATTTTAAAGAGTTTATTATCATCTAATATTAATTTAGAAACAATAAAATCGATGAAAATAACTTAAAATAATAAAGTCAATTGTTTGAGTTGCAAGCTATATGTTTCATGCATGAAACTAAAAAAAACTTTTATCTTTATAAAAATATGTTTTAGAAAATGAAAATCACTCCAAATAGGTTCTAAATAATTAATATGACTTTATATAAAGTCATTAGAACAAATTTAATATACGATACAAACATGCAGTAAATCGAAAAATGACACACAACGAAAAACAGAGCATAAATATTGATAGGATTTATGAAAGAGATTTTCAAATAAGAGTTTTTATCTACATAGTAAAATTAATCATTAATGAAAATAAACATAAGGTATTCACTATGTAGGCATTTTAGATATTTAAATCACATAAGTGATTCACTACGTAAGAGAATCACACATCTGAATTCCTTATGTAAGTGATTCACGTATGGGAATTCCTAAAAACTGTAGACAGATTGTATTTTTAAATGTCATAGCTAAAAAGGACCTTGATAAAGGAATAATTATATTTGGGTCCATTTGACTTATATTTATAAATTTTTTTTAGATTTATAAAGAATCAATAATCACCTTAATCAGATCTATATAACACAAGCTTGATTAAAAAACAAAAGCAAAACAGTTCTAAAAAAATTGTATTAATCAGACTAAAAAAATAAAATGAATTTACACCTAATTTAATATATTAAAGAGATAATTTCAAAAGTTTATGAATTATAATGGAATTCATTGAATCATCTTAGCTTTCCAACAAAAAAGAATCACTCAATTTAGAGTTTTATATCCTCAGATATTGTTAAAATACATAGGAAACCTGATTTTGGAAATCAGCTACCTGTATTTCAGAATCGGCCACATGAATAACTATTTGGATACATGGATAACCATTTGGATATGTGGTGAACAATTTTTTTATGTATGGTAACAGTAAAAAACATCTATAAATGATATTTTAAGGTTCTAAATGACATATTTACCCTAAGAACTCAAAATAAAACTTATGGAACATGTTATAATAAATCAAAACATGAAATCTAAATAAATTTTTAGTAAATAAATATTATGATATGATCAAGATTAAGTATATTTTAAATAAAACACAATTAAAATATATAAGATATATAAAAATATTAAAACATGTAATTGAACATAATTAAACATTTAAGCATAAGATAATATTAAGAAAGCATGTGAGGAGTTGTAATCAATAAAAAAATACATGCAATCACATAAAAAAAATCTCCCGCCTTTTGTTTGATTAAAAAATCGAACATAAATAACCAAAATATTTCTCCCCCTTTTTGTAAGTAAAAAAAAAGAAATCAATTTTCAAAACATGTAGAAAAGTACCATTGTAAAGAAATCAATTTTTATTTAGTATTGGTTGTCACCTCTGCCTGTCATCAATACCCACTTTTGGCGGTCTCTTTACATGGACACTCATTTTTTACCTCCTCCAAAGACTATTTATCTAACGGTTAATGTTTTTAATTTAAAAATAAAATCATTGCATCATATCTAAACAAACTATGCCAACATGTGATAATGGCCACATCAAAAGAGTGTCACCGGTTCAAAAAAGCCTACTTTGTTGAGTAGAGTTAGAATGAGACCACTTGTTCAAAACATACAACCTCACTACATTAGAAAGTGGCATGGACATCCAAATCAGCCTCCTCAGCACAAAGAGCACACACCTAATCGAAAACAACAAGCCATTGAAATGATAACCTCCTAGTTTGAAGAATATTTTAGAACAACTTCCACACCCTATCCAAAATAGATGAAAATAATTATATTTTTGATCTACCAACAATTTTCAAGAGTCCCAGATATTTGTTATGTCTATAAAAATTTGGCATTAAGAATAAATAGGGACCCAATCTCATTTCCAATTCCATCATTGCAGGATGCTTTTGATTTATGAAAATTGACTTTATTCTTGAAATCCTTTTCATATTTTTCAAGAAAATTGATAATAATATGGAATTACTCTCACATCACTCTAATAAACAAAAGGTTGTCATCATTAAAGAAAATAATGAGCACCCTTTAACCTTTTTTATAGGTCTTGGCTCCACGAATAAGCCCTCAAGTGTCTGCAAAGGCAAAAATATTGGACAACACATCGATAACAATAATTAAAAAATATGAAGAAATCAAAACTCCATGGTGAAGACCTCTAGTCAGTGTTATAGGCCTTGAAAGACCCCTATTGATATTAATTTTTTAAAAAACTGTGGCCACACATTTTATAATATTCTAAACTCAAAGATCATGAAAACCCATCCTTTGAAGATTTTTTTAGAAATCCCCAATTAACTATATAACATGCCTTCTTCATGTCAAGCTTAAAATCCATGATCCCTTTCCTTGTTGATGAATTTAATTTCAAAGAATGAAAAACTTCATGAGTGATAATAACATTATCAATAACGATATGATTTGGCATAAATGAACTTTGTTCCTAAAAAATGATAGCATGAAAGAACTCCCTTAATCGATTTTCAATAACCATCGAAAAGATTTTATAAATCAAATTGTATAAGATAATGGGTTAGTAATATGAAATAGATAGAGGTTTTAACATTTTCAAAATTAATGTATCATTAAACTACTCAATCAAAATGATTACCTTTAACAAATCTTTCATAACACTATTGGAAAATTGGACCATGACCACGATCCCATAGGCCAACCTATTTCCACGGTCCATGAATGACTATGGCAGTAGGGTGACCTATTGCCACAGTCCATATGAACCATGAAAATAGGATTTCTTATGAGATCCTATTAATATGGTCCATGTGGACCTTGGCTATAGGTTCACGTGGGAAATACAATAGTTTGGCGGGGATGGAAAGTTCTATGACCACGTTCAATGTTGATTGTGGTCGTATTCTGGACTTACATTCACATTCCATGTTGACTATGGCTAGAAGTGCCTAGATCCACCGTATGTTTTTTTAAATGTATAGTAATTATAATTAGAAATAATTATATATATATATATTGATATAGATATGTAAGTATATATATAAAATACGTGCCTTAGGTAATTTTTAAAAGCTTGGCATAAAGTTAGAGGAATTCATGGGATCAAAACTCAGAAGCCACATTTTTTTTTCCGGCTCTATTTTCACAGTCCTGAATGTAGCCTTAAAACCTACAACCATGATTATTACTATGGTTGTAGCCCGCTGTATACACCAACAATGATAGAACCCACATTTGTTTTGATCACAACCATAGGTGTTGGAGTTGATGTCCTATGACCAATTGTTTGTAATTTTATTACATGTATATTCAATTTATTGAATATTAATAAAACTTCTTATTACATATTGTTCGTTATTCTGCATGAATATAATGTAATAATTTCATAGAGTATATGTCACATTGATAATGTCATAACAGTTCTCCGCTATGATGAGAACTTTGAAGTGCTACAATGACATTCTTAAATAATGTTTTGCAGTTGGATAACATATTATAATGGGACACATAGTACATAGTTTGTTAGGTGAAAGTACTTGCTAGAAGATGAATCTTCTTCTCATGATGTTTGTACATGATAATATTTAAGATTAGAGATTATGAGAACAGACCTACTAGTAGGAATTCCGCATGCTTTGGCGTCATCAAATAAACCTATTCGTGATTGTGTGTAATGGTCCTTTGACTTTAAGATTATTATTAATTCATTTTTTTGAATCACATACTTAGATATATTTTTCAAACCATGATGATAACAGTTCATGGATAAGTTGGATACATTGGGTACGTCATGAGTGACATGTCATTAATGGATAAGTTAATGAATGATTTGTCCCTTCCATCTTTATGGAAAATGATATCTCAGCCCTTTGATTGGAATATAATTGCCATCCTGAATTCCATGGCCATGGTGTAATGATGTGCTTATTTTAGATAATTAAAGAAAGATTTATTGAGCCTATAAGTTGATGACACAGATGTGAAACCTGCTTGATGAGATATTTCGACAAAGAGATTATATTACATAGTGATCATTTGTATATGTTTGTCGTCATTGTGACATTAATATCTTTATATCGGGTGCCTTGACCCATTGCTAGACAGCAATCTTAGAATTTAGGAAAACCCACATAATTCCAATGAGAAAGAATCCAAGAGGGTCACACACTAAGTGTTACTGATGATCTCAATTAAATTCTATTTGAATTTTATTAATTAAATAAATATTATTCTCAAGACTAAGGGATAATTTTATTCACGTTTTATTGATAAAAAATATTTAAAGTTGAATGAAATATTTAAAATAAAAATCTATTCAGGTGCTCAATAAATGCTATAGGAGTTCAAATGGACCAAAACTATGTTCGGTGACAAATATTAATTAACAAGTCAGTTAAATAATATTTGTTACTGTGCAAGTTGGCACACACCACAAAATAATAATAATAATAATAATAATATTATGCAGCATGGGGTCTATGAAAGGTTATAATATTATTTAAGGTTCACCATGTAATTAAATAATTATTTTAACCTAAACCTTAACTCTATAAATAGACTAATATGTCTATTGTGTAGGAAAAAACGATCAGTGAAATTGAGAATAAAGAATTTTTTCACGCAACGAATTCTCCCTTTACTCCGATCCTCTCTCCCTCTAAAAAATGAGAAACACAAGAGATATTCCTTCATGATTGGAGGATGAGTGATCAACACAAATAACATAATATAATCGATTCACCATGATAGAACTTGAATATCGATGGACTTTTCTTGAAGATCAATGGAGCACGTGTGGATCACCGCTAGTGGGATTCTATTCTTGGATCCCCATAGCATAATGAAGATAATATGAAAGGGTCCTTTTTGGATGATCAACATCATCAACAAAGAAAGGTTCCTAAGCTATGGTAATCATTTCTTCCAACATTAAATAAATTTATTATCAATTTGACACACAAGATCCCTACTCTTGGTTTTGGTAATAGAAATATTAAAAGAAAGTTTAATATATCACCCACCATCACACATTTCTGCTACACATAGAACCAACAATTGGTATCAAAGGGGCCACATTTTAATTTATGATTATTTATTTTATTGTTTATCCATACACAATCATGGTTGAATTTTCATTTCATATTATTCATTATTTAATCTAATTTGAATCAACATGTTATTGACATATTAATCATATTCATTAAGTGTTTCATTTTCTTAAAGGTCTAATAATAGATGAAGAATGGCCCAATATTCAATTGGAAACTATTAATTTTTTCCTAATAAGAAAGGGTTATACGATGTGTACTTGTAAGTACACGTTATGTACCCTTGTACGCTGCACTTGACCATGCCGCAAGATACATGACATGCCACCTAGTAATTTCATGTAGTGTATGCCGCATGTTGATCAATAAACCTCACACACGGTTGTCAGATTACACGATGTGCATCAGTGTACACGTTGTGTCCTCTACATGTGTTAACAGAGTAAATTGTGCAATATGTGTGGTCATTATACATGTTCAAATCGTATGAGGTTGAAAACATAGAGTATTTATGATATAAATGACGTTTAAGTGGTGTACATGACCTATAGTTTATCAATTACCTTATCTGAGATACACGTTGAGTTATCTGGAAACATGAAATTAGAGATACATAACGTGTAGCTGAAGTGTAGACATCATGTAGTCTATCGCTTGAGAATACACTGAGTCTTTCGGCATGTTGCACGGGCACGTGATATTCAGATCACACGATGTGTAGCTGGTTTGTACATGCCATGTAATCCGCTAAGATACATGCTAAAGACCTGTGAGAGTATCTTATAACATGATAAACAGATATATAGCGAGTAGTTGGCATGTACACGCCATGTAGTCTGACCGAGTCAACACGTCGAAGCCCCAAATGTGAGACCTAGATACTTGACAACAAAGGTACATGATGTGTAGATGGATGATACACATCGTGTAGTCTCCCAATTTATGTGATAATTAAATAACATTAAATTGAAAAATTGCAGCATTAAAACCTTATTGCTTTTATTGACACTTTATATATTTGACAATTTAATAAGGTTTTTAAATAATTTTAAATTCTCAATTAATTTATTATAATAAATTTGTAACTATTGGTTTTTTCATTTATTTTTCATTAATGCCTTAATGATGGTTATCTCCAAGAGGATTTAAAAGGTTATTAATATGAAAGGGAATTAATTAATTCATGCGTGTTTGTATTAATAAGAAATAATGGATAAATAAATTAATGTTATCTATTTTCTTTTCACATACGTTGCATGTCTGACTGTTATGAGCTAGACCAAGACCAGTGTATGTGTTGAAATTTATTTAATTTAATTTATTGCAAGAGTTTTCAATTATTTATTATTAAATTAAATTTAATGGCCTACGAGTCACCCCCTCCATTATTATGTAGGATATGCATGTACAATGATATTTATGTAATCCCCCTTTAACCAATCCTTTGGTTTACTTCAATAGCACGTGAGTTATAAATATTTGTAATTAATGGAGTTTCCCAAGGCACGTGGAGGTCGTTAAAGATGAAACCATAATGATTCCAACCCAAGTGTTACATAGATGGATGGGTGGAATGTTGTACCACATGCCAAGACCGAAAAAGGAGTTATTTCCCCTAGGTTAAAAGTTGATTTAATATCCACTCATTAAATCAACCGTTATATCAACCTCATGAACGAGTCATTTAATTATTTCTTTATTTCTGTTTATTAAATTTTTTATTTTATGGATGCAAGGTCACGATCACATAAATAAATGAGTTTATACCCAAAGATTGAAATTAAATAAATAAATTATTCGTAAATGTTTTATACAACATGATTAATTAATTAAGTATCATTCAATTAATATTAACGAGACATGTAAAGGATAAAATAAGATAAAAGTTATGCATAATTAATTAAAATCCATCAACCTAATAATAATTCAGATTAAAACTTCCATTACTTGATTGGGAATGAAACCAAAGAACTAAGTGTAGTTTATGAATAAATTCTGGACACTTACTTTTATCGGGGAGTTATCATGAGGGTTTTGGGTTGGATTAACCAAAATAGTATTGATATGGATAACCAAAGTCTGTTCAATACAAATTTGGAGGCAAGTGTTGAGGAAATCCAACTTAGGACTTCAGGATAGGGGAATCCACTCAATGGATCAAGGAGATGCAAGCCCATAGTTGGCAAGACCTCCTACCTAATTACTTTCTTATGGTTTTCACAGCTAAAGTCAGGATCATTAAGAAAAGTAATAGGGATCCTTGCCACTAAAATTTCATATCAACTAAACATTCTAGGTTTAATGGTGAGGTCTATTGTAACTTGATAAAATAGTGGGAGAATTAATAAAATTAATTAATTTTTTATTTCTTGCATAATTTGTAATCAAGAAAAGTACTAATAATATGCTATTTTAATTGTAAAATAAAATGGAAATCATGTCATTCATACTATCCATATGATCAATATTACAGAAATAAAACCTCTTAACTTGCAATGACTTCCAGAAGTGGTTTAGATGCCTTCAGGTTATTCTAAACCATGAATGGAAATATTACATGCTAAAATCCTCAATACCTGATCTGTCTTCCAAAGAGGTGAGCGATGAAGAGTTCCTAGTATATGAAAAACATTTGAGAAGCATAGTCTACATTCAATGTTTGATGATTTATTCTATGTCTAGTGAAATCATGAAGTCTCATAAAAACCTAGATGTGAATAGCATGCTTGAGCACCTTCGTGGTATTTACCAGGAGAGAGCTAGATAAGAACTGTTTGAGATTTCCAAGGCTCTTTTTAAGAGAAAGCATGAAGAGGGTACCCCATTTGGGCCTCACATAATAAATCTCATTGGATATATTAAGTGAATATATATTCTAGGGTTTAAACTTCCCAAATGACCAAACACCAATCTCATTCTGGAATCACTCCCTTAGAGATTATCCAGATTTTTTTGTAAATTTTAATAAGAACACATTGAGAAGTATCTACCAGATCTTCTTACATCCTTAACCAAACAGAAAAGGATATGAAGCATGAAAAACCAACCTTACTTATGGTGTAAAAAATGGAAAGTAAAGAGACTTAATTCCAAAGCTTCTTTACACCCTTACAAGAATAAGAAGATCAAGGGGAAATCAGGGGAATAAGATGTTGTCTATTTTGCATGTGGAAAGAAGTTCCAATGGAATAAACACTGAACCCAACCAAAGAAGCAAGGGAAAGATATAGGTGTGTTTTTTTATAGAGTTAAATTTATCTATTTCTATAAATTGGGTATTAGATACACCTTGTAATGTTCACATATATATTCAAATATAGGCACCATGTAACGTTCTGTGCCCTCCCAATCCATTACTTTGTTAGTTTTAGGTGTTGGAGGTGTTTGGGGGAAGTTCTAAGATTTTTTGGTGGAAGTTGGAGGTGAAGTAGGAATTACACATTGTGTAAGTAGATTACATGATGTGAAAGTCCATTTTGCAGCTTTTCCATAGGGTTTCATGACATGTACACATTTTACACATCGTAAAAGAGGGTTTCATGATGTGTAATATTTTGGGGTTTAAAAATAAAAAATAAAATAATGAGGTGAAATGTTTCCTAGTGGAAACCAAACACCAAGGATTACATGATATGAAAGGGTATTACACGTCATGTAATACCTTGATCATGTGCAGTTTTGAAAATATTCTTTTTGGATTAACTTCCATTCATTCAGTTGTGATCCATTTTACTCCCATTTTGGGTGAACCCTAGGTGCCTCGAGGTGTCCTTTAAGACCTTCTTCATCCCTATTCGATCCGTTGACCCCGATCATTGTTCATCGGCTATCCATGGTTGGACCGTGGTAAGTTCTTCCCCTTTCTTGGTTGTTTTTCTTCTGTTTTTATCCTAGGGATCTGCTACGGTGGTGTTTATTTGGTTTGGGGTATGCGTCGGGTTTTTTTGATGAATCCTTGGGGTGGTAAAGGTTGATCCGTAGTTGTCGGGGTGCAGTTGTGGTTCATAATCATTCTTCTTCACCCTTCAGTGCGTAAAAATTGGAAAGATTCCTTGAGGTAGGATTCCTTTTACTTATCTTTATTATGTATCATGTGGGAGGGGATTTACTTCTATTTATCTATGAATTATAGTTGGGTCATCTTAAATTAAAGATAAATAATCAGTTAATTGAATTGAAAAGGGAAATTTGGTTTGATTCACATGTTTTTATAGCCTTGATATGATAGTGATATTGTGGATTGTTTGGTCTTGATGTCATGCTAAAAACTGTGGTCGTTGGGGGCTTTGTTTACATTGGATATATCTGTTGTGATTTTTTCTTAGGTTGTGATTGTTGTGATATCACCCTAAATAGAGATTCGTTAATTACTTATACTTGTATAATGAAATAGAATCCCCAAGATTTTGGTTTGTGTGATAATGCCCCAAATAATTAAAGTGAAATGTGATAAAATCCCCCATGTAAATATGAAAAATGATCTTTATGTTTTGTGATGTGTGTGGTTAGGGATTATGGGGATGGTGGTTTCTTTGGCCTTTCTTTTGGGTCGGTGTGTAACGCCCCGAACCCAGTTACCCAGAGTCGGTGCATTATTAGGTAACATTGGAATGATCACAAAAGATCAAGTCTTGAAAGACCGATTAGTTTAGTAGCCTTGGAAACACTAGATACATTCATAAGTGTTACATTACATCATAAAGTGAAAACTACAACAACATCTTGTCTCAACACTCATATCCCCTTATACTATCCCTACAGGTCATTCGTAAAATACTTCTTCACATCCTGGAAAAAATAAATCATAGAAATGGGTGAGCTCAAATGCCCAATAAGGATAACAATATAGAGGAAACTTTTATAAATAAGCATAAACATTTAAGGCAATGTATAACTAAAACAAAATCCTTTTAAACTTGAAATTTAGCATAATATGGAAAAGATAAAATGAAATAATTCCATTTACTTATTCACATGGATATTATACTAGTCGAATAATAACATGAAATATCAATAACCACTTTCATAATGATGGAATGCATAATGTCAGACTATCATAACCATATAGCCAAGGCCTTGTGCCAAGAATACAAATAATATTTTGTCAAGGCCTTGTTCAAAGACACTCGTTTGTCTCAAGAGACCAACCGATGTATTGAGGAGCTATAGTGGGCTCCACCCATCACTTACTAAGTCCAATGCATTCCAATATGAAAAGGTTTAAACATAACATAAACATTCGTATTAAAACTAGCATACGAAATGTAAATACTTTCTCCATAAACCATGAATGGTATACAAATAACACATACACATTCAAACATATCACAAAACCTTCAATACAATATGAAAGTTTTGTATCATAGTAAATCAACTTCAAATAAGCTTAAAATCCATCAAAGGATTTTGACATAGATGAAATCAAAACTATTTGAGAGAAATATCTCTTTTTTGAAATCATTTAAAAGTCACATAATTATAAAATAAAACATTTACTTTGAAAATATTCTTATAATATTGTAATGGAATCTTCAATGATTTTATAATGGCAGAAAATAGCCGCACCTGACGTATAAGTTAAAACAAAGTCATTCTTACCTTAATTTTTTTCGAAAAGGTTAAAAAGGACCTTGTTTGGAAAACGATGGAAAGATTCCTTTAAAAACATTTTATAAAAAGTCAAACAAGGGTATAAATGACTTTAACCCATAGTCTTTAAAATAGTAAGAATGATTTGAAATACATTTTTAAGAAACATGGATGTGGATGATAAAAAGATCCTAGTAGATAATTATGTATAAACAACCTCGGATAATAAAAAGATTGTGAAATTAACCCTTACCTTGTAATTTTCCTTGGTCGAGGGTAGTTTAACCTCCTGTATAATGGTGAAATAATTGTTATTAAATTATACAAGAATCATATACATTAATATGATATCATATAAGATCTTTTAACTTACTCGTTTTCTTTTATAAGTTTTGTTACATAAGCCGTGTTTGTTATGGATAGGTTGTATATTATCCATATCCATAATGATATCAAGTCCTTAAACATTATTTTTAATCATCAAATGAGAATTATACTTGAATGGATACGATGGGGAATGAATCTCATCGCGTTCGTGGAGACGGTAGTCCGTATGTACGCACGAACGCTACTTCCATTTCATTTATCATTTTAAAAGGAATCAAAACCAAATGATACATAGGTTTATTATTATTACAGTATAATATAATATGTTATATATGTTACTTAAGTTCATTACCACCATCCTTTATACGTTCCATGTATGGTATGAACGAGTCATATCACTTTGAGGGGGCGGTAGTCCGCACTTCCTCAAATGAAATTATCGTATATATAAACAACATGAAACAAATAATGGTATGATAAAAAATGAAATTACAGAATCTTATATATAAAATAAATATAATAAATATCATATTTAATTATAGTTCCATCATAATGGTCCCCATGAGAGGCGGTAGGAGATAATTTGAACAATCATCGTTTCGTGAGGCATTTGGTTGCCATCCACAGAAACATTATGTTCTTCACCCATTAGATGGAGGTGTGTGTAAGTGTAGTTTTAATACTTATCATAATAAAACCATATTATATTGAGTATACTGGTGTTTTTACAAAAGAAAAGAATAAAAAGAGTTTAGGGGTTGGGGAAGTAAAATAAAAGAAAAGAAGTTAAGAGAAATCGTTACCTTTAATTTGGGTAACTCCCTTTGGTTTGAACCAAAAGGACTCTTGAAGTGCCTTATGCCTAAGGTAAGGCTTCTAGGAGGAGGATAGGTATGTAGGGAGATTAATTGGGAATAGGTTGGATGAGCCAAAATAATTGAGAGGTGTGAGTAATTGGTTAGACGTGGTGTCCTTTTATAAGGGGGAGGAGGGGCTCTTTAGGAAAAACTTAAAGTATTATTTTATAATAAATTCATATTCGGTTTCTAATGGCTCCAAACTAGATTATTTAAAGTCTAAGGTGGGTATTGGTCGAAATCCACTCAACTAATAGATTTTAGACAGGTTTGGGTCACTATATTAACCTTATCTTTTAAATTTAACTCTTAGTAATATAGTTTGACATTTACCATGTCTCTTTGTATTTTGATATTATATAGTTAATAAAATTACTATATACTTCCAAGTGACCCAAAAGTGGTCCACTAATGACATACCTATCATAATATAAGTCCTTTTTCTGAACCTTATATTTTTAGGAATATTATATCAATTAATAATATAATATTTGTTTTAAAAACTCTTTTATGTCAATTTTGACACTATTTAATAATTGATTTTTGTTAAAGTCTTAACAACTTTATTAATTAGAAAAAAATTCATTTAATCAATAATATCATGTCATATTAACCAATAAAATTCGTGGAATTCATTAAAAGTATCAAATTATATTTATTTGGGTATTTATAATATCAATTAATTTAATATTTCACTAATAAGGTAGTTATTGTATCATCATTGTGTTATAAATAAATTAAATTATATAATGTCTAAAATTATAAATAAAATAACATTATTTAGTAAATTGTTTTTATATTTCTAATTAATATTTATAATCGAATTTATCTTATGTATAACCCTATATTAAAAATGTTTTAGTTATTAAACTTTGATTTTAACTCTTTTAACTCTTCTTTGAATTAAATAATAATAAATGTCCTAATCTAATTCAAGTGGACCAATAAGGTTAATATTTTATTCCTGAGGTTGTTTTTGGTCGAATTATACTTATCCAATAGAATTAGGACACGTGTTAGGGTAATAATAAAATCATTTTTACCCTTAATTACCCTATTTACTTTTTACCGTGGTAAATAAAAGTAAAAAGTTACTATTCAACAAAAATTATTCTTATCTTATCGAATCAAATTTTACTCCTTGATATTAACCATGTCTCTAGTATTTTCTAAATTCCACTCACATAAGCAGTAAAATTAAGTTTTATGTGAATTTGCAAATTCTCCTAGGAGGTAGGTAAAAGACGGTGAAAAGTTCAATAAAATTTTTATATATCTAAAATTATTATAAACTGAATCCAATGAATTAAATTGAACTTATATAGGTATTATGTATCTATTTTGACATAAAATAAATTTAAATAAAATAAATAATTATTTAAATAAAAATTTGGTTTTAAACTATAACTCAGTGTTTTTCACTATTCATCAAAAATTAAAAGTTTTTAGAAAAATACCAAAAAATTACCCTAACCTAATTTTGATATTCCAAATTCAATAATGAAGTATATTTTACCAAATTCAAAACATAGAATTTTCATTTATTAATTTAAAATTAATTCCCGCTGTCAAAACAAAAAGGTGTATTTTTAAGAAATAATAACTACTAAAAGTTTGACACTTGTTTATGTCCAATTTCAAAGTGAAATTACTTACAATGACCATCATTGGATTAAATGTTAAAAATATAATCTATTTATACTTCCAAACCATTAAAATTTATAATTTAACAATATAAATTATTTTGATTTAAAAAGTAGTTTTGAGTTAAAATATAATATTTTCACTATTCATCCAAATATGAAAGTTATCAGAAAAACACCAAAACTTTATTGAAACTAAATTCTTATGTCCCAATTCCAAAGAAGAAGTTTATTTTGTCAAATTGAATATATAAAAGTTTCAAATATTGGATTTAAAAAGGCCTCTACATTAAAAGGCGGTAAAATTGCATTTTTTGAAAAATAATTCTTTTATCTGAAAAAATGTATTTGTTCTTAAATTATGTCTAAGAAACTAATAATATGGATTATAAAATTATAAGGATTATATAAAGTTTAAAATTCAGTTAATACTATTCATAACTGCTTTTGAATGACTTTTTTGGTAAGTCATGGTGCGCTGGAACTCGGTGTTGCGTGTAGTGCAAGTTATTGAATTACTTTGAAGAAATAACATACTATGAAATCTTGGGGTGTTACATTATTCCATTCTTCAATAAATTGAGTCCTCACAATTTGAAATTATTTTTTGAAAATAAAAGGTTGAAAATAGAAAATACCTTTGGGAAAACCCACATAGGAAATTAGGTTAATAAAATTTAGTCTTAATAAGAGGAAAAGGGAAATGAAAGGGTCACCACCAAATTATGATCTCGATTAAGAGAACATTGGTGGAAATTAAAGACATATAATTGGAGGAAAAACATAAATATTTATAGGTAGTGATTGAGGTCATCAATCACAAACAAGTGTAAAATTGAGGGCATTAAATTCATCAATCTATGATGATTTAAAATACCATCAGTTCAACAAAAAATATGGTACTAGGATAACACTTTTTTGTTTTAAAATCCCTTCACTAAAGTATAAGAATTAATTTATTCATAGAATAAGAGAAGAAGAAAAATATATACTTGACAAGTAGAGTCCCATCCTTTAACTAATTTCTACCACAAACTCATATTTCTCTCTAAAAGATAATAGAACTTAAAAATAATATTCTATTTATCCTATTCGTATAGGGTTAAAAAAATGAATTTATAATTCATATACCAGATTTTTTTAAAAAAAAGACTACATTATTCAATCCAGGACATCACGTGGGCCAGTGGTAGGTGATACACCCTTGTCGCCCTTCGGTTGCGGGTTCAAGTCTCGCGGCCTTGCCGGACGCGACGGGTTGCCGCCCGACCTCTGGGTTGTACTTTTATGGAAATCCAAAAATAATCTCAAACTAGACTTATCCAAAATACTTCTGTCCAAACTCACAATAAACACAATGAAGATCCTTTTTTCCACGTAATAACATGTGAACACCTTCATCATGTATTCTTTTAAAACACTGCAACATCCTGAATTACCATAAAACCGTATTAATTACATTCATTCTCCCTTATTCCTTATAGAATACTGGATATACTTCTTCCATCCAAAAATTTTGTAAACTCCAACAATTATAGAATATACAAATCATTAATAAGTTTTAAGGTAGTTAAGAATATCTAATATAATTTATCCAAATCAAACATGTATTATTCCAAAATTACTACCTCAGTATCAAAACCATATTATGGTTTATCTTTCTATAAACCATATATTTTCCAAAAATTTAACCCACTATTGATTCACTTTTCTTGGTTCCACACAATCTCAAGTACTTAATGAAATAGTAATACAATACAATCCTTATATACTCCATAATTATTATAACCAGTACATTGTTGATACAACAGTCAAATGACATAATTCTCTAATAACAACATAAGAACTCTAATAATTCCTCCTCATCTGTGGTAGTATCATAACTTGATTATTATCCAATATTATCATTTGGGGAATACTCTGATGATTTGGACCTCGGTTCGCGTAGTGTCCCAACTCCTTGCAGATGAAGCATTGTTCATTTGAAACCTTTTTCTTACCCTTGGATTCACGTACTTGGTGTCCTTTTTCTCCACACTTATAACAAACTCCCATTCCCTTCAGGAAAGTTCCAGGGTGTTTCTTCCCAAAGTTATCACATATGGGAAAATTCTTCTTTTCCCTCTTCCCTTTATCTATCTTTCTCTCTTCCATCCTTTTCTTCTCTTGCTTCCCTTCAAAGCCATAGGACTCGGAGAATTCTTTACTTATCTTATTAACACATGATACTATTTCTTCATATGTTGAGAATACATGGGAGACTATTTCCCTTATAAATGTTGGATTAATACTGTGAAATATATGATCCTTCTCACTCCTTGGATCATACGTATTGCTGGAGTTCACATTCCTTCTATTGGGTACCATTTCTATACAATAGCATAAACTAGGTCAGTTTATGAATTGCAATGAATAATTCCAAACTTGTAAAATACCTAACATAAATTGAATGGTTTATGGATATAATACATAATCATAAATATGTTTTCATTGAGGAATTATATACTCATAAATCCTTCATAATGATTTGTAAATAAAATGAGAATTGTCCTAGGCATATCCTTCAGGAGTGTCATAACCAAGAGTGCATCAAGGCCCATTGTCGTGCACCAGTTCCCTTTTGATTCAAGCTCAAAGTGGTGTTTTTGGGTTTTACCCCTAGGTACATTTGTGCCAGAGCCGCCTCTACCTGCTCGTATCCAGACAGGGATGTATTGCTTGGAAAACTCAAAAAATCTCTACAATACCAAAATTCTAGGAAGTTCTTCTATACTAATCCTCAATATCCATCTTAGGTCCATATGCTCTAATTAGAGTTTATCTAAATCTAGTTTCCAAGGTTTGTACTAAAATTCCTCTGATACCAACTATAACGCCTCGATCCCAGTTACCCAGAGTCGGTGCATTATTACGTAACATTGGCATGATCACAAAATATCAAGTCTCAAAAGACCGATTAGTTTAGTAGCCTTGGAAACACTAGATACATTCATAAATGGTACATTACAACATAAAGTGAAAACTACAACAACATCTTGTCTCAACACTCATATCCCCTTATACTATCCTTACAAGTAATTTGTAAAAGAATTCTTCACATACTGGGAAAAATAAATCATAGAAAGGGGTGATCTCAAATGCCCAGTAAGGATAACAATATAGTGGAAACTTTTATAAATAAGCATAAATATTTAAGGCAATGTATAACTAAAACAAAAGCCTTTTAAACTTGAAATTTAGAATAATATGGAAAATATAAAATGAAATAATGTCATTTACTTATTCACATGGATATTCTACTAGTCGAATAATCACATGCAATATCAATAACCACTTTCATAATGATGGAATGCATAATACCGGACTATCATAACCACATAGCCAAGGAATCGTGCCAAGACTAAAAATAAGATTTTGTCAAGGCCTTGTGCCAAGACACTAGTTTTTCTCATGAGACCTACCGATGAATCAAGGAGCTATAGCAGGCTCCACCCGTCACTTACTAAGTCCAATGTATTCCCATATGAAAAGGTTTAAACAAAACATAAACATTCATATTAAAACTAGTATACGAAATGTAAATAATTTCTCCATAAACCATGAATGGTATAAAAATAACACATCCACATTCAAAAATATTACAAAACCTTCAATAATATATGAAAGTTTTGTATCATAATAAATCAACTTCAAATAATCTTAAAATCCATCAAAGGATGTTGACATAGATGAAATCAAAACTATTTGAGAGAAATATCTCTATTTTGAAATCATTTAAAAGTCACATAATTATAAAAGAAAACATTTACTTTGAAAATATTCTTATAATCTTGTAAGGGAATCTTCAATGATTTTATAACAGTAGAAAATAGCCGCACCTGACGTATAAATTAAAAAAAAGACATTCTTACCTTAATTTTGTGGAAAAGGTTAAAAAGGACCTTGTTTGGAAAACGACGGAAAGATTCCTTTCAAACCATTTTATAAAAAGTCAAACAAGGGTATAAATGACTTTAACCCATAGTCTGTAAAATAGTAATAATGATTTGAAATACATTTTTAAGAAACATGGATGTGGATGATAAAGAGGTCCCAGTAGATAATTACGTATAAACAACCTCAGATAATAAAGAGATTGTGAAATTAACCCTTACCTTGTACTTTTCCTTGGTCGAGGGTAGTTTAACCTCATGTATAATGGTGAAATAATTGTTATTAAATTATAAAAGAATCATATACATTAATATTATATCATATATGATCTTTTAACATTGCTTTGTTAATAATATCTTAGTATTATCGTCGTTTCGGGTGTTAACTTACTCGTTTTCTTTTATATGTTTTGTTACATAAGCTGTGTTTTTTATGGATAGGTTGTATCTTATTCATATCCAGAATGATATCAAGCCCTTAAACATTATTTTTAATCATCAAATGAGAATTATACTTGAATGGATATGATGGGGAATGAATCTCATCGCATTTGTGGAGACGGTAGTCCATACGTACGCACGAACGCTACTTCCATTTCATTTATCATTTTAAAAGGAATCAAAACCAAATGATACATAGGTATATTATTATTACATTATAATATGATATGTTATATATGTTACATAATTTCATTACCACCATCCTTTATACGTTCCTTGTATGGTATGAACGAGTCATATCACTTTAAGGGGGCAGTAGTCCGCACTTCCTCAAATGAAATTATCGTATATATATACAACATGAAACGAATAATGGTATGATACAAAATGGAATTACATAAAATTATATATAAAATAAATATCATAAATATCATATTTAATTATATTTCCATCATAATGGCCACCATGAGAGGTGGTAGGAGATAATTTGAACAATTATCGTTTTGTGAGGCGTTTGGTTGCCATCCACAAAAACATTATGTTCTTCACCCATTAGATGGAGGCGTGTGTAAGTGTAGTTAGAATACTTATCATAATAAAACCCTAGTATATTTAGGATACTGGTTTTGTTACAAAAGAAAATAATAAAAAGAGTTTAGGGGTTGGATAAGTAAAATAAAAGAAAAGAAGTTAAGAGAGATCGTTACCTTTAATTTGGGTAACTCCCTTTGGTTTGAACCAAAAGGAATCTTGAAGTGCCTTCTTCCTAAGTTAAGTCTTCTAGGAGGAGGAGAGGTATGTAGGGAGATTAATTGGGCAGAGGTTGGATGAGGAAAAAGTCTTGAGAGGTGTGAGTAATTGGTTATACGTGATGTCCTTTTATAAGGGGGAGGAGGGGCTCTTTATGAAAAACTTAAAGTATTATTTTATAATAAATTCATATTCGGTTTATAATGGCTCAAAACTGGATTATTTAAATTCTAAGGTGGTTATGGGTCAAAAACCACTCAACCAATAGATTTTATACAGGTTTGGGTCACTATATTAACCTTATCTTTTAAATTTAACTCTTAGTAAAATAGTTTGACATTTATGATGTCTCTTTGTATTTTTATATTATATAGTTATTAAACTTACTATATACTTCCTAGATACCCCCAAGTGGTCCCTTAATAAAATAACTATCATCATAAAAGTCCTTTGGACGAACCTTAGATTTTTAGGAATATTATATCAATTAATAATATAATATTTGCTTTAAAAACTCCTTTATGTCAATTTTGACACTATTTAATAATTGATTTTTGTTAAAGTCTTAACAACTTTATTAATTCGAACCAAATTCATTTAATCAATAATAACATGTCATATTAACCAATAAAATTCTTCTAATTCATTAAAAGTCTCAAATTATATTTATTTGGGTATTTATAATATCAATTAATTTAATATTTAACTAATAAGGTAATTACTGTATAATCATTGTGTCATACATAAATTAAATTATATAATGTCTAAAAATTATAAATAAAATATCATTATGTAGTAAATATTTTTATCTTTCTAATGAATATTTATAATTGAATTTATATTATGTATAACCCTATATTAAAAATGTTTTAGTTATCAAACTTTGATTTTAACTCTTTTAACTCTTCTTTGAATTAAATAATAATAAATGTCCTAATCTAATTCAAGTGGACCAAAGAGGTTTATATTTTATTCCTAAGGTTGTTTTTGGTCGAATTATACTTATCCAATATAATTAGGACAGGTTTTAGGGTAATAATAATATCATTTTTACCCTTAATTACCCCATTTACTTTTTTACCTTGGTAAATAAAAGTAAAAAGTTACTATTCACCAAAAATTATTTTTATCTTATTGAACCACATTTTACTCCTTGATATTAACCGTGTCTCTCGGATGTTTGAAATTCCCCTCACAGAAGCGGTAAAATTAAGTTTTATGTGAATTTGCAAATTCTCCTTGGAGGTGGGTAAAAGATGGTGAAAAGTTCAATAAAATTTTTATATATCTAAAATTATTATAAACTGAATCCAATGAATTAAATTGAAATTATATAGATATTATGTATCTATTTTTACATAAAATAAATTTTAATAAAATAAATAATTATTTAAATAAAAATTCGGTTTTAAACTATAACTCAGTGTTTTTCACTATTCATCAAAAATTAAAAGTTTTCAGAAAAATACCAAAAATTTACCCTAAGATAATTTTGATATTCTGTATTCAATAATGATGTCTATTTTACCAAATTCAAAACATAGAAGTTGCATTTATTAATTTAAAATTAATTCCCGCTGTCAAAATAAAAAGGCGTATTTTTAAGAAATAATAACTACCAAAAGTTTGACACTTGTTTATGTCCAATTTCAAAGTGAAATTACTTACAATGACCATAATTGGATTAAATGGTAAAAATATAATCTATTTATACTTACAAATCATTAAAATGTATAATTTAACAATATAAATTATTTTGATTTAAAAAGTTGTTTTCAGTTAAAATATAGTATTTTTCCATATTCACCAAAATATGAAAGTTATCAAAAAAACACCAAAACTTTATTGAAACTAAATTCTTATGTCCCGATTCTAAAGAAGAAGTTTATTTTGTCAAATTCAATATATAAAAGTTTCAAATATTGGATTTAAAAAGGCTTCGCCATTAAAAGGCGTTAAAATTGCATTTTTTGAAAAATACTTCTTTTATCTACAAAAATGTATTTGTTCTTACATTATGTCTAAGAAAATCATAATATGGATTCTAAAATTATAAGGATTATATAAAGTTTAGAATTTATTTAATACTATTCATAACTGCTTTTGAACGACTTTTTTGCTAAGTCATGGTGCGCTAGAACTCGGTGTTGCGTGTAGTGAAAGTTATTGAATTACTTTGCAGAAATAACATACTATTAAATCTTGGGGTGTTACATGGTGAGGTTATGGTTTTTTTGGCCATTATTGTGGGATGATGATGTGATGTTTATTTGGCCATGCTTGTGGGGCGGTGAGGTGAGATTGTTCGGAATGTTGAGCTATTTATGGAATGTGGTTGCTTTTTTATAAATGGTCAAGTAGTGATGGAATGAATAAATTAATATTAAATAATGTTTGAAATGGCATGGGTAGGTTTGGTTAATCAAATGGAAATTTTTTAATGGAAAAGTAAATGTTGGGTTGTCTGGTTAAAGGTGGTTGATGCTAAATAAAGAAATGAATGGGTGTTAAAAAGAGAAGAAATGTGAAGCCACTTGTTAAGTCTCTTTACCTTCTGAAATGAATGTTGAAAATACTAATAAATGCATTTAGAGGTGGCAGTAAAAGTGTTGGTGTTGTGAGATGATTTGTTTGTTTGTGAACCCATAGGTTGGGATGAAGTGTTTGAGACTATACATATATTCGTATGTTATTGTGATTTGTATATGCACCCAACCATGTTGAGCACTATGTGCTGAACACCCGCATCATCATGTGGGGGGTGTTTTTCCCAATATCCGGTGAGGAGTACGAATGACTAAGTACCAACTCTTTTCCACTCTCTCTTCTAGGCGAGGTAGGTATGACACAGGCTGTGATGGATGGAGGTCTATTAGTGCTTTATATAATGGTTGTGATGGGCCAAGTGTCTTTGGGAAAGATGTGATAGCCTAGGTGTTTGTAGGTGATGTGGTTTGTGTTGTCCCAATTGTCTTTGGGATGATATGTGATGTGCTTTCCTAGGTGCTTTGGGATGAGATATGATGCGATATGTTGTGAGGACCAAGTGTGTGTGGGTGGGATGTGTTGTGAGGCCCAGGTGTGTGCAAGCAGGATGTGACGTGGTATACAAAAGGGATGTGAGCACCATGACGTACGATGTTGGGAGAGAGCGACATAACAGTGGGAAAGTGGTGTAGGGTACCTTATGATTGACATATTTTACTTTATATTGTATTACTTGGCTTACGTTACTTGGTGAGCGTGCCTTGGTGAAGTTGGGATGGTTAATATATCTGTTTAGGTGCTGTTTGGTTCTACTATTTTTTCGTAGGAGAATTAGTATGCTTCTTTCACATGTGCACAAGATACTTTGTTTTTCCTACTAAGTATACCCATATGCTCACCCTACATATATAAAACTACTTTTAGGTTTTAGGAGGATTTCGTGGACCGTTCTGGGCATTACTAGCTCGGACCTTTTC
Source organism: Viscum album (assembly GCA_963277665.1). NCBI lineage: Eukaryota > Viridiplantae > Streptophyta > Magnoliopsida > Santalales > Viscaceae > Viscum > Viscum album. Next base: position 1,410,184,346 of record OY728125.1, read on the forward strand.
ATAGCTACCGTGTCACTGCCTTAGCTTTTCATTTGGGTATTTACTTTGGAGATTTTATTATATTTGTATCAGTTCTACTTTTTGTATGCATGTGAGATGGTTTTTGGATTTCTATTTTATATTATTCCTTGGAGTTTTTGTGGATGATTCATTATATCTCCCGATCTTATTTCTTATAAAGGGAAATGCTTCCCATATTGTGATATTTATACACCCTTGGTGCTAGTCACTAACCCGAGGCCTACTGGTGGTAGGACTCGGGGGTCATTATCTCTCTCCCCTCATTGTGGTATCTTTGGAGGGAGGGGGTCGTGACAAAGTGGTATCAAAGGTGATGGTTGAGAGATATTATGGAGTTGGAGTTAGGCACAATGAGGATTTCATGGGATGGCATGATGATAGTTCCAATTGACCTTGGTGTGTGACATAGGATAGGGAGACCGTATAGGATATGGGATTTGAGTGTCCCTCATGATCCAGTGCACAAGATCTGAGCTTATTAAAGGACCAAGTAATATGGACCTACTTGCAAGGTAGAGACATAGGAAAGGTACATGAATCATAATGATTTGTGTTCTTGTTTGAATTGAGTTGTTTTGGGAAGGTTAAAATGGATAAAATAAATAAAATGAATTAAAATAAATCCTAATGAAAATATATACTATCAGGCTTAGGAAAGATTTTTTTACCTTTCAGTTATGGCTCATGGTTGTCATCTGTGTGGGGATCAGGTAGTGGAGGTTCAATAGGCTGATTTGGTTGATCACCGTAGGGTTGATCCAGTTGAGGAGGATGACCAGTGGAAGAGGAAATTGTGTGCTTTCCAGTGGCAGGATTTAGGGAAGTATGAGGGAAATGTTTCATATGTGGAGTCAGAGAGCTAGTTGGAGGATCTTGAGATCGCTTTCAGTTTGATCTGAGCTCTGACAGAGTACTGGGTCCCTTTGACAGTCAGTCAAATGCAGGGAGATGCATGTTAGTGGTGGATTCTGTATCTAGGAGAGTGGAATGAGGTATATGTTTTGTCGTTTGACTTATTGAATGATTTCCGAGCAGAGTTCCTTTCATCGACCATGAAGGCAGTAAAGAGGAAGGAGATTCTTTCTCTTCAGTAGGGGAGCATGTCAGTGTGGGAGCTGAGAATCAAGTCCAAGGAACTTCTGTATTTTTCATCAGACCTTTTTCTAGATGAGGAGTCTCATGAGATACGTCTTGAGGAGGCACTTCATCCTTCTATCCAGTATGGAGTTAATCCTTTTACATTGCCGATGTATCTAGAGGTTCAGAAGAAGTAAGAGGTGATCGACCATTTTCACTTGTGAGGAGGTCTACCATGAGAGGGGAGCTAATAGAGATCTTTGACAAACAGAGTTTTCGGTGGCAAATCTTAGGTGTCGGGACCTTCATGGTTTCAACCGACAGGGAGTCAACCTCAATAGATTCCTTTTCGTCCTTTTGATGCTAGTAGTTTCCGTGCTTTTCCTGGGGGATTTTCACTAGTGTGTTTTGTTTGTGGGGTTTGGGGTTATTTCTAGATCTATTACTCGGAAGTTCCTTAAGCTCATTTTGGTAGAGGTTGATAGGTTCAATTCCAGCCTCAACAATAATTTCTAGTGAGACCGTTTCAGCAGCAGGGGCAGCAGACTTTTTCTCTGATGAGGGGATATGGAGCGATCAGAGGCCGACCTTAGGATATTCCTCATGTTCAGGGACCACGACCCAAGCATAGAAATGGAGGTGGTTGTCAGAAGAGAGTCAGAGGATTAGGGTGTGGTCAATTAAACCCAATAGAGGCAGCAGTTCTAGAGGGCTCAGAGATCATCAGAGGTATGATCAGTTTGTTTAACACCCTTATTTGTTCCTTGTTTGATTCAAGAGCTCTAGACTCCTTTGTTTCACCTGCTCTATCCCATGCTCTGGGAATAGACATAGAGAGGCTTCCCATGCCTCTCGTGTTGAGTATGACATTTAGAGACCAGAACAACTTGTTTGATTTGTGATGGGGGATGTAGACTAATTGTGGGACTGCATCAGTCCCATGGGGATCTCTTCTTACTACAGATGCATCCATAAAATGTCTTTATCATCATTGACTAGTTGTATTCCATACATGCTATTCTCAATTGCTTTCAGAGGAGAGTCATGTTTTTGGATGTGGATGACCAACATGGTGTTTTCATTAGTGAGAGAGGTTGTTAGGTGGGAAATCGGTGTGTGAAGCCCCTTATTTCCTTGTTAGCTGAGGTGTTAGTGGAATCAGTGGATGTTGGAATGGTAGAGGTTCCTAGGGTCATTGGGGAGTTCCTGGATGTTTTCCCCAGGGAGGTTGTGACACTACCCTCTCAGCGTGATGTTGAGTTTGGGATAGACTTGCAGCCCGATGTTTCTCCAATTTTGATGACTCCTTATCGGATGACACCTTCTGAGTTGTGAGATTTGAGAATTCAGATAGATGATTTGATGTAGAAGGGTTTTATCTGGCGCAGTGTGTCACCGTGGGGTGCCCCAGTGTTGTTCTCTAAGAAGGAGGATGATAATATGAGGTTGTGTATAGACTACTGGAGGTTGAATCAGGTGATAGTAAATAACTGTTACCCTCTTCCGAGGATATATGATCTTTTTTACCATCTAAGAGGGGCAAGTTGGTTTTCTAAGATCGATATGTGGTTTGGATATCACCATTTGAGGGTGAAGGAGGGAAATATTCTGAAAACTACCTTAAGATTCAGGTATCAGCACTTTGAGTTTGTAGTCATGTAATTAGGTGTTAAGAATGCACCAGCTGTGTTCATGGGGATTATGAACTCTGTATTCTATGAGTTCCAGGACTAGTTTTTCATTGTATTCAGCGATGATATCTTAATATACTTGATGTTAGAGGAGGAGCACACTGATCATCTCAAAACTGTCTTTCAAGTTCTTCAATGCCACTAGCTATATAGAAAGTTGTCCAAGTGTAAGTTTTGGACACAAGAGGTGCATTTACTTGGGCATGTGGTGTCTCAAAAGGGTGTGATAGTAGACCCGTCGAAGGTCGAAGCAGTTGTTTCTTGGGCAACACCCAAGAACATGGGAGTGGTTCGCAATTTCTTTGGTATCGTAGGCTATTATTGGAGATTTGTACTTGATTTATCTCAACTTACAACCCCATTGATGGTTTGACTTGAAAAAACCAGACTTTTGTGTGGAGTGATCAGTATCAAGTAGCGCTTGGTTACCTGAAGGGGAAGTTGGTTAGTGCTCCAGTACTTTGGTTTCCTAAGGAATGGGTGATGTTTTCGGTGTTTTGTGATGTTTCACATTTGGGTTTGGGATGCATGATAATGCAGTAGCAATCAGTGATCTCTTATGGGTCTAGGCAGTTATGTCCCCACGAGCATAACTATGTCACCCAAGATCCGAAACTAGCATCTTTTGTGTTTTCACTGAAGTTGTGACACCATTACCTCATTGGGGAGCACTTTGTGGTCTTCACAGATCACTAGAATATGAGGTATATCTTTTAACAGTGTGACCTGAATCTAAAATAGTAGAGGTGGATGAAGTTTCTTTAGGACTTTGATTTTGAGTTCTCCTACACCTTAAGAAATGGAAATGTCATGGATGATGCTTTGAGCAGAAAGTCACAAAAAAAGGTTCTTTGGGAATCGACAGATGCTTAGAGAACTATGGAAGAGTTGGTAGCTGAAAGGCATTTTCGTGGGCACCCTAAAATGATTAGTGTGATTTTTGGGTACTTAGATGCAATAGAGTGGCTGACCAAGGTCGTCTCTCAAAGGAGGAAGTAAATTTGACAACATATTAAAGGTATTTTGAAAATAACATAAAAAGGAATAAGAACACTACTTGAAAGGATGGGGGGGGGGTGGGTTGTTTACCATTAATAAATCTAGAATAAGTTTTCTGGAAGAATATTGTATATTTTTTTTTGTTTTTATTTTTTTGAAATGAAGTTCGATTAAAAAGATAAAACATGAAGATATTTTTTAGAAAATATTTTATAAGGTGAAATCGATCTAACTCTACCTCTTCTCTCAATTATTTATCATTATCATCTAAATTAACATCCACTTAATTATGATCCCCTAAATTTTTAACCCCCAAACCCTATAAGAATTAACTTTACCACAAAGATGAAGTGAATTAAACCATATGCTATCTTCGAAACATAAAATCGTAACACCCTGTTTTGAATGATGTTCTAAGGATAACTTATGGTTAGTGGTAAATTAGGACACATATCCATTCTAGAAAATGAGGATGAATTTTTTTTAGGTATTATATGTGAACTCTACAAATTTACCCCATGTGGCCTTGTATTACTGATTAAGATCGCGCTCTCACAATTCACACAATACTCGACCTCATGTGTTTTTGTGTTAATTGTTCAATTGCCTGCTTAGTTTATTCTAATTAAAAAACTCAATTCATGGATCATATTAAGTGAATTACAGTAGCTCAATGATTCAAAATAATTAAATGAAGAGGGTAGAAGATAGATCGATCACTAAGAAAACTACTCTTCCATGGGCAGTGTGGTCATCGTGGAAACCTTTTGCATGAGCAAAGGATTGAAAGGGTAGGACCCAATCTCGTCTCCACTCTTGATTCCAGCCCAATTATAAAGATTAAGAGAAGAAAAAATTTGAACAAAACAGAATAAAATAGTATAAATAAAATAATAACAAAGAAGTTTATTACACAAACAAAAGTATTACAACACGAAGAAGAAGAAGAATGAGAAGAAGAAGGTTTCGTCGAAGGGATCCTTGCTTCAAGAGATACCCTTATTGAAATGGTTGTATAATTGAAGTGGATCCACTTATACTCTACCCTAAACTTCCCAATACATGTATCAACCCCTCTAAATTACAAAAACACTAATTTATAGAGTGGAGGGGAGGCTAGGTTTAAAGAGGTTTAAAGTGTGAATGGGGAATCTCGACCAAATATTTTAATCCAACTTGAATTGCCCATTTAACCTCCAAAACGCATGAACAATATATTTTTCCAGAATCATGATTTGTTAATAATTTAGTTGGAGATCTCCTCTCAAAATTTGGACCCAATCCAAGCTCTTATTAATAAGTTATGGCCCAAATACAAAACCAATATCCAATTTAGAAGGTCCAGCCCACATTTGACTTCATGGTTCATTTAGTCTAAACAAATGTACATTTTATCTCTAATGTCCTAAACAAAAGTTGTAAAAAATTAAGTTAGAAACATAGTTAAAAAATTTCAAGTTCAAATAATAAATACTATAATATTTATCTTTGAAATACAACAGTGCACTATAAAGGGTAAAACTGAAATTTCCATCAAATTTTCAAATGAATGATCTAACCCCAAGTATTTTATAAGTAAACATATTTAACACAATGTGAGGAAATTTTATCATTTATTATAAATAAAATATTCAATAAAAATGTGTTTTATCAACTCTCCCACACTTTCCCTTTTTCACTCCTGGGAAAAACCTCATATCATGTATTCGAAAAAATTGTGACAAGATATGCATATTCATATTTCTAAATCCACAGTGAAAATATAGACAAAGTAAGAATCCCATCAAGAGTCAATATCAATAAATTTTAAAGTCATTATCTCATAAATTGTGTCAAAACAAAATCTAGTGAGATTCATAACATTAATCATAGCGAAACAAGTCATGGGAGGAGGACCAATTCATCACAGTGAAGACTACTCACGATTCACTTACCGTCTACACATCCTTCATATATGGAAGTTATGACTCTAACATGAGGGTGAGACTGTGGAATGAACTCAACTCTTTCAATCCGAGGGAGGTTCTGTGGTTACTTGGGGGGGATTTTAACGTGATCGTGGATCCCGATGAGAGGAAGGGATTAGGGCCGTTCAAAAGGAGATCCAGTCTGGAGTTTTCTCAATTTATGGCCGATAAGGGCCTCATGGATCTCAGTTATGCAGGGGATAGATTCACGTGGTGTAAAAACCAACGGGGACATAGCTGGTCATGGAGCCACCTAGACAGGTGTTTGGCGAATGGGCATGCTATCTCCAAGTACGGTGGCACCAAGGTGGTCCATCTTGTGTGAGGCATCTCCGAACACTCTCCCTTACTGATCACACTTTCCTCCATCTGCAATTCCACTATGTGCTTTAGATACTATCATCTTTGGGATAACAAGCCTTCTTTCCTGAACACAGTTTGGGATAGCTGGGCGACTCCTTCCTAGGGGTATGCGTGGGTGGACTTACATAATAAGTTGAGGTGGATGAAGGAAAGGATGTAGGCGTGGGCAGAGGATCTTCCTCCACTGGGTAGGGATGTGTTGGTCAGCTCGCAAGTTGTCGACCAACTCAAACAGATCCTGGAGGGAGGATGGGATGAGCAGGTTTTCTCAGATCTCGTCAAAGCGAAGGAGCTCCTAGCGGACATGTTGCTGAACCAGGAGCGCATGTCTAGGGAGAGCGTGAGAATAAAGTGGCTGAAAGAGGGGGATATCAACTAATATTTATTCCACGCATGAATCAAGGATAGGAAAAGTCTGATGAACTTGAACATCCAGTTGGAGGATGGGTCTTTTACGGATGACAGATATGTTGTAGGTGGGTTGGCCAATGAGTACTTAAGGGATCTCCTAAAGGGTACTAACGTCCAGTGGCCTATGGGATATTCGGGCATCAACACAGATCTCTTTGATGCCATACCTCACATGGTTACAGACCAGGATAATGAAGGTCTGGGAGCTCTTCCTTTGGAAAAGAAGATTTTTGAAGCCATTTTGAAACTCAACCCGAATAGCGCGGCGGGACCGGATGGATTTCCCACGTCCTTTTACAGAGCATTTTGGGAGGTTATCAAATGTGACTTGATCACCGCTGTTCAGGACTTCTTCAGGGGCGGGCATCTACCGAGGGTCACTTGTGCCACCACAATTGTGTTCATTCCCAAGGTAAAGAACCCATCCTCAATCCACCAAATCTGACCTGTGAGCATGTGCAATGTTTCGTACAAGATCCTCACCAGCGTCATTAACTCCTGACTAGCAGCTTTTCTTCCGCGGTGGGTGGATTTGGAACAACATAGGTTTCTGAAGGGGAGATGCATCCAGGGAGTAATAGCGTTGGTCCAGGAGATGGTTTGTGATATTAACCAAAAGTCCCGCGGGCTCAACTCAGTCATTAAAGTTGACATGAGAAAGGTATATGATCGGGTGGAATGGAGTTTCATCAACAAGGTGTTGGAATGTATGGGCCTCTCTTCCATAATCATCGACACTCTGTTTCGCTGTTTCAGTTCATCGTGGTTGGCTGTCTCTTTTTTGGGAAAGACATTCGGTTTCTTTAAACCAATCTAGGGAATTCACCAAGGGGATCCCATTTCACTGAGCTTGATTGTTTTGGACCAGAATGTTATAAGTCGTCTTATTCATCATAGCCTGGACAGTGGTCATATGCTTCTTTACCGCCGCAGATCGAACCAGCCATCAGTGTCACACATTATATTCATAGACAAGACCATTATTTTTTTGAACGCTTCTAGTATATCCTTGAGTTATCTGAACAGGCTACTGGAGGAGTATTGCCTTTAGAGCGGTCAGAGAATTAATAGGGGAAATAGTAGCTTCTTCTTGCCCTCCAATTGCCTCCCTAGCAGGGCTTCGATGGTGGGTCTCCTTCATGAGATGCAGAGGGGGGCCTTTCCTATGATATTCCTTGGGTCTCCTCTTTCGGCTGACCGTTCTCACATCCAAGACTTCGAATTCCTCGCCAATAGGATCACATATTGGTTGCTCAACTAAAAAAACAACCTTCTGTCCTTTGGTGGTAGAATTTCCTTGGTCAACAGAGTCTTTCTTTCCACCCCGGTTCACGCTCTCTCGGCACTAAAGGTACCAATGGGTGTCATTGCTTGCATCGATAGGATTTTGTCCAAGTTTATCTGGGACCCCAGGGGTGATGGGAAATTTCATTGGGCCTCTTGGAGCAGATTGGAACACATGAATTATGAGGGGGGGGGGGATCAATGTGTGTAGCCTCGAGATTTCCCTCCGCGGCATGCACGCAAAGATTTCATGGGAGGTGCTGGAACAACGTACTCTATGGGGGCGCACCATGCATGAGAGCTCTCCAGGGGACTCGTTTTCCATTGATGGCCACACCTCTCCCTTCTGTATGGATATTGGACCCATCGTGAATGATCTAAGGAGGCATGATCGCTGGATAGTTGGACGTGACGATGTCCTGTTTTCGCATCACAACTAGAGCGACTCGATCATTGGTTTCCCTGGTTGCCCTGTCACGAAAATATAATTTCCTGAAGCTAGCTAGTATTCGAAGTTCATTAGGTCCGTTATGAATAGGGATCAACATGATCTCTTCTCCCTCATCGAGTTGTCTTCTGACTCAGATCGGTGTGTCTTCACCCCCTCACCCTCCGGTGTTTTTACCATTAAATACTACCATAGGATTACAAGCACGCAGTGGAAAACCATTCCCTATAATGAGGTCCTTTGGACCAACGATATCCCCTCCAAATATAAATTCCTCACCTGGAGGATCAGGAATAGGGATCTTCCTACAGACGATAACATCAAGCATTGCGGTGTGAAACTATCTACCAGATGCATGTGTTGCCATAGCCATGTAGAGGAGAGTTCTGGCCATATATTTTTTGAAAGTGAATGGGCGTGCGAGGTTTGGGGAAACTTCAGTGATTTAACAGTGATAAACATTTCTTCAATGGCAGATCAACCATTCTTGTAATGCTGGTATCAGGGTGCAGGGAACAGAGGTGCAGAAAGGTGGGCTCGCTCGGTGATTTTGCATGCGGGATGTCGGAGTATGTAGCAGGTGAGGAACAAGAAGATCTTTGAAGGAAAGGCATCCTTGAGTCAGGAGATCATTAAGAGGACCTTTAGCCTGATTTTAGTCTTGATCAGTGTGCAGGTAAGATGGGGAGATTCTTCGTACCTTCGGCGGTTTGGTTCAGGGGCCCCCTATCTCAGGCGGGCAGTGGAACGTCTTCGGGTAGATGGATTCAATGGCATCCTCTGTCGAGGGGTCTGAAACTCAACATTTATGGATCGTGTGTCTTCGTGGATTTGTAGGGAGGTGGGGTAGTTCGTGATGGCGCAGGGTCGTTCTACATGGCGTTTTCCATTCAGTTGGGTCAAGGGATAGCCCTTCAAGAAGAAACCTTGGCCATGAATGGAGGTATCGACTTTTGTGGCCAGAATGGATTGCATATTTTTGAGGTTGAAACCGACTCAATGGTGTTGCATAATGCCCTTCGTGGCATTGGGGAGATTCCATGGTCAGTCACATACGTGGTCAGGGCTTGCCGTGTTATTTTAGGAGCCCATACAGGTGTGCTTCATAATTGGCGGAAAGGAAGCAAGGTTGCAGATTACTTGGCTTAAATTAGCTTCCCCGGTTCGGACCATGTTTATTTTCACAACCTGGATAGTCTGACACCGATGGGGGTCAATATTATTCATGGAGATTCCCTCAGACACCATTTCTTTTACCCCCCATAGCTTCTTTTCCAGCTGGCCCTGGTTTTCCTGGTGGGCCTTTACAGTTTTATTTTTGCTTCTTTGAATAAAAAATTTACTCTTCAAGGTCAAGGAAAGACCATGTTATAAGTTGAAAAGAATTAATTACCATAAATATACATTTAATTGGGTAAGATAAACTTCACAAGTCATGATTGTGTGAAAAATTGTGTGGAGAAATCAATGACAGAATTTACCATGAACAAATATCACAAATAATGATGTCAAAATCTAAAAGGTTTTATAATGACACAACCATTCATATCATCGACGACTTCAATTTTTATAAAAGTCAACCCTTGATGATGAAATCTTACTCATGCTTCTATTTCTACCAATGAATTTTGAAAACATGTATTTTCCATATGTTCCACATGAGAATGTTATATGATATATATATATTTTTGAAAATTTTAACCAAAAACTTAATATAAAATACACATAAAACACACAAATGAAAATCCTAAATGTCTACCCCAAAATGTTTTCCCCTCTCCCATGCTTAAAATATTTCATTGTCCTCAATATGAACCTATGAGATGATATATGCACATGAAATGTATAATTTTAAATAATAAAAATAATATAAAAGTGAAAGGGTTAGGAACAACCTGATATGATCAAGTGATGATGGGGTCATGCAGTGTGATGAAATCCACTACATCAATAGGAAGTCTCTCAATATATTTCTTCAAAAGTTTCCCATTGAATGTAAATATCCTTTCCGTGTCCACTTGTGTGATCTACACTACACAATAAGGAAAAAAATTAGTCACAATATAAGGACCTAACCACCTGGAATGAAACTTACTAGACATCAGCTTCAATCGTGAACTATAGATAAAGACTTTCTCTCCAACATGAAATTCTCTTTGCTGGATCATTTTTTCATGAGATTCTTTTGATATTTCCTTGTAGAGACTTGAGTTATCATATGAAGACAATCAAATCTCCTCAAGCTCTTGAATTTTCAGCTTCCTTTGGATTCTAGCTTGGGCCAAATCCATGTTACATTTATTTCAATCCCAATAAGCCCGATGCTCAACTTCCACGGGGAGATGACACACTTTCCCAAAAACAATCTGAAATGGGGATATAACAATGGGTGTCTTGTATGCTATACTATAATCCCATAGCACATCATCCAAGCGCTTTCTCTAATCCTTCATATTCAGTTGCACATATTTCTCCAAAATTTGTTTCAACACACAATTTGAAACCTCAGCCTGACCATTTGTTTGGGGGTGGTATGGTGTTGAAGCTTTGTGTGTCACCCCATACTTCCGAAGTAGGGAAGACAAATTATGATTTCAAAAGTGTGTCCCTTGGTCACTGATGATGGCCTTAGGTACTCCAAACTTGCAAAAAATTTGTGCTTTGAAAAAGTCCACAAAAATATGAGAATCATCAGTCTTGGTGGCTTTAGCCTCCACCCATTTGCTCACATAATAAAAGAAAACCAAAATACAAGGGAAACCAAATGAACTAGGAAAAGGACCCATAAAATCAATGCCCCATACATAAAAAATCTCACAGAATAATATGGGTTGTAGGGTCATCTCATGTCTCCTAAAAATATTACCAGTGTATTGGAAACCTGAGAACGACTTAAAAAACACATGAGAATCATGGAATAAACTTGTCCAATACAATATAGGGTCCAAAACGTTCCTAACTGTCCATTGGGGTCCCAAGTGTCCACCATAAGCAAGTGTATGACAGAATTGTAGAACAAAATCAAACTCATGATCAGAAACACACCTCCTAATAACTTGGTCACTACACATGCTCCATAAGTAGGGATAATCCCACACATAAAATCTAGACTCACTCTTTAATTTTTGGACTTGATTTTTCTTTAAATTTGTAGGAATTTTAGAGGCAACAAGGTAGTTCACTAAATCAGCATACCAAGGATGCATACCTGAGATAAAATAAAGATGCTCATTGGGGAAAGTGTCCCAAAGTGGTACCTGGTCCAAGGTGTCATCCTCCAGTGTGTGAGTGAGCCCACTCATGTGGTCTTACACTAGGTTTTCCGAACCCTTCTTGTCCTTTATCTCAATATCAAATTCCTAAAGAATGAGCATCCATCAGATAAGTCTGGGCTTTGCGTCTGACTTCTTCAAGAGGTACCTCAGAGCTGCATGGTCAGAAAAAACAACTACTTTAGAGCCCAATAAATATGAATGGAATTTATCTAAATCAAATATGAAAACAAGAAACTCCTTTTCCATGGTTGTGTAATTTTATTGGGATGAATCTAGTGTCTTTGATCCATATTCAATCACATGTGAACGTCCCTCCACCCTCTGAGATAAGACAACCCCAACTACAAAGTTAGAGGTGTCACACATAAGCTTAAATGGAAGCTCCCACCATGGGGGATGTATGATAGGTGCAGTGGTTAGAAAATTCTTTAGATCATCAAAGGAAGTCATAAAAGAATCATCAAACACAAAATCAGAATCCTTTTGAAGTAATCATGACATAGGAAGAGCAATCTTACTAAAATATTTGATGAAGCACCGATAAAATCTTGCATACCCTAGGAAAGATCTAACGTCATACATACATTAAGGATAGGGTAAGGATGAAATGATATCTACCTTAGATCTATCAACCTATATCCCATGTTTTGACACTACATTCCCTAAGAAAATCCCATGATCTACCATAAAAAGACACTTTTCAAAGTTTAAGACTAGATTCTTCTCAATACAATGATTCAAAACCTTTTCCAAACCAGAGATACAATCATCAAATGAAGACCCATACACTGTAAAATCATCCATAAATACCTCCAAGAAGGACTTAATGAAATCTGAAAAAATACTCACCATGCATCTCTAGAAGGTAACTAGGGCATTGTAAAGTCCAAATGGCATCCTTTGGTAGGAAAATGTACCAAATGGACAAGTGAATGTTGTGTTATCCTCATCCTCCAGAGCAATAGGAACCTGAAAATATCCATAAAATCCATCCAAGAAACAATAATGTGTCTTCCTAGCTAGTCTCTCAAGCATTTGATCAATAAATGGGAGGGGAAATGGTCCTTACGAGTGATTTGATTTAGTTTCCTATAATCAATACACACACACCAACTGTTTTTCACCCTCATTGGAACTAACTCATCTTTATCATTTTTAACAACTATAACACTAATTTTCTTAGGCACAACCTGAATAGGACTCACCCACTAAGAATATGAAATGGTATAAATTATACCTACCTCAAGCAAATTTTCAACCTCTTTTTTAACAACTTCCAGAAGGGTTGGATTGAGTCTCCTTTGTGGATGCCTAACCAGTTTAGCCTCATCCTATAAAAGAATCTTATGCATGCAAATGGTGGGGATAATACCTGATATGTCATCCAAGTTCCAACCAATTTCCCTGATGTTCTCCCTCAAAAGATTCAAAAGATTTTATTCATGTTCAAAATTAATATTATTAGAAATTATAACAGGTAATCTCTTGCCACTTAACAAGTATGAGTATTTAAGATTAGGTGGAAATGGCTTGAGTTCCAATGAAGGGGGGTGATGTATGGATGAAGAAATTGAAGGAACTGAAATATGTGCACAACGAACATCAGTATTAGAATATACATCATCAAAATAAGAGAATAAATCATCAAATCCATCAACATACTCAACAGTCATGTCATAATCAGAGTTTTCATTATCAAAATCAGAATATGAATCCATTTCAAAATTAAATCTAAGAGAGACTTGTGAATTTGAAATAGGCGTGGAAGTACTCTTAGACATAAAAATAGAACCAATGCTCATAATCTACCTAATCATAGGACAATCAAATTCCATGGTGTTTTTACTTGGTGGTTCAAAATGGGAGATAAAAAAATCAAAATGATCCTATGAGGGGTACTTCATGGATTCCATAACATTAAATATCACAACTTCATCTCCAAACTCCATGGAAAGTGTCCCCTCATTGAAATTTATGATAATTTTTGCAGTTTTGAGTAGGGCCTAACTAAGATAATGGGACCATGAGAACTTAACTAATCATCCTCCATGTTAAGCACATAAAAATATGCTGGAAAGATCATGTCTCTTACCCGAACAAGTACATCCTCAAGGACTCCAGCAGGATATGTTGTAGCTCTATTTTACAACTGTACCACTACTCTCATCGTCTTCAACTCACCAACCAGAAAAGAAGAGAATACAGAGTAAGGCATCACATTTATGGAAGATCCTAAATCACAAAGTGCATCATAAAAGTGTAACTCCCCTATAGTGCATGAGATTGTGAATATCCCCAGATCCTTGCACTTTGTTGGTATTTCTAGAGTTGGTGTAATGAGTGCTGACACATTCCTTCCAAGATTGATCCTCTCATTTCCCTTGATCCCTCTTCTATTGGTACAAAGTTCTTTTAATAATTTGGAATACCTTGGTATTTTATTGATGGCTTCAAGTAAAGGGATGTTGATATCCACACGCTTGAATGTATCCAATACTTATTTTTTTCATCGCCTCTTTAGCCATATTCTTGGTTTGTACAACTCTATTTAGAAATGGAAGGGGTTTAGTAGGAACATCATAAATATTTTTCTTACCTTTATCTTTCTACTTGGGTTTCTCAACAGTTGGTGTGGAATGAGAATTTTCTAGAGTTGAGGTGAATCCCGGTGGAATGGTAGGTACAAATGTATCATTAATTTTCTTCCCACTTCTCAATGTGATGGAACTGAAATTACCCTTTGGATTTGGAGTAGGTTGGGAAGGTATATTTCTAGAATTCTTACTTACCGGTTTATAGAGGGTGGTGGCAATCTGGATCATTTGAGTTTTCAACTTCCTCAACTCTGAACCTTGACTCTTCAACTCATTTTGTTGATTGAGAACAATTTGTTTCAAAAGATCATCAGTATTAGAATCTACCTTTGGTGGGGGATTTACTTGTTGTTTGCTTGTTGATGCTTGGGCTTCAAATATCCTTTGGGGTTGTTGAAAACCCTGCTGGTAAGGTGGAGGCTGATGGAAGTTTTATTTAAAGAGGGGCCTTTGTTGTTGTCCAAATGCATACCTCATGTCAAATTGATCCTTCCACTTTTGATTGTATACTGGTGCGAAGGAATCAAACTTCTTTTGGGGATGTGGCTGTTGCTGCTGCTGATATGGTCTCCTAGGAAACACTAATGTACAATATTATGTTTCTTGTAGTTGGGGGAAATAGTCAGTTGAGTGACTTGTCTAAGTGAAAATTCCATAAGGCCTTCAAGAAGGGGGTTAGGATGTCTTTTGTTCCAAAAAAATCTTCCTTACCATAGTGGTCAATTATTATAACCTGGTATCAATAAAATAACTCTCTAGAGAAGAAGGACTTACCTGATGTACTCCCCTGACATGTGGTGTACCTCAATCACCAAATTTTTGGGAGTTTTAGTCCATATTGTCAATTAATGCACATGAAGCCACTGGTGTCTTTTCCACTAATGCTCCTCCAGCCGCGAAATCCACCATGCTCTTCTCTATAGGTGTGAGTCCTTTATAGAAGTATTGGATGAGGAGGTTCTCACAGATTTGGTGATGTGGGCAGCTTGCACACAACTTCTTGAATCGCTCCCAGTACTCATACATTGACTCCCCTTGGTCTTTCTTGATCCATGAGATCTCCTTTCAAATGTATGTGATCCTTGAAGCTGGAAAAAATCTCTGCAATAAAAAACGTTTCAAATCATTCCAACAAGTTACATCTTCAGGTTGTAAATAATACATCCAATCTTTCGCAGCTCCATCAAGTTAGAATGGGAATGCTCTTAGTTTGATTTGATCTTCATATACATTTCTTGGTTTTAGGGTTGAGAAAACCACATTAATTTTTATAAGGTGTTTATTTGGGTCCTCACTAGATAAGACATGAAACTTTGGAAGAATGTGAATTAACCCATATCTCAGTTCAAAGTCCAATTCGAGATTTGGGTATGCAATACAATTTGGTTGATAATTAATATTAGGTGCAACTAATTCTTGAATGGTTATATTAAGTTAATTTACATTATTTTCAGCCATTGGTTCTTGTTTTATGGTTGAATTTTAATTACTTCCAATTTAAATACTCTGAGAGTGAAGTAATTCTCCAACTGGTTGAATGTTGAAACTTCTCGTAGACTGATAATATCTGATTTGAGCCTGAAGGCTACGTTCAATATTAGGATCAAGGTCTAATAGATCTTCGGGATTAGTTCATGTCATAAATCAAATAAAAATGAAAATAAAAAAAGTAGACCATAATAAAATAAAAGATAAGAAGTTTGAGTTGATGGACCAAAAAGAAGAAGAAGAAAATAAAAGAAGAAGGAAAAAAAATTCATATTGCGTAAAGAATGAAGATATAAGAGAAGAAGAGAATAAAATGTAGAATAAAATAAATACCTATAATTGGTTAAAATAATTACTTTCCTCCCCAGTAATGGTTCCAATTTGAAAGGCACTGTCGTGGGCACCCTCAAATTATTAGTGTGATTTTTGTGTATTTAGGTGCAGTAGAGTGGCTGACCAAGATCGTCTCTCAAAGGAGGACGCAAATTTGACAACTTATTAAAGGTATTTAGAAAATAACATAAAAGGGAACAATAACAATACTTAAAAGTATGGGGGGGGGTTGTTTTCCATTCATAAAGCTAGAAGAAGTTTTCTGGAAGAAGATTGTATAATTTTTTTTGTTTTTATTTTTTTGAAATGAAGTTCGATTAAAAAGTCACAACATGAAGGTGTTTTTTAGAAAATATTTTGAAAGGTTAAATTGATCTAACTGTACCTCTTCACTCAATTATTTATCATTATCATCTAAATTAACATCCACTTAATTATGATCCCCTAACTTGTTAACCCCCGAACCCTAAGAGAATTACCTTTACCACAGAGATGAAGTGAATTAAACCCTAGGCTATCTTCAAAACATACAATTACAACACCCTACTTTGATTGATGTTCTAAGGATAGCTTATGGTCAGTGGTAAATTAGTTCACATATCCATTCTGGAAAATGAGGATGAATTGTGTTTAAGGATTATATTTTAACTCTACAAATTTATCCCGTGTGGCCTTGCATTACCGATTAAGACCACGCTCTCACAATTCACACAATACTCGACCTCACGTGTTTTTGTGTTAATAGTTCAATTGATTGCTTATTTTCTTATAATTTAAAAACTCAATTCATGTATCATATTAGTCAAATTATAGTATCTCAATGATTCAAAATAATTAAATGAATAGGATAGAATATAGATCGATCACTAAGAAAACTACTCTTCCATGGGTGGTGTGGTCATCGTGGAGACCTTTTGCATGAGAAAAGGATTTAAAGGGTAGAACCCAATCTCGTCTCCACTCTTGATTCTCACCCAATTAGGAATATTAAGAGAAGAAAAAATTTAAACAAAATTGAAGAAAATAGAATAAATAAAAGAAGAATAAAGAAGTTTATTACACATGTTGGACTCCTCATGTATTAGTCATGTTTTAATGATCACAAATACTATTAAGTCTATAAACCTTGTTAATCCCATGTAATCTATCTCACATTAAATGTACAGTTTTTTTAGTAAAGATATCCAAAGATCTTAAGTGCTATACATTCAGTTTGATTACTATACACTATCATTGATTTACTTTATAATGATTTCTTTGATAAATGATTAAGTCTAATCCATTTTATGAATATCACTGCTTAAGTCTGAATAAAAATATTTGGATAAGTCTAAGACACCGTGAGTCTGACACCGGTTATGTTTTTTTGGAAAGTGAACCAGACACCGTGACCCAGACACCGTGAATCAGACACCGTGACCCAGACACCGTGAACCAAACACTGTGAACCAGACTCCCTGAACCAGAAATCATGAACCAGACACCATGAACCAAACACCATGACTCGACACAATGAGCATCTAGACACCATGACCAATCTAGACACTGTTTCAAAGAGACATCAGTTCATAGAGACACCGTTTACAAAAAAACTGTGACACTGTTTCTTAATCTATTTTGTCGTTTTTCAATTTAATATCTAACGTTAATATTTGAAGATTTTAAACGCACTGACATAATTAATGTTTCTTTATAGACATGTCACCTGATAGTATGAGGTATAAGGTGCATAATACATGCAACATGTCGGCTCCAACACATGCACTCCAAGATAAAAGAGTAGTGCGGCCCAAAAATAGGATGTACATGAAAGTAGAATAACGTGAAGCAAGTGTGTGAGCATGGAAACGAATAAAACACTTAGATCATTTTTGAAGTGAGAATTGTCACATAAAACTCTAAACTACTGAAGAACACATGAATCATACTCGAATCCCAGAGTGGACGACATATTCACCCTAAATAAAACCTACCAATCTAGCTGACTTGCGATACTCTGTTTTCCATACGAGGACTTGATTTCTACAACTGCTTTATCTTAGAATTCTAGAGTTGCATAGAGAACCACTCAGAGCACTTCTAAACTTATCTCATCATTTATGCTCTGTTTTGTATCATTTTATTAGCTTCCGAGTAGTGTGTGTATCTGTATAACAACACACTCTATCTCCTGCATTAAACTGAAGGATACAAGATGTAATTTCTCAAATAGATTTTTACACTTGTGTATACCCACTGATAAGTGTGTAAGAGGTCAATGTGTGGCCTGGTAGTTTGTACCCATGTGGAACTGTGGAAGAGGTCGTGTGACCTGGACAATCCTATGTACTGTTGTTAACCCCGATCCAGGATGTGGATCAAGTTTATTTATATAAACTACTTGGTGGCAGGTGATCACTAAGTGGAGTGTATTAGGTCTCGGCTTGAGACTGAACCACTTGTTTTATATCTGTTGTGCTGTTTAAATTTAGTTTTATCTGTTTTACTATTTAATTTAGAATTCAATAAATTCACTTTGATAGTTAATCTTGGAAAGAAGTTATAATTGTTTTGCCTTATTAGAATAGCTTCAAAAGTAATATTAATAACTACTATTACCATTACTTAGAATTAATCAATCTTATAAGAAGTTATTTAAACAGTCAAACTTTCATAACTTTAATACTTTGATTAATTGGGCTGTATTTAAATTTATTGGTGAAACCTTATAAGAATATTTTTTAAACAAAATTTTTTATAGATACTAAATTCACCACCCCTCTTAAGTGATCTACTCTGACCAACATTTGGTATTTGAGACTATTTATTAAGACTCTGTTTTAACCTTATTCAACTGTGATTATAGTTATACTTTAAAGATCTATAAATTTATATTAATTCTAAATTTTTAGCTCTTCCAAAGTATTTATTTATTATGGATAATATATTTGAAGGTGATGTAACCAACAAACCACCATTCTTTAATGGAACCAATTATACTCAATGGAAAATTAAAATGAAAATGATTTTATAAAGTATGGGTTTTGAAATTTGGTCTTCAATTATAGACGAATATAAGATTCCTTCTACTGATAGAACCACTTGGGATGAACCAACCAAAACTACCTACAATAACAATTGAAAAGCTATGAATGCTTTAAATTTATCCTTAGGAGATAAAGAATTTTATAAAATATCTGCTTGTAAAAATACCCATGAAATTTGGGATACCTTGTCTGTTTCACATGAAGGAACATCTAGTGTAAAAGAAATGAGACTTAATACTTATACTATTAAAAATGAAAACTTTAAAATGAAACCTGATGAACCTATTTCTGACATGTATCTTAGGTTCAATGAAATTGTCAACACAATGATTTCTCTTGGAAGATAAGTCACTACCAAGGAATAGATCATGAAAATTCTCAGATGTCTACTAACAGATGGAGAGGAACCTCTGTCACTATTAGATAATCATGAAAAATAATAAATTTACCTATAAAAGAACTCATTGGGAAACTGATGATGTATGCAGAGGAGCTAAAATACAACAAGGAAGAGGAGGATGAACCCAAAAGAAAATCTGTGGCATTCAAGACCACCACCTCTAAACACAAAGACAAAGGGAAATTAGAAGCTTCTATAGAGATTTACAGTAGTGAACAATCATTACCTGACAGAGATGAGGTTATGGCTCAATTATCCATAAGATTAAAAAGATTTTACAAGAAGAAGAAAATTTTCAGAAATCCTAACTTCAAGGGAAGATATGATCAAAAAGGAAGTTGGAAGAAAGATTGGAAAAGAAGTGACAAGACTAATTATATTTTCTTCTATGAATGTAAGCGCAAAGAACATATCAAGGTTGACTGTCCAAAGCTCAAGTAAAAAAAGAAATATTAGAACAAAGAAATAAAGTATAAAAAGACAATGAAAGAAACTTAGAGTGATTCTGAGGATAATTCAAGCGACTTAGAAACATCACACGATGAATAGGATAACAAAGCCAATATGTGTTTTATGAAAAACACATCTAAGGTAACACTGGACTCTTCTATACATAATTCATACTATTTTGGAAATGAGAGTGACTCTGAAAATATGTCTAATGAAGAAATGTTTGAATACTGTAATATGCTTGAAGAAACATGCAATGAACTAAAAGATAAATATAAATCTTTGAAGAAACAACATTCTCTTACTGTGACTATTAAATCTGAACTCACAACTGGAAAAGAGAAAATTCTCAACTGATCAAGAAGAATAATGAATTTAAAATATCTAATGAGAAATTGAAGAATGACTTAGAAATGTTTAACAATGTGAAAATACTCTTACTCAAATGCTAGGTAAACAAATTTCCCCTAAATACAATATTAACATTGGTTATCAACCTGGAAAAATAAATTTTGGTAGAACAAACTTTTTTTCTAAATCTAGTACATACAGTGTCACGAACCAGCCTGGGTACCCTGGTAACCCGATAACCGAGCTGACCCTGACATAGCCCGAAGGGCGTTCCCAATCCCCATGGGTCGACGACTAGCACCTGACATCATACAACATACAAGTGGGAATGATTTTTTCCACAAGAATGTGGAAGCAAAAGAAACAAGACAGTATGCATAACAAAAAGAAACTCCACTGGGAGTAATTTACTATAAAAAAAGAGGCATAAAAAGACCAAATTACTATAACCCAAGTATTAAAAAGGAAAAAACAGTCCCAAGTCCCTAAGGACACAATTCACTAAGATAAGATCAAAAATTGGATCCTCCTCCAAGAGATTCCTTCCCTTTGCTCGAGCCTGGAAGAAGGAAGTCTACAAACCCCCGAAGGAAAAAGTACGGTGTGAGCCTAATCCCAGTAGGATACCACCAAAGATTCCGTAACAGATGCTAAATATAGATTATCCAAAGAAAAGATTTCAACTTTTAAATAAATAGGTTTTAAAATTCAAAGAATATTCTACAAAATATGCTATACATTTTCAAATGATGGAAATAAATATTTTAAGCAAAGGCTTTACAAATGATGGAATATTTATAAAACAATGGCTTAAATAAAACATTTATATAAAACAGTTTATATAAATTCAGCAGGCATGTAAAGCAGTTCATAAGCATTGGAATGCATTTATATCTCAAATATAAATAAACAAGAGAGCAACATGGTCATCTTCCAAAAGGTACGATAGTATTAACCAGTTATAGGATTCCACACTCTCTATATAAACTCAATAAAATGTGTACACACACGTCCCTATGACACTGGACAAAGGAGACTCGTCACCAACCCTTCAGGGATGTGACCCTCCGCAAGTATGTTTTAGAACGTTGTCGTAGCATAGAGTGTATCCAAATAACTCACTAACTACCTAAGGCTTGCATGTGATCTTATACAATGGGTGAACTATCTTAAGACTGCTTAAAATATGATCATTCCCATTCTTCCATTTCAAAAGTGGAAATTTCTTTCCATTTAAAACCAAAACAGGTTTTATTCAAAAACATGATTTTTTCACAAGATAAAACCAATGGGTTTCTATCAAATAATTTTAATCCATTTTCACCAGTTTGAAATCCAATCAAAACTAATTCCATCATCACACAATTTTTTTCCACAATTAAATTCAAAAATTTAATTGGAATCATTTCCATCAAATCCTCAATTTAAATTAAATAATTTAAATCAGAAATTTTCCATAAACACACCCAATTCAATGGAATTAGGTTTTTCCAAATTTCCATGCCAAAACCATTTAAAATATCTTGATTCACTAGAATTGAGTTTTTATCAATATAATTGAAATCAAATTTGAGCAATTGAATTTAAATCAACAATTGAAATAAATCAAGAAAATATAATGATAATCAATTTGGTAAGACAGGATGGAACCACATACCTTGATTTAATAACGAGAGTTATCCCAATGAGAAACCCCAAAAACCAAGCGGCATAATGTTTTCAATCAAGCTCTGGATCTAAATCCTTAAAACCCCACCTTAGATATCTTCTTCTCGCAAAACCAAGACCAAATCTCATCAAATTTAGCATAAAAAAACTTAGATATTCCCATAACGAGCGTAGATCTAAGAAACCGAGAGAAAAGGAGAATAATATATAATAATATCTAATAAACCGAACAAGAACGATCCCATACCTCAAGAATCCAGCTTTGATTCTCCAAGCGAAGCCTTCAGATAACCTCTAGAATGATGGGAGAAACCTCCTTGACCTTAGGTGAGGAAAAATCCTGAGTTAGGGTTTCTTAGAAGAAAAAACAAGACACTTAGAGGCAAAAACAAATGATATCCACTTTTATAGGATCTCATTTAAGTGGCCTCATAGTTTGTTCACACGGTTTGACAAACTTTGTACTAATCATGCGTTAGCTACTGCCCAAATTTTCAAGGTTGGCATGGTTTGGTCACACGTTTTGTCAAACCGTGCGCAAACTGTGTGGACCTCTCTGCCCAGTTCTGCATGGTTGGAACAGTTTTTCAAACCGTGCACAAACCGTGCACAACTCACTGTCCTTTATTTTTCCTCAAAAAGTGCACCCAAACGCTCCCCAAGTCACTACTCCAAAACAAAGGTACTTAGAAACATCAAAAGTACCTAAAAACATAATGTGATGTTATGATAAAACACTATTTTGTTGAATATTTTATTTATAATTAATTACATAATTTACTCACATTGTGTTAAATATGTTTATTTATAAAATATTTGGGATTTGATCATTCATTTGAAAATTTGGTGAAAATTCCAGTTTTACCCTTTATAGTGCACTGTAGTATTTCAAATATAAATATTTTTATATTTATTATTTGAATTTGAAATTTTATAAAAGTGTTCCTAACTTAATTTTCTACAACTTGTATTTAGGACTTTAGAGCTAAAGAGTGAATTTGGTTGTTGAAAATGGGTCATGAAGTCAACGTTGGGCTGGACTCTCTAGAATGGACATAGGTTCTGTATTTGGGCCATAACATCTTCATATGTGCTTGGATCAGGCCCAAATTTTGGGATGAGGTCTGGGATTCATTTTTTCACAAATAATCCTTCTGTAAGGAGAGCTTTTTCATGCGGTTTGGAGGTCAAATGTGTAGTGAAAGTTGTATTAAAATATTTGGCCAAGATTTCCCATTCACACTTGAAACCTCTTTAAACCTAGCCTCCCCTCCAATCTATAAATTAGTGTTTTTATCATTTGGATGGGTTGGGATGTTCATTAGGATATTGGAGGCATAGGATAATTGGTTTCACCCAAATTATCTAACCATTGTAATAGGGGTAGCTCTTGAAGCAAGGATCCCCTCATCGAAGCCTCCTTTTCTTCTTCATGTTTTAATATTTTCATTTGTGTTTTAATCTTCATTGTTCTTCTTTTACTTCTTCTTTTTTCATATGTTTTATTAAAATTTATTCTTCTCTTAGTATTCCTCTTTGGTCTGGAATTCTTGAGTAGAAGAATTATTGGGTTATACCCATTATAAACCGTTACAAATGCAATTCGCTTATACGATGATTACGCCACCCATGGAAGAGTAGTCTTTTAGTAATCGATCTATATCTTACCTTCTACATTCCTTTATTTTGAATAAATGATATACTGTAATTTGAATAATATGATAAATTAATTGAGTTTTTAATTTAATTGACACTAAGTAAGCAATTGAACAATTAACACAAAAACACGCGAGGACGAGATTTTGTGTAAATTGTGAGAGTGCGAACTTAATTGGTTATACAAAACCATACAGGATCAATTTGTAGTGTTCAAATATAATCCATAAACTCAATTAATTATAATTTCTATAGAGGATATGTGCCTTAATTTACCACTGACCATAAACTAATCTTAGAACATCAATCAAAGCAGGGTGTTGCGATTTCATGTTTTGAAGTTAGCCTAGGGTTAAATTCACTTCATCTTTGTGGTAAGGTTAATTATTGTAGGGTTCAGGGGTTAACAAGTTAAGAGATCATAATTATGTGGATGTTAATTTAAATGATAAGGATAAATAATTAATTGAAGTGGTAGAGTTAGATCTATTACGTCTTTTAAATATTGTCTAAAAAAACATCCTCTTGTTGTGTCATTTTAATCGAAATTCATTTCAAAACTAAAAAAAAATACAATCTTCTTCCAGCAAACTTCTTCTAGATTTATAAACTATAACCAACCCCCATCCTTTCAAGTAGTGTTTTCATTCTCTTTTATTTTATTTTTAGAATACCTCTAAAAAGTTGTTTTAATTTACTCCCTCCTTTGAGAGACGACCTTGGTCAGCCACTCTGCTGCACCTAAGAACCAAAAAACCACTAATCATCTGAGGGCACCCACGATAGTGCTCTTTCATGTTACAACCTCCCCATCATAAGATCTTTCTGTCCCCAGAAATTCTATGAAGAAGCCTCCACGTCAAAAAGATGAGGCTACTTCTCTCTCATTAGTGCCTCCCTTTCCCACGTCTCATAAGAATCAGAACCATGATGCCATAGTACATGGACTAGAGGTATCTTTCTCCCATGAAGTACCTAGGTCTCAGAATCAACAACCCTGACTGGTCGTTCAATCACAGATAAATCTAGTTCAATCTCAAGAACACTCTAGCTCAAAACATGATATGGATCAGAGAGATACTTTCGCAGCTGCGATACAAGGAACATGTCATGTATCGACGTCAATTATGGTGGTAGAGCTAGACGGTAAGCAACTTTCCCTACAAGACCAACAACCTTGAACGGTCCCACAAAACGAGGAGCAAGCTTCCCTTGCCTCCCAAACCGTCGATGAACTAAACATGGTGAAACTTTAAAGAACACCTGGTCACCAACTGATAACTCTAAAGGTTTACGGCGATGATCAACATAAGACTTGTACTGACTCTGTGCTGTCAACATTCTCTGATGAATCAAATGGATCTTAGCTGTTGTCTCTTGGACCAAACTCGGTCCTACCAAGGAACTTTCACCAATATCCGACCTACATAAAGGATATTTACAAGGACGACCATACAATGTCTCAAAAGGAGCCATTTTGATCTCATAATGGTAACTTTTGTTATAAGAAAACTCAACTAGCCCCTGATGATCATCCCAAAACCCACCAAAGTCGAGAACACATGCATGGATCATATAATCAAGGATCTGAATAGCTCTCTATGTCTGGCCATCTGACTGTGGATGGTAGACCATGCTTGAATGGACCTGAGATCCTAGTTCTTCTTGAAGGCCTCTTCGAAAGTGAGAAGTGAACCGAGGATCCCTATCAGAGACTATAGAAGATGGAACTCCATGAAAACGAACAATTTATTTCACATAGATATTTCCCAACTCCTCAACTTTTCTTGTATCTCAGATAGGTATAAAGTGAGCCGACTTGGTTATCCTGTCAATCACAACCCATATCACGTTCTTATTCCTCTGGGTTTGAGGTAACCCAACCAAAAAGTCCATAGAGATTTCATCCCACTTCCATGTAGGGACTAGAAGTGGTTGAAGCAAACCTGAAGGTTTATGGTGCTTGGATTTCTCCTGCTGGAATGTAAAGCAACGAGATACAAACTCAACAATGTCTCGTCTCATACCTAGCCACCAGAACTCTTGCCGCATGTCATAGAACATTTTCATGGTTCCTCGGTGCACATCCCACTGAGAGTTATGTAAATCCCCCATCACATCCTTATTTGTCGATAACGACACAACGTAACTGTTTCGATAACATAGAACACCCTCTTTGTATAACGACCACTAGGTGTCGGTCTCCCCACCATAAAGAGAGTCCCTAATGCTATGGAATTCATCATCCAGTTTTTGTTCCTAAAGAATTAACTCGGGAAGAGCAGATGTCAACTGAACACTGGCTAAATAAACTTCCTTCCCCTTCCACTGAACTCCAATATGAAACTAAGCAAAAAGAGCCATCAAATTCCACTCTTATGAAGATTCTTTCACAGCCTATGATGGAAGTTTCCTACTTAAATCATCTGCAACTACATTCCCTTTCCCCAGGGTATAGGCAATGTGAAAGTTGAAAGATTGTAGGTACTCCACCCAACACCTTTGGCGGAGATTCAAATATTTTTGGGAGAAGATATAACTCAAGATCTTGTGGTCTGAATACACAGTAAACCTTTCTCTATAAAGGTAATGTCTCCAACACTTAAGTGCATACATTACAACTTCAAGTTCAAGGTTATGGGTAAGATAGTTCTTCTCATAATGCTTAAGCTGATGAGACCCATATGCAACAACATGATTACCCTGCATGAGGACACATCCCAAACCTGAACCCGATGAATCACAGAAGACCACATAACCTATCCCAGCCTCAAGAAGAGTTAACACCAGAGTAGTAGTCAAAAGACACTTTAGCTCAACAAAAGAACTCTGACATTTATCATTCCAGGAAAACTTCACTCCCTTTCGAGTCAGAGCAGTCATTGAAGAATCTAACTTTGAGAAGTCTTTAAAAAACTGACAATAATATCCTGCTAAGCCCAAGAATCTCCGAATCTCAAAAACATTTTGTGGTTGTTACCAAGTCATAAAATCCCTCACCTTCTCAGTATCCACTGATATTCCTTGTTTTTATGCCACATGTCTCAATAATTTCACTTCCCGAATCCAGAAATCGCACTTTGAAAGCTTGGAATAAAGTCAGTGATTCCTTAGAAGACTCAGAACTGTTCTCAGATGATGCATATGATCCTCCTCAGACTTGGAGTAGACAAGAATGTCATCCACAAAGACTACCACAAAAGTATCTAGATACTCACAGAAAATCTTATTCATAAAAGCCATGAAAATTGCATGAGAATTTTTTAGGCCGAAGGGCATAACAAGGTACTCATAATGGACATAACTACTCCGAAAAGCGGTCTTATGAATGTCAGATTCTTTTATCCTCAACTGATGGTAACTAAACCGAAGATCAATTTTTGAAAACCACTTTTCCCCTTTCAATTGATCAAATAAATCATCAATTCATGGTAACAGATATTTTTTCTTTATCATAACTCGATTGAGCTTTCAACACATAAGCGAAGAGAACCATCCGCCTTCTTAGTGAAGAGAACTGGTGCTTCCCAAGGTGACACACTTGGGCGTATAAAACCTTTCTCAAGAAGACCATCTAACAGAAACTTCAGTTCTTTTATTTTAGCTGGAGCCATTTAGTAAGTGGGAATAGAAACCGGTTGAGTATAAAGCATTAAGTCAATAGAAAAATCAACCCCTCTTACTAGTGGAAAACCAGAGAAGTCAGAAGAAAACACGTCGGGAAACTCAGCGATGACCAGAGAGAGATCAAGACACATTGAATCTCTCTCTAGATCAAAAGAAATCACTGATATAATTTTCCCCAACCCTGGATAAGAGGGTCCAGATCTGCTTGACCTTGGGTCCCATTCTCCATAAAAAACAAGAGGCACACCACTGGGTGTAGTAAGGTAGACCCGTAGAAGATAACAATCAATCCGGGCCTTATTGGCAATGATCCAATCCATCCGAAATATGACGTCAAAATATTTCATGTCGAGAACCAAGAAACTCCAAGAATGATCAAAATCTGATGGAGAGAAGACACAACCAGGACTACAGAGACCCTTCTCTCTCATTGTACCAAGGGGTGTAGTAATATCCATTACAAAAGATAAAAGCTTCATAGGTAGATTAAGTAGATTAACAATATGGGTTGAAATAAATGGGCGAGATGCACTAGTATCAAAAATATCTCTCACTAAAGATGAATCTATAGTAATGGTACCTCTCACAGTTGGAGGGCCTGCATTAGCTACCTCTGGTGACTCTTCCACTGCATGAAGAAGCTTTGTTCTGGATTCCTGTGGCTGGAACCCTTTTGTACATGAAGCATTTGATTGCCCCACAGTTTCTGGAGGTGCTGATGATCCCGTTATACTATGTGGAGTAGAGAAGTGATGGAAGAATCTCTATAAGAACCCTAAATGTTCGCAGGAGATACAGTTCTTTGGTGCCTCAGTGCAAACCATCTTAGAATGTCTTGACTTTCCACGCTGATAGCAAGTCAAAGAAGCCCCTCCCATTACTACTGGAGGTCTGGAATGACTATGTTGTCGAGAATTTCCAAGAGAAACGTCACACTTTTGTTTTCCTTTAAAGGAACCAACACTGCCACTAGGAGGGAAAAGAACCTCCTTCAACCCTGACTTCCCTGCCAGGTCCATCTCAACCATCATGGACCTATCTAGCACATCAGCATAGGTGGGTAGATTTAGTAAGAAAACTTGAGAATAGATATCTGATCTAAGTCCCAAATCAAATCGTCGAGCCTTAATATTCTCATTATATACAATCTCAGGAGAAAACTGTACCAACTCAGAAAAGCGATTTGAGTACTTAGTCACGGTTTTTTTGGCCTGCTCAAGCTTGAAAAACTCTATATCCTTGGCCAACACCATTGATTCTGGATAGAACTGGTTAGTGAAAAGAACCCTAAAGTCTTTCCACTCCAAACCCTCATGTTTACCAGCCATCACCATCGTGTCCCACCATCTCCTACTTGGTCCCTCTAGCACGAAGGTGGCACACTTCACCTTGATCACATCAGGTGTCTCCAAGAACCCAAACAGACGTTCAATCTTACTCAACCATTCCTCAGCATGTTGAGGGTCAGTGGAGCCTTTGAAAACTGGTGGCTTCTGGCATAGGAACTCTTGAGAACGACTTCAGAGAATATCACTATGAGGATCTATATTTGGAGCCTGAATAGGAACTGGAGGTGGTGCATGTCCCAGAGCTTGGATAGTGGGAACAATCACCTCCACCAGACTCAGATCCACAATAGGAATCACTTTTTGAGATTCAACAACAACCTCTTTTTTGGATCCGATTCCCACGTCTTCTCGGAGGCATGATGCTACACATCATCAGAAAATAAAAAGACATAAGATTAACACTCAAACTGAGTAACAAGGAAAACTATTCTTGATAGAAGGGATAACAAGATTTGGATTCCACTCTATCCAGATCAAAACAAGGAAAATACTAGAACTAATCCACAAATTGTATTTCCATAACCAACCCTGGTGACTTAAGGTTCATTTCGGTGAGAGCTGGCCAGGCACTCAATAATAACTACCTCCTAAGTCCTAACAAGAATAATCAAATGCATACTGTCATCAAGGCAAGATGCTTTAACCTGCCTCTGATACCATTTTTGTCATAAACTAGCCCGGGTACCCTGGTAACCCGATAACCGAGCCAGCCCTGACATAGCCCGAAGGGAATTCCCGATCCCTACAGGTCGGTGACTAGCACCTGGCATCATACAACATACAAGTGGGAACGATTTTTTCCACAAGAATTTTGAAGCAAAAGAAACAAGACAGTATGCATAACAAAAAGAAACTCCACTGGGAGTAATGTACCAGAAAACAAAAAGGCATAAAAAGCCCAAAGTACTACAACCCAAGTATTAAAAATGGAAAAATAGTCCCAAAGTCCCTAAGGATACAATTCACCCAGATAAGATCAACAAATAGATCCTCCTCCAAGAGATTCCTCTCCTTTTCTCGAGCCTGGAAGAAGGAAGTCTACAAACACCCGAAGGCAAAATTAGGGTGTGAGCCTAATCCCAGTAGAATACCACTAAAGATTCCGTAACAGATGCCAAATATATATTATCCAAAGAACAACTTTCAATTTTCAAATAAACAGGTTTGGAAATTCAAAGCATATTATACAAAATATGCTATACATTTTCAAATGATGGAAATAAATATTTTAAGCAAAGGATATACAAATGATGGTATATTTCTAAAACAATGGATTAAATAAAACATTTATATAAAACAGTTTATATAAATTCAGAAGGCATGTAAAGTAGTTCATAATCATTTTCATACATTTATATCTCAAATATAAATAAACAAGTGAGCAACATGGTCATCTTCCAAAAGGTATGATAGTATTAACCAGTTATAGGATTCCACACTCTCTATGTGAACTCAACAAAATGTGTATACACACATCTCTATGACACTGGCCAAAGGAGACTCGTCACTAACCCGTTGGGGATGTGACCCGCCATAAGTATGTTTTAGAACATTTTCGTAGCGTAGAGTGTATCCAAATAACTCACTAACTACCTAAGGCTTGCATGTGCTCTTATACGATGGGAGAACTATTTTAAGACTGCTTAAAATACAATCTTTCCCATTATTCCATTTCAAAAGTGCCAATTTCTTTCCATTTAAAACCAAAATAGATTTTATTCAAAAACATGCCTTTTCACAAGATAAAACCAATGAGTTTTTATCAAATAATTTTAAGCCATTTTCACCAGTTTGAAATCCAATCAAAACTAATTCTATCATCACAAAATTTATTTCCACAATTAAATTCAACAATTTAGTTGAAATAATTTCCATCAAATCCACAATTTAAATTAAAAAATTTAAATCAAAAATTTTCCATAAACACACCCAATTCAATGGAATTGGGTTTTTCCGAATTTCCATGAAAAAACCATTTCAAATATCTTGATTCACTGGAATGGAGATTTTATCAATTTAATTGAAAGAAAATTTGAGAAATTGAATTTAAATAAACAATTGAAATAAATCAAGCAAATACAATGATAATCAATTTGGTAAGTCGGGATGGAACCACCTACCTTGATTTAATAACGGGAGTTAGCCCAATGAGAAAACCCAAAAACCAAGCAGCACAACGTTGTGGATCGAGCTCTGGATCTAAATCCTCAAAAACCCGCCTTAGATCTTTTCTTCTCACAAGACCAAGACCAAATCTCATCAAATTTGGCATCAACACACTTATATCTACCCATAACGTGCATAGATCTAAGAAATCAAGAGAAGAGGAGAAATAAATCTAAGTAGATATAAGAAACTGAACAAGAACGATCACATACCTAAAGAATCTGGATTTGATTCGGCAAGAGAACCCTTCAGATGGCATCTAGAATGATGGGAGAAACCTCCTTGACCTTAGGAGAGAAAAAATCCTGTGTTAGGGTTGCTTAGGAGAAAAAATGATCCACTTAGAGGCAAAAATTATTGAGATCCACTTTTATAGGATCTCATTTAAGTGGCCGCATGGTTAGTTCGCACGGTTTGACAAACCATGCACTAATCATTTGTTATCTACTGCCCAAGTTTTCAAGGTTGGAACGATTTGGTCGCACGGTCTATCAAACCATGCGCAAACAGTGCGGACCTCTTTGCCCAGTTCTACATGGTTGGCACAGTTTAGTTGCACGGTTTGTCAAACTATGCACAAACCATGCACAACTCATTGTCCTTTATTTTTCCTCAAAATTACACCCAAACACTCCCCAATTAACTAATCTAAAACAAAGGTACCTAGAAACATCAAAAGTACCTGAAAACATAACGTGATGTTACATACAGATTTACTCCCAGTTCTGGAAACAAACTAACTAGTTGAGGTTATGATATGATTTCTACTATTTCAATTTTCTTGGACCCAATAGAGTTTATTTTTTAAATACTTTACATAATTATTATAGGAATCCTATAAGGATGATATGGATTTCTAAAGCACTTATCACTAATGTTACTGGACCCAAACAAGTACGAGTACCAAAATCTGTTTTTTCTTGATCATTTTATAATAAATCTACTTAAAGAGTTCCTGTAAAATTTTATGGTACTTGGAAAGTGGGTGTTCAAGAAACATGAGAGGAGACTACTCATGCTTCAAGAATCTAATCAAAATTTATGAAGGACATTTCACATTTGGTGACAATGCCAAAGGAAAAATCATTGGCCTTGGGAAAATCAGTAAATCTAACTCAGTTTTGATTTCTAAAGTACTATTTGTTGATGGATTGAAATATAATCTGCTTAGTATTTTACAATTATGTGATGATGGTTTTCATGTTATATTTGAAAATGATGCTTACAATGTTTTTAATTCCAAAGAAGAATTAGTGTTTTCTATATTGAGGAATGAAAATGTTTATTCTATTAACTTAGATTCTTTAGTTTCTCAAAATACTTCATGTTTAAGTGTTTTTCATAAAGAGTCTTGGCTTTGGCATAGGAGACTAGGACACTATAATATTCACCCCCTTAGAAAGCTAACTACAAAAGGCTTAGTTAAAGACCTACCCAAACTTGAGTTTCCAAATGATAAAGTGTGTAATCCCTGTCAAAATGGAAAACAACACAAAATTTCCTTCAAACCAAAGAAATAAGTGTCAACTTCTCAACCTCTCGAACTGGTTCACATGGATTTATTTGGACGATCTAGAGTTTCTAGTTTAAATGGAAAGCACTATGTTTATGTTCTTATAGAAGACTTCCCTAGATATACTTGGACCTTCTTTCTGGCTCAAAAAAGTGAATCCTACTCTTACTTTACCAAATATTCCAAGTCTTTAGAAAATCTTAGTGGACTTAAAATTAAATCCTTGAGAAGTGATCATGGCCGTGAGTTTGAAAATCAAGAGTTTGAATCCTTTTGCTCACAAAATGGATACAGTCCTAATTTCTCTTCCCCTAGAACACCTCAATAGAATGGAGTTGTAGATAGAATAAATAGAACCTTGCAAGAGATTTCTAGAACAATGATTAGTGAATATGACCTACCTATTTATTTTTGGCCTGAAGCTGTAAATACAACATGCTACATAATAAATAGAGTATTGAATAGACCTATTCTTAAAAGTAATCCTTATGAGTTATGGAATAATTGAAAACCCAAAGTTAGCTACTTAAAAGTTTTAGGTTAAAAAGTCTATATCCTTACTACTAGGGACAATCTTGACAAATTTTCATCCAAGAGTGATGAAGGAATATTTTTAGGATATTCAATTTTTAGTAAAGCCTATAGAGTGTTAAATAAAAGAACTAAATGTGTGGAAGAATCCGTCCCTGTCAAATTTGATGAAACAGATTCACATGAACCTAAAAACTTTCTAGAGAAACTGGAGGATGATGTATCAAATCTGGACATTAACTCAAAATCCTCAAACCATCTTGTGAAGGAATCTGTGAAAACTTACAGTTCTAGAAATTACTTAGAGTCAAGTCACAATGAACCTGGACCAGTTCATGAACCTGAAATCACTAGTCCTTCCTCTTCTAGAGCTGTTAGAACTCTTAAGAACCATCCCTTAGATGTTGTTGTAGGATACTTAGACAAAGGAACTCAAACTAGAGCTTCTCTTAGAAATCAGGTTGAACATCAAGTCTTCTTGTCACAACTTGAACCTAAAAACATTAATGATGCAATAAATGATGAATTTTGGGTGATGACTATGCAAGAAGAACTTAATCAGTTTGAAAGGAACATAGTTCGGAAACTTGTTGAAAGACCCAATGAAACATTCACCATAGGCACTAAATGAGTGTTTAAAAATAAGGTAGATGAAGCTGGTAACATAGATAGAAACAAGGCTAGATTGGTTGCACAAGGCTATAGTCAAGAAGAAGGAATTGACGATGAAGAGACCTTTACACCAGTAGCTAAACTTGAATCCATCAGAATTCTGCTTGCTTATGCTGCACATCTGAATTTCAACCTATATCAAATGGATGTTAAGAGTGCATTTCTAAATGGGTATATAGCCGAGGATGTCTTTGTTGAGAAACCTCATGGTTTTACAAATCCCCTTTTTCCAAATCATTTTTTTAATTTATCAAAATATTTATATGGTTTAAAACAAGATCTAAGAGCTTGGTATGATAGACTGAGTACTTTTCTTATTTCCAAAGGTTTTATAAAGGGAATAGCTAATCCTACCCTTTTTATAAAATTTTTTTTAGTGCTTTTTTAGTAGTTCAAATTTATGTAGATTACATTATCTTTGGATCTTCAAGAAATTCTTTATATATTGATTTTTCTAAAATGATGTAAAACGAATTTTAAATGAGTTTAATGGGTGAACTAAAATTATTTCTTGGATTTCAAATATTTCAAAATAATGATGGTATTATTTTAAAATAAATCAAATACACTAGAGATATTCTAAAATGTTTTGGATTGAATAACACTAAAGGTAGTGACACCCCAATGAGTACCACTTGTAAGTTGGATCTTGATGAAGATGGAAAATATGTTGATCAAACCACTTATAGAGGAATGATTGGAAGTTTACTCTACTTAATTTCTAGTTGACCAGACATTATGTTTAGTGTGTGTATGTGTGCTCAATTTCAATCCAATCCTAAAGAGTCTCATTTAAATACTGTAAAGAGAATTTTTAAATACCTTAAGCATACACCCAATCTAGGACTGTTTTATCCTAGAGGACAATCATTTGAACTAGTTAGTTATTCTGATGCTAACTTCGGTGGTTGTAAGTTAGATATAAAAATCACCTCTAGAACATGTCACTTTTAGGCAAGTCACTAGTATCATGGTGTAGTAAGAAACAAAATTCTGTTGCATTATCTACTGTAGAAGCTGAATACATAGCTGCTGGTAGTTGTTGTGCACAAATTTTGTGGATGAAACACACATTACTAGATTATATATATCAATTCAAGAATGTACCTATAAATTGTGACAACAAAAGTGATATTAATATCTTGAAAAATATTGTTTCACACTCTAGGATAAAGCATATTGATGTAAGACATCACTTTTTGAAAGATCATTATCAAAAAGTTAATATCACTTAGGAATTAATTGGAACTGAATATCAGCTTGCTGATATATTCACCAAACAATTAAATTCTGAAAGAATATACTACATCATACATGAATTAGGCATGATAACCTTAAGTAAATATATTACTATTTCATATCTTACTATTTCATATTTTACTGTCTTAAGACTTACTGTTTCATGTTTACGGTCTCACAGTTAGTATTTCTTAGTTACTGTCTGACACTTACTGTCTCTAACAATACGGTCACATGGTCTAGAAATCACACTTATTACGGTCTCACTGTAAAAACTTGTTACTATATCACCATAAACACCTGTTACTATCTCAATGTGAGTGTCAGTTACTGTCTCACCATAATAATTCTTTGTTATTTTATTTATAAATTAGAACCCATATCACGGTGATTAATTATTTTACCCTTTTTCTTTACCGTTATTTTGTTTTTGTGACGATTGGTATTCCTAAATTATAAAATAAAAGAAGTTTCACTCGTTCTTTACTCAAGAACCCTTCTATTCTCTCAAACCGTAACCCTTATTCAACCCTTCAACCCTTCTGTATCTCAAACCTTTAGTGAATTCCCAGGATGAAACGTCCTTCATCGTTGACTCCTGAAAAAAAAGTTCAAAGAAGAATAAGATTGTGCCTAAGTTAGTACCCGAGAGGTCCTCTGAATCCAAATATGGTGAACCGAATAGTAGTACCTGATAAAGAGATATGCCCTAAGTTGCTTCTGTCGAGCAAGTCTCTGGTTTTGAAAGCATTGAAAGAGAAATTTTGGTTAGATTGGTTTGCAAAGGAAGATAGACCTATCTACCTGAAGCTAGTTGAAAATTTTTATTAGTATATACAATTTTAATTTGATTTAGAAAGTGGATATGTTGTAATAAGTTGGATAAATGGCCAGAGATGCATGTTTTCTTTGAGGTTATGGGATGCATGCCTTATGATACCTCATGATGGTATTTTTGAAGATTACCAGATAGGTCATCCACCTCCAAGTGAATTCTTTGTTTTGAAAGATTCCATGAAAAGTTTAACTGGAAATGAAACCAAGAGGAGAGCCATCGCTGCTGAACTGGATAGAGAATCTATAATTCTATTTAAGTTTATTCAGAACTTGATTATCCCTAGAAAAGGTGATTTTGCTGTACTTAAATATCAGGATATATTTTTGATTCATCTCTTGAAACATGTACATAAGATCAATCTTTGTAAGTATATCATACACCATATGTGTGAATTGATCAAGACCACATCCAATTCAACCTCCCTATTATATTCTCAACTTATCTCAGCCACGCTACATGCAAAAGGATTGGTTGAAACAAATAAATAAGTTATCAAGGATTATAAGTTCTGTCTTTGAAAATTTATTATAAAGAGGATAAAAATCAATTTGAATACTTGAAAAAAGGCATGGGTGGAAGACAATGATAGTATCTATGAAAAGTTTAATCTAGTGGAATATCCTTCAAGACCAAAAGGTATTTTTGATCCTAGTTTGGAACCAGATGAAGTTGTTGAGTATTATGAAAAAGAAGAAGAAGAAGAGGCTGTTGTACCTCCCATAGAAACTATTCTTGATGAGGAAGACAATACTTATACTCCTCAAGTAGTAATTGAGAAGTAAATACCTGTTCCTTAAGATGTTGCTGATTTGGAAGAACAACCCAATGTGGAGGAATAATCTATTGCTGTTGAAACTAAAAAAGATGTTGTAGAAGAGCATAGAGGAGAACATCTTCCTATTATGCATGAAGATGCCCTTGAGGAACTCCCAGAGGAACAAGCTGTTCCTGAAGTCATTCTTTCTACTAAAGAGTGAATGGATCAATCCTTTTAATTGGATCAAAAGGAAATGATTGAGGAAATAAGAGATTAATTCATGGAAACAAATCAAGGTCCTAAGTCTTTGAGTCCTAAGAAGGATGCACATATTGAGGGGGAGAAACCCCCAAATTTGGAATCTATTGCAGTGCCAAATCCAATTGATTAAAGCTCAGTTGACACATGTTATAAATTCCCTAGTTATTTTTATGTGAATGACTCACAAAAATTCTCAGTCAAAGGTATTGACCTTTCTACTATGTTTCAGTTGAAAATGGCATATGCTCCTAAAGTTATCTCTTCCAAAGAACCTAAGAATGTCTCAGCTTCTATCTCTAAGGCTTCACCAGAACCTCTAACCTTGGTGAATAAAGATGACCTGAAAGAATTTGGAACAACCCTTTTGGTTGGGATAGAAAAACTCCTGAATACCCAACCATCTCCTATTACAAATCTATGCGAGAGAGATGCTTCACTGTAATTGGAAAAAGTAATTTGGTAGATTCAACCCAAAATGATTCATGAGATTCAGGAATTCATAGTTGATAACAAACTGCTTAGTAATGAAGTATAGACTCTAAGAGGTATGGTTGAAGAAATGTATAAAGTTCTGAATTCGAGATCAGATCTTTCTTCTCATCCTGTTGAGACAATTGTTCCTCAAACCCCATAGGATATTGACTCTCCGATTCAACCTCATTTATCTTCATTATTTGAAAAGGTAACTGAAAGAAACAAACAAATAGTGAAATAGATGTGTGAGCTTGTTT
This sequence comes from Viscum album, assembly GCA_963277665.1. Lineage (NCBI taxonomy): Eukaryota > Viridiplantae > Streptophyta > Magnoliopsida > Santalales > Viscaceae > Viscum > Viscum album. Next base: position 1,410,221,532 of record OY728125.1, read on the forward strand.
TTGGTGTTAACAAGCTAACTGATGAGTATAAGGGGTGCCTTCAGAAAGTGGTCAATCAATTGAAATCGCTTACCTCAGCTGTCACTGCTTCTAATGCCTCTGGTAAATCTTCTCAACCTTTCTTAGAAAATGATCTATTTCGAATAGTGGTCAAAGAGGAAATTCAGGCTGTTCTTAGTGGTTTTAATAAAGAATATCTATCTGAAGTTATCAAGAACAGTGACAGAGTTTTTGATTTGGTGCAAATCCATTCTAAGTTTTCTAATGATGCTCAACAAGAAATTTCCAAGAAAGTGGAATTCTATTTCAACCGAATCTTCTCTAAGACTGATATGACCTATCATTTCAAGTACCTTATGGAAAATCTAAGGATTCCTCCTGTTACTAAAGCCTTCAAGACTCAAGTTCAAAAGCTCACAGAGTTTACTTGTCTGTTGAACAAGTTTATGGAGAATAAGGATGTCTTTGAAAAATCCATGTAGTATGGTGGGGAGATCATTGCTGATTCTATCAAGCTTCTGAGGCCCTATCTTCATGTACAGAGTACTACCATAGTTGCTCTTGCGACTTCCCCTATGAGATATAGTTTTCCTACCTTCACCTCTTCCCTATCCTCCACTTCTATGTCTGTCAGTCAGTCTCTGAGTCAGATAAGGCCTATAATCCTTGGTCAACAGTTTCCCTAGTCTTCTACCACACCTACATTGTCCCCTTCTATCTTTGAAGGTCTTCCTTTACCTTCTCTATTAACCATATCAATCCCTTCTTCTACCTCAACCTCTGATACTATGACTTCTTCTTCTGATCCTACTGCTAAGGGAAAAGAGAAGACCAGCCAGTGATGAAGAATAGTGACTACTCTCTTTTGATAGGAATGTTGTTGCATTTGTTTTTCTATTTACTGTTTGTACTGAAACTCTTTTTCTCTAATGCATTGTGAACTTTTCTTCTCTTTTCCTATTCACTCAATTTGATAATCCCAAAAGAGGGAGAAATCTATATATGTTATATGCACATTGGTAATATGTAGTTTGAATAAACATACACTCTAAATAAACATGATTTGTGATCATAAAAAATGGGGATATTGTTGGAATCCTCATGTATTAATCATGTTTTAATGATCAAAAATACTATTCAGTCTATAAACCTTGTTAATCCTATGTAATCTATCTTACATCAAATATACAGTTGTTTAGTAAAGCTATCCAAAAATCTTAAGTGTATACATTGAGTTGGATTGCTGTACACTATCTTTGATTTACTTTATAATGATTTATTTAATAAATTATCAAGTCTAATCCATTTTATGAATATCACTACTTAAGTATGAATACAGATATTTGGATAAGTCTGAGACACCGTGAGTCTACCACCGATTATGTTTTTTAGGAAAGTGAACCAGACACTATGACCCAAACACTGTGAACCAGACACTGTGACCCAAACACCGTGAACCAGACACCATGAACCAGACACCGTGAACCAAACACCATGAACCAAACACCATGACTAGACACCGTGAGCATCTAGACATCATGACCAATCCAGACACTGTTTTAAAGAGACACCGGTTCATAGAGACACCGTTTACAGAAAAACCATGACACTGTTTCTTAATCTGTTTTGTCATTTTTCAATTTAATATCTAACGGTCATATTTGAAGATTTTAAATGCACTGACATAATTAATGTTTCTTTGTAGACATGTCACCTGATAGTACGAGGTACTAGGTGCATAATACATGCAACCTGTCGACTCCAACACATGTTCTCCAAGATAAAAGAGTAGTGCGGCCAAAAAACAGGATGTACATGAAAGTGGAATAATGTGAAGCAAGTGTGTGAGCATGGAAATGAAGAAAACACTTAGAGAATTTTTTAAGTGAGAATTGTCACATAAAACTTGACACTACTGAAGAACACACAAAGCATACTCAAATCCTAGAGTGGACGACATCTTCACCACGAAGAACACCTGCCAATCTAGCTGACTTGCGATACTCTGTTTTCCATACGAGGACTTGATTTCTTCATCTGCTTTATCTTAGTATTCTAGAGTTGTATAGACAACCACTCAGAGCACTTCTAAACTTATCTCATCATTTCCACTCTTTTGTGTATCATTTTATTAGCTTTCGAGCAGTGTGTGTATTTGTATAACAACACACTCTATCTTCTTCATTAAACTGAAGGATACAAGATATACTTTCTCAAACATATTTTTAAACTTGTGTATACCCACTGATAAGTGCGGAAGAGGTACCTGTGTGGCCTGGTAGTTTGTACCAACATAGAACTGTGGAAGAGGTCGTGTGACCTGGACAGTCTTGTGTACTATTGTTAACCCCGATCCAGGGTGTGGATCAAGTTTATTTATATAAACTACTTGGTGGTAGGTGATCACCAAGTGGAGTGGATTAGGTCTCGTCTTGAGACTGAACCACTTATTTTATATCCATTGTGATTTTTAAATTTAGTTTTCTCTATTTTACTATTTAATTTAGAATTCACTAAATTCAATTTGATAGTTTATCTTGGAAATAAGTTATAATTTTTTTCCTTATTAGAATATCTTCAAAAGTAATATTAATAACTTCTATTAATATTACTGAGAATTAATCAATCTTCTAAGAATCTATTTAAACAGTCAAACTTTCATAACCATATTACTTTGATTAACTGGGCTGTATTTTAATTTATTGGTGAAACCTTATAGGAATATTTTTTTTAAAACATATATTTTTATAGATACTCAATTCACCCCCCTCTTGAGTGATCTACTTCGACCAACAACACAAACAAAATTATTACAACATGAAGAAGAAGAAGAAGGAGAAGAAGAAAGATTCGTCAAAGGGATCCTTGCTTCAAGAGATACCCTTATTTAAATGGTTGTAGAATTGGAGTGGATCCACTTCTACTCTTCCCTCAACTATCCAATGAATTCCCCAACCCATAAAAATGAGAAAAACACTAATTTATAGAGTGGAGGAGAGGCTAGGTTTAAAGAGGTTTCAAGTGTGAATGGGGAATCTCAGAAAAATATTTTAATTCAACTTTCACCACCCATTTTACCTTCAAAACGCGTGAACCAGCTGTTCTTCTAGAAGCATGATTTGTGCATAATTGAGTTGGAGATCTCCTCTCAAAATTTGGGCCCAATCCAAGCTTGGATTAAGAAGTTATGTCCCAAATACAAAACCAATGTCCAATGTCGATCCCACATTTGACTTCATGGTCCATTTAGTCCTACCAAATGTAAATTTTAGCTCCAATGTCAGGAACAAAAGTTGTATCCTATTAAGTTATGAAAAGAGTTAAAAAATTTCAAGTTCAAATAATAAATATTAAAATAGTTATATTTGAAATACTACAGTACACTATAAAGGGTAAAACTGGAATTTCCATCAAATTTTCAAATGAATGATCTAATCCCAAATATTTTATAAATAAACATATTTAACAAAATTTAAGGAAATTTTATCATTTATTATCAATAAAATATTCAATAAAAATGTGTTTTATCTATAGCCTTGCACTTAGATGCAAGAGTGTATGGTGGTAAAAGATGTTTGTTTCAGATGATGGTGTAGTATTTTCAGATGCAGTTGGTGGATGAGTCTTGGTGGGGAGATTCAGAGGTAGAAGTGATGCACGATCATGTTGTCTATAGTGATTCTCTAGATGGATGGTCAGAACCAGATGTTGTTTCATGGAAAGTTGTTTGTTCTAGTGGCAGTGCATGATGGAGTTCTTCGTGAGTTTCATAGATCACCTTTGGTGGTGCACCCAAGAGTTTCCAAGATGTACCGTGGCTTGATGATATAGTTTTGGTGGCTCATGATGAAACGAGTAGTGGTGGAGTTTGTGGTGAAGTGCTTGGTTTTCCAGTAGGGTGGTTTTTTGTAGTCCTTGGATGTTCCTGAGTGGAAATGGAATAAAATATCAATGGATTTCATTATTACCCAGAGCTCAGGGAGGTTTTTATTCTATCTAGTTGGTCATGGATCAGTTGATAAAATCAGATCACTTCTTAGAGATCAAAGATTCAGACATAGTGGATGCTTTTTCTAAGAGGTATGTGGATGAAGTGGTTTGGTTGCATGGAGTTCCGAGATCCATTGTCTTAGATCGTAATTCACGGTTTACCTCATGAGTTTGGAGGGGATTAAAGCATGATTTTGGAACTCAATTATGCCTCATCACTTCTTTCTACCCTAAGACAGATGGGCATATGGAAAAGACTATCCAGATGTTGGAGGATATGCTGCAAGCATGCATCTTGGACTTTGGTTCATTTTGGGTACACACCTACCCTTGGTGGATTTTTCTTATAATAATAGATATCACTCTTCCACTGACATGGATATGTTTGAGGATTTGTACATAAGACTATGTCGTTCACTGTTGTGTTGGATATGATATGGGGACACAACTGTTCTTGGTCCCGATGTGGTGCAGAACATGATCGAAAAGGTTCATCTTGTTCGTGAGAGGGAAAAAGAAGTGAATCACTGGAAGAAGTCTTATGCTAATCGTAGAAAGAGGCACTTGGAGTTAGAGGTTTGGGACCATGTGTTATTAAAGGTTTCCTGTTGATGTGGGTAGTTAATGTTATAAAGAGGGATTAATCTTTCTCCTAAGTTTGTTAGGCCCTTTGAGGTGTTGGGGTGAGTTGGTGAAGTGACGTACCGGTTGGCATTGCCACCATGTTTAGAGAGGATCCACGATGTATTCCACATCTCTCAGCTTCGTTAGTATATTCACAATGACTATCATGTCATTTATTGGGGAGAGTTGGATATCGTGGATGATGCCATGCTTGTGGAGCATCCAATAGAGATCCAAGATCGTTAAGAGAAGGCGTTGTGTGGGTGTACCATTTCTTTGGTTTGTGTGTTGTGAAGGCATGGTGGCCAGGAGGAGAGTACTTGGGAGAGATATATGCATATGTGTGTCCTATACCAGAGTTTTTTTGAGTTTTTCTTTTCTATGTTTTTCTTTGTTATGTGATGTTTGAACCTTGTTTTATGAGATTAGCTATTTTACTTAGTTTGTGATGTGTTTGGTGCAATGTGTGATAAATTACTGACGTATGAAAAGGTGAGGGACTGATTCCTAATCAAGATGCATTAATTGATATGCGATTAAACCTGTGCAAGTGAGTTAGTGTTGCCCAAATCGGATAGTATCTTGACATGGAGGAAGGAATTCCCTGATTCATGTGTTCAAGACAGTGCAGTTCATTGGTTATAGTGGTTGTTGGTTTGGGCTTCACGGAGATAGAGATGGTTGTGTAGTGGTTGTGTGGTAGTGTAGTTTGGGTTGGCGTGTTTGTCTAGTAGTAGTATTTGAGGTATAATGAGATCATTGAGAGGTATCTTGGAGGGTGGTTGTTCAGACCCCTTTCCTTCTGGATTTGGTTTTGAATTCTCAAAGGAGATAATAATTTGAGAGGTATCTGATGTAACAGTTTGTTCCCTCCTAATCCATTACATTGTTAATTTTGAGTGTTGGAGGTGTTCGAGGGAAGTTCAGAGAGTTTTTTTGTTGAAGTTGGAGGTGAAGCAGAGGTGAAACAGAAATTACATGTCATGTTAGTAGGTTACATGAAGTGAAAGTCAGTTTCAAAGATTTTCCTGAGGGTTTCATGACGTGTACACATTTTACACGTCTTAAAAGAGGGTTTCATGATGTGTAATATTTTGGAGTTTAAAAATAATTAATAAAATAAATAGGTGATACATTTTCTGATGGAAACTGAACATCGGGGATTGCATGACATGAAAGGGTATTACACATCATGTAATACCCCGTTCATGTGCAATTTTAAAAAAAATTATTTTCATCCGAACTTCCATTCATTCATCTGTGCTCCCTTTTCCTCTCATTTTGGGTGAACCCTAGGCACCATGATGTGTCCTTCAAACCCTTCTTCATATCTCTTCAATCTGTTTACCCTGGTGGTTGTTCGTCGGTGATCTGTGGTTGGACCGTGGTAAGTTCTTCCCCTTTCTTGGTTGTTTTTCTTCTATTCTTCTCCCATGGATCTAATGTAGTGGTGTTTCTTTGTTTTGTGGTATGAATTGGGTTTCATTTTTATGGATCCTTGGTGCGGTATAGATTGATATGCAGTTTTCATGGCGCAGTTGTGGTTCACGAGCATTCTTCTTTTCCCTGTTACGTGCAACAATTGGAAAGTTTCCTTACGGTAGGATTCCCTTCGTTTCTCTTTATTGTGCATCATGCATGAGGGGATTTACTTATGTTTATCTATGAATTATGGTCATACTGACTAAAATTAAAGATAAATAATTGTTTAATTGAATTGAAATGGGAAATGGGGTTTGATTCACATGTTTTTACAGCCTTGATATGATTGTGATATTGTAGATTGTTTGGGATTAATGCCCTGCTGAAAATTGTGGTTGTTGGGGCCTTTGTTTACCCTGGATATGTCTGTTGTGATTGGTACTTTGGTTGTGATTGTTGTGATATCAACCTAAATGGAAATTGGTTAATTAATTATACTTGGCTAATGAAATGGTTTCCCCATGATTTTGGTTTTTGTGATAACGCCCCAAAGATTTAAAGTGGAATGTGATAAAAGACCCTTTGTAAATCTAAAAAATGATATTTATGTGTTTTGATGTGTGTGGTTGGGGATTCTGGGGCTGATGGTTTGTTTGACCACATTTGTGGGGTGGCAAGGGTATGGTTTGTTTGGCCGTTCTTGTGGGACAATGATATGATTTTTGTTTGGCCATACTTGTGGGTTGGAAAAGTGAGTTTGTTCAGAATTTTGAGCTATTTATGGAATGTGGTTGCTTTGTACTAGATGCCCTAGTAGTTATGGAATGAATAAATAAATATTAAATAATGTTTGAAATGGCATGGGTTGGTTTGGTTAATGGGATGGAAATTTTTTAATGGAAAAGTAAATGATGGGTTGTGTGGTTAAAGGTGGTTGATGCTAAATAAGGAATTGAATGGGTATTAAATGGAGAGGAAATGTGGAGCCACTTGTCAGGGCTCTTTATCTTCTGAAATGATTATTTCAGATACTAACAAATGCATTTAGAGATGGAAGAAAAAGTGACAGTGTTGTGATATGGTTTGTTTTTTTGTGAACCAATAATTTGGACTAAAGTGTTTGATATTATACATATATTTGTATGTTCTTGTGATTTCTATATGCACCCCACCCATATTGATAACTATGTACCAAACACCCACATCGTCACATGGGGGGTGTTTTTCCCAACATTCGGTGAGGAGTACGGATGGCTAAGTACCCGTTCTTTTCTACCCTCTCTTCCATACAAGGTAGGTATGACATAAATTGTGATGGTCGAAGGTCTGTTAGTGATTTAGATGGGGTTTGTGATGACCCAGGTGTCTTCGGGAAAGATGTGATAGCCGATGTGTTTGTGGGTGAGGTGGTTTGTGTTGTCCCAGTTGTCTTCGGGATGAGATGTGATGTGCATTTCCAAGCATCTTCAGGATGAGATATAATGCGACGTGTTGTGAGGCCCAAGAATGTGCATGTGGAATGTGTTGTGAGGACCAGGTGTGTGTGGGCGGGATGTGTTGTGAGGCCTAGGTGTGTGCAGGCATGATGTGTTGTGAGACCCAAGTGTGTATGGTTGAGATGTGATGTGGTATATAGAAGGGATGTGAGCACCATGACGTACGACATTGGGAAATAACGACATACCAGTGGAAAAGTTGTGTAGGGTACCCTATAATCGATGTTCTTTACTTTATATTATATTACTTGGCTTGTGTTACTTAGTAAGTGTGCCTTGGTGAGGTTGGGATAGTTAGTATACCTGTTTAGGTGACGTTTGGTTCTGATATTTTCCCACAAGAGCATTAGTATGCTTCTTTCACATGTGCATGAGAGACTTTGTTTTTCCTACTGAGTATACTTGTATGATCAACCTACGTATATAAAACTACTTTCAGGTTTCTAGGAGGATTTAATGGAATGTGCTGGGCGTTACTAGCTCAGACCTTTGGATACCTGTTGTGTCACTTCCATATATTTTTCTTTTGGGTATTTACTTTGAGGAATTTGTTGTATTTGTATCAGTTTTACTTTTTGTATGCATGTGGGATGGTTTTTGGATTTCTATTTTATATTATGACTTGGATTTGTTGTAGATGATTCATTATATCTCTAGATATGGTTTCTTATAATGGCTAATATAGCGACCCAGACCTTTTACATAAAACATTTCATGATTTTAATCATAATTAATCATTAGAGTACAAGACAAGGATCGTTAATTATAGTGTCTTAGAAGACTATATACATATAACATAAAACATGGGTCTAAAAAAACTTCTTTATTAAATCTCCATAAAGAGATTCTAACTTCCTTTGAGCCCTTACATCTGCATAGGGTACCTTGGGGAACACATGAACAAAGGGATGAGCTAAAAATCCTAGTAAGGGAATGAACATAAGGATATATCTCAAGCACATGAGTTACGAGGCATGAAATAATGATATCCAAAGAATGAAACTTATAAAATAATTTAATATAATCATGGGATCATATAAACATGGAATCGTATAAATATGGAAGAATCATAAATCATATCTTTAGTACTGGTCAAGGCTGACCGCCAATCCCATTTCACATCGCATCTCAGGAGACTTAACCTTACCCAATGCATTAGAGCGCTATCTGGGTGCACCCATCTGAAAATTTTCATGAATATTCTTGCCACATTAATATTCTTACCACATATACAATCATACATAATCAACCATACACAAACACAAGGGTACCCATGGAAAGAATTGGGTACCACAATCATGACATAAATCATAATCAATGGGCGTATCATGAAAGAGTCCATGTAAGGAAATAATTAGAAAATACATGGACGTTCATAGGGTAAAATAGGCATATAACATGGTAAGTTGTGTCAAATATAAGTGACAACATATGAGAAATGTATTTTAGAAACATTAGCATTAAAACATTTTTGTGGGGTTTTAAGGAAAATATTATAGAGATTTTAAAATAGTAAAGAAGAAATTCTTTTATATAAAACCAGAATTGAACCAAGAAGGTTTTCAAAATAAAAATACAGAATTTAAAAAGATAATAGTGTCTTAAAACAGAAGATAGAGTGTACTTGAAATTGGGTAAAAGTTGGGGAAGTTCCTTTAAAACGAGTGTGCTTATTGGGAAGTATCGAAGAGAGATTCACTTAAAAGCATGTATATCCCCAAAAGAAAACGAGAGATGGATCTTGGAACATGAGTTTGGAGCATATAAATAGAATTTTGAAGTTATACATAAAATAAAAGAAAACAATATTTTGGTTAAAAGAAAGATAGAGCAACCTGAAGGAATAAAGGAAGTTAGAGTAGAATCCATCATGGTTTATTGGCATGGTATCAAGTGTAACTAAGAGGGCTTGATGAGAGAGATAAGGGTTTTATAATCACTTATAAAACGTTAGGTAAGTATGGTTAATGTGTATAAATGTACCCCATCACTTGGTATTACACAAAAAGGTGTAGTATAGAGAACAATCTTGATTAAGAGTAAAAGGGGGAGGATCCCTTACCTTAAATCTGTTGGTGTTCTCCACTTGTTATTAACGAACTGAATAAACAAATTAGGCTAGTTAATTAATAATTCCAGAACCTCTTCTATATTAAATTTATTTATTATAACCCTTTTTAGTTCATTCAAATCCTTTTTGATTAGTTACAAGGTTCAATTTCATTGTTTGGGCTCGTTTGTTTACTTGGCTTTAAAAGATTGGTTCACTTATATTCAAGTTTGGATTATATGCAAGATGAAAGTGGTCGTCCAGAATTGAAGTTATATTCTTTAGTTCATATAAAAGAGATTACATGGTTTAATTTTAATTAGGTTAATTAGAGTGAAGTCAAATTATTATATATATAACCATAGTGATACCCGTTTTTGTGAATCGGTGGATTTGATTACAAAGAAAGTGTTTTACTTTATAACTTAATTACATTTGTAATAAAGGATTAAAAAACCAAAAATAGGATATATTACATATATAATAATCTGGTTCCACCATAACATAAATGGTTTCATGACCTTAATTAAAGATAATAATAGAAATTGATAAAACGTTGTCCTTTAATGGGGTAAATTAGCACATCTCAAACGGTGCTTTCATTTACTTCAAATAAAAGGGTGGGGAAAAGAGAGAAGATAATGAAATATAACACTAGAATGAAGAAATTATAGTACATGTATGTTACTGGATTTATCATACTATTATTGTGAAGGGAGTTGAGGAAAGAAATAAAAAAGAAAAGAACTTAAAAGAAAAGAAGAAATTGGGAAGAGGAATTTACCTCTTGAGACTTCCTCCTTTGAGAACCTCTTAAGGGGAGAGGTTTTGGTATTTTGAGGAGGCTGAGAGATTTTGGGCGTGGGGGAGGACCTTGGGAAGAGATTTGGGCAGAATAATGGCAAGGCACAAGGCTTGAGAGGAGTGGAGATAAGAGGAAGTGAAGGGGGGTTTTTATAGTGGAGAGGAGGGATTTCATAATATTATAATCATTAATTTATTATTTCCTCCAAAGACAAGGAATAGTAAGTATTCCATGACCAGGAATAGTGATTTTATCATGTGATTCTGAAAAAAGTGGGCTTACATCATCAGAACATCATCGATGACTCAATTAATCCATTATTTAGCATTTATTGTGAATTATCGGATTCTACTATTCATAAAATTCAAGTATTTCAGAAAAATACCAAATATTCACCCTAACCATTTTTCGACTTTTAGAATCCAAAAATGAAGTCAATTTTTTAAAAATAATTTTCTAAATATGATTATTTTAATATTTAATTAAAATAATAATTTATTATCAAAACCAGTTTTAAAACATTCATTAACTTATTCTAAAATATAGGTATATCGTACTTCCAACTTGAATATTATTTTTATACCACTATAGGTGAGGTTACTATTCATTAGGGTATATCACTATTCATAAGTGCATGTTAATATTCATTAGGGTAGGTTACTATTCACCAAAAATTAAGTTTTCCTTATCATACTCCAAATAACTTACTGATTACAACCGTGTATGCAGATTTTTGAAATTCCAAACACAGAAGTGACGAACTTTTATTTAAAGGCCACTTATCACTTAGTAGTTCATTATGTTTTGTTTTCATGTGATTTTATGACATACTTATGAGAAGGTAATTTCTATTGAAAAACATTGGGTCGTTACAGCTAATGCCTCCCATATTGTGAGATTTGTACACCCTTGATGCAAATTGCAAACCTGGGGCCTACTGGAGGTAGGAATCAGGGGGTCATTATCTATCTCACCTAATTATGATGTCTTTGGAGGGAGGGGTTCATGAAACACCAAGTCGATTCAGAAAGATTGATCAATGGGAGGTAAATCTAAGAGCATCCAACAGAGTTAAACTTGATGTTGCAGCTATCAGGGATTATCACCTCACATTGTCGACCAGGGTGATCTTGGTTTTAAAAGGTTTTTATTATGTTCCTTAAATTTTTAAAAACAATATTTATGTATCTAAATACAAATGAATTTATTTTCAAATTTTGGAATAAATATTTCATCTTTTATAAAGATAGAATTTATTATGGTAAGAAAAATTTAAATGACAATATTTTTTTGTTGGATTACATGAACCAAGTAATGACAATCGATAAAAAACTTATTTCATATGAATCACAGCACACCCAACTTTGACATCACCGGCTAGGTCATGTAAAAAAACACGACTAAATTACATCAAGATGGATATTTAGATTCTCTTGAACTAAAACCACTTGGTGTACGTTACACATGCCAAAGAAAAATAACCAAATCCCCATTTAGTGGAAAAGGTTAAAGAGCTAAAGAGATTATTGAATTAGTTTATACAGATGTGTGTGAACCATTTCCTATTCAATAAAGGGGTTAGTACTCATACTTATTAACTTTTACTGATGATTTTAGTAGATATGGATATATCTACTTAATGAGGTATAAGTTATATTATTTTGATAAATTCAATGAATACAAGAATGAAGTCAAGAACAATATTGGTAAGAAGATTAAGAAGCTTCGCTCAGATCATGGTGGAGAATATCTTAATCAAGACTTCATTTATTATTTACGGGAGTTCGAGATACTATCTCAACTGATTCCTCTTTATACGCCTCAATAGAATGGTGCAAGTGAAAGGAGGAACCACACCTTGTTGGAAATGGTGAGATCAATGATGAGTCATGAAAGTATTTTATTATCCTTTTGGAGATGTATGTTACAAAAAACATAATATGTACTAAATTTAGTGCCAAATAAAGTGACATATGGTACACCATACCAATTATGGAATGCTAAGAAACTCGTGTTGTCTTACTTACATGTGTGGGTTTGCAAAGCGTTTGTTAAGGCCTCTTCAGGTAACAAGTTTTCACCCCAAGTCACAAAGCATATCTTTATAGGATATCCCAAAAAAAGGGATATTACCAATAAAATCCTTAAAAAAAGGTTGTGGTTGACATAAATTTCATATTTCTTGAGGAGGATCTTATCTCTAAAAGAGATAGTGGGAGCGAGATAAACTTCGATGAATTATAAGCTCAAGATACACAAGAGTTGACACATGAAAAAATTCAATAAATCCACATGGAATAAGTTGTACCAGAGAATTAAGTACTACAAAGGATTACCAGAGAGGATAGAGAACGAGAATGATATGGTTTTCTAGTCACCAAGGATGGTGACTCATTATTAGTTGATAACAACAACCGTCTAACCTATAAGAAAGCAGTAAGTGGCACAAATGTTTCCAAGTGGAAAGAAGTCATGAATTATGATATGGATTCCATGTACCAAAACCAAGTTTTTATTTTTATAGATCCTCTATTAGATATAAAGACCATTGGTTAAATGAGTATTTAAGAAGAAACTGGATATAGAGGGACAAGTCAGTACCTATAAGGCATGACTGGTTGTGAATGGGTTTAAACAACATCAAAGCATTGACTATGACAAAACCTTTTCATCAGTTGCAATGCTGAAATTCATTATAATTATACTTTCCATTACTACTTACCATGACTATGAGATTAAAAAAATGGATGTCAAAACAACCTTCTTTAATGTAAAACTTAATGATGATGTCTATATGATACAGCCCAAAGGTTTTGTGACTCTAAAGGTTGCCAACAAGATATGAAAATTAAAAAAAATCCATTTATGGATTGAAGAAAGCATCTACGTCATGGAAAATTCATTTTTATGAAGCCATAACGGAATTTGGTTTCATAAAGAATAAGTGTGAGCCTTGTGTACAAAAATGGTTTAGTGGGAGTGCATTCATTTTTCTAATAGTATATGTTAATGACATATTACTCATTGGAAATGAAATACTAGTCTTAGAATATGTTAAGGAGTGGTTGAATAAAATATTCTCTATGAAGGAATTAGGTGGGAAAACATATACTCTTGGGATCAAGATCCATCATGATAGATCAAAGAGGTTTCTTGGGATATGTCAAAGTATATACATTGAAAAGATACTAAAGCGATTAAATACGTAACAATACAATAGGGGATTTTTTCCAATGTCACATGGAATTCATCTATCTAGTCCTCAGACACATGAGGAAATACATATAATGAAAAGTATTCTATACGTGTGTGCGATTGGGTTAGTCATGTATGTTATTCTATATACTAGGATATATGTCACCTTAGAATTAAGTGTGATATGAAGATATCAATCTGATCCAGGTGTTCATCATTGGATGGAAGTTAAAACCATCCTTAAGTATCTGAGAAGTACTATTGATATATTCCTAGTTTATGGAAGAGATAAATAACTATTTATCATATGATATGATAATTCTAGTTTCTAGACTGATCAAGATGACATGAAGTCACAAACATGATACATCTTCAATTTGAATGGACGTGTCATGATTTGGAAGAGCTAAAAGTAGGTTGTGATCATAGATTCTACAGTAGATACTGAGTATATTGTGGCTTCTGAGGAAGTTAAAGAAGTAGTATAGATGCGAATCTTCATCCAAGAGCTTGATGTGGTACCTAGAAGTAAAGATCCGAAGTTCCAAAAGATCGAATAATAACCGAGAAGGGGGGTTGAATCAGTTGTTCAATTTTTATATGTTTTAAAACTTTTAAAAACTTAACCCCTGTAACCTATTAAGATTTATTTCCTTATAAAATTTTAGTAAATACTCATGCATGCAAAATTAGGAAAGTAAAAAAATCACATAAGATTTACAGAGTTCGACCTCAATGTGAGAACCTACACCCTTATCATAGCTACTCCCACAGGTCTATGGAAATCCACTATTATGAATAAGTGAATTCAACTTATGCCAACTCCCGTTAGTCACCTTCTATCTCATGATAGAAATGATTATACTAACTCCCATAAATTTAAAAAATTTATTATAAAAAAATTGAGCCAAATAAAAGAATAAATACTTTTTTTGAAAATACTCCATAATTTCTCAGTCCAAATCCTCAGTCTGATTTGGCTGGATCCAATTTTCTCAATATGATAATACTGGATTCAATTTTCTCAATACGATGATATTGGATCCTATTTTCTCAATACAATGATGATGGATTCAATTTTTCATAAAACAGTGATGCTTGATCCAATTTTCTAAAAACAATGATGCTGGATTCGATTTTCTCAAAACAATGATGCTGGATCTGATTCTCCTGAAAACAATGAACTCAATACAATGAACTCATTCTCAATATGAAAAACTCAAACACTGATAGAATGTTCAATATAATTCTTCTTCAATAAGATGAGAACTTTAACTTTTAATTCTCGAATTCTCCACCTTTTGCGTGAATGTGAAAGTTGCAAATTGAAAAATGATTTGAGCAAGTATTTATGGGAAACTTGGAAAACAAAAGTGATAAACTTGAAAACTTTATCCATTTCCTCAAATTTCAAAACTCTAAAAATATCTCGCATTTAAACTTCTACTTTGAATTATTCAATTATCCTTAGATTTCTCTAAGATTTATACAAAAATGAATTTCATGTTTTATTTCTTCAACTCTTTATATCTTTCCCATATCATCATGATATGTTTCTTTCTCATCTCATTATTATTATTTTCTTTCTCACTATGAACACTTCATTATGAATACTTCCAAATGATTTCCATAGTATGAAAATCCGAGTATGAAAATCTCTGTATGATTTTCCCAGTATGAAAATCCCAGTACAAAAATCTCGGTATGAAAATCCGAGTATGAAAATCTCATTATGATTTTCCCAGTATGAAAATCATAGTATGAAAATCCAGTATGAAAATATCAGTATGAGAATCCCTAGTATGAAACTCCCAGTATGATTTATATCTTCCTCAGGCTCAACAACATCTTTTTATTTCTCAACTCATTACGATGCACTTACCATTACGATGGAAATCTCATTTTGTAACTCTGAAATTCTTCAAACCTCTCCACCATTTTTTCAAAAGATTTTATCATGAGAGTTTTTATGATTTGTGAGAACATCTTGATCAGCAAAGCATCCTCTAATTTCTTTTTAGAAAGTATGAAAACTTTCTAACTCATGACTTCAAATTATTCTTTCAAAACTCTTTAGAAAAAATACACCTTCTTCAATGAGAAACTTCTGTCCCAATAACTTCTTTATTTCTAACTCAATAACTTCATTCTTTCTCTGATTACAAAAAAACAAACCTCCAACATACAATAAATTATGCCTCCAATTCTTTGGATTCTGATGATTTTTATTTTCATGCCAATGGATCTGAATACAAAAAATTGTATGATCAATAACTTCATCTTCATGACTTCTTCTCTAGTGCAACTCAATATGAAAAATTGGATACAAAAACCTATGTTTGGAAACTTGTGTCCATAAAATAACCTTATTACAATGGGATGGGTCCAATTCCTGAAAGGAAAAAACACTGTTAAACAAAAAAGTTAGTTCTCAACAAATATAAAAACTTTTATAAAACAATTTATCATAAAGATTCTTTAATCTCCCCCTTTGGATTTATTGAAAACCCTTATTAACAACTTTTTAACTCTAAGAAATTTTCACAACTCAACTTTTGTAAACAAATCAAGTTTTTGACTTTTATCAAAACATATTTTTTCTCAAAAGAGCATGTCCTGATAACACACTACTAGATAAAGTAATGTTTTTAAAGGAATTATTTCTCTCAGTGGCAAGAAAGTTATACATCCACGTAAAGATAAACTCTCCTCACTTTTCTTTTTAAACTTTCTTTATCCCCCATTCTTTCTTTTCACACTTTCTTTTTCTATCCCCCACTCTTTCTTTTCACACTTTATCTTTCTCTACCCCATTCTTTATTTTCTCACTTTATTTCTCTCCCCCATTTTATGATAACCACTGCTTCAGATTCATAAAAGAACGATAAGTAAAATTTCTTACAAAGTAAAAAGTAATACAAAGTAAAAAGTTGTTACTTTGTCTCACCCTTTGTCAACATAATACAAAGAACAACGGGGGTTATTAATTTTAAGGTTTAGGAAGACATGAGAGGAGTTTGAACATGAAATTTCAACCGCAATTCTGCAAACCTTTCTTTTGGCATTACTTTTGTAAAGATATCAAAAATTTGATACTTTGTTGAAATGTATTCCAATAAAAAATCTCCAACAAAAACTTTCTATTTTATAAAGTGAAACTTTATATTAATTAATTTTTATATTGAATGTTGGAAATGATTATTATAAAGATCAATTGCACTATTATTATGAAAAAGTATCTTCAATGGTTTAGAAACTTTTACTTTCAAATCTTTCAGCTGAACTTTCATCCACAACATTTGAGTACAATCCTAAGTAGCTGCAACATATTCAGATTCAACTGTGTTCAATGTTACTAAACTTTATTTATTACTATGTCAACTCACACAACATTCACAAAAGAAAAATTTTCCTCCTGAGGTTGATTTTCTATCATTATAATCTCCTAACCAATTAGCATTAGTAAACTCACGAAACTTCATCTCACTATTTCTTTTGTATAACAACCCATGTGAAAATTTTCCTTTGACATATCTCAGAATTCAATCTGCTGCCAACATATGTGATTATTTTGGATTATTTTATACCTATAACACAAAGTCACAATATAAAAAATATCAGGTCTTGAGGCTGTATGGTAAAGAGGACTTACTAGCAGTTTCTAAAAGTATTTCTGATTCACAATTTTCCTGAATTCATCTTTACTCAACTTTGTTCCCACTAAAATAGGAGTTGATACTTCTTTGGATTCTTCCATCTCAAATTTCTTTAACAATTCCCAGACATAATTTTATTGAGATAATAAAATGTATTTTTCATTTTGTTAAACTTGTAAGCCAAGGAAAAAAGTTAATTCTCCTAAAATAGACATTTCAAAATTCTTCTTCATTTCCTCAGAAAATGTTTTACAAACATCTTATCTATCCATAATAAAAATTATATCATCCACACATTCAATTACAATTAGAGATCTAGAGTCGACATATTTTTCATACAAGTTTCTATCAACTTTTCCTTTAGAAAAGTTCAACCTTCTCAATCAATTGTCAAGTTTATAATGACAAGCATGTGGAGCTTTTTTCAACTCATACAAATCTTTCTTTAATTTACAAACTTTGTTTTCATCCTCATCAAGTAGAAATCCGAAAGGTTGTTCAATGTAAACTTCTTTCTCAATCTCACCATTTAAGAAATCTAACTTTACATCCATATGAATTTTTTTTAATTTTTATGAGCATCCATTGTAAGAAATATTCGAATAGTTTCTAGCCTTGAAATGACGAAAAAGGTTTCATCAAAATCCACACCTTACACATGTGCATATCCTTTAAAAAAAAGTCTTGATTTGTTTCTTGAAACTTCTCCATGCTCATTCAATTTTTTTCAATAAACACACTTTTTTATGATAATATTTTTATTTTATATCCTTGGAACAAGTTCTCATGTTTTATTATTCTCAATATTATCCAAATCTTCATTCATAGAATACACCCATTCTTAGTGTTGAATAGCTTATAAAACTGATCCCGATTCAACTTTTGAGATAAGTGAAGTCTGATTATCTAATCTAAACATTCTTATTGTCTAGAACAAATCATTATAATTCCCAATAATGTTTTCAGATTCAACATGTTTTTGTATGGTAGGAAATTTCAAAGTTTCTTTCCCAGCTTAAATTTCCTCATCACACAATTCTTCTGATTCTTGATAAGGATGTTTTTAATTACATTCACTATTGTTGGAAACATCCAGTTTATCCTCCTTATCATTCTCAACAACTTTTGTTCAATAATTTCGATTTTCAATTACCTTCACATCATATGAGTCCACCAACTTTTATAAATATTTGTTCCAATATTTGTAACTTCTTCTATTTAGTGAATAACCCATAGAAGTTAATTCCTTAGCTTCCTCATAAAAATTTCCCAAATCCTGATTTTTGATTTTTAGAAAACATATACTTCCCAAAACTTTGAAGTATTTCAATGAAGGTTTTTTGTTATAGCACATTTCATAAGGAGCCATGTTAGTTTCCGATCTCAACAAGCATCTATTTTGAATATGTACAACAATACTAACAACTTCTCTCTAATAGAATTTTGAAAGTTTGTATTATAATAACATACTTATTCTCATTTCCACCAAACCTATATTCTTTATTTCTACTAATATATTTTGTTATAGAGTATAGGGAGAACTATACTGATGTTTGATACCATGATTTCACAGATATGTTTCAAAAGTATTGTTTTTAAATTTGGTACCATTATCTATTCTCAACTTCTTTACGGAAACCCCCATTTCTTTCTTAGCATATTTTTTAAAGTATTTGAACATTTCAATAGCCTCTTACTTGTGCTTCATAAAAAAAGATGTTTGTCATTAGAGTGAAATCATAAATAAAATTGATAAAGTATAAATCTCATTTTTTTGATTGATGTCTCATCAGCCTACATAAAACTAAATGAATAAGCTTTAGTGGTCAGGTAGAACGGATATCAACTATTTTTTGACCCTTGTTAGTCATCTTCCCTCTTTGAAAAGTTACAAAAACATATTATTCTATTCTTTTTAATTTTGAAAACTTGTGAATGATATAAAATTTAGAGAGTTTTTTCATACTTTTCTATCCAAAGTGTCCAAGTATTTAGTGCCACAATTTTTTTTCATCTTCCACACTCAAGTAACAAGAGTTATTGAATTATCTTATTTGGACGAGATTCTCACTGGTTCTTTCTCCTTTTGTAATGAATTTTCCATCTTTCACACTTTTGATGATACAAAAATCTTTTCCAAAAAACAACTTCTTTTCCATCATCAAAAATTTGACTTACACTAATTATGTTATGTTTTATCCCATTAACAAATAAAAATTCCATAGATTTCAACTTTTAAACTTCAATCTTAGTTGTTCTGATCCCTCTGGTTTTTAAGGAACTATCATTACCAAAGGTAAATTCTCCTCCATCATGACTTTAAAAATATTTCAAGATTTTTATATCACCTGTTATATGTAAATAACAACCACTATCAAGTATCAATGGTGTGTTCCTTTTACTTTATTTTAAAGCTGTCTCAACAACAAAGGTTCTTTCCTCAATTATCTTATTTAAAACTTCCTTTTATTTTTTACCATAAGAAACTTATTCGAGAAGGAGTGCCATATATATTTCATCATGATGACTATCCTGATCATATCTTTAAAAAACTTCTTCTAGAAATTCGAATTGATTTTTTATTGTAAAATTTATAACATCTTGAGTTTTTCCTTTTTTAACTTCCTGTAGGTTAGGAATGTTACTCATTCTACTTTCACTATTTCTTCCACTTTTCTCAAACCTTCTTCCAGGTAAGGATAAGTTCTGCCAATAATTATAATCCATGTGCCCATAGATTTTATAACACCAAAAATATCAATAAAATCACGATTTTCTATTAAAATAAGATCTTTCTCTATTGAAACTTTATTGAGGTTGGTAACTTCTTTCAACTCTAACATACTCAGGATGTGGACCATCTTTTATTTTGAGTAAGTTATCCACTTTTTTATATTTGATATCTTTCTCACATACTTTCTCTACACAATATTTTCCAATACTTTTTTTAGAACTTGAAATGTTAAAAGAATCAGATGAAACATTATTTTTGGTAAGAGAATATTTGATCTGATTCTCGTATTGAGCCTTCTCAACAACTTTATAAGTCTCATCTTTTACTTCCAAAGATTTGTTAAAGTTTTCATTTATCTCCCTCAAGGTAATTTTAGACTCAACAAGTTTTTAATGAAACTTATTAAATTCTTCTTCCTTAGCTTCTAGCTTCTTACTATGATATTCAATCATCTTTCCCTATTCAACAATTATAAGTTTGTAACTTGAAATATCCTTGATGTTTTCTAGATATTTCTTGATAACAACTTTTATCCCATCAGTAAATTGTTCAAAATATTTATTCATAACTCTAATTTTTTTCTTGAGAGTATTGTTTTTCTCAAGACATGAAAAAAGTTCTGCTTTGATTTGATAATATCTATAAGATTACTCAGCACCATCTTCACTCCCTGATAAATCTTTTATTTTCTCAACTTTTTCAATGAAGGTTCTAAATTTTTCTGAACTTTCATCTTCAGAAGAATTGTTTTCATTTTAGTCTAATTCAAATTTCTTACTCAACATACTTATTTTGTTTTCAGAAAACTTCTACTTGTATTTGTTGGAATACTTTTCTTATTTATCATTTTTGTCTCACTTCTTCCATTGAGGTTTTTCATCAGAATCATCTTGATATTCTCTAACTTTCTTCTTAGGGAAATTCATAGCAAAGTGTCTGATTCCACAACTCAAAATTTTTTTGAGGAATTTTTCCTCCATAATTTCCTCCTCCTCTTCAATGGTTTTTAGAGATAAGAGACATAATATTATCATTAAATTTATCATCCTCTTTATCTTTGAACCCACAAGAATCAACTTCTTCAAAATCTTGGATTTTCAACTTTATCATAGATTCAAAATCTATTTCATCTTTCATTTTCTTTTTAAACATATGAGATTTCCTCGTTCCATAAGAAATAAGAAAGTTAAAAATTATCAATAGATAAATCATCCTTATCTTCTAAAGAATAAATTTTAGAATCAAACATGCCCAGAAAGTTTCTCATAAGTTTCTTCAGAATTGTAGAATCTCCCAAGTTGTATTTGAATCCTCTAATGTTGTAAGTAATTTCATTTACTCTGGTGAATTATTCATCAATTGTTTCTTCAAATCTCATTCTTATGTCTTCGTACTTACTACACAAGATTTGTTTCTTTGTTTCCTTAACTTTTTTATTCCATTCGAAAACACTTTCCAGGTTGTCCCAGATACTTTTTGAAGTTTTGAGAACCATCACCTTTTGATAAACACACTTTGATAAGGACATAAGGATTTTATTTCTAGCCTTTCCATCAACTTCTATATTTATATTATCAGCAAACATAATAGAATCATCTTTCTCAATAGGTGGAAAACCAATAGTAGTAGCATCAACAACTTCAAGGCCAAGAGATAAGAGATAAGGAATCATCCTATTTTTCTATCCATAATAATTTTTTCCATAAAATGTTGGAATTCCTATACTATTGAAAAAATTGATATTATCAATGATAAGGATTCAACTAGGTAACCTTCCCTCTGATATCAATTTAAGTTCCAAAAGATCTAATAACAACTGAGAAGGGGGGGGGGGTTGAATCAGTTATTCACTTTTTATAAGTTTCAAAACATTTAAAAACTTAACCGCTGCAAACTGTTAATATTTATTTCCTTATAAACTTTTAGTAAATACTCATTCATATAAAAGTAGTAAAGAAAGAAAAGCATCCAAGATTTAAAAGGTTCGGCCTTAGTGTGAGAACCTACACCCTTGCCATAGCCACTCTCATGGGTCTATGAAAATACACTATTATGAAGAAGTGAATACAACTTGTGTCAAATCCTGTGAGAAACCTTCTATTTCCCTATAAGAAATATTATACTGAATCCCATCAGTTTACAAAGTTTTCTTATAAAAAAATTGATCCAAGAAAAATAATAAAGACTTTTTTAAAACTACCCCACAATTGCTCAGTTCGAATCCTCATTATGATTTGGATAGATCTTATTTTCTCAATACGATAATACCGAATATGATTTTCTTAATATTATGATGCTGGATATGATTTTATCAATACCATGATGGTGGGTCCGATTTTTCTTAAAAGAATGATGTTTGATCCAATTTTATCAAAACAATTACATTGGAACCGATTTTCTCAAAACAATGATGTTGGATCCGATTATCCTGAAAAAAATGAACTCAATACATTGAAATCATTCTCAATATGAAAAGCTCAAACTCAGGTAGAATGTTCAATACAATTCTTCTTCAATCAGATAAGAACTTTCACTTCCAATTCTCTAGTGCTCCGGCTTTTGTGCGTATGTGAAATTTTAAAACAGACAAATGATTTGAACAAGTATTTATAGGCAACTCGGAAAACAAAAGCGGGAAAATTGAAAAATTTCCTCATTTCATCAAATTTCAAAACTCTGAAAATCTCTTGCATTTGAACTTCAACTTTGACTTATTCAATTATCCTTATATTTCTCTGAGATTTACACAAAATTGAATTTCAATTTTGACTTCTTCAACTCTTTTTATCTTTCTTAGCTCATTACGATATGTTTCTTTCTTAGCTCATTACAATCTGTTTCTTTCTCAATACAAAATCTTAAATATGAATGTTTTGGTACTATTTCATTAATATGAAAATCCACATACAAAAATCTCAGTATGAAAATCCTAGTACGAAAATCTCAGTACGAGAATCCCTAGTATGAAACTCCCAGTACGATTTTTTTCTTCCTAAGGCTCAGCAACATCGTTTTCTTTCTCATCTCATTATGATGTAATTCCCATTACAATGGAAATCCCATTATGATGGAAATATCATTTTGTAACTCTAGAATTATTCAAACCTCTACACCGTTTCTTCAAAAGCTTTTATCATTAGAGTTTTCATGATTTTTGAGAACTTCTTGATCAACAAAACATCGTCTGATTTATTTTTAGAAAGTATGAAAACTTTCTAACTTTTGACTTCACATTCTTCTTTCAAAACTCTTCAGCAACAATATGAATTCTTCAACGAGAAACTTCTGTCCCAACAACTTATTTCTTTCTAACTCAAAAACTTCATTATTTATCTAATTACGGAAAAAAAACTCCAGCAAACAATAAATTCTACCTCCAATTATTTTGAATATGATGATTTTCAATGTCATGTCAATGGACCTAAATACAAAAAAGTTTCTAATCAACAACTTCATCTTCCTGAATTCTTCTGTGTCTGGTGCAGCTCAATATGAAAAATTGGATATAAAAACATGTGTCTAGAAACTTGTTTCTAGAAGACAAACTTATTACAATGGACTTTGTCCAATTCTTGAAAGGAAAAAACACTCTTAAACAAAAAGTTTATTTATCAAAAAATATAAAAACCTTATTAAAACAATTTATCACAAAGGTTATTCAAGATCTTATTACAATATATTGTGATAATAATACAACAATGGATCTCCCAAAAGATCCAAGGTTACATCTGAAGATGAAGAACATACTTTAGAACCATCATATCTTGAGGGGGTTTTCTCAGAAAAGTGAAGTTGTAGTGAGCAGTATTTCCACTGAAGATAACATGGTGGAACCCTTGACTAAAGCCCCGACTTAGGAAAAACATGATTATCATGTGAGGTCTAGCGAACTGAAAGTTGTATGCTGTTGGATCTAGTCCATGCGAGATTTTGTTGGAGTTGGTGTCCTAGGACCAACTGTTTGTACTTTGATTATATGTATATTTGATATATTGAATATGAATAAAACTTCTTATTATATATTGTTCATTTTTCTTCACGACTCTAATGTAGTAATGTCCTAGAGTTTACATCACATTGATAAGGTTATAACAGTTCCCCGCTATGATGAGAACCTTAAAGTGATATGGTGATATTCATAAATAATTTTATGTGGTTAGATAACATATTATGATGGGACACAAAGTACATAGTCTATCTAGTGCAAGTAATCATAAGTAGATCAGGCTTCTTCTCATGAAATTTTCACTTAGTAATCTCCAGGACGAGAGATTATGAGAACAGACTCACCAGTAGAAATTTAGCATGTTTTGGTGTCATCGAATATTACTATATGTGAGTGTGTGTAATGGTCCTTAGACTATAAAATTATTATTAATGAGTGTTATGACTCATTTACTTAGATGTATTTCATAAACCATGAAGATAAAATTTCATGGAGAAGTTGGATACATTGAGTGCATCACACGTGAAATGCCATTAATGGATAAGTCAAGGAAGGATTTATCCCTTCCATATTTATGGAAACTAATATCTTGATCCTTTGATTGGAATATAACTGTCACCCTAAATTCCATGACTAATGTTTAATGACATTTTTATTTCAGATAGTCAAAGAATGATGTATCAATCATATGAGTTGATGACACATATGTGCAACATGCTTGATGAGATATTACGACAAAAGAATTATATTACACAATGAGTGTTTGTATATGGTTTTTGTTACAACATTAAGTTATTTCTCTTGGGTGCATTAACCCATTGATAGATAGTAATCTTGGACTTTAGGCAAGTTTGCCAAATAATAATGAGAAAAAATCCTAGAGAGTCACACACTAAGTGTTACCGATGATCTCGATTAGATTTTATTTGAATTTAATTAATTAAATATATATTATTCTCAAGACAGAGGGATAATTTTATTCATTTTTTATTGATCAAAAATATTTATTGATGAATGAAATATATAAATTAAATATTTATTCATGTGTTCAATGAATGTTAGAGGAGTTCAAATGGACCAAGACTCTGTCTGGTGAAAAATATTAATTGAAAAGATGGTTAAATAATATTTGTTATCACACAAGTTGGTGTTCACCACAAAATAATAATAATAATAATAATAATAATAATAATAGTAATGATAATGATATATAGAATGAGGTTTATTAAAGGTTATAAAATTATTTAAGGGTTAACATGAAATTAAATAATTATCTTAACCTAAAACATAGCTCAATAAATAGACAATTATGTTTATTATGTAGGGAAATCGATCAGTATAATTGAGAATAGAGAATTGTTGTACACAATTAATTCTCTATCGACTCCTCTCCTCCCTCCCTCTCCCTCTCAAGAATGAGAAACACAAGAGAGATTCATTCAAGACTGAAGGATGAGCAATCAATACAAACAACACAAGATAATTTATTTGTCTTGATAGAACTCGTAGATCAAAGGAGCAAATATGGATCACCACTAGAGGGATTATATCCTTGGATACTCACAACACAACGAAGGAAATCTGAAAGGGTCTTTTTCATATGATCAATATCATCAATGAAGAAAGGTTATTGGGCCAAGGTAATCATTTCTTCTAACATTAAATAAATTAATTATAAGTTTGATGTGTAAGATCCTTGATCTTGGTTTTAGACATAGAAACATTAAATTAAATTTTAATATATCTCCCACCATCACATGCTTCTATTGTACCTAGAACTAAAAATAGGTTATGTCCATGATTAAAGGGCCTATTTTCATGGTTTTTCCCTGCAATAGGCAAATTTTCCAGTAGTGTAAGTTGTACCATATTGGATTCAATCAAATCCTAAAACCTTTAAAAAAACTTGAAGTTCATCCGACCCATGTTCTTTCTTGGGATGCATCTGATGCATCACTTTAATTACTTCACAAGTTTGAATTTTTAAAATAAGAACTTCATTCATAGTTGGCATAACAATAGCACTAATAACACTTAAAACCTCATCCAAAAGAATGTTATGATCAACAGTAAATAAATGGTCTTAAAAAGAACACACAACTATCTTAATACCATCAGGGACCTCCACCTAAGTATCATTATCTCACCTTCACTTGGAAGTAAAATTCTTTCTCCTTCAAGTATTCTCCTTTTTATGGAAGAAGGTGGCATTCTGATTGCCTTTGAGTATATGAGGTTCTCTTGATTGCAAATGCCAATATTGTTCCTTAATAAGAAAAAATTTCACTCTCAATTGTATGATCATCAAAATCTTGATTGTAGATCCACTTAATATCTTGCTAAATACTATTAATTTTATAGTCCTAGCATTGAAATCCCCTATCACTCCATTTTTACAAGGAAAAATACAAATTATGTATCATGTCCCAACCTTTTAGGGACCACTTAGTCAGCGATAAGTCGAGAGTGACACCCCAAGCTCTCCTTCAATAGGTTAGAGGTGGCGACAAGAACCGAGTAGGAAAATATCACACATGGGAGACCTTAACCTAAAGTACTTGTACACATGAACACATCTCCAAACACCAACACAATGTTGAAAGGTAAAAACAACTGATACCAACAATGTATTCATAAAAACTATCCCACATCAGATCACAAAAAAGTATTGGAAATAAATAAAATGGCCAAATACAATCCCATAAAAAACTACAAAAAGGTCCAACCTGTTCATCAGGAGGGGACAACTTTCAAATGCAACACCTAATATAAATCTCAGTCTGTCTAGTTCACTATGCTCTACCTTCTACCAATCCTCCCAGGACACAATCCAAAGGCATGTTTCCTTCATAAGACACGACTTGTGCGGGAAGATCCCATGCATGAATGAGTATAACAATACCCTATAGGATACAGTGAAATCACTAAACATAAAACATCAAGAGTAGTCCTCTCATCAATACAAATGTATGTCAATCCAGATATGAGACATGACAATAATCATCCTATTGAAGTTGGTGTCCTAGGACCAACTATTTGTACTTTGATTACATGTATATTTGATGATTTTAATATTAATAAAATATCTTTTTACATATTGATAATTATTCTACATGACATTAAAGTAATAATTCCTAGAGTATCTTTCACATTGATACGGTCGTACCAATTCCCCGCTATGATGAGAACCTTAAAATTCTATGATGATATTCTTAAATATAGTTCTACGGTCGAATAATGGTATATGATTGGGAACACTACCAAAAAAATGTACATTAGCTATGTTTTTTTGTGTTAGTAACATTTTAAAACATCACTAATTCATTTACTAATATTTCTAAAAAACGCCGGTAAATGATGTGTCACTAATTTAGTGATGTTTATAAATGCTGCTAATTAACGACACCTCATTTACCGATGTTTTTTAAAATGTCGGTATTTTTTTTTGAAATCAATATTTTTTTTCCCCAGGTTTTTTTACAATGATTTTTTTTCAAAATTTTCAATGATTCACCCCCACACCCACCCCACATGCACACTCCACACCCACCCCTACATGGTCTGCAAGCCTTACCTCTTCACACCCCTGCACACCGCAAGCATTGGAGATAGCGACCACACGCACCTTCCCTATCCACACCCACAAAACCCACACCCCTACACACTAGAAGCATTATAGAGAGCGACCATGCATGCCTTCCCTATCCACATCCATGCACACCATAAGCACTGAAGACAATGACCACGCATGCGCACCCCAAATCCAAAAACCGGCTTCAGCAAGAATCAAACAATGCACCTACTGCCTTCCTTATCCACACTCATGCATGCCAGAAGCATTGTAGAGAGTGACCACGCACGTCCCCTATAGACACCCATTCATGCCATAAGCAATGGAGAAAGCGACCACACACATGCACCCCAAAGCTGAAAATCGGCTTCATCGAGAATCGAACAATACGCCTCCTACCCGACACTCAAAGCCCCTACCAAATCATCTATGAAAGTTATGATTATTTTATTTTTATTATTTTATATTTATATTTATAAAAATATATTTTAGTATCTAAAAAATAAATATTATATATATATGTTTATATTTTACATATATGTTTATATTTTATATTATATATATGTTTATATTTTATGTTTTTATATATAGGTTTATATTATATATATATATGTTTATATTTTATGTTTATATTATATATATGTTTAAATATATATATGTTTATATATATGTGTGTGTAAATATATGTGTATGTATACATATATATAATTATATATATATATATATATATAATTATCCACATTTTAAAATGTTGGTAAAAATGTTACTAAAATAGCTACATTTTCTTAATAATGCAACTAAATTTAAAATATTTATGTGTTTTTATATATAAATATATGTATATATATATATGAATGTGTGTGTCTTTATATTTATCAATATATATATATATATATAGTTACATTGATGTGGAGAAATGAGCTATATAAATATATATATTTTTAGCGACGTTTTTAGAAAACTTCGCTAAAGTAGTGACATTTTCTAAAAAAAAGCTAATAAATTTAAAATAAGTGATGTTTTTAAAAAACATCGCTAAAAACATCTCTAAATTCTAGTTTTTTTATAGTGACACATAGAACATGATTTTCATGTGCATGTACTTGTAAGCAGATGAGGCTTCTTCTTATGAAGTTTGTACTTGGTAATGTCCAAGATGAGAAATGATGAGAACATACATGCGAGTAGGAATTCCGCACGTTTTGGTGTCATAAGATATTCCTATATGTGAGCTAGTGTAATGGTTCTTAGACTTTAAGATTATCATTAATGCATGTCATGACTCGTGCACTTATATTTATTGATGAAAACTGTCACGCCCTATGTTGGTGGGAAGTATGGTACGTTGGGTGCGTCATGAATGACATGTTATTAATTGGATAAGTTGGGGAAAGATTTATCTCTTCCATATTTATGGAAGTTGATATCTCAGCCTATTGATTGGAATAGAACCGTCACATTAAACTCCATGATGATGGTGTAACAACATGTTTATTTCAGATAGTAAAAGAAAGACATATTGAGCATATAGGTTGGTGACACTGATGTGCAACCTGCTTGTTGTGATATTATGATAAAGTAATTATATTACATAGTTATTTTTCATATGTGGTTGTCGTTGTTGAGATATTAAGTTCTTTCTCTTAGGGGCCTTGACCCGTTGCTAAATAGTAATCTCGGACTTTAGGCAATCCCGCTTAATGTTAATGAGAACTAATCCTAGAGGGTCACACACTAAGTGTTTCCATTGATCTTGATTAAATTTTATTTTAATTAAATTAATGAAATAAATATTATTTTCAAGACCGAGGAATAATTTTATTCACATTTTACCAATCGTAAATATTTATTTATGAATAAAACATTTAATGTAAATATTTAGTTGGGTCTTCAATAAATGATAGAGGAGTTCGAACAGACCAAGATCATGTCTCGTAACATATATTAATTTACAATTTTTTTAAATAATATTTATTATTACACAAATTTTCATGCATGACATAAAATAATAATAATAATATTATTTTTTTGACATGGGGTTTAATAAATATTATTATATTATCTAAGGTACAACATGAAATTAAATAATATTTTAACCTAAAACCTAGATTTTTAAATAGGTGGTTATGTTTATTATGTAGGGTTAATTGAGATATGAAGAATTTTTGTGCGCAAAAAATTTTCTCTTGAATTCATTTTTCTATCTCCCTCTCAAGAATGAGAAACGCAAGAAAGACTCTATCAAGATCGAAGGAGGTGCAGTCAATACAAACGACAAAAGACAATTGATTCTCCATGCTAGAACATGGAAATCAATTAGCATTTCTCAGAGATCAAAAGATCATGTGTAGATCACAGCTAGAGGGATTCTACACCTGGATCCTTACAATGCAATGAAGGTAATCCGGAAAATGGGTTTATGATGATCAATATCTACATCGAAGAAAGGATCCAAATACAAGGTAAATCATTTCCTTAGATATAAATAAATAAATTATAAATTTAATATTAAAGATCCTCTCAGAGTTCTAGGTTTTCTTTAGTTAATATCTGATTGGATAAAATTTTTTGGTCATGGCGTTCACGTCACTAAAAATATTGTGAATGATCTATTAGATTGAAAAAATACTTTTTCATTTATTGCCCTGCCAAACACTTCTATATCATATGGAAGATATAAGTGGTATTAAAGGGATCATGTTCAAATTTATACTTATTTATTAGATTATTGATTATTGCACATTTAAAAGTTAAGATTCATTTCATGTTTTAATTCATTCTTAATCTATCGTATAAATCTCTTCTTCCACTTCTTCATCTATCACAAATATTACCAATATCAGTTAATAATTAACAAATTTTATACATTAAGATCCCATCTAGAAGTGTAAAGGATCATAGATATACAACATAAGAATACACAGAATGTACTCCTTTGTTACCCGTCATGTATCCCAATTCATTACACAAGGACTCCCATGTGGATTCTGGGTTGTTGTGTAATACGTGCACACCATGTGCAATAAATGCACCGCGTGTAAACCATCTAAGGTGGAACACGACTTTTATAGAGTACACATCATGTAGTTTAACTACATTTCGTGTAGTATACGTGTTTTCAAGATAGAAAACACGAGGTCAAATCATGTCCTGTAATTAATGCACCGTGTGTTTTTAATAGACGACACTTATAGACTAAAAAACTATGTAACTAGAAGTGCACACAATTTATCCTCTATAAATGACATGTACTTTGTAAATATTTGTGATAAGTACACACCGAGTCCCTAGACGTATACTGCAAATATTCGATGAAGATAAGTGCATGAAGTGTAGTTGACTTGTACACGATGTGTACTTTAGCTGTTTATATGGAAATATTAAAATTAATTATCTAATCCTTAAACCTTATCGACTCATGTTTCATGGGTTATTAAGGTCACAATACACGATGGTCATTAGGTTTTATATTATATTAAATATTTAATTAATTCTGCATAATATTCAAGACTATGAATCTTGTATGTTTATTGTATAATAGACTCAATGCATTAAATTGTATAGGTTACATAATTTTCAGGTGTTCCATTGATCATTTAGTTGACAGTACACTCCGTGAACTTATATCACATGAAGTGTACACAATATATCGTATGATTGAATTGTTTATAGTTAAACCATACTAAGTAGTTTAGATAGGTAAAATGAATTTTTTATAATTAATAAGATAATTAATCAGATTAATTCGAGTGTGTTTTATCTTATTAAAGAATGAATTTAAATCACTAATAGATAATTATTTTAAATGTGTAATCATTGCATGTTTATGATTGATCATGAGTTTGACCAAGACCATTGTATTTATTGGCATCATTTAATTTAATTTATTACACGAGTTTGTAATTATTTATTATTAAATTGAATTTGATGGCCTACGAGTCATCCCTCCCTCCATTATTATGTAGGTCCGGTGTGCCCAACATTAATTATGTAATTCCCTTTAATCGATAATTTGGTTCCCCTCATCTGTATATGATTTATAAATACATGTAATTAATGGAGTATCCCAAGGCGCGTGGAGGTGGTTCAAGAAGGAACCATAATGATGTCAACCCATGTGATACACATGTGAACAAGTGAAATGATAAAACTCATACCATGACCGATACAAGGAATTATTACCCTAGGTTATAGATTGATTTGTTATCCACTCAATAAGTCAACCATTAGATAAGCTCATGATCAGGTTATTTATTTATTTATTTTTATTTATTCATTATTTAATTTCTAGATGCAAGACTTCTATCACATAAATAAATGAATTAAGGTGAAAAGACATAATTTAAATAAATGGATTATGTCTAAATATTTTATCCAACATGGTTAATTAATTAAGTAAAATCCACTTAATATTTAACAAAACATTTAAAGGATAAAACAAGATAAAATTTATGCATAATAAATTAAAAATATCCCTTAAATATATGTTAAGTCAAACTTAACCTTCCATTACTTGATTAGGAATGAAATCCTTAGAAATAAGTGTTTTACCAACCCTCATTGGGACACTTAGTTTTAACATGGATTTCTTATGAAGGTTATGAGTTGACTTAACCATCTTACATCAAAATAAATAGCCCTTTTTAGACTCGATGTAACTTGGAGGAAAGTGTTGAGGAAATCCAAGTCAGGGTTTCAAGATTAGGGATTCCACTCAACGAATCAAGTAGATGCAAGCCTGTAGTTGGAAAATAATTGTCTACCTAAATACCTTCAAATAACTTAACCAAACCTCATTAGGGTTATGTGAAGGGGAATATGCATATTTTCCACTACAATGTCCTAAAAACTAGAAATTTTGAGTTCAATGGTGAAGGCTATTGTGACTTAGTAAAATAGTGGGGGATTTAATAAAATCAATTAATTTATTATTTATCACATAATTTGTAATCAAGAAAAGTACTAATAATTTTCTACTTTATAATTGTAGAAAATGGAAAGTTCATTATCCACACTATCCCTATGATTTATATTATAGAAATACCATCTCTTCACTGGCAATAACTTCAAAGAGTGGTTCAGACACCTTCAGGTCATGTTGTGTCATGAACAAAAATCTTATGTGGAAAAATTCTTAGTGCTCAATTTTATTGCTAAGGAGGTGTGTAATGAAGAGTTTCTTGTCTATGAGAAAAATTAGAGCAACACAATCGACGTTCAATGTTTGATGTCATAATCTATGTTTATTAAACTCATAAGTATCATATAAACAAGGATGATTATAGAATGATTGAAAATATTCATGGTCTATATTAGGAGAGAGATAGATAGGAGCAGTTTGAGATCTCCAATGATCCTTTTCAGAGTAAGATTGGAGAGGGTTCCCTAGCTGGGTCTCACATAGTTAAGCTCATTGGCTACATTGAGCGTATAGAGGTTCCAGGGTTTAAAATCCCTGAAGAATTGGGCACCAATATCATTTTTGCATCACTACCTCATAGCTTCTCCAGCTTTGTTGTTAATTTTAATATAAAAAATATTGAGAAGTATCTCCAAGATTTGCTTACTCTTCTTCACCGAGTAGATAAGGAGACGAAGCATGAAAAGACTTCCGTCCTTATGGTGAACAAAAGGAAAGGCCAAGAGAAGATTTCTAATCCCAAAGCATCTTCACAACACTCTTCCAAGAAGATGAAAAATAAGGGGCAATCTTGATAGTAGGATGCTATTTGTTTTTTATGCGATAATAAGGGCCACTGGAGGAAAAACTACACCCATCCAAAGAGAAAGAAGAATCTTTGTGTGTGTTTATTATCGAGTGTAATTTATTTGTTTCTACAAATTGGGTACTAGGTACAGCTTATGGTGCTCACATATTTATTCAAATATAGAATCCATGTACATTGAGAAGAATTGATCGATGGGAGGTATACTTAAGAGAAACTAATGGAGAAACTTGCTATTATGGCTATTGGGGAAACCAGGTCACATTGCTAACCAGAATGACATTGGTTATGAAGGATTGTTATTTTGTTCCATTTATTACCAAAAACATTATTTCTATATCCAAACGTGATACACATGGTTTTATTTTCTTATTAAAAAATAAATGTTTCTACTTTTATAAAGATATCATTTATTATGGAAATGCACATTTAAATAAAGGTCTTTAGGTGTTTGATTACACAAACCAAGTAATAACAATAGATAATGAAACTACTTCACATGAATCTTACCACATTGAACTTTGGCATCATCATCTAGGTCATGTAAACAAAAAAAGTTTAAATAAATTACATAAAGATGAATATTCATAATTTTTTGAACTAAAAATACTTGGTGTATGTCATTCATGTTTACAAGGAAAAATGACCAAAGAACCATTTAGTAGAAAAAGTGAAAGGGATAAAGAGTTTCTTGAATTAGTTCATACCGATGTGTGTGGGTCATTTCCTTTTGAAGCAATGGGTGGGTACTCATACTTCATAACTTTTTATGATGATTTTAGTAGATATGGATATGTCTACTTGATGAGGTATAAGTTGGATTACTTTTAGAGATTTAGGGAATACAAGAATGAAATTGAGAACTAGATTGGTAAGAAGATTAAGAAAATACGCTAAGACTATGGTGGAGAATATATTAATCAAGACTTCATTGATTATTCACAAGAGTTTGAGATTCTACCTCAACTCACTCAACCTTATACACCATAGTGGAACAATGTAAATGAAAGGAGGAACAACACCTTATTGGAAATGGTGAGATCAATGATGAGCCACGTGAGTCTTCTATTATCCTTCTGGGGATACACGTTACAAATAGCAGTACAAATACCAAACCAAGCACCAAATAAGGTGGAAAACGGTATACCATACCAATTGTGTAATTGAAAGAAACATGTGATGTCTTACTTAAATGTTTGGGGTTAAAATGTTCTTGTTAATACCTCTTCAGTTAACAAACATGGACCTCGAGGCACAAATTGTACCTTCGTAGGATACCCCAAAGAAATAAGGGGTTTTTACCTATACGACCCCTCAGACAAAAAGGTAATAGTGGTAAAACATGCCATATTCCTTGAGAGGGATAACATATCTAAAAGAGATTGTGGGAGTGAGATATAATTTAATTAATTTTATGCTCAAGGTACAAAAGAGTTGGTACAAAAACATATTCCCCAAAGTATCATGGAAGAATAATTTGTTTTAGTGACATAAGTACTACGTAAAAATACAAGAGAGCTTAGAGAACCAGAATGGTATGGTCTTCTAGTCACCAAGTATGTTGAGTCATTATTGGTTGATAATAATGATCCTATAATCTATAAGGAAGTAGTAAGTGTCATAGATGTTTTCAAATGGAAAGAATCCATGAATTTTGAAATGAATTCCATGTACCAAAACCAAGTTTGGATTTTGGTATATCCTCCAGTGGATATAAATCCTATTGGTTCTAAATGGGTATTCAAGAAGAAAATAGACATGGAAGGAAAATATTGGTTGAAAAAGGGTTCAAACAGTGTCAAGACATTGATTATGATGAAACTTTGTCACCTATTTCAATGCTAAAATCCATTAGAATTATACTTTCCATTGTGGCCTTCCATGACTATGAGATTTGGAAAATGGATGTCAAAACATCCTTCCCTAATGGGAAACTTCAGGAAGATTTATCTATGATACAACCTAAAGGTTTTGTGACTCCAAATTATGCAAAAAAGATATGAAAATTACAAAAATCCATTTATGGATTAAAGTGAACATCTAGGTCATGGAATATTCAATTTGATGAAGCCATATTGGAATTTGGTTTCATAAAGAATGAATGTGAGACTTGTGTCTATAAGTGGTTTATTGGGAGTACTATCATTTTCCAAATTGTATATTTTGATGAAATATTACTTATTGGAAATGAGATATGGGTCTTACTGTCAATGAAGGCCTGATTGAATAAATTCTTCTCCATGAAGAACTTAAGAAAGGAAAAATATATTCTCAGGAACAAGATCCATCATGATGAATCCAAGAGGCTGCTCGACCTAAGTCAAAGAACATATATTGATAAGATACCAAAGTGATTTAGCATGAAAAAATACAAGAGGGGATTTTTTCAAGTGACACATGGAATTCATATTTCTAGAAAGATATCTCCTCAAACACATGAAGAAAGAAAAATAATGGAAATGATTCTATACACATCAGTGATTGTGTCAGTCAAGTATGTTTTGTTATGTTGTAGGTTTTATGTCTCTTATGCATTGAGTATAGTCGAAAGATATCAAGAAGACCTGGGTGATTATCATTGGAAGGCAGTCAGGACTATCATTAAGTACTCGAGGCATACCAAGGATATGTTGTTGGTCTATGTAAGAGATGAGGAACTATTAATTAGATGATATTCAAATTCTAATTTCCAAGCAGATCACAATGATATGAAATCTCAAATGGGATACATCTTCATTTTGAATGGAGGTGATGTGATCCGGAAGAGATCAAAGAAGGTTGTGGCTACAGATTCTACATCAGAGTTTGAGTATATTACGTCTTATGAGGAAACTAAAGATGTAGAACGGGAAAAAAACTTCTTCCATGAGTTTGATGTGGTACCTAGCAGTAAAGATCCTATTACACTCTATTGTGAGAATACTATAGTAGCGACCCTTTCCAAGGAGCCAAGTTTACCGAAGCGGACGAAGAATACACATTGGAAGTATAATCTCTTGATCGATATTTTTAAAGTGGTGAGGTTGCAGTAAGTAGTATTTCCTTGGAAGACAACATGGTAGAACCCCTGACTAAAGCTTTGACTCATCAGAAACATGATTATCATGTGAGTTCTAGGACCAAATTTTTGTTAGAGTTGATGTCCTAGGACCAAATGTTTGTACTTTGATTACATGTATATTTGATTATTTGAATATTAATAAAATATCATAGTACATATTATTAATCGTTCTACATGAATTTAATGTAATACCATCGTAGATAATTTTTCACATTGATAGTGTCATAATAGTTCCATGGTATGATGAGAACCTTGAAATGTCATGATGATATTCTTAAATACAGTTCTATAGTAGGATAACATTCTATGATGGGACACATATAACATGGCTATTAGGTGTGAGTACTCATAAGTTGATGATACTTCTTCTCATGAAGTTCATACTTGGTAATCTCCAAGATAGGAGATTATGAGAACAGACCCACCATTAGGAATTCTGCATGTTTCGGTGTAATCATATATTTCTATCTGTGACCATGTGTAATGGTCCTTCGACCTTAATATTATCATTGATGCATGTCATGACTCACACACTTAAATTTACTGACAAAAACTGTCATTCCATATGTTGGCAGAAAGTATGGTACGTTGGGTGAATCATGAATGACATGTTATTAATAGATAATCCAATAAAGGACTTATCCATTCCATCCTTATGAATGTTGATATCTTAGAAATTTTATTGGAATATAACCATCACATTAAATTCCATGTCCATGGTGAAACATCGTTCTTATTTCTGATAGTTAAAGAAATACGCATTGAGAATATAGGTTGGTGAAACAGATGTGGAATCTACTTCATGAGATATTGTGATAAAGGGATTATATTACATAGTGAGTGTTTGTATGTGGTTTTCGTCATTGAGACATTAAGTTCTTTATCTTAGAGGCCTTGACCCATTGCTAGAGAATAATCTTTGACTTTAGGCATGCTTGCCTAATACTAATGAGAAAGAAGAATCTAGAGGGAATACTATAGTGTTTAATAATTAGATATTGATTAATTATAATTGAATTTAATTAATGAAATAATATTATTTTCAAGATCTAAGGAGTAATTATATTAAATATAGTTTTATAATTTAATTATATTATTGATGAATAAAAAATAATATAATTATGTTTTATCAATTAAAAATATTTATTGATGAATAAAAAATATAATATAATTATTTATTGGGGTGTTCAATAAATGTTAGAGGAGTTCGAACAAACCAAGTCATTGTCCAGTAACAAATATTAATTTACAAGCCAGTTAAATAATATTTTTTATTGTGCAAGTTAGCACGCATAACATAAAATAATAATAATAATAATAATAATATTATTATTATTTTTCATGGGGTTTAATAAATATTATTATATTTTTTAAGGTACGACATATAATTAAATAATATTTTAACCTAAACCCTAGATCTATAAATAGGTTCTTATGTATATTGTATAAGGTTAATTGAGATATAGAGAATTATTATGCACAATAAATTCACTCTTGAATTCCTTTTTTCTCTCTCCCTATCAAGAATGATAAATGAAAGAGGGATTCCTTCAAGATCAAAGGATGGACGATCAACACGAACGACACAAGACAACTGATTTGTCGCACCAATTCCTGAAAATTAATTGGTGTTTCTTAGAGATCAAATAAGCATGTGCAGATCACCGCTAGAGAGAATCTACACTTGAATCCTTACGGTGCAATGAAGGTAATATGAAAAATTGTTTTCAGATGATCAACATATACATTGAAGAAAGAATCCTAAGATAAGGTAAATCATTTCTTTAGATCTTGATAAATAAATTATCAATTTAATGTGAAAGATCCTCTCTGTATTCAAGTTTTTCTTTAGTTAATATTCGATTGGATACATTTCATTGGTCATGGCGTTCACGTCATTGACAATATTGAGAAATATCCATCAGATCAAAAAAATACTTTTTGATTTATCAACCTGCCCATCACTTCAAATGTGCCTAGAACCTACACAACCTAGATATACTCATAATAGACTCCAAGTCTCAAAGAGGTCTCAACCAGAACCATATATAGGATTATGATTGAGGATTCAAGGCAATACCCATCCATGAGAACTCAATCCACAAGCTATGTACTCATTGATGGTACTAATGTGAGAGGTTATGCTTGTCGGGTCTCAATAAAGTATTCACTGGAACTCTGAATATATCAACATCCAGGTAGGGGATCACTTCTAGGACCCCTGGAGGACACCACAAACCCTACCAGAACAATCTACCAGATAAGATATCAAATCCCTATGCATGGTGATCACACCAATACCACAAACCCTACCCAAGGAAGTAGATACGATAGAGTATCCCACCCCGGGCCTCACAGAGGGATACCACGAAGTCTATTTGAGAAAAAACTCATAGAGGGGATCATAATCATATATTTAGGATGTAATTTCACACTGTACCCTTATAGGGATGGACCAAAGAACCACACTCAATTGAACCTGGTCTAAACTAAGAAAACGAATGCCTACAAACCTCTTCAGAGGAAATATATGGTGTGTATATCTAAACCCAAACCTTCCCATGTTCATGTCCATGTTTCTATGCCCATGTCCGTGTACACTATTTGTGCCCATGTAACAAGCTATGTCTATGTACCTGCCTATGCCTAAGTGCATGGTCATGCTCGTGTATTTGGTCGTGTCTGTGCCTGTGTACCCTCTGGGATACACAAAGAGTCACCAACATCGGGTCACATGGAATGTGACACATGTCACACGAAATGTGATATTATATTCAGTGTGTAAATCCTAATGCAACCAAAGGAGGACTACAAAACATGTGTTCTTCAGACTACATGTCGTGTAGTCAGGAATTTCCCAGAAATTCCTGGTTGTTTTACCCATCTTTACCTACACCTCTGTTCTTCGATCCAACCATGAATGAAACCAATGATCATGGATTTGGTTGAACGCACCTACCTCAATGATAATGATTAGATTCCATACATCCAAACTAACTAGGAATCAGTTCTTGTCCCACCACGCCACACATCACACATCAAACTAAAAAACCGGGAACCTCTAAACCAACCCTGATCCACCTGCGGTCGTCTACCATCATTTCTACACCTCTATCTCTACCTTGATCACAAACCCAAACCAACAATATTTATCTATTCCACTAGGTAATGGTTGTTCAATGATCAAATATTGGGTGTTGGTTGAATTACCGGCCAAGGAAATACCAATGATGAATCATGTGAAGAACATAGGAAGAAAAACCTGAAACAAAAAAGAGGAACAAACCTCATCTTTTGTTCGGTTTATCCCTGATTCCTTTCCATTATAATGATAAATGATGAAAAATAAATGATAATGTCAATTACCTATAATCCCAAGTAAGTAAACCTGCAGCCGCCACACGATCGACCTAGGAATCAATCTGTTGGTTTATTTGATTCACATTCATCAAGAGATAATCAAATAGGGAAATAAACCATGGAAAACAATTCCAAACCTTAGGTTTATATTGATTGCTAACAAAGAATGGTATTGTATCATCATTGGTGAGATCCACAAACTTTTTTGGTGAAACAATCCTCAGGAAATTGATCAAAATCCTAGACCCGTTGTTGTTCGTCAAGATCTCCTACAACAAATCCTCTCACAATCCCCAAGTTATGCGGCTAACCCTATGAATTGTCCATAACCATATATTTATAGAGGATAAAATAGGTTAGTCTTGTAATTAAACAATTAAATAAATATATTTAATATATTTAATTATTTTTCCCTGGGCAGATCTCAAAACAAATAACTAATGCTGACAAAGATTATGTTGCACCTAGGGTAAAACCTACATTCCAGACTCAACAACAGTCTAAAATATCCCATCTGTGTCCTCATTCGAGATTTATTAAAATTTTAAGGAAAAAACATATGTGTGTGATATAATATATTTAATATTAATAAAATATCAATCTCGTGTCGTCTCAGTGCTCGACTCTGAAAATATTATTAAATATATTTCAAAGATTTACATAGAAAAAAAGAGACATTATATTCTCCCCACCTCACTACATTTCGTCTCAAAAAGTAAAAAACCTACTAGAAAAGATGAGGGTACTGAGCTCGCATCTGGATCTCCCACTCCTAGGTGTTCTTCTACAGATTCTCATGATTCCACCAAACACACAGTAATATAATAAATTTCCCATAAAGGATTTTCTATTACCGATCATCGATCTCCACCAAGTACTCACCAAAATATTACTCCATCCTTGATTTATAGGTGACCCAATTGATAACATGTGATAGGTAGTGCACATATCTCCTCAGCTGTGACACATGGAAGAAATCATGTACCCGGTCCAACTACATTGGTAGGGCCAAGTGGTACACCACCTTGTCGATCCAAAATAGTATCTGAAAAGGGCTGATGAACCTTGGTGATACCTTGCCTTATGACCAAATATCTACAATCTACATCAACGTGAAACCTTTAAGAACACATGGTATACATCCTTGAACTCTAAAGGCATTCACTTTTGATCTGTATAAGACGTCTAATGGATTTTTTAAGTCCTCATATACTCTTGGATGATATGCACCTTTTTTGTTGTAGCTCACACAAACTCTGGGCCTATGAATGCTAACTCACATGGATCAGTCCAACATTGTGGTGACTTATAGGGTATCCCATACAAGGCCTTGAATAGTGTCATACTAATGGAATAATGATAGATGTTGTTGTAAGAAAACATCACTAAGGGTAGGTGATCCTCCCAACCATGACCAAAATCCAACATGCAAGCTCATATCATGTCCTATAGAACCTAAATGATCTACTCAGTCTAGCCATCAGTCTAAGGTGAAACACTATGCTCAAATGTAATTTAGTCCTAAATGCCTCCTACAATCCTCTATATAATTGTGACATGAATCAAACATCATGGTCTAAAACGATCATCAACAATACTTCATGGAGACAAACTATCTCCTACACATAAAGAAATCCCAAGATCTCTGCTACGAGATAACTAGGAAGTGGGTTGAAATGGTGAGTCAGTCTACAATCACCCAGATGACATAATGTCCTCTAGAAGTTTATGGAAGCTCTATAAAAATGTCTACATATATACCATCCCATTTCTAATATAGCACCTCAAAGGGTTCAACTAAACCCACTGAAACCTGGTGCTCAACCTTCACATGTTGATAGGTGAGGCGTCGAGAGACAAACTCTACTACATAATTCTTCATATCTGGACACCAAGACTAGTGTTGAAGGTTCTGGTACATCTTTAATACACCAGGATGTACCATCAAGGAGGATGTTTGAAACCCCCTCAGGACCTCCTCTTTCTATGTCATTGGAACCATCATTCTCCCTCTAAAAAAGAATGATGTTCTCACCACCTTCAGAAAATTAATCAGAAGCATGTCCAGTGGATATATGAGTATGTAGGGTCTCAAAATCAGTAATGCCAGACTAAGCCTCCCTAACACACTGTAAAAGTGGTGGGGTAACAAACATTTATAGGAGGTAAGTTTCACCATCCTAATCTACTAAGGACAACTACAATGAGGCTAACTACTCTGACATCTCGGTTAACAATTGAGAACAAAATCTTCTGTTGAGAGATTCTTCCACTATGTTTCCCTTCTCAGGAGTATATACTATCTCAGAGTCATAGTCATGGAGAAACTCTATCGATTGTCTTTATCTCAAGACAAGATCCTTCTGTAAGAAGATATACTTGAGACTATAGTGGTTAGAAGATAAGATAAACCACTCACCCATAAGAAAGTGTCACCACATCTTCAAGGAAAAGACTACCACTACTAACTCAAGATCATGGGTCACGTAATTCTGTCAGTGTGGTCTCATCTTTTGGGACCCAAAGACAATCAATTTCTGTCTCTACATCGTAACGCAACCATGCCCAGTCCCTAAGGCATCACAGAACACTATGTAATTTACACCCTCCTAAAAAATATGAATATGGGAGACTCATCAACCTCTACCAAAACTCATAAAAAGTTAGCTGACACCTCTCCATCCAAATGAAAGGTTTCCCCTTTCAAGACAATGAAGTCAAGGGTGTTGATATCCTAGAGAAATCAAGCACAAATCTCATATAGTAGCCTTCCAACCTAAGGAATCTTTATACTCTTGGTTAACTCCCAATCTAACTCTGCCTCAACCTTCACTGAATCCGTTAATACTCCATCTACAAAGATTTCATGTCCCAGAAATTGAACCTCTTGAATCCATAATTGAAACATTGAGAGCTTCCCATAAAGTTTCCGCTCTCAGAGTATATCTAGGAAAATCATCCTCAAGTGTCTTGCATGATCCTCCTTATACGCTAAGCACACTAGGATATCATAAATGAAGACCATAACAAACCGGTCTAAGAAAGGATAAAAGATCTGGTTCATGAGTCCATTGAACACTTCTAGGGAATTCTTCAAGCCGAAAGGCATAACCAAGTACTCATAATGACCATAGATACATCAAAATATCATTTTTGATATATCCATGTCTCGTACTCAGAGCTGATGATAACTTTATATGAGGTCTATCTCCGAGAACCATCTCGACCCTCTCAACTAATTGAAGAGGTCACCGATCCTCAGTAGTGGATACTTATTATTCATTGTCACAGATTCAGGTGATGGAAATCCATACAAAACCTCAAGCTCTCATCCTCCTTCTTAGCGAACAACATTTGGGCTGCCTAGGGAGACATAATGGGTCTGATAAAACCATTACACTACACGTCATCCAAATACACCTTCAACTCATGAAGATTTATGGGATCCATCTGATATGCTGGAACATATATCAGGATAGTCCCTGGGTTTAAATCAATGTAGAAGTATATCTATTAGTGGGGAGTTAATCTCGATACATCCTTAGGAAAGACGTCCTCGTATACTGCCACCACTGTTGGAAACTGAAAGCCCATAGCATCAACTACTCTAAGGGTAATACTAGCCAAATGATGAGTAATCAGTTGTATCCGTATAAGGACCCAAGACTTTTTCAAATATTATTACATGATTTTAAGTATAAATAATCATTAAATACAAACTAATTATCAAGAATCCTAGTGTTTTTGGAAGACTAGTTATATAATTAGAAAACATGAAACTAGATTTTTTTAATCTCCATAATGATCCCCTAACTCCCTTTGAACTCCTATAACTTAATAGGATAACTTATAGAATAGGAAAAAAAAGGGGTGAGCTAAAAATCCCAATAAGGGAATATACATGAAAATGAAACATGTCACATGAGTTAGAAGACATAACATTATAACATAAAAGACATGTCTCATGAATAAATATATGGAGGAATAACATATATGAAAGTGCCCAGTCAGAGTAATTATATCACTCAGAGGGGGAGGGGATGAATCAATGATACTCTTTCTTATATGTTTCCTTTCAATTGAAACAACTTTTGAATCCTGTTAAATATTCAATTCCCTACTGAAAAAAAATCAACCACACATCTATAGGAACACAAAGATTTACAAGGTTCACTATTCAATAAGACTAAATACATCCTTGGTATGCTTTGGAAATGATTCAATACCATACAATCCACTAAAAAATAATCCTTCAATTACAAAAAGTAGAATATATCCTTATACTCGTGTACCACTGGAAAACAATCCAACTAGTGCATGTGCACCCTCTTAGAACAATAGGGAAATACAATTGTTTTGTAACAACTCAGATTACCTGCGCTTCTTTTCAATTCCACAAATGTATTCATTTGAAATACAATTATTCAATTCATTACCCAAAAGAAATGTAAGAACCCCCTCGAATTTGTCATGAAACACTGAGTTTGATCTTTTATGAGTTCGATTTTCCCAGTCTGATTCTCTAAGTCCAATTCTCCCAATACAATTCTTCAAATCCGATTTTCCTGATAGAATACAATACAAATGAACCAGAACCACTTCAATCCATGAGTATGATAAAACTCAGTACAATACCTCCTCATTACAGAAATATTTAATATAGAAACACCCAATACGTAAAATCATGTTGCGATTAATTCAGCCAGATACCAAAATCATCTGAATAAAATTGACAAGCTAAATACGATGATCCATTGTGTACAATGAATCCTCAATACGATGATCATCCAACTACAACATTACGATCTTGTCTTCTTCCCCATCGAAATGTATTCAATAGAAAACAAAATGGAATCACATTCTCTCACTAAAATCTCAGAGCTTCTCTCTCTTATGCAATGAACAATGCTCCATCGTCAATCAAGTATAATGTAATTTATTCCTTTTATAGGTGACAAAAAATGGGTTTTTGCGGGAATCCAAAAACACTTTCCCGCTCAC
This sequence comes from Viscum album, assembly GCA_963277665.1. Classification (NCBI taxonomy): domain Eukaryota; kingdom Viridiplantae; phylum Streptophyta; class Magnoliopsida; order Santalales; family Viscaceae; genus Viscum; species Viscum album. The sequence continues at coordinate 1,410,266,169 of OY728125.1, forward strand.
CTAAATTCACCCAAAATGAAATTTCCCCTGAAATCTCAGAATGCAATTTGACTTCATCAACTCTTCTTGATTCTTCTCGAAACTATTAAAATATCCACCTCTTCTTCTCCAGACTCCCATTTCAAATGTTAGTACGATTATAATTGATGAGAAATACATGGGTCCGATCATCTGAGTTCTATTGTCTCAATCTGATTTTTGAATACGATTCTCAAAACCAATTTGAATCAAAATCTTTCATTTGAAAGTTGATCTCCCCCTCAAAAAATTATTCAACAATCTTTTTTTCTTAAAACAACTCATCCAAATAATGTAATTCAACCCTTTTGAAATGGTTGACAACATTGTTGATCATCATATTCGCTTATTCTCTTGACCCACTTGAAAACATAAATTCATTCAAAAACTTATGCTTGTATCATGGCTTCCTTCATGACATCAAATTCATTTGAGGATCAGCTTTAGAATTGTCTGACTTGGATTGGAAAGTATCGTAACTTTCCATTTATTCCAGCTTCTTTCTTTTCTTCCCAACCTGAGTATGATATTTTCTGAATACAATTGGTCTGGATACAATCATCCTGGGTACGATCATTCTGGATATGATCATTCTGAATATTATTTTCTATAATACGATCTTTTCTGAGTACTATCATTCTAGGTACGATAATTCTGGATACGATTGGACTGAATATGATTTTCTAAAATATGTTCTTTTTTTAGTATGATTAGCCTAGATATGATTTTCAGGAATATTATATTTTCTAGGTACGATCATTCTGAAAAAATCGGCATAATCTCTTACTCTTCTATCAGCACGACTTCTTCAATCAACACCGTCTCTTCAATCGGAAACACCTTTGTAATCGGCACCACCTTTTCAATTGGCACCACATTTTCATTCAACACCATCTTTTCAATCGGTACCATTTTTTTAAACAAAATCTCTTTTTAAAACAAAACCTCCTTTAAAAGAACCATATTTTAAAACAACACCACCTTTGAAAACAGAACCATATTTTATCGGCACCACTCTTCATCGACACCAATCTTCATCGCCACCATCTTACAAATTGGTACCACCACCTTATTCAATTAATCTCTTTTTCACTTATTTCAACTGGATACAATTGTTTTGAAAAACAATAGGTATCACTTATTTCTCTCTGCCACTTGAATACGATAAATCTGAATACAATCTTTTTCAGATTGACATCATTTCCTTTACTCCCCTTTCTTCCATCAAGCTTGTATCACAAGTCCTCAACTCAATTATAATTTTTGAGAAATACAAATCAGAAAATCATCATCACAATTGATTTAATCATATCCACAAAGACTCCGATTCAAAACATCCACTTCATTCATATCAGTTCCAGAGTGAATCCGATGATATTCAATTCCTCATTACGATCTTCTCCCATTCCAGACCCGAGCCATGTCTGAATAAAACCGTTTCTTTAAATACAACTTCTTCTCATTATAGTGGACCTTCACTGTGAGTATGATTCTTTTGAAACCATGAGTCCAATTCTTGAAAAAATATAGATACTATTATTTTGAAAACAAGGATCCGATTCTTTTGAAAACAATTATCTGATTATTTTGAAAACAAGGATACAATTCTTTTGAAAACAAGGATCCGGTTCTTTTGAAAACAATCCTCAATACAATTTTTTCCATAAAGAAAATGAGGATATTTCTTTTCTTCATTTCTTCAAAAACTTTCTTGAAAACAAAAGACAACACATGATATCCATCACCTTCATCATTAGCATGGTCCTAACAATCTCCCCCTTGGGATTTTTTTTCAACCAGGTTTCATAAATCACTGAAATTTTTATCCTCAGGCAATGGACTACATATCAACAATTTTAAGCCTATGTGAGCTTACTCATTGTAGAAAACAAGAATTATTGACAGCAAAACCATGCTGTCCAAAAGTAGTGATTATGAAAACAACTTCATCTTTCGTCCTCAGCTCTTATTCCTGGAATACAAAACAAATTATTTCCTACAACCACTCCAACAAACTGTTAGAATAGTTCACACACAAAACAATTCTGAATTCAAAACTTACCCAAAACTATATCTTTTATGATATAGATTTATGAAAAAATACAATTCTACCCCTTAACAATACAATCCAAAGGTAAGATGAGAGGGGGAAAATACACATACATCATCCTTGAAAAAAAGGAGGTTGGACACCCATGTTCAACCTCAATTTTGAGAATGATTCATTCGGAAAAGGTTTTGTGAAAATATCAACCACTTGTTCCAGTGTAGGAACATAATCCAGCTTTAATTCATTATTCTCCACATGCTCTTTGATGAAATGATATTTGATATCAATATGTTTTGAATGAGAATTTTGAACTAGATTCCTAGTGAGATTGATTGTACTTTGATTTTCACAACCCAAGAGTAAGGGTAATTTCACTTCAACAAGTAAATATTCCAATTGTGTTTTAATCCAAATAAGTTGAGTAGTGGCTTCAGTGACAGAAACATACTCAACTTCAACCATATTGAGGTTACCGAATTCCATTTCTTTGAATTCTAGCTAACAAAATTATTTCCCATAATGAATACTCTACCAGATGTGGATCTTAAATCATCAACATTTCTTGTCCAATCTACATCTGAATACCCACAAAAATCAATACTATCTGAGCTACAATACCAGATTCTGATTTTTTTGTGCCTTTGATGTATTTGAGAATTCTTTTTCTAGTAATAAATGTTAATCTTTTGAAGAACTCTGAAATATTTCATATAAGGTAACAACATAAACAATGTCCGTTCTTGGGGAAATCTAATACAATAGACTTCCAATCAGTTTTCAATACTCTTTATGATCTACTTATTTTCCTTATCCAATTTTACCAAACTTGGTTCCCACCGAAATAGGTGTGGAAATAGGTTTTGAGTTTCCATGCCAAACCTTTTGAGAAGTTCTTTCACACAATTTTCTTAGGAGAGAAAAATTTATTCATTATTTTGCAAGATTTTTGACCCCTTAAAGTATTTAATTTCCCCCACCATGGACATTTCAAATACCTTCTTCATTTCTTCATCAAATCTTTTACAACTTATTTCATTATTCCCAGCAAAGATAATATCATCAACATAGACAGTCACAATGATGGAATACTCTTGACATTCTATGATATGAAATTTTCTATCCACTATTTCTTTCTTGAAATTCATCTTCCTTAAGCAAGTATCCAATTTTGAATTCCATTCCCTCAGAGCCTGTTTTAGCCCATACAAATATTTTTTCAATCTGCACACAAAACTCTCATCTTTCCCAACAATAAATCCAAAATATTGTTAAATATAAACCTCCTATTTGAGATCACTATTCTGAAATGTGGATTTAACATCCATTTGAAATATCTTATAGCTTCATTGTGAAACAATAGCAAGAAAGATTCTAATTGTTTCCAATATGGCCACCGAAGAAAAGGTTTCATTGAAATAAATTCCTTCAATCTATGAATAGCCTTTGCAAACCAATCTTTCTTTGTTTCTGATAACTTCACCTTATCCATTCAACTTGTTCCTAAAATCTCATTTTGTGCCATTGATGTTTTAGTTTTAAGGTTTGGGTACAAGTTCCCATGTAATGTTCTTTTCAATCTGATCCAATTCTTCATTCATGGCTTGAACCCATTCCAGATGCTCAAAGGCTTCTTTCACAACATTCGGATCTACTTTTAAATGTAAAGAAGTATGAGTAATTTCATTTGTTTTTCTTCTTGTTTGAAAATTTTTATGTTGATCACCAATTATATTATGAGCTTCCACTTGCTTCCTCAGCCTGGGATGAGTTTTTAGAGAATCATCTTCATCACTTGAAATAGCTAAGTCTGATTCTTCTTCTTGAGAGGGAATACAATTGTCTGTACCCTTATCAGAATTGTTTTCTTCAACTTTCTCAACTTCCTTGTCTTCCTGAGCAAGTTTATCTTCCTCAGATATTTCAATTACTTTCACATGAACTGAATCAACTATTCTTTTTTGTTTCTTTGTTGAATCATCTGTATCATGTTCCTTCTAAAGCATGTCCAATAAAGATTCTATCTTCTCATTTCTGCTCAACTTTCCATAGTTTCCACCTTTCTTTTTTATAATGCATGGACACCTGAAAACCCTCAAGTGTTTCAAACATGGAGTTTTTTCATAAAAAATTCATATGAAGTCATACTAGATTAAGACCTATGGACACAACAGTTCGGAATATAAATAGCATCACTCATGGATTTCCTCCAAAAGTAATGAGAAAGTTTATATTCAAGTAACATGGTTCTTACCATTTCCACCAAGCTTATGTTATTTCTTTTAGAAACCTCATTTTTTTGGGAAGTATATGAGGAATTATACTCATGATGAATTCCAATCTTCTCAAGATAGTCTTTAAACTCTTCACTTCTATATTCACCACCATTATCTTTTTGAAAATTCTTCACAGAATACTCACATTCCTTTTTTTCTTTTCTTTTGAAACTTTAAAACATTTTCAAAGAATATTATTTATGTTTCATATACATGACACAAGTAATGAGAGTAAAATCATAAATGAAAGTAATGAAGTACTTATCTCCATTTTTTGATTATTTTTTCATTGACCCAAATATATCAGAATGAATCAACTACAGGGGTTGTTTTGAACAAATATAATCTTTCTTATGCACAACATTTGTAGTATTTTCTTTCTGGAAGATAGTGCAACACCAATCTCTTCTTCTTAGAAAATCAAGAATATCTCAAACACTATCTCTTTTGAATAACTTTATCATGTTTCTCTGACACATGTGTCCCAGACTTTTATGCCACAATTCGTTCTCTTCCACCATACTCATGTAACAAGTGTTTTTTATTTCACCAATTTAAAACAAAGTCCATTTTGTACGTTGGACTGTTGTAACAATATTTCAATCTTCTTCACTTTTCACAACAAACCCATATTTACTGAAGATATCTTTGTTACCCTCATCACACAATTTTGAAACACTCAGAAAATTATTTTTCAGCCCATCAACATACAATGTTTTCTTAGATTCCATCTTTTCTTTTCGAATGATGGATGATCCAACACCTTTGATTTTCAAGGATTCATCATTTCTAAATGTCATTATAAATTGCTTAAAATCTTTTAATTTCTTAAATAGCTTCAAGTATCCTATCATATGGGAGGAACACCCACTATCAAGTATCCATGGTCATTATCCTTTGGTGGATTTCAAAGCAGTTTAAAAAACAATGGCATTTTCTCCTTTCTTTTATTTCTTCACTTTCAGCTTGTGAGAATTGTTAAGAATCCTCTGTTTTGATAGTAACAAAACAATACATCCTTTTTCAGGATGTATAGGTTGTTCACACCTTTCACGAATAGTTCTCAGGGGTTGAAACCTATTTTCAATCTTCACTTTATTATTTTCATATTTCTTCACAACAACCTTCTCAAGATTATTTCTTTGAGGAGATTTACTCCCCCTCAATCTCTGTCTTCCATATCCTATGGGATAACAGAAATGTTGTTGGTTAAACCAACACATACTTTTTATGTGTCCGAATACCACACATTACCAGCAATACCCATAGAAAGAGTATTTTCCCCTAAAACCTTTATATTGACCAGAATTGTAAATACGTTACTCAGTCACATTCTTTTCTTTATTTTATAATCCATCAACCTTTCCATTAAAAATTAGATTCTTCTTATTTTTACCCTTAATAGAATCAAAAGTATTTGAAACTTTTCCATATCCAGATAAAATTTTTTTGGACTCAGGATTTTTTGTAACTTTTGGATCCTTCAATTTGGGTACATACATAACCTTCCCAACATTATTATTTCCAGAAAAAATTTCTTTCTTATTATCAACCTTTAAAGGTAACTTTTGTTGAAAATTATTAGGTTTATAATTATGAGAACATTCTCCAAATTCAGTGATAGAGTTTTGGAAGCTTGTATTTCTCAAATCATCTTTGGAAAGTTTTTGTTGAACAAGTTCCAACTCTTCTTATTTTGCTTTCAGCTTCACCTCTAGATGCTCATTATGATTCTTTTCTTATTAAAGATACTTATTCAAATTATCAATCTCATTCAATAGATTTTCTTTCTCATCAGAAAAATATTCTTGATTTCTCATTGAAGAAAATTCATCTTCCAACCCTTTGTTTTTCTTTTCAATCCTTCTGGTCTTTCTCAGACTTTATTTCAATTCTTCTTTCAAATAAATCTCATGTTGAGTTTCTTCTTCTTTAGAACTACTGCTTCTGAATTCTTCATCATTCATTATTACAATACATGTATTCTCAATACCATACTCAACTGATATTTTGGATTCAACATCACTGTCTTCTTCATCTTTAGATAAGAAACTTCTTCTTTTGGATTTGAAGAATTTTTTTCTTTCCCTGTGGAAAATAATTTTCCTTTATCTCCCTGTTTCTTCCATGATCTTCTAGGATTTCTATATTCTTCCTCACTAACTTATTTATTCTTTATTTGAGGATAGTTATCTGCAATGTGACCGACTCTTCCACATTCAAAACATTTCAAGGGAAGTTTCCCTTTGTATTTCCCTATACCTCTTTTCACATTTTTAGAATACATGGATAAAATATCATTGAGATTTTTACATACCTTATTTTCAGAGTCAGAATCATTACCTTATTCTTCAATAAGAATCTTATTTGATTTTAATTTCTTTGTAGCAATGAAACAAATTTCTCTATTGACTTTTGATTTTCCCTTCATAGCTTTCTCTCTTCTCATTTCATAAGTAATAAGAGTGGTATGCAAATTTTTAAGTGATAATGTTTCAGGATCTTTGTTTTCCAATTAAGAAACTTTTTCATTGAATTTATTGGGTAAGATTCTCAATATCTTTTTAAAAACGATATAGACATCTAGCTTTTCACTAAGATATCCAATAGTACTCACTATATCATTAACCCTGGTAAATAAGTCCCCAACAGATTCATGCTCACCCATATTCAAGTATCCATACTTCAAACTCTAGATTTGAAGTTTTTCCTTCTTGACTTTTGTATTTTCTTCGTATATGTTTTTAATTTGTCCCATATACCTTTGGATATGGAAACAACTTTTACTCTCAAGAATTCACTTTTAGAAAGTGAGGATAATATAACATTCTTTTTCCTTCCATAATTCTCAAGATTCTTCTTATCAACAGGTGTAAGTGAAGAATTATCATCAATGGGTAGAAACCCAATTGTTTCATCTTCAAGAACATCATAACTGATAGACATAAGATAAGACAACATTATGTCTTTATAGATATGATAATTCATTCCATAAAAGACTGGAATACCTTTACTGTTCACACAATTAAAATTCTTCCTCAGTAGAGAATAAGTGAAGGGAACCAACACTCTGATACTAATTGAAAGTGCCTAGTCAGAGTAATTATATCACTGAGAGGGAGAGGGAGTGAATCAGTGATACTCTCTTTCTTTTGTGTTCTCTTTCTATTGAAACTACATTCACCTCCTATTAAAGATTCAATTCCCTACTAAAAACAAATCAACCACACATCCACTGGAACACAAATATTTACAAGGTTCACTATTCAATAAGAATATCTATGTCATTAGTATGGTTTAGAAATGATCCAATATCATAAAATCCTCTAGAAAACAATCCTTGTATTACAGTGAGTATTATATACCCTTACACTCATGTAGCTTTGAAAAACAATCCCACTAGTGCGTGTGCACCCTCTTAACATAATAGGGAAATACAATTGTTTTATAAAAACTCATGTTACCTGAACTTATTTTAAGATTCACAAATTCATTCAATTGAAATAAAATTCTTCAATTCCTTACCTAGAAGAAAGGTCAGAACCTCCTGGACTTTGTTATGAAACACTGAGTCTGATCTTTTCTGAGTCTGATTTTCCTAATCCGATTCTCCGAGTCTGATTCTCCCAATACAATTCTTCAAATATGATTTTCCTGATAGAATGCAATACAAATGAATCAACCCCACTTTAATCCTCTAGTAAAATCAAACTCAGTACAATACTTCCTCAGTACGAAAATTTTCAATACGGAAATACCAAGTACGGAAAATCCCCTTCTGATTAATTCATCCTGATACCAAAATTAGTCGAATACAATTGACCATCTTAATACGACGATCCACTGAGTACAATGAATCCTGAATACGATGATCATTCAAATACAATGTTACAATATTTTCTTCTTCCCCATCAAGATGTATTCAATAGAAAACAAAATGGTATCACTTTCTCTCATTGAAAATTCAGAGCTACTCTCTCTTCTGTAGTGAATAGTGCTCCACGTCAGTCAAGTACAATGTACTTAACTCCTTTTATCGGTGACCCAAAAAAGGTTTAGGTAGGAATCCCAAAACACTTTCCTGCTCACCAAAATTCACCCAAAATGCAATTTCCCCTAAAATCTCATAATGCATTTTGACTTCGTCAACTCTTCTTGATTCTTCTCGAAACTTCTATAATATTCACCTCTTCTTATTCAGACTCCCATTTCAAATGTTAGTATGATTACAATTGATGAGCAATATATGGGTCTGGTCATCTGAGTTCGATTGTCTCAATCTGATTGCTGAATATGATTCTCAGAATCGATTTGAGTCAAAATATTATATTTTAAAGTTAAGCTCCCCCTCAACAAATCATTCAGTAGTCTTTTTTTATTCACACAACTCATCCAAACAATGTAATTCAACATTTTTGAAATGGTTGACTACATTTTTGATTATCCTCTCCACTTATTCTCTTGACCCACTTGAAAACATCACTTCATTCACAAACCTGTGCTTGTATCATGACTTCTTTCATGACTTTGAATTAATTTTAGGATCAACTTTAGAATCGTATAACTTGGATTGGAAAGTATCTTAACTTTCTATTCATTCCAACTTCTTTATTTTATTCCCAACCTAAGTATGATATTTTCCGAATACAATTGGTCTGTATACGATCATCCTGGGTACGATCATTCTGGATACATTCATTCTGAATATGATTTTCCAAAATACAATCATTTTTTAGTACGACCATTCTGGGTATGATCATTCTAGATAGAATTGTCCTAGATACGATTATCCATAATACGATCTTTGTTGAGCATGATTTACCTGGATATGATTTTATAGACTATGATATTTTTTGGGTACAATCATTCTGAAAAACAATAGGCACCATATCTTACTCTTCTATCGGCACTGCTTCTTCAATCAGCACCACCTCTTCAATCGCTATTACCTTTTAAATCAGCTCCACATTTTCAATTGGCACTACCTTTTCAATCAGTACTATTTTTTTAAACAACATCTCCTTTTAAAACAACATCTCCTTTTAAAACAACACCATGTTTTAAAATATCACCACCTTTTAAAACAACACCATCTTTTATCATCACTACTCTTCATCAACACCATCTTATAAATCAATACCTCTACCTTATTCAATCAATATCCTTTTCTCTTCTTTCAACTAGATATAATTGTTTTGAAAAACAATCGGTATCACTTCTTTCTCTTTGACACCTAGATACGATAAATCTGAATATGATCTTTTTAAGATTGAAAAAATTTCTTTCACTTTCCCTTTCTTCCATAAAGCTTGCATTACAAGTTTTCAATTCAACCTATGATTTATGAGAAATACAAATCAGAAAATCAGCGTCACAATTGATTCAATTGTATCCATAGAGACTTTGATTCAAAACATCCACTTCATTCATATCGATTCCAGAGTGAATATGATGATATTCAATTTCTCATTACGATCTTCTCCCATTCCAGATCCAAGCAGTGTATGATCAAAACATTTTCATTAAAAACAACTTATTCTTATTTCAATGGACCTTTACTGCGAGTACGATTCTTTTTGAAACCACGATTCCAATTCTTGTGAAAATATGGATCTGATTCTTTTGAAAACAAGGATTAGATTCTTTTGAAAATAAGGATTTGATTATTTTGAAAACAAGGATCTGATTCTTTTGGAAATAATCATCAATAGGATTTTTTCCATAAACAAAGTGAAGTGACTTCCTTTCTTCCTTTCTTTAACAACTTTCTTGACAACAAAATATAACACTTGATACCCATCACCTTTATCATCATCTTGTTCATAACAATATAGAACATAAAATCATATGATCATGGAAATATAGGAATGTGTAAGTAAAATATACCATGACATAAACATGAGTCAAGGCCAACTATCAAGATGATATCATATGGTGGATATAGTTCCATAGTAGATTAGGTTTACTCCCTAATCCCATACATTATGTCTCATGTGAAAAAACATTACCCAATTTATTGGAGTTCTATCTGGGCTCACCCATCATAACATGTACATAAATTTGTGTACCACATAAAGAAATCAAACATAAGTAATAAACATAATGGTTACCTATAGAATAAATGAGTTTTGTAATCATGTCATATGACATAATCAAAGGGAGTATCATAATTGTATCCATGAAATAAAAGATTTAAATCATTCTTGGACATTAATAAAAGAAAAATAAGAATATATCATGAATAAAAATGTCAAACTAAAGTAAAAACATGAAAAAGAGTGGTTAGATAACTTTAGAAATGTCCCACTTAAGCATGCTTTAGAGAAACGAATAGAGTCATTAAAGAGGATAAATGCATAATTATTTCCATAAAACAAAAAATGATCTAAAATAGTTTTTTATGATAGAGGTAATTTTAGAAAATATGGGTGGCTGAAAACATTTTATAGAGTGTACTTGAAAAGGATTAAGTAACAGAGAAGTTCTATTTAATCGGGTTTTCTTATCGAGAGGAATTGAGAAGGGATCCTTTTAAAACATGTATTTCTCCATCAAAAAAAGATGAATTGAGCTATATATATATGCATGGAACATGTATACAGCATATAAGATAATTATATAAGAATAATGAATAGATAAATTGAGCTAAAGGGAGATAAAGTTTTACCTAAAGGAAATATGGAGGTTCAGAGAGATCCTTTATCTTATGTTCGAATGCGTTTTTTTCTTGCACTTAGTGCCCTGGAAAATCAAACTATATTAATTAATTACTTAATTAAAAACCGTTTCCACATATAATATAATTTTATTAAGTCAATTCATGGGAATTTCAATGGTTTATAAAGTTCAATTTTGTTGTTTTGGGAGGGTTCGTTTCATGGTTTCATGGTCGATTCACTTGTGTACAATTATGGAAGTTTTTATCAAATGAGAATACTTCTACAGAAGTAAAATGAAATAGAATTCATGCACTTTTATATGTTTAAATGGTCTCATTTATCTTTTTTTTCTGACATGTGGACGATTCATTTAATAAAACGTTAATGATAAATGTTTAGTTTATTTTGATGATTTTTTTGACCATCTCAAACAAGTTTCATTTTATTAATGTTATGACCATATACTATTTCCATAATACGAAAAAACATATAATATACATAATTAGTTCATTTTGAAAAATTATAAGTGAATTTAAACCTTCCATGAATGCATTATTAAAAAAAACTCATAGTCCATGAAGGTGGTTAATCGACATAACATAGACAATGGTTTCATTTTTATTTAAATAAGAGGAAATGAGAAAAGGGGTGGATATGAAATATTCCATTAGAAATATAAAATTATTTCATATACATGTGACTTGATTTATTATTCTATGTTGGATGAAGGAGTTGATGAGAAGGTATAAGAAGAAAAGAAATTAAAAGAATTAGTTTGATAATGATACCTCTTGAATATCACCTCCTTGAAGAACCCCTAAGGAACTAGGAATTGGTATTTTGGTGAGACCAGAAACACTTGGATGTGGGGAGAGTGGAAAGTAGAGGGTTTTGTAAATATTTGTAAAGCATTAAGGCTTAAAATGAGTGAGAGAAAGGGTGGTGAGAGGTGATATTTATAAAGAGAATATAGGGGTGTTTTTTATTATTATATTCATTAGTTTATTATTTTGGCTCGAGACTATTAATAATATTGATTCTTGTGACTATATATCGTAAATGGTGAATTTTAATTTGAACTAATGATTTTTTTACATCATAAATGACTCAAAAATTCATGTATTTGTCTTATAAAATAAAATACCGCAAATTACCACATTTCACCATTTACTAAAAATTCAACTATTTTAGAAAAATATCAAAAATTTACCAATTTTTTTTTTCAATGTGTAGATTTCAAAAATGAAATCCATTTTATGAAAATAATTTTCTAAATATTAGAAATTTAATTTTTAAACAAAATCATCATTTATTAAAAAAAATCGATTTTAATATTATAATTGATTTTATGACCCTTTGAGAAATTACTTATGGTCTCATAAAATTATCTTATAATTATAATAAATCTTTATATTAATTTATGAATCCAATTTATGAAAATATTCTTTTAAATAATTACATTCATTATAAAAATTCAAATAAAACATTTACGTTTTACAAAAATACCAACACTTAATTTATCATTTTTAAAATATTTATTTACTTGTACAATGATATAAATATATAATATTTTCATTTTATAAGATACCTAAATATTATTTTACATTTCCATAGGTGTGGTAACTATTTTAATGACCAGATGACTATCCTCAATGGTCAGATTATTATCTAAACAGTTAGGTTATTATTCCAATTGTCAGATTTATAACAGCCATATGGGTCCCCTACTTCCTATAAATACCTTTTATTCCATTCATTATTCATTAAATTCTATTTTCTCTAATATATATATATATATACAATTTCTTTTTCAAAATTAATATTGTATTATTAACATTATGTTTTATTTCTACAACTTTGTTCATGAGTGCAATCATTTTTGTGAATCGAGTAGATTCAAATTATCATATTCTTAGCCTCTTATTTTTTATTTATTTTCCAATTATAATATTTGGTATTCTTATTAGTTTAGTTTTATACTAATGTATCATTATTCATTTATATTAAAAATGTTTTTTTGGTTTCTCTATGCGATGTATGTACTTTATACTACATGACATTATTATTAGAAGGGAAATTTAATTGACAAAATTTTGGGTCGTTATATTCTTCCCCCCTTAGGAAATTTCACCCTCAATTTTTTTTTACATTCTATGGTGAAAACATGTTAGGGTACTTCTTATTCATCGCTTCCTCTGGTTCCCATATTGCATCCTCGTACTTATGGTTTCAAAAAAGTAATTTGACTATGTGAGGTGTCTTGTTGCGTAAAACTTCATCTCTACGGTCCAAGATATTCACCAAATGATCCTCATAAGAGAGATAATTTTCTAGTTGCACCACCTCTGAATTCAGTACATGTGATGGATATGGTATGTACTTCCTCAATAGGGATATGTGGAATACATTATGTACTTGAGATAAGGGTGGTGGAATTTCTAGTCAATATGTCACAACTCTGGTGTGATCAAGATTCTCAAAGGGTCTGATGTACCCAAGACTTAGCTTTCCCTTCTTCCCAAATCTCATGGATCTCTTTCATGGAGGTACATAGAGGAATTCCTTATCTCCAACCTCAAACTATAGGTCCCGTTAACGATTATCTTCATAGCTATTTTTTCGACTTTGGGTAGCGCTGATGTGTTGTAGAATAGTCTTGACCAATTCTACCATTTCCTCAACCATTTAGGGTCCCAAAAGCTTGCGTTCAACAACTTCATCTCAACATGCAAGTGTTCTACATCTTTTCCCATAAAGGGCTTCATATGGAGTCGTTTGAAAACTTGAGTGGAAACTATTGTTGTAATAGAATTAAACCAGAGGAAGATGTTAGTCTCATCTTCCTTTGAAGTCTATCAAAAATTCTCTCAACATGTCTTCCAGTGTCTGAATAGTCTACTTAGACTGATCTTCAGTTTGAGGGTGATAAGTCGTACTAAATCTCAGCTCTAGGTTTAGAACATGTTGGATACTTTTCCAAAACTTAGAGGTGAATCTCATATCTCAATCAAATACAATCGATAATGGTACACCATGCAACCTCACCACTTCTCTGATGTATATCCATGCAAGTTGATCTAGTGGGAAGTCCTCTCGAATTGCAATAAATAGAGAAGTTCTGGTAAGATGATCCAGAAGAACACATGTAACATTATTTCCTCTGGATGTCTTTATAAGTCCAGTGAAAAAGTATATGGTGATGTTTTCCCATTTCCATATAGGCATGGGTTATGGTTGCATCATTCCCTTAGACTTTTTCCTTTCAACCTTCACTTTGTGACATACTAGACACTTTGATGTATATCCAGTGATCTCTTTCTTCATATTGTCCCACTAATAGTGCTCTCAGAGATCTCAATACATTTTTATGCTCCCTAAATGGATGAAGAAGGTTGAGCTATGTGCATCATTCAAAATCTACCTATTTATCTCATAATTTGATAGTACAGATAGTTGCAACTCAAATATTACAATTCTTTCCTCATCAATTTTGAACTCTGAGGATTTCCCATTTCTAATAGCTTCCATATTCTATTGAATTTCTACATTATCTTTTTGAGAATCCTTTATTGTCTATAAAAGTGATGGTTAGGGAATAATTTGAGAAAGGAATGATAATGTTCCTTCCTTCATTATTCCCATGTCCAACATTTATAATTCTAAGAAGATTGGGTCCTTATTAACTCTTATCATTGATAAAGTTAAATGATCTTTTCTACTTAGAGCATATTCCACTTTATTCACTTTACCAAGATGGTAGTGGATTGAGCAGTCATAATCCTTGATGAGATTTAACCATATTCACTAGCACATACTAAGCTCCTTCCATGTGAATATATATTTGAGGCTCTTGTGAACAATATATATCTCACACTTCACCCCATAGAGATAATACCGCCATATTTTCAATGTGAAGATCACAACCACCAACTTTAGATCTTGCGTGAGATAGTTGTTATCATAAAACTTCAACTACCATGAGGCATAGGTTATTAATTTATAATTTTTCATCAGTGCACAGTCTAAGGCCTTCTTTGACACATCATTGTATACCACAAAGAGTTCCCCACATGTGGGTAGTGCAAGTACATGTGCAATGATATACCTCTTTTTCAACTCTTTGAAGAAATATTTACATTCACTAGTCTATATAAAATTTACTCCCTTCTAAGTCAACTTGGTTATTGGGTTTTAAAATCATGAGAAGTTACTCACAAATCATCATCAATACCCATCTACACTAAGGAAACTACATATCTCCATTATAGATGTTGGACTAGGCCACAACTCGATTGTCTTTATCTTAGAAGGGTCCATAGATATCCCTTTGCTGGTGATAAAATTCCCCAATAATGATACTTTCTCCTTCCAAAAACCACATTTATTGTACTTTGCATATAGTTTCTACCTTCCCAAAGTCTTTAACACAATATTCAAATGCTCCTAATACTCCTCCTTTATCTTAAAGTATATTGGAATATCATATATAAATACTACCAAAAATTTATCGAGATAATATTTAAATACTTTATTCATTAATTCCACAAATATTGTTGGAGCATTAGTGAGTCTGAAGGGAATCAATATGAACTCATAGTGTTGATACCTTGTTCAAAAGTCAGTCTTGAGAATATCTTAATTCTTCACCTTTAATTTGTGATATCCCTACTGAAGGTCGACCTTAGATAAATACTTGGTCTCACATAGTTGATCAAACAATTCATCTATCCATGGTAGAGGATACTTTTTATTTATCATGATTTTACTAAGCTCACGATAATCAATGCAGAGGTGAATTGATTCATCCTTGTTTTTAACAAAGTGGATCGACGCACCCCATAGTGAAGCACTTGGTGTATAAAATCCATGTCCATATTCTCTTGAAACTGCAACTTTAGTTATTCCAACTCAATGGGGGTACATCCTATATAGAGTCTTTGACATGGGAAGAGATATAGGTATAAGTTCAATTGATAACTCAACCTCTCGGTCGAGAGGAAGACCAAACAATTCTTTAGGAAGCACATCGATTAATCCCTCATAATGGGCATGTATTTAAGCATGATCCTCTCCTTTGTCCTAATCATTTGAGCTAGATATGTTTTCTCATAAGAAAATAGGATCCATGTTTGAGAATAATATTATAAAGAATATTCATCCTACTCCTTAAATTTGTATAGAATTAAAGGATGCATCGGGATGTGTAGAGTGATCTTCCTTTCTTGATAGTTGATGTTGGATTTATATAAAGATAGTCAATTCATACCCAATATAGTATCAAACTCCACCAAAGAAAGTAAGACGGTATTTTCTAAGCAGTTTAGTCCACAGACATTTACCAGGGAGAAGTTATATACTTTAGATTGAATAATTGCATCATTTTCTATTCTTATGGATAAATCAACCTTTATATTTTGAGGTGGTGTTTGAATAGTTACATTAAACTTGAAATATATAAAATAATGCATAGAAATAGAATAAAAATAATGTTTTATACTCTTGAATGAATAACCATCATACTTGTCACCACATAATTATCAGGATCCACCTCATGAGTTGTGATAGAATATTCCCTTCCTTGTGATCCTAGAGGTTGTTATCATTGATTGTCTCCCAAAACACTTGACTTTGGGCATTATATCGCATAATTCATGTGTTCCTTTCAATTTAAACACAATACTATAAGATAAGTGTTTATTTGAAACTTCTTTTATTCTTCCGCATTATTGGGATTCTTCATATACCTTCAACAATGATTACCATGGTTCCCCTCTTTTCCACATTTAAAGAATCTCTCAATTCCCTTTAGACAGTTCTCAGGCTACTTCTTCCCACACTTTTGACATGCGAGATTTTGTGTTTTCATTCCTCCATGTAAATTATCTATTGATCAACCCATATTAAACTCAATTTTCCACTTTTTATCTTTGAGTCCATGAGACCACTAAGAGTCTCAAATCTATATCTTAACCTTAAGGACATAACACATAATAATCTCCTCATACTTGTCAAAGTCTCATAGTGAATGGATTTTCATAGACTCGGATTTAATCCACTAAATAAGTGATCCAACATGCTTTCAGTGTTCATGTCAAATCCAGAGGTGTATCATGAAAGCCTAATAAAGTTTTCCTCAGAAATCCTGATAGACTCATCTTTCTTTTGCTTCAGTCCAAGGAACTCCCTCTCTATCTTAAGATGGAAAATATTTATTGAAATATATTTTATTGAATCCTTCTCATTCTATGAAATCAATTTCCTCTTTAGACTTCATGTTCTTGATCAGCTTCCATCACTGATCATATTCCCCATCAAAACGATATACCACTAGCATGGATTTCTCTTCTTTCAAACACTGGGGGAAAAATATCTTCTCAATGGAATCGATCCATTATTCTTTGATGAGGGGATCAGAATATCCAATAAAGATAAGAGTCTTTTATCATATAAAGTGTTTTACCACAACTTTCTCTTTCTTAGGAGAAGGAGGGAATTACACATGATTCAAATTATTATTCATAACTTGAGCCAGTTGACCCAGTATTGTCATGAAGTTATGAACTCCTAGTCCTATCAGGTTTGGCATCTCATTAGGTCAATCATCACATTGTCTATCACATTGTTTGTTAGCACGAGTTCTCCTATTTCCTGCCATCAACTAAAAAAATAGAAAAATAGAAATTAGGGGTTTGGATTATTTTCTAATGAGCATATAAAAAGATATCTATGAACTTAGAAGGAATAAAATATAAATTAAATTATATCCTAACTTATGATTACCTAAGTTCCAATCTAGGTCACCCGTGGTGGTAGAATTATCTCTAGGGTTCTTACTAATGTTTTCTAGTCATAATCCCCAAAAATAACTAAACCATCCTCTGATACCAACTATAGTGACCCTATCCTTTTTCACATATTATTACATGACTTTAAGCATAAATATCCATTAAATACCAACCAAGAATAAAAAATACTTGTGTCGTTGGAAGAATAGGTAGATAATTAGAAAACATGAAACTAGAACAAAAATTCTTTTATTAATATCCATAGTGATTTCCTAAATCCCTTTGAGCTCCTATACTGCATAGGTTAATTTGGGGAATAACAGACAAAAGGGGTGAGCTAAAAAACCTAGTAAGAGAATAAACATGAAAATGAAACATGGCACATGAACCAGAAGACATAACATGACTACATAAAAGGCATGACTCATTAACAAACATATGGAGGCATAACATATAGAACATGAAATCATATGATCATGGAAATATAGGAATGTGAAAACAACATATATCATGACATAAACATGAGTCAAGTCTAACTATCAAGACAATATCATATGGTGGAAAAAGTTTGATAAAGGATTAAGTTAACTCTATAATCTCATACATAACATCTCATGAAACAAAACATTACCCAATGAATTGAATTGCTATTTGAGTACACTTATCATAACATGTACATGAATTTTTGTTTCCCATAAAGAAATCAAACATAAGTAATAAAAATAATGGTTTTCTATGAGTTCTGTAATCATGTCATAAGACATAACTAAAGGGAGCATCATGGTTGTATCCACAAAATAAGGGATTTAAATCATTCTTGGACATTAAAAAAGGAAAAATAAAAATAGATCATGAATAAAAATGTCAAAGTAAAGTGAAAATATAAAATAGAGTGGTTAGGTAACTTTAAAAATGTGCCACTTAAGTGTGGTTTTAGGGAAAATAATAGAGTCCTTAAAGAGGATAAAGACGTAATTTTTTCAATAAGACCAGAAATAATTTGAAATAAATTTTCATGATAAAATGATTGATTTTAGAAAATACCAGCGACTTAAAACATTTTATGGAGTGTAATTGAAAAGGGGTAAAAAACAGAGAAGCCACCTTTAATCGGGTTTTATTATAGAGAGGAATTGAGAATAAAACCTTTTAGAACATGTATTTACCCATCAAAGAAAGATAAATTGAGATAAATATATATTTTTAGAAAATATATAAGGAATATTGGAGAATTATACACAAATAATGAAGAGATAAATTGAGGTAAAGAGAGATAAAGCATCACCCAAAGGAAATATGGAGGTCTAGAGAGATCCCTTACCTTATGTTTGAATGCATTCTGCACTTACACTTAGTGTCCTAGATAATCAAATTACATTCATTAATTAATTAATTCAAAACATATTCCACATATATTATAATTTTATTAAGTTAATTTATGTCCATGTTGATGAGTTATAAAGTTTAATTTTGTTGTTCCGAAAGTGTTTGTTTCGTGGTTTCATGGTCGTTTCACTTGTGTATAATTATGGAAGTTTTTTTTTTCAAATGGGACACTTATTCATAAGTGAAATGAAATCATATCCATGCACTTCCAAAAGTTTAAATGGTCTCATTTATCATTTTGTTTTTCAACATGTGGATGATTCATTTAATAAAACGTTAATGATGAATTTTTAGTTATTTTGGTGGTTTTCCAACCTTCTTAAACAAGTTTCATTTTATTTAATGTTATGGAAATATAATCTTTTAAAAATTTAAAACAACTTATAATATACATAATTAGTTAATTTCAAACAATTATAATAGAATTTAAACTTTCTGTGAATGAATTATTGGAAAACAAAAACTCATAATCCACAAAGGCGGTTAACTGACATAACATGAACAATGGTTTCATTTGTCTTTGAATGAGAGGAGATGAGAAAAGAGTTGGAAATAATATATTTCATTAGTAATAAAAAATTATAGCACATACATGAGACTTTATTTATTATGATATGTTGGATGATGGAGGTGAGAAGGTAGAAGAAGAAAAGAAATTAAAAGAGGTTGGTTGAGAATGTTACCTCTTGAATATCACCTCCTTGAAGGACCCCTTAAGAAACTTTGAATTGGTATTTTGGTGAGACCAAAATCACTTGGACATGGGTAGAGTGGGGAGGATAGGGTTTGGTATAGATTTGGAAAGCTTCAAGGCTTAGAAAGTTTGAGGAGAATAGGTGGTGAGGGGTGATATTTATAATAGGATGAGATGAGTTTTTTATCTTTATATTCATTAGTTTATAATGTTAGATCAAGACTATCAATAGTATTGATTCTTATGACTATATACATTAAATGTAACATGTGAGTTCAAACTAATGGATTATTATATCATCCATGACTCAAAAATTCATGTATTTGGCTAATGATGTTAAATACCTCAAATTACCGTATTTCACGATTTACCAAAAATTCAATTATTTTAGAAAAATATAAAAAATTCACCATAAGAATTTTTTGACATGTAGATTTAAAAAATGAAATCCATTTTATGGAAATAATTTTCTACATATGATAGATTTATTTTTTAAATAAAAACATCATTTATTCAAAAAATATCGATTTAAATATTATAATCGATTTTATGACCATTTGAAAAATTACTTATGGTCTCGTAAAATTATATTATAATTATAATACAACATAATATTAATTTATGAATCCATTTTATGAAAATATATTTTATTTTAAATCATTATATTCATTATAAAATTATAAATAAAACATTTATGTTTTATAAAAATACCAACACTTATGTAAAGATGTGGAATTTCCGTGGAATTTCTTTTTCCTAAATAAATGAGAATTTTACGAGTCTGTGAAAATTGAAGGCGCTTAATTCCAAGACCAAGTGTGCCCGAAATCAATTTCTGAAGTTTTGTTTGGGTACGTTCAGTAAACGTATGAGCCCGTTTTTATAAATTTTGAACCGGTGATTGGAATTGAAATCCGAGGGCACCGTTGAACTCACAACGCCAATATTCTCTTAAGGAGACTTTCACCTCGATGACAGTTGGTCGAGAGTAGAAGATAGATTTTGGGTTTTCGTGGAAAGTAAAAAAATAAAGTGAGTTTTCACTTTATTTTATTAGATCTACTATGTGGGTGTTTGGTGGTTAAAACCTCCTCATGGGAGTTGGAGGTGGGACCACCACACCTTAACCTCCCATGAGAGGTTACCACGTGGGGACCACACGGGGCTTAACCCCCCTATTGATGGAGGAGAGTAAAACCTCTCATCTCTCCCTCATTAATGAGGGAGATCATCATCACCTCCCCTAATTAATCCCTTGTGCCAACCCGTTGAATTAATTAAGGGGAGCCTTTCTAATTAATTTAATTCTCAATTTGAATTTCGTGCCAATATCTAAAATAATAGAAAATCTATTATTATTTTTGGCTTGGAATTTATCATTTGGTGAGAGTCTTTGAGAGGAGAGATTTAAAGAATTATTGTTCTCCAGTGAAGAACCCCATCTCCCAACAAAGAAAAAAGAATAAAGAACGCCAACCTTCTTCAACTTCTTCCTCGAAGCTTCAACCGTTGAGAGACGTCTTCGACGACCGACTTCCATGACTCCGTCAATGAACAATGATCGATGATTAAAGGTAGGGGTTGTTTTGTGAAATTATTCTTTCCTTTTCTCTTCTTCGAATGAAAGGAATTGTTTCGGTGGATTGTAAGAATAATTGAAGTTCAACTTTATTCCTCTTGATGTGCCAATTGATACCACCCTAAACACGGAGGGTGTGGTCCAAAACAACATGGCCCGACCCCTCCACCGATCTTGTTTATGATTGAACTTCAGCTTGGCGATGAAGCAACGGGGTTACAGAAGCGGCGACGACAAAGGCCGCGCTACCCGCTGACTCCATGAACCGCGCCGCCCCCGCGGCGATCCGGTGCTCTGGGTTGAACCGCGGCCCTCCGTCCAAGCCACCCCGGATGCATCACCATTGGCCCATGCCACCCGGCTCCCGTCTTCCACCGGCCTCCCGACCTCCAGGCCACCGGCCAGCCCGCCTGACTGCGGTGCCTGGCCGCGCCGCCGACCAACCTGGCCGCTGGCCCACCTGGCCGCACGCCTCTCGGCCATGCCTTGCCCGAACCGGCCACCTACTGGACTCCGTGCGAGCCCCGCATGCCACCCCGAGTTGACCCCCTTGCGGCCTTTCAGCTGAGCCAGCGACCCGGCCCCCTCGCGGCCTCTCGGCCGAGCTGTGGTCCCGACCCCCCTCGTGGTGCCCTGGATGAACTGACCCCGGCCGTGCCCTTCGGACAGAGCCGCACTCTCGCGGTCGGGCCGAACCCCATGGGCGGCCTGCCCAACAGGCCAGGCCGGACCCATCGGGTCAGCACGAGAGACCCGAACCGGGTGGGCTCAGGCTACGTCGGGTCGGGTCGGTCCGACGGGGTCAGTCCGACTGGGTTGGACCGAACCCGGGCCCACTACCAACCCTGTACTTTCTTTGGCCATATCTTTGGCACTAGACGTCCGTTTGATGATCCGTCAGCGACGATATAAATCTTGGATCATACCCGTTCCTTTGAGTATACCCCACTAGAGTTCGGTATTTAGTTGAGATACGGTTAGGTTGGATCGTACACGAATCCAACCGCCCCCTGGGACTAAAAGACTAATAACTCACAGACCGAGCGTCCGATTGACGCGCCGTCTGTTGCGTTGAGACCCCTATGGTGTGGCAGACCTTTGAGATACTTCTTCTTGGGACTTTGTGGGAGTTGATGTATCGACACTCGGCTTGAAGAGCATACCCTCCCAGAATCAAGCATGCTTCTTGCGGAACCTTGTGGCTGGTTGTGCAATGACGACTGTTCCTGGATCCTGTGTGGGTTCAGCAGCACTGACGACTATTCCTAGATCCTGTATGGGTTCGACAACACTGACGACTATTCCTGGATCCCATACAAGTTCAAAAGCTCTGACTACTATTCCTGGATCCTGTGTGGGTTCAACAGTTCTGACTTTTGTTCCTGGATCCTGTGTAGGTTTGACAGAATAACTGTTCCTAGATCCTGTGTGGGTTCGATAGTTCTGATTTCTGTTCCTGGATCCAATATGGGTTTGACAGAATAGATAATTCAGTGGCTACATCTGATCATCTCTATCTCTCTACAAAATTTGTATACCTGTGTGAGCTGAGTCAATACTTTGAGTTTTCCTTATGATTGAGATGGATTACTTGATAACTTAGGTATATGTATGGGCATATACCTAAGTGGGGTTATCTATTGATTTCATACTTTGTGGTTTATACTTGTTGGATTTTCTGAGACCTTGAGGGTCTCGAGGACCCTACTAAGTATCGTTATACTCACCCCTACACAGGCTATGCCCGCACCTCGTTGTGTTGGATGCAGACGACAGATAGCGCTGACCAAGGATGAGTGTACGAGGACTGGACAATACCCGGAGGTGGACCTCACGATGAGTCGGTACCCAAAGGAGAATGACGAATGTGGAGTTATGAGGAGGCTATATGTACCTAACATTCGGGTAGGATCCGTGGTGGATGATCCAGGAGTTTTTTTTCCTTTCAACTGATTTTTTCCTTTTCAGTTGTACTTGTAATTTCAGTTGGGCTTGTATTTCCAGCCCCTTTTCTTTTCAGGACACTCTTGTTATAAAGGTTTACTTAGTGTTTTGTATCCAGCTATGTACTATGTTGTTTGTGTTTTTAGTTATAAAGGTAATTTCTTCCTAGTTTAGGGATTTACGCCTTTGGTGCTAGTCGCGAGCCCCTGGCCTATGGAAGGCGGTCTTGGGGTAGTCATGACACGGGCCCCGGGGGATGGGTCATGAAAAATTAGTATCAGAAGAGTTGGTTCTACCGCAAAACTTATGACTCTGATCTTTATTTTCTGTGAATCAATAGTGTTAAGTGTAGTGAATGTGGTTTTCAGTTCAGAGAGTCTAGTGTTGGTGCGGCGGGCAACGTATCCATACACCAGGACCCTGACTTCTGATTTCTGACTTAGTGCACGAAAACACTGATTGCATGTGTGTTTCAAAGAGTATTCTTTGTGATCTATTTTGAGTCATCTCACCAGGTATAACTTATTGACTGTGGTGCACCTATTTCTTTTTAGGATGGCCCCACGTAGACAGCCAGCCAGGGTTCCAGGTTTTGTACGAGATGGCAGCCCACCGAGCAACGAGGCCTCGGTGCAGGGCCCTATCACAGCGGAGGCACCAGCGGTACCACTACCCGTTGGGCCACCGATTCCACTGGCCCTAACGGTAGAGAGTGAACACCTCTTGAGCATGTTGCATGAGTTCTAACGCCAGAGGCTGCCTAGGTACAGGGCCGAGACAGACCCGCAGGAAGCTGAGGATTGGCTGGAGGCTATGGTGAGAGTCTTCAGACTGGTAGGGACACCAGCAAACCTTATGGTGATTCTTTCCGTGATTCTCATTCAGGAAACAACAGGAAGATTGTGGAGTCTGATGCTACAGGTGCATGCCAAGACGACACTTCTCTATGCAGACTTTGAGAACCTATTTCGGGTGGATTTTGTCCCATCCATCCTACGTGTGGTGCAGATACAGGAGCTAATTCATCTACAGTAGGGTAGCATGACGGTGGCACAGTACTCAGCGAGGTTCACCGACCTCTCGCGCTACTCCACAGATATGGTGCGAGACCCATTCTTCAGGGCCTGGACCTTCGAACAGGGGATCAGGCGAGAGATCAAGGCTTCGATGATCTCTCTCAGTATCCCGACGCAGGCGGGGGTGTTGGAGCAAACCCTCTTAGTAGAGAGTTTCCTTGCTGAGCAGTCACCAGCAGTGAGACTTTCCACCGGGTATCACATAGTGGAGTCTTCTATAGCTGAAAGAAGATAGATGTTGCAGAGGTCCAAGCGGACCAGACCATCTGGTGGATGCCCTTAGGACTCGGGTTAGGTTGTGCAAGGCACACAAGACAGAGCCAGTCATTTGAGGAACATGCAGTGTTTCACATGCGGCGGGCAAGGTCACATGGCTCGAGACTGTCTGACCCGCCGAACAGATGATCAAAAGACAGTTGAGGGACCTCCCAGGCAGAGGCAGATATTTTATTGAGGCGATCCGCAGGGCGCAAGCGGACGTGGTAAAGGATCTGGTCATGCAGTTGGCGGTGGATTATGTTACGAGGTGTTACCACCACCACCACCACAAGGAGTTCCACCCTAACCGCAGGGAGTAGGTGGATAGGGGAGAGCTCAGCTCTAGGCAGCTGAGGCTTACGATCATGGCACTCCGGAGATGATTCGAGTTATGATCTGTGTCTAATACACCATGTCTGCATTTCTTATAGACACAGGTGCCAGTCACTCTTTCATTTCCACCACCCTCGTTTGGAGCTTGGAGATTCCGATGGAGTCGTTGGCTCGATCATTACGGCTAGAGACTTCTACGGGAGCAGACTTGACAATTATTCACTGGTGCTGGCAATGTGAGCTTACTCTAGGAGGCGAGAGCTTCGATTGAGATCTCCTCATAGCGGCGTCGAGGCCTTACGACGTCATCTTGGGTATGGACTGGTTATCTACAACCCATGCTCAGATAGACTGTATTAGGTGCAAAGTGGGGTGTTTCCACACTGATGGGACCAGGTTCACCTTCACTGGCGAGAAGGGAGCCTTTTCAGCATAGGACGGACTTACTCAG
Source organism: Viscum album (assembly GCA_963277665.1). NCBI lineage: Eukaryota > Viridiplantae > Streptophyta > Magnoliopsida > Santalales > Viscaceae > Viscum > Viscum album. The sequence continues at coordinate 1,410,291,675 of OY728125.1, forward strand.
AGGAGGGTGCAACCGATCACTCATCAGTTGTCTAGCCTTACCCTCGGAGCGGTAGATGTGGAGAGTCACAGCTATCCTATAGTGGTGGACCAGTATGCGGATGTTTTCCCTGACGATGTCCCAGGTCTACCTCCTCATAGAGAGGTGTAATTTTACGTTGAACTATACCCCGAGATGACACCTATATCTACACTAGAATATTGGATGTCTCCCACTGAGCTTCGCGAGCTGCGGGTACAGTTAGAGGACTTGAAGGGTAAGGGATTCATTCGGCCCAGTGTTTCTCCCTGGGCAGCCCCGATACTGTTCTCCAAGAAGGCAGATGGAAGCTTGGGACTTTTTTTCGACTACCGTCACATGAACCAAGTGACTGTGAAGAACAAGTACCCACTTTCGAGGATTGACGAACTCTTTGATCAACTGAAGGGAGCACGGTGGTTCTCGAAGATAGACCTCAGATCCGGCTATCACCAGCTTAGATTCCGATATGAGGATGTGCAGAAGACAACCTTCAGATGTCGGTACAGGAACTACGAGTTCTTGGTTATACCTTTTGGCATAACCAACGGTCCAGTAGTGTTCATGGGACTCATGAACATGATCTTCCATCCATGCCACAATAACTTTTTCATATTCTTCATCAACAACATTCTGATCTACTCGACTGCTGAGGAGGAGTATGCCTACCATTTGTAGGTAGTACTGGACACACTCTGAGAGCACCATATTTATGGTAATCTTTTGAAGTGCCAATTTTGGATTCGAGAGGTTCAATTTTTTGGACATGTCATCTCAGAGGCTGGAGTTGTAGTGGATCCAGTGAAGATTGAGGCGGTACTTGCTTGGGATCCACCCAAGAGTGTGATGGAGGTTCGTAGTTTCCGTGGTTTGGCTGGATATTATTGGAGGTTTGTACCAGACTTCTCTAGAGTTGCAGCACCACTATCAGACTTGATGAAGAAGGGGAAACCCTTCGTATGGTGGGAGAGATGTCAGCAGAGCTTTCAGGAGCTGAGATAGAGGCTGACTAGTGCCCCCATCTTGAGGCTTCTAGAGGAGGGCGTAGGGTACGTAGTCTACTACGATGCATCAGGGACCTGACTCGTGTGTGTCCTGATGTAGGAGTGAGCAGTGACCACATATGGTTCTCGGCAGCTGAGATAGTATGAGCAGAACTATGCTACCCATGACCTGGAGTTAGCAGTGGTAGTCTTTGCCTTGAAGATGTGGCGACACTTTCTGATGGGTGAGCATTTTACAGTCTACTCTGAACACCAGAGTCTCAAGTATATCTTCTATCAGAAGGACTTGGACTTGAGACAATGATGTTGTCTTGATTTCCTCCAGGATTATGACTTCGAGATAGTCTATACTCTTGGGAAGGGGAATTTTGTAGCATATGCACTCAGTAGGAGATCTGGTATACAACTATTAAGAGAGGCGGCAGAGCTGCTGGCTACTTTTCAGATATCCTTTATGGACCGAGATGGAGCAGTTTTCCTTCATTCTCTTAAAGTAACTCCTTCAATTCTTCAGCAAGTTCGGGAGGCACAACGTGAAGAAATTGACTGTGAGACACAGCGTGCTCAGATATCCATAGGGCATGCACCTGATGGATTTTCTGAAGGTGGGAAGTATGTCATCCTCTTCAGAGGACGTACTATGGTGCCAGTGTCACTTCAGGAGGAAGTGTTGAGGGAGTTCCACACATCCCCTCTAGCGGTACATCCAGGAGTGGCGAAGATGTACCAGGAGCTTCGACAACAGCACTGGTGGCCAGGTATGAAGAAGACAGTAGTAGAGTTTGTCTCTTGATGACTCACTTTTCAGCAAGTGAAGGCAGAGCATCAGGTACCAGCAGGCTTGATTCAGCCTTTAAAGGTCCCAAAGTGGAAGTTGGATGGGATATACATGGACTTCATGATGGGTCTTCCACGTATTTCTTGGGTATATGACTCTATCTGGGTGATCGTCGACCGAATCACCAAGTCGGACCACTTCCTACCGATCAGAGAGAAGGGTTCAGTAGAGAGCTTGGGACACCTGTACATGCATGAGATTGTGCGGCTAGATGGAGTACCTTCTTCTATTGTCTCCGATTGTGACACATGATTTACTTCTCGGCTATGGAAGGGGTTGTAGGAGGCTGTTGGGATGCAGCTTCATCTGAGCACCACCTTCCATCCTCAGATAGATGGTCAGACTGAGCGGACCATTCAGACCCTTGAGGACATGCGAGGTGCTTGTGTCCTCAACTTCGGTCGCAGCTGGGAGGATCAATTACCTTTGGTGGAATTTTCATACAACAACAGTTATCACTCCACCATTAGGATGACACCTTTTGAGGCCTTGTATGGTTGACCTTGCAGATCGCCACTATGCTGGATAGGCCTAGGGGAGTCAGCACTAGTGGGACCAGAGATGGTATGGGCTACTACCGAGAAGGTGAAGATCATCCAGAAGCATATGAAGACTACATAGAGCAGGCAGAAGTCATATACTGACAGGAGACGGAGACCTCTGGAGTTCGAGGATGGCGAGCACGTCTTTCTACGGGTCACACCTCAATGAGGTTTACAAAGATTTGGCTGAGGCAACAATTTATCTCTGAGATTCATCAGACCTTTCCAGGTCCTCAGCAGAGTAGGTGAGGTGGATTACCGCTTAGATCTTCCACCTCAGTTGCACCGGGTGCATGAAGTCTTCCACGTATCCCAGCTGAGGAGATACATGCATGACCCTTCTCACATCATTGACCATAGAGAGCTGGACGTCGACGATGGGACAACCTTTACGGAGGTTCCAGTGGAGATTGAGGATCGATAGGAGTGAGTCCTTTGTGGACAGTCGATACCTATGGTGCGCGTTCGTTGGCAGCACAGGAACCTCTAAGAGAGAACATGGGAGCGGGAGGCTCAGATGCGTGCTGAGTACCCCCATTTGTTCCCTTAGTTTGAGTTGTAGCTTATTGAGACGTAAAGCCCTGATGGGAGGAGAATGTAAAGACCCAGAATTTCTGTAGAAATTTATTTTTTTCTGAAATACATGGGAATTTTACGAGTCCGCAAAAATTGAGGACGCTTGATTCTGAGGCCTGGTGTGCCCAAAATCAATTTCTAAAGTTTTTTTCCGGTATGTTCAATAAACGTACGAGCCAATTTTTATAACTTTGAAACCAGTGCTTGGAATTGAAATATGAGGGCACCATTGAACTCGCAGTGCTGATATTCTCTTAAGGAGACTTTCACCTCGACCATAGTTGGTCGAGATTAGAAGATAGATTTTGGGTTTTTTTGGGAAGTAATAAAATAAAGTGAGTTTTCACTTTATTTTATTAGAGCCTCCATGTGAGTGTTTGGTGGTTAAAACCTCCTCATGGGAGTTAAAGGTAGAATCACCACACCTTAACCTCACATGAGAGGTTATGGTCATGGGGCCCACCCAAACATAACCTCCCACGAGAGGTTACCACGTGGGGACCACACGGGGCTTAACCCCCTATTGATGGAGGAGAGTAAAACCTCTCAACTCTCCCTCATTAATGAGGGAGAGCCTCTTCACCTCCCATAATTAATCCCTTGTGCCAAACCCTTGAATTAATTAAAGGGATCCTTTCTAATTAATTTAATTCTCCATTTTGATTTCACGCCAACATCTAAAATAATAGACAATCTATTATTATTTTTGGCTTGACATTTCTCATTCGGTGGGAGCCTTTGAGAGGAGAGATTGGGAGAATTAGTGTTCTCCAACGAAGAACCCCATTTCCCAATGAAGAAAGAATAATGAAGAACGCTGACCTTCTTCGACTTCTTCATCGAAGCTTCAACTGTCGAGAGACGTATTCAACGACCGACTTCTGCGACTCCACCAATGAACAACGACCGACGATCAAAGGTTGGGGTTGTTTTGTGTAATTATTCTTTCCTTTTATCTTATTTTAATGAAAGGAATTGTTGCGGTGGATTGTAAGAATAATTGAAGTTCTATATTCTTCCTCTTGATGAACCAATTGATGCCACCCTAAACGCGGAGGGTGTGGGCCAAACCAACATGGCCTGACCCCTCCATCGATCTTGTTTATGATTAAACTTCGGCTTGGCGATGAAGAAATGAGGTGACAGAAGCGGCGGCGACAAAGGACGTGCTACCCGCAGCCTCCGCAAACCGCGCCACCCCCGCAGCGCTCCGATGCTCTGGGTCAAACGGCGGCCCTCCGGCTGAGCCACCCCGGCCGCACGACCACCGGACCCGGGCCCACTATAGACCCTGTACTTTCTTTGGCCATATCATTGGAACCAGAAGTCCATTTGACAATCCGTCACCGGCGCTGGAAATCTTGGAGCATAGCCCTCCCTTTGAGTATACCCCACTGGAGTTCGGGGTTTAGTTGAGATACTGTCAGGTTGGATCGTACATGAATCCAACCGGGACCCCGGGACTAAAAGGCTAATAACTCACAGACCGGGCCTCTGATTGACACGCCATCTGTTGTGTTGATACCCCTATGACGTGGCAGAACTTTGAGATACTTCTTCTTGGGACTTCATGGTAGTTGGTGTATCGAAACTCGGCTTTAGGAGCGGACCCTCCAGGAGGAGACTGATGGACGTGGAGTGCTGAAGAGGCTATCTGTACCTACCTTTCAGGTAGGATCCGTGGTGGACGATCCAGGAGCTGCTTTTCACCTTTCAGCTTTTTTTTCCTTTTTAGTTGTACTTGTACTTTCAGTCGGGCTTCTATTTCTGGCCCCTTTTCTTTTCAGCACTCTCTTGTTATACAGTTTTACATAGTGTTTTGTATCCAGATGTGTACTCTGTTTTGTTTGTTTTCATTTATAAAGGTAATTTCTTCCTAGTTTTGGGATTTACGCCTTTGGTGCTAGTCGCTAACCCCTGACCTATGGAATGCGGGCTTGGGGTAGTCACGGCACGGGCCCCAAGGGACGGGTCATGAAAACTTAATTTATTATTTTTTAAAAAATTATTTACTTGTACCATGATATAAATATATCATATTTTCATTTTATAAGATACCTAAATATTATTTTACATTTCCATAGGTAAAATTACTATTCTAATAGTCATATTACTATTCCTAATAGCCAGATTACTATTAGAACTGTCAGGTTACTATTCTAATGGTCATATTTGTAACGGTTATATGAGTTCCCTACTTCCTATAAACACATCATATTCCATCCAATATTCATTTCTATTTTCTCTAATGTATGTATATACTTTCATCTTCAAAATGAATATTGTATTATTAACATTACGTTTTATTTCTACAGTTTTGTTTGTGAGTGTGATCATTCAAGTGGATCGAGAAGTTATAAATTATCTTATTCTTATTATCTTATTTTTTATTTTTTATTCTGTTTTAATATTTGGAATTCTTTTTGGTTTAGTTACTGTCTAATGTATCATTCTTCATTTATGAGAATAATGTTTTATTGGTTTCTCTATGTGATATATGTACTCTATACTACATGACATAATTATAAGAAGAGAAATTTCATTGTTAAAATTATGGGTCGTTGTAATCCTCATGCATATGAGCCCATCCCACTTTTTCTGGGTTTTCTTCTCACCCACAAAGGAAAACCAAATCTCATCACTGAGGATGCACCACATCCTCCACTTGAAATGGTCTATCTGGGCATGAACAATTGATAGTGAGTCCATACCTAACATGACATCATAAGGTCTCATCATTGCTACAAAGCGATACCATAAGAAACTCTCACCACCAAGAGTTAGGTCATATTATCGACATAAGTCTGTGATCTCTGAGTCATCTTCTATAGGAGTCTCCAAGTGCAAGGGTTGAGCCAAGGGATCAACAAGAATCTCTAGGTCTCAAACCAGAGAAGTGGCAAGAAAAGAGTGGATCACACCTGTTTCTATCAGCACTGCAACTAAAGTATAAGAGACACAAATTGTGCCTCTAATAATCCCTAGAGCCTCAAGGATATAGGCCTCCACTACCTACAACTATCCTCATCCCTGACCACCAGCTCCTTGAGCCTGGTGCGGACCACCTAAGGGTGGTGGTGGTAATAGGTCAAACTGCTTTCGACCTCCTACTCTCCCTACTCCTCTTCCACATCTGCTTCCCTACAGAACTCCTTACTCTTGTCATTGTCTCTATTTGGGCGGTCCATCAACTGTCTCCCTATCAATTATAAGATGGTTTAGAAAATCCTGCATGATATGTCCTCAACTATCACAAGAGAAACACCACCTCTCTATAGGATGACTAGAACCACACTGAGATCCTTGAGCTACAGATAATCTATCATGGGATCCTTTCCTAAAGCATCTCGCATGCCAAGATCCCTATGACTATTTTCGGCTACTCGAGGCTGAGGTCTCCGCTCCTGTTTGCCCACTACCAGCACCCACTGTCAATTTTTTCTCTGACAGGAAGCTCTCTACTATTAAAGCCTGATCAAGAACTCCAACATAGGTAATAATATAAAGAGATATCACTCATACCCTTATATATCGGTGTAAGAATTGCTTAAAGGTCCTTGATTTGAAGAACAAATATCAAACCATATACATAGAGTGTCATGAGAGGTCAATGAACCTTGATGAATACTCTACCATAATCATGAACACCTCCTACAATTGTAGAAGCTCCTGGATGTGCACTAATCACAACATGTCCAGATAGAACTCCTCATTAAAGAGATTCTAGAAATCTGACTAGGAGAGAGTTGCCTCATCGTGTGACTAGGTCACCAAACTCTACCATTGCCTAGTGGATCCATGAAGAAGACTCACTGTTAGGACCAACATATGATCTGGAGGTGTCTTCACAAGGTAGAAAACTCGGATGAAAACTTCTAACCAGTCCTCAGCTCCCTGGGGGTTTAGATCACCCCAAAACTTGTGAGGTCACTGCCTCTAAAACTCATAGAGTGTTCTCAACACGCGCACATCCTCAGTCGGTATTTCTGGTGCAACTTGTTGCTCAATGGGTGGTGGAAAAATTGGCAAACCAACCGGTGGTACCACCTACTATATAGGAGCCTATACCGAAGCATCGTCACTCGGAAGATTATCCTCATGATCATGTTGTGGAATAATGACCGACTATCTTCATAGAGGTATCTGAAAATAAACAAGATGCACCATGACCAATGAGTATATCTAGGGAGTTGACTCAAAAAGGATATGAAAACCACAACCCATTCATATATAATGCATGTACAAATGTTTTTTATTACAACCAGTGTCTATATGTACCAAGTTAACAAGCAGGTCGGTAGAGTATTGATGAATGGATATGTCATCCACCACACCAATAATGGATTCTCTGTTCTTAAAGATGAACTCAAAACACTTTATAATGTTTTTTTCCATAAATCCCAAGCCAAAACTCACAGCTAAACAATCTCTAAACTCCTATCCTAAGATGAAACTGCACTAATACCACTATATCCTGACCCAAACCACTAGGGCCCGCCTGACCAACAATAAGATGAGTCTGACACCCCAAATCCGTCTCCAATATGTCGGGGGTTGGCAACAAGTGATGAGTAGGAAAATATCACACATGAGAGATATTAACCTAAAGTACCTGTATACACGCACACATCTCCAAACACCCACAAAATGATGAAAGGTATATACAAATGATACCAATAATGCATGCATAACATCTCTCCCACATCAGAGTATGAAAAAGTAATTTAATGAAATTAAGGGGACAAATACAAGCCCACCAGAAAAAACTACAAAATATTTCAACCTGCACAGATTGAGGTGACTGCTGTCAAATTCAACATCTGATATAAACCCTAGTTTGTCAAGCTTATCGTGCTCTGCCTGCTCCCAGTCCTCTTAGGACTCCTTCAAAAGGATTTTCATCTGAAAAAGACATGATGTGTGTGGGGAGATCCCATGCATGTGCGAGTATAACAATACCCTATAGGGCACCCCAAAACCACTAAACATAAAGAAAAAAGAGTAGTTAGCTCATCAATACTCATGTATATCAATCAAGATATGATACATAATGATAATCAACCAATATATACTCATAATAAACTCTAAGTCTCAAATAGGCCTCAACCACTACCAGCCACATGATTCTGCTCGAGGCTTCAAGGTAATGCTTGTCTGGGAGAACTCACTCCACGAGCTATGTTGTCACCGATGACGCTCATATGAGATGTCATGACCTCCTCCCACCAAAGATACCATAATGAGAGGAGAGAGATAATGACCCCCCGAGTCCCGCCTCTAGTAGACCCCTGGGTGACGACTAGCACCGAAGGTATAAAAATATCATGAAATGGGAGGCAATACCATTTATAATAATATAGGATCGGGAGATAAGATAAATCGACCACAAGAAACTATATGATGTAAAATAAATAAATCCAAAAAACATCCCACAATGCATGTATAAATAAAACACGATTAAAATAAAATTCTTCAATGTAAAATACCCAAATGAAATGCTAAAGTAGTGACACAAAAACTATACAAAAATATAATCTAGTAATTTCTAGCATGTTCCACATAGTCCTCCTAGAAACCTGAAAATCAGTTTATATGTAGGGTGAGCATAAAAGTAAACAAGGAAAACAAAATTCTCTCGTTCACATGTGAAAGAAGCATACTAATGCACCTGTGGGAAAACAACAAAACCAAAAGCACCTAAATAGACTAACTATCTATCACAACCTTACTAAGGCACACTCACCAAATAATGCAAGCCAAATATAATAACATAATAAGAAGCATATTGATAAAGGGAACCCCACACCACTTTCTCACTGATTTTCCACTCTCACACCTGAACTTCGTCTGTCTTGGCACTCCCATCACTTCCAAATAACATATAAAATCTCCCCACAACATGATCACACCGAATTTTTCTTGAAAACACATGGGCCATAACATCACAACCATAACCATAGTAGAGTATCATGAACATGAAGGACATCAACCATGTGCCTGCCTCCTACCATGCACAACCCCCCGCTATAAATAGCATCATAGAATAGTCACATCACATCTTGTCTGAAAACACCTCGGCCACTGCCCCACAAAACGGTCATCACATCTCACTCGAAAACACCTAGGCCACCCCCCCACATCATGGTAGTCACATCTCGCCTAAAAAACACCTGGGTTGTCACCTAGTGCACTAACAGATCTCCGACCATCACAGTCTGTGCATATCTACTCGACTGGAAGAGAGAGCAGGAAAGAGCGGGTAGCCATCAATTTATCCACATCAACAGGATGTTGGAAAAAACACTCTTGTGTTAAAATAGAGGTGTCTACATATAGTGTTTGATGCAAGTGGGGTGCGTATAGAAATCACATGGAATATACTAGCATATACACATAGCCTCGCACAAGCCCAAGTTATGGGTTAACAACAAAACACCAACCAACTCAAAACATCACTACTTTTTCCACCACCTCTAAATGCATAATGTCAAACAAGCCACGAACCACAAGCCACATTTCACATTTCCTACCAAACCCATTATCTAACCCTTTTGTTTCAGTATTAAACAACAACCACATTAAACCACACAACCCATCATTTATTCATTCATTAACCATTTCAATCCCATTAACCAAACCAACCTCAATCATTTCAATCATTATTAAATAATTATTCCATCACTACCTGGATATCTAACACAAGAAACCACACATCACAAGCAACTCACAATTCCCATCAAACCATCCCATCACCATCCAAAAAAATGGCTAAACAACCACCACCTCCCCGCCCAAAAAAACAACCAAACAACAATAACCTTAGCCCCAAAATCACAGTCAAACAACTACCACCTCACCACCCCAAAAGCATGACCACATCTCACCTATCATCCTCACATCGCATCGCAAACACACATCACTAACCCACAACACAACCACACATCAAAACACATCAAAGATTGTTTTAAAAACTTAACAAAGTGATTTTTATCACATTCCAAACTATTTTAGGGGTTTTATCACACAAGCCATAATCCCGGGGAAACCATTTCATTATCTAAAAGTGCAACCAATCAATTACCACCTCACAACCCCAAAAACATGATTACATCTCACCCAGCAGCCCCACATCGCATCGGAAAAACAGATTGCTGCCCCATAACACGACTGCACATAAAAACACATCAAAGATCATTTTATAGATTTAACAATGGGACTTTCATCACATTCCACTTTATTTTAGGGGTGTTACCACACAAGAAATCATCCTGGGGAAACCATTTCATTATCCAAATATAAGTGGTTAAACAATTTTCATTTTAGGGTGATATCACAACAATCACAACAGACATAGCGGTCACAACACATATCATCTAGTGAAAACAAATCCCCTAATTATCACAATTTTCAGCTGGGCATCAATCTCGAACAATCCATTATATCACAATAATATAAAAGATGTAAAAAAATGCAAATCATTCCCCTCCCCCCTTCAATTTCAATTAGCCAATTCTTTATCTTTTATTTAAGTCAACACAACCATCTCCCATAGATAAACAAGAGTAAACTCCTCCTTCATGATACAAAATAAAGAGAAATGAGAGATTCCTTACCTCAATGAGCTTTTCCGACACGCTGCGCACCACATGGTGAAGAATAAATGCCTACAAACCACAAGCACACATGGGAAACCATGAATCAACCAACACCACACCCAAGGATCATAAAAATGAAACCCAACTCACACCCAAAACCAAAACAATATCGCTGTAGTGAATCCACAAGAGAAGAATAAGATGAAACTAACTGAGAAGAAAAAAGGGCGTACCAGTGATCGCCAACGAGCACCCACAAGATCCAATGAATCAAAATAAAGAGAAGAGGTCCATAAGATCTCCTCGGGGTACCTAGGTTTTGTTCAGAATGAGAGGGAAGGAAACCATGACCGAATGAAAAGAATCGATGAAGAAAATGACTATAAATCTTGGATCCCACCGTTTTCATGTCAGGTAATATATATATATATATATATATATGGCGTGAATTCCATGAGAATTCATAAAATTTCAAGTTTTTCCGAAAATCACATTGCCTCTGCCTTTATTTAATATACATTGTGAATTTCAATTACATGACATGTAATCCATCTCATAGGTTCCCTTTAGCCGCATACAAGTCCCGAACCAACCGACTAAACAAGCCATGAATCATCAATACACATCGTGTAAACATTATACGATGTGAGTTTTCTGTTGCATGACTCCTACAACCCCAGCCTCCACAGAAAACTCTCAGATCCTCCTCTAAACACCTCCAACCACCCAAACTAAGAAAGTAATGAGCTGGAAATGTATGCGTTGTTACATTAGATACCTCTCAAATGATTCTTACCCTTAAGAATCCAAAACCAATCTTGGAAGGAAAGGGGTCTGAACAACAACCATGTGAGATACCTCTCAATGATATTGTTATACCTCAAACGCTACCACAAGCTAAACACGCCAAACCAAATGGCCTAAAAACATCTCGCACAACCTCGTCACCACACAACCATAAACCGCCTCCTTTCACACAACCAAACCATCACAGAACCATCTCAACCTCCACACAACCCAAACTAACAACCACTACAACCAACAAATTGCAGCGTCCCGAACATACGATTTAGGGAATTACATCCTCCATGTCAAGATACAATTCGCTCCAGGTGGCACTGACTCGCCCACACGAGTTTAATCACATCATGGTATAATGCATCCTTATTTGGAATCAAGCACCCCTTTTCATATGTCAAAACTTTATCACACATCATACATTAATGAAAACAAAACATCATAAAACAGAAAGATCCAAACTTCACATCACAATGAAAAATAGAGAAAAACAAAACTCACATCTATGTCTCCTGCTCCCCAGTACTCTCCTCCAGTCCACCATGCCTCGAAAGCACATGAACTAAAGAAATGGTATGTCCACACAGTGCCTTCTCTTGGTGATCCTGGATCTCTATTGGATGCTCCATGAACATCACACCATTCTCGACATCCAACTCTCCCCAATCAATGACACATGAGTCATCAAAAAGATACCGACGATGCTGAGAGACATGAAAGACGTCGTGGATCCTCTCCAGTTGTGGTGGAAACACCAATTGGTATGCCACCTCACCAACTCACCCTAACACCTCAAAGGGCCCGATATACGTGGGAGAAAGCTTACTCCCTCTGCCAAACATTTGTTTCCCATGCTGAGGGGAAACCTTCAAGAACATGTGGTCCCCAACCTCGAATTCCAAGTTCCTCCTCCTGCGATCAGCATAAGACTTCTGTCGGTCATGCACTGCTTTCATCCTCTCATGAACAAGATAAAACTTCTCTGTCATGCTCTGCACTACATCGGGTCCAAGAACTACTGCCCCCAACCTTCATCCAACACAATGGAGAATGACCTGGTCTCCCATACAAGGCCTCAAACAGAGCCACGAAAATGAAATAGTGATAACTATTATTATAATCAAACTCAACCAAGGGAAATTGTCATTCTCAAGATCCACCAAAGTCCAAGATTCACATCTACAACATATCCTCTAGAATATGGATAGTCCAATCTGTTTATTTGTCCGTTTGAGGGTGGAAAGCAGTACTAAGGCGTAACTGAGTGCCAAAAGCATGTTGCAATTCCCTCTAGACTCGCAAGATAAAATGTGAATCACGATTTGAGACAATGGACCCAAAACTCTATGAAACCACACCACACCATCTACATACCACTTAGCTAAAGCATCCATTGAACTTGACTCCCAGATCATTAAGAAGTGGTCTGATTTTGTTAAATAATCCATGATCACCCAAACAACATCACAACATCCCCAAGCTCGGGCTAACCCTGTGATGAAATCCATCGATATGTCATCTCATTTTCCACTTATGAACATCCAAAGGCTGCAACAAACCACCAGGGACACAATGCTGAACCTTTACCTGCTGGAAAAACAAACACCTCTCCATGAACTCTGCCACCGTATGTTTCATCCCAGGCCACAAAAACTACATCCTCAAGCCACAATACATCTTGGAAACTCTTGGGTGTACCGCCAAAGGTGAGATATGAAACTCATGAAGGACTCCCTTGCACATCATTATCGAAAAAAACAATCTCTAATGAAACAACATCTGGTTCTAACCATCCCTTCGTAGAATCACCATGGCCAACACAATGATGAATCACCTGTGCCTCTAAGTCTCCCCACTAAGACTCCACCCGCCGCATCAGAGAAGACTTTACCATAATCTTAAAAAAATAGACTCTATCATCATCCACCCCTGCATCTAAGTGAAATGATGTCAACTCCTCCATGGCTCTCCCAGCATCTCCAGACTCCCAAACAACATCCTTCCCCAACTTCCTGCTCAAATCGTCAGCTACAAAATTCTATTTTTCTGAGGCGTAGGATATATAAAAATTACAATCCTGAAGAAACTCCATCCAAATTTGTTATCACAAGTTCATATCATACTGAGAAAATATATAGCTCAAACGCTTGTGATTTGTGAAGACCACAAAGCGCTCTCCAATGAGGTAATGCAACCACAACTTTAGCATACAAAAAAAACGTTGCTCGCTTTATATCATGGGTGGCATAGTTACAATTGTGGAGATATAATTTTCTAGACCCATAAGAGATAACCTCCCTCTAATTCATCATCATGAATTCCAAGTGCAAGACAAGAAGCATCATAAAACACCACAAACATCAAACCCTACTTATGAAACCAAAGAACTAGAGCGCTGAATAACTTCCCCTTAATGTAACTGAACACTGCCTAAAATTGATCAGTACACACAAAATCTAGGTCCTTTATACTCAACGTTGTCAATGAGGTTGAAAATCAAGAGAAATTGGGAACAAACTGCCGATAATAGCCCACAAGACCAAGGACACACCAAACTTTCACCACACTCTTGGGTTCTTCCCAAGAAACAACTACCTCGACCTTCAATGAGTCCACTGAAAAAACTTTCCAAGACACCAAAAGCTTGAGGAAATACACCTATGCTATCTAAAACTTACACTTGGACAACTTTTCATAAAGATAGTGGTGTCGAAGGACCTGCAAGACAGCTCTGAGATGATCACCATGCTTCTGCTATGAATTCGAGTAGATCAAGATATCATCAATGAATATGATGACAAATCAGTCCAAGAACTCATATAACATTGAGTTCATAAGCCCCATGAACATGGTTGGTGCATTAGTAACACTGAATAACATGACTACAAACTCGAAGTTCTTATACCTGCATTTGAAGACAATCTTCAGGATTTCTCTCTCCTTCACCCTCAATTGGTGATATTGTTAGGTCCACAAGGCTGAATACCCTGAGAGGGGGGGGGGTGAATCAGGGTATGAATAATTTAAAATTAAAGCCCGTTCTGATCTTGTTTCACTGTTAAGAAAAACACTCTTCTATCTCTTTTCGGTTGCACAATATAAACATAAAGTAAAGCATGCACAGGACACAACAATTTTACTTGGTTTACCGCTAAGGGATATGTCCAAGGAGTATACACCGACATGTTGTCGGTCGTACCAAATTCCACTAAACTTCACTAGTTGTGGATTACAAGGTTTGGGCACAGTCACTCTGTCCCAAGCTCACTGCCTTTACAATGTTTAGGGTCAACTTTCTACTTTCCCAAGGGTCAATCCCTGTTTCTCTCTCTCTGGATCACTACTGGTGGAGAGGATCACCTTCTTCCTCTTCCTTCGCTCACTGCTTTGGAAAGGATCCACTCATAGTTTATAGACATGTAGGTATCTTTATTTGCATGAAGGAATGCATCTTACTCTATATGTAGATGCTCTGTTGAAGTCCAACTTTCACCCATAGATGAATATCTCTTTGCACCAAAGGTATGAGGCAATCTTCCAGCTTCCACGCGGCATGAAAACACTATTGGGGAATCAACCTTACTTGGCGCGCAAGTCAACATAGGTGTGAAATTATCAGTGCGCAAGTCAC
Source organism: Viscum album (assembly GCA_963277665.1). Taxonomy (NCBI): domain Eukaryota; kingdom Viridiplantae; phylum Streptophyta; class Magnoliopsida; order Santalales; family Viscaceae; genus Viscum; species Viscum album. Next base: position 1,410,306,677 of record OY728125.1, read on the forward strand.
AACTGGCATGCAAGTACCTCTCAGACACTAGCACGAAAAAAGCTTTTCCAACTCCAAACTTGCGTGACTCACTTCCTTCCTCGCCTAAACCACCTCAGGCGCACAACTAACACTTGGCGCGCGACTTCCTACACTGGCGCGCAAGTCCCACTTGCGCGACACACCACCACTTGCGCGACCACCACACCTGCGCGACGGGATCTCTGAATCTTCAAAGTGTTGAACTCTAGTGAGAAATGATGAGGGGTGGTCCAGTATTTATAGGCATTTTGGACACCCTGCACGATGCCGCACAAGTCTCCCCTCGACGCGTTAGTCTCGGCGCGCAAGTCCTCTGTCCCCCTGGACACCTGCGCGACCAAACCAAACACCTACACGAACCTCTTTCATTTTCCATATTTTTATCTTCTGATCTTGAAAAATAATAGGCGCGCAAGTTCCCAAGATTCCTAGGCATCAGCGCACAAGTCTCTTCACGACGCGCAAGTCACCTGCGCGACCTCATGAAAACTTGCGCGACCCTTATCCCTTTGACATATTTTGATGATCTGATCTTTAAAAACATGTGGCGCACAATTTTCCAAGCCTTCAAGTACATGTCACACAAGTCCCTTTTCGAAAAACCACTTGTCCTCATTTGTCGATTTTCAGGCCCAAAAATTTGGCAAACATTGGAAAACGACACCACCTTGTATCTGTTCTTTTTATGCCACCTCCAAATCATCCATTCCTTTATCGAAATTCTTGAATAAAACACGGATCATTGACCACAGCTCTTGAACTCGACATTCCACCATGAAATCCCCTTTTTCAACAAATTTGTATGTCATGGTTTTCATTGTCAACAATCACAACACAAATGTTCGCTTTGTCAACAAACACAATCACCTCAAAAATACTTCAATGATTCCTTGAGGGATTTTTTTCCAACAGATATCCATACCAAAGATACATCTTAGAAAACCAACTCTCACATCTCAGTAGGCCAAAGAGATCATCTATCCTTGGAAGAGGGTAATAGTTCTTGAATTTCACCTGATTCAACCTCCGACAGTCTATGCACAATCTCAGACTACCATCTGCATTCTTAGCGAACAGCACCAGTGCAACCCATGATGACACATTGGTCTGGATAAAACCCTTCTACATCATATCATCTATTTGGATCCTCAAATCTCGCAACTCATAAGGTTTCATATGATAAGGATTCATCGAAATTTGAGAAGCACTAGGCTGCAAGTCTGTCTTGAACTTAACATCACGTTGAGGGGGTAAGGTCATAACCTACTTTAGGAAAACATCAAAAAACTCCCCAAGGATCCTAAGGACCTCCAATATATTAATTTCAATTGATTCCTTTGACAACTCAGGCGTCAAAGAAAGAAGGGGCTTTACATGCTGACTTCTCACATGGAAACCCCACCAGCCAACGAAAACTACATGCTGACCATCAACATCTGAGAACATGAATCTCCTTTGAATGTAGTCAATAATATCACTTATGAAATACAAGAAATAAATGCTTAGAATGATATTTTATGGCTGCATCTGTAGCAAGAAAATATCGCCACATGACTGATGTGGCCCCATCATTAGTCTACACCCCAACAGACATCAAACAAGCTGGTCTGGCCTCCAACTGGTGTAGTCAAAACCAGGGAAATGTGAAGCCTCTATACATCTAGTCCTAGAGTATGAATTAGAGTGGGTGTAATAAAGGATTGTGAAGCTCATAAATCAAACAAGACACAAAAAGTGTATTGAACAAACTGAATTTACCTCTGACGAACTTGGGCCCCTCTGACACTACCCCTCCACTACGTGCAATTGATTATACTCAGATTATCTACCTCTTTGATAACAACCACCTCCATGAACACACTTGGGTTGAGGTCCCTGAACATAAGGAACATCATAATACCGGCCTCTACCCACTCCATCTCCCCTCGGTAGAGCGTAACCCTGTTGCCCCGACTGCTGAAATGGTCTCACTCACAACTACTACTGAGGATGACGTCAAACTTGTCCACCTCCACCGAACTGAGCTTGGGGAACCACTACACACTAGTTCTAATGATGTCCACAAACCCCAAAACCAAAAAACACTGGCCTAAAATCCCCAAGGAAAGCATGAAAACAACTGGACCTAGAAGGCAAGAAGGGAACTTGTTGTGGTCGACTCCCCGCTGGTCGAAAAATAAAAGTTCCTAGTGCCTGAGACCTTCAACTGAAAACCCTTCTCCTTGAGGAACCCCGCTGGTTCCCCTCTCGCAGAAAACCTCATCGTGAGTCCATAAACTCAATCAACTCTTCCTTCTTCTAAACCTTCAGATACGTTGGCAATGTAAAAGGAGTAACTACATACTAGAATGAAAGATGAAGTGCCTGCACAATATGTCTCGCACGAGACTCCTCATCTGGAAAAAGATCCATGGAAAAGCGCAGAAGGTCCTTGAACTTAATTCTGAACTCCTGCACTAAAATACTCCCCTCATAAAGGGAAAGAAGTTTTTGCCTCTTCACTGCCTTCATGGTCGATGAAAGGAACTCTGTTCGAAACTCTTTTTAAAAGTCGATCCATGTAACATATTTCTCCTTCCACTAACCCAGATACAAAATCCATCACTGATACGCAACTCTTCACATATTACTAACTATGAAAGGGACCTAATATCCCACCGGTCCTAAATAAAAATGAAAGAGACCTCAAGATCCTCTAGCTAAATCTATATCTCCATATTTGAAACACTACCCTCGTACTTCCCTAAAGATTGTCGCAGGAAAGCTCACAATGCCCTCTGCCAAGCCTCATCCTCCTTTATTGGATCAAGCCTATGACGTTAAACTAGATCAACCTACCGAACCTAAACTGCCTGAGCCACATGCAGATGACGTCCACGAGCCATAGCTGAAGGACAAACAAGAATTTCATAATCCCGATAGTATGGAATTTTATTTAGATTCATTTCAATTCACTTTATTGATTTTGACTTTCCCAAAACTACCCAACTCAAATAGGAGTGTAAGTCATCACGATGCATGTACCTATCCTAGGTCTCTACCCTGCAAATAGGTCCACCTCGCTTGGCCATTCAATAAGATCAGAGTCTGTGCACTGGATCACGAGCGACCCTAAAATCTCATGACTTAACCAGTCTCTCGGACCTATGTCATGCACCAAGGTCAACTGGTACTGTTGTCATACCAACCCATGAAATCTTCACTGTTCCTAACTCCAAACTACAACCTATCTTTCAACGATCACATTTGATACCACTTTGTCACAACCCATTCCCTCTAAAGAAACCGCAATGAGGGGAGAGAGATAATGACCCTCGAGTCCCGCCTCTAGTATGCCCCGGGTTGACGACTAGCATCAAAGGTATAAAAATATTATGAAATGGGAGGAATTAGCCTCTATAATATTATATGATCGGGAGATAAGATGAATCAATCGTAAGAAACTCCATGATGTAAAATAAAGAAAGACAAAAACCATCCCACAATGTATTTATAAATAAAAAAGGATACAGATAAAAGTGTCCATTTAAAATACCAAAAAAACAAAGCTAAAGTAGCAACACAACAACTATCCAAATATTTGAGCTAGTAATGTTCAACATGGTCCACATAAACCTCTTGGAAACTTGAAAATCAGTTTATATATATAGGGTGAGAAAACAAGTATACCTAGTAGGAAAACCAAAGTTACTTGTACACATGTGAAAGAAGCATACTAATGCACTCATGAGAAAATAGCAAAAGCAACACCACATAAACAAGAAAAATATCAATCCCAACCTCACTAAGGCACACTCACCAAATAACACAATCCAAATATAATACCATAATTATAAGCATATTGATAAAGGGTACCCTACACTGCTTTCTCGTGGATTTTCCACTCTAACACCCCCAATGTCGTACGTCATGGCGCTCTCATATCTTCTGAATAATATATATCACCACCCCAAAACACGATTACATAAAATCACACCCGAAAACACCTAGTTCATCAAATCACAACCATAACCAGAGTAGTAGGTTATCATGAACATGAAGGACATCAACCTTGTTCCCTCCTCTTACCATGAACGACCCCCACTATAAGTCGCTACACAACACAGACACATCACATCTCACCTAAAAACACTTGGGCCACCGCCCCACAACACATTCATCACATCTCGCCCAAATACACCTAGGCCACCACCTCACAACACATTCGTCACATCTCACTTGAAAACACCTGGGTCATCACCTAGTGCACTAATAGAACTCTGGACATCACAACATGTGCATATATACTTTCCTGGAAGAGTGTGTGGAAGAGCAGGTAGCCATCTATATATCCTCATCATGAGGATGTTGGAAAAAACATGCCCTTGTGAATATACGGGTGTGGGCACATAGTGTACGACATGGGTGTGGTGTGTATAGAAATTATAAGGAATATAGAATCATATACATATAACCACACACAAACCCAACCTTTGGGTTCAAAACTAAACACTAATCAACTCACAACATCGTCACTTTTGCTACCACCTCTAAATGCATAATATCACACAAGACACGAGCCACAAGCCACATTTCACGTTTCCAAACAATCCCATTATCCAACCCACTCATTTCAATATTAAGCATCAACCACATTGAAATGCACAACCAATAATTTATTTGATCATTAACCATTTCTATCACATTAACCAAACCAACCCCAGACATTTCAATAATTATTAAATAATTATTTCATCATCACCTGAGGATCTATCACAAGAAACCACACATCACAAACAACTCATCATTCCTATTGAACCATCACCTCATCATCTAAAAATCATGAGCAAACAACCACTACCTCACTGCCCCAAAAGCATGGCCAAACAACCACCACCTCACCATCCCAAAATCACAACCAAACAACCACCACCTCACCACCCCAAAATCAAATCCAAACAACCACCACCTCGCTACCCCAAAAGTACGACCAAACAACCACCACCTCGCCACCCCAAAAGCATGACCACATCTCACCCATCATCCCCACACTGAATCGTAAACACATATCACCACCCCACAACATGGCCACACATCATAACACATCAAAATATCATTTTATAGATTTAACAAAGAGGATTTTATCACATTCAATTTTATTTTAGGGGTGTTATCACAAAAGCCATAATCCTAGGGAAACCATTTCATTAGGCAAATATAAGTGGTTATCCAATTTACATTTTAGGGTGATATCAAAACAATCACAATAGACACAGTAGTCACAAAAAATATCATCCAGTGCAAACAAAGCCTCCAACAACCACGATTTTCAGCGGGGCATCAAGCCCGTACAATCCATTATATCATAATAATATCAAAGCTGTAAAAACATGTGAATCATTCTCCTTCCTTTTTCAATTTCAATTATCCAATTATTTATCTTTTTTTAAGCCAACATAACCATCTCCCATATACAAATAAGGGTAAACCCCTCTCACATGATACACAATAAAGAGAAATGAGGGATTCCCTACCTCAAAGAGCTTTGTCGACTTGCTGTGCACTGCAGGGTGAAGAAGAAACACTCAGAATCCATAACCGCACATGGGAAATTGTGGGTCAACCTACACTGCACCCAAGTATTATCAAAACACAACCCAACTCCCACCCCAAACCAATATAACATCACCCACTACAACAAAACTGGGTTTATCCAGCGCTAGCTAAAAGCGCTGTTAAAGACCCCCTTTGTCAGCGCTAGAAAAAGCGTCGTTAAATGGAGTCGTTAACAACACTTTTTTGGTTGTTGTTAAAGGGGGCCTTTAACATCGCTCAATAAAGACCTATTAAATAGGGATCTTTATTAGTGCTTGTAAAAAAGCATTGATTAAAGGAGGTATTTATCAGTGCTTTAAGCACTGATAAAGACCCCCCCTTTTGAGGTTTTTTTACTACCAGTGATAAATGTTATATTAAAAAAAAATCATTAAAAATAATATATTAGTATATAAATTTATTTATACTGATATATATATAATATATATTTTTTAAATATGTTTTAAATAAGGTTAAATAAGCATTTACAATTAATATATAAGATATTTAGTGAAAACACCTTATAAAATATATTTTTTTAAATATTTTTAATTAATAATTTCCAATTATTATCGAGTAATAGTCATTTAATAACAATTTGAAGATAAAAATCAATAAAATCAATAAAATATCTAAAATAAGTTGAAAGCGCAACTCGAACTTCAAACGGACATAAATTTTGATCTGAGTGTCTTTTTGGGCTCTACCACATATCAAATTGAAGCCTGTGATGAGTTATACACTATAATAATTAGGGTAATCCCTAATCATTGTTTTTTCATGACAAAAAAGAGGCCCCAAAAACCTCCAAAACTGATTTTTTAGTCTGGGTATCCCAATTTTTTAACATTCGATGGAATTTCAACCTCATTTAAGGGTTTTATTTGATTTTTTATGGGGACTAAATTTATTCTTAGAGAATACATTCACATTGTTATTATGGTTTTGAAGTTTTATCATTTTTCATAATGTTGTTAAATTTATAATTAAACATATGCATATTTGTTTATACTTATAATAAATAACTTGTATAAATACATATATCAACATATTTATGTAGAAATTTATTTTTAAATATATAATATAATAATTTATTATTCATTTTATTTAAAGTAAAAAACTATCCATTTTATTTACCTTATAAATATGCATTAATATGCATTTGTAATTTTTATATATACATGTGTCTATTTTAATAAACACACACACACACATATATATTTATATTCTTATATATATATATATTATAATATATATATATATTATAATACATATATATATATATATATCTGAATATGAATATATATTATATTTAAATAAATATAATTATATATATCACACATTTTAAAATATATACAAATAAATAGAATAGTCATTAAATATATAATAAAACACACATGACATGGCGATAAAGAGCATTTAGTCACATAAGGGTGGTCCTGTGATCAAATCCAGGCACACGTAGGTATTTAGGGTAGCCTTCTAGTGTTGAGAAAGGGGGAGGTGTGCATGATGGCAGAAGGGTAGTGGAAAGCGCTGAGAATGGGTGCTATAAGAGTTGAGAAAGGGGGTGTCTGAGGTGTGTGAAAATTTAATTTAATTTTTCCATATATTTAATGGTGTTTTTAGCGTTGTTAATATCCAACCTTTAACGATGCTAAAAAAACACTATTAAAGGCACCCTTTATCAATTCTTTTTTTAGCGCTGTTAAAGGGTGCATTTAACAGCACTTTTTTGAGTGCTGTTAAAGGCCTCCCTTTTTAACATCGCTCGTAGTATCACCACTTTTGAAGTGCTGATAAAACCCTTTAACCAGTATTGTTAAAGACCCAATTTGTATTAGTGACCGCAGATAATCCCTAATAGATAAGATGAAACTATCCAAGAAGAAGGAAGACCTTACCATCGATCGCCAACAGGCATCCACCAGATCCAACGAATCAAAGTAGGGAGAAGAGGGTTGGATGAACTCCTTAGGGCGCCTAGGTTTTTTCTGGAACGAGAGGGAAGAAAACCATGATCGAATGAAAATATTCGACTGAAAAAATAACTTTAAATCCCGGATCCCACTATTTTCATGTCGTGTAATATATATACACGATGTGAATTCCACGAGAATTTAAAAAATTTAAACTTCATCAAAAATCACATTGCCTCAACCTTTATTTAATACACATCATGAATTCCACTTACACGATGTGTAATCCATCTCATGGGTTCCCCCTAAGTTGCGTACAAGTCAAGAACCAGCCGGCTACACAAGCCATGAATCATCGGTTCCGGTCGTGTAAACATTACACGATTTGAATTTCCTGCTGCAACACTCCTACAACCCCAACCTGTACCAGAAACTCCTAGAACCGACCTGAACACCTCCAACCACCAACACTGGCAAAGTAACAGGTCAGGAAGGAAAGGTTCGATACATGAGAGGTCATGCTCACTAGGTCTCACCAAAGTACTCGCTGGAAATCTGAAGATATCGACATCCAGGTAGGGGATCACTTCCATGACCGATGGTGGACACAAAAAACCCTACTAAATCAATATACTAGTTAAGGGATTGGTGTTATGTGCATGGTGGTCATGCTGACACCAGAAAACCTACATAGGGAAGTCGATACGATAGAGGATCCCACTCCAATCCTCGCAGAGGGATACCATGAACTCTATCCGGGAAAAAATCTGTAGAACAGATCATAATTCTATGCTCATGAAGTAATGCCACACTATACGGTCATAGAGATGAAACCATGAATCACACTCAATTGAACCTGGTTTATACTGAGGAAACAAATGGCTCTAAATTATCTCGGAGGAATTACACAATGTGTATAGTGGCACACGATGTGTACCTTTAACCCGGAGCTACCCGTGTTTGTGTCTGTGTTCATCTACCCATGCATGTGTACACTGGTCGTGTATGTGTGTGCGGTCGTGTCTGAGTGCATGGTTGTGCTTGTGTACTCTGAACATGTCCATGTGCTTATCCATATTCATGCCTGTGTATGATTCGATATACACGTTGAGCTACAACAACCGAGCCACACGTCATGTGATAGGTATCAGACAACATGTATTATTTTTTTCTATACATAAACCCTTGTGTTGTAGAATGGGGACTACAAAATGTGTGTTCTTCAGACCATATACAGTGGAGTCGAGAATTTCCCAGAAATTCCGGATTATTCTACTACGCATCTTCACCTGTGCCTCCGTCCTTCAGTCTAGTTGTGAATCACGCTGATGGTCATGGATTTGGTTGACCGTGCATGCTTTGACATCGTTGGTTGGATTCCGCCTATCCAAATCAAAAAGAAATCAATTCCCATCTTACCACACCGCATGTGAAACTGCAAAATGGGGAATCTTTGAACCAATCTCGATCCACCTCTGGTCGTCTGTTGTCATTGTCACAACTCAATCGCTCCCTCGGTCATGAACTCGATCCCATGGAATCGATCTGTTGCACCGAAGAACATTTTCACAACGATCGAATACTAGGTATTGATCGAACCGTCGACCAAGGAAATAACATCGATGAATCTTCTGAATGATGGGGGAAGAAAACACGAAAACACAAAAGAGAAACAAACTTCGACAGTTGTTCAGGTTGTCCTCGATTCATTGTCGTTAGAACGATGAACGAATAGACATAACAAAAAATGCTAACAATTCCACATAATCCCAGGAAAGTAAACCCGTACCCACAACATGATCGACCCACGAATCAATTTATTGGTTGATTTGATTACCATTCTTCATGGAACAATCAAATGGGGAAATAAACCATGGAAAACAATGCACTACCTTGGGTTTAAATTGATTGTTGATGAAAAATGACATTGTGTTTTCACTTGTGAAATCCACAAACTCTGTTGGAAAAATGGTCCTCAGACCATCAATCATGATCTTTGACCCGTTGTCTTTCGCCAAGCTCTCTTGCAACGACTCCTCTCACAATCCCTGAGTGATGCAGCTAACCCTATGAATTGGCCATAACCATATATTTATAAAGGATAAAATAGGTTAGGATTTTAATTAAGCAATTAAATAAAAATATTTAATTTATTTAATTATTTCTCCAATGGGGGTGCTAAATCCAAAAACCCAACGATAACAAATATTATGTCACGCTCATGGTAAAACCCACATTCTGAACTCAACGAAAGTCTCATTACAATTAGATATATACATGTGTTTATCTTACCAGAATAATGTTGATACTTTCGTGTCCACTATATTTATGGTAATGTCCTTAGATTATGTGTCATATCAAAATGTTATAGAAGTTTCTAGGTTATAACGAGAACCTAGAGATATCATGAAAATAATCTTAAAGTTATGTCCAATGGTCCAGATACATCATACTAATAGGACAAAGGTGATGTGTGACCATCAGATGCCGGGGGATCATAAGTATTGAGACTTCTTCTCATGAAGTTTGAAATTGGTGATCTAAACTATGTGAGATAATGAGGATAGACCCACCAATTAAAACACTACATGTTTCAGGGGTCATTAGTTGTTTATATCTACGAACATGTGTACTAGTCTTCTGACTTGAAATCATTATCAATGTGTGTCATTTGATCACGTATTTTGATGCAAGACAAAAATCATGACAATGAAGTCGTGACGAGGTATCTTGTGTTAGGTGCATCATTGGTGGTGCGACATTGGTTGAATGTTCAAGATAAAATTTTTCACTTCTGAGTAGAGGAAGTGATATCTCGATCCTGGTTGATCAAGATGGTAGTATCTTCATAAAATCATGGTCATGATAGTTGAAGGTAAGTGCGTCCAGTTAGATCAAAAAATAATAATGCAAGAAAGGACGATGTCACAAGTGTGCGTCCTACTTTATGAGATATCATATGATAAAGATTATATATTACATAGTGCATGTTCGTAGGATGATTGTCGTTGTTATGACTATTCCTTATCCCTTTAGGGGATTTGTTGAGTTGCTACATTAGTCTGTCAATACTATTCACTGCTATTGAGATAAGAGCTTAGAGGGTCACACACAATAGTGTATTCAAGAATATGTCATATTCTAGTGAATAGGTATATAGGACATGGTGGTCCCACCATGGGGTCTGAGAGTTGTCCAAGTTTTATCGATCACCAATAAATAAATCAATTAATTATTATTCGATTATAAAATAAATGAGTTGAATTTATTTATTAAAAGTATTTTAAAATTTTAAGTAAATACATGGAATAATATTATACGAATGAATATTATTTTAATGTTCAAGGTTTGTTTAATATTTGAGGGAATTATAAGTAGAGATAATGACTTGGGTTTATCATGTAATATATATTATAATCATGTGATAAAATATAAATAATATTTATGACATAGTTAGTTCATCATAGTTATGTATTTGTTACCTATTTAATATGCGTTAAATATACAGAGGCTGGGAACCCTAACCGGGTATTTTAGACATCCACTATATAAGTCAAGGAGAAGATCATTCCATATACTATTCATTAGTTGGAATTGAGAGCTTCTCCCTCCTCCTGAATCCTAGAGAGAGAAACGCTCTAACGAGGCGATCGATCCAAGAACATCTTCGCAGATTGAAGACACGAGATCATGGTGATTGCCGCGACGATGAAGAGATCATCAGAGATCCTCACTAGTGCCCAAAATTTGAAAAAATGGTGTACATGCAGATTTGAGAACCGTGTGTGGACGATCTAGAGGGGTTTGAACACAGATTCTTCAAACAACGGTCACTGGTGACTTACAACATAAAAGCGTGCTTCAAATCGAACGAGGTACTCGTCCTATTTTATTTTTGTGCTCTGATTAATTCATGAAAATTCCTCAGACCGTACCGAGGCTCGAATCGCCAAAGACGACGAAATTTCGTTGCTCTGGTGATGAATTTTTTTAAATCCCCAGCCCAATGGGTTCCTCTGTGCGCCCTAGTACCTTCAGACAAAACTCGTTGAGGCGATCACAATTCTATGCTCACGACGTAATGTCACACTGTACCCTCATATGGATGGACCAAAGAATTACACTCAATTGAACCTAGTCTATACTGAGGAAATGAAGGGCTTTAAATTGTCCCAGAGGAAGTACATAGAGTGTATAGAGGGTACACGATGTGTACCTCTAAACCCAAACATTCTCGTGTTCCTATGCCCATGCCCTTGTACACTGGTTGTGCCTGTGTACGTGGTCGTGTCTGTATACCTGGTAGTGTTTGAGTACATGGTTGCGTCCATGTACTTTGACCATGTGTAACAACTTGGTCTCGGTGACATCACATACACCCTACCTTAACATGGTCGTCGGGTCCTGACCCGCCATGCCCCAATAGTTGCCTCGCAGACACGTGGTCCCCACTCTGGGGCCCACCCACGTTCCTGAACGGGTCATCTGACTAACGAATGTCCCCACATGCCAACACATGTCCTTTCTAGTGTGTTTTGTCCTCACTCACACACACCCAGATAAACTTTTCAAAAGATCACTCATCCTGACCACTACTCCAGGCCAAACACGCTCCTGAAAAGGAAGGTGCACCTTGTTGACATGAGTCATATCATTTAGTCGTTTAACCCTTTATCATTATGGGGTGTTACATTCACCCCCCCTTTAGAGCACAACATCCTCATTGTGGGCCCTACATCTCAACCTAGGCAGTGCACCACACTTAAGGCTGGGTACCACCTCTGACACCAAATGTAACAACTAGGTCCCGGTGACAGTCCAGACACGCCACCTTAACATGGTCATCGGGTCCTGGCCCTCCATGTACCACTAGTTGCCTCGCAGACATGTGGTCCCCACCCTGGTGCCCACCCACGTGCCTGAACGGTTCATCAGACTAACGAATTGTAACACCCCAAGGTTTTCTAAAAATAAATTGAAATGCTTGAAATTTTGTTTAATGTATATATTTATAAGTAGACTTTAAATATAATTTTACTGCTTCTATATTTTGAATTTCAAAAAATGGTCATCTACAATTGTGTTCAGTATGTTATTTGGAGTCTATTGTAACCAACTTGTTTTTTTGGTGAATAGTAACATACCTTTATGAATAATAATATGAATAGTAATATGACCCTAATGAATAGTAAATTGCATTATTATTTTATTTTCTTAAGGATTTAAGATAATTACAATGTGATTAATTTTTAAATGTGATATAAAAGCAGTTACAGATTTTAAATTATTAATTTTTGAATTAAGTATGATTTTAATTAAAAATTAAATTAAAAATATTTATGAAATTATTTTCAAAAAATGGACTTCATTTTTGAATTCTACATGTAGATAAATGGTTAGTGTGAATTTTGGGGATTTTTCTAAAATAGTTGATTTTTCGGTGAATAGTAAAAAATACAGTTTTGAGTTTCGGTGTGTTAATGACATCATTAATGATGTAATAATTATGTAATAAATTTGGTCAAATTGTGTACAATAAAATCAGTTATGAGGTGTCCCAAGTGTCTTATACAATGGGCAAGATCATGGTTTTTCAAATACAACTAATGAGGTGTCCCTTGAAAATTATTAAAATAATACCTCACATTTGCTATAAATACCAACTCATTCATTCAGTAACTTCATTCTAAATTCCTCATAAACGAATCTCTAACCTACTTACCTACCTAGTATCCCTCCCAAGGTTTCCTCAAGCCCACAAGGTCCCAACCTTCAAGTTCTAGGAGTTACTCTACAAGGTAATAAAATTCTCAATTTATTTCTATTTTTTCCATTCAAGTTCTCTTTTATGTGGTATAACTTTCAAGTTTCCATACCATGTTCTTATTTCCTTCTTATTTTGATCTATTCTGTATTATTATTCATTTCTGGATGGGTGACCTTTTTCTATGGTTGAACAAGGTTATAATATATATATCATGTCCCATACATGGTTCTAGAATTCTGTTTCACTCATGGTTTTAATTTATATGACAAAATGAGGTTGTTATTAAAAAAGAACCAATAAAATGATCTTAATGGACACCATTAATGTTTTAACTTATGAATCATCCTCTTATAAAACACCAAAATGATAAATGGTATAAATTATGGCATTTGAAATATCAAAATACCTTTGCATTCAAATTTTGGAGTTTCACTTCCAATGGACAAGAACATCCATCATGAACCAATCAAGAAAATCATGTAAGGAACTCACCCAAAATAGTGCACATAACAAAATAATAACAATTAAGTGGTTAAATGAAGTTATGAGATGATCATATAAGATGTTATAAACATGAAATTTTTTCTTTAAAATACTAATAATACTCTTTTAACCATTCTACGGGAATTTTAAAGAAGTTTGAAGTAAGACAAGTCTGAGGTAAGGGAATTCTTAACCCGATTTCCATCCTTTGGGATAACCTTATTCTTCATTATTTATGTGGTATTTAAAATGTTTTTGTGATGACTTATGATTATAATATGTTTAATTATGTATATTTATAGATTATATACATATTCCATCCACTCTATTAAGTCTCAGTTCAATTATATGAAATTTATAAGGAACTTTTCTTTTAAATTCCTCATTAAAAATTCTATTTTAAAAAATTCAAAAGAAATGTTTTTATGCTAATATTCATGTTGTATGATTATGTTCTAGATCTTGGGAATTGTTTATGATGAAGGGTGAGACCTATATTTCCCTACAATGCATTGGGTATGTGTAAGTTGGAGGTCGGTCGTATGGTTACTCGAAGTGTAACTACGATGGTTACACAAATAATAAGGTAGTCATGAGGGTTATAAATTATAAGGTAGTCGAGAGGGTTACAAGATTATGTAAGTAATTCCTAAACATACCTTTATGGTTCTACTTATGTACTTAGGTATTGTTGAAATCTCATATTTCACAAAGTAAGTATATATATATACAGGTGATAAGTATGTATTATGAAAATGATTTCATATGTTACAAGTATTCATGGACTAATTTGTTTTTTCCTTCTTTTAATATTCTTTACTGAGTTTTTGTGCTCATCCCAAGTTTTAAATGATTTTTCACAGGTTAATGGATGTGTAAGAAAAAGAAGGAAGCCATGTTAAATGTTGAAGAATCATCAAGGAATCATGTTTTAAGTTTTAATGTTTTTAATTTTGAAAAAAACGGAAACTGCTTTTATGGTATCGACTTTGTAAAAATGTGTAATGTTATGAATGTATTATGTCCCAATTATCTAAATCTATAAACTTAAAAATATCCTCAATGTAAAAGGAAGTGTTTTCTTGACTAAATTCAAGATTATGTATGTAATAAGGTTGCGTCACTATAGTTAGTATCAAAGGATGATTTAGATAACTTTAGGGGTTAGGATGATGTTAAAAGAATACCTTAAATGATTTTTACTCTATCATTAATTGGAAATGTTATAGCATTTAAAGATTTCCATGTTTATTTATCTAAATATGTTTGTTCAGAATGGTTTTCCACAGAAGGAACATGGATTCTGAAGAGGAGAGACACTGAAATAACGACATCCTTCCAGATCTACAGTCCAGAATGGTAGAGATTAGAACCGAGTAGTTTGTGACAGTAATAGCTCAACTAATGCAGATGATAAATGGTGGTGGCATCCATGCAAGAGAACAAATAGAGGCACCACAACAGAACATGACAGTATTATAACATTTTATGAGACAACACCCTCCTGCTTTCAATGGATCTTCTGACCCAGTAGCAGCTAAAGGATGGTTCAAAGCCCTTAAAAAGATATTTGATGTTATGGGATGTTCAGACAATCAAAAGTTAAGTCTTTTCAGTTATCGTTTTGAAGGTGAAGTTGATTAGTTGTGGTCAATGGTAAGGAATATCATGGGTAGAGAGGATTTTGATGCCTTAGAGTGAGATGAATTTAAAAGTGTTTTCCTTGAAAAATATTTTCCTAAGGTGGTGCGACTTAGGATGGAGAATCAATTCCTTGAATTGAAGCAAAAGGAGGAGGATTCAGTGGTTGTGTATGAAGATACCATCACCCGACTAGTGAGGTATGCTCCAAATATTATTCTAGATCTTGATAGAAAAATCAACCACTTTTAATCAGGACAGAAACCAAGGTATCGAAGGGCATTGGTCTCCTATGAATTAAAAAGTTATGAGAAACTTATCATATGTGATGAGAGGGAAGAGATGAAGTTTTCTGATGATCACGTGCATTTTGGAAATAAGGAGAAGAAGAGGTCTAGGTGGCAAGTGATGGGTAAGAATCAACCAAAGAAATCTGATGGTAAGAAAATTCAGTTTCTAGTTTGTGATAAGTGTGGCAAGAAACACCCTAGGGAATGTATTAGAAAAACTGGGAAGTATTTTAAATGTGGTAATTTTGGACATATGACCCTAGATTGCAATGAAAATGATCCTAAGACTAATCCTTATAAAAAAACTGTAAAGTGTTTTAAATGTGGTGAGATGTGTCATTATGAAAATGTCTGCCCAAAGAGAGATCCGAATGATGCAAAGAAGCCAGACTATAAGTAGAAATATGTAGTGAGATCCTTTGTGACTATGTCAGCAGATGTCGGGCCATCCAATGAAGTTGTATCAGGTACTTTTTTTGTTCACTCATATTTTGCTAAAGTTTTGTTTGATATAGGGTCTACACATTCCTTCATCTCTGATAAATTTTTGGGTAAATTGGAAATATCACCTAAAAAAATGAGACCTGAACTTGTTGTTAAAACACCAAGAGGAAATATTATAGAAAAGTGGAATTATAAGAATATTTCTATTGTGGTCTGTGGAAAGAATTTATCTGCAATCCTTGTTGTTTTACCCTTAGTTGAGTTTGATGTTATTCTGAGAATGGATTGCCTTTCTGTTTATCATGTTAAGATTGACTGTAGAGCTAAAGAAGTTGTTTTTCCAAAAGAGTTTCAGTTTGTATACAAGAATGAAAACATACAATTGATAACATATCAGGAAGCTGAGAAACTGTTAAAAGATGGAAATGAAAGTTATCTTGCTCATATTGTTGAAAACAGGCGAACTGCTCAGATTGATGATGTGTCTGTAGTAAATGAATAACTTGATGTTTTTCTTGATGAGTTACCTGGTGTCATACCTAACCGAGAATTCAAATTCACAATTGACTTAGTTCCTGATGCTAAGACAATTTCAAAACCCCCATATCATATGACTCAAATAGAACTTCTTGAATTGAAATATCAGTTGCAGGATTTTCTTGATAAAGGCGTCATTCGTCCTAGCAATTCACCATGGGGAACTCCGCTTTTGTTTGTTAAAAAGAAAGATGGTTCCATGAGACTTTGCATTGATTATAGAGTTTTAAATAATATCACTATTAAAAACAAGTATCCTTTGCCTCATATCGATGACTTATTTGATCAGCTCGAGGGACCTCAATATTTTTCCGAGATTAACTTGAGTTTTGGATATAATCAGCTGAAGGTGAAGGAGGATGACATCACAAAAACAGACTTTCATACTAGATATGGGCATTATGAATTTGTTGTTATGACCTTTGGGAAATGCACCTGCTGTATTCATGAATCTTATTAGTAGAGTATTTCATGAGTTCTTGAATAAGTTTGTGGTTGTATTTATTGATGACATTATGGAATTTTGTAAAAATAAATAGGATCATGAAAAACAACTAAGAGTTGTTTTACAAACCTTAAAAGAAAAGAAACTGTATGGAAAATTCAGCAAGTGTGATTTTTAGTTGCAACCGATTTATTTTCTTGGGCACATTGTAAATAAGGATGGAATAACAGTTGATCCTTCCAAACCAAAAGTGGTTGATGAATGGTGAAGCCCTACTAATGTTAAAAGGATTCGTTGTTTTTTTTGGATTAACAGGTTATTACCAACGTTTTGTTAAGAACTTTTCTCAGTTATCTAGCCCGATAACTAAGTTGACACGAAAAGGGGTTAAATTTGTTTGGAAAGAATAATGTGATTTTTGTTTTCAGGAACTAAAGAAGAGATTTGTAAATGCTCCAGTTTTGGCCTTGCCTTCTCGAATGGTAATTTTGTCATCTACAACGATGCTTCGTTTAAGGGACTTGGTTGTGTTTTGATACAGAATGATTAGGTAACTGCTTATGCTTCAAAAAAACTAAAACCTCATGATTTAAATTATCCCACACATGATTTGGAATTTACAGCTGTGGTTTTTTCCTTGAAAATTTGGAGGCATTGTTTATAAAGAGCCAAATATCAAATATATACCGACAATAAAAGTCTGAAGTATATATTCAATCAGAAGGAATTAAACATGAGGTAGAGAAGATGACTTGAACTGTTAAAGGATTATAATTGCACAATCAACTACCATCATGAAAAAGAAAAAAAAGTGGCAGATGCCATGAGTCGAAAACATCATGCATCATTAACCATGTTACGTTTGGAACATGATCCCTTGATTAATGAGTTGATGAATTTTGGCTTAGAAGTTGTTGGTGCATGGAATACATCTGTAACAACCCTCAATTTTGAATAAATTTTGTTTCCTAACTTTGTGTGTTATTTTATTTTATACTCAACAAAACCATTTCATTTAATAAAATGAGCATAATGAGACCGTTGGGTTTCGACTATTATATGACCATTGAAAACTAATTGTTACAATTATTTTCTATAAATAAAAGTGATAATAATTAATATAGAAAGAAGATTCGATGGCCTCATCCAGTAGTCTCAGGCCGATCAAAGCCCATCTGACAGAACTCGGGAAGAAGGTAGCACCTTTGGGCTTTTCTCTGGACCAAACCCAAGACGAACTTCATCGTGTAAATCTAGAACAGAATCTCCTTCGTGAGAAGTTCAAGCTCATAGAAATCACTACTCGGGCAATGTTGGCTGAGCCGCCCCAAGATTCTATCACCTTATCACACCTTACTCTTAGGTCCTATGGTGGTGTTATAAGAGGTTATGAAACGAGACCGTAACTGCCTTGTGTAATCCATTGATTTAAATAAAAATTATGATTTCTTCTTATGATGAAGTTTTTGAATTTTCAAATGTCCGAATAAATATAGTATGCATATTATTGATGAATTTTAGAAAAAGGATATTATAAAAATATTTATGTAAACCTTAAATAATTAAAAATGTGTAATGATTTTCAAAAAATGGTCTTCTACAGTTGTGTTCAGTATGAAATTTACAGTCTAATAAGATCAACTTAATTTTTGATGAACAGTAATTTATGAATAGTGATTTTATGCTTAGGATTAGTAATGTGACCAAATGGATTACTAATCTCACTTAAAGAAAGTATTAATATCATTTAGGCACCTTGATTAAGTAATGTGATTCAATAAAATAGGTAAATAACTACTTCAGAAATTTTTGGTTAAGTATTAGTTTTTTAGGGTGAATAATGTTTTTTATTTAAAAATTAAATTAAAAATATTTAGAAAATTATTTTTATAAAATGGAGTTCATTTTTAAATTCAGAGCATCGATATTAGGTTATTGTGATTTTTGGGGATTTTTCTGAAAAAAATGAATTTTTCGTGAATAATGTTTTTATTTAAAAATTAAATTAAAAATATTTAGAAGATTATTTTCATAAAATGGATTTCATTTTTGAAATCATAGCATTGATATTTGGTTAAGGTGAAATTTTGGGATTTTTCTAAGAAAGTTGAATTTTTGGTGAATAGTGAAAATACAGTTTTTGAGTTTCAGGTGTTTAATGACTTCATTAAGGATGTAATAATTATGCAATAATTATGGTCAACTTATGAATTGTAAGATAAGGTATTAGGTGTCCCAAGTGTCAAATACCATGGGCAAATACCATGGGCAAGCCCATGCTTTTTCCAATACCACAAATGAGGTGTCCCTTGGCCATTAATGCCTTGTCCCCTCACATCCCCTATAAATACCAAGTCATTCTCTCATCCTTTAAATTCAGAATTCCTCCCCAAAAAATTTATGGTCTCCTTACTTCCCATGGAGTCTTCCCAAGGTTCCCTCAAGCCTCCCAAGGTCCCAAAATTCATGATTTTGAAGTTACTCTTTAAGGTAAGGGATCCTACCTCTCTTTCTTTTCATGTATTCTCCTTTATGTCATTTATTTTAAGCTCCATGTTATTATGTTGGGGATGTTTTTTTATATTTATCCTACTATCATTTTCATGTTAATATTATGATAGATCCCCTCTTTCTCTCATCAATTCATTTTAAGAATTTTTAAGTGGCGTCGTTAGTTTGTCGAATTTTTGTAAGGGATTCTTTCACCCTTCTCATTTTCAAAATTCTATTTTCATGTCAAGTATTTCAAGTTCATTTTTCTTTTATTGGGGTACGATATATATATATATATATATATATATATATCCATAATACTGTAATTTTATGTTCATATGATGAGAGACCCTATTTGATCTCATCAATTCATTTTTAGATGTTTTAAGTGATGTCGTTAGACTGCTGAATTTTTTTACGAGATTCTTTCACCCTTCTCATTTTCAAAGTTCTATTTTCATGTCAAGTCTTTAAAGTTACTTTTTATTATGTTGGGTTATGATCTGTATATCTATCATACCTTCCTTTTATGTTCATATTATGAGAGACCCTATTTTACCTCATGAATTCATTTTTTAGATGTTTTAAGTGACGACGTTAGGCTGCCAAATTTTTATAAGAGAAATCTTATTTTTGTCTTCCTTTCATGTTTTTCATTTCATATGGTATGTCTTTAAAATTTCATTACCATGTTCTTATATACTTTATATTCTGTTCCTATACTGTTTTGTGGATCATTTATGAGTGGGTAACCCATGTCCCCTCTCTTTTTAATGTTTTCTAAAACCCTGCAACATAGCTGTTATGCTGCAGAATTTTCGTCTCAAAATGTCTCTCTCATTTTTCTCAAATTCTTTTATTTTATTAACTGAATACTCAAATATCTTTTTTCAAAAGAGGTATTTACATATATATCATAATTTTCTATTTTAATTCTGGGATTTACATACATGAAACCCACTTTCCTTTTCCATGGGTTTAAAATGACGTAAAGATCATATCTTAAAAGCAGTTTTTAAAACGTTATGATTATGAAATGAAACCCATTTCTTTTATGATATATGGGTAATTTATGAAATTTTTGATAATGTTATATGTGGCTCACATGATAAAAAAGAAAAATTTAAGGGTGCGCCCTTATATCACCCCAATGCATTGGGTAATGATGTAATCTCTAGGGATTACAATTTTAACGATACCTTGGTGAATAACCTTGGTAATTTTTTAATGACACCTTGGGGATGGAACTTGGTGATACGGAAATGATTGTCTAAGTTAAATGTTGTAGCCACCTATTCAAGTTATGAAACACATTTTTTTATTATGATATGCGTCATGATCTCTTTCTCATGCCTTAAAGTTAATTATCATGACTTTATTGATCTATCTCAAGTTCACATGTAAAATGTTTCTCTTGTTTCCCTTACTAGGCCATCTGCTCACCCTTTCCTTTGATTTATTCTCTCAGGTTATGAGATGTTGTAATGAAATTATGATAAACAATGGAGAAACCTTACAAGTGGTTTAGAAGAATTTTTTATGTTGTTATCATGTTTTATGTTCCTGATTTCCAAGACATTAGACTTTAAAGATGATCTGTTTTTAAAATGTAATGAAATGTTATGTAATAAAAAGGAGGGATTCTATAGTTGGTATCAAATGATTGTTTAGTTATTTATGGAAATTAGGATATGAAAACATTATGAATAACCTTATAGAAAAGTTTGAATATAGGAAATCTTCCTGGTATTTTGGGGAGTATTGAGTAAGTGGTTTATCAAGCAAATATATCCCAGTCTGGATACGAGCTGGTAGAGGTGGGTCTGATACAAATGTACATAGGGGTAAAACCCAAAAACACCACTTTGAGCTAGAATCGAATGGGAACTGTTACACGACAACAGCCCTTTCTGAACTCTTGGTTACGACACTCCCTAGGGATATGTTTTGTTAATCGCAAGCTTCTTATGAATCATTATGAAGGAATTATAGAAAAATTTAATTGTATAAGAATGAAGTTTTAAGACATAAAATCATTTTTAGTTAAAAAATTCATAAATGAAATAAGTTTCTCACGAAGGGCTATTAGAAAATGACCCCATAGTCTAGGAATATGTTGACGTATTTCCGGAGGAGTTACCCGAACCTCTCCCAGAAAGAGAGGTAGAGTTCTCCATTAAACTTGTACCTGAATCTCATATAATGTCAATGACCCCTTATAGGATGAAAAATGTGGAGCTAGAGGAATTAAAGAAACTCCAAGATCTTTTGGAGAATGAGTTTATCCGACCAAGTGTGTCTCCTTGGGGAGCACCAGTTCTCTTTGTGAAGTGGAAGGATGGATCAATGCATCTATGCATTGATTATAGATAACTGAATGAGATCACAATGAAGAAAAAATACACTCTTCCAAGAATTGATGACTTATTTGACCAACTTTGTGGGACTCAATTCTTCTCTAAGATTGATATTCATGCTGGTTATCATCAATTGAGTGTGATGAATAATGATATTCCAAAAAACTGTCATTCGATCAAGATATGTGCATTATGAGTTTGTTGTTATGACCTTCAGACTAATGCACCTGCTATTTTTATAGATCAAGAATAAGATGATTTTGGAAACTTATATAAAATGGATATCCTTTGTAAAGTAAAATGATTTGGTGATTAAATGATAAAGGTTATTTTGGATGATATTTTCTCTTTTGGAGTACTATATGCCGAAGATACTACTGGATTTAAATTGAGGAGGAATGGTTGAATTTTGTTTGTAAGAATTTATGTATTTATTGTGGACATATGGTGATTTGGGTTATTTCTGGAAAATGGTGAACCTAGAATAGAGAATATATGAATAGGTTAATTACAATTTAGTATGAGACTTTAATAGTAGTCGATGTTATTTGGAGATAAATGTTAAGATTTTTTTGGGGAAGACTATGTGTTTAAATCCTTCTGAGTTTTGGGTTCCAATCTTAATTTGGTTTATTCTGAAGAATTTTAAGGATTGTTGTGTATTGAATGGTCTTTCTGGAAATTTGGGTACTTTTGTTGAAGTTTGGAGATTAATAGTCATATTTTATTTTAAAAAGGATTATCCTTTTTGGGGATTATATGATCTCATACTAACCTTTTTAGTTTTAGTTGATGACTAAAGAGAAGTGAAAAATATAGTTATTCTTTTTTGGATTATTTGATTCTCTAGAAGATGATTCTTGTGATTTTGATAAGACCAAGTCTTTTTGAATGATCATTGTTTGGAGAAAAGATTTGTCTTGGTGGAAACTTATTAAGGGATGAGACTATACTTGAAGGTAAATATATTTCCTTATGTTTTTATTCTATATAGTAAATGAATTCCTCAAAATTATGAAAAGGAACGTAAAACAAAAACATTGTTGGTTTACGTTTCCTACTGGGTAATCAAATAACATTTAACACATCTTAAGTTTGCGATCTTCTTGTGGTTAATTTTCTCCTAATGATATTTTCTATCACTCTTTATCAGAACTTCAGTCTTTTTTTTCTCTTCCATATCCATGTTTTCCTACATGGAATCCTAGTATTGGTTTACTCAAGTGACCTTTGTACTTCCCTTTCTTTCTTTTAAAGTAATAGTTTTACTGACTCTTTTCCGATGTGGGACTTTCACCGAAATTTTCAAGACCAATTTTAAAATTGCGAGGACACAATTTCTTAAGGGGGGAAGATTGTAACGACCTGAAATTTTGAATAAATTTTGTTTCCTAACTTTGTGTGTTATTTTATTTTATACTCAAAAAAACTATTTCATTTAATAAAATGAGTATAATTAGACCATTGGGTTTCGACTGTTATATGTCCATTGGAATCTAATTGTTACAATTATTTTCTATAAATAAAAGTGATCTTAATTAATATAGAAAGAAGATTTGATGTCCCCATCCAGTAGTCTCGAGCCGATCGAAGCCCATCTGACAGAACTCAGGAAGGAGGTAGAACCTTTGGGGTTTGCTCTGGACCAAACCCAAGCCGAACTTCATCGTGTGAAGTTGGAACAGAATCGCCTTCATGAGAAGTTCAAGCTGATAGATATCACTACTCAGGCAATGTTGGCCGAGCCGCCCCAAGATTCTAACACCCTAGCACACCTAACTTTTAGGTCCTATTCTGGTGTTATAAGGGGTTATGTAATGAGACCGTAACTGACTTATGTAATCCTTTTATTTAAATTAAAATTGTGATTTCTTCTTATGATGAAGTTTTTGAATTTTCAAATGTCCGGATAAATATAGTTTGCATATTATTGATAAATTTTAGAAAAAGGATATTTTAAAAATATTTATGTAAACCTTAAATAATTAAAAATATGTAATGATTTTCAAAAAATGGTCTTTTACAGTTTTGTTCAGTATGAAATTTAGATTCTAATAATATCAACTTAATTTTTGATGAATAGTAACTTAAAAATGTGTAATGATTTTCAAAAAATGGTCTTCTACAGTTGTGTTCAGTATGAAATTTAGAGTCTAATAAGATCAAATTAATTTTTGATGAATAGTAACTTATGAATAGTGATTTTACACTTAGGATTAGTAATGTGACCAAATGGATTAGTAATCTCACTTAAAGAAAGTATTAATATAATTTAGGCACCGTGATTAAGTAATGTGATTCAATAAAATAGGTAAATAACTGTTTCAGAAATTATTGGTTAAGTATTAGTTTTTTCTGGTGAATAGTGTTTTTTATTTAAAAATTAAATTAAAAATATTTAGAAAATTATTTTTATAAAATGGAGTTCATTTTTGAATTTAGAGCATCGATATTAGGTTATTGTGATTTTTGGGGATTTTTCTGAAATAAATGAATTTTCAGTGAATAGTGTTTTATTTAAAAATTAAATTATGAATATTTAGAAAATTATTTTCATAAAATGGAGTTCATTTTTGAAATCAGAGCATTTATATTTGGTTAAGGTGAAATTTTGGGATTTTTCTGAGAAAGTTGAATTTTTGGTGAATAGTGAAAATACAGTTTTTGAGTTTCGGGTGTTTAATGACATCATTAAGGATGTAATAATTATGCAATAATTCTGATAAACTTATTAATAGTAATTTAAGGTATTAGGTGTCCCAAGTGTCCAATACCATGGGCAAATACCATGGTCAAGCCCATGGTTTTTCCAATACCACCAATGAGGTGTCCCTTGGCCATTAATGCCTTATCTCCTCACTTCCTCTATAAATACCAAGTCATTCTATCATCCTTTCCATTAAAAGATCCTTCTAAAATAAGTTCTGGTCTCCTTACCTCCCAATAAGTCCTCCCAAGGTTTCCTCAAGCCTCCCAAGGTCCCAAATTTCATGATATTGAAGTAACTTTTCAAGGTAAGGGATCCTACCTCTCTCTTTCTTTTCATGTATTCTCCTTTATGTAATTTATTTTAAGCTCCAAATTATTATGTTGGGGTTGTTCTTTTATATTTATCCTACTGTACATTTTATGTTCATATGATGAGATACCCCCTCTTTCTCTCATCAATTCATTTTAAGATTTTTTAAGTGGCGTCGTTAGGCTGTCAAATTTTTCTAAGAGATTCTTTCACCCTTATCATTTTCAAAGTTCTATTTCCATGTCAAGTCTTTCAAGTTCCTTTTTCTTATATTGGGGTATGATATATATATCCATCATACTGTCCTTTTATGTTCATATTATGAGAGACCCTATTTTATCTCATCAATCCATTTTTTAGAAGTTTTAAGTGACGACGTTAGGCTGCCGAATTTTTATAAGGGATTTTTCACCCTTCTCATTTTCAAAGTTTTATTTTCATGTCAAGTCTTTCAATTTCATTTTTCTTATTTTGGGGTATGATCTTTATATCCATCATACTATCCTTTTATTTTCATATTATGAGAGACCCTATTTGATCTCATCAATTCATTTTTTATAATTTTTAAGTGACGCCGTTAGGCTGCCGAATTTTTATTAGAGAAACCTTATTTTTGTCTTCCTTTCTAGTTTTTCATTTCAAATGGTATATATTTCAAATTTCATTACGATGTTCTTATATCCTTTATATTTTGTTCCTATACTGTTTTGTGGAACATTTATGAGTGGGTAACCCATGTCCCCACTCTTTTTAGTATTTTCTAAAACCCTATAACATAGCCATTATGCTGCAGAATTTTCGTTTCAAAATGTCTCTCTCCTTTTTCTCAAATTCTTTTATTTTATTAAGTGAATACTCAAATATCTTTTTTCAACAGAGGTATTCACATATATATCAAAATTTTCTATTTTAATTCTGGGATTTACATACATGAAACCCACTTTCCTTTTCCGTGGGTTTAAAATGACATAAAGATCATGTCTTAAAAGAAGTTTTTAAAACGTTATGACTATGAAATGAAACTCATTTCTTTTATGCTATATGGGTTATTTATGAAATGTTTGATGATTTTCTATGTGGATCACATGATAATAAAGAAAAATTTAAGGGTGCGCCCTGATATCGCTCCAATGCATTGGGTAATGATGTAATCTCTAGGGATAACAATTTTAACGATACCTTGGTGAATAAGCTTGGTAATTTTTTAATGACACCTTGGGGATAGACCTTGGTGATACAGAAATGATTGTCCAAGTCAAATTTGGTAGCCACATATTCAATTTATGAATCACGTTATTTTTATTATGATATGCCTTATGATCTCTTTCTCATTCCTTAAAGTTAATTATCATGACTTTATTGATGTATCTCAAGTTCACATGTAAAATGTTTCTCTTGTTTCCCTTACTGGGCATTCTACTCACCCTTTCCTTTGATGTATGCTCTCAGGTTATGAGATGTTGTAATGAACTTAGGATAAATAATGAATAATCCTTACAAGTGGTTTAAAAGAATGTTTTATGTTGTTCTCATGTTTTATATTCCTGATTTCCAAGACACTAGACTTTAAATATCCTCTGTTTGTAAAATGTAATGAAATGTTATGTAATAAAAAGGCGGGATGCTATAACAACTATTTTTTTTCAGGTTTCAGTACAGTCTTCGTTATTAGATAGAATTAAGAAAGCACAGAAGGAAGACCGTGAGCTATAAAAATGGTAGAATTGGTTAAAATGGGTAAGCTTCCAGAATTTAACTTTGATAAAGTTTGTGTTTTTAGATTTGGAAAAAGGTTGTGTGTGCCCTGTGATTCTCAGTTAAAGAAAGGTTTGCTGTGTGAAACTCATAGTTATCCATTTTCGGTTCATCCTGATAGTACTAAGATGTATAGAGACCTTTGGAAGTATTACTGGTGGGATGAAATGAGAAGAGATATTGCTGATATTACCATGAAATTATTGACATGTCAGCTCGTTAAAGTAGAGAGACAGTTACCGAAAGGGATGATTCAGCCTTTGCCAGTGCCATAGTTGAAGTGGGAGGTTGTATCCATGGACTTTCTGGTGGGACTATCTAAAACATCTCGAGGTAACAATACAATTTTAGTTATTGTGGATCAGCTGACAAAATCTTCACATTTTCTTTCTATTCGAGATACAGTGTGTTTGGATCAGCATTCTCGATTGTATCTCAAGAAGATTATCAGACTACATGGAGTTCCTTTTTTTCCATTGTATCTGACCGGGATCCCAGGGTTACTTCTATATTTTGGAAGGGACTTCAGAAGTCGTTGGACATAGAGTTAAATTTTAGTAAAACTTTTCATCCTCAATCACATGGGCAGTCATAACGAACGATTAAAACATTGGAGGATGTGCTTCGAGCTTGTTCAGTGGACTACCAGGTAAGTTGGGATCACTATATTTCTTTAGTTGAGTTTTCTTATAATAACAATTTTCATTCCAGTATACAGATGACACATTTTGAGGCTTTGTATGGAAAATGGTGTCAGACTCTAGCGTTTTGGGATGAAGTCGGTGAAAGAAAGTTGATGGGGCCAGAATTAGTAGAGAAAGTGGCTGAGAAAGTGAAGATGATCCAACAACATAGGAGGATATCTCAGAGCAGGCATGAAAGTTATACAGATAATAGAATGAAAGACTTCTCTTCCGAGGTTAGTGACCATGTTTTCCTTAAAATCTCTCCTCAGAAAAGTGTGATGCGTTTTGGTAAGAAAGGAAAGTTAAGTTCGCGGTTCATCGATCCTTTTGAAATCCTGAAGAAAGTTGGACCAGTTTCATACCGAGTAGCTTTGTCTCCGAGTTTGTCTCAGGTACACAATGTTTTTCATGTTTCGATGTTGAGGAAGTATGTACAAGATTTGACTCATGTTTTGAGCCCAGAAGCAGTTCAGCTGGAGGAGAACCTTTCATATGAGGAGAAACCAGTTTAGATTCTTGATCGAAGGGAACTCGTATTGCTAAATAAGGTAATCCACCAGGTAAATTTTTTTTGGATAAAGCACATGGTTGAAGAAGCAACATGGGAGTCTGAAAATGCTATGAAGGAAAGGTACCCTCACTTGTTTAATAAGTAAATAAAATTGCGAGGATGCAATTTCCAAAAGGTGGAAATAATATAACACCCTAAGGTTTTCTAAAAAAAATTTAAATTCTTGAAATTTTACTTAATGTATATATTTATAAGTAGACTTTAAAATTAATTTTACTACTTCTGTGTTTTGAATTTCAAAAAATGGGCATCTACAATTGTGTTCAGTATGTTATTTGGAGTCTATGGACACCAACTTGTTTTTTGATGAATAGTAACATACCCTTATGAATGGTAATATGACCCTAATGAATAGTAAATTTTATTATAATTTTATTTTCTTAAGGATTTAAGATAATGACATCTTGAACAATTTTTAAATGTGATATAAAAGCAGTTATAGTTTTTAAATTATTAATTTTTTTATTAAGTATGATTTTATTTAAAAATTATATTAAAAATATCTAGAAAATTATTTTCAAAAAATGGACTTCGTTTTTGAATTCTACACTTCTATAAATGGTTAGGGTAAATTTTGGGGATTTTTCTGAAAGAGTTGATTTTTCAGTGAATAGTAAAAAATACAGTTTTGAGTTTCGGTGTGTTAATGACATCATTAATGATGTAATAGTGATGTAATAAATCTGGATGAATTATGTAAAATAAAATAAGTTATGGGATGTCCCAAGTGGCTTATACCGTGGGAAAATACCATGGGAAAGCCCATGATTTTGCAAATACCACTAATGAGGTGTCCCTTGCAAATTATTAAAATAATATCTTACTATTACTATAAATACCAACACATTTCTTCATTAACTTCATTCCAGATTCCTCATCAACAAATTTATGTCCTCCTTGACTCCCTAGTATCCCTCCCAAGGTTTCCTCATGCCCCCAAGGTCTCAACCTTCAAGTTCTAGGAGTTACTCTACGAGGTAAGAAAATTCTCAAGTTCTTTCTTTTTCCATTCAAGTTCTCTTTTATGTGGTTTTACTTTCAAGTTTCAATATCATGTTCTTATTTACTTTTTATTCTTGATATATTCTGTATTATGATTCATTTTTGGATGGGTGACCCTTGTCCCCTCTCTTTTTAATATTTTTTTAAACCATGTTGCATAGCCATTAGGCTGCCAAATTTTTGTAAGGGAATTCTCAATTATTCTTGTATTTTGAGTTCCTTTATTTTCTTTTTCTTTATTAATCTCTTTTTACCCAAGAGGCATGAAATCTCCAGGAATCATGTATATTCTAGATGCTCTCATGTCCATGGAAAATTCAACATCACTATTCTTCTCCTCTCCCACTTATTCAAGGAATAAAAACATTTTCCTTGATGTGTCGAATTACAGACATCGTGGATGATGTGATTTCAATTTCCATTAATTTTGTCGAGTCTGGTCATGAAACCATTTATATGGTTGAAATAGGTTATAATATATGTATTATGTCTCATCCATGGTTTTGAATTCTTTTTTACTCATGGTTTTAATTTATAAGACAAAATGAGGTTGTTATTAACAAAGAACCACTAAAATGATCCAAACAAAAATCATTAATGTTTTAACTTATGAATCATCCTCATATAAAACATTAGAATGATAAATGGTATAAATTATAGTACTAAAAATATGAAAATACCTTTATATTTCAATTCTGGAGTATCACTTCCAATCGACAAGAACATCCATCATGAACCAATCATGGAAATCATTTAATGAACTCACCCAAAATAGTGCAAGGAAAAAAATACTAACAACTAAGGGGTGAAATGGGGTTATGAAATGATCATATAAGATGTTATAAACATGAACATGTTTCTCTAAAATACTAATAATTCTCTTTTAACCCTTATAAAGGAAGTTTAAACAAGTTTTAAGTAAGACAAGCCTGAGGTACGCGAATTCTTAACCCGATTTCCATCCTTTGGGTTAACCTTATTCTTCATTATTTATGTGGTATTTAAATTGTTTGTGTGATGACTTATGATTATACTATATTTAATTATGTATATTTACAGAGTATATACATATTCTATCCACTCTATTAAGTCTAATTTCAATTATATGATATTTATAAGGGACTTTTCTTTTAAAATCCTCTTTTAAAATTTTGTTTTACAAAATTCAAAAGCAATGTTTTTATGCTAATATTAATGTTGTATGATTATGCTCTAGATCTTGGGAATTGTTTATGATGAAGGGTAAGACCTATATTTCCCTCCAATTCATTGGGTATGTGTAAGTTGGAGGTCGGTCGTATGGTTTCTCCAAGTGTAACTGTGATGGTTACACAAATAGTAAGGTAGCCGTGAGGGTAACAAATTATAAGGTAGAAATGAGGGTTACAAGTTTATGTAAGTAATTTCCCAAGATACCTTTGTGGTTCTACTTATATTCTTAGGTATTGTGGAAATCTCATGTTTTAAAATATATATATATATAGGTGATAAGTATGTCTTATGAATATGATTTCATACGTTACAAGTATTCATGGGAAAAGTTGTTATTTCATTCTTTTTATATCCATTACCAAGTTTTTGTGATCATCCCAAGTTTTAAATGATTTTCACAGGTTAATAGATGTGTAAGAAAAAGGATTAAGCCATGTTAAATGTTGAAGAATTCTCAAGGAATCATGTATTAAGTTTTAATGTTTTCAATTTTGAAAAAAATGGAAACGATTTTTATTATATCCACTCTCTAATAATGTGTAATTCTATGAATATATTATGTCCCAATTCTCTAAAGCTCTAAACTTGAAAAGAATCTCAATGTAAAAGGAAGTGTTTTCTTGACTAAATTCAAGATTATGTATGCAATAAGGTCGGGTCTTTATAGTTGGTATCAGAGGATGGTTTAGATAACTTTAGAGGTTAAGATGATGTTAAAAGAATACCTTAAATGATTTTTACTCTATCATTAATTTGAAATGTTATAGCATTTAAAGATTATCATGTTACTTTATCTAAGATATGTTTGTTCATAATGGTTGTCTGTAGAAGGAACAAGGATGTTGAAGAGGAGAGGCACCAACAGAACGACATCCTTCCAGATCTACAGCCCGGAATGGTAGAGATTGGAACAGAACAGTATGTGATAGTAATGGCTCAGCTAACACTGACAATAAATGATGGTGGCATCCATGCAAGAGAACAAATAAAGGTATTACAATGGAACATGACAGTAGTGGAACATTTTATGAGATAACACCCTCCTGCTTTCAATGGATATTCTGACCTAGTAGCATCTTAAGGATGGATAAAAGCCCTTGAAAATATATTCGATGTTATGGGATGTTCAGACAATCAAAAGGTAAGTCTTTCTATTTATCGTTTTGAAGGTGAATCTGATCAGTGGTGGTCATTGGTAAGGAATATCAGTGGTAGAGATGATTTTGATGCCTTAGAGTAAGATGAATTTAGTTTTTCCTTGAAAAATATTTTCCTAAGGTGGTGCGACTTAGGATGGAGAAACAATTCCTTGAATTAAAGAAAAAAGAGGAGGATTCAGTGGCTGTGTATGAAGTGAACTTCACCCGACTGGAGAGGTATTATTTGAATCTTATTCTGTATCTTGATAGAAAAATCAACCACTTTCACTCACAACTGAAGCCAAATTATCGAAGGACGTTGGCCTCCCGTGAATTCAAAAGTTATGAGAAACCTGTCTGATGTGCTGAGAGGGTAGATATGGAGTTTTATGATGATCACATTAATTTTGGAAACAATGAGAAGAAGAGGTACAGGTGCAAGCAATGGGTAAGTATCAACCAAAGAAATATGATGGTAAGAAAATCCAGTTTCCAGTTTTTGAAAAGTGTGGCAAGAAACACCCTGAGGAATGTATTAGAAAAACTGGAAAGTGTTTTAAATGTGGTAAGTTTTGAAATATGGCCCAAGATTGCAAGGAAAATGATCTCAAGAATAATCCTAATAAGAAAACTCTAAAGTGTTTTAAATGTGGTGAGATGGGTCATTATGCAAATTTCTGCCCAAAGAGAGATCTGAATGATGCAAAGAAGTCAAACTATAAGCAAAAAGATGTAGAGAGATCATTTGCGACTACGTCAATAGATGTCGGGCCATCCAATGAAGTTGTATCAGGTACCTTGTTTGTTCACTCAGATTTTGCTAAAATTTTGTTTGATACGGGGTCTACACATTCCTTCATCTCTGAGAAATTTTTGGGTAAATTGGAAATATCACCTCATTAAATGAGTCCTGAACTTGTTGTTAAAAGACCAGAGGGAAATATTATATCAAAGAAGAATCATAAGAATCTTTTTATTGTGGTCTGTGGAAAGACTTTATCTGCAAACCTTGTTGTTTTTCCCTTAGTCGAGTTTGATGTTATTCTAGGAATGGATTGGCTTTTTGTTTATCATGTTAAGATTAATTGTAGAGCTAAAGAAGTTGTTTTTTAGAAAGAGTTTTGGTTTGTATTCAAGAATGAACCCATACAATTGATAACATGTTAGGAAGTTGAGAAACTGTTGAAAGATAGAAATGAATGTTATCATGTTCATATTGTTGAAAACAAGGGAACTGTTCAGATTGATGATGTTCCTGTGATAAATGAATACCTTGATGTTTTTCCTGATGAGTTACCTGGTGTCATACCTAATTGGGAAGTAGAATTCACAATTGACTTAGTTTTTGATGCTAATCCAATTTCAAAATCCCCATATCGTATGGCTCAAATAGAAGTTCTTGAATTGAAAATCAGTTGCAGGATTTTCTTGATAAAGGTTTCATTCTTCATCGCACTTCACCATGGGGAGTTCCTATTTTATTTGTTAAAAAGAAACATGGTTCGATGAATCTTTTCATTTATTATAGAGCTTTGAATAACACCACTATTAAAAACAAGTATCCTTTGCCTCATATCGATGACTTGTTTGATCAGCTCTAGGGAGCTCAGTACTTTTCCAATATTGACTTGAAATCCGGATATCATCAGCTGAAGGTGAATGAGAATGACATCCCAAAAACAGATTTTCATACTAGATATGGGAATTATCAATTTGTTTTTATGCCATTTGGGTTAACTAATTCACCTGTTGTATTCATGAATCTTATGAATAGAGTATTTCATGAGTTCTTGGATAAGTTTGTGGTTGTATTTACTGATGACATTCTGGTATTTTCTAAAAAAAAGAGGAGCATGAAAAATAACTAATGGTTGTTTTACAGACCTTAAAATGAAAGAAACTTTATGGAAAATTCTGCAAGTGTGATTTTTGGCTTCAATAGA
The DNA here is from genome assembly GCA_963277665.1 of Viscum album. Lineage (NCBI taxonomy): Eukaryota > Viridiplantae > Streptophyta > Magnoliopsida > Santalales > Viscaceae > Viscum > Viscum album. Next base: position 1,410,339,975 of record OY728125.1, read on the forward strand.
TTTCTTTTCTTGAGCACATTGTAAATAAGGATGGAATAACAGTCGATCCTGCCAAAACAAAAGTGGTTGATGAATGGCCAAGACCCACAAATATTACATAGATTCATAGTTTTCTTGGATTAACAGGTTATTACCGACATTTTGTTTAGAACTTTTCTCGTTTATCTAGGCCGATAACTAAGTTAACAAGGAAAGGGGTTAAATTTGTTTAGAAAGAAGAATGTGATGTTTGTTTTTAGAAACTGAAAAAGGGATTTGTAAATGCTCCAGTTTTGGATTTGCCTTCCCGAAATGGTGATTTCGTCATCTACAATGATGCTTCGTTGATAGGACTTTGTTGTGTTTTGATTCAGAATGATTAGGTAATTGTTTATGCTTCAAGACAACTAAAAGCTCATGAGTTAAATTATCCCACACATAATTTGGAATTGGTAGTTGTGGGTTTTTCTTTGAAAATTTGGAGGCATCATTTATACGGAGCCAAATGTCAAATATATACTGACCATAAAAGTCTGAAGTATATATCCACTTAGAAGGAATTAAACATGAGGTAGAGAAGATGGCTTGAACTGATAATGGATTATAATTGCACTATCAATTACCATCCTAGAAAAGCAAACAAAGTGGCAGATGCCTTGAGTCGAAAACATCATACATCATTAACCATGTTACATTTGGAAGATGATCCCTTGATTAATGATTTGATGAATTTTGGCTGAAAAGTTGTAGGTGCAGGGAATACATCTATTTTTTTCAGGTTTCAGTGCAGTCTTCCTTGTCAGAAAGAATTAAGCGAGCACAGAAGGAAGGTCATGAGCTACAAAAAAAGGTAGAATTGGTTAAAATGGGTAAGATTCCCGAATTTAACCTTGATAAAGTTTGTGTTTTAAGATTTGGAAAAAGGTTTTGTGTGCCCCGTGATTCTCAATTGAAGAAAGATTTGTTGTGTGAAGCTCATAGTTCTCCATTTTCGGTTCATCCTCACAGTACTAAGATGTATAGAGACCTTCAGAAGTATTACTGGTGGGATGGAATGAAAAGAGATATTTCTGATTTTACCATGAAATGTTTGATATGTCAGCATTTTAAAATAGAGCAGCAGTTACCGAAGGGGATGCTTCAGCCTTTTCCAGTGCTAGAGTGGAAGTGGGAGAATGTATACATGGTCATTGTGGTGAGACTACCTAAGAAATATTGATGTAACAATGCAATTTGTATTATTGTTGATCGGCTGACAAAATCTGTACATTGTATTTCTTTTCGAAATACAATGTCTTTGGATTAGCTTTATCGATTGTACCTCAAGGAGATTGTCAGGTTACATGGAGTTCCTTTTTCCATTGTATCTGACCAGGATCTCAGGTTCACTACAAACTTTTGGAAGGGAATTCAGAATTCGTTGGGCACAAAGTTAAATTTCAGTACAAATTTTCATCCTCAATCAGATGGGAAGTCAGAATGAATGATTCAAACTTTAGAGGATATGCTTAGATCTTGTTAAATGGACTACCAAGGAAGTTGGGATCATCATCTTTCTTTAGTTGAGTTTTCTTATAATAACAGTTTTCATTCCAGTATACAGATGGAACATTTTTATACTTTGTACGGGAAGCAGTGCCGGACTCCAGCGTTTTGGGATGAAGTCGGTGAAAGAAAGTTGATGGGGCCAGAATTAGTAGAAAAAGTGGCTGAGAAAGTGAAGATGATCTAGCAACACATGAGGATAGTTCAGAGCTGGCAGAAAATTTATACAAATAACAGAAGGAAAAACTTCTGTTTCGAGGTAGATGACCATGTTTTCCTTAAAATCTCTCCTTGAAAAAGTGTGATGCGTTTTGGTAAGAAAGGAAAGCTAAGTCCGCAGTTCATCGTTCCTTCTGAAATCCTAGAGAAAGTTGGACCAGTTGTATACTAAGTAGCTTTGCCTCCAAGTTTGTCTTAGGTGCACAATTTGTATTCATGTTTTGATGTTGAGGAAGTATGTACCAGATTCGACTCATGTTTTGAGCCCAAAACCAGTTCAGCTGGAGAAGAAACTTTCTTATGAAGAGAAACCAGTTCAGATTCTTGATCGAAGAGAACTGGTATTGCGGAATAACATAATCCACCAGGTAAAGTTTTTGTGGAGAAACCACATGGTTGAAGAAGCAACATGGGAGTTTTAAAATACAATGAGGGAAAGGTACTCTCATTTGTTTAATAAGTAAATAAAATTGCAAGGACGTAAATTTCAGAATTTGGGGATAATGTAACACCCCAAGGTTTTCTAAAAATAAATTGAAATGCTTGATTTTTTTAATATAGATATTTATAAGTAGCCTTTAAACATAATTTTACTACTTCTATGTTTTGAATTTCCAAAAATGGTCATCTATAATTGTATTCAGTATGTTATTTAGAGTTTATTGAAACTAACTTGTTTTTTTAGTGAATAGTAACATACCCTTATGAATAGTAATATGAATAGTAATATGACCCAAATTAATAGTAAATTGTATTATAATTTTATTTTCTTAAGTATTTAAGATAATGACATCTTGATTAATTTTTAAATGTGATATAAAAGCAGTTATAGTTTTCAAATTATTAATTTTTGAATTAAGTATGATTTTATTTAAAAATTAAATTAAAAATATTTAGAAAATTATTTTCTAAAAATGGAATTCATTTTTGAATTCTACACGTCGATAAATGGTTAGGGTGAATTTTGGAGATTTTTCTGAAATAGTTGATTTTTCAGTGAATAGTAAAAAATACAGTTTTGAGTTTCGGCGTGTTAATGACATCATTAATGATCTAATAAATCTGATAAACTTGTGTACATTAAAATAATTTATGAGGTGTCCCAAGAGGCTTATAACATGGGCAAATACCATGGGAAAGCTCAGGGTTTTGCAAATACCACTAATGAGGTGTCCATTGTAAAATTATTAAAACAATCCCTCACTTTTGCTATAAATATCAACCCATTAACTTTATTCGAAATTCCTCATCAATGAAGCTCTGAACTCCTTACCTCCATAGTAACCCTCCCAAGGTTTCCTCAAGCCCCCAAGGTCTCAACCTTCAAGTTCTAGCAGTTACTCTACAAGGTAAGAAAATTCTCAATATCTTTATTTTTTCATTCAAGTTCTCTTTTATGTGGTATAACTTTAAAAATTCCATATCATGTTCTTATTTACTTATTATTATTGATCTATTATGTATTATGATTCATTTCTGGATGGGTTACCCTTGTCCCCTCTCTTTTTAATATTTTCTAAAACCATGGTGCACAGTCGTTAGACTGCCGAATTTTTGTAATGGATTTCTCAATTATTCTTTTATTTTGAGTTCCTTTATTTTCTTATTCTTTATTCATATCTTCTTACCCAAGAGGAATGAAATCTCCCAAAATAATGAATATTATGAATGTTCTCATGTTAATGGAAAATTCATCATCACTATTCTTCTCCTCTCCCACTTATTCAAGGAATAAAAACATTCTCCGTGATGTGTCGAATTACTGACATCGTTGATGATGTGATTTCAATTTTCATAAATTCTATCAAGTCAAGTCATGAAACCATTTATATAGTTGAAATAGGTTATAATATATGTATTATGTCTCATCCATGATTCTGTAATTGTTTTCTACTCATGGTTTTAATTTATAAGACAAAATGAGGTTGTTATTAACAAAGAACCACTAAAATGATCCAAACAAACATCATTAATGTTTTAACTTATGAATCATCCTCATATAAAAAATCAAAATGATAAATGGTATAAATTATGGTACTGAAATTATGTAAATAATTTTCCATTCCAATTCTGGATTTTCACTTCCAATCGACAAGAACATCCATCATGAACCAATCATGGAAATCATGTAAGGAACTCACCCAAAACAGTGCAATGAACAAAATACAAACAATTAAGGGGTGAAATGAGGTTATGAAATGATCATATAAGATGTTATAAACATGAAAATGTTTCTATAAAATACTAATATAACACTTTTAACCATTATACAAGAAGTTTAAACAAGTTTGAAGTAAGACAAGCCTGAGGTAAGGGAATTCTTTACCCGATTTTCATCCTTTGGGTTATCCTTATTCTTCATTATTTATGTGGTATTTAAATTGTTTGTGTGATGACTTCTGATTATAATATGTTTAATTATGTATATTTACATACTATATACATATTACATCCACTATATTAAGTCTCACTTCAATTATATGATATCTATAAGGGACTTTTTTTAAATCCTCTTTTAAAATTCTGTTTTACAAAATTCAAAAACAATGTTTTTATGCTAATATTCATGTTGTATGATTATGATCTAGATCTTGGGAATTTTTTATGATGAAGGGTGTGACCTATATTTCCCTTCAATGCATTGGGTATGTGTAAGTTGGAGGTCGGCCGTATGGTTATTCCAAGTGTAACTGCGATGGTTACACAAATAGTAAGGTATCTGTGAGGGTTACAAATTATAAGGTAACCGAGAGGGTTATTAGATTATGTAAGTAATGCCCCAAGATACCTTTATGTTTCTACTTATGTTCTTAGGTATTGTGTAAATATCATGTTTCAAAAAGTAAGTATATATATATAGGTGATAAGTATGTCTTATGAAAATGATTTCATACGTTACAAGTATTCACGGACTAATGTGTTCTTTCCTTTTTTTTATATCCCTTACTGAGTTTTTGTGCTCATCCCAAGTTTTAAATGATTTTTCACAGGTTAACGAATGTGTAAGAAAAATAATGAAGTCATGTTAAATGTTTAATAATTGTCAAGGAATCATGTTTTAAGTTTTAATGTTTTTTAATTTTGAAAAAAATGGAAACTGTTTTTATGGTATCCACTCTATAACAATGTGTAATGCTATGAATGTATTATTTCCCAATTCTCTAAACCTCTAAACTTGAAAAGATACTCAATGTAAGAGGATATTTTTTCTTGACAGAATTCAAGATTATGTTTTTAATAAGGCCAATTCCTTATATGACTGTCCCCAAAGGTCAGCACATGTCATTTCCAGTGTGCTTTATCCTCACACACACACACACTGAGAAAATTATCAAATGGTCACTCATACTGATCACTACTCTAGGCCAAACACGCTTAATTGTGGAGTTCTAATCAAGTAGGCTCTCGAAAAAGAAGATACATCTTGTTGACATGAGTCATATCATTTTTTCATTTAACCCTTTATCATTCTGGAGTGTCACACCGTGCCCATGTGTTTGGTAGTGTATGTGCCCATATACCCTCTGGGATACATGTCGAGCTAGCAGCACTGGATAACATAATGTGTGACAAGTGTTAGAAGGCATGTGATATTTTATTCTATGCCTAAACCCTAGCTCCACAGAAGGGGGACTACACAACGTGTGTTCTTTGGACTACACACAGTGTAGTCAGGAATTTCCCAAAAAATTTCAGGTTGTTCTACACGTCTTTCCCCGCACCTCATTCCTTCGATCCAATCATGAATCATGCCAACGATCGTGGATCTGGTTGACTTTACTTACGTCGCTACTGGTGGTCGGATTTCGGTCGTCCAAACCGACCAGGAATCGGTTCCCATCACACCAAGACGCATGTCAAACTGCAAAATGAGGAACCTTCAAACCGATCCTGGTCTACCTTCGGTCATCCACTAATGTGGACGCACCTCGACCACTCCCTCAATTGAGAACTCAAACCCACGGTATCGATCCGTTACACCAAAAAATAGTTGTGCAATAATTGAATACTGGGAATTGGTCGAACCACGAGCCAAGAAAATACTGACGATGAATCGTGCTAAGAACGAGAGAAGAAAACCATGAAACGAAAAAGAGGAATGAACTTTGGTCGTTGTTCGGGTAGACCTCAATTAGTTGAAGTTATAATGACAAATGAAGAACAATAAACAACAATAACAATTCCACATAATCCCAGGTAAGTAAACCCGCACCCACAACATGATCGACCCACAAATCAATCTGTTGATTGATTTGATTCGCGTTCGTCATGGGATAATCAAATAGGGAAATAAACCATAGAAAAAAATGTCCAACCTTAGGTGTAGATCGATCGCTGATGAAGATTGGTATTGTGTTGTCACTGGCGAGCTCCACAAACTCTATTGGTGAAATGATCATCAGACAATCGACCACGATCCTTGATCAATTATCTTTCTTCAAGCTCTCTTCCAATGACTCATGTCACAATCCCTGAGTTATGCACTTAATATTAGGCTAGACTTTTAATTAAGAAATTAAATAAACATATTTATTTTATTTAATTATTTAGTCCACAGTGGTGCTAAAGACAAAAACCCAACGCCAACAAATATTATATCACTTATAGGGTAAAACCCACGTTCCAGACTCAACGACGGTTTTAGATTTCCCATCCGAGTCCCCGTTCGGAATTTATTTCATTTTTTTCAAAAAAACATTGAATAAAATATCATAAAATACCTTCACCTAACATTATGAAACTTCTGTTTGAAACCTGCAACATCCTATGCCATTGTAACAGATGGAACCAGAGAAATAAACCACGATAGAATGAAGCCCATTCACAAAATTGCCGAACAACCGGCCGTCTGTCAGGGAAGGAAGTGGAGAATAGAATCGCAGATGAAGAAATCAAGAGAATGAAATAACAATGCAGATTTGTTGAGGAAGATGAATAGCAGTCACCAACCTAAGAAAGAACCCAGTCATTCGGTCCAAAAAAGCTTATTCACAGACTCTCCGATCACAATATAAAAATAAGAAATCACAAGAATTAAAATAACGCTACAGGTGAAGATCCGATGCCGACCCAGATGCGAAACCAGATACAGATCCATAAACTCAAACCAGATATGAACCCAGTTGCAAGAGAAGATATGAGGAAAACCTAAATGTAGATGAAACTGTTGGGGCAGTGGTGATTCGTGGCGAAGAAAAACACACAAATGAGGATGAAAAACAGATCACACAAAGAATTTACGTGGTTCAACAGTTATGCCTACATCCATGGGAGAAGGGGACCGGATGTTTCTATTTCTCTCTGGATGTGTACGTCGGAGGATAACAAAGTTACAGCAAAGCTTTTCTTCTCTCACTCTCTCGTTACAAATCATGGGATTCAATTCTGTTTAAAAAGATGAAGCAAAGCATGGTCAAGGGTTGTTCATCAACCCTTGAAAATCATCTACCACCGGATGCTGTCCACAAAGGCTGCTTCAACAAGGTGGTGTGCGTCAACTATACAGATGAGTTGGTTGCCAGTGGAGAAGACTTCCACAATAGCCAGCCGACAAATTTTCCTTTCTCCACTATTGAATACTCCCAAATGGGAGTGTCCCCCACAAATCTCCCCCTCACGACCAATTTGGGGTTGAATCTAGACCCATCATCTCCTTTCAGGCGTACAACTTCTCTTTCGGTAGAGGCTTCGTCAACATGTATTCCCCATTATCATTGGTGTGTATTTTCTCAACCTTCAACAATCTTTCTTCCAGCACATTACGAATCGAATGATATCGCACGTCGATGTGTTTGGACCTAGAATTAAATGTTGGGTTTTTTTTGAGATGAATAGCGCTCTGACTATCGTAATAGAGAATATAAGTCTCCTGACTTTGTCCTAGCTCCTGTAAAAACTTCTTCATCCACAGTATCTCCTTGCAGCCCTCAGTGACTGCGATATATTCTGCTTATGTGGTGGATAAGGCAACAAACTTCTGAAGTCGTGATTTCCATGAGAATTCTCCCCCTGCAAATGATATGAGGTATCTGGATATGGATTTCTTCGTGTCCACAGCTCCAACCATATCTGCATCTGTGTATCCTTCCAAAACAGGTTTATCACTTCCAAAACATAAACAATGACTAGATGTACCTCAGAGATACCTCAATATCCATTTGACCGCTGTCCAATGATCCTTTCCTAGATCTGATAAGAATATTCTCACAACGCCAACAACATGAGCAATATCCAGTATGGTGCACACCATGGCATACATAAGACTCCCAACTGCTGATTGATAAGGAATTGTTTCCATTTCTGCTTTCTCCTTCTCAGTTGATGGACTTTGACTTGTCATGAGTCTGAAATGACTCGTAAGTGGAGTGCTAACTGGTTTCGCCTTTCCCATGTTTAATCTTTCAAGAACCTTCTCAATGTACCGCTCCTGAGATAGCCAAATCTTGTGATTCCTCCTATCATGAGCAATCATCATACCAAGAATGTGAGTAGCGTCTCCCAAGTCCTTCATTTCAAAAGACCTGTTCAAATCCTTCTTCAACCTGTAAATCTTGGTGATATCTCTGCCAATAATCAGCATATCATCAACATAAAGCAATAAGATAATAAAATCACCATCAGAAAACTATTTGATGAAAACACAGTGATCAGTCGTAGTCCTCTTGTACTCATTTTTCTCCATGAATGAGTCGAATTTTCTGTACCACTGCCTCGGTGCCTGTTTCAGACCATATAAACTTTTCTTAAGTTTGAATACCTGGTTTTCTTTCCCTTTCACCGGAAATCCCTCGGGATGCTCCATGTATATCTCCTCATCGAGATCACCATGTAAGAACGCTGTCTTTACATCCAGTTGTTGAACCTCCAGGTTCAAACTGGATGCCAATCCAAGAACAACTCTGATAGAAGACATTTTAACCACAGGAGAATTTTTTTTATCAAATTAAATACATTTTTTCTAGCTGAATCCCTTCACAACCATTCTGGATCTGTAGCGCAGCTGTGAGATGCCATCTTCTCCTTTGACTATGTACACCCACCTGTTCTTGAGTGCCTTCTTTACCTGTGGTAACTCTACCAAATCAAATGTACGGTTCTTGTGAAAGGAACTCATCTCCTCTTGCATGGACTTTTTCCATTCCATCTTCTGCTGACTCTTGATCGCATCATCATAACTCTATGGTTCTCCCCCGTTAGCGAGCATCACATACTCATGTGGTGAGTATCTACGACTCGGTTGTCATTCTCTGGTGGATTTCCTCAACTGCGCTTCGGGGGGAATCTGTTCTGGAATATCATATGATGAATACATATCAGCAGATGGAGACATATTACCTGGTAGTGATTTATCATCAGTGTCGCGTATCTCTCTCATGCTAGCTAATACTGATGGTGGTGGGACTGGTTCCAGACTGATTGGAATTTCCTCAGACTGCAATTTCTCTGCATTTTCTGGCTTCTCAAAATCTTCAATCATCTGATCCTCAAGAAACACCACATCTCGACTTCTGATTATCCTCCTGCTGATAGGATCCCAGAGTCGGTATCCAAAATCTTCATGACCGTATCCAAAAAATATAAATTGCTTCCCTTTTACATCCAGCTTTACCCGCTCATCTTTCGGGATGTGAACAAATGCCCTGCAGCCAAATACTTTCAAGTGTTTATATGAAACATCTTTACCTATCCAGACACTCTCTGAAACATCGCATTTCAGTGGAACTGATGGAGAAAGGTTGATAAGATCAACTGCGGTCATCATTTCCTCCCCCCAAAAGGTGTTTAACAGCTTTGCATTTGAGATCATACATCTGACTCTCTCTGAAATTGTTCTATTCATCCTCTCAGCAAGACCGTTATGTTGAGGCGTCTTTGGTACTATTTTTTCTATCATGATACCAAAACTCTTGAAGTACTATTAAAAAGGACCATGATATTATCCTCCATTGTCTTCTCACACACACTTTAACCGTCTGCCTGTTCTCTTTCCACCTTCACATGAAACTACTTGAAAATATCCTGCACTTAATCTTTAGTTTTCAAAGAAAAGGACCAGAATTTTCTTTAATGATCATCTATGAAGGTAACAAAATAAATAGCACCTCCCATCATCTTAGATCTCATCATGAAAGCATCAGTGTGAATCAAATCTAAAACATTTTCTTTTCTGGACGGTATATAACCATGAAATGATACCCTGTGTTGTTTTCCCATGATGCAATCAACACAAGTATCCAAATGTGTACCTCTTATTCCTGGAAATAGATCCTTCCTGGAGAGAATTCTGATTCCCCTATCACTCAAATGACCAAGCCTCCTGTGCCAAACTTCTGTAGGAACGTCTTTTCTGGCTGCATTGACTTCTCCTCCACACGGTCTGGCATTTGTGAGATAAAAAGAAGTATCTTTCTTTCCTTTAGAAATTACCATGTTACCTCTGGTAATCTTCCATTTCCCATCACCGAAGGAACTGACATATCCATCATTATCAAGCATCCCAGTGGATATCAGATCGAGGCGAATATCAAGAACATGCCTCACATCCTTCAAGAGTAACATGTATCCAACATTAGTTTCCAGAAAAATATTACCAATACCAATAAATCTTGATGCACCATCATTTCCCATCTTCAAATTTCCAAATCTCCCTAAAGTGTAAGATGAGAAGAAATCTCTTCTAGTAGTGACATGATAGGAGACACCAGAATCGATCACCCATGTCGAGTCTTAACTGGAAAGACTAACCTGATTGTCTTCCTGAACAATAACAATCTCTTCAATAACAACAACAACATCATTATTTTGGGTCTTACCATCCTGATTCCTCTGCTCTTCCTTCAACTTTCTACACTCCCAGATTAAGTTTCCAGTCTTGCCACAGTGATGGCACTTCATGTCATATCTCGATCGAGATTTAGACCGCTTCCTCCTTTGCAAACTTTAGTCACGGAGTTCTCTTCCTCTATTTATTCCCTTCCATTTCTGCTTCCCTTGTCTTTCAGTGACAAGAGCCTCTGATTCTGGTGTATTCCCCTCATCTTTCCTTCGAGATTCTTCATTCAACATTCTATCTTTAACCATCTCCATGGTGAGTGTTCCATCTGGAGTAGAATTTCTAACTGACACAACTATTGTATCCCACGTCTTCGGTAAAGAACTCAACATCAATAGTGCCTGCAGTTCATCATCAATCATCATTTTCATAGAATTCAATTGATCGACGGTACCTTGGAACTCACTCATGTGCTCTGATATGTTGGTCCCGTCTTTGTATTTCAAGTTGACAAGACGATGTATCAGGTTTTCTTTGTTCTGCGCGGTTGTCCTCGCATACATCTTTTCCAATTTTTTCCAAAGAACAGAAACATCATGTTCATTGGAAAATTTTTGGATGATGCTCTTGTCCATCCACTGTCTAATTTGGGAAGCACACTTCTTATTGATTACGAACCACTCCGCATCAACGGGCGGGGTACCAGTTGTCGTCTTCTCATAGGGTTTACCGCTTGTTGAATATTTCTCCGCTTGCGCTGCAACTGGCATAGTGGTTTCCACAATAGGCTTCCACAAATCTTTAATATACAAAAGATCCTCCATTTTTGATTTCCAGATGGCATAATTAAACACAATATGCTTAATCATATTACCGGTATTTTACTCCATTTATGGATGGAGAATTTCGAAAATCTAACTACACGGATGTGTCTGGAATGGTCGAAATACCTGGAATCGACTCCTAGATCACTGAAAACGGACTCCGATTAGCCGAGTTATAGCCAAAACAGATTCAATGGTCTGGATTGACCGCTGATGTGGTGCTGACGTGGCTGGCTGGAGCAGTGTCCGGAATGTCACCGGAACGTCACTGGAAAATCACCGGTGGCGTGAATAATGTCGTCTTCTCCGGTACGGGGGTACTGTTCCACCCACGGGTTTGACCGAATTTTGACTGAGCCTATCTCTTTCATTTCAGATATGTTTTTGACGCTACTTACACCATTGGAACCGGCTCGCCATGCTCTTCACAGATCTGGGCTCGAAATTTTTTTCTAATGATGTTCAATTTTCTGGTCGCTGGAAAATTTCGCCGCCGCGTCGCCGTTTCACTTCCGAACCCTTTGATACCACTTTGTTGGGATAGTGGTGCTTCGTGGAGAAGAAAAATGCACAAACGAGGATGAAAAATGGATCACACAAAGAATTTACATGGTTTTGCAGTGATGCCTACGTCCACGGATGAGTACGTCGAAGGATAACAAAGTTACAACAGAGCTTTTCTTCTCTCACTCTCTTTACAAATCATGGGATTCAATCCCGTTTAAAAAGATGAAGCAAAGCATGGTCAAGCGTTGGTTTTTGGGTTGTTCATCAACCCTTGAAAATCATCTTCCGCCGGCTACTATTCACAAAGGCTGCTTCAACAAGGTGGTGTGCGTCAACTATACAGATGATTTGGTTTCCACTGGAGAAGACTTCCACAATAGCCATCTGACAAATTTTTCCTTTCTCCACTGTTGAATACTCCCAAATGGGAGTGGACCCTACAGAAACAGACACAGATGCGTATGAAAACACAATACAGATGGAGAAATCATGTGAAGAAATCAAGTTGTTTATGATTCAATGCGTACGATGAAGATGAAAATTCGATGCACCAATTATGAAGCGGGTCCAGATGCGGATGAAGGAATCACGATGAAGAACCGATGCGAATGATGCTGATGTGGAAGACCCTATGATATCTGAAGAAATCATCACCGAATAAAATCGAAGCTAACCCTCCAGATGATTGAGACAGATGTAGATTAAGGAATCATAATGAAGAACCGATGCGGACGATGCAGATGCGGATGCAGAAGAAGACCCTCTGATCTCTGAAGAAATCATGACCGAATAAGTTCGAAGACGACCCACCGGATGAATGAGAAAAGGAAGCTGATCCCAAATGTATTTCTATAAATTTATAATTTAATTATTTAATTATTTACAACTTATTCCTTCCCTTTGTTTTCTCCCTTTAATATTGAGATTTTTTCTTGATTGAAATCTTGTGCATATTTTTAGATCTAGACATTTTCATGAAAAAATATTAAATCCTCATGGATTTTTATCTTGATGTTGTCCACATAAATTTAAAGTAATAATATCTCTTAGATGTAATTCAATATATAAATTCATGAAATATGATAATATAATTACTTCTTTTTTATATATTATACTTTATATCATTTAAATTTCAATCAATTCAGCTTTATATAAAAATAGAATTATTAACCAATGAGATGAATGTTATCAAAAGTTATGACTATTGGGATATGAAGTCTGCTTCAATCCACTAAACGAATATGGTTAGATGATCAAGATTCAGACAATACAACATATGTGAGAATTAGGTAACGACTCCGAAACTCTCCAGTGGATGATAAGGAAATCAAATGGTGATACCGTCTGATGAATGTGATGCAAACATGATGGTTTGGACAACTATGAGAAAGAGTTACTGATGCAAGTGTAACTTGTTTTGTTCACCAGGACAAAGTAATCAGGTATTTAGTGGGATGTTGGAAATCATCAATCATCATTCCAAATAGAGGGATCTCCAAGGTTGTAGGAGGTCGGTGCTATTAGAACGATCGACTAAAACTTCTATGAAAGGAAGGATGCGACCATGTGAACTTTGATCTAAGAATCAGAATAATGATTGGAATTATAAAATACTTAATTCTTATAATTAATCCACATTAACTGGTTTTGTTATTTGAAGTTGTAATCCTTATAACTTCCGATTGTAATGGGAAGAGCAACAATGTTTCTCTCGTAGATGTAGGAAACTTTGTTTAAGCTCTGTAAATTTGCTTGTGTCCTTTCCTTCATAATTTTTTCAAGTTGAATGATTGTGAGGTGAGGGTTCACTTGAGTGTGTACATGAATTGACTTTTTGCTGTAAGTAGGGTGCAATGCTTCCTACATTGTGGTACACTAAGTTGAGGGAGTCCTTTCTGATGACCTAGTTACATCCACATATCAACCAAAGTTATGATGTTTGGCGATCAGACACTGGGGCTGGGATTCCCCACAAGTGGCACCAAAACTTATGGTTTGTTCAACTCACTCGAAGCACACTCGAAAGCACCTCATGTAACGTTCACTCTTGCCTTGACGTTGCTTTCTTTTTTAGTGAGAGTTTACTATCAGTGAAAGGTATTACATCAGACGAAGCTAATGTCTAGATCGATAAGTTTGATGAAAAAAAATTGGGCTTCTAGAGAATGAAGATGGAGTATCATCTAATCCAAAAGGTCTTGGATGATCCACTGGTTAGTATTCACTCGAAGAAAATGGAGAAAGTGAAATGAGAATGATTGGATAGAAAGGTGTTGGGTCTTATCATGATTTCTTTGGAACATAATGTTTCCTTTAACATTTGGTAAGTGAAGACCACAATAGAGATCATGAAAACCCCGAAAAATTTGTATGAGAAGCCCACGACACTTAATGAAGTGTTCATGATGCAAAGGTTATTCAACATGAGGATATCAGAAGGAAGACTAGTGACTGATCACTTGAATGATTTCAATATGATCTAATGGTAGCTCGAACATGTTAAGGTGAAATTCATGGATGATGTATGGACACTTTTACTGCTGTTATCATTTCCAGAGTTGTGGGAAATGATGGCAATGATAGTGATTAATTCTTATAGAATGAGTAATTTGGTTCTTTAGGATGTTCGAAACTTGATCCTCAATGAAGAACTCCAGAGGACGGAAGTCCAAGAACCTTCTAGTAGTGCACTAAATGCAAACAGATGAGGATGATCAACCCTGAGAAAAAATTAGAAGAAACAATTAAATAATTGAAAGGATCTTCCAGGTTCTTTGTGACCACTAAGGGGGGGGGGGGGTGTATTAGTGATTTTCACTTTTTATGTTTTATGATTAAAAAATTTTTCTCCAGTTAGAGAGAATTGACTCCATTGAAATGAAAAACACAAGAACATCCATAGCTCCATAAGAATTCACAAGGCTCACTACTCAATAAGAGTATCCAATCCTTGACATGATTTGAAAACAATCCAAGAAAACGTATCTACTTAAAACAATCCGTTGTGCTTTACAACAAGAAGGGAATATCTATTACTTGAATAACACAATAGTCATTTGACATTGAATGTTCTCATCGTAAAAATAATATGAGAAAATAATTTTTTCAACAATAAGAGGAACATTCATCAACAGGCTTCAGTATGTTGTCATTGTCCTTCTTGAACTTTCTTCACACTTTCCCACCTATAAGTTCTTCATCTTCAAGTTTAATTTCTTGCACAAAAGCAAGAAAGAACATATATTTGGGATTTTTGTATAAACCTGTCCATCTGATAACTTCTCTATCTGACGCCCTCTATCTGGAATCCTTTATCTGATACGAATATTTTTGGTATCCTCCATTTGGTACCGATTTTCTTAATAATCTTAACCTGGTACCACTCTGACTGATACTCTTTGTCTAGTAGTGCATTATCCAATACCCTCCATCTAATGCTGCTTCATTTGGTACTTCGACCAAAAGGAAAACACTCTTAATCTTCATGATTGAAACCTAACTTCTTCAACAAAAACACAACAATAAAAATATCCCTTAGAGTTCTTATGCTTCACTTTATATAGGAATCATTTCTCAAAAACATAGGGATAAGTACAAACTTCAAATTTGAGTTTCCCGCTCCAAATTGTAATTCCTGCTTGAAACGTTCTTCAATGGATTTCCTTCAAACCTCTAATTAAATTGGATTAAAAAGACTTCATAAATACTTTACTCGAATTTCAATGTCAATAATCTTCTTCAAAACTCCCTCAAATATTGACTAGATTTATGAGTGTTGAAAGTACAACTCATCATCATCACAATGAATCTATTTACAAAATCCTTTCAAATATCCTCACACCTTTGTCCTACATATCTTCACAGGAAATTCTATTTCTGGTTATTCTCATATTTTTTTATTCGGTATGCTTTACATGTTTTCTATATCCATAGATCTTTGAGTTTATCTATTCGATGGTTATGTATAATGCTTTGTTCAGAAACCTATTTATTCAAATAACCTCTATCTATTGACTTTTCTCAAAAACTAATGTCTAATGACTCAGAAATATCGGTCTGATGCCTTTTCTCAGAAACCCCTATCCAACTACTTCTTTTGTTTTCTAATCTACATCCTCTCAAATGTTCTTCTGGTAACCATCATACTTATATGTAAAATAAAATTATAGAAATTTCATAAAGTTATTAACAAATATTCTTCTACAAATATCAAAGCACATTTTTGAGACATTAAGACCAAATCACTGATTAACATAAGTAAGAGACTTTTCATGCTGTAACTTACTGATTTATGTGTTTTCTAAAAAATAAAAAACCAAGAAAAAACTATTTAGACCAACCAAATTATTTTAGTTTAGCCACACTTCAACAACTCTTGATCTCAATAATCACCCCTTTTGGATTTTGTTGTCAACCGAAAGAGAAAATTTATGTGCATATTTTTAATCAAATAATGAGGGTTTTTAATTTTTTTCAATGATAAACACCATGTATTTAAATGTTTTATTAATGTAACAGGTATTTTGAATTATAGAATGAAAATTGTCTAAATTGTGAAAAGTGCATAATTTTGGATTCTTGGCAGATTTTTCCATCAAGGGTATTTTGGTTATTTAATAAACAATATAATTAAAAATAGAGTGTTTCCTTTTTTGTTAGAATACTTATTTTATTTCCTTCAACTTTTTATCATGGACTAGGGGTTGATTCGGGCATCTAGAGGCCTTAAAAAATCAATGAAGTTGAATATTTCTCTCGGGATACAGCATTGTAACACCCCAAACTTCTACGGTACGCTTCTCTTTGAATAATGCGATAGCGTGTGTTGTACGCAACACCGAGTTCTAACAACCAATCAAACTAGCCGTTATGAATAGTAATACCTACTTTTTTAAAATTATATATATTTTATATTTCAAAATGGACTTCATTTTTGGATTCGGAATATCTAATTTAGCCTAAGATGAAATTTTGGTACTTTTTGGATAACTTTCATATTTTGATGAATAGTGAAAATTACTAAATTTTAATTAAAAACAACTTTTTTAATCAAAATAATTAATAGTGATAAATTATGAATTTTAGTAGTTTTAAAGTATATTTAGAATATATTTTTACCATTTAATATAATGTTGGTCATTGGACATAATTTTACAATTAAACCGAACATAAACAAGTGTCAATCTTTTGATATTTATTATCTCTTAAAAACACGCTTTTTGTTTTGACAGCGGGAATTAATTTTAAATTAATTTCTGCCACTTCTATGTTTTGAATTTAGGAAAATGGACTCCATATTTGGAATCAGGATGTTCAAATTGTGTAAATAGGTAACTTTTATTTTTAGACATTTTGAATAATTACTGCGGTAAATATTTTATTTACCATGGTTAAGGGTAAATCCGGTAAATAAGGGTTAAAAAATAATATTATAATAATACAAAATTACCCTAAAACGTGTCTTAACCCTATTGGTTGATACATGGTCGACCATGGGCATCTCTGGGTCGATTTTGGGACCCCATGGATCCACTTGTAAGTGATAATGACACTTTATTTTAATTAAGTTAAAATGAATACAAAAATGACACAAGCATATATCTTTTAGAAAAACAATTGTTACATAGGGTTATATATGTTGGATTTTAGATTATAAATATTAATTAGAAAGATAAAACGATTTCCTACATAATTATATTTTATTTATAATTTTTAGACATTAAATAATTTATTTTATTTATGACACAATGATGATGCAGTAATT
Source organism: Viscum album (assembly GCA_963277665.1). Lineage (NCBI taxonomy): Eukaryota > Viridiplantae > Streptophyta > Magnoliopsida > Santalales > Viscaceae > Viscum > Viscum album. Next base: position 1,410,357,586 of record OY728125.1, read on the forward strand.
ACTATAATAGTGAAAAATTAAAATAATTGATATTATAAATACCCAAATAAATATAATATGAAACTTTTAATGAATTAAACTAATTTTCTAGGATAATATGATATATTAGGATTGATTTAATTGACTTTGTTCTAAGTAATAAATCTGTTATGAGTTTCACAAAAATCAACTATTGAATAGTGTCAAAATTGACATAAAAGAGTTCTTAAAACAAATATTATATTATTAATTGATATTAAATTCCTAAAAATCTAAGGTTCAGACAAGAGACTTATATCATGATATTTTTATCATTAATGGACCACTTGGGGGTCGCTTGGATGTATATAGTAAGTTTATTAACCATATTATATAAAAATACAAAGAGACATTGTAAAAGTGAAACTAATTAACTTAGAGTTAATACTTAAAGATAAGGTTAATATAAGTACCCAAACCTGTCTAAATTATATTGGTTGAGTGGTTTTCGACCTATCACCACCTTAAACTTTGAATAGTCAACTTTGGAGCCACTGGAAACCGAATATGAATTTATTATAAACTAATATATCTAGCTTTTCCAAAGGTGCCCCTCACCCCTCTTATAAAAGGGCACTCCTCCTTCTCATTTCTTCACACCTTCAAAGCCTTTTGGTTCGGCCAAACTCTACCAAAATACTCTCCCAACATCTCTCACTACAACCTAGAGGCCTTATTTTGATCCGAAAGCCAACCTAAGGATCCCTTTTGATCACATCAAAAGGAAGAACCCGAAGAAGAGGTAATGTTTTCACCACCACTTTTCAAGTTCCTTTCTTCTTCCACTTATTCTTCCTTTGTTGTTACCATTCTAAAATAAAAAATCCAGTATCATATATATACTGTGATGTTATTATAAATATGGTACAACCATATTCAGTATTCTATCCACCCTTTGAATAACATGTCACCATACGTGCGTACGTACGACTTACCGTCTCCACGTCGTGATGTAATTGTTATTCAATATATTATTATTTTGGATGGGTATAATAATGATATGTAACTCATGTAAATAATAAATATAACATGTTAATGATTCTGTATATATTATATACCATCCATTTATATATTATTTTAATATCAAAAGAATGATATTGTCGCTCGTGCGTACGTACGGACTACCGTCTCCACGAACGCGATGAGATTCATTCTCCATCGTATCCATTCAAGTATAATTATCATTTGATGATTTAAAAATTATGTTTAAGGACTTGATATAATTCTGGATATGAATAATATAAAACCTATCCTTTACAAACATGTCTTACGTAACAAAACATATAAAAGAAAACAAGTAAGTTAACACCCGAAACAACGATAATACTAAGATATTATTATCAAATCAATATTAAAAGATCATATATGATATCATATTAATGTATATGATTATTGTATAATTTAATAAAAATTATTTCACCATTATACAGGAGGTTAACCTACCCCAACCAAGGAAAAGTACAAGGTAAGGGGTTTTCATCTCACTCCTTATTCCCGTGAGATTCATGCCATATTGCCACCATCACCTTTTGTGTGGTGTATGTACTGCCCATAATTATATTATTTGTGTAATAAACTCTAATTTATGTGTATTTCCATATTCATTATATGATACCTCTTTCATGGGTTGTGTGGTTCATAAGTTACCAAATTGGTAAGGGTTATTTCACAATCTCTTCATTATCCGAGGTTGTTTATACGTAATAATCTACTGGGATCTCTTTATCATCCACATCCATGTTTCTTAGTAATGTATTTCAACACATTTTTATTATTTACAAGAATATGAGTTAAAGTCATTTGTACCCTTGTTTGACTTTTTATAAGAGGAATCTTTCCGTCGTTTTCAAAACAAGGTCCTTTTTAACCTTTTCGACAGAATTAAGGTAAGAATGTTTTTTTTAACTTATACGGAGGGAGCGGCTATTTTCCGCCGTTATAAAATCTTCAAAGCTTCCCTTACAAGCTTATAAGAATATTTTCAAAGAAAATGTTTTATTTTATATGGATCTTAAATGATTTCAAAATAAAAAAAGATATTTCTTTAAAAAGAATTTTGATTTCATCTATGTCAACATCCTTTGATGGATTTTATGCTTATTTAAAGTTGATTTGTTATGATAAAAAACTTCTATATTATATTGAAGGTTTTGGGATTTGTTTGACTGTTGATGTTCTATTTTTATACCATTCATGGTTTATGGTGAAAGTATTAACATTTCGTATGCTAGTTTTAATACGAATGTTTATGTTATGTTTAAACCTTTTCATATGGGAATGCATTAGACTTAATATGTGACGGGTGGAGCCCGCTATAGATCCTCGATGCATCGGTAGGTCTCATGAGACAAACTAGTGTCTTGGAAAAAGGCCTTGAAAAAATCTTATTTGTAGTCTAGGCACGAGGCCTTGGCTATGTAGTTATGATAGTCTGGCATTATGCATTCCAACATTATGAAAGTGGTTAGTGATTTTGCATGTGATTATTCGATTAGTAGAATATCCATGTGAATGAGTAAATGGAATTATTTCATTTTATTTATTCCATACAATGTTAAAAGTTCAAGTTTGGAAGGCTGTTGTTTTAGTTATACATTGCCTTAAATGTTTATTCTTATTTATGAAAGTTTACGCTATATTTTTATCCTTACTGAGAATTTGAGCTCACCCCTTTTCTATGTTTTATTTTTCCCAGGAAGTGAAGAAGTAAATTATGAATGACCTGCAGGGATATTATGTGGGGATATGAGTGTGGATTATGGAGACAATATGTTGTTGTAGTAGTTTTTCATTTTATGATGTAATGTAAGACTTATGAATATATCTAGTGTTTCCAAGGCTACTAAACCAATCGGTCTTTCGAGATTTGTTCTTTCTTGTGATCATGACAATGTTATGTAATAATGCACCGACTCTGGGTAACTAGGGTCGGGGCGTTACAGTTGGTATCAGAGGAAGTTTAGTACAAACCTTGGAAGCTAGATTTAGATAAACTCTGATTAGAGCACGTAGACCTAAGATGAACTTTGAGGATTAGTATAGAAGAACTTCCTAGAATTTTGGTATTGTAGAGATTTTGTGAGTTTTCCGAGAAATACATCCCTGTCTGGATACGAGCAGGTAGAGGCGGCTCTGGCACAGATGTACCTAGGGGTAAAACCCGAAAACACCGCTTTGAGCTAGACTCAAACGGGAACTGGTGCACGACAACGGGCCTTGCTGCACTCTTGGTTACGACACTCCCGGGGGATATTCTTAGAATAACTCTCATTTTTATTTACAAATCATTTTGAAGGGATTATGAGTATATACTTCCTCAAAGAAAACATTCTTATGATTATGGATTATATCCATAAATAGTTCAATTTATGTTAAGTATTTTATAAGTATGAGATTATGTATTTTGATTCATAAACTGATCTAGTTTATGCCATTGTTTAGAAATGGCGCCTAGTGGAAGAAATGAGAACCGTATCAATGCACGCACTCCATGTAGGGATTGCCCTCCTGCTCAAGATAATTATAGTGTAGCTGGTGATGCAACTGGTGCCGATCAGCTAATCACCATACTGGGACAACTTACTCAGGTTATGAATAATAACCTTACCCGTATGGAGCACCCTGATTCGTAGCGTGGAGGATCAATGTTAGATCGATTCATGAGGCAACAACCACCAACGTTCAATGGGAGTACAAATCTCTTAGTAGCTGAGCAATGGATATTTTCCCTAGAGAAAATATTTCAGGCTTTGGGGAGCAGTGAAAGGGAAAAAGTTATCATGGAAGTTTACTGCCACACTGGAGATGCTGATCAATGGTGGTCATTGATTCAAAATACGAAGGAAGATGATGAAGTATAAAATATGGAATGGAGGGAGTTCAAAGATCTATTTTTAGAAAAATACTTTCCTCGCGACCATCGAGCAGATATGGAAAGACAATTTCTAAGTCTGAGACAGAAGGAGGATGAGAATGTCACAAAGTATGAGGCTAACTTTACAAGGTTAGAAAGGTACGCTGGTGATTATATACGTAACCAAATAAGTAAGATTGATCGTTTCTTTGATGGGTTAAAACCATTTCTCCGTCGAGCATTAGTCTCACAATCCTTTTCATCGTACAAAGACATTGTCTCATGTGCTATCAAGACCGAAAAGGAATTCTCTAAGTCTTATGACTTTAAAGAAAAGCAAGAGAAGAAGAGACCTGCTGATCAATCTGGGAATGGAAATAAGGGGAAGAAAGGAAAGGTTGAATATCCATCCTGTGGTAAATGTGGGAAGAAACACCCCGCTGCTTGCTTGAAGGGAATGGGAGTCTGTTACAAGTGTGGTGAAAAAGGCCACCAATATCGTGATTGCAAAGGGAAGAAGGAAGCCACCAACGTTTAGTGCTACAATTGCAGGGAGATGGGACATTATGCGAATGAATGTCCTAAGCGTTAGGAGAACTTACCTCAGAAAAGGCCAAGGGATCAAGGCCAAGCTTATGCTATCACTACTGCTGAGGTAGAAGCTCCGAAATACGTGGTGGCAGGTAATTTAATGGTTTCCTCAAGTTTAGCAAATGCATTATTTGATTCTGGATCATCGCATTGTTTCATATCTTCCCAGTTTGCTAAGAAAATTATATATTTCCAATTTGATTTAACAAGGGAGTTTTCAGTTAAAACTCCTAAGGGAAGTATCATTGCAACAAAGTTTTGTGAATCAATCCCCATTAGAGCACATAAATGTTCGTTATCTGCTGATCTCATCGTCATACCTATGATTGAGTTTGATATAATCCTCGGTATGGATTGGCTTTCGGACTATGATGCGAAGATTTATTGTAAGAAGAAAGAGGTTACGATTCTTTATGATAATGATAAGGAACACCTTATCTTTAGAGCAGAATCGTCACCACCTAATTCTTATTTAGATCCACCCCCAGTAGCTCAACTTAATTCAATTATTGGGGAGGAATAGAATGAAATAACTGTCGATGAGGAAAGGAATGTTCAAATAGAGGATGTACCTGTTGTGAAAGAATTTGTAGATGTATTTCCGGAAGATTTACCTGGACATCCTCCAGAACGAGATGTTGAGTTTTCAATTGATTTGATTCCGGGATCAAGGCCTATATCGAAGACCCCTTATAGAATGGACACTGTAGAATTAGTTGAACTAAAGAAGCAACTAGAGGAATTGAGTAATAAGGGATTTATTCTCCCTAGTGTTTCTCCATGGGGAGCCCCTATTCTTTTTGTTAAAAAGAAAGATGGATCTATGAGGTTATGTATCGACTACAGGGAGATCAATGCTATAACGATAAAGAACAAGTATCCCCTACCTCGTATTGATGATTTATTTGACCAAATACATGGAGCTCAATACTTTTCAAAGATTGACCTGCGATCTGGATACCATCAGTTGTGTGTAAAGAAGGAAGACATTCCGAAGACAGCATTTCGAACCAGGTACGGGCATTACGAGTTTACTGTAATGCCTTTTGGATTGACTAATGAACCCTCTGTATTCATGGATCTGATGAATAGAGTTTTCAAGGAGTATATCGATGAATTTGTGGTGGTATTTATTGATGATATATTGGTATACTCCAAAACCTACGAAGATCATGAAAATCACTTGCGCATTATCTTGAAGACTCTGAGGAGGCATGAATTATATGGGAAGTTTAGCAAGTGTGAATTCTGGCTTCAGGAGATTTCTTTTCTTGACCATATTGTCTCTAAAGATGGAATCTCTGTTGATCCTTCTAAGACCAAGGCAATCCAATAATGGCCAGCACCTACGAGTATAACTGAGGTACGCAATTTTATTGGTTTGGCAGGTTATTATCGATGTTTCGTCCAGAATTTTGCCCGATTGGCTAACCCATTAACGAAGCTCACACGTAAAGGGGTTAAATTTGTTTGGACAAAAGAGTGTGAAGAATGTTTCGAATAACTGAAGAGAAGATTATTCAATGCTCCTATATTGACTCTACCATCGGGGAATGATGGGTTCGTTATTTATAGTGATGCATCGAAGAAAGGACTTGGTTGTGTCCTTATGCACAATGATAGAGTTATTGCCTATGCATCACGACAGTTGAAAATTCATGAACAAAACTATCCTACTCATGATCTTGAGTTAGCAGCTGTGATCTTTGCTTTGAAGATATGGAGGCACTACCTCTATGGTGAAAAATGTGAGATTTATACTGATCACAAGAGTTTGAAGTATATTTTCTCACAAAAAGAACTCAACATGAGGCAAAGGAGATGGCTTGAATTACTCAAGGATTATGATTTCACGATACACTACCACACGGGGAAAGCAAACAAGGTGGCAGATGATTTGAGTAGAAAAGAACATGGAGTTTTAAACAATATGAGAATTGAAAGGGATCCAATTTTCATGGATCTAGTGAAGATGGACATAGGAATAACTAGGGAAGGAGAAACATCATTTCTTTTTCAAATGGTTGCCAAACCATCTTTAATAGAAAGGATTAAGAGTACTCAGACCGATGATGAAGAATTTCAAAAGAAGATTAAAGATGTGAATGATGGGAGATTGAGAGACTTTGTGTATGAAGATGGAATTTTGAAATTTGGGAAGAGACTTTGTGTTCCCGATATACCTGATCTAAAAAGGGAATTGCTGGATGATGCTCATAGTTCAAATTCTCTATACACCCTGGGAGCACCAAAATGTATAGAGATTTGAAGGAACATTTTTGGTGGGACAACATGAAGAGGGAGATTGCTGATTTTGTGTCAAGATGTATGGTTTGTCAACAAGTGAAAGCTGGAAGGCAACAACCTGGAGGAGTCATGCAACCTCTTCCCATACCAGAGTGGAAATGGGACAATATTACGATGGACTTTGTCATGGGGCTACCAAAGACTCCTAGAAGGAATGATGCAATATGGGTTATTATTGATCGTCTTACCAAGTCAGCACATTTTCTTGCTATAAGAGAAGATCTACCCCTGGAACGTCTAGCAAGACTATATATTAATGAAGTTGTGAGACTTCATGGAGTACCCTTATCAATTGTTTCTGATCGTGATCACCGTTTTACTTCAAGATTTTGGAAATGTCTTCAGAAATCCCTGGATACTGAACTTCATTTGAGAACTGCTTACCACCCTCAGACAGAAGGACAATCAGAACGGACTATTCAAACCCTAGAAGACATGTTGAGATCTTGCTCACTTGACTTTCAGGGTATGTGGGATCAATACTTACCTCTCGTAGAATTTTCCTATAACAATAGCTTCCATTCGAGTATTCAGATGGCACCATATGAAGCGTTATACGGAAAGAGATGTCATACACCAACCTGTTGGGATGACGTTGGTGAAAGAAAACTTGTAGGCCCAGAACTGGTGGAGGAAACGGTGGAAAAGGTGAAAGTAATCCAAAATCACATCAAAGCAGCTCAAAGTAGGCAGAAGAGCTATGACGATAATCGAAGGAAGGATTTGTAATTTCAAGTCGGTGATCATGTTTTCCTGAAGGTATCTCCGTGGAAGGGAGTCATACGTTTTGGTAAGAAAGGTAAATTGAGTCCCAGGTACATTGGACCTTTCGAAATTCTAGAACGAATTGGGGTTGTAGCTTACCGATTGGCAATGCCGCCAAGTCTCTCCAAAGTTCACGATGTGTTCCACGTATCTCTGTTGAGGAAATACATGCCTGATCCAACGCATGTACTCACCTATGAGGAATTAGAACTGGAACCCGATCTTTCCTATTGTGAAGAGCCCGTCAGGATTCTTGATACGAGAGAACAAGTACTGAGAAACCGGACGACGCGTCTGGTAAAAGTTTTGTGGAGAAACAATAAGATGGAAGAGGCAACGTGGGAACCCGAGGAACTTATGATGAAGAACCACCCGAGTCTTTTCATACGATAGTATTCTAGAAATTTCGAGGACGAAATTATTTGAAGGAGGGGAGAATGTGACACCCCAAACTTCTACGGTACGCTTCTCTTTGAATAATGGGATAACGTGTGTTGTACGCAACACCGAGTTCTAACAACCAATCAAACTAGCCGTTATGAATAGTAATACCTACTTTTTTAAAATTATATATATTTTATATTTCAAAATGGACTTCATTTTTGGATTCGGAATATATAATTTAGCATAAGGTGAAATTTTGGTACTTTTCGGATAACTTTCATATTTTGATGAATAGTGAAAATTACTAAATTTTAATTAAAAACAAATTTTTTAATCAAAATAATTAATAATGATAAATTATGAATTTTAATAGTTTTAAAGTATATTTAGAATATATTTTTACCATTTAATATAATGTTGGTCATTGGACATAATTTTACAATTAAACCGAACATAAACAAGTGTCAATCTTTTGATAGTTATTATCTCTTAAAAACACGCTTTTTGTTTTGACAGCGGTAATTAAATTTAAATTAATTTCTGCCACTTCTGTGTTTTGAAATTAGGAAAATGGATTCCATATTTGGAATCAGGATGTTCAAATTGTGTAAATAGGTAACTTTTATTTTTAGACATTTTGAATAATTACTGCGGTAAATATTTTATTTACCATGGTTAAGGGTAAATCCGGTAAATAAGGGTTAAAAAATAATATTATAATAATACTAAATTACCCTAAAACGTGTCTTAACCCTATTGGTTGATACATGGTCGACCATGGGCATCTTTGGGTCGATTTTGGGACCCCATGGATCCACTTTTAAGTGATAATGACACTTTATTTTAATTAAGTTAAAATGAATACAAAAATGACACAAGAATATATCTTTTAGAAAAACAATTGTTAGATAGGGTTATATTTGTTGGATTTTAGATTATAAATATTAATTAGAAAGATAAAAATATTTCCTACATAATGATATTTTATTTATAATTTTTAGACATTAAATAATGTATTTTATTTATGACACAATGATGATGCAGTAATTACTATAATAGTGAAAAATTAAAATAATTGATATTATAAATACCCAAATAAATATAATATGAAATTTTTAATGAATTAAACTAATTTTCTAGGATAATATAATATATTAGTATTGATTTAATTGACTTTGTTCGAAGTAATCAATCTGTTATGAGTTTCACAAAAATCAACTATTGAATAGTGTCAAAATTGACATAAAAGAGTTCTTAAAACAAATATTATATTATTAATTGATATTAAATTCCTAAAAATCTAAGGTTCGGCCAAAAGACTTATATCATGATTGTAACGCCCCGACCCCAGTTACCCAGAGTCGGTGCATTATTACATAACATTGGCATGATCACAAGAAAGATCAAATCTCAAAAGACCGATTGGTTTAGTAGCCTTGGAAACACTAGATATATTCATAAGATTTACATTACATCATAAAATGAAAAACTACTACAACAACATAATGTCTCCATAATCCACACTCATATCCCCACATAATATCCCGGCAGGTCATTCATAATTTACTTCTTCACTTCCTGGGAAAAATAAAACATAGAAAAGGGGTGAGCTCAAATGCCCAGTAAGGATAACAATATAGCGGAAACTTTCATAAATAAGAATAAACATTTAAGGCAATGTATAACTAAAACAAAAGCCTTTTAAATATGAACTTTCAACATGGTATGGCATAAATAAAATGAAATAATGACATTTACTTATTCACATGGATATTCTACTAATCGAATAATCACATGCAAAAATCAATAACCACTTTCATAATGTTGGAATGCATAATGCCAGACTATCATAACCACATAGCCAAGGCCTCGTGCCAAGACTACAAATAAGATTTTGTCAAGGCCTTGTGCCAAGACACTAGTTTGTCTCATGAGACCTACCAATGCATCGAGGAGCTATAGCGGGTTCCACCCGTCACTTATTAAGTCCAATGCATTCCCATATGAAAAGGTTTAAACATAACATAAACATTCGTATTAAAACTAGCATACGAAATGTCAATAATTTCACCATAAACTATGAATGGTATAAAAATAGCACATCCATAGTCAAACATATCACAAAACCTTCAACACAATATAGAAGTTTTGTATCATAATAAATCAACTTCAAATAATCTTAAAATCCATAAAAGGATGTTGACATAGATGAAATCAAAACTATTTGAGAGAAATATCTCTTTTTTTGAAATCATTTAAAAGTCACACATTTATAAAGGAAGTAATTAAAAAGAGATTTTTGAATCAAAGTGTCCCATACCACTTTGAAACTTTTGAAAGGAATTAACATTTTTAAAAACATTCATGTCCATATAAATAAATCCTTAAAAACCATTTTGAAGACATTAATTAAAAAGATTTATAAAGATAAATCTTTAAAACATTTAAAATTCTGATTTTGATAAAGAGTACCTTTCTGAAATTCTTAAATTATTCATTTTGAAATCATTTAAAAGTCACATAATTATAAAATAAAACATTTTCTTTGAAAATATTCTTATAAGCTTGTAAGGAAAGCTTTGAAGATTTTATAACGGCGTAAAATAACCGCACCCGCCGTATAAGTTAAAAAAAAACATTCTTACCTCAATTCTGTCGAAAAGGTTAAAAAGGACCTTGTTTTGAAAATGACGGAAAGATTCCTTTATAAACCACTTATAAAAGTCAAAAAGGGTATAAATGACTTTAACTCATATTTTAGTAAATAGTAAAAATGTTTTAAAATACGTTTTTAAGAAACATGGATGTGGATGATAAAGAGATCCCAGTAGATTATTACGTATAAACAACCTCGGATAATGAAGAGATTGTGAAATAACCCTTACCAGTTTGGTAACTTATGAAACATACAACCCATGAAAGAGGTATCATACAATGAATATGTAAGTACACATAAATTAGAGTGTATTACACAAAGAATATAATTATGGGCAGTACATACACCACACAAAAGGTAATGGTGGTAATATGGCATGAATCTCACGGGAATAAGGAGTGAGATGAAAACCCCTTACCACGTTAATCAACTGAGTCGTATGGCCAAAAGTTAATAACCACCAAATTATTTACAGAATAACATGAATATGATAATATATATCAAATGCCAGTACACAATACACCACTTTCAATAATTTAGTGGCGAATAATGGAAATCTCACGGAATTGAATGTGAGATAAGAAAATCCCTTACCTTGTACTTTTCCTTTGTTGGGGTCGGTTAACCTCCTGTATAATGGTGAAATAATTGTTATTAAATTATAAAAGAATCATATACATTAATATTATATCATATATTATCTTTTAACATTGCTTTATTAATAATATCTTAGTATTATCGTCGTTTCAAGTGATAATCGATTCGTTCTTCTTAAATGTTTGGTTACGTAAGACATGTTTGTAATGGATAGATTAATTCTTATTCATAATCAGAATGATATTAACATTATTTTTAACCCTAAAATGATAATAAGACTTGAATGGATACGATGGAGGATGGATCTCACAGCGTTCGTGGAGACGGTAGTCCGTACGTACGCACAAACGCTACTTCCATTTAATTATTATTTTAAAAGAATTGAATCCAAATGATACATAGGTATATTACTATTCCAGTATAATATAATATTTTATATATGTTACTTAAGTTCATTAACACCATCCTTTATACGTTCCATGTGTGGTATGAACGAGTCATATCATTTTAAGGGGGCGGTAGTCCGCACTTCCTCAAATGAAATTATCGTATGTATATACAACATGAAACGAATAATGGTATGAAATAAAATGGAATTACAGAAGATTATATATAAAATATATATCATTAATATCATATTTAATTACAGTTCCATCATAATGGCCACCATGAGAGGCGGTAAGATGTATTTGAACAATCATCGTTTCGTGAGGCGTTAGTTTGCCATCCACAGAAACATTATGTTCATCATCCATTAGATGGAGTTGTGTGTATGTGTAGTTTGAATCCTTATTATAACAACATCCTAGTATATTGAGGATACTGGTGTTGTTACAAAAGAAAGGAAATAAAAAGAGTTTGGGGGTTGGAGAAGCAAAATAAATGAAAATAATTTAAGAGAAATCGTTACCTTTAATTTAGGTAACTCACTTTGGTTAGAACCAAAGGACTTGTTGAAATGCTTTCTGCCTAAGGGGAAGATTCAAGGAGGAGGAGAGGGATGTGGGGAGCTTAGTTGGGCAGAGTTTGGACGAGCCAAGTGGCTTGAGAGGTGTGAGGAATGAGTAGAAGTGGTCTCCTTTTATAAGGGAGAGGAGGGGCTCTTTAGGAAAGAGTGAAAGTATTACTTTATAATATAATTATATTCGGTTTATAATGGTCCAAAAATAATTGAGGTCGAAGATAAGATGACTCATATTCTAAATAACATCAACCAATAAGAATTGGACAGGTTTAAATAATATTTTAATCATTATAATATTATTTATTTCAATGATTTATTAATGAGGTAAACATTGCATCATTATTGTGTCATTAATAATTTAACTTATTTGATGTCTAAAAATTATAAATAAAATATCATCATGTAGGAAATCTTTTTATCTTTCTAATGAATATTTATAATCGAAAATCCAACATGTATAACCCTATGTAAAAATTGTTTTTCTAAAAGATGTAAGCTTATGCCATTTTTATTTTTATTTTAACTTTATTAATATAATGTGTCCCTACCACATACAAGTGGCTCCAAGGGGTCCCCAAATTGACCCAAGGATGCCCATGGTCGGGTATGTGTCCACCAATAAGGTTAGGACACGTTTTAGGGTAATTTTGTATTATTATAATAATATTGTTTAACCCTTATTTACCGGATTTACCCTTTAACCATGGTAAATAAAATATTTACCACAGTAACTATTCAAAATGTCTAAAAATAAAATTTACCTATTTACACAATTTGAACATCCTGATTACAAATATGGAATCCATTTTCCTAAATTCAAAACACAGAAGTGGCAGAAATTAATTAATTCCCGCTGTCAAAACAAAAAGCGTGTTTTTAAGAGATAATAACTATAAAAAGATTGACACTTGTTTATGTTCGGTTTAATTGTAAAATTATGTCTAATGACCAACATTATATTAAATGGTAAAAATATATTCTGAATATACTTTAAACCCACTCAAATTCACAATTTATCAATATTAATTATTTTGATTAAAAAAGTTGTTTTTAATTAAAATTTAGTAATTTTCACTATTCATCAAAATATGAAAGTTATCCGAAATGTACCAAAATTTTACCTTAGGCTAAATTCGATATTCCGAATCCAAAAATGAAGTCTATTTTGAAATATAAAATATATATGATTTCAAAAAGTAGGTATTACTATTCACAACGGCTATTTTAATTAGTTATGGTGTGTGTTAGAACTCGAGGTTGCGTACAACACACGCTATCGCATTATTCGAAGGGAAACGTACCGTGGAAGCTTGGGGTGTTACAATGATAGGTTCATCATTAATGGACCACTTGGGGGTCGCTTGGATGTATATAGTAATTTTATTAACCATATTATATAAAAATACAAAGAGACATTGTAAAAGTGAAACTAATTAACTTAGAGTTAATACTTAAAGATAAGGTTAATATAAGTACCCAAACCTGTCTAAATTCTATTGGTTGAGTGGTTTTAGACCTATCCCCACCTTAACATTTTAATAGTAAACTTTGGAGCCACTGGAAACCGAATATTAATTTATTATAAACTAATATATCTAGCTTTTCCAAAGGTGCCCCTCACCCCTCTTATAAAAGGGAACTCCTCCTTCTCATTTCTTCACACCTTCAAAGCCTTTTGGTTCGACCAAACTCTGCCAAAATACTCTCCCAACATCCCTCAATACAACCTAGAGGCCTTATTTTGATCCTAAAGCCAACCTAAGGATCCCTTTTGATCACATCAAAAGGAAGAACCCGAAGAAGAGGTAATGTTTTCACCACCACTTTTCAAGTTCCTTTCTTCTTCCACTTCTTCTTCCTTTGTTGTTACCATTCTAAAATAATAACTCCAGTATCATATATATACTGTGATGTTATTATAAATATGGTACAACCATATTCAGTATTCTATCCACCCTTTGAATAACATGTCACCATACGTGCGTACGTACGGCTTACCGTCTCCACGTCGTGGTGTAATTGTTATTCAATATATTATTATTTTGGATGGGTATAATAATGATATGTAACTCATGTAAATAATAAATATAACATGTTAATGATTATGTATATATGATATACCATCCATTTATATATTATTTTAATATCAAAAGAATGATATTGTCGATCGTGCGTACGTACGGACTACCGTCTCCACGAACGCGATGAGATTCATTCTCCATCGTATCCATTCAAGTATAATTATCATTTGATGATTTAAAAATGATGTTTAAGGACTTGATATCATTCTGGATATGAATAATATAAAACCTATCCTTTACAAACATGTCCTACGTAACAAAACATATAAAAGAAAACAAGTAAGTTAACACCCGAAACAACGATAATACTAAGATATTATTATCAAATCAATATTAAAAGATAATATATGATATCATATTAATGTATATGATTATTGTATAATTTAATAACAATTATTTCACCATTATACAGGAGGTTAAACTACCCCAACCAAGGAAAAGTACAAGGTAAGGGGTTTTCATCTCACTCCTTATTCCTGTGAGATTCATGCCATATTGCCACCATCACCTTTTGTGTGGTGTATGTACTGCCCATAATTATATTATTTGTGTAATACACTCTAATTTATGTGTATTTACATATTCATTATATGATACCTCTTTCATGGGTTGTATGGTTCATAAGTTACCAAATTGGTAAGGGTTATTTCACAATCTCTTCATTATCCGAGGTTGTTTATATGTAATAATCTACTGGGATCTCTTTATCATCCACATCCATGTTTCTTAGTAATGTATTTCAACACATTTTTATTATTTACAAGAATATGGGTTAAAGTCATTTGTACCCTTGTTTGACTTTTTATAAGAGGAATCTTTCCGTCGTTTTCAAAACAAGGTCCTTTTTAACCTTTTTGACAGAATTAAGGTAAGAATGTTTTTTTTAACTTATACGGCGGGAGCGACTATTTTCCGCCATTATAAAATCTTCAAAGATTCCCTTACAAGCTTATAAGAATATTTTCAAAGAAAATGTTTTATTTTATATGGATCTTAAATGATTTCAAAATAAAAAAAGATATTTCTTTAAAAAGAATTTTGATTTCATCTATGTCAACATCCTTTGATGGATTTTACGCTTATTTAAAGTTGATTTGTTATGATACAAAACTTCTATATTATATTGAAGGTTTTGTGATTTGTTTGACTTTTTATGTTCTATTTTTATACCATTCATGGTTTATGGTGAAAGTATTAACATTTAGTATGATAGTTTTAATACGAATGTTTATGTTATGTTTAAACCTTTTCATATGGGAATGCATTGGACTTAATATGTGACGGGTGGAGCCCGCTATATCTCCTCGATGCATCGGTAGGTCTCATGAGACAAACTAGTGTCTTGGCACAAGGCCTTGAAAAAATCTTATTTGTATTCTAGGCACGAGGCCTTGGCTATGTGGTTATGATAGTCTGGCATTATGCATTCCAACATTATGAAAGTGGTTAGTGATTTTGCATGTGATTATTCGATTAGTAGAATATCCATGTGAATGAGTAAATGGAATTATTTCATTTTATTTTTGCCATACAATGTTGAAAGTTCAAGTTTGGAAGGCTGTTGTTTTAGTTATACATTGCCTTAAATGTTTATTCTTATTTATGAAGGTTTCCGCTATATTGTTATCCTTACTGGGCATTTGAGCTCACCCCTTTTCTATGTTTTATTTTTCCCAGGAAGTGAAGAAGTATATTATGAATGACCTGCAGGGATATTATGTGGGGATATGAGTGTGGATTATGGAGACAATATATTGTTGTAGTAGTTTTTCATTTTATGATGTAATGTAAGACTTATGAATATATCTAGTGTTTCCAAGGCTACTAAACCAATCGGTCTTTCGAGATTTGATCTTTCTTGTGATCATGCAAATGTTATGTAATAATGCACCGACTCTGGGTAACTAGGGTCGGGGCGTTACAAGCATGGACCCCACCATCGTAACGAAACCACATCTCGGCCTACACACCTTCAACGAAGTTGATTACACCTGTAATAGAATAAGGAAACATAGGCTCATATCTAAATTAATTGGAGGGAGTTTTGAAGTAATTAAGGTTTCCATTAGATGTTATAATTTTGAAGGAAGCTTTCTAGAACCTTTGTCCAGGAAAAGTAATCTTCAATAAAAAATTCATAACTCCTACATCTGGTGGACAAATGATATTAAATTTGGTGGGTGAATAGACAACACATTTATGAACAAATGTTATGAAGTTGTCCACACGTGAATCGATCAATTAGTGGGTCAACAACACTGTAACGCCCCGACCCCAGTTACCCAGAGTCGGTGCATTATTGCATAACAATGGCATGATCGCAAAATATCAAGTCTCCAAAGACCGATTAGTTTAGTAGCCTTGGAAACACTAGATACATTCATAAATTTTATATTACATCATAAAGTAAAACAAAACTAAAAAAAACATCCTGTCTTCATATCCCCTCATACTATCCCTGCAGGTCATTCATAATATACTTCATCACATCCTGGAAAAATTAAAACATTGAAAGGGGTGATCTCAGATGCTCAGTAAGGATAACAATATAGCGAATGCTTTCATAAATAAACATTAACATTTAAGGCAATGTGTAACTAAAACAAAATCCATTTAAACTTTAACATCAGCATAATATGGCAAAAATAAAATGAAATAATTCCATTTACTTATTGACATGGATATTCTACTAGTCGAATAATCACATGCAATATCAATAACCACTTTCACAATTATGGAGTGCATAATGCCAGACTATCATAACCACGTAGCCAAGGCCTCGTGCCAAGACTACAAATAAGATTTTGTCAAGGACTCATACCAAGACACTAGTTTGTCTCATGAGACCTATCGATGCATCGAGGAGCAATAGCGGGCTCCACCCATCACTTATTAAGTCCAATGCAATCCTCATATGAATAGGTTTAAACATATCATAAACCATAACAATATCGTATCACATAAAACATGCATAAAGGAAACCTAAAATTTCCACATTTCAATCAAAAGATTTCAATACAACACATTAAAATAATAAAAACATTATCAAAACCATTTTCAATACCAAAATAAAATAAAATTAAAACTTGGTATTTATTTTTCATTTAAAAAAATTTATGGATTGAAGATGAAGCCAAAACTCAAATAATGGTCACGGCGGTGGAGAAGTCATTGTCGTAACATACGTACGACAAGAAAAAAATTCCTTTTTGTTGTTTAGTAAAATTATTTGTATAAAAAGATTACTTTTTAATAAATGTAAAAGTCAAAGGGGTTTATACACCATATAAAAGAAATTTGTGTATAAAACAAAATATGCCTCAATGAATGGAGTTTGAGACGAAGTCCCTTACAAAGATTATTTTTTAAATAAAATAGATATATTATTTGTATTCACTATAAGTACACATAAATAAAGTACAAATACAAGATAGGACATAATAATATCATGACATAATTTTAAAGTTGTAGATTAACCCAAAAAACGGAAATTGGGTTAAGAAGTTCCCTTACCTCGTATCCGACTTGACTCGATCATTCTTTAACCTCCTGAATAATAAACTAGAGTTAATTTATAATTTCTTAAGAAACTTTTTCAAGTTCATTATTCCTCTTATATCACTTATTACCATGTTACGAACATTATGTAATTATTTAAGTTAATAATGGTTGTTTTGTCGATCTTTTGTACTTGAGTCAAAAATAATCTTCTTATAATTACAAGTTGTTCGTGTGGTAAAATATCCATTACATCCAGAATTATATTCATGATTTAGATATCATATATATCATAAATATCCATTATATACTTTCCTTTATAATATTACATAACATTTAGAGGTAAGAAATGAAATGCACCGTTCATGGAGACGGTAAGCCGTACGTACGCATGAACACTACTTTCATTTCTATTTAGTATTTTAGTGGAATGAAAC
This sequence comes from Viscum album, assembly GCA_963277665.1. Lineage (NCBI taxonomy): Eukaryota > Viridiplantae > Streptophyta > Magnoliopsida > Santalales > Viscaceae > Viscum > Viscum album. Next base: position 1,410,375,737 of record OY728125.1, read on the forward strand.
ATAATGATATAAAGTTATATTATAATTTCAGTATAATATCATATATAATATTACTTACTGCATCTTTTATACATTTCACATATGGAATTAACGATTCAAATCACTTTTAGGGGGCGGTAGTCCGCACTTCCTCAAATGAAATTATCGCATTTGCACAACATGAAAAGCATAAAGATATGTTTTAAATTAAAAAAAAGAAGCATAGAGAGAAAATAAATATAATATATATCATAAATAAATATATTTCCATCATAATGGCCACCATGAGAGATGTTAGGAGAAGATAGAACAATCACCGTTTCGTGAGGCAGTAATTCGCCATCCACGGAAACAGTATGTTCTTTAACCATTAGACGGAGGTGTGTGTAAGTGTAGCTAGAATACTTATCATAAAAACATCATAGTATATTTAAGATAATTGTTTTGTTACAAAATAAATTAATAAATAGAGTTTAGGGGGTTGTAGAAGCAAAATAAAACAAAAGAACATAAAAGAAGACATTACCTTAAAACCGGGTAACTCTTTTTGATTTGAGCCAAAGGATTACTTGGGAAGACTTCTTACCAAAGTGAGACTTCTAGGAGTAATATAGGGAAGTTGATAGAGTATTTGGGAAGAGGTTGGCCGATCCAAATGGCTTTGATGGTGTGAATAAGGTGGTAGAGGTGGGGGCCTTTTATAAGAGGAGAGGAGGGGCACTCTTGGAAAGTCATAAAATGTTACATTATTATGAAGTGATTTTCGGATTTCAAAGGTCCAAAAATTATATATTTAGAGGATAAGGTGATAAGGGTTCGAAATATACTCATCCAATAGGTTTTTGACAATTTTAAGTCTTATATTTTACATTATCGTTTCATTTTATTTAAATCGTTAGTTAATGAGGTAATCGCTGCATCATCATGGTGTCATAAAAAATTTAATTAATTTAATGTCTAAAAATTATAAAAAAATATCATGATGTAGGAAATATTTTTAGATTTCTAATGAATATTTATAGTAAAAAATTTAACTTATATAACCCCATGTAATATTTGTTTTAGTAAAACAACACATGTTTGTGACAATTTTATTTTTACTTTAAATAAAAAGTTATTAATGTCATTTTCTTACCCAAGTGGCTCCATGGGGTCCCCTAGTTGACCCATGGATTGTATTGGTCGGCCATGACTCATAAAATAAGGGTTGGACAAGTGTAAAGGTAATTATAACATTATATTTACCTTAAATTACACTAATTACCTTTAATCGCGATTAATAAAACTTAAATGTTACTATTCACCAAAAATTATTTTAATCCCATTGGACCACATTTTACTTCCTAATGACAATGATGTGTGTCGGATTTTTGAAATTCAATTCACAGAAGCGGTAAAGTTTCATTTAAACGAAAAATCAGTTTTTCAACTACCACTTAGTGGTTTCACTATTCATCAAAAATTGGAAGTTCTCAGAAAAATACCAAAAATTCAACATAGGATAATTTCGATATTCCGAATCCAAAAATGAAGTACATTTTTAAATATAAAATTTATATAATTTCATAAAGTGGGTATTACTACTCATAACGGCTATTTTTATTGGTCACGGTGTGTTAGAACTCGAGGTTGCGTACAACACACGCTGCTCTATTATTCAAAGAGAAGCGTACCATGGAAGCTTGGGGTGTTACAAACACAACAACTTGTGGAGGACATATTCTGCCTATAAAAGGAGGCCCTCGACTCCTTCCCAAATCATTAGCTCAAAGCTCAAAACCAAGGAGGGATCCCACCAAGAGCTGGGCGCTACTACTGCTCATCTCTTCCCACCTCATTTCTTATTTTTATTTTATTTTCATTTTAGTTTTGTCTTAGTTTTAAATTGTAATTTAAAATTTTGTTTTATTAATCCATGCATTTGTGTTTCTCGATACATCCCACAATTCTTTTTCTCAATTATATTATTTTAATAATAAGTATTATCATAATTATTATTATAATTAATATTAATAATAATATTATTAATATTAATATTATTATAATTATAATTATTATAATTATCACATTACTATTTTAAAGCTATTTTATTTTCTCCCACTCATTTATCAAAAACTATTTTCTTAACTATACTAATAATAATATTGATTAATATTGTTTTTTATTATTTTAATGATCATGGTAAATTATTTATTCTTCCCTCTCTCTATCCTTTATCTCTCTCTCCTCATCCACCCACTATTGTGATCTCCTAATTTCAGAAATGATAGGCTGACCCCAAGGCTAGGCCCGGGGGGAGGTCAAGGTGTTCTTGAATTTCCATTAAAATTTATTCTAAATTTTTGATAGACTTGAGTAGTATGCTTGGGAAAAGAGAATGTCCTTGATTGGGTGACGATCCCCAACAACATGCGACTCAAGCTATTTCTATTCTGAAAAATAATAGTGATTCAAACATGAGATTTTATGTTTGAGTTATCAAACTAGAATGAAAAATATAATGGGGAATAATGATTGAACACAAGACTGAACCCCCAAAACCAAGTTCTTTCTTCCTAACTTAATTCTGTTTAGACATGCATCTTAGTATAAATTTAGAATTCTTACTTTACATGTCATTGTTTTAAATAATATAAAACCACAAAAAGAGATAGATTAAGTGGATTAGATAAAGTAAGTGAACCACACTGAAAGGATTCTCAAGAGAGACAAACCTGGTCAGCCACTATACCGCACTAGGAAAAATATAATTGCTTTTGTCCACGCCCCGCAACAGGCGTGCTTCATCATCCAAGAAACATAAATCATTGAAGTGATGAAACTCAATAAATGGATCACTATCTAATAATTCTAAGCCTACATGACCAAGAATGGTGTAGGAAAAAATAATCATTAGATAAAAATACCATTATGTCCATAATGTAGTGATTAAAAAAAATTCCAAAAAGTTTCCTGAACTTAAAAATTCATCATAAAAACAAACCTAAAAGTATTGAAGTCCAAGTTCCTTCATCCACTTCAAAAAACTGTTAAAAACATTCACACATGTTGACATCCTAACCCAGCCCTTTTAAACCCCCTAAATATATGTTATCCAAAAATAGGTACAACAGATATCAATGGATATATTTATGTTACATATTTTCTCCCCCTTTAACAACACTATCCAAAGAAAAGATGAGATATGGGACAGTGGTGACATACCATAGCCTTGAAGAGAGTGATATTTAACGACCATAATCATCCTCAGCTTTTGAAATGTTTCCTTTGGTAGTGGTTTAGTGAGGATACCAGTTACTTGAAACATTTTAGGTATAAACTCTAGCTTTAGCTCATTTATTTCCACATGTTCTTTGATAAAGTGATATTTAATAATGACGTGCTTAGATCTAGAATATTGTAATGGATTCTTGGTGAGATTGATAACACTTTGATCATCATAACCCAAGAAAATGGGTTACTTCACATCAACCAAAAAATCTTTCAGCTATGTCTTCATCCATATTAACTATGTTTCAGCTACATACCCAGCTTCAACAGTGATGAGAGTCACTGAAATTTGTTTCTTTATATCCCAACTTACATATTTCTCCTAAAAATAATACATCACCATATATTGATCATATGTAATTAGTACAAGCTTCCCAATATGTCTTTGTATAACCAAATAGACTAATATTTCATGTGTTTTCATATTTTAACCCAAAATCAATTATTCCTTTAACATACTTTAGAATTATTTTTCCAGCCACAAGATGGTAATCTTTTGGTTCAATTTGATACCAAAAAAAAGAGTAAAAACATACACTAAATTTGGTCTTGAATTAGTGAGATATAATATGTTTCTAATAATCTTCCTAAATTATTTAGGAACAACATCATTTCCCTGACCATATCATGACAACTTCATTAACACTGAAATGGGTGTCGAAACAACTGTTGAATTCTCTATGTCAAATATATATAATATTTTCTTGTCATAATTCTCTTGATAAAGGAAAATTTACTGTGTATTTTTATTTTTTTAATTCAAGAAAGAATTTTGTTTCTCTTAGCATATAAATTTTAAATAACTCCTTCATCTCCGGAAAAATCTGTTCACACATTTTTTCATTAGTCCCTATTAATATAATATCATCAGGATAAACAATAAATATGATAGAAACCTTTTTATTTTTATTTTATGTATAGGTTTTTATAAACTCTTAATTTTATGAAGTTCAACTTCTCCAAGCAGGTGTCCATCTTCGAATACCATGCTCCGGGTGCTTGTTTTAACCCATACAAATCCTTCTTCAATTTTCACACATATTGTTTATATCATACAAGAATAAAGACACATGTTTTATTAATATAACATTATTCTTATATCTCTCCACTGATAATATATTACTTGAAATCCATTTGGAATATATTACATCTCTTTTGTGTAGTAATAAAAAAAGATTCTAATTCATTAAAGTTTTTCTACTAGGGAAAAATTATCATCAATATAAATTCCTTTAACCTATGAGTAGCATTTACAAACTAGTATTGACTTATTTATTATCATTTCACCATTATCATTCAACTTTTTTTGGAAAACACATTTTGTTCCAATCACATTTTTATCTTCCATTTTGGGTATAAGTTCCCATGTATCATTTTTCTCAATATGATTTAATTCTTCATTCATGTAATTAGTGCACTCTTGATTCTACAAAGATTTTTTCAATATCTCTTGTCTTAACCTGTGAAAATAAAGTGTTATTTGAAACTATCCTCTAAGTTCCCCTAGTTTGAACCTTTTTTCCTTGATCTCCAACAATATTTTGGACCTCCACTTACACCCTCATTTTTAGATGAGATGAATGAAATTGTTTCTTATCACTTGAAATGTATGAATCAATATATTAATCTCTTATAGCTTCAATATCATCACTTATTTTAAAAACATTATCATTTTGTTTAATGACACAACCTATATCTTTTCTTCCTCTTATATCTATAATTGACTGTGAACCCTTTATATCAGAATGTTCCAACACTTTCACATTTTTGGAATCATGAAGCTTTCTAGTTTCCCTATTACAATACATGTATGTTCTACCATTAGGTGGATATCCAAGGAAGAAACCATAAACACCTCTTTGATTGAACTTACCAAAAATAGTTATTCTGAATGTGGAAGGCTACTCCAATAACTTGTCTCCTGTAGAATCAAAAAGTGCCATATTTAATTATCATAGTTCATGCCATCTCAACCACACTTATATTATTTCTTCTAGAAACAAAATTTATTTTGTGTTGTGCATGGTTCACTATGTTATTGACTAATTCCATGATTTTCAAGATATTATTTAAACTTTCAATTTGTGCATTCAACTCCATCATCAGTTCGAATGTTCATCACAAAATATTTATATTACTTTTCATCACTTCTCCTAAAACTCTTATACATTTTGAGAGACTCTAATTTTTGTTTTATAAATATAATACATTTAATACAAGTGAAATCGAAAATAAATAAAATAAATTAATCATCTCCATTTTTTATTACTTTATCAATGGCCCGCACATGTCAGAATGAATAAGCTCCAAGGGATGAGTTGCATGTATCTCAAATCTCTTTTTTCTTGAATTTGAGATATTTCCTTTTTTCAATATAGGAAAACACAAATATATTATTCTTGTCATTTTAGGAACATCAAAAATTCTTCTTCTATTTGTTATCTTGTTCATATTTCTCTAGAACATATGTCTAATCCTTTTATGTCATAATTGATTTTCTTCCATCATACCCAAACAACATGAATCCTGTGCATATTTGACTTGAAGAAGATTTCACTTAGTTTTTTATCCTCTTGTTTAAAATTTCACTTGTTTAATACTTTCAACAACAAATACATATATTCTGAAAACAACTTTTTTTCCTTCGTCACAAAATTTTGAAACACTCAACAAATTGTGTTTCAGTCCATCAACAAATAAGACACTTTTTGATTTAAATTTTCTTTACCAATGATAGAAAATCCAAGAATTTAATTATGAGTGAATCATATTTTAAAAAGTCACTCTCCTTTATTTATAATCATTTAAATTTTTCAACAATTTCATATCTTTAGTCATATGTGAAGAACACCCATGATAAAATATCCAAATTAATTTTCCTTTTGCGGCATTGAGAGAAATTTCAATAACTAAGGCCTTCTCCTTTCCCTTTTCTTCCTTAATAATAGGATTTTGATATATTTTATATAAAATATATTTTTTTTGGTATCATAATAATATATCCATTAGAAAGATGTTTGGTATGATCACATCATTCATAAATAGTTTTGAGAGGTTTAAATTTATTTTTAATGTTCAAACTGGATTTTTCATGTTGTCTTCTTTGAGTGGGTTGAATCCCCCTAAAACTCCACCTCCAATAACTCATGGATTAATTATAGTGTAAATGATTGAACCAGTGCATTTTTTTTGAATTCCCAAAGCCTCCATAGTAACAGTAATATCCAAAGAAAATAATATTTTCCTCTATAACTCATATGTGTTCCAAAACTGTGTATCTATTTTTCATCATCTTTCTGACCATCAACCTTGGCTCCTTGTTATGAAATAATATTTTGGTAGTATCCTAAAATATTATTATTCATATTCTACTTCTTCTTATCCCTATAGAGTCTCCAGTGGTAGTGTAATTTCTCCAAACTTTGATTCCTCCAAAATTTTAGAACTTTTGATTTTGATTATTTTAGCTACATACATGGAACTCTTGACTAACTTCTTCTTATGAAAATTTTAAACCGTGTTGTTAACCTATTCATATGATATTTGTTGATCCTTCTAACATTTACACTTCTTAGAACTTTCACCAAATTCTAAAGTAATCTTTTTGAAGTTTGACGTTCCTTGTTCATCTTTAACTAGTTTTTTAATAATATCAAACTCTTTATCCTTCCCCTTTATCTTTTATTCACTCTTGATATTAAGGTTATTCTCTTCATGAAGTAACTTATTCATATTAACAATCTCTTTTAACAACCTAGAATTTTAAACAAGTATCAAATCCTAATTTTTTGCTGATAGATCTTTTTTATTTATCTTCTTATTCTCTTGCCCAAGTTTAAAAATCATTGAGTGACATTATTTCAATTATATTTTATGAATAAACTCTATTTGATTCTCATATTGTTATTCTTAATAGTTAATACCCACATCACTGGTAAAATTATTATCATTTAATTTTATAATAAGTAACTTCTCAATACCATAATCACTTTAAATTTAAAAATAACACTTCAATATCATCATATTTTACACACTTGGACAAAATATTTCTTTTTTTTATATTTAGATAACTTCTTATCCTTTCCTTTTAAAAAATAATTTGATTCATCTATATTCTTCTTCAGATATATTCTTAAAATTCCATCTTCTTAATCACTATCTTCATCTTTCTTTATCCTTAGGTATCTTTCCATAAAATATCCAATGCATCTACAATTAATTAACTTAAAAAAACATTCATTTATACTTATCGATGCCACTTTTCACTTTTCTAGAAAATAAAGATATGAATTTATCAAATTTTTTACTTACTTCATCTTTAGTGTCAGAGTCTCTGACTTCTTAATCATAAATTTTCTTAGACATTCTTTACTTACAAGCTTTGAAAGATATTTCCTAATTAACAATTTCTTTATTCTTGAACCTTTTCCCCTTTTTATTTAATATGTGATGATAATAATATGAAAATAATCCAATGAGAGTGTTTTAGGATCTCTATATTTTAAAGATGATACCTTGATGTCAAATATATCAAAAATAATTCTTAGAATCTTTTAAAAAACAGTCAAATATTCTAACTTCTAACAAAAACATATTATGGTGCTTCCAATATCATCACCCCTAGTAAAGAAATCATCAACCAATTCATCATATCCCATTTTAAGATCTTCATATATCAATATCCAAATTTTTAAATTGGATTTATTTAGTCTCATATTTCCTTCATAAGTATTCTTCAACCTGTCCCAATTCCATTAGCTATTCCAATTTCTTTAAACCTCAGAAATACACTTTGAAAGAGGTCAGAAATTATAACCTTTCTGGATCTCTCATATTTATCCATACTCTTGTTATCTATAACTGTTAAGGGGGAACCATTAAAAGGAGTAGTGAAACAATCTATAGTAGCTTTAAGAAATTTATAGCCAATGTATAATAGATATGGTAACATTATATCCTTGCATATATGATAGTTATTTCTATCAAATATAAGAACCCCCTTACTATGAACAATATTTCAAACATCCAAAAAAACTTCTTTTTTTCTAAACATCAAACAAATGTGTGCCAATAAAGGAAACCTTACATTTATACCAATTGAAAGAATGTGATCATTGGGGGTGGGGGTGAATTATTGATATGCTCTTTTTATTTTTTTTTAATTTAAAAAAAATTCACCTCTAGTTAGAGAGAATTGACTCCACTGAAAAACACACACAGACACATCCATAGGAATACAATAATTTATAGGGTTCACTACTTAATAAGAGTATCTAGTCCTTGGCATGGTTTGAAAATAATCCAAAACCACACATGCACTATAAAAAAAATCTTTTGTTGTTTTTAAAAATAATGGAATATACATTACTTACATAGAACTGTAGGCCATTGAAAATGCATGTTGTTCTCACATAGATAATATTAAAAATTAATTTTTGCAACAACAAGAGGAACCTTCACCAACATGCTTCAGTATGTTTTCATTATGCTATATGAACAATCTTTGCACATTACATCCTAAAAGTTCTTATTCTTACACTTTTATTTCTTTCACAATAGTGATAAAGAACCTCTATATGGAATTTTTGTATAATACTGCCTATTTGATAACTTCTTCATCCAATACCCTGTCTAGACGATGCCCTTCATCTTCTATCCTTCATTCGATACCACACTTTTTGGTATCCTCTATTTGGTACCACTATTCCTGATACTCTTCATCTAGTACATCTCTACCCGATACTCTTTATCTAGTAAACCTTTATCTGATACCCTCCATTTTATGCTGATCCATCCAGTACTTATACTAAAAGGAAAAAAAAAGTTCAAGATTTGTGGTTGGCACTTCACTTTTTCAATAACAAACACAGTAGTAAAAAACTTCACAATGTTCATGATCCCCTTTATATAGGCATTGTTTCTCTGAAAACATTAGGAGAAGCCTGGAATTACAATTTGAATTTCTCACTCCAAATTTGAAATCCTTCTTGAAACTTTCTTCAGTTGACCACCTTCAAGACTCTGATTAAATCGGAGTCAATAAATATCACAAAAACTTTCCTCAAATCTCAATATCAAAAATCTTCTTCAAAAATTCCTTAATTCCTGACTAGATTTATGAATATTGAAAGTATAACTCAATATCATCAAATGAATATATTTACAAAATATTTTCAAAGATCATCACACCTTCATCCTATATATATTTTTAGGAACTTATCTATTTAGTAATTCCCCATTAGGTCATCTTTATATAAGTCAGTTTGTTAATCTTGGAATGTTTCCTCTATCTTGATATATTTGAGTTTCTCTATCTGATGGCTCTATCTAATGAATTAAAAAAAACCTTTTCGTTAAAAAAAGCTAAGTATGATGACTTCACTTAGAAATTTCTATTTGGTGAATCAGAAATATTTATCTGATGCCTTTTCTCAGAAATCCCTTTTTGTTGACTTTTTCTACTCTTTGAATGATGGTCTGATGAATGTTCATCCTATAAACTTTATACTACTTGATCTGGTAACATTGTTGGGATTTCATAAATTTGTTAACAAATGTGCTTTTCTAAACATCAAGGAACATTTTTTTGACATTAAGATGAGATCACCTATCATTATAAGTAAAAAATTCTTTTTATAACTTATTGATTTATATGTTGACAACAAAAGAGAACACCCTAATAAAACTCTACTTTTATCGACCAAATTCTCTCAGTTCTATGAAAATTGAATACCTCTATCTCAAAAATGATAATCCATGAGAGAGAAGAAAAGGTAATTAAGCTATTCTGGGCCCTACATACTGGAGTTTTGGGAAGAAAGGAAATCTCAAGAAGGGTTATAAGAGTCATAAGGAAATAACCGAATGATCAAAATTTATAATTTTAAACTCTGTAAGTGCATTAGAGGTAGGAAATAACCTATTTATTAGAGTAAATATTCCAATGTAGTCACAAGTTATTAACTCAGGGGTTTCTTCCCACTCAACATTAGATAAAGGATGCATGATGAATTACGTGTCCAGATGATTTAACAAGGTGCATTTGATGGATGATGAGGCTTTAGAAATAATGTGGAAGGGAGATGTTAATTTCCAGATAAATAATTGAATCTTCTTGAAATTTAAATAAGTTAGACACATCTCAGGCCCACAAAAGAACCTAATTTCTATAGGATTGTTGGATAATGTCAGCTATGAAACTTGCTTTGTGGAAGAAGTTTAGAAACTAACTTGACGTTCCATAATAGTTATAAGAGGAGTAAAGGATGAGACCTAATATCTAATCAGATGATTATATGGGGTGGTATTTGTTGAAGAAACAATGTCTTATAGTTCATAGTTCTGGCATTGTTTACTAGAACATCTTAGTGAGAAGAACATGAAATTTATAATGGTGAAATCTGTACTAAATATTGATCGAACTGAAATCAGAAGTTGAGAGAGTTGTGTGCTAGGAAAATATATAGGGGTGTATTTTAACTTGAATGAATGTAATCCAAAAGATCATATGTTAAAACTAGTTTAGTTATAAATTTTGGGACCATCCCCTATCTGATCTCATTGTGGGTCTGTTATCTTTATGAAATTTATTGAAGATGTTACAAAGAAAGTATGAATTTACTTCCCAAAACATTAATTCAGTGGAAGTCCATGATAAGGATATAAATATGTTAAAAGATAAAATTCTTAAGGTCTGATAATGGTGGTGAATACAATGAACTTAATATTCAAATTTTTTTGTCAGAATAAAGGGATCATGCTGGAGAGAATCATTCCTATTACACCACAGCAGAATTGTGTGGAAGAAAGGATGAAACGTATATTAACAGAGAAAGTGAGGAGTATACATGTACACTTAGGAATCCCCAAGAAAATTTGGGTGAAAGAAAGTAACATTAAAACATACTTGGAAACTATGAGTCTGTATGATCCTTTAGGATAGGAAGTACCTAACAGTTATGCTTTGGAAAACAACCAGATAATATACTTTGTTTTTTTAATCCTTTTACATGTTCTTATATATGTAAAGTAAAAGAAAATTTAAAGGTAAAATCTAATTCATGCTTCTGTGTGGGATATGGAGATGAAATTTTTGGATTCTGGTTATGGGATGATGAAAAGTTACAAGTTATCACGAGTTTAGATTTTCTCTTTAATGTGAAGGTTTTTTAGAAGGACCAAAACTTATTTTAGAAGTAATTTGAGAGAATATGATCGACTAAACAATTCCAAGTTGATCTAAATGGTATAATTGAAATCAAATAACTTTTGATAAGTTTAGATGTTATCATTGGAATTTTGTACAATGGACTAGTGGAAGATGTTTCCAAAATCTCAAGGATAGATGTAGCTTAAGTGAAGTATAATAAGTTAGGGATCTAGAAGTTAGAGTGTTTTACCTCACAGTGTAATTATATTTATGATAAAAAACAATATATTTACTTCTAACTCAGTTAAATTTTTTTCTAGTGTATTTTGTGTGTATCTTTTATATTATAATTGAAGGAAGTAAATGATCCTTAAGTAAGCTTCAAAATGGGTTCAAAGAGATTTTTTTGAAGCATGTTGTAGTCGGAAACACTAGATAGCTGGTGAAGTACTATCAGATAGATGGTAGCATAAGGCAGTATGTGTAGAAATCTATAAGATCCACTGGCTATCCAGTGGATGCAGACAATATGAAATCATCTCTAGGTAGGCCACCAATTATTCAGTAGTGGATACCAAGTATCTAATGGCATCAAGGAAGATCATTAGGGGAAAAATTAATTATGGTCAAAAGGTTACCACTTTACTCTTAAAGTCTTGGCTCGACCTTGGACCACCTGATCATTCTAGGAGGATATAAAATGAGGACAAGTGAGGCATGAATCTTCATCTATGGGAATTGTGAGCTTTAAAGGGAACCATCCAAATGTGAGGTCTTTATAGATTTCATTCAATCCCCCTCAAGCTTCATTATTCTATTCTTTGTTCCATTATTTATCTTTCTTCTTAAACTTTTTTTATTTGTTATATAACCCCTTGGATCGTTATATCTCATTTGTAATCTCTCTGTCTCTCACACATTATTTTTACTTATTATTCTATAGTGAGAGTTAATATGACATTATAATTAGTTTTCCAAAACGTAAAACCACCACTTTTCTCACTTATTATTATAATTGGTTTCCTTGTTTTACCTATTAAAAAGAAAGGTTTTTTTGGTTTATTTCTTCTCCATTCAAAATAAAGGGATTATTTATTTGGTTATTTCTTATTATAAAAACCAAGGGTTCTTGGTTTCTTTCTTTCCCTATTCAAAATCAAGGGACTTATTTGGTTCTTGGTTCCTGTTAAAACCAAGGGTTACATAACCTCTCAAGCCTTATTTATGGAAGGAAACATAGGGACACCTTTGTTCTCTATTTCTAAACTCTTTTATCAAAGTATTTCTTTATTATTTACTTTTCACATTTTTATTTTTTAAATGATTTCACTCAATTTCCTTGTTTTAATTACTGCTTTATTTTGATTTTATTACATGCATGTATTATATCTTCCTATCTTTTATATTATTGATTTTTATTTATGTTTTTTTAAATGTGAAATTCACCCCTATCTTACCATTTTCTCTAACCTAGAAATTGAAATAAAAGGTTTTCTTTGATTTTATTTCAAAATACCTTTTTGAAAATACTTTTTATTCTCTAATAAAAATATTTAGAATCAAAAAGAATATTTGTGATATTCTCATTTTTTTCTTATTTTAAAAATTTTATTTTTGATATTCAAATATTAACCAATTTTCAAAGTTCAATTTTAAAATGGAATCTACTTATTATATACATGCCCCTTCCTTTGATGGTTCAAATTACTAATATTGGAAAAATTGGATATCTACTTTTCTTGCTAGTATCAGTTATTCCATTAGGAAAATGGTAACGAATGGGTATATTACAACAAAAGAATATAAATAAAAATTGAATATATAGGATATTAAGAAAATTTAACTTAATAACAAAGTTATGAATTCCTTGCATTACAATTTAGATCAAATTAAATTAAATAGAACATATACCTATGAAACCACCAATAAAATTTGTAAATGGCTTGAAATCACACATGAAGACACAAATAAAGTAAAGGACAGTAGGTTTGATATATATCATCAATATTTTGAAAGTTTCTCCCTGAAAAAAAATAATTTATTACTATCATGTTTACTCATTTCACTGACATTTTCAATGAAGAAAATATCTTTGGGGATGAATTTTCCACAAAAACACTCATGAAGAAAATCTTATGGGTGTTACTTAGTTCATAGGCTCCAAAATCAATGAAAATCCAAGAATAAATGGACTATAAAAATACAATGTTTGAAGAACTCATCATATCCTTAATTCCATATGAGATAATTATGAAATGCGAAGCGGTAAAATAAGGATTGGAATCCCAGGAATCCAAGAATAACATAGATTTTAAAGTAATTCAAGATGGGATTATTTAAAAAGTAACACTGATGAAGAAGGAGAACCTGAATGACTGTTAAAAATGGTGTAAAACATTCCAAATAATAATAAATCATCCTAGAATGCCAACAAGAAAGATCTAATTAATGTTCCAAAAGTGACGTGTTACAAATGAAATAAAAAGGGTCATATAAGAGCGGATTTCCCAATTTTAAAAAATAAGTTAATAAAAAAGAAGAATGGTATGAAATCTATGAATGTTTAAACTTGGAGTGATTGATCCTTATCATGTGACGAAAGTAAAAAATTTATCATGACACATATTGTAACACCCCGAGCTTCCACGATACGCTTCTCATTCAATAATGCAATAGCTTGCATTGTACGCAACTTCGAGTTCTAAAACATCGCGACAAATCAAAGTAGCCGTTATGAATAGTAATAACCACTTTTTAAAATTATAGAGATTTTATATTTCAAAATGGACTTCATTTTTGTATTCCTAATATTGAAATTAGCCTATGTTGAATTTTTTGTAATTTTCTGAGAACTTCAAAATTTTTATGAATAGTGAAAAATACTTAAAACAACTTTTTTAATAAAAATAATTTATAGTGATAAATTATAATATTTGGTGGTTTTAAAGTATAATTAGAATATATTTTTACCATTTTATCCAATGGTGGTCATTAGAATTAATTTAACATTGAAATTGGACATAAACAATTGCCAATCTTTTGATATAAATTGTTTCAAAAAAACAAGCTATTTGTTGTGACAGCGGGAATTAATTATAAAATTAATTAATGCAACTAATATGTTTGGAATTTTGTAAAATAGACATCATTTTTGAATTCGGAATATCAATTATAGCTTAGGGTGAAATTTTGGCCTTATTCTGAAAAACTTCAATTTTTGATGAATAGTGAAACCACTAAGTGGTTGTTAAATAACTGATTTTTCGTTTAAATGAAATATTACCACTTCTGTGATTTGATTTTCAAAAATCCGACATACATGGTTGTCATTAAGAAGTAAAATGTGGTTCAATGGGATAAAAATAATTTTTTGGTGAATAGTAACTTATTAAGTTCTTAATCGCGATTAGTGGTAATTAGGGTAGTTTAAGGTATAAATAATACTTTAATAATATTAAATGACCTAGACACATGTCCCAACCTCATTGGTTGTGTCATGGCCGACCAAGACAAGCCATGGCCTAACTTGGGGACCCCATGGATCCACTTTTGTTGGGAAATAACATAAATTACTTTTTATTTAATGTTAAAGTGAAAATGACACTAACATAAAGTGTTTTACTAAAACAATTTTTAAGTAGGGTTACACAAGTCCAAATTTTGATTATAAATAGTCATTGGAAAGATAAAAAGATTTCCTATATCATAGTATTTTTTTTATAATTTTTAGACATTAAATAAATTTAATTATTTATGACATAATAATGATGCAGCGATGACATCATTATTTGACGATTTAAATAAAATGGAAAGATAATATAAAATCTATGAACTACACATGGCCAAAACCAATTGGATGAGTGGAGTTCGATGCCTTATCACCTTATCCACGAATTATATCAATGTGGGACCTTTTAAAACCGAAACACATTTTCAAATAATGTAATGTTCCTTTACTTTCCAAAAGTGCCCCTCCTCTCCTCTTATAAAAGGCCCCCACCTCTACCTCATTTCACACACTCTTCAAGCCATTGGCTCGGCCAACCCCTGCCCATTTGCTCTCTCCACATCCCTCTCCTCATCCTAGAGGATTCCCTTTGGGCAGAATCCTTTCAAAGGAAGCCTTTAGGCTCAACTCAAAAGGAGTTACACTTTTTAAGGTAATTCATTCTCTCATGTTCTTTTGTTTTATTTTTCTTCTCCAACCCCCTAAACTCTTTTTATTCATTTCTTTTGTAACAACACCAGTATCCTCAATATACTAGGATGTTGTTATAAGAAGGATTCGAGCTACACTTACACACACCTACATCCAATGGTTAAAGAACATACGGTTTCTGTGGATGGAAAATTTCTGCCTCACGAAACGATGATTGTTCAACACTCATATAACACCTTCAAAGGTGGCCATTAAGATGTAACTATTTTTATATATGATATATAATATGTTTATGTTTTCCTTAAGCTTCTGTTTTTTTCATTTTGGGCATACCTTTATGGTTTCCATTATGGGTAAAACACGATATCTTCATTTTAGGAAGCGCGGACTACCGCCCCCTGAAAGTGATTTGATTCGTTAATACCATATGTGGGATGTGTGAAGGATAAAGTTAATGATATTATATATGTTATTATACTGGAATTATAATATACTCTCATATCATTATGATTCCATTCCAGAAAATATGAAATAGAAATGGAAGTAGCGTTCATGCGTACGTACGGCTTACCGTCTCCATGAACGGTGCATTTCATTTCTTACCTCTAAATGTGATGTAATATTATAAATGAATGTATGTACTGGATATATATGACATATATGATATCTACATCATGAATACCATTCTGGATATAATGAACCTTTGACCAAATTAACAACATGTAAGTGTAAGAAGCCTATTTTTGACTTAAGAACCAAATACCGACAAAATGAACATTATTAACTTAAATAATTACATAATGTTCATAACATTGTAATAAGTGATATAAAAAGGATAATGAAATTGAAAATGGTTCTTAATAAGGTAGATATTAACTCTAGTTTATTACTCAGGAGGTTAAAGAACGGTTGGGTCAAGTCGGGCACAAGGTAAGGGAACTTCTTAACCCAACTTCCATTCTTTGGGTTAATCTCCTACTTTCAAATTATGTCATGATATTATTATGTCTTATTTTGTATTTTTACTTTCTTTATGTGTACCTATAGTGAATACACATAATATATCTATTTTATTTTAAAAATGATCTTTTTAAGGACTTCGTCTCAATCTCCTTTCATTGAGGCATATTTGGTTTTATACACAACTTTCTTTTATACGGTGTATAAACCCCTTTGACTTTTAAGTTTATTAAAAAGGAATCTTTTTATACGAAGCATTTTACTAAACGACAAAAAGGGAATGTTTTTCATTCCGTACTTATGCGGCGACAACGACTTCTCCGCCGCCGTGAACATTATTTGAGTTTCGGCTTCCTTTACAAGCCATACCTTTTTTTAAAAAGAAAAATAAATACAATGTTTTAACATTCTTTTATTTTGGTATTGAAAATGGTTTTGAAAGAGTTTTTATTATATAAATGTTTTGTATTGATATCTTGTGATTGAAATGTGGAAATGTTATGTTTCCTTTATGCATTGTTTATGTGATATGATTATGTTATGGTTTATGATATGTTTAAACCTATTCATATGAGGAATGCATTGGACTTAATAAGTGACGGGTGGAGCCCGCTATAGCTCCTCGATGCATCGGCAGGTCTCATGAGACAAACTAGTGTCTTGGCACGAGGCCTTGACAAAATATTATTTGTGGTCTTGGCACGAGGCCTTGACTACGTGGTTAAGATAGTCTGGCATTATGCATTCCCTCATTATGAAAGTGGTTATTGATATTGCATGTGATTATTCGACCAGTAGAATATCCATGTGAAGAAGTAAATGGCATTATCTCATTTTACTTTTGCCATATTATGTTGAAGTTCATGTTTAAAAGGCTTTTGTTTTAGTTATACATTGCCTTAAATGTTAATGTTTATTTATGAAAGCTTCCGCATTATTGTTATCCTTACTGAGCATCTGAGCTCACCCCTTTCAATGTTTTAATATTTTCCAGGATGTGAAGAAGTATTTTATGAATGACCTACAGGGATAGTCGGAAGAGGATATGAGTGTGGACTATGGAGACTTTGTTATTAGTTTTTCACTTTATGTTGTAATGTAACGTTTACGAATGTATCTAGTGTTTCCAAGGCTACTAAACTAATCGGTCTTTCGAGACTTGATCTTTTGTGATCATGCCAATGTTACGAAGTAATGCACCGACTCTGGGTAGCTGGGGTCGGGGCGTTACAGTTGGTATCAGAGGCAGTTTAGTACTAACCTTGGAAGCTAGATTTAGATAAACTCTGATTAGAGCACATAGCCCAAAGATAGACTTTGAGGATTAGTATAGAAGAACTTCCTAGAATTTTGGTATTATAGAGATGTTATGAGTTTCCGAGCAATACATCCCTGTCTGGATACGATCAGGTAGAGGCGGCTCTGGCACAGATGTACCTAGGGGTAAAACCCGAAAACACCGCTTTGAGCTAGACTCGAACGGGAACTGGTGCACGACAACGGGCCTTGCTGCACTCTTGGTTACGACACTCCCGGGGGATATGCTTAGGATAATTCTCATTTTATATACAAACCACTATGAAGGGTTAGGAGTATATACTTCCTTAAAGAATACATTTCTTTTTATGATTATGGATTATATCCATAAATAGTTCAATTTATGTAAAGTGTTTAACAAGTATGGAATTATGTATTTTGATTCATAAACTAATCTAGTTTATGCCATTGTTTAGAAATGGCGCCTAGTGGAAGGAATGGAAACCGTATCAATGCACGAACTCCGTGTAGGGATTGCCCTCCCGCTCAAGATAATTATTGTGGATCTGGAGATACAACTGGTGCTGATCAGCTTCTCACCGTACTGGGACAACTCACGCAGGTTATGAATAATAACCTTACTCGTATGGAGCACCCTGATCCGCAACGTGGAGGATCAATGTTAGACCGCTTCATGAGGCAACAACCACCAACCTTTAATGGGAGTACAAATCCCTTAGTAGCCGAGCAATGGATAAATTCCCTAGAGAAAATATTTCAGGCTTTGGGGAGTAGTGAAAGGGAGAAGGTTGTCATGGTAGTTTACCGCCTCACTGGAGATGCCGATCAGTGGTGGTCGCTGATTCAAAACACAAAGGAAGATGATGACGTATCGAATATGGAATGGAGGGAGTTCAAAGAGCTTTTCTTAGGAAAATACTTTCCTCGTGACCATCGAGCAGATATGGAAAGGCAATTTCTGAGTCTGAGGCAGAAGGAGGATGAGAATGTCGCAAAGTATGAGGCTAACTTTACAAGGTTAGCAAGGTATGCTGCAGATTACATACGTAACCCAAGGAGTAAGATTGATCGTTTCTTTGATGGGTTAAAACCATTTCTCCGTCGAGCTTTGGTATCACAATCCTTCTCATCATACGAAGATATTGTCTCGTGTGCTATCAAGACAGAAAAGGAATTCTCTAAGTCTTATGACAACAAAGTAAAGCAAGAGAAGAGAGAATGATGGATAAAGGGATGAGGGGAAAGAAGAATTTTCCAATATGTGGTAATTGTGGGAAGAAACATCATGGAACTTGCCTAAAGGGAATGGGAGTTTGTTATAAGTGTAGAGAAAAAGGACACAAAGTGCGTGACTGCAAGGGTAAGAAAATGGTTTCAAATGTACAATGCTTCTTCTGCAAGGATTGGGGACACTACGCAAACCAATGTCCAAATCATCAGAGCATGCCCCAAATGATGTTATTGGATAATAATCAAGTTATGATACTACCACAGATGAGGAGTAATGATTAGAGTTCTTATGTTGTTATTAAAGATTTTTTTTTAATTTGAGTGTTGTATCAATGATGTACTGGTTATAATAATTATGGAGTATATAAGGATTGTACTGCAGTACTATTTCATCAAGGACTTGAGATTGTGTGGAACCAAGAAAAGTGACTCCACAGTAGGTTAAATTTTTGGAAAATATATGGTTGAGAGAAAGATAAACCATAATATGGTTTTGATACTGAGATTGTGATTTTGGAATAAGACGTGATTGATTTGGATAAATTATATTGGATATACTTAACTTCCTTGAAACTGATTGATGTTTTGTATACATTTTTGGATAGAAGGAGTATATCTAGTATTCTATAAGGAATAAGGGATCATGGTAATTCAGTATGTTTAAAAAGAATACATGATGAAGGTGCTCACATGTTGTTACGTGGGATAAAGGATCTTCATTATGTTTACCTTCCTTATAAAATTTGGACTGTGAGTTGGACAGATGTATTTTGGATAACTATTAAGGTTGGAATGGATTAAGTTGAACCATGGATAGTATTGTTTAAGGTTAAAAAATTTATGAAGATTATTTTTGGAATATTATGATACTATAGTTTTAGGAAAAGGACAACCTGCAGGGTGGGGCATAACCCGTCGCGTCGGACAAAGCTGCAGGAATCGAACCCACAATCATAGTGCGACAGGCCTTTATTTCCTACCACTAGCCTACAGGAAGTCCCCGGTTATTACAAAATAATTTTACTAATCTAAATGGTATGTGTTAACATTTGGAACCTTATACAATTAGGATAAGTATAATATTTTTGAGTTCTATTATCTTTTGAGTGAAAGATGAGTTGAAGGTTGAAACTCTAATGTCAAACACATATATATATATATACCTATCTCTTATTCAATGAATAAATTAATTCTTAAACTTTAGTAAAGGGATATTAAAACAAAAAAAATGTGTTATCCTAATAACTTATGTTTTGTTGAACTGATGATATTTTAAATCAACATAGATTGAAGGCTTTGAGGCCCTCAATTTGACAGTTGATTGTGATTGATGACCTCAATCAATCCCTACAAATATTTACGTTTTTCCTCAAATTATATGTCTCTAATTGCCACCAATGTTCTCCTTATCGAGATCATGATTTGGTGGTGACTTTCTTATTTCCATTTCCCTCTTATTAAGACTAAATTCTATTAACCTTATTTCCGATGTGGGTTTTCCACAAAGGTATTTTCTATTTTCAACCTTTTATTTTCCAAGAAAAATTTCAAATTGCGAGGACGCAATTTATTGAAGGAGGGGAGAATGTAACACCCCGAGCTTCCACGATACGCTTCTCATTCAATAATGCAATAGCTTGCATTGTACGCAACTTCGAGTTCTAAAACATCGCGACAAATCAAAGTAGCCGTTATGAATAGTAATAACCACTTTTTAAAATTATAGAGATTTTATATTTCAAAATGGACTTCATTTTTGTATTCCTAATATTGAAATTAGCCTATGTTGAATTTTTTGTAATTTTCTGAGAACTTCAAAATTTTTATGAATAGTGAAAAATACTTAAAACAACTTTTTTAATAAAAATAATTTATAGTGATAAATTATAATATTTGGTGGTTTTAAAGTATAATTAGAATATATTTTTACCATTTTATCCAATGGTGGTCATTAGAATTAATTTAACATTGAAATTGGACATAAACAATTGCCAATCTTTTGATATAAATTGTTTCTAAAAAACAAGCTATTTGTTGTGACAGCGGGAATTAATTATAAAATTAATTAATGCAACTAATATGTTTGGAATTTTGTAAAATAGACATCATTTTTGAATTCGGAATATCAATTATAGCTTAGGGTGAAATTTTGGCCTTATTCTGAAAAACTTCAATTTTTGATGAATAGTGAAACCACTAAGTGGTTGTTAAATAACTGATTTTTCGTTTAAATGAAATATTACCACTTCTGTGATTTGATTTTCAAAAATCCGACATACATGGTTGTCATTAAGAAGTAAAATGTGGTTCAATGGGATAAAAATAATTTTTTGGTGAATAGTAACTTATTAAGTTCTTAATCGCGATTAGTGGTAATTAGGGTAGTTTAAGGTATAAATAATACTTTAATAATATTAAATGACCTAGACACATGTCCCAACCTCATTGGTTGTGTCATGGCCGACCAAGACAAGCCATGGCCTAACTTGGGGACCCCATGGATCCACTTTTGTTGGGAAATAACATAAATTACTTTTTATTTAATGTTAAAGTGAAAATGACACTAACATAAAGTGTTTTACTAAAACAATTTTTAAGTAGGGTTACACAAGTCCAAATTTTGATTATAAATAGTCATTGGAAAGATAAAAAGATTTCCTATATCATAGTATTTTTTTTATAATTTTTAGACATTAAATAAATTTAATTATTTATGACATAATAATGATGCAGCGATGACATCATTATTTGACGATTTAAATAAAATGGAAAGATAATATAAAATCTATGAACTACACATGGCCAAAACCAATTGGATGAGTGGATTTCGATGCCTTATCACCTTATCCACGAATTATATCAATGTGGGACCTTTTAAAACCGAAACACATTTTCAAATAATGTAATGTTCCTTTACTTTCCAAAAGTGCCCCTCCTCTCCTCTTATAAAAGGCCCCCACCTCTACCTCATTTCACACACTCTTCAAGCCATTGGCTCGGCCAACCCCTGCCCATTTGCTCTCTCCACATCCCTCTCCTCATCCTAGAGTATTCCCTTTGGGCAGAATCCTTTCAAAGGAAGCCTTTAGGCTCAACTCAAAAGGAGTTACACTTTTTAAGGTAATTCATTCTCTCATGTTCTTTTGTTTTATTTTTCTTCTCCAACCCCCTAAACTCTTTTTATTCATTTCTTTTGTAACAACACCAGTATCCTCAATATACTAGGATGTTGTTATAAGAAGGATTCGAGCTACACTTACACACACCTACATTCAATGGTTAAAGAACATACGGTTTCTGTGGATGGCAAATTTCTGCCTCACGAAACGATGATTGTTCAACACTCATATAACACCTTCAAAGGTGGCCATTAAGATGTAACTATTTTTATATATGATATATAATATGTTTATGTTTTCCTTAAGCTTCTGTTTTTTTCATTTTGGGCATACCTTTATGGTTTCCATTATGGGTAAAACACGATATCTTCATTTTAGGAAGCGCGGACTACCGCCCCCTGAAAGTGATTTGATTCGTTAATACCATATGTGGGATGTGTGAAGGATAAAGTTAATGATATTATATATGTTATTATACTGGAATTATAATATACTCTCATATCATTATGATTCCATTCCAGAAAATATGAAATAGAAATGGAAGTAGCGTTCATGCGTACGTACGGCTTACCGTCTCCATGAACGGTGCATTTCATTTCTTACCTCTAAATGTGATGTAATATTATAAATGAATGTATGTACTGGATATATATGACATATATGATATCTACATCATGAATACCATTCTGGATATAATGAACCTTTGACCAAATTAACAACATGTAAGTGTAAGAAGCCTATTTTTGACTTAAGAACCAAATACCGACAAAATGAACATTATTAACTTAAATAATTACATAATGTTCATAACATTGTAATAAGTGATATAAAAAGGATAATGAAATTGAAAATGGTTCTTAATAAGGTAGATATTAACTCTAGTTTATTACTCAGGAGGTTAAAGAACGGTTGGGTCAAGTCGGGCACAAGGTAAGGGAACTTCTTAACCCAACTTCCATTCTTTGGGTTAATCTCCTACTTTCAAATTATGTCATGATATTATTATGTCTTATTTTGTATTTTTACTTTCTTTATGTGTACCTATAGTGAATACACATAATATATCTATTTTATTTTAAAAATGATCTTTTTAAGGACTTCGTCTCAATCTCCTTTCATTGAGGCATATTTGGTTTTATACACAACTTTCTTTTATACGGTGTATAAACCCCTTTGACTTTTAAGTTTATTCAAAAGGAATCTTTTTATACGAAGCATTTTACTAAACGACAAAAAGGGAATGTTTTTCATTCCGTACTTATGCGGCGACAACGACTTCTCCGCCGCCGTGAACATTATTTGAGTTTCGGCTTCCTTTACAAGCCATACCTTTTTTTAAAAAGAAAAATAAATACAATGTTTTAACATTCTTTTATTTTGGTATTGAAAATGGTTTTGAAAGCGTTTTTATTATATCAATGTTTTGTATTGATATCTTGTGATTGAAATGTGGAAATGTTATGTTTCCTTTATGCATTGTTTATGTGATATGATTATGTTATGGTTTATGATATGTTTAAACCTATTCATATGAGGAATGAATTGGACTTAATAAGTGACGGGTGGAGCCCGCTATAGCTCCTCGATGCATCGGCAGGTCTCATGAGACAAACTAGTGTCTTGGCACGAGGCCTTGACAAAATATTATTTGTGGTCTTGGCACGAGGCCTTGACTACGTGGTTAAGATAGTCTGGCATTATGCATTCCCTCATTATGAAAGTGGTTATTGATATTGCATGTGA
Organism: Viscum album; assembly: GCA_963277665.1. Classification (NCBI taxonomy): domain Eukaryota; kingdom Viridiplantae; phylum Streptophyta; class Magnoliopsida; order Santalales; family Viscaceae; genus Viscum; species Viscum album. The sequence continues at coordinate 1,410,399,624 of OY728125.1, forward strand.
TTATTCGACCAGTAGAATATCCATGTGAAGAAGTAAATGGCATTATCTCATTTTACTTTTGCCATATTATGTTGAAGTTCATGTTTAAAAGGCTTTTGTTTTAGTTATACATTGCCTTAAATGTTAATGTTTATTTATGAAAGCTTCCGCATTATTGTTATCCTTACTGAGCATCTGAGCTCACCCCTTTCAATGTTTTAATATTTTCCAGGATGTGAAGAAGTATTTTATGAATGACCTACAGGGATAGTCGGAAGAGGATATGAGTGTGGACTATGGAGACTTTGTTATTAGTTTTTCACTTTATGTTGTAATGTAACGTTTACGAATGTATCTAGTGTTTCCAAGGCTACTAAACTAATCGGTCTTTCGAGACTTGATCTTTTGTGATCATGCCAATGTTACGAAGTAATGCACCGACTCTGGGTAGCTGGTGTCGGGGCGTTACACATATCAGGGAAGGTAACAAGGTTAATACTCTAATGCCTCACTCTCATTCTCATTCTCATTATTTTTTATTCTTGATATTGTTCTTCTTATTTTAAATACATTACCTATAAAGATCTTGAAAATTATTTTCAATAACATGTAAAATTTTATTATGATTTTTAAAAGATAAATTAGAAATATAATCAAGTGTTCAATTAAAAAGATCAAGTTTTAACGTAAAAGGATGGTTTGATTTTAAAATTAAAAAAACAACCTGATATTGATGTTTTAAAAATTAAAATCAAGGATCTCAAAATCTCTCTTTCTAATTTCACCCAAGGCTAACAAAATATTAATATGTTCCTTGGTTCCCAATGCATTAAAATAAATAATCATGGTTTTGGTTTTTCAAATAATAATGCATCTTCTTAAAAAACCCACACCTTTGTAAAATGTGTTTCTCAAAATAAATTTTGAAATTATTATCATAAATACAAGAATATTATAAATATTTGTGATTTTAAAAATACAATATATATTAGTCCTAAGTTTGTCCATATTTCTTCTAATATTATTCAAAAACATAAGAAATTTTTGGTTGCTGAATCTTTACTAGCTTATGTTTGGGGACCTAAATTTGTTTTCATTAATAAATCAACTTATGTTAATACTACTAAATCCTCAAAGGTACTAAAAGAAAACAATTTTTTGATGTCTTTTAAAAACTTTCCACCAAAAATTAATGACCAATCTTTAGGTGGTTATACAATAAATGAAATGATCCAACTCAAAAAATGTTATTATCAAAAGTAAAATCCATGGTGTTGAGATCTAAATTATAATTTATGAATTTTAATGGTTTATATATACTCTATTTGTTTCATTTAGGGGGATTTTTGTAATTATCGTTTTATTTTTACCATCTCTCTTATTTAAGCATGTTCTCAACTTATATATTATACTAAATCATGTGTTATCTTGAATATTTGTTCTTAAAATCACGTTTAATTGTCTATTTTTTTGGCATGATATTCTCTTAATTATTTGAAAATATTTTATAATTATTTGAATATATTTATACATGGTTCAAAAAACCTTGTTTTCAAAATTCCTATTTTTTTAAAATGAGTTTTTTGTTCATGTATTGTTCTTGTATTATCTTAATAATAATAATATTTATTAATTTCCTTATGAAATCTCGAGTTAATTTTTTTATATCTTTATATTGAGAGTATATCTACTTTTAAATACCTATGATTTAATATTTCTTTTTTAAGGATAATAAATTATTATTATGCTTAATGTATAAAGGTTTTTTTGAAATTTTATTCTCTTACTATAATATTATATTTTTTCCTCTAACATTATTGATTTTTTACATTCCTTTTTGATAATCTCAAAGGTGGAGAAGTTTTTGATATAGGTAAAAGATAAAAGAATATATGTTTTCATGTCAAAAACCAACCTAGGTACCCTTGTAACTTGATAACCAAGCCTATCCTCACAAAGATTAAAGGACATTTCCTATCCCCACAAGTTGGCGACTATCACCTGGAATCATATAATAAGTGGGAACAAAGTTTCCACAAACACAATGGAAGAAAGAAAAAGAATCAGAATGCATACAAGCAAACTCCATAGGGAGAAGTGTATTGAAAATCAAAAAGGTATGAAATAACCCAAAGTACCAAAAAATAGGATATTTCCCATGTCCCAACAGACACTGCTCTCTAAGCCCAAGGATTAATAGATACTACCACCTCTAATTGGTGCCTTACCTTTTCTTGGACCTGGAAGAAGAAAATATATGAAAACCTGAACGCATAACTAGGTCATGAGCTAAAAGAATAGTAGGGCCTCACTAAGGATTACATAATAAGATTCCAACATTTTATTAACCAAATAAAGATTTAATTTTCAAACAAATCGGCACGGAATTTCAAAATCATATTTAAGAAAAATCATGCTTTAAATTTCAAATGATGAAAATAATTTAAAATAATGGCTTAATAAACATTTTATATAAAATAGTTTATATAAATTATTAATGAATGTAAAAGAGTTTAGAATAATGTAATATATTTAAAATACAAATAATGAGAAACATGGCCATATTCCATGAGGTGCAATACATTCGGGCTATGGATTCCCCACAAACTCAAAGTTGAATCACAACAATATGTGTATACACATATACCTTTTGACACTGACCAAATAGGACTCACTGCCATCCCATCGATAATGTGAACTGTTGTACTAAGTTTTGTTTCATTTATAAAGATTCAAAATAGTGTTATCCCAATAACTCACTAACTAACTTGGCTTTCATGTGCTCAAATATAATTCAATGATGAGAAATTTATTTTAAGACTGTTTAAAATAAAATTCATCTCATTATTCCATTTCAAATATACCAATTTCTATTTAAAAACCAATACATGGGTTTTTAATCGAATAATTCATTTTCCATGATAAAACCAATGGGTTTCTATAAAAACCAGTTTAATCCATTTTCTCAAATACCAATTTGAAATAAATTTCATCAAATCAATATCAAATTTAAATTCAACAATTTAAATTCCATAAATTCCCACCAATTTCACAAACACACCCTAATTCAATGAAATTGGGGGGTTTTCCCCAATTTTATGCCATATCAAATTCAAAAATTAAATGGAATTGGGTTTTAATAAACAAATATGAAATAAATTTATTAATAAATTTTATATAAATCAAACAATTGAATTTAATTCTAGAAATTTTGGGTTAATAAAAATTGTCTATCATAATGGAACCACCTACCACGTGATCATAGGATCTCGAAACAAAAATCCATAATCAGGAAAATCCAATGAAGAACATTGAAAATGAGGATTAGAGAATCAAACCTAGGTTCAAGATCTGAAACAGTGGGGATTAGATCCTCCAATAACATGGCAATCTAAAAAATCATTGGGAGGAAATAAGAGATAATAGGAGAAAGAGAACGAGAAGAGGAAACCAATGTAGAGGTGATCGAATATCATTTTCCAAGATTTGATCCACTTATAGAGGGGTGTAGAGGGACAAAAATTTCCTCTTGGGATCCTCCAAGGAAGAGGAAACCATATGAGGTTTTTTTGGCTCATCAAGAATCTAAATTGAGGGTTTTAGAATTTTAAAACTAATTTTTGGCTTAGAAATTTCCCATATGTAGGGTTAGCTAGGCAGGGCCACACGATTAGAAAAACCATGAAACCTAATCCTACGTACCTTTTAAAAGGGTTTCATGGTTTCTTCTAGGTGGGTGCATAGTTTGTTAAACCATGCAACAACCAACCGTACAAACCCCCCACTGTCTAGGTTTTCATGATTTTCATTAGTAGGGAACACAGTTTGGGAAAATTGTGCTCCAACCATGCACAACTTAGAAACTTTTAATTTTTTTAGAAGTTTCACCTAGAACAACCCCATACAAAACAAAAACAAAGAATTATAAAAGGATGGGTTTGGGAATACCTGAAATAGTAATAGGATGTTACAAACTCCCCACCATAGAAAATTTCTTCCCCAACAAAGATTGTTAAGAATTTTCCATGTCAAAAATATGAGGCCACTACTCTCTCATTAGCTTCTCCCTCTCCCATGTCTCATGTGAATTATAATTGTGCTACCATATAATTCGAATGGGTATCATACTCCCATGAAATACCGTGGTTTTAGAATCAAATATCTTGATTGGATGCTTAGTCATGGATAAATTTGGTTCAACCTCAAGATCACTCCAAATAAGAAAATGTGATAGATTAGATCAATACTTGTGAATATATGATACATGGAACACATTATGTATCAACATCATTTGGGGTAAAAGTGCTAAATGGTAAACACCTTTTTAAAACAAGCTCAACAACCTCAAAAGTCTCCACAAAGTGAAGAGAAAGCTTATCTTTCCTCCTAAGTCTTTGATGACCCAACTGAGGTGAAACTTTAAATAACACTTGATCACCTACAAAAAACTCCAATGGTCTATGATGATGATAATAATAAGATTCATATCAGTTCAGTGCCATCAAAATTCTATGAGAAATCGACTAAATCTTTATTATATTCTCTTGAAATAAGATCAGTCCAACCAAGGAACTTTCACCAATCTATGACTAACACAATGCATATCTACAAGGTCGTCCATACAAGTCCTTAAAGGGATCCATTATGATAATATAATGGTAACTATTTTTTTTAAGAAAACTCAACCAGCCTAGATGATCATTCCAAGTTCCACCAAAGTCAAGAACACAAGAACGAAGCATATCCTAAATAATTTGTATAGCTCTTTATATCTGTCCATCCAACTACAAATGGTATGTCATGCTCCAACATACCTGAGATCCCAATGCCTCCTAAAGACCACTTCAAAATAAAATAAGTGAATTGAGGATCCCAATCAAAGACTATATCAGATGGAACACCGTGAAAATGAACAATCTATTTCATATAGAGATTTCCCAACTCGTCAACTTTGCTGCATCACACATGGGTATTAAGTGAGTCGATTTAGTCAACTGATCAATCACAACCCATATCACATTCTTATTTCTCTAGGTATCTCGAATCCTAACCACAAAGTCCATAGATTTTTCATCCCACTTTCAAGTTGGCACTAGAAGTGGCTGGAGAAAACCAAAAGGTTTCTGGTACTCATCCTTAACCTGTTGGAATGTATAACAATGACAGACAAATTTAACAATGCCTCATCTCATATATGGACACCAGAATCATCACCGCATGTTGTAGAATGCCTTTATGTCTCTTGGGTGAACTAAAAACTAGGAATTATAGAAATCACCCATAACAACTTTCCTGATCGATAACGGTACCAAAAAATTATTCTGATAGTATAGAATGCCCTATGTGGGGAATGACCAGTTAAAAACGATCTTCCCACTTTAAAGACAATATTTAATGCTACAGAACTTGTCATCAAGTTGTTTCTCCTAAAGAATCATCTCAAGAAGAGTGTATTCCAACTGAACATTGGCAAAGGAAACCTTGCCCCTAATTTCCATACTCCAATATGCAATTGTAAAAAAAGAACCATAAAATTACACTCTTTCGATGATTCCTTCACAACTTGGGTCAGAAGTTTCCTATTCAAATTATCTGTGAGGAAATTATTTTTCCATAGGTTATAGGTGATGTAAAATTCAAAATACTGCAAGTCTTACATCCAATTCCACTGGCATAGATTCAAATATTTTTGAGAGAATATATTACTCAAGGTATTATGGTCAGAAAACATGGAAAACCTTTCTTCGAAAGATAGTGCTTCCAACTCTTAAGCTCATGCATCATAACTGTAAGTTCAAGTTCATGAGTTAGATAATTATTCTCATGTTTCCTAAGACGAAACAAGACATAAGATAAATTACACGATTACCTTTCATAAGAACGTATCCAAACCCTATAACCAATGCATCATAGAAGATCACATATATTTACCCAACCTTTAGGAGAGTTAACACTGGCGCAGTAGTCAAGAGACGTTTCATATCAACAAAATAAGTCTAATATTTTTCATACCAAACATTATTTACTCCCTTTTGGGTTTGGGAAGTCAATATAGAATCTAAATTTGAGAATCCCTTTATAAACCGGTGATAATATCCAGCTAAACCCAAGAAGCTCCAAATCTCAAAAACATTTTGTGGTTTCTCCCATGTCACAAAAAATTTCACCTTTTTAGTATCAATTGAAATACCATGTCTTTATGCCATGTTTCCTAAAAAAATATCTTCTCAAATCAAAAAATAACATTTTAAAATCTTGGAATAAAGTTGGTGATTTCTCAAAAATTATAGAACTACTATTAATAGACACACATGATCCTCCTAAAACTTAGAGTAAAGAAGGATTTAATCCAGAAAGACTACCACAAATCATCAAGATACTCATGAAAAATACCGTTCATCAAAGACATAAAGACTGCATGATAATTGATTAGAAAAAAAGGCATGACAATGTACTCATAACGACCATAACTACTCCAAAAAAAGTTTTCTGAGTGTAAAATTCTTTTTTTCTTAACTGATGGTAACCATACTGAATATCAATCTTCGAGAACCACTTATCCCCTTTAAACTAGACAAATAAGTTCTCAATCCATAGCAACATATCCTTTTAATTTATCGTAACTCGATTTAGTTTTCAATAATATACACACCGGAGAAGTGAACCATTCACTATCTCAGCAAAGAGAACCATCGCCACCCAAGGTAAGACAATTGGGCGTATAAATCCTTTCTCTAGAAGATCATCAAATTGAGACTTAAACTATTTTATTTTAGTTGGTTTTGTGAAGTAATAGGGAATAAACACTGGTTGAGTACCATACACTAAATCGATAGAAAAATATACCTCCCTTACCGGTGGAAACCTAGATAATTCATAAGAAAAAACATCGAGAAACTCAACGACAACTGGAGGGAAATCACTGCTCAAGGATTCTATTTCTAGATCAAAAGTGAACACTGATATTACCTTCCCCAACTCTAGATAATAAGGTCTGGCTCTACTAGAACTCGAGTCCCATTCTCCTTGAAAGATACGAGAAACTCCATAGGGTTAAGTAAAGGAGACCCATTGAAGATAATAATAAATCTGAACTTTATTAGCACTGAGGAAGTCCATCTGGAAGATGACATCATGCGGTTTAATGTTTAGAACCAAAAACTACCAAGAAATCTTAACATATGATAGAGAGAAAACACAAGCTGGGCTATGAAGGCCCTAGTCTTTCTTCATTCCATAGGGTGTAGTGATATCCATCACATAATAAAAAAGCTCTGTAGTAAGATATCGTAGATTAAAACTATGGGTTAAAATAAATGAATGAGATACACCAATATTAAATAAAGAAGTCACTAATGACGAAGTTTTCGTACCTTGAATCTCAAAATAATTTTATTTTATTATTTTTCAAAGATTTGAATATTATTATCGAGGTTTACATCGAGACTTAGTTTTAATTTTGTGTTTTTATTGAAAAATGAGGGTTTTGCGCTTGGCAATATCCGGAGAATGGGTAGAGAAAGTTCAAAACCGTGCATCTTCGCCCAGGTTACCATGCAGCCTGCCCAGTGTTCAAGAATTTTTAAATGAATAATAAAATGGAAGATAAAATAAACTGAGAAAAATAAAATAAAAAAATAATAAAAAGAATTTTTTAATAATAATAATAATGATAACATTATTATTAAATTATTAATATTATTATCATCATTGTCATCATCATCATCATTATTATTATATTTTGGTTTTTTTAGTTTTTTCCTTTTTTTCCCTCCTTTTATTTCTTTATTTTATTTCCCTCTTCCTATCATTCTCCTCACCCTCCCTATCCTGCCGCACCACCTACCCTCCTCTACAACCCGTTGCACCCCTCCCCTCCTCCCACTTGGTTGCACGATTCCCCCCTTTACCGGCGCAACATTTCTCCAGCACGAACCCCTACCGGTGCGACCCCCTTACTGTCGCAACATCCCTACTGGTGCGACCCCCTACTGGTGTGACCTCCCTGCTGGCGTGACCACCTTACTAGGGAGACCCCCTGTCGGTGCGACCCCCCTTCTGGAACGAACCCCAGTTGGCGCAACCCTCGATTGGCATGACCCCCTGTCCGCATGACCCCCCTGATAGCGTGACTCCCCTATTGGCCGAACCCCCTTTGGCGGCCTAACCATCACACGAATCCCTCCTGCAGCCGCACCCTTCTAGGTAAATTTTATGGTTTTGATCTCCTTTAGGGTTTCAAATTTTTCAGAATCTAAGGTCCCATTTTTTGGGTTTTATCATGACATTATTGGTTTGAACTCTTGAATTAGAATTCAATTTGAATTACAAATGGTGCAGTTAGGGTGAAATTGGAAACACACACCATTTTTGGGGATTTCTACACCAAAGGTAAGTGATTCCATGCTTAAACATTTTTGATAAATTAATTTTGATTTCTTGTAAATTTTGGCATGATTTATGGTTTATTTTCATGGTTCGAAACTAGTTTTAGAAAATATTCATTACGCGTTTGGTTTTAAAAATTTATTTTTCTTATGAAATTGGGTGGTTCCATATATAAACATTATTTGGTGAATTTATTTTACTTTACAAGGTAATTTAGTATGTTATTTTATTATTCTGTGTGGTGTGAAATAAGATTTTGAAAGGATTGAACATGCATTTTATTTTAAAGTGTCATTTATATGTGAAATTGGATATGTTTCATAGGTAAACTCTTATTGTGTCAATTAATATTATTTTATAAATTGTGTAGTTGGTTTATGATATTATATAAAGTTTATGAAACATGTTTGGAAAAAGTTTTAGTGTGCGTATTATTTGAAAATGGAATTTTTGTGTGAAAATGGTGACATGTGATGTGTAATGATTTTTTTGGTTAAAGAAATGTGTAAGTAGTGTTATGTGACATGTGAAAATTAGTTGAGAACAAAAGGGAAAACCTGGGTACCTAGGTCAGTAGAGTAAAACTACTACACTTCATGATTCAGAAGGGGTTCATCCTAGTTTTTTCTAGCAGGATTGATGATACAACACTAACTAAACAATTGTTAGGATTGGATACCACTAGAATTTTGGTTGTTACTCCTCTCTTGTGGCTTGTGCATGAGAACACTTTTGGTCATGGTTTCTATACCACATTTCACAAAGAGAAAAGGTGCCTAGTGTCCCATTGTTAGCTAGTTTCTAGAGTTATATCCCATGACTAGTTCTCTTTGGTTGCGTAAAATGTATCATCAGCATATGATATACTTTATTATTTATTTCAAAAGAAAGCATGTTTTTATTTTCTTTAAAATTGTTTTCAGTAAAAATTTTCTTTTTTTTCTTTATTTAAACTTGAAAGTTCTTTGGTATTATAATTTTTAATGCATGGAATCTTTATTGGGTGGAATACTATTGGGAATTAGCTCAACTCCTACTTAAACCTTTGGGTGTAAGTAGATTTGGTATTGTTTGACACTGGTAAGGGAAAGGATTTTGGAGACAGTGGTTTTGGTTTGTATAGGTTTGTCTTGGTGGGTAGTTGTTGAGATGTTTTGAGGGTGGTGTCCACTTTCCATGTAGTGGTTTTTGAGATGCTTTTTGGCCACCTTATTTTGTGGTGATTTTCAAGCTTTTGTATGGACTTTGTGACTAAATTTTTAAAAATTGTTACTTGTTTGGTTTGAATTTTTTTAGATTCATTTATCATTTTTACTAATTTTTTACTGATTATGAAGTTTGTGTAAATCATTCCCAGTACTTATTTACGATACCCAAGCACTTATTCCATCCTGTGGGGATCGAGAACACCCCCCGGGCTTTACCATGAACCTGGTTGGGTGCTGATTTGGATGACGACCCAACTTTGTTCGTGAAAAAATGTTATCAGATCATGTTTGATCTCTTTATGTCATTTTATTTAAGATGACTCAGTTTATGAAGGAGCTAGGACTTTCGGGGCTTAGAGTTCTGGTTGTGAGTAGGGTGCTTGGCTAGCACACCATGTGTTAGACCTCGAGTCTCCATACAATGTTGAGATCTTTTTTTGACCTATCTTCTAGGTGGGACGTACAGGTTATAGATTGCACGTGGAAAATGGATGGAGGTGAAGTGGGTTTTTCATTTCATTATCATGAAAAGTATGATCTATCTATATTTGGTGTTATTTCTAAAAATTTTGAGACCTATTTTACTAATTATTTTTCTCATCACTGCTACTTTTTATAGTGACATACCTCCCCAAAGATCTCCCTTGATCAGAGGTTGTTGGAAGCTGTGGTCTCGGCTATTCAGGCTCTAGGATAGGGAGCGGGTCCTGCTCCTGCTCTTTCCCCAGTTAGAGAAGATGAATTTGTTCCTATGATGGATATATCCCAGGAGTTTCTCAAGAACAAACCCCCAATCTTTCCAAGGTATCACAAAGCCTCAGGAAGTGGAAGAGTGGATGGAGAAGATCAAACACATGTTTTAGTTTCTTGATACTCCTAAGGAAGTCAGAGTAAAATTCATCTCATTCTTACTAGAGGGTCCTAGTTTAAGGTGGTAGGACTCAGTGTTTCAAGTTGGGAAGCATGAACAAATGATCTAGAAGGACGTGAAGGCTATCTTCAATGAACAGTACTATCCTGAGGTCTTGTCTTATTCTAGATCTAGAGAGTTTATCAATACTGTTTAGGGGGACCAATCATTGATGGAGTATGCCAACTGATTTTCCATGATAGTCCAATATGCACCTGAAATAGTCTCCAAGGAGTAGATGAAGGCTCAAAAGTTCAGAAGGGGATTGCAGCTAGAGATCTATTCTTAGGTATTCCCATTCAAGATGAAGACCTATGCTGAGCTTGTTGATCGAGATTTTATGTGGGAGATTGACTGCAATGGAAGTTCTAGTTTCTTTGGGGCTATGTCTGTCTTGGGCTACGACAGTTCATTTAAGAAGAAGAGGAAGCGAGATGAGCAGGGGAAGAAGGGAGGTGGTAGTTCATTCCATCCTTATTGACATACTTAATTTGTGGATTTTTGTGCAGGGTCTGTTGTGTTCCATCAGTGCAGGAGGGTAGGGAACATCCTAACTACATGTAATTTTCCTCCCAGTACTTGTCATCAATGTGGAATTATGGGGAACTTATAGAGGTTTTGTGGGGTGAAACACCCATACTAGAGTGGGGCGAGATCTATCGCCTCCAGGGAAGTGTCAGTTCAATCAGAGCCATCCAGATCAGTGGGATATCGATTTGGTGGTCATGGCAGTAGGAACAGATCATCTTCTGGGTAGAGTTAGATCAGGGAAGATCCATAGGTGAGTGGTAATTCTTAGGATGGGTGAAGGCATATTCATTCTATGGATTAGGAATCAGTGGGATCAGATGTATGACCTTTGATAGTATGAGGTACCATCCTGATTTCATCCTCTGTAGGAGTTTTTTTATTTGATACTGGTGCATCTTTTTATTTTATCTTTTCCCATATTGTGAATATGCTAAACTTACCAACCAATATGATGTCTTTTTCAATGGATTTGGTAACACCGTTGGGTAAGAAGAAGGAGGAAGGTCTCAGGTTTCCGTCTTGTACACTCTTCGTGTCAGGGGTTGTGATGGAGTGGGATTTCCTAATCTTAGATATGGACCTTTTTGATGTAATCCTTGGCATGGACTGACTAGTGTGATTTCAAGCGCATATCAATTTCTATAGGCGATGAGTGAGTTTTATGGCACCTGATGGGAGTCCTCACATATTTCTTGGGGAACGAGAACCTCATTCGGGTCATGTGGGACTTCCACTCCCAAAGTTTGGAAGTCTTTCGTTTCAGTTTTCATTACTCGAGCTAAAGAAAAATGGTGGTTCTCCTAAGGGTGGATTACCTCCTGTAGTGGATGAGTACCCAGAGGTATTTTCAGATGATTTTTTATGACTACCCCGAGAGAGTGATGGAGAATTTTTGATTGTTTTGGAACTGGGAACACAACTGATATATCTTCCCTTATATCGTATGACACCCATCGAGTTGAGGGAATTAAAGATACAACTATAAGATTTAGAATCCAAAGGGTTCATTCACCTGAGCATCTCTCCCTGGGATTCTCTAGTTCTATTCATAAAGAAGGTCGACAGATCTTTCCAATTTTGCATCGATTACCGAAAGTTTAATAAGGTAACAATTAAGAATAAATACCATTTCCTTGAATTGATGACTTGTTTGATCAGATGAAGGAGGAAAATTGGTTTTCAAGATAGACTTGCGTTCGGGTTATGACCAAGCTAGGTGAGAGAGGTAGATATCCTGGAGATGAATTACTGAAGTAGGTATGAACACTTTGAGTATTTAGTCATGTATTTTGGAAGGAAAAATGCTCTAGTGGTTTCTATGGTGCTCATGAATAGGGTGTTCTACTAGTATATTGACTCCTTTGTTGTGGTATTCATGGATGAAATCCTAGTTTACTCTGGATCCAAGGAAGAGCATGGGCATCATTTGCTGATCATGTTGGTCACTCTACAAGATCATCGCCTTTATGTGAATATTTCAAAGTGCATCTTCTTGATTAGGGAAGTGAATTTTATGGGACACGTGATTTTAGAGAAAATGTGTTTTAGTGGATACCAAGAAGATTAGTGGAGTTATGTCATGGGAACAACTGAAGAATGTGTTCGAGATCAAGAGTTTTATGGTCCTGGAAGGTTATTACAGACGATTTGTTTGGGATTTCTCTCATATCTCTTCATTCATGACTACACTCACCCAAAAAGGGGTGATGTTTTAATGGAGACTATAGTTTCAAGCCTCCTTTGAGGAGTTGAATTAGTGGCTGACTACCACACCTATTTTGATCTTGCCAGAATCTAGGAAGGGATACGTGGTTTATTGTGATGCTTTAGGTATGGGCCTCAGGTGTGTTATCATGCAAGATGATCATGTGGTGGCATATGGATCTCGACAACTCTAACTGCTTGATAATAAATACCCAACCCACGACTTGGAGTTTGTAGCAGTGATACATGCCCTGAAGAATTGACACCAATATCTTTTTGGGGAGAAAATTTTGGCCTATTCGGACCATAAAATCTTAGCCTATATATTCTCCCAAAAATATTTTAACTTGAGGCAAAACTATTAGATCGATTATTTGTAGGGGTTTGACATTGATATCATCTACACCCTGAGCAAGGGTAATGTGGTGGCTGACACCTTGAGCAGAAAAGTGCTTGTGTAGGCTTTGAGGAAAGTTTGGTGATGGATGGACCTTGATGTGGCTCTTTCCCCAAATGCACTTGGAGACTAAGGAGCACAGTGGAGGTGCGTTATTGGAAAGTGTTTAGATAACTCCTTCTCTTTTGGAGTTAATTTAGTGGGAGAATCTTAGTGATGATCTATACCAGTAGTCCATGTAGTTTCTTCATGGCGGGGAGACATCTCATGATTGGTCTTTGTCTCTTGAGAGAATCTTATGATTTAAGGGCCATTTTGTGGTGTTTTTGTCTCTAAGGAAGGTGGTTATGCATGATAGACACCAATATCTGTGGTCCATCCATCCTAGAGCTTCCAAAATGTATTATGATGTTTTTGGCAGTTTTGGTGGCCAAGATTGAGTCGTGACATAACTAATTTTGTATCGATGTGCTATACATGTCAACATGTAAAAGAAGAGCATCAAAGTCCCTCCGGTTTGCTTCATCCATTATCTATTCCTACTTGTAAGTGGGATGACATCTCCATGGATTTAATTGTTGGATTTCCTCGTACACCTAGAGGAAGGAACACTATTTGGGTAGTGATTGATAGCTTGACCAAATCATCCCACTTCATTTGATCAGAGATTCAGCGAAGGTGGATGAGCTAGGCCGGTTGTATGTTCAAGAGTTTCTAAGGATTCATGGTTTGTCTTCAGTGACTGTTTCTGATAGAGACCCCTGCTTTACCTCTCATTTTTGGGAAGGCCTTAAATGTGCATTGTGGTCATAGATTAAGATGAGTACGACATACCATCTTCAAATGGGTAGCCAGGAAGAGTGGGAAAATTAAATTCTAGAGGACATGCTTCATGCATGTGTTTTAGATTTTGAAGGATCATGTGACAACTATTTGGGATTGGTCAAATTCGCTTATAATAATAGTTACCAATATTCAATTCGCATGGATCCATTTGAGGGGGTTTATGTTTAGCTATGTTGGTCCCCTTTATGTTGGGTTGTGGTAGGCAAGACCTCACTCATGGGACCGAGTCTTGTGCAAGACTCGTATGAGAAAGTCATGTTGATCAGGCAATGGTTATTAACAGCTCAAAGTCTCGCCAAATTTTATACCAATCATAGGCATCGAGATCTTGATTTTTCCATGGGTGATAGGGTATTCTTGATGTTGGTCCCCCACTTGGGCCATCGTCATTTGGTAAAGTTGGGAAAGCTAATGCCGGGGTATGTCAGACCTTTCAAGATCACCGAGAAGATTGGAAAAGTGGCATACATGTTAGATTTAACTTCTTAGTTGACGTCAATTCATGACATATTTCATATCTCTCAATTAATGAAGTATAATCCAGATCTGTCCCATGTGTTGAATTGATAAGAGTTGGAGATAGATCTTGATTTATCAGTGTTTGAATGACCAGTGCAGATAGTGGACTCCCAAGAGAAGGTGCTTTGTGGGAAGTCTATTATGTTGGTCTGTGTACTTTGGTAGCATGGAAATGATGTGCATGGGATTTGGGAGTGAAATTCATGGGAAAATCAAGACTATCTATTTTTATTCTCCGATCACACTTCGAGTTAACTTTTAAGGGTATAAATTTTTCACGGTGGAGAGAATTATCATACCTTGACTCTTGAAATAATTTTATTTTATTAATTTTCATGGATTTGAATATTATTGTCGAGTTTTGAGTGGATGCATAGTCAGACTTATGTGTTTTTATTTAAAAATGAGTGTTTGGAACTTGGTAGCATCCAACACATGGGCAGAGCACGATCGAAACCATGCGGATTCGCCCAGGTCACTGTGCGTCCTGCCTAGTATTTAGGAATTTTTAAATGAATAATAAAATTGAAGATAAAATAAAATGAGAAAATTTTTTTTTTTGTAAAGAGTTTTTTTATAATAATAATAATTATAATGATATTATTAAATTATTATTATTATCATTAAATTTTTCATCATCATCATCATCATCATCATCATCATCATTATCATCATCATCATCATCATCATCATCATCATCATTATTGTATTTAGGTTTTTTTATGTTTTTATTTTCATTCTCCCCTTTTATTTTCTCTTTTTTTTTCTTTCCCTATTTCTCTCATTCTCCTCCCCCTCCCTATCCTATCGCACCCCCTCCCATCCTCTTCAAACCATCACTCCCCTCCCCTCCTCCCACCTGCTTTCACACCACACCCCCTTGCCAGTGCGACCTCCTTGCTGGCATGACCTCCCTACCAGGGGGATCCCCTACCGGTGTGACCCCTTGATAGTGTGACCTCCCTATTGGTGCGACCCCCAATTGGTGAGACCTCCCTGCCAGTGTGACACCCCTGCCGGTATGACTCCCCTATTATTCATCTCCCCTCTGGCGACCTCACCCTCATGTGAATCCCTCCAGCGGCTGCACCCTTCTTGGTAAATTTTAGGGATTTTGTTCTCCTTTATGGTTTTGGTTTTTCCAATAGATAGGTTCCCATTTTTAGGGTTCAATATTGAAATTATTGGTTCGATCTCTTGAATTAGGGTTCAATTTTTCTTTCTTGTGGTGAAGTTAGGGTACGATTGGAGTTTCACACCAGTTTTTTTGGGATTTCTACACCAAAGGTAGGTGATTCCATGTTTAAACATTTTTGATAAATTAATTTTTATTGCTTTTAAATTTTGGCATGATTTATGATTTATTTATGTTGTGAGAAACTAGTTTCATAAAATTTTATTTAGGTGTTTGGTTTTAAAAATGTTTTTTTCATATGTAATTGGGTGGTTATATGTTTAAACATTATTTGGTGAATTTATTTTACTTTCCTAAGTAATTTACTATGTTCTTTGATTATTGTGTGTAGTGTGAAATTGATTTTTGGTTATATTGAACACAATTTTGATTTTAAAGTGTAATTTCTATGTAAAATTGGGTATGTTTCATAGGTAAATTCTTATTGTGTCAATTAATATTATTTTACAAATTGTGTAGTTGGTTTATTAAATTATATAAAGGCTTCAAAACATGTTTGGGAAAAGTTTTGGTATGTGTATTTATAACAACCCATACTTTACATACATTGATATTACTTAAAAGTTGAATAATATTCCTTAAAAAATAGAACAAATCCATGATAGGTCCGTATAGGTATAATGTATTTAGAAACTGGGAAACATAAACAAATGGTTAATAAGGAATCTTCATTGTTTCCCACTTATTTCATCATAACTAAACCCCTTTTGACATGTCTTACTTAATACGCTTCTTCATGACATGGGGAAAAGAAACATATGAAAGGGTGAGATAAGATTCTTACTAAGGGTAAACAAGGGAGATATTAATCATATCATAATTATAAGACATAATAACATAACATTTGAAAATATTATCCTGAATATTAAAGATTGGGATATCATGTCATGCGATAAATCATAAAAGTTCATAAGAATTAATGAACATAATCCCAAAATTCATAACATACGACATGAAGTTTTTTGGCATACACATAAGCATATAAAATCATTTCATATTAGTCAAGGATCATTTCCAAGACCATCAAAGTGGACAAAGTATATTACTAAACTGAGTTCACTCCTCGTTCCAACCCTGTATTACTGAACTGAGACCATTTCCCATTCAAACCATGTATATCTATTGTGATATAATTTTTTTACCCAATGAATTAGAGGGAGATATAGGTCCCACCCATATCATAATTAAATAATTCTTATATGTTCTAGGAAAACATAAATCATTCATCATATCATAACCTGAGGAATAAAATGGGTTTCTTAAACATCATTTCATCATAACATAATCCATTTAAAACAAATAGATTTAAGAAATATTATTCCATCAAAAAAATAATCAAATCATATGAAAAATAAAGAAATTATACTTGAAACATAACCCTATTAAAGAATTATATCTTAGATGGAAAATTGTTTTGATATAACACTTGAAATTAATTCTTGAGGAAAATATCCTTTGTTCTTCAAAAATGTTTTCTTTTCTCAAAATGCCATGAAATTTTAAAAGAAAATAATTTATTTAGAAATAAAATTTAAATATTATAGAGGAATATTCATAGAAATAAGGAATTATTAAGACACAAAAATCCATTCATTTAGTATAAGTTAAAAAAAAATCTCCTCATACTTTTATTAAAAAAGTCAAAAAATACCTCATATAAAAAACAAAAAAAGATTCCTTTCACACCATTTAATAAAAGTTAACCAATGGCGAAAATTGAATTGAATTTTTTTTTTGAGGAGTAGAAATAATATTATATATTTAAGAAACATGTATGTGGATGATAAATATACCCCAGTAGAAATACTTATGTATAAACAATCTCATATAATAATGAGATTATGAAATCAACCCTTTCATTTTAGGTTTTATTTCCTCTGTATGTATCTGAACCTACTGTATAATAATTTAAATAATTTCATGTACTTATTTAAGAATCGTATTAATTTTTATGATATCATATATGAACATATTATCATATTTTTTTAATAATATTTCATTATTACTTGTTATTAGGTTATTAAATGCTTCAATTTGTTTATGCATGTTTTGTCGAATAAGTTCCAGTTATCCTTAATAGGTCATAGTTATAAAATAAAAAAATGATATTAATATTAAAAATATAATATTTGTTCTTTCTATACATATATATAATCATTATTTAATGGAGATTATGTAGAATAAATCACATCACATCGTGGAGACGGTAGGTTGTACGTATGCACGAGCGACGATATCATTCATATAATTATTGTATGGTATTTAAGTGAATGATGTATAATATTTCTGAATAAGTATATTGTTATAATAATATTTTATAGTTATTATTTCAATAATTATACCCATACAAGTAAGGTGGTGGTGAAAAATAGATTACACCACGATGTGGAGACGGTAAGCCGTATGTACGCACGTGTGGTGATTTTATTTTTCATATGATGGATAGAAAGTGGAATATTATTGTTCCATAATCATAATAACATCTCAGTATATAATTTATTATGTATTTTGTACTTTATGATGAAACAACTCATGAAGAGGAAGTATAAGAAGAAAGAAGTTTGAAAGAATCGGTAGTGGAGATTAGCTCTTCTTCGACCTGCTTCCCCTAAATATCCTTTTAGAGCACTAGAGTTGGTCTTTAAAGAAGACAATAAACTCTATAATGTAACTGGGGAAGTTGTTAAGGGATAATGGTAGTTGATGGCCGATCTTTAAGTTTCAAAGTGAAGTGAAGAGGTGAGGGAGGAGGTTCCATTTTATAATTGAGGCGAGATGAAATTTTTGGATCTCCAAAAATACTAATTTAAAATAAAATCAAACCCCTTAAAAAAACCTCCAAAATGTCCGAGTTTAGAATATGAGATGAGATATGGTTGTAATATAATAAACCAAAATATTTCAGACAAGTTTCTCTATCAATTTAAGCCTTATCATTTTAGTTAACATTTTGTTATTATATTTAATTTCTAACAAGGGTAACAAATATTTAAAATATTAAAGGGATAAAATATTTAACTATTTGACGTAAATTAGACCATAAATAAACAACTTATAACATTTTAGAACATATCATAATTATTATCTATTTTTTTAAAATATTTTATGATTTTTAAATATTTTAATAAAACATTATTTTGGTAAACAATCAATAGTGTCAACTTTGACAATATTCAATTCATTGATTTTAAAAAATATTAAGACAACTATTTAACATCAAAACAACTATTTTATAATTTTTCTAAGAGGTAAATGTCATCTATAAAATTCATTATAAATATTAATTAGCCTAAATTATATTTATTTTAATATTTTTAATAACATTTATTGGTTATCTCTATTAATAAAATAATTTCTAGATAAATTTTGTGTAATTATCTAATATACTTATACATTGAATAAAAATAAAAAATAAAATACTATGATGAATATAAATCTAATAGATTTTATAAAAATATTTTTAATAGAATTTATCTTTTGGAAAATTTATCATTTAAAATGTTATACTTATTATTTATGAATGTGACAATTTTAACATCACTTTAAATAAAATAATATAAGCATCACAATCTCTTCTATAAGGATCCAAATGGTCACTAACTTGACCCTTGGATGTTTATGGTCGAGAATATTTGGCCAATTTTTTGGGTGTTTTGATTCTTATTAGTATTTTAATAAAAATTGTTTTATTGATTTCTCATTAATCATTTAATTTTTACATCGTCAAAGTATAAATCTTTTACGGAATAATTTATTTAGTAAAAATTACTAATAAATTACCATGATAAAGAGAAAAATTTAGATTTAAAATGATTATTTATAATTGAATTAATATTCTCTATGAACTTATATAAAAAATGATTTAGTTATTAAAATTTGAGTCACACATATCTAACTTTTCTTTACATAAAATAAATCATATGTTCTAATCTCATCCAAGTGGATTCAAAAGGACAACATTTCGATCCAAGGATGATTTAAATCAATTAAACTAATCCAATTATATTAAGACAAGTGTTAGGGTAATTTTATAATAGTATTCTTACCCTTAATTACCCTATTTACCCTTTTACTGTATTAATAAAAAAATTACCGAAGTTACTATTCATAATGCCCAAAAATAAAATAAATATATTTAAATAATTTTTACACATTGATTAAAAATATGGATACCATTTTTCAAAATTAAAAGCATAGAATTTTTATTAATTAATTTAAAATTAATCCTATTGTCGAAAAGACAGAATGAATTTTAAAAGTTAAAACATTATAAAAGATTGAATTGTTTTTACATCTGAATTCAATATAAAATTAATGATAATGGCATAAATTATATTGAATGATAAAAATATAATCTATTTATAATTTAAAACAAATCAATATTATATTTTTTCCATATTAATTATTTTAATGAAAAAATATGTTTTTAATTAAAATTTAGTGTATTTTTACTATTCATCAAATTTTGAAAGTTATCAGAAAATAATAAAATTTCATCCAAAGTAAATTTTTATATCACAATTCCAATGAAAATTTTTATGTTTTCATATAAAAATTATTAATGTGTCAACATCTTAATTTAAAATAGGTTCACCATTAAAATGAAAAAAATTACCCTTTTGAAAAAATATAGGGTTTTATACATCAAATAGGGTTTATTCAAACTCTATGAAAAAATTTATATTGGATGAATATAAAAAATATTTTATTAAGTATATAACATACATATTTAATTAATTTCATTTACTAATAGTAATTCACTTAATTTATTAATACGGAAAATAAAAATATATAAATGATTTATATTCTTCATAAATAATTGGTAGAAAATGACTTCACCATACATTTTTATAGGTCAGTTATATTTATTCTCACTAACATAATAGTTAGGTTAAAATTATAATTTTATACTAAGGGAATATCATGGTTCTATTAAATCCACAATTTCATGCAATGAAAGCTATTGAAGAATTAAAATTATTTAAAGAAAATATTTTATAAAAACTTTCGGGTGTTACATTATACCCATTAAATGGAATTTTTACCTTGAAATTTCATAACTTTGATAAAAAAATGAGGATATATATCCCTCATTAAATCCTTAAGTTTCCATGTAGCTTCCTCAAATTGGTGGTTCCACCAAAAAACTTTTACCAAATGAGTGGTCTTGTTTTGCAGAACTTTTTTTACTATGATCCAGAATCTCTATCAATTGTTCTTCATAAGAAAGATATTGCTCAAGTGGTATGACTTATAAGTTTTGTACATGTTAATGATTAGATATTTACTTTATTAGGAGAGATACATGGATCATATCCTGAACTTGAGATAGATTCGTTGGAAGTTCCAATCGGTAAGATACCTTCCCAACACGATCCAAAATTTCAAAATGACCAATATACCTAGGGATTAGCTTTCCCTTCATTCCAAATCGCATTACTCTCTTCCAGGGAGATATTCGTAGAAACACCTTGTCACCCTCTTCAAACTATAGGTATTTTCTTTAGTTGTCAGTATAAAAGTTTTTTCAACTTTGAGATGCTCTTATGTACTGTTGAATAGATCTGACATTTTTTCCTATTTCATCAACAAGATAAGGTCCTCATAGCATTATTTCCCCAACTTCTTCCCATAAAGTTTCAATTATTCATTTCTTTCAATATTGGGTTTCATAAGGAGCCATATTAATACTGGAGTGAAAGCTATTGTTGTAAGAAAATTACACCAAAGGTAGGTGTTGATCCCAAAAAAATTTGAAATCCATACAGATAGCTCTCAACATGTCTTATAGAGTTTGAATTGTCCTCTCAGACTAACTATCTATCTGAGGATGATGAGTAGTGCTGGAACATAACTCTTTATCCAGAACCCTATGAAGACTTCACCAAAACATCAAGGTAAACCTCAAATCCTAATCAAATATAATGGAACGTGGTACTCCATATAATATTACCACTTCCTTTACATATATCCCAACAAGATGATAAATAGAGAAATACTCTATAATAAAAATGAAGTGTGTCGAATTCGTAAGGAGATAATATATAACCTAAATATCATTATGGATTTTATATGTTTTGGGAAGTCCGATGAAAAAGTCTATAGTGATGTTTTTCCATTTCAATTCTGGTTTGGGTAATGGTCATAACATCCCCTTAGACTTATATCTCTTTTCTATAACTTACTGACAAATCAAGCACCAAGAGACATATTCAACAACATCTCTTTTCATGGCATCTCACCAGAAACACTCTTTCAGGTCCCTATACATCTTTGTGCTTCTAGAATAAATAGATAATGAAGAACTATGAGCCTCATCCAATATATTCTTCTTTAATTCAGGTATGGGAGGAATAAAAACCCGATTCCCGAACATTATTATTCAATCACAATCAAAGTTTAATTTAGGAACATTTCTCACCTTCTTTTGTAGCTCTACATCTTCCTTCTATGCCTCGTTAATCTTCAATTATATAGATGGTTGAACACTCAATTGAGAAAGATATGATTTCTACCATTCCTCTAAAATTTCAAGATCAATCCTTTTTCAAATCCATAAATATTAGATCTTTTGTGATCCTTATCATTAAAAGGGTTGCACAGTCCTTTCGACTCAAAGAATGTACCACATTGTTCTCTTTCCCAGGGTGGTAATGTATTGAGAATTTGTAATTTTTAATCAACTCAAACTATCTTATTTGATGAATATTTATATCCTTTTGTGTGAAAATATACTTTAAATTTTTATGATCAATATAAATATCACACCTTTCACTATAAAGTTAATGCCTCCATATCTTTAGAGTAAATATTACCAAAGCTAACTCCAAATGATGAGTTGGGTAATTTTGATCAGGGATTTTCAATTGTTATGAGGCATAAGATATGACCATATCATTTTTCATGAGAACACAACCCAACCCCTTCTTGTATGAATCAATATAGATTATAAACCTTTCTCAACTAAAAGGAAGTGTGATCACAGGTGCAATGGCTAACCTTATTTTTAGCTGTTTGAAATTCTCTTCACATTACTCCATCCACCTGAACTTAACTCCTTTACGAGTTAACTTAGTGAGTTGATTAGATAATCATGAAAAATCTTTCAAAAAACATCGATAATATATTTCCAAACAATGAAAACTTCAGATCTCAGTTACCATTGTTGGTCTTGGGAATGTTTTAATAACTTCAGTTTTGTTGGATCCATATATATCCCCTCTCTTGAGATTATGTAAACAAAAAATGAAGCTTTATGATTCCAAAATTCACACTTGGTAAATTTTTCATAAATATTATCCTTCTTCTACATCTTCAATACAATTCTCAAGTTATCTTCATGATCTTACTTGTTTTTCGAATAGACAAGAATATCATCTATAAATACCACCACAAACTGATCCAAATAGTCTCTAAAGACTCTATTCATTAGATCCATGAAGATATAGGGATAATTAGTAAGACCAAAATGCATCACTATAGATTCATAGTGTCCATACCTTTTACAGAATGTCATCTTTGATATATCCTCCTTTTTGACCCTTAATTGATGATATCCTGAATAAAGATCAATCTTGGAAAAGTATTGAGCTCGAATTAGTTGGTCGAATAAGTCATTAATTTGGGGAAAAAGATATTTGTTTTTTATAGTGATCTTGTTAAGTTCTCGAAAATCAATGCAGAGACTCATTGATCTATATTTCTTCTTAACAAATAGAAATGGTGCTCCCCAAGGTGATTCCCTAGGGTGTATGAATCCATTTTCAATATTCTATTGGAGTTTTTTCTTAAATTCCTACAACTAAATTGGGGCCATACTATAGGGTGTATTTGAAATAGGAATAAAACCCTGTATGTTTCCTATTGAAAACTCAACTTCATGATTTGGTAGAAGAGATGATAATTATTCTGTAAAGACATCATCAAACTCCTATACAATAGCTGTATTCTTAATTTTGAATTTCTACCCAACCATTTGAGATATATGACCTTCATTTATAGAGATCAAGACTCATAAGATGGAAGAAATTTCTGCTGAAAGGTTATATTTGTCATTGCATTGATAGATGATCATAGATTGATCTGGAATATGAAATGTGACTTCCCTTACTTGGCAATTTATATGAGATCTATATAGAGAAATCCAATCCCTTATAAGAATCACATCGAATTACACTATAGGAAGGATCACAATATTTGTAGGAAGCACTTTCCCACAAACTTCAACCAGAGAATAATTACAACCTTTTTATGTGACCGTTGTCCATTTGGATTTTTCACAACTATATCAACATCTAATTTTAGAGGTAATATGATGATACCCTTAGAAAATTATTTAGAAATAAAAGAGTTGGTGGATCCAGAATCAAATAAAACATTTTTTACTTTAGAGTGGATGGTAAGTGTTCCTTTAACCACTTCATTATCATACTCCACATCACTGATAGTGATTGCATGGGATTTTACTTTGTCTTTGGCCTTAAGAGTTTGCTGATGTAGATCATAATCAATTACCATTAGATTAAGGAATTGATTTTAATAGTGCCCCATTTCATTAAAATTATATCATTGAAGTGTAGGAGGTTCATTCTATGTTGCATTTTCTCTATTCACATCATTAGACATCTTTTTTCCATCACTTTAGCATTCAACTACCTGATGAACTTATTTTCTACACTTACAACATTTACTAGTCCCTTTAAGACAATTTACACTATGTTTCTTTCCACACTTTGATCATAAGGGAAAACTCATCTTCTTTTTAGTGCGGTCTTTAGATTTTCCCTTCAATTCCATTTTCTTCTTCCTATCAAACCCATAGGAATGATGGGTTACTCCAATCTCCATATCAACCATGAGATCACATCAAACTATGTTTTCGTAGCTATTTAATTAACTTATGGATAATTCCCTTTGGAGACTTGGTTTTAAGCCACTAGAGAATTGATCAATTTTACTCTCAGGTTGGATAAGAATTCCAGAAGTGTACCTTGTAAGCCTTATAAAATTTGATTTTTAGGTATTGATAGATTCATCATCCTTTTTCTTAAGTTCAAGGAACTCCTTATCCATATTTTTTTTGAAGAATATGAGGAAAGTACTTATTGAAAAATAAGTTCTTGAACTCATCCCATTCTATGGATTCAATTTCATCTCTTTGAATTGTATTTTTGATAAGGTTCCACCATTGATCAGATTCACCTTCCAAATGATAGACTACTAAGATGACTTTATAATGTTATGAAAATTAGAGAAATGAAAATATCTTTTTAGTGGTATTGATCCATTCTTCAGACACTAATGGATCAGAGGACCCACTAGAATAAGGTGGATTCTACCTCATAAAGGACTCAACAGAATGTTGTTCTATCCTTTGCTTGTTTGGAAGTACTACATGATCCATATCTTGAAAAAGTTGTGTGAGAATAGCTATAACATTTTTCATTATATCTTCCATAGAATTTGTTTTCTCAGGAGGATAATAATTTCATTGCTAATCTCATTCATCTTTAACATGGTTCCTTCAGGTTCCATCCATTGACTAAAACCAAGAAGCTTACTATGAGAAACACTAATTATAATGTAAAAAGCACATAATCATGAATAAAATTTTAATTTAGTACACATTAGGTTTTATCCTAGGTTATTCATGATCATTTCTAAAATACTAAGATTGTATACTTCA
Source organism: Viscum album (assembly GCA_963277665.1). Lineage (NCBI taxonomy): Eukaryota > Viridiplantae > Streptophyta > Magnoliopsida > Santalales > Viscaceae > Viscum > Viscum album. The sequence goes on from OY728125.1 coordinate 1,410,424,986, forward strand.
TAATATAATTTGAGTTCTTACTTAGGTTTTCTCATCCTATTTTCCAAAGGTTAACAATACATTTCCTCTGATACCAACTATAAGAAACCATACTTTACATACATTGATATTACATAAAAGTTAAAGGAATATTTATGTATAAATATAACAAATATATTATAGGACTGTATACATGTAGTGTCTTTAGAAATAGGGGAACATAAACAATTGGTTTATAAGACATATTTATTATCTCCCACTTATTTCATCATAACTAGATCCCTTTTTGACATATCTTACATAATACCCTTATTCATGACCTGGGGAAAAGAAGCATATGAAAGGGTGATCTCATATGCTTAGTAAGGTAAAATAAGGGAGATATTAATCATATCATAATCATAAGACATAAGAGCCTAACATTTGAAAATCTTATCCTGTATATAAAAGATAGTGATATCATGCCATAGGATATGTAATAACACGCCAATTCTCCTTGGCTTTAGAGTAAAATGAGTCATTCCTAGGCTTTAAGCGACATCCCCAAGATGCCAAAGGATGGTAATAAATACCGAAGGGATTCAAATACAAGTGGGGTATGATTTAACCTTTAAGATATAAACCAATAATCCAACCAACCATAACCAAACATTCACTATTAATGCACGAATGAATAAAATACAACTCAAAAACTTCATGTATTTAAAAACCACATCAAAGTAAGAAACAACAAAATAATAACCAATTATCAAAGTACATAATAGATAAACTACACAAGACTCTAAAAATAACACAATACTTTATGCTCCACAAGATCCAAGATCCACAATTTATGAATAGTCCAAACATCATGAGGTAGTGCTAAACACGTGTGAAGCATTACATTTTCCTTTGTCCTGGAAGATAACATCTGCAAAAGTACCAAAGTTCTAAAGTAGGGGTAAGTATAAAACTCAGTAGATTTTCCCCAATGACTTCTCTACTCACGCCACTAGGATAGAAGAGTTAAAAAAAATTATATAAAAAAAATTATATAAAAAATTTCTCAAAACAGTTTATAACTAAATATTAACAAGTTTACAAAACCATTCATTACCAAAAGAATACAAGTATAATTGAAACTGATTTTCCCAGCAAGATATTTTTCCATAAAAATAACTAAACAAGCTTTGAAATCATTTCACAATATCCCTTTCTTGGCATGCCCAACCATTACACAAACCATGAAACCAACCATGCATGCTATGTTATGAAAATTCCATACTCATGAGCAGTTTCTTGTTGATCTACCAAGTCATCACTAGGTAATAGTCTCCCATGTTCCATTAAATCGTTGGCACCTAGGGCAAGTTAATATTTCAACCAAGCCCCGTATATGTAATTACCATGTGCCATTAACCCTTTGGCATTGAGCACAATGTCATATTTTAACCATTCCCCATATATAGAACATCAACACACACCAAATATTCCCAATCATCATGCCAAAACAACCCTTTAAATAAAAAACACATTTTTATTGAAAACCATTTCTGTCAAAACCATTTCAATGCCAAACCGTTTCAATTCCAAACGATTTCAATAAAACTCAATTTTTATTAAAAACCAATTATATTGAAAACCTAATTTTTTATAAACCATTTAGTAATTCAATAAAATCTATAATTTAAAATCATCATTTTAAATTCAGGAAACTAAACCCCCTTTGCACAACTATTCACCAAGATCACACAATTTTAAAGAAACCATAAATCATCAATAAAGAATATTTTTACATGATTTTAACAATAAATTTATTTTAAATAATTTTTTTTAATATATGAAAATCAATTATAGCAAGAGGTGTCAAGAAATAATCCTTCAACCTCTAATTGTTTGACGAAACTCAACAACAGATGAAGAACGCTCAAGAAGGCGGGTCGATTCTCCAAGAACGACCGTAGTTCTCTTATCCTAGAAAGATCATGAATAAATATTGAATTATTTAGCATAAAAAAACATATATCTACCCACTATAGGTTCAGATATGAGAAAAATGGAGATGGGAGATGTAGATCTAAGCAGATCTAAGAAAACATGACAAATCAGAAAAGAATGGTGACATACCTCAAGAATCGGATCAAGATTCCAAGAAAGAAGCTTAGATCTATTCATATATCATGAAAAAAACCATATTTAGACTTAATTGGAATTAAAAAACTTATATCTACCCACAAGAGGTGTAGATCTAAGAAAAGGAGAAGGAGAGAAGGAGGATTTTGCAGAAAATGAAAAAGAACCAAGAAGATCGGCACTTACCCCAAGAACCGGGCTTGAAATCACCAAGGGAAGACTCTAGGTTGGATCCAACTTGTGTGGGGAGATTTCTACATAATTATAGGTAGATTAATCTAGAAATATAATAATTTTGAAGCCAAAACTAAATATATAGAGCAAAAATGTGTCAGCTTCTAGAAAATAGGATCTAGATTTGACCTCTGTGCAAGATTTGACCGCAAAATTTGGGCCAACCATGTATGGATCGTGCGAACTTACTTTTGGTCCCAACACTCCTTATAAAACCTCCAAAATTTCCCATCCTTCACCTTTAACATTTTTATGAAACCACATTTTTTTATGGAAACATCCCACTTTATGGAAACACCCCACTTTATGGAAACAACCCACTTTATGGAAACACCCCACTTTATAGAAACAACCCACTTTATTGAAACAACCAACATTATGGAAACAACCAATTTTATGGAAAATCTATATATTATGGAAACTCTCTATTTTATGGAAACTCTATATTTTATGGAAACTCTCTATTTTATGGAAACTCTCTATTTTATGGAAACCCAATCAAAGACACACCATTTAAAAAACACGCGGAAAGGGGTTATGTACCCGAAACCAGGGGTACTACCGGATAAATCATAAAAGTTCATAAAAATAAATTAAAATATTATCAAAATTCACAACATAAGACATGAAGTTTTGTGGAATACATATAAGAATAAAAAATCATTCAATATTAGTCAAGACTCATTGCCAAGACCATCATAGTGGACAAAGTATATTATTGAACCAAATTCGCTCTTTGTTCCAAACCTATATTACTGAACCGTGTCCATTTCACATTCTAACCATATATATATCATGAGATATAAATTTTTACTCAATAAATTAGAGGGAGATATAGATCCCACCCATCTCATAATGAAATCATTATTACATGTTCCATAAAAACATAAATCATTCATCATATCAAAAACTGAGGAATAAAATAGTTTTATTAAACTTCATTCAATTATAACATAATCCATGTAAAACAAATGATTTTCCAAAATATCATTCCATCAAAAACATTATAAAATCATAGAAACAGTAAGGATATTATAACTAAAACATAACCCTATTAAATAATTCTATCTTATATGGAAAATAATTTTGATATAACATTTGAAAATAATTTTTGTGTAAAATATAATTCCTTCTTCAATTTTTTTTTATTTTCTAAAAATGCAGAACAATTTTATAAGAATGGAATTTATTTGAAAATAAACTTAAAATAGTTTAGAGAAAGCTTCATGGAAATATGGTGTTATGAAGATGTAAAGTTTTTTTCATGCTGTATAAGTTAAAAAAACATTCTCCTCATACTTTTATTGAAAAATTCAAAAAAATACCTCATATCTAATAATGAAAATCATATTTTTTAATAAAAATTCACCAATGGGTAAAATTGAATCTAAAAAATTGTATAAGAATCGAAATAATAATAAATATTTAGGAAATATGGATGTGGATGATAAATATACCTCAGTAAATACTTACGTATAAACAATCTCAGATAATAATGAGTTTGAAAAATTATCCCTTACCTTTTAGGTCCTATTTCCTATGTATGTATCCAAACCGCCTATATAATGATATAAATAATTTCATTGTATTATTTCACAATCATAGTCATTTTTATGAAATCATATATTATCATTTCATTATCATTATTTTAATAACATTTTCTTCTGAAATCAATTGAAGCTATTGAAGCTATTAAAGCTATATGATCATATCATCAACATTTGCTTATGCATGCAATACAAGATATTGAAGAATTAAAATTATTTAAATAAAATGTTTTATAAAAACATTCAAGTGTTAAATTATTATTTTAAAATGGAATATATGTATACAAGTGATGATATGTGATGGGTAATGATTTGTTTGGTTAACGAAATGTGTAAGTGGTGTTATGTGACTTGTGAAAATTGTTTGAGAACAAAAGGGAAACCCTATATACCTAGGTGCGAGGATAATTAATATTACACTAGATGATTTAGAAGGGGTTCATCCTAGTTTCATCTAGAATGATTGATGCTACAACACTAACTAAACAATTGTAATGGTTTGAGACCACTAGAATTTTGGATGTTGCACCTCTCTAGTTGCTCATGCATGAGAAAATTATTGGTTATGGGTTATATACCACATTCCACGGAGATACGAGGTGCCTATGTCCCATTATTAGTTAGTACCTATAGGTATCTCCAATTACTAATGCTCTTTGGTTGTATCACAGGTAAGGGTAAGTATTTTGGCAATGATGGTTTAGGTTGCTAGAGGTTCACCTTGGTAGGTTATTGTGGAGATGGCTTGAGGGTAGTTTCCTCCTTCAATGTGGTGGTTTTTGAGCTGGTTTTTGGTCACCGTCCTTTATGAAAGTTTTTGGGACTTTGTATAAACCTTGTGACCGAATTTTGAAATTTTCTTTAAGGATTATTTGGTTTGAATTTTTTTAGATTCATTTGTAAATTATTATTGGTTGTTTAATGATTATAAAGTTTAGGTAAATCATTCCCAATCATTAATTACAATACCTAAGACTTGTTCCAGCCCAAGGGGATCAGAAAAATCCCTCGAGGCTTGACATGAATTGGTCTGGGTGACGATTTGGATGAAGAACCGACTTGGTTCATGACAGAAGGTATAGTAATGGTACCTCTTATAGTTTCTATACCCATATCTTCTTCCTCTGGAGAATACTCCACTAAATGAAGAATCTTTGTTATGGATTCCTATGGCTGAAACCCCTTTGTCCTTGAAGCATTTTATTGCACCATAATTTTATATAGTGTTGATGATTATGTTACACTATGTGGAGTGGAAAACACATGGAAGAACTTCTACAAGTGACCTGAACATCTTCAAGAGACACATATCTTGGCCATCTAACAACAAACCCTCTTGGAATTCCCAAGATTTTCACACTAGAAACAAATCAAAGGGCCTCTTCTAGGAACTATAGGAGGTTTATAAGAACTCTACTATCAAGAAACACCATAAGAATAATCACATTTCCTCTTCCCCTTAGAGGAATTGACACAGTTATTGGGAGAAAAAGTAACTCCTATTAACCTCAACTTACCAGCTAGGTCCATTTTGAGCATCAAAGTTCGATCCAACACATCAACATAAGAATTAAGTTTCAACAAGAAAACCTAAGGACACATATTGGATCAAATTACAAACTTGAACAATCAATTATTTATCTTATAATTTGACATAATCTTAGGTGAAAACTGCACAACATCAGCAAAATAGTTGGAGCCTCTAATACTTGGTCAAAATCCTTGGTCAATATAATAAAATTCAGATAGAAATATTTGGTGAAAATTTATTTGAATTATTTCCACTCCAATACTTCATTCTTCTTATCCATCACCATCATTCCCCAAAATTTACTTCTAATTCCCTCTAACAAGAAGGTGTCACAATTCAGCTTGATATCCACATGTATCTCAAAGAATTCGAACAAACACTCAATCATTCTCAACCATTAATCATCCTATTTAGGATCATTGGAGCCTTTGAATGCTGGTGGTTTCTTGTGGAAGAACTACCAGGAATGATTACATAAATTTTCCCTCTGAGGTTCCACATCTTTAACCTAAATAGGAACTGGTGGTGGTGCCTATCCCAATTCTTAGATAGTACGTACAATCACCTCAACCAGACTTGGGTCCATGAGTGGATTTTCTCATTGATGTTCATCAGTATAGTTTTCCTAGATATGATTCAAACGTCTTCTCAGAGGCATAATTCTACACAAAATTAGCATACAACATTGAAGACATCATATTAGCACTCAAACATATCAATAAGGGAAGTTAATCCCAATAGATAGACAAATGAGATTTGGATTTCAATCTATCCAAATCAAAAGTTCAGAAAAGACTAGTTTTAATCCTCAATATGTCTTTCCCAAACTACTCTGGGTGACTTAAGGCTTATTGTGGTGACATATATAATGGAACTCAGTAAAAACTACCTCCTAAGTCACAAAAAGATTATAAAACTGCATACTGACATCAATGCAATATGAAAAACCTGCACCTTTAATACCACTTAATCATGAACCGACCTAGGTACCTTGGTGTCCTGTTAACTATGTGAGTCTTGACATATTCTAAAGGTCATTTATGATCCCCATGGTTTGGTGATTAGAATTGAAATCATAGAATATGAAAGTGGGAATGAATTTTCCATAAAAATAATATAAGAAAGATAAAAAAATCTATATATGCATATAGGAAAACTCCACAGGGAGACATGTACCAGAAGTCAGAAAAGTATGAAATAACCCAAATTACAACTCAAAGAACTTGAAAAATAGGATAAAAACCTTAGTCCTAGTGGACACCACTCTTCGAGCCTAAGTATCAACAACTACCACAACGTCTAAGTGGCACCTTACCCTTTCTCGAACCTAGAAGAAGAAAATATAAAAACACCTGAAGGAACAGGTAGGGTGCAATTTAAAATCCCATTAGGGTCTCACAAAGGATTCGATAACAATAGGCAAATATTTAATTAACTAACTAAAGTTTTAAATTTCAAATAAGAAGGCATGTAATTTCAAAATAATATTTAAGAAAAATCAGGATTTACATTTCAAATGAAAGAAATATTTAAAAAAAATGGATTAATAAATTTTTTATATAAAATAGTTTATACAAATTCATAAGGCATGTAAAAAAATCGACAAAAATGGAATATATTTAAAATACAAAAAATGAGCAACTTGGTTATATTATAAGAGGTACGATAGTTCTAGGCTATGGAATCCCCACACAATCGAAGGTGAATCATGAAAATATGTGTATATACACATCCCCTTTGATACTAAACAAAGTGGAATCGTCACCATCCCATTAGGAATGTGACCTATTGAACTAAGTTTTGTTTCAATTTTAAAGGATACAAAGAGTGTTATCCCAATAACTCACTAACTACTTAGGTTGCATGTGCTCAAATACAAATAAATCATGGGAAATTTGTTTTAATAATTCTTAAAATAAAAATCATCTAGTCTTCCATTTCAAATATTCTAATTTCATTTTAAAAACTAATACATGAGTGTTTTAATCAAATCATACCTTTTACAAGACAATACCAATGGGTTTCTATAAAAAAAATTTATTCCATTTTCTCAAATTCCAATTTGAAATCAATTTCATCAAATTAATATATCAATTGAAATTCTACAACTTAAATTCCACAAATTTCCATCAATTTCAAAAACACACCCCAATTCAATGGAATTGGGGGCTTTTCTTAATTTTGTGCCAAATTAAATCCAAATCCCCCAATTCAATGTAATTGGGTTTTTAATAAACCAATTTGGAAGAAAATTATCAAGAAATTGAATTTAAGCCAAAAAATTGAATTTAAATAAAGCAATTTAGGGTTAATAAAAATTGGTCATCATAACAGAACCACCTACCTCAGGAGAATGGGATCTTGAAACAAAAATCCCTAATTGGGAAAATCTAATGAATAATTTTGACAATGAGGATTCGATAATCAAACCTAGATTAAAGATCTAAAATAGTGAGGATTAGATCATCCAATAATATGGAGATATAAAATTCCCTAGGGTGGAAATAGGAGAGAATAGAAGAAAGAGAACAAGAATGATAAACATACCGAGAGGATATTGAACATAATTTTCCAAGATTCGATCTACTTCCAGTGGGTTTTAGAGGGGAAAGAATTACCTCTAGGGAGACTCCAAGGAAGAATAAACCATATGGGGTAATTTAGTCCCGTTGATCATCTAAAAATGAAGTTTTTGGATTTTAAAACAAATTTTATAAATAAAAATTTCCCATAGGAATTGTTAGCTGGGCATGGATGCATGTTTAGAAAAATTGTGTTCCTTAACTATGTGTCCATTTTAATATGGTTTTATAGTTTCTCCTAGGTGGGCACATAGTTTTTCAAACCATGTGCCAAATATGCAAACCCTCACTCTCTGGGCTTTCACGGTTTGAACTAGCAGGGCACACGGTTTGGGAAAACCATGTGGTAACCATGGAAAACCCTTAAACATTATAATTTTCAAAAATTCTCACCTGAAAAAACCTCAAACAATACCCATTAAATCATGATCAAAATAGGGGTTTAGGAACACCTAAAAATAGTAAGCAGATGTTACATTTCAAATGGAATTTCATCAAGGGAGGAACTTTTTTTCAATATACCCAAAAGATAGAGACATGTTTTCATGTTTATTTGGTAACTCATTCTTTTTTATATTTTCCATATTCCTTATATTTATTTTTATATCATGTGTTTATGATCATTGAAAGTGGTTAGATTGTTGTATCTCTTAGTGGAATTATTTTAATCATCACAAACACTCTAATTTATTTCTAAATTTTTAAATTTTTAAGTGTATTTATTATGTTTCTTTTGAGTTATAATGAAAAGAATAAAATTGGCCTACAAACATCTTAAAAATGGGTTTAAAGGTATTTTTCCAAATCATGTTGCACTAGGTTGCTCTAGCTAGATGGTATCATGAGGCAGAATCTATAGAACTCTAGAAGACCCAAATACCATTCAGTGGAGATCACCAGCTAGTTGGTGGAAGAATAAAGTATTTAGGAAGCTCTAGATAGGCCACCGAATATCCAATGGTGTATATAGAGTATTTGGATTCATCGATGTAGATCATCCATGAAATAATTAAATACAATCAAAAGGCTATTGCTCATCTGTTAAAGTATTCGATCAACCTTGGACATCCTACTAGGCTATAAATACATGATAAGGGAGGTATAGATCTTTATCCAATTGTAGTATGCATAAAAAAAACGATCTTAGATCTTCAATGACTCTAAAATATTATCAAGTGATTTAAATTTTCATTATTCTCATCATTTCCCAAAGAAGAACAATGTGAAAATTCTTTATGGGAATTGTGAACTCTAAAGGAAAACATCCAAAGTCATGTCCTTTATCGAATTCCTTCAAGTTCCATAGAACTTCATAAATATATTATTTATTTGTTCTATTATTTATCTTTATTCTTGAGCCTTTGTTCTTTGTTGTATAACCCATTGGATCCTTCTATATCATTTGTAATCTCTCTATCACACATTTTTTCTAATTATTATCTTTTAGTGAGAGTTGTGACAACATTATAATGGATTTTATATAAAGGTAAACTATCTATTTTATCCCTTCTTATCATCATTAGTTTTTTTCCTTACATGTTTTAAAGCAAGGGTTTATTTGGTTTCTTACTTGTATATTCAAAAGAAATCAATTATTTATTTGGTTCCTAGTCCTTGTGAAAGCCAAGGAATCTTGATTTATTACTTTATCCATTGAAAATAAAGGTACTTATTTGGTTCTTGTTTCTTATTTAAACCAAATGGTTATATACCCTCTAAAGCTTTCTTGAGGGGAGGATATGTAGGGACACCTTTGTATTCCATTTCTGAACTCCATTATTAATGTGTGACTTGTCTATTTACTTTAAACATTTTAATTTTTTCAATTGTTTTGATCAATTTCATTATTTTAATTTTTGATTCAATTTTATTTTATCATATTCTTGTATTATAACATATTATCTTTTATAGAATCGATATATTTTTATGGGTTTTTATTAAAAGGGAAATTCACCCCCTATTTTCATTTTCTCTGACCCAACACAGAGCATCATACATTACAGTACCAAACATAGTAGAGCAGTAAGTATTTTAAAGATATACTAGTGGTATAAAATTAGTTGAGAGGTTTGGGGATGCCATAGTATTCTTAAGTCTTGTAGAGAGTAGGGAACCAAAAATTGTGGATGTGGAAACCATTTTAAGTGATTCCAGATAATGGTATTAATATATGAAGGATGAAATGTGTTCATTAAATAAAAATTGAACATGGGAGTTAACTGAGTTACCAAATGTGAAGAGTGCATTGTAGAATAAGTGGGTGTCCATTTTATAGGAAGAAGCCGATGGAAGGAGAAGTTAAAAAGCATAATTGGGTGGGGGGGGGGGTGAATGGATTTCAATAAGAGGAGGGAATTAATTTCCCCAAGATTTTATCACTAGGAGTTAAGAACACTACCATATAGATAATGATTAACATAGTTGCTGGAGACAATATATACTCAGAATAGATGGATGTAAAGAGGACCTTCCTTCATAGAGAGTTGGAGTAATAGATTTTCATGAAGCAACTGATGGGTTTCATGGATAATGAATACCATAACTTGGTGTGTAAATAGAATAAAAACCTTTATAGATTGAAGTAGGTGCCTCATCATGGAAATCGTAATTTCATGGATTTTATGGTGGATTAAGGATTAATTAGTACAAAATTGACTATTGTTACTACCACAAGGCTTATAATGATGGAAGCTTCATTATAATTATTTTGTATGTGGATGAACTATTTCTAGATGAAATAGATGATAAAATTATTCAAAAGATAAAGTAATATTTTTATAGAATGTTAAAGGTGAAATATCTCATACAAGCTAAGAATATATTGATAATGAATGTCAAGAGAGATAGAAAAGCTAGGACATTGGTTCTATCCTAGAAAGACTACATCCAAAATTTTATTGAAATATTTTAGATGAATTAATTCAAGATGGTATCAAATACATTGGCCCGAAACTTCAAATTATTCAAGGAGAAATTTCCCAAAAATAAGAAGAGAACATTTACATTGTGAAAGTTCTGTTTATATCAATGGAAATATGAGACTCCCCAGACCCAAACATTGGAATTAGGTACTAAAAAAATATTCTTTATGTGCTAAAAACATATTATTTATTTTATATAATATATATAAGTTAAAAAATCACATCTCATGAATCATCTAAAAATTTAAACAATGTAAGGTTTATTGACTTTATGGATCAAATTTATAAACAACTTATTTTATGATACTCGTGAACATTTCTCTATAATCGAACAACACTAGAATACCTTCTAGACTTCTCATAATTTATACTCATATTCATAACCTTAGAAATGAAAACATAAGAAAGGGGTGAGCTCAAATGACCAGTAAGGGGAAAAATCATCAACATGTCATCAAGGGTTAGATCATAATCATACGAGAAAACATGATTATGAGATAAATATCTTATAAAAAAGAATATGGAACAAATAAAGTATTTTATAAGGCATAATAGAATGACATATAGTTTCATATGTTCAAACATATACCATGACATAGCAAAATAAAAACATGAGATGATAAAAATGAGCTATAGTTGAATAATATAATCATATAACATAGAAATTTGGTATAAGATAAATAATATGAAATAATAACCAAGTGTAATTAGGTTAATAATCGATGTACCCTATTGGGCTTGCGTTAACATCCTGTGTTCCATCTTGGGATTGGGTTAACAACCCATGTACCCACTTGGGATTGGGATAAAAAACCATGTAACCTCTTGGGATTGGGATACTAACCATAAAACCATTTGATCTCATGAGATATAAAACTTTAGTAATGAATTAAATGATTATATATGACCCCAACTATCAAATAATGATCATCTATATAAATGTGTGCCATGGGAACATGAAAAGCATCCATATTTTAGGCATCACTTATTAACCCCTGAAAAAGAGAAGGGTTTCATAAAAAATTAAAAAAAATATTTCTTAATACATACAGAAAAATAATGTGTATGGTGGCATAATAACACATCCTTAATGTAACATAAGGATAATTAAGGATGTTAACATAGATAAAAATTAGATTTTTAAGATCATTTGATAAATCAATTAAAAAAATAATAGGAAATACTCCCTTTTCTTTTAAAAATAATTAAGAATTAATTTAATTTTGAAAACCATTTTTAAAACATGGTAAGGAAGATTCATTAAAAATAATAGTCACAATGGCGAAATAATGTGTTCTCATGTAAAAATTTTATAAAGAGATTTTTAAAAAACATCTTTAATAATATTATAAAAAGATAAAGTTACATGAACTTTCGAAAGTTACATTCAAAAGGTTAACAAGGAAAATTTTAAGAATAGATCCATGTATAAGAAATAAATGTATTTAGAGGAAATTTGGAGTGAAGGATAAACTATACAATCAAGAAAGGAATGACATTTTCAAATTTTAAAAAATACCTTTATTAAAACCCACGTAGTAAAATGAGTGATAAATATTTTTTTTAAAAGTTATAAATATAAATTTTAATATATCATAAAATAATATATATTTTTGGTTCTAGAATAATAAAATAAAATATCAGTGTGTAGAGAGAACATGTATATAGAATAGAAAGAACTTATTTGGGTAGGATGTTTATTATTCTTAACAACATCCAATTTTATAAAGAATTAAATCCATCAAAGAATTTTTTTTAATGTGAAAATGTAATTACCTAGAAAATAAGGAGGAAAGGTATTATAATATCATCATATTAATAATAAAACAATCCTATAAATCCATATTCATATATGAATAATTATGACCCAATAAAGAAAGTTAAGTCAAGAAAACCCCTTACGTCTTTTGTAATACTTGAATTTAAGAACTCTTGAATAATATAACCTATGATGGATTTTTAAATAAATTAAATTTCATGAAATTTATGATAATAATAATTTATAATTAAATATATACACTAAAAAAATAAAAAAAAGTGGTGAAAATGACATATGACTCAAAGAAAGAAAATCGAGATGAGAAAAACCAATATGGATTTGATAACCTTCAAATCATAACCCTTTAAAAGATAAAGATTGAAATAGAACTATAATTACCATTAATAAAATATAATAATGTTAAAATATTCTAAATTATTATTTTATACATCATATAAACAAAAATAGGTGCACAATACAGAACATGTCTCAAAGAAGGTAGTTTGAGATGAAAAACCCTAACATGAATACTCACGACATCTATCGATGATTATTAACCTCATGTATAATAAATATAACCATATTAGTAAAATATTTAATAACCTTATGCATGTATATAAAATTATTTTAATATTAAATTATAATCATTAATAAAACATTCATTAGTTATTTTTTGTCTATTTTTATTATTAGATGATGATAATTTTGACTTTTTTCTCACATGTTTCATAACAGTTACATAGAAACCAATTATTTGATACTAAGTTCATAATTAAATGACCTATAAATATATTTAAATTATTGTGTTTCAATTATTTATTCATCCCAATGTTCTTTTGATAGAAACTATGGCTACGATTTGATAGAACAAGATCCACGATGATCTTGTTTTTTCGTCATTTACTGATATAAACAGATTATTTTATGATGATAATTATTTTTTGTGTTGTCCATTCATAAAAATATTAATGAAATATATTACTCTATAATTTAATATATATTAATCAAACATATTTTAGAACCATCCCAGTTGGGCAATGATGAAAAATGGAACATGTCGCTCTATGGAGGTTGTATTCTACACGTACGCACGTACGATGTTTTTATTTTTTATAGAATGGAAAGATGGATGAAATTGATTTATATTTTAAGTATCTTAATAATGTTATAAATTTAATATATATTCATTAAATACACCCTTTTAACCATATAGGTAGGGAATTTATGAAAAAACCAATACCTTGCTTCATTGAAGCGATAGTCCACACATATGCATGAATGATGTTCTCATTTTTTCTAAGGGATAAAGGTATATAATTGTTATTAAAATAACATAATAAAATTATAGTATATTAAAAATACTTATGTCATTATATTATAATGGTTAATATATATTTGGAAGAGAAATATGGATATGAAAAAAAATTTAAGAAGTGATTTGTACTCATATTAAGAATTGGAAACTTATCTTGGAGGACCACTTGGAAATGGTTGATTTTGGGTTCGGAAAAAGGGGATATAATGTATGAGATTAGGATATAGGGGAATTAAAATGGGCATAGGTAAAATAGAAATTCTAATTTTAAATTGTATTTAAAGGGGTGATGGAAGATTCCTTTTATAAGTGGGGAAAGTTGCATTTTTGTGATAATATAAAAAGACAAGTCAATATTCAAGGAATGTGTGTCAAAAATTTTACAATCATGGAGATTTTAGGAGTCTTGGGTTGAGAAAATCCTACACTAAAAATTTGGAAATATTTTTTTTGTAATTTTATACATTTTCCTTAGTTTTCACAATTATCATAACCTACTTCTACCATGGTAACTAATTTTATAACTATGGTTATTTCTTTTAATGGATAAAATTAAATTTGGAATTATTATCTAATTTTAAAATTATTAGTTTAAATATATACATCATTTTATCAAATAAAAATTTCAAGGGTGAGAAAAATTAATTTTAATAATGGGGTACATAACGTGTAAAAACCATTTTTTAGAAAAAGTGCATGTTTAAGAAAAAAAATTATGTTTAGAATTTAATTATCAATATTACTTGTTTTAATAAAATTATTTGGTTTATTAAAAGTAATATAATATTAATGTGGGTTTTAAAGTAATCCTAAACTGAAATCCAGTATGTGAAAATTTTATTTAATGAAACGGAAAAAATCTTTTTTTATTGAAATAAACTATTACTTGAGTTAAAAAATGTTAAACATAGTATATTTAAATGAAAATTTAACTCATTAAATATTTTTTGATTGATAAAAATTATTTATAATTTTTTAAGTCATAATTATTTCATTAAGAGATCATAAATTCCATAGTATTATTGAAAACTATACTTTTAAGTATTAACCTAAAAAACAAACATTTCAAAAAAATCCCAAAACTCCATCTTAAGAAAATATTCAAATTATAAATCTAAAAATTATGTTTTTTTTGAATTAAAATTATAAAATTTATGAATTTAAATTTTAAATGGATGTATGAAATATAATGAAAAATTATTTTTATAGAAAATAACCTTTGAAACTATAAGTGTTCTTAGTCTTTTATCATTTCAATTACTTATTAAATAGTGGTAATATATTAGTTTATTTATTTATTTAAATATTAAATATTATCTTGATAATATTTTAAAATTTATTAATTTAATTTATCAGTATTAAATATAAAACTCTTTAAAAAAATTTCTTTGAAAACAATCCATTTTAGCAGTAAATCATATTAAATATTTATACCCTAATTATAAAAATTTTAAATTGATAACTATATTTTTATTAACCCTAGGTTTTATTATTCTTATAATATACCATGAATCATTATAGTTTGGTTTTGTGTGTCAAAAAAACTATTTAACATAGTATTTTTTTTAAAGAGAAATTAATACTAAAATCTGAGGGCGTAATATTCTCCCCCTAAATAAATTGTATCCTGAAAATTTTAATCATTATTTATTAATAAAAATAGATAAGGGTATTTAAAATATCAACATGACTCAAAGTATAATTTCTAATGAGATATTCACCTCACTATTCTTGGTAATACAAGAAAAATATTTATCCCAAATATGATTCTTTAAGAGTTCCAAGGGACATACCTTTCATAGCTTAATTTTTAAGATCCTATTTCCAATCAAATACTGGAACAAAAATAGTTGTGATAATATATAGTAAAATTAGTTTAAATGATCATATGAATATGAGAAATAAATAATTATATTTATTCTCCTATGATAACTTTATTTCAACCTGTGATACATTGATTCTACTATATTACAGTTAAATCCACTTATAAACCCCTCAATTTAACCTAGGATATCTATTATCATATTATTTTAGGTTTTATAACTTAAATATTTTCAAATACCTTATAACGGTACATAAATAACATATTCATTCCCAAAACATATCCTCTATGAGATTCAAACTAGATGTAAAGTTATGTATCTTTATTATGCACCATATGAAGATCAAGCCCCAACCAGAATTTTTAGGGATATTTCGCCTTGGTGAATATGTTCAAGAGATTAAATACACATCTTTATATCTAGATAAGGATTTCATTTCTAGGAAACTACACAATATTTGATTTACCAAAACTTAAAGATTTTATCCTATACATAGAATTAACCCTAGAGTTTTATCTAATGATCTCTAGTACTAATCCCTAAAAACAACTAAACAAATCCCCAAAAATAACTAAAATCTACTATGATACCAACTGAGATGTCCCAAAACCACACTCCTGAATCTGGTTCTAAAAATAAATTATTTAAAAATGTATTTTATACCAATTGAGGTGACCCAAGATAAACATATATTTATTTAACATTGTTTTAATAAGTTAAAAACTTCATCTCAAAAATAATCTTACAATAATAATAATGAGAGTGTTAGTGTCTGTGAGGGTCATCTACATATGGGACTTATTTTATGATACCTATGACAATTTATTCATAATATAACCACACAATAATCCCTTTTATTATTCATATAATTTATACTCATCTTCATAACCTAAATAATAGAAACATAAGAAATGGGTGACCTCAAATGATCATCCATGGAAAAAATCATTAATATGTCATCAATTTTTAGATCATAAGTATATGAGAAAACATAAAAATGAGAGAAATATCTTATTAAAATGAACATGGAATAGTAATAGTTTTCAAAAAGCAATAATAGAATGACCTATAGTCTCAAATGATCAAATATGTACCATGAAATATTTGTATTGAAACATGAGAGAATTAACATTAGCCATGGTAGCATAATATATGAATATAATATATAATTTTGGCATAATAGAAATCATAGAAAATAATAACCTAATGAATTAGGTATTTCTTCCTTATTCCCATAACATATCGGGTTTGGGCTAACAACCTATGTTTCCTCAAGGGCTTAGGATAACAACTCGTGTACCCTCATGGGCTTGAGATAAAAACCCGTGTATCCTCTTGGGATTATTCTAGTAACCGTATAAACTTTTGAGATAATGATATATAAAACATAAAAATTTAATTTGATGGTGATATAGTACCCCACCCCTCAAAAAATAAAAATCCTTACATATTTGTGCCATGAGGTCACAGAAAACATCCATATTTCAAACATCAACCATTAACCCAGGGAAAAGTGAATATTTTCAAGAAAAATTCCATAGAAAATTTTACAATATATCTATATAAAGAAAAAAAAATATGGCATAATATTATACCCCAATGTAACATAATGATAATCAAGTATGTTGAAATAGATGAAAAATACAATTTTAAGATCATTGGATAAATCACTTTGAAGAATAAAATGAAATAGCCCCTTTTCTTGTTAAAGTCATTAAGAATTAATTTAATTGGAAAACCATTTTTAAAACATGGAAAGGAAGATTGATTTATAATAATGGTAATAATAGAGAAATAATGTGTTCATATGTAAAAATTTTATAAAAAGATTTTAATTTTTTTTAACATTATTGTATAAAGACGATGTTATAAGAACTTTTGAAAGTTTCTTTAAAGGGGTTGACTTGGATACATTTTTCAAACATTATTTGAAAAGAAATATTTATAATGGACCCTTGGAAAATATATAATGTTTTTTAGATGAAATATGGAGTGGAGGATAAAACATATGACCATGAAAGGAAAAATCTTTTCCACATTTTAAAAATACCCTTTTTGAAACCCAAATCATAAAATGAGTGGTAAATATTTTGTTCAAAAAGAGATAAAAATAAATTTTAAAATCACCCAAAATAATATATATACATGGGTTTCAATATAATAAAATAGAATATTTTTTAGAAGATAGAACTTGAACATAGAATAAAAAGAGCTAATTTGGGAGGATGTGAATTAATATTAGCGTCATAAAATTTTATAAAGAGTGAGATACATCAAATAATATGTTTTTTATTTCAAAATTTTAAAACCCAGAAAATAAGGATAAAAGGTAATATCATATCATCACATGATAGTGTTATGACCAAAGGGGATTAGATATCTATAGGGGGGTGGGGGTAAACCAAGGTATGGATATTATTTCCCAAAATTCTTCATACCCTAATGGATCTTGACTTCTTTATTATAAGGGTCAATTTATTTTCTGTTAATTGTTTATGATAATATTAATATTTTATTGTTTATTTTATGACGATGAATTGAAATTAAAGTAATAGATTAAGTACATGGACACACCAATTTTTACTTGGTTCACCCTCACTGGGCTACATCTAAGAAGTATACAATAAAAATGTACTGATGTACCAAATCCACTAAGTCTCACTACTAGAATTAGTTTTAAGCTAGATCACTTCTATGCCCAGGATCACTACCTCTGAAAATTTAAGGGAAAACTCACTACTTCCCATGGGTCACTCCTTTAACATTTCATTTTATTTCTCACTATTATTGGAAAGGATACCCTTCTTATCCCTCCCTTTTCTCACTGCTCTAGTAAGGATCCACACATAGTTTATATACATGTTGGTCCCTTCATTATCAATAATGAATGCACCCTGAGTTGTAGATAAATGCTTTGTTGAAGTTACACTTTTATCCACTCAATGTATATGAATTTACTAGAGATTTTCTGGGCAATACCCTTTTAAAACTTTCATGATACTCACTACCTTCAAGAAGCTACCACAACCTTCACAAAACTTCCCAATTATTCACAAGTATATATTTCCTTTGTGAACCCCCGAAATTTCATGAAACTCACCTATTTTTCTAAGCTTAACTAGCCTTAGTGAAGAAACCTCATTTCAAGAAGTTCAAAAAATTTTGTGAAAATCACAACTTTTGGTTGAATTTTTATAGCCTTTAAAAACATCAATACTTTTGTGATTCTTAAAACTCTGAGTTAGCTTTCATAGAATTCTTGAACTTACTTTCTTCATGATTTTTTTTCACAAGAAAAACCCTTTTGAATCACCTTCGTGAATTAAGAGCCTTTGAATCTTTGTTAAGACTTGCTCTACTTTTCTGAGGGGGAAGAGACCTATTTATATGAATTTACTCACATTCTAGAATCTTTCATCCCCATCTTCACCATTTCATGATTCTATCCAATATCATTTGTGAAGATCCCTATTTTCACGAAGCACTAGGGAAATTTACCAATTCATGATGCTTCTCATAGTCATGGATTTTAACCATCAACCCTTCATGTATTCACGATGCTCTACTACTCATAGTCGAAGAGATTTACTATCAACCCTTTATGTATTCATGATGCTCCACTGATTATGGTTGAGGAGATTTACGATCCTTCCATCGTGCATTCACGATGCTCCGGACCTTCATGAGACAGATCCTTTATGACATAGAAAGCCTTTGCAATGCTCCTAATCTTCACAAAAATCCAATCTTCACAAAACCCATGCCTTTTAAATATTTTTACAAGGAATTCATAGAAATCAAAATTTCATGATGATTGATCCAAACTCAAAATTTTGGACCACAAATTTTTTAAAAATACTAGGAAATAGTTCTACCTTGTATATGAATATTTTTGTACTTACTCTAGGGAATCCATTCCTCTATCTTGTATCTTTATCAAAATACCTAGTCAGCAACCATGTTGTAACTCCACAACTATCCATGTCCACCTATTTTTTAAA
This sequence comes from Viscum album, assembly GCA_963277665.1. Classification (NCBI taxonomy): domain Eukaryota; kingdom Viridiplantae; phylum Streptophyta; class Magnoliopsida; order Santalales; family Viscaceae; genus Viscum; species Viscum album. Next base: position 1,410,444,790 of record OY728125.1, read on the forward strand.
CAAACACAATCAAACCAAGATAACTAAAATGATACCATGAGGTATTTTTCCAAATATATATAATAAAACAGTCATGTAGAACCATAGTCAAAGAGGAATAATCATGACTCAATAAAGGAAGTTAAGTCAAGAAAACCCCTTATGACCTTAGTAATATTTAATTTGATAAAATATTGAATATGAGAACTTGTTATATATTTTTAAATCACTTAAATTTATTTAAAGTCATGATAAAATTATCTATAGGGTAGTATATACACTACAAAAAAATAAATCATGGAGTGAATATGACATATGTCTCAAATAAAGAAAATCAAGATGAGAAAAACCCTTACGACTTTGATAACATATGAAGCATAACACTTTAAAAGATAAAAATTGAAATAAAAATTTAATTATAATGAATAAAATATATCCATGCTAAAATAGTCCATATTATTAGTATATACATCATATAAAAAATAGGTGAACAATATGAAAGATGTCTCAAATAAGGAAGTTTGAGATGAAAAATCCTTACCTTAATACTAAAGACTTCCAAAAAAGTTATTTAAATTCTGTATAATCAACATAAACATCTTAAAAACCATTTAAAAACCTTATTCATGTATATAATTTTTTTAATCTTTAATTTAAATCATTCATAAAAAATTATCTAGATATGTTTTTAATTTTTTCATTATCTACTATTAGTAGTTTCGATTATCTTCCCCATGTTTCATGGTGATGGTTTTGAACCCCATTATTTGATACTATTTTCATCATTAATAGATCAATAAATATATTTAAATTATTTTTTTCTATTATTCATTCATCCCAATTTTCATTTGATAGAAACTATAGTCTTTGTTTGAGAGAATGAGATCCACGATGAACTTGTTTTTGGTCATTTGTTGATATAAAAAATTATATTATAGTTATCATTAATTTTTATGTTATAATTTCAGAACCATATTAAGGAAATATATTACTCCATAATTTCATATGTATTCATCAATCATATTTTATATCCATTCTTTAGGGCGGTGATGAAAAATGGAACATGCCACTCTATGGAGGCGGCTGTCCGCAGGTACACACAGATGACATTTTCATCTTAAATAGAATGGAAGGAAGTTTTAAATTGATTTATATTTTCATAATATTTCTAATTTTATAAATATCATATATATTCATTAAATACCCCCTTTTAAGCATCCATGGAAGGTAGTTATGAATAACCAAATATGTTTCTTTGTGGAGGTGGAATTCCACACATATACACGAATGACATTACCATTTTTTCTATGGGAAAGGGTAGACAATGGCTATAAAATTAACATAATTAAAATTTAGTATATTAAAAATTTTGATATAATTATATTATAATGGGTAAAATATATTTGGAGGAGAAAGGTTGAGAAGAAAAAAAAGTTAAGAAGTGATTAGTACTCACATTGAGAATTTGATCCTTTTCTTGGAGCTCCTCTTAGAAATGGAGGATTTAAGGATTTTCCTTGGATCAAGGGGATATAATATGTAATATAGGGGTATAGGGAAATTAAAATGGTCATATTTTAAATAGGAAATATAAATTTTAAGTATATGTAAAGGGGTGGTGGAAGTCATCTTCTATAAGTGAGGGAAATGTATTTTTTATAATAATATAAAAGGACAAGTCAATATTCAACGAATGTGAGTATAAAATTTAACAGTAATGTAATTATAATGATACTTGATTAGATAAAACCCTTAAACACACATTTTGAAATATTTTTTTGTGAATTTTAGACTTTTCTCCTTAATTTTAACATTTATCATAATTTACTTATACCACATGACTCATTTTTTAAACCTCAATTTTTTATTTTAATGAACAAAGATAATGATATCCTTATGAAACAATTTTAGAATTTTTATTTAAAATATATACATAAATTTATGAAATAAAATTTTCAAGGTTTAGAAAAATTAATTTTAAAAATATTGCACATAATGGGAAAAAACCATTTTTTAGAAAATATGTATTTTTAAGCATAAAAATTTTGTTTAGGATAAAAATATAATTGTTTATTATTTTAATAAAATAATTTGGTTTATTAATATTAAATTAATAGTTATTTGGATTTTAAATTAATCCAAAACTGAAATCCACCATCTGAAAATTTAATTAAAAGAAAAGATGAAAATCTGTTATTTTGTTGAAAAAATATTTTACTTGAGTTTTAAAATGTTAAAAACAATATAATTAAATGATAATTTTACTCCTTAAATTAATTTTTTATTAGAAAAAATGTTTTATATATTTTTAAGTAATACTTTTTTCATGATGAAATCTTAAACACCACGCTACTATTGAAAACTACAATTTTCACTATTAACTTAAAAATCAACCATTTTAAAAAAACCCAAAAATATATCTTAACATAATATTGGAATTTTAAATCCAAAAATTAAGTTATTGAAAAAAACTAAAATTATAAAATTTATGAATTTAATTTTTAAGTGGAAATATAAAATATAAGGGAAAATTATTTTAATTAAAAAGGGCCTTTTAAACTATAATTGTTCTTAGTCTTATTTCCTTTCAATTTCTAATAAAATTATGGAAATATATTAGTTTATTAACTAAAATATTATGTATTATCATAATAATATTTTAAAAATGTTCAATTTAATTTATCAGTATTAAATACACAACACTTTAAAAAAAATATTATTTGAAAGATGATTGTTTTTAACATTAAATAATATTAATTATTTATCCTCTAAATTTAAACATTTTAATTGATTAATATATTTTAATTTACCAATGATTTTATTATTTTTATAATTTTCCTAATAATTTTAATCTAATTTACAACCACTTTTTTTATTTCGGTGACATGTGTAAAACAAACTATTCAATATAGTATTTTTTTAAAGAGAAATTGACATTAAATTATTGGGGTGTTACATTATCCTTTATTAAATAAATTTTGGCCACATAATTTTAATTAACAATGACTAATAAAAATATATAAGGGCATATAAAAGAGATAAATGAATATAGATATAATTTCTAATAACGTATATACCATACTATCCTTGGTAAGAAGAGGAAATTATTTATCCCAAATATGATTGTTTAAAAGTTCTGAGGGACTTACCTTTCAAAAAATAATTTTTATGATCCTATTTCCAACCAAATACTAAATCTAAAATAGTTATGATAATATCTAATAAAATTTGAGTAAATGACCATATGAATATGAAAAAAATTTCTAAATTACCTTCTCCTATGACACCTTCATTTCAACTTGTGATACTTTGATTTAACTATATTATAGCTAAATTAACTAACAAATCCCTCAGTTTTACCTAGTTTGTCCAAAGTTATATTTTTATTAGTTTTTATAACAAAAATATATTCAAATTCTTCGTGTTAGTTTATAAAGAACATGTGAATTACCAAAACATATCCTTCATGAGTTTCAAAACCAGATGTACTATTAGGTATCTTTATCACACGCCATATAAAGATCTAGTTAATGACCAACCATATATTTTTACTGTTATTTATAATAGGTAATTATATGTGTGAGCCTACATCCACATGTTTATATCCAGATAGGTTTTTAATTTCTAGGAAACTAGACAATATCTACTTTACCAAAAACTCATGATGTTATCCTATACATAGACTTATCCTTAGGGTTTTTACTATTTTTATCTATTTCTAATCCCAAGAAATAACTAAAATAATCCCCCAAAATAACTAAACCATACTATGATATTAAATGAGATACCCCAAACCCACACTCTCAATTTTGGTTTTAAAAATAAATTCCTTACATTTATATTTAATACCTACTAAGGTAACCTAATATAAACATAAATTTATTTTAAACCATTTACATAAGTTAAAAATTGCATGTCACAAATAATATTTAAATCCCAAGAATGAATGGTTTAGTTTATTTGAAGTTTTGTTACATAATAATATTATTTTATGATACTTATAAACATTTCTCTATTATCAAACCACAAAAACCTCCCTTATAGACTTCTCATAAGTTATACTCATCTTCATAAACCGAGGAATATAAATGTAAGAAATGGGTGAGATTAAATTCTAAATAAGGGAAAAAATCATTAACATGTAATCAAGGGTAAGATTATAATTATATAAGAAAACATGAGCATTGGATTAATATATTATTAAAAAGAACGTGGAATGATAAGAGTTGTCCATGATATATAATGAAACAACCTATAGTCTCTAATGATCAAATATATACCATGAAATAGGAGTTTAGAAACATGAAAGAATAAATATGAGCCATGGTAGAATAATATACATATATAATATAGAAATTTTGAGTAATATAAAGCATAAAAAATGATTAACTATTAAAGTAGGCATTACTTCTCAATTCCCATAACATAACATGTTTGGGACAATAGCTTAGGTACCCTCTTGGGATTAGTCTAACAACCCATTTAGTCTCTTGGTCTTGGGATACTACATGTATACCCCTTTTAAGATCATAAGAAATAAAACTTAAATAATTTAGTAGAGGATGATATAGAACCCCGTCCATCAAATAGTAAATATCCATACATATGCGTGCCATGAGAGTAAGAAAAACATTCATATTTCAAACATCACTTATAAACCTATGGAAAAGAGACGAATTTCATGAAAATTTAAATAGAATATTTTATAATCCATCAAAGGACAGAACATGGATAATGGAATAATAACACACCCCCAATGTAACATATGAATAATTAAGGATGTTTACATAGATGAAAAATATCCTTTTAATATCATTTGTTAAATCACTTTGAAAAATTATAGGAAATACACCCTTTAATTTTTTTTAAAAAATTAGAATTAATTTAATTTAAAAAACCACTTTTAAAACATGGAAGTGAATCTTCATTTAGGAGAATGGTTATAATTATGAAAGAATGTGTTCACATGTAAAATTTTTATAACGATATTTCAAAAAGACATTTTTAACATTATTGTAAAAAGTTTAAGTTACATAAACTTTTGAAATTTATTTTCAAGTGTTTGAACTAGATACATTTTCCAAACTTTATTTGTAAATAAATAATAAAAATTAAGCCATGTAAAATACATAAATATTTTTCATAAGAAATATGGAGTGGAAGATAAAACGTATGATCAATAAAGGAAAAACCTTTTCAAAATTTTTAAAATACCTTTATTGAAACCCACATCGTAAAATGAGTAGTTAGTATTTTGTTTAAAAATAGGTAAATAAAAATTTAAAGATCATCCAAATTTATATATATTTGGGTTTCAAAATATCAAAATATAATATTGTTGGGAAGAGAGAACATAGACATGAGAGCTTATTTGGGGTGGGGGGTGTGAATTATTCTTAACATCATCAAATTTTATGAATAAATAAATCCATAAAAGAAGATGTATTTGATGTGAAAATGTAATTACCTAGAAAATAATGAGTAAAGGGAATATAATATATTTGTAGTATATAATAAAAAATCATTTAAAACCATAGTCAAGGATGAATAATTTTGAATCATGAAACGAAGTTAAGTCAAGAAAACCTCTTATAATTTTAGTAATACTTTAATTGAAAAACTATTGAACAAGTTTACATGTGATGGATTTTTAAATAAATATAGTTTAAGGAATGTTATGATAAAAATAATATATATGGTATTATTTACACCATACAAAATAAAATAAGTGGTGACTATGAAGAAAGAAAATTGAGATGAGAAAAACCATTATTTATTTCATAAAATTTGAATCACAACCCTTTAAAAGAGAAAATTTGAAATATAAAAATAATTACCATGAACAAAATATATTAATATTAAAATATTCAACATTTTTAGTTTATATACCATAAACAAATAGGGCCCAATGAAAAACTTATCTAAAATAAAGAATTTTGAGAAGAAAAACCCTTAACTTAAAACTTTAGACTTCCAAAGAAGGTCTTTAACATCATGTATAATAAACAACAACATATTAATAAACTATTTTATAAACTTATTCATATATATTAAGTTTTTTAATATTTAATTATAATCATTCTTAAAACATTAATTAGTTATTGTTTTTTATTTTCATTATTAAATATTGGTTATTTCGATTGTTTCCCACATTTTTTATAGTGGCGACATTGAACCCCATCATATGATACTAAGTTCATAATTATTAGAATAATAAATATATTAAAATAATTTTATTTAATTTATTTATTCATCCCAATTTTCATTTGATAGAAACTGTGTTCATGGTTCGAGAGAATAAGATTCGCGATGATCTTGTTTTTAGTCACTTACCGATATCGATAGATTATTTTATAATGATAAGTAATTTTTATGTTATCCTTTAAAACCCAAATTAATTAACTATATTTATCTATAATTTAATATATATTCATAAAAATATATTTTTTCCAACCTTGTAAGCCGGTTACAAAAAATGGAACACATCACTTTATGGAGAAGGTAGTCTACACCTACAAATAGATGACGTTTTCATTTTTCAAATAATATAATAAAGGTTGAAATTAATTTATCATTTCAGAATATTAATATTGTTATAAATATCATATTTATTAATTGAATACCCCCTTTTAACCATCCATGGATATCATTTATGAAAAACCAAATACATTTCTTTGTGGATATGTTTGTCCACACGTATGCATGAATGACACCCTCATTTTTTATAAAGGGGAAGTGTAGATATTGTTTATACCATTAAAATAATAATTTTTTTAGTATATTAATAATTAAAATTTAATTATATTATAATGGTTAAAATATATTTTTAGGAGAAATATAGGGAAGAAAAAAATCTAAGAAGTGATTAGTACTCACATTGAGAATTTGAACTATTTCTTGGATGGCCTCTTAGAAAGGAAGGATTTAGGGATTTTACTTGGATCCAGGGGATGGAATAATTGAGATATGGATATAGGTTAATTAAAATGGTCATATTTTAAAGATAAGTTATAATTTTATAGTGTATTTAAATGGGTGGTGGAAGTCTCCTTTATAAGTCAAGGATGTGGCTTTTTTGTAATAATATAAATGTATAAGTAACTATTCAAGGAATGTGGGTCTAAAATTTAACAATAATGGATTTTTAAGGAGTCTTTGGTTGATAAAACCTTCCAGGACACATTTTTAAATAATATTTTAGTAATATTATACTTTTTATCCTCTATTTTAACATTTCACCATAATTTACTTCTACCATAATAACTCATTTTTTGACCTTGGTAATTTATTTTCATAAAAAAAATTAAAGTTTACATTAATTCATAATTTTACCATGTTTATTTCAATTATATAAATATTTTTATCACATAAAAATTTTAAGTGTGAGAAAAATTAATTTTAATAATAGTGCACATAACGTGTAAATTCTGTTTTTTTGAAAAAGTGTATTTTTAAGCATAAAAATTAGGTTTAGAAAAAAAATTCCATGTTACTAATTTTAATAAAATTATTTGGTTTATTAATAATAAAATAATATTTATGTGGATTTTAAAGTAATCCCACATTGAAATCCACCATGCGAATATTTAATTAAATGAAAAAACCAAATTTTTTTTATTGTAATAAATTATCACATGAGTTCCAAAATGTTAAAAATAGTAAATTTAAATGAAAATTTTACTCCTTAAATAAATTTAGGATTTATAAAAATGTTTCATAATTTCTAATTCATACATATTTCATGATGAAATCAGAAACACCAAAATATTATTAGAAAGTGTACTTTTCAAAATTAACCTAAAAACCAACCATTTCTATAAAAATCCAAAAACTTTATGTTCAGTTAATTTTGAAATTATAAATCAATTTTTTTTTTCAAATTCAATATAAATATTTATGAATTTAAATTTTAATTGGAAGTATAAAATTTTATAAAATTTTATTTTTATAGAAAATCCGTATTTCAAACTATAAGTGTTCTTAGTCTTATTTTATTTTAATTAAAAACTTAATAATTGTAAAATATGGGTTCATTCATTGAAATATTATATATTATCATAGTAATATTTTAAAAATTATCAATTTAATTTATTAATATTAAATACAGAAAACTTTAAAAAAGAATCTCTCTGAAAAAAACATTTTAACATTAAATCATATTAGTTATTTATCATCTTAATGTAAAATGTTCTAACTGATTACAATAGTTTTATTAACTATAGGTTTTAATTTTTTTATTATTTTCCTAGTAATTTTCATTTAATATGACATGACTTTTTTTTTGGTGTTGTGTGTAAAAAAAACAATTCAATATTGCATTTGTTTTAAAGGGAAATTAATACTAAAATCTCAGGGGGTTACATTATCCCCCTTAAATAAATGTTTCACTCATAATTTTAACTATAACATATTAATAAAAATATATAAGGGTATCTAAAATATAGATGCGATTCATGGTATAATTTCTAATAAGTTATCCACCTCACTTTCCTTAGTAAGACTAAGAAACTATTTATCCCAAATATGATTCTTTAGGAGTTCCAAGGGACATACCTTTCACATATTAATTTTTATGATCCTATTTCTAAAAAATATTTAAACCGAAATAGTTTTGATAATATCCAATAAAATTATATTAAATGATCATATGAATATGATAACTCAATCCTTAGATGTCTTATCCCATAAAACCATCATTTCAACCTATGATGCATTGATTCAACTAATTTATAGTTGAATAAATTTATAAATCCTTTAGTTTAACCTAGGTTTTCCAAGTTTATATTCTTAGTATGTTATCCAACTTAAATATATTCAAATACCTTATAATGGTTCATAGACAATGTGTGAGTTATAAAAAAACATCCTCCCTGAGTGTGAAACTAGATGTACAATTGGTCAATTTGTCACACACTATATGAAGATTGAGTTAATATCCAACAAAACATTTTAGGATTTTTTCCCTGAGGTGAATCTATGAAAGAGCCCACATCCACATGTTTGTATCTGGATATGGATTTTATTTTTAGAAAACCACACAATCTCTACATTACTAAACATCAAGATGTTATCCTATACTTATACTTATCCCTTGGGTTTTCACTAATGCTCTCTAGCACTAATAGAAAATAAAAAATAAACTAATCCACAAAAATAACTAAACCCTAATCTAACACCAACTGAGACCCCCCCAAACCCATACTCCCAGATGTGGTCCTAAAAAACATTCATTACAACCATATTTGATACCAACTAAGGTGACACAAGATAAACATATCATTATTCTTCATTATTTACACAAATTAAAAATTGAATCTCATAAATAAAATTACAATACCAAAGATGAAAGGGTTTGTGTCTTTAAGGATAAGCTACATAAACAACTTATTCTATGACACTTGTGAACATTTCTCCATAATCAAACCACACAAGACTCCCTTATGGACTTCTTATAAGTTATACTCATCTTCATAACCTAGGTAATTGAAATAAAAGAAATGGGTGAGCTCAAATGCTCAGTAAGGTAAAGAATCATCAACATGTCATCAAGGTTTAAATCAAAAGAATATGAGAAAACATGATCATTAGAGAAAAATCATATTAAAAATTCTATCAAAAAACAAAATTTTTCCACAAAGAATAATGGAATGACCAATTGTCTCAAATGATCAAATATGTATAGTGAAATAAGAGTGCAGAAACCTGAGAGAATAAACATGATCCATTCTTGGATATTATATGCATATAATATAGTAATTTGGAATAATAAACATTATATAAAATCATAACCAAGTGGAGAAAACATTGCTTCTTTATTCCCATAACATAACGAACTTAATCTAACGACCTGTGTACCCTCTTGATCTTTAGATAACAACCTATATACCATCTTAGTTTTGGGAAAATAACCAGGTACCCTTTTGAGATCATGCAATATAAAACTTTGACCCACAAATTGAAGGGTGATATAGGACCCTACCCATCAAATAATAATCATCCATACATATGTGCACTAAGAGAAGAAAAAAAATATCTATATTTCAAATGTCACTTATTAAACCATGTAAAAGAGACGGGTTTCATTAAAAATTTCAAATAAAATTTCATAAAACATAAAAATAAATAAAGTGGATGGTGAAATCATAAATTATACTCAGTGTAAAATTTGGATCATTAAAAATGTTGGAATAGATAAAAAATACCATTTTAAAATCATTGTGTAACCCACTTTGAAAAATAAGTGGAAATTGACCTTTTATTTTTAAAATCATTAATATTTATATAAAACCATATTAAAAGTGGAATAATATACTATAATATCATCATAGGATAGAAGAAAAAAAATCTTATAAAACCATATTCAAATTGGAATAATTATGACCGATGAAAGGAAGTTGAGTTAAGAAAACCCCTTATGGATTTAGTAATACTTGAATTGAAAAACTATTGAAAAATAAATATTAAGATAGATTTGTAAATTACTTGAATATTATGAATGGTATTATATAATTCATTCATATGGTAGTATATACACAACAAAAAATAAATAATGTTTTTATTATTGAATATATATCAAAAAAATAAAATCAAAATGGGAAAAACCCTTATAACTTTGATAATATTTAAATCATAACCCTTTAAATGAGAAAATTTTAAATAGAAATTTAATTACAATGAATAAAATATAATCATGAAAAAATATTAAAAATATTTAGATTAATATATATAAGTTTTAATTTTTTATTTAACCTCATGTTCATTTTATTGAAACTATGGGTATAATTTGAGATACCTAGATCCATAACGATCTTGTTTTGGGTAATTTATCGATATCAATATATTAATTTATAATGAATATTAATTTTTATTTTATAATTTAAGAAAAATATTTATGAAATATATTACCTCATAATATCAAATATATCCATTGAACAAATTTTAGAAACATTGTTGTAGCATGATGATGAAAAACAGAATATGTTTCTCCATGGAAGCCGTAGTTTGCTCGTATAAACATATGATGTTTTCATCTTCCATATAATGGAAATAATTTTGAAATTGTTTTATATTTTTATAATATTAACAATGTTATAAATTTAAAATTTATTCATTAAATACCCCCTTTTAATCATCCATGTAAGGAAGTTATGAAAAATGAAATATGTTTCTTCACAGAATCGGTAGTTCTCACATACACATGAATGAATTTATAATTTTTTATAAGAAGGGGGAAGGGTAGATATTGGTTATAACATTAAAATAATAACATTTAAAATTACTAAAAATAATTATATAATTATATTATAATGGGTAAAATATATTTGGATTATGAATATGGAGAAGAAAAAATGTTTAGAAGTGATTAGTACTCAGATTGAGAATTTGAACCTTCTTTTAGAGGACCTCTTGGAAATGGAGGATTTAGGGATTTTAAATGGAACAAGGTGATGAAAAAAAAGGAGAGGTATTTATGGGAATTAAAATGGGTAGTGTTTAAATATAAATTTGGATTTTATACTGCAAGTAAAGGGGTGGTGAAAGTATCCTTTTTTGAGTGAGGGTAGTGAGATTTTTGTAATAATATAAAATAACAAGTCACCATTAAATGCATGTGGGTACAAAATTTGAAAATAATGTAGGAATAATGAGACTTGGGTTGATAAAAACATTCCTGAATTTTTTTATATATGTTTGAGTAATTTTATTCATTTTATCTTTATTTCTAACATTTACCATATTTTACTCCTACCACAATAACTTATTTTTTAAACCTCAGTAATTTATCTTAATAAAAAAAATTAAATCTGACCTCATTACCTAATTTGAAAATTATGATTTCAAATATAGAAATTATTTTATCAAATAATATTTTCAAGGTTGTGACAAATTATTTTTAATAATAGTTTATATAACACATTTAAATTGTTTTTTAGAAAGTGTTTTTTTATGAATAAAAATTATGTTTCGAATAAAACTATCAATATTGTTAATTTTTTAACATTAGTTAGATTATTAATAATAAAATAAGAGTTGTGTGGCTTTAAAATCAAGCTAAAACTGAAATCAACCATGTTAAAATTAAATTAAAAGAAAAGACCACAATTATCCTTTTTTTGGAATAAAATATTTTTTACATTCCAAATTGTTAAACATTGGTTTCATAAATTAAAAATAATATATATAAATGAATAATTTTACTCCTTAAATGAATTTTTTATTGATAATTTTTTTATATTATTTTAATTCATACTTATTTCACGAAGAATTCATCAACTGCATGTTATCGGTGAAAACTTTATTTTTCACTATTCTCCTAAAAATCAACCATTTTAGAAAAATACCAAAAAATTATCTTTAGCTAACATTGAACTATTTTATATAAAAATAATGTTCTTCTTGTCAAATTTAAATTCAATTTTTTTGAGTTTATCATTTAAAAATTAAATATAAAATATAATGTAAATTTTTTATAGAGAAATGGCCTTTTAAACTTTAAGTATTTGTAATCTAATTTCATATCATTTATTATTTAAATGAATGATAATATATTCTTTCATTAACTTAAATTTTTAAATATTATCAGAATCATATTTTAAAATTAATCAATTTAATTTATTAGGAAAAAATATAGAACACTTTAAAAGAAACGTTCTCTCTAAAATAATAATTTTTAACAATATTTCATATTAATTATTTATCATCAAAATGTAAGAGTTTATAATTTATTAATTTCTATTTATTTATAATAGTTTTTATTCTTCTTATAATATTCCTAATAATTTTCATATAATATGTTGTGGTTCGTTTTATTTTGGTGTTACATGTGAAACAAACTATTTAATATAGTATTCTTTAAAGAGAAATGAATACTAAAATCTAAAGGAATTACATAGAATGTCTAATGTACACCATTCTATGTACTTGACAAGACATTTAATTTGTTGTTGGATTTGTGAGTTGATTCCTGTCGAATACAGGAATGGAAAGCTGGGAGGGTTGATATGGATCGTCTCGCACTTAAAAAGACCCAATGATACAACCTTGTGCTTTAGTACAGAAAAGGCATTGTGAGGTTACATTGAAGATAACTTTATTGGGGATCCAAAAATTTGGAAAATAACTACAAAGATTGTGTTTTCATATGGTGGAACTATGGTTAGTTGGATGTCATGACTATAAGAAATTGCTACTTTTTTCACAACATAAGAAAATATTGTAGCTGCAACATAAGAAGGGAATGAGATGGTTTAGTTGATGTAGTTTCTAGAGGATATTAGTAGTATCTGGGATGGTATAGTTTTATTATTTGTGTAACTTCCAACTCTATATCCCACTCGATTGGTTCCATGATCTAGTTTGATACATGACATTAGGCATGCCTCCCCATACACCAAAGGCTATCGATAAATAGTGGTAGTCTAAGGAGGAACTATGGGGAGAATATACCCCATATATAAAAGTGAAGAATCATATAATAAATCACTAAGTATCACACAACACACATAACTATCAGAAAACATAGAAAAATAGAACATATAAATGATAATAATATGGGGACAGAATATGTATACTATTATACAAACTCAATTCCCCATTAATCTGATCACATATATATAATAACCTAATAAATAAACACCAATGAGGCCCTACTCCTAATGACAATCCACTTTTAATCCCATGCTACAAGTACATGATGATCTATACCACTTGATCTATTCTAGGCCTCTGCTGAATCCGTACTTAAGTGATAGTATTATTCGATACCCCGGTGCAATGGCGGCCTGAGCAGGGTGGGGGTATATAACTCATTAGAGAACCATTATCATTGTACCATAATATTCCAGTATTGTAGTGATATTTTCATGTGACATGCTCAAATAAAATAAAATAAAAAACATTAATAAATAAATAAATAATAATACACTATCGATCCTCAAGTCTGGGACCTAAATTTTCTATACCTAATTCAACCAATGTCGAGGTGTTGATGATCATGCCGGGATATCATTCCAACCATATAAATAATGGATCCTAGTGTGTTATTGAGGAAACCCCAATACTCAGGCTCAAATGACCAATAAGTCATCATGAATAGCTCAAAAACCATATCCAAGGAATCCTAGGAATCTATCTAAACTACATTTATAATGAATGGCTTGAATCCAATTCTTGGCCATCTCAGGAAATCATTGAATTCAAATCATTATCATGTAACCACACCATAATGCCAGATCCCATGCTTCCCGAGCATCCCAATTATTGTGTAATGTCTTCAATATTGATTGTAAAGATATTAAGGGTAACCTAGACATCTAACCATGATAATGATAAAGACCACAATATCCAGGATTGCATTATTGGATCCTAGAAAATCCAATCATACTAGGGACCATTGGTGTCCAGATCTTCCCATACAGACCTAAGGTTAAATCCCAGTGTCCTTAGAATTATTCATATGGATAAACACAAATATCCCAAGATGCACACTGGGTATCCATGTAAATCTCATCACATCCAATTCTTACCCCACCATTATCTCAAGAGGATCAAAATATGGATCCTAGGTAGCACATATGGGTAACCAAAATATCACCACCATCTCATATAAGGCTCGCAAGATGGATCCTCTCACACCCCGACCCATGTGTATAAATTTATTTAATTTTTTTCTACCTTTAATTATTTTTACAGGGGTCCGAGGTGACTTAGATACAAAATTTCGGAGATTTTGATAAAAAGTGTGTGTCTTGGGTTCGACGTCATTGGACGCATGAGCAGAGCGCGACACCACGAGGCTTCGCCCAGGAAACTATGTGTCCTTTTCGTCTTTAAATAATTAAAATGGATAAATAAATGTTAATTAATTACATCATTTGAAATTTTCATGGTTTTTAAGGATTTTAATATTTTTATCTTAAATGAAACCAAAAATTGTTTATTTTATTATTATTGAAATAATATGAATAAATTTATAATTTTTTATCAAAAATGTTATTATTATTTTTATTATTATCATTATGATGATGATGATGATGACTATGATGATTATAATTATCATCATCATCATCATTGTTATTATTTTTATTAAATAAATTTTATTAGTAAAAGATTTTTTTATCATTATTATATTTTTATTAAAGTTATTATTATTATTATTTTTATTATTAGTAATAATAATAATATTTTTTTATGTACTTTGTATTTTTTCTTTGTCTTTATTATTTCTTTTTTTGTGCCATGTGGCTTGACCCCCCACTTTCCTTCTTCTCCTCACGCATCACCTGCACCCGCTGCACCTCTCAGCCAGTTCCCTCTACCGGTGTCCCACCGGGTCCGCACGAGCCCTCCCAGCCAGATTCCTCCTACCCTGTGACGACGCCCACCAACTACATCCCGCCACCCTCCTGTTGATACCTCTGCGGCCAAGCCTTCCACACTCCTTATGGGCATTCCCAACTAACCTAGCTCCCTCCTCCCTATGCACTAGCTGACTCCCAGCATCCGCACGCCTCCTGCACCCCGCCAGAAGCACCCCGAAGCCACGCCCCCACCTTGCAGCTGCTGTTTGACTAGCCTCTGACATGCCTCCCCTCAGCCTTCACTGGACTTCCCTGACCACACACCGATAGGCTGACCCCCTTCTAGCCCCCTCCATCAACGCACCCCTCCTGCTTCGCCCACACAATGCCGCACCACCCCCTGACCTACCCTGCACCGCATGCCTCGACGCCCTCCAACCGACTCACCTTGCGTCCCGCCGTCGCATGCCCCTAGCTCATTCTGTTTGGCCGCCGCCCCTTTCCCCTCGCCATACGGCCAAACACCCTCCACCTCCAACCCCCGCCGCCACACCACTAGCCACATGACCATCCTTTTGTCGGCACCGCACCATCTGGCATGCTCCCACCAAAGGTAGCCTCCCCTTCCGGCCACTGCATGCCTACCAACCCACCTCGTCGCTGCCTCTATTTACTTTTGGAAACCCCCGAACACTCACCCACTAGTCGACATGCCTTCCTCCTCTCGCGTTGGCTGTGCGCCCTCCTTTCCAGCAGCCGCAAGCATCTCTGGCTCGATACACCTCTGGCTCAGAAGTGCATCACCTCACAAACTTGCTGTCCGAACGCGCTGTAAAGACAAGTAAAATTCAAGGGAAATTTTTTCTTAATTTTCATTTGAATTTTACAAGAACGCAGTTTTAGACGGCACCTGATTCCGAGGCCCGGTGTGCCCATAATTTCTATCCTAATTTTAGCTTGGGTACGTTCAGTGAACGAACGAGCGGGAATTTATAACTTTTGAACTGGTGCCCAGAATCAAATTCTGAGGGCACCGATGGAACCGCAGTGCCGGTAATTGCTTAGGAACTCCTGTTCCGGAGTTGTGTTATCATGGGTGTGGATGATAAAAATTGTGGAAGTTAATTTATTACTATTCTACAATTTTTATTCTAAGTGTTTAGTTCTTGATAAAAGTTGGGTAACCACCCAACCTCCCTTGGGAGGGTATGAGGGTGGTGGGGCCCACATGAACCCCACCCCTTCATATTCTCTAACCCCTCTCAACTCCCATTAAAATTTTTAACTTAATTTATAACTTATGACTTTAATGTAATAAGTTTAATGTGAGTTTTGAATTTCAAAACCCTTTTTGTGTTAATAAAATAAGTTGAGAACTTATTTTATTTGGGTTGGTGTTGGGTTCTTTGAGGGCTTTTGGAGAAAAAGCTAAGGAAGTCTTGAGTTCTTCATTCCCCTTTGACGAAGAACGCGAAGAACAAACGATCTCCGACGTGGAGCGCCGAGCCTCGGAGACCATCTTCCGCGACACCGACCCGCGACGCGACGTCTTCTTCCACGATGTTCTTCTTCCGCGTCGTCTCTTCCGCGACGGTTTTCCACGACGAAATCTCTATCAACATCTTTGAATCCTCGCTTTGCGACGTCGACATTCGTTTTCCGCGACGCCCGACCTCCGCGACGTTCCACAACTCGTTGACGTGCACCGTTCTTGAAACCGAGGTAGGGGTTTTATTTATTTATTTTGTTCGTGAATACCAACTTGACGATCTTTGTGGATTAAAACCAATAGTAATCGAATAACGCGAGGGGGCCAGACCACACAAACACGGCCGACCCTCCTCCTTATTTCATGTTGGTTCTTTTGTGTTTTGGTACGGGAAGGTGTGGTGCCATCGCACCACGCTGAATCATGCGATAAGGAAATGCATGGTGCCATCGCGTCACGCCGTGAGAAGAAGAACAAGGACGTGACGCCGTCGCGCCGGGTTGAAGAAAACCGAAGACACCGCGGCCGGAGCAGGGCCGCGGCGGAAGGGCATGGTGTCGTCGCACCGCGCCGGACGAACCAAGCCGCGACCGATTCCGGGCCGCCGGTGTCGGCGAAGTAGGGGACCGGCCGTCGCCGGTCCCGTGGAGGCAGGAACTGACCGCCCAGGGCGGGCCGGCCGGACATGTGTGAAACTGGGGGAATTAATTCCCCCGGACGGCCTACAAACGGCCCCCATAAATGGGGGGCCGCGGTTACACAGGGGGGCAGGCGCCCCCCCATTGCCAACTGCTCAGCCTTCGGCCGATCTGGCAGCGCGCTGGGCGCACTGTGCCCAGCCGGGCCGCGCCAAGGCCGGGCTGGGCCGGGACGAACTGGACCGGGGCAGGTCGACCCAGTTTGGGCCGACCGGGGGGTCTCGGGCCGGGTCGGTCCGGGCCCGAAACCCCCTTTTTCGGACCATTTGTGTTCAATTGCCCAAAACTCGGGCTACGTACCTACGATCGACGCGCTGTCAGTGGTGACATGATTCTTGAAGCGAGACGGTCGTTTCGGTATATCGCACTCAAGGTTTAGGAATACTTTGAGTTCGGCCGGGTTGGTTCGTACACGAAACCTACCGGGCCCTCGGAGCGGAAATGCTCATATCCTGAGCTTCGGACGTCTGATTGACGTGCCGTCGACTTTGTTGAATTCCTCTTAGTGAGACGGATATTTTGGCTTACTCCGGCCTAGTCTTGGATGCAGGTGGGGTACGGTTGGGTTGATTTTTCCTTAAAAACCAATCAGGCCCCTGGGACGAAAAAGCCAATAACTCTCAGACCGGGCGTCTGATTGACGAGCCGTCTGCGACGTTGAGTTCCTGTTGACGATACTGAACTTTTGGATACATCAACTCTGGACTATGTGTCAGTTGATGTATCGGCCTCTCGGCTCGTGGAGCGGACCCTCCCGAACGAGCTTGTTGTGTGCGGGAACCCTAGTGCTGGCTACGACTGCTACTGTGACGACGACGACTGTACAAAGATCCTCAGTGGATTCGACGACGACGACTACAGAAATCAGCGATCCTATGTGGATTAGTGCTACTGATCCTGTGTGGGTCCGATCCTGTGTGGGTCAGCGCTCAGCGTTTCTGTGTGAGCCAGCGCCTACAGATCCTGTGTGGGTCCGATCCTGTGTGAGACTTTGCGGGGGTTAGTTTCCTACCGATACTGTGTGGGTCTTTACGGGGGTTAGTACCTATCAATCCTTTGTGGGTCCGACGACTTAGATGGATCAGTGATCATCTCTATCATCTTCGAAGAAGTATAACTGTGTGAGCTGAATCCTGTTTTATTTCCTGTGTGGATTGTGTTGTGCTATCCTGTGTGGATTACGTTTTGATTTCCTGTGTGGAATACATATACTTTCCTGTGTGGACTGATTTGTACTTGGGCTCGGAGGTTGGAGCGTATTGGAATTTATGACTTAGGTATATGTGTGGGCATATACCTAAGAAGTGTCGGTTGTTACTTCGTGATTGTATCTTTCCTTTGTGGATTTTGGGAGACCTTCGGGGTTCTCGGGGTCCCTAATGAGTAGCTTATACTTATCCATGCATAGGCTATGCCCGCACTACGTTGTGTTGGTTGCAGACGACGGACAGTGTTGATCGTGGTTGAGGCTTTCAGAGCAGGACGGTACTTGGAGGTGGACCATTGGGCGGGACATACTCGGAGCGGATGGCGGGACCCGAGGAGCAGTGGAGCTATCTGTACCCACCCTTCAGGTGGGATTTCCAGTGGACAGCTCGGCGTAGCGGCTTTTACTTTTTTAGTTACTGTTTTCCCTTTCGAGTTGTACTTTACTATCAGTTTGGGTTTGTATACTGGCCCACTTACTTTTCTGCACTTACTGTTGTACCAGTTTTTACTTAGTGTTTACTTTTTCTGCTTGCTTACACTGTGGTGCTTGTTTACTTTACAAAGGCAATGCATTCCCTTTTTTCCAGGATTTACTCCTTGGTGCTAGTCTCCAGCCCCTAGCCTATGGAAGGCGGGCTTGGGGTAGTCACAGCACGGGTCCCGAGGAAGGGTCGTGACACGCGCAGTCCCTGCGCAACCCCTTTTCATTCCCTCAATCGTTGCACGGTGTCCCACGATCCCCATGATGCACTCTTCGACATCCATAATGCACCCCCTTATCGAGTTTCCGGCATCAAACCTCTTCGTTTCTGCATACCGCCCCTTTCTAACTGTCATGCGACCCTGCTGTTCAAGCGCATCTCCGTGTTGAGCTGGGTTATGCACTGTTCATTCATTTAAATTATTCTAAGTTGGTGTTGGTATGTTTTTATCTATGTTTGCAATGTTTAACATTTTGAGTTATTTTTGGTCAGTGTTCTGGGTTTTAAATTGTTCTACATTTGTCACTGTACATTGGAGAGGTAATTCTGCAATTCTGCGATCATTAGCTTGCACGTGTTGGTACGCCCGCTCAAGGTGTGTCACATCATCATGCTTGGACTAAGAGTCGAGGTAATTATCCCACTGAAATCAACTTTAAATTTAGAATTTACTAATTAATTGATATTTTGTTAATTTTTAGTAAATGATAAATAGTATTAGATAATTATTTTTAGAATAATTACTCTATGTAAAAAGAGATTTTTATTTTATACATGAAACCTGAAATATTTTCATGGTGAATTGACACACAATAATGAAATAATTCCCATTTGGACTTTGAATATAATTCAAAAAAATTCAAGTGTAGTTCTGGTTTAATGATAAATGATTTCTTCTGATGCATGAGTAAGTGTTTTGGTTCTCTTGTGAAATGAGGTTTTTCTTTAAAGTTGGTTAAGGACCATTTGACACTTTAATAAAATTAAGTATTTTGAAAACCCACTTTGGAGTGACTCTAGGTTGACCTTGTTGTGCACATAGATTTGTTGTGAGTTGTATGTAATGTTTGTGCATCGTGGCTAGTTACTTGATTGACTTTGGTTACTCACCCCTCTTTTTATTACATGTGTTGACATGGGAACCTGACATAGTAAGTGAATCTTCTAAGAACGATAGCTACACTAGTTTAGATTACGTATTGGATAGTGTCCCATAGTATAGAGTTGTTTTGTTATTATTTCTATGGGATTGGGCCCCTTGATCAGGCCAGGTAGGGTGACTATCGAGAGTTAGGGTGTTATGACGTCATTGAGTAGGGAATACCTTCAGGATGAGTCACATGTATAGTACATTATGGATTTTTCATTTTCTCCTAGGTTCAACCCATGTTTCCTTTAGTGCTTATTTGTATGTGGCAGACAATTGAGATGTCTAGTTCGGTAGCTTGACCATATGTGCCACATTTTCCCTTTCCCTTCATGTGTGTTGTGTGTTATGTGTGGTTTTCCTTTTGGCTAATAACTAAAATTTTGGTTTTTAAATTGTTTTTGAAGATGTTTTCAAAATTTAATGCACCTTCTCCTTTCAAATATTAAACTTGTTCTTAAATTAAATAGGGAAATAGATTGTTACTTGATTTTGAAATGAAATTGTGTGTGGAAACCCATATTTTATATAATTTAGTTCGAACCTGGAATTAGTAAATTCTTTATTTAAAGATAGTGCTTTGGGCATAGATTTTTGGGCATGCCTACTGAGTTTTAATACTCATACCTATAGTGTTTTCATAATTTTAGTTTTATTGAAGGTTTGAATCGAGCTTGTTCATCGTGGGAGGGAATTGGTTGTGGTTTGGAGAGTAACTCTCAAAGTCACGGGGAGTTTTGGTATTGGTCAGGTTAGTTTGTTATTGTCGGTCGTTCTTTCTTTTTCGTGATATTTATTTACTTTGAATTGTTCTTTTTTTTCTTTACGCTACTTTATTTATTTTCATTGGTAGAAATAATTTCCATTTGTACTCTGTTGATGCCCTGGTGCTTGTCTCCATCCTGGGAGGATCATGAATGCCTCTCGAGCCATGTCGTGGACTAACTCAGGTGATCGGTTCAGGGTCGACCTGGGTTGGTTCATGACAGACACCATGAAGTAATTTTGACATTCCATAATGCATCAAATTGATAAATAGAGTATAAAAATTCATAGGGTTAGCTAAACACATTTTCCCATAGTCATTTTCCATAACCCCATGAGATTATATGTTTGGTGCAGGTTCTAAGGTGACACCAGATACCTTCTCTACCTATGCCCATAAACACCTGATTAGGGAAAGTCTATTTCTAGGGTACCTACTCAGGCCCCTTAGTTTAGGTAAATAGGGAGGAAACCTTCTTGGGGCCATCTTGGTAAACACAAGGTAGGGGCACCCTACTTGGGGTCCCATTTTTAATCATCTCTTGTCTAGGGTCAAAACCCATCATGTAGGTGAATAATATCCCTCATACCAATCTTGAACATCTCATTTCCTCTTATATTAATATGATATTAATTGGTGGAAACACACTAGGGAATAAATATGGACCATCTCAATTTCTAAGGTCTTTCCAGGGCAGTGCACTGAAGTCAGGACACACCTCTATATGAAGGTGGCCAAATGCTCTTATTTAAGGACACTAAGTTACTCTCACCCTGGTAATACCCCTAGGTGTACAATCTTCATAGGGCATAACAAACAACTCTCATCCTCAACTATTGATGATCGAGTCATTAAAAAATGCACAAAGACAACATGACCTCGACATTGTAGATTCCAAACATATAAGAATTACCTTGGTGTGAATAATATTAAAAATTATTTTAACAAATATTTTCCTAAAACTCTTAGAGAGGATATTTCATATTAAATTTATAATTGATTTTTTAAGATTTAAAGAAATTATTACCTTACATTAGGATACTTTCTTTGTCTATGATATTGATATTCTAAAAACCCTTTCATATTTTCTTCATTTTACTATGAGGATTTAAGGATAGAATCCCTCTTACAGTAATCCACAGATTCCTATTTGATTTTTGAGAAATTCCAATCAAATTTTGGGTTCTATCATGGTGAATCATTTGTCTTACATTATTCATGTTGATCGATTGTCCTTTATTTTTGAAGTAATCTCTATTGTGTTTCTCATTCTTATGAGGGAGAGAAAAGGAGGAGTCAAGAGATAATTTCACTGTTCACAATGATTTTCTATTTTTATCCCCTATCCATAGTATAAATAACATTATATTTGTGGATCTAGGGTTTAGGTTGAGAAATATTATTTAATTACCTGATGAGACTTAAAATAATATTATATTTTTAATAAAACCCATTCCATATAATAAGAATAATAATAATAATAATAATATTTTTATTTAGTGGTGTGTTCCAGTGTTCACAATGATAAATAATATTTACCATCTTGTAAATAAATATTTATCAATAGATGTGATCTTGGTTCATTCATCCTCTTTAGAATTTATTAAATACTTAAATAAATTTATAATTTACATATTTCATTCCTCAATAAATATTTTTAATAAATAAAATGTGAATAAAATTATTCCTCAATCTTGAGAATAATATTTATTCTATTAAATTAAAAATAGAATTTAATCAAGATCAATATAAACACTTAGTGTGTGCCCTACTAGGATTATCTCATTGGAATTAGCTAGGCTTAACTAAATTCCAAAATTACTATCTAGTAACGAGTCATGTTCCCCATGATAAAGAACTTAATATCACAATTACAACATCTACATAAAAACCCTCAATGTGTTATATAATCCCTTTTTCATAATATATCATCAAGCAGGTTGCACATCCATGTCAACAACCTATATGATCCATACATCATTATTTGACTATTTGAAATAAACATGTCAATACAATATGGGTGTGGAATTTAAGGTGAAGGTTCTGTTCCAATCAAATGGTTGAGATATCAACTATGATAAATATGGAAGGAAAAAATCCTTCTTCGATTTATCCATTAATAAAATGTCATTTGTGATGCACCCAACATACACTACTTTCATCCAACATATGGATTGAAAGATTTTATTAGAAAATCTAAGTATGTGATTCATGACATGAATTAATAGTAATATTAAAGTATAAGGACCATTATACACACTCATAGATAGGAATATCTAATGACCCCAAGACATGCAGAATTCCTACTAGTGGGTCTGTTCTCATTGTGTCTCATCTTAGAGATTACCAAGTGCAAACTTCATAAAAAAACTCATCCACTTATGAGTAATCACACCTGAAATATAAGTTCTACGTTTCCCATCATAGAACATTATCCGACCATAAAAATATATTTAAAAATATCATTATAGCACTTCAAGGTTATCATTATAGCAGGGAACAAATTTGACCATATCAATGAAACAAATACTCATGGATATTATCACATTAAATTCATGTATAAAAATGAACAATATGTAATAAGACATTTTATTAATATTCAAATCATCAAATATAAATGTAATAAAAAAACATTTGGTCCTAGGATACCAAATCTAAAAAACTCTCACTTGAAATAGATCCAAATACCTATGAATTTTAATTCACTATACCTCAAAGGGTCCACCATGTTTTCAATGGGTCCACAACATTGTCTTCCATGTAAATACTACTCAATGAAACTTCTCCACTCTGATAAAATTCCCTCAAGATATGATACTTCAAATGTATCTGATTTGTATCCTGATGAGACACTAGGTATTTTTTAGAGCCACAACTATAGTATTATCACAATAGAGTGTGATATGATATTTACTTCTAGGTACCATGTAAATCTCTTAGATAAAGTTTCATATACATATTTCTACATTAGATACCTCAAAATCCAAAATATAATATAATCTATCATATAATCTGCTACCACAACCTTGTTTGATCTTCTCCATCTCAAATAGCCTCCATTGAAAGTGAATATGTATCCCATTTGTGATTTCATATCATTTTTTATCTATTTGGAAATTAGAATTTTTATATCCTATGAGGACTAGTTCTTCATCTCCTCCATAGACTAGGAACATATCCTTAGTATACCTCATGTACTTCAGGATAGTCTTAACTGCCATCCAATGATGGTCACCCCGGTCTACTCGATAATTTCAAACCACACTTAATGCATAAGAGACATATTGCCTAGTACATTGCATAAAATACATGACTGGACCAATTTATGATATTTATGGAAAGATTTACATTATTTTTATTTCCTCATGTGTATGAGGACACATTTTCTTGGAAATATGAATTCTATGTGACACTAAAAATAGTCCCCTATTGGATTTTTTCATACTAAACCTATTCAGTATCTTGTCAATATATGTAATTTGACTTAGTGAAATCAATATCTTAGATCTATAATGATGGATTCTTGTCCCAAGAATCTATGATACTTTATTAAATTATTTTATGGAGAAACATTTATTCAACCAGGCCTTAACAAACTATAAGACTAGTATCTCATTTCCAATATGTAAAATTTCATTAGAATATATAGTTAAGAAAATGAACACTCTCCCACTAAACCATTTATAGACACAAGGCTCACATTCATTCTTTACAAAACCATTTTTTTATGGATTCATCAAATAAAATTTTCCATGAACTAGATTCTTGATTTAACTCATAAATTAATTTTTAAACATGGATATATGATTATAATCCTCTAGAGTTACAAATCATTTAGGTTGTGTCATATAGAAATCTTCATTTATTTTACCATTAAGGAATGATATTTTTAAATCTATTTTCCAAATCTCATAGTCATAGAAGGACATAATGTCAAGTATCATTCTGATGGATTTCAACATTGAAACTGGTGAACAGGTTTCATCATAGTCAATACATTGATTCTATTTAAACCCTTTTCTAGCTAGCCATGCATTATAGGTTCTGGAATTTCCTTCCATATATAGTTTTTCTTGAATACCCATTTACAACCAAAATCCAGACTTGGTTTTGGTACATGGAATATATTTCATAATTCAAGGATTCTATCCACATGGAAACATTTGTGTCACTTACTACTTCATTATTGGTTAGAGGATCATTATTATCAACTAATAATGAGTCAACATTCTCAATGACTATAAAACCATAACATTCTAGTTATCTAACCTCTACAGGGATCCTACGTAGTACTGATGTATTTGAAACAATTTCTTCTTCCACGATGATTTATAGAATATGTTCTTACACCAAATCTTGTGCATCTTGATCCTATACTTCATCAAATTCCATCTCACTCCCACAAAATCTTTTAGATATGTGTTCCCTCTTGATTAATATGGAGTGTCTTTCCACTATTAATTTTTTGTTTGTGGTTTTATATAGGAAATATCTCCTTGTTTCATTGGGGTATTATATAATGGTACAATTTGTGCCTTAGGGTGAAAGTTTGTAACCCAAAGAGGTCTTAAAAAATTCTTAGCTACTCCAAATATGTAAATTCAACAACATGGTTTTTCTTCCACTACAAATTTCATATAGAATACAATTTATCAATTTAGTTTGTACTTGGTTTAATATATGTGAGTTTATTTGTAACTCATATCCAACAAATAATAATGGAATACTCATGTGACTCATCATTAATCCCACCATGTCCAACATGGTGTAGTTCCTCCTTTCAATTACTCCATTCTAGTGATGTGTCTAAGGTGGAGTGCATTGAGATAGAATCCTAAAATCCTAAAAATAATCAATTAAATCTTTATTAGGATATTCTCCACCACAGTCTGAGTTTTTTTTAATATTCTAACCAATATAGTTCTCAACTTCATTCTCGAATTCGTTGAATTTATCAAAGCAATTTGACTAATACCTTTTTAAGTAGACATATTCATATCTACTGAAATCATTAGTAAAAGTTATGAAGTATGGTTACCCACCTCTTGGTTCAATATGGAAATGTCCCCACACGTTGGTATGAACTAATTCAATAATCTCTATAGCCCTTTCACTTTTTTCCACTATATGGGTCTTTAGTTATTTTACCTTATAAAGAAGTGTGACATATACCAAGTGGTTTTAGATAAAAATAATCTAAATATCCATCTTGGTATAATTTGGTCAATAATTTTTCATTTACATAACCTATCTGATGATGCCATAGTTTGGTGTGGTATGATTAATGTGAATTAGTTTCATTATTGATTTCTATTACTTAGTTCATGTAATCCTAGTCATAAAGACATTTATTTAAATGTACCTTTCCATAAAAAATTCTATATTTATAAAAGAAGAAAAATTTATTTCTAAAATTCAAAATAAATTCATTCATGTAATGTCTGGATATATATATAACACATTTGGTAGTGGATGGAACATAATAGAAACCTTCTAAACCAATATTATTACCATTGGTATTGTGAGGTGGTAGTCACCAATAGCTATGATAGTAAGTATAACTTCATTGGATACTTGTAAATCTACCTCCCCTCATTTAATATTTTTGAATCTACTTTGTTTATATATATGAAAACATATGTGAGAACCAAAATATGTATCTAATAACCAATTTATAAAAATAGATAAATTACAATCGATAACAAATGCACCTGGAGCTTCCCCTTTGGTATTTAGCTCTGTTCAATTATCCTTCCTACGGAACTTCTTGGCACATGCGAAACAAACAACATCTCATTCCCTTTCATTCTCCTTGATCTTCCTCTTCTTGGAGGGGCATAAAGAAACTTTGGCCTTATAGGTCATTTCTTTCCCTTTCTATTTGTTCAACATAAGGATAAAAGGATTTTCATGATTGATCTCATTATCTACTTGGTAAATAAGACTAAGGAGATTTTGGATAGAATTATCTATGCTATTCATACTAAAATTTAAAACAAATCTTGAGAAGTTCTTTGGGAGTTATGAAATAATGAGATCAGTGCTCTATTTTTCAGGGAATTTAAAACCTAGAACGTCTAGATTCTCAATGTAACCAATGATCTTGACTACATGAGGTTTTTTATGTCAGTCTCTCAAATAATTATCTAAAAAAACCTTAAAGATCTCAAACTATTCTTTTCTAGCTCTCTCCATGTATAGACCATGGAGATGCTTCATCATTCTATAATCATTCATGTTTTCATGAGACATCACGAGTTCAATAGAAATAGAGGATAATATCAAATATTGAATTTATACAATTTTATTCATATGTTTTTTTATAAAAGTAACTCTTCATTACTTTCATACTTAGAAGACATATAAGGCATTGATGATTCTAGCACATAAAATTTCCGTTCATGGTGCTTCACAACCCAAAGGCATATGAAGCACTCCTAGAAGTTACTTCCAGTATGGATATGGTCTTCATACAAAATATATTATAGGGATAATGTGGATTATGAAATTTCTATTTTTCTTCAATTTTAAAAGAGTATATTATTATCACTTTTATTTATTACAAATTATGTGATAAATAATAATGATTAATTTTATTAAATCTCCTATTATTTTATCAAGACCCAATATCTCTCACTATTGAACTTAGAATTTATAGTTTCTTGGAAATTCTAGATGAAATAATCCATATTCCCCTTCACATAACCCTAATAAGTATTAGTCAAGCTACTTGAAGGTATCAAAGTAATAAGGTCTTTTCTAATTGTGGGATTGTAATTTCTTGAACCATTGAGTGGATTCCCCAATCCTGAAATCTAAACTTGTATTTCATCAACATGTTCCTCCAAATGACACTACATCATGCATGAGTTACTCATATTTATTTAAAATAGTCAAACCAACCCAAACACTTTATAATAAGTCTCCTTAAAAAAGTAGGTGTCCTAACAAGGGTTGGTCAAACAATTAGTTCAATTGGTTTTATTCCTTATCAAGTAATGAAAGGAAAAGTCAGACTTAGTATATATATTTGAGGTATTTAAATTTATTATGAATAAAGTTTATATTTTTTTATCCTCAACATGTCTTATTAATATTAAGTGTATGTTACTTAATTAATTGACCATGTTTGGATAAAACTTTTATATGTAATCATTTTATTTAATTTCCATCTTTTCACAATAATTCATATATTTATGTGATCATGGTCTTGCATCCATAAAATAGTTAATGAAGAAGATAGAAATTAATAAATAATAAATGACCCGTTCGTGAGTTTATCTAATGATTGATTTATTGAGTGGGCAGTAAATCAACCTATGACCTAAGGGAAATAACTCCTATTTTCAGTCTCGGAATGAGTCACAACATTCCAACTATAATCTAGTGTATCAATTGGGTTTTCATCATAATATATCCATCTTGAACTATCTCCACACACCTTGAGAGAACTCCCTTAATTAAATGTATTTATAAATCACATACCGGACAGCAGAACCAAATGATTGGTTTATAGGGAGTTACATATATAACTTTGGTCATGTAGGTCCTACATAATAATGGTGGGAGGTATGACTCATAGTCTATAAAATTTAAATTAATATTAAATAATTTAAAAACTATTAAATAAATTAAATTAAAATAACCAACTCATACACTGGTCTTGATCAAGATCATAAATAGTCATACATGCAGTGAATATTAAAAAGTAAATGGGTAATATTCATTTATTATTTATTATTTATTATTAAGATAAATGTGCCTAAATTAATTAATTAATTTAATTAATTATTTCCCTTTCATATTAATAACCATTTTAAATCATTTAGAGATACCCATATTAATGGAATTCTTGAAAAATAAGCGGAATAAAAAATTATTATAGAATTATTATAATAAATTAATTGAGCATTTAAAATCATTTAAAACCATCATTAAATTTTTAATCACAATAGGTTTGAATAAAAAAATATGGTTTTAATGATGCATTTTTATATTTAATGTAATTTATTTAAAGAATTAATTGGGAGACTAAACAACATGTAATTTCTAGTTACAAGCCATGCACTTCAGTTTCCATATAACCGAGTTACATGCATGAGGCTTCGGTTGTGTACCTCAACTGGACTGCACAACGTGTACAATTTAGCTACATGCTTTGTATCAATATTACCATGTGTCCACGTAATCCATCGAATAACTTGGTGTGTTTTTAAATAATGACTATATAATGTGTATAGACTATCTACACATCATGTATCACTTATTTTGTGTGTCCACATACCTCGTCGAATGAATCAATGTATATTTAAGAAGTGGGAAATAATGAACTACATGTCATGTACATCACATACATGATATGTATGTTATCAATGATATAGGTTTTCAGTATCATGTAGTTTGAACATTTATTATTTCATCATAGATTGTGGAAATTTTACCACTAACCCTTGGAGACTACATGACGTATACCCTAGTTACATGTCATGTAATTTGACAACCCGTGTGCTAGACTAGATTGGTATACATGCAGTGTTAAATAAATGCACCATGTGTAGTTACATATTGGCATGCCATGCCTCCCATGGACCATCTAGGTGAAGTGCACATGAGTACATGACAAGTACTCCATTTACACGCCATGTAACCTAGCCTTACCAAACAAAATTCTTGGCACTTGTCGATCATATCTCTATTCGTTCTTCATTTTTTCTTAGACCTTTAAGAAAATTAAACTATGAAAAAACAAGATTAATATGTTGATAACTT
The DNA here is from genome assembly GCA_963277665.1 of Viscum album. Taxonomy (NCBI): domain Eukaryota; kingdom Viridiplantae; phylum Streptophyta; class Magnoliopsida; order Santalales; family Viscaceae; genus Viscum; species Viscum album. The sequence continues at coordinate 1,410,474,628 of OY728125.1, forward strand.
TTTCATTAAAATTATATTAAATAAGGAATAATATAAAATGAAAATATCACCAATATCGTGAATAGACAAAAAATTAAATAAATAATTAAAAACTTGAAACTTGAACACTCTGATAGAACTTTTATGTTCTAGTCACAACAAAATCACCTTGTTGGGTGTAATATTAAAATATATTTTAATAAATTTTTTCTCAAAACTATAATAGAGTATCTTTCATGTTTAATTTATAATTAATTTATTAGTATTGGAAGAAATGATTTCCTTTGAACAAGATCCTTTATTCATAGATGACATTGATCTTCTAAAACCCTTTTGGATTTCCTTCATTACGATTTGATGTTCCAAGGGTATAATCCCTCTAATGGTGATCCAAACATGCCCCTTTTATCTTTGAGAATGGTAATCAATTTCTAGGTGCTATCATGGTGAATCGATTGTCTTTAATTATTCTTGTTAATCAACCATCCTTCGGTATTGAAGGAATATCGATTACATTTCTCAGTCTTGGGAGGGAGAGAAAAGGAGTAGAGAGATTTGTTTTGTGTATAATAATTATCTATTTTTCCCCTCTACACAACAAAAATAATTATATATTTATAGAGCTAGGATTTATGTCAAGAAATATTATATAATTGTATGTTTTCCCTTAAAATAATATTATATTATTAACAAACCTCATACCACATAATAACAACAACAACAACAACAACAACAATAATAATAATAATATTTAGTGATGTGTTCTAGTGCATACAATGATAAATAATATTTATAATCTTATAATTAAATATTTATAAACGAATGTGATCTTGTTCTATTCATCCTCCTTGGAATTTATTAACTACCTGAATAAATATTCAATTTAAATATTTCATTCATCAATCAATAATTCTGATCTATTAAATGAGAATAAAATTATTCATCAGTCTTGAGAATAATATTTTTTTCTATTAAATTCAAAATATAATTTAATTGATATCAATGAAAACACTTAGTGTGTGACCCTCTAGGATTTTTTATCATTGGAATTAGGAAGATTTTCCTAAAGTCCAAGATTACTGTCTTACTAAGGGTAAAATCCCCAATATAAATCACTTAATTTCATAATTAGGACAACCAAATATTAATTATCATTGTGTAATTTAATAAATTTATCACAATATATCATCATGCTGGCTACACATCCATTTCATCAACCTATATTCTAGATATGTCTTTCTTTGACTATCTGAAATAAAAATGTATATACACCATGGATATTGAATTTAAGGTGATCATTATATTTCAATCAATGGTATGAGATATCAACTTCCATAAATATGGATGAGATAAATATTTCCTCAACTTATCCATTACTAGCATTTCTTTCATGATGCTCCCAATGTACCCAACTTCCCACATACATATGGCATGATGATTTTCATTAGAAAATCTATATGTACGATTAATGACATGCATTAATGATAATACTAATGTATAAGGACCATTAAACATGCTCACCAATAGGAATATATGATGACACCAAAACTTGTGAAATTCCTACTAGTGTGTATGCTTTCATAATCTTCCATCTTGGTGATTACTAAGTGAAACCTTCAATAGAATTAGCCTCATATTCATACGAGAACTCACACCTGAAATTCATATTCTATGTGTCCCATAATAAAACATTATCCAATAATAAAACTATATTCAAGAATATCATCACAGCACTTTAAGGTTCTCATCCTTGTGGGGAACTTCTATGACCTCATCAATGCAAAGAATACTCTAGGACATTATGACACTAAAGTCATTATAAACAATGAAATATATGTAAAAAGATATTTTATTAACCATGGTGCCTAACCACTATCATAATTTCTAGATGATCCATATTCTTAGTTGTCAACCAACCGAGTCGGTATGGTTTTGACACACCATACCACAACATATGCGAGATCTCTAGTCAATGCCCAAACCAACTCTTAATTTTATTTTTTGAGCCAAAAATAGACATGCCTCCACCAAAAAATCACACTACAAACACACCAAATCTTCCTAAAAAATCCCCGATCAACTATTGAAACTCACCCTTCGTTTCCAAAAAGATGCACCCGATGTGGTTTCATACACACTGAATCCAATTACATGTGAGAGCGGTAGTCAAAAATTATCTGGTTGATCTATATAAAAAACACTCCACTTTAGTAACCAATACACCTTAAAATTTCTTGGTCATGATTTCATAAAGGGAATCTCATGGTCATTCTAATACATCCCTTGAAGTCTCAACTTGACTTCAAGTGTGATACCCTGATTGAATCACCATTTAACTAAAACTTCCATCGTAACCTTCCATAAGAGAAACTCATTTTCAGATTGATCATACTCAAACCATCTCAAAATAATCTTGAACAAGATTTCAGTGCTTAGAATTTATCTAACACTACATCCAATTGATACCTAGTTTAGGAATCCTATTGCATTCATATTTATTTATTCATTGATAACCAAATTCCCTAATGATTTTCCTGCGATAGATTCCATGTATCCAAAACTAATCTCATGAAAGGGTTTTATTACCCATGAATGACATCAATCTCCCCACTAAGATTACATCCTTGTAATTTCATCACTAGATAAAACCTGGGTCTCATCGCCCACACCTCGTCCATCCTTGAATGCGATGACTAGACGTGTCCCAACTTGCTCCCATCTGGGCGTCAACCCAAAATTCCATTTCCACCCATTCCAAATACATAAGAACGTTAAAAATGGACTACACTAAATTTACACGCATAACAAGGGTCATGACCCACAATTGGAAATTGGTTCAATCCCCACCACATGGCCTCACTTCATCCATTACTCAAGTTCCACCTCAAAAGGATCCATCTCTAAATGTGTGTCACTCCTCCTAAGCTAGAATCATCCACTTATAAATGTTGAAATTACATCTCCCTAAAAATATATTCCCAATACCATTGTTGTATTGATGATTCAATGACACCCAATTCCTTTCTAAGTTATCCTATACTACATAGGGATATTTCAAATTCTCATATAAAACCCCAAGTCTTCATACTTACAGAAATTCCATTAACTTCCATCAGCCCTTAGATAACACATAGTTTTCATCAATTTCTATTCAATAAGTTCCCACATGAGAAACATGAATCACCTTAATTTTTCTATAATGGAAATAAGTGTATCCTCCTAAATGACTCATTCTATCGACCCAACTTACACTCCAAGGATTCGTACACTATCATAACTAGGAACAAATTCCTAACCATTAACCATGCTCTTCAAGCATGATAATCTCATCAAGATAGGTGTTCCCTTTTCACTCCTCTTGAAAATCATTTACCATACCTATTCCAAGAATAGACATAATATTACCCAATGTCCAACAACATTCAAATTCATGAGAGTCTACCCACACTCTCATCGCACATAGAATAGAATCAATGTACAATGCGGTTAGTCACCCAAAAGGTCCTTCCCTTCAAATCTAGCATCGCTTCCAAATCATTCAAGGTGTGTTCTCACAAACTAATGAAAAAATCATGAAAATGTAGAAAATTACTTAGAAACTATCATGTATTTTAATTAAATAAAATCACTCCCCCATGATTCTACCTCTAAAGGACTCAAAATATTGGGAAAGAAACTCTCACGGGTTTCCCTCGATCACACAAGTCACCGAATCACTATATTTTGAGTCAAATTCAAGGGTATCTCGGTCTCTCACAAAGCCCAAAATTCAGGCCTCACATAAGGTCACACCTCATGATACATCATATGAACCCTTGTCTCAAACAACAATGATATCCAACATTCCAGGAATCATCACCCAACTATAGGAACCCATACTCACCACGCATCCACATATGGGACTGACCCCTTGATAATAATGATCTCATCAAATAGGGTCATTATATATAACCATTAAATCCTACATGGTCTATATTAAGGGAATATTATCCTATAAAGACCCGGAAATTTCATGTATTTTTTTTAATTATATGAAAATTTTATGAGTCCGTGAAAATTGACGGCGCATGATTCCAAGGCCCGGAGTGCCCAGAATGATTTTCTGAACTTTTTTTCGGGTAAGTTCAGTAAACTTACGAGCAGGTTTTTTTAACTTTTGAACTATTGTTCAGAATTGAAATCTGTGGGCACCGTTGAACTCGCAGTTCCGGTATTTACATAAGGGGACCTTCATCTCGACCGTAGTAGGTCGAGGGTAAAATATAGAATTTGGGTTTTTCGTGAAAGAATAAAATAAAATAAAATTTTGTAACATTTTATTTTATTTGGAACTCCAATTTGGATTTTGAGAGGTGGGGACCACCAGAACTAAACTACCCATGTGAGGTTACGGAGGTGGGGACCACCCGGATTAACCTCCCATGTGGGTTATGGAGGTGGGGACCACCCAATGCTAAAACCCCCTTGATCTCCCCTCTTTATTGGAGAAAAACCTATTGAACTCCCCCACTTTATTTGTCCCACCCCCTTAATTAATTATACCAACTCATCAATTAATTAATTAAGATAATTTAAAATTATGGCAACAAATATAATAGATAACGTTTTCTACCGCGGGGGCCGCCGGGCGGCGCAGGCAGCGCCCCGCCGGCCCCAGCGCTCCACCGACCGCGGGCCCCGCACCCCGCGGCGTGCCCCCGAGCCCCGCACCCCGCGGCGCGCCCCCGCCCCGGCGCATCGCCGTCCGCGGCCTCCGTTGCTTCACCCGCGACCGTGCCCCCCCCCCCCCCCCGTCCCACAAAACTCATGGCTACCCGTTCCCTTCACGGTGCTCCGCCGCCCTGCGGCCCCCGCGGCCTCGTTCCACCCCATGGCCTCGTGCCGATCCTTAACCTCCACCGTCCCGCGGTACCCGTGGCTGTGCACGGCCTCCACGACCACTCCGCGCGGCATAGCACGTGTCGGGACAGACCCGGACCCAATTCGACCCATTTACGCTCTTTTGGCCATAACTTTGTCACTGGATGTCCGTTTGATGAACCATATACGGAGTCGAAAACCTTGGAGTGAAATGGTCACTCTGGTATACCCCAATGGAGTTTTGGACTATGTTTGGGAATAATCGGGTTGGATCGAGCACAAATCCAACTGGTCCCTCGGGACTAAAAGGCTAATAACTTACAGACCTGATGCCTGATTAATGTACCGTTTGTTGAGTTGAGACCCCTATGACATGGCGGTCCTTTGAGATACTTCTTCATGGGAATTCATGGTAGTTGGATTATAGACTAGTGGCTTGAGGAGTGGACCGTCCCGGAGACGAGCAAGCTTAGCGCGGGAACCTAGTAGCTAGTTGTGACTTCATGAAGAGATCCTTCGTGGGTCTGTGATTAAGGGTCCCACATAGAACCACTTTAGGATTCCATGATGGACTACCTGAGTGATCCTGTGTGGGTCAGCACCCAGTGATCCTGTGTGGGTCATCACCAAGCGATCCTATGTGGGTCAGCACCTAGCGATCCTGTGTGGGTCAGTACCGAGCGATCCTGTGTGGGTTAGCACCGAGCGATTCTGTGTGGGTCAGAACCTAGAGATCCTATGTGGGTTTGATAATGATTAGTGATCCTTCTTGGGACTGCCTCTTAACATAGTAAGATGATCCAATAGTTACATCTAATCATCTCTACTACAGTACTTAAGTTATACCTAGTGTGAGATAAGTTTGTACCTATGTGGTAATTTCCTTTGTGGTAATACCTTGGTGGTATTCTTCTATGTGGAGTACTTGTGTGGTACTTGCCTTCGTGTTATTCCTTCCTTTGTGAATCATTTCTGATTTGGGCTTTGAGTTGGACTCTATATTTTCCTAATGATTGAGATGGGTATACTTGATAACTTAGGTATATGTATGGGCATATATCTAAGTTGGGTTATCAGTTGATTTCTTGCTTTGTGGATTATCCGATGTGGATTTTGTGGACCTTGAGGGTCTCAGGGTCCCTATTGAGTATTGTTATACTCACCCCTGCATGGGCTATGCCCGCACCTCGTTGTTTTTGGTGCAAACAACGGACATCGCTGACTGGGGATGAGAGTACCAGGACTGGAGGTAGCTCGGAGGTGGACCATAGACGAGGCATACTACAGATACGACCGTATGAGATCTGTACCTACCCTTTAGGTAGGATCCTTGGTGGGTGATCACAAGAGGTGTTTTAGTTTACTTGTACTTTTAGTTTCTTGTAGTTTCCAGTTGGGCTTGTATTTTGGCCCCTTTTACTTATTGTACTCACTCTGTTTACTATTCAGTTTACTTGAGTTCGTATCTTGTTGTGAGTTTGGTTACGTGTGTTTACAGGTTATAAAGGCAATGCATTCCGAATTTTATGAAATATTCCTTCGGTGCTAGTATCCAGCTCCTAGCCTATGGAAGACGAGCTTGGGGTAGTCACGACACGGGCCCCAGGGGACGGGTCGTGACATATCCACTATCTTGGTTATGTAGAATTCCATTCCATGTTATATGGGAAAACACCATATAGGTTGTTACAAGCACTTTAAGCAACAAAAATAAAATAATAATAACCCACATGGGGTTTTCCACTAAGGAAAAACATTCCTTATTGAACCAATATGGTCAATACAGGTATAATCTTAGAGGTACTGTGTCGTCTTTATCAATGATCATCTCCCCATCGAAGCACATGACCTTCCATTAAAAGGAAAAACACGGAGTAAAATTCCACCAAGTTATTATATGGGAAAACATCATATGAGTAGTTTCTAATAATTCAATTATATGATCCTATAATTAGTGATAAAAACCATACACTATCAAGACCATCCATGTCAATTGTATCCTATGGGCTTAATCACGATACATGTGATGCCTCATTCCTCCATGAGGCAAGAGTCAAATTCAGAACTAGTCCCCTTTCAATGGGCCAAGATCCATAATTCAAAATGTCATAATCAATCTAAAATATCACGTGAATCATAAAATGTCAAAATCATATCAAAATTATGACATTATTCTTTTTTATTAAATAATATTATTAATACATGGTACAAGATAGAAGATATTTTAAGGTTTAGCTTCTTGGAAATAAAGATCATAATAAAAGAAAATATAAAACATTATTCTAATCTACTTGAAAGTATTATTAATGGGTTCATATTAAGTTACATTTACTACATATCATAAAATGGGGACATATATTAAATTAAAGGGGTGAAAATAAGGCCCATTAAGGGAATAATAAAGGGAAATAGTTTACTTGTGATCAAGAAAAATATGAACAAGAACATGTCTAATATCATTGAGGCATGAGAAAGGGAACATGAGGAATATAATAATAAAATAACATGATTCATAACATATAAATGTTTCTAAAAAATTTAAAAGGTATATTCATTATCATATTACAAAGGTTTGTTACAGAGGTGTCATAAATGAAAATTACCAAGGTTATTCACCAAGGTATCGTAAAACATATCATCTCTAGAGATTAAATTATTTACCCATTACATTGGAGAGATATAATGGAAAACTATTCATATGACTTAATTAATTTGATACAAATAGATCGTAATCAATCATTTCATTAGTAACCTATGGAGAATAAAGAACGAACTTCTTATCAAAATCATTGTGTTTTAAAAGTGCTAAAAGACATGATCATTACGTCATTTTATCCCATGAAAAGGGAATGCAGGTTTCTTATGTGAAACTCATCAAATCAAATAAATCATTTTTAAATCTAGATGAATAACCCTACAAAATAAATAGGTTTGGGTATACAAAAAAATAAAATACAATATAATTCTTAAGTAGAGAGAGAAATTTGAGAAGTAAATTCAGCAACATGATGGGTATAATACATGATTTTAGAAGAGGTTAAAATTAGAGGGGAAAGGGTCTTCCATTGATAATAAATAATTTGTAAGTAAGGGTGTGATAAAAATTGTAATAAAAGGGAGTGAATGTAACACTAGTATGACATATACAAAAAGAGGTTCATGAATTGAAGATAAAGGAAGGATAATTCCCTTACCTTGAAGAGTTACTCCTAGATCTTAATGAATGGAACCTTGGGGGATTCAGAACACCTTGGAGGGACTATTTATGATTAAAAATCACAATAATTTTTTGGATGACGGATTTATAGTAAAATTAAATGGAGAAATGAGTGTGTATTTATAGAAAAAGTAGAGGATTTGTTTAATAATTTCAAAATATAGGCCTTGGAAATCTATGTAGTGGAAAATCAAAAACCGGGATTAGCTATGGTTTTGGAATTTTGGGACACATTTTTTTGTGTTTTAATCCACCATGACTGAACATAATTTTTATTACTTATTTTGGAATAGAAAAGTAATGTTTCCAAAAAGTAATGTTTTTAAAATCAATGTTTCCATTTTAGACTTTGGAAAGTCACTTATAGGTTCAGAAATTGATTAAAATATAATAAAATACTCTATATCAATAAAATAACATATTTTAGGTCATGGATTGTGGTTAATTAATTATTACATAATTATGAAATAATTATGATTTCATTAAACATACAAAAATCCCCAACCTGTAGTTTTACCATTCACGGGAAAAATGTATATTAAAAAATTATCATAAATTTACCCAAACCTTATTTAGAAATTATAATTACAAAAAGGGTGTTTATTTTATTGTAATGATTCTATAAATATGATAATTTTAACTTTAAAATATAAAAATATCTATTTATTAAACAAATAATTGGTCATAAGTCATAATCAAATCCATGACAGTTAAAAAATTCTAGGACATAATAAAAATATTTTATCAATTATATTTAAATAAAGTATTTTTAACATACTATTTTATTAAAATAAATATTATTCAGATTAGCTTTTTTTATTATAAAAATTTATATCTTCTCTAAAAAGTATAATTTTTTTTCTAAAAAATACATTTCTCAAATTCATATCAATTAAACATATATTTTATTTAGAAAAACTATCCTTAAAATTAAATTAATGGAATACAATTTTTATTAATATAATGGAATTAACAAATTATGTTACAAATATCTAGACACATAACCCCTTATTACATCACCATATTCCCTAAGGGTAATGTGTGTGATAATGGTAGTTTCATTGGGTGGATCTACTAACATCGACCGAGTGGTAATATCCACTAAATTGAACTTATCCAGTAGGTGATTCCATTCAGTATTAACTTATTGATGCTTATATTGGATTTGGATAGGGGAGAACCCTAGTGATTATACCTTTATCCCAATTTATGACAAAGGAGCTTCAGACATCCCGACTATATTGGTTGAATCCATCAATTCACTTTTCTTTAATATTTATCTTTTGTCATTACTACTTATAAACACTAATTATAATAGTAAAATTATCAACAAAGTGTATAGATTCCAATGGTTATATTTACTAATTGTCATATTTGACCAACTGTCATATAATATTCACATTTCCCTCTATTCCTTATAAATACCATTTAACTCAAAATTCACCACAAATTTATCCCTAATGTTATATTTTCATTTATTAATATATTTATTGGTTTACTAATATTTTGTTTCATTTCTATAGAATTTGTAGTGGTGGCTATGATTCTAATATATTGGGGAGATTTATACTTTCCCATTTTAGGAATTCTATTTTATATTCTTTGTCTAGTTGTAATTTTTGACATTTTAACTTGTTTTAGAGTTTTATAATATAATGATCATTATTATGGAGATATTATTTTTTTGGTTTCTATTTATTTTTTATGTCTATAATATTATATAATATGTACCAAACATTTATTCAGGAAAAAAATATCATTTAAAAAGTCTGGTTAGTTACAATATTCCCCCCTTAAGCAATTTCATCCCCAAATTTTCAACTCATTATCTATGTTGAGAAAAGGAAAGAGTAATTTTGTCTCATTGTCTCCTTTTGTTCACACATTTTTTCTTTATATTTATAGTTCCTCCACAACAATTTGATAAGGTGGGTAGTCTTGCATAAAACCTTGTCTCTACGGTCTAAGATCTCCAGTAGCTACTCCTCATAAGAGAGGTCATATTATAGTTATAGCACCTCTAGATCAAATACATGTGAAGAATCATGTGTGTACTTCCTAAGGAGAGATACATGGAAAACATCATGAAATCAAGATATATTTTAGTGGAAGTGAGAGCATATAGGACGCTTCTTCTATATGATCCAGGATTTCATAGGGGCCAATATACCTAAGGATAAGATTCCATTTATTCCCAAACCACATGACTCTATTCGATGATGATATTTGAAGGATTTTTTTCACCAACATCAAAATCCAAATCCCTTGGATGGCTGTTAGCATATCTCTTATTCTAAATCTGAGTATCTTTTATAATTTGATAGATAGAATGGACATTTTATGTTATCTCTTGCACAAGATCAGACCCATGTAGTTTTCTCTCACTAACTTTATCCCAACATGTAGGAGTTCTATATCTCTTCCCATATTGATCTTCATCTGGTTCTATTTAAAAAATCAAGTGGATGATATTATTCTATGAGAAAAAAAATAATTGGTGGTGTTGGTCCCATCCACCTTTAAATTTCATTTAGAAAGTTCTCAGCATGTCCTCAATTTTCTAAATAGTTCTTTAAGATTTACCTTTAGTTGGAGGGTGATAGGTCTTATTGAAATTAAATTAAGTATTCATATCATGTTGAATAATTCTCTAGAATTTAGATGTAAACGTTGGATCATGATTATAAATGATAGAAAGTGGCACCCCATACAGCCTCACCACATCCTTTATGTATATTCTGGAAATATTTTCAAGAGAGAAATATTCTTGAACAGTGATTAAACGGGAAGTATTGGTGATTCAGTCCACTATAACTCGAATTGCATTGTTTTCTTTGGATGTTCTTAGGAGACCAGTGATGAAGTCCATAATGATATTATCCTAGTTCCATGTTGGTATGGGTAGTGGTTACCATTCCCCTTTAGAAAGTTGTTTCTCCACCTTCACTTATTAACACACTAAGCACCGTGCAGTGTATTCATCAATCCACCTTTTCATATTATCCCACCAATAATGGTTATGAAGGTCCCTATACATTTTAGTGCTTCTAAGATGTGTAGATAATGTAAATATATGAGATTCATTCTTATGATCATTCTTTATCTCCAAGATAAATGGAACATATATTCTTGTATAAAATTTTAGTACACCATCTTGATCAATATTAAATATAGGAAACTTCCCATTATTCACATACTCTGTATTCTTTTGTAATTATGGATATTATCCTTGATTTTTCTTGATATTCTCTAGTAATGATGGTTGATAAATCACTTGGGATAGGATTGATGATGTCCCTTCTTTCATGATTTCCACGTCCAATCCTACTTGGTCCTTGACCAATAGATCTCCTTGAATCCTCATCATTGCCATCATAATAGGTTATTTCCTCCCTAAAGCATCAGTGATCTTATTTTCTCTTTCTAGGTGAAAAATAATTAAATAGTAATAGTATTTAAGAAGTTCCAGTAATCTGCTTTGTTTCATGTTCAATTCCTTATGTGTGAATATATACTTCAAAATTTGGTGGTCTGTGTAAATATCACATTTTACCCATAAAGACAGCACCTCCATATCTTTATAGAAAAACAATTTTATCAAGATCTAGGTCATATATAGGTTAATTATTCTCTTGAGTCTTTAGCTATCAAGATGAATAAGCAATCACCTTATCACTTTTCATGTGGATTCACCCAATACCTTTCAGAGATGCATCACTAAAAATAAAAAGTCACTCTCCAATAGAGGGTAGAGTTAACACAGGTGTAGTAACTAATATATTCTTCATATCTTGGAAACTTTCTTCATACTCTTTTTTTCAGATAGAATCTGATCCTTTTTTAGTTAACTTGGTTAGTGGATTAGAAAGTCTTTATTTTTTTCAAAAACCTTCTATAATATACTTCTAGACCAAGGAAACTATGAGTATTAGTTACTATTGTAGGATGAGGCCACTCCTTCCCAACCGTTATCTTGGTAGGATCAATAGAGATTCCTTCATTTGTTACAATGTTCCCCAATAAAGAAACTTATTGTAACAAAAATTCAAATTTTATCAATTTCCAAATAACCTCTTCATATTTTTCAATATAACCCTCAAATAATCCTCATAATCCTAACAACTTTTGGAATATATCAAAATATCATCAATAAAAACTTCCAAAAATTTATCAAGTAAGTACTTAAAGACTATATTCATCAAATCCATAAATATAGACGAAGCATTATTCAAGTCAAAGGTAATAACAAAAAACTCACAATGCCCATAAATTGATCAAAGGGAAGTATTTAAATATCTTATTTCTTTACCCTCAATTAATGATAACTAGATCAAATATAAATCTTAGATACTAATTGAGGACCATAAATCTGGTCAAATAAATCCTCAATTATTGTGAGAGGGTAATTGTTCTTCACTATAATCCTGTTCAGTTCTCAATAATCTATACATAGTTGTATTGATCCATCATTCTTGTTCACAAATAGAATAGGTTTTCCCCAAGGAGACAAACTTGGTCAGATGAAACACTTCTCCAAAAGATCTTGAAGTTATTTATTTAATTCATCTAGCTCCACATTTTCTATTCAATACAGGGTCTTTGGTATCATCTTGGATCTAGGTATGATTTTATCAAAGAACTCTACCTCTATTAATGGGGAACGTCTAGGTAACTACTTAGGAAATACATCAATGTATTACTGAATGATGGGGACATTTTCTATCTTTATACTTTCATTTACTTATTCCTATTCACCGACCATCTCCATATATAAGGATATGGGAGGTGCATCTACACAAATCTCAATTCGGTATATCTCTCTTATGAAAATAATTTTAGGTTTTCCATTACCTTAACTATTTAATTGATTTTAGAATTATATTTTATGATCCATTCAATCCCTATTATAGTGTCGAATTCTACCATGGGAATGACTACTAGATTTTAAATGAGAATGTGCCTTCCAAAGTCAGTACTAGAGTTTCTATACACTGTTGATGCTTGGATTATCCCTATAAGAGTATTAAATGATAACTCTACTTCTAAAAGATTGGGGGTTGATTCTATTTTCATTGAAAACATGTTTGAAATAAAGGAATGCATAGATCTAGAATCCTATAATGTAATTTCTAGCTTTGAGTGAACAATTAGAGTACCTACCACCATATCATTTAGAGCCTGTACTTTAAACATCATGAAATAAAATACCCAAAATTTGTACCATGGCCTATGCTAGGGTTGATGGTGATTTAAATCCATTATCTTCTAATTTGGATAATTATTGTAAAAGTTTCCAAGCTATCCACACTTCAAGCATTGAGCTTTAGGCTAGGCCTGCACCATCTTCCCTTTTTCATTAGTGTTGAGAAGTTGAGGCTTCACCTCACCATGATAGTTACAAGCTACATGACCATCTATTTCACACTCGTATCATTTTACACTCCCAAGAAAGTAGTTAACCTAATACTTATTCCCACATTTTTTGCACGTGGGGAGTTTCACTTTCCTTTTTCCTCTTATGTGATCTAAGTTCTTCCATAAGTTTGGATCCATAGATCTCTTCTTTTTAATCGACCTATGTGACCACTATATTTCCCCAAACTACAATTTAACCTTCATAACACTACATAATATCTCCTAATAGATTTCATAGTTATTTTATTTAGATTCCTCTCTATATGGGGTCTCAGTCCACAGAATAATATACCAACCTTTCCCTTAGGATCCATAATAAAGCTTGAGGTTTAATGAGAAAGACTTTCAAAGTTCATCTTATAGCTTCCCACTGATTCATTTTCCTTTTTATTAATCTATGGAAATTCATTCTCTAATTTCATTCACATCAAATGAGGAAAATATTTATTCAAAAAAATTCCCCTATGCTCTTCCCAGTCTATAACATAAATATACCTTCTTGGAATCATGTTTTTAATCAGTTTACACCACTAATTAGCTTATCCTTCCAAGATTTATATTACTAGGGAGACTTTCTCTTTTTTAGATTAATAGGGTATGGAAATGTTATTTTCTATAGATATTATCAATTTTCAACAATAAATGTGTCAGTATATCCACAAAAGAAGGCGGTCATTGAAGCAAGGAGGACTCAACGACAAGTTCTTCCATTCGAGGTGAATCTAGATACACAACTTGATTCAATTTATTATTCACAACTCAAGATATTTGATACATAATCCTCATGAAGTTTTCCATTCCATTTTCCATTCCACTTATTCATATCCAGAACTGGATTTATTTTCCTAGAAACCACTTACTTAATACTTTACCAAAATACCAGGATATTTTATTGTATTTAAACATTTATATTTGGTAAAAACTGAGGATTTCTCTTCCTAATTCCCACAAGTAACTTAAACTTAATTTGATAAAAACTATATAATCTTACATTTTTATTACATAATTTTTTTATTACATGGTACACAATAGAGGATCTTTTAAAGTTCAGTGTTTTGGGAATCAAGAATACAATACATGAAAATGTAAAATATTATTCTAATCCACTTGAAAGTATTTCTAATAGGCTAATACTAAGTTACATTACTATTATCATAACCTAGGTACATACATTAAATGAAATGGGTGATCATGAGTCCTATTAAGGGAATAAGCAAGGGAAACAGTTTATATGTGATCATGGAGAATATCAATAAGAAAATGAGGAATATCATTATGTACTGAGTAATGGAACATGAGGAACATCATAATAAAAATAAAATGATTCATAACATAGATATGTGGATACAAAATTTAAATGATACATTCATAATCATATCAACAAGGTTTGTCATGAAGGTGTCATAAATGAAAATTACCAAGGTCACTCACCAAGGTATCATAAAATATGTCATCTCAAGAGATGGATTTATTTACCCAATGCATTGGAGTGATATTAGGGTGAAAAATTCCTATTTATTAATTAAAATTATCCATATATATCACAATCAATCATTTCATTAACAGGTCACGGAGAATAAATAACGGGTTTCTTATTAAAATCACGGTGTTTCAAGAGTTCTTAAAGATATGATCATTACGTTTTTTTAGCTGATGAAATGGGAATTTTTTTTATTATGTATAAATAACCAGATAAAATAAATCATTTTTACATCTAGGTGAATAACACTAGAAAAAAAAGAGGTTTGGGTATTCATAAAAATAAAATAAAATAGTATTTATTAAGTAGAGAGAAATTTGAGAAGTAAATTTGGCAGCTTGACGAGTGTAAAACATGATTTTAGAAATGGGTAAAATGATAGAGGGAAAGAATATACCATTGGTAAAACATAATTTTGAAGTAAGGGTATGATAAAAAATGAAATAAAATAGAGAGAACATAAAATTTAGAAGAAATATACAAAACTGAGTTCTTGAATTAAAGAGAAAGGAAGGATAATTCCCTTAAATTGAAGAGTAACTCCAATATCTTGAGGAATGGATCCTTGGGGGATTGAAAAAAAATTGGGGCTGGAGGATTTTGAGTAAAAACCACCAGAACTTCAAGAAGGATGGATGGGAAGTGAAATGAAATATATAAACAGGTTTGTATTTATAGAAAAAGTGGAGGATTTGTTTAATAATTTCCAAATATAGGCCTTGGAAATCTAGGTTGTGGAAAATAAAAAGGCATTAAATTAGCCATGCTTTTGCCCATGATTTTTGACATTTGGGACACATTTTATGTTATTTTAAACCACCAAAACCAAACATCATTTTTATTACTTCTTTTTGGCATGTAAAATTAGAGTTTTCAGAAAGTAATGTTTTAAAGTCAAAGTTTCCATTTTAGACATTGGAAAGTCATTTATAAGTTTGTAAATTGATTAAAATATATTAAAATACTTTATATTAATATAATAACATATTTTAGGTCATTTATTATGGTTAATTAATTATTACACCATTATGAAATAATTATTAATTTATTTAACATATTTAAATCCTCAAACTGTATTTTTATCCTTCATGAAAAAATAATGTATTTTAGAAAATTCTCATAAATTTAACCTAAATTAATTTTGACATCATAATTTAAAAAATTATGTTTGTTTTATCATTAAAATTCTCTAAATATGAGAATTTTAGATTTCAAATATACAAATATTTACTTATTAAAAAACACAGCGGGTTATAAGGCACTATCAAATTTCCGAAACTTAAAAATTTCCGAGGAAATAATAAAATTATTTTATCATTTATATTTAAATAATAGTGTTTTAACATACTATTTAATTAAAAATAATATAATTCAGAATACCTTATTTTATTATAAAAATTATATCTTCTCAGATAAGTACAATTTGTGTCTAAGAAACAAATTTATCAAATTTATCTCAATTAGACATATATTTTATTAAGAAAAACTATTATTAAAATGTAATTAATAGAATAAAATTTTTATTTATATGAATTAATTTACACTTTATTTAACTAAGGTTTGGACATGTAACCCCTTATTACACACGAATATGCCTTAAGGGTAAGGTGTGTGATGTTGGTAGTTTCATAGGGTGCCTTGGATAACAGCGACTGGGTGGTAATCTATACTAATTTGAACTTTTCTCATAGGTGGTTTCATTCAATATTTACTTTTTGAATCTCGAATTGGTCTTGTTCAAGGGAAAACCTGAGTGATGATACCTCCCTACCAAGTTTTGAAAAATGGGCTTCAAACGATACAAATCTACTGGTTGAGGCCATCGATTCTCCTTTCTGTATCAATTATCCTTTTTCATTTCTACTTATAAACACTAATTATACTATTAAAATTATCAACCAATGGTATGGTTTCCAATGGTAATATTTACCAATGGTCTTATTTGACCAATGATCATATTACGGTCGAATCTCAATGATCACATTTCCGGTTATACCCTATAAACACCACTTTACTCAAAATTGACCTCAAATTTTATCCCTATGGTTATATTTTCATTTATTAAGATATTTATTAGTTTACTAATATTTATTTTCATTTATATATGATTTTCATTAAGGGAAATGATTTTTTTATATTTATTAAATCCATACTTTCCCATTTCAGCTATTTTATTTTATATTCTTTTTCTAGTTGTAATGTTTGACATTTTAATTAGTTTCATATCTGACTAATATAATGATAATTATTAATGACGTACAATTTTATTGGTTTCTATTTGTTATATATGTATATAATATTATGTAATATGTAAAAAACATTTATTTAGG
This sequence comes from Viscum album, assembly GCA_963277665.1. Lineage (NCBI taxonomy): Eukaryota > Viridiplantae > Streptophyta > Magnoliopsida > Santalales > Viscaceae > Viscum > Viscum album. The sequence continues at coordinate 1,410,491,909 of OY728125.1, forward strand.
AAACAAATATCATTTAAAAAGTATAGGTTGTTACAAAAAATAACATAAAAAATCTAGAACATCAATCCTAAACCCTGGTAATATGTATTTCCATTCAGAAGTGTTGTTCATGATGCACCAACCCTAGGAATATAAAAATCTATGACACATTCCTAATATCATAGGAACCATATCCCAAATAATGGAATAAAATAAAAAATCTATTATGACACTTTCTAATGTTCCTGTCTAGAGGCCGCTTGACTAATTCCCTAGCCTGATTCACCACATGACCTTAGGTGTGCCTCCTTATATACCAGATGTTGAATAGTAGCAGGTGTCAATGGACATACCATGGGGAGACTATACTCCCTATACCCGAGAGTGTAATAATATAATAAATCATCTAGCATCATACACCATATATAAAAATCCAAGAAAAAAGATATATTAAAAATCCAAATAATAATAATATAGAGAGAAACATGCATACATATGTATAGAATGAATTTTCCATTAGGCTAATAACATATATAGAATAAAAAATAAATAAACACTAATGAGGACCTACTCCCATTGTCAAGAGTCACCTCATCCTGATCTCCAAGTACACACTAAGCTATCCCACTCAATCAATCTTGAGCCTCTACCCAACCTGTGTCTACAACCAATTAAGAGTCTACTTGGGTACCCCAATGTAACGGTGGCCCAAGTCGGGTGTGAGTTCACAACTCAATAGGGAACCACCAATGTTATCTATACTATTCCAAAAATACAGTGATATGTTCATGTGATATTCCCAACTGAAAAAAATAACTATAGTAAATAAATAAACAATAAACCACCATCAATTCTTAGGTTTGAAATGTTGAAAAACCATACCTTCTTTAACCAATTCTAGTTTTTCTTTAAGTATGTCATGATATCATGCCAATGATATTAATACAACATCCTAGGGTGTAGCCTAAGAATACCCAATAATAAATCACAAGCAACCAAAAAATCATCATGAAGGGAACAAAAACTAGATCCTAGATTTTATGGTACCAATCCAAAATTCAGGTATAATCAATGGATTGTAGTTGATTCCCAAGAGACCCAAGTAATCCCTAAATCATAATAATCTACATGTCATCATTCCATATAGTTGGATACTAGGCATCCCATTCATAATTTATTTCCACTAGGATCAACTGGATGGATCCTATGGATAACCTAGTCATCTCATCATTATAATGAAAATTATCACAATCCCTAACCCCGAATGGCTGAATCTTAGACAAGTTAGGAATCCTAGGGCACCATGGCAATGCAAGGAATCCTATACAGACCCAAGGTCAAATCTTGGCATCCTTAGAATTATTCATGTATATCAACAACTATATCCCATGATAGACATTAGGAATCCATGTCAACATCATCATGTCAAAGTAATATCACACTATTATCTTAAGAGTTTCAAAATCCATGTTCGAGGAAGCACATTTGGGGACCCTCCACTTCACCATCAATACATATGAGGTCCATAATACTGATCCCAAGAAGTAATTTTGGTAATCCATAGTGAATTAAAATAAATAAATAAATCATAAACAAAATTCTATGGATGGATGAATGCCTATTCCTATAGTCTCTATCTATATCCCCATGAGATTAAATATTTTTTTTGAGTTCTATAGTGAGACTAGTTACCCTTATTTCAGTTTTATTGGGAAACACAATGGAGGGGAACCCTACTCGGGGTCATGTTTTTGTTTAGAGCATGTCAAGGTTCAAAACCCAACACATTGGGTAATCACTTCCCTCATCCCAGATTTAAAAATATCAAGAACTCTTGGCTTAATAGGATACACCTTGGTTGTATCAAAATAGAGATGACACATTTCTCATCTTAATTTATAAGGTCATTCAAGGGAATACCACTCAAGTTTGGCCACACCTGTACATAGAGGTGGAAAATACTCCTGAAAACGTCTATTAATCAGTCTCACCTCATTCACATTCCCAAGGTCTGAATGTTATAGGGAATACCAAACAACTCACAGCCTCAACCATTTACATTCAAGTCAATAAAACAATTCAAAAATCCAACATGATCTCAACAAAAATTTCCCACTATCGTAAAGAATTTATTTTAATTTAAACATTTAAATTTAATTTAATTATAAAAATTTTAAATTAAGTGGAAAATACCCTCCTTGGAATGAAAACACATCACATGCCTCATTAAAAAATATCATTAAGACATATGGAAATTACCAAGGACCACCTACCTCATCCTAATGCACTTTAAATTTTCTATAGCCCAAAAAATCATTGACTAACCTCATCTAACTACTTCTAGACTCCAATGGTCACTTTCTGCACTTCAGGGCATCTATCTTAGGTCATGGAATAAAAAAAATTAATAAAAAAATTATAATTACTTATACCATTTATTCAAAGGTATAACGAATTATGAAAACTCATAGGGTTTCCAACAATAAGTAGTTATTTAATTAATGAGGTTTCAGCCATCCTTGACAGACCCACTAACCAAAATCGAGCTGAATAACCAACCTACATCGCTGATTACATAACTAATTAATTTTAATTTTAATGAAAAACCTTAATATATTAGGAATCATGAAATATATTTGATGATTCAATTAATGATGAAACCCAAATATTATATTGGGATATACAATACATTGGTAGAATGAAACCCCTTGGATAATATGATGATTTCACCATGATCTAGTGGAATAGGAACTAAACCTTATGTTAGAGAAGGGGAAATTTAAAATTATTGGAATAGGGGAAGTAAAGAGTCTAGAATATATGAAAACATACCTTATATCAAAGATTAAGGCCCATTGAAACACCCCCTTGAAGGTCCTTGAAGAGGAGAGTAAGGGGAGATGGTCATCAGACCATGTTAGTGAAATGAGATTGAGAGGTGGGACTGACACCCTAAAAAATATGAGGAGAAAAGATTCTTTTTCTTGCTTTAAGGGAAATTGGCTATCCTTTATTCCCAATATCTATGACACTATCCAATCCATTATTTGACTAGTGGCTACATACTGTATCACTAACTACCCATCCCTCTTAATGTGTTTTCTATTTCATAAATCTGGCATTTGAGCCTCCTTATAGGTGTAAAAACACATTTTTGAGGTGTTTAAACCCAAACAATTATCTTACAAACCCTATATAAAATTTCATCCCACCCTCTAATTCAAAATATAAATTTCTGTTGGAAATTTCCAACCCAAATGAACATGAGATCATACAATGTGATAATCGCAGTGTAATTCACTTAGCTTAGAATATGGTGTTCTATAAACAAAAGAATATTATTGAAATTCAATAAAAATTCATAAAAAACAATCTATAGGAAAGGGATTTTTATTTGTGGAATATATCTAAAAAAATATAGAAAGAATATTTAATAAGGCTTTAGTCTAATAAATTATAAGGAAATATTATGCCTCAGTGGGACTTGGGTAGATAAATTGAGAAGGGATAATAATTATTATTTCGTTTTCTATAAAAATTCATAGTTAATCTAAATTTTTGGAGAGTTTCCAGTTTTCCATTTAAGTAATCTTCAAGCGGGATATTGTTAAAATGTAAATTCCATAAAATCCATCAAATAAAGATGGTCGAGAAATCAAGATCCGAATAATAAAACATCCATGAGACTCAATAAGTGACAATAAACCTCTCCAGTGGATTAAATGGTAATAAAATAGTGATATAATCCAATTTATGTGATGCGTACATGATCCTCCATACAATGATGATAAATAATTACTAATGCTAGTGTAAATTTTTTATTCACTAGGACAAGTGGTCAAGTATTTATTGGGATACTGGATATCACTGGTCATCCTTCTAAATGGATGGATCTCTGTGGTTTTAGGAGGTCAATGATATTAGAATGACTAGATTTAACTATTATAAAATTATGGGACCATGTGAACTTTTTTATGATAATTAGAAAAGTTATTAGAATTATAGAAGAATTAATTCCTATAATTAATCTACACTAACTAGTTTTTTCTGTAAAATTTTCAATCCTTGAAAAATATGATTGTAATGGAAAGAGCATTAGTTTTTATCCTATGTATAGAAGAAACATTATAAAAATTAGATAAATTTTCTTATGCACATTTCTTTATATTTTTTTCACTTTATTTTTTGAGGTGTGAGTTTTCTTGAGTGTGTGGAAAGATTTAATTTTTTCTATGAGTAGGGTGTAGGGATTCTTATGTTTTGGTACACAAAGGTAAGGGAGTTCTTTTGGATGGTCTAGTTTACTACTATATATCATCCAATGTTTTTAAATCCAATAATTAGAAATTGGGTTCTAGATTACCTATACAAATTTATGATCCTTACCAAGAACAATGGATAATTTTGTGTCTGTTTTTATGTTAGTTAATCATTATAGTGTCTGCAATTCTTTAATAATTTTATTTATTAAAATACAATCATTCGTAATACCAAAAGTATAAACTATTTCATACATGGAATATGGGCCCTGATAGTATTCAACAGAGTTCCACTATAGCATAGTTTGTGTGGATTCAACCTACATGACATGTCATAATGGGGCACACAACATGTGATACCTATGGAATATATAGGCATGTATTTATGCAAGAGTTTGTTTCATGCTACCAAAGTTTATGACATGTACTTTATCCCACATGGCATGCGAGACTGGGTGGAGGGGGTAGGTAAAGTATACTTGGAGGTACTCATCAATATGTATATCCCTCTATATGTGATGTGCGACCTGAATTCACACATCATAAAATATTTATAATTACCTTTAAAGCCTATAATTTCCACCTATATTATAGTCTCCACTTCTGAAGTTTCACTCTAATATTGACTGAGCCTAATTTCATCAGAGGTCACTACCCCACATTGAGAGTGTTCTATCTCCATCATCTGATTTTTGTTTTACACATTGTCACTTTCTTATCAAACCACCATTCCAAAGCCCCATCATACTTGAGCTATCCTTTCACTTCTTCACGTGATCCCACTTAGCTAACCACCATGTCTCATTTTTTTATCTTAAATTAAAACCTTGTACATCAATATTTCTCTTATTTTTATTTCCATTATGAACTTTCCTGAAAAAATCATGGTGAGAAAAATGCGGTATAAAAATAGGAACAAGTATTAATTAATTATGGTATATGGTGAAAAATATGTCCTTTAAAATTAGATTTTTAAACCATGTTTGTCAAAAAACAAAGTAATATAATTTTTCTTAAAGAGGATTGAACACTAATAGGGGGACACCACTTGTAGGAATTTCATGAAATAAGAATTTTCAAAAGAACAAAGGAATTTTAGAATAAAAAACATCCAAAAAACCAAAAATCTATTATCACAAATAATCAAATCAATTCTCATATAATATGAATTATAAAAAATAACCCAAACACTAATTATTTTATTCCAATGAAAATTAAAATGGAAATAACCTAAATAATGAGGCATATATTTTTAAATATGATTAATTTTTAATTTTAATCCTGAATTTTTTTGGTAGTGTTGAATAAATCCATAAAGTTTTATTCCCATAAGAATTAGGAATTGTAAAACATAATTTTTTCCTACCTCATGGTGAATTATGTTGAAGCTTCAAAATGTTCATCCTATCCAAAATACTAGATGAATATTTCTAATAGAAAACATATGTACCCTATGGTTTGATGTATTCTTCATAAAAGATAAAATTTTAATTCTTTAGATTCCCCAAACACAAATTTCCATTTCTGATGGAAGAAAACCCCTTTCTGGATGATTAAAAAACATATTTATATTAAAAAATTAGGTTAATGATTGAACTATATAGAAACTTGAAATGTAACACCCCAAGGTTTCCTAAAAATAAATTGAAATGCTTGAAATTTTGTTTAATTTAGATATTTAAAAGTATCCTTTAAACATAATCTTACCTCTTCTATGTTATGAATTTTGAAACATGGTTATCTACCATTGTGTTCAGTATGTTATTTGGAATCTATTGGAACCAAATTGTTTTTTGGTCAATAGAACATACACTTATGAATAGTAATGAAGATATTAATATGACCCTAATGAATAGTAATTTGTATTATTATTTTATTTTCTTAAGGATTTAATACAATGAAATCTTGATTAATTTTTAAATGCGATATAAGAGCAGTTATAGTTATTAAGTTATTAATTTTTGAATTAAGTATGATTTTATTTAAAAATTAAATTTAAAATACTTAGAAAATTATTTTCGAAAATGACTTCATTTTTGAATTCTACACATCGATAGATGGTTAGGGTGAATTTTGGGGTTGTTTCTGAAACAATTGTTTTTTCAGTGAATAGTAAAAAATACAGTTTTGAGTTTCGATGTGTTAAGGACATCATTAATGATGTAATAAATCTGGTCAACTTTTGTATAGTAAAATAAGTTATTAGGTGTCCCAGGTGGTTTATACCATGGGAAAATACTAAGGGAAAGACCATTGTTTTGCAAATACCACTAATGAGGCGTCCCTTTGAAATTATTAAAATAATCCCTCACTTTTGCTATAAATACCAACCCATTCCTTCAATAACTTCATTCCAAATTCCTCATCAAATAATATATGGACTACTTACCTACCTATTATCCCTACCAAGGTTTCCTAAAGTCCCCAAGGTCCCAACCTTCACATTCTAGGAGTTAGTCTACAAGGTAAGAAAATTCTCAATTTCTTTTTTTCCATTCAAGTTATCTTTTATATGGTATAACATTCAAGTTTACATACCATGTTATTATTTTCTTCTTATTATTGATATATTATTTATTATGATTCATTTATGTATGGGTTAATCTTATCCTCTTTTTTTTTTAATATTTTCTAAAACTATGTAACACAGCTGTTAGGCTGCTGAATTGTTTTAAGTGATTTCTCAATTATTCTTTTATTTTGAGTTCCTTTTATTTCTCATTATTTCTTCATATATTCTTATAAAAGATGCATTAAATCTCTATAAATAATGTATTTTCTATATGTTATCATGTTCATGGAAAAATCATCATCATTATTTTTCCTCCCTCCCACTTATTCAAGGAATAAAAAACATTGTCCGTGATGTGTTGAATTACAGACATCGTGGATGTTGTGATTTCAATTTACATTGATTATTTAAATTCTGTTCATTAAACCATTTATATGGTTTAACTAGGTTATAATATTTTTATTATGTCTCATATATGGTTATGGAATTATTTTTTACTCATGGTTTTAATTTATAATACAAAATAAGGTTTTTATTATCAAAGAACCTCTAAAATGATCTAAACGAACATCATTAATGTTTTAACTTATGAATCATCATCATATAAAACATAAAAATGATAAATGGTATAAACTATGGTTCTGAATATATTTAAAAACCTTTACATTCCAATCCTAGAGTTTCACTTCCAGCCGACAAGAACATCCATCATGAACTAATCATTGAAATCATATATAGAACTCACCCAAAACAGTGCAAGGACCAAAATACTAACAATTAATGGGTGAAATGATGTTATTAAATGATTATATAAGATGTTATAAACATGAAGATGTTTCTTTAAAATACTAATAACACTATTTTAACCATTATACAGAAAGTTTAAACAATTTTTATGTTAAACAAGCCTTAGGTAAGAGAATTCTTAACCCAATTTCCATTCTTTGGGTTAACATTCTACTTCGTTATTTATGTGGTATTAAAATTAATTGTGTGATGGGGTTTTCTTATATTATGTTTAATTATGTCTAATTACAATATATATACATATTCCATCCAAATTATTAAGTCTCTCTTTAATTTTATGATATTTATAAGGGGTTATTCTTTTAAAATTCTCTTTTAAACTTATGTTTTACAAAATTCAAAAGCAATGTTTTTATGCTATTATTCATGTTTTATGATTATGTTCTGGTTATTTGGAATTTTTTATGATGAAGGGTGGGACCTATATATCCCCCCAATGCATTGTGTATGTGTAAGTTGGAGGTCGACCTTATGGTTACTCCAAGTGTAACTGCGATGGTTACACAAATAGTAAGGTAGCCGTGAGAGTTACAAATTATAAGGTAGCTGAGAGGGTTACAAGATTATGTAAGTAATACCCCAAGATACCTTTATGGTTGCACTCATTTTATTATGTATTGTTTAAATCTCATGTTTCATAATGTAAGTATATATATACAGGTGATAAGTATGTCTTTTGAAAATGATTTCATACGTTACAAGTATTCGTGGACTAATGTGCCCTATCCTTATTTTTATATCCCTTACTGAGTTTTTGTGTTCAATCCATGTTTTAAATTATTTTCACATGTTAATGGATGTGTAAGAAAAAGAAGGAATCTGTGTTAAATGTTGAATAATTGTCAAGGAATCATGTTTTAAGTTTTAGTGTTTTAAATTTTGAAAAAAATGGAAACTGTTTTTATTGTATCCACTCTGTAACAATGTGTAATGTTATGAATGTATTATGTCCCAATTCTCTAAAGCTATAAACTTGAAAAGATTCTCAATGTAAAAGTAAGTGTTTTCTTGACTAAATTAAATATTATATATGTAATAAGGCCAGTTCCTTATATGAAATGACTTGGCTCAGGGCCCGATACCCAAGAACATAAATTATAACTCACCTAGGAAAAACACCACATTATAGACACAAACTTCCATTAGAGATTATATTTAGGAGATATAAATTTTCATGTTCATGAGATACATATTTATTTTTTTAATAAATATTAAATATCTCTTAAAACATGAACACCTCATAATTATTCTAAAACATAGACTGAGGGTAAACAAAATAGCCCAAACTCAACTTAACCATCAATATTTTTTTCTGAGTTCATTTTTTAGTAATTTTACTGTTTATACCTCCCAAGGACACGAGAATTCAAAAATCAAAAATGATTTAAGTCCCAACCATGGAAAAAACTGGTTCACTACACCCTATCCACCTTTAAATATTTTTATCCTTAATATGGAAATAAATAGAGTTTCTAAACTAAACATCTCATAAGGTAACATTTTGTGGGAAATAATCCATCTTTGCATGAGTTCCACCCGTCTCTGGGGGACCAAATGCTGCACTAACTTGGAAAACTATCCACATAGGAAAACATAACCTCTAAATATCCGGACTTACTTTTCTAATCTAGTTACTAATTAAATCATTGAAAAAATTATCTATTCAAATCACGAGAATCACATTATGAATCCTTACAAAAAACCATTCCATCCATAGGTCACTCTCTATGGAATGAAGAAAAAATACAAACCATTTAATTGAAAATGGTTATGTATTTTCAATAAAAGTATCTCCTTTGGTAGTGTTAGGATCCACATATTTAAATATATACCCATAAACTTACACATGATAACCAATGATCGAAAGAAAACCCTTCTATTGGTGCATACACTAAAAATTTCACACCATCCCTTTGAGAGTTAATAGGAAAAACTTCTTGTGGTATACTTCAACTCTTCATCATCCTCTAAAAATGGTTCACACACTAATTTTTCCATCACTAAACACAATGGAATCAGCATTCCAAAGGTAAAAATTTTCAATAACACTACCAGAAACATCCAACCACACCTCTAAATCTAAATAATATCATATTCATCATTGAGGATAACCTGGTCAGGTTGTGGATATTCTTTGAAAAAAATCTTCTGATGATCATATTAAGATATGGAACAAACCCATTAAAACAACCACGAAACCAAATCTTACCTTATCAATGACTCTTTCTTCTATAATTTGATGTGTATAGTCTTAACCTATTTATATGACCTTACTATATTGACTATGAACCCCAGATATACCTTCTAGAACTTGAGTGACCAAAAACCTCAACTCATAGAGAAATATCCTTCACGAAATTGATAGATTTTCCATAAAATTAACACCAATTCCTAGATATACCTACTTCACTAAGGTAATCACTCCACCAAGTGAATTGGAATCAAAATCAACCATTATTGAAACCAAGAAAAGACTCGTGGGAAAACCACTATCTGAATCTAGAATAGGATTTCATATTCTTTTCCTTTAGAAAGTATATCAGATGCACCACCTAAGTATATCCAATCATGGAAGATCCTACAATCTGTATTTCCAAGATGGTCCTCCCTTACTTATGAGATGATGGGGCCACCATAATTTTGGAATGAAACACCATGCCTCCCACTTATATTGGATCCAACCACAAAAATTCATACTACTTAGACTTATACTCTATCCACTGGCCATAGAATTCTTGCTAAATGCATTAGTTATCATGCAACCACTAAGACACTCTTTTTACATAATCCATCATAAACTCAAAATTCCTTGAGACCAACAACTCTTCCACCATTCTTATAAAAAATATTGAAAAATATTGGATTCCAAAAATCCAAAACATTAATCTTTAGGGTTTAACTCACAATTGGTTCTCTCGAAGGAATCTAAGATAAAAAATAAAATTATTATTTAACATAATTTAAATGAGGGAATCACTAAGTAAGACTAGAAAAATAGACCCATGGGTCTCATGATACCCTAAGGGGCATTACTTACTCATAAATACATCATCATCATTCCATGATGTTCATAATGACACTTGAATTGTAGTTGTGAAACTGAAGATGCTGCTAATTGGAACTAAATTCATCCTCTATGAATTACTTTATTTATTTCCACTGGTTAAAGATTACACAATAAGTATAACTAATCCTTTCTCTTAAAAAGGTATTCCAACTATAACATAAGCTCCATGATCTCATCCTAAATATCTGATAAATCAAAGTGTAAAAAAGTAAAACCTTAGGAAGTATATTGACACACAATCCAATATCCCGACGATAGAATCCCAAATACCTCCTTTAGGAAAAATTCCACACATTCCTCCATTACCTCATGAAAATACTCTTATATATACAAAACTAGCACACTAGGATAAACTCACCAACTGGTGGATAATTATCTATAATATTCTAAAGCATAGAACTTCTATTTCTACTTGAGGGTCGCACTCACCATTAAAGGAGAACCTTGACCTATCTATTTGATTATACACTACCACATAAAATTCTCAAACCATTAAATCCATACCAAGGTTGATGTTGTAGGGTATTATCCTAAAATTATGGAATATCATAGTAGATATCTCCCAATTTAGAATAATATCTGACTATAATCTGATGTGATTGAGGGTATGATTGCTTCGAGTTTAAGTCTCCAATAGAAGAGGTCTTTCCATAGGATCTATAGAAATTTACAACTCTTAAACCATAAAACTGGAAGAAATATGATGGTTTATTCCAATATCAATGAGTATGATTATCAATAGAGAAGAAACAAATCATACCTATAACTTGCTCGGGTAATGCCTTACTATATCCATCCATTGAACACAACGATCCATGGACTGGACATGAGCAGTCCTTATTTTTTTGAGAACTTCCTATAGAAAGTGTATGATATGTTTTAAAATTTCATCAACTATATCTACTATTATACTAAGATATCCTCTATTGAGAATGCATATCATAAGCAAACCAATCCAATAATATGAATGTCTTTACCTTGATGATAAATTCAAATTAGAGGTATATCCATGAAACTAATCTATCTAAACATTGGAAAACATTAACCTGTTCTAATTCTAGGACGCATCCCAACCAGGAAACTCTTGACTTTCAATGTTCACTCAAGGACTTTGGTGCATGTAGTGGATATAAAAAGGCATAACACTAACATTAATAACCCTATAGATACCCCTATTAAACTACTAATATCAAATTATTCCCTTTTGAATCATGTTTAAGGAGTACATTATCCATAAACATCAACAAAAAATTGGTCACGGTCATGTTTCCCTGAAGAGGGTCCAATATATTCCATACTCAAACCATCCTCAATATCACTTTATAGAGCTTCCTAAACAAAATTTCAAACTCTAACCATGGTAGAGAATCACTATCATGAGTTTACCTAATATAAATCTACCAATGAATCATTGTAATGTTAAGGGTACTTAATGAAAGAACCACAATCTAGTTGGAGGGTGTCTAAAATAGATGGGAAATACATGTCTCATGTTCCATATAATCCTCTATATTATAAGGATCTAGATATACTCAGAAATTAGGAAAAATTTTACACTCTAGCAAATACAATTTGTTTAGCCTATGGGTAGTATCATCTAGCTTAGAAGGAACTACCATATTTTCTAAAAGATGGTCTATATTAAGCATAAATGATGAGGGATACACCATTTTCTAATGGGTGTTTCTTCCAATTAATTATTCATATAATCTAATATATTTACACTTAATTGACCAGTAATGAGTATCTCAATCACTAGAACAAGATCATCATGGCTCTGGACCTGAATCTAATAGAATTTTCTATGAGTGGCATCCATTAATCGATGTGATGAACCCATAATTACTTGAGAATATGTGGACATGTTGACGTGATAAGGAAATGAAAACCACAACTGAACACTATATGATGCATGCACCATCCAAGATATACTCATCAATTGGTGACACCATGTTTCAAGTAAATAAATAGGTTATCAAAGTCCCCATTAATGGATGCATAAACTGCTACACCAACACTAGGTTTATTTCTCTAAAAAAAATTCAAAACTACTGAACACGATCTCCAAAGGGATCAACCACTTTGATAGTATTCTAACACAAATCAACCCACAAGTTACTCTCCTATACTAACTATTATCCAAGCGTTCCACCCCAATCCCACCTCTAATAGACCAGGGGCTGGCGATTAACACCAAGAATTGATAACACACATAGGATGAATTATCCTAGAACATATTGAAACATAAATTCATCTCTAGTACCCAATATAATGAACACACTCCATTTATATAAAAGGAATAACATAACTACACAATAATGAATGTATGATACATCAACCAAGAAATATAATTCCTCATTTGAAAAAACTTTGAGAAGAAACAAATATAATTGATCATGACTATGAGTATGATGGAAAAGGTAAGGTAAAACACCTACTCACTAATAGGACAACACTAAATATCTACAACTATATCTATCACCACTATAATTCCTTATAGACCACTATTTATCAACACTACTAACTCCACCATCCCCACATTCACTAAGGTCCCATCTAAATGGTGAATAATCTACTTCGAAACAACCATTGTTCCCATAAGGAAAGTTTATTGGAGAGTATAGACATACCCCATGGGATGACCCAAAATCATGAAATAATGATGAGATGATAGGTCATATCAAAATGAAGTATGCAGTGGAGAGATAAAAAACTTTGATATATGCGAAGGTTATAATAACAAATGATGATAGAAAAATACTAGTCTTTATAAATTATCTCTGTGAATGATTGTACCTTAAAAGTAACCAGTGATATCTAGAATATCAATAACTAATAAATATAGAAGTCAATAGACCAACTATAATTTATATATTAAAGGAAACCAAAATTTCCTGACATGTCACAAGACTTTCAACACTTATATTACCCAACCTCCATAACTACCATGCTTCCTCCCTAAATTTGTAGTGGGGACCCATGCCTCACTGAGGTATACTCTTTATTCAAGGGATTACTGAAACCTAATAGAATAAGGATCCATATCATATCTTATGGGTAAAACACCATCTTATATGGGTGGTGTACAACCTCCCCATCATATGGGGGTATACCGAATTCATATGCATTATGAGAGACCTTCACCTTTTTTGATTCAAGAGAGGGATGCCCCCATTTCTAAATGGAGGCCCCACAATCTATGAATAGAATTCCTATTACCTAGGTCCATTAGGGAGTACCTAACTCCATAATACCTATGGGGAACACACATACTATCTCTTGGGGGTGATTGACCCCATGTTTTCTTCGAATGTCACACCCAAACTCTAACATCATCTTTATAAAGCTAGAGAGACTATTCCTTCCAAATATGCCTCATAAACAATCCCACTACAGAAGAAATTAGACACAATAGACTATTTATAGAATGACCTAGAAATTTAAAATATGAATAATTTCCCAATCAAATTTATGTGTATTGTAAATCATACACATGAGAAACATAATTTTATTTCATCGATATAAAACATTAAATATGAAGTATGAATATACTCAATAAAATTGAAAACAATATAACAAGGAAATAAAGTAAATAATAAAACAAGAACTTTATATTATGGTACATATGAGTGCCCTAAAATTATCATGGACATGAATAAAATTATAAAATTAAAATAAAATATTACATATGAGATTGTAAATTTAAAACTAAATATAAATAACTTTACTAAAAAATGAGTAAATGAATAATGAAGTAAATTATAAGTATTTTTTGTAAGTGTAGTGATTATATGACTGCTGGGAATAATTGAACATTTAAATGATATCTAAAACTATGAGAATAGTAAAACACCTAAAAATTAGTCTTTAAAATGAGTAAAAATAAGAAAATATAATTATTATAATTCTATAAAAATGATTTCTCAAATCGTATAGCTTAAAAGAAAAATAAATTATTTGGTGAATATTAATTTTATGATAAAATTTAATTATCTAGTTTTGAATCTTCTTTTAGTTAAAAATAGGAAATAATTAATTAACAATAATATAATAATAAATAAATAATAATAAATAATACTGCGACCACTCATAGTAACAGAAATTGTATTTATTCAAATTAAAACTATTTTCAATGTATTATTTTATATTATTTAAATATTAAATTTATAATATTTATAATTTTAATTTAATAAAATGGACTTAATTTTTGAAATCATCACTTTTAAATTAACTTTTGGTTAATTTTTATGATTTTTGGGAAAAAATTATTTTTTCGTGAATAATAAAAAATACTATTTTTACGAATACTATAAGTTTTATGATATCATAATGCATTAAATATGATTTAAAAAGTTTTATAACTATTTTTATATACTTAAAACGTTTTTGAGAAGTAAAATAATTTATTTAAAAATAATAATATGAATTTATAAATATATTTTTGAAATTTTAAAGCCTAAGTTACATTTTATTCTAATAAGAAACTTTTTTTTGATTCTTTACCTTCAAAAAATAATTCCCAATTTTTCATTAAATTTCTAAATGTAAAATAAAACTTATTTTTAATCATAAATCAATAAAAAATAATAATAATCAAAACTATTCATAGTCTTTGACCTAAATAATAAAATAAACAAATCTTTATTAATAAATAACCCTCCATATTGGTTATATAAACACCCCTCCCCCAAATCTTTCTCTTCACTTGAAGAAAAATTATTTTTTATATTTCTGACAAAATACATCTCTAAAATCCATTATCTACATCCCTAATCCCCTGTTGTGACCAAACATTCCTTGTTTAAGGGCTTTAGGTTTTATCCAAAGGAGGCGACTCAGGTGCAAGGTAAGGGTTTTAAAATCCATGTTTCTATTTGAATTATGGTATTTCCCATTATATAAAATGAATTAATTAATAAAAGTAACTTTAAATAAGAGTATTTTGTATTCTTTAATGTTTTTATAGAACTATAAGATCAATTATTATACCTTTTATTTTTTTAAACAGTTTTAAAAACATTGTTTCACACATTATAGTTTTACACTACCTAAGTGAATGATGATATTTTATTTTTCAATTATGCCTTATAGTGATGTTATTAGAAATTGATGTCATGATTTAATATAATATAATAATAAAATAATTAATTTAAATTATTTTTTAATGATAAAATATGTATAATAATAATGATATTAAATGTAAACAATCATAGTCATTTTTAACCATTAAAGAAAATTTTATCGAGCAAGATTCCATAAACTGTTACTATCTATTGGTCTGTTGAACTCCATAATTTATGGAATTATATGAAATATATTACCTAAAACTTATGGATCTTATGGAACCATTTAATATTGACCTTAAACTATTATCACCAAAATAGTATGATTTTGGAACCATGAATCGAACTATGAAAAAATGGTTAACATGAATAATATAAATTTAATAAATGAATAAAACATGTTAAAATGGTATTATAAGAGATGAAATAAATATGAAACATTTTCTAAAGAAATTAATTTTCAAATTAAGATTTATTATTCATGATTTCAATGGAGTATATAAAATAATTTAGGACTCAAGGAAATAATTCCTTCTCACTCCTTCATTTTTGATGATATGTTCTCTACCACACACACTCTCTCTCTATTAAAATTTAAATATTTATAAAATTATTAACACATATCCTTTATGATTAATATTTCTTCTTATTTTTCAGATATTCATTCCATTATGTTTCCCTTTAAATTGTTTTCTTAAGTTGAACATCAAAATTCTTATAAGGGAAACTTTTCATGGTTCTTCCTCCTTTTCCAAAAATTATTATTGCGATGTTATGAATTTGTAAAAATTATTTCCATTATATTATTTATATAACACCCCTTGTTTTATATTAATATATATTGTTTTATTTATATTTTTATGGAAACCCTATCGTAGTATTCCTTTTAATAACCATGTCTCTATTTTCATAAAATTTTAATAAAAGAGCTTGATTTTATGATTTATTATTCATATTTTCATTTGATTTTCCTTTAATTTAAGATTTATTTTCCCAAGAAATGATACTTATAATTAATTTCCATGATTCTTTAATCCTTAATTTTCATTGGATTCCAATTGATACCTCAATGGTTAATTATTTATGGACTAATTATGTCACCATCATGGATTAATTTTATGTTTATAGTTCATGTATATTTTTTTCTATACATCCCTGATATGCATTATATATTATGATTATGGGTGTTCATGTAATTATATATCCCCCCAATCGATCAGGAAATGATTTATGTCTCATGAGATCCTTATACATGTTTATGATGTAGTTATATTTATCCATAATGTTATACATGAACATGATGCAATTAGATTCTTCTACAATATTATATATGGGAATAATGTAGTTATCTTTTCCTAAAATGTTATGTTGTCTTGGTGGGGATTCTTGACTTATATTTATTATGAAATCCCTAATTTTTGTGATTCATTTTATTATTTTCATGTTTACTATGATCCTATTATATTTTATTTTTTTAGGTTTCTATATAATGGTCTCTGATCCTTTCTTTATTGTTCTGTGAAATGATTATTGACAATCATGGTATCTCACCCCATGTTAATCCTATTTACACTCTTACTTGGATTTATGGATGAACATTTATTTTATGTATTTTCCCGGGTTATCCGTATGTATTCATGGTTCTTCATTAATGGAGATATCCATATGTATTCTAGGTTCTCCATCAATGGTATCCACTCATATACTATTCAGAGATTATTTTAATCACAATTATGATGATACTAGTTTTTAAGAAAATCAGTGGGGCACTATAGAATTTTTTGTCGTCTAAGGAGATGATGGTTTGTTTTGATACTAGTATCTTACGCATAAAATTGTCTACCTACGTATCCTTGTGAAAGGAATCTAAACCCTTATAGTTCGGTGTTGCTTAATGGGACACATCATACCTTTTAAGTTCATGTGATAAGTACTTAACCGTACAAGTTAATGTCATTTGGTAAGGAAATATAAGCGAAAGGTTCTTAGTCAAGGTTTGGTGTGAGAATTATGTCTAATAATCCCAAGGAAATTGGAAATAAAATGGGTTTTCAAGTAATATTAGACCCTTTTGGGAATATGAACCAAAGATAACATGGTTGATTTGAAGTGTTGGGTTTAAACCTCAAGGATTTTTCTTACATATCCTATTTAGATGGGAATAAAATCCCACATAATTTGATAAATATCATTGGAGAGTATAGTCCTTTAAGAGAAATGATTTTGTCCTCACTTCCTAAAAAGGATTCCTTGGTGATTTGGGGGTTTTAATTTGGGGCCTATTCATAAGGAGGATGCCCAGATTAAGGGAATTAGGGTTGGACTCCTCGAGAGGATATCCAGTGAGCTCGAGCCTTGATAAGGATTCCTACATATCCCAATTATGGTGGTAATCCAAGTTCTCATTGTTCATTCATTACATTGGGGATTATGCCTGATAGGTGAGAATTTGACATGACTGGGTGACCCCTTTAAGAAGGGTACCCTTTTGAGATTGGGCCTTCAAGCAGGCATCCTACATATCCTGGTTTTAATAGGAATCAGAGTTATCATAGTTCAAGTAATCTTGTGAAAATGTGTGATCAGGAAAAATCTATAAGCCCATGTGGTTCATGATCAGTGTGAGAAATAAGAAGATATCAATGATTCAGCAAAGGCACCCACACTTTTACTCCTCCGCTGGTGGAAGAGGCCGCACCTATGATGAAGACGGTGGACGAATGTGAGAAAACCTTGGAAGAGGGAAAGGTGGTGAACCCTCCCTCTGTTCTCTTTACATTGGACAAGCGTCCAATGTAAGTAAGGAGTGATGGTGAAGGAAGTATACAGGAGCAATATTGCAATATTCTACTTCAAAGGTTAGGTGCTTACACCAAGATGGCTGCCCTAAAATTTGTCCTAATAGGGGAGGGAGACTTCTCCTTTTCTTGAATGGAAAAGAAAGTGTGAACCGTACCTTCCCTACTAGAGACCTAAGGTTCCAATTTTTGGAGATGCGATGTGGAGATCAGAACCCAAACCCTAATCATCCAAATCGAGAACTTCCCAACATTGTTCCCAGGAGAAAGGTCCATGTGACTGTGGATATAAAAAACCAAAAATACTCCATGAATCCTAACCCCATTTTGAAACAAATGTGGGAAACCTCTGACTGTATAAATACAAACCAAAATAGGAGACACACTTATGTGACTTTCCCAGAGATTTTATAATTCAATAGGTTTTGGTGAAGGTCTCAACAGAATCCCTTTCAGAATAGGGATCCAATAAAGAAGAATCCTTTCCATGAATGGATTTTAAGAGGACTTAATGGATTTCAGACTGAATAAAGTAGGTGAATCAAATAAGGGAACCCAAATAGGTACTAGTGTTCATGTATGGGTGAAAAAGTAGGATTGGTAAACTTGATGTTCACTTGATTGAGGAAAAACCTGGATGTTAATACTTTGGTGAGACCTAACTCAAGCCTTCAAGTGTATTCACAGGTATTCACAGAAGTGAGGCACTCATGTTCCTATGAAAGGAATAGGTGGCACTCAAGTGTTTCTAATTTTGGGAGGTTGGGAACTTTAGGTGTGAAAGTGTTATGGATTTCAAACCCTAAAGGAATTAAGTCCTATAATCCTCTTTTAATTCCTCTGCTTTAGGTGTTAAATAAATACCTTGAAAGTTTCAGAAGACTTGGGTGAAGAACTTGGGAGACCTGAGCAGAAATTATGTTTCTGTGAAATTCTTCCATAAAAATGATGGCCTCGAGGGTCTATTTATAAGAAAAAATTAGACCACGGGTGAAAAGATACTGGGCATGCAAGTTGGTTGCATGCCAGAATTGGGTGTGCAAGTACCTTGTGTTCCTACGGCTCCTTGGTCGCACTAGGGAGATCCAATTCTCAATCCTTTTAAAATATTGATTTTCTTCATGCGTTATATCCTATTTTTTCTAAGGTATTTTCCTTTGTAATTTTTCAGACTCTGTGATGAAACTGAGTGTCAACAAAATTCCCCCCTCAGAATAAGATCCAGAATGAAAAGAGGATACTATACTAAGGTAAATTAATTAATAAGAAAAACAAGGGAATTGGGGCACACAAGTTGTAGCGTGCAAGGTAAATGGCCATGCAAGTTTGTATCATGTAGTATTCTAGTGTTCAAGGTGACTTTCATCACTTATATACATATCAGATTCACTCCTATGAAAATTCTCACAACTTCTAAAAATTCAAATCTCAGTGTGTAAGTTCTTTTTTCTCGAATTCTCCTGTTTAGCCGTTCTTATACTATATGTTTTTTATTTGTGTGCTATAACTAGGGATCCACACTTGTGTGCTAGTTTTATACTTTCACACCAAGTTTCAGACTTTCTCTCCTTAATGACTTTGTAAAATTTTCTCAATTCCTTTATCAAAACTTCAAAAATGAACTTGCATTAAAGATGATTTTGATCCCTTTTGTAGTTTCAATGGCTCCCAAAAGAATTAGAACTGCTGATGAATTTTATAGTAAGAGAATTGATTATATGATGAATATTTTTGGTCTCAACTACTTTGACGTCTATTATTCATCCATATTTTGTGATTCTCAGATGGCTCAATCCAAATTATGGAAGAAAAGTTGGAATTTCCACCTAGTAGGGGGTGTAAAACCTGCATGGATGTGGGCATATTGTGTGCGCAAGATGTGTGTGGAATTTATTGATGACTTAAAAGGTGTTGGAATTTATGAGGCTGTATGGGTTGTGAAAACCTATGTGTATAGAAATGACAATTTTGTGCTGGAGTTACTAAGTTGATGGAGTCCAGAAACTAACTCCTTCTATTTGACACATAGAGAAGTAGGCACACGTTTTTGGGATTTCGACAAGATTTCTAGAGCTCCAATCCTTGGAGAC
The DNA here is from genome assembly GCA_963277665.1 of Viscum album. Taxonomy (NCBI): domain Eukaryota; kingdom Viridiplantae; phylum Streptophyta; class Magnoliopsida; order Santalales; family Viscaceae; genus Viscum; species Viscum album. The sequence goes on from OY728125.1 coordinate 1,410,512,484, forward strand.
ATGTATGATGAGTTTATTCCTCCCAAGGTGACCTAGAATTACTTATAGAAGACACCAGATTTGGTTCGTGACTTGATAAAAATATTTTATAAACTCAAGAATATGACCACAAAAAAATCCCAAAGAAAAAGGGATATTCATCCATAGGAGTGGATGAATATATTCCTTCTAAAAAAGAAGAAAAAGGGCCCCTCTTTCATTCATCCAACCAGCTGTCCAAAGGTAGAGAAGAGAGGTACTGTAACACCCGAGACTTTTATGAGAAATATTTTGTTTTTATATAAATCATTAAAGGAATATTTCATTACACACATCACTTTCTTGGCTTGCTTTACACGAAATCGCGACCTTCCTCGATAGCTTGCGTCGTACGCAATACCGAGTTTCACTAAACAACGATATGCTATTAAAATATTATTAAAACTAGCCATTATGAATAGTAAGAACCAATTTTTGAAATATTATAAATTTTATTTTTCAAAATGGACTTCATTTTTGGATTCAGAATATTGAAATTAGCCTAGGGTGAAATTTTGGTATTTTTCTGAAAACTTTCAATTTTTGATGAATAGTGAAACCACTAAGTGGTAGTTAAAAAACTGAATTTTTTCATAAAACATAATTTTACCACTTCTGTGAGTGGAATTTCAAAAATCCAAGAGACACGGTTGATTTCAGTACGTAAAATGTGGTTCAATGAGATGAAAATAATTTTTGGTGAATAGTAACTTTTTACTTTTGTTTACCTCGGTTAAAAGTAAATAGGGTAATTAAGGGTAAAAATCATATTATTATTACCACAAAAACGTGTCCTAATTCTATTGGATAAGTTTAATTCGACCAAAAACAACCTTAGGAATAAAATATGACCATTTAGGCCCACTTGGATTAGATTAGGACATTTGTTATTAATTTATTTAAAGAAGGGTTAAAATAGTTAAAATCAAAGTTTAATAAGAATATCATTTTTAATATAGGGTTATACATAAGATAAATTAGACTATAAATATTAATTAGAAAGCTAAAAAGATTACCTACATAATGATATTTTATTTGTAATTTTTAGACTTTAAATAAGTTAATTTATTTATGACACAAAGATGATGCAGTAATTATCTTATTAATCAAATATTGACATAATTGATGTTATAAATACCCAAATAAATGTAATTTGATACTTTTTATGAATTCCACTAATTTTATAGGTTAATATGACATTTTAGTATTGATTTAATTAACTTTTTTAGAAATAATAATTCTGTTATGAGTTTCACAAAAATCAATTACTAAATAGTGTCAAAATTGACATAAAATAGTTTTTAAAACAAATATTATATTATTAATTGTTATTTTATTCCAAAAAATATGTGGTTTGGCCAAATGACTTAGATAAGGTTATATATATTAATAATAAACAACTTGGGGTTCTTTTGGCTGCTTATAGTAATTTTATTAACCTTATAGTATAAGAACACAAGAAGACACGGTAAAAGTAAAATTATTTAACTTAATGTTAAATCTAAATGATAAGGATAAAATAGGAACTCAAACTTGTCTAAATTCTATTGGATGAGAGGGTTTAGACCCATCCCCATCTTAGATTCAAAGTAAATCAATTTTTAGCTATTTAAAACCGAATTTGGCTTTATAATAAAATAATATTTTTAGTTTTTCCAAAGGAGCCCCTCTCCTCCCTTATAAAAGGGCACCTCCTCCCCCTCTTCCTCACACCACATTGAGCCTTCAAGCTCGGCCAAACCCTGACAATTTCTCCTATCCACTTCCCTAGAGACATCCTATAGGTCCTGGTCTTCTTCAAAGACCAATTTTAGTTCCCTAAAGGAGGTCTCAAAGAAGCGCTTTAAAGAAGAGGTAATGTCTGTTACCGATTATTCCAACTTTATTTCTTCTTCCACTTCTTCTTCTTTAGTTGTTTCATTATGAAGTAATAAAATCAGTATCAATAATATACTGATATGTTGTTATAAGTATGAAACAACCCTATTTCACCATCTATCCATCCTACGGAAAACGAAATCACCGCGCGTGCGTACGTACGGAATACCATCTCCACGCCGTGGTGTAATCTATTTTCCACCACCACCTTACATGGATGGGTATAATGGTGCAAATAAACAACTATATATGATTATTTTAAAGTGATATTTATTCTTAAATAGTATACATACACTCTAATATAATTCCACGATCATGGGAACGATATCATCGCTCGTGCGTACGTACGGAATACCGTCTCCACGATGTGATGCGACTCGTTCTACATGACCTTCATTGAATAATGATTATATAAATGAATTGAATGAATGAATACGATATATATAACACTAATAAAATTCTTGAAATGAGGTATCTATAACCTAAAGAGAAGAATAAGAATTTATTCGACAAAACACGCATAAGAACAAAAAGTAACAATCACCCGAATAACAAGGAGTAATGAAATATTACTAATAATAAGCTAAGAATATGACCATATATGATATCATAACGATAAGTATGATTCTGGAATAAGTCAATAAAATTATTTGAATCATTATACAGGAGGTTCGGACACTTACGAAGAAAATCGGACCTAAGGAAAGGGAAAATATCACAATCTCATTTTTATCCGATATTGTTTATACTTTGGTATTTATTGGGGTGTATTTTATCATCCAAATACATGTTTACTCAATATGTAACATTATTTCCATCCAACTTCAATTGTTTAAATCCACTTTTACCCTTCGACGAGTTTTTAGTAAAGGATATGAAATGAATCTTTTGTCGTTTTTCGTACGAGGTACATTTTGACTTTTCCAACAAAATTACGAGAAGAATGTTTTTTAACTTATACGGCATGAATGGATTTTTAAAAAATTATTTCCAAGAAGCTTCCTTTAAAAATTTTCACGTTTATTTTTAATCAACTTCTTTTAGTTTATAATTGTATGACATGTTAAGATAGGAAAAGTGTTTTTGAATTAGAAAGGATATTTTCCTCAAGAATGGAGTTCAAGTGTTTTATAAAAATTATTTTCCATCTAAGATAATAAAGGGTTCTGTTTCTATCCCTATTATTACATTGATTTGATTATGTTGGGATGGAATTATATTTATGAATTCATTTATCTTGTATGAATTGTTTTATGATGTCACGATGTTTAAGATTCCCATTTTTATTACATGGGTTATGCGATGATGTATGATTTATGATTTTGTGGCAAACATAAGAATGGTATCATTATGAGATGGGTGGGACCTTTATCTCCCTCCAATTCATTAGGTAAAGATTTTATATCTCATGACATAGACATGGCAGGAACGGCATGTTAAACCAGTTCAGTGAAACAGGACTGAAACGAGGAATGAACTCGGTTCAGAAATGGACTTTGTCCACTAAGATAGTCTTGGAAATGAGTCTTGACTAATAAGAAGTGATTATCTATGATTATTTGTGTATGACACAAAGTTTCATGTTTTATGTTATGATTATTGGGATTACATTTCACTACTATGATTTATCCCATGTTATGAAATTATGATTTCTTTTGCAGGTTAAGATTTCCAAAAGTTATGTTCTTATGTATATGATGTGATTGATATTTATTTTGTTTACCCTTACTGAGAATTTGAGCTCACCCTTTTGTATGTTTTATTTCCCCAGGTCTAGAAGAAGGTTATTAAGTAGGATATGCCAAAAGGGAGTCTAGATATGATGAAATAAATGGGAGGCAAAGTAGATGCTTTATGAACTAGTTGTTTATGTTTCCCAGTTTCTAAAGACTCTAAACCTATACGGTCCTTTCATGGTTTTGTTATATTTTGTAATAAGTGTACTTAAATTTTGATGTGTTAACAGTGTATGTAAAGTATGGGTCGTTATAGTTGGTATCAGAGGAAAGGTATAGTAAACCTTTAGAAACTTGGATGTGAAAGCATTAGTAAGAACCCTAAGGATAAGTCTAAGCATAGAACACAATATTATTGTTTTAGAAATGGCCATGAATATCCTAGGATAAGACCTTAAGTGTGAAAATTTTATTCTTGATTATGTGGTTTTCCTATTATAATTAGTGTTTCTCACACCATTCTTCTTCGTTTTAGTCAATGGATGGAACCCGAAGGAACCGTGTTAATGCAGAATGAGACGGGCAATGAAATGATTTACCCCCTGAGAAACCAAACGTTATGGGAGTTGGAATGAAAAATCTTGTAGCCATGCTCACACAAATTTCTCAATCTATGAATCATACAGGACTTCCAAATGACCAAAGGAAGGAGCAACATTCTGTTGAATCCTTCATGAGGCAGCGTCCACCTTCATTTAGTGGGTCTACTGATCCATTAGTTGCTGAACAATGGATTAGTACTACTAAAAACATATTTTCAATTCTTCAATGTTCTGAACATGATAAAGTCATCTTAGCAGTGTATCATTTGGAAGGTGATGCTGATCAATGGTGGAATCTTATTAATAATACGAGGCGAAGGGATAAAATTGAGTCTATGGAATGGGACGAGTTCAAGAAATTATTTTTCAATAAGTACTTCCCTCGTATTCTCTGAACAAAGATGGAGAAAGATTTTGTTGAACTGAATCAAAAGGATGATGAATCTGTTGGTACCTATGATGCAAATTTTACAAGACTTGCAAGGTACGCTTCTGGTATTATTATCCAACCTGGGAGTAAGATCGATAGATTCTTTAGTGGCTTAAAACCAAGTCTTCGAAGGGCATTATCCATAAGGGACTTCAATAGCTATGAGGAAATTGTTCGATGTGCTCTCAAAGTCGAGATGGAGATTGGAGTAACCCATCAGTCATATGGGTTTGATTAGAGGAGGAAAATGGAATTCAAAGGAAAATCTAAAGAGAACACTGAAAAGAAGATGAGATTTCCCTTATTCTCAAAGTGTGGAAAGAAACATGGAGGGAGTTGTCTTAAAGGGACAAGTAAATGTTTCAAATGTGGAAAGGAAGGTCATCGGGCATTTGAATGTCACAATGATGGGAAGAAGATGTCTAATGATGCAAACAAAGGAAGGGATACATAGAATGAACCTACTGCACTTCAATGTTTCAAGTGCAAGGGGATGGGGCATTATGCCAATCAATGCCCAAATCCAAGGGTTGATGATGATGGTCGACGTCAACAAACTCTTAAGGCCAAAGACAAAGGAAAGTCACATGCAATTTCTATCAGTGATGTGGAGTACGATAATGATGTGATGAAAGGTACAATTACCATCTACTATAAAGTAGAAAATGTTTTATTTGATTTTGGATCCACCCACTCTCTTATTTCTGAAGAATTTTCTAAGGATTTCACCGTATTACCTTAACAATTAGATGTTGAGTTAGCTGTGACAACCACTAATGGCACAACAGTCGCATCAAAAGTTTATAATTATTCTCCGATTAAAGTTTGTGGGAAGGTTCTTCCTTCAAATCTTGTGATCCTTCCTATTGTGGAATTTGATGTGATTCTTGGCATGGATTGGCTTTCTTTATATGGAGCTCATATCAATTGCCAAAGAAGGGAAGTCACATTTCATATTCCAGATCAATCTATGATCGTCTATCGATGCAAGGATGAACATAACCTTCCAGTGGAAATTTCTTCCATCTTATGGGTCTTGATTCCACTAAATGAAGGTTATTTATCTCAAATGGTTGGTGAGAAAATCAAGATTAAGAATATGCCCATTGTATGGGAGTTTGACGATGTCTTTCTGGAGGAATTGTCGGGTCTTCCGCCAAATCCTAAAGTTGAGTTTTCAATAGAACTCGTACCGGGTGATTTACATATTTCAAAGACACCTTATAGAATGGCCCCAATTGAGTTGCAAGAATTCAATAAGTAACTCCAAGAGAATCTTGATAAGGGATTCATATGCCCTAGTGCATCACCTTGGGGAGCACCTCTTCTGTTTTTTAAGAAGAAAGATGGATCAATGAGACTCTGCATTGATTATTGAGAACTTAACAAGATCACTATCAAGAATAGATATCCTCTCCCACGCATTTATGACTTATTTGACCAACTACGCAGAGCTCAATACTTTTCCAAGATTGATCTTCATTCAGGGTATCATCAATTAAGGGTCAGAATGGAGGATATACCAAAGACGACTTTCCGTACAAGGTATGGACACTATGAATTTATAGTGATTCCATTTGGTCTTACTAATGCCCCTTTATCTTCATGGATCTGATGAATAGAGTCTTTAGATACTATCTTGATCAGTTTGTGGTAGTCTTTATAGACGATATTCTTGTCTATTCAAAGAGCAAGGAAGAACATGAATATCACTTGAGAATTATATTGAAGACCCTGAGAAAAGAGAAGCTTTATGCCAAATTTACCAAGTGTGAATTTTGGCTTCAAAAAGTTTCATTTTTGGGTCACATAATCTCAAAAGAGGGGATATCCGTGGATCCTGCAAAAATAGAGGTTATCGAAATATGGTCGAGACCAACAACAGTAACTAAGATCTGAAGTTTTCTTGGTTTGGCTGGATATTATCGATGTTTTGTGAAAGATTTTTCACGATTATCTAATCCACTCACCAAGTTGACTCGGAAAGGAGTTAAGTTTGTTTGGATGGAGGAATGTAAAGAGAATTTCAAGGAGTTGAAAAGAAGGTTATCCAGTGCACCTGTGCTCACACTGCCTTGTAGTGGAGAAAGGTTTGTGATCTATAGTGATGCATCCAAGAAGGTATTGGGGTGTGTTCTTATGAAAAATGATATGGTGATAGCTTATGCCTCACGACAGTTGAAAATCCATGAGAAAAATTACCCAAATCATGATTTGGAGTTAGCTGTAGTAATATTTACATTAAAGATTTGGAGGCATTATCTTTATGGAGAAAGGTGTGACATTTATACTGATCATAAAAGTTTAAAGTATATTTTCACACAAAAGGAGCTGAATATGCGCCAAATAAGATGGTTCGAGCTGATTAAGGATTACGTCTTCTCAATCCATTAGCACCCTGGGAAAGCAAACAAGGTGGAAGATGCATTAAGTCGACAAGACCATGCGAGTTTATCCATGATCAGGATCACAAATGATCCAATATTTATGGATTTAAAAAGGATGAATCTTGGAATTATAATGGAAGGGGAAAAATCTTATCTTTCTCAAATTAATGTTCAACCATCTATACATGTGAAGATTAAAGAGTCATAAAAAGAAGATGTCAAGTTACAAAAGAAGGTGAGAAATGTTCCTGAATTCAACCTTGATTGTGATGGGATAATAAAGTTCAGGAATCAGATTTGTGTTCCTCCCATCCCTGAATTAAAGAAGGAGCTGCTGGATGAGGCTCATAGTTCTTCATTCTCTATTCATCTTGGAAGCACGAAGATGTATATGGACCTGAAAGAGTACTTCTGGTGGGATGACATGAAAAGAGATGTTGCTGAATATGTCTCTCGATGCTTGGTTTTTCAACAAGTTAAAGCTGAGAGACAGAAGTCTAAGGGGATGTTACAACCATTACCCATACCCGAATGGAAATGGGAAAACATCACTATGGACTTTGTCACCGGACTTCCTAAAATATCCAAAGGCAATAATTCTATCTGGGTCATAGTTGATCGTCTTACAAAGTCTGCACACTTCATCGCTATTAGAGAGGATTTCTCTCTGGATCAGCTTGCCAGGATATATTTGAAGGAAGTGGTAAGATTGCATGGAGTACCACTTTCTATTATATCTGATCGGGATCCGAGGTTTACCTCAATGTTCTGGTGATGTCTTCAGCATACTCTGGATACAAAGTTGAGTTTCAGCAGTTCTTATCATCCTCAGACAGACGGTCAGTCTGAGAGAACAATTCAAACTCTAGAAGATATGTTGAGAGCTTTCTCTATGGATTTAAAAGGTGGTTGGGATCAACACCTACCTTTGGTGGAATTTTATTATAATAATAGCTTTCACTCCAGTATTCAGATGGATCCTTATGAATCTCTCTATGGAAAGAAATGCAGGACTCCAACTTGCTGGGATGAAGTTGGGGAAAGAAAGCTATTAGGACTTGATCTCATTGATGAAATGGCAGAAAAGGTCAGATCTATTCAACAACACATAAGAGCAGCTCAGAGTCGACAGAAAAGTTATGCCAGCAACCGAAGAAAAGACCTAGACTTTGAAGTGGGTGATAAAGTGTTCTTAAAATATCTCCCTTGAAGAGGGTCATGAGATTTGGAAAGAAGGGGAAGTTGAGCCCTAGATATATCGGTCCTTTCGAATTATTGGATCGTGTTGGGAAGGTAGCTTACCGATTGGAGCTTCCACCGAATCTCTCTCAAGTTCACGATGTTTTCCATGTATCTCTCCTGAGAAAGTACATACCTAATCCTTCACATGTACTCAGGTCAGAAGTTGTACCGCTGGAGCAAGATATTTCTTATGAAGAACAACCGATAGAGATTCTGGATCGTAGCGAAAAAGTCCTATGAAACAAGACCACTCGATTGGTGAAAGTTTTATGGAGGAACCACCAATTAGAAGAAGCTACGTGGGAGCTTGAGGATATGATGAGGGAGAGGTATCCTCATCTGTTTGTTACAAAGTGATGAATTTCGAGGGAAAAATTCATTTTAAGGGGGGTAGAATGTAACACCCGAGACTTTTATGAGAAATATTTTGTTTTTATATAAATCATCAAAGGAATATTTTACTACACACATCACTTACTTGGCTTGATTTACATGAAATCACGACCTTCCTCGATAGCTTGCGTCGTACGCAATACCGAGTTTCACTAAACAACGATATGCTATTAAAATATTATTAAAACTAGCCATTATGAATAGTAAACACCACTTTTTGAAATTTTATAAATTTTATTTTTTAAAATGGACTTCATTTTTGGATTCGGAAAATCAAAATTAGATTAGGGTGAAATTTTGGTTTTTTTCTGAAAACTTTCAATTTTTGATGAATAGTGAAACCACTAAGTGGAAGTTAAAAAAATGAATTTTTTAATAAAACATAATTTTACCACTTCTGTGAGTGGAATTAAAAAACTCCGAGAGACACGGTTGATGTGAGTAAGTAAAATGTGGTTCAATGAGATGAAAATAATTTTTGGTGAATAGTAAGTTTTTACTTTTATTTACCACGGTTAAAAGTAAATAGGGTAATTAAGGGTAAAAATGATATTATTATTACCCTAACACATGTCCTAATTCTATTGGATAAGTGTAATTCGACCAAAAAAAAACCTTAGGAATAAACTATGACCATTTGGGCCCATTGGGATTAGATTAGGACATTTATTATTAATTTATTTAAAGAAGGGTTAAAATAGTAAAAATCAATGTTTAATAAGAAAATAATTTTTAATATAGGGTTATACATAAGATAAATTAGACTATAAATATTAATTATAAAGCTAAATAGATTTAATATATAATGATATTTTATTTGTAATTTTTAGACTTTAAATATGTTAATTTATTTATGACACAAAGATGATGCAGTAATTATCTTATTAATTAAATATTGACATAATTGATGTTATAAATACCCAAATAAATGTAATTTGAGACTTTTTATGAATTACACTAATTTTCTAGGTTAATATGACATGTTATTATTGATTTAATTAACTTTTTTAGAAATAATCATTCTGTTATGATTTTCACAAAAATCAATTACTAAATAGCGTCAAAATTGACATAAAATTGTTTTTAAAACAAATATTATATTATTAATTGTAATTTTATTCCTAAAAATATGAGGTTCGGTTAAATGACTTAGATAAGGTTATATATATTAATAATAAACAACTTGGGGTTCGTTAGGATTCTTATAGTAAGTTTATTAACCTTATAGTATAAGAACACAAGAAGACACGGTAAAAGTAAAATTATTTAACTTAATGTTAAATCTAAATGATAAGGATAAAATAGGAACCTAAACTTTTCTAAATTCTATTGGATGAGAGGCTTTCGACCCATCCCCACCTTAGCTTCGAAATAAATCAATTTGGAGCTATTTAAAACTGAATTTGGCTTTATAATAAAATAATATTTTTAGTTTTTCCAAAGGAGCCCCTCTCCTCCCATAAAAAAGGGCACCTCCTCCTCCTCTTCCTCACACCACTTTGAGCCTTCAAGCTCGGCCAACCCCTAAATATTTCTCCTCTCCACTTCCCTAGAGACGTCTTAGAGGTCCTGTTCTTCTTCAAAGACCAATTTTAGTGCCCTAAAAGGAGGTCTCAAAGAAGCGCTTTAAAGAAGAGGTAATGTCCATTACCGATTCTTCCAACTTTATTTCTTCTTCCACTTATTCTTCTTCTTTAGTTGATTAATTATGAAGTAATAACATCAGTATCACTAATATAATGATATGTTATTATAAGTATTAAACAACCCTATTTCACCATCTATCCATCCTACGGAAAATGAAATCACCGTGCGTGCGTACGTACGGAATACTGTCTCCACGCCGTGGTGTAATCTATTTTCCACCACCACCTTACATGGATGGGTATAATGGTGAAAATAAAGAACTATATATGATTATTGTAAATTTATATTGATTCTGAAATAATATACATACACTCCAATACAATTCCACGATCATGGTAACGATATCATCGCTCGTGCGTACGTACGGAATACCGTCTCCACGATGTGATGCGACTCGTTCTACATGATCTTCATTGCATAATGATTATATAAATGAATTGAATGAATTAATATGATATATATTACACTAATACCATTCTTTAAATGAGGTATCTATAACCTAAAGAGAAGAATAAGAATTTATTCGACAAAAGACGCTTAAGAACAAAAAGTAATTAACACCCGAATAACAAGTAGTAATGAAATATTGCTAATAAGAAGCTAAGAATATGACCATATATGATATCATAACAATAAGTATGATTATGGAATAAGTCAATAACATTATTTTAATCATTATACAGGAGGTTCAGACACTTACGAAGCAAATCAGACCTAAGGTAAGGGAAAATATCACAATATCATTTTTATCCAAGATTGTGTATAATTTGGTATTTACTGGGTTGTATTTTATCATCCACATCCTTGTTTCCTCAATATGTAACATTATTTCCATCCACCTACAATTGTTTAAATCCAATTTTACCCTTCGGTGAGTTTTTAGTAAAGGATAGGAAAGGAATCTTTTGTCGTTTTTTGTACGAGGTACTTGTTGACTTTTCTGACAAAAGTACGAGAAGAATGTTTTTTTAACTTATACGGAATTAATGGATTTTTAAAATATTATTTCCAAGAATATTCATTTTAAATTTTTCATGTTTATTTTTAATCAACTTCTTTTAGTTTAGAATTGTATGACATGTTAGGAAAGGAAAAGTGTTTTTGAAGTAGAAAGGATATTTTCCTCAAGAATGGAGTTCAAGTGTTTTATCAAAATTATTTTCCATATAAGATAATAAAGGGTTCTGTTTCTATCCCTATTATTACATTGATTTGATTTTTTTGTGATGGAATTATATTTATGAATTCCTTTATCTTGTATGAATTGTTTTATTATGTCACGATGTTTAAGATTCCCATTTTTATTACATGGGTTATGAAATGATGTATGATTTATGATTTTGTGGAACACATAAGAATGGTATCATTATGAGATGGGTGGGACCTATATCTCCCTCCAATGCATTGTGTAAATATTTTATATCTCATGAGATAGACATGGCTGGAAGGGCAGGTTAAACCGATTCAATGAAACAGGACTAAAACGAGGAATGAACTCGGTTCAGAAATGGACTTTGTCCACTAAGATAGTCTTGGAAATGAGTCTTGACTAATAATAAATGATTATCTATGATTATTTGTGTATGCCAAAAAGTTTAATGTTTTAATTTATGATTATTGGGATTACATTTCACTACTATGATTTATCCCATGTTATGAAATTATGATTTCTTTTGCAGGTTAAGATTTCAAAAAGTTATGTTCTTATGTATATGATGTGATTGATATTTCTTTTGTTTACCCTTACTGAGCATTTGATCTCACCCTTTTGTATGTTTTATTTCCCCAGGTCTAGAAGAAGGTTATTAAGTAGGATATGCCAAAATGGACTCTAGATATGATGAAATAAATGGGAGGTAAAGTAGATGCTTTATGAACCAGTTGTTTATGTTTCCCAGTTTCTAAAGACTCTATACCTATACGGTCCTTTCGTGGTTTTGTTATATGTTGTAATAAGTGTACTTCAATTTTGATGTATTAACAGTGTATGTAAAGTATGGGTCGTTATAGGTACACCTGATACTTTTTGGCCAACATTAGAGGAAGGAGAATTTGAAAAGTGGAGGTATGAAATAAATTTCAAAATTCCTACGAAGACATGTCTAATAGGTTTTCTAGATATGTGGATCAGTGTTTATTTGTTACCTGTCTGAGATTACAAAGGAGGCCTGAGTCCATAGAATTTTGTTTTCATGGACAGGCTGGCCAAGAGAAGGATGGTAGTGTTGGACACTCTTATTTTGGAAACATTTCATAGGATCTTACTACATATTTACAGAAGAAGGTATCCTTTTAGAATATAAGGTCCATTATAGGTGTTAGGGGGGTGGATTGTTGCTCATTTTAGAATTTATGCCATGAAAAGTGGAATATAGGTATTTGGAAGTTCTTTTAGACCATCCTTTTAGGATTTCTCTAGTATTTTACCTTTGTCTCTGAACACTTATGATATCAAAGCTAGGTTTAGAATGTATAATAAATTTCATATTTTTTTCTTATAGAAATCCGCCTATGGGGTGATTCATTGATGATGCGATGACCAGTTTAGAGATAAGGGCATATATGTTAGCCTGTAGAGATGGCATATTGGTCACCAAGATTTATAGAGAAATCATATGTGAGACCTATGATCCTTATAGATTTGCGTGTCAATTCAAATGTCTGCAACAAATCACTATATCTACTCCCACACAAGTAATATTAGAGCAACATCTGTCAGTTTCTCAACAACTATGGTTGCTAACATCTATGGAGAAGACTGGGGAAATATTTAATTTATCTGATGTTGATGAAATAAGTATATGAACATTATGGTATGCTGAAAACTGGGTCGTATCTTACCCTAAAATTGTATTAAACCATGTCGTCCCTCGAGTGGGGATAAAGAGAGGTAGTAGGAATGGAGACTTTTGTTTGGAAGTTAATTCTTCATCGTTAGGGGCTGACTCATTGCAGTTAGAGGGTGGAGGTGATGAGGCTCCAAGATCACTAAAGCGACCTCATTCAAGATATAATCCACCTGTTAGAGTTAAGAGATCCACCCCCTCAGTTTTCAGTTAGGTTGTGCCGAGGCGGTCTAGTCACCGTCATTCTAAAAAATGAGTCCCATTTTCTCATCCCCCATATGTGACTGTGGGAATGGTGAAAAAACTTAAATCCCAAACTGTAGTATCCTATTCATAACCCTCTATCATTTACTCTAAATATGTATGGCCAGAGGCTGTCCAAACATGGAAAACTTTACATTGTGATGATGAAACCACATGGATAGATCTATGTGAAGGGTTGCGTATTCTAATAATAAGGGATATATGGGCCCCTTATGATATTATATTTAAGAACAATACTAATGAAGTGAGAACTTACATCCGAGAGATGGAAATACTCATATAAACAACTAATGAATCAATTCCCACCATGAAGCAGGTGAAGGAAATGATAGATCATTGTAATAATGAAGGGATTTATCATTCAATAGATGAAGAATGACTTGATTTTGTGGATCCTGAAGATGCAAGTTTCCTTTTTCTCACATTATCTTCTTCTTTTAAATTTTAATTTAGTCAAAGCCTTATTACTCAGAGAAAATATTACCTTAACTTGCAGTTGGCTAAAGGAAAATTTAATGAAGTTTCATTGCCATGATATAACCCTAGTGGCACTACTCTTGGAGCTACTGGATCACCCTGTGAATTGAGAGAAATATCTTTAGGTCAACAGGCCATGGAAGATGAGATAAAAAGGGGCTTACAGTCTCTAATACCTTTTTTTGAAGATAATGATTCAAGTCCTCATAAGAAGGTAAAGAAACAAAATAATCAAAGAAATAATACCATGGTTAAATGTTTTCTCAGTAGCAGTAAGACTTCCCAACAACATGAATTTTAGACTTATTCATGAAAAAGTGTTTAAACTTCTTAGAATTTAAGTAGCTTCTTATGTTTCTTCTTTAGAGGAAAATAATGATAAGATTCGAGAAACTATAGTGGGTTCTTCTGAACATGCACAAATTCCTGTTAACCCAGTGGTTCCTAAAGAGGAGTTGAGGCCAAATGAACCAACATCTGTTCCTAACACTACTCTTGTTCCTGCTACCAGGAGAGAGGAGGCCTCTGTTAAATCAAAAGTGCTTTATAATATTTCAAATGTAACATCAAATAACTTCCATCCTGTGATAATTTAGGTTTATCATATACACTATAACATCCCGCAACATCTAATGTTGACCCCACAACTATTGCTGAGGAAGCTGTTTGAGGTCCATGGTTTTCAAACAAATGTTGTGAAGTAACCACGTCGAGTGCTCCCACGAGTGTGACTAACATGGGATCAAGGATATCATTGGATTCTACGATGAAACTTGGAATGTATTTTGAAGAAGTATTAGAACATGTTAATATACCAAATGATTTAGAATATTTTGAAGTTTCTTTTATAGAACCAACTGGATGTGAGTTTTCATTGTTCATCCTATTAATATTCTTATGATTAAATTTATAACCATGATTTGTTGAAATATGCAATTCCATCTAAAGAAACCGTTTCCACAATGATGCCTGATGGAAGCGCCAAAATTAATTCCAATTATACCATTGCAGATACATTAGATAAGGTAAATTTCGAGACATAATATCTTCTTGATATTCATTTAGAGGATCCTAATCAAATTAAAGAAAGCATTCCCCACCCAGAGACATCAAACAAAACTGCTGAAATTGAAAATATCGGGGAGGATTCTTCTCAAGATTCTAACATATTTTTAGGTAAGAGATACTCATATTGTGATTGTGATCACTCTTGTTACCCCTTAAAACTAACCATAACCATAATTTTAATTCACCATATAGGGCCATCAACTTCAATGGATAGATATAGATGTGAATCCCCTACATTAGCTCAAATATTATTAGGAGGTGAAGCAACCCCTGTCAAGGAAGGGGTAGAATAAGGCACTTCTATAATTACATTAATCCCAAAATATATCCCTCCTTATGATAGTGATTCTATATCAGACCCAGAACTGCAAAAGGCCCTTCGTCTCGCATGTCACAAGGCATGAAAAAATATATGGAATATAATATCCAAAATTCCACTTGGGGAAATTCCTTAAAGAATTCCACGACTTTCATCTCTGTTTATCATGATGAGATTTGGTAGTTTTTAATACTATGAAATTCATACTGCGGTGAAAGAGATTATCCAAAAGAGGTAGAAAGAGCAGGATATTTAGCAAGATATAATAAAAACTAAATTTTTGATCAACACTAACAAATTCCAAGTAGCGCTAAACCAAGATCAAACCAATCATGCTGCAAATTTGAAAGAACTGAAGAAGAAGATTAAAGAAAAGACTATTCAACAACTTCATATTCAAAAGGAATTATATATTTTCACATGGGAGTTTGACCATATTCATGACTCTATCGGAAAAGTCTCGAAGGATGGTGAAAAATCCATTGTAGATTCTAAGGAAGCACTTAGCCATGCTAAAGAGAATGAAGTTGTTCAACTAAATGAACTTCAATATGCAGTTAATGAGGATTAATAGGTCATTAAACAAATGAAAATTTACATAGAAAATCACTTGTAATTTATTATATAAGATAGACTCTAGTTTGTGGATGCACCTTTGTGAAATTGTTTTGTAGAAATGAAAATCATTTTATCTTTAATCATCTGTGTTTTCATTTTTGCTAGATTTTTTACCTAAGCCAATGGGCCTTGTAAGTGTAGTTTGATTTTTACTAGGGTTATATAGAAAACCCCACAACTTTTTATATTTTGACTTTTTATTTCTCAATATTACTCAAACTATACAAAATATACATTTAGTGAGTTGGGACTCAAATTTTTTCTAGAGTGACCTTTACGAGTTCCCAATCTGGTGAGTACCACGTCTCTTATTTTTGGAAGTTTAGAATCATGCATGTTGAATTATAAAGGGCTAGTTTTAAAGTTCGAACAACTTTGACAATAAATTGTGAAATTAAATCCCAAACAAGACTCAGTGGCTATGAATTGATCTAATATTTTTTAAACTTTTCCTAGGGGAATCTTGATTCATGATTTTTTATACGGTCACCAAATCTAAAAATTTTATAAACATAAAAGAAGTCTCTTCTAAGAACAAAGTTACCATTATTTGAAAAACCCATTTTGGGGACTGTATTATGTAGGGCCGACTAGGGCGTATGTTTCATAGATAAATAGTGAAATATTTTGACTGGAAAACTTATTATGTAGGCATATTTTATGAAATTCCACCGAGGGGCACATACTTCATTGTCAAGAAAAAGGGCTCTTAGGAATTTAACATTTCACTGTTGATAGACAAGGGAAAATATGATTTGGATGAATCAAGACCACATTGGGTGGTTTTTAAAAGGAAATTGTTTTTAAGAATAAATGGTTATTTATGTTAACATATTTCATGAATAGGAAAACCTATTCTATACAAATTTTGATGTATAAGGAATGGTTAAAATTTTTCTGAAAGGGGAATTTCTAACATTTTACAATGTAGTTTTATGTCATGCAGTGAAGAAATTATACTATGCAGTTTTAAGTATTACAATGATGACATTGTGTGGATTTAATTTTAAAGTCTTTAGCTTTTGAAAAAGGTTTGAGACTCTCAAATTTCTTGATAATTTTTTGGAAACATACTACCATGTTCAAGTATGGAAGGGAATAATTATAAACTATGATTTTTGAATTTCTGTATTTGAAGAATGATATGGGAAAAAAGGGGTAAAGGCATTAGAGGAAGTATTTTTCAAGAACGAAGTTACCATTATTCGAAAAATATGTTATGGGGGCTGCGTTATGAAGGGTCGACTAGGGAATATGCTCCATAGTCAAATAGTGGCATCTTTTTACTAACCATCCTATCATGTAAGAAAATTATATGCAAGGCCACCTAAGGGAACGTACTGCATAGTCATAAAAAAGAGCTCTCAAAATTTTGACATTCTATTGCTAAAAGCTGAAGAAAGTTTTTAGAGATTCATGTTTTCCAAATAACAGAGTTCAGTTTATGAAGAAAGGTACTTGAATATAGAAAGAATATCTCCAATCATTATTTTTAAATAATCAAAGGAATAATATTTTTACGAAGGTTTGACCCAAACGTAGGAAGTTTGGTGTCTGTCATTTTTAGGTTATACGATTAAGACATAAAATGGAAAAAATATATAAAATGTGGTCATGTGATCCAAGATTATTTCATATTTCTTTGAACACATGGAGAGGGAAATGTTTAAACCATATTCATGAAGACTTTTAGATTGAGAGAAAGGTAATGGGAAAAATTTACATGAATGACTAATTTAAAATACAGATTCTTGTATATTGTTATCAAAGTTTGAATGTGAAAAATGACACTTTATAAAAGAATGAAATTACGATTATTTGAAAAATCTGTTATGGGGGCTGTATTATACAAGGCCAACTAGGGAATATACCACATAGTTGAATAGTGGTATCTTTTGACTGACTGGATAGTTTTGTAGGAAACTTATGCAAGGACACTATAGAATCCCGCCTTTTTATCACATAAACTTTCATTACATTTTACAAAACCGAGGATCTTTAAGGTTTAGTGTCTTGGAAACCAGGAACTTAAAACATGAAACAAAAAAAAAACATTCTTCTTAAACACTTGAAAGGCTTCTCTTTATGTTCATCCTAGGTTCATTACTGCATCTCAGAACCTGGGGACATACATCAAAGGAGAGGGTGAGCAGAAGGCCCAGTAAGGGAAACAAGAGAAACATTTTACATGTGAACTTGAGATACTTCAATAAGGTAATGAAAGGAACTTTAAGGCATGAGAAAGAAATCATGAGATATATCATAATAAAAGTAAAATTTTTCATAACTTGAAGATGTGGCTACATCATTTAACATAGACAATCATGAACATATAACCAAGGTCCATCCTCAAGGTGTCATCTGAAAATTACCAAGGTTATTCACCAAGGTATCGTGAAAATTGTAATCTCTAGTGGTTACATCATTACCCAATGCATTGGAGAGATATCAGGGAACACCCTTAAATTTGACTTTATTATCATGTGAGCCACATATATCATCATCAAATATTTCATAAATAACCCATATAGCATAAAATAAATGGGTTTCATTTCATAATCACAACGTTTTAAAAACTGCTTTAAAGACATGATCTTTACGTCACTTTAAAACCCACAGAAAAGGAAGGTGGGTATCATGTATGTAAATCCTAGAATTTAAAATAGAACATTCTGGTATATATGTGAATACCCCTTTAGAAGAAATAGATTTGAGTATTCAATTAATAATATAAAATAAATTTATAAAAAGAGAGAGACATTTTGAGACGGAAATTCTGCAGCATAACAGCTATGTTACGATGTTTTAGAAGACATTAAAAAGAGAGGGAAAATGGGTCAAACATTCATAAATGACCCAT
The DNA here is from genome assembly GCA_963277665.1 of Viscum album. Taxonomy (NCBI): domain Eukaryota; kingdom Viridiplantae; phylum Streptophyta; class Magnoliopsida; order Santalales; family Viscaceae; genus Viscum; species Viscum album. The sequence continues at coordinate 1,410,531,209 of OY728125.1, forward strand.
AAAACAGTATATGGACATAATAAGAAGGGTACATGATCATGGTAATGAAATTTCAAGGACATACCATTTGAAATTAAAAACATGGAAGGAAGACAAAAATTAGATTTCTCTTATGAAAGTTCGGCAGCCTAACGGCGTTACTTAAACTTCAACAAAAATGATTTGAAAAGATCAAATAGGGTCTCTCATCATGTGGAAATAAGAGTTCAGTATGATAGATATAGAGATAATTCCCAAACATACCTAGAAAGGAACTTGAAATACTTGACATGAAAGTAGAACTTTGAAAAGAATGAGAAGGGTGAAACAATCCCCTAAAAAATCAGCCTAACGACGCCACTTAAAACTTCAAAATACTAAATTGAATAGATCAAATGGGGTCTCTCATCATATGAACATAAGACTCCAGTATGATAGATATAGAGATCATACCCCAACATAACAAAAAGGAATTTGAAAGAATTTACATGAAAGTAGAACTTCAAAACAAGAAGGGTGAAGAACCACTAAAAAATTGGGCAGCCTAACGGTGCCACTTAAAACTTCAAAATACTGAATTGAAGAGATCAAATGGGTTCTCTCATCATATTATCATAAAATATCAGTATGATAAATTTAGAGATCATACCCCAACATAATAAAAAGGAACAAGAAATACTTTACTTGAAAATAGATCTTGAAAAATGAGAGGGGAGAAAGAATCCGTTACAAAAATTTCAGCAGCCTAACGGCGCCACTTAAAACTTCATAAAATGAAATAATGAGAGTAAGAGGGGATCTCTCATTATATGAACATGAAAATGGCCAGAAGAGGAGTATAAAAGAACATCCTCCAACATAATAACATGGAGCATAAATGAATTGACATAAAAGAGATCTCTTGAAAAGAAAGAGAGGGGTCAGATCTCATACCTTAAAATGTAACTCTTAAACCTCAAAGGATGGGACCTTGAGGGCTTGGGGGCACATTGGGAGGACTCCTTGGGAGGTAATGAGACCAAAACTTCGTTGGGGAAGAGTAGGGAGTCGAATGGATGAGAGGAGGGATTGGTATTTATAGGGAAAGTGAGGGGACAAGGCATTAATGGCCAAGGGACACCTCAAAAGTGGTTTTCTCAAAAGCATGGGCCCTCCCATGGTACTTCCCATAAAGTTAGGCCACATGGGGACCCCCACACAATAATTCATCACCCATGGCCGGACAACCCTTGAAAAAAACTCATGAAATCATCATGACACAGTTATGTTGTCATTAAACATACCGAAACCCTAAAATTGTATTTTCACTATTCACTGAAAATTCAACTTTCTCAGAAAGGTCCCAAAATTTCCCCTTAATCAAATATCAACGCTCTGATTACAAATATGAACTCCATTTTATAAAAATAATTTTCTAAATATTTTTAATTTAATTTTTAAATAAAAACACTATTCACCAAAAATTCATTTTTTTCAGAAAAAACTCCAAAAATTACCATAGCAGAATATCGGTGCTCTGAGTTCAAAAATAAAATCCGTTTTATAAAAATAATTTTCTAAATATTTTTAATTAAATTTTTAATTAAAAAACACTATTCACCAGAAAAACTAATACTTGAATAATAATTTATGAAACCGTTAGTTAACCATTTTATTGAATCACATTACTTAATCAAGGTGCCTATATTATTTTAAAACTTTCTTTAAGTGAGATTACTAATCCATTTGGTCATATTACTAATCCTAATCATAAAATCACTATTCATAATTTACTATTCATCAAAAATCAAATTGATCTTATTAGACTCCAAATTTTGTACTGAACATAATTGTAGAAGACCATTTTTTGAAAATCATTACACATTTTTAATTATTTAAGGTTTACATAAACATTTTTAAAATAACCTTTTTCTAAAATTCATCAAAAATATGAATACTATATTTATCTGGTCATTTGAAAATTGATAAACTTCATCATAAGAAGAAATCCCAATTTTTATTTAAAACAAAGTATTACACAAGGCAGTTAAGGTCTCCTTACATAGCCCCTTATCACACCAGCATAGGACCTAAGTGTAAGGTGTGCTAAGGTGAGAGAGTCCGAGGGAGGCTCGACCAACATTGCCCGAGTAGTAATTTCTATCAGTTTGAACTTCTCGCGAAGGAGATTCCGTTCTAGCTTCACATGATGAAGTTCGGCTTGGGTTTGGTCCAGAGCAAAGCCCAATGGTGCTACCTCCTTCCCAAGTTCTGTTAGATGGGCTTCGATCGGTCCAAGACTACTAGGTGAGGCCATCGAATCTTCTTTCTATAATAATTAACCAAGATTACTTGTATTTAGAGACAATAATCAAAAAATTTTGTTCAAAACGGTCATATTGACCAATGGTCATATAACAGTCAGAACCCAATGGTCTCATTTTAATTATAATCATGTTTATCAAATAAAACATTTTTGTTGAGTATAAACAATAAAATAAAATAACACATGAAGTTAGGAAACAAGATTTATTCAAAATTTCGGGCCGTTACAATCTTCCCCCCTTAATAAATTGCATCCTCGCAACTTTAAAAATTGGGTTTTGAAATTTCATTGAAAGTCCCACATCGGAAAAAGTGTCTGTGACACCATTACTTTAAATGAAAGAAAAGGAAGTACAAAGGCCACCCGAGTTTACTCATACTAGGATTCCATATAGGAAACATGGACATGGAGGAGAAAAAAAGGGTCACGTCCTAAAGGAGAGTGATAGAAAACATGATTAGGAGGAAGTTAGCCACCAAAAAAATCCCAAAATTATGATGTGTGAAAGCGGTCTTTGATTACCCAGTAGGAAATGTAAACCAACAACGTTTTTGTTTTATGTTCCTTTTCATTACTTTGAGGAATTCATTTACAACATAGAACAAAAAAATAAGGAAATATATCTACCTTCATATAGAGTTTCATCCTTTAATAAGTTTCTACCCAAAACTAATCTTTTCTCTAAACTATGAGCATTCAAAACTAATTGGTCTCATCAAAACACAAGAATCATCTTCTAGAGAATCTCATAATCCACAAAATATTAACTATATATTTCTTTCATCTTTAAACATTATCCCAAAAACCGAAAGGGTAAGGTAAAACAACTCTTCAAAAAGAAATAATCCCATAGGAATGGAAACTACTTTTAAATCTTCAAAGTTCCATGGTACTACCCAAATTTCATCATAGTCCATTCCATAAATAACGGTCCTTAAAATTCCTCAAAACCAAACTAAGATTGAAACCCAAATACAAGAAGGATTTGATAACATAGTCTTCCAAAATAAACTTCATTGTTCATCTACAAACAACATCAACCACTCCTAACATCTTATAACAAAAGTATCTAACCTAAACATATTTAACCCGAGATAGGTTAATCATTCCCATAAGTAACCTAAATTATTATAAGTCCACCATAAATTCATCGATTCTTCAAATATAAGTCAACCTTACTCCTCAATGAAAAAACCGTTGTAATCTATTTACCTCGATCATATAGGGTCCCCAAAATAGTGAACATATTCCAAAATAAAAATCATATTTTAATCCCCTAATCATCTCTGTCATATTAATACGGTAATCGTAGCATTTCCTATCACATTGGTTGTTGAGACATATTCTTCCATTTCCTGCCATTAACTACGAAAAGAAACTATAATTAGGGGCTTAAATACTTAGCGAATAATCATGAAAATAAACTTAAAGCATATAAGGATAAATTGTAGTTGAAAAGTATACCCTAACTTGTGATCCCCTAGGTTCCCATCTAGGTTATACATGATCATATATTCTTATGTGAATCTTCATTTTATTTTATCTTTGTTCCTTTAACAATGGTTCATACTAAGCTTATGAATTTACCAAAGCATATCCCCCGAGAGTGTCGTAACCCAGAGTGCAGCAAGGCCTGTTGTCGTGTACTAGTTCCTGTTCGAGTCTAGCTCAAAGCGGTGTTTTCAGGTTTTACCCCTGTGTACATCTGTGCCAGAGCCACCTCTACCTGTTCGTATCCAGACAGGGATTTATTTTCTTGGCAACCCCTTACTCAATACTCACCAAAATACTAGGAAGATTTCCAATATTTTAACTTTTCTATAGGCTTCTTCCTGAAGTTTTCATATCCTAATTTCCACAAATAACTAAACCATCCTTTGATACCAACTATATCATCCCGCCTTTTTATCACATAAACTTTCATTACATTTTACAAAACCGAGGATCTTTAAGGTTTAGTGTCTTGGAAACCAGGAACTTAAAACATGAAACAACAAAAAAAAAACATTCTTCTTAAACACTTGAAAGGCTTCTCTTTATGTTCATCCTAGGTTCATTACTGCATCTCAGAACCTGGGGACATACAACAAAGGAGAGGGTGAGCAGAAGGCCCAGTAAGGGAAACAAGAGAAACATTTTACATGTGAACTTGAGATACTTCAATAAGGTAATGAAAAGAACTTTAAGGCATGAGAAAGAAATCATGAGATATATCATAATAAAAGTAACATTTTTCATAACTTGAAGATGTGGCTACATCATTTAACATAGACAATCATGAACATATCACCAAGGTCCATCCCCAAGGTGTCATTTGAAAATTACCAAGGTTATTCACCAAGGTATCATGAAAATTGTAATCTCTAGTGGTTACATCATTACCCAATGCATTGGAGCGCTATCAGGGCACACCCTTAAATTTGCCTTTATTATCATGTGATCCACATATATCATCATCAAAAATTTCATAAATAACCCATATAGCATAAAATAAATGGGTTTCATTTCATAATCACAATGTTTTAAAAACTGCTTTAAAGACATGATCTTTACGTCACTTTAAAACCCACAGAAACGGAAGGTGGGTCTCATGTATGTAAATCCAAGAATTTAAAATAGAACATTTTGGTATATATGTGAATACAACTTTAGAAGAAAGATATTTGAGTATTCAATTAATAATATAAAATAACTTTAGAAAAAGAGAGAGACATTTTGAGACGGAAATTCTGCAGCATAACAGCTATGTTATGAGGTTTTAGAAGACATTAAAAAGAGAGGGAAAATGGGTCAAACATTCATAAATGACCCATAAAACAGTAGATGGACAGAATAAGAAGGGTAAATAATCATGGTAATGAAATTTCAAGGACATACCATTTGAAATGAAAAACATGGAAGGAAGACAAAAATTAGATTTCTCTTATGAAAGTTCGGCAACCTAACGGCGTTACTTAAACTTCAACAAAAATGATTTGAAAAGATCAAATAGGGTCTCTCATCATGTGAACATAAGAGTTCAGTATGATAGATATAGAGATAATTCCCCAACATAATTAGAAAGGTACTTGAAATACTTGACATGAAAGTAGAACTTTGAAAAGAATGAGAAGGGTGAAAGAATCCCCTAAAAAATTCGGCAGCCTAACGGCGCCACTTAAAACTTTAAAATACTGAATTGAAGAGATCAAATGGGGTCTCTCATCATATGAACATAAGACTCCAGTATGATAGATATAGATATTATACCCCAACATAACAAAAAGGAATTTGAAAGAATTGACATGAAAGTAGAACTTCAAAACGAGAAGGGTGAAGAACCACTTAAAAATTCGGCAGCCTAACGGCGCCACTTAAAACTTCAAAAATACTAAATTGAAGAGATCAAATGGGGTCTCTCATCATATGATCATAAAAGATAATTATGATAAATTTAGAGATCATACCCCAACATAATAAAAAGGCACAAGAAATACTTTACATGAAAAAAGATCTTGAAAAATGAGAGGGGAGAAAGAATCCGTTACAAAAATTTCAGCAGCCTAACGACGCCACTTAAAACTTCATAAAACGAAATAATGAGAGTAATAGGGGATCTCTAATTATATGAACATGAAAATGGCAGTAATAGGAGTATAAAAGAACATCCTCCAACATAAGAACATGGAGCATAAAATAATTGACATAAAAGAGATCACTTGAAAAGAAAGAGAGGGGTCAGATCCCATACCTTAAAATGTAACTCTTAAACCTCAAAGGATGGGACCTTGAGGGCTTGGGGGAACCTTGGGAGGACTCCTTGGGAGGTAATGAGACCAAAAATTTGTTGGGGAAGAGTAGGGAGTCGAATGGATGAGAGTATGGCTTGGTATTTATAGGGAAAGTGAGGGGACAAGGCATTAATGGCCAAGGGACACCTCAAAAGTGGTTTTCTCAAAAGCATGGGCCCTCCCATGGTACTTCCCATAACGTTAGGCCACATGGGGACCCCCACACAATAATTCATCACCCATGGCCGTCCAACCCTTAAAAAAACTCATGACATCATCATGACACAGTTATGATGTCATTAAACATACCGAAACCCTAAAATTGTATTTTCACTATTCACTGAAAATTCAACTTTCTCAGAAAGGTCCCAAAATTTCACCTTAATAAAATATCAACGCTCTGATTAAAAATATGAACTCCATTTTATAAAAATAATTTTCTAAATATTTTTAATTTAATTTTTAAATAAAAACACTAGTCACTGAAAATTCATTTTTTTCAGAAAAAACCCCAAAAATTACCATAGCATAATATCGGTGCTCTGAGTTCAAAAATGAAATCCGTTTTATAAAAATAATTTTATACATATTTTTAATTAATTTTTTAATTAAAAAACACTATTCACCCAAAAAACTAATACTTGAATAATAATTTATGAAACCGTTATTTAACCATTTTATTGAATCACATTACTTAATCAAGGTGCCTATATTATTTTAAAACTTTCTTTAAGTGAGATTACTAATCCATTTAGTCATATTACTAATCCTAATCATAAAATCACTATTCATTATTTACTATTCATCAAAAATCAAGTTGATCTTATTAGACTCCAAATTTTGTACTGAACATAATTGTAGAAGACCATTTTTTGAAAATCATTACACATTTTTAATTATTTAAGGTTTACATAAACATTTTTAAAATAACCTTTTTCTAAAATTCATCAAAAATATGAATACTATATTTATCCGGTCATTTGAAGATTCATAAACTTCATCATAAGAAGAAATCCCAAATTTTATTTAAAACAAAGTATTACACAAGGCAGTTACGGTCTCCTTACATAGCCCCTTATCACACCAGCATAGGACCTAAGTGTAAGGTGTGCTAAGGTGAGAGAGTCCGAGGGAGGCTCGACCAACATTGCCCGAGTAGTAATTTCTATCAGTTTGAACTTCTCGCGAAAGAGATTCCGCTCTAGCTTCACATGATGAAGTTCGGCTTGGGTTTGGTCCAGAGAAAAGCCCAATGGTGCTACCTCCTTCCCAAGTTCTGTTAGATGGGCTTCGATCGGACCAAGACTACTAGGTGAGGCCATCAAATCTTATTTCTATAATAATTAACCAAGATTACTTGTATTTAGAGACAATAATCAAAACATTTTGTTCAAAACGATCATATTGACCAATGGTCATATAACAGTCAGAACCCAATGGTCTCATTTTAATTATAATCATGTTTATCAAATAAATTTTTTTTGTTGAGTATAAAAAATAAAATAAAATAACACATGAAATTAGGAAACAAGATTTATTCAAAATTTCGGGCTGTTACAGCCACCTAAGGGCATGTACTGCATATTCAGGAAAAGGAGTTCTCAGATATTAGAATCTCTATCACCAGAATCCATAAGAAAGATTATGATTATCTGAAAATATTCAATATTAAAAGTGTGAAATATGGAAAGGTGTAGTGATTAATGCACATGAGAAATATTTGAATCAATATTGGCCATGAGTTTGGAGTCCTTTACATAGATCTGACTCAAATGTAAAATATAGACTTTCTTTGTTTCCTTTGAATCAATATAATGATGTGCAGTTTACAGTCATGTAGCGAGGACATGAAGCGATTCTGACATAAAAAGGGAATATTGTACCTGGTCCCAAGATTAGAGATCTAGGTGTCTCTACATGTATCATATAGATGATAATCAAGCCAAATGTAGTTCTTGAAACATTTCCTATGCTTGTTTGATTCTTACATAGGGAATAGAGGTTTTTTATCATGGATGGGCCCAAGATTGGAGATCTAGGTATCTCTACGTATCTCATATAGATGAGAACCAAGCCAAACATAGATCTTGAAAAATATTTTCTCACACCAATTGAGTTTAATGTGGGTGATGGGGAATTTTAACTTATTCTAGAAGAATAGTTAAATTTAAGACACAAAAAATGGTATGAAAATAAAACCATGTATCTTGAAAGAACACTCTGTATAGATCTGGTTCATATACAAGAGGAGAAAAATAAATAAAATTTTTGTGGTTGCAGCTAGGCCCAATATTAGAGATCTAGGTGTCTCTACATATCTTATATATATATGAGAATCAAGCCCCACACAGTTCTTGAAATGAGGTCCCTACGTAGATCTTATTCAGATATAGGGAAGAAAGGGACTCATGTTCCAATAAGGAGTAACACTATTGTCAATGATGCTTGCATATGGAAGCTATTAAAGTCAAATAGAGAAAATGTCAACTTTACAGATTAATGTCGTGTAACGAGGACAAATAATGTCATGTAGTTTAACATCATGTGACAAGGAAAAATATTCTATTCATTTTAACATCATGCAGCATGCACACTTATGGTTGTTATACAGTTTATGGTCTTGCAATTAGGACATTGTGCTGTGCTGTTTAGAGTCATGCCACAATGACATATGATGTCATACAGTTTAACGTCATGCGACAAGGAAAAAGATGCTATGCATTTTAACGTCGTGTAGTATAGACCCTTATGGATGTTATGTAGTTTAAGGTCTTGAAAATAGGACTTTGTGCTGTGTAGTTTAGATTCATGTAGCAAGGAAATATGATGTCATGCTTTTTAACATCGCGCGATAAGGAAAAAAATACTATGCATTTTAACGTCATGCAACATGGATGCTTAAGGATATTATGCAGTTTAAGGTCTTGACACTAGGAATTTGTGCTGTGAATTTTAGAGTCATGTAGTGAGGACATATGATGTCATGCAGTTTAACATCTCATGACAAGGAAACATATTCTATGCATTTTAACGTCGTGCATCATAGACACTTATGGATGTTATGCAGTTTATGGTCTTGCAACTAAGAATTTATACTGTTCAGTTTAGATTCATGTAGCGAGGACATACGATGTCATGATATTTAATGTTGTTCGACAATGACAAAGATTATATGCATTTTAGCATGATGAAACATTGACGCTTATGGTGGTTATGCAGTTTAAGGCATTGCAACTCAGACTTTGTGTTGTGCAGTTTAGAGTCATGCAGTGGGACATATGATGTAATGTAGTTTAATGTCATACGACAAGAAAAAAGATGCTATGAATTTTATTATCGTAAATAATGGATTCTTATGGATGTTATGCAGTTTAAGGTCTTGAAACATGGACATTGTACTATGCAGTTTAGAGTCATGCAGTGAGGATATTGTCTGTAGTTACACAAAGTATTTCCTCAAGAATCTCTCATTAGTTGGAGTTGTGATAAGCTCTCCATCAATTGAGATTAAGGAATAAGCTCCATTTGAGTAGACCTTATGTATGGAATAAGGTCCTTCCCAATTTGGATCAAGCTTTGGAGGTTTCTTTCCTGGTATCAATGGGGTCTTGAGGACAAATACCAATTATCCTTGAAGAAATGAATGGTTGCGAACATTATTATTAAAGTATCGTGGTATTCTATTGTGATAGACTTCTAAATGATGCAAAGTGTGATTTTTTTTTCATCTAATCATTCTAGTTCATCAAATCATCTCTGAGACTTTTCATATGTAGAAAAATGATCACAAATTGAAACTCTGATTGAACTTAATTGAATTTAAATTGTCAAAACTACATATGTGCCATACACCAATGAATAGATGGTTTTCTGATCGATAGTATGGGTAGTAGTTCAATAATTCCATAAAGCATGCAATAGTTTATCAGGACAATATTTCATATCTTTATCTACTATTTTATGGAGTATATTTGATAGGGTATTATCAAAAGCCTCTATCTATCCATTAGCCACTACATGATATCAATATGAATGGTTGGATTTGATATCGTGCTTCTGATATAAATTATTTACTTCAAAAGAACATAAATTGGTGATGTTGTCTGTCAATATAGTATGAGGGACACCAAATTTGGTGATGATGTCAGTTTTTCAAAAACTAACAATGTTTCTGGATCTAATTTCTTTGAGAGGTATTACCTCATCGCATTTGAAAAAAAATCAGTAGTAGTAAAAATATACTTGAATTTCTTAGCTGTAGCTAGATGATAAGGTCCTACTATATCCATTTCCCATATGGAAAATGGATAGGAGTATCTATCTGTATGTAACAAATCTGGGCGTTGATGAATGTAGTTGGAATGCACTTGGAAGGGATTAAATTTCTTGGTGAAATCTGTGCAATCCTACATCATTGAAGGTAGAAGTATCCAAGCCTTCAGATTTGATCAGAAATCCAATGCCCAGACTGGTGAGCACCATAAGCTCCTACTTGTACTTCTTTCATAACAGCTGTAGTTTCTTCTCTGTAAATATACCTAAAGATAATATCATAAAAACCTCGTTTTTAGAGAGAATTTTAGTGATCTGGATTATCATAAAGAGTAAAATTGGCCACTCGTCCTCAAATATTTTCTATTTTATATCTATCAAGTGGATGTATTCCATTTTGAAGGTACTCCATATTGGGTATCATCCATCCCTTGGTATGACCATATGGCTTAGAAATAGGGATAATTTCATTAATTTCCTCCATTCTAGTTTGAATAAAAGGCAAAACCATATGACTATGGGGAATATTGGTGATGGTATCATCCCAATTTTGATCTTCCAGGGCTGTGGCTGCATTATTCAGTGCATCAGCTTAGCAATTTTTTGATCATGAGACATTAGACAATATTGGCTATGAGGGAAATTTGGCAGTTAACCCTTTTACATAATCACATAATGGGATTGAATATTCTTTTATGATAGCATAATTCCCACTGGTTTGTTTGATTACTAACTCTAAATCACCTTTCACTTTCAGGTGGTTCACTTGTACCAGGAGTTCCAATTCCAAGCCTAAGATGAGAGCTTGATATTCCGCCTCATTGTTGGTACCAACTTTTGACAACAAGAAGGAATATAGTAACAATACCTTTTATAGGGAGAAAAGTACAATTCCTAAACCAACTTTATTGATTTTAGGTTTTTCCATTCTCTTCCATTTTGGAATTTTGGAAGCACCATCAAAGTTCTTTCCCCATGTTTGGGGATTAACTTGAATAGAGAATACCTTTTCATTAGGAAGTTCAGTATTAAATGATGTATTTCTCATAGATGGATGTTCCTAAAAGAAGTCCAATAAGGCTTGGAATTTTATTACCTTGTGCGGTACAAACTAGATATCAAACTATTGTAAAATAACTTCCCACCATTCCAAATTCCCTGTAAGCATAGGACGACTAAGGATAAATTTGAGTGAGTTATTGAGAGACACCAACTGGACATCATCAGTTTGCAGTTAGTGCCTAAATTTCTGAACTGAAAATATTAATTTGATGCAACACTTCTCAATAATTGAATATCAAGTTTATTTGTCAAGTATAGTTCGACTGAGATAGTAAAGGCTATTTTAATTCCCAATATCATTATTTTGGGAAAGGAAGGCACCCAATGATCGCTCTAAAGCTGTCACATAAAGAAAAAGTGACCTTCCTTTAGTAAGTAGCATTAATACCAGTGGACTCAAGAGATATTTCTTGAGGTTATCAAATGCCTCTTGGAAATATTCAATCCATTGATAGGTGCATCCCTTATTTATTAATCTAGTGAAGGGAAAACACTTACCTACTAAATTCGTGATAAATCGCTGAGTATAGGTTATGTGTCCTTAAATTCCTCTTGATTCTTTCAAATTTTGAGGAGGTGACATGCTAAGGATTGATTTTGTATTCTTAGGATCAATTTCGATACCATGATGGAATACAAAAATGCTAAGTAATTTTCATAAGGTTACACTGAAATGATGGAATACAACAAATCCAAGTAATTTTTATATGGTTACACTGAAATCACATTTCAAGGGGTTCATCTTCAAACTATGTTTCCCAAGTTTATTAAATTTGGTTTCTAGATAAGTTAAGTTATTAGAAAGTTATATGGATTTAACCACTAGATCATCCACATAACTTTCAAATTTTTTTCCTAAGAAGTGTTTGAAGAAATGGTGCATGACACGTTGATACGTTGCATATGCATTCTTTAAGAGAAAGGGAATTACCAGATAGAAAAACACACCTTGAGGGGATCTGTAGGATTTAGAATCTTCATCCTCTAGGTCCATATGGATTTTATTATACCAAGAGTAGCCTTCCATGAGGGATAAAGTCTCATAACCAGATGTTTCATCAATTAAAATCTCTATGATAGGAACTATAATGTCATCTTTAGGACTATAATGGTTAAGATCTATGAAATCAATAAAAAATCTGATTTAAACATTCTTCTTTTTCACTGGGATAATTTTGGCCAACCACTTGGGATATTTAACTTCCTTGAAAAAGTTATCCTTGATAAGATTATTGAATTCAGATTCAATTTTAGAGGAACACAAGTTGGGTGTGTTCTTCGTGCTGCCTGCTTAAATCGTTGACGTTCTTCTGGGAAACCCAAATGATGGGTGGATATATAGGGATTAATTTATGTCACTTATGTATAGTTACAAGAAAATATATCTTGATTTTTCTTTATAAATGTAGTATACATATCTTTTTCTGTAGAAGTCATGGCCGCACTAATTGGAGTGGGGCGTGGATCTTCTTATGTACCCAGATTTATTTCTCTAAGATCATCTATGGTGGTAGAGACTCCTTCCTCAAATGATTTAGGATCATCCATGGGATATTCTTCTTCCTCATGTAGCAGTTCTTATGTTTTTACTTGAATAATAGGTGATGAAGAAAAAAATTTCAGAGCTAGGGGAGGATTCAGTATTCGAACATCTTGAAGAAGATGCCACCATTTCTGACCCTACTAATGAGGAAAGGTCTTCCTGGAGCATTGTATATGTTAAGATAGGTTGGGAATCAACATCCTTGTATGACTCTAATATTGAAACATGTTCTTATAATCTGATTGATGAAGTATAGACTTGCTGAATTTCAATGGATTTAATGAAAACATATCCATTTAAACTTTCATCACTGCTTGGTAAATCAACAATTTCTCCCATGCTGTTAGGATTTATTACCACAATTGACATTATGGAAGTCCCTGAATGAGTGCTCAGATTTTATTTTATCCTTTTAATTTTATTGATAGGAAACACATAATCTGTACTCAAATGTTTTAAGGGGTTTTCTGGGATCTTTTCCAATCCATTCGAAGAATTTATTTTGGTTACCTCCATTGTTACAAACCTTGTTCCCTTTATGTGATAAAATTCTTCCTCAAAATTTTGAGATTCACACATTTTTAATGGAACCTTGTCACCATAAAATGTTCCAATTTGACTATTGAAATAGTACTTGAGACATTGGTGGTATTATGAACGAATGGATGCATGTTGATGTAGCCCAGGCCATCCCCGAAGAATGCTAAAGGTTGTGTCCTGACGAACAACCATAAAATCTGAATTATACAGAAGATCCCAAAATTGAGTTTTGAGTATAGTCTCACCAAGAGGTTATTTCTAATTATTTTCTTAACCTTGAAACATCAATGTGGAAGGAGATAAGTTAGATTCAGGGAGTCCCAATCGAAGAAGTGTACGAATAAGAATGAGGTTGAATCCTCAACCATTATCAATGAAGGCTTGTCAGATGTCTATGTAATTTACCCTTATAGATAGATACAAGGGCCTAATATATCCATGTACAACATCATCTTCATCTTCATCCATAAAATATATAACTTCATGACATTCTATAGGATTATTCTTTATATGTTAAACCTCAGCAGTAGCAATTTTAGTTTCAAACTCTTGAGGACTTGACAAAGCCTCAATAAGTGCTTCTCAAAGATCTTTTGAGAGATTTAAGGCATCCAAAACTAATAACATGTACAGTACATGGGAAAACTATTTCAGAACATCGTACTTTTGGTCCATAGGTATGTGTTTCCCAGCATGAAGATGCGGTTTTGCCGGTACCTTGAAAGTTGACACTCCATATGTGGATATACCCTATGTCAGAGCAGAAGCTAAAAATACTTCTTACTTTGGAAGATTAGACTGGCTAGCTCTATCTGATTTCTGAGATAAATATGGTGTAACCTCTAATCGGTCCACCAAAATAATCATGTCAAGACTGAACCTGTCATGTGTGGAAGAATATCCTTATTCTTATGAGCCCGCTTAAGGGATATCTCATGTGTTTCTACCGCATATATGGTTCGAGTAGGTGTAGAGTTAAAATAGGGGATTCTAGAATACCCACGTCTTTCTCTGTATCCTCAAACTTGGATTATTCCTCTAGTTCCACAGTTAGGTATAGAGAACTCATGCTCATCATAAACAGAGTCACTATCGACATAGGGATCCATTAAGTGGATAAAGTTGGCCAAACCAAAGATCCATTGTTCATCTAATGAGGATTCTACTAGACAATACATTTTTGGTTATTCCATTTGGTGAGGCATTGCCCGTGATTTTGAAATAGATGGCATGAAATATTCCAGAGTCAAAGATAAATTCTACCTTGACACAAGATCATGTTCTTCTAACTACTCTTTTTACTTCTGATCACATCTCTTCTGTGAGGATTTACTTTTGAAGGAATGATCTTTCGAATAAGGTGGCTTTGCTCTAGAGGGAGTGGCAGAAGACACAATTAGTTGTTTCAACTGTGTTCATATAATTCCATGAGTTTGATTTATTGTTTTCCTGATCATCCAATCATCATATTTTGGTGCATTTTTACCTTTGAATTCCTACCATTCACCTTCTTCCTCTGGATCAGTAGCAATAACACATGCTACTTAGGCTGAAAAAATTTTCATTTTTACTTATCCATGGTCTACTATTTTTTAGGAGGTATTTGAAAACAAAACACTCCTGAATGGGACACCCCAACATCTGGTGAAAGGGAAAATAGTTTAGATTATCTTCATCTCATTCTTTTTTTTTGGTTTCTTCGACCTTGAGAACTGAACCAAATTATTTTCTAGAGTTGACATGAAGTAAATGGGAACCTGTTCATTCTGAAAAGAATAAAAATTATTCTTTAAAACCTCAAATTGTTTCTGCCTTCGATCTCTTTTATCATCTTGATGAGGCATTTGTTGTTGCTGATGCTCAGGTGTTGGAGCCCTTTGATATAATGAAGGTTATGAAGTGGAAGCCGGTACAATTGATTTCTTGAGTGTGAGTGTAGCAGCCTCTAATTTCCCTATTATCAATCTTAGAGAAGATGTAATTACAAAAGATTTATCTTTAGTTTCCACAATGGAATCCTCCACCTATTGGGAAATTGAATAAAGGTCTCAAAACCCTATTATGTATTTTATAGGGATTAGTGGGATGTGTAACTGATCACATAGATTTTCCACACAAATTGGCAATAACTCTTCTTGAGGGAGAGATAGATTTAAGAAATATGTTAATCCTTTCCATCAATCAATGAAATTTGAGACTCTTTCATTTTCCATTTTTTTAAATTTGTAAGATAAAAAACTGTTATCTTTGGAAATGTTAAACTGAATTGAAGAAGGAATTTTTTATGGAGGTCTTCCCATCCAGTAATTGATCGAGATTGAAAAATTGTATACCAGACCAAAGATAGTCCCTGTAATAACTACACAAAGCACCTAATATTTTATGCATCTTGTTGTAAAGAGTCCCCATCATGGGATCACAATGAGAAACCAAATGCGTTAAGTGTTTCTATGGATCTCCTAAACCATTAAATATTGAGAATGTAATATTCAAAAAAATTGGTTGGGGAGGGTTCAGATTAACCCATTTAGGGTAAATGTTCTTTTTCAGATGAACTGGTGCATGTTGTTCTTCCAATCGAGTTGTTAATGCCTCAGTTGTGTTCATAAGCATCTGAGGAATATCCGGATGAGATGGGACCTATACAGGTACAACAACTAGATCTTGAACTGGTGCAATGACAGGTAAAATCACTAGTGGTGGTGCTGGTATTTGTCTTGGATAACCTGCGGGAAAAGGCCTATATGGATATGTTTGATCCTACCCTGGATTTGTACCCAATAGAGGGAATTCTTTATCCACATATATAGTTACCACAAATCCTCTCTGTTGAGGATCTTCTACAGGATGTTCAAATTGAGGATCTTCTTGGAGAGGATGTCTATTAGAAATGTTTCTTTTAAGTAACTCTGTATTGAGACTTTTCAACTCTTTCACATCCTCTTCTTGATGATCAAATCTTTCTTCATGTGAAAGATATTGACCTTCCCAAGTGGAAAAGTGAGACATGATCTGAATTTTACCTTTCCCCTTGTTAGAAGCCTTTTGAAGGGGTGGGAGTTGATTACTTGAGGACATACCTTGATTCTGGGTAAGCATCTGATTTTGGGTATGCACACCTTCTTAATTTTCTTCATTGTGTACCGTGTTATGGATAAGAACTTCATCTTATGATTCCCATGAAGTAGAATCATTTTTTGGAGGATCTTATAGAATGGTGTTAATGAAATTTATTGATTCATAATGAATTTATTTCATTCTATCAGTATCTTAGTAAGATCATCTCCATATGTATCTTCCATAAGACTCTGGTCTCCTATATGATAAATTCCCAGAAACTATTTAGAGGATAGTAACTCGAAGGGAATCCTTGTATATTTCTATTGTGCAATATCTTTGGGGATTTTTCTCTAATTGGGATAAAATTAACTTCCATTGAGGAGGGTATTGTGGATATGAAAAAGCCCTATCCCTATAGACTGGGGATGTTCCTATTCTTCTTATTCTTCTTCAAACCTTTGAAGTTCATTTATTGAATTAGAAGGTTGTATTAAAAATACCTCCCCCATACAAGCTAGGGTGGCTCTTGAACTACTATGGCTAATATTTTCATAGAAACTCTTATGATTTTGCGAATTTTGGTTCGAACATTAGTTGGGTGCATTATCCGACAAACACTCTAAATCACGTGTTTTGGAATATCACTGTACTATTTCAGACATTTGAGTTATCTGATAGATGTCATCCTCTAAGAGGGAGGCCTGCTAAAGATTCTTAGATGCTTGATGAAAAAGTAACTCAATAACTTTCTTTCTTTGGGCCTGACTCTGATGAGAGCTAGTTGAGGCTTGTTCTTGAGCATACATTTTATTACATACAAAATCTGTTGATTGTATCCTGCCGTGGGAAACAACATTTCATGAGACCACTTTTGGTGGACTTTGATGATTCTAGATCATAGTGAAATTCAATTCTCCATGTTCACCCCATCCCATGATACGAACACCAGATGTGGCATCAAAAATTAACTAGGGTATCCTCTTTAGTGCGTCGAGGCATGCACACTAAAGGGTTCTCTGTTTCTTCTCAACCTCTGGATGTCAAGAAACTAAGAGAGATTCCAAGTCAATTTGGGTTTTCAACCCTTCTATTACCTTTACATGATTTTGATATTCATCATATGGTAATAATTTAGTTTTCAAATGAAGAATTGTTTTCCATAAGTTGAGGCAAACATCATGAATGAAATCTTCTACCATCAATTCCGAAATATTGTATTTATAATTTTCCAAAGGCCAAAACATGACTAGTACTTATCCTTTATCTAACTATTTTCTCATGTTAAACATATCTTCATCATCTTTCTGTAGTGGTTTCTCCACTTGGTCTGACCAAAGTGGACACTTATAGATTATTTTATTAAAAACAATGATATCAGTCATTTTTTTCTTTGCTATATTAGAAAACAAATGACCCAAGGGAGGTTCGGAGAATGACCATTACCTTAATATATATTCTGGTTGAGAAGGTATTTCACCTGTTAATGACAAGGAATCAGACATGACTGGCCTCGTATTGGAAAGTGTCTCGAGATAAGAGGGTTTTATCATTTCTACATTTTCAATTACAGAATTATCTTGACAGTGAGAAATAATACTATGGAGAGAACTTTCTTAGAGAATGACATAATGGGGAGGAACACTATTGTTGATTATAAAAAGGGTTAAATTCTCTTGGTCCTTGGTCTTCTGGACACATAGAGGGTTGCTGTGGATCTCATCTAGAGATTGGCTCTCTGGATCTCCAAATTTTCATGAAGAAAGCCTTCATGATGAAGTGTCAGATGAAGAGCTTCATAATTACTTCTACCACTCCAATAATTTGGTAATGAGTGGATAGGATCTTTAGCTGCAATAGATAAATGTCTGAGGGCTTCAAGAACTTCAACATTAAGAGGAGTCAGATCACAGATTGGCTCTTTATTTTACAACTATGTTTGGTGAGAATTATTCTTGGATGTTCTCTTACACTTAGTTTGGGCCACTTGTTGGAAGAATTAGTTATCATGGGAAGGTGTATATTCCTTCCTTTGAGTGGTCATCAGAATGGTCCGATTAACTTCAATTGGAAAGGGTGTGTGTTCCTAATCCGATTTTCTATGTGATATGGGGGATTATTCCCCCAGAACCCTCCTGGACTGAGACAGAGGTATGTATCTACTTCCGGATGGCATGACGATGTGTCATCCTAGATGAGGGGAAATATTTATGTGTTTGTTACCATGCTACTGCTGAATTTTTTGTTAGTATATTCTAGCATGTTTCTAAAATGTGGGCAGGAACTTGTGAACGCCCTTTTAGCATTGATAAGATGTGTTTGGTGACTTTAGCGGCTGGAACGGGAATATAAATCAATTATATATATAGAGTAGGTGTATGAACCTTCTCCTATCCTTCTTTTCCTTTCATTAGATACTGGCATTACACATGTATGGGGACAGAGAGTTGAGTTTCCCCCAGGTTTGTCGTTGGAGCTTTCCAACTGACTTCTCTGGGTGCTTCCAAACAAGACTATTGAAAGGCTTGGAGAATGTAGTTAGGTGTATGGGCCTAATGGATATTTTCCATCAAGTATGGTTGATATATTTCTTTCAATACTGGAAGATGAGATTGCTGAAAAAGTTGGTGCGTGTAAGCTAGTGTATGTTCCTGTTTACCAGTTGCCACCACATTTGATTGGTGAGTTTCCTTAAATGCTGTCCGAAGAGCCTACTGATTGGCTGATAATTTGTAAATAGGTGTATGTGCCTATTCATGGTACTCCAATGGATTTACCTAGTGGTATTTGTGGGTTGCTTCTAGATGAGTCTGTTGGGTAGTGGAATTAGGACGAATATGTGTATGTGTCCAATCATTGTTTTCCAACAAGTTTGGTTGATGGACTTCTCTGGAGGGGGAAAATGTAAGAACCTGATCTCTATTGGTTGGAAGTTTTCCTCTATGGTTCGTCTTGCATGCTCAGGTCTGAAGGACCTGGGATGAATGTGTAGAGGCAACACCCCCAAAATGTTGTGGGCTCATTACCGCGAAATTATGATGGTGGTGATTGTTGGTTGGAGTTCTTGGGAAAAAACCCTAAATATTTGTGTTGAGGCCATGAGTGACATCTTGATCCACCTCCCTATAGTATGGGAGGGACTGGTTGTTATGATCTAGGGATAAAAACTTAGAACGATTGAAGATAGTGGTTGGCACTGTCTTCTTCTTGACCATCGGTCATCACTGACCAAACGACTGAGGATTTTTATTAACCTGGATAGCCTTCCAGGCAGCCTCCAAGGTTGAGATAGTACCATTATGATATTAATCTCTTACCATCAAATTGGATACCCATCATTGAAGACGCTGAGTCGGTGACGACATCCTTCTAGCGGATGATGATCCAGCTTGAGCAGCTGCTAGGACTTTAACGGGTGCAATATTGAAGGAAGCCATTTGGAGTGAAGATATTTCTAATAAAACTTGAAAAAAATAGTAAAATACATTAAATAAACATATTTTATATAGATACATGCATGACAGATACCTTTTTCTGGCCTTCCTTTATCAATTGATTGGGGCCTGACAGGTGGGTAACAATATTCACTCAGTTAAGGATTTACGTCGGGTTCACCATTTTTGTTTCGTAGTTCCTTGGAACGTGTGTTCTAGTTTAAGAATAACTGCATCTAGGAAGTTTCTATTGAATTTATTCATGGATCCAGAAACAAGAAATAGTTATTTATCCAAAAGGTACATGATTTCCAAAGGTAGGAATTCGTTAAGTTTGAACATTACGATAATTAAGAACATGAATTGGTTGAGAGGATGGGAGGTCAGACACATCACACCATTTTGAGAGGAATTATTGTCTACTATGAGACTCTATTTATAAATTTAGGTTATTTTCATGAATACTTATTAATTCCCCAAGTACAATATAGGTTTCCCTTGGAATTTACAATCACTTATTAACATGGGTGAAATTTAGAGTCATCCATATGTATTCGAGGTTCTTAATTAATGGAGATATCCATATTTATTCGAGGTTCTCCATCCATGGTATCCTCTAATATACTATTTTTAGATTATTTTAATCATATTTATGATGATACTGGTTTTTAATCCACTCAGTGGGGCACTCTGGAATTTATTATCGTCCAAGGAGACAAAGGTTTGTTTTTCTATTGGGATCATACCCATAAAATGGTCTACCTAGGTATCCTTGTGAAAGGAATCAAAACCCTCGTAGTTCAGTGCCACTTAATGGGATACATCATAACTTTTTTAGGTTATGTGATAAGGACCTAACTTTACAGTTTAATGTCATGTGGTATGGACATCTAAGCAAAAGGTGCTTAGTCAAGGTTTGGTGTGGGACTTATGTCCAAGAAGCCTAAGGAAATTGGAAATAATATGGGTTTCCATGTAATGTTAGACCCTATTGGGAATATGGAACATGGATAACAGGGTTAATATGAAGTGTTGGGTTTGATCCTATAGGAGTTCTCCTACATATCCTTTTTAGATGGGAATCAAATCCCAGTTAGTTCGATAAATCTCATAGGAGAGTATAATCCTTTGAGAGAAATCACTTTGGTATAACTTCTTGAAAATGATACATTGGAGATTTGGGGATTTTAATTTGGGGCTTATTCCTAAATAGGATTACTAGACTATGGGAATTAGGGTTGGACTTCTGAAGAAGATATCCAGTGAGCTCGGGACCTAAGAAGGCTTCCTACATTTCCCAATTATTGTGGGAATCAGAGTTCTCGTAGTTAATTCATTAAGTTAGGGATTATGCATGAGAGCTTCCGATTTGAGGATACATGATTGGGTGAACCCTTTTGAGCATAGTACTTCAAGAAGGAGTCCTATATATCCTAGTTTTAACTGGAATCATAGTTCTCATAGTTCAAATAATATTATGAAAATTTTGTGATCATGAATAATCTTTAAGCCCACGTGAGTCATGATCAGTGTGAGAAACCAGAGGATGCCAAAGATTTAATAAAGGCGCCCACACTTTTCCTCCTCCACTAGTGGAAGAGGGGGTTCCTATGGCGGAAAAGGTGGATGAATGTGAGGTGACTCGGGAAGAGGGAGAGGTGATGAGCTCTCCCTCTGTTCTCTTTACATTGGACAAGGTTCCAATGTAAGGAAGAAGTGAATGTGAAAGAAGTAGAGAGGGGAAAGACTGAAAACTTTTTCTTCAAATGTTAGGGGCTTAAACTAGGATGGATTCCCTAAAATTGGTCCAGATAGGGGAGGGATACTTCTCCTTTTATTTAATGGAAAATCAACTTTAAGCCATTCCTTCCCTACCAGATACCCACGGTTCTGGTTTTTAGAGATGCTAAGGGGAGATCAAAACCCAAAAACTTATCCCCCAAACTAAGAAATTCCCCACACTCTTCCTAGGAGGAAGTTCCATGCGACTGTGGATATAAAAACCAATAAATACTCCATGAATAATAACCCCATTGTGAATCAAATGTCACAAACCTCTGACTATGAAAATACAAACCCAAATCAGAGACATGATGACGTTCCTTTCCTAAAGGTTTGAAAAGTCAAGAGGTTTTGGTGAAGGTCTCAATAGAATCCCTTTCAGACAAGGGAAACAATGAAGAATAAGCCTTGTCATGAATGGATTTTAAGAGGGATTAATAGATTATAGGCTGAAGAGAGTAGGTGAATCAAAGAAGGGTTCCCAAGTAGGTACTATCACCCAAGTATCAATGCACAAGTAGGCTTGGGCAACTTGATGTTCACTTAAGTGATGAACAACGTGGATGTTAATACTTGGGAAAGACCTAACTCAATCCTTGAGGAGTATTCACCAGTATTCCCAGAAGTGGGGCACTCAAGTTCCTATGAGAGGAATAGGTGGAACATAAGTGTTTCTGATTTAGGGAGGTTGGGCGCTTTAGGCATGCAAGTTTTATGAATTTTAAACACTAAAAAGACTTAAATCCTATGATACTCTTTCAATTCCTCCACTTTAGGTGTTAAATAACTACCTTAAAAGTTTCAAAAGACTTGGGAGAATCACTAGGGTGACCAAAGTAGCAATTAGGCTTTAAGGAAATTCGTCCACACAAATGAAGGCCCCAAGGGTCTATTTGTAGGCAAAAATAGGACCCTGGGAAAAAAGAGACTGGGCGCATAAGTAAGTGGCACACCAAAATTGGGTGCACAAGTACCTTGTGCACCTACGGATCCTTAGTCTGACTAGGGTGATCCCATGCTCAATACTATTGTAATATTGATTTTCTTCATGTGTTTTCTCCTATTTTTTCTATGGTATTTCAGTTTTTCATTTTTTAGAATCTGTGATAGAAAAAAGTTTCAATAGATGGGAAATGTAATTATTTTCTAAATTAGACACCTAATATTAAAGAATAAAGATTTGAAAACATAATAGTGGTACTTGAAAAATTGACTAAATTTATTAATGATAATTGAAACCTTATAGAGAATACTACCCCTCCAAAGAAGGAACAAGTTTTAGTTGATTCATTTATGTGATAGTGTCCACCCTATTTTTGTGGATTCTCTATTCTTTTAATCATATAATGATATATAATATCCATTGAGAAAATATTTTATGTGATCTAATACTTTTAGAAAGAATAAGTTATTTGGGCAATTTTTTACTTAAAGGGAGAAGCTGATCAGTGGTGGAAACTAATCAAGAATACCATGATAAAGGAAGATATTAGTGTAATGTAATGGTATGAACTAAATAAAATATTTTCAATAAATATTTTCCTCACACTATCCTTACTATAATAAGTATGGGACTCATTGGGCTCATGAAAAGGGGATATGAGTGTTTTGGGTCTTGTGGGGAAAACTTCGTGAGGCTTTGAAGTTATGCCTCTGGATTTGTCATTGAACCTAATAAAAAGTTTGATCACTTATTTATTATCTTAAAACCAAGTATTAAAAAATCTTTAGTGATTCAAGACTTTGATATCAATGAGGAAATTGTTTGATGCATCTTTAAGGTGGGATAGAGATTGGTGAATCAAAATGGTCTTGTGGGAATGAAGATAAGAATAGTTTCATGGAGTTAAAATCCAAGAGTTCATTTGATAAACCTCATGGAAGGATTAAAATCAAAATTTCCATAGTTATTTTTTTGGAATAAAAATAATAAAAAACTACCTCATAGGATAAGAAAAATTATTTAAGTATGAAAAATATGGGAATCAAAATCAAGATTTCCAGTGGGATAAAAAGAATGAAATAAATTGATAGATGAAAGAAAGGTTCTTCCCAAACCTCCACCAAATTTAAAATGTTAAAACAATAATAAACTTGGAAACTATAAAAATAATTCAATAATTCTGAAGGTTTTATGAAATACCAGATTAACATAACCTTTGAAACCAAAAGAAGAGGGAAAATCTTATGTTATGACTACCACTTAGGTGAAGTATGAAAATGAATTGTTGAAACTTACATGTTTTTTTCATTAAATAATAGTTGATATACTATTTTATTTTGTATGTCTTCATTAATTAATATAATACATGTTTCCATGACATGATCAAACACCACCTTGATACATGGAGGTCAAGTTTGAGGTGAAATCACTGAGTTGTTAAATCATGAAATCTCAAGTATGTTACACTTACACAATTAACATTTGTGGAAATAATATTCATAAAAACATATTTATTCTCCCTTAAATAGAATTTAATTCTATATTGATAATGGACTTTTTATCCTTACATAGAAAAAATATCTACAATTGGGAGATGGAAATCACTTTCCATATCCCAAACCATCCTCTGATTCTGTAGAAATACAGGGCGAATTTTGAAATCTCATTGAAAAATCATTATCAAACAAGGATATTTTTAACTTACGAGGAAGCATATGTATTTCCCGAAGAATTCATGTTCTTGTTAGGAATCACTATTTTCAAATAGTTTCTATCAATTTTTTTTTATAAAACTAGAAACACCCAACGATTCTAAATTCAATGGGACCTACTTTCCAAAGGCAAGCCCTCATTATGGATTTTGACCCAAGATGCTTAAGAACTCACATTTTTTGAGGTGATGGGAGGTTGATCTAATAGAAAATTTTCGAGGGGAATTATTTCCCACTCCATAAATCCTTTATAGATTTAAGATATGTTCATGAATTCTTATTAATTTACCAAGAATAATGTAGGTTTCCCTAGATATTTTATATCAATTATTAGATCATATGGAAATTATAAACATCCGTATGTATTCAAGGTTATTCATCAATGGAGATACTTGTATGTATTTTAGTTTCTCCATAAATGGTATCCTCTTATATACTATTTAAATATTCTTTTTTCATTATTAAGATAATGATGGTTTTTAAGAAACTTAGTGGGGAACCCTAGAATTTATCATCATCCATGGAGAAGAAAGTTGTTTTGATGTTGGGTTTGAACCTATAAATGAGATTCCTATGTATCCTTGTGAAAAGAATCAGAACACATTTAGTTTAGTGACACTTAACGGGACACTACATACTTTTTAAGGTTATATTAAAAGGACCCAACCATACAGTTTAACATCATGAGGTAAGGTAATATAGGTGGAAGGTGGGTAGTTAAAGTTTGGTATGGGACGTATACTGAAGTATCCCAAGGAACCTAGAAATGATACGAGTTTATGAGTTGTATTAGACCCTACTAGGAATGTTTCCTTGTGAGAATAGGGTTTATTTCAGAGTATTGGGATTGAACATCAAGGAGGCTTCTTATATATCCTGTTTAGATGGGAATAAAATCCCACGTAGTTTGGTAAGTCTTGCAAGGGAATATGAACCATTGAGAGAAATAGGTTGGGGATTAGTCTAACAAAGGATACCCTTATAATATGGTTAATGTGATATTTCTTGATTCATGGATATTTAAGGGGGAATTAATTCGGGGATTACTCTTAAGGAGTATTCCTATATTAAGGTAATTTAGGTTGGATTCTTGAGGAAGAAGTCTAGTGAGCTCAGACCCTATGTAAAGGCTTCCTATATATCCTAGTTATGGTGGGAATCAGAGTTCTATTAGTTCATTTCATCATGTGTATTGTGCATGTGTCATGATCATTACAAACCTCTAATATCACGTGAGTCATGCTCAATGTAGGAAATAAGAGAATGTGAAAAATTCAAAAAACAAACACACTTTATCCTTTATTGATGGATGAGGCTGAACCTTTGGTGAAAAAGGTCATGTCTATGGCGCTTTCCCATATTCTCTTTGCATTGTAAGAGATTCAAATGTAAGGAAGGGTTGAAGGTGAAGGGTGTAGAGAGATGAGAGACTGCAACATCCTACATGAAAGGTAAGGGGATTTCACTATGATGGATGACCTTTTGAGGATTGGTTGGGGCTTACTTCTAAGGAGTATTCCCATTGAGCTTTGGTTGAGGCTTACTCCTAATTAGGATGCCCATTTGAGGATTGGTTAGGGATTACTCCTAATTAGGATTCCCAATTGGATTTGGCTGTTTCTTAATCCAAACAAGGATTCCCATTTGAGGTTTAGTTGGGGATTACTATTAATAAAGATTCCCATTGAGATTTGGTTGATGCTTACTCCTAAATAGGATTCCTACTTAGCTTTGGTTGTGGATTAATCCTAAGGAGGATTCTTATTGAGCTTTGGTTGGGGATCACTCCTAAGGAGGATGCCCATTTTAGGATTGGTTGGGGAATACTACTAAGGATGATACCCATTTGAGGATTGGTTGGGGATTACTCCTAAAAAGGATTATCATTTGAGGTTTGGTTAGGGATTATTCCTAAGTAGGATTCCTATTTGAGTTTTGGTTGAATATTATTCCTAAAAAGGATTCCCATTTGAGGATTGGTTCGGGTTTAATCCTAATAAGGATACACATTTTATCTCTATTTATTAGCTTATTAGGTCCTTGGCTTAGGTTATTAGGTTAGGTCCTTAGGATAGGTCCTCTGCGTAGGTCATCTATAGAGGTCCTTTACGCAGGTCCTCTATGCAGGTCCATAGGGAAAGTCCTTAGCCCAGTTTCTTAGTGAAGGTCCTTAGAATAGGTCCTTAGATCAAGATTATAGCTCAAGTGTCACATTCTATACCCTTAAGGGAATATGATCCAACTCATTACTCTTAATTCTATCTTCTTTCGGGTTATAGAGAGCCATGTAAGAGTTTTTGGGGACCTAATTGAAGGGGGATGTGCAATGAGAGCTTTGGGGATTTGTCTGAATTTTCAACCTGTCAAGTGGGGATCCAAAGTTTCCTATTTATATGCAAGGAGGGGACCTGGTAAAAGGAGTTACTCCATGTATGTCCTCTTCATAGGTTTTGTGCCCTTTTCCTTAGCACAGGTCCTCCACATAGGTCCTCATCAGAAGTCCTCCATGTAGGTCCTCCACGCAGGTGAGGAAAACCCCTTTATAAAATTAATCCGTCTTCTGAGTGCCATAAATTTTGACATGTAAGTGTTTTTGGGCTCTACAACTAGTTAAATAAAATATCTTGAAGATATAAATACTTATTAATATTGTGAATACACCAAGTCTTCTCAGAAGAAACTTGGTAATGAAATTTTGATGCATCGACACATTTTTTTCATCGATCTTAGAAATCCATGGCCTACTCTTGAGGGGGGATCATTCCAAATTATCTCTCATCATGGAGAAATATCACATAAAATGGAAAAATAGCCCAGAATTATGTGGAAACGTGCATGAAACTTATTCTATGGTGTCTACAGAAGCCGCACCTTAAAATTAGATCCACTTAGAGAAAAAAGAATCTACGTATAAGGTAACATTAGGGAAATTTGATGCATTACAACAATTTTTTTTTTCTTTAGAGCTACATCAATATGGTAAGGATGCTCTAATTTATACCTAATATATAGGGCCTAGTGAGCATAATTCTACTATTTCTAGTGTTATATGGAAAACTCTGCAAACTTTGTGTCTTTTTAATTTTTATTACTCGATATTTCCAAAACCATACAAAGTGTAGATTTAGCGAGATGAGACTCAAATTTTGTACAGAGTTCCATTTTTGAATTTTCAACTTGGTGAGTTCTATGCCTCTTATAATGGGTAATTAAAAGTCACGAACATTGGACTAATTAACTAATGTTTTAGGTCAAATAGTTGTGACCATGAATTTTGAAATTTGAACCCAAATAAATCTTAATGTCTAGGAAGCTCCCAAAATTCCTTAGATATATAGAAGGAGAATCTTGAGTCAGGATTTTTATGGTCACTAAATCTAAAACATAAAGTATAGAAATAGAGAGAGTATTTTTTAAGAATGAAGTTACCTCCATTTGAAAAACTCATTATGGGGGGTGGTATATTATGTAGGTCTAACTAGGGAATGTGATGCTTGAACAAATAGTGGTATCCATATAATGAAAGACCCATAATGTGGGAAACTTATACATGGAAAACTGGATCACATACTACATAATCAATTAAAGGAGTTCCTAGAAATTCTAACATTATACTACTGATAAAAAAAGTGGTTTAAGATGTGGATGTCTTTAGACCACAGTGATTGGATTTTCTAAGGAAATATGTCTGAAAATAAAGGTGGCCATATGTGCCAACATAGGCCATGAATAAGAAGCCTCTCCTACACAGATTTTATGTTTGAAGGAATGTACATTTTTTAGAAAGGGGATTTATGATATTATGTTGTGTAGCTTAATGTCATGCAGAAAGGACACTAAGCTATGCAGTTTCAAGTGGTGCATAAATGACATTATGCTGTGTAGTTTCGAGTCCTAAAATAAGGAAATCTAGTGTTTTTTGATAATTTTCTATATATTTTAAAGTTATACAGCATGGAAATTATGTTGTGTAGTTTAAAGCCTTGCAGTAAGGACATTATGGGGATTTAATTTAAGGTCTTTATCTTTGAATAAAGATTTGATGGTTTTCTAATTATTGGTGATTTGTCTGGAAATGTGATACCATATTCAGGTATGGAAAGGGAGAATTGTAATCTATGATATGGAGATTTCCGAATCTGAAGAGTGATATGTGAAAAAGGGATAAATGGAATTAGAGGAGGTATCTTCCAAGAACGAAGTTACCACCATTTGAAAAACCCATTATGGAGGTTGTATTATGAAGGGATAACTAAGGCATATGCTGCATAGACAAATAGTGCAATCCTTTGGCTTAATGACCCATTATGTAGGTGACTGATGCAAGGACAACTGGGGGCACATACTGTATAGTCTGTGTAGGGTCCTTAAAAATCCTGAAAGGAGAGTGAGAATCCCTTTAATTCAAGAGATTATTCTACCCAATTTCCTTCGAGGAACTGAGAAAAAATGTGGAGAAGTTGGCACAAGATGAACTGGTCCGCCGACTGGTCCAATACTAATGGTACGCGGCCGGTTTCGCGAAGTGCCCACCTCCGCGGACCGCTGTCATTCGTGGGACAGAGGCGGGGGTCCTCCGCAAGCGCGAAGTAGGACGAGTGCCAGGACGGTCCACCGACACAAACTGCCCCAGCCGTGAACCGCTTCAACTGTCCCGTTCCGCATGCACTGTCGTTCACAGAATAGAGGAGGAACCCTGTGCGGCTACGAAGCACTCCCTAAACTTGTTTGGTTCACGAGGAAGGTGTGTTCAATGCCCTCATGAGTTTTAGATTGACCAAGTAATCAGTAAACCAGGTTTTTTGTCATGGGCCTCCGCAAAAGGTGCCGCATGACCACAGATACATCTCTTTCCCCACTCTATTAAAGGAGATCGAGTGGGAGAAGAAGGGGATTGATCAGAGACGGGTGGAAGGATTTCGGAGGAAGGAGATTAGGATTTTGCAAATGACGAAGTTCCAATTTGTGAACCAGAATAGTTATGATGATGTAAACAAATTAATAAAGAAACGAAAATGCATAACAATTTGGTGAATCGTGAACTTAAAAGTCACAAAAAAAGAGAAGACCATGAACCATGGCCCCTCTGCAGATGAACTCCCCGCAGATTGGGGAGTTTATGCGCCTTTTTCGATCCGACGTACCACATACGTGGGAGAATCCCTGGCCGACGAACCCTTGACCGACGTCGCCTTTGGCCGCCGCTGCTTGCGTGGACTCCCCCACGGACCAACCTGGTATGCGGGTTGAACCCGAAGCCGCGTACCGCCCTGGTACGAAGGATGCCTATCAGTCCGTGGACCACCATGGTTCGCATACTACCTCTCCAAATACGTAGCACCCCCCTACGTGAAGGGCACCACTCCTCATACACCCGTGTGGCCTGCCAAATCCTTCAGTGTTCCCATTCCCTGAGTCAGATAAAATCCTTCCAATCAGGCCTAATCCTTTGCAACCCCCTCATTGGCCCATTC
The DNA here is from genome assembly GCA_963277665.1 of Viscum album. Lineage (NCBI taxonomy): Eukaryota > Viridiplantae > Streptophyta > Magnoliopsida > Santalales > Viscaceae > Viscum > Viscum album. The sequence continues at coordinate 1,410,561,082 of OY728125.1, forward strand.
ATCAGTCCCGAGCCAAGGCCTCTACCGAAGCCACCAGACCCATATGATACAACCATCAGGCACATCAGCGCGCCGTCTTGAGTTCACATACCCACGATAATCAAGGGTGAAGGGGTTTCTCCGACCCTTGAATGGATTCCTGAAGCGTTCCTGGGTTCACATTCCCACGGTAACGTTGGGTCTTATCCCGGAGTCTCCTTTCTACCTCTCCACTCACCAGATTGGGGGACCCCGCTTCCATTTAGCTTCAAATCCGGCGGTGAGCACTTCTCCCCTATTTTGGGAGTGAATGGGTGGCCATCCTGGTGTAAGCCCCTGGCCTTTCATGTGGGAGGTAGCACCCATGCACCTCCATACTTCCCTGCTGCCAAGGACAAAGAGGGGAGATGGACATAGGGGTACCCTTTCCCTCTCCTGTTGTGCTTTGTCGCTATTGGGCCTCCATCCTGGAGTAAGTCCCAATCTCCATTTCTCGGGCCGCTCTATGTGTAAGCCCTACTTCACTTCTCACATATGCACCTTTCGTGACGTGATCGTCAGGTCTCTGCTGCCTCTTGTTTCTCACACCGACCATGACTCACATGGGCTTAGAGTAAGCACCGATTCTGACCCCAGCCTCATGTGAACTAAGAGGACTTTGATCCATGTCAAGGAATGATATGTAGGAAGCCTCTCCGAGATTCAATCCCAACAATCAGCCATTCCGACCCCCTTCATGTCGGTTCATCCTTCATCCCACATGATGTTAAACTGTACTCCTAAACTACGTGGACTTTGATCCCTGTCTCCTAGGCAGGTTATGTAAGAAGCCTCTCTGAGGTTCAAGCCCAACAATCGGTCATTCTGACCCCCTTTACGTAAGTTTAACCACATCGTGAACCGCCTTAGAGTGTAAGTCCCATCCCCAACCGAACTACAAGGATTCTGATTCCTCTCACAAGGATACATAGGAAGCCTGTATCACGGGTTCGATCCAAATGCTCAAGTCATTATCTGTCCCTCCTGGATGAAAATAAAATCTAGAGTTCCTAGTTACGAGGCTTTAAATCAGTGACGTCTCATTGAGTCTGAACTCCTCAGAGTCATTAATCCAATGAGGGATGGTAAACCTTGTCCCTAAATGATTCTGAGTCCCTACATTTTTCTGACCACTTACAACCAGGAATAATCCGTGGATTCTATGCTTGAGTATAAACCAAAGATTCACAAACATATGAATACGTCTTAAATCTATAAGAGAGTCCCAAAATAGGCAATAATTCCCCCCCAAAAGGGTGAGATGAGCCTGGATTCCCATCCTCCCGACCAATGTGAGTTCTTAAGTGTCACTGGCCAAATCACCCTGCGAACGCGTGCCTTTGGAAAGCAGGTCCACGTATCATCGGAAACAGAACCGTTGGGTGTTTCAAACTGATTCGAAATAAAGATGGTGAACCTGAAATGGAATCTTTAATCAAGCATGAAAGATTTAACCTAATCTCACTTTGTGCCCTCTTATACTCACAAGGAGGGCCAAGCAAGGTCATTAATTACACATGGGATCATGAGATGCTGATTTGACAGGTTTGCTGTTTGTATTTTCTAAAATATTTTACAAGTACCAATCAGAACTCCCTTAGATCCAATTTCATCACGGACAAACTCGAAGGTGCGTGCTTAAAACTACTCAGTGACCGGACTTCCTCACCAATGAAGGACCCCATCACCTCCCCAGTGTCTTCAATGCTGGGTCTTGTATGCGTTGATCCGAGAGTACCATCTGAATAGTACTCTCCTGACGGTGGAGGCGGCCATGAACGCCATCCAATCTGCCAAGACTCGCCGGTTTCCTGCCCAACAGCAGCCGTGAAAGTAGATCCAGACGGCTCCTGTTGCCATCTCAAACTATTTCGGAAGCCCATCCCCAGAATGAGACAACACATACCTCCCTTATCTTAGGGAGGTAGATGAAGTCGACACTGAGGACTTCATCCCCGCTGAACGGGGGTTCCGCTCTAAGGCCCCCACCGGAAGACGTCATCGCGGTTACACCACGACTCGATATCCTCACGCTAAGGAGGATTTTGCCCCGAGGATCCAGGCCCATGCTCCCCAAGCTCCGGCCCCTCAGACCGCCCAACAAGGGCAGAAAACATAAAAACAGGGACTAGTCATCACCCTTGTCCCTTAGGAGGAACTTCGCTGCCCAGTCACGAAGACGTATCACGAGCAGGCACATACACCTGTCTACTCATCTAGATTCCGCCATCCATACATGGAAGCATCAAACAAGCAGGAACACATCCTCTCTGAGCTCCATCAAGCCCGTCACTCACACAAGACGACACCTACCCGGAAGACACCTCTCCTTTCCCAGGGTAATGAATCCCACCAACCAGACGTGGTGGCGACCCAACGCCTGCAGGACCAGCTCCTAGCAGATGCTCCTGATGGCTACCATCCCGATATGGTGGTGATCAACAAAGTCCGCCATCCAGATGTGGAAACAATTAATAAGCGGGCACATCTCCCTACCAACAAAGGCCACTGACTCGATACAGTGGGAAACCAACATATGCAGGGCCAACTCCCTCCAGATGCAAGTAAAGTCTGCCATCCCGATGTGGCGGCAAACGAAGAGATAAAATGGCATATCCCGGCACCGGGGCAGAATTGTTCACCTACCCCGAAATAGGATAAATGTCAGTACCCACTAACCATCAGAGGACCGGAGCAGGATATTACTACTCCGATACCAGAATGGGCCTTCATACCCATTCCAGCCAAAGATGTCTCTCTGCATATCCTAGAAATGATGGAGGAGTAGGTATCGATCCCAGATCATATCTTTCATACTTGCCAAAATGTAATTGCATCAGCGGAAATAGCAAGGACTCGGGCCCGTGATCCCATCTCCCCAATTGAGGCAACTCATCTAAGAGATGAGACAATCGCCTTGAAGAAAATCTGTAGCACTGCTTCCACCCAGGAGGGTCGTCGGCCATATACAATGACGCAAGGGTAATCAGATCGAGCAACTTCACTCGTTCCAACTGGGGGACACCCGTCCATCACGGTGGATGCTCCAGAGCAGGAATATATCCCTTATAAAAGTCAATATGTTTGTCGGCATAACCTGGCGGCATCACGGGACCCAATTAGAAAGGGACCCAAAGGTGAAGGCCGTTATCAACAACAGACGGTCCCCCTGCCTGCAAGAAAGTTCCCCGAACATGTCGATGGTAGCCGGAAAATAAATAGGGAGTTCATGACTTTGCTCTGCTAGAATATGGGGTTCCCAATGTTGCGAAGCACATATCGAAGGATCAGAACCCTGCCCACCCATTACCATATTATGGGAGTGGTAGTAGCAGTTGCAAAGGCCATCCCTGCAATGTCGCTACCATCATCTCTAAAGGTCCTCCTCATAGCACCCGCGGGGGCCTTCCCCACGGGCATATACCGATCGATCACGAGCGCTTCTCTTTTGATTCGAGTCACAGAAACCCTCTGTTTGACTAGGATATCGAGCAGAAAGAAGGCCCTACACTTGTTGCGGTCCACCCTGAAGGTCCTCCCCAGGGTATACGCTGCAAACACTCTCCGTGCAGTGGGACCACAGATCATGATAGTAGTCTTGGCTATCGTAGTCCTAACTATGGAGGCCCTCCCCGTAGTGACGTCTCATCACAACAAGAAGGCCCTCCCCTTGTCGTGGCCTTCCTTGAAGGTCCTACCAGGGGTTACGTTGCAACAACACTTTTCGCAGCCATGCATTTGATCACAGTGGTAGTCCTCTCCACTCTGATAATGGAGGTCCTCCCCGTAGAGACGTCAAGCAACGAGAAGGGCCTCCCCTTGTTGTAGTACATTCTGAAGGCCCTCCCTAGGGTGTACCCCACATACATTCCCCCTGCAGTAGCTGTGATGGTAGTCCTTGCCACCCCGGCCGCCATTGCGAAGGTCCTCCCCGTGATGGCCCCAAGCAACAAGAAGGTCCTCCCCTTGTCTCAATGTATCTTGAAGGTCCTCCCCAGATACACATTGAAAGTCAAACCATGATGGTCATCCTCACCATGATGGTAGTTGTTGTGAAGGCCCTCCCCGTAACAATGTTACATAGCCAGAAGGTCCTCCCTTTGCTCCAATACGCCTTGGAGGTCCTCCCTAGGGTATGCACTACAAAAGTCCTCTATGCAGTGAGGCGTTAAGTAGTAATGGTATCCCTCACCGTTATGACACGGATAGCAGAGGCCCTCCCTTCCTAGATTCTGTTCAATGATAAGGACCTCCCCTCATTGTGGTACATTCTGAAGGCCCTCCCCAGGGTGTACCCCACAGGTTCTCTCCCTGTGGAAGTTGTGATGGTAGCCCTTGCCATCACAACCGCCATTGCGAAGGTCCTCCATGTAGTGACATATCATATAGACAGGAAGGTCCTCCCCCTGCCGAATCAAGCATAGAAATTCCCTTATATACCGAGTCACTCAGAAGGATGAGATCAAGCATGTTATATTCCAAGATAGTCGTCAATGACACCCTTCTTCGATCAGAAGATGGTTCGGGGCCATGTTCATCTTCTGAACCACCCCAGAATCACCCATATGATAATTCAACACCTACCAGCCCCACTGCCACTGGCCACACTATGAGTCAACATCTTAGTTGGGACGACCAGGTAGAGGAATCACTAGCGGAGGAGTATACCGACATGTTGCAGTCGAGGAAACGACTGTCCAGAGATGATATCCCAGTTATGTTTTGGCCCACGGACACCTCTCAATTCGACATACCCAGAAAGTTGTCAGAAGAATATGCGCACGAAATCCGATCTAATATATGGGAAACCCTCTGCCTGCTGAAATCATGCTTCTTTCCCTATGATGGGTATGTAGATCACGTCAAGACAACATGAGACCTCATACGTCACATCGACCTGGAAGCTCTTCCTCCGGCACGAGAACTGCGACCTGAGAGGCATAAAGGAAACATAGAGTTAGCTTGCCTCCATGCACTGCACCATCTGCGCCGCCACATTGGCAAAACTATGATGGGAGTCCATATCAGAGGATGTGGAGAACATGGAGATCTTCATTTCACTCCGCTCCCCACCCAAAAAAACCCATTTGGCGTAGTGTCTTTCAAAGTCATAACGTCAAGACAACAATCGAGTGGTCTCCCTGTTCGCGAAAGGCAACACACCCAATAAAGACAGGCCTTGAGTAAGTAACAAAAGCGTCAGACCCGGTGGGAACAAGCCATTCACAAACCCTTAAATCAGGCCACCAAAATCATAATACAAGCCTCTTGAATAAGAGAGGCTAATCAGCGGTCATTGCCAGCTTCCCCGGAGAGGATTGATTTGCAGGTGAACTCGACATCAAATCCGGTTCACCCCCGAATAGGGGCACACAAGATCAGGCAAGTAGCGATAGCAGCAACCATGGCTGCAATCTAGGGTCAACCCTAGCTTGCAGTGCTAGGGGTATTTTTAACAACAAATTCCCCTGTAAGACCAAAAAAATAGGAAGAGACTCAACATCCAGGGAATAGAGCCAACCCCATCCCTCGGGGCTAGGGGCATTTTTACCACCTCAAAAACAAACTCCCCCATGATAATCAATATTTTATCTTCTAGGGAGGATAGTCAGAAGAGGAGTTTCCTGCCCTATCCCATATTTTGAGTCACCATCCCTTTCAAGAGGGAGGCGTACAGTGAGGACGCATCGCAGAACTCTCCGCGTCACCCTTCTTCAAGGAGTCCGAAAGAAATCTCGGGATAGGAAAGGGAGGACCAGTAAAAGGTGCGGGAGATAATCTTCCTATTTGGAAGATGACATCTCATCCACACCACGATATGCATCCATCAACACCATAGAGGCTAACACCACGGGTGACACTGGAGATGATGCAAATCTGGATGGATCGGGAGATGATGGTTCCGGTCAGGCTGTGACTCACAACGAACCATCAGGTGTGCACACCCGGAACCAGAGGGCTTCCCTAAATATGGCCGAACATCTAGATTAACCTCCTCCACTTACCCTGTGAGCATTAAAAAAGGATAAGAATAAAGGACCGGTTACTCTTAACCTGCCTTTTTCTCTCGATAAAAAAAATACAGTTATGCTCAAAGAAATATTCACTTGACAAGAGGAGGAAATGAAAGAATTGAGGTGGCTTAACACCAAGCTACTCCAGAGGAACCGTCTTATTGAAAATGCTTTCCAAGAATATCCACATGTTGCACTCCCTGCAAGTGCACCTCAAGGACCATGGTTTTCCCCGGAAGATGAAGAACAGTCAGGGCCCCCGCCCAATGAGGTGCCTGGTCCGTCCGAATACCTGAAAATGGATTCGGGTGAATACCAAGACTTCCCTCCACTTAGGAAGAATCCGGAGCGAGTACATCTAAAACCTTCGAAGGTGTCACAAATGGCATATGCACCCTTGGTGCCAGCTAAGTTGGATCCTCAGGCAATACCTCGGGCTACACCCGACCAAGACTGGGCCCAACAGGATGTAAAACAGGGACTTGCCAGCACCATCAAGGCACTGACAACTCGATTGGAAGCAATTGAAGGTCGACGTGCTCCGATATAGCTAGAGAGAAAGCCCTACCAAGATTGGGTGAGCAACACGCCTCCTCCACCCAATTTTGGGAGCCCTGTATTCCCTATTTTCAATGGTTCAGGCGATTCGTAACAACACTTGATGCACTACGCCTCTTATTGAGACCCTATGATGGGATCTCCAGAACAAAAAGAAGCAGTGGAACTCAGATGCTTCGTACAGACCTTGTAAGGATCTACCTTCATCTGGTATAAGAGTCTACCATCTCAGTCAATAAAATGTTGGGAAGACCTTCGACAGCAGTTCCTGTTCCACTTCAGCTCGACGTTGCCTAAAACAACGGTCATCGACCTCATGAATTGCAAACAGAGGGAGAACGAGAGGGTCTCAGATTTCATCGCCAGATGGAAAGGTGTGACCTACTCTCTGAACATGCCAATGCCTCAAGATGAGATGATTTCCATATGCATCGATAATCTTCAATATCAGTTGCGAACACCACTAATACCAGTAGAGTTCTCCCCTGGCTTCTGCAATCTCTCTTCCATTGCTCATAGAATTGAAGACTCCCTACAGCGGACCAATCTAAAGTCCCGAACAGCCTCACAGTCTCCTGAAAAGCGTCAGTTAGAGCTGAAGCATCCTCTGTCATGCGCAAGCCAACCCGTACACTTGTTCCACTACATAGGCCCCCACCAAATCATCAAGGGCCCCTGGTATATCAGTGGCCACCTCCGCCCAAGTGAGATTATCAGAGAGGATCGAAGCGGAACCAGTTTGTGGAATGGAGACACAATGTATACTCGTTCTGAGAGGACCAAGTCTGCGACTACTTCATTGAGGCCATGAAATGCAACTTGCTCCACCTCCCAGAGCCAAGGAATCCCGAATAAGTCAGCCTAAATGATAGGCCAGATTACTGTCCCTACCATCGAATGTTAGGGCACAATATCTAGGAATTATTCATCTTCAAAGACCTCCTTCAATGGACGGTAGACTCTGGGAAGGTCGAACTGGGACCACCCCCAGCACATGTGATATATATTTTTACCACCAACTCCAACAAAGGGGAGGGGTGGAAGGAATTCACCAGAAAGAAGGGGCAGAAATTTGACAGCTGGATGACTCGAAAGACTATCAACTGAGCTCAGGGCATACTCCAAGCTCAATTACAGCAGTCGGTGTTGCCGCCAACATCCCCTAATGCTGCGCAATCGGTAATCTCGGCCTCGAAACCCTCCACGAGCGGGTAATCCAGGCATTATATAAAAGGGAGGAGACAATCTCAAGAGGATTAGTCCACAACAAGGCCAAAGTTTTCCCCGACACTGTCGGATTTTATGCCATCAAACTTGGAAACATGGGCACCGAACCACAAAATGGCACCATCAGGGACAACTGACCAGGTTGACTTGTCACAGGATGAGGAGATAATATTTGGTTCCATAAACATCATACATATAATGGAATCGTTCCCTGACAAAGGGTATGGTTATGAACCCGAGTTACCGACGCAAGGGGCCGAGAGGAGAAATCGTAGAGATAGAGGATACCGGGGAAGGTGCAGTCGCGACCGAAACCAACCCTACGGTTTTACCCCAACCCAAACCGTTAATATCAAAGTAATTGGTGGAAGAGCCCTTCAATGGACTCAACAGGAGAAATAATATCCCTCCACCTCTACAAGCGGCCACTCTAGACCTGTCATTCTACGCTACCCATCATAGGAGGAACAAGTGTCTAGCCGCCTAGTGCACACAGACAGACCAGCCCGGCCGAGTCCCCAGAACATGGGAACACCATCGAACTCCAAAACCGCAACCGATCCTTCCTTGTCACGTGATCCATCTCCCAAGATACCTGCTAAAACTCTCCCACCAATGGAGAAGCATCGGTAGCTAGCACAGAAGTACGATATCCTAAAGCAGCTGGCGTCAGTACTAGCCAAACTGTCAATTTTGGATGCCCTAAGTTTGTTAGCAGATCTTAGGGAGGCGCTTATTAAAGCCTTTCTCATCCCCCAGGAGTTTCAAACTGAGGTAGCTACCGCCGAGATTTACTGGACAGAGAATGGCCCGGATGAATGTAGTGCGGTGATTTCCTTCATCGATCAGGATGAAGATTCCATCATGCAAGGACATATCAAACCGCTATATGTGTCTGGCAAATTAAATGACGTTGGGATCCACAATGCCTTTATTGACAACAGCTCTGGAGTTAACCTCCTCCCCCTACGAATACTCCATAAGTTGGGATATAGTGAGGATGACCTAATCCCCTCATCCAAAACCCTGTTGAGTTATGACAAAAGTGAACAGAATTCGATGGGACAAATCAAGATGAATACCCATTTTGGCGACTTTATGGCCTACTCGGAATTCCTGGTGGTCCGGAAGAACACAACATTCAATGCCCTTCTTGGAAGGTTATGGATCCATAAGCACATGGATTTTCCTTCATCCTACCACTAGTGTATCAAATATTTTATCAATGGATAAAGTGGGACATTGCATGCTGACAGGGCCCCTTTCGAGCTCTCCGAGTCACACTACATTGACGCCGAGTTTTATGAGCAAAAGAAAAAGAAGCCTTCGCTCGATGGTATTGACTAGATCCCCACTGCAAATGGTCTAGAAATGGTTCCTAATGACCCCCTCAGGAATCTTGGCAGAGACTACGTACTTCCCATCAACCATGTTGAGAGCAGGGATTCAAGCTCGAACACACACTTAGCCATCCTCATGACTTCTACCATGATAGCTGAGCATGAAAACACCGAAATGTCCGCTAAATCTCATTTTTGAGATGAATACTCGTGCAGGGACGCCCACGATTCCTCGCCTCCGGACCCTCAAGATCCCATTCCGGGAACTCTCCCCCTACCAGATCAAGAAGATGGGAATGTGGGGGAAGAAGAGGAGGAAGATCTCAGGGATGCACCTCCCGCATTTGAGGAAGGTATCTCCACCACTATGGGCGAGCTTAGGGAAATAAACCTGGGTACTGAGGAAGACCCGAGGCCCTCCCTCATTAGTACAACCATGTCTCCTGAAGAGCATGAGGTATATACATCCTTCCTGAAGAAACACCAGGATGTTTTTGCTCGGAATTACACGGAAATGCCGGGACTCAATCCTGAAGTGGTGACCCACCACTTAGGTCTACTAGAAGACAACCGGGGCTATAACCAGGCCGCCATAAGAACACACCCCTCACATGATTCCAGAATAGAGGCTGAAGTCGATAAGATTATTAAAGCAGGCTTCATTCGGAACATCAATTACCCCATCTAGTTGGCCAACATTGTCCCCGTCAAGAAAAAGAATGAAAAATCCACGTCTGTATCGATTCCCGAGATCTCAATTGGCACTACCCGAAAGATAAATTCCTAGTCTCGATTACCAAATTTTTAATCAACGCAATGGCCGAGTATGATGCTCTCTCCTTCATGGACAGTTATTCTGGGTATAATCAAATCCGGATGGCCTGAAAAGAAGAAGAAGCCACTTACTTTAGAGCCCCTCAATGAATATTCTATTACAGGTTCATTCCCTTTGGTATCAATAATGCGGGTGCCACATATCAACATTCCATGCATCATATCTTTAAACCAATCCTGGGGAGTTTCGTCAAATGCTACATAGATGACTTGGTGGTCAAATCAAGACAATGCTCAGATCACCTGTCAGACCTTCAAACAATCTTCAACAAACCTCGACAACAAATCCTGAAGATGAATCCCTTGAAATTCACTATTGGGGTTACCTCAGGGAAATTCCTAGGCTTTTTCATATGCCATCGTGGCATCGAAGTCGACCATAAAAGACAAGGGCTATCCTTGGCCTGAAACCTCCCCACAATCTCACTGAGTTAAGGGGATTTCAAGGACACCTGCCCTACATTAGGCGGTTCATAGCCAAGCTGGAAGGAAGCCATTTACCCTTTACCAGGTTAATGAAAATGGGGGTTATATACCAATGGACAGATGATTTCCAAGAGGCGTTCGATAGCCTAAAGAAGTACCTCTTGAGCTCACCAGTGCTCATGCCCCCGGTTGAAGGAAGACCTCTCATCCTATATGTGACAGCCTGATTAGTCACTAAAAGTGGCTAATATTCATTTTTAATATCTTTATATTCATTTTCCCAAGGTCCATAAACATTTTTTTAGTGCATTATATAAATATAACTTCATTTCTCATCTTAAATGGAATTCATGTTTAAAATGAAAATTTGGGCCCAATCATTCATCTGTTTGTGGAAAACATTATACTCATTTTATGAATTTCATATTTTGGGATATGATTTATCATTTTGTTTGGAACATTTTATCATTTAGGTCCAATGGATGAATCCTAAGGGAATATGGATATTTTTTCTTCTGTATGCATAAATTTTCTGGAGAAAGCATAATGGGCCTAAGGCCCATCAAACAAATGTGGGGCCCACAGACAAAGCCCAATGAAGCTCAAATTTTTACAGTCGAAATAGAAAAATATGCTGAGAATTTTATTCAAATGTGGACAGAGATAATTCGGAATTTTTTATGGAGATATATGGATTCAAAGTTTACATTTAAATGGTGGGACTGATATGAACGCCCATAAATTCTTCTCACCATTTTGGGAATAACTTTCAAACGGATGCACCAAATGAAATGAAATTTTGATAGCTGATAGAGGAAACATGGAAAAAGATATTTTTCTTCTATGAACACTGATTATTTGGCCATATTTAATGTCAAATTCGAACGTCCAAATGGAGGATGAATTTGGAAAATTTTCTGGGTCAACTTCGAAACGTCAATTTCTTTTTGATCATTCACCCTCCTTTTGACTCTCTTAATTGTTGGGGGGTAAATTAATTATTTAGTGGTAGATATAAGGCTTCTAATAAGCCTATATAAGGAGCTGGTGGTGAAGATAATTATGATCTCATATTTTTCTTTGGAATTGAAGTTTTTCTTTCATTTGTATTGTCAAGCTTTCATTTTGAAATCATTTTGTCAATTTCTCCCTTGTAAGTTTTTTGTTCACCTTCATTTAATTAATAAAATATCATTATATTATTCTTATTAATTTCATATTTCATTTTTCATATCATTTTGATACCGTTGCTTTAGGGAGTGAGGTTATTCACATAATCTTTTGTGAAACTCTTCACACAACGGTGGAGTGATTTTTATTTATTTTTCTTCTTCTCCAATTCTACCATCATAAGTCTACTACCCACTTTCATTGATAGAATAAAATCAATGGAGGGATAATCCTCTATAGTTTTAATATAATGGAGTAGCAAGGGGATGAATTGGATGTTATTTCTTAATTTAATAATTCCTAATCAATTCTATTTTTGAGATTTTCATTCAATGATTTACGTTCTCCTTTAAACTCACCAATTTAAGGATACACATCCTGAGCGCTAAAAAGGATCCTCTACCTTGGAGTGATCATAAATATGATCCTCCAAGTGTATAGGTGATTATCCTTAGGATAGTTGAAACTCTAAATCGGTGAGTGATTTGGGATGATTGTATTTTGTTAAAGGAAACACCCAAACTTAAGATATTGAAATAAATTAAAATGAAATTCATCCGATTATCCCTATGAGATACCTAAAGATCAACTCATGATTTTAAATTGAATTCACTTAAGTCTTTAAAATATCAAATAATCCAATCTATTCAATCCAAATATGGCCACTGCACAGCCAAATCAACACCATCAAATCGCCTTCTTAGAATGCATGTTTCTTAGGTTTCTTCTTAGGTCTCTGAGGATCAATAACCCAAGCCGTACTACAATGATCGCTTACACCATACAAATTGGGTAAATTTGTGCGCAACCAGATTTTGGTGCTTCTGCCGGAGACCAAGTAAGTCACCTTATAACATCTTTCTATTGTCCCTCATTTCTCTTTTCTCATCCCCATTTCTCTTCTCTTTTCCCTTTTAATTTTTTTAACTCCCGAAAATCATGATTCCAAATTTCCAAATGAATCCAATGGAGTATAATCAAAAATATCCATTCACAAACTCAGGATGGAATTAATTAGAAAATCCAAATTGTGAATCCCCAACCTTTTTTAATTACTTTGTTCAACCTTCGAATGAATACCCCACACCCAATAACATGAACGATATTTGTAATGATGCATTTTTAAAAGATCAATTTCCATACCTATCAAGAATGATTTAAAAGATGAATAATGAGGAATTTAATAATGTTTAAACATCTATCAATCCTAATTCTGAAAAAATTATTAAACATTTGTGTGAAAAATGGTTAAAATGAATTCATAAGTTCCATCACTGAGATTTGAAATACAAAACATTAAGACTTCTGAGGAACCCATTCCCACTCAGGATGTCCTTTCCTCATCACCGGTAGAAGAATATTTTATCCTAGAAACCACTTATAAATTTAAAAAAGATCTAATATTTGGATATAGTATAACTAAAGAAGATGAATTAAATGTTAAAGGGTCTTTAAATCAAGATGAAATTGATTTCATGAATTTACAAGAGGGAAATTTTTCATCCTGGATTGAATGTCTGGAATATTTCTCCAATGATGATTTCTTAAAAACACCAATCAAGGAACCATTAAGAGAAATCACAAACATCAAATCCATACCCATTCATGAAACTCATCTAGAAAATTTTGGGGTTGAATATTCAATTCAAAGGGAACCAATTGTGTTGGGAAATTTTGAAAATGAAATTGATTTTGATTCTAATTCCTTATCTATGTTTGAATGTCCTATCCAACCTGAACTCAAAATCAATGTCCTTACTTCCCCACTCAGGCATCCCATCATAGGTGATAACCATGACCTTGCATTAGTCATTCATTCATCTCATGAAACCCACAAAGGGGGGTTACCCCTTGAAATATTAGGAAAGACTATAGAAGAAACCGGATCAACCATTACTGAAATTCCATGGATTTTCACACTCCTAGTTGAACATGGGTTTTTAAATAACAAAAAATCAAAGAAAACAATAAATCTCAATCTTGTGGAAGTGGAGAAAAATGGGGTCCTAAAAATTTTTAAGGTTGGAATTGGATATGTTGGGGGGTATAAGTCAAGCTAATGACTTTAAATTAAGAGCTGCATGGAAGGCAACCCATTTTTTTCATGTTTCTAATAAAGTGAATCATTTTTATTTACTTATTTTTTATTTTTCATTTAAATTTTTTTTACCATAGACTGTTGACCTGTTCTTCTTTTATTAGTAAGGATGGGTATGAAAGGGGAGCACCGTATTCATCCGTGTCACGCGGTGTGATCACTGAGTAATACCTTACACAGAAAATATAAATAAGACAATGTATCATCCGTTTGTTTTTTAAAATTAAAAATAAATAAATAAAAAATAGGGAAAACCATAAAAATGATGATACTTGGAATTAAATAAATTATTATGTTGTTTGTTTTGTCTTCTTTGTTCTTCTTTATATGGTTCTGGAACTATTTTGGGTGATACATGTTTGGTCAAGGAGGTGCCTACAACCCCCAAGAGATCAAAGGAGTAATCTGGAGCATCATGAACTTCAACTTCAAAAACCAAGTGAATTTGTTCCATGTTCATCATTTTCAATTAACTCTTTGAACTCCCCTCCTACCCCCTTCTAACTTTTCTTTTCTTTAAACACTGGGGATAGTGTTATTCTATGTTGGGGGTGGGGATGAAATAAAAAATGATCTTTTTAAATAATAATATGCATGGAAAGAAAAATTCCATTAACCTTGAACAAGATAACACAATTTTCAAACTCTAAAATTTGATATCAAATAATTTTGTATGACTTGATTCTGATTTTAATAAAAGTTTAAGTTCATGAGAATAGTTTTTGGAAAGTGAGGTTGTCCGATGTGATTGTTCAAAGTTTACATTTTAATCCTCTTAATAAAAATGTCACAATACATGTCTACTGGATCGTGGGTGTAAATTTTAGTTCTTGGGTCCCATTAATTATAGCATAGGGTTTTGGGGTCACTTTTAGTTTAATTTGAGTATAAAAATAACAAAAAATAATTGAAAAAAATAATGACCACATAGAGAAATGTATTTTCTAAATGTGTGCCCTCCGACACTTGGGGATTGTGACTCCATAGTTGTCTTGCCCATAGTTAGGATTTATATCTCTATTTTAGAGCATTGAATTGACAATATGTGTGGTGTCCTGCACTTGGGGATCGTGACTCTATAGTTGTATTTCCCAGAGTTAGTCTTTTCATATCTATTGTGGTTAAAAAAATTGGATACTCATCTTAAGGTTTAATGTGATTCCTACCTAGCGCTTCCATTTTTTCCCCTTGAACAATAAAATGGGACCCATATCTTTTGTGATGCACAACACTTTATCATGCTTAATTGGAATTGGATGAAATGTGGGGATGAATTTGAACAAAGTAATGGGGTTGGGGTTGGGATTTGCTTATGGACCTATATTTTTTAAAATTATTTTAATGGACTTCATAATTTTTTTGGTATGAGGTATTTGGGTGGGCAATGTGTATTAAAATGTTTTTGGAAAAGGGGATTCAAATTTCATATTTGTAATATATTTTTCTCGAGACAATCAAAACACAAGTTGGGGGGTGTGATTAGTCACTAAAATTGGATAATATTAATTGTTAATATCTTTATATTCATTGTTCTAAAGTCCATAAACATTGTTTTTAGTGCATTACATAAATAAAACTTCACTTCTCATCTTAAATGCAATTCATGTTTAAAATTCAAATTTGGTCCCAATAATTCATCTATTTTTGGACAGAATTATATTCATTTTATGAATTTGATATTTTGGTATATGATTTATCACTTTTTTTGGAACATTTTATCTTTTATATCCGATGGATGAATCCAAAGGGAAGATGTATATTTTTACACCTGAATGCAGAAATTTGCTGGAGAAAGAATAATGGGCCTAAGGACCATCAAACAAATGTGGGACCCACAAACCAAGCCCAATGAAGCTCAAAATTTTTCAGTAGAAATAGAAAAATATGAGGATCATTTTATTCAACTGTGTCTAGAGCTAATTCCAAAGTTTTCATGGATATATATGGATACTATATTTACATTTAAATGGTGGGATGATATGAACGCCCATAAATTCTTCTCACCATTTCGGGAATAAAATTCAAACGGATGACCCAAATGACCTGAAAGTTTTACATATGCTACAGTACACATGGAATAAGATAGTTTTTCTTCTACGACTGCTGATTATTCGTCCATATGTAATGTCAAATTCGAACTTCCAAATAGAGGATGAATCTTGACAGTTTTCCTGGTCAACTTCGAAACGTCAATTTATTTTTGATTATTCACCCTTTTTTTGACTCTCTTAATTGTTGGGGGGTAAATTAATTATTGGGGGGTAGACCTAAAGCTCATAATATTCCTATATAAAGAGCTGGTTGTGAATGGAATTATGATCTCATATTTTTCTTTGGAATCAAAGTTTTTCTTTCATTTGTATTGTCATGATTTCATTTTGTAATCGTTTTGTCAATTTCTCCCATGTAAGTTTTTTATTTTGCTTAATTTAATTAATAAAAGAGCATAATATTCTTCTTCTTAATTTCTTATTTCATTTTACATATCATTTTGATACCGTTTCCTTAGGGAGTGAGGTTATTCACATAATCTTTTGTGAAACTCTTCACACGACGGTGGAGTGATTTTTATTTATTTTTCTTCTTCTCCAATTCTACCATCATAAGTCTACTACCCGCTTTCATTGATAGAATAAAATCAATGGGGGGATAATCCTCTAAAGGTTTGATATAAGGGAGTATCAAGCGAATGAATTGGATGTTATTTCTTAATTTAATAATTCCTAATCAATTCTATTTTTGAGATTTTCATTCAATGATTTACGTTCTCCTTTAAACTCACCAATTTTAAGGATACACATCCCGAGTGATTAAAAAGATCCTCAACCTTAGAGTGCTCATAAATATGATCCTCCAACTTTATAGGTGATTAGCCTTATGATATTTGAAACTCTAAATTGGTGAGTGATTTGGGATGATTGTATTTTGTTAAAGGAAAGGCTCAAACTTAAGACATTGAAATAGTTTAAAAAGAAATTCATCCAATTCACCCCACGCGATACCTAAGGATCAACTCATGATTTTAAATTGAATTAACTTAAGTCTTTAAAATATCAAATAATCCAATCAATTCAATCCAAATATGGCCACTGCATAACCAAATCAACACCATCAAATCTCCTTCTTAGATTGCATGTTTCTTAGGTTTCTTCTTAGGTCTCAGAGGATCGATAACCCAAGCCGTACTACAATGACCGCTTACACCATAAAACTTGGATAAATTTGGGCACAACCAAATTTTGGCGCCGTTTCCAGGGACCAAGTAAGTCACCTTAGAACATATTTCTATTTTCCCTCATTTCTCTTTTCTCTTCCCCATTTCTCTTCTCTTTTCCCCTTTCTATTTTTTTTTGTCTCCCGAAAATCATGATTCCAAATATCCAAATGAATCCAATGGATTATAATAAAAAATATCCATTCACAAACTCAGGATGGAATCAATTATAAAATCCACATTGGGAATCACCAACATTTTTTAATTACTTTGATCAACCTTTGAATGAATACCCCACACCCAATAACATGAACGATATTTGTAATGATGAATGTTTAAAAGATCAATTTATATACCTATCAAGAATGATTGAAAATATGAATAATGAAGAAGTTCATGATGTACAAACATCTATCAATCCTAATTCTGAAAATATTCTTAAACATTTGTGTGAAAAAATGGTTAAAATGAATTCATAAGTTTCATCACTGAGATTAGAAATACAAAGCATTATGACTTCTGAGGAACCCATTCCCACTCAGGATGTCCTTTCCTCATCGCCGATAGAAGAATATTTTATCCCAGAAACCACTCATGAATTTAAAAAAGATCTAACATTTGGATATGGTATAACTAAAGAAGATGAATTAAAAGTTAAAGGGTCTTTAAATCAGGATGAAACTGATTTTATGAATTCACAAGAGGGAAATTTTTCATCATGGATTGAATGTCCGGAATATTCCTCCAATGATGATTTCCTAGAAACACCAATCACTGAACCATTAGGAGAAATCACAAACATCAAATCCATACCCATTCATGAAACTCATCTAGAAAATTTTGGGGTTGAATCTACAATTCAAA
Source organism: Viscum album (assembly GCA_963277665.1). Lineage (NCBI taxonomy): Eukaryota > Viridiplantae > Streptophyta > Magnoliopsida > Santalales > Viscaceae > Viscum > Viscum album. Next base: position 1,410,578,845 of record OY728125.1, read on the forward strand.
GGGAACCAATTGTGTTGGGAAATTTTGAAAATGAATTGATTGTGATTCTAATTCTTTATCTGTGTTTGAATGTCCTATCCAAACTGAACTAAAAATCAATGTCCTTACTTCCCCACTCAGGAATCCCATCATAGGTGATAACCATGACCTTGCATTAGTCATTCATTTATCTCATGAAACCCACAAAGGGGGGTTAACCCTTGAAATATTAGGAAAGATTGAAGAACAAATTTGATCAACCATTACTGAAATTCCTTGGATTTTCACACTCCAAGTTGAACATGGGTTTTTAAATGACAAAAAATCAAATAAAATGATAAATCTCAATCTTGTGGAAGTGGAGAAAAATGGGGTCCAAAAAATGTTTATGGTTGGAATTGGATAAGTTTGGGGGTCTAAGTGAAGCTAACGACTTTAAATTAAGCGCTGCATGGGAGGAAACCCATGGTTTTTCATGTTTCAAATAAAGTGAATCATTTTTATTTATTTATTTTTTATTTTTCATTTAATTTTTTTTTACCATAGACTGTTGACATGTTCTTATTTAATGAGTAAGGATGGGTATTAAATGGGAGCACCGTATTCATCCGTGTCACGCGGTGTGATCCCTGAGTAATACCTTACCCAGAAAATATAAAGAAGATAATGTATCCTCAGTTTGTTTTTTAAAATTAAAAATAAATAAATAAAAAATAGGGAAAACCATAAAAATGACGATACTTGGAATTAAATAAATCATTGTGTTGTTTGTTTTGTTTTTTTGTTCTTATTTGTATGGTTCAAGAACTATTTTGGGTGATACATGTTCAATCAAGGAGGTTCCTACAACCCCCAAGAGATCAAATGAGTAATCTGGAGCATCATGAACTTCAACTTCAAAAACCAGGTGAATTTGTTCCATGTTAATCCTTTTCAATTAACTCTTTGAACTCCTCTCCTAACTCCTTCTAACTTTTGTTTTCTTTAAACACCAGGGGCAATGTTATTCTAAATTGGGGTGAGATGAAATAAAAAATGATCTTTTTTAGTAAGAATATGCATGGAAAGAAAAATTCCATTAACCTTGAACAAGATAACACACATTTCAAACTCTAAAATTTGATATCAAATAATTTTGTATGCCTTGATTCTGATTTTAATGAAAGTTTAAGTTCATGATCATAGTTTTTGGAAAGTGCGGTTGTCCGATTTGATTTTTAAAAGTTTACATTTTCATCCTCTTAATAAAAATGTCACAATACACGTCTACTGGATCGTGGGTGTAAATTTGAGTTCTTGGGTCCCTTTAATTATAGCATAGGGTTCTGGGGTCACTTTTAGTTTAATTTGAGTATAAGAAAAACAAAATAAAAATAAAAAAATTGAAAAAAATAATGACCATATAGAACAATGTTTTGTCCAAATATGTGACATCCGACACTTGGGGATCGTGACTCCAGAGTTGTCTTGTCCAGATTTAGACTTTATATCTCTATTTTAGAGCCTTGAATTGACAATATGTGTGGCGTCCGACACTTGGGGATCGTGACTCCATAGATTTCTTGCCTAGAGTTAGTCTTTTCATATCTATTGTGGTTAAAAAAATTTGATACTCATCTTAAGGTTTAATGTGATTCCCACCTAGAGCTTCCATTTTTTCCTCTTGAATAATAAAATAGGCCCCATATCTTTTGTGATGCACAACACTTTATCATTCTTAATTGGAATTGGATGAAATGTGGCGATGAATTTGAACAAAGGAATGGGCTTGAGCTTGGGATATGCTTATGGAAATAGCTTTTTTTAAATGATTTTAATGTATTTCATAATTTTTTTGGTATGAGGTCTTTGGGTGAGCAATGTGTATTAAAATGTTTTTGGAAAAGGGTATTCGAATTTCATATTTGTAATATATTTTTCTTGGGACAAGAAAAACAAAAGTTTGGGGGTGTGATTAGTCACTAAATTTGGATAATATTCATTTTTAATATCTTTATATTCATTTTTCCAAAGTCCATAAACATTGTTTTTAGTGCATTATATAAATAGAACTTCATTTCTCATCTTAAATGCAATTCATGTTTAAAATGAAAATTTGGGCCCAATCATTCATCTGTTTGTTGACAACATTATATTAATTTTCTGAATTTTATATTTTGGGATATGATTTATCACTTTGTTTGGAAAATTTTATCTTTTATGTCTGATGGATGAATCCAAGGGAATATTGATATTTTTACACCTGAATGCAGATATTTGCTGGAGAAAGCATAATGGGCCTAAGGCCCATCAAACACATGTGGGGACCACAAACCAATCCCAATGAAGCTAAAATTTTTACAGTAGAAAGATAAAAATATGAGTATCATTTTATTCAACTCTGGCCAGAGCTAATTCCGAAGTTTTCTTGGAGAGATATGGATCCGAATATTACATTTAAATGGTGGGACCGATATGAATGAGCATAAATTCTTCTCACCATTTCGTAACAACTTTCAAACGGAGGCACCAAATGACCTGAAATTTTTAAAACTGATACATGACACATGGAAAAAGATATTTGTCTTCTACTACCACTGATTATTCGGCCATATTTAATGTCAAATTCGAACGTCCAAATGGAGGATGAATCTGGACAGTTTTTCGGGTCAACTTTGAAATGTAAATTTCCTTTTGATTATTCACCCTCCTTTTGACTCTCTTAATTGTTGGGGGGTAAATTAATTATTGGGGGGTAGACCTAAGGCTCCTAATATTCCTATATAAGGATCTTGTAGTGAAGATAATTATGATCTCATATTTTTCTTTGGAATCAAAGTTTTTCTTTCATTTGTATTGTCATGCTTTCATTTTGTAATCGTTTTGTCAATTTCTCCCATGTAAGTTTTTTGTTCACCTTCATTTAATTAATAAAAGATCATCATATTCTTCTTCTTAATTTCTTATTTCTTTTTTCATATCATTTTGATACCGTTGCCTTTGAGAGTGAGGTTATTCACATAATCTTTTGTGAAACTCTTCACACAACGGTGGAGGGATTTTTATTTATTTTTCTTCTTCTCCAATTCTACCATCATAAGTCTACTACCCACTTTCATTGATAGAATAACATCAATGGAGGGATAATCATCTAAAGGTTTGATATAAGGGAGTATAAAGGGGATGAATTGGATGTCATTTCTTAATTTAATAATTCCTAATCAATTATATTTTTGAGATTTTCATTCAATGATTTATGTTCTCCTTTAAACTCACTAATTTTAAGGATACACATCCCGCATGATAGAAAAGATCCTCTACCTTGAAGTTCTCATAAATATGATCCTCCAAGTGTATAGGTGATTAGACTTAGGATATTTGAAACTCTAAATTGGTGAGTTATTTCGGATTATTGTATTTTGTTAAAGGAAACGCTCAAACTTAAGACATTGAAATAATTTAAAAATAAATACATCCAATTCACCCTATGCGATACCTATTGATTAACTCATGCTTTTAAATTAAATTCACTTAAGACTTTAAAATATCAAATAATCCAATCAATTCAATCCAAAGATGGACACTTCATAGCTAAATCAACACCATCAAATCGCCCTCTTAGAATGCATGTTTCTTAGGCTTCTACTTAGGTCTCTGAGGATCGATAACCCAAGCTATACTACAATGACCGCTTACACCATACAACTTGGGTAAATTTGGGTGCAACCATAGCTCTAGAGAGGTCACTGGGAGCCTTCCTCGCACAGAAAAATGACGCCAGTAGTGAAAAAAGTCTCTATTACCTCAGCCGAACCATGATCGATGCTAAAACTCTATACTCAAACATCAAGAAGAGTTGTTTGGCCTTGGTCTTCAAAGTTCAAAAATTGTGACACTATCTGTAGCATCATGAAGTCCATTTGGTGTCGTGTAGTAACTCACTCAAGTACATCCTTGGCCGCCCAATGATGACCGAGCACCTATCCCGATGGGCAGTCTTCCTGCAACAGTTTGACATCCGGTTTGTGCCTCAAAAATCCATCAAAGGAATGGCATTAACAGATTTTTTGGCAGAGCGCCCCTTGATAGGGACCACTGTACCAGACGTCAAGTTACCTGATGAAGACATTTTATCAGTTCAAGAGGAGCTCCCAACATGGTAAATGTACTTCGACGACGCATCCCAAAGTCCGACATGGGAAAGGATGGAGGATCCCAAATTTAACAAGGTGGGTTTGGGGATAATACTCATGTCCCCAGAAAAGGAAGTCTTTCCATAATCCTTCCTCCTGTCAGAAGGATGTACAAACAATGAGGTGGAGTATCACAACCTTATTTCAGGCCTGGAGATAGCACTCGAGGCATAGGTACAACACCTTAAGGTAAAAGGTGACTCAGAACTGGTCATCAATCAAGTCAATGGTGACTATGCTATCAAAAAAGTGGAGCTGATTCCCCTATTTGACCATGTCCGAGGGTTAATGGTAGAATTATCCACAGAACCAGCATTGACCTATATTCCCCGGTCTCAAAATGCCCAGGCCGATGCATTAGCTAATGCAGCCACAGCCCCAGCTGACCTAGACCGGGATGAAACTGTAACACCCCAAGATTCCATGGTACACTTCTCTTTCAATAATGCAATAGCTTGCATTGTACGCAAGTTCGATATTCTAACACACTGCGACCAATCAAAGTTGCCGTTATGAATAGTAATACCCACTTTTTGAATTATATAAATTTTATATTTCAAAATGGACTTCATTTTTAGATTTGAAATATCGAAATTGTCCTATGTTGAATTTTTAGTATTTTTCTGAGAACATCCATTTTTCGATGAATAGTGAGAAATACTTAAAAACAACATTTTTAATCAAAATAATTTATAGTGATAAATTATACTATTGAGTGGTTTTAAAGTATAATTAGAATATACTTTTACCATTTTATCCAATGGTGGTCATTAGAATTAATTTTACTCTGAAATTGGACATAAACAGTTGTCAATCTTTTGATTGATATTGTTTCTTAAAAACACGCTATTTGTTTTGACAATGGGAATTAATTATAAAATTAATTAATTCAACTTATATGTTTTTAATTTTGAAAAATAGACATCATTTTTGAATTTGGTATATCAATTATATCTTAAGGTGAATTCTTGGTATTGTTCTGAATAATTTCAATTTTTTATGAATAGTGAAACCACTAAGTGGTAGTTAAAAAAACTGATTTTTCATTTAAATGAAACTTTACCTCTTATATTAATTGAATTTCAAAAATCCGACATACATGGTTGTCATTAGTACGTAAAATGTGGTTCAATGGGATGAAAATAATTTTTAGTGAATAGTAACTTTTGAGTTTTATTAACAACGATTAGAGGTAATTAGGGTAATTTGAGATAAAAATGATATTATAAAAACATAAAAAATATCTTGAAATGTGTCCTACTCTTACTGGATGAGTCATGGTCGACCAATAAAAACCATGAGATTATTTTTGGGACCCCATGGAGCCACTTGGGTAAGATAATGAAATTAACACCTTTTATTTGAAGTAAAAATAAAAATGTCACAAACATGTATTGTTTTACTAAATTTTTTTTACAAGGGGTTATACAAGTTATATTTTCAAATATAAATATTAATTGGAAATATAATAAGATTTCCTACATCATGGTAATTTTTTTATAATTTTTAGAGATTATATAAATAAATTTATGACACCATGATGATGCAGTGATTACCTCATTAATGAACGATTTAAATAAAATGAAAAGATAAGGTAAAATCGAAGACTTAAACTTGTCAAAAACCTATTGGATAGGTGGATTTATAATCCTTATCAATTTATCTTATAAATATATAATTGTGGTACCTTTATAATCTGAAAACCATTTTATAATAAAATAATATTTTTAATCTTTTTAAAAGAGCCCCTCCTCTCCTCTTATAAAAGGCCCCCACCTCAACCACCTTATTCAAGCCTTCAAAAGACATTTGGCTTGGAAAAACTCCGCCAAAAAACCCTATCAAATTTCCTCCCTTCATCCTATAATCCTTACCCTAGGAAGAAGGAACTTCCAGAGTCCTTTTGGTTCAAACCAAAGGGAGTTACCCAAACTAAAGGTAATGATTTCTCTTAACTTCTTTTCTTTTATTTTTCTTCTAAAACCCCTAAAATATTTTTATTCAGTACTTTTGTAAAAAAACCAGTATCCTCAATATACTTGGATGTTGTTATGAGAATTATTTTAACTACACTTACACACACCTCCATCTAATGGTTAAAGAACATACTGTTTCTGTGGGTGATGAATTACTGCCTCATGAAACAATGATTGTTCAATCTTATTTTAACACCTCTCATGGTGGCCATTAAGATGTAACTATATTTATATATGATATATATTATGTTTATGTCTTCTTTATGCTTTTTTATTTTTCATTTATGGCATACCTTTATGATTTCTACTATGGGTAAACGCGATAATTTCATTTTAGGAAGTGCAGACTACCGCCCCCTCAAAGTGATTTGAATCGTTAATTCCATATGTGGGATGTATAAAGGATAGAGTTAATGATATTATATATGATATCATACTAGGATTATAATATACCTTTATATCATTATGATTTCATTCCATTAAATATGAAATAGAAATGAAAGCAGCATTCATGCGTACGTACGACTTACCATCTCTACTAGTAGTGCATTTCATTTCTTACCTCTAAATGTTAGGTAATATTATAAATGCATGTATATAATAGATATATATGATATATATGATATATACATCATGAATATAATTCTGGAGATAATGGATATTTTACCACATAAACAAATTTTAATTATAAGAAGTTTATTTTTGACTCAAGTTCCAAGGATCGACAAAATGACCGTTACTAAATTAAATAATTACATAATGCTCATAACATGGTAATAAGTGATGTAAAAGGAAAAATGAACTTGAAAAAGGTTCTTAAGAAAATAGAAATTAACTATATTTTATTATTCAAGAGATTAAATAAGGATCGAGCCAAGTTGGACAGGAGGTAAGGGACTTCATCTCAATCTCCTTTCATTAAGGCATATTTTGTAGTTGAGGTTTGGCTTAGTGGTAAGAACCCCATAATTCTACATGGAAAATGGGGGTTCAAAACCCATTGGGCACAGGGTACTGTAATAGCACTGTAGCGCTACTGTAGTAGCTGAGATACTGTTGCAACGGCGGCACTGTAGCGGCGGTAGGGGTACTGTAGTGGCGGCAGAGGCACTGTAGCAGCGGCGTGAACTGTAGCAGTGCGGGTACTGTAGCAGTACTATTCACAGAATGGGCTTTGGGCAAAAAAATTGGGCCTACGGGCTATGTAATGGGCTAAATGCCCACTGGGCCTTCGGGCTATGTAATGGGTCTCCCTCTACCTAGTTAAAGAGGAATTTTCTTTGTTTCAATAATAAAAATGAGGCTTCGACGCCTATGACTTTTAATTTTATTCAAGAAAAATATTTTTATACGAAGCATTTTTACTAAACGAAAAAAGGAATGTTTTGTCTTACGTATGCGGCGACAACGACTTCTCCGCCACCGTGACCATTATTTGAGTTTTGACTTCCTCTACAAGCCATAAATTTTTTTAAATGATAAATAAATACCATGTTTTACTTTAAATTTATTTTGGTATTGAAAATGGTTTTGATAATGTTTTGATTATATCAATGTGTTGTATTGATATCTTGTGATTGAAATGTGGAAATGTTATGTTTCCTTTATGGATGTTTTATGTGATACAGTTATGTTATGGTTATTGGGCATTGTTTATGATATGTTTAAAACTTTTCATATAAGGAATGTATTGGACTTAGTAAGTGATGAGTGTAGCCCGCTATAGCTCCTCGATGCATCTCTAGGTCTCATGAGACAAACTAGTGTCCTGGCACAATGCCTTGACAAAATATTATCTGTAGTCTTGGCACAAGGCCTTGACTATGTGGTTATGATAGTCTGGCATTATGCATTCCATCATTATGAAAGTGAATATTGATATTTCATGTGAATATTAGACTAGTAGAATATCCACGTGAATAAGTAAATGGCATTATTTCATTTCAATTATTCCATGTTATTTTGAAGTTCAAGTTTAAAAGGATTTTGTTTTAGTTATAAAATTTTCTTAAATGTTTATGCTTGTTTATGAAGGTTTCCGCTATATTGTTATCCTTACTGAGCATATGAGGTCACCCCTTTCTATGTTTTATTTTTCCCAGGATGTGCAGAAGTGTATTATGATTGACCTTTAGGGATAGTCTAAGGGATAAGTGTGTTCAAAGGGGAAAAGTTGTTGTAGTTATTTTTATTTAATGATGTAATGTAAAACTTAAGAATGTATCTAATGTTTCAAGGCTACTAAACTAATCGGTCCTTCGAGACATGATATTTTGTGATCATACCAATGTTATTTAATAATGCACAAACTATGGGTAAGTAGGGTCGGGGCGTTACAGTTGGTATCATAGGAAGTTTAGTACAAACATTGGAAACTAGATTTAGATAAACTCTGATTAGAGCACATTACCCTAAGATAGTCTTTGAGGATTAGTATATAAGAACATCCTAGAATTTTGGTAAAGTATATATTTTGTTTATCTTATGAGGAATATATCCCCATATGGATACGAGCAGGTAGATGTGGCTCTGGCACAGGTGTACCTAGGAGTGAAAACTCCGACAAGGAGTTTCGGGCTTGACCTGGAGTATCCTGGTACACAACAACAGGCCTTGCTGCACTCTTGGTTATGACACTCCTGGGGGATATGATTAGGATATTTCTCACTTTCTTTATAAACCATTATGAATGATTTATGAGTATATACCTCCTCAAATAATTCCTTTTTATGATTATGTATTATATATATAAAACTATTTAATTTATGTTAAGTATGTTACAAGTTTGGAATATGTATTTCGATTCATAAACTAATCTAGTTTATGACATTGTTTAGAAATGGCGACTAGTGTAAGGAATGGAAACCGTATCAATGCACACACTCCATGTAGGGATTTCCCTCTTGATCAAGATAATTATAGTGGAGATGGTGATACAACTGGTGCTGATCAGCTTATCATTATACTGGGACAACTCACTCAGGTTATGAATAATAACCTTACTTGTATGGAGCACCCTGATCCGAAATGTGGAGGATCAATGTTATACTGCTTCATGAGGCAAAAACCACCAACATTTAATGGGGGTACAAATCCAATAGTATCTGAGCAATGGATAAACTCCTTAGATAAAATATTCCACACCTTGGGGAGTAGTGAAAGGGAGAAAGTTTTCCTGGAAGTTTACCGCCTCACTGGAGATGTCGATCAATGGTGGTCACTGATTCCAAACACAAAGGAAGATTATGAAGTATCAAATATGGAATGGCTGGAGTTTAAATAATTTTATTAGAAAAATACTTTCCTCATGACCATCGAGCGGATATGGAAAGACAATTTCTCAGTATGAGGCAAAAGGAGGAAAAGAATGTTGCAAAGTATGCAGCTAACTTAACAAGGTTAGAGAGGCATGCTGAAGATTATATACATAACCAAAGATGTAAGATCGATCATTTCTTTGGTGGGTTAGAACCGTTTCTCCGTCGAGCGTTAGTATCACAATCTTTCTCAACATACGAAGATATAGTCTAGTGTGCTATCAAGACAGAAAAGGAATTCTCTAAATCTTATGACAATAAAGTAAAGCAAGAGAAGAAGAGAATAGTGGAACAAGAGATAGATAAAGGGATAAAGGGAAAGAAGGATTTTCCATTATGTGATAATTTTTGTAGGAAACACCCCAGTACTTTCCTAAAAGGAATGGGAGTTTGTTACAAATTTGGAGAAAAAGGTCACAAGAATCGTGGTTGTAAGGGAAAGAAAGAGGCTGTCAATGTTAAATTCTACAATTGTAGAGAAATGGGGCATTATGCAAATGAATGCCTTAAGAACCAAGGAAACTTACCTCAGAAAAGTACAAGGGAGAAAGGCCAAGCTTATTCTGTTACTACAGATGACGTTGAATAATTATTGTATTTGTGTTTTTGGACTCAAGAACTATATTATGGTTAAAAGAATAATGTGACATATATAAGGATTTTACTACAGTACCTGTTGTTTTCATTAAGGTTTTAATATGATGAAGGTAATCAAATTTTTAGTATGTGACAATAATAGAAACTTTACTTTGTTTGGGGAATCTGTTGTTACAATTGATTTTGGAATTTAGAGACCTTTTGGAGAATTTCTGGATAGTGGAATTTTGGATAACTATAAAGGTTGGAATGGATTAAGTTGATCTTTGGATAGTATTGTTTAAGGTTAAAACATTTCTGAAGATTATTTTTGGAATATTATAATACTATAGTTTTTGGAAAAAGACAACCTGCAGGTCGGAGGATAACCCGTTGCGTCGGACAAAGATGCCGGAATCGAACCCACAACCATAGTGAGATGGGACTTTATTACCTACCACTAGCCTACATGAAGTCCCTAGTTATTACAAAATAGTTTTCCTAATATAAAAGGTATGTGTTAATATTTGGAACCTTTTATGATTAGGATAAATATAATATTTTTGAGTTCTATTATCTTTTTGAGTGAAAGATGAGTTTGTGGTAGAAATTAGTTGAGGGTTAAAACTCTACTTGTCAAGTATATATATATATACCTCTCTCTTATTCTATGAATAAATTAATTCTTAAACTTTAGTAAGGGGATATTAAAACAAAAAATGTGTTATCCTAATACCTTATGTTTTGTTGAAGTGATGATATTTTAAATCACTATAGATTGAAGGTTTTGAGGCCCTCAATTTTACACTTGTTTGTGATTGATGACCTCAATCACTCCATAAACATATTTACGTTTTTCCTCCAATAATGTTTCTTTAATTACCACCAATGTTCTCTTAATCTAGATCATAATTTGGTGGTGACTTTTTCATTTCCCTTTCCCTCTTATTAAGGCTAAATTTTATTAACCTTATTTCCGATGTGGGTTTTTCACAAAGGTATTTTCTATTTTCAACCTTTTATTTTTGAAGAACAATTTCAAATTGCGAGGACACAATTTATTGAAGGAGGGTAGAATGTAACACCCCAAGCTTCTGTGGTACACTTCTCTTTCAATAATGAAATTGCTTGCATTGTACGCAAGTTCGAGATTCTAACACACCACGACCAATCAAAGTAACTGTTATGAATATTAATACCCACTTTTTGAATTATATAAATTTTATATTTTAAAATGGTCTTCATTTTTGGATTCGGAATATCGAAATTAGCCTAAGTTGATTTTTTGGTACTTTTCTGAGAACATCCAATTTTTAATGAATAGTTAAAAATACTTAAAAACAACTTTTTTAATCAAAATAATTTATAGAGATAAATTATACTATTGAGTGGTTTTAAAGTATAATTAGAATATTCTTTTACCATTTTATCTAGTGGTGTTCATTATAATTAATTTCACTTTGAAATTGGACATAAACAATTGTCAATCTTTTGATTGATATTGTTTCTTAAAAACACGCTATTTGTTTTGACAACGGAAATTAATTATAAAATTAATTAATGAAACTTATATTTTTTGAATTTTGTAAAATAGAAATCATTTTTGAATTCGGAATATCAATTATATCTTAGGGTGAATTTTTGGTATTGTTCTGAAAAACTTCAATTTTTTGATGAATAGTGAAACCACTAAGTGGTAGTTAAAAATACTAATTTTTCGTTTAAATGAAACTTTACCACTTATATGAATTGAATTTCAAAAATCCGACATACATGGTTTTCATTAGTAAGTAAAATGTGGTTCAATGGGATGAAAATAATGTTTGATGAATAGTAACTTTTGAGTTTTATTAACCGTGATTAGAGGTAATTAGTGTAATTTAAGGTAAAAATGATATTATCAAAATATAAAAAATATCTCAACACATTTCCTAATATTATTTTATGAGTCATGGATGACCAAGAGAAACCATGGGACAATTTTTGGGACCCCATGGAGCCACTTGGTTAAGATAATGACATTAACACCTTTTATTTAAAGTAAAAATAAAAATGTCACAAACATGTATTGTTTTACTAAAACAATTTTTACAAGGCGTTATACAAGTTATATTTTCAACTATAAATATTCATTGTAAATATAAAAAGATTCCCTACATCATGGTAATTGTTTTATAATTTTTAGACATTATATAAATAAATTTATGACACCATGATGATGCTGTGATTACCTCATTAATGAACGATTTAAATAAAATGAAAAGATAAGGTAAAATCTAAGACTTACACTTGTAAAAAACCTATTTTATGGGTGGATTTCAAACACTTATCACCTTATCTTCTAAATATATCATTTTGGGACCTTTATAATCTGAAAGCCATTTTATAATAAAATAATATTTTCAATCTTTCCAAAAGAGCCCCTCCTCTCCTCTTATAAAAGGCCCCCACCTCTACAACATTATTCACATCTTAAAAGCCATTTGGATCAGCCAACCTCTGCCCAAATACCCTCTCAACTTTCCTCCCTTCATCCTAGAAGCCTTACCTTAGGTAGAAGGCACTTCAAGAGTCCTTTTGGTTCAAACCAAAGGGAGTTACCCAAACTAAAGGTAACAATTTCTCTTAACTTATTTTCTTTTATTTTACTTCTACAGCCCCTAAAATATTTTTATTCTTTTCTTTTTTAACAACAAAAGTATCCTCAATATACTTGGATGTTGTTATGAGAAGGATTATAACTACACTTATAAACACCTCCATCTAATGTTTAAAAAGCGTACTGTTTCTGTGGGTGATGAATTACCGCCTCATGAAACGATGATTGTTCAATATTCTTTTAACACCTCTCATGGTGGCCATTAAGATGTCACTATATTTATATATGATATATATTATGTTTATGTTTTACTTATGCTTCTTTATTTTTCATTTATGTAATACCTTTATGATTTCCATTATGGGTAAACGCGATAATTTCATTTTAGGAAGTGCGGACTACCGCCCCCTCAAAGTGATTTGAATCGTTAATGCCATATGTGGGATGTATAAAGGATGAAGTTAATGATATTTTATATGATATTATACTGTAATTATAATATAACTTTATATCATTATGATTTCATTCCATTAAATATGAACTAGAAATGAAAGAAACATTCATACGTACGTACGACTTACCATCTCCATGAACGGTGCATTTCATTTCTTACCTCTAAATGTTATGTAATATTATAAATGCTAGTATATACTGGATATATATTATATATGTGATATCTACATAATGAATATAATTATGGATATAATTGATATTTTACCACATAAACAAATTTTAATTATAAGAAGTTTATTTTTGACTCAAGTACCAAGGATCGACAAAACGGCCGTTATTAAATTAAATGATTACATAATGTTCATAACATAGTAATAAGTTATGTAAAAGGAATAATGAACTTGAAAATGGTTATTAAGAAAATAGAAATTAACTATAGTTTAGTATTCAGGAGATTAAAGAATGAACGAGTCAAGTCGGACACAAGGTAAGGGACTTCGTCTCAATCTCCTTTCATTGAGGCATATTTTGTTTTATACAGAACTTTCTTTTATACAGTGTATAAAACCCTTTGAATTTTACTTTTATTAAAAAGGAATTTTTTTATACAAATAATTTTTACTAAATGACAAAAGGAATGTTTTGTCTTATGTATGTGGCGGCAACGACTTCTCCGCCGCCGTGACCATTATTTGAGTTTCGACTTCCGCTATAATCCATAACTTTATTTAAATGAAAAATAAATACCATGTTTTAATTTTCATTTATTTTTGTATTGAAAATGGTTTTTATAATGTTTTGATTATATCAATGTGTTTTATTAATATATTGTGATTGAAATGTGGAAATGTTATGTTTCCTTTATTCATGTTTTATGTGATACAATTATGTTATGGTTCTTGGGAATTGTTTATGATATGTTTAAAACTGTTCATATAAGGACTGAATTAGAATTAGTAAGTGACAGGTGGAGGCTACTATAGCTCCTCAATGCATCGGTAGTTCTAATGAGACAAACTAGTGTCTTGGCACAAGGCCTTGACAAAATCTTATTTGTAGTCTTGGCACAAGGCCTTGTCTATGTGGTTATGATAGTCTGGAATTATGCATTCCATCATTATGAAAGTGGTTATTGATATTGCATGTGAATATTAGACTTATAGAATATCCACGTGAATAAGTAAATGTAATTATTTCATTTCATTTTTTCCATGTTATTCTGAAGTTCAAGTTTAAAAGGATTTTGTTTTAGTTATATAATTGCCTTAAATGTTTATGATTGTTTGTGAAAGTTTCCACTATATTGGTATCCTTACTGAGCATCTGAGCTCACCCCTTTCTATGTTTTATTTTTTTCCCAGGATGTGGAGAAGTGTATTATGATTTACCTGCAGGGATAGTCTAAGGGATAACTGTGTTCAAAGGGGACATGATGTTGTTGTTGTTTTTATTTCATGATGTAATGTAAAACATAAGAATATATCTAGTGTTTCAAGGCTACTAAACTAATTAGTCTTTTGAGACTTGATCTTTTGTGATCATGAAAATGTTATATAATAATGCACCAACTCTGGGTAACTAGGGTCAGGGAGTTACATAAACAATTATCATTATTGCTCATCGTCGAATAGTCTTTCCATTTGTTCAGACTAAGACGGAAGAAATCAACGAATTCAGTCCTATCCATGAGACATATACTCCTGCCACCAGCTGGATGAACCCCATTGAAAACTACCTTCAAAGGGGAGAACTCCCATCGGACAGGGCTGAACGAGAGAAAATACGGAGAAGGCAATAAACCTTGTCCTATACAACGACACGGGTCAACAAGAGATCCTCTACAAACGAGGCCTCAACGGAGTCCTCCTCATATGCATTGATGGAGAAGAAACTGCTGCCGTCATGACTGAAGTGCATGATGGAGTATGTGGAGCACATCAGTCAGGGTCTAAGCTTTCCCATCAGGTTTAATGGCCTGGGTACTATTGGCCCACCGTGGCATGAGATTTCGAGCACTTTACCACAAAATTCCACTAATTCCAAATTCATGCCAACTTCATACACCAACCCCCCAGTGTTACTTCATCAAGATAATTACTCCTGAACATTTTACATCTAGGGAATGGACGTCGTGGGACTATATCCTCCTACCACGACCAAACAACTGAAGTATATCTTCACGGCAACCAACTTCTTTTCCAAATGGGCAGAAGTTGTACCCCTTAAAGAAGTCAGGGCAAGAAACATTGTTAGATTTGTGAAAGCCAATATCATCACCATATTTGAAATCCCTCATACCATACTGACAGATAACGACACTAATTTATGCTCTGCCGAATTGGAGAAACTATACCAAGAATATGGTATCAAGGCTAACCACTCATCCCGCTACCATACAGCGGCCAACGGACAGATAGAGGCTTTCAACAAGACCCTGTCCAACATTCTCCAAAAAATGGTAGACAAAGACAATAAATCAAGGCCAGATAAACATATTCATACAATGTGGGATTATTGAACCACAATACACACCGCTACTCAGGTAACTCCGTACTCATTAGTATACGGAGCAGAAGCGGTTCTTCCCATTGAGATCCAATTACCGTCGCTCCGTGTTGCCATTTGTAATCAGTTTTCAAATGATCTGAAATCAGAAAAATGGCTAGGTGAATTAGAATAGCTGGATGGGAAGAAGTTTCACACTTTTCACCATCTGGAAGTATATCTGAATCAGATTGCATGAGCCTTCAATAAAAAGGTTCGTCTCCAGTGTTTCATGGAAGGAGAATTGGTGTTGGTCCTCTGGACCCCAATGATACCCAAAACGAATCCTCCAAAGATGGAGCCCAAGTGGGACATACCATATTTTATACATAAGGTCTACTACAATGGAGCATATTCCCTGATCACTATGGACAGGCAGTTCACTACTGATCCTATAAATGAGAGATTTCTGAAGATGTATTTCGCATAACCAAAAGTGCCTTTCGTCCGAGCTATGGGACGTTAAACTGCCAAGCGCTTGATGTCCGAGTTGTAGGACGTTAAACTTCCAAGCCTCAACCGTCCAAAATCTATGAACCTAAACTAAGAGGACTCTGTCCTTACCGCATGACGTTACATTTCACGGATTTCAGAGAACTATGTATGGCTTGATTCCTGCCCTTGTAGGATACATATCAACGCTTGGATCTCCCATCCCAGCCCATCCATCCCAAAATGAGAAAGAAAAAAAATGTTAAGAATGAACTCTTACACCGTGTACGGACCCGACCTGCACAGGGTTTATTCCCCGCCCTCACCGTACGATGTTGAACTGAACGGATTTTAGATAACTTTGTACGGCTTGATTCTTGCTCTTGCAGGATACGTAGCGATGCCAGGATCCCCCATTCTGGCCCATCCACTTTTTTCAAGCTTTAAAAATGCCCTTTTCCACCATGTACGGACCAACCCTGCACACGGTGTCTTCCTCGTCCTTACCGCACGACGTTAAACTACATGGATAAGAAGGATAAAACAATTCCCTCTCCCCCCATGTACGGACCAACCCTGCACGGTGTGTACCCTTTTTAAGAACTACGTATGGCTTGATTCCTGCCCTTGCCGGATATGTAGCGATGCCAGGATCCCCCATCTTGGCCCAACCACCACCAAATGAAGATTTAAAAATTCCCCTTTCCCCCATATATGGACCAGACCTGTGCGGGGTGTATTATATTTTAAAGAACTACGTACGACATGATTCCTACCCTCGCAGGATACGTAGTGACGTAGGGATCTTATCTCCTATACCAGCCTCTGAGAAAAGAGAACACATGTATATATATCATTTATCCTCACCGCACGACGTTAAACTGCACGGTCTTCATCGTGACCCACCCAAGATATATTGAAAAACGATATGGGAATACTCCTTGCGCATTTGGATACATCCTATCCATATGTCAGACTCCACGACCCAGATAATTGCTGATCTTCATAACCATTCATGGCCATCGGAAGTAAAAAGTTTTCGACCCATGGAAACCATTTCATGACTATGCATACTATGCCCTCAGAGGCTCTTCATATTGATATCCCCTGGCCCATCTACCAAAGGAAAGATTTTCTCAGGTGGTACTCCTCCTATCTCTATACTCTTACCGGCCTCAGGGCCCCCATATCATATTTCCCGATCCAAAAAATTTATGGAGAAGTGGTTTACAAGTTCATTCCCCTCTTACATCCAAATGTTACCAGGGTATCCCTACCTGGTTAGCCTATGTATCCTCCCACGGTTCACATAACGATTTTCATTTACAAACATCAAGTCAGGGCTAGGCTACATTGACATGACAGACAATTGTGGGGAAGATGTTTCTTGTATGCTTGGACACCATTATCCCCATATGATGAACTCTGTATTGTGAGAAATCTCGGATTTTAATAATCATCCATGGCCATAGGAAGTGGAAAGTTATTGACCTATGGACACCTTTTCATGACTATTCATACCATTACCTTAGTGGATCTGCATATTGATAGCCCCTGGCATGTCTACCAAAGGAAATATTTCCTCGGGCAGTACTCTTCCTAGCCCCATACGCTTACCGGCCTCAGAGCCTCCATGTCATACCTCCTGATCTGGGAAACCCCAGAGTTACAGTTTACACCCTCATTTCCTCACACTTGTTCAAAGTATACCAGAGTCTCCTAACTCAGTTGCCTTCTGGGTAATTGTAGCAATAGTCACCCAATGGTCTGAACTCTACGACTGCTAAACTAAGAGTACTTCGTCCTTACCACACGACGTTAAACTGCATGGGGTAAAGGTATACCCCATGCCGGTAAACTCTTCAAGTTTTAACAGCAACCAGGGATGAACATCCCCGACATGTCCAAATATTTCCCTACTAAATGACAAACTTCATTGCTCGGACAATCGCGAATCCTCATAATCATTCATGGCCATAGGAAGTGGAAATTTATCAACCCGTGGACACCTTTGCATGACTATGCATACCATGCCATCAGTGGATCTTCATATTGATATCCCCCGACCCATCTACCAAAGGTAAGATTTCCTCAGGCGATACTATTCTTAGCTTCGTACGTTTACCGGCCTCAGAGCCCCCATATCATCTCTCCTTATCCAAGAAGCGCCGAAACCATGGTTTACACCATCAACCCCTCTCCAAGTCTTGGACATGATGAGATGTTCAATCCCAGTTACATTCTGATCTAGAGTGGCCTTTGCAACCACTTCCTTACCGCATGACGATTGAAACTGCACAGAACATGTCTTTGCCGCTCGACATGAAGCTGCAAAGACCAGGAATTAAGCATCCAGAGAAATGCCTCCAATTGCAAGAATTTTTACAGGTTTTAAAATGCCCCCTGTCCTCACTGCACGATGTTAAACTGTAAAACATCTTCAAAAATGCTCCCTTTCCCCACTGCATGACGTTAAACAGCACGGAATTTAAAATGCCCTCCATCCTTGCCGCATGATGTTAAACTGAACGATCAAACCTGTCATGGGTTCAGTTAGGAATAAAGGCTTTCCTCTATCCGTCAGTGCATGGGCTAGATCTGCACAAACCACCATCTCACACCAGCGTGAGAAGGGATACAGTCGAACCTGTCATGGGTTTAGTCAAGAATGGAGGCTTTCCTTTGTCCCTCAGTGCATGGGCTAGACCTCCACAAACCACCATCTCACACCAGTGTGAGAAGTGATGGCTTCACCCATTCCTGGGAAGTTTATCCTAGATGCTTCTCCCATATTCAAGCACCCACTCCTCATAAATCACACTCTGTACCCAAGATGAGCCGAAACCTTGTAAGCCACCCCTGGTGGTCCCAAATCTCAACTTCCCTGAAGTTGGTCGGATATCAGGAGAATACGATCATTGACCTAAGGACCCCTTTGCGTGACTATTCATACCATGCCCCTAGCGGCTCTTCACATTGATATCCCTTGACCAGTATAACAAAGGCAAGATTTCTTTCGGCAATGCTTCTCTCCGTACGCCTCTTGGCCTCTGAGCCCCATATCCATCCCGGGATTCGGAAACCTTCTAAGCACCAGTTTACCAACCTCATTCACAACCCTGCCTGAATATGGTGGAATGTCTCTAATGAGATTACCAAGAACCAGGAGATGCCATCCTATTTTGATTAATGTCCCAGCTACATGAATTTAAACTGCGTCAAGCTCAAAGTTTCCTTCACACTAACTAAATGCGTAGAAAAGTGGCCTCCTGACCACACTCTTAATTATTAAAGATGTTCTCAAACCCTTTCAGACCTCACACACCCTTTCTAAACCACCCATGGCAGTTTTCATAATTCTCCAAGCCACCCATGGTGGTTTCTATAAGCTGGACTTCCATGAAGTCAATAGGCCATCAGAAATGGAAAATCATTAACTTAAGGACACATTTGCATGAATATGCATACCATTACCTCATTGGCTCTTCATATTGATCGCCCCTGGCCCATCTATCAAAATAATGTCTACCTTAAGTGATGCTTTCCTAGTTCTGTATGCTAATACTGCTCCCATGCCTTGAGACATGCCCTGCATGTCGTTCAAATCTAAGCATGTCCCCCCACATACGTCTGAAGGGTATTGAGACATCTTTTAATCAACCAAACCTCATCGGGGCCCTCGCCCCACTGTATCTGGTCAAATATGATCGACCTAAAACATTAATTATGATAGTCTTGTCGGAGGGACTCTAAACCACCCACAAAAAGAGGCACAAAGCCCGTTAGGCCAAAAACCCGAAAAGGGAGACCTAAGAAAAAGTCGATCCATACCCACTGGGTTCACACTGAATGAGCCCAGGAAAAATTAGGGTATCAAAAAAAAGAGACAAAAAGTTTGTAGGATTTTTCTATAAAACCCCAGAAATAGTCGAACTATGCTCGCTGGATCCTAGGGTCTAGGCAAAAATTAGAGCGTGTTTCTATTTTTATCATTTTCTTGAATTATGATTAATTCTAATTCAGTGAGTTGTTATTTATGAAATAGTTGTTCTAGTAACCCTCAAATCTTACAACAAGGGGAGATCAATATCATATTGCATTCTATTTGGACAAAAAAGGAGGATAGGACGTCCACAATCCAGAGTCTCTCCTTTGCCGCAACAAAAGAGGTAAAAAAAGAATACAAAAATAGCTTCGATGATCACTAAGGGGCCTGGCTCTCTCTCTACATCAGATCGGAAACTGTGCGGTGAAGTTTGTTGCAAGTCTGCTCTAGCATGACCTTCTCCCTGGCCTCAACCTCGACCACCGAACGAGTATGCCTCCCTGTCGTTTGGAGGTCATTGATCCCTTTCCTGATGGATTAAAGATTACTAGTCAGAGTTGAAAACTGATCCCTCAACATCGCTACTCGAGATTCGCATTCATGCAGCTCGGTAGATAGGGCGGTCGCCTGATCTTGAGGGATCACCTTTACTGCTATCAGCTGATGGAGCTTCATCATAGCTTCCTCAAAGGCTCAGGTCCCATGATTAGAGGCAGTGAGGTGAGAGAGTTTGTGTTCACCAGCGGAAACTTTCCTACGGGCGACGATGACCTGGAAGGCGAGAAAATAAAACTGCCGATAGTCAAAGACACCTGACCGCAAACACAGGTTGATTTGTCGGAGGGTTTCAATTTTAGTCGCCATCTCAGTTAGAGGAGTTTCGACAAAAATATCACAGATTCGGGGCCAGGCCCACCTTTTCACTGCTCGGTGGTCCGCCATGACACAATGATCTTTGATATCCTTGCTAGGTAGCACAGGAATGAAGTCTGACATCGCAGCCTGTGCGGACATGTACACACTAGAAGATGGTTCCGAAGCTGGAAGGTCTAAAGCTTCTAATCCTGGTTCAGGCTTAGGAGTCAATTTTCTAAGTCCGGTATCGGCTGACAAAGATTCAAGAGTTATCTCAATGGGACCTGAAGCCACAGGGTCATCCTCATCCACATCTAAGAAGGTTGGGCCTGTCTAAACTTCGGCCACAGAGGGGTTGGAAATGGAAAGTCCCCTAAGTTGCTTTGACCTACGAGCCATCAGTCGGTCCTCACTCGAAGATGATGAGGAAGGTGAGGAAGGTGCAGTAGACGAAACAACCCCCAATTTGGGAACCCGACGGACAACCTTTCCCAGGATCTCAGCAGGATAATGATTTATCCACATTCTTTCATGCTCCAAGGATAGGCTGGCAGCTGATCCTATTCCAGGTAAGGGAATTCTTGTGTCAGATCCCTCTCGCATCAACATCAACCACCATTGACAAATAGTGGTTGGGTGCAGTCTTCAGGCTTGAGGATAGGGAAGGGAAACTTGGAGTTTCATACATCCAAACTGGTGAGAAAAACAATATGGGGTGTGAAAATCACACAGAGAAATCTCGTCAACCTGCACGGACAAACAACCGTCCCGTAGTGAAATCATGTAAGAACACTCCTCTAGGATCCCCCTGTAGTTTTCAACCACAACTACATTAGGGTTTGGGTAGGGAGTGAAAGAGAATTGGGAAAAGTCACTCAGAAGCTTGACGACTTCATCAGAGCTGAGGGACTTCAAGCGAACTCCAGCTACATCGAGCAGGGTAGGACGAAAG
This sequence comes from Viscum album, assembly GCA_963277665.1. NCBI lineage: Eukaryota > Viridiplantae > Streptophyta > Magnoliopsida > Santalales > Viscaceae > Viscum > Viscum album. The sequence continues at coordinate 1,410,600,526 of OY728125.1, forward strand.
GCAGGAAGCAGGATGACTGTGTTTTGAAAATACTCATAACAACAACAATGATTCTCCACCCAGCCATATAAGAATTGAAATGGCCCACTCAAACGATATGGTGACCTTCCCTCCTACATGTGGCTCAGTAATTCGTAAAGGCAAGACAAAGTGGGCACAACCAGATTCACCGGGCGGTCTCCCACCGGCTCAGCATCCATTATCAAGGTGTAAGCTCTGACATCTGGGTTGAGATATCAAGATGGGAATAGACACCCTCTCAAAAACATGGAAAAAGACCTGACATCCTAAGCATAGGTAGCACACTGTGACTCACCTTATAACCCCATGAAGGGTAGTCGCCTGCCTCCAAAACTACCTAGTAGGAACCTGGGATAGTTCGTGATTGTTGAGAAGGATGAGTCATGGGGTGCTTGATCTTCGGCACAGGACCAGTGGTTTCCAGAAATAACCCTATCCTGGTGCTATAGAGAATAAGAGAGAGGGCCCGCAAAGGGTGACCTAGTGACCGCTCCACCATAACCAGCAGATCCCTCGCCAACGAAGGCACTTGTTCGGCATCGTCCCATTCGTCAGGGGTGGGAAAAAACTCGTCATACATCTTGAAAATGATCAGAATCCCTCCCAGTTGGTAGATGTCCCATAATCTAATACCAACTTCCCCATGGTCATGGTGGAAAGTGTTAGTGCATGAACACCAGTGACTGAGCAAGTGAGGAAGGATCAAAGATGTTGGTTAAACAGAAAACTGGGAAGCCCACACTACAGAGTACATATTGACCGCTTCCAGTGACTCGGGAAATTCTCGACAATGATAATGGACCAAGAAAGCTTAGGCCCAATCACTTGAGAAAATCCTACTAGACCGAAGATCCCACCTAGGAATCTATCCTGCATCAGGATCCACTCGGGCAAGGTTGATCAAAGAGTGGAAACTCTTGAGAATGGATTCTTGAGAGAAGTCCTAAGTGTACCGATCACTTTGAGTCCAAATGGAGCCTCTTAATTAAAAGAGTCTTTTGGTTCGAAATCAGATATCATCTCTCCTGACTGGGTAATGTTTGCTTCAGTGCACTTCGAAAACACTTCCAAGTAAGGGGATGGAAGACCTGAGAAGACTGGGGGGATATGGGAGTCATCTTGAAGGCCAAAACTATAAATCGGAAGATGATTCGATAGTGGATAGCTCAGAAGTCTGGGGGAGAGTAAGTCCTTTAAAACACCATCGTCGGAAGTGATTGGATGGCTAGGGTCTTCTTTGATTCTCTCATCCCTATGAATCATAACAAGACGTCCCTTTGGACCAATTGGAAGAGGCTCGACAGCAAGCCTAGGTGCAGGGTGAGGAGGAACCATATTTTCTCCCTTCATTATGAAAACTAGGAAAATGGTTAGTCTGGAATAATAAAAACTGGACAAAAATACCAAGTATATGGAAAAAGACTTTGCCAAGGAGCCTTCACGATGAGTTCCATGAGCTACCCTCAAAATATGGTTCGTGGCGGCTGCATCCCGAGAACCAACCCTACATGGAACAAGTCCGCGGTGCTCTGGCCTGTGGAGTGTTAGCTAGAAAACTGTGAACCAGGCTGTTCTGTAGAATCGTAATCTTCTATTTAAAAGTTTATGTTCGGAAGACATCAGAAATTTTCAAAGACTGGAAGATTTCAGTTCACGGACAATCAAAACTGTGTAGAGAGTTCCTACACGGCCCGTTGTAACTTAATTTTTAATTGATTAAAAGTGTTAGTTCATGGTTGGGAGGTTGGTCCACGGATGGAGACAAGCGTGAATGAGGAATGGTTCGCAAAAATGAAAGATGGTTCGCAGGTGAGAAGTTTCGCGAAGGAGTAATCACGTGGAAACGAAAGTCAAATCTCCATGTTTTCAAAGAGTCTGGTAAAAGACAAAGGGAAAGGGCCCCTCTTATTTATTGTCGTGGTCCCCTATCGGGTCCACCCCTCTACCAAAAGCTATCCACATTTCAGGACCACTCTACATCGGAATAGTCTATTCTTTATTCCGATCGGACCCCATTCTGATTGGGGGCATTTGTAGGGTCCTGAAAAATCCGCAAAGGAGAATGAGAGTCCCCTTAATTCAAGAGAGAATTCTACCCAATTTCCTTCAAGGAATTGGGAAAAAATGTGGAGAAGTTGGCACAAGAAGAACCGGTCTGCGGATCGGTCTAATACTAACGGTACGTGGCCGGTTCTGCGAAGCGCCCCCCTTCACAGATCGTTGTCGTTCACGGGACAGATGCAGGGATCCTCCGTGGGTGTGAAGTAGGACGGGTGCCAGGCTAGTCCACCGACACAAACCGCCCTAGCAGGGAACCGCTTCAACTAGCCCATGCCGCATACACCGTCGTTCACGGAATAGAGGTGGAACCCTGCATGACCATGAAGCACTCCCCGAACTAGTTTCGTTTGTGAGGAAGGTGCGTTCAATGCCCCCATAAGTTGCGGATTGACCAAGTCATCTGCAAACCAGGTTTTCGGTCATGGGCTTCCGCAAAAGGTGCCACATGACCACATATAAATCTCTTTCCCCACTCTATAAAAGGAGACCGAGTGGGAGAAGATGGGGATCGATCAAAGACAAGTGGAAGGATTTCGGAGGAAGAAGCTTAGGATTTCGCAGACGGTGAAGTTCCAATTCACGAACCAGAACAAGTATGAAGTTGGAAATGAATTAATAAATAACTGAAAACAAATAACAATTTGGTGAACTGTGAACTTAAAAATCCCAAAAAAAGAGAATACCGCGAACCATGGCCCCTCCACTGATGCACTCCCCATGGAACAGGGAGTTTATGCCCCTTTTTCAATCCGACATACCGTATAACACCCTCTTACGTGAGCAAATCCCTGGCCAACGAACCCCCGATCGGCGTCACCTTTGGCCGCCTCTGCTCGCATGGACTCCCCCGCAGACCAACCTGGTATGCGGGCTGAACTCGAAGCCGTGTACTGCCTTGGTACGTGGGATGCCTATCAGTCCACGGACTATCTTGGTTCGCGAATGACCTCTCCAACCGCGTAGCACCCCCTATGTGAAGGTAGACACTCCTTATACACCCATGTGGCCCACCAAATCCTTCGGTGTTCCCGTTCCCAGAGTCAGATAAAATCCTTCCAATCCGACCTGATCCTTCACAACCCCCTAATTGGCCCATTCATCGGTCCCCATCCAAGGCCTCCACCGAAGCCACCAGACCCGTATGATGCAACCTTCAGGCACATCAGTGTGCCGTCTTGAGTTCACATACCCACGTTAATTGAGGGTGAAGGGGTTGCTCTGGTGCTTGAACGGATTCCCGAAGCATTCCTGGGTTCACATTCCCACGGTAACGCAGGGTCCAAGCCCGGAGTCTTCTTTCTGCCTCTCCCCTCACCAAATTGGGTGACACCGAATCCATTTCCCTTCAACTCCGGCGGTGATCACTTCTACCCTCTTCTGGGAGTGAACTGGCGGCCATCCTATGGTAATCCCCTAGCCTTTCTTGCGGGAGGTACCACCCATCCACCTCCGTACTTCCCCGGTGCCAAGGACTAAGAGGGGAGATGGACACGGGGGTACCCCTTCCCTCTCCCATTGTGCTTTGTCGCTATTAGGCCTCCATACTAGATAAAGTCCCAATCTCCATTTCTCGGGCCACCCTATGCGTAAGCCCTAATTCTCTTATCATAGACGCACCTTTCGTGACATGATCGCTAGGTCTCTGCTGCCTCTTGTTTCTTCCACTGAGCATGACTCACGTGGGCTTAGAGTACGAACCGACCCTGACCCCAGCCTCATGTGAACTACGAGGACTTTGATCCATGTCAAGGCACGGTATGTAGGAAGCCTCTCCAGGGTTCAGGCCCAACAATCGACTGCTCCAACCCCCTTCACGTCGGTTAATCCTTCATCCTGCATGATGTTAAACTGTACTCCCAAACTACGTGGACTTTGATACCTGTCTCCTAGGTGGGGGAGGTTCAAGCCCAACAATCAATCATTCTGACCCCCTTTATGTCAGTTTAACCACATCTTGGGCCACCTTAGAGTGTAATCCCCATCCCCAACTGAACTACAAGGATTTTGAGTCCTGTCACAAAGATATGTAGGAAGCCCATATCACATGTTTGATCCAGACACTCAAGTCGTTATCTGTCCCCCCTGGATGACAATAAAATCCAAAGTTCCTGGTTATGGGGCTTTAAATCAGTTCCATGTCAATGGGACCGAACTTCTCAGAGTCATTAATCCAATGAGGGATGGTAAACCTCGAGCCTAAATGATTCCGAATCCATGCGTTTAGCTGACCATTTCCAACCAAGAATAATCCATGGATACTATGATTGGGTATAAAAAAAAGATTTGCGAACATATGAATACGTCTTAAATCTATAAGAGAGTCCCATAACATGCAATAATTCCCCCAAAAAGGGTGCGATGAGCCCGAATTCCCACCCACTCGACCAATGTGAGTTCTTAACTATCGCTGGCCAAATCGCCCCGTGAATGCCTACCTTTGGAAAGCAGGTCCATGTATCGTCTGATACGGAACCGTTAGGCGTTTCGAACCTATTCGAAATAGTATGATAAAGGATCTCTCAAAAATTATGATATTCTATTTCTAAAATCTGATGAAAGTTAATGGAAATTCAGATATTCACAACCACAAAGTTATGTTTTATGGAGAAAAGTACTTGAATATGGAAGGGGTATTTCCAGTCATGATTTTCAATTAATCAGATAAATAGGCTCTCTAAAAAGGTCTAACCCAAATGTAGGGAGTATGGTTCCTTTAGTTTTAGGTCATACAACTATGATCATAATATTATGGAAACAATGTAGGACTATGTGGTTTAATGGAATAAGGTCATTCCAATATGCTTTGAACATATGAATATGAAATATATAAACCAGATTCCTTGATAATTTCAGGTCTGGAGAAAGGATATGAGAAAAATATACAAAGGTTGATTGATTTAAATTTTGGGGATCCTATATAATGTCATTAAGGATTAAAGGAAAAAAAGAGGCTTCTCCTTAGAATGAAGTTAATTCTATTTAATAAGCCCATTATGGGGGGGGTGTACTATGTAGGGAAAACTAGGGCATGTGTTTCATAGCCAAATTATGGAATCTTTAGGCTAATGGGCCTATTATGTAGGCGAATTTTATGCAAGGACAACTGAAGCATGCACTGAATAATCAAGAAAACGATCTCTTAGGTATCACACATTCTATTACTAGAAACCGAAGAAATATTATGAACATCTAAAAGTATTTAAAGATTAGGAGTATAACATGCTAAAGGTGAATTTTCCTTTGCATAAAAGAAGTTTTTGGATCAATGATAGACATGAAATTATAATACCTTACATATATACGATTCATATGTATCAGAAGGGGAAATCTCTTGTTTCCTTTATGGGTTCTCTAAGGAGAGGTCCCAAAATAAAAGATCCTGTATAGATTTTGACAGTATATAAGAGAGGGGGTTTTCATTTATCTTGTTGATGGGACTAGGATATTAGTCCCAGTCTTCACTATGTATTTTAGTGGAATGAGAAACAATCCATACATAGTTCTATGTGTAATATGCTGTTTAAAATCGTGCGACAAGGATATTATGATGTGTAGTTTAGAGTCAGGCAGCAAGGAAATTTGGGGCTTTGATATGAAGGGAAATTAAATACTGTGGTTAGACTGGGGCATAGGGTCCAATTGTCACTATGTATCTCATTAAAGAAATAATTAACCCACAAATAGTTCTATCAGATACAAGTTCATGTATAAGGTGAAAACATGTATTGTGTCTCTTCATGTAGATATGACTTAAACATGGGAGAAAAGATGCTTTTTCATATCATGCTACAGCTCGGCCCATGGTTGAAAATTTGGACGTCACTATGTATATCATATAGATTATAATCAATCCACTTGTAGTTCTTGTTGTTCCATTTGGTTTATCATCATGCAGTGAGGACGTGAAGTGATTTTTATGTGAAAAAGAATATTATAGCTGGACTAGGGGACATGACCCTGGTGTCACTATGTATCTTTCAAGGGAAGGAGTTGATCCACACATAGTTCTTAAATAAAATTTACCCCACCCTAATTGAATTCAAAAGTGGGGAATAATGGGTGTTTCTTGAATACATGTTCATACATAAGATGAGAACTCGTATTGGTCTCCCCATGTAGATCTGACTCAAACATGGGATAAAAGAAGAATCAATTGCTTGATGTTGCAGTTGGACCCAAGATAGGAGATGCGAGTATCACTACGTATTACAATAGAATTAGAATAAACCCACACATTATGCTCTGTACTTCCATGCAGTTTAACGTCATGCGATAAGGATGAATGTAAATTGATATCAAATGAATTCATATCTCATGAAAAAGGGAATTGAACCACACATAATTTTTTTTGAGAATATTGTGTAGTTTATCATCGTATGATGAGGATGTATGTTGTGTATTTTATGGTCTTACAGCGAGGACCATTGATAACATCAAATATGAATTGAGATAATTTATTTATGAAAATAACTTCTTTTTCTAATTCCTAAGACAATATGAGTTGTACTCAGTGTGAGAAACAAGGGGTGGTAAAGGATTATTTTTGCAACACAAAGAAAAAATAAGTGAAAATAAGGGTCTAATATTAAAAGGTGGATAAGATAGGATATAGGTCCCTGGAGTCACTACGTATCTTTATAGGGGCAATAATCAAGCCATGAGTACTTCTTGAAACATTCCCAAAGTGGGTTTTATTCATACACATAGGTAATGAAGGGGATTTCTATTTTTGTCATGGATGGGCCCAATATTAGGGATTTAGGTGTCTCTATGTATCTTATTAGAAAAAGAATCAAGCCATAAATAGTTCTTCATGAGATTCCTCACACCAACTAGGTTTTTATGTGAGGAAGGGTTTTTTTAGTTATGGATGGACACAATATTGGAGATCAGGGCATCACTATGTATCTCATTGGAATGAGAATCAAGCCATACATAGTTCTTGATGATATTCCTCAAACCAACTAGTTTTTGATGTGGGGAAGTGTTTTTTATGTTTGGATGGAACCAATATTGGAGATTTTGGCATCATTACATATCTCATTAGAATGGGAATGAAGCCACATATAGTTCTTCAAAAGCTTATTCCCCACACCAACTGATTTTGATGTGAGAGATGAGGGATTTTGATACATTATAGAATAATAGTTAAGCTCAAGACATAGGCTGGTATGAGAATAAAACCTTGTATTCTAGAATACTTCTCTGTATAAGTTTGGTTCATATACAGGAAAAGGGGAAATAAATTTCATTATGGTTATGGCTGGGCCCAAGATTAGAGATCTAGGCATCAATATGTATCTCATTGAAACGAGAATCAATCCATGTGTAGTTATTAAAGAACCATGCAGTTTAATGTCTGGAAGTGAGGATGTACGTCACCTGACATGAAAGAAACATTATTGATAGACCAGGGAGTAAGACCTTGGTGTCACTACATATCTTTCTAGGTGAAAGAATCAAGCCACATATAGTTCTTAAAAAGGGTTCCTATGGAAATCTGATTCAAACATAGGGGGAAATGGGGATCAAGTTACACTAAGAAGTAGTAATTATGTAAGTAATGATTGTTCATGGATGTTACTCATATTTTAAAGGACCAAAAGGAATTCCAATTTGTGGTATATTTGTGTATTTATTAACATCAAATTATGGATACATTAATCATACAATTTAATGTCATGTAGCGAGGAAAAATAGTATTGTGCAGTTTATCATCATGAGACAAGGATGAAGGCACTACATAGTTTAACTTTGTGCATCATGGGCATGTATAGTTCTATGAAGTTTAATGTCCTAGGACTAATATGACAGTTTCTATGCATTTTAAAATCATTAAACTAGGACATGCTCTGTTTGATTACACAAAGTATTCATCCTAGAACCATTCATTGGTTAGAGTTGTAATGAGTTATCTATCCATTGAGATTAGGGAATAATATTCATTAGTGTGGACCGTATGTATAGAGTAAGGTCTATTTTTATTTGACTCAATCTTTGGAGTTTTATTTTATGGTATCATCGGAGTCTGGAGAACTAATATTAATTGTCTTTTAAGGAATGAACAGAGGAGAACTTTCTTGTTAAAATATCATGCTATTATGTTCTGATAGACTTCCAAGTGATGCCAGGTATGCAATCTCTTTTCATATAATCACTTCAGCTCATCTAGTCACTTATGGGACTGCCAATATATAGAAATCTATTCACATACGACAACTCATAGTGAAGGCAGTTGAACTTTAATGGGTATGACTACTTTTGTTACGTATACCAATGATCATGGAGTTTCTCGTGTGGCAGTACATGTAGTTGTCTTGTAATCCCATAATTCATGAAAGAGTTTATCAAGACAATTTTTCTTATCTTTATCCACCATCTTTTGGAGTATATTTGATAGGTTCATCTTGAAATCCTCTATCTATCCATTGGAAACTACATGATTGCAGGATAAATGGTTGGATTTGATATTGTGTTCCTGATATTACTTACCTACCTCAGCAGAACAAAAATTAGTGTCGTTTCCGTCAATATAATATGGGGGACACTAAAAATGGTGATGATATTTGATTTGAAAAAGATAACAATAATTTTTTACTTGAATTATTTAAGAGGTATTGCCTCAGTCCATTTGCAGAAGAAATAAGTAGTAGTAAGAATGTTCTTGAATTTCTTAGCCATAGCTGTTGGATAATATCCCAATACATCCTTTCCCCATGTATCAAATGGACCTAAGTATTTACCTGTATATAGAAACTCTAAGGGTTGATGATTGAATTTGGAGTACACCTGATAGGGATGAAACGTTTTCGATAAATTTGCGCAATCCTACATCATCGAAGCCCAGAAGTATCCAAGCCTTCAGATTTGATCATAAATCATATGACCAAACTAGTGGGCACCACATGAACCTGTATGTACTTATTTCATTATTACTGTAGTCTCTTCTCGATCAATTCATTTAAGGAGGATTATATTGATTCCTCATTTATAGAGGATCTTCTGGTGATCTGTGCTATCATGAAGAGTGAAATTGACCACTCATCACTAGACTTGTTCTTTTCCAGCTCTATTTAGTGGAAGTACCCTATTTTGGAGATATTGCATGATGGGTGTCATCTATCATGTGGTATGACCATATAAATTTTAAATGAGACTGATTTCATTGATTCTATATATTCTTATTTGAAAAATATGAAACCACACAATTATGAGAAATTAGGATGTTCTTTTTGTCTTGATTTGGATCTTCTAGGGCCGTGGATTCATTTTCCAATGAATCATCTTGGACGATTTGTGATCGCGAGACATAAGATAGTGTTGGATCTAAGGGAAATTATGCCACTAAACCTCATACATAATCACAAAGGGGAATTAAATCTTATTTTCTGAGAGCATAATCCCCAATGATCTGTTTTATTAAAAATACTAAATCACCTTTCACTTCTAGGTGATTTATTGGTACTTGGAGTGCCAATTCCAAACCTATAATGAGATCCTAATATTATGCCTCATTGTTTGTACCACCTTCTAATAATAGAATGGAATATGAAAAAACTCACTTCTATTGGGAGATAATAATAATTACGAACCAAATTTTTTTGAGTTTAGGGTCATCCATTATCTTCCTGTTTGGACTTCTGGAAGAACCATCGAATTATATATCCCTTATTTAGGGACTATCTTGAATAGAGAAGATTTATTCATCAAGAATTTCAGTATTTAATGATGACTCTTCCACAGATGGGTGATCAGTAAGGTGGTCTGCTAAGGCTAGGAATTTTATTAATTTCAGAGGCACAAACTATATATCAAACTACTGCAGAATATATTCCCGCCATTCCACACATCTTGTAAGCATATGATGGCTGAGGATAAATTTGAGTGTGTTATTGTGAGAGGCCAAGTGGGATTCATGATGCTGGTAGTTATGCCTTATCTTATGAACTTGAAAAATTAATTCTAGGTAGCTCTTATCAATATATTAATTTTGAGTCTCTACATTTATCATGGTTCGACTGAGATTATAAAAGCTGTTTTCATTCAGAACATTGTACTTTTTTTCAAGGAAGTCACCTAGTGATTTCTCCAAGGATGTTACATAAAGAATGAGTGGATTTATTTCAATAGGTGGCATCAATACTGGTGAACTCAAATGGTATCTCTTGAGTGTATCAAATTATTCTTGTTAGTCACTGGTCTATTGATATGTAACCCCTTTTTTCATCAATTTAGTGCAGGGAAAACTCTTCCCTACCAGATTGGCTATGAAGAGCTGGATGTAGGAGAAGTTTACTTAATGTCCTCTCAACTCTTTAAAGTTCTTATGAGGTGACATTCCATGGATAGATTTATTCTTATCAGGATAAAATTTTATATCATGATGGCATACAAAAAAAAACTATAAATTTTCCTAAGGTTACCCTGAAAACAAATTTCAAGGGTTTTATCTTCAGATTATGCTGTCGAAGCTTGATGAATAAGATCTCCAAGTCAGTCATGTGATTATAAAATTTTATGGATTTAACCACTTGGTAATAAACATAGAATTCTATGAATTTCCCCAAGAATGGTTTGATGATGTGGTGCATTGCATGTTGATATGTTGCACCCAAATTCTTTAAGCCGAAGGGAATTATCCAATAGAAAAATATTCCTTGATAGGATCTAAAAAATTTATATTCTTTATCTTAAATGGCCATACATATTTGGTTATACTTAGAGTATCCATACCTGAATGATAGAGCTTCTTAGCCAGCTGTTGCATCAATCAAGAGTTCTGTGATTTGATCTGGGAAGTCATCTTTAGGAAGATACCGATTGAGATCTTTGAAATCAATGAAGACTCTAATTTTAACATTCTTCTATTTAACTAGGAAAATTTATCTTTCCAATTTGGATATTGAATCTCTAATTTGAAGTCGTATTTGATAATATTGTAAACATAATCTCAATTTTTGAGGCGTGAATCCATTTTTTTCTTTTTGCTGCTTGTTTGTATCCCCAATGATCTTTTAGTAAGCCCAAATGATGAGTGTCCACCATTGGGTGAAGACCTGGAATCTTTGTGTAATTCTGAGCAAACACATCCTGATGTTTGTTTAGAAATAAAGTATACACCTATTTCTCTTCTGGAGTCATGGATGCACTAATTAGAGTTGGGTATGGATCTTCCTTTGTACGCGGATTTATTTCTCTGAGCTCATCCGCACTGGTGGAGAATCTTTTCTCAAATACTGGTGGGTAATCTCTGAGGTCTTCTTCTTCTTCCTCTTCTTCATGTTTTTATTATTATAACTCTTCTTAAAAGATATATTATGAATCAAGACTTTCAGATCTAGGGGAGGAGTCAGTATTTGGACATCCTGAAGAGGAGACAACCATATATGGCCCAACTTATGATAAAGGGTATTTTTGAAGTTCGGAAGGGAAGATGATGGGGTAGGAATCCCAATACATATATCATTCCATGAGTGTGACAACATATTATATCCAAGATGATGAATTAGAGACTTTATACATCTCATTGAATGGAATGAAGACATCTCTGTTTATACTTTCATTATTGTTTGGGGAATCAATGATTTCTCCTGTATTATCAGGCTCTGTTTCCACAAATGACATTATAGAAGCCACTGGATGAGTTCTTGGATATGGGAAAACCCTTTCAATTTTATTAATAGGTAACACATAATCTATACTAAGATTCTTGAATGGGTTAGCTGAGATCTTTTCCAAAATATTCAGACCATTGATTCTAGTAACATCATTTTCCATGGACTACTTTCCCTTCGTGTGGTAGAACTCCACATCAATTTAATGAGATTCACAAGATTTGAATGGGGAATTATAACCATTAAATGTACCAATTGTACCATTGAAACAATATTTGAGGCATTTATGGTATGATAAATAAGTAGCCACTTGCTACTGTCGCCAAGGTCTCCCCAATAAAATGTTGAAAGATGTGTCCTACCGGACAACCATGAACTCTGAATCAAATAAGAGATCCCCAAACCAATTTCTAAGAATAATATCTCCAATAGGATCATTCCCATTATTTTCATAACCCTAGTAACATCAAAGTGGATGAAAACACATTGGATTCAGTGAGGCCCAATCTATGAAGCGTTTGTATGGGAATTAGGTTGACCCCAGAGCCATTATTAATGAAGGATAATTGGATGTCAATATCATTAATGATTCCAAATATGTAAAAGGTCATAAGGTGTCCTTTTACAACAACATCATCATCCTGGTTTGTGAAAGATATGATTGTATAGAATTATTCCGGGTCATTCTCTATTTGATACGCCTTTACAGCTGCAACCTCAGTTTCAAACTATTTAGGGTTTGACAAAGTGTCAATAATTGATTTTTTGATATCCTTTGAAAGATTTAGAGAATCTAATATTGATATATTGGCTATTACTTGAGTCATATTCTTCAAAAAATCATATTTTTGATCTAGTGGTCTATGTTTTCCATCTTGGAAATGCTGTTTTGCAGGTTCCTTGGAAGCTGATGCGTCTGATGTGGATGGACAATTTGTTAAGGTGGAAGCTGGAAATACTTCTTCTCTTGGTGCAAATGGACAGGTTTTACCATTTTATATGGATGTTGTGGTATAACATTTAGTTGGTCTTCCAATATGATCATTTTAGGAAATAACCTTTCCTGTGTGGGAGAATTCTCTTATTCCTATTTAGCCCGCTGGAGGGTTCTCCCATGAGTTTCTGCTGCATAAACTATTCAAGTAGGGGTCTAATTGAAATAGTGGCTTCTAACATACCCACACCTTCCCCTGTATCCTCGAACTTGATGACCTATACCCCTAGTTCCCCAATAAAGTACACAGAACTCTTGTTTATAATCAGAATCATCATTTGTAGGGGGATCCGTTAAGTGAATAATGTTAACATAACCGAATATCAAATCCTCATCTGATGAAGATTTTTCCTGATAGGTCAATTCTTGTTGTGCCATTTTTGGGGGTTGTTCCCTTTCTTTTGAGATGGTTTTCATGAAATATGATAAGGTCAAGAAAAACTTTGGTCATAACACAAACTCACATTCTTCCGCTTCCTGCTTATTCTTATAGTCATGTTTCTTATTTGAGGATTGGCCTTTAGAGGACTATTATTTTAATAAATATGAATTTACTATAGTGGTATTTGGTAAGAAACATTTGGTTGTTTCAACTATGTTCGTATAATTTCATGAGTTCAGTTGATTATTTTTCTAAACATCCAATCATTAAATTTCTATATATTCTTACTTTTGACTTCTTTCCACTCACCTTTCTCCTCTGGATCGATAATAATAACACATTCTACCTAGGCTAGTGAACTTTTATTATTCACTTTCCTAGAGTCTACCATATTTTGTAGGAGGTCCTTAAAAATAAAACACTCCTAGATGGGATGCCTCAACTTTTTATGGAATGGGGAATGGTTTTTTAATTTCTCATATCCTTCTCTGTTAGGTTTCTTTGGAATTAGAAAACAAACTAATTTGTTTTTGAAAGTTGAGATAAAGTAGCTGGGAATTATTAATTTAAAAAAGATTAGTCCTTTTTTTAACTCCTCAAACTTTCTCTTACTTTTATCTTTTTGATCATCTTGATGAGGCGGTTGTTGCTACTAACTCTTTGGAGGTGGAACCTTATAGTATGATGATGGATTTAAAGTTGGAGCAGGTATAGAGGCCTGTTTAAGTGTGATTATAGCGGCCTCTTAATTTCATTATCTTATTCCTAGAGTTTATGGGATTACTCAGGATTTGGAACTAGTCTCTTTTATGGATTTTTTTCACTTTTTGAGAAATTAAATCCAGATCCAAAAACCCTCATGTGTATTTCACAGGGATTAATGGTGTCCGCAACTCATAATGGGTATTTAAAACACAAATGGGAAACAATTATTCTTGAGGGAGTAGTATATTCAAGGAATATATTAATCCATTTACACTGAGAAATGAAATATGAAACTCTTTTACTCCGAATGGACCAAAGGAATTCTATTTTTATTCATTTTTAGTAATCCTCCTTTTATGGGTTGAAGGGGAATCCTTACATGGCCTATATGATTTGTGACATTACATGACCCATAGGTCTTAGAGGAATTCATCTAGAATATAACCACATGAAACTACTCCCCCCAAGCTTTTACATCATGAAGCTTTCCCTCCACTTTTCTCATGGCTATTTGTCTAGGCTTTCCATGCAGTCAAAGGCTAGTCCCGATTGAAATTCCATAACCTATCTTTCTTCCAAATCTATTTTAGATTCTTCTATAATGAATGAACCTTCTCTAAATCCTCATATGGAGTATTCTCGTTGTAGAGTATACCTACTCTATTATGCATAATTTTATGTGGACTGAAATCCTTAAGGTGGAATGAAGGCCTTAAGGTGGCCCTAAGGCCTTGAGGAGGCCCAAAATCCTTACTGTCCTGATGGCCTTGGGTGGCCTGAAGGCCTTAAAGGACAAAAGGACCAAACCATTGTCCTGAAATCACAAACAAATAAATAGTTCTAGATTATATAGTACCGATCAATACCTGCTATAGTACCTTCTATAGTGCCTACTATAGTGCCTACTACAATACTACTATAGCACCCAAAAATTATTTATCCACTTGGATTTGATATTGGGTCTCTCGGATGCACTTTCTGAGTCCCCACCAATGGGATGAGGATCTTGTGCTCTGAAACTCTTTCATTCTCCCTTTACATGAAGTTTATGAGATCTAATACTATTGTCTTATGTATTTTCGAGTTGAATTGGAAAATTAATTTCTAACAGTGATATTACCATCTAGTATTTGATCTATATTGTAGACTTGTATACCAAACGAAGGCTAGGCCCTGTAGTGATTGCACAAAACATTTAAGCTTTACCGCCTCTTATTACTCAGGGGTCCTTATAACGGGATCACAGTGAGAGATGAAATTCATCAAGTGCTTCTCTAGATATCCAAATCCATTTAAGATTGGAAATGTGGGATTCCCAAAATTTGGTGGAGGAGGAGTTGGATCTACCCATTTGGGATAAGCCTTATTTTTTGGTTGAATTAGTGCCTGGTGTACTTCTATATCTTCCAATCGTGTTATTAATGACTCAATTTTATTCATAATAATTTAGGAAACCTATGTCTAAGCTAGGACCTAAATAGGTGGGGTAGTTAGATCCTGAAGGGGTGAAGCGACTAGTCAGGCCACTGGTGGTGGCACTGCTAGAATTTGTCACAGGTAACCTATAGGGATAATCCCTTAAGGGTGTGCCTGTAATGGAGGAAATTATTGATTTTCTTCTCTTATTGCAATAAAAACTCTTGATTGTTGTGTGTCAACTTGATGTGCCAATTGGGTATCTTCTTATAGAGCATATCTGGTAGGGATACTACCTCAGATTAACTCTACATTGAGTCTTCTTAACTCTATTATTTCTTCTTCTTGCTGTGAAAATATATCTTCCAACAAATGGTATTTACCTTCTCTAGGGGGACGGTGAGACATGGTATAACCTTTAACATTCTCCCTATTAGGTGCCTTTTGAAAAGGTGGAATTTAATTATTTGAGGGGATTCCTTGATTCTAAGAAAGCCTCTGATTTATAGTAAACACATCTCCTTCATTTTCATTAGTGTGCACCATATCAAGAACATAAAATCCCTCTTCGGATCCCCCTGAACTAGACCCATTCTCTATAGGATCTATAATAACAACATTAATGAAATTCACTAATAAATAATGCATTGATGACATTATATTACTATCTTTGTGAGGTATCCTTCTTCCATGCCATCCACAAGACTTTGTTCTTCCTACTTTTTGGTTCCCTAAGAATTTCCCAAAGAACTGTAACCTAAAGATAATTCTCTGATAATATAGTTGTTCATTTATTTTATGGCTTCTTCCGCACTACGGAGAAAACTAACTTTCGCTAATGAGGGGATTGTGAATGTAGAAAATCTCCCATCCCTATGGGTTGGTGCTATTCCTATTCTTATTTATCAACCCTTCATGGTCTGTTTTTGACTCCAAGGGTTGTGTTAAAAAGGACCCCAGCCCTACAGACTAGGTTGGATCCTAAATTACTTTGGAAGATATCAGCACAACTTCTATTCTAATCTTACAAATTCTAGCCTGAACTTTGACTGGGTGCATTACTTGAAACCCACTTAAATTTCCTAATTTGTAAGACTATTGTTCTATTTCATACATTTTCATAATCGTATGGCTGAAATATTCTAAGAAGGATACCCACTCAGTGTTTTGAGATGCTTGATGCAGTAGTATCTCAATAGATTTCTCAATTTGGTCCTATCTTTGTTGAAAGCCAGTCAAGGCCAGTTCCTTTCAAAAATTTCTTCATTCCTGAACATAACATTTTTATTATAGTTGGACTTGGGAAATAACATTTCATGAGAGTAATTTTAGTGGGATTTTCTATCTTTGAAGTATAGTGAAATGCAATGCTCCATGTGCACTCCATCCTTTGATATGAACACTAGAAGGGGATTATATGATCAATTTTTACAACCTATTTAATGAATCAAGGAGTGAAAATTTAAAGGCCTACTCTTGCTTCTATATCTTTTGATGTTGAGAAACATGGAGATATTTCATGTCAATTTCTCACTACAACCATTATATTTCCTTGAAATAACTTTTTTATTTATCATATGGTAATACTTTGGATTTTAGATGATGAAGAGTCTTCCCTATGTTGAGGTGGGTATCACGAACATAATATTATGACAACATCTCTAGAATTCTATATTGAGAGGTGTCCAAAGTCCTAAAAATTACTGGTATTTTACCATTAACTAGTTTTTTCCTCATGTTCAACATATCCTCATCTTCTTTTTATAGAGGTTTCTCAATCAAGTATTACTAGAGTGGTTTCTTACTAATTGTTCTAACACAAGTAATAGGACAAGTTAGTGTTTCTTATGATATATTAGAAACAAAATAACCCAGGGGAGGTTCATAGAATGACTGTTGCCTTGGGATATCTTTTGGATAAGAAATTATTTCACCTGCTAGTAACAAGGCATCAGACATGACTGGACTTATGTTTTCATGTTCCTCAAGATTAGAGGGATTTCTCATCACTACATTGTTATATGGATAATTCTCTTGAAAATTCGAAACAATACTATGGATAGAACTTATACAGGGAATTCCATCATGGGGAGGACCACCATGATGGATTAAAGCAAGGGGTAAATCCTCTTACTCCTTGTTCTTCTGGCTACATGGATGGTTTCCATGGCTCTCATCCACAGATAGGTTCTCGAGATTGACCAAATTGTGATGCAGAAATACTTCATGATGAATTTTCAGATAAGGAACTTTAGAATTATTTTTACTACTCCCGTACTTTGGTAATTTAAGGGTAGGATCTTGAGCTGTAATAGATAAATGTCCTACATTTTCAAGAACTCCAGCATTAAGAGGAGCTAGATCACAAACTGACTCTTGATTTTTCAACTATTTTTGTTGATAATTTTTCTTATATGTATTATTACTAAAAGTTGGGGCCACTTGCTGGAATAATTGGTTATCAAGAGAAGGTGTATGTTCCTACTTGGGAGTGTCCATTAAAATAGGCAAATTACTTCCAATTGGAATGAGTGTATGTTCCTGATCTAGTTGTCCATATGATATGGGGGATTATACCCCATAAACATCATATACAAGAATAGAGGTGTGTATATATTCTAGGATAGCATACTAATGAGTCATCCCAGGTTTGGGAATAGAATTATTTTTCATTCTCTCTAGTACTATTGAAGTTTCCATTATGATATTATGGAGATATTTTAGGATATGGGTAGGAATTTTTGTCTTCAATTTCCCCTTTCCAAAATGTTCTTAGGGACTTCAATGGACCGAAAAAGAATATATGTCCATTTAATACCCAAAGTAGGTGTATGTACATACTCTTGTACTACCTTTCCTATCAATGGATACTGAAAATACTCATGTGTGGTGGTAGAGAGTTGAGTCCACCCCAGGTTTGTTGTCAGAGCATTCAAACTAGCTTCTACTAGTGCTGCAAAATGAGACTGTTGGAAGGATTTATGGATGACGAACAATGTATATATATTTTGGTTATTTGATTCCAAGAATGGTCGGAAGAATTCTTTGAGTGCTACTAGAGGAAACAGCTGGTAGGCTTGGTAGGTGCAGGTAGGTGTATATTTTAACCTGCAAATTTCTGCTTCATTTGGTTGGCGGGCTTCTTTGAATGTAGCCAGATGAGTCTGCTAGAAAGCTGAAAGATTATAAGCTGGTGTATGTTTCTGCTCAAGGTACTCCAATTTTTTTGAATGGAAGGATTAGTTGGGTTCCTCCAGATGAGTCTTCTATCTAACATAATTAAGGTGAACATGTGTATGTGACCATTCGCTATTTGTAACAAAACTGGATTGGTGGACTTCTCCAGAGGGGGAAAAGGTAGGAACCCACTACTTATTAGCTGATTGTTGTCCCCGATGATTCATCTTGCATGCCCAGGTCTAAGGGACCTGGGACGAACATCTGAATATAACACCCTCATCACGTTGGGGGTTTGCTGCCATTAAAAATTGGGGATAGTGATTGTTGGGAGGAGCCTTTGGGAAGGACCCCTATGTTTTTAGGATAAGGCCATGGGTGGAATCTTGGTCAACCACTTTAGAATATGGGTGGGGTTTGTTATTGTGTTCCAGGGATAAGATCCTGAAATTGTTGAAGATGGTGGTTGGCATTGTTTTCTTTTGGACCACAGGTCATCATTAACTAGACGATCAGGGGTGGTTCTTGATATGGAGGGCTTATCTGGAATCCTCTATGGTTGGGATGGTACCATGTTGATGGAACTCTAAAACCAATGCATTAGAGACCCAATAATGAATATATTGAGTTGGTGATGGTTCCCTACTAGTGGATGGGGATCTAGTTTGAGTAGTAGTTGGGGCATTCACTTGTGTAAACTTGAAGTAATCCATTTGTAATGAAGGGGGTTCTTAGAAAAAAGTGAATGTATATATGAAAAATATAAACAATGAAATCTGAAAAAGTAGTATCTTTTTGGATGAACACATGCATGATTGATTGCCTTGTCAGCCCTCTTTTGTTGAAAGGGGCCCGATAGATGGGTAACATCATAAACTTGGTTAAGGATTCACGTTGGGTTCCCCATTTTTTGTTTGTGTATGTTTGAAAAAAATGACATGATGGAGAATAACTAACAACCTATATTTTTATAGAGGGTCTTA
Source organism: Viscum album (assembly GCA_963277665.1). Taxonomy (NCBI): domain Eukaryota; kingdom Viridiplantae; phylum Streptophyta; class Magnoliopsida; order Santalales; family Viscaceae; genus Viscum; species Viscum album. Next base: position 1,410,619,879 of record OY728125.1, read on the forward strand.
TTTTCATCGGGACAACCCGTCACCTTGGTTAAGGATTCACGTCAGGTTCACCGTTTTTAATTTCCCACAGAATGTGTGTTCTGGTTAGGAATCACTATTTTTGAATGGTTCCAATGGATTTGTTTATAGAACTGAATACACTGAAGAGTTCTGTATCTAAAGGGACCTACTTTCCAATGGTAGGTTCTCGTTAAGGATTTTGAGCCACGCTGATTAAGAAGTCATATTGGTAGAGAGGATGGGATTTTGGGCTCATTGTACCCTTTTGAGGAGAATTTTTTCCTACTCCAGGAATCTATTATATATTTAAGATATTTTCATGAATTGTCATTAATTTACCAAGAATAATGTAGGTTTCCATGGAATTTTGTAATCAATTATCAGCATGTATGGAAATCAGAACCTTATGGATGTATTAGAGGTTTTTCATGAGTGGAGATATCTATATGTATTTTAGGTTCTCCATCAATGGTATCCTCTCATATAATACTTAGAGATTCATTGGTCATTATTAAGATAATGTCGGTTTTTAATCCACCAAGTGGGGTACTATATAATCTATCATTATCTAGGGAGACTAATGGACCCAACCATATAGTTTTATGTCATGTGGAAAGGAATCAGAACCTACATATTTCAATTAATCTTAATGGGACACATCATACATTTTAAGGTCATGTAACAAGGACCCAACCATATAGTTTAATGTCATGCGGTAAGGACATATATGCGGAAGGTTCCTAGTTAAAGTTTGGTGCCATACTTATACTGAAGTATCCCAAAGAACTCGGAAAGGATATGAGTTTCCAAGTTGGATTAGGCTCTGTTGGGAATGTGGCCCAAAAATAATAGGTTTGATTTGGGATTATTGGGTTTGAACCTTAGGGAGGCTTCCTACATATCCAGTTTAGATGGGAATCAAATCCCACTTAGTTCATTAAGTCTCATAGGGGAATATAATCTTTTTAGAGAAATAGGTTTGGGATTACTCCTAAAGGGGATTCCATTATAATAGGTTCCATGAGATATGTCTTAACTCATGGATATATAAGGAGGAATTAAAACGAGGCTTACTCCAAACGAGGATTACCAGAATAAAAGAATTATGGTTGGATTCCAGAGGAGGATTTCTAGTGAGCTCAGACCCAAATTAAAGGATTTCTATGTATCCCAATTATAGTTGGAATTAGAGTTCTCATAGTTCATACCATTAGGTGGATTGTGTGGGTGTTATGATCATTAAAAACCTCTATGCCCACATGAGTCATGCTATGTGTAGATAGGATAAATACTGCAATCTCCTACGTGTAAGGCTAAGGGATTACACTCGGATGGCTACCCTTTTGAGGTTTGGTTGAGGACTACTTTTAAATAGGATGTCCATTGATCTTTGGTTAGGTCTTACTTGTAAGGAGGATTCACATCTGAGGATTGGTTGGGGCTTACTACTATAGAGGATTCCCACATGGATTTGGTTGGGTCTTACACATAATAAGGATTCCCATTTGAGGTTTTGTTGGGGATTACTCCAAATAAGGATACCCATTGAGATTTTGTTGGGGATTAATAATAAGGAGTATGACCATTGGGATTTGGTTGTGTCTTACTCCTAGGGAATATTCCCATTGAGCTTTGTTTTGGGCTTACTTCTAAGGAGGATTCCCATTTAAGTATTGGTTGGGGATTACTCATAAGGAGGATTATTATTTGTTCTTTGGTTGGGGATTATTCCTAAGGAGAATGACCATTTGATGTTTGGTTGGGGATTAATCATAATATGGATTCCCATTTAAGGTTTGGTTGGGGCTTACTCCTAAGGAGGATTACCATTGTTACTCAGGTTCTTAGATTTGAAGGTCCTTGGATTAGGTGCTTAGGGTAGGTCATTAGGCCAAGTCCTCAGGCTAGGTCCTCCATGTAGGATATCTGTTCAAGTATTCCATGTAGGTCCTCTATGCAGTTCTTATGTGTAGGTCCATAGTGTAGGTCCTTAACACTGGTCCTTAGCTCAGGTCCTTAGATCAAGTATTTGGCTCAGGTGTCATGTTCTAGACCCTAATGGGACCATGATCCAACTAATCCTAGTTAATTATCTCTTCTCTCAAGTTTCAAAGAGCTACCTAAGAGGTTTTGAGGACCTAAGAGGGGGGGGGGGTACACAATGAGAGCTTTAGGGATTCTTCTAAATATTCAACCTGTCAAATGGTGAGCCCAAGGGACCTATTTATTGGAAGGGAGGGGACCTAGTTCAAGGAGTTACCCCTCACATGTCCTCCATGTAGGTCCTTTGCATAGGTCCTATGCACTAGTCCTCGAGACATTTCCTTTATGTAGGTCCTCAGTATAGGTCCTCTATGTAATCCACCGCACAGGTGAGGAAAACCCCTTTATAAAATTTATCAATCTTATGAGTGCCATTACTTTTTATTCGTAAGTATGTTTGCGCCCTGCAACGAGTAAAATCGAAGCTGTCGAAGAGATATACACTTCTTATGGTGGTTAATACACCAAGTATTATCAGAATAAACTTGGTAATCAAATTTTGATGCATTGATACCTTGTAGTCATCGATCTTGGAAATCTATGGCCTACTCTTGAGATGGGATATTTCCAAATTTTCTCTCATTGTGGATTAGTATCATGGAAAATGTAAATAAAACCATGAATTATGAGGAAAATTTTATTATATAAATTTTTTGGTGTCAACAATATATAACTCAAATGATTGAGGAAAATCAAAGGATTTTTCTTAGGATATACCTATTATAAGGGAACATGGTAATGAATTTTCTAAATATTATTTTTGTCTTATTCATGATTGAGAGGTTGGGTTATATAAAGAATTTATTCATGGAGATATAACCATATCAAAGAGTCCTTACAAAATATACCCCATCAAACTAGAAGAGTTGAAGAATAAACTGTAAGAAAATCAGGTAAAGGTTTTTATACACAATAATGATTCTCTAAGTGGTTGTATAGTTATTTTTTTAAGAACAATGATATGTAAATATGTTTCAACTTATATTATTGTGAATATTAAAAGATCATGATAAAGAAATTAATTAATTTTAGATACCATAAATAATGATGAATATCCTCAGTTTCCTTAGATTAACAGGGTAATATCGATGTTTTGTGAGAAATTTATCACCATTTTCAAAACTACAAGGTTAAATCGGACGGGGGTGAATTATTTATAGATAGTTGATTGTGAATAGAAGTTTAATTATATAAAGAAAAGGCTAGTCAAAATACCTATACTCACACTTCACTCAAGAAATGAAATATTTTTGATTTAAAATGATGATTCAAATAAGGTATTTGGTTGTGTAATCTTGATAAATGATAAAGAGAAATAATAAAACTGAAGATATCTAAAGGAACACGATCAAAATTAATTAACTCTTGATTTAGAGTTGAATAATTAATATTTACATTGAATTTTTTCTAAAATTATCTATATGGATAATAGTATGACATATATACTGATAAAAAATTATAAAGTATATATTCACATTGAGGGAGATCAATATACACCAATGAAGATATTTAGAGGTGATTAAATAATATGATTCCTAAATCCATTACCATACTAGAAGATAAATTAAGTGTAAGATTCTCTAAATAGAAAATATCCTAAAATATTTTGTATGATAAATTTTCAAAAGGACCCAAACTTCTTAGAATTGTGAAGGATGGACATGGAAATCATAAAAAAAGGTAATATATTTATAGATCATTAAAATATTATGGAAATTAATGAATTTTAGATACCATAAATAATGATGAGTATCCTCAGTTTCCTTAGATTAATAGGGTAATATCGATGTTTTGTGAGAAATTTATCACTATTTTCAAAACTACAAGGTTAAATCAGACGGGGGTGAATTATTTATAGATAGTTGATTGTGAATAGAAGTTTAATTATAAAAAGAAAAGGCTAGTCAAAATACCTATACTCACACTTCACTCAAGAAAGGAAATATTTTTGATTTAAAATGATGATTCAAATAAGGTATTTGGTTGTGTAATCCTGATAAATGATAAAGAGAAATAATAAAACTCAAGATATCTAAAGGAACATGATCAAAATTAATTAACTCTTGATTTAGAGTTGAATAATTAATATTTACATTGATTTTTTTCTAAAATTATCTATATGGATAATAGTATGACATATATACTGATAAAAAATTCTAAAGTATATATTCACATTGAGGGGGATCAATATACACCAATGAAGATATTTAGAGGTGATTAAATAATATGATTCCTAAATCCACTACCATACTAGAAGAAAAATTAAGTGTAAGATTCTCTAAATAGAAAATATCCTAAAATATTTTGTATGATAAATTTTCAAAAGGACCCAATCTTCTTAGAATTGTGAAGGATGGACATTAAAATATTATGGAAATTAATGAATTTTAGATACCGTAAATAATGATGAATATCCTCAGTTTCCTTAGATTAACACGGTAATATCGATGTTTTGTGAGAAATTTATCACCATTTTCAAAACTACAAGGTTAAATCAGACGGGGGTGAATTATTTATAGATAGTTGATTGTGAATAGAAGTTTAATTATATAAAGAAAAGGCTAGTCAAAATACCTATACACACACTTCACTCAAGAAATGAAATATTTTTGATTTAAAATGATGATTCAAATAAGGTATTTTGTTGTGTAATCTTGATAAATGATAAAGAGAAATAATAAAACTCAAGATATCTAAAGGAACATGATCAAAATTAATTAACTCTTGATTTAGAGTTGAATAATTAATATTTACATTGAATTTTTTCTAAAATTATCTATAGGGATAATAGTATGACATATATACTGATAAAAAATTCTAAATTATATATTCACATTTAGGGAGATCAATATACAGCAATGAAGATATTTAGAGGTGATTAAATAATATGATTCCTAAATCCATTACTATACTTGAAGAAAAATTAAGTGTAAGATTCTCTAAATAGAAAATATCCTAAAATATTTTGTATGATAAATTTTCAAAAGGACCCAATATTCTTAGAATTGTGAAGGATGGACATGGAAATCATAAAAAAAGGTAATATATTTATAGATCATTAAAATATTATGGAAATTAATGAATTTTAGATACCATAAATAATGATTAATATCCTCAGTTTCCTTAGATTAACAGGGTAATATCGATGTTTTGTGAGAAATTTATCACCATTTTCAAAACTACAAGGTTAAATCGGACAGGGGTGAATTATTTATAGATAGTTGATTGTGAATAGAAGTTTAATTATATAAAGAAATGGCTAGTCAAAATACCTATACTCACACTTCACTCAAGAAAGGTAAATTTTTTGATTTAAAATGATGATTCAAATAAGGTTTTTGGTTGTGTAATCTTGATAAATGATAAAGATAAATAATAAAACTCAAGATATCTAAAGGAACATGATCAAAATTAATTAACTCTTGATTTAGAGTTGAATAATTAATATTTACATTTAATTTTTTCTAAAATTATCTATATGGATAATAGTATGACATATATACTGATAAAAAATTCTAAAGTATATATTCACATTGAGGGAGATCAATATACACCAATGAAGATATTTAGAGGTGATTAAATAATATGATTCCTAAATCCATTACCATACTAGAAGAAAAATTAATTGTAAGATTCTCTAAATAGAAAATATCCTAAAATATTTTGTATGATAAATTTTCAAAAGGACCGAATCTTCTTAGAATTGTGAATGATGGAAATTAAAATATTATAGAAATTAATGAATTTTAGATACCGTAAATAATGATGAATATCCTCAGTTTCTTTAGATTAAGAGGGTAATATCGATGTTTTGTGAGAAATTTATCACCATTTTCAAAACTACAAGGTTAAATCGTACGGGGGTGAATTATTTATAGATAGTTGATTGTGAATAGAAGTTTAATTATATAAACAAAAGGCTAGTCAAAATACCTATACTCACACTTCACTCAAGAAATGAAATATTTTTGATTTAAAATGATGACTCAAATAAGGTATTTTGTTGTGTAATCTTGATAAATGATAAAGAGAAATAATAAAACTCAAGATATCTAAAGGAACATGATCAAAATTAATTAACTCTTGATTTAGAGTTGAATAATTAATATTTACATTGAATTTTTTCTAAAATTATCTATAGGGATAATAGTATGACATATATACTGATAAAAAATTCTAAATTATATATTCACATTGAGGGAGATCAATATACACCAATGAAGATATTTAGAGGTGATTAAATAATATGATTCCTAAATCCATTACCATACTAGAAGAAAAATTAAGTGTAAGATTCTCTAAATAGAAAATATCCTAAAATATTTTGTATGATAAATTTTCAAAAGGACCCAATATTCTTAGAATTGTGAAGGATGGACATGGAAATCATAAAAAAAGGTAATATATTTATAGATCATTAAAATATTATGGAAATTAATGAATTTTAGATACCATAAATAATGATGAATATCCTCAGTTTCCTTAGATTAACAGGGTAATATCGATGTTTTGTGAGAAATTTATCACCATTTTCAAAACTACAAGGTTAAATCGGACGGGGGTGAATTATTTATAGATAGTTGATTGTGAATAGAAGTTTAATTATATAAATAAATGGCTAGTCAAAATACCTATACTCACACTTCACTCAAGAAAGGAAATTTTTTTGATTTAAAATGATGATTCAAATAAGGTATTTGGTTGTGTAATCTTGATAAATGATAAAGATAAATAATAAAACTCAATATATCTAAAGGAACATGATCAAAATTAATTAACTCTTGATTTAGAGTTGAATAATTAATATTTACATTGAATTTTTTGTAAAATTATCTATATGGATAATAGTATGACATATATACTGATAAAAAATTCTAAAGTATATATTCACATTGAGGGAGATCAATATACACCAATGAAGATATTTAGAGGTGATTAAATAATATGATTCCTAAATCCATTACCATACTAGAAGAAAAATTAATTGTAAGATTCTCTAAATAGAAAATATCCTAAAATATTTTGTATGATAAATTTTCAAAAGGACCCAATCTTCTTAGAATTGTGAAGGATGGACATTAAAATATTATGGAAATTAATGAATTTTAGATACCATAAATAATGATGAATATCCTCAGTTTCCTTATATTAACAGGGTAATATCGATGTTTTGTGAGAAATTTATCACCATTTTCAAAACTACAAGGTTAAATCGAATGGGGGTGAATTATTTATAGATAGTTTATTGTTAATAGAAGTTTAATTATATAAATAAAAGGCTAGTCAAAATACCTATACTCACACTTCACTCAAGAAAGAAATTTTTTTTGATTTAAAATGATGATTCAAATAAGGTATTTGGTTGTGTAATCTTGATAAATGATAAAGAGAAATAATAAAACTCAATATATCTACAGTAACATGATCAAAATTAATTAACTCTTGATTTAGAGTTGAATAATTAATATTTACATTGAATTTTTTCTAAAATTATCTATATGGATAATAGTATGACATATATACTGATAAAAAATTCTAAAGTATATATTCACATTGAGGGAAATCAATATACACCAATGAAGATATTTAGAGGTGATTAAATAATATGATTCCTAAATCCATTACCATACTAGAAGAAAAATTAAGTGTAAGATTCTCTAAATAGAAAATATCCTAAAATATTTTGTATGATAAATTTTCAAAAGGACCCAATCTTCTTAGAATTGTGAAGGATGGACATGGAAATCATAAAAGAAGGTAATATATCATACCTTAATCAAATTATTTATCAAACTTATATATTTGAGAATATTTAAGAGGTATACGAGGATGATGTAGAGATATAAAAGTAGGAGGAAACAATATGGAAAGGGAAAATATCAATGTTCAACATAAAAAAGATGAATTTTCAAGGTTTAGTGCATAATTATATGTACCATCTAAGGCTGGGATAAAATATGAACTATTGGAGTATGATCATAGATTAAAATTCTTTATAAAAAGAAGAAGAAAAATGATTTATAGAGATAAATGAAAACACTTTTGGTAGGATAATATAAATATTAATATTGCTGAATATACATCTAACGGCTTGGTGAGCCAACAATTTAAGGCAAAATGTCAAAATTCTAAGGGGATGATGAAAATATTACCTATATTAGAATGGAAATGGGATAAAACTATCAAGGATAATATAAAAGGTATTATAATGAAATTTAATGTAAATTATTATATATGTATTTTTGTGTATCATCTTATAAATAGTACCCATTTCATCAATAATTGTGAAGAATTCTCACTCTATATACTTAATAAGATATATATCAAATAAGTGGTGAGTTTATATAGAAAACTACAATAAATGGTGTCATATTAATATCCTAGGTTTAACTCAAGAAGAGATATAAAATTAATTTAATATAGAGTTGAACTTCAGTGGAACATATCATCCTCAGATAGATGATCAATCTAAATGGACCATTAAAACTCTAGAGGACATGCTTAGAGCATACTCAATGAACTTTAAAGGAGGTTTAGATTAACATATCCCACTATGTGAGTTATCAAACAATAATATCTTCCAATCAAGAATTCATGTGGATCCATATGAATCCCTATATGGTAAGAAATATTTAATTGCAACATGTTGGTATGATATTGAGAAAGGAAGTTATTGAGACCAAAACTGAAAGAAGAGGAGGATGAGAAGGAAAAGTCCATTCAATAATATATAACAGATACTCAGAGTCAGAATAGGATTTATTTTAATAATCATTGATTTGATATGGATTTTAAGTTTGGGAATAAATTATAGACCATAATATCTCTATGGAAAAGAGTTACGAGGTTCATGAAGAAGGGAAAGTCATATCCCAGGTAAATGCTCCCCTTTACATTTCTTGATCATTGCAGGGCTATGAATTATCAAATTTTCCTATAACCAAACATGACTCAATTGCATGGTGTGTTCCATGTATCTACCTTTAAGAAATGTTAAGGATGTATATATTATATCATTGAAATGCATTAAATATAAATGTGTTATAGTGGGTGGATGATCTCACTTATAAAAAAAACAAGTGGAAATATAGGATCATAGAGGTAAATTGCTATGAAAAAAATATATCATCTTGCTAAATTAATATAAATAAAATATAATTATTAAGATGAAACATGGGAACCTAAGTATTTTATGAAAAAGTACCCACATCAATTTTTGTTGTATAGTTTCTGTTTAAATTTCAAGGATGAAAGTTATTAATGGGGAAGAATTTTATAACCCATAATTTTAAAATATGAAAATATTCCCTATATAATATATGTGTAGTATAAATCAAACAAATTCCAAACCCCATTTAGTCAAATAAATTTAAAACATTAAATATATAGTATAAGTATACTGCATAGAATTGAAAATAGTACAATGAGTCAATAAACAAAAGTAAAAAATAAAAATAGAACTTGATATTCTTGTATGTTTTGGACGCCTAAAATTATCATGAACAGGAAGAAAACCATAAAAAAATAGATTATTAGAAATACTGAATAATAATAAAATTAAATATAAATAACTTTGATAGAAAAAATGAGTGAAGGAATAATAATGGAAATGGTAAGTTTGATTAGGAAGTGTAGTGATTATATGATCATTGAGAATAATAACTAACCATTGAAATTGAAAAGTTAACAATGATAATAAAAAAATAAATAAAAATTAGTATATAAAACGATTAAAAATAATTAAATATAAATATTATAATTCTATAATGTTTTTTTTCAAGTAATAACACCTAAAAGAAAAATAAGTATAACTTTTAACAATATAAGTTTTAACTTATTTGGTAAAATAATAATTTTTATGATAATATTATATTATAAAATTTTGAAAATTATTTTTATTAAAATATAGGTAATAATTAATTATTAATCAACTAAGAATTAATAAATTGTAACAAATAATAACATAATCACTCATATTAAAAGAAAGAGTATTAATTTAAAATAAAATTATTATTCAATGTATTATATGATTTTATTTAAATATTAAATGTATATTAGTTAATAAATTAATTTTATGAAATGGAATTTATTTTTGAAATAATAAAATTGAAATTATCTTATGGTGATTTTTTTTTGGATTTTTCTGAAAAAGTTGATTTTTTGGTGAATAATAAAAAATTCTTCTTTTATGAATATTGTAAGTTTTATGATATAATAATGATATAAATATGATTAAAAAAATTATAAAAACATTTTATTCAATTAAAATTAAATTAAATAATAAAATAATTCATTTAAAAATAATAAGTTGAATTTATAAACCTGTATTTGGAATTATAAATCCTAAGTTATATTTTATTCTAATAAAAACTATTTCTAATTATTTACCTTTATTAAAGTATTTTAAATATTCCATTATAGTTTGGACAGATTATAATTTCAAAGAAACCTCCATTTTTAATAAGAAACCAATATAAATTATAATAATTAGTACTATTCATAGCATTTGATCAAAATTATAAAATAATTTATACTTTATTCTAAAGTACCCTTCCCTCTTGGCTATATAAACACCCATATTCTACCCCTTTATCATATATTCAAAAACTCCTTTGAAAAATATATTCCAATTTCAAAATCTAAAATTCCCAATCCACATCTCTAATTTCCTAGTGTGATTAAAAGTTTCTCCTCTGAAGGCTTTAGGCTCAGTTCAAAGGAGGCGACTCGGGGTGTGAGGTAAGGGTTTTGAAACCCTTATTTCCATTTCAATCCCCCATAGTCTATTATATAAATAAATTAATCATTAAATTTTTCCTTAAAATACACTATTTATAAAAAATATTGTTTTTAAACAACTCTACTAATAAATTGTTTATCTCTTCTTTTTAAAACTCTCTTAAAAACATTATTTCACCCATTATTGTTTTACGGTACCTAGGCGGACAATGAGATTTTATTTTTAAATTATTTATTTTAGGTCTATTATTAAAAATTAATTTCCTAAATTAATTTTTCTTAATTACCAAATAATTTTATTTCTATTATTTTGGAATGATAATGTAGGTATGGTAATAATGAAATTAAATGTAACAGCCAAAATCATTTTCAACTGTCAAAGAAACTTTTTTCGAGGAAGATTCCAAGAATTGTAACTATTTATTAGTATATTTAATTCCATAACATATAAAATGATATGAACCATATCACATGATACTTTGGAGCTTATTGAACCATTTTATTGTGACCATTGACTAAACACTACATCAAAGTTGTTTTTGGAACCATGAACTGAACAACACATAATTTTTTTTTGTAAGAAATATAAATTTTCTAAATGAATAAAAATTGATGGAAATGTATTATAAGAGATTAAACAAATAATAAAAGGTTATAAATTAGGTAATTAAGTAATGAAGAATTACAATTCATGAAGTCAGTGGGGGTATTTGAAGTAATTATAGACTCAAGGTAAGGGTTCTTTCTCGCCCTTTCTATTTTTTAGAGATATTTTCTCTATCAATCAATATCTCTATCTCTTAGTATTTTTACCTTTTTTAAAATTATTTTCTTCCTTTATTTATTCTTTTTATTTCTTCCTTTTTTGGGTTATTCATTCCATTACGTTTCCCTTTTGTAGTCTTCTATATATGATGTATGATCCGAAGTGAAACACCATGTGATATTTATATGTAATCATAAAAAATAGATCCACGAAAGAAATTATATTGGGTGTGTTACATGGGGGATATACATTATGTAGTCAAGAATTGAATATATAGAAACCATTTTTATCATCATTTGTTCCACCACCTTCACCATAACTTCTATCACCCATCCATTACTCTACTGTTAAATGAGACTGACTCCATTAGAGATCATCACATTGATTTGTCATAGCTTTGTCACCATTATTCAGTCATTGTTTATACACACCATAATTTCTAATAAAACTACCACACCTAATCTCCACTAGGCTTAAAACATTCTTCTACTTATCCATGTGAACCCACTTCCCCATAAATTGTGCACCACTGTGTTGTCCCAAATAGATGATACCTCCATCATCACTAATCCCTACCACTGATGGTTGGTTGGGGGAAAATATGACATTATAAGTTCAATTTCACAATTTTATTCATCAAAGAACTTAATATCTTATTTTTTATTATTAATCCCAAGAGTTTATTTTATTATTATTGTGATTTGTGGGTGTGAAGATTTGGGGAATATGATATGATTAAGTATTCTGGTTTTTGTTTTCAATGCATACATTATTTTCTAATTTATTAAACTAGTAGATTCTATGTGAAATGTTCTTAGTGCCTATATATCATTTTGTGGTTCAATATGAAAGTAAAATTAGAAGAGAAGTAGATCTTTTACAGTAGAGGTTCCATGATGTAAAGCTTAGAATACACCATAGTAGGTTAGGCTACACTATAACAAATGTTTCCACACCAAAAAGAAGGGTGGGTTCATTTTTAGTGAAAATGGAAAATCAAAGTATTCCCCAAAATAGTGAAGTTTCACATTACATAGAATGGGTAGAATAATTTTAGTGGATTTTTATTTTTGCTGATCTCTATTCCTAAGAAATTATACTACACCATAGTCAATAATATGAAATATGGACTATGTAATAGTGAGAAAAACATTATGTAGAGATGAGTCAGTTGGATTATAGTTATTTTTGAGTTTTGGTGACCTCCACACTACAGTGAGTAGTCTACACTAAAGTTCTTGGATTGATAGAATTTTGTGATTATTGAGATTTGGTGACCTACACAACATAAACACTTTACCATGTTGTAGGGAATCATGATAGTTATAAGAAAAATGATGAAAATATAAATCCTACATTATAATCCCCTAAACCATTATTTAGAAGTTCAATCTAGATAGTTTTGAGGGCTCATGATGGCTTGACTTCATCTGATGAATTTGGAGGTTATTTATATATAAATAACTAACAAATTCAAATTCAATGACCATGATATTTGGATTTTAGATCCAAAGGTTGAGTTTGAAACATGAGTTAAAAGAATTTTATGATTTCAATTTTAATTTGAATTTCAAACCGAAATGATAATTTCTATTATGAATAATGTGGATAAAATGAATATAACTTCACAGGGAACGATAGAAAGAAAATAAAAATAATAATAAGAAGATAAGAAGAAGAATAAGTAGTTATTTATATTGAAATAGAGTAAAGAGATACTTCATGTATTTACAATAGTTTATGAAGAAGAGGATATGAATTATATTAATAATTTAAGGCTCAATTTGGAAGGATTTATTGTTATCGATATTAAATAATGTTTTATTATTTTTGTAAGGGGTTTACTATCACATTTCATAGAATTGATTTTATATGTGTTCAAGGACAAACCTTTATCTTTATACCAATATGTTTAAACTATTAGGGAGTATAACCTCATTAGAATCAATATAATTCTAAGGACTAGACTTCTTATTTTATGAGGAGAACCTTTTAAATCTATTATGTCCTTGTGTATATGTGTTAGAAAATGATCAAGACTCACTTTAATCGGTGACTAGGGTTGTTTCACCAATAAAATGTAAAATAATTAGAATCACATATTCACCCCTCTCTTAGTTATTCTTTACTAACTAAGTAGGTTCCTTTTTAAGTTGTATCAGAGGGAAAGTTACCCTCTTTGGTGATTTTTTGTTTGATGTTTGGGAAGTTGTCTCTCTCTATTCAAATTTAGTGTCACTAAATTCCTGGTGTATGTTATAGAAAATCATAATTTAGTGAATATAAAGGGGATTACCACTTTTTATGAAAAAAATTATCATATATGGAAGGAAAGTGTGTTGACTTTAGATTTATCAATTGGTTTGTAAGTTCTTGGTGGTTACAATTGATGCGTTTCCACCTCCTGATGAGAGTATTGATTTGATGGCAACATATTGAAGGAATATTGAGAATAATGGTCATTCCAAGAATTATTTTTAATCTTCATTATTCAAGAATTATTTTCTCAATGTGAGACTTATTAAGATATCCAAAGGCACTTAGGATAAAATTTTAAATATATTTAAAGGAAATAGGAAGGTGAATTATGATAATCTATATATCTGGATATTAAAATATAAAGATACGAAAGTGTAAGAAGATAAAATTATATATAGATTATTCATAATATTTAATTATATTTTTAGTACTATTTGAGGTTATGGTAAAAAAATTTAATATTCTAGAGTGGATAAGAAAATAATTTTTTTTCTTTCTATATAGGTTTGATGCTAAAGTATTTTCTCTTAAATACAGGGATATAGAATCACTTAATTTAGATAATTTTATTAGAATTCTCATTTCCTATGAGTTGAAGAAAGAATGTGTCAACAATAATAAGTTATAGGATTAAAAATAAATATCTTTTAAGGCCTTAAAGTAAGATAAGTATAATATGAAAGTTAATTATTCTAATTCTAATTATGAATATGATTTGAGAAAAAATTTTTATAAGAAAATGTCCCTAATTTATATAAATTTTAGAATAGGAAAGGGATGGTTTGAGGAAAAAATTACACAAAAATGATTTTGGTGTGAAGAAGTTGGATATTTTTAAAAAAAATTCCTAAGTTAAAAGAATATTGTGTTAGTGATAAGGATAAAGAATCTACAGGGAGAATATTTAATAAAATATCAAAAAATATAGAAAAAACTAGGGTTTTCTTATATAGTTTAGTGAAAAAATCTCTCAAAATTCAGTAATGTAAATTTATTATCTAAATGTGAAATAAGTGATAGTAGTGATGAGGAAGAATAAATAGAGATGTCAACAGCTACTGATGAAAAAATTCTTATTGAAAAGGTGAATATAGAATAATTCACTAGTGAAGTATGTAGTGATGTTGAATAAAATTTAGAACTTGAGATGGAATTATTATTGAAAATAAAAATTAAATAGTGTGTTACAAATATCTCTATGTTTCGAAAATAGATAAAAAATATGAAAAATGAAAATCAATATTCTAGAAGTAACGAATAAGTTTATATTGAAGCAAAATTAAAGTTATAGAAATGAGTTAATGAATTGAAAAATCTTGTTATTTAATTGAAGATTTCAAGATCCAATATAGAAGTAGTGAAAGGTAAAAATGAGTTTTATTTTTTACAAAACAAATTAATGAGTATCGAAAAAGATATTGAAAAATGTAAGATGAGCTGTATCTATAAGTTTAGGGAAAGATCAAGTAAAGAAAAGTCTCCTCGACAAAAACATATATTTGTAAAAAATGATTATAAAAACACTTATATAACTTTTAATATATCAAAATAGAATAATAAAACTGTTAATTTAATTTTTTTATTAAAATCCGGTGATTCTCCAGATTTGGGATATTTTGAGTGCATCAAATTGAATAAAAAAATACTAAAAATGGTGATGGAAAAAGTGCTAAAAAGAAGTTTAATATGAAGAATAATGAGTCTAAAGTACACAAAAATTTTGGTTTGCATAAAATATCAAAAAATAATGATGGGAAGAAGGTAGAAATACATGATCACAATTCTAGAGAACTTGATGTTTATAAAAGAAAATATTTTTATGGTTATTTTTGGAATTGTGGAGGGTTTAGGTACATGGTAAGGATTTTTTGGTTTAATTACCTACAAAATGACGAGTGTAGATGGTTTTGAAGATATAAATTGAGGGGGATTCATCTCTCTCAATGGATAACATTTTAGTGAAAACCTTTTAAATCTGAATTGAAAATTAAAAATAGATTTAAATTGTTGGAATATGTTTGTGAATTTTTTGATAAACATGGTAATCTTGAAAAAGTTTTTTATTTCTATTATAAAAAATAAATTTTTTTTAAGTGATATTATATATAAGTATTATAATAAGAAAAATAAAAGAAAGGAAAAAGATTTGGGTTTTGATTTTGCTTATAAAGAATCCAAAGGATGTCCATGGATTTTGGACAATGCTTTTTATTCTTGTATGATAGGAGATATAAATCTGCTAATGGACATTTAAATATGTAAATAAGGATAAATGACCATTGTAAAGGATTTTTTACTCATAATAAAAGGTTCTGGATCATAATTGATCGGTAAAGATATATTAAAATCCAAAATCATGTTGTATCTTGAAGGACTGAGACACAACTTTCTTAGTGTGTCTGAGTTATCTGATAAAGGTAATGAATCAATATTTTATAAAGATGGGTTTTTGTGTGAATATCATGATATATGTATGTATAATGATAAGAGGATAATGAAAAAGATGTTTTTTCTTAATATTTGTGATTATGGAAATTCTTTTAATTTAATCATAATGTAAGAAAATAAAGTGTGGAATCAAATAATTTTTCTTGTTTTCAAAAGGAATACGTGTAAGCATATTTATGGAAAAATGTTAAATATGTTCCTAAGTTTAAAATAGAAATGAACTCGATGTATTGTAATTTAAAAAATAGAATTTTTTTTAATACTCCACACAAGAAGGTTGAATTAAAAACTACTCATCCTTTAGAGTTGACTCACTTTGAAATTTGGGGCCCTATGAGGAAGCAGTCAACAAATGGGGATATGTAGTTTATCTCATTTATTTATGTATTTAATCAAATTACATATATTATTTTTAAGAAATATAAATTAGAGTATTTAAGATGCTTTAAAAGTTTCTATAGAAGTGTTTAAAAAGGGTGTGGTTCTTTGAATAAGATTCAAAATGATAATGGTGTACAGTATAGAACTGGAATATTTGAATCCTATCTTAAAAAACATGACATTCATCATAAACATAGTGTGGCATAAACACCACAAAAAAATGGTGTGACAGAAAAAAATAATATAATCCTTATAGAAATGGATCGTACTATATATATAAAGCATGATACATGTTCATGTCTAAAACATTATTAGAAATCATGGAAAAAGGACTCAAAATAGAGGAACTATTTGAAAAAACTCTCATATATCATTTCTCTCTCAAGTTGAACCAAAATATGTGAAAGAAGTACTGAAAAATCAAGAGTTGATTAATTTAATGAATTAATAGTTAGATGAAATTGAAAATAAGGAGACTTGGCAATTGGTACCCAAGCCTAAAGAAAAGTTAATCACTGGAAGAAAGTAGGTGTTTCAAAACTAGATGAATGAAATAACTGATGTAGTGAGAAAGAAAGAAATTTTATTGTGTAAATAATATTCAAAGGTTTAATGAGTTTACTTTAATGAAATGTTTTCACAAATTTCAAGACTTGAAACCATTGGAATTCTTATTTCCATTGCAGTACAAAGTCACTACTAGATCATTCAAATGGATTTCAAGCCATCATTATTCTATGGTTAATTGGAAGAGGAAGTTTATATTGTCCTACGATGTGTTTATTTCTTATTGATGATGAGAATTGTGTTTACAGGTTAAAAAGGATTTATACAAGATAAATAAATCCATAATATCTTGGTATTATATGTGTTAAACCATCCTAAAGAAGTTAAATTACAAAGAAGAGAGAGTTGAAAGAAATATCTACATTAAAGATTATAACTTGGTATTTCTCATTTTCATTATCTATTTAGATAACAATATTTTTTCTGGAAATAATGAAGGAGTTTGTGAATAATTTTAAAGATAAATGAATAATCTTTTTGAAATTTCTATTATTAGGGAGATCAGATACTTTCTTAGCTTAAAAATTTCTCAAGAAAATGATTATGTTTTTCCATATTAAGAAAAGTCTGGTAATGGAATTTTGAATAGGTTTGGAATGAGGGATTTTAAGTTCATTTATACACCAATTTCAGTAGGAATGAATTTATCTAAATATAAATACATAAAGTAAGTTGATCTATTTGAAATATTCGAATCTGATTGGAAATTTACTTTACATGACCACTTCAAGGGAAGATATAGTTTATTCTATTACTCTTTGTGATCGGTATCAAAGTACATAAAAAGGGTCTCATTTTTTGGTTAGAAGGTTAATACTTATATTCCAAAAAGATATAATATATTTCATGTTGAAATATGATAGTAAAAGGAAAATTTATCTACTTGGTTATTTTGATTCAGATTGGGAAGGGTGTGTTGATGATAGGAGGTATACATATGGTGTGGATTTATTTCTTGGAATAAGATATGTTTTTTAGAATTTAATAAATAAAAATTTAGTAAATTAAGGCTTAAAATGTGGATTGAAATCATGAATTAAAACAAATTTTGTAGATAAATACTCAACCAGATGATCATACAGTTGTAGTGAATTTTTTTACTTTTGGGATGTGTCAATCAAAGTGCTAATAAACTTTTAAAAAATTTATTTCTACATTCAATGTCTAATCACATTGATAAAATATCACCTCATAATATATCTTGTAAATAATAATGAATTAATGTTGGGATTTTTTATTTAAAAGAATAAATGTATGATTTTTTCACCAAGATAGTACCGAAGGATGCTTTCCATAATTTGAGGTTGAAGCTAGGTGTTCAAGCTTTATATTTATAAGGGTAAGGTATTGTGTTTTTGTCTTGTCTCTCATATTGTCTTTTGATATTATTTCTAAGGGGGAGAAAAATTGACAACATTAAATTTACTTTAATGGTTATCTTCCTATTATTTTTCAATGGGGGAGTATAAAATAAATGGGGATAATATATTGATATCTATTACCTTTGGGGTAATCATAGATTTCGATATAGTTTTTAAAAAGGGGTAAGCTGTTATTTCATCATGTATGAACTATTTTAATAGTTTATTTTAATTGGTTGTAGGAATATCTCAGGTTTGAAATAATTTTTGATGTGATCACAAGCTATGAATTTTTTAATTGTTTATTATATGTGGATATAGAAATATTTAAGGTTTGAAATAAGTTTTGATGTGATGATGAAGTTTAGTTTGAAAGTGGTGAAGTTCGTGTGTAAGAAAGCTATATATAGATCACTATCATATATAAAACATGGTATTATTTATTCAATGTTATTGTTTCCTACACCAAGTTTTATCATGTAGTATTATAGTTATTGAAGAGTGATCTATTGATAAGTTCTTAGAATTTTATAGTGATTTATGTTCCTTTATTTCCCAAAATATCCAAAGGGGGATATTTTTTATCCTAATTTGTTTTTTGATGGGTGTTGTTATTTTTGAGAGTGATGATTTGGAGAAGTGGATATGATTAAGTCTATTGGGTTTTATTATCAATAAATAAATCATATTTTAAGTGATTTAATTATTTAATGTTATTTGAAATATTCTCAGTGACTATATATCATGTTTGTAGTTTATGATGCAAGAAGAATTGAAGGATATGTGGAGATGCTTTAGTAGAGGTTTCACACTACTGATCTGGGACTACACTGCAATAGGATAGAATATTCTTCAAAAAAGTGTCCAAGACTCATATGATTTTGGATCCATTTGTATTGAGACTATAAAATTTGTGTACTTCACACCGCAATGATGTTTCACATGCCAGAGCACTTGTATAAGAATTTTGATGTCTCTGGATTTTTGGAGACCTCAATGTTACCAAAATTATACTATGTTGTAGTTAAGAATAAGATATATGGATTAAAATATAGTGACAAGGCCACACCTTAGTGAGGATTTAGCTGGATTATAGTGGATTTATAGTTTTGGGGACCTCCATGCCATAGTGAGTAGTCCATAATATAATGTTTAGATTGATGAAATTTAGTGGTTCATAAGATTTGGTGACCTCGATGTCATATCCCATTGAACATGCCATATAGAAGAATTAAAGTTATATAGAAACTACTAAAAACTAAAAGGCTACAACATAATCCCCTAGAATACATCATAGAAGTTCTATCTTGATAGTTTTGAGGGTTCATGATGACATGGATTCATCTTATAACTTTAGTGGTTATTTCAGTCTATAATAACTTCCAATTTCAAATTGGTTGATCATTATATTTTAAATTAAGATCCAAAGGTTGAGTTTGAAATAACAGTTAAAATAATTTAGTGATTTCAATTTAAATTTTAATTTCAAATTAAAACTATAAGTGATTATGTAAAGAATGTGGATAGAATGAGAAGAATTTAATATCGAAAAATGGAGACCAAATGAGAAGAGTAAGAAGAGAAGAAAAAAAGTAGTAGTTGTGTATATGGGAACAAATTGAAAAATTCCTTTATATATTTCCACAAGTTTACTAAGTAGAGGAGAAGAACTATATAAAAAATTAAAGGCTATGTTTG
The DNA here is from genome assembly GCA_963277665.1 of Viscum album. Taxonomy (NCBI): domain Eukaryota; kingdom Viridiplantae; phylum Streptophyta; class Magnoliopsida; order Santalales; family Viscaceae; genus Viscum; species Viscum album. Next base: position 1,410,640,141 of record OY728125.1, read on the forward strand.
GAAGGATTTATTATTGTTATTGTCAAATTATATTTCATTATTTTAGTGTGAGAGGTATTATCACACTCCGGAGACTTGATGTAATATGAGTTCAAGGATAAACCCTACTCATTGTAACTATATGTCAAAATTAGCGGGTTGTATGATCATGGTAGAATCTAGATCATCATAAGTAATATCATTCACAATTTTAGAGGCAAGCCTTGTAAATATTATGTGTCCTTTTTGGTTGTTCTTTCCAAATAATGATCAAGATTGAATTTTACTAATGGTAAGGGTTGTTTCACTAAGAAGAAAATAAAAGAATTAGAATCACTGATTCACCCCCTCTTAGTGGTTTCTCACTGATTCAGAAGGAACCTTTTAATTCTTAAAATATAATTTTATGATAATCATTGGAGATTACCTATGATAATTTCAAGTGATGATAATTTGCAAAATGAATGAGGGATTTTAGAATAACAAACATATAAAAACACCAACAATATATTATCCTAAATAATCTAAACAATTCTCAATAAATATAAATTATAAAAAATGATCCCATTATTGATAATTTTTTTATAAAAAATTTGAAATAAAATTACTTTAATAATGAGTGATATGTTTTAGAACCCGATTAATCGATAGTTTTAATCAATATATTTTTTAGTGGTGTTGAATAAATAATTATGAGAAACATAGGTTTTTTTTAAAAGTGTATAAGGAAAAACCACAAAATTTTCCCTGCCTCATGGTAAATCTATGATTCTTCAAATTACTGTCACCTAGATTTAATTTATCTATGGAAAAACTCCCCTTGATAGAGGATTAAAACACATATTTATATTATAAAATTTGGTTAATGGGTGAACCTAATAAAGGCCCAAAATGGCCCAAACTAAGGCCTAATATCCAGGTAATTGAATTATAACCCCCTTGGTAAAACACTCCATTAATAAGACAATCATGGTTTCAAAATTTCAATCGTTGATTTTGTTCAAGAGATACCAACATTCATGATCACAATATAAATATTTATTTACTTAATAAATATTTAATATCCCTTAAAACTCAATCATCACAGAGTTAAAGTAAATATAATATCAAGGGTAGACACAACACCTTGAATTGAACATAACCATTGAAAAATTATACCAAGGCTATTTACTAATATAATTTTACAATTTTACCACTTTTAAAGGATTAAGACTTCAAAAACCAAGAAATGAGTTAAGTAACAAGCAATGAAAACCCATGACGTGACAGAAACATCTCACCAAAGTGAAAAACCACAACATGTAACCACAAGTACTACTAAAAGACAATAACATGAAACTAACACTATAGTGAGCAAGAAACCCCATTCACACTTTATTGTTTATTTATTAACTTATATTTAACATATCAATATTGTCAAATAAAAATTCTATATTTCCCCTTTCTTAATCAAATTACCAAATTTAAGGGATTTAACTTATCCAAGACATGTTTAAACATATAAAAAAACATAAAAACACTATAGAGTGCTAGCATAATGATAAATTGACAGACACATACTAATAATAATGAAATCATATAAAACAGAATATGCATATTCAATTCACGTTTTCCTTTTTATTTGTTTCAATCTAATCAACCATATTCATTAGTCCAATATCATCTATTTATCCAAAAAAAACTAAATAATTACTAATCCATATTATAAAAAATTATATAGTGAGAATTAAAATCACATACCACATACCAAAGGTTGATTGATGACATTACAGAGAGGAGAAGGAAACCAATGAACAAACGCCAATAACCAATCAACGATTACTCTAATAACCAAACAATTTCATTATACACCATTAGTTTAACCAAAATACACAAAAAAATAAACTCAAACTACTTCCAAAACCTCCTTGATAAGTAATAATAATAAATAATTAGAGAGATGGAGAATAAGAGTGCTAAATATTACAAGAAATCAACCAAAAAAGTAAAATGGATTAAATATCACTAAGGGAATTCAAAATAAAAAAACCGAGACCCTAAAAAACCTAATGTCTAAAAAATACTAATGGAATTGAAAAAAACACAATAAACCAATTAAATTCTTAATTAAAATAATACTAACAATAAATTCATAAATCTATGGCACTATGAAGTCATTCAATCTAGTCAAAATAACCAATAAAAAACACAAAACAATCCCCCTTATATCTCTATATTAGTTTTGGTGAATGAAAATTTAATTTTGATAATACCAATGCACAATATGGTGTAATGACATGTGCCACTCCTTAACATTTTGGATCACAAAAGTTCTGGTGCAAACATATAAAGAAATCATTAGGATATAACATCCCAAGGAAACACTCTTCTAAATCCAACAAGTAACAAAACATGATGAAAAGAATATATTTTTATTTTATCTATAACTAAAATTTTAGCTTAATATGACCACTTTTCCACTAATCACCTCCAATAATACCTAACAATGGTTTAAACAACTCAAAAACCACAATGTAGGGGATTTGGAAAAGCCCAACCTCAAAAGGGTCATTCTCTATGCCACAGATGAGATAAACCCTTAACAAAAGTGGAATTGAGTGTTATTTATTATATAAAAAATAATATCATTGAATATATGCATAATATATATATATATATATATATGTATTTTTATATGTATTTATGCCAAGAAAAAACACACAAGTTAATAAATAGTGAAATTCAAAATGATGCTAATATTAAAAATAGGTATTACATTAGTAGTAGTAGTAGTGGAAACTAAAAATAATGAAATATGGTTACAGACAAAAGAAAACATACACACACCCACCCCAATAGGTACTTATGATAACAACCCAATTTCTCCATTAGAATTTGGATTTAATCTAAAGTGATCTATTAATTTGTTATTCCAAGTTCATGAACTATAACATTTTTAAATAACTCAGTCATTTTTTAAATACGATAATTCCAAACAACTAAATATATATCAAATCTAAAAGGCCTATTCAAAAAATAATCTATCCCAATGACTATATTTAAAATTATATTGACTATTATTTATGTTATCTTCCATAAATCTTAAAGGGAAGCCCCAATAATCCAATACCAGTTTGATATTTAAACTTGTTTTATCCAACATACCTCTCTTCCTTCCTTCTCACACTAGCTCAGTGGACAACTAGTTACACATCCAATAACACATGCTTCTTGAGTCTACTACATATCCTAAAAATAATTCTATTATTCCACCCTCTCCATAAACCAGGTAAAATGAATAATATTCACATTCAATTATCACCATAACTCGTGCATGCTTTCTTTATCACACAACACCATGCAATTTTCCTATGAATCATTGAATAATGATTCACCTGAATGCCTCCAAATATCTCCATAAAATGATTATTATTCACTCCTATAGAATGCATTGGACTCTAATTGTTTACAATTAATCATATTATGAGCATTAAATTTTTAAAGAAACCAAAAAATAGATAGATTATAATTACTCATGGGTTATACCCATATTTTCTAGATGCAGGTCAGCAACCAGTGGGAATTTTACTAAAAAACTTCTTGCATAACAACAAAAACAAGAAAAAAATAAAAACAACAACCGAAAAAACAACAAAAAAACAACTTTAAAAACAATAACAAAAAAAAAACAAAACAAAAAAAACAAAAAAAAAACAATAAAACAATAATAAAAATAATAAGGAAGTTTTTGGTAATAAGTGGACTTAAACCTATTTTTTTTTAAAATATAATGTACAAGGATTTATAATGGGGTTCTACATAAATGAATATATAGTTTATGACATACATAATAAGAAGATATTGGTAAGAAATATTCAAGTAAAATAAAGGATCCCATTAAGATAGTATCAATGATTTCCCTATTCCAAAGATTATTAGATTCATTATTATCTTCATGGTAGACATGAGTCACATTCAGATTCATCCATTTTATAACATGAAGGTGAATAAACCAATATAGTAAAATTATACATGGCACATTCATCAATTTTGATCTTAAGGGTTCCAAAACAAGATTGGAATTTTATTCAACTCATAAGGAAGTCTATCAAAATAACGATCATATTTGATAGCTTGAATGATAGACCAAAGATCTTCTTTATAACATTAATGAAAATATATTTGTATCAGAAACCCTCTACAAAACCTCACCATGTTTTGAGGACTCCTCCACATCTCGAGGGACACGACGCACCTGGAGAATCACCATCAACATTAACCTTTATCCATGATGGAATTGAAGGAATAAAATAAATATATTTCAACCCAAATGGTTGTTTTCAACTTCTAATTGCACTAAGAGAACATAAGATATTGAAGTTAGATATGTCCTTACACATTAATCCTACATGTTTTTTTTCTAAAAATTCAACATTCTTATGTTTGATAGTTATAAAATAAGTGAATGATATAAATTTTCCATTTAAATGAGGTTATTTTTGGGAAATACATATGTTTGAAATCATAATAGCAGTGAAAACGTATAATAGATTATAGGCCCTTTAACTTCTAGTTACTTCAATAGCAGAGATAAGAAGTTCATTAAGAATAATATGAGTGGAAATTTGGACATTAAAAATGTCTTAGAGGTAGCTGCACAATTTCTTTACAAACCTACAGTTTAGAAAAAAATATAGTATTTCTTTTTAAATCCTTAGACACAATGCACAAGCTGAAATAGTTCTAATTCCAGTCCTATATATTTTCACATCAAATGTAAGAAGTATTTTTCTAAATCTTCCATAATAGAATAATTATATAGGGAGGAATAATGGATTCTTAAATAAGGTAAGTCACCTAGATTGTTTTACATCACTTCTAAACTTTAATCTATAATAGTCAATGGTATTGTGAAAACCATTGATATTAGTAAACCATACCAGTAAATCTCTATACATGAATTTATATATATGAAACCACAGTGTTATGTTAGTAGGTAGAATGAAAAAAATAACAACATATATATTTAATTAACTCATTAATAGAGAGATATTAAATGTAATTATATATTACTATCATATCCTTATATAGGATAACCGACCAAACTATGATCTAACAATGAAAAATATATTGTTTGAAAATGATCCATCTCAAACAACCCATTTTATCAATATAATATCACTTTAAGGCAGGCCAAATAGATTATAAAATCTAAAAAACATCCAATCTAGTTTTTTTTGTAAATCTGTACTGAAGCAATTTTGAGGTATAATTAGAATATGTCATTGAGTTCCAGGTGAATTTAGAAATCAATGATTCCTTAAATCTCCAAAGGTCTTTAATACCTAGACCACCCATGTTAAAGAGTTTAATGAAATAACTTCAATAAATTGAGACCAACTTATTTTTAATTGTGAATATAATTTAAAAAAAGTTTCTAATCATTCCATTAAGTTTTTATGAGGATGCATGAACATTTATATAAATAAAATCCATAGAAACATTAATGTGGCAACAAATTTAACAAGACATACTCTCCCCTATTATGGAAAGATCTTAACCTTCCATTTAGCTATTTGAGATATGATCTTTGAACATATATTCTCAAGGTTGAAGGAATTCAATTTCCCCTAAAAGAGTAAAACCCCCATGTAAAAAAGGGGGAGAGATCCTCTTCTAACACCCAAAAATTTTTCATACGTAATTTTCATGGAATTCATAAAAACTTTTCCAAAGACCATGATGGATTTATTTAATATAATAGAATATACAAAAACTTATTTATAGTTCCTAAAAATACCCATAATGTCCATGATAGTTATCTTATTTTCCTAAAAAAAACCATCCCATTAATGTAAAATAGTTTTGATGGTGTAAATAAACTCCTTAAAAATTTAATTTTCTTGTAAATTTTAGTGTTGTAGAGTTCACTGAGACATATAATTGGTGGTATTAAATTATTACAAAGAGAGTACCTAATAAGGTATCCCCCTACCTGGAAATTTTATAGCACCAAAATAACCTTTTTGGAGACTTATTTTAAAAGCACAAAGAGCCTATTAATTTTTAGAATTACTTTGATAATATTAATGAGAGTTCTAGAGAAAAAAAATCTATTTAAAAATATACATAATAAATGTCCATATGATGGTGTCAGATGATTTAGAGATGTTAATTTTGATATAAAAAATCACATCTTTAGCTTTCATCCTTAAAACATTAATACACTCTAAAGTCATGAAGATATATTTCTAAATATTCCTTATAGGAAGGAAACCAAATTAATTTGGGGTGATGAATTCACTAATGATTATCTCAATCCAAATGGCCATAATCTTACTAATAATTTTAGGAATTTCATTCCCAGTGCCAATAGTAAATAACTTGGAAAGACTCAAACCCGAGACTTCACTAAGACCTTATAATGAAGTTAAAATTGAGAAATAACCAAGGGACATAATAATAATAATAATAATAATAATAATAATAATAATATTTTTATGTTTTTATGAATATGATTTTTATACAAACACAAATAAAAATTATGAATTTTCATCCTGATACTTGAATTCATGAACTAAATTTTTGATCTTAAATATTTATGTATGTAGATCATTATGAAAATATTTTTGAGACCTAAAAAGTTTGTTTAAGCTGTTTTTTAGTATTTTAAAATATTATACACCATGAGTGATCAAGATGTGGCCTGTGAAAATTCTAAAACTTCCTATTTGACTCATTTTAATGAGTAGACCATGATGGTTTCTTCTATTAGTTCATCTTGAGCCCTTCTGATAATCAAATTGATAAAAAAAAGAATTGGATGCGTGTATGTGTGTGGGATGTTTAGTGAATTTTATATTGATCATGATGTAAAATGAGACTTTTACAAGACCAACATCATGAATATAAGTAATATGACTTGCATCAATAATTGTTTTATCATTTCATGGAGAATTAAGAATTTTAATCATGGCGATCAACGGTAAAGAACCCATGGAAGGTATTTTGGGTTTAGAAAAAATTATATTAGAATTGATATGATTAGTGTATTTTACATGAATAATGGATGGTGTGACAATTTATTTTCCCCATATTTAATTTATATACTTCTTGAGGATACCAATTGAACTCGATATAATGACGAGCTTGAACTGGATGTTTAAATAATGCATGATTATAGTATATTGGGATTTAATATCAACTCTATGCTTGAAAATTGTATAATTATGTGGAATCATACATTATGATATTTATTTTATTTCTCATTTCACACTATAGGAGGGAATTATACATAAATTTTGGTTAATTTCTAGGTGGTGGTCTATCTAAGGATTTATTTCATAACTGTGATAGGATAAAAAATTGTTATCAAAACTAGTTCAATGTGTTGTTGACTAACTTATTTGACTGCAGTGGATCAACAGATAGAATTATATGTATAAACATTCTTATTGAGATAATAATGTTAACTATTTATAGAAATAATATATATATGTTTATCCCTAGAAGTGTATTCTTAGGAGCATGATATTGATGTGATTACTGGAATGAGAATAATAACGTTGTTATAGTTGTGAGTGGTATACAATGATGATAACATGATTATTTTGGTTATTTATGATGGTTATATGAATATTTAAATGATGGATTAATATCTCAATTAAATGCGTGGAATCTCATGATATAACACTTATTATATGTCTAATGTCATATTAGTGATGGGAATACCATTATCTATGAAATCACCACCAAAGGGATCTTTTCTTGGGTGAAACCCATCATTTGGATAGGTGAGTGGACCGACCATATAGATAGAATTGTATTACATCTCTCTCCCCATTGAGTGGTATAGAATTGATGTTGATTGTATATTTATAGGTAATATTATAGTTCATATCCATCATGGATGTGGATGTGATGCGATTGTGGAAGTGGGTGGGTGATATGATGCCAATAATTAGAGATGTGGATACTAGATGGTGGGATTTGGTTTATGAGAACCATGTTTTATTTTGATAGTGTGTATTGTATTATATATACCTTATTATCAGGTGAGTGAGGATGAAATGATTTTATGATTTATATTTATGAATTGGGACATGTGGATTGTTATAATGGAATAAACATGTTCATGGTACATATTGAGGCACGAGGAATAAATAATTTACTAGATAATATTTTTATTATATCACCCTTGGTTGTTTTGGTGGGTGAGGAAGAAATTATGTGTTACGATTTTAATAAATTGATTATTATACATGTACAATATCGAATTGGTATTCATCCTTATGGGATATTCAATGAACTATGTTTATATAATCACACTATGTTTTATATACATGTTTTCATGGTCATGTTATAGAGTAGTTGTGTAGAATTTGTGTCACAAAGCAGCCCGAGTATACCCAACCCACCACTTGACCAAAATCACAACATGGACTGAAGGGTGTTCCTAATACCCATGGGTGAAAAAATAGTTCCTAGGAATCAATAAAACATACTTGGGAATTGTTTTTCCCAACAAATCAATAAAAAAAGAAATTCCACCCGTAAATCTATTATGAACCTTATGTATATCATACATCCAAGCACCAAAATAGATGATAAAAAATACAAACAATATGAGTAACAAAATATAAATGAATAGACATTCTAATACCAAGCATCATAATAAACTAAATTAAAAAATCACTAAGAATAATTAAGACATCCTGTGAATAAGACAAAGGATCCAAGCTGAAGATGCCATTACATATATTTCCCAGGATAAAAGAAACCAAAATCACACCAGTACCAACCCTCTCTATGTGAACCATGGTCACTCACCACATATTATACTATTAATCAATGATATGAACCAAACATACCTAAATATTTCAAATCCACAATACCTAAAATGAAACCCTAAAAATTACATACACCCGATGGTGTATACAAGGTGTGACTAAAACATTCCTAGTAATATGTCACCAAATAGTTTGTGAAATTACTTTAATTTTTTTTATTAGATATAATATGAAATACAATAGAAAAATTGGGTTTTCATACATTCATACACAAGGAATAACCAACATCACATCTATATCATTTATTTCAAATATTGCCTCACTTTTCTTTTAAATAAATACATTCACTTTGAAAATATTTCTTAAAACACACACACACACACCATATAGAATAATTAATTTTCATTTAAAACACCCTTTAAAAGAATTTCCAAAATACTATACTAAACCAAATCACACCACCAAAATAAAAAGATCAATTGAAGGGAACTATATCAATAATTAACAAAGAGAGAAAATTAAAGTAAACAATCTATGGTGCCACATTCCAATAAAATGGGGAATAAAAAAAGAAGTCAAGGTATCACTTATATGGAATCACCTTCTAAGGAATGGGTGTCATGGGATGTACCCTTGGTATTAATAAAATACAGTCCTAGATTTCATTAAGCATAGAAAAACTTCCATAATATATTTTATCCAAACAACATAATCAACCTGACTAGTTTGCACCCAACCTCATCAGAAGTACTCCCCACTAGCCTTATCCTACCACACAAATAGAGGGACACTAGTTGTGTGTGACTATCTTGTGTACCATAAACCTAGAGTTCCCACTTATCCACATGGTTCACATAACTAAAACATAAATGGATGTGATCAAAATAGTAAACGATATAATCTTAATAAACCATAAATGATTAATCACCCTCACCTTCAATATACTAAAAATTAATAACCCCTTTTCACCCATCAATCGATCACCATTATGAAAGGGGAAAACACGAAAATGTTCACATAGAAGGTATCACGCACATATAAATTTGAAAAACTATTTGAATGTTCGAAACATGCATGAAATATGACTTGGGATTCCAATTCCTTTTTGATGTCATTTTAAGCTTCTTTGTAAAAAATACCATGAAACAATCACACTTAAAACCAATTTAAAAAACCAAATACTATTTTTAATAAAACTCTTAATAGATTGAAATACCCTTCCTTATTTTATTCCATGAACAAAATAGGGATAAAAACCTTTATTTACCCAAAATAATTTTAAAAATATTACACAAACACTTTCCATTTCAAACATTACTATAAAACTAAAAGAAACTGTTAAATTATTTTATTCCATTTGTTATTTCACCTTGAAATGATTTTAGAATATAATAATAATATAACATATATGTATAATTTAACAAAAAAATACGTTAAATCATTAAGAAAAAAAATAAATGACGAATAAAGGAATATTATAAAAAAATATACCTTCAACCAAGTGGAAACACCTTATTACAAGCTACAGTAATTTACCTCCAATTTATGAGGTCTAAATAAGTAAGAAGATGGATTCTAAAAGCCTCAAAAAACCAAAATCTCAAATTAGAACCACTCACAAACTCAAATATCATCCTAATATCCCATAGGGTTTTGTTGAGGAAATGAGGCTAAGAGAAAAAGGAAAGAAAAGGAATAAATAAGAAATAGGAAGAGGAAAATTGGTGTTTATATCAAGCTATTCCCTTGAAATCCAAGGTTGGAGACTAAAAAATGAATGAGGAAGAAGGTATAAACTCCTCAACTTACCACAAAATAGGATAGTCGAACAAATCTTAAGGAAAATTGGGGGTTTTTCCTTTAAATTAAGCAAGGGAAAATTTTAGAAAATAATTTTTTGAAAATAGGGTAGGTTCGCTGGTTAGGTTTCACAGTTTGGTAAACCAAGCACTAACCATTAGGATCATTTGGGTAAATATTAAAGATCCTCCTAAAAGATTATCAAAAAATCTATATTAACCACTCTCAAGCCATTATCCAAACACCAGAAGCCAGAAAACCAACGCCGTTTCTTCTAGAACTCACGTGGTTTGGTCTAAACCATGTTCTACCCATGTATTCCAAATGTGTAATAACAAAATGAATTGGAAAAATTTCCACATATATTAATCTGAAAAGTTTCTCCTTAAACCATTAAACTCATGAAAATATCTAGAAAAATAAAAAATCAATCCTGAAATGTAAAAAAATTTAAATAACCCATAAATGACATCAAATAAAAAACACGAGGTGTTACAATTTCATCACCATGATTACTTATACCTGAAAAATTAGTTGATCAAGTTAATGGACATGGAACAAAAAAACCCCACATCAAATATGTGGTTGGTAGATTTGGGAAAAGACTTGAGAGGGTTCTATTTAAAGGGATTGGTCTGCCCAACCACTAGGAAAATTCTTAAAGAAGATGAAGGCCAAAATTTAATATCCCCACCATTTTAGAATGCACCTAAAATGGTTAAATTTTAATGAGACCCACAACTTCAAACATAAAAATATTAAAAACCAAAATTCGTTAAAATACTATAGACTTCTCAAACCACTATAAATTTCAAATTCACTGAAGTGAGAACTCTAAAACCCAAGGAAGAACACAATTCACAAGAAACACTCAGACAACACAACATGGCATCTAGAACACCACCCCCCAATGATACCTAAAAGAAAGAACCACATCATGAGGTTCTCAATGATAAGAATCCAACCATTCCCACCTATAGAAGGATGGACCAATAGGGTATACAATATTTAAACCACCAATATTCAAACTTCCACATCGCAAAACCATAAGGATACACATGAAAAATCACTCTAAAACTCTATGAAAAGAATTTAAGAATATATAAAAAAACACCACTATAAGGAAGAGGTAAAACTAACTAGAAATATATATAACCACCTATATGAGATTCTATATAATATCTCCACTACACTGTAAATAAATATATAGCATCCCAAGCCTTTGGATGATATTATTACATTATTTTTAAGAAACAAATCCATTAATTATAACCCAATGATCATAAGGCCTAGTTTCATTGGAAGAACAGGTTAATAGTATAACATAGTGAGACTAAAATAAAAATTATTTATTTTTTTCTCTATATTTTGATCCAATATAACGTCCCAGGTTCTTGATTTGGTTGAAATGTCCCCAAACTATTTTATTTTTTCTTTTAGTGAGTGAGTGTACATTATTTTTGATCTTTGGAATGTAATTCTAGATATTGATTGACCCATGTCCTTGTTTTTATTTGGTTTTTAAGTATTAGAAAGTAAATCAGTGTTTGGGATGAGTTTGGGTGTGGAATACTATGAATTTTGTTTTTGGGAAAGTATAGACATAGGTGCATGATTTGGAAAAAGTATGCGGCCTTCTAAGAGAAACTGTGCGAATCTCTAGTAGCACTAGTCACAGTTCGGAAGACCATATAAGTGGGGGTGGATGGCCATGTAAAACATCTAATTTTTTTAAAATAGGGTATTTTCATTAACTATGCATGGGTTGAAAAATCATGTGCCTATCATGAGCGTGTGTGGTGCTTAGGAAGTGATCACCACATCGTTGACATATATTTAGCCAAACAACGAAGCACATTTATTTGGTAGAAATTAATTTTTCTCAATCCTTTAATATTTGTATTATTTATCATCCTTTATTTTTCATTAAACTCATAGTATAGACGGATCCTCCATTTCCCTCTTTCGCCTATGCTTTGTGAAAGATCCTTGATCTGAGCTTTGATCGTTTATCCATTGGTGGATATAGATTGATCTTGGTAAGGAATTTGATCCATTATATTATTTTATTCCTTTATATCACAATATTAAATGCTAAATACATGTGATTTATTTTTCCCTATTTTCAATGATTTCATCTAAAACACCAATTTCTCTCAATTCAGCTCGAGTTAGAGGCTGATATTTGATAAAAGGGAACTTACTAGCCTAATGTTGGTGGTTCCTTGATTTCTACTTGATTTTTATATTGTTTTGGTGGTTTATTATTTATATTCCCTATGGTTTGAAAATGAGAGACACTAATAAATTAATGGTTTCTTTTAATTTGATTAAATGGATGATATGAGGTGCCTATGGGCATGATCCAGCTACACTACAATTGGTTAAGTTTGGTGTGGGACATAGACCAAACTGGGTAGGTTAGGCAGGGCATTTGTTTGAATTAAATTTAATTGTTTATATTGATGTAATTGGATCCCTAGTAACATGATAAGAAAGTGCTATGGATTGAGGTGATTATGATCAACTGGATTTAGGGGACTTAGTTTGTTAGGTTGGGTAAGGCCTGAGACATATGTGGTGATGATGTTCACAATGTTGATTACTTGGTCATCGGATTGAGGCAATGAGTCCGTCAGGATGTAGGCATCGCCTATGTGATATGGTATGGGATTGAACATTTGGAATGAACAACATGGTCATAGGGTCTTGAGGTTACAAATGATTTGTATTAGATTGTTTGGTGATTTCTGCTGACTATTTGTTGTCCAACACTCCGTTGGTTTCATGTTCACATGGTGAGGACTCAAATTGAGGTGGTGTTGACCACTCATTATGAGTGGAGAACCCCATAGACTATGAAGCTTAGGTTATGGTGTTCACAATTGGATACATTAGAGGTGATAACTATAGAAATCCACATGGATGGTGATGGACCATCCGTTGATGCTGTTGAGGCCATCAGTTAGAGACTATAGCTCACCATGATACTTTAGGCCATTGGACCTAGACTATAGGAGGCCAGATATCACCTAGCCTTGATATTTTGGGTTTTGAGATGATTATTTTTATTTATTAGAGGTCAAACATCACTGTACCTAATTTCATCAGGCATTGAGCCTATGGTGATTTTTTGAGCTAAAGCCTGAGGGGCTTGGGAATTGTTTTTTAGGTATGTGGTTTGTATTCCAATACTTGATTGATGGCACGAGGTATCAGTGACTTGATTATATGTGGAACCTAAGGGTTCACCTATAATGATACCCGTTAGATGATTCCTTGGGAACTAAGCCCCGGATCCTCACCACTAAAATATATATATGTAGACATTTTATATATTCCATATATATAATTATGTGAACATGTTCATAATTATACTGATGAAGAAAAAAATCAGTTATAACACTTCCTTGTGGCTGTTGATTTCAAGGGACTCATGTATTTTTTAAAATGTTCACATGCTTACTTTTATTTATATTTTACATAAACTTGTATAATTATGGATGTAAGATAGGCGCATATTGGTGGTGGACTACTGATTTTATACTCAAACAATACACATGACACTCTGGATGCATGTAGACTTTATTTATTTGATAATTGGTAATGGATTGAGTTTAATATATAGACCTTTGTGATCATGTCATAACTTTTGCATGGATTGATGGAATTGGACCATGGTGGTTCTTTCATAATCTACAGTTTCTTTTTGATATTTTCATTATTTATTTTTTTATATATATGTACTAATATGGTAGGCTAAGGATGACCGTGATTTTTATTACTTTATATGACCTACTATGGAATGTTGGTCTATAAATGGTATAGTTGATTCATAATACTATTTTATTATGCTTCTGTTGATATTTATTTTTATTGGTTACAACTTGTTTATGTTTATTCTTCTGCTGTTATATTTATCTATGGGCCGTTATTATTATCACCACATGATGGTATAATCTCTCCACAACCACCTAATCAAATCCCCACTGCTAAGAATTAGCCTTTGGCATAGGAGGAGGCATTCCTAAGGCCTTGTGGCCAACCGGCCCAGTGCATTTTTGTGTGTGGAAAATCAGGTTGGGGCACTATAAATGGTATCAGAGGGGGTTCTTAATGTGATTTTATTATAGGATCACAAGAACTGAATATTAAAATTGTAACCGAATTCAGTGGTTTATAAAAGATATCAAATTATTTCTTTCTTGTAGTTATACTATTTGGGATATAGAAGACTAGAGATAAGGATCTTTTCTAGATTGGGTAAAGAAATCATTCTTGGGTTCCTATAGCCCCATGTATAGGGGACATACCAAGTTTAAAGGGGGGTAAATTTATGTTTTTTATGTGATTTTATAGTTGATTTTAGTTCCACCTTGAGTTAAACACTTGGGTGCGGTGATTATCAATTAATTGGATTTTGAACCTTGGACTGGTAATGCTACAGAGATTTGATTATGCATCATGATAGGAACTTAGGCTCATAAGATGTATGCTTTTTCCTAGGTTTTTCATTGGGAACCGATATTTTTCTAAGAGGGGTTAGGCTGTTTAAGTTTTCAACAAAATAATATAAACCATTTTTCCTACTTATCCGCCTTTTAGTGTTATTCTACTCAACCAACCCAAGCATGTTGTTCTAATGATATAAATATATAATGTTATGTGATATAATAATCATGTGATATATCGGCCTAATTCCGATAATGGTATAAATGGATTATGAAAGGGGTGAGTTGTTTAAAGTGTCAATAAAGAAGATAAAAAATGTTTTCCTATATATCCTCTTTGGTTTAATTCTTCTCAGGTACTCTAGAAATGTTATATATGTGATACATGATGCCTAACTCTAATGTGGGTAGGCAAGGGACCATGAGGCTAGATGATACTTGATACCTCACTCTAATATAGGTGAGTAAGGGGTCATGAGGCTAGATATCATGTGACATGGTGTGGTAGATGAGTGTAAGGGTGGTGAGTTTGTGTTTACTGTTATACCTTTCCCAATATTTGATATTTATATCTATTTTGTTCTGGATTTTTGAAAAATGTGATTGGTATTTTATGGGAATCCACCTAGATGGGATCCAATGGAGTGTCACGAGGGAGGTGATATGGTGCTTTATGAGGGTGCATGGGATGAGGCCTTTGAGTGCTGAGATGAGGTATCAGAGGGTTGGGATGATCATGAGTTGTAGGTACATGCTTCGGTATAGGAAGTCCATCCATAATATATGGTAAAAATTGGGGCACGTATTGACAAGAAGATTAATGAGATCTTGGTATGGGTCATATAAGGTATTGATCTATGAGCTTAGGGAGATGATCCATATATGGAATAACTAACTCGAGAGTTCTAGTCTCAATACCCATATTTGTTTTAGGGTGAGGGTGGACTGTAGAAAGAAGAAAAATGGATAGTGTTGGTGAAAACTATCTTCGATCATCTTGAGAAACCCCAAGTTGGTGGGTGAATCTGGTGAAATACATGCTCTGAGGACCAAAAATGCACTGGTGGGTTGTACTGGTACAAGAAGGTAGACATGGGGACTATATGTGAATGATTTTTAGCCCATGTTCTTTGAGAAATTATTCATTGAGATGCTAAGGGTGGATAGAGCCTGTGAGTTCATGAATATCTAGCAGGGGATACATCAGTCATGGACTATGCATAAACCTTCATAGTCCTATCCCCTTTTGCACCAGTTATGGTGGGTGATGAAATTTCTAAGGTAAGGAAATTTGATTATGGTTTTAGGCATGAAATCATTGTTCAGGTGAATATATTTAGGCTGACCAAATTTTTAGAGATAGTAAATAAGGCACAGATAGCCGAGGAGAACTTGAAATATTGTTCATATACGAACTGGGTGACGATGTTAGCTAATATTAGTGGTAATGCTTTAGGTAATAGAAACCCGAACCATGAGGAATATTTCTGTGTGGTCATAATATAGATTTAGGCAGGGCACTAAGATTGGGTATTTAGCTGTATGATTCCAGTGTTGGAAGACCAAGCATGTTGAGACCTAGTGTTATCAGGTTCTAAATAAGTATTGGGCACATGGCCAGATGGGCCATTTAAAGGGGTTCTACAGGAAGCCTTCTTGAATAGATAGGAACATGGGACTTAGTCAGAATTAATAATCTAATGTTAGACCAGGAGCAGTACTAGGAAATGGTATCTCGGATTTAGCTGCATGTGAGTGTTATGGTAGACACAGCAGGAACCAATAGTTGGGTTATTGGCCTATAACAGGTGTAACTCATCCGGGATGCCAAGTCTCTGTTGGTGTGACCATGTTTCTTTTACATTTTGAATTTGGACAGTTTTGGTGCATGAAGTGAAAAAATGTTGTATGTGGGATAACTATAAACTGTGTAGTAGGTTATAATTAGTTATGATGCAATTTACTAATATGTTTGAGGTGTCTAAGAACCATGTATTATTATGGGCATTGATGCGATGTGGGTTCTATATAAGGTGCATATGCCTCAGGATTTTGATGATCATGAATATATGTGTATATATATGTGATACATGATTATTTTGAACATTTTTTGAGTTTCAAGATCTTGAGAAACTGATGGGATGTGGGTTATTATGAGTGTTTTGTTTGAAATAAGTACTTTTGTTCTTCTAATTATATATAAGATATGATGGGTGACAGGTATGACACAAGAATTATTTGTTAACCTACTAAGCCTCAAGAATGGAAATGCATCATGGGAGGATTTTAGAGTTCAATTATGGCCAACAGGACTATTGAAATTTTTACTTGTGGTCGAGAATCGACTGGTTAAGAAACTCTAATAGGGGGAGTTCCTTGAAGAAATGTGGACTGTAATATAATTACCGAGGTAAACTAGGTTGATTATATTGAAATTGGAATGTTTGGTACTATCTCTAGGTAAATATTGATAGCTCTTGGATGAGCTTTGTTAAGGTGGGGATTCTAGAAAGCCTGGGGTTTTTTAGTGGGTTTAAAAATCCACAACATGGATAATTTTTTTATGTTTGGTGAGAAAACAAACATTATTTTTGATCTTGAAAACCTAATTTTAGGAATTTTATTAACCTAAGGACTTATATTTAGATGGGTTTTAAGGATTTGTAAGTTCATTATAATTTCAGATGTGTTTTGGGTGTGTCAAACCCCAAAAACTCCATTTCAGGAAAGTTATGATAGAGGAACATGGTTTCGAGAAATCATGATACCTCTTAGGAGAAACTGTGCATACATTCAGTAGCCCTTGACAAAGTTTGGAAAACCATACAGGTGGGGGGTGCACATCCATGAAAAACCACTCTAGGTTTTAACAGAATGGATTCACATGGTCTTCCCCCAATTTGGAAAACAATGAGCCTATATCACGAACATATGGTGTTTAGGTAGTGATAACTGCACGGTTAGTGCACTATTATCTAAACCATTTGGCCAAACCATGTGGCTCAGTTTTTTTGGGAAAATTTCATATTTTACTTCCTTCACAATTTCCATTCTTCCTCCTCACTTCTTATTCATTCCACGTGCAATATGGGGGGGGGATTTTTTTCCTCCCTCACGCATGATTTAAGATAACTCATGATTCCAAGCTTCGATCGACAATTCATTGGTGGAAATAGATTCTTCTCAGCAAGGTCTTCATTCCATTATATTTTTTTCTTGGATTATTTCACCTTATGGACTATTAAATTCATTTAATATATTTTTCTCTATTTTTGGGAGGTTCATCTAAAATGATTATTTCTATAAATTCAACTCATGTTAGAGGATGATATTGGACAAGAGAGTACCTACTATCCTAAGGTAGGTGGTTCCTAGATTCTCATTGATTTTGTGGTTTTTTGGGCTTTTGTTCTTTATAAACCATGTGGGATGACCGAGAAAGACCCTAATAAATTAATATTTGCTTTTAGTTTGATTAAATAGATGATGTGAGATGCCCATGGGCATGATCCAACTAAACTAAAAAAATTTAATCTATTTAAGGGGCTTTTAATAACCTTGATAGTTTATTCTGGGTGTTTTTTGAGTAAAATTGAAATTTTTATGTCGATGTAACTGGTTCTATGGGAACATGGTTAGGAAAGCCTTTGGATTGAGGTGGCGATGATCACCTGGATTGAGGTTTCAAGGTTCATTTGTTTGGGAGAGGCCTGAGACATATGGGGTGATAATGATCACCAGGTTGACAACTTGGTTGTTGGATTGTGGAGATGAAGTCGTTAGGATAAGGGAATGGCCTTTGTGATATGGGATTCTATTGAACATTGGGAATGAGAGATATAGTTACAGGGGAATGAGTTTTCAGAACACGATTCTTAGGTTGTTTAGTGATTTCTACTCAGTATTTGTTGTATAGAACACTATTGTAGTCATGTACACATAGTTAGAACTCACATCGAGGTGGTATTGACCACTTATTGTGGGTGGTGGCCCTTGTAGACTATGTGTCTTAGGGGATGGTGTTGACCATCAAATATGTTGGGGTTTCTCACCATAGAAATCCACATGGGTGGAGATGGACCATTGGTTGGTGGTGTTGAGGCCATTTTTTGGGGGATGAGTCTCACCATGATACTTGTGGATGATAAGAATAGACTTTGGGGGGACAAATATCATTGTCCACTGGGTTGTTGGCTATTGGGATGATGATGTGTATTTATTGGAGGCAAGACATCACTTCCTCAGGAAATTAGGCTTTGACCCGACAATTATTTTTTGAGTTGAGGACCATGGGACTAGGTAATTGTTTTGGTTTGCTATAAGGACACCAATACTTGATTGATGGGATGAGGTGATGAAGACCTCATAATAGGAGGAACACGATGGTTCACCTGGTATGATACTAGTTAAGGGATGCTTTTGGAACTAAGTTATGGATTCTCATCAATGAAATTATATATATGGCGACCTCTGCTGTATTATATATATAATTTGTGAAAAATGTTTTGACTTATACCTAATGAAGTAGGAAGAACACTTCCTTGTGGCTATTGTGAAAAAGGGAAGCATGCATTTTATTAAATGTTCCTATTCTTCCTTTTATTTATATTTTCCAAAAACATGCATAATTATGAATGTATGATATGTATATTGTTTGTGTCCTACTTATTTTATACTAAAACCCTAAACTAGCCCCTCAGGATGCGTGTAGACTTTAGGTATTTGAGATTAGGTAAAGGATCGATCTCAAGACCTGGACCTTTGTGATCATCTTTCACCTTTTGTATGGATGGATGGAATTGGTCCATGGTGGTTTTAACATAATCTGGAGTTTTTTTTGAGATTGTCAAGATTTATTTACTTATGTATATAATGTTATGGTTGTCCATGGGTGGCCTTATTGTTTATTTCTTTATATGAACTGCAATGTCATTTTGTTTCTACAAATGATATCGTTGATTCTTGCTATTTTTTATAACAATTCAATAAATATTTATTTTTTATTGCTTCTAATGTGTTCAAGGTTCTTTTTCCAATACACTATTTATCTATAGACCATTGTTATTATCTCCACCTAACAGTATAGTCTCCCCACTATCACCTAATTAGACAATTGTTGTTAGTCGATGGCCTTTGGCTTATAGGGAGGAGTGCCTAAGTCCCAGTGGCCTACTATACAGGAGCACTATTTGAGTGTAAAAATGGGTCGGGGTGCAACATCCTAAATATTTTTGAGCTCAAAAAACTACATGGGATAACCTAGGTAATACATAGACAAAAGGGTTGAGCTAAAAATCCTACTATGAGAATAAACATGACAAATAAACATAACATGTGAGTCAAAGGTATACCGGGATATCATAAAATAAAAGGATCAAGAGTAAGCACATGGGTGCATAACATAAATTACATGGTATCATAAGATCATGACATCATAGTAAACGTGTCAGTAACATATAACATGAAATAAAAATGAATTTAGGATAACTTCCTAGACAATATCACAGGGTAGAAAAGTTCCATAAGGGATTAGGTTTACTCTCTAATCCCTTAGATGATGTCTCATGAGACTAAAACATAATCTAGTGCATTATATTTAAATATGGTTGCACCAATAATAACATGTTCATGATTTATATATTCTAAATTAAGGAAATAAATCCTAAGGAAGAAAACTAAGAATTACCCATGTAAATAAATGGGTTTTATAATATTGTCTCATATTATAACCAAATAAAATTTCATAATGAACAAATATGAGAGAGGGGTATAAGGCATGGTTACCCCATCAAAGTGATAATAATATACTCATATATTTGAGTTACATATGTACATAATTTAGCATCAATCCATAACATAAATGGTTATCATTGTTGATGGAAAATTCTTCAAAATATAATATGGAATACTTCTTGAGAAAAATTAACTCTTGACTTTGAAAATCAATTTTTAAAATAAATATTTCCAGAATATTTTATTTTTTTTAAAATATCCTTGTAAACTTTTAAACGAGGATTCTAATAAATGAGTGTTAATGATATTGGGAAATTTCTATTGATGCTGAGTACAATAAAATAATGATTCCTTTCACATTTATGGATGAAAAGTCCAAAAGTACATTGTTTGGAAATGATAGGATGATTCAAATTTAAAACAACTTAAAAAAAATACAAGAATGGTAAAAAATGGATTGAAACAATCATAGAATAATATTAAAAACATTATTTAAAACCATTTTATAATATATGTATTTTCAAGAGAAAGGATTTTCGACCAAAGCTAGAAATGAAACCATCTTTTCTTAAAATCAATTTTGTTAATTTTAAGTAAAAAATATAGAAAAATGTAACTATTTCTTGAATTTGTTTTAATAAATAGAGGAGAATAAAATTATAGGGTTTTATTATACAATTATCGAATAATTTCCTCTAGTGAAAATTCAAGCATAAACAATCCTGATTAAAATGAGATTGAAATATAATCCTTTACTACTTTGGTAACATTTGAATCATAACACATATGAAAGAATTAGATGAATTGAAAATTAAAATATAAATAAGTATGAATAATTTATGAAATAATATGTAATTATTCATTATATACATGATTTATGATAAATTAGTTGTATAAAAGAACATGTGTCTCAAAGAAGGATGTTTTGTGATAAAACCCTTACCCCGAATCCAAACGTTGTGGTATATGTTTTTTATATCCTATATAAAAACATATATTAGTTATTTTTTTCTTAAGAAAATTTTATAGGGTTAACCCCTTATAATTAAACAATTTATTTAATTTATTTTAATGATGTATTGAATTATTTAATCAGTTATATCCTTATTGTTTGTTTTGAGGATGCTCAGTTCATAATTTAAAAACAACATCAATGTGTTGAACTGGTCAAAGGGGTCATTATTCCAAAATATATAGAATAATAATCATGAAAACAATAAAATTTATATATATATATATTAAAATTTAAAAATAACCAATAAATATGGTTATGAAAAATGAATTACATTACTATCATGGATACTATTGGCCGTATGTATTCTTGTATAATATTTCCATTTTTCAAAAATATTGATGTAAAGAAGGTAATTTTTATTTTAGCATTATATAAATATATTAATATCATAAATTTTATATTATGTCTTTAAATATACTTATATATACTATCCATGTGATGTGGTAATAAGAACTGAATCACATTGCTTCGCAAGGTAGTAGTCCACCTTACCCATGAATGATGTTATCATTTTTAATGGGTGGTAAGTTAAGAAGGTACATAATAATTTAATTTTTCAGATTGATTAATATTTAATTAATATTATAAATAAACCTTAATCCCATAATCATGAACAACTGTTTAAGGTGAAGATGGAAAATTAATTACATCGGTTCGTGAGGTGGTAGTGCTCTGTACACATTAATGATGTCTTAATTTCCCATTTGGTGAGAGAGGAGATGGATTTATATTATTACATAAATTTAACAACATCTCAATATATAGGGGTTTATTTTTTCATTATATTATATTTTTTATGAAATAATTTAAGGTGTAAAAATAAGAATTAAAAAGAAGAATTTCGGTGAAGATGGTTAGAATAACCTCCTTGGGATCTCTTATTAAGGACTAAAATAGTGTTTTTTGCTAGGAACATAAGATCTATAATGTGAATACCAATTTTAGGAAGAGTTTTTTAGGTTATGGTTAATAAAAATGGTTTTTTAATTTTGTAAATGAGAGGATATGGGGTGACCTTTTATAAGTGAGGAGTGACATTTTTTGTAAATAACTAAATCTATTTAATAATGGGAAGTCATTATCTAGAAAAGTGACTCAAAAATTGAAAAATAAACCATTTGGGGGATATAATTCCATTTTACACCTCTAAAACTAAAAATAAACATGTTTTATACATGTTATCCTCCTTACTACTAAGGTTACTCGCTTTTACCATTTAATTTTTTACCATAGTAAATATTTTTTTATTTTTTTACTATTTATTATAAAAGATAATTAAGTATAAATTTTTATATAATATAAATTATTAGGATTAAAAATATTTAATACATTATATAAATTTCAATTCATATAATCAATATAATTTTCTTTAAAATAAAACCCACAAATGTGTCAAAAAACATGTTTTCAAGAAATATATTTTTCAAGCATAAGATAATATCATGTTAACAATATTATTGGTAATTATAATTACATAAATATAAATTCATATTTAGGGATATATAATCTATACATTTAATTTAAATTATTTTTTCATTATGGGTTATTTTAATTAGTTTAAACAAAGAAATATGATGCACTTTGAAACAATTTCCAGAAATATGTGTTTTAGAAAAAAAAAACTTATAATAAAATCAAATATAAAAAATATTAAAATCATTTATATTATTAATTTATTAAAATAATAATTTTAATTTTAAATTATTTAATTTATTTAAATAAACAAAGGTTTTACGAAAATCAGTATTTTCACTATTCATGGAAAAATCAATCTTTTCAAAAAAATACCAAAATCTAAACATAAGTTATTATTGATATGATGATTTAAAAAAAGTTTTTAATTTTATAAAATAAAATTTCTAGAAGTGTCAGAAAAAATTACAACATTTTCTCCAAAAATAAATAAAAAACATTTCCAAAGAAAACATATTTTTGAAGCATAAAAGGATTTTACTGAAATTTGTGTACTTATTTGTTATAAATTAATCAATAAATTTAGATTATATAAAACCTTTAGTGATAATTTTTATAATAAGTTTCTTCCTATTTATATTTCTAATTTTAATGGATAGTTTATAATGATCATGTTTAAATAATAATATTTCAATATTATATCATGGTTTGATTAATCTCAATGTTTTATATTGTATATACAATCGAAAAAAATGTTGTTTTAAAATTTCATGGTGACATATTTTAACCCCTTAAATAAATTTCATCCCCATAATTTGAATTTGTTCTAAGTTTATATTTGAAAATTCTTTTGTTGAAAATATACATCATAAAAATGTTTAATAAAAAATTCTCTTAAAAGATGGAAAGGGGTTTGTGTTGTCATTTGGAATAACTCATAAATAGGTTTTCAAGTAGGAGAACATTGGTGGGAACTCAAAATATTGACATGAAATAAAATCATAAATAAAAATGGAGGGTTATAGAGATCATTTATTACAAGAAAGTAATGATCAATAGAAAGTTAATGACTACACAACTAAAAATCTGTGTCGAGTTAAAAGAACATTGATTAATCAAATATGAAGTAATATGATAATTTTTTTGTTTGAAGATACTTTTACTAGATTTGAAGGGTTCTTTTACTATCAAGATAGATAAAGCCATAAAATATTATTACTTGATATCATTTTATTTCATAAACACAATTTCTTCCTTTTTTTATGCTTTGATCAATTTATACTCGAACTTTTACTCTAAGGGAATGGATATCCAATATTAATATTTTTATTCTTAATGTACTAAAATTAACTTTTAACTGATCACAAAATCCATAAAATAGAAAAAAATAATCATCCTAGCTTTATTAAATCCAAATTGGTTTACATAAAGTTAGATAATATCGAAAATAAATATTAATATATTAATCTTGAAAATTAAATAATTAAACCAAATGTTTAAACTAGATCATTCCTTAAATAAATAACCCTATATTCTAAATATGCTCAATAACCTCAACATGAATGAATTTTTTCACCTCAAAGGTTATCTTATGTCGTTCAATTTACATATTTAAAAACATAATAACATTATTCCTAAATAATTATTTAAATTAATTCTAAATGTTATATATATATATATATACGTAAACCTAATAAAACATTTCCCAATATATCATTAATCTTCTAAAAATCCTAAAAATTATAAAATATTTGATC
This sequence comes from Viscum album, assembly GCA_963277665.1. Classification (NCBI taxonomy): domain Eukaryota; kingdom Viridiplantae; phylum Streptophyta; class Magnoliopsida; order Santalales; family Viscaceae; genus Viscum; species Viscum album. The sequence continues at coordinate 1,410,665,057 of OY728125.1, forward strand.
CTCTAATATGTTACCCAAAATCAACTTAAAATATATCAACTAAATCCTTTACATAGAAATAAGGTCATATTAACAAGTACATTCCATAGGCTTGTGGTAGATTCTACACCCTTATCACACTTTGGTTGTGGGTTCAAGCCTCATATAATTTCCAAATATGATGAGTTGTGGTAAAATATGCAGTTTTCCTTTCTATAAAACTATATTAATATAATTCCTATAACATTCCCAAAAAATACAATGAACATACTAAAAATGAAATTAATAATAAAATCAGTTTTCAACCAATAGTGTTGTCTATACAATATATTTTCAACACAAAATCAATTGATCTTAATTTAATATAATTAACTCAACATCAAGAACATATCAAAAATTTTATTTTCCTCAATCACATGTTTTCCAAAAAATATCACCTTACCATTAAATCACCTTTATAGGTCATTAGTTCCATTCAACATATTCTTGAAAATAATAAAATAAAAAACTACTATTGAACAATCCACATAACTTTTATAATTATTATAACGAGCATGGAATTGATAATAATACTTCAATGTCACGATTCTTGAGTTCCAATACCTAAACACTTCAATCATTCTTCTTTGATGATTTTTATAACATAGGTTCTTAGGAATTGATCCTTGGATTAGGGTATTGACATGAATAATATACAAGTTCCCCACATCTATGACATTGAACTATTAGTAGTTCCTTATGTTAAACTTTATTTCCTTGCATCTTGTTAATTATAATCTTCATATTTGTTTGAAAATTAGCATCTTTGTTTCCTTGTTTTAGACACATAAAGCATCTTCTACTTCCTTTAAGTCTTTTTATATTGTTAAACTTCCCACATTTTTGATATGTATAAAATGGATTTTATTTATTTATCATATTTAATAGTTTAAATTTGATGATATTATATCCTTGCCTTATTTTATGTGTTTGTAAATTCAACTATGTTCTAGTTGTTAATCATAATTCTAGATAACTCATTTGATAGTACCATAAGATGTCTTCCTTCTATTCACATAAGTTTAGACATCTCATTATCGAAATCATTAAATTTTCCATCACAATGTATGTTGTAATATTTATCATATTTCCAACCATTAAGTAAAAAAAACAAACAATATGATATTGCATTAATATAAAAAAGTAGAAATATAGGGACTGAAATTTTTTTCACCCTAAAAATTTGAGTATAAATTTGATTTTTTATATTAAATGATTATATAGTGTAAAAATCTCATTTTACCCTATTATATGTTCTCAGATAATTTTTTGGCCACTCTATTGGTCTCGAAATAAGGGTTTTAAACTCAAATAATAGTTTTTAGAATTCCAATCCATTCGAATATTAGCAGAATAAATAATAATTAATATTTAATTAATTAAATATTAATTTATTTTAATGTATTTGATCATAAATATATTTTAAATAATGCATCATTTTGATATTTTTTCTTTTCCATTGAGTCTATAATGGGGAGTTTTTGATATTCGAGGCATAAACTTAGGTTGGTCATCATGGTCGGACCCATGCGCCATTTTCCTTCCCCCCTTTTTATTTATTCTTTTTATTTCTTCATTATCTATTTGATTATCGCATACACTCCATGTTTTCCTCCTTCATTGATAACCCAAGAAATAGAAATCTAGAAATACATAGGTAGAATAAGGTAGGTACCACTGTGGAACTTAGGATAAGCATGATCATCTTGTGGCCGTTGTGGAGCGTGGAAAGAGTCGAAAATTTTGTGAATTCTACCCAAATCCAGATAGTTTTTTATGTTTTACTATAAATCCCTATAGATTTACTTTTTATTGTTTTAATCTAGTTACATGTTTTCTTATAAATTCTAGTAGTTTGATCTGTTTCATTTGGGAAAAAAATGGGTGCTTCAGGCGATTTGAGGGGTTTCCCATTTGAAAAATCCGATCACATGATGTGTAGTTTAAGTACACACTCAGTGTTTTATAACCATCTAGGGAAGATGATCTATTGGAATTAAATATATGCTTGGGTTATACAAGCCATGTAGTGGGACTCAGCCATGTAGCCGAGTACCCAGCCAGACAGCCCGTGTAGGGGCACATTTCCGTGTAAAATACATAATTATATGTCATGTGGGTTGCGTGCCATGTATTAATACAGGACCAAGTGAAGTACATGGCCAGGACATGTGAGGTATAGGGGAATTTACCCCATGTAGGGTGAGTTATGTGTACAAGATCATCATGCCATGTACATTGGCTTTGACATGCCATGTTTGACCGAGGTACACACCCTGGTGGAGCTTCGGGAGAACCCATCGGCTACTGTGTATACACACTACATACTTCCCCCTTTCTACCCTTTCTAGGGTTTTCATATATTTACACAAATTAGTGTGAATTACACACATGATTAGTCTATTTTAACTGTATTTCTATGTAGATCATGATGGTAAAACCCTAATGGTTATTTGGGGACTCCTAGGTAGTGTTTTAGGATTTTTACTTAATAGATAGGTTCTTCCTTCGGTCATCGAATCCAGTTGTATCCTGAGAGTGGTACCTTAATCTTAGATGGGCCATGATCTATCTCTATTTACCAAATCATATCTACTTTCTCTCTTTTAGAAAACTGCCTTATTATATCTTCCCTTATATCCTAGGAGTTCATGAGGCCAGTTGTTTCCGAGGAACCCCCCTAGGATGCATCTCCTAATATTTAAACATAAAGGGCCATATGTGAGTTGCATCTAACTTAGGAATTTTGTCGAGGGTCCCATGTGGGATACCTTTTCTTACATTATAACATAAGAAATCCATTATAGGATCCCTTTACATGTACACTGTTTCAAGGATCCCATGTAGGATGTCTCTGCTTCTTACACCATTATTAAGGGTCCCATGTAGGACACCCCTTACCATGTTCCGTTATGAGGATCCTATGTTGGATGCCTATATTTTCTTATCATTTTTTGATTCGTTGTTAAATTATTACTTTTACTATCCCAACAAATGATATTGAGTAGGATTCCTTCAGTTTTTGTGGAACTTAAGGATCCTAAGCATGACACCTCTTCTTTATTATGATTTGAGGGACCTAGTGGGTGCCCTCATATTTGACTAACCTTGAACTTGTATGTCAGGTTTGGGTAGTCATGGTTACAAGTTTCATATTAGAACCCATTTAGAACTTCTAATTTATGAGGTTATGATAATAGTGGTGTGTTTAGGCATTCATCCACCCTCACTCATTGTTTTATTCTTTCTCTTATTTACTGTCGATACAAAGAAAATTACTAGAGGTGCTTCCTAGTTGGTGGATGTTGAGCCATAACAGATGTGTCTTTATTATTCATTGGGATGCTCAGATGTATTTACTAGGATCATTCTTATTAATTTATTGGGAGATTCATAGGTTCTTCATAGAATATAGCTTTTGAGGCCTTTTATTTATTTTTTGGGATACCCAGATGTACATACTAGGATCTAGATTTTGATCTATATGTGTTTAGATGTTATTCACATACCTAGTGATATATAATGAGGATGATTATCCTTTCCTCTATAACATACCACCCTCTATTTTTATTTTATAGAAAGATCCACTTTAAGGAAAAGTGGGAACCTTACAAAAAACATTCAACGGATGATTTAAAAATTCAAATTACATGCTTCAAACCATTTCAAAAAAACATGCACAGACCAAGAACCCCACGATAACACCAAATCCAGAATTCAAAATCAATGGCAAAATTAATCATCACCCGGTAAACATCATGTGAATCCCATGATCAACATCATCGTCGTCTCTTCCAAACACATCACTGTAGTTCACATCACGTTGCTGCAGTACACCCCAAACGTCATCATTGGTGTCTCCTATCGATAAGTGAACCATCCTCACACTGGTCATCTCCGCCCTTCGTCTACTATACCGATGAGGAAGGCCACCAGAGTCCAATATGATCATCTCTAAAAGAACAATTTCATCTTCAAAAATACATCCACTGAACACCACAAGACGAGTAACACCTTCAGAACCGCATCAGAAATACCACTTCTTCAACCAACACCGACCCCTAAACATAATAATCACTCAATAACTGACCAAACATCCTAGGACCATCAAATACATCTCCAGATAAACAAAAAACACAGAATCAAAAAATGAAAACAAGCCCCTTAAGAACCACTATGACAGATGAAAACTGGATCGGAAAACCTGACAAGAATGAATCACTGAAGGAAAATCCACGGTCGCTGAACCACATGGCCCAAAACCCCTTTGTATACATCGATACAATTCCGACCTGGAGAGGAGCGATGGAACTCTTGGTCAGAGCAGTTTGAGGCGGATGAGTAAGAAGAAAGGGGGAAAACCCAAGAATAAGAAAAAACCAAGAAAGTTGGCGAGGAGACCAGGGACTGGAACCCTAGAGAGAAACGATGAAGATGACATGAACATCCATGGCCACCAAGCCGATACACCCAAAACCTCAAGAATCCAACTATCCTGAAATGACCTGGAGAGGAGTGGAGGATCACGAAGTCAGAGTGAGGTGCAACATCCGGGGAAAAGGCACAGTGCCTTCATTGGGTGGACCAACCGCAAAAGCGAGGAGACAAATCAATGAGAGGAATAAAGAAAAAAGAGGTATTTCAGGAGGAACCCCAAAAAAGGAGAATCAAGGGGAGGGAGAACCAACCCGGAGAGAGCCTATTCGCTGACGATCCAAAGAAGGGTAAAACCCCAAAAAATCCACCACCGGGAAGACACTTGAAAGGGAACTGGGGTGTAAAAATGCTGAAGAGGCAGGAGGAGGAGGGAACATCACCGGAAGACTCTCAAAACCCTAGAGGAGGGTGAGAGCGGAGAAGGAGAGCGATGGGCCTAGAGAGTGAGGGGATATATCCTTTCTTCTATTATATATTGAGTATGATCACACTATTATATTTTTGTAATGGGATGAGGATGATTATTCTATCCTCGATATAGTTATACTTGTGGATTATTACACTTTCTTGAGCGATAGGGATGATTATGTTATCCATGATCAATTACTTGACCACAATGTTAGAAATGGAATTTCACATCATTGGATACTCATGGATAATTCTGACCTCTTGAGTGATGAGGGTAATTAAACTCTCTCTAATCAGATATCTCAAGCCTTGTGCATGATATCTCACTAGTTAAATATCCTTATAGTTTACTTAAGGTTCCAACACTTAGGGTTCATATGAGTTCCAATGTAGTGAAATCCTATAGACTAGGACCTAGGGCTCACACATTGAACTGAATTTACATGGAAGAAGTGGCATGAAATACATATTTTCAAAAATATTTACTAGATTTCAAATTATTTCATGGAATCCTAATTTTATATATATTAGAGTCGAGTATGACTTCCAGCTCATTTCCCTTGTCATAGGATTTCCTGTTGATCAGATGCTTATCTAGGAATTGACTATGGATTGAGTCGTTAAATTATTTCTTCCTTGATTATATTCATATGTATATGAAAACATGTATATATTATTATATTTATTTTTTCTGATATACATATATATACATATACACTTGCATAAATATATTTATATTTGATGTCACTTCTTCCATATGATCCGGATCACAAAAACGATGATCAATTGCGGACTTGTTCTTTTTTTTGATATATCATTGTAGTTGTGTATTGGCTAGGATGATAATATTATATGATATTTCACTTATGATAGTAGATTTATAGGTTCCTTATTAGTGTGAACTGATGATATTATTTCACACAACTATACATAAACATAGGTGTGTTTACAAACATTATGCATTATTTTCAGGTGGAGAAAATTTGCATGATGTATAAGGATGTGGCCCAGGGTTGCTTGACTGACTAGAGTTGCTTTTGTGGATTACTTTAATTGCGTTGGAGCCTCTCAGTAGTGTCTTTGAGATCTGATATGTGGTCTATCTCTCAGTTAGTTGTTCATTCATGTAATTTTATTCCAGTTTCAATTATATAATTATTCATGTATGGTCATTCCAATGGGTGACTGGTGTTTCATGTATGACATAGATTTTTAGGCTTTTATATCATTTTCATTTATTATTATAGTGTATTCTATTTTAGTTTAATTATTTTTTCTATAATATATTTATTTACTACTCTAGATGTTATATAGTTATTTATTCTATGTTTTCTTTGATACGAGGGAATATTATCTCCACAGACACACCCTATACACTCACTTCTAGTCAAAAGCCTCTAGTGTATGAAGAGGTATGCTCGAGGACTTCTGAAGAACCATCTTGGTGCACCAGATTCATAGAATATAGGTTAGAACATTACAAAGTGGTATCAGAGATGTTTCATTTTTATTGTATTACTATTTGGTATATGGTAGACATGGGTATTAGAAACGTGTCAGAACCTCTGATGGATATCAAACTGGTGCATTGAGAACACTTTCTCTAGTTATAATTCCTGGTTTCTATGGGATTTATGTTCTAATGAATTTTTTTATAGTTTCATTTGATTTTCTCTTTGAGTGACACACATGTTGTGAGGATCTGATGATTTATTATGGATTTCTAGCTCTTGGACCATTAGTAAGAGGTTGGAGATGGATTTTGACACTTATTTGGAAAATTATAGAGGTATCGCATGCATCATATTTGGTATATAGGATTCACATGTTGTAGGACTCCTAGTGTGTGATTTTAGTAATGATAGAGGCCAATTATTTAAAGTGTCCACAAAAACCTAAACGTTGTTTTCCCGCATGGTTTTTGCTGGTATTATTCTCAATTAATTTTAATTTAATATATATATATATATTTTTTGATGGTAGGAAACATGGATATATAATGAGGATGATGACTTAGTCCCCATGAAAAATAGCTGTAGTGAACCTAATAGGATGATAGGGAACGTGATGCCTATATGTTATACCATTTTCAATGTTTTTTTCTTATGTTCAAATATTTAAAGTGTATGTAATAATATATAGTGTGTTTTATGAAATCATTTGGGATGAAATTCAACTTAACTAACTATCATTGTGGTTATCTAGTCGGATAACTAATTCCGATTCTTATAGGTTCCAAGACATTTCTAGTGAACTATACCTCAAGGGGGTATTATTGTGTTCATATTCCTAGTGCGTGTTCGTTCAATTTCCCTTATACCTTAGTATCATGACCTCCATGGATAATTTCTATATAGGGATTCTTAGAGGGAATCAGGCCCTTGTAGGCCATGTTTTCATTTTTGACCCTCGTTGGTCTATGATATCTTTAACTTAGAGAGTTTTAATATTTTGGGGAAAGGTGGTTATACATAAAAAGCCTATTACGATACATTTGTAGGGATATGTGGGAGAACTAAAGACCCTTAGTTTTGGATTATAATCATGTGGGTAAATGGTCTCTTTGATAAATGGAAACTCTTAAATAGGGTTTTTCTGGGTTTATGGATGACTCTTTAGGTAGTGATCTAGTTTATATACTCTTTTCAGACTGATAAAAGGTCAGTGTTTGGGTTTTATGATATATAAATAGTGATACTCCTTCATCTTTAGATTTATTTTCAATGATTGGATTCAATAGGATGAATTTTTCATCTTTCTTTCCTTATTGATCAATATTTCATCTATTTCTAATATAGTTCGAGCACGGGTAGTCACTCATGACTAGAACGATGCTAGGTGATGGATGGTCATGGAATAAATCACGGTACAAATGAAGCACCTAATTTTGAAGAGGAATTATAGGGGATATTATAGATTGTTTTTATTGACATTTCATGTAGAATAGAAATATTAGTTTTAATAGTTGGTGATTTATTGGAATTTGAGTCGGGTGATAAAGGTACATGGAGATTTCACATGGTACCGTCTAAATCGTAAATTGGTGAGTGGCCATATACGAGACACCGATTGATGGTTTAAAAGGAATGTAAAAGTTCTAGTTCTCTAGAAGTTAGGGTTAAAATGAATAATGTACCTCTTTTTTTGAGGGAAAATCAAGGATAAATTGGGTTCCATGAGATGGTTGATCTGTGGATGAACCTTGACACGCATTATCGGGAGATATGGTGTCAGAAGTTGGTTAAAGGCTAGCATAACTTGTTTTGATGTGAGCATGGAACATAGAGATTTATGAATGAATTTTTATGAAATATTTGTTTAGTCATAGTTACATATAATCATGCTCCACTATGATAATGTCTTGAGTATGCTGAGAGAGAATTGGCTAAATGTTGTGCTTCTTTTAATTTTAAATGTCTTTCCATGTTAGATTAAGGAACCAATTGAGGATATAATTGAGGAGTGGTATAAGGTGATCCATATGGTGGGGAGTGAATGATTGTCCATTTGAGGGTTGTGAACCTCATTCTTAGTTGAATTCATAATTTTCCATGTTCTATTGAGCTCGAGGTTTGGTTTTGAGGAAACGATGAAGGTATTCTTATACTGGGGAGTACTAAATCAGTCATAGTTATGTATCTACTGTACATGATATTTTTTGATGATATGAGATGGGTTATTATATGGTTAAGATGTCATGTTTGTGTAGATTCATTGGTTGAGATCATGAGTGTAATTTTTACCACCGAGTCTTCCTGGGGATGATAATGTTTATAATGGAGAGACTGTAAGGGACTAAGTTTTTTTTGGACAGGATGTTTGAGATGAAATTTGATATTTTTATATAATAAGCTTGTAAGGTTTAGAATTGTCATTTTACCCTAGCATATGTTCTTAAATAATTTTTTGAACACTATTTTGGTCCCAGAATATGTTGTTTAAACTAGGATTAGATTTTGGTGGAATTATGGTGCTTTTAAATTTTAGAAGAATAATTAACTATTAATATTAAATTTACTAAATATTAATTTTTTCAAGGAGGGTTTTTCGGACATATATTTTAAATGGATAATCGGTATCAGATTTTTTCTATGTGGTTGAGTCTAGAATGGGTAGTTTTTTCTAGGTGTGGCATAAACACAGGTTTGGTACAAGGGCTATCCCTGAGTTTTGTTTTCTTTTCTTTTGTTATTTTTTTCTCCCTTTTTTCTTCTTTACTAATGTTACTTATCCTATGAATTCTTACATATTCCCACTATAGTCCTCCTTCACTACATTACCATGAGAAGGATAAATGGATATATAGAGAGTGGGGGGGGGGGGTGTTAGTACCATTTTAGAGCTTTGGACGAGCCAGACCATCGTGTAATTGTTGTGGTGAATTGAAATGGGAGAAGCTTCAGAGAAATTCATCCAAAAGTTAGATATTTTTATGTTTTTTCATAAATACCAGTTTATTTAATTTATTTTAAGTTTTAAACCACATATATGGTTTCTTAGGACCTCTATTGGATTGATATGTTGCTTTCGGGGGGGGGGGGGAGGACAGGGGTATTGGGCGATTTGAGGGGTTTCCTACTTGGGTTTCCCGATCAAAAAATGTGTATTTAAAGAAAGCATTGATTGTATTTTTCCATTTCAAGGAAGATGATCTTTTGGAAGTACACATAATGTATTGGGTATACACACCATGTACTAGGACTCGACTATGTAGCTGAGTACCCAACCAGATAGCCCGTGTAGGTGCACATAGCCACATAGAATACATGGAAAAACCCCATCTGAGTTGCACACTGTATAGTAGTACATGACTAGGACATGTGAGGTTCACAGGAATGTTACATGTGTAGGGTACACTCCTTTTAAAATATCAAAATGATGTGTACATGGGAATTGATATTCCATGTTCATCTGAGGTACACACCCAGGTGGAGCTTTGGGGGAACACACCATATACTGTGTATACACACAATGCACTACCTGTTTCTACCCTTTATAGTGTTTTCTTATATTTATGCCCATAAGTTATAATTGGAACATTTTGTAGTTCATTTTGAGTATCTTTCTACATAAATCATGATAGTAAAACCCTTGAGGTGATTTGATGAATTCTAGGTGTTGATTGAGTCTTTTTGTTAAATGGAGGGGTTTTTCATCTGGTAATTAATTCTAGTTGTATCATGAGAGCGAGACCTTGATTTTAGATGGGCCACTTTATATCTATATCAACCAATGAATATTCAATTTATCCCTTGAGTATGTATCCCTTGTGAGATGTTCCCTACTGGCATCAAAGTCTGTGAGGATAGTTATTTCCAAGGATCCCATCATGGATGCCTCTGCTTAAGTTTAAACCTAGGGATCCCTTTTGTAATTCCTCATCCTTATGAGTATTATTGAGGTTCCCATATGGGATAAATTTTCATACATTGTAACCTAAGTAATACCTTTTTGGATCCCTTTTTCTATATACCATTTGGAGGATCCCATGTCGGATGCCCCTCTTTCTTACACTTTTATTAAGGGTTCGATATTGGGTGACCTTCCCATGTACCATTTCAAGGATCCTGTGTAAGATTCCTATATTTTATTATATTTATTGGATCCCATATTGTATTACTCATTTCACCTTCTTAGTTGAGGATCTAAATTAGGATTCCTTATCTTATGTGTGGTCCTTTAGGATCTTGAGTAGGACGACTCTCCTTTGTTATGATTTGAGGGACCTAGTGGGTGATCTAATCTTTGCCCAATCGAGATTTGACATGACTGATTTGGGTATTTATAATTGTGGGCTTCACCTTTGAACCCATGAAAAAATTTTAATCCTGAGTGGCTATGAAAATAGTGGTGGGTTTATGCATTCGACCACCATTACTTTTTATTTTATGCTTTCCCTTGTTTAATGATGATGTAGTAATGATTACAAATGGAGATTCTTGGTTGGTGGTTAATGTGCCTAACATGAAATTTTTTATTTTTATTTGGGATGCCAAAATTTATTTTTTTGGATCCTTATTCTTTATTTGTTTTTATGTACAGAAGTGATTCTATGAATATGGATTCTAAGATCCTTTTATTTATATATATGGGATACCCATATGTATTTCCTAGGATCTGTATTTTGATGCATATGTAATTGGTTCTTCTTCACATCTCTGTTGATATGTGTTGAGGATGAATAATTTATCCTGAAATTTTTATATGTTGAGGTTGATAATTTTTTCATTTTATTTTCATGTGATGAGGATGATTATGATATCCTCAAACTAGTCATACTCATTAATGATTTGGCTCTCCCGAGTGATAAGGATGATTACACTCTCCATAATTTATTACTTGACCATGGTGTTGGACATGATGTTTCACATCATTAGATAATAATGTATTATTATACTCTCCCAAGTGATGGGGACGATTACACTCTCCTTGAACAAAGACCTCGATGGATGGGCATGACATCTAATGGGTGAGATTTACTTATAGTTTTCCTAATGGTTATACATATATGTTTCATCCGAGTTCTAAAGTCATGACCACCTACGAACTATGTCCTAAGGCTCAGACATTAGATGAAATTTACATGGAAAGTGTGTAATGAAATCCAAATCACTGACCATATTTACTAAATGTCCAATTATTACATGGAATACTCATTTTTTATATTTTAGATGAGAGTACATGTGATTCTAGGGATTTAATATGTATCCTCTTATGGTGATATATCTTATTTAGATACATTTATTGTGTTGGATGATGTGGGTATTTTTATTTTGGATTATAGACCCAGATATTGATTTAATTATTCACGATCAGAGTGTTATAATGCCCAGATCAGTGCCCTAGTCATAGGATACCCAATCGATCAGATGTTTATCTAGGGATTGATTGTGGATTGAGTAATTTACATTATTTAAGACCTTATTATATAATTATGTATATGATAACATGTATATAAATATATTAGGATATATTTATATATATACATTCATAGATATACTTTTATATGATGGAACTATATCTAGACAATCGGAATCACAAACCTAATGATCTGTTTGGGACTTGTAACTTTTTTTTATTTATCTTTCTAGTTTTGTCTCGTATAGGTTGAGCATATTTCATGAGTATGAACTTATGATAGTAGATTTATATGTTCATCATTGGGGTGGCCTTCTGATATTATATCTCAAACCTGTATGTGTACCTCGATGTGTGTGTAGACATTATATCTTCTTTTTTTACGTTTATTAATGATGCATGATGGTTAAGGATGAGGCCCAGGGTTGCATGATCAAACATAAATGATCTTGTAGATTAAAGTGATCAATCTGAATCATCTTGGAAGTGTCTTGGATACTAGATATATTGTTTGGATTAGAGTTAGTAGTTGTTCCCCACACTTTTATTTTAGTTTCCTTTAAGTAATTACTCATGAATTCTCATCCTAATGGGTGACTAGTGTATTATTTATGACATAACTATTTAGGATTTTATATTATTTTCATTTATTATTATAGCATATTATATTTCAGTTTATTTATTTCTTCCACACCCTATTTATATATTTTTTTTGATTTTATCTAGTTATTTTCTTTATTTTTGCTCTGATATGATGGTATAATCTCTCAATAAACACAACATGAACGCCTTCTTCTAATCAAAAGCTTTTCACACATTGAGGGGTGATCTTGAGACCTTGTAAAAAACAAGATTAGAGAACTGGATTAGTTTAATTTAGGTCAGGACGTTACATGAAACTTATAAACCTAGAATTAATAACTTATAAATGATAAGTATATCCTAACTTATGAGTCTCTAGGTTTCTATATAGGTTATCCATGGTATAGTTTCTTATTATGTTTTCTAACATAACAATTTCTTGAAGTCCTTCATAATGGTTCACAAAGGGTTTTTGAATTTAAGAATCATATCCTCCTGAGAGTGTCGAACCAGGTGTCCTACAATGACCATTGTCATGCACTAGGTGATGCTTGATACAATCTGAATGCCCCCTTTTTGGAGTTATTACCCCTTGTAGAACTGTACCTAAGACAAATACACATGAAGTATAAAACTAGGGATACAATTTCTTGGTACCTACATGCTCTATACATCCCCAAAATTCTATGATATTTTATATACATAGTCTTTTCTTTATACTTATCCCTGTGGTCCTAACTAAATTATTCTAGTCCTAGTCACCTAAAATAACTAAACCTTTCTATGATACCAAATATAGTGGCCCATGGCTTTTAAACTTACTTGATTACTTGATTTTTAACTTTAGAATCCAATAATTACAAAAACAAATTGTGAGGGATAGTGTCTCTGGAATACGAGGTTCATGAAAAATCATAGTGAGACTAAAATAAAAATTCATTATTATATTTTCTATATTGAGCTCCTATGTCTTTTAGAGCTTCTAAAATTGAATGGGATGAAATAGATAATACATATACAAAGTCCATGAGCTAAAAATACCAATAAGTGAATAAACATGGTTATAAAACATAACGTGGGAGTGAAAGTTATAACATGCTATCATAAAATATAAGGATTAATGGTAATCAAATTAGTTCATAACATACAGAAAATGGTATCATAAGATCATGGTATCATAGTAAATACTACATAAAAATATAAAATAATATAAAAATGTGTCATGTATTACTTCATAGACAATATAAAATGGTGGAAAAAGTCCCATAATGGATTATTTTTACTCCTTAATCCCATACATGATGTATCATGTGGCTAAAAATATTATATAATTCATTAGAGTGCAATTTGGGAACACCCATAATATAAGCTATATCATTCAAAACCAATGTTTTTTGGGAACACCCATCTTAACATGTTCATGTTTAATATGTCACACAAAAAGTAAATCAATCATAAGGCAAGACATAATAATTACCAATAAAAATAAAATTTGTTCATAATCTTGTAACATAACCTAATTGAAAGAAATTTCATAATGAAGGCATTTTAGAGAAGAATATAAGGTATGTATTACCCAAACAATGTAATGGAGAGTAAGATAGGTATATATGTCAGATACATATATACATAATTTAAAATTAATTGATAAATTCAAAGGTTATCATCATTAATGAAAAGTCATTTAAAAGATCACATGGAATAATTGTTGAGAAAAATACCCATTCCTTTTTGAAAAGAACTTTTAAAAATAAAAATTCCCTGAATATTAAGAAAAAAATTCCTTTGAAAATAATCTTGTTAAATTGTAAAACAATATTCCAAAAAAGTATTTTTCATGAAGGTGGGAATGTTCTATACAAGCCAAATATGTTAAAGAAAATATTCCTTTCCCATTTTTGTCAGAAAAGTAAAAAAATTCTCTGTTTGGAGAATGAAAGGAATATTCTATTCTATTTTTTTTTGTAATAAGATAATCATGGAAAAATTGGATTTAATTTTTTTTTGTATAATGGTAACAAAAATATTGAAACCATTTTTAAAATAAATATATTTGTAAGAAAAATTCTTTTCGATCGAAGAGAGAAATTATGTTAGTTTTTCATAAAAATAATTTTCACAATAATTTTAAGTACCAAAGAGAAGAAAATGGTACTATAACTTGAAAATTTCATGAATAACTAGATGAGAATAAAATTAAATCATTTTATTATAAAATGGTTAAATAATTTCCAATAATGAAAATTCAAGCATAAACAATCCTGATTGTAATGAGATTGAAACATACACTCTTTCTACTACAATAACTTTTCATTTGTAAATCCCCTGAATGAAGTGGATTAATTGTAACATAAAATATAATTTATTATGAATAATTAATAACATAATATTTAAATTGGTAATATATAAAACCTTTAAAAAAATTAGATTTATTAATGAACATGTGTCTCAAAGGAGGGTGTTTTGGGCCGAAACCCTTATCTCGAGACTAGAATTTATCGTGTATATATTTTTTCTATGTTATAATATAATTTTATAAATTTTTAGTTTTCATAATAAATTTTGCAATATTCAATACATTATACTTAAAGAATTTAATTCAATTATTTTATTTGATTATTTAATTTCTTTATTAGTTATGTCCATATTGTGTGTTTTCAGGATGCTCAGTTCATAATTTCAAAATGAAATCAGTGTGCTGACCAAGGTCCAAGGGTTTATTATTACATAATATATGGTATAATAAACATAAAATTATTATAATTTTATACGTAAATTATAATTTGAAAAATAACTATGAAATATGGTTATGAAAAATGAATTGTTGTGCAATCTTAGAGACGATAAGCTATATGTTTACATTTTTAACATTTCCATTTTTCAAAGATCATAATGGGAGGAAGGTAAGTGTTATTTTATATTTAAATAATGATAATAAAATTATATATACAATATTATTTCTTAAAATAAACATACATTCACCTTCTATATTATGGGGTAATAAAAAATTAATGACATTGTTTCATGAGACGGTAGTCCACTGTACACACGAATGATGTTATAATTTTTCAGTGGATGGTAAGGTAAGAAGGTATATGATATGTTAATTTTATAGAATGATTAATATTTCATTAATATCATAAATAAACAATAAATCCATCATCATGATTATCCATGGGAGGCTGTAACACCCCAATATTCCACGGTACACTTCTCTTTGAATAATATAGTAGCGTGTGTTGTATGCAACTTCGAGTTCTAACACACACCACAACCAATCAAACTAGCCATTATGAATAGTAATAACCACTTTTTTAAATTTTATAAACATTATCTTTCAAAATGGACTTCATTTTTGGATTCGTAATATCGAAATTATACTTGGATGAAATTTTGGTATTTTTCTGAAAACTTTCATATTTTGATGAATAATGAAAATTACTAAATTTTAATTAAAAACAACTTTTTTAATTGAAATAATTAATAGTGATAAATTATGAATTTGAGTGGTTTTAAATTTTATTTAGAATATATTCTTACCATTTAATAAAATTTTGGTCACTGGACATAATTTTATATTTAAACCGGACACAAACAAGTGTCAATCTTTTGATAGTTATTATTTCTTAAAAAGACGTTTTTTGTTTTGACAGTGGGAATTAATTTTAAATTAATTTCTGCCACGTCTATGTTTTGAATTTAGAATAATGGATTATATATTTATAATCAAGAGGTCCAAATTTTGTAAATAGGTAACTTTTATTTTTAGACATTTTGAATAATTACTTCGGTAAATATTTTATTTACCATGGTTAAAGGGAAAATCCGGTAAATAAGGGTAACAAAATAATATTATAATAATACTAAATTACTCTAAAAAATGTTCTAACCCTATTGGTTGATACATTTACAACCATGGTCATCTTTGGGTCGATTTGGGGACCCCATGGAACCACTTTTAAGTGATAATGACATTTTTTATTAATTAAATTAAAGTAAATACAAAAATGACACAAGCATATATCTTTTAGAATTTTTTTTACCTAGGGTTATATATGTTATATTTTCTAATATAAATATTCATTAAAAAGCTAAAAATATTTCATACATCATGGTATTTTTTTTATAATTTTTAGACATCTAAGAAAGTAAATTATTTATGACACAATAATGATGTAGTGTTTATCTCATTAGTAAATGATTTAAATAAATAATATTATAAAGACTAAAATAATACCCAAAACCTTTCCATTTATTATTGGATGATTTCATTTAGATCTTGAGTCATCTTATCTTCAACTTTAATAAGTTTTGGACCTTTAAGAACCGAATATCATTATATAATAAAATAATATTTTCAATCCATCCTAAAGAGCCCCTCCTCCCCCTTATAAAAGGACACCACTTATAACCAATTCCTCACACCTCTCAAGACTTTTGGCTAATCCAACCTATACCCAGTTAATCTCCATATATCCCTCTACTCTTCCTAGAAGCATTACCTTAGGCAGAAAGCTCTTCAAGAGTCCTTTTTGGTTCAAACCAAAGGGAGTTACCCAAATTAAATGTAATGATTTCTCTTAGCTTATTTTCTTTTATTTTACTTATCCAACCCCTAAAATCTTTTTATTATTTTATTTTGTAACATAAAATAGTATACTAAATATACTAGGATATTTTTATGAGAAGTATTCTAGCTACACTTACACACACCTCCATCTAATGGGTGAAGAACATAATGTTTCTGTGGATGACAACCAAACGCCTCACGAAACGATGATTGTTCAATTATCTCCTACCACATCTCATGGTGGAAATTATGATAGAAATGTAATTAAATATGATATTAATGATATTTATTTTATATATAAACTCCTGTAATTCGATTTTATATTATACCATTATTTGTTTCATGTTGTATATATATACGATAATTTCATTTGAGGAAGTGCGGACTACCGCCCCCTCAAAGTGATAAGACTCGTTCATACCATACATGGAATGTATAATGGATGGTGTTAATGAACTTAAGTAACATATATAAGATATTATATTATACTGGAATAATAATATACCTATGTATCATTTGGTTTTGATTCCTTTTAAAATGAAAAATGAAATGGAAGTAGCGTTCGTGCGTACGTACGGATTACCGTCTCCACAAACGCGATGAGATTAATTTTACCATCATATCATTTCAAGTATAATTATAATTTGATTATTAAAATTAATGTTTAAGGACTTAATATAATTCTGGATATGAATAAGATACAACCTATCTATAACAAAAACGACTTACGTAACAAAGCATATAAAGGAAAATGAATCAGTTAACACCTGAAACGCCGATAATACTAAAATATTATTAAAAAAGAAATATTAAAAGATCATATATGATATAATATTTATGTATAAGATTCTTTTATAATTTAATAACAATTATTTCACCATTATATAGGAGGTTAACCTACCCTCGAACAAGGAAAAGTACAAGGTAAGGGTTTATTTCACAATCTCTTCATTATCTGAGGTTGTTTATACGTAATTATCTACTACGATATATTTATCATATACATCCATGTTTCTTAAAAATTTACTTTAAAACATATTTACTATTTACTAGACTATGGGTTAAAGTCATTTATACCCTTGTTTGACTTTTTGTAAAATGCTTTAAAAGGAATCATTCTGTAATTTTCCAAACAAGGTCCTTTTTAACCTTTTCAACAAAATTAAGGTAAGAATGTTTTTTTTACATATACGAAGGGTGCACCTATTTTCCACCTTTATAAAATTTTCAAATCATCCCTTACAAGCTTATAAAAAAAAATTCAAAGTAAATGTTTTCTTGTATAATTATGTGACTTTTAAATAATTTCAAAAAAGTGATATTTCTCTAAAATAGTTTTGATTTCATCTATGTCAACATCCTTTGATGGATTTTATGTTTATTTGAATTTGATTTATTATGATACAAAAATTTCATATTTTATTGAAGGTTTTGTGATATGTTTAACTGTGGATGTATTATTTTTATACCATTTAGGGTTTATGGAGAATGTATTGACATTTCGTATTCTAGTTTTAATATGAATGTTTATTTTATGTTTAAAACTGTTCATATGAGGAATGAATTGGACTTAGTAAGTGATAGGAGGAGCCCACTATAGCTCCTCGATGCATCAGTAGGTCTCATTAGGCAAACTTGTGTCTTGGAATAAGGCCTTGGAAAAATCTTATTTGTAGTCTTGGCACAAGGCCTTGACTATGTGGTTATGATAGTCTGGCATTATGCATTCCATCATTCTGAAAGTGGTTATTGATATTGCATGTGATTATTTTACTATTATACCATCCATGTGAATAATTAAATGAAATTGTTTCATTTTATATTTTCCATATTATTCTGAAGTTCAAGTTTAAAAGGCTTTTGTTTTAGTTATACAATTCCTTAAATGTTTATGCTTATTTATGAAAGTTTCCGCTATATTGTTATCCTTACTGGGCATCTGAGCTCACCCCTTTCTATGTTTTATTTTTCCCAAGATGTGAAGAAGTGTTTTATGAATGACCTATAGGGATAGTATGAGGGGATATGAGTGTGGTCTATGGAGACAATTTGTTGTTGTAGTTTTTCATTTTATGATGTAATGTAAACGTTATGAACGCATCTAGTGATTCCAAGTCTACTAAACTAATCAGTCTTTCGAGACTTGATCTTTTGTGATCATGACAATGTTATGTAATATTGCACCGACTCTATGTAATTGGGGGCGGGGCATTATAGAGGCAATGATGGTAAAAAATTACATCAGTTCACGAGGTGATAGTCTTTCTTACACTCGAATGATGGATTCGTTTTCCATTTGGTGGAAGTGGAAATGGATGAATATTATTACATAAAAATAATATAATATCATTATATAGGATACATGTTTGTTATTTTATTAGAATTATTAATAAATAATTTAATTGTTAACAATAATAAGTAAAAAAGGGGCTGATTGAAGATGATTACCTTCACTTAGAAGAACCTAAATTGGATCACTTATTAAGAACCCTAAGTTTTGTTTTTTGGGAAGAAAAGAAGATATATAATGTGGATATGTATTTTAGAAAGATATTTTGGCTAATATTGTTCTAGATAAATGGATTTGGATGTTTTTATAGGAGAGTAGAGAGGGTGGCATTTAATAAGGGAGGAGGAGTGGAATTTTTATATATACCGCAAACTATTCAACAATAGGTAGTCACTCTCAAGAAAAGTGACTCTAATATTGAAAAATATAGGATTATAAGAGAGATAATTCCAATACACACCTATAATACTAAAAAAATCGTGTTTTAAATATTTTATCCTATTTACCTCTAAGGTTACTCACTTTTAAGATTTTATTTTTACCATGAAAACTACTTTTTACTATTTTTACTACTCATTATGAAAAAAAATTACGTCAAATTTATCAAAAAATTGGGTACAACTGAAAAAGAAGAACACGATGCATCGAATAAAATTACATTAAATCACAAGCCCTGGGACTTGAGCTCGTGACCTGCGCCTCACCCCCAAACCCTTACCAATCCACCACCAACGGTGGGGTAGTTAAAAATATTATATAATATAAATAATTATGATTCACAAAAAGGAATACATTTTGAAAATTTAAATTAATATATTTTATATTATTTTATATAAAATAAAACCTGCAAAGATTTTGAAAAAATGGGTTTTTAGGAAATGTATTTTTCAAGCATAAGATTATATTTCATTATGTATTTGAAAATTAATCATAATGAAATGAATTTAAATTAATATATATATATATATATAGTATACATTTAATTTAAATAACTTCTCATCAGGGGTTATTTTTATTAGATAAAATAGAGAATCATGATGCACTTTAAAGAAGTTTTCAGAAAAATGTGTTTTAATGCTAAATATTAAAATCCACTGTTAATAAGATTTAAATGAAATTAATTGGATTAAATAAAAATAAATATTACATATTTTAATTTTAAATAAAATTACAACAATAATTGTAATTTTAAATTACTTTATTTACTAAAAGAATGGTCGTTTTGAAAATAATCGGTGTTTTACATTATTAACTAAAAAATTGATTTTTTAGAAATAAAACCCAAAACTTTCACCCTTCGTTAATATTGGTATTATTATTTCAAAAATTAGGTTTATTTTATAAAATAAAATTTATAAAATTTATAAAAACAAATTATATTATTTTCTCACAAAATTAATAAAAATATTTTTTAAGAGCACATGTTTTTGAAGCATAAAATGACTTTATTGATATTTATGTACTTTTTTACTTTGAATTAATAAATTAATTTTGATTCTTTAATAAGTTTATAGATACTTTTAATAATATGGTTATTCATATTCATACCACTAATTTTAATGAATATTTTGTAACATTCATGATTAAATAAAAATATTTTAGTAATATATAGTGGTTCGTTGAATCATAGCATTGTGTGTGGTATTTTAATCATGAATAGTGTTTTTTTAAATATCAGGTTGTTACAAAGTCCCAAAATCCCAAATCTCATCAACAGGAATGAAAAAATAGTAACAATAAATACCCAAATATTCAAATCTCCCTTGAGATTTCATCTTCCACCACATCAACATACAAAACCTCTAAAGATATCCCAAACTGTTATATCAATAGAAATGACTTAGAGATTCTAAAAAAGATGACTAAAATGACTTGGTGATCTAAAATTTAATAACATCAACTTCCTCTCCTAACTTTAATATGATTGACCATAGTAAACTAACCATTTTAGCTCATTCTCAACCGAATATATCTTCCCACAACAAAAGATATCTTCACTAAGATCAACTAAACTCATAACATCTATCACCACAGGATTCTCTTATTTCTTAGTTTTATCAATATTACCCTTTAAAACTATTCATGGTAAGAGGATATACTAGATTATATTATAAAGGTTCCATGTAATAGGTGAAAACCTCTTTTAGTTAAATTATCTCTTGACTAACCATTCTCGACAATCTTAGGAGAGATGATGACAATTTTTTAAAAGTAATCAATATAATCCTTTTATGACTACATTCTTTGATGGGGGCTCATAAAATCCGTGAAATTTCTTGTCTTAACTACCTTTGGATAGTTACATTTAATATATACTATCATGAAGCACACCAAAGGCATGCCTTCAATTAGTTAAGGAGGAATCATAACTTTCCCCCATACTCAGCTGGGTTATTTCAATAAGATGATAAATTCCATTACTCTAGAAGATTAAAGGGGGTTTTTCGAGAATTGGTGATTTCCTAAATAAAAACACACACTATGACCATATTTATTCATATTCGTGTACTTATTGAGGATAGAAGAGATGATATAAAAAATTTCATAGTGTGTACTTATTGAGGATATAAAAAATGATACAAAGGTTTGAGGATAGAAAAGATGATATATCAACATCAAAAGATAAAATAAATGAAAACCACACTATGAACAACCATCTCCATATGAACCATGGTCACTCACCACATCCCAGACCATTCATCAACATTCCAAACCAAACTTACATAAAGAGGTGAGATCTTGGGAACTTCAAAAGAAAACAATGAAAATTACATTCAACGAATGATGTATGTAGGATGTGGTGAAATCATGTCTAGTAGGATTTTACTAATTGGTATGTAAAATACATTTAATAAAGTATTTTAATTGATATTATTTGAAATAAAATATAAAATATAATTTTTAGTTCTTTAACATAAAGAAAACGAGAAATCACATATATGGCCTCTTTATAAACATTTACCCCACTTTTGTCTTAAATGAAAAAATCACTTTGAAAAAAAATCCTTAATATACACAAAAAACATACAAAATATCCCATTTTCATTAAAAAAGTATTTTTTAATCCTTTACCAAAATATTTTATAAATCCCACTTGTAAGAACCCAGATCTTCGTTTCAGGTATGCCTTTCCTTTTTCGGGAGTTTTTGAGAAAAATGGAGTTTCTGGAAATTTTCGAAGTACATGCCATGTACTCTTTTCCTACTCAAAGCCGTGTGCTGGTTGTGTCTGGGCCACACACACAGTGTGTAGGGATGATGTGGAGGCCGATTTTAGCGGAGTACGGAAAACCTAGTGCACACTGTGTACTTTTTTTTTTCAGTAAACGGACTAGGGTCGCACCTGACGCACATAAAGGTCTTATTCTAGGTTCTGTTCATTCGAGATCACCGAGGATCCGTGAATATTCGACAAGCCCCCTCCTCTCTGTCTGTTCTTTAATTCGAGCACTGCTGATTGTGTTGGAATAGGAGTAGTATGTTCTCCCTTCTGCTTGAGCCTTGTTTTCCAATCCCTCCTCTTTCTCAAGTTATCGTGGTTTATGTGTTTCAGATGTTTTCTCAGATATACAAAGTTCTAAGGAGAATCAGTCATCGTTGTTCATGTATATCAATCTCCTAGGATCGAGGTAGGTGGTTTGTGCCTTTCTGTAGAATTTCTTTGAATATTCTGTGCAATTTCACCAATTCCCTTGAATGAGAATTGTGTGTTTTCCAGTTTTTTCTTGATTGATTTCCTGCTTGCTTGATTGCTATAGTAGAGGTTTACCCTTGTTCATAGATTAGTTTTTTCTGTACTCTGGATGTTTTTCATAATTTCCTTACCTGGTATGCGTTATTCCATTTGCCATTCATAGTTGTAGGATAGTGGAACTATTGTTCTGTTTTGCTACTGAGCCCTAGAATGATAGCCAAGTATTTCTTGAGGTTTATTAGGGAGATACACACATGTTATGCATGTTTATTTCACACAATACTGTGAGAACCAAGTGTAGTAGACCATATAGAGAATGGACGTAAGGGCTTCTACAGAGTGTCTTTTAATATGATGCGAGACCATATGGGGAATTGATGATGAGTGCTTCCTCAGAGAGTCTGTAGTTCCTCGATGCGGGCCACATGGGGAATGAGACGTTGAGTGCTTCCCCAGAGAGCCTTTAGTACGATATGAGACTATAGGGGGAATTGATGGTGGGTGCTTCCTCAGAAAGTCTACTCTTAGTAGAACCAGAGGGGTGAGACTGTGTGTGCCTCCTAGAGGGTTGCTAGTACTTGTAGGTTGAACCATATGGGTTAGGCTGTTAGAGCTACCCAGAGGATTACTTGTTTTCTACTTGTTGTTGGTTGTTTACTTGTGTACTTTATATGCTATAATTGTGGCTTGTAGCTACTGTGTATTTCCTGTTCACTATTCCTGTACTTTACTTGTTATGTATTCATTGACTATTAGGCACAGATCTTTAGGTGGTTGCCTACTGGGACATTTTCTCACACCCTGTTTGGGCCATGATTTTGGGCCCAAGCATACTATGTTGTTGCAGGTATAGATAAGGGAAAGTTCCCTTCTACTTCAGGTGTTTGACTTGCTGTGGAGTTGGAGAGCATGGGACCGAGCTACGGCTTGCGATGCTGCTGGAGTTGCAGTTGCTTTAGTACTTTGTGTTCAGTTGTTTTTCCGCATGTTATTGTGTTTCCTGATTTCCTTAGATACTTGTACCAGCTGCATCATTATCACCATTGATATATATTTATTCTTGCACTTTTTGGTTACAATTATTTATGTTGTTACTGCTTTTTCTATTGATTGTTGTTTTCCTTACCTTGTATACCTTACCAAATGAGGGCATAGTTTCCCCAATAACTTACCAAGGCCCTCGCTTCTAGTCAGTAGCCTTTGGAGTTTGGGGAAATGCACTTTAGGTCATGTGGCGAACTGGGTATGGGGAACCAGTGGAGGGGTTCAAGATTCAGGTCGTTACAAAGTGGTATTATAGGAGTTTCTTTTCTCTTGAATTACTATTTTCGGCCTTTAGCCAGGGATAGGGCAGATTTGGTACTTGGTATTAAGCTGTGCTCGGGAGTAGCCAACCCATGTATGGGGAAAATGCATACTAGCTCATCAATTGCAGTTTGCTGGTTTTGAGATTTTACAGTTGATATGATTTCACCTAGAGTAATTCACATGCTTTGTGTTGTTATTGTCTTGACTATTGCCGTTTTATTTCTATCGCAACCCGATGAGATGAGGGTATGCCATATTATGCATCATATACACACCTATAGAAATCACATGCCATTCACTCTTGCCATGCCATCTAGGGTGAATTAGGAATTTCATGTTGTTGTGATAGACTTGTGTAGATTTTTCATGCTGTTGAGATAGATGCTTTGATAGAATCTCTGCTGCTTGATAGAGGATTTTCTGTATTCTACTTTTCTTAAACGAACACCAAGTTTTGATTCGCGGGGGGTATGGCCCCTCATGAATCGGAATTTGGAACCTCTTTGACTTTTTTTCTGTGTTTTATGGGCTTCTATACAGTTTTTGTGCTACTGCCCAGCAAAATCCAGAATACACACCGTGTACTTTTTGACTACACGCCGTGTAGTTTTTAGACCGTGTCACTGACCGTGTGAGTAGGGACACTCTGTTATTGAAATAACTTCAGGAACACTCCATGTACGGTTGGTACACGCCGTGTAGCTCGGGGCAGTGTACCCGGCCGTGTCAATAATAACACAGGTTGGAGAAGCTTGAGTAGAACACTCCGTGTTGGATAGCAACACGCCGTGTAGTCTTGTTCTAGGTACCCAGCCGTATCAAGAGCAACACGGGTTGGTGTTATCTTCTTCCATACACGCCGTGTTTGTTTGGAACACGCCATGTAAGGGTCAGCCGTGTACTTGGTCGTGTCGCCAACAACACGGGTTGGGAAAAGTCTTCAAGTACACGCCGTGTTTGTTCGAAACATGCCGTATAGTCTCAGCTATGTAGCCGGCCGTGTAGCCAATAACACGGGTCGTTGAAACCTTGTCTCCTACACTCCGTGTCCACCAAGAACACACCGTGTAGTCTTAGTTTAAGAAGACCGTGTGGGTTAGCCGTGCAAGGAGACACGAGCATGAAAACAAAGTTAAGTACACGCCGTGTAGAATTTATACACGCTGTGTAGTCTTGTTTTGTAAATCTTGTGTGTTTCCTTCTCCTATTTTCATTTTGTACTCCTTGGTTCTCTGTCCTTGTTTTCCTAATCTAAGGTATGTTTTGATCTTTCAGAGCTATGCCTACGAGACGTCCTCTTGTTGTATGTCAGTTGTCAGACAGTGATCAGATGCCATATATGGCTGATCAGGGACTTCCTGCCGATCCTCCAGTCAGGCCATCCTTGGTATTGGCTGTCATACCAGTTGCAGGCAATGATGTGAAGTTCAGGGAACGTTTCGTGAGGATGATGCAGACCTTTTAGGGAGCACCGCCTCCTGCCACGATGATGGAAGACTTGACACGGTTTTTCCAGCAGCAACATCCTCCTACTTTCTCGGGGGAAGGAGGACCACAGGCTATAGAGTCATGGCTGGTAGCCATGCTGACTATATTCGAGCATCTGGAGATGCCTCCAGAGAGGCGGGTCAAGCTCGCTACCTACATTCTCCAAGAATCCTCCAAGAGGTGGTGGGATGTGATCTCACAGGCGGTTCATCCGCAGGTCATGGCTTGGGAGGAGTTCTAGCGCGTGTTCTATGACTACTTCTACCGAGAGACCTTGAGGTCCGATCGGGCCCGGGAGTTCATGAGTCTAGGGAAGGGTACTCTATCTGTTATGGAGTACTCCTCTCATTTCACCGAGCTGCAGTGTTTCATACCCCTTCGGGATGAAAGTAGGGTGTTCTTGGCAAGGAAGTTTGAGGATGGTCTCAGGCAGGAGATACACTCACAGGTGAATCTCTTCCAGTTGACTTCCATCACTTCCATCGTCAACGAGGCGCTGATTGCAGAGCGTAATCTGAGAGACTCCGGAGCTTCGAGCCAGGGCGGTTCTTCTTCAAGAGATATTTTTCCTCTAGATGACAGCAAGAAGCGTTGTAGGGAGTCTACGCGTAGTGATGGGTGTAACATTCCAAGTAAGTAATGAATAATATATATAGTCATCTATGTCTATTTATGAATTAGATAGTGTTTTAGAGGCTTAAAATGAGAATAAATCCAACCTAAAGCATGAAATACTCTAATATTTTTGAAAAGATTGTTTTACCGTATTTTGATGGCGAACCATTTTTAAATCTATCTTTTGACAATTTAATAATATATATTTGTCAAAATAAAGTTATTATTTATGATTGGGACATTGAAATTTACTTTGGATAAATTTCTGGTATTTTTCTGATAATGTTCATTTTTTAATGAATAGTGAAAAATGTTGTATTTTAATTCAGAACCTCCTTTTAATCTAATTTATTTATATGATTATATTATCTTTTGAATTGGTTTTAAACTGAAATTAGAATATATTTTTACCATTTAATCCAATGGTGGTCGTTGGAATTAATTTCACTTTGAAATGGGACTTAAACTAGTGTCAATCTTTTGATATATATTGTTTCATAAAAACACACTATTTGTTCTGACAGTGGAAATTAATTATTAAATTAATTATTGTAACTTATATGTTTTGAATTTTTTAAAATAGAAATCATTTTTGAATTCAGAATATGAAATATATCTTAAGGTGAAGTTTTGGTATTTTTCTGAAAAACTTCAATTTTCGATGAATAGTGAAACCACTAAGTGGTTCTTAAAAAAACTGATTTTTTCGTTTAAATGAAATTTTACCACATATGTGTTTTGAATTTCAAAAATCCGACATAAATGGTTGTAATTAGGATGTAAAATGTGGTTCAATGGATTAAAATAATTTTTTGGTGAATAGTAACTTTTACGTTTTTAATCGCGATTAGAGGTAATTAGTGTAATTTAAGGTAAAAATAATGTTTTAATAATATGAAATGACCTTGACACATGTCCTACCCTTATTGGATGTGTCATGGCTGACCAAGAAAACCCATGGGTCGATTTTCGGGACCCCATGGAGTCACTTGGGTAAGATAATGACATTAATTTCTTTTATTTATAGTAAAAGTAAAAATGACACAAACATGTATTGTTTTACTAAAACAATTTTTACATGGGGTTATACAAGTCATATTTTTGACTATAAATATTCATTGGAAAGATAAAAATATTTCCCACTTCATAGTATTTGTTTTATAATTTTTAGATGTTAAATAAATTAAATTATTTATGACATCATGATGATGCAGCGATTACCTCATTATTTAACGATTTAAATAAAATGAAAATATAATGTAAAATCTAAGACCTACACATGTCAAAAACCTATTGGATGAGTATATTTCGAACCCTTATCACCTTATCCTCAAAATAAATCAATTTGGGACCTTTTAAATCTGAAAATCATTTGAAAATAGTGTAACATTTTATACCTTTCCAAGAGTGCCCCTCCTCTCCTCTTAAAAGGCCCCCACCTCTACCTCCTTACCCACACCTCTCAAGGCTTTGGATCGGAAAAACCTGCCCATTTTGTCTCTACAAATCACTCTCTTACTCATAGAAGCCTCCCTTTGGGCAGAAGTCTTCCCAAGGAAGCCTTTGAGATCAAATCAAAAAGAGTTACCCGATTTTAATGTAATGTCTTCACTTGTGTTCTTTTGTTTTATTTTGCTTCTCCAACACCCTACACTATTTTTTTCATTTACTTCGTAAAAAATACAGTATATTAAATATACTAGGATGTTTTTATGAGAATGATTCTAGCTACACTTAGACACACCTTCATCTAATGGTTAACGAGAATATTGTTTCCGTGGATGGCGAATTTCTGCCTCACGAAACGATGATTGTTCAATATTCTTATAACACCTTCAAAGGTGGACATTAAGATGACACTATATTTATATATGATATATAATATTTTTATGTTTTCCTTAAGCTTCTGTATTTTTCATTTATGGCATACCTTTATGGATTCCATTATGGGTATACGCGATATCTTCATTTTAGGAATTGCGGTCTACTGCCCCCTCAAAGTGATTTGATTCGTTAATGCCATATGTGGGACATATAAAGGATGAAGTTAATGATATTATATATGAAATTATACTGGAATTATAATATACCTTTATGTCATTGTGATTCAATTCCATAAAATACGAAATAGAAATGAAAGTAGCGTTCATGCGTACGTACGGCTTACCGTCTCCATGAACGGTAAATTTCATTTCTTACCTCTAAATGTTATGTAATATTATAAATGCATGTATATAGTGGATATATATTATATATATGATATCTAAATAATGAATATAATTCTGGATATAATGTATATTTAACCCCATGAACAAACTTGTAATTACAAAGAGTTTATTTTTGACTCAAGTACCAATGATCAACAAAACGACCTTTATTTACTTAAATAGTTACATAGTGTTCCTGACATGGTAATAAGTGATATAAAAGGAATAATGAACTTGAAAAAGGTTCTTAAGCAAGTAAAAATTAACTCACGTTTATTATTCAGGAGATTAAAGTGGAATCGAGTCACGTTGGACACGAGGTAAGGGAATTTCTTAACCCAATTTCCATTCTTTGGGTTAATCTCCTACTTTCAAATTATTTCATTATATTATTATGTCCTATCTTGTATTTGTACTTTATTTACAGTGAATACACATAATAGATATATTTTATTTAAAAATTATCTTTGTAAGGGACATCGTCTCAATCTCCTTTCATTGAGGCATATTTTGTTTTATACACATCTTTTTTTATACGGTGTATAAACCCCTTTGAATTTTACGTTTATTCAAAAGTAATCTTTTTATACGAAGCATTTACTAAATGAAAAAAGGTAATGTTTTTTTCGTACGTATATAGTGACAACAACTTCTCTGCCGCCGTGACCATTATTAGAGTTTCAGCTTCCTCTACAAGCTATAACCTAACTTTTTTTTAAAATGAAAAATAAATACCATGTATTAATTTTCTTTTATTTTTGTATTAAAAATTGTTTTCATAATGTTTTAATTATATCACTCTGTTGTATTGATATCTTGTGATTTAAATGTGGAAATGTTATGTGTCCTTTATGCATTTTTTACGTGATACGATTACGTTATGGTTCTTGGACATTATTATGAAGACGGGTGGTTCCGTGATAAACTAAGGGCAGGTGATCCTGATATAGCTCTCCAATGCATTGGGTAACGCGAAGTGGTTAAACGTTAAGGTTTATTTGAATATATTAAGGGAATATACTATGATGGGTATTCCAAATGTAACAAAGAGGGTTTCTCCCTACGTAAGAATGTTATGAATGCCTCAAGTTACCTTTATGTCTTATGATTTCTATGATTTATTTCTGATTTGATGAGGTATGTTAAAGTGATTATGTTTTATGGGTAAAGTATGATTTCATTGATTCTTATGTATATATGTTCTCATGTTTCCTTTCCATATTTTTATATCCCTTATTGAGCTTTTTACGCTCATCCCAAGTTTTTGAAATATTTTTCACAGGTTAAGGGAATGGTACATGATATGATGATAGTGTCAAGGAAGTGTCAAGAAAGAATCCATGTTTTATTTTAAATAGGTTTCCGTTGATGGGAAAAATTAATACTATCTTTTATGTAATCACTTTGTTTAAATGTGGAATGTAATGCAAGTTTTATGATCTAATTCTCTAAAACTCTAAACCTAAAAAGATTCTCAATGTGTAATCTTGTAATTACTCCAGATTAAGTAAGGTTTAAGGCTAAGGGCTTACAGTTGGTATCAGAGGCCGGTCTAGATAACTTCAGGAGTTATAATTCTATTAAATTATTATCCAAAAATATTTTTTTATGGCCAAATTGAAATGATATAGCATTTTAAGATTACCATGTTGCTTCTCTTATGATATTTCTGTGTTAAGAATGGTTTTTCATAGAGGAAACAAAGCAGATTTTCTGGGAAGGCATACAGAGGGAAATGACCTTTCAAATCAGTACCCTGAGATGGTCAGAATCATAACTAAACAGTTTTATGCAGTGATGGCTCAGTTGAATCAGGTGAAAAATGTTGGTTATTTTTGTTCATGATATTTTGGTCTTTTCTAAAAGTAAAAAGGAGAATAAAAGTCATTTAAGGGTTATTTTGAAAACCTTAAAAGAAAATAAATTGTATGGGAAATTCAGAAAGTGTGAGTTTTGGTTGCAAAAAATTTCTTTCCTTGGTCACATTGTTTCTAAAGATGGGATAACTGTTGATCCTGCAAAAACAAAGGTTGTTGAAGAATGGCCAAGACCCACAAATGTAAACAAGATCCGTAGTTTTCTTAGTTTGGCAGGTTACTACTGAAGGTTTGTTGAAAACTTTTCACGGTTATCTAGTCCAATGACTAAGCTAACTCGGAAGGGTGTTAAGTTTATCTGGACAAAAGAATGTGATTATTGTTTTTTGGAATTGAAAAGAAGATTGGTAAATGCTCCAGTTTTGGCACTACCTTCCAGGAATGGTGAGTTTGTTATCTACAGTGATGCTTCATTGAAAAGAATTGGTTGTGTCCTAATGCAGAATGATTAGGTAATTGATTATGCTTCACCTCAGTTGAAAACTCATGAGGTAAATTACCCTACATATGATTTGGAATTAGCTGCTATTGTTTTCGCTTTAAAAATTTGGAGGCATCATTTGTATGGAGTAAAGTGTGAAATATATACCGATCACAAAATTTTAAAGTATATATTCACTCAGAAATAATTGAACATGAGGCAGAGGAGATGACTAGAATTAATCAAGGATTATGATTGTACAATTCATTACCATTCGGAAAAAGCAAATAAAGTGGCTGATGCTTTGAGTAAAAAAAGTAATGTTTTATTAACAATGTTGCATTTGGAACATGATCCTTTGGTTAAGGATTTGATGAAATTTGGCATAAAAGTTGTTGGTGCAGATGTCCTTCTGTTTTGTTTCATGTATCAGTGAAATCTTCTCTATCAGACAGAATCAAGCAAGCACAGAATCAAGACAGTGAGTTGCAAAAAAAGGTTGAGCTGGTTCAGAAGGGTAAGTTTCCTGAATTCAACATTGATAATGATTGTGTTTTGAGATTTGGGAAGAGATTGTGTGTGCCTTGTGATTCACAGTTGAAGAGAGAGTTGTTATGTGAAGCTCAGAGTTCTCCGTGTTTAGTTCATCCAGGAAGTACTAAGATGTATAGAGATCTTCGAGAGTATTACTGGTGGGATGGAATGAAAAGGGATATTGTTGAATTTACAGTGAAGTTCTTGACTTGTCAATAGGTTAAAGCAGAGCGGCAGTTACTGAAAGGGATGCTTCATCCTTTACCAGTACCAGAGTGGAAATGGGAGAATATATCCATGGACTTCATTGTGGGATTGCCGAAGACACCTCGAGGTAATAATGCAATCTGGGTTATTGTTGATCGCTTGACTAAATCTGCTCATTTACTTGCTATACGAGATAATTTTTCCCAAAATAAACTTTCTCGTTTATATCTTAAAGAGATAGTCAGGTTACATGGAGTGTCCCTCTCCATTGTATCTGATAGTGATCCTAGGTTTACATCTAACTTTTGGAAAGGCCTTCAGAAGTCATTGGGTACTGAATTAAATTTTAGTACATATTTTCATCCTTAATCAGATGGGTAGTCAGAACAAACAATTCAGACTTTGGAAGATATGCTATGTGCTTGTTCGATGGATTATCAGGGAAGTTGGGACCAACATCTTGTTTTGTTGAGTTTTCTTATAACAACAGTTTTCATTCCAGTATACAGATGGCACCATTTGAGGCATTATATGGGATGTGGTGTCGAACTCCAGCTTTCTGGGATAAAGTGGGTGAAAGGAATTTGATGGGACCCGAATTGGTAGAAGAGTTGGCATAAAAAGTTCAGCTGATACAGAGACACATGAGAACAACTCAGAGCAGGTAGAAGAGTTATGCAGACAATAGGAGGAAGGATCTCTCTTTTGAGGTAGGTGATCATGTCTTCCTCAAAGTCTCACCGTGGAAAAGTGTGATGCGATTTGGTAAGAAAAGAAAGTTTAGTCCAAGGTTCATTGGACCATGTGAAATTTTGGAGAGATTTGGATCAATTTCATACCGAGTGGCTTTACCTTCGAGTTTATCTCATGTACACAATGTTTTTCATGTTTCAATGTTGAGAAAGTATATGCCAGATCCATATCATGTTTTGAGTCCATAGGTAGTTCAGCTAGAAGAGAATCTATCTTTTGAGGAACAACCAGTCCAGATTCTTGACCACATGGAGAAAGTGTTGTGGAATAAGGTGATTAATCATGTAAAGATTTGTGGAAAACCCATATGGTTGAAGAGGAAATGTGGGAATCTGAAAATTCTATGAGGGATAAATACCCCCACTTATTCGATAAGTAAATAAATTGAGAGAATGCAAATTTATAAAGGGGGGAAGGATGTAACATCACAAGTAAGTAATTAATAATATATATAGTCATATATGTCTATTTATGAATTAGATAATGTTTTAGAGGCTTAAAATGAGAATAAATCAAACCTAAAGCATGAAATACTCTAATATTTTTAAAAAGAGTGTTTTACCGCCTTTTGATGGCGAACCATTTTTAAATCTATCTTTTTACAATTTTATAAGCTATATTTGTCAAAATAAACTTATTCTCCATGATTGGTACATTGAAATTTACTTTGGATGAATTGCTTGTATTTTTCTAATAATGTTCATTTTTTAATGAATAGTGAAAGATGTTGTATTTTAATTCAAAACCACTTCTTAATCTAATTTATTTATATGATTATATTATATTTTGAATTTGTTTTAAACTGAAATTAGAATATATTTTTACCATTTAATCCAATAGTAGTCATTGGAATTAATTTCACTTTGAAATTGGACTTAAACTAGTGTCAATCTTTTGATATATATTGTTTCATAAAAACAGGCTATTTGTTCTGACAACGAGAATTAATTATTAAATTAATTATTGTAACTTATATGTTTTGAATTTTGTAAAATAGACATAATTTTTGAATTCGGAATATCAAATATAGCTTAGGGTGAAGTTTTGGTATTTTTCTGAAAAACTTCAATTTTGGATGAATAGTGAAACCACTAAGTGGTTCTTAAAAAAACTGATTTTTCGTTTAAATGAAATTTTACCACCTCTGTGTTTTGAATTCCAAAAATCCGACATACATGGTTGTCATTAT
This sequence comes from Viscum album, assembly GCA_963277665.1. NCBI lineage: Eukaryota > Viridiplantae > Streptophyta > Magnoliopsida > Santalales > Viscaceae > Viscum > Viscum album. The sequence goes on from OY728125.1 coordinate 1,410,698,513, forward strand.
GACGTAAAATGTGGTTCAATGAGATTAAAATAATTTTTTGATGAATAGTAACTTTTAAGTTTTTAATCGCGATTAGAGTTTATTAGTGTAGTTTAAGGTAAAAATAATGTTTTAATAATATGAAATGACCTTGAAAAATGTCCTACCATTATTGGATGTGTCATAGATGACCAAGAAAACCCATGGGTCGATTTTTGGTACCCCATGAAGCCACATGGGTAAGATAATGACATTAATACCTTTTATTTAAAGTAAAAGTAAAAATGACACAAACACTTATTGTTTTACTAAAACAATTTTTACATGAGGTTATAAAAGTTATATTTTTGACTATAAATATTCATTAGAAATATAAAAAGATTTCCTACATCAGAGTATTTTTTTTATAATTTTTAGACATTAAATAAATTAAATTATTTATGACATTATGATGATGCAGCGATTACCTCATTATTTAACGATTTAAATAAAATGAAAAGATAATGTAAAATCTAAGACCTACACATGTCAAAAACATATTGGATGAGTATATTTCGAACCCTTATCACCTTATCCTTAAAATACATCAATTTGGGACCTTTAAAATCCGAAACTCAATTGAAAATAAAGTAACATTTTATACCTTTCCAAGAGTGCCCCTCCTCTCCTCCTATAAAAGGCCCCCACATCTACCTCTTTACCCACACCTATCAGGCCTTTGGCTCGGCCAAAACCTGCCAATTTTGTCTCTACACATCCCTCTATTACTCCTAGAAGCCTCTTTTTGGGCAGAAGTCTTCCCAAGGAAGCCTTTGAGCTCAGATCAAAAAGAGTAACACGGTTTTAAGGTAATGTCTTCACTTGTGTTCTTTTGTTTTATTTTGCTTCTCCAACCCCTTAAACTCTTTTTATTCATTTCTTTAGTAACAAATAAATTATCTTCAATATACTAGGATGTTTTTATGAGAAGTATTCGAGCTAAACTTACACACACCTTCATCTAATGGTTAAAGAGCATACTGTTTCCGTGGATCACAAATTTTTGCCTCACGAAACGATGATTGTTCAATATTCTTATAACACCTTCAAAGGTGGCCATTAAGATGACACTATATTTATATATGATATATAATATGTTTAGGTTTTCCTTAAGCTTCTGTATTTTTTATTTATGGCATACCTTTATGGCTTCCATTATGAGTATACACGATATCTTCATTTTAGGAAGTGCGGACTACCGCCCCCTCAAAGTGATTTGATTCGTTAATGCTATATGTGGGAAATATAAAGGATGGAGTTAATGATATTATATATGAAATTATATTGGATTATAATATACCTTTATTTCATTGTGATTCCAGTTCATAAAACACTAAATAGAAATGAAAGTAGCGTTCATGCGTACGTACGGCTTACCGTCTCCATGAACGGTGCATTTCATTTCTTACCTCTAATTGTTTTGTAATATTATAAATGCATATATATAGTGGATATATATGATATATATGATATCTAAATAATGAATATAATTCTGGATATAATGGATATTTTACCCCATGAACAAACTTGTAATTATAAAGATTTTATTTTTGACTCAAGTACCAATGATCAACAAAACGACCATTATTAACTTAAATAATTAAATAGTGTTCATGACATGGTAATAAGTGACATAAATGGAATAATGAACTTGAAAAAGGTTCTTAAGAAAGAATAACTTAACTCAAGTTTATTATTCAGGAGATTAAAGAGAAATCGAGTCACGTCGGACACGAGGTAAGGGAACTTCTTAACCCAATTTCCGTTCTTTGGGTTAATCTCCTACTTTCAAATTATGTCATGATATTTTTATGTCCCATCTTGTATTTTTAATTTCTTTATAGTGAATACACATAATAGATCTATTTTATTTAAAAAATGATCTTTGTAAGGGACATCGTCTCAATCTTCATTCATTGAGGCATATTTTGTTTTATACACAACTTTTTTTTATACAGTGTATAAACCCCTTTGACTTTTACATTTATTCAAAAGGAATATTTTTATACGAACCATTTATTAAACGAAAAAAGGGAATGTTTTTTTGTCATACGTATACGAGAACAATGACTTATCTACTGCTGTGACCATTATTAGAGTTTCGGCTTCCTCAACAAGCTATAACCTAACTTTTTTTTTAAAATGAAAAATAAATACCATGTATTACTTTTATTTTATTTTGGTATTGAAAATGGTTTTAATAATGTTTTTATTATATCAATATGTTGTATTGATATCTTTTTATTGAAATGTGGAAATGTTATGTGTCCTTTATGCATGTTTTACGTGATACGATTATGTTATGGTTCTTGGGAATTGTTATGAAGACGGGTGGTTCTGTGATAAACTAAGGGTGGGTGAGCCTGATATAACTCTCCAATGCATTGGGTAATGCAAAGTGGTTAAACGTTAAGGTTTCTCTGAATCAATTTAGGGAATATACTGTGATGGGTATTCCAAATGTATCCAAGAGGGTTACTACCTACGTAAGAATGTTATGAATGCATCAAGTTACCTTTGTGCCTTATGATTTCTATGATTTATTCCTGATTTGATGAGGTATGTTAAAGTTCTTATGTTTTTTGGGTAAAGTATGATTTCATTGATTCATATGTATACATGTACTCATGTTTCCTTTCCATATTTTTTTATATCCCTTAGTGACCTTTTTATGCTCATCCCAAGTTTTTGAAATATTTTTCACAGGTCAAGGGAATGGTACATGATATGATGATAGTGTCAAGGAAGTGTCAAGAAAGAATCCATGTTTTATTTTAAATATGTTTCCATTGATGGGAAAAATGAATACTATCTTTTATGTAACCACTTTGTTTAAATGTGGAATGTAATGCAAGTTTTATGATCTAATTCTCTAAAACTCTAAACCTGAAAATATCCACAATATGTAATGTTGTAATAACTCAATATTAAGTAAGGTTTAAGGTTGGGGCCTTATAACGAGGGTTCTTCCATGACTCCTCATTCAGGAGAAGCACCACTAGTTTCACACCAGTTGGGGAACTAGAGTTTTTACGGCCGTTCGGGCCGAGGTGGAGGTCGAGGCCATGACATTCAGTCACCAGTCCTTTAGTGCCAATAGGGAGGTTCAGCTCAGAGTGGTCACGCAGGGTCACAGGGCCGCGGGGTAGGCCAGACCTTTGCGGTGGAGCAGACCTATTAGGAGATGGATCCCAGACCTTCTGCAGTTCGAGGTATGATTTTAGTAGCCTCAGTTTTATCTTCAGCTCTTTTCGATACTGGTGATACACATAGCTTTATCTCTATTTCCACTGTGGAGAGCCTTGGGCTCTGTGTCTATTCTTTTGTCGACTCGTTGACACTAGACACGCCTTTGGGGACGAGGAAATCTAGTGTACGCTAGTGTAGAGAGTGCCCTCTCGAGGTTTCAGGGTATCGTTTCTTATGGGATATCTATTTCCTAGAGATGATAGTCTATGATTTCTTCCTTGGGATGGACTGGTTGGTTCCCTTCCAGGAAGTCGTCGACTGTTATCTCTGCATGGTGAGTTTCGTTTCACCAGAGAGTGAATCTTTTCTTCATAGAGGTGAATGGGATGTTCAGGAGAGCCGAGCAGGAATCGAGCAACTTGGGCTAGGAAGGGTAACAGCCCAGATTTCTAGTATTTATCTGGATAATCAGGGACTTCGCAGTTGAACTTTCCTCCAATGGTGGATCATTTCAGGGACGTCTTTCCGGAGGACTTTTTGGGTTTTCCTCTGGAGCGTGAGGTAGAATTTTATTTTTAGCTCGTGCCAGGACATCACCTATGTCCATTCCTCCTTTTAGGATGGATACACCTGAGTTGCAGGAGCTCAAGAAGTAGTTGGAGGAGTTGCAGGAAAAGGGTTTCGTCCAACCCAGTACTTCTCCTTGGGGTTCGCCTGTCCTGTTTGCAAAGAAGGAAGATGGTACCCTTCGACTTTGTGTGGATTATTGGAAGTTGAACCAGTTGACGGTCAAGAAACAATATCCCTTTCTGAGGATTGATGACCTATTTGATCAACTTCGAGGATCCCGGGTATTCTAGAAGATTGACTTGAGGTCCGATTATCATCAGTTGCGCGTTAGACCATCAGCTATACCTATGAAAGCCTTTAGTAGTAGGTATGGTCTATAAGAGTATACAATCATGCTGTTCGGTCTCACGAACGCGCCTGTAGTTTTCATGGCACTGATGAACCGAGTGTTCTATCCTTACTTGGACTCCTTCATTGCGGTCTTCGTGGATGATATCTTGGTGTACTCTCACACTCGACATGACCATGACACGCATCTTGAGATTGTTCTGAGTACACTGAGAGATCATCAGCTTTATTCTAAACTCTCGATGTGCCACTTTTGGATGGATCAGATTCACTTCTTGGGTCATGTCATCTCAGAGGTAGGAGTATCTGTGGACGCAGAGAAATTGAGAGTTGTAGTTTCCTGGGAGCAGCCGAGGAATGTTTTTGAGGTACGGAGTTTCCTAGGGATGGATGGATACTACAGACACTTCATTCAGGACTTCTCACACCTAGCATCACCATTGATAGGTCTGACCAAGAAGGGGGAGAAGTTCTTATGGTCAGATTCTTGTGAGTCAGCCTTTCAAGAGCTATAGGGAAGATTGACATCGACATCGATACTAGTCATTCCGGATCCAAGCAGGAGCTATACTATCTTTTGTGATGCTTTAGGTATCGAACTAGGCGTTGTGCTTATACATGGAGATGGAGTCGTTGTGTACGGGCCTCGGTAGTTGAGGACACATGAGAGGAACTACCCGACACACGATTTGGAGTTGGCAGCTGTTGTTCATGCCTTACGCTGTTGGAGACCTTACCTCCTGGGAGAGCACTTTGTGGTTTTCACTGGCCACAAGAGTCTCATGTACATCTTCAATCAGCATGATTTGAATATGAGAAAACACAGGTGGGTCAAGTATCTTCAGTCTTTTGATTTCGAGATTTCCTATACGCTGGGAAAGGGAAACACGGTGGCAGATGCGTTGAGAAGGAGAAATTAGTTTTAGGTAGTTTAGGAGGCCAGCAGTGAGTGGTAGCTTATGGATATGTTCTCTGAGATGCATCTGGAGGTACATGATAGACAGGGACATGCCTTCCTATCTTCTGTAGCGGTTACCTCTACACTACTTGATCAGGTACGGATGATGCAACTATCAGACTCAGAAGGCTTAGTCCTGAGGGAGAGTGTGTCAGGAGAGGACCCTCTTCCTGGATGGACTGTGGGAGAGGATGAGATCTTGCGTTTCCAGGAATGCGTATGGGTGCCAGCAGACTTACGCGGGGATCTGATGCGGGATTTCCATTCCTCAGTTTTTTCAGTCCATCCTGGCATCACCAAGATGTATCGGGATATTCATTTCCATTACTGGTGGCCAGGTATGAAGAGGGATGTTGCTGGTTTTGTCATGAGATTCTCTACTTGTCAGCAGGTGAAGGTGGAGCATCAGCGACCAACATTCCTTTTACAACAGTTACCCATTCCGGAGTGGAAGTGGAATGATGTTGCGATGGACTTCGTGGCCAGGTTGTCTAGGTCACCTCGGGGGAACGATACTGTTTGGGTTTTCGTCGATAGTCTCACGAAGGTTGCTCACTTCTTTCCGATCCAGGTGACCTTTAGTGTCTATGATCTGGGACGACATTACATAAGAGAGATCGTTCGTCTGCATGGAGTTCCACACTCTATTGATTCAGACAGTGACGTGCGCTTAAACTCTCAGTTCTGGAAAGGACTTTAGAAGGCCTTGGGTACATAGGTACTTTTGAGTACAACATACTATCCCCAGACTGATGGCCAGTCGAGCGCATGATCCAGGTGCTTGAGGATATGCTCCGAGCTTGCATCCTAGGTGGTTCTCGGGGAGAATCATGCCCCTCTCATGGAGTTCTCCTACAAAAACAGTTTCTAGGTGACCATTCAGATGGAACCATACGAGGCTTTGTATGGTAGGCCATGCCAATCACCCTTATGCTGGCTGGAAGCAGGAGAGGTGGTTTTTCTGGCACCTCGTCTTGTTCTGGAGACTTCAAATTAGATAGAGCTGATTCAGAAGAGGTTGCCTACAACACAGTCTCGGCAGAAGTCTTATGCTGATCCGCGGAGACAACCTCTAGAGTTCGAGGTCGGGGATCAGGTTTTCCTGTGTGTCGCCCCAAGGTTGGGACACAAGAGGATTCCGAGGCAGGGTAAGATTTCACCATGGTAAGTCGGGTCGTTTGAAGTTTTGGAGAGAGTTGGGCCGGTCACGTATCAGTTTCAGCTACCCCAGAGGTACTAGGACATGCACGATGTCTTCCACATCTCTCAGCTCCGACGTTACTTTTCAGACCCGTCTCATGTCTTTCAGCCTGAGGAGGTTGAGCTTGAAGCAGATGCATTGTTTAAGGAGCATCCCATCCAGATTGTCGATCACAGTACGAAGGTTTTCCATGGGCGGTCTTTCCCTCTTTTACAGGTGCTATGGCAGCACGGGCGAGTACATGATGAGATCTGGGAGAGGGAGGCTGATGTACTATCGCAGTGACTAGAGCTTTTCGGGGGTTCTTTTTCTACGCCTCGCTAAGGAAATTTAGGGATTAATTTTTTTAAGGGGGGAAGTTTGTAAGAACCCAGATATATGTCATGTACTTTATGAGTACACGGAATGTACTCCTTTCCTGCTCAAAGCTGTGTGATTTCCATGTCTGGGCCACACACATGGTGTGTAGGGATGATGTGGAGGCCAATTTTATCGGAGTACGGAAAAACTAGTACACGCCGTGTACTCTAAAAGTACACACAATGTATTTCTCTTTTTTTTCATTAAACGGCCCGGGGTCACGCCTGACGAACAGAAAGGTCTTATTATAGGTTCTGTTCTTTCAAGCACCATTGATTGCATTGGAATCTTAGTGGTATGTTTTCCCTTCTACCTGAGCCTTGTTTTCCAATCCCTCCTCTGTCTCAAGTTATCGTGGTTTATGTGTTTCAGATGTTTTCTCAGATCTATGACATTCTAAGGTGAATCTGTCATCCTTGTTCACATATATCGATCTCCTAGGATCGAGGTAAGTGGTTTGTGCCTTTCTGTAGAATGTCTTTGAATATTTTGTGTAATTTTTCCAATTCCCTTGAACGAGAATTGTGCGTTTTCCTGTTTTTACCATGATTGATTTCCTACTTGCTTGATTGCTATAGTAGAGGTTTACCCTTGTGAATAGAGTAGTTTTTGCTGTACTATGGATGTTTTTCGTGCTTTCTTTGCCTGTTAGGAATTATGCAAGTTGCCATGCCTAGTTGTAGGACAGTGGAACTATTTTACTATTTTTCTACTGAGCCCTAGAATGAAAGCCAAGTAGTTCTTGAGGTTTATTTGGGCGATACACACGCGTTATTCATGTTTATTTCACATAGGACTGTGAGAACATAGTGTAGTAGACCATAGGGAGAATTGATGTAAGGGCTTCTCCAGAGTGTCTTTTAATACGATGTGAGACCATAAAGGGAATTGACGATGAGTGCTTCCTTAGAGAGTCTGTTGTTCCTTGATGCAAGTCACAGGGGGAATGAGACGTTGAGTGCTTCCCCAGAGAGCCTGTAGTATGATACGAGACTATAGGGGGAATTGGCGGTGAGTGCTTCCTCAGAAAGTCTACTCGTATTAGAACCATAGGGGTGAGACTGTGTGTGACACCTAGAGGGTTGCTAGTACTTATAGGTTGAACCATAGGGGTTATGATGTGAGAGATACCCAGAGGATTACTTGTTTTATACTTATTGTTGGTTGTTTACTTATGTACTTTATATGCTAGAACTGTGGATTGTAGCTTCTCTATATTTCCTGTTCACTGTTCTTGTACTTTACTTTCCATGTATTCATTGACTGTTAGGCACTGATCTTTGGGTGGTTTTCTATTGGGACCTTGTCTCACACCCTATTTGGGCCATGATTTTGGGCCCAAGAAGACTATGTTGTTGCAAGTATAGATATGGGAAAGTTCCCTTCTACTTTAGATGTTTGACTTGCTGTGGAGCTGGAGAGAACGGGACTAAGATACAGCTTGCGATGCAGCTGGAGTTGCTTTTGCTTTAGTACTTTGTGTTGAGTTGTTTTTCAGCACATTGTTGTGTTTGCTACTTTCCTTAGATACTTTTACCTACTGCATCATTATCATCATTGCTATATATTTATTCTTCTACTGTTTGGTAACTGTTATGTATGTTGTTACTACTTCCACTATTGATTGTTGTTTTCCTTACCTTGTATACCTTACCAAATGAGGGCATAGTTTACCCAATAACTTACCAAGGCCCTCACTGCTAGTCGGCAGCCTCTGGCGTTTGGGGAAATGTGCTTGAGGTCATGTGGTGAACCGAGTACGGGACACCAGTGGAGGGGCTCCAGATTCGATTCGTTACACCCCTCACATTTTATAAATTAAATGTTAATGAAAAAACAACATGTTATAAATACACATAATAAGAAAATGAAATTAAATAATCAATGGTCCCACAGTCTAATCAGATAGGGACTAAAAAAGGTAGTTAAGGCCTCCCCTATATCTAACCACTAAAAAGTTAATTAGTGTCATGGGATATAACATTTTTCCTAATGTGAGACAAACATAAAATTTACCCAATATAGAAAAAATTAAAAAAATATCTTACATCCAAAAAATACAATCCACTCCACTAGCTTGAACCCAACCTCATCAGGGGAACTACCCACTATTCCTAACATGTCGCACAAATAAGGTGACAATAATATCATCTATCCTTCTATTTTATCATAAATATAGACTTCCGACTTGGGTACCTAATCCCTCATTATCAAAATATAAATAGATCTGAGTAAAATATTAATTAATATATTCATCATAAAACCTAAATAGTAAATCACCCTCACCTACAACACCCTTACAAGAAACAAATCTATTTTTTCCTTCACTCGATCAACACACACATCAAGTATCACCCATAAAAATGTGAAATAATAAAATGGAAAGAATAAGGTCTCCCACACCCAAAAAGTTTAGAAACCATTTGAAATTTCTAAATGAGATTTCTTAAAAACCAACTTTGGGTGCAAAGTCCTATTTAAGTCATTTTAAATTACATTATAAAACACCCCTTTAATTAATAACAAATAAAACCAATATAAATAATCAATTCCACTTTATAATAAAACTCTCAAGAGCATAAAATTTCATTTCGTAATTTATTACATGAATTAAATGTGGTTTAAACCCTTTACTGAACCAAAATCCATCCAAAAATGTTTTAAACATTTTATACAAACACTTTGAATATCAAATATTAACATACAAATAGAATAATATTCTACATTCTTTAATGAAAAATGTGATTTCACCTTGAAATAGTTTTATAAGATAATATTACAATCACATATATGTTTAATTTAACAATTAAAACACTTTAAATCCTTAATTCAATAATGTCATGATGAACAAATAATGTGAACAAAAAACTCATACCACTAACCATGTGGAAGCCCCACATTATAAGATACAACATGTCTCCTCCAATGGTAGAGTAGAAGAAAATATAGAGGAGGGATTTTATAAGCCTTAAGTTACTAAAAAACAAAAGTAGAACCACCCTCGAATCCAATTCTTAGCCCAATATCCCTAGAATTTTTAGGATGAAGGGAGACTGATAGGAAAAGGATGGAAAAGGAGAAAATAAGGATTAGGAAGAGGAAATTAGAGGTTTATCTTAAGAGATATTCTATATCCTAAAAATTATAGACACAAAAATGAATGAGGTGTATGGGAGACCACCACCCCCCCCCCGGTGCACCCAAGACTGGTTGAATGAAGGAGAAATAAAAATTGGTATTTACCCCTTAAATAAAGAAATGAAAAATTTGAAAAACCAAATTATAGAAAATTGGTTAGTACACATGGTTTGTTAAATAGTTAGTCAACTAAAAAATTCCCTTTTCTAAATAGTACAGAACCCATTGTATGCTCATCAATGGTATCTTATAATTGTGTGCAAGATATGTGCTAGAAATCCAAACAGAAAATAATCACATGGTTTTTTGGAGCTCACATGGTTTGTTCTAAACCATGCTTCACCCATGCTAAAAAACTATGCACTAAAAAAGGAACTGTAAAAGACCTATATAAGTGGATCTAAATGGTTTCCCCTAAAAAGTTTCAAGAAATCTATGAAACTTCAGAAAAAATTCAATAAAAAAATTAAACCCCTAAACCTTTGAATATTTAAATATACCATAGACAAATACTATTAATTTTAATAAATTAATAATAGGTGGTACAATCACCCCACTATGGTACATTTTCTCTTAAAAAGTCATTAGTTAAGCTATAATTCCACATAATGTAAAAAATACACACCCAAATATGATTTAGGTGAGTTAGGGAAGAGACTCATGATAGTCCAATTTAAAGAGACCTCTTATCCCAACCACAAGGATGGATCCTAAAAGATATTAAACTGAATTTATCTCCCAAACAATTTATAATGAACCTAAAATGGGGAAATTTGAATGAGACACACACATATGAATTAAAAACTACTAAAAGGATCAATTACTCTAAAAACCAAAAATTATCAAACAATAAAAAATTTCACAACTACCAAATATCTAACTCCTAAACCCAAATAAGAATGCAATCCATAAGCGAGACTCGAAAAACAAAACATGGGCTCTAGAACACCACCCCATGATGGTCCCAATAAAAAATGCACAACATCAGGTTTGAATAATACAAATCCAACCACTCCTTTCTTCCCAAGAATTGACCCATAGGTTATCCCATGTTCCAGATATTTATAATATAACCCACACATAACTAAATGAAAATCATTGAAAGAACCTCATGATACAAACAACTCAAAATGATCTTTCATGCACTAATCAAAACAACCTTATTCCACATAAACTATTTAATAATTTCAAAGAAAATACCACCACAAGGAAGAGGGAAGACTCATAAGAAAAATCTATTTTCACCCATAATAGAACATTAAAAATATCTCCACCACAAACCAGTAAAATCCCAAAATCCATAATAATATAAAAATCAAATAAATAAAACCCCAAAACAAAAAACAATCAAAGACAAAAATAACCTATGAGACATTATATTCTCATACATCAACTTAAAAAACCTAAAAATATTTCCCAAATAACCACATTGATTACAATACCTTGGATATTTTGAATAATATTTCTATAATGACCTGACACGCCACACTGTAATCATACTAGATGCCTCCCTTTCCTTTAAGATGAATAACCCCAATCCACAAGGCGCCCTAGTTCAGGATCAATCAAATCCATCTTCCCAATATATAATACATCTTCACTCAGATCAACTGAAATTGAAGCACTTATAATTATATTTTTCCTCTCCCACTCAAATTCCATTGATATATCACTTGAAACCAATTATTAGTAAGATGATAGGATATATTATTATATGACTGCTCGAAGATTTGAGTATGTAACACTTTTAAATTAATAATCTCTTAATGAAACATCCTTGATGACATCAAGATATAAGATGTCAAAATATGAAAATAAATCAGCATAATCCTTCCCCAATAGATTTCCCTAATGGAGGATCATAAATGCAACCGAATTATCTATGTTGACTTAATCAAGATAGTGAAATTGAATAAATATTATCTTGAAGAACTCACAATACATTTCTTCATGTAGTTGAGGAGGAACTATAACTTCCCACTACACTCGAATGGGTCCTTCTAGTATGGTGACAATTAATTTCATTCTAGAATATTTAGGGGTTGCACAAAAATTAAAGACACCCTTAATCACCTATAACCTCATAATTACCTCAAAAGTACACCAATCACCATGAATAGAGGGAAAATATTGATCAGTAAGGTCCTGAATGTGGTACATAAACTAAGAAGATTCCATATTTACCACATGGCCTTATGTTTTAGTGGAGTCGATGAGAAAAAATCCTTACCCCAAGCATTGAGAAAGATCACTATGATGGCCAACCCAGAGAATTATATTCCTATGAGTCTTAAAAGACACTATGGGTTCCATTATCTAAATAACATGAAAAAAACTCAATAAACTCATTTTTTGTAAATTGAATGATGTTATCCTATATAAATCAAAATTTTATACAAAAAAACTTTATTATATTTCATAATTTTTTCCATTTAAATCATAAAATTTTAAATAACCATCCCATCGATTTATTAAAACATCCTCATCCACTTTTGAAAACACACAACACCTTTAAAATATCATTATTTTATTTAAAAAATCCATCTGCAACTAAAATCAAATTTTTATCAATACATCCCTTCTATGAATTCCTAAAACACTCTTTTTAAATTTAAAATCACATGCCCATTTAGTAATACTTTGAAAGCACTCATTTTAAAAGAAGTTTTCCCTTATAATCACACAAACTCCATTTTAAAACATTAAATAAAAATCCAAAAATATTTAAAAGACAAAAATGATCTCCTTTTTACATCCCAAATCCAAATTTTCAATCCCAAACCCAACGTTTTAAGGGAAAATTCACACAAAAAATAGAAGCATAAAACATAATAAAATCCCATAAAATATACATATATAATAAAAAATATGCTGAATTGCACTCATATTAATGGTGAACACCATTGGAGTCAATATAGAGAGAAAGGGAACTAAAAATATAATATAAGGGTTGAAACATTATTGCGCACAATTGGGTTGTATGGGATATAGAACCAAACAAAAATCTTACAGTAATTAATAAAATGGTTGAATAAATTAATTTTACAAGCATCACATGTTTTTTCATACCATGTGGGGTAACCATGCAACCCTAATTCCTTCACCATTTCTAGCGTCAAACTCAAATGAGACCCTTGAAATCAGAAACACAGCAATTGGGGATCCAAATATTATAAAAATTACAAAAAAGATAATTCAAAATGATGACTAAGATATGAAATTTGCATGGTAAATCGAGTATCATCCTGAAGAGTGGTGATTAGGAACTCATACCTGATCTAGAACTTTAGTTCCAATGATGGTCCTAAAATAATTTATACATTGATTAATTCTTAATAATATTACCTAGATATGAATCCCTATCCTCAAGAACTGGGATGAGTCAACCTAACCCATCAACAAATCTGGATCACAACATGATCTGAAGGGAATTCCCAATCCCCATGGACTAGAAACTTGTTCCCAATAATTAAGGAATCATACTTTGGAAAATTTTCAACCAATAATTTGATAATAACTAAATGAATTCCTATAAAAAAATATGGTATGAATCATCCATATATCATAAATCTATGCACCAAAACATAAGAAAAAAAATCACAACCAATCAATGTAAAATAGTAGAAAAAAGAAAAATCACACAACCAACCATCATAATAATCTGAATATAAAACAATAACCACCATTACAAGAATAAAAAAGATATCCCAAGAAGAATACAAATGATCCATTCTGAATAAGTAAATGTATAAACATTTTATGTTAAAAGAAACCCAAACCACACTACCACTTAACTTCTCAATTTGACCCATGCTCACTCACTATGTCCGATACCATACATTTCCCATCCAATATAAACATTATTGAAGAGACCAAATCCTTTGAATCTGATTGTAAACCATGAAAACTATATACATTTATGGCATGTGAATGGTGTAACAAAACATTCACAATAGGATTTGACCAAAGAGTTTGTATAATTGATTTAAAATGACAATTCATTTGATCTAGTTTAAAATAAAATATAAAAATTGGGGTTTCGTTTTTTTTATACATAAGGGGAGTCCAACATCACATATATGAAATTATATAAAAATTTACCCCAAATTTATTTTAAATGAAAATAACCACTTTGAAATCATTTATTAAAAACATATACATATCCATAAAAAATAATCAATTTTATTTTAAAACACCTTTTAAAACTATTCAGAAAATACTTTAAGAAACTAGTCACATTGTATAAATAAATATATTAATTTAAAGGAACCATGTAATCAATTTATAAAAAAATAAAATACAAGTAAATAATGATCGGTTTCACATGCTAAGAAAATAGGGAATACAAAAGGAAGTCAAGATATCCCCTACATGAAACCTCTTTCCAATGAATTGGTTTCATGGGATCAAACTAAATTATTAATGTGATATAGTCCTATAATTTACCAATCATAGACATAATGATGTAATATATTTCATCCAACCAACACATGCCATCTGACTAGTCTGCACCCATCCTTACCGGGGGCACTCCCCATTAGCCCTAACCTATTATGAAAATTGGACACTAGTAACATAAAAATTTATTATGAAATATAAATATAGTCTCCAAAAATTAACTACTTAGTTTTCCAAAACCAAAGAATAATTATATTTTAGAAAAATAGTAATAAATACAATCATCATTAAGAGTCCTCAATATAAAGGGAAAGTAAAAAATTGGTACATAGAGTATCTCACACACCTATAAATTTTAAAAAACCATATGAAAGGTCTAAATATTCCTTCTTGAAATAAGATATTGGATTTCAAGTCTCTTTTTAATTCATTATAAATTCTTTTATAAAACAGCCCTTAATAAAATTACTCATAAAACCAATTTATATAACCAATTCCAATTTTTAATAAAACTCTTAAGAGCTTAAAATTTTTTCCCTAATTTATTCTGTAACATAAATAGTGTAAAAAATATTTATTACATTAAAATCCATTCAAACATTATTTTAATCATTGTACTCAAATAGTTTTAATTTTAAACATTACTCGAAAACGTGATGAAATTATTGAATTCTTTTAATCCAGGTGAAATTTCACATTGAACTAATTTTAGAAGCTTATAACACTACCAAATGTACATATAATTTGATAAATAGAACAATTTAAATCTTTAATAACCTAATGAGATTCCAAATAATGTAATAGAACAAAAACACGTCTCTTAATCCAAGTGGAAACCCTTCATGACTTGCTAGAACAATTTTTCTCTAACAATTGTGGACTAAAAAGGAAATAAGATGGATCTTATAAGCACGAGACAAAAAAAACCAAAACTTAAAACAAAAATATTCCTAAATATTGAAAAAATGTACCCTAGGTTTATTGGTGAGGGGGAACTAAACTGATAGAAAAAGGAACTAAAAAAGAAAAAATAAGGAATATAAATAAGAAATATTGTGTTTACATTGAGAGATTCAATTAAAATTGAATATTGGAGTCTCAAAAAAATGAGGAAGAGAGAAAATTTTCCACAAAAATCACCCTATACTAGTAAAATGATAGAGGATGAAAAATGGGTTTGACCCCTTAAATCATGAATGATAAATTTTTGAAAACCAAATTTTTGAAAACTGGGTATCTATTATGATTTGGTTGTATAATTTTATAAACTGTGTGACAACCATGGGACTCCTTATACTAAGAACTATATAACCTACTAAATTATTTTTTATGGCCTCTCATAATCATGTCCAATCCATGTTCTAAGGACCTTATAATGATCCAAAACATTATGGGATATAAAATTGATAGGAAATTTGAATTTTTGTTTCATTGTGGGGTTTTTTAGTGAATTCAGATTCATATTCAAATTTTAAGAGTTGGATCCTCTTTTTGGAAGAGATTTGAGTGTGGTTTGATGAACAAGAGGTGGATCAGTTTCTTGGGTTAGTTTCAGGATATTTAGGAATTAGTTTCAATTTTTTGTATATGTTTTTACTAACACATGGTTTGTTGTACTTGGATTAGTGAAAACCATGTGGTTCCATGAGGCTCAAGGGGTTTTCAGTTTGTTTTGTTCTCACATGGTTTGGTTTGAATATATTGAACATGGTTGAGGTCAAAGAATTAATTTTTCAAAGTTAACCAAGTATGGTGATTGTATATCAATACTAGGGCACATAGTTTTCATATAAATATAGGATAATCTTGTGAAAAACATTTAAGGTATTATAGAGACATTCATGTAATGTTTTTCATGGTTGGTAAACCATGAATCCAATTAATTCAAGGGGAGTTGGATTGGGAAATCCCTACTTTATAGTTTGGAAAACCATATCGATGAACCATGCGACATGCCTATTTGGGTTATAAAGAAGAAAAATAACAAAATACCTACTTGGGATTTTATCCTTCCCCCTCACCTCTTCCACCATTTGGTGTGCATGGACTAGGGGCCTCCCTCCCCATTAATTATCTTAAATACCCTTGATCTAGGTGCATTTGTTTACGATTACTATATATTTAGAGGCTGGATACATCTTCTCCTCTCTTCATTATTCCTCTTCCTTCCTTGCGATTGATTTTTGTGTCTCTTTTTTTGGGTTTTTGGTTCTGATTCTACTAGATCCTGATGGAATCTATAATGGATAATGGGGATGTGGCCTAGATTTGTATCTCATAGTTTTAGTGTAGTTATGATGATTGGTGGATTTTTCATTTTTTTCAATTAAATTTAATGGAATTTCCATATAATTGGGAATCACATGTTACGGATTTTTATCATCTTGAGGTTGGGGTTGTGTTATGGGCCTTTTGTAGGTAGTTAGTTGAGACTTTAGAAGGAAAAAGTGACTGAGTGAGTTTTAATGTTTTATACCTCTTTGGAATTAAATTAATTAAGTAATTGTTTATTGATTTAATTAATTTATTTTTATCATGGTGTGAGGTATATTCTCAATATATTGGGAGAGAATGAATTTTTTAAAAAGCTTCAGTAAATACTCCATGAGGTAAGATGATTTTTTAGTGTATTTTTATTTCTTATAATAATTAATTGTTTTTAAATGAATTTTATCCTATTGATATCCCATAAAGATATTTTGTATTTATTTTTGGGGAAATATTGCGTTTTTGGTGTCTCATAGAGAGGTTTTTCCCTGAAAACCCGTATCTCTTAGCTTGTGTTTCGAGAAATCTATTGGTGAATTCTATGGTGATACATAGAGATAGTGAAGTGGAGGGGTTTTTGTACTGTAATAAGTTTTTAATAGTGATATGGATTGGTTGTATTACTTTTTAAGGTTCATCTCTTAATTGGGCACAATAGTGAGGCTTGCAGATTATTATATTCATGTTCTTGATGGTTGACTTAGAATGGGATTCTAGGGGGTTTTATTTTATGTAGATGGTTTTGAAAAGGTAGGGATGAGTGATGCATTAGATAGGTTCATTATGGTGTCTCTTAAATTTCAATAATGTGGATTTAAATTTCAATAGATTGACTTTATAGACTATCTTTTGCAAGTTTGGTTTGGGTAGAGCCTTCAGGCTAGGATGTCACCATAGGGATTCCATGTACAACAAGGTGCCATCAGGTGGTGTTTGAGGCAGTTCTGAAGGACCCTTGAGGATTCCCTTTCATGGTGGGATGTTTGAATTATGTTTGAAGGTAATATATTTTAGAACCAATTGGGTATAAGAAGGAACCATGTAGCGTCGATCATGGTTGGGATCCATTAGGATATATTCAGGAGTGGGTCCATGATACCATTGTGGTTTCCCTTCTGGGCGTATTGTTATCTAAGGTTCAATTGTGGGAATTTTAGGGACACTTTGATTATTTTTTATCCTGAAAGGATTGGACTAATTATTTTATATGTGGTCGAGGATCCCATGATCGGGGGAATTGTTTGATGATTCTCCTTGGGAACTAAGGGAGCCCAATTTTATGTTTTTCCCCTTGTGAGGGTCAGTGAGTTCCATAGTGTCTATTTGGATGAGTTGATCTATGGTACTAATGTATCCCAAAGTTTTTTCCATTATATGTAAAGTGTTAATTTTTAAGAGATTTTTTGGTTGGTGTAGTCATTGGATGAACCTTACTTATGACCTTTCATTAAGATATTGGGGGCTATTATTTCTAAAACATTTGATGAAATGAGAACATAAAGATATCATTGGACAAGGAATTGGCCATGATTTTGATCTAGTGTTCTTTTATATTTATTATTAATCTAGTTATTTTTAGACTAGTCTAAGGAACTAATGTATTGTTTGGTGGAGTGCATCCGCCCCCCATGAAAATTGATATTTTTCCCTAGCTAGGGGTAGGGTATCCATGGAATCACACATTATGATAGACATGGGTTGCGGTCTATTACATTACATAAATTAATATTTTATGGATCCAGTTAAATACACATGAATATCATGATTTCTATTGGTAATCTAAGCATTATTAGAGTTTTTATTGTTATTTATATTGTTCGATTGGAGTCCTAGATCCTCATAGAGATGTGTTTTGTTATGTGGATACCTATGGGTATGCCTTGGTTTATAAAAATACTACCTAATGTTTTTTTAGTTGTTTTAATCTCCATTGTAGATACTAGGAAAACACCTAATGTTTTTTGTATGAGGGATCCATCTATTATGAATCCTCTAGAATGGGGCTAGGGTGGGTGTATATTTAACTCAAGTGCCACCTTATATCCTGAGGTTGGATATTTTATTTGTTATGTTTATAACCTTCTTATTTAATTGATTAAATATTGTTTTTCTTCAAATAATATTGACATAAAACATGACACATACAGTTTTTATGATTACATATTGTAGGATCACTATTGGATGTGGCCTATTAGGACAAATTTTTTACCCCCTGAACATGAACATCAGTGTGCATGTAGACGCTTATGTATGATTTTAAGTTGAACATAGGTTATGGTGGATGGGACTAAGGTCGAGTGTTTCATGATCATGTAGGTCCACCCATGTGTAATCCCTTGATTAGGGTTATAAAACTTATTTTATTTCTAGAAACTGGTTATGAGGTTCAACTCAAAGTGTATAGCGAAGGATTATTTTTTTTATTATTCTTGTATATGTGATCATCCTGATGAGTGATCATTTATTGTGTGAATTAGACTATATTTGAGTTTATATGACTGCATGTTTATGAATTTCATTTAATATATCATGATATTACTTCTATTTTATTTTCATGGAGTTCTCTGATGTTTTTATGGATGTGGGAATTTATGGTTTATTTATACTACTAACTTACTATGATATAAGGTTATAGTCCCCCATTGCATCTTTTGAGACCCTTTTTAATAATTTAAATCCTCTGGCATATAAGGAGGCATGATTGAGGCCTTATGGTGTGCTAGATTAGGTGATGTGTTAAGTCAAACCGAGCCATTTTGTTACACACCCCAAGACAAGAGAACTACATATTTTTTTGATGGAACTCACTTGATTTGGTCCAAACCATGCATTAAAAATTCCTACAAACCATGAAATAAAAAAATTAGTTTCAAAATAACTATATAGAAAAATCTACATGGTTTCTCCCGAAACCATGCATGCAGACCATGAAACATAAAAAAATTTATAGAAAACTAAAAATTTGAGTTCCAAAGCTTTAAAATTTTCAATTTAATTTAAATAACATAAATTAAATAAAAACAATTGTAACATGAGGTATTATAACCTCCCCTACATGATAATTTTCACCCTTATAAAGTCGTTATTCATTTTAGAAGGAAACATAATGAAAATCCTCAACACCCAAATATGTGGTGGTTAGGTTAGGGAAAAGACTCAAGAAACACCTATTTAAAGAGATTTCTAAACATAATAACTATGAAAAATTTTAAAGGATATGATGTCCTAAATTAAACCTATACACCATTTTAGAAGTCACCCAAAATGAAGAAATTAGAATGAGAAACATGTCTCTAAACAACACGGTATTAAAAATCTCAATTACATTAAATTCCCATAGATTATTAAAACCCCCAAAATTTCATATCCATAAAATAAAAAACTCTAAAAGTTGAAGAACAAAATATAGAAGATAACCTCAACTAACATAACATAGTCTCCATAACACCACCCCATGATGAACCCAATTAAGAAAAAACTGAACCATTTTGTGTGAAACCACAAGAATCCATCTGGTCCTAGCTACCCAAGGATATATCCATGAGTCATCTCATGTTCAAACCTCTAAGAATACATCCTTCACATAGTTAAACTATAATAACATACACACAAACCTCAGGAGATAAAAAAACCCATCCAAAAAGATACATAATGATCAAATTCACCTCCATTCATAGAATCTATTTTAAAATCTCCCTAAAAACACTTACACAAGGAAGGGAAAAATCACATGAAAAACCTATCCACATACATATGATAACTTCCATAATATATACACTATACACTAGTAAAATGCAAAAAATATAAACCTACCACAACCACCAATAAACAACACATAAAAACAACAAACACCCAATAACCAAATTCACTACTGAGATATCCTCTTCCAATATAAAAACTTACAAAACCTCTAAAGTTGACCAAAGAGGTCAAATTGAAGATATATACTTGGATATTTTGAAGAAAATGACTATACTGACTTGAGATTTTTCACCATAATAACACCAGATGCCTCTCCTTCCTTTGATATGACAAACCCCAATAATCCAAAACATATATATTGGGATATATCAAATTAAAATTCCCACCGAATGAGACATATTTAGTAAAATCAACTAAACCCAAAGAATATCTCACCATAGGTTGATATGCTTGCTCAGCTTCCACCGTTAAATCCCTCGAAACCACTTCCTAATAAAATTACCGGCTAGATTCTTCTATAACTACTGAAAGTTATAGGTGAAGACTCCTATCAATGAAATGATCTCTTAAGGGAACCATCATTGATTAGTTTATTAGATAAGATGACTGATTCTAGAAAGAAATTGACATACACCTTCACCGACACCTTATCTTGATGGAGGCTCGTAAAATAAATGGCCCTTTTCATATTTAACTCTTTGTGATAGTTACATTGAATAAGTTTTATCTGGAATAACTATTAATATATGCCTTCATATATTTAAGGAGGAACCAAAAAGTCTCACCACACTCGGTTGTGTCCTTCCCACAGAGCGAGGATTACATGAACGCTATAAGGAATATGAGATTCATTAGAAGAAAAGACTCACCTAATTCCCTATAATTACCCAATTTTGTTAAAAGGACCTCGATCACTATAAAAATAAGGCAAATATATATTCATAAATTCTTCAAAGTTGATTAAAAAATCAAAATATTCTAGATATACTACTCAGTGATGAGTTTCAGTAAAGTCGATGAGTATAAAACCTAACCCCAAGCAAATTGAATAACCATCGTGAAGATAAGGACAATGAACACATTTCATACTATTCTTAAATGACTATCAAAGTGGCATACTCTAAATAAAAGGAAGGAATACTCAATCAGATAACATTCCATAAATCTAATCAATCCATCACATATAAATAAAATTTTCAAAAAAAAAAACACATTTTAAAATTTTCAATTTCTTCCATTTAAATGATAAGCCTTTAAATAATTATCTAATTGATTTATTAAAACAACCTCCTCCAATTTTAAATCACATAACCCCTTTAAAGAATCCTAATTTTATTTAATAAATCCATTAGAAATAAAAAAAATCCTTCAAAACATTCATATCCTAAAATCTAAAAAGAAATTTTAAAGTCAAATTAACACTTCGATTTTAAAATAAATTCAAAATATTACTCTTTAAAGAAGGTTTCCTAGGAAAAAAAACCACCTCTATTTGAAAATATTACATATAAGTTAAAAATTTTCAAAGTAAAATAAAATATAATATATTTCTATCCCTAGACCATTGTTAAACCATAAAAATGAAATTTTCAGTGTAAACTCACACATTAAGACACAAGAATAAATCAAAATCAAATCACATAACATCAATTTATATAATAATAAAATCCCTTTAATTTAATTAACATTAATCATGAACACCATTTGATTCAGTCTATTGAGAAATATAACCAAAAAATTAATGTGTGGGTGAAACAATGTTATGCATGGTTGCAGGGGCTAGAAAAATATGAGAAAACTGTGCAATAACTGGTATAGTTCCTAGAACCAACTCCACATGTTACATCAAGTTTTATAGACTACGAATGGTATCAATGAAACCTTGATTCCTTCATTATTTCTACTCTAAAACTTCAATGAGACCCCAAAGATCACTAAATCTCTCATTATGCATCTAAATATCATAAAAATAACCAAAAAGTATCTCCAAATCAATAGTCAAATCCTAACATCCCATGGTAACTCAAGTATCTTTCTGAAGGGTAGTGATTGAGTACCCATTATAGATCTAGTACTTATGTTGTGAATATTATCCAATCATACCTTCTACCTTGAGGAACCTCAAATAACATAATTTTTATATAATACCATTTTATCATGAACCATCCTGGGCTAATTAGACACATCACTTTTCCTGATTCACAATATGGCATAAATGGTGTTTTTGATCCCATTGAGCTAGAAACATGTTCCTACTAATTGGGTAGAAACACTTGGAAAAAATTTCACCCAAAAAATAAATAAAAACCCAAGGAATTCCACTCATAAATTATGTATGATACATCTATATATCATACTTTCGAGCACCAAAACAAAAGATAAAAAAGCAGAACTAATCAGATTAAAGTAATAAAAATTAATAAACATCACACAACCGATAATAATAATAAATTGATTAAAAAAAATAATGATTATAATATTAAAAAATAAATCCAAAGAAGAAGATAATGTTTCCAAAAAAAGTAAGTTAATATATAAAAATATCCAGATAAAAGAAACCAAAACCACCTTTAAACTATCTCTATGTGTCCCATGGTCACTCACTAAATCTCATTAAATTCAATAACAATCCAACCCAAAAATTAATAAAGAGATAGAATTCTAGGAATCTAAAAGGAATAAATGAAAATTGTATACACCCAATGTTGTATACAAGGTGTGAGAAAAACACTCCAAGTAGGATTAAAATTAAGGTTTTTGTGAAATTCCTTTAAAAAGAAATTTCATTTGATCTAGTTTGAACTATAATAGAAAAATAGGATTTTAATATATTTATACATAAGAAAAAACCAAAATCACATCTTTTTAATTTTTATAAATGCTTGACATAATTTTATTTTAAATGAAATAAACTACTTTGAAAACATTTCTTAAAAAATACATACGCCATATAGAATAATTCATTTTCATTTAAAAAACTCTTTTTAAACATTTTCCAAAACCATTTTAAAAATCCTCTTACACTATAAAAATAAAACGGTTAATCAAAAGGAACCATGTCATAAGAAAATTCAATTGAATAATTATTTTTTTCCACATTCCAATCAAATAAGAAATATAAAATGAATTCAAGGTTTCCCATATTGGAAACCACTATATAAAGAATGGTTTTCAGGGGATCTACTATCGGTTATAATTTGATATAGTCCTAGATTATTCAAAATACAAACAAAATTACCCAAATATATTGCATCTAAAGAGCACAAGGCACCTGACTTGCTTGTTTCCAATCTCATTGGGGGAACTCTACAATATCTCTGGACTAACATGTATCTAGGTGGGAAATAGTAACTTAAAAATATATAGGGTAGGTTAAATACTAACTTACAACTTAGATACATAGACTCCCATTAACAAAACATATGTGGCGGTTAAAATTCCAATAATCAATATAATCATCATAAATCATAAAAAATAACTCACCCTCACCTACAAACTACTCATAAGAAACATCACAGTTTTATCAATCACTTGATCACCACATACATTAAGCATTATCCTTAAAGTGGAAAAAATTAAAGGGGAACATGGAGGGTCTCACACAACAATACATTTTAAATCCATTTTAAAGTTCCAAACAAGCCTTCTTGAAAACTGATTTTAGATGAAAATTCCTTTTTTAATCCATTTCAAATTCCTCTATAAAACATCCCTTAAAACAATCACACTTAAAACCAATTCCACATTTTTATGAAACTGTTACATGAATAAAACATAATTCCTTAGTTTTTTCTATAACCAAAATGGGGAAAAACCCCTTTATTTACCCAAAATTCATTCTTATAAACTTTAAAAACATATCACACAAACTCCTTGAATTTAAAATATTACTTGAAAAACATAGAAAACTATCAAATTATTATATTCCAAGTGTGATTTCACCTTCAAACAATTTTATATGCAAACAAGAAAATTAGATATTCATATAATTTAACAAATATAACACTTAAAATACTCAAGCACATAATGAAATTCCAAATAAATGAAGAACATAAAAACACCTTATAATGCCCCATTATTTTATTATGTGTCTTTATTTAATTATATACTATATTTAACAGATTAATCAAAACAGCACCAACTAAAATGAATCCTGACACAACTTAATAAAATAATGCAATATGATGTGAAACATAAATAAAAAATTATAATAATAATAAAGGCTCAAGTAAATAATAAGATAATAAAATTTTTATTATAGAAAAATACATTTAAATTCTATAAATACAGTTATTATAATTAAATAATGATTTATGTACTGATTAAATTTATGGGTTAGAAGATACATTATTAAAGGGATACGATTAATACTATTTAAAATTTAATAGAGACAATTTTCAAAGAATTATTTTTTGTGATGTGTATTTTATGTAACAAAATAAAGTTATGACTTTTAAAATATGATTCTGATAAAATTTTATATTTTAAAACTAATAAATTAACACTTATTTAATTATAAATTTATACGGAATAATATTAAGAACATTTAAAGTTTTAAAGATTATTTTCTAATAAAATATTTTGATTTATATCCTATAATTTCATTGAAAATATAGATTTATAATTTTTAGACTTTTAATTTCATTAAATGGAATTAATTTTTAGAATAATAATTACAAAATTATCCTATTTTTTTTATTTTTATGAGTAAATTTATTATTAGGCGAGTAGTGAAAAATATAGTTTTTAGTAAAACTACAACTTTTATAACTACACCGAGATGAAAATATAACATGAAATATTAGAAAATATTTTTTATGATGCAAATTTTATTTATGGAGTTAAATTATACATTTAAAAATACTATGTTAAATTTATAAAACCCATTTTTGACATTTTGAAACTTAAATAATTCCTTATTCTAATTAAAAAGTTGTTCATAATGTTTTTCTTTAATTATAATATCACAAGGTATATTTTTTTTAAAATTTATTTTTAATACATATGGATCTTATTTTTTTAATAATAAACATATTAATTTCATGTAAATAAATAAAATTTATAATTTTATCCTAATTTTTATTAAACATAAAAATATATTTTTCTAGAAAGAACAATTTATAAGTTACACAAGATAATGTTAAAATTAATTTTAATTACAAAAAATAAATTTTATTTGATAAAATATATTTAATTTTTCAAATAAATAGGTCCAAATTATTTAATATGGCCCATTTTATTTTTAGTCCTTAATATAAAATTACTTCGGTAAAAAATAATCTCCATGATAAAAACAAAAATGGTAAAAGATAAAAATCCTAGAGTAAAAGACATAAAAAAAAGTTTAAAACATGTGTGAAAATGAATGGTTGAAGGATTTTTGTGCTAAACACTCTACCAATCCA
Organism: Viscum album; assembly: GCA_963277665.1. Taxonomy (NCBI): domain Eukaryota; kingdom Viridiplantae; phylum Streptophyta; class Magnoliopsida; order Santalales; family Viscaceae; genus Viscum; species Viscum album. Next base: position 1,410,724,068 of record OY728125.1, read on the forward strand.
TTATTGTTCTTTATTGGATACTTTTTTACTCTTTAATTGTGACTTATACATTATATTATTAATAAAACTACAATTTGACTCTCCTATAAAAGGATATGACATCCACCCAATTTATTTACTAATTTTAAAGACTTAACATGGTAAAAATTGTACCACATTCCCCCCTAAAATATATTCCCACTTCTTATAAGACTTTTTTTCAAAAGACCAAGCTAATGATCCTTAAGGTGTTACCGAAGGGAGAACATCCAAAGAGAGTGGTAATATTCTCAACTGAGCCCTTTCAATTATTTTATTCCTCAACCCTCTAAAATAGATAATATAACTAAAAGTTTGATAAAATAAGTATTACTACTATTCTTAAATGTTATAATAAAAATGGAATATATATTTTCTACCTTCTTCAAAAACCATTCAAAAAATGTGTACGCCATCTTGCATATGTGCCGACTACCATCTTCATGAATGACATGCTGAATTTTTCATCTCCATTATACAAAAATGTTGTAATGTTTAATTTAAAATATTGATATTATATTTAAAATAATATAAATATAATAAAATCAAAGTACATTTTATATCTTCCTCTTGATCTATGGAAAATAAACCTGTCACCGTACGTACGTGCGTACTACCACCTCCACGAAAGTGACACATTTAATTTTTCACTATAGTCTTTTCTTATTGATATAAATTTCCTTCAACTGTACACACCATCTTAAAAGAATATAAACAATATCATTATTCATTTATAATAATGGTATTATTCCAAATGAATCACTTTATTAACCATAATCATCCACTGATTATAACTTGTTCTTATTTGGGCCGATTCAACCACCTATACAAACGATGCTATAAATTTTTATCATGGGTTATTAAGGAATATTAAATACTGGTGATATTGGAAAATAAATTGTATTTAATTATATTTTTTTGGTTTTGGAATGGTAATGGTAATATCTAACCCGTTATTAATATACTACCGCTAATTCATGAAAATTAGCAAAACAAGATTGTAAATAATTATAATATATATATATATATATATTAGTACCCATAATTATCTCATAATTATGAACTCTTAATTGTTAAACAATAATAAACACCTCCACTATGGAACAAGTATTGATAAAAAATTGAAGAAAATAACATATTTTGATGAAAATTATATATAAAAAACTATTATACTTGAAACAAATGATTATAAGTGAATTTTAGAAAGGTTGTTTAGTATAAATAATTTTATAATTTTTTTGTTAATAAATATATTTTTTCATATGAATTCAGAGTATTTTCGGTTATATGGGATTAAATGAAAGGGTTTTTGCATATCAATTTTCATTTATTGAGATATGAAGAATAATCAACATTTTTTTTATTTTTGTGTTTTTTTGTATTTCCAATAAATATATTTTATCATAATGTTTAATGAAATATTTTGTATTCATAAATCCATCTCATGTTCTACCCATCCTGGGTTTCTAATGTGAAAGATAACAATAATGTAAGGGTTTTTTATTAACTCAAACCTCATTTATTTGAGGTATAATTTCTCACATTAAACATCTTACTTGTAGGATTAGTTTATTACACAAAATTATTTTATGTTATACATTATCTTTATCTATGGGGAAAATGATTTTTTTAAATAAAATCTTTTTCCTTGATGAATTTCATCTGCATAAAATTATTACATTGTCAAGGATAATTACTATTTTCTTTAATGATGATTTTTATCCGATATCTATATATTTACATCCCTGCTATTATTCTCTATTATACATAGAAATGAAATTTTGTGTTATCTCAAGAGACCTTTATATTCCCCTTATCCACTTTTCAAAATTACATTTTTATCTCTTTTTTTTACAATGAGATATTTCAAAAAATGTAATTTAATATATTAAAAAGGTTTTCCTTCTATATTCATTTATTTCATATTCCACACTATATTTATTTGAGGTTGTGTTTAAATATTTTTAAATGAACCATTATTAAATGTTATTTTTACTAAAATAAATGTTTTAAATTTTTTTCACTTCCCCGTTTTTAAAAATTATATTTAAAAGTGACCCATAACTTTTTCGTTTTATGATAATATTATTTTTTTCTAAAATGTATTTTTAAGGGTTTAACTGGTGAATAAATTTTTTTCCTTAACAACCATTATTTTCAAAAAAGAATCCTTTCTATGTTTAAACATTTTTTTTTAAAATAAACCTAATTTAAAGTTATTTTAAAATGACAAGGGTATTTCTTCTTATTCTTTTCATATTAATTTACTCAATGATTCTGATAATGTATTGGTCATATATGTCAACATCATTAATCCTCCCTATATTATATTAGGGAAATATTATTATACCACCGTCAACCTTATTTCTTCGGATAGATTATAAAATCTTCGATGGATTTTTTCCTGAATACCATCTCTTTTTTATTGGTTAATTATGTTATTTTTGAAACTTGAAAATTTTCATGTTCTATTAGAAGACAAATGTATAGATGATTATTATTGATAAATGAATTCCTAAGTAGACCTCCAATGATTTGTTTCATATTTCACATCCCGTGAAATAATGAATATTTTTTAATTTGATATATGTTTCTTTGTTCACAAGTTTTTTGTGTTAATTCGAATGATGTAAATTTGATCACAAGTTTTTGGGGTGAATGTGAAACATGTATGTTTCTTACAAGTTTTTATGTAAATATGATGTGATTGGATTTTTTGAAATGGTTTTTAATATGATCATGATACAAGTATCTTTTTTCATAAGTTTTTTATGTGAATTTGATGAAGTTATATTTTTTATAGGTTTTTTGTGTCAACATGATGTTAGTAGCATTGTTAAAAAGTTTTTTTGTAAATGTGATTCATGTATCTTGGTTTTCATGATTTTCTATTCTTATAATTATTTTTTAATTCCTAATTATTACTTAGTTAAATAAAATTCAATATTTCTATATGTCCATGATTATTCCTATTGGATTATATTTATTTTATCACAAACGTTTTCCATGTAAAATGTTTTTTCATTTAATATTACATGTCATTATATCAAGACTTGTGAAAAATTATTATTGGTCCATGCTATTTTTAATAATATATTTCTCCCATGCTCATTTTTTCTCATAATATTATGATCTTAACCTTGATGACATGTTGATATGTTTTCCCTCCAAAAGAATTTGAGCTCACCCCTTTCTAAGGTTCCTATTACCTAGCTTATGAAGATGAGTGTAGCTTATAAAAAGTCTATAAGGGAGTTTAGTATGGCTCAATAATAGAGAAATTTTAACATGTATCATAAAAAAAGTTTCCTATATAGCTGATCCTCGAAGACACCAAACCTTGTATTCTTCGGGTTGGGTGTTTATTTATGAGTTTTGATGAGTAACTTATTAAAATTATGTTAAACAATTATATATTTATCTTTTATCATCTCACTTTATATAAAATATATTGTTTAATTTTTTTTCACTAGAACTAGGAGTGTGGGTCTAGGGTACCTCAGTTGGAATCAGACTTCGGTTTGGTTGTTTTTAGGATAAATTTAGTTATTCAGGTTATTAAGATGAGACAACTTTAGTAAAAATCCTAGGTATGATTTTTAGTATAGGATAAACATAATGACATGGAATTCTTGTACTTAAATAAAATCTTGTTTCCCTCCTGTTTTTTAATTGATCAATATTTTAAAAATGAATTGGGGGATATAGTATCTAAAAGAGACTAAAAGGGGTGTTTTGTGAAGTTTGTTTCCTAAACAAAGGTTGCTACACTGTAGTTATTATTACCACGCCGCAAGGGATTTTACTACACCATAATAAGAATGGACACACAACAGGGTGTTGTATAGTAGGGCATGTATCACATCATTCCCCATTTAAGGTTATTTGTAGAGGATTCATCATTATTACTCAAACCATGTGGTAGAGGCCTCTCTCCACATTAATTTCCGACATTGTGTGGGTTATCAATATTTGTGATTTAATTCATTTAATGAATTGAATTTTTATTACCTCAAAATTTGAATTAGGGATATCTATTTCAATTTAATACAAACCCTTCAATTCAGTTTCTTGAGGCTGAAATGGGGAATCCTCACTTGGTGTGAATTGAAGAAAACCTTGAAGATAGTCTTTATCTACCACCGATCAACATTGTTTTAGAACTCAGATAGACTGTAGAAATACGTCCATGTTATAGACCTAACATCTAAGATGCAATGTGTTGAGGTATAGAGGAAAATCATACCACAATATACCTCCATGCACTGTGGTGGTGCCTTACATAGTGGTTCTATGGATGCAGCTATATGCCCACTATCATGAAGGACTCATACTAGAACTTCCACTAAACCATGGTGATCAGCCTACACTATGGTTATTTTATTCTATTGAAACTTGTTCCATGGTATCAGGCCTTGTACCATGGAGATTCACAAACAATGATTCAATATCTTATTCTGCACCATGGTGGAGTTTTCTAGAACACCCTCTATGTCGTAGCTATTCCCTTGCACTGTGTAGATCCACTAATTTCTAGAAAATATTTTCCTTAATTTTTTCTCTAACCTTATGGATTCCTTTTGATGATGATCAAACCAAGGAAATTTTGGTTAGAACACTTTAGTGTTGTTTACTCCTTAACTTGCTTCAAAAATCATGAAATGTTTGGTTGCTCTAGTTTTATAAGGACTTGAAGTTTGATCATAATCTCGTTAGTGTAAAAGAATGGTTTAGGTAAATAATCCTTCAGCAGACCTTGGAGATAGCATTGACAATTTCATGGTAATAACTTCCTTACATATTGGGATCTCATTTCCACTTGTTTTCATACCATTATTTAGGTGTTGGCTTATTTGATACCTTTCTTTATTTTGATCATTTGTGGTCGTCTATGTTGATTACGTGACCATTTATGATATTTGATTCGATGAGTGATACTAGTGAGGCTTATTTATTTTATATTATGGGATTGTGGGTATAATTACATCAAACACACACACACACCGCACACACACAAGCCGGAAAGGCCGTTCATATCCCCCTAAGAAATATCTCACCCAACTACGCATTTTTTATTACATCATATATTTAGCCCGAAGTCCCAGTGGGTATGTATCCCATTACATAGGACATGGGAATGAATTTTTGGCCCAAGGCCCATTTTGTGAATACTACTTCTATATTACCCACTACTACTACTAATATAGTTTCCACCACCACTACAGTGTTGTCATTTCTACAATGCCTCACTTCTACAGTGTCTCTACATTCCCTGGTTCAATGGGGTTTGAACACCCATTTTCATGTAGGATTATGTGCTTATTTCCATTAATACATACCACAACTACAAAGATTATTTCCATGTTTTATTTTGATCACATGATTTTATGTGTGATTCTATATACTAATAATAACAAGTTATTCCTACTTGTATTCTTCACCCTATATGTTCGTTATCATGCCTTGATGGTTTATAGTATTTGAGATAGGTAGACCATTGTGAAATGTTTATCCCTTAGAGGGGGAGTGTGCATGATTTTAAATGTTGGTAAAGAGGGTCCTAAGAATAGGGTGGAGGTATGGGGAATCCATGGTGTTGTGTTGAGGATGAACTCAAGGTAGCCTTGATTTTTATAATTGTCATCCACCACGAGGTGGCCAAGTCACTATGAGCACTAGATTTTAACCATGTTACATGGTCCTCATGATGAATAGATAACATCATCTTGTGTGTTCTCATGAAAATATGAGGATGTTGTACTGGTCTAGTTTAGTCACTACCGACACTTTACATTATCTTTCCAGCATGGAGCTGATGTTGGTTCAACTGGGGGTTTTTGGAGGATTAGTTAGTACACGACCAGTCAGTTTTGGGTTGTATGTTTATGTTGTAAATCATTTATTATTATTATCAACTGCACTCATATTATTGAAAAAATTAGGTAAAGGAACATTGGTGGTGTCCTATTGAGTCATTTAATCACATACTACTTAGGAATCTTGATGTGTGTCTAGATTTCATGATGGATATGGTGAATAGTAAGGTCCCTTTTATAGACAACTTAACATAGGAGTATGGATCTAGAAATGGAATTGGATGGACTCCTATGGGACCCCAATTAATTAATTATTTATATTTTTTTATTTACTACATAAAGGTTTCCACATTTAAGATTCTTTTATTTATATAAAATTGATTGAATTTATTTAGTTTTGAATAATTACTTTGATGATTTATTATTTTATTATTTTTATTACAGATTATATGAAATGATATAGAGGTTATAGTCTCCCCATTCATAGACCTATACCCTTATTGCTTGCTAGAATCCTCTTGTATATGGGGAGGTGCACATGAGGTTACATAAGATCTAGGATCAAACTCGGTGTCTCATGTTGGGTAATTATAATTACATCATAAAACTTTGTTAAAGTTAGGAGTATGTTGTTTTCATTGAAACTACATCCATATTTTTATACTAACAAGAGGAAGTGGCTTTGAAACATATGTACATTGGGGTAATCACCTTGAAAAATACATGTTTAGTATCAACTCAATCATCAATAGATGCGTGATGAGTGAGCTTAATATTGCACGTCAGGCTTGAAACTCATAGAAGATATTCCTTAGTTAATAATATTTTCATTAAGAACCATTATGAAGGACTTGAAAGAATATCTATAGTATGGTTTGGGAACCTAAAAAGAGTTAAATAATGGATAACATAGATTGAAACCTTGAAGTTTTCATGTTAAGTTATATCTATCAATTATGATTTATTAATTTTTGAGTTTATAGTTTTACTTTCTATAACTTCATTGTATTAATTATTCCTATCTTAAACTTACTTTATTCATGTTTTGGGTAGAATATGGAGAAATTTTTTATAAATGGATATAATTGACAATGCGGTGATGGTTCGAAGGATAAACCTAATGGGATTGAAGTTGGTGTTGAAAATCATCTGGTTATTCTCACCTAATTATCTCTAGTTATGATTGACAATATTTGTCTTAAAAACATCTAAACACCTCATAGAAGATAAGAATTAAAGTTCCATAGAATATCAAGTGATGGTGATGATCAATAAAATAAGAGAAAACTTTCTACGTGTCAAAAATGTGGGAAGAATCCCCCAAGGGAATGGCTTAAAGGAATAGTAAAATGTTTCACGTGTGGAAGGATTTTCCATCGAGGTCATGACTGTCAAGATGGGGGTGAAGAAACTGATCAATGAGATGAATTGGAAGAATTTTCAATGATTAAAATATAAGGAGTTTGGGTATTGTAAAATTTGATAACATAATCCAAGGGATAACATGGATTATAAACTTAAACAACCTCTTAAACCAAGATAATAATAGAAATATTAGGAAAAGACTATTATTTTGGTGGATAATGATAACTAGGTTGTGAATGGTACACTAATTCACCGCCATATATTTATAAAATACATATCGGATTCTAGTATAACCACTTTAGTATACCTAGAAAGTTCTCTAAGATCATCAAATCACCCCCAATGATTTTATATCACAAGGGAAAAGAGATATGTTTATTATTGTTTCTCAAGTTGAGGTTTATGGAATATATTTTATGAAAGCCTTATTATCCTTCATTTTGATGAATTTATTGTGATTTTAGAAATGAATTTTTTCTATATACTTAGATCAAAGATTATTTGGAATAAGAAAATAAAATTTCAAATCAACCTATGTTTTTCTATCAATGAAATGATGAATATGAACACTCCTTAGAAGAAAATTATATAACGTGAGCCTTGATGCTGAATAACGATATAATATTAGATCAAATGGTTATAGAAATAATAAATGTTTGGGATAATCCTATTCTAAGGAAAATATATGTTTCCAAACTTTTAATTGTTTATATCTCTCTTAAAATTTAATTTTTAGTCACGTCTACATTTTAAATAACCTTGTATATTATTATTAGTAGGTGATAATTAAAATTCCAAGGAAACACTTCATTTAAGGAGGAAGAATGTAATTCCCCAATATTTTATTATATATTTTAATTCATTTAAATAATATATTTAATATATTACTTTACATTCAACACCAAACTTAATCTAATCCTAACACACTTTATTAAAATAATGTCATATGATGTGAAATAGCAATAAAACAATTACAATAATAATAAATCCTAAAGTTAAAAAATAAAAATAACTTGATTTATTTTATAAAAACATATAATTAAATTCCTTAATTACATCTATTATTTTAAAAAAATGATTTATATATAGATTAAATTTAAGGTTTAAATGAAAAATAATTAATGGTATGTTATTAATATTATTAAACATTAAAAGGGGATATTTTGCAATGAGTTATTTTTTTATGATGTTAATTTTTTCTAAGAAATTAAATTTATCTATTTTACAATATGATTATGATAATATGTAAAAATTTAGATATTATTTATTAATAGTCATTTAATTATAAATTTTTATGGAATAATATTAAGAACTTTTAAAACATAAATGTTTATTTTTCTATAAAAATAAATTTTATTTATATCATAATTTTTCAATTAAATGTATATATATAATTATTATAATTGAAATTTAATAAAATGAAATTTATTTTTGGATTTGTTGTTCCAAAATTTTCTTAATATTAATTATTTTGGGTTTTCTTATAAAATTGATTTTTTTTGTGAGGTGTGAAAAATATAGTTTTTACTAAAACCATAGCATTTATGTCTACGTAAAGTTATAAACGTAACCTAAAAACATATACAACATTTTTGACGATAAAAATGTATTTATGGAGTTTAATTATTGATTTAAAAATGCTATGTCGAATTTATAAAACCCCTGTTTAACATTTTGAATCTTATGTATTCTTTTATTCCAATTAAAAAACCATTTTCTTATTTTAATTTAATTATTATATCACAAGGTATAATTTTGTTTTGGATTTATTTTTATGACATATAAAAAATTATGTTTAAATATTAAACATCTTAAAATCATCTAAATGAACAAAATTTATAATTTAATCCTAAAAATTATTTTTAAACGTAAAACATTAGTTTTTATAGAAATAGGTTTTTACTCATTACTTGAACTAATGTTTGAATTAATTGTTATCACAAATATAATTTTTTTTGATATAATTTATTTCATATTTGGAATTAGTTTTTATAAATTATGTAATAATACATGTTTTATTTTTAGGCAGTAAAACTATATTACATAGTTAAAATTTATTACCATGGTAAAAAGAAAAAATGATAAAAGTGAAAAATCAATGACTAAAAGGATTTCAAATATATTCAATACATGTTTTTAAAATTAATGGTTGTGAGATGATCAACTTTAACTCCCCCTCCACTCCATACACCAAATAACTTTTTGTTTGATTTTTGATAAGATCGCTTGGAGGGTGAGCAGTAACCAGCACATGAGAAAAAAACATCCAGTGGTATTTAACAAGTGTGAGCGAAATTCAAAATCCCGACACACAAAACGAGGGGATCAATTTCAGGATATGATATCATCAGTCAAAGTCATAGTAATGATCTCCTTACCTCATTATTGATGTACCACCGTTATCATCACAAAATACACTCCACGTTATCATCGTCCTGATTCATCACTGCATTAGAAAGCTGGAGGGAACCAGTGGCCGGAACCAACATCAGCACCAAGAATCCAAAGGTTGGAAAGTCATTATCGAAACATCTAATAGGGGATCAGATGTCTGCCAATACATCCTAGTACCGTCGACGACATGACTAATGATCACCACCTGACCGATGACCGGAGAAAATCCCACCGAAATAGAACGCACCACAACCTAGATCACAGAAATCACCCACACCATCGTCGCTTCACCCTTATTGTCACCGTCAACATCGACGTTCAAAACCACAATAGAAATGAAAATAACCGAAAGCAGAACACAAATCCAAATATTAATTGAGAAAGGATAATAGATCAATCTCTTGAAGAAAAATAAATCAAACCTTCATTGATGGCTATGAGGAAGAAACACCAAGAATATCTGACAGACAAGAAATCTCCTTCATAAGAGAACACAAATGCATATCACACGTGGAGCACCGATGGCCGCCGACCCACAACCCAAAACCTCATAGTTCTCCCACTCCAGATCCAACTTAGAAGGACTTAGAGGAACGCGAAGCTAGAATAGGATATTTCACGGCTGGGGGCTTCAAGCACAGACATCATCGATGAAAAGGAACACCAAAAGATGATATAAAAAAAGTAATCTGACTCTGGTAGTTCCTAGAAACCCTTTTACTGCCAAAACACATAACCCAAAATCACTGTTTTACCAACGCTCCAATTACGATCAGGAGAGGCACAAAGGAATGTGAAGCTAGATCATGTTTTGATAGGCCGAGGGCTTCCACAAAAAGAATCCTTTGACGAGAATACTGAAAGATCCACAAAAGAAAACTTATAGTAGAGATCGTTATAGAATTAAGAAAACCCACAGAGGAGAGAATCTCTAGGAATATGAGAAAATGAAAATGATTATGTGAATCATAGAAGAGGAATGATGAAGAAGCACAAGAATGGGGGAGGATACATCGCCTCCAAGGAGGGCCACAGAAACCCTAGGATGAGAAGCGGACCCGAGAGTGGATAGGAGAGTCGGGAGAATGGGGTGAAATTATCCCCTCTATCCATTATTGTCCAATATTGGAACCTTTTTACCCTTGAATATTGACTTGTCCTTCATATTATTTACAAAAATTTTATTTCCCTCACCTATAAAAGGAGTGAACCTACACCCTATTTCTCATCACATTCTAAATCTTTAACATAAAGAAAACATATTCTTGTATACTCTTACATTTCTACCCATATCACAGAATTATTGGTCCTTCCAAAATACCAAACCATGATGCCTTAACATGTTACCAAAGGGAGAACTTTTAAAGGGAGAGGTAATGTTCTCAACCATTCTCTTTTAATTATTTTCTTCTTATAAGATCTCAAAACTGTTATATAAATGAAAGTATGATAACATCATTATTATTAATATTCTAAAATTATATTATACTAATGGAATATCACTTTTTTACCTTCCAATTAAACCATTTGAAAAATGAAGACATCGTCATGAGTACATCTGAACTACCTTCTCTATGAATGACATACTTGATTTTTCATCACCACTTTATATATATGGTTATAAATGTATATTTAAAGGATTAAGATATTTTATAAAATCAATAATATTTAGAAATTATAAAATCTTCCCCTCTTCCTCTTAATCCATGGAAAATGAATGTGTTGCATGTGCATACATGTAGATTACGTTATCCACAAAAGTGAGATATTTCATTTTTCAGTATAGCCTTTTACTATTTATAAAAATCACTTATAACGAGATTTAACATCGTTAAATGTATAAATAATATAATTCCGATTCTATAATAATGGTACTATTCCAAATAAATCACCTTCTTAACCATACTCACCCATAAATTATAGGTTGTTCTTATTTGGGTGGTTTAACCACCTACATGAACATAATATATATTTATATCATGGATTTATAAGGAAACATAAATACTAAATATATAAGAAAATAATAAGTATATAATGTTTTTTTAAATTTTGGAATGGTGATGTTAATATCAATCCCATTATTAAGATACCACCCCACGTTCTTGAACATTACCAAAAAATGCTCATCCCCCACTTCATTACTATGAATCGTTAATAAATTAATTTTGACGTGAAATAAGAAAATTATAAATAATTATAAAATATATATTATAATACCTATAATAATATAAAAATGATTAACGTTGAATTTTTAAATAGTAATTGAGACTACCATTATAAAACTATTACTAGAAAAATTAGTGAAGCTAATAACATCCAATGATGAAAATAAAATTTAAATAAAAAATATATTTTTAATAAGTGATTATAAGTGATGTTTAGAAAAGTTCACAGACATGGATAAAGATTTAAATTGGTTCCTAATATAGTTATTTTCTTATATAGGAGTTTAGGGAACATTTTTCTCAACATGATTAATGGTACATGTTTTTTGTATTATTTTTTATTTATTGAGATATAATGAATATTCAAAACTTCTTTTTTTTTGTGGTGTATATATTTTACATTGATTTATTTTATCATAATTTTAATTTCATTTATTGGATTTAAAAAACCATATCATATTATACCTTTCATGGGTTTATAATTTGAAAGATAATGATTATGTAAAGGTTTTTTATAAACTAAAACAAAATTTCTTTGAATTATAATGTATCATATTGAACATACTACTTATATTCTTGGTTTCTTTAACCCTAAGATTTTATATTATGTTTTATTTTTATCTCTGGGGAAATGAAACTTTTTATTCATATCTTCCTCATCAATGAATTTATTCCCCATAAAAGTAAGATATTATTAAGAATAATTCACATTCCCTTTAATGAATATTTTTATTCTATTTCTACATTTTCCATTCCTATGATTTTCAGCTTTATATTTTTAGACCTAATTATGTGTTATCTCAAGCGACTTCTATATTTGCGGAATGTTAATGTTAAAATGATTTTTATTATCTCTTTTTGTGATGTTGTATTTTAATAAATGTATTTTAAAATATTAAAAAGTTTTTTTTTATGTGTTAATTTATTTTATCTTTTAATCCAAAATTCCTTAAGAGAGTCTTTATTTTTTAAGGCTCAATTATTGAAGTTTATTTTTTAAAATTAAAATTTTTAATTTTTTTTTTCAATTTACCTTTTTTAAAAACAATTTTTGCAAGCGACCCATACCTTTTTCATTTCTTAACAATGTTAAAAATATTTTGTAAATATATTAATAAGTTTTTATGTGAAAAAATTATTTTTAGTGATAACCACTTTTTAAATAAATCATTCTATCCACGTTTAAACATTATTTTTCTAAATTAACCAAACTTGTAATGATTTTTAAATTAAAATAGGTATTTCCACTTTTTTGTTTTCAAAGTGATATAATTAATATTTTTGAAAGTGTATTTTACCCCTATGTCAACATCCTTAATGATGCATTTTTTACATTGGGGATATTTTATTATACCATCATTTAAATTATTTTTTTATACAACTTATGAAAGTTTCAATAAATGTTTCCATGAAACCCATCTCTTTTACATTGGTTAATTAAGTAATTTTTTTAAATATGAATGTTTTCATGTTCTATTGGAATATATGTGTATGAAAAATTAATTTTAATGGGTGAGGTCATATATATCCCTCTAATAAATTGGTTGAGATTTAATATCACATAAGATAATGAAACATTGTTTGAACATGATGCAGGTATATTTTTTCAAAAGTTTATTGTGTGAAAATGATACAGGTATATTTGATCACAATTTTTCTATGTGAACATGTTGTAGGTAGATTTATTCATATGTTTTTGTTGTGAATATGATGCAGGTATCATTTTTAAGGGGTTTATTTTTCAAATGTGATGTGCGTAGTTTTTTTTATAATTTTTTATTGTGAACGTGATATGGGTAGCTTTGTTCTGATTGTTTTTCTAAACATGATGCATGCAGCTTTGTTCACAAGTTTTTTTGTAAACATGATGTAGGTATCTTAGTTTAGAATTTTTTTTACACCTAGGTTTGTGCCATAATTGTTTATTATTATATGTTTCAATGACATGCCATATTTCTATATGATTATGGTTGTACCCCTTGGATCATGTTTATCCTCTCGTACTCTTTTGTAATGGAATATATTTTTTCATTTGAGATTACATGTCCTTCTATCGTGACTTGTGAATGATTTAATCCTCAAAGACTATAAACATAATTTTGATTAGGATTATTTATTTATTTGTTATATGTAATGTTTAATTTATATAAATGAATAAAAATAAAGATATATTTAGCTCCATTTATCTCACTTTGTATCAATTAATGTGCTTAAATAAGGGGTTTTAGCACCGAATATGGAAGTGTGAGTATATGGTACCTTACACCTTCCACCAAACTAGTGGAAACCCCTCACAATAAGCTGCATGTAGTTGCCTCTAATGGCGGAGGGGAAAAAAGTAAGAAGATGGATCTAACAGGTAAAAAAACAAATTAGAACCATCCAAAAACCTCAATCGTGACCCAAAATTCAATAGAGTTCTAGTGGGGAAATAAGACTCTGAAAAAAATAAAGGAAAAAAAATAGAAAAGTGGAAAGTGAAAAGGAAAAGTTTGGTTTACCTCAAAAGATTCATCTGAAATTAAATTTTATAGACTAAAAAATAAAGGAGAAAAAAGGGAGATATTTTCCCTAATGGGGAGAAAATATAGTGATTTTAATGAGTAATTACTAAACATTTCATAAACTGTGATATAAGTTAAATTATTTTAATGTTTTAATAAAAATTTCATTTTTAGTAGAAAAATGGTTAATTGTTCTTGATGTTCATTTTCAATTTATTTTTAAAGAGAAACAATTTTTGTTGTTTTTTAATAATAATTTGTTTTTGAGGTTTTTTTGATGATTTCAAATTTTTAGAATTAATTCTTTCATAACTCCATGAATTTATTGTAAACATTTCTTACTGAAATCATGTAATTTTAATTCTTTTTCAACTTCAATAATTTAATGATCGGTGATCTTAATTTTATGAGTAAACACTCATCAAAAATATTATTTTTAATATTTTGAGGATAATCCTTTCATTTCCATGTTTTTATTTTTTATAGAAAATTGATGGAATAGTCTTTAATCCAAAATGTTATTATTAATTGTTAATTTTGAATTAATAATTTTTATTAATTTTAAATGCCTTATATTTTAGAAAAGTGATCATGTGACTAATTGTTCATGTGGTTAGCAAATCTACCACATAAATTGACCAAATGAATAGTATCATTGGTCATGAGACGAATCAAGATACCAAATTAAAAAAATCCAAGTTACCACATATGTAAATTTTTAGTGAAGTACCGAGATATCACGCATTGAATTTAAAATGAATATGTAGTAACTACTCCCACCATGTTTGAAAAATTTGAAAAACCCTAGAATTTTCATGTTGTTTTACTCTATGATTCCATGATACCACTCATGATATTGTGAGAATAAGAAAACTTCTCAAGTCTATTGGAAACCATGAGTAGAGATACCACATAAAAAAGCCCGATCAATCATTCTACCATGTTTGTTTTTATCAACCTACCATAAAGGGGAGTTTAAGCTCTATAGTAGATAATCCGACCAAATAGAGGAAAATTAATTCTCCATTCTAATATTCTCTTCGATTGAATGTTATATTTCAAGGCCAAACCAAGTGGAAGGTTATGACAGATGAATGGAGACAAAAGCGGATGATATTCAATTAAAATATCTACTAATTTCTAAAAGTAGTGACTATGGTTTGTTTATATTGAATCTATTCTCGATAGAGGGAGAATCAATCAAAGATATTCAAAATTGAAATGAGGAATCGATTAATGAAGAATACATAGGGATCAGTGAGGATGAGGTAAATCATTTTGAGGAAGTTGAATCAAATGGAGATCTTTGATATTCACCTATACAGAAACAAGCTTGAGGTTTGAACTAGAAATCATATATTTTGGGAATTTAGTTTGAACAAAATTTGATAAATCTTTACCTAAATCAAGGTTTTCTTTGGTAATAATGTATTATAATTGAATTTTTAGGGTGATAAGATTATATTTATCAAATAATATCATCTGTTTCTAAATCATGTATTGGAGTTAACCCACACACTTAGAAAATCGAGATGAAATGATCATTTGTAGTATTTATTAAACCATTGAAGAAATAAAAAAGTTTGTTTGATATCAAATTAGGTTTACTAAAGATGTTGGGGTGTTTAGGTTTGTGTTTAGTAGAACTAAAATACCAGAATATTGATGACCTATTTTGTTTTAAATAATAAATTAATTATTAGTAGTCTTTATTTTTAGGCATTAATATAGACGATACTTTATTCTATACAAGATTTATGACTATAAGAATAAGTGCGAATTAAAAAGGGTATTTGATGAATTGATTTAGTGGGATAAATCTTTCCATATGAATAGGTGTTGAATTTTTACTCATTTAGGAGTCTACATGCATAAAAATGAATGAAAATTATTCAAGTATTTTTTAAGAAGATGGAAACTATTCTTGAACTTGATATATTTCTAGATAGTTTGGGTTGAAAAAGAATCCTCATTCATTAATTATGACATAGGGTTACTTAATCTAATTTATTAAAGGATTTAGACCAAACGAGTTAGACCTACTGAGCTAAGAAAGTAATGGTTGTTGTTCATGAATCCATAGTGGAAGATGATTATTTACCAAGTTATGAATTATGTTGACTCTTAATGATAATTACTAATCATTAAAAATTAATTAAATTATACCAATAGTTGAATTTTAAATATTATTGGACCACTGACGAAGATATTGAGATATCATCTATAGTTTTAATTCGTTCAATACATGAGTGATTAGAAGTATTTTTTTAACAGAAAATATGTTACCAAATAATGAGAATATATGTTGATGAAGTTAGGGTGTAGTAGGAACCCTAATGTTGATTTTATGAGTGTAGTGGACACTATCCATTTGAGGGATGAACATTAGTTTACTATTTCACCGGTCAATTGGAGATGGGTTCAATGAATGGTTTTGATAGAATACCAATCAAAAAAGTTGATGTTATGGTATTTTAATTAAGTGGCATAAGGTTCATCAAGTCCAGATGAAATCATTTGATTGAAAAAGGTATCATGTAATGGTACATATTTGTATCTGAGATCATTGAAGGGTAGACCCCACATTGGTAATTTGTGTTGTCCTGTGACTATTAAAATGCCTACAAAATAGATTAATGAATGTGGTCTGAAATCTACAACATGTTTTAGGAAGGTATAAATTAAAATTTTCATTTTATTTAAATTCCAAAAATTAAAAATGAAAAGAAAATAATAGAAGACAGAAAGGGGAGATTAAAGTTAATAAATGTGTTCAAAACTTTTGGAAATTATTTGAATACTTCTTCTTATTTATCACACTTTCTGGTGAAGCAAAGAAACCTTTTTTGTTTAGTTGATGAAGTTTAATCAAAGTTTTCTATGAATAAATAGATTAACAGTAAGGTATACTACATAGAGGGTATTCCTGAGAGACTTAAAATAATGTCAATGATTTAGCTATGATGCTAGGATTTTTCAAAAGTTTTAAGTGCGAAGAATCTAGAGAGAGGTGGAAATCCCCTGACTATCTAAAACACTATTACAAACCTCCAACCATTGATCATACATCCTTCATAAAACTTAGAGTAACTAGACCTAAGGATAGGGTAATTAGCTCAAGATTTATAAGAGTTTGAGTTAGAAGAATAGGCTGATTGCATCAGAGGAGTTTCTTCTCCCTTTCCATACTTCCTATTTTCCAATAATGAGATTTTTTCATTGAAATACATTTTTATTGCTGATTATTGAATGTGTAGATATATTTTTTGGTGATTGGAATGATTTAATTGATTATTATTTTTACAAATACAACTTTGGTTTATAATCATAGAGGTCCCTATTATTTTTTCTAGACCTCTCATTTTCACTTCTTTATGATTGTATTTTCCAATTCAATCCATTAACAGACTGTAAATGAGTAGATTCTCTCTTTTACTTGAAAGCCTTATCCAAAGTACTTAACTATTAAAGGATACAGACTACTCTTCTTCATGGGGAAGCATCCTTTTATTGTGTTTTTCTAGATATAATAGTTCTCAAAAGATAACTCTAGAGATGTTTTTTTATCTAATTACAATTAGGTAAATCAATTCTTTTCACATGATTTGTGAAACTATTTGATTTAATCCTTTATAGGGAAAGTGATATTTTCTTTCAATTCTATATAGTCTAGTCCCCAATAGATGAATTGAATATTCAACTTTACTATCTTTTGTTATTATTCTCGTTGCTTTCTCACCACCAGCACCACTTCCAGACTATTTCTTTCAAACATCCACTATCACATCACTATATCTTTATTTTTATTTTGTGTTTTGTTTTTATTGGTCTTTTACATTGTTTTGGTCTTCCTAATTTTTCCTTTTATATGGTTTAACCCTTTTACCATAATACTAGATGTAAGTAGGTATATAAATATTAAAAATTATATCTTGTCATTGAACATTGGCCTATCACCCCATTTTCTACCTTGGAATGTTTAAATAATGGAGGTGAAAAAAATTAGGTTTTTCCACTTAAATCAATAATGGGAAAATTTTGAATTTTATATAGAAAACTAGGCATCTCATATATATAGTCTTCTAAATTAGGTAAACTGTTCACCAAAAGTGAAAATGATTATAATAAAATCCAAAAAACCACCTTCACAGTCTCTCCTTAGAGTGTGAAAGCCATGGACTAGACCACCCAATCCAAAAATAGTATTATAGTTTTTATTAAAACTCACATGGGTTGGTCAAAATTATGTGTCCTCTATATATAAAAATCATTCTATAAAAGAATTGAAAATATCCACATAATCAAATCTTAATAGTTTTCCCCAAAACGTTTTTTAAGGATATGAAACATAATGGATATAGAACTAGAATTTTGAGCTTGAAACCTCTAAAAATTAAAATGATCCACAAATAACAACAATTATATTAAATTAAAGTAACATGTGGTGTTATTGTTTATTTAAAAAATGATGTATATAGTAATATTTTTGGTTTTATAGGGAATTTACTATAATATTGTGATGGATTTGTGGTTTGGGTCTTACTGCGTGATTAGGATTGACCATCATTTTCCCATAATTATAATTTTATTTAATTTTAGATATATTAAATTATATTCATACACTATAAATATTTAGTGATATTGGTTGAATATGGATTCCTTGGTACTAATGGTTTAGTGGTTTCATTCTATTTTATAGTATTCCACCATTTTACTCAAAGGTAAATTCCTTCTATTTGTGAGATGTATACCCTTAGTGCTATTCCCTAAATTGTGGAAAATTGGATATAGTATTCATGGATGAAAATAAATTTTTCCATAGATACGAGTGGGGTACCAACAAAATTATGAAAGATAGGGTGATATTAGATAATTGGGTTGAGATCTTAGTTAGTGATTAGGTATTTGTACATGAGTTGTTTTGGTTGGTTAAAAAAACTAGTGTATTAGTGTTATAAGTATTAAATATTAGTTATATGATCTATAGTAACAAAATAGGGTGTGGTGGTTGATGAATTCCTTTGAAAGAATATTATTTTTTACTATTTAATTTGAGTATAAAATGAATTGATTATAAGTAACATATAATTTAGTATAGGAATTATATAATAGACAAGACATGATCTATGTATACACTTTCTTATTATAGGTGAAAAAATTGGGATTGATAGTCAACAAATTTTCTAATGATATATTACAAATATTGAATTTGTTATGATACGAACTAATAAATCATAGTATATTGTTATGGATAAGATATTATACCATGTAGAAAATTATATATGAATTCATGTAATGGGGATGAGTGGGTCTAAACTTATAAAAGTAGAACCTGCGATTTATCAAGAATCTGATTGTGGATTAATTTAGGTACATGAGTATTATGGGATTTCACCTACTTCTATATTGAGGATTTGTACAACTATATAAACCACTATGGAGGCTGAGAAATATCTTTTTAATGATGTGTCATATGAGATTCATTGTTAATACTGACCAAGAGGTGGGGTAAACCTGATACTAAGTGAAAAATCCATATCTCGTTGATATTTTTGGGTGATGTGTCAAGACACAGATATTTGTTTTTGAGGGTGGTGTGTTTGTAATTGTTTATGTATTCTAGAGGGTGTGATGTTATGAACATATTTAATGTTTTTAAAGGTGACATGTTGGAACCAACTATTAATTCTGATTAGTGATTTGGTATAAGTTGGATCCTTGTTCTAGAGGGTGATGTATTGTGACCTAGATATGGGTTATTTTGGGCTATGAATTGTGACCAAACTATGTCTTATGGTGGATGATATATGGTGACCCATCTACCTGAATTTATCATATTTTAGTGTAAGAATAAGTTTCTAGTAGGGATTAGAGATTGGATGATGATATTACTTCTCAATATGATTTGAGTTTTTATGTTATATTATTTGAATTCAGGATAGTCTAGTGGTATATGGTTAGAAATTTTCATTCCATATATAAAAAGGAAATGGTAATTAACTACATGAGGATGTATATTATAATAATATTATTATATAGAGATATATGTTTATTTTTTTATGGGAATGGTAACCAACCCCGGTGGTAGTTTTTCTAAGAAATTGGAATTATTTTTTGTATGATAATTCGATTGAAAATTGTATTCTATGGGTTTAAATAAACATAGTGTGTTTGTGAGTAGCCAAGATAGATATAAATGTGTAACTAATTTACATCAATACATTTTATTGAATGTTTATCTTAGTAAAAGAACACGTATATTGTGTGCATCACGAGGGATATAATTCAATTAAGGATAGTTTCGATCTCAATTTGAGTCACTTTCTCAATTAAGTATATCCATATAGACCATGGAAAGAAGTTTTAAATCATCAGGGTGACTATGAACATATTAATTTTAGATTGTGGTGGTACGGGTCATCAATATTCTACATGATTAATTTGATTTGGCCATACACACACACACACATTCTGATATGGGATTAGGTGTCTCTCTTATCAATTTAGAGGTCACCTTTTTATCCAATTTTATAAAATCAATTATAATGATAGAACCATAGTTCATTTGAAACATCTAATCTATAAAGAGATAGTTGAATATCACGATGAGATGTTATTCATGCATTGGGATTATGTGTCAATTGGCGATAAAAATGAAATTGATGGCATATGAAAAAAAATCTATAATTAATGATGGATTATAGAGATCATATTATGAAATTTAAATTTTATAGGATTTTAATGATTTATCAGCTCATTTTATCTAATAGATGAATGTTTTATTTGATAAATATTTTGAGTTAAATAACATAGCTGATGATATTGAGACTTGGTGGTATACAAAGGGGTTACCATGAGTTCTGTTGAGGATGTGGTTGGATTGGAAAATTATAAATGAATACTTATATGTGAAACATTATATTATAGACATGAGTGATGATCGACATAACATGAAGTTCATTACCATGAAGTAAAGGGGTTGTATTTAAATGGTTTATATTTCTATTTGGAATTATTTATGTAGTAATGATAGTATAGAATTGAGGTATTATACCATATTTCCATGAATTATGTCATAAAATGTAGCACTATACTTTCTTTTCTATCAAGATCTATGTATTGGTATCATAAAAAAAGTATACGATAATCATTTATATCACTCAAATGGGATTTACGAGAGGTATAAACAACAATGTAAGATGTGGGTTTAGGGGATGCATTGAATATGAATTGATTCAATGATATCCAATTCTTATAATCATTTGTCATTTTAATTAGTGATTAATTTACTCAGATAGAAGGATGATATGTCCCATGTTGTTATAATATGTGTTTTTTCTTTGTGAGGATTATTTCGGTTTAGATAATGAGGAAAAATTGAATTATATTGATAGTTATTTCATATTCCAATGTTTTTTTCTTCTATGTCTAATAATATGTTTAGACATCATGATAAGTTATAGTTGGTGTCTACTAAATCTTTTGATATATTTTTCTAGGTGTAAGAATATTGTGATAGATGTGTGTGGAAATATAACCTATATATTTTAAGGGAGGTGTTAATATCTTACAATTCACATGTTATGGAGGTATTTGGGTGTAAAAAATCATGTAAATTCATGATGATGGGGAAACACTATAATTTTTTTATTTCCATCCCTATACTAATAAAATTCAAGGATGAGGTATCTCGTATAAGTAAGTTGAATCAATTAAAATTTTTCACTGTATTTTGAATTTTCTTGTTAAATTCTTGACTTTTGTATCTCACCTTATGATGGTGTATCTCATAGGAAATTAATGTGGGAATTTTTCTTTCCAGATGTGTGCATGTTGTTGTTGATGTATAATGTGCATGCTATGATTTCTGTTGAGGTTGATTTTTCAAAACTAAATATGTATTTTATCCGGATTAATGTATCCTGTAAGCAATGATTCAATAAATCTATTCTCTATGAATATAGATTGGATTTTTATGTTCATTAAAAGTGTAAAGGTTATTATATTTCATACTGTATAGCAGTTTCACCATGTGTTTCCCCTAAAATTAATCTCTTATAAATTGGTTTCCCTATTTGTGAACCTAATTCCACTTATATAACCCACAAGACATTAGAGGTCATCAACCTTAACATGAGTGACCAATTTGGGTGTTCTCTCTATATGATTATTTGAAATTCATGGCTATATAACCCAAACAATTATCAGTATGTTTGGTTAAAATCCTAAAATGTGATATCATTAATGTAAATGGATAATTGTGTGGTGTAGAATGACTACCACACTTATCAAACTATAATGGATTAAATGGAGGGAGAGTGGTGCAACCACATCACATGACTAAATAAAACAATGGTTACACCCTTGTTAATAATAAAGTTTCCTGAATTATTGATATATGTTGTCTCTTGTTAAATCCATTGACTAATTATCAATATTATGATTATGGGAATGATGAACCCTATGATTTATGATAAATAGGCATGGTAAAATTATCTTTATGATATAGGAACATGACATCCATACTAATATAATTCAGTCATAACTTCCCTACTATTATAATTTGGGCATGAGGGCCCTTATGATTTATGATATAAGGGCATGGAGACCCTTATTAATTAAGATAAATGGGCATATAGACCCTTATAGATTATGATACATGGGCCTAGTGACCCTACTTATATGAATGGGAAATAAATCCCTTATTAATTTTGATAAAGGAGCGTGGTGAAACTTATAAATTCTGATGCATGGGAATAGTGAACCTACTAATACAATTCTAGCATGATGACCCTATTGTTATGATTTGTTCTAGGTGACCCTAAAATTATGATCTGGGAATGGAGTCCCTTATTCTTATGATACTAGGAATGAAATCCCTTAACTCTTTTAAAACTTATGCTACTACTTATGGATTTCATAGTTACACCTTAGATCCAGTATTGTGATAGTATCCATATATATTGCTTTTTTATTTCACTACATATAAAGGCCATATATATGTATTCATATGGTTACTTGTTCAGAGATTATCCAACATGGGCTGAAGAAGGAGGTTTCAGTCTAGTATATTTCAAAAACTAGAGATGAAACATTACAATTTTTATTACTCCTTATCATTTGTTACATCTGCACACTACTCATATTATATGAAATGATTGGATAGTTATAGACACTGTTGGTGGGGGCCTATTGTGTTTATCTCACACCCTATCTAGGCCACCTATGGTACCTGGGAGGATTATGTGGATGCAGGTAGCATCAATGGAAAGAACCTAGTTTCTAATATGTAAAGACCCGGAAATTTCAAGGATATTTTTTTCTTAATTTCTTTGGAATTTTACGAGTCCGCAGTTTCTGACGGAACCTGATTTTGAGGCCCGGTGTTCCTGGAATCAATTTCTGAAGTTTTTTCCGGTTACATTTAGTAAACATACCTTTGGGTTTTTATATCTTTTGAACCGGTGATTGGAATTGAAATCCGAGGACACCGACGAACTCACAGTGCTGATATTCTCTTAAGAAGACCTTCACCATAGTTGCGTTTGGTCGAGAGTGAAAGTTAACATTTGGGTTTTCTTTAATAAATTAAATAAAATAGTGTGTGATGTTATTTTATTTACTTGGTGGTTTATATCTCCAAAGGGAGGATAATGTTTTTGGGGCCCACAAGAGCACTACCCCTTTAAACTCCCTTGAAACCCCCTGGAACTCTTGGAGTTCCATGTTTTAATTTATTTGCCACCACTCCACCATCAATGAAGTGAATTAATTAATTCTTTTAATTAAAAACTTTTTGAATTCATATCTCCACATTTAATCTATATGTTGTCACTTTTATAAGGGATAACTCTTGTGTTTTGTGCCATAAAAATAATAGAAAGAAAACTCTATTATTTTTGGGGCTTAATTTCTTGGTGGAGAGATAAGGAGGTGAAGAAGAAGAGGAAGAGATTTCCTCCAACGACGAAGAATGTTCTCTCTCGACGAAGAACAACCATCTACTCTTCTATTCGTCTGCATCGAGGGAGAAGACGCCGACCGTGGTGACCATCGCCAACGACGACGTTCTTTTTCCTCCGATGTTGATGGAACAATATTTGTCCTACGTGACGTTGTCTCCTGCGATGCCTGATTACCGCGACGCTCGACTTCTACGGCTCGTCGACGTGCGACGTCAATTATCGAGGTAGGGGTTGTTTTGTATATTTTCGTATGTGTGATTTTTACCATCGATCATGGGCATTCTTTTATGATGAATTATGGGTTGAACCTCTAACGTGGAGGGTATGAGCTAAAGAAAAAGTATGGACACTCTGCTGGTTGTTCGTTTGTGCGAAGACTGACGGGCGACGACGAAACGTGACCGCAACGGCGATTTGGAGCATTCACAGTGGAGTTTGGGTCCCGAGAAGATCCTAGGAACAATCGGTGGGAAAAACGGACCACCTGAGCGTGTCCGATGGTCCGAAGAAGGCATCCGCGGTGGCAGATGGACAGGAATGGCAGAGCCGTTTTGGAATTTTAATGAGACGCGGCTTAAAGTCATGCCAGTAAACTGGGGGTTGCGCCCCCATTATGCTCGACCAGCTGGCCGAGCCACCCCCCCCACCCCGGTCTGTCCAGGGTGGGCCACGAGGGCCGGGCCGTGCCAGCTGGGTTGGGACGGATTCGGACCCGGGTTGGGTCGACCCAGTTTGGGCTGACCTAAGGTAGGTTGGGCCTGGTCGGATCGGGCACAGACCCCCCTTTTTCTTCCCGTTTTCAGTTAAATGACCATAACATGAGCTAAGGACCTACGATCAATGCGCCGTTAGTTTCATAGAATTCCTCTGATTGAGGCGGTTATTTTGATATATTAAACTCATGGTTTTGGTTAAGTTTGGGTATGGCCAGGTTGGTTCAAAACCGAAACCAACCGAGCCCTCAGAGCGGAAACGCTTATAACTTAAGGACCAGACGTCCGATTGATGTGTTGTAGACTATGTTTAAATTAATTTTTATGAGGCGGTTCTTTTTTAATACTCCAATTGAGGTATGGACGTGGCTGGAGTATGGCCGGGTTGGATTGTACCCTAAATCCAACCGGGCCCCTAGAACAGAAATGCTAATAACTCACATACCGGGCGTCCGATTGACGCATCCTTTGTTGTGTTGAGACCCCTATGACGAGGCTGTCCCATGAGATACTTCCACATGAGATTACGTGACACTTGTAAGTATGGACCAGTAGCTTGTGGAGCAGATCCTTTCAGAGACGAGCATACGGAGTATGGAGACCTTGTAGCTGGCTGAGACCTGATGACTGCTTATCTGATTCGATTCGGAGTGAGTTGATTAGCCCAGTGGGGAGTACTACTTTGTTGGGGCAACATACCCATGGTGGAGGAGCGCTACTATGTTGGGGCAGCAGACATGCAATACTCGACAGGAGTAGTACCTCTGTAGGCTATTAGGGGGTGCGCTACTATGTTGGGGCGGCAGACCCATGGCGGGAAGCGCTACTGTGTTGGGGCGACAGACCCACGATACTCGACGGGAGGTGTACCTTAGTAGTATAAGGTTAGTGAGTAGCGCCTCGGAGTCGCGATAGGGCCACTATATTCGATAGAGGAGGAGTTCTCCAGTAGTTGTGGTTTTGATAATGAAAATTATGGTTGAGCTCAGTCAATGACCTTTGTGTTTTCCTCATGATTGAGATGGGTTACTTAATAACTTAGGTATATGTATGCGCATAAACATAAGTAAAGGTTATCTGTGGAGATCTTTCTTTGTGGTTTATCCATGATAGATTTTGTGAGACCTTGAGAGTCTCGGGGTCCCAACTGAGTAACGTTATACTCACCCCAACACGGGCTATGCCCGCATCTCGTTGTGTTAGATGCAGACGACAGACAACGCTGACCGATGTAGAGTGTACGAGGACTGGACGGTACCTGGAGGTGGACACTCGGTGTGATGGAACATGGAGGGGAACGATAGATGTGGAGTGTTGAGGAGGACATCTGTACCTACCCTTCAGGTAGGAACACCGAGGACGATCCAGGAGCTGCTTCACCATTCAGCTGTTGTCTTTTCTGTTTTACTTTTCTTTCATTTGTAGCTGTACCTTTCTGTTGGGCTTGTATTTACGGCCCCTTTGTATCAACAGACTTGTTATATTGATTTACTTAGTTTTTTCTTCCACTAGTTCTCTTATTGTGTGAGTTTACATTTTATAAAGTCTATGTCTTCCCAGTTATAGGGATTTACGCCTTGGGTGCTAGTCGCTTTCCCCTAGCCTATAGGAGGATGGCTTGGGGTAGTTACGACACAGGCCCCGAGGGATGGGTCGTGACAAATTATTATCAAAGTAATCAGTTCTACCGAAAAACTCAGGTCTATGATCGTTCTTTTTTGTGAAGCAATAGTGTTAAGGGTACCGAGTGTGGTATTCAGTTTAGGGAGTCCAGTGTTGGTGCGGCGGCCGACGTATCCATACACGAGGACCCTGAATATGATTTCTAACTCAGTGCACAAAAACACTGATTGCGTGTGTGTTTCCAAAAGATTTCCTTAAGTCATCTCAACTAGGTCAGCTCACCAGGTATAGTCTTTTGACTGTGTCATATCTTTTCAGGATGCCTCCACGCAGACAGTCAGTTGGAGTTCCGAGAGAGTACCCGATGACGGCCCACCGATCAATGAGGCTCCGGTGCTGGGCCCTCTTGCTATGATGGCACATTCAGGTGGTGTACCAGCAGAACTACAACCCATTGGGCAGAAGATGCCACCAGTCTTACTAGCGAACGGTGCATGCTGACAGAGCGCGTTGCATGAGTTCCAGCAGCAGTGGCCTACGAGGTTACGAGGCGAGGCAGATTCCCAGGCAGCAGTGGACTGGCTGGAGGCGGTTTCTAGAGTTCTACACCTAGTTTATACACTAGTAGAGCAGATGGTGATCTTAGATACTGGTGTTTCCCAATGAGTGACCATGAGGTTGGTCCACATAGTGATGAGGCTTCAGTATGTGGACCGATGCCTGAGATAATACCTTCGGGTAATGTGCCAGCTATATCACTACCTCTTGGTCAATAGTTTCAACTAGCGGTACCGGTAGACGAAACATGTAGGCTTAGTGCCTTACATGTGTTTTAGCATCAGATACCCCACAGGTTCTGAGGTGAGCCCAACTCACAGGCGGGTGAGGACTAGCTTGACGAGGTGGCTGAGAGGTTTTTAGAGATTATGCAGCTTCGAAAGGATGGAATGTCGGTAGTTGAGTATTCATCGAGGCATACCGATCATTCCGGGTACTCGATGAATACGATACGATCAGTGATTTGGGGCTCGGACTACTGAATGAGGTGAGTTTAGAGGATATTAGAGCTGACACTTTTTACTCTACACATTCATACTTATGCTAGGGTGCTAGAGAGTACCTTTGTGGTTGAATGTTCTTTGGATGAATGAATACAGCTAGTGAATGTTAGTAGTGGGAAAGCAGGGAAATGATGCCAGTCTCAGAGACTTGGGCATGTAAAATTTTTTAAGGAGAGGAAGTGTTAAGGATAGATAAATCTACAGAGCAGAAGATGTGGAAGCATAGCTAGGAGGGCCGCATGTGGTGATGTACATTTCAATATGTTACAACCACCCGCCTTAGTAGACCCCGCCATGCTCAGGGAGCAGGAGGGCAGGGGAAGAGAGTAGCTGCATGTGGTCAAGGAGTGTGACCCAAGGGCTCTAAGAATGATTCGAGGTACGGTCTGTGCCTACTACTAGCTGCCGTAACAGAAGACATTGATACAAAACATCCCTTCCTTCCACGAATCTTGTCCAAGACCTAGAGTTTCCCTTTAAACCATTGACTTGACCCTCATGTCTGGAGATACCTTTGGGAGGAGACTCGATAATCACACATACACTGATTGTGTGATCTGACCCTTGAGGGGAGAGTTTCAATTGGAACCTCTTGGTGGCAGCGTTGAGGCCTTACGACGTTAGTTTGCATATGGAATGGGCAACCACAGTTCATACATAGATTGACTATATTAGGTAAAAAGTTTGTGTTTTACCTACAACGTTGGGATGAGTTTTCCTTGGATGGAAAAAAGGAAACCCCAAGAAGCACAGGGTGGAATCATGCATAATTGGGTGCATTCGATCACTCATGAGTTGGCCAGACTTAGATTTGTGCCATACTTCTCCAGAGTTTCTGCACCGCTTATAGAATTGATGAAGAAGGGGAAACCCTTCATGTAGTCAGAGAGATGCCAGCAGAGATTTTCAGGAGCTAAGGCAGCGATCGACCAGTGCTCCCATTTTGAGGCTACCAGAGAAGGTGCAGATCATCCAGGAGCGGATGAAGGCTGCACAGAGTAGACATAATACCTATGCTGATAAGAGACACATACCACTGGAGTTCGAGGATGGCGATCACGTTTTCTTACGGGTCTCACATTGACGAGGTCTATGGAGATTTGGCTAGGGCAGCAAGTAATCTCCATGATTCTTCGGACATTAACATGTCCTCAGCAGAGTAGGCGAGGTGGCTTACCACCTGGTCTTCCACTTCAGTTGCACCGAGTGCACGATGTCATCCACGTATCTCAACGAGGAGATGCGTGTACGACCTATCCGTCATCATCAACCACGGGATGATATTCATGGAGGTTTTAGTATAGAATGTGTATTAAAAGGAACAGGTTATGTGTGGACGGTCGATTCGTCTAGTGCGCATTCGTTGGTATCACGGGAACCTCCAATAGAGCACATGGGAGCAGGAGGCTCAGATACGTGCCCATTACCCTCTTTTGTTTCCCTAGTGTGTGTTGTAACTTTATGGGGACATAAATACCTAAGGTGGGAGTAATGTAAAGACCTGAAAATATCAAGGAATTTTTTTCCTAATTTCCTTGTAGTTTTACAGTTCCGTATTTTCTGACGACACCTGATTTCGAGGCCCGGTGTGCCCAGAATCAATTTCTGAAGTTTTTTTCAGGTACATTCAGAAAAAGTATGTGCGGGTTTTTTTATCATTTGAACCGGTGCTCAGAATTGAAATCTGAGGACACCGACAAAATCACAGAACTGGTGTTCACTTAAGAATACCTTCACCGCAGTTGCGTTTAGTTGAGAGAGGAAGGTAACTTTTGGGTTTTCTTTAATAAATTAAATAAAATAGTCCATGAAATTATTTTATTTACATGGTGGTTTATATCTCCAAAGGGAGGATAATGTTTGTGGGGCCCACACAAACACTACCCCTTTAAACTCCCTTGAAACCCCCTTGAACTCTTGGATTTCCATGTTTTAATTTATTTTCCAACACTCCACCATCAATGAAGTGAATTAATTCATTCTATTAATTCAAATTTTTTGAATTCATCTCTCCACATTTAGTCTATGTGTTGTCACTTTTATGAGGGATAAATCTTGGGTTTTGTGCCATAAAAATAACAGAGGGAAAACTCTATTATTTGTGGGGCATAATATCTTGGTGGAGAGCTAAGGAGGAGAAGAAGAGGAAGGAGAGCTTTCCTCCAACAATGAAGAATGTTCACTCTTGACGAAGAACGAACATATACTCTTCTCTTCCTCCGCGTCAAGTGAGAAGACGCTGACTGCAGAGACTGTCGCCAATGACAACGTTCTTTTTCCTCCGAAGTTGACAGAATGATATTAATCCTACACGACATTGTCTCCCGCGATGCCTGATTACCGCGACGCTCAACTTCCGCGGCTCGTCGACGTGCGACATCAATTATCGAGGTAGGGGGTCGTTTTGTATATTTTCATATGTGTGATTTATACCCTTGATCTTAGGAATTCATTATGATGAATTATGGTTTGATCCTCTACCATAGAGGGCACAGGCTAACGAACAAGTTTGGACCCTCCGTTGGTTGTTCGTTTGTGCGCGGATTGACGGGTGATAACAAAACAAGACCACAACGGTGATTTGGAGCTATCATAGTGGAGTTCAGGTCCTGAGAAGATATTAGGTGCAATCGGTGGGCGAAACGGACCACCGAAGAGCATCTGGTGGTCCGTAGAAGGTGGCGGCAGCGCGCCACTGGAGCTGACCGCCGTGGCCAGCCGCGGCGGCAGACAGACCGGGATAGTTGAGCCGTTCTAGAATTTTAATGAGGCGCGGCTTAAAGCCACGCCAGTAAATAGGGGGCCGCGCCCCCGTTACGCTCAGACTACTGGCCGAGCCAGCCTCCCCCCAACTGGGCCGGGGCAGACCCGGACCCGGGTCGGGTCGACCCAGTTTGGGCCGCCCAAGGTGGGTTCGGCCGGGTCGGACCGGGCCCATACCCCCCCTTTTCGGACCGTTTCGGGTTAAACGGCCATAGCATTACATAAAGACCTCCGATCGATGCATCGTAAGTTGCGTAGGATTTCTAGGATCGAGACAATCGTTTTGGTATATTACAATCATGGTTTTGGATAAGTTTGGGTACGGTCGGGTTGGTTCGAAACCAAAACCAACCGGGCCCTCGGAGCGGAAACACTTATAACATAAGGACCGAACGTCCGATTGACATGTCGTCGACTATGTTGAATTTATTTTGATGAGACTATTATTTTTTCATACTCCACTTTGGGATTGGATGAAGTTGGAGTATTTATGGGTTGGATTGTACCCAAAATCTAACTGGGCCCCTGGAACGAAAATGCTAATAACTCACAGATCAGGCGTCCGATTGACGCACCGTCTCTTGCGTTGAGACCCCTATGACGAGGCATTCCCATGAGATACTTCCACGTTAGATTACGTGACACTTGTAAGTATCTACCAGTATCTCGTGGTGCGTATCCTTTTGGAGATGAGCGTACGGAGTATGGAGACCTTGTAGCTAGCTGAGACCTATTGACTAGTTGTCCGATTCGATTCAGAGTGACTTGATTAGCTCAGTGGGGAGCGCTACTGTGTTGGGGTGACAGACCCATGGAGGAGGAGAGCTACTGTTTTTGGGTGGCAGACCCATGGTACTCGACAGGAGGAGTACCTCTGTAGGCTATTAGGGGGTGCGCTACTGTGTTGGGGTGGCAAACCCCTAGCGGGAAGCGCTTCTGTGTTGGGTTAACAAACCCACGGTACTCGATAGGAAGAGTACCTCAGTAGTCTAAGGTTACTGAGTAGTGCCTCAGAGTCGTGACATGGCCACTGTACTCAACATAAGAGGACTTCTCAAGCATTTTTGTTTCGATAATGAAAATCATGGTTGAGTTGAGTCAATGGCCTTTGTGTTTTCCTCATGATTGAGATGTGTTACTTGATAACTTTGGTATATGTATGGGCATAAAACTATGTAGAGGTTATCTGTTGAGATATTTTTTTGTGGTTTATCCATGTTGGATTTTGTTAGTCCTTGAGGGTCTTGGGGTCCCTACTGAGTATCATTATACTCACCCCTGCACGGGATATGCCCGCACCCCATTGTGTTGGATGAAGATGACAGACAGTGCTTATCGAGGTAGAGTGTACGAGGACTAGACGGTACTCGAAGGTGGAAACACGGCGTGATGGCACACAGAGCAGACCGATAGATGCAGAATGTGGAGGAGGACATCTGTGCCTACCCTTTAGGTAGGAACCCAGAGGACGATCTAGGAGCTTCTTCACCATTCAGTTGTTGTCTTTTCTTTTGTACTTTTCTTTCAATTTTAGCTGTACCTTTCTGTTGGTCTTGTATTTCTGGTCCCTTTGTACTTTCACCACAGTTGTTATACTTATTTTCTTAGTGTTTTCTTCCTCTTGTTCTCTGGTTGTGTGAGTTTTAATTTTATATAGGCAATGCCTTCCTAGTTATAGGGATTTACGCCTTTGGTGCTAGTCGTCAGCCCCTGGACTATGGAAGACGGGCTTGGGGTAGTGATGACATCGGCCCCGGGGGACAGGTTGTGACATGATACTTGATTTTTATAGCATGGGAACCAGAAAGAAAAGGACTGGACAATTTCTCATGATGCTATTAGATATAGCCTTTTGGTCTATTTCTTTATTTTGATACTTGTATTGTATTGATTACCTATGTCGATGTCTTCCATAGTATTTTGATACACACAGGTCATTTCATCATTTCATATATGATGATGGATATTGTAGATGTTGTTTATTTTTTACCTTTAGATTCTTATCTTTTGATGTTAGTAATTTATTATGACTATGATATTTATCTACACTTTTTACCACTATGATACTCTAATAATGAGTGTATAATCTCCCAAATGTACCACCATAGACCCTCCCTGCTAGTCAATAGCCTCTAGTAAATGGGGTGGCGTGCTTGAGGCCACATGTCCTGATATCTTGGGGCATTGTTTAGAGGTATCCAGGTCAAGAGGTCACAACATTGTATCAGATCCAATTTATTTTCTTTTGTATTATCTTTTTGAAATATTAGACAATAAATTAGGAATGTTTTAATATTTGTCAATGAACTCTTCTTGAGAGTAGCTAACCCATGTATACGGTAAGTCCAGATTACCTGGGATGGGACATTATGTTCTGGTTTATGATTATTAAAGTTTATTTTATTTCAATTTTGGGTGACACAGATGATGTGTGATGTTTATTATTATTGTTATAATTTAGAAATATATTTTATCCTTGTCCCGATTTAGCAAGGGATCCTGATCATTCATTATTTTATGAACCTAACAGGATTTATATGTTATGAATTATTACCTTCCATGTTTACTTATTGTGTGCATTTATAGAATGATTTTTTTGGTGATTTATTACTTTGTCCATGAATTGTGACAACATTTCATTTATGGACCTGATAAGTGAGTGGTTTATATTAAATATACACCAAAATTCAATTTATAAGATATTTGGTCCCTTATAAATTGGAAGTGGTGATCCATATAGTTAAACATTTTAATGATATTTTTAATACAAAAGATAATGAAACTAAATAAAATTCAATTATAAAATGAAATAGTCACTATTAAAGAGGGATGATAATTGAAATTTAAATGGTGTTTTTATCTATTATTTGATATTGAAACTATGTAAACTGTGACCTTGGTCATATAACCTAGATCTTCACTCAGACATGACCCTAGCAGTGGTAAGTAGGTAGTTTCTCTTGTTTTTTATATAATTGTTCCAATCACCCAGACCTGGATCTTTGAGTAAGAAGAGAGGTGTGACTTTTACAAAGTAATTCATTTAACTTTCTCATTTATATACCAATGATGTTATCATTATTAAATATGATCTTATTTATGTGCCTAATATTTATAGATCTATGCCAACATGATGTCCTCTAGTCATGTGCTGGGAGGGTGGTGGCGACCATGGTCTGGAGGTGGTGGGCCATGATCCACAAGTGATAACTCTAGTAGTGATACTTATTCCCAAACATTTTACCCTTGATGCGGGTGATGATTTGTGATTTTGAGGGAAGTTTCTTTTTCTTATAAAGACTATATAGGGAACTCTTTGACTTGCTCCTTATGTTGAAGATTTGATGCCAGAGTTTCAGTAGTTGTATACACTAATTTTTTTAGGGGATATTGGACCCTAGGATAGAGAGGTTTCGATTGAGATGATCATATCAACCATAATGAACCTTAAGACACATATTGAAAAGAGATTTAGGATCTCTACTTATATAATTTTTGGATTCACCAAACATTGGTGGGATATTTTGAACTAGGTAGGTTAGTATCAGGAAGTTATTTAAAGGGATTTCCAGTCAAGATTCTATGACTATTTCTTCACTAAGACCCTGAGGGATGATCTTGATAGGGAGTAAATGAATCTGTAGTAGGGTTATATATCTGTTATAGGCTATGCTTATTTTTTACTGATTATCAACACTTTTCACGTATCTATACAGATTATGAGCTAGTCAAGGTGAGGCAATTTGAGGATGGGCTTAGGCATACTATTCATTCTTAGGTGATTTTTCTGTTGGATACTATGTATGAAATATTAAAATACAATCTAATCATCAAGAATATTTTGAGATAATATGATGGTGTGGGCTAGGGAGGTTCTGATATAGGTTACAATTTTGATTATTAGTCAAAAGAGAAGCTTCGTGACTACATGCATGAGTAACAACAAATAAGTAAATCGCTCTGACAATTATGTGATTTTTACCAGTGTCGGAAGAAAGGGAATAATAATCCATTATGTCCCATAGACCCCGTTGAATGTTGATGATGCATCATAATAGAGAATATTTAGTGTTTCTGAAGGAACTTCTCATCTGTTTTTAGTGGGAGAGGATACGTAATAGCTCCACCCTTAGAAATGGGATTAGGATAACCTCTCCAAGTTGGTATCTAGAGTACTAATGTCTGTATAGGAAGAGGAGGATCTTATGGCCATGGTAGCCTTACTTCTGATATATAGTGCTAACAGAAGAGATACACTCAGGGTTGTCATATTGTTGTATTGGTCTGTGGATCATGCCATATTTATTCAGTGTAACCAATACTAGAGGAATCAGTTTCCAGGATATCAACTATCCAATGTACTATTCTAGATACTTCTAATATTGTGTTTTCCTTATTCAATTTTTGATCTTTACATTCATTCATCTTAGTGTCCTTTTTTAAAAACCTTGAGCTTGGTATTAAATACTCATATGACGTGATGACACTTGATACTTGTTTGGGTGTTCGATTATAGAGTATACCCCAATGAATGGAATTCCCCATTGACGTAGGAAGACGTCATTTCTTTTGGGACCTCTTATTACTTGATATAATAAGATTTTATGTCATTATAGGGATTCATTGGTTGGTCCCCTATCATGCCTATATGGAATTCTATCACAATGGGGTATAATTTACATCACCAGATGGTAATAGTTATCTTCAAAAGCATGAGTTGGATGTCCAAGTAAGTAGAGATGGACCAGAGAATATTTTGGAATGTGGAGTGACCTCCTAGATTTATACCCTTTATATGTATGATCTGGGTTTACATCAAGATGATTTCCCTCCTATTGTAGACCGTTTTAGATATGTATTTGGTGACAAAGTTTTTGAACTACCTCCTTTGAGAAAGTTATAATTTACTGTTGAAATCATTCTTGGAGATACACCGACTTCCATTCCACCATAAATGATGCCTAATAATAAGATAAAATATCTCTAGATGTATCTAGAAGATTTTAAGGACAAAGGTATTATACACACCAATACTTCTCCTTGGGGTTCACCTATCATTTTCGCCAAGAAGACCAATAGAACCCTCTAGATTTGTGTGAATTATTTGAATTTAAATCAGTTTACTATGAAGAACCGATATCACTTACCTTGTATAGATGATCTATTAAACCAACTACAATGATAAAGAGTGTTTTCAAATATTTATTAATGTCAAGATATCACTAGGTGCATGTTAGACCTTTAGATATACCACATATGAATTTCTATAGTTGGTGAATTTTCTATGAGTATCTGGTTTTTCTATTTAGTCTTAGGAAAGAACCTTTATTTTCATGGCTTTGATGAATATGGATTCCCACCCCTATCTTGATTACCTTTTCATGGTTTAATGCACAATATATTTGTGTACTCTCATTCTTATAGCGAACATTCCAAAAATATAGATATCGTTATGAATACACTAATATTGAACCAGTTTTATGTTAAGCTTAGTAAATGAAACTTATGGATAGAAAAGGTTCACTTAATGGGTCACATTATCTTAGAGGCATGGAAATCAATTGACCAAGAGAAGGTGAGTAGTATAGTAATATAGGAGAATCCCAAGAATGTTTTGGGTATATGTTGTTTCTTGGGGATATCTAGTTATTGCAGGAATTATATATAGTAATTATCATTCTTAGAAGAACATCTTACAAGATTGACTAACAATGGAGTGAGTTTTATGTGGTTATAAGCCTGTGAGACAACATTTGAAGAGCTAAAATGAATATTGACTTTAGCACTGATCCTAATTTTTCTAGATCCAGAAAAAAACTATATCTTGTATTTTGATACATCATGAGTTGGTCTTGAAACTATTCTCATGCAATAATATTGAGTAATTTCATATGGGGCCTAGAAGCTGAGGCCTTAAGAGTGGAATTACCTAATTCATGATCATGAGTTGGGAGCTATTGTTCACACTTTGCATTTTAGATAAAATTACCTACTTAGAGATAATTTTAGGGTTTTTATAGATAGGAAAACCCTCAGGTATATTTTCATGCAACATGAATTAAACCATAGACAGATAATTTGGGATGAATACCTACATTCCTTTGATTTTGAGCTATCTTATACACCATGGAAGGCCAATATTGTTGCCTATGAACTGAATAAGACGACTCAGACATTCATATTTCATGTGGCCAGTAGAGAGTGGTATCTTATGGAACTATTTTGTAGGATACAAATCATGGTTCATGACTGTCATGGACTGTTAGTACTCACACTGCTTTAAGTGACCTCTTTACTTTTGGAGAGAGTGAATATTATGCAGTTTTTAAATCCTAATGGATTGGTGTTGTGAGAGAGTATTTCTAATACATTCTCTCTTATGGATTGGTCCATTAATGTAGATGACATCTTATTTATACACTAGTGTATCTTGGTTTCTATTGAGATGAGAGAGGAGTTGATGCAAGAGTCCCATGCTTCTTAGATGAAAGTTAATCTAAGAACCTCTGAGATGTATTGTGATATGCACCCTTAGTATTGGTGGTCTAGGATGAATATTCAGAATAATATCTTTATCACTCGGTGTTCCACGTGTTAGTTTGTGAAGGCATAACACTAATGACTCATTGGATTATTACACCTGTTGCTGGTTCCAGATTGAAAGTGGAAAGATTTCATGATCGATTCCATTGTTGTCTTACCATTGTTTCCTGAAGGTAGGGTTGTGGTTTGGGTAGTAATGATATCATTTGAAATTGGGATACACAATTCACATGAATGTTCAAGAAAGGTTTGAATAAATATTTGGTTAAACATCTGATTCTGGGAATAAATTCTCACACTCAGACTGATGGCCCATTGGAAGGTATGACACAGTTTCTGGAGGATATGTTCCAAGAATTCATACTTGATATTGGTGAATCTTGGAAGAATCATATCCCTCTTGTTGAGTTTTCCTACAATTATTGTTTTTAGGAAATGATTTATATGAATTCTTATGTGGCTTTATTTTGTAGGTCATTTCGTTCAACCCTATTTCGGTTAGAGGGTAGAGAGGTAATGGTACTAAGTCCTCATCTCATGTTGGATACTTCATATTAGATGTAATTTGTCAGAAATAAAATGTCCACTACCTAATCTAGGAATAAATTATATGCTGATCAACATCAAAAAAATCTAGAGTTCAAGGTTAGGGATCATGATTTCCTATGAGTATTAGCCAAGTATGGGAATAAATTAATACCAAGTCAAGGGAAGCTCCCAGCTCATTTTTCAAGTCTGTTTGTGATATTGTATAGAGTCATCCCAATATTATTTTGGTTTCTTTTACCTCGTATGTACCATTCCATAAAAAACATCTTCCATATATCATATCTTTTCTGAAATCATTCGGATAAGTATCATATTTTTGATCCCTTTGATGCTAAATTAGATGTTGATTCTAATTTTTGAGTAATATCCCGTACACATCATTAATTGAAGCTTGAAGGATCTCTAAGGAAAGTATATCACTTTATTTTGGGTGCTATATAGTATAACCATGTACAATATGAGACGAGGGAGTAGGAGGCCAAAGTATGTGTTCTGTGGACACCCGTCCATCACGGTGGATGCTCCAGAGCAGGAATATATCCCTACTAAAAGTCAAGATGTTCTTCGGTCCTTGGATGAGTTCCTTTATGGGGGAATAATGTAAGAAATTGGTTTTTATATGAGGTATATAACCTTAAATGTTTTGTTTAACTATTTGGTTTTGACCTAATTTGAATGTCTGGTGAGTATACGGAGGATACGAGGGCGTCTGAGGCTTGTTTAGAGTCTAATAACCTGTTGATGGAAGAAAACATTAGTCAAAATAGTTAGAATAAACTATGTGGCCCAAACCTCTAGTTTCTCCAAATTTTATGGGGAATTTCATTACCGAGAATCATGCACACATTTTTTAATAAACATGCGACCTAGGGAACACACCCACGTGGAGGCTCTATAATTTTTATCAAATGGAAGGCCCATTGATTCTCACTCAAATTTACCCAAGAGATGAATGTAGAACGGTCCTTGTAGTTTAGCTTGGGTTATCGAATCCACAGAGACCTAAGAAGTAACCTATAGACACGCACATTCTATGGACTGTTTTTGGCTATGAAGTGGCCAACTTGGATTGATTTTAGATAATTTTAGACAATATCTATCAGATT
Organism: Viscum album; assembly: GCA_963277665.1. Classification (NCBI taxonomy): domain Eukaryota; kingdom Viridiplantae; phylum Streptophyta; class Magnoliopsida; order Santalales; family Viscaceae; genus Viscum; species Viscum album. The sequence continues at coordinate 1,410,762,653 of OY728125.1, forward strand.
TAAGTGAATTTAATTTAAAATAATGAGTTCATCCTAGGTTATTGCTTGGGGTGGATTGGATGAATTACTTTTTTAATGATTTCAATTTATTATAATTGGGATGGATTCATTTAAGAAGATCAAACGAAATCATCACTTACTGTTTTTATGCCTACACACCCTAATACTAATAACCTATACACTTGAAGGATCAAAGTTTTGATCACTCCAAGGTAGAGGTTCGTATTAGCACTTGAATGTGTGACCTTAAATTCAATAAGGATGAAGATGTTTTAAAATCATCAAATAAAAATATCATTTAAAATAAGTGATTTGACATTAATAGAGTGATCAATAACATCCAATACAGCCCCTTTATACACCCTTTGATCAACCCATAAAATAGTTAGCCCTCCATTGATGACATGTCTTCAACGGAAGCGGGAAGTAGACTTACAAAGGTGGAATTGAAGAAGTAAAAACGACAACAACAAAAAGATCACTCCTCCGTTGTGTGATAAATATCACAAGGTTTGGTATGAAAAAGTTCACACCTTGAACCAACGGTATCAAAGTGGTAAGGATAAGAACAGAATAATAAGTTAATAAGAACTTTTATCAAGAAACTAAGGTGAATTAAACAACTTACATGAGAAAGAAATGCGATTACAAACACAAAGCAATAGTATAACACTACAATGAAACCAAGATCAAAGATCATAAACTACTCCACTACAACTGCCTTAAATAGGAATTATTGAGCCCTTAGGGCGAGCCTCCAATAGTACAAAGCATCTCAATTAATTTTTTTAGGCCATAGGTGGTGGAAAGCTTGTGTAATTTGGACTTTTCCACATTTGACCCGAGGTGGCAGCTAGCTTTCATCCACCGAACAGAGGCGTTTAGATTACCTGGTATATGGCCGAATCAGAGTGGACCATATGAAAATAAAATGGAGCTCAAGATGTCTTATAACCTACTGTAAATGTGGGTCCCATTTGGAGTTTTGGATTCCTAGATATGATCAAATTAGTGGGCTGTTTTTCTGGGCCGCAGAATCTGGCCCGGAATTGTATCTCTAAGTTGGGGCGCCTTAATTACCACCATAGATGCTGAATTATCATTGGACCTTGACGAGTGATTTGTTCCTATACATGTCTTAGGTCATCCCACAAAATTTGGGATTCATTGGGCCTGTCTATTGGGCCCCACAGTCTAATCAGTGGTCTGGTGTCCAATCTGCCTTCTCCAGAATTACTTCCTTTAATTGCCAAATATCTCCATCATCCTCCATGAATTACCCATTAATCCCTGAATCAAACATGTTCATATTTATGTGTATATCAATTTACAAAAATATAAAATTAAAATATGTATAATTATATGAATCATTGGTTACTTAAAATGATGTTAAAAAATGTACCACATAATAGTGCATTTTAAGAAGGTATTACAATCATAATGTGAAATGATGTTCAAAGTGTAAAATGAACTAAAATGATGTTTATGAAAAATAAAGAAAATGAATATTATATATATTTCAAATGAATATTATCCTCATTTAGTGGCTAATCACACCCCCCCAACTTGAGTTTTTCTAGTCCCGAGCAAAATATATCTCAACAATATGAAATTCAAATTCCCTTTTCCAAAAACATTTTAATACACAATGATAAACAAAAAACCTTATACCAAACAATAATGAAACCCATAAAAATATTTTAATACAAGATAGTTTCATAAGTAGATCCCAATCCCAAGCCCATTCCTTTGTTCAAATTCATTTCCATATTTCATCCAATATCAATTAAGTATGAGGATGTGTTCTGCATCACAATAGACATGGAGGTTCATCCTTATTCAAGGGGAAATTATGGAAGTTCTAGGTTGAATCAAATTTCTATATTAAGATACGTATTCATTTTTTTGTATAATTTTATTTTTGTTTTTTTTTGTTTTTGTTTTTTGCAATTTTTCCATGGTAATTGAAATTGCACTCAAAAGAGTCAACCCCTGTAGCGAGACTTTGCCGATGACTCCCAGGCTCAAAGACCTTAGGGAACCAAGTGAAGCCCACATACTCGAGCATCATCTCAAGTTAACTCAGTCAGAAACAAATTCAAATTACCAAAAATAGAGATAAAATTACTAACTCTGGGCCAGACAACTATGGAGTGACGATCCCCAAGCGCCGAAAGCCACGCATTAGTTCATTTCATTGCTCTACGCGCAATTTTTTTTTAATATTTTTTTTGAATACTAATATTAAACTAAAATGATCACCAAACCTATGCTATTTATTTGGGGGACCCCATGAACTCAAACTAATACCCCACTATCCAAAGGACGTGCATTGTGATTTTTTTATTTGGATGAAAATATAAACGATGAAATATCACATTGGATAGCCAAAATTTCCAAAATCTATGATCATTAAATTATACAAGGATTAAAATCAGAATCAGGGCATGCTAAATTATTTGATATTCAGTTTCAAAGTGTGCAATGTGTATTAAAATGTTCAAAGTTAAAGGAATTTTTCCTTCCATTTACACAATTTGTTTTTTCAAATCATTCATTTTTTTTGGCACAAAAGAATTTTTTTATCTCCCCCCCAACTTAAAACAACACTGTCCCCAGTGTTTATAGAAAAGAAAATTTATAAGGGGTAGAGGTAGAGAATGAAAGTAAAAAAAATAAATTAAAAATGAGGATCATGGAATGAAGTCACCTGGTGGATGAAGTTGAAATTCTTGTTGCTCCAATTTAGTCCTTTGATATCCATGTCACTTGCAGAGTTCCCTAGTGGAAAAAGGAAAACAAACAAAACAAAACAATATATATATATATAAGTAAAATATAATTATATATATAAAATAAAATAAACTGATGATTCATTTTCTTCTTTTTAAATTTCTGGGTAAGGTATTACTCAAGGATCACACCACGTGACACAGATGAATATGGTGCTCCACTTTCATACCCATCCATACTCATAATAGAAGAACAGTTCAACAGTCTATATATATTTTTTAATATAAAAATGATTAATTAAAATATAAATTTTATTAAAACAACAAAATGATAGGAAACTTAAAAACCATGGGTTGCCTCCCATGCAGCGCTTTGTTTAATGTCGTCAGCTCGACTTGAACTCCCCAACTTATCCAATACCAATTTTTAAAATTTTAAGGACCCCATATTTCTCCATGTCCACTAGATTGAGATTGATTCTTTTTTTATAATTTTTGTTGTGTGAAAACCTATGTTCTAAAATGAGTGGTAAAATCCAAGGAATATCAAAAATGGTTGATCCAGTTTCCTCTGTAGTCTTTCCTAAGACATAAATGACCATTACAACTTTTTTTTTCAAGAGAAGAATGAGTTCAAATTGAGAGGTCATTATTATACCTTATGAAGGTATTATTTAGTGAGGAGGGAAGGACAATAATTTTGGGCTCGGTTTGGATATGACATTTAGAAACAAGTTGATATTTTCAATCCAACTCAGTTTCATTTTCCAAATTTCTCAACAAAATTGGTTCCTTTTGAATAGAAGATTCAACCACAAAATTGTAAATATTAGTGTTTGGAATGGATATGGACTTAAAGTTTATGATTTCTCACAATGGTTCAAAGGTTTGTGTTTTTGAAAATTCATTGTCACGACCCGTCCTCGGGGCCCGTGCCGTGACTACCCCAAGCCCGCCTTCCATAGGCCAGGGGCTGGCGACTAGCACCAAAGGCGTAAAATCCCGATAACTGGGAAGGCATTGCCTTTATAAAGAAAACAAGCACCACAGAGTACAAGCGGAAGTAAACACTATGAACAAAAAGAAGAACTGAAAAGTAAAAAGGGGCCGGAAATACAAGCCCAACTGTAAAGTACAACTCGAAAGGGAAAAACAGCGACTGAAAAGTAAAGCTGCTACGCTGAGATGTCCACTGGAAATCCCACCTGAAGGGTGGGTACAGATAGCTCCTCTGCTCCTCGGGTCCCGCCATCCGCTCCGAGTATGTCCCGCCCAGTGGTCCTCCTCCGGGTACCGCCTCGTCGTATAGTCCACCTCCAGGTATCGTCCAGTCCTCGAACCTTCGGCTTCTGTCAGCACTGTCCGTCGTCTGCAACCAACACAACGAGGTGCGGGCATAGCCCGTGCAGGGGTGAGTATAACGATACTCAGTAGGGACCCCGAGACCCTCAAGGTCTCACAAAAACCATCAAGGTTAAACACAAGAAGATCTCAACAGATAAACTCTACTTAGGTATATGCCCATACATATACCTAAGTTATCAAGTAACCCATCTCAATCATGAGGAAACACAAGAATTGTGAAATCGACGGATAACCACTACCCGGGTATATGCCCATACATATACCAAAGTTAGCAAGTGACCCATCTCAATCATAAAGTAACACAGGGTCAAAAGTCTCAGCTCAAACCAGGATTTTCATTATCGAAACCGTAACTACTGAAGAGCTCCGTCTCTAGAGTGTACAGTGGTCCTGTCACGACTCCGAGGCTGCCGCTCACTAACCTAGGACTGCTGAAGTACTCCTCCTGTCGAGTACTGCGGGTTTGCGGCCAACTACCTGGCGCTCCGTCCGCTGAGGGTCTGTCGCCAAATACCGGGCGCCACCCAGATAGCCTGCTGAGGTACTCTCCGGACGAGTACCGCGGGTCTGCACTGTCACACACGTACTCCGTCCGCCATGGGTCTGCACCTCAGAAAGTAGTGCTCCGTCCACTGGGCTAGTCGACTCACTCCAAGTCGAGTCGGTCAAGCAGTCGTCAGGTCTCAGCTAGTTACACGGTCTCCGTACTCTGCACGCTCGTCTTCGGGAGGGTCCGCTCCACGAGCTACTGGCCGATACTCCAAGTATCACAAAAAAAACCCACGAAGAAGTGTCTCAAAGGTCCGTCTCGTCACAGGGGTCTCAACGCAACAGACGGCGCGTCGATCGGACGCCCGGTCTGTGAGTTATTAGCCTTTTCGTCCCAGGGGCCCGGTTGGTTTCGTGAGCGAACCAAACCCGGCCGTATCTCAACTGTACCCCGAACTCTCATAGGGTATACTCATAGGGACCGTTTCTCATCGTGATCATCAACGCCGCTGACGGTTCGTCAGACGGACGTCCTGTCTGAAAGATAACAGCTTTTCCCGTTCCAGGGGCCCGGTTGGATTTCGGGAACAATCCAACCCGGCCATACTCCGACTGCATCCAAAACTCGGGCGGAGTATGTCAAAAGTTCCGTCTCATCAAGAGGAAGTCAACGAAACAGACGGCGCGTCAATCGGACGCCCGGTCTGTGAGTTATTGGCATTTTCGTCTCCGGGGCCCGGTTGGTTTTTAAGGAAAAACCAACCCGACCGTACTCCACCTGCGTCCAAACCTCGGGCGGAGTATGCCAAAAGATCCGATTCACTAAGAGGAACACAACGCGACTGACGGTGCGTCAATCGGACGTTCGTGGCTCAAGATATGAGTGTTTCCGCTCCGAAGGCCCGGTTGGTTTCGTGAACGAACCAACCCGGCCGAACTCAAAGTAACCCGAAACCTTGAGTGCGATATACCGAAACGACCGTCTCGATCCAAGGATCGCGTTGCCGCAGACGGTTCGTCATTCGGAGTTCCGAGGCTCAAGTTATGAGCCAAAAACCAAAACAGGTTCGAAACGGGGGGGTCCGGGTCCGGGCCGACCCGGCCCGACCCCCCCCCGGGCGGCGCGGTGGCCGGCGGCGGCGGCCGGTGGCGGCGGACGGCGGCGGCGCGGTGGCCGGCGGCGGCGCGCGGCGGCGCGGTGGACGGCGGCGGCGCGCGGCGGCGGCGAGCGGCGGCGCGGCGGCGGCGAGCGGCGGCGCGGCGGGCCGCGGTGGCGGCGGCGGCGGGCCGCGCGGGCGGCGGCGGCGGGCCGCGCGGGCGGCGGCGGCGGGCCACGCTGGCGGCGGCAGCGGGTGCCGCACGGGGTGCCGCACGCGGGGAGTTAAACCCCCGCTTCCTCAGGGTGGCGGCGCGGCTATGCCGCGCCGATTTTATTAAACCGCCCCCCCTCACATGAGGGGGGCCTGCTTGAGCCGGTCCGAGGGGGCAGCCGGCCCCCTCCCTTTAAATTAAAACCGCCCCCCTCATTAAGAGGGGGGTTTTGCCAGATGGCCGGGGAATTAATTCCCCGGTTCCGGCCGGCCAGCCGGCCGGCCGGTTTTCACCAACGGGACCGGAAAATCCGGTCCCCTCTTCGGCTTCCGACGCCGGCGGCCCGGCCGCCGGTCTTATCTTCCGCCGCGGCCCGGAACCGGCCGCGGTCTCCTCGTCCCACCGCGGCCCGGAACCGGCCGCGGTCTTCTCGTCCCGCCGCGGCCCGGAACCGGCCGCGGTCTTCTCGTCCCGCCGCGGCCCGGAACCGGCCGCGGCGTTCGTCATCCGGCACGGTGCGACGGCACCGCGTCCCTTCGCCGTGCTTTGATAATATTCAACGCGGCGCGACGGCGTCGTGTTCTTGTTGTTTCTTCAAAGGTGCGTGCGACGGTATCGCGATGATATTTGCACGTTCATCCGCGTGGTGCGACGGCACCACGCCACTTGCTTCCTCCCGCAAGATAAAAATCAACAAAAACGTTGGAGGGGGGTTCGGCCGTGTTCGTGCGATCCGGCCCCCCTCGCGTTAATAATAATAACGCAACTTAAAGAAAAACATGTCACACGTTAATCTTGATAAAAGCACGATCAAGAATAAATGAGGAATCCAAAAGAAAACAAAAACCCCTACCTCGGTTTTAAGATTCGAAGAATCGTCTACGATCCGCGGAAGACGGCGTCGCGGAGGTCGGGCGTCGTGGTCGTCGTTCGTCAAATCCGTTGACGAAGTGCTATGCCCGAAGAGACACGACGTTGGCGGATCTTCGTCGGAAAAGAGAGCGTTCCTCGTCAAGTCTCGAGGAAAGTCAAGATATAAAGAAAGCAACGATCTCAAGAATCTCTACCTCGATAATCACACGTTGGCGGAGTCGTGGAATATTGGTGTCGATTCCTTTGACGTCGGAGGAAGAGTTGTTATCGAAGGCGTTCGTCGCGGAAAACCGACGCGGAAGGGATGACGCGGAAGAAGTACGTCGCGTCGCGGATACGGCGTCGCGGATGGATCGTGTTCTTCGGCGGAGAAGTTCTTCGTTGAAGAACGACGTTCTTCGCGTTCTTCGTTCTTCGAAGGTTCTTCGTCAAAGCTTGGAGATGAAGGGAAAGCTCTCCAAAGACAAACAAAGAACTCTTAATAAAATAAGAATACCACTTATTTTATTAACACACAACTCAAAAGGATTTCAAAAGTTTGAAATTCAAAAGAGTTAACTCCCAAAATTAACTCACTTATTTAATATACAAGAGTTGTATAATTAATAAGAAGTTAAGTTATCAAGCCATTAAGAGGGAGAGTGGGGAGTTGAAAAGGTGGGGGGGTTCGTGTGGGCCCCACCACACTTAATCCTCCCAAGGGAGGTTAAGTGGGTGTGGGTCCCACTCCCAACCACCTTAGAGAGGTTTTAAGAAGTTAAAATAAAATTTGTTCTACTCAAATTTTATTTAACTCAACCTAAACCCTCAAAAAAAAAAAAAACTTTCAACCCGCAACAAACGCAACTCTCGAAAAGGTCTCTTTAAGCGAATATCGGCGCTGCGAGTTCATCGGTGCCCTCGGATTTCAATTCCGAGCACCGGATCAAAAGTTAGGAATTCCCGCTCGTTCGTTCACTGAACGTACCCGAGCCAAACTTCGGAAATTAATTCCGGGCACTCCGGGCCTCGGAATCAGGTGCCGTCTGAAACCGCGCTCTTGTAAAATTCTAAAGAAAATTAAGAAAAAATTTTCCTTGAATTTTACGGGTCTTTACACTACTCCCACCTCAGGGCTTTACGTCCCCGTAAAGCTACATCAAAAACTAGGGAAACGAAAAGAGGACACTGAGCACGCATTTGAGCCTCCCGCTCCCATGTGCTCTCCTGGAGATTCCCGTGCCGCCATCTGTTGCGCACAAGAGGAATCGATCGTCCATGTAGGACCCGCTCCTGGATGACATGGACCTCTTTTGACGTGGCCCGGACCATCTCTGGTCCCACAAGAGCTGCAAGATTTCTTCTTTGCCGAAAAGAGAAACCTGGTCTCATCCCCTGGATGAACCACATTCTTTGCCTAAAACAGTCAATCCTAACATGGATGATATTAATCCATACCAAGGATGACGTCGTAAGGCCTCGACGCTACTACTAAGAGATCCAACCGTTACTCTCGCCTCCAAGGGTTGAGTCACACTGTCGGCATCAGTGTGTGGTAACTGGTCTCCTCCAGTAGATGTCTCACAAGTGAGGGTCAAGTCAACAGTCAACTGGAACCTCTTAGTAACATCACAAAAGAGGACAGGAAAGAAAACATCACAAAAGAATGCGTCTTTTTATTATTGCAGCTCATAATACAAGACGCTACATAAAAGCAACAACAACATGGAACTAGAAGTACAAAAGACGTAACCACAAGTTCCTCCCCTGTCCACCTGCTCCCAGAGCTCCAGCATTTGTCGCTGCCTCAACCTCGGTGGCTCCTCAAAAGCCTATGGATCAACTGTACGAGGAGTCGGACAGTCACGTGCCAGGTGCCCCTTTCCACCGCACGAGTAACAATGTCCGTTTCTGGCACGCCTGGCTCTGACCCCACCTCGGGTGCCCCGCACCACCGGTCCTAAAACCCGAGATCGCCCAACTGCTCGTCTGGTCCTCCTGGACCTCTGCATCATCTGTCTACTGCCCACAGATGACTCGGCTTCTGATCGAAAAACACGCGGCAAAGGCAGAATCTCCTGTACACGCTCGGGGTGTAGAGATACTGGCACAAACTCCACCCTGAAGAAGGTCTCGAAGTCTTCCCATGCGAAGTTCATCTCATCGCAAAACTGAAACAAGTGGCTCCACCACCTACCTGCTGCTGCCTGAAAGAGGCTGGTAGCAAAGATCACCATGAAGTCTGCCGGCGTCCCCACTAGCCTGAAGACTCTCACCACAGCCTCCAGCCAAACCTCAGCCGCCTGCGGGTCCGTCTCTCCCCGGAACCTGGGTGGCCTCTGGCGCTGGAACTCGTGCAGCGCGCTCAAGCGTCGTGCATCGCCTACTGCTGGGGCTGGTGGCATCGGTGGCCCAACTGCAAGAGGGCCCTGCACCGAAGCCTCGTCGCTCGACAGACTGTCAGTACGCTCATCCCTCCGGGCTCTAGCTGGCTGTCGTCGTGGGGCCATCCTGAAAGAAACAACGTAACACGATCAAACGATTATACCTGGTGAGCTGACCTGGTTTGAGCTGTTTTAAGGGGAAAAACCTTTGAAAACACACACGCAATCAGTGTTTTTGTGTACAAAGTCGGAAATCAGTTGTCAGGGTCCTGGTGTATGGATACGTCGGCCGCCCGCACCAACACTGGACTCCCTGAACTGAAAACCACACTCGGTACTCTTAACACTATTGCTTCACAGAAAGAAACATCAGAGTTATAAGTTCTGCGGTAGAACCGAACTCCTCTGATACCAATTTGTCACGACCCGTCCTCGGGGCCCGTGCCGTGACTACCCCAAGCCCGCCTTCCATAGGCCAGGGGCTGGCGACTAGCACCAAAGGCGTAAAATCCCGATAACTGGGAAGGCATTGCCTTTATAAAGAAAACAAGCACCACAGAGTACAAGCGGAAGTAAACACTATGAACAAAAAGAAGAACTGAAAAGTAAAAAGGGGCCGGAAATACAAGCCCAACTGTAAAGTACAACTCGAAAGGGAAAAACAGCGACTGAAAAGTAAAGCTGCTACGCTGAGATGTCCACTGGAAATCCCACCTGAAGGGTGGGTACAGATAGCTCCTCTGCTCCTCGGGTCCCGCCATCCGCTCCGAGTATGTCCCGCCCAGTGGTCCTCCTCCGGGTACCGCCTCGTCGTATAGTCCACCTCCAGGTATCGTCCAGTCCTCGAACCTTCGGCTTCTGTCAGCACTGTCCGTCGTCTGCAACCAACACAACGAGGTGCGGGCATAGCCCGTGCAGGGGTGAGTATAACGATACTCAGTAGGGACCCCGAGACCCTCAAGGTCTCACAAAAACCATCAAGGTTAAACACAAGAAGATCTCAACAGATAAACTCTACTTAGGTATATGCCCATACATATACCTAAGTTATCAAGTAACCCATCTCAATCATGAGGAAACACAAGAATTGTGAAATCGACGGATAACCACTACCCGGGTATATGCCCATACATATACCAAAGTTAGCAAGTGACCCATCTCAATCATAAAGTAACACAGGGTCAAAAGTCTCAGCTCAAACCAGGATTTTCATTATCGAAACCGTAACTACTGAAGAGCTCCGTCTCTAGAGTGTACAGTGGTCCTGTCACGACTCCGAGGCTGCCGCTCACTAACCTAGGACTGCTGAAGTACTCCTCCTGTCGAGTACTGCGGGTTTGCGGCCAACTACCTGGCGCTCCGTCCGCTGAGGGTCTGTCGCCAAATACCGGGCGCCACCCAGATAGCCTGCTGAGGTACTCTCCGGACGAGTACCGCGGGTCTGCACTGTCACACACGTACTCCGTCCGCCATGGGTCTGCACCTCAGAAAGTAGTGCTCCGTCCACTGGGCTAGTCGACTCACTCCAAGTCGAGTCGGTCAAGCAGTCGTCAGGTCTCAGCTAGTTACACGGTCTCCGTACTCTGCACGCTCGTCTTCGGGAGGGTCCGCTCCACGAGCTACTGGCCGATACTCCAAGTATCACAAAAAAAACCCACGAAGAAGTGTCTCAAAGGTCCGTCTCGTCACAGGGGTCTCAACGCAACAGACGGCGCGTCGATCGGACGCCCGGTCTGTGAGTTATTAGCCTTTTCGTCCCAGGGGCCCGGTTGGTTTCGTGAGCGAACCAAACCCGGCCGTATCTCAACTGTACCCCGAACTCTCATAGGGTATACTCATAGGGACCGTTTCTCATCGTGATCATCAACGCCGCTGACGGTTCGTCAGACGGACGTCCTGTCTGAAAGATAACAGCTTTTCCCGTTCCAGGGGCCCGGTTGGATTTCGGGAACAATCCAACCCGGCCATACTCCGACTGCATCCAAAACTCGGGCGGAGTATGTCAAAAGTTCCGTCTCATCAAGAGGAAGTCAACGAAACAGACGGCGCGTCAATCGGACGCCCGGTCTGTGAGTTATTGGCATTTTCGTCTCCGGGGCCCGGTTGGTTTTTAAGGAAAAACCAACCCGACCGTACTCCACCTGCGTCCAAACCTCGGGCGGAGTATGCCAAAAGATCCGATTCACTAAGAGGAACACAACGCGACTGACGGTGCGTCAATCGGACGTTCGTGGCTCAAGATATGAGTGTTTCCGCTCCGAAGGCCCGGTTGGTTTCGTGAACGAACCAACCCGGCCGAACTCAAAGTAACCCGAAACCTTGAGTGCGATATACCGAAACGACCGTCTCGATCCAAGGATCGCGTTGCCGCAGACGGTTCGTCATTCGGAGTTCCGAGGCTCAAGTTATGAGCCAAAAACCAAAACAGGTTCGAAACGGGGGGGTCCGGGTCCGGGCCGACCCGGCCCGACCCCCCCCCGGGCGGCGCGGTGGCCGGCGGCGGCGGCCGGTGGCGGCGGACGGCGGCGGCGCGGTGGCCGGCGGCGGCGCGCGGCGGCGCGGTGGACGGCGGCGGCGCGCGGCGGCGGCGAGCGGCGGCGCGGCGGCGGCGAGCGGCGGCGCGGCGGGCCGCGGTGGCGGCGGCGGCGGGCCGCGCGGGCGGCGGCGGCGGGCCGCGCGGGCGGCGGCGGCGGGCCACGCTGGCGGCGGCAGCGGGTGCCGCACGGGGTGCCGCACGCGGGGAGTTAAACCCCCGCTTCCTCAGGGTGGCGGCGCGGCTATGCCGCGCCGATTTTATTAAACCGCCCCCCCTCACATGAGGGGGGCCTGCTTGAGCCGGTCCGAGGGGGCAGCCGGCCCCCTCCCTTTAAATTAAAACCGCCCCCCTCATTAAGAGGGGGGTTTTGCCAGATGGCCGGGGAATTAATTCCCCGGTTCCGGCCGGCCAGCCGGCCGGCCGGTTTTCACCAACGGGACCGGAAAATCCGGTCCCCTCTTCGGCTTCCGACGCCGGCGGCCCGGCCGCCGGTCTTATCTTCCGCCGCGGCCCGGAACCGGCCGCGGTCTCCTCGTCCCACCGCGGCCCGGAACCGGCCGCGGTCTTCTCGTCCCGCCGCGGCCCGGAACCGGCCGCGGTCTTCTCGTCCCGCCGCGGCCCGGAACCGGCCGCGGCGTTCGTCATCCGGCACGGTGCGACGGCACCGCGTCCCTTCGCCGTGCTTTGATAATATTCAACGCGGCGCGACGGCGTCGTGTTCTTGTTGTTTCTTCAAAGGTGCGTGCGACGGTATCGCGATGATATTTGCACGTTCATCCGCGTGGTGCGACGGCACCACGCCACTTGCTTCCTCCCGCAAGATAAAAATCAACAAAAACGTTGGAGGGGGGTTCGGCCGTGTTCGTGCGATCCGGCCCCCCTCGCGTTAATAATAATAACGCAACTTAAAGAAAAACATGTCACACGTTAATCTTGATAAAAGCACGATCAAGAATAAATGAGGAATCCAAAAGAAAACAAAAACCCCTACCTCGGTTTTAAGATTCGAAGAATCGTCTACGATCCGCGGAAGACGGCGTCGCGGAGGTCGGGCGTCGTGGTCGTCGTTCGTCAAATCCGTTGACGAAGTGCTATGCCCGAAGAGACACGACGTTGGCGGATCTTCGTCGGAAAAGAGAGCGTTCCTCGTCAAGTCTCGAGGAAAGTCAAGATATAAAGAAAGCAACGATCTCAAGAATCTCTACCTCGATAATCACACGTTGGCGGAGTCGTGGAATATTGGTGTCGATTCCTTTGACGTCGGAGGAAGAGTTGTTATCGAAGGCGTTCGTCGCGGAAAACCGACGCGGAAGGGATGACGCGGAAGAAGTACGTCGCGTCGCGGATACGGCGTCGCGGATGGATCGTGTTCTTCGGCGGAGAAGTTCTTCGTTGAAGAACGACGTTCTTCGCGTTCTTCGTTCTTCGAAGGTTCTTCGTCAAAGCTTGGAGATGAAGGGAAAGCTCTCCAAAGACAAACAAAGAACTCTTAATAAAATAAGAATACCACTTATTTTATTAACACACAACTCAAAAGGATTTCAAAAGTTTGAAATTCAAAAGAGTTAACTCCCAAAATTAACTCACTTATTTAATATACAAGAGTTGTATAATTAATAAGAAGTTAAGTTATCAAGCCATTAAGAGGGAGAGTGGGGAGTTGAAAAGGTGGGGGGGTTCGTGTGGGCCCCACCACACTTAATCCTCCCAAGGGAGGTTAAGTGGGTGTGGGTCCCACTCCCAACCACCTTAGAGAGGTTTTAAGAAGTTAAAATAAAATTTGTTCTACTCAAATTTTATTTAACTCAACCTAAACCCTCAAAAAAAAAAAAAACTTTCAACCCGCAACAAACGCAACTCTCGAAAAGGTCTCTTTAAGCGAATATCGGCGCTGCGAGTTCATCGGTGCCCTCGGATTTCAATTCCGAGCACCGGATCAAAAGTTAGGAATTCCCGCTCGTTCGTTCACTGAACGTACCCGAGCCAAACTTCGGAAATTAATTCCGGGCACTCCGGGCCTCGGAATCAGGTGCCGTCTGAAACCGCGCTCTTGTAAAATTCTAAAGAAAATTAAGAAAAAATTTTCCTTGAATTTTACGGGTCTTTACATTCATCAATGGAGTTATACTTAGGAGACTCAATCCATGATGTCAAATTCTCCTCTTTTGGATCCAAAAAGTCAATTTACTCTTGATTTAAAGACCCATCAACAATTCCTTGATCCTCTTCATCTTCCCCATATCCAAAGGTTTTCTCTTCAGTAAATTCATGAGAGGTTTGTGGGAAAATAGACACTTCACATAAGGTTATGGAAGGTATAGTTTGTGTAGGGATGGGTTCCTCACAATTTTTAATGCTTTGTAGTTCTAACTTCAATGATGAAACCTCAAAATTAATTATCTCCATTTGTTGAAATAGTTTTTCAAGTAATGGATATGGAACAGGATGGATAAGTGGTTGAGACAAATGGTCTATTTCAGGAGGATAACTATGTTGTTGGAATTGCATAAGAGGATGTTCAAATTGGCTTTGTGGGGATTGAAAATCATTATATGTTGAGATGTTTTGTGGATAATAGGGTTAAAAACAATGTGGTTCATTAGGTTTTTGATGATACCACATTTAGAAATTAGGATGGTCATTATACATCACACATGGGGTTGAGTGATCAAGGTGGGGATAGGTTTCCCATGTTTGGACTTGTTCAAACTTGACTTCCATGGGAGTGAGGAGTGAGAAAAGAGAAGTTGAATGAAAAAAAGGATGATAGTGTCTAAGATAACTTACTTAGGTCCCCAGAAACGACACCAAAATTCGATTCTCGCTCAAATTTACCCAAGAGATGAACGTAGAACGGTCCTTGTAGTTTAGCTTGGGTTATCGAATCCACAGAGACCTAAGAAGTAACCTATAGACACGCACATTTTATGGACTGTTTTTGGCTATGAAGTGGCCAAATTGGATTGATTTTATATGAGTATAGAATATATCTAACAGATTTAAGTGAATTCAATTTAAAATATTGAGTTTATCCTAGGTTATCGCTCGGGGTGGATTGGATGAATTACTTTTTTAATGATTTCAATTTCTTATAATTGGAATGTATTCATTTAAGAAGATCAAACGAAATCATCACTTACTGTTTTAATGCCCACACAACCTAATACTAATCACCTATACACTTTAAGTATCAATGTTTTGAGCACTCCAAGGCATAGGTTCGTATTAGCACTCGAATGTGTGACCTTAAATTCAATAAGGATGAATATGTTTTAAAATCATCAAATAAAAATCTCATTTAAAATAAGTGATTTTCCATTAATAGAGTGATAAATAACATCCAATCCAGACCCTTGATAATACCTTGGATCAACCCATAAAAGAGTTATCCCTCCATTGATGACATGTCTTCAACGGAAGTGGGAAGTAGACTTACAAAGGTGGAATTGAAGAAGTAAAAACAACAACAAAAAAACGATCACTCCTCTGTTGTTTGATAAATATCACAAGGTTTGGTATGAGAAAGTTCACACCTTGAACCAACGGTATCAAAGTGATAAGTAGAATAATAGAATAATAAGATAATAAGAACTTTTATTAAGAAACTAAGGTGAATTAAACAACTTACATTAGAAATAAATGCAATTACAAACACAAAGCGGCAACATAACACTACAATGAAACCAATCTCAAAGATCATAAAATCCTCCACTACCACTGCCTTAAATAGGAGTTTTTGAGCCCTTAGGTCAAGCCTCCAACAGTAAAAAGAATCTAAATTAGTTTTGGTAGGCCATAGGTGGTGGAAAGCTTGTGGAATTTGGACTTTTCCACATTTGACCCGAGGTGGCAGCCAGCTTTCATCCACCGAACAGATGCGTTTGGATACCTCATAGATGGACAAATCGGAGTGGTAAATATAAGAAGAAAATGGATCTCTGGATTTCTTCTAACATCCTATAAAATTTGGGCCCATTCGGAGTTTTGGATTCCGAGATATAATCAAATTAGTGGGCTGTTTTTCTGGGCCGCAGAATCTGGCCCAGAATTGTATCTCTAACATTGGGCGCCTTAATGACTACAATAGAGGCCGAATTAGCATTGGAACCTGAAGATTGATTTGTTCCGATACAGTGGTTCTAGTATCCCACAAAATTTGGGATTCATTGGGCCTGTATGGTGGGCCCCACAGTCTCATCAGTGGGCTGGTGTCCAATCTGCCTTCTCCAGAATTGCTTCCTTTCATTGCCAAATATCTCCATCATCCTCCATGAATTATCCATTGATCCCTGAATCAAACATGTTCATATTTAAGTGTAGATCAATTTCCAAAAATATAAAATTAAAATATGTATAATTAGATGAATCATTGGGTATTTCAAATGATGGTCAAAAATGTACCACAGAATAGTGCATTTTAAGAAGGTATTACAATCATAATGTGAAATGATGTTCAAAGTGTAAAATGCGCTAAAATGGTGTTTATGAACAATAAATAACATGAATATTATATATATTACCAATGAATATTAGCCTCATTTAGTGTCTAATCACCCATGGTTAGTGCAAATTTTCCCAAACCACGCACATGAACCATGTGAGTCCCTTCCCCACATCGTGCTTGGAACATTGTAATCACAAGTTCTGGCCAACCATTCAACCAAACCATATGACCCATGGATTTTGGGTAAAATTATCATTTCAACCTTAAATTCTTTGTTCTCTGAACCCCTTTCTTATTTCCTTCATCTAGAGGAAAACCTCTTCATTTCATCATTTTGGGATCTCTCCTCAAGAAAAAAATAGGCTTTGGTGATGATTATTCATTTAGACACTGATTCGATATCCAGTCATCTCGTTGGATATATATCACTAAGTTCTACACTCTTTAGTCACCATTTATTGTTTGTCTTCTTATCGACGATGCTACTTTTATGAAGACTCTTATGCCCTATTTTTCAGTGAGTTCATCTATTTTTCCATTTTCATTTTATTTTGACTAAACCAAATGCTGATACTTGGTGAGTTCTCGTTGACAGGATTAAGGTAGGTGGTCTAGTAATTATACCTCAAAGTCATGATGCCTTATATTTTGCGTTGTGTTCCACATGATGGTTTCACTATGAGTTACCCCTAAAATGAATCTGTACTTAATTTGTTGGCCTGTTCTGGAACCTAATAACACTTATAGATCCCATAAGACATTGGTGGTCTCCAAACTCAATGTGAGCCACCCCTTTGGGTGTGCCCCCAATATTATTTTTTTTACCTTCAAACTATACTGGATTAAATGGAGGGTGAGTGCTGTAACCATGTCACATATCTAAATTTAAAAATGGTTACACCTTGGTTTATAAGAAATGTTAATATATTATTTATTATCTATTGGATTTTATTAAATAAATTGAATATGTGTGACTATTATGATTGTGGGCATGAAAACCCCAATTTTTTTTTGATATATGGGTATGGAGACCTGATTTTTATGATATACGGGCATGGAGTCCCAACTATTATAATTTTTCCATGATTCCGATGCTATTATTTTTCCATCATGAAGAACCTTATTATTTTTGATATAAAGGAATGAAGACCCTTATTAATTATGATAAATTGGGTTAGAAACCCTTATGAATTATGATACATTTTCTTGGAGACCCTACATATATGAATGCGCATGGAAATCATTATTAATTATGATAAATGTCCATGGATTACCTATAGATTATTATAAATAGATATAGAAAACCTACTGATATGATTCAGGCATGGGGACCCTATTTTTATGATTCAAGCATGGGGAACCTATAGTTATAATCTTGTCAGGGTGTCTCTTATTCTTGTGATCATGAGAATAACATCCTTTGACAATTTTGAGAATTATACTACTACTTATGGATACCACAATTACGCCTTGGGTCCATTCATGTAGTATTTTACATATATATGGTTATATAAATCACTATGTTTACAATAATTGTATATGTATACATATGGTTACGTGTCCAGACATTATCCACCATGGGCTGATGCATGTAGTCTCAGTGTAATATATTTCATGAACCAGAGATGACCCCTTTATAGTTTCTATTAATTCTTATCATTTATTATACATGTAAACTACTCATAGTATATGCACTAACTGGGTATTTATATACACCGTTGATGTTGAACTACTATGTTTTTCTTGTACCCTATCTGAGCCACATATGGTACCCATGTAGATTATATGTGTGCAGGTAGGGACAAGGTAAGATCCCAGTTACTGAAACTTGATTTTCTTATAGCATGGGAGCAGGGAAGTATGAGACTGAGGTATGGCTCTTGATTATATTAGAGATAGAATTTTTGTCTTTTTTTTCTTTTGATACATATATTATATTGGTTTCCTATTTTCATATATTCTTGATTACACTGATACACACATGACATTTCATAATTTTACATATGGTACCAGATATTAGTGACGTTGGTTATTTTCTATCTTTAGATGCTTAACTTCTACTGTTAGCCATTTATTATTCTTTTTATATTTATCTATCATTTTTACCATTGTGCTACATTTCTCATGTGGGTATAATATCCCCACAATACCACATTGGACCCTTACTTGTAGCCAGCTACCTCTGGTGTACATGGAGGCAAACTTAGGGCCATATGGACCACCATTTTGGGGCACTGTTTAGTGGTATATGGCTAGGGATGTTATAAAACATTTTTTATAAAAGGCCACGCATGATGCTAGAATGCCGACCAACCCTAGTCTTTTGAAAAATATTTACCCCCCAACCAATATATTCTAAATTGTTTTAAAGAGATAAGTATGGAATACTAGGATGAGAACAATTAATAATGGAAACTATATAGATTTAGAAATAAGTAGAAAAACATTTGATATTTTGTTTTAGATCCTAGTTTAGCTTCAAATTATTTGATAATAATGGAATTGAATGGTCTAATTGATGTAGATAATGAATTTGATTATTCCCAGTTGGCCTCATCATCATTCAATGAAGTGGTGCAAGAAATGATTCTTTTTGTTTTGAATCTTGAGAAATAATGGGAAGAAATATGGAATTTATGTTAGTAATTATGAATTTCTTACATGAAAAAATCAATCATCCGAAGTATTCTAAAATTCATCCCAAATATTTAAGGACATGATTGGCATGTAAGATTTCTAGACATATAAATATTAAGGAATAAACAATATAAGATCCTGAATAAATTGAATTCCTTGAACACGTGCATCCTATTTGACCTCTTCAACAAAAATTTACTAATGAGTTAATGAAGGAGGGTAATTGGGAACTACCTATGCATAAAGAGGACCCCAAGACAAATTTAGGACATGACTAATAGAATTTATAATTCCCATCACATTCCCTAAAACAATAAATAAAATCTTTGATAAGTTTAGTAAAACCTCTATGTGAGAAATTATGAATACAAAGAACCAAAATATTTTCCAATCACGTAACGATGATGCCTAATATACTCTTTAGAGATTACAAAAAGTTTTCTAGATACTCTATAGGAAATGGTTTTCATTTCATGTTGGTTTCACTTTTGATGAACACGCATTTTATTTAATCTGTTATGATGATTATCTGGGGGTTATGAACCTTCTCTCCTATGCTATTGAAGTGAACCTCAAGGTCTATATAGATCTTAAAATCTATGAATTATCATGGGAATATCAATAAACCCCCTTTAATATGAAATATGATAAACCACAACCCCCCATTTTGTCTTCTATTTTTCTGTGGGTTTTCCCCTCGAACAATCATGTAACTGGATCCTACTTAGTCAATATAATATTATTAAAAATTTGATAAAGAAAACTTTTTAGAAGGAAATAATTTTAGAATATTTATATTTTATAGAAGTTCATGTGTGAATTTTGGATATTTATCATGTTCAATGTTTGAGGATATAAGGGAATGTTTGATATTTTTGATGATGAAAAGTTTTGTAGGAATATCTATTATAAAGGTCTAAGAATTTTAGTTTTGGAGTTCGGGAATTTCATGAGGGTGGTTTAAAAATTTCACTCATGTTTGGAAAATGTTTACCTTAAAACGTAAATGACCCAAAATACATTATTATGGTTCCAATTATCTCGAAATGAAATTCCTTTTTAAGTGTGTATGTTTAATGGAACTCAAATTGGTTTTTTATTAATATTTTAAATAATTTAATTAATTAATTAATTAATCTCATGAATATTTTCTTTTCAGTCTTTAGATAATAACTTTAGTATCATTAAAACCATAGTACATATTTAAAAAACTCCAATTTATTTTTTCATTAGGTATGGTGTTTTTTCAAACACAATAAAAATTGGATGATGGGATTTGAGCCTAACTAATCGGGATTTGGAAGTTCATATATAAAATATTATTTATCTCCTTTTTACTCTTTTGGAATAAAGATAAATGAAAGAAGTATAGTGGAAATAGAGGAGGATAAAATGGTTCCCTAATGTAGGATCATTTGAAGAAACCTCTATTATTATATTACATATCTAATCATTATTAAACATTAAAAGATATACATGGATTTAGATTATTAATTGCCTAATTTTATGTTTATTAAATTATTTTAGTTAATCATGATCACATTATACTATTCATACATAATGTTGAATATTTGTTTTGAAGGTCATCCTCCACCATTATCATGCCTATTATGTGTTAATATGTATTGAACCACTACACAACCTTGATCGGCCAAATTTTTAATGACTTCAATCAGATATTTAGTAGACTCATTTTAGTCATCCACTAATTCAAGAACATTAAAGAATATCTAAGGCTTTGTTTCCAGTCCTAAGGGTCTAAGGAAATCATTGGGGAATTTTTTTATTTATTTTAGGAAATATTAGACAAATTATATATTCTACTAAAAATTTAGCATGACCCAATCATGGTTAGAATATTTCTTGAAATAAAATTATATATTTTATGCTTGGGAATACCTATTGTATTTAAAGAATATAGAATATTACTCTATATGTTTATTCATAATAACACATAATAATAGTCCAAAAATAAATAAATCAATGATTCATATTAAAAATATAATATAACAAGACTCTGAAGGATAAATCTTGGTTCATGTGGATATATGACACATAACTCCACCATCTCAAGTTGGATAATTATTTTCTATTACTAATTAGAGATTTGACATGATTTAATGATGAAGAAACATGACATGTAAATCCCAATAATCGTCAATTGTACTCAATCATAATTGAAATGATATAAGTAAAACTGTATATGCACCAAGATTCAAATATAGGGTTTGAGTATATAACTCAGCATGTCACAAAAAATGGTGTCCCAAATAAAGTATTTTAAAAATATAAGTGCATTAATGGAATCATATGATATATAGTAGTGTAAAAAATTATACAGACAGTCAAACAATTCTGGAACATAAATATTCCAACTATACATGAATTTTAATAAACTATAGAATAATAAATTGTACTCCATGTGTATAGGATTCCAACATACCTACTCATTCATTATTAATTCCCTCTATACCTACTATAATCCATTATTATAATCCCTAATAGTGGTGTCTATCCACCACTGAAAATTTTCTAGATCCTAGAATTCTATCTATTATGGATAACATTATCCACCCAATAAATATATTCTCCTAGAAAAACTTCTCCATTGCGGAACATATATCCACCAAGGAAAAACCATGAACAATAATCACAATTTGGCATATCGAGTTCCCATCCCAAATAAATTAGAGTCTGGGTACTTAGTACCCATCAAAAATAAACTATTTATGGTGTACCATTGGTGTCTGTCATAGTTGACATACACACACACACACTCTCACACACACATAATGAGTATTTGGTACAAATTCCAATTGAAAATGGTCTATATTTTTCAACCTATTGTTATAGTAAATAAAACACTATTTGTAAATTTTTTCATAACATATACAATAAAAATCATTGGGAATATCAATATCATGCCATATTACCAATCACCTAAAACTGATGATACCTATATGAGGAATTTATAAAAAACCCAGTTAATATATTTAAATTTTTTAACTCCCAGAAACCCTTATATAATGAGAATAAAAAATATATATGGATGGGAGTAATCATATAATGATAAAATAAATGAACCATATCAAAGGAGTATAATAATTGAAGCGTGGAAATGGTGATTTATATGATCAAATCAAGGTAACATTATCATAATAAAATACATATCATATATATTTTTCAGATAAAATATACTTTTTTCAATGCCATATAATAATAACAAACATTTTTTCCTTCTATTAATCAATAAATAAAACACTTTTACTATCTAATATTTTAAAATTAATTTTTTTTTGTTCATCTATGTTACATGTTATCTTATACCACTAACCACACAAATATTTTGTGAGAATATACAAGAGATAATGGGTTACCATTCCTCAATGGTTAACCTCTCCTAAACACCAAGGATAACCCATTGTTTTGGTAGTAATTTTGTTACCATCTTTAAGATCACATCAAAAATAATGTAAATCATTGATAAGTCATTCTACATAGTTTCTTAATAAAACACTCTAGAAAAATTATTCAAAAGGTAAACACATAAGATCATCCAACTTATATACCAAAACTAGTAAAATATAAAAAATTTATCATAAGGATATTATATATTTTGTTAAGGCTTTATTATATACCATTCCATATATCCTATATTTTAGTTATCTTTGAAATTTCTCATTGGAAAACTAGGAATCAAAATCTGTCACACTAGTGTCACCACCACGAATGTTCAAGGATGTACAACACCTTTTCATAGTAACCACACTTATGGATCCCAATTAGTTCACCAATAAACACACTTTAAATAATAAAACATAACTTATCCCAATTCATCACCCAAGGTCAACGCAATATACTCAATAAAAAGACAAATACCATTCTATCAAACATTTCAAGTCTATACATGACCCAATTGAGGACTAGACACCATATATAGGTTAAAAATTAATATATAAAAATCCATTTTTCATTGTTTTAAAAGGAAAAGTACCTTAAGAAACAACACACCATATGTGTCCCATCATTCATGGTTCTATGAATGATTACTTTACCATGAAAAAACATATAGTTCCTCATTAATCAAATTATATTCCCCATTAACCCCTTCCCATGATCTTCATCACACCATACACGAATATTCATATAAATCAATAAAATATGAAAATACCCACCTATAATGTCCTATTAGAATAAGCCTTGTATAATATTTTTGGTGGATTTGACCTTATTTACCTAAAATCAAAGAAGATGTACCCCTATAATTATGGATTCTAAAGTGATACATCAAATAGAATAAAAAATATAGATAATAAAAGTTCTTAAGTACATAATTATCACTAAGAGAGTCTTGGAATACATTAATCCTAAAATATATGTGTGTTTATGTAGATAAAATTGGGATAGAGGAGGATAAAATCAAGAAATACACTTCCCATATGTTTCCATGAGCATTGAAATGAGGGAGGAGGGGTGATCATCCTTCATTAAAATAAAAAATATTTTCATTTTTTAAAAAAAATTATAGGGCTACATAACTTATGATGGGTTTCTACGCGATGCCACCTTCAAGTTCACAAATTTAATCATATCATAAATAATTATGTTGAATAACCAAGTCAAACTATAAGGATAATTAATGGAATAAACTTTTGAATGGTTGAGTGTTATATGGAAATAGTTAAAGAAAAAGTGTTAAGATGTTTGTAATCAATGGGAAAATTAAATAGATATTTACCAAACCTAGAGTAAAATACTAGGGAAATCATCTCCACTTAGAGTGGATTAAACTTAAAGGGGAAATAGAAATTCACAAAACATATAGTAACAGACCAATATTTTTTAAATAAAAATACCTTTTTAATGAGTAAATTCATTATAGATATATAAAACTGATACACAAATTTGGTTATTTTGGACCAATTATAAAAAATTGATGTTATAATTAAATTTACATAATTCATCTTAATCATTGACAATATAACCATTTTACAATGTCCAATAAGATTAGTATATATTAAGGATCTGAAAAATTATAATTTTGTTAGATGGATGGTGACATAGACTCACCCATAAGGATTGTATACTATGAAGCCCCTTCATTAGAACTTCCAAGGGTGACAACATCACTGGGATTTTCCCTTGACTAATCCCGATATAAAAATCAATTACTGAATCCCAAATCAAATTATTTGTGAGATAAGTTTAATGTTATCAAGATCATGTCCCAAACCAAGTTTGATGAACCACCCTAATAAATCCCTACCATTGAAAACCATACCTTTATAGAATACACTGGTGTAATTAGGGGTGATTTACATAGACCCAAGATATATGGTTTTCTATATATTCTTTTTAAATAAACTAAAAATTATACTTATCCCTTTTTATATTTAATTTATCAAAGATTATCTTCTGTGTTAGATAAAATTTTGGTTCTAAGATAACGATATCAAAATTGTATTTTTGAGAAATATATTATTTCAATTTAGAAACTATTTTGATAAATTCAATTATTTTTAAATAGGAAATATTTTAATAAAATTTTATTATTATATGATATTTTTTAAATATAAATGATAATATCATTTAATTAAGTCTAATATATTTTTTCTAAGGGTTTGAATGTGGTTAATATCATAAAAACTAGTATTTTCCAGTAAGTAGTGTTTTTTATTTAAATATTAAAAGTATCATATTTATAAAATTATTTTGATAAAATGAATTTTATTTTTTAATAAAAATTGTTGAAATTATCCAATAGTTATTTCTTAATAATTTTCTGAGATAGTCGTACTTTTGGGTAAAAATTAAATATGGTAAAAATATATGGTCTTTATTATGACATCAACATGAGAACAAATCGTTGTACTAAATGAATCAAAATTAACACATGGCCAAAAATATGTTTCCCCATTAAAAATATAATGTTTTTAACGTTATTTTATTAATTTATTAACCCTTAATAAATCCTCCAAATCCTATATAATATTTTTATATTTTACTATAAGTCATTTATAAACATGAATCACTTCCACATGACCAAGGGTATTATTTCATTGGTTTTGGTTCTAGGACTTATTAAATATTGAAAACCACTACCATTTGGTAGAAACCCTATAAGAAAACCATGGTGGGGTTATTGGTTTTTATTATTTTGTTATATAGATTCCAAAACCTAAGTTTTGAAATTAATAAATAATTCCCCCTATTTTTATATAAATACCCACCAATCCACTACTCCTCTTCACTTAAAACCAATTGAGCACAAAGTTACTCTCGCTATTCATTTCTACATTCTACCCTCAGTGTTCTTTAAATCTTAATAAGTTCCTCCCAGGCTTTTAGATGAGCCCTTTCAAGGTAATGGATTCTCTTCATCCTCTTCTTTAATCAATTACCTTATTTGAACAATACATTTTTTTATAATTGTTCATGTAGGAATATATTTTCACAAATAAATTTATTGTATTTATTATTCCCAAGTAATGGGAGACCACTTTCACTCTCATTAAATGCTTCTAAGAACCTTTATGTACCCTCATTATGCTACCAAAATTATTCCATGATTTTCCATGCCAAACATTGGGTTGTGTATACCCATCCCCATTTCTACTCTAGAATATTCAGCTAGATATAAATGTCCTTTATTTATTGGGTAATTACATATATGTAACCCATACTCTTTAATCATGGGATTAAAACTGATGAAAGTAATTCTTAAGTTGCATTACCTATGTGGCACACAAATATATGTACATGATATGAATGTGACAGGTGCGACTAGAATTATATAGCCCTATAATGAATTAGGTAATGTTTTTATCTCATGATATTCATATGTTTCCTTGGTGTTATAATTATATATCATATTTTTATGACCATATTTATGAATCTTAGCCCTTTTATGTCTCCTTGAGATAAATCTGGACTAACATGTATTACTTTCATCCTATGATTCTTTGATTATTCCTTTACTAAGATTTATAGCTCACCCTTTTATTATGTACATTTTGAGGATATCCAATGAATTATTCTAATATCAAGGGAATATAAGGACACTTTTTGGGGATTTTAAATAATATCATCATACCCATGTTTCAAATTAATGTTCTATGTGCTAATGTTTCATAGTCACAAGGCCACATAATCCTCTAAGATTGTATTATGTGTTTATTTTTGTAATAAAGCATGAATTAAGGTGTATTACAGATATGGGTTGTCATAGTTGGTATCAAAGGAAGGTTTATATTTATTTTTGGGGATTAATATTATATATCCTTATCAAAGACTTATAAATTAGCCTAGAAATTGGAAAAAATACTAAATTATTGTAATGTTGAGAGTAAGTGGTTTGAATGAAATAAAATCTATATTTGGATAGTACCATTTGATGTGGATTTAACATAGTTGAACGAAGGTATAATAAACCTAAAAAGGGAACTGTTGGATTTGACACTCTAAGGGGATATGCTTGGAAAATTCACAAGATATTTATGAATAATTATGTGGGGAATAAAATTAATGATAAAATTGTGTTTTATTAAATTGACCATTGATAACTTAGATTGAAACTAATAAAGTCATAAGTTAAGGAATTTATATTATTTACGAGTTATCTCTTCAATGTTCATAGTTTCCCTTTTATGTGTTTAGTAGTTTTAAAATTCTCATCCCTAATTTCTCCATTATTTTAGTCAATAGATGGAAATAGGAGGAACCAACTCAATAACCAATCTGATGAGAAATGTGTTGATTGCGTAAATGAGTTTCCCAACCATATGGGAGTAGAGTTTAGTAACTTAATAATAATAATTTACAAATTGAAACAATTTTATAATTGTAACTTGAATTTGGGGGGACACCCATACCCCCTATGAAATATATTGTTTTAATCATGGCCTCTGTGAGACAAAGGCTTCTAAATTTTAATGGATCTTTCAATCACTTAGTCACAAAACAATTCATCAAATCAATTGAAAATACCTTATCCATACATCAATGATCTGATAAAGAGAAGTTTATTCTTTCTATTTATCATAGAGAGGATAATATGATCAATGGTGGATGTTGATAAAAAATAAAAAGTTTAAGGAACGGATCAAAGAAATACAGTGGAAAGAAATTCCAAATTTTTTTTTCGACTAATACTTCCCTACACTCTCTTACTAATTTGGGAGAGTTATTTCTCTTGACTCAAGAGAAAGAATGATAAATCCATTAGGGCCAATGAGGAAAACTTCATAAGACTCAGATTTTTTTTTGACCGTAAAATTAAAGTCGAACACTTATTTTTTGGGATAAAACCAAATATTTGAAGTGTTTTGGTTATTCAATACTTTGAAAACTATAAGAAATTTTTCTGATGTGCCTTCAAATTTGGATTGATGATCAATGAATCTCAAGGGTCTAGAGAGAGAAAGTGGAGAATAAAGATTAATTCTTGCAGAGTGATGGAGAAATATCACGGGGGTAAGAAAGTCCAACATCCAACTATTCAAAAGTTTCGGAAGAAACACCCTAGAAATTTCATGAAGGGGATATGAAATTTATTTAGGTGTGGGAAGGAAGGGATCAATTCTAGTGAATTCCATATTGAGAAACCCACTAATGTGATGGAAGAAAATAATTCTCTTATCAACCATTAACCTATTATCAAATGTTTCAATTTCAAGGAATAAGGAAACTATGAGAATCAATGCACTGATAAAATGGTCGTCGATAACAACTAATGATATTAACCTCCAGTTCTAGATAAAGAGGGTGAGCTAATTCCATCAATACTGCTGAGATGGATCTTGGAAATGGCATTATGATTGGTATTATAGTTATTCCTTTAAGGATAAGAAATATACTATTTGATCTTGTTCAATGAATTATTTTATTTCATTCAAGTTTATTAGAACTATTCAGACACAACCTCAAAAAATGGAAGTGGAGCTATTGGTGAAAATGGATAATTGGGAAACTAGTTCTTCCAAAGTATATAACTTCTCCCTTGTGTATATTTTTGGGATTAACTTCCCATCAAACATTGTGACACTCCCTTTAGTGTAATTTCATAAAACTTTAAGTATGGATTGGATTTTCTTGTACATATCCAACATAAATTTCTGAGAGAAGTAAATATCCATCCATTTCAAAAATAACCCTATGATTCATTACATGTTCATAGAGTAGGATGAATATTCTTCTCTATCGTCATCCTAGTAATGAATATTATTCCCTTATGATCTATTGTATATTTCTTAAATGATTAATATTGAGGAAAAATAATCCTTAATAATATTCCATTTATAAGTGAGTAATATTAGGGGTTTCTCAAAATATTTCTTATTCTTTGTCTAAGTCAAGAGTTTGAGTTATCAATTGATATTATACACTGATATTTTACAAAATCCATGACTCCTTATAGAATGGTCATTGTTAAACTTAAATACATGAAGAATCAACTATAGGATAATCATGATAATTTTTTTATTCCCAATTGTTTCACCATGGGGTGCACCAGACATTTTATTCAAGAAGGAGGATGGGACAATGAGATGATAAATTTATTATCATGAGTTCAAAAATATCATGATAATGAAAAAGTATCAAAAAAAAAATTAATAACTTTCTTGATCAATTACGTAGAGCTCAATAATTCTCTATGATCAATATTCAGTAGGGATATTACCATGTAAATGTGAAGAAGGGGGATATCTAGAGGGATACATTTCATATAAAGTATGAGCACTATAACTTCATAGTGATTCAATTTAATCTCACTAATTCTCTTACAATATTCCTGAAATTAATTTATAGAGTCTTTAGGGACTACCATCTTAATTTTTTGGTAGTCTTTATAGATGATATTCTTATCTACTATAAAAGAAAGGAGGAACATGAGGAGTATTTGAATACTATATTGAAGAACTTATGATAGGAAAATTTGAATGTGAAGTATAGTAAATGTGAGTTTTGGATGGAGAAAGTGACAAACCAGGGGAATTTTATCCCTAGAAAAAATATATATATAGGTCCTTCAAAAATAGAGGCAATGGAAGGATGACCTAGAACAACCTCTGTGACATAGATCTATAGTTTCCATTTATTAACAGGGTAGTATATTTGATTTTTGGGAAAATTATCATGATTTTCAATCCCACTGAATAAGATTACTTAGAAGGAAGTTATGTTTTTCCAACCTTATTTATATGAGTAAAGCTTTAAAGAGTTAAAGAAGAGGCTACTCACTACACTTATTCTCACATTACCCACTAGAGGGGAAGGATTTGTGATCTATAATGATGAATTCAAAAATGGAATGGGTTGTGTACACATGAATTATGAAATATTGTTATCGTGTTTCTCCTTTTGAGTAAAGATATTTGAGTATAATTATCCCAACACATGATTTATAATTGGTTGTAGTGATCTTAGTGTGGATGATTTGGATAAATTATCTCTATATGGTGAAGTGTGTCATATATACAGATCATAAAATACACACACACACACACAAATATATATATTCATAAAAAATGATCTCATTATAAACTAACTAATGTGGTTATATATGATCAAGTATTTTGATTTTTCTATCCATTATCATTTTAGGAAGGAAAAAAAAGTGGGAGTTGGTTTGAGTAGAAACAATCACATAACCCTATTCATGGTGAGGATTAAAAGGGACCCAATATTCTTGGACATTTAAAGAAAATATATGGGAATAATAAAAATTATATTCATCCTATATTTATCAAAAAACGTTTTATCCAACCATTCTGGAGAGGATCAAGGAGGTTTAGATAAATGATGAGGTGCTGTAGGAAAAGGTAGCAAATATTTCAGATTTCAACTTCTATAAAGATAGAATAATAAGGTTTGGAACCTAGATATGCGTCCCATAAAAACCATATCGAAAGTGGGAAATTATATACGAGTTCTATAATATCACCCTTCCCTATTCATCCAAGAATTACAAGGATGTATAATTATTTGTATAAAAAATTCTGATGCAATAACATGAAGAGGGAGTTTGAAGAATTTGTATCTTGATGCTGAGTATTCCAATAAGTCAAGGACAAATGAAATAACTCTAAGGGTATGGTGAAACTATTTCCCATACTAGTATATAAAGTGGATATTATAACCACAGATTTCATTTTAGGACTCCCAAAGTGATATAAAGGAAATCAAACCATCTAGGTGGTATTTGATCACCTTACAAAAGCAGAGCATTTCATTATTATCAAGGAGGAAATATATCTTGAGAAAATCACTCAACTATATTTTAGGGAAGGGGAAAGACTTATTGGAGTAAAAATATCCATTGTATTAGATAATGATACGATGTTTACATAAATGTTCTAGAGATGCCATCAACAAACACTGGATATATAACTGATTTTTAGTATTGCTCTTCACCCTCATGTGGGTGGTTTGTTTGAGAGATCCATTTAAACTCTAGAGGTTATACTAAGAACATTTTCAATTTATTTCCAATTATATTGGGATCAACACATTCCCCTAGTGGAGTTCTCATAAAAAACATCATCCATTTTTGCATTCAAATGGAATTCATGAGGCTCATCATCAAAAGAGGGGTCAGACTCCAACATGTTAGGATAAAGATAGAGATAAGAATCATATGATATTTGATCTTATCCAATTGATCATAAAGAAGGATAACACTATTCATCATCATATAAAATCCGTATAAAGTTGATAAAAAATATATGTAGACAATCATCAATGAGATATGTAGCTTTAGGTCAGAGATAAGGTGGTCCTTTGTATATCACCATAGAAGAAAGTATCAAGGTTTGAGAAGAAGGGAAGGCTTAGTCCATGTTACATTGACCCCATTGAGACACTTGATCAAGTCAGAGGTGTGGACTATCGACTTTTACTCCTATATAACCTATCTTAATTAAAAGATGCATTTTATGTATCCTTATTAAGGAAGTATATACCTGACCCCTCACATGTACTGAATCCATAGATGGTACCCTTGGTGAATGATATTTTATATGTGGAGTATCCAATAAAGATTTTAGATCATAGAGACAAAGCTCTACAAAAAAATAAAACTCACCTGGTCAAAGTGTTGTGGTAGAACCAAAAGTTTGAGAAATAAATATGGGAACTGAAAGAGGTGATGAAATAGAAGTACCCTCATCTATTCTTGTATATGAAATGAAATTTTGAGGGAAAAATTCCAGAATGGGGAAAAAATGTAATGAACCATACTTTTATAAATGAAATTAATTTTTGATTGAGTAAATACTTTATAGTTATAGAATACTCATGAACTAATTTCATTATTTTAGACAAGTTTTAAAATTTAGATTTTAAAATTTAAAATTCAATTAAGCATCTTAATGGATGATAATATAGCTATTATATAGTGACTAATAATATTAATATATATTTAGGGTTATGATATAGTATAATTTATTGATATGGAAGGAGGTATGGTATTGACCAGTAGGATCATACCCTATGATGCCCATTTATATGGGATTATGAGGGAGATTGAATAATTGGGATTTTACAATGACCAATAACATTATGCAGTTCAATAACTGAATCATGAATGAAACTGTTTATGGTAGAAGTTCAAGATTATTAATTTTACATCCCAAACCATGTTCATTGAACAACCCAAAGAATGACCCATCATTTCAATCCTTAACCTTTGGGAACATTCTAGTGTAAGATGAGGTTATATATCTGGACCCTAGTACTATGAACTTCTATATTTTTTTTTAACAAATAACTATTAGTGTCATAAATATTTTTTTTACTTAATCAAGGATTATATAACATGATTGTTAAAAATTATATTTTGGTATAATGAAAACAAAATTTTCATTTTGGAAAATATATTTTTTCAATTATGACACATATTTTGATAAATTCAATAATTTTTGAAATAATTAATATTTTAACAAAGTGTTTTTATTTGACAATAATTTATTTAAATATAAATCATAATATAATTTAATGAAGTCTGATGTAATTATTATATGGTTCCAAAAGTATTTAATATCATAAAACTAAAATTTTCATTCAAATAAGGATTTTATTTAAAAGTAAGAAATGTAATATTTAGAAATTTTTTTTATAAAATAAAAATTATTTTTTAATTTAGAACATTGAAATTATCCATTGTTGTATTTTTCATAACTCTTGAGACAATTGAATTTTTGGGTAAAAATAAAAAAAACCATAAAACTACAGTTTTTATTATGATAAAATAATGGACTATAATTGTTGTAATAAATTACATTAAGTATTCCCAAGACCCAAAAAATGTTTTCCCTTTAAATAATGTGTTTTAAAGTTATTTTATAAATTTAAGGTTACCTTAATGAATC
The DNA here is from genome assembly GCA_963277665.1 of Viscum album. Classification (NCBI taxonomy): domain Eukaryota; kingdom Viridiplantae; phylum Streptophyta; class Magnoliopsida; order Santalales; family Viscaceae; genus Viscum; species Viscum album. The sequence goes on from OY728125.1 coordinate 1,410,794,770, forward strand.
CTTTAAATTATATATTAAATTTTAAGTTTTTAAAATCAATTCTTTATAATCATAACTCACCTTCATGTCACCAAGGGTATTATTTTAAGAAGTTTTGTACTTTTATTTATGAAATATTTTTGAAAAATACTATTTTTAAGAAAAATGTGTGAAAACCATGGTATGGTTTGTGGTTTTGATTATTTTATTTTGGATTCCAAAACCTGAGTTTAGAAATTAATTAAGAATCCCCCTCTGTTGATATTAATGCCCACCCATCCTCCCACTAGTCTTCAATAAAAAAACAATGATAATAATTTTTCTCTCCCATACATCACTAAATCCATCCCAAGGCTTTCCAAACCTATTAATAAGCTTCTTCCATGATTTTTGAAGTGCCCTCTCAAGGAATGGCATTCTCTTGCTCCACTTATTTATTTATGTATTTTCTTTGTATTATAACTTTTTATTTCAATTTTTCATGTTGGAATATGTTTTTACGCACCCATTTACTATAATTGTTATTCTAAAGTAATTATATACCACATTTTACTCTCATTAAACCCTTACAAGAACCTTTATGTACACCCGTTATGCTACCAAAATTATTCTTTGATTTTCCATGACAAAAATTTGAATTGTTTATAATTATCCTCATTTATACTTAAGGGTTTTAAACTAGATGTAAATATAAATCATTTATTGTGGAATTAAATTTCTATAAAAACACAACTTAATTATGGTATTAAAGTGGATGAAAATCATTTTTATGTTGTATGATCTATATGGAACACAAATTCATGTAAATGATATGAATGTGATGGGTGGGCCCAAAATTATACAATCCTCTAATGAATTGGGAAATGTTTCTATCTCATGTGATTTCATATATGATGCAATTGAGGTTATCCTAATAACACTATATTATTATGTATGTGTGGTTAACCTTGACTTCTATGTGTGATGTCATGTTTTATGGTATTAGTATATTCATAAGTTGCCTTGATATTATAATATTATATCATGCTTCATTAACCATGTTTATGATTTTAAACCCTTATGTCACCTTGATTTGCCTATTAACAAACCTGTTTTAATTTCACAACTTTATTCTTCGATTATTACTTTAGTTGGATTAATAGCTCACCCTTTTCTTACGTAAGTCGTAGGTTATCCCATGCTGTACTAGAAGATCAATTGAACTAAAGGGAAGGTTTTAGGGTTTTTAAAAAATGTTATTATACCTATGTTTCAAATTAATGTGTTATGTACCTAATTTACATAAGATACTAGGCATCATGATCTTCTAGGATTGTATTATGTATATATTAATGTAATATATTATGAAATAAGCCATATTAAAGATATGAGTCATCATACATACCGATGTGTTCTCACTGGTCATGTTGTTGTAGTTAGAAACCACAACTAATAATTTTAACTTGCACACTCAATCCATCCCCAACATTTATTAGGGGATTTTAAATCCCTATAAGGTTTCTTGATGGTCCTGAAATTGGAGAAATGTTCCCTCACCTTTAGAAGTGTTGTGTTTTGTGAACATATATTTAATATTGAGTATACTAGTTTATGGGTTTCATCCCAAATAGGTGTGATAATAAATCACACATGTGTAGGGTTTCACTCTTCTAAATCACCCTTTCCATGAGAGATTATTTTCCACATCAAATTCATAATATAAGGTGAAATCTCATAGTTTACTTACAATAATATTCATTTATCAATTCCTATTCCTTGGGCCATTTTTCAGTTTCTAATTGTGTTCTTTCACTCACATATATTTGGAATATATACACCAGTCAACCAGATAGTCATTATGATTAATGGGGAAAATTTACAACAAAACAATCCTAAAAATAAAATAAAATAAAATATAACATTAATAAATTCCCATATTGAAAATATTTATCACAATATAAGAGACTTTGGAAATATTATCAATTAATAATAATAGAGAGAATGGAAGAATATATGTCGAAAAGATAATTTGTTCACACCTCAATCATATCATACGTGATCTTATCAATCATTAGCTTACACCTTGTAAGTCTTCTTTAGTTTCAGATAATATCCACTATCAAGACATTATTCCCATCTAATTACCTAGGATAACCACAATATTCAATATTTCCATTTTCTATATAAATATGAACTTCATAAATTTTCATTCATTGGAAGCATGGATCACTTCTACATGGAATTGGATATGTGAGAGATTTTCTATGTGGATAATGGATATTCTTACTTCAATGATAAGAATAAAATTCAATACCAAACCCATGATATTCATATCCTCTTCTATTCATGATATTTTTACTCATGGTCATATTTTTATAATCCCTACTCTATTTGATTAGGTAGGTTCCACAAGTTGACTTTATCTTTTAAAGTATTTATCTCCCATCTAGAATGATCAAGAATGATTTAGGATACCAAATTAAGATAATCATGATTGGTTTGGTATTTTCAACAATTAATCCAGTGTTTATGATATATTCATATCATAAATGGTGATATAATTAGTCTATATTGAAATGTAATTTCACTCATTTATCTTAGGGTGTAATCCCTAGAATTGTTATAAATAAAATTCCCCTTTTGATTTGATTAAATGTATTATTATATATTATGGTCATAGAAAACACATGAACTTATTCGATTTTATTTTATCATATAGAATTTAAAATACCATTATGTATCATTAGCATTAATAATATAACTATTTAATTGTGATCACATTATTAGTAAACATTTAGGATTATAATAAATCTAATTCACAAATACAAATGAATTGATGGCCTCAACCAGCATGATAGAACCTTATAATGATCATTTATAAGATATTTTGAGGGAGAAAAAATCCCTTGGATTTTCCCTTGACAAATACCAAACAGAGATCCAATAACTTAATAATGAGAGAAACTATTTATGGGAGAAGTTCAATCACATTGAGATCACGACCCAAACCATGGATGCCATATCACACCATGGATACCTCAATGTTAACCACCATACCCTCAGGGTGTTTCTTAGTGTATGAAAAAGATATGTTTCGAGACCCTAATAATATGAATATGTATATTTTTTTGAATGAATAATATATTTTAATCCTATTATTATTTCTTTATGACTGATTTTGATTTTTATAGAAAAAAACACAAATTTTATTTTTAAATAGTATTCAATTTCAATGAAGTTGTTTATTTTGATGAATTATTGGAATTTTGTGAAATTAATATTATTTTAAAAAAATATTATTTAAAAAAAATATTATTATTAAATAATTTTTATTAAATATAAATTATCATATAATTTTTTTGAAGTCAAATGTAAATTTTAAAAGGGTTTAAAAACTGTTATTGTCAAAAAACCTTTCATTTCTCAATAAACGATGATAATTATTTTAAAAGTAATAATAAATATATTTAAAAAGTTATTTTGATAAAATTAATTCCATTTTTTGAGATATAACTTTGAAATTATCCTATGGTGAATTTTTTATAATTTTTTTTGATTGTTGAATTTTCGAGTAAAAAATAAATGCCATATAAAAATATAGCGTGTATTATGACTTCATAATCACCCAAAAGTGATGTAATAAATACTCAAATGGGGGTTCATGACCAAATTTATGTTTCACCTTTAAAATTACGAGATTTTATGTTATTTTATGAAATTTTAAATACTTTATGAAACACCCAAAACCATTAATATATTTTAAGTTTTTAAAATAAATTCTTTAAGAGTATGATTCACTTACACTTCACAAATGGTTTTATTTTATTAAGATCAGAACTTTTTCTTATAAAATAATGAAAAAAATTCCCATTTGGAAGAAAACATTAGTAAAACTATGGGATGAAGTTTGGTTTGGTTTATTTTATTATATACAGTCCAAAACCTATGTTCGAGAAGTAAAAATGAATTCCCCACTCATTTTCTAGATAGACCCACAAAAGCATTTATTTATCTTCACCCAAAATCCTTGGATAAAATCCTTACTCTTCCATAACCTCTTTTGATTCCTACCATGTTTCCCCCAAGCTCTCAATAAGCTCCTCCAAACCATTTACAGTCCCGCTCTTAGGGTTAGGGATCCTCACATTATCCTCTTTAATAAAGTTTCATTATTATCTTATTCCTTCCGTTTCCAATTCATAATGTTGGGATATATATTTCCATGTCACTATTAATAATAATTTTATTTTTAAATTATTAGAGACCCCTTGTGAACTCATCATCTCATTTTTTTAATGTTTAAGTGACACTGTTATGCTGTTGAAATTTCTCCTTGATTTTTCATGCCAAAATAATTGTGTAGTGAATACCATACCAATTTCCTATCAATGGTGTACAACTTTATAGACTTATAATAATTTATTTGGGAAATAAATGTATTTATTAAATAATCCTATATAATATAAATAAATATTAAAATGAATGAATCCATATTGTACGATCAATGTGGAACACTTAAGTATGAGAATAAAATAAACGTGACAGGTGAGCTGGAAATTATATAACACTCATAGGCATTAGGTAATGTTTATTCTCATGATACATCATGTTAAGATATAGAGGGAACCTAATTACTTTATGGTAGATTATCCAAAATTTTGTATTGATAGTTATCCATGACCAATGTTAATGATGTAGTGTTTTAAGTTATTGACACAATTTCTATGTTTCCTTTATGTTATCATGTTATATCATGACTTATTATTAATTTTTATGATTCTAAACACTTTTATGCCAAATTGATAGGCCTATATTATAAAATTGATTAATTTATTCATGTTATAGTATGTTTATTCTCTTACTGGGATTTATAACTCACCCATTTCTTATGTATGTCCCAGGTTATCCTATATAGTTTTATGTGCGTTAATGAGAATAAATAGTTCTATAAAGATGATGTTTTTCTTGGTTTAAATTGTTATCTAATGTACATAATTCCCAAATACACTAGAATTATTAATACTAAGGGATTTATTAAGTGTAATATTATGTTATAAATCACTTATTAATGTGAAATAAAGATCATAGTTGTTATAGTTTTTATCATAGGAAAATATTAGTTATTTTTAAAGTTAAAATTATAAAACTCTATAAAAATCCTTAGGGATAAGACATATTATAAGAAAACATGCCTAAATTTTTTGTAATTATAGTGTATGTTATTTTTCAATAACATACATCCTTATCTTGATACTAAAAGTGTTTATGGATCTAACAAAGATTTACATTAGGGTGAAACTCAAAAATACCGTGTTGAGCTAGAATCAACGAGGAACCATTATTAAGGTAATAAAAAATACCCATAAGAATATATGATAGGAAATAAACCATGGATATTATTGATTGAAGCCTAGAAATCCATCAGTTTATGAAATACCTGTAATTTATTTGTTATATATTTAATGTCATAGGATTACCATATAAGTTTTTAATTGTTTAAAAATAATCATCTTCAATTTTTCATTTATTCTATCCAATGTCCAAAAATAAAGGGAATCTGGTAAACAATCAATTTGATGGGAAATGTGATGACTACCCAAATGAGTTTTCCAACACAATAGGAGTGGGAATCACCTTTTTTTATAATAGTCTCTTAAATAACTTGGGTTTGTAATAGAGAACTAGATCATAAGGATCACCCAAACTACACTAAGAAATAACAAGATACAATTGAGGGATTTATGTGACAATGTCCCTTGACTTTCAGTGGATCATCTGGTCCCTTAATCACAGAACAATGGATCAAATACATTGAGATGATTTTTTCTATCCTTAAATATTCTATGAAGGATAATGTTGTACTGGATATTTATCACATAGTGGAAAAATTTAATCTGTGGAAGACATTGATTATGAATAAAAATCGTAAGATGAAATCAAAGTGATGTGGTGGAAGTAATTTTGGAAAAAAAATTCAATAAATATTTTCCTCACACTCTTTCAATTAAAATGGAAAGGGATTTACTTTTTATCAAGAAATAAGTTGAGTAATTTATTACATATAAGGAAAGTTTTACTAGACATGCGTGATATGCTTCATTAATTGTCATTAAACCTAAATAAATATTTGACCACATCTTTTTTGGGATAAAACATATTCTACGAAAATCCTTGGTGATATTAGACATTGATAGCTATGAGAAAATTATTTGATGTTCCCTCAAAGTTGATATAAAGATCAAAAAATTTAAATGGTATAATGGGGATAAAAAGTGGAAAGTGTATTTTAATTCTAGTGTCTTGATGGATAAAAACAACAAAACCATGAAGTCTCAACATCACAATTATCAAAGGTGCGGAAAAAGGCGCCCTAGATATTTCATAAGTGTTATGGGTAAATTATTTATGTGTAGGAAGGAAGGGAACCTAGCTAACAATTGATGACACGAGATACACAATAATGTGTTCGAGGAGAGTAATTCTCCAATAAACCCTTGGCACATTGTTTATAACTTCAAATACAAGAAACCCGGATACTTTTCAAACCAATGCACTAAGACAAGGGTTTTTTAAGACAACCAAAAATTTCTAAGGTAGAAAAAGAGATATTTTTTTATCACAAGCATTAAGGTGGATTCTAAAAATTAAGTACTGATAGGTACTAAATTTATTCATTCAAGAATATAAAACATACTTTTTTATTCTGGTTTTATGCAATCCTTTATATCATTAATGTTTCTTAGAACTATTCCAAAACCACCAAAACACATGGAAGTAGATATATCGATGAAAATGGAAAATGGGGAAATTATTTCATCTGATGCATATAACTCCCCATTTAAATTTTTTGGTCTGAATATCTTAGTCAACCTTTTCATACTTCGATTGGATTAATTTTATGAAATTATGGGCTTGGAGTGTCTTTCCATATTTATATATATATAACAAAAAATTCCTTGAGAATTAAATCACACCCCGTATCATGAATCATCCTCCGATTATATACAAGTTCAAGGCTGGGATTAATCTTCTTTAGAACAAACATCTCAATCAGGGATATAATTTACCTATGAGTTAGAATTTATAGCTCAAATGACTTTGAGTAAGGAAAGAATCATCCTTGAATACATGAACATTTCAAGGGAATACACTAGTATGTTTTCTGAGGAATTCCCTGGCCTACCATCTAGCCAAGAGGTTGAATTTTCAATAATTCTTATACCTAGGGAATTAACATTATCCAAGACTCTATATAGAATGGCTATTGTGGAACTTGAGAAACTAAAGGAACAACTACAGGAGAATTTAGATAAAGGGTTTATATAGCCATGTGCTTCCCCTTGGAGTGCACCAGTCCTCTTCATTATGAATTAGGATGAGTCAATGTGCCTTTGGATTTATTACCATGATATCAATAAGATCATGAAAAAGAAAAAATATCCTCTTACATAGAATGATGAATTTTTCAATCAACTATGTGGACCAAAACACTTTTTTAAAGTGGATATTTGACCAGGATATTACCAAGTTAGGGTGAAGGTGGATGATATCCCCAAGATGGATTTTCATACAAGGCATGAACACTATTAGTTCATAGAATTACCATTTAGACTAAGTAATTCTCTAGTAATCTTATGGATTTGGTGAATAGAGTAGTTAGAGATTACCTAAAAAAAATTCATATTTTTTATAGATCATAATCTAATATACTTAAAAAAGTAAGGAGGAGCAGGTTGAGTATCCGAGTACTAAGATAATGACCTTATTAAAGGAGATGATTTATGAAAATTATAACAAATATGAGTAATGGTTGAAGGAAGTCTCAGTCAAGGGTCATATCATCACTTGAAATGGTAAATCTATAGACCATTCAAAAATGAGAGACATCAAAAGATGGATGAGGAAAAAAATTTGTGATAGATATTCATAGTTTCTTTGGATTAGGTAGGTACTATCATTCCTTATCCAGTTTTTTCTATTTTTCTAAATCCACTTTGTGGGTTAGTGGGATCTGCACTACCAAAACCCAAATATAACCCGACCACATCATCTAAGAGGGAAACCAAATTCAAAAGTTAAACAAACAGAACCAAAATCAACCCAAATCTATGAATTCAAAATTAAAAAGTGAACCTCAAACCAGGCACCACAAACCTCCATGGCCCGCAAGCCATCACAATCTTTGATGTCAGTCACATCAATTAAACATCCACCACACCGTCGTTACCATCAACAAACACCATTTTCACCATATCGTCCTCGACAACGCATGCCAGAGGCCTCAATAAATCACACAGGAAACCAGAAACCAGAAGGAATTCCATCCTTCACCAAGTTAGAAGCAATCAAATGCTGCATCCTCTTCCAATAGCCTTAAACGAAGGACGCATGACAACATCAAGCACATAAAACCATCAAAAAATTCAGAACGCACCACCGAAACCAAAATCATTTGGACCTCCGCTAAGTCACACATCAGGAACACACAATCTAAATCCAAATCAATCAGACAGAAAATGTAAACAGAAACCATCGCCACAAAACACCAAACTCCAGAGTGTGACGGAAGAAGAAACACTGAAAGTCATGAACGTGACCCATCACCACCTTCACATCCTCCACGGAGACCATCGTGAACCACCCCACACACTCAAAGCCAACACCTGAGACAAAAACCCTTGGACAACAAGATGGATCTCGACCGCTAGATCTCACTACGCCGCTAAATAAACCCTTTCCAATGAAGGAGGAAAAGGTCGGGAAACGAGCCATCAAACGGTGGAGAACCCGTGATAGCCGAGTGAACTCTTATGGGAGACAAGTTTTCTTGGATTGATGAATCTATAGAGATGTTCGAGGAGTTGAAATAGCGGATTATCACTAACAAACACATACTATAAAGTTATCTATACTGACATTTGAGTTGAAAAGTTTTTAGCATTGTCTCTTTGGGGAGAATTTTGAAATATATACAGATCAAAAAATACTCAAGTATATATTCACATAAAAAGGGATGAATATTTGAACATGAATACGGTTAGAGATAATCAAGGGATATGAATACTCAATCCACTAGCATCCTGAGAAATATAAAAAAAATTAAATACTCTCTGAGTATAAAGGATCCAACAATTCATTCCTTGATGAGAATTGGGAGGGATATGATATTCTTAGATTTGGAAATAATAGAAATGATAATTATAAAGGGAGGAACATATCAATACTTTCACAAATTATTGCTCAACCATCCCTTCTGGAGAAAAAAAATAATGCTCAAAGATGTGATGTGGGAATTCATAAGAAAGTGGAAAATATAAGAAAAGGGGAAAACACAAAGTTTAATTTTAATTAAGAAAGAGTTTTAAGATTTTTTTCATGACTATGTATACCATCAAATACTATGTTAAAGTAGGATAATTTGATTGATACACATAGATCAACCTAATCAATCCATCTAGGAAGAAAAAAATGTTTTGAGATCTCTAACAGCACTATTGGTCGAATAATATGATGAAAGATATCATAGAATATACATCAAGAAGTATTTTATATTAGTAAGTGAAGGCAGAAAGACAAAAATCCAAGGGGATGAGGCTATCATTACCCATACTGACATGGAAATGGGAAAAAGTTACCATGGAGTTTTAACACTAGTCTTCACAAGACATCAAGAGAAAATAATTTTATTGGTGTTGTGGTAGATCATCTTACAAAGACTGCACACTTCACTTCAATTTGCAAGGATTTATCACTTGATCAACTAGTAAGGATATACATTAGAGAAGTGGTGAGGATGAATAGAAATCCACTATGAATTGTATATGATCGAGATCAAATATTTTCTTCTATGTTTTTTTAATAGTCTTCAACATGCTCTCAATACATATTTGAGCTTTAGAATTACTTATCACCTTCAAACTGAGGTCCAATTTGAGTGGACTATCTGAAAAACTTGAGGACATGTTGAGAGAATGTTCAATTGACTTCCAAGGATGATGGGATCAACATATTCCTCTGGTCGAGTCCTCACAAAATTAAAATTTACACTCAAGAATACAAATGACTCTTTATGAATCCCTTTATGGTAAGATGTAAAGAACGCCTACATGATGGGATGAGGTTGTGGAATGAAAACTAATTGGTCCTAAAATTGTTGTGGAAATTGTGGAAAAGTTTAAGATCATTCACCAGCACATCAAGTATTCTTAAAGTCGATAGAGAGCTATTTTGATAATCATTGGCGAGACATAGAGTGTTATGTTGGAGACATGGTTTTCCTCCATATATCTCTATGGATGAAATTGAAGATATTTGGGATGAAATTAAGGCTTAGTCTAAGATACATTGGTTCCTTTTAGATCCCTGATCACATCATAGTAGTGTCCTATCGACTATGACTCCCACAAAACCTATCTCACGTACAATATTTATTTCGTGTATCCCTCTTGATAAGGTACATACCAGAACCCTAACAAGTACTCAGTCTAGAGTTGGTATCATTTGATAATGATCTCTATAAGAGGAAGAACCAGTGAAAATCTCAGATCGTAGTGACAAAATTCTATAAAATAAGATAATTCACCAAGTAAAAGTGCTATTGTGAAATTGAAAGTTTGACTAAATACGTCAGAACTGAAGGAGGTGATGAGAAAAATTTACCCTCATCTATTTTAGTGTGATAAATGAAAATTCGAGGGATAAATTTCTAACTGGTGGAATATTGTAATGACCTGAACTATTATAAATAAAATTCCCCTTTTGATTTAATTAAATGTATTATTTTGTATTACGGTTATATAAAACACATTTACTTATTTTGTTTTATTATATCTTAGAGGACATAAAATAACAATAGTCATCATTACTGTTGATAATATATCCATTGAACTATGATCACATTATTTGTATAAACATTTGTTTTTAACAAATCCAATTGACACAGACAAAGGAAGTGATGACCTCAACTAGTAGTATCATACCATTTGATCCCATTTATCAATGATTTGGTGGAGATATAATTGATGTGATTTGAATTTGATGATTCCCAAGACGAGATCCAACAACTCAAGCATGATTAAAACCATTTATTGGAGAAGTTTACGCTCATCGAGATCACGACTGAAACCATGTACGCCAAACCATCCTATGAAAGTCTAACCACCACACACATTACCCTTAAGAAAATTTATTGTGTATTAAAGGGATATGTATCAAGGCCCTAATTATAATAATTTTAATATTTTATAGAATATTTAATATATTTTTATCTAATTATTGTTAATTTATAAATGTTTTTTATTTTTATACAATAAAACAAAAATTTTATTTTTAATTTGTATTCAATTTCAATTTAGTAATTTATTTTGACGAATTAGTGGATTATTTTAAAATAAAAAATATTTCAAAAAAATATAATTATTAAATAATTTTTATTAAATATAAATGATCATATAATTTTTAGGAAGTCAAATGTGATTTTTATTGGGGTTCAAAAACTGTCATTATCAAAAACCCCAACATTTATGAATAAGTGAAGATTCTTATTTTAGAAGTTAAAAAATAAATATTTATAATTTTTTTTTATAAAATTATTATTATTATTGGAATAACAACATTAAAATTATCCAATAGTGAATTTTCATAATTTTTCAAGGCTGTCAAATTTTTGGATAAAAATTAAATACATTAAAAATATACAGTGTGTATTATGACATTATGATGATCCAAAAGTGATGTAATAAATACTATAAAGGGGGTAAAAACCTAATATATGTTTTCTATTTAATGTAATAATATTTTATGCTTATTTTATTAATTTTATAAATCATTTATGAATCCTCAAAAATCATTAATATATTTTAAGGTAATAAAATTATTTATTTAAGAGTATGACTCACTTCCACTTCAAGAAGGGTATTTTTTTCATTTAGGACCATGTAATTATACAATATGGAAAAAAATCCCAGTTGGAAAATAATAATGGAAAAAATAATATTTTTGTGTTTTTGGTTCTTTTATAATATACATTCCCAAACCTATGTTTGAGAAATAATAAAGAATTCCCTACTCTTTCCCTATATAATCCCACACAAGCTCTCTTTTATCTTTAATGAAAATACTTTATTCACATCTTTTATCTACCATCCCCTCTATAGTGTCATCCCTATGTCTGCAAAATCTCTCAAGAAGCTCCTCCAAACCATTTGGATTCACACTCTCAAGGAAAGGGATCATCCCATTCTCCTCTTTATTAAAGTTTCTTTATTATCTCATACATTCCATTTCTAATTACTAATGTTTGGATATTTATTTACACATACCTATTACTAGAATTTTTATGTCCAAATGATGACATACCCTTTTACTCTCATCATCCCATTTTATGAATTTTAATGTGAAACCGTTATGCTGTTGGAATTTCACCACAATTTTCCATACAAAAATAATTGTGTATTGAATACCATACCCATTTACTATCAAGGGTGTTCCACTTTAAAAAATTATAATTATTTATCTGTGACATACATGTATTTATTGAAAACTCCTTTATCATGTAATAAAATATGATGATTAATGAATCAAATTTCTATGATCTATATGGAACACTTAAGAATGAGAATTAAAATAATGTAATACATGCGATTGAAATTATATAGCGTTCCAATGCATTGGGTAATGTTTAGTCTAATGATATGTCATATTGGGATAAAGGGTGAACCTGATTCCTTTATGTGACTTTTTACATAATGACATATTTGCATTTATCCTTTACCTATGTTTATGATTTAGTGTTTTATATTGTTTATACATTTCCCATTTTTCCTTTAAGTTATCAGGCTATACCATTCCTTGTTATTCATGTTTATGACTATCACCCCTTTTATGACTAATTAATATGCCTCTGTGAAAAAATGTATTAATTTCTTAATTTTATTCCATCTTTATTCCCTTACTTTACTTTATATCTCACCCATTTATTATGTATGTCTCTAGGTTATCCCATGAAGTTTTAAGGAAGTACATGTTAAATAAGTTTTCAATAAAGATGATTTTTTACAATTTTAAACTATTATGTAATGTTCCTAATTTCTAAATACACTAGAATTATTAATCTTATAGGTTTTGTTAAGTGTAATAATATTTATAAATCATATATTAATGTGAAATAAAGAGAAGGGTTTTATATAAAGTAAACTGTAATAATATACTCTAAAATTTTGTACATTACTGATATTGAAATAATGATTCTTTTGCCTACATTGAAATCATAGGCTATAATATGGATGCATTATAGAAAAAAAACCAATTTTACATTTATTTTAGACCACCTATTTATAATTTCATATTTACTATGGGGAATCATATCCACCAACAAGAGTTTCATAGAATAATACATTATACCCCAAAATAGAGTACCATAGACCCATGATAATATGAAATTATTGTATGACATTATAAAACCAGAGGATCTGATGTACATATATCTTCATGAGAGGAATTTAATGCCCATTTAGTTTTCTATTTATATACCTAACCTATTTTCATTAGTCTTATTTGGTGAAATGTATAATTGTCGATGAAATCATGTTGTAACTCACCCTTGATAGCATCACAAGCAGTAACATGGTATTGTAACTATCTATGTCATCATGATTATTTTTTCATGTTACATTTCATGACCTATGACATATTTATTTCATCAAATACAATATTTTTTATTTCACATCCCATTGTTTTCAATATGTTCCCTCCAAACAGCCTTTTTTATCTACATAAATTAAATTAAATAAACATTTTTAGTAAGATAAATAATAGTTAAATGAATAAAAAAATTAATATTTAAAATAATATATTTATAAACTTAATTTAAAAATGTAATTAAATGGTCACACATATTATATAATGAAATATATTGTGTATTCAGTTTTGAAAGATGATATTCTAAAATGATTAGATAATTATGTTAAAAAATGACTTGGGTTTAACATTAAAGTTAATGTTTCCAAAAATTTATATATAAACCCAAAAAATTATAAATAAAATATAAATAAAGTTTTTGACATGAAATAAATTTAAATTCATCCAAAAGTAATAATAAAATTAATTTTTTTTTGTAATTTTTCCCTGATATTTAAACCTTTCTTATACTAAAGTATAAATCTCTGTTTTTTTACTAACTCACTATATAAAATAATAAATCATAATATTATTACACACTCAAAATTTATGTTTTTATTATCAAACACTTTTTAGGAAAAAGTGAAAAACCATAGTTTAAGCATAAAAGGAAATAACCCATCCATTAAAGAAAAAATTTATCCTACAATTTTTAATCTCCATAAATAGTTTCCTTGAGATAGTGTTTACCTGAGTGTCAGGTTCATCCATCAGAATATCTTTGAACATAAATGTGAGATTTTCCCAGGATAGGTTTTACTCCTTAATGATGAGAATACCCTTATTGAATACCCTTATTTAAATCAGGTACTATTTATCTATCAAGATTCCCTTCTCCCCATTTTTTAGTCACCCTTAGAGACCTTTCCGTCTTGCTTTCTTCCTCTTCATCATGAGAATTAATTATTTGACCAGTTTCAATGATTATATCTTCTAAACTCATGAGAAATTCCAAAGAATCTTCAGGTATAGTAGCAGACTCAGTCTAGCAATATGACTTGGAGAGGTGGTTATCACAAACCGTCTGCTTGGCCTTATACTTCTTCATAGATCTGCTCTCCATTGGCTAAGGTAAATATGAGTAATCCCTAATTTATTTATGGAATCCCCCTACACGTACTTCTCCTATAGATTTGGTACCTACTATCCTGACCCTCATCCTCTATTTCTCATACAATGTGGATGGAACATTAATCACTGGAGCCATTCCTAGTGACCTTTTTCTCATCCCTATAAGATCTGACCTTAATGTTTTTAAAAAACCTAGCCCGAATCATCATGGGATAGAAGCCCAATATTGCTTCCCAACTCAAGAACTTACACCTCCCTAAGAATCTTTTTGATCAAGGCCTTACCCCTGTTGTTCATTCTGTTACATTTGAATCTGCAAGAGTACTCTCTCTATGTTCCTTTTTAACCTCAACCTAGCCATTAACATTGATACCTTTCCATAAGATCACAATATTAGTATTTTGACCATCCATTTGAGTCTTGGAACCTCCCTCATTCTCCCTTTTTGGTTCCACATCAGAGATATGCCCACTGACACCATAGGGACCCTCAAAATGAAGGTTCAAAAAACCAGTTGAGATATCCACATCTGAGCTCAGTTGCTCCAATGAAAGTTTCATATAAGGCCAAAGGACACCTAGTAAGTTCCTAAACCGAGTGAAGTTGGAATCGTTTTCCAAACCATTGGACCTATTACCAGTCCCTGAATGTACGTCCTTAGTTAATGAGGCGCTAGAAGGCCACTCCTCATCCACAAAAGGTAGCGGAGACTAAGGAACACACAGATCATTCCTCAATATACTGAATACATATGTGACTTGTGAATTCATTCCTTATACTCTACACGTTGCTGATTTCAACTCAGAGTGAACACCCATTGGAATATGTTCACCTTCCTCAATATAAACCTCTATATTCTTACCAATACCCTCACCCATATGATTTTGTAGAATCTAATACCCCCATCGACAGTTATCCATCGCGTGTCCCAAACTTTTACAGACAGAATAGAACTTAGTCCATGATTCAAAGACCATGCATTGTTTACAATGATACTTTGTAATAAAATCATAATCAAATGACACTTTGGACATATCCATTTCCACAAAGACACATGGGTTAACATGATGACAAAAAAACTCAGTGTGGCTATCCGAGAAGAGATATACACCATCAAGGTTCCTGAGTAGTCTAATAACTGAGGGGTTTTGAAATGGTAATGAAATATTGGGGAAACTCACCCAAATCACCATTCTAGGAGAATATCTCTTCATATGGATGTTGAAAGACCGTCTAAACATGTATAATTGAAATCCATTGAAGTTATGGTGGTCACTTAACTAGGAACTGATTAAATATTCCTCAAATAAAAAATGTATGATAATATGTTTGTTGTCTAGAAGAACCATTGTCACCCCCTCTTATAAATACCAATATTAAAAGACATAACTATCAAACGAATCAACTAATAGGAGTCACTAATTAAACCAAGAAATTAGAGTAATATTCAAGAGTTATATGGTTTTAGTAAACCCTATGATCGATATCTGGAGGTTGGGGTATCTATAAAATAAATCTAGTACTTTAGGGAACAATGAATATGGTGGAAAATTTGGAAGGTGATCAGGGTTAGAAAAGGGAAGGAAAGAAGTTCCCTCTCTCATTTTTGATATCGGAGGTCCCTCCCCTGCCTGTGGGAGAGCGACCGACATAGTGGCTGCCACCATCACAAATAGGGAGAGAGCATCAAATCTTCCCCTAGATAAAACCCTCATTCTAATATAAATCATAATATTATTTATTGGCATTAAATCATGAATTATTAAGAATGTTTAATAATAATAAATGAATTTACTTATTCTTACCCCTTAAAAATGAATTTAATAAAATTTATTACAAGTTACTCCACCTTAATCTTTAAAATAAATGTTTAATTGATATTAGGGTCCTAATTGTTCATATATTTCATGATAATCCTCATACACAATTCTCCCATATGGTTGGACATAAACACAACACACTATTTTTATATATTTATTTCAAGAAAAAATATGAAAATAACTTATTGAAGTATGTGTTAAGAAAGTTTGTAACTAAACAATTCCAATCAGACAGAACCCCTGAGGTTAAGTTAAATTAAAATGGAATGTAATCAATATTGAAAAATTTGATCTTAAAAAATTTTAACCCAAGAATGAGTTTAGATAATTTATAACTATGAAATTAAAATGGAAAGCAGCCACTTAGACTATTTGTGGTAGTCAAGGCGTTAAAGAAACATATATAGGTGATTATATGATATATTTTAACTTATATTCATGAATTTATTAAATATTTATTTAATATATACTATTTTATACATAGTTTCCCAACCATACTTGAAAATGTAAAATTTAATTTCTTATATTTTATATAAAAATATGAGAAATTATTATATCATTAAAACTTTTAAATTGAAAATCTAATAATTCTTTACAATAAAAAATAATCAACTAACCCAAGTAAATTAATTATTTATTAACCCAATTAATTATTTTAACTTTTTAATTCATGTATTCCCATTTAATTTATTTTTTATTTAATATAACATCAAAATCCAATTATTTAAGCTAATATTATGTAATATGAAACATATTCCAATAAAATAACCTGATTTAGTGTGGAACACATGCCACCAATCCCCCCAATAAAGAATAAAATATATATCTAATAGTTATCATCATCTTAGGTAAACAATAAAGAATAACTAAAACTGAAGACATGAAAGGATATACAATATAATATGAATGGAAGGAAAGATACTCACCAAATGTAAATTTTAACTCCTAATCTTAGTGGTAGGATAAGGTATCCTCCTCATTTTCAAAGGTTCTAGAGTCCTATAAAATAAATAAAGAGTCTTAAAAATAATGGGTGATGTTTCAAAAGGAAATTTAAATAGAAAAATAAAAGCAAACTAAAATATTTAAAAAATCATGGGGAATAAAACTTTATAAAATTCATGAGTTTTCTTCTAAAGTGATCTTCATTTTCTGCCTTTATCCTAACTTCCACAAAAAACTATCCCGACTATAATGGAAAATGAGGCTTACTCAGATTGGACCACCACAAATTCTTTAATCATATCCTCCTAAAAATGACAAATACTACTTGAATTTATATAGGTTCCATTGTAGAAACCTCAAGATGAAATGTCACCCATGTCCCTTGGAGTTCTCCACATCTATTTAAGTAATAAATGATGGGGTTTATTAGGGATAATACTTATCTAAATATAGTTTAAATCACAATCCAAAACTATTATGATATATGGTCACTCCATTGATTTATAGTAAAATAAATATATTAAGAATGCCCCAAATTTTCTCTATTGATTCAAATCATCCATGATCTTCCACATGAGCGTGATAGTAATAATTTTGAATCAAAAAATATACTTCATCCTCCTTAGGTATTCATGACTTAAATTAATCATCCAATTCATGGGATGGATTTAACACTATCTACTGTATTAATAAATATTTTATTTAAAGAGTAAAAGGAAAGATATCTATATAGAACCTTGACACAAGAGTTTTTGTGACGAAAATAATTATCCAATAATTATCTAAGGATCTTGGAAACTTTTTATAAAAATCAATGAAGACAAAAATGTTTTAAATTTTTTGATAATAATTTTTTATGTTATAAATAGTTTGTAACTCTATGAATATTAATGATGAAACATTTCATATTCATCATTAATCATTCCATTTAATTCCATCCAGTGATACTCTTAAGTGACCATGATAGATTTAGGTAGAAGGAAGAGAGAAAATCCATGAATTGATGAAAAATATTTAAAATTATATTCAATACACTATGAAATATTGAAATTCAATTTGGAATATCCTATCCTAGAATTTAACATGATGTGATCTAAATTATCATGAATTGTTGGTGATTATAGCATATATTTCTAATCTAAAATATTTTATACTCCATAATTTATGTAATAGATTTTGTTTATGTCCAAAGAGGGTAAAACTATTATTTTTATTAACTTATCTGGTTCTTCATGTTGTTCATAGCTTTTAGAAATTTCAATTATAGAATAGTATTATTATTCTCCAACACTTTGGATATCCTATTCTACGTATGTTTCATGTACCATGATCTTAAATAATTTTTTGTTTTTATCTTCCATGTTAAGAAAAATAGTCAAAATATTGTCTTATATCTCCAAAATTTAATTATATTTTTTCCCAATGTAGTACCCCAACCATCTAATTTATCCAATGTTAATTAGGAAATATATACAATTACATTATATTATTTTATTTATCCTCTAGTGTTCTACAAAGTCTATACATGGAAATTTTTTTCCCCTTGAACCTACACCCATTGTGTTCACCTTTTTATTTTTATGCATACATATCTCTTATACATAACAATAAAATTCATATCCCAGATCATCAAAAATGAAACATTTGTTCTCCAGTTGATCATTTGACAGAAGGCTTTTCATTTCATTAAAATAATAATCAGCTTATTTTGGTGGAATTTTTTAAAATATATAAAATACATAATTAAAAATTTCAAAATGAGTTAATCAAAAAATCTAATAATTAAGGGAAGAATTAAATTTCAGCATTTATGTATATATTTTGAGGTTTTCAATTCTACTAATTTTTTTTATTTTTTTATAATTTTTTATAGTTATACCCAAAAATAAATGCAACAATAAGTACCATCTACCAATAATGGAACTAAAATA
This sequence comes from Viscum album, assembly GCA_963277665.1. Classification (NCBI taxonomy): domain Eukaryota; kingdom Viridiplantae; phylum Streptophyta; class Magnoliopsida; order Santalales; family Viscaceae; genus Viscum; species Viscum album. The sequence continues at coordinate 1,410,814,172 of OY728125.1, forward strand.
TGCCAGATTTGAAAGTCAAGTCATAACATAGATAATCTTGGCGAATAACAAGGTCAAACCATATAGATATATATTGGATTACACACATATTTTTTGAGAGTTATTTGAATTAGAAAAGGAAAATGGGGGTTTATATACATAGTATAAATGGAAAATATGAATGGATACTTACCCAACCTAAATTTGATATCCAGAGAACTCACTTCCACAATGAGTAGCTATAAATTTTTGGGGAATAAGAAATTCACCAAACTTACCTAAGTATTAATATTGGTCATTTTGTGAGTATCCACCACTACTTAATTCAAGATACCATATAAATCCATAGCCAAGCCTTCAAAATAAAGATATTTTTCCCCGTCATATTACTTGATAATACTCAAATATGATAAATGATTTCACACAACCAATAGTATTGTATATTTACATTTTTTACATAAGATCAATTTTTATTTTTTGAAATTTTTATCACCAAATAGGTTTTCTTTTTAAGCACATATGTGAAGCATGTAACTCCCTTAAACCACCATTTGTATGAGATACAATTTTCTACCATGAGTTAATGTATAAAAAAAATATAATTAACTTACCCCTTAGTTTATTTGTCTATTAAAAGTGTGTAGATTCCTAGTATGTTGATAATGTTTCTATTTTTTATCTATCACACACACATATCAGGTATACATACACAATAAAACTATATAATCAATAATATTAATGAGATAGAATTATAACATGACATTCATACCAGTTCAAAAAAATTAATTTTAATTTAAATCAATTTGTGTATTTAAAATATTTAGTACATCCTAAGAAATACTAGAAATTATATAGAAAAATAAGAATATAGAGAAAGGAATATTTTTTGTTATTATGAATTCCTATACACTCATCTAAATAACAAGTTTTATCCTCCAAAATTATCTCACACCTTAGACATATTTTTTGGATTAAAATCATCACCTTATTTGAGCTCGTTTTCTATTCTAGTTTCTTGGGTAACCCACCTCTTTCTTGGATTCCTATTCCTCTTTAAATAGGAACTTTCATATAGTTCATTAATTATATTAATGGATTACTTCTATGTTTCCTGGTAATTTTGAGTGATATTTCCATTTGTATAGTAGGTATTTTTCTATACTTTTTATGAAAAAAAAACTCAAAACTAAGTCCCACAAGCTTCTTATCCACTAAACTTGATGATACTTGTCCACATTTTCATAATATTTTAATCCTTTCGCAATTTAGTTAGGTAGGTGGGTAGGAATATTTCTTTATGATATTTTTAGCTTTTCATATGTACCAAGATGATTTTTAATTTTTATTAACGATCGTAGGATCTTCCACCATTCAAAAAATCGACAACATATTTTACAATCTTCATATTCTTTGTAGAATGACTATGAATGCTTGAGGAGGATCGAGTTGGTGAATCATGTATTTTCAAATATTTTTAGTAATGTCAATAGTATATTATGAAATATTCATTTTATGTTTTGTGGTATAATGAATTTTTATTTCACTAAACTATCACTCTTTCCAATTGGGGTTTATCATAATTCAAGACACAAACTTTTTATTTTGCACTAGTGGTGAAATGGGGATATCACAACTTATGTTGAAATCATTATATCAAATACAGATGTGTCAAAGGTGGCGATGGTTGTTTTACATTAATTTAAATCCACTGATCCATAATTTTATATTTATAATGGGCTCCCATAGTTGATGACATGGTTTTCAAAAATCTTTAGATCGTACCCAACTAAGTACCATGGTTTGTGGCGATATGGACTTTATCATATGTAATGAAAGAGTCATATACTTTAATGTATGTATATATTCATGGGTGGAATATTTCAATCCTTTTTTTCTATTCCAATGAATATTTGGTATCCTTTATTTTTAATAAGTGATATGTATCATTGCTAACGATATACCATTTTCACTCTCTCTTTGTATAATTATGGGCAGTGACATGGGATTTTTGTTTTAAGCATCATCAGGACCCCTTCATCATTTTATATGTCACATCATAGAATATATTGATGCCATTGAATAAAACATCAATTTTTTCTTTAATAACCCAAAATATCTATGTCTTAATATCAATCAACCTTACTAGCTACCTAAATTAAATTAAATTAAAAAAAATTACAATTTAAAATAATGATACAAAAATTAAAGAATTAATTTTAAAAACGATATTCTTGTAAAATTAATTACTAATATTTAATATAAATTTTGAAACGTGTTATACAAAAAAATATATTCTATTTAACTTTTAAATGTGATAAAAATATAATGAAACAATTACGTAAAAAAATTAATTGAGTTTTTCATTAAATTTCATGTTTTTATTAATATATATGTTCAAGCTAAAAATGAAAAATCAAATATAAACAAGGGGTTCTATCTTGAAATCAGTGGAAACTAATTTAAAAATTATAGAATAAATTTAAAAACTTTTTTCCTAATTAGTATCACCAGAAATATGATGAGCCTGTGGGAGTTTTTTTGTATACCATAAAACTTCCAATGGTAGAAAATAGATTCCAATATAATCCACTTTCCTTATTTTGAGTCATTTTACACTCAATTGATAATTTTTTACCATTATAATCTTGAAACCTCAAATAATACCTCTCATCCCCTCAGCGTTTTAAAATCTAAAATTCCATGAGCTCTAATCCCCTTGGATTCCACCATAGATTCCATTCTTGTCAAAACCTAATGACATGGGTAGTTAAAAACTCCTAACCCCATGACTTCTCATCCTAATGAAGTAATAATGGGCATTAGTCAATCTTGATTTATCATATTGAATGAAATAACACATATTTCACTCAGACTCAAAATGAAATAGATATCCTAAATAATCAATTTGATTAGTGAAACTTGTCATTCATATCCAAAACAACCCATATGATTAGAAACTCATCTAGTAATGAATGATCACAATTTGTAATATTCAGTCAATGCCTCACCCAAATTTTTTCCCCATTTTCACGAATAGTCTAAACATAGTGACCTAAATAAATTTTAATCATATATCAAGATTAATTATCACAAATGTAGTGATAGACATAAAAATTTGATTGATGATTTATATCTTAACCTGGTTAGTATTATCTTTATAACGCTGATCACATCCTACGAGAGCTATACTTGAGTATCTCTTGAGTTTTCATACACAAATATTAACCTCAAATTACGATTCAACGCACAAGATATATCATTAATATAGTTAGATCACTATCTTACTCTTTCTATGAAATTATATATTATCAATATCGAAATTTATGACATATTTATTGTTTAATTTTATAATATTCTATAACCAAATATACTAATTTTTCAAAAAAAATTTAAGAATAATACCAAAATCTAAGTATCATTCATGAATCAACCCATCTATTAAATTATTTCTTCAACATGTGTCAGCTGATTTAATGTCTCTTGGAAGTTAACATAAAAATTCCTCTACCGCTAACATAGGATCACTTGATACATCAATCCTGAAATTATCCACATAAGAATAATATTTTTTTAAACATTCAATGTTGTTCTACACACCATTTTATTTTTCTTACCACTCTTCCTATAAGTATTTATGAATCTAATTCCCAATGAAACTATAGAATAAATGTTCAAAATTCAATATTTTGATAATAAGGATAAAAAAAATTATGTTCACTATAATAGGTCATATGGTTCTATGATATTTAACACAAAAACTCCTTAATTATATAGAAATATCATCTTGATTCAAAGATCTTGAAATTAAAAAAAGTGATATAAAATCACATTAGGGACACCATAAACATCTAACTACTTCTTTATGAACATTATATTGATACCCCATCATCTATAAAAACAATATTTTATTTAATTTTAATTACATAGATATCAAACTTTTCCCATAATTATTCCATGAAAAATAATCAAATGACACATACATGGGGCATAATAGGTTTTCACATACCACATAGGTTAGTAAAACCACCAATATCAAAAATATTTTTTGACTAATTCTATTTCTACGAATCCACTACAATATTTTTCAATGAATAAAGAGGTGAATTTTCATCTTCATAAGAAAACATCCCCTTGAATACCCTAGTAAAAGAATTAAGGTAAAATAATATACAAGAATGATGCAGCATTATTTCATTTCATTTTTCCACATCACTTTCTGTGGATTAACTTTTTTACTATAAAATAAGTATACAGTCGAGGAATATTAAATGTTGATTATTTTAAAGTTGATAATATAATTAATTAAATTTTATTATAAAAATGATGATTTGTGTTATTAAATATTGAAATGTTCTTATTTTATTATATATATATTTTTGAAAAAAAACAGGTCGTCTGATTTTGTGAGCCTTAATCGTTATTTATTTTAGATGACTATTTTAGGGTTTTGATGATTAGATTTAATTATTTCAAATTTCATGTTTTAAATTTTAATATTAGTTGTTGGATGGTATTTTGAAACCAAATAAATTATTTTTCAAACCCATTTTAATTTTTATTATGATTTGAAAATAATTTTTCTCATTATGTTTTTTTCATTTGTTCCATTTTTAGTAAAATTATTGTGTTTTGCTAAATTTTTCCACTTCCCACAAATCCAAATGGATATAGAGCTAAATCTCAAGATCCCTCTGTAACAACCCAGGTAAATAAAGAATATGACATTTTTATATTTATCCATATTTGTGAATAAAATATCAATATTACTTTGAAGGGGATGTTATGCTCGATGGCGTACCCAATACGCAACAATGAGGTTCTTGGGAAGCTTACGTTGCTCTCTAATAATAAAATAATATTATTATAAATAGTAGTTAACACCTAGCCGTTGTAATGGAAGGAATGAACAGAACTTCCTACAAAATGATTATATATATTTTTTCATATATTTTTACTCTTTACAAAAAATGTTAGAGGATTAAAAATGCGAATGAATCCAATTTTAAGCGTAGACATTCTAATATTCATTAAAAGGTCGATTAACCACCTTTTGAAGGAGAACCTCTTTTAAATCCACTTTTTGACAATTTTATGTGTTATATTTGACAAAATAAAATTCTTATTTAGAATCGGGACATCAAAATTTTCTTTGTTTAAATTTTTGGTATCTTTCTGATAAAGTTCATTTTTTAATGAATAGTGAAAATGTTGTATTTTAATTCAAAACCACTTTTTAATCTAGTTTATTTATATTATTAGACTATCTTTTGGATTGTTTTTTAGTAAAATTAGAATATATTTTTACCATTTAATCCAATAGTGGTCATTGTAATTAATTTCACATTGAAATTGGACTTAAACGAGTGTCAATATTTTGATACTTATTGTTTCATAAAGACACGCTATTTGCTCTAACTGCGGGAATTAATTATAAAATTAATTAATGAAAATAATATGTTATGAATTTGGTAAAATAGAAATCATTTTTTAATTTGGAATATCAAATATAGATTAGGGTGAATTTTTGGTATTTTTCTGAAAAACATCAATTTTTGATGAATAGTGAAACCACAAAGTGGTGGTTACAAAATTTGATTTTTCTTCTAAATGGGACTTTACAACTTCTTTGATTTGAATTTAAAAAATCCAATTTAAATGATTTTAACAGTTAAGTAAAATGTGGTTCAATGGTATGAAAATAATTTTTGATGAAAAGTAACTTTTAAGTTTTATTAATCGCGATTAAAGGTAATTAGTGTGATTTAGGGTAAAAATGATATTATAATAAAATGAAAATATATTTACAGTTGTCATAACCCTATTGTATGAGTTATGGCCGACCAAGACAACCCATGGGTCGATTTTTGGTACCCCATGGAGCCACTTGGGTTTGATAATGAAATTTATTCCTTTTATTTAAAGTTAAAATAAAAATGTCACAAACATGATTTGTTTTACTAAAACAATTTTTACATGTGGTTATACAAGTCATAATTTTAACTATAAATAGTCATTGGAAAGATAAAAAGATTTCCTAAATCATAGTATTTGTTTTATAATTTTTAGACATTAAATACATTAAATTCTTTATGACATAATGATGATACAACGATGACCTCATTATTTAACGATTTAAATAAAATGGAAAGATAATGAAAACTCTAGGCCCTAAACATGTCAAAAACCTATTAAATGGGTGGATTTCGAACCCTTATAACCTTATCATCGAAAAAAATCAATGTGGGACCACTAAAATCCGAAAACCATTTGAAAATAAAGTAACATTTTATACTTTTCCAAGAGTTCCCCTCCTCTCCTCTTATAAAAGGCCCCCACCTCTACCACCTCTCAAACACCTCTCAAACCTTTGGTTCGGCCAATATATGATCCTTTTGTATCTAAACATCCCTCTCCTCATCCTATAAGCCTTAACTTAGTCAGGTAGCTCTTCAAGAAACCCTTTTGGTTCAAACCAAAGGGAGTTACCCAATTTTAAAGTAACGTCTTCACTTGTGCTCTTTTGTTTTATTTTGCTTCTCCAACCACCTAAACACTTTTTATTCATTTCTTTTGTAACAAATCCAGTATCATATATATACTAGGATGTTTTTTTAATAATTACTTGAGCTACACTGACACAAACCTTCATATAATTGTTAAAGAACATACTGTTTCTGTGGATGGCGAATTTCTGCCTCACGAAATGATGATTGTTCAAAACTCATATAACACCTTAAATGGTGGCCATTAATATGTCACTATGTTTATATATGATATATGATATTTTTATGTTTTACTTAAGCTTCTGTATTTTTCATTTGTGGCATACCTTTATGACTTCCTTTATGGGTAGACGCGATATCTTCATTTTAGGAAGTGCGGACTACCGCCCCCTCAAAGTGATTTGATTCGTTAATGCCATATGTGGGATGAATAAAGGATGGATTTAAAGTTATTATATATGATTTTATACTGGAATTATAATAAACCTCTATATCATTATTATTTCTTTCCATTAATGTATGAGATATGAATGAAAGTAGCGTTCTTGCGTACGTACGGATTACCGTCTCCATGAACGGTGCATTTCTTATCTTTTCCTCAAATGTAATGTACTATTATAAGTATATATAATGGATATATATGATGTATGATACATATAAAGGATGAATATAATTCTGGAATTAAAAATATACACATCTCTCATTTAGTTTTAATTCCATTAATATGACATAGAAATGAAAGTAGTGTTCATGCGTACGTACGGCTTACCATCTCCATGAATGGTGCAATTCATTTCTTACCTCTAAATGATTATGTAATATTATAAATACATGTATAAGATGGATATATATGACATATATGATATCCAAATCAGGAATGTCATTCTGGATATAAAGAACTTTTGACCACACGAATAACTTTTAATTTTAAGAAGTCCACTTTTTACTTAAGAACCAAATATCGACAAAAAAAGGATTATTAACTTAAATGATTACATAATGTTTATAACAAGTCAATAATTGATATAAAAGGAATAATGAACTTGAAAAAGGTTCTTAAGAAAGTATAAATTAACTCATGTTTATTATTCAGGATGTTAAAGAATGATCGAGTCAAGTCAGACCCGAGGTAAGGGATCCTACTCATCTCTTTCTTTTTAAGTACGCTCTTTTATGTCATTCCTTTTAAAGATCATATTTCTTATTATTGGGATGTTATTTTATATTACTCTTACTGTAATTTTTATGTTCATATGATGAGATACCCTATTCTCTCTCATCAATCCATTTTGGATGTTTTGAGTGGCGCCGTTAGGCTGCCGAATTTTCGTAAGAGATCTAACCTCTCTCTTTCTTTTTAAGTACTATCCTTTAAGTCACTTCTTTTAAGCTCATATTTGTTATTTTGGGGGATGTTATTTTATATTACTCTTTCTAAAAACATTATGTTAATATGATGAGATACCCTATTTGATCTCATCAATCCATTTTTGTATGTTTTATGTGGCGTCGTTAGGCTGCCGAGTTTTCGTAAGGGATTTTTCATCTCACTTTTATTCCCGTGAGATTTATGCTAAATTTGCCACAATTATTTTAGTGGTTTATGTACTGCCCATTATTTTACTCATTGCGTAATAAAATTTCATTTATGAGTATTTACATCAATGTTGTATTGACCTTCTTTCACGGGGTGTATGTTTCGAAAGATACCCATGTCGGTAAGGGAACCTTTCACCCTCATCTTTTTAAAAGGCATCCATTGTTATGTATTTTAATTCACATAATATTATGTTGGGATATGTTCTTTTATATCCTTATTGATTTATATTTTATTTCCATGTGATGAGATACCCTTTTTATCTCTCATCAACTCATTTTCTGAATTTTGTAGTGAGGCCATTAGGCTGTCAAATTTTTGCAAGGAAACTTCTTAACCCAAATTTTATTCATTGGGATAAACTTATACTCCTTGAATATGTCGTTCTATGAATATGTTTGAATAACCTCTGATTGTATTACACTTAATATCCACTTATATTTGGTGTATTCGTTTGTCACACATAATTATGTAATTGATTTATCCTTAAACGAATGATATCGTCTTTGTAAGGGACTTCATCTCAATCTCCTTTCATTGAGGAATATTTCGTTTTATACACAACTTTCTTTTATATGGTGTATAAACCCCTTTGAATTTTACTTTTATACAAAAGGAATAGTTTTTGATGAATCGTTTTACTAAAGGACAAAAAGGAATGTCTCTTTTAACGTACGCGGTGACAATGACCTTTTCCGCCGCCGCGAGTATTATTTGATCTTTGGATTCCTCAACAAGCCGTAATATTTTTAAAATAAAATAAATACCATATACTCTTTTTATGCATTTTGTTATTGAAAATGGTTTTGATAAAGGATTATATTTTGTCAATATATTTAAATGATATATTGTGATTGAAATGTGGAAATGTTATCATTCCTTTATATTGGTTTTATGTGTTATAATTTTATAATGGTACTTGGACATTTTACGGGTGGTTACGTGATAAACCAAATGACGGGTGGTGCCGTGAATACTAGGACGGGTGGTTACGTTATAACCTCCAATGCATTGGGTATGGAAGTCGGCCGTATTGCTATTCCATTAAGTATTTACGGATGTTGGCCGTATGGCTATTCCATTAAGAGATATGTGTGGAAGTTGACCGTATAGTTATTCCACTTAAGTATGTTTATGTCCCAATTTACCTTTATATGTTATGTGATCTTTATATGGGTTTTATGGTAATCCTTTGGTTACAAAAGGGTAAGTAATGATATTTTATTCAGTGAAGAGTTTTTACTACTTCGAAAAGGTGAAAAGTATTACTTTGATAAAGTATACATGGTTTACTTGTTGTTTTGAAAAACTAACAATTTTCATTCTTTGTGTATCCCTTACTGAGATTTTTATGCTCATCCCAAGTTTTTTAAATGTTTTTCATAGGACTTAACATGGAATAGGGTCAAGGATGGGATCAAGGGAAATTCATGCAACCTAAAACATGGAACTGGACATGTTTCTTTTTAAGAGTTTTTATTTTATGGAAACTTAGTAAATTTTTATACTTAGTAATATTTTGAGATGTAATAGTTATGTCATAATTCTCTAAAACTCTAAACCTGAAAAGATCCTCAATGTGAATTATTCATTTAATTCAATATTAAGTAATGTTTAAGGCTGGGGCCTTATAGTTGGTATCAAAGGTCGGCTTAGACAACTTTAGGGATTATGAGTTTTTGTTAGACACATGATTAGTCCCTATATATATTATTTCAGTTAAATCATTGTTTTATAACTTTTTTCAGGTCAAGTAAAGTCGGTTACAAATGGAAGAAGAAGGATCTCAAACGACAATACTTTATCTTCCTGATGACATGCTTGCAATAATTATTCCAAAGTCATGTTCGGATGATTGTGAAACTTTTTCTAGCATACAACTCACTTACAAGAAGTTGTTTGAGATATCAAACACCTCCACTATACCTCGTTATCATCATGGATCATGGGTTGTTTTAGACAAATACTATTTTAACAATATTCTCATATTTTCAAGAAAGGTAAATATTATCAAGGTATTTTAAAATATTTTACCTTATCACAAGAATTTGAAGAATATTATGATTTTAAAGATGGTGCTGAGGAAGGAGACCCTTGCGCAACCTATTTATATTTGATTTTAAAATATAGTCTCTCAGCACATACTTATGGTCTTTTAAAAGGACCAATAATAGAAAGTTTCAACACAAATTCTGTCCAACTATTTTATTGAAATCATGTTTTATCAGATGTTTTGGAATTATATGTCATACATGATTATTTTCAAAAACTGTTTTTCTGTGAACACCCATATGACCCATGTTGTACAAGGTGTATTTGGATGGAGGAATAAAATGATTTTGAAGGATCTCTAAATCATTGTTGTAATGCATGGGACTTCTACCTACGTGAGCAAGATGAAGATGAAACTGAGTGGACGCCATGATCAAGGTATGATGTTATTCATTTTGGGAATCGTTTTATTTTATCTTATAGTGGTGAAATAAGACTTCAAGAATTAATATGTTGAGACTGTAATGAATTTGGATGAAAATGAGAGGTATAAGGAAACTATTAAGGTTAAAACATGTTAGGGTTATTTTTGGAGTTTTATAAAAAGGGCAACACGCAGACCGTGTGACAACCCGTCACGTCGGACAAAGATGCGGGAATCAAACCCACAACCAAAGTGCAATGGGTATTTATCGCCTACCACTGGACTACGTGAAGTCCCTGGTTAGTATGAATTATTCTTTTTAGTTAGGTGACTTTATGAATTAAGAGTAAGTTGATTTTGGGTTTTTATGAAAATGATTATCTTATCATGGAGGATATGTGATTCGGTTAATTACTTTTCAATGCTAGACTTTAGGAGCAACTGATGTTTTTTTGGAGATAAATGTTATGACTTAACTTGGAAGACTATGTGACTAAATCCTTCAAATATTTGGGATTCAATCTGAGTTTGGTTTACTTTGAATAATTTTATGGAAAAATTTCTTATTGAATGGTCCTCGTTGAACTTTGGGTTTTGTTGGGAAAATTTTGGAGATTAAGAATATATTTTCTCTTTATAAAGGGTTATCCTTTTCTGGATTATCTGATCTTGTACTAACCATTTTGGTTTTGGTTTTGGTTAGAGTCTAAAGACATGGGAAGTATATAGTTCTCTTTTGTGGATTAGGTGATTCTCTAGAAATTGATTATAGTACTCTTAATGAAAACAAGTCTTCCTAAATACTCGTCTTTGGAGAAAATATGAGTTTGATTAAGGAATATAGTAAACGTTGGAAGTCTACGTGATAAGTAACTATGTTTAATTATGATTTAGTTAGGCTCAAAAATAAATTCCTCAATGAAGAGTAACTTAAAACAAAAATTTTGTCTATTGACTTTTCCTACTGGGGAATCGAATACCGTTTAACCCATCACAAGTTTGTGATTTTCTTGTGGATAACTTTCTCCTAAACATGTTTTCTATCACTCTCCATCAGAAAATGACCCTATGTTTTCTCCTCCATGTCCATGTTTTCCTACATGGAATCCTAGTATGGGTTAACTCAGGTGACCTCTGTACTTATCTTTCTTTATTTTAAAGTGATTGTTTTACCGACTCTTGTTCTGATGTGGGACTTTCAAGGATATTTCCAAGCCTAATTTTAAAATTGCGAGGACGCAATTCCCAAAAGGGGGGAAGGATGTAACACCCCAAGTAAATAAATAATATGGAATTTTTATATTTATCCATATTTTTGAATAAAATATTAATATTACTTTAAAGGGGATGCTATGCTCGATGGCGTACCCAATACGCAACAACGAGTTTCTTGGGAGCTTACGTTGCACTCTAATAATAAAATGATATTATTTTAAATAGTAGTTAACGCCTAACCGTTGTAATGGAAGGAATGAACAGAAATACCTACAAAATGATTATATATGTTTGTCAAATATTTTTACTCTTTAAAATAAATGTTAGAGGATTAAAAATGCGAATGAATCCAATTTCAAGCGTAGACATTCTAATATTCTTTAAATGGTCGATTAACCGTCTTTTGAAGGCAAAACTCTTTTAAATCCACTTTTTACCAATTTTATGTGTTATATTTGACAAAATAAAATTCTTATTTAGAATCAGGACATCAAAATTTATAAAATTAATGCAAATTCTATGTTATGAATTTGGTAAAATAGACATCATTTTTGAAATCGGAATATGAAATATATATTAGGGTGAATTTTTGGTATTTTTCTGAAAAACATCAATTTTTGATGAATAGTGAAACCACAAAGTGGTGATTACAAAATTTGATTTTTCGTTTAAATGGGACTTTAACACTTCTGTGATTTGAATTTCAAAAATCCAATATAAATGATTTTAACTTTTAAGTAAAATGTGGTTCAATGTGATGAAAATGATTTTTGATGAAAAGTAACTTTTAAGTTTTATTAATCGCGATTAAAGGTAATTAGTGTGATTTAAGGTAAAAATGATATTATAATAAAATGAAAATATATTGACACTTGTCCTAACCCTATTTTATGATTTATTACCGACCAATACAACTCATGGGTCTATTTTTGGTACCCCATGGATCCACTTGGGTTTGATAATGACAGTTATGCCTTTTATTTGAAGTTAAAATAAAAATGTCACAAACATGATTTGTTTTACTAAAAAAAATTTTACATGTGGTTACACAAGTAATAATTTTGACTATAAATATTAATTGTAAATATAAAAAGATTTCCTAAATCATAGTAGTTTTTTTTATAATTTTTAGACATTAAATAAATTAAATTCTTTATGAAATCATGATGATACAGCGATGACCTCATTATTTAACGATTTAAATAAAATGGAATGATAATGCAAAATCTAGGACCTAAACATGTCAAAAACCTATTGGATGGGTGTATTTAGAACCCTTATCACCTTATACTAGAAAAAATCAATGTGGGACGATTAAAATCCGAAAAACATTTGAAAATGAAGTATCATTTTATACTTTTCCAAGAGTGCCCCTCCTCTCCTCTTATAAAAGGCCCCCACCTCTACCACCTTACACACACCTCTCAAACCTTTGGTTCGGCCAAGATCTGATCTTTTTGTCTCTCCACATACATCTCCTAATCCTAGAACCCTTAACATAGGCAGGAACCTCTTCAAGAAACCCTTTTGGTTCAAACCAAAGGGAGTTACCCAATTTTAAGGTAACATCTTCACTTGTGCTCTTCTGTTTTATTTTGATTCTCCAACCCACTAAACTCTTTTTATTAATTTATTTTGTAACAAATCCAGTATCTTAAATATACTAGGATGTTTGTTATAATAATTATTCGATCTAAACTTACACACACCTTCATCTAATGGTTAAAGAACATACTGTTTCTGTGGATGGTGAATTTCTGCCTCACGAAACGATGATTGTTCAACACTCATATAACACCTTCAAAGGTGTCCATTAAGATGTCAATATGTTTATATATGATATATTATATTTTTATGTTTTACTTAAGCCTCTTTATTTTTCATTTGTGGCATACCTTTATGGCTTCCATTATGGGTATACGCGATATCTTCATTTTAGGAAGTGCGGACTACCACCCCCTCAAAGTGATTTGATTCATTAATTCCATATGTAAGATGTATAAAGGATGGATTTAAAGTTATTATATATGATTTTATACTAGAATTATAAAATACCTCTATATAATTATTATTTCTTTCCGTTAATGTATGAGATAGGAATGAAAGTAGCGTTCATGCGTACGTACGGCTTACCGTCTCCATGAACGGTGCATTTCATTTCTTATCCACAAATGTAATGTACTATTATAAGTAAATATAATGGATATATATGATGTATGATACATATAAAGGATGAATATAATTATGGAATTAAAAATATACACATCTCTCATTTAGTTTTAATTCCATTAATATGACATAGAAATGAAGGTAGCGTTCATGCGTACGTACGGCTTACCGTCTCCATGAACGGTGCATTTCATTTCTTACCTCTAAATGATTATGTAATATTATAAATACATGTATATTCTGGATATATATGATATATATGATATATATGATATACAAATCAGGAATTTCATTCTTTATATAAAGAAGCTTTGACCACACGAATAACATGTAATTGTAAGAAGTCCACTTTTGACTTAAGAACCAAATATCGACAAAAAAAAATTATTAACTTAAATGATTACATAATTTTTATAACATGTCAATAATTGATATAACAGGAATAATGAACTTGAAAAAGGTTCTTAAGAAAGTAGGAATTAACTCATGTTTATTATTCAGGATGTTAAAGAACGATCGAGTCAAGTCGGACCCGAGGTAAGGGATCCTACTCCTCTCTTTATTTTTAAGTACACTCTTTTATGTCATTCCTTTTAAAGATAATATTTCTTGTTATTGGGATGTCATTTTATATTACAATTACTGTAATTTTTATGTTCGTATGATGATAGACCCTATTCTCTCTCATCAATCCATTTTGGAAGTTTTGATTGGCGCCGTTAGGCTGCCGAATTTTCGTAAGAGATCTAACCTCTCTCTTTCTTTTTAAGTACTCTCCTTTAAGTCACTTCTTTTAAGCTTCTCTTTGTTATGTTGGGGGATGTAATTTTATATTCCACTTTCTATAAACTTTATGTTAATATGATGAGATACCCTATTTGATCTCATCAATCCATTTTTGTAAGTTTTATGTGGCGTCGTTAGGCTGCCGAGTTTTCGTAAGGGATTTTTCATCTCACTTTTATTCCCGTGAGATTTATGCTACATTTCCCACAATTTACTTTGAGTGGTGTATGTAATGCCCATTATTTTACTCATTGTGTAATATAATTTCATTTATGAGTATTTACATCAATGTTGTATTGACTTTCTTTCATGGGGTGTATATTTCGAAAGATACCCATGTCGGTAAGGGAACCTTTCAACCTCCTCTTTTTAAAAGACTTATTTTGTTATGTCTTTTAATTAACATATTATTATGTTGGGATATGTTCTTCTATATCCTTATTGATTTAAATTTTATTTCCATGTGATGAGATACCCTTTTTATCTCTCATCAACTCATTTTCTGAATTTTGTAGTGAGGCCATTAGGCTGTCAAATTTTTGCAAGGGAACCTCTTAACCCAAATTTGATTCTTTGGGATAAACATATAATCCTTGAATATATCGTTCTATGAATGTGTGTGAATAACCTCTGATTTATTACACTTAATATCCAATTATATTTGGTGTATTCTTTTTTCACACATAATTATGTAATTGATTTATCCTTAAACCAAGGATACCGTCTTTGTAAGGGACTTCGTCTCAATCTCCTTTCATTGAGGCATATTTCATTTTATACACAACTTTCTTTTATACGGTGTATAAACCCCTTTGACTTTTACTTTTATACAAAAGGAATCTTTTTCCACAAAGCGTTTTACTAAAAGACAAAAAGTAATGTTTCTTTTAACATTCACGGTGACAACGACCTTTTCCGCCGCTGCGAGTATTCTTTGATCATTGGCTTCCTCAACAAGCCGTAATATTTTAAAAATAAAATAAATACCATATACTCTTTTATGTATTTTGGTATTGAAAATGGTTTTGATAAAGGTTTCTATTTTTTTAACATATTTAAATGATATATTGTGATTGAAATGTGGAAATGTTATCATTACTTTATATTGGTTTTATGTGTTATAATTTTATAATGGTACTTCGAAATTTTATGGGTGGTTACGTGATAAACCATATGACAGGTGGTGCCGTGAATACCAGGATGGGTGGTTATGTTATAACCTCTAATTCATTGGGTATGGAAGTCATCCGTATGGATATTCCATTAAGTATGTATGGAAGTTGGCCGTATGGTAGAGATATGTGTGGAAGTCGACCGTATGGTTATTCCACTTAAGTATGTTTATGTCCCAAGTTAACTTTATATGTTATGTGATCTTTATATGGGTTTTATGGTAATACTTTGGTTAAAAAAGGGTAAGTAATTATATTTTATTCAGTGAAGATTTTTTACTACTCCGAAAAGGTGAAAATTATTACTTTGATAAAGTATACATGGTTTACTTGTTGTTTTAAAAAACAAAAAGTTTTCATTCTTTGTGTATCCCTTAATGAGCTTTTTATGCTCATCCCAAGTTTTTGAAATGTTTTTCACAGGACTTAACGTGGAATAGGGTCAAGGATGGGATCAAGGGAAAGTCATGCAACCTAAAACATGGAACTGGACATGTTTCTTTTTAAGAGTTTTTATTTTATGGAAACCTAGTAAAAGTTTCTACTTTGTAACATTTTGAGATGTAATAGTTATGTCCTAATTCTCTAAAACTCTATACCAGAAAATATCCTCAATGTGAATTATTCATTTAATTCAATATTAAGTAAGGTTTAAGGCCGGGGCCTTATACCCTCAGTATCATGTGTCTATACTGCTACATAGCTAATTCCATCCCAACTAACATATCCTAATTCCAAACCAGCCCCACGTATCCAACTACGCTCATATCATTGTAGGTTAATTGATGATTCACTAATGTAAGAAAATGTTTACGAGCATACCCTGTTCTTGATTCTCCCATACCACCATTAGAAGAAACCAAATATGATCAATTTGCAACAAAAGTCCAATATGAGTTCAAATATGAGGAGATCAAGATCAAAGCTTCTCCATCCATGGATTGATATTTGAAAGTTGATAAGTAATTGACCGAATGAAGTAGATGTATCAATAAGGTTATTTTGAGCATTGTTTATTAGTGTTGAGATTTAAAGAGGAGAAGATGAGGGTTATTGAATATAAAATTTGATCTCTACTCATTTTGAGAAGATCAACGAGTTAATGTTTTTTCATGTGAGGATTTTAGGGGACTGAAAATATTATGGGGAGCTCAGGTTCTAAGACATCACTTATGAAGGTGATACTTATATCGAACTAAGAATTTTTAGAGATAGCTTGAGGAGGACATAATCATGGATGAAGTGGGTCCTAGTATGTTATTATTTTTCAAATATATACTTTTATGATTTGAATATTTATGCAACTCCATTTTGTGTGTTCTTTGTTCAAATTTTTGGTTGGAAATTGATTTATAGAAGTAGATTGACTAGGTGTTAAATTATTCATGCTTGTTTTTTGGTTCTTATTGGGGTTGGTAATGATAGTGGGAGCTTTAAATTCATTAATGTTATGGGTTTTTCAATGAAGGGGCTTGGGGGAAACTTATTTGGATAAATGAAACAACGAGGTTTCCATGATGATTCATGTTGATAGAGGGAGGGATACCTTGGGACATTTTTTTGATCATTTATAGAGTGTTCATAGCTAATTTAACGTCTACTTCTTTTTTGGGTTATGTTGGGACTGATTTAAATGGTGGAAGATTTTTTTGAGTTTAGATGATACTTTAGGATATTTGTGGGTTTCATCATTTAAAGTTCGACATGTGGGGGTGGTTAGAGGGAAAAGTTTTTATTGGAATAATAGTTGAAGATGATAGATAAATTTTAAATTCTATTTATTTCTAAATATTTTGTTAAAATTTCTATGGATTTTTTGAAGATAACTCGGGAGTGTGTTTCAAAAGTCCATGAATGTGGTATTGAGTCAATATTTCACCAAACTTCAGAATACATGGGGATAAAATTTCATGTGTGGAACAATGATATTTGTAAAGAATTTTTTATTGTATCATATGAAGAAGAAGATACATATTTTGAGGTTGTTTTGTAAAGTGTTTTTGGATGTTTGTTATCCCTTAGAATATTCTTCTTCATTCCTAGATTTACATAGAATCTTGATTTCATGTAAGGGGAGTCTGATTTGTTTCTAGATTATTATTTACCTAAAACACACACTCTCTTATTCTTTTCCTTATATATTTTATAATTCAAATTTGAAAATAAAATTGTTTGTTGTTCACTATTATCTTTGTTGGTCCATGATATACATGGAGGGATAATTTTTTTACATAGTTCCTGGAGGTGATTCTTGGTAATGGTTGGAGATAAAAAATTATCGGATCATTCTATTCCAAACCACTAATGGAAAATAGTGGATTTGAATAGAGTTGATTTGTGACACCCGAATTCATAGGAATAATTTATTACTCACTTATTATTTATCCGCTTCCCCATTCTTCCCTGAGTCATTTGATAGTCTGTCATAAGAGAGTTCAAATGATTTTAAGATCTTGGGATAATCACTTTTTCAAGGAATACATTCTTTGTGATGGTGGTTTGAACTCGTGATTCATTACAAAATAAAAAGGGACCTCACATATAAGAAGACATTACATGAAAGATTATTCCCTCTATTTTGAGAGAGAGGTGTTTTGTGATGACATCGAGCAAAAAACAGTTTCGTTGAGGGATAGTTGTATTGTCTTTGTAGAGAATTTATATTCAGTAGAGGTTCAATCATCTATAGCAATATCACAATTTCAAAAAATTTATTTTCTTTTTTTCTTTCTATGTTTATTTATTTCCATTTTTATTTTATATTTTTGTTATACTATATTCATCATCAATATTTTTACATCTAATTTTATTGCTTAAAAAATAAATATTAATACAAAATGTTTTTAGAAGACTCATTGAGATAAACACAATTACAACTTGGGACAGAACTCTTGGTTTGTTAAGGTTCTCGGTATGAGAAAATATAATTGAATATTTCTTAGTTTATAGTAATGTATATAAATTTTTTTCTCTATTTCCAGGGATGCACATTTGTGTTAGTGTATCTTATTTTTCAATTTCAAACATAAATAAAATTAAATAAATTTATTTAATAAAATATATAAAAAAATGATGAAATGACCCTGAGAATTAGAAGGAATTGTAGGTTATATTCCCTATAAAATTATGGAACAATTTATTACTTTAGTGAATAAGGGTTTCTTGTACTCATTTAGGATTATAAAAAGTTGAGGCAACTTGATGTGGAATCCTTAGAAAAATAACCCAAATAATTTTCAGACATTTTCCCGATGTTTTATGTAAGAGATGTCCAAAAAGAACAAATCATCAATAAAAAATTTATGGAAGGGGTCAAAAAGGTTAAAAAATGACTGGAATTTGAAAGTCTACTTGAAAATAATTGTTTTAAGGGTTGAAAAAACATGATACACACTAAATTGGATAAAAATATACATGTTTTGGAAAATTCATTTCTTCATAGTGATAAAATTTTGATTTATATTTCAATAAATAGTATTATGATTTCTCCATTGTTAAATAGATCAATGAATCTCAATATTAAATATTATTTTCCATAAAATTAACCACATATGTGGTGTTTAATATTGAAGAGATGCTGGAGGAGGTTGAATACCTTATACCTAACTTATAAACTCTCAATGGGGAACTAACTCTTCATAGAGAAGATAAACATGACCAAATTAATGGATATCCTCATTTAATTGAACACAATTTAATTTTATTTGATTTTTATTTTAACACAGCTTATTTTTATGATGATTCTGCCTACATAGTTTTGGAAGAGTCAACCAAGCTTCGTGGTTTCATGAAGGATCTTGAGAAGGCCATTAATGCACATGTTGATTAACTTTGTAGGTTCCCAAATCCAACTATAAATCTATGATTAAGAGTGGATCAAGAGAAAGTGGAGGGTTATGATTTGTATACTAGAGGAAAAGTGGATTTGTATACATATGTGGTCTTCAATAATAGTAATATCTCAAGTTATAAGAAGAAAACACCATGTTCAATAGAAAACATGATAAAAAACATTGAGCTTAAACAAACAACTAAATAGTATTATTTAAAAGTTACTATTATAACCGAGACATTAGAATGGTGAGAATGAATAATATTAATTGAATTATGAAAATATGGTTTATAAATTTTTATATAATGATTCATTGGATACCAAATTTATTAGAAATGAAAAAAACCAATTGAATTTAATGGATGTGTTTGTATGAAAACCAATTTAAATGAGAATAATTGTGTTTATGAAATCAAATATGTATTTTTGGATTATATTATTAAAATATAATCTCAATGTGATATTTAAAATTCATATTATATGTTTTCTTGAAAATAAATAAGATCAAAAACAATTTTAAGTATTAAAGAAGTATCATTCAAAAAAGGAATTTTTACTGCCTTTTGATGGAGAATCCATTTAAAATCTAGTTTTTAAAAATTTTATAAGTTTTATTTTACCAAATGAACTTCTTATTTGGGATTTGAACATCAAAATTTACTTTGGTTTAAATTTTTCTATTTTTCAAATAAAATTCATATTTTAATGAATAATTAAATATATTGAATTTTAATTCAAAACTGCATTTTCTTCATAATTATATTATATAGTTATATTGTACATTTAATTGGTTTTAATGTTTAATTAAATTATGTTTTTAAAATTTAATCCATTTTTTGTTATTAGAAGTAATTTCATATTGAGAATTGATATAAAAACATTTCAATCTTTTGATGCTTTTTTATTTTAAAAAATAAGTTTTCATGTTTTGACAATGAGAATTAATTTTATAGTTATTAATGGAGGTTATGTATTTTGAATTTGGAAAATGGGATTCCATATTTGGAAGCTTATGGTCTATTTTTTTAAAACAGTTCACTTTTATTTTTGGACTTTATGAATATTAACTGTAGTAATTATTTTTATTTACCACAGTTAAAGGGTAAATAATGTAAATGTGTGTAAAAATAAAATTATAATAATATAAAACCACCCTAACATGTGTAAAAATCATATTTTATGACATCTAGGTGACCAAGATAACCCTTGGGAAAAAATTTTTGCCTTTTGAATCCACTTGGGTCTGATTATGACACTTATAACTTTTAATTTTAAGTAAAGGAAAATATATTATATACATGAATATTCTTACGAAAAAAAAATTAATATAGGTTTATACAGATAATATCTTAGACTGTAAATAGCCATTAAAAATTAAAAAATATTTCCTACATCATGGTATTTTATTTATAAATTTTATGCATTAAATAAATAAACCTAATTATGACACAATGGTGATGCAATGATTACTTCATTAATTAAAGATTGAAATAAATTATATTATAAATGGTAAAATAAATAATATTTGAAATATTAGATCCCATACATGAAGTTTATAGATGTCTAAGACATTTTAGGATTTATTTAATGTATTCTTTTTCGAAGGAATCAAGTTGTTATGATTTTTTGAAAAAAATCATGTATGAATAGTGTCAAAATTGATATAATTAATAACATAAAATATAAAATAGTTTATTAAATGTTATAAAATTACTAAAAATATAATATTTTACCAAATTGTTAGGATAATTCATAATGTTTCATAAATTACCCTTTTTTACTTTTTGAAATGTTATGGTATTTACATTAACGCACAATGTGTAAATAAAAAGTTATCATGGTAAAATTAAAAAATGTAAAATATGGGTTAAACCAAAATGATAAGGATTAAAAAATATTTAGAACTTGTATAATTATAATTTAGTAATGTATATATGACCAACAAATCATATTATATTTGAAATAAGTTATTTTGAGACCATTTGAATCCAAAAATCAATTTATAATAAATTAATATATTGAGACATTCTCGAAGTTCCCCTTATCTATCCTATCAAAGGGAACTTATACTTATATTTTATTCACACATCCAAAGCCTTTTGGTTTAGCCAATATCTATCCAAACCTATTCTGAGAATCGATCCCCATATTATTTATGTCTTAGTTTATGCAGAACACCCTTCTTAGAGGTGTTAATGTGTTCTTCAAAGGCGATCAACCGAAGAAGAGGTATCATTTTCCTTAAGTGTTTCTATTTTAATTTATCTTACACTTCCTTAAAATATCCCCCGACCATGATGACCTAATAACTCCAGTATACTTAATATACTTATTTTTTATTATGTTATTATCATTACCTAAATCCATTTCCACTTTCATTAAATAGGAAAGGATTTAATCGTTCATACAGACGTGTGAACTCTCACCTCCATGAACCGATCTAATTCCTTTTCCATAACCGTCTCTCGTGACTGGTAATAATAATGTAATTAATGTTCATATGTGATATTCATTAAATATTATCCATTATAATGTAATAATATATCAATTACATTCTAACATACATGTGCATACAAATGATAACTTTGTTCATACATACATGTGAACTATCACCTCATACGTACGTATAGCCTATAGTCTCCATGATTATAACATTGTCCATTTTTTAACCATTATTAATGTTTTGAATTAAAAATTATGATTTATGTATAAAATTTATTTCTATATCATGAATACTATTTTGGAGATGATGTACATATGACCACATGGATAAATTACATCATACCACTTTCATTTTAAACGCAAGAACTGAATGTCAACAAAATGTCCAACATGAACTCAATGAATTAACTAATTTATATAACATAGAAATAAGTGATATAAAGGTAATAAAAAAACATGAAAAATATTTTTAATCATGTATAAATTAACCTATTTTTAATTTTTATGAAGATAAATAATGAATGAGACATGTCGGACTCAAGGTAAGGGAAATCTTAACTCAATCTACATTCACTAAGTCCAATATCTTTGTCATTGGTTATGTTTTTCAATGAATATGTGTGAATTACCCGTGATTTTTTTATTCTAAATATCCACTTATATTGAGTGAATTTATTTTTTTCACACATAGTTATGTTATTTATTTATCCTTAATCTAATGATATGATCTTTGTAGGGGACTTCATCTCAATCTCCTTTTGTTGAGGTATACTTTAATTTAAATACGACCTTCTTTATATGGTGAATAATAAACCTTGCAAAATTATAATTTCATTAAAAAGTAATTTTTTCTATGAATTGTTTTACTAAATGAAAAAATAAATGTTTTTAACATATGCGACGACAATGAAATCTCCACCAACAAAACTATTATTTGATATTTGGCTTCCTCTATAAAATATAATGTTTTTGTTAAAAGCAAAAGAAATACCTAATTCCCTTTTTTGGTGTCTTTGTATTGAAAATGGTTTTGAAAGTGGAATTAATATTTCAATATCTTGAAATTATTTATTGTGATTTCAAATGAAATTTTATGGGTGAAATGTTGATAATTCAATCATTTATGTTTTATGATTATATAATGGTACTTGGACATTTGATGGGTGGTTACATGATAAAAAAAGACAGGTGGTTACTTGATAAACCAAATATGGGTGGTTCTGTGATAAACCAAGGATGGTTGGTTACATTATAACCTCCAATGCATTGGGTATGGAGGTCTGCCATATGACTATTCAATTTAGTGATATGTGTGGAAGTCGACTGTATGATTATTCCATTTAATAATGATTATGGCCCAAGTTACCTTTATATGTTATATGTTACATTATATGGGTTTTATGGAATTATTTTGATTAAAAAAAGTTAAAAATGAACATATATTTAGTCAGGTGAATTTTAATACTTATTAAAGGTGAAAATTATTACATTATGATAAATTATTCTTGGTTTTCATGGTTTAGAAAGGCCAACCATTTCCGTTCTTTGTGTATCCCTTACTAGGACTTTTTTTCTTATAATGTATTCTGAAATTTTTTGAATAGGTTTTAATGAAGAATATATTCAAGGATGAGATCAAGGAAAATTTATGATATTAAATGAAAAGAAACCACATTTCTTTTGAAAAAATATGTTTTATGGAAGAGATAGATAATGTTATAAGTGTCCACTTTGTATTTATATGGTTTTGTTATGTATGAGTTATGGAATAATTCTCTAAAACTCTAAAATTGAAAAGTTTATAAATTTTAAATTCTTGAATTATCTCAAAATTTAGTAATGTTTAAGGTTTGTGACTTACAATAATGAACTTATAAAGGATATTGAGCTAAAAAATCACATCCAAAAAACTGATTTTTATAATTTGTACCCATCAATACTCAAGTTGAAAAAGAGGGTAAGTACCCCTATCTTTTTCTTCCCTATCCATGTCTCCATAAGAGATATATCTTTAAGGGGGATAAATAAATGAAGATAAAAATGGGGTTTTCCCCATACTATATAAGTTGATCACTGAAGTTGGAAAGATGATATTATGATTGTTCTTATGAAAGAGACCACACCCTCGACAGATTGGGGATGAACTCATGGACTTCCATATTTAGATAGTCATAATATAGAACCACTATTGGTGTTATACCCAATAGTTTATTATTTTTATTGTTTTTTTATTTTCTTAGTTTTCTTTTCTTTCTTAAATATATTTTAGAGAAATAATAAGGACAAAAAATCACTTGAAAACCTATATTGAGTAAATTCTTTCAGTCTTAGTAAAATCCTAAGCTACATCTTTCCACCATTAAATTTTTTAAGAGTTTAAATTCAATTATATATTTAAATATATGTTTGGATGAATGGTACACAATTTTTTGTTGTATCTATATTTGATAATGTGAAATTATTATTCAAACATGCTACTATTTTTGAGATTTATTGAAGAGAATTATTTTATAGTGTCCACATAGAATAAATGAATATAAATTTTAATATTTTTTTATAAGTGTTTTAGTGAGAATATTTCATGCCTGTTATAGGTACAAGAATTTGGATTTTCAATTTTACAATTGGAGCTATAATATAGAGCTATAATAAATAAACTATCTGACTCAAACCTGAGTTTTATTAAATTTGAACTTCAAAATTTTAGAATTTAATTAATTTTTATTTCTAGTTTTAGAAGATAGAAATGTGAAATTATATGGATAATTTTCAAAATAAAAAGGGATTTTTTTGTGTAACTTCAATGGTTTAAGATTCTTAACTAGGGGAATTTATTTCAAATTCTAAAACCTTTGTTATGTTTTAAGTTGAAAAATATGATGCTTTCTTATAATGGTGTAGTAAATTATGGAAAATTAATTTTAAAATGGAAAAATTCATGCTGAATTTATCTTGTAAATAATTTAGGTCATTTCTTTGGTTTTGATGTTTTTGATTGATGAATTTTTTCATTTAATACTCATTTCATTTCCTAAATAATTTCCTTTTGAAAATCAATGTGTTACCATGAAACCACTTTGAAAATCCAGGTTAGTGAGCTTGAATTGTTAAGTAGTAAGAAATAGGTAAACATGAGCATGCTATATTTTTTTTATTATGTGAAAAAATGGTGTTGATCATTCTTGTGAGCCTTTTATCATGAATTTTGAACTACTGATTTGATAGATCTAATTTGAGCTCATTTTTTTAATTTTTTTCTCCCAACGTAGAATTCAACATTGGGGTTAGTTTTTAGTTTTAAGTGTGTGTGTGTGTGGTATAGTTTAGATAAATTAAAATTCATTGAAAAACCTTAAATAATCGATGTAATTTTTCAAAATAGTGAGTTTTTAAGAATCAATTAGGAATTTTTTAACAGATGATAAAATTTCATAAAATAAATAGTTATGATGACACTTTGAGGTGATTATTCTTTATTACCTTTTGTATTTAATTAGGTATATCAGTTTTTATACTCTTTTGAATCAAATTGGATTTTGGTAACTATTTGGAAAAATATTATATGAAAATAATTGATTTTAAACTTTTTAATTAATATTTAACTCATAAGATATGCATCCAAATGGATTGTGAAATGAAAATCCTAATCTTGGTTCGAATCATTTTTTTTCTTTTCATTCCTTATTCATTACCAATTGGATGATTTATTTATTCCACTAATAAATTATGGCTCCAACCAATTAAATGGAATATATATTTATTATGGTTTATTATATTATTTAAGTATATTGTCCTGGTAGAAAAGAGAAATTTGGACTTTTAGTTGGATGGAAATTTCTTTTTAAAAAATTTAAATTTGAATAATTTTTTTTTCTAAAATAGTTAACAAATATTCAATAAGAATATTTAAATTGAGAGAGTGATGACGCTTTCTACTTTAGAGAATTCATGAAGGGAATTAATTTTGAAAATCAATTATTTGAGACACTTTAGTTGTTACATTATTAAATTTATATTATACCATTTAATATGTCTATAAGATTTCTTGAAGACAAGAAATGGTTTATGTATGGAGGTATTTGGTGTGAATTAATTCATTACATTTTTACAAATCTATTTTTTAGTATTTTACTATATTTTAATATAGAATTAGATCATAATAGAAGAATATTGAGTGATCTTCATGTTGAATTTAAAAATATAATTTACTTAATATTGTTATAAAAATGGTGATTTTTGTTATTAAATTTTTAAATGTTTTTATGTCAATTTCTGTATGATTGGAGAATAAACAAGTTGGATGATTTTTTAAGCCTCAATTGATATTTATTTTGGATGAATATTTGAGGTTTTAGATAATTTGATTTTTTCTTTTAATTCCATGTTTTAAATTTTAATAACAATAGTTGGGTGATATTTTGAATCCAATTCCATTTTTTTTAAATAGTTATAAATTTTACTCTATTTTTTTGGATGGAATGTTTTTCAATATGTTTTTGAATTTTATCAGTTGATTGTATTAGTGTGTTACATTGTCAATTTTTTTCTCTTCCCATGTATCCAAATATAAACAGATCCAATTACATAAGTAGCCAATTTTCATGATGTAGTTGTATCACATAGTCATACTTATACATAACTACTTGAATCTCTACCCACTTATCAGGCTTCCTACCCATCCCCAGATATCAAAATACCTAAATCCACATAGGGTAATTAATGAAAACACTAATATATCAAAACTTTTAGGAGAATACGATGTACCTAATTTTTCCCTACAATTATCGATATAGTCTGAACCCAACCATATGGCACCAAAATTCAAAGATCAGTTCAAATGGAAGCTTATAATGATCAAATCTTCACCATATATGGACATACATTTGTAAGATGATCTAATTTTTACCAAATGAAGATGATTGATCGATGTTCTTGGATATATATTTTCTATTGGGTTTGATGTAAACATAGGAGAAGACCTAGGTTACCAGAGATAAAACTTGAGCACTATTCCTTTAAAGGTGATAAAAAATTTCATGTTTTGTTGTGTCACGCTTGTAGAGTATCAAAACTATTTTGGGGAGATCGAGTTTTGAGTTGTTATTAATGAAGGATATACCAATTTCAAACATAGTAATTGGGGAGAAAACATATGGGGGACCCAAGCTCAAATGAAGTGGGTGTGAGTAGGTTATTATATTTTAAAGAAATCCATTTACAATTTGAATGTTTAATTTCTTCAAAGAAATGTGGCTTGGAATTAAATTTTATTCTGACAAATAAATATTTGAAAATGATTTATTTTGTGTTTGTTGGATTATGATTGTTTTCAGGTTCGGATTGGGGGTCGAAATAGCGATGAGTCCTCAATTTTCTTCATTGCTATGGTTGTGTTAATGAAGGGTGTTGTGTGAATCATGTTCTGATATATAACATAATAATAATCAAATACTGATTCATTTAGAGAGAGAGAGACCCAGGTACCTGTATTTGATTATTGAACAATCATTTAAAGACGATTTAATGAATTCTTCAACTTTTGGGTTATTTTGAAGTATATTTTGATGCTGGATGTGGTATTCGAGTGACAATAAAATTTCAGATTGTATGTGAATTTCATTGATGAATGCCTCAAATAAGGGGGTGGTTAGTTATAAAATCATTTAATGGGAATAAAATTTTCATATGAGAGGGAAATTTTAAATTATAGTCCTTAAATTTTTTTATTAAAATTACTAAGGCTTTTTATGGGGAAATCCCATAGTTTGTTTGTAAATTTCAGGAAGGAAGTTTTGAGCTAGTGTTGTCTCCAAATTCATAATACATAAATCTAACATCATAAGTGTAGAGGGGGGATGATATTCTTGGTCATTTTTTTCTAATATCAGATGAATAAAGAGGTGTGTGCACCAATGGTGAAATGTTGAGTGTTTTTAATTGATTATTGTCCTTTAAAAAATTCTTCTTTTTTAATCATGAATTTAAATAGGGACTCAAGTTCATGCAATGAGAGTTTTATTTTTATGGGATTATTTTTTCCCTAAAAAAATATCTCTTCTAATTTTAATTCCCAATTATATAATTATTTGGTTATAAATAAAATTGTGTGTTATATGTAATTCAATTACGTTGTGCATGATCTCAGAACTCTAGTCTTTGAGGGATAATTTTTGGAGCTTGTTCTTTGAGGCGATTCTTAATAATACTTGGAGATTAAAAGTAAATTGATCTTTGTATTTTTCTTCACTCTTGGAAAATTGTGAACTTGAATACAAGATTTGTGATGACATACTAATTCATATGAATAGTTTAATAACCTCTTCTTCTCTATCTATTTATTTCTTCTTCTTTGAGTCATTTTAAAGAGTCTCTTATGAGAGTTTGTGTGTTTTACATATATTGCGATGATAAAATTTTCATGGAATACATTATTTGTGAAGTTAGTTTTAAATTATATATCTTCCAACAGTTAGGTGATCCCTCATATACAGAAAGACATTCCATGCATTCTTGTTCACTATCTTTAGAGAAAGAGGATTTCATGTATAGATATCAAATACACACTGAGTGGCATTGAGTGTTAACATTATTATCTACATAGATTATTTATAAGCAGTAGAGAGATGATCATTCTGGTGTTATTACCCATTATCTATAACTTTATTTTATCTATTTATTTATTTTATATATTACTTTTTCACTTATTTACCCTTTTAAGTACCACTATTCCATGTATTCTTTTACTGCATTCAAAAAATATAAAGACAAAAAATATTTTTAAAAGCGTCACTGAGATAAATGAACTTTATCCTTGAGACTTATCAATTTTTTATCCTATGTGATAAATATAGGGAAATATAAATGTATCTTTGATAGTTCATATGATAGGATATTAATTCACATATAGTGAACCATAAATACATGTCACTAAACAATAGTTTTATGAGTTTGATTCCTTGGAAGACTATTGAGATATGGGATAATCTTCAAAAAATAGTTATATACATCATCACTGATTGATAGAGTTGAATATATTCTAAGGAATCTTGAAACGTTACAGGACATAAAATCCTAAAATAGAACATATCATAAAATAGAAAGTAGAAATTCCTCTAAGGTTATTAGGTATAATTTATTTTTAAATCCATTTCATAAAGTACTCACATGTGTAACTTACAAGTTCAAGTGTATTATGTTTTCATGTTTCTTTCCAGGTGCACTAATTCATTTAAAAATAAAATTTATATCCTGAATATTATTTTCACAAATCTAGGGTTTCAACCTATCAAAAAAGTTTAGATAATACAACTCACTAATATCATATATAACCAAATTGTAATACACTCACACAAACACACACACACACATTTTAATATCCTTGATACACCACCAAAAGTTCAATTATCACTTAAATATAATAAATCCGGGTCTTTGTATCTCCAAATAAATATCTTGATCTAGAAATAAAATCCTCGTTATTTATAAACCAAGAAAACAGTAACAAGAATATAGGCCTATACTAACTGTCTACTCTTTTCATACCATAATGAGTGTGATCACAATAGTCCTTGATTCATATGATTAATCACCAGTTTATACATAATTCATGTTTCACTCTCACAAACTAACCAAACCTCACAATAACTATAAACACTTATAACAACCATACTTATAAAAATTGGAGGAAACCCACTTTCCAGATATCTTCCATGGGTTCCACCTCAATCCCATGCACACTAAAATAGGGTATACAATCTAACACTCAACTCTACCACCAAGGAAATATCTCAAGGTAAAATAGATTTTTCTTTTAAACCTTTAAATATAATCCAAATACATATATCCTATGTTCCATCATATTCAAAAAATTATTTTGTCCAAAATAGAATTTTACAAAACCAGTTCCCTATTTTTCAATATACAAAATTATTTAATTGTCTAAAACATTTTTTTTAGTTTTTTAGAAAACCAAAAAAAATTATCCAACTAGTGTGGGATCAAAATTTTAAAGCAACACTAACAATAAAACACTAAAAACAGTAAAAATCACCAATAATAATTAAAAATATATGAGTGATTTTATTCAATTGCATCACCCAAAATAAGGTATTAATGAAAACACTGATTACATCTTTTTTTTATTATATTTAATTAAATTTATTCATTTATAATAGTTATACAATATAAATTTCACATTTATTATGTGACAGTATATAAATGGAACATGAATAAATGGAAAATTTATCTCCCATCCAAGCCTTATAAGTCACTCCAAGTCTTTCCCATTTAATACTTAGAATACAGAAATAAAATACCATTCATACATATATTACCTTAACTAGAAATCCAAGGTAACCTGATATATTTATATACATAGGTTGATTAGGATTTTTATGGGTTACATCTTAAGTCCCAAACCATCCTATCTCTAATCTATAAATTCTTATAAAACCAAAAGGGCATTGAACTGTTTCATATTTCCACTACCCTAAGTCAATTATTAATTCAATAATGGTTGGTAACTATTGTGAATTTCCTAAATGATTCATTGTGGAAATGTTTTAACTTTTGTTGGTGTTATAATATATCAATACTATATTATGGTAAAAATTCAATATGTCCTTTAAAAATATCATAAATTTCCAAAAATAATATGATAACTAGTATGTTAGGGATAAACTCATGTACCCATACAATAACATAAATAACTATCTATGTGTATCAATAAAAAAATTGATATGCAGTCTAGAAATAAAAAATGAAACTAAAAATACATAACATAAAAGATAAATAAACAAAAAAACATAACATGACACATGTGGAAATATACCCCAAATTCCTATAGCCAAAGGGGACCACCTATGTTCCATCACTTTATAGAGACTTGAATTTCTACTCTAACGCAACACGAGACTAAAGAACACCTAAGAGGCTTCCCTCATAATTGTTCATACCTTAAATTACATAAGTGAAACTGCATATAAACCATGTTTCATATATAAGGTGTGATAACATAACTTAATAGACCACCACCAAAAGTGTCTCTAATAGAATCCTTTATATATGAAAGTTCATGAATGCTTTGATGAAATATAAAATAACGACATGAAATATTAATTCAATTAAATAGTAATGGAATAAAAATAAACTTACTACACATAACCTCTAATAAACAATAAAATAACAAATAATTTCCCCTGTTTATGGGTTTCAAATGCTCTTACTCAGTTGTTGTGGAGACCTCAAAGTTTTCATCAAGCCATGATTAGAAATTATTATAGTGATACCCATACTATAATAATATATACAATGTGAAACTGGTGTACACATTCAAATGGATAACTGGTGTATCCATACCATCCCATTCTCACCATTGATAAAAACCTATTCATTACTTCTTATGACAATAAAATTGAATATTCATAGCTAATATAATAATAATTAGTAGAAATATCAATATAATTCCTTAGGATCCATCAACCATAACCATCAGTACTTATATATACTCTTTATAACAAAATCACCTATTATGTTTCCCCTTTTCGACTCATAGGAATATCTTGTATAATAACTTGAACAACATATATACATGGATGGAAAAAATCATGTCATGTTAAACTAAAATAATTTCATTAAAGTAGTATATATATGAAAATAGGTAAACATAAAATGTAATTCTTAACTCAAGTTAACTTTATCATAACAACATGCATATCATATCCCTAAATAAATAAATATAATAAACATATATAAACCCCAAATAATAAAATTAAACTTGTTTCCTTTAATTAATTAATAAAAAATTACATTTCTATAGTTTTAAAAAGAATTTAATTTTTTTATTTTTGAGAAAAACTACATTACTCCTCTATCCACATAAACTCATGGGGATAAAATATAAGATATAAGGGATTACACATCCTTAATGAGTCTCATATCACAACCACAAAGAACCTATGACAACCCAAGTATTTTTAATAAGATATACGTTTTATAATTTAATTATTTCCATGGTGATGAATTAATATATATTCTTTAAATAGATATATATATTTATATTATTTCTAAAATGATTATATGTAACCAATTACATTCCAATTGTACATTTCAAATTATTATGTTTTCTTTTTGATAGAAAATGGGTTTTATTTAAATATAATATATATTTCTTTAAAATTATTTATTTATTATGATTTATTTAAATAATTATTTAGTTAATTGATGTTATATAAATTTATATTTATGGTAATTCTATAAATTTTATTCATATTTAATATTATGATAGTATTAAAAATAATTCTATCAATCTATAAGGTAAGAATTTGGTTGTTCATTTGAAAAATAAATAATTTTCATTTTAGGTAAAGTATTTTTAATATATTATATGGGTTTATTTAAAAAATAAATTTATTAATTCTACAATTTTTTTATAAAATAGAAATACTTTTTTATCTTGTTAAAATCATCTTAATGTGAATTTTAGGTATTTTTTTAATAGGTTTTTTGGTGAATAGTTAAAAAATATAGTTTCTTGAATACTTTATCCTTTATGACATCATCATGGTAAATATATGGAATAAATTTTAATTAAACTTAATATAAATTTATTACATGATTATATTATCATCGAAAGTGTATTAAATTAATATAAATTTATAGTTATTTTTTTTGAATAATTTGAACATATTTATTATTGTTGATGTAACATTAGAAATGTGAAATTGATGTCTTTCAGAATATATATGGAATGGTATAAGACTTTTATAGAGCTATTAAAGATAAAAAGGATTACTAAAAATCCTTATTTACAAATATTCTGAAATTTTATAATTATAGAATGAGTTAATTATCTAAATTCTTAGTATTCCCTTGCACAAATTAAGAAAAGTGAAATTAATATTTTAACAATGCTATCATGATAATCATGAGAGTAAATATACATTGTGAAAGATAATATTTGAAAATAATTATGGATAATATATTATAATTATGTTTTTTTTCTAAATTTTAAAGAATTATAAAATTATCTAAAAATTATTAGGCAATGTTGATGCATATCTTGGGCCCAAAAGAGAAAATTCAAATTAAATTTTTTTGAGAACATTAAAAGTGAAAATGGTTTTATGAATTATGGTGCTTCGTGATTCATCTGGAAGTAAATATGATATGAAATGAATTATATAAATGTTTAATTTGTCTTTTATATAGTTACTTAGATATTTTTCATTCCAAATCATTTCAATAACCATGATGACGACTTTAAAGGGTATTTAATAGATCAAAAAAAGAAAAAATAGAAAAAATAGATTTATAAATAGTTAAAAAATTAATAAAATATTATATTTAGTCAATTAGTATGTGTAATGTTATATCATATCATCTGTTGTCTCTTTATTATCAACTTTATATTTTAAATTTCCATTCTTGTCACTTAAATACATAATATTTGTGAAAACACCATTGAATCATTCTTAAAAAGGATTCTCATTATAACATTTCCAAAACACATCTAATATTAATATTTCTCTAGATATTATAGAATTATAACTCTATAAATATACCATCACATTCTCATAAGCCTCTTTAATTTCTAAAAAACCTTTCTTGGAAGGACTTAGACTCAATCCAAATAGGACAATTCAAAGAGAGAGTTTGGGGTTCCCAACTCCATTTTTCCGTTATAATATGTGGTTAGTTATTTTAAAAATAATTTAAATAACATCTTATTTTTCTTTTATAAATATAATAACATGGTATTTTAATCTTTTTTTCTGTAAATGATTATATATCATCAGTAACCTCTCACAAAATTCATTTTTATAGGCCACTACTGCATCCAAACAATGGTTTTCCATGATTAGAACTTTTTATCTCAAATATTCTCTTAATATTTTCAATATTATAATAAATATTTATAATTAATAAAAAAATATTATATAGGTTATAATTTAATTATTTTATAAACACAAATATTTATTTGGTTTTTTTCTTCTTTTAAGCCCTTTTAAAAAACACCATTCAACTTAATTGTTTTTCACTAACTAAGTGAACATTGATAGTAATTTTTAATTATTTAATATTAAATAAATATTAACTTAATTTAATTATTATAATTATATAATTTTAAAATATATTTCATAAAAATGAAATTTAATGTAAACGATCATAGTTATTTTTAAGCATTGAAAGCATTTTTTGCAGAGGATTCTCTAAATGGGAACAATTTCATGAACTACTGAAGTGAATTTCTTTTGGAATGATATGGATAATGTAAATTGAATATTTTGGATATTATTAAACCATATAACATTAAAAATATACTATTATAGGAATACCATGACAATTTTAGAAATTTTAAACCAAATAACATCAAAATTACCAACATAAACAATTCGAATATGAATTTTTTTTGAAACATAATAACACAATAAATTAAAATAATTAAAATTAATAAATTAACATGATTTTTAAATTAAATATATAATTAAAATAATTTTATTATTCAGGATTGTAGAGGATGTATGAGGTGATAGGAGACTTATGGGACAATGAATTTTATTTTAAAACCTTTACTTGAAATGTTCTGAATGTTTTTTATTAACATTTTCTACTCCATTTTAAATAATCATTATTATTTGGTTATATATGTTCTTATTAATACATTTATGATTGATTTAGTTGGTTTTACTGTCGGTCTAACTTTCCTACAAAATAATGATGGAAATTTATTTTGACATTTTTCGTAATGGTCATTGTTTTTAAAAGTGTGAAGAGAGTATATTTTTAAGTACACACCACAAGATATATTTTCCCCATAATAAACTATAATTTTATCTAATATAATTCGTATCCATGTATTCATTGTTTTTAAAGTAATTTCAGTGCTCATAGTTTTATAAATTATTTCAATTAGAGTTAAATTTTTTAATGATTTAAGGGCTTTTTCTTGTAAAACTTTTTTTATGGTTTGATGTATTACTATTAAATATATAAATTTTCATAGGAGTTTTATTTATAAATTTCATATTGATATTTGTGAATATTCTGTGTTTTTATTTAATTTTCTACTCAATAGGTAATTGGTTATCCAATTTTAGAACTCATTATATTTTTATTGGTTAACATATGATTTTATATAGGAGACCTCTCTTGGCTCCCTTTTCCTCCATGACCTAGGTGGCGACGATTGATGCTCTCACCATACCTTCCCCATTAGAGGGGGAAAACACCACATCCTGAATTTCCTCAATTCTACAACCTATATTTCATTCCACAGATCCCCAATATTTTTCTAATCCATAAAGTCCCTGATCACCAGGATGAATTTCCCCAGCTTGCAATTTTCACCTCGAAGTTTTCAGAAGCCTATGATCTTTTTAATCTGAACTTGGTATAAAATTTCACATTGTTATGGATTTTGGTTGACACATTTATATGTTTCATTTTTTCTTCTAGTGGCCTTTAGGAGTAGGTGATAGTCGACCTTACTAACAAGTGGTATATCATAGTCTGCTTCTCATCCTTGGAGGATTTAATCACTATGTGGTCATGTGATCCTAGATCTTGCAATGGTTTATAGTTATTTTTAATAAGATATAATTATAATCTCCATATGAATAGGGATTCTCTAACATCGGCATTGTGGGAAGGTTTTCCGAATATCCCGCATGATTTAAAAAACCCTTCAATAATGCATATGTTAGGGAATCTGTTCAGTTGGAATCTATATTATGACTCAAGAACAATTGTTTGTCACTCAATATCCCTAAAAATTTGTTTTGAAGATGGCATATCAAAACCACCAATATAATGGGTATGGTTTTTGGTTGGGGAGTTATTTCCCTATAAATATATAGTTGTGTTTAATTCATGGTCGAATTTCTGTATCTCCTACAATTGTTTGGGGAATTTACCTTCTTCATGACAGTGAGGAAGAAAAGTGGTTTGGGCATGGGGGGGGGGGATATGATGAATTCCACTAATAATTTCTACCCTCCCTTAGTTATTGAATTCATTTCCAATTACAATCACCCATAGAGGTGTTCGGGTTCAGTGTCTATAACACTGAAGTAGACATTCAACTTTGCAAGACGAAATCTGGATTTAGTCACCCCAAATTCAATAACTCAGGTATAGGGAGTTACTAGCTAGTCCCTTACAAATTATTTTATTTCATTTTCAAAATCACTGATAGTTGTAGGTGTGGGTATAATGTATGAGTCTATCCCACCTTCTCCATTCCATGTTTTATCTGATCAGATTTCGGATCCTCCACTACAGAGGTCTCCTGGTCAGCATGTTCCAATACCTTCCATACAACTAAAAAACTGGTTCAATTAATTGAATAAGGATGATAAGGAGAATATTTATCCAAAAGTATGGGAAAAATTTATTCAAAAATGAAAAAATAAGCACAATGGTTTAAGGTCTTTTGAGGCCTCTAAAGTGAGTGACAAGGAATCAGAATCGTAGCCTTGGTTAGAGTATGGGAAGGATATCCAAGAGTTTTTGAGTGGTGGGTCAGGATCAAGGAAATGAAAGTAAGGAATTCTTCTATTTGGTAATTTCAATGTTAATAATGGAAAGAAATTAAAGACTCTAAAGTATTATAATAGCTTTCCCAAAATAGTGGCAACTAGTTCTACAGTTGTAGAAAAAAAACACCGACGAGACAAGGCTGTCTAAAGTCCTATAGGTGACACAATTACTAGACTAGGAGAGTCTAAATTTCAATATGGTGTGGAATCAATTCCCATCATGGTTTAAAAAATGTCTCCTTCTAAGAAAATAAAAATTACTACATATGGGATTGAGGTTCATGATATTGGAACATTGGATTTTAGTGAAGAGGGGTTGTTGGATGAGGGTGGGGGGGGACTATCCTCTCATTATAAGGAAGGAGTGGAGGGGCTACCCGATGTGGATGGTAAGAACTCCTTTTCCATTACAGTTTCTGTGAAGTGGTATGAAGATAATGAGGTGATGGAAACTTATGGTAACATTTCATTCATCCTGAGGAAGAGATGATGGAGACTAAATTAATTATTAATTACCCTAATGAGTATTCATAAAGAATTTAACACCCCGACACCAGAATCCTAGAGCTAGTGCATTATTTTAATAAATTGGCATGATTACAAGGAATCATGTCCTGAAAGACCAATCAGTTTAGCAGTTTTGGAAAATAGATTATATACATGAACTTTACGTTACAATTTCTAACATAAAACACATCATAAATTATCCCTTAAGAATGAAATTATTACCATTAGCTTAACCTTGCATATCAATCATAATAAACTTCTTGGAATCCTAAGAAAATAAATTATAATAAAGGGGTGATCTCAGATGCTCAGCATGTATAAATAATTTAGCAGAAGCTATAAACATTTAAGAAAATATGTGTAATAAAAAAAATCCTTTTTAAAAATAAACATGAATATAATATAGAGAAAATTAATAAAAAATTACTATATAGACATGTACATTGATATTCTACTAGTCGAATAATCACATGTAATAACTAATTTCATAACAAGGGAATGCCTAACACCGGATATCATCAACACATAGTCAAGGCCTCGTGCCAAGACTACTAATATTTTTTTTTTCAAGACATTGTTCCAATACACTAGTTTGTCTCATGAGACCTACCGATGTATCAAGGAGCTATAACGGGCTCCGCCCGTCACTTACTAAGTCCACTGAATTCCTCATATGAAAATGTTGAAACATAACATAAACATTCATTTTAAAACTAGCATACGATATGTCAATACTTCAACAATAAACCATGAAGGGTATAAAAATAGTACATCCATAGTCAAACTTTTCATAACTCATTCAATACTATATGGAATGATTTATTATAATAAATCAACCTTAATCAAAAATAATATCCATTAAAGGATGTTGACATAGTTTAAAATTATTAGTAAAACTTTTGGAGAGAAATATCCCTTTAGTGAAATAATTTAAGATTCACACATTTATAAAGGAATTAATTTAAAAGAGATTATTGAATCAATGTGTCCCATACTTCCTAAAATATCCTTTTTTTTATTTCGAAACACTTTTAATGGGAAGTGAGAACCCTTACAGTAGTACAGATTAAGCCCCAAAAGATATGACATTTTTGTTGAAGAATAATTTGAGCAGATTAGAATAAAACTCCATAAACATTATCCAGGGAATAGAGCTTACCTGAGTTCCAGGATCGACCCTCAAGATGTCATCATAATGTTCCGCCAATATGTCCCAGGATTGCATATATTCCTCCAAGTTAATCTTCCCCATGTTGAAGCCTCTAATCAAGATGTAGTTTTTCCTATCGATTAATTTTCCTTTCCACTTTGTTATTACCACTCTAAGCATTTTTCACATCATTTGGTTGATGAATTCCAACAAATCCATAATATCTGAGACTTGATCCACCATTTCTTCATCTGAGTGAAGAAGAAGATCCATGTGATTCATCATTGATTAAATATGTTTTTGAGAGTCAAAAAGAGTATCCACCTCATGCTGATGCCCAAGAGGCTGAGCAGGTCGTACATCCTCACTCTACAGCCCCAGAGGGTGTGCACCCTCTATTGGGGGAGGGTCAGCCACAAGGTGAACCGGAATAACCACTGCTTGAGAGACAAAATCCCTTACGGGCATACCGACACCTTTACATGTTTCAAAGGAGGTTTACCTTTGCTTGTGGACCTAGTTACTGGAGGAGTGGGTAAGTAGGAATAGTATTTCCATGGGTGCATCCTCTGAGGATGTTTGATAAAGCCTTCTGAATCTATAATGGTGTTCTTTCCCTTCCATTAATAGGATACAAAATAATCACATGCAATACCCAATTTTTTAGACTCACGAGGGGAGTCCGAAGTTGAATCCTCATCTTGGAAGACCTCCCCCCCTAGAAGAATCCTCACTGGGGCTTTCTTCCATCATAGTACCTTCACCTGGAGCATGACCCCCACCTTCTCCTTACACAACAAACAGGTTTGGAGAATTCTTAAAACTCCCTCCAGATTTTTCCTTCTCAGCGTAGGAAGGTTTGTATTTAATGGCCTGCACAGATATGGCTGGACCGCTTGGCTATACAAAGAGACGACCCATGTATTGAAAATGAACTGGAGTTTCATCCAATACCAATTTTGGGGATCCTCACCCATGGAAATTTCTGCATCAACTGACTCATTCATGAAATCTTCCTTGAGTGGAAGCAGTTTCATTCCCATACCCACATCCAAGTGTACCTCCCTCTCATTGTACCCATCCACTTCCTAAACCGAACCTTCCTTCTCACTGAAACCTTCCCTTGTTTTATGAAGCTATCCAGAAGAACAGGGAGCACCCATGTCTTTTTTCAGGTCATTGAAAATACACTACGGGGAAAATGGGTATTTGCGACGGGTTATTTGCGACGGGAATAAATCCCGTCGCAAATAGTCCCGTTAAAAACTTATTTGCGACGGGGGTCTTTACCCGTCGCAAATAAGTAGTCTTTTGCGACGGGGAAAGGTATCCCCGTCGCAAATAGTTTTCCCCGGATTTGGCGCCAAATCGCGGGAAAACTATTTGCGACGGGGAAGCCTATCCCGTCGCAAATAGTTTTCTCGGGCTTTGGCGCCAAATCCGGGGAAAACTATTTGAGACGGGGATACCTTTCCCTGTCGCAAATGACCGGCGGCGGTAAAAGGGATTTGCGACGGGAATACATTCCCGTCGCAAATAACCGGCGGCGGTAAAAGGTATTTGCGACGGGACCCGTCGCAAATAACTATTTACCGGTTGACCGTAATAAATGCGGGCGAAGGTATTTGCGACGGTGCCCGTCGCAAATAATACTATTTGCGACGGGAATCCCGTCGCAAATGTACCCGTCGCTAATAATCTAACCTATAAATACCCCCATCTGTTTTTCTCAAATCATTCTCATTCTCCACGTTCTTCTGCTCTAAAATTTCTAGTTCTAAATTTGAGTTTTTGTTCAGTTTAATTTTTTTCTTCGGAGCTGTTATTAAAGTTTTGAAGAACGATCAGAGCTCATCAATTTTCAAGGTATTTATGTTCATTTTAATTTAATATTTATTTTTAATTTTGTATTAATTTCAATTATTTTTTATTAGTTGTAATTTAATTATGTTTATATTGTTTTATTACTTAATAAATTTAAATTATTAGTATTGTTCATAGTTAATGGTAATTAGGAATAATTTATAATAATTTTTAATAATTAAGAATAAATATTAGTAATTAGTAATAATTACCAATAATTAGTAATAATTACCAATAATTAGTAATAATTAGTAATAATTACCAATAATTAGTAATAATTAGGAATAATTAGTAATAATTAGTAATAATTAACAATAAATAGTAATAATTAACAATAATTAGTAATAATTAGTAATAATTGCCAATAATTGCCAATAATTGCCAATAATTGGGAATAATTAGGAATAATTAGGAATAATTAGTAATAATTAGGAATAATTAGTAATAATTATCAATAATTAGTAATAATTATAAATAATTAGTAATAATTACCAATAATTAGTAATAATTACCAATAATTACCAATAATTAGCAATAATTAGCAATAATTAGCAATAATTAGGAATAATTAGCAATAATTAGGAATAATTAGCAATAATTAGGAATAATTACCAATAATTAGGAATAATTACCAATAATTAGGAATGATTACCTATAATTTGGAATAATTACCAATAATTTGGAATAATTACCAATAATTAACAATAATTATTAATAATTTGTAATAATTACCAATAATTTGTAATAATTAGGAATATTTAGTAATAATTAGTAATAATTAGTAATAATTAGGAATAATTACTAATACTTACCAATAATTTGTAATAATTAGTAATAATTAGTAATAATTACCAATAATTACCAATAATTGCCAATAATTAGTAATAATTATCAATAATTGCAAATAATTAGGAATAATTAGGAATAATTAGGAATAATTAGGAATAATTAGTAATAATTCGTAATAATTAGGAATAATTAGTAATAATTAGTAATAATTAGGAATAATTAGTAATAATTAGTAATAATTAGGAATAATTAGTAATAATTACCAATAATTACCAATAATTAGGAATAATTGGTAATAATTACCAATAATTACCAATAATTACCAATAATTACCAATAATTGGTAATAATTACCAATAATTGCAAATAATTGCAAATAATTAGGAATAATTAGTAATAATTAGTAATAATTAGCAATAATTAGGAATAATTAGTAATAATTAGGAATAATTAGTAATAATTAGGAATAATTAGAAATAATTAGGAATAATTAGTAATAATTAGGAATAATTAGTAATAATTATCAATAATTATCAATAATTAGCAATAATTAGTAATAATTACCAATAATTAGCAATAATTACCAATAATTAGCAATAATTAGCAATAATTAGTAATAATTAGCAATAATTAGTAATAATTAGCAATAATTAGGAATAATTAGCAATAATTAGGAATAATTACCTATAATTAGGAATAATTACCTATAATTTGGAATAATTACCAATAATTTGGAATAATTACCAATAATTAGCAATAATTAGTAATAATTTGTAATAATTACCAATAATTTGTAATAATTAGTAATAATTAGTAATAATTAGTAATAATTAGGAATAATTAGTAATAATTAGGAATAATTAGTAATAATTAGGAATAATTACCAATAATTACCAATAATTTGTAATAATTAGTAATAATTATCAATAATTACCAATAATTGCCAATAATTAGTAATAATTATCAATAATTGCAAATAATTAGGAATAATTGCAAATAATTAGGAATAATTAGTAATAATTAGTAATAATTAGGAATAATTAGGAATAATTAGGAATAATTAGGAATAATTAGGAATAATTAGTAATAATTAGGAATAATTAGGAATAATTACCAATAATTACCAATAATTGGTAATAATTACCAATAATTGCAAATAATTGCAAATAATTAGAAATAATTAGTAATAATTAGTAATAATTAGTAATAATTAGTAATAATTAGTAATAATTAGGAATAATTAGTAATAATTAGGAATAATTAGGAATAATTAGTAATAATTACTAATAATTAGGAATAATTAGTAATAATTAGGAATAATTAGGAATAATTAGGAATAATTAGGAATAATTACCAATAATTGCCAATAATTACCAATAATTGCAAATAATTAGGAATAATTAGGAATAATTAGGAAAAATTAGGAATAATTAGCAATAATTAGGAATAATTAGGAATAATTAGTAATAATTAGTAATAATTAGGAATAATTAGGAATAATTGGGAATAATTAGGAATAATTAGGAATAATTAGTAATAATTAGGAATAATTAGGAATAATTAGTAATAATTAGGAATAATTAGTAATAATTAGGAATAATTAGTAATAATTAGGAATAATTAGTAATAATTACCAATAATTAGTAATAATTACCAATAATTTGTAATAATTAGTAATAATGACCAATAATTGCCAATAATTACCAATAATTGCGAATAATTAGGAATAATTAGGAATAATTAGGAATAATTAGTAATAATTAGGAATAATTAGTAATAATTAGGAATACTCACGAATACTCACGAATACTCACTAATACTCACGAATAATCACGAATACTCAGGAATACTCAGGAATACTCAAGAATACTTAGCAAAAAAATTATATTATCAACATTTATGAAAAAAATATTAATATTATTAAAATAATAAAAATTTATAAAATATTAAAATTATCAATATTCACAACAGATTTTGCTCTATTCTTAACATGCTCAAATCTTAAAGGGTCGCTAATTGTCAGGTCATGCGCAATAAAAAGTTTGTGTCAGCCATGTCCAATGTAAACTCTATAATTGTCCTTACATGGTCGATCACCTCAAAAGTAATGTTGCACTCAGACAAACCAAGTCATTCCCTTCTTATCTATAAGAATCATCTCACATGAACCATTACATAGACCATTCTTCCTTGAAAATTTAAGGGAAAAATAATGATATCCCCTCAAATTTTTAAGGAAGAATGATCTATGTAAAGGTTCATGTGAGATAATTCTTATAGATAAGAAGGGAATGACTTAGTTTGTCTGATTGCAACATTACTTGCGAAGTGATCAACCATGCAAGGACAATTATAGAGTTTACATTAGACATGGCTGACACAAACTTTTTATTGCGCATAGCCTGACAATTTGCGACCCTTTAAGATTTGAACATGTTAATAATAGAACAAAGTCTGTTATGAATATTGATAATTTTAATATTTTTTAATTTTTGTTATTATTTTAATAATATTAATATTGTTTTTTCGTAAATATTGATAATATTTTTTTTATTACTAATAATTAGTAAACGAAATCTGCTTGGATAATGAAGGGAAAATTTATAATCATCTCCACAACGATGATTACCAAATTTCC
Source organism: Viscum album (assembly GCA_963277665.1). Taxonomy (NCBI): domain Eukaryota; kingdom Viridiplantae; phylum Streptophyta; class Magnoliopsida; order Santalales; family Viscaceae; genus Viscum; species Viscum album. Next base: position 1,410,857,766 of record OY728125.1, read on the forward strand.
TTTCATTATTCAAGCAGTTTTCCTTTTGCTAAGTATTGCTAAGTATTTCTAAGTATTGCTAAATTAGTAATAAATAGTAATAATTAGCAATAAATTGTAATAATTAGTAATAAATTGTAATAATTAGTAACAATTAGTAATAAATTGTAATAGATTGTAATAATTATGAATAATTAGGAATAATTAGGAATAATTAGGAATAATTACATGTGGAGACAGAATGTGAAACACACAGATGAAAGGAGAATTGTATATAATATAAAAAATTATATTATTTTAATATTAATAATAAAATATACTAATAATGTAATGATGTTATTATTATATAATTAATATTTATAAAAAAAATTATATTAGTATTATTAAAAAAAATAAAAAATCAATATAATATTAAAATTATCAATATTTGTAACAGGTTTTGCTTTATTCTCAATATATTCAATCCTTGCTTGAGTGTTTTTTCTAACAAATTATTCAAAACCAGTAATGCTTTTATATTTTATAGAAAAATATGGAACAACGAGGTCGTCAACAGTCATTATTAGATGACCGCATATGGATAAATCAACGTAGAAATCCAAATGGTTCTGGTTTAAATCCAGTATATATAGAGGGTGTGGAGATTTTTTTATCATTTGCGGCATCAAATTCAGAATTTGTTTCAGAAGGAAAGATAAAATGCCCTTGTAGAAAATGTGCATTGAGAACGTTTGACACGTTTGACAAAGTGGGGGAACATCTCTTGCGTTTTGGTTTTCAAGCAGATTATGTTTTTTGGTATCAACATGGTGAACGCAGTTCCTGAGCAGGTGATACCAACTTGATTCCAGATCCATCCCGGTTTCAAGATTTAGTACATGATGTTGCAGGTTCATCTGTTCAACATACAGAAACTCCGGCTGATATAGCTTCAAATCCTGAGTTGGGACCGTCTGAATTTTATGAGTTGTTGAAGTCTGCTGAGGATGCATTATATCCTGGCTGCAAGATGAGCAAATTAGAAGCAGTTGCAAAATTTATGGCTATCAAATCAGATAACGGAATGTCAAACACATGTTTTGACCAGATATTTTCATTGCTGAAAACACTATTACCCGAAGGAAATGTTTTACCTGCAAATTACTATGAAAGTAAGAGGTTGGTTAGAAATTTGGGACTTACTTGTCAGAAGATTCATGCATGTTCAAATGACTGCATTTTATATTCAGGGGAAAATGAGTCGTTGGATAGTTGTCCCACATGTGGGCAACTGAGATATAAAGAAGGACAACACGGGCAGTCTGGTTTGATTCCTGTAAAACAGTTGAGATATTTTCCGCTTACATCCAGACTTCAGCGTTTATTCATGTCTAAGAATACAGCGACAATGATGTCATGGCATAAAGAGAATATTTCAACTGATAAAAGCATGAATCATCCAGCAGATGGTGATTCATGGAAACATTTTGATAGAGTGCATCCATCATTTGCTTTAGAAGCTAGAAATGTTCGACCGGGCCTTTCCACTGATGGTTTCTGTCCGTTTGGATCTTATGGTAGTCAATATTCATGTTGGCCTGTTTTTTTAACTCCGTATAATTTACCTCCATGGATGTTGATGAAGGAGCCATATATCTTTTTGAATTTACTAATTCCAGGACATCCTAAGAAAAATATTGATGTTTATTTGAAGCCATTGATTGATGAATTAAATTTATTGTGGAGTACTGGTGTCAGTACATATGATGTTGCAACGAAAGAGAATTTCATACTGAGAGCAGCATTGATGTGGACAATAAGTGACTTCCCGGCTTATGGGATGTTATCTGGCTGGAGTACACATGGTCAGAAATCATGTCCTTACTGTATGGGAGAGAACAAAGCATTTATGCTCATTCATGGAAAGAAACCTTGTTATTTTGACTGTCATCGCAGATTTCTTCCAGCTGATCATCCTTTTCGCAGAAACAAATCTCATTTCAGAAAAGGAACAACTGAAAGGGATGGACCTCCAAAAATGCTATCAGGTTCGGAGTTAAAATCGGTTGTATTTTCATTACCTCCCATCACTTTTGGTCCCACAATAAACCAACAGAAAATTTCTGGTTTTGGGAAAGAACACAATTGGATTAAACGTAGCATATTTTGGGATTTTCCATATTGGTCTGATTTGTTGGTCCGACACATGTTAGATGTCATGCATATTGAGAAGAACTGTTTTGATAATTTGTTTCATACAGTTTTGGATACGCCAGGAAAGAGCAAAGACAATGTAAATGCACGTTTAGATCTTGCCCAAATTTGCAGGCGTCCAGAATTAGAACTATTTGAGAATGTCAGAACAGAAAGGTTACTGAAACCAAAAGTAGCTTATACATTGTCTAAAGAAAACCGTTTATTATTTTGTCAGTGGATTGCAGATTTGAGACTTCCAGATGGCTGTGCTTCCAATTTGGGTAGATGTGTAAAGAATGGTCATATTACTGGATTGAAAAGTCATGATTGTCATGTTATAATGGAGAGACTTCTACCCATTGGATTAAGAGGTCTGTTGAATTCTGTGATTTGGGATTCCATAACAGACATGTCTCATTTTTTTCGGGAAATTTGTGCGGCTACGGTAGATTATGATGCTCTAGGAAAACTTGAAAAAGATGTTGTTGTAATTATATGTAAACTGGAAAAAATATTTCTGCCGTCTTTCTTCGACTCAATGGAACATTTGATGTTACATTTGCCATATGAAACCAAATGTGGAGGTCCGGTACAGTTTCGATGGATGTACCCATTTGAAAGATGCATGCAAAAATTGAAAAGAAAAGTACGCAACAAAGCATCTGTTGAAGGATCTATTGCAGAAGCTTATTTGCAAGAGGAAATATCTTTGTTCTGCTCCCATTATTTTGAATCTGAGTATCCTTCAAAACACAACCGAATGGGACGGAATGAGAGGAATATTGATGAAATCGACAATCAATTATCTATTTTCAACCAGTCAGAGCTTGGTTTTGGTGGAGTTTCTGAACGCTGGCTTTCAGATGATGAACATCATAGATCTCATACGTATGTTCTGCTCAACTATGAAGAGATGACATCAGTTGTACTGTAAGTGTTTATATCACTTATTCTATCATTTATGTTACAGTAAATAACTTTGGTTTTTATAGGTTGTATGATAATCATATCAAGAAACAAATTCCACAAATTACAGCAGCTGCTCTCGAAGAACGTCGACTGAAAAATTTCTCTCAGTGGTTTCAAAAACTGGTAACATAAATTCTTTATCATTTAGCAACTCATTCAATGTATAGTTTACTATATTGATAATTATTTCACAAATCTTCAGGTGTCTCGACATGCTGATAAAATTGACAAACGACTGTGTGTATTGAGTAACCCGCCTTCCAAACTTGTTAAAACTTATAATGCATATGTGGTGAATGGATTTCGATTCCACACACATGTATATGGGGAATCGAAAAAAACAATGAACAGTGGAGTTAGCTTGAGAGGATCTCATCATCGAGAAAATGAAGTTGACTTTTATGGCATACTTGATGAAATCATTGAACTCTGTTATCTTGGACAACATTACATAACCATGTTCAAATGTCGGTGGTTGGATACAGAGAGAGGCGTGCGTGTTCATCCGACTCATGGAATCATCGATATTAAATGTAAAAGTGTTCTCGCAGTAAATGAACCATTCTTATTGGCTCAACAGGCATATCAAGTTTATTATGCAAAGTACTGTGCAACATCAAGAGACTTGACTGATTGGTGGAGTGTAATAAAAATCAAAATTCGAGACAATCAGTTTAGTCAAAGTGAATGTGCTTTCACTGATGTGCAAAGAATTGATGTTTTTCAAGAGAGTACTCAAAATCAATCTTTTTTACAAAGAGATATGAGTATCGATGACGACACCCCACATTTAAGAGTTGGTGATGACGATGATGTTAATGATGTCACACATGAATTTGAAATGGTAAGAGATGAAGCAACTGCAACTCGAATGGATATCGATGATGTTGAGGAGGAATATGAAGATGACATTGACATATATGAAGATGATGATGAAGATGAACACTTATAGAATTCCATGGTATTTATATACAATCATAATATGTATATATGTATATATAATAGTAATTATCAATTATTTGCTAATATTAACATTTTCTGTTTCAGATGGACGAGGCCACATTTCGTGAGTTGGCGGAGGCTGACCTGCCTTTCGATGCGGATGAGTTGCTGGCAGATGACCCTCAGCCTGCAGGCGCTCCAGGGAGTACGCGGAGGGGGCGCGGTCTTGCACGATTGATGATTCCTGACCCCGTCCCCGAGCGACGTCCACGTCTTGGGTTTGATCCGCGCACTCGAAGGTGTGATAACCTGTGTAATAACCTGTGAATTTGACTAAGATTTCATTAATCTATTCACATAATAAATGTTTATTATTTTTTCAGTTTTTCGCATATAGCAGTCGGACAGGGCAGCGCTATTTTGCGCAACTATTTCTCTCAACCGTGGACCACATGGGAGCAGATTCCCATTGATGTGCAGCAGGCCATGTTCGGCCATTGGTTGGTACGTACGTAAATAAATAATTTTTATTTTGAAAATTATTTCATTTCTAACTTGATATTTTGATTTAATGTAGGGTTTATGGTATCCGATCGAGGATACCATGCGTGACGCCATCCACGAGGCATGGGAGGTGGCCATGCGTGATCGCCTTCGTCAGTTTTTGCACAATTTAAGAAAAGCTGCGATGAAGAAAGCAGGAGTGTCAGATTTTGATGAGTCATGTAGAGCACACCGACCAGAGTACATTTCATCCCATGTATGGGATGGATTATGTGCGCACTGGTTGAGTGGTGCCTTTCAGAGGATATCATCGGTGGGGAGGCAGAATCGGGGGAGGCAGGAGGTGACTCATCGAGCTGGGAGTCGTTCTTTCAGTACTCATAGACAGCATCTGGTACGTACATTATTTATAAATATTTTATATAACTATAAATATTAACAGTTTATTTTTTATTCTTATAGGCTGTCGAGCACCCCGATATTACAGAGTACGACGTATATCGGAGGATGTATAGTGATCCTGCTACTGGGGAGCTCAGAGGTGATCGTCAGCATCACATCGTGGTCAGTATTATTTGTTTTCAAGTTTAAAAATTAACTGCATATAATATATTCACAATTTTAATTTTAAATTGCAACTATAGGAGTCATATGAGGCTGCAACGGCACAGGCCCGGCCTGAGAGTCAGGCCGAGGCATCAGATCAGACCACTGCCCGTCAGTTTGATGAGGCGGCATGGATGCAGGCCACCCAGTATGCCTTTGAGAAGGGCCGGGTAGTTGGTATCAGCTCTCGACTGACTCCCGGAGATTATTATGGCAGTGTTGCGATGTCGGCGTCCAGCTCGACAGGAGCTCGTGCATCTTCTTCTACACAGTATGAGGAGCAGTTGCGATCTCAGACTGCACAGATAGAGAGTCTCCGACAGGAGCAGGAGCAGATGCGTCAGCAGCATGAGGAGGAGCGTCGACGCCAGCAGCAGCTGTACGAGGAGCAGACGAGTCGGTGGCAGCAGCAGCATCAGGAGCAGATGGAGTACATGCGCCGACTCACTCATGCTTTAGGGATGGAGTTTCCTCCACCACAATCTGCAGATCCCCCACCTCCCCCCTCCCCCCCTCCTACAGATTAGAGTTTGTATTTCTGTTATAAAATTTGTGAAATCAAAATTTTTTTTTTCTATTCGTAGTTTCTGTCTCATTATAAAATATTAATAATATTATATTTTTAAATAACAATATTAATATGAATAATAATAATATTTATATTTTATAATATTAAATTTTATATATATATTAAAATTTTATTTATATAATAAAATTTTATATATATATTAAAATTTTATAATATTATAATTTAATTATTTTTTTGTAATACTTGAATTATTTTAATATTTGAATATAAAATAATTCTATTATTTTTATATTAATTAAAATAACTTATTAATATTTTTTTTATTTATGAATTATAATTATAATATTATTATATTAATTAAATTATTTATTAATATTCTATTTTTTTTATTTTTGAATTATAATTCTACTATTATTATAGTAATTAAAATAATTTATTATTTTCATTTGTAAATTATAATTCTATTATTATATTAATTAAAATAATTTATTAATAATTTATTTTTTTTATTTTTTTATAGTATTTGCGACGGGATACTATGCCCGTCGCAAATACTAGTATTATTAATAGTTTTTTATTTTTTTTAAAAGAGTATTTGCGACGGGACCCGTCGCAAATACTATGAATCGTATTTACGACGGGTCCCGGTTCCCGTCGCAAATACTAGTATTATTAATTTTTTTTATTTTCTTAAAAAAAGAGTTTTTGCGACGGGTCCTGTCGCAAAAGGTATTTGCGACGGGCCCGTCGCAAAAGGTATTTGCGAGGGGCCCGTCGCAATAACTGTTTAAAAAGTTTTTACAAAAATACGGAATACTATTTGCGACGGGGAGAATGCCCGTCGCAAAAAAAGGCTTTAGCGACGGTCCCGTCGCAAATAAGTTTAGTTGCGACGGCGTTTTTAGCAACGGGCTATTTGCGACGGTATCCCGTCACAAATAGCCCGTCGCAAATACCTGCTTTTCTAGTAGTGATATAAAAAACTTTTGGGTTCAATTGAGCATCCTTCAAAACCTTCTGGGGAACCTCTATATCCATAACCCTTGGATCAAAACTCACTAGTGCATTCTCTCTATGGACTGGGTGATTATACACTTCTTCCACTTCCAAGGTAACACCCTCAATCACTGTAGGAAATACAGACTCACTATGTGTAGTAGGAACAACCCCCCCCCCCCCATGATGAGAATGGCTTCAACGACATAGAGATTGTGAATGCCCCAAGCGTTGACATGAAGAACAATAGTCTGACCATGATTCAAAAATCACTGGTTATCTACACTGAAACTCCCCCCCCCCCCACTATGATCCATATCTGATCTACCAGAGGTTTAGAAACATCCTGTTCAACACATATATGTGGGGATATATGGTGAAACACTGAGTTGGTACGGCTATCCACACACAAGAATTACCAGAAATTTTTTTCTAGCATTCGAATGATGGAGGGGTTTTTAAAAGGAAGGGGAAGACCAAGAAAACATACCCAAATTTCCGTTTTTAGAGTATCCAGTTTCATATGGACGACGTAGGACCATCAGAATAGGTAGAACCTAGAGCTGTTACAGGTGCGAGAAGCTCTGGCCCAAGCTTGAATCAGGTCCCCCTCTGATGAGAAGCGAACCATAAAATGACGGATATCGAGAAGCCCGACGATAGCGTGATCTTGTAATCCATAAGCACCAAACACGAACCTATCGAAAGCATTGAACGATGGGTATTTGTTCCTGAAACGGACCACTAAATTCTTATTGAGGAGTGTCGAAGCTTTTGAGAACTCTGAGATTTAAAGAGAAAGATTAGGGAATCCCATCTGCAGATCGAGGACTTTAGGGCAGATCTCAATTTTAGGGAATGGTGGGAGGAAATTTGGATTGGAGAAAGGTGAGATAGTGGGATAGACTCTGAGGGGTCCCTCACCCTCCAATGGGGGAGGGACTGGATCTAGGGCCATCGCCGCCTAGATCCACTCGAATCGCAGAGCTCCCGATGCCATCGCCAATCGTCATCCTCAATTCGCCTGTCCCATACCACTTTGAAACTTTTGAAAGGAATTAACATTTTAAGTCAATTTTGTCCATATAAATAAATCCTCAAAACCATTTCGAAAACATGGAAATTAATGAGAATGATTCAGAAGAGTAAATATGTAAAACATTTAAAATAAGGTTTTAGTTAAAGTGTACCTTAAAATAATCATATTGAAATGTCTTTTATGAAACGTAGACAAGGATAATAAATATTTCCCATAAAATACTTACACATAAACAATCTAAGATAATAATGATATTGAGTAATTAACCCTTACCTAGTACTTTTCTTTTAGTCAAGGGAAAATTTAACCTTTTTTATAATAACCATAGTATATTACTAAATTATACTAGAACCATATTAATATTTATGATATCACACATGATTCATTTATTACTTTATACTACCTATTAAATAATTATTTCCATGTAAAAGTAACATTTCATGTAATAATCGCTTTCTTTATCATAAGTGTTTTAACTTTTTATTATTGATCATATCACTTGTATCAGGATTTAATTGCTTCTAGAATATCAAAAATTATTTATATATCATATATATTCATAACATAATTATGTATAATTTATAGATATATGAAATGGAATCCACTGTTTATGGAGATGGTAGGCCGTACGTACGCATAAACACTGTTTCTATTTTCATATCATATTGAATGGAAGTAAGTGATTGATATATATATATATATATATATATATATTTCTAGTATCATTATTATGTCATATATTACAAACTTTTTTATAATATATATTTTCATAATCATCATTGAGTGGTGAACGTGGAAATGAATCTTATCGTGTCATGGATATGGTAAGTCGTACGTACACACGAGCGACAATATCATTTCCTTAATGATTAAAAGGTGTTGAATTGGTTGGTATATTAATTATACCGAAACATTAGCATGTTATTTTAAGTATTTATATACATATTACTCATTGTTATATCTATCCAAATAACATATTGTTGAATAACAAATTACACCACGACGTGGAGATGGTAAGACGTATATATGCACGCATAGTGACTTTATCATTCTTAGGATGGATGTAATAATGAATATGGTGATATTTATAATAACATCATAATATGTAGAAGGAACTGGATGTAGAGACCGAATCTTGACGAACATGGAATTTACATTACTCTTGCAGAATACTTAATACATAACAAAAACAGACACACAAGGACCATAATAGTTTAGTGTCATTGGAAACTCGGTACAAAATATTCTAATAGTGGTGAATGATCTTCAACATATCACATAAATATCTTCCATTTTTTTACCTAAAACCTTTCTTTATATCCTGGGGGAAAAATAAAAAAAAGGGTGATCTCAAATGCTCCGTAAGGGTATGCATGGAGAAAATAAAAACAATCCATAAACATTTGAATGTAAAATCATGAACATAAGCAATGACATAAATCTTGGCAGTACATAAGGCATAGATCATTTAGGAAAATTAATCATGATAAAATATCATGGAAATAAAACATGTAATTGTGGAAAACCATTAAGCACTTGTTATGATTTCCATAGTAGCCAAGGAATTGCTGCCAAGACCATCAGAGTTGACAAAGTCCATTACTGAACTGGGTTTACTTGCTGTTCCAGCCCTATATTACTGAATCATATTTTACTTTCCATTCTATCCATGTTTATATCATGTGATATAAATATTTACCCAATTCATATGAGGGAGATATAGGTCCCACCCATCTCATAATGAAATCATTCTTACGTGTGCCACAAAATAAACACAATTAATTCATCATAACCCAAATATTAAAATGGGTTTGATAACCATCATCGCATCATAACATAATCTATATAAAAAAAAGGATATCATTTCATCATAAGAAGAATAAAACCATGTAAATAATAGAGACATTATACATGAAACATAATCATACTAAACAATTTCATCTTATATGGAAAATACGTTTGACAAAACACTTGAAAAGGATTCTTGAGGAAAACATCCTTTCTTCTTCAAAATAATTTCCTTTTCACAAAATGCCATGAAATTTTAAAAGAAAAATATTTTTGTTGAAAATAATCATGAAATATTTTAGAGGAAGCTTCATGAAAATAAGGTGTTATGAATCCATAAAAATCCATTCATTCCGTATAAGTTAAAAAATATTCTCCCCATACTTTTGATGGAAAAGTCAAAAAGTACGTTGTATGGTAAAACAAAAGAAAGATTCTTTGCATAACATGTGGTAAAAGTCATAAAAGGGTAAAAATGAATTTAAATGTACATAGAATAATAGAAAAAATTTTATGAATTTTTTTTATAAAACGTGGACATGGATGATAAACATAACCTCATTAAATACTTACGAATAGACAATCTCGGATAAGAACGAGATTAGAATAATTATCCCTTACCTTAGGTCCAATTTCATCCATACGTGTCCAAAACTCATGTATAGTGGGTTTAAACATATTATTAACTTGTAACGGAACCATAATAATGTTTATGATATCATATATGATTCACTTATGACTTTATATTACCTATTCTTTTATCAATTCCATGTTAAAGCAGCATTTTGGGTAAAATCATTTCATTTAGCCTGCGTGTTTGGACTTGTTGTTCTTGATATTATTACTTATATACTGACTTACCTAATTGCAGAATGTAAAACATGATTTAGATATAATATATATTCAGCATATAAATATATATGATAGATCGATAAATGGAAATGAATTACACCATTCATGGAGACGGTAGGCCGTACGTACTCATGAACGCTGTTTTCGTTTCCCTATTGAATTGAATGGAATTACGTAAATGAAACGTATATGTACATAAATATAGTATCATTATTATGTCATATCTTTCATGATTATTTATTATATATAATTTATAATCACTCTTCAATGGTTAGCATGGAGAATGAATCTCATCGCGTTCATGGAGACGGTAGTCCGTACGTACGCACAAGCGACAATATCATTCTTTTGATATTAAAATAGTATATAATTGGATGGTATATCATCCATAAAAAATCATCATAATTTTATATTTATTATTTATATCATTTATACTGATTATTATACCCATCCAAATGATGAAATGTTTGAATAACAAACTACACCACGACGTGGAGACGGTAAGCCGTATGTACGCACGTGTGGTGACTTTTTCATTTATAGGATGGATAAAATAACTAACATTGTTGTACCATTTTTATAATAACATCAACGTATATATAAGATACTGGATTTATTATTTTTTAACAGAAAAAACAAATAAGGAGGAAGTGGAAGAAGAATGGAACATCCAATAGGTGGTGAGATATTTACCTCTTCCTCGGGTTCTTCCTTTTGATTTGATCAAAAGGGATCCTTAGGTTGGATTTCTAATGAAATTAAGCCCTCTAGGATGAACGGAGGACGGTTTAGAGAGTATTTTGGTAGGGAATGTCCAAGCCAAATGGCTTTGGTGGTGTGAATTAGGGATAAGGGTGGGTTCTTTTTTATAAGAGAGGTGAGGGGCAACTTAGATAAAACATAAAATATTATTTTATAATAAAGTCATATTCGGTTTATAATGGCTTAAAATTGATTTATTTAGAAGAAAAAGTGTGGATGGGTCGAAATACTCTCTACCAATAGGTTTTAGACAACTTTGGGTCACTATATTAACCTTATCATTTATATGTAACTCTTAGTTAAGTAGTTTGACATTTACCATGTCTCTTTGTATTTTTATATTATATGTTTAATAAACATACTATACACATCCAAGAGAACCCCAAGTGGTTCATTAATGATAAAATTATAATTATATAAGACTTTTGGCTTATCCTTAGATTTTAAGGAATAGAATATCAAATAATAATTTAATATTTGATTTAAAAACTCTTTTATGTCAATTTTTACACTATTTGGTGTTTTGTTTTTTCTAAATTTATAACAGCGTTATTACATCAAAAAAAATTCATATAACCAACCCTAATATATTATATTGACCCATAAAATTTTTGGAATTCATAATAATTCTCAAATTACATTTATTTGGGTATTTATAATATCAATTATGTTAATATTTTATTAATATGGTTATTATTGCATAATCATTGTTTCATAAATAAATTAAATTATTTAATGTCTAAAAATTATAAATAAAATACCATTGTTTAGAAATATTTTTATATTTCTAATGAATATTTATAGTCGAATTTATCTTATGTATAACCCAATATTAATTTTTTTACTTATTAAAAATTGATTTTAACTCTTTTAACACTTCTTTGAATTAAATAATAATAAAAGTCCTAATCTAATCCAAGTGGACCTAAATGGTCATATTTTATTCCTAAGGTTTTTTTGGTCTAATTAAACTTATACAATAGAATTAGGACAAGTGTTAGAGTAATAATAATATCATTTTTATCCTTAATTACCCTATTTACTTTTTACCGTGGTAAATAAAAGATCAAAGTTACTATTCACAAAATATTATTTTCATCTCATTGAACCATATTTTACATAATTATATTAACCATGTTTCTCTTATTTTTGAAATTCAACTCACAGAAGCGGTAAAATTAATTTTTATGTAAATTTGCAAATTAACCTAGGAGGTGGGTAGAAGACGGTAAAAAGTTCTATAAAATTTTTATATATCTAAAATTATTATAAAATGACTCCAATGAATTTAATTGAACTTATATAGGTATTAGGTATCTATTTTGACCTAAAATAACTTTATATAAAATAAAAAATTATTTAAATAATGATTCGGGTTTAAACTATAACTCAGTGTTTTTGACTATTCATCAAAAATTGGAAGTTTTCAGAAAAATACCAAGAATTCACCCTAAGCTAATTTTGATATTACGAATCCAAAAATGAAGTCCATTTTTAAAGATAAAATTTATAAAATTTCAAAAAGTGTGCATTTCTATTCATAATGACTAGTTTGTATAATATTTTAATAACAAATTGTCGTTTAGTGAAACATGGTATTGCGTACTTCACACTCTATCGAGCAAGGTCTTGATTGCGTGTAATGATTGCCAAGTCAGGGCTGCGTATAGTGCAATCTACCTTTGGTGTTGCGTATAACATAATGAAAACTTATTTCATTTACACATTAAACAAAATCTATACTTAATGTTGCGTAGAATAATTTTCAAAAAACGAACTTGAAATTGTGTGTAACATGAGCCAAGAATAGTGTTGTGTATACTGAAAGATAATATGGTGTTTCATATAGTAAAATATAATCCTAGTATAGTGTACAATAGAAAAATAATATATCTCATAGAATCTCAGGGTGTTACATTCTACCCCCCTTAATATGAATTTCTCCCTTGAAATTCGTCGGGGTTATAAATCGTTTATTAGTTGAAAGTTTCATTCATAGAAACCCACATCGTAAAAAGGAATACTAAAACATAATTTTAAAAAGTGAAGTATGAAACATAAAGGTTACCCAAATTAACTCATCACTAGGTTTCCACATATGAGAACATAGGTGAAAATATGGATATGGATGAGAAATTTAACCATCAAGTTCTGATGGAGAGTGGTAGAGAACATGGATATGAAAAATCCAAGAATCAAAAAGCCAAAAATTTATGATGATCTAAGGTACCATCTAGGACAACGTTTTTTTTTCAAGATCATTTCCCTAAAGATGAAAAAAATGGAATTTGAAGAAATACTTAATTTATTTTGGTACAATCTCACCATTGGCCATTCCTTGAAAAATTTCCACTTCATCTCTTAAACAAAATGAAGTTGAATTTTTCATTCGTGAAGTGTTAGTAGATCTTGCGATACAATGATAGGTCATTATATATATCTCAAACAAAAGGTTAACAAAAGTTATTAAATACACATCAGTCCATCTATTGTGAAATTAATCATATATGGTTCCTAAAATAGACTTATACTTCATATATCATACCACTTAATAAATTAAAACTAATTTATACTAACCAGGGAATTCATTTATGCAAGTGGTAGGTGATAAAGGTCTGTCGCACTTCGGTTGTGGGTTCGATTCCCGCATCATTGTCCAATGTGACGGGTTGTCACCAATCTTACGGGTGGTCCTTTTTCTAAAACTATACTATTACAATATTCCAGAAATAATATAAAAAATTTCTAGCCTTAAACAATACTATCTGATGTCCAAATTAATGAATTAAAACCATTAGGATTTTTGGAAATACTTCTGTCCAATCTCATAGTATACACAAAATGAATACTAGAAAGGTCATCTACCATGCATGTGAATACCATCATTTATCCCCCATATATGATAAGATATCTCTTGTTGGTCACATTCCAAACATTTTAATTCCTTAATCATGTATTCTCTTGAAAGATGAGTTACCATAGAAACTTAGTGAAAACATGAATGCTATCAAAAGTTAACTCTTTCCACATACCAAAATCCCAAAAATACTCTATACTCAAACCATGATATCACATTGTGATTATATCAATCACGAGTTCATAAATACTATCAAACATATTATTTTCTTCTTATCCCTTCCTTATGCATATATCATCTACTTTCCAAAAATATATGAATAACCTTTCATGGTTACCGGTACCATTCAATGTATACATTCAAATACTCATGAAAAAACAATAGTGTAACAATCCTTAGATGTTTCTTTATTCCATAGTACCATTAAATTACCTTTACAAAATTACTCTTGATAAACATAAAATCATTCCACTACCATCTAAAACCATCGACCGAGCATCATCATTTTATTCGTCAACACTTCTTTCATATCATGTATCATTTTTAGTCTCCTAATCATCATAAACATAAATACTACCCATATGACCATGCTGATTCTCTTCATGAGACTTTCCCTTAGGGCATTGGTTTGCATAATGCCCGTACATTCCACATTTAAAACATTTAACTATTGTTGATGTCTTAGAAATACCATTATCATTGTCCATAGTGTTATATGAACCATTTCCTTTTCAATTATTTGATTTTTGTCATTCTTTTCCACAACTAAATCATATTCCAGTTCCTTTTAATCTATCCTTAATGTCTCTTCCCACATGGTTTACTTGATGAAAATTGAACATTATTTCCTCTATGATCATCATGGAACTCCTTCTCTCTCTTATTAACTGAGTCTCTAAACTTACCAATGTTGAGATTATTGATCATATTATGAGATTTATTATTAGGAATGATAATGATGTTTCTCCTTCAAAATCCCATTTCATTTTCTTGATCATGAAGAATATCATTCCATTTTCCATCATATTCTCTATTAACATGAATCTTTCGGTTTCAAGCCTTTTTCTAAAACCCAAAAAGAATAGTGTGAGAGGAAAAACTAATTATAGGAAAATAACATAATAAAGGGGGGTACTTTAAATATCTAACATCATAAGTTTAATCCTAGGTTATTGATGATTGTTATCATAATTCTTGGACTATAAACAATACTTATACTTTACCTTAGGTACATCCCTAGACATGCCTTAGAAATATCTCTAGGAATTTCACTAAAGTTTTTGGAACCTATTTTCCAAAGGTAAACTAAACCTTTCCTCTGATACCAACTGTAGAGACCCACATTTGACGTACATTGAAATTACATTACTTTTTCAGAATAATTAATACTTAATAAAAACAGACACCCAAGGACCATACTATTTTAGTGTCGTTGGAAACTCAGAACATAATATTCTAATAATGGTGAAAGATCTTTAACATCTACCATAAAGATCTACCATTTTTTACCAAAAAAATTTCTCCATATCTTGGGAAAAACATAAAAAAAAAGGTGAGCTCAAATGCTCAGTCAGGGTGTGCATGGAGAAAATAAAAACAATCCATAAAAATTTGAACATAAAAACATGAACATAAGCAATGACATAAATCTTTGCTGTACATAAGGCATAGATCATAATGGAAAATTAATCATGATAAAATATCAAGGGAATAAAACATGTAATTTTGGAAAACCATTAAGCACATTTTATGATTTCTATAGTATCCAAGGCATTGCTTCCAAGTCCATCATAGTGGACAAAGTCCATTACAGAACTGGGTTTACTTGTCGTTCCAGCTCTGTATTACTGAACCGGATTTTACTTGTTGTTCCATCCATGTCTATCTCATGAGATATAAGTCATTACCCAATTAATTATAGGGATAATAGGTCCCAACAATCTCATAATGAAATCAATCTTAGGTGTGCCACAAAATAAACATAATTCATTCATCATAACCGAAAGAATAAAATGTGTTTCATAAACATCATCCCATCATAATGTAATACATATAAAAAAATGGATATCATTTCACTATAAGAAGAATCAAATCATGTAAATAATAGAGAAATTATAATTGAAACATAATCATACGAAATTATTTCATCTTAGATGGAGAATAGTTTTTACAAAACACTTGAAAATAATTCTTAAGGAAAACATCCTTTCTTATTCAAAATCATTTTATTTCACAAAATGCCATGAAATTTTAAAAGAAAAGGATTTTTGTTGAAAATAATCATGAACTCTTGTAGAGAAATATTGATGAAAATAAGGTGTTATGAATCTGTAAAAATCCATTCATGCAGTATAAGTTAAAAAAACATTCTCATCAA
This sequence comes from Viscum album, assembly GCA_963277665.1. Taxonomy (NCBI): domain Eukaryota; kingdom Viridiplantae; phylum Streptophyta; class Magnoliopsida; order Santalales; family Viscaceae; genus Viscum; species Viscum album. Next base: position 1,410,874,141 of record OY728125.1, read on the forward strand.
AATTTTTCTGGAAAAGTCAAAAAGTACCTCGTATGGTAAACAAAAGAAATATTCCTTCCATACCTTGTGGTAAAATTCATAAAAGGGTAAAAATTATTTTAAAATTTCATGGAAGAATAGTAAACATTTTATGAAAATTTGTAAACATGGACATGAATGATAAACATAACCCCAGTAAATACTTACGAATAAAAAATCTCAGATAAGAACGAGATTGGAATAATTAACCCTTACCTTATGTCTAATTTCTTCTGTACATGTCTGAAACTCTTGTATAGTGTGTTTATACATATTCTTAACTTGTAACATAACCATAATAATGTTTATGATATCATATATGATTCACTTATGACTTTATATTACCTTTTCTTTTATCAATTCCATGTTAAAGCAGCGTTTTGGGTAAAATCATTTCATTTATCGTACGTGTTTGGACTTGTTGTTCTTTGAATTATTACTTATATACTGATTTAATTAAATCCAGAATGTAAAAAATGATTTAGATATAATATATATTCATCATATAAATATATATGATAGATCTATAAATGGAAATGAAATACACCATTCATGGAGACGGAAGGTCGTAGGTACGCATGAACGCTATTTTTGTTTCCCTATTGAATTGAATGGAATTACGTAAATGAAACGTATATGTACATAAATCCAGTATCATTATTATGTCATATATTTCATGATTATTTATTATATATACTTTATTATCACTCTTTAATGGTTAACAAGAAGAATGAATCTAATCGCGTTTGTGGAGACGGTAGTCCGTACATACGCACGAGTGAAAATACCATTCTTTTGATATTAAAATTTTTATAAATTGGATGGTATATCATATATAAAGAATCATAATAATGTCATATTTATTATTTATATCATTTATACTCATTATTATACCCATCCAAATGATGAAATGTTTGAATAACAAACTACACCACGACGTGGATACGCTAAGCTGTACGTACGCACCTGTGGTGACTTTTTCATTCATATAATGGATAAAATAAATAATATGGTTGTAACATTTTTATAATAACATCACAGTATATATAGAATACTGAAGTTATTATTTTATAATGGAAACAACAAAGAAGGAGGAAGTGGAAGAAGAATTGAACTTTTAATAGGTGGTGAGATATTTTCCTCTTCCTCGGGTTCTTCCTTTTGATTTGATCAAAAAAGCTCTTTAAGTTAGATTTATGACTAAAGGAAGGAATATAGGATTAAGGAAGGACATTTGAGAGGGTAATTGGGTAGGGTTTGGCCAAGCCGAATGGCTTTGAAGGTGTGAATTAGAGAGAAGGGTGAGTGCCTTTTTAAAAGAGAGGTGAGGGGCACCTTAGAAAAAACTTAAAATATTATTTTATAATAATGTCATATTCAGTTTATAATGTCTCAAAATTGATTTATTTTGATGAAAATGTGGGTATGGGTCGAAATCCTCTCAACCAATTTTTTTTAGATAGGTTTGGGTCACTATATTAACCTTATCATTTATATATAACTCTTAGTTAAGTAGTTTGACATTTATCATGTCTCTTTGTATTTTTATATTATATGGTTAATAAACTTCCTATATACATCTAAGAGAACTCCAAGTGGTTAATTAATGATACACATATCATTATATAAGTCTTTTGTAAGAACCTTATATTTTTAGAAATAGAATATTAATTAATAATTTAATATTTGTTTTAAAAACACTTTTATGTCAATTTTGACACTATTTGGTATTTTGTTTTTGCTAAATTTATAAAACCATTATTACTTCGTAACAAAATCATATAACCAACCCCAGTATATTATATTAACCCATAAAATTAGTGGAATTTAGAAAGAGTCTAAAATTACATTTATTTGGGTATTTATAACATCAATTATGTTAATATTTCATTAACAAGGTAATTACTGCATCATCATTGTGTCATAAATAAATTAAATTATTTAATGTCTAAAAATTGTAAATAAAATACCATTATGTATTAAATCTATTTTCATTTCGAATAAATATTTATATTCGAATATATCTTATGTATAAACCTATATTAAGAATGTTTTACTTATTAAACTTTGATTTTTACTCTTTTAACTATTCTTTGAATTAAAGAATAATAAAATTTCTAATCTAATCCAAGTGGACCTAAATGGACATATATTCCTAAGGTTTTTCTAGTCGAATTACACATATACAATAGAATTAAGACATGTGTAAGGGTAATAAAAATATCATTTTTATCCTTAATTATCCTATTTACTTGTAACCGTGGTAAATAAATGTTAAAAGTTACTATTCACCAAAAATTATTTTAATCTCATTGAACCACAATTTACTTACTAAAATAAACTGTGTCTATCAGATTTTTGAAATTCAACTCACAGAAGCGGTAAAATTATGTTTTATGTCAATTTTCAAATGCTCGTAGGAGGTGGGTAAACGACGGTAAAAAGTTCAATAAAATTTTTATATATCTAAAATTATTATAAAATGACTCAAATGAATTACATTAAAATTATATAGGTATTATGTATCTATTTTGACCTAAAATAACTTTAAATAAAATAAATAATTATTTAAAAAAATTCGGTTTTAAACTATAACTTAGTGTTTTCACTATTCATCAAAAAATTAAAGTTTTCAGAAAATTACGCAAAATTCACCCTATTCTAATTTTGATATTCTGAATCCAAAAATGAATTCCATTTTGAAAGATAAAATTTATACAATTTCAAAAAGTGGGTATTAATATTCATAATGTCTAGTTTATAGAATATTTTAATAACATGTCATTCTTTAGTGAAACCCGTTATTGCGTACAACACATGCTATCGAGGAAGGTCACGATTGAATGTAATGCAAGACAAGTTAGGGTTGCGTGTAGTGCAAGATCTATTTGGTGTTTCATATAACAAAATCAAAACTTATTTCATTTATACATTAAACAAAATATATTCTTAATTTTGCTTAGATTAATTTATACAAAACGAACATGAAATTGTGTGTAACACGATCCAAGAATAGTGTTGCGTACACTGAAAACTAATACGGTGTTGCTTATAGTACAAGCTAATCTTGGTGTAGTGTACAATAGGAAAAGAATATATCTCATAAATTCTTGGGGTGTTACATTTGAGTTCTTATTTTTGTATGGAAATAACAATGAAATAGAATGTGGAAGAAGAAAAGAACTTTGAAAGGGTTGATAAAATAATTACTTCGTCTTCGAGTGTTTCCTTTTGATTTGAACAAAATGGTTCTTTAGGTTGGCTTTCTACTCAAGGTAAGGGCACTTAATTGAATTTAGGGAAGTTGTGAGGAGATTTGGGCAGGGTTTAGCTGATCCAAATGGCTTTGGAGGTGTTATTTGGAGAGAAGGGGAAACACCCATTTATAAGAGAGGTGAGGGTCACTTTAGGAAAATATTGAAATATTGTTTTATTATAAAATAATTTTCGGTTTATAATGGATTCAAATGAATTTATTTCGAGTATTATGTGGTTATGGGTAGAAATAATTTCAAAAAATAGGTTTTAGACATGTTTAGGTTACTATTTTAACCTTATCTTTTAGATTTAACTCTTAGTTATACAGTTTAACTTTTACGATGTGTTCTTGTATTTTTATATTACATGGTTAATAAAGAAATTATAAATTTCCAAGAGAACCCCAAGTGGTTCATTAATGACATATATATCATTGTAGATTCCTATGACCAAACCTTATAATGTTAAGACTATTATATTATTTAATAATCTAGTATTTGTTTTAAAAATACATTTATTTCAATTTTGAAACTATTTGACATTTTGTTTTTCTGAAAGTCATAACATCATGATTACTTGGATAAAAACTCATTTAATAAACCCCAAAATGTCATATTAGCCTATCGAATTAGTGAAATGCATCAAAATTCTTAGTTTATATTTATTAAGATATTTATAATATCAATTATTTTATTCTTTCAATAATAAGGTAATTACTACATTATCATTGTGTCATAAATAAATTAAATTATTTAATGTATAAAAACTATAAATAAAATACAATTTTTTCAGAAATCTTTGAATATTTCTAATTAATATTTATGGTTGAATTTATCTTATGTATAAATCTACATTAAAAAATTTTTAGTTTTGAAATTTAGAATTTAACACTTTTTACTATTATTTAAATAAAATAATAATAAATGTCCAAATCAAATTTAAGTGGGTCAAAAAATATCATATTTTATCCCAAAGGTTGATTTTTGTCGGAATTCACTTATCCAATAGAATTAGGACATGTGTTTGGGTAATTATAATATCATTTTTACCTTTAATTACCTTATTTACTTTTAAATGTGGTACATAAAATTCAAAAGTTACCATTCATAAAAATTTATTTTCATCCTTTTGAACCAAATATTTCTTACTGATGTCAAAAAAGTCTCTTGGATTTTTTAAATTCAATTCACAGAATTGTTAAAATTATGTTTTATGCATATTTGCAAATGTGCCTATAAGGTGGATAAAAGATGTTTAAAAGTTCAATAAAATTTTAAAAATCTAATTTTATTAAAAAATTACTCAAATGAATTAAATTGAACAAACATAGGTATTATGTATCTATTTTTACATTAAAATAAATTTAAATTAAATAAATAAATTTTTATATAAAAATTTAGTTTTATACAAAAAACGCAATATTTTTCACTAATCATTAAAAATTAAATGTTTTCAGAAAAATACCAAAAATGCACCCTAAGATAATTTTGATATTATAAATTAAAAAAAATGATTCTATTTTACCAAATTCAGAACATATAATTTTCATTAATTAATTTCAAATTATTTCCCATTGTCAAAACCAAAGGAGGGTTTTTAAAAAGTAAAAACTATCAAAAATTGACAGGTGTCTATGTCCAATTAAAATTCGAAATCAGTAATAATGACCTAAATTATATTAAATGACAAAAATATAATCTAATTATACATTAAAACCAATTAAAATAATAATAAAAAAATATAATGAAATTATATTAAAAGGATGTTTTGAATTAAAATGCAGTATTTTTCACTATTCATTAAAAAAATGAACTTTATCAGAAAAATACCAAAAATTTCCCCAAAGTAAATTTTGATGTCCAAATTCTAAAGAAGAAGTTTATTTTGTCATGTAAAACATATAAAACTGAGAAAACTATATTTAAAAAGGGTTCGCCATCAAAAGGAAGTAAAACAACATTTGAAACAATATTATATTATTTCATGCTTAAAATTCGATTCATTATTTTTTTAAGACTCTAAATTTTATTGGATAAATTTAAATATATTTAATAAACATGTTTAACCATAATATATCATGTTCTATTCATTCCCGCCAATATAATGGAAATGCAATAACTAGCATTTAAAATAATAATATTATAATATTATTTTTTGGTATAACTCAATGTTGTGTGCTATGTAAGATTTTAGAGAAATATATTATTGCATATTGAGTATGATATTAGACATTTCATTCCATTTAATGTAAAATTAATATTTAATTCATGGATATTAATAAATATGAAAGTATCATATCCTTTATTTATCTGGGATGTTATAAAGAATGAATGGGAGACTGATTCAAGTGAAAAAAAACATTGAACAGAGCGAGTGGGTTGAGAAAAAACATTTAATCTAGACCAGAAGATTCAATAATTAGAATATATCCGGAGAGGAGTTCTTGCATGAATAGGACAATCTAGACTCTCAATTCAAAGCTATTATGATTAGCAAATCTAACTCAAAGTTTCATCAATTTCCTGGAATTTATATAAGGGGATTGTGCCTAATAGGTTTAAGCTAGTTTTTAATAATTATATTGTTTTCTATAGTGTTTTATGGTTTTTCTGAACTTAAAGGTTTCACACTTTTTCCAAAAAAGTTTCCTTTAATAATAATAAATTTTTGTACATAAGAGTTTATACTTATGGGTTAAAATGTATGTTTTTATGAGTTGAACTCATTAAATGATGAAAATAAATATCTTACATGTATAATTGATTTAATAGTTATTATATATTATACATAGTTATGGGTGGGTCCAAGACATGGCCTCCTAAGGAATCAGGTAATTATTTATTTTTTAGAGAAATGATATTTGAATTTAATTATTATATGTCATTCCATTAAAGGTGAATACTAATGAAAAATGGTGATGAAGATTACCTGATGGAAATATTTTGATGTGTTTTAATGAAAATATTTTCATTTATTGAGATAGAGAAATTGTATGATTTTTAAAAGGTGAATTTTTTTTTCCTCGAAAATATTTTCACGAGTTGTCATATTTTCCAAAAACACCTTTACGTTAATTAATTAATTATTTTATTCATTTTAAGAAATTATTTTATAGTTATTTTTATTATATTAAGGTTATTTCATGTTTGAAAATAATCCTTATACTTTTTAAATTTTATTTGTTTCAAAGGAATAATTTTTAAATATTTTCATGTATTTTAATATAATAATTAGTATTTTTTTTCATTATGATCCATAATGAGTTTTATGATCATCCGAAATTTTCAAAAAAATTCAATAGGTCTTAAGAATCTATTTTGAATATTATGATGTCTAGATCTAAATTTGATATTTTGGCATTGAATGAAGTAGGTTCATCACATAAATAGTTTTTTAGTGGGAATAATTCACAATGGGGGGACTAGTATGTGTTTTCTTATATAAGGTATTTCCCCATTAATTATATAAAAATATAAAACTAAAATGACTTTAAAGTATTAGTAATTCAATATTTTATTTATATCTTATAATTATGTGCTTTTTAGGTTCTTTTCCACAAAATTTGTATTAGAGAAGGGTTTGAAGGTTATGATGTTATCAATTGAGGATAATTTAAAATTTATAGATATAAAAATAGGTTGATAATTTAAGTGTGATCATTAATTAAAAGTAAAATATACACCTTATGTGATTATATTTTATGGCGATTAATGATATATTGTGTGACATATATTGGGTTTGATGAAGAATACATTATTATAGTATATATTTCCCTTAGGATTAATATATAATTTAGTGTGAAGATTATTTTGGAATAATGTTATTATAATTTTTGGGGCCTAAGATTAAAGCTATAAATAACCATTAGGGTTTGAATTTGATTTTATGTTGGGGTAATTATTGTTATTTACGACAATATTTATTTGATTTTTGGGTAATAATTTTATTAATATTGATAACATTAGGGACTGAAAATTTATTTGGTGTTTAGAAATTATAATTTTATTGGATGAAAATAAATGTATTTTTTTGTAACATAACATGGTTAAGGTATATATAGAAAATAATTGGCTAGTTGTGAGTTTATTAATAGAGAAATAAATATTAAGTTCTTTTTCATAGGGGTTTACATTCAATTTGTTTTAAAAAATGGTCAGTATATTTTGGGATAATATATGATTAATTTATCTTTATATTTGGTTAGTGACATTATGTCACTACCTGACATAAGACAGGGCTCAATCTGTAATTACCCCATGCCTACCTCTATAGGCCTGGGGCCGGTGACCAGCACCGGAGTCATAAATAACATGGGGAGGAATTTTTCTAAGTACCAGTATGGACACAAATAATCATCTCAATGCATAAGTGAAGAAGAATAATTAGAAAATATGAAAAATACAATGGAAATAACCATGAATTCAAAACCTCTAGATAGTACACGATTAATGTAGTGTAAACTAGAAAGTAAATAGAAAAAAATACTTGCCCAACCAAAAAGGTGTCGCAACCTGAAAGAAATGGATAGATAAATTCTAAGAGATCCCAACACCTAATCTCAAAGATGCAACAATCATACACAGTCTAAAGTACCAGGTATCCCTGAGCTCCTCTGAAGTCACCAGTGACCTATTTGTCATTTTCATAAGACATGAAAAGTTCATACAATGAAAATGTAGGTGTGAGTATAAGACCATAGCCTTAAACATTACATAATCTTGAAATAATTTAATAATTCGGATTGAGAATCTTTTCATTTTTAGAGATTTAGATAATTAGGCCGTAACTATTACATTACTTATCCATAATTACAAAGTAGATCCATCTACTCAGTTTCCACTTTTTTTAACAAAATAAAAACTATTAAAATTAGAAACATGTTTAGTTCCAAGTTTTGGACATCATGAATTTTCCTTGATCCCATCCTTGGCCCTATTAATCTATAAGTCCATTGAAAAACATTTCAAAACATGGGATGAGTATAAAAATCTTAGTAAGGTTTATAAAATAAATAAGCAAAACCCTATACCATCAATAAATAAAAATCAATTAAACCATTATTTTCAATCATAACATACCTAATGAAATCATAATATTTATGGATAAAACACAAAAATCATAAATTATAAAGGTAACTTATGGAATTTATAACGTACTTACATTGTAGCTTTGACAGATACGTAGGGAGTTATGTTTGGAATACTAACTATAGTATATTCCCTAAATCTCTTTGGATAATCATTAACATTTACCTCCGTCATGTTACCCAATTCATTAGAGAGTTTTCCCAGGCTTACCCACCCTAGGTTTATCATGGAACCACCCGTATATGTAAAAAATTCCCAAGAACCATAACGTAATCATAACACATAACATAATCCTAAAGAGAAAAAAAATTTCCAATTCCAATCATAATACAACATTTCAAGATATTGACATAATAAATATCTTTTCAAAACCATTTTCAAAACCATTGAAACATTTAATAAAGATATTTTTGAATCAAAGTGGCCCATAAAACATTGATGATTTTAAAGCTATTATCATTTTAAAACATTAATTTATATATAAATAAATCCTTAAAACCATTTTTAGATCATGGACATTAATTAAAATGACTTTTAAAACTAAATCTTTAAAACATTTAAAACAATGTTTTAGTTAAAGAGTCCCTTACCACTTTAGAAAATACTTGAATAAAACCAATTAAAGAATAAAATTAAACCAAACTCATAATATCATGAGAATATGGAGATTCATGATATAATATTTCAAAAGGTCAGTATATATACACTATTGGATAATAATGGTGAACAAGATCAAGATACACCTCAAATGAAAGGAGATTGAGACATAGGCTATAAAAAGAAATTGAAGGAAATGACGGAACCAAACCCTAGGATGCTCTCCTTCTTCCAGTGACAATGGTGGTCCCCGTGCTAGCCCCTCCTCCCTCGGTGGGGGAGGGAGCTTCGTTGCCCTTTGGGAGAGCAGAGACATCATTTCGTCCATTTTCCAACCCTGATTTTCTTACCCCATTTCCGAAAGCTTCTTTAAGACCTAATGTTCTGGATCTCATTGATGGCCTCCCTAATCTTCAGCTTTCGACCTCTGAATTCTCCGAAACCTCTGCCCCCTTAAAACTCACATTGGTTGGGTGCTTCAAGTTGACAAGACCTTTGGTTGATGCGTTAGATATGTTTATCTTCAGCTCATGGGATCTCCAGGAAAGGGAGATTGTCTGTTTGTTTGACTGCCACCACATCATGATTTGATTTGAATCGGAGGTAGACCTCATCAAGGCATGGTCAAAAACTCTGCGTAATGTAAATGGTTCTAGATTCTTCTTCAACCGACAGTCTTTTGAATTCCATATGAATTCTGATTCCCCGTTTATAGCGGTTTGGGTTAATTTTCCCAATCCCCCATTGCCGTTCCAGAATCCTTCTGTTATTCGAATGATAGGTAATCTCATAGGTAGATTTTTGTGTTCGGATAGCCTCACTGAAGCGGGTTGTCACCCAGTCAGTCCAACGGTATGCATGGAATTAGATGCATCTCGAAAGCCTTTTGATTATGTCTGGATTACAAATGGAGAGGAGTATAGGTGCAAACAATAGGTCGTATACAAGATTTGGACAGACTTATTCTCCTCATGCGGTCATTTGGGTCATTCTTTGGAGGTCTGTTGTAAAGGTCTTCCACTGCAGGAAGTCTGTCGCTGGGGATTGAAGTCTATAGCTAAGAAGGAGGCTAGTGTGAAAGGTAAGGCTCCTGTAGCTAGTGTTTAAACTGGCCCATCGCAGATGAAAATCGGTGGAGGCAGGGGTAGGAAATTACACTCTCAGTGGCTGGTAGAGTTGGAACAACTGAGCAGAGATTGAAACAGGTCAGTCGAGGTTACACGTGGGTCAGAATTGAGGAGGAATGCTAGGGCGTTCCCGGATGAATTGGTAGGACAATCTGAACCCGTGGGAGGCTCACTGCAGCAGAAAGAGGTTCATGTTTTGACGTCGGTGGTGGGTACAAAGGATACAATGGATCATAAGGCAGGAGGTGTAGTGAAATGTCATACTGAGACTTCTGGAGCAGATAGCGGTGGATCTCGGAGGGGAGTCGGAGGTGAAATTAAGGTCATGCAGCCAAGTGATAGGGAATTCGCCCAGTATAAGGCTTCTTAGAGTGATGGTAGGAAAATATAGGGTGAGAACCAAGTGGAAGATGCTGAGGAGGACAATAGTAGAGCTTTTTTCTTGGAGATGGTCAGAGACAGTGAGGACCTACACAAGGAGAAGCATGGGCCAACACTGGATGACGAGGTCTGCAATCCAGCTGGTAAGGAAGGGAGCTATTTTTCATGGAACCAATATTATATTCTGGTGAAGAATAGCTTTGATGGCCTTGGTACATTTGGGGAGTGTATGGAGGGGACCATTGAAGGTAGTAGGGGTAATTCCACAGGGGAAACCATACCGATGGGTAATAGATGTAACAGGGGGAGGAAAGGTAAGAGGGACTACTCCATCCTGCCGCCCCCTTGAAGACTTGGCCAACAAAAAATAAAATGGAAGAGAAGGTGGAAAGCGAGGCCATGTGCCAGGACCCTCCTGGCCAACCTGATCTTTCCTTGTATCTGCTTCCGTGTTCAGAGGATGAGATGATAGAGAAGGTGCTATTTCTTAATGCCTCAGAAGAGGAAGCATCCAAGATGATGGGTCGTGACATTGGAATGAATCTAAGTGAGGATCAATATTCCTGGGTTGAGAAACAAGACACGATACTGGTAGGGGGTTTCAATAAGGGGTTGATAAGTCATGAAGAGTATATAGAGGTCTGGGATAAACTGACCTCTGCATTGGAGGTTCTTTTAAGTGACGAGCTGCACACTCAGGTAACAGTTATTTCCTAGAATTTTTTCATGGATATGGATGTTGGAAGAATTATAATTTTCTTCATTGATGCTGCTTTAACTTTATCTGTTTAATTCATGGTTTTCTCTCTCTTAACTTCTATATTCCTGTGATGAGGTTTCTCTCAGATTGTGCTACTGCGGATGCTTTAGTGTTTTATTTTCTACTTATTACATGGATCTACTTCAGATGATGTTTAGAGTGTAAGTCCTCCACTTCTACATGACACTTGGAGCGGAAGACTGAGAGGGCATGACCTAACCATTGGTTCCATGCCCGTGAATCCTTGGACGAGACTGGTCGTCGAGTACTCATGCTTGGTGGGGGCCTAATCTAGAGGTAGCTGCTGGGGTGAGGCATGGCATGTGTTGTTTGGGATCTTTTATGTTGTTCTTCTGGTTGTTTTGTTGGACTCGATGGTTCTCACTATTCCATTAAAAGTGATTCAATAATCAAGTAAGAAATAATTTTCAGTCAGTCAAAGGAGATTGAGACGAAGTCCCTTACAAAGATCGTATCATAACATTAAGGATAAATCAATGACATAATTATATGTAAAATACAACCAATATAAGTGGATATTAGGTGTAAAAGAATCATAATTAATTGACATATATTAATATAATGACATAATCAATAAGAATAATATCAATCCAAATAATAGAAATTGGGTTAAGAAGTTCCCATACAAAAATTTGGTAGCCTAACATCATCAATTAAAAATATAGAAAGTGAGATGATGAGAGTGAAAAGGGTATATCATCACTTTTTCATAAAATTGGAATAAAGAAGTATATATAAGAACATATCCCAACATAATATAATAAAAATTAAAAGAAAAAACATAAAAGAAGTGTTTGACTAAAAGATGAGGGTGGAAGGTTCCCTTAATTATTTGGAAACATACGAAACATACACCCTATGAAAAAGGATCATAAAATTAATATGTAAATACCCACAACATAAATTATATTAAAAATAATAATAGAATAATGGATAGTAAATACACCATAAAAAAGGAAATAGTGTCATATATAGCATGAATCTCTCGAGAATAAATAGTGATATGAAAACCCCTTACATCAAGTCAAACATGTCTTGTATGTTCCTTGTTATTATTGAATACTAAACTTAAGTTAATTTATACTTTCCTAAGAAACTTTTTAAAATTTATTATTCCTTTTATATCACTTATTACCTTTTTAAAATAATTAGTTAATTACTTGAGTCCATATCAGACATTTTTTTGATGTTCGAAACTTGAGTCAAAAATGAACTTGTTATAATTACTAATTGTCCATGTGGTAAAAATTCCATTAAATCCATAATTATATTCATGATTTAGATATATAATATATAATATATATCTATTATATATGTATTTAGAATAGTCCACAAAATTTGGACATAAAAAAATTAAATGCACTTTTCATAGAGACGGTAAGTTGTACGTATGCATGAACGCTACTTTCATTTATTTTTCATTTTTAAAGGAATTAAAACTAATTGATAAATAGGTATATTATAATTCTAGTGTAACATATATGTTATATATGTTACATATGTTCATAAATTCCATCCTTGATACATTCCATGTATAGGATGAACGAGTCATATCACTTTGAGGGGGTGGTAGTCCGCACTTCCTCAAATGAAATTATCATATTTACGCATTCTAGAATGCATAAAGGTATGCCGTAAATTAAAAAAAATACAGAATTATAGAGATAAAATAAATATTATAAATATCATATATAATCATAGTTCCATCATAATTTCCACAATAAGTGGTGGTAGGAGAAGATTGGACAATGATCGTTTCGTGAGGCTGTAGTTCACCGTCCAGAGAAACATTATATTATATACCCATTAGATAGAGGTGTGTGTAAGTGTAGTTATAATAATTATCATAAAAAACCTAGTATATGTAGGGCAATTTTTGTAGGTAAATAAATAATAATGAGAACATAGGGAGTAGAGAAGGAAAATAAAAGAAAAGAACTTAAGAGAATACATAACCTTTAAATCGGGTAACTCTCTTTAGTTTGAACCAAAAGTCTTTCTTAAAGTGCCTTATAACTAAGGTAAGGATTCTAAGAATAATAGAGGTATGTTGGTATATTATTTTAGTAGTGTTTTTACCATACAAGGGTCTTGAGAGGTGTGTGCAATTGGTTAGAAGTGGTGTCCTTTTATAAGAGGGAGGAGTGGCATTTTAGGAAAGTTTGAATGTATTATTATATTATAAAATTATATTTGGTTTGAAAAGGACAAAAACTCATTAAATTAGAATATAATATGAGTATAGTTCGAAATAAAATCATCTAATAATAATTGGACTCGTTTTGGATATTTTTTTAAATTTTATAATCTCATTTATTTAAATCATTAATTAATAAGGTAATCACTACGTCATCATTGTGTCATAAATAAATTTGTTTATTTAATCTCTAAAAACTATAAATAAAATTCCATAATGTAGTAAATATTTATATATTTCTAAATAATATTTATAATCAAAGAGATAACTTATATAACCCAATATAATTTTTTTTAGTAAAACGATTCATGTTTATGTTATTTTTGTCGTTACTTTAAATTAATTAATATAAAGTGTCATTATCACTCCCATGTGGCTCCATGGAGTCCCAGAAACCACACAAGGATGAGAATGGTTTGAAATGTATCATCCAATAGGGTTAAGACATGTTTATTTGTAATTTAATATTATTATATTATTATTTTCCACCCTTATTTACCAGATTTACCCTTTAACCGTGGTAAATAAAATATTATCTGAAGTAAATATTCATAATGTATAAAAATAAAAGTTACTTGTTTACACAATTTTGAAATCTTGATTAAAAATATAAAATCCATTTTTTAAAATTCAAAACAAAAAATTGGAAGAAATTAATTTTAAATTAATTACTGTATTCAAAACCAAAAAGCATGTTTTTAAGAAATAATAACTTTAAAAGATTGACAATTGTTTATGTCCAATTTCAAAGTGAAATTAATTCAAATGATGAAAATTGGACTAAATGGAAAAAATATTATCCAATAAAAATTTAAAACCATTTAAAAAAACAATATAACTATATAAATAATTTAGATGAAAAATATGTTTTTAATTAAAATGCTCTATTTTTCACTATTCATTAAAAAATTATCTTTATCAGAAAAATACCAAAAATTTAACCAAAGTAAGTTTTGATTTTCAAATTCTAAAGAAGAATTTTATTTTTATAAATATAATATATAAAAGTGAAAAAAATATATTTAAAATGTGTTTTCCATCAAAAAGTGGTAAACGACCTTTAAATGAATATTAGAGTATTTCATGCTTAAAATTGGATTCATTCTTATTTTAGGCCACTAAAATTTAATGGATAAATGTAAATACATTTAAAATACATGTATAATAATATTTTAGTTAGTTCTGTTCATTCCCGCCAATACACCGGCTAGGCGTTAACTACTATTTATATTATTAATATTATTATATTATCTTTTCTGTATAACTCTACATCGTGTGCAGTGTAATTTTTTTGAGAAATATGTTGTTGAGTGTTGTGTATGGTATGAAACAAATAACACCTTTTAAGAAAAAAAATTAATATCTTATTCATAAGTATTAAGAGAAATAAAAATGTGTTATTATATGAATACTTGGGACGTTATATCCTTCCCCCCTTTAGGAAATTGCGTCCTCACAATTTTAAAATTGGGCATGGAAACTTTATTGGAATTCCCACATACAAAAAAGATTCAATAAAACTATAACTTAAAAAGAAATAAAGATAAGTAAAAAGGTCAAATGTCATAACACATACTAGGATTCCATCCAGGAAAGCATGGATATGGAAGATAAACTAACCATCAAATTCTGATGGAGAGTGATAGATAACATGATCAGGAGAAAGTTAACAATCTGAAATCCTTAAATTTTTGATAGGTAAATTTTTTTTTGATTCCCCTGTAGTAAAAGTTAATGGAAAACATTTTTGTTCTACGTTACCTTTAATAAAGTTGAAAAATTTATTTAAGAGATTAGCTAAGAACATAAGGAAATTTTTTTACTTTTCAATTAGAGTTTGATCCCTTAATAAATTTCTTCTACAAACTCATATTTTCTCCAAATGGTGAGTATTCATGAAGAAATGGTCACACCAGAAGCGATAGAATAAAATTATAGAGAATCACATAATCCACAAAAGAACTATATATTTCCCCTATCTTTAGACATTTACTAAAACCAAAAATGGTTAGTACACGATCATATAATCACCAAAAATGATAATTCATTATAAAAATAAATAAAACTATTAATCTAAAATTTCAACAAAAAGTACCCAATGTTCAAGAAAGAAAAATCAATAAAAAATTGTCCATAAAATTATTCAAAATAATCAAAACTATATTTTAAACCCAGAATGCAGACAAATTTTGATCACATAGTCTTCCAAAAAAATCATAACATTTATCTCTAAATAAAATCGACTAATATTAAAGTCTCATACTAAAAAGTAATTAATCTAATCACATATTATCTATGATAGGTTAATCACTTCCATAAATAACTGAAATATCCGTATGTCCAAAATAAAATATAGATTACAAAATTCCACTATTACACTGCAATTTAAATCTCATAGTATTCTATTTTCTTTATGCATATATTTTCCTAAAACATCAAATATCTTCAAAAATAACCTTTATCACTTAATCCCTAAATGATTATCCTATACTAAGGTTATCCATTTGATAAAAAATAAGTTTAAAAAATCAACTTATTCTTGGTATATAAATTCATTTAACTAAAACTAATAAGTCATACTAACCAGGGACTTTACATTGGCCAGTGGTATGTGATGCACCCTTTTAACCCTTCAGTTGAGGGTTTGATTCATGCGGCCTTGCTGGACGCGACGGGTTGTCACCCTTCTTACGGGCTATCCATTTTATAAAGCTAAAAAATAACCTTAACATGTTTTAACTTAAATTGATTTATTATAGCATTAATTTTCTTCCAAAAACATTAAGAACTCATTATCATATATATTGTCATTTTTTTACACCTCTATATGATTAAAAAAAATATTACTAATAGAAGGAACATCATACCTTGATCATGGTGTCTGTGGGGTTTAATCATCATATTGTTCATGTAGGTATAATTTCCATGCATTGGAACAATTATTTATATATCCTTTAAAATCATTTTCTTCCTTCATCCAAATACACCTATTAAAACTTGGGTCATATGGGTGTTTGCAAAAAAATAGTTTTGCAAAATAATCATGTATGACATATAATTTCAAAACATTTGATGAAACATGTTTTTTATAAAACAGTTGGACGAATTTGAGTTAAAAATTTCAATCAATGGTCATTTTAAAATACCATAAGTTTGTGATGAGAGACTATATTTTAAAATAAAATATAAATAGGTTGCATTGGGGTCTCCTTCTTCAACACCTTTTTTAAAATCATTATTTTCTTCAAAATCTCGTGATAAGGTAAAATATTTTAAAATGAATTGATAATATTTACCTTTCTTGAAAATATGATAATATTGGGAAAATATTATTTGATTAAATAAAACATATGATCCACGATGATATCGAGCTATAGAGGAGGTGTTTGATGTCTCAAACAACTTCTTTTATGTGAGTTTTATGCTTGAAAAAGTTTCACAATCAACTGAACATGACTTTTCAATAATTATTAGAAGCATGTCATCAGGAAGAGATAGGAATTTCATTTGAGATACTACTCATTCCATTTGTAACTGAATTTCCTTGATCCTAAAAATTTATAAAACAAGTATTTAACTGAAATAATATACATAGGGACTAACCATCTATTTAACAAAAACTCCTAATCTGTAAAGTTGTCTATACCAACCTCTAATAACAACTATAAGGTCGCATCCTTAAACATTACATAATCTTCAAATAAGTTAATAAATCACATTGAGGATATTTTTAGGTTTATAGATTTAGAGAATTATGCCATAACTATTACATTACATCTTAATAATTACAAATTAGACACCTCTACTCAGTTTCCATTTTTTTTTCATAAAATAAAAACTCTTAAAAAACACGTCTAGTTCCATGTTTTAGAAATAATGAATTTTCCTTAATCTCATCCTTGTACCTATTCATATTTAAGTCTAGTAAAAAACATTCCAAAACATGGGATGAGCATAAAAATATTAATAAGGGTTATAAAATAACGATGGAAAGCATTACCCTCTCAATAAATAAAAATCAATGAAACCATTCTTTTCAAAAATAACATACCCCATGAAATCATAAGATTTATGAATAACACAAAGAAATCATAAATCAGAAAGGTAAATTATTGAATTCAAAAAATAATTATATTGTAGCTTTCACAGCTACGTAGGGAGATACGTTTGGAATACCCATCATAGTATATTTCATAAATCTCTTAGAAGAAACATTAATATTTACCTCTGTCACATTACCCAATGCATTGGAGAGCTATCTCAGGCTCACCCGACCTAGGTTTATCATAGAACCACCAATATACGTAAAAAATTCCTAAGAACCACAACATAATCATAACACATAACAAAATAATAAATGAATGATAACTCTTCCAATTCCAATCACAATATAATATTTCAAGATATTGACATAATCAATACTTTCTCAAAACCATTTTCAAAACCATTTAAAACAATTAATAAAGTTATATTTGAATCAAAGTGTCTCATACCACATTGAAACTTTTAAAGGTATTAAAATTTTAAAACATTAACATCCATATAAATAAATCCTTAAAACCATTTTGAAAACATGGAAATTAATTATAAATACATTAATATTAAATCTTTAAAACATTTAAAACAATGTTTTAGTTAATGAGTCCATTACCACTTCTGAAAATACTTGAATAAAACTAATTAAATAATAAAATTAATCCAAACTCATAATATCATGAGAATATAGATATTCATGATATAATATTTCAAATGTTTAGTTTATATACCCAATAGTATAATAAAGGTGAACAAGATCTAGATACGCCTCAAATGAAAGGATATTGAGACCAAGTCCCTTAAAAAGATCATATCATAAAATTTAGGATAAATCAATGACTTAATTATTTGTGATATAAACAAAATATAAAAGCATATTAAGGGTAAAACAATGATAAGTCATTCAAAAATATTCATAGAATGACATAATCAAGAAGAAGAATATCAACCCAAAGAATGGGAATTGGGTTAAGATGTTCCCATATAAATATTTGGCAGCCTAACGACGTCACTTAAAAATTTAGAAACTGAAAAGATAAGAGAGTAAAGGGTATATCATCACTTTTACATAAAATGGACATAAATAAGGATATTTAATAACATATCCCAAAATAAGATAATGGAAATAAAAAAAACCAAAAATAAGTCTTTGACTAAAAGAATAGGGTGAAAGGTTCCTTTACCGATTTGGTAACGTACAAAATATACACCTTATGAAAAAAGGATCATATAATGAAGATGTAAATACCCATAATTTAGTTTATATTAAAAAATAATAAAATAATGGGTAATACATACACCACATAAAATGAAATAGTGGCAAATATAGCTTGAATCTCAAGGGAATAAAAAGTGAGATGAAAACCCCTTACTTCAAGTCCGACTGATCTTGTATATTCCTTGTTATTCTTGAAAAATAAGATTAATTTAATTTATAATTTCTTAAGAAAATATTTCAAGTTTATTATTCATTTTATATCACTTATTACCTTGCTAAAACAATTATTTAATTACATGAGTCCATATCAGACTTTTAATGATGTTCCGAACTTGAGTAAAAAATGAACTTGTTATAATTACAAATTGTCCATGTTGTCAAAATTCCCTTATATCCAAAATTATATTATGGATTTAGATATAATAAATATAATATATATCCATTATATATGTATTTATAATAGTTAATAACATTTGGACATAAGAAATTAAATGCATTGTTCATGGAGACGGTAAGTCGTACATATGCATGAACACTACTTTCATTTACTTTTCATTTTTAGAAGAATGAAAACTAAATGATACATAGGTATTTTATAATTATAGTATAATATACATGTTATATATTTTACATAAGTTCATAAATTCCATCCTTGATACATTTCATGTATAGCATGAACGAGTCATATCACTTTGATGGGGCGGTAGTCTACACTTCCTCAAATGAAATTATTGTACTTATGCATTATGGAATTCATAATGGTATGATATAAATTTAAAATACATAATAATAGAGATAAATTAAATTAAATAAATATCATATATAATAGTATTTTCATCATAATTTTCCAACATAATAGGTGGTAGGAGAAGATTGAACAATCATCGTTTCGTGAGGTAGTAGTTTGCCGTCTATAGAAGAATTATGTTCTATACCCATTAGATAGAGGTGTGAGTATGTTGAGTTAGAGTAATTATCAAAAAAAACCTAGAATATAGAGAATAGTGGTGTTTTTATGTAAACAAAGAATATGGAGAGCATAGGGTGTGGAGAAGGAAAATAAAATAAAAGAACTTAAGAGAAGATGTTACCTTTAAATCTGGTAACTCACATTGGTTTGATCCAAATGGCTTTCTTGAAGTGCCTTATACAGAAGTAAAGGTTTCTAGGATGAATATAGGGATGTTCGGATCTTATTCAAGCATAGTTTGGATGATCCAAGGGACTTGAGATCCTTGTTAAATGGGTTATAGGTGGTGTCCTTTTATATGAGGTAAGAGTGGCTCTTTAGGAATGTTTGAAAGTATTATTTTGTTATAAAATTATTTTTTGTATAAAAAATTCCAAAACTCATTAAATTAAAATAAAAGATGGATCTTGTTCGAAATAAAACCATCCAATAATAATTGGATAGTTTTTGGTTATTTTTTTAAATTTTATAATATCGTTTATTTAAATCATTCATTAATAAGGTAATCACTCCGTCATCATTGAGTAATAAAAAAATTTGTTTATTTAATGACTAAAAATTATAAATAAAAACCAATGATGTAGGAAAGAATTTTAACTTTTCAACTAATATTTATATTTTAAGAAATAACTTATATAACCCCAAATAAAAATTGTTTTGGTAAAAAGATTCAAGCTTATGTTATTTACCAGATTTTCCCTTTTACCATGGTAAATAAAATATTTACTGAAGTAAATATTAATAATTTCTCAAAATAAAAGTTACCTATTTACATAATTTGGACCTCCTGATTCCAAATATGGAATCCATATTTCCAAATTCAAAACAAATAAATGGTAAAAATTAATTTAAAATTAATTCGCATTGTAAAAACCAAAAAGCGTGTTTTTATGAAACCACAACTATCAAAAGATAGACATTTGTTTATGTCAAATTTCAAAGTGAAATTACTTATAATGAAAAAATTGGATTAAATAGTAAAAATATAATCCAATTACACTTTTAAAGCATTTAAATGAAAAATATAACTATATAAATAAATTATATGAAAAAGCAGTTTTGAATTAAAATGATGTATTTTTGACTATTCATTAAAAAACTAACTTTGTCAAAAAAATACCTAAAATTTACCCAAAGTAAAATATTATGTCCCTATTGTAAATAGTAATTATATTTTGTCAAATTGAACATATAAAAGTGACAAAAACTATATTTTAAAAGTGTTCTCCATCAAAAATTTGTAAAACGACCTTTTAAAGAATATTAGAGAATTTTATGCTTAAAATTGGATTCATTATCATTTAAAGCATTTAAAATTTCTTGGATAAATGTAAAGAAATTTAAAAAATATGTATAATCATAATTTAGTTAGTTTTGTTCATTCCCACTAATACCACAACTAGGCATTAACTACCATTTAAATTAATTATATTCTTATATGATTTATTTGGTGTAACTCAAAGTTGTGTGAAATGTAAGATTTCAGAGAAATATATTGTTGCATGTTGAGTATGGTATCAGAAAAAACATCTCATTTAACATAAAATTAATATCTTATTCATAGGTATTAATAAAAATATATAAGTATTATTTTATAAATACAAGGGTCGTTATAGTGAGTATATACATACTTAGAAGGACACCCCGAAAGGTGAAGAGGGTAAAGTGAGAGATTTAACATGAATAAAAAGATTGTAAATAGAAATAGGATGTAGAAAGTAGTGAAAGAGAACATCTATGTTGGTCAGAGTGGATACTCAAGAGGGGGGTGGGTGGGGTTGAACTGAGTTTTAATTAAAATTTCTGATTTAAAAGACCTGTATTAAAACCCCCTAATTCATAAAACAAGTTAAACTGTAGTTAATTTATAAAGATTTTAAATGTTCAATAAATTTCTCAAATATTTATTACTTCTCGGTTAACTTAATATAAGGATTATGTTAGCTTCTGAAACAAACTTACTGTTTCACAATAATTACAAACACTTGCTACTTCAACTATCAGAGTTATTTTAAAACCAATTTATATTTAAATTACTTAGCTGCAGAATATTCAGAATTGATTTAACAAAGGAAAAATGCACAACTGTTTTAAAACAAGAGGTTCAGTCTCAAGCTGAGACTTAGTCCTCTAAAAAAGTTTATATAAACTATAATCCACACCCTGGATCGAGGTTTTACAATAGTGCTCAGACTGTTCAGGTCCTCAGACCTCTACAACAATTCTATATGGGTAAACAACAACAACAACACTCAGGCTATCCACGTCACACTTGACCTCTTCCACAATTAACAGTGGGATACAATAAGGTGTAAAAAGTTTGGTGTGAGGATTTAGTATCCTCCAGTTAAGCCCAGGTGTCAGTGTGTGTCTAAATAGATAGAAGTACACACACTGCTCAAAATTTAAATCAATGGTATACTACACAGGAAATAAATGGATAATGAGTTCATAATGCTCTAAGTGGCTTCAGATGAGCTCTGGACTCATTTAGATATTGCAGATGTTATTCGAGTCCTTTCT
Source organism: Viscum album (assembly GCA_963277665.1). NCBI lineage: Eukaryota > Viridiplantae > Streptophyta > Magnoliopsida > Santalales > Viscaceae > Viscum > Viscum album. Next base: position 1,410,896,334 of record OY728125.1, read on the forward strand.
GGTGAGGATGACACAAAACAGAGTGTCGTTGTTCTTCCCAGCTACAGTTATTCATCCTTGTGCATATGATGTTCAGTAAGGAACATCAAATCGGCTTCAGTATTTGTTTCAGGTGAATTATTTTCTAGAAGCTCTCTGGTTTTCACAGGTGTTCTCCATGCTTTTTATTTTTTTTCTTGGACCTTGACACACACGTACATTCTGCTATTTATTTTATGTATCTATCTATATATATTCATAACCTTATATATCTTCACTGTAGATCGATCTTCCTTTTTATTCTTTGAAATCTGGAAAAGGGAATTATTACTTTTTGACAGGTACGAGGTACGGTTCCCTGACATCCAAAAACCAACATTAATTAATAGAAGGTGCATTAAATTAAGAAAATATGACTGTTGTAATTAAATAAGAGTTAATAAAAATTCAAATAGTTTTCAGGACTTTTGGTGAGTCATGAGATCGGTAGGTTATTTGAATTGCATAGGTATCAGTAGGTCATGTGTTCGGCATCTTCTTCAGTGTCTCATGTGATCATCATCGGCTTTGGTAGGTCATGTGATCAGCATCGGCTTCGGTAGGTCATTGGATCAACATCGTCTTTGGTAGGTCATTTGATTAGCGTCAGCTTCGGTAGGTTATTTGAATATGCATCGGTATTGGTAGGTCATTTGATCAGCATCGGCTTCAGTAGGACATTTTATTAGCATCGACTTCGGTAGGTCATTTGAATGTGCATCGGTATCGGTAAGTTATTTTATCAGCATCAGTTTCGGTAGGTCATTTGAATGTGCATCAGTATCAGCAGGCCATTTGATCAGCATTGGTGAGACAGTTGTATCATTGGTGTGAACTTTTTCATCGGTGCGACTGTTGTCATTGGTCTGACCGTTGTCATCGATTTGACACATCAGTGACTCGTCCACCAGTTTGTCACATCGGTGTCTCATTCCTTTAACTATCAGTGACTCAAGAATATAACTAACGGTGAGTTAGAAACATAAAATTCTCACAAGGTGTCAGTTTAATCCAAAATACTTCCAGATCAATTGGAAACCAAGAATAATCATAGATAAAAATATGTAGACATGATTAAACATATATAAACACATTTAAAATAGATTGAATAATTAACTAAATTGACGTACAAATAAAAACAACAATTATTTGTGATTATTAAGAAAACTATCTCACAGAGGGTTCAACAATCTCCCCCTTATTGATAATCCCAAATCTTTGGCATAAATAAAGAGGGAGCATGATATAACACTCAGTATGATCCCCCTATGTAAAAAGATTATATCTCCAAAGGTAAAACATGGCATTAGAGCAAGGAATTAGATCAGAAACAAAGTTAGAGTATATCAACATAGCATCAGAGCTAGAAAAAATAACATCAGAGCTAAGAATATATAGTCTATATCATGATATTAGAGCATAAAGCTTATTTAGAGATTATATATTGGTTTCTCCTTTAGATATTATTTATACTTATATATATTGTTCTACCCCTAAGATATATATTTATACTATTCTCCCCCTTTTACATATATATTTATAATATTCTCCCCCTTTGGGATTATCAAAAAGAAAAAGAGAGAGCATAGAGAGAAAAAGAAGAATGTTTCATTGAAATAACATATGAAAATATACAAGGAAAATACACCCTATGAAAAATGACATACACAACTATTTCTAGGGGTGTAGAGGTGCTTTCCCTTTTGCAGTTGAAGGAATGGATGGGCCAGATGATGGTTTGGGGGAAGGTTGATCTGGCTGGATTAAGAGAGAAGGTAAGACATCTCTGGCTGGAAGTAGAGTGGGTGCCAAGGTTACTTGCTGGTGAACAAGTGATTATCTTGATTGTGGCTACTGAATGATTGGCTGAATATTGGATAAATCTTCAGAAACAGATATCTGACCAGGAGCAACACGAGATGGACTAAGAGGCTCAATAGTAGGAAGAACTATTTCATTTTATTGCAGAAGAAGATATGGTTTGAGAAGATTGATAAAATCCTGAATTACTTAACCACCATATTTCATGGCCTTCTGAAAATCATCTTTGTTCTGCATGAAACTATCTAGAGTGGGAGTAAAATCCTTCAACTGTTGGAACTAGGCCTTAAATGTTTGAGGGACTGGAGGTATTTTCAAATTCTTAGCTAGGACTTTAAACTGGTGGTTCAACTCATGCTTGGTATAAATTTTATAAAAATAGTGATCCACTTTTTCTTTGATCTCTTTCTGAGCTTTAGTAGCATTAGTAGAATACAGATTCACCATCTTGTGAATATTATCACTATTTTCTTTCATTTTTTTTGAATATTCCAAGTCCCTAATCTGTCCAAGTGCTACTAATTCTTCTTTTATAACATCTTTTAAGGCATTAATCTCATGTCCAGTGATCTTGGTCACTTTGGAGGAGCTAGCTTGAGAAACAATCTGAGTCATCTCAGCCTTTAATCTTCTCAAATCATATTTCTTCAGGTGTTCTATCAAGTTTCTCAAAACATCCATCATACTAGTGATGTTTGATCTAAATTCTCCTGACAGAGATACTAAGTCACTGCTCAAATCCTTGAGCGCTTGATTTAGAGAGGAAATGTTCCTTCCAATCATCTCATCAGTATTGCACAGGTCTGGCTTAATAATATTTACCACTCTTGGAGCTATATCATCCATAGTGTCCTCAGAGAGATTCAAAGGAGCTGGAGTAGGAGCATTATATAATTCATCTTTCATTATTTCTCTGACTACGTGGAGAAACTCATCTTTAAACTTGTCAAAATCAGATTGAGAAACAGAAGAATCTGGTCTATCTGCAGTAACTTGAACTTCCTCCGCAACTGGTTCATCATAAACTGTATGGCTTTATCTTGCAATATTCACTTCTTCATCTTCCTATGAATAATCCAAACCTAGAACCACAAAACCTGGGTGGTCTTCCCATTAAACATCACAAGAGGTATACTTAGGATTTACAAAATCTTCTTTACCAGAATTCTCAAGAGAGTATTCCCAGTCTACATCAATCAGAGTCTGTACTGTCCTTTCAGCCTCAAGAATAGGTTCATTCTCAACTAAATGTGGTTTTGGATCAGCTTGAATCATATAGTGACAATTCATTGGTCTAGTACTTTCATCATCATCATCATCATCATCATCATCCCCATTACCATTTCCATTATTGTTTACCGAAGTCTCATTGGTACTGTCTTTTTTACTGGATTAAAACTGATCAGAATTGGATACTTCAATGTCAAATTCTTCTTCATCACCTAGAAGGGGTTCTGACTCATGTAACATTAGGGGTGTATTTTCTGATCCAAATTCCATTATTTTCTTAGGACATACTGTATTAGGGTTACTCCTATCATCAAGAGGTGACTTAGGTTTCTTTTTAGTATCGACATCATCATCAGCTTCAGCTTCCCCTGTTTCCTTCCTACTAGACTCTCTAGTGTCCTTAGGAGTTTCTGTCTCTTCTTCCTCATCAGAATAAACAATTTCTTCATCATGTTTTATACTGGGATCTCTCATCCCCTTTGGTCTCTTAGAGTGGTTAATAGGATTAAAGGATTCATACAACCTATCTTCATCAGCAACCCATGTCTTCTTCCATGGATTCCAGTTAATTTTCATTATTTTGAAGATATCCTTGCTAGTATAAAAACCAATACTAGATGAGATAGACTCATCTACATCTTCAACACAACCCAAAAACCTTAGCATGGAAGAGACTTTCTTAGAATAGAATAAGGTTGTAGCCTTGTTAGATGGATTTACCATCTCAGTAATATGAACAGTAATGTATCTACACAAGTTGATCTTCTTATAATTTAGCATTAAAAAAACAATAAAACATCTTGATATTTCAAAGAAGCAAGATCCCCCTTTCTGGGACATATTTTTTGCTGAATAAACTTAAACAAGATTCTATATTCTCCGTCGAACTCAGCTTCTGTTATTCTTCTGGATTCAGATTTACCATTCAACATCTCCAGAGCATAATCATATGAAAAATATTTAGTGGTAGGAAGAATTTTACCAGTGTAATCCTCATATCTACCTTTTTGTGGTACCTCCAAACACTCAGCCCATTGCTTCGATGAAGAAGTTGTCTTTTTTGCCTTTGATCACTAAAGATAATATTGCTACTTATGCTCTATCCAATGAAATTCTAAAATTCAAATAAAACTCATGCACTAATTTGGGTAGGAGACTCAGTTATTATTACAGAACCAGTATTTCCATCCATGCATCTCCAAAACTTTTAAAAGCACAGACGTACTGGATAATACCTATTCGGAACTTACTTTCTTTTCTGCGGTGACCACCTGAGTCTCCAGTTTCGGGTTCACAGACTTTTGAGTCGTGATGCTCGATTCTCCTCGAGTGCATTTCACAGGTGAGGAGCTTTCAGATTCCTTGTCTTTTCTCTTTTTATTTTCCATTTGGAGGTTCGAGAGTTTCGAGAGTCTCAAAATTTCAGGATTCAGAAGATATGGAGTTCGGTGGGAGATGGAAGGTCAACATTTATTTAGAATTGAAATATTTATGAGTCGTTAATTTAATCATTTTGGGTTACAATAATAAATATAATATCGATTAAGTAAAACAACATTTTTTCGATAAATACTAATTGTTTCATATACGTTATAACTCAATCGGTAGCATAGATCGGTTTCACTGATCAGTTTCACGGATCGGTTTCACCGATCAGTTTCACTAATCGGTTTCACTGATCGGTTTCGCTGATCGGTTTCAATGATCAGTTTCGCTGGTCGGTTTCACTGATCAGTTTCACTGATCAATCACACCTAACCCTAGTTTAATAAAATCTAACCTTTCAGTTGTTAGGGTCTTGGTAAAAATATCATCCAATTGATGTTCATAGTCAATAAATTCTACATAATTGTCACCCTTTTGATAATGATGTCTCAAAAAGTGATGTCTGATATCAATTTTCTTAGTCCAAGAGTGAGACACATGATTCTTGGAGATGTTAATTGTAATAGTGTTATCATAATTTATAGACACTTGTCTAAATTGATATCCATAGTATAATAAAGTGTGTTTTATCCACAGAATCTGTGCACAACAACTACAAGCAGTAATGTATTCTGCTTTAGCAGTAGACAATGCAACAGAGTTCTGTTTTTTACTACACCAAGATACTAGGGAATTTCTCAACAGATGACATGTTCCATATGTGCTCTTCCTATCTATCTTGCAACCAGAAAAGTCAGAATCTGAATAACTTATTAATTCAAAAGGTTGTCCTTTTGGATAAAACAATCCTAAATTGGTATTATGTTTAAAATATTTGAGAATCCTTTTAACAGTAAGAAAATGAGATTCTTTAGAATTAGCTTGAAATCTTTCACACATGGATACACTAAATATGATATCTAGTCGACTAGTAGTATGGTAAAGTAAGTTTCCAATCATACCTCTATAATTGGTTTGATCAACTAGTTTCCCAGTTTCATCATCATCCAACTTACAGGTGGTACTCATAGGTGTATCACTTCCCTTCTTACTATCCAAACCAAAATGTTTTAAAAGATCCTTTGTATATTTACTTTGATTTAAAATAATACCATCATTATTTTGAAAATTTTGAAATCATAGAAAATACTTGAGTTCTCCCATTAAACCCATTTCAAATTCATTTTTCATAATCTTTTAAAAAATTGTACATAAAGAATGTTTTTATGATCCAAGGATAATATCATCAACATATATTTGTACAATCAAAATATCTTTAGAAAGTCTTATAATATAAAGAGTGGGATCTGCAATTCCTTTAGTAAAACCATTAGAAATAAGAAACTTTTAAGTCTATCATACCAAGCTCTTGGAGCCTGTTTTAAACCATATAAAGATTTAGAAAGTGTAAAAACATGATTTTGAAAATGGGGGTTTGTAAATCTATGTGGTTGTTCAACAAAAAACATCTTCAATTATAAAACCATTTGAAAATGAACTTTTGACATCCATTTGATATAACTTTAAATTCAGATGAGATGCATAAGCAAGTAAGATCCTAATGGATTCTAATCTAGCTACAGGTGAAAAGGTTTCTTCATAGTATATTCCTAATTCTTGATTGTAACCTTGTGAAACCAATCTAGCTTTGTTTCTAATGATGTTTCCCGATTCATCAAATTTATTCCTAAAAATCTATTTAGTACCTATGGTAAATGTGTTCTTAAGTCTTTCTACTAATTCCTAGACTTTGTTTCTTTCAAATTTATTTAACTCTTATTGCATATCCATTACCCAAAATTTATCATTGATTGCATCATTGATATTTTTAGTTTCTAGCTATGAGAGAAAATCTTGATATTCAACCTGATTTCTCAGAGAATATCTAGTTTTTGTTCCTCTATTCAGGTTACCTACAACTACATCTAAGGGATGGTACTTTAGAATCCTAGTTGATCTAGTAAATATTGGACTAGAAATTTCAGGTTCCACTCTAGGTTCAGGTTCAACAGAAGAATGTTCTGGTGTATTTCCAGAGCTGGTTGTCTTTACAACAGGTCCACTATCTTTATCATTAAGATTTAGAATAGACAAGTCTTCTTCATTATTTTCAACAATAGGTTTAGGTTCATGTGGATAAGTTTCATCAAATTTTATGTGAATAGATTCTTCCACACATTTAGTTCTTTTATTAAAAACACTATAGGCTTTGCTAGTAATTTAATATCTTAAAAATATTCCTTCATCACTCTTGGATGCAAACTTGTCTAGATTATCTATAGTATTCAGAATAAAAACATTAGAACCAAACACATTGAAGTAACTTAGTTTAGGTTTCCTATTATTCCAAAGATCATAGTAGGTTTTCTTAAGAACAGGTCAAATCAAGACTCTATTTATAATATAACAAGCTATATTGATAGCTTCAGACCAAAAATAAATAGGTAAATCATATTTATTTAGCATAGTTCATGCAATTTCTTAAAATTTTATGTTTCTTTTTTCTACTACACCATTTTGTTGAGGTGTTCCAGGGGCAGGAAAGTTGTGATTATAGACATTATGTGAGTAGTAAGATTCAAACTCATGATTTTCAAACTCATGACCATGATCACTTTTCAAGGATTTAATCTTAAGTCTACTAAGGTTTTCTACAAACTTGGAGTATTTTATAAAGTAAGATCAAGCTTCACTTTTGTGAGCTAAAAAGAATACCTAAGTATATCTAGAAAATTCATCTACTGGAACATAAACATAGTGCTTCCCATTTAAACTAGAAACTATAGAAGGTCCAAAAATGTCCATGTGAACCAACTCGAGAGGTTGAGAAGTTGAAAATTATTTTATTGATTAAAAAGAAACTTTATGTTGCTTTCCCTTTTGACAGGGATTATAAGCTTTATCAGCTGGGAATTCAAGTTTAGGTAGGTCTCTAACTAAGTTCTTCCTAGTCAGTTTTCTAAGTGAATGTATTTTACAGTATCCTAATATTCTGTTCCAAATCCAAGATTCTATATGAAATTCATTTAAACCAGTAATATTCTACTTAGCTAAAAAAATCAAATCTACAGCATATACATTTTCATTTCTTAAGGCAGAAAATACCAAAAACAAATTAGAATTAAAAACATTACGAGAATCATTTTCAAATTTATCATTAAAACCATCATCACATAACTGAGAAATACTTAACAAGTTATGTTTAATCCATCTACAAATAAAACTTTAGAAATTAAAATTGAATCAGTGTTACGAATTTGACCTAGGCCGATGATTTTCAATTTTGAGTTATCACCAAAAGTGACATATCCTCCATCAACCTTGATTAAGATATTAAAGCATGAAAATTCTCCTATCATGTGTCTAGAACATCCAATGTCCAAATACCATGTCTTCCTATAGTAACTTTTGAAGAGTGTTTCCTACAAAAAAAAATTAGATATAAAATGATTTTGGTACACATATTATTTGGGGTATAGACAGGTTTGCAAACAAACATTTCAGTACCCATATTTTCCTAATGGGTCTCATATCGTAAAAATAATCAAGAGATTTTGATAGATAAACCTTGTTTGATCTATAACCTTGTGAATAGATAGTTGAGGCATATGAATTTTCAGAACTAAAACCAGCAGCATACTATCCAGATTTATAAATAAATTTATTTTTTTGTAATCTTTCTGTGTCCAGGATAATAACATAAATCAGTAGTATACTTTGGTTCCAAATGTTTTCCTAGAATTTTTGTAAGTGTGACCTTTCCATTAGTAAGGTTTTCCAAATCTTTCTTGAGTTGCTTGTTAGACAATTTGAGTTTAGTATTCTCTTTGAGTAGTTGAGCATTCTTTTCTTTTTGTACTTATAGTGCAGATTTGACTGTGCTTGTTAAAACATGATGTTTCCTATATTTCAGATCATTGCAGGTATCCTCTAGTATATTACAGTATTCACATAAATCTCTACTAGACATGTTTTCAGAATCAGAATTATCTCTAGAGTAATAAGAGTTTAAAGCAGCAGTATCCAATGTTACCTCAAATGTGTTTGTCATGAAACACATATTAGATTTTTGATATTTTTCATCCTGAGTGGAATTAGAGTCACTTGAACTATCTTCTGAAGCACTCCCGGTTTCTTTAATAGATTTTTTGTTTTTTTCCTTATAACCATATTTCTTCTTGATCTTTAATTTAGGACAATCATCTTTCACATGTCCTTTCCTCTTGCATTCATATCATACTATTTCATCACCCATATCAGTCCTTTTCCAATATTTATTCCAATGACCTTTATTTTCATACTTTCCCCTATAGTTTTATTTTCTAAAAAAATTTCTTCTTCCTATAAAATTTCTTAAATCGTCTGGCTATTTGAGCCATATAAAAATCACTGTCTGATGCACTTTCTTCACATATTGTTCTATCACCTTCACATTGAATTTTTCCATTGTCCTTAAGTTTTTAGGTAGAAGTGTTGACAGACTTCTTCCTTGGTTCATTATATTCTTCCTTGTTTAACTTCAGCTCCTCTTCATACATCATCAACTTACCAATGAGTTCCTTGATAGGCAAAGCACCAATGACACAGGATTCTCTAATCGAAACTGATGTGCCTCTCTATCTTTCTGGAAGGCATCTGAGTAATCTCATAATCTACTCCTTAGCTTGAATAGCCTTTCCAAGTGAGCTAATTATATTTACAATTTTTTTGAACCTGAGATACATGTCAGAAATAGGTTCATCAGACATCAATTTAAAATTATCATACTTAATAGTGTAGGTATTCAATCTCATTTCCCTAACATTAGTTGTTCCCCCATGGGAAATAGCTAAAGTATCCCAAATTTCCAAAGCATTTTTAAAAGCTAATATCCTATTGAATTCTTCATCTCTTAAAGAAAAATATAGGGAATTCCTAGCTTTACAATTATTATTATAATAATTCTTTGTGGAGTAATCCCAGGTAGTTCTAACAGTCTCTATAATCTTATATTGAGTCTCTATAGCATCCCAGATGTCAAATCCCGTACTTTCTAGATGAATTTTCATTTTGATTTTCCATTGGGAATAATTAACACCATCAAAGAAGGGTGGCATGTTGGAAGCTACACCTTTTAATCTATTATCCATAAATAGATTTTAATAAATGTATTTAAAGAGATAAAAATTTAGAAATAAAATAAATTTTAAGATCTATAAAATATAACTAGAATCACAGTTGATAGCTTTTCACAAACAGGGTGTTTTGGCCTTCCTCTGATAGAAAATGTTGGTTGGTGTGGATAATCAATATGGGGGGGGGGGTTAATTGAGTTCCAATTAAAATTTCTATTTTAAAATACTTGTATTAAAATCCCCTAATTCATAAAACAAGTTAAACTGTAGTGAATTTTAAATGATTTTAAATGTTCAATTAGTTTCTCAAAGATCGATTACTTCTCAGTTAACTTAATCTGAAGATTAAGTTAGCTTTTGAAACTAACTTACTGGTTCATAATAATTACAAACACTTTCTAGTTAAACTATTAGAGTTACTTTAAAACAGATTTATATTTAAAGTACTTTGCGACAGAATATTAAAAATAGATTTAACAAAGGAAAAATGCACAATAGTTTTAAAAAAATAGGTTCAGTCTCAAGTTGAGACTTAATCCTCTCAAATAGTTTATATAAACTATGATATACACCCTGGATCTAGGTTTTACAATAGTTCTCAGACTTTTCAGGTCCTCAGACCTCTACCACAATTCTACGTGGTTAAACAACAACAACATCACTCAGGCTGTCCAGGTCACACTTGACATATTCCACAATTCACAGTGGGATACAATAATTTGTAAAAAGTTTGGTGTGAGGATTTAGTATCCTCCAGTTCATACCATGATTCACTGTGTGTCTAAATAGATAGAAGCACACACACTTCTCAAAACGTTAATCAAAGGTATAATATAGAAGAAATAAATGGATAATGAGTTCATAATTCTCTGAGTGATTGCAGATGAGATCTGGACTCATTTAAATGTTACAGATGATGACATAAAATAGAGTGTCATTGTTCTTCCCATCTATAGTTTTTTATCCTTGTGCAAATGATGTTCAGTAAGGCACAAAAACTCAGATTTAGTATTTGTCCCAAGTGAATGATCTTCTTGAATCTCTCTGGTTTTCATAATTTTTTTCCAACCTCTTCTTTTGTTTCATGGACCTTGACACACAGGTACACTCTGATACTTCTTGTATGTATCTATCTTTGTATAGTTGTATCTCTATATGTATTCATTGTAGGTCAATCTTCCTTTTTATTCCTTGAAATCCTGAAAAGTGAATGATTACTTTTTGACAGGTACGAGGTACGGTTCGTTGACATCCAACAACCAACATTAATTAATATCAGGTTTATTAAATTAAGAAAATATAACCGTTGGAATTAAATAAGAGTTAATGAAAATTCAAATAGTTTTCATGACTTTCGACGAGTCATGAGATTGGTAGTTCATTTGAATTGCATCCGTATCGGTAGGTCATGTGATCAGCATCAGCTTCGGTAGGTCATTTGACCAGCATCGGCTTCGGTAGGTCATGTGATCAGCATCGGCTTCGGCAGGTTATTTGATCCGCATCAGCATTGGTAGGTCATTTGATTAGCATCAACTTCGGTAGGTCATAATAATGTGCATTGGTATCGATAGGTCATTTGATCAGCATCGGCTTCGGTATGCCATTTGATCAGCATCAGCTTTAGTAGGTCATTTGATCAGCATCAGCTTCAGTAGGTTATTTGAATGTGTATCGGTATCGGTTGGTCATTTGATCAGTATCAGCTTCTGTAGGACATTTTAATGTTCATCGGTATCGGTAGTTCATTTGGTCATCATCAGTGAGACAGTTTTATCATTGGTGTGACTGTTGTCATCAGTGCGATCGTTGTCATCGGTGCGAACGTTGTCATCCGTGCGACCATTGTCATCAGTTTGACACATCGGCGAATCATTAATCTGTTTGTCACATCAGTGTCTTATTCCTTTAACTATCAGTGACTCAAGAATATAACTAAAGGTGAGTCAAAAACATAAAATTCTCACACAGTGTCTATTTAATCGAGAATACTTCCAGGTCAATAGTAAACCATGAATAACCATAGATAAACATATGTAGACATGATTAAACATATATAAACACATTTAGAATAGATTGAATAATTAACTAAATTGACGTATAAATTAAAAGAAAAATGATTTTTGATTATTAAAATAACTATCTGACAGAGAGTTCAACAATCTCAACCCAAACTAAGATAGTATAAACACAAGGGGATCAATATGGTGTATAGATGAAATTCAATTTGACTCATTTGCACCCATATAAGGAGAGAAAACTCATCCATCCATGAGAATCTAAACATAGAAATAACATGGAATACCCCACACATCTTTTCAACCAATTAAATAAGAGTAACCAAATCCAAATTTTGGGATAGGTATGTATATATATATACTTAGTAAAACAATTCAACTGAGAGAGAAAGGTGATCTCAATATCACAGCTCATCCCAAGAAGAAGTGTCACCAAAAGTTCTTGGAGTCAATGTACAATGTACATAATCCCACATGTGTCTTCCCACATAAACATCCTTTCATAGCCACACCTCGCCACTGTGTCACATAGTCAAGGGACCACAATCTTCTAGTAAAGTACTCACACCCTAGTGTGTCAAGGAGTTCTACTCTGTAAGTATCCATAGTAGACCCATTCCCTGATAGATCAGGAGGGTTCCACATTTGTTTCAGGAGGACCCATTCCCTATCTGACAGGGGGTTCTACTAGGTATGTAGAGTACTCACACCCAATATGATGGGGGTTCCACTCTAAAGTTTTAGGAACAATGCCCTGGTGTGATCAGGGGTTCCACAATGGTTATCTAGGACTCACGCCCTATCCAATAGGTGGTTCCACTCAGTAGGTACTTGAAAAGGACCCATTATTAAACAGATGAGGGGTTCCACTCTAAAGATCAAGGGCCTGAACCCTATTTCAACTGAGGGGTTTTACTATGGTCATCAAGGACACACTCCCCATTCGATAGGGGGGTTTCACTCAAAAGGTTGTTATAGAGGATGCACACACAATATAATACATGGGGGGTCCACTCTATAGAAATCCTCTTTTGATTTTTCATGTTCACTTATGTCTGTGTGCGTCACATAAAAATAAAATCTATGACTGAAATATTTCACATCGTACCTCAAAATCCATAAATGTGGGAACCATCGTGTTATATGTGAACAACCCCAGATAGGCTACTCACGAGCCACAATCCATTTTCAAACCCTAGAGAAACGAAAGATTGAAGTATCCTTAAAAGGAACTAAGGGGTACATGATATGTGAGGGGGTCCACATGGCATGTGGTGCCACTCCATCACCATTCTATGTCCCTCGAGGTGTACAGATCCCCAACCTTGTAGAAGTATATGATGGTTAAGATATATATATGGTGTGAACATTCCTATCTATGTCTCATCAATGTTCTTGGCTCTATCTGTGTATCAAATATGTGTCCATGTATCCGTACCATGTACATATACTTTACCTCGTTTCCACGTACTTTAGTACACGACGTGCCTCTTTACATGGGGTGCTGCCCATGTGCTTTTTCTGTGCCCATGTACTCGGGCCCTTGGAATATACCTGGCCATGTTCTATCCTCATGGGAAGGGGGTACACAGTGTATAGGGATCCTACATGACATTCTATCCTTATTAATGTCCAAAACCCTAGCTGCCACATCCATGGGGCTACACATTGTGTGTTCATCAGGGTACATGGTGTGTAGATAGTTTTTTCATAGTTTCTCAGATTGTTATCCCATGATTTTATTTATCATATTTGACCATATGTCTCACCTTGTTTGCTCCAGATATTAGTGGATCTCATTCAGATCTATCGTTTCTGGCCATCTAGTGGCTAGAAATCTGTTCCATTGATCCTTAAAAGTACATCACTTGACCCGTACTCCTCCGATCCTTTAATATCCCTAGATTTGGTATCCATTGATAAAAATAATCCCCCATGACCAGAAAAAATAACATATATGTTCTTTTTTCATTGATACATACCTTTTATGTTGATCCATAACAATTCTGGGGGTCCAATCAGGCTCAGTACTGCCACACAATCTCAAACTGGGACCACAAGGTCCTACAGGTAAAGAACGTGAAGAAATTGAGGGAGAAAGGAATAGTTTTTTAACCATCGATGGTTAGGCTTTCTTGGTCAACCATAATGATAAATAATATTCATGTTTGAAAACATGAATAACCAATTAAATCAGCACATAAGAGCATGCTGAGGATCCATAATTGGCACAGATTAATAGAAGGGAATGATATGCTCAATAAATTTAACCAAAAAGGGAATAAACCCAAAATTTATGAGACCTACTAGGATATTGGATCATTATTTGTTGAAGAATGAATTTATTAATGATTAGAGGATGTATTTGGATCCACTGCCTCTCGATCTCCTCTCTTCCAGCCTCTCTTCATCATCAAATGTGATTCGACCACAAAAGAAGAGGAAGAACATATCTTAGTTATTCTATGGTTATAAGGATAACCATGGGAATATTTCAACTCAAATTTATTTATTTGAAAATATTATTAGGTCAACAGATTTAATTAATTCATTATATAATTAATTAATGTACTGAATGTACTGACAATGGGTGATATATCTGAATGACCCACATAGTCCTATTTTATTTCTTACCTAGGGAAAACAATGAATTTCAGACTCAACCTTTATTTCTTATTTCTGATCAAAGATTCATTTTAATAGTTATTCCTTTTTATTTTAGAAAATGTGCGTTAACAAAATAAAATATATTTAATATTTTTTTAAAAAAATTATTTTGGGAACATTGGGCCTCAGATTCGTACGCCGTCTCAATATATATCTCTTGAAATATATATATAGAAATATTTAAATGTTTTAACAAGAAAAAATTGATCTCTACACACTATGAGAGACTAATGTTGTTTTTTGAGAAAACTTATGTTGATTTTCATATAACATGTGATCGGGATTTTTTTTATTTAGTGTTTTGAATTTATTTAAGAAAATTTTTAAGAGTTTTATGGATTAATTATTTGTAAATGATTTATATTGAACATGGGTTTTATATTTTACATTGATAAATATATATATTAATGTGTTACTTCTTCATATTATGGTTTCTTCACATGTTATTGGTTATTATATTTACTCACGATACCATTTTAGATTTTAGTAATTGGAAAGATACAGAGGGAATAACATGTCCTAAAAACCTTCAAAAAATAAAGAAAAATTTCCTTTGGTTGATCTCTCCAAAATTTGTTTTTATGGTTACAAGATTGAGTGATCTAGATTTTTCATTAATCATTTGGGATATGACATAAAATATAAGTGGAAACTAATCCAAGAACATGTACATATGATCATATGTTCTTATTAAGTGGAAAAAATTCTAGAAGATATATTTTTCAACGTTTTCTATCATAATGACAAAATAGTTCCTAAAACAGAAATAAAAAAAATATTTGTTTTTTTGGAAATAATTAGTCAACTATCAAGGTATTCCTTTGGTCTCCCGTTCACAAACATGAGCATTATAATAGTACATACATTGTTAAAGATATATTTATGTAATAATTTTTCAGTTTTCAGGTATTAACTTAGAAAATAATGTTCGTAATAAAATAATAATATGATATTTATAATATTTCAAGATATAATAATTTTTATGATAATTGGTGTTCAAATTTTTGTGGTAAAAGAAGAATTTGATTTTGGGGAGAACATGTGATCAATGTTTTAATTATTTGTAGGGTGTCCATTCTAAATTTCCATTCTTTTGATGTATTGAACTTTATTTCATATTATTTTTCAAAAGATGTTGAAATCTATATATTACCTTTTTACATTCCTTTCTGATGAATTGATGTCCACTTTCTCTCTCTTATAAATGTATAGTTCACATTGAGCATTGTTTATTTGGTTTTTTGTTAACTCAATATCCTTTATTTGAGTTATAATATTTTTATTGAACATCATATTCTTATGTTGTGTACATTCTACCTTGTTATTATATTATATTATATTATAATTATATTTTTGGGAATTATCATTTCTTTCTCATAATTCAATTATTTATTTATTTTTTTATCATAAAATACACCATTTTAGGTTTTTTGCTGACTCAATCTCTTATTCATAATTTATAGCATTTCTTCTTTGACTTTGATATTATGATATATTATTCCATTCTCTTTATAAAATGATATTTTATCTTTCCCATTAGGAAAATCACATTTTAATTTCCCATTTTTCAACTTTGATTATTTTTTTGACATTGTTAAGAATAATTTACATCCTCTATATTAATAATTTTTCTTCTCTATGACCATGTTATTTTTAATGACTTATTTTTTCTTTTCTTATTTGGTAAGATAAATATGTATTATTTTTTGAGTAATTCATATATCACATCATCTCTATTTAAAAGGAAATACTATATTTCTTTTATAGATGTGGATTTTTTTAAAATAATTTAAATAAGACAAATAATTTTTTTACATATTTTGTATGTTTATTTTATCTTTTAATCAAAATTTATTCTATTTACATCTATTTCTTCTCAAGGATCCATTATTTGAAATTCTTTTGAAAATTGCAGTTTTTGGAAGTCCCATTTTACGCATTGAAATGGATTTTTAAAATGTTTTAATGCATTTATTCACTTAAAAAACCTTTTCCCATTACACACAAGATAAAATCATTGTGAATACACTTATTTTGGTTGGGGGTTTGTGACAACCCATTTATTTATAATTAGATATAAATTTTATGCTTTACTATTATTCATGATTATGAATTTATATATATACCATAAAGATGTGAAATTAATTTTTTCATGTATCAAATAATATTATATAATAAATTAGATACAAATTAAACATTTAAAATTAATAGGTTTACAATTATAAAAAATCTATTTTCTTTAAAGTTTAAATATATTTTCTAAAATTATTTCTTATTATAATTTATTTAAAAAATTATTAAACCATCGAATACTTTATGAATCAATATTTATGTTAATTCTAAAAATATTTATTATATCTATTATTATCATAATATTTTAAAAACTTCTATCAATGTATGAGGTAAAAATATGATTTTTTATTTGGAAAATAAACCTTTTGATTCAAAATATTTTGTTTTCTAATGTATTATATGATTTTATTTAAAATTTAATTTTATAAATATTAGAAATTTAATTTCATGAACTGAAAATCATTTTTGGTTTTATAATTTTTGAATTATCATGGGATGAATATTTTGGATTTTTCTATATAAGTTGATTTTATAGAGAATTGTTAAAATATACCATTTTATGAATACTGTATCTTTTATTAAATAATCATGATATATATATATATACATATATATAATTGAAATAAATATTTATGAAACATTAAAGACACTAATTAAATGATTATATACTTATAATATTACCAAAATATTATTTAACAACTGTAAATTAATTATTATTTCAAGAAATTTGAAAACATTTATCAGTGTTGACGTAGTTCTTGCACAACAATGAAAAATCCAAATTGATGTCTTTAAGATGGTATATAGGAAAGGATAATCTATTTATAAACCTTTATATTTAAAATATATGACTAGAAAAATGATATTTACCTATATTCATAAATTTTCAATTTATATAATATGTTAGTTATCAAAATGTTGTCCTAGCGCTTGCGCAACGTAAAAAAAGTCAGTGTATTATCTTAAAAATGATGTCACTATAAGGATGAGATTAAGTATACATTATTATTGATGATTAATGAAACTAATTATTTAAAATAAATTTGATTTTGGTTATTAATTTATTTTTTCGTTTGAATAATGAGATAATAATCGAAAATTCTTACTCAGTGTTGGTGCAAGTCCTGGGAATGTAGAAGAAAAGTAAAAGTAAATGGTTTGAAAAACTTGAAAGTAATATGTTTTGGGTAAATTATGGTGTTTAAATGTTTTTTGAAAATAAATTTTATATTTAATATATTATTTAATTTTTAAATTTTAATTCAATAGTTATCTAGATATTATTAATTTTAAATCAGGAGAAAAACCCTGAAAATGAATTTAAGGGGTATTAATTTAAAAATAATTAATAAATATATTAAAAAATTAAAATATTTTTATCATAAGTCATTTGGAAATATTAATGGTCTATAATATCATAAATTCTTGATTTATGATCCTTCTTTATATTTGAAATTCTATTCTTTAACCTTAATACTTACTATTGATGAAAATGCCATTGAATTTTTCATATAAAAGGGGGCTCATTCTGCCCATCCAAAACACATATAATGTTTGTATTTCTCATCATATTCTTCACAAATACCTATATAAACATAAGTTTTAATGATCATAATAAACTTACCATTCTAAACATACATTCACTAAAGGATCTAGACACAATTTGAAGAAGGTGATTCAATGATATAGGTAATGGTACCCATGTTAATTTATCTATTATAAATTTTGATTATTTTTCATAAAAATTCATTAAAGCATATATTATTTTCATTACCTGAAACTATTTACATGGAATTGTTATATTTTTTATCTATAAAAGATGATATATCATCTTATACTACTCATATAATTCTTTTTCATATGTCATTAGAACATCAAGTTATGGGTTTTTTCCAAAATTACACCTTTTTGTATCAGCTATACTCATAAAATTTTAATATAAACATTACTTAAAATGTTTTGAAGGTTTCTACTTAAATATTTCTCCTCCATGCATATATTATATATATATATCATTATCTATACATCAGTGATTTATTAAGGTCATTTTATTTTGGTAATTACTTTTATTAAAATGAATGAATTAAATATATTTTATCATTATCTTTAGGGGGAGTTCTTTACAAAATTGTGATGTGAGTATCTTTTTAAATTCATTCTGCAAGATATCTTTTCCCTGTTATCTACTTTAGCATTCACTAAGTGGATTATTTTCCAAGTGTTCAAGGTTTTAGAAAGTAATTTTTATTTTAATGGTTTTATAAAAGTTTTCCTTTTAAGTTAAATTAATTTTGGTATATAAAGATTTTTTCTTCTAAACCTTTTATTTTTATGTATTAATGTCCTATTATTTACTATTAATGGTTTCTTAACAGTTTTTTCTCATATTCTTCTTGATATTAAAGATTATTATGTATTTCAATTTCCTTTTCCTCTCAATATAAAATTGGTTAACTTGTTTTTTAAATCATCATATTTTATTGGTTAACTTAATTTTTTATTCTTATAGGTTTAAAAATATGTTCTCGTGATTTTTTGTAACACCCCAAGCTTCCACGGTACGTTTCACTTTGAATAATGCAATAGCGTGTGTTGTACGCAACCTCGAGCTCTAACACACACCACAACGAATTAAACTAGCCGTTCTGAATAGTAATACCTACTTTTTGAAATTTTATAAATTTTATTTATCAAAATGGACTTCATTTTTGGATTCGGAATATCGAAATTAGCCTATATTGAATTTTTTGTAACTTTCTGAGAACATCCAATTTTTTATGAATAGCGAAAATTACTTAAAAACAACTTTTTTAATCAAAATAATTTATAGTGATAAATTATAATATTTAGTGGTTTTAAAGTATAATTAGAATATATTTTTACCATTTTATCCAATGATGGTCATTAGAATTAATTTAACATTGAAATTGGACATAAACAATTGCCAATCTTTTGATATAAATTGTTTCTTAAAAACACGCTATTGTTGTGACAGCGGGAATTAATTATAAAATTAATTAATTCAACTTATATGTTTGGAATTTTTTAAAATAGACATCATTTTAAATTCGGAATATCAATTATAGCTTAGGGTGAAATTTTGGCATTGTTCTGAAAAACTTCAATTTTTGATGAATAGTGAAACCACTAAGTGGTAGTTAAATAACTGAGTTTTCGTTTAAATGAAATATTACCACTTTTGTGATTTGATTTTCAAAAATCCGACATACATGGTTGTCATTAAGAAGTAAAATGTGGTTCAATGATATTAAAATAATTTTTTGGTGAATAGTAACTTTTAAGTTCTTAATCGCGATTAGAGGTAATTAGTGTAGTTTAAAGTAAAAACAATGTTTTAATAATATGAGATGAGCATGACACTTGTCCTACTCCTATTTGATGAGTCATGGACGACCAAGAAAACCCATGGGTCAACTTGGGGACCCCATGGAGCCACTTTAGTTGGAAAATGACATTAATATATATTTATTTAATGATAAAATTAAATTGACACAAACATGAGTTGTTTTACTAAACCAGATTTTAAGTGGGGTTACACAAGTCCAAATTTTTACTATAAATATTCATTGGAAAGCTAAAAAGATTTCCTACATCATAGTAGTTTTTTTATAATTTTTAGACATTAAATAAATTAAATTATTTATGACATCATGATGATGCAGCGATGACCTCATTATTTAACAATTTAAATAAAATGAGAAGATAATGTAAAATATAAGGCTTACACTTGTCCAAAGCCTATTGGATGAGGAGATTTCGAAACCTTATCACCTTATACTCTAATTATATAAGTTTGGGACCTTTAGAATCCGAAAAGAAATGTGTAATAATGTTACATTTCAATCTTTCCAAAACTGCCCCTCCTCTCCACTTATAAAAGGCCCCCACCTCTCCCACCTCATTTACACTTTCAAGCCATTTGGCCCGGCCAACCTCTGCCCAAATACTCTCCCAACTTCCCCCTCTTACTCCTAGAAGCCTCACTTTGGGCAGAACGCTTCCCAAAGAAGCCTTTGGCTCAAATCAAAAGAGTTACCCGATTTTGAGGTAATGTCTTCTCTAATGTTGTTTTGTTTTATTTTTCTTCTCCAACCCCCTAAACTCTTTTTATTAATTTCTTTTGTAACAAAAACAGTATCCTAAATATACTAGGATGTTTTTATAATACGTATTAGAGCTACACTTACACAAACCTACATCTAATGGTTAAAGAACATACGGTTTCTGTGGATGGTGAATTTCTGCCTCACAAAACGATGATTGTTCAACACTCATATAACACCTTCAAAGGTGGCCATTAAGATGTCACTATTTTTATATATGATATATAATATGTTTATGTTTTACTTATGCTTCTGTATTTCTCATTTATGGCATACTTTATGATTTCCATTATGGGTAAAACGCGATAATTTCATTTTAGGAAGTGCGGACTACCGCCCCCTCAAAGTGATGTGAATCGTTAATGCCACATGTGGGATGTATAAAGGATGGAGTAAAGGATATTATATATGATATTATACTGGAATTATATTATACATTTATATCATTATGATTTCATTCCATTAAATACGAAATAGAAATGAAAGTAGCGTTCATGCGTACGTACGGCTTACCGTCTCCAGGAACGGTGCATTCCATTTCTTACCTCTAAATGTTACGTAATATTATAAATTAATGTATATACTATATATATATGATATATATGATATCTACATCATTAATATAATTCTGGATATAATGGATATTTCACCACATGAACAACTTGTAATCATAAGAAGTTTATTTTTGACTCAAGTACCAAAGATCGACAAAACGATCGTTATTAACTTAAATAATTACATAATGTTCATAACATTGTAATAAGTGAAATAAAAAGGATAATGAAATTGAAAATGGTTCTTAATAAGGTATATATTAACTCTAGTTTATTATTCAGGAGGTTAAAGAACGGTTGAGTCAAGTCAGACACAAGGTAAGGGAACTTCTTAACCCAATTTCTATCCTTTGGGTTAATCTCCGACTTTCAAATTATGTCATGATATTATTATGTCCTATCTTGTATTTATATTTTATTATGTGTACATATAGTGAATACACATAATAGATATATTTTATTTAAAAACGATCTTTTTAAAGGACTTCGTCTCAATCTCCATTCATTGAGGCATATTTTGTTTTATACACAAATTTCTTTTATACAGTGTATAAACCCCTTTGACTTTTACGTTTATGCAAAAGGATTTCTTTTATAATTATGTGATTTTTAAATGATTTCAAAAAAGAGATATATCTCTCCAATATATGAAAATCCAGTGCAAAAGTATACGTATTTAACGCAAGCTTAAAAATGATTTCAGAAAACCCGACTCTCAAGTGTGGTAGACAGGAAGGGATTGGGCGTGGACCCATCATGGCCTGTAATTAGTCAAGCAGTCTCAGAATTAGTTATTTTGTTTTAAGAAGCTTTCTTAATGTTTTCAGAAAAACACTGGAGTATATTTAATCAATTTTAAACGTAATTATCTTCTAAAAAATTGCATCGGAAGGTCTCATGAGACAAACTAGTGTCTTGGCACGAGGCCTTGACAAAATCTTATTTGTGGTCTTGGAACGAGGCCTTGGCTACGTGGTTATGATAGTCTGCCATTATGAATTCCATCATTATGAAAGTGGTTATTGATATTTCATGTGATTATTCGACCAGTAGAATATCCATGTGAAGAAGTGAATGGCATTATCTCATTTTACTTTTTCCATATTATGTTGATGTTCAAGTTTAAAAGGCTTTTGTTTTAGTTATACATTTCCTTAAATGTTAATGTTTATTTATGAAAGCTTCCGCAATATTGTTATCCTTACTGAGCATCTGAGCTCACCCCTTTCAATGTTTTAATATTTTCCAGGATGTGAAGAAGTATTTTATGAATGACCTGCAGGGATAGTCAGAAGAGGATATGAGTGTGGACTATGGAGACTTCGTTATTATAGTTTTTCACCTTATGATGTAATGTAACATTTATGAATGAATCTAGTGTTTCCAAGGCTACTAAACTAATCGGTCATTCGAAACTTGATCCTTTGTGATCATTCCAATGTTACTAAGTAACGCACCGGCTCTGGGTAGCTGGGGTCGGGATGTTACATTTTTACTCCTAAAAGGATGAAAAATATATCCTATGTGTTAGGTCCAATATGATGATGAAGGTTGTTGTATTCAAGTTTATTATTTTTCAGTCAAAATAGTTTAATAAAAAATGAAAAATAACCTCAATTTTTATTTGGATAAATTCAGACTAAACATCATATTTGAATAATCTCACTGACAATTCCTAATATTGTACATTTATTTGGGAGAATCTAGGCAGAAGAACTCATCAGATTCACACTGAATTCTGAATAAAAGGATTAAACATTTTGAGGAAGGATATTTCTAGAAGTAAATGGTCATTATATTCATTTGGAATATAGTTGATAAATAATTAGATTTTTCATGATCAGAGTATGCATGACTATGATAAAGAAATGTTATGATGATTTTCTGATCTTGGGGTTCTCATAAATCATATTTAAGTTATGAAAATGATGATAAAAGTAATATGGAAGAAAGAATAAGTGAAAGAGATCATATTCAGATTGATCTGACCCAGATGAAAATAAAAAGTGATATGGAGATTTTATTCAACTAGGATCATATTCTGTCTAATCAGATTCACGATAATCATATTCCAGCTAAATTGAAAAGAAGGCTATTGATGAAGGAAAAAGGTAAGTTATAATACATTCCCATGAAAATTATATGATGCTGAAGTTGAACATAAATGCATTCAAATTTAGAATTAAGTCATGAAAAAAGAGGAATATTGAATAAGAACAAAGTTGATTAAGCCACTATAATTGAGCTCATCTAATTCATAAATACAGAGAACATTTGTAGAAAATATGAGAAACCGAAGGTACTCTTTTTTAGTCAGAACAAAATAAAAAAGAATAAAATGTTCAGGGAATGAATTTAATGGAAAATAGAAATAACATTTTAAGTGGTATCGTATTCAAAAGTTAAATAACCTTACGATCAAATTCAGAATTCCATGATATTCAGAAAAGTAATTTTTTGAGACCTATAAATAAAACTAAGAAAGAAAATAATGTGATTAACTATGTATTCAAAATTTTCAAATGGGTAGAATAACTTTTTTTAATTTCTACGTTGGTTTTAACTTGGTCAAGAGAGTATTTGAAGAAAACTTCTGAATGTTTTTAATAGGGGAGTATAAAACATAAAGAAAACTTGTAATTTGTATAGAGAATTAGATTCAACAATAGAAATAAGGGAATCAGGTTGTGAAGAAATAGGATTCATAAATAGGATCTGAACTAGGATTTTAAAGAAATTTTGAATGATGATATATAGTTTTTAGAATCTTTCTGAATATTAAAGAAGAGTTAAATAAGTAAATATTCAGTCTAAATTCAAAGGAATGCACGATTTGGATGAATTAGTGTGATTCATTCACACTGTAAATGGGATGTGTTAAGGACAATTTAATAGAAATATTTGATATATATAACATAAAAATTATTTTTAAATTTTAATATATATATATATATATATATATTTATATAAATATTACTTTTATTTCATTTAATATGACAAGAAAATGGAAACAACATTAATGCATACATACGACCTACTATCTCCATGAACGGTTTATTTCATTTCACATCCCTAAATTTTATAGATCACTATAAATAAATATATAATGAATATATATCATATTTATATCATATTTAATATTCTTGATTTGGTTAAAACCTTATTTATGTAAGTGGAATAAGAATAACAAGCCAAAACATGTATAAAAACAAACTGTTTTTACATTAGACATAAAATTAACATGTAATTATTAATAAAAGGTAAATTTAAAGACATAAGTAAATAATACATTGTGTTATATATATTAATATGTGTTTGTGATATATTTTTAATAAAATTATATTTATTATATAAGATGCTTTAATGAGTATAATGGGAGCCAATACTTAAGGTAAGGTATTCACGTCTCACTTTATTCTTTTATGTGGCACAAGATATATTTACCCACTCTTTCATCTATATAGTGTATATAATACAAATGAATGTGCTTTAATATTTTTCTACACAATTGTTTTTGTATTTATACATCTATTTAAGGATCTATCTTTCATGGTGTTGTTGTTTCAATGTTAACAAAGCGGTAAAGGATTTTTGTCTCAATTTACCTTCTTTGAGAAAAAAGTTTTTATATGAACCAATATTTTTTTAAGAGGAAGATATAATATCTGTTTGACATGTTATATCATGAATTAAATTCTTTAACATATTATTTTATGCTTTAGGTAATGGTATCTCAACATTTATCAAGATTATTTAGGATTATGATTCCATTAATGAAATTTTATGATCCATCTCTCAATAATTATCATGAATTTAATTATCCTCTAGTTATTCATGATATATTCAAGTAATGGTACCATTTTTACACTCTTTTGAATTTCAGGAAACTAATATCTTTTTAAAGAAAAATAATATTTATTTATCTCTTCAGGTGGAAATATATTTTTTCCCAAAACAATGTTTTCTAAAAATGTTTTCAATTTTTTTAATGTTATATAAAGTTAATTTTCATGGAAAAGGATTTTGATTTTTTTTAAAGTGTTTTAAATTATATTCAAATATTCATTATAAATTTTCAAGGTAATTTTTAAAAAAATATATTTTCCTTATTTTTTATGATTTAAAAAAGTGTTTTCAAAAACGAATTGATATTTTTCTCAAGAAGGGGTTTTAATGTTATTTAAAACATATTTTTCATCTAATATTTAATCTCTTGATGTTACTTATGCCTTAATGGAGATTTTATCCAAGGATACCATTTATATTCTTTCACTGAATGGTTTATGGAATGATATTTATGAAAACCTTTTATTTTTTAATGTGTTATACCATGATATGATCCTTTTGAAACCCACTTTTTTTTGAAGGGTTATTATTTTATGAAATGATAAATTTTTTGTAAAAACTTTTTATTTTATATAGGTCATGTTTTGATTAAATATTTATGATACTCATTTCATTTCATAGGTTATGTTATGATGAATATTTATGATCTTATGGAATAAATATGTATGATTTCATTATGTGAAATGTTGAACCTATATATCTCTCCAATGCATTGGGTAAATATTTAAATCACATGGGATAAACAATAATGGAATGGGTAGTGAACATAGTTCAATAATATAGGGATGAAACTAGAAGTAAAATCGGTTAAATAATACAAGACTGGGATGGGGAGTGAACCCGATTCTATAATGTAATTTTTCCACTATGATGGTATTGTAAGTGAGACTTTATTATGCGGAAAATATTTTATATGATTATGTCTATGCCATAAATTCTATGTCTTATTCTCTAATGGTTCATATTATTTGATTCCCTTATTATTAGTCATGTCTGATTAATATCCATTGTTTATTCCAAAAATCAGTATTATGATATTTGATTTGATGGGTACATTTCTCAAAAATTATTACAATGTTCTCAAACACATTTTCTCTTATTATAGTTATGTATCTCCATTTTTTGCCCTCACTAAGCATCTAAGTTCACCCTTTCTTATTTTTCCTTTTTGTAAGTTATAAATTTATGTATTATGTAGGATATGGCTATGAAGGGTTATAGTTATGTAGAATGTAGTAGGAGATTATTTATCCCATAAATGGTCTAGTCGTTATGTTTCTATGTTTCCAAAGGGACTAAACAATTATAGTTATCAGGCATTACTTTATGTAATTTATTGAATATTCATATAAAAAGTTGAAATATACATTTATGAAAATATGAGTTTATTATAGCTTTTATTATAGAAATGGTTTAGTTAAATTTTGGGAATGAGGATGAGAGATACTTAGTAAGATCCCTAAAATGGTGTTGGAGGATAACTCTAATGATGAGCCATGTATAAGAAAATTTCATGGAATTTAGGTAAATGATAGAGTGTGTGGTTTCCTCGGAATTCTTCCCAATATTGATACTAAAAGTGGATTTGGTTCTTTAATAGATGAACATAGGGGAAAAAACCCAAAACACCGTATTGAGCTTGAATTAATTGGTAACTGGTGAATGACAACATGCCTTGCTGCACACCAGGTTTGGCACTCCAAGGGGACACACATTTAGAACTCAAAAAATATTTATAAACCTTAATGAAAGATTGAAATTGAATATAACTATGAATAAACTATTAAAATCTTAAGGTGTCATATATTAATGAAGGTTTCATAATTTAGAAATCCAAAAAGTAATTTACTTGATTATGTTTTTCCCCAATATGATTATTATTTCTTAATCTATGATTTATGTTATTATTAAATGTATGTAACTCAAAGGAACCACATTAAAATTTATAGAAATTGACAATATAATCATTTTCCTCTTGATAATCAAAATGGTATAGGATTTGGAATGAAAAATCCCATTTATATGCTCACAAAAAATTTAAAAATATTTTATGATGATGAAATTTTAAATAAAACAATGAGGGAACAAAATTTCATTCAATCCTTCATGAGACAATGTAAACCTTCATTATATGGGTCTTCCAATCCAATAGTTTCTAAAAAAATGGATTAATACCACTAATATTAAATTTCCTATTCTCCATTGTTCAGAACATGAAAAAGTCATTTTGGCTATCTACCATTCGGAAGGTGAAGCGGATTGATGGTGGACTCTTATCAAGAATACAAGGTCGCATTGTCAAATTGAGTCCACAGATTGTGATGAGTTTAGGAACTTCTTTTCAATAATTACTTTCCTAATATTATTCATCCAAATATCGAGAAAGAGTTCCATGAGCAAAGGAAAACAAGATTATGAATCTATTGGTAATTACGAGGAAACATTTACAAGACTTGTGAGGAGTGATTTTGGTAATATCATTCAACCTAAATATAATTGTGATCAATTATTCAATAGAATAAAATAATTTTTATAAAGGGAATTATGTATAAGAGACTTTAGTATCTATGAATAGATTCTTTCATGTGAAATGAAGGTGGAAATGGATGTTGTAGTTATGTATCAATCTAGTGGTTTTCAGAAGAAAAGGAATATAGAGTCCAAAAAAATATAAGAACTCTGGAGAGAAGAAGATAATATTTCCTTTATTACTTAAGTGTGGAAAGAATCATGACATAAATTTCTTTATGGGGACTATTTAATGTTTTAATTTCCTAAGGTTATGAAATTGTGAAATTGATTACCGATGTGATGGAAAGAAGTTAGTTAAAAATGAAAATAGAGATAAATCTACACAGAATTTACCTCCCACACTTTAGTACTTCCTATGTTAGAAGAATAATCACTATTCTAACTAGTGACCATACTCAATGGTTAATGATGATGATCAATGATGGAAACCTCTCAATTTGAGGGATAATTAGAAATATCATACGATTAGTATTTTTGAAAAGGTGTGTGATAATGACATTGTGAAAGGTATAATTAAAATCTAAAGTTGTGATGCTAGTTTCTTACTTTACTATGCATATACCCATTCTTTTATACATAAATAACGTTTAAGGGTATCAAAATTCCACTCAAATTATTAGATATTAAATTAGATTTAAAAACCCCGAATGGTATGTGGATCACATTATAAATCTATGATTCCCCTTTGGTTGATGTGGGTGGGAATGTTCATTTGAAAAATATTAACATTATTCCTATGGTTGAATTTGATGTTATCCTAGGTCAAGATTAGTTTTATCTACCAAAACCCGCATCAATTATCAAGAAAGGGAAGTTATGTTTTATATTTCAAAATATCCTATGATCTTATATCAATGAAACTATATGTATGGTCTACTAATAAATGTTACATCTATTATATGAGTATTAATTCCCATTTATAAGGGGTTTTTATCTCAAAAGTTCATGTAGAAACTGAACATTGACGATATTCCTATTGTTTATGTATTTTTTGATGTTTTTAGAGATGAGTTTATCAGACCTCAACCAAAACATGAATTTGAGTTCTCAATATAACTCATACCTGATGCCAAAAATTTTTAAAAGACATCATATATAATGGCCCCTATTGAGTTATTGGAATTGGAGAAGAAACTCCCAAAAAACCATAATAAGAGATTTATTCAGAAAAGTGTGCCACCTTTGGGTGAATATGTTAATTTTATGAAAAATAATGATTGATTAATGTGACTATACATTGATTATTGGGAGATAAAAAAGATCAAAATTAAGGACAAGTGTCATATTCCTCACATTTATGAATAATTTGATCAACTTTGTGAATATTAATACATTTCCGATATTTAAATTCATTCTGGATGTCATTAATTAAGTGTTAAGAAGGTGGGTATACCCAAGAAAACATTCCTTATGAGGCATGGACATAATGAAGATAAGGATATTAGTTATACTGAAAAAAAATTCATTATTTTTGCACATAATCTCAACTGATTTTATCTCAGTGGATCCATCAAATATGGAGGATATGGAATGTTGGCACAGACCAAACATAGTAACTAATATCCATAGATTTATTGGTTTACCTGGATATTATCTATTGTTTGTGGAGAATTTCTATTGACTATCTAATCCTCTGACTGAGTCATCTTAAAAGGCATCCAAGTTCTTCTATATAGATGAATGTGAGGAAAATTTCTAGGAACTGAAAAGAAGGGTAGTCAGTGAACCTGTAAATTACCCTATAGTGGAGAAGTGTTTTTAGTATATAGTGATGCATCCAATATTTATTGGCATGTGTTCTTAAGAAAAATAACATTTTTATAGGCTGTGACTCATAAAAATTGAATATTCTTGAGAAATATTACCCAACTCATTCTTTTTAGTTAGTCATCGTATTTTTTGGCATTAATGATATTGAGGAATTATCATTATATAGAAAAGTGTGATATATATTCCAATCATAAAATTTTGAAGTATATATTCCCATAAAAGCTGCTGAATATACACCAGATAATGTGATTTGAGATTATAAAATATTATGACTACTTAGTACATTACCAGCTTGGGAAAGAATACATAGAGGCCAATGCTTTGAGTAGAAAGGAACATACTATCTTATTCATGATAAGAATCACAAAATACCAAATATTTGTTGATTTTTAAAGGATGGTTCTAGAAATCTTGAATGAAGTGGGAAAATATTATCTTTATCAATTGAATGTTCAACCATCTATCAACATGAATATTAAAGATGCACATTAGGAATATGTAGATCTATAAAAGAATGTTATAAATTCTCCCAAGTTTAACATTTATCATGAAGGTATGATAAGTTTCACAAACCATGTATGTATTCCATCTATACCGGACATGAATATGGATTTTTTAAAGGAAGCTCATAGTTATGTATTCTCAATTAATCCTAGAAGTATGAAGGATTATATAGTTATAAAATAATACTTCATGTGGGATAGAATAAATAAAAATATCATAGAGTTTTCATCTTGATTCCTGGTATGTCAAAAAGTTAATGCTAAAAGGAAAATGTATAAAGGGAATTCACATTCATTCCCATAATAGAATGGAAATAAGAGAACATCAATAGGTATTTTTTTGTTAGACTCCCCAAAAACATTAAAGGACATAATGATATATGGGTGGTATTCTGTCACCATACTACGTAAACAGACTTCATCACTATTAACTAATACTTCCCTATTGATATTAATTCTAGGATATCCATTAATGAAGTAGTAAGCTTTCATGGAGTACCAAATTCCATTATATCTAATCGGGATATGAGGTTGACTGGAATGTTTTGATTAAGTCTTCATAAATCCTTTTATATGGAATTGATTTTCTTTATTTATTATCATCCTTATATA
The DNA here is from genome assembly GCA_963277665.1 of Viscum album. Lineage (NCBI taxonomy): Eukaryota > Viridiplantae > Streptophyta > Magnoliopsida > Santalales > Viscaceae > Viscum > Viscum album. The sequence goes on from OY728125.1 coordinate 1,410,926,641, forward strand.
GATTTTCAGTATTAAAGAACAATGAAAACCCTATAGGTTATGTTGAGATCTTGTTCATTAGATTTCAAAGGTGACTAGGATCATAACCTTCCTTCAGTTGAGTTTTATTAAAACAATATATTTCACTCAAGAATTCAATTAGATCCTTATAAATCCCTCTATGTAAAGGAATGTATAACTCCAATGTGTTGGAATGAAGTTTGAGAAAGAAATATCTTGAAACCATATATTATTGAAGAAAAGACAAATAAAGTTAGATCCATTCTGTAGCACATCAAGGTAGCTCAAAGATAAAAGAAAATTTATGATTTAAATCAATAACATGATCCATAATTTGAAGTTTGTGATAAATTGGTTCTAAGAATTTCTCCATGGAAGAAGGTAATGTGATTCGAGAATAAAGGTAATCTAATACCCAGGTATATTACTCCCTTTTAATTTCCTGATCATGTTTGGATGGAATCTTACAGGTTGGTACTTCTAGAATATATCTCTCAAGTCCCTAATTTCTTCAATGTATCTTTTGAGAGGAAGTACACACCTAACCCATCACATGTACTGAACTAAGAGGTCATACCACTAGAGATGATCTTTCATATAAGGAACAACTATTAAAGATTATGGATTATATAGAGAATTTTCTATAAAACAACACCAATCACCTAGTCAATTTTTTTAGTGAAACCAACAGTTTGAAGATTCTATGTGGGAAATTGATGATATGATGAGGCTGAAGTATCCTAATTTGTTTTATCATAGTGATGAATTTCATGGGAGAAATCCATTTTAAGTGGGGTAGAGTTTAACACCTCAAGTTTTTAGGATGTTATTTTTGAATAAATTAAAATTATTTGATGAAATAATTATCATTATATACAAATTTAATATTTTGTTTTTTCCAACCCCAATTTAATCTTTCACTACACACAACCCCAAGTTAGCTTGTCTTAGATGTAACTTTGAGTTTTAATAAAAATTTATATATTATTAATTAATTTATTTTAATGCAACTCTTATAACCTAAATGTTAGACATAGTAATTTGAATATAAATATTTTTTTAAATATAATGTTTTTATATAAATAAAACCTATTGATAATAAAATTTATAATTTTAGGTGAAGTCATTATCTGTTTTAAAAATACATTTTTTACAAAAAATTGGTTTTTACGTCTCTTTGTGAACAACAATTAAATTTATTTTTGAAATTTTTTGAATGTGAATTTGATAAAATAAGTCATATTTTTGAATTAAAAAAATAAAAATTATCTTAATGAGATTTTTTGGTATTTTTTTGAAATATTTCTTTCCTTGATGAATACTGAACAGTTCTTAATTTTAATTGAAATTTACATTTCAATATATTTTATTTATATAGTTGAATTATATTTAAAATTTATTTTAAAGTATAATTAGTTAAATTATAAATTTATTAATTAAATTTAGGTCATTTTATTTAATTTAATATTTAATTTGAATATATGAACTTTTTAAACGTTTGATATTTTCTTTTTAAAAACCGCTTTCTACACACATATAAAGTATTAATTTTAAATTAATTTCTACGAAAAATGTGAATTGAATTTGTAAAAATGGATTTTTTTAATAATATCAATTTATATTTTATAATATGTCCATAATATTATTTTACCAAAATGATTAGTGAAAATAGTTATAATTAATAATGGTGATTAAGAGAAAAATGCATTTACAAAGGGACTAAACATTAATGTTATCGGAAAAAATTACATAGAAACTAGTCCAAAACTCATTTTTAAGATATTTACACTATAAAACTTCATGTATATAATTTTATGCACTATTAAATCTAATTTTAGGTACAAATATGGGTACACCTAAGTTTTTTTTAAAAATTCCAATGGTGACATCTCCCCCACTTATAAAAGGTCACCCCTCTCCCCCTTCTTGACACCTCTCAATACAATTTGATGATCCAAAACCTACCAAAATCACTTCCCAAATTACATAAACTCATCCTTAAACACATATTTTGGTCATAAATCCATCTAAGGTAGGATTTTAGTAAAAATCTAGGAGGGTACCTGAAGAAAAAGTAACTTTTTCCACTAATGTTTTTATTTAATTTATTCCTCCAACCATTTCAATTAATTATATATCATGATTTTATAATAAACAATGTATAAGTGATATAATTATATTTCTTAGGTAAATTTTGTGACCTACAACTACATAAAATTTCATCAAACGGGTTACTAAATCAACTTTAATGTGTATGGTAAACTACTTCCTTGTGAACCAATGTCATTCATTATTCCATTACCACCTTTCAAGGTTGGGAATAATGATGTAAATACTATTTATATATGATATATATGATATTTTTTTATATTTAGAGTTGTTTAACTATTATATCAAATACAACTTTATGCTTTCTATTTTGTAGGGAATACAATAACGTCGTTGGTGTGTTTGACGAACTATTGCCTCACAAAACAATGTGATTCATTTATAATTTTCGTGGATTTTATTAAGGATGAGTTTAATATAAATATGTGATAAATATAACTAAAATATTAATCTATAATTATAATATATATATATATATATATCATTTACTTTTATTTTTTTAATACAATGTTAAAATGGAAAGAACATTCATGTGTATGTATGGCCCACCATCTCTAGGAACGATGTATTTCATTTAGCATCGATAATTTTTATGGATTACTATAAATAGATATTTAATGAATATATATGATATTAAAATAATTATTATAATTTTTTTTATGATAAAATCATTGTCTAAATAAGAGGACTAAGAATAACAAGTATAAACATGTACAAAAAATAAAGTGTTAATTACCCAAAACATTACTTTAACATGTGATTATTAATAAAATGGTAATATAAAGTCATTAGTAAAACATATATGATATTATATATATGAAAATGGTTTTGTGATATATTTATCATAAACATATAGTTTTTATACAAATGGTTTTAATGAGAACATTGAGAGTTAAGACTTAAGGTAAGGGATTTACATCTCACTTTTTACTTTTGTGAGGCACATGCTATAATCACCACCTATTTCCTCTATGTGGTGTATATATATACCATGAATGTAATTTATAATTATTAAAATTTAATTTTTTTTGTATTTAAACATGCATTTTAGGACCTCTCTTTTTGGAGGTTATAGTTTCAAATTTACTAACGTGGTAATGGAATTTTGTCTCAATTAGCATTCATTAAGACACATATATACACCTATATTTCTTTACCTGGTTTATATATTCACTATTTGACATGTTATATCAGGAATCTAATTATTTTCATGATATTTTAGGATATATGTAATTTAGTCCTCTCATGCATATTATAATTCAATGTTACCAAAGCTGTAAGAGTTTATTGCTACAATCTCATCATTTGTTGGGATTGTCTATGATTATGAATCATTGATAAAATATTATGATCCATATATCAATAATTATTATGAATTTTATTATTTATGGGTTATTCATGATATTTTCTTTATAACACCATTTTTATAATCTTTTTTACTTAATATAATTAATAAAATGTTTTTCGGAAAATCTCACATTATTTCTCTCTTAGTTAGGAAATCTATTTTATACCAAAATCATATTTTCTAAAAATGTTTTAAAAATGTTTTTAAATTCTAAATTAAGTTAATTTTGAATGAAAAATTATTTTTAAAACATTTTATGTTTAAAAATATTCTTTATTTTATTTTCAAATCTTCTTTTATAAGGATTAAAGTTTATTTTCATAGATAATTATTTTCTAAATTTTTTATGTTTTAAAAATTGTTTTCAGAATAGAATGGATATTATTTTACAAAAATGTTTTTATGATATTTAAATGTTATTTTCTATATAATATTTCATCCATAGATGTTACCTATTCATTTTTGGTGATATGATCCAAGGATACCATTCCAATTACTTCTTTGAATTATTTAAAGCATGATGTTTATGAAACCAATTTCTTTTTACACGGGTTATATCATGATATGATCCTTATAAAACCCAATTATTTTTCCATGGGTTACTATTTGATGAAATGATAAAATTTTTACGAAACCTATTTATTTTTGATAGGTTACCTTATGATAAAATTTTTATGATACCCATTTCAATTCATGGGTTATGATATGATAAAGCTTTATGATCTTCTAAAACATATATGCCTGATTAATTATTTTATGGGTGGGATCTATATCTCCCTAAAATAAATTGGGTAAATATTTATGACTCATTTGATAAATAGGACAAGAATAGTGCGTGAACTTGGTTCATTAATACATGGATTGAATGATAATAAAAATCAGGTTAGTAATATAGGTCTGGAATGGGAAGTGATCTCAATTTAGAAATATAGGGATGGAATGGGGAGTGAAACCAGTTTAGTAAAGGAATTTTTCTACTCTTATGGTCTTGGAAGAGAGCCAGGATATTATTAATATTATTTTATATGATTATCTATATGCCAAAAATTCTATGACTTATTCTCTCTTGGATCATATTATTTGATTCCATTATGATTCATGTCTGATGTACTATTAATATTGTTCCCTAACTCATGATTATGATCTTTGATAAGTAAGGTAAGGTTTTCAAATGTTATTTTCAGGTTCCAATACCCTCATGTTCATGTTATGATTATGTATGTCCCTTATTTAACCTTAAAAAGCATCTGATCAAACCCATTCTTATGTTTCATTTCCTCAAGTTATGAAGATATGTATCATATATGCTATGTCTTAGAAGGATTTTAGTTATAAATAATATAATTGGAGATGATGTGGCCAACTTATGGTCTATTTTTTATGTTTTTGAGTTTAAAAAGGTACTAATATATTTAAGTTCTTTATCATGAGTTTATATAATGTATTGAATATTCATATAAAAATATTCGATATCCATGTATGAAAATCCTATTTCATTATGTGAAACACATTGAAGTGGTAATGAGGGATAAAATAAAGTAATAATATGATAATAAGAAAAATTATTTGGTGTTCCTGAGTTGGCCATGGCTATTGAAATGGGTCAAAATAGTTTTTAATGATTAATAATGAAATTTAATGGTACCACCCCAGCATTGCTTGGTTTGAAAAAAATCATATTCAAGTGGTTTTTATGATTTAGATCTGTGTTTGAGATTTTGGAAAATATAACCCAGTCCTTTACATTATTATGTCACATATTGTGTGATTTGATGGAATTTATTTGATCACAATTTTATGAATAAAGTGGGAGATGATGGATATTGATTTTGAAATTTAAATTTTAAATTCTAAATTCTAAATTATAAAGTTAGATAATGAAATGTTCTAATAATTTTATGTGTAATTAATCAAATAATAAAGTGTAAAATAAAAGTGTATAGATGAAGTAGATTCAAAAAATTAAAGTATATATGAAATATAGACATTCATCAAAATAAAATCATTAATGGGGAATCATCAAAAAATTAATATCAATGGATTAATTTGACAAAGACGAACATATGATTATGAGATGTGTTATAGAGTTTAGTCTTAATACTAGATGATCAAATATTTTTTTAAACATAAATATAACTTTGTAAAGGACGAAAGAATATGTTGGGTTGTTAAGAAAAAATTATTTTTTATGAAATTTTAAATTTTTGATGATGAAATGGAAGGTGAAGATATGATATACTCTGGTCATAACATTAGAGATTGCAGAGTCCAGTAAACTTTATAATTTGAAGAGTAATCTTGTTCTTTTTTAAGAAAAAATCATAGTTTTTTGGAGACATTTCTTCTCACAAAAGTTCAAAGATAAAATTATATTAGTGTAACCATATTGATTATACCAGTGGATTATATTAATGAAACTATATATTGATAAGGATTAATCATTATTTTTTTAGTGGAGAACCTTACACATGACTTTGTTATATTTGATTAATTTTTTTGTCAAAAATAAATTAATAATATAAATTTATTAAACTTCTAAATTTCATAATGAAGAATACGGTTGGATTTCAGTTTTTTAATCACTATAACCTCTTTGAAGTTTTATTAGTGAAGAAATAAAAAATATTTATATTTACTGATTCACCCCCTCTTAGTGACTACATAGAGTTTATATCATTACAAATTATTGTGGAAATTATATTATTGTCATCCGTGTTGTGTTTATGTTTATTTTGAAGATATAAAAGCTGTTAAAAGTTAAATGAGTGAATTGCTTTATGTTTTTTTATTGATGTTATTAATTATTTTTTATATCTTTCATGAATCATATTACTTTATTAAAAAAATGTTCTATAATATTTTTTGGGAAAATTAATTTTTTTGATGAGAAATTTTTACCATGATTTCTCTCATTTGTTATGAAAATAGTCAAAATTGTAATTAATGGGTGTCCTCCATTTATCGAAGGCATAATGATGAATCCAAATTATAGATGAAATACTGATAATTATATGTTTGAAAATAATTTTATATTAGAACCAAATTCATAAAAGTAATTCATAAAGGTCATTAAGTTAATAAATCAAAATTAATTTGGGGTATGTTATAGAATACTCACACAAAGAGTGTTTTAGTGAAGGAAGAAAAACATAGAATTTGAAATCCCCAAATGAAATATATTTTTATATTTTATGAAGGAACACTGGTGGAATTATTTATAAGAGGAAACAAAATTTTAAGATCCATAATATGTTTTAGACAACTATTAAAGATTATTTAACATCAAGAAAGTTTCTTTGTAACTTTATATACATGTTTGATACAAAAGTATATTATCATATAGATCTTAATCAGAATACATTTCTAATAGGTAACATATAATTTGTGTTTGTGATAAGAGTAATGGTAATTATTTTAAGTTAAGTAAAAGAAATAAGGAAATATATTTTTATTCCATGAAGTTTGAAGCTAATTATAAGGAAGCCAAGGAAGAAGTGAAGATTCAATTTTAGATAGAGATGTTGATTTGTTGTTTAAAAAGCTCATATCACATATCTAAATATATGTATAAAATAGAAAAAAATATATCATTTTTAAAAAATTTAAGGGTTTTACCTATGGAGATATTAGATATTTTATTTATTTTTTTCAAAAGTGAACGAAATGGAGAATGGAGATAAATATTTTTTAACAAAAAACTTCTATAGGAATTCGACCTCAAAATTTAGTATGAGTAAGTATCAATCTAAGGTAAAGGAATAAAATTTTTAAAATTCATTTTTTCCTTTTTAGAATGGAATATTAATGTTGAGATGATAGATAAAGTGAAGAGTATTTATCATTTAGTGATCACAAGGAAAATGAAAAGACCTAACACATGAAGACCCTAATGGGGCGCGTATTTAACTAAGAGTGCCACCGAAATCCTAATCCCAAAAGGAAAAAGGTTAGGGAATATCAATGAGTATGCATATAACATGTGATTGGAGGCCATAAACTGTACACCTATAAAAAACACCAATATTCAGAGAGTAAATAATACTATAGGATTAACAAATAGAACAGAGTACAATATATAATGTATATGATAATGCTAAGATTCACAAAGGAGAAACCAGTTCATAATAAATAAATTTAAGGGGGAAATTGTTTCCTAATAGACATTATGGTATACACAACCTAAAAAATTGATATAAATGTATATCTAAAATAAACTAGATGTTGAAAAAAAATCATCATCTACTATCACCTTTAGTATCTCTAAGATCCAAAGACACCATATCCATTTAAGTAACCTATAATATATTTTTTGTCTATATTATTTCCAATAAGTGTGAGAGAAACACTTATGTAGGCTTTATTATATATAGAGAGAGTAGGATACCCTAAAACCATAAATAAAAATGATAAATGGGATTTAGATAATAACCCAAAAAGGTAAAGGAAAATAAAAAAGCTATATATTCTTGGAATGAGATAACCTAAGAAATAAAATCAAGTCCCTCTCAACATAACTCAACTATAGAAAAACATGTATGAAAATTATTCCATGAAATCAAACCATCTATTTTTTCAACCAAAATCACATCTATAAAACTTATTAGGGAATGAACTCCTCACAAAAGGATAAATTTTGACTGATGGAATAACCAAAACTGGTGGAGGACCCACACCCAATCTAGTAGAGCTTAATGGATGTGAGAATAACCAATTCCATAGATAGATAACCTAAACCCTATGAGTGGGGTTTTTTCTAACTCAATCAATTTTTTAGGGGACCCATGCATTTTTATTAAAACATTCATAGGGGAGTGTCTAAGATTGTGAATTACGTGATCATCATACCTGATCCCCATGTCGATACCATAAATATAAGGATATTAAACTACCTGAATCACCTCATGTCTCACCATTGATGTTGAATATGAGTGTAAAATTACACTCTATATTAAATAATAATCATCATGGAATAGTAGTGTTCAAAAAACCAAGATCCAGGTGAGGAGAAAAAATAACTAAAGCTAGAAAATCTTATGAAAAACACTATAGAGGTACATGGAGTATATCCCCATGGGAATGATTTGATCAAAAAACACTCTTCACATATCTTGTATGAGTCTACCAATATGATGTATAGACTAGGGTACATGGTATTTGGGACCAATTTTATAATTTGAATGTACTAACCAATATTTTACCATATAGGGCATGGGTACATGATGTGTCCTATAGATGGTATGCGAAGAGTGATCTAGATGGACCACTGTTTGTGTGATAAAAAATGTGTTGGTCTGGATCATATGTAGTGTGCTCACATCTTCAACGCAAAAATTTATGGAAATCCCAAAATAACCTCATCATCATCATTCCTATCTCCAATAGATCATGAAACTATTCAAAAGGATTCTTCCAAGATACTTTAACCTTGAATTTATATTTTATAGCCTTTATTTAATTGAAAAATGACCCAAAATGGATTCACACCCATCTAAAACTCACTATATTTCCGTACAATTTAATTTCCCATGTCATCGTATCTTCAAGAAATACTCTATTACCCATCATAAATCCCAAACACTATAATACCTATTTTTACCCCAAAATACATGGATAAGAGGAATAGTTTTTGATAATTCATTGATCTTGATTATGTTTTATCAAACTATAAACCTTGGTGATGACTGATTATGGATTAAAGAAGAACATGTGAAGAAAGAAAGGTAAAATAAGGCTTTAATGCCAATCATGTTCATACATAAATTATTAATTTTTTATGATAAAACCACCAATAAATAAAATTGTTACAAATATTAAAGGATTGATTTAATATTTTTTGAGAATGGATTTAGTCACCAAGAACATGGAAGTTTATGGATGATAACAGAGATGTGTATTTGAACCTCAATAGGGTATGTTAGATTTTTTTACAATTGCATTGTTGTCATAAAATGTTGATGATGACCAAAGTGTTGAAGTGTAACTAGAGAGGTTCGTATTTCCCAAAAAAGGATCAGGTTGATGATGTTTGGATATTTTTTTGGACTAATTAAGTCTACAATACATGTCAAATAAGGCCTGTGTCATGATAATCTATGTGGGGATCCAAGTGTAATTTTATAGGGTGATGCTAGAAATTTTCCATAAGTAAATTTTATGGAAATATATATTATGAATGAATTGATGCATGTGAGGTAAATAGAAATCAAGTATGTGGCCACAAATGATATTTCAATAAATCAAGTATTTGTCCAAAATGAAAATGTGATAATGTTTAATACCTACCTAATGATAAATTTCTATTAACCCTCTTCAAATGTTTTTTAATTCTTTAACAAACAGAAAGGAATAGGGTCTTAATGATTTCATTTTTTTATAAATGAACCATTATTGTAACAAGTGGTGTAAGATGTTTTTTAAGTAGTATAAATTAATTCATATTATGGCACATTTCTCACAACCAAATACATCAATGTTATATACTAATGGTTTGGTGATATGTGATGCAGATCAAAAAATTTCATTTGAAAGTTAAAAATAAAAATATCTTTTTTTTTGTGTTTTTTATGAACATCAGTGACATGGAGAAACTTGTGGTTGTTTTATATAATTTTTTTTTTCATAAACAATGATCTAGATAAGTTTTCTTATCTAATTTATTAATATCTTGTGTGAAAAATGGTAGATTCACTTAGTTAATCTCTTGAGAAAATATAACCGGAAAGGGTATTGACTTTGGTTTCTTGCAGTTTTAAATGGTTTAATTTATCATCATTTGGTTGATTCCAAAGAATGAATTTCTATTGAAAAAAGAATTGAAGATACCCCTAAGTAGGAATAAATAAGATATCCCAAAGGGGGATTTTAGGTTTCATGGAATATTGTTTAACATAAAATGGGGATAATCTTTGAATATATTGATTTTACCTCCAATAAGGGGAGAAAGAATAAAAATTAATGCATTCATTTTTAAAAGGATGTTTGGAAAGACCCTTTATATTCAAAAGGTCCTTTGTATTTCATTCAAAATATGGAGGATAAGAAGATATATTCTTAGTGTAGAGAAAGAGATCATTAATGGGAAAATATGTTCCAATGATGTAATGAATGGGGGGGGGGGGGTTGTATATTCAACATAATCCAAAGGGAGAGATTATTAGAAACGCCAAATTATTGATGCTGTATTTTTTTGCACTATATTTGGTGGCCAAGAACATGTTTAGTGAAAAAGGGTTTTCAAATTTGATAGAAAGTTTGTTTTTTGTAATCTCAATGAATGATGTTTGATTTTTTTTTCAATAGAATTATTGGCATCACATTTTGATTATGAACAAATTGTTGAAATGATACTTGGGAGATTGGTAGTTCCAAAGTCAAGACCATGTTATAGATGATTAGATAATTGTTATGGAATCATTTATTACATAATAATTTTCAAATATGTATAAATTTGTGATTCTCTAAGTGGAGATCCAATTCGAGGCGTTAAAAGTCTTGTTAGAAACTTGACATAAGTGAAATTTATGGAATTATACATTCTAGAGGAAATAGGCTATATGAGTTAAATAGAAATTGGGTATGTGAAAAAATTGCCTATTTGGGGAAATCGAGTACATGAAAAAATGGATAAGTTTTAAAATTAGGAATATGTACAAAATGAATTTGTGAGGGAATCAACTATATGGAAAAAATGACTTTGTGAGTGAATCCCTTATGTGACCGAAATGGTTGCATGGATTTGGCTATGTTACAACATGGCTATGTGAATTTTCCAATATAGACCATACAATATTATAGAAGGTTATTATGAGATCTCGTCCTCCTAGTTGATGCATGAATGTATGAAATAATCTATAAATTAAGTGTTGCTCACATTAAATTATGATTTTATGATCGTGGGCCATAATTAATTTTAAAGATGAAGACCATGATCATGTTTTAGTGAATATTCCTTCTTCCATATTTTAAGTAATTTAAAGTAGTAAGTGGCGATATTCTATAGGAAAATTATAATAGGTATTTTTATATTTACCATTTAATATTATCAAACCTAATAAATTTAAAGAATTTGAGATAAATTTATGAATCTTAAAATTACCTTAGTATTAATATATTTTCCATATTTATAGATGTGGAAATACATACTGATAAGATAGAGATATTCTTGGGTAGTAAAGATAGAAATATATGAATATATATCATGTAGTTTTTTTTCATATACAAATAGACTAAGTATCCAAGAGGACCGATGAGTCATTTATGTATATTAAGGTGGTATTAATATCATATATGATAGTTACAGTATAAGATGATAAGATCTGCATCACATGAGATAACACTCTCAGATAAAGAAAGGAAACTTTGCACAGTCAAAAATATCTACAGAATAAGGACATGGAGAAAAAAGATCATTCCATTTACATATATGATTTCCCAAATAAGAAGATTGTTTTGTTATATTGAGGTTTTAGAAATGTTAAATAAGTTTTTAGTATCCATTGGCGATCCTTTCAATCCATAAGATGGTTTGTTTCTATGTGGATAACAATGTGAATGTTGTTTAAAAACAATTCTAGATGTAATAAGTTATGAATCAAGGGTATTTTCATGGTTAAGGAAGGATTTGTAAAATAGTATTTAGAAATTCATGTACTATAGTTGAAGATACATTCTGTTTTTCTAAAAAAATAGAGATATATATCTTTAAATTTTGTGTGAACCCTTCCTAGTGTAGTGAGAAAAAGAGGAATGTAGAATATGATCCCTTCCATAGGCAGTGAAACCAAAAAAGAAAGTTGAATAAGGTGAACCTGGGGAATCCATGGAATCTTACTAAAAATTATAAGTAAGTGAGCCCAGACGTAGGAGTGATCTAGAACAAATCGTTACATGTCGTGAGCATAGTTATTATGGTTAACCAAGACAATATTGCTATCATGCACCATGGAATAACCCTTTGTGTGAACCAAGTAATAAAAACATGTTTCCATATTTAATTTCTAAATACACACCAAAATATATCAAGATAAAATAAAAATAGTTGAATAAAGAGAATAAAAATGTGACACTCATTGCGAAGAGGTCAAAATCCATTAAGGAAAGTGTGACTTCGAAGGGAAAGAGTTTTAATTTTCACAGATAGTGCATTCCATTATTCACCCCCCTCTTAAAGTAAATTCACTCTAGATCCCTTTTTTTCCAAAAAAACATAGATAAGAAAAATAGATCTGATAATTTAATGTAGAAAAATATGATATATTATAAGGGTATGTTATTTAGATAAAGAATACATGAATATGGATCCATTGTATACAAATTAGGACTTAATAAGAAAAAAATAACAAGACTAACCACAATAATGGATTGATCACTATCAAAGAGCTTGTCTACACTAAATTAATTAATACTATCTGATGAAGAATCTACTTTTCCACACCCAGAATCCCAAATCTCACATGATATCTTTATATCTCCCCTCTCAAGAAAGGGTTTTCTGGGATATCACTAGAGAGTGTTTATTGATGATTACCTACATATAATAAGAGTTCATAGTGGATATAACTAATTAATTAATTAATTAATTAATTATTCTGTTCAATTAATTACACCCATTATTATTATTTCATGAACCAAAAAATCAGGTCTAATATGAAATTCCATATGACCTCAGGTGAATCACCCCATATGCCATATGATTCCAACTATAAGCAGGGGTTTAAGGTTGAATCATGGTAAGACTATACATTCAATTAGGGTAAAAAATTTATAATAAATAACCAAACATGTAATTATTATACAACCATAGTAATAAGAAAACTAATAACATATCATCCATTTTTATGAATGTAAAAAAACAAGCCCAAAAGTAACAACTTGAAACAAGTCAATGATAAACCACTAGGTTGATCACATACAATACAGAAAGAATAAAAGTACAAGAGGCTCTACATGCACCCCAAGACACATCTCATCCTATTTTATAAACTCATAGTGAGATATCACACTTGAAAAGAAAACCTGATCCTCAATACAACCTACAAATATAAGAAGTGGGGGCTTCTTGGTTACCCAAGTTCCATGGACACCTAATCAGGGTGTGAGTATAACTTAGCAAGGTACCACCCACATTGTTCTATATCCAATTAGTAAATTGGAGTGTATATACATATGACATGAATTACAAAAAGTAAAGGATCAATACATAAACTAAACATGACTGAAATAAAATTAACAAATCAAGAATAAATAATAAGACATATATATAGAGAGGTAAGGTGATAAAAAATATTCTATGAACCCTTATTGTACTCTCTTTGACTACATGGTTGAATGAACATCAACATTCCATGTCTAACACATTCCTGCTTGACTAGATAGTTTATAAAACGTGTTTCAAACACAAAAATGAAAGGGATAATCCATATAAATGCCGATCAATAGCACTCATATCTCTCTCAGGGGGATAAACCATATGGATCAATGATTGACCAAACAGATCTGACATATTATCCCTTGATTGGGTAATCAAAAACACTTTGACACATCCTAATGGAAGGGATAGTCCATCTATGTGCTGACCAAAGGCCTAACACATTCCTCTAAGGGGAATGATCCACATAGATCAACCTATAAATGATATAGCAACAACACATATAATATATATTGAGACAATATGAAAGATCAATCATCATGTTTGGTATTTATTGAGGATGAATGATAAAAAATCATTCCATTTTAAAAAAGATTCTTTGCCACAATATAAGCCTATGAAATTAAACATCAAACATAAGTCTCAAGGGAAACAGATGAAAATATCAAGCAAGGAAATAAGAATAGATATCATAGTGCCACACACACACACACCATGTGATCATAGAATCAACATGTTCTCAGTAGTAAAATCTTAGGGGAAACACAAAACTAATCATTCCCCAACCATCAGTATTACAACCAAGCTCTTTATTACACACATAAGCATGATTTATTACATAAAAATGCACTTAATAAAACTCTGGGGATGAAGAGGTCTAGTTTCTTTGTAATTTAGAACATTACGTGAAATATTAAGACATAAAATACAACATCTTTATTGAAAGCATATTTTACATGACCACAAAATTCCTTTGAACTTAGCATTGCATGGAATAACTTGAGCACATGGATAAGAAATGGGAGATCTATAAAGCCCAGTAATGTAGTAAAAAAGACACAAAATGATGAAAAAAATTAACATTAGAAAATAGCCATATTATGGGGAATAATAGAGGCATGAAAATAAAGTCACGATATATCATGATTATCATAACGTGGAGATGTGGCAACAATATTTCACATGATATTAGCATGAGCCAAGGATCACTACACATGGATCATGAGTAAACCCCAATTTCACTTGAATTTGAATGAGTAAACCCTTATTGAACATGAATTAAAATAATTCAACAATCATTACACATGATTTTTTGGGATAGTATTATTTACACAATGCGTTGGAGTGCGATTAGGGTACATCCTTTATAAACATTTCATTTCATTCAAAAGTGTGCCACATGGATCATGAAACATGGAATCATTAAACATCAACATTTTTTCCATGATAATGGAATGTGGAATACATAAATGAAAAGATATAATCAATAAGTAAATGTTCATAAATTTGAAAACCCTTAATACATAAATGTGCGTGGTATTCACCACACAATAACTTTGATTTCGAAAATTTTGGTGCAATTTTTTCAGCATAATGACCTGAAATAAGAATTGATAAAAATGGTTGATGAGAGATAAAGAGGTATTTAATCATATGTACATGAAATTTATAGTAAGGGGTGAATATGGATACATTTATAAACATATGTAATGGTATTTAGATACATAATATAAAATAAATGCTTGAATGAAAATGAGGAGAGTGAAACCCCTCACGAAATTTTGGCATGGTAACAGGTGTACATGGGAGGCATTAATGAGAGAGAAAGGGGTCTATAATAATTCAAAAAATAAGAAGGATTGTATAGGGGAGGAAAAATGTGAAAGGAAGAAATCACTTATTTGGAAGTTTGTTCCCAAAGGCTTGGTAGAGGATTGAGAGAGGATTCGTTAGATATTGGGTCACCTTGGGAAGATTCTATTGAGAGGTGGTAATATTTTGGTCAAAATTGAATGGTTTTGAGTAAATAGGAATGCGAGATTCAGAGGGTTTATATAGGAAAGGAGAGGAAATTATTTATTATTTAGGTTTTGGACACTACACATTAAACTAATCAAAACCACAAACCATCCCATGGATTTTTACCACAATTTTCACCAAATGGGAGTGAAAGAAATTATTTTATAAGGCCAATGACATAAATTATTAAAATACTAGGGTTACTTATGTGGAGGTGTGTCACACTCTCAAGGAAGTCATTTTAAAAAGTTAAAATATTTAATAATTCTTTGAGGGTGTACTAAGGCATTGTTAAATTAATCACAAAAAATTAAAATCACATTACTTTAATGGTAAAACTTATATTGAATTATATATATTTTATAATATTTTATTACATCACTATTGGATCATTATGATGTCATAAAACACATTATATATTTAAATGGTAATTAATTTTTACCCAAAAATTCGACAGTCTCAAAAAATTATAAAAAATTCATCGTTAGATAATTTCAAAGTCCAGAATCCAAAAAATAATATTTATTTTAATTAAATTATTTTATAAATATGTGAATTTTTACTTTTTAAATAAAATATAACATTTATTAAAATTCATGGGTATTGACAGAAACAGATTTCAAACCTAAAACAAATTACAATGGTATTCATAAAAATTAAACATTCAATTTTTTAATAAAAAATTAATTTAGTAATAATATTCAGTTAAAATATTATTTAATCCAATAATCCATTAATTAATAAAAATATATTTCTTAATTAAATATTAACTAAAAATACTATTTGTGCTTTAAAACTATTTACAAAATTACAATAATAAAATGAATCTAAATTCATTATTCTATACAAAACTAATTCACATAATCATAACACTTGGGTCTTGGTACATAGAACCTTAAGACACCCACATAATTCCAAATGGTAAGGAGCGCGATGGTGAAAAACTCATGGGGAATCATGGATAACATCACTCAGGTAGTAATCTCTATTAACTTCCACTTCTCCCATAGGAAATTCTTTTAAATCTTCACGTGATGAAGCTCAGAATGGGCTTGGTCTAGAGCGAAGCCTAGTGACACTACCTCCTTTCCGAGATCCGACCAATGGTCTTTGTTTGGAGCAATACTATGGATGAGTCCATCACTTCCTTTTTCTTAGTAAATTGGATTCTTTAAAGACCTTTATTTATGACAATCATATGATCACTATTCAACGACTATATTAACAGTGGTAATAATTATTAATAGTATTTTAAAATCCAAAAACATAAAACAGAGGAAGTTAATATGATTTATATAACCATTTTACATAATAATAAATTTAATTAGATCAAGAAAAGTTTTTATTAATAAAAGTTTGGGTCATTACAATCTTCCCCCCTTATAAAATTTTACCCTCAAAATATCATTTTTCCACACTAATATAGATAAGGGTAACTCTTCTTAATCACTTCCTCTCATTCATGTGTTTATTCTTCAAACTTGTGGTTTCTCCACAACACCTGGATGAGGGGAATTGTATTATTTCATAAGACATTTTCCCTATTATCTAATATCTTCACTGACTTCTCTTTATAAGGGAGATAATTCTTCTATGTAGACACCTCTATATTGAGTTCATTCGATAGGTTAGGTATATACTTCCATAAGAGTGATACATGGAATACATCAAGTATTTGAGATAGGTTTGTTGGGAGTTCTAGTTGATAGGTCACTGCTCCAATGCGATAAAAGATCTCAAAAGGGCCAATGTACCTTGGACTATGCTTCCCCTTATTCCAAAATCTCATAAATCTATTCCAGGTTGATATGTGGAGGAATACCATGTCTCTATCATTAAACTCTTCGTCTCGTCGATGATTTAAACATAACTCTTTTGTAAAATCTGAGCAGCTTTAATGTGCTGCTGGATGGTGTTGAACTTATGCACTATTTCTTCGACCATTTCTCGACCCCAGAGTTTTTTCTCCCCAACTTCATCCCAAAATTACAATGCTCTACACCTCTTCCCATAAAGGGATTCATTAGGATCCATTTGGATTGTTGAGAGGAAACTATTATTTTAGGATAACTCAACCAGAGGAAGATATTGATCCCATCCTCCTTTCAAATCCATTGAGCATTCTCTTAACAATTCCTCAAGTGTTTGGATAGTCCACTCATATTAGACATTAGTTTGAGGATGATAAGATGTACTAAAGTTAAGCTCAGTATTTATATCTTGTTGGATACTCCTCTAGAACATTGAGGTGAATCTTGGATATTGATCAGATACAATATATAGTGGTACTCTATAATGCCTTACAAATTCTTTGATGTATATCCATTCAAGTTGATCCAATAATAAATCCTCTCTGATTATAATTAAGTGTGAAGACTTTGTAAGATTATGAAAAACAACTGAGACAACATTGTTTTCTTTGGATGTCTCCATAATTCCAGCAACAAAGTCCATGGTGATGTTTTCCCATTTCCACGTAGGTAGGGGTTATGGTTTCATCATCCCTTAAGACTACTTCCTCTCAGCCTTCACTTTTTGACATATCCGGAACATTGATGTATATTCAGTGATATCCTTCATTGTGTTATCCCATAGATAATTTCGTTATATATGTTGAAACATCTTTGTGATTCCTGGGTGAATAGAGAAATTCGAACTATGTGCATCACATAAAATCACATTCTTTAACTCCGTATTTTATAGAACACATAGTCTTTAACTATATATCAAAATTCATTCTTCATTAATATTGACCTCCAAGGATTTCCCTTTTCAGATAGTTTCCACTATCTTCTAAATACCCACATGATGCTTTTGATCATCATTTATCCTTTCCAAAAGATAAGGTTTTACAATTATTTGTGAAAGGATTGATGATGTTCCATTATATATGATTCACATGTCTATCTTCATTAAATCTAAGAAGATTGGATCCTTTTCAATTCTCATCAATTATCAAATTTCATGGTCATTTATTCTTATAGAATCTTCCCCCTTTTTCTCTTTCCTAGGGTGGTAATGGATTTAGCAGTCACAGTCTTTGACCAAATCTAACCTTCTTTATTGGCACATATTCAGCACATTGTGTGTGAGTATATACTAGATGATTATGTGTTCCGTATATATTTCATACTTCTTCTCAAAGATTTAATTCCTTTAAATTATCAAAGAGAATATTACTGTATCCAACTCCAGATCATGTGTATGATATTTTTCTCATGAAATTTCAATTTCCTTGAAGCATAGGTAATTAATTTATCATTTTCCATCAACATACAAACCAATCCTTTCTTCAAAGCATCATTGAATAATACAAAAAGATCTCCACTTGTGGGTTATATGAGAACATGAATAGTGATAATACTCATTTTCAACTCTTTGAAGCACACATCACATTAATCACTCTAAGTAAACTTGACTCCCTTCTGAGTTAGATTGGTATGAGGGTTTGAAAATCATGTGAAATTTCTCATAAATCAGCAATAATATCCAACAAACCCAAGGAAGCCCAGGAAATTGATCATATATATTGACCTCGACCATCCCTTAATTAAATTTATCTTAGAAGGATCCATATATATACCATTTCTTGTAACCATATAACACAATAATGAGACTTCTTTCAACCAGAACTCAAACTTGATGCACTTTGCATATAGATTCTACTTTCTCAAGGTATCTAGAACAGTTCTTAGATTCTCCCCATGATCCTCCTTAGTTTCTTAGTATATTATAATATCTTATATAAATAATACCACAAATTTGTCAAGGTAATCTCTAAAGACACTATTCATCAAGTCGCTGAATATTTCTACAGAATTAGTGAGTCCAAAAAGAATTAAGAAGATTTCATAGTGCTTATACCTTAAACAAAACTTTAGTCTTGGGAATATCCTCCTTCACCCGTACTAGGTAATATTCCGACCCGAGATCCACCTTGGAGAAGTATTTTTCTCCATGTAGCTGATTGAATGAGTCATCAATTTGTGGAAGAGGATACTAGTTCTTTATCATGATTTTGTTGAGGTCATGATAATCAAGTCAAAGGTGCATGGAACCATCCTCCTTGATGAGGAGGACTAGTGCACCCCATGGTGATGCAATTGGGAATATAAACCCTTTATCCAGATTCTCCTGCAATTTTTTCTTTAGCTCTTCAATATCCATAATAGTCATTCTATATGGAGTCTTGTATATTGGAAATGCCCCAGGTATAAGATCAATCTAGAATTCAACATCTCTTCTAGGAGGAAGACCAGCCAATTCCTAGGGAAACACTCCAGACAATTACCTCACAATAAGCATTCCTTTCTGTATGGTTACTTCCCTAGACTCAATCATCTGAGCAAGATACACATACTCATAGGGTTGTAATATCCATGCTTGAGATGATGGTGCTAATAAAGATTTATCCTCCTCCTTACACTTGCACTGAATCGGGGGTTGATTCTCCGTATGGAGAGTGATTTTCCTCTCACTGTAATTTATGTGAGATCTATATAGAGAAATATAATCCATGGAAATAATTGCATCAAATTACACCAGAGGGAGTATGTTGAGGTTCGCTGGGAAGTTCAATCCATAGATTGTGACCGGGGAGGAGTTATATTCATGGGATTCAATGATATCCCAATTTTCTATTCTCACTGACATCTCTACTTCAAATATTAGTAGTGGTGTTGGGATTTTTTACAAAACATTTTATATATAAAAGTATACGTAGAACTATAATAAAAAATAAAATTACATATTCTTGAATGAATAAGTTGTGTACCTATCACCACTTCAGTTTCAGGGTTCTCTTTAGCGGTAGTGATGGAAAAAGCTTTCCCTTACTTCTTTGGAGGTTGTTGTTTGCCTCAAAAAACCCTTGCCTTAGGGAACTAGTTTGCGAAGTTCCCTAGTTCATTGTAGTTGAAGGAATAAAAAATAATTTGAGTGTCAAATAAAGCATTACAATCCTATTTCATAGTGGTGGGGTTTTCTTTCTGACATTTAATGGCCAAGTTCCCTTCTCTTTAATAGCTAAATCATTTCCTCGTCCCCTTTAGGCGATTTCTAGGGTTCTTTTTTCAGCACCTTTGGCAAGTGGGGTGTGGGAATTTCTTAGAACCATAGGATTTATCCATCAGACTTCCAGAATTAAAGTCCAATTTCCACTTCTTATCCCCATTAAACCCTTAAGATTCAACGACCTGCATTTTTTACTTTGAGGGAACATCAGACAAGTTCTTTATAGCTATCGAAGTCACAGATTGTGAGGGATTTCTGTAGGCTAGGTTTTGTCCCACCAAAGAAGAGGCCAACCTTGAATTCAGGGGTAAAAAAAGTTGGAGGCATATTGTGAAGACCTTGTGAATTCTTCCTCATACACTCCATGGTATTCATCATCTTATTACTTGTGGTAAAGGAAGTTCCTTTACATCGTAAGTCATTGGGTGAGCGAAAAATATTAATTGAATTTTTTTCTAGAAATCCTTCCATTCCAACACCTTGATCTCTTTCTCAGGATTCATATTTTTTATCAATGTACTCCATTGATAAACATCACCCTCCAAGTGATAATAATCCATAAGAACCTTCTATTCTTTGGAACATTGAAGGATGGAGGATATATTTTCTATGTAGTTGATCTATTGATCGGTGAATGAGGGATCAGATCATCTATTAAAAGTAAGAAGACTTTGCCTCACGATGCTCTCGATTGTGGATTATTCTTTCTTAGGGTTAATTTAATGTTCCTAATGACCCATGTTTTTATTCAGAACTTGATATAACTGATAGATTATCATGACAATGTTTTTTATTCTCACTCTCATCGGACTAAGCATCTCATTAGAACAGTCATCACATAGATATTCGCATTAGTTGTTAGCCTGAGTCCTTTTATTAGCAGCATTTTTTGGAATAGAAAAATTAGAGGTAACACATAAATGGGGTTGCAAAAAAAATATGTAACTTATAAATTACTTTTATTTCCTTATCTTATGAATTTATAGGCATTAATCTATGTTATCCAAGATCAACATCCCAATATATATTTTTAGTGGAATTTTTTTATTCCGTTAATAATGGTTATAATTAATATCATGAATTTACCAAAGAATATCCCCCGAGAGTGTCTTAACCAAGAGTGAAGCAAGGCCCATTGTCATGCACAAGTCCATATTTGTGTCTAGCTCAAAGTGGTGTTTTCGAGTTTTACCACTAGATACATTTTTTCCAGAGCCACCTCTACTTGTTCATGTCTAGACAGGGATATATTTTCTTAATAATCCTTTTAATCTATAAAAACCAAAATTTAGGGATGTTTTTATTATACCCAGTCGAATACCTAAGGATTTCAGTAGGGTATTCTAATCATAATTCCAAAAATAACTAACCATATCCTCTCATTCCAACTATAACAACCTTTCTCTTTATTACACACATAAACATGATTTATTACATAAAATTGGACTTAAGAAAACTCTAACAATCGAGAGGTATAGTGTTTTGGGAAATTTGGAACATTACACATGAAATTAAGATAGAAAATAAAATATCATTATTGAAAACTTCTTTTACATGACCACAACATTCCTTTATACTTAGGATTTCATGGGATAACCTTAGGACATGCATCAGAAAAATGATGAGCTATAAAGCCCAGTAAGGGAGTAAACCAGGAATAAGATGAAGAATTAAATGCATTTTAGGAAATATCTATATAAATGGAGCATAATTGAGACATTAACATAAAGGCATGATATGGAATGATTATTATAATGTGGAGATTTGGAAACAACATTTAACATGATATTAGTATCAGCCAATGCTCATTGATCATGGAGCATGAGTAAACCCCCATTGAAATTGAATTATCATGAGTAAAACATCATTGAAATTAATTATCATGATTCAAAACTCATTGCACATGACGTATCATGATATCATTCTTTTCCCAATGTACTGGATCATTATCAGGGCACACCCTTTATAAACATTTAGTTTCATGCATAAGTGTGCCACATGGATCATACTACATGGAATCATTCCACATTATAATTTATTCCTTGATAAAGGAATATTGTATACATACATGAATCTATATAATCAATAAGAAAATGTGTATAAAGGTGAATACCCTTAATAGGGAAATAGTCATGGTATTCACCACACAATGACTTTGTCTTAGAACATCGCGGTGCAACTTCGGCAGCATAACGACATGACATAAGAATTGATAAACATCATCGATTAGATGTAAAGAGGTATATCATAACATTTATAAGAAATAGACAGTAAGGTCATAATATTGATACATTATATAACATATATAATGGAATTTAATGCATAATATAAAACAATTTCTTGAATGTAAATGAGGAGAGAGAAATACCTTACGGAATTTCGACAAGGTAACAAGTGTATATGAGAGGAATTAATGTGATAGAAAGGGGTATATCATCATTAAAACATAAATAGGGAAGTATATGGGAGTTATAAAATCATAACACAACATTTTTAATTGGAAAAAATGGTATAACAACATAAACTAATTTGGAAACAAATGAAAAAGGAAGAAATCAATTACTAGGAAGTGTGATCAAAAAGGTTTGGGACAGGCTTGGGAGAGGCTTATAAGAATATTGGGGTGCCTTTAGAGGATTATATAGAGAGTATGGGAGAGGTTGGTTGAGCTCAAAATGTTTTTATTGAAGAGGAATGTGAGATTGATTGGTTTTATATAAGAAATGTGAAGGAATTCTTTATTGTTTAGGTTTTGGAATCTACACATTGAACTACTAAAAACCACAAACCTTTACTTGTTTTTCTCCAAAGGAGAGTAGAAAAAATTGTTTTATAAATCCAATGTTCTAACTTATTAAAATATTGGGCTAGATTATGTGGAGGTGAGTCGCACTTTCAAATAAATCATTTTAAAAAGTTCAAATACTTAATATGTCTTGGAGCATCCACTAAGGCATTGTAAAATTAATCAAAAATACAAAAAAATAACATTATTATAAAGTTAAAACATATATTGGCCAAATAAACCTTTCGTAGTATTTTATTACACCACTATTTGGTCATTATGATGTCATAAAACACATTATATATTTAAACAGTATTTAATTTTCAGACAAAAATTTGACTCTCTCAGATAATTATGAAAAATTCACCACTAAATAATTTCAACATCCAAAATCCAAAAATAATATTCATTTTAACTAAATAATTTTCTAGATATTTTAATTTTCACTTTTAAAGTAAAAATAGACATTTATTGAAAATTCATGGGTTTTGACAAAAACATCTTTCAAACCTTAATAAAAATTTCAATCATATTCATAAAAATTATACGGTCATTTATATTTTATAAAAATGAATTAATTTATAATTTTTTAATAAAATGTCATTTAATTCAATAATCCATTAATTTATCAAAATAGATTTCGTAATTTAATATTAACTGAAAATACTATTTGTGCTTTAAAAAATATTTACAAAGTAACAATAATAAAATAAATTTTTATTTTTTATTCTATACAAAACTACTGCACATAATCATATTGATAGGATCTTATTACATAACCCCTTATTACACTTGCATAAGACCTAAGGGTAAGGTGTGCGATGGCGACAAAATCTTGGGGCTTCTTGGATAAAATCGCTTGGGTGGTAATATCTACTATCTTACACTTCTCCCATCAGCAATTTCATTCAAGATTAACGTGTGGAAGCTCTTATTGGGTATTATCAAGATAGAATCCCAATGATACTACCACATTTCTAAGTTCTGACAAATGGAATTCGTAAGGAGTGGTTATGACCATCTCTTCCTTTGTATGTGTAAATTTGATTTGTAAAAGCCCTATATTTATAATAATCATGTGGTCACTGTTCAACGACTATATTAACAATAGTAACAATTCTTACCAATATCTTAAAATAAAAAAAATAAAACCAAGTAAGTGGATTTGTTTTATATAACCATTTTACATAATGATACATTCAATTAGATCATTATGAATTTTAATTAACAAAATTTTGGGTCATTACAATCATGGGCCATGAAATAATCCAATATACATTGTCTATTATCTCCTATTGCTTCTTATTAATTTACATGGTATATTTCAATTAATTATTTAGAAAATGGAATTTCTTATCTCATTAAGAATGAAACTAGGCCTCTTACTTTAATTAGTTTGATCAATAAATTAAATGGTATTCTATTTTATTCTTCCAAAAATTATGATATAAGGATCATTCACCCAATATTGTGAAACTCATATCAAATGACAATAAATGATATATAATTCCAGAGGGTAGAGAACAAATTAAAACCTATCTAAAATAGAGCCAACTCTATCTAATCAAAGCTCAAAATCTTTTTCTGAGTTAAACCATGTTAATTCGACCTCCAATGATCTACAAGATTTCATATATCACACCTGATCATTCAGAATAATTAATTATAAATAAATTATAATTAGTAAAATTATTTTCAGGAAACTCACCAAAAAAGGTAAAAAAACGTTTTTTCAATGAATTTTTGTATGTAATCACCATGCTATAACATTGAACAACCATTCATTAATGTTTAGTAAAAAAAATCAACTTTACTATGAAAAATGATGACCACAAATAAAAAAATGCTATTTTAGTATAATTAAGTTGTAACCACATCAAGAAACACATTAATATGATGTAACATAGCTACAACATTATTCAAAAGAGTTTTATCCACTCTTGGAACACTCACAATTCCAAGACGATCAAAATCCCAAAATTTATTCTATGATATGACCTGTAATTTATCTTAATTTGAAAAAAAACCAAGGAAGAGATCATCAAGGGACATACCTATATAAAACAAAAATAAATGGAACATTTTAATTATCATAAATCATCCTTTAACCATGAAAATACATGTCCTAATTTTCTAAAAAAAATTCATCAAAATTTGATTGGATTTCCTACGACTCTCTATTCATAATCTATCCAAACCCAAAACAATGCCCAAGATTATCAATGAAAATGGAGATTCGAATAGTAACATTAAACCAAATGATCACTAGGGAATGAAAATATAGTGAGGTACATACACTATGCTTGAAATGATGATCTACCATTTCATGAAGAATAAGGTTGATATAATCGATGGAGAATGAATAATTCCACCCCGGATTGAAGGAGACTCTTAGAAGTAGAAGAGGATATGTAACTTCCTAGGTAATACTAGAATAAATATTTTTTATATTTGTTATTATTTATGAAATATATAGTAATTTTACCTTAAAATGTAAGCTACATCTAATAGCGTACTCGACACATAAAAATGTGTTCTTCTAAATCTTACGTCGCACACAAGACTAAGTTATATCGAACTATAATATGTTGTTAATATTATTTATTAAGTGGTAGTTATTGCATAGACATTATTTTAGTGGGTGTTAATACAAATAAATATATTATTTTTACACATATTTATGAATTTTATTAAATTCATCCAATAAATTTAATACTCATATGATAAGAATAAATATAGTTTTATGTTTAAAAACTCTATTTTTTTCTAAAAGTAGTTTGGTCACTTTTTAGTGGCACCCATGTTTTAAAAACTTATTTTGAAGCATTTATATATTTTATATGAAAAAATAAACATTATTTTTTTAAATTGGGATATCAAAATTTACTTTGGGTTAATTTTGTTTTATTTTTTGAAAAGATTAATGTTTTTATGAATATTGAAGAATATTGAATTTTAATTGAAAAATTATTCTTCAAATTGTTAATTAGTACAGTTTAATTATTTTTTTAATTTGTTTTAAAATTTAGTTTTTTGAAATTAACATCAATAAATCCTATTTAGTCCATTTTAATTAATTTCATATTGAATTTAGATATAAAATCATATCAAACATTAGAGTATTTTTATCTTAAAAACACGCTTTATCATCCCATCCGCAAGATTAATTTTAAATTGCTGTCTCTCACTTATGTTATTATAATTGGAAAAAATAAAATAAATATTTTGAATTATAATAATTTAAAATTAATAATAAATTAACCTTAATTTTTTACCAAAACATTATTTAAAGTAATTAAAATTAAATATAGTTATTAACATAAAAATGTGTTTACTTAGAGGTTAAAATTTAATATTAAGAGTCAAAATGAACTATAAACTTTTCAAAAAATATTTTATGGATTGGATTAAACCATATATCCAATTTTATCAAATTTGATTCATTATTTTATTCACATGATGTAAAGGAGACCTCCCAATATTGTTTACCTTATTGTATTTACAAGAATGGCTCTCCCCTTGCACTGTCAAAAGGCACTCACACCCCTTACTTATTCACACAAATAAATTCCCTTTGGATAATCCAAAACCTACCAAAATAATCTCCCAAAATAACTCCCCTCACTCTAGATTCATAAAATCGGGTATAAATCTAAACAATATGTTCTTTAGTGGAAATCGAAAGGAGTTACCTGAAGAAGAGGTAACTTTCACTATATTTTCATTTTTTACATCATTTTCTTATCCACTCCCTTTATTTTACATTATATCATTATTATATAATTAAATAAAAAACATAAATATACTAATATTTTTTTTATTTTGTGTTTTACCTACACCTACACACACTTCCATCAAATCGGTAGTGAACTTGATTTTCATGTGTACGGTGAACAACCGTCTTGCGAAACGATGTTGTTAATTTTTATTTTACCACCTCTCATGGATTGGAATTAGGATGGAAACACTATTTTTATATGATATATTTAAATTTATGAAATATATTATGCATTAATACCTCTTTAATTTTTATATTATACATATCTTCATGCGTTTCATTTTTTGGGAATACAATAACATCATTTATGGACGTTTGGACTACCACCGCCTTAAACTGATGTGATACATTTTAACTTTTCATAGAATTTATTAAATATTGGTTTAAATAAAACAATATTACTTATATGAAATATATATGATATTAATTACATAATTAATTTTTTTGAAATAAAATATATCATTTTTAACACCCTTTGACACACTAAAAAAAGTTATATCGTCATTCATGGACATGTGGACTACTGCCTCCTCAAGGCGATGTGAATCCTTTTATATCACAGGAATTATATATATATGTATATTTGATTAAATGTCATGGTATTTATTATATAATTTTCATTATAAAAAGTTAATTGTTACTTCCCTCATTTCCATAATGATTTTTTTAAAAAAGGGAATGTTACACCGGTATACGTATGACCTACCGTCTTTATGACTATAATGTTGGTTCATTTTTCATAACCATATTTCAGGAACTGTTTTAAAAATAAAATTTAATTATATATATGATAATTATTTTAATATTATTATTCTATATTTGTTTTAATTATGACCCCATTGACCATATTTGACCCACCAAGGATGTTTTTGAATCATAAACCGAATATAGTCTAAACACCCAACATAAACTTAATTATTAAAGTAGTTGATAAAAACATTATACTAAGTGAAATTAACTAAATGATAAACTTGAAAAGTGTTCTAAATCATGTAAATAATTATCATAAGTTTATTATTTAGGAAGATAAAGAAACACCTGGTGTATTAGACTCAAGGTAAGATACTTTTTCTCAATCTCCTTTCATTGAGGAATATCGTCATGTTATACAACATTATTTTTTTATAAGGTGTATATAAATTTTATTTGAAATGTTATAGCATGAATTTTCTCATTCTTATGAAATTTAATATTTTTTTTAATTTGACTTCTGATTCAAATATTTCAATACGGTATGACACACATTGATTTAAAAATCCCATTTTAAATGTTTTTTGATTTAATTTCAGAATATTTTCCTTCATACCAATATTTCTGATATTTGTTTCGATGTTTATTTTTATTAAGTAATTATAAATGAAATTTTATGTGTATTTTGAATTCAATTCATTTATTTTAAAAAAGGAATATTTTTATATTGTTTTTTATAGATTTTTTTTACAAAATAAAAAATGAATGTTCTTATTCTTAACTTACATAATGACAATTACTTTTATCAAACCTTTTAAATTTTATTATTTTTCTCATCCTTTACAAGATTTTATTTTTTCTTAAATGAAAATAAATATTTTATTTTTTTTTTATTTTGGTATTGAATATAGTTTTTCAAAAGAAAGCTATATTTTTTTATTAAAAATGGGATTTTTGAAATAAAATGGCATTTTAATATCTGAAAGTGATTTTAATTAGAGTTTAAAAGTGTTTTTAGAATGTTTAAATGATTAATTTCATGTTATCGTTATTGAACATTATAAATTATGGGTCCACCCAGATAGTATCAAGAGATCCCAATATGAATTGAACTATAGGTGAACCCATATATCACTCCAATACATTGGGTCATGATTAAGTTTTTAGAGAATTAAATTTGAAGTTGGTCTTATGGTTATTCAAATTTGTAAGGGATTATTTAGTGTTAATTATGACGATTTCCTAAGGTACCAACATTAATTTTATATGTTTTATAATGGGTTTCATGGAAATAATTCCTTTTTCAAAAGTAAAATTAAATCATCCATTCTTATGGGAATAAAATTTTTTCTTTGTAGGTAAAATGTTTTTTTAAAGAGGTGTTTTTCATGAGTTTTAATTTTTTTTAGTGGGCTAACAGTTTCCTTATTTTTATATCACATACTAATATTTTTATGCTCATACTATGCTTTTAAATGTTTTTTAAAGGTTTTAATGAAAATTAAATGATTTAAATAGGTTATGTTTAAAGCCATTAAGAGTTTTCATAAGTGAGAAAATCCTTTTGTAAATGTTTTATGTGGTGAAAAAATAGGATACAGATCAGAAGTGTCCAATTTTTATTTTATGGATTTATTATGAATGAGTCATGGCTTAATTATATACAACTGTAAAACTAATAAGATACTAAATTTGAAAGAATGTAATTTCATGACTAAAACTCAAGATTATGTAATGTTTTAGGACAAATACTTATAGTTGGTATTAGAGGTCAGTTTAGATAAATTTGTAGGTTAGGGTAATATTAAAAACAATCCATTGAATGATTTGAATTTATGTCCAAGTTAAAATGATATAGAATTTGATGATTACAATGAAGCTTCATCTAAACTATGTCTATTCATAATATTTTTCCATAGAGGAAACAAGGAAGCCATAATGGGAATGAACCAATAGGAATATAAAATTATAAATAAACATCGTGAGATAGTTAGAATCAGAACAGATCAATTTTTTGTGGTGATAGATCAGTTGAATCAAGTGATAAATAGTGGTGTTATCCATGCTTGATAAAAACCCGATCTACCTTGAATGAACATTGCTTTTGTGGATCATTTTATGAGGCAACATCCCCCATCAATCAGTGGATTATTTAACACAATTGTATTCCAAGGATGGATCAATTAAATGGAAAATATATTTGATGTTATGGGATATTTAGAATGTCAAAGGTTAACCCTTTCCATTTATCATTTTGAAGGTGAATCTGATTGATGATGGTATTTGGTTAAGAATATCTAAGAGAAAGACAATCTTGATTCCAAGTAATGGGAAAAATTCATGGAACATTTCCATGAGAAATATTTTCCTAAATTTTATTTGACTCTAAATTGCAAAAAATTCCTAGAATTTATCAGAAAAGGTAAAGAATATATAGCTACATATGAAATAAACAACACAATATTGTCTTGGTATGCGTGTGATTTTATTTAAAACATTGATAAAAAAATTAATCGGTTTTACTCATTAATAAAATCATGTCTATTATTATTTTTGGCCACATGAGAATTTAAAATCTAAGATAATTTTTTTTCATTGTGATGAAAATTTTGAGAAGGGGATTTCTGACTCTTATGTGCCTGGTGATGATGAAAGTAAGAAGTGTTCAGGATGATAGGTGAAGGGGAACATGAAATAATGAAATTTGGAGTCATGAAAATGAAGTTCTAATCCCAATTTAAGTGTTGTAAAAAGAACCCTAGATAATGTATTATGAAGACATGGAAATGTTGCCGATATGGAAGGTTTTTTCTCATGGACCATAAATGTAAGGCAAAGAATCACCAGGAATCAAAGTCTGTGGTAACTGATAGCTATCTAATGATAAGATATCTTATTTTTACTGATATGGGTCATTATTCTAATTTATGACCAAAGATAGTTTCATATAATGGAAATATTCATGATTAGAAACACCTAGGTCTAGTGAGGTCATTTTCTACAAAAAATGGTTATTGGGTTGTTAAATGAAGTGGTGATAGGTATGTTGCTTGTGTATTTGAATTATGCCAATAACCTGTTTTACTATGAATCTTCACATTATTTCATTTCTACTAAATTTTAATGTAAATTAGTAATATGACCTAATGAATGTAGGATAGAACAGTTGGTAGAAACTCTCGGTGGAAGTATTAAAGTAACAAATATTTATTTAAATATTCTTATTTCCATTAGCAAGATAGTCTTCCATGAAAATCTATTATAACCACATATAATATAGTTTTATATCATTATTTGTAGGGATTGAGTTTTAGTTTATCATTATAAAATATATTATAGTGCTAATAATGTTGTTTTTAATGTTTTCATGACTTTTACTACTTACCATGAAGCTATGAAATTGATTAGATATGGACAAAATAATGTGATGATTATTTTCCAAAACTGAATATAAGATTGGTGAATTCCAAAGTTTTGTCCCTTACTTCCATAAATAGTGAATTTTAACTTGTACTGAATCATCATTGAATGCAATTGTTCATGTCTTAATGAAAAATGATCAGGTAATTGTTTATTTTTCACATTAGTGGAATCATCTTGAGTTAAATTACCCTACACAATATTTGGAACTAGCTACTATTATTTTTTCTGAAAAAATTTCGAGGCATCCTTTGTATGGAGTAAAGTGTAAAATATAAAATGATGAAAAATGTTTCATGTATATATTCATTGAGAAATAACTGAACACGAAACATAGAATATTGCTGAAACTAATCATGGATTATGATTGCTCGATTCATTATCATTCTAGAAAATAAAACAAGATGGATGATTCTTTGAGTCAAAAAATTAAAACTACATTAACCATGTTAAGTTTGGAATGTGATCCTTTGGTTAATGATTTGATGAAATTTGGCCTAGAAGTTGTGGATGCAGTGACATACACTACATTTTAAGGTTTTAGTGTAGTTAAAATTTTCAGAAAGAATTAAGAGGGCTCCGAAGGGGGATCAATCATTTCAAGAAATGGTATAATTCATTAAGAATTTTATTTATGAAAGAATTGTGGATCGAAGCTCATAGTTCTAATTTTCCATTCGTCCAGGAATTACTAAGATGTATAGATACCAATGGGAGTATTACTGGCAGGATGTAATCAAAAGATACATTGTTAACTTTACCATGAAGTGTTGGAATTGTCAATTGGTTAAAATAGAATGACAGTTACTGATCGGGATTCTTCAACTATTTATATTTCTTAAGTGGAAATAGGAGAATATTTCAATGGATTTCATGGTATAATTTATAAATAATTTCCCAAGATAATAATGCTAATTAGGTTTTTGTTGATCTATTAACTAAATATAGAAAAAACTTTCCCATTATAAATGTGATATATTTAGAGTATCTTTCTAGTCCATGTCTAAATTAGATTATCAGGTTATATGGAGTGCCTTTATATATTATATCAGACCATGATCATAGGTTCACATCCAATTTTTGGAAACAACCTAAAAATTTAGTGGGTATGGATAAAATTTCAATACCACTTTTCATCATTAATCTGATGAACACTGCAAATGGATGATTTATACATTGGAAGATAATATTTTTTTCATTCTAAATGGATTACCAAGGATTTTAGAATAAAAAAAATTATTTGGATGATTTTAATACTAAAAATATTATTTTTTTATTTTAGTGTACATATGGAAAGATTTGAGGAATTATCTAGAAAGTAATGTTGGACACCGACTTTTTGGGATTATGTATGAGAAATGAAGTTGATGGGACTAATTTTGGTAGAGGAAATATTAGAGAAAGTTCAGGTGATCCATCATAACATGTGGGAAGAACAGAGCAGACATAAAACTTTTATAGATAAATAGAGAAAATATAATTATTTTTAATTCAGTGATCATGTCTTTGTCAATGTTTCTCCATGGAAAAGTGTGATGAATTTTGTCATGAAAGAGAAGGTGATCCCACATTTAATTGGATGATATGAGATATTAGAGAAATATGTATTAATTTTGTATTGATTATATTTTACTTCGAGTTTATCAAAGGATCATAATGTATTTCATATTTCAATGTTAATTAAGCATGAACCAGATTTATCTCTTTTTTGAGCCCTGAAGTTTGTAGTGATATAAGAAAATATTTCTTATAAGGAAAAACCAGTTAAGGTTCATGATCCTAGAGAAAAGGTTTTTTAGAATAAGGTAACATATAAGGTTATGGTTTTATATAAAAAACATATGGTTTAAGTGGAAACATGAAAATCTGAAATCTTTATGAGGTAAAAACATCCCCACTTATTTGATAAGTGAATAAAATTACAAGGATGTAATTTCCAAAGGGGGGAATGATATAATAGTATAGGTAATTATAAAATAAGGTTGTTTCATATTTTTTAAGATTTATTAATTAGATATTATTTTTACCTTAAATGTTATGCTACTTCTAATAGTGAACATGACACACAACACCGAGTTCTTCTAAATATCATATTACATGCAAGGCTGAGTTATATGGCACAATAATATATTGTTAATATAATTATTTTAAGTGGTAGTTATCACCTAGAAATTGTATTAGAGGGTGTTAATATAACTAACCATACTAAGTTCACACATGTTTATATATGTTTATAAATTCTTCAAATAAATTTTATTGTCAAAAGATAAGAATAAATCGAGTTTTACCTGAAAAAACTATATTTTTTTCTCAAGAGTAGTTTTACTGCCTTTTAGAGGAATTTTTTTAAAAATAAATATTCTGAGTTTTATGAATATTAAATGAAAAAATAAAATTCATTTTTTTAAATCTAGATATCATAAATTACATTCATTTAATTTTTGGCATTTTTTTAAGAATTTTCATGTTTTAATTAATAGTTAAAAAACTGAATTTTAATTGAAAAAATATCTTTAATTTATTGGTATAGATAAATTATGATTTGAATATTTTTAAATTATAATTAGTTCAATTTTACATCCTGATATCCAATTTAGGTTAATTTAATCGATTTCACGTTGAATTTAGAAATAAAAAGATAAAAAATTGTTCAACATTTTTACTTTAAAAACATGATTTGTCGTCCCATCTGTGGGATTAATTTTAAATTAATTTCTTACCCTTATGTGTTTGGAATATGAAAAAATTGATTCCATATTTTATAAAATCATGAATTATAATGTCTAAAAAGTTCAACTAAGTATTTTACTAGAAATATCAGTGAATGTAATTAAATTTATTATAGTGATTAAGTTAATAATGTCTTTACTTTGTGGTTAAACATTAATATTACGAGTACAAATGAACTAGAAAAATGTCCAAAATAAATTGTATGGTAATTATTATAGAATATCCCTAATTTTATCTAATTGGATTCATTATTTTAGTCACACGATGTAAGGGAGACGACCAAATAGTGTTCACATTTTTATACTTATAAGAATACCACTCCTCTTGCCCTATAATATGGCACTCACACCCTCACTTATCAAAACTATCAAGACCATTTGGATAATAAAAACACTAAAAAATTAATCTCTTAGCATAAATCCCCTCACCTTATAAGATTCAATTTTGGCATAAATCCAACAAATAAATGATTTTGTGCAGACTGAATAGAGTTACCTAAAGAAGTGTTAACTTTAATCAACGTACATTTTTTACATTATTTCTTTATACACTCCCTTAATTTCCCATTATATCTTTACTATATAGATAAAATAGTATATTATTTATACTAATATGTATCTAGGATATGAATTATACCTAATCCAATACACACTTCTATCAAATGGGTAACAAACGTACCACTTGCGTGTATGCCAAACTACCACCACATGAAACAATATACTCAGTTTTTTAAATTACCACCTCCCATGGTTAAGAATTATGATGGGATTTTTTTATATTATATATATGTTATTTATTATGTCTTAATAACTATGTAATTTTAATATAATTTATACCTTTATGCTTTCAATATTGTGGGAATATGATAACATCATTTGTGGACGTGTGGGCTACCGCCTCATCAAAGCAATGTGATATGTTTACACTTTACATAGAATTTATTTTGGAATTATTAAAAGTAGGTTAGATAAATGAATATATTATATATTAATGACCTTATTATAATTCAATAAATATAATATATCATTTTCTTTAACACCCTTTCACACACTAAAAAAAGTGATAACGCCATTCATGGACATGTCAACTACCGCCTCCTCAACACGATGTGATTACATTCACATCACAAGAATTCCAAATATAATTATATATGATTAAATAAAATTTTATTTATCATATAATTATAATTATTCAAATATAAATTTTACTTTTCTTTTTTCCATAAAGATCCTCTAAAATTGGGAACATGACTCGTGTGTAGGTATGACCTACCATTACCATGATTGATATTTTAATTCATTTTTCACAACCATATTTCAATATTGGATTAAAAAATATATTTTTATGTATAAAGATGATAATTATTTTATGATTATTGTTAAGTATTTATTTTAATGATGAACCTTTTAACTACAGTCGACCTAAAAAAATCATTTTGACATATAAACCGAATATGGTCAAAAAAACATGACATAAACTTAATGGTTAAAGATTTTGTTTACAACATTGTAATAAGTTAAATAAATTTAATTATAAAATAGAAAAAGGTTTTGAAAAAATTAAATATTTAAAATAATTTTATTATTCAGGATGATAAATACACACATGACAATTTGGACACATGGTAAGGGACTTCATCTCAATCTCATTTCATTGAGACATATCTTGATTTTATGCACCTTTATTATTTTATAAGGTGTATATAAAACACCTTTGAAATTTTATATCATTAATTTTCTCAATTATCAGTATATTTATTGTTTTCTAATTAATTTATTTAATTATATTTATGATTCAAATATTTCGATTTGGTATTGGACATTGTGATCTAAAAATATCTTCTTAATGATTTGAATATTTAATTTCAAAATATTTTACTCCATGTAAATATTATTGATATTATTATATATTTTTACATATATAAAGGTATTATAAAGGAAATTTTATTTATATTTTTAATTTCATTAAAATGTTTTCAAAATGGAATCTTTGTACGCGTTTTTTACAAAATGTTTTGACTAATGATAAAATGAATGTTCAATTCTTAATGTATATGTAGAAAATGTCTTTTCCACTTTTACAAACATTATTTTATTTTTTCTTTTATTTTTATATTTATGTTTTCTTATATTAAAAAAATTCTTTCCTTTTTGAGGTATTTTTTATTGAAAATTAGTTTTCAAAATAATGTTTTATTTTCTTATTGAAAATGGGCCTTTTGAAGTAAAATGGTATTTTAATATCTGAAAGTGATTTTCATATGAGTTTAAATGTTTTTAAAATGATAAAATGTTTTATTTCATTTTTTTGGTTCTTGGAAATTAGAAATATTGGTTGCTCCTAGATAACATTAGAAGAGCTGATTATATCTTAACTGATGGGTGAGCCAAGATAGGGCTCCAATGAATTTAGTATATATTATATTTTTTGGATAATTATATTTGAAGTAAGTTGTTTGGTTATTCTATTTAATAAGGGGGTTTAAGGGTTCTTTAAGTGTTATATTTGATTATATCCCAAGGTTCCAACATGGATTTTATATATTTTATAATGTGTTTTTATAGAAATAATTCATTTTACAAAAAAAGTAAATAATAATGTTTTACATAATGATATTTTTTTTAGTAAAAATTAATGTTTTTTAGAAATAATTTCCTAAGTTTAAATGTTTATAAATGGACTAACAGTTTCTAAATTTTCGTATTCCTTATTGATATTTTTATTCTAACACCATGTTTTTAAACTATTGTACGTAGGAATTAAGGATGAGTAAGGGATTGGAAGAGGTCAAGTTGAAGGTCATGAAAAGTTATAATAAAATATATCATGATTTGTTTTTGAAGGATTTGTAAGGTGAAAAAATGGATACTGATCTAAAGTGTCCACTTATTATTTTATTGTTGTTTATGTATGAGTTTTGGACTAATTCTAAAAAACTCTATACTGGAAAAGATACTTAATGTGAAAGAATCTAATTTCTTGAAAAAAAACTGATGATTATGTAATTTTTAAGGCCGGGTCATTATAGAATAGTTTAAGGTAAAATTTTAACTAAAAATCAGAGCCTTGGGGTTAAATATAGAAGGGGGTTTTGTTGTTCAAAATACAAATAAAAGAATTATTAAACCACCACTCTGTGGGCCCCTCCAGCCATGGGGCATGCTCACCTGTTAACTAGAGAGACCTGAATATAAATTAGCCTACTTTCCACCCCACAAGATTTCTTGAGGATATTTAATTATTCATAATTAATATGGGCTCCCACCGCTAAAATTCTGAGATCTAACTTCCCAGTGAACTTATGTTCACGTGAAAAAACACTTTTTATAGATTTTTAGTAGGCAAAAAATGTGTTTTACTCTTTCTTATCAATGAAATTGAACCACCATATATAAATCTAAAACTCACCCCCAAAAAATATCTTAATTATTTGAGTCATCAATATGTCTGCGTTATTTCTCTTCTCATTTTTTAGACGTCAAAGTTACACATGAAACTTACCTACTGATCAACCATGATAGTCTATTTCAAGGAGTTCCCTATATTATATACCTAGATCTAACTCATTACCTTAATTCCATGACCACTCCCAAATTCCTATTACACTCTTTATTTGTTTCCCCATGAACAGACAGAAGAATATGAGCCAAAGTAATTTTCTTTCCCAACATTGATACCCTAATTACAGACTTCATTAAATTTTACACATCACAGTGTCTTTAAATGATTATTTATGAAAGAATCATAGTGATACCCACTATAAGAATCATCATACAGAACAATAATTTAGTAGTCTAATGACATTATTAGTTTAGTTTCTCTCCATCACACTTTTTCAAATAAAATACACACAGTAAAGTTGATATTATCACCTCGTCCTAGGTTACTATCCAATCCAATTAGTTTTTTCAAAGTAAACAAATTAAACCCTATGAACATTATAATGTGGCCTCATATAACTAAAACCACCTCTGTAACACTCTGATTTATATGAAATATTTTTATTTGAATAAAATTAATTTCATCAATAGCTTTCATTACACAAACATTGATGTTTTAACAAACAACGATATACTATCAATATTATTATTTAAACGCAACTCTTATAACAAAGATGTTAAACTTGATAGTATGAATAAGAATAAATAAATTTGGAAAACTATTTTTAATGTTTATATATAAATAAAACTTATTAATATAATAGTATGAAATTTTTGGTAAATTCTTTTTATGCTTTGAATATACCTTTTTTCAAGAAATGATTTTTATTACACTTTGTGAACAAATCACAAAGTTAATTTTTCCAGTTTCAAAAAAAATATTTAAAAAAATTAATTTTATTTAAGCAATAAACATGAAAAAATAATATTAGGGATCTTTTTATGGAATTTTCTAAAAGGAATAATTTTTTAGTGAACAATAAAAAATACAAGTTTTTATTAAAAATTTCCTATTTAAATGAGTTTATATGTTTCCATAGTCATTTTAAAATGGAAAAAAGTAACATTATATCAATTATTTTATTTCCAATCAAATATAGTTAATTAGAATAAATTTAATTTTTAATTTTGATATTGAAACTTTTAATCTTTTGAAATCTTTCTCTCTGTAAAAACATTTTTTCATCATGCCTATAGGATTAATATTAAATAAATATATTCCTCTAATATGATTTTATTTTGATAAAACTGATTGAATATTTATAATTATAAAATTTTATATTATATAATTGGTTCAAACTATTTCTTTTTCATAAATATTAATGTAAGTTATAAAATTTATTTTCTGCGATTAAGGTTAAAAAGGGTTCTTCTGATCTTCGTGTGCTAGTGTAAAAAGTTATTTTCATAACACATTGGATTTTATTTTAATAAATTATATTTAATACATATAATAATTCATTACATATTATATAGTATGGATTATTTCAATTTTATTCCTAAAATTTCAATTACCTTGGTAAATAAAAAGAAAAAATTCACTATTGTGAAAATATAAATGGTAAAAATAAGTTAAATTAAAGTATAATTAATTAAATGTTTAAAACATGAGTTTTTTATGCGGGTATGTATCAAAAATATAATTCCTCCTATAAATTATTTATAAATTTTTGAGGTAATTGGAGTGTCTGCGACTTTCCATTATTGAATTGTTTTGGGTATTTACAAAAATGCCACTCCTCTACCATTAAGAAAGTCCACCTCCTCCTTCACTTATTGTAACATATTAAGCCATTTTGATTTATATAGCCTAAGAAAAATAAATCTAAAACATTAATATACATGTTATAGAGTTCCTATTAATCTTAAAAGACAATCCATATGGTCCTTAACAAGAGATCCCTAGGAGGTTATCCAAAGCAAAGGTAATTGTCTTTACCAAGCTCTTTATTTTTAATCCTCCTATTACCAATTTAATTTATGTACTAATAATTCCAAAATAACAAATAAGACTCTATCAAATACTGATTCATTATTATGTTAATTTAATTAACCATATCAATCTCTTCTTACATGAAATGGGAAACAAAACCGTTGGTCGTGTGTGCAGCGGACTACCGCCTCACAAACCAATGTAGTTCGTTTTCTATCAGAACCTATCACAAATGGATATAATTATTGATTAAATTTTTATATACTATTTTTGTGAAATTATTTTAATTATGTAATTATAAAATCACATATAAAGTTTTACCTTCTAATACTTTGGAAAATAAAAATATTTCTCGTGTATACGACAAACTACCACATCATGAATCAAAGTGATACATTTTTTCCATTTCCCTTTCACTTGGTTGTTAATAAGGATAGATTATATAAATATATATGATATTTAAAAAAATTGTTATTGATATTTAATCATGTTATCACATGTAACTTCTTACATTCTATTCTACATTGGATACAATAACTTCACTCTTGTGTAAGACAGACTACCACATCATGAAGTGAGGTGATTCATTTTCAAAAATAATTTGAATGGAAGGAAATAAAGATAAATTTAATAAATATATGTGATATATATGAAAAAATAATTAATTTTTAATGGTAATATTTATTTACCTTTCTATTGTTTCATTCGTTAAAAAATTGAAACAATGTTCATGTGTATGTACGACCTACCATCTCCTTGAATGGTGGATTTAATTTTATATATATAACTATTATGGATTAATATGAATAAATAAAAAATATATATATTAAATGTATATCATTTTATAATTATTGATATTATGTAACCATGATCAATGTACAAGTATCTAAAATTCAAAATCAAAACATTTATGAAATCGAATGCAGTTATTACCCAAAACATTATTTTTTGAAGGATTTATTAATAAATGGGTAATAGAAGTCCATAATTAAATAATAAATGGTATTATATACATGTATGTTTAAATAATATATTTATTATTTTTTTAATAAATGGGTAATAA
Source organism: Viscum album (assembly GCA_963277665.1). Classification (NCBI taxonomy): domain Eukaryota; kingdom Viridiplantae; phylum Streptophyta; class Magnoliopsida; order Santalales; family Viscaceae; genus Viscum; species Viscum album. The sequence continues at coordinate 1,410,967,116 of OY728125.1, forward strand.
ATGTTCATAAATTCTATGTGATGTATATACAGAGCATGAATATATTTTATAATCATTTTATTGAAAATTAGGGGATATAAATATCCATTTATGTTTACTCTTTCATCGAGACAATGATTCAAAAATGGTAATGATTTATTTTATAATATCTGAATTTATCTGGATTATTTATGATTAAGTTTATGATAATAAAATATAAGTATATTTTACACTAGAAACTCATGAATTTTATTGTCCAATGATTTAGCGTGAACTATTAAAGTAGTAGAACCATTTCACCTCTCTTTTATAGTTTAAATGATCAAGAAATTTTTTTTTATGTAAATATGACTTTATTTCTCTCTTCGGTTGAAAATAATTTTCTATCAAAATCCATGTTTTCTAAAAACAATTTCAATTTTTTTTTAACATTATTCACATGATTTATTTAATAAGTTTTTTTCCATTTTATAACATTTTTTCAATGTTTTTAAAATGAAATATTCATGTTTTTATTTCAAACTAGTCGATTTAAGTTTTTAATGAAAATGTTAACGGAATATTTGTTTTGACATGTACCACATGAAATAAATTTCTTACCTCCATGACCATTATGTTTTTTGAAGATTATTTTATTTTTATTATAGGTTATGTAAAAAATAAAATTATTTTTAAAATGTTTTATGTTTTAAAAATGTTTATTCTAAAACTGAAAAAATATTTTTCTCAAGAAATGTCTTAAAAGATATTCAAATCTTTCTTTATAATTTTCACAAGTTACATTTATGGAAAATCAATTTTCAAATTTTTATGTCTTATTAAGTGTTTTTAAGGTGTAAAGATTTCTTTACTCATGAAATGCTCCAAGAGATCATTAAAAATCAGTTCCCATCTAAGATGGTATCCTTTGATGTCATTTAATATTTACTGGGGATATGATCACATGATACAATTTTTATTATTTTTCTATATGCTTTATGATTATTTTTGCAAAATGTTTATGAAATCCATTTCTTCTCCATGGGTTATGCTAGGATGAAATGATTTATGAAACAAATTTCTTTTCAAGGGTTCTGATATGGGGAATTTTTTATGAAGTTTATTTCTTTTCATGGGTTCTGATTTGTTGAATGTTTTATGATCTTATGGAACACATGTGTATGATTTTAATTATGTAATGATGGTTACATTTTAACCATGGATAAAGGCAATATTATAACCAGGATTTATTTGAATTATATCTTCCTCTAATGAATTAGGTAATGATTAATTTTCTTTGAAATCAGAGGGTACACAATAGGTTATCCCAATCCAACCAAGAGGGTACGTGGGTGGTTAACCAAATATTGAAGAAGTTATATGGGCGGTTATCCCAATCCTAACATGTTATGAACATCTTGGGGGGTATCCATGACATAAGGTTTTATATGAAAATGAGTCTACCGCAATTCCATATATTTTTTAAAATTGTAACATCCTCATCCTTGTTCAATAATTTGTAATATATCCTGGTTAGTCAAATATCGTCAAGCGTGCCTTCCTATAAACCAGAACCTTTCTACTACCAGCGAGGGTATATGGTTTAATATTGGGGAGACTGTACCCTCATTATCCGGGTAGAAAAATAGTAAGATAAATTGATAAATAGAGGAATAAAAATTAATAACAACTAGAAAAGTGGAAGATAAAATATCTAGATAAAATAAGCATTAATCAATAGAAATATAGAGTACAAATACAAAATGATGTAATGTCACATCTCTAAAAAAGGGAAAGGGAAAAATATTGTATTAACACATACATAATTGTTTTTCCAAAGAAAAAAATACCAAAAGACTATCTCAAGATATAATCATGAGCCATATCTCAGTTCTATGCTCCCCCACTCCCATGATAAAATAAATAAAGTATCCAATACTATTTGATTCCCTTGTACCTACCTTCTTCCATGAAGTATGTCTGGGTACCAATCGGAAAACCAAACAATGTTTTATATATAATTAGTAAGATACCTCCAATGGTGTCGAAAAAATTCCATCTTTTGAATATAATTATAATAATGTGTTGGTATAGTAATAATTAGTGATGTGAAAAATTTATAAAATAACAACCATGCCAGAATAGGCTTCTCAAGGGATTCCAGGTCGACCATACCGACTTTTGAATCAGCAAAAAATGACTCTAAAACACCTCCATCATATATATATATATATATATTCATATTTAATATAATAATTTCGAAAAATATATATTTTATTGTTTGAACCTATGGATTATTGCCTAGGTGTCCACATAGTATATCAATATTCTACAATTCTCAAATCTCTAAAAAGATCATAATAATAAATACAATATAAAGAAATGTATTTGAGGTTAGAAAAAGGAATTATTGAATTCAGGGGTCAAGCCAAATCCTCAAAAAAACTCATGTAGTCTATCTATAAGGCCATGAGTTTAATCCAAGGGGTTCACCCAAGGAATTACACTATAAAAGAGTCTAATCGAGTTCATGGTGCTTATGCATAAGAAATACAGAGATAATCATTACGGGACCTGATGGGTTGAATCCATGGGTCCATATTTCCAAAAAATTCTAGTTTAATATAAGTAGTGCATCCAAGGAATTCTAATGTCTTGAAGATAAATGAATTAATCATTAGTAAAATGTCGAGGTTATCATGTAATAAGACAAATAATAAATTCCATGGTGGGTAATATAAGGCCCCAACATAAAGCATTACATAATCTTTAGTTAAATCAAAAATTTAAAATGGAGATCTTTATAGGTTTATAGTTTTATAGAATTTCGCCATAACTATTTCATAACATACCCAAACATTACATGTGGATAGTAACAATCAGTACCCACTTTTCCACAAAATGAAACTCTTTAAACAAAACATTATTTATTTTTCTTGATAAAAATATTCTTGACTTCTTCCTTTCTCTTACCAATCATTATACCCTACGTAAAAAATTTCAAAAACACGAGATGAGCATAAAAATATCAGTAAAGAATGTAAAATAAGGAATAAAATCGTTAGTCCATGAATATTTAAAACCCATGAAAACATTTTCACAAAATCCTACATCTCCCCCATAAAATAAAAAACTTTTTATATCACATCATGTAATAATAATATTCCTAAAAAACTTCATATAAATCATAAAACATAAAAGTATATTGTGGAATCTATATCATACTTATATTATAGCTATCATGGGTACATAGGGAGAAACCATCATGGTTACATTTGGAATACCGATTATAGTATATTCCATAAATATATTATGTAAAACATTAATATTTACCTCTATCTCATTACACATTACATTGGAGAGTTGTAATGGGCCAACCTACCCTTAGATTATCACAGAACCACCTGAATACATAAGCAGTGTGCATGAACCATAACATAATCGTAACACATAAAACATGCATATAGGAAAAATAACATTTCCACATTTCAGTCATATGATATTATTCCAAGATATAATGAATTAATTATGAAAACAACTTTCAATTAAAAAATACCTAAAAGGGTAATATGGTATTTACTTTTTATTAAAAACATTACATCTTGTAGAGGAAGCCAAATATCAAAAATGGTTTCGAGGATGGAAAGGTTGTTGTCATCACATATGTTAAAAAAAATTATTTTTTGTCATTTAGTAAAAAAATAAATATAAAAAAGGATTTATTTTTAAAACCATTTAATTAAATTTTAAGTGATAGGTTTTTATTACACACCACATAAAAGAAGGTGGTTTGTAACATGAAAATATACTTCAGTGAAAGGAAATTGAGAAAAAGTCCCTTACAAAGAACATATCATTAGATCACAAATAAATAAATGATATAATTATGTGTAAAAAATATAAATACACCCAATATAATATGATATTTATTTTAAAACAATCATAGATCATTCACATATACTCTTGAAAAAACAATACCAATGACATTGATATTTAACTCAATGAATGTAAATTGAGTTAGGATTTCCCTTAAAAAGACCATCTTGCTAATAAAATAGTTTGATTATGTGTATTAAATATAAGTAAAATTAATTAAAGTATAAATAAAATATGGTATATCAAATCCTATTTCTCACAAAATCATATCACGACATAATCAAAAAGTCGGAGATTAACACAAAGGATAGAAATTGGTTTAAGAAGTTCCCTTACATTGTGTCTGAATTGCCTTATTCACACTTTATATTCCTTAATAATAATATAAGGTTAATTTATATTTGATTTAGAAAATTTATCTTTCTTATTATTTATTTTATATTACTTATTACCATGTTAAAAAAATTAGTTATTTATTTGAGTTCATATTGGATGTTTTATCGATGTCCAGTACTCGAGTCCAAAAATGAACTAGTTTTGAAGAAAATTATCCATGTTTTCATAAGTAAATAATCTATAAAATGATATTAATGATTTAAATATAATTTATATCTATTATATATCTATCTAAAATGGTCCATAATATTTTAGGATAATAAATGAAATGTACCGTTCATAGAGATGGTAGGCCGCACGTACGCATGAACCTTAATTTCATTTCTTTATCATGTTAAAAGAATGAAAAATAAATAATACATATTTAAATTATAATTCCAATATAATATATATTTTATATATTTTAAAAAGTTTTATTAATAACATCCTTGATATTTTCCATGTATGGAATGTACGAGTCATATCAATTTGTGGGGGCGATTGTCCCCCCATTCTCAAATGAAATTTTCATATTTACAAATTATTGAAAAAATAAATCTATTTTATAATAAACATTAAAGAATAATATAGGTAATATTAATATAATAATTATCATATATAAATAAATTCCCTTTAAAATGTCAACCATGATAGGTGGTAGGAGAAAATTGAACAATCATCATTTCATGAGGATGTAGTTCAACATACACAAAAACGGTATGTTATATATCCATTTTATGGATGTGTGTGTAAGTGTAGGTAATACAATTAGTATAAAAACATCCTAGTATATTCAGAAAACTATCTTTGTTATAAAATAATGGAAAATGATGTTAGGGTGGTGAAGAAGGAAAATAAATGAAAAGATCACGAGTGAAGATGTTATCTCTAATAGGGAATCTCCTTTTGATTTGAGTAAAAAGGATTTCTTGAATTTCCTTCTACCCAAGGTATGGCTCCTAGGACGAAGGGAGGGATGTTGACAAATTATTTGAGTGTAAGTTGGATGAGACAATTTCTTGAGAGTTGGGAGTTAGACAGGTATAGTTGGTGGCCTTTTATAAGAGGGAGGAGGGGCACTTTATAAATGTCTTGAAATATTATTTTATTATAAATTTTTAACATTATCTATGTAATTTGGACAAATAATATATTTTTATGACTATTATATCATTTAATAAAATAATATTTGTTTTAAAAACTCATTTCTGTCAGTTTTGACATATTTAGTAATTGATTTTTGTTAGTCATAACAACTAGATTCATTTGAAATAGTACATTAACTCAAAGATAACATGTCATAATCATACTTAACATTTATTAATGGAATAAAAATTTTCAAATTACATTTATTTTAATATTTATAATATCATTTATTTGAATATTTCATTGATAAGGTAATCACTGCATCATCATTGTGTCATTAATATTTTTATTATTTAATTGATAAAAAATATAAATAAAATAAGGTGATGTAGGAAATATTTTTATCTATATAATGACTATTTATAGTACAAAATATCAGTTATATAACCCTATATTAAAATCTTTTTATTCAAAAAATACATGTTTATGTAATATTTCTCTTTACATTAAATTAATTATTATATCATGTCATTATCACACCCTAGTGGCTCCCAAATGCCAAAGATTCGGCCTAAAGATGGTTTTGGTCTTCCATGATTCATCCAATAATATTATGACATGATTTAGGTTAGTTATATAGTACTATAATAATATTTTCACCCTCATTTACCTAATTTATCCTTTAACCGCGATAAATAAAAATAATTACTAAAGTTACTATTCATGATGCCCAAACATAAAAGGTATATATTTACATAATTTGGATCAATTGATTCCAAATATAGAATCCATTTTTTAAAATTTAAAACACTTAAGTTTAAGTAATTAATTTAAAATTAATTCCTATTGTCATAACCAAAAAGTGAGATTTTAAGAAGTAAAAACTATCAAAAGATTGACAAGTGTTTAAATCCAATTTAAGTGTGAAATTACTTCTAATGACCAGAAATAGATTAAATAAGAAAAATTTCATTATATTACATAATAAAAAAAATTTAAAAAATATTATAAATATATAATTAAATGATATGAAAAGACAGTTTTGAATTAAAATTCACTATTTCACTATTCATTAAAATTGAATTTAATCATAAAAATACAGAAATTTAACCAAAGTAAAATTTTATGTTCTTCTTCTATATAAAAAGTTTTTTTTCAACTTTAATATATAAAAGTAAAAAAAACTCTATTTAAAAAAGGAGTTTCTATCCAAAAAAGGTAAAATGACCTTTTATAAATATTAGTGTATTTTATTCTAAAAATTAGATTCATTCCCATTTTAAACCTCTAAAATTTATTGGATAAATTTCAAAAAATTTAATAAAAATTGGTAACCATATTTTAGTGTGTTATATTCATTCTCTCCAATAAAATGGCTATGCATTAACTACCATTTAAAATAATAATAATATTATTGTATTACTTTTCGATATAACTCAGTGTTTTGTGTAGTGTATGATTTTGGAGAAACCTGTTGTTTTGTGTAGAGTATGCTATCAGATAGGAAATCCCCTTTAACATAAAACTAATATCTTATTCATAAATATTAATAGATATTAAAATTTCATATTCTATAATTAATTAGGATTTTACCTCCTTCAACCCTTTTGAAAATTGTGTCCTCGCAATTTTAAAATTAGGCACGATAACATCATTAAAAATCCCACATTGAAAAAAGAGTCAATAAAAATATCACATTAAAAGAAAGAATGAGAAGTACCAAAGTCACATGATATTACACATACTAGGATTACCTAAAGGAAAACATGGATATGGAAGAAACAAAAACCATATTGTTCTGATGGAGAGTGGTAGAAACACAAGATTTGATGAAATTAAAAAATAAAAAAACCAAAAACTTGTGATGGATTAAATGGTATTTGATTTTATAGTAGGGAAAGTATACTGAAAACATTTTTTTAAGGTCAGTTTTATGAAGTTGAGAAATTTATTTATGGGGGTGACTAAGAACATAAATAAACATTATTACTTTTCCAGTAAAGTTTCATCATTTAATAAATTTCTACAAAAAACTCATCCTTTATCCAAAAAATGAGTATTAAAGATGAATTGGTCAAACTTGAAGCACAATATTCAACTTCTATTGAATAACATTTTCCACAAAATGTTAACTATCTATTCATATTTTGATGAAGAATTAAAAAAACCAAAATGGTTTGTAAAAGATCCGATAGTCCCCCAAAAATACTAATCCTTTAAAAAGAGAAGGATTACTTTTAATCTCCAACATTCAATAGTAATACTCAAGTTCAATATACACCATTCAACAAAAAAATGTCCCTTAAATTCCTCAAAAAAATACAAACTAATATTTAAACCCAAAATTTATAAGTATTTGATCACATAGTCTTAAAACAAAATTTTTAACATGTATCTACAAATAAATTAATCACTCTTAAATTCTCATACCAAAAAGTATTAACCACAATCGCATATTATCCAAGTTAGGTTATTTGTTTCCATAAATATTATGAATCAGCATAACTCTACAATAAAAAATAGATTCTTCTTAAATACAATTCAACAATTTCTCTTAAAAAAATATCATGGTATTTTATTTTCCCTTGCCATATAAGGTTACAAAAATAGTAAAGGTCTTCTATAATATCATTTATCACTTAATCCCCAAATAATTTTCTTATAGTTCTGATATCCATTTGATAAAACATAAGTTCCCAAAATCAACATATTCTAATTTAATCAATTTGTTTAACTAAAAAAATAAAGCCATACTAATTCGGGGATTCACGTACGCCAGTGGTAGGTGATTCACCCTTTTCACTATTTAGTTGTGGGTTTGATTCTAGAAACCTTGCTGAACATGACAGGTTGTCACCAATCTTATGATTTGTCCCTTTTTATAATACTAAAAAATGACCACACCATGTTTTTACCTCAATATTTGTCTCATAACACATATTTTCATTCAAAATCATAATGAAATAAACATCTTAATTCATGAAGTCTTATATATTGACATTTTTTTCACCTCTAAAATATTTAATAATACTATTCCCAAAAGATTGAACTTCTTACCTTGATTAAGGTTCCCAAATTGTTACATCATCATTTTGGTCATGTGGATAGAAGGATCATACATTGAAAATAATGATTTAAATATTCTTAAAAATCACTTTTTTTCTTCTTCCAAATACACCATGTACAACCTGGGACGTATGGGTGTTTGTAGATAAATACTTTTGGAAAATAATCTTTAATGATATATAATTTCAAAACATCAGATACAAAATTATTTTGTAAAACATTCAGTCCAAGTTTGAGTAGAAACTTTCAATCAATTGTCCTTTTAAAATACCATAGGTATCTGCTGAAAGACATTATTTTAAAAAAATAAGTAAATAGGTCGTGCAAGGGTCTCCTTCTTCAAATACATTTTCAAAATCATAATATGCTTCATAATCTTTTGATAAGGTAAAAAATCTAAAAATTACTTAATAATATTTACCTTTTTATGAAAATATATGAATATTGAGAAAATAAGATTTGAATAAAAATGACCCATTATCTTTGATAATATCGAGGTATTATGGAGGAGTTTGATATTCCAAAAAATTGCTTGTAAGTTCGATGTGTGTTAGAAAAAGTGTTAGAATCATTTGGACATGACTTTACCAAACTTATCACAAGATATTCATTAGGAAGAGAGAATAATTTTTTTAGATCCTCCTCCTTCTATTTTTAATCAACTTTCATTGATCTAAAAATGTTATATTATAAAGAATTAATAAAAATAATTAACATATAATGTTACAATATTTATAAGAAAACCTCCTAATCCCTAAAGAATTCTAAAATGACCTTTGATACCAACTGTAAGGCCCCATCATAATACATTACATAATTTTGAGTTAAATCAAGATTTAATATTGAGGAACCATTTAGGTTTAGAGTTTTAGATAATTATTCTATAACTATTATATAATAGACCTTTACATTACATGAAAATAGTTACACTTAGTATCCACTTTTTCCACCAAAGGAAACCCTATAAACAAAAGATGATTTTTTTTTTCTCGATAAAAATCTTCTTGAGTTATTATTTTCACTTACCCATACTTATACCCATTGGAAAACATTTAAAAAACCTGGGATGAGCACAAAAATTTCTTTAAGGAATATAAAATAAGGAATAAAATAATTAGTCCATGTTTATTTAAAACCCATGAAAACATTTTCACAAATTCATACTTTTCACAAATATAAAATAAAATATTTATCTTAAATCATGTAATCAAAAGTTTCATACAAAACATCATATAATTCATGTAACATAATGTTAATTTATGGCATCTATATCAAACTTATATTGTTGCATCAACTCCTATAGAGGGAGTAACCTTCATAGGTACATATAGAAAACCCATTATAGAATATTACCTAAATATATTATAATAAAATTTAACGTTTACCTCCATCTCATTATCCAATAGATTGGTGATCTATCATGGGCTCACCCACACTCTTTTTATCATGAAACCACCCATATACATAAGCAATGCCCAAGAACCATAAAAAAATCATAACACATAAAACATGTACAAAGAAAAAAAAATAACATTTTCACATTGTAATCATATGATATTATTTCTATATATAATAAATTAATTCAATAAAAAATTTCTATAAAAAAATACCTAAAAAGGTAATATATTATTTTTTTTCTTTAAAACATTACAGCTTGTAGATGAATGTAAATATCTAATAATGTACACAATGACAGAAAATTCGTTGTCATGGAATATGATAAAAAACATTAATTTTTATCATTTATTATAAAAATTCATATAAAAAAATTCATTTTGAAAACCATTAAATGAAATTAAATGTCAAACGGGTTGATTATACACCGTATAAACTAAGTTGTTGTATAACATCAAATTATGAATCAATATAAGGAGATTTAGACAAAGTCCCAAAAAAGATCATATTATTAGATCAAGGATAAATAAATGACAAAATTATGTGTGAATAATATAAATACACCCAATATAAGTGTATATTTAGTGTAAAACAATAATTTTTCATTCAAACATATTCTAGAAAAAACAAAACCAATGACATGGATATTTAACTCAATGAGTAGAAATTGACTTAATATTTCTCTTTCAGAAATATTTTTGTTAATAAAATATATCAATTATGTGTATTCACTATAAATACAGATAAATAAATTATAAATAAAAGATATGATATCAAAATTTATTTCTTACATAATCATAGAATGACAAAATCAAGAATTTGAAGATTAACCCAAAGAATAGAAATTTAGTTAAGAAGTTCCCTTACCTTGATTCTGACTCGACTTGTCCATTATTTATATTCTTGAATAATAGATTTAGGTTAATTTATACTTTTTTTAGAACATTTTTCATGTTTATTATTCATTTAATATTACTTATGAACCTGTTAATACCAATTAGTTCATTTTTTGAGTTCACATTGGGTGTTTTATCGGTGTTTGATACTTTACTCAAAAATGAACTTGTTTTGATGCAAATGATCCATGTTTTCATAATTCCATAATCTACAGATAATATTCATGATGTAAATATCATATATATATAATATATATGTATTTATAATAGTCTATAATATTTGGAGACGATAAATGAAATGTACCAATCATGAAGATGTAAGGCCATACATACACATTAACAGTACTTTTATTTCATATTTATATTAAAATAATAAAAAATAAATGATACTCAAATATATTATAATATTAGTATAATATCTCTGTTTCATATGTTATATAGTCTCATTAACACCATCATTTATATGTTCCATGTATTCCATGAACTAGTCATATCACTTTGAGGGGTGGTAGTCCGCATTTCTTCAAAAATAAATTATCATATTTACACATTATAGAAATCATAAATATATCTTATAATAAAATTTGTAGAAGAATATAGAAAATATAAAAATAATATATATCATATATATGTATAGTTTTGTCATAATATCCAATATTATATGTGGTAGGAGAAAATTGAACAATCATTGTTTTGTGAGGTAGTAGGTCACCATACATAGAAACATTATATTCTATATAAATTAGATGGAGTTGTTTGAAAGTTTATGTTAAATAATTAGAATAAAAAAAATACTATAATATATGGGATTCAAGTTTTGTTATAGAATAATGAATAAAAGAGGTTAGTGGGTTAGAGAAGGAAAATAAATGAATGTTACTTGAGAGAAGGCCTTACCTCTAAATCAGGTAACTCCTTTTGATTTGAGCCAAAAGGATTTATTCAATTTACTTATGCAAAAGGTAAATCTTTTCGGAGTAATCTAGGTATGTTTTTAGCTTATTTTAGCATATTTTGGATGAGACATGTGTCCTTAAAGGTGTGAGTAAGTGGGTAGAGTTGGTGGCCTTTTATAAGAGGGAGGAGGTGTAGTTGAGGAAAGTCTTGAAATATTATTTTATTATAAATTTATTTTATAATTATAATAGCTAAAAAGTGATATATTTCAAGGATAAAAAGATTATAGTTCTAAATCATCTCAACAAATAAAATTTCGATAAGTTTAGGTCACAAATATAACCTTATCTTTTGGATTTCACCCTTAGTTAAATAAATTAAATCTTACCATGACTTCTTGTATGTTTACACTATATTGTTTATACTGTTACTATAAAATGATAAGATAACCTAAAATGGATCAATAATAAAATTTATAACATTATATAGTTTAGTTATAAAAATATCATATTTTTAGGACTATTATATCTTTTAATAAAATAGTATTTGTTTTAAAGACTCATTTATGTCAGTTTTGACACTATTTAGTATTGATTTTTGTTAAAGTCATAACAACTTGATTAAATTGATAAAATTAAATTAAATCAGATATAACTTGTCATAATCATCCAAAAAACTTGTTGGCATGAAAGTTTTAAATTACATTATTTTTAATATATATAATACAATTTATTTGAATCTTTCATTAATAAGGTAATTAAAACATCATCATTGCGTCATAAATAAATTTATTTTTTAAATATATTTAACTTATAAATAAATTACCATGATATGTAAAATATTTTTATCTTTATAATGATTATTTATAGTCAAAGGTATCTATTATATAACACTACATGAAAATTGGTTTATTAAAAAGATACTTGTTTATGTTATATTTCTCTTTACTTGATATTAATTATTAAACATGTCATTATCACACCCAAGTGACTTATAAATTCCATAATTTTGGAATAAATATTTTTTCCCACATGAGTCATCCAATAATATTAGGACACATGTTAGGGTAGTTTTATATTATTATAATATTATTTTTACCCTTATTTACTTAATTTACTCTTTATCCTTGGTAAATAAAAATAATTAATGAAGTCACTATCAATAATGTCCAAAAATAAAAGGTATATATACTACATAATTTTGATATTTTTATTCTAAATATGGAATAAACTTTTCCAAATTAATAACAAAAAATTTGTAGTAATTAATTTAAAATTAATTCCAGTTTTCAAAACCAGAAAATAGGATTTTAAAGTGTAAAAACAATCAAAAGATTTATCTATGTTTATGTCCAATTTAGGTTTTATATTAATTAAAATGAAAAAAATTTGATTAAATTATGAAAACATATTTCAATTAACCTTTAAAATCTATTAATAATATAAAATTACTATATAAATAAATGATATGAAATTGCATTTTTTAATTAAAATCCTTTATTTTTAACTCTTCATTAAAAATTTATTTTATCATAAAAATAAAACAAATAAACCAAATAAAATTTTGATGTCCCAATTCTAAAGAAAAAGTTTATTTTTTCAAATAGAGAATATAAAAGTGAAAAAATTTCGATTTAAAAAGGGTTCTCTATCAAAAAATGGTAAAATGAACTTTTGAAAATATTAGCGTATTTTATGATTAAAATTGGATACATTATTATTTTAAACCTCTAAAATTTAATGGATAAATTTAGAAACACTTAAAAACAATTTTTAATCATATTTTAGTTAGTTATATTCATTATCTCCAATATTGTAACACCCCATGATTTCATAGTATGTTATCTCTTCTATGAAATTCAATAACTTTCGTAACTTGCAACACAGAGTTCAAGCGCACCACGACTTACCAAACTAGTCATTCAAAAAGAGTTTATTAATAGTATTAACTGAATTTTGAATTTTATATAATCCATATAATATTAAAATAGATATTATATGTTTATTATACATAATATAATTATAAATTTATTTTTTCTTTTAAAAGAAGTATTTTTCAAAAAAAATGCAATTTTATCGCTTTTAATGGCGAACCTTTTTTAAAGACCAAAATTTGAAACTTTTATGTATTCAATTTAAGAAAATTATATTATTATTTATAATTGGGACATAAAAATTTACTTTGGATAATTTTTTTGTACTTTTCTGATAACATTCATATTTTGATGAATAGTGAAAATTAATAAATATTGATTAAAAACAAAATTTTAAATAAAAATAATTTATAGTGTAAAATTATACATTTGAGTTCTTTTAATATATAATTATATTATATTTTTATCATTTAATATAATTTAGGTAATTGGATGTAATTTAACATTTAAACTGGACGTAAAAAAATTTCAATCTTTTGATAGTTATTATTTCTTAAAAACATGTTTTTTGTTTTAACAAGGGAAATTAATTTTAAAATAATTCTTGTCACTTATGTGTTTTAAATTTGTAAAAATTGATTCTATATTTGGAATTTGGAGGTCCAAATTTTTTTAATAGGTAACTTTTATTTTTATAAATTATTAATATTTACTTCAGTAAATATTTTATTTACCATAATTAAAGGGTAAATCTGGTAAAAAAGGGTAAGCACATATTAATATAATAATATTGAATTTCCCTAACAAGTGTTCTATTTCTATTGGTTGATACATGTCCAACCATGGACATCCTTGGGTTGATTTTGGGACCCTATACAGTCACTTGATAGTGATAATGACACTTTATATTAATTAATTTAAAGTAAAGACAAAAATGACAAAAACATATATATTTTAGTAAACTAATTTTTACAAGGGGTTATATAAGTTACCTTTTTTACTATAAATATTAATTTTAAAGATAAAAATATTTCCTACATCATTTTATGTGTTTTATATTTTTTAAACCTCAAATAAAAAAACTTAATTATGACATAATAATGATGCAGTGTTTACCTCATTAAAGAATGATTTAAATAAATGATATTATAAAAATTAAAACAATATCCAAAACCTATCCCATTATTATTGGATGTTTTAATTTCGAACATGAGTCATATTATCTTTTACTTTAATGAGTTTTGGACCTTTTGAAACCGAAAAGCATTATATAATAAAGAAATATTCTTAAAGAGGCCCTCCTCCCCCTTATAAAAATCCCTCACCCCTAACCCATTTATCCCACCTCTCAAACCCCTTTGATTTTCAAAAAGCTTCCCAATTAATCTCCCTATATCCCTATATTCCAATTATAATCCTTACCTTAGGTAGAAGGCACTTCATGGATGCCTTTTGATTCAAACCAAAGGGATTTACCCCATTTCAGGGTAACATCCCCTTATAAGTTCTTTTCTTTTCTTTTATTTCTCCAACCCCTAAACTCACTTTATTATGTTATTTTATAACAAAAAAAATATCATAAATATACTAGGTTGTTTTTATGAAAATTAGTTTAACTACACTTACACACACCACCATCTAATGGGTATATAACATAATGTTTCTGTGCACGGTGATCTACGAACTCACGAAATGATGATTGTTCAATCTTCTTCTACCACCTCTAATGGTGGCCATTATGGTGGAACTTTAATTATATATGATATATATTATATTTATTTTATCTATAATATTCTGAAGTTCTCTTTTATATCATACCTTTATTATTTTCGTGTTGTATATATACAATAATTTCATTTGAGAAAGTGCGGACTACCGCCCACTCAATGCGATTTGACTCTTTCATACCATACATGGAATGTATAAAAGATGGTGTTAATTAACTTATGTAATGTATATAAAGTATTATATTATACTATAATAATAGTGTACATCAGTATCATTTTTTCTTCTTTCATTTTGAAATAAAAAAATCAAAGGGAAGTAGCGTTCACGCATACGTACTAATTACGGTCTCCACGAACGTGATGAGATTTATTCCCCATCATAACCATTCAAGAATAATTTTCATGTTATTAATAAAAATAATTTTTAATAATATTATATAATTATGGATATGAATCAAATACAACCTACCCATAACAAACATTACTTATGTAACAAAACATATAAAGGAAAACAAATCAATTAACACCTGAAACAATGATACTACTAAAATATTATTTAAAAAGAAATATAATATGATCATATATGACATCATATTAATTTATGTGGTTCTATTATAATTTAATTACAATTATTTAGCTATTATAAAATAGGTTAATTCACCCTCAACCAAGGAAAAGTAAAATTTAAGGGTTAATTTCTCAAACTCATTTTTATCTGAGATTGTTTATATGTAAGTATTAACTGGGACATATTTATCATCCAGGTCCAAGTTTTGTAAAATAATTTTAAAACGGATTATTTTTAAGGAAATATTTAACTAAAATTTCATTTTAAATGTTTTAAACTTTTATTCTTCTAAACCTTTCTCATTAATGTCTAGGTTTTCATAAATGGGTTTAAGGAATAATTTATATGGGAATGATTTTTTTAAAATGTTTATTTATTTAAAAAAATTCAAAGTGGTATGGGAAAAATTGATTAAAAAATATATTTCAAATGACCTCCTTTCAAAATCGGTAACATTTAAATGATTTCACAAAATGGTATATTGATCTGAAAGAGTTTTACTAATCATTTTCAAGTATGTCAACCTCCTTTACTGGATATTATTATTGATTGAGGTTGATTTATTTTAATAAAATCTTCCATATTGTATTTAATGAGTTATGATATGATTGAATGTGGATGTTCAATTTTTATACAATTCATGGTTTATGGTTAATTTATTAACATTTCGTATGATATTTTTATTAAAACATTTTTTTGTTATGTTTCAACATTTTCATATGAGGAATGTATTTGACTTAGTAAATGATGGGTGGATCCCACTAAAGCTCCCTAATGCATTGATAAGTCTCATGAGACAAACTAGTGTCCTATCACAATGAATTGAAAAAATATTATTTGTAGTCTTGGAATAAGGCCTTGACTATGTGATTATGATGTTCAACATTATACATTCCATCATTATGAAATTAGCTATTGATATTACATGTGATTATTCGACTAGTAGAATATTCATGTGAATATGTAAATTGAATTATTTGATTTATCTTTGCTATAGTATGCAGTAGTTTAAGTTTAAAAGGATTTTGTTTTAGTTTTATACACTGCCTTAAATTTTTATGCTTATTTATGAAAGTTTCTTCTATATTGTCATCCTTACTGAGCATATGATCTCACCCCTTTCTATGTTTTATTTTTTCCAGTATGTGAAGAAGTATATTATGAATGAACTGCGGGGATAGTCTATGAGATATAAATGCGGTGAAGGAAGATAATTTTGTTTTTGTTATTAATTTTATAATGTAATATAACATTCATTTATATAATATATTTTCGAAGACTTCTAAACTTATCAGTTCTTCGAGACTTGACTCCTTGTAATCATGTCAATGTATTAAAATAATGCACTAGCTCTGGGTAAATTGGGTCATGGTGTTATAGTTGGTATCAGAGGAATTTTAGCATCAAACCTGGAAACTAGATTTATAAAGACACTGATTAGATAACATTACCCTAAAATATACTTTTAGGATTAGTATAGAAGAACATCCGAGATTTTTTGTAATGTAAAGATTTTGTGAATTTTACAAGAAATACATCCTTATCTAGATACGAGCAGGTAGAGGTGGCTCTGGCATAGATGAACCTAGGAGTGAAAACTCCAACAAGGAGTTTCAGTCTTGACTCGGGGAATCCCAGTACAAGAAAATGAGCCTTGATGCAGTCTTGGTTACGACACTCCCAAGGGATATGGTTATGTAAATTCACATTTTCTTTATAAGCCATTATAAAGGATTTAAGAGTAAATACTTCCTAAAATAAAACATATTTTTCATAATTATAGATTATATTCAAAATATTTTCAATTTACGTTAGGTATTTTACCATTTTGTAATTATGCATTGTGATTCATAAAACTAACCTAGTGTATTCCATCGTTAAGAAATGGCGCCCAATAGATGGAATAAGAACTCAAGCAATACACTTGATCCAAAGAGTAAGAAGGATCATATATTTCATGGTATTATGTCAACATTTATAATGGAAATAGTCTCCCTTGAATTATCATAATATGAAGAAATATTATCTTGTGTTAATAAGATAAGTAAATAATTATCTGATTCCTATGTCTTTGAAGGAAAGCCAGAGAAGAAAAGGATGGCAGAGAGAAAGAAGGATAAAGGGAATAAAGAAATAAGGATTTTACTTTATTTGATAACTATAGAAAGAATCACCTTAGTAAATACTTGAATGGAATGTGAGTTTTTTATTAGTATAGAGAATAAGGACACCAATTACTTGATTGTAAGAGTAATAAAAAGGTTTCAAATGTAAAATGCTTCATTTGCAAGGATTTGAGACACTACATGAAACAATGTCTCAATCATCATATTATACCACAAATGATGTTGTTGAAAAATAATAAAGTTATGATATTACCAAATATGAAGAGAAATGACTAGTTTTCTTATGTTGATATTAAATAATTTTTTTATTTGAGTGTTGTATCAACGATGTACTGGTTATAATAATTATAGAGTATATAAGGATTGTACTGGATTACTATTTCATTAAGGAGTTGAGATTGTGTGGTACCAAGAAAAGTGACTCAATTGGAAGTTAAATTTTTTGTAAAATACATGGTTGAAGGAAAGATAAACATTAATATGGTCCTGATACTATGGTAATGATTTTGGAATAAGAGATGACTGACTTGGATAAATTATATTGGATATTATTTTTTATATTGGAATTAATTAATGGTTTTTTTTATTCCATCATTACTGGTGATTACATCATTTTTTTGGATTTTAATAGTATATCCAGTGTTCTATGATTTACATAAGGAATAAAGAAGTATATACCTATTCAAATATGGTTTCTTGGAAATTAATTTTATTACCACATTTTAAGATAATACACGATGAAGGTATTTACATGTACATTATGCCACCTTCGTTAAAAATTTTGGACTATGAGTTCAGATTGAAGTATTGTAGAAAAGTCTAAATGTTAAAATAGATTAAGTTTCATATTGGATTCTATTATTATAGTTAAATAATTTCTTGAGATTATTTTCAGATTTTCATAAAAAGGATAACCCGGAGGTCGGGCGACAACCCATCACATCCGGTAGGGCCGCGAGACTAGAACCCACAACCGAAGGGTGAAAAGGGTAATCACCTACCACTGGCTTACATGATGTCCTAGTTTGTATAATGATGTTTTTTTAATAGTCTGGAAAATTAATTTTAAATTCATCATTTTTTTAACCCTATAAGATTAGGATAAATATAATACATTTGAATTCTATTATATTTTGGAGTGAAATATGAGTTTGTGTTAGGAATTAGTTGAAGGATGAAACTCTACTTGTCATGTATATTTTTTCGACTTATGCTATGAATACATTAATTCTTAAACATTAGGTAAGGGATATTAAAACCAAAATTGTGTTATCCTAATACCATATGTTTTGTTAAACCAATGACATTTTAAATAATTATAGATTGATGTCTTTGAGGCCATCAATTTTATAGTAGTTTGTGATTGATGAACTCAATCACTCCCTATAAATATTTATTCTTTTCCTCCAATTTTGTGTCTCTAATTTCAACCAATTTTCTCCCAATCAAGATCCCAATTTATTGGTGACTTTTTCATTTCTCTTTCCATCTTATTATGACTAAATTTCATTAAACCAATTTCCGATGTGGGTTTTCCCCAAAGGTATTCTTCTATTTTTACTATTTTATTTTCAAAGAAGAATTTAAAATTATGAGGAAAAAATTTATTGAAGGAGTGTAGAATGTAATAAACCATTATTTCATTGTTGGTTATCTTTTCAAATAAATTTAATAATATTCATTACATGCAACACCGAGTTCGAGCACACCACAAAATACCAAACTAGCCGTTCAAAAAGTGGGAATGAATAGTATAAACTTAATTTTGAATTTTATATACTTAATATAACATTAGGAACCATAGTACATGTTCATTAGATATAATATAAGAAAAAATTCATTTTCTTAGATAAAAGATGTATTTTTCAAAAAATGCAATTTTACCGTCGTTTAATGGGGAAACATTATTAAAACCCAATATTTGACACTTTTATATTTTTAATTCAGTGAAACTAAATTATTATTTAGAATTAGGACATAAAAATTGAGTTTTGAAATTTTTTTTGGTACTTTTATGATAACTTTCATATTTTGATGAATAGTGAAAAATTCTAAATTCTAATTAAAAACATCTTTTTTAAACAAAATAATTTATAGTGTACAAATATAAATTTGATTGGTTTCAAAGTATAATTAGATTATATTTTTATCATTTAATATAATTTATTTTATTTGATGTAATTTCACATTTAAACTAGAAATAAACAAGTGTCAATCTTTTGAAAGTTATTATTTCTTAAAAAATGGTTTTTTGTTAAGACAACAAGAATTGATTTTAAATTAATATATTCCAATTTTGAGTTTTGAATTTGGAAAAATAGATTCCATATTTAGAATTAGGAGGTTAAAATTTTGTAAATAGGTAACTTTTAATTTTAGACATTATGAATATTTACTTCAGTAAATATTTTATTTACTATAGTTAAATGGTAATTCTGGTATGTATGGGTAAACAAATATTATTATAATAATATTAAATTACCCTAATATGAGTCCTATTCCTATTAGTTGATAAATTTTAGAACAAGGGCATCCCTGGGTCTATTTTGGGACCCCATGGAGACACTTGAGAGTGATAATGACACTTTATATCAATTAATTTAAAGTATGGACAAAAATGACCTAAACATATTTCTTTTTGTAAAATAATTTTTACAAGGGGTTTTGTAAGTTATTTTTTAGACTATAAATATTCATTTGGAATTTAAAAATATTTCCTACATCATGGTATTTGTTTTTTAATTTTTATACATCAAATAAATAAAATTATTTATGACACAATAATGATGTAGTGTTTACCCCATTAAAGAATGATTTAAATAACTGTGAATATAAAAATGAAAACAATATCCCAAACCTATCGTATTCTTATTGGATGATTTTATTTCAAACATGCCCCATATAAAATTCCCTCACCTTTAACCCATTTATCACACCTATCAAGCCCCTTGGCTCATTCAAAATCTTCACAATTAATCTCCTTACATCCCTATAATCATCTCAAAATACATACCTTTGGAATAAGTAACTTCAAGGAAGAATTTTGGTTCAAACCAAAGGGAGTTACGTGATTTAATAGTAACATCTCCTCTTAAGTTCTTTTCTTTTATTTTACTTATACAACCCCCTAAACCCTCTTTATTCATTTATTTTATAAGAAAACCAGTATACACAATATAATCGGTTTTTATGATAATTATTTGAACCTAACTTACACACACCTCCATCTAATGTGTATTGAACGTAATGTTTCTCTAGATGACGAACTACAGCCTCATGAAACGATGATTGTTCAATATTCTACCAGCATCTATTATGGTGTAAATTATGATTGAACTGTAATTATATATGATATATATGATATTTATTTTATCTATAACCTTTTGAAATTATCTTTTATAGAATAAATTTATTCTTTTCATGTTGTATATATATATGATTATTTCGTTTGAGGAAGTGTGGACTACCTCCCCCTCAAAGTGATATGGATCATTCATACCATACCTAGAATGTATAAAGGATGGTGTTAATAAAATTATGTAATGTATATATAATATTATATTATACTAAAATAATAATATAAATATGTATCATTTTGTAATATTTATTTCTAAAAAAAATTAAATGGAAGTAGCGTTCGTGCGTACGTACAGATTACCGTCTCTACGAACGTGATGAGATTCATTATCCATCATAACCATTAAAGAATAATTTTCATTTTATTATTAAAAATAATATTTAAGAACATTATATTATTTTGGATATTATCAAATACATCCTATCCAAAACAAACATTACTTACATAAAAAAACATGTAATGTTAAATGAACAGTTAACACCATAAAAAATGATACTACTAAAATATTATTAATAGATCAATTTTAGAAGATCATATATGATATAGTATTTATATATGTGGTTATTTAATAATTTAATAACAATGATTTAAATATTATACATGTGGTTAATGTACCCTCAACCAAGGAAAAATA
The DNA here is from genome assembly GCA_963277665.1 of Viscum album. Taxonomy (NCBI): domain Eukaryota; kingdom Viridiplantae; phylum Streptophyta; class Magnoliopsida; order Santalales; family Viscaceae; genus Viscum; species Viscum album. The sequence goes on from OY728125.1 coordinate 1,410,988,951, forward strand.
AAAGGTAAGGTTGAATTTCTCAATTTCATCATTATCTGAGATTATTTTATGTAAGTATTTCTTGGTAATGATATGGTTTTCACCAATTATGATCATGTTCTCATACCCTTATTCTCACATTATGTTTACTTATTTCTCATTTTTCCTTTACTGAGTATTTATTCTCTCCCTTATGTTTTATTTATCTATGTTTAAATGATATGTATTTTGTGTTACATTACTAATAAAGGTTCTAATTATGACGAAATAAGTGTGAGATGATGTAGAAATCTTATGAATGGTTTATTTGTGATTCAGTGTTTTTAAAGTAATTGTACCATTATGATCCTTAGGTGTATATGTTTTAATGTAATGAAGATATATCTAATTTTTTTAAAATCTATGTATGAAAATCTTGGGTCATTATAGCCATAGTATTAGTTGATACAATGAGATAAATTCCATTATAACCATTGAAATTTAGTTTTATGTTAATACAACTGTATGTGCTTTCCCTGCCAACAACCTGAATGTGCACATGATTTAATAAACCTACATTCCAAGAACCATAGATCAAGATACCTTACACATTGCAGGTATTGTAAAATTAATTTTAAAACCATACCAAATTCTAAAAAAACATTGATGGATTATTTTCTAGTTGGTTTACCAACCATTTAAACTAGTCATGAAGCTCTCAACCACGCATCTACAAAGAAATGATCCAACTCCTTCTTGGTTTGAACTAATTTCTCCAATGTTTGAATCCCATATATGGATTCCAACCATTGTTACATGTGATTTAACATTAGACATTTATCATTGAAATAAATTCTCTCAATTCTACTACACATCTATATTTGGATCCTTATGATTGTCAAATGTTTATTATTGCACTTATGATGATGATTTCCATAATAAATTCATTTCATATGAAACTAGGTTGATGCTCCCACCATAAAAGTTCCCTTATTATCACCTTTGAATGATTTTATTAGTTTACCAATCCCATGGATATGTCATCACCAAATGTGGAAACTAATTATGTTCGTCTAGTTGTACCCAGTTTACAAGAAAGGAACAAGTGATTCAGACACTTGAATACTCATTACAAAATTCAATGAATTTTATGATCCATCAAGGATATGAATTAAATTATCAAATAGCATGGTTATAGGTTAATAACCCATTTTAAATGGTTCTTATCGTCTTACACATGACAATACATCAAATGGAGATCCTTAAAAAAAATATTAGTGACTACCATAACCAACTCCTTTTATATCATACTTATAATTGATACTTTCTCAGTGGTCATTACAACACCTCTCTTTCACCAAAAACTTGTGTAAACTCTATATTATCTCTCATGTGTCAAGGATTTCTGAGTAAGTCCAGGAATCACCACTCATTACACCAACATTGTGATTATTTCACAATTCACATAGCTTTAATATATAGTAACTCTCCTTTAAAGATTACCACTCCCCAATGAGTTCCAAATCACAAAATTGAGCAATCATAATGATCCTCTTTAGGAACAGAAACTCTTTTCTACTGAGTTTCATGACCCACATATCACATAGGTGTCAGCTCATGATATTTTGCATCCACCACACTCTAAAACCAAACCTTGTATCATGAATGGTAGAACACAATTTATTCTTTACTCATGGGTTTAAAGAAAGCTTTCAAGTGTTCTCTCTAGGCCTTACAAAGGATACTGACATGAAAAATAAATTATCACCAATGAAAAACACCAAAAAAATTATACTCAAATATCCCTTTATAAGGAATATAATCACTTTGGTTACTTCCAAGTATTATAAAGAAATCAATTACAAGAAACTATATCCATAATTCTAGGGAAATAATGTCTTTCACACCACCCATAAAATGTTTCACTGAGGTTTTCAACTCATATATTGTAATCATGGTTTATTTTCAAAGATATTCCATGATAGCTTCAATATTCTAATAAACAAATAGATAGTCAAGGATTCCTATTTTGGTTAATAATAGTACCATTAGGTGATATATAGATCACTCCAAATAGTATAGAATTAGCACCATAACCAATGAGGGATATTTGAAGTTCACTCACTCATGGTAATTTACGAAGTAAATTAACACCCAAAATGACCAAATCAATGAAATTGAACATTTTTTTCATAGAGGAAATACATCACCATCACTTTCACATTCATCACTATTTTCACTATTTCCATCACCATTATCACCTAGGTGCACCACACCATAGACTCAATTGACCTTATATCATAAGTAGACACACATGTTGGTCAGTAAAATCACACACAATAAGTATATATGTTATGTGAAAAAAATATGATCAATATGACGCATTCGAGGAAAATGGATGATACAGGAAAGAGTAAAATCCACATAAAATTAAAATATAAAAAACCATGTGTGTCTGATAAGGTAAACGAATATTATAATAGTGAAATGATGAAAATTAATACCATGTCATGTTAACACAGAATTCCCTCTGAAATAGTGTTCATGATTCACCTGAACATATTTCATATTAACTTTTGAGACACTCTATTGTCTTCTGCCTACCAACTCCTTAATATAATAAAACCATACAACCTCCTCTGATACAATTTTGTAACATTATTATTAGAATAATTGGGTCTAGCTGGAATGCCACAAGAACTCAAGAACACCTCCCCATACATATGAATGCAGAAATGAAATAACCAATAGAAATCATTACACATAATTCACTAATCATCGACCATAACAATAAATACATTACATAAATAATTAATGTAAAAGAGGCACTACTACCACTAAATGTCACATCTCATTCTAGTTTCCAAACTCCTAGCGAGCTATACCAATAAAATATCAAACATGGGCCTCAATCCAATCTATACCAGCAAGAAGTGAGTGATACTCGGATACCCAAGTGCCATTAACACTTGAAAAGGGTGTGAATATAACTATACAGGGCCCCATACACATGGTCCTATTCAAAAATACATTAATAAATACAATGTCCATGTGATAATAACTAAAAAAAGTAAATAAGAAAAAACTAGAACACATAGGAAAAACAGTTAATTTCTAATGCATGAGTAAGAAATATAACCCACGTGATGAGTGATCATGTTCTCTACAAGCAGCTAAGGACACTGGCTCTAACTAATTTGGATCTATGTGAGAAATAACATTGACCTACCTGGTCTGACATATCCCCCCCCCCAATTTGGATAGTTCAAAAATCTTGTTTTACACACCCAACTAAAAGGGATTTCCCATTTACATTCTAAAAAATATCTCCCACATCCCACTCAATGGTATAGTTCATATGGTACAACCATTGACCCTCCACAACAAACATATCCCTCTTTGATGGGATAGTCCCAAAGGTGTCAACAAATCCCACTAGAAGGGATAATCCATATACATGTTGAACAAGGACCTTACACATCCATATTAGGAGAGTATTTCATTTAGATCAACACCAATAAGATAGAGGAACAAAAATACAACATATATAAATATAATATGATAGTTTAATTATCATGTTACTCTCATATTCCCGATGATATATCAAACATATTATCATTTCATGTAAGAGTCATAGACACACCATGACCATATGTGAGGACATCTGAAACCAAGGATTAATGAGCTACACAAACCACAAGAAGGAAGAAAATCATAGGTATAACAATGAAACACACACACACACACACACCATATGATCAAAGCATCGATATAGGATTAGTAGTAAAAAGGTGGTAAATAAACAAACAATCATTCTGAGGCCATCAACAACTAGAAATAAATCTAACACATAATTTTTAATGTTTCCCTTAGAACCTTGTCAATTTATTAGGCATACTTAAATTAATTAATTAGAAAAATAAATTCACCAACTGATTAAGAATGTTACTAGGTTTCTCAACATAATTGGTTTTTTCAATCAATTATAGTGTACTTCTTTTTAGTTATATCTCTATTATGAATTAAGTATTTTTATTCAAATATGGATAACCACATATAAAATTATAATAAATTATACATAATACCATAGGGTAGAGTACATAAGAGCACTTCCTCAAATGGATCCAATCCAATCTGGGAAAAGCACAAAAATTTGTCCAATTTGATCTATGTCGTTTTAGCCACTACTACTTTCCAAGAGTTCTTATCTCACTCCAATGAATTAAAAGTACTAAATTATACCTAAATTATAATTAATGAAATGATTATGAAAAAACTTACAAATATATTAAAAAAGAACTCTTACATAATGGACATATTTTATGTCACCGCATTGCCTTAACCTTTACCCACCAACCATGGATGGTCTATACCACACTTCTAAATAAATTTTGAGAAAAATTCTTATCACACGATAACAAGATAAAGACTGATTTAATATAATTTAATTATAATACTTAGAATTAACCCAAACATGAAATGTACCTTAGCTACTAGCTTGTTTAATGGAGCATGAGCTAGTCCTAACACACTCCCAGCACTAAGATAAATAAAAAGGAAAAATTTATTTCATGGTGTGAAGGAAAATTTATATTAATTTTTCCTGAAACCAAGAAGATGTCATCATAGGGAATTCCATCATCAATCACCCTACAAAAAAACACGTTCATTGTCATTACACAACCAATTTCCATGGAAATCCAAGTCCCATCATTCTTGTATAACTATATAATGATGAAATTGAATTGTCATTTTATTATCTATCCATAATAATTCCAAATAAAATTAATCAGAATTATAATCAAGAAGAGGGAGGATTTTAATTGTAATGAGACATCAATGGATCGCAAGGGTTATAACTTTCCTCAAGTATTATGACACCCGAATGTTTTATTGATATATTTTCTCTAAATAATTTTTATTCAATAGCTTTTATTGTACAAAATATTGAGTTTAAAAAAAACAAAAGACACTGTTAATATAAAATGACCCTTATAACCTAGGCATTAGGTCAGTAGGAAATGATATAAATAACCTATAAAAATGTATGGTGAATTAATTAGCTACCAATTATAATATATTTTTATTTTTTATTAATAAATTATGTGAATTGTTATTAGTAAATATAATAAATAAAATATATGTTTTATAATTAATAAAATATTTTTTATATTCATCAAATATGCATTTTATATAGAGTATTAATAAAACCTATATCATATATAAAGCCATATATTTTTCAAAAGGGTAATTTTTCACCTTTCAGTGGAGAACCCATTTTAAATTATGATTTTGAAACATTAATAATTTTAATATGATCACATAAAAATTCTATTTTGAAGAAGGATATAAAAATCTACTTTGGATGAATTTCTAATATTTTTTGATTACTTTCATGTTTTTATGAATAGAAAAAAATACAAAAGTTTATGTGAAAACAACTTTTTTTATCAAAATAATTTATATGGGTAAATTATAATACTTAACAGTTTTAAAATATAAATATAATATATTTTTTATAATTAAATATAATTTATACCATTATAATTAATATTATATTGAATTAATATGTAAAAATATTTCAATCTTTTGCTGTGTTTTATATTTTTAAAAATCGTTCTCCCATTTCAAAAACAAGATTGATTTAAAATTAATTACGGAAACTTATATTATTTTAATTTTAAAAAATGGATACCTTAATTGGAATCAGTATTTCCAAGTTATGTAAATAACTTTATTTTATTTTTAGGCATTTTGAATAGTTACTGTAGTAATTTTTATTAATATGGTAAAAGGGTAAATCAAGTAATTAAGGGTACGAATATTATTAAAGAATTCCCCTAACACGTATGTTTATTTCATTATATGATTCTTTTTCACCCTAAATAATCCTTGTGGTTAAATGGGATGAATTTTAATCCACTTGTATGATATTCAGACATTTAATTTATTTTATTTATAGAAATGTTAAATACGCCTGACTCAAATTTTAATAACTAAATCATTTTTTATATATGGAAATACAGAACATGCATTCTTTAATAAATACTCATTTTAAATCCAAAATGTTTTTCTTTATCATGATAATTTATTTTTAATTTTTAGGAAATAAATAATTACCTTAATAAGAACTATATTAATGATGGGGAAATTATGTAATTGATGAAAAACCAATAATATTGTTTTTACCCATTAAAAGACCCAAAAATTGTACAAATTTTATTGGTCAAGTACATCTCTACCATAATCATACAAACGTAAGGTTATTGGTGATTTGGAGCCTTATTGAAGGGATTATGAAACTTATTTTTTTTAAAGTGATGTTCAAGTTTTCACCTTTATAAGTTAATAAGTATAACATTTTAAATATTGGATTTTACAAAAGATAAATTCAAGGAAAAATATTCATATGAAAGATAATAAATTTTTATTCATAATAGTACTTGGTTTTTAGTTTTTATTCAAAAAATAAGTATATTAAATAAATACATAAAATTTATGTAGTGATTATTTTATTAATATAGATAATAAATAAAAGTTATAAAAATGTTAAAATAAATATATTTTGGGATCCTTAATATTTATCACTAATTTTATAGATTAAATTTACCTCATAGTAATATAATAAAATACTTAGTTTGAAGTTAAATTTTTCCTTACTATTTTTAAAAATCAATGAATTAATAGTGTCAAAATTGACACTATTGATTATATATCAAAATAATATTTTATTAAATTATTTAAAAACCATAAAACATTTTTTAAAAATATATAATTATAAGGATATGGTCAAAATGATATAATTTATTTATTTATGGTCTATTATACATCAAATAGGTAAATATTACACCCTTTTAATAATTAATTATTTGTTACCCAAATTAATAATTAAATAGAATAACTAAGTTTTAATTAAAAAGTTAAGGTTTAAATTGATAGAAATTCTTGTCAAAAATTTTAGTTGATGATATTGAAACCTTATCTAATATCATCTTCAAATAGTGGTCATTTATGAGGTTTTTGTAAGGGGTTTTATTTCATTATAAATTAATATTTTCGAGGTTTCCAAAAGTGCCCCTCACCTCAATTATAAATGGGAACATCCTCCCTCACAACTTCACTTCAATATGAGCCTTCATGGTCAAACATCTTCCCATACTAACTTTTTGAGTAACATTCTAGTGGGTTTTTTCTTCTCCACAGACCAAATCTAGTGCTATAATAAGAAATTTATAGAAAGCATATTGAAGAAGAGGAAATATCCACAATAGATTCTTTCAAACTTCTTTCTTATTCAACTTCTTCTTTATGATTTTTTTTCATTATAAATTAATAAATCCCATATCAAAAATATAATGACACGTAATTTTGATAATAAAACAACCATATTCCATCTTCTATCCATCCTACAAAAAATGTAATCACCACATGCACGTACTTATAGATTACTCTCTCCATGTTGTGGTGTAATCTATTTTTTCACCACCACTTTACTTGGACGGGTATAATGATGGAAGTAAATAAATTTATATTATTTTTATAAAATTAAATTTAGTATAAAATATTATACACCATCCAATTTAATACCATTCAATAATTATTAGAATTATATCATCTCTCTGGCATACGTACAACTTACCATATCCACGATGCAATTCGATTCATTCTAGATGATCTTCATTAAACCATGATTATATAAATGTACTATAAGGACCCAACCTTATCACATTACATTATATTGACTTTTAGTCAATAACCCACATTATTAAATAATTAGGATCCTTTTATGTTTACAGTAATAGAGAATTGAGATATATTAAATACATAACTTTAATCATTAATATAATGTAGATACCACAAAAGAGTATCCATTTATTCCAAAATATAAATCTTTTCAAATAAAACATGTTTTCGTTGACAAATCTTAAAAACATTTAACATGGATTCCTTATTTATCTAACACATCATTATAAACTATGAAAATCATTTGAAATCTTGGGAGGAGGACAAATATATCAGTAAGGGATATAAAAATAAAGAAATAAAACATTAGTCCATGAATACTTGTAATGTATGAAATCATTTTAAAAACAACATATTTTTCACCCATATAAACTCACTATGTGAAACATGAGTTTTCTACAAAGAATTTATAACATTAATAGAACCATAAACGTATATTGGAGAATTAATTACATAATCTTATAATCATCTCAACTACCTTTTAATTTGTAACCCTCACGGCTATATTACTATGTATCCCTCACAACTACCTTATTGTGTAACTATTGCTGTTACAATTGGAGTAACCATACGACCAACCTACAAATTACACATTCCTAATGCATTGGAGGGAGATATATGTCCCACCCTTCATAAATAACTTCCCATGAACCAATACGAAATCATACAACATAAATAATTTCATAAAACATTTCTTTTTAATTTTTTAAAATAGAATTTTAAATGATCATTTTAAAAGAAAAGACCCTTATAAATATAAAATAACTGAAGAGAGACTTAATTGAGCTGATTTAATATGTATATAAACTATCGATAAACATAATTGAATATAATATAAACAAAATTCATCACAAAAAATTTAATACCACATAACTAATGAAGTCAAATGTTAACCCAAAGAATGGAAATCGGGATAAGAATTCCATTACCTCGGGTTTTTCTTACTTAAAACTTGTATAAAAATCCTTTATAAATGTTAAAAGTGTGTTATTAATATCATAAAAATGACATATTCATTTTTTAACACTTTATATGATCATTTCATAACATCATTTCACCCTTTATATATTAGTATTTGTTCCGTCTGTTGTTTTGGGTGCGTTCATTACATAATTTTCATGAATGGTTTGTATTTAATTTTCTCGTCATATAGAAATGTAATTCCGGAAGTGGAATGAAATGGTATTAAAACGTTTACATAATATATAATGATACCATAAATAATTTTTTATCATATATGATGATGGATGATTTGATATAACAATAATGATGTTTGTTTATATCATTTTTGCGGTTCCACGATAATCGTGAACAAGTTTCATTATATAATTTAATGTCATGAATAGAAGTTCATTCCAAAACATAAAATAGGTTAACAAATATACATTAAATTATGATTCAACCATTTAAAGTGTTTTATGATCATCATGGAAGGATGTAATGGAAATTGGAAACACATCGTCCCCAATTTTGGTAAATTATCACATCACAGACGATGTTTTTATTTTTAAAATAAAAGGGAGAGGCAAGGAAGAAATATGATGGTTACTTTATATGAACATGATAAAATGATTAATATATATGATTCTGGATATTTCATACCTATTAAATAGGTGTATGTAAAGAGATTATAAGAAAATGAATAAATTGGAATGAAAACACATGAAAAAGTAAGAGAATTGTAACTCCTGATATCTTCTTCTTGAGAACCTTATTAAGGCCTATTATTTTGTCCTTTTGCTGATACCGGATGGTCTTGGATGTAGGGAAGATACTTTTGGAGGGGATATTTATGAACTTAGATAATTATCAAGGATTAATAGGTGATATAGGAAGAGGGGAATGAGGGTGGTATTTATAGTGGAGTATAGGAGGGATTTTACATTACATTAATCATTTTTTAAATATGTTTTTCCAACAATATAAATAATAATCATTATTGTGATAAAAATAGTAAAGAGATCATGTGAGTCAAAAAAAAGTTCTATTAAATCATCCATGATGTAAAAAATACTGTATTTGAATGATAATTTTAATATATGTTATGTTACTGTATTTCACTATTCATAAAAAAAATTCATGAAATTTAGAAAAATCCCAAAAATTAAACTGAACCATTTTTCTATATACAGAAGTCAAAATTGAACTCTATTTTAAGAGATTAATTTTTTAAATATTACTAATTTTATTTTTAAATAAATTTATAATTTATTTCAAAATTAACAATTTGAAATATATAACTCATTTTTTAATACCTTTTAAAATTAATTAACATCTCATTATCTTATAAAATTTAGAAAATAAAATAATTATATGATTTAATATTCATAATGATCATATTATAAATCATAATACTATTCATAAAGGTATGTTACTATTCACAAGAAAAACAAACTAGTTCTGTCAGACTCCAAATAACTTAGTGATCAAAACCGTATATAACTCTATTTTGAAATTAAAAGCATAGAACTAAAAAAAATTATGTTTAAAAGATGGTTATGACTATCTACCTAAAAAAGATTCATGAATTTCAATTTTTTTAAACCTTTTGGTGTTAAAATATCCCCTCCCTATCGAAATTTCACCCTCAAAATTTTATTTACTTATTAAACAAGTGATGGTAAGTTTACCTTATTGAATTTTTAGATTACCATGTTTCTTATTTGACCATGTGCTTTCTCTAATAATCTTTTACCAGGTGGATTACCTTATTCCATAATATTTCTTCCCTTTGATCAAGAATATGATACGGTTTCTCATCATAAGAAAGGTCCTCCTCCTGTTGAACTACTTCTAGTCTCAATACATGAGATGAATCTGGCACATATTTTCTCAACATTGAAACATGAAAAACATTATGTACCTGAGATAAATTCGGAAGAAAAGCTACTTGGTAGGTGACCAGTCCAACTTTCTCTAGAATTTCATAAGGTATAATAAAATGTGGACTTAGCTACTCATTCTTACTGAAATTCAAAACACTTTTACATTATGAGATTCTAAGAAAAACATGTTCACCTATCTTAAAAGAAAATAATTTCCTCCTATTGTCGGTATAATGTTTCTGCATGATCTGAGCAATCCTCTTGTGTTTATGGATAATCATCACTTTCTCAACCACTTCCTCTACTAATTGTGGTTACATTAAGATCCTTTCTTTGAATTCATCCCAAAAAGCAAGTGTATTACACTGATCCCCAAACAATTCCTCCAAAGTTTCCATCTGTATAACAGGATGAAAATTATTATTATAAGAAAACTTAATTAAAGAAATATGTTGATCCCAACTTCCCTTAAAGTACATTGAACAAGCTCGAAGCATATCCTTCAAAGTCTAAACTGTTCGTTCTAACTGCCCATCTGATTAAGTATGAAAAGTTGTACTGAACTTTAATTCTATTCCCAACGACTTTGTAGGACCTTCCAAAAGTTTAAAGTGAATCTGGGATCTTAGTCAGAGAAGAAGGAAAGAGGAAATCTAGGTAACCTGACAATCTTCTGGTGGTATAGTAAAGAATTTTGATCCAATGAAATTGTTATTTGAATAGGGATAAAATGTGAATATTTAGTTAGTCGGTCAACAATAACCCATATTTTATTGTTTCCACAAAAATTATTTGGTAGTCCCCCAAAGAAGTCCTTGGATATATTCTCCCATTTCCACTCTGAAACTGGAAAAGGCTGAAGCATCCCCTTCAGTAACTGCTGCTCTGCTTTAACTTGTTGACATGTCAAATAATTCACTATAAATTCTATAATATAAATTTCATTCCATCCCACCAGTAATACTCCTTAAGGTCTCTGTACATCTTAGTACATCCAGGATGAATAGAAAAATGATAAATATAAGCTTCACAAAACAATTCTTACTTTAATTGGGAATCACAAGACACACACAACCTTTTACCGAATATTAAAACATAAAATTTATTAAGGATAAATTCTGTAAACTTACCCATTTAAAAAAATTATACATTTTTCTGTATCCCATATACTTCCTTATGTGCTTTCTTAATTTTGACTGATAATGATGATTTCACTGAAACCTAAAACAAAACAATGATATTTCCAACACCAATAACTTCTAACCCAAAATTCATTAAATAATTAATCATTAGATCATGTTAAAAACAAAATGTGGTTAATGATGCATAATTTTTTTTGACTCAAGGAATATTCCACTTTGTTTGCTTTTACCAGAAGACAATTGGTTGTGAAATCATAATCCTTTATCAATTCAATCCATATTCTATACCACATGTTTAATACCATCTAAGTGAATTTATACTTTAGACATTTATGGTCAGTACATGACATTTGGCGCCGTAAAAATGATTCCTTAAAATAATCAATGAAAAAACCACAACTAACAATTCCAAATTATGTGTGGGATAATTTAACTCTTGAGGTTTTAGTTGTCTTGAAGCACATAAAATTAGTTGATCATTCTGTATCAGAACACAACCAAGTCCCTTTAATTACGGATCACAATAGATGAAAAAAAACCATTTTGGAAAGGCAAGTCCAAGACTGGAGCATTCACCAATCTCTTATTTAGTTTCGAAAAACAAAAATCACATTATTATGTCCAAATAAATTTAACCCCTTTTTGAGTTAACTTAGTTAGGAGGACAGATAACTAGGAAATGGTTTTAACAAACTATCGGTAATAACTTGATAATCTAATAAAACTATGAATTTCTATAACATTTGTAGTTCTTGGCCATTTATCATATACCTTTTTATTGGCATGATCAACTATTATTCTATCCTTATTTAGAATGTTCCCATGAAAAGAAATTTGTTTCAAAAAAAAATTACAATTTCTGAATTTTCCATACAGTTTCTCTTCCTTTAATATTTTCAAAACAACCCTAAGATATTTTTCATGCTCCTCTTTACTCTTATAAATTACCAGTATTTCTTCAATAATCCAAACCACAAACACATCCAAGAACTCATTAAATATTCTATTCATAATATACATGAATATAGAAGGTGAAATAGTTATCTAAAATGGAATTACAACAAATTCATATTTCCCATATATAGTATAAAACTATTTTCGGGATGTCATCCTCTTTTAGCTTCAGCTAATAGAATCCATATCACAAGTAAATATTGGAAAATTAATGGGTTCCATGGAGCTAATCCAATAGGTCATTGATATAAAGAAAAGGGTATTGGTTTTTAATAGTTATGTTATTCAAGGCTCTATAATTAATGAAAAGTCTCATGGAACCATATTTATTTTTAACGAAAAACAGAATCACCCCATGGTTAAGTGCTAAGAAAAATGAGGCCTTAATAAAGAAACTCCCATAAAAAAATTTAAATATAATAAGTTCCATTTTATCCATTTTATATGTGGATTTTGAAATTATCTTAGCATTAGGAACTCATTAAATTTTGAATTCGACTTCCTAATCAGGTATGACACTAGATATCATCAAAAAAAACATCAAGGTATTAATTTATAAATAGAATATCATTAATATGAATAGTTCACACGTTTCAAAAAATATGACAAAGATAAAATTAATTTCCATATTTAAATAGTTTCCCAACTTCTTGAGATGTTATCAACTGTATGTGTTCATTGTTTTATACAAACTGAAACTATTTCGAGAAAACAAATTTTGTTTCTCTATAGTCAATCTTAGCATGATAAACAGAAAGAAAATCCATTTCCATAATGACATAAAAATATAATAAATAAAAAACAAAAAGGTTTTCAAGTAAAGTATTTATACATACCAAAAAAGAAATATTCTTATAATTCCTCTTTATTGTAAAATTTCCCTCGGGTGTTTTAAAAATAAGCTCCAGTCTCAGTTTTGAGGTGATATTTCCAATTTACCAGAAAATTCCATAGAAATAAAGGAATATGTAGACCCACTATCAAAAAAACCTAGAAATATACAACTGAAAAAATAAATTACTTCCTACAACATCATTGCATGGACCGAAATCTACTAATGTTGTCTAAAAGGATTTAACTACACCTTTTTTGCTTATAGTCTGGCTTCATTGCATTATTCAGATCTATCTTTGGGAAGACATATGCATAATTACCCATCTCACCAAATTTAAAAAACATAATATATTTCATATTTGTATTAGACTTATAATCATTTTTATTGTAATCTTATACCATATATACAAATTTACCACATTGAAAACACTTCCATGTTTTGGATAGGCATTCCCCATAGTGATTTTTTCCAAGCTTTCTCAAAATAGAAAAAAGTAATTTCTTACTCTCAGATTTATTTGGTTGATTTGTATGCATAACATTCTATATGGACCTCTTCTACTCTTTATGGTCAATGTGCACACCATCCTCTGATACCAACTATATGGACCCGACCTTACTACATTACATAATCTTGAATTTTAGTCATGAAATCACTTTCTTTAATATTGTTTATATTTTTAATTTTAGTGTTTTATGGAATTGGGATATAATATATACAAAACATTACACATTTATATAGAGCAGATAGCATAAAAACAATATCCATTTCTTCTAAAATATAAAACTTTTCGAATAAAACATGTTTTATTGGACAAGTCTTCATAAAATTTAACATAGATTCATTATATTTCATACACATCCTTATAACCTATGAGGATCATTAAAAAACATGGGATGAGAATAAAAATATCATTAAGGTGTATAAAAATAAGTAAATAAAGCATTATCCCATGAATACTTGTAATATATGAAATAATTTTAAAAAAATCATAATTGTCAACTATATAAACTTACATTGTGAAACATGAGTTTTCCATAATAAATATAGAACATAAATATAACCAGAAACTTATATTAGGGAATTACTTACATGATATTGTAACCATCTTGGCAACCTTATAATTTGTAACCCTCACGACTACCTTACAATGTAACCCTCATGACTACCTTATTGTGGAACCATCGTAGTTACACTTGAAGTAACCGTACGACTGACCTCCAACATACACATACCCAAGGAATTTGAGAGATATAATGGTCCCAACCTTCATAAAGAAAAATTCCTAAAAACCATATCATAATCATGAAACATTAATAATTTAATAAAAACATTACTTTTGATTTTTGTAAAACCAAATTTTGAAAGAGGATTTAAAAAAAAATCCCATATTAATATCATATAATTGAAAATATACTTAATAAAGTAAATGGAATAGCTATAAACACCATAAATAAACATAATTAAACACAATATAAACCAAATTCATTACAATTTGTTTAATAGCAACTAAATAAAGAAGTAGAAAGTTAACCCAAGGAATGGAAATCAGGTTAATAATTCACTTACCTCTGGTTTTTCTAACATAAAAATTGAAAAAAAATCCTATATAAGAATTAAAAGAGTGTTGTTAAAATATTAAAGAAACATATTCATGTTTATATCACCTTATATGATCATTTTATAACATCATTTCACCCTTTGATTATTAAACTTTTGTTCCATCCGTTGTTTTGGGGGTGTTCATTACATATTTTTCATGGTCGGTTTGTATTTGATTTTCTTTTCATAAGGAAATGAAATTTCAGAAGTTGAATGAAATGGTTCTAATATGTTTCCAGAATATATAAGGATACCATAAACCATTTTTTTATCATATATTCTGATGGATCATTAGATAAAACATTAATGATATTTGTCTATATCATTTTTAGAGGTTCTTTGATAATCATGAACTTGTTTCATTATATAATTTAATGTCATTCATAAAAGTTCATTCCAAAACATATAATAGGTTAAAAAAACACATTAAATTATTATTCTACCATTATAAGGGTTTTATGATCTTTTTTGAAGGATGTAATGGACATTGGAAATACATCGTCCAAGATTTTGGTAAATCGTCAAATCACGGATGGTGTTTTTTATTTTTAGAATAAGAGGGAGAGGAGAGGAAGAAAGTTTATGAATATTTTAGATGAATATTATAACAAAAATAATATATAGGATTATGTATTTTTAATTCTTCCTAGATAAGTGGTGGGAAAGAGATTATAAGAAAATAAAGGAATTGAAAAGAAAACACATGAAAAAGGAAGAGAATTATTTCTCTTGATCTTTTCTTTTTGAGATCCTCATTAAGGTCTTTGTTTTTATATTTTGGTGAGACTATCTAGTCTTGGACATGGGGAGGAACCTTTAGGAGGGTATTTAGTATAATTTACACAGTTCTCAGGGCTTGAGAGGTGTGAGAGGGAGAGGGGAATGAGGGTGGTATTTATTGTGGAGGAGAGGAGGGATTTTACATTATTATAATCATTATTTAATTGTTTTTTCCAAGACTATGAATGATATTCATTCATGTTATCAAAATAGTAAACAAAGAATTTGAGTTTGAAAAAAGTGGGATTACATTATCCATGATGTAAAATAATGTTTATTGAACTAAAAATTTGGATATACAATATTTTACCAAATTTCACGATTCATAAAAAATCATGAATGTTTGAAAAATATAAAACAGTAACCCTAACCATTTTTCAATTTGTAGAATTAGAAAATGAACTCCAGTTTTTTAGAATAATTTTTTAAACATTATTAATTTAATTTTTATGTAAAATAATAATTTATTGAAAAATGACAATTTTAAATCTATAACTCATTTTTCAAATACCTTGTAAAATTAATAAACATCTCATTATCTTATAAACTTAAGAAAGTATAATTAGAATATGATTTACTATTAATGAGGGTCATATTACTATTCATAAGGGTATGTTACTATTTACCAAAAAACAACTTGGTTCTATCAGACACCAAATAAATTATTGATCAAAATCATAGATAACCGTATTTTGAAATTAAAATCATAGTAGTATAAAAATTATGTTTAATGGATTGTTATAACTATATAATTAAAACAAATATTCATGGATTTTATTTTTTTTAAACCTTGGGGTGTTACATGTATATAATGAACAAATATGGTATATATTATGTTAATATCATTTTTTAATGATATAACTATATCCTAAAATGGAGAACTAGAATTTATTTGATAGAACTTGCATAAGAACATAAAGCTGTTAATATCCAAATAACAAGTAACAATGTAATGTTATTAACAAATAGATGATAACAAGATCATATATTATAACACAAAAAATATTATGATTTTGAAATAATTCATTGAAATTTTAGGAATCATTTAAAGGAGGTTCAGATACAAACAAAGGTGATCATAAATAAAGTCATAATTTCACAATCTCATTATTATCTGAGATTATTTATACATATGTATTTACTAGGGTATATTTATCATCCCCATCCATGTTCCCAAAATATGTAATATTATTTATATTCTCTTAAAAAAATTTAAAGTCAATTCGAAATATTCGTAACGTTTTATTAAATGGTATGAAAGAAATATTTTGTCTTTATTTGATACGAGGTTCTTTTTGAATATTCTGGAAAAAGAATGAGGAGAATGTGTTTTAACATATATGGCATGAATAGATTTTTATGTTTTTATAATGCCTTAGTTCCAAAAATCTTACTCTACATGTTTTATGGTTTATTTTCAAATAAATAAATTTATCTTAAATTTTTGTGGAATTTTGAGAAAAGATGATGATTTTGAAAAGGAAAGGTTATTTTCCTCAAGAATTAATTTCAAGTGTATTATCAAAATTATTTTCCATAAAAGATGATATTCTATAAATAGAGTTCTGTTTATATCCCTATTATCCCTATGATTATGTTATGTTTATGATGGAATTATTTTTATGAAACCCATTTATTTTATATGGATTATGAAAGAATGATATTTAACAAACTCATTTTTTTGGGTTACTCTATGATGAATGATTTTTGTTTTGGTGGAACATGTAAGAATGATTTCATTATGAGATTTGTAGGACCAATATAACCATTCAATTAATTGGTAAATTATTTATATCTCATTATATAGACATGGACTGAATGTGAAATGATCTCAGTTAAGTAATACAGGGCTGGAACGAGGAGTGACCTCCTTTCAATAATGGACTTTGTCTGCTATGATGGTCTTTCCAATGAACCTTGACTAATATGAAATGATTTTATATGTATGTGTATGCCACAAAATTCATGTCTTATGTTATGAATTTTGGGATTATGTCCATTGATTCTTATGAAATTCTATCCAACGACATGATATCATAATCTTTCATATGTATGATAACACTTTCAAATGTTATGTGTTTACATCTTATGATTATGATAAGATTGATGATTTCAATTTTTTACCCTTACTGAGCAACTGAGATCATCCTTTAAGATGTATCCTTTCTCATGGTCATGAAAAAGGGTGTTATATAAGATATGTAAAAAAGGAGTCTTGTTATGAAAAAATAAGCAGGAGACAATGTAGTTTTTTTATTAACCAGTTGTTTATATTTCCCAGTTTTTTATGACACCATACCTATATGGCCCCATTATGGCTTTATTATAATTTGTATTGAATATTATTCAATTTTTATGTAATATTAAATTATGTAATGTATGGTTCGTTATAGTTGGTATCTGAGGAAACATATAGTTAACCATTGGAAACTAGGATAAGAAAACCTTAGTTATAACCCAAAAGATGTATTGAATTATAGGTTACAGTCATAGTGTTTTATAAATGATATTGAATAACATAGGATGAAACCTAAAGTGTCTTATATTGATATTTTATTCTTGATTATGTGGTCTTACCATTATGATCAGTGTTGTTAACACTATAGTTATTGGTTTTAGTCAATGGATAGAACCTGAAGGAACTGTGTTAATGAAGAATGTGAGAAGAAATGAAATGATTATCCCCATGAGAAACCAAATATTATGGGAGATAGAATGAAAAATCTTATAACTATGATCACAAAACATTCTTAAGCTATGAATCATGGCAAAAATGTAAAAGAGCAAAGGAGGGAACTATATTCTGTTGCGTCCTTCATGAGGAAACATCCTCTTTATTTGAATGGGTATTCTAATATATTAGTGGATGAAAAATGGATCAATTCCACTGAAAATATAATTTCTGTTCTCCAATGTCCATAACATGATAAATTCACCTTTTAGTCTATCGTCTCCAAGGTGAAGATGATCAATAATGGAAACTTATCAATAATACAATGTAAAGAGATGAAATTGAGTCCATGAAATTGGAAGAGTTCATGAATTTATTTTTCTATAGGTAATTTCTTCATATTACTCAAAAAAATAGAGAAGTAGTTCCTTGAACTTAAAAAAATATGATGAATCTGTTGGTTCCTACAAAATAAATTTTACAATACTTGATAGCTATTATCTTGTAATTATAATCCAACCTGAGAGTAAAAATTGTCGATTATTTAGTTGTTTAAAACCAATTCTCCAAAGATAATCATCTATAAGGCACTTTAATATAGACAAAGAAAATCGTTTAATGTTCTCTAAAGGTTGAGATGAATATTGGAGGAACCCATCAGTCTTATGGGTTTGATGAGAAGAGAAATATGGAATTCAATGGAAAATAAAAAGATAACACTGAAAAGAAGATGAGTTTTCCCTTATGCTCAAAGTGTGGAAGGAAACATGGAATAAATTATCCTAAAGGGACTAAAAAAATGTTTTAAGTGTGGAAAATAGGGTCATTGGGAAGTTGAATTCCTAAGTAATGGTAAAAAGGTGTCTTATGATGCGTATAGAGAAAACACTACATAGAATTCACCTCATAAAATTCAATTCTACACATGCAAGGAAATGGGGTATTATGCTAATAAATGCATGAATCCAAGGTGTATTGCTGATGATTGATGTTAGAAACCTCTTAATGGAAAAGATAAAGGAATGTCCCATGAAATCACTATCAGTGATGTGGAGTATGACAATGATGTGGAAAAAGGTAAACATAGCATCCAATCTAAAGTAGAAAATGTTTTTTTTATTTTGGATCTACAAACTATTTGATTTCTGAAAAAAGTTCTAAGGGTATCACCCTATCACCTCAACTATTAGATGTTGAGTTATTCGTGATAACATCTAATGACACAATGGTCTCATCAAATGTTTATAATTCTTCACAAGATGGTGTTTGTGGGAATTTTCGTCCAATAAATATTATGATATTTCCTATAGTGTTATTTCACGTGATTCATGCCTTGGATTGACTTTCTATATATGGATCTCATATCAATTTCCGAGTAAGGGAAGTCACATTTCATTTTCTAGATCAATCTATGATCATCTATCGATGCAAGGAGGTGTATGAAATTCCAGTGAAGGTATATTCCATTTACTATTATTGATCCTTATAAATTAAGATTATATATCTGATATAGTTAGGGAGAATCTCACAATTAATAATACACCAATTGTATAAAATTTTGAAGATATTTTTCTAGAACAATTACCATATCTTCCACAAATTCATAAAATTTAGTTTTCAGTAGAACTCATACCCGATTCTATTACTATTTCAAAAAAAGCTTATAGAATGGACCCAATTGAGTTATATGAATTAAAGAAGATAATTTTAGAGAATCTTGACAGGTTATTCATACTCCCTAGTGTATCACCTTAGGGACAACCTATTCTGATTGTTAATAAGAAATATGGATTAACGAGACTCCTCATGGATTATCAAGAACTTAAAAAGACCAATATCAAGGAAAAATATCCTCTTCCCCACATTGGTGAATTATTTTACCAACTATGCAGAGCTCAATAATCTTCCAAGATTGATCTTCATTCAGGATATCATCAATTAGGGGCCATTAAAGAGGATATACTAATGATAACATTACATACAAGATATGGACACTACGAAATTATAGTGAGACCTTTTGGTCTCACTAATACACCTACTGTGTTTATTTATCCAATGAATAGAGTCTTTAGAGATCGTCTTGATCAGTTTATGGTAGTATTAATAAGTGATATTCTTTTCTATTTGAAGAGAAAGTATGAACATGAAGATCACTTGATCATTGTACTCAAGACCATGATAAAGGATAATAACTATGAAAACTTTTCCAAGTGAGAATTTTGGATTTATAATGTTTCATTTTTGGTGAAATAATCTCAAGAGGGGGTATATATGTGGATTCAGCAAAAACAGAATTTATGGAATATTGGTCGAGAATGAAAATGGTAACTGAGATCCAAATGTTTTTTTTTCATGGATATTATTAATGTTTTGTGAAATATTTTTCATGACTATCTAATAAAATCATGAAGTTGAATCATAATAAAGTTATGTTCGTGTGGGCGGATAAATTTGAAGAGAATTTCAAAGATCTAAAAATATGTTTAGCCAATGCATGTGTCCTCACACTACCTTGTAGTGGGGAATGATTTGTGATCTATAGTGATTCATCCAAGAATGGGTTGGGATGTGTGCTCATGAAAAACAAAATGGTGATAGATTATGCAGCTTGATAATTGAAAATCCATGAGAAAAATTACCAAAATCATGATTTGGAGTTATATGTGGTAATATTGGAATTAATAATATGGAGGTATTATCTTTATGGTTAAATTTTTGTTATTTATACTGATTGTAAGTGTTTAAATTATATTTTCACACAAAATGATCTGAATATGCATCAAAAAAGATAGTGGGAGTTTGTTAAATATTATGAATTATTAACACATTACCACCTTGGGAAAGAACACAATCTGGCAGATGCTTTGAGTCAAAGGGACCATGCTAGCCTATCCATGATGAGGATAAAAAAGATCCAATATTAATGAATTAGAAAATGATGGATCTGGAAATTTTAAAATAAGGGAAGAAATCATGTATTAATCCAATGAATGTTTAACCATCTATACAATTAAATAATTAAGAGGCATAGAAAAAAGATATAGAGATATAAAATAAGGTGAGAAATGTTCCTGAATTCAACCTTGATTGTGATGGAAAAATAAGGTTTAGGAACTGGGTTTGTGTTCCACCCATAACAAGATGAATATTGGATCTCATAGACGAGGCTCATAGTTATTCATTTTCAATTCACCCTAGAAACACAAAGTTGTATAGGGACTTGAAAGAGTATTTATATTAGGATGGAATGAAAAGAGATTTTTCCAAATATGTCTTTGAGTGATTATTTTCTCAATAACTTAATTATGAGAGATTGAAGTCTAAGGGGATGTTATAATAATTACCCATACCAGAATGGAAATGGTAAAAAATCACTATGGACATTGTTGTCAGACATCCCAAATTTATAAGGGCAATAATTCTATATGGGTTATAGTTGATCACCTTATGAAGTCCGCAAACTTCATTTATATTAGATAGAATTTCTCTCTTGATCATCTTGTCGTGATATATGTAATGGAAGTGGTAAGATTTAATGGAGTACCTCTTTCCATTATATCTAATCAGGATCTGTGGATTACCTTGAAGTCCTAGTGATGTCTTTAGCATGATCTATGTACAGAGTTATGTTTTAGAACTGCTTATCATCTATAGATGTATGGTCGGTCTGAGACTAAAATTCAAACTCTATAAGACATGTTGAGATCTTTCTTAATGTATTTCAATGGCGATTGAAATCAAAACCTACCTTTGGTTGAATTTTCTTACAACAATAAAATTGAATCTAGTATGAAAAGGGATCCTTATGATTCCCTATATGGAAATAAGTGAAAAAAAATCCAAATTTATGGGATAAAGTTGGGGAATTAAATCTATTAGGACCTGACCTTGTTGATGAAATGGAAAAAAAGGTCATATTTATTCAATGAAACATAAGAGAATCTCAACATTGGAAAAAAAGTTATGCAGATAACTGAAGAAAAGAAAAATAGGATGAAGTGGATGATAAAAAGTTTCTTTGAATATCTCCTTGGAAGAGAGTAATGATATTTCAGAAGAAGGTCAAGTTGGGCCCTACTTATATCGGTCCTTTTAAAATTCAAGATCTTGTTGTGCCCTACTTATATCAGTCCTCGTTGGATTTTCTCATTCCCTTGGGGTCCTATTGGCGATTCTTTTCCTTGTCGTTGGGTTGTTCACTGTAGTTTCTTCTGGTGGTTCTTCATTCATGGTGGTGTTTTTGCAGGTGTGTTGTTCATTTGGAGGTGGCTTGATGGAAGGGTATTGTGGTCCTGGGGAAGGTTAGTGTCTGTGTTGAAGCCTCTATCCACTCCTACTCTGCTCTGGATTTATGTTCCCCCACTCCTCTCCCTGTCCGGACTGGTGCAGTGGTTACTAGGAAGTTCTGGGATGTGTTGTTCGAGATGTTGATGATGGTCCAAGAGGCGCATCCTCGTTGGATTTGTTCCATCCCTTGGGTTCCTTCAGACGAACATTTTCCTGGTGGTTTGTGTTTATCAGAAATGGAGTTTTTTTGCATTGAATTACAGTTGTTGTTTTTCGAAGGTCACATGTGGAGAGCAGTGTGGGTCTTTCCTCGATATTTTGGGCGATTTGTTCTATGATGGTGGTTTCGTTCTCTGGTTTTGGTTGTTGGTGGCAAGAAGATGTGTCAGTGTTGAGTTTGATGTTGTTGATGGCTTCGACATTCTGGGTGGATGTTTGAACAACGATGATTGTGTGGTGGTGGACGGAGATGGAGACTGGCGGCAAACATCGGAGATCTTTCTGATAGGAATGACTCATTGATGATGATGTCAGCGGCGATTGATCGAGGTGATGGTGGTGTCGGTGGCATAAGGATCAGGTTGGGACGTGCGATGTTGGTGGTAAGGCGAGGGTCGTGATGGCATCAGGTTCCAAGGTGATGTTGATTTTGGTGTTTTGTTAATTGTACGACGGTGATGATGGTGTTGGGGGCGTGGATCAAGGAGGCTGATCATGGTTTCAATTCCCAACATGGTTCACTGTCCACTATTTAGAATTTTGAATTTTCATCTACGCGGTTTTTGGACTTTAGTGATTTGGTATCTCGTGTATGTTAAGGTTCCCACTTACCCAAAAAGCGGTTTTCAAAAATCAAATAAAAATTAAATTTTATTGTTAAGGTGGGTAGAATGTAACACCTAGATGTCTTAATCAAATATCTTCTCTAATTATTTTTATTAAATTGATTTCATTGCACGCAGTCATGAGAATAAAAAAACCAAAATTCACCCTTAATATATAATGACCATTATAACCTAGATTTCCTGTTAGTGAGAATAAATATAACTAACATATGAAGATATATGGTGAAGTCATTCGCTTCCAATTATTATAAATTTGTATTTTTGTATTAATAAATTGAGTAAATTAATATTAGTAAATTAAATTAACAAAATATATATGTTATATACCTAATAAAATATTTCTAATATTCATCCAAAAGATATTTTCTACATAGATTATGAGTAAACCATATTCCATGTATAAAAACAAATATTTTTCAAAAGTTTAACATTCCACCTTTTAATGGATAATCCCTTTTAAAATATTTCTAATATTCATCCAAAAGAAATTTTGTCCATAGAGTATGAATAAACCATATTCCATGTATAAAAACCAATATTTTTCAAAAGGATAATATCCCACCTTTTAATGGAGAATCCATATTAAATTATGATTTTAACACATTGATAATTTTTATATGACAATATAAACATGATATTTTTAATAGGGATATGATAATTTAATTTTGATTCATTTTTGATATTTTTCTGATAACTTTCATGTTTGGATGAAAAGTAAAAATACACTAAATTTTAATTGAAAACAACATTTTTCTACAATGAAATTTATATTCTTAAATTATTATATTGAATGGTTATAAATTATAAACATATAATATTTTTATAATTAAATATAATGTTTTACATTACCATTAATTTTACATTTAATTCATATGTAAAAACATTTTTAATATTTTGCAATGTTTCAACTTTTAAAAACTTGTTCTCTCATTCCAACAACATGATTGATTTTAAATTAATTACTAAAAATTCCATGTTTTGAATTTCAAAAAATTGATTCCATAATTTTAATAATTATTCCCAAATTATTTAGATAGGTTTATTTTATTTTTGGGTAATATGAATAGTAACTTTGTTAATTTTTATTAATGCGGTTAAAGTGTAAATCAGGTAATTAAGGGTAATAATACCATTATAAAATTATAATAAAAATGGTTTTAATATAATTATATGAGTTTATTTTGACCTAAATCATCTATTTGTTGAAAAGGTTTTCCTTTGAATCCACTTGGATGAGATTTGGACATTTCATTTTTTTTTATTTAAAGAAATGTTAAATATATCTCACTGAAATTATAATAATTAATGAATTTTTTATATAAGGTTATACATATGATAAATTTTATTATTAATAATCATTTTAAATATAAGATGTTTTTTATTTATCATGGTCATCTTTTTGTTATTTTTTGGAAATAAATAATTTCCTTAATAGCTTATATATAAATGATGGAAAAATTATTTAATTGTTGAAAATTTTTTTTTTATTGAAATCATAATATCAATAAGAAGACCTAAACACATGACCAAATCTTATTTTTTGAATATATATTTACCATAATCATCCAAGGGTAGTTTTATTAACTAATTGGAGCCTTATAGAAGGGATTATGAAACTTATAATATATTATTTAAAGTGATTTTGAAGTTGTCACCTTCATAATTTAATAAGTATAACATCTTAAATATTTGATTTTCTAGAAGATAGATATGACTAAACATTTTCCTCTAAAAATTCACCAATTTATATTCATTATAATGTTTTTTCATTTCTATTCAAAAAATATGTATATTAAATATTTCACAAAATTGATGTAGTGATTATTTTATTAAAAGAGATAAGAAATAAATGTTTCAAAAAATGATAAAATAAATATAATATCATATAATGTATATTTCTACAGAATTTTTAAATATTAAATTTACTTCTTAGTAATATAATAATATAGTTGTTTCCAATTTAACATTTTATCTTAATATTTATAAAAATAAATGAATTGAATAGTGTCAAAATAAACACTTTTGATTATTTATCCCAATAATGTATTATTAAATTACTTAAAAATCATAAAACATTTTTTAAAAATTTATAATAATTATTATATGGTATACAATGGTCTAATATATTTATTTTTGGTTTTTTGTACATCCAAAATGTAAATATTTTAGCCTTTTAATATTGAATTATTTGTTATCCTAGTTAAAAACTAAAAAGAATAACTAAGTGTTAATTAACAATATAAGGTTTATATTGATATAAATACTTGTACAAAATTTATTGGATAATGATATTTTAACCTTATATAATGTAATCTTATAATTTGGGTCATTTTGGAGGGTTTTGGATGGGTTTTTATTTTATTATAAATTAATATTTGCGAGGTTTCCACAGGTTCCCCTCACCTCAATTATAAAAGGGCACATCCTCCCTCATCTCTTCACTTACCTTTGAGCCTCCAAGCTTATCCATACCCTAAACTTTTCCCTTATAAACATCCCTAGTAAAATTATATCAGTTTTGGTATTCTTTAAAGGCCAACTCTATTTCTCTAAGAGGATATTTATAGGAAGCACGTCGAAGAGGAGGTAATGTCCTCTACCGACTCCTTCAAAATTATTTCTTCATATAACTCTTATCCATGATTTGTTTCACTATGAAGTAATTACTACAGTATCAATTATTTAATTAGATTATTTTATGATTATGAAACAATTATATTCCATCTTCTTTCCATCATACAAAAGATGAAATCACCACACATATGTACGTATGACTTTCCATTTCTACATCATTGTGTAATATGTTTTATCACCACCACCATAATTGGATGGGTATAATTATGGAAGTAATAAATATATATGATTATTATAAAATTATATTTATTATGAAATAATATACACCACCCACTTAAATACCATTGATAAATTTTGGGAATGATATCATCACTCATGTGTACGTATGGGTTACCGTCTCAACGATGCAATGCAATTCATTCTAAATCATCTTTCTTAATGCATGATTATAAAAATTTAAAGAATGAATAAATATGATACATCTTATTATAATATCATTTTTTATTGATATAAATGTTACCTAATAAGGAGAACTAGAATTTATTCGACAGAACATGCATATGAACATAAAGCTGTTAATATCCAAATAACGAGTAAAAATGAAATGTTATTGACAAACTGATGATAATGTTATCATAAATGATAACATAGAAATGAATATGATTCTAAAATAATTAAATTTCAATTTTTAAATCATTATAATGGATATTTGGATAGCTATAAAGGAAATAGAACCAATGATAAGGGATAATTTCACAATCTCATTATTATGAGAGATTGTTTATACATATTATTTACTAGGGTATATTTATCATCCACATCCGTGTTTCCTATATATGTAATATTATTTTTATTCTTCTAAAAAATTTTAACGTAAATTTGGTAATTTTTTATTAAACCATATGAAATGAATCATTTGTTATTCTTTGATACGAGGAACTTTTTCAATTTTCTGAAAAAAGTTCGAGGAGAATGCTTTTTTACTTATAAAGCATGAAATAATTTTTATGTTTTCATAACGCCTTATATCCATGAATATTCCTCGACATGTTTTCAAGTTTTTTTAATAAATTCTTTTCTTTTAAAATTGTTTGGATTTTCTAGAAAAGAATATTTTTTAAAGAAGAAATGATATTTTATCAAGAATTAATTTCATGTGTGATGAGATTATATAAATAGGGGAATATTTCTATCTCTATTATTATTATGATGTGATTATGTTTATGATGAAATGATTTTTATGAAATCCAATTATTTTATATATATTATGATGGAATATTTTTTAAGAAATCCATTTTTGTTCATTAGGTTATGTTATGATGACTGATTTATCTTTTTGTGGCACACATAAAAATGATTTAATTATGGGATGGGTGGGAACTATATACCCATATTATGATTTGGGTAATGATTTATATGTCAGCAGATAGACATGGTTGGAATGAGAAATGATATCAGTTCAGTAATACATGGCTTGAATGAGGAGTGAACTCAGTTCAGTAATGGACTTTGTCTGTTATGATGGTATTAGAAATGAGCATGGACTAATATAAAATGATTTTCTATGCTTATGTGTATGCCAAAAAACATCTTATATTATGTTATGAGTTTTGGGATTATGTCCATTTATTCTTATTGTAACGTCCCAAACCCGAGTGCCACGCAACGGGTGCCCTGAGCCAGGTTCGCCACGTGACCTCAAGCGCATTTACCCAAATGCTAGAGGCTGCCGACTAGAAGCAAGGGCCCAGGTCTGATAGTGGGGAAACTATGCCCTCATTTGTCAAATTCTAGCGTAGTGGAATACCAAAATAAACATACTTGATAGCGGAAGTAGTAAACATACACAACTTAATAACTATAGAAGTGGATATAACCAATAGTATATAAGTGATGATGTTACATGTTTCAAGTTATAAGAAAGCTTCCAGAAAATGTTACATATCAACGTAGTACAAAAAAATACAGAGTACAACAAAACAAGCAAAACAGCTGGTTGCGACATCACGAGCCTAGGCTCGATCCCATGCCCTCTTACTCCTTAGCAACAGTCAAGTACCTGTATAGGGACTCTTGCCCTTATCTACGCCTGCAGCAACGTAATCTGTTTAGGCCGGAAAACATGACCCAAACAGGGTGTGAGAAATATATCTCAGTAGGCACCCACCAAAGGCTTGTGCTCAACTGTGTGTAAAACATGCAACAAGTGTGTGGTAGTAAAATGCAATAACTAAGCAGTACTCAACAGTAACTAACATGACAGTTAAATTTCCATTTTATTATTCATTTAATTCCTTTATTTTAGTAACATTTTTCTGCTCAACAGCACCAACCCTTAGGCCGACCAGAACCAAACCCTCAGGCTCAAAATAGTAAACCACGCCCTCAGTCTTTCCCTTAGGCCATACAGAATCCAACCCGCAGTTATTTCCCTCAAGCGTAACAGAATTCTCAACCTTAGGCATACGGAGTGACGCCCTCAGGCACAGATGCCAAGCCCTCAGGCACGAAAGGTTACCCTCAGGAGAAATACGACAGCCCTCAGGCTAAAACAGTCACGTCCTTAGGCTAATCACAACAACACCCTCAGGACAAATACAACAATTCCCTCAGGCTAAACAGGTAACCGGGCCATTCCCAATAGGTAAACAAGCAGTAACAAGAAATTCCTCTCAGGGAAATTCTACAATTACTACTTTAAAGGAATACCCTCGGGTATCCTGGCCATACGGCTAAACAGTGAAACACACCCCTGGTATAGTTCCAGATCCAAGAAACGATCCCAACCAGCATTTTATTATTACAATTTAAAAACCTAATCAATTCTAGGTATTAAATATAGCAACGGACTCATCCACACGACACCCCAACATTGGTTCGTGGCACAAAATGCACAAAACACACAGCAGTTGGAAAACTAAACACCAAGCCACCTACCTTATTCGCCAACAAACGTTATACCCGAACACCGACTCTAGAAACGCCCAAGAATGATGTAGATATGACGAAGAACAAAACCCAATAAAATAAAATAACTTACGTTAGGAGAATAATTGGTAAGAATGGTACTAGGAGAGGAGAGGGCTTACCCGTGTGGTTCCAACGAGATCGTCCGAAGCCGAATCGGATTCCAGACGAACTCCCTGTGGGTCTTCAAAGGTCCTACCTCCTCATTTTGCTCCAAAATGGATCAAATGCCTACTATGCCAAATGAGGTGGCTACTGCCTATTTTAAGCCCAAAAAACAAAGTACACGGCATGTACTTATGAGTACACGGTGTGTACTTATTTCATTTAACTGTTCATTTGGCGGTACCGCCACACTGTTCATCTGTCGACATGAGTACACGACATGTACTCCTGCCTACACAACGTGTACTATTGCCCATCTGGCGGCGACTCCACCGCCTTATTGTTCAAGCCTGCTAACTAACTACATGGTGTGTAGTCGGTTCCTACACCCCTCATCGCCGACAAGGCTACACGCCCCGTGTACTCATCCCAACACGGCCAAAAGAACACAGCGTGTGGAAAAAGTAAACGGCGTGTAGTTTCGAAATTTAGGATTTTTCCCCATTTTCCATATTTTCTCAAAACCACTTAAGGAAACGGAAAATGAAGAATACCGTACATCAAAAATAAGAACTGGGTTCTTACAAACTTCCCCCCTTATAGAAATTTGTCCCTGAATTGCCCTTCCAAGGGTGGTGAAGATAAAGCTCAGAAAAACTCTAGCCACTAAGCACGTACATCAGCCTACGGCTCCCAGGTCTCATCCTGCACTCAGCCATGCTGCCATAGCACTCATACGAGAGAAACTGACCGGCCTCAGAGAACCATCATGCTCCTATCAACGATACGGATCGGATGCTCCTCAAAGGACGCATCCTGCTGAAGCTCAACCTCCTCTGGATGAAAAGTGTGAGACAGGTCTGAATGGTAGAGATGCAACTGAGACACGTGGAAGACGTCGTGCATCGCTCAGTACCGCTGTGGTAACTGCAACCGATAGGCAACTAGCCCGACTCTCTCCAGAATCTCAAATGCCCCCACATACCTCGGTGAAAGTTTACCCTGTCTCCTGATCCGCTTGTGTCCTAGCCTCGGCGAAACGCGTAGAAAAACCTGATCCCTGACCACGAACTCCAAAGGTCATCTATGGCGATCAGAATAAGATTTCTGACGAGACTGCACGGTAGCCATCCACTTCCGAATCAACTGGACCTGCTCAGATGTCTCCTGCACGATATGTGGCCCCAGTAAAGCTGTCTCACCTGCCTCTAACCAGCATAAAGGTGATCGGTTTGGCATACCATATAAATCCTCGTATGGTGACATCTCAATAGTCACCTGGAAACTATTGTTATATGAAAACTCGACTAAGGGTATATGCTTATACCACGAGCCCCCAAAGTCTAGGACACATGCGCGCAGTATGTCCTCTAGAACCTGTATCGTCCTCTCTGACTGGCCATCTGTCTGAGGGTTGTATGGCGTGCTCAGAAGAACCTGTGTACCCAGCGCCCTCTAAAAACTATGCCAGAAACGAGACATAAAGTGGGCGTCCTTATCTGAAATGATAGAACAAGGGACCCCATGAAGACGTACGATATCCCGGATATACATCCTTCCGAGCTCGTCCACACCAAAGTTCTCCTTGATCGGAAAGAAGTGAGATGCCTTCGTGAGTCTGTCCACGAAAACCCACACGACATCATTGCCTCGAGGTGACCTCAGAAAACCCGTCACGTAAACCATCGCGACTTCATCCCATTTCCACTCTGGAATGGGAAACTACTATAACAGCCCAGCTGGCCTCTGGTGCTCTGCCTTCACCTGCTGACTGGTGGAACACCTTTTAACAAAACCAGCTATCTCACTCTTCATACTCAGCCACCAGTATTGACGCCTCATGTCATAGTACATCTTGGTAACCCTGGGATGAACTGCCCAAGATGAAGCATGAAACTCCTGCATCAGCTCTTTGTGTATATCCCATGGAACCCATACTCGTCCATGGAAATGAAAAACCTAATCATCTCCTATCGTCCAACCGGAAAAGGGTCCCCACTTGCTGCCGACTCCTGTAGAACTAGGCCTTCTGAAACCGATAGCTGCCTTATCCTCAGTCTGTCCAGGAGGGTAGAAGTCACATCTAACAAAGAAAGATAAGTCTGCCCCTGACTGTCATGCACCTCCAGATGCATCTCAGAGAACAAATCCATGAGCTCCCACTCACCACTGGCCTCTTGCACTTCCTGTATCTGAGTCTTCCTTCTCAGTGCATCAGCTACTACATTACCTTTACCTGGTGTATAGGAAAGATAAAAATCGAAGGACTGTAGGTACTCAACCCACCTTCTCTGCCTCAGATTCTAGTCATGCTGAGTAAAGATATAGTTGAGGATTTTGTGGTCGTTGAAGACCACAAAATTCTCTCCCAACAGATAGTGTCTCCAACAGCGCAACGCATAAACAACTGCAGCCAACTCGAGATCATACTTCGGGTAATTCCTCTCATGTGGCCTCAACTGCCGAGACCCGTATGCAACAAATTGGTTGCCCTGCATCAAAAAAGCTCCCAGACCAATCCCTGATGCATCACAATAAACTGTATAGCACTTCCCCTGCTCTGGGAGTATGAGGATAGGTGCTGATGTCAACCTTCCCTTCAGATCCTGAAAAGTTTTCTCGCAAGATTCTGACCAAAAGAACTTCACACCCTTCTTAGCCATACCTATCAATGGTATTTCTAAGTGGGAGAAGTCCTGTATGAAGTGTATGTAGTATCCAGCCAGCCCTAAGAAACTTCGTATCTCAAACACGTTCTTAGTATTATCCCATGAAACTACTGCTCTCACCTTCTCTGGGTCTACTACAACTCCTGCCTCTGAGATGATATGACCCAGGAAGTGAATCTGGTCCATCCAAAAGTGGCACTTTGAGAGATTAGCATATAGCCAATTCTCTCTCAGTGTACTCAATACGATCTCAAGATGGGTGTCATGGTCGTGTCGAGTGTGAGAGTACACCAATATGTCATCTACGAATACTACCACAAATGAATCAAGGTACGGATGGAACACACGATTCATCAGAGCCATGAAAACTACTAGCGCTTTCGTGAGTCCGAACGGCATAACCGTATACTCATATAGACCATACCTACTCCTAAAAGCTATGAGAGGTATATCAGATGGTCTAACATGTAGCTGATGATATCTGGATCTCAATTAAATCTTCGAGAACACTCGTGCTCCACGAAGCTGATCAAACAGATCATCTATCATCGGCAAGGGATATCAGTTCTTAATTATCAACTGGTCCGGCTTCTGATATTCCACGCAAATTATGAGGGTACCATCCACCTTCTTTGCAAAAAGGACCGGAGAACCCCAAGGAGATATACTGAGTCGGATAAAACCCTTCGCCTGTAGCTCCTCTAACTGCCTCTTAAGCTCCTGCAGCTCAGGTGTAGCCATCCTATAAGGAAGAATGGACATCGTTGCTGCTCCTAGCACAAGTTCAATAGATAAATACACCTCTCACACCGAAGGTAGACATGAAAAGTTGTCCGGGAAGACATCCTTGAAACGATCAACAACTGGAGGGAAAACCGTCTAACAAGTCCCCTGGTCATCCAGATATAAGCTCGCAATCTGGGTTGTGACTCCACCTCCCCCCATGATGCTCTGGTCCATCTCGACTCACCAAAACATCCCATTCTCCCTTGTATATAAACTCCCTTCCCTCTAGTGACGTGAAATGCACCCTATAACGGTAGTAGTCTACAAAGGCTCAGAAAGGAACCAACCAGTCCATCCTGAGAATGACGTCACAGATCGTTATCTCTAAGACATAGAGGTCCCCAAAGAAGTGACACACTCCAACCTCAAGGGGGCACTCCTTGCACTGACACACCCCAGCCATCCTAGTCCCCAATAGAGTGTCTAGCGTCAAGATATCAGATGAAGTAGAAACACAGAGCCCAAGGCTCTCCATAACAGGTACATATATGAATCTATGTGTACCACCCATATCAAAAAGTACTGAAGACAAGACAGAAGCTTCTAGAATAGTACCTCTGACTGTAGAAGGTTCGGGATCCTACTCATGCTGGGTCTGTTGTACTGTATATGCCTTCCCATTTCTGCAGCCCTACGACACAGCCTGACTACCCTGAGTTGTCCCGCCATACTGCCTCTGCAATCCTGGTGTCTGGCTACCATGGACATGACCACCATCTCTGCCTGTACGCCCTGACGTATTCCAGTTCCCTGACTGGTAAGAAGCCACTGGTCCTGCTCCAGCACGCGGAGTCTGCACAAAACCCCTCTCACTAGCCACTGGTAGAAATGCCCTACAAAAGCGCTGCAAATGACCCATCTTGCCACAAGCTCGACACTCCACTAGGTCTCGTGGACACTGCGGTCTCTTGTGTACCTCTCTGTCACACTGGTAGCACCTGATCGGGCCACCTGAAGACACTGCCTAGTTGGTACTGCCACCATGAGAGAAGTCCATCAGTCTCTTCCTCTTCCCAGTAGAAATAGTACCAGTAAGTGGTGTCAAACCGTCCTGACCCACACCACTCAATTCCTGTAGGTTCCTCTCTGTAATCAGTGCATGGTTCACAATCGTGTGTACAGTAGGCATCCTGAAAACATTCACCAGCACTCGGATGTCATACCATAGACCATCCTCATGACGTCTGGCTCTCAACATCTCATCACCCACCAGCACGGGTGAAAAATGATGAAGCTCCGTAAAACGAGCTGAATAGTCCATCACCGACATAGCACCCTGCTTCAGATTCATGAACTCTCAAGCTCTATCTGCCCTCAGCGTCTCGGGAAAGAAGAAGTCATAGAAGACTGCCTGAAAATCTTCCCACGCAATGTCCTTATAATGATCTGACCGAGTGGTAACATCCCACCACCTCTTGGCAGAATCACGCAGCATGTAAGTCACGAGCTTGACCCTCCACCCTGGAGGTGTTTCAAGATGCTCGAAAATAGTCTGCATCGATCCTAGCCAAGACTCTGCAGCCTGTGGTCTGCCATCCTCTAAAAATGTAGGCAGATGCTGCTGTTGAAAGATACGTGTCAGCTCGGCCATTGATGTGGCAGCCTACGGTGCTCCCTAAAAGGTTTTCATAAACCGTAATAAGCCTTCACGGAACTGCACCTCCATGCCTGAGTCCGGTATAACAGCCGGTGCCGCATCTGGCTCTGCTGGAGGATCAATTGGTAGCCCATAGCCCACCATCTCCAGAGTATAATCGTCGCCACTCTCCTGGCGAACAACTCGCGGTCATCTAGGCGGCTTGACACTACAATGTCAAAAGAACGCCTCAGATTCAAGATTATTAAGATCAGAAATTGAAGGAACCTCAAAGGAAACAAGAGGAAGAAGGAATGTAAAATTTTCAAAACAAGACTACACGACGTGTACAGTGACTACACGGCTTGTAATTGACTTTCCTTCCCCTGCCCGGGTCCTTCTACACGGCTAAGCCACACAGCTTCCATTGAACAAAACCACACAGCGTGTATAATATCTACACGGTGTGTATGGTTTTATTTTTCCAACTACCCATGTCATCTGTGACACGGACGACTACTCGGCTTAACTCCACACGGTGTGTTACACCTGTACACGGCGTGTACAGCACGCCGTTTCCCTGTCATATGGCTAACTCCACATGATCTGTCCTCGGACAAGACTACATGTCGTGTCCCATATGTACACGGTGTGTTCAGGGAGAGGTGACACCGGCCTGGGTTGTTAGTTACATGGACGAGTCCCCAGGTCACACTACACAGCGTTTCTAAAATTGACACGGCATGTTCTGTCAAGATGTTCACCAACCCGTGTTGTTAGTTACACAGCCGGACTCCAGGTCACACTACACGGCGTGTCCAAAAACTACACGGCATGTTTTACCCCACCCTTTCCATACCCCGTGTCTCCGCCCACACGGTTTGTGACACGGGATGAGACTACACGGTGTGTACTCAGGGTACACGGCGTGTACTCAAAAAGTTCATTTTTCTTCCCGAACATAAGAGCATACACGGCATGTATAAAAATACTACACAGCGTGTGTACTGGGTTTCCGGACAGTATGCCTCAGAAACTTCTCCAGAACCCCGAAAATACCGAAAAACGACACCTAAGTGTCAAACTCCGACCCGTGGGGGTCCATAATCCCCAAGAATCAATGTTTGAAATATTATATGTGTTATGACCCACAAACAGTCAATGATCCACCAAATTCCAGTCAATGGGGTCCCATACTCCCCAAAAACCAATGTTTGGTGTCCATTCTATAAACAAGCTTAAACAAAAACATACCATATCACAAGGCAGGTATTTATCAAGCAGCTATCACAACAACATGCTTTTCTATCACAACAACTATCACAACAACATGCGAATTTCTAATGCACCTACATGGCATGGAAACTATGCATGACATGTGATATCTAGAATGTGCCTATATGATGCATGAGATGGCACACCCTCACCTCATCGTGTTGCAACTAAATAGAACCCACAAATAAAATATAAACAGCACAATCCATGTGAGTCACCCAACTGTGAAAACATATCAACCGTAAAATTGCAAAATCAAAAGAATGCAAAATATGAGGTAGACTGGAGTTTCCCTGTACACGGGTTAGCTATGCCCGGTCACAGCTTATTACCAACTACCGTTCCATCCAATCCCTGACTACGACTCCAAATAGTATGTCATAGAAAAGAACCCCTCTGATACCACTTTGTAACGTCCCAAACCCGGGTGCCACGCAACGGGTGCCCCGAGCCCGGTTCGCCACGTGACCTCAAGCGCATTTCCCCAAATGCCAGA
This sequence comes from Viscum album, assembly GCA_963277665.1. Lineage (NCBI taxonomy): Eukaryota > Viridiplantae > Streptophyta > Magnoliopsida > Santalales > Viscaceae > Viscum > Viscum album. Next base: position 1,411,025,041 of record OY728125.1, read on the forward strand.
GTCTGTCGACTAGCAGCGAGGGCCCAGGTCTGATAGTGGGGAAATTATGCCCTCATTTGTCAAAGTATAGCACAGCGGAATACCAAAATAAACATACACGACAGCGGAATCAGTAAACATACACAACTGAATAACTACAACAGTGGATATGACCAACAGTATATAAGTGATGATGATACATGTTTCAAGTTCTAAGAAATCATCCATAACATGTTACATATCAACGCAGTACAACAAAATACAGAGTACAACAAAACAAGAAAAATAGCTGGCAGCGGCATCGCGAGCCTAGGCTCGGTCTCATGCCCTCCTACTCCTCAACAACAGTCAAGTACCTGTATAGAGACTCTTTCCCCTATCTACACCTACAGCAATGTAATCTGTTTGGGCCGAAAAGCGTGACCCAAACAGGGTGTGAGAAATATATCTCAGTAGGCACCCACCAAAGTCCCGTGCTCAACTATGTGTAAAACATGCAATGAGTGTGTAGTAGTAAAATGCAATAACTAAGCAGTACTCAATAGTAACTAACTTGATAGTTAAAATTTCATTTTATTGTTCATTTAATTCCTTTAATTTAGTAACATTTATGTGCTCAACAGCACCAATCCCTCAGGCCATCCAGAACCGTGCCCTCAGGCTCAAAATAGTAAACCACACCCTCAGGCTTTCCCTCAGGCCATAGAGAATCCAACCCACAAGTATTTCCCTCAGGCATAACGGAATTCTCACCCTCAGGAATATGAAGTGTCACCCTTAGGCACAGATGTCAATCCCTTAGGCACAAAAGGTTGCCCTCAGGCGAAATACAACAGCCCTTGGGCTTAAACAGTCACGCCTTCAGGCTAATCACAACAACGCCCTCAGGACAAATACAACAATACCCTCTGGCTAAAAAGGTAACTGAGCCATGCCCAACAGGTAAAAAAGTAGTAAAAAGCAATTCCTCTCAGGGAAATTCTACAATTACTACTTTAAAGGCATACCCTTGGGTATCCTGGCCAAACGGCTAAACAGTGAAACACACCCCTAGGGTGGTTCCAGATCCAAGCAATGATCCCCACTAGCATTTTATTATCACATTTTAAATACCTAATCAATTCTAGGTATTAAATATAGCAACATCCTCTGCCACACGACACCCCAACATGGGTTCGTGGCACAAAATTCACAAAACACGCAATAGTTAGAAAACTAAACACCAAGCCACCTACCTTATTCGCCAACGAACGTTATACCCGAATGCCGACTCCAGAAACGCCCAAGAACGACGTAGATCTAAAGAAGAAAAAACCCAATCAAATGTAAATAAAATACGTTGGGAGAAGAATTGGTAAGAACGGTACAAGGAGAGGAGAGGGATTACCCGTGCGGTTCCAACGAGATCATCCGAAGCCGAATCAGATTCCAGACGAACTCCTGGCAGATCTTCAAAGGTCTGGCCTCCTCCTTTTTCTCCAAAATGGCTCAAACGCCTCCTCTGTCAAATGAGGAGGCTACTTCCTATTTTAAGCCGAAAAAACAAAGTACACGGTGTGTACTTATGAGTACACGGCGTGTAATTCATTCATTTAACTATTCATTTGGCGGCACCACCACACTGTTCTTCCGTTGACATGAGTACACGGCATGTACTCCTGCGTACACGGTGTGTACTATCGCCCAACTGTCGGTGACTCCACCGCCTTACTGTTCAAGCCTACCGACTGACTACACGACGTGTAAGGTACCGCTACATGGCGTGTAGTCGGTTCCTACACCCCTCATCCCCGACAAGGCTACACGCCCCATGTACTCATCCCAACACGGCCAAAAGTACACGGCGTGTAGTTTCAAAATTTAGTATTTTTACCCATTTTCCTTATTTTCTCAAAACCACTTAAGGAAAAGGAAAAAGAAGAAGCTCATACCTCAAAAATAAGAATCGGGTTCTTACACTTATGAACTTTTATCCCACAACATGATATCATGATCTTTCATATGTAATATAAGACTTTCAAATATTATCTTCATATGTCTGATGATTATGATATGATTGATATTTCTCTTGTTTACCATTATTGTGCATCTGAGATCACCCTTTTATATGATTCTTTTTCCCAAGACAAGAATAGGGGTATTAAGAAAGATATTTCAAAAAGGATTCTAGTTATGAAGAATTAAATGGGAGATAATATAGATTTTTTATGAACCTATTGTTTTTTACTCATAATTTCTAAATACACTATACCTATACAGTTTTTTCATGGATTTAAAATAATTTCAAATGAACATTACTCAATTTTGAAGTGATATCAATATATGTAAAGTATGGTTCATTATAAGTATCATCTATGATAATTGAAACCATGATCCACCACCACACAATGATGAAGGATTTCATAACAACAAAATAATGGAGGATTCCACCCATATTTGACATTTTTTTGAATTTAGATTCACCTTAGATCAAATGAGAATCTTAGATTGAAAATTTGGGGGGGGGGGGGTTAAAAACTTATTTTACATAAACATTTTGAGCCACGGAATGATTTGTTTCGGGATATGCTGGTCAAAAGAGAAAATGAATCATCATTAGGCCCCACCCAGTGTGCCCAACTAGCCACCTAATACAAGTTCATCGGCTATCCAGAGGGACCTATTTGAAAATCGAGCACTACTTCCTCCACTGACTATCCATAGGTGGCTTTCTGGTAGATAATGATCATAGTAGCATCCCCAGATTCCATAGGCTTCCTCTACTTAACTTATGAGCTTCAAATACCCAATGAGGTTCCATTCATGTGTGAAAACACTACATTATGTACTTATAGAGGCTAAAACTTGTTTAAATAATCACTTTTCTAGAAGACTTGTACACTATACGTAAAATTAAAATTACCTACAAAAAATAAAGTTGTTAATTATGAAACTCGTCACAATGATACTACAAATATGGAACCTTGGATGAGAATAATTATTATACCACCCAAAGGGTAACCCTTATATTTTAAATGGAACAATGATGTATGTCTTGTTATAAGAGGTTTTATTTTTTTAAAATGGAACTTTCCCATTATCATACTTCCATATAAACAACTTATATTATATTTAAGATATGATATTTGGGCATCCGTAATGCTTAAATAATAAAAATAACTCAGTAAACCATCCAGAAGATTTAATTTAAAATATTATAAGGGTTTAGGATAAAAAAATTAAAGTATCCACATTATTGCCACCTTTAAGGATTTTCACCCTTAAAATAACATCATATTAGAAAGTTCAAGGAAACAGAGTCTTCATCTAAATCTCATTCTTCCATGAAATATATTAAAGGTTCCCATGATACCACATAATTAAAATTCAGAATATAGCTCATTATTGAAGTTTAATCTCATTTTTATCCTTTATCACCCTCAAGTATACTTAAAAGGTATCACCATCCATGATACATTTTAGCCCAGTTAACAAAATGAAACATGTAATGCATCTATGTCATCAATTGTGACACAATGGATATTTTGTTCACCCAATCCAACTATGGGTAAATTCTTAAAAGTAAGAAAACTCCCCATTTTATATGAGATATGGACTATATAAATAATCCATGATGATTACATAATCCCCTATCCAAATATATGAAAACCACATCATGTAAAAATATTCAATAACGATTGATATGTTTCCTCGAACTCCAAAAGTCTCCATGATTAATTTATATAGAACTTATTATGACATTAATTTCTCCTTATGCACTCATAAAGAATATGAAACTTATCTATTATCAAACTGATGATATTTGGCCCCATTTGTGACGTCTATCTAATCTATGTTCAATATTGGTTTGACCTATAGGGTCACATGTACATGGCATTGAAGGGTTCCATTCAAATAGTGGAGTGTTACATATTTATATAAAAAACTCCACTACAGGTAAGTGACCAGACTAGCTTCAACTAAAATCTAACACATAATCCCTCTTCATATCCTTAAAAACCTAAATAGTTCAGTCAATACAATCATCTTTTTGAGGATAGAATAATATACTCATATGGAACTAAGTCCTAGATGCTAATATCCTCCATAATATATATGTAATTCACACATATTCATTATAAATGATCATTTAAGGTACCCCATGAAATCAAAACATATCCTTAATATATAATTAGTCTAAAATACCCCTCAAACTGTAATTTCCAAAAATAAAAAGTGGGATTAATTGGATAGTTAATTGAAAATCACCTAGATAGTATCATAAACTCTAATTTATCAATGAAACCCCATCATGAAGTCTAGAAATATACTATATCACTTCCACCATAAAATCAAAAGGGGATGGAATCAACCTACCAGGGCATAATGGTCCTCCTTTCTCTAATGACATGTGAGACATTACAGGAAAGACTCAAAATCATTCATATTTACACCCGCCCACTCGAACAGATTCATGATGTTATGTTTTATATTTTATAAACCTGAAAATATTACTGTAGGTGATGTATGATCACCCTTAAAACCTTCTCATATAGAAGGTATATAACCACCTTCCATATAAAGAAGAAGATGGTGTTCCCCTAACCTTAATAAAATCCATTCTATTTAATACTTACAGAAATGTTGTCATATAGAACAATATAGTCATTATATCCCAAATAATCACTCTTCATAAGATGAGGAAGTTAAGGGGTAACAACCACCAAACAAAGATTTACCACTTTCCCCTCATCCACAATGTAAAATTGAATTAAGGACAGATTGTTATATAGATCATCCTATAATTGGGAAAGAGACTTAATTATAAGGAAAACTATCACCACATTTCCCATCCACTGAGTATATACAGTCTCATAGTGATAGTGATTTAGTAAATATAACCAATGATTCATCCTTTGGACAGTATCACTTTGATTGATGACACAATATAGACTCTTATGGTCAATATAAACTAAAAGAACTAAATAATAAGGTAATGTATCTATGTAATCAAGGTCAACACCACCAGTTATATATATAAATCATGGGTCACATAGTTCTTCTTATGATACCTCAACTACTCAGACCCATAATAAATCACCACCTGCATATGCATTAATAGATATCAAGGATTAACTATAGAGGATTCATAAAATTCCACATGCTAAAATCCTTTTCTATAAAACATAGAAACGTGACTTCTCATCAAACCTCACCTAATCTTCTAAAAATAATATAGAAATTTGTTAGACCAATTAAAGGGATACCCATTTTGGTAATGTTAGTCATGGGTGTAGTAATCTGGGAAAATTCTTCGATGATCCTTTGGTAGTATCCTTATCTCCCAGGGATGATCTTCACCTCAAACAAAGTCTTAGGTGGATCCTAAGAATGTAAAAACTTAATAAATATTAAGTCCAAAACTAATCCTCCCTTGAATAAGACATTCTCTCGAAATTATACATCTTTAATCAGGAATTTAGATTTTGGGAGATTGTTTTGAAACCGTCCACCTTGGAATAATTTTGAGAAAATCATGATGGGATTGCCTTTATTATCCTCTAACATTAAATATAAAATGATTCAATCAATGAATACCACTACAATCGAGACTAAGAATGGCTAAATGATTAGGTTCATTAGGTCTATGAACCTAAAATAAAAATTCATATAGCTAAATATAATAACCAGATACTCATAAATCCCATAGTGAAATCTAAATTTCATCTTAAAGATATCTTATTTATAAATCCACATTTTGTGATAGCTGGACCTAAGATTGATTTTTAGAACTAGTTGAATCCTTTCACTTGGTTGAAGAATTCATCGATCCTCGACATAGTGTACTTTTTCATAATTATCACATAATTGAGGCGATTATAGTTAATTGAAATCATAATGATTCTATTATACTCTTTAGTGAATAAAACTATTACTATCTGGGAGAAACATGGATTCTGAGGAAACCCATCTCCAAAAGGCCATCTAAATTTACCTACAATTCATTGAGTTCATTTGGATCCATCTAATAGGTATCAAAAGATACCAAAGTGATCCTATGGTGTATATTAGTAAATAATTCAATCTCTCTATGAGGAGGAAATCCATGTTCTTAATATCAGAAGATTTGAATATACTTATCTATGATCACATGAATAATAATCACTAAAACATACACCAGGTGTATATATAAAATCGTTAAGTGATTGGTTATCATACTGACCTTTTTGTTAATAGGCCCTAGTAACCATAAATGAAAGTCCCACTTTTCAATTATGGAAAATCTTGATCCATTAAGTAAGAAGTAAATAAATCTATAACATTAGTATTCTACATGGTCATAAACCATGGATAAATATTTCATATGATGGATATCATTATAAGGATTCATGTTATCCATTTTGAGATCACATGTAAACCCCTCTCCACCGACCACATGCTCCCATAATCAATAAAAGTGGGTGAGTGTTTAGTCACTTCTAGATGGAGTCTTAGAAATGTGGATCAGGATTTGGGATCTACTAGGAATTATATATCTCAAACTAAAAATAAAATAAAAAATGAATGTTTCATGTTTTTATCAACATGTAAGGGTGTTAGTGCAAAGAATAAATAAATCTTATATCAAATCATGTTGAGAGCTACTTAGTTGTATCCTTCCTTCATCTACATTTGGTTTTGTCCTTATCTGTGACACCTTGATAGATGATTATTTTTATTTTAATTATTTTGGGTCTTGATTTTGAGATTTAGATCGAACTGGTTTTAATTTAAAAAAACAAGGTTTATATGGGGCGTACATCTATGTCACGACCATGCACGCGTCTGCCCACGATGTCCAGACTCAATTTTTAATGCAATTAATTTAGAGCTGGTTTTATTATTTTGGTTTTATTACTAGTATTATTAATATTTAAGTTAATGTTTATATTAGGTGATTATTACTATTATTATTATAGTTAATTATTTAATTTGGTCATTTTTATTATTTTCTTTTTATCATTTTTATTATTATTATTAGTGTGAAAGTATGTAATTTTTTATTAGAATTTTTTTGATTCTTTCACTTTATTTATCATTTTAACTTCTCTTATTTTTGTCTCTTTTTTCTCCCTTTATTATTTATTTTAGTTTCCTTTCTCTTCTTCTCTGTTTTTTTTCTTTCTCTTTCTCTCTCTTTTTCTCCTCTCTCTCCCATGCAAACACATGCCCCCTTTTTTGTTTTCGACTAGCATCCCCCTCCTAACCCTACCCATGCTGAAAATACCCTACCTGTTTCTCTCCATCTCCAACATCGTGGCTCACCAGCACCTCTCCCCTCTGGATCACCTCCCGTCACCCCTACTAGCCACGTCCAGCCCTCCCTCGTGCCACACAACCCTCCTTCAAGTCCGTCTTGCACCAAGAAATTACCGGACCTCCCTCCCATCTTTCTACTAGATACTCTAACCAGTGAAACCCTTCTGCACCCCTTTTGGTCCACCTTGTACCAATCGTCATTTCCCCACTACCTCGTACCATTCGGACCCACACCTACCCTACTTCCGATGGATATTTTATGGCACGCCGCAACCTTGGAAGCCTCCATTAAGCTCGATCTAGATTTCCTCACCCTCTCCAAAGGTGAATTCCCCTTCAACTGGACATTTCTTCTATCTTAGAGGTGGTAGGGTTAGGGTTTCATGATTTTTGGGGGTATATTTTGATGATTTTGGTTTATATGTTTTAATTAGAGTCAAATTAAGGTTACTCATATTGCAATTTTTGTGCTGTAGGAGTTTCATGCCAAATTGGGAAGTTTCTCTACACTGAGGTAGGTGGTTCCATGTCCGATTATTATTTTATTAATTGATTGGAAATTTTAATTAGTTTATAGTTTTATTGAATTTATATTGTGTGGTGTGAAGTTGATTTTCTTTGATGTTTGATATGCATTAAAATTGTTTAGCAGTGTGTCATCATAATATGGGTACTTGCTGCTGAAATCTCATCTTTAGTTAATTGTTAGTGATTGTTTTTTAAAAATTTTGTGTTTAGATTAATAATTAGTTTGTCTAGTGTGAATTTAATTTTTTTTACTTGAGGTTTAGTACATTTTGATGTGTTTATTAATGTGTTTAGATTTTATGAGTATATTTTTGCTGTGAAAACCCATGCTGAACTATTTACTAGTGTTTTATAAATTGTGCAGTTATTTTTTTAGGATGTGAAAAGGTTGAAATTGGTGTTTTGGTGTAGCATCTGTATACGTTTTGTCTTAAATCAGTATATTATCAGACTTTTGGTTTTTAAAGACATGCGGTATATGCAGAAATTGTTTAATAAATTCTTTTAATGGTTTCCTTGACCTTGAAAGTGATTTCTTTGATAGTGGATTGGTTTTAATTGGTTGTGTAACTATTGTAGATTTAGTATTGAAATATTTTTAGTCTGCATAATATTTTTATAATTTATTCAGTGTGTGTTAATCTTGGTGAAACTCTTTTGATAATGTTTTATATTTTTTAAAATAGGTCATTAAATTATGTTGATGGGGAAAAACTTGTATCGAGAATGTTTTAGTGTGTGTATTATTTGAAATGGATTTTTGGTGGAAAAAATGGTGGTTTGGGTGTGTGTAGTGTCTTTTTTGGTTTGAACGTTTGATTAAGATATTTTAAATGAACACTGAACTAGTTGAGGACAAACAAGAAGTATAGGTAGTAGGTGGGAGGACTAGGACTAGTGTGATAGTGATACAAAAGTGGAATCAACCCAGTTTTAATTATCTATATTGATAACTACAACACTAACTATACTTTTTGGATGATATTGGGAGAAAAATAGGTTATGGATGTGTTAACCTACTAGTGGAATGTGCTTGAGAATGTGTGTTTCAGTGTTTCTATACCATTTCTCAATGAGACATGATGTTCTAGGGTCCTATTTATTCCTAGAATATTTAGAGACTCTCCCATATTTTTGCTCCTCCTTTGTTTTTTTCTCACTATTGCGACACAGCGTGACATTGGGGTTACCATGAATGTAGGTGTGTGTGTGTTTTAATTTCAGTTGTTTCCTTTAAAGTTGTTTCCATTAAAACTGTTTTATAAAAAAAATTGTTTTCACTAAAACTATTCAAGCATTTATTTCTTTTCATTTTTAAACTTGTAAGTGTATTTTTCATATAATAATTATTCGTGGAACGTTTTCTTAGTGGAATTGTACTGGTATTTTGGCTCACACGCAACATACACCCTTGGGTGTTTGTAGATAATGTTTATTTTTCATTCCATGTTAAGGCATCAAGCATAGCATGGGTGGTTCGGGTTTTCAGTGGTATTCTTGTGTTGGTTTGGTGAATGTGGCTTGAGGTTTTTTCTTCTAATTTTTCTTGGAGGTTTGAGTTAGTTTTTTTAGTTTTTCCTCTATTTTCATTCCTTTTGGGGTTTTGGTTCATGTTGTAAAACTTAATTTTGACCATAGATTAAGGTCCTGTTTGTTTGTCTATTTTTTAGTTTTATTTTATTCATCTTGCTATCTGTTTTATATTTATTTATTTGGGTAAATGGTTCCCAAGTTTTATTTTTGATACCTAGGTACTTGTGCTAGACCGTGGTGATTGGGAATGCCCTTCGGGCCTTGATGCGGACCGAGTTGGGTTTCGGTTTGAGGGTGAACCAAGTTGGTTTATGACAAAATGATATTAGAGAGATGTTTTTTTCTTGTTATTTGGGATTTAAGGTAGATTAGGGACAAGATTTTCGTTTCATATGAGGTAGGTGCGATAAGATCATCATAAAATATTTCTCATTCTAATCCTTGAGTAACCAGGTGTTGTCCGAGATTTAAGTTTTTGGATTTGGTCTGTGTGGAAGGGGGATGACAGTAGGAGTAAACCGGTAATGTGTGCAGTATCACATTGACTAGTGACCCATGTGATGCCCGAGAGTATGGTTAAACACTCATAGTGGTTGGATCTTGCCTAGGGAATGGTCTTCTAAACCATGTAGTGGGTTTAGGCTTGCCCACTTGTTCTCTGGGCATGTGCTTTAGTGTTCATGATGTCTTGTTTTAGTTTTTGGTTGGCGTGAAAGTGTTTTTAAAATAAAGTGGACCTTTGGGTTCTCTTTTTCTTTTCTTTCCATGAGTTCTACGTGATTCATGGGGTTTGTTTGTTTTGAACCTTATTTTTGGAGTTTGGTATTTTATTCGTCAAAGTTTATAATTTAAAATAACGTCTTGAGTTATTGGAAATAAAAGTGGGTTATTTAAAAAATGGAAATAATCTTAAAAATATGTCTTCAGTTTTTGAAATGGTTGGAAAAAAGTATTTTCAGAATATTGGGAATGTTTTATTTTGAAAGAAGAAGGGCCTTGTTTTATATAATGGTATTCAAATGAGTTCTCACATGCGCTTGTAGATGTGATTAATGGAATGTTGTTGGATCATTTGGATGGGTGACTAAGTGGAAAGAAAATTCATATTTATGAAGAACCATGGAATATCAGTGGTGATTGATTGTTTTCTATGGCAACTTGTTGTTTCCTGAAAAGCAGGATTTTCTATAAAATGGGTTTTTTGTACTTAAATGGTTTTTGAAAATGGGAAATAATAGTTTTGAGTCCGGAGTGAAAGAGATGAGTCAAAAGAGTTGTCGGTTTTTATTGTACTATGATTTTTTTTTCAAGTGGGTGTTTTTCTTTAAGAATGAATTGATGTTTTAAATTAGAATTATTGTATTGATCATTTTAGTGGAGTTTGCGTTTTTCAGATTGATACTGAGTTCATCATACTCTGAAATTCGAATCCAGGATCCAAAATTATCGTACGCATAATTTCAGATCTAGGATTCCACATTATTGTAATTATAAAATTGCATACAGGATCCAACATTATCATAACTAGAAAATCAGATCCAGGATACAACATTATCATATCGAGAGAATCAGATCTCAAATCATTGTAATCATAGAATCAGATACCGAATCATCATACTCAGATTATCAAATCTAGGACCCATCATCATTGTATTGAGAGAATCAGATCCAGCCAAATCAGACTGAGGATTCAGATTGAGCAACTATGAAGAAGATTTAACAAAGTCTTTATTATTTTATTTCGCTCAACTACTTTATAATAAAACATTGTAAACTGAAAAGAGTTATTATAATCATCAATATCAGGATATAGAAGGTGTATAATAGGAATTGGAACAATTTTTATTAACTTCTTCATCATACTGGATTTCCATGGACCCATGAGAGTGGTTATGGAAATGATGTATCTTCTCACACTCACTAAGAACCCTAAAATTATTTTATGCATTACTTACCTTCTTATTATTTCAAACATGAGTATTTACTAAAAGTGAATTTGGAAATAAATTTTTATAGGTTGTAGGGGTTATGTTTCTAAATGTTTTGAAACTTATAGAAAGTGAACAACTAATTCAACTCCCCCTTCTCAGATTTTAATTGATCCTTTGGAACTTCAGGTTTTTATCGAAAAAACAAATTCACACTGAATAAATTCATTGTTAAATGTAATGATGTACCTATAAATACCGCTCACTCATAGTTTCATTATTCTATATGCATCACTATATATGATAACTAATAGTCCATTATCCATATCACCCATTATATGGAAAGGTATATTCTTCATTTTTCTAAATAGACAAGACTATCATGTATCAAATGATTAATAATAAAATGAGTCCAACAATACATCACTCTAAATTGTTAGAATGCCTTCTCATTTATATTTCTAATGTTACGATGGAAATAGTATGTAGGATTAGAATCAACCTTGATGTAACGACCTAAGATTTAAATATATTTTTTATTCTAATTATGTTAAACCTGTTTGATATTTTTCTCCACATGAAACACTGTCCTATAAAAATAAATGATATATATTACAAATATTTAATATGAATTCATGAAAAATCCATTCAATTAGTAGGTATGTATAATTTTAACTGAATAACAGAAATATTAATATATATATCTATATATAATGATATGTTTATAAAAATTAACCTAATTTATTAGTTTATTCAAGAATATATATTTTTATGCATTTTAATTTTTATTGAAAAAATAGTTATATTTTAAAATTTTTATTTAATAATTATATCTTTTTTATTTTTTTATATAAATTAAGAACAAGAAGAACTAGTTTTTTGAAAAATTATTTTCCATTAAAAACATTTTTTTCTACGCTTTATAATTTCACGTAAAAGTTAAATATCTATTTTTTAGAATACAATATTAACTTAATAAAAATTATTTTTTGATGCATCATAACAATATTATCTTAAAATAATTTTTGTTTTTTATTGAAATATTGATTTTATTGTGAATTGTTCAATACACCGTTTAAAAAAATATTGTTCCTTTTATGGAATTATTTGTTTATAAAAACGATTTTAAAATTTTTGAAAAAAATTTATTGAAAAAATATCTATGTTATAATTGATATTATAAATTCTTGAAAATACAATTTAGTTTGTAGACCTATAATTAACATTTTAGAGTAAGACTGATATTTTTCAAAAAAAAAATATTTTTAAAACATAATACATTTAATATTTTGAAATTAAGGTTTATGAATTTTAAAATTTTAATTAAATAAAATTGATTTATAATTTTGAATATATAGGTCCAAATTATTTAATAAGCTCCATTTTATTTTCAGACATAAAGGACATGTTACCTTTGTGAAAACCTAGTTACCATAGTGAAATAAAAACTAGTAAAAGTAAAAAATATAAGGGTAATTAGTTGAAAGAATGTATAAATCATGTGTGGGAATGGATGGTTGAGGCAAAAATATATGTTATCTATTTTATTCTCTAATATTTCTCAATTTTTTACCCACATTTCTTGGGAGTCAGTTACCATTATTATGTTTTTTTGGATATATTTAAAAAATTAATTCCCTTTTAACTTGTAAAAGGGACTCTACTATTCTCACTATTCCTCACTATACAGCCCACTTATTTAAAACCAAACATTACCCATAAATATAAACAAAATTTGTATTTAACATAAATATTTTTTTCTCTTAAAAGACTATCCCTAAAAGGATTAACATTCTTTACTAAGGTGATAATATAAGAAGTGAGGAATAAATTTTTGACCTCTCCTTTTTTCATTTATATTACATCACATGAAATTAGTCATCCTAAAATTAAATTAAAACATCATAAAACGTTAAAATAATAATTATATTTTTACTATTATGTTATTGTAATGAAGTTATAGGCATTATCCACATTTCCCCTCTCAATCCAGGAAAATGAAACTGCCATCTCTGTGTATGTGTGGAGCACCTTACACGGTTGGTCCTAATAGGGAATTTAATATATATATATAACTATTATATTTATGAATTATTTTATATTATAAAATAATAAACCATATCACTATATTTCCCTACTATATAGAAAAAAATCATTTTCTATGCATACATGTAGACCACTCCCTCCATAGAATGATTGATTTAAATTTTTATTATCATCACAATCATAAAATGATAACAATGATAATAGGTTTAATGGATAATTATTATTTTAAATAAATTATTAAGTTTATATAAATATAATTTGTAAATTCTTATAAAAATATGATCAATATACAATAATGGTAAATTCAACCATCCGAAAGGGCATTTTAAGAGAAAAAATGATTTCTTTATACTATGAAAAACATTTTATAGGTTAGATTATTTTTAAATTATTTAAAATTATGTTATAACAAAATAATAAACACTATATTTTCTAATTATTCCTATAGTATATTTATTTTATAAATAAATCACTTCATAATGATCCCTTAATTATGGGGTGATCTCATTTGGTCCTATTTAGACACCTACTTGCACTTTGGTATAATTTATATCATGGATGACTACAGGAATTTAATTTCTAGTAATATATGATATAAATAAGTAATTAACGATATGTTTTCAGTTTTTTAGTTGAAATATTAATATCAATTTCATTATTTAAGATTCCAATGAAAGTTTGTTAAAAATCGCCGAAACATACACATAACAGATCTCACCTTCTAGGATCGTAACAAAAAATAACAAATAATGATTTAAAAAAATTATAAATTGTTTTAGAAAATAAATTAAATTATTTTATTATTTTGGATTGATAAACCTTGGGATAAGAATAAATAAATTCGCTAATATTATGAGTCTAGTCCAAAATAATGAAGATTACTCACAACGGATACTAAGAATAGTTAAAACTAACTAAAACACATTTAGAAAATAATTATAATTTAATTTTTAGAAAGAGAATATAAAATAATATTGTTATTAAATAAGATATTAATATATTTAATGTTTTTACATAGGAGGTTCGAGTATGTTTCATTGAGCTGGAATTAAGGTGGGGGATTTTTGCCTCAGATTTGAATTTCTTGAGACATGTTTATGATATACACCATATTATATTTATAACGGTTGAAATACTACTGAATTTTAATTTTATATCTTTATTCAATTATATTTCAAGATAATAAATTTTAATTTTAATTTTCCACCCCTCATGGGATTTTTATTCAAATGTTATAGAGGATGTAAGGGTTTTCATGGTCTAAATTAAATATATGGAGACATATAACATTTTATGGACCATGTTTTCCTTGTATTTAATATTAATTCCCCATGAATTAATTTTATTATTATTGTTATTATTTTATGGGATATACTAATCCATATCATTCCCCCTTTTGGAAATGACTATTGATTCAATTGTTACTATAATAGATAATAATTTTGGTAACTTGATTTTCCTTTGTAGAGTTAAGATTGTTTTGCTGAAATTTTTTCATATAATTTTGGTATATTATACCTTTTATTTTTTTATGTGGTGTTATATCAATTTTTTATGTGGATTTAAAATCCTACCGTATAATTCATTGTCGAATATTGATTACCTTATGAAGTATTTCTCCAAAAATGGATATTCGTAGCTAAAATCTACTTTCTTTGAGTTATGAATATTTTACTTGACCATTGTTATTCATTATTGGGTTCTCACATACTGTTATTTTTTATGAGGTATTTAATAATACAATTTGGTAAATTTACATTTTAATACTAATTAAGTGTTATTACTATTTTTACAAAATGGCTTTTTGGCCATAGAAATTTGAAAGTTATAAAAAGGTTCCTTACATAATCAAATGTTTTATATTTGGATCAAAAAATTTAATAGAAAAAATCAATTCATTATCAAGAATAAAATACTAAAGATTTATTTTAAAATTAAATTCTTTAATAATATTTCACTTTATATTTTACAAAGTTAATTTTGAATGTGACACATAAGTTTATATTTTACAAATATGTTAAAAATAATTTCTAAAAAATATTTCAAGTCATCTCCTCCATTTTAATTTCCATGTTCAAAATTTATATACACCCATGGGATTTATGTAATATTATTTATTATATAAATTAAAAACATATATTTATAATTTTCAGGTTTGATCTAATGGTATCAAATTATTTTATCCTTTATCCATTCTTACATGGTACCGATGAATGTACTCTTTTTCAATAATATTTTTCATCAATGTTAGCATCCTTATAAGTTTACATTACTATAGTGGGGATATATTATTCAATAATCCTCTTTATTTATATATATTCCCTATATAATTTCAGTCTCTTTTTGAGAAATGATTAATCAAAACCTTTGTTGTTCCTCATAATTTTTGAAGTATAAATATATGTTTTCTTCCACTAAATTTCTTGTGTAAATATCCAAATTTTGATTCCATTGATTAAAGGGTGTCCACCTAGATTTTATATATCGATTTATAGGGTAAATTATTATATTAATACAATACCATATATTTATATTATTTAAATACCACATGTTTTTTATCATGATTGAATGGAATTTATATAGAAAGTTACTTTATGTAATTGGACTCCAATTTATTTTACATTGGTTTATCTTGTTATGATTATTTTTGCAATAATGACTATTTTCCTTATTTTATTACCAATTATAATAATATAAAACCAATTTTATTTCAATTAATTATTTATAATTTTTTTCCAAAACACATTTTCATTCAAGGAGTTATTTATCCTATAAAATAAAATCATTTTCGTTCGAAAGTTTAGGAAATACACTTTATTTCCAAGGCGTTTTTATGTGATAAGTGAATGATTCTAAATTTGAAAACATAATTACATATAAATGACATGTAGAGTCCTATATCTTCGTTTAATTAATTGGTTAAAAGTTTATATCTTAAGATATAAGTATTCTAAAGTATATTTTCTTTGTTCGTAAGCTTGGGAACTGATAATGTTGCTCAAAAAAGTAATTTTTCCATATATTAATGTATGTATCATATTATAAAGATACAAAAGTTTTGTACTTATTTTACAGACTATGTAATTATCTAATTGAACATTTTGGTTGACACACTCTTTTGATTCATGTATTTTTTATTCCAAGACCTATTCTATGATTTATGATCTATGATATATTGGGTATGTATTTTCAAATATAACTTGATTATACCCATATACACATATTATGTTTACTTATGATATTGATTTTGTTTACCATTATTGTAAAAATAATTCCACCCCTTTCTTATGTTTCCATTTCCATTATTATAAAAAAATTAACATGTGAGATGTGTCTAGAAGAGTATATTGTCTGGATAACTTAAGGGAGATGTCTATGAATTTTTATGGATTATATAGTTGGGAAAATATACATTTGATACAAATAATATGAAAAAGAATTTTTAAATATTTTTACCAAGCATATAAAACTCTAAAACTAAAAATTTACTTGGAATACAAATGTTATATTATTTGAGAAAAATATTGTAATTATAGGTGTGTAAAAAGGCTAGTGTGTAATGTGTGTTTTTAGTACCAAATCCAAAACTATGTGTCTGAGTTCCTTAGATGGAATCCTAGGACGGTTTTTATAACATTATAAGTTAAGATTTTTCTAATTGAAGATAAATTAAGATTTATAAATGTCATTATGGGTTGATATGATAATGTTGATTTTGGTTTAAATGGTACATATAAACATTTATGTTTGTTATACGATGTATTTTGTGTTTTTTGGGTATTAGGTTATGATTAATTTACTGAAGACACTAATGATATGTTTATGTATAGAAAACATCAGGATGTTTTGGCAAAGTAGATATTTTGTGGTTCTACTTGAAATTAAATCCTTATTTGGATATTAAAATTGTATGTATGATTTGGTAAAAAAATATATATAGTGGTAATAACCATTAAAAGGGTGGATTGGGTATTAAATCAATCATCAACTAGTGTACAATAAAGAGGTCGCACAACACAAATGGTTGGACACTCCCAAGTTATATTCTACAGCTAATTCAAATTCTCTATGATGAACCATTATAAAGGGTATAAGTATGATATCAACTAATTAAGTTATAGAATTTATTAAAAAAATTACTATGAATAATCAAGTATTTATAAAATAGAGTCGTAAGTTTTACTAAAAGAACCATATATTAAAAAATAATGTTTTTATGGAATAAATATTTAGTTTGAAATTTTCATATTCATATTTTTGATTTTATCATAACTATTTCCAATTCAGAATTTGGTTGAAATGAGATGATGAAAATAAATCTGAGATAGGAATGTATCTAGAAACCACTTTGTATTATAACTGAAAATGGTTTCAAACTTAAGTAATTTATAATTTTTGTATATGCCAATTATTATAGAAAAGGTAATTTCCCTAGTCAAATATAAGGTAGTGAAATTTATATACTTAATTATCTTGAATCACTTCTAGTACTATAGTGGTGGGGGGAGTAAATCAGTAGTACATGTTCTCTTTTACGAATTCTTCTTTTAGAATCAAACCTCGGAGATTAGTTAAAGTTGTGATTATAATCTTATGTCAAAATTTCACACTATATTCAAAAATATAAAATATAAGCATCACAAATGAAAGGTTTAGTCTCAGTGTGAGTGCCTAATACTATCCATGTTCAACCATTATCGAGTACATGAATTTTCCTATCATTCAGAAATTTTAGTTATTAAATATAATTGAAATTGGTGATGATTCTTTGAGTAAAAATTATCAACTTTTATTTTTAATAAATCTAGATTTTGTTTAAATAAGAACCACCAATTCTTAAAAACATTTCCCTTCACTCTCAAATGATTAAAATTACTTAACATTAGGGTGATTCTATATCAGATGTATATCTTCTTCAAGTGGGTTCATGATTTCCAAAACAAAAGGAATGAAATAAATTGTAGATAAGCCTTCCTATCTATTTTTAGAAAGAGTGGTTTGAGCATGAGAGAATGAATACACGAACTAGTATTATACCTCCTCATAAACATGCATCTCGATTAATTTCAATATGATCATCTTGACTCTCCTTTCTCAGAAACATAATTTATAAACAAGTAAATCGTCCTCAATTTAACTTTCTTTGATATAATAATGTCATTATAGCAACACAAAAAATTCATAATCTGATCCTTTTATATTATATTGATATTTTAAAACTCAATGATCCCTAGAAATTTTATTTAGTTCTTAAATATAATCGAAATTATTTGAATGATCATTCAAAAATTAATTATAATTACTTGAAAAATTGGGTCGTATTCTTTAAAAACCAATATAAAATCAACTTTTTAAACTCATTTAATAATCCAAAGGAATGAAATTTCATGTATTTTCTATGTGGGATATCATACTACTAGGTAAAGCTCATATCACGACTTTCATGTATTTTCAAGTATGTGTATTTTGAAATATGATTTATTCATAGATTTTAACAATATAAATAAATTTTTACGTACAAGATTTCCCTAATAATGATTTCTAGTAACCTTTGAAAAAAATAATGATGATTTACTACATAAAATTTTTCTTTCTTTTAAGAGAATTTTTTATCTATGAATAATTATTTTAAAGGGATGTTTTTAAAAGTTATTTTGTGAATTATTTCCCAAAAAACCCTACAATAGTTCTAAATTATCACCCTAAAATTTTAATTTATTTTTAAAGGATTAGTAGATTTTTCAGCACTGAGTTATTCTATGTTGTGGAAGCACTATGGAGTTTATCTCGTACAATTTTAAAGAAGTGTATGAGTTGTATATGGTTTTCCAGAACCTAGATCAGGAAGATCCTATAAGATGTGATGTGATTTTTAATTTTATTAGTGTATTTTTATAAAATAAATAACGCACCAAGTTTTAGGCATGAACTCTGGGCTTCTGGGGTCATTGCCTTACATTTTTTGTAACTCAACATTCATTCAGTGAGTTATGATAGTTCTATGGAATATATTTAATATTAGTTTGTTAAATTATACCATTTTTTTATTATTTGGTATTCTATCATTTTATTATATATATTTATAATCCCACCATGTAAATCCTTGTCTAATATTTCTTACAATATTGATTATTTTTACCGTAAGTGATTTTAATAGCTTAAATCGTCTTTTGGTGAGTTATAAAGTATTATCTTTAATATTTTTCTTCCTTGTCGGTGTAATCACAATATAATATTTTATTATATATTATTTTATAATATTGTTTAATAAAATTATTTTTTCAATACAAATAATTTTTTATTACTCATTTACAATTTGGGTTTTCATTAATGCTAATATTAAAGTATTAAAAAAATTTGTCATAATAAAATCTGTTATATTTGGATCTGAATTTCCTATTGAAAAATGTATTTAATTTTAGAGTATAAATTATGAGATATTATTTTGAAAATTAAATGTTTCTTGAGTATTTATCTTAAACGTTTTAGAGGTTTCTTTTGAAATCTTCATGTGTGTTTTTATTTTACATCACAGTTGAAAATGATTTAAAAAAATATTTAAAGTTTTAAATGATATTTTTCATTTCAAATTAAAAAATGATTTAAAATTATTGTATTTATATTAAATGATTTATTCTATAATATATATATATGTATATGTATATGTATATATAATTTTGGTGGATTGAACTTGTGGTTTCAAATAATTCGACTCATGATCTTCTCTTTTGTTATGCCATTTGATGAATTATTTTGCAAGGGGTTTTTTCATCACTATCAATATACTTATGATTGTTCATTATTAGAGTGGTTATATGTTATATTGAAACCATTAACCTTATTTTTCTTAATGGATTATTTAATTTCTTTCTCTTTTAGAGAAATGATCCATCACAACCTTTGTCTTGCCTAATCATTTTTGAGTATAACAATAATTTTTCTTCTTATTAATTTTTTATTTGAATACATCATTTTTTATTTATTTGATTGAAGGGTGATAAACTAGATTCCATATGTCTATTTATTGGGAAATTAATATATTAATAGAAAACCATTTATCTATATGGTTTAAATACCATATCATTTAATATCTTAATTGAATGGTATTTACGTAGAATGATACTTGAGGTCATTGGATGCCCATTTATTTTCTAGTTTTTATCAGATTATGATTATTGATAGAATTATGAATGTTTTCACTTTGTGAATCCATTTTGAAATGATACTAAAAACATTTCATTCCCATGGGTTCTTTATAATACAAAAATTGAATGATATTCATTTGAATTTTTTATGAAACCAACATTATTTCCATGGGTTATTTAATATGTGATAAGTCAGTTATATTCATGTGGATCAATAAGTATGGATGAAAGATAGATTGAGTCTATATCACCCTACAATACATTATTAATATGTTTATATTCTATTAGATAATAATTCATGAGTACATTTTAGTTTCTCATTAGCATGGTCCCTGATGGTGTGGCTCATGAAGATAATAATTCTTTGTAATATT
Source organism: Viscum album (assembly GCA_963277665.1). Taxonomy (NCBI): domain Eukaryota; kingdom Viridiplantae; phylum Streptophyta; class Magnoliopsida; order Santalales; family Viscaceae; genus Viscum; species Viscum album. The sequence continues at coordinate 1,411,045,852 of OY728125.1, forward strand.
GTTTTTCCAGATTCGAATTATGTTATATTTTTGTTATTATAATGTCTATGTTAAGATATCATGGATCATGTATATTGAATAACACTTTTGATTGATTTTTTATTTTATGTTTACAATTATGCTATTATTTATGATCTATTCTTTATTTGTTTTGAATTTTTATTATTTATTTATTATACCAATTTACACAGCATATATTTAGTTGGGATATCTATTTTTATTTCTTATTCTCAACCTTACAGTGAATATTCACTCACCCCTTTATTATCCTTCCATTTCACTAGTTTATTACTAAAATTAGTACATAATATATGCCTTCTAGATAATCTTGTGTCGATAAGTTTTTGGATAAATTGAAGACATATTATGGATTAAGTGTTAAGAAAAATTATGATTTGAGCATGCGTTTTACTAGAATATTTTTTATAACCCTATAAAAATTGATACCAAAAATTTTAATTAGAATATAAATGCCACATTATTTAATAATTATATTCATGTTAAGGATATGTAGTAAATACGCTTTGTAAAGTTTGTTGTCTTTATCTTTAGATCTAGGTATGTGTGTGTGTGGTCCCTTAGTTGGTATTAGAGAAGGTTTTAGAAAAATTTATTGGTTATGATGTTATCAATTAAAGAATAATTAATATTTTTAAATATCATTAAAAAAATTTGGTTCGTGTTAATCATATATTCAAAGGTATGTATAAAACTTTATGTTTGTTATACATATAGTTTTATGTTTTTTGGGATTTTGATGACAGAGGATTAACAAAAACACTAAAGATAAGTTTTTATACACTAGAACATATAAAAGTTTTGGTAATGTAGTTAATGTGTGATTTTCTTAAATATTAGATATATCTCTATATAGTACAAGATTATGGAGGAATTATTACAAATTTACTAAGGATTAATAAACGTTATAAAATAATTTTGGGTATTAACTCAATTTTCACTAGGTTCATGATAAATAATCCTAATTGCATGAATGGTTTGACCCTTCTAGGGGATATGTTATGGTTAATTCACATTCCATATAATAAACTATTATAGTTTACTTAAATATGATTTTGATTAATTATATTAGAGAAACTAATAGAAAAATGTGCACGAAGAGTCTATGATTGAACAACAATACTCATAGGTTTCTTTGAAAGTTTCATATGTGAAAAAATGTGTCATAGGTGATGAAAAATTTAGATTTATGTTTTAATATTAATAATTTTTTATTTTTTCATAATTATTTTTTAGTTTTTTGTTAAAAATGTTATCATGAACTTGATGTTGGGACATGTATTTAACTAGAATCTATTATGTCTTAATGAAAATAATGAAACATACATAAATTATTGGGAAAATTTTTATATGGTTTTTATGATCATAAATATGAGTTTACTAGTCACACCTTAGGAAGTGTGGGTGATATATTAATAGAAATTAACTATTGAAACTCTTATATATTTTCATTAATGACTGATATTTATTGAACATGTTCCGGTATATCAAAAAAGGTATAAGGAATATGTAAAAAATATAAGGATTTTCTTTTATTATTTTTTCTATAATTGTTTGGAAGCATATATTAAATGGTATCAAAAATGATTGAAATGGATTTTATGAAAAGGTTATATTTTCAGAGAAAACAATTGGAGATAATCTTATTGAGGTATTGAGAACAGTTAGTTTTGGAATATACTTGATATTGTGATAATAATGTTTTGATTGATCTTTATAAAAGTGAGTTAGATTGTATTTATAACCTTATAATTTATTATTGATTTAATAAAAAATTGATCAATGATATTATATGTAAATTGAAACTAATTTTCTGGATTATTATATATATTTTCTGGTTTTTGAATTTATAAAATATTGATTATGACATTTAATTGTTAAAATTATAGTAAATGTTGGGGGGATATATAATCTCAAAATGGGTTAATGCCATGGATATTAAAATGGTTTTATGATAGGTATGTTATATAGAATATATTAGGGGATATACTTAACCACATATAATTTAATTAGTTGAGAATAATTAAAATTTCATGGACACATTTTATTTAGGGGGTGGGAGAATGTAAATACCAAATATGTTAATAAATGTTTTGTATGCATCATGTTAAATATAATTGATAGCTATCTCCACAAACAACATTAAAATAAAAAAACACAGATAATATATATATATATATATATTTAATTTGGTTGCTAAAACTATACATTGAATTGGTAATTATTAATAAGAGAAACTGAATTATGATATATTTTAATATATATATTTTAATATGTAATGTTATTTTATATAAATTTTTTTAACTTATTATTTTTTAAGAATATTAAAATTTAAGAATATTACTTTTTATTAAATATAAAAAAGTATATTATTTAAGATCTATTTTTAATGCATGATTTATTAGTGTTTTGTTGAAATTTAGAATATGAACAAGTAGTATTTTAAGAGTTTATTTGCAAATAAAAATAGTTTTCTGTAATGATTTATAATTATTTTAAAAGATAAATTTACATAATTTAAAATTTTCCGTTGAAAAATTCAAAATTATTTTTTGGATTCATAAAAACAATATTTTATTGGGATAATGTTTTTGTATTATTTTATAGAGATTTATTTTAAGGTGAATTGAGTAATATGACATTTTCACAAATACAATTCCTTTTGTGGAATAATTAGTTTATAAATATGATTTCAATATTAAGTAAACAAATTTATTTATAAAAATTTATTTTATAGGTCGAATATAAATTTAAAAATTCCATTATTTTTTGCATAAATATAATTAATATTTTAAAACAGGGGTTATATTTTTCTAAAATAAATTATTTTTAATGAATTATATATTTAGTATTTTAATTTTTTAATTAATTTTATAAATAAAATAAAATAAAATTGATTCCAAATTTGGAATTATTTGGTCTGAATAATTTATCATGTTCCATTTTTTGTATAAAGGATAAGTTGATTTAAGTAAAAACTAGCGATCATCGTAAAAAATGAAATGGTAAAAGTGAAAAACCCAAAGGTAATGAAGTGAAAACATTGTGGGAATGGGTTTATGAGTCCAATATTGAAAATAATTTTATCCCATGTCCATTATATTTCAACTTTTCAACCACTTTCTTTGAGAGTGTATTCCCATTATTAAAATGTTTTGAGTATTTACACAAATGTCACCCCTTTTCCCTTATAAAAGTGTCTATCCTCTCTTCACTTTCCCTCTCACCAGAAGAAACTTTTTTCAATAAAAAATATAGAAACAAATTTCATAAATACTCACATAATCCTTTATTTCTTTTATTTTCTCAAATGACCACCCATCAAAGTATTAACCAACTTTGAAAGGAAGATAATCTAAGAAGTGAGTTATAAATTTATATTCACACATTATTTCATTTTTATTTATTTTATAGCACTTTTTCTACCTAAAATTACTATTAAACCATTTTAAAATGGGGACACAAATATCTTTAGTACACTTTTATGTTATTATAATTATTTTACAAGAATTAAAAACTTTTCCCATTTTTATTAAGATTAATGAAATCGTCATATGTGTGTTGTGCGAGCCACCACCTCCCTGTTGAAATACGATTATTTTTCCTTCACCACCATACAAAAAAGGCAATAACTTGAAATATAACATATATAAGTGTTATATTTATGAATTTTTTTTTAAAATATAAACTATTTTAATCTTTTCCCCCACTATATCAAAAAAAATTCATTATCCATGTGCACATATAGGATACCACCTCCATTAAATGATTGATTTCTATTTTTATTTTCATCAGAGTATTACATGGAGGGTAATTATAATTTCTTTAATGGATAAATATTATTATTATGAAAGTATTATTATTTTATAATGAAAAATTATAAAACCTATAAACAATATGATAAATAACCAACTCTGGTAAATTCAATAGTCCAAAAGAGCATCCTAAGAGAAAAAAATGATTTCATTATACCAAGAAATAATTTTATATAGGTAATAATTTTCCTATTATTCGTTGAAATTATGATATAAAAAACCAATAGACACTAAATGATATAATTAATCTTTTTTTTATAGTGAAATTACAAATAAAACACTTTATAATCATCTATATAATATGGCATGTTCTTGATTGGCCAGTTTAACCACTAACATGAATAACGCTATATATTTATGTCATTGATGAGTATGAGAATTTAATTTGTAATAATATATGATATCAATAAGTAAATAACTATTTTATTTTATTATTATTATTTTAAAATATTAATATAAAACACATTATTTGAGACAGTTATGTCAACAAGGTTTCCTTATGACTTTTCCCTTCCTTCATGTTTTGAAAATCAAAAACACCCTATCTTAAAGAAAATTTTATTTTACTTAATAAGGAAAAAAAATTTACCATGGAAAATTTATCCTTACCTTGTTGTCAATGTTCATATTTTAGTTTCTCTAAATGTTACTCTTATTATTACTAAGTGTAAAATTCAGTTTCACCTATTAAACCTCAGAATTCTATAAGTACTTAGATATAGAGTATTCTATTTTTAGCATCCAAATTACGGATCTGAATTTTCTGAAAATTATAATCCAAATTATCAGAAATTCAGACTTAGAATTATATGATATTCAGACTCTGAATTCCCAGAATTTCGGACTCTGAATTCTCAGAAATTCAGACTCTGAATTCTCTTAAATCCAGACTCTGAATTCCATAGAATTTAGGTTCTGAATTCCTCATAATTCAGTATCTGAATTCCATAGAATTCAAAATCTGAATTTCTAGGAATTTAGACTCCTAATTTCATAGATTTTAGTTTCCGAATTCCTTAGAATCCAGACTCCGAATTCCTTATAATTCATACTCCGAAGTCTATAGAATTCTGACTATGAATTCCTTGAAAAACAGAATCTGAATTTTCATGAAACATAGATTATGAATGTTCTTAAACTCCGAAAATTAGACTCCAAAAAATTTTATTTGGTTTTGAAACCTTACTTTTCTTACTCTTTTAAATAGCTATAAAACTATGTCGTGCTTTATATTATTAACTAACCACATGTGTACAGGTTCTCTGAAATTCAAGGAAAAATATGACTGTTTAAGGAGGGAGCCAACCATTGAAGATGTGCCTATAAATAGGAGCTCATCTGAATAAGATCAACAATGTTATAAGACTCTAGATATTACATGCTACTAAAGTGATTTCTAGAGAGATACTCTCATGCTTTGTTCATATTGAACAACTTGTTCATATTTCTTCGTGTGACTCCGATTGTTGTTGTATACAATTCATGGATTCTAGGGATAGGAAGATAGAGCTACCGACTACCTTGAAGTTCGAGGGATTGCAGGGATAACAAGACAAACTCTAATACTCTAATCAAGGGCTTACCCTATTGTGGGTAATACTGACTTTCTTGAAAGTACAAATCAATGGAACTTTATCAAGGTTATTGGACACCCTAATCTTTGGGTTAAAATATTTCATACCTGTTACTTGTGTTGTTTCAAGTTTGTTTTCCACTATAATTTTGATTAATAATGAAATTATAACTATGTTATACTTTATTTTAAATGTACTTTGATTATTAAGATCCAATATGCTTTAAGGTATAATCTTTTCCCTCATAAACATTTCTTATGTTTCATTTCTGGAACCATATTTCCAGAATCTAGCATGTTTGAAGAACTAAGTGGTTTTGTGAATTTACCTTGTTTAACATTGTTAAACAATAGAAAATTTTATTTCAACTTAAAAAGTTTCAAATAAAAAGGATACAATTTACCCCCCTCTGGTATATTGATCATCTATTTCATTATTTTGATCCTACTATTGGTATCAGAGGCCTGGTCTCTGAAATACTTATATTCACATATAAGTTTTCTGGATCAAGTTTTTCATTGTTCTATATTTTCCATGATTAGGATTTTTATTCTAGTTTACAAACTTTTATTACTAAAACTATTCTGTGGAAATATATTTTCTTTAAAATGGTAGGAATGAATGTTGGTTCGATTGACATTATTAATCCTACTAGAACACCTATTTTTTATGGGAATGATTATAAATATTGGAGGGATCATATGAAGACTTTTGTTATTAATACTGTAGTGGACAACTTTTTTATTCTTACTAGAGATTACAAGATTCCAGATAAGGAAGTCAGAACTTTTACTAATCAAGAAATGTCATAATATCAACTAAACTACAAAGTACTCAATACTTTGTTGTGTTCCATGACCCGAAATATATATAGTCAGATTTTTTCTTGTGGAGCTGGAAATTTTACCTAGAAGAAGCTTGAGGTTTCTCATGTTGGAACTTCAAAAGTAATAGAAATTGGAAGAGCTATGATTAGAGATGAGTATCATGGTTTTTTTCCTTATATAGAACAAGTATGTAAGGTGAGATAGATATTTATGAATATTGTTAATAGTTTACAATACCTGGGTGAAAAAGGTTTAGATGATGAGGAACTTGTGGAAAAGATTATAGATATCATGACTAATGAGTGGCAATCAAATAGAAAAACCATTGATGACAATAGAAAAGTCTCAGAGATTACTCTTGATGAGATTTTTGGAACTCTTATTTAACATGAGGCAATAATGAATAGAGATGTTGTTCTAAATAAGAAGTAGAATAGAAATGGAAGTGTTGCTTTTACAACTACATCAAATCATATGAAATCCAAGACTCCTGAAAGGTTTACTAGATCCAAGTCGAAGAAGGTCATTGTTTTATCTGAATTAAGAAAAAGTAAACGTTATGATAATGAACTAGCTAATATTTCTCAAAGGATGAACAATATAGTGGGGAAGAAAGACTTTCAGTATAGATAGAAGAATAAAGAAACAAAATTATAAGAATGAAGATGATGTTATTTGTTATGAATGCAAGATAGTGGGACATATAATGCCAGATTGTCCTTTTCTTAAAAGAAAGGAGAGAAATGAAAAACATTATTATAGGAATAGAAATAAATAATACAAGGCTAAGGCTAAGAATGTTTTGAAAGACAATGAAACCTGGAGTTCCAGTGGTGGTGACACTTCTGATGAATCCCTAGAGTATGAATCTTTTGGTCAGATGAATCTTGGTTTACATGCCAATCTACCTATTGAAAATCATTGTTTAATAGCCAAGGTACACAATTCTGAATCCATAAACAATGTATCCTTAAATCCTAAAGATAGTGGTAGTAAATATTATGAATATCTAGATGAAGAATCTTCTTATGAGGAAGATAATAAATTATATATTTATGAAGAAGTTTCTAGGTTTTCTATGTTCATTGAAAATGAAATTTCTAAAGTAAAAAAAAGCTTGATAAAGAAAATTCTCAGATTTCTATTCTTACTAAATAAATATCATATATTTCAAATGATCTTGACAAGAAAATTTGTGATTTAAAATTTATTTCAAAACCCCTTGATAAAGTTAATTCTGAGATGGATAATCTTTCTAAGGATCTAGAAAACAAAATTTCTAACAAAAATGTTTTCGATCCTAACACTAGTGCAAAAACTAATTTTTTTAAGGAAAACAATTTGGTTATTAGACTAAATTCAGAAATATTTTCCTTGAGGAAGTGTTTTTCAAACTTTACCTTAGTTAAGGAAAACATTGATATGATGTATTCCCAAATTCAACCACTAAAGAAGAATTCTAGTTTTGGTTAAACCAGTTCAAAATAGATTTTTAGTAACAATTATTTTGTTCCTCAATGTACTCTTTCTACACTAACTGTCAGTGTGGTGGGAATTGGGAAAAAATTTATTCCTTAAACAAAACTCAGTCTTTAGATTTTCATGTAGCTTATATTTTAAAGAAAATGTGGATTCCAAAAAAAAATTAGTGGAGTTTTCAGATCCAAGAATGTTTGGATTCCAAAAATCTAACTCTTTTATTTACAGGAAAGTAAAGATAGTACCAATAGCAATACATGGTACATGGATAGTGAAAGTTCCTGGTATATGAAAAGAAACAAAAACTTATTTGAAAAGATTATCAAGAAAAGGGAGAAAATATAACTTTCAGAGATAATGCACAGGGAAAAATTATTGGTATAGGTAATATTTTTCTTCGTGTAAAAACATTATTCCAAATGTTTTACATGTTATGGGTCTTAATCACAACCTTTTTACCATAAGTCAATTATGTGATTAAGGATACCTTGTGAATTTTAGGAATGAAAAGTCCATAGCACACAAATACAAGGAAGTGTTTGCACTTTCTACCCATAGGCAAGAGAATGTATACACATTAAACTTATAAGACCTTAGAAGAAAAAATATACATTGTATTAGTGTAATGGAAGATCATTATTTGTTATGGAATAGAAGTTTAAGACTCTATAACCTCAGGAACCTATGAAAACTCTCTATGAAAAGACTATTTAAGGATATTCTAGAGCATAGATTTGATTATTAAAAAGTTTGTGATTCTTTTCAATTTATAGAACAACATAAATAAATTTTTAAATCAATTGGTGAAGTCTTAACTAATGATGCATCGCAGTTAGTGCATAGGGATCTTTTTGGTCCAACACAAACTGGAATCATTGGAGGAAAATATTATGTATTTTTCCTAGTTGTTGATTACATTAGATTTACATGGGTCTATTTCTAGTAATGAAATATGAAGTTTTTTCTTATTTCAAAAGTTTTCGAGCCCAAGTTAAAAATGAGAAAACCCTTCCTTTGATATCTATTCATAGTGATCATGGAGGAGAATTTCCCAATTCTGATTTAAAAAAAATTAAAAGAAAAGACGTTACTCATTACTTCTCAGAACTAAAAAATCCTAAACAGAATGGTGTTGTTGAAAGAGTAAATAGAATTCTTCAAGCGATAACAAGAACCATGTTGAGTGAATATTCAGTAGGTAAACATTTTTGGGCTAAAGCTGTAAGTACTACTTGTTATACTCTAAATGAAGATTTGATTACACCTTTTCTTAATTAAACTCATTATGAGTTATGGAATGGTAGAAAACCTTGAATTTTCTACTTCATGGTTTTTGGTTACAAAATATGCATTGTGAATACTAAAGATAATCTACTCAAATTTACACCAAAATCTGATGAAGTAATTTTCCTAGAAAACTCCACAACCTCTAAGGCCTATAGAGTTTTCAAAAAAATACTTGCACTATTGAAGAAATAGTACATGTAAAAGTTGATAAAACTGATCCCTTGGTTTTTGAACAACCTCAACCTACATATTGGGATGTGTTTTAAGACACTTCTTATCAACCTTTGATAGAATACCATTCTGATAAGGAAAATGTTCAAGAAAATGTTTTTGAAGCATTTTCCTCAGAAAAATTGCTACCATCAGTTGATGAATAGGTTTTACAAAACCCAAATCAGTTGTTTCTTAAAAATAATTCCAGTGATAGTATCATTGGTGATGTGAATGAACCTTTAAGAACTATAAGTTCACTAAGAAATGAAGTTGAACATCTATTGTTTCTCTCCGAAATAGAACCAAGAAAATTGATGAAGTTTTTGGTGATGATGATTAGATAAACTCTATGAAATATTAGGTAAATAAATTCTAAAGGAATAAAGTATAGACCTTGGTTGAAAGACCTAAGGAAACTTTTGTTATTGGAGTAAAATGTGTTTTCATAAATAAGTGTGATGAAAATGGAATCATAGTAATAAATAATGTTAGACTAGTTTCTAAAGGCATTAATCAACAAGAAGGAATATACTATAAATAAACCTATGCTCCAGTAGCTAGACTTGAATATATTTGTATTCTACTTTCCTTTGCATCATTTTTTAATTTCAAAATTTTTAAAATGGATATTTAATGTGTTTTAATTAATGGTTATGTTCAAGAGGATGTTTTTTTGATCAACCTTCTGGTTTTGATGATACAAAACATGTTGAACATGTTTTCAAATATACCAAAGCTTTGTATGGACTTAATAAAGCCCCCCGAGCCTGGTATGATAGACTTACAAGTTTTTTGCTTCAAAATAATTATGTTAATAGAAATGCTGATCAAACCCTTTTTATAAAGAATGATAAGAAAAATGTTTTGATTATTCAAATTTATGTTGATTCCATTATATTTGGTTCAATTTAGCAATCTTTAACTGATTATTTTGAGGATCTAATGAAATCTGAGTAAGAAATGAGTATGATGTGTGAGTTAAAAAATTTCCTTGGATTTCAAATTACTGAAAAACAAGAAGTAATCTATATAACTCAACATAATTATATTAAAGGTATTCTTAAAAAGTATGGATTTGACAACACTAAGAGTATTAGTACTCCCATTGGTACCACAAACTCACTTGATATTGATGAAGCTGGGAAACCATTAAGTCAAAAATCTTTTATACGTATGATTGGAAGTCTAATTTACCAAATAACTAGTCATCCAGACCTAATGTTTTTAGTGTGATTATTTGCAAGATATCGATCCAATCCAAAGTAATCTCATCTAAAAGCAGTGAATAGGATTTTTCACTACTTAAAGGGAACCATGTATTTAAGACTCTTTTATACTTCTGGAAATGATTTTGTTTTAAACAAAATCGGATGCTGACTTTGGTGGAAGTAGAATGGATCAGAAAAGTACATCCCTAACTTATCATTTATTAGGAGATTCATTAGTTTCTTGGTCAAAAAAATAGAAACACTCAATAGCACTTTCCACTATTGAAGCTGAAAATATCGTAGCTGTAAGTTGTTGTGCTCAAGTGTTGTGGATACAACACACACTCACAGACTATGTTATGAGTTTTATGAAAACACAAATATTTTGTGATAATACTAGTCCCATTGACTTAAGTAAAATCTATTCATATCCCTCTCATTAAAAAGGAGATATCATTTTTCAATTTATCATAACGAAAGATCAACTTGATGATATTTTTACAAAATCATTACCATCTAATAGATTTGAATACATTAAATAGATGTTAGTAATGATAAACGTAAGGTAATCTTCTTTATTAAATTCTTGTGGAAACCCATCTTCTTACAGTAACAAGCTCCTTTTCATTGGGAGAGTACATTTTCTTGTTAGCTAAAATAAAAAAATTTTGTTCTCAAATTATTTTTCGTAGTCAATTTGTTCTTGTAATCTATAATTGTTTGTAGTCAGATTTCTTTTATAATCTAAATTTCCCCCCCGTTGTTAAGTTGTCATTATCAAAAATTTCATAATTTGAGTTTCTCATGAATATTTTTCCCCATTACGAATAATCTTCTTGGAAATATGAAATGTGTGTTTCCCTTCCTAAGTCGTCGTAATCATTTTTTTCCCTGCTGGTATTTACATTTTTTTTAAATCTTAGGATTCACATTTTCATAAATCTGATTTTATTTCTTAAAAACCTCAAAAGATCAGATTCTATAGAAATCCCTCCTCGGATATCATCTCAACCGTCAGATCTTCTCAAGATGATTTCAACCATTGGATCAATCTGGAAAGAGGAACTGTCACTTCGATTTCCTATATAATGGACACCCGGTGGTCCTCCCACATCGATCTCCAAGCCTTCTCATTCTGATTCTCTTCCCTTCCTATATAATCCTATTCTAGATCATTAAATTTTTCTTACTTCTAAATGTCTGCTAAAGAATATTCTTAGATGGAGATGTCAAGTGTTAAGTAAATCTCTGAGTGGAAGATCTACCATTGAAGGTTAGTTGATCCAAATTTTTATGCTAAGTATGATTCTATGGTGTCTAAGAATATCAAGAAGAATAGTTTGGAGAGTTTTTTCGTATCAAAACCCAGAGCATAGGATCCTATATATCCAGAATTGTTGGTTGAATTCTATGAGACAATCAGTTTTTTCAGTGAAGGAGGAAGAGATAAATTTTCATTCAAGAGATATGGAAAGATGTATTCTCTTTCTTATAACATGGAATAAAATCTGATATAAATTTCTTATGGGGGAGAAGCTGAGATTTACTCGCACAAGATACCTAATTTAATAGGATCCTTTGATAAGATGAAGGCTCTAGCTTATCTTGTCCTTGAGGAAGTGAAGACTCCGAAAATTATTCATCTCTCTACAAATCTTTGGATTTTTCAGCTATGGGTTCATGTTTTTATAATTATGAGAAAAGGGGATAAGGATATGCTAAAGAAAAGTGATATTTACATTCTTGATTTCTTGTTGAACCTAAGAAAGATAAACCTAGTTAAGTATATCCTGTTTATGATTGAGAATATAAATAATGAAATAGAAAGTCTCAGTTTATTATATATCTATACATTCCTTCAAAGATCATTGTCCTTTTCCATCAGTCTTTCAAGATTCCTTGCAGTTATAAGTCGAAGAATTATAAAGTGATTCTTTTGTGCGATGATACTCTAAGGAGGATGAAGATTGCTTTTAATAGTCAATCCGAAGAATTTCATGATTTTTCAGAAGCAGAAGTTGAATCTCTATCATAGAAGCTGGGAGTGGCTGAAACCTCTAAAAAGGGTGGAAGGAAGAGGAAGATGAAAGACCCAGAAGAGAAAGGAAAGACCCAAGTGGCTAAGGAAACTCAATCCGCACCTCCAAATAAAAAGAAGCAAAATTAATATCTTGATGAATTAGTGGCTAAGTGGAGAAAATGTAAGAAGAATAGAAATTAAGGAGAGCCTAATATTGGCTTGGACCCTACTGAGACAAAACCATTGAAGGAAAAGACTGCTGAGAATCTTGAAAAGGATGTAAAAGAAAAGAAGAAAAGGAAGAAATTGTCTGAAGCGTAAAATGTTTAGTCCCTTCTGTAGGTTTTTGATAAAGCCTCTGAAAATATTTCGGTACCAGAATCGTTTTTGTTAGCATATTTACCAAAGACTCTGGGAAATAATTTAGTTTTTTCGGAAAAAGATAAATTCAAATAAATAGTGAAAAAAGAAGAAGTATAAGAATAATAGAAAGAAGGTGTTGCAATACCAATGATATCATAATGCATGTAGAATACTATCATGAAAAGGAGAGTCCCTTTGAGAAATTATCTATCTGAACTTATGAAGCCAAGTCTTCAAATCATGATACCCCTTGAAAAGAGGAGAAGGGTGGGTTATAAGTGAATAAGTTGTCTGAAAATGATAGTAGCAATCATGATTTCATTCACCCAGAGGATGCAGAGGCAGGAGCGGAAAAGGAAGAAGTTGATGAAGAATTTTTTTTTCATCTATTAGATAGTGAACATGAATCTCTGGATCAAGAAGAAGTCATTCTTAAGGATTATAAGAGGAAAAAGGTGGTTGTGGATACACCTAGAAAAGCTGTGGTATAGAAGAAAGAAGTTTGTGGTTCATCAGAGAGGATGGATGTTGAATTAGAAAAGGAATCTGCACCTACCAAAGTCTCAGATTCAGAATCATCCTCTTTTGGACAGACATTGTATTTCATTCTATGGAAAATCTTGTTGGCACTATTCATCTATTTCCTAGTATATAATTGAGATGCCAGATTCTTCAACATTTATTAAATAAAAAATCAGATTCAGTAACCATGGTAATGGATAAGTGTTTCAAACTCAAGTCAGACTTCAAGACATTTCTCATTAGCTATGAGAATCATAAAAGATCTTGTAAGAAGTTGAAAATATGGTAAAAAACAATAGACGAGATGAAAATCATTGTTGAATTTCAAGATATTTTCAATGGTTCTTCGGACACCAAAGATGTGAAGATCGAGGATCTCACTAATTGTTTTGAAGAAAAGATGACTCTTGAACAGACTTCTCGGAAGCAAGAAGTTAAGGATATAAATGGGAAACTAAATCCAGTTGCTCAGAGTTGGAATAGGGAAAGGGATCTAAGAATTATGATTTAATAAAAGCTTGCTAAGCTCGAAGAAGTTTTGAAGGCTCTGGAAGAATCTCTTAAGGATCATGAAGACAAAATCGAAGCCTTGGAGAGGAAAACAGAAGATCATGATCTGTTTCTCAAGCATGAATAAGAGGATTAGGAAGTGAATAAGAAGTTGAAAACCATAGTGAAGAAGTTGATTTTGAAGTATAGTGAAGGATAATCTTTTTCAAATATGAATTTTTTGTATTTTTTTGGGGTATAAATTCTTTCAATATTAATTAAATTCTTTTGATACTTCTTATTTTTTATTTGTTTAGTACTAATATTTTATGTACCAAATATCTTTTCCATTCCCTTTATTAATTTTTGAACATCAAAAAGGGGGAGAAAGTAATGAAAAAAAAAGAATACTTAGCAAAGAAGAAATTTCCCTAAGAAAGGGGGAGTTCATCTAAGGGGTAGTTTTCATCATGAAGATTTTCGTAACCAAGAAAATGAAAATTATCATTCAGGAAACTCATAATAATGTCCTTAGAGATTTCAATGCCTAAGGGAGAGTTAGTCTTATTTACTTTGATCCATAAGTAAAGGGAGATAAATTTTTATTTAGAATCCAATAAAATTTCTAAGTACTTATATTCTTTTTTCATAGGTATGTTTGTGCTTTCAAAAAAAGTTAGAGATTTTTGAGTGAATAAGGTTTCCTTATGAATTTTCCATTCCATTATGTTTTTAAAATAAAAAACACCTTATCATAAGGAAAATTTTATTTTCATTAATAAGGAAAATTTTTCTTCCCCATGGAAAATTTATCTTTAGAATGTTTTCATTGTCCATATTTTAGTTTCTCTAAATCTAACTCTTTGTATTCCTATGCATAAAATTTGGATTCACATCTAAAACCTAGGAGTTCTATAAATATTTAGAGATAGAGTTTTCAATTTTTAGTGTATAAATTCAGGTTCTGAATTCTCTAAAATTCAGCATCTGAATTCTCTGAAATTTAGACTCTGAATTATCTAAAATTTAGACTCCGAATCCCTTTGAATTCAGATACCAAATTCCTCATAATTCAGGTTCCGAATTCCTTAGAATTCAGACTTCAAAATTCTATGAATTTTGACTCCAAATTCAAGAGAATTCAGGTTCCAAATTCCTTATAATATAGTCTCCAAATTCCTTATAATTTAGTCTCCAAATTCCTTAGAATTTAGTCTCCAAATTCATTATAATTCAGACTCCAAAGTCTACATAATTCTAACTCTAAATTCCTTGAAAAACAGAATCCAAATTTTCATGCAACATAGAATCTGAAGGTTATTAGACTCCGGAAATTAAACTATGAAAAAATATATTTGGTTTAGAAACCTTAATTTTCTTACACTTGTTAATAATTATAAAATGATGTCATGTTTTTTGTTATTAACTAACCGTTGTTTAAGTGACACATGTACAGGTTCCCTTGAAATTCAACAAAAAATATGAACATTGGAGGAGGGATCCAACCATTGAATATGTCCTTATAAATAAGAGCTCATTTGAAAGAGCTCAACATTGTTATAGGACTCTAGAGATTAAATACTACTGAAGTGATTTCTAGAGAGAGAATCTCAAGCTTTGTGTGTACTGAACATCTTTTTTAGATTTCTTCGTGCGACTCCGATTGTTGATGTGTACAATCGAGGGCTTCTAGGGATAGGAAGAAAGAGGTGACAACTAACTTGAGGTTAGAAGGATTGTGAGGATAGTAAGACAGACTCCGATACTCTTATCGAGGGCTTACCCTAGTGTGGGTAAGGCAGACTTTCTTGAAAGTATAAATCAAGGGACCTTTATCCAATGTTATTGTATAACCTACTCTTTGTGTTAAAATATTTCATACTTGTGACTTGTGTTGTTCCAAGTTTTTTTTCCACTTCATTTTTTATTAATAAATAAAGTATAACTATCTTCTAATTTCTTGTATTTCTATAATGATTAGTAAGATTCTATATTCTTTAAGGCAGAATCTTCTCCCTTGTAAGCTTTTCATATGTTTCATTTCCAAAACCATATTTCCAGAATCTATCAAGTTTGTAGAACTAAGAGGATCGATGAATTTACCTTGTTTAACTTTGTCAAAAAAAATATAAATTTTTATATCAACTTTTAAAGTAACAAAGGAATTTTTAACGGATAAAATTCACCCCCTCTTGAATATTGAGCATCTACATCATTATTTCAATACTACAAATAAAACATTATTCAGTTGTTAAAAATCATCGAAATTTCCACATTGCTGATTTCATCTTTAAGGATCATAACCAACACTCCCATATAATGAAATTATAAAATCATACAAAATTATAAAAAAAATTTATTAATTTTTTTTCTCATATTTTAATGATTAAATTTGTGAAAATAATTATGAAAAACACCACAATTATGAAACTAGTTCAAAATGATCAAGATTATACACACCATATATCAAAAATAGAAAATAAATAACTAAAAACATGTAGATAATAATTATAAAATATGTATATGAAATGTTTTAGGAATGAATAGGTTTATGAAATGGGTGATTAATTTAGTTACTTTTTATACATAAGGTTATAGTGCATTTATACTAAGAAGGAATTAAGGTAAGGGTTCTTTGTCTCAAAATTGAATTCCTTGAGGCCTATTTTTGTTATACACCATTTTTTCTTTTTCATGGTGAAAATGATGCCAAATTTGTATTTTTATTGAAGTTAACTTATATTTTATCATATTTAATGATCTATTTTAAGTTAAACCTATCATGGAGTTTTTTTCAAAACGTTACAATGGCTACAAGGGTTTTCTTGGTTTAAATTCTAATTCTTTGAGTCAAAATACATTTTCACCATTTTACTTGTTTGGTAAATTTAACACCAATAAATATATTTTTATCATATTTTTTATATTTTTCTCGATATAATAATCCATGTTATGTTATCTTATTCAAATGAAAATTGATTTATTTGTTACCCATATAATAAGGTTTTTTAGTAACTCAGCTTTCATTTATTGATTTATCATCATTCACTTAGACCTATTTCATATAAATTCTACACAATATACCCTTGATTTATTTATATGGGATTATATCATTTTTTTCTATTTAAATTTATTCAAAAAAAAATCATTTCAAAATATTTCAAACCTTATGATGTATTTTCCCGTAAGGGATAATGAAATAAAAAATCTCCTCTCTTTAAGTTATACAGTTTTTTTCTTGAAAATTATTCATCTAAGGTTTGGTTAAAACACCATAATATTTTATTATATGGTGTTTTATAATCCATTTGTAGAAAATTATGTTTTAATTTATATAATATTTTATTAAAATTTATAAAATTTGGGATATCAAGGAATGTAATTTCCTAGTATTATAGTAGATCCTTTAATAAAATATTGTTTTACCTTTGGATCCACATTTAATAAATAAAACATTATATAATTTCAAGGATCACATCTTATGGATTATTTTTAAATGAATTATTTTTCAAAATCATCCACTTCAATTTCTCAAATGTTTATTTTGATAATTAGATATAGAATTGTATTTTATTCTCACTTTAGAAATGTTTTCTAAAATATATTTTTTGGTTTCACCTCAATAGTCTATTCTAAATTTACAAACTATTTACCCCCTTGGTATATTTATTATAGTATTTATTCTCTAATAAAAATATATATTTTTAGTTTGGAGGATCAAACTCAAGGCTTCAAAAAAATTTATTCTTGATCCATTATAATGTGATACCACTTGAAGAATTATTTTATATATATGATTTCATATATGTAAACATATTTCTAAATTCTCATTGATACACATGGGATATTTTCTTTTTTATCAATCTAATTTATTTCACTTGAAGTATTATTTAATTCTTTTCTCTTTTATAGAAGTCATCCATCACTTACTTTTCCACACATAAACATTTTCAGTGTACAAACATAATTATTTTTCTATTTCATTTTAAACATGAATACCATATTTTTGATTCTTTTGATTGAACAGTGTTCACCAAGATTCCTTAAATTAATTTATTTGTAAAATTATTATCTTAAAATTATACCACATATACATAAAATTTAAATAATACATTCTTTATTATCTTAATTGGATGATATTTATTTATAATGTTTCTTGAGTCATTATATACCCAATTAGTTTCCATTGGTTTATCATGATATGAATATGGTGGAGTTATTAATGTTTTACTTATGTGATTACATTTGTGAAGTATATGAAACCCATTTTCTTTTCATGGGTTTATCATAATGTGTTTAATGAAACCCATTTTTTTATGTGTGTTGTTTATGATAAAAAAGAGAATTATTTTCCATTGAATGTTTTATGAAGCAAACTTTATTTTTGTGTGTTATTTATGATGTGATATATGAATGATTATCAATTAGTTCACATAAGTATGGATGAATAATTTGTGGGGTCCTATATCACCCTCCAATGTATTAGTTAAAAGATTAAATATTGTGAGAGAAGTATTCATGAGAACTTTTTGGTTTCTCATAAGTATGGGAACTTGTGGTGTTGTTCATGAATGTAATATTTCCCTATAAAAATTTTTGTTTCATATTTGAAATATTTCATTATTTTATTCTTATTATCATAACAATTTTATTATCTCATTGAGCTTGTTTATTTAAAAACACTTTTGATTCATGTATTATTTTTTTCCAAGGATTATTCCATTATTTATGATCTATGCATTTTTTAGTTTTAAATTTCTCATGTATCTTAAAAATACACTTATTCTCATTTTATATTTTCTTTTGATATTCAATTTTTATGAATTATGTTTACCCTTACATAGAATTTGTGATCACCCATTTATTATATTTCCATTTCCCTAGATTATTGTGAAAGGTTATTCGTAATTTTTTCATTAAATATTTTCTTAAATTGATGTGTTTTGGAAAATATTGAAGGCTAGTTATTGATTAAGTAGAAGAATAATTTCCATTTGATACTAAGAATATGATTTATATTGGTTATTTTTCCCTAAACCTTTGAAAATCTAAACCAAAGAATTTATTGGAATTTAAATTTCATAATATTCAAGGAATATCTTGTAATTTAGGATGTGTAACAATGATATTGTGTAACTTATGTTGTTTTTAGCACCAAATCCATGACTCTGGTTTGGTGTTCCCCATATTCCCTTATTATTATGAATTTTATAAACAATATTATATATGTATAGAATGAATAAAAAATATATTATATTCATAATTCAATAAAACATTACACATTTATATATAAAACAACTTTTCTCTTAATAGATAATGGAAATACATTCTTATCCAAAAAAGATACCGGAATCTAATTTATATTTTTACCAAGAAATTACATACTATTTTCAAATTATATTACTAATAAACTAAGTAAAAATAGATCATTATTTACAACCTCTAATAAAGAAAGATTTTCTTCACTACCATCATAAAGATATAATTCTCCCACTCTTAAATATATTCTATCTTTTATTCCATCTTTGTTAGTATAAATGCATGACACACACCCAATATCAATTTCCCACAAGTCATAGTTTGTCAATTTGATCTCAATAAAATTTACATTCTAGTGATATAAATGGTTCACCTTGAGAATTATTCTCTAACATAGATACCACCTCTAACTATTTTATATTTTATACTTATTAAGGATCTTAATATTATTTTCATGAAGTTTTACATAATCTATAATAAGTACACATGAGTGGGTGAGAATCATGTTTTATATCTTTTAATCAATAAATTTTAAGGAAAATTATCACAATATAGTTATAACTCCTTAAATCATATCTATTTTTTTATCCAGGATCCACATTT
The DNA here is from genome assembly GCA_963277665.1 of Viscum album. NCBI lineage: Eukaryota > Viridiplantae > Streptophyta > Magnoliopsida > Santalales > Viscaceae > Viscum > Viscum album. The sequence continues at coordinate 1,411,065,529 of OY728125.1, forward strand.
CACTTAGAAATGGCATAACTACGGCATGAATACATCACTTTAGTTATTTAGGTAGTCTATCGTGTTGAACAAAACAATTGTGATTCTTGGATAGTTAAGTGGATAAATATCTTTAAAAACGTGACTATATAGATAATAATAAATATTTTTCCTTTATTATAGTATTCCATTTATTTTTCTAGATATGTTTAACCTAAATAATGTTTTAAAAATTTACCAACATAAGAAAATATTGGGACACAACACTATGGAATAAATAAACTCAATTAGAAAATCCAATGTCATCAATTACTTTTTTTCCTAACATAAGATAATATAGGGGAACCCTAATATATAATCAAACCACCTATTAGCATTAAAAATGACTTTTATGTTCCAATTTGGAAGGAATGTTGAAATTATTATTTGAGGGGTTTTATTTTAAAAAATGTCACTAATTTATTGAACATCATATACACATTAAATTGATAACTATTTCATCTTATGAAATATTTATTGTCTCATTTTTATTCCTTTATGTATCCATGATTTTAAATATTTAGTTTTGGAATCTATATTCCATCTACCGAAATATCCTATGTAACAACATTAAGGTGTAACATTTTCACAACCCAAAAGTTTTTGTTTCTCGCCCATAATAGATGCCAGATATATTTATACATATATGAAATAATACCATGAATAAGGAAAATTAATTTTTCTTATAAAGGAATTAACTTATATGATATTTACAATATCCATATGTATAATGATAGAGTTAATGATTTATAACGCCTCAAATTTTTAGAACAAGGAATAAACCTCTAGGATAATTGATGGTCTTGCCTCATGTACCTCTCCTTAGAGAGTCTATTGTCAAGAGAGAATTGAATTCATGATATCTCTAACGCATAATATGAAAGAAATATATTAAAAAATTATTATCAGTATCATAAAAATAACTACCTTATATTTTAAAATAAGAACATTATGTTTGATAGTATTGACCTCACCTGTTTTGATAATCCCAATTATGCTTTGATTATCCCAAATAATTTTTATCTATATATTAATTCTTTCAATTTATGAAATCCTAGTATTAAGTTGATAAAAATATCAAATTAATCATTGGAATATGTTATTCCATATTTATCTATGTTTATACATACTTGTAAAAAAATTCTAACTCAATACGGATATGTTTTGTATAGAACAGATTAGTGTTAAGTCCACTGGTATGCATAAGTTCACCGGTACAAAAGTCTACTAATATGGATAAGGTCACCAATATGCATAACAGATGATGATAGAAGAAGAGAAACTAATAGGATAAGTCTACTAGTATGCACAAGTTGACTGATACAGACCTACTGGTACATAGTCTACCGATAAGAAAAGGTCACTGATAGACCAAGCTTCCTGTGAAAAAGGGTCATAGATACATAGTTACCGATGCAAGCTACGGATACAAATAAACAAAGTGATAGCTACCAATTCGAAGTCCACCGATACAGAAAGACAAATACTACCGATACAAGTCTGCTGATACATAGTCCACCAATATAAAAGAGATACCGATAGAAAGAGCAACCGATATAGAAGAACTACCGATACAAGCTCATTGATACTACGAGCTACCGATAAAAACCATTAACCATTTTTCTAAACTCTATTTCTATTTGTTTATTTAGAAACGGTCATATTTGATGATTTTAATGCACCTGCTATTAATTAACGATAGTGGTTACAATTTTAGGAACTGTACCTAGTACCTATAAAAAGGTAATCATCCCCATTTCCATAGCTAAAGATATAAAAGCGAACATTGAAAGAAACCAGATGTGATACACATACATATAATAGAGAGGATAAATCCTTACTCTCTCTTACATGATGAACACTGGACATACATGAGACCATTCATACAAGAAGAGAACACAAGATGAACTTTAGTCAAGGGGTGAGGAACTACAACGATCTTCTCATGCACTCAAGCTGATCAAACTGAACCTAAAAGTCAAAGAAAAAAAACAACACTATGTTTTTAGGAAAAAACTAGAGAAGGACTCAGAATCATTTTTTATTAATAAAAAGGAGTCTGAAGCTGCACTTCAAATCACAAGATCATTCTAAACTCATATCTATTGTCTCTCAGTAATTCTTTTATTTACTTTTTAAAAATGTGTGTACTCTGTATATTCCATACACACACTATCTATTGTGCTAAACTAAAGGATTTATAAATCCTCACACAAACTTTTCTCTATACTCTTGATTCTCACTTTGGATAGTGGTAGAGGTCAAGTGTAACCTGGATAGCCACTGTACAATTTTTTTGTTTACCCGCGTAGAACTGTCGTAGAGGTCATTGGACCTGGACAATCCTTGTAATGTTGTTAACCCTGATCCAAGGTGTGTGTCAAAATTTATATAAATTGTTTGAGAGGACTAAGTCTCATCTTGAGACTGAACCTCTTGGTTAAAACTATAGTGCTTATTTTTTTTAAACTATATTGAATATTCTACTTCTAAGTACATTAAATATAAAACTATTTTAAAGTAATTATGATAGTTGAACTATCTAGTGTTTATAAATTTTGTTATTCAGTAAGTTAGTTTCAAAAGTTAATTAATCTTCTGATTGATTTAACTGAGAAATAATCAATCTATTTAGAAACTAATTGAAAACTTACAATCTTTATAAATTCACTACAGTTTAATTTTTATTTAATTAAAGGGATTTTAATCAGAATATTTATTAACAGAAATTTTAATTGGAACTAAATTCACCCCCTATTGAGTGTCCACTCCAACCAACAGATATCATATAAGATATGCATAACCACACTTAATTGACCCACACAATATATTTTTTAAATTTGATAGTTATAACCATGCAGTTGAATTGGTGTGTAAAAATAAGATTAATCACATTATTATATATATATATGGGCTCTAATAAATAAAATTTTATTGGTTAATTCTTAGTAAAAAATAAAAGAATTTTCAATAAACTTATTTTTTACTTCAAAAACATCTTTTCTTCAAAAAAACATTTTATTGTTTTTTTACATGTGGATAGTAATATTAAATTATGCAACTATTAGTAATGGTATTTTATAAATGTGATTTTATTTTTTAAATCATGATATAAAAATTATCTTAGGCTGAAATTTTCATGAACCTCTTTCACCAAGATGAGAGAAGGGATAACAGATTGCCAGACCCTTTGTTCTTCCTATTGAAGGAGAGATAATGATCCCCAAAACCTGCCTTTAATAGGTCCCGGTGTGGCGACTAGCACCAAGGGTATAGAATCACACACAAAATCAATGGCATTAAACTTTTTATTTAGTATAATCGGGAGATAAGATGGTACATCCCTAATAAACACCAAAACTAGAAGTAAAAGTAAGGCAAAAACAAACCATTCCCATAGGGACGTTCCAAAAGTAAGTGCTACAAAGGTAAAAGAAAACTCCAAGGAATGTACCAAAGAAAAGAAAAACTGCAACATAAGCTATCCCAACGTCTGAGCTAGTAATGTCTCGCATGATCCTTGATGTCCTCTTAGAAACATGAAAGAAATTTATATACGTAGGTTAAGTATACAGTTTTACTCCACAGGAAAAACCAAGGGATCTCGGGCACAAGTGGGGAGGCATTCTAATGCCCCATGATAAAAGGAGATAACAAGATTACCTAACAGGGAAACTATCCACCCGAAACCATACCAAGGCACTCTCCCTAAATAACACAAGTCATTTAGAGTAGTAGTAATAGAACATCAATATTTGGGTACCCCACACCACTTTCCCATAGGTTATGGAGGACATCGTACGTGTCAACCCTCTCCCATCATCCTCACCACAGTCCCACTGCCATTCTCCCACCCATACACACCTGGGCTACCACAATCACACATCCCACCCACAAACACCTGTGTTATCACTACCACTCATCCCACAAAAACCTACGTCTGAACATCTACTTCCACACCCGAAGACACCTGGGCCTCATCCTAGAGACACTTGGAAAACAACCTGCCTGCACACACCTAGGAAAACCACCACCACATACCCTGCACAAAGAATCTAGGGCTATAACGAACCTTAGGCTGTCACAGCCTGCCTGAAGGATATTGGGATTCTAGATAAAGGCAGTAGAAAAGGAGCTAATAACCATCTACTCATAGGAGCATTGGGAAAAACACCCACCCCCTTAGAATGTGGGTGTTCGGCACAAAGTGCTTAACATGGCTGGGGCACGAATAAGAAACATAAGAACTAAAATTATATATATTGGTAACAAGCACTCATCCCGTCCTTGGGTTTCCAAAACCAGCCCATACATAGGCACCCTCGTTACTATTCATTCATAAGAATCATAACAACCATAACCCTATCACAAATCATTCATAGAAAACAATTCCCCATTGAACCCATTCATATTTTCATATTCAAGTAATTCCATTTAAGTAAATTATAAACTACTCGGTAACTAACAGGAATAACCACAAGCCATGGATAAGAAAACAACCAAATAGAAAATTATGCATTCACAATCGGTTCTCTTGTAAAGTCACAACAACAAAAAGGGATTTATAAGATCCCTCGAAGTATTGGAATCAAATCTAGACCCACCATACAGCCCCACACAACCTCAGATCCAAAATCCTACAACTTCACAACAATAGAGGATCATATACCCATCCACGTCGCTTCCCAAGCCTCAACCGTCAACATCACCAGAATAGAGCAAGGGAGTTTTCAATTTTAAATATGCCATTCATTCAGTTCCGTCTTTCTGTTTGGTTAACCAAGGTGATGACAGAAGGATTCTTATTCACTGGGAATCCATTTAATCAACTGAATTTATATGATTAACGAGTTTCCATATTACACCCATTAAATAACATATATATCTAGAAAAATAAAGGATCATTAGTGCACAAGAAAAGGCCACCAACGACTATGATTTTCAATGGGAAAAAGCCCATACAGTTCACAACACATAATCAAGGATAAAGAGTACAACAAAAACATCAAGCACACCACCCTATATTCTTTAAAATTCCATTTATTATCTTTATTAAGGTTTGGTATCATCCATCCCCACAGAAACAATAGAATACCCACCCCGCATGATACAAAATAAAAAGAGACGAAGGAAAAACCCTACGTGAAGGATCAAAGATCGACATTTTTTCCCGGTGCCAACAACTGGGGATGCATGACTTGTAGGGGAAGAACTCGGAAGACTCAAAATATGAGTAGGAAAAGCTCTAGAACAGGCGCACCACTCGCCTTGGGAAGGGGGACTCCAAATACACCAAGAAGAAGAAAGAAAATAGACCAGCTGAGAAGAAATAATTATCATGCGATAAAAAGGTGTGATCCTGGTGTTACGAGATATGAGGATCTTGAGCAAGTTTAAAGATGGATCATAATTTTACATCATAGTTAGAGGGTTACGCATGATGGAATTAATATTTTATTTAATAATTCATATTATAGGGGTGGCGAAAATAGTTGTGCATTAAAGGATTTCATTTAAGAGAAGAAAACAGTTAAATGGAGGGTCTCCCTACTCCTAGGGGATTTTAAACATTGTTTATGGAGATAAATACAGCTTTGAACAACATTAAAAAGGTTAAAAGAATTAAAATTAGTGTTATGGGAAAAACTGAGGAAGGAAAATCCTGACACCCCTCTGTGGCCAATGGGTGAGAGAGATAGTTGAAATCGATCGGTGGAGCTGATCGGGTGAATCTGATCCCAGGAAGATAATAGGGAGAAGCTGATCCTATAAAGCTGATCATGTGAAGATGATCCTGTGAAGGTGATCTTGTGAAGCTAATAATATGAAGCTGATCTTGTGAAGCTGATCAGTGAACATGATCTGTGAAACTGATTTGGTGAAACGGATCTATGAAACCGATTTGGTGAAACCGATCTGTGAAACCAATTTGGTGAGACCGATCTGTGGAACCGATTTGGTGAGACCAATCTGTGAAACTGATTTGGTGACACCGATCTATGAAACCGATTTGGTGACACCAATCTATGAAACCGATTTGGTGAAACCGATCTGTGAAACCGATTTGGTGAAATGAATCTGTGAAACTGATTTGGTGAAACTAATCTGTGAAACCAATTTGGTCAAACTGATTTGTGAAAATTATTTGTTGAAACCGATATGTGAAACCGATTTTATGAATCTGATCTACGAAACCGATTTGGTGAAACAGATCTTTGAAACCGATTTGGTAAAATAGATCTGTGAAACCAATTTGGTGAAACCGATATGTGAAACCGATTTGGTGAAAGCGATCTGTGAAACCGATTTGGTGAAACTGATATATGAAACCGATTTTGTGTAACCGATCTGTGAAACCAATTTGGTGAAATTGATCTGTGAAATGGATTTGGTGAAACCGAACTGTGAAGCCAATTTGGTGAAACTGATCTGTGAAACCGATTTGGTGAAACAGATCTGTGAAAGCGATTTGGTGAAACCGATATGTGAAACTGATATGGTGAAACCGATCTGTGAAACTGATTTGGTGAAATTGATATGTGAAAACGTTCATTGATGCTAATCTATGTAGCTGATTAGTGAGGCTGATATGTGAAGCTGATATGTGGAGCTGATCAGTGAAGCTGATATGTGAATCTGATCTGTGGAGCTGATGGGTGCGACAAATTGATTAGTCCAGGACACCCCAACACTTAGAATTTTGGAGAATTAATTGACCAGGATGGTCTGGGCCATTACATCAGATACCACTCAAATTTATTGTTGCACTCAAGAATAGTAGAGTAACCCAAACAACCCCTCTAGAAGATACCTCTCAGGGAAAAACCACCCCAAATATCTATACGAATCCCAAGGATCACATTGTCATGACACACGGATATGGGAGTTCTTTCCTCCATGTCAAGATATTATCCACTTCAGGCAGCACTGACTCGCCCGCACGGGTTTAATCACATCCACCTTAATACTTCTTGATTAGGGAGTTGGTCCCCCCTTCCCCACATATCATGAATTTTCCGAATCATTCACAAGATAAGGAAAAAACATCTCATAAACCAACAGGGTCATCATTACGTCACAACATGTCGCAAAAACAACAACAACAAGGATTGCTTGGAACAGATACTCAAAATAGCTTTGGGAACTGGGCACATATCTAAGCTTCTCACCCCCGTGTCCTCTCCTCGTGGCCACTGTGCCTCCACAACACACAAACCAAAGGGATTTTTCATCCATGAAGCACTTTCTCATTTTGATCCTCGATCCTCACTGGTCTCTCCACGAACAAAGCGTCATCACCTATATCCAATTCTGCCAAGTCAATGACATGGGAATCATCATGTAGAAATCGATGAAGCTGGGAGATGTGGAAAACTTCAGGGATCCTTTCCAACTGAGGTGGCAATGCTAGCTGATATTCCACCTCCCAGACTCTCCCCAACACTTCAAAGGAACCGATGAACCGAGGAGATATCTTGCTCCCCATGCCAAACCTTCGCTACCCATGTCAAGGGGAAACCTTTAAGAACACATGGTCTCTAACCTCGAACTATAAGGGCCTCCTCCTATGATCGGAATAAAAATTATGTCAGTCTTGGGCTTCCTTAATCTAATGTCTGGATGGTCTTCTCTATCTCCCTATCTGTTTGGGGGTGGAAAGCAATGCTAAGACGTAGTTGGGTTCCAAAAGCATGTTGTAATAACCTCCAAACTTGTGAGGTAAACCGTCCATCCCTACCCGAGACTATGGATATCAGAAATCCATGAAATCATACCACCTCATCCATGTATCTCCGTGCTAAGGCATCCACCACACTCAACTCCTTGATCGCGAGAAAGTGAGATGATTTCATTAATCGGTCTACCACTACCCAGATAGAATCACAACCTCCTTGAACCCTGGGTATTTTTAGGACGAAATAAAATGATATTTCATCCCACTTCCACACAGGGACATCTAAAGGCTACAACAAAACTCCTGGGACACAGTGTTCATCCTTCACTTGCTGACACACCAAGCGCCTTGCCACAAACTCTTCCACTACCCATTTCAACCCGAGCCAACAAAACTATTACTCCTTCCTCGGTACATCTTGGAAACTCCAGGTTCTACCGCTATGGGTAAGGTTATGGAACTCACGAATAACTCCCTCATGCATCATCTTTGGGACAAACAACTTCCATCAGAAAAGCAACTGATTCTGACCATCCTTCGACCACCCTTCCGGAGCATTGCCTTAGTTAACCCGATCACACATCACCTCACTCTCTATGTCTTCCCACTGTGATTCCTCCACCCACCGCAGTAGAGAGGATTGCACATTCATCTGAAATAGACAACCTCTACCACCATCCCCCCTTACATCCAGGTGAAGGGAAGCCAACTCCTCTATTTCCTTCCAATCATCCACAGATTCTTGAACTTCTTCCCCCCATGACTTCCTGCTCAAGTCATCAACCACAAAGTTACCCAAACCTTCAGAGTAAGAGTTATTGAAGTTTTAGTCCTGGAGAAACACCACCAACCTTCATTGTCGCATGTTCAGGTCCCGCTGGGTAAATATATGCCTCAAACTCTTGTGATCTATGAATACCACAATGTGCTCCCCGATGAGGTAATGCTGCCACAACATCAATGCCAAAAATACTACTGCAAGCTCTAGGTCATGGGTGGAATAGTTACACTCATGAGGATGTAACTACCTAGACCCATAAGATATCACTCTCCTTTGCTGCATCAACACACACCCTAGACCAAGTCTAGAAACATCACAAAACACCTCAAATAACAGCCCCTCATCTGTTAGCCTCAGCACTGGGGCACTAACCAACTTCCCTTTTAGATAATTGAAGGCTTCTTGGAACTGCTCACCCCACATGAAGGTCTAGTCCATTTTGGTCAACGTTGTCAAGGGGGGCTGCAACTTGAGATATTTCATGTACAAACTTCTGATAATATCCTTCCAGACCCAGAAAATTGCGATCCTCCTTCACATTCATGTGTGCTTCCCAAGAAACAACCTCTGTCACCTTTGACGGATCAATATCTACCCCTTGTTGAGACACCATGTGTCCAAGGAAATGCACTTCTCGTGTCATGAACTTTCACTTGGTCAATTTCCCATAGAGATGGTGATATCGAAGGATTTCCAAGACCATCCTGAGCTTCTTAGTATGTTCCTCCCCGTATATTGAGTAGATCCCATGGTTAAGGGTAAAATTGGTTTACCAAAGGTTAATCCAAAGAGAAAATGGTTATAATTAACAAAAGAAATATATAATTTCTATTTAATGACTACATTTTAATCCTTTTTCATATAAATTCTACAAATTTCCCATTTTGGATCTATATGACCACAATTATAACCTTTATAATACTTTATGTGATAAAAAAAATCCCACTTTTCTAATTTTAATAATTATATTATTTTTTATAGGGATAAAAAAACTATTTTTGGTTGTATATTATAATTTTGAAGATAAATGATTTTTTTCATGATAATTTATTTCTAATTTTTTAATAAAATAATTATCATAACTTATTATGAAATAATGACACAATAATTATGTAATTAAAAAATAATAATTTTAAAATGTATTAAAACTAATATAATTTTCCCACAAATACTCTATTAAAATGATTTTTTGATAAAAATATAATTTTAATTGTTTTTTGGAGGTTTATATTTGAATACATTGTTTTACTTGGTGTTTTTAAAGTCAAATTAAATGAATAGTGTCAAAATAAACATTAATTATATTTTATAATGAATAATTTTTTATTAAATGTGTTCAATTTCCTAAAATTTCATATTCATTCATTTTAATTGAAAATGGATGATAATACCAATAAATATCCAATTATGGGTTATTTTTACTTTTATAGTATCTCTCCCTGAACCCACAAAGAATAAAAATAGATATACAATAGTAATATTCCATAATGTTTAAAACAAAATGATAATGGTTGTAACCTAACACAAACTTATCCAAATTTGATTTTATGGGATAATTTTGATTCAAAATCCTATTTTCCAAGAAGTTTCTCAATTTTGAGCCATTGGAATATGAAAATTAATTTACATTAATTTAATACCTTAAGAAATTCAGAGAGTGTCCCTTCCCTAACTTATAAAAGAGAAACCCCTAGGCTATTTTCCTCACACTTCAAATGATTTTTTTCCAAAATAAATTCATAACCAAAATCCTTCATTACTTCCCTTATGAATTCTTAGTGGAGTTTCTTATAAGAAAACCCTTCTAGGTAATCTTTTGGTGGAAACCTAAATAGGATATCCGTAGAAGAGGTATCGTTCTTAACCAAGTGTTTTGGTTTTATTTATTATTAGAAATCATTCAAATATTATTCATCCTTGATGATATAACAAAATCATTATATTTGATATAATAATATATTTTTATGTTAATTTATTACCATATATCATTCTCCTCTTACATTAAATGGGAAAATGAAACAATTGTTCATATGTACAATAGACTATTGACATGTAAAACACTTTAATTAATTTTCCACCACCACCACTCAAGAATGGTCCTAATAATTGAATTACTATATATATATATATATGATATTTATGAAATATTAATCATTATATAAATAGTATATATTATATAATTTCTCTCATTTCTATTCATTTAAATATGATTACATTGTGCGTATATGTGGATTACCACCTCCATAAAGAAATGTAATTCCTATTTTATAACCACACCACATGAATAAAATATATAAGTGAATATAAAGAAATAATATTACATTTATGTTTTAATGGTCATTTTGTGAATATATAAAGATCAATCCATTATGATCATTGAATAATGGAAATGTTACTAATGTGCACATACAACTTACCATCTTCATGTTTATAATGTTGTAAATTTTTAAAAACCATACATCATGGTTGGTCAAAAAAAAGAATAATTGATGTATAAAAATGATAATTATGTTATTTTTATTATTCTATATATGATGTAATAATGATATTTTTTCAATTATCCAAATACCAAAGTCATTTTGGAAATATTAAATGAATATTGTTAAAAAAATTGATATAAACTTAATTGATTCAGAAAATAAATATATCATGTTAATAAATAATATAAAATTTATAATTGGATTTAATAATATCCTTAAAAATATAATTAACAAAAGTTTATTATTCTAGATGATAAAATATGTGTTTGATGAGTTAAAAATGAGGTTAGAGATATTATCGCAATTTGCTTTCATTGAGGAATATTTTAATGTTATGCCTCTAATATCTTTGGTAGGGTGTATATGTTGCCACTTTTATATGCTTTATCATCAATAATTAGTACATCCTGGTATTTTCCATTTCAATTAAATATATTTAATCAAAGGTATTTTTACATGAAAGGTATCATGTTGTAAGTAGATTCATAACACACTTTATTTTTATCGAGTAATATTACATCTTCATTATCTTTGATATTCTAGGAAATTGTTTGTAACAAAATTTTATTATTTTATATTTTATATATACTTGTTTATATGTATTTACATTTTATAAACATAATCAATTCAATGAATAATTCTTACTTCAATAGTAAGATCATTGTAAGGGATTTCATCACAATTTTGTCTCTATTGAAATATATTTAGAAATATACACTTACATACTTTTATGTGGTTTATATAATTACAATTTTTGTTATTGATGATGAATATATATTTATTAATTATGATTAATGATTCAATATTTTCTAATCTTCAAAGTTTAATCCCTAAAAGAAAATTCGATCCTATTTATCTTCTTGATAAGGTATATTGTTCATGCATATCAATATTTGTTTCAAAATTATTTTAAGAATGTTATTTTTATTCTAAAAAATAAATTATTAATGATATTTTATGTTATCCTATAAATTTTATTATTTTTTAAATATTTAAAGGGAATATTTTTAACATATATGACCTTAAAAGTCTTTCCAACCACCATAACCATTTTATGATATGAAGTTTCTCCAATATGTTTTACAAAGGTTTTACAAAGAAAAATATTTTGAGAAAGTATATATTAATATATATAATCATGCATATTTTATTCATCTAGATAAATGAATTTATTTCAAGACTAATATCCATGATACATTTAAAACGTCATCTTTGGTATCTTATTAATTATGTGGTCTTTAGTAATATCTTAAAATATTTGATTTCCTATGATAATTGGACATTAAATTTATATTAAATATCCATATTTTCATGAACCAACCTGTGTACCCTCATAACCCAATAATTGATCCTGCCTTGACATAGCTCGAAGGGTGTTCCCAATCCCCTAGGTCGGTGACTAGCACCTAGCATCATAAAAAATGAATGTGGGAAACAGATTCACTAAAAATTGTATTTGTAAAAGAAAAAAGACTATATGAATATCAAAATAAACTCTATTGGGTGTAATATACCAAAATTCAATAAGGAAATAAAGCCTATAACATTATAACCAAAGAACCAAAATAGGGAAAACATCCCAAGTCTCTATGGATGAAACAGATTAATTCCAAGGTTCAATTTCTAAATCCACCTCGAAAAGACCACATTCCCTAACTCAAAAATTCAAGGAGATAATATAAAAATACATCAAGTATCATATAGGGTGTATTCGAAAGCCCATTATGATTTCCTAAAACATTTCATAACTATATACCAATATCAAATTAACCCAAAAATGTACTTTCAATTTTTAAATATACAAGGTTGGTATGTAAAAAATAATATTTAAAAAAATTATGCCTTACAAATTGTAATATAGAAATGTAGTAGAAATTCCTACTTCACATTTCAAAAGATTGAAATACATTTCACATGACGAAATTTTCCTTTAAAAAAAGGGTGCTTTATATAAATGGTACTTTTTACAAAATGGATTAAATAAAATATTTTATATATAATCAATTATATAAGTTTACAATTCATGAAAATAAGTTTATAAAAATGGTATATACATTTGAAATACAAAAAAGTGAGAAATATAGTATTGCACCAAATAAGTATGGATGTTCTAGGATATAGGGAACGAATATTGTGAAGGGGAAAGTATGTACATATTTCCCTTTCGTCCTAAAGAAAAGTGGACTCATCACCATTATTTGAGGAATGATAATGTGCTATTATGATGTTTTAGAATATTGTAAGTCATAATTTTCTACCCAAAATATCTCACTAACAACCTAAAGCTTTCATGTGCTCAAGTAGAAACAATTAAGAGAAATTTATTTAAATAATACATAAAATAAAATTAAATCTTATTTCCACCATTTCAAATATTCCAATTTTCTCTATTAAAAACATAACGTGTTTTTAATAAAAAAAATTCCTTTTTTAATGAAACCAATGTGTTTCTATTGAAAAAATTTATGAGATTTTCAGAAAAATAGGTTTTTGAAACCAATTCATGAAAATTCATAATCTATTTCACAATTAAATCCAATAATTTAATTTTCATACAGTTTCAATCCTTTTAAAAAACACAACCTAATTTACTAGAATTGTGTATTTTCCTAGTTTTATGCCGAAGAAAACCAAATCCTAAATTCATTGGAATTGGGTTAATAAAATGATTGGAATAAATTTATATGATTTAAGGAATATAAGTTTAAATAAAACTGAATTTAAATCAAATAATTAATGGTTAGTTAGATTGAAAATCAAATATGAACCACTTACCTATCTAACAGAAACAAGATGCCCCCAATGAAACCTGCCAACAAGAACGAACGCACATAAGATCTTAGAACTCAACCTAGAAACAATATTGAATAAAACAATGCTTAGATCAATCAAACCCAATAAGTTCCATCAATCTCTAAGGAAAGAATAGATAAAGGTATGGGTAGGAATGGAGAAAATTTACCTATAAAGACACACCGTGATCACCATAATGATCAATTACTAAATAAAATGGTCAAATGGGTTTGGTGGATCCAAAAACTATCAGGGTAAGAATATAGTTCAAGTGAAAGGGAGTTTGGAGGAAGAAAAAATAAAAATTGAGCAATAAATCTTATTTGAAAATGAGGCTCAGGGTTTTACACAATGTGTAATCTTTTTAAATGTCATGTACTTTGAAATTCTCATATCTATTGAATAACTCACCACCTCATGCTAAAAACAAATTATTTTCATTTTATGATTTACGAAGAATTTAACCATATCAAATGGTGTGTAATTATTCATCATGGTGTAGAAATTAAATGTTAAATTTAATAATCCAAAAAATATACCACTTTACATTTATCGGTATCCTCCCAATACCTTTTCAACCATACTCAAAAAATGAAAAAAAAACCACAACATGTTTTAGAATTTACCTATTAGAAAGGAAATGAGATGTTACATATATTATTTGTATCATGGATATAATTTTTTCATAAATGGTTTAAAATAAAAAATAGTACGCTTTACTATGAATGTTATTTGACTAAATTAGGAATTATTGATAATATATTTTCTATACTCAATAGATATATTTGTTGAAATGGAATATTATCCACGAATTAAATCTATAATTTTAAATAAGACAAATGCATTTAATATGTAGTGATGGGTGGGGCATAGAATTATATATCCCATCGATGCATTGGATGATCTCATGTGGCTAGTCAGATGGTCACATTAAATTAGTGGTTACCCATTGATGTAAATTTTCATGACAGAAGGCCTTGATAATATAGATATGATTTAGTCAGAGATAATGACATTAAATAATATGAATTTAAATTATTTATAATTAAATTATTATTATCTATTATATTATTACAAAGATATTATCCATGGATGCATTTCATGCTCATGTAATTATTTAAATGGAATGTGTTTTCATTTATTTAATTTAACATATTGATTATTCCTTATTTACTTTTGATGTCTACTATTATATGTATCCCTTACTGATTAACTGAGATCACCCTTATTTTTTCATTTTCCAATGGATATGAAGAAGTAATCTTGAAATGTGTTATAGGATGAATAATATTTAATTTCCCTTTGTTATATATATTTTTATCAAACAAAATGTGAGATTCAAGTAGGGATATAGTTTACCAAGTTTACTAAATGATTTTTCCATTCTAGAAATGACTCCTTATATCTAGTTCATATTTAATAAAGTAACCACTGAATGTAAGATACTAGTTTATATGTATTTATAGTTGGTATCATAGAAAGGTTTATTAGAAACATTGGTAATGAGATTTAGGAAAACATATATTATGGAACTTAAACCAACAATTGACTTTGAGGATAATTCTAAGTATATGATTACATCCTAATTCTTTGGTAAGGTAGAGATTAAGTGAGTTTCCTATAATTATTTCCCTATATAGATATTATAAGGGGATACATTTTATGAATAGATGCATCTTGGGGGAATAAACAAGGAGTGTTGGTTGAGTACATATCAACAATTATTCTGGTGCATAGTGAGTTTTCCGTTAATCTACACCAAGTTTGAGACTCTTGAGGGATATGAATCAGTTAATTCACATTTCTATATAAACAATAATGACGATTAAAAGAGTTAAAACAATTGAAACCTAAGATATTCCATAGTGATGTGGGATAATACTAAAGTGTCTTGGGTCTACATATATCTGATTAATCATATGTTTAATAGCCTAGAAACACTTTTTGAGGTGTTATGTGATATCAGTATAACATGATTATGGAAATATAGTGTTACATTTATGGTAAAACCGCATTTGGGTTTAATATGTGTTTTAATGAATGGTTTATTTGAATAATGATGCTTTAATATTATGATAAACATAAGTTTAAAGTAATTAAAAACATTTTGGGTAAAAATAATCAAGGGTTTCAATGTAATAATACTTAATTAAAATAAACCCATTTTGTAAAAAAAATTAAGTTTATAGAAAAACTTAGTGATTAAAAAGTGACTTGATGATTAATGTTATTTTTAGGATGTTCATCATAATCTTGGGGAATTTATAATAAGTATATTTATATAGTTTTTTTAAAAAGGAAAAATTGTCACGTCTAACAAAGTCATAGGGCTTGAAACCACAACCGATGTACAATAAGTGAGAAATTCCTATTATTGGCTTATGTGATTTTCTAGTTAGTTTGATTTTAGGATGATTTGATGGATTACAATTAGTTTTATTATCAAATAATATGATAGGAGATAATATGTTAGAATTTTTGGGTTTTTGAAGTTATTAATGATATTTCCTGATATATTTTAGTGGGGTTAGGTATATATAACTATTTTATTTAACATAAAGGAATATTTCAGATGAATAATAGTACATTTGGGGAGGTGTAAGGATAATATTATGAGATAATATTTTTGGTTAAAACTTTTTTTAATTTTGAGGTTATTGTGGTAATTTGGGTTATATGGTTATTTAATGAATGATATATACTAAACCATTGGTTTTATTATTTAATTTTATATAATAATGTAATATTTACTCATATTAATGTCTATTAATTTTTAAAATTTAAATAACTTGAGATAATTTTTTTTGGATTTAGTAATGATTGGAGGAATAACATGTTAGAATTTTATGGATTTCTTGATTCATTAATAGTTAATTTTATTGCATTAGGCATAAAAAATCATCTTGGACATTCATTAATCTGTGTGATAAATGATGTTGATAGTTATTGAAGGACAAGCAATGGATTAAATTGTGCTTATGAAATAATAAGATATCAAGGAAATAGATTTTCTAGTGTTCACTATTTTTGATTGTAAATGAATCCCTAAAATTTAGTACAAAGGATTTTGAGATAAAAATGGTATAAAATTACCTTTATCTATAATTAATCAATGGTATTTTCACCCATTATAGATTTAATGATTTTTAGTCATTAACTTTCAAAGGACCATGTTATTTTTCACTATCTATGATTCCTTGGCCATTATTTTTCTTCTCTATGGCCATATTTTTACATCAAATTAATATTATTCTTTTTGGAATCATAGTTTAGTTTCATTCTAGTTAAAATTTATATTTCCCTTTCTCTCTTTTTAAGTGATTGTTTTATTAACAAATTTAGAATGTGGGTTTTCCACAAATGAATTTTCAAATATAAAACCCTTTCTTTCCAAGAAGATTTTAAACTTATAATGATTCAATTTATTAAAGGTGAATAAAATGAAACTACTATAGTTTTTAAAATTATAATTTCATGTTCTACACCATATATGAAACATAACAATGAGTTTGGATGACCCAAAAAATATATTATATTAATATTTCCATTATAATATAGATATTGAATTGGATTTTATAAAATGTATTATAAACCTTATGAAATACATATATGGGTCCTATGAAATAAAAATACATAAAGTAATTCTAAGAAAATAAGAAAAGAATTTTCCATAAAGTGATTTTATGCTTAATAATATTTTTCTTCAAAAATGATTTTTTTTTATTTTTTTATTTGGATAATATAATTAATTTATAAATATTTTAGTAATGGTATTTTATAAAAATGATATAATTATGTAAATCAACTTATCAGAATTTAATCAGGGATAAATTTTCATATTTTTCTCAAAATATCGTATTTTTAGTGAATAGTAAAAGATATCGTTTTTGTATAACATCCATTTATTTTCATTAAATAATATAATTTGAGGTCTGAAAATATTTTAGTTTTTTATTTAATAAACATATGAGGAATTTAATTTATAATTATCTAATTAATTGTATTTGATTTATAAATTTAAAGTATTTTGATATAAATCTATTTTTATACTTAAAAACATATTTTTTCTTCTGGAAACTATTTCAAGGGCCTAGTTTTTTTCAATTTTAATTAATTTAAATAAATATAATTAATAATTAATAAAATTATACTTATAAATTATATATATATGTGTGTGTTTAAATTATTATAATTATTATAACTAGTCCTATAGTTAATGTAATATCATCTTTTTCTTGAAAAATTAATTTATAGAAAATTGTTTTTCAACAGATTTTAAGGGTTTTTTGTTTTAATTATTTCCCTTATTTGAATTGAATTTGATAAAATAGACTTCATATTTGGAATATTCATAATTAATATTTCGTAATAAGGTAAACATAAATTTTTATGATAATAAAGAGTAAAAATAGTAAAAGTATTTTACTATGGTTAAAGGGAAATCAAGATTACCATGGGTTAAACTAAAGTGAGAAGTGTTAAAATAACCTAAAGGCTTGTCAAATTTCAATTGAATGTAAATATTTAAACCATTTATTATCTATCTTCTTAAAATTTTATATTTTTGATCCCTATGACTATAATTGTGTCCTGTATAATACATTATGTATAGAAAAGAAAAAAATGTCACCTTCATGATTTTAATAAATATTATATTTTTTGATAAGGAAAAAATCATTTGTTCTATTTTAAATAATAATTTAAAATATAAATAATTTTTTTATCAGGTAATATTTTTATAATTTTTATTGATGAAATAATAACCTTGAATTCTAATATAACATCTGACACAATAATTATTTAATTAAAATAAAATAAAATAAAATATAAAAAAATTAAAAAATATATTATTTGAATGAATTATTTTTTTACAAAAAATTTTAAAGATACTTATAAAATTTTAGGGATTTTGGATAGGTTTATATTTGAATCATGCATGTTATTTGATGTTTTAAATATCAACTTTAATGAATAATGTCAAAATTGAAATTAACGATATTTTGTGATAAATATCATTTTTTTTAAATTATTTAATATTATAATAAATATCATATTCAAACAAGTGAATGGGAAAAGGATAATAATTTCAAAAATTGCCTTTTTGTCTATTTTTTTATAGTCACATTCCTTGACCCTAAATTTTTGAAAATGTTAATATCACAATAGGGGTCAAAAATGGATAAAAGGGGTTAAAATAAGAACATAGAGGTAAGAAATATGCCCCAGTTTTATTCGAAAATATTATGTTTACTAAATATAATCCATTAAGATTTTTTTCAATTTGGCTCAATTTGAATATGGGAATTAATTTAAATTAATTTAATACTTTAAGATATTCCAATAGAACTGGTCCCCTCACTTATAACAGAAAACATCCTATCCTCTTTTCATCAAAAATAAGAGTCCTTTTTTGGAAAAACCATACCAAATTTCATTCCTTACTTACATTCCTAGTTCCTAAAGGCATTGTATTTATTATAAAACCCTCAAAGGAAGGGACTTGGTGTAATTCAAAAGAGGATGTCTAAGGAAGAGGTATTGTTCTTAACCCAACATTTTTGGTTTATTTTCCCTTACATCTAATTAAAATTTTATTTAACCATGAAGAAATTATAAAATCAGTATATGTGATATAATGAGAACTTTTTATATTAATTTAATTCCATATATACATCCTCTTTTCCTTAAAATGGGAAACAAAACTGTGGTTTGTTTGTATGATGACTACTGTTTCACTAAGCATTGTAATTTGTTTTCAATCACCATCGCTCTTGATAGATTAAAATTATGGATTTAATATATATATATATATATATTAATATAATTAAATATTCATCATTCAGGTAATAGTATAAATCATATAATTTCTGACATTTCTATTCATTTAAAAATGATAACTTCATTTGTGCGTATGTGTCGATTTCCACCTCCATGAAGCGATGTGATTTGTTTTTAATAACCTCATATCATGAATTCTATTTATAAGTGTATTTAAATAAATAATATAATATTTATGTTAAAATGATTATTTTTTAAATAATAAATACTAATTATATTCATTACATCTGATCGTTGAAAAATGGAAACGTTACTCATGGATATGTACGGCTTACAATATCCAGGATTGTATCGTAGTTCATTTTTTGTAACTATATAGAATTTTTAGTTTTTTAGAAATATAATTTATATATAAAAATAATAATTATTTCAAGATTTTTATTCAATTGATGATGTAAAATTGAACTATTCTACCATAATGATACCGCAAACTCCATTATGGACATATGAACTGAATATTGTCAAAATATCCCAAAAGAACATAATTGATTAAGTAAAGTAATATATCATGTTAAAATATAAAATATAAGGAATAATGAAATGGAAAAAGGTTATTAATCATGTAAATAATTAATAAAAGTTTATTATTCAGGTTTATAAAGTACATATGTAATGATTCGGGCACGAGGTAAGGGATTTCATCTCAATTTCCTTTCATTGATGTATATTTTAAGGTAATGCACATGATAATTTTATTGGGAATTTGTATCCCAATTTACATATTATATCATAAATTCTGAAATATTTATTTTATTTAAATTTTCAATTAAAATTATTTCATACAATGGATTTTTAAATGAATTTTATCAAGTGGTAATGGGTTTTATAACTTATTTTATTTTTATTGGGTTACATTACTTATTGGTTTCCTTCAATATTATAATATTGTGTGGGTTATTAATTTTTATTATTATTTTATTTTATTTTAATTTTTTATGTATTTACATTTGATACACATATTTACTTCTTTGATTAGTTCGCACTTCAACAGTATGATCATTGTAAGGGACTTCATCTCAATTTCTAATCCACTGAGACATATTTGGTTATATGAACATATTATATTCTATATTGGTCATTTACCACCCCTTTTAGGTATTTGACATGAATATATGTTAATTCAAAATGATTAATGACATAATTAATGATAATATTTCAAGATGATTGTTTAAAAGAAAGTATGATCTTATTTCTCTTCTAGATCGATAATATTTTTATTCAATATCAATATTTATCAGAATTATTATATGAATGTTGTTTTTATTTAATGTAGAAAAGCATTATTTGAGTTTCCCTTTAATTTTTACATGGTATAAAAAGAATCATTCTAATGTTGTACTGAAAGGGATCATTTTTGAACTTCATTACAAAAAAGTATAAGGGAATTTTTTTAATGTACAAAACACTAACTGAATCCCCGCTACTATAACTATTTTAAAATATTTAGTTTCATCTTTTGGTTTTCAAATATTTTAATAATTATACACATTTCATAATTTTTATTTAAATATTTATCTTCCATTTTATTTTATTCTTACAAATACAATAATTTTATTCAAAACATTTGTTTTTGATGAATTTAAAGGTTATATTTTATCTTTTATTAATTTAGTGTTCATTAAATTCCACTTATAACATTAAATTTTTCATGGTCATTAAAAATTATATTTTCCTTAAATATCCATATTCTTGGTATCAAGGATATGACTATTTCCTAAAAATTATCTATTTCTAATGTAATAAATTGACCATTCGATCTAGGATAATATATTTAGGGTCTTTAGTGTAACATTAAAAAAATCAATGTTATGGTTGATGAAAACCAATTTTTTTAAAACCAGACCAGGTATGAATTTCAAATCTTTATATCCTACAAACAAAAAATTATCACATAAATTTAAAAACGGATTATTAATATTTTTTAAAAACATTACTAAACATGAATATAAATGTAATTTAATAAATGAATAATAATTTTATTTACCTTCAAAAACAAGTGATAAAAATATCAAATTTTCATATTCAATTACTTTAAAAATACCATCTGAAAAAGTATACCACTAATCATTTATAACCAAATTATAAAAAACATGTCAAAAATATCAAAAATATCATATTTATCACTATACAGAACACCTTGGATATCTACCACACAATGGAATAATTTTTGTGGTTAGTTTTAAAAATACTATAGAAAATCCTCCACCATTTTGAGGGCCATGTTATTTTATTAAATTGAGAGTATAAAAATACTATGACTAAAAATTTTTGGGAATGTTAAATAGACCACCAAAAGCACCATTAACTGGATAATTCCATTTTTCTTTCCACTATGGTTCTCTTTTCTGTTAGAATACAAGGAGGATGATGAAAACTCCACTGTGAGATTCAAGTTGTTTTCTCTGGTGTAACACCCCAAAATTTTATGAAAAATATTCTTTTTAACTTCATTAATGTCTTGTTTTGTACGCTACACCAAAAGGAGCTTGCACAACACGCATCCTTTACTTTCCTTGCATTACACGCAATCGCGACCTTCCTCGATAGCGTGTGTAGTACGCAATACCGAGTTTCACTAAACAACGATATGCTATTAAAATATTATTAAAACTAGCCGTTATGAATAGTAATAACAACTTTTTGAAATTTTTTAAATTTTATTTTTCAAAATGGACTTCGTTTTTGGATTTGGAATATCGAAATTATCTTAGGGTGAAATTTTGGTACTTTTCGGATAAATTTCATTTTCTGATGAATAGTGAAAATTAATAAATTTTAATTAAAAACAACATTTTTAACGAAATAATTAATAGCGATAGATTATTAATTTGAGTGGTTTTAAATTATATATAGAATATATTTTTATAATGTAATACAATTTTGGTCATTGGATGTAATTTCACATTTAAACCAGATATAAACAAGTGTCAATCTTTTGATAGTTATTATCTCTTAAGAATACGCTATTTGTTTTGACGACGAGAATTAAATTTTAAATTAATTAATGCAACTGATATGTTTTGAATTTGGTAAGATATATATCATTTTTGAGTTCATAATATCAAATATATCTTAGACCTAATTTTTGGTATTTTTCAGGAAACTTTCATTTCTTGATGAATAGTGAAACCACTAAGTGGTAGTTAAAAAAATGAATTTTTCATAAAACATAATTTTACTGCTTGTGTGAGTGGAATTTCAAAAATCTGAGAGACACGGTTGATATCAGTAAGTAAAATGTGGTTCAATAAGATGAAAATAATTTTTGGTGAATAGTAACTTTTTACTTTTTTTACCACGGTTAAAAGTAGATAGGGAAATTAAGGGTAAATTTGATATTATTATTACCTTAACACATGTCCTAATTCTATTGGAGAAGTGTAACTCGACCAAAAACAACCTTAGGAATAAAATATAACCATTTAGGCCCACTTGTATTAGATTTGGACATTTATTACTAATTTATTTAAAGAAGGGTTAAAATATTTAAAATCAATGTTTAATAAGTAGATAATTTTTAATATAGGGTTACACATAAGATAAATTAGACTATAAATATTAATTAGAAAGATAAAAATATTTCCTACATAATGGTATTTTATTTTTAATTTTTAGACAATAAATAAGTTAATTTATTTATGACACAAAGATGATACAATAATTATCTTTTTAATGAAATATTGACATAATTAATGTTATAAATACCAAATTAAATTTAATTTGAGACATTTTATGAATTACACTAATTTTCTAGGTTAATATGACATGTTATTATTGATTTAATTAACTTTTTTTGAACTAATAATTCTGTTATGAGTTTTATGAAAATCAATTACTAAATAGTGTCAAAATTGACATAAAATAGTTTTTTAAAAACATATTATATTATTAATTGATATATTATTCCTAAAAATATAAGTTTCAGAAAAATGACTTAGATGAGGTTATATATATTAATAATAAACAACCTGGGGTTAGTTTGGATGCTTATAGTAAGTTTATTAACCTTATAGTATAAGAACACAAGAAGACACGGTAAAAGTTAAATTATTTAACTTAATGTTAAATCTAAATGATAAGGTTAAAATAGGAACATAAACTTGTCTAAATTCTATTTCATGAGAGGATTTAGACCCATCCCTACCTTATATTCGAAATAAATCAATTTTGAGCTATTTAAAACCGAATTTGACTTTATAATAAAATAATATTTTTTGTTTTTTCAAAGGAGCCCCTCTCCTCCCATATAAAAGAGCACCTCCTCCCTCTCTCCTCCTCACACCACTTTGAGCCTTCAAGCTCGTCCAACCCCTGCCCAATTATCTTCTCCACTTCCCTAGAAACATCCTAGAGGTCCTAGTCCTCTTCAAAGACCAATCTTAGTGCCCTAAGAGGAGGACTCAAGGAGGCGCTTCAAAGAAGAGGTAATGTCAGTTACCGATTCTTTCAACTTTATTTCTTCTTCCAATTCTTCTTCTTAGGTTGTTTCATTATGAAGTAATAACATCATTATCACTCATATAATTATATGTTATTATAAGTATGAAACAACCCTATTTCACCATCTATCCATCCTACGGAAAACAAAATCACCGCGCGTGCGTACGTACGGAATACCGTCTCCACGCCGTGGTGTAATCTATTTTCTACCACCACCTAACGTGGATGGGTATAATGGTATACATGATAACTATATATGATAATTTTTAAAGTTATATTGATTCTATAATAGTATAAATACACTCCAATAATATTCCATGATCATGGGAATGATATCATCGCTCGTGCGTACGTACGGAATACCGTCTCCACGACGCGATGTGATTCATTCTCAATGATTAACCATTCATAAATGATTATAAAGTATATATAATAAGTAATCATGAAATATATGACATAATAATGATACTGGATTTATTTATATATATATATGTATGTCATCCAATTAATTCCATTCAATTCAATGAGGAAACGAAAACAACGTTCATGCGTACGTAAGGCCTACCGTCTCCATGAACGGTGTATTTCTTTCCATTTATTGATATATTATATATATGTATATTCTGAATATATATTATATATAAATCATGTTTTATATTCTGGAATTAAGTAATCATGATCTATGTAATCATATGAATAATTACAAGTCAAAACACGGACGACAAATGAAACGATTTTACCCAAAACGCTCTTTAACATGGAATTTCCAAAAGAACGGGTAATATAAATTCATAAGTTAACCATATATGATATCATAACAATGAATATGATTCTGTAATAAGTCAATGGAACTATTTAAATCATTATACAGGATGTTCAGATACATATGAAGGATATCGGACCTAAGGTAAGGGATAATTTTGCAAATCTCAATTTTATCCGAGATTGCTTATTCGTAAGTATTTACTGGGGTTATTTCTATCATCCATGTACGTGTTTTATAAAAGTATTTTTAGGAATGTTTAAAGTCCATTTTATCCATTCTGGACTTTTACTACTTGGTATGTAAGTAATATTTCTTTTGTTACGAGGTACTTTTTTACTTTTCTGGAAAAAGTACGAGAAGAATGTTTTTTTAACTTATACGACATGAAAGGATTTTTACGATTTTATAAAGCCTTATTTTCATGAAGCTTCCTACAAAATATTTAATGACTATTTTCAAAAAAATATCTCTCTTTTAAAATTATATGACCTTTTGTGAAAATAAATTGATTTTGAAGAAGAAAGGATATTTTCCTGAAGAATTCATTTCAAGTGTTTTATCAAAACCATTTTCCATCTAAGATGACATTATTTCATTAGTGTATGTTTCAAGAATAATGTCTCTATGACTTACATGGTTTCACTTTCCTAATTATGAAACGATATCCATTTCTTTTATATGGATTATGTGATGATGGGATTATGTTTATGAAACCCATTTTATTCATTGGGTTATTACGAATGGTGTATGCTTATTTTGTGGCACAAGTAAGAATGATTTCATTATGAGATGGGTGGGAATTATATCTACCTCCAATGCATTGGTTAAAGATTTTATATCTCATGAGATAGGCATGGCTGGAATGGTAAGTTAATCCGGTTTAGTGTTACAGGACTGAAACGAGGATTGAACTCGATTCAGAATGGGACTTTGTCCACTAAGATGGTCTGGGCAGCAATGCCTTGGATACTATGGAAATCATTACATGTGATTAATGGATTCCACGGTTACATGTTTTATTCCCATGCCATTTTATCATGGTTTATGTTCCATTATTATCTATACCTTATGCACTTCCATGTTT
Organism: Viscum album; assembly: GCA_963277665.1. Lineage (NCBI taxonomy): Eukaryota > Viridiplantae > Streptophyta > Magnoliopsida > Santalales > Viscaceae > Viscum > Viscum album. Next base: position 1,411,091,404 of record OY728125.1, read on the forward strand.
TACGTCGTTGCTCAAGATTTTGATGTTTAAACATTATGTTCATGTTTTTAAGTTCAAATGTATATGGTATATTTTATTTTATCCATTCTTACCCTTACTGAGCATTTGAGCTCACCCTTTTTATGTTTTCTTTTTCCCAGGATATAAAGAAAGGTTTTAGGTAAGAAAAAAAGGGTAAGATCTTTATGGGAGATATTGAAGATCTTTCACCACGATTAGAAGATTACGTTCCAAGTTTCCAAAGACACTAAACTATTATGGTCCTTGTGTGTCTGTTTTTGTTATGTATTAAGTATTCTTCTAATGTAATGTAATTTCCATGTACGTCAAGCTTCGGGTATCTACAGTTGGTATCAGAGGGAGGTTAGGAATGTATCCGATCCTTGGGAACTCTCACATGTGAGCATTGGACGAAGCATGGCTCTCCGCCCAATGGCTTAATGAGGAAATGGCTTCCACTGGGGATGGTGGTGTGTCCCGCCCAGGGGGTGTAGCCACCCATGGAGTGCCCTGATAGGTATCAATTATAGTCCACTGGAAGTAATTGCAGACCGTTATAGTTGGTATCAGAGGAAAGGTTTAGTCAACCTTTGGAAACTAGGATGCAAGAACTTTAGTAAGATCCCTAGAGATATTTCTAAGGTATGTCTAGGTATGTCCCTAAGGTTAAGTATAGGTTATAGTACTAGAATTACGGTAACCCAAGATGTTAGATATTTATGGTACTCCCCCTTTATTATGTTGTTTTCCCTAGCATGATTTTTTCCTCTCACACTATTCTTTTTGGGATTTAGACGATGTCTGGAACCCGAAAGAACCGTGTTGATCAATGTAATGGACAATGCAATGATTTTCCTCCTGAACAAACAAATGTTATGGGAGATGGAGTGCAAAATCTTATTGCTATACTTACACAAGCTATGAATCATCCTGGACTTCCAAATGAGCAGAGAAGGGAACAATATTCTATTGAGTCCTTCATGAGGCAACGTCCACCTTCTTTTAGTGGGTCTTCTGATCCACTTGTTGCTGAACAATGGATCAGTACTACTGAAAAGATATTTTCAGTTATTCAATGTTCTGAACATGATAAATTCATCTTAGCAGTATATCGTTTGGAAGGTGATGCTAATCAATGGTGGAATATTATCAAGAATACGAGGCCAAGAGATGAAATTGAGTCCATGGAATGGGACGAGTTAAAGAACTTATTTTTCAATAAGTAATTCCCTCGTATTCTTCGAACAAATATGGAGAAGGAGTTTCTTGAACTAAAGAAAAAGGATGATGAATCTGTTGGTATATACGAAGAGAATTTTATAAGGCTTGCAAGGTATGCATCTAGATTTATCGTCCAACCTGAAAGTAAAGTAGATCGATTCTTCAGTGGCTTAAAACCAAATCTTCGAAGGGCATTAGCTATAAGAGATTTTAGTAGCTATGAAGAAATTGTGCGTTGTGCTATCAAGGTATAAATGGAATTTGGTTTTACTTATCCATCTCATAGTTTTGAAAAGAAACGAAAGATGGAGTTCAAGGAGAAATCTAAGAATAATGGTAAAAAGAATATGAGAGTTTCCTTATGCTCAAAGTGTGGAAAGAAGCATGGTGGAGATTGTCTTAAAGGGACTAGAAAATGTTTTAAGTGTGGAAAAGAAGTTCATCGAGCAGCCAAGTGTCAAAGTAATGGAAAAAGGGTTTCTAATGATGTGAATAAAGAAAAGACGGCAGAGAATTCACCACCAACACTTCAATGCTTCAAGTGCAAGGAAATGGGGAATTATGCTAATAAATTCACTAATCCAAGGGTTAGTGATGATCGACATGAGAAACCACTTAAGGCAAAGGACAAAGGTAAGTCACATGCGATCACTATTGGCGATGTTGAATATGACAACTATGTGGTGGAATTATTAAGTGTTTATGTAATGGGATTCCAAAATAATGTTGTATATAGTATCGTGGAATATTGGAATATTTATGTATTGGTCTATTGTGGTTTTCAATAATTTTATGGTACTGATAACCATGGAAAGTGATTGAGATATTTTTGGTAAGAAGATGATATGCGCATAATGAAGGGATAAGAAGATAATGAGATTTTTGATTGTATTCAAGAGCTCATTATTCATATAAGGACTAAGTGATATCATGGTTTGAGTATAAAGAATTTTGAGGATTTTGGTTTTTGGAAAGTGTTAACTTTTAACTGCATTCATGTTTTCACTAAGGTTCAATGGGTATTCATTCTTTAATAGAATACATGATTAAGGTATTCACATGTTTGTAATTTGACCAACAAGATATATCTTATGATATATGGGGGATAAATGATGGCATTCACGTGATTGTTATGTGACATTTCAAGTAATCATTTTCTTTATACTATGAGCTTGGACCGAAGTATTTTAGATAAGCCTAAAGATTGGAATGGATTATGTTGGACATAAGTTAGGATAGAACTTTTTTCGATATTATTGATGGGATGTTATAGTAATATAGCTTTAGAAAAAGGACAACCTGCAGGACGGGCGACTGCCCATCGCGTCGGACAAGGCTGTGGGAATCGAACCCACAACCGAAGTGCGATTGGCCTTTATCGCCTACCACTAGCCTACAGGAAGTCCCTATTTAGTAGAAACTAGTTTTATTATATTAAGCAGAATAATATAAGAAGTATAAGTCCATTTTAGGAACCATATATGATTAATCTCACTATAGATGGACTACCTATTTTTTGATAACTTTTCTAACCTTTTGTTTGAGACAGATGGAATGACCCCTCATTCTATCACATGATCTGATAACACATCACGAATGACAAATTCAAATTAATTTCTTTAAGAGATGAAGTGGAAATTGTCCAAAGAATGTCTAACAGTGAGACTATACCAAAATCAAGAAAGTATTTATTCTAATTCCAATTTCATCAACTTTAGGGAAATGATCTTGAAAACCAAAAATGTTTTCCTAGTGCTCTTATATCTGATGAATCATATGGTACCTTAGATCATCACAAATTTATGGCTTTTTGATTGCTGGCTTTTCCATAGCCATGTTCTCTACCACTCTCCATCAGAACATGATTGTTATATTTCTCTTCCATGTCCATATTTTCACCTATGTGGAAACCCGGTGATTAGTTTATTTCGGTAACCGTTACGTTTCATACTTTTGTTTTTAAATATTGGTTTTGGTATTCCTTTTTACGATGTGGGTTTATATTAAAGATACTTTCAAGTAGTAAACCATTTATAACCCCGATGAATTTCAAGGGCGGAATTCATTTTAAGGGGGTAGAATGTAACACCCTGAGATTTTATGAAAAATATTCTTTTTAACTTCATTAATGTCTTCTGTTGTACGCTACACCAAAAAGAGCTTGCACAACACGCATCCTTGACTTGCCTTGTATTACACTCAATCGCAACCTTCCTCGATAGCGTGTGTAGTACACAATACCGAGTTTCACTAAACAACAATATGCTATTAAAATATTATTAAAACTAGCCGTTATGAATAGTAATAACCACTTTTTGAAATTTTGTAAATTTTATTTTTCAAAATGGACTTCATTTTTGGATTTGGAATATCGAAATTAGCTTAGGGTGAAATTTTGGTACTTTTCGGATAACTTTCATTTTCTGATGAATAGTGAAAATTAATAAATTTTAATTAAAAACAACATTTTTAATCGAAATAATTAATAATGATAAATTATTAATTTGAGTGGTTTTAAATTATATTTAGAATATATTTTTACAATTTAATATAATGTTGGTCATTGGATGTAATTTCACATTTAAACCAGATATAAACAAGTGTCAATCTTTTGATAGTTATTTTCTCTTAAGAATACGCTATTTGTTTTGATGACAGGAATTAACTTTTAAGTTAATTAATGCAACAGATATGTTTTGAATTTGGTAAAATAGACATCATTTTTGAGTTCATAATATCAAATATATCTTAGGCCAAATTTTTGGTATTTTTCTGGAAACTTTCATTTCTGGATGAATAGTGAAACCACTAAGTGGTAGTTAAAAAAATGAATTTTTCATAAAACATAATTTTACCGCTTCTGTGAGTGGAATTTTAAAAATCCGAGAGACATAGTTGATATCATCAAGTAAAATGTGGTTCAATGAGATGAAAATAATTTTTGGTGAATAGTAACTTTTTACTTTTTTTTACCACGGTTAAAAGTAAATAGGGTAATTAAGGGTAAAAATGATATTATTATTACCTTAACACATGTCCTAATTCTATTGGATAAGTGTAATTCGACCAAAAAAATCCTTAGGAATAAAATATAACCATTTAGGCCCACTTGGATTAGATTAGGACATTTATTACTAATTTATTTAAAGAAGGGTAAAAATAGTTAAAATCAAAGTTTAATAGGTAGATAATTTTTAATATAGGGTTATACATAAGATAAATTCATCTATAAATATGAATTAGAAAGATAAAAATATTTCCTAAATAATGGTGTTTTATTTGTAATTTTTAGACAATAAATAAGTTAATCTATCTATGACACAACGATGATGCAATAATTATCTTATTAATGAAATATTGACATAATTAATGTTATAAATACCAAAATAAATGTAATTTGAGACTTTTTAGGAATTACACTAATTTTCTAGGTTAATATGACATGTTAGTATTGATTTAAGTAACTTTTTTGTAACTAATAATTCTGTTATGATATTTACAAAAATCAATTACTAAATAGTGTCAAAATTGACATAAAATAGTTTTTTAAAACAATATAATATTATTAATTGGTATTTTATTCCTAAAAATCTAAGGTTCAGCAAAATGATTTAGATAAGGTTATATATATTAATAATAAACAACTTGGGGTTCTTTTGGCTTCTTATAGTAAGTTTATTAACCTTATAGTATAAGAACACACGAAGACACGGTAAAAGTAAAATTATTTAACTTAATGTTAAGTCTAAATGATAAGGTTAAAATAGGAACCTAAACTTGTCTAAATTCTATTTGATGAGAGGATTTCGACCCAACCCTACCTTATCTTCGAAATAAATCAATTTGGAGCTATTTACAACCGAATTTGACTTTATAATAAAATAATATTTTTAGTTTTTCTAAAGGAGTCCCTCGCCTCCCTTATAAAAGAGCACCTCCTCCCTCTCTTCCTCACACCACTTTGAGCCTTCATGCTCGGCCAACCCCTGGAAAATTCTCTTCTCCACTTCCCTAGAAACATCCTAGAGGTCCTGGTTATCTTCAAAGACTAATCTTAGTGCCCTAAGAGAAGGACTCAAAGAGGTGCTTCAAAGAAGAGGTAATGTCCGTTACCGATTCTTTCAACTTTATTTCTTCTTCCACATATTATTCTTAGGTTTTTTCATTATAAAGTTATAAAATCAGTATCACTCATATACTTATATGTTATTATAAGTATGAAACAACCCTATTTCACCATCTATCCGTCCTATGGAAAATGAAATCACCACACGTGCGTATTTACGGAATACCGTCTCCACGCTGTGGTGTAATCTATTTTCCACCACCACCTTACTTGGATGGGTATAATGGTGTAAATAATAAATATATATGATTATTGTAAAGTTATATTGATTATGTAATAGTATACATACACTCCAATAAAATTCCATGATCATGGGAACGATATCATCGCTCGTGCGTACGTACGGAATACCGTCTCCATGACGCAATGAGATTCATTCTCAATGATTAACCATTCATAAATGATTATAAAGTATATATAATAAGTAATCATGAAATATATGACATAAAAATGATACTGAATTTATGTATATATATATATATGTATGTCATCCAATTAATTCCATTCAATTCAATGAGGAAACGAAAACAACGTTCATGCGTACGTACAACCTATTGTCTCCATGAACGGTGAATTTCTTTCCATTTATCGATCTATTATATATTTGTATATTCTGAAAATATATTATATATAAATCATGTTTTATATTCAGGAATTAAGAAATCATGATCTAAGTAATCATATGAATAATTACAAGTCAAAACACGGACGACAAATGAAACGATTTTACCCAAAACGCTCTTTAACATAGAATTTACAAAAGAACGGGTAATATAAAGTCATAAGTGAACCATATATGATATCATAACAATTAATATGTTTCTTTAATAATTCAATGACACTATTTAAATCATTATACAGGAGGTTAGTATAGGAACGAAGCATATCAGACCTAAGGTAAGGGATAAATTTTCAAATCTCAATTTTATCCGAGATTTCTTATTCGTAAGTATTTACTGGGGTTATTTCTATCATCCATGTAAATGTTTTATAAAAGTATTTTCATGAATGTTTAATGTCGTTTTTACCCATTATTTACTTTTACTACATGGTATGTAAGGAATCTTTCTTTTGTTATGAGGTACTTTTTGACTTTTCTGGCAAAAGTACGAGAAGAATGTTTTTTTAACTTATAGGGCACGAACGGATTTTTACAATTTTATAAAGCCTTATTTTCATGAAGCTTCCTACAAAAGATTTAATTACTATTTTCAACAAAATATCTTTCTTTTAAAATTAGATGACCTTTTTTGAAAATAAATTGATTTTGAAGAAGAAATGATATTTTCCTCAAGAATTAATTTCAAGTGTTTTATCAAAATCATTTTCCATCTAAGATGACATTATTTCATATGTGTATGTTTCAAGTATAATGTCTCTATGACTTACATGGTTTCAATTTCCTAATTATGAAACGATATCCATTTCTTTTATATGGATTATGTGATGATGGGATTATGTTTATGAAACCCATTTTATTCATTGGGTTATTATGAATGATGTATTCTTATTTTGTGGCACAAGTAAGAATGATTTCATTATGAGATGGGTGGGACCTATATAACCCTCCAATGAATTGGGTAAAGATTTAATATCTCATGAGATAGACATGGCTGGAACGGTAAGTTAATCTGGTTCAGTGTTACCGGACTGAAACGAGGAGTGAACTCGATTCAGAATGGGACTTTGTTCACTAAGATGGTATTGGAAGCAATGCCTTGGCTACTATGGAAATCATTACATGTGCTTAATAGATACCATAGTTACATGTTTTATTCTCATGCTATTTTATCATGGTTTATGTTCCATTATGATCTATACCTTATGCCCTTCCATGTTTTATGTCGTTGCTCAAGATTTTGATGTTTAAACATTATGTCCATGTTTTTAAGTTCAAATGTATATGTTATGCTTTATTTTATCCATGTTTACCCTTACTGAGCATTTGAGCTCACCCTTTTTATGTATTATTTTCCCCAGGATATAAAGAAAGGTTTTAGGTATGAAAAAAGGGGAAGATCTTTCACCACGATTAGAAGATTACGTTCCAAGTTTCCAAAGACACTAAACTATTACGGTCCTTGTGTGTCTGTTTTTGTTATGTATTAAGTATTCCGCTAAAGTAATGTAATGTCTATGTACGTCAAGCATCGGGTCTCTACATCTGGAGTTCTTAAAAAATAAAATAAACACCACATATTTTACCATGGAAATATTATATTGTAGTACATGTTGTGGTGTCTAAAATTGTTATGGAATAAGACCACCTTGACTTGAAATAGAGATAGGTGATGGTGTTGTATCCATTTTAAAGGTCATCATGATGTTACCATGAAGACACCCCTAACATATTGATAGTATATGTTTTTTGAAAACCAATTGATTCACACATTGAGTCCATTAATAATCTTTCCCAAATTTCTCTAATGAGTTTATGGTATCATTATATGATTCTTGTATGTAGAAGAAAACCAATATATTTCATGCCATATCTTTAAAAAATAATTATGTCAAAATAATTAAATAATATATCATACCAATTCATAGATCACACTTTTAATGAAAATGTTTCTACCTATATATTCTTCTTGGATATAATATTTTTGATGATGACAACTATAGTAACATAAAATTATTCACACCTCTATTAGGTTTACACATAACTTTGAATCATAGAACATTTCTTGTTAATCCATAAATACTGAAGGGGTATAAGAACCTTGATGGTGAGTGGTAAAATTTAATTTATGGAGAAGAGAGAATTTACAATCTCATATTCAATCAACACCTCTAGTAGTAGGGATCATATGAATTAAATATCCATCCTTGATTCCTACCTTTAAATGAAACATGTTGGCTATATCAAACATATCAATATACATTACACCCGATTAGATATTTATATTTAACCCATTATATAAATGGAAATAACATATTAAATATATTCATATTGTACTTATCACTATTGAAAACTAAGGTGGAATAGACATAAGAGGTTTATCAATTGTCTGTGGGAAAATGAGGATATTTTTTTCAACTAGGACATAATTGAGCACTACTATGGTTCAGTGCTAACCATTTTAGTGTGCATCTAACACCATTACTATACGATGCATGTATCTTTTAATTGTTCCCTATAACTAGTTCTTCATAGCTCTATGTTGATAAGTATTTTATCAGAGCCATGGTGAATGGATCCGTCAATTACAACACAAAAAACAGGCTACCTAGAATGAAATCCAAATACGACAACCCTGGACACCATCTTCCTAAATTCTAAAACCAATACTCAAATAAAACCTAACATTGAAGTCCTTCCCTAAGATATACCTTCTATGATACCACTTGGATATGAACTGACCCACCAAAAACCTAGTCGGTTTGGTAATAATCCGCGAGTTCAACCCCAATCATACCTATAATATGTTAGGGGATGGTGATTATCAAAGAGTAGAAATATCACACATGGTGAGATACTTTATACTACTATACATATTCACAAACCACATCTTTATACAAGAAATAATAATGTAACATTGAGAAATAGAAACAACTGTAATAGGTAATACATATAAAAATTATAAGATCCATAAAAGAATAACCAATTCATAAACTATAATTAACGAGGTAATATAAATCCCAATATATCCAAATGGAAAACCAATGTACGAAATTGCAGTGAATGGATCTATGAAACCAACTAGATCCAAACATCAAATTTTTCAATTACAATCACCTCCAGCTTCATACAAGATCTACTAAAAACATGTCTATCAAATTCCAAGCCAAACTATTTATTATATATAGTAGACATGAAATGTGAGTGTAAAACAAACATGTAAGGGTGAGTATATACATACCTAATAGGATTAACCAAAACAAAAAAGGTGAAATGAGAATGAGTAGTTAGATCAAACCACAAAACATAAGTGGAAAATATAAAACCCATATATTATTATATTGGGAGAAAATGATATATAAAGGAGGCTCCTACTTAGAAACATTTTCCAATAAAAGAATAATTTTAGTAATAATCTGTTAAAGCCACACCACTTAGTTGGTAACCTACATCACATCTAAGAAATTATGGCATCAGACAGTCTCCTTTATGAAGGGAAAATGTTTATTGAAGGAGTAAGAAAACCTATCATAGGAATCACACACCATAAATTAGTGATTTTTGGATGAGGGAGTACCCATCTACATTTATAGAATACCCACACCATTGGATTGGTAGATTTACAAAAGCAATATTTGATTCATAGGACACATGGTCCATCTAAAAAAATTCCAAGGGGGGCGAAAAACCCAAAAAAGCTCTAATGTTCACTAACAATATATGATGATTTTCTTATGGACCTATGGAGATTAAAATTCTTGAATCACTTGATATATCACCTATGATTATAAAGAGATTTTTACCATAGTTATCATTATGTATAATTTATTAGGATAGTTTAGAAATATTTATTTTACTCAGTGATGGGAAAAGAGAAATGAAAAAACACATTTTATAGAAAATTAATTGATATTTACTATTGGGATACACAACATGTATCCAATTAGGGAAAGTTCATCTGATAACTTATCTTTACACATCTCATATTTTTTTACAGACATGATGTGTACAAGTTGGGTAATCATTATGTTCAACCAAAACTCATTTTGTTCTATGTCAATGAACTTGGCTTGTAATATAGATAGTATACGATATGTATATCTAGTTGGATCAGTTGTTGTGCACTAGTTATGTGTCCTAGTTATGAATTACAAAAGGCTAAATGAAATTTTGTCTTAACCCATATGGCGTGTAAAGACATATGGATATATGGGAGTGTACACAATGTTCCAACTTATCTAGTTAGCATTAAAGTATATGATGTGTATACCAGGGAAAAAAACTGTGTGATAATTAACTCTCTTAAATTCAAATCCGCCACAGCCTAGGTGAAATAAAACTTTTGGGTGTGGGTAACATGTTATGTGATCACTTGTTCAAGACCAAAATTTGTAGAAATCTTGGAATCATCCCACTATTACTGTTATTTATTTTAATTAAGACCACCATTCACATAAAAAAAGACCTAAAATGAAATTTCATCAATCCTTAATTCCCCACACACCGCTTAACTATGAGACCACATTCTATTTATTCTCCTAGAAATCCACCATTATCCTTCATCGATTTGTAACCACCGATTATTTTTTAGTAAACTTAAATCCATTGATCAAGCACATGGATTCTAGGTATTTAGTTGTCTAGACCATGTTATTTTAAACTAATGACCATATAAATGGAAAATGGATAATGCATGAAGAACAAGGAATGAATAAGAGGGAAAAATATTTGATTCCTAGAATGGTCATTTATAAATCATTCTATATTCATGAGGAATCCAATGAAATAGAACATAGATAATTTAAATAGATTCAATAATTCTAGTCATAATAAAAGATGATAAATTGTTGGGTTATCTTATTTTGAAAGAGGATTCTAGAAAAGGTCTCTATGCAATAAAAATCATGAAGAACAAAGAAAAAAACAATCTCTACCTCACTAATGGATTGATCACTGATAAAGATAATATGTATAATTAATTTACAGGCATTATTTGATGAATAATTTTCTAATCAACACCCCATATCATAGATCTCCTACGATCTCCCAATTTCTCCCTAGATCAGCTATATTTTGTGGTGGTTAACCCTAAATATGGTGTTTAAAGAGGATTAAACAGAGAAAATTATTATTACTAGAACATATACCCATTTAATTAGTTTATTCCACCCATAACAGTTCGATCATATAAGACTCTTATAGGAAAAAGCTTACATAGAACCTTGGGTAAACCCACTATTCTAAACACAAATATAAAAATAGTTTTCCTATAAGAGGCTTTATTTTAGATTAAATGATACTTTATTATTACCACACTTGTGTGGACTAAATATAAAATAATATAATATATTTTATATATTATTATTAGTAAATTATGACACTTAACCACACAAAAAATATTAGTAACATTTCTATAAAATATTATTTATAATATTTAAATTATTTAGACTATAAAATACAATTTATTAAAAAATTTATTGGTCACTAAGTTTAATAAAGATGAATTACCTACTGAAGATGTTGAAGAAACAAACATATATTTTATACTCATTTAAGAATTTAGGGAATACCTTGTGAATATCACTAAACTATATAAGGGGAATTATAAGATATGTAATATATCTTAGGTTTCCAATAAAGTTGAGACAAATATGGATAAAAGAATTTTTAGTTCATGATATTTTGAATATAAATGTCTCGGTTTCCAAGGTGGATCATATGAATGATGTAATAAAATATATAAAAAAATAAAAATTTTAAAAAGGTTAAAAATTATGATTTTTTGTTAAATAATCTCATGTTTTATTTTTTAAAATTATATTCAAAATTTTATTGAACATTTAAAGTATAGTGATAAAACTAATGAAATATCCATGAATTTTAGTTATAAAATACATAATCTAGAATATAATTCAATGAATTCATAAATTTAAGAAGTTATAGTGAAGAAATATAAAGGTAATGAAAAGAGAAATTTGTTTCAATATTCCTTTTGAAGTGAATTTATAATTATTAAAACCTTGAATGTGGTGAATTAACGGTGAAATATGTTACAAATTAGAAAGTATTAAATTTATGTAAAATATAAAACATGAAGGAAAAAATTTCAGAAACATCATACAATATTCCCATTTAAAATATAGTTAAAATAAATTTTTAGGAAAGTGATGGATATAATGTGTCATAACCTAGAAAATAAGATATTTTTACTAAAATTGTTTAATTTTTCAGCTATTTTTTGGGGTTGTGTAGGATAAAAGCATGTAGAAATGATTTTTTTAATAAAATTTATGATATTTGATCAATTTTAGATGTTTTAGAATGAAGGATTTAATAGACAAACAATCTATATAAAAAATAAATGTTAAGTTTAATATAAAATTTATGAGTTCTACTAAAAATTAGTTTCAAGTACTAAATGATGTTTTTATAAGATTTGGTCAGCATAGACCCTAATTTTAGGAATTAATAAATATTTTATAGTGTAATTGCATATAAATAATGTTATTTTTTAAAAAAAATAATAGGAAATGAGAAATATCATAATTTAAAGGTATATTTAAAAAAATATCAAAATAATCACCCAATAATACTTTATATAGGTTCTTTATATTATATGAAGGTGATATGTAGTTTTATTAAGGGTGTTGATAAGAGTAGAGATAAAGAAACCAAACTTTTTGATGACTGATCATTCCAAATAAAAGGATTTGGAATCAAAAATTAAATATAAATTTTTTAAGTCAGAGAGTGTAACACCACAATAATTTACCAAATTTTCCTTTAGATATTTTGATATCTTTGTAGCACATAAAACACACAATTTTTTAAAAAAAAATTGTAACCTTTTTCATAGTCAATTAAATTCAAAAACTTTTTTATAATTTATATCATAAATTTAAATATTTTATATCAATAAAAATATTTTTACACACATCTAATATATGTTAGATAGTTATTAGTTAAGAACAACCCCAATAATACGTATAAAATACTATATTTTTATAAAGGTACTTTTTCTACCTTTTAATGGAGAACCCATTTTAAATCAAAAAGATTGATATTTTAAATCTAAACACCAAAATTATCTTAGTGATATTTTTGTTGTATTTTTTGGTGAAGATTCATTTTTTAGAAAATATTGAAAAATACTAAAATTTTGTTCAAAACTGAATTTTCAGTTAATTTATTTATAAGGATAAATTTAGTTTTACACTGGTTTTAATGTTTAATTAGATAATATTTTTTAAATTAATCCAATTTAGGTCATCAAGAATATTTAAATTTTAAATTGAATTTAAAAACATATCAATCTTTTGAACATTTTTACATTAAAATCCTGCATTGTCTCAAAGCATGTGGGATGAATTTTACATTAATTTATTCCACTAATGTGATTAGAATTTGGAAAAATGGATTCCATATTTGTAATAAAAATAATTTATAATGTATAAAGACACCACATATCTTTTTCTTGACAAAACATATTAGTCAATGTAATTTATATTAATTACAACGAATAAGGTTAAATTAAACTTAATAAAGGGATAAACCATAAACTTAAGGACCAAATCGACATATAAACCTATATAAGAGATAATATTTTTCCATAGATAGTACCTATACTATATTTTATAGAGTGTTTAGAATTATTGGATCCAATTTACAGAAGAAAATTGTGCATGGAATTCCTTTTTTAAAATATTACAAGAGTGACATTCTTTTTTGACAATAAAATGTCTCATCTCCCCCCACTTATTCACACCAATCAAGACACTTTGGATTGACCAAGATCCACCATAATATCTCATAAAAATCCCTCAACACGTCATATAAACCATTCATTGGTAATAAATCCATCCATGGAATCCTTTTGGTAAAAACCAAAATTAGTTACCTGATTAAGAGGTAACATTTTCTCTCAAGATCATTAGTTTTATTTACATTCTCCACCTCCAAAAATATCCTTATTCCATGATCATGTATGATAAAAAGTATCCTAAATATAATGTTTTGTTTTTATGCTAATGATTATTCCTACACTTACACAGACCTCCATATAATGGGTAACAGACTTACAATTTCTGTGTACGATGAACTAATCCCTCACAAAATGATGGTTTTTCATTTTTACATTACCACCTATATTGATGTAAATTATGATGTAAAGAATAATTATATATATTTTAAATGATATATATTATGTCATTATTCCATTATATTTCTTTTATAACACCTAACCCTATCCATTAAATTTTATGTAAATATGATTACAATACTTGAGGAAGTATGGACTACCACCACCTAAAAGTGATGTGACTCATTCATGCCATATATAGAATGTATAAAAAATTGTATTGATAAAAATATTCAACATATATAAAATAGATATTATACTATAATTATAATATAAATATGTATCACTTACTATTCTTCTTTAAATATGATAAATAATTTAAAGTAGTGTTTCTTCGTAAATATGACCTACCGTATCTAAGAATAGTGTGTTTCATTTAAAAACTCCAAATGTTATAGATTTTTATAAATAAATATTTACAAAATATATAGGATAATTAAGGTCACAATTTAAAATTTGGATATGAGGAAATCATTATCTATTTAATTGGAATAAAAAATTACAAGTAAAAATATAATTGAGAAAACTAGGCAATTAACACCCTAAATAGTTAAAATAATTAAAGAGTGTTAACAAAAGGGTAATAAAATAGTGTAAGAAGTTAATATATGATATTATAAACATAATTATGATTTATTTTAATTTATTAACATATTTTAAACCAGTATACAGGAGGATAAATTATACACTCAAAATGGAAGGTTAATGTAAGAGATTTCATCTCAATTTGCATTCCATTGAGAAATATTTGTTTTTATGAACCTACTTTCTTTTATATGGTGTATATAATACCATTTTAAGGTTATATGATGAATCCCATTACATTAAAGACATTATGAGTTTCATTTAATGATTATTAAATCATATATATTATTATTTAAATTCTTTAAAGTGTTATGTGACAGTTTGGAAAGTTTAAATAATATTTTCATAAAGAACATGTTTAATGATCATCTTTGGAATCTCACGTCCTTTTGATTTTTAACTTTGTATTGATGTAAGAAATACCTTATTATTATGTTTATGGTACATTAAATTTGTCTTAAATATCCATATTCTCTTGTAATGGATATTACTGTTGCCCAACCCAAATAAAATTTTTCATACGGTGTTCACTTTGACAGTTATTTGATTAACTAAGGAATTATTATTGAATATAAATATTTAATTAAAAATGTATTTTTAATAATGTATATGTTATGTTGTTTGAACTTATTATTCAATATTAATAATTCTTTGGAGATGCAATGATAGGTGGTTACCAAACATTTTATATCTTCTGGATGCATCAATAGTTTCTCATGAGATGATTCAGTTGGTTAAAATATAAAGGTTTCTTTCTATAGTTTTAAAATGTATGAGGGATTGATATTTATTGTATAGGTATTCATGTTCCTAAGACATGATGTCTAATAATTAATAATTTCCTTCATAATTATATTAGTTATTATTTATCCAGGATATTTTTATATTGATATATCTATAGATAAATTAAATTTTCAGTTCACTGATTGAATGACATGTGTTTCAGTTTCTTTCCTAGCCATATTGAATTTTACTTATATAGTTATTTTAATGAAATGTGTTATTTGTTACTTAACTTTAAATGTTGGTTTATTTACATTTAATCATTATCTATTCTATATTACTTTCCCTTACTGAGCATTTGATCTCACCCCTGTTATGTTTCCTTTCCACCTCTTATGAAAAACAATATTTGAATAAGCATTAAAAGATGTTGTTTAGTTAATTTTATTATGTATCATGAGTTAAATTTTTATTTAAAATTTTTTTATAGGTATCATGTATTTAATCAAGATTTCTAAGACTACTAAACTGATTGGTTCTTCATGGTTTGATTCATTGAAATCATTCCAATGTAATAAAATACTGCACTAGTTCTAGGCTTCGGGGGTCACAGAATTACAATTGGTATTGAAGGATGTTTGGAAAAAACTTTGAAACTATATTTATAAAATTTATATTAGATATAACTTCCTAAATATAGACATTGAGTATAAATTATTCTCAATCTTATGATGATGACTTTCAGATGAAAATTAAAGGCTTGAACGAAAGAAAATCACTAGACTTTGTTTGTGAAGATGGAGTTCTAAAATTTAAAAAGATGATTTTTGTTACATAAATATATAAGCTAAAAAATTATTTTTAGATTATTCTCATAGATAAAATTTCTCTATACTCCCTGGTAGTACAAATATGTATAGGTACTTGAAGGAACACTTTTTTTGGGATAACATAAAGAATATAATTTCTGATTATGTATCTAGATGCATGGTTTGTCAAAAAGTGAAAGATGTGAGAAAATTGTAAAGGATTTATACAAACTATTTTTATTCCTATGTGGAAATGGGGTGAAATTAATATAGACTTTATCAAAATACAATCAAATACTCCTAGAAGGAATAATTCAATATGGGTAGTCGTGGATCTACTAACCAAATCTGCTCAATTTCTTTGCTATAATAGAAAATCATCCTCTTGAGAACCTCTCAAGGCTCTGTATTAATGATTCTATAAGACTTTACGGATGACCAATATCAATTGTTTTTTATCAAGATCTCCACATTACATTGAAATAATAGAAAGGTATTCAGAAGGATCTTGACACAATGCTTCATTTGAGCACAGTGTACCCTCTTGAAAGAGATAGAATGTATGAAATAACAATTCAAACAACAAAAGATTTGTTGATATCATGATCACTCTACTTTCATGTTATATGAGACCTATATATATCTTTGTTATTGTTTTAATATAATAATAGTTTCCATTCAATTATTCAAATGGCATTATATGAAGCATTTTATAGAAATAAATGTCATACTCCAACGTATTGGGATGATGTTGGAGAAAGGAAACATGTGGTACTATAAATTATTGAAGATATGATGAAGATAATGGTAAATTATATCAAAGTACATATTAAATCATCCCAATTTAGGAAAAAGATCTATGTTTATGAACATGGAAATATTTAGAGATACATAGGGGAGATAATTTTTTATTGAGAGTCTCTCCATGGGTTACTATTATCAGATTTGATAAGAAAGAAAAAATGAGTCCCAAGTACATATGAACCTTCAATATTGTTTAGAGAGTTGGAGTAATTAATTATCATTTAAAATTGCCACCAAATCCCTCAATGGTACATGATGTGTTCCATATACCCCTACTTAGGAAGTACATTCTAAACCCAATGCATGTGGTCATCTTTAATGAGATAGAGTTGTAACACAAAATTTTATATTTTTAAGAACCCGTCTAGATTCTTGATACTGGTGAGAATGTATTGATAAATCAGAAAAATCATCTGGCAATTGTTCTCTAGAAAAATAACAAAATTAAAGAAGCAAGATGGGAACTAGAGGAATCTCTGATGGAGAACTACCCACATATTATTGAAGTTAATTAAACTAAAATTTATAATAAGAAATATTTTTATGAGGGAAGAATGTTGGAACCCAATACTTTACCCTATTTTCCTTTAGATTTTGTAAATATCTTTTCAATACACCAAACACCCTATTTAAACAAAATATTATTTAGGCACATTTTGTATAATGAATTAAATTATATCACTTTTAGAGAATTTATATTTTAAATTTATATATATTATATATCTAACCAAATATTTTTACACTCATATAATATATTTTATATAAGAAAAACATAAGAAAAAACCCAGTATTACATATAAAATAATTTATTTTTATAAATGTAGTTTTGTTGCGTTTTAATAGAGAACCTGTTTTAAATATAATATTTCTACATTTTATAAATTTAATATTTCAAAATAAACTTAATATTTGTTATATAAACATTAAAATTATCTTATGGTTATTTTTTCGTATTTTTCATTGAAGATTCTTTTTTTAGCGAATATTGAAAATACTAAATTTTATTTCAAAACTACTTTTTCATCTAATTTGTTTATAAGGATAAACTTTATTTTTGATTGGTTTTAAAGTTTAATTAGATAATATTTTTATCAATTAAACCAATTTCTGTCATTGGGATTATTTTCAATTTGAAATTTAATGAAAACAATTATCAAACTTTTGGTTGTTTTTTACTTTAAAACCCCGCATTATCGTCCTCCAATAAGGATGAATTTTAAATTAGTTTTTTCCACATATAACATTACAATTTTTAAATATTGATTCAATATTTGGAATCTAAAGAATTTATAATGTATAATAAGACCAAATTAGTTTTTGGAAACAAATTTAGTGAATTGAATTATTTCAAATTACAATGAATATGGTTATATTATGCTTAATAATGGAGTATACCATAACCTTTAGGCCCAAATCGGAATATTAACTTTTCAAAGAGCTTTGGGATGGACATATATTGACCAAAACCTCTCTTTTATCTAAATTGGATCATTATTGGGTCCACTTGAAGCATTAAAAATACGCATGGAATTCCATTGTCAAATTAATAAAAGGGTGCCACTTCTCCCCCATTATAAAAGGCATCATCTCCTACCACTTCATCACACCTCTCAAGACACATTGGATGGACCAAGATCTGAAAAAATAGATCATAAAAATAACTACCCCCATCCTCGAAGAATCCTCTTGGGAATAATTCCATCTACGAAATATTTTTTCTACATAACAAAAAGTAGTTACCCAATTTAGAGGCAACTTCTTCTCTCAGGATCATTAGTTTTATTTCCATTTTCACCCCAAAAATATCCTTATTCCATGATCATTTAACAAAAAAACTATCCTTAATGTAAATATATTTTTTACGTAGAGGGTCATACCTACAATTAAAACACCTCCATCTAATGGGTAACAGACATACAATTTCGATGTATGATAAACTACTACCTCACGAAATGATGGTCGATAAATTATTCATTACCACCTATCAAGGTGGAACATTATGATGGAAACAATATTTATATATGTTATATATGGTATTTATTATGAATTTATGGTTTTTTAATTTTTTATCACAAATACATTTATACATTACATTTTATGTAAATACAATAATAATGTTTGGGGATGTTTGGACAACCTCCCCCTCAAGGCGACATGACTCATTCAATCGATACATGGAATGTATAAAGGATGGTCTTAATAACCCTATGTAACATATATGAAATAAATGTGATAATAGAATTATAATATATATATATATATATCGTTTACTTTTAATTATTTTAAATGAAAAAGAATTGAAGGTAGGATTCATGCTTATGTACGACCTGCCATATCAACGATCATTGCATTTCATTTCTAGGTTAGGCAATTAACACACAGAATAGTTAAAATAATGAATGAGTGTTAACAAAAGGGTAATATAATATTGTAAGAAGTAAATATATGATAATATAAACATGATTATTTTTGTTTTATATGTTAGTAAGATATTTTAGACCACTATATAGGAGGATAAATAACGCACAACAAAACATAATTTTATGGTAAGGGATTTCGTCTCAATTTACATTCCATTGAGACTTATGTGTTGTTATTCACATAGATTCTTGTATATGGGGTATATACTTACATTTTCATGTTATATACTGAATAAATGTATTTTAAAGATATTATTAGTTTTATTTAATGATTATTACCTCATATATATTATGATATAAATTTTTTAAAGTGGTATGAGACAATTTTGAGTGTTTAAATATTATTCTCCCCAAGAATGTGTTTAATTATCACCTTTTAAATCTCACCTCATTTTGAATTTTAACATTATCTTAAAATATTCAATCCATTATGATCTTGTTCAAGATATAATACATTTTTTAAAACATCCATATTCTCATGTAATGGATATTACTATTTCATAAATTGTATACCATTTTCATATGGTGTTCACTTTGATAGTTATTTGATTAATTGAGGAATTATTAATAAATACATATCTTTTATTAAATGAGGATATTTATTAAGTAATATAATATATTGTTTAAATTTAATATTTTATCTGAATATTCATTTGGACATGCAATTATGGGTGGATCCCAGACATTATATTGATTTTAATTACAACGATTGGTTCTTATGAGATGATCAATTTGACGAAATTAAATAGGGTTCTAGATACAGTTTTAAAATACCTGAATGATGGATCATAATAGTATAATACTACTAGTTCCTAATCCTTGATGTGTAATAATTAATCATTACCTTCAAATATATTTTATTTATTTTCGATCCATGAGATTTTACGTCGATAAATCTATGTATACATTTAATTTTTAGTTCATTGATTGAATGGAAAGTGTTTTAGTTTCATACCATTACATATCAAATTTTCCTTATCTAATTACATTAATGTAATGTGTAATTAGTTATTTACCTATCCATTTTTTTTAATTTCAATTGATTCATTATTTCTTCTTCATTACCTTCCCATTATGAGCATTTCAGCTAACCTCTTTTATGGTTCCTTTCGATTGATTATGAAGAACAAATATTTGAGTTTGTATTCATTGATTTAGTTTAAATATTTTTATTCTGTATTATTTTTGTATTTTATATTTCCTAATTTATTATGGGAATAATGTATGTAATATAGTTTTCAAAGACTGTAATATTGATCGGTCCATTAAGATTTTATTCCTTGCAATAATGTTAATATAATAAAATATTACACTGACTCTAGGATTTTGTGGCAGGGAATTACAAAGATTATTTAGTAAAATGGTTTGAAACAATAATTGTATCATGTTTCAAAGCACTATGATAGAGAAAATAAGGTGATATTTTGAGAATATAATCAATTTTAGATGTTTTGACAAAATAATATGTTATTTTTTGTGTAAAATCATACATTGGAATCCTATTTTGAGCAGGAGAAACTAAAAATTCCAAATTCAAGATAATAAAAGATGAAAAGGTTTTATCTCATAGATTTATAGTTCATAGTGTTGAAGAGACCATGAAAATATTTACTCAAGGATATAATTTTCATGATTTAAATTACTAATGATAGAAAGAAATTCACAGTGTTCCATATGATTGAATGTAAAGAATGTGAAATCTTTACAAAAAATTGTGGAGATTCAAATAGATCATCCCTTGAAAATTTTCTATTTGGATATTTTTATAATAATAAAAAATATATCAATAAATGGTGATAAAGAAATTATCTCATTAATTAATGACTTTACTCATTATCTTTATAAAAATATGAAACATTGAAGGGGTTTGTTATTTTTAATATATTTATTGAAATTGAATATATAAATTCCTTGAAGTGATTATATTAATACAATGACAATGAGTACAAAGGTGAAATTTTTAAAGAAGACTTAGTGAAGTATAAAATTAATTTTATGTAATGTGCATCATATATCCTTTGAAAAATATTGTTTCTACAACAAAAAATCAATGTTTTATTGATATTACTTAATAAATGTGTTTGGAACATAATATTTATCATTTAGTTTGGATGTAAGTGATTTTAATAACATTTTACATTAAAACTATTATATATGAATTTTTAACATTGATATATTTCCAAATGAAACAAATTGTAATAATAATATATTATTGATTTATTTAAGAGGGTTTAAAAACCCCTGATTCATTAAACTAAACTATTTGAATTTGATAAAGTTTGAACAAAGGGGATTTAATGGAATATAACTTATATATAAACCAAATAGAAAGGTATATCACAATTTCAACAAAAAATTAGTGACTAATTTTGATTCTAATTACATGGAGGTGTTAGTAATTTCAATTAATGGGTTTGAATAATAAATAAAATTTTCTAAATTTAATGAACATGATGATAACTTTGTTGGAATCCATATTTGATTTTAGAAAATATGAAATGTTCAAATAATGGGAATATATTGATGAACCATTATTTATTGATGAAGAAAATAGAAATTTAGTTTATATAAGGATGAAAAAAACATGACAAGGTTCATAACATCAATCATGATCATGGAAAATCAGTTCAAAGTAAAATATATTTGGGGAAAACATTTTATTTATCATTGATTACTCATGTAGAACTAAGTAGTGCTTGTGAAACACTAAAGTATCATGACTAGATTAATTCCATAGATGAATAAATGGATAAAAATTATATAAATATACTAGGGAGTTAGTACCAAATATTAAAACAATAAAATTAATATACAAATGTTTGTATTCTATAAAATATTTATTCAAATGGGAAAATGTTGATGAATAAGGAAATTCTTCCAAAAAACATGTTATCATAGGACGAACGAATTGAATTCAATGAGACATTAACACTAGTTTCTGGTCTCAAAACTATAATTATATTTCCTTATATCTCTGCAAAAATAACACACAAGATTTTCCAAATGTATTTAAAATCATCCTTTGAAAATAAAAATTAAAGAGGAAGTGTACATTGAGTATCCAGGTGGATTTAAACTTGATGGAAATTAAGGATGATTTTTTATGTTAAAAAAAGTAAGGTAATGTTAAAAGGATCTTATTTCCTAGAATTTTATGGTTGAATATTTATTGAATTTGTTTGAATTTAGGTATTGAAAAATGGGAAAACAAACTCTATATCAAATAAAGAGAAGAGGTGTATCTCATTTTTTATCTTTATTGATGCTATTAATTTTATTGAAATAAAGAATATGTTTGTGAATAATTTCCCACACATATAAAGGATATTTTTGAAATGTAGATATTTTGATAAATAAGGTTCTTCCTAGGTCTTTCATTTTGTTAAAAGTGATTATATATTACTTTTTCAAGATAAATATTCCTGGGATTTACAAACTAAATTAGGAATAGAGGATAATAAGACAATTTCAATCATAATTATAACTATAACCATGATTTCAAAAGTTGAAGATAGAAAAGTGTATGTTTAAATGTTTTTTTAGAAAACTTATTCGTGATTTTACTTACTTAACAACTTTGAGGATAAGTTTTTTTTATGCCATTACATTATGTGAACAATATCTATGTGTTCCAAAGTAATATCATTTTATATTAGTGGATAATATTTTATGGTAGATCAAAGTAATTGAATACTATGTTTAGTTATATAACTATAAAGGAAATGTGGATCTATTTTCCATTTTTTGGTTAAAATTGGGATTTTAGTGTTGATTATCATAAATTCATATCTAGTGGAGTGTTTTTGTTGAGAGAAAGGTGTTTTGATGGAACACTATAATGAAAAATTCAATTTCCTTGATATTAGATGATAAATAATACAATAAATAAACACAAAAAAAACACAATTTTGTGGAAGAATACAAAACTTTTAGATCACAAAGTGGAAGGGAAGTTACCCTCGTTAGTATATTGTGATATAGTAAGTGAAAAGAATATTTTAGGAAATAAAATTAAATTTTTTTGACCAAATTTCATTGATATTAAGTTCGATTTATTAATTTAGAAGGAAAAAAAGAATTGTTTTCGAACATGGAGTATACTCTTATTATAGAGTATGTTATAGATGTGTTTACCAAATAACTACCAATGGATTATTTTCAAAAAATAAAGTAGGTGATGGTTGTTTGACCTAGACATTATCAAGTATTTTTATAGTGTTGCATATTATTTATCACAAATTTCTTCTATTTTTTTTTCAAAGTAAGAGAGTATTGAAACATAAATCCAATTTTATGAATTTTTTATTTTTTGGGTAGAAATATATTATTAAGTAGAAATATTACCAAATGATAAATATATGATTTCAACATTCACATTTGATTTATATGCGTTAATATCTAATTTAATTATGTGTGTGTGGATTGTTTAGTGATTTATACAAATATTTTTTTGAGAATGTGTAATTAAATAATTATATCACATATGAAGGAAATTTTTTAAATAAATGTGTTGAGAAAATATGTTTGAGTGTCTATTTATATGTGAATTAAAGATTTTATTATACATAACATCGATGTTATTATTAATAACTCTTCTTGATTATACTTATTTCACTCAATCATGATTATAATGAATTGATAATGATTCATTTCTATGTTTTTGTGTTATTATATATATTTTTTTAATGAAACAATTCTAAATGTTTTATTTTTTTGACCATTAATGGTGTTTGGGAATATGTTGTAATATTGGAGGTTCTTCATATAAAGGGTGAAATTGTTGGTTTATTAAGATAATATGACAATATTATAGTTATTTGTGTTGATTGTTTCCAACACCAAAGTGACATTAAAACTCAGATGAAGACCCAAGTTTTATTTAATGTGAAGTGTCTTTGGAGGTTCATCATGTGATGTGTAGTGATCAAATAATATTAGAGTGAAGGTTACGTTTTGAATTAGTTTTATAGAAGTTAATTAAAAAATAAAATGATTGAAAACTAAAATCAATAAGTTTTTTTAGTTGGAAAAATTTGTCAAGGATCAAGTAAAAATACCAATTTGATGACCACGGTTTGTATAAAAATCCAAGTTCACCCTATGAAATCTAAAAAACATCATTTTTTATTCATGTTTTTTTGTGGTTAGTATCAAATACTACATGAAATAAGGAAAGAAACACTAATGGTTCAACTTCATAACAATAGAAAAAATGGTAAATGCACTACTCTATAGTGTACTGATTATATTCATGAATAATAAAAGTGAAATTTTTCATTTTATAATGAATATTTAAGTGATTTTCATGGTTGAAATGTGGTGAAAATTTACAAAATAAGCCAGCTGTATAAAAAAACACCTAAGATGGTCCTCCACATGGTTAACACCATCTAAATAACCGAATATTTATCATATATAATAGAAAAACGAAAACCAATAGAGTGAATAAGAGAAGAAATAGATCATATCCAGGAGTTATAAAATTTTGATCTAAGAGGGATAAACCATGAAGAGAAAACAAGACAATCCATAATTTGAAAACTCTCTATAACCATTCACCACCACTAATATATTTGTACAATGAAAGCATCGACAACCCAGATAAGATAGAAAACTACATGATGAACTTCCATGTACTTGTGTCCCACAAACCACATCTACATATTACTAAAGGTGGAAAAGTAGTGAGGGATCAAAAATCCCAATATGATTTCACCAAAGAATTAATTTAAAATGTAATAACAATAAAACATTAGTTCAGTATTTAAAACAAAACCATTTTATAAAGTGTTTCTAGAAAATAATAAATTTTATAAAAAACTTTTGGTTTTTATAAAATAATTTCATATACAGATACACTAAAAATTTTTTATATATAAGAAATAGAGAAGGGAAGCATATGAAAAACAATGCACCAATACTCCATAGATAAATAAGTGAGTATCCTAATATTGAAACAAACACATCATCTTTAATACCAATCATAAATGAAAAATCCCAAGATTAAGGCACCAGACTATGGGAATATGTACTAGACATAAAAAGAAATCACAAAGTGAGTAATAAAGTGAATCTAATTGATATCGATTATTTCTTAAGTATGACGATATCGAGACCTCTGGCTTTTTTTACACTAACTAATGTGACGTGTCCATTTACTAATGCACCCAAGGGTCCCAATGTGATCTGATTTTTAAAATCACTTGAGTAACTTGATCGCATTTTATTTTAAATTTTTATAAAAATTAATTACAACTTCTATTCATGAAAAATGATCTTTAATAAAAGTAACTTAAATTAATTTAACAAATCAATTTCATAGTAAAACATTACTTCTTCTTTGTGTGAAAACCCATTTGACAATCAAAACCATTTTTAAGAAAAATACTTTCAAAAATATAGATATAATGAATAAAATCCACCTCAATATCTTATAAAATCACTTTATTAATAAAAAAATGAATTTATCTAGAATAAAATGATATTCTACAATTAGAAAATTTTATAGAGACACATATATCGAGAATGAAGAGGAAGCACAATGAATTGATTTAACCAATACCATTGTGAAGTATAATCAAGAAGGGATTACTGGGAATTTATAGATGTCTCCTAGGATCCTCATTTTTGAGGTAGAAATATAGATGAAGTCCATGATCTATGGGGATTGGAATATTTATATGTATTTTGATAGTAAGAAGTCAATGAAATAAAAAAATAATACATGCTATTTCCCCTTCAGACTATACCACAAGAACCCTTTCCATGAGAAAGTGAAGCTTTAAAAACTAAAATATGGAATATATGGTGCAGGGGTGATGAAATAATCTTTAATCAAAGTGAGTACATTCCCAAACCATCCTTCCATTCCATAGTCACACCATTGTCGAGGATGGTGCTACACTAGATCCCAAAGTACACCATAAGTGTTTCAAAATATGCAGACCTAACAAAAACCACCCCTCGAGTTACTATAATATAAAATACCATCCACACACAAGGAATTATATTGAAATAATTCAGATTACATAGTAGGGTAACCACATCATAACAATGCTAAATTTGTAAGTATTTATGAAAATCACCTTACGGGACCCTACACTGTAACCATATATCCCACACTCTAGTTAGTCACCATAATATTGTAACCTATACCCTCTAAGATAGATTCACCAACCAAAATACCTATAAACTAAATATCTTAGTCAAAACATATGATACTCACACTAACAAATCATAAAAATTAAAAGTGATCAAACCTAAAACAATGGGGTGTCATAAAAATAAATAAATAGAGAAATGATATTGTGAGCATGATTTGATCATGGAAGTCAAAATTCATCAAAAAAATTTGAACAATTATGAAAACAATGCTTTATGAAACCACCCCACCATGTTTTGGGATGAAATAAAATCCATATTTAACTATTTTTTGAAGATATTGGTTTATGATTGACACATGGGATGCATTAAATGAAAAATAATCATTCATTGAAGCTAAGAACACCACACCACTTTTATATTTCACTCCTTGAATCATATTAGTGAACAAAATCATCATATACAATTCCTACACAGATTCATTGAATTATTTAGCAAGAAATTTCTTTCTCAAACCATTAGATACAATGTTCCCTTTCTGAGGAGTGTCAGAAATATCAAAATCAGAATCTAGGAGATAAACAACCCCAAATAATTATCACATGTTCGAGTCCTTATATGTATAAAATATACTAGATTATTTTTGATATGTATACATAAAAAATAACTCCCCAAAGTGTTACAGGTTATTAATTTTTTGGGATCATGCATAGCTACTGTAACATCAAGATCACGGGTTGGGTAGTTATTCCCATGAGGGTGTAAGTTGGGAGATCCATGCCACAATCTACTTCCCCTACAACAATATATGACCCAATCCTATTCTTGAATCATAAAAATATAATATTATAAAACCATTTCTCAGAGAATCAAAATTATAGTTGAATTAAACCAAACCTTCAGTTCCTTCATTGTTGTCATTGGATATGAAATCTTGAAAATTTCCAAAAAAAACTACATATAATAACCCACCAATCCCAAGTAAATTCAAATATCAAACATATTTCTAGGACTACCTAATATATTTCTTCTAAAATCTTGTTAGTATCCACTTATATTCCCTTCTCAAATATAAAATTCCAAAGAAATTTGACATTATGGTTCCAAAAAACAATCTTTAAAAGCCTACCACAAAGACAATGTTCTCTCAGTGTTCTATAGATGATATCAAAATTTTCCCAATTATCCTCTGTTAACTTGGATTACACAAAATTATCATCCATAAACATTACCCAAAAATAATCCATGTACCAATGAAATACCCTATTCGACAATTATATAAATTCCATGTCGGATTAGTGATACCGAATGGCCTAATAGAAACATTATATGCCCATACCACATCCTCAACATAGTCTTAGTTATATAATCATCTTGATCTACAAATTATTGGAAACATGACTAGAGGTTAATCATAATAAATCAGCGATCTCCTCTAAGTTGATCAAATAAATTATCTATTATTTCCAAGGGATAATTGTTCATAATGGTCACCCTATTTAGAATTTTACAATCAATGAAAAATATGAGGATTTCATATAATTTTGTTGAAAAGAGAATGGGTGAAGCCCAATGTGACATGATATGATGAATAAATCCATTAGAGTCAACGTATACAAGTTAGCATTTAATCCATTTTTGTCTCAGTTGGTTCCATGTGATAAGTAGAAATACAAATTGACATCATACCATAGAGTAGTTTAATAGTGAAGTAGACCACTCTCTACAATCTCTACCCATAAAAGTCAT
The DNA here is from genome assembly GCA_963277665.1 of Viscum album. Classification (NCBI taxonomy): domain Eukaryota; kingdom Viridiplantae; phylum Streptophyta; class Magnoliopsida; order Santalales; family Viscaceae; genus Viscum; species Viscum album. The sequence goes on from OY728125.1 coordinate 1,411,119,698, forward strand.
CAAAAAATACATTAGGGTATGTATTCACCAATGTGGGAAGTAAAATACTCAAATAATGATCAAATAAATTTGGAAACACCTCTAACAGCTCAAATGGGATCACCCCAGCATAAGGAACATTAGGCCCCCTCCCCTAGATCAAGAATCCACCTAACCTTGAAATAAATGAGAGACCCCATAAAGATATAAGAACTAACTTTATGATGATAAAAGTTGATCAATTCCTTTATAATTATCATCCAATCCATACTAAAAACTACTCCAAATATATAATGATAAAGAGATAATTAGTCCCATGCTTGTTCGATGTATCCTATCATCACCAAATATGATAAAATTTTAAAACCCTTCTCATACTTCTTCCCCTATGGTTAGGAAAGCTCAAACAAGGATGACATAAAATCCAAATAAAATCACAAAAAATAAAAATAATATTGATTATATAAAAGAATAAGTAACACAAGTTTCAAAAAAATATAATACCATAGAGGAAAAAATAAAAACCCCACATCTAACCATAGTAGACCCTACCTCAGATTCCTCTAGCATGAACCATACAATATAGAGATGTTTTGTCTCTTCTCCTATTTGATATATATTAACTACATGAGCATCCCCCTTAGGATATTGATAATAACCACCATCTATGTAACCTTTAGAAAAAATATAGAACCCTTTGTGAGAGTGAATATTGCCTTACTACCTTGGGACATCCTTCTAGAAAAAAAGTTGAGATGATTATATTTTCTAAAATGATGAAAATTCTAAGTAAGTTCCATATAGTTTGTCTTATTATGACCAGCCCTCCCACACTGATAGGAAATAACCAACTTCCATGCTAATGATGCCCCTAAAACTGAATCTCTAGAAAACATGTCACCCCTGAATTTTATTTTATTTCTATAAGAAACACCCTTGCTAACATCTGTCCCATCAAAAACTCTATGAAAAACCATTATCCCAAGTATGTCTACCTCATCCACAACCACATTTTCAACCACTTCTAAAATGATTTTAAGGAATGATAAAATCACCACAGACTAAATATCAACACGATGACCCATCTTGCACCTCCAACCCTGTAGGTAATCATTTCCAACAGGGTCGGGTACCAGGTTCACTAACTCAGTATAACTAGTGGAATTCTCTAAAACCTTATGATCCCAATTCTCTATTGTTAGAAATTCATTGGTCATCTCCAAAAAAATTCATGATAAAAATTTTGGTTGAATATTATATTCATGGAAGACTTGGTATGATCTACGTAAAACATATCTTGAATAAATGATTCACATCATCTTATTCTTAGTCCCTAAAGCATGTTTGTGGGAAACCCACATTAGTGTATTTGGAGTACTCTAGAAGTGGAATATCCCTTTAATCCACTCAAGAACCTCCTCAAATTTCTAGATTCCTTTGTCTCCATGGATGTTGTGTGGATTCTACTTAGTAAATTTCAACCCATTATCCACCACTTACCATTGGTGTATAATACAATCTTGACCAAAATATAAATAGTTCAAATTATAGCTTCCCCAAAAGAAGGTTTCATTGGATGGTTCACAAGTACACCTTGTATCACACCTTCCTCACATGGATTTAGAAGAACTATAATTAGAGTCATTTTCAAATAAACACAAGACAATAACTAAACAGCTTATGAGAAATAACCAGATCACATGACCACTTCCAAAATCTATATAAATTATTTCAAATAATAATAATTTGAATAATTTATATATTATATGGACTAAAGAAAAAATATAAATAAAATAACTAGTCTATTTAAATAAAAACTATATCATGTTCATTCAAATGAACACATAGACCAAGTCTCACAATTCTTAAAAATTTCCAATAACCCATGGTAACATGGTCTCTTACAAGGAAGTGAGTTGGATAAGAATATTTCCCCACATAATACCCATTTCTGGAATTCTTAATTAATATATACCATAAACCTAATACAAATCTAGGTAGTTTTATTACACTTAAGTCAGGTATTACCTCTGACAACATTTTCTAATGATCCAATCTTGGTTGACCAAACATATCACCCAAGAAGGCTCACCTCAAGTGAGTATTACCAGAACAACTAGACATGTCTCAGGTATAATAAAAGAAAAGAAAACCAACATAGTACATAGTGTAATAATGATTAGATATCCATGATACATAATAAAAATTGAGCCAAAAATGATAAACTACATTAAGAAAAGGGTAAAATTAAAATAGTGAAAACTATATTTGACAATCCATAAAAAACATCACCTGCAATTAAATAATTGAAAACCAAGCAAAGATGGAGAACTGCATGACACCCTTCCCTTTACCTCTATCCTAAAAAACAACATCTATAAATTTCGAAAGGGAAAAAATCTGTTTTGAGCAGAAGGACTAGTAGTATTTCACTAAAGAATCTATAAAAGTTATAATATCAAGAAAACATTTGTTCTAGATTTAAACCAAAACGAGATTATAAAGAATTTCCAGAATATAAAACATTCCATAAAATAAAAAATCATTTTTTAGATAAGAATTATCTATCCTCATACAATAGGAATATATCTTGTACATGAAAGTGGGATGATTAATATAATAAAATCCAAGGATACAATATAAGAAAAAGAAGTGTGCAATCCAACCATAAAATAAACCCATCATATATAAATCTATAAAAATATGACAAAGCATAATACTTGATAGCCAGTCTATAAGAATACATATTAGACCTAAAAAATAAATTAATACAACATCTATAAAGTTAATTCAACCAATATCACATCCCACCACATTTTATCTATATTAGTGTCTCTCGAAGTGTTACACACATTAAGTGACATGTCACTTTGCCAATGCACCCAAATTTCCCAATGTGATATGTTTTTCAAAATCACATAAAAACTTCTCTCATTGATTAAAAAAAAATTTCATAGTGGTGAATAACCACATACATTCTTGAAAAATTATCATTAAAACCAAAACCAATTTAAAGGAATTTTCCCAGTCAATTTTAATAGAGGAAATTACCAGTTCCATGCATAAAATACATTTTAAATAAAAATCATTTTTAATGAAAAACTATTTAAAAACAAATATATCATTCAAAAAATACACCTAGATATCAAATCCAACCACTTCATAACACAAAACAAGGAATTTATCATAAATATTAACTTATTTATGAATTATAACCTTTATATACAGACAAATTCCTCGTGAAAGAAGAGAAATACAAAATAATTATTCTCCCAAATCCCAGGGTTTCATCTAACCATGAAGGGATTTAAGGGCCTTCAAAGAAATCTCTTTAGAGAATAATTTTTGACAGACATGTACGGAATAAGGTAGGGATTTGAGGGGCTTAGAATATTTATAAGTAGTCTAAATGTTAAAAGACTATGACATGACCTAATAAACCACATATCAAGACCTCTCAACCATACCATAGAAACATTTCCCACACCCCAATGAGCCCTAGTCAAATTCCCTCTAGAAACAATGATTTTGGGTGAACATAGAACCTCTTTCCTCTGGGTGAATCCACAATGCAACATTTCTTCATGTCACAACCCCACTATTATCAAAGAAGGTGATAGAATAAATCCCACCACTATATTGTAATGTCCACAACTTGAGATACTACAATGCATCAACTCTCTCCACACTATAGAGAATAGTTACCATGAAGAAACAATACATATCTATGTGACCATGAAACTACTATGACCAATATGATACTAGCTCGGAAAAACATGTTTTGAGACCGTACGTCGTAGTCATCTTTAACCAACAAAATCTAACTTATATTATTCGTCAACCTTGACCCTCCGCAGTAAAACGCCCTTATCCAAAAAAGAAACAAGAAGAAAATGAACCTAAAAATTTTTGTGTATTATACAACCAATTCTTAAACATTAAAAGATAGTGTACACAAACCCAAAGTGTTTCAAAAAACAATGATGAGAAAAAAAATTATGGTGTTATGGATTTGAGCATGACCTTCAAAATGCACTAAAGTATTTTTTATCAATTGAGAAAAGATTCCCCCTAGAACATCCCCACCATGATATGTGTTGAAATTAAATTCATATTCAAGTTTCTTTGATGATGTGTTATTATATTTAATAGATGGACTTCTTCATTTGGGTATTTTACAAAACCTATATCATATTAAAGGTTATTTAAAGGATTGATTATGATCAATCCTTTAGAATGAGGAAGATTTGATTTAATTTGAATACTGAATTTAACTTTTGAAATTGAATTTCAAAATTTAAATTTTATAGAATTGAATGTGTTTCTGATGTTTTATGGAATTAAATTAGAGAATATAGAGGAAGATAAAAGAGTTTATTGAAATTAAATATACCCAATGGAAGTGGAGAATAAATTTCTCCATTAATTAACAAACATTTAAAATTTAATAATCCAATAAAAAAGAATATCAAAGTCTTAATTTAAAGAAGATGAATTGTTTTCATTATATAGCATGTTTCTGAGTGATTTATTATTTTCAGGTGATGAAGGGTTTATCTACACTTCATGATCCCATAGTTGATAAATAAATAAGAAGTTGGGTGTTCTAGAAGAAGTGTTCGAAACTATATTGAAAACAAAATTTTAATTATGCAAATCACTTTTATTGAGAAATTTGGAAACCATTAAATTTCTAAATTGGAAATCAATTAATAGAAAAAGAAATCACTAAATAATTGAAATGAGGTTTAAGTCCATTTGAATACTTACCTCTTTTTAGATGTCATTTGAGAGTAGTGAACTTCATGTATTTTTCATCGATGATGATGTCTTCAAAACTATAGACCATATTGTGACATGTTTTCTTAAAATTTTCTATTATAATATTCCATTCATTGAATCCACATGAAAAAATGTGATTTTTTTATTTTGATCCAATCACCATAGTCTTTATTAATGTCAACCCAAATAATCCTATAAACCATTCTATCAAACTTATCATGGGTAGGATTGATCTCAAATTCATCCTATTAAATTTCTTCATTAGAATGAATGATGGGTTCCCATGAATCTGTTTTCTCCATATTCTCGTTATGTAGTTTCTTGAACACACTATTATCAACTATCTACTCATGATTATGATACTACAACATACCACCACATGGTTTTTTTACTTCACCTCCCCGCACACCATAATTTGCATTTCAAGTATAGTATTTTACCTCTATTTTCTATCCTAGACATGAGATATGAGTTTAATATCCTCTGCATTATTCTTCTAGTTTACCTTGTCTCCATCATCTTAGGTAACTAATAGTATTCCTTATATAATTTAAACTTATGTCCCTTTTACAAAATAAAATTCCTTGAATCACTTTTTTCATTTCCATGACTTCTTCCTCTTTCTATGTAGACCTATTCGGTCTACTTCATTGAATTCATCAACTAAAAATTTCTAGAAATTCCCTATGAATCTATCCCATATCATATTTGTTCATCAGAGACTGGTATTGTTGTATGGATACCAATTCCATCTTGAGTGACATTCCCTTATTGTAGTTCCAAACCATCAGTCTCCAAAATTTCAAACTGATTATTAATATTAATAGTTGAAATTGTTCTTATTGACCTATCCCTACTTGTTTAATTCACATAGCCCCTGCTACAACCACTAGTTATACAAATCATTTCATCTTTCTCACCCACTACATTAAACACCTCATTATCTTTCCATCCATCTCTTATTTCCCCTAACTCCCCATAGGATTCCACCATAGTTTCATTCATTTGAATCTCTATAGGCCCTGTTTCACCCACCAACCATGTCACATTTCAATCTTCAAAAAATATGGACTACTTTCAAATCGGGAAGTAACATCCTTCCATCCTTCCATAAAATGTCACTTATCCATAACGATATATTTTTTTTGATGGATTCACTTACCTTCCAATTTTTTCATAGGAGTTCAATGATGCATCATATCATAAGAATAAAAATATAATATCATGGATAAAATTGTGTCTTCCTTTAGTGTATTAATTTTACATGTTTATTTTCAGATCCTGTGGATTATAGGATTGATTAATGGTGGGTCTTCTCAAAAATAGGTATATTCAGATTCTCTTCTCATTAGAGAAAGAATTGTTCAAATCCTGATCATGTGCCCCCTCATCTACAATGGATCCTAGTTCATCTTATACTGGTGGACTTATGATTTCCACATAATGTGTGATTCCCTAAATAAAGAGATTTGGCTTATTTTCCCTAAACTCCCATTAACTCTTAAAAATACTATGATTCTGAAAATGTTAGGAAACCTCATTGGTAGATATTTTTGTTACAATAGTATAAATAAATTATCTTTCCCCTTTTTTACCAACAAATATTTTTGGAAGTTGATAAATCAAGAAGGTTTAACAAGTATGTTTGGATTACAGTTGAAGAATATTTTTTCTACAATTAACTTTTTGTTTCTAATTTGTTGTATGATTTACTCTATTCATGTAAATTTTATGTGTAACTAAATTTTATAGATACAGTGATCATTGAAAATTATGTGATATATGTTTTAAATTTATTTATTTTAGAGCCAGTTATGTGAAGTTGAAGAGTAACAATATTTTACAACTTAAGGTGTTATCTTGTTCGAGTGTTAGATCAAATCATACTTCTCCAAATACCTTTTCACTCACCCGAGTTCAAGGAAAAACTATGGACATTGTAAATAATTGGAATAAACTAGTAGATTGTATGGAAATGGATGATACCAGTATTGGATAAGAAATAAAATAGGTATTTCATATATTAAGATTAATCCAAAGTAATTAGATATAATATTCTTCTAACATATATCATATATGTGTGATTAAGATATTAATTGGTTGAATACTTCTAAATATTTAACATGGTATATATTATTTTATGAATTAACTAGTTGATTCATTTATGGCCTAAAAATCAATCATAAAATATAGAATGCCATACCCCAATGAGGGAATATAATTGTGATCCTTTATAGTGATAAATGAGACGCTTTTCTCTATTACATTTCCATTTATCAGTAATGAAGAAGGTACAAGAACACTATTAGAGATCATGTTATACTCTCATAGAAAATGAGGATTATAATGGTTGGTGACATATTTATGGAGGCAAGAGAGATTAGGATATTTATTGGTGATTTATATCAAATTTTCTCCATTATTATCCTCAAATATGGAGTGTATAATGATAGAGTTATGCATGTTATATTTTTTTATTATTCACAGAATGTTGGCTCAAGGATGAGAAAAAATAGGTTTCTTTAATTGTATTAATCATGATATAATCCTATAAAAACCATCAATGGTATCTGAGCCATTGGGAACATAAAATTAACATGACTTTCTATTTGTTTTGTGAAGATCATTCAAATTGTTAAGTGATTGAGGCCACAATGTAATGTATGATATGTCATAGTTGAATGGTATTCATTGGATCAATTTTTTTGTTCGGTTTTTTTATTCATAGGGTACACATGAGTTTCATTTTAAATTTGGATTGATCAGACTCCCATACTTTTATTCTATTCCATAACCCACAATATATGTAATATCATAAGTTTTGATTAAAACTTGGGTTTTGTGAAAAAATATCGAATCAAAACAATGATATATGAGATATCATTGATTATGATTGGAAAATACATAAGAATTATCTATCCAACAATAAAAGGAGAATTAGGAAGTAATATTTATCACAAAACCATATCTTTGGTTTGAATTTATCTCTTGTATATGAATGGGTAGGGTACCCATATTGGGTTAAACAGGTGAGTCACAACTTATGATTGAAACCAATGTAATAGAGATGAGTTACCTATAGAATATTATGTAAAGATACCAACAACTATAATTTTATGTAAGCACTATCGCCAATCATGAATTGAAATTTATAATGATTCTCTCAATCATATATTATAATTTAGTCCAAATATGAATAAAAAATTAATATTTTTTTGGAAAAAATCTTATGGTTTATAAACTTATTATAAATGATAAGTGTCAAGAATTAAAAATAGTTGTTTTTCATTCATAAATAATAATTTAACATTTTTATATGAGCATTTGAAGTTAATTAATTTAAAAAATGTTATTTACTTGTTTTTTTTAATATTCATGTTTTTAAATTGATTATAAAATGTTATTATTGCGTAAGATTAAATTTATATAATTAATTAATAATAAAATTATAATACCATGTATTATGTACTAGTTATGACATAACACAATTTTATATCTTATTATTTTAATTTATCCTATAATTAATGGAATTATATTGAATTTCTCTATGGAATATAGTTTGTACATATTAGGTAGTTGAGTAATGTTAAAATTGAATGATTTCCTGAGTAATGTATCGCTAGGTAGAGGGAATTTATTTGGACTTCCAAATATCCTAGAAGATTATTTTTATTATATAAAAGTGAGGGGTTTCTATCTATAACACCAAGATAACTCATATGAGGTTTTATAATTTTATATAACTCTAAAACTATACCAAAAATTTAATAAAACTTATAAAGATGAAGTATTTGGATATATGGAAATATGTTTAACAATAATTTTTGGATGAGTGAAAAAAATTGAGATTTTTTAAAAGAGTAACATATTTATATTTGTTGAATATATAAATTTGGTGGATTTAATTAGGGTTAGAGAACTAAATTTTTAGAATAATGCATATATAAAAGAATTAATTACAAGAAAACATATTGTTTGTAGGATGATATAGTTATAGATTTAATATTCGTGTGTGTTGCATCAAATAAGTTAGACATCAAATGAGAACCCAACAAATACTATGTATGAGATTCATTTAAATGAAAAAAATTGAGACCTATATCATCTAACTTAGTAGGTCATTATAAATATGGGAATTTGAGTATTATCATATGTAAGGAATGATGGGTATGGGTGAACCTATTCAATTGTAATATTTTGATTACACATCGATGGGAAAAATTTAAAGGACTAGAATAACTGATAAATTGAGTTGGTTTCATCTATATGAGGGATTTTGTGTATGGATTATTCCCTTAAACAATCAAAGAGTCATTTTTGATATTAATAGAATAATTTTCTACTTAATTATCTATGTGATGGATTAAATAATAAAGTAACTCAAAACCTAGTAAAATATGGATCATAGGCTACTAAGGTAATGGTGTATGAGGTTATCATTATTTCGGAAATATTTACATTAAGTATCCATAATGAAAATATATACAACATGATACTCAACCATAGATATGTCTTTCTTCAAGATTATGATATGTTTCATGTTTATCATTTTCAGCACACCTATAAGTATGAATGAAAAAAAAATTCTATAATGGTATCTAAGGTTTGGAGGGGTTATCAAGGAGAATTAATCTAAGCATATATATGTGAATTTCATATAAATAAATTTCTCATAATTTTACTAAAGGGTATTAATTATGTTGTGTGTATCACACTTTTTTAGGATAAAACATACTCCAAGATACCAGACAATTGAAGAATGGTGAAATTGATTGACTTGTTGGAAATGGATTAATATTTGTTTCATTAGATTTTTGTACTAATGATCTATGTCAACCTAGGGAATCAGTGCATGGATTAGATAATTTTCATTACGTATATTCCATATATAGAAATATGATTTATGTTTAATGTTTTGAAAATATGGTTTTTTATTCAATATGAAGAAATGTTTTGGTTTTATATATAAGAATGAAATATTTTATTTGAGTGCTAATATTGATAATGTTTTATATTTTTTGTTCATGGATAATCAAATATATATTTTTTAGAATAAAAATGGAATTTTTTATTCTAGTCCAAGTTATATTTGTATTTTTCACCTTAGACATATAAATGAGAAACAAATTTGATGAATCCATATATATATATTTTCTTGGAATCATAAAATTATGAATCATTAAATAAATATGGATATTTTTTGTTAGAAAAAATGACCAACACACCTTTTAATAAAAAAAATTGAAAGGGATAGTAGATCTCTGGATCTTATAAATAACGATTTATATAAAAAAATAAGCACACAACCAATTACTAGTTTAATGAACAAAAAAACCATTATCAATGAATTTAGTTACAATTATTATGTGTTACTTATTATATAATTGTTTTAAATTTAAATAAGTTTTTGAAAAAAGTATAGAATATGTTTTGGAAAATTATTAATATTCTTTGATCAGATCAGGGTAGTGAATACCTAAACCACAAATTCACTCATCATATAAGAGATTGTGTAATTATTTCACAACTCACTCATCATGATACAACACAATTTAATGGTGTGCTATATAAGAGGAATAATAAATTTTTTGATATATTATTATCTATGATGATTTAGTGCGACCTTATTATTTCATTTTTGGGGTATGATATAAAATCTACTAAATTCTTACTAAAGAACTAACTATTAAAATTATTTAAAGACCTTGTATGAGACATAGATTGAGGAATTTCTCAATTTATATTTTATAAATAATTTTGGATGCGAAGTTTAAAAATGATTTATATTAATAGATAAACTAAATATAATAACCCTACTCCTTATTTTTTATTTAAACATGATTTATTATATGAAATTTCACTATATACAACTCAGAATATATAGAGGTCTAGTGTATTTTAAAAATTAGGTACATTAGATACCAAAATAAAACACAAAAATAAACATTTTATTGAAAAAATATTTTACATGACCACAATATTCCTTCTTACTTAACACTACATGGGATAACCAGAGGATATACATAAGAAGGGCGTGAGATATAAAGCCTATTAAGGGATGACATAAGGCATAACAAGAGGAATAAAATACTTGTTAGACATAGTAATATCAATGGAAAATAAAAGTAACGTGAATAATAAGGCATGATATATCATGATGATCATAATATGGGAAATGTGGAAACAACACACAACATGATATTTTCATGAGTTATGGCTCATTGCGCATGGAGAAAAATGAGTTAATGCTCATTGCACATTGAGGAGCATGAGTCAAAGAAAATTTCACATGAATAAAAATGATTCAAATATCATTTCACATGATGTATAATGAGTCAAAGAACATTTCACAAGATGTATAATGATACTAAAAATTACCCAATCCATTGGAGCACAATCTGGGCACAACCTTCATAAACATTTTAATCCCAAGCTAATGTCTACCACATAAATCATAACACATTGTTTCATTCAAAATATTAATTTATTTCATGATTGAGGGATGTTGAATAAATTCGCATAATTCCTCAATAAATAACTATATGTATATAAATTTGAATACCCATAGAAGATAAATGGGAGTGGTATTCACTACATAGGCATGGAATATCATGGTACAATTTCAGCAGCATAACGACTTCATATGGAAATTAATAAAATCACTTTATCATATAGAAAGGGGTATCTCATACTTCAAACATTAAATATACAATAATAGGGACATGAAAGGAAATTCCAGAAAATAATTAATTTGAAATAAAAGGTGTATCATAGTAAAGAATCACAAAGATAGAGGAGAAAGAAAAAGAACCCTTACGAAATTTCAGCATGGTGACAAGTATACATAAAAAATCATAGGGTCGATTAATGAGAGTGAAAGGAATATATAATAATTTATACATAAATTGGATAGTAATTTAATCATGTAACATCATATCCTAATATATGAAAATGTAATTTAAGAAGCTTAATATAATAGAAGTTCTTGAATTGAAATGAGAAGAGAGAAATATATTATGGAATTTCAGAAAAGTAATGACTTATGTAAGGGTCCAAATGATGGAGTAGAAATGATTCCTTATAAGAAATATAATCCATTTTATTGTAGCAAAATGATTACAAAATAATGGAAATACATGAAATTCCAATTTAAATAACTAATCTCAAAGAAGGTACTTGAATTCAAAGGTATGGAGAGAAATCCCTTACTTGGATGTGTGATTCCAAAGGCTTGGAAAAGGATTGATGGGAGATTAAAGGTGCATTTTAGGACTCTAGGGAGTAAAGGCAAAGGTTTGGATGATTTTTATGAAGTTTTAGTGCAGATAAATGGGATCTTGGGTGGGTTTATATGTTAAGGAGGGGAATTTCATTATTTTTTTGTGTTTTACACTTCATAACAAATATTCCAAACCACAAACCATACCATGGTTATTTCCCATGGTTTCATTCAAAGTGGAGTGGTATAAATAATATAATCAGGAAAAGGTCATAAGATAATAAAATATTTCCCTTGATTATGTGGAGGTGAGTCACCCACTTAAAGAAATTAATTTAAAATCATAAAATATATTATATGTCATTGAGGATTCATAATAGATTTATACAATAAATAAATAATACTTAAAACCATATTAATTTAATTATAAAACATATATTTTGGTTAAGATACCTCTTATTGTATTTATAACCTCATTATTATGCCATTATGATTTCATAAAACACACTACAAATTAATATTGTAATTAATTTTTACCAAAATATTAGATCATCTTAGAAAATTATATGAAATTAAATATTGGATAATTTCAATATCCTGATCCGAAAAATAATATTAATTTTTTTCTAAATAATTTTACAAATATGTGAATTTTCACTTTTAAAATTGGAAGTGGCATTTTCTGAAAATTGACAGGTTTTGGAAAAAATAGTTTTCAAACATTAATAAAAATTACATTTGATATCAAAAAATTATAATATCATTTACATTTAATAAAATTAATTTTATAATAATTTTTTATTAAAATATTATTTATTTCAAAAATCCATTAAAATTGATTCATCAATTAACAATAAATACTATTTAGGTGCTAAAAAACATTTACAATGTCACAATAATAGGATAAAATTATATTCATTATTATAAAAAAATAATGTACATATACCAATTTCTAGGGTCTTGATACACATCACTTTATTACACTAGAAAATTCATATGAGTATGGTGTGTGATGGTGGGGCTTTAATGGGGCAGTTTACTGAACAAGGTTTGGGTCTTGGTCTCAATGAGCTTGAACTTCTCCCATTAATGTTTTCTATCATGCTTAGTTGTTGGAAATTGGCTTGGGATTGGTATAGGAAAAATCCATGAAATTCCATCTCCCTTAGAAACATTAATAAATGGGCTTCTTAGGGTAAAATCCTAACAGATGAGGCTATCACTTCATTTGTCTCTGTCAAAAATATTTGTTAAAGCCCCATATTAATACTTGTCATGTGATCGTTGTTCAATGACAATATTATCAATGCAAATGATACTTAATAGTCATTTATATCCAATTTTATATAATAAAAGATGTGTATATGTCTTCAATAACCATAATATATTTAATTAAATTAAAACAAAGGTAATTATATTCATAAATTTTTGGGTCATTATAACCTTCCCCCTTAAAAAATAGCACCCAGTAAATTTTCTTTTCCGAGACTAAAACAAACGAGGGTAACTCAACTTAATCACATCCTCTTATTCCCACATTACTTCTTCAAACATTATGTTTCACCACAACACCTTTATGAGGGGCATTGTATTATTTTGTATAACTATTTTTCTACAATATAAGAACTTCAATAGATTCTCCTCATAATAAAGGTCATTATCCATTGGTACCACCTATGGATTGAATTACTGTGATGGGTATGGGATGTTCTTCTATAAGAGGTATGTGTGGAATACATCATGTACTTGAGACAGGTTCACTGGGATTTATGTTCAATAGGCCACTTGTATGATATTATCAGGGATCTCAAAAGTGTTGATTTACATTGGACTAATATTTACCTTATTCACATATATCATCACTCTCTTCTATTGAGATATTTTTATGAATACAATTTCACCAACATTGAACTCTAGGTCATGTTGACGACTTCCAGAGTAACACTTTTTATTAACTCTGAGCAGCTTTGATGTGTTGTTGTATGGGCTTAACCTTATCCAACATTTCTTCAACCATTTTAGGACCTAAAAATTTTTCATTCCCCAAAATCATCCCAAAATTCTAGTGTTCTTAACCCCTTCACAAAAAGGTCTTCATAAGGGGAATTTGGATTCTTGAGTTGAAACTATTGTTGTAAGAAAACTCCACCAAATGAATTTGTTGTTCCTATATTCCTTTGGAGTAAATTGAGAAATCCCTCAACATTTCCAAAAGTGCTTTTATAGTTTTTTCAAATTGGAAATCAATTTAGGGTGATAATCCATTCTGATGTTCAACTTTGTATTTACAGCATGCTAAAGACTTTTCTAAAACATAGAGGTGAATCATGGATCTCTATCGAACACAAACAATAGTGGTACACCATGAAGTCTTACCACTTGTTTGATGTTTATCTATGCTAATTGATCTAGTGAGAAATTATTTTGAATTTAAATGAAGTGTGATTTCTTTGTAAGAATATCCTAACAAATCTAGATTGCATTGTTTCCTTTGGATGTATTCAGAAGTTTGATGAAAAATACAATGGAGATGTTTTCCTATTTCAATGTTATAATGGGTAATGGTTGCATCATCCCTTTATAATTAATCTATTCATCCTTCACTTTCTCACATACCAAGAAATTTGATGTATAATTAGTGACCTCCATATTCATTTTATCCCACCAATAGTGATCTTAGAGACCTTGATACAAATTTGTGTTTCCTGGGTGAATGGTGATATTCTAACAATGTTCATCAACAAAAAGTTTTTTCTTTAACTTATGTTTTTATAGAACACATTTTTTTGAACCAAATCTCACAATTCTTTCTTCATTATCATTTATCACCATGGATTTATCTTTTTTTATATTTTACACTTTATTTTAAATTCCCACATCCTCTTATTGAGCATCCATTAACCTTTCCAAAAGAGATTATTGAACAATCATTCATGCACAGACTGATGATGTTACTTTTGTTATGATTACCATGTCTATATTCTTCAATTCAAAGAGGATGAGATCCTTCTTGATTCCCATAAATTATAGAATTAACATGCCCTTTATACATTGATCATCCTCCACCTTGTTCGCTTTCCCAAGATGGTAGGGGATTGAGTAGTCATAATCCATTATGATCTCAAACCATCTTCATTGTGAAATATTCATATCATTCTTTGTGAATATATATTTGTGACTTTTTTGATCCATATAAATATATATCAAACTTCTCCACAAAGATATAATGATGCAATATTTTTAACACAAAGATCACAACTAATCAATCTAGGTCATTCAATGGATATTTTTTCTCATGAATTTTCTACTTCCTTGAGGCGTATGCAATGAAATTTTCATTTTTCATCAACACACATCCCAATCCCTTCTTTGAAGCATCACTGAAAATCACAAGAATAATCCCCACTTTTTGGTAGTGTGGAAACCTGGGAAGTAACAATACTTCTTTTCAACTCCATCAAGCTTTCATCACATTCATAATTCCATGTAAATTTGGCTCTCTTCGAGTTATCTTGGTAAGTGGGTTCGAGAATCCTCATAATATTCTCACATATCAGAAATAATATCCCATTAACTTAATAAATCTATGGATATATATAACATATGTTGACCTCCACCTTCCCTCAATATCATTTATCTTTGAAGGATATACAAATATCATATTTCTTCTGATTATATTCCCCATGATTGATACTTCTTTCAAGTAGAACTTACAATTGTTGTACCTTTCATAGAACTTATCATTTCATAAGGTATTATTCATAGTTCTTAGATTCTCCTAATGCTTCTACTTGGTTTTTTAGTATATTAAGATAACATCTCTAAAGACTACCAAAAATTTGTGACGTAATTTCTAAATATATTATTCATCAAGTCCATGTACACTGGGGGAGAAATAGTGAGTTATGAAGAAATCACTATACACTCACAATTCCCATACCTTATAATAAAAGAATTATTGAGGATATCTTCCTTATTAAACCTTAACTGGTAATATATCAACCATAGATCCACCATGGAAAAGTATTGTGCTCCACGCAGTTGATTGAACATGTCATCATTTCGTGGAAAAGGATACTTGTTCTTTATCATGACTTTTTTGAGCTCATGATAATCAATGTAATGGTTTATTTACCCATACATCTTCTTAAAGAAGAGGAATAATACACCCCATGATAAAGAACATAGACATATAAACCCTTTATGCAGATTCTTCTGTTATAGTCTCTTTAGTTCCTCATGATCTAGATCATCCATCATATATATATTCCTTGTTATTAGAAATTCTCTGGGAATAAGTTTGATAAAAAATTTAATCTCTGGGATAGGGGGAAGAACATACCATTCCTCAAAAAACACATCAGTTTATTACCTCACAAAAATCATGTCTTAAATAATGTTTCTTTCCTTAGTCTCAATCATTTTATCTTGATATGATTTTTTATAGGGAAATAATATCCTTAGCCAATATGATTGTGTGAAAGATGATTCATCCTCATCTTTTTACTTGTATAAAATCAGGGGTTGATTCTCCATATAGAGAGTGAGTTCCTTCTCATGGAATGTTTTTTGTCTTTATATAGAGAATTCCAATCCATGACCAAAATTGGATCAAATTACACCAAGGGAAGTATGATTTTGTTCTCCATAAATTAACCTCAAATTGAGATAGGTGAGGAGTTATATACATGCGATGAAATAATTTCCCCATATTCCATTTTCATCGACATTTCTACTTATATTCTTTTTAGTGGTGTTTGTAAAGTTCTACAAAAATTTATCATATAAATGAAAGTGTGGAATTGGAATCAAAAAGTGTATTCACTATTCTTGAATGAAAATCTAGCACACATGTCACCACTTTATTATCGGGATTCACATCAGTGGTAGTGATGGAAAAAAATTAACTTTCTTCCATGGAGGTTGTTGGTTTCCTTCGGAAACCCTTGGCATGGGGAAATAGTTGAAAAAGTTCTATGGTCCCTCACATTTGTTGCAATAAACAATGCATTGAGGATCTATTAGTGTGTTTTTCTCCTCTATCAAATTGGTGGGTTTCTCCTACTAGAAATTATTTTCCAGGTTCCCTCTTCCTCCACACGAATATAATTCCCTTGATCCCCTTAGCTTATTTTCAGGTTTATTCTTTCAATATAAAGTTGAGCGAACATTAGAAAATTTCCTCGTAGCTATCAAAGATATGGTTTTCCAAGGCTTTTTATTGTCTTGTATTTTTCCCAACAAGAATGCGTTCAACCTTGAATTTAGGGTATCAACAAAACTGATGGTGTATCACACGTGTCTTATAATTTTTTCCTCACACCCTATAACAGATTTGTCATACTTTTTCTTGAGTTCAAGGAAATCTCTTTCCATCTTAAGATGTAACGTTTAGGGAAAATATTTATTAATTTTTTTTTCAAAATTACTTCCACTAAATTTGTTCAATCACTTCCTTAGGATTAGTATTTTGTATCAACATCCACCACTAATAAACTTCCCCCTTGATAAGATAAAAAACTAGAAAAACCCTCTCTTGTTCAAAATATTTATGGATAGAGAAGATCATTTCAAGAGAGTTGATCCATGCCTTTGCTATTAAGGGATCAAATGATCCATTGAAAGATGGGGGGGCCTTTTCCACACTAATATCTCAACTATGGGTTTCACTCTTTTATAAGGGGGGCAGGGGGTTGGGTGCTCCACCTAGTCAAAGATTCTATGTAAAGACCTGCAAATTTCAAGGAAATTTTTTTCTTAATTTTCTTTGGAATTTTACAAGAGCGCAGCTTCAGACGGCACCTGATTCTGAGGCCCGGTGTGCCCGGAATCAATTTCCGAAGTTTGGCTCGGGTACGTTCAGTGAACGGACGAGCGGGTTTTTCTATCTTTTGAACCGGTGCCCGGAATCGAATTCTGAGGGCACCGATGAAATCGCAGCGCCGGTATTTGCTTAGAAACTCCTCTTCCGGAGTTGCGTTTGCTCAGACGTGGTTTTTAAATTTCGGGGCTTTAAGTCAGAAATAAAATAAATTTGTGCGACAACTTTATTTTATTTCACTTAAGCTGCTTGGAAGCCGCTTGGAAGCCACTTGAACTGAGTTAAAGCAGATAGGGTGCTATCCAGAAATATCCTACCCCCTTGGTAGGATATTTGTGAGGTGGGGCCCGCACGAGCCCCGCCGTTTCTTTCGCTAAGTAACGCACCCGTGAAAACCCGTCAAAGTAACTGAAAAGTCAACCGACGCGTTTTCTTAAATTCTTAACAGACCATTTAATTGAGTGGTTTATTTCGTGAATTAAATGGGCTGTTTCGCTCGTTGAATTAATTCAACGAACTGATGGGTCGTTACTTACGCTTTTGTGTTTGTTGGCATGTTTATAAAATAAGACCAACCTAAAAATCCTTTGAAAGGATTTGAGAGGATCTTTGTTTCTTCATCTCCCCTCCTCGCGAAGAACGCGAAGAACGCGAAGAACGTGATGAACGCGAAGAACTCCGGCGACCGGAATTCGACGACGCACACCGTGATCTGCGACGTCGACGAGCTCTACCCGCGACGTTCTTCGGCGACGCCTCTTCTTCCGCGGCCGATCCTCGTTCGACAATTAAGGTGAGAAACGAATCGTTTATTTCTCCCTTTTTTTAATTTCAATGACAACAGATTTAATTAATTAAATCCGTTTGATCTTGATCCGGAGATTGGCGACGCGACGCCAGATACCGCGACGACGCGACGATCCCCCTTCTTCCGCGACGAGCAATTCCGCATCGACCTCTCGTCCGACGACGACGACAAGGTAGGGGTTGTTGGAATTTTGTCTTTCCCGTGTTTATTTTTTTAAAATAAAGAACCTGATCTCCGAACAATTTTAATTTAATTAAAATTGTTGTTGATTATTTTTCTTTTCCTCCCGTTGTTTATGACTAACGCGGAGGGTGCGGGTCTAACGAACAAGACCCGGCAACCCTCCGCCGATCTTTTGTTGTGCGGATTTGGCGGACGACGACGAACCGTGCGGCAAGGGCGATTCGTTGATCCCGCAGTGAAGATCGGCCCCCGGGAGGAGCAACGGCGCAGACGGGAGGTAAAACGGGCCACCGGAGCAACTCCGGCGGACCGCGGAAGGCGGCGGCGGCGCCGGCGGCCGGAGGCGGCGGCGCCCGGCGCACCGCCGTGGAGGAGATCCGCCGCGGCTGAAGCCGCGGCGGCGGCGGCTGGTTCCGCGGCCGCGCGGAACCGGGGAGGGACGCGGCGGCCCGGCCGCGTCCGCGTGACAGGCGGCCCCCCGCGGGGCCGCGTCTTCCACCAAGCCGCGGGTCAAACCCGCGGCAGTTCTTTGGGCCGCTCGGCCGAAGCCGAGCCGGCCGGGTCGGGCCGGGTCGGGCCGACCCGGTTCGGCAGACCCAGGGGTGGTTCGGGCCGGGTCGCCCCGGGCCCAGAACCCCCATTTTCGGGCCCTCTTCGGTCTTTTGCCCATATCTTGGGCCTGATACCTCCGATTGAAGAGCTGTCAGCGGCTACGCGATCCTTGGATCGATACGGTCGTTTCGGTATATTACACTCAAGGTTTCGGAAGACTTTGAGTTCGGCCGGGTTGGTTCGTACACGAAACCAACCGGAGCCTCGGAGCGGAAACGCTCATAACTTGAGCTACGGACGTCCGATCGACGTACCGTCAGCTGTGGTAGTTTCCTCTAAGTGAGACGGAACTTTTGGCATACTCCGCCCGAGGATCGGACACAGGCGGAGTACGGTCGGGTTGGTTTTGCCCTAAAAACCAACCGGGCCCCTGGGACGAAAATGCCAATAACTCTCAGACCGGGCGTCCGATTGACGCGCCGTCTGTTGCGTTGAGATCCTGTTGTCGATACGGAACTTTTGGATACATCAACTTCGGACTACGTGTCAGTTTATGTATCAGCCTCTCGGCTCGTGGAGCGGACCCTCCTAAACGAGCTCGTTATGTGCGGGAACCCTAGCGCTGGCTGTGACTTCGACGACAGAGCAGAGATCCTCCGTGGACTGCGACGACGGCAGAACGGAGATCCTCCGTGGACTGCGACGACGGCAGAGCAGAGATCCTCCGTGGACTGCGACGACGGCAGAGCAGAGATCCTTCATGGATTGCGGCGACGACTGTGCAGAGATCCTCAGTGGACTGCGTCGACTACTGCACTCAGCGATCCTACGTGGATCAGTGCTACAGGTTCTGTGTGAGCCCGATCCTATGTGGGTCCTTACTACCGGTTCTGTGTGAGCCACTGCCTACAGGTTCTGTGTGAGCCCGATCCTACGTGGGTCTTTTGCGGGGGTTAGTACCTATCGATCCTTCGTGGGTCCGACGACTTAGATGGATTAGTGATCATCTTTGACGTCATCTGAAAAAGTATACCTGGTTGAGCTGAATCTTATGTTACTCTCCTTTGTGGATTGTGTTGAACTATCCTATGTGGATTTACTGTTTACTCTCCTTGTGGATTTGAGTCTTGCTTTCCTTTGTGGATTGAGTTGTTCTTGAGCTCGTGAGCAGAGCTAGAAGTGGGGACTTAGGTATATGTATGGGCATATACCTAAGTCGAGTCAGATGTTACTTCGTGATTGCATCTTTCTTTTGTGCTATATCCTTTGTGGATTTCGGGAGACCTACGGGGGTCTCGGGGTCCTTACTGAGTAGCTTATACACACCCCTGCACGGGCTATGCCCTCACCTTGTTGTGTTGGATGCAGACGACGGACAGCGCTGATCACGGTTGGGGCGTGGAGCAGGACGGTACCTGGAGGTGGACCACTGGGCGGGACGTGCTCGGAGCGGACGTGGGACCCGAGGAGCCTGGAGGCTATCTGTACCCACCCTTCAGGTGGGATTGCCAGTGGACGACACGAGGCCGCCGTCTTTTCTTTAGTTGCTTTCCTTTACTTTTTCAGTTGTACTTTACAGTTGGGCTTGTATTTCCGGCCCCCTTTACTTTTCTGCACTTTATAGTTACTTTCCGCTTTCTGACTCTGTGGTGGTTGTTACTTTTAAAGGCAATGCCTTCCCTGTTTACCGGGATTTTACGCCTTGGTGCTAGTCGCCAGCCCCTGGCCTATGGAAGGCGGGCTTGGGGTAGTCACGGCACGGGCCCCGAGGTCGGGTCGTGACAAATTGGTATCAGAGGTGGTCGGTTCTACCGCAGACTCTGATCGTCTTTTCTTTCTATGTGAAGCAATAGTGTTTAGTGTATTGAGTGTGGTTATCAGTTCAGGGAGCCCAGTGTTGGTGCGGCGGCCGACGTATCCGTACACCAGGACCCTGACTCCTGATTTCCGACTTAATGCATGAAAACATTGATTGCGTGTGTGTTCCAAGTTTTCTTTGTGATTACTTGTGTCAGCTCACCGGGTATACTGATCTGCTTTATGAAAGTCTCAAGTTTTCCTTGTGATTACTTGTGCCAGCTCACCAGGTATACTGTTCTGACTGTGGTGCTCTTGTTCTCCTTTTCAGGATGGCCCCGCGACGATAGCCAGCTAGGGTTCCGAGTGTAGGGCGCGACGGCAGCCCACCGAGCGACGAGGCCTCGGTGCAGGGCCCTTTGCCAGCAGTGCCACCGGCGGTAGTTTTACCCGCCGAGCCACCGATGCTACCAGTACCAGACGCTGACGATGCACGTCGCCTCAGGGCACTGCATGAGTTTCAGAGCCAGCGACCGCCCAGGTTTCGCGGTGAGGCGGACCCCCAGGCCGCCGAGGACTGGCTAGAGCCGGTGGTACGGATCTTTAGGCTAGTGAGGACACCAGCGGATCTCATGGTGATTCTCGCGGCGAGCCTCCTGCAGGCGGCAGCAGGACGATGGTGGAGCTTGATGCTCCAGGTTCACGATGAGGCATCCTTGCTCTGGGCGGACTTCGAGAGCCTCTTCCGCTCTGAGTTCGTCCCGGCCACCCTCCGAGCGGTGCGCATCCAGGAGCTTCTCCAGCTGCGCCAGGGCAGCATGACGGTCGCTCAGTACGCGGCGAGGTTCACTGACCTATCTCGCTACTCGACCGACATGGTACGGGACCCCTTCTTCCGGGCCCGGACCTTCGAGCAGGGCTTGCGACAGGAGATTCGGGCGTCGCTGGTCTCCCTCAGCATTCCGACCCAGGCGGGAGTGCTGGAGCGAGCCCTCCTGATCGAGAGCTTCCTAGCATAGCCTTCTTCAGCGGCGAGACCTAGCGCAGGGCGGCAGGTAGCTGAGTCTTCGGCAGCAGGTAGCCGACGGATGACTCTCGGGTCCAGGCAGACCAGACCCCCACGCAGACGGCCTCAGGACACCGGCTCAGCGGTGCGGGGCACACAGCGGAGTGCCAGCCTTCCGAGAGGCAGGCTGTGCTACTCCTGCGGCGGGCAGGGTCACATGGCTCGTGACTGCCCGACTCGCCGATCAGAGGAGCAGGAGACGGTGGAGGGGCCACCCAGGCAGAGGCAGAGGGTCGACCGTGGCGGTCCGCAGGGAGGAGGCGGACGAGGCAGAGGAGCTGGCCGAGCAGCGGGTGGTGGGCGACGCTTCCAGGCTCTACCCCCACCACCACCAGGAGGGCCACCTCGACCACAGGGAGCTGGCGGGCAGGGACAGGCCCAGCTCCAGGCAGTGGAGGCCTACGACCCCGACATGACATAGATGATTCGAGGTACGATCTGTGTCTATTCCACCCTTGCTGCAGTACTTATAGACACAGGAGCGAGTCACTCTTTCATAGCCTCTGCCCTTGTTCGGAGCTCGGAGATTCCGACTGAGCCGTTGGCTCGATCCTTACGGCTAGAGACTCCTACGGGAGCAGACTCGACGATTACGCACTGGTGCCGGCAGTGTGAGCTTACTCTAGGAGGCGAGAGCTTCGGCTGGGATCTCCTTGTAGCGGCGTCGAGGCCTTACGACGTCATCTTGGGCATGGATTGGCTATCCACGGTTCATGCCCAGATCGACTGTTTTAGGCGCAAGGTGCGATGTGTTCGCACCGACGGGAGCAGGTTTACCTTCACCGGTGAGAAGGGAACCTTTGCAGCACAGGATGGACTTCCGCGGAGGAGAGTGCAGCCCATCTCTCATCAGTTGGCTAGCCTCATCCTAGGAGTAGTGGACGTGCGGAGTCCAGCTTTTCCTGCAGTGGTGGACCAGTACGTGGACGTCTTTCCCGACGACGTTCCAGGGCTACCTCCTCGTAGAGAGGTAGACTTTTACATCGACTTGTACCCCGGGACAGCCCCGATATCTTCTCCAGCATACCGGATGGCCCACGCCGAGCTTCGAGAGCTGCGGGTACAGTTGGAGGACTTGCAGAGCAAGGGGTTTATCCAACCCAGTGTTTCACCCTGGGCTTCCCCGATTTTGTTCGCCAAGAAGGCGGACGGGAGCTTGCGACTGTGTGTCGACTATCGTCGCCTGAACCAGGTGACAGTGAGGAACAAGTATCCGCTGCCACGGATTGATGACCTCTTCGATCAGCTCAAGGGAGCGCGGTGGTTCTCGAAGATAGACCTCCGGTCAGGCTATCATCAGCTCAGAGTTCGAGATGAGGACGTGCAGAAGATGGCCTTCAGGTGTCGGTATGGCCATTATGAGTTCTTGGTTATGCCGTTCGGCGTAACCAATGCTCCAGTAGTGTTCATGAGCCTCATGAACAGGATCTTCCAGCCATACCTCGACCGATTTGTCGTGGTCATCATTGACGACATTTTGGTATACTCGACGACTGAGGAGGAGCATGCCTACCACCTGCGAGTTGTGCTAGACACACTCCGAGAGCACCAGCTTTATGGAAAGCTCTCAAAGTGCCAGTTCTGGTTACGTGAGGTCCATTTCTTGGGGCACGTCATCTCTGAGGTGGGAGTTGCAGTGGATCCCGCGAAGATCGAGGCAGTGCTAGCTTGGGAGCCACCCAAGAGCGTGACGGAGGTGCGGGGCTTCTTGGGCCTAGCCGGATACTATCGGAGATTTGTGCCAGACTTCTCCAGAGTTGCGGCACCACTCTCAGCGTTGACGAAGAAGGGGAAACCCTTCGTGTGGTCAGACAGATGTCAGCAGAGCTTCCAGGAGCTGAGGCAGAGGTTGACCAGCGCACCTATCTTAAGGTTGCCTGAGGAGGGAGTTGGTTACGTAGTTTACTGCAGTGCATCAGGGACTGGACTCGGGTGCGTCCTGATGCAGGAGCGGGCCGTGATCGCCTACGGATCACATCAGTTGAGGCCGCATGAGCAGAACTACGCCACTCATGACCTGGAGTTAGCAGCAGTGGTCTTCGCTCTGAAGACTTGGCGTCACTATCTGATGGGCGAGCGCTTCACAGTCTTTTCTGACCACCAGAGTCTCAGGTATATCTTCTCTCAGAAGGACCTGAACCTGAGACAGCGGAGATGGCTTGAGTTCCTCCAGGACTATGACTTTGAGATAGTCTATACTCCTAGGAAGGGGAACGTGGTAGCCGATGCCCTCAGCAGGAGGACGGGCATTCAGCTACTTGAGGAGGCGACGGAGCAGCTAGCCTCCTTACGGATATCCTTCGTGGATAGAGACGGAGCAGCCTTTCTTCAGTCTCTCACAGTCTCTCCTCCACTTCTACAGCGGGTCAGAGAGGCTCAGCGTGGGGACGCTGACTGTGAGACCCGGCGTGCACTGATATCCTCAGGTCAGGCGCCTGATGGTTTCTCCCTTGGAGCAGAGCACGACATCCTTTTCAGAGGATATACCTTCGTACCAGTCGCTTTATGAGAGGAGGTGCTGAGAGAGTTTCACACTTCTCCCTTGGCGGTGCATCCCGGAGTGGCGAAGATGTACCAGGATCTCAGGCGACAGCACTGGTGGCCGGGCATGAAGAAAGCTGTGGCAGAGTTCGTTTCATGATGCCTCACCTGCCAGCAGGTGAAGGCAGAGCATCAGGTACCAGCAGGCTTGGTACAGCCCTTGGAGGTCCCGGAGTGGAAGTGGGACGGCATATCTATGGACTTCGTGACTGGACTTCCACGCACTTCCAGAGGTCACGACTCCATTTGGGTGATTGTCGACCGACTCACCAAGTCGGCACACTTCTTACCCATCAGAGAGCAGGGCTCAGTAGAGATCTTGGGACGTCTTTACGTCCAGGAGATCGTACGGCTTCGCGGGGTGCCATCATCTATCGTCTCCGATCGAGATGCTCGTTTCACTTCCCGGCTTTGGAAAGGGTTGCAGGAGGCATTCGGGACGCGGCTCCATCTGAGCACAGCCTTCCACCCTCAGACGGATGGTCAGACTTAGAGGACCATACAGACACTCGAGGACATGCTCCGTGCATGTGTTCTCGACTTTGATCGCAGCTGGGAGGACCACCTACCCTTGGTGGAGTTCGCGTACAACAACAGCTACCACTCCACCATCGGGATGGCACCATACGAGGCGTTGTACGGCAGACCCTGCAGATCACCGTTGTGCTGGACAGACCCTGGGGAGTCAGCACTCGTGGGACCAGAGATGGTCCGAGCCACGACAGAGAAGGTCCAGATCATCCAGGAGAGGATGAGGACAGCTCAGAGCCGGCAGAAGTCATATGCTGACAGGAGGCGGAGGCCACTGGAGTTCGAGGATGGCGACCACGTCTTTTTGCGTGTCTCACCTCGACGTGGTTTACGGAGATTTGGCCGAGGCGGCAAGTTGTCTCCATGCTTCATCGGGCCTTTCCAGGTCCTCAGCAGGAATGGAGAGGTGGCTTATCGCCTGGCTCTACCACCTCAGTTGCACCGGGTGCACGACGTCTTCCACGTGTCTCAGCTGAGGAGATACGTGCACGACCCGACGCACATCATCGACTTTGGGGAGCTGGACGTGGACGATGGGGCGACTTTTGCGGAGGTCCCAGTGGAGATCGAGGATCGACAGGAGCGGGTCCTACGTGGGCGGTCGATTCCTCTTGTGCGCTTCAGATGGCAGCACGGGAACCTCCAGGAGAGCACTTGGGAGCGGGAGGCTCAGATGCGTGCTCAGTACCCCCATTTGTTCCCCTAGTTTTTGATGTATCTTTACGGGGACGTAAAGCCCTGAGGTGGGAGTAATGTAAAGACCCGTAAATTTCAAGGAAATTTTTTTCTTAATTTTCTATGGAATTTTACAAGAGCGCAGCTTCAGACGGCACCTGATTCCGAGGCCCGGTGTGCCCGGAATCAATTTCCGAAGTTTGGCTCGGGTACGTTCAGTGAACGGACGAGCGGGTTTTTCTATCTTTTGAACCGGTGCCCGGAATCGAATTCTGAGGGCACCGATGAAATCACAGCGCCGGTATTTGCTTAGAAACGCCTCTTCCGGAGTTGCGTTTTCTCAGACGTGGTTTTTAAATTTCGGGGCTTTAAGTCAGAAATAAAATAAATTTGTGCGACAACTTTATTTTATTTCACTTAAGCTGCTTGGAAGCCGCTTGGAAGCCACTTGAACTGAGTTAAAGAGGATAGGGTGCTATCCAGAAATATCCTACCCCCTTGGTAGATATTTGTGAGGTGGGGCCCGCACGAGCCCCGCCGTTTCTTTCGCTAAGTAACGCACCCGCGAAAACCCGTCAAAGTAACTGAAAAGTCAACCGACGCGTTTTCTTAAATTTTTAACAGACCATTTAATTGAGCGGTTTATTTCGTGAATTAAATGGGTTGTTTCTCTCGTTGAATTAATTCAACGAACTGATGGGTCGTTACTTACGCTTTTGCGTTTGTTGGCATGTTTATAAAATAAGACCAACCTAAAAATCCTTTGAAAGGATTTGAGAGGATCTTTGTTTCTTCATCTCCCCTCCTCGCGAAGAACGCGAAGAACGCAAAGAACGCGAAGAACGCGAAGAACGCCGGCGACCGGAATTCGACGACGCACACCGTGATCTGCGACGTCGACGAGCTCTACCCGCGACGTTCTTCGGCGACGCCTCTTCTTCCGCGGCCGATCCTCGTTCGGCAATTAAGGTGAGAAACGAATCGTTTATTTCTCCCTTTTTTTAATTTCAATGACAACGGATTTAATTAATTAAATCCGTTTGATCTTGATCCGGAGATTGGCGACGCGACGCTGGATACCGCGACGACCTCTCGTCCGACGACGACGACAAGGTAGGGGTTGTTGGAATTTTGTCTTTCCCGTGTTTATTCTTTTTAAAATAAAGAACCTGATCTCCGAACAATTTTAATTTAATTAAAATTGTTGTTGATTATTTTTCTTTTCCTCCCGTTGTTTATGACTAACGCGGAGGGTGCGGGTCTAACGAACAAGACCCGGTAACCCTCCGCCGATCTTTTGTTGTGCGGATTTGGCGGACGACGAAGAACCGTGCGGCAAGGGAGATCCGTTGATCCCGCAGTGAAGATCGGCCCCCGGGAGGAGCAACGGCGCAGACGGGAAGCAAAACGGGCCACCGGAGCAACTCCGGCGGCCCGCGGAAGGCGGCGGCGGCGCCGGCAGCCGGAGGCGGCGGCGGCGCCGGCGGCCGGAGGCGGCGGCGCCCGGCGCACCGCCGTGGAGGAGATCCGCCGCGGCTGAAGCCGCGGCGGCGGCGGCCGATTCCGCGGCCGCGCGGAACCGGGGAGGGACGCGGCGGCCTGGCCGCGTCCGCGTGACAGGCGGCCCCCCGCGGGGCCGCGTCTTCCACCAAGCCGCGGGTCAAACCCGCGGCAGTTCTTTTGGCCGCTCGGCCGAAGCCGAGCCGGCCGGTCCGGTCGGCCGGGCCGCGCCCAGGCCGGACCGGACCCGGCCTAGCCGGGTCGGGCCGACCCGGTTCGGCCGACCCAGGGGTGGTTCGGGCCGGGTCGCCCCGGGCCCAGAACCCCCGTTTTCGGGCCCTCTTCGGTCTTTTGCCCATATCTTGGGCCTGAGACCTCCGATTGACGAGCCGTCAGCGGCTACGCGATCCTTGGATCGATACGGTCGTTTCGGTATATTACACTCAAGGTTTCGGAAGACTTTGGGTTCGGCCGGGTTGGTTCATACACGAAACCAACCGGGCCCTCGGAGCGGAAACGCTCATAACTTGAGCTACGGACGTCCGGTCGACGTACCGTCAGCTGTGGTAGTTTCCTCTAAGTGAGACGGAACTTTTGGCATACTCCGCCCGAGGATCGGACACAGGCGGAGTACGGTCGGGTTGGTTTTGCCCTAAAAACCAACCGGGCCCCTGGGACGAAAATGCCAATAACTCTCAGACCGGGCGTCCGATTGACGCGCCGTCTGTTGCGTTGAGATCCTATTGTCGATACGGAATTTTGGATACATCAACTTCGGACTACGTGTCAGTTGATGTATCAGCCTCTCGGCTCGTGGAGCGGACCCTCCTAAACGAGCTCGCTATGTGCGGGAACCCTAGCGATGGCTGTGACTTCGACGACAGAGCAGAGATCCTCCGTGGACTGCGACGACGGCAGAACAGAGATCCTCCGTGGACTGCGACGACGGCAGAGCAGAGATCCTCCGTGGACTGCGACGACGGCAGAGCAGAGATCCTTCGTGGATTGCGGCGACGACTGTGCAGAGATCCTCAGTGGACTGCGTCGACTACTGCACTCAGCGATCCTACGTGGATCAGTGCTACAGGTTCTGTGTGAGCCCGATCCTATGTGGGTCCTTACTACCAGTTCTGTGTGAGCCACTGCCTACAGGTTCTGTGTGAGCCCGATCCTACGTGGGTCTTTTGCGGGGGTTAGTACCTATCGATCCTTCGTGGGTCCGACGACTTAGATGGATCAGTGATCATCTTTGACGTCATCTGAAAAAGTATACCTGGTTGAGCTGAATCTTATGTTACTCTCCTTTGTGGATTGTGTTGAACTATCCTATGTGGATTTACTGTTTAATCTCCTTGTGGATTTGAGTCTTGCTTTCCTTTGTGGATTGAGTTGTTCTTGAGCTCGTGAGCAGAGCTAGAAGTGGGGACTTAGGTATATGTATGGGCATATACCTAAGTCGAGTCAGATGTTACTTCGTGATTGCATCTTTCTTTTGTGCTATATCCTTTGTGGATTTCGGGAGACCTACGGGGGTCTCGGGGTCCTTACTGAGTAGCTTATACTCACCCATGCACGGGCTATGCCCGCACCTTGTTGTGTTGGATGCAGACGACGGACAGCGCTGATCACGGTTGGGGCATGGAGCAGGACGGTACCTGGAGGTGGACCACTGGGCGGGACGTGCTCGGAGCGGACGTGGGACCCGAGGAGCCTGGAGGCTATCTGTACCCACCCTTCAGGTGGGATTGCCAGTGGACGACACGAGGCCGCCGTCTTTTCTTCAGCTGCTGTCCTTTACTTTTTCAGTTGTACTTTACAGTTGGGCTTGTATTTCCGGCCCCCTTTACTTTTCTGCACTTTGTAGTTACTTTCCGCTTGCTGACTCTGTGGTGGTTGTTACTTTTAAAGGCAATGCCTTCCCTGTTTACCGGGATTTTACGCCTTGGTGCTAGTCGCCAGCCCCTGGCCTATGGAAGGCGGGCTTGGGGTAGTCACGGCACGGGCCCCGAGGTCGGGTCGTGACATTCTATTCATAAAATGGGTTTGTTACAATAGAAGAAAGAAAAAGTTTTCGATTCAGGCTCCCATAAGGTTGGTCACCTAATTAGGGAAATCCTTACACTACCCTCCGCATCAGTTGTAAGCACAATTCCTTCTGTTTTTGTCTATTGGATATAATAAAAGGAAATTTATTGATGAGTAACATTGATAGTTAAACACATAAAGGGAAATAAAATTTCATTAAATGGGTAACTTATAAATTACATTAATCTCTGTAACTTATGAGTTTCTAAGATTCTATTTATGTTATCAATTATATATTTCCTAATATAAATTCTCATGGTCATTTTTTTTCTTCCCTTATTAATGGTATATAATGTGCGTATGAGTTTACCAAATAGTACCCCCATGAGTTTCAAAATAGGTAAAGTGTAAAGCCTATTCTCATGTACCAGGTAACCCTGAGTCAAGCACGGAACACTTTTTTGGAGTTGATACTCCTAGGTACATCTATGATAGAACCACTTCAACATGTATTATCCATCAAAGGAAGTATTATCCTGATAAACCACTTCCCCTATAAATTCCAATATTTAGGGTTAATTTCCTACACTTAGTATTGTACTCAAGGGTTTTCACCAGTGTTTTCAAATACTAGTCCAAAAAAAATAACTAAACCAATCCTTTAATACCAACTATAATAACCATTCTCTTTATTTCATATTTAAACATGATTTATGACATATAATTGAAATTAATACAACTCAAAATATCAATAGGGCCTGTGTATTTGGGAAATTAGGTATAATACATAACCAGTTAAAATGTGAAAAGAATATTTTTTATAGAAATTTTTTTCGCATGACCAAAACATTCCTTCATACATAACACTTCATGAGATAATATGAGGACATACTTAAGAAAGGGGTGAGCTATAAATCCCAATAAGGAAATAAACAAGGAATAACAAGTGGAATACAATACATGATAGATAATAAGAATATAAATGTAGTATAAACGGAACATGAATAATTATTCATGATATAGCATGGTAATTATAACATGGGAAAGGTGGAAACAACATACAAAATG
This sequence comes from Viscum album, assembly GCA_963277665.1. Taxonomy (NCBI): domain Eukaryota; kingdom Viridiplantae; phylum Streptophyta; class Magnoliopsida; order Santalales; family Viscaceae; genus Viscum; species Viscum album. Next base: position 1,411,150,245 of record OY728125.1, read on the forward strand.
GTATTACAATGAGTCTAGGATCATTGCACATGGTAAAGCTTGAGTGAAATCTCATTGAACATGAAAGAGAATGATTCAAAGATCATTGAAAATGAAGGGTAATGAGTCAAATATTATTCAACATGAAATATGTTGAGTCAAACCACATTTAACATTAAATATCAAGATACTAAACATTACACATTCCATTGGAGTGATATCAAGGAACACCGTTCATAAACATATCAATCTCATGCTTAAATGTGCCACATAGATCACATAACATGGTTTCAGTCAACGTAAATATTTATTCTATGATCGAGGGATGTGGAATACATCCAAGTATTTCCATAATCAATAAATATATATTCATGATGGAAAATACCCTTGATAGAGAAATGGGCATGTTATTCACTATATATGCATTTAAAATCATACTAAACTTTCAGGAGAATAATGAATTCATATAGATATCAATAAAATGTTTTTATGAGAGGAAAAGGGTCACTAATTATTTATACATGAAATGGAATGTAATAGAGACATGTATGTACATTACCCAACATAATTAATTGGAAATGGAATGTGTAACATAATATAGAATCTTGAAGAAATTGGATAAATCCAAATAACACTTAGCAAAATCTAGGCATGGTAGCAAGTGCACATAAAGGATCACATGGGGATTTAATGATATTTAAAAAAAGATATCATCATTTATAGTTCATATGGAATGTATGAAAACCATGTAACATAATATCCCAATATATAAAAATTGAATTTAATAAGCATAATATAAAAGGTGTTCTTGAATGGAAATGAGAAGAGAGAAATATCATACCGAATTCCAACATAGTAACATCTTTTCTATATTTCTAAATAAGGGGGTATAAATGATACCACATGAAAATAACATCCATTTGATAGTATGGTAATGATTTTAAATGAATTTAAATACATGACATTGAAATTAAAATAATTAATATCAAGTATGGTTCTTGAATTCATAGATGATAAGAGAAATACATTACTTGGATATGTGACTACAAAGGCTTTAGAGGGGATTCATGGGAGATTGGCAGCGTTTTTTTTTGGAATCTATAGAGTATTGGTTAGGTTTTGGATGAGATTAACGAAGATTTAGTTAAGATAAATGGGATATTGTGTTGGTTTATATAATAAAGGAGGATGATTTCATTATTATTTTGGTTGTGGTCACTTCATAAAAAAATATTCAAAATAACAAACCATCCAGTAATTTTTGAACATTGATTCTTCTAAAGGGGACTGGTATACATTATTTTCTGAGGACAAGGGCTGAATGGAATATAATATTTCCCTTGCTTATGTGGGGGGTGGGTCACAATCTTAAATAAATTAATTTGAAATCACAAAATATATTATATGTCTTGGAGAATTCATAATTTATTTGAAAAATAATTAAAATAAACTTAAAACCAAATTTTTTTAAATAGAAAACATATATTTTGTAGGATATAGAATTTATTGTGTTTATTACATAATTATTGGGCCATTTGGATGTCCAAAAACACACAATATATTTATATGGTATTTATAATTTACCCAACATTTTAAATATCTTAGAAAATTATGAAAAAAATCACCATTTTATAATTTAGAAAAATTGATCCAAAGAATAATACTGATTTTTTGGTTAATTTTCTAAATATGTGATTTTTAACTTTTAAAATAAAAATTGACATTTATTGAAAATTGACGTGTTTTGACAAAAACAATTTTCAAACAATAATAAAAATTACATTTTAATTCATTAAAATGATATGATAATTTATATTTATTAAAAGTAATTTAATAATAATATTTTATTAAAATATTATTCATTTCAAAAATTCATCAAAATTGATTCCTCAAATAACCAAAAGTATTATTGGTGCTTTAAAAGTGATTTTCAAAGTAACAATATTAAGAAAAAAATATGTTAATTGTTATCCTAAAAAATTTAGATATCTATATTTCTAGGGTATTGATACATATCCCTTTATTACTCATGTATAAACCCTAAGAGTAAGGTGTGCAATGGGGGAGAATTTACGGGGTTGTTTAGTGAACATGATTTGGTCCATGATCTCGATGAGCTTTAACTTCTCCCATAATGGTTTTACAAGTGCTTAAGTTGTCGGATCTTGGTTTGGGCTTGGTCTAGAAAAATTCCCAGAAATTTTATCTCCCTTGAAAACTCCAAAAAATGTGATTCATAGTGTACAGTCCTACTGGATAATTCCATAACTTCATTTGTCTATGTCAAATGGATTTGTTAAATCCCTATATTTATATTAGTCATGCGATCATTGTTCGACGGATATACTACCTACTGTAATGATACTTAACGGAATTTAAATCCAATTGGATTTAAAAAAACAAGTTAATGTGTTTTATATAACCATAATAGGTTTAATTAAATCAAAATAAAGGGAATTTTATTCACAAATTCTTGGGTCGTTACACTTAACCCCAAATAATAAAAATTATAATTTGATAGCTACCAAAAGGAATCTTTGATATAATAGTTTTATATATCTATGAAACGATAAATTTCTTTTTATGAAACTAGTTTATTTGACAAGAATTAATATATTATTCAAGGAGTTAGTGGGAGTAATGTTATACTTTGAGAAGTTCATCCCCAAAAAATAAGAAATGTTAATGGGATGGAAACTAAGTAACTTCTATTAAGTATTTTGGAAAAAGAACTGACTCAAGTTACAATGAAAAATTAAAGGTGTGATAGGATTAATCTAGATCACATGAGATATGGAATTATTATGGAGAATTATTATGTGGTTATGTTTATAGATGATGAACCTATAACCTAATGAGATGAAATTGAGAGATCTTATTCTGATAAATGGATAAATGGTATAAAATCTAAAATTCAATTCATGTTTAGATAACAAATTCATAAGATAGTGGAAACACCTGAAGGGGTGGGACCCGATGGTTATAAGTGGATTTTATGAAATAAAACTAACATACATGGTATATTTTATACCTATAAATTTAATTTATTAGATAAGGGTTTAAAACAAGTTCATGAGATTGATTATGAATAAACCTCTTATTCGGTTTTGATGATAAAATACATTCAAGAATTATTTTACATATTTTACAATTATGGTTATGTGATATATCAAATAGATGATAAAACCAATTTCTATAATGGTAATTTAGTCAAGGACATGTATATTTTACAAATAAATTTTTTTGAAGGACCAAATGAGTATATTAAGGTTTTCAACTTTCAATGTTTTATTTATGTAATGAATCAGGCTTCTTAGAGTTAGAGCTTCTTTTTTGATGTTGCGATAAATGATTTAGGATTCATAAAAATAATGGATGATTCTTGTGTATGATGAAATATTAGTTTTAGTGTTATCATATTTTTTATATTTCTAGTATATGATATACATATTTTTATAAATAATCTCAGGAATTTACATTTTATAAAGATGTGGTTGGGAAAATGATTTTTAATAAAAGACGTACGTGATGCAGCCAAAAAACTGGATATGAATATCTATATATTTAGAAATAAGAGGCCAATAAGAATGAATAAAATCATATATATTGGTAAATTGATATCCATAACATTCTTAAGTACTTGAGAAGAAGTGAGGATATATTTATGGTATATAGAGGTGATGATGATCTCATTCTAAGAGGTTACCTTGATGTTAGTCTCAAATATGACAATGATTTTATGATATCCTCATCCCTCCTTCTTATCATTGGATTGAGAAGGTAGAATAATGTTACTTTTCCATTAAGATTCATCCACAAGATTCCCAAGGCCATCAATGAACACTGAAGGTCTTCAATACATGTGCGGGATGATTTTCCATTTATGAATAAAACATCTAACCAAAAAATCCATAACCAAACAACCACTATAATGAAAGATAAAACATGAAAGATATAGATTAGTATTTTTATTTTAATAGTGGAGCTATCAGTTAGAATAATTCGAAATAATAAAATATATATGACCCAACAATAGAGGCATAATATAAAGGCATGGTAGATTCAATGAAGGAAGCTGTTTTTATCAAGAATTACATTAAATAACATGAGGTGGTTCTTAGAATCAATGGAGTAATTGAGATTTAATATTAATATAATGGAGATAATTATTTGGAAAAGGAACCTTGGTCTCACTGAATTAAAAAAACACACCCTACTAAAATACCATCTCATTACATAGATCGTTCTATGAGATAATGTAATGATATATATGTGGATACATAAAAAAACTAGTATATTCTCCAAAAAATCAATTATTACCAAAAAACCATGATGTTAATATTGAATATCATTGTATTAGAAACATTAGATAATGGATATAATGGTTTATAAATGAATTATATTTTTTAATAAATGTAATCTCTAGTTACCATTCATTAATTTTTGTTGCATTTATATTACTTGATCAGTAAAATTGTAATACCCCAAAAAATATTTAATTTGAGTTATCCTTGATCGATGATCACCATAGAGTATTTTGGGTTTCGGTGATATAAAAATACTATTTTTCATATTGTATAACTATTGATATAAATATATTTATATGATTAGAATAATAGAATCATGAGGCAATAATTTGAGACATTTTTTCTAGAATGGCTCCCTAAATTATATCACATGAAATATTATAATATCATTGATATAATTATGGATGTATTATTATTATGAATACCCAGTACCTGAGGTAAGTCGGATACCCAAAATTTATCCCTTCATACTTTGAAACTTTTCTTATGTAAGTCTTAAGGAAAAAATGAATATTGGAGTGGGTTTAGAAATGATACTGATCATGTCATTGGTTGTACCTCAACCAAGACCAGATGTTTTCACTTGTATCATAATAATATAAATATATTCCCTTGATTGAATTATTCATCGGAAATTTGCTTCCATTCATATTTGAGTGAAAAAAATGGAAGAGTAACATGGGAAGTAATTATTCAAATAGGTCTGCTAGTTTCGATAAATCATGAATTTATGATTTTTCCATGTCTAATAATCACATAATGTCATGGACAAAGTGATTATATATGTATACATATAAAGTATAAGATGCATAATCTGGACAATATTTTCACATTTATATATGAGTGTTTTTACTCAAGACACACTATAACTCATTGTAGCTTGAGTAATGCTTACATTTTGGAAGAAACCAGTATTTATATATATATATATATATAAGGCATATTTCTTATTTTTTTCAATTCTACAATGGCCCAAATTTTTACATAGTTAGAAAATAAAATATAAAATAAATTCTTAAAAATGTATTTAATCTAAAATGAAGATATTTTTATAAAATTAGTCCAAAATATCTTGAATGTATTCACAATGTGTAATATATTTTTCTGAAAGACCTTTAGAGATTTTTATGTATGTCAGAAATTATTGGGTATAAAAAAATTGGAATATTGTATTGTAAAATACCCCATTATTCCTAGAATTAAATATTAATGTGATTCAAATATTAGATATGAGATAAAGATATCAAGTGGATGGACACTACCATGACTTATATATAGTATATATATTAGATTATTAATCAATAAGTTCATTTATTTATTACACAAAAAATAATAGAAAACATTCAAATTAATATACCATAATAGGATGTTGGCCTTAACATATAGTGACATATGAAAATATTAGAGGGGGAGGGGTGAATTGTAGTCTATAACATGGATAGAAATTTTTTCCCACTAAATTTTTAGGTTGACAAAAATGTATATCTTCTGATCAAATAATAGTAATAAAATAATAAATTCAGTGAAAAATAAAATATTCAATATCTAAAATGCTGTTTGATAAATAAAAATATGATATCCAAAATTATTATAATAAAAAAATATAAAAAAATATTTGGTGTTAAGGATTGAAATCCTTATACTTATATAAATTATATTTATTACTATTATGTTTATAATCATGATGAAGTCATTATTTGAACCTAATTGGTAGGATAATTAATAAAATAGATCTTGGATATCCCAATTCCATATATGTAAATTTTCCAAAATTATTATTGATAAAAAAAATTAATTCCACAACAGAATCTCTTTGAAAAGTGTGTTATAAAGTATTTATCTTCTAATACCTTAATCACTTCAACACACTAATTAGAATTGGAATGATCATGCACACTAATTTTAATTTACTATAACTTATCTAAAAGTTTTTTACATCCTATCACTAAAAACACTCAATATTGGCAATTGGGTAAACATCTTCCAACATGAAATCTCATTGATATCCCTAATCAGAGATTGAAAATTTTCAACTAAAAGACTAATATCTTTACAATCAAACCTTATAAAATGTTTCTCTTAAAAAATAGAAAAAACAACAATAATAATTAATAAAATGTAAAAAAGATGATTCAAAAAAAGATTCAAAATAGTGTAAAAAACATTTTCAATATTTTCTCTCCCCAGGAGTCATTGGGTTCAATTTATATACGTTCACACAACATACTAAAAAAACATGACGTTGAGTTATTCATGTATTATTTTAATATAATTGTGTGTAGTACTCCATTTTCCAATTAATTTAGCTCTATATAAATTTCCTATATATTTAAATCCATTAAAACATACCAATTTATTTGAATTTACGTTATTATAACTCTATGTGAACTAGAATATAAGTAGTTTTAATTAGGTGATAATTCTTTTAAATAATGGATATTAAATATTAACACCATAAAACTCAAAAAAAATCAAGTTAGACTAAACATATATAATATTTATTTTTATTTTAAAAATTAATGATATGATATTTTTTGGACCAAAAAATATACCTATTTTAAAAAATCACAAGAAACATAACATAATATATTTATTTTTCTGGTATTTAAAAAAAACATCTATGTTTCATCTGATGGAAATGTTTTGAGATTAAATTTTCCCCCATTGGGATGTAACTCAGAAAAATATCATTATCTCAAGAAACTCCCTTAAATAAGGAAAAATAATTTCATCCAAAATCATGTCTTCATTATTGATTTTCCAAAATAATCCACAAGGAAAAATATTAGGCTCAAAATATGGAAAAAATATTAATGGCAGGTGAAACTAATTCACAGTTTTCTAGACATCTCAATTTTCTCCATTTAATATTTTGATTTATTCTCTTTAAACATATAACATACTTATAATAGAATAAAATTAATTCAATATTCCATACTTAAGGTTTTTCAAATGGAAACAAATAACAAAAGACAATATAAATTGAAAAAAATATCAATTATTTAACTATAAACTTTCATTATGGTTAAAATTATGATTCAATAAATTCTAATGATTCCCCTATTTCAAAATAACTCAATTGAATTATATATTTCAAAAAATATATAATTCTGAAAAAATATTTAATCATATAAAATAGTATACATGAATTAGAAATTAAAATGATAGTATAAAACATCCAAACCTATGTTGTTACTATCATAAATTAAAGGGAAAAGGAAATTAAAAATCAATTCTTCTTCCAGAGATTTTTTAATTATATTTCTGAGGCTTTTCAAGATTTTATATTTTCCATCTCATGAGGTTAATTTCTTAACAGAATATTTAAATATATCAAAATTAATAAAATTATGATATTTAATATATACAATTAGTTTATAAATTTCATAAGAGAGGAATAAATAATTTCAAAACTAAATAATTAATCTAACATAAATATAACATGATCTTATACCATATAAGATAGTTCTAAATTTCATTATAAAGTATAATTAATATATTTTTTGATTGTTATAACATAGAAAGTAAAATATTTATAAAATTTATCCAAACAAAAAAATAGCCCATTAACATGGGAATTATTTTTAAAATAAGAACATTAAAAACATTTTATAGAAATAATGTATAATATATAAATTCATATAAAATTGATGAATGTTACCAGGTAACAAATATTTAATTTTAGCTTCCAGGATGTTGAGAGTTAACTTTATTAGAAATTAAATATTGTGAAGCCATGCTTGCTTCAGTCCAAAAGTTTCATTCTAGATTACCTTCAACACCAAAGTATTAATTACCCATTAATGGTCAATAAAAAAAATATCCATTGAAATATACACTCAATATTTTCCAAAGGATTCAATTATTTTCAATGAAATTTTTTTTTTATAATTTCCTCCACTCCATAATTTTTTACCAAAAGAAGCACCACTCATAAAAAAAGTAATTTTAATGAGAATTAAAACTTTCATTAAATTTATTTCAATGTCAAAAAGTTTCTCTCCTTGTCTTCAAATACCTTTATATTTTCTCAACTTATTTTATCCACATAATAAATTTTGTTGAAAACTTCTGTATACATTCAACTTCATAAATAATTTTGAAAACATCATTCTTATCTATGAAAAAGATAAAAAATTTCCACTATTCTTAGAATTTAACATTAAATTTTTAACCTTTTATTTTTATTAATATTTTTAAGAGTTTGATATTATATTCTTTGACCTTATCTAAGACATATTTTGAGTTAAAATTATAACTTTTCTTATCCATAATTTATCATTTATTATATATATTTTTTTATATGATTTTTCGTACATTAATTTATATTTGAAAATATAATCATTCATTTCACCTTAGGTTTGAGGAAATATGTCCACATATTCGGACTAGATCTTATCATCAAATGAAAATGGAAAATTTGATCTCAAATATAAATAGGACTATTCATCTGTTGATAACTTTCTGTTGAGACAAATTTAATTCTTAGTAACATTCACATAAGATGTTCTTATTCTTTTATTATTTTTAATATAATTGTATTAAATATTAATAGATGGATGTTCATTAATGCCTCATGTGTTTTTTGTATTTTTTAAAAAACTTATATTTTTTTTTTGAATTAATATTATATTATTTTCCATTGTTTTAAATCTCTTAATGCAAGGTCGAATGTGTCAGGCTTCCTTATACTTAGAATAGATTGTGTTTATTGTTTATTACTTTTCATATTTATCTATTTTTTATTTTCTATTATTTCAATAATATAATTAAACAGTTTTAATTATAAATACCCTTCTGTCTATAGTCACAAGATCAATATTTGTGGTCTTTTAATCACTATAATCAGATTATTATCTATAATTTATTTTTGATAAAATATGATTTTTTTCTTGTAGAAGTTAAGGCTCTGGAAGTTCATGAAAATTCACAAACATTTTTATTCATCTCATTTCTATCATAACTATTAAAGATATTTTCTAATTAATTCATTCTTCCAATTAAGTTCATAATACTACTGTTTATAACATACATTATATCATCTATAATAAAATTATTGCAGTCCTATTATTTAGGTAAAATTTCAATAAACGTTTCCATAAGATCATCACATGATAACTATTTTTTTCCATGGGATTATATTAAATTAGTGATAGTCATAAATATGTGATGCATTAGTGTGACTTATTATTATTGTATAAAATAAAACTCATGATAATTAATAGAAAATATAGATCTTTTGGTTTCAATTACATTATCACATATAAAATGAGTTAGTTATCAATTTTTTCAAATACATCCTTGTATACAAGTATAGGATTCAGGACTATAAAAATTTATTCATATATGAAAAATGAGGGAGTTCTTGACAAGTAATTTGATTTTAAACTTAATCATTTCATTCTAGATAAAAGTATAAACTTCTTTCAATGTAATTTTTTAACTTCTGGTTAATATAACTTTGTTTTAAACACGATTATGGATATTTTATGCCTCCATACAGTATATAAAATAATCTTATTCTTTAATGTTAAAGATTGATTGTATATTGAGATTTAGATTTTTAATTGATCTAATATGTATTACAATTATATCTAAAATTAAAAGATCATTCCTCTTATACATGTTAGTGTAAATGAAATATTTTTAAATATGATAAAAAAACTAATATGGTAACTGAAAAGAAGAGTTCATCTTAGACATCAGGATTATTTTCATGATAACTAGTGTTCTCCCAAAAATGTGAAGAGATATAAAACTCTAAATTGGGTGGTGGTGGTGAATTGTAGTCTAAATCATGACCATAATTTTTTCCACTAAAAATTTACATTTACTAGACAATATATATTTTTAAAAAATAATTTTAAAAAATATATAAAAATGAATAAGTAAGTAAATCCATCTGTAATTCGAATAATATCTGAAAAATATAAAAAAGAACATTTCAAATTAAAATGAAAAAACATTAAAATTTAATGAAAATGGATTAAATTAATGATATAAATCCTTATACTATTGTAAAATATATTTATTACTGATCTATTTCCAATATTCAAAAACATTCAATTTTATCCAAAGCGGCAATAGGATCAATAAACCTAATATTCGGTATCCCACTTATGTACATGGAAGTTCCTTGATAGTAAAATCGTTTGTAATAGAAAATTATGCACCGATAATCTCTTCAATAAGAGTGTCATAAAATATTTATCATCCTATCCCTAAAATACCTTGATCACACTAATTAAAATCATGCAGATCTAGTACTCTAATATTCAACCACTCTAATCCTATCAGATTTTTTTATTCTTATCCTTATAACCCATTGATACTAGCAATCCAATAAAAAACATATACCCTAAAATCTATTCACTCTCAATGATGAAATAAAGAAAAATATTAATTGAAAAACAAATATATATATATATGGTCTAACCTCACCAAATCTATCTCTAAGTACACACTGAAGAACAGTAGAATTGGAAGCACTCAAACAAAAATTACGATATGCACATAAAGATTCATAGTAGTGTAATCAGAATGCTCATGTATATTCTACTCAGGGAAGGATAAATTTTAATGTATAGATGTCTATATAATTAACTCAAATAGTCTAATTCTATGTTCTTTGAATTACAATGTCATAATATTAGAAATATTACTCCATTTATTGATGAATGTAACTCTACTTATTTTCATTGATATATTTAGTGCCATCACAATTTACCAATGTTCAATTAATGCACATTAGTAAAAATCTCAGTATAGGAGAACATAAATAGTTATGATAAGTTCACTTGTTGTAAATTTAATTGATATTAAATCTATACATATTAAAAATCAAATATAACTTTTTAATTAATTAAACCTATAGTTTTATTATCATTTTCAAAAAAAAGTACATAAAAGTGGCCCTGACTGAACAGAGGAATGAATTATATGTTTCAAAATTCAGATATAAAGTAATTAAAGCCTACACTCTACTCCCTTTACTTAATTAAAATATCCTACAAAAAGGATATGGGATCCTTCAACTGAGTGTGTGTGTGTGTGTATGTGTATCTGTGTTTTTATTTGACACTATCTAGATGTAACTAAAACTCTCTTCCCCTTGATCTCCATTTATATTTTTAAGGAAGTTGTTTTCACACTATTAGAGATTGTGGGATCCTCTCTTTTTGTACGAGGAATCTATCGGATAGTGTTATCCATGTAATGATGAGAGTCCATAGGATATCACTTGATGATCTCCATCAAACATACTATGTAAAGATCAATAGATATTATGTTTAAAACAAATGTGTCTTGCCTATTATATTTTTTGTTCTTCAATTCATGTAGGTTTTATGATGATAAATTGGTCACCAATGGATTTATTCTACTATACTGATCATGGGATGATCTTACCACTATTCCATACAAAATAAAAAACTATTCAATTGGATTGGATCACATTGTACATAATTGTGTTTTATTTAATTACTTATAAATAAAAATAAAATCACTTAAAATAATTGATTAACTTAGTGATGTTTGTTAGGGAAGAAGAATGTTGGATAAAATATTATATAGAATCATAGTTAACAATGATAAGGTTGACTAGTGAGTATTTATAAAGGATTTATATTCACTGATTTGGCCCTTTCAAAGTGAATAATTAGATTAAAAAATCACTACATTTAGTGGTAGTGATTTAGAAAATTATAATTCCAGCACAACCACTCTCCCAAGATCACCATCATATGATAATTAAAAATACATTAAAAATGAGGGGAAATAAAAGTGACTACCATTCATGTTGTAGTGGGAGGAGATGCATCTAACATTATGGGTTGATTCCACCTGAATCACCTAAAATCAATGTAAAAAAGCAAAAAATATTAGGTATTTTATGGTGAGTAAGTGATGAATAAAATATAATAGAAAGAAAAATAGTGAAAGGATATATTTTCTAATAGGGTACTCCAACTATATATGGATTTTCTTACTGACATATATTAGAGATGACATCAGAGGGATATATGATTAGAGAATAGGAATCTTAACCTTACATTGTCTAATTATGTGTAAAAAAATGTTTGTATTGGTTTGAGGAATTCATTTAAACAAAATAATATTTTTTTTACTTTATAAAAATTACTTTTGGTGCTATCGGATCTAATAGGATGTCTAGTGAGCCTCTTGCAATTATGGTGCTCCCATGGGACAACCATTAGTATTATTAACAATTGTTATCAAAACACACTTGTCTTTCAGTGGGACATTTTGTACTCAATTCATGGTTTCTAGCTCCATGAAGCTAGATGTCTCAAACTGAAACTTTTTTAGCTACATTTCCATCTCCAAAATTATGGCATCCAACCTTTTTATTAAATAAACATTACATATCAATTTATAAATATATGATATTGTAATGTTTAATATATTGGAATTAAGGTACATAATACATAAAAACATGAAAACAAATATTTTAATAGACATGAAATACTTCATAAAAGTTTCATCCAAAGTTAAATTATTTCACTTCATATCTTGTGGACATACATTAATGGAAAGGGTGAGCATAAGGCCCATTAAGGGAAAAAAGGGAAACCCTTTACATGTGATTAACAGAATTGTCAATATGAACATTAGAAATATCATAAAGTTATCATAAATGGTAAAATATGAATATAATAATGAAAATAACATGATTAATAACATATAAATGTGGATACAACATTTAATTGAGTCATTCATAAGTATATCCCCAAGGTTTATTATTGAGGTGTCATAAAATTTTCTAAGGTTATTCGCCAAGGCATCGTAAAACATGTCATATCTAGAGACTAAATTCATTAACCAGTGAATTTGAGTGATATCATGGAATAAAATTCATATAAATTATTTAATGTGATCCCATAATATCATAATAAACTTTTCATAAATATAATGTGGAGAATAAAAGAAATGAGTTTCATATTAAAATCATTGTCTTTTAAAAAGTGCTTTAAAAGAGGATCCTTTTGTTATTTTAAACACATGAAAAGGGAAGGAGGGTTTCATGTATGTCAATCCCATAATAAAATATAAAATTATTAAATCTATTTAAATACCTATAGATAAGAAAGATTTTTGTGCATTCACAAAAGAATATAAAATAATATCTTGAGAAAAAAGAGAGAAAATTTTAGACGAAAAATTTGCAGCATACTGACTAAGAAACAATGTTTTAGAGAATAATAAAATGAGGGGGGTGGGGGGTGGGGGGAAGGGTATACCATTCATAAAAAACACGAAATATAGTATATTTATATAAAAAATTGTATTGAATAAAATAGTATTTAAATTTGAAACAAATACCATACAAAAAGGAAACATAAATGGAAAAGGGAAGTTGAGATATCCCTATCCCTGAAGAGTGACTTCTAAAACACTACGGCCAGGACCTTTTGGGTTCAAGGAAACCATGGGAGGACTACTTTTTAGTGAATAAAATCATATCCTCATGTAGGATTAAGCTATAACGAAACAAAATGGGAAAATGGGTGGTTATTTATAGCAAATGATATGGAGTTTTTTAATAATTTCCATGGACACCTCAATGGTGGTATTTGCAAAACTATGGGTTTGCCTATGGTATTTGGAAATTGATTTGGCTACTTGGGACAAATTTTTCGTTATTTTAATATAAATAAGTCTAAAATCATTTTATATTACTCATTACATCATTATTACATATATTTTATGTCATTAAACATACTGAGAAAAATCAAATTCTCTTTTCACTATTCATGAAAAACGTTAGTATTTTATAAATTCTTAAAAATTCAGCCTAACCTAATATAGTTGTTATGATTAAAAAAATGACTTTTATTTTATAATAATAATTATCTAATTATTTTAAATTTAACTTTTTAATTTTAAAATCCTTTTTATTAAAAATAATAGTGGATAGGAAATGCATAGTAAGATGCATATTAAATTTTCTAACACTTGAAAAATATAAAATTATTGTATCATTTGTAATTTAATAATATTGTTTTTATAATAATATTTCATTATAATAATTATTAACAATAAAACCATAGTTTAATATAAAAATTTATATATATATATATAAAGTACAATTTTTACCCGAAAAATCAAATTATTAAATTCTATCTCCATTTATACGAAAAACAATTCTTAAAATGGAAATGATGGAAAACAATTTTTATTTAAGAAAAGGGAATACAAGTTTAGTGACTATTCCCTCAACACATAACCCCTAATAACAACTACATATGACCAAAAGGTAAGTAGTGTTATGGTGATAGACTCTTCGGGCGGCTCGTATAACATTGGTTGAGTGGTAATTTCCATTAACTTGAACTTCTACCATTAAAGATTTTATTCGAGCTTGACATGTAGAAGATAAATATGGGATTAGAAAATAGAAAATCTCAAAGGTTATACCTCCCTAACAAGTATATATAAATGGGCTTCATATGAAATGAATCTACTATATGAGGCAATTGATTATTCTTTCTGCATTTATTAACAATTATCATTTCTATTTTTAATAATAATTAAAACATTAAAACTATTATTAATATTATTTTCAAAAACTATCATTTTCACCAACAGCCATAATTGACCAATGGACATATAATTATAGAAACCCAATGATGATATTTCAATTACATTTACATGATTATTAAAGGTATATATTCTTTTAGTATAAAATAATAATAATAATATTTCAGGGGAAAAAATTATTCCAAAAGTTCGGGTCATTGCATTATTCCCCCCTTAAGAAATTTATCCTTCAAATTTTAAATTTTGGACTCTAAATGGAACATTTTCAGTTTCCTCTACCTCATTGCTTCATTTGGTCCTCCAAATGGATTCTTCATATTTGTGGTTCCACCATAATACTTTAACATTTTGTGTAGTCTTGTTATGTAGAACCCTATCTCTACAGTCCAAGATCACAACTGGCCGATTCTTATAAGAGATTTCATTATCTAGTTCTACCATCTTAGGATTCAGTACATGTGAAGTTTTAGGTTTGCACTTCTTAAAGAGATATATATGGAATACATAGTGAAATGTAACTAGATTTGGAGGAAGTGCAATAAATAAGCCACTGCTCCTATGCGATCAAGGATTTCATAGGGGCCAATGTACATGGGGATGAGCTTCCCTTTCTTCCCAAACCACATGAATTTCTTCCATGGTGAAATTTCAAGGAACACATAACTCCCAAATCAAACTTGAAGTCCCTTTGATGGTGGTCACCATAACCCTTCTTCTGAATTTGAGTGTCCATAATGTATTATTGGATGGCATGAACATATTTTGTCATCCCTTATACATGATAAGGTATAAGAATCTTTCTCTCACTTGCATCATCCCAACAAGTAGGATTTCTGAATCACTTACCATAAATAGCCTCATAGGGTTCCATTTGAATTCTAAAATTTAATTTTATGTTGTATGAGAACTGAACTAATGCGATATGTTGATCCTATCCACCATAAAATTCCATTGAACATGTTATCATCATTTCTTGAGTTTCTGAATATTATTTTCTAGATGACCATCAATTTGACGGTGATAGGACATACTAAAATTCAATTTTGTATTCAAATAATCTTAAATACATCACTATTATTTTGACATGAACCTTGGATCACAATGATAAATGATAGAAAGTGTCACTCCAGGAAATAATTCCACTCCCATTATTTAAATAGTCATCCTTGGTGAGATGGTCCAATATTACCATATTGAATTGTTTCCTTTAGATGTTTTCAGGAGACAAGTGAAAAATTCAATAGTGATATTTTCTAACAACCATGTTGGTATGGATAATGGTTGAAATACCCTTTAAGAAGTTGTCGCTCTACCTTCACTGGTTGACAAACAAGGAAACATGTAGTGTAGTTGACAATATCCCTTTTCATTTTATCCCACCAAAAATTTTCATGAAGGTCCCTATAAATTTTCATGCATCCCAGATGTATATATAAAGTAGATAAATGATTTTTATCCATTGAATACATCATTATTTCTAAAATAGATGAAACACATAGTCCTATATGGAATTTCAGTACACCTTTTTTATCAATATTGAACTCAAGAAGCTTTCTATTCATGAAAGCATATATATTATTCTATAATAATGAATTTTCCCTTTGATATTTCTTGATATTATCTTGTAATGATTGTTGAGAAATCGGTTTGGGTAGAATTGATGATGTCTCTTCCCTTACGATTCCCATGTCTAGTTTTACGCATTCTTTTATCAAGGGTTCTCCTTAAATCCTCATCATTTCTAGCAAAATAGGGTCTTTCTTATTTAATGCATGAGAAACATTGTTTTCTATTTTTTGGTGATAATGAATTGAGCAGTCATAGTATTTAATAAGTTCAAACCATATCCTTTTTCTCGAGTTTAATTTATTTTTTGTGAAAATATAATTCAAACTTTTATCGTCTTCATATATTTCAAATTTCTCACCATAAATATAGTTCCTCCATATATTTAGAGAAAAAATAACCACAACCGTATCTCGGAAATGAAGAAGGATAGTTCACCTCATGAGGCTTTAACTATTGAGTTTCATAAGCCATCAATTTTTCATCTTCCATGTGGAAACATCGAATCCATTTTAGAGATGCATCACAAAAAATAAAGAATCCTTCTGTGATAGAGGGTAGAGTTAACACAGGTCTAGTAACCAATATTCTATTTAGTACTTGGAAACAATCTTTTCACTCCTTTATCCAGATAAACTTGAACCCTTTTTGAGTTAATTTGTTTAATGAATTATAAATTTGTTAAATGTTTTTCACAAACCTACTAAAATATCATGCTAAACCAGGGAAACTATGAATCCTAGTTTCTATTTTAGGATAAGTAAACTTCTTGAGAACCTTTGTCTTTTTAGGTTAAATTGAGTTTCCATCATTGGTTACAATGTGCTCCGTGAAAGAAAATTATTTTAAACAAAATTCACATTTTCTAAACATTACAAGTATCTTATCCTTCTTTAGTGTTTGCAATATAACCCTTACATGATCCTCATTAACTCATGAATTTTTGGAATATATCAGAGTATCATCAATGAAAACTACCACAAAAATATCAAGGTAGACCTTAAAGACTATATTCATCAAATCTGTTAAATATCGGGTGCATTAGTCAAGCCAAAGGGAAATAAAAAAAATCTAGTAATTCCCATATCTTGATCAGAAGGAATTATTTGGAATATATTCTTTATCCACCCACAAATTATGATATCCATATAGGAGATCAATCATGGATACAAATTAAGTCCCATAAAGCTGGTATAATAAATTTTCAATTCATGGATGATGGTACATTTTCTTCACTATGATCTCGTTATGTTCTATATAATCAATTCATAACCCCATTGATCATTCCTTATTATTCAAAAGGTGAACAGGTGATTCCCATGGAGACACACTTGTCTGGATAAACCCCTTATTCAAAAGATCTTGTATTTTCTTCTTTAATTCCCACAGCTCCACATTTTCCATTATATACATGGTTTTGAAATTATATTGAATCTTGGCTTAAGTTCAATGGATAACTATACCAATATATTTGGGGAGGTCTAGGTAACTCCTCAAGAAATACATCAATGTATTCCTGAATGGTGGGGACATCCTCTATTAGTATAATTTCATTTCCTTTTTTTATCTAGACCGACCATATCTATAATGAATTCTATGGGAGATTCTTCTAAACTAATCTCTGTTCAATATATGTCTCCTTTGAAAAAAACTATAGGTTTTCTATTAAAGACTACATATATTTACTTTCTTATATACTTTATCTTATCATTATACATTGAGAGATAGTCCATCCCCTACATAATGTTGAATTCTATCATGGGAATGACTACTAGATTTCAGAGACAATTGTTCTCACCAATGAGAATACAAGATTTTATATAAAATTTTGATGCTCAGATAAACCCTCCAGGAGTCTTGAATGATGACTTTACTTCTATATGTTCATGTATTGATTCTATGTTTTTTGAAAACATGGTGAAAATAAAGGAATTAATATAACCACAATAAAACAATGTACTTTACATTTTCAAGATAATTCCAAGAGTAACTATTACAACATCATTTGGATTTTCAACTTCAACCATTGTGATAACATAAGCATGACCTTTTTGGCTTGGCCTATGTTGGGTTTAATGGTGATTCCCCTCTATTAACCTATGATTTCTACAACGATTGGAAAAGTGCCCGAGTGGTCCACACTTGAGGAATTGGATTTCAGATAGGTCCAACACTATCTTCCATTTTTTGATAGTGTTGATGAGTTGATGGTTTACCTCACTATGATAGTTCCTAAAAAGTATAGCAATCAAATCTACACTTGTAACATTTCCTAGTTCTAAGAAAGTAGTTAACTGAATGCTTCTTCCCATACTTATTTCACCTAGGAAGTTTCACTTTCATTCCTCCCCTCCCTTGATCAAAGATTCTATATAAGATAAGATATATATATCACTTCTTTTGATTCAATATATGGGACCTCGATATTTACCTGAACTCTCGTTCAACTTTTATAGAACTCTTCACGATATACTCATAGTTTGAATAGTCTCAGTTGTCAAGATTATTTGTAGATGAGGTATTATTCAACCAAATAATATATCAACATTCCTTTAAGGATCCATTACATAGATAGAGGTTTAACATGAATGTCTTGTGATGTTCATCTCATAGATTCCCATATATTCATTTTCCTTATGCTTTATCTTTAGTAATTCATTATCAATTTTTGTTCTCATCAAACAGGGGAATTTTTTATGAAAAATTTTCCATGAACCTTATACCACTCAAAAGAATCAATATACCCTATTGGATTAGTATTTTTTATTGGCTCCCATAGCTAATCAGATTCTCCCTCTAAGTGTTAAATAAACATGGTGAATTTTTCTTTTTTTGAACAACAGAGTATAAAAAATAACTTTTCTATAGATCTTATCCACTGTAAATCAATCAATGGTTTGGTAGATCCATTAAAATAAGGGTTTCATTGACAAATAAAGGAATAAAAATAATTTTTTTCCCTTCACAGTAAATCTAGAATCTTGTATTGATTAAAGTTATTTCCCATAACTCTAGTTAGTTGATTGATAATTCATATGAATTTTTCCATTTTGGATTCCATCAGAAGGTTAGATTCCATCGTAAAACATGTCATATCTAGCGATTAAATTTTTTACCCAATGAATTAGAGCACTATCAGGGTGAACCATTCATATCTATTAATTAATGTGATCCATATATATCAAAATAAACATTTCACAAATATCCCATGGAGAATAAAATAAATGAGATTCATATCAAAACCATGGTATTTTATAAAGTTCTTAAAAATAAGATTCTTTTTCCATTTTAAACCCATAAAAAATGAATTTTGGTTTCATGTATTCTAATACAATAATAAAATATATAATTTTGAGATATATTTGAATACCCTTAGAGAAGAAATATTTTTGGTCATTCATAAAAGAAAATAAAACAATTTCTGGAAAAATACTGTGAAATTATGGGAAGAAAAGTTTACAACATAATGGGTAAGAACCATTATTTTAGATAACTTTAGAAAGAGAGGGGAAAAGGGTATACCATTCATAAAATACTAATAAAAATTTAAAGGTATAGAATAAAATATATTGAAAAAAATATTTTTGAAATTTTAAATACATACCACATAAAAAAGGAAACATGAATAGAAAAGAGAAGATGATATTTCCATTACATTGAAGAGTGACTCCTAAAACATGAAGATCAGAACCTTGGGGGTTTGATGACACCGTGGGGAGAATCCTTGAAAGGTAATACTACCAGAGAATCAAAGAGGATTAATTTTTGTGGACATTAAACTAATAAATGGGTGGGTGCTTATAGAAAAAGAGATGGAGTTTTTTAGTTAATTTCTTTGGACATCTTAGTAGTGGTATTTGAAAAACCATGGGCTTGCCTATGGTTTGTTCCCATGGTTTTGGAAACATGGAACACATACTACAACATTTTAATCCAAAAAATATTACCATAATTTTATACTACTGATTATATAATTTTGACATAATAATGACATAGTAATGATGTCATTAAACATACCAAAAAACTTAAACTATATTTTCACTATTCTTGATAAAATAAAGTATTTTAGATAATTAAGATTCACCCATACCTAATATAGTTTTTTTTATTTGAACCATGAAACTTATTCTATCATAATAAATTTCTAAATATGATAATTTTATCTTTTAAATATAAAAGTAAATATTTTATTAAAAAATAATAGCAAACAGAAAATGCATAGTAATATTTATTATAAAATTTATGACACTTGGAAAAAAATTATTTTATCTTTTGTAATTATATAAGGGTTTTTTATAATACTATTTCATTATAATAAAACTTATTAATAATTTTTATTTCATTATAATAATTTTTCTATAACTGAAAAGTACATTTTTACTTGAAAAAACAATTTATCAAATTGTATCTCAATTTGTAAGAGAAAATATTCTAAGAATGGAAATGATGGAATGACAGTTTTATTTAAAAAAATGGATTACACGTTAAATGAATAGGGACTTGACATATAACCCCTTATAACAACCACATATGACCTAAGTATAAGGAGTTTAATGGTGATAGACTATTCGGTCAGCTCAAATAACACTACCTAAGTGGAAATTCCGACGAACTTAAACTTCTACCATAGGTGAATTAATTTAATCTTAACATGTTGAATCTTGATTTGGTCTTGGTCAAGATTGAGTCCCAAATAAGATACATTTATCGCAATTTCTGAAAAAATGGGCTTCGTATGGTATAACTATATTGGATGAGGCCATCAAATATTCTTTCTGCATTAATTAACTATTATCATTTCAATTTATAATACTAATTATAATGTAAAAATTACTATTAAGAGTATTTTTACAGGTGGTCATATTTATCAATCATCATATAATCATCGAAACACAATTGTCACATTTCAATTATAGTCAATTAATTTTTAATGGGATATAGTTGTGTTTAGTACAAAATAATATAACACACGTTTTTGGGAGACAAGTTTTATTCAAAAAAATTATGTCATTAACAATATAGTCAACTTAATATAAAGTTACTTCCAAATAAACGCTCCTTCCATAAATTTTTTAAAACATAAAATCCCACCCGGTGAAATCAAACTAGATTTACCCATACCTTATTTTAATCAAACAATGAAGGATTTTTTTCAATAGATATATTTTACTTGAGGAAGTTGGATGTTTTTATTCTTGGATAGGTTATTTAAGGTGATGAGAGGTAGTGTATGGATCATTATTAGTGATTGGTAGATTTTATTTCATGTAATAATCCTCATTTTTCAATCTATCATATAATAGAAATTTTGCATCGTAATTATTTTAATGGGAGAGAAATGGAGGGTTTATGGTGGTTGCATTAGACTAGTGTGATTTCCTTAAATGGGTTATAGTAGTGTTGTTGTTTGGCCTGGCTAAATATCCAAACATGTAGAGTAAGATATCCTTCCTTCATCACATCTGGGAAAAACTAGTGAATAAAACATTAGTTCCAATATTTTACTGTGAACAATAAATAAATATTTTATTTTTTTCATATAATTTTGAAATAAATTAAATTGAAGAAAAAAGATAAATAAATAAATAAAGTAGGTTTGCAAGGTCATTCTCCATTCTAAAATTAAAAAAAGAGGGTATTGATGTTATATATTATATATTAAATAATATTATTATTGATGTAATATATTTGTATGATAAACACACAAACAAAATTTAAGAAGTGGTAAATTTAAAAAGGATGTTAAAATTTAAAATAGTTATTACATTTGTAGTTATAATAATGTTAAAAACAAAAAAAAATCATAAAATAATTTACAAGACATGTATATGTGTGTGTGTGTGTGTGTGTGTATGATTAACATGTGGGAATGTGGGTTAGTAGAAAATTATTGTAAGGTATCATTATATATTGTGTTAATTCTAATACCATGGACTACTCAACCGGTGTCCTAATTAGCATCTTCTAGTTGACCTTAGGCATGCATCCCCATTCCCAGAGGCTTCTGACTAGTCATGAGAGTATGTGTTATTAACATGGGTAGACTATAATATCATATCAATGTAAATTAACATTGAATAATATCCAAAAAAACATCTACCACAAATAATCAGAGTACATGGAAGTAATAGTCAAGAATCATTCTATAAAAATGATATTGTAGAACCATATGATTATAATTCATAATTGACAACCCACTAGACTGACCACCTATAAAAAATAAGAAACTAAAAAAATCATGGGGTTTCAACAACCATTTTTTATACTCATCACATACATATAATAAGTATGTTCAAGTTATTCAACTAAATGATCCACTCCAAGATTCTACCCAACCCGAACTAGTAATAAATGAAGTCTTCTTGGGTTGTTAAGTGGTATCTATTCTTGACCACATTGTGTGTAAAAATAAATAAGTATCCACTAATGGGGTCCCTATATAACCAGTAAATATAGTGCATGCACATGTGATATTATCAAAATAGACCATAAAGTGATGGAACATAATAAAATGAAAACCATTTTTTCTTGGTTCTATAGTGGCATCGAGGATCAACCATACCCACTTCGGTGAGAATAAAATGTATTTGATCATGATAATTATCCTAAAGGGGAAACAATTCCTACTCAAGAATAACATGAACATGCCTCCTCCTAATGTAAACATCAAATCCTATGAAATATCCCCAGTACAATAAATAGTAGTAGGATCCAAGATTGATCCAAGAGATTATCACATGAGTATCATCATATCATGTAAAAGAACAAGATCATAGGATATATCATAGGAATCTGTATCATTATCCATGATAATTAGATATTATCGAGTATCCAAGGAATACATGGTTATCATAAATAATAACAAGAATATAAGAATTCTAGGATTTCATATTCATTAGGAACAATAACTAAATCCAAGGCATACAATGAATACATAGTAATCAAGTGTAAGAACCATATGCACATAATATTAGGAATCCACTGTTTTCATGCTCATCTTAGGATCCCAGGGGAAATAGGAATATTTTATGTTATTATGCTCAATATTTGGATCCTAAGATATTTCTGAGGCATCCTAAATACATTAAAGCTCAGTCCCACATCTTAGAGAGCACAGTAGGAATCAATATAGTGTCAGGTTTATCACAAGATCTTATAAAGTATCCAAAATTTCTCAATCATGAAAACATAAGGGAAGATCATCCCTCTTGTAATTTCTCATTTAAGAACATATATATGTGAGTTACAATCCAATCACTTTAATCTCAATAATACTATCATCATAATGTATTGTCATATCATACACCCATAATTTATCTCCCTAGTTCGACTCATAGAACACAATCTAGTCCATCACCATTAATTCTTGAATTCTATGGTTCCACCCAGAATCTAAGATACAATATTCATAGCACTACCTATCTCTTTGATCATCATAAGGTGGGGGCATCTTTTAAGAGTTACCTTTTCTACATTGTTGTTTGGAAACCCTACAAGGAACCATCTTTCCAATTATCATCTATGAGGTCAATCCTGTCCCTTAGAAGGTATAACATCTTTCAACTTTACCAAAATAATATCATGAAATCAATTTCCTTATAGGAAACATCATATACAAATTACACTTGAGTGATGACATAATGCACATCTCACTTATCAATTCATCCTCACTTAGTATAATCACCTAATATATCTTAAATATATCTTGAATATACCCCCTCAGTTCTCCAAAACTAGCAGGGGTGACACTCACCCCACTATCTAAAATATTATCTCAAAATATATAAGGCAAATCAAGTTTAATTTGGTGTATACTTGAGTTATATGTTGACACATGAGGTTGTTTATACATGGTATATGAATTCTCTCTACTAATGGAGCTTGGGTAACCCATCACCAAGTTTTCTAAATTCATTTCTTTTCTTTTCATTTTAAAAAATACCCCCTTATTTCGTATATATATATATATATATATTATAATAGATTTAATAATCATTCCTTTTTCCATTAGCTATTGAAGAATCACTTGTGTATAAGTGTCTATCATGGGCCTTGTCAATTTTATTTCATTCAGAGAAATTTATTTAATAAAATAATTAATTAAATTTCATATATGAGGTTAGTAATTATAAGGTAGTGAAACCATATATTACATATATATATTAATTTCAAAAACTATTGTGGTATTCATTGTGACAACTGACCACATTAATAATGTTATTCCCTATAAAGTAGAGCCCAACTAGTCTCACACCAGATCATCCAAGACCAACTGGACACTATCATCAACACGGGGCCTTATCTAAATCCATAACACCAAATTAGATTAATTATAAAAAAATTAATTAATTATTCAATTCAATCAAAATAGGAATTTTTTCATAAAATATTACTATTCAATAACTACTCTTAGAAACCTCTAGTGATGTGGTGTTTTCTACTCCTAACTCATACTTGGTCCCAAGCCACATACGAGACTCAAATCAATCAACTGTATTGATATCTATATAAATTTATTTTTTTAAAAACTGTATAAAAAATACATTATGTGAAATACCTTTAATAAAGGTATGAGAACAATGTGAATTCATCCTTATGGGAAGTCATTAATCATCACTCAAAAAATCTTCATCATATCAGACAATTTACACCATGCTATGATGCAAATAATTTCTAAATCCAAATCTGAAGCTCACTATACCAAAGGTGGTGAATTGGAAATCAAAATGAAGGAAATAAATATAATGAACATACCTTAAATCAATGTAAAAACACTATAATATCCACACCTCCAATGTGGGAATAAATTGAGTTAGAGTGGGTTTGTGGGACTCATTGGAGTGTTGTTATCACAAGAAAAAAATGGGACCAAACCTAAAATTAAAGGTAAAATAATATTTTAGAAATAGGCATATAAATCGTTCATGGAATGACTATGAGTTTCAAGGGATGACCATACCCTAATTAGAGTGATCAACACCCTTACCTATCTCAATCGTGTCATGATGCTACCATTTTTATCATGAACTAGTTCATATTGTTCATCAACCTTCTTTGTGAATTTCTTGGTTCTGGTCTTACTAATCCCATTGAGACATGATCATTTCAAAATTTTCCTCCCCTATACAAAAAATCACAAAACTCATCAGGTCATGAATCCATTAGTCATTGAGAAACCACCCAATTGAATAAATATTTTTAGTCTAAATAAGGGACAATCATAGTGAGACCACCAATGCCTCATGATACATAGTGGGACGACCTCCTATGTAATAAATTGTGGAATTACCTCTCACCATAATAGTTTTACATTCTAAAAATAGATGAATGTTTTAGTTTTGGCCTCCATGACATTCTCCAATGCTCACCCAAGTACCTGAGGAACTCACTATGCTTCAAAACACATAAAAAATATCTATGTGATATGTTAAAACTCACTAAATTATTATTTCATGCTAAATTATAAAAATAATTTTTTATTATATTTACTATCCTAAAAGGCATAATTTTATAAAAATTACCATTCCTAGAACTTCTTGTCCTAGAGAAGACTTAGTGTTCTTTTCTCAATCTCTCATAACCTAACCTAGTCATCAATTCTACATTATATTTTTTCATTATATCATCGATCGTAGAATGAGCTTCATTGTTCCATTCCCAATATCATGATGAACTTTTCATCAAAGAATTTCCCCCTCGATTATCACCATTACAAACTTCGAGATATATCTCACTAAAAATACTTATCAAGAGACACCAATGTTTCATCAATCAATTCTCTCTCAAGATAATATTTTTTCTCGACATATGACTCAAATCATAGGATGATTTCATTCCATGAGTCTCCACACCATCAAATTATTCTAAAAACATGCATTCCTAGTGGTGCACTAACACACCTGAAATAATACTTATCATAGAACATCCATTATCTTAAACAAATGCATGTAAATCCTACTCTAGCTGACCTTTCCAAAAAAAATCATGGTTGGATCCATTGATGTGAAACAACATCACTCAATCATGATGTTTGAGTTCCCTTTAGCATCCAAAGATTATCAAAAAATCGACACCGAAGTACAAACCTTGCGTTTTATTTAATTTCAAAGTTCATCCCTCAACTAACTGAATATGTATTCCCACTCCACTCTTGAATAATATCTTACCTTCTATCTAACCCACTCTTTTATAATTTCAAATTTCAACATAATTTCCGTACTAATGCAAGGAATCCACCGAATACCTCATATAAAAACATTATAGGGATAGTTCCCTCAAGTAATCACATTGATTTTTATTCAACATATAGAACATTTAAATTTAAATTTAAGGATACAATTTTATCATAATGTTAGTTTCTAATGGATGCACAAGAGTTTAAAGAATGTATGGGGCTTGTACAGAGCCTAGAGACTCATCTTTTGGAAGAATATAGTTTTCCATATAGTTTGTAGAAACTATGCCACCCATTATACAAGGTTATATTAAACTATATGTGGTAGTTTAGTGCTTTTTCAAGGGATAAAATGTTTGTTCTAATGATTCTTCTCATGCTTTATGAAGGTGTGAGTGATGTAGAATGCATAATAGATGTATTTGTCATAGGGTGTGTTCTTTTTCTTTAAACGGGAACCTAGCCCTTGTAAGGGATGTCTAGATGCAGTGTTGGACACATGGTTTTTATATACATGTTCAATAGTAGTTAAATCCATTAAAAATTTAGAAACTATGTTCTTTCACTCAATTTATTCAAAGTGGATCCCATCGTTTCCTTTCTCTCTCTCGCGAAGTAGTAAGATCACCCTTAGAGGTCTCTCCTTTTGCCTCAATTTATGTTTTGTGATATCTTCTACATACAGACTCTGATCGATCCCTAGTGTGTCTCAATGGATGGGTATATGTAATATATCCATTACAATTTTAGATTTCATTATTTATCTTAATACCTATGAAGTTGGTTTAGTGTAATTTCAAATGAAATATTTTCATGGAATTTGTTTTTTTTTAATTTCATCTATTTTATCATTGAATAGATGCCAAAAAAATAATGAGGATTTTTCTTAAAAAATAATTTAGGAAGTTTCATTATTTACCAATAAATTATTGGGGTTTAAATATTACACCATTTTTTCATATGAGAGATTTTCCAGGTGATGCTTATTAACTAAAATTATTCTTAAATTAAATGGATACTATTGACCTATATGACTCGTGATACCTATTTGTATATAATTAGAGGTTAGAAACCATGAGTTTGATCCATCCCATTGTGGTGTTTCTAAATTTAAGAAACCACCATGATTGCCTTATTAATTTGATTAAACTTTTTATGTGTATTTATTTACCCCTTTCTTTTCAGTTGTAAAAATAATTAAATGACCTTTAATTTTAACAAAATAAAAGTGGGAATGGGAGACCGTGTCTCTAATAATTTGTCCATTGTTTCTCCTCATTTAGTATTGAGTTTTTTTAATAAAAATGTCTAATTTAGGTAAATAGGGGAATTCATGATAGGCTAGTCCTTCGAATCCTAGCCTATATTTTGACCCAATATCTAAGTTGATTTAATTTATTATAAAAATGTAGTGGCCAATTAAATTAATGTTGAACATAAATTGTTTGGTTAAACTTTGGGACCACAAACTTTCATATTTCTTAATCCAGTGTGAAATAAGGGTTTTAAATTGAAATTCCACAAAAGGAAACATTATTATTAATAAATTAAATGAATGGTAAATGGAAATATCATACACTATGTGTGACACATGGGATGTTATAGGAATTCCATGGATATATTATCTTGGTTTCTGGATTATATATTCCATGAGATATACTTTGATTCCTTATGTTATCTACCAAGGATGTACTCTGCGTGAATATAATTATACATTCCAGGAGTGATACCTTGACTCTCTATGTAAATTACTAAGGATAGACTCATAGGGAAGAACTTAATATATACCACTAGTGGCACTTGCTCTCCCTTTGAGGGCTATTGTGGACATACTCAAATAACAGTTACTTTATACCACACCCAAAGTGATACCAGGGTTCCTTTGATGAATTCATAAGATATGGTATTTGGGTGATGAGTTCATGTTATTCCTGAATTGATACATGAGATTAAAATTAGGAATACCAAGGACAAGATTAGGATTAATTTTTATTAAGTAATGATTTAATTATATTATTTGGCTGCCAAGAAAAAGAACAATATTGGATTTAGTTGGAGCCTCAATTTTTTAATGGAATTATTATACATATATTTCTCATATATGAATCATAGAGGATTCTTGGGCTATGATCATAGCCTTGAGACTTTATTATAAATTAAATATTTACATACTATTTGCTCGGAAATATTATATCTTAAGCCAAATCAGGTAGTAGATGACGAGTTTTCCATGGGAATGATGACCTATGTGGTTCATTTATTTACTATATTTTTTATATTATTACATTTATTTTCAAAATATTTATTATGTATTAATTTACATGAAGGAATTATTCACCATTGTTGGTGGTTTACTAAGTATATCAAACATGTTTTTTGGGCCATCGTTGGTTAGCAAGACCAACGTCACATATGGAGGTAGGGATAAGGGAGAGATACATTCTTATGGGTGTTTGATTATCATGTTAGGATAGTGTGTGAGGTAAAAGGACTGATGTTATTCTTGAGATTCTACTAGATATTTCCTTGGTTCTTTTTTTTATTTTTTATAACATGTTTTATATGCATATTCCCCATTTCTCCATATATTTTCCTTTTGTATAGTATACCATGATCAACTTTTTTGTATATAAAATTGATGGATGGGATTACTTGATTAATAATATGATGGATGTTTACTATTTAACTATCTATTCATATATAATGATTATTATATTGATTTTTATGATTATACTGAAGTTACACACTCTAGTTGTGAGGGTATAGTGTCTCCACTATTATGCTATGGACCCTTGCTGCTATTCTGAACACTCTTGCATATAGTGAGACACACTTGAGGATATGTGGAAAAAAAGGTCCAGTTATTGTTGAGTGAATTGGGTCTGAGACATCACAATGTACTATAAGATTATTTTTTCCCCTCCTTTTCTATACATACCTTACTTATTAGGATGGTATAATGGAGAAATAAGATGTGTTTGTATTTGGTAATGATCCTACGCCTGGGAGTAGCTTACCAAAAAATAGTGGAAACACATATAACATGGGAATGGACATGTTATTCTACATTGTGCTTATTAAAGTTTCCAAGACTTGGACTTTGGGTGACACGCATGATCTTTAATGTTACATGTGATTTTTTATTTTTACCCTTGGATAATAAGAAAATGTGGCATTGTATCTTGCATTATTATTTGTACATGTGGATTTAAATATCATTCATAAGTCAATAAATTTTTATATTACTACATGAATTACTTGTACCCTCTTTTGGTTCCTTTATATCTATGGCCATAAAATTGTGCTAACATTTCATGAAGTGATTGGATAATTTTTTTTTGTGATTAAATAGACACCACATTTGAATTTATAAAGTCTATGTGCATTTATAAATGAAATTTTTTGATCTTTTTAATTCCACCATTTAAGAATATTTTTAATATTAATGATTATAACCTTATAATAAATCTAGTTTTGAAGTGAACGGGTCACTATTAAATGGGGGTTCCAATTGTAACTTAAAGGGTGTTTACTCTATAACATCCAATTAAAACTCTGAAAACTAAGAATATTTTCTTATAAAAGGGATCTTGAGCCACAAAAAAACTCAGTAGTGGTAAGATGGGAGTTTCTTTTTTATTTTATTTTAATGATTACATCACCCTGGCATAGATTTAGGTGTAGGAAGAGGGTTGTGACTCTTGTATAGGAAGGCTTTCACTACTGTAAAATGGGTCTATACCCACAGCCATCCTAAAAACCATGGGTATAGACAAACCTATACCCACGATTTTCATGAACCATGGGTATATGATACATTTTCAAACATATACCCATGGTTCATGCTAACATGTGGGTATAGGGTACCCGCATATACACAGGAATCCAAAAACTTTCACGGGAATGGTGTGGGAAAAGCTATACCCATAGTTTACTATGAAATGTGGGTACAGGTGGCATCTATACACACGGGTTTCGTGAACCGTGGTTATAGGATTATATATCCAAGAATATACCCATGGTTTATTAAAATCATGGGTATAGGTTCCATAATATATATACGATAGCATATATACATATTCCTAAAATGTCATTATGTATAGTGGTAGAGGGGTTCAGAGTTGTAGAAATGGGGCGGGTTCGAAATTTTGTGGTTTAAATCTTTTAAAGGAGTTATATATTAATATATTTATATAATTATATATATAATAACAATTTGATTCTAGCTGGAGTGGTTATACACTTGAAATCTGTAGACTAGATCCTCATTTCGATACTCACAGCTAGCTTATTTTAATACATATGGTAAAATTAATATACTTTTTGAAATGTAGTTACATTATATTAAAAATACATTAACTCGAGTATTGAGGTACAAGACTTATGATATGGAAGTCGCGGAATCAAAATCCATTGAGTGATATTTTTCTATGCGGACATTTTTTATTAATATATTTAAAGTAATGTGCATGTAAATAATATTAAGATGTGCAGCTTGGTTGGCAGGCTGTTGAGTCTTCTAAATTGAGGTCCACGGATCCAATATTTCTAAAAGTCATTACTAAAATTAAAGGAATATATTAATATATTTAGATAAATGGATATATATAAATAAAAGAAGATAATTTAGGTTAGATGGTAAGGCTAGGTATGAAAGAGGTGCAGGTTGCAGGATCAAAACCAAAGGCCATTTTTTCAATATATTTAGACCCACAGTTTTAAAATAATGGGTAAGATGTTGTGACACTATCGAAACAAAAGTGGTCACATAGTTGAAAATGGTTTGAAGAATTGTGGGTATAAGTTGTGGACTTATACTGATGCATCAGTTAACCACGGTTTCCAAAACCATGAGTATAGGCTATACCCATAGTTTTGGGGGCTATACCCACAGTTTTGAACCATTGGTATAGGTAATTTCACCAATAGTGTTATACCGGTCATTTTATTATATCTACAAATATAATAGTTATCAAAAATTAGGTTAAGATGTGTGTTTGACCTTCGAAGAGACTTTCCGATCTAATGTCCCCAATTAATTCATCATAAAGTTTTCAAATATCAAGATCTGAAGGTTGAGGGATTTTGGCCACTAGTTGAACCTCTAATATCGACACATGATGCAGTTCAAGTTATGCATGATATTGGTGATGATGCCCATTTTTTTTAAGGTTAACAATTTTTTATGTATAATATTTAGAGAGTATCATTACCTACCTTGACTATGGAACAATCGATGCATGAGTTTCAACATCAGCATCTACACATGTTTTTGGGGGATGACAGTCCACAAGCTATAGAGTCATGGCTAGAGTCCATGCTATTAATTTTCAAGAATTTTTAGACCCCTTTTGAGTGGATAGTGATTCTCACTATGTATATGATTCATGAATCTTCCAAGATATTGTAGTATGTTATTACCATGATGGATCTTTACTAGGATATGGCTAGGAGGGATTTATAGATGGCCTTTTATGATTATTTCTATCTCAAGATATTTAGTGTTGATAAATCTAGGGAGTTTGTTGACTTGGAGTAAAGCTCTTTGTTAGTCATTGAATATTATTCTCATTTCATGTATCTATGTTCCATATCACCTATTATATTAGGTAACATGTTATATAAATCAAGGAGAATCAGGGATGGTCTCAAGTGTGGAATCCAATTATAAGTGAAAAAATTTTGGATGACTATCAAATATTGGATAGTGAATGAGGATCTTATCACTAAGCATACCGTAAGGTAAGTTGATAGTAATGACTAGGGTGGTTTAACACATAGATATAAAACAAGATCAACAATAAGTAAGAAACATAATTTCGAGTTTGCACATGGTGACACTAGTAGCCAAGTTGTGTACTAAGGTATCCAGGTGAGGTGCCATCAGTGTTGTAGATTGGGACATACAAAACCCCAGCGTACCAGTGACCAAGTTTAGTGTTGATATTAGAGAATTATGGGTCATTTTCAAAACATATTTAATTATTTCCTTCTAGTATACATTGATAGAGAGTGTTCACCTAATATATGTTTAGGAGTAGGGTCAGTGGATTCTCCTCTGGTTGGGAGCTAGAGTGAGATCGATTGATCAGGATGAGGTGATGGTTGTGGCCGAGTAGTCGAACACCATATTTATAGAACTAAGAAATCTGTTTTTTTAAGGTATCAACTATATATATTAGGGCATTTAATTAGTTCACATGAATGCAGTTGAACCGATAAATGAGGAGATGAGTTCCATACCTTATATGGTTAGAGGTATTATTCTAGTATCCTCTAATTTTTTATCTAATATTTTATATACAAATTATTTATATTCCTTAATATATATGACTTTTGTGGAGGTCATTGGGCTAGATGTCTTGATTTATTATGGAATGAGGAAAATTGATACATTATTAGATATTCTATTAGAGAGTGTATTCAAGTTATGGGAGAAACCCCTCAAGATAGGTGGGAGTAAATTAGTGTTGGAACTCTTTTCATTGAGATGACAGGGTTTGATATGATTCTATGAATAAACTTATTGTTTCCCTATCATGCTTTTGTTGAATGATATCACTTAATGGTAAATTTAAAATCAACAGAGGGTGGAATATTTATTCAAAAATGTTAATTGGATGTCTACGAATGTTGACCTCGACCCTGAGCATCATGGGATGGGTTGGATGATTTCCTAGACTTCTATATTTTATCTAGATGTTAATGGAATAAGTCAAGAACATTTCAATCTAGGGGTATGTCATTTTAATATTTCTTTTCTTAGATGAATTTTTAGGACTACCTCTCAAGGGAGAGGTGGAGGATTCCATTGATCTAATGATAGGAGTTGCATCATTATCTATTCCCCCATATAGGATATGGAATGACCAGTCCTACACTATAGGGTTAATTGGCTATTTTAACCCATAAAGGAAGACGGTGCCCTTATGATTTGTGTGGATGACCATTAATTAAACCTGATTGCATTTAATAATCGATATCATTTTCTATATATATTATATATTTGACATACTCTGTAGAGAAAGGGGTTTCTCTAAGATTGATATAGGATCCAGTTATAATCAATTAAAAGTTACTCCTTAAGATATACAACATACAAAATTTTAATGTTGATATAGACTTTATGATAATTTAGTCATTCCATTTGTTCTCACGAATGTGCCAAACATTTTCATGGAACAATTGAAATGGGTTTTCCACCTATATTTGGATTTTTTTTCAATGGTCTTTGTGGATGATATATTGGTATATTCCCATAATCAACATAACCATGTCAAAAAACGTGAAAGCTTATTGAATGCAATAAGGGAGAATATTTTATATGTTAATCCGAGAAAGTTCCACATTTAGATTTATGAAGTTCAATTATTGTGTCACATTATCTCAAGGATATGAGTATATAATGAAATAAATAAGGCGAGATATATAGTTTACATAAATAATCCCGTGAATTTTTTGATATATAGAGTTTCTTTGGTGCTAGGTTTTTTTTAAAGGCATTGTATTCATGGATTTTAACAGCTAAAAGTAGTTATGAAGGGATCGAAAATGATGTGTGTGATGTTCATATGGCCATAATCCCATGAGATAGCCTTCCATAAATTGAAAGGTATATCAACTTCAACAACCTTCTAATTCTTGGAATGAAAGTAAGAAGATAAATAGTTTATTACGATGCTTCAAGAATCAGGATAGGATAAGTTATGATGTAAGGGGATCAGGTCATGGCATACAAATCTCATCAGTTGAGGCCACATGATATTGACTACCCAATTCATGATCTTGAGTTAGTTTTTGTTGTTCACTCCTTATATTACAGGGAGAGAATTTTCTAGTGTATTCAGACCACAAAAACATAAATTACATTTATCCACATCATTATTTGAATATTATACTATCAGGGTGTGTTGAAAACATATATTCATTTGTCGGTGATCTTACTTATACACCTCAGAAGAGAAATTTATTGTATGATACTATAAGTAGGATGACATAGAAGAAGACAATGATGGAGGCCAGTAGTGAGTGAAAGATTATGAATTTTCTTACGATATGTACTTGGAGGCTCATGAACATCATTGAAAATCTGTAAAAGCATCATTATCACTGACCTATTCAATTATAGATAATGTGAAGATGAGGATACTATCCAATCTAGAGGTCTCATCACCATGGGAGAGTACCATAGGTGATGACCCACTGCTTGATTAGGTCATCAATGTGAATAAAATCTTGCTCATTCATGCGTGTATATGGGTTCATACTAACATCCAAGTGGATTTTATAAGTGTTTTTCATGCCTCTTTATGGGTAGTACATCCCTGTATTTTAAAAATATATAATGAATTATGTCACCAATACCAGTGAAAAGTGATGAAAAGTGAGATAACTAGGATTGTTACTTGGTGGTCCACTTGTCATCAGGCGAAGGAATAAAAAAATTATATTTTGTAATTTTACATCCAATATCTATTCTTGATTGGAAGTGGGATAATGTCAAACTATATTTTTGGATGGGATTTCATAGACCACCATAGGGTAGTGATGTTGTATGGGTGATCCTAGAAATATTGAAAATGGCCACCCATTTCATTCCTATTCCGCATCTACTATATCATAAATATTAAGAAATATATATATTCACTCATACTACTTCTAACATCCTCATACCATGACAACTCATTAGAGTCCAAACTGGTTGTGTTACACGAACTCTGGAATGCCTCTGTTTACCTAAGAGGGTGTTGACTAGCAGTGAGAGTCCAATGTGTCACTATGGGGGGGGGGGGTATTATACCCTCATATAAAAGTAAAAAAATAGAGCAATAAAATAGAAAAATACATAATAAAACATTAAAATACATATAATAATAAACACAATGATCCTTTAACATATGAAAATATTGAAGAAAATAATCATTCATCATGATTGGTGGTCCTCTAAGTCGAAAACATAAAAAATTAAGCAAATAAAAATAAAAATAAGTGATACTACAATCATGAAGCCACATCACATCTATATCCAGACTCTATCAAAGTTATCTAGAAGGAAAATACAATCTAGTCCACTGAACTATCGAATCAAATTATAAATGAAATCATTACTGGGGCCCACATTCCATTTCCTCCAAATAAAGGTTTAATTAGAACATAGTAAGGCACTACTAATAAAATTATTCTAGGTGTACTAGGAATCCATAGTCATTAGGCATAAATGTTGGATCCTAATGTGTGTCAAAAGAATCCATAGTCTTACCGTAAATAGCTGGATTATATCCATACTATGAATCCATATTCTTCAAATGTAAAGATCAGGTCCTTAGGGTATTAGGAATATATTTTTTGGAAAAAATGCTCAATCCTATGCATTAATTCAATCCATAATAATTAAATGTAACTTCATTATCAATTTTTGGACTCTAAAAAGTATCCTAGGAATCCTAAATATCATCTGATTCAACACTTGATCCTAGAATATATACTAATAATTAATATAGTTTTAGATGAAATCATGAAATACGAAGAATTCAATGAGACATATCATTTATAAAAACCGGATGGAAGTGAATACCCCTTATAATATCACATTTACTCATATATATCTAGGGGATAACATCAACCTAGTGTCATCCCAATAATATTTTCACATAATGGGTGGTCAAAAAATTGGCCCACCATGAACCTCATATATTGGCCTCTCAATGTGCAGTGAAGACCATCACTATAAATTCATAATTTCTCTATTTCTATACCAAATTGAAGATAAATCTATACTTCCCTACCTCTCTCTATGTTCAAAATTCAGGAGGGTTATTTTTAAAGTCTCCCCTTTTCCACATTATATCCAAGACACCCTACATGATATCCTATTTATATTCCATATCTCTCGTGATAAAACCATTACTCATGGGAAAAAACATTCCACTCTATCACCATATTCATATCAAGAACACACTTTCCTCTGGGGAAAATTCACCTTTGTATCAATCTAGAGAGACTATATATTTATCATATCACTTTATGAGTCATCCCAAGTCAGTCCACTCACCAACATCTCTTATATATGTCTATGATATACTTACCAAAGTACTCACAAACTAGTGGGAGAAGAAACACATCCCACTCTCTAATCGATCTTACCAAATAAAAAAGGCATCTCAAGGTTCAAATGAATTATCCCTATATTTTGTAGTGGAAAAAGAGGATGTCCATACATGATACACCACCACTCTATGATAATTATATCTAAGAGAACATATCTAAAATTTTTCTACATTCGGGTCATTTAATTTAATTTTTTAATAATTATGTTCTATATATCTCATAAAAATTTCATTATCAATCCCTTGACTATCAAAAACTATGGCATCATTGATGTTCAAGGGTCCATATAAGACCTAATTATTTAATTTTATTCAATGGAACTTATTTAAAAAAATAGTTATGGAATTTTAAGAGGATCGATGATCCCTCTTAGGTAGAAATACCACATATCACCTTCATATATAAATTTCATAAACAATTAGGGTATTAATAGGGGTCACCTACAATGTACAAATAGTTATTCCCTTTAAAACTAATCCTTCCCAGTCTTTGAGGTGTTCTTATAAGCCTAACCCGCTACCATCCATCAACATGAGGCCTTATCTCAAGACATAACACCCTTCTCAATTAATTAGGACAATTAAGAATTAGTTATGAAATTTAATTAAAATAATTATAATTGTTTAAAATATTACTAATCTACAACTACTCACTGAAACCTCTAGAGATGTGGTGTGATATACTCCAAACATGTACTAGGATATAAGAAATATAAAGTATCCAAATTACTCACCCTAATTATTGTCCAATTAATTTTAATTTAATGAAAAACCTTGAAAAAGTATTTTGGGTGATGTACCTTTAACAAAATAGTAGGAAATGATACGTTTACATCCTTTTGGGATGTCCACTATCCATGATGAGCACAAGCCTACTTATATTATTTGATTTACACCATTACTTGTTAGAAATAATTGCCAAATACTAAGTAATATATCACAAAAATATAGGATATGAAAGAAAAATGAAAGTGAAATATGAAAAAGGAGGAATGTCTATTAAATTTTCATGGAAACACCTCATCAACCACCCTAGACTAGGGGGAATCACATTGGGGAAGGGGGTGGAAGATGAATGGACCTCCCCCATATTACTATTCACTAAGGAAATCATGGGGGATAACGAAATTAATATTATAACAATATTATAAAAATAGGTATGTAGCTCAGTTTTAGTGTTACCTTGATGGTTATGGTGTGCCTATTGTCATGGTAGAGTGAATAACACCCTTGGCATGTCTTTATTAGGGTGTGATTCTCCCTTAAAAATGTGAACTAATTTGAAAGTTTCATCAATATAAATTTTAATGTTTATGTTCATGGAATGACTACCCTTCTCTATATCATGATATATTCATAAGTATCCATCCATTATTGAAAAATCAAAAAAAAATATTACGCCACAAATCCCTTGGCCACTTTTTGAAATCCTTCTTTAAAAAATAACTCTGGTCTATATACTGTCTTATCACAATGTGATATATTTTAATCTAGACTATTTGTAGGTACCTCTTCTACAATAGTATGCATATTATTATCTCCAAACATTATGACACAACAAGAAGAAGATAAATCAGATTTCAGTTTTCAGCCTCCCAACCCGTTTCTAACACTCAGTTGAGAAAAATAACATCTCATTGGGCCTAAAAACATATAAAAAATATATCCTTGAGATGTTCCAGCTCTTGTAATTCTTATTGAAATGTAAATTCTCAAAATACCCATACTTTGGAGCCACAATTAATATTCCTCTTGAAAATTACCACCCAAAAATACATAAGGTTTTAGATTAATGTTTTTATTATAATAATGTAATTATTTTTATTATTATGTAATATTATATATATGTATATATGTATATAGATAAATTGTTTTTTAGATGCATATATAGACACACACATGTTCAAACATGTACACAAACATATATTAATGAGTGAAAATATGTATTTTTACCATGGTGTTAGAATTCAATAATATAATTGAAAATTTCATATTTTTACCATTTAGAGATAAATCATATTATATTTAGCCAATAATATTTTTTAATAGGTATTTTTTATATTTTAAAACACTAGGATCCATGTCAAAAAACATAGAGACTTGAATTTTTCAAAAAGTACCTATTTGACTGATTTTTGAGTATATTTAAATAGTTCTTTCTAATAGATCATTTGGAATCCATACCATGATCAAAAAACTAAAAATAAATTTTAACAAGTGTTTTTACCTTGGAAGTCAGATGAATTTTATGGTTGTCACGATGGACAGTGATACACTCATATAACCAAAACTATACATTTACATTGGGTGGCTCATAATAGTCTATGATTCAACCATATATGACTAATTGATGATTTTCATCATGAATGTGAGTAGAGAAGAACCCCAGGAAAGTATTTTGGGTTGATAAATGATCTTACTAAAATTAAAGGTGTGGGAAATACCAACTCTATTCAGTTGGAGGTGCGTGGTTCAATTCCTAGGATTCTTATCTTGGGAAAATATTTCATTCCCTAAGGATCCAATCAACATTCCATGACACCCATTCCCTGATAGGGATAGTGAAATGAGTCTTAACCCACCTATGCAAATAGATTTTATACCTATCATATCCATGTCTAT
Source organism: Viscum album (assembly GCA_963277665.1). Classification (NCBI taxonomy): domain Eukaryota; kingdom Viridiplantae; phylum Streptophyta; class Magnoliopsida; order Santalales; family Viscaceae; genus Viscum; species Viscum album. Next base: position 1,411,189,559 of record OY728125.1, read on the forward strand.
TACCCTCCAATATTATCTTCCATCTCGGCTGGAAATAGATCCTTCCTAGATAGGTCTCTCTTCAAAGTTACATATTTGTATAGAGGGGGTTCCCTTATGTAGATCATTTGAAAATTCCACTCCCGAGGATTCCCATCTCGAAAAATAACTTTGATCAGGGAAGAAAAAAATGTTTTATTACATCTCAATCCAAATTGAATTTGTTAATATAAGTTTAAACATTTATAAATTGGACTTTTGTGTCTAGTGATATTTTAAACATGGGTCCAAAATTTGTAGGAAGCTTAAAGTGGGTTTGATATCATTTTGGTCCAAAAAGAGAAATTCTATAACTATGGATATTTTCATGGTGGTTCCTTGACTGCCTTTATGTAAATGAATAAAAGAGAAAACTGTTTGCCAAGACATGGACATATTTTGGTGCTTGTGGAATTATTCTATGATCCATGAATTGGGAGGCCTCAACATGCCTGTTTTGGAGGACTTAGTAATGGAAAGAGACATGAGATATTGGAACACACCATAGGTTCTAAAAGTTTTAGGATGGGAAGATAAAGAAAAAAACAACCATAATGGTGGTCATGGAAATTTTAATGTGGGATTTGAAACAGTTAACCCAGTCTCCTTTTTCATTTTTATATTGATTGTTTCTAAGGGGAAACATGTAGAACATATATTTGGTTCTCAAATGATTTAATAATTTAATTATAATCCATATTAAATTATTTGAACCTTGTTCCCTTATTGATCACTTTTATCTAGATAAATTATGGATTCTCCATATATTATCTTGGGAAACCCTCTATGCATTGAGTTACTAAAATATATAACCCTAGTTTTTATCCATTATTTATAATATTTTCTAGAAGAATCAACCATTGGAATTCAAAGGATGTTCTTTTGGAATCAGAATCATGGAAGCCTCTTCTCTTATTTTTTTTTGGCCAGTCCCAAATCAAAAGATCTCTTAATAATCAATTGTACTTGAAATTTTCCATTGATTGTGTTAAAAAATGAGTATGTGTTAGACCAACCCAGTAGAACAATTCCTTCTTCAGTATCATTTTAAAACCATTGTGATATCTTTTTGGAATAAATTCAAGAAAATATTTTGTGATATTTATATTATTAGTGTTCAAACATGGTCCCAAGGATGGAACATTTGAATAAACTTTATTTTGACAATGAAAAAACATTATAAGGATGTTCATTAAAATGTAGAGAACATGTATATGATTGTTGGCATGATATAAAATTGTTTTCATATAATCTTATACCATGCCTAAGATTGGAAGCATCTATGTTTGCATGTTTTCTATGTCAACATGACAATTTTTTTATCACATGTGTGTGTATAGCCCATGATCCCTTATCATGAGTTTTATATCATGTGTGTGTGTATCATGTGAGACCCATGTATGATTTCGATCACAAGTGTGTGTATTTGTCTATTATTTTTCACTCTTCATATACTTTGTTGTTCCTCTGTTTGTGACATAACTCTATATATATTTTGTATTTAGTATATTATATATTTTTATTCTATTAATGGTAAAAAAAGAGATAACTAGATTCATCAAGTATAACTATACTTAGAGGGGGAGTGTGTGAAGATACTACTTGTGACCCGCTAACATGACCGATTTGGATGACATGGAATGATGGAGGTTGTGTACTGACCTGAGGTCATGATAATATTAAGTGATTTGAATTAAAATGTGATAGTGGGGTATTATGGTCAGTGGTGACCAAACCTTGGACATTGTGTTTGGATTCATTGCCTTGTGGTTTGAACTAAGGTAGTGTTTGGGATTGGGGGATTTGTGATCCAACTTGAAATTTAGATAGAGCTTGATGGGACAAGACTCGTTAGCTTTGTGGTGAATGTGGAATATATGTTATGACATTTTGGTCAGGTTTAGTTCAATAACTCTGTTGTAAATATTTTTATATCATAGAGCCTATGTACATATAGATGGGTGTTTGTGGAAGGTTGGATTGTGCATGATCACTCAGTATATTATTATATGTTTATTTCATGTATTTTTATCTATCATCATGAAGAAAAATCGTATAAATGAGAACCTTGGTTAATTATGAATTACTGGTGTACTAATGGGTTTTATTAGTCACACCATTCATGGAAAACACTATATGGGTGTGAATAATTAATGATCAGGGATAGAGGAATGATAAAGTCCACAATTATAGGGATATAGGAAATAGAGCATGGTGTTAGAAGATGGTATTGATATAGTATCTTGAGTTAAACAAAAATGTTTCTTTATACTTTTGTTTCTTTATTTTGATGGAATTGTCTCCAACTTACACAATTCAAACCCTCTCCACTATTCAAAAACCTCTTTCATATGGGTAGGTGCATATGAGGATATGTGGCACTCTAAGTTTCACCCGGTGATTCAGTCATATGCATTGTAAAGTTGTTTCATTTTTTGTTTTCCCACTTTCTTTGTTTTTAAAAATTATTTAGGGTAAGGTGGAAAGGATATTGGATATGTGCGACTCAGGAAGGGAAGTTTCAAGTGTTCCTAGATAACACATGTGTAGGGAAACTCTATCTTTCTATTGTTTGGATTTCTATAAATTTATGGTTTTATGATAATATTTTAATACTGAGTATACTATGTTATTACCATTTCATAGGATTTGGGTACATTAATGTGTCTTGAATAAGAACGTAGTACCCTATTTCAAACACACAAACAATTCTGCAATTTATGGTAGTTTTTAAATTAAATATTGTAATATTTTCTAATATTGGGTGGTATATATGGTTTACCAACTTTTATGATATATTTATGTGGAATTAGTTATATGTAGATCATAATTATTTTGGTATATATATGATTGTGTAAAAAAATGTGTGTAGAAAAATGTGTATTCCTTGAGAAGTATTGGGATGGATCTATTTTATTTTTTACCAATATCCACATATTATGGGTTTTCAAACATATAATGTTTGTGAATTTGAAATTTTCAGTTTCTTATCTAGTACAGTTGTTATAGTTGTTTTAATAATATATTGCTACATTAGAAAATACAGCTTTGAAGTTGTATTATGGGATTTCATAGAGAAACAAACCAGAACTCTCCTACTAGGGTGGGGGTTCTGGTTCCATAAATAGTCATGTAAAAGAATTATTTTTCACCTGATCCAATGGTTTTGGTAGATGGGAAGGTTCATCTTATAATATGCTTTATTGTGCCTATTCGAGGAATAAGTGTTTCCCAAAAAATGTTTGGTTATTCTGATGACTTTCAACACTAGAACCCCATCCTTCTAGGTCACCTAAATACCTCGGGATGTTAAGTAATAGATTACTTCCATAGAGGTTATATTTTATCTAGTAGAGACAACAAAAAGAATATGGGTATTTTTTTATTTTAGTCTTCAAGGACCCACTAGGTGGTAGTGGGTGTCATGAACAATAGAGAAATACATTAAGTTATAAAATATATGAGCTTCAAGGATATTTTCATTGGGGATATATTTTTAGGTATGCTGAAGCTACATCACACTCATGACTTTATAAAGATTAAACAAGGCTGAATGACAGTGTGCGATTAATTGATATATTTCATATAGTTTCTATGTATTGATCATATCTGGGATGGGAACATGGTTTCAAAGTCCATGATGTTCAAGATCAAGCCCTGACATGAGTTGAGGTGTTTGGTCAAGAAATTTGACCTAAAAACATACCTAGAGGTATAGTGAAATTCTTTGAATATTGAGAAGGGTATGTAAGCAGATAGAGCAGTGGGCCTCCTTCAAATTTTAGTACAATTCCCAATGATAATTCTGGTAGTATGAAGAGGGGGGAATTGGATTCATTCTATAGTAGATGAAGAAAACTATAGATGATCATGGGTTCTTCAACACCTTTTTATGGAGAAGGAGAGCCTTTTTGTTTCAACTGTGGATTTTGTGGGCATTATCTCAAATTTGTTTCCTAGGCCTCCAGTCATGTTTCCTCAATGAAAAAGACATGGAATCGGTAATGTTTCTTATTAAAGAAATCATTAGTGAGGGTTCACATTATTTTCAGTAACAAATGGGAACCAATCCATGGGACAACATAGGGTCATAAGTATTATGTTCAATCCCATATAATGATGAATCTGAAAATTTATGCACATCAGTGACATGGGTGTAGATTTGAGTCGGAAAAAATGCAGGATTTTGACTAGGTACTAACTGAATATAAAGAGGGACCATCAATATTTACAGGTACAATATTGATCCACCTTTAATATATTAACCTCTATATTTTGAACTAGGTCTTCTTATTTATTTATATCTGCATGTTTTTGTTGGGATTGACTAACATGTAAAGTTTTCTTCAGATTTGTTTCTCTTAATATACATTTGGGGATGAAATTGGACCATCTACAGAGACATACTGGATATACCATAATAGTTTATAGTTGTGTAAATATATAGAATTTCATGATTCATGATATGATATTGTGGTACTAGAACAAATTTTGATCAGGAGAATTATAACAAAAGTAAAAATCTTTTCTCTTATATAAAAAAGAGAAATATTTATTTCCACTACTTTGGTGGTGGTCCTGTATCATTATATCTTTCTAAGATACTTTTCTAATCTCCCTTTTGAGAAGATAATTGAATTTGGGATCAAACTTATGATATTTCTACAACCTATAACAATTCATCTATTTTTTTGTTCTAGTTATGTTCAATAAACTCATAGTAAAACTCTAGGATTTATAAGGAAATTTTTTATAAGCCAGGGCACATATCTATTAGGTGATCAATTGTTGTTTCCGAAGAATTTTTGAGACGGTCTTTAGTTATTTTTAGACTATAAGAAGGTGAAATAGGAAACCATGGAAAATCATTACCTATTTATGATGATAGATGACTTGTTTGACTAGTTGTGGGTATCCTAGTTGTTCTCCAATGTTGAATTATTCTATAAAAACAATACTGTTTATTTTATTTTTTGAACATTATTTATTTCATATCATGATGAATACAATGCATGTTATACAATTGGGATATCAATAGAGCATAAAGAAATACGAATAATAGAGCATGATATAGCATAATAATCATAACATTGAAAATGTGGCAACAACTTGAAACACTACATCCTAAATAGATCAAGGATAAATCTTCCGAGACCCCATGGTGGAAAAAATCCCATAATGGAATAAGGTAAATCCTTTATCCCAACATGGAGTATCATGATACTAACTATTACCCAATGCATTATAGTTATATCATGGAACACCCTTTATAATCATTGTATTATTGTGTTTAACTATTCCACATTGATCATATAACATGAATTCATTCAACATCATAATTTATTCCACGATCTAATAATGAGTAATAAATAAATTTTTGTCCCTAATTGATAATTATATGTGCATAAAGTTGAATACCCTTGACAGATAAATGGGTATGGTATTCACTACGAAATGATTTTTTCGTGGAAAAATCATGATGCAATTTCCGTAGCATAACAGTGTAATATAAAAATTCATTAAATGGGTTGATTAAAGATAAATGGGTCTCTATTAATTTATACTTGAAATGGAAAGTAACAAGGATATTTCAGAACATATCCCAACATGGGAAAATTAATTTAGATGACATAACATAAAAGTGATGCTTGATAAAAGAGGATGGTGGAATATTACTTACAAAATATCAGCATAGTAACATGAGTACATAATGGTACATTAAAGGGATAAATGAGAGGGAAATGGGATCACTAAATTTAAACATAAAATGTATTGTAATGGGAATAGGTATGAAACTATCCCATCTTATGGAAATGGAAATCAAAATGGAATATCATAAATGGAGTTCTAAATAAAAGGTTGAGAGAGAGAATCATGTACTTGGATGTGTGACTGCAAAGGATTAGAAGAGGCTTCTTCAGAGTTTGAGGGAACCCTAGGAAGAATCTAGAGAGTTTAGGGAAGCGTTTTTATGATATTCAAGGAGTTTTAGCGAATATAAATGAGATTATGGTTGGGTTTATATAGGAAGGATAGATATTTCATTATTATTTTGGTTTTGGACAAAACATAATAAAATATTCCAAACCAAAAACCAACCAATGATTTTCCCCTGGTTTCTAGAAAAGTGGTTTAGAATAAATTATTGTATAATTCCATGGTATGATGATAAAAAAAAATATCCCTTACTTATGTGGAGGTGTGTCAAAAATTCAAATAAATCATTTTAAAATATTACAATATTTTATAAGTTTTCAAGGATCCATTAAGGCTTTATAAAATAAAAAATCTAAAATTAAAATAAATAATTTTAATGTAACAATCATATATTTGGATTATTATACCTTTTATAGTATTTATTACATCACGATTGGTCTATTATGAAGTCATAAACCCATGGTATATTTATATAGTAATAAAATTTTACCAAAACATCTGACTCTCTGAAAAAATTTTGAAAAATTTTCAATTAGATAATTATGAAATCCAAATTCCAAAAATGATTTTAATTTTTTCTAAATAATTTTCTAAATTGGTGAATTATCAATCTTTAAATAAAAACTAGAATTTAATGAAAAGGATGGGTTTTGGTCAATAACATTTTTAGAACCCAAATAGAAATTACATTTGACTTCATAAAAAAATATATGATCATTTATATTTAAAAAATTAATTTAATAATAATATTTTATTAAAATATTATTTATTTCAAAAATATATTAATTAAACAAAATAGATTTCATATTTGAATTTGAATATTAACCAAATATAATATTTGTGCCTTTAAAATAATTTAAAAAAACATAATACAAAGAATATATATTCAATGATATATACAAGAATAATGTACATATTCCAAATTCTAGGTTCTTTATATATAAACCATTATTAGATTAGTATACACCCTAATAGTAAGGCACACAATGGTGGGGATTTCATGGTATCGTTCTGTGAACATGGTTTGGGATGTTCTGTCGATAATCTTGAATTTCTCTAATAAAAAATTTCACTCATGTTTAAGTTGTTGGATCCAAGATTGTTCTTCATCTAGGGAAAATTCCATTAATACTATCTTCTTCAGATTCTCTGATATATGCACTTCATATGGTATAATCCTTTCTCTATGCCAACATGATTTATTAAAACCCTATATTTATACTAGTCTTGTGATCATTTTTCAACAGCTATATAATCAATGGTAAAGATACTTAACGTTTAATTTCATTTCATTGGATATTAAAAACCAAAATTTATGAATGTGTTTTATATATCTATAAGACATTTAATTTAATAAAAAAGGTAATTTTATTCCTAAAAGATTGGGTGATTCTGATCTTCCACCTTTATAAATTTCACCACCAAAAATTACTTTTCCCAAACTAAAATAGACGAGGGTAAATATATTTTATCACCGACTATGGTTCCCATGTTTCTTCTTCAATATTTTTTTTTTCTACACAACACTTTGATGAGGGTTATGTTCTTATTTCATAGAAAAACTTCTCTATGATCTAAGATCTTCATTAGATTTTCTTCATCTTAAATTTCATTATGCAATTGTACCACCTCTGGATTGAGTTCATGTGATGCGTTTGATATGTACGTTCATAAGAGGGATACATATAATACATCATGTACCCGAGATAGGTTCATTGGTAGTTCTAGTCTGTAGGCCACTTCTCTAATGCTATAATGGATCTCAAAAGGTCTAATGTACCTTGGACTAAGATTTCCCTTCTTCCCAAATCTCATCACTCTCTTCCATGGAGATAATTCTGAGGAATACCATTCATGCAACATCAAACTCTATGTCTCATCGTTGATTGTAAACATAGATCTTTTATCGACACTAAACATTTTTAATGTTTTACAAAATTGTATTAACCTTCTCCAATATTTAAAGACCTAGAAGTTTTCATTCCTCTATATCATCCCAAAATTCTGTTGTTCTACACTTCTTCTAATAAATAGATTCATTGGGGGAATTTGGATGCTCGAGTGGAAACTATTATTGTAAGATAAATCCACCATATGAGGATGTTGGTCACATCCACCTTTGAAGTCTATTGAGATAAATTTTAACATGTACTCAAGTTTTTGTATAGTCCACCCGTAATATCCATCAGTTTGCGGGTTACAAGCCTTACTAATGTTTAGATCATTGTTTAGATAATTCTAAAGACATTTCTAAAACATAGAGGTGAATCTTGGATCTTTATTAGACACAATCAATATTGGTACACCATTATTCCTTACCACTTCTCAGATGTATATCCGTATGATTTTATCCTATTAGAAATCCTCTCGAATCATGTTGAATTATGCAGTCTTTATAAGATGATCCATGAAAACCCATATAACATTGATTCGTTTGAGTGTATTTTGTATTCTGGTGACAATGTCTAGAGTTATGTTTTCCCATTTCCATATTGGTATGGTCAATGGTTGAATAATCTCATTTGACATCTATTATTCGTCCTTCACTTGCTGACATTCCAAACAATTTTATGTTTATTAATCAATCTCCTTCTTCATGACATCCCACCAACAGTGCTCTTGGAGATCTCAATACATCAATGTGATTCCAGGATGAATGGATGAAGTCAAAATATGTGAATCATCTAAATTTTATTTCATTATCATAGGATTGGATATATCACATAGTCTTGACCCAAATCTCATAATTTCTTCTTGGTTAACATTGAACTATATGTATTTCCCTTCTCTAATAGTTTTCACTTTATTCTGAATCCCCACATTATCTTTTTTCTCATCCTTTAGCCTTTCCAAAATAGATGGTTGATCAATCATTTTTGAAAGGATTTATTATGTTAATTTATTTATGATTTCCATCTCTATTTTTTTAAAATCTATGAGGATAAGTTCCTTCTTAATTCTCATCAATGAAATAATTTTTGGGTCCTTTCTACTTAGAGAATCCTTCACCTTATTCACTTTCCCAGGATGATATTGGATTAAGTAGCCATAAAACTTGATTATATATTACCATCATTGTTGGTGAATTTCTAGATCATTGTATGTGAATATATATTTGAGACTTTTCTAGTACATATATATTTCACACTTATCCAAAAAGTGATAATGAGGCTAGATTTTCAACACAAAAATCATAGATTTCAACTCCATATCATGTGTGGGATAGATTTTCTCATGAATTTTTAATTTCCTTATGGGGAAGGTAATAAAATTTTCATTTTCCCCCAACACATATCCCAATACCTTATTCAAATAATCGAAAAACATTTATGAAAAAATCACCATTTTTGGGTAGTGTGACAACAGGGGAAGCGATATGCCTCTTTTTCTACTTCGTGAATCAATATTCACATTCATAATTCTAGGAAAATTTGACTCCATTCTGATTTATCTTGGTAAGAGGGTTTGATAATCATGAGAAATTTCACAAAAATACATGGTAATATCTAGATAAACTGAGGAAACTATGAATATCTATTATAGATGTCGGCCTAGGCCATCACTCAGTGGTTTTAGATTTTGAAGGATCCAAAGGTATCCTATTTCTTTTGATTATATGTCCCAAGAATGAGACATCTTTCTACCAGAAATCACACATGCTATACCCTGTACAGATCTTCTCATTTCTGAATGTCTTTAGCACAATGATCATATTCTCTTCATGATCTTCCATGGTTTTGGAATATATTCAAATAGTATCTACAAATACTATTGCAAACTTGTCAAGGTATTCACTAAATACTCTATTCATCATGTCCATGATGATTTTTTGGGATTTATTGAGTCTATATAGAATTAATAGAAACTCATAATACCCATACATTGTATGAAAATTAGTTTTGGGGATATCCTCCTTCTTTATCCTTACATGGTAATATCTCAATCACAGATCCACCTTGGATAAGTATTGTTCTCCATATAGTCGATTGAACAATTCATCAATTTGTGGAAATGGTTATTAGTTATAAATAATTTTTTTTAGATCACGATAATCAATGAAATTGCACATTGACCCATCTTTATACTTGATAAAGATGACTTGTGCACCCCATGGTGAAGCACTTGGTTGTATAAACTCTTTTTCCATATTATCCTATAGTTATTTATTTAACTCCTCAAATTCCACAATATCCATTATATATGGAGTATTTGATATTGGAAATGTACCATTTATAAGTTTGTTAAAAAATTAAACCTCCTTAGTTGGATGAAGACCAGAAAACTCCTTGGGAAACACATCAATAAATTTCCTCACAATATGAAGGTCTTCAAGGATGGTTCATTCCTTAGAATCAGTCATTTGGGTAAGAAATGCCTTCTCATAGGGAGATAATATCCATTATTGAGATAATGGAGCTAAAGTATATTACTCCTAATCCTTGAACTTGTGTATAATCAGTGGTTTATTCACCATTTTAAGGGTGATTTCCATCTCACTGTAAGTTATTTTCCCCTTATCTAGGAAAAAACATGCCTAGAATTGTCTAAAATTCCACCAAGGGATATATGAAAAGGTTTTATGGGAAGTACAATCCTCAAATTGTGATAGGTGAGGATTTACATATATGGGATGAAATCATTTCACCATTTTTTTTCACCTACATCTCTACTTTAATGCTTTATGGTTGTGTTGGAATAGTAATCCAAAACTTTCATGATATAAAGGAATGTGTAAAACCAAAATCAAAAAGTACATTCCATATTATTTAATGAATAACATGCATACATGTCACCACTTTGTTTTCAAAATCCACCTCGGTGTTGATGATGGAAAATGATCTCTCTCTTTTTCTTGAGATGTTTTCGGTTTCCTTCAAAAACACTTGGCTTAGTGAGATGGTTCACAAAGTGCCATGGTTCCTTATAATTGAAGCATTGAACAACACATTGAGGGTTTAATATAGAATTATTTTCCAATATCATAATGGAGGGTTTCTTTTTCTGACAATCAGTTTCCATGTACCGTTCTCTTTCATACTTAAACATTTCCTTGTCCCCCATAGGAAATTTATGGGGTCCCTCTTTCTACACCTTTAACTAGTGGGGTGCTGCTATTTATTTTCACTAGAGGTTTTATCCAGTAGGATGATAGAATTAAAATAAAATTTCTATTTCTGGTCCCTATGATACCATTTAGATTCACAGATCTCTATATCAACATTGAGGTGACATTTTACAACATCCTCATAGCAATCAAAGTCACATATTTCCAAGGAATTTCGTAGACTAGGGTTTAACCCACCAAAGAAGCAGCCAAACATACATTAGGGGTATTGAAAAAATTAAAGTGGTATCATGCTAATCTTGTGATGTTTTCCTAATACCCCCAACAAAAATTTCATCCTTTTTCTATACTTCAAGGAAATATCGTTTCATTTTATGATGGATGGTACGTGGAAATTATTTATCAAAAAACATTTTCTAGAATTCCTTTCACTCAATTTCTTTGATCCCATTATCAAGATTCGTTTAATCATCAATTTTCTCTACTAATAATCATTACACTCCATATTATATTCATCCATAAGAACATTTTTTTATTCAAAACATTAAAGGATGAATAATATATTTTCCATGGAATTGATCATTTTCTTTGTGATCAAGGGATCAGATGATAGATTGAAAGTATTAGTCCATTGTCACAAGAATCTCTCGTTTATGGGTTTCTCTCAAATGGGGGGGGGGGGGGGGGTTCACTCCTCCTATTCTAGGTTTTTATACAGATAATAATTTAATAGAGAGAGTATTACAATAATGTTTGTGATTTCCACTCACATCATTTAGGGCATCTCATGGAGAAATCCTCAAACTTCTCTTTAGATAAGTTGTTAGTTTGATTTCTCCTATTTTCATCCATTTGGTAGAATAAATATAAAATTAGTGATGAGTATCTTAAGTAGTTAGACACATACATGTGTAATCCAATTACATTAAAGGGATAACTTTCTATTATCTTCTTAACAAATGAGTTTCAAGATTTCAGTCTATGTTATCCACGATCAACTTCCATACACATATTCTTATGTGAATTTTCTTATTCCCATAATAATTGTTTTTAATGATATTTTTAATTCCCCAAAGAATATCTTCTAGGGGTGTCAAACCAGTTGCACAGGGAGGTCCGTTTTCATGTACCAAGTTACCCCGAGTTAGGCCTAAAACTAATTGTCAGAGTTATTACTCCTAAGTACATCTATGAGAGAACTAAATTCATTAGTAGTATATATAAAAAGCTGTATTTTCTTAATAAACCACTTTCTCCATACTCAAAAAAATTTATAAATTTTTTCATATACTTAGTCTTACTAGAAGGGTTTTCACTATGGTTTTGTAGTATTAATCAAAAAAAATATCTAAACCCATCCAATGATACCAACTAAAACAACACGACTCGTTATTTAATTTGTAACATGATTTATTACATAAAATTTCACTTAAACCAGATAATAATACTGAGAGATCTAGTGTAATTGGGAAATTATAGTGATTACACAAAAACTTAAAACATTAAAATAAATATATTTTCTGATAACTTCTCTGACACGACCAAAACATTCCTTCATACTTAACAATGTATGGGATTACCTGAGGAAATACATAAGAATGTTGTGAGATATAAAGCCCAATAAGTGAATAAACAAGGAATAGCATGTAGAAGACATTAAATGTTAGATAATTAGAATATAATTAGAGCATGAAGAGAACATGAATAATAAAGCATCATATAGAATGATAATCAGAACATGGAAAATGTGTAATTAACTTAAAATACTGTATCATAAATATATGAATTCTAAATCTATAAAGACCCCATGGTGGAAAAAGTCCCATAAAATAATTGGGTTAATTCTCTATCCCAACATGACATATCATGATACTAATCATTACCCAATTCATTGGAGCTCTATCAGGGTGCACCCTTCATAATCATTTCATTTTGGTATTTAGGTGTTCAACATAGATCATATAACATGGATTCATTCAACATCATAATTTATTTAATGATATAATAATGTGGAATACATACATGTAAGTACCAAATCAATATGTATATGTGAATAATTTTTAATATCTTTGATAGTTAAATGGGTATTGTATTCCTTACATAATGATTTCATAATGGAAAAATCATGGTGAAATTTCGGCAACATAACAACATCAAATAAAAATTCATAAAAGGGGTTGATGAGAGAAAAATGAGTCTCCCATAATTTATACATAAATGGAATATAAGATTGATATTTAACAACAAATAAAAATGTATGAAAAAATAATTTAGAAGACATAACTTAAAAGTAATGCTTTATGAAATCGGACGGTGGAAGATCCATATCAAAATTTCGGCATAGTTATAGGGGTACATAAGAGTTCATAAGAGAGATAAATGTGATTTAAAGGTTATCCCATCATTTAATAATCAAATAGATAGTATGGGTGTAGGTAAGAAGGTATCCAAGATTATGTAAATGGATGTGAAATGCGAATATCATAAATGAAGTGTTTGATAAAAAGAACAGAGAAAGCATCCCATAAATGGATAAATGATACAAAAGGCATAAGAGTGGCCTATTAGAATATTGGGGAACATTGTGGGAATATAAGAAGTATAGGGTCGTGTGTGTATGAGAATTAAGGTGCTTGAGTGAAAATAAGTTGGAGCGTATGTGGGTTTATATAGGGAAAGAGGGGGATTTCTTTATAATTTTGGTTTTGTACACTACATAATAATATATTCAAATCCAAAAAACATTCCATGGTTTTTCCCATGGCTTCTAAAAAGTGGAGTGGATTACATTATTTTATAATTCCAAAGGCCGAAGATAGTTAAATATTTTCCTAACTTATGTTGAGGTGAGTCACACTTTGAAATAAATCCTTTTAAAATCTGAAAATATTTTATATTTCTTAAAGGATTGACTAAGGCTTTATAAAATAAATAAATTATACTTAAAATCAGAAAATTTAAATGGAAAAATATATTTTTTTGAGTATTATTTTTATAGTATTTATTACATCACTATTAGGCTATTATGATGTCATAAAACACATGGTATATTTATACGGTATTTAATTTTTTTCCAAAAATTTGACACTTAAAAAATTATGAAAAATTCACCATTGGATAATTTTGACATCATAATTCACAAAAAGAATTTCATATTATCTAAATGATTATATAAATATGTGAATATTCATTTTTAAAATAAAAACATACATTTATTTAAAAACATTGGCTTTTTCAATAATAGTTTTCAAACCTTGATAAATATTACATTGGACTTCATAAAAATTATATTAACATTTAAATTAAAAAAATATAATTATATAATAATATTTTATAAAAATATTATTTAATTATAAAATAGATTAATACAACAGAATATATTTCCCAATTGAATTAAAATATTAACAGAAAATACTATTGTTTCTTTACAAATAATTTACAATGTAAAAATAATATGAAGAAAATATATTCAATATTATATAATAATAAAATATAAATATTCCTAATAGTATAGTGTTGATACAAATCCCTTTATTTCACCCGCATATTCCCTAATAGAAAGGTCTGCGATGATGGGAATTTCCTGGGGTCATTCAATGAAAATGTTTTGGGCCATGATCTCGATGAGATTGAACTTCTCCCGTAGAAGGTTCCACTCATAATTAAGTTGTTGGAACTCAGATTTGGATTGGTGTTGGGAAAATCTCAAGAACTCTATCTACCTTATAAGATCTGATAGATGGGATTCATATGGTTTTATCCTACTAGTAGAGGTCATCAATTCCTTTGTCTGTTCCAAAAGGATTTATTAAAACTCTATATTTATACTAGTCATGTGATCATTGTTCAAAAGATATATTATCAATGTTAAATATACTTAACAGTAATTTAAATCCAAATGGATATAATAAAATTAGAAATGTATATGTTTTCTATTTCCATAAGACAATTCATTAAATCAAAAAGGTTAATTTTATTTATAAAAGTTCAGGTCGTCACATATGCTAAAGATACTACCAGCATTAGGTCAGAGAAGAGGATTTTATAAAGAAAACATTTAGGAGAATTTACTTACTATATGGGTATTCTTTCATGTATTTTGGGATGGAAAATTCACCAACAGTATTCATGGTTCTCATGAATAGAATCTACCATCTATATCTCAACTCCATCATTATGTTTTTTGAGGATATTCTCATATAAATTCAAAAATTATAAATACATTCAAGAAATATGGAGATTATAAAAATAAAACACTGATCACATTATATTTTTTCCAAACTATTAAAGTTTGACTTTTCGATTCATGAGGTGTGGTTACATGGGTATGTGACCAATAAGGTGAAATATTCTATGAACTATGGAAGGTTGAGGAGGAAATATCTTGGGAATTACCTATGAATGTTTTTGAGAACAAGAGCTTACTTCAATTAACTATTTATCTTAGATAGTTCATACAAGACTTATTCTATTTGAGAGTTCCAATAACTGGGATAACAAAGAAGTTACTAAAGCTCAAGTGGATATATTTTTGTGAAGATATTTTTATGGATTTGAGTAGAATATTAAAAAATGTTCCAATTGTGACATTTTATGATCTTAGGATTGGATATGTATTTTTCAACAATTCCACAAGAGTTATCTTAGGAGTAGTGCTATTGTGGAGGGACCATATATTGACTTATGGGTTAAAGTGTTTATGACACCGTGAAAGGAACTATATGAGATTAAATTTATTTTTCACACATTAATTTTTTTTTAAATAATAATAAAATTTATAAAAACCCTATGATTGTGATTCCAAATGTTTTAGGGTAATTTGGTATATATAAAAACAAACTGCTCCATAAACATAAATACATAAAATAAATCTCCATAACATTCCCTTATGTCTCCTTGATCTTCTAAAACTACCCAAGAAAACCTAGGGCCATATATTAGAAGTGTATGAGATAAAAAATATTATTAAGCGAATAATAAAAGTATAACATGATGAATGAAATACATGTGAGTAAATAGTTATATCAATGTAATAAAAGTGGGGTGGAAATTAAAAACATTCACATTTAGTCATGATACAAGATGAGAACATGAAGGAAACATGGGAATGTTGGAACAACTAAAAACATGATATTATAAAAATAATTCAAGTATAACATCCAAGAAATAATAATATATTTTTCTTAGGGTAAAATCTCATAAATAATACATGGTATATCATGAGATAAAAAACACTACCCAATCTATCAGAGGGCTATATAATTTCGACCTCACCCGTTACATTCATATTATGTACATAGATATGAATTTCAAATAGATCATACGAAATATGGATTCTTTTCACCTATTTTAATCCCATGATTTAAGAGGTTAGTTACATACATTGGTGTTCCCAATAAATTTTGGGAATTAAAATCTTGGTAAGTAACCTTAATTGGAAACAGTGATGGTATTCACTCCAGAAATGTTTTCCCATGAAAACTATAGGAAAATATAAGCCTCATAATGGGGGTACATAAATATTCATGTATGAGTTTAATGGAAGTGAAAGGGGTCTCTCATAAATTTTAAATCATAATGGTACTATAGATTATGGAGAAAATATTTTTGAACATGGACAATTGTAACAAAAAGGTATATTATAATTAAGGTTCTTGAAAAAAGGAGAGAAATAGAGGATCCTGAACCTTATGAGGATGCTTATAAAAGAATGGGGACCTTTTTAAGAACATAGGAATATCTAGAGAGGTATTTAGGGAGGAAATTTAAGGATATTTTCCAGATTAAAGGGTTTTTATTGACACGGAATGGGGGGTTGGGTGTATTTCTATAGAAAAGGGAGGAAAATTCTTTATTAATTTCAATACCTAGCTTCTGGAGTCAATTAGAAATAATTCCAGACTAAAAAGAATCCCAAATTTTTTCTTAATTTTTATAACAAAGTGGAGTGGGTTTTATTACATTAAAATGTTTTTAACAGAACTCACAACATTAAAGCCCTTGGAGATGAGGAAGTAAGACATCTATATCAAGAATTTATTTAAAAACATAAAATATAAAATATGTTTTGGAGGATTTCTTAAGGGTTTAAAAAATTAAAAAACAACATAAAAATGAAAAATTTAAAGTATAAAAATAATTATTGTTTCTAATAATATTTAGTATATTTATTACATTTATTGTGGGATTTTATGATTTTATAATAAATATTGTATATTTATATCATATTTATTTTTTACCCAAAAAATTTTATGTCGAAAAATTATGAAAAATTGAAAATTACTTAATTCAAATAGGAAAATTTAAAATGTAATATTTATTTTCACATGATAATTCTCTAAATTTTTTAATTTTCACTCTAAAATAAAAATACAACTTTATTTAAAAATACTTGTTCCTCCGAGGATAACAGATTTTAGAAATTTATAAAAATTACATTCAAGCTCCTAAAATTAAATTATCATTTATATTTATATAAATATTATTTACTAATAATATTTTATAAAAATAATATTTATTAAAAAAATTAATGAAATATTATTTCTCTATTAAAATTTTATATTTCCCAAAAATACATTTTCAGTTTCATCATATCAAACTTTGTTCAATATCAAACTCATTATTTAATCATTTGTTAGGAAATAATAAGAAAGTTAAATATAATGAAGTTAATATAAAAATTCATACTTTTTGGGTCGAGATATATAACCCCTTATTACATCAATGTGGGAAATAAGTTTAATCATGAAATGGTCACACTTTATTGAAGTGGCTCTATGGACATGTTTATGGTAGTTATCTTGATATGAATGAAATTCTCTCGTAAATGGTTTCATATATGTTTTATTTGTTGATAATTTACTAAAGTTTGGTCAAGGGTAAATCCTAGTGATACCATCTCCAATGGATTCTCTTATAAATAGGATTCATTGGGTGTAATCATATAGGTCAAGGCCATCGGTTCTTTCATCTCTTTCATTATATTTATTATAACCCTTATTATATACTAATCATAATGGTTACTATTCAGTGGGTATGTTATCAATAGACATGATGCTTAAAAATATTTTAAATATGGCATGATATAACTTAGAGTGGTCCAAAATAACCAAATAAGTGCATGTGTTTAATAAATATATAACATAACATGGAATATATTTATTCTAAATGTAACTTTATTTTTAAATGATGGGGTCATTAAAAACCAGCCAAATCCTAATATGGGGTTGGTAATGGTGGCCCATGATCTAAAGTATTTTCTACATTACCTCTCTGGAGAGAGGTTTGTTTCCTATATAAACTATAAGATCCTGTGATAAATCTTCTCTTAGAGGGATTTGTAAATGAGATAGATGAATTGGGTAGAGTATTTGTAGACACTTTACTTCAATATAGCCTTTACTTATGGGAAATTTATTTTCATTAAAAATTATCTTAGGAATAAAACATCGAATATGAATGATTTTAGAGAGAAACCAAAATATAAGTAATGATGTCTGATGGGTTTGATGGTATAATAGATAGTGGATTCATTATATGATCATGGTGTGATGAATTTTCCACCATTAATGATCATGTATTCTTTTGTAGATGGTGTGAGTGAGATCCAAGAGTTTTACCCCAAGGGAATAATTATATATGGATTCTTGGTGTGGTTTATTATATCTCTAGATGGTTAGAAGATGATGCTGACATGATATTCATTCATAATAGGTTAGTGGTGCCAACTTCCACGATTGACAAGATTATGATAGAATATTTTTATTCTAAATGGGTTGTGCATGAAGTGTCAATGAAGATACACCAAGACATTTAAAGTCAGTTTTGGTGGCTAGGTATTAATAGATACATCACTAGTATTGTTTTGAAATTCCTTACATTGTAAAGGATGATATTTAAGCATCATTGCCTTTGTTGATTCCTTTAGACACTTTTGGTTCCAATGTGTTCATGGGATGGCACGACGATGGACTTCATTTCAGGGCTTCCTTAAACCCTGAGGAGTCCTAATTCTATTTGGGTGATAATTTATCGGTTCACATAGGTCGAACACTTATTACAAATCTAAGAGACTCACTCTATTTATAAATTAGGAAGGATATATATTTATGTGATTGTATGAATTTTTGGAATGTATTCTTGTTTTATATTGGAAGGATACATGCATTTTAAATCATAGTTTTGGAAAGGCTTATAGAGAGAAATGGGGACTTAGTTGAAGCTAATTATGACATATCAACCCCGTAGTAATAGAAAATGTGACCAGAATGTTCTAAATGTTTAGGATATCTTTGAGTATACACACTGGAAATTATTGTATGATGGTATGAGTGAATAGACTTAGAAGAGTTAACTTATAACAAAAGTTTTTGGGTTTATATTTATATGAAACCATTTGAGACTCTCTTTAGATGTCCATGTCACTCACTACTTTGTTGGAACGATGAGGGTTGGGCAGTGGTTATTGCATTCAGTATGGTGGATGAGGCCTCAAAGAGATAATATTTGATCAAGATGCATCTTAATTCCACATATAGTATACATCAATCATATGTCCATATGAGGAGATTACTTGTAAATTTAACTATAGGGGACCACGTTTTTTTTGTGGGTGCCAACTCAGTTGCAGAATTATTGTTTATAGATGTAAGGGAAGTTGTTTTCAGGGTTTGGGTTACCATTTTATTTCACTAAACGTATCATATTAGTTTCGTACTGACAATACCTTCCTCCACATCAGTGAATCATGCAACATTTGTTCAATGTTTATCCACTTTGGATATACATTCCCAATTCATTATATGTGACCAGAAGTGAGGATATTAAGATGGAACATGTTTCATAATTTATAGAATTCTAGATATTGTTCATATACTAGAGTGAGAAATATTTCTTCAAAAGAATGAGAAGCTAGTACGAGTCTTATTATAGCACAAATAGATCTATGAGGAAACAAGGGAGTCAGATTCTGATAGATAGTACTAGTAACCCAGGTTTTCATAACGTAACATCTAAAGATGCTTTATAAGGATGAGAATTCATTAAAGTGGGAGAATTGTACCACCAAAATTTTCAGTGGATATGGTAATGTATGTTTTGATATATATTAAGAGTTTTTTTCTTTGTTATTGCTAAAAATTGGGTTCAAAATATATTAGAAGCTTAATGTGGGGTTTTAAAAAAATTTGGTCCAAAACAGATAACAACACAACTGTGGTGGTCTTTTTTCCATTTGTATTCAATTGGTAAATGGGAAATGGTGATCAAATCCATAGTGATTGAGAAAGTATCATGTGGGCCTTAATTTTTGTGACCTAATCATGCCTATTTAGGAGGTCATGGTGAGGGAATATGGTCTAGGATATTGGAATACATTGTAGGATCTAGCCATTTTAGGCTTGGATGATCAAGAACACCATAGCTATGGTAAGGCCCCAGTTGAGAGAATAATGACATTTTTTGTTCATTCAAAATAGATGAAACTGTAGTCTCTATCCTCATATCTTGACCATTTCAAGTGGGAAACATGTGGATCATAAATGTGTCTTCTTTAATGCGTCGTTAATCGATTTCCAACCCCTATTAGTCAATTTTTTTTCCTTCCATTATTGATCCCATTGATCCAGTTTAATTCCAAATATGCATTGGATGATCCTAGTAAACCCTACTTGGGTTGAGTTAGAACCTTAAGAAAATTTTTCTTTATAACCCTCTTTATTCAAATTTTTTGGAATAATCCAACATTGGAAGATGGAGGATGTTCTTATTAAGTTTGAACCATGGAAGATTCATATCTTCACCTTTGTTTACTATTACATGAAATATGGATTTATACTTTATTAATAAGATATGAATTTTTTAAATTATGTTTTTGAAAATAGGATATTTTTTAGATCTACCCCTTAGATTGATTATTTCTTTAGCCTCACTCTAGAAACGTTTTCATGCCAAACTGAAATTTATTCTTAAAAAATCGGTGTGAAATATTTTTCTAGTTGGTGAGTAAAGGTGGTGTGAGTGATAAATCCTTCTATGTAATATGACATAAATAATGATACACTTTGGGTATTAAGTTACATATGGTGTAAAGGAAGTATATAATATTTTTGGCATTATATGACATTGTGTGTTTCTATGATAAGACCATGCTTGAGTTTGATTAGATTTCTATGTTCATAGCATGTGAGACCATACCTGAACTTGATCACTTGTGTGTGAACATAGCCGGTGTAACCCATTAATTATTTTGATTACATGTGTGTCCATGTGTATCCATTAAGTCCCATGTTTGAGTTTTATCACATATGTGTGGGTTTGTTTATTGATTCGGACTCTTGATATGCTATGTTATAACTCTATAGGCTAGGAAAATGATTCCATGAGATGTATCTTGTGTATGATATATTGTTATTATATGCATGGTATCGATAAAAATGGTGGACACATCATGGATCTATGGACATAGAGAGGGATCCAATTTAGATATTTCATACGACATGATAATATAATAGAGTTAGAAGATGATGCTTGATATAATTGTGGAACAAATTGGGGCATGATGTTCTTAGGTGATATGACTAGAAATGAGAAAGTGGGACAAGATGTGCATTAATAAACTGGACCAGGTAATATTGATGAGAATCATGGCATAGTGGCCCGACCCTAGGTTGTTTCGGAGTATGTAAACCATGTGGTCTAACCCTTGAGAGAGACAAGGATTGATTCCCCAAGTCCCAGTATCATTTTTGAGGATTGGGATATATGTGATGACCTTGTGGTAGAATCTTGTTCATGAATTCTATTATGACAATGTTTCTAGGACAAATTCAAGGTAGGTATTTACGGGTGTTTATCTTGGCTTGGTTAGTACATTACTGTTATATATATTATTGTATTTTGTTTTCGTCAATGTTTTTCTATTATAATGACATATAATCTTATAAACTTTAACTTGTGTAATGGATGCATTGGTGGTTTCATTCTTCATTATATAATGGATATCATACATGGGAATCTTAGAAGTCATGTATAATTCTTGATCATTGATACAGGAAAAGGAAGGGTCTCAATGATAAGTATCTAGGATACAAAGTACAGTGTTTAGAGGCAGTACTTGTACAGACTATGGAGTGACACCAAAATTTTATTTTTTTTTATTACAGTTTTTTTGAACTTCTTAATTAGGGTTCTTTATTTTATTTATTCATAATGAATTGAAAAAAATCCCATTCCATTTTTCATATAATTATTTATTTGTTCCATTGCATTACTATTTATATTTATCTTTACTGATAGTATGGTTTGATTCTCCCCACATATATAATTTAGAGCCTCATTTATAATCATCAGCCTTATTCATACTTGGAGGCACATATGAGTTCATGTGGCCCTAAAGTTCCATAATAGGGATTCGAGTCATAAAACATTGTGATAGAAAGAAGAGTGATGATCCATCCTTGTGTAATCAACTATGAAGGATACAGACTACATCCATTAAAAACATGGAAAATAGATACCAAATTAATAATTTTAAGAAGATACAAGGAATATATCTATTTGTAGTTAATAAATTAATTATTCCATAGATTAATTATTGAGAGGATATAGAAGATTATTGGAGTAATCAATATTTAATAAAATTATAATGAAAATTACTTTTATACTGAATGTTATGGGGGAAATATTTATGAAGTGTTTTGAGAAGTATTGATATATTCCTAATGGAATTTAGATGATATGAAATGAGAGGAGATATAAAAATATATTTTTCTTATAAATAGAATATTGGAAAAGTACATGATATTACTGTGATATGTTAGATTATATAGATGATACTTAATAAAATTTGGGGTTAAAATTGTTAAATATAAAATCTTTCAGATGGTTTTAATCGTTGTTGAATAATATATAAAATATCTAATAGAGAATATATTTTCAATTTTTTTCCTCACATGTTATATCATTTGACCTCCACCATTTTAAAAATATAATAAATTTTTATAATTTTTAGTTTAAAGGAATATTTTTTAATTTCTTATACAAATGGCTTAAAAGTTATTTTTAATTTTTAAAATATGTGTTTTTATTATTTTGAAATACGTGAATTCAATTTTTATTTCTATTGGATTTCAGTTTATTTAAAAAAAACATTTTGGGGGTTGTTATACTAAGTCCCTAATAGATATGGGTAAAATTCGGAAGTAAAAAAATTTGGTATAGAATTTAATGAATACAAGTAAATTAGTTCATAAGGAGATTATTTATAAAATAATAAATTTGAAATTTGAAAAATTTGAGAGTCAACCTATGATTGAATAAGTCCTTAAAATCATATGTAAAGATCATCATAATCACAATGTAATTTTTTTTGGGCCATAACCTAGAATACATAACATTCATTTTGAATCTAGATTATGTAATTTAAAAATTACACGAATGTGTAATATGTTTTTAAACTATAAAAAAGTCCCTCCCAAAACTTGTATAAGTTTCATGCCACTATCAAAAAAATGTAATGTTCCATCATTCCTAGTGATATATATATTTCATAGAATTTTTTTGGGTATGGTGATATATAATGGTCATTGTGGAATAAAAAATGATGTGCAAAATTGTAATCCTCTTCTATAGGGGAGTTAGGGTTGATGAATAGGACCCTATTTCAAATATTAAGATCATGTGTAAATTTTAGAAACATGGAGGAAAACATATATTATAACAACTTTATTGTTATATAAATTTTACCATAAAGATATGTATTGTTGTTAAATATGAAAAACCCTAAGGACCATATTTTTTCCTTTCCATCTTTCAAGATTTAAATAAACTAAAATTAAATCCATTTTCATCTAATGAAATGCATAATCTCTTACAATAATTAAACACAATTTTCATGTTTGGAAGAATAAATATAATAAGAGGATAAAAATCATAAAAAAATTATATCACATGGAAGAATGGAGAGAGAATTGCACTGCATACATGGATTCCATACCATGTGATTTCTGATCCCACTCAACATATTAAAATACATTCATCCACTAAGAGAGTAGTTGGTTGAGTAAATAAGGATAAATTGGTAATTCGATGTTAGTGGAAACAAGTTGTAATATATTCTTATCTATTTATCTATGTCTGGATAATTCTTTTGATGCAATGAAATAGCCGAGACCACATACACAAATATGAGTCCGGATTTCATTTTTTATCATATGAAATAACCTATAATTGAGTGTTGATGAATTTAAGTATCGATTATATTATAGAATTAATTTTTTTATCTAATTTTTTTGATTAGGTGTTCATTTTTTTGGATTTAATTAATTGGTTTAAATTTTAAATATCATAATAATGGTTTTGTTTAGAATTAAATTATGTTAAATAGGGCTTTTTTTATATAGTTTTTTATATGACTATATCCATTTTTTAAGAGAAAAAACACTCATAATGAGGTTTTTGTACGAATTTTAAACAGCAATACATGTAAATTCTATGGTTTCACTGTGTTCATAGTGGATTTCAATAGAAAAAAATGGTGATATTGGATAATAGTGTGTCCAAATGTAAAAACTAATTCACAAATGTTGTCTTAAATCTATTCAATCACTTTTCTATAATAATATTATTTATTTTTTTCTCAAATTATTTGATAATAAAATACCACATTCTTAATATTACAACACAAATTTCAAAAAAAAAGAATAAAAATTTAAAAATTTAAAAAAGGTTTTTTTAACCGCTACTATAATACCTAATTTAATACTATATAGTCTAAATACTAAATCCCTAGACTATTAATCATTAAATATTCTATTATTATATCATTATTAAAATAATGGTTCACTATTCTAATGAAATGTAAACAAATTGGATTATAATATTATAAAATATATTTCATTTTTTATTCAATATTGATGAATTTAGCTTAGTGTAGATTTTTCTATTTTTCTGAAATAGATGATTTTTGAGTGAATTATGAAAATATTGTTTTTAAAAATACCATCACTTTAAAGACATAATTATGATATAATTATGAATTATTAAATACAAACCTTTCATTTAATTCCAATATATGTTTACTGAGTAATGTAAAATATATTAAACCTATATGTTGAATTTAGAAAACCTTGTTAGATATTTTAGAACCAGGGTGGCGTTTTATTCTAAAAAAACTATTTTGGTACAAATTCCATAATTAAGTAATTATTAAATTTAAATTAGTTTTGGATTGGGTTTAGAGACATATATATCTCATTTTTTATTCTTAACACAAAACATTATATGGGAATAAATGTTATAAAATATTTTTTGAAACTCACTTTATTTTAAAAAATCATTTTTTTAAAAATTCTTTTCATTGAATTTTAAAAACATTTATTATAATTATTTTTTCCAATATGTGAAATTAATGCATTTAAAATGGATTAAATATTTCAAATTATCATATAAAATTTTTATTAACATGATACACTTCTTTTTTGGAAATAAAATATGTTTCTATTGTAAAAGATTGTCCCCATAGTAAGGGTTAAAGTAGTAAAAAGAGAGATTAACTTAGAGATAATACATGAAATATATCTAAAGATTAATGAAATTGATTTTATATGTATATTATAGATTAAATTATCATATATTTTATATTTTACTATACTTTATCCACTTTCATTCTGAATGAAATTTACTTAAATTTAAATTTCTAAATATTTATAATAAGAGTGCTAGTCATCTTACTAATGAAAGAGATATTCATGTACTCCATTATCCAGATAATTTTATAATTTTTTCTTGACAAATATCTTCCAAAATATATTCCCAATAATATCATACATGATGTAGATATTCTGTTCTTCATAAAAGATCTATCTATTAAACCTTAATGTGTTTTTAACAGAGATTATCCAAGGAAGTGGTTTACGTTCTTAATAAACTCTTTCAAGTTTCATTATTCAAAAGACTACTATAAATATTATATAACCATATTAAAACAATTTAATCTTTCTAATGTTTTCTATATGGTTTATATTTGAATTTTTACAAGGGTATGAATAGAATGATTTTTAACGTTTACCGCATGACTAAATTTTACTTATGTCATTATCATTTTTTGTTATCTATATTAAATTAAATGTTTATATGCTTTTTTATATAAATCCTATTATAATTATTCTTTAATTTTTTATTTTTTTGAAAATTTACCAAATGAAAAATTTATTTGTCCATGTTCACAACGAGACCACCTATGTCTTTTTTAAGTTAGATTTTTTTCTATATTGACATGCATTAATGTAAATTTTTCTTCAAGGGGGATACAATATAATTAAATAATTCAACGTGTTTCTTAGGATGAATTTGGATCATGTAGTTCTATTAATTGAATAAGTTAATATTTGAATTTATTACTCTAGTTTTCAAATATTAATATTTATTTCCTAGAAATGTCTATTATGTATTATATTTATTATACCCTTATAATTTTTTAGTGATGAGTTAGTATCCATATTATATGTCCCCTATATGAATCTAATGGTCTCTTGAAAATTAATATCTTGGTTATTTGGTGTATACCTTAACTATTTATGTATAATTTCTTAGCATGATGCCTTGATTATAATATTTTGATGTCTATCATTATGAATTTCATAATTATGAAAAAACATTATTGTCATCCATCTGATTATTTATGTTTATATTTCATCCATTAATATATTCACATTTAATGATATTAGATATAACATATTCTATTATTGGTTTTCAATTCCATCTTATTCATTCCCTATATATAATATGATAGATCTGGATATACATGTTCCCTTGATGAGCATTAACACAAGCTATTTTATTATTTTCTCAATATTACGATATCTAGAAGTTAAAATTATTGGATTTAATTGATATAATATAAGAAATAATAATTTATGACTATAATTTTATGTTTTATGTCATGTTATCAAATGAAATGTAAGAATCAAGTATGTATCTAGCCTCTCAAGACTAATCAACTCTTTGATCATGTGGGATAGAATCTCATTTATATTAATTAAATGTAATATAATAACACTTGCTCTGGGCTACTAGATATATTTTTGTTATAGATTGGATTCAAATTAATTTCATTAGAACCATTGAGATATATAATTAGTTAAAAAAAATCCAGAGAACATAACATTATGATAGAGTCTAGGGATGAGTCTTTGTATATGGAAATAACCTAAAATTTTTGTATAATATAGACTGGTGATAATATTAGTAATGTAATCCTTTTATATATACAAAAAATTTGATATGGTATCTAGAATAGAATAATATATGGATAATAACTTTATAAAGTTAAGATCTGTATTAACTCAATATCTACCATGTTCAAGATAAAGAGGCCTAACAACAAACATGGTTCGAAACTCCGATGGGATATGATATTTTTATTTACATGATCTTTATAAACACCTTTAGAGGATTTGAAAACATTTTTTTCACATGAAGATATTCTCAAATTCAATAAATTATAATTCTGAGGTTAGCTGGGTATAAATTTTTAATTTATGTTAAGTGTTGTAGTATATTTTGTATTATAAAAAATGAGTTATAATTCACAATTATAAATGATAATTTAGTGAATCAATTTTTTTCTAAATGGGTTTTTTATGGAACTATAATCATATGAACACCCATAACCTATGTAGGTATTTCCCTCACGATCATGTTAGTTTTATCAATGATGATGGTACTAGATCATAGTATAATATGTCTATGTTGTGTTAGTTGAATTTGGTCATGACCAATAACCTTTCCCATATGGATCAACCTACTGATCCACAACTTGGTGAAAAATATTTATACTGCATCCTCTAACAAATACCTTTAGTATTTAATGGAAATACTAATCCATTAGTATTAGAATAGTTGTCCATGTCCTTAAAGATCCTATTTATTGCATTTGGATGTAGTGAAAGAGAGAAGTTTATAATATATATATATATAATATAAATTGGGATTTTGATCAATGGTGTTCAGTGAACTTTAAAAAAAGAGGTGATAGAGATATAATGTATGGAATGGAAAATTTATAAGGAAATATTCTTCAAAGAATACATAACTCATGAGAAAAAATTTAATATGGAATGGAAATTTTTAAATCAAAGGAAAAAGGATAGTGAAATGTTTCTAAATATAAAAGAAAACATTTTGAGGTTCATAAGTCACATTGTGGATTATATATGAAATCCAATAATTTGGATTAATAGCTCTTAATGGGAGAAATTCAATCCTTCAAAAGGATTTCTTCCTTAATAAATTATCATTATATAAGGATATAATATTAAGTTCTATTAATATAGAGAAATAAAAATTTAGATATAATTTTTTCACAAGGAATCATGAAAATAAATCGGTGACAGTGCTCTCTATAGAAATAAATATTAAAAGTTATTGCATGGATGTATGGATTTTATGAGATATAATAGTTGTTGGAAAAAACACAATGATATATTCTAGAAGGTAATGAGAGTTTCCTAGAAATTTGGAGAGAAATTACATTAGGTACATGAATTCAAGGGAATGATAGAAGCTACAAATGTCCAAAGCTTCAACAATAAGGATATGTGTAACTATTCATTCCAAATTCTAAGAGGGGGGTGGTAGATGAAGTACATTGACCAAATTGTTATTTACACCATGGTAACACAAAGATATAATTTGATTTTTTTGGAAATATATGGTGTTGCGGTATAAAGAAGGAAATTATGGACTATGTGTTGCGATGGTTGGTGTCTCATTAGGTTATGGTTGAAAGAAAACATCCTAGAGTAGTTGGGAAATATCTATATATAAAAATATATAAGTGGGAAAAATTTTAGTGTATTCTATCACTAGACTACGAAATACTCCTTGGAAGAATGAGGTGACATGGGTCACTATTCATCACCTAAAAAAGACTTAAAATATCTTTGTTGTAAGTTAACATATTAAACTTGATTGAATTCCCAAACTCTATATTAATGAATTTATTTGAAATATTTGGTGTTCCTATGTACTTTTTACCTAATTTTGACCCTATGGTAAAATTTAAATTCTGAAAGAGTCTTAAAAAGGATCTCAACAATGAGATACTTTTGGGAACCATTATATAAAATTCCTATTCAAATATTACAAGATACACTGAGCTCATTCTATATTTAATTTCATGGTTTGTGGGATAAGTACTTACATTTGGTTGAATTGTTATACAATAATATGTTCCATTCAAGATTCCATATGGTATCGAATAAAGCATTTCATGGGAATAGATGTCATACATAAACTTTTTGGGATCAATTTAGATGATAGAAGCAAGTGGGACCATAAATTTTTGAGGTGACAATAGTGAATGTAAGAAATATTCAAAAACATATCAAATCAAATCAATGATGAAAATTGAGCTATTCCAATAATTATAGGAAGGACATTGAATTTCAAGTGGTTGATCATTTCTTTTTAAAGGAGTATTCATGGAAGGGAAATACAAGATTTGATAAAAATGGGGAGTTAATCTCTAGGTACATTGGGACTTGTAAACTTTTAGGGAGAATTATAGTTGTGGCTTTCCAATTTTTTATTCTACCTGACCTATCTAAGGTACATGAAATATTACATGTTTCATTATTGATTAAATAAAGTCTAGATCAAACACATGTACTCAACTATATGGAAATAGAGTTTAAACCTGTTGAAAGAAAGAGAATACTTAAGGGGGGAGAGTGAGTCAGGGTGACAGTCAAATTAAAATTTTCATTAAGTTATTTGTCTTTAATTAGGATCATGTTCCCATTTTGGAAGAAATTGTGTCTCGCCTATATTACTGGATAACACAAAAAACAAAACAATCATAGATATTTCGGATAATAAAGAATACATAGAAGATATATATTTTAAATGATTCCCTATAATGGGGATATATCTAGGGAAGACACATTGATGATATGTCAATGTACCAAAATAAAATAATATTCACTAGTTATTTGAATACTATGTTTTGGAAAAGAGAACTCCATGCCAATCACACATCCTCATCAATGTTTAGGTTTTGGTCAGTCCTCACCCATGGTGCGCCACCTCTTCTTAATTTCCATGTTTTACCCCAGTTAAGGGTTTTCCGGAGATTATAGACTTGTAGGTATCTTCAATATATATGGATTATGATGGTTTGTCTTTGTACAATATGATATTCTTAATATATATGTATCTCTAGATAAATTCTTTGTTATCCTCATCCACCACACTCTTTTGCTATGCTAGATGAGTAAATCCTCTTGAGTGTGGATAACTTTGTGTCTTCTTAGATTAGTCCCAATGGTAATACTCATCAACTCCAATTAAAGATAATTCCGAGATGAAACTATATTGTCAATAGAGGAAAACAATATTTACCGACATTTTTCACTTTTTAATTATTTTAATATCCTTAAATTTTTTAATATTAAATAATTAATCAATCAATTATTTTTTAATTAATAAATTATTTATTATTTATTTATTTCTTTAATTTTAATTATTTATCTATATATTTATTATAAATATTTTTAGTATTTGCATACAGATTTATTTATCCTACCATGCATAAATATACCATGCATAAATTCAGCATATATATGTATTGTGTGAGATTTAAACACACCTCTTAGTTACTCAAGGTGAACTTTACCACTCATGAATGCTCTTTATGAGGTGAGTAAACCAAAATTAATATACTTCTACATATATAAATAGATAAATACATATAAATACATTTACATAAATAAAAATTTTATGTATTAAATAATAAATAATAAATAATAAAGAGTTATGAGTAAATAAAAAAAGTAAAAAAATAAATAAATAATAACATTAATAATAAATTAATTAAAAATTAATATTAAATGAATATTAAATTAATAAAAAATTATTATAAATTAATGGTATATTAATAAAAAATAATGATAAATTAATAATAAATTAATAATAAATTAATAATGAGTATACAAAAAATTAAGAGTAAATTATCTATAAATTAAAAATAAATCAATAATGAATAATAAGTGAGGGTATAATAAAAAATAAAAAATAAAGAAAAAATAGATTATAAGTAATAAATTCTAAAAAGTTAATAATAACCATAAACTAGTAAGTAATAATAAAGTATAATATATATATATATATAATTACATATAAAATTAATTAAATACATTTTCATATATCTTATAAAAATATATAAATATAAATAAATTTAGTTAAATGTTTATAAATAGAAGCACGAACACACACACACAAACACCAACCAACAAAATAGATATAAATATATATACTAACACCATATATATATATATATATCTGTGTGTATTAATATACATAGATTTTCCTAAATATGCATAAATGTATAAAAATATGCATGAATGTATATAATTATACATAAATGGATATAAATATATGTATATATATATATTGGACTATTACACATAAATGCATCTAAATATCTATGAATAGATGAAATTATAAATAAATGTAAAATAAATATTGATAAATATATACAAATTATTAAGTAATATATATAAATTTAAATTAATACATACAATATATATGTGTGTGTGTGTGTAATAGATAATAAATCACCAAAATAGTGAAAACCTCCAGAATTACAACCCCATCAAATCAATAGAAAATTTATATTCAATAAATAAATTCATATACAACCCAACAATAAATTACACACACTATTAAATGATGTTTGAATCAAATAAAATTCTAAAAAATCATGCTATATGAACAAAAAAACTCCTTTTTGGAGCACTTCTAGGCCTTTTTACCATGAAAAGACAATGACCATATCCCCTTGATCAACACAATATATAGATCATCAAAGGATTTGATTTTAAATTTGGTATAGTGTAAACGGACACCTATATCAAAATTTATGGTCCTTTGAAGTTGAAGGATGATTTTAAACTTCTCATAAAATAGTAAAAAAAATTATTCTAATAATTATTACCAAAAAATATCCAATTTTTTTATTTAATTTTTAATATCTGGTTCGACTAGTTGTGGAGAAAAGATAAACACCTGGATAAAAAATTAATGGCTATTTGATGTAGATGTATGATTTCATTATTATCTATGAAATAATTACTAACTAATAATTATAGATAATTAATAATTAAATAAAATTTAAAATAAGTAATAAAAAATTATAAATAATAAATAATAGCTGTTTATAATAAATAATATAAAATTATTTAATATTTTTTTTTAAAAATGTGTAGTCGATTCAAAAAAATCATGACTAATAATAATGGAATATATTTAAAATAATCATATTTTGTGGCGATCATACAAAACTAATTACTAAAATAATATTGATGAAATATTGAGTTGCTTTTTGAAAATTACTGCTAAAAAATTTCCCTAAATTTATACTTTTCCTATAGTGTGTGCACCTCCACTTAAATTACCTTTATTTATTATTATTCAATATCTAGATACTATAGTGATACTAATATATAGATCACTTGGATAGCTTCTGTAAACACCATAGAATGAAACCAAACATTACTATAAACAATTTTCACTAGAGAATACCATAAACGTATATTACCCAGGAACACAACCCTAGTAAAATACAATTGTCATGTAATTAATTCATATATATCTCCTTATGTGAGTTCATTGGCATGTGTCCCATGGTCATATGAGAATGATCGCATAAGTCTGACTGCAATAGCCTGATCATATAAGCTTGATCATAAAATGCTAACTGGGAAAAGCTGATTGCATAAATCTGGTTAGCTAAACCTGTATAGATTCTTTCCATAGGATGTATTCATCAGACCCTAGATTCTAACCATGATCTCGTAAAACCTATTTTTGATTGAAATCGAAAATATTCTATTGAAATATATTGTTCTTTATTTATCCTCCCATTACCCCAAACATCTTATATAGACAAAAATGTATTAAGCTCGATCAACTATTTTTAAATGATGTGAGAGTGCTACATTTTTTAAGAATTTTTCACTTTCCTATTATCTAAAAATCAATATTAGTAGTTCATTCCATCAACCTTGGTGTCACACCACAAGTTGAAAGCTCATTTTTCAGATTATTCTATCTTACACTTTAGCGGATTCGAGTTCGTATAGTTCTTTTCCAAGAGATTTTTTATTAATTATTTTCTATTGCACTGTTGACCCACATGTTTGGATTAACTGTGTACTGCTATTGCTACTGTTGTGGTGGATCAGTGGTGTGGAAAACAACTTGTTCACATTCTATTAAACTGGGTGTCAAATTTCCGGTTTGGATCTGTGAGTTGGCAGTGCCATGTGGAAAATTTTGAGCATGGATTTCTTTACTATACATATTCCTTTGGGAAACCATGTGTAGGTTCATGGCCTAGGTAGTATCCAGCTCATAGATGTCCCATTGTTTGGTAAACTGTGTTCAATCCTTGATGGGTTTCAAGTTTGTTTTGGTTTTATTTTTATTTTTATTTTTATTGTTTTTTCTCCTTCCTCTTATTTCAATCCCCCTAATCCCCTATGTGTTTTGTGATAGACCGTAGCCCTCTCTCCCCCCATAGCCACCCAGCACCTCCTCTTAGCACCCTTTTTTCCCACAATGTTTAATTTGATACCTGTGGGTTTGAGAGTCTGTGTCTCAAGCTAAGGCCTACAATTTACTCCACTTCCTATTTATTGGTGTTTTTCTCTTCCTTGCCACCCAACCTAGCTCTGTAAAACCCTAGGTCATGTGTAAACCATATTTTGGTACTCTTTTAATGTGTTAGGGCTTTTAATGGGTCTCTTGGGTCCTTTTAGATTGTTTTTTGGCATTAATTACTGAATTTGAATCATATATAATAGTTTTGATTCCCCCACCATCATTTGTGTGTTGGTTTCCTTATATGTTTTATTTAATCTTTATTTTATTTAGTGTATTTGTAATTTATTGTTCCCAATTTTTTGTAGTACTTCTGGGCCATCATTGAAGTGGTTTCGAGTCGTTTGAGTTGAAGGTAGCTTAAAAGTGTATTCATAGGCAGATACACACACACACACACACACACATATATATATGTATGTATGTATGTTTCCCCTTTGTATATATTCACTCATGGAAGTATAATATATTAATTTGGGATATGTTTGGTTATATATATATATCTGTGATCAATGCATATGACAGTAAATTTAAAGGGGTATATGAAAGTATAAGAATATATCTAAGGACCCCCTTGTATATATTTGGACACGATAATATCTACATTGAGGATATGTTTCCTTATATATATATATATAATAGTGCATATTTAAGCTATTTGAAAAATTGAATATTTTTTTCCTCACCATCAAAGTCCTTGTGTTCATGGGGTTGTTCAACTTTATTCTCATCCTATTGAGAGAGGTCCCATATAATGAACCTTTAATTTTAATTCCAAGATCACTTGAGAATTTTATAATTTTTTTATATTTATTCCACGTAAATGTTTTAGACCAACATTGGTTTAACCACTTAGAAACTATTTTTCATTTATTTAAAAAAACTTTATATGCATATTTACAACCTATCTTATAAATGGGAAGTATCGTAATTGATTAAAAATGGGATTCTAAATGATTTCTAACTTATGATGTGTGTTCTCTAAAAAGAAAGTATTTCCTTATTGTTTAATGGACCGATAGGAATTTTGAAATATTTTATGGAATTTGAAAACTCGTCTTTAGTCATTCCCCATGTATTATAGATTTGATGTGTGTGTTAAATGTGTGTTTTATGATATGTTCCTAATATAGAGGATTTTACAATGTTGTGTGACTTGGAAAGGTGAATGTTCTTAATGAGGGACATTGGTGGTGAGAATTTAGCCAAGTTTTACGAAGGGTAAATGATATGAATACTTAGGATAACATGATAAAAACTAACCACCATTTCAAATAAGAAAATGGGACCATGTGTAACTAGGTTTGGAATTCTTGGTCTAATATGCTCACTGGATTGGTAGAATTAGCCTAACAATATTGATTCTAAGACTTTATCTATACATTTTATAATTATTAGATACCACTAGAACATGGGATAAGATTCCTTTCCAGTGGCTCTCACATGAGGACACTTTGGGTAATGGTTTCTATACCATTTCATCAAGGATCGATGATCACATGACACCAATAAACCTTACTACATAGGGATTTCCCATTGTTTGTGTTATCATTTACCCCTATTACACATTATATTTAA
The DNA here is from genome assembly GCA_963277665.1 of Viscum album. Classification (NCBI taxonomy): domain Eukaryota; kingdom Viridiplantae; phylum Streptophyta; class Magnoliopsida; order Santalales; family Viscaceae; genus Viscum; species Viscum album. Next base: position 1,411,224,819 of record OY728125.1, read on the forward strand.
CTATGTTATAACATTCTTGAAATAATCAATATTACATTTCGTTTTTATTATTTTATAGAACCGGATGTTATGCTTTCATTCTAGAGTGTTTCCTTTATTGGATACTCTTTTTAAAGGGATTATTGAAAATGAATCATTATTTAAAAAAAAAATTGTGTAGAAAGGGGGGATACAATTTTAAGAAATATTTTATAGTTTATAATTTTAAAAAGAAATTTATATCCTTAATTTTATATTGTTTTATTTTAATATAGCTTGAAATGGTTTTAATTTTTAAGGGAAAGGATTATGGAATAGTTTTTTAGGTCTTGCCTAATGAGTTTTAATTTTTATACCTATAGATTTATCTTTGTTTTCTAGCTTCTGATTCCACTCCCATCTTAGATTTGGTCTTTATAGAAAGATATTGTCTTAGTAGTCAATGGTGACCGATAGGGTGTTATGTAGGTATGCACAATTTTATTTTTCTTTCCAATTATCATGTTTCATTTAATTGATTTTTTTGTATTTTATTATTTTTTTTGTGGTATCACAATATCAATCATACCAAATTGCTTTATATTTGATTCCCAACAATAATTTCCATTCAGGGAGGATCAAGAATGCCTCTTGTGAATTGTTGTGGGTTGGCATGGCTGACAGGTTTAGGGTTTACCCAAGTTGGTTTGTGAAAATATGATATTAGAGAATACCCTTTTTTATTTTGTATTTCACGTAGATTAGAGATAGGATTTTTTGGGTTCAAAAGTATGTTTATAGGTCGATTTTTAATCAAAACTACTCATGATGAGACTTGATCCACCAGGGGTAGTTGGGTATTGAGTGTTTATATTTGGTTTTTGGTTATACTGTTTGTTATTTTTTAGTTTGATTAGATTGTGTATTTTTTGGGATGACAGTGGAAGACATATTGTGCTACACGGTGAGCTTACATGGCATAACTAACCATATGAATCATAATTTAATGGTTAAATATTCTGTTAGTCGATAGTTTATGATTAGTTCATAGTCTACTAAACCATTTTATCAGGTTATACCTGACCAAAAGTTCCCTATTTCAACCATTTTTGTGGGTGATGATTTGTCGTGAATTTGGTTAGTGTGATTTGTTTTCTAAAGAAAAAATGAATCTTTAAAATGGTTTCTAGTGTGATAAAATGAAATTTTAAGAGGTGAAAATGATTCATTATAATAGGATATTATGATTAAAATGGGAAGTGGATAATTATTTTAATTTTGAATTCTTTTATAAAATTTGAAATGAGAATAAATGGGAAATTGTTGGTTATAAGGGAAAATTTATATGTTTGAACCTTTTTATTTATTATGGACATTCACATATATGTGTACATGTGTGTAATGTACATATTAATATGAATTCTTGGTTGATATAAGATGAATTAGGATGAACACATATATGATAGTTCATATGATTTCACAAGTGAATATTGAAAATCAAAGGATTGATATAGTTTATCCAAAGTGTTTTTTGATATAGAAATAGTTTCCAATAAAATTGAATTTTTTTATAATTTGATTTCTGGGTTTAAAGGGAAAATTGAGGTGGCGTTTTGAATTTTAAAGTGGATGTGATTGAATTATTTTTAGAATAAAAAATAATTTTTATTTGAATGGGGGACCAAATTTTGAATATTGTAAATTTCAAAATTGGTTTTTTTAAATATGTTACCTGGGCTGTTTTGTGATATTTTTATTTTCTTTTGGTTGAGATATAATTCTGTTTTGATTTGGTTTGGTTATTTTATGGTGTATTATCTTGGATATTTTTTTAGAAATATTAATTGGTCAAGTTCTGTATTGTATACTAATAGGTTTTTTGGTTTATTTTTTTAGAGTATTCCACTTAAAAGGATTAGAAGGTTTCTAAGGTGTCTCTTATAATCATTGTCCCTACCAAGAAACTTAGTGGGATGATGGATCTAAGTTCCCCTCAATCGGTTCTTGTTTTCTATAGTCGTTTAAGTCTACTAGAGGTTGTTGAGTGGCTTGGGGATTCTGATATTGTCTTCATGTTTCTGGGAAATTTGAATACCATAAGACTGCGGGTGGTCTTGGATATGATTAAATTATTGGGATTGGAATATGAGAGGGTTGTTTTTCCATTCTCTTTGTGATTTAGGATGTCTTATAAGATCTTCAAGGACACTTTTATCCATATTGTTTTGTGAAGTGAAGGAGTAAAAAGTGTCATATCTCTTATATGATCAAAAAGTCAACTCATTCTGATGAGTGTTTGATGACCATTCCAATGGTCTCGATTATTTTTCTCCATAGATAGTGTTGAGAGATTAGTTGAAGTGTCCAATTTTCTTGTTGGCTTCCCATGAAGATTTAAAATATCACATTATTTTACTTGGGAAAGTCTTATAGGTGTAGTCATGAAAGTTGATGGTATGACTTCTTTTTCTCTTTATGAAGGTTCCCCATATTGTGACGATTGTAAACTGGAGAAAATTGTTTCAAATAAGTCTCCTTGTCAATTTTTTCCATTCTTTCATTGAACCACTCACTTATTTTTTTTGTGGTTAGTTCAAGAACTTTTATCCATATATCTATAATCATCTGAACACTTCTTATCAGTATGGCCATTTTTGATACCTAAATGATATATTTAAGATGCATTTATTAAATTATGAGTTTTGAATGGGGATTATAAGCTCCTTACTATGGTACAATAGAAGCTTCTTGACATCAGCACTCCATCCATAGGCCCCAGAGTTCAGATTTTCAAATAGTAAGGAATCATTAGGTGGGGGGGACCTTGGTCCATATTCTACCAACAATTCCAGAGTAGGAAAAGTATAAGATCCTCTTTGGTAATAAAGGTATTAGTGGCCTTGAATCCGTGTAAACCCCTATATTGGTTATTGTGCCTTATGGATCTAAATTGTTGAATTTTTTACCTTCTCATGAGTTGGTTTTGGATTCATGTTTTTTTCATTTTTGAAATTATCATTTATTATTGAAATGATGAATTTTGGTTTGGTTAGATGATTGGATTGTGGATTACTTCATTGTGTCCCCCTTATGTTTGGGGTTGGATTGTGTGGGGAGTTCCCCGGTTGGATTGTGTTGGGTTTCCCTTGTCATTTTGTGCTGGTTGGTCTAAGCTAGTTGGTTCTTAAATGGTGGGGAGACCAACCAAGGATCATTTTGTGGTTTTTTCTATTTTTGGTCTGTTCTAGCTAGTTTTTATATTTGGGAGTCCTTTAAATTATCTCTTTTTCTTACCTTGTTTTTCATTACTCTATAGATATTTGGGTATGAATTTTTCAATATAAATTACACACTCAGTTTTACGGTTTTTCCTTGATTAGTTTTGAGTCATAATTGTGTTCTATGTTTGGATGTCTGAATTTCTGGTTGAAGAATGTGTATAGGATGGGGATAATTATTACACCCAAACCCAAAACCTCCATTTTTTATTTATTTATCTTTGGTTTTATTCCATATTACACTTCAAGAAGTTTGAGGTTCGATAGTTGGAAGGTCGGAGTTTCTTTTTTTTAATGATTTTAGTTGTTGTCCAAGATGGTTAGGAGTAAGTGTGTGGATAATATGTAGGTTCCAAGGTGGTTTAGTGGTGTCTCACATAAGTTTTACATGGTCTATTAAAAAGTAAAGAAAGAATTAAGTTTGGATATGTGATTTGGTAGTTCCTAGTGGAATGGTTTGAGAATTGTTTTCTTGATTATGTGTATACTTATGGGTAAATATTTCAGAGTTACTAGAATAGGTAGTGGCTAGTTCACTATTGGAACATGGTTTGTAAATCATTCAAAAACGATGCGGTTTTCACTGTGTTTTATAAATTTTCTTTTATTCTTCTACTTTTTTCCTCCCTATTATTTTCATCTCCATTCTAACCTTGTGTGTTTTGTGATATCTCCCTACCCCCTCTCTCACCATATCTTCATGCCACATCCCTCTTTTATCCATCTCTTCCCATGGAGTTTTATCAAATTATTTGGGCTAGATGGGAGACGTATCAAGGTTGGACATCTGCTTCCCTCTTCTTGCTATTTTTAAGAGTTTTTCACTTCCCTGTTGTCTTACTAAGCTCGGCTGAACCCTAGGTCTAGGGGTAACCCAATATTTGGTTCCCTTTTCTGGTGTTAGGTCTTGGAATGGGTCTCTCGGGTCTTCTTTTAGTGTTTCCATCATCCACCACCAAATTCAAATCATATCAGACCAGTTTGGTTTTCCCACCACAGTTTTGAGACTGGTTTTAATATTTGTTCTCTTGTAGCCCAATTATAGTTAGGTTTTTCTAATTTTTAGTTTCCTAGTATTTTTTAGTGATAATTAGTCATATTTTAAGTAGTTTCATGTCATCAGAGTGGAAGGAGACTATCAATTTCATACATATTTTTTCATATATTTATATATTTATGTACCCCCTCTATTTATATTCACTCCTGGTTGTATGAATATACACATTTCTTATAGGTGTGACAATGTGTATATGTGATAAATGAATACACATCTACCAGTAAATGGGTATACTCATGTATAATAATATATGGAAGGATCCCATATTTCATTTTTATCCATGAAAATAATTACACAGGGGAAAAGTTTTCTTATATATATGCATAGGTTCATCTTCTTGCATGTAAAAAATGTAAGATTTGTTTTATCATTGTCAAAGACATCATGTTATAGGGTGTTTCAGCTATATTGTATTTTCATTGAGGTAGTTTCCCTATAATTATCCTTTAATTTAAATTCATTGATCACATGAGAGTTATGAAAGTATGTTGTCTCATTTATGAGATCTATATGTTTGTTAGGAAACAAAATTGTGCCTGTTATAAATGGTTTTTCATTTACATAAATAATATTTCTAAGACAGTGTACAACTTTCCCTTTAAATGTGATGAATCCTAAATGATTAAAAATTAGTTTTTAAATGATTTCTAAAATGGGAAGTGTCATCTGTAAAATGGGAGTATTTATTTAATGTTTCATGGGTCAATTGGCCATTTTTTAATATTTTTTGGAAAGTGAGAAATTCTCTTATGGTATTTCATTTGATTTAGAGATTCTATTTGTTTGTTAGATGTGTGATTTATGAAATGTTTTTAGTGTAGAGTCTTGTATAATATTATGTGGGTTTATAAGGGGAATTATCTAAAAGAGGGATATCTATGGTGGGATGTTAAATGGGTTTTTGGTAGAGGAAATTATATTTATTTATATGTTTTCATGATAAAAACATACCCCCATTAGAAATAGGTGAAACACAACATGGAAATATAGGTTTGTAACCTTATTATTGTATTCTAAGTGGATCATAATGGTTGAGGCCCAGTTCCCCCTAATAGGATCGACACTATAACACTAACTAAAAAATTCGTGGTGATCAGAGGAAAATAAAAATTTGGATGTGATTACTCTTACGTGACTTGTGCATAAGAATGTTGTGGGTTTTTGTTTCTATACCATGTCACAAAGGTACAAGGGTCATATTACTCTATTAGGCCGAGCTACATTGGTATTTACCATCATGCTTGCTATTATTTACCCCAATTCTTCTGTATATTTACATATGTAGTGATTTAGATTTTCCATGTATAATGTTTTTATAGGGGAATATTACGAGTCCGCGAAAATTGACGGTGCATTATTCTGAGGCCCGGAGTTCTTAGAATGAATTTCTGAAAAAAAAAATTCAAGTACATTCAGTAAACGTGCAAGTGGGTTTTTGTAACTTTTGAAACAGTGCTAGGAATTGAAATCTAAGGACACCATTTATCTCGTAGTGCCGGTATTTTCTTAAGGATACCTTCACCTCTACCGCAGTAGGTCGAGGGAGGAAGTTAGTTTTTCTGATTTTCATGGGAGAAAATAAAATAAACTAGCTTTATATTATTTTTGAAATTTAATCCCACCAATTTTTTTGGTGGTGGGGACCCCCCGAGCTTGAAAATGTCCGAATTTAATTCAGTGTTGGGGACCACCCATCCCTTGAACTCCTTCTTTAATGAGGTAGGTGACTCGTGGATTCGTTTCCAATTAATTGTGCTAACATGAAATTAATTAATGTGCCAACTTCAATTATATTAATTAACATAATTTAATAGGTTGGATTCTCATTTTCTTAAGTTTTGGGGAAAATGTTGGCAAAGGGGGAATTGGGTAGGGTTTTGGAGAACATTCTCTAACAAAGGAAGTCCTCCAATGAAGAAATCTGTCGAAGGATATTCAATAAGGAATGCCTTTAACAACGACGAACTGACGTCCATCTATAACTCTCCTCACTGATGTCAACGATTTGTTGAGGTAGTTATTGTTTCTTTTGTATACCACATACCCATTCTATTCGTTCTTCCTGATTCAAGAATAACTATACCGCTTTCTACCATTCTAACGCGGAGTGTATGGGCCAAATGAACACAGTCTGACCTCTCTGAAACCCTTGTGAAGTTTTTTTATTCCTTGCAGATCATTTTTTGGGAGATAAATTTCCAACAGTGGTGGTCTTGAATCCATGGAGACATCCCGATACAAGTGTAGGAGTATACGGAATGAAGAAATGGCCACCGGGGTGCGCCTGATGACCTGAGGAACGTCGCCGACAAATGGTGTCGGATTCCAGTGCAGGAAGGGCTTGGGAGAAGTGGACGACACTCTAGTTAGCTACAATGATGAAGGAAGTGAAAACATGCTGCTGAAGAAGAGTTGCGGCCCGTTGGACACAACAGATCAAGGGTGGCAGCCGGTTCTCGGCTGGTTGCATGAAGGGGGTGGCGGCACACATCTGCACCGCTGGGCATGTAGGGGTCACGACATGAGGCTGCGACGGTGAAGGAGGGGTGGTCAGCTTGCTACTGGCTACTGGAGGGGGTGTAGTGTGCGCCCCGCCACGTTGGTGGGCTGGCCATCCAGCCACCGGGGAGCTGAGCGGGACCCCGGGTCATGTGTTCCAGCTGCAGGCGCCACGTGGCATCGGCTAGTCGGACACCCAACTCGAACGTCCCAATTGTTCGGTGTACCCAGGGGGTGCCTCCCCCTTGGGTGGTGGCTAGGGAGGACCCCACAGTGGGTCCACCCAGCCATGGGCCACAATGGTCCACCAAGAAGGCTGGGTCGTGCCGGTGGGCTGTGTCACGTCGGCGGGCCAGGCCGGACCTGGGTCGGGTCGGCCCAGGCCAGGCCGGACCGGACCCAGACCAGCTTCACTCCCTTTTCACTCATTCGGATATAACATGACATACGGGTGTCTGTTTGACGAAATGTGTATGGCACCAGAAACCTTGGACTGAGACAATCCTTTTGGTATACCACACTTGATATTTTCATAAATTTGGCGGTACAGCCGGGTTGGATCGAACACAATTCCAACATGGAACTCGAGACTAAAATTCCAATAACTTACAGACTAGGAGTTCGATTGACGCACCATCTATTGCGTTAACACCTCTTTTACATGGAGGTCCATTGAGATAATTCTTCATGAAACTTCGTGGATGTTGGAGTATCAACTTATGGATTGAGAGGCGGACCCTCCCGGAATCAAGAAACCTTTGTGCGGGAACCCTATGGCTTGTTGTAACATGAGAAAGGGATCCAAAATGGGTTTGTGCTTTGGGATCTAACATGGGTCTGTGTTATTGAATCCCACTTGGATCCACTCTAGGAATCCACATGGGACTACTCTAGGATACTATGTGGGTCTGCTGTACTAGGATCCTACGTGGGTCTAATGATTTAAGATCCTACATGGTTCTTCCTCTCAATAGAGTAAGATGATTCAGTAGTTACATGTAATCATCACTACTACCATACCTAAGTTATACCAGGTGTGAGATGAGTTCTAGTCTTTGTGGTGAAACCATTGTGGTTCTGCTTTGTGTGGTTTTACCAACACCCGTGTGGTGTTACCTTCGTGGTACTTCTTCCTTCATGAATAATTGTGATTTTGGCTCAGAAAATGGTGCTTTGTGTAATCTTGACTACTTACTTATATGTATGGGAATAAACCTATGTAAGGATGGTTGTTATTCGTACATTCTGATTGTACTCTTACTTTTTTATTTTAACCATTGTGGATTTTTTGAGTCCTTCGGGGGTCTCGGGGTCTCTACTGAGTATTGTTATACTCACCCTTGCACAGGCTATGCTCGTACCTTGTTGTGTTTAGTGCAGACGATAGACAGTACTGACTGAAGATATGAGTACCATGACTGGAGGTAGCTCGGTGGTGGAAATTAGACGAGGTGTACCGCAGAGAAGACTGTTCGAGAGAAGTACCTACCCTTATGGAATTATCCTTGGCAGGTGTTTGCGGTCCTTGTTTTAAGTTATACTTGTACTTTCCATTTTACTTGTACTTTCCAGTTTTACTTGTTCTTTTCATGTGGGCTTGCATTCTGGCCCCCCTTTAATTTTTGTGCACAACATGTTTACATTATAGTTTACTTTGTGCTCTTATCCAACTTTGTGATTAGTTGTGTGAGTTTACAGGTTAAAAAGGCAATGCCTTCCCGGTTTTTAGGGAATACGCCATTCAGTTCTTATCACCAGCCCCTGGCCTATAGAAGGAGATCTTAGGGTAGTCACGACACGAGCCCCTGGGGATGGTTCATGGAAAATTGGTATCAGAGGAGTCGGTTCTACTATTGAACATTGGACTTTGATCTTTTAAAACGAATAGTTTTATATGTTATGAGTTTGGTTATCTGTTTAGGGAATCCTGTGTTGGTGTGGTGGCTGACTTATTCATACACTAGGACCTAGACTTCTAATTTATGACTCAGTGCACGAAAAAACTTATTGCGTGTGTGTTTGGAAAAGTTTTCTTTCAGATCTCTTTGAGTCAGCTCAGCAGGTATAACATATTTATCATGGCATACCTGTTACTTTTCAGGATGCTTCCATGTAGACAGCCAACACAGGTTCCGGGTAGAGCATGATGTGACTACCCATCGAGCGATAAGGCCTCGGTGCAGGGCTCTTTTTAAGTTGAGGCACCAATGGAGGCACCAGCATTTCCATTGCCTGTTGGGACACCGATGCCAACATCCCCAATAGCAGAGAGTGCATGCCACTTGAGCAAATTGTGTGGGTTCCAGAACCATAGGCCACCCAGTTTCAGGGGTGAGATGGACCCACAGGCTGCTAAGGATTGGCTGAAGGTCGTAGTGATAGTCTTCTGACTTGTTGGGACACCAACTGATCTCATGGTGTTCCTTTCCACTAATCTTCTATAGGAAACAATATGCAGATGGTGGAGTTTGATTCTCTAGGATCACGATGTGGTGACAGTTTTCTGGGTAGACATTGAGAGCATATTTCGGGCAGAGTTTGTTGCAGTAACCCTTAGCCCAGTGCGCATACAAGGGCTTCTTCATGTACAGTAGGGTAGAATGATTGTGGATCAGCACTTAGTGAGGTTCACCGACCTCTTGCACTACTCCACTGTTATGGTGCGAGACACATTCTTCATGGACCAAACCTTCGAGCAGGTACTCAGGCAGGAGATCAGGGATTCAGTGATTTCTCTCAACATCCTAATACAGGCGGGGGTGTTAGAGCGGGCCCTCATAGTGGAGGGTTTTCGTGCTGAACAATCACTAGCAGCGAGGCCCACCACTGGGCATCACATAGCAGAGTCTTCTATAGCTAGTAGCTGAGAGATGTCACATAGGTCCAAGAGGACCAGACCTAGAGGTGGACGACCATAGGATTCAGGGTCGTTTGTGTAGGGAACCTGAGACAGAGATAGTAATGCGGGGAGCAGGCAGTGTTACGTATGCGGCGGGTAGGGTCACATGGCTCATGACTGCCCGACCCACCATATAGATGATTAATGGACGGTCGATGGACCACCCAGGTAGAGAAAGAGGTTCAATAGAGGTGGTCCGTAGGGAGAATAAATACGTGGAAGTGAGGCTGGTCGTGCAGTTGGTGGTGGGAGACGATTCGAGGTATTACCGCAACCACCACCAGGTGGTCCGCCCCGACTACAGGTAGTAGGCAGACATGGGCGAGCTCAGCTCCAGGAAGATGATGCCTACGACCATGACACCATAGAGATGATATTAGGTATAATCTTTGTCTACTATACCTTAGATGCAATACTTGTAGAAACAGGTTCCAGTTATTCTTTTATTTCCACTACCCTTGTTCAGAACTCGATGATTTTGGTGGAGCCATTGGATCGATCCTTATGGATAGAGACGCATATAGGAGAGGATTCGATAAATTCACACTAGTTCCGGCAATGTGAGATTACTCTAAGAAACAAGAGATTCAGGTGCGATATTCTAGTTGTGGCGTTGAGGCCTTACGACGTCATCTTGGGTATAGATTGCTTATCTATAGTCCAGTCCCAGATCAATAGCATTAGGAAAAAAGTGCGGTGTATCTGCAAGAATGGGACAAGGTTTACCTTCACCAGTGAAGAATGGATCATTTGAATCACAATATGGACTTACTCAGAGGATAGTGCACCTGATCACTCATCTGTTGGATAGAATTACTCGTGGAGCGGTTGATGTGGAGAGTTCGAGCTATCCTATAGTGGTGGACCAGTAGGCGGATATCTCCCTAATGATGTTATAGGTCTACCACCTCACTGAGAGTTAGACTTTTACATTGGATTGTACCCTGGTAAGGCACCGATATCTACACCAGTGTATCGGATGGCTCCCACAGAGCTTCGTGAACTGCGGGTACAGTTGGAGGACTTATAGGGGAAGGGGTTCATCCGACCCAATGTTTCACCTTTAGAAGCCCTGATTCAGTTCTCCAAGAAGGAAGATGGGAGCTTGAGAATTTTTTATGACTATCGGCTCCTGAACGAGGTGACCATGTAGAAAAATTACCCACTTCAGAGTATTGACGACATCTTTTATCAGCTGAAGGGAGCATAGTGGTTCTTGAAGATTTACCTTAGTTCAGGCTATCACCGGCTCAGAGTATGAGATGAGGATGTGCAGAAGACGACTTTCAGATGTTGGTACGACCATTATGATTTTTCTGTCATGTCTTTTGGCATGACCAACACTCCAGCTATGTTCATGGGACTCATGAACAGGGTCTTCCAGCCATACCTAGATCTCTTTGTAGTGGTCTCCATCGGCAACATTCTGACCTACTAATCTATTGAGGAGGAGCATGCCTATCATTGCAAGGTAGTTCATGACACAATCAGAGAGCACCAGATTTATGGTAAGTCCTGTATGTTCTAGTTCTGGATCCAAGAGGTTCAATTTATGGGACATTTCATCTAACAGGCTGAAGTTCTGGTGGATCTGGTGAAGATTGGGGTGGTACTTCCTTGGAAGCCCCCAGGAGTGTGACGGAGGTACGAAGTTTCCTGGGTTTGTCAGGATACTACCGAAGATTTTTTCCATATTTATTGAAAGTTTCAACACCTTTATCTGTGATGATGAATAATGGGAAACCCTTAATGTGGTTGGAGAGATGCCAGTGGAATTTTTAGGAGTTGAGGTAGAGGCTGACCAGTGCCACCATCTTGATGATTTCGAAGGAAGGCGTTGGTTACGTAGTCTACTGCAGCGCATCAAGGACCAGGCTCGGATGTGTCCTGATGTTGGAGTGAGAAATTATCTCTTATCATTCACGATATCTGAGGCAACATGAGAAGAACTACACAACCCATGACCTTGAGTAAGCATAAGTGGTCTTCTCTTTGAAGATGTGGAGAGACTATCTGATGGGAAATCATTTTATGGCCTACTATGATCACAAAAGTCCTAGTTATATCTTCTCCTAGAAATATCGGAACCTAAGATAGTGACGTTGGATTTATTTCCTCTAAGACGATGACTAATATATAGTCTATACTCCTAGGAAGGGGAACATTGTAGAAGATGCACTCAACATGAGATTTGGTATACAGCTGCTAGGTGAGGTGATGGATCCTCTGGCCGCTTTGCAGATATCCTTTGTGGATCGAGATAGAGCCACATTTCATCTGTATCTTACAGTCATTCCCCCACTCCTATAGCGAGTTAGGGAGGATCAGCATGGGGACATTGATTACGAGGCTTGATGTGCTCTGATATCCACAACACAATAACCTGATAGATTTTATGAAGGTGGGGAGCATGTCATCCTTTTTAGATAACATACCATGATACCATTGTCGCTTTGGGATGAAGTGAAGAGGGAGTTCCCCACATACCCTCTAGAGATACATCCAGGAGTGGAGAAGATGTACCAGGACCTCCGATGATAGCACTAGTGGACGGGAATGAAGAAAATAGTAGCAGAGTTTGTCTCTCAGTGGCTCACTTGTCAGTAAGTGAAGGTGGAGAATTAGTTAGCAGAGGGCTTAGTTTGGCCTTTAGAGGTTCCAGAGATGAAGTTGGATGTAATATACATGTACTTCATGATAGGACTTCCACGTACATCAAGGGGTTATGATTCTATCTGGGTGATCGTCGACCGACACACCAAGTCGGCCCACTTCCTACCGATCAGAGAGCAAGGTTTAGTAGAGAGCATGAGATGCCTCTATGTGCAGGGGATTGTGTGGATACATGGAGTACCCTTGATTATTTTCTCCAATAGTGATGCACGTTCCAATTCTTAGCTATGGAATGGGTTACAGGAGGCTTTCGGGACACAGCTTTGTTTGACCACTGCCTTCCATCATCAGATGGATGGCCAGACTGAACGGACCATTCAGACCCTCTAGGACATGCTACGTGCTTGAATCCATGATTTCAGTTGTAGCTGGGGGATCACCAGAACTTGGTGGATTTTTCATACAACAACATCTATCACTCCAACATTGGGATGGCACCATTCGAGGCTCTGCATGGATGACCATGAAGATTGCCTCTGTGCTGGACTGATGCAGGGGAATCTGTACTCATGGGGCTAGAGATGGTACATGATACCACGAATAAGGTAAAAATCATCCAGGAGCAGATGAATACTGAAGAAAAGAGGGAGAATTATTATGCAGATAGGAGACGGAGACCTCTGGTGTTCGAGGATTAGGACCACGTCTTTCTACGGGTCTCACCCCAACGCGGTTTGCATATATTTTTATGGGCGGCAAGTTATATCTGAGGTTCATCGGACCCTTTCAGGTACTCAGCAGAGTTGGCGAGGTGGCTTACTCCTTAACTCTCTTCCATCTCAGTTGCACCGGGTGCACGATGTTTTCCACCTATCCCAGTTGGGGAGATACGTTCATAACCCATCTCACTTCATCGACCACGACAAGCTAGTATCGACGATGGGGTGAAGTTTACAGAGGTTCCAGTAGAGATTGAGGATCGACAGGAGAGGATCCTTCATGGGTGGTTGATACCTATGGTGCACATCCGCTAGCATCACCAGAACCTTCAAGAGAGCACTTGGGAGTGGGAGGCTCAGATACGTGCTTAGTACCCACACTTGTTTCTTTAGTTTCTTTTGTGGCTTTCGGCGATGCAAATCCCTGAGGTGGGGAGAATTTAATGACCCAAATTTTCCATGTAAATTTTTATATATGGGAAAATTATGAGTCTGCGAAAATTGACGGTGCATTATTCAGAGGCCCAGAGTTCCCAGAATGAATTCTTGAACTTTTTATCAAGTAAGTTCAGAAAATGTGTGAATGGGTTTTTATAACTTTTGAACTAGTGCACGGAATTGAAATATAAGGACACTATTGAGCTCGTAGTTCCGGTATTTGTTTAATGAGACCTTCACCTCGACTGCAGTAGGTCAAGGGAGGAATTTAGTTTTTGTACTTTTCATGGGAGAAGATAAAATAACCTAGATTTATTTTATTATTGAAATTTAATCATCCCAATTTGTTTTTGGTGGTCGGGACCACCAGAGATTAAAATATCCAAAATTGAATTCAGTGGTGGGCACTACCCAACCATTGAACTCCCACTTTAATGAGGGAGGTGACTCTTGGTTTCATTTCTAATTAATTGTGCCAAAATCAAATTAATTAATGTTCCAACTTTAATTAAATTAATAAAGTTAATTTAATATGTTGGCTTCTCATTTTATTGAATTTGAGGGAATGTTTTGGAAAAGGGGGAACTGGGGAGAGCTTTGGAGAGCATTATCCAACAAAGGAAGTCCTCCAACAAAGTACTCCGTCGAAGGATCTCCAATAAGGAACGTCTTCAACGAGGATGAAGCGATGTCCATATTTTCCTCTACTCACCGACATAAAACAATCTACAAGGTATGGATTTTTGATTTTGTATATCCCTTACCTGTTCTTTTCATTCTTCTTGATTAAAGAAAAACTATGTCACTTTCTACCATTCTAATGCAGAGAGTGCGGGCCAAACGAACATGACCTGACCACACTTCAACCCTTGTGGATTTTGGTGTTCTTTGTGGCTCATTTTGGTGTTGAGAAATTTCAAATCGTGCTGGCCTTGAATCAATGGTGACATTAGGAGAAAAGTGTCGGAGTCTAAAGAATGAATAATGGGCTACCGGGGAGCACCCGGTGACCCAAGGAACGTCACTGGAAATCAGTGTCGGCGACCGGTGCCATAAGGGCACAGGAGAGGCAGTTGAAACTCTGGTCAGCCGTGAAGATGGTGGCATTTCTATAGAGCAGCCAGAGAAGGGTCATGGCTTGTTTGTCATCACGAAGAAAGGGCGACGTCTGGCGCTCCGACGGCCGCGTGAAGGGGGTGGTGGCGCGCATCCGCACTCCCGGGCGTGCAGGGGCCGCGATACATGGTCATGGAGGTGAAGGAGGGGTGTTCGGCTCACTGCCACCCACTGATGGTGGTGCGGCACGTGACCACCCTACGCAGGTGGGCCGACCATCTGGCTTTCCGGCCAGCTGAGCAAGACCCCGGGTCCCGCGTGCCAGCTGTCGGCACCACATAGCGTCGGCCGGTCGGCCACCCAACCCGAACGGCCCATCCATTCGGGGGAACCAGCAGGTCGGGCTGGATCAAACGGGAAGAGCCGGACCCAGGTCGATCTGGTTCTACCCAAACCGGACTGGTCTGGGTTGGGCTGGTTCGGTCCAACTAGGTTGGACTGAACCCGGACTAGCATCAATCCCTTTTCACTCTTTAGGCTATAACTTGACCTAGATGCGTCTTTTTGACGAACCGTCTACGGAAATGGGATATTTTTATCAATATGGTTCTTTTTGGTATAACCCACTTGGGTTTGGGATAATATTGGGGTATGGATGGGTTGGATCGAACACTAATCCAACTGGTCTATCGGGACTAAAAGGACAATAACTTGTAGACCAGGCGTCCGATTGATGCACTGTCTGTTGCGTTGAGACCCCATTTACATGGCGGTCCTTTGGGATAATTATTCATGGGACTTCACCGAAATTTGTGTATCAACCTATGGCTTGAGGTGCAGAACCTCCGGATATCAAGAGAGCTTAGTACAGTAACCATGTGGATGGTTGTAGCATTAGAAAGGTATCCTACGTGGGTCTGTTCTTTGGGATTCTACATGGGTCTATGTTCAAGGATCCCACACGGATTCGCTCAAGGAATCTATGTGGGAATACTATAGGATCCTAAGTTGGTCTACTATACTAGGATCCTACGAGGGTCTGCCTTTCAATAGAGTAAGATGATTCAGTAGTTACATATAATCATCATAAATACCGTACCGAAGTTATACCTGGTGTGAGATAAGTTCTAATATTTTTGGTAAAACCATTATGGTTATTCTTTGTGTCATGTTACATATGAGGTACTCACCCGTGTGGTGTTACCTTCGTGGTACTTATTCCTTCAGGGATAGTTGTTCTTTTGTCTCAAGAGATGGAGCTCTATGTAATCTTGACAACTTAGGTATATGTATGGGCATAAAATTAAGTAAGGATGGTTTTTATTCTTACCATGTCATTGTACTCTTACATTTTTTGGTTTAACCTTTATGGATTATATGAGACCTTTGAGGGTCTTGGGGTTCCTACTGAGTATCGTTATACTCATCCCTGCATAAGCTATTCCCACACCTCGTTTTGTTTGGTGCAGACATCAAACAGTGCTAACTAAGGATGAGAGTACGAGGGATGGAGGTAGCTCGGAGGTGGAAATTAGATGAGGCGTACCACATAGACGACTGTTCAAGAGCTATACCTACCCTTCAAGTAGGATCCATGGTGGGTTTTCATTGGTGCTATTTTCAGTTATAATTGTACTTTTCAATTTACTTGTACTTTCTAGTTTTACATGTTCATTTCAGTCGGGCTTATATTCTGGCCCCTTTACATTCTATACACACTTTGTTTACATTATATGTTACTTTGTGCTTGTATCCTACTTTTTTCTTAGTTGTGTGATTTTATAGGTTAAGAAGTCAATGCCTTATTGGTTTTTATGGAATACGCCTTTTGGTGTTAGTCACCAGCCCCTGGCCTATGGAAGGTGGGCTTGGGGTAGTCACGACACGGGCCCCAGGGGACGGGTTATGACAACATATCTTAGAACAAGTTTGAAATAGTCAAAAGTATATTTATTTTACCCTATTTTGAAGCACCTGATGTTATTCTTTCATAATTGAATATTTATTTTATTGTATTTTCTTTATAGATGGGTATTTGAAAGTTTTTAATTATTTAGAAATTGGTTTCAAATTAAAAATGGGGAAATTAATTTTATTGAATTATAACATGTTTACCGTTTCAAAAAAAAAGTAAAAACCTTATTTTCATATAGTTTTATTTTCAAACTAGCATGAAATGGTATTCATTTTTATAGGTTATTCACATATAATTGTTTATTAAGACACGCCAAATTTGTTTTAATAATCAAACCAATATTTTTTTCTTTATTTTTATCTCCTCGTGATAGTTCAAAATTTGAAGAAGTTGTCATGTGGATATTTTTGTTTAGTGGTTGGGGGTGACCCATAGTTTTAGAATAATTTATGCGTTGTTTTTATTTTCATCCCACTTTTTATATTTATCTTTATTTTCCAGTTTATATTTTTATTGTTTTTTTTATGCCTTGGAGAATAAATCATTCCAAATTTCTTTAGCTTTGTTGACTAACAGAAGTTTCCATCCTAGGAGGTCTGGGAATTCCTCCCCAGCCTTATTTCGTTCTAGATCAGGTGATTGGTTTAGGGTTGACTCGAGTTGGTTCATAAAAACATGAACTTGGTTAACATATTCCTTATGATAATAACATATGTGGTTCACATGATCCCTCAACAGGCCCCCTTCATCTTGAAATAATAGACAACTCAAGATATTCATAATTTCTAGTATAATATTACTTACCTGATCAACACACTCTTATCATCATGTGAATCCTTAATACATACAATATTCACCTAACATATACCATGTGAACCTCAAAGATATATGTGAATGACCTTATTCGCATATCAAAAGACAAATAAAACTCATGTGTTCATTCCCAGACTCCTTCAAAACTGGTGTATCATTTTATAAATGATTCACAAGACCCATTGAATTTTTTTTTTCAATATTATCATAATTTCATTCCTCATTAAATATACAGAGTCACACCGATGATCAAAATCTTTGGATTTATGATTCCTTTCCATCCTCCGACTTTGACATTAAAATGACAAGCCACATAGAAAAAGGTATTCCTTTATCTATGACTCTATAAAAGACCCTCTAATGGTATCTTTAGATCTTCCTTTTAATTTATGCCTCCCTTACTCCTAGAATTAAAGAGAATTACTTTATCTATTTATTTAATCCTATTTAAACAATAATCTATATTCAACACATTTTCAATGAATTTCACAATGTTGTGGGGGAACCCAATTCTACTCCAACTCTTGAAATACAGATATAAATATGTTTTTCTATATTTTTAAATTTACATACTTAAATATTTGGCTCCATATTCAACCTTTGAATCCACCTGTCAAATTCCAATTGAAAAAAAATCTATTTTTACAATCATTCATGACCAGATACACTGTTTTACTTTATATAAGAAAACAAATGATAGATTTTTAGCAATTGAAATTACCACCTAGAGATTATTTATTTGAAGATAATTAAGACTACTAAGTCATTATGGAAAGAAAGAGTTTAATACAAAAAACACCAAATACATCCATGTGTCTCACTTAGTTTGAAATATGCTAAATATATAATTTTACATATATTATAAAAATCTTACAATCTCAATAACAGTAACAAAAATCTATAAGTGAATAAGCAATTAAGCACAAATATTTGACACATAACACATTTTCTACCAACTAACCCCACTTGTTAAAGATAACAACATGGTACCAAATAGTATTCATGATAATTAATTATTTCTTGGAATCATTTTTAATATATATCCAGACAACCTAGAGTTCTCATCATCAACAATCCCGGAATATATCCACTTTTTTTAATGATAAAAATTATTGATATCAATTATTCATTTAATGGAAAAAATTTAATTACTATTCTAATAGGGAGTAAATTTATTGGGAATGATGTTAAATTTACAACTGCTTCTTGGAATCCTAAAAACTGTCATATGATAGAATATTGTTAGAAAAAAAATAGATAAATGTGAAATATATGAATTTTTATGATTTCCACCAATCTATTTTCACTTTGTGCTATAACAACACTTTAAATGAACCCTCGTGCTTATGGTTGAATATTTTTTGTGACTTGTAACCACTTGATCATTTAAATATAAATTTGATAGATCGTCATCTTAATATCAGATAATTTTTTATCTGTTATTCATTTATTTAAAAATTATACTTCAAAAATCCTAATTAAAAATAATAGTAGTTGTGTGATACTGTTGTTGTGTCTTGAACCATATGTAATTTCCATGAATTTTGACACTTCATGTCCTTTTTATCAATGTTCAATTTTTTCATATATTCTATTTTATCACCCAAACCCCATGGATTGTAAGTTCCCCTTAGTCCTAGACCTATTCCAACAAATGATTTATAAAATTAAATGTATGATGAGAGGGGTACCTCCCGAATATTACAAGAAAGTATTATTTTTTATCATGTTGAACCAACCCTTGAGTTATGGTTCTCTTACAATTCATTACTAATATGATTCTTTATAAGATGTTACTGGATTATTTGTAGATTTCTTATTTGAAACAAACATTTCTTGGATTAGGATATAATAAAATATAGGTTAATAAATTTCATTTATTTAAGATTTTACTCTCTTCATAGACAACTCCAACTTCAATAGAAATATATATTTAAGATTTTTTTATAGATTTTATAAGTTTTCATTTTGTTCATAGATTTCATGGGATTCTTTTTCTTCACAATTTTGGATTAAACCCAGTAGTATATGTTTTATTCATTGATACACTACCTATCCTCTGATCATACTTCCTCCTCCACTATAAGACTCTTTCACTTTATTTAATTTTCCATCTTGTGGCCTGGTTTGTGAAACCACTATGACTCACCTCACACCTTTGCTTTCATCCATACATAATTTTTACCCCATAATTTTTTCTTTATTTTGGGTCAATTGTTACATGAAATGCCTTTTAACTCACAAATGTAGAAGCATCTCCATTTTTCTTATAGACATAATTATGTTATTTCCAAGTGGGTATTATGATTATAACCTAATATGTTCTTGTATATCGTTTTGTTGATCTCCTTTTTTCCTCTATTATTGTAAAAAAAATTCCATCCTAATAAGCCATATTTTGGTATATACTCTCTCACTAAATGTGATAAGATTTGAGGACCTCCTCATGAATTATTTTTCCCTCCCTACATTTTTTCAGCTACAATATCTTACAAAATGATCAGGATTATAACATATTAAACTTCTTCTATTAAAAAAATTCCTCATGTTGTCATTTCTCATTTATAATGTTGGTGAAACTGGGGTCCTTATTCAAATGTTGAGCCCTTGGGTTTCTAGACACATACTCCTATTGTGTCCCAATCTTCTAGAATATTATCATTTCAAGGATACTTTTTTTCGAGAGGTCTTCCTTCCTTATTTTTCATATATCTTCTGCTTAATAACATTTTACCCATATTATTCCTCAAATATACGAGCTTAAAATTTGAATACTTACATACTCGACATTGAAATTATTATCATGTGGGAAATTTCACCTTGTCCTTTCCCATATAAAAATAGATCATTACTTTAAACTCGATGATCTTGTGGGTGTTCTACATTAGATGGACTTATTTTATTACATTAATCTATAACATTCCCTATTTTCATATTTTATTCTCTCATTAATAAGTGTATTAAGAGGAATGAAAATTCCTTTAAACACCATTTCAAAAACCATTTTATTTTAGATCTCATTTCACTTTTGTTTATGTACATCAGTATGTTTTTTCATTTTGACATGAACCTTATATAAATCAATATTTAGGTCCACCTATGTTATTTTTGGCCTCTTATTCCCCATAAAAATATTATCTGATTTCATAGTCCATTTAATATATTATCTTACACTAATCCATATACTTTTGTTAGAAATAGATATCTTCTTCATCTCAGCACACACTATCTGTTAATTAACATACATCATAACCACTTCAACATTGTTTGATTACTCATCATACTTTGGTGGTTCATCTTCACCACTAAATCCTATTAAAAAACATTGTTCTTAGACTCGCCATATTCAAATGAATCCTATTTATTTAATGAATTTCATCCTCTAGAGAATAATTTATTTTATTTCATTATTTAGACGAATCCATCAAATTTCTAGTCACCTTGTATTATGCTTTATATTTAAATTTGATCTTAACTTCTTAATTTTAGTTCACATAACTAGATGAATGATCAATTATTTCTTTATAAATTTTATCGGTATCTTCTTCAATATTATCCAAATATTTCATATATTCTTTTAATATGTAACCAATATTTTTATTATTTTCATAAAGAAATAATTCTTCAATAAAACCATCAAACTATACTTGAAGGTCTAAAATATGCTCTGGATATATTTTTTGTAAAGTAAAATCATAATTTCATGTTATAAAAGAAACATCGACAAAATGGTCTGCATAATATGAAATATATGAGTTTGAACAAATAATCTTGAATCATTACATGATATGCTTTGAGTATTCTTCTGGTTGGTTTTATTTTATTCCCATTTGTTAGAAGGAAATATTCACTTACTTTGTTCACTATTTTCCAAAGTCAACCAGTATTATAGTATTTTTTTAATTTTATTCTATAAAAAACATAAAAGGAATTATATATTTCAAAATCAGTATCTCAATAAGTAGTTTTATTATGTACATCATTATAAAAATATCTCTTTATAATTTCTCTATTCAAGAATTTCCTTTTCATGAACTATATATTATAAAGTAAATATCTTTATTGATATACTTCATAAACTATGTACCAAAATCTTGTAGGAACAATATTATTTTATCATACCATCTATTGTAGTCACTTATAAAAAAATATAGGATTCATAATTGATCCCATGTTCAAAAATCAAAACAATTCATTTGATGTTGAACACTAAGTCTAATCCTTTACACTATGATATAAATTATTGAATCTAGAGTCACCATACGGTGGAGTTTTGAATAAGATTGATGGACAAATTATAAATTTTATTATATATATATATATTAGGAATCTTGTTACCATGTTTTAAGTAATTTTATTCAACCTATATTAATTGGTTACACAGCAATTTAAATTATTAAAAATATAAAGAAATGTAAACTATACACAAAACACATAGTCTTTTCTTGGTTCATAAAAAATTGATAAATCAAAGGGGAGAATGATGATGATATCTAATTGTGACAGAATACCCTAACATTAACTAGTTATTTGGATAAAATTCTTCTACTATGTTTACTACATTCTAAAAACACTATCTTATAATGTTTAGGGTTCATCCACTCTTCAACCAAGGAAAAATTCATTTTATCTAATTATACACATTGTACCAGTGAATGATATTATATAGTTCATAGAATTTTTGGTCTTTTTAATAGATATGGATCATGACGACCTCTCTCAACTCAGAATGGGACTCTTCCTACATTTGTTTCTTCAGATAGATTCCCTATTACACTCAAATACTACATGCTTATTCTATTCCAGATGAGTGAAAGTTCTAGATTGAGAAAAAAAAATATTATGAGATTTATCTCACTATTATAACCCTTGAACTATATATAAATAGACCCCCATAATGTATTAATTTTTTGCCCTATTCCTCTTCAACCAGGATGTGTAAGTGAAAACATATTCTTTATTCTTCTATAGAATACAAATATAAAAATGATACTCTTCTATGGCTCTCCAGAATAAATTATTAAAACACCATAAAAGTTAACAAAACCTTATTTTAATAACTTTATCTAGAGAGTAACTCATGTATAAAACCTCAATAGTTTATGAAATATAAATTATTAAATAAATTTAATTTAATTGATATCTTACGTTTCAAGCAACATCGAGTTTAAACGAACCAAAACATACTTTAAAAATATTATTATTTAAGGTGATAGTCATGAACTACCCATTAAATTGAAAGGAATTAATTGAAATAACTAAATTATAAAAATTATATGGTTTCAAAAAGTATAAAATAAATTCGTTGGTTATCAATTGATTAGAATGGGAAAAAATCATGTAAATGTAAATGTAATTGTTTTTTGAAAAAAAACGTATTAATGCACAAATATTATTTTTATATTAATTAATAAAATTAATTACAAATGGTTTATTATTTTAAAGAAATTTATATATTAAATATTCAATCCAATGTTTTTCCATTTATCTAATATTTTTTTATGCAATGGATAAGAATAAATTCAATTTAATGCTTAAAAATGTATTCTTCTAAAAATAAGTTTCATCATATTTTAAAATTGTATTTTACAATAATATTTTACCACTTTAATAAAGTTTATTTGTAAGATTTATCTTCATTTTTTTAGTAAAAATGTATAATTTTTTCATAGTTATTTTTTTATAATTTTATAAAAATATTTATCTTTTTGATTAATAGTGAAAATTCATGATATTAATTAAAAACTGACTATTCTTTTAAAGAATTTAAAATTATAAATATTATTTTAAAATGATTTAAAGGTAAATTTTGTTTAATTAAATTATTTTTAATTAAATTTATTTAATTTCAATCAATTTATTTTTTAATTTTAATATAAAAACTTTTTATACATTTGAAAACTTTTTTATTTGGTAACCCACTTTTTCATCACATCTATGGGATTAATTTTAAATTAAATAATACCAATTTTTTGAATTGAATTTTTTAAAATGGATTAAATAATGTTAATTAGTATAATAAATATCATTTAATAATCCTTAATTAATTTTATATCATACAGAATTGTAAAAAATGTAAAAATTAATTATCCCGGTTAAGGTTAAAACATGTTTACCAGGGTGGGGGAATCCAAAGGTAATTGTAATTTTTCATATTAAACTTGTTAAAATCATATTATATGGAAATATTTATACCTTATGTTTTCCCACAAATGAATATAAGAACATTTTTTAGAAATTTACCTGGTAATGATTTTATTATTTTTTATTCTTTTAGGAAATTTCCAAGTGGTTTCCAATCATGTCCTCTCCCCCGCTTAAAAAAGGACACATCTATTAGTATCCTATAAATAATAAATAACTATTTAGTTCACCAAATAAAAGAAAAAATTACCTTCTTTACACCTCATAATACATAATATAGGCCCTTTTTTAATTAGGAATCTCGTCTAAGAAGGATTTGGGTGTAAACTTAAAGTGGTTCTCTGAAGAAGAGGTATAGTTCATAACCATGAGTTTTCATTTAATTTATTCTTATCAATAAAAATATTCAGCTACCCTAATGATAAAATGACAGGATTATCTACCATATACATATATTTTATTATTTTAATTTCATAAATTACATCCATCTCCTCTTCTATAAAATGGAAAATGAAACTGTCGATCGTGTGTAAGGTGGACTACCTCCCCATGAACCGTTGTAATTAATTTTTCATCACCACTTATCTTGGTATTATATAATGATGAATTTAAATTAATTATATTATATTTATGAAATAATTATACTTATAGAATTATAATATCACATATACCTTCTTACCCTCTAATCTATTGAAAAACGATAACGTCTGTGGTGCGTAAATGTGGACTACCACCTCCACAAAGCGACATGATACATTTTTCATTTAATTTTTAAAATTAATAATTATAAGAATATATTTAAAGATTATATATGATATATATGACATAAAAATGATTCTATAAAGTTGAAATATTGTATAACGTTATTTTATTCCTTTCATCGAAAAATGGAAATAGCGTTCATGCTTACATATGATCTGTCATCTCCAAGAATAGTATAATTCATTTTACAATATATAAATTTCATTGATGATTATAAATATTTTAATAAAGAATTTAATTTATATTTATGTAATTATTATTATTCTAGAAATTTTGGAACCATCATCAAAGATCAAGGAACAAAACTATCAAACCAAAACATACATGAAAAAGGAATAGTTAATACCTAGAACAGTGATTTTAATAAATAATTATTGATAATATGTGGTAAAAGATAATATGTAAATAATATAAGGTATTAAATATTTTGTTATGTTTTTATAATATACGAATTATTAATACATATTTACTATACAAGATGCTTTAACATCTAGAATTAAATTTGTGACTTGAGGTAAGTGATTCTCATCTCCCTTTTCTTTCGATGGGTCAGATGCATTAGTCACCACTTGTAAATATTTTGTAGTGTATATACTAACTAATAATTAATTTTACAATAATTATTATGTAAATTTTTGGATTTACATATATATATATATTTCTATATTTAATTGGGCTTATGATCAAAAATTTAACAATGGAAAAATGTTTTATCTTACAATCTCATTGCATATCTCAATTGTTAATGGTTAAGTTTCTATTGTTAAAATATTATGATGTATCTATAAATGAACTAATTAATTTTATTCATCTATAGAAATTTCTAGATAATTATGTTTCGCTTTCATTTTCCTCTTATTATGTAACAAATAGACCAAAACAATGTTTCTAAGAAAAGTCAGCTTCGTTTATCTCATCATTCGAAAGTATTTTTTCTTCCATGTCTGTGTTTTCTAAAAATGTTTTAAATAATGTTTTTACTATTCTATGATTCTTTTTAAGGGAGTTTTTACCCTTTTTATTTTAATAAAATAATTTAAAAGGAATCTTCTTTTAATTTTCCGAATAATGTTCTTTTGAATTTTTACTAAAAGTTTGAAAAGCATCATTGTTTTAACAAATACGCCATGAATGATGTTTACTGAAACTATTATCACTATATGATTTAAATAGTCATTTACAAGTTTCAAATATTATTTTAAAATAAAATATTTTATTTATCGTCTATGAAATTTCTAAATTTTAAAAAGTGATTTTCATAGGGGAAAGGGTATTTTCTTTTGGAATGTTTCTAATGATATTTTTATAGTATCCCTATTCATGAATAGAAGTTATATTTGGTGTTGATTATGTTTTAATAGGGATATTATCCAATGATAAGATCTATGTTATAAATTTGGATGCTTTATTATTGTGAAGATGAGATATTAATGGAATCCATTTATTTTCAATGGGTTATGCTTTGATGGATTGATAAAATCATTATGACACCCATTTTATTTTGTTAGGTTTGGTTATGATGATGTGATTAATGTTTAATAATATTTTAAAACTAATATTTATGTTTGTTATTATGTTATGGGTGGGACCTAAATTATAAATATCTCCTATAAATCTTGTAAAGTTTAATATCTCATGAGATAGCTATTGGAAACCAATTGAGGAACATGATATGTGCTGGGAAACTAGATGATGTACTTGATCTGTTATTGAAAAAATTCAGTGTACTTCATCCATTATTCGAATGAAGTCTATGTACTTGAACCACTACAAGAAATATACACTGATTAATGATTTCTTCAGATTAAATTTTATTATAAATTAATAATAACACATGAAATGGTCTCAATACTTATGGTAGTACAAAGAATATCTTAATTGGATGTATGGTTCATGATTTTTTATATTTATTTATCACTCTTATGATTCATGTATTTTAATATGATAACTTTTTATAAAATGATTAATTTTTATAGTCAATTATTGATTTAGCATGAAAATTACATTCTATATTAATGATATCACACCCTCATGATTAGCTTATACATTTATATGGTCATCGATAGATATCTCCTAGGACTACCCTTAATGAGTATGCAAGATTACACATTCTTATGATGCCTTTCCCAAGGTTAAGAAGACATTTTTTATATAGGGATTTTCAATGAAGAGTACTAAATTTGAATATATTTTTGATTGATATTTAATATCATTCAAAAATAAAAAAAATGTGTATCTAGTTTCAAAAGACACTAAACATTTATAATCATTATGAAAGTGTTTGTGAAATTTATTGAATATTCATCTAATAAGATTTAATATTTATATATGAAAATTTGGGGTTATTATAGTGAGTATCAGAGTGTTTTTTAGTTAACCTTTAAAAACTAGGATGATAGATATTTAGTGAAAACCATAGGGATAAGTACAAGTATATGAAAATATAATATAATTTTGGTGAAGGATAGAATTAGTTGTTTATTAGAAATTAAAACCATATATGGATAATAAAAGTGGGCGTGTCACTCAAATATTTTTACCTAGGTTTAATAACTCAAAAAAGGATACATTGGGATTTGACTCGACCATCACATGGTGCCTGAGAATGGGTTTACTGTGGAACTTGTTTGATACTACCATGGGATATGTTTTGGAAATTTTGAATGGAATTTGTTAAACATAAGGTGAAATATATATAAAATATAGTTTCATTAGTTATACATCCTATAAATTAGTTTTCATTATTGATACCTCTAATAAAATATAATATATTTTCATGCTAACCATTTGTGTTATTTTAAGGGATTGAATATAGAAAAACAAGTTTTTGGTGGTTATAGGTAATCTTAAATATTGGATTACCCTATTTGATCTGTGTTATAATAATTTCCTTATATATTGAAAAGTTTTTTGGAATATAAATTCCTATACTTTACAATTAGATATTGAATTACCACTTAAAACCCTAATGGTATGCTGATTTCATTTCAAATCTATGATTATTCTAAAGATAATGCTTGTGGGAATTTTCTTCTAAATATTTTTATTCTCCCTATGATTGAATTTTATTTCATCATAGGAAAATATTGGATTTCCGTATATATATCCCAAATCAATTATTGAGGAAGGAAAGTGATAATGGATATTCTGAATTGAATTATGATCTTCAATTAATGCGATGATAAATATTATTTTCTGATGGAGAAGATATCTATTATTTGGTTCTTGATTCCTATTAAAAAGGGATGTATATCTTGGATGGTTTGGGAGAAACTAAACATGGATTATATATGTATTTTGTGGGTTTATTTAATATATTTCAAGAAGAGTTTCCCACTTTTCCACTAAATAATTAAATTTTGTTTTCCATGGAACTCATACCTGGTTCCATGCCTATTTCAACGAATCTATATAGAATTGATGAAATTGAGTTATAGGAATTGAAGAAAAAACTCTAGGAGAATCTTTACAAGGTTTTAATTTAGTCAAGTTTGTTATCTTGGGGTGAACCTATTATTATTGTTATGAATCAATATTTTTCAATGTAACTCTACATATATTATAAAAAACTAAACAAGATCACAATCAAGAATAAGTATCATCTTCCCTATATCTATGACTTATTGTATTAACATCACAGACCTCAATACTTTTCCAAGATTTACCTTCATTTTGGATATCATCAATTTAGGGTCATGAAGGTGAATATACCAAAGACAATATTTTGTACATGGTATTGAAACTATGAATATATTATTAAGGGATTTGAATTAACTAATTCCACTGCTATATTCATTTATTTAATAAATATTGTCTTTAGAGATTACCTTAATCAATTTTAGGTAGTATTTATGGACCATATTCTTATATATTTAATGTGTAAGGATGTATATGATTAAAAAATAATATTGTGTTAAAGACCTATGGTAAGGATACGTTTTATGAAAAATTTATCAAGTTTGAATTTAGGATACAAAAGTTTTCCTTTTTAGGTAATATAATTTCAAAAGTGGGTATATTGATGGCACCATTAGTGACATAAGTTATCGAATGTTGGACAAGAACAACCAGTCTGATTGAGATAATTTTTTTAGTTTTTCTAGATATTATTGATGGGTTTGTGATCATTTTTCATAAAAATATAATCTATTAAAAATGTTAAATCATATGGGATACAAGTTTATTTGGAGAAATAAATGTAAAGAAAATTTCAAGTAACTGAAGAGAAGGTTAGTTAGTACACTAGTAATTACCTTACCCTACAATAGAGAAGGATTTTTAATCTATAGTGATGCATCTAAGAAGGCATGGTGATGGTTTGTACTCAATAATTACATCGCTATAGATTATAACTTATGAAAATTGATGTTTTCTAATAAAAATTACCAAAATAATGATCTCAAGTTAGCTGGAGTGATTTATTCATTAATGATATTGTGGAATTTTATTTATAGAGAAATATGTTATATATATATATTCACTAATTAAAATATGAATATGTTCCAAAAAAATATGTTTAGAATAGATAATGTGTTATTACATCACAATTCATTACCAATATGGAAAAGAAATTAAGTGGGTCATGCTTTCAGTTGAACGAATCAGGATAGATTATCTATGACAAGGATAACAAATGATCGAATATTTATGGATTTTCAATGGAAAGATCTAGAAATCTTGAAGGTATGTGAGAAATATTATCTTTCTCAAATGAGTGTTCAACCATCCATCCATGTGTGGATTAAAAATGTGAAAAGGGAAGATGTAGAGTTTTAGAAGAATGTCAACCTTACTATTGAGTTTCGTATTAATTATGAATGAATAATAAGATCCTTAAACTATGTATGTCTTCCACCCTTACCGGATTTTAAGAAGCAGTTATTAGAGTAATCTATTAGTTCTTCATTTTCAATTCATACTATATGTACAAAGATTTATAGAGATTTTAAATAGTATTTCTTGAGGGATGACATGAAATGAGATATTGAAGAGTTTGGATCATGATGAATGGTATGTCAGAAAGTTAATATTGAGAGTAAATGTTTTACGGGAATGTTAAATTGATTACACATACTATAATAGAATTTTGAATACATCGCCATGGACTCTTTCATTAGACTCCCAAAAAAACTAATGAATGAATTGCTATTTGGGTTTTATTTGATCACATTATAAGGTATGGCCCCTTAATTACTATCAAAAAATATTTTTTCCATAATCATATTTCAAAAATATACAATATGGAAGAGTTATGGTTTTATGGAGTAACGCATTATATTGTATCTGATCGGGGTCTCAGGCTTACCTCGATATTCTATAGAATACTTTAGTAGGCTGCAGATACAGATTTCAATTTCATCATTACATATTATCCTAATATATAAATATAAGAAAACCATTAAAACACTATAGTATATTCAAAGATCTTCTTCTATAGATTTCAATGGTGGTTGGGATAAACACCTTCCACTAGTTGAAATTTCTTACAATAATATCTTTCAATCAAGCATTATTATAGATCCTTATGAATCTCTATGTGGAAGGGAAAGTAAAAATACAATGTATTTGAAACAATTTATAGAAATAAATCAATTGGGTCTTAATATGGATGAATGAATTTAAGGGAAGTTTGTATCCATTAATAAAATTATAAGGGATGTACAAATTTAATAGAATTGTTTTGTTGATAATCTCCAATGATATGTTGAGTACAATGTTGGGGATAAGGGTTTTCAATGTATGTATCTCTAGATGAATATTATGAGATTTAGAAAGAAAGTAAAGATGATCCCTAGGAATATTAGACCTTTTGATATTGTTGATCAAGGAGATATGGTATCTTATCATTTGGAGCTTCCACCAAACCACTCTCAAGTTTACCATGTGTTCTCTGTATATCTCTTAAGAAAGTACATACATGATCCTTCACATAGACAAAAATCTAAGATCATACCACTAGAGAATTTTCTCTATTTTGAGGAATTACTAGTAGGGAATATGGATCCAAGAGATTATGTTATATAAAGAAAGACCACTCACCTGGTAAAAGTTTTATGAAAAAACACTAATTTGAGGAAGCTAAATGGGAACATAAAGATCATATGCAGCAAAATTATCCTTAGCAGTATATATAATAGTGAGAAAATTTCAAGGGATAAATTAATTTTACGGGTCGTAGAATGTAACACCTAGAGATTTTATGAAAATTTTCATTTAAATTAATTTATATTCTTTTATAGCTTTCATTTCACACAACACAAATTCTAAACGAACAACATTATACTATTAAAAAATTATTATTTAAGGTGACTGTTGAAAAGTAATAGTTAAATTGCATGGTATGAATAAGAGTGTTTAAATTATTAAAATTGTATGTTTTAAATATGTATAAATAAATTAATTCATAATCAACATATTATAAATTAAAATAAAAAACAATTTTAAGTAAAATAATTTTTTTTCTGAAAGAAATGATTTCGTCTGTGTATTTTGTTTTTATATTAGAAATTAAATTAATCAAAATTCTTAAGTTATTTTAATTAATTTTATATATTATATATTAAATAAAATATTTTATCATTCATATTATATTTATTTTATGAATGATATATGAATAATTCCAGTTATATCGTAAAAACTGGATTTTTCTAAAAACAAAGTTTATCTCATTTTGGGAACTTATTTTAAAACTAAATTTTTAAATTATAAAATTTATTTTAAAAATTGAAATTAATTTTTGGAATCAAAACTTCACAATTTTAAATGACTGAATTTTTGATAAAATTCAGATTAAAATAATTTTTTTGATGAATAGTGACAAATTGTTATTTTAAAAAAAAAATTATCGTTTGATGAATTTAAATATATAAATCTTGTTTAAAATTTTTTAATATTCAAATTAGATAAATTAAATAGTTATTATTCAAATTTTGGCCATTTTAAACAATTTAATTTTGAATATTGAAATAAATTTTTTTATACTTATGAACAATTTTTCTTTAGAATACCTTTTTTTCTTTATGTCTACATGTTTAAATTTAAACTATGATTTTTCACTCATATAAAATAAATTAGTCAAATGGATTCCATATTTATAAAAAATATAATTAATATTACCTAATTGTTTGATGTTATTTTTTGTTCATAATGAATTTTACTAACAGTAAAAATAATTTACTGCGGAGGAGCTTAAAACAGGTTTACTAGGCCGGTTAAACAAAAAATAACAGTAAAAATGAAAACTAAAAAATGCCTAAATACTAATGTATAGACATATTAATAAGGTATATTATCCAAAATTATATATATGTCTAGTTGGAAGCATTTCACTAGGTAATTAATTTCACATATTGTATTCTTCAAGGAAATTTCCATGTTGTTTCCTTGTTTTTCATCTCCCCCAATTATAAAAGGATACCTCCTCTTCTATCCAAAAAACACATTAAGAACCATTTTTTCTACAAACATGAACATCCAAAATACCTTCACTAATTCAATCCCCATTTCCTTGAGTCATTTATTTATCAAACCATCCTATAATGTCATTAAGTGTATACCTAAAGAGGTTCTCTAAAGAAGATGTAAAGTCCTTAACCTTGCATTTTCATTTTATTTATTCTTATAACTCATTAAAATATTATTCAACCATTAAGATATCATGGATTAAATATATATAATATATTTTTATTTTATTATGTTAATTTAACAATGTATATTCATATCATCATCCATTAAATGGGAAATGAAATCATTGATCTTGTGTGCAGCAGACTACCACAACACGAATAGTTGTAATTCATTTTCAATCACCCGATAACATGAATGGATATAATAATTGATTATATATATATATATATGATATTTGTGAAATAATTTTACTCCTGGAATTATAATATCACATCCGACCTCATACCTTCAAATATTTTGAAAAATGATAATCTCGCACTTGGGTACGTGTGAACTACCACCTCCAAGAACCGATATGATGCCTTTTTCATTTTATTTTTGAAATATACACTAATAATGATAGATTTAAAATAATATATATGATAAAAAATTATTATTTAAAATATAATTATAACATAAAAATATTTCTCTTCATCCATTTTGAAATGGAAACAATGCTTATGAGTGCATACGTTCTACCATCTCCATGAACTTTGTATTTCATTACACTATTTACAACTATTATGGACAACTATAAATATGTGTATAATGAATATATATGATATTTCTATTTCTATTATAAATTTATGATATATATGTTATGTTTCTGTAATATATTTAAAATCAATATAAATCTCTAATGTAGGAGGTTCGAACATGTACAAATAAACTAGAGACTTAACGTAATGAATTTTCTTCAAACTTTTATTTTGATGGATCATATAGAATATTCACTGCATGTTTCATTTATATAGTATATATACTACACAATAATTATTTTCTTGACACTTATTATGTAAATTTTTGGGAATTATATATCCTTCTATAAAACTTTATGTCATTGGTCTTATGATACAAAAGTCTCCAAAGTAGTAATGGTTTTATTTTACAATATCATTGTTTATTAATATTCATTATGATAAAGTTTTTTATAATGACCCATCCTTAAACATAAATTTTTCTAGTTACTATTGAATAAAATTTATTTTAATTTATTCCTAAATATCTCTTAGGTCTAGGATTTTAGTGAATTAGGACAAAATTTTAGATAAACATTAAATATTACAAAGTAAATAAGTCTACACACCATCTTTTTTTTTCAAAAAACAAAATATATTAAAATGAAACATGGTTTCCTTTCAATACCAATATTAAGACCTATTAAAAAAATTTAAAAACATTTGATGAGCAGAAAAACATTATTAAGGGAATAAATGGAAAGAGTTTACAAGTGATCTTGATATATATAAAAAAGAACATGGGGAATTTCATAAAGGAATGAGAAAGAGGAATATCATAAAATTAATTATGGGGATTATATAATAAAAATATTGATAAAAATTTTATTTTAGGAATTTATATACATATCACCATAGTCCATCCCCAAGGAGTCATATCCCCAAGGTTCATCCCTAAGGTTTCATATCACCAACATCCATCCTCATGGTGTCATAGAAATTACCATGGTAATTCACCAAGGTATCATACTGATTACCAAGGTTATTCTCCAAGGTAACATAAAACATTACCAAGGTTATTCACCAAGGTATCATAAAATATGTCATCTCTAGAGATTAATTTCATTACCCATTGCATTTTATGGAGATATATGTCCCACAAATCTCATAATGAAATCATTCTTATATGTCCCACAAATTAATAAATCATTCATCATTGCATAAACCATGAAATAAATAGGTTGTCTTAAACATGATTCCATCATAATCGATATAAAATAAATGGATTTCCTAAAAATAATTCTGTCATAAAAATAATTAAAAAAAAGTAATAATAGTGATATAAACATAAACATATGTCATCATAGATTGATTTTTTTTGAAAAAACACTTGAACATAATTCTTGGGGAAAATATTCCTTTTCTTTTTAAAAAATGTTTTCTTTTCTTAAAATTCCACGGATAATTAAAAGAAAAAAATTTAGTTTAAAATAAAATTTAAATCATGAAGAGGAATATTCATAGAAATAATGTTTCATGAAACCATAAAAAATCTATTCACGCCGTTTAATTTAAAAAAAACATTCTCCTCTTAATTTTTTTAAATAAAATCAAAAAGGTCCTCAAATTGAATAATGAAAAAATATTCCTTTCATACCATTTAATAAAAATAAACAAAGGGTAAAATTAACTTTAATAAATTTTAGAATAATAGAAAAGATGTTACATAATTCTGAAACATGGATTTAAATGACAAATATACCCTTCTAAATACTTATGTATAATAAATCTGAGATTAAAATGTGATTGTAAAATTTTCCCTTACAAATATCATATCATTAGATTAAAAATATATATAAATGAAATTATTATGTGTAAAAATAAAAAAATACACCCAATATATGTTTATATTCAGATTAGAGTACATTTACACATGTTTTTGAAAAACAAAACCAATGACAGGGATATATAACTCAAAGAATGGATATTGAGATAAGAATACCCTTACCTTGTGTACGACTTATCTCGTTCATTATTTTTCTTCTTAATAATAATAATAAAAGAATTTATACTTTTTTGAAGAAAAAAAATTAATGTTTTTTATTATTTTAATATCACTTATTACTATTTTATAATAATTACATAATTACTTAAGTTCATATCAGATGTTTAGTCGGTATTCGGCACTTGAGTCAAAAATGAACTTGTTATGATTACAAATTGTCCATATGGAAATAAGTACATAATATAAAAAATGATATTCATGATTTAAATGACATATAAACATCAAATATATATATATATATATATAATAATCCATAATATATTGAGATAAGATATGAAATGCACAGTTCATTGAGATGTTAGGTCGTACATACAATTGAATGTTACTTTCATTTAATTTTCATATTAAAAGAATTAAAAATTATTTATACTTAAGTATATTAGAATTATAGTATATTATATATGTTATATGATTTACATAGTTTCAGTATATCCATCTTTTATACATTCTATGTATAGCATGAATGAGTCATATCACTTTGGGGGGAGTTAGTCCACACTTCCTTAAATGAAATTGGAATATATATTCAACATGAAAAGCATAAAGACATGTTATTAATGAAAATTAGAAAATAATATATATAATAAAAATATAATATATATCATACATAAATACAGATCTATCATAATGGCCACCATGAGAGGTGGTAGGAGAAATTTGAACAATCATTGTTTCGTGAGGCAATAGTTCATCGTACACAGAAATAGAATGTTCTAAATTTATTACATAGAGGTGTGTGTAATTGTAAGTAATAATATTAGAATAAAAAATCATATTATATTTATAATACTAGGTTTTTTATAAAATAATATAATAAATAGAGTTTAGGTAGTTGGATAAGGAAAATAAGGTAAATGAGCTTTACAGAAGATGATACCTCTTAATCAGGTAACTAGTTTTGATTTGAGACAAAAGGATTCCTTGACATTATTTATTCACAAGGTAAGGATTCTTGGAGTTATTTAAGGATGTTGGGAGCTTATTTGGGTTGATTTTGGATGATCCTGGGGGCTTGAGAGTTCTGAGTAAGTGGGTAGAATTGGTTCCCTTTTATAAGAGCAAGGAGAGGCACTTTAGGAAAGTCTTGAAATATTATTTTATTATAAATATATTATTGAATTATAAAAGTTAAAATTTAAATATATCTATGATAATATGATTATGGTAATAAATCCACTAAACTAATGGGTTTTCAGAATATTTAAGTCCCATTATTGACCTTATCTTTTAGCATTAACCCTTAGTTAAAAACATTAACTCTTACCATGTCTTCTTGTATTATCATAATATATGGTTACTATAAAACTCCAAGATAACCACAAGAAGATAATTAATGATATTTTTAACATTATATATGTGTTTTGGAATAATATTATCTTTTTATGACAGTTATATCATTTAATAAAATAGTATTTTTTTAAACTCATTTATGTAAAATTGGACCCTATTTTGTAATTGATTTTTGTTAAAGTCATAACAATTTGATTCATTATAAAAAAAGGAATTAAATCATCCCAAACATGAAAATTGCATCTGAACAAATAGTTTATGTAATAAAAATTTTGAGATTACATTTATTTTAATATTTATAATATCATTTATTTGAATATTTCATTAATAAGGTAACCACTGCATCATCATTGCATCATAAAAAAATTAGTTATTTAATGTTTAAAAAAATACCATGATGTAGGAAATACATTTATCTCCATAATTAAAATGTATAGTCAAATATATCACATATATAACTCAAATTATATTTTTTGAGTAATAAGATACTTCTTTAAGTTATGTTTCCCATAACATTATAATAAATGTTATAAAATGTCATTATCTTACCCTACTAGGTCCAGAAAGCCAAATTCTAGGCCTAAGGATTGTTTTGGTCACCCAATACTCATCCAATAGGATTAGTACAAGTTTCATTATTGTTTTATATTGTTATAAAATTATTTTTTCCCTTATTTACCTAATTACCCTTTAATTGTGGTAAAAAAAATAATTACTAAAGTTACTATTCAGAATACCAAAAAAATAAAAGGGTCCTATTTACATAATTTTTACCTTCTAATTCTATATAAGAAACTTATTTTTCAAATTAAAAACATATAATTGGAAGAATGTTTTTTAAAATTAATTCTCATTGTTAAAACAAGATAGCATGTTTTTAAATTTTTAAAACATTGCAAAAGATTGAAATGGTTTTACATCTGAATTATATATAAAATTAATACCAAAGATATAATGTATAATAATTAATTAAAATATATTCTATTTATACATTAAAACCATTAAATAAAATTATTTTACCATATAAATTATCTCTATGGAAAAAATTTGTTTTCTATTAAAATATAGCAAATTTTTAATGTTAATCAAAACCTGATAGTAATCAAAAAAATAAAAAATTCATCCAAAGAATATTTAGATTTACCACTTCTAATAATAAGTTTATTTGTTTCTAATAAAACTTATAATGGTTTCAAAAAAATGTAAAAATGTTTCGCAATTAAAAGGTGGTAAAATGACCTTTTAAAAATATTAGAGTAATTTATGATAAAAATTCAATCATTCTAATTTTAGGCCTCTAAAATTTGTTTAAAAAATTTAGAAACACTTATCAAACATATGTAATCATATTTTTTTTAGTTTTACTCATTCCCACCAGTACAACAGCTAGCCGTTAACCACTATTTAAAATAAAAAAAGTTATTATTGTTTTTTTAGTATAACTCATTCTTGTGTGCATTGTAAGATTTCAAAGAAACTTGATGTTGCGTGTCAAGTACACTTTCATAAAAATCATACACTTTAACATAAATTTAATTTTCATAAATATTAGTTGATATGAATATTAATTATTATATAAATACCTAGTATGTTACATCATTCCCCCATTTTTGGATAGTGCGTCCGCAAAATTTTAAAATCGGGCTTGGTTACATCATTGAAAATCCCACATCAGAAAATGAGTCAAAATAACTACAATATTTAAAGAAGTAAAAATAAGTACAATGGTTATCCAAGATAGCATATAAATGGATTCCATGTAGGGAAATATGGATATGGAATAAAACCTGTCCATATTGTTCAGATAGAGAGTGATAGAAAACATGTTGGGGAGAAAGTTAACAATAAAAAATCCACAAACTTGTGATAGGTTCAATGGTTATTAATTTACTGGTAGTAAAAGTAAATGGAATACATATCTATTTTAATATAATTTTCATAAATTTAAGTAGTTTTATTACTACCTTTACTAAGATCAAAAAAAAATACTTACTTTAAAAGTATAGATTCATCTTCTAATGAATTTCCATCAAACTCTCATCTTTTTCTCTAAATGATGAGTGTTCTGTGTAATTTAAATTTTATAGAATCACATAATAATTAAATTATTAACTACTTTTTTATGTTATATTTATATATTAAATATAATTAAAATGGTTAGTTCATGATATGACAATTCCTAAAATAAATAAACCTTAAATGATGAAAAAATACTTCAATATCCAAAATTCAAAAAACAATACCCAAAGTTCAAAAAATACCATTCAATAATCAATTGTCCTTAAAATTCCTCAAAATAATACAAAATAATATTTAAACACAAAATGATGAAATATTTGATCACATAGTCTTTCATGATAAATTTATGACATTTATTTCCTAATAACATTAACCACTTTTAATGTCTCATTCCAAAAATTAATTGACCTTATCACATGATCTCCATGATAGGATAATAAATTACTAATTCTTATATGTACACAATTAAATAATTAATCCTTTAATCCTCAAATAAAACACCATATTATTCTTTTTAACTTAATCATATAATGTCCCCAAAACAGTGAACATCGTCAAAAATAACATTTATCACTTAATCCCCAAATCATTTTCCAACCCCATGGTTCTATATTTTATAAAATATATGTATCCAAAATTAACTTATTATTTATTTATCGAATTTATTTCCTAAAAATAATGAATTTATAATAACCAAGGACTTCACATTGGTTAGTGGTAGGTGAAAATCTAAGTCGCACTTCATTTTTAGGTTCGATTACCACAGCTTTTTCCGACGCGATAGGTTCTCACATAGTCTGCATGTTTTCCATTTAAATAACTATATGATTTTATAAAATTTTAAAAAATGAGATAAAATCCTGAAAAATGAACATAAAATATTTTAACCTCAATGGTTATCTCATACCTTCCATTTTGAAACCCAAAAATTAATAACCCTTAATTTCCACAAAGGTGAGTTTCACAAAAACTACCATTAGTCACCTTAATATTTCAGTTCTTAAAGCCTCAAAAGGGGTTTATAATGAATTGAACATACAATCTATATTATGATGAAAAACTCATGATGATAACCCTAGCCCCTAATAAAACATCTTTATCTCCAAAGATGTATAAACCCTTCTCTAATACCAACTATAAGGACCTGGCCTTAAACATAACTTATTCTAGGGACTTTTGTCTACAATTCATTTTCATGAACTTTCAAAGAATTTTTAGGTCAATAGATTTAGATAATTGGGAAAAATATTACTTAAACATAAAATTTATAAAATTAGACAAGTCTATATGCAATCTATTTTTACAACAAAACAAAAACTATTAAAATGAAAAATGGTTTTTTTCCAAGAAAAATCTTGATCTACTATATTGGTTTCATCTTATCTGTCCTTAGTAATCTCAAGAGCTATGAAAAACATTTAAAAACATGGGATGATCAAAAAATTCATAATAAGGTAAAACAAGGGAAATAGTTTACATGTAATGTTGGGTCACGACCCGCCCCTGGGGCCCGTGTCGTGACTATCCCAAGCCCGCCTTCCATAGGCCAGGTGATGGAGACTAGCACCAAAGGTATAAATCCATAAACTGGGAAGGAATTTCCTTTATAATGTGAAAACAAACACAATAGAGAATGAGATGGAAACAAAACACTATAAAACACTGTATACAAAAGGGGTGCTAAAATGCTAAAGGGGGGCTGGAAATACATGCCCAACTATAAAGTATAGGGAAACTAAAAGTACAGGTACTGGAAAAAGGGAAAATTGATCTTGTATCTTTCACCAGGAAATCCTACCAGAAGTGTAGGTACAGATAGCCTCCACGACACTCCATGTCCATCCTTCTCCTCTGTGTACAGTCACACCGTGTGGTCCACATCCGGGTACTGTCCAGTCTTAGTACACTCAGCCTTGGTTAGCGCTCTTCGTCATCTCCATCCCACACAATGAGGTGCATGCATATCCCGTGCAGGGGTGAGTATAATGATACTAAGTAGGGACCCCGAGACGCTCAAGGTATCACAAATCCAACAAAGATAAACCAAAAAGTATGAAATCAACAGATATCCCTACTTTGGTATATTCCCATACATATACTTAAGTTATCAAGTAATTCATATCAATCATGAGTTAATCCCAAAAGTCGCTGACTCAGCTCAAATCAAGATTTTATTCTAGGGGTAGTATCAAGTAACATCCCCAGTCACACTTTCAAAACCTCAGATGATGGATAACTCTTCCTCTATTGATTACATTGGGCATGCCGCATCACCAAGGCGTTTCCCACTAACCTTGGACTGCTGAGGTACTCCTACTGTCGAGTACCGTGGGTCTGCTGGGTCAACAAGGCACTCCCCACCATGGGTTTTCCGCATCACCAAGTCACTCCCCCTCATATCCTGCTGAGGTACTCCTCATGTCGAGTACAGTGGGTCTGTCATGACACCAAGGCCCTCCCCACTGTGGGTGTGCCGCGACTCCAAGGTGCTTCCTGCTGGGCTAGTCAAATCACTCTGAGTTGAATCAGTCAGCAGTCGTCTAGTCTTAGCCAGCTACAAGGTCTCCGCAATAAGCTCGCTCGTCTTTGAGAGGAACCACTCCATGAGCTACATGTTGATATTATAACTATCACTAATCCCCACATAGAAATACCTCTAAGGTCCGACATGTCAGAGAGGTCTCAACGCAATAGATGACGTGTCAATCGGATGCTCGGTCTGTGACTTATTGGCCTTTTAGTCTCGGGGCCTGGTTGGATTCGTGCATTATCCAACCTGACCTCATCTCAACTATACCCTGAACTCTAGTTGGGTATACTAAAAGGGACTGTCGCGCTCTAAGAATACCAGCGCCGCTGACGATTCGTCAATCGGTCGCCTGGTGCCAAAGATATATCCGAAGAAAGTAAAGGAGTCGGTAATGGGCCTGGGTCGGGTCTGACCTGGTCCGACCCACCCAGTCCGACCCCATCTAGGCCGACCTGATCTGGGTCGAACCAGTCAGACCTGTTGGGTCTGGCCTGGCCCATTGGGCAGGCCAACCTGTTTGGTTCGACCCGACCCGCTAGGTCCTGCCCAGCCTGTGGCATGGGCGGTTCGGCTAGGATCGGGGCCGGTTCGGCTCAGAGCACCGCGAAGGTGTGACTCGGCGTCCTTTTTCGGATAGTCGAGGATGGTTTGGTTAGTGCCATGAGGGGAGCAGCTCAGGCGACACAGGGTGCGCGGGGCATGCGGGCCGACGCAGTTCTGTCGGGCGCAGGGGTGGCAGCCGGGCAGTCCGGCAGGCAGCCAGGTAGGCTGGTAGGCGGCTGGGTAGGCTGGAAGGTGGGCCGATAGGTATCTAGTTAGGGAACGGCCCGGCCGGCCGACAACCGAGGGGTGGTCGGGCAGGCTAGCGGGGGATAGGCCGGCTCTGGGCAGCAGCTCGACCCAGTGAGCGGCACTGTCGGTGGGGCCCAGCCGGGGCTGATGCGGCCGGTGGCGGTGCAGGACGTCATGGGGGATGTGCGGATCCTGGAATCCACAGGTAGTGTAACCTTTTTCTTCGCCACCTTCGTCACCTCGTTGCTTCATCGCCATGCCAAAGATCATTATAAAAGAGATCGACGGAGGGAGTCGGGCCATGTTAGTTTGGCCCGCACCCTCCGCGATTAGGGTGATAACAATCTATTCATCAAGTTAGGAGAACGATAAACAATAACTCAACCATCAAAGTAAACATATCCTTATTCTTCTTTTTGAAAGAAAGGTAGAACATGGCACAAAAAGAAAACAACCCATACCTTTGTTCGTTGATCATCGATGAATTCGCGGAAAGAAGATGAAAGTGATCGTCATTCTTCACGTCTGTCGTATACTTCCAATCCCGACCTCACGCATTCGATCATTGAAAACAATGCGGAGGGAAGTCCGGTTGAAGATGTTCCACGTCAGTAGGATCCAAGGATAAAGGTCGAAGGACATCGTTACCAGTATTCTTCATTGGAAGAACGCGTTCTTCAATCTTTAATTGAAAGTGCTTTTCTCTCTTCTCCCAAGTTTCCACCAAAATGAATATTCTAAGCTAAATAATAGATTAAGTTAATCTATTATTTTATTTTTAGAAAAAAAACTTAAAATGGGTGAATTAATTAATTTTTCTCCCCTTAATTAATTCAAGAGGTTGGTACGAAATTCAAATGGAGGATTTGGCACCATAAATGATGTCCATTGGCTCCATTAATGTGGAGGGTTAGTGGCACCATTAAGTTGGGGGCTCAAGATGTTTCTCCCCACATAATAGGGAGTTCAAGAGGTTTCAACCTTGGGTGGTCCCCACCATATCAAATTCGAAGAAGAGGTTAGGTTTGGGTGGCCCCACCACCATAACCTATTATTGGAGGTTAAGGTGTGGTGGTCCCACCTCCAACTTCCATGTGAAGGCTTTAACCAAAAAATAAAAATAAATCAACACACTTTATTTTTATTTAAATCATTCTCCAAAAACCCAAAAACTATCTTTTATTCTCAGCCCACTGTCGTTGAAGTGAAATTCTTCTTAAGCGAATACAGGTGCTGCGAGTTCAACGTTGCCCTCGAATCTAAATTCTGAGCACTACTTCAAATGTTATAAAAACCCTCTCGTATGTTTACTAAACGTACCCAAGAAAAACTTCATTAATTGATTCTAGGAACACTGGGCCTCGGAATCACATGCCGTTAGTTTTT
Source organism: Viscum album (assembly GCA_963277665.1). Lineage (NCBI taxonomy): Eukaryota > Viridiplantae > Streptophyta > Magnoliopsida > Santalales > Viscaceae > Viscum > Viscum album. The sequence continues at coordinate 1,411,267,175 of OY728125.1, forward strand.
GCAAACTCGTAAAATTCCCATGTATTTAAATAAAATTCCCACAGAAATTATGGGTCTTTACATTCTCTCCACCTCAGGGCATTGCATACCCATAATCTACAAATCGAACTAAGGAAACAAATGGGGTTACTGAGCATGCATCTGAGCCTCCCGCTCCTATGTGCTCTCCTGGAGGTTCCTATGATGCAAGCGAACTCGCACCAGAGGTATCGACCATCCATGAAGGAATCGCTCCTGTTGATCCTCAATATCCCCTGGAACCTCCGTAAAAGTCTCCCCATTGTCGACTTCCATCTCTCCATGGTGGATGCTGTGAGAAGGGTCACACATGTACCTTCTCAGCTGGGATACAAGGAAGAGGTCGTACACCCTGTGCAATAGAGGTGGATAAGTTAAGTGGTTTGCCACCTTGCCAACTCTGTTGAGGACGTGGAAAGGTCTGATGAACCTCAAAGATAACTTTCTGCCTTGGTCAAATCTCTATAATCCTCATCGAGGTGAGATCCACAAAAATATGTGGTCACCATCCTCGATATCTAGAGGTCTCTATATCCTGTATGCATATGACTTCTATATACTCTTTTCAGTCTTCATCTTCTCCTAGATGATATGCACCTTCTCTGTGCTAGCTCGTACCATCTATGGTCCCACTAGAGCTGACTCCCCAGGGTCAGTCCAGCACAAAGGAGATCTGCAAGGTCGATCATATAACACCTCAAAAGGTTCCATCTCAATGGTGGAGTGATAGCCATTGTTGTATGCAAACTCAACCAAAGGTAAGTGATCCTCCGAGCTGCGACTGAAGTTGAGGACACAAGCCCGCATCATATCCTCCAGATTCTAAATGGCTCACTCAGTCGGACCATCCATCTGAGGATGGAAGGTGGTGCTTAGAAAAATCTACATTTAGAAAGCCTCCTGCAACCCCTTCCATAGCGGGGAAGTAAACAGTGTGTTAGCATCAGAGAAAATAGATAAAAGTACTCCATGTAGCCGAACAATCTCCTACACATAGAGGTATCACAAGCTTTCTACTGAACCCTGTTCTCTGATCTGTAGGAAGTGGGCCGACTTGGTGAGTCAATTAATGATAACCCAAATCAAGTCGTGACCTCTGGATGTACATAGAAGTCATGTCAAGAAGTCCATGGATATCCCATCCCACTGCCACTCTGGGACCTCTAAAGTCTGAACCAAACCTACTGGTACTTGGTTCTCTACCTTCACTTGTTGATAAGTGAGGCACCGAGATACAAACTCTGCAACTACATTCTTCATCCCCAGCCACCAGTGCTGTCGCTAGAGATCCAGGTACATCTTTGTCACTCCTGGATGTACCGCTAGAGGAAATGTGTGAAACTCCTTTAACACTTCCTCCTAAAGTGACACTGGCTCTATAGTACGTCCTCTGAAGAGGATGATGTGCTCCCCACCTTCAGAAAATCAATCACGTGCCTGCCCTATGGAAATCAGAGCATGTCGTGTCTCGCAGTCAGTATCTCCACGTTGTGCCTCCCTAACTCGCTGAAGAAGTGGAGGACTGACTATAAGATACTGAATGAAAGCTAATACATCTTGGTCCACAAATGATATCTATAAAGCAGCCAACTACTCTATCGCCTCTCCTAGAAGTTGTATACCAGATCTCAAATTTAGTGCATCTGCCACAACGTTCCCCTTCCTAGGAGTATAGACTATCTCAAAGTCATATTCTGGGTGGAACTCAAGCCAGCGTCACTATCTCAGGTTCATGTCCTTCTGAGAGAAGATATACCTAATACTTTTATGATCTGAGTATACGATAAAACTCTCTCCCATCAGGTAGTGTCATCGCATCTTCAAGACAAAGACCACTGCTCTTAACTCCTGGTCATGGGTAGTGTAGTTCTGTCATGTCGTCTCAGTTGTCGAGAACCATACGTGATCACTGCTCACTCTTGTATCAAGAAACGCATGAGTCTGGTTCCTTATGTGTCAGAGTAGACTACGTACCATATTCCCTCCTCTAAAATCCTCAAGATAGCCTCACAAGTCAGCCTCGGCCTTTGCTCCAGAAAGATCTGCTGGCATCTCTCTGACAACACAAAGGGTTTCCTCTTCTTCATCAAGGCTGATAGTGGTGCTGCAACCCTAGAGAAGTATGGTACAAATATCTAGTAGTAACCAACCAAACCAAGGAAACTTCATACCTCTGTCACACTCCTGGGTGGCTCCAAATCAAATAACTCCTCAAAAGTCACTGGATCCACTTCAAATCTATCCTCCAAGATGACATGTCCCAAAAAGTGAACCTCTCGGATCCAAAATTGTCACTTCGAGAGCTACCATATAGCTGGTTCCCTCGGAGTGTGTCCAGTACTACCTGGAAATGGTAGGAATTATCCTCCTTAGTAGTCGAGTAGATCAGAATATCGTCGATGAAGACTATGACAAAGCGATCGAGGTATGGATGGAAGATCATTTTCTTGAATCCCATGAACACTGATGGAGATTTGGTTATGCCAAATGGAATAACCAAGAACTTGTAGTGGTCGTACCAACATCTAAAGGTCGTCTTCTACACATCCTCATCTCAAAATCTAAACTGGTGATAGCCTGATCTGAGGTCTATCTTCAAGAACCACCGTGCTCCCTTCAGCTAATCAATGAGGTTGTTAATCCTCAAGAGTGGGTACTTGTTCTCCACGGTCACCTGGTTCAGGTGATGGAAATAGACACAAAGTCTCAAGATTCTATCTGCCTTCTTGGTGAACAGAATCGGGGCTGCCCAGGGAGAAACACTGGGTCAGATGAATCCCTTCCCCTGCAAGTCCTCTAGCTATATCCGTAGCTCGTGAAGCTTTTTTGGAGCCAACTAATATGCTGATGTAGATATCAGTTCCATCACAGGGTAAAGGTCAATGTAGAGGTCCACCTCTCTATGGGAAGTTAGACCGGTACATCATCAAAGAAAACATATGTGTACTAGTCCACCACTAAAGGATAAGTCAGACTCTCTACATCAACTTCTCTGAGGGTAAGTCAATCCAACTGATTAGTGATCGGCTATACTCTCCTCTGGGAAAGTCCATACTGCGCTTAAAAGGCTCCCTTCTCACTGGTGAAGGTGAACCTAGTCTCATACGTGTGGACACTCCACACGTTGAGCCTAATATAGTAAATCTAAGATTGCATTGTAGATAACCAATCCATACCCAGGATGACATCGTAAGGCCTCGACACCACTACGAGGAGATCTCAGACGACGATCTTTCCTCCTAGAGTAATCTCACACTACCGAAACCAATGCTTAATCATCGTGTCTACTCCCATAGGAGTCTCTAGCCGTAAGGATTGAGCTAATGGCTCTGTTAGAATATCCGAGTTCTGAACGAGGCTAGTGGCAATGAAAGAGTGACTGAAACCTGTGTCTATAAGTAATGCAGCTATGTTGAAGTAGACACATATCATACCTCAAATCATCTCCAAAGTGCCATGATTGTATGCCTCAGCTGCCTAGAGCTGAGCTCTCACCTGTCCACCTTCTCCTTGCAGTTGGGGTGGACCTACTGGTGGTGGCAGTGGTAACATCTCAAAACGTCATCCACAGCCAGCTACACGGCTATATCCAATGCCACATCCTCCTGCTCCCTACTAACCTCCTCGATCGAACCTCTTCCTCTTCCTGGGAGGTCCCTCAACGATCTGATGATCATCCGAACAACTGGTCAGTCAGTCACAAGCCATATGATCGTGCCCGCCGCATGAGTAACACTATCCACTCCTGGAATGTATGGCTCTGTCTCTTGTGCCCTGCACAATTGAACCTGAGTTATGAGGTTGTCCACCCATAGGTCTGGTCCTCTTGGACCTCTGTGACATATGTCTACTGCCTACTGTAGAAGACTCTGCTACATGTCGATTTGTGGTGGATCTCGCTACTGAAGATTGCTCAGTATGGAAAATCTCCACTAAAAGGTCTCTCTCTAGCACCCCTTTCTACGTCGTCATACTGAGGGAGATCATCAAAGCCCTGATATCTCACCTGAGTCCCTGATCGATGGTCTGGGCCCTAAAAAATTGTCCCCGCACCATATCTGTGGAGTAGCGTGAGAAGTCGGGGAACCTCACTGAGTATTGTGCCACCGTCATGCTGCCCTACTGCATATGAAGTATCTCCTGTATCCGCAAGACATATAGGGTGGCTGGGAAAAACTCCACCCAAAACAAGCTCTTGAAATCTTCCCATAGAAGTGTCTCATCATCATGCACCTAGAGCATCATGCTCCGCCATCTGCCTACGGTTGCCTGAAGGAGACTCACGGCAAGGATCAATATAAGATCATCATGTGTCCCAACTAGTCTGAAGACTCTCCCCACAGCCTCCTACCAATCCTCAACTACCTGCAGGTCCATATCTCCCCTGAACCTGGGTAGAATTTGGTGTTGGAAATCGTTCAACACGCTCAAGAAGCATGCATCGTCTACTGCTGGTGCTGGTGGCATCGGTGGCCCAACGGGTAGTGGAACCCCTGGTGCATCCGCTGGAAGAGGCCCCTACACTAAGGCCTTGTAGCTTGGTGGTCTATCTGTGTGTACAACTCTCGGGGATCTAGCTGGTCATTCGTGGGGAGGCATCTTGAAAGAAACATATGTGACACGGTCAATGATTATAACTGGTGAGCTAACCTAGTTGAGCTGACATAAAGAAAATTTTTGAAAAAAACACACGCAATCAGTGTTTTCATGCACAGATTCAAAAATTAGTAGTAAGGGTCCTGGTGTATGGATACATCGGTCACCGCAGCAACACCGGACTCCCTGAACTGAAAACCACACTAAGTACCCTTAGCATTATTTCTTCAAAAATTGGTATCAGAGGAGTCGGTTCTACCGAAGAACTTAGGACTCTGACCGGCCTGGTCGTGCCCTGTCCAGCCGCCCCCAGCCTGCCTAGCCTCCTCTTGTGTTCCCAGTCGAACAGTGCTAGTCCACCCGCCCCACGCACCCCACGCGACCCATTCACCTCGCACGCCCCACACGCCCCGTGCCGCCCGTGCCGCACCCCTCATGGAACTAACTAAACCGTCTTCGACCATCTGGGTTGAGACTCCGAGACACAAGTTCACGACTCTCTAGGCAGAACCAGCCCCGAGCCCCAGCCGAACCCCCTATGTGCCCTTCTGGACTAGTCCCAACAGGCCAGGCCAAACCTAACAGGTTGGCCCACCCGACGGGCCAGGCCAGACCCAACAGTTCTAACCGATTTGGGCCGGATCCGGGCCCACTACCGACCCCCTTACTTTCTTCATCCATTTCATTGGCATCAGAAGACCGATTGATGAACCTTCAGCGACGCTGGTATTCTTAGAGTGCGATGGTCCTTTTGATTATACCCCATTGGAGTTCTGTGTAGAGTTGAGATACGGTGAGTTTGGATCTTGCAAAAATCCAATCGGGCCCTCGAGACTAGAATGCTAATAAATCACAGACCGAGCGTCTGATTGACGTGTCGTCTATTGCATTTATACCTCTATGACATGGCAGATCTTTGAGATACTTCTATGTGGTACTTCCTGACGGTGGGAGTATCGACCTGTAGCTTGTAGAGAGGATCCTCTCGGAGACATACGGGCTTAGTGCAGAGACCTAGTAGCTGGATGAGACCTAATGACTGCTGACCGATTCGACTCATAGATATTTTACTATCCCAGTGGGGAGAGCCTTGGGGTTATGACAAAGCCACAGTGGGGATTGCCTTGGTGTCGTAGTAGACCCACATTACTTGATAGGAGGAGTACCTCTGTAGGCTACGAGGGGGAGCGCCTTGGTGACGCTACAGACCTATGGTGGAGAGCTTCTTGGTGACGCAGCCGACCCATAATACTCGACAGGAGGAGTACCTCAGCAGTCCAAGGTTAGTGGAAGCACCTTTGTGACGTGGCCGACCCACAGTTCTAAATAGAGGATGATTTCTCTAGTAGATGAGGTTTTGACAGTGTGACTGGGGATGTTACTTGATACTACCCCTAGAATAAAATCATGGTTTGAGCTGAGTCAGTAAATTTTGTGTTTACCTCATGGTTGAGATGGATTACTTGATAACTTAGTTATATATATGGGCATATACCTAAGTAGGGATATCTCTTGATTTCATACTTTGTGGTTTATCCTCATTGGATTTGTGAGACCTTGAGGGTCCCGGGGTCCCTACTGAGTATCGTTATACTCACCCCTGCAAGGGCTATACCTGAACCTCATTATATTGGATGCAGACGAGGGATAACGCTGACATAGGCAGAGTGTACCATGACTGGATGGTACCCGAAGGTGGACCACATGGTGTGACGGAACATGGAGGAGATGGATGGACATGGATTGTTGTGAAGGCTATCTATACCTACCCTTCATGTAGGATTTCCCGATGGATGATCCATGTGCAGTTTTCCCTATTTCCAGTAATTGCACTTTTAGTTTCCTTGTACTTTACAGTTGGGATTGTATTTTCGGCCCCCTTTTACTTTCAACACTCCTTTTGTATACAGTTTTATTTAGGGTTTTGTTTCCAAATTGTACTCTGTTGTTCGAGTTTTCAAGTTATAAAGTCAATGCCTTCCCAGTTTAGGGATTTACACCTTTGGTGCTAGTTGTAGCCCCTAGCTTAGGGAAGGTGGGTTTGGGGTTGTCACGACATGGGCCTCGGGGGACGGGTTGTGAAAAATTGGTATCAAAGTGGTCGTCAATTCTCAGGAGTGGGTACTTGTTCTTCATGGTCACCTGGTTCAAGCGATGGTAGTTGACAAAAAGTCTACTGCTTCCATTCGCCTTCTTGGCGAACAGAATCAGGGCTTCCCATGGAGAAACACTAGGCCGGATGAATCCATTCACCTGCAAGTCCTCTAGCTATACCTACAGCTCACAAAGCTCTGCAGGAGCCATCAGATACGCTGGTGTAGATATCGGTACCTTCTCAAGGTACAGGTCAATGTAGAATTCCACCTCTCTACCAAGAGGTAGACCTGGAAAATCAACAGGGAAAACATCCATGTACTGGTCCACCACTACGGGATTAGTCGGACTCTCCAAATCAACTGCTCTGAGGGTAAGGCAAGCCAACTGATAAGTGATCGGTTGTACACTCCTCTAGGAAAGTTCATCATGTGCTGTAAAGGCTCCCTTCTCACTTGTCAAGGTGAACCAGGTCCCATTCGAGTAGACACACCGCACTTTGCTCCTAATACTATTAATCTGAGCATGGACTGTAGATAACTAGTCCATACCCAAGGTGATGTCATAAGGCCTCGATGCCGCTACGAGGAGATCCCAGCAGAATCATTCTCTTTATATAGTAATCTCACACTGCCGAAACTAGCGCCTAATCTTCGAGTCTGCTCCTATAAGAGTCTCTAGCCGTAAGGATCGAGCTAACGGGTCCATCGGAATCTCTGGGCTCCGAATGAGGGAAGTGGAAATGAAAGAGGGACCGGCACCTATGTCTATAAGTACTGCATCTAAGGTGGAGTAGGCACAAATCGTACCTCAAATCATCTAAGCTTCAGGTCCTTCTGAGATAAGATATACCTAAGACTCTTGTGATCTGAGTTTACGATAAAACACTCACCCATCAGGTAGTGTCGTCACATCTTCAAGGCGAATACCATCACTGCTAACTCCAGGTCATGGGTAGTGTATTTATGCTCATGATTTCTCAGCTGCCGAGAACCATACGCGATCACTGCTCACTCCAGAATCAAGACACACCCGAGTCCAGGCCCTGATGCATCGCAATAGACTACATACCCTAAGCCCTACTCTGATACCAATTTGTCATGACCCATCCCCCGGGGCCCATACCATGACTATCCCAAGCCCTACTTCCATAGGCCAGGGGCTGGTGACTAGCACCAACGGCATAAATCCCTAAACTGAGTAGGAATTTACTCTATAACTTGAAAACACACACAACAGAGTACGAGCTGAAAACAAAACACTAAAAAACTGTATACAAAATGAGTGATGAAAAGTTAAAGGTGGGTCGGAAATACAAGACCAACTATAATGTAAAAAAAACTGAAAGTACAAGTACTGGAAAAAGGGAAAATGGCTCTTGGATCATCCACCGGGAAATCCTACCTAAAGGGTTGGTATAGATAAACTCCACAGCACTCCATCTCTGTCCGTCTTCTTCGTGTACCGTCACACTGTGTGGTCCACCTCTTGGTTCCATCCAATACTATTACTCTTAGCCTCGGTCAGCATTGTCCGTTGTTTGCATCCAACACAATGAGGTTCTGGCATATCCCGTGTAGGGGTGAGTATAACGATACTCAGTAGGGACCCCAAGACCCTCAAGGTCTCACAAATACAAGGAGGATAAACCACAAAGTATGAAATCAATAGATTTCACTACTTAGGTATATGCCCATACATATACCTATGTTATCAAGAAATCTATCTCAATCATGAGGTAAACACAAAAGTTACTGACTCTACTCAAACCAGGATTTTATTCTAGGGATAGTAACAAATAACCCCCCAAGTCACACTTTTGAAACCTTGGATTTTAGAGAACTCCTCCTCAATTGAGTACAGTGGGTCTGCCGCATCACCAAGGTGCTTCCCACTAACCTTGGGCTACTGAGGTACTCCTCCTGTCGAGTACCGTGGGTCTGCTGCGTCACCAAGGCGCTCCCCACTGTGGGTATGTCGCGTCACCAAGGCACTCCCCCTCGTAGTCTGCTGAGGTAATCCTCCTATCGAGTACCGTGGGTCTACCATGACACCAAGGCCCTTCCCACTGTGGGTCTCCACGACTCCAAGGTGCTCCCCACTGGGCTAGTCGAATCACACTGATTCTAATCAGTCAGTAGTCGTCAGGTCTCAGCGAGCTACTAGGTCTCGGCACTAAGATCACTCATCTCCTGGAGGATTTGCTCTAGGAGCTACAGTTTGATGCTCCAATTATCACAAAGTACCATGTAGATGTATCTCAAAGTTCTACCACGTCATAGAGGTATCAACAAAATAGACGGTGCGGTAATCGGACGCCCGGTCTGTGAGTTATTTTCCCTTTAGTCTTGGGGGCCCTGTTGGATTCGTGCCCGATCCAACCTGGTCGTATCTCAACTATACCGCAAACTCCAGTGGGGTATACTCAAAGGGACTGTTGCGCTCCAAGAATACCATTGTCATTGACGGTTCATCAATTGATCATCTAGTACCAAAGATATGGCCAAAGAATGTAAAGGGGTCAGTAGTGGGCTCGGTTCTGGTCTGACCCGGTCGGACCGACATCATCTCGGCCGACCCAGTCTAGGTCAACTGGTCAGACCTTTTGGGTCTAGGCTGGCCCATTGGGTGTTCCATCTTATTAGGATCAGTCTGGCTCGCTGGGCCCTGCCCCGCTGGCCGCGTGGGGAGTTCGGCCTAGGCTCGAGGACGGTTCGGCCCAAGGGGCCGTGAAGGTGTGGCTCAACGTCTCTGCTTGGATTGTCGAGGAAGATTCAGTCATTTCCTCAAGGGGCGCGGCTCTAGCGGCATGGGGAGTGCGGGGAATGCTGGTCGGCGTGGTTCAGTGGGGTTCACGGGAGGCGGCCGGGCAGGCCAGAAGGCGGCTGGGCAGTGCACGTCCCGGCCAGCAGGCGGGCCGGTCGGCAGCTGGGCAGGGCTAGGCATGGCCAGCAGGCAGACCGGAAGGTGACAGGTAAGGGTGCAGCTAGGCAGGCAGGCGGCCAAAAGGCGGCTGGGCAGGTCGGTGGGTTGTGGGCCAGCGCGGGGCAGCGGCGCTATCGGGGGCGGGGTGGGACGGTGTGGGGGCGATGTGGATCACGAAGGCCACGGGGGCTGTGCAGATCAAGGAGGCCACGAACAGGGCTGGTTCGGCCGGTGGCGGTGTGAGACCCCGTAGGGGATTTATGGATCATGGAGGCCGCGGGTACTGCGGCCTTTTTCTTGGCCGCCTTCATCGCCTCGTTGCTTCATCGCCATGCCGAAGATCATTATAAAAGGGATCGACAGAGGGAGTCAGGCCATGTTATTTTGGCCCACAAACTCAATGATTAGGGTGATAAGAATCTGTTCATCAAGGTAAGATAATGATGAACAACAACTCACCCATCAAAGGAAACATATCCTTGTTCTTCGTTTTGAAAGAAAATAAGAACATGGCACAAAAAAAAGAAAACAACCTCTACCTTTGTTAATTGATTTTCAATGAAGTCACGGAAAGAAGATGAAGGTGATCGTCCTTCACCGCATCCACCGCACGTTTCCAATCCTGAGCTCGTGTGATGGCTCGTTTATGACAATGCGGAGGGAAGTCTGGTTGAAGACATTTCACGTCGGTAGGATCCAAGGATGAAGGCTCAATGAGATCGTTGCCAGCTTTCTTCATTGGAAGAATGCATTCTTCATTCTTTGATGGTGAGAGCTTTTATCTATTCTCCAATGTTTCCACCAAAATGAATATTCCAATCCAAACAATAGAGTATGTTAATCTATTATTTAATTTTTGGCACAATATTCATAATGGGCGAATTAATTAACCTGGATCCCCTTATTTAATTCAAGATTTTGGCACAAAATTCAAATGGAGGATTTGGCACCATAAATGTTGTGTGTTGGCTCCATTAAGGTGGAGGGGTGGTGGAACCATTAAGTGGGGAGCTCAGGATGTTTCCCCCCACTTAATGGGGAGTTAAAGTGGTCTCAACCTCAAGTGGTCCCCAGCATATCAAACTTGAAGGTGAGGTTAGGTTTGGGTGGATCCCACCACCATAACCTCTCATGGGAGGTTAAGGTGTTGTGGTCCCATCTCCAACTTCCATGTGGAGGTTTTAACCAACAAATTAAAATAAAGCCACACACTTTATTTTTATTTAAATCAGTCTCTAAAAACCCAAAAACTATATTTTATTCAAGACCCACTACCGTTAACGTGAAATTATCTTTAAGAGAATATCGGGGCTGTGAGTTTAGAGGTGCCCTCAGATTTCAATTCCGAGCACCAGTTAAAAAGTTAAAAAAATCCACTCATATGTTTACCAAATATACTTGGAAAAATCTTCAGAAATTTATTTTGGGCACACCGAGCCTCGGTATCACGCACCCACAGTTTTCGCAGACTTGTAAAATTTCCATGTATCTAATAAAAAAATTCCACAGAAATTATTGGTCTTTACATCTCGAGAGATTTAAATAAAATCATGAGGAATTTCATAAAGGAATTGGACAGAGAAATATCATAAAAATAAGTACTTGGATCATAACATAAAAATGTGGCTACAAAATTTAATTTAGACATTCGTAAGAATATCTCCATGGTCCATACCCAATGTATCATATCACACATGTCCATCCCCAAGGATTCAAATCACAATGTTCCATCCCAAAGGTTTCATAAAAACTACCAAAGTTATTCACCATGTTATTGTAAAAAATACCAAGGTTATTCATCAAGGTATTATAAAATTTATGAAGGTTATTCACCAAAGTATCATAAAACATGTCATATATGGATAATAATTTTTTTACCCAATGATTTATATAGAGATATAGTTCCCAAAAATTTCATAATTAAACCATTCTAAAATTTTCCACAAAAACATAAATCTTTGATCATTGCATAACCCATGAAATAAAATGGGGTTTTTAAACATTATTCAACCATAATCCCTATAAAATAAATGGATTTCATAAAAATAATTCTATAACAAACACAATAAAATAAAGTAATATTATGAATAGAAACATAATAATTTTTCATCTTAGATGAAAAATAATTTTGATAAAACACATAAACATAATGATTGAGGAAAATATTATTTCTTTTAAAAAATATTTTCTTCTCTCAAAACTCAGCATAATTTTAAATGAAAAGAATATAGTTTAAAATAAACATGAAATCATGCAGAGGAAGATTAATTGAAATAAGTTTCCATGAAATTATAAAAATAAATTCATTCAATATAAGTTAAAAAATATTATCCTCTTACTATTGCCGGAAATGTAAAAAATTACCAAAAATTTAATAATGACAAAAGATTCCTCTCATACCATTTAATAAAAACTAACCAGAGGTTAAAATTAACATTATAAAATTATATAAGAATATAAATAACATTACATAACTAGGAAAAATAGATGTGGATGATAAATATAACCCAATAAATACATACCTATAAACAATATCGAATAAAAATGAGACTGAACAATTATCCCTAACAAAGATCTTTTAATTAGATTAAAGAAATATCAATGGCATTATTATGGGTGAAAATTAAAAAAGACCCCCAATATAAGTGTTTATAATATTTCAAACAATCATAGTAAATTCACACATGTTATTTGAAAAAACCAATGAGATGTATATTTCACTCAATGTATGGAGATTGAGTTAATATTTCCCTTTCCTTGAGTTTGACTTGTCTGGTTTATTCTTTATCTTAATGAATAAAAATCATAATTAAATTTATACTTTTCTGAGAATAAAATTATTTTTTTAATTCCTTTTATATCAATTTTTACCATGTTATAACAATTGCATGATGATTTAAGTACATATCGGAAAATTAGTCGATATTCGATACTTGAATCAAAAATGAACATTTTTTTATTACAAATTGTCCATATGGTCATAAGTCAATCATATCCTGAATGATATTCATGATTTAAATAACATATAAATATCATATATATATATATATATGTGTGTGTGTGTGTTTTTTTGTTCATATTTATAATAATCCATAAAATTTGTAGATAAGAAATCAAATGCACTGTTCATAGAGATGGTAGGCCGTATGTACGCATGAACTCTATTTTCACTACTTTTTCATATTAAGAAAATGAAACATAATTTATACAAATATATATTATAATTCCAGTATAATATAAATTTAATATATGTTACATAGGTTCATTAAATCCATTCTTTATACATTACATGTATTGCATGAATGATTCATATCACTTTAAGGGGGTGGTAGTCCACACTTCCTCAAATGAAATCATCATATTTATAGAACATGAAAACCATAAAGGTATGTTATAAATGAAAATTACATAATAATAGATATAATATATATCATATATATCATACATAAATATGGTTTTTCATAATGGCCACCCTTAGAGGTGGTAGGGGAAAATTGAATAATCATCATTTCGTGAGGTAGTAGTTCGCTGTACATAGAAACAATATGTTCTAAATCCATTACTTAGAGATGTGTTAATGTGTAGGTCAAAATGTTTTCATAAAAAAATACTAGTATATAAATAATACTATTGTTGTTATAAAATAATGTAATAAAGAAAATTTATGGGGTTGGATAATACAAATTATGGAAAGGAGCCTTAGAGAAGATGTTACCTCTTAATCAGGTAAGTACTTTTGATTTGAGCCCAAAGGCTTCATTGAGTTTTTTCCTCCAAATTTAATGCTTATATGAAAAATTTAGGGATTTTGGGAGCTTAATTGAGAATAATTAGGCTGATACAAGGGGATTAAGATTTGTGAGTATATGGGTAGAGGTAGTGCCCTTTTATAAGAGGGAGGAGGGGAACTTTAGGAAAGTCTTGAAATGTTATATTATTATAAATTTATTTTATAATTATAATTGTTGCAATGTGATATATTTCTAGGTTAAGAGGAATATGGGCCGAAAAGATCTAAACCAATAGGTTTTAGACAAGTTTAGGTCACAAAATTAACCTTATCTTTTATCTTTAACCCTTAGTTAAAAACATTAACTCTTACCATGCCTTCAGGAATTTTCTTAATATATGGTTACTATGGTTAATATTTAATTACAATTAAACAAAAAGTGTATCAATAATTGAAATTTTCACATTATATAATTCATTTGTCCAAATATTATATTTTTAGTACTGTTATATCATTTAATAAAATAGCATTAGTTTTCAAAACTAATTTATTTCAATTTTGACACTATTTTGTAATTGATTTCTATTATAATCATATAAACATTATTCCTTCAAACCGGAGGTATTAAATCATACATAAAAAGTCAATTTAATCCAAAAAATTCGTTTCTATCCTAAAAATTTACAAATTATATTTATATTAATATTTATAATATCATTTATTTGATTATTTCATTAATATGGTAAACACTATATCAATATTGTGACCTAATAAAATTATTTATTTAACGTCTAAAAATTTTAAATAAAATTCCATGATGTAGGAAATCATTCTATATTTCTAATTACTATTTATTTTTGGATATATTACATATATATCTAAAATAAAAATTTATTTGGTAATAAGATACAAGTTTAAGTTATATTTCCCTTAACAATAAATTAAATGTTATAAATTATCATTATCTTACACAAGTGGGTCCTGAAGGCCAAAAGATCGGCCTAAATATTTTTTTCGTCACCCATTACTTATAAAATAGTACTAAGACAAGTTTTAGGGGTGTTTTTATTATTATAATATTGTTTTTACCCTTATTTACTTAATTTACCATTTAACAGTGGTAAATAAAATTAATTACTAAAGTTACTATTCATAATGTCCAAAAATAAAATGGACCTATTAAATAATTTTGAACTTATTTTTAAAATTATGTAACCAATTTTTACAAATTAAAATAATTTAATTAAGAGAAATTAATTTAAAATTAATTTCCAATGTCAAAATGAGAAAGCGGGTTTTCTAAAAGTTAATAAATTGCAAAAGAATAAAATATTTTTACATTTCAATTTTTTATAAAATTAATACCAATAAACTAAATTATTATAAATGATAAAAATATATTCTATTTATACTTTAAAACCATTAAATAATATTATTTAACTATATAAATTATATTGATGGTAAAATTGGTTTTCAATTAAAATTTAACCCATTTTTACTATTTATCAAAACATGATAGTTATCAGAAATAAATCAAATATTCATCCAAAAAAAATTTGATGTATATATTCTAAAGAATATGTTGATTTTTTACATAGAACATATAATAGAGAAAAAAACTATATTTAAAAAGGTTTATCCATCAAAAGGCGGTAAAAAACCATTTTGAAATTAGAGTGTTTTATGCTTAAAATTAGATTCATTTTGATTTTAAGAATATTTATTAGATAAAAGTAAAAAAAATTATATACATGTGTTATAATATTATAGTTGGTTTTTTTCATTCCCAAAAATAATATATCCAGGCATTAACAATCATTTAAAATAATAATATTATTATTGTATTATTTTTTGATATAACTCAATGTTGTGTGCAACGTAATATTTTAAAGAAACCTATTGTTACATGGTGAGTATGTTTTCAAAAAATGTTTCCAATTTAACATAAAACAATTATCTTATTCATAAATATTAATAGATATGAAAATGTATTATTCTATAAATTCCAACGGTGATTTATTTTTAAGATAAAATTTTATGATATTTCTCTCATAAAACTCATCTATTTTCTTATCATATCGTTATTTATATAGAATAAATGTTTCCATTTATTTTTAATATATTTAAGTACTCAATATACCAATAGAGTGGTTCTAAATAAAAATTTACATTATTTATATATTTAGTCAAAATTCATTTTTTTTAATGTCCATGTTTTCCCAAAATGTTTTAAAGAATGATTTTACTATTATATAATGATATATTAAAGAAATTTTTATCAATTTTGTGAATTTTTAAATTAAATTAACAATTAATATTTTATTCAATATTTTAATGAGTTAAATTTTAATTTTTAACTGTAAATGTTGAAGGAATATTTTTTTTAATGGGTACAAAATGAATGATATTTAATGCCACCATGAATGCCAAATAATTTAATGATTCCTCTAATATTTTCCAACATTATTTTAAAATAATTTGTTTACTTTAATATTTTGGAAATTCTTAAATTATAAGTTTTTTTTCAATGCGTAAAGTGTATTTTTCGCAAGAATATTTTAATGATATTTGTATGGTATTACTATTCATCAACAACAACAGCCTTGTGTTTATTATGATTTAAATGTGTTATTATCCCATAACACTATACTTATTCTTTCTCTAAATTGTTTAGGATTATAGTTATGATATTTTAAGGAAAACTAGTTATTTTTCATGGGTTATTCTATAATGCATTTAATAAACTTTTATGAGTTTTTTTATCTACATAAGTTTTGATATGAGGATATAATTAATGTTTCATGACATTATAGAACAGATTTGTACGATTTTCATTATGTGATGGGTGGGAATAAAATTGTGTATCCATCCAATGAATTATGTAATGTCTAATATATCATGATATATCTGTGGGAAATAAGTCGATGTGAATGATTAATTATGGTGTAAAATTTGATGTTATTGATCTGTTATGGGAAAAAAGTCATCATTCTTGATCTATTATGGGAAACAAGTCAATGTCTATAATCCACTATGAGAAACAGTTGTTGGTGCATGGAATATTATGATATGATAGTATCACTAGTAAGGCTTGATATATTAAATGGTTTCTATAAGTGTGATGGTTCCTACTTATCTGACATGAACTTATGATTCATGACTAATTAATGATGATTTATCACACTTATGATTCAATTATTTTGAACTGACAATGTTTTATCCCATGAATTTTTCATACTATATAGGATATATTGGGTATGAATATCATAAGTTACATTCATGATCCTATAAACATATTCTTACGTTATTAGTTTATATTATCATTGAAATATTTCCCACATCTTTACCCTCACCGAGAATCTAAGATATCTCTTTCATATATTTCTCTAAATATAGTAAAACCATATTATCCCAGGGTGAGTTTTTTGTAATGTATTGAATATTCATCTAAAAATAGGAAATGTATATATATGAATTTCTTGGTTCATTATATTAATCACATAACCATTGGGATTGTAAAAGTGGTACGTCATTACTTGTGTGTATCTCCATGGTGTACATTTCTTAGCATGAATTTCCTATCATGTAACCCATGGTTGAATGAACTTGATCACCTAAGCATAATCACATAAGACTGATAGTATATAACATCTCTTATAATACTAATTTCATTTACATGGTTTCATAATCCTAATCGCATAACCCAACTTAGTATACATCTGCAGGTTCTCATATGCTTAACTATAAGTGTGTAACTCCTCTTTCAGAATGCAATCACAAATCTCCAATTGAACCCCCAGATTCATGGTCTTTCCTCCCTTCTCCCTGAATCATTTCTCCAAATGATTATTTTTAATATTTATCATCCTTTTCTAAATGATGTGAGAATTTTTTATTTATAGGTAATATCCACCATTTTATTCTCTAAAAACCATAGTTACCTGATCATTACACAACCTGAGTACATATGTTAAATTATTCCCTGTGTAACTAACTCAACTATTTAAAGTAACCCTATCAATAATCCAACCCATAATTTAACCCATACAAAATCCAGTCAATATACATTTCTATTGTAACTTTCCTAACATGATCTGTAGAGTTTCTCCCTTGCGTGAATCCTTTACATTTAAAAGATTTACCTAAACTCATTCACGTGAACTTAAATACTTTATATGAATGAAATACATCACATATCAAAAGAAAAATCAGTATCCCATGGAAATTCTGGAACTCCATGAAAACAATCATATCATTCATTGTTCAATTAAAAATACTCTATCATGTGATCTCTTACAGATTTTGTGCTAAAAACCTACTTAAATCATGACATCTCTCCACCTTAGAAAACGTCACCCCCTTATGTGATAATCATGGTCACATCTCTAAATTAATTCATCCTAATGTGATCCCATTATTACATCATACATACATGGTTCCCACTCATCACATAAATCGATATCACATGACCCATAAGTGTTTACGCAGCCATATGACCCTTACTTACTCATTAAATCAGGTGAATTTAAGGTTCTACCTAAGAAAAACATACATTTTAATGTGTTCATGTGACCAAAAAAATTATGGGTTTATATTATTACATATTAATTCACTAATTTATCTTACTCCCAACACTAAATATTCACTGAAGAATTAATAATATATAGTCAATATTAATGTTTTTATCACAAAAAAAATATTGAGAACATTATTCAAATTCATTTTTTTTACACAGATATATTGATAATATATTTCAAAAAACTAATCTAAATTATTTGATTATTTTTTTATTTATCCAGATTTAAATTCCAAAAAATAATTCAATTATATATTTGGATAACTCATCCATCTAATGGGCCATATATCCCACATTAGAAGGCCCAATTAATCATCTAATGAAATTGGAAAACTTGCGATGTTCTATTTTTTGGGCTCAGTCTAGATGTCCAAATTAATTGATACTCCACCATTAGTCTAGGATCATTTCATTACGACATGGATAAAAATATAAATTTCCAATTCATCCTTAATTGGGATCAATTCATGAATGAAATTCCATCCCACCTATAATTGAATAAAAACTCACCATGATTGACATTTCTATCAATCCAATAGTATAAGTAATATGTTTTTTTGGTATAAATAAAAGTGGTATGTGAATAAATTTTTATATGAATGTGATCCAAAATCAAGCCTGATTCATAGTCCTAAATATATTCACATTACGGTGTTTAAAAAATTATAGATAATTTTGGACAGAAAAACAAGATTTACAAAAAAAATCCATAACATTGGTTCCAAAAATACAATAGATACCAAGTTTAGCGGATGTATATTCCACATCCATATACAAATTTTTTAAAAAGAAGATATCTCATTATTTTTATTTATTTTCCTTTAAATGGTCAATCCAACATGAGGAGATGTTTAAGAAGTTAATCAATCCACCACCTTGGATTATAAATACATTCCCATCATCTTATTGTTAGGGGTTGGTGCTTCGACACTCAACAACGAGAATTTTCACAACCATTTACATTACAATATCTTGGGATAAATTTCAATTATCTTTTTTCATCATGTGAGGCCTCTCTTATAATTTTCATTTTATTTTTGATTGTGTTTTTTTTAAATTTTAATCACATATGTTTATTCATTTCAATTTCATATAATGTTTTTTACATAATATAAAATAATTTCGTAGTAAAAATTATATATATTTTTTTATTAATTTTTCAAAATTCCTTCAACTAGGGTATAACAAATTTCTTCTTTGAATTTCTATTTCAATCCAAATCAATTATTTTCTATCTCTTCATCATTAGTTTGTGTGTTCAGTACACTACCCTTGTCTTGTCCTTTTCTTTTTTTATCTTTTTGACTTATAAAAAAATCCTAAACTAGAATAATAAAATTATCAATGGATGTGTAAATCATTTATTAGGTTGAGTCATAATATAGGGATGTCATGTTATAGAAAACTTTTCGTCTTTAAATATTTTTTTGGATAAGAGTGTGTATGTTAAAAAATAAAATGGCATGGATTAATGACATGATTAGTTTAACATATAGATTACATGGATTATTGGAATTATAAACAAGCTTCCATAAATAAGTATTGATTATGAATAGTACCCTAGTTCAGGGTTGGATAAAATTCTATGTATTTAGTAATTTCAATCAGAATCATATGGTGAAGATAGTGTTAATTTAATGCAACGTATTATAAAGCTCAAGTATATCATATTATTGCATCCCTACTAATGAACTAATACCAATTTTTTTAAATTGATAAATTAAATTAATTAGTAAACCAATTCACCTATGATCTGTAAAAGAAATTCCATATTTCAAAAATAAAAAACAAAAACAATTTACTCTAAATGTAACACCTATAGATTTTATGAGTAAATTTTTTAATAAATTAAAATCTTATATTTCTTGAATTCCATGATACATTATGTTATGATTTCATTAAATGTAGTACTAATTTAATCCTTCCCTGTATTAAATACTGAGATAACCTTTTAGTAGACATAACACATATTTTGGCTTGTGTTATACGCAATACCATGTTTAGGTTTCACTACACGCACTATAAATCATAACTTTCATTACATTAAAAACTAAAGTTAAATGAAACTTGACATATTATTAAAATATTATTATTGTTATCACCTAGCTATTTGATTGTCAATTATGAAAATTATGTACCAAATTATGAATATATGGTTTTCTAATTTTTATAAAATGAATTCACTAGTAATAAATTAATTATTAATGAATGAATGAACTATTTGAAGATGAAGAGATTCCTTTTTTGAAAAACTATTTTTATAAGAAAAAACTAGTTTCATCTTAATAAATTAATCAAACCAATTTGTATTAGTGATTTTATTTAAATATATATATTATATTTAATAAAATATTTATGATTACTGTTAGGTTTTTTTAGACAAAAGATATGAAAAGATCCAATTTTATGCATAAAATGATGTATTGTTCTAAAAGGTAGTTTTAAAAACATTTAATGGAACTATTATTTGAAAAATAATTATTTAAAAATTTAAAAATTATATTTTTATAAAATAAAATTCAAATCAGAAATCACAACATCCATATTATCATAGGTTGATTTTTTTATTTTTCTCAGGAGATTCATTTTTTGACGAATTGTGAAAACAATGAAATTTAATTGAAAACTGTATTTTTGATTGAATTATTTATTAATATAATATATATTTGAAATTGTTTTTAAATTATATTTTTTGTAAATTATTCATATATTTATCCAATTTAGTTCATTTAAATAACTTTGATATAGAAATTGGATATAAAAACTTTATACACTATTGAACATGTTCCACTTTTAAAACCTGCTTTCTTATTGTGTCTATGGGATTAATTTGAAATTATATTATTTTAATTCTATTAAAATAATTAAAAAAATTTATTCCATATCTGGAATTAGAATAATTTATATTTTCTAATAAAACCATAATAATGTTTTACAAATATTATCTGTGAAAAAGTTATAAATAATCACAATGATTAAGAGAAAAACGAGTTTACCTAGGGTCTAAATAGTAATATTAATTGGTAAAATGACATATAAACTTATAAAAATCCCAATTTATGGCCATATTTAGTTTTAAACCATTATTTATTGAATTTATTTCATTATTAAATCCATTTAAATAAAAATACTGTTGCAGCTAACTTTATTTACAAAAATGTCAAGTTTGTCCCCTCCCCCACTTATTAATGTAAACCTCTTCTCCCCATCCCTTCCCACAAAAAAATGGTTCTTCTAATACCTAACGAAATAAATCCACCACATCCCGAAACTAAATCTAGAAGCCTTATTTTGAGAAGAAATCCAACCAGGTAAGTCTATTGGTTAAAACCAAAAGAATATATCCAAAGAAGAGGTAATGTTTATCAGCGAACTCTTTTGTTTTATTTATTACTAAATCCCATTAAATTATTTTAATATATTTATTATATATTAAAAACAATATATTATATATAATAATTTGTTTATATGTTAATTTTACTACTGAAAGAAACAAAAACATCCATCAAAGGGCTCTGAAATCATTGTTCCTGTGTAAGGCGGATTACTACATCGAATAACTATGTTGTTAGTTTTTTCATTAAAACCTATCTAGGATTAGAATAATGATGTAAATAATGCATATATTTTATAAATATGAGTTTTATGATGTTTGTATGATCCTTAAGTTTTTATATCACACATACATTCATGCTTTCCATTTTGGGGGAGTATGATAATGACGTTTGTGTGTACGTTGGACTACAGCCTCGAGAAGTGATTTAATTAATTCATGACTTAAAAGAAGTGTATTAAAGATGTATTTAATAATTTTTTTATATATATGAAATTAAAATTTTACCATAATTATAATATCATTTATAATTTTATATACTTCAATCTGATAATAAAATTGAATCACTGTTCATGGGTAAGTACGACCTACCATCTCCATTAACGGTGTATTTCATTTCATATTTCTATATTTTATAGATTATTATAAAAACAGATATACTAAATATATATGACACTCATATATTAGTTATAAATATTTATATAGTTATATTATTATAAAAATAAGATGACAAAAAATATTACAAATCAAAACATTTATGAATACCAATGTGTTTATTACCAGAAATGAAATAGTAACGTGAAATTATTAATAATCATGTAATAAAATGTCATAAGAAAATCATAAATGGTATGTTATAAATGAATTTTTTTATTAAATATATGTATAAAAACATATATTTTGTATATTTGAGGATTTAATGAGTACAACAGATGTCAAAACTAATGTTAAGGGATTTTCATCTCACTTTTTACTTTTGTGTGACGGTTGCAATATTCACCTCCAATTTTTATTATATATGTTGTATATAATAACCATGAATGTATTTTATGATTATTTAAATGAAATTTATTGGTATTTAAATATATATTTTAGGATCCCTCTTTCATGTGGTGAAGTTTTTCTTGTTACCAAAGTGTTTAAATAATTTTACCTCAAATTGCCTTCATTGAGATACATGTTATATTATGTACCTATATTCTTATACATGGTGTATATACTGCCCTTTTGAAATTTCATATCACAAATATAGTCATTTTATTGATATCATAATCCTAATTTTATGTTATTATTTTTTGGGGATTGTGATTTAAAGTCACTAAAGTGGTATGATTTTATTATTGTTATGTCATCATTTGTAATGATTTCTTAAGATTATACTCCATTGATGAAATATTTTGTTATTCCTCTAAATAATTCTCATGGAATTTATTATTATTTTTTTATTCCACATATATTCATTAAATGGTATCATTTTTTCACTATTATGCACATAAGTTAATTAAGAAAATTTTGTTATGAAACTCTAACTTTATTTCTCTTTTCCGTTTGAAAGATCTTTTTTCTTTCAAAACAATGTTTTTCAGAACTATTTTCAAAGATGTTATACTATTATACAATGATTTTTTAAATTCATTTTAACCTATGTGATATATTTTTTCAAAATGGTGTTAAAAATATTATTCTTTTATTTTTATGATCTTTTATCTTTTGACTTATACCAATAACTGGAGAGAAATATTTGTTTTTTACATATACACCACCTATGAAATTTTCCAAAATTATGACTAATCCATTCCTTGAAGCTGTATTTATATGATTTAAAGAATATTTTCAAAATAAATATTTTTCTTAATTATTCTAAACAATATTTTTATTTTAAATTGTTTTTAATAGAAGTAAATTTGAAAATTTTTAATGTTTAAATTTTTTATAATTGATTTTCAAAGCATTATTTATAATTTTTTAATGTCATTTCAATGAAAAGATTTCATAAATTATTTATGTTCAAAAAAATTTTAAAATTATTTTCAAATCTTCATTTATATCATTTTTTAAATATATGAAGTTTTAAAATATTTTATGTTTTAAAAGTGTTTAAAATCATTTTCAGAGCTTCTTATATAAGTTTTCATGGTTATTTTCAAAAAAAATTATTTTCCAATGTTTTGGAATTTTAAAAATAGTTTTTTCAAGTAAGATAGTATATTTTACATATTAAATGTTCTAAATTAATTTTAAAATCATTATTTATTATTTTTCGAATTTTATTTTCAGGGAAATTTATTTGGAATTTTTTTAATGTGATTTTCAATGAATGGTTATTTTACTTATGAAATATTTCAACTGACATTTCAAAATTCTTATCTATAGAAGATAAAATCCATTGACATTGATTATTATTTACAAGGAATATGATCTTAAGAAACCATTATTATTCATTCTTTGAATGGTTTATGTTTATTAAGAAAAGTTGATTATGGAACATTTTTCTCTTACATGGGTTATATCCTGATAAAACACTAATGAAATACCCTCATTTTCACAGGTTATGATATGATGTAATAATTATGAACCCTACCAATTTACCATAGGTTATGATATGATTAACTTCTTATGATACCCATTTCATTTCCTGGGTTATTATATGAAGAATTTTTATTGTATTTTGGCGCACATATTTACGATGTCATCAAGTGATATGTGTGACCTATATCTCCCTCTAATGAAATGGGTAATGATATATATCAAATGATATAAAAATGGTTATCATGAGAAGTTAACCAAAATTATTTATGTAATATTTCCTCTAAGATGGTCTTGGGAGTGATCTGTGACTACTAATATGGTTTTGGGGGTGAACTCATTCCACTAAGATAACCTTAGGTGTGATCCTTGACTACTATAGAATTTTTTTATGTTTATTTGTTTTCTACAATTTGATGCCTTATACCTATGTTATTGATAAATTTATTATTATCTATGATTCATTATTATTATTTTCTTATGATTTCTAATATTTATTTCATGACTCAAGATTATGATCTTTTATATGAAAATTATGATCTTCTAATGCTATAATCATATTTTGATACCCTTATTCTCATGATTGTGTTTGTGAATATCAATTTATTTACCCTTACTGAGCATTTGAGATGAACCTTTATCGTGTTTACTTTCCCTAGTTTATGAATAATTCATTATATAGGGTATTCTAATGAATAATATTAATAGGAAATATCTTTATGGGATATATTTAATATATTTCAACAAGTTATAAGATTATGTTTCTATGTTTCCAAAGGCACTAAAATACTATAATCCTCAGGCATGTACTTTTTTAATGAATTTAATATTCATCTTAAAAGATGAAATATTCATTTATAAAAATCCAGGGTCATTATAGTTGGTATCAAAGGAATTTTTTAGTTAACCATTGTAAATTAATTTAAGAAAACTCTTGTATGAAACCTTATGATAAAACTAATCATTAGTTAACATCTTAGGTTTTGTTTAGGAAAAGATTTTGTTTTTTTTCAAGAAATATTTACTTATATGGATACTATAAGATGGTGTAGTTCTGAAAGATGTGTACCTATGATTAAAATCCTCAAAAACATTATATTGGGATATACTTGATCCGGAACTAGTTCATGAAAATGAGTATTACTATATACTAGGATTGACAATCATGGGTGATTTTCTATTGTTAATCCAATTTTTCTTAATGAACTATTATAAATGATTTTTAAAATTGGATTATCAGTGATGTCCTTGGATGAACCTAAGGTTTCATTCGTTGAATAGAATGTATCAGGATGTTGACATCCTCTGAATGATTTTCAAGACTATAATGTATTACACTATGATGATTTTTTTAACACTATGATTACTAGTTTTAATGAAATGTGGGAACTTGCAGGAATTGGGATTATATTTAATGTAATGTATAGAATACTTTTGAGAATCCAATTGGGATGATGAATATAGAAAGGGCTGTTGTGATTATTCCCAATAATGATACATAACAATATGTACCTTAACCAACTCTCTGACATACCAAAGAAGAGAAGGAAAGAGTTCTTTGAGAGTTCAAGTAGTGGAGAACATGGAGAAAAAAATATTCAATTTTCTATATGTTAGGAATGTTCGATGAAATAATATTGGGATTTTTTTAAAGGGATGACAAGATGTTTTGAATGTGAAAAAGGCAACCACAAACCAAGTAACTACAAAGGGAAATTGAAAAGTCCGGTTGATAAAATGCATAAGAATGATGGTATGCCTATTATATCATTAATATTTGTGTTATTAAGATGTGGAATGTGTGGGAATTGTTTAAATAAATTTCTATATTGAAAATATCTTGAAGATATCCAACTTGGTAATAAATGATTTGTTTATACTATTCACGATGAAGATACCATGAATGATATATTAAAGAATATTGGTATAAAAGAAGAAGACGAGTATTCCTTGTTAAAGGCATAAGGATGAGGTAGAATCATCAAATTAATTAGGTATTTGAATTTAAAAATTTATAATTCTAAAATATATAAGGATTCTTCAGTATAAGTTTTTCATGAATGATCCGAAAGAGTACGTTGAATGTTAATGATGGCCAGGGAAATTGATAGAATAGAGAAGTTATATTTTTAAAAAAACACATTATTATTGGATGATTACACATAATATGTTCTTGATGCAGAGAAAATATTGATTATTTTTTATAAATATATGTTTATTTAGAATGAAGTAAATTTGATAATAATGGTTACATTGGAAATTAAATAATGTTTTTTTTGAAAAAGTGGTTTATGCTTAGTTAATGGAATTTATCAAATTTTTGGATTTAAGTAATATATCTTATAATTGTTAGAATAAGGATGTATGCATTTTTTTCAATAAGTATTTATGGTAATACTGGTTATTATCTTGTTTTAAGATAATACACGATGAAGGTATTCATATGTTTGATTTGTGACAACCCATAACTACTTTATGAAATATTGGGGATCGATGTTAATCTTATTTTGAGAAATTTAGTGGCATTATTTCTAAAGTTTTGGATTTTATTCTTTCTGAAAGGTTATAGTTTTAACCATTTATAAAATGGTTTAAGTTCAAATTCAGATATGGTTTTTGATTGTAATGTATTATCATTATATATAAGGATTTAAGCATATTGGATAACCTATACTAACCATTTTTTATGATAATAAATACATATAGATGATATGAATTATCATCCTATTTTGGATCTGATAATCTTTTTAGGTTCAGGAATTAAACATTCACATCCATTTCATAGTGGAAGTGATTTAGTGAAAATTGATCATGGAGTAATAAAAATGGTGATATTGTACATATGAAATAGAATGCAATCAAGTGTGTATATTTTATTATGTAACTTAATCAACTTTAGTAAAGGATATTGAAATAAAATTTTGTCACTTTACCAGCATTTTTTATAGTTTTAATGAACTTTCCAGGCTATTTACGTTATGATTGTTGGATTAATAAATTTTTCTAGATCAGAAACATTCTTATAATCAGGGAACATTATCACCCTCTATAATTATCTATTTTTATCTTCCTCTTCCAAGTAATCACCTTTCAGTTATGTTCTCCTATATGGAAACCTAGTTATGGGTTAATTTGGGTTACCATTATGTTTCCAATGTTCCTTTTTAAAGGATGTTTTAGTAATCTTTTTTATAATATGGGTTTCTATGAAGAATGTTTCAATTTTTAAACCTTTGATGATCTATATAAATTTCAGGGGTGAAATTCATTTTTTGGGGGGTAGATTGTAACACATAATTTTTTATGAATTTTTATTTTTTTAATAAATTAAAAATTATTGATGGATTTCACTGAACGCTACACCACGTTAAGCTTGATTTTATATGCAACTCTATGTTAAGTTCTGATTACACACAAAACCAACTATATATTGTGGTACATTCAACAAGGAGTTCGACTAGTTTTACACAAAAATTCCATGTTTAGACTTTTTTACGTGCAACACTAATCTTAGCTTGTGTAACATGAAATACTAATTTTAAATGAAAAATGACATATTATTGAAATAAAATTATAGTGATCACCAAGACATTGTAATATAGGTTTAGAAAGTTTTTAACTAAATTATTAAAATATAGTTCACGAATGTCTATAAAATGAATTCTTTTATATGAAATTAATTATAAATGAAGGTATTAACTATTTGAAAATATTGAATTCTTTTATGAAAAACTATTTTTCTATTCACAAACATGTTTTATATCTATAAATTAAACAAATAATTTTTTATGAATTTTTTTAATAAAAAATTTATATATTATATATTCAATTAACTATTTAATATTCATCTTACATTTCTTTCTCGATAATATATAATAATAAATCCAATTTTAGGCATAGAAAGATATATTTTTCTTGAAGGCAGTTTTAGCACCTTTTAATGGAGAAATTATTATAAAAATATTTTTGACACTTTTATAAATTCTATTCTACAAAATAATATTATTTTTTTATATAATTATAATAAAATTTTATTAGATTGAATTTTTGGGTTTTTAGGAAAAGATTATTTTTTTAAAGAATAGTGAAAATAATAAAATTTAATTAAAAACTATTATTTTGTTCGATTTATTTATATAGTTACATTGTAATTGAAATTTATTTTAATGTTTATTGAGATTAATTATTAATTTATTTGACTAATATAGTTCATTTATATTAATTTGAAAATGAAATTAGATAAAAAGATTGTAATCTTTTGAATATTTTTGACTTTATAACCTCGTTTTCTCATCGTGTTAGTGAGATTAATTTAAATTAAATTCTGCCAATTATATAAATAGAATTTTTAAAAAAGGATTACATATTTGAATTAAGAATTATTTAAATTTTCAAATAAGATACACTTCTTTATTTACTAAAATGATGAGTGAAAATAATTAAAATTAATCGTATCGATTAAGAGAAAAACAAGCTTTCCAAGGGATTAAATGTTAAACATAATTGAAAAATTGACCTAAAAACATATCCAAAAAATGGTTAGAAATATTTCTACATTAACAATACATTTTTTATTTTTAATTATTAAATCAATTTTTAGATAAAAACATTGGTACACCTAACATTATTTTAAAAAATACCAAATGTGTCATCTCCCCCACTTATAAAATTACACCACCAATCCCACTATCCTCACACCTTCAAAAAAATTGGTTCAGTCAAAAAATTCCAAAAACATTTATAAAAACCCTTATACTCAACCTATAGTCATTATTTTTTGAAAAATATTACCAAATTATTCCTTTTGTGAAAATCAAAAGAAAATACTAAAATAAGAGGCAATTTTCATCAATAAACTATTTTGTTTAATTTCTTCCTAATCTAGATTAAATTTATTTTATTATTATTATATAATATCCATAGTGTCTATAATATAAATTTATGTTTTTATGAAAATAGAAATATCTACAAAAACACAAACTTCTATCAAATGAGCTTCAAAATAATCATTTGTGTGTACGAAAGACTACAACCTCACGAACTGATGTCATTCATTTTTCTATTACCACCTATAAAGGTTGTGAATTATTAAGTAAATTATATTAATATTTAATATTTATGATATTTATGATTTTATTGTGATTATGAATTTTTTATATCACACACACTGTATTTATTTCTATTTTTTTAATACAATATCATCATTCATGTGTATGGAAGACAACACCAAACAAAGCGATGTGATTCTATTACACTTTACATAAAATTTATTATAGATGGGTTTAATAAAAATATATGATATTTATGAATTGAATATGATTCTATAATTATAATAACTCATATAATTTTATTTCTTTCAATCTAGTAAAAAAATTGAAACAACATTCTTGAATACATTTGATATACCATATCCTGAAACGGTGTATTTCATTTCCTAATTCTATATTTTATAGATTATTATTAATAAATTATTTCTGAAAATTTATGATAATTATATCGTATTTATGATTCTAGAGATATTGAAATATTTATTAACAATATAGGACTTAAAATATGACAAATCCAAACATACATTTAAAAAAGCAGCTATTACACAAAGCGTAACATTAGCCTGAAATTGTTAATAAACTAGTAATTAAAGGTCCTAAGAAAATAATATATAATATTATATTAATGAATTTTTTTTTAACGTTCATTATTAAATTATATTTATACACAAGAGGATGGAATTAATATAATGTAATTCAAGACCTATGGTAAGGGATTAACGTCTCACTTTTTACTTTTGAGAGATACATGCTATATTCACCATCTCTTTCTTCAATGAGTTGCATATACATCCCATGAATATACTTAATTACTATCAATTTTTTTCATTTACATATACATTTGTGTATCTCTCATTCATTGGGTCACAATTTCAATGTTATACATACGCATAGGGAATTCAGTCTCAACTTGACTTCTTTGAGACATATGTTATGTTATACACTGATATTATTTTACGTCGTCTATATACTTACCATTTGAAATTTTAAATAATTAATTTCCTCATTTTCATGATATTTCAAGCCACATGTAATTTTATTCTTTCATGGAGATTATAATTCAAAGTCACAAAAATAGAAAGATATTATTGCTACAATCACATTGTTTATTGGGATTGTTTTCTATTAGGATTACATTGATGGAATCTATGATAATTCCATAAATAATTCTAAAGATTTTTATTATAATATTTATATTAATGAAATATTCATGTAATTGTACTATTTTATCACTATTTGGTCATTAATATCATTAATAAAATAGTTTAATAAAAAATTTATTTCATTTCTCTCTTCAATTGGAAATTGTATTCCATCAAAATAGTCTTTTCTAAAAATGTTTTCAAAAATATTATATTCTTATCCAAGGATTTTAAAAAAAATTATCTAATTTTTAGCATTTTAAAAATGTTGTTCAAAAGATTATTCTTTAAGTGTTCATATTAAGCCTTTTTTGACGTCTATAAACAATGTGAGAGGAATATGTGTTTCTATATATAGATCATATATGGAATTCTATAGTATCATAGACACACCATTTTTTAATGATTACATTTTATGTTTTAAAGAATATTTTTAAAAATAAGGATTTTCTGAATGATTTGTGTAATTTTTTATTTTAAATTTAATTTCAATGAAAATAATTGTGAATTTTTTTTAGTTTTAAAAAGTGTTTTCAAGGATTTTCAAAGAATGATTTATGGTTTTAAAGGTAATTTCCAAATAAATTAATTTCATAAATGTTTTAAATTTTAACATTTTATAAAATTAATTTCAAATATTCCTTAATAAAATTATTTTCAATTAAATTCACTTAAAAACGTTATTTTTTTATTTTAAATGATTTTAAAATCATCATTTATAATTTTTTTACGTTATTTTCAAAGAAAATGGATTTCATAAGGTTTTAAATTTTCAAAAGACTTTTTCAAAGAGGAAATTATATTTTCCTTAAGAAATGTTTTAAATTATTTTGTAAATATATCTTAATAATTTTCTAATGTTATTTTCAGTGATAATTATTTTGAAATTTTTTTATGAAATTCAATTTCAATGAAATGTAAATTACCTATGAAATATTCCACGTGATATTTAAAAATTATTCCTAATATGATATGAAATCCATTATTATAGTTTTATATTTAATGGGGATATGATCCAAGGATAAACTTATTATTATAAATTTTAATAGTTTATGATTAATATGAAAATTGATTTATAAAACCCATTTCCCTTCTTTGGGTAATACCATGATAAAAATATTATGAAACACTCTAGTTTTCATAGATTATAAAATGATTAAAATATTATGAAACCTATATCTTTTTCCACATTTTATGATATGATTAATTTTTTATGATACCCAATTCATTTTATGGGTTATAATAACTCAAATTAATATAATCCTTTAAAACACATGTAAGATTTAATTATGTGATGGGTGGGATATATATCTCACTCTAATGAATCGGGTAAAGATTTATATCTTGTGAGATAGAAATGTGTGGAATTGATAGTGAAATAGGTTTAGTGAAATAATTTTTCTTTTATGATGGTGTTCGGAGGGATACTTTACTACTAATATGGTTTGGAGACTGAACTAATTCCACTAATATATCATTGGAAGTGCTCCCTAACTACAATGTAAATCATTTTATATGAATATGTGTTTCTGAAAATTCCACGTATTATAACTATGTTAACTTCACATGAATAATGCTACCTGATTCCTTTATGATTTATTTCTTATGACATTCAAAGTTTATGTCACGACTCGATATTATGATCTTTGATATAATATGTATGATCTTATAATGTAATGATCATGTTCTTATATAGTCATACACAAGATTATGATTATGCATCTCCCTTGGTTGTCCTTACTAAGCGTCTGAGCTCACCTTTTCTTATGTTTCATTTCCCTAGTTAATGGGGATAATTTTTAAGTATATTTTTGTTTTTAATGTTAATAAAAGTATGGATATTTATATAAGATATTGAAGATCATTCACCATGTTATAATATTATGTTTCCATGTTTTCAATGGAACTAAACTATTTATGATCATGGGCATAAAATTTTGTAATGTATTTAAAAGTTAGGTAAAAAGATGCACTATCCATGATTTAAAATCCCTGGTCCTTAAAGAAAAATAGAGTGAAACTAAAGAGGATTTGACCAGTGTTATTATATATGCATTATATCAGAGCACTAGACCTTTGAAAAATCAATAAACCCTGATTTTCCATTCTTTAATCACCTACTTCAATTCTTCTTATATTGTTTTGAATATATTATATATAGTATTTTGGTCCTCTTCCAAAAGAGGAACACTCAACACTAGAATTATTATACTGCACCTTCAGACCATCTTTACTTTAACTATCAAATCTTAAATGAATGTTACTACCATAATATAAAAACTGGGTTAATAATATGTAATCATCAATAATTTTTTACTCAAAATATCTTGGAATTGTAACTTCAAGGATATTTACTTCTAACATAGTAATATATAAATTTTCCCCAAGAGGACCTTATCTCAAAATAATCTATGGGTTCTAATGATTGTCTATATACTTGTGATTAAAAAAACAATACAAACACAATTGGATCCTATAGAATATTACATTTTTAAAATAAATATACTGTCACAATTCTTGACAGTATTGAAAAAATGTTTTAGGGTCGTACAACCCGGTTAATGAAAATTATTGCGAGAAATAACAATATTGAGGAGACTACATGGGAGCCCCAAGAATATATGAGAAAGTATTACACATACATGTTTAATAGATTAAATATATCCCTATGTTTAGGATAAAATATTTAATTGGTTAGGGGGGAGAATGTAATACCTAATATCATACTATATCTGGTAAAAACTAAATCCCTAGATTATTTGACAATGCCAAATATATTATTTTCTCATTGTATTTGAGACGGATCTTGGTAATATTCAAAAGTATAATTTATAATTTTCATTTTAAAAATGGATATTGTTTTGGAGTTCAAATTTGTCATGTGATTTTGTAGTTAATATAGGTTTTTTGATATAGTTGATTTTTTAATGAAAAGTTAAAAATATAGTTTTAAAAAATTCCACCAATTTGAAGACATCATCATGATATTAGAACAACTTAATATATTATGAACATATATATGGAAAATATGTGTTTATGTAGTAAAATAATGAATAACAAAAATATTATGTTGTATTTATAAAACAATGTTTGACATTGTAGAACTTAAGTTATTTTTTATTGTAATGAAAGAACTATTTTATTAATTTTATTTAATAAAGTAATTACAAGGTTACTTTAATTTTTTGGGGGGTTTCATGGTCATAAAAATATCATTTATTTATTTATAAACGAATATATGGTAGGTCAATCAATATTATTCATGATTTTTTGGTAAAAGTTTCTTATCCGTGAAAATGAATTTTTCAAAATAAATGTTGTTCATTTAAATTTTCATACTTATATTAAAATTAATATTTAGTTTCTATTGAAATTTTTTCTTTTAAAATTGATTCCATAAGATTATGTAGAATACCAATAATTTGGAAATAAGGTCAATTTAATTTTGGGGACTAAAATGAAGTTAACATATTAAAATTTTCTCACCATGTTAAGGGTTAAAAGGTTTAAAAGGGGTTCTACTAAAAGAAAAGTATTTAAAAATATCTACAACTTGTATAAATTTTATTTTTTGAGTGGATATAGACCTTGAAAAAACTCATATTAGATATTAGACTAAATTGGATCTACACTCTTAGAAAATAACATTTATTAATCTAATTTTTTAAATGTTTACCAGAGTATTACTCCAATTACTTATAAAAGGGAACCTTCTCTCTCCACTTATACCCATTATTTGAGATCCTTGTATTAAAATAGGTCATAAAAAATAACATAAAAACACCTTATACACATATGATATGTTCTGTTTGTGATATCCCAAAACCAGACATCCATATTCCCTACTAAATACATGATGTGTTCTTTTTTATTAAAAAGTAACTATAAAATAAACAGAATAATTATACTACTACAAATCTTTCTTCAGTATAGTTTTTTGTATAATTAGAAAAAAAACACTTCATCAGAGTTTTATAAAATTTATAAAATCAAATAATATCTTAATATGCGCAACCTCTTTATATTAAATAATTACCATTAGAAGTTATACTAAACATGTGAAAAATATTTTAAAACTTAGAGTGTGTAGAAATGTTTTTGATTGTGGTTTTAAACAAAGTAAAAAATAATTTCATATATAATTATTTAAAACCAAATTTCAAACATTTTATATCAAATATATATGATTTATATAAAAATTATATCCAAATTGTTTTTTAAAATATATTTATCATTTTGAAAATTAATTTTAAAATTAGTCTTTGAAAAACACTTGGAGTTATCCATTAACAAGATTTTGAAAAATAATAATCCATTTATGTATTAGTTATATAAATTATAGTTATTATGAAAACTAGGTGGATAATTAGAATTATCACATGCTTGAAAACATCTTGTTGATTTTGTGAGTTCACTACTCATTCCTCATCATATCATTTGATATTAAAATGACATAGTTTATGAAAAAATTTAGAATATCCAATTTTCTCATTTATATCCCATTATAAAACATTAAAAAATGTTAAATAAATATTTTTTTTGAATAAAACAATTTTCTAACATTTTTTTGGGAAAAACATTTCAGAAAAATTGTAAGTGACTTCTATATTTTTTTGAATTAATTACTTGAATTTATAATATATAAACACAACTACATCTAAACAAATTTGTGTATTAAAATGAAAGAAATGTCATGAATGATATATTATTACCATCTATACTAATATAAATCACATATATATTAATTAAAACTATATTACACATAAAATGATATATTTAAATTACATACATATTTCTAATTGAATAAAATTACTTTAAAAATAAATGGTTTTTAAATTATACATTAACAAAGAAATTTTTTTTTTATTGTTTTACATTATAGAAGAAAATATAGAAATTAAATTTTTTTTTAAATAATGATTAACTTAATTTAGAATTAAAAGTGGTTTTAAAAAATAATAAAATTCTTTAAATAAATATAAACTTCAAATCATAAATTTTACAATTAAAAATCATGTTTTATTTTGCAATTTAATTCCTTGAAAACTGAAATTTTGAAAATTTGTAACATCCTTACCTATAAAAATAAACTAAGAGTCCCACTTCTAGATGAATAAACTCATTATAGTTTCAAGAAAAATGAATGGTAGTGTTTAGAGTATATAGGTTAGGTCATTTTTATAGATTTAGAAAGAACTACATATATATATAGTTGGTCTATGTATTTACACTGAATATAGTTAAAAACAGTTCTTTGATAAATGTGTCATGTATAATATGAATTGGATTTTTGGTTTTTATTATGAAAGAATATATATATATAAAAATATACATATATTTAATATCTCATTTCTAACTAAAATATTGAGTACTGAATAAGCTTCCAGAAGATAATATTAAACAATAAAAATAGTTTATGTGATGAAGAAAAGTAAATGTAATTATTTTCTACTCGCTCTCTGGTCTACATCCCAAACTAAAAATCAGTATATATAATTAATAAGACCTCATCCTATATTTAATAGAATAATAATGATTAACCTCTAAGAAAAAAAAACCAAATCGATAACAAGGACAACCAGTATCGATATAAATCATTAACATAAATGATTTCAATTTATTACCTTCATTTAAAAAAACCACTGGGATGTTAGGAGTAAGAAAAATCATGAATGATTGTGAACATTAAATTAAAAATCCAAAAATGATAGATTTAAACACTTAAAATGAAATTACATACCTCGATATGCAACAAATTTGAAAACGTATGATTGAAGATGATGATGATAACATGAACTTGATTTTTCTCTTCCACATTTGAAAGACATCCCAAACCCCAATTTTATCACCCAAGCCCTCATGTGTATAGGGATCTATGATATTAAATCCAATGATTTCGTTTTTCTCTTATAAATTGTCCTTTTTTAAAATAATATTTAAAATTGTGTTTTTATAAAAATAATAATACTCAAATTTCATACTGTTTATAATTTCATATATTCAAATTTAAAAAATTTATAAAAAAACACAAATTATCTAAATTTTAAAACAATACTTTTTTTAATGAATTATTTTTTCAAATTAGATGCTCTATATATATATGTATATATATAAATTATTCTCTAATTTTTTCAATATATATAATATTTTTTTAAAATTCAAATAATAATCTTCATAATAATTATATTTTATTTAACATAAAATTTATAAAAAATAGCATTGGTTTGTAATTTTAAGGATTAATTCAAAAAAATATTCTTTTTTGGAAAATTGTAATTTATCTTATAAAAATATTATAACATAAGATTGAAAAAATATAAATTAATTATTTTAACATAAAATAATTTTAATTAATAATAAAATTAAATAATAACTATTGAAATAATTTCATATATTTTTCATAATATGAACATATAAATATTATAATTTTAATATATCACCTATTATAATGTTAATAAAAATATTATTATGTGGAAAATAACACAAATAATATTATTTCTATTTATTAAAAAAATTAAATATTTAAATATAATTTTTAAATATAATAAATTTTCATTTATTTTAATTATAAAACCATCAATTCAATAAAATCATATAAATATTCTAAAATTTCTAAGTCGTTACATTCTCCCCTTAAATTAATTGTGCACTCATAATTCGTTTATCATACCTAACAAAATTATGAATTTCCTTGATGAGAAATATGAAGAACTAGAATAGAGGAACTTCTATATTCATCAGGTTAATTAATTACTGAGAAGTTATGTAGAAAATTTTATCACTTAGATTTTCCTCAAATTAAAACACATAATCTCCAAAATTTGATAATATAATTTCTTGGATACCACTTTGATAGTCTAAACCCACATGTTCGGCTTTGATGATAAAAAAATATGATGTATTTTTTTAGAAAAAATTTACTGAAAAATATACACTCCATTTATATAACGGGGGATCTTTTTCCAGTCTTGTTTTTGGAGAATTTGAAAAAACCTTAAAATTAATCTATGTTTTAATTTTTTTAATAATTGGGTAATTATCATTGAGTGGGATACCTTCTTATATTTAATAACCACCTTTGGAAATTTTACTAAACCTATGAAAAAATATTTTAAAACATTGGGTGAGTAAAAAATTTCTTAGTAAGGGGTTTTAAAACCAGTAAAAAATTCTTTTATAATATCTTATTTAAAAAATAATTAAAACATTTTATTTCAAATATATGTATTCGATATATAAAATACTTTTCAATAAAATTTTACAAAAAAATATAATTATCATTTTGAAAATGAATTTCAAAATTAGTCTTTGATAAACACTCTAATTTCTCCTTTAACAACATTTAAAATAATAATAATTCATTTATGGATTATTTTGATACTTAGAAAATATTAAGAAAACTGTGTGGTCACATTGTATTATCACATTCTAGAAAACACACCTTTGAGGTAGTGGGTTCATTATTCATTCCTCATTATCACACCTCACATACTAGTGTCAAATTTAACAAAATTTTTACAAGAAACATTTTTATCATTTATAACCCATTAAAAACATTCTAGCATCATACTTATATTATTTTCATAAAAGAAATTAATTTTTTTACTTTATTAATTTCATAACTAAATTTCCAAAAATCCATAAGAGAAATACTTATTTCCAAATTAATTACTTATATTTAAAAGACAAGATCATAAACACATTTAATCAAATGATTATATTCCATCCATCCATAATTTTTTATTAATCCACTTTAAGGACAAGTGGGAAACCAAAGTTCGCACACAAAGACTATGTGCTGAAAGAGCTCACAGAATCATTAAACACAAGACTAAGGTTTTTTGAGTCAGATGCTCTGTATAATTCCCAGTGCAGAGTACTAACCCAGATGTCTGGGTCCTCCCTAATAAGTTCTTAAAGGTGATAAATCATTTTGTCCATTATTTGGATGAATTCCTCCAAATTGAATCTTCCTTGGTTGAAGCCACGGACGATGATTCGTTATTTCTCGTCTATCCATGCTTCTTGATCCTATGTGGCCTCAGTCTGCAAGCTTCTTTCATAAATCCTTAAAATCTCTTCATTTGATGCATTTGGCCGAAGGACTTTTTCAAACATCTCTTCCTTAGAGTGGCAGATGAGCCTTAGACACTCCTAACCATCTTCATCTATTACTCTTGATTCTATTCTTGGATCCCCACTTTCCCCGTTTTGAAGGCCTTTGCTTTCCTTGCTTCCACGTTTCTTGGACGACCCGGTTTCCATTGGTTTCGGCAAGTGAGAGTAGTCTTTGTGTCCCTTGGGTTTTTTACCCTGAACCACTTTGCATTTCCCCGAGTCACACTTTCCTTTTTCCCCTTCTTCCTTCTTGGACTGTGGGGACCTTTCCCTTGGAACTGGTCCAGACTGTCAATTAGGAGTTAGATAAAACTATCATCACCTGAATCTACATCCTCTTGTGATAATTACTATTCTTGAGTTGCCAGGCCTTCAAATCGATTTTTCACATCAACAACTAGACCTTCTTTCAG
Source organism: Viscum album (assembly GCA_963277665.1). Taxonomy (NCBI): domain Eukaryota; kingdom Viridiplantae; phylum Streptophyta; class Magnoliopsida; order Santalales; family Viscaceae; genus Viscum; species Viscum album. The sequence continues at coordinate 1,411,305,695 of OY728125.1, forward strand.
AGCCCTAGGCCTACCCAAAGAATCCAACTTGCCTGCTTTGACCATCAAATCCTTCTTATTCTTCCCCTCGCTCCGAGTCCTCTGAAAGGAGGAATTTAAACTGAGCGTGTTTGGGTCAAGAGGACCCAATACGCTATCCCCGTCCTGCCTTCCTCAACCGTCCTGCCTTCCTTGACCATGGAGAGAGCTTGTAGCTGCATGCCAAAAGGATTTCCTCTGCACAGCCTTGACAGATGTTTTGGCCTCCTTTCCAAATTGAGAATGCTGGTTAGATCCCTCCCATTCCCGACCTTGAGGACCCCCTGGGCCATGGACCTCACCAGCACCCTTCACCACACCAATATTGACAATTATGTCTGAGACCGAATTCTCCACCACATCCACATGCAAGGATAGATCCTTTCCTTCCCCCTGCACTGCCTCCACTCCATTCTCCTGCAAGGAATTGATCCCCAAATCCTTCTTTAACTGAGCTATGGCATCCACAACCCATGGCAAGGAGGGACTGGCCTCCACAACCTTCACTGCAGGAACCACCGGGTAAGTCCCCTACAAAGGTTGGCCCTCCCGAGGACTAATTTGGCTACAGGAAAAGACAATAACTTCTGTTTCTAGCCTCGAAACCTCACCTGGACCAAAATGAGCCCTGCCTAGATCCCGTTCCCCTGGATTAACCCCGTGCGCCTCTATAAGCCTCTCCAGTCCTGCTCCATCTGATAGTCTAGTTTATTTTTATGAAAAAAGTTAGTATGGAATGAATATATAACTGTTATATCTATTTACAGAGGTTGCAATAAAATGAAATTTTTTTTGAAAAAAGTGTCACGTAGAATTATATTTTGATTTATGGTTTTTATCATGATACGACACACACACAAACACACATATATTTTATATCAAATTTCAAACTGAAATCTCGAGAATAGAGGGATCTTTTGGATGAGAGTAGAAAATAAAAAAGACAACTTAGTTGTATATAAAGAAGAACCATAAATGAAATTGGATTCTATTAGAGCTATTTTCCGCATCACAAACACAAAATCCGAAGAAACAATGAACAATTATTTTATTATAATTGAATAGAATAGTGTCCATTATTCTCAAAGAAAGAAGAAATATGAATTGATAATAGTTACTACCAACGTCGAACGAAATTGTTGACCAAAATGTTTTCAATTTAATACTAACATTTAAAATAACTATAGAGAAATAATAAAGAAAAATATACAAAATAGAAATGAAATTCTTATTAATAAACTGAAAACCATGTATTTATCCACCAAAAATAAAATTACATATTCTTATATCCTGAAAATAAACAATCAAAAGAATGGCTAAGATATTGAACAATTGGAACTTTTATTTTCCCCTTCTGTGTTTGAAACCCATCCCAAACACCGATTTTAATGTTCAAACCCTCATATTCCCTAGGAGAACCAATGTAGAATCCCTTAATTTATTTACTATTAGTCAATTTCAATGTTTCTTTTGTCATGTAATATTCAAAATTATGTTTTTATAAAAATAATAATACTCAAATTTTATACATATCATAATTTCATATATTCATAATTCTAAATTTTATAAAACAATTTTATAATTGTCATAATTTCAAAAATATATTTCCTTTAATTAATTTTAATTTATTTTCAAATTAGATACTTAATATATATATATATATATTATTTAATTTTTGAAATATATATTTATATATAAACTCTGTATTTAAAATTCAATTTATAATTTTCATACTTATATACTTTATATTATATAAAATTTATAAAAAATAGAATTTTTTTCATAATTGTAAATATTTATTTAAAATATAATATTTTTATGAAATAATAACTTATTTTAGAAAAATATCCTAACATAAGATTGGAAAACAATACATTTTTCAAATTAACATATGATCATTTTAATTAATAACCAACATTATTACTAATTTATGAAATAAGATTATATATTTTTTAAAATATGAATAAATATATTTATATTAAAATATTAATATATAACAACTTATATTCATTTATAAAAATATCATTATTTGAAAAATAATACAAAGTGATATTATTTTTAGGTTTTGTTATATAGTTTTAAATATGAAATCATAATATATAATTATAAATTATTTTGATTTATTCAGTTTAAAAAACATTTCATTTAACAAGAAATTATTAATATTATAAACTTTTTGGGATGTTACACTATCCTTCCCAAAAATACCCATTCAAGAATCATTGTTGTATTTTTAAATGAGATTATCTAAGCAAGAGGAATATGTTCTTACCAAACCCTTTCAAGTTTCTTTCCTCATAAACATCATTACAATCCTCTATAATCTTGTTAACATGATTATATAAGTATTTTTATTATAATATTTTGTTATTTTAGTCATAAAACTATTTTTATATCCCATCCTTCCAATGGAAGATGAAAATGGTGCCCTTGCATACATGAGGACTACCATGCCCGTGAAGTGATACATACAATTTTTCATAACCACAAATCTTGGATGGTCATATAGACAGATTCAATGAAAAAAATATATTTATTAAATAATTATTAATATATAAAGGTAAATTATTATCTAATTTTTTTCCTCTCGTCTATTGGATGATGGAATCATTATAGGTGTGGATGAGCAGATTTCCACCTCTATGAAGTGATGTCATTCATTTTTTTATAAAAATATAACATATAGGGTTGTAAAATAATATTGGATGAGTAAATATGAAAATTATTAAACGATTAAAATTAATTAGGTGATTAAACTATAACAATAGTCTAAGTAACAAAACCATTAAATGAAAACAAGCTTGAGAAACAAACCAATTAACAACTAATTAATTAATTTTAACAAAGAATTATGGGTAAATGAATTAAAATTAGTTATGAATAAATTATTTATAGAAAGTTATATATAAATATAGATTTTATATGAAATAAAATTAAACATAAATTTATTATAAAGGTGGTAAGAATACATTTTAAAGAGTAGGAATCCACAGTAATGGGTTATTTTACAATGAATTTTTTATTCATGACTATTAATGTTTATCTTTCAATTAAGCGAATTATATGATATTTTTATTCTCAAAATAATATATTTTCTTCTAATATAGTTATTTTTAAGTATTATTTGTTTTTTTATTATTTTCTACCACTTTGGTTTAAAAATAAAATCAATGAATTTCTAAAACAAAACTAAACCTTATTTTTCTTTTTCTATTGAAAATACTGTTCTTCCATGTAAATATTATTTAAATTGTTTCAGGAATATTATTCTACAAATTAAAATATTTTTCTTAATCTCACTATAAAATTATTTCAATTTTTTTATGAATGTGATAAAATAAAAATTTGGACATTTTTATACGAGTCATATTAGACTATTAAAAAAAGTATAAAACAAATTTTTTTAATACTTACCTCAAAACCACCATTTCTAGAATTATGGATCATTATTCATTACCTAGTTTTTATTAAACATTTACATGTTTATTAACTAAAAATAGATTACAATTTTTCTATAAATATATTATTTAAAAAAAATATGAAAAAGATATTTCTTCTTATTTCAAAGTGATTACTTATATCTTTATAATGGTGATTTCTGCTCTATGTACATTTTCTCCAAAGTTTCTTATTTTTCATTAGGGATATTCATTAACTATAGAATCCAAATTATTTATGTAGATAAGTTATGGTATTGTTGTTATATTTATTTATTGGGTAATATAATAACGTTATTGATACTAACATCCAAATAAGAATGTTTATTACTGGGGAATGTTGATTGTGTGTTGTATTGAATATTTATTTCTTCAATATGATGAATAACTTGGAATTATTTGGTAATTGGTGGGGTATAATACTATATAGTCCCTCGATGAATATTTTTATCTAACGAGGCAAAATATTTTGGGTATTCGGCTAATACCTTTCAAATTAATATGTGATGTCTTGAAACATGGAATTGATGAAAAGATTACCATGTCTTCTATTATACATTATACCATTATAAAAACAAATATGGTTATGAATGTGATTATTTATGTTTCTATGTAATCCATGAACATATTTACCATTCATAATATTATTTATATAGAAAATTTACTATTTTTAGCTCATCCATATTATTCATGCCTTATTTATTTTTAGATATAATTGGTTTGTAAACATTCGCTTATTGAGAATCATAAATCACATATTCTTTTATTTATTATCAAAATCTTACCCAATAGTGACATTTGAAATATTTTTTTATAAATTATATAAATATTAAAATTTTCATTATAATTTTATGTTATATTTCATATTTTAATATATAAATTTAGAATTGTGTATTTTTCTGATCTCTAAATAATACTAAACCATTTGGTCACTTGGAAATTGATATCTTATATATTATTCGAATTGAAAACAATAAACACAAAATCTAGTATTATAGATTTAGGGATGTTACATCCACATGTGATAGACTCAAGGAATGATATTAAAAAATTCTTAGAAGTTAAATATTGAATATACTTTCACAAAAACTCCTTGGACTATCTACTTATGATGTTCCCAACAATGTTGCATAATATTTTAAAATATATTTTTTGAATAACCTAGTTTTTAAAAACCAAATTAGATCCTTTATAACATGAAATAGATACAAAACTATCACTCTAGAGCTATAGTGGTTAGTACTCAGATAGATAAGAAAATGGTTGTTGAATCTATTAGTGTGAATAACATTTTTAACAGACCTAAAAAAACCACTATTGGTTATGAACCCCCTAACTCAAAAGAAATGGAAACTAATAGACATAGAAGGACCCCAGTGGATAATTTTACTCTTTAAAAATTAGTCATGTAACATAAAATTAATCAATAAAAAAATGTATAATAACCTAAGGTACCTACTGGTTTTAAAATAAAATTATGTTTCATTCATCATATGTCAAAATTTCGTGGACATATTGTGGAGGATCCACACAAACACCAATATAATTTTATTAATATTTATATAAACATGAAATTTTTTTACCTCACTCCGATGATATTTTCATGATAAAAATCACTCAATTATGTGTCTAAATTATTTTATTTAAGTGAATTTTAGTCTCACTTTTTGGTCTTTACGTTATATAATTAATAGATTTGAGAATGGTTTTTTTATCTATTAAATTGTTTCTTTATTATATTGTTATATGTTTGTACTTGTGTTAATTAATTATTGAAGATATTATATAGAATTTCAAAGGCTAATAGAAGACCAAAGATGGGATTCAAGGTTATAGTAGTTGATTTTTATGGTGAATAAGTTAGTAACAAAAAGCTGGGGCAGAGCCACTATGAATTTTATGATGAATAATATATTCACATCCCATATTATTCCACTAAAACAATATTGTATGAGGTGTATAAAAATATTGGTAACTATAATAGACTATGAATTATTTTCTCTTCTATTGGATAGCCTATAGGGAAAATCTTGTACGTTATGAATCATTAATTTTTGTGGGTCCCACTCATATTATTGTAGCATTAATGATTATTAATGATCCCAAAAAAATATAGAACCTACTATATATGTTTATGGATATTAATATAGATCCTTGGTGTCTTATAATAAAAAAATCAAGTACAATAACTTTAAGATTGAATCAATGATTCCCTCTAGTTGAATCTCTAGTGATATCAACAATTCTTCTCAAAGAACAAACTCTCATTTACCAATTTCAAATACTCTCAAATATTTTATTCTAATATGTCTTATCTAAATTGTATTAATCATTAATTGGAGATAAGAGATAATTTTGTTAATTTATTTTCATTATGAAAATATTTCTCTTCTCATCCTACCTTCTACCAATAAGTTTCTCACCACAACTGATGGAAAACAACTGAGGATGAGTTTTTTACTACTTTAGTAAAAACAATATGGAGTATGTGGTGACATGATCTCTATTAAACTCACATGATTAATAAAAAACCACTAAACATTAGAGGGTCATAAATAGGGGCTTAAATTGAGTTATTTTTGGAATATTTTCTCTCTATTTATAATTATACATTTCATCATCTAATCTTGATACTCATAATTTATGATATTTGATTCGTCCATTTTCTAATGTCTTTACACAAATAATTAACTATGATATGACTATTTTTATAAGGATCAATTTTATCACTTTATATTTTCATTGTATCAAACTATTTTTTTTTTGAATTATCTACATTAATTATATTTTATTTTATAAAATAAAATTCTACACCCTTCTTGTCATCATAGCCTGACCAATATGTGGTATCCAATGAGAACATTTTAATTTTTTCCCACAACATAGTTTTTCTACCTATTGTAATCCTACTTATTTATTATATGGAACAAATTAATCTTATTGGAAAACTCCCATGTTAATTTTTCTTTGAATCATTGGATATCATATTAGTAAAATTGTTATGCATGACTATACTAAAAAAACTAAACTAGAAGATAAATGGATACCCTAAGATATCACTGCTTTTGAATTAAATGGAAATGATAGTAATTCCTTATATTGTGGTATTGAAGAAATGAATTTAATCATATATAGACTTGTTAAATGTCTCATTAAATTGAGAAATGTATATATAAATTTTCAATGAAGTCATGAGAAATGTCCACGAAACAAATTTTTATTTGTATGGATAAGTACATGAATGTTTTATTATGCATAAAAAAGAATTTATTTATTAGATTTTTAGTCACATTAAAGATATTTTCAATGTAAAAAAGTCTCTTGGTAATGAATTTCATAAATAAATATTATTAAATAAAATTATATGGGACATACCATGATTCTAAGAAATAAAGGAGATGAAAATATAAGAAGAAAAATAACCCCTCATAATTTATAAAGTTAACAAGAAGAATTAATTTGAAAAAAAAAGAAAAATAGTTTTAGGTCTACAAAGAATCCAAAATGTCCATTTAATTCAAAGAGTTTGATAAAAAATATTCAAACAAGAGTGAGACCATTGATGATGATTTGGAAAAGGTACTGAATAATGTTTTGGAAAATAAGAATTTAACTATCAATGAAAAAATGTAAAAAAAATAAATGTACCATATGTGAAACGTTATTAAATAAATTATAAGGGTCAAATCAATTTAGATTACGCCATTTTAAAATAGTATATAAAATTTAAAATCAAATAAAAAATACCCTAAAGAAACAACTTGGAGTATTAAAAATGAATCAATGGACTCAAAATCCTCAACCTCCTCGACCTACTCAAGTTACTCAACTCCGACATGCCTCATATAACATATTGAGGTAGGTGGTGAGGTTATATATAATATTTATATTTCTTATTATCATTCCTAATATTCTTCACATTTATCCTCTCCTTATAGATATCATAATTAAGAAAATGAAAATAAGAATTTGTTTTAGGGATCATTTAAGAAATAAAAAAATATTTTAGAGAGTTGAAATGGTGTTATTAATGAAAAATTAAAAAAAATATGAAAATGGTCTCAATTATAAAGAAATGGATTACATGGTTTCAAATTAAAAGATAAATATAATATTTGGAATTTAAAACCCAAATCAAAGAGATAAAAAATACATTCTCTTAATTCAGCCAAGTTCAATGTAATCTGAATATGATTTGGGGAAATTATTGTTATATCAAAGGTAATTCCAAAATTTCTTTCTAAAAATAATAATAATCATTCTCAAAATCCACTTTTGTAAATGGTTATTCCAAAGTCCTTTCATATTTATCGAAATTTATTAATAAAATAATATTGTTAGAAATATGTTTGGGATCCAAAATCCTTATAATCCATCATCATTACAGCCTTCTTTATATAGGTACCAAAAGGTATTTACAATTTATATTTTACAACATTATTCTATCGTGATTCATTATCATATCATATGATAGATTCTTAATAAAAATATCCCATCAAATTATTTAGATGTTTGATCAATTATTACCGCTTAAGCTCTTTATCAAATTTATCAATTTATAGGGAGCCTCACAATTATATTTTTGAGGAATTAATAGGATAAATCATATGGAGACTTTTTTTAATCTCTTCAAATATTTATTTCGAAAATAAACAAAATTTCAAGATATTTTCTCTCTATCTCTCTCTCTCTTTTCTAGTTATTATTATTATTAAATTATGATAGGTATTGTTTTTTAAATATTTTATTTTTTATATATTAATTTATATCTCTTAAACATTATTTCAAAATATATATTTTTATTTTCAAATAGTTCTTTTTGTATGATTTTTTTCAAATTTATTTTTATTATCTATTTCAAAATTGTTTTTAATAATATTTTATCTTGTTGAAAATCACAAGAATCAGTCTTATATCATTATTTTCAAAAAATTTGAAATTATTTTTTAAAATATATTTTGAATATCTTTTTAATTTTATTTGATAAGTATTTTTTAATGTTATATATATAATCCACCTCGAGTTCTTTAGTTATTTATACCTCATGAGATATTATATATTTGTGTATATATATATGTTAAATAGTCTCTTATTTCCCTAAATTTTTTGTTTTTTATAATTATAATAGGGGAGAAGTGTTTCATTGTTAGAGGGAAGTGGTTTCTATCACAAAGAGGGAGTTGTTTTCCAGAATTTTGGCGATTTGGTTATTTGGAAGAATCTACTAGGTTAAAATTAAAGTTGTCTAAAAAATATTGTATTGTATTTATATCTTAATTATTTGGAATATATTGAAATTTAATATCCTGAATTACATTGAATTCATGTTTCAAACATGATTTACTATTGATATATCTCTTTATATTATGTTTTATTGATCTTTTAAAAGGGTAATATTATTGTAACTCTCTATCTCTCTATAATATGATATTTCCCTAGTCACAAATACTCAATTATGTTTCTTAACATTTCATTTTATTTAATGAATGTATTGATATTTGGCCTTCATGTGATGTCATTAATGGACATAATGTGGTTATTAATGACTATAAAATATATTCCTAATGTTCTCATTAAGGCCTTGGAATAGTCTTTATCTATGATTTAAGATTTTGGATTTATGTTGGATGATGAATAATATGTCATGGAAGTAATTTAGTGGGGTTCTAATTGAGTTTGAAGTATATTCGGTAGCGTCGTCTTTCTTGTTCAAACCCATCGTCCACCTAGTGGAGGAGAACCAACCATCCAGTGGATGTAGGCCGCGCCCAAGTCATTCCAACTAGTATATTTCCTCACTAAATGTATCATTTATCTATTTAGTAGGATCAATATAAGATGCCATGAATCATTATTTTAGCGGGTCCCATAACTATTAATGTGGAATTATTGATAGTTAATGATCCTGATAAATTAAAAAACTTTCATAGATCATTCATAAGCTATAAATAGAGAAGTTTAGTGGATTTTATGATAAAATAACAAGTGGATAAACAATTTTATCAAATTAAATATGACCTCTTGTAAAATTTATTTTGATGCAAAAATTCCCCTAAAATTAAAAATACGTCATTCTTTGTCACAAATTCTCTCATCACTTTTCTCATTATCTCTATCTTATAAATTTTTTCAAAAAAAAATTAGAGATAAGAGAGTAGATCTATAATGTATTTTTTTTTCAAGGAAACATTTATTTTCCTATAGAACCTTCTACCAAAGGGTTTATTACAACAACCATATGAATTCAAGGGAGGATGAGTTTCTTTCAATTAATATTAAAATGTAATAGAAGAAATGGTTACTTAATCTCTGTTAAAATCAAGTCAATGTTAGGATATATATCTTCACCAATGGGAAAGATATTAAGTGGATAACATAGAGATATTACATAACTCATTTATCAATCTCATTATTATCTCTATCTTTATTTTTACATTTCATCATCTGATCTCGATAAAAAATATATATATTTAATGTATCCTTTTTTTCTATGATTAGTCCCTGAATTAGTTTTGATAAAATATTTTTTAATATAGTTCAAATTTACTCCTTTATCACTTCATGTTATCAAGTTTTTTTTATTTTTCTACCCGAATGCTTTTTTTAATTTTTTGAAGGTAAACCACCCCCATTTTTCATCCTACTACAACAAATAGATACCAATGAGGGTAAATGGGTTTGAAATAAATCAAATAAATCTCCATTTCTCCATAGATAAAAGGTAAAATGAGTGATTATTTTAAAAATACACTATAATAAGTTTATATATTTAATTCAAGAAACATTTCATTGAATAATTTCCCCTGACTCTATGAAAACATCTATTAGGAGTGAAACCTATGAGATTTGAAAAATAAAAGTTGAATCTTTACATGAATTTTGTGAGTGGTTTTGGATAATATGATTTAGAATACCAAATCAGCATATAATTTCATAATTGTTGATTCAATATTTTTACAAAATATTTGTTCTTTCTAATATGATATTGATAGATATGGGTATAGGGGGTTCTTTTATTTATAAAACCCAATATAATACTATGAATCTACTTTTCTAAAATAGTCTAAAATTTAAAAAAAAATAAAAAATTTGGTTCTGATTCATGTGAAATTACCTTATAAATACATACATACATTTCTAAAAACAGGATTATTAGGATCCATCTTTGTGATCTTTCCACTATGGTGAGGTATATGATCTTTCCAAACATTTCACAGAATCAATCCTAAGATGAAACTAGTTCCAACATGATGTTTTCAATAGAATTTAAGCTTCACTATAGTGAACATTTCACAAAGATGAAATAATATTATAATTATTTCAATTTTATTTTTCTATAGAGACCATTACAGGAAATTTACTTGTGAAGGCCTTACCGTAGAAATAAAACCTATAAATGGGGATGGAAAAGCAATAAAATAAAATATTTAGACACCCAAAATTTTAATGATGTTTATTCCAAGTCGAAAAATGTTTCCAAAAACATAGATACTTATATAAATATGCCAATACATTACAAAGAAGAAATTTAAATCTCACACAACCCTATCCAAAATAAAAAAATAATATTTAGGAAACTGTTAAAAAATAAAACATTAAATTGAATACTTTGTTAACTAAAATTGGGAATATGGATACAAAAAATTATAGTATAAGAAATAAAATGAGTGGATAATTACTTTCATATGTTAAAGTAAATCATAAGGGAAACGGAAATGAAAATGTATGTGATTATAATTTGTGAAGCTTCACTAGGATGAATAGTCTTCAAGATATGAATTTTGGATTTAAATGTGTTAAGGATGGTTCAAATTCTTATCTAAATAATTTATATATTATTGAAGAGAGGACAACACTTATTAAGCCTATTGAAAATATAGAACCTTTTTCGAGAAAACAATCATTATCAAGTGAATATTTAATTATAGATAGAACCCAAAGAAAATGAGATAATGATATAGTCTTATTCTTGTAAGGATAATGTTATGGAATAATAATACTTGTATAAAGAACCACTTTTTTATATTAAAGGCAGTTTACTAGTTAAAAGGCATGCCTTCTTTAAAATTAATAAATATATTTTAGAAATGTTTTTGAATTCCAAGTATAACATTTATTTTCATCAGGTAGTGAAATTGATTAAAAAAATATGCTAATTTATAAAGGAAATGTGCAATTATAAGAGGAAATTAAAGGGACGGTAGAAATTCAACCATGGGAGGAATGGTTTTTCCCTGATCCAATGTTTTTACTTTTCAAGTGGAAATATCCATTGAAGTTCACCAAATCATAAACTATAAGGGTGTTTTAATACGAATATGTTATGTAATTTTTAAGTGCATCACTAAATTTGATTCCTTAATAGGTTTAATCTACATTATATGTTAAATAAATATTACCTAAAGGGGTTGGGATCCAATTGGACAACATAAATACAAATAAATATAATGAAGTCATTGAAGATGTTTTGGAATGTGTATGGTGTAATAACCCTACCCAATGGTTCCCCACCCGAGTCATTGGGAATTCATGTTTTCCACTCCAATACCACCTCTAATTGTCCACAAGGGGGTTAATAGTATCGAGTGAGCATAACTAATAGTTTGTAAGGCCATATGATATATCAACATTTCAAAAATACATCTCTTCAATGATTAAAAATTACGCATAATATATATATATACACTAAAATGTATGCATCACCTTCATAAGTCAATAATTATGTTCCAAAAATATAACAAGTACATAAAAATGATTCAAAGTGTAAAAATACATGCCTAGTATCCAAAACGGGGAGCCTACATAATTTTTCACGATAAAGGGGTTTACAATAAAATTAGTCTCTAAACATGAAAAAAACTTACTACTAACAAATCTCAGCATCACCATGATCTACCAACACCACATCCCCCAATGTTTCCAGACATCATCAATGAACAAGTAACATAAACTCCTCTTATAACAAGTAAAAATATGAATTTCCATGATGTGTGTATTAACATGTCATCTGTAGACCCAATTTCCATATCATGGTTAGCATAAACATAATTAGTAGCATTCCAATAATGTACAAAGAAAAATCAAGGAAACCATAAGCCGAAAACCCTTGGTTTTTGGAGATAAATTGGAGAATATAATGAGATGATCCAAATATGATCATCCACTATAAGTATTAGACACACAATTATGTCATCATCATCAGATCTCCGACCCTTGTTGATTCAAGTTCCAATATAAACTAACGGTTCTAAAAGAATCATAAATCCAAAAAACTTTGAAGTTGAATACTACTTGAACACTATATATTGAAGGAAATATAGAAGTGCGTGATGAATATCAAGTATCAATATATCCAAACTACACTTCCTTTATTCCACACAAATTCTAGTAAAAATGATGGAGGAACCAATCCTTTTTGAAGAAAGAATATTGGTTGAAGAGGTACTACACCATGTTATCCGCACCATTGATATCATGCCTCTATAACAAAAACACAAATCCAATATCCCAATGTAACTTATTTATAACCATTTTGGATAACCCATGCATCACTGAGTAATAAGACATCGATCAAGGAAGTAACAAATCCATGTATATATAACCCATGCCTTGACCATGTAGAGTAATACCAAACCCTATCTATGGTATGAGGGGGAACCATACATCAATTTTACTAGGGGAATACAGACTATGATCTGACTTAGAGGCCCCACACCCTAAGTATTTGGGGAGTAATGAAATTCAAAATTGATGAAAATAGGGGGAATCGTGTCCTATCATAATGCATCACCAATGGAGTAATGACCTAGAGAATAAGGAAACTACAACCTCTAATCCATAATATTAGACCTAAAAAGTAAAAACCAAAATCATAGATCCTAATTTTTAAATAGACTCATATTTCTTCAATGTAATATATTCTGAAAAAATAATAAAGGTATATTTTTTATTTATTAAAATCATCGCTCATATTAAGATATATATATTATTACATTATTGAAAAGGGGTGTCAAATGACAGGACATAGGACATTTTAGTGATTCATAATTATAAAACACATATTAGTTGTAAAATTATTTCTTTAATGTATATTTCAAGATTTTTTAGACAAATCATAAAAATAACATCCCAATAAAATGTGAAAATCATTTAAAAATATAATAATAATAATAGTAATAGTAATGTGAACTAAAAAAGAACAAAATTATTATTACCAATTAAAATATATTAGATACATAATAGAAATTTAATGATGTAGACACCATATCTCTCATCCTCTATCCACCCCGATATTAGTTATGTTAATATTTTATTTTTTCCCTTGCATTTTTTGACCTATAATGGAACCTTGGGGGAATATTTCTTCAAATATCACTAACCAAAATTGTGGCTAACCCAATTTTTTATTTTATTTCCTTCTAGAGGCCCACAACCATTATCTACTACCAGAGAATACCTTTGGCATCTGATCCTTCTCAAACATCACCAATAAATATTTTTTGGATGGCGATAATACATTCTAAGACATCATCAATTCCATTCCCCTTACCACTAACCATTTTCTACTAAGTTAGTCACACCATGATCCTCATATGTTCACTTTATTATAATTACACTGATTAATGTACCATGTGACCTAGCACCACATTATTTCATGCATCAACACTTGATATCACTGGTAGAACAATCGTGCGATAGGGACCTCTAATGTTTCATGCACAAAAAAGAAGATAAAGGGAAAATAAAAAATAAATTTTCCTTTTATTTAATTCCTTAAAAATAAGAATAAATACTTTAAAAAGAGGGACCGATGGTATTAATCAAATATGAAATATGGATAAAATAGAATTAAATTTTATAAATAATCCCTAACTCAATGGGTGAATATTGTTTCTTCAATTCACTTCAAGGCCATGATTTTTTCCATTGGTCAACCTTGAAGAGCATGTCTGGTGACCCTTAGTTCCTAGATATACACTTCATCTTTCCCTACAAGCTAGGGTTTGAGTGGATAACCCTAACTGAATGTGTTTAGGACATATTTATAGGGAAATTAGGATTCAATAGTATATCAATTAATAAATTAATTAATTTTGTTAATGAAATTTTACCTGCAAATCCTAACCCCTAAAACTTAAAATATATAACAAATAATATCATTTCAAGGGAATAAACAATATTTTAAACTCAATAGCGGTCTTATATTTCCAATATAATGACTTATTTCCAATTTAATGTATAGTTTCCAAGAAAAAAGGTGTGTGAACAAAAAAAATATATTTTTATTCTTAATATATTATATTTGAATTTCAAACAAATCCATAATTCCACAATAGCTTTGTTTTTTATTTCATATAAATTATATAAATATTTAAAAAAAGGTTCATCGCTTCCCCATATGAGATCTATGATTAAAAGTTACATTAGAAGAAGTACTAAAAATACCATAAAAAGCAACAAAAATTTAAATTTACCAGAAATCATCCTGAGTGAAAAATACCACATCTTTAAATTGAAATAAACTCTATAAAATTTTTAATAGGTATTTTTGTAAGGTAAATTTATCATTATAACCCTAGATATGTTTTGAGCCTCTTGAATTGAAAGAGAGCTATTTATTTATTTTAAAATACCTCAGTCACCACATCCTCTCTACCTTTAAACCTCTACTTTTCATAAAAATGAAACAATTTTTGTAAATAAAAAACTAATCTTACCAAAAAATGACATGTATAAAACCCCTATCATTGAGACCTCCTTAATAATCAATGGTTTGAGATTGAAGAGAACTTGGTATAACCCTTACAATAAAAAACATTTCCCCCAACTCATGAAAAATTATGAACTAAATAGAAACATTCCCCAATGAAAATATATTATTGAAATAATTCTACCCTTAAAACATAAGTGAATCTAATTTTAATTATCCCAAATTAGAAAAAAAATATAAACGACATACAACCACGTAAAAATTGTTCACATCCAAGTCCATGTTTGGTGGGAGTTCTTTAATCTCCTCCTTAAACAAGACTTTTGAATGGTTTTCATATGATGAAAACTTCTCTATGTTACAATCCACCACTATGATATTTAAAATGATTTTTCACTAACACCAGAAGTGTTTCACAGTAGCATACTAATTAAGATCTATTCCATCTACTCTCCCATAATCTCTTTCCAATAAGGAACATATTCCTATATTAGAGGATTATGATTTACAGGTTTCATGGGTCTTATTTACTATAAGAGAACATGAATTGGAATCCTCTATCCATATCCTCATTTGAAATAGGTCCATGTATAATATCAAATGAATACTTATTGCATTTTTGTTTCTATTCTATGAAAGATATATTTATTATCATCTGAAAAAATTCCAACCTCATTAAACAACACGATGTCACACCACTTTTCATCATGTGGATGAACATTCTAAAATATGGAGGTGATGGTTATAACCATTTAGATGTCCCTTATATATCATTTAAAGATCGTAATTACAATAATTCTTGAGTGAATAAGGTTACATAATCTTGGAAAAACATTCCCCCCACTTCATAAAAATGGGTTTTTTGTGATAAATACATCTACAAAGATCCATTAGACATACCACAATAAGGGTTGTTCTATACTTGGATGGTTTCTACTCTAGAAGAATATCACGAAATCAAATTTGAATATCATTATAGTACCAATAACTACATTGGGAAGGGGTTAGTGATCACCCCAAATGTAGTAAAATCCTTGAGGTATATCACCTAATAATGATTGGTTATATCTGATCACTATGTTGAACTTATCCCCATGGGCTCCCCTATACAATGGAAGAGTGTGGGTCCATCAATTTTGATCAATTGTGATAAACTTATCTCTAATCCTATTGATGAATGAACTTATCTAAGGCAATATCATCCTTCACAACCACTATCATCTGAACACAGACTCCCTATGTAGAATAATAAATTAACTCACCATTATCATATTCCTATGATGTTGTTAACCAATAAAGTTACTTTTTTTGTAGAAAAACCACTATTTGAATAACACATTTCACATCATATGATAGATAATTTTCATATAGTTTCCAAATGATATGAAAATTTAATTTTCATAGATAACTATGTGGCACCTCACTAAATGATACCCAGAGAGGATTCATCCAAATCACCCAAAAAACAATTTTCCTCAACCCACTTATGAACATTTGAACTTCATTTAAGAAAATTGAAGTAATAAAAATTTAAATCATGGATGGGGCATCTTGTAGTATAGTTGTGTGGGGATTTATATGACTAAGAAATCTTCATTTTAGTTCTATACTCTTATATTGTATAATTTTCAACATGGTTATTTTGTAGAACCAAAAACACAAAAAAATCTCACATTCATGAAAAGTTATAGAAAAACTTTTTAATGGTTGGTGTTCAATGGGGTTACTTAAAAATGATTCTAAAGGAATATCATTAATTGACATTATGGGAGGTAATTCTTATCAAAATGTATTAGTGGGAATTATTTCGTTCTACATGACTCTGTTATAGATGTATGTCATGTTCATGAATCTTTCCTAGTATGGGACTAGATACCCTAACATTAGTAATTGGTTATTAGATTAATATGATCTGATTTTATGTAAATATTAGAGGTATCCCATCAATGTGAACATTAATATATTTCAAATTTTATCCATAGATGAAACCATATGTTTTTATTAGAGAAACTCAGTCTATATTTCATTATTATTTATGAATGTTTCTCTATAGGCCCTTATCTTTTAAATCCATATAGAAGGGTGCTATAGATATTATATTTATTTAGGAATGAGGTGGGTACTTTTTGTTTTGATATTATGATTATAAAGGTAATTATTACACATCCATGTGAAAGGAATCTGAACACACATAGCATTGTTCCACTTAATGGGGCACACTATTTCTTTTAATGTTGTGGGATGAGAACCGATCAATTTTGTTTAATGTTTTTTATTAAGGAAGAATGGATGAATTATTCTTAAGAATAGTTTTTGTGATACTTATGGATGATAATAAATTTATGGCTGGCCTCACTGAGAATATGGTCTAATGATATTGGGTTAGTCATACAAAGATTATGAACCTATAAATATAGTTCTATCCAAGAATAAGGCATAACTTAAATTATTGGATTATAACAAGGGTGAATATGGATATTTGGCAGGGGAATTATTTTATCAGGAATATTTATTTATAATGGGATAATCTATAGGTAATATGTCCATAGTATAAGTATAGAGAAGATTAATTTTTCTGGTTTTGAACCTCGAAGAGGTATCCTATATATATTTCCAAAATAGGAATAAAATCCCAAGTAATTAGGAAGACATAGTTTGATTTTCTGTGAAATGAGCAGAACATGAAATTTAAAATCATACGATATAATAGTTATGTTGTATATTAACTTCATTGTATTATTAAATAGGTGATACTATTTAACATAATGCTATTGGGATATGGGTGACCAAACGGCTGTGAAGTCTATTTTAGATATGATTGGATTAGAATATTTGATATAGAGAATATATTCCTTTAGAAGGCCTCTTTTATATTTTTTTTAATTAGAATTATAGTTCCAATAGTTCAGTATATGGAAAGGTATATATGGGGAAATATTTTTATATTTTATGGGGATTAATCCATAGAGATGCATCCTATGTATTCTTTGAAGAATGGAATCTGAGTCTATATAGTGATTATATTGGGGATGTATCTATTCTATAAAGTGAGAATATATATAATTTAGATTGGATTATATATATGAGTCAACCCTTTTCAAAATTCTTCAATAATATATCCCTTCTAGAAGATGATTTTGTTTTTAGAGATTGCACCTAAGAAGGAGGACCACTAAGTAAATTTAGTGATTCTAATGGTTATGACCATACTATATCTTTAATATCATGTGAGTCGTGATTAGTATGATAAAAAGGGTAAATACAATATTGTAAAAAAATTCATGAGAGAACAACATTGTGTTTTAATGGGGCTTACACACAGAGACATACAAAGGGTTTCCCTATAATTATGTTTGGATCTCATTTCTGAAGTGAAACATCTTATTTCCATATTCCATCTCATTTCTAGGACATGATATGTTACATAATATGAAAAAATGAGGATTATGATTTCTAATATGAAAGAATATGGGTTTACTCTTAGAGGGATTCCATATCTAACCTGACATTGGAGAAAAAGGAAAAATCACCATCAACTATAGCGAGACTGGTCCATTATTTTACAGATTGAGATCCCCATTGTCAAGGGAATACATGATTATGCTTCCTTTGTAGGTTCCGCCTATCCATAAAAATGACCCTAATCCTTCTTTTATCAATGGAATCCTTGACCAAATGGTTTCACCCAGTTGTGATATTGCTGAATATATTGGTGAAACATTTTGGGGGGAGGTTTCTAGAATTTGAGTGGTCAGATAAATAAATGTTAGTCACTTGATCACATAATTAATGTTAGGTATGTTTTAAAATATCCCTTACCAAGTAACAATGTAGTTGATAAGGAATCATGAGATCAAAATACTTATATATAGCTAGGAGATCATGTGACTCAGTCATATGACCGACATTTTCATGCATATATTCACATTATTAGTTTTTGGAATAGGTTATCAAATTACCAATAGATTTATCCTTTTATTGGGTTTCATTATATTTCGTCCAACATTTCATAAAGATATTTTAAATTAATTGTCTTTAAATATTTCCTCCATTAGGGATCCATCTAATATCCTTAATTTTTTATGGTCTCCTTGCCACTGTGTGTGTATTAATTGGAATCCTTAGTTGATTTTATATGAAAAATGGGCCTGGTGTCAATTCCAAATTAGACAGAAATTAGGAATCAAGAAATGTGAAAATGAATTGTTGATCGTCCAAATAATTTGGGGTCAATGAATAACTTTGATGAGTCAGATTACTAAGTCACACATCCTGGGAGCTTTATGAGTGGCATGGTATTTTTTGATAAATTGTTATTCTATGCATCATATATTATATATAGAAGAATATAAGAATATCACACACTTTCATTATATAAATTAGTATATTCATTAGATCTTTTCATGTGACTTCAACGTATCATATGAACTACATCATGTGACTAACATTGTGTGATCCTTTCGCAAAACCATTATCCTGTGAATCTGCTTCTTGATCACCAGAGATGAATTTCATTCACTTTTTATTTTTTTATATCATACTAGTTATTTATTAAATACATGAATTACTCATGTAAACACACTTTAATAATAGTTTTGTGTTCTTATGATTATGTAATTATTTAATAGTCATGTGGTCACATAACTATTCATGAGTCATTTGATAAGTATATATTTGAACTAATTTGACACCCAATCAAGATATTAACAAACATTGATCAATATGAAACAAATAATGAGGTCCAAGAAATAATTGAACAATGTAATTATATGTTTGAAATTGTATAGGCTATGTAATATTAGAAATTTAAACCATTTCATGGAAATCCAACACAGTTAATGGGGAAAATTTTCTTACAATAATGAATATCTAACTAGATACCACTATACATGTTCATTCTGTAATAATTTCACATCCTTAAATAATAAACTATCCTATGTTTTGGATTATCAAGGATCACGACCCATATTAGGTGAAAATATCTCTTACGGGCAGTTTCAATCTCAAAGAAAAACACTTTTATGGATACATTCCAAATGCTTCCCTGATAGATCTAGTGGGAAATGTGTGTGCACATATACATCATAATTATATATATATATATATAATAATGTTTAAATATATTATATACCATAAGTGTGGGTGGCCATATTTATTTGGTCTATGAATATGTGGTGCTTTTGGTATGGATTAGGGATGGATAACCTAGGTGCAATGTGCCTATATGCAGTTCACATTATAGTTGAATATTGTAGTCTTGTATAAATCCAATTGGGTTTCCTAGAATCATATTAATAGTTAAAAAGGACTTATAAGTGACCTATTTATAATGTGAATCCCATACACCAATATATTCCCCCTGATATAGAGATAAGTGGGCTTCAGTCTAAGTGATATTGAAAAGACCAGTGGCACACTAGTTTTGCAAAACATGAATGATGATTTCCTCTATCAATATTTTATCTTATATGATTTTGATCAGACTACCCTTATTTCCATGTAGATTATCAATTTATAGAAATTAATCTTTAAACAAGACCAACATATATGGGTCAATTTTACCTTCATAAATTTGTGACAGTATTCATTAAAATGAAAAATCATTATCCCATGGTGAAGAATAATAAGGATTTTACATCATGTGAAACTCAATATTAAACTGGTTATTATAATACTACATTTGATGAAGGAAAAATGAACAACTGGGGATGAAAGGCCATCTCTAAAGAAACTCATCTTATTGTACTTGTATCCTTTTAGGTGAGGGTTCCTTGCAGGTATGGTTAGGTAGAATGATTGTATACAAAGTACATGAACCCTATAAATTTGGGAGGTAGTTTATATTTTTTTTTAAAAAATCAACCCCTCATCAAAATATTATTGTACATAAGAACCTGATTTTCTCTAAGAAATTGAATATTAGTAAGATAATATAAGATACCCTTATCAAGGTGATGTTTTCTCCAACCAACGTTGGTTCTAGTCTATCAAAAGATTATACTGATTCCTATATTCCATAATACACAAATTGTAAATTATATATTCTAGTAGAAAATTTAAAAGGACCAAAAATTGGCTGGGGATTATGTCTAAATACATTGAAAAAAAATGTTTGGAAAGGGTCAAAGTAATTAACATGATGTAATAAAATAATTGTCCCCATAGATGGCTAGGAAGAATGATGGCTGTCTAGATCCATATAACATATCAGGTGGCATTTAATCAAGTAAGGAGCCTTCCCCATTTTCTATTCTCGTCAAAATTGTGTTTCACATTGAATTTCCTGGATGAGGTGATTGGAAAAATCATACAACATCTTTATAATTTTAGATTATACTCCTGTAGCTAGATGTTGTGATGGATGAATTTAAAATGTTTCCACACCTAAGGGTTTATAATATAAGGATACTCTCATTAAGGATGAGAATTTCCTAAGATTAATATTTGATACATTATATTACGCACTTGTTCAAACACACTATACATTTTGGGTGTTATAGATGTTGGTCACTCAACCAAGGGAAACTGGGGATAAAGTGGGAACCCATCACACTTTTGAAGAAGGTATAAAATAAATATCAATATTACTATATTATTCTTTATTATTTAAACTCTATTAATCCTACCCTAAGATATTATATGATTATAAAGTGATTACATCACCACTTACTTCTCTAATATGTTTTCCTAGAGGAATGGATGTGCAGGTTGACATAAATTCTGATAAGGAGGCTAATGAATAATACTATCTTGGTCAGATAAAGCTCATTGAAGTAGGTAAAACTGATTCCAAAGTTTTTAATCAAATTTCACCCTAAATTCCCCCTCATGTTCTTTGAAAATCCATTATATCTGATGGGATTCCTTTTGAAGATATCAAAAAGATAAATCTAGTGGGGTTGTTAATAAAGAATTGTTTTTTGAGTCTCCATATGAGTATAAAGTTTTTAAATTCATTCTGTGTTTCACTTTAGTAACTTACCTTAACCTATTTTTACTTTGAAATTTATCATCAGTACATTGTAAGTATATATGTATCCATGATAGAAGAAAATTTAGTTTCAAATCATTAATAGGGTCCTTGATGAATATGGAAATTTAAGGTTATAATGAAAAATCCAAGGTATTTCCTCACCGAAACACAAAAAACCTTCCAAATTCATACCCGTGGATGGAAATAATGAGATAGAGGATAAATATTTGATCTCACTGTCTAAGAGATAAGGAATGAGAGGACTCAAACTCCTGTACCACCAATAATATGCTTAATTCTATGAGACGTTATGATATAAGTGATTGCATCCAAAATCATAATCATATAAAACGCAATCCATAGTTATATCATCTTTTCAATCATACCCTTCAATTAATAGTATGTATAAGTTCTCATGGAGTCCACAAACATACCCAATCAATCTTCATATGATCTTTATAGATTCAGTGCATCTTTAAATGAGGTTAGGTGATTCTTTTGGGATTTTAAATTTAATGATGATTTCATTCTGAACTGTTTAAATATTTGAAACACTTGTTAGTGATAACACTAATGTTCCACAAGAATGTATTTAGATCAATCCTCACTTTGAGTCCATTATGGAATTCTGTTTAATAATTTATATTATTATAGTATTTTTATGATAATTCATGACTCAATTATGATATTTACATCTGTCACCTGATAGAATTTATATTTTTGATCTCAAAAAATCCATCGCAGAGTATAAAAACCTCAGATCTAGATGCTTAAAGGTCTCATAATATAGGAATATCTATGATGTATGTCATCTTAGACTGAAATTCTCTAAGTTATGAGAATAAAAAATCCTCTATCAATAACATGGTTGATTCATATATCTCTATTTTCACACTAAAATTTAATTATGGCTAAGATTATGTAGTACTCAAAAAAAATTTTAGGTTATTGGTGTTGAAGGGAATCTCAGGCCTGATCACCAATGTCCTATTCCATTATCCTAAAGACCAACTGTATCACCACTAATATATGTTCAACACTATTTTCAAAAAATTTAATGAGTATCGTGGCCTATATAATAAGATAAAATAAGTGATTGAATTCCTTGTATAGAGAATATAACATTAACATGATATTTAATTGGAGGAGGATTTAGTATTGACTACACACAACTATAATGAATCCCATTGTAAAGCCTCCTAACATGCAGTAGTGGGAGAAAAACATCAGGACATAGTTACTAAAGGGATATTTTATGTTTTTATGATTACAAAAAAAATGCCCTACCAAAATTATATTCTCACCAAAATTGAGATTATAGCCCAAGAATATTAGTAGCTTCTTGAGGTAGTATAGAAGATCAACATTGATAATGATGATAGAGAAACATCAATGAAACTTGATACAGAGACAACAATCATAATGGAAGATCAACATCATCCTATAATGAGAAATCATGGTTGGAACATGGATTTTCTTATGGAGTCTAAATTTCATGTTATGTAATATCATTATAATTTTAGTCTCCTATTTTTATTGACGATATGGGAGAGTCTCTAAAATTTAGAGTTTCATCCTTACATTTGGGTTTACCAATGAATGTAGTTACATTCATTCCCTATGTTATTCTGATGATTTTATTACTCATATTATATTGATAACCCAATATCCAATAAATCATTGAGTGATATGAGATCCCTTAACCTATCAACAATTTTAAATTAAATTACAAATTATTTAACCATATTTAATTCCTCCAGGTCATTTCTTACAGATATGTATAAGTAATGAGGCCATCACTGATACACTAGAGTTTTTCCATTTGGAAATTGATGAAAAATTTATTATGGTCATGCCTCTTAAATGAGTGATGGTAAAAATACCATAACTATTACAATAGAATTTCTCTATTTTTAAATTGATGATAATTTTATCATAGACATGGTCCAAAGACGAGTATTGTTACAAACACCATTAAAGATAAAATTTAGTTTGTCCATTTTGAAATTGATGATAAATTCCTCCTGGACATGGCTTATGAATGGGTATTGTTTTAAACACCATAATAGATACACTATAGATATCAAATTAGGATATTGATGATAAATTCTTCTTGGTTTTGAATGAAATAAGGTTATAGTTATAAAAAACATCATTGTAAAACTATAATTGGTCCATTTAATTTTTTTGATGAAATCCTCTTGTATGTGGCTCATAGACAGGTGTAGGAATATACAACTTCAATGAAACATTATAGTTATTATATTTGGAAATAAATGTTGAAACTCTATAGGATGTGTCTCATAGATGAGCTTAGGTATTGGTCTTATCTCTCTTATACTATTTTTGGTCAATTTTTTATTTGATGGTGAATGGTTTTACATTAATGAGGTATTTGGGTTAGGATATTATGGAATGGTTAAAATCATAATTTTTCCTCGATCGGGGTCTACAAACCATATATTTACTATTTATGGGATCATATGGTGGGCCCAAAAAGATTTGGTTATTTTGTATTATTACACTATCTTTTTATAATGGCTTATATTGAGAAGGCCTAGCAGGTAAGGATTTGGCCTTTTCTATGGCTACCATTTATGATTTTTAGACATGACAAGTTTTATACATCTTATATTTTGAGAAATCACATTTTACTTGATCCTGTAAGGTTTACATCCAATTTATAGAGGCCCTATATTTCCATTTACCGTATTTTATGTTTATTCAACCTGGAGAGTACCATGTATTTTTTTTTAATGTTTAATGTCATAGAAGCTAGATCATTGAAGGCTATAATTTAATAGACGAAAACTTTTACCTAAAATTGATCTAGTAAGAATATAACATAGGAGAAGAAAACTTATCCTAAATGATAGCTAAATGTTATAGTTGAATATTACCATATAAAAATATATGTGCAATTTAAGTTCATATTGCATAGACCAGGGAAAAAATAAATTTATGATCATACAACTAGGGATAAAGGTTCAAGAATGAAACTTCATATTTTTACCTTAGGAAAGGGAATGATAAAAAGTGGCATAATGTTAGGGATAGTGAATCCTCTTGAGATTTTGGATTATGGATTATATAAATAAAATATCATAGATTTTGAACCATTGATGATGATAAGTGATAAGTACACAATGGATGACTCTAGGGAAAATTCAAACGATAGGTTCCACTATGATAATTTTTAGGAATATATAGAATTTAGGTCCCTCAAATTAGGATGGGATAGTTCTAGTTTAGTAGCCAAAATGGGAGTGTATATGAAGATTTGTATCAAGGCAAGTAAAGATATCTAGTATTAGAATCTCATAGAGGCAATAATACTCATTAATAATAGACATTAACAGTAAGTATGTACTCAAATACTTAGGAAATGTGGCATTTTATAGAGAAAATGTTATTCAATGAGGGTTTCAAAACCATAAAAATTTCATAAACTTATAATGAAAAAATTACCTTTGAAAATGGATATGATATATCATTGCTTTGACATTTTCCTAGACCAATGGATCAAATGAACATAACCCAAATTTTTCTAGTTTTATAACACAACACCCATTGTTTTTATGAATTTTTGTTATTTTGAATAAATTAAATTTCATGGTATGGATTGGGAGATCAAATCATTTTTAGACCATTTTGGTAAATTTCATTGTTGAATTGTGCTACTGAAACACTATGTTAATCTTTCACTACATGTAATAGTGTGTCGTCTTGCATTATACACAACATTCAGTTTCAAAAAAATAATGGTAAATTATTAAAATAGTTATTTATACATTATTTAAAAAAAATCCATTAAACATAGTGATATGAATTCTAGTAAAAACATTTTAAATAGTACTTATAATGTTTTTATGTAAAGGAGACATAAAGATAAAAAATTACCTAATTTTCAGTAAAGTCTTTATATGTTTCAAAAACACTATTTATTTAATAATGACTTATATTTATTTTTTTAAAACATTATTAAAATTAAATTTTCATAATATTGAAAAATTAATTTGAGAAAAATAAACTAAATTTTTGAAATCATCATTTCAATATTATCTTAGGGTAAATTTTTTGGAATTTTAAGAAAAGTTTGGTTTTTTATGAATAGTAAAAAATGTTTAATTTTAATTGAAAACTGCCATATCGTTAAATTTATTTATAATGATATATTATATATTAAGATATTTTTATATTAAAATTAGTTTAATTATAAATCCATTAATCCAATTTAGATAATTTGAATAATTTTCATACTGAATTTCAATATAAAACATTGTAATATTTTAAACATTTTATCTAGAAACATGTGCTCCTGTCGCACCTATGGGAATAATATTAAATTAAAAATTATCAACTAAATAAATAGAATTTGAAAATTGGATTATGTATTTGGAATTATGATAATATATATTTTATATAATTTTAACAAAATGTTTTACCTTGATGAATAATAAATATAGTTAAAATTATTTACTACACTAGAAGTAAAAATGGGTTTATAGAGAGGAGGGGTTAAACATAAAAGACAAGGGTTAACAATACTAAAAAAATAGTAAAAAAACAAATTTATTGGATTTATTTTCACCCCATACCTTCTAGGATCTAAAATGGGTAATTATTGGATTCTTGTGATAGGAAACAAATTTGGGTGGAATTCATTCTTTCAAAATTTTAAATGTGTTCCACTTACCTCACTTATAAAAGGCCACCCATTCTCCTATCATCCTTACACATTCAAACCATTTTTAATTGGAAAAAAATTTCAAAACTCACTTCTAAAAATCCTTCATATCATAATTTAATACTTATTTTTTATATAAATATTACCTAGTAAGGCTTTTGGGGAAAACCTATGGAGGATTCCCAAAGAAGAGGTAGTGTTCATCAGTGAGTATTTTTGTTTTTTTATTCCTCAAACTCATCTAGTTTTTATTATAAAATTAATTTATATTGAAATTAGTATATTACTTATACTTAAAAGTTTTTATGTTATGTTCATGTCCTAAAACCATCTCCACTTCCATAAAATGGGTTACGAAATCCTCATTCGTGGGTATGGAAGACTACCACCTCACGAACCAATCTCATTAATTTATCCATTATCAAATTTCACTGTTGGACATAATGATTGATATTTTATTTATCAATCATATTTTTAATTTTATTTTTCCTTTATAATTGTTATATCATATACCCTTTTATAATTTTCATTGTTTTGGAAAACAATATTGTCGCACTTGTGTATGATGAGCTGCCACATTGAAAGCTATTATGGTTGTTAATGACTTATATGGAAGGTAATAAAGCTATGTTTTATGAAAATATGTGATATATAAGACTTAATTTTTTTATAATTATAATATATCATTTATCATTAATTATTTATATCTATTAATAAAATGGGAACACCATTCATGTGTACATAGGACCTACCATCTCCATGAATGATTTATTTAATTTTATATCACTAAATTTTATAGATTACTAAAAATAAATACACAATAAGTATATATGATATTTATATACTATTTAAAATTATTTATGTGATAAAATAATGATTAAATTAAGGTAAAAAATAACAAATCAATTCATATATGAAAAACAAAGTGGTTTTTACCTGAAACATATCTTTAACATGGAATTGTTAATAAATGGGTAATAAAAGGTCATAATATAATCATATATATTATTATATATCTATATATATTTATTTAATAGATTTATTGTAAATATTTATTTATTATATAATAGTTTTTATCATATACGATGGAAGTTAAGACTTAAGTTAAGGGACTTTTACCTCAATTTACCTTCATTAAGGTGTGTGTTATGTTTTTCATGAATATTATTACTCGAGGTGTATATAAAAAAATTTAATAGGTAATATCATGAATTTATTTATCCACATCATATTTTATATTTATTTTAATCTTAATATTTCATGGGGATTATGATTCAAAGTTACTAAAGTTTTAAAGCTTATATATTACAAATTCATTGTTTATCGTGATTAATTTTGAATATGTATCTAATGAAAAAATATTATGATAAAACTATCAAGAAATTATTTAATTTTATTCTCCTGTACTTATTAATGAAATTAATATTACCCATTTTTTGGTATCTTAACTAATTGAGCAGTTTTTTATGAAAACCCAACTTCATTTCCCTCTTCGATAGAAAATTTTTTTACTTCTAAAACAACGGATTTAAAAATTGTTTTAATTTTTTTTACTATCTTCCAATATCCTTTACATGAAATTTTAACCAATTTATTACTTTTTATAAAAAAATCACAAAAATATTTATTTTTTTCAAATAATTAATATTTTTATTTTACTAAAAATATGGAAGGAATATTTGATTTTATGTGTGTTGTATGAACCAAAATTCCGGTTTTCATGACCATTATTTTATTTGGAAGTAACTTTATAAGTTATTTTTTTTATAAAAAATATTCTCAAAATTTTTACGTTTTAATTTTTTTAAAGAGAGAATTATATTTTCATAGATAAATACATTATATAATCTTTCAAAATAATTTTCCAACTATGATGACATCTATTGATGTTAAATATTCTTTAATATCGATATAAATCAAGAAAACCATTATTGTTCAGTGTATGAATGGTTTATTATGAATATATATTTGTGAAACTGATTTTTCCTTCATGTTTTATACTGTGATAAAATTATTATTAAATCCTCTTGTTTTTTCATGGGATATTCTATGATGAAATGATGTAATGATTATCAAACCTATCTCATTTTGATATGTTATGATATGGTGAAATGTTTTTGAACCCTATTTTATTTCATGGGGTCATACCTGATGTGTGTTTTATAAATTTTTGGCACACATTTGTATTATTTTCATCATGTGACTGGGGGGAGAAATATCTCCCTCAAATGCATTGGGTGATGATTAATGTTATATTAGGTAAAAGGGTACCTGAGAGGTTATCCCAAGACCAAAATAGGGTACATGGAAGGTCATTCCAATCCTAAATTAGGTACATGTTTGGTAATCGAAATCATAACTTTTTATTAATTTATTAGTGGGTTTCCTTGACATATGATTCTCTATGATTATGTTTATTCCATAAATATATTGCTTATACCAATGTAATTCCCTCATGTTCCATTTTTTTATTCATTTATGATTATAATCTTATGATTATCCAATATTTATTCCATTACTCATGATTATTATCTTTGACATAATTGTTATGGATTTAAAATTTCATTCTATTGTTCTCATTCCCCTATTTTCATGTTATGCTTGTGTATATCACATTTTTAATCTTACTGAGAATTTGTGATCCACATTTCATTTATTTCCTTTCACTTTGTTATGAAGAAATAAATTACGTATTATAGGTATAAGAAGGGTGATAATTATGAAGACCATATTGGGGGAAAATGTAGTTTACCTATGATTTTTTTTGAATTTACATGTCTCCCAAGACACTAAACTATTACAGTCCTCAAACGTGTATTTTTAGTTATTTAATGAATATTAATAAAAAATATGTAATATCTACAAATGATAATCCTGGGTCACATTAGTTGTAATGAGAGGGTAATTTTAGTTACCAATTAGAATATAGGATGAGAAAACCTTAGTGTGATCCCTATATAAATGTCTAAGGATAGTCTGAGGATGATTCAAATTATAAGAAAATGTCATGAAATTTTGGAAAGGATAGAGAGTGGTTTACAAGAAATTACATGAAATTATTGACAATACAAGTGGTTGTGGGTCTGACACAGGGATAACCGAGGTTTATTACTAAAAAGGTGCTTATTTACCTAGACTTCATTGTCACCAGGTGTATTAAAATGGGTTTTAATAATCCCATAGTTTGATACTCTTGGGGTATATGATTTGGAAATTAAAAAATTCTTCACAAAACATCATGGAAATTTCGAATAATAAATATTAATTTAGTTGAATAAACCTAGGGTTCGATATATTAAAAATAATGTGTCTTTATTTATACATCCTGTAATTGAATTATCATTATTATGTTGATTCCCACATTGATTATTAATTATTTCACTATGATTTTTCATTGTTTTAGTCAATGGTTGGCACCAAAATTAACCAAGTTAATGGTGAGTGTAATATACAATACAATTACTATTCTCCTATGTATCTAAACATCATGGGAGATAAAATAAATAATATCATATCTATGATCGTGAAACATTATCAGGACAAGAATCAAGTTTAGATCATAAAAGACAAAAAGAGGGAACAAAACTCTCTTTATCCTTCATGTGGAAATAAATACTTACCTTCAATTGGTTTTTTGACCCACTGGATGTTGAATAATGGATCAACATCACTAAAAAGATATTTTTCATTCTCTAGTTTTTAAATTATGAAAAATTCATTTCTTCTTTCTACCATTTGGAATGTAAAGTAGATCAATTGGGGGATCTTGTCAAGAATACATGGAAACTAGATAAAATTGACTCCATTGATTGGGATGAGTTTAATAAATTATTTTACCGTAAGTACTTTTCTCATATTCATTGTATGAAAATGGATAACGTGTTCCTTGATCTAATGAAAAAGGACTGTGAATATGTTGGAACCTATAGGAATCAAATTACAACACATGTGAGGTATTCATTGAGTATTTTCATCAAATAGATAATTAAGGGTTATCGATTCTATAGTTTCTCAAAATAATGTATTTTAATGAAATTATCCATTAGATTATATAATATTTATGAAGATATTTTTGGATGTGTTATCAAGTTGGAAATGCTTGTTGGGGTTACATATCATTATCATTATTTTGATATGATCATAAAAATTGAATTAAATGGTTAATGATATGGTCAATTACAGCATCCAATTAACATGAAGGACATGTTAAAATATCATGACATGAATTTTTTGATTATGGGTGTGATAACAATGTGGTGAAAGGTACACTTGATATCCAATCTATAACTGATAATGAATTTTTTTCAATAGATATACAAATTATTTTTTTTGATGAATTTTATTTCAGTATCAATATTCCACTGAAATGATTAGATATATAATTATTTGTGAAAAACCTTAATGGTGAGATGATCGCATATCATGTATATGATTCTTCTCTAGTTGTATTTTTTGTGAATTTTTTTCCAAAAAATCTTTTCATTATTCTTATGGTTGAATTTAATGTTATGTTAGGATTGAATTGGAAATATCTATATAAACCCCACATAAATTTTCTAGGAATGGAATTCACGTTTGACATTATAAACAAGCCTATAATAGTATATCAATGTAAAAACATGTATGAACTCTGATGGAGATTCCATAAATTTTAAGGGTATTAATTCCTATCCATAATGAGTGTTTATCTCAAATGGTTGGGAGGAAACATGAAATGATTATATGAAAATTATGTTGGAATTTGTGGACACCTTTCTAGAACAGTTTCCTACCCTTCAAACAAATACATAAGTAGAGTTCTCAATAGTACTCATAACTGGTTCCATACCAATTTCAAAGGATCCCTATAGAATATACTTGATTGAGTGGGAGGAATTGAAAAAGAAACTTCAAGAAAAACATAAACAAGGATTTATTTAGCCAAATGTATCACTTTGCAGTGAACCTATTATTTTTTATAAAAATAATGATGGATGAATATGGCTATATCATTATTATTGAGAACTGAAAAAGATCATAATTAATAACTAGTATCTTATTCTCTATATTGGTGACATTTTGGATCAATTTGGTGGAGGTCAATACTTTTCCTTGACTGAATTTCATTCTAGATATCATCAATTGAGTTTCAAGAAGGCAGTTATACTCAAGAAAACATTCCATATAATAAATTAACACTTTTAATAAGTTGTGATTACCTTTAGTAATACTATTTCACCAATTATATTCACATATTTAATGAATTGAGTCTTCATAGATTACCTTGATCCATTTTTGGTAGTATTTATAGATTATATTATTATTTATTAAATGAATAAGAAACAGTATGAGGACAACTTCAAAATAGCACTAAAGATCCTATTGAGGGAAAAAATATATGAAATAATTATAAAATGTAAATTTTGGATGAAAATTGTTTTAGTTTTAGGTCGTATAATCTCAAGAGAGGGTATATCGATAGATCTGTAAATGATTAAGGCTTTTGAATATTGGACCAAACCCACCATAGTGACTAAGATATGTATTTTTCTTGGTTTAGTTGTATATTATCAGTGTTTTGGGTAGAGTTTTCAAAAATATCTAATAATTTTACCAACTTAAATTATATGAGAATCATGTTCCATTTGATAGATGAATGTATAGAAAATTTCTAGGAGTTGAAGTGAAGATTTGTGAGTGCATATATGCTTACATAACCTATAATAGATAGGGGTTAGTAATCTATATTGAGGAATCCAATAAGGGATTGGGATTTTTTTTATGTAACATTCCATGTTTATAACTTAATTCTCATGAAAATTGATGATTCATGATCAAAATTAATCAACTCATGATTTGGAGTTAGCTATGATAATTTTTTCAAAAAATATATGGAAGAATTATATTTAGGGGGAAGGGTGTGATATATGTACCAAACATAATAGTTTAATATATATATATATATTTGTTTAGGAGTGGAATATCTTCCAAAGAATATGGTTATAGAACATTAAATATTATGACGTCTCAATACATTACCACCCTGGAAAACTAGACAAGGTGGCTAATGCGTTGAGTGAAAGGGTTCATGCAAGAGTATCCAATATGCGGATTAAAAAAAATATATTCTTGTATATTTAAATGATGGATATGAAAATCTATAAGGAAGGGTAAATTCTATATATCTTAATTTAATGTTCAACCCTCTACACAATTTAATATTAAAGAAGAACAAAAGGAAATATAGAGATGAAAAATATGGTTTGTAATGTTCATAATTTTAATCTCGATCATGATTGAATGGTAAGGTTCAAGCACCTTTTGTTCATTCTACCCATACTAGATTGGAAGAATGAAATATTTTAAGAATATCATAGAACATACTTCTCTATTCATTTTGGATCTATGAAGATATATAGATATTTCAAAGAGTATTTCTGGTGTGATGGAAAAATAGTTATATCATAGTGTTTTTATCTAGGTGTATTGTATGTAAAAAAGGTAAGGATGAGAGGCACAATTATATGGGTGTGTTACATCCCTATCCTATATCATAATCTAAATGAGAAAACATCACCATGTATTTTTTCTAAATACTCACCAAAATGTATAAAGGAAAAATTTCTATAAGAGTTGGAGTCAATCACCTTACTATGTCAACAAACATAATCACTTCTAGAGAAGATTTCCCTATGATTTAGTTTTCATGCATATACATTAATAAAATTTTATAGTTTCATGGAGTAATAAATTTCATATTTTGTCATCAAAATATAAGGATTAAATAACTTCAAGTGAATTGTTTAGTAAGATCTTAATACTAAGTTTTGTTTTAGAAACATGTACCATCCTAAAATAGATGGACTTTCTAAAATAACAATTCAAACATAATAAGTATGTTATGTTTTTTTATTTCTCTTTCAATGGTGTTTGGGATAAACATCTTCCACTAGTTGTCTTTTCATACAATAACATATTTAACTCATTCAATTATATGAAAAATTATAAATCTCTATATGAAATGAAATGTAGTGCTCTAATCTACTGGAATGAATTTGGATAAAGAATGCTATTGAGATCTTAGATAACTGAATAAATGTAGATAAGGTTAAGGAAATTTATAAACACATCAAAGACGATTAGATTCATATGAAATTTTATGCTGATAATTGTCGCTATGATCTATAATTTGATGTTGGTGATAAGGTATCATTAAACATTTATCCAGGGAAGGAGTTTATGAGGTTTAATAATAATGGGAAACTATGTCCTATGTATATTAGTACATTTTAAATTCTTGATTTCTTCAATAGGATATAATATCAATTAAAACCTACAAAACCCCACTTTGAGGTCCAAAATATGTTCCTTTTATATCTATATATGAATTATAAACCTAACCCTTCACATGTACATAACATAGAGGTCATACCATTGGTGTGTGGTCTTTCATATGAAGAAGAACTGATATTTTGGATCATACAAAGAATATTTCATGAAATAAGACCACTCACATGGTCAATTTGTTTGGTGGTACAACTAGTTTTCTAAATACAATTTGAAGATTTAGGATATTATGGGGTAGAAGTATCATTATTGACTTGTATTTGGGTAAAGGATTTCACGGGTGAAATTTTTATTTTGTGAGATAGAATGTAACATGTAGTGTTTTTTGAATTATTATTATTCAGATAATCTAAATTTGATTGATAAACTGTGTTATACAAAACAACATATTATTATTATAGTACATAAAACACCTAGTTATCTTTCCATACACATAACATTGAGTTTTAATAAAATGATAGCCTATTAATAACATAGTTATTTAAACATGACTTTTATATACAATCTATTAAAACCAATGATATGAGTAGTAATAAATAATTTTTTAAATTTTAATAATACTGTTTTTATATAATATAAATGTATTGATAAAAATTATTTAATTTTCATTATAGTCTCTACATGTATCAAAAATACTATTTTCTCAAAAAAACCATTTATTTTATTTTGTGAACACTGAAAATTTTAATTTTTCACACATTTTGAAAATTAATTTGATAAAAGAATATTTAATTTAGAAATCATAATTTTGAAATTATATTATTGTGATTTTTAGGGATTTGTCTAAAAAGTATCATTTTTTGATGAATAATGAAAGATACTAAATTTTATTTGAATACTGACTTTTACATTCATTTAGTTATAATGTTAAATTAAATATGGAATTGGTCTAAAAGAAATATTAGTTCAATTATACATAAATTAAAATATTTTGGTTTGTTGGAATCAAATACATATTGAACTTTTATATTAAAACATTGTAAATTTTAGAACATTTTCACTTTACAAACCTGCATTATCATCATGTTACTGATATTAATTTTAAATTTTAATTTTACCCTTACATGAATGTAAATTTAAAAAATTGATTATATATTTGTAATAAGAATAATTTAAATTATCTCGTATGGTTCAATTAATGTTTTACCCAAATTATTTGTAAAAATAGTTTCAAATATTTACTATGGTAAAAGTAGAAATGGGTTTATCAGGGGGGTTAAATGAAAATGATATATGTTAAAAATATACCAGAATAGATCCAACCCCACATAGAGGACATATTTATACCTTATATATTAAATTATTTATAATCAAATATTATTGGAGATTTTTTAAAAGAAAAAAAGTGGGTGGAATTATTTCCTTCAAAATATTATAAATGTACCCCCTCACCTCACTTATAAAAGGTCACCCCTTCTCCCCTCTACTTAACAACTTAAAACACTTTTGGTTAAGCTAGTATGTACCCAAATCACTTAAAAAATACTCTAATATAATTATATAATCTTCATTTTTTATATAAATCAATCCTAGTAGGGTTTTGGAAAAAACCTAAGTACCATACCAAATGAAGTAGTAACATTCATAAATTGGAATTTTTGTTTTATTTCTTTGAAATCCTCCTTAAATCATTATTATAAATTGTGATAAATTAACTGAATTATACTTCAGGTTATATTTTGTTTTTATGTTATGTTAATGGACTATAACCATCTCTAGCTCCATCAAATTGGTTAAGAAATCTTTATTAATGTCAACAACATATTACATCCTCACAATTACTATTTCAAATATACATTAAATATTATTATTTTTTGGAAATATGATAACATCGCACGTGTGTACGACGGACTACCGCCTCATAAAGTGATGTGATTTTATCATGCTTTACATGTAAGGTAATAAGGATAGGTTTAATAAAACCACGATATATATATGTCGTAAAACATATTTTTACAGTTTTAATATATCATTTAATTTCATTTTTCTATTAAAAAATACAATGGAAACATTGTTCACGCGTACGTATAACCCATCGTCTCCATGAATAGTGTGTTAGATTTTCTCTTACTAAATTTTATGGATTACTATAAATTCATGTATAATGAATATATATTATATTAATATCATGGTTAAAATTTTATAAATTATTAAATAATTACCAAATTAATATGAAAAGAAATAATAAATCCAAACATATATGAAAAATTATGTGG
The DNA here is from genome assembly GCA_963277665.1 of Viscum album. Taxonomy (NCBI): domain Eukaryota; kingdom Viridiplantae; phylum Streptophyta; class Magnoliopsida; order Santalales; family Viscaceae; genus Viscum; species Viscum album. The sequence goes on from OY728125.1 coordinate 1,411,342,062, forward strand.
TTATTACCCGAAACATAACATTAACATGGAATTTTTAAAAAACATGTTTTAATGGTAATAAGAATATAATATATAGTATGATCAATATATTTTTATAAATTTTATGTATTATATAGTTATATTTATTATACAACGGTCTTTAATGTTTTCAATGAAATACAAGACTTAAGGTAATGTATTTTGGCCACAATTTTCATTCTTAGAGGCATATGTTATGTTATAAAAAAATATTCTTTCGTGAGCTGTATATATAGACCCTTTGAAATTGAAAATTATGAATACGTTTATTTTTTTGATATGTTATGTTTCATTTAATTCCATTCCTTCATGAGGCATATGATTCATAATTACCAACGTGGTAAGGATTCTATGTTTAAATTTCATTATTTATCAGGATTAATTATTATGATGTTTTTATGATAAAATTATATAATACATATCAGAGGAATCTCAAGAATTTAATTAACCTATGGATATTTATGGTATTGATAGTACCAATTTTTATGCAATTTTTAGTAAAAATGTTTTATAAAATAGTTTAATGAAAAACTGATTTACTTCTCTCTTCAGTGAGATATCTGAGACCATGTTTTCTAATAATGTTTTAAAAAATGTTTTACTATTAAAATATTTTTTTAAATAAAAATTTTAACCATTTTTAAATTTTTACTAAAACCATTTAAGGTCATCTTCATTTCATTTTCCAAATAATTTATTTTTGACTTTTATTGAATATATTAAAGGAATCCTTATTTTAATGTGTATGATATGAACAAAAGAACTCATCATTATAACTATTTTTTCTTTGACGCTTACATTATATGTTCTTATGATAATTTTAAATTAAAAATATTTTCAATATGTTTTATGTTTTAGAATGTGATTTTAAAATATTAAAGCACAATTTATTTAAGAAATGACTTAAATGATCATTTAAAATAATTGTCCATATAAGATGACATCTATTGATGTTACTTATGATTTAATGTGGGTATAGAAAAACGATACCATAATTTTACATTATTTGATTGGTTTATTAAGAAATTTTTTTATGAAACTTGTTTCACTTCAATGGGATACACCATGATAAAATTATTATGAAACACGTTTCATTCTCCATGGGTCATGATATGATGAAATTATTATGAAAAAAGTCTCTTTTCCATAGGGTATGATATGAAGATTAGTTTTTGAATCCAATTTCATTTAGTTTTTTATGATATTATGTATATTTTATGATCTTGTGGAAGACATATATATGATTTTCATCATGTTGTAGGTGGGACCAATATCTACCTTCATTGAATTGGGTAATGATTAATGTCATATGAGCTCAAACGACACATTAGAGGTTATTACATGACTGAATAAGGGAATATGAGAGGCCATGTAATGCCCAAATCACGTATATGGGTGGTTAGCCAAATCCTAACATGTTTTGAATGTCTTGGTGGGTATCCTGGATAAATGTTACTTTATACTTATTTGTATGCTATTAATATATGTTTTATGCTAATTTTATTCCATTATGGATCATGTTCTTTGATTCCTTTACGATTCATGTCTTATAAACACCCAATCTATATGTTGTGACTCAAGACTATGATATTTGATATGTAGAGACTACTATAAATAGGATCTATATGAGCAGATTAATACTAATGGCATGAAAACCCTTTTGTATAGGCAACCTATACCAATGGTTTGGACAAAACTATAGGAATAGGTACCTTCGAGATACCCAATACAAATATTTTTGTAGAAACCGTTGATATAAGTACCATTGAGAAACATTTTTCCAATAGATTTGGATAGAACCGTAGGTATGGGTCTCTTGTAGAAATCATATACCAATGGTTTCTCCAAAACCATTGGTATAGTTCACTAATTAGAAAAGTTTTATAAAAAACATTTATATAAGTAAATTATATGGAACTATACCAATAGTTTTGGCCAAATCCAATGGTATTGGTCCACCATATTCCAACAGTTTCAACAAAATTGTTTCTATAACTAAAAATATCAATCTACCTATACCAATGGTTTTGAGTACCATTTGTATAAGTACCCATATTTTTTATAGATTATTTTTTCAAATAACATTAAATAAATAAAAATTTAAAATACTCATGAATATATATATATATATATATATATATATATACATATGAAATCATTTTCACAAAATTCATCTTAGGTTCCTGGTTGGTTATTGGATTATAAATGGGAGGAGTTGGGATCAGAACCAATCTTGGATTAATTTTTTACATTACCTATACCAATTTTTTTTTGAAACTGTTGTTATAGGTTTACCATATGACCAATAAAATGGTTTTATAAAAACCATTAGTATAGTTCTATAGAAATATTTTTCCCAAAACCATTGGTATAGGTATATATTGACCCTATAACAACCTATATCCATCCAAACTATTGATATAGGCCATAAAATGGTTTTGATACCTATACCAACAGTTCAAAATCATATCTTAGTGTTTTTTTATTTTAAGGATGGTAGAATTTAAAAATTATAATCTCAAGTTCTCATACCCTTAGGTTCTATTTATGCATATATATATCTCCCTTTAACGACATTATAGAGTATACAAGCTCATAATTTTTTATGGTTCCTTACGTCATGTTAGGATAAAATGTATTAAAATGATATTTTTAGTAAGGGTGTCAGTTATGAACACCAATGTTTGATATGATATATCATACCTATGGATGAGATGTTTGTGTTTCCATGATTCCAACGACACTGAACTGTTATGGTGTTCTTGTTTTTCTTTATGTAATGTAATTAATATTCAAAAAAATGATATAATATCTATTTATGAAAGGACTAGGTTTCTATACCAAATGTGTGAAATATGAGATTTTTGAATCTATCAATGTACACTATATCTTTTTCCAAAGAACAATAAGTCTTAGTACTTATGAGTTAATACATGAATTTTGACAAGACTTCATATTCTAGGATTTCAATCTAATAAGTTTTTTTTAACCAATTATTTATTGTTAAACGATTTGGAACATCTAAGGCTAGAGTTTAATTTCATGAATCATTGACCTAGGTACACAGAAAAAAAAATTTACAATACCAATAATAATTTATGCATATTTTATGGTCATAATTCCGGGACCAACGAACCCACAATTGAATGTCATTACGTGTGGAATATGGAAAAGGGAAAGTGTGAATAAATGACCCAATTAATATTCCCTAGGTCTAGAGTACTCCAAAACTCTTTTTAATGGATAATGTCGATGTTATTAATCATGGATCAACATGTATGGATCAAGAGTAAGGGTATGGGATAGAAACAAAAAGAATGATCACACAATGTATTTGAAGGTCATATTCTACCATGGATCCATGAGAGAATACAAGGACTCAATGATCCTTTTCATTAAGATGAAAAAAAACTTGTTGGGAGCCTAGAATGGGGGTGAATATGCTGCATCCAATATGGGGCATGTATGAAAAAGAGAATAGAGGTATCATATAAAGATAGATGCACTTGTTACCAATATCTATGCAATATTTTTTAGAAATATTTTTCACTCAAGTCAAGATGTTTTATATATTGGATGAAATGTTTAGAAAAGTGTATAGAAGCATCCTAAACCTTGGCTAACCAAGGTTAGGCTATTATGATCTATTGGAAATGAATGATAATGGTTGATTGTTTTTTCTATTTAAAATTATATTTTTTAAAAAAATTACATGTTTCTTAGAATCTTGTAACAATGACTTATGTCTTGTGTAGTTTGTCATCAGGTTACAAGGAATTAGATGATTTATTAATAATCATCATTTGAAAAGGACATATAAGTAATGAATTTTAGCATTTTGTGACATGGAATTAGATGTTTTTGAATTTAACAGTATCTGAAAATGAATATTTGAAAATGGGTTTATTTCATTATAACATAGGTCCATAAGTATACAACCAATGTGAGAATGGGGGAATATCTGTGATCTCTCCTACATTAGTATAAGAATGCAAATAAAAAAACTAATGAAAGCTCTTATCCACATGAGAAGAGGGAATTTGGGTTAATAATATTTTTGGATAGACTATGAATAAAAGATCTCATAGTCATTATCTACCCCTACGATAATTGGAATCAAGAAACCCATAGTTCTTATATTTTTCTCTATAGAGATCAACATTTTTCATGGGTAAGGAACATTCAACCTAAGGTCATTAATGAAGAACTCAAGTATGAAGACTCCTATATATATTAGGCTCCTACATAAGAGAGGGTATATTTTATTTTGTTTGTTATGTAAAAATAGTGTTCATGTGGGATGGAATAAATATGTGTTACATGTTTATATAACACTATCTAAAAAATGTGAGTTTCATCGGTAGAGCTAGAATACTAAGGTGAAAGGGTGTTTTTTTTAATTTATGGCTAGGTCTAGTATAGAGGGTATTATAATCGCTATAAATAATATAGATAAATATCATCCCACACAATCTTAAGGTAATGAAATCCCTAGTATATATTTAACTCGTATGTAGAGAGAGGGTATTTTTTCATGGATATTTTGGTTCAACCGAAGACCAAATATTGAAGCACCATAACATATCATGTGCTAACAGGAATCATTCCACATGTATTACTTATATATTCCCTACATATATTGAGCATTCATATAAAGAGAGATACATTTTCCTTTTGATGTAGTGGATGTTCCTATGATAGAGGGTCACTATATCACTATGTATATAATAGTTATTTGAATCCAGTAACATATAGTTATTGATGAAAATAAAAAATGCATAGATCCTACTTGTATCCAGAGGAAATAAAGATTTTTCAATTTCCAAAAATAGTTTTTAGACCTACGATAATGAATATGGGCCTCACTATGTGTTCTGTAGACATAAGAATACAACAATACATTATTCTTCTAAGGAATGCCCCATTCATCAGAATGAAATTTATATAAGGGAATGGGAGTATTTTTCTCGTTGATGTTTGTGGATAGATATATGAAAAGGAATAAAGGCTTCACTAGGTACCCTATTAAAACATTAATCAAGTCATATTTTATTCTTTGAACGAATTTCCACAACATAAATCTGATTCATATTGTATGTAATTTTTTTTTGATGCATAGGTCTATAAATGATGGAACATATGTTGAAGAATCTTGTAGATATTTGGATCACATGTAAGATGTTGGATTTTTAGGTTTCCTTTTTAATATATATCTAATTCATGTGTAAATAATGAAAACGATATTTATACTAAAAATGGGATAGACTTTTCATGAATGAAGAGTTATCTCTCCATGTTCCAAAATAATGTGGGTGAATTTTTGATCTCTATGGTTAGATCTGGTTCTAGAATTCTGGGAGTCACTATGTTTCCTATTATAAAATTAATCAATACACACATTTTTATTATATTTCAATTCTATTTGTACATCAGTATCTTACATAGAGATGATGAAATTAATCATTGATGAAATTTGTAGATAGTTTAGTTTATGGGATCCTGACATCACTACATATCGTGTGAGGATAGGAATCGATCAACTTGTAGTTCCTATGTGAATGCCTAATTTCCTATATTTGAATTTTATTCAATGAATATGGGACTTCAATGACTAAATTCCTCAGAAAATTATGGGCTAAATACTTTTAAATGGATCAATATTTCATTCTGGGAAGAATGATGGACCATCAAATTTACCACATTGAGAAATTAGGAGACAAAAATGAAAGTTTTATGGGGAATTTAGTTTAGTGTCATAATTAATGGAAAAATGTTTATTTCATTTTGAGGTCATGCTATAAGGATAGATATGTCATGTTGTTTATGTTCATACAACATGGACTAGTACTTTACAACTTAACATCCTGTAGATAGGATGTAGTTATGTAGTTTTTTCCCATGTAACTAGGATAATGACAATTTAGTCTCAAAAAATATGATAAAGAAATGGGTAAAAAGTATTTTATCATATTTCTACCTAGACATATATTTTTTTCACAATAATATCATGAAATAAGGGCTTTGATGTTAGGCATTTTTACATCATGCAATGGGGACTCTCATGCCACGCAATTTAACATCAATATAGAGTAATTTTATGTCATGAAGTTTAATATCATGAAATAAGGACATGGATTAATGGGAAAATTATTAAAACAACCTCTTAATAAAGATCACATTGGTAGGGGAATTTAATCTTTCCCTATCTATTATGTCCATGGAATAATATCCATTGAAATAGAAATTTTGTATAATGTTATGTCCAATATATTTATGTTCAATATTTAAAGGGCTCTTTCTATATATCACCTAGGTTCTTATAACCAATAAAATTCCACAATAAAAAAGGGTGGTCATTTAATTTATTATTAAAATTCTAACACAATCCAATTATGATGGACTTTTATACTGTGTAATGTATGGTACCACTTCTCACCAAGTTGTTCAAACACATCAAATCACTTCTATGATTTTTTATATTCTAATAATTGTCTACAATGAGAGATTCAGAGTATGTTAAATTAAAAATTGAATTTATTCCAACCATCATATAATAGAAAAGTTTGTGTGGATAAATACTTTATAAAAATGGCCTATGCAATGATAGGAAAACATATAATGTAGATGTTTTCATGGGTAATATTTTTTTCATTATACACTACTTTATATAGTATATTTTATGTTGTTGTATAAAAAACCTATATTTTCTTATTATCAACTATGTGAAAGTAGTAATGATGGTTATAATTGATGTTATATATAGTATACAACCTTTTAAACCTTAAATAAGTTAAATGAATTCCATTTTCTATCAAAATAATGTGGGGTACACCAATGAAATGATTTCATTGGTAGTATTTATATATTTAAATTCCTAGTTCCAGCTGGGGGATATGGACCTATAGATTCCATGCCCAATACATAAAAGAACAAGGAATATTTCTATGTTTTCAAAAAAAAATTAGAATATAGATAAAATTATATTATTTTTTTAAAATCAAGGAATATCCTGGTGAATTGAACAGAACCATATATCATCTTTGGACAGAAATCTCTAATCTACCTATTTTAGTGGGAAATCACATTCCCAGACTGATGAACTCTGTAGGATCTTTCATAGACTTCCAAAATGATTGAAATAGTCCATAATTTTTCAATTATTATGATTAAGACTCTATCATAACACCATTTATAGTTACATTCAATTCATTAGGGCTATCACAAATGGTGATTTTTTCTACTTGATAATGGTTCTATTCATATTTGTATTTTCATGATATAAGTATCATTTTTAAGAGTGTTTTCATTATAGGTATCATTAATATAGTAATAGAATATATTTATGGGGATATTATTTCATCACATCTCAATGAATTACTAATATAATTTATTTTCTCCATGTGATAGATGATGACTGGTAGAATACCCTACAGTGTGTAGTCTAGAAGAATGTCTCATCCTGGTAAGTGTCATCCATGTTCATGGATGTATTTTTTAGTGTATTATCTTGATAATTTAGTGAGAGGAGATGCGATTCAGCATAAAAAAGGGATTTCCCCTTTCTATCCTATTGTATACCTTGGCAGAAAGGATAAGTCTTCCATATTAATGTCCTACTCACCTATAACTTTTTTTAATCAGTTTTTCTTAATATCCATTAAAATTAAAATGGTTTATGTATAGATGAAGGTATATTTCGGGGCCCATCTTAAAAGATTTGTATTCTAACATATTGGTGGTTAAGAATTCTAATAATTGGAAATAATATTGAATATTTTCCTTAGATAGGGAAATAAATACAATCCAGAGACCAAATTTTTTAAGGTTCAAGATATCAATAATTATTCTAGTTAGGTTTTTAGAGGGTCTATCAAAATACATCTCCCATGTTTTGGGAGTTCCATAGGAATTGAAAATATAAGGGTCATTTTAATAAGTCCATAATACATATGGATCAACTATAGAAGAGAAGAATAAATCTTTTAATGGACTGGAATTCAAACAATTATGATAGTTTATACAAAATATTTTTCTTAAGTAATAATGAAAAACTTTATGAAATCCCAGAGTCACCAAATGATATGTATGAGTCCTTCAACACTTATGTAATGGTCATTTTATCAAAAAATGAATTATGTAAGGGTCATTTCCTAGAATTCATATGAATAATTTTGACTCTTCTTTGATAAATTTGGAAAAGATTGAGAATGCATAAGAGTCGCTAACATTATATGTAACGGGAATCCATATAGATTAATAAGTTACATTACATTTTCACAAAATCTAATGGTCTATTATTAATAGTGATACATAAATGTTAAATAATATTTCTTGGAAATTTTTATACATGAAGTTCATTTAAACATAGAACATAATGTGCAAATGTATAATCTTTGTTATTGGAGAGGATTGGATGATGTGTAAGGTTCCATTATATATTTTAGGGGAATGTGTAAAGGTCATGAATTATTAGTAATTTTGACCAAGATATTAAATTATTGGTTTCAAAAATCAGAGGGATCAAATACCTCCATCATGTGTACTAAAGTCACACCATAATTGATTCTTAGGCTAAAAATATGGGGTGAAAACATACAGTAGAACCATATTTTGGCAATGGAAATTCCAAAATTAGGATATTAAGTGTTCTTCAAGTGGAAAAACCGTAAGAACCATGTTATTCTGTATTCCCCTTTCTCAATGTGAATCTATTAATTGTGATGTAATTTTCTTCCAGTGAAATGATTTACCTCTAACCTTAATTAGATAAAACAGGATGTTTGAAATATTGGAGATCGTGGGATGATTGAAAATACTATTAAAGGTTTTCTACCACAAAGAATAATATTTTTTTTAGAAAGGGAATCCCTGAGAGTGGACTTTTCGAACCCTCCACACTCGAGAACCCCCCTCCCCATGAAGAGGTCTTCCAAAGATGCCCCAGCCAGGAAGGAGCCATTGCCAGCCGATATGACATTGTGTCCCATGGGGTAACACCTTGATCAGCGATGGTTCGACATAGAAATCCATCATCTAGGTTATGTGCACCCATTTTGACCACTCGATTAGACACCAGGTGACCCGACAAGACGACTGGTACATTGGAGGTAGAAATTCCCCCAAGAGCAGGCTCCCAGGAATCGAACCCCAGACCTCACCGAACACCGTTTCTATGGACCTCAACCCTGCACCACTATAGATTAATAAGATGCATTACATTATCACAAAATAGAAAGATTTGGGTTACATAAACATTAAATATACCATGTCATTTTTATCTTAATAGTATTTTAAAATTACTCTCCCTCCACATTAAAGAATATATTGAACATGGTTATAACTAGAGATCAATTGGGGGAAGATGAGGGAGATACTAGGAATGGAGGTCAAGTAAAAACATATTAAAATATAGTAAAATATATTTATCAATGTGATACCACAACACTTGATGTAGTGAATTTCAAAACCACATATACACCTATGAGTCATAATTTCACTTTCAATATTATTTAAATCTTTCAAATTTTAGTTTTTCTGAATTTAAAGAGCTATTTTATTCTAGAATGAGGTGTTATTTTGAAAATTATTTCATTATAAAATAGTGAATTATTTATTTTCACTTTTAAATTCCTTAAGAATGTTTTCTTAAGATAAAATTTGAATTTATAAGGTTAAATTTTGTAGAGATTTTTATGTAATTTTATGACTTTCATAGGAGTAAAAACACTTATAAATAGGTTATGGTATGATTTTCATATAAAATTAAGTTTAAATTCAATTATTTTTGTGCTTAAATTAAGGAGTTCTATATGGGAATATTGTTTGAAATGAAGAATATTGTGTCTGATGGTCAAATCTAGTTCACGAATGTTTATTTAATATATTCACTAAACATCTTCCAATAAACTATTAATTAGTTCCATAAAATCAAAAAAATCATGAAATAATTTTTTTCAAACCACCTAATAAAAGAATAAAAATGAAATAAAAAATAAAAATTGATCTTTATTTAAACCTCTACATTAATACCCAAGATCATACTATACCTGGAAAACACAATATCCTCAGACTATTTTCCAGTACAGATTTTATTATTATATAATTATAATATTTATGGTTCACTATTATATCTAAAAAAATTCTTAAATTTTATGATTGTAATTTGATAAAATATATTTGATTTTTTATTTCTGAAGGAATAATTTTAATTTGGTTGATTGTTTTTTATTTTTTCAATATAATTGAGTTTTCAATGAATAATAGATAATATATTTTTAACAAATACCATAGATTTTAAAAATATCAATGATATAAGAATGACATTGTAGGTATGAATATTTTATTTATGTAACTTTTTTATAATGAGTAAAAAGAAATATAACAAATTGTGTGTTGAATTTGGAAAATTGTGTTGTTCATTTTAGAACCTAAGTGAAGATTTAATCTAATAAAATAACTAATTTTAAATTTTTTTAGTGAATTAAATATAAGGTTACATTTAGTTTTATATATATTTTATGGTCATATAAATAACATTTTTTATTCTTAAACCAATTAATGTCACATGGATCAATATTAAAGCTTATTTTTTTCGTAAAATCATTTTTATTATTAAGAGTACATTTTCCAAAAAAAATCATTTTTTTTAGTATTTAAATATTAATTTACAGAATCATTAAAATTTTAATCCAGTAAAATTGACTCAATATTTTTAATTTTCAAAATAATAGTTGGGTAATAATGTAAAATTAATTTTTGGGTGTAAATGTATGTTATAAAGTTAAAAGTTTTTTCCCACGACAATGGTTGAAAAGGGGGATCATATAAGAGATAAGACTTCAAATATATCTAAATAATTTATAAATTTTATATTTTGGCTCTAATTGGATCGTAAATTATAATATATTTTACATTACACAAAATTGGATCCACTTTTCACATTAATGATAATTATTATATTTAATATTACTAATTATTTATAAGAGATATGTTGTTCTTAATAATATAAGGGAACCACTTATCCTCACTTCCCCAAAAAAACTGAAACTATTATTGAGAAATATATCTACCAAAATAGCTTCCTAACAACATAATACATGACTTTTATGTTTTTTTATTCCCAAAATATCCATCCAAGAATCCTTATTCCATTTTTTAGAAGGTATTATCAAAGGAAGAGGTATATGTTCGATGAAAACTCATTCAACGTTATTTTGTATAAACAATATTAAAATATATTATAAAATTATTTATATAATTATATAATTAAAATTAAAATTCTAAAACGTTTTAATGTTAATTTCTGAACTATATGTCATCTCTTATCTATTTAATGGAAGATGAAAACGTCACTCATGCATACTTGTGAACTACCTTTTCCAAGAAACTATGAATTTAATTTTTCTTCACCACCTTTGATGGCGGATTATAGAAATTTATTTAATGAATATATATGATATTTATAACATAATTTTGGTTCTTAAAAATTTCAAATTTATTTTCCTCGCACCCATTAGAAAATGGAAACATCGCTCATGTGTACATGAATACTACAACCACTATAGAGTAAAACAGTTGATTTTCCATAACCTCATTTTATGTATGGTTATGAAAGTTTATTTAAATATAAATATAATATATATTATATTATATTAATTATATAGGGGATGAAGCCATATAAATGGTTCAATCACTATAACAACTGAATTGAAACACGCATGTGAAATATAACAGATAACATCTAAATAATTGATTTTAAAAAATAATTATAAGTAAATAGGTAAAAATATTCATGAATAAATGATATAAAATAATGTAACTACAAATAGGTATCTTATATAGATTAAAAATAATATAAATTTATTATATATGATGTTGAAATACATCAGTGCAAGTGATAATCCTAACAAGAGTGGGTTTTACAATCTCACATTTATTTAGGTTTTTTTATCATTGAATTTCAATTAAGAGGATTATATAAACTTATGATCTTTAAATCAATGTATTAAATTATCATATGGCTATTATTTTAGTTCATATAGATTCTTATTATCCCCCCTCTCCCACTATTTGATTCAAAAATCAACTGAAGTAATGTTTACAAGAAAAGCCAACATTATTTTCCCTTATTGGATTGAAATATTTTACTTCCATTCTTATATTCTATTAATTATTTAAAGAGTGATATTATATAAATTAAAATGATTTTTATGGTTCTATTCAACCATATTTGAATTTTCTTGCAGAGGATAAAATAGAATAATATTATTTTTTTCTGTACAAGTCATAATTGATTTTTTGGAAATGATTGAAAATCTTTCATATTAACATTTTCCACATTAACTCTTTTCCCAGTCATCATGATCATTATATATTTTCAATAATAAGTTACAAGTTTCAATAATGTTAAAATAAAATAATATTTCTATTTTTCTATAAATTCTTAGTTTTAAAAATACTTCTAAAAGAAAAAGTAATTTCATCATATTTTCAAAGAGACAACCTATATATTTTTAAAGTAATTTTTTACCTATGAAATCATTGTTTAATGAATATTATTATTCACGAAGTTGTTATGTAATAATACCATAGACATAATTTCTGGGGATGACATATGATCATGTTGTTTTATTCATTTTTTAGGGAAAATATTTACATTCGTCAAGCTAGTTTTTTATTACTTAAGCATGTTGATAACGTATTATATTGCTTTTAAAATCTTCTCACATGGTTAATAAATTATAATTAGTAAGTTATGGGTGGTTCTAGATATTAAAAATCCCCTTGATGTATAATTTTGTCTCACGAAAAAAAATATCTTGGTTATTTGGTGTATTTGTTACTTATTTATATATTATGTATTGGTACGAGGCCATGATGATTATATTTTGTGGTATATCATTATACATTCTATCATTATAAAACAAGTTATTGTTATCCATGTGATTATTATGTTACTATTTCCTTCATGGATATATGACCATTCTATGATATTATATTAGGATATATTTAATTATTAGTTATATCTTCCATAGTATTCGTGCCTTATTTATTTTTTGATACCATCAAATTTACGCATTCCATTAATGGGAATCAGATCTCTCACGTTTATTTTTTTTTCTTATCCCTGTGGTATTTATAAGTGAACTATCAATCATTTGGATAATATATTAGAATAAATAATAATGTTTTCACTAGAATTCAATGTCGTATTACATGTACTAAATTGCGATGTATGATTTTTGTATGCATATATCTCTCAAAAGTAAGAAACTATTCAATCTTGTTTGATGCAATATATTGAGTATTATATTAATTTAATTCATTAAATAATGTCTCTGGTCTGTGAGAGTCAAGGTTGTTATTATCGGTTTCATTAAATAATTAATTGAATCCTTGGGAACTAAATTTTTGAAAACATATATTAGAGAAAACAACTCTATAATAGACTATGAGGATAATTCCATGTATAACAAAACATCCTAGAATTTTGGTAAAATATTGGGGTGTGATATTCTATGAAATAAAATCCCAGTTTGGATAAAAACCAGTTGATTTGGGATATAGAACTAAAAATATAGGGATATAACCCTATAAATGGTGATTGGGTATTAACTCGCTCTTTAGTTAGTGTATGATGATGAGGCCTAACTTCACTCCTAGTTTAAAAAAACAAGGGGATATGAATTTTATTATTTACACACTATTTATGAACCACTATTATGGATTTCAAAATAATTTAATGACCTGAATATATTCATGGAGATACTAATCTTATGATTGTGGGATTATTAGTGTATAAAATTTTAATGTATGTTAAGCATTTCACCAAATTTGGAATTATAAACTATGAATTAAAATTATAATTTTAAAAGCTAATATAATAGATGAAATTATTTGCAAATAGTCCGTTATAGAAGGAACATAAATGATATCATCACCCAAACACTTTTTTGGTATTTCCCTCATGATCATTCAACAAATTTCCATGATATTGGTGCTGGAGATATTTGTATTTTTACTATATTATGTAAATTGAATCAAGTATTATCTAGAAATGTTTCCCATATGGAAAAACTTTTTAATCCCCATCATGGTTGAAAATGGTTTTATTGCATCATGTGACCAGAACCAAAATTATTCAATGGGAATATAAATTTATTAGTATCTAAATTGCGGGTGATGACCCTATATAATATATTTATTTCATTGGGAATTTTTTAAATAGAGAAGCTTATCATGGTTTTTGATCATCTCAAGAGAAATTTTAATCAGTGGTTATTATTGATAGAGAATAAAAAGGAGTCAAAGGTGATATAATTATGGACTATAAGAATTTTAGGGGTACATTCATCAAAGAATATTGTCCTCATGAGCGATGAGATGATATGAAATGGAATGGTTTTAATATAAGGTAAAATACAGGGGAAATGACGCTGAATATGAAGCTAACATTACCTGGTTAACAAATCATGCTATGAAATATGTATACAATCCAATAAGTAAGAAAAATATCTTCTTTAATAGGTTAGATTAAATACATAAATTGAAATTGATATATAAAATTTTTTCCACGTATGAATATATTGTACCAAGATCCATCGATAGAGTTAAATAATTCCGAATTTGTTTTTTCTAAAATAAAAATAAACAAAATATGACACTGGATAATATCTCTATAAATAGAAATTTAGAAAATTGAGTAAGTATAAGTGTGGAGTTTCCAATATATAATAGTTCTGTTAAAGGCACTCAAGAACATACATGAAGGGAATTGGAGTTTTCAAAAAGTGTGGAGTAAAATTCTGTTAGGATTTCAAATGAAAGTGTATGGAAGATGCAACCCAATTCTAATGCTCTAACTATATGATTTGAAAATATTCCGATTAATATCCCAATATTCTAGGTAATTTTCCAGTGAAAATTCTAATAAGGAGTGGACAATATTATTTAATCACTACATATGGGGATGAAATCCCAAATGATGTGATATTTGGTGATTTGAGATTAAAATCAAGTAATTCATCATTAAATTATAGATCTACGCACCCTATTATATCTTTCATTTTTTTCAATGACATTAAATCACACCTAAAACATTGAGTACAAATTAACAGACATGAAACCTAGTGAGAATGTTATTGAAACAAGGAAATTACACGTAGTCTCCATTCAGATACATATATATTCCCTATAAGTAATTTAATAAATTTTTTATAGAAATAGATTATTATTTACAAAAGTGGCCTATAATCCCTATTTTATGGGACTGATTCCAATATCTAAATCATTTATCTGTTTCCATCCATAAGTTCACATTAATGTCTTTTTGGGACAATAGAAGGATAAAAGTATATCTATGTATGAGATTACATCCTGTGGATATAGGATACATCTATTATTCTTGAATACATAAATGTATTTCTAGAACAAATATTTGGACTTGAACCTAATTGTGAGGTTGAGATTTCTATTGAAACACACCTTGATGAAAAAATATACAAGGCTCCCTATTGAATGGAACTAATAGAATTTAAATATTTAAATAAAAACTGGAATAGTTTCATTATAAAGAGTTTATAGATCCTAGTATTTAACCATGGGGTTCCATTGTCAATTACATGAAAGGAAGGATGAGTCTATGAAGTTGTTCATTAATTACATGGACATTAATTCTATTACTCTAAATAATAACTATCATTTTCCAAAAATTAATGACTTATATTATCAAATTAAAATAGATCAATATTTTTGAAAGATCAATATTATCTTTAGTTGTCATCAATTGAGGTTGAATAAGGATGATATACTCAATATGAAATTTCATATGAGGTATAGATACTATGATTTTTTCATAATTCCTTCTCAATTAACCAATGAGCAATATTTTTTATAAAAATTATGAATAAAGTATTCATGGAATATCTTATTGGCTTATATGTAGTATTTATTAATGTAATTTTTATACACTCTAAAATGTATGAAGAAAATGATACCATCTGTGAATAATTAATGATATTCTTAGATAAAATGAATTATATAAAAAATTCAGTAAATATAAATTTAGGCCCTATGAAGGATCTTTTCATGGAAATATTGTCTCCTTGTATGGAATATATATTCATCCTTCAAAGTAAAAGTTATTCAATTAATATACCACACCAAATAATATAACCATGATACATAGTTTATATGGTATAATATGTTAATATTGGTGGTTTGTTTAAAATTATTCTCGATTTGAAAACTCGTTAACCAAATAGACATGTAAAGGGTTAAAATTAACATTGTCAAGGTAATGTGAAGATTATTTTGTATGTCTATATATGAGATTAACTAATTCATAAGTAATTAATTTACCATCAATAATGGAAGTATTTTTAATATATATTAATTCCTTAGAGAAACGATTATCCTATGTTCTTATACAGAATGCGAATGTGGTTATTATAAATATTTTAAATTAAAGTTTCATGAATAAAAATATATATATAATGAAATTGAGTTGGAATATGAAATATTTTCCTTTAATATTTGGATTATTTATCACTATGGGGAAAGATACGACATATATATTGATGAAAAAGGATTGAATTGAATTTTATCTCTCACTGAGCTCAATATGAGGGAAAATAGTTATTTGAAACTTCTTAAAGACATTGATTGTTCATTACAATACCACCTTGGATTAATAAAATATCTGGATGATTCCTTGACTAGGATAGATCATAGATTTATTAACATGATGAGGAAGAACTAAGATTCAATACTTGGGGATTTATTAAAATTATATATGATAATTTTTAGGGGAATGGAGGCTTCATTCCTTTAAAAAAAATTAACCGTACATAATTAAAAATTTAGCTAAATATCCAAAGTATAGTAAGGATTTAAATTTTCATATTAAAAAATATAATGGTTAGAATTGTATATACTATATTGGAATATATGTAGCATTGATGTTTAGAAAAGGTTATGTATTCTATTCATACCAGAGAAAATGAGGGAGATACTAGATGAAGATCATTATTCAAATTTCAATATACATCTAGGTAACACAAAGATATACTGGTATTCTAAGAGTACAATTTTGGTGTTATGTTATAAAGTGGGTTATTATAGTCAATTTTTTTAGAATATATAATTCCCAATCAGTAAAGGCTGAGAGACAACATCCAACGAGAGTTTTGAAACCTTCGTCTCTACCAATATTGAATTGCAAAAACATTATAATGGACTTTGTCACTAAAATTTCAATGAAACCATGGAATAATGATTTTATATGTGTCACTAAAATTTCAATGATTTTTGTGCTTCAATTGAGGACTTATATATGAGAATATTTTTTTGAAATGAAGAATATTGTGTCTGATGGTCAAATCTAGTTCATGAAGGTTTATTTAATATATTCAGTAAACATATTCTGTAAAACCATTCATTAGTTCTATAAAATCAAAAAAATAATGAAATCTTATTTTTCAAACCACCTTCTAAAAAAATAAAAATAAAATAAAAAATAAAAATTGATCTTTGTTTAAACCTCTACATTAATACCCGAGATCTTACTATACCTAGAAAATACTATATCCTTAGACTATTTTCCACTACACATTTTATTATTATATAATTATAATATTTATGGTTCACTATTATATATAAAATAAAATTTCCTAAATTTTATGATTGTAATTTGATAAAATATATTTCATTTTTTATTTCTGAAGGAAGAATTTTAATTTTGTTGAATTTTTTGTATTTTTTCAAAATAATTGAGTTTTAAATTAATAATAGAAAATATAGTTTTAAAAAATACAATATATTTTAAAATTTTAAATGATATAAGAATGAAATTGAATTTATGAAAATTTTATTTATGTCATTTTTTTATAATGAGTAAAAATAAAGATAAAAAAATTTTGTGTTGAATTTGAAAAACGGTGTTGTTCATTTTAGAACATAAGTGATGATTTAATCTAATAAAAGAACTAATTTTTAAATTTTGTTTATTGAATTAACTACAAGGTTACGTTTAGTCTTATATAGATTTTAAGGTCATATAAATAAAAAAATTTATTCTTAAACTAATTAATGTCATATGGATCAAGATTATACCTTATTTTTTTCCTAGAATAATTTTTATTATTAAGAGTACATTTTCCCAAAAAAAATCATTGGCGTTTTTTAGTATTTAAATATTAATTAATAGAACCATTAAAATTTTAATCCAGTAAAATTGACTCAATATTTATAATTTTAACGATAATAGTTGGGTAATAATGTAATGTTAATTTATGGGTGTAAATTTATGTTACAAGGGTAAAAGTTTTTTCCCACGACAAGGGTTGAAAAGGGGGATCGTATAAGAGATAAGACTTCAAATATCTCTAAATAATTTATAAATTTTATAATTTAACTCTAATTGGATCTTAAATTATAATATATTTTACATTACACTAAATTGGATCCACTTTTCACATTAATGATAATTATTATATTTAAATAGTACTTATTATTTATAAGAGATATGTTGTTCTTACTAATAGAAGGGAACCACTTATCCTCACTTCTCCAAAAAAACTGAAACTATTATCAAGAAATATATCTACCAAAATACCTTCCTAATACCATAATACATGACTTTTAGGTTTTTTATTCCCAAAATATCCATCCAAGAATCCTTATGCCAGTTTTGAGAAGATATTTTCAAAGGAAGAAGTATATGTTTTATAAAAACTCATTCAACATTATTTTATATAAAAAATATACAAATATATTATAAACTTATTTAAATTATTATATAATTAAAATTACAATACTAAAATGTTTTTATGTTAATCTCTGAACCATATGACATCTCTTATCCATCTAATGGGAGATGAAAACGTCACTCATGCATACATGTGAACTACCTTTTCCAAGAAGCTATGAATTTAATTTTTCTTCACCACCTTGGATGGAGGATTATATAAATTGATTTAATTAATATATATGATATTTATAACATAATGTTGGTTCTCAAAAATTTCAAATTTATTTTCCTCGCATCCATTGGAAAATGGAAACATCGCTCGTGTGTACATGAATACTACAACCACTATAGAGTAAAATAATTGATTTTCCATAACCTCATTTTATGTATGGTTATGAAAGTGTATTTTAATATAAATATACTATATATTACATTATATTCATTATATAGGGGATTAATCCATATAAATGGTTCAATCACTATAACAACCGACTCGAAACACGCATGAAAAACATAACAGACAACATCTGAATAATTGATTTTAAAAAATAATTATTAGTAAATATGTAAAAATATTCATTAATAAATGACATAAAATAATTTCAATAAAAATAGCTATCTTATATAGATTAAAAATAATATAAATTTAGTATATATGATGTTGGAATAGATTTGTTCAAGTGATAATCCTAACAAGAGTTGTTTTTACAATCTCACATTTATTTAGGTTTTTTATCATTGAATTTCAATTAAGATAATTATATGAACTTATTCTCTTTATATACAAGTATTAAATTATAATATGGTTATTATTTAAGTTATTGTAGATTCTTATTATCCCCTTCTCACCCCATTTTATTCAAAAATCAACTGAAATCATGTTTACAAGAAACGCCAACATTATTTTCCCTCATTGGATAGAAATATTTTACATCCATTATTATATTCTATTAATTATTTAAAGAGTGATATTATATAAATTAAAATAATTTATATTGTTCTATTCAACCATATTTGAATTTTATTGCAGAGGATAAAATGGAAAAATATTATTGTTTTGTGTACAAGTTATATTTGACTTTTTAGAAAAGTTTGAAAAACATGCTTTTTAACATTTACCACATTAACTCCTTTCCCCTTCATCATGATAATTATATATTTTCAATAATAAGTTACAAGTTTCCATAATGTTGGAATAAAATAATATTTCTATTTTTCTATGAATTCTTAGGTTTAAAAAGTCTTCTAAAAAAAGTAATTTCATCACATTTTCAAAGAGACTACCTATATATTTCAAAAGGAGGTTTTTACTTATGAAAACATATTTTAATATATCTTATTATTCAAGGGGTTGTTATGTAATAATACCATACACATAATTTGTGGGGATGAATTATTATCATGTTGTTTTAATCATTTATTAGGGATAATATTTACATTCTTCAAGCTATATTTTTATTACTTAATCATGTTGATAACATATTATATTGCTTTTAAAATCCTTTCTCATGGTTAATAAATTAGAATTAGTAAGTTATGGGTGGTTCTAGATATTAAAAATCCCCTTGATGTATAATTTTGTCTCTTGATAAAAAATATCTTGGTTATTTTGTGTATGTGTTACTTGTTTATATATTATGTATTGGCACGAGGACATGATGATTATATTTTGTGGTCCGTCATTATACATTATATAATTATAAAACAAGTTTTTTTCATCCATGTGATTATTATGTTACTATTTCATCCATGGATATATGACCATTTTATGATATTATTTTAGGATATATTGAATTATTAGTTATATCTTCCATAGTATTCGTGCCTTATTTATTTTATGATACCATCTAATGTACGCACTCCCTTAATGAGAATCAGATCTCCCACGTTTATTTTTTTCTTATCCTCATGGTATCTATAAGTGAACTATCAATGATTTGGGGAATATATTAGAATAAATAATAATGTTTTCACTCAAATTCAATTTTTTTTACATGTATTCAATTGATGTGTATGATTTATGTATGCATATAGTCTCTCAAAATTACTAAACTATTCAATCTTTTTTGATTCAATATATTGAGTCTTATATTAATTTAATTCAATAAATAGTGTCTCTGGTCTGTGAGAGTCAACGTTTTTATAATTGGTTTCATTAAAAAATTAATTGAATTGTTGGGAACTAAATTTAGGAAAACATATATTAGAGAAAACAACTCTATAATAGACTATAAGGATAATTCCATGTATAACAAAACATCCTAGAATTTTGGAAAAATATTATGGTGTGATATTCTATGAAATAAAATCCCAGTTTGGATAAAAACAAGTTGTTTTGGAATATAGAACTAAAAATATATAGATATAACCCTATAAATGGTAAATGGTTATTAACTATCTCTTTAGTTAGTGCATGATGATGTGGATTTTTTTTAAGAAATTGACATGAATTGGTTTCCCAATTCATGCCAAAGGGAATTTATTAAATGAAAAAGTTACAGAGAATTCTCGAGGTGTAATGGGCTTACACCAACAGAAAACATGGAAAAAACTTCAAAATACATTGGACCTTAGAGGGGAGAGAAGTCATCCTTCAAGTAGGACTACATCTAAATCTGAGAGCATAGAACCTTCAAAAGCATCAGGCAACAAGTCATCAGAAAATACAATGCTGATAAAACAGCCAGAGTGAGCTTTAGAAAAGAGCCTTCAAGATAGACCAACTTCAAGATAAGAGTACTGTAGCTGGAGTCTCAAAGCCAAGGGTTGAATCCAACCAAATCCACCAAAATAGATCTTAACAGGTCATAAGCAAAGTCAAGATTCTGTATATCAGATCATGCAGAATCACAGTGCAAACTTCAAAAGAAAATCAAAACATCATGCTGGAATAAAAAATATAGAAAATAGCCAGAGAGAGATTCAGGATAGAGCCTTCAAGAGGACCATCTTCAAGAGAAGAGTGCCAGCAGAATAGGCAGATGATTCTGTTTCTAAGGAAGCAGCTAGTCTGCAGTCCTTTTTAAGGTCCTTCTTCAAACCGAGCAGCCAGACATACTAGTCCAGCTTTCATAAAGCCTGCAACTGATTTTCTATGAAGCACCTCACCTCGAAACACATTAAATCAGAAAAATCAGAATGGTTATTTGTAGATACAAATAGCTCCATCCAAATATAATAGTTCACAAATAGTCATTAGTAGTCTGAAAATTAG
The DNA here is from genome assembly GCA_963277665.1 of Viscum album. NCBI lineage: Eukaryota > Viridiplantae > Streptophyta > Magnoliopsida > Santalales > Viscaceae > Viscum > Viscum album. The sequence goes on from OY728125.1 coordinate 1,411,364,042, forward strand.
AAGTTCCAGCATAGTAATGCAGTATCCGCTCAGAAAAAAAGATAGTCCTCCCAAAAAAGACCACAAATTCCAAAATTTACTGATCCAGATAGAAAAATCTCAAGATATTGAAACACATTTTTAAGAACACCTCTGAAGAGCATTAAACTTCAGACAGAAACCCAGAATCATCAAAAACTGTAGAGAAGAAACCATCAAAACCAATGTGAAATGACCAGCTGCAGAGTCTAAACAAGACCCCATCCAAGCAGAATGGTCCAGAAGAGATAAACAGACTAGAAAATAAGAATGCATCATACAATGTGCCTGGTTAATAACCCAAAAACCAGGAAAGATCAATAGTCGAAGGCCTAAGTAGAGAACATACAGTAGATTAAATAATTCTTGTAAAGGGCTAAACCTCCATAAGACAAACAATAAACAGAAACAAGGACATCCCAACAAAATTTAAGCGTAAAGAGAAGGGAAAACCAGGAGCAGAACTTATTCAATCAATGCTCTTGAAATCAAAGTATGGATCTTTGATGAAATCTTCAGCATCTTTAATGAGCATAATTGTCAGAGAAATCAGAGGATTGTGAGTATTCAAGAAGAGGTTCAGAAGAAAAAGGTTTTGGAGGAATCTCAAGGGAAAAGCTTTTAGCTACAAATGATCTTGTGATAATGGTTCTCTCATGGTTGGAATTCTCTCTATGCTTCCTAATCTTCCTAGGAATTGGGGTGATGAAGCCATCTGGGTCCACAATGATTTTTTTCCCTTTTCGTTCCTTCCAATGCAAAGATTTTCCCACATTGGGGATCTTACTAGAATTCACATGGGAAGATTTATCGACATCTTTTAGAGGAACTTCATTGTTCACCTTCTTAGCATTTCTAATCACCTGGTTTTCAGAAATTGAAACTCCTTTTCCTTTTTTATCCATGGATTTCAAATAAGCTTCTTCTTGTTGTCCAAGAATATCATCCTTCTCCTCCAATGATCCACTATATTCAGAGTCATCTTTATAGTCTCTTTCTCCTACTTCTTGATCAACATTAACAGATATAGCAGGACAGTCTTTACTTGCATCATTTAATGGGTTAACATCAAGATGTAAGTTGTGATCTTCCATGGTACATTGTACAGAAACCTTGACATTAACATAATCTTGTTGAGTGATCCTATTTTCCACATTATTTTGTTCTGTAGCATCAAGAACAGCATTGACAAAATCTCCAATTTGATTCTCAGAGTTGTGAGAATCAATAGAAGAAACCCTAACCTACAGATCAGGGTCACTAATCTGTTAAACCACTTGAATAGGCTCTTTATAAGTACTTGTAATACTAGAAAAGTTAGGGATTTTATAAGGGGTTGAGATCTTTCCATCAACAGTTAAAAGCTTCTGAGAATTAGAAGTTTCCTTGGGAACTTTTTCCACCCATAATGACGTTATCTATTTTGGAGGGATAGCTTCCAGTTTTCCAAAGTTACTGGAAACATGTCCAGTTTTAAAGAATTTATTACAAAACTCTGGTAGGTTTTCAAAAACCACATTCTACACAAAGCCCTTATTACCATTTTGGATCCAAAAGCAGCTCGGAAGGTCTTTGGACAGATCAATCTCGGTGCATACTCTTGCGACTGAGGGCCTCGTTAGATTTTCAATAGCATGATCTAGCTTGATTGGGGTTCCAAAGAGATTAGCAATAGAAAATTAATCTTTCCTTTTAAACAAATGGATCGGAATATCTGGAAAAGAAATACAAATTGGAGCGATCGGGGATTCAAAACCAGCAAGATAATCGGGCGACCATTTAATCACTTTCATGTTGGATCTCCCAAAGTTCCAAAAACCATGTACCCAAAATCTATAATAATCTGAATCTGATGAGAATCGAAAAAGAACATTCCAAGAGTTTAAGAAACCGATTTTGAAATCAATGAATCCAATCTTTTCAAGAGTATTTCTTGGGAACAGGAGCGATGGGCGTTGTTTTGAGAATTTACATATCAAGGCGAAATGTAAATCTGAGGCAAGATTGTTTACATCTGTAAAGACCCGTAAAAATAAAAGGAATTTTTTTCTTAATTTTATTTGGAATTTTACAAGAACGCAGTTCTAGACGGCACCTGATTCCGAGGCCCGGTGTGCCCAGAATTTATATCCTAAGTTTAGCTCGGGTATGTTCAGTGAACGAACGAGCAGGAATTTCTAACTTATGAACCGGTGCCCGGAATCGAATTCCGAGGGCACCTATGGAACCACAGTGCCAGTAATTTCTTAGGAACTCCTGTTCCGGAGTTGCTTTATCACGTGTGTGGACGATAAAAATTGTTGAAGTTAATTTATTATTATTATACAATTTTTATTCTAAGTGTTTACTTCTTGATGGAAGTTGGGTAACCACCCAACCTCCCTTGGGAGGTTATGAGGGTGGTGGGGCCCACACGAACCCCACCCCTTCATATTCTCTAACCCCTCTCAACTCCTATTAAATTTTGTTAACTTAAGTTATAACTTATGACTTTAATGTAATAAGTTTAATGTGAGTTTTGAATTTCAAAACCATTGTTGTGTTAATAAAATAAGTTGAGAACTTATTTTATTTGAGTTGGTGTTGGGTTGTTTGAGGGATTTTGGAGAAAAAGATAAAGAAGTCTTGAGTTCTTCATTCCCCTTTGACAAAGAATGCGAAGAACAAATGATCTCCGACGTGGAGCTCTGAGCCTCGGAGACCGTCTTCCGCGACACCGACCCGCGATGCGACGTCTTCTTCCACGACGTTCTTCTTCCATGTCGTCTCTTCCGCGACGGTTTTCCGTGACGAAATCTCTGTCAACGTCTTCGAATCCTCGCTTCGTGACGTCGAAATTCGTTTTCTGCGACGCCCGACCTCCGCGACGTTCCGCAACTCGTTGACGTGCACCATTCTTGAAACCGATGTAAGGGTTTTATTTATTTATTTTGTTCGTGAATACCAACTTGACGATCTTTGTGGATTAAAACCAATAGTTATCGAATAACGTGAGGGGGCCGGACCGCAAAAACACGGTCGACCCTCCTCCTTATTTCATGTTGGTTCCTTTGTGTTTTGGTATGGGAAGGCGTGGTGTCGTCGCACCACGCAGAATCATGCGACAAGGAAATGCGCGGCGTCGTCACGCCGCGCCGTGAAAAGAAGAACAAAGACGCGACGTCGTCGCGCCGCGTCGAAGAAAACCGAAGACACTGCGGCCAGAGCGGGGTCGCGGCGGAAGGGCGCGGTGTCATCGCACCGTGCCGGATGAACCAAGCCGCAGCCGGTTCCGAGCCGCGGCGGAGCAGGATGACCGGCGGCCGGTTCCGGGCCGCCAGTGTCGGCGAAGAAGGGGACCGGCCGTCGCAGGTCCCATGGAGGCAGGAACCGGCCGGCCAGGGCGGGCCGGCCGAACAGGTGTGAAACCGGGGGAATTAATTCCCCCGGCCGGCCTACAAACGGCCTCCCTAAATGGGGGGCTGCGGTTACATAGGGGGGCAGGCGCCCCCCCACCCCCCTGCCAACGGCTCGGCCTTCGGCCGAGCGGGCAGCGCGTTGTGCCCAGCCGGGCCGGCCGCCTGGACGGACAGCCAGGACAAGCCGCGCTGGCCGGGACGCACCGCGCCGGGCCGGTCCGATCTGGACCTGGGCGGGTTGACCCGGTTCGGGCCGACCGGGGGGTCTCGGGCCGGGTCGGTCCGGGCCCGAAACCCCCGTTTTCGGACCGTTTGGGTTCAATTTCCCATAACTCGGTCTACGGACCTCCGATCGACGCGCCGTCAGCGGAGACATGATCCTTGAAGTGATACGGTCGTTTCGGTATATCGCACTCAAGATTTTGGAATACTTTGAGTTCGGCCGGGTTGGTTCGTACACGAAACCAACCGGGCCCTCGGAGCGGAAACGCTCATGTCTTGAGCTTCGGACGTCCGATTGACGTGTTGTCGACATTGTTGAATTCCTCTTAGTGAGACGGATCTTTTGGCTTACTCCGCCCGAGGTTTGAACGTAGTTGGAGTATGGTCGGGTTGGTTTTGCCTTAAAAACCAACAGGGCCCCTGGGACGAAAAAGCCAATAACTCTCAGACCGAGCGTCTGATTGACGCGCCGTCTGCGACGTTGAGTTCCTGTTGACGATACGGAACTTTTGGATACATCAACTCTAGACTATGTGTCAGTTGATATATCAGCCTCTCGGCTCGTGGAGCGGACCCTCCCGAATGAGCTTGCTGTGTGCGGGAACCCTAGTGTTGGCTGCGACTACTACTGTGACGACGACGACTGTATAGAGATCCTCAGGGGATTCGATGGCGATGACTACAAAACTCAGCGATACTATGTGGATCAGTGCTACCGATCCTGTGTGGGTCCGATCCGGTGTGGGTCAGCGCTCAACAGTTCTGTGTGAGCCAGTGCCTACAGATCTTGTGTGGGTCCGATCCTGTGTGGGTCTTTGCGGGGGTTAGTTTCCTACCGATCCTGTGTGGGTCTTTGCGGGGGTTAGTACCTATCGATCCTTTGTGGGTCCGACGACTTATATAGATCAGTGATCATCTCTATCGTCTTCGAAGAAGTATACATGTGTGAGATAAATTCTGTTTGCTTTCCTGTGTGGATTGTGTTGTGATATCCTGTGTGGATTACGTTTTTCTTTCCTGTGTGGAATACGTATACTTTCCTGTGTGGACTGAGTTGTACTTGGGCTCGGAGGTTGGAGCGTATTGGAATAAATGACTTAGGTATATGTATGGGCATATACCTAAGCAGTTCCAGTTGTTACTTCGTGATTGTATCTTTCCTTTGTGGTTTATCCTTTGTGGATTTTGGGAGACCTTCAGGGGTCTCAGGGTCCCTACTGAGTAGATTATACTCACCCTTTCACGGGCTATGCCCGCACTACGTTGTGTTGGTTGTAGACGACGGACAGCGTTGATTGTGGTTGAGGCTTGCAGAGCAGGACGGTACCTAGTGGTGGACCACTGGGCGAGACATACTCAGAGCGGACGGCGGGACCCGAGGAGCAGTGGAGCTATCTATACCCACCCTTCAGGTGGGATTTCCAGTGGACAGCTCAGCGTAGCATCTTTTACTTTTTAGTTGTTGTTTTCCCTTTCTAGTTGTACTTTACTTTCAGTTTGGGTTTGTATACTGGCCCACATACTTTTCTGTACTTACTATTGTACCAGTTTTTACTTAGTGTTTACTTTTTCTGCTTGCTTAATCTGTGGTTCTTGTTTACTTTACAAAGGAAATGCCTTCCCTTTTTACCGGGATTTACGCCTTGGTGCTAGTCGCAGCCCCTGACCTATGGAAGGCGGGCTTGGGGTAGTCACGGAACGGGCCCCGAGGATGGGTCGTGACAAATTGGTATCAAAGGTGGTCGGTTCTACCGCAGAATCTGATCTTTCTTCTATGTGAAGCAATAGTGTTAAGCGTATTGAGTGTGGTTATCAGTCCAGGGAGTCCAGTGTTGGTGCGGCGACCGACATATCTGTACACTAGGACCATGACTTCTGATTTCCGACTTAATGCATGAAAACATTGATTGCATGTGTGTTTCAAGTTTTCTTTGTGATTACTTTATATCAGCTCACCAGGTATACTGTTCTGACCGTGGCGCACCTGTTTCCTTTTCAGGATGGCCCCACGATGACAGCCAGCTAGGGTTCCGAGAGTCGAGCGTGACGACAGCCCACCGAGCGACGAGGTCTCGGTGCAGGGCCCTTTGTCAGCAGTGGCACCGGCGGTAGCTCTACCCGCCGAGCCACCGATGCTTCCAGCCCCAGCCGCTGACGATGCACGTCGCCTTAGTGCACTACATGAGTTTCAGTGCCAGCGACCACCCAGGTTCCGTGGGGATATGGACCCCCAGGCAGCCGAGGACTAGCTGGAGGCAGTGGTGACAGTTTTCAGGTTAGTGAGGACACCAGCAGACCTCATGGTGATCCTTGCAGCGAGCCTACTGCATGCAGCAGCAGGCAGATGGTGGAGCTTGATGATCCAGGTGCACGATGAGGAATATCTTCTCTGGACGGACTTTGAGAGCCTCTTCCGCTCAGAGTTCTTCTCAGCTACCCTCCGTGCGGTGCGCATCCATGAGCTTCTTCAGCTGCGGCAGGGCAGCATGACGGTCGCCCAGTACTCAGTGAGATTTACCGATCTCTCTCGCTACTCGACCGACATGGTACGGGACCCATTATTCCGGCCTCGGACCTTTGAGAAGGGATTGAGACACGAGATCAGGGCATCGCTAATCTCCCTCAGCATTCCGACTCAGACAGGAGTACTGGAGAAGGGCCTTTTGATCGAGAGCTTTCTTGCTGAGTCTACACCAGTGCCGAGACCCACCGCAGGGCGGCACGTAGCAGAGTCTTCTGCAGCAGGCAGTCGAGGGATGACTCATGGGTCCAGGCAGACCAGACCCTCAGGCAGACGACCTCAGGTCACTGGCTCAGCAGTGCGGGGTACACAGCGCGGAGTCAGTCTTTCGAGAGGCAGGCAATGATACTCGTGCGTCGGGCAGGGCCACATGGCTCGTGACTGCCCAACCCGCCATGCCGAGGAGCAGCAGACGGTTGAGGTACCACCGAGGCAGAGGCAGAGGGTCGACCGTAGCGGTCTGCAGGGAGCAGGTGGACGAGGCAAAGGAGCTGGCCGAGCAGCAGGTGGTGGGCGATGCTTTGAGGCTTTACCACCACCACCACCACCACGAGGTCCACTCCGACCACAGGGAGCTGGCGGGCAGAGACAGGCACATCTCCATTCAGTAGAGGCCTACGACCACGGTGCGCCCGAGATGATTCGAGGTACTATCTGTGTCTATTACACCCTTGCTGCAGTACTTATAGACACAGGAGAGAGTCACTCTTTCATAGCTGTTTCCCTTGTTTGGAGCTTGGAGATTCCGACAGAGTCGTTGGCTCGATCCTTACGGCTAGAGACTCCTACGGGGGCAGACTCGACGATTATGCACTGGTTCCGGCAGTGTGAGATTACTCTAGGAGGCGAGATCTTCGGCTGGGATCTTCTGGTAGCGGCGTCGAGGCTTTACGATGTCATCTTGGGCATGGATTGGATGTCTACGGTCCATGCACAGATTGACTGTTTTAGGCGCAAGGTGCGATGTGTACGCACCGACGGGAGCAAGTTCACCTTCACCAGCGAGAAGGGAGCCTTTGCAGCACAGGATGGACTCTCGCAGATGAGAGGACAGCCCATCACTCATTAGTTGGCTAGCCTCATCCTAGGAGCAGTTGACGTGAGGAGTCCTGGTTTTCCTGCAGTGGTGGATCAGTTTGCGGACGTTTTTCCCGGCGACGTTCCAGGGTTACCTCCTCGAAGAGAGGTAGACTTTTATATTGACCTGTACCCCGGGACAGCCCCAATTTTGACTCCAGTGTATCGGATATCCCCCGCTGAGCTTCGAGAGCTACGGGTACAGTTGGAGGACTTGCAGGGCAAGGGGTTCATCCGACCCAGTGTTTCACCCTGGGCTTCCCTGATTTTGTTCGCCAAGAAGGCGGACGGAAGCTTGCGACTTTGTGTCGACTATCGTCGCCTGAACCAGGTGACAGTGAGGAACAAGTATCCTCTATCAAGGATTGATGACCTCTTCGATCAGCTCAAGGGATCACGGTGGTTCTCGAAGATAGACCTCAGGTCAGGCTATCATCGGCTCAGAGTTCGAGACGAGGACGTGCAGAATACGGCCTTTAGATGTTGGTATGGCCACTTTGAGTTCTTGGTTATTCCATTCGGCGTAACCAATGCTCCAGCAGTATTCATGGCCCTCATGAACAGGATCTTTCAGCCATACCTCGATTGATTTGTCGTGGTCCTCATCGACGACATTTTGATTTACTCAACGACTGAGGAGGAGCATGCCTACCACTTACGGGTTGTACAAGACACACTCCGAGAGCACCAGCTTTATGGAAAGCTCTCGAAGTGTCAGTTCTGGATACATGAGGTCCACTTCTTGGGGCACGTCATCTCTGAGGTGGGAGTTGCAGTGGATCCTGCGAAGATCGAGGCATTGTTAGATTGGGAGCCACCCAGGAGCGTGACGGAGGTGCGGAGTTTCTTGGGACTAGCTGGATACTATCGGAGATTTGTGCCAGAATTCTCCCGAGTTGTGGCACCACTATCAGCTTTGACAAAGAAGGGGAAACCCTTTTTGTGGTCAGACAGATGTCAGCAGAGCTTCCAGGAGCTGATACAGAGATTGACCAGCGCACCTATCTTGAGGTTGCCTGAGGAGGGAGTAGGGTACGTAGTCTACTACGATGCATCTGGGACCGGACTCGGATGTGTCCTGATGCAGTAGCGGGCAGTGATCGCCTATGGATCACGTCATTTGAGGCCGCATGAGCAGAACTACGCTACCCATGACCCGGAGTTTGTAGTAGTGGTCTTCGCCATGAAGACGTGGCGACACTATCTGATGGGCGAGCGCTTTACAGTCTTTTCTGACCACCAGAGTCTCAGGTACATCTTCTCGTAGAATGACCTGAACCTGAGACAGTGGGGATGGCTCGAGTTCCTCCAGGACTACGACTTTGAGATAGTCTATACTCCTGGGAAGGGGAACGTGGTCGATGCTCTCAGTAGGAGGATGGGCATTCAGCTACTTGAGGAGGAGACAGAGAAGCTAGCCGCTTTGCAGATATCCTTTGTGGATAGAGATGAAGCATCCTTCCTTCAGTCTCTCACAGTCACTCCTCCACTACTGCAGCGGGTCAGAGAGGCACAAAGTGGGGACGCTGACTGTGAGACGCGGCGTGCACAAATATCCTCAGGACAAGCACCTGATGGTTTCTCCTTTGGATCAGAGCACGACATCCTTTTCAGAGGACATACCTTGGTACCAGTTGCTTTACGGGAGGAGGTGCTGAGAGAGTTTCACACTTCTCCCTTGGCAGTACATCCCGGAGTGGTGAAGATGTACCAGGATCTCAGACGACAGCACTGGTGGCCAGGCATGAAGAAGGCTGTGGCAGAGTTTGTTTCTCGATGCCTCACCTGCCAGCAAGTGAAGGCAGAGCACCAGGTACCAGCAGGCTTGGTACAACCCTTGGAGGTTTCGGAGTGGAAGTGGGACGGCATATCTATGGACTTCGTGACTGGACATCCACGCACTTCCAGAGGTCACGACTCCATTTGGGTGATTGCCGACCGACTCACCAAGTCGGCACAATTTTTACCCACCAGAGAGCAGGGCTCAGTGGAGATCTTGGGATGTCTTTACATTCAGGAGATTGTACGGCTTCACGGTGTGCCATCTTTTATCGTCTCCGATCGAGATGCCCGCTTTACTTCCCGGATTTGGAAGGGGTTGCAGGAGGCGTTCGGGACGCAGCTACGTCTGAGCACCGCCTTTCACCCTCAGACGGATGGTCAGACAGAGAGGACCATTCAGACTCTCAAGGACATGCTCCGCGCATGCGTCCTCGACTTTGGTCGCAGCTGGTAGGACCACCTACCCTTGGTGGAGTTCGCGTACAAAAATAGCTACCACTCCACCATCGGGATGGCACCAAATGAGGCGTTGTACGGCCGACCCTGTAGATCTTTTTTGTGCTGGACAGACCCTGGGGAGTCAGCACTTGTGGGACTAGAGATGGTCCAGGCCACGACAGAGAAGGTCCAGGTCTTCCAGGGGCGGATGAGGACAGCTCAGAGCCGGCAGAAGTCATATGCTGATAGGAGGCGAAGGCCACTAGAGTTCGAGGATGGCGACCACATCTTCTTGCGTGTCTCACCTCGATATGGATTACGGAGATTTGGCTGAGGTGGGAAGTTGTCTCCGAGCTTCATTGAACCATTCTAGGTCCTCAGCAAGATTAGCGAGGTGGCTTATCATCTGGCTCTACCACCACAGTTGCACCGGGTGCACGACGTCTTCCACGTATCTCAGCTGAGGAGATACGTGCATGACCCGACGCAGATCATTGACCATGGGGATCTTGACGTTGATGATGGGGCAAATTTTGCAGAGGTCCTAGTGGAGATCGAGGATCGACAGGAGCGGGTCCTACGTGGACGGTCGATTCCTCTAGTGTGCATCAGATGGCAGTATGGGAACCTCCAAAAGAGCACTTGGGAGCGGGAGGCTCAGATGCATGCTCAGTACCCACATTTGTTTCCCTAGTTTTCGATGTATCTTTACGGGGTCATAAAGCCCTGATATGGGAGTAATGTAAAGACCCGTAAAATTCAAGGGAATTTTTTTCTTAATTTTCTTCTAAATTTTACAAGAAAGCAGTTTCAGACGGCACCTGATTCTGAGGCCCGGTGTGCCCGGAATTTCTATCCGAAGTTTAGCTCGGGTACGTTCAGTGAACGAACGAGCGGGAATTTCTAACTTTTGAACCGGTGCCCGGAATCGAATTCTGAGGGCATCGATGGAACTGCAGCGCCGGTAATTGCTTAGGAACTCCTGTTCCGGAGTTTCATTATCACGGGTGTGGATGATAAAAATTGTGGAAGTTAATTTATTATTATTCTACAATTTTTATTCTAAGTGTTTAGTTCTTGATGGAAGTTGGGTAACCACCCAACCTCCCTTGGGAGGTTATGAGGGTGGTGGGGCCCACACGAACCCCACCCCTTCATATTCTCTAACCCCTCTCAACTCACATTAAATTTTGTTAACTTAAGTTATAACTTATGACTTTAATGTAATAAGTTTAATGTGAGTTTTGAATTTCAAAACCCTTGTTGTGTTAATAAAATAAGTTGAGAACTTATTTTATTTGGGTTGGTGTTGGGTTGTTTGAGGGCTTTTGGAGAAAAAGCTAAGGAAGTCTTGAGTTCTTCATTCCCCTTTGACGAAGAACGCGAAGAACAAATGATCTTCGACATGGAGCGCCGAGCCTCGGAGACAGTCTTCCGCGACACCGACCTGCGACGCTATGTCTTCTTCCAAGACGTTCTTCTTCCGCATCGTCTCTTCCGCGACGGTTTTCCGCGACGAAATCTCTGTCAACGTCTTCGAATCCTCGCTTCGCGACGTCGACATTCGTTTTCCGTGACGCCTGACCTCCGCGACGTTCCGCAACTCGTTGATGTGCACCGTTCTTGAAACCAAGGTAGGGGTTTTATTTATTTATTTTGTTCGTGAATACCAATTTGACGATATTTATGGATAAAAACCAATAGTTATCGAATAACGCGAGGGGGATAGACCTCACAAACACAGCCGACCCTCCTCATTATTTCATGTTGGTTCCTTTGTGTTTTGGTACGGGAAGGCGTGGTGTCGTCGCACAACGCAGAATCATGCGACAAGGAAATGTGTGGCGCCGTCGCGCCACGCCGTGAAAAGAAGAACAAGGACGTGACGCCGTCGCGCCGCGTCGAAGAAAACCGAAGATACTGCGGCCGGAGCAGGGCCGCGGCAAAAGGGCGCGGTGTTGTCGCACCACGCCGGACGAACCAAGCCGCGGCCGGTTCCGGACCGCGGCAGAGCAGGATGACCGGCAGCCGGTTCCGGGCCGTCGGTGTCGGCGAAGAAGGGGACCGGCTGTCGCCGGTCCCGTGGAGGCAGGAACCGGCCGGCAAGGGCGGGCCAGCTGGACAGGTGTGAAACTGGGGGAATTAATTCCCCCGTACGGCCTACAAACGGCCCCCAAAAATGGGGGGTAGCCCCCCCCACCCTTTCCAACGGCTCGGCCTTCGGCCGAGCTGGCAGCGCGCTGGGCGCACTGTGCCCAGCCGGGCCGACCGCCTGGCCGGACCGCCAGGCCGGACCGCGCCCAGGCCGCGCCGGGCCGAGCCACGCCAGGCCGGGCCGTGCCCAGCCGGGCCGGGCCGCGCCAGGCCGGGCCGACCCCGACCGAGGCGGGGCGACCCGGTTCGGGCCGACCGGGGGGTCTCGGGCCGGGTCGGTCTGGGCCCGAAACCCCCGTTTTCGGACCGGTTGGGTTCAATTGCCCATAACTCGGGCTACGGACCTCCGATCGACGTGCTGTCAGCGGGGACACGATCCTTGAAGGGAGATGGTCTTTTCGGTATAGTTTCGGAATACTTTGATTTCGGACGAGTTGGTTCGTACACGAAACCAACCGGGCCCTCAGAGCGGAAACGCTCATATCTTGAGCTTCGGACGTCTGATTGACGTACCGTCGACTTTGTTGAATTCCTCTTAGTGAGACAGATCTTTTGGCTTACTCCACCCGTGGTTTGGACGTAGGTGGAGTACGGTCAGGTTGGTTTTGCCTTAAAAAACCAACCGGGCCCCTGGGACGAAAAAGCCAATAACTCTCAGACCGGGCGTCTGATTGACGCGCCGTCTGCGACGTTGAGTTTCTGTTGACGATACGGAACTTTTGGATACATCAACTCTGGACTATGTGTCAGTTGATGTATCAGCCTCTCGGCTCGTGGGGCGGGCCCTCCCGAATGAGCTTGCTATGTGCGGGAACCCTAGTGTTGGATGCGACTGCTACTGTGATGACGACGACTGTACAGAGATCCTCAGTGGATTCGACGGTGACGACTACAACACTCAGCGATCCTATGTGGGTCAGTGCTACCGATCCTGTGTGGGTCCGATTCTATGTGGGTCAGCGCTCAGCGGTTCTGTGTGGGCCAGCGCCTACAGATCCTGTGTGGGTCTGATCATGTGTGGGTCTTTGCGGGGGTTAGTTTTCTACTGATCCTATGTGGGTCTTTGCGGGGGTTAGTACCTATCCATCCTTTGTGGGTTCGACGACTTAGATGGATCAGTGATCATCTCTATCATCTTCTAAGAAGTATACCTGTGTGAGCTAAATCTTGTTTGCTTTCCTGTGTGGATTGTGTTGTGCTGTCCTGTGTGGATTACATTTTTCTTTCCTGTGTGGAATACGTATACTTTCCTGTGTGGAGTGATTTGTACTTGGGCTCGGAGGTTGGAGCATATTGGAATTGATGACTTAGGTATATGTATGGGCATATACCTAAGCAGTGTCAGTTGTTACTTCGTGATTGTATCTTTCCTTTGTGGTTTATCCTTTGTGGATTTTGGGAGACCTTCGGGGGTCTCGGGGTCCCTACTGAGTAGCTTATACTCACCCTTGCACGGGCTATGCCCGCACTACATTGTGTTGGTTGCAGACGACGGACATCGTTGATCGTGGTTGAGGCTTGTAGAGCAGGACGGTACCTGGAGGTGGACCACTGGGCGGGACATACTCGGAGCGGACGGCGGGACCTGAGGAGCAGTGGAGCTATCTGTACCCACCCTTCAGGTGGGATTTCCAGTGGACAGCTCGGCGTAGCGGCTTTTACTTTTTAGTTGTTGTTTTCCCTTTTGAGTTGTACTTTACTTTCAGTTTGGGTTTGTATACTGGCCCACTTACTTTTCCGCACTTACTGTTATACAAGTTTTTACTTAGTGTTTACTTTTTCCGCTTTCTTACTTTGTGGTGCTTGTTTACTTTACAAAGGAAATCCCTTCCCTTTTTACCGGGATTTACGCCTTGGTGCTAGTCGCCAGCCCCTGGCCTATGAAAGGTGGGCTTGGGGTAGTCACGGCATGGGCCCTGAGGACGGGTCGTGACAACCTCCTCCCTCGAGAATGATATGGCGTTTAATCCTCAGCGTTTGTAAGTTTTCGGAGCAAAAAACTCTACCTTCCTCAAGTCAGTGGATGAATCGGCACCCACGACTACTTCTGCAAAGGACCTTGCATCGCTGAACCCTCCCCTAGGGTTTGCTTCACCATCACCCACACCAGGCAGTGCCCTAGCTCCCGCTCCCGTCGGCATCCTCGATCATCAATGGGATAATTTTATTGCATGATGATGTGGATTAACTTCACTCCTAGTTTAAAAAATCAATGGGATATGCACTGTATTATTTACAAACTATTTATGAACCACTATTATGGATTTCAAGACAATTTAATGACCTGAATATATTTTTGGAGAAACTAACCTTATGATTTTGGGATTATCAGTGTATAAAATTTTAATGTATGTTAAGCGTTTCACCAAATTTAGAATTATAAACTATGAATTAAAATTCATAATTTTAAAAGCTAATATAGTGGATGAAATTATTTGTAAATAGTTCGTTATAGAAGGAACATAAATGATATCATCACTCGAACACTTTGTTGGTATTTCCCTCATGATCATTCAACTAATTTCCAAGATATTGGTGCTGGAGATTTGTGTATTTTTACTATATTATGTAAATTGAATCAAGTCATAACTAGTAACGTTTCCCATATGGAACAACTTGTTAATCCCCATCATCGTGGAAAATGGTTGTATTTCATTAGGCGACTAGAAAAAAATTATTCAATGGGAATATAAATTTATTAGTATATAAATAGAGGGTGATGACCCTATAGAATATATTAATTTCAATGGGAATTTCTTAAATAGAGAATATTATCATGGTTTTTTATCATTTAAAAGAAATTTTAATCTGTGGTTATTATTGATTGAGAATAAAAAGGAGTTGATGGTGATATAAGTATGAAATAGAAGAATTTTAGGAATACATTCATCAAAAAATATTTTCCTCATGAGCGATGAGATGATATGCAATGGAAGTTTTTTAATATAAGGTAAAATATAGGGGAAATGATGCTGAATATGAAGCTAATATGATCTGGTTAACAACTCATGTTATGAGATATGTATACAATCCAATAAGTAAGAAAAATATCTTCTTTAATAGGTTATATTATATCCTTAAAAGGAAATTTATATATAAAAAATTTTCCACATATGAAGATATTGTACCAAGATCCATCGAGAGAGTTAAATAATTCCAAAATTGTTTTTCTGAAAAAAAAATAAAAAAAAAATATGACACTGGATGATATCTATGTAAAAAGATATTTAGATTATGGGGTAAGGATAAGTGTGGAGTTTCAAATATATAATAGTTCTGGTAATGGCACTCAAGAACATTCATGAAGGGAATTGGAGTTTTCAACAAGTGTGGAGTAAAAGTATGTTAGGATTTCAAATGAATGTGTATGGAAGATGCAGCCCAATTCCAATTCTCTAACTATATGATTTGGAATTATTCCAATTAATATCCCAATATTATAGATAATTTTCCAATGAAAATGATAATAAGTAATGGAAAATATTATTTAATCACTACATATGGGTGTAAAATCCTAAATGATGTGATATTTGGTGATTTGAGATTAAACTCAAATAATTCATCATTTAATTATGGATCTACGCACCCTATTATATCTTTCATTTTCTTCAATGACATTAAATCACACATAAAACTTTGAGTACGATTTAAAAATCATGAAACCTAGTGATAATATTATTGAAAAAAGGAAATATCAAGTAGTATCTATTCCGATACATATATATTCCCTATAAGTAATTTAATTATTTTTTTATAGAAATATATTATTATTTACCAAGGGGCCTATAATCCCTTTTTTTAAGGGAGTGATTCAAATATGTAAATCATTTATCTGTTTCCATCCAGAAGTTCACATTAAGGTCTTTTTACAACAATAGAAGGATAAAAGTATATCTATGTATGAGATTACATCCTATAAATAGAGGATGCATATATTATTCTTGAATACATCAATGTATTTCTAGAACAAATATTTGGACATGCACCTAATTGTGAAGTTGAGATTTCTATTGAAATATTCATTAATGAAAAAATATAATAGGATCCCTATTGAATAGAACTAATGGAATTTAAATATTTAAATAAAAAAGTGGAATAGTTTCATTCTAATGAATTTATAGATCCTAGTATTTAACCATGGGGTTCCCTTGTCCATTACGTGAAAGGAAGGATGAGTCTATGAAGTTGTTCATTAATTACATGTACATTAATTCTATTACTCTAAATAATAAAGATCATTTTCCAAAAATGAATGACCAATTTGATCAAATTAAAATAGATCAATATTTTTGAAAGATAAATTTAATCTTTAGTTTTCATCAATTGAGGTTGAATAGGGATGATATACTCAATATGAAATTTCATATGTGGTATAGAGACTATGAGTTTTTCATAATTCCTTCTTAATTAACCAATGATCCCTATTTTTTTATGAAAATGATGAATCAAGTATTCATGGAATATCTTATTGGCTTATTTGTAGTATTTATTAATACAATTTTGATACACTCTAAAATGTATGAAGAGAATGATACCATCTGTGAATAATTATTAATATTCTCAGATAATATGAATTATATTAAAAATTCAATAAATATAAATTTGGGCCCCATGAAGGATCTTTTCATGGAAATATTTTCTCCTTATATGGAATAAATATTGATCCTTCAAAGGAAAAGTTATTCAATTAATATACCGCACCAAATAAGATAACCATGATACATAGTTTATATGGAATAATATGTTAATATTGGTGGTTTGTTTAAAATTATTTTTGATTTGAAAACCCATAAACCAAGTAGACATGTAAAGGGGTGAAATTAACATTGTTAAGAGAATGTAAAGAGTATTTTGTATGTCTATATATGAGATTAATTAATTCAAAGGTAATGAATTTTCCATCAATAATGGAATTATTTTTAATATATATTAATTCCTTAGAGAAATGATTGTCCTATGTCATTATACAGAATGATAATGTAGTTGATATAAATCCTGGAAATTAAAGTTCCATGAATAAAAATATATATAATGAAATTGAGTAGAAATATAAAATATTTTCCTTCAATATTTGGATTATTTATCACTATGGGGAATGATACGACATATATATTGATGAAAAAGGATTGAATTGAATTTTATCTCTCAATGAGCTCAACATGAGGGAAAAATTTATTTAAAACATCATAAAGATAGTGATTGTTCATTACAATACCACCTTGTATTGATAAAATGTATGGATGATTCCTTGACTAGGATAGACCTTAGATTTTTTCCCCTGATGGGGATGAACTAGGATTCAATACTTGGGGATTTATTAAAATTGTATATGATAATTTTTAGGAGAAGGTAGGCTCTATTACTTAAAAAAATAAACCATATATAATGAAAAATTTAACTAAATATCCACAGGATAATAAGGATTTAAAATGTAATATTAAAAAATCTAATGCGTAGAATTTAATAGACTATATTGGAAAATATGTAGCATTGATGTTTAGAAAAGGTAATGTATTCTATTCATACCAGAGAAAATGAGGGAGATACTAGATGAAAATCATTATTCAAATTTTTATATACACCCAGGTAACACAAAGATATACTGGTATTCTAAGAGTACAATTTTGGTGTCATGTTATAAAGTGGGTAATTATAGTAAATTTTTTTAGAATATAGAAGTAACGGTCAGTAAAGGCTGAGAGAAAACATCCAACGAGAGTTTTGAATCCTCCGTCTCTACCAATATTGAATTACAAAAACATTATAATGGACTTTGTCACTGAAAATTCAATGAAACCATGGAAGAATGATTCTATATGTGTCACATTTTAAGAAATAATCTATCTTCAATTTTCATCATTGTTTGGGAATATCTTTACCTTGATCACATTTATGGATCTATATTAATTATTTTTTGAGACTTCATGGTGAAACCTTACCAATTGTATCATATCTTTTCCCTTAGATAACCTAAAAATAATGAAATATTCTTTCAAATAATCACAACCTCGAGATACATTTGATCTCTTTCAATGGGTATAAAAAGAGTTTTCGAACATTATAAGACATGATGAGATCATTTTACATAGAGAATCATGCTACATGATATTAGTATCTCTATACGGTTGAATTATTATAAAATAGTATCTTAAATTAAAAAATACAAATTGAATCATATAAAATAGTATATGTGAATAGATGTCATAATATAACTTTTTTGTGTCAATTTAAGAGAATTAAAGCTAATAAAGCAATAAATTTTTGTGGATAAAATAATTATTGTGTGGTATATTCAAAATAATATCAAAGAATTTAAATATAGGAAATGAAAAGAGATATGAAAAAAACTAGAGGAGGGAATTCGATTTAAAGTAGGTGGGCATTTAATTTTAGAGGTTTATTTTAAATGGAATTGTATAATTTCATAAATAAAGGAAGCTAATCTCAATTTAAAATGGGCCTTCTAAAAATTTAGGGAGAATTTTACATTCAAAATACCGACTTTCCATGACACCCTGACTCTCTAAAGTACATGTTTTCTTCCTTTTTTATTTACAAAGGATATGAATAATGAATCCAATGTATATAATGAACTCTAAATAAATAAATTTGGAATTTATTTATACTCAATGGATCTTGAGAAGGGAGGGGTGTTGAATAAAGGAGATAATCAAACTGAAATTATTATTTAAGCTACATATCATTATTTTAGTATCTTATTCCATTTTTGGTAGGACCTATGCTTAAATTATATTACTAGATATAACAACAACAAAAAATAAAAGTTTTGAGGGGAAGTAAATCATTAATAAAACATACTAAATATAAATGGTTCACCATAAATGGCTACGTCTAAGGAGGACACACCATGGATATGATGATGTGATAGAATAAAATAATCATCAGTTGTTTTGTGGATATAATGTTTCAGTCATGGTCACATCATGCCAGGTGCCTAGAATTATAATGGTTTGAATTTTTTCCATCCTTACCCAAGGACATCTACCTCTTCGTCACTTCCATGTACTGATTAGGTGAATTATTTTCCTCATATTATAGACATGTTGGTCTCTTAAATAGATATGGAACATGATGTTATATCATTATTCAATATAATACTCTACCTACATCTATATACATAGATAGAATCCATTTTACGATCATCAATTCCACTCCACTTCTATTCTTGATGAGTGAATCATCTCGAGTTAGGATAAATCTTTTTTCCCTTTGATTGGTCCCAAAAATAATCATATACTCTAGGTAAATATATTAATATGTTGTATGTTTATTTTGGACCACTTATTCATTAACATAGATATGACAGTGAAAACCAATTCCTTATTCATTTCTAAAATACATATTTAACAGTGAAAATAATTAAATGTTATCCAAAATAGATTTTTTGAAACCCAGAAAATCTAACAGAACATTCTTTATAAACATTTTTTACTTGAGAACCCCTCAAATGCATAACCACTTAGCCCGTAACTACTTGGTACCTATCTCATTACATGAGTACCCTTGCGTATAACCCCAAGTTTCTTGATCCTAATTTCATATACATGATTTCATTATCCTGGTCATACAATCATGATCATATAAACATGATCACATAATCTTAATTACCTAATCTTAGTTTCATAACCTATATATCTTCCTTCTACAAAATTTCACCATGATTCCTTCAGAAAATAAACCTGAGGCCATGAATTTTCTTTTTGATTACAAATGAGAATATCTATTCGAAACCTAATGTACCTCGTTTAGAATCCCATCAACCTAATATGTTTTTCAAATTAAAACATATTAATTTTATGAACCAATTTTAAATGATTGAGAGTGCTATATAGATATGAAATTTCCACCGACTTATTATCTAAAAATTATAGTAAGATGTGTTTTACATGACCTTAGTATGAGAGTCAATTATTACTTTAGAGACAAATTCATGTAGTTCAAGTAACCACTTCATGAACCCCCATCATCATGTAAAAATGGATGACTTAAGTCATTTTTCATTTCAATTGTAGATTTCCTTACAATATCAATAAACTGTGATCATTGTAAGAATTATTCAAAAGTATACGATTTTCCTAAAAATGACCATGGGAACAAAAATAATATGTATGCATGACCTTATTCACGTATCACAAGGAAAATCTACCTCATGTAGTGATTCCCAAACTCCATGAAAACTAGAATATCATTATACATGTGAATTGTAAGACCCTATCATGTGATATATTCATGATTTTTCAATCACCAAACATTTATAAATCATCATGTCTCTTTTACTTGGAAACAATCACTCATTTTACAAAATTCACATGCCCACATTTCTGGATTCATTTATCCTTAAACGGTCACATGATTAAATTACATAAAAAACATGGAACTTCATCACATAAGTTGACCTTACATGACACGTATGAGTTTGTATTATCACATGAATCTTACATTCTGAGACAATCATGTGAACCATAATGGTGTATATAGAAAACTCTTCATTTAACTATATTTTAGGCATTAAAATATGGAAAACACTCAAAATTGATGAATACATTAATTAATATTACTTACTAATGATATAATTCTTTGTTCTAATTTAGTTATCTACCACATGAGTATAATATTGCCCTAGAATTATTCTGCTACACCTTGAAACCTTATTTAGTTCAACTATTTAATCATTAGTGAATTTTATTCACTTCACACATAAATTCATTTCATGATATGTAGTCATATATCAATATTTATTCATAATACCAATACATTATTTATTCCATATTCATTACTTACAACCTATTCAGATAAAATTCCCCCATGTTAACCATCTATCTATGTCTTCAAAAATATTCAATGATTGAAAATATATAAGTGATTGGCGAAAAATCCAATACCAAAAACATTTATTCCCTACATTATAACCCTTTGGACTATTATTTTAAATACTATCATAAATAAATTATTCCCCATATATAAAAATAATATCCAGTGACCCACATCCATGGATTCATTATTATGTTATTTTTCCCTTCATTTAAATCAAAATTAAATGACCCTTCAAATTGTGGATTCGATTACCTTTGGACCAACATGGGGTGCCCCATTAGTGTGTCCTCATGTATACTTTTTATTTTAAATACCCAATTATAATATAATTGTACATTAGATTCTTTCATCTATGTATTTACTTAACCGTAAAAAATAATCAACATTCAGAATATTTTCAATAATCTTCATAAAATAATGGGAGAAAAACTTTCTCCACAAACTCCTAAAGTTAAAATATAGAAGGTTAATTCCCCATTTGTAAAATATACCTCTAAAAACAATGGGCTCAATATTCTACCTTTGAATATATATATAAAATAACATTTCTATTCCTACCATATTTTATACTCAGTGCCATTTTCCCTTTATATAAGTACACTAATGATAGATTTTCAACAAGTGAAATTACCACTTGGCATTGAGTCATCACAAAATACTTTTGTCCTACTATGTTAGAACACATTGTAGGAAATAAAAATTTAATCCAACAAACACCAATGATTTCCTTTCCAATAACTTAAATCAATACATGAAAACAAAATAACTTTCTTTATTTTATAAACATTATTATGATTTCTGTCACAATAATAGTTAATGGAAAGTGAATAAGAAATTATGCACAATTTTATGAGACATAAAACGTTTCATGACAACTAAAGCCACTTGTTAATGATAAAACAATATTGCCACATGGTTTTAATTATCTTTCATTATTCATAGGACTCGTTTTTTAGATAATTTTAAATAGTCTAATGTTAATATCACCAAATCTCTTTGAATATATTTTTATTTAGACTGATTCTAATTATTTATACTAATTGAAGATATGATTTATTTTTTCAATTACTCTTTTATACAAAGAGACCATTTATTAGGAATAAAATAGAATTTTATCTGTATTATTGGTATATAGAAAACAATTAGATGATACCACATTATTAGAACAAAATAGGTAGACAAGAAATACATAAATATTGGTGATTTTCCACGATTATGACTTCCCCTAGTGTTTTAATATAACTTGATTATTCCCTAATTTCAATGGTTGAATATTCATTGTGAATTTTAACTACAAGTTTATTATAATATAGTATTCACAGATCTTTAACATCAGATCAAGCAGTCTGTTACTTTTTCCTTGTTCATATCAACACATGAATTCTAGAATTAGACTTTAAATGTACATTTGTTTTTTTATAATAATTTGCAGTATAACACTATATGTAATTTTTTAAAATTTTGAATCTTCTTCTCTCTTCTGTCTTTATTTATCTCTTCCTATTATTACCCTTCAACTTTCACTCCCCATGGATCATATCTTTCCCTTAATCATGTACTACTTCAAACATATATTAGAAATAATTAAATCAATGAGGAGAGGTGTATCTCTAGAATCCTTGATTAAAGGATTGTGTTTGGTAATTTCAGACCAACCCATGAATTTTGGGCTCATCCAAGACTTTAATGTGGTGACTATTTATATTTAATAATTTTATTATTTTAAGATGACTTACTTTAAAATCACAATTCTCTGATTATCATTCTTCACAATTTTAAGTAATGAGTCTTCATTTGTCAATGATTTTTCATACTTCTTACCAAATCCAGCTGATCTATCCATATAATAAAACAATATTTCTACCAATATCAAATATTCTTTGTATACATAGGTTCCGTGGTTTTTTTCTTTTTCATATTCATGGGTTTAATCTAATGAGTATATGTTTTGTTAGTTGGTGCAGCCATTTTATTCTACTTGAAATTCATTCTCTACTAGAGTGATCTATCTATTGCCTTAATTTTTTACCTAATAGAATGGGTTTTGAAAAACCCATGTCTTACATAAAATATATCCCTTATTAAACCTATATCATCTACCATAAAATTTTCTTTCCATGGTATGTCTTCTTTCACATGCAAATCCCTCTTACTCAAAAATAGAGAAACTTATCCCTTTTTATTCTAGTCTTGTTTATGTTATTTTCAAAAGGTCTACTATGAGTATAAACTAATTGGTTATTTATACACATTTTCGTGAGATTATTGTTGTTACAAAAAGTCAATAAACCTATTTACTATCTTAAAAGGTTGTCTTCCAGTATATACTTTCTTGATATAATCCATTAGAGTTGAGGACCTCTTCATGATTTCTTTTTTCCATCCCCCTTTTATTTTATTTTCATCATTTTTATAAGTTCATATGATTGGGACATATGAAATATATCATAGTAAAAACATACCTAATTTTATCATTTATTAGTTATCATTTAAGGGAAACTATTGTTCTTCATCCAACAATTACCCCTTGGGATTCTTGACAAATATTTCTGGGTTTTACCAGTCTTCTACAATCGTATCGTTTCATGGAAATTTTCTTATCAGTGTCTTTACATTCAATATTTTCTAAATATTATGATTATTTTTAGATTTAGCAATATCCTTCCTCATATTTATGAGTACTAGATTAAAATAATTAAATATATCACTTAAAAATGCTTATGTGGAGGGAAATTCAACCTTATCCTTTGACTTAGAAAAAATGATCATTTCCTCAAGCTCCCTAATCATTTTTCCACACTCTATTAACATAGATTTTATCTCTTTTGACATAGAAAAAGATTTATTTTCATATTATCTTCTCAATTCAAGATGTTTTTTGATACTAATGGAACTTAATTTCAACTCTTTTTCAATTTCCATCTTATTTGTGTTTTTATAAGTCTTTTCATCAAGTATGACACTCAGTTATTCCATTTTGACACCCAACTTATTTATGCCAATAGATAAGAACACATATTCTCCCTTTAGAAACTTTTTCTATAGGAAAAAATATTTGATGATTTGATAGTTCAATTCCAATAATATCTCTTACTTTTACATATTATTTTATAAGTATTGGATTTCTTCTTGATCTAATAACACACAATAATTGAATTGAGTACCATACATCCTATCCAAATCTCCTTTTTCATTTTTCTCATCATATAAAAGTTTTTAATCTTCACCATTATATCCTTATACAAAAAATATTTTCATAGACACATCATCTTCAATTAAATCCTCTTCCTTTCAAGAATTTGACCCTCAAAAGACTAAATTATTTTATATCATTCTTCAATAAAAGACATAAAATATTTTAGTGACATTGTAATTCTTTTTAGTCTTCAGTTGGATCTTCCCATCACCTTTTTAGTTCTCATATATGTAATAAAATGATTAATACAGAAAACTATTATTCTTTACTTAGTTTTCACAAAGGGAAACATCCATGGAAAAAACACCATTAATATTTCATTTTACAGAAATAAATAAATCATCACATGTTCTATGGATACAATATTTTATCCATGGTTACTCCTTTTTTGGAACACTAAATTTTCAATGTTTACTATTTTCTCACTCTTCACCCATGGTTGATTGCCACTTCTTCACTTATACGTGCTGATTTGGTGAAGTATATTCAATAATTTATTGAATTTGTTTGTCTCTTTAACATATGTCGAACATGATGGTATATCTCTATTCAATATAATACTATACCTACATCTATGCCTCTAGATAGATGCTCTGTTATGATACTATACCACACTCTTTTTTTCTATTCCAGTTGAGTAAACCATCTTGATTGAGGTTAATTATGAGTCTTCTTAGATTGATCAAAAAACAATAGTCATATACTCCTGATAATGTTAATCATAAGATGTAATTATACTGTGGCCCTAATATTTTTTAACACAAATGTGAAAATGAAAAAAAACATCATTATTTTTATTTAGTATCTGAATATGATAACTATTCTCTTCTACAGATCTTATAAATAGATTTTTTAAACATTATAATTTTACCAAGGATTCCAGTAATCAACACCTTAACCACATAACACCAACGTGCATAACCCCGGTATGAGACTTTTTGATTGTAAATTTTGGGCATATATATTATTTGATGAGTTACCGAGATTTTAACCAATAGTCATATAAGTCTGACTGCATTCGCATATTTACATAATCTTGATCAAGTAAACCTAGCCTCATAACTATGATCACGTAAACCTAGTCTCATAATCCTTGTTGTGTAACCATGTGTATCTTCCTTTCAAAGGACCTCGAGTGCTTCAACCTGAGTGCAATACTCCTATTTCTATTTTCAATCATAAATATCTAGTTTATCTCTATCATTATTCATTTAATACCCCTTCTCACCAAATATCTACTCTAAATGAAAACAACTTAATCTTGTTCAAACCATTGTAAATGATGTGGGAGTTCTTTATTTATAGTAAATTTGCACGATTTTATTATATAAAGATATTAGTTACACATTCATTACACCACCTATATAATTATCCTCCATTCATCCTCACAAAAACAAATCTTGATGTTCACATGACACCATCAAAAATCTAATCCATCGTAAAACCATGGATGACAGAGTCCATCTAACATTTCGAGTGTAACATTCCTTACATGATCAATATAATTAGATCATCATGTGAATCCTTCATATATATACGATTCTATAAAACTACTTCATGATAATATAAATAATTTATTCATAATAACACAATCATGTACCCCAATTCAAATCCTCCTCATAAAGTCATTATCAAACCTCTTCGAAACCAGTGTATCTTTATATATGAAATTCTCAAAGCTGCATCACATGATGACATGATTGTTTTTCACTAAAAAAAATATGGAAATGGCAAGAGATATATTCCATATAATTTTTCAATCCCTTTATATTATTTTCATAATCATTTTGTGTAGTTCATTAATCTACTTGTGGTATCATGATTTCTGAACACATAAGTTCTTATCCTTCATCTCATATGCTAACATAACATAAACAATATTTTTTATTCAATAATTTTATTCTTACATATTCATGTGATTTGTGATTATGAATTGATTCTTTGTACCTTTGTGGTCCGATTCCAAATGTGAAAAGCTCAACACTAGAATTATTCTACTACTCCTTCATAAATTTTTTAATTCGCTGGAAGAATCTGAAACCAACATCACAACCTTCACACCTCAATTTTTTGATCATTTATATTCTTCAATAAATATTTTTACATGATACCTAGACAGTAATACATCCGTAATATTTTATCATATCATTGGGAAATATAATGTTCCCTATGTGCATTGCATCTCCAAATACTCAATGGGATCCAATGATTGAAAACGTACCCATTATTGAGTATAAATCCAACAAAACAAAAATTTGTTTGTAATTTAATGTGAATTTTCTTATATTGAATAACAGGATTATATTTTGACACTAGGGGTCTCATGTTTTGGAGTTGGAAAACATAGTTTTTGAATATTATTTTAAGAAATATGTACTAGGAAGAGGAAACATGGGACTCTAAAAAATCATTATTGAAGGATTAACCAAATTTTTTAAGATCAAAGATAAATCCCATTTATAATGATTAAATTAATTAGTTTAAAGATAATTTAATATATGAGATATTACTATAGAAGGAGAAAAAACATCCCTAGAAACTCTCATTATATAAGTTCTATTATTTTATCATTATAATAGATTTCTTTTATAGTTATATTTAAAAGTTAAATTTCTAAATTTTGGAACATGAAATTAGTGAAATGGAGATACTTTTGAGTTAAAAGGTATATTTTATCTTATGGAAATTTTTTTCATTATTTAAATACTTTAATTTTGGTTGAATAGGGGAAAAAATTAGAATTACCATCACTTTTAAGACTTCATCATGAAATAAGAATAAATAAGTAGCTTAAGAACATTTTATATAGGAACAATATGTGTTTAGTGAGAAAAATAATTTATACAAACATTTTATGTTAAATTTATAAAAAACTATGTAAAATTTTAGACCCTAATGTTTTATTCTAATAAATGAACTATTTGGATCATTTTCTCTAATTAATTTATTAAATTATTACATTAAATTTTGGAATGATTTTACAGTCATTAAATTATAATTTTTTTATTAATAGTCAAATAAATTACATGGGAATCAATATTATACATGATATTTCTGTAAAATATTTATTGTGCTCAAAAAGGAATTAAAAAATAGTGTTTCATTACATTTTTCTTAATTATACTATAATTAATTTTTTCAACTTTAAAAAATTTAATCTTGTAAAATTGATTCAAAATTTGTAATTATAATAAAATTTATTAGGTAACATGTTGAATTTAATTTTTGAGTGTAAATATATGATACCATGGTAAATGTTTGTCACGACGATAAGGGTTAAAAGTAGGGGTAAACTAATAAATACAAATTAAAATATCTCTAAAACATTTCTAAATTATATTTATTGAGTTTATCTAGAAATTAAAATGTAATATATTCAAATTGAACTAAAAAGGAGCCTGTTTCATTGAGATTTAAATTTATTATATTTAAATGTTCGTAATATTTATAGGTGTACCAGTCCTCTTACTTATAAAATAGATCATTTGACACTTGTTTATCAACACATGTTGATCCACTTATCTTGATAATTTTATTCTATAATACGATAAAAACATATACACAATGTATACGTTATATTTTTTCCAAAATACATATTCAAGAAGACATAATGTGTTATTCAACGTAGATTATTTAAACAAGAGTTATTTGTTCTTACTGAATTATTTCAAATTTATATCTTGTCAAACCTTATCAAAATCCTCCATAACGACCATAAAATAATAAAACCTGAATGTTTACTATAATAAATTTTTTTTATAAATGATGGTAGATCTAATTTCTATATTAAATGATTCTAATTATAGATGAAAACATCTCTCATGCATACGTCAGGACTACCGCATCCAAGAAGTGATGTATTTTCTTTTAAATAACCACTTCTCACAGATAGTTATATAAGTGGATTTAATGAATATATATTATATTTATAAAGTAATTTTGGTCCTATAATGATAAATTATATTCAAATTTATTTTCCACTCTTCCATTTTATAATGGAAACATATATTCTATGTGCGCATGGAATACCACCTCCACAAAGCGATGCACTTAATTTTTCTTAAAAACCTTAAATGGATGGATATAAAACTATATTTGATTTGTATATATACTAAACTAGAAAAATGTTATTTTTCAATGGTTGAAAACCTAGTCCATAGTCCCCAAAACCATGGCCATAGCTTACGGCTATAGTTCTTCCCAACTGTGGCCTCTATCATCATGGAAATAGGGTATGTCATATTTCCACAGTTTACCAGTAAAAATAGGTAGTTATTTCCATGGTTTTCCAAACTGTGAAAATAGTCCTCAAGGATTCCATTTGTAGAAGTAGACATATTCCATGGATTAAACCATGTTCATAGGTTCTATTACAATGGTAGAAAAATGTGGCTATATCATTGGGAAATTGTGGCTATAACATAAAAAAATTCACATCCAGATTTGATCCCAAAGAAATAGAGCTGCCTAACCACTACACTGCTGAGAAATTCAGGTATATATATATAATTATATATATATATTACAAAACTAAATAAATATCATGGAAACAAAAGAAATAGAGCTTCCTACTCATTTTTTTGGGTAAAATATTCCTTCCATGGATGTGTGGGAGACCTATAGACACAGTTCTATATAACCATTGCAATAGGATATGAGAAAAATGGAAATAGCCGGGGTTTTACCAAAACTGTGGCATTAGATCCGTGAAAATTGCACATTTTTTTAGTTTTTATGATATATATTAAAATATTAAAGTTATTTTGTTGATTAAATAATGAAAATTTTTAAGGTTCTATGCCATAAAATCAAAACATGTAATGGAAGAAACAATTACCACCTAAATAATTGATTTTAACAAAGAACTATGATTAAATATGTAAAAAGAAGTTTTGAATTATTTTTATCCATAATGATAAATATTATTTTGGGTATTATATATATTAAAATAAATATAAAATTATTATCTAAGTGGTTATAACACTTATGACGGAGATCGAATTGAAGGAGAAGGTTTATTTAGCAATCCCATTTTTATTCAGAATTGTTTACGTTTAAGTTTACATTTGGTGGGATATATGATATTTCTATCTTAAAAAATGATTATTTTATTTTACTAAGGTTATTATAGTGTATTATATTTTTTCTAACAACTTATTTTTAAAAATAAATTAAAATAACATTTAAAAGAAAATTAGACCATATTTTTCTTCTTTGGTTGGAAATATTTTTATTCCATGTTAAATATATTTAAATCATTCCATTAATGTTCTCTAAAAAATTACAATGGTTCTCCTATAGTGACCCAATATTTTTATACATGGATATTATATCCTTTTAGATGAATATTTAATAAATTAAGAAAACACAAGTATGAGGTCCGTAATAGTTTAGTGCCTTTGTAAAATTGAATCATAATATTCTAATATGAAATAAATTCAAGTTTTCCCAAACATATCGCCCCATTTAGTAATATTTATAGATATTCCCTATATAAAAATTATATTCATTAATATGAGAAAGGGAAGATAATAATGGGTGAGCTCCAATGATTAGTAAGGGTAAACATAAGAGATTGCAATCCACTGTCATATGAAAGCATAATATTGGAAAAAGGGTATGTGATGATTAACATAACTTTCAATGTTAATAAACAACCTTTCATGGATCAAACACAAGAGTAATGTCATAAATATTGGAATCTCATAAGAAAATAACCATAAAGAAATCAAAGAACATGATCCTTGAGAAAATAACATTTGAATATGACATATGTAACATCCCCAAATGATAAAGGGTTAAATGACTAAATGATATGACTCATGTCAATAAGGTGCACCTTCCTTTTCGGGAGCCTGTCTGATTAGAACTCCACAGTTAAGCGTGCTTGGCTTGGAGTAGTGATCAGGATGGGTGACCCTCTGGGAAGTTTCCCAGGGTGTGTGTGAGTGAGGACAAAGCACACCGGAAAGGACATGTGTTGGCCTGTGGGGACTATCATTAGTCAGATGACCCGTTCGGGCACGTGGGTGGACCCTGGGGTGGGCCGCATGTGTCTACAGGTGAAACTGGTGGTACCTGGTGGGTCAGGACCCGACGGCCATGTTAAGGCGGGGTGGCTGTGCTGTCACCAGGACCCGGTTGTCACATTTGGTATCAGAGGAGGAACCCAGCCTTAAGTGCGGTGCACTGCCTGGGTTGAGATGTAGGGCCCACAACGAGGGCATTGTGCTCTAAAGGGGGGTGATTGTAACATCCCCAAATGATAAAGGGTTAAATGACTAAATGATATGACTCATGTCAATAAGGTGCACCTTCCTTTTCGGGAGCCTGTCTGATTAGAACTCCACAGTTAAGCGTGCTTGGCTTAGAGTAGTGATCAGGATGGGTGACCCTTTGGGAAGTTTCCCAGGGTGTGTGTGAGTGAGGACAAAGCACACCGGAAAGGACATGTGTTGGCCTGTGGGGACTATCATTAGTCAGATGACCCGTTCGGGCACGTGGGTGGACCCTGGGGTGGGCCGCACGTGTCTGCGGGGGCAACTGGTGGTACCTGGTGGGTTAGGACCCGACGACCATGTTAAGGCGGGGAGGTTGTGCTGTCACCGGGACTCGGTTGTCACAACATAGATTTGCGGAATACACATAATAAAATAAAAATATTATGTAAAATCTACCGACCAAGACATTCATTACATGTCTAGATTGGGATTAATATCCATGTACCATCTTTGGGCTCGAGCTGACCACCTGTGTTCCCTCCTTTCCTGCAGCTACACCTCTTGGTTTAGACATTTAAAAACCATGTTCATTAATTCACCTTAATATGTGATTTATTACATAATGTTACACTTAATACAACCAAAAATATTAAGAAATATAGAGTATTTTTTAATTAGGTACATTACATAACAACTTAATGTAGGAACAAAATCTTAATTGAAAACACCTTTTACATGCTCTCACTTAAAACTACAGAGGAAAACCTTGAAAAAAACAAAAAAGGCATGTGATATAAATCTTAGTAATGGAATAAACATAGAATCACATGAATAAGTTAATACATTTTAGACAATATTCATATAAATGGGTAATAAAATGACTAACAATCATAAACATGAACAACGAGTCATGATATATAATGATAACATAAAGGTAGCATGGAAAATTTGGTGACAACTTAAACAATGCAACATTAACATGGGTAAAGGATAACCTATAAGGAATAAAGATGGAGAAATTAATATAAAGGAATCATGTTAAATCCTTTTCCAAACATGATGTCTCATGAGACTAACAATTACCTAATAAATTGAAGTGTTATATAACACCAGCCACACCCATCACTTTCATTTTATTCTCATGCGTAAGTGTTCCAAAAAGATTATACAACATGGATTCATTCATGACTATAGTATATTACCTCATCAAGGAGTAATAAATACAAAAACATAAGTCCAAATTGAAATAATTATTATGAAATAAAAGTGAAAAATGTTGACAGGAAATAGGTATGGTATTCACTACATGATTGTTCAGGCATGAAAAATCACGATGAAATATTAGAACCATAACAACATCACTTAAAAATTCATAAAACAGGTTGATGAGAGATAAAGGGGTCTCTAAACATTTGGTGATGAAATGGGAACCAATAGGTATATATAAAAACATATCCCAACATTTTTAGTTGGAAATATAAGGCATAAGATAATTAAGAAACTTTAATAAAGAACATAAGTTGAGGATCCCTTACTTGAGTTTGTGACTCCAAATGCTTTGGAGAGCCTTCTTGAAATCTTGGGGGAACCATGGGAGGAATTTATATTTTGGAGGTACAATTAAGGATGCGATTATAGTAATTTTAGATATTATAAATGAGTGATTGGGAGGGATTATATAGTTTATGAGTGGGGGTTCCTTTAATATTTCTCAAACTTTTGTTTTGGACTCTATATGTAACACCCCAAGCTTCCACGGTACGTTTCACTTCGAATAATGCAATAGCGTGTGTTGTACGCAACCTCGACCTCTAACACACACCACAACAAATTAAACTAGCCGTTGTGAATAGTAATACCTACTTTTTTAAATTTTATAAATTTTATTTATCAAAATGGACTTCATTTTTGGATTCGGAATATCGAAATTAGCCTATGTTGAATTTTTTGTAACTTTCTAAGAACTTCCAATTTTTTATGAATAGTGAAAATTACTTAAAAACAACTTTTTTAATCAAAATAATTTATAGTGATAAATTATACTATTTAGTGGTTTTAAAGTATAATTAGAATATATTTTTACCATTTTATCCAATGATGGTCATTAGAATTAATTTAACATTGAAATTGGACATAAACAATTGCCAATCTTTTGATATAAATTGTTTCTTAAAAACACCCTATTGTTGTGATAGCAGGAATTAATTATAAAATTAATTAATGCAACTTATATTTTTGGAATTTTGTAAAATAGACATCATTTTTGAATTCGGAATATCAATTATAGCTTAGGGTGAAATTTTGGCATTGTTCTGAAAAACTTCAATTTTTTATGAATAGTGAAACCACTAAGTGGTAGTTAAATAACTGATTTTTCATTTAAATGAAATATTACCACTTCTGTGATTTGATTTTCAAAAATCCAACATACATGGTTGTCATTAAGAAGTAAAATGTGGTTCAATGAGATTAAAATAATTTTTTGTTGAATAGTAACTTTTAAGTTCTTAATCGCGATTAGAGGCAATTAGTGTAGTTTAAGGTACAAATAATGTTTTAATAATATGAGATGAGCATTACACTTGTCCTAATCCTATTGGATGAGTCATGGCTGACCAAGAAAACCCATGGGTCAACTTGGGGACACCATGGAGCCACTTTAGTTGGAAAATGACATTAATATATATTTATTTAATGATAAAATTAAATTGACACAAACATGAGTTGTTTTACTAAAACGGATTTTAAGTGGAGTTACACAAGTCCAAATTTTGACTATAAATATTCATTGGAAATCTAAAAAGATTTCCTACATCATAGTATTTTTTTTATAATTTTTATACATTAAATAAATTAAATTATTTATGACATCATGATGATGCAGCGATGACCTCATTATTTAATGATTTAAATAAAATGAGAAGATAATGTAAAATCCAAGGCTTACACTTGTCCAAATCTTATTGGATGAGGATATTTCGAAACCTTATCACCTTATCCTCGAATTATATAATTGTGGGACCTTTAGAATCCGAAAAGCAATGTGTAATAATGTAACATTTCAATCTTTCCAAAAGTGCCCCTCCTCTCCACTTATAAAAGGCCCCCACCTCTCCCACCTCATTTACACTTTCAAGCCATTTGGATCGGCCAACCTCTGCCCAAATACTCTCCCAACTTCCCCCTCTTACTACTAGAAGCCTCACTTTGGGCAGAACTCTTCCCAAAGAAGCCTTTGGATCAAATCAAAAAGAGTTACCCGATTTTGAGGTAATGTCTTCTCTAATGTTGTTTTGTTTTATTTTTCTTCTCCAACCCCCTAAACTCTTTTTATTCATTTCATTTGTAACAACACCAGTATCCTCAATATACTAGGATGTTGTTATAAGAAGTATTCGAGCTACACTTACACACACCTACATCTAATAGTTAAAGAACATACGGTTTCTGTGGATGGCGAATTTCTGCCTCACGAAACGATGATTGTTCAACACTCATATAACACCTTCAAAGGTGGCCATTAAGATGTCACTATTTTTATATATGATATATAATATGTTTATTTTTTACTTATGCTTCTGTATTTCTCATTTATGGCATACTTTATGATTTCCATTATGGGTAAAACGCGATAATTTCATTTTAGGAAGTGCGGACTACCGCCCCCTCAAAGTGATGTGAATCGTTAATGCCACATGTGGGATGTATAAAGGATGGAGTAAATGATATTATATATGATATTATACTGGAATTATATTATACATTTATATCATTATGATTTCATTCCATTAAATACGAAATAGAAATGAAAGTAGCATTCATGCGTACGTACGGCTTACCGTCTCCATGAACGGTGAATTCCATTTCTTACCTCTAAATGTTACGTAATATTATAAATGAATGTATATACTGTATATATATGATATATATGATATCTACATAATTAATATAATTCTGGATATAATGGATATTTCACCACATGAACAACTTGTAATTATAAGAAGTTTATTTTTGACTCAAGTACCAAAGATCGACAAAACGACCGTTATTAACTTAAATAATTACATAATGTTCATAACATTGTAATAAGTGATATAAAAAGGATAATGAAATTGAACATGGTTCTTAATAAGGTAGATATTAACTCTAGTTTATTATTCATGAGGTTAAAGAACTGTTGAGTCAAGTCGGACACAAGGTAAGGGAACTTCTTAACCCAACTTCCATTCTTTGGGTTAATCTCCTACTTTCAAATTATGTCATGATATTATTTTGTCCTATCTTGTATTTTTACTTTCTTTATGTGTACTTATATTGAATACACATAATAGATCTATTTTATTTTAAAAATGATCTTTTTAAGGACTTTGTCTCAATCTCCTTTCATTGAAGCATATTTGGTTTTATACACAACTTTCTTTTATACAGTGTATAAACCCCTTTGACTTTTACATTTATTCAAAAGGAATCTTTTTTATACGAAGCGTTTTACTAAACGACAAAAAGGGAATTTTTTCCTTTCCGTACTTATGCGGCGACAACGACTTCTCCGCCGCCGTGACCATTATTTGAGTTTCGGCTTCCTCTACAAGCCATCACTTTTTTTTAATGAAAAATAAATACAAAGTTTTAACTTGCTTTTATTTTGGTATTGAAAATGGTTTTGAAAGCGTTTTTATTATATCAATGTGTTGTATTGACATCTTGTGATTGAAATGTGGAAATGTTATGTTTCCTTTACGCATGTTTTATGTGATACGATTATGTTATGGTTTATGATATGTTTAAACCTATTCATATGAGGAATGCATTGGACTTAATAAGTGACGGGTGGAGCCCGCTATAGCTCCTCGATGCATCGGCAGGTCTCATGAGACAAACTAGTGTCTTGGCACGAGGCCTTGACAAAATCTTATTTGTGGTCTTGGCACGAGGCCTTGGCTACGTGGTTATGATAGTCTGGCATTATGCATTCCATCATTATGAAAGTGGTTATTGATATTTCATGTGATTATTCGACCAGTAGAATATCCATGTGAAGAAGTGAATGGAATTATCTCATTTTACTTTTTCCATATTATGTTTATGTTCAAGTTTAAAAGGCTTTTGTTTTAGTTATACATTGCCTTAAATTTTTATGTTTATTTATGAAAGCTTCCACAATATTGTTATCCTTACTGAGCATCTGAGCTCACCCCTTTCAATGTTTTGATATTTTCCAGGATGTGAAGAAGTATTTTGTGAATGACCTGCAGGGATAGTCAGAAGACGATATGAGTGTGGACTATGAAGACTTTGTTATTAGTTTTTCACTTTATGATGTAATGTAACACTTATGAATGTATCTAGTGTTTCCAAGGCTACTAAACTAATCTGTCTTTCGAGACTTGATCTTTTGTGATCATGCCAATGTTACGAAGTAATGCACCGGCTCTGGGTAGCTGGGGTCAGGGCGTTATAGTTGGTATCAGAGGTAGTTTAGTACAAACCTTGGAAGTTAGATTTAGATAAACTCTGATTAGAGCACGTAGACCTAAGATGAACTTTGAGGATTAGTATTGAAGAACTTCCTAGAATTTCGGTATTATAGAGATGTTATGAGTTTTCCGAGAAATACATCCCTGTCTGGATACGAGTAGGTAGAGGCGGCTCTGGAACAGATGTACCTAGGGGTAAAACCCGAAAACACCTCTTTGAGCTAGACTCGAACGGGAACTGGTGCACGACAACAGGCCTTGCTGCACTCTTGGTTACGACACTCCCAGGGGATATGCTTAGGATAATTCTCATTTTATTTACAAACCACTATGAAGGGTTATGAGTATATACTTCCTCAAAGAAAACATTTATTTTTATGATTATGGATTATATCCATAAATAGTTCAATTTATGTAAAGTGTTTTACAAGTATGGAATTATGTATTTTGATTCATAAACTAATCTTGTTTATGCCATTGTTTAGAAATGGCGCCTAGTGGAAGGAATGGAAACTGTATCAATGCACGAACTCCGTGTAGGGATTGCCCTCCTGCTTAAGATAATTATTGTGGATCTGGAGATACAACTGGTGCTGATCAACTTATTACCATACTGGGACAACTCACTCAGGTTATGAATAATAACCTTACTCGTATGGAGCACCCTGATCCACAACGTGGAGGATCAATGCTAGACCGTTTCATGAGGCAACAACCACCAACCTTCAATGGGAGTACAAATCCTATAGTAGCTGAGCAATGGATAAATTCCTTAGAGAAAATATTCCATGCCTTGGGGAGTAGTGAAAGGGAGAAGGTTGTCATGGCAGTTTACCGCCTCACTGGAGATGCCGATCAGTGGTGGTCGCTGATTCAAAACACAAAGGAAGATGATGACGTATCGAATATGGAATGGAGGGAGTTCAAAGAGCTTTTCTTAGAAAAATAATTTCCTCGTGACCATCGAGCAGATATGGAAAGGCAATTTCTGAGTCTGAAACAAAAGGAGGATTAGAATGTCGCAAAGTATGAGGCCAACTTTACAAGGTTAGCGAGGTATGCTGCAGATTATATACGTAACCCAAGAGGTAAGATTGATCATTTCTTTGATGGGTTAAAACCATTTCTTCGTCGAGCTTTAGTATCACAATCCTTCTCATCATACGAAGATATTGTCTCGTGTTCTATCAAGACAGAAAAGGAATTCTCTAAGTCTTATGACAACAAAGTAAAGCAAGAGAAGAAGAGAACGGTGAAACAAGAGACAGATAAAGGGAAAAAGGGAAAGAAGGATTTTCCCTTATGTGATAATTGTGGGAAGAATCACCCAGGTACGTGCCTAAAAGGAATGGGAGTTTGTTACAAATGTGGAGAAAAAGGTCACCAGGCTCGTGATTGTAAGGGAAAGAAAGAGGATATCAATGTTGAATGCTACAATTGTAGAGAAATGGGTCATTATGCAAATGAATGTCCTAAGCGTCAGGGAAACTTACCTCAGAAAAGGCCAAGGGATCAAGGACAGTCTTATGTTGTTACTACAGTTGAAGTAGAATAACTAATGTATTGGTGCTTTTGGACTCATGGATTATATTCTGGTTATTAGAATAATGTGATATATATATAAGGATTGTACTGCAGTACTTGTTGATCTCAGTAAGGTTTTAATATGTTGAAGGTAATCATATTTTTAGTATGTGACAATAAGAGAAACTTTACTTTGTTTGGGGAATCTGATAAATTGATTTTGGAATTAAGAGACCTTTTAGAGAAAGTCTGGACAGAGGTATTTTGGATAACTATAAAGGTTGGAATGGATTAAGTTGAACTTTGGATAGTATCGTTTAAGGTTAAAAAATTTATGAAGATTATTTTTGGAATATTATGATACTATAGTTTTAGGAAAAGGACAACCTGCAGGGTGGGGAATAACCCGTCGCATCGGACAAAGCTGCAGGAATCGAACCCACAATCATAGTGCGACAGGCCTTTATTTCCTACCACTAGCCTACAGGAAGTCCCTGGTTATTACAAAATAATTTTACTAATCTAAATGGTATGTGTTAACATTTGGAACCTTATACAATTAGGATAAATAGAATATTTTTGAGTTCCGTTACCATTTGGAGTAAAAGTTGGGTTTGTGGTAAAAATTTATTAATGAATGAAAGTATACATAACAAGTATGTATATTCCCTTGCGTTCTTAGTAAATCTCCTAAATAAATTCCTCAACATTATAAAAGGTAACTTAAAACAAAAATATTGTCGGTTAACTTTTCCAACTGGGGATTCAATGAATGTTTAACCAATCACAAGTTTGTGATTTTCTTGTAGTTAAACATTCTCTTAATTTTGTTTTCTCTAACTCTCCATCAGACCTTGATGTTTTGTTTCTCCTCCATATCCATATTTTCATATAATCCTAGAATGGGCTATATCGGGTGACCTTTGTACTTATCTTTCTTTCTTTTAATGTTATATATTTATTAACCTTATTTCCGATGTGGGTTTTCCTCAAAGGTATTTTCTCTTTTCAACCTTTTATTTTCAAAGAAAAATTTCAAATTGCGAGGACGCAATTTATTGAAGGAGGGGAGAATGTAACACCCTAAGCTTCCATGGTACGTTTCACTTCGAATAATGCAATAGCGTGTGTTGTACGCAACCTCGAGCTCTAACACACACCACAACGAATTAAACTAGCCGTTGTGAATAGTAATACCTACTTTTTGAAATTTTATAAATTTTATTTATCAAAATGGACTTCATTTTTGGATTTGGAATATCGAAATTAGCCTATGTTGAATTTTTTGTAACTTTCTGAGAACTTCCAATTTTTTATGAATAGTGAAAATTACTTAAAAAAAACTTTTTTAATCAAAATAATTTATAGTGATAAATTATACTATTTAGTGGTTTTAAAGTATAATTAGAATATATTTTTACCATTTTATCCAATGATGGTCATTAGAATTAATTTAACATTGAAATTGGACATAAACAATTGTCAATCTTTTGATATAAATTGTTTCTTAAAAACACGCTATTGTTGTGATAGCGGGAATTAATTATAAAATTAATTAATGCAACTTATATGTTTGGAATTTTTTAAAATAGACATCATTTTTGAATTCGGAATATCAATTATAGCTTAGGGTGAAATTTTGGCATTGTTATGAAAAACTTCAATTTTTGATGAATAGTGAAACCACTA
The DNA here is from genome assembly GCA_963277665.1 of Viscum album. Lineage (NCBI taxonomy): Eukaryota > Viridiplantae > Streptophyta > Magnoliopsida > Santalales > Viscaceae > Viscum > Viscum album. Next base: position 1,411,402,594 of record OY728125.1, read on the forward strand.
AGTGGTAGTTAAATAACTGATTTTTCATTTAAATGAAATATTACCACTTCTGTGATTTTATTTTCAAAAATACGACATACATGGTTGTCATTAATAAATAAAATGTGGTTCAATGAGATTAAAATAATTTTTTGGTGAATAGTAACTTTTAAGTTCTTAATCGCGATTAGAGGCAATTAGTCTAGTTTAAGGTACAAATAATGTTTTAATAATATGAGATGAGAATGACACTTGTCCTACTCCTATTGGATGAGTCATGGCCGACCAAGACAACCCATGGGTCAACTTGGGGAACCCATGGAGCCACTTTAGTTGGAAAATGACATTAATATATATTTATTTAATGATAAAATTAAATTGACACAAACATGAGTTGTTTTACTAAAACGGATTTTAAGTGGGGTTACACAAGTCCAAATTTTGACTATAAATATTCATTGGAAAGCTAAAAATATTTCCTACATCATAGTATTTGTTTTATAATTTTTAGACATTAAATAAATTAAATTATTTATGACATCATGATGATGCAGCGATGACCTCATTATTTAACGATTTAAATAAAATGAGAAGATAATGTAAAATACAAGGCTTACACTTGTCCAAAGCCTATTGGATGAGGAGATTTAGAAACCTTATCACCTTAGCCTAGAATTATATAAGTGTGGGACCTTTAGAATCCGAAAAGCAATGTGTAATAATGTAACATTTCAATCTTTCCAAAAGTGCCCCTCCTCTCCACTTATAAAAGGCCCCCACCTCTCCCACCTCATTTACACTTTCAAGCCATTTGGCTCGGCCAACCTCTGACCAAATACTCTCCCAACTTCCCCCTATTACTCCTAGAAGCATCACTTTGGGCAGAACGCTTCCCAAAGAAGCCTTTGGCTCAAATCAAAAAGAGTTACCCGATTTTGAGGTAATGTCTTCTCTAATGTTGTTTTGTTTTATTTTTCTTCTCCAACCCCCTAAACTCTTTTTATTCATTTCATTTGTAACAACACCAGTATCCTCAATATAATAGTATGTTGTTATAAGAATTATTAGAGCTACACATACACACACCTACATCTAATGGTTAAAGAACATACAGTTTCTGTGGATGGCGAATTTCTGCCTCACGAAACGATGATTGTTCAACACTCATATAACACCTTCAAAGGTGGACATTAATATGTCAATATTTTTATATATGATATATAATATGTTTATGTTTTACTTATGCTTCTGTATTTCTCATTTATGGCATACTTTATGATTTCCATTATGGGTAAAACGCGATAATTTCATTTTAGGAAGTGCGGACTACCGCCCCCTCAAAGTGATGTGAATCGTTAATGCCACATGTGGGATGTATAAAGGATGGAGTAAATGATATTATATATGATATTATACTGGAATTATATTATACATTTATATCATTATGATTTCATTCCATTAAATACGAAATAGAAATGAAAGTAGCATTCATGCGTACGTACGGCTTACCGTCTCCATGAACGGTGCATTCCATTTCTTACCTCTAAATGTTACGTAATATTATAAATGAATGTATATACTGTATATATATGATATATATGATATCTACATCATTAATATAATTCTGGATATAATGGATATTTCACCACATGAACAACTTGTAATTATAAGAAGTTTATTTTTGACTCAAGTACCAAAGATCGACAAAACGACCGTTATTAACTTAAATAATTACATAATGTTCATAACATTGTAATAAGTGATATAAAAAGGATAATGAAATTGAACATGGTTCTTAATAAGGTAGATATTAACTCTAGTTTATTATTCAGGAGGTTAAAGAACGGTTGAGTCAAGTCGGACACAAGGTAAGGGAACTTCTTAACCCAACTTCCATTCTTTGGGTTAATCTCCTACTTTCAAATTATGTCATGATATTATTTTGTCCTATCTTGTATTTTTACTTTCTTTATGTGTACTTATATTGAATACACATAATAGATCTATTTTATTTTAAAAATGATCTTTTTAAGGACTTTGTCTCAATCTCCTTTCATTGAAGCATATTTGGTTTTATACACAACTTTCTTTTATACGGTGTATAAACCCCTTTGACTTTTACATTTATTCAAAAGGAATCTTTTTTATACGAAGCGTTTTACTAAACGAAAAAAAGGGAATTTTTTCCTTTCCGTACTTATGCGGCGACAACGACTTCTCCGCCGCCGTGACCATTATTTGAGTTTCGGCTTCCTCTACAAGCCATCACTTTTTTTAATGAAAAATAAATACAAAGTTTTAACTTGCTTTTATTTTGGTATTGAAAATGGTTTTGAAAGCGTTTTTATTATATCAATGTGTTGTATTGACATCTTGTGATTGAAATGTGGAAATGTTATGTTTCCTTTACGCATGTTTTATGTGATACGATTATGTTATGGTTTATGATATGTTTAAACCTATTCATATGAGGAATGCATTGGACTTAATAAGTAATGTGTGGAGCCCTCTATAGCTCCTCGATGCATCGGCAGGTCTCATGAGACAAACTAGTGTCTTGGCACGAGGCCTTGACAAAATCTTATTTGTGGTCTTGGCACGAGGCCTTGGCTACGTGGTTATGATAGTCTGGCATTATGCATTCCATCATTATGAAAGTGGTTATTGATATTTCATGTGATTATTTGACCAGTAGAATATCCATGTGAAGAAGTGAATGGCATTATCTCATTTTACTTTTGCCATATTATGTTGATGTTCAAGTTTAAAAGGATTTTGTTTTAGTTATACATTGCCTTAAATTTTTATGTTTATTTATGAAAGATTCCACAATATTGTTATCCTTACTGAGCATCTGAGCTCACCCCTTTCAATGTTTTGATATTTTCCAGGATGTGAAGAAGTATTTTATGAATGACCTGCAGGGATAGTCAGAAGAAGATATGAGTGTGGACTATGAAGACTTTGTTATTAGTTTTTCACTTTATGATGTAATGTAACACTTATGAATGTATCTAGTGTTTCCAAGGCTACTAAACTAATCGGTCTTTCGAGACTTGATCTTTTGTGATCATTCCAATGTTACAAAGTAATGCACCGGCTCTGGGTAGCTGGGGTCGGGGCGTTACACTATATAATAAATTAAACAAAACTAAAAACATTCCCATTGTTTCCCTTGGTTTCTAAGAAATTGGATTTGTTTTAATTATTTTATAATTCCATGTTCCCAACATAATAAAATAATACCCTTAATGATGTGGAACTGATTCATTCTTTTAAGGAAGTGATTTTAAAAACATAAAATATATTAATGGTTTTGAAGGATTCATAATGAATTTATAAAATTAATCGAATAAAAATAAAATAATATCATTTTAAATTTTAAAAGAAAATTGTCTTGGATACGATATATATAATATATAAAATCACTATTCGTTCATTATGATGTCATAATACACACCGTATGTTTATTAGGTGTTTAATTTTAAACCGAAAATTGCACTGTCTCCAAAAAATATTAAAAATTCACAATTTGATAATTTCAATGTTTTGATTCCAAAAAAATATTAATTTTATCAAATTTGTGTTTTAAATATTTAAATATTCACAATTAAAATAATTATTGAAATTTATTGGCAAAATGGTTATTTTTGATAATAACAGTTTTTGAGCCAATATAAAAGTTAGATTTGTCGTCATAATAATGATATTATAAACTAAATTTATGAATCATCATTTCATAATAATATTTTATAAAAATTTAATTTTTTTTAAAAATCCATTATTTCAACCAAAGGAATGTCTTAGTTGATATTTCATATTAGTTTAAAATAGTGTTTTTATTTTATCATGTCAAAATATAATTTTTATCAAACATATTAATTAATTATTTATAAAGTATATAAAACTTAAAGAATATATATAAAAAATTTTAATGAAAATGGAATATAAATATTTATCCTGTTAGAGTTAGTTTTTTTCTAGTCATTGTAAAATTATTATTACCCTTAATTAACATATTTTTCTTTTACCATGGTAATTAGTATTTACTATAATTACTATTCATGTTGTTAAAAAATTAAGATATAATTTTTAGTTAAATTTAATTATTTTGAATCAATATATGTAATCCATAAATTAAAATAGTTTTAATACTTTAATTCAATACAAAACCGGCAATCGTGAAGGAAAGTGGTTTTTCGAAAAAAATAATACTTTTTTAAGGGAAAATTGATTTCACATTAACTCAATAACTTGAAATCTAAATTATATGATTTTAAATACATAATTCTATATATATATATATATATTAAGAATATAATTTATATAATTTTTAATTGGGGTATATTTTAATTAATTAAAATGGATAAACACTATGAATTTTAAAACAATTTAAAAAATGTGATTTTAATCCTAAAAATAAACTTATACTAAAATCCTGTATAAAATGATTTAAATATAAAAAATGGAATTAAATATAACTAAATAATACTTAAGTTACCTTGAAATAAAATTGAAATAATATTTGGTCTTTTATATTAGATTATTTTTTAAAATAAATGATCATTTTAATTAAAAACTGAATTTCTCACTATTCATTAAAAAATCTATATTTTCTAAAAAATCCCAAAATTTCACACTAAGTAAATTTTGATATGATGATATAAAAAATTTGAGTTACATTAATCAAAAAAATTATAAATGTTCTATAAAATAATAATAAAACATTTTTCATAAAAATAAATAAAAACTGTTTTTGAAGAAAATATATTTGGAAGAACAAAATACATTACATAAAAATGTTTGTTTATTTATTACTATAGTTTATAAATATATTTAAGAAAAATAGACATATATCATAAAGTAAAAAATACTATTCATATATGCATACATAATGTCAGGGTTAAAATGATTGTATTTAAACTATCTTAGCTCGTTTGGGTTCGGTGTTGCGTATCAAATACACTATCAAACATAGTTTTCTATTTTGAAAATTTATGGAATTACATTCATCCCATGTTTAATAAATTGTGTCCTAAGAATTTAAAATTGAACTTTGTATGTAATTTTCTAACCCTGTAAAATATCATTATTGAAAACCCAAAACAGAAAATTTTTTAATACAAAATCTTATTGAAATGAGGGAATGTGAAATATGATGGACATCACAAAATTAAGTTTACTAATGTGATAAAATTATTGGGAAGTGAAAAAATAGAAATGGCAGAAATAATTAACACCAAAGAACTAATATAGAGTGATAGAGAACATGTTCAGGGTTAATTAAAGGATTATAAAACCATAATCTGATGATGGGTGATAAAGCCGACAATTTGTAAAAAATGGTCATAAAGGGTTAAGTTATAAATGATGATTATTCCTAAAATGATGAATATCTTGGATTCAATATATGTTATCCATGATATATTTCCAAAAAAAATTCTTTAGGGTATTTTTTCCTTCAGTAGTGGTTCTTAATGAGCTTATGAATTTACTATATCATATCCCTTAGAGTGACAATCCGGGTGTGTACTAATGATGATTTTCATTCACCAGTTCCTGGTCGATTCCAACTCAACATAGAGTTTATGGGTTTTACCCATATGTACATATATTATATATCCACATCCACATATATATCTAGATAGTGTAGTTATTTTTTGGTAAACCACTAACTCTTTAGTTAACAAAATTTAGGGATATTTTTGTTAGCTTTCGAGGCCCGCATCAGAAGCTGTTGGGATAAGGATTCTCAAATTTTCTTCGGTGGACTGGCGGGACATGTCGAACCCAACGATTCGAGCCCTGGAGAGGCCTAAGGAACTTACTTAAATTGTAAAGAGCATAAAATTAAAATGAAAATGCACCTGTTTTAAATCTGAAACTGCAGTTGACTGCAACTATTCCATGGTGATCATCACTTGAAGGATCCAAATAAGGAACCCTTTAGATTGTCCACACATGCTTCAAAACCCCATGGGAGCATCGATCGACAAATACTATGTGCTAGCACAAAGATCCAATGACACTTTTGACGTCCCAACGATCACCACATAGAGATTCCTTTGATGCTGAAAATAGATATTGATCCAAGCTTCTTGGATCAAGATATTTTCTCTCTAGAGAGTGGGGGGAGGGAGATGCTCTGGATTTCACTCCATGTAATTAAGGAATAGTGAATTTCCCAACATAAGAGAGAGCCTCCTCTTATATTTATAGTGGAGTTGAGAAATACCAATCTGTCCTATTTAGTTGAATAAGTATATAGACATAGTGGGCCCTGCCATGGGGTCCGTGCATTTTCAAGAATCTGTCCTATTTAATTATTTTGGTGATCGATAACTTGGAAAATGCACGGACCCCATGGCAGGGCCCACTATGTCTATATACTTATTCAACTAAATAGGACAGATTCTTGAATACGCTATTTTGTGTGACCCTATAGGCCCTCATCTCAATAGCATTGAATAAAATCCATATACAAAGAGGGGAGTCTAGAAACCCATCATGGCCCCTAATGATTTATACACTATCATAGAAACGACCACAATCCTACGAACACTGACTATGTACTATAATATCATTGTCATTTGATATCTCATAAAGAAGAATGCACACTTGTTTCATCACCCTTTTCTTGCTTTATTATTTGTTGATCTATCCAGATGTATTTACCTTTGTACTGATTTGGCCAAATAATTATGAAGGGAGCACCATCCTGACCAACTAGGCCTGAGATATACAATTTCCTAAACATGGAAGTGACAAATCCTTTCTTGACCATTTAACCAATGTTGTACCACCAACTACGCACCCAACATAAACTACCTCACAATGATTTCAATACCATGGTTTCCACATTTCATCAAAATACACAATCCAATGGTTCACACTGGTAATGATCTCATGTCAGGAGGCCAATACACATGTCAGTAGATAGGAATAACCAATTACACCTAAAACATGTAGTGTTCTTATTGGCAGGTATGTCCTCATGATCTCACCACTAGAGATTCACAAGTGAAAAATTCATGAGAAGAATTATCAAAGATTATGATCCCCCATCACCTAATAGTCAAACAGTTATTGTGTTTATTCAGTAAGAATTATATAAACTATTGAAAATATATTTAAGAATAATATCATAGTATCTCGATATTATCATTAAAGCATGGGATCTGTTATAACCTCTCAATACGATAATTAACCTTTCGACAAACCATTATAATAGTTGATATAGAAATTTCTACACTATAATGGTAAGATTACATCATGCATAACTAAATATACATATGATATAGTAATAAAAAGTACTGCATACTTGGGTCTAGGGCACCCACTATTTAAAAACACTCCCACTTGAACTACAGCCAACTTTCTAACCAAACTAGTAAGCTACTCACAAGATATAGATCATGCTTCTGCTAATTAATTACTTTAACTGTTGGGCCCTCCACAGTTTTACTATGTGGCATATCTGATGTATGCGACCTCATTTCCTTGAGTAAAATATTCTCAAGATAAGTTATCCTTGAGTATATCACTTTTTTCCATTTTCACGACTTGAAAATTTGGATAGTAAGAATATCATAATTCACATTAAGATAATAATTTTCTCACTATGTGAGATTCCATAAACTAGAAAAAAAATCATTTCATTTAACTACTTCTTAGCTTCCATAGAATCTGCAATGTACACAGTATTTATATGAATTGCTACCAATTGATTTTATGAGCATGAATCGCTTATCACCTTTGCCTAACTGTGATACTAGATCAAATTGATCTAAGGATTACTTGTTTGTTTCCCATCAAAAACTACTATACCGTATTCCCTATATACCAATTACATATCATTTGTACTTTTCAAATTACGAGATGATAGTTCTAACTGCTTCACATACAGTTCTCCTAGATATAATTGATATCTGACTACTATAAAGTATATCCTAGAAATAACAATTATAGTACATAACACGACATATGAGATTGCTCCATCTCTAAACCTATGGAACACAACTAACAACTTTAAATCTCTTCCCATTTTCCTAACATTTCCACCATAAGAGATTAATCCATCTGACATTGAAAAAAGTTCTAAACTTGAATTTTTACAACTTGTATTTTTAATATAATGTCACTTTATGTACGATAAAATTTGTCCAAAAAACCATTAGATCAATTTTGATAGATCCAGTTCCCTAGAACATAGGTTTCTATATTTAGTCAATCACTGGATAATTACTTTTAACATGGCATTATCTATCTTTAAAACCAATATCTATTTTCAATATGTTTCAGAACATATTTTCTTGGACTTTGTCTCTCCCATTATCCTTTGGTAGAATAATATAAAATATACATTAGAAATGAATGCTCTAAGATCTTGTTTCTTACTTTAATCCAAAACTGGATTTTAGTGACTTGAAACCCTTATTAGAATCATATGATGTCATCATCAATTTTTGGTTGCATCGTATTGACACCTTCCTCGAAAGATGATATTGATATACAATTACAAATATAATGATCTTCGAATTTTATCTATGACAAGTAAAATTATAATCGACATAGGCGTGCCGGCTTGGTATAACCTATCATTCCTTATTGGTACTAGGCTTGTACCATCCATGTTTCATCTCATTTGAATACCCACCGCAGTATTCAATTTATAATCCCCTTTTCAATTTGAAACATGGAATCGATTATTGAATTTTAAATTGATCTTTTCAATCATATCTAATTTCAATATATGGATTACTTGTAGAATTTATTATTCTAAATGAATAATTTATCCCCGACCATGGTGAATATAAAACCATCCCCATGGTTCCATCATTCTTATGCAGTATGTGTCATTGGAACATTCCTTTCCCACATGTACATATAGAACTTTTTCTTATGTCAACCATTTGTTCGTCTCGATCATTGACTAATTCCATGTTAATTCCACTCCCACTATCTCTAATAGAACTGTGAACCCTTATATAGAAATGTAATCTAACACTTGACTACTTCTATTCTATCTTAGAGATTTACGTAATATCCTAACAAACTATTAGGATAATTACTTAGATTCACCATGTGTTCATCTTGATGCATGTTTGTTTATATCTTAACAAACACTTTGAATCATAACACATGATCTAGGACATAATGAATTTTCATCATACTATGAATCATATGATATCTATTTTTCATTTTATTTGGAATATTGGTTATGAGTTTACATCATTATTTTCAACTCACGTTATGAAATATAATGGAAGTTACAACATGTTGTAACATTCATACTCCATACATCAAAACATTAATGTATAAAATGTGCATTTAGGAATTTCTCCATGCTACATTTTTTTGATCAACGTTAACATGTAAGACATTATCATCTATCCTTCTTATGAACATCAGTACAGTGATGTAGATAAGGTAACATGCATTTAGAAATTACCCCATGCTACATTATCATGATTGATGAATGTTTGGTCAAGATATTATTCGGCATGCCGATCCAAAGAAACTCATATCTTCCAACCATGCATATACTTCACTATTAAATTCCTTAATAACTTATATGAATATTACAAAGTATCTATACCTCTATCTTTTCATTGAAATAGTTCACACTCTCTTGTTAAACTACTCCTAGAATCTTTGTCTCATACCTTTGTCTCTAAAGGTTTCTTTGTCTAAATTAAGGATGTCCATAATACCAAAGGTGTTTAGCTGTGCCGAGCCTAAATACTATAATGGATATATTCTTGATTTCCACTTTTATTTTCACTTGACAAAGAACTCCATTTCCATAACTGGGTTGGTCTTACATTTTATATTCATCAGGTATTGCCTTTGATTAAAGTTGTAGTGAACTATTGTTTGAGTATGCTACCAAAATCAACATTTATTCTAAAACTTGGAATAATGTCTCATTATTACCAAAAGGTAAGATGAGATAAATGTTTTTTTATACTCAAAAACTTGTTCAATTCAAATCAATCACTTGGAAATTAAAAGTTATGTGTTTCTCATTACTGACAATAGAATCACCCTTTCTTAGCTACTTGGAGAAGGCACTACACTTCTTATAATTCTCTTATACTTATGTGGTAACTTTATTTAAATAAACTTATGTTATTGGAATATTGAATTCAATAACCAATAAGTATGTTAGAAACATTCATTTTATTTGATGAATATAAACTGAATGAGAAGCGAGTACTTGCTTGTTGTATTTTTTAAACTTCCAAAAATTTATTTCAATATGTCATGTAAGTAACCATTTGTTAAATAACCAATAACTTTTATTTAAAGGACTTGACAATGGTAAAGTTGGAATAACTTTCCATATGCATCTTCACCTTTTCATTCAATGTATTCACTATAAGAACAAAATATGATACATTATTTAATATTCCAATTACATGGAAAATGTTACCTTAAAGGTAATGAATCTCTTTACTCTATACCATTTGTATGTATCATTAAACGAAACTAGAGTAACTGGGTGTAAAATGGTATAAGAATGGGATGATTTTGAATTGTCTTCCACTTTACACAAAATGACTGAAATCATCAAATTCAAATATATCTTCACTTTCTCTTTGGAAACATATTGGAGATTAAACTTCATGCAAAATCATTCATGTCGGGATGTAGCGACCACAATAAACATCAAATGTTTAATGAAAACATTATGACAGAGCCATTTAATTCATGAGTCTCTTGTAAGAAATTTTATACTCTCACTTGTTATGGTGGATTAACAGGTAGAGACACATGCAACTTCAATTTCGGATATAGTAGTAATGTGCGCAAATTCTTATAATACACTTTGAATTTCGTGCTTGTTTGGACTTTAAATTTCTCCAATATTTATAGCACTTTCATTTGTGGAATTTTTTTTTCCATTCTCTACAAATAATAATTTGTAGATTTTACTTTCATGTGATTACCAAATGTGACATTACCGATTAATTTAATCCTTAAATGTCTCACACTAATTTTTAATATTCGTGGAAACCTATGTAATAAAATCGGAATACTATTAAGTATTCTAGTGGCAAGGATCCTCAAAACCCCCCTTATAGTCTACAAGATATGGCTACACCACTACTCTGAGGGTTCAACATAGGCTTTTGTCTTTCAAACCACATTAACTCTCGGTTCCTTGATTTGTTGAGTGAAGTCCCCGCTTCAAAATCATTTCATGATTTACTCAACGCTTGTCTCTAAAATTACAACAAGCTAACCATGGCTATTTCTTTGCTGAAATTTTAGTTAATTAAACCCACAATATTAATAAGAACTCCCCGGTAGTAAGAGGCACCCTCTGCTATGGCATGATAGGCACCTCAAACACCCAGTTTTGTTCAAACTTGAATGATGGAAAGCTGTTGTGACTTAATATTTTCTTTGAGGGTTTTAATGGTTTCTCTCAACGAATGTAATCCATTTCTATTAAACATGTTCATCTATTTTGTCATTCTAACAATTGAACTTTAATAGAAAAACATACGCCACTTGTTTAGGCATTTTATTAATTATTATTTTATTTATTTTCCCGCTGTTCTAATATTTATAAAATAATAAATAAATGCATATTGGTAAACTACTACCCGACTGGCCTTCAGCATCTAAATGTCCTAAGGGCATCATACCTTTGTTGATACTTGACTATTGATGCAGCTTTCCCTTGTCTCATATGTTTGGTTCACATATGAGTTATCACCTTGTCTTGGTGGGGTCCACATCACTTCTTGGAGTACCGCCTCTTCTTGGCGGGGTCCATGCAGTTCTTCGTCTTCGTCCAAAGTACAATAATACTCACGCACAGTTTAGGGGAACTCGGGTATAAATGTACATTAGGTGAATTGGATATGCTGGTCCTTATACATTTTAACAGAAAAATAAAGCCTATGCACATGCCGTCTTTTTAATTAATTAATATCATCACATGTAATTAAAATAATTAATTAAATAAAAGAAATATACATGGGTCGATGCTCAAGACCATAAGACGGGTAAATGATGCGCGGTAAAATTACAATGGATTAAATAATTACATGGGTAATATAAATAAATTAAATTAATTAATAAATTCAAATAATTTAATTAATTATCAGTACTTTAATTAATTTATATTTTATGTCAAAATTATATTAATTTCTATCTCGGGTATTAAAATAATAAAAAAACATTAATTTTAATTAATTTAATTTATACACTTAAATTAAATTAATTAATTTAATTAATTTTGATTAATTTAACTGGTCGGTCCACGAAAAATGAATGCAGGGACTGTGTGGGTTGGGCCGAACACGTGAAGGTCCACACAATGGCATGCAGGACCATTTTGGACCAATCAGACCTACCTAGACTGGTTCCATGTTAGGATGATCTGCTTGGTCCATTGTGAAGGTAATAAGGTCCTACAAAAAACAAATAGAGTCGGACTGACCACAACTCAACACGCAAGGATGGCTTAGGCCGATAGCGGCCATATATGGGGTTGGCGGGGTGCGTGGTGAGGCAGAGAAGCACCAGTGCGGCACACTGAATGTGGTCGAAGCGGCTAGTGGTGGGTGCGAGTGGGTCCAGTGCAGGTTGCCTGGTTTGATGTGGGAGGGAGGTGAGGCCAGATTCGGCCACATGCTGGCCGGAGTGGAGGGATTCCACCAGCGTAGTTTGGTGCCCGGTTTTGTGTGGGGCGCTCAGAAGTCAAGCGGTGGGAGATTTCAAGCCTGAGGTGGCAGGGACTTGACCTCGGGGGTGGCACGTCAGAGAGTAGTGCTGACTAGGAAGAGGAGATTCTCACTTTAAGTAGTGCCATGCGGGGCCTATGGCGGTGCCAGGCGGTGACTCCGAGGATGACGGCCGAAGGCCGGTGTGGGTGGTGCCGACCCGCTGTGGACGAGGCCGGGAGACATGGTGAGCAGGGTGCCAGCCATCGGGGTCTTTGGCGCAGGTTAGCAAGGATGATGGGTGAGGGTGGAAAATTGGAATAGGACCAGGCGGCGAGCTGTGCAGGCGGCCTGGGCGGGTGAGGAGGGGGCGCCTCCAGCAGTGGTGTGCAGAGCCTGGTGCGCCACCTCTGGGGCACGGTGTGTCTAGGAAGATAGCAGACCAACCCATTTTTTTTATTTCTTATTTTTTCCCTTTGTTTCATGTGCCGCCTCATTTTTATTTATTTTATATTACTATTTTTGATTGGAGACCTGGAAATCACGTCTCCCACCCACACCTCCCTTTTTTTTTTTTTAATTGAGGAGTCAATTTTCCTTCCAAAAAAAATATCCACAGACTTTTTTTTATTTTCCCAAGGCTAAAAGATATCCTTTTAATATATTTATAATAAAATTATTATAATAAAATAATAATTTATTATTATTATATTATTACAATAATAAAAGAAATATTATTATAATAATAAAGATTATTATGAAAATTATAAAATTATAAAATTTATAATTTTGTATATAATTTTAATCATATCCGATGAATAATATAAAATTGATTGATCCTTCAGAATGAATAAAATTAATACCCGTGATCAAACCGAAAAAGTGATCCAATTAGAAAAATTAAAATGGCCATAACCTGGTCATTCCAGATCGGATCGTCGTGTGGTTTGATTCCCTGTGACCGCTTTTGAACCCTCTACTTAATGGAAATTCAATTTTAATTTTACAGGCTCATAAAATATACACGATCACTATGATACCATTGTTAGCTTTTGGGGCTAGCAGCAGAAGCCGGTGGGATGAGGATTTTAAAAAAAAACGGTGGAATGACAGGACATGTTGACATCGATGATCTAAGCCCTAGACAGGTCCCATGATCTAGAGTAAATTGTAAAGAGCACAAAAGTAAAATAAAAACTTACCCGTTTCAAATCTGAAGCAGCGGCCAACTACAACTCATCGATGGCGATTGTATCTTGAAGGATCCAATGTAGGAACCCTCTGGATCATCCACACATGCTTCAAAAACCAACAGGAGTTTCAATTATCAAATTTTGGGTGATAGCACGAAGATCAGACGATGCTTTTGACATCCTGACGATCACTGCATCGAGATGCCTTCGATGCTGAAGAGTGATCTTGTTCCAAGCTTCATGGATCAAGATCTTATCTCTCTAGATAGCAGGAGGATAGAGAGGATCTGGATTTAACTCTATGGAATACATGAATAGTGAATTTCAAAACATAGGGGAGAGACTCCTCCGATATTTATAGTGGGCTTCAGAAATACCCAGTTGGGTTCCCTGACCCTCCGTTTATTTCAACGTCCTACTAATAAATAATTTTGACAAACTAAACTGTGTCAATATTATTTATTATTTTATCACATACTTGTAATATATATAAAATATAAGACGTGATAAAACCTGAGCCATTTAACTCGACTCATTGTCCCGCTTAATATTAAATAAACCTTGAATATTAAAATAATATTTGTTTGATTAATACATTTCTCGTATGTACAAAAACATGAAAATAAATTAAATAAATTCAATACCAATTATTCAAAACTTGAATATCAATAAATTTATTTAATTATTTTGGGGATCGATAACATGGAAAACACTCTAACCCCATAGTGGGGCCCCTATGTCCATATACCTATTCAACTGAATATGGAGGCTTTTTGAATACGCTATTGTGTGTGACCATCTAGTTCCTTATCTCAATAGAATTGAATAAAATCCACAGGCCAAGAGCAGATTCTAACAACCCATCATGGCCACTAAAGAGATAAGGATTATCATATCAATGACAACCATCCTACAAACACTGATTGTGTACTGTAATCTCTTTGTCGTTTGATATCTCATAAATCAGGACACACCCTTGTGTCGTCGCCATTTTCTTGCTTTATTATTTGTTGATCTATCTGGATGGATTTACCTTTGTACGTATTTGTCCATAGACTTATGAAGGTAGCACCATCCAAACCAACCAGGCCTGAGATATTCCTCCAATGGCCTTTATTGATTTTTGATAATCCACCATTCAAGGGGTGAGGTGGGACCCTTACAAGGCCTTTATGAGTAAATATTACATGGCCCACAAGCCTCAGAGGAATTAATTTCTCGTAGGATTCAAACATTAACTACAACCGAGACTAACTACTTGGAACTGCTCCTCCCCAGCACCTTCATCATAAAATCAGCTCTCCACCTTCGCATGGTTGTTTGGCGAGGCTTTCCCGTGCAGGCACAAACTTTTCCCGATGGAAAGTGTCATACCCTCTCATTCTTGTAATCCATTTAGCTTCTAATATAGTGAAATATCATTTCTCATCCTCCTTCTGGAGCTTGTTCCTTGTAGGTATTCTTGTTTGCATCTGCACATAAGGTGGGCCGAAGGTCTTGAGGTGGCCCAAAAGCCTTTCTGACCCAAAGGCCTAAGTTTCCAGAAGACCTTAAAGGATTCAAGGAAAAAATCGGTGTCCTGAAGGCCCAAATGGGGAAATATTCCTAGCTTCTATAGTTCCAAATAGTAGATACTACATTTCCCACTACAGTACTTCTATAGTAACCCAGAAATTATGCCTCTGGGTGGATTTGATCCTGGTTTTCATGGAATCACTTAAGGAGTCCTCATCAACTAGGTTGAGGCTCAGGTGCCCTGAGATATAAAACTACTTAAACAGAGAAGCGACAAATCCCTTTTGGGCCATTCAACCAATGTCATACCACCAACAACACACCCAACACAAGCTACCTACCCACAATTTAAATACCATGGTTTTTTCCGTGCATCAAAGTACGTAATCAAATGTTACACATTGGTAATGATATCATGTCAGGAGATCAATACACATGTACGTAGATGGAAATGACCAATGACACTCAAAACATGTAGTATTCCAATTGGCAGGTCTATCCTCATGATCTCACTACTAGAGATCTCCAAGTGTGAACTTCATGAGAAGAAGTCCCAATGCTCCCGGTCCTCTAGAACGTAATAGTCAAACATCTATTGGGTCTATTTTGTAAGACGTATCTATACTATAGAAAAAATATTTAAAATTAATTTCAACGTATCTGGATATTCTCATTATAGCCTGGGATTTTCTATAACCTCTCAACACGTCAATTAACTTTTAGACATTACCATTATAATAGTGGACGTAGAAAAGTATACACTATAATGGTAAGATGACATCATGAATAAAAAATTGTACACATGATATAGTAATCAAAATTACGACATAGTTGGGTCTATGGAACCCAATATTTCAACAGTTTTTGTATACTTGGTCTTATCCCTATGTATTTCAGTAGAGTTTTATAATTTTTATCACAAAAAAAAACTAAACTTTTCCTTTGATACCAACTATAAAAACCAACTCTTTATTCCAAATTAATTTTTGATTTATTACATAAGATTTAAAATATTACAACCCCAAAGGATCGATAAGTTTAGTGTATTTGGGAATTATATGCTTTGAATAATAATATAAATCAAGGAATACATCATCTTTATTGAAAACATCCTTCACTTGCTCACACTAAGAACTACACGAGATAACCTATAGAAATAAATAATAAATGGGTGATATATAATGACCAGTAAGGGATTAAACATAAAATAATATGAATAAGTTAATACATGTAAGACAATAGAAGTATCAAAGGGGAATTCAGAGAGTCAGAATCATAAACATGAAGAGCGAGGCATGATAAAATATGACAACATAAAGGAAACATAGGAAATGTTGCTACAACTTAAAACACTGTATCATAAACATAGGTCAAGGATAAATACCAAGCCATAATGATGGATAAATTCCCATAAAGTAATAATATTTACTCCCTATTCTATCATGATGTCTCATGAGACAAAAAATTACCCAATTCATTGGAGTGCTATATAATTTTGGGATCACCCACCACTTTCATTTCATTCTAAAGATTAATTGGGCCACATTGGTCATAAAACATGGATTCTGTCAACAAAAAACGTCATTCCAAGATAGAGGAGTGAAGAATAAATACATGTAAGTCTCAATTCAATTAATTATAAGTGTATAAATCTGAACACGCTTGATAGTAAATTGGTAGGGTATTCATTACAAGATTTTTTTAGCATGAAATATCACGATGAACTTTCCGTAGCATAACAACGTCACCTAAAAATTCATAAAATGGATTGATGATTGGGAAAGGTATATCAGTTTATTATAAAAAAATTTGAATTAATTGGGACTCTGAAATATATATCCCAATATTTGTAATTGAAAATAAAATGAAAAAGATAATAAAGAAACATGAATAAAGAAAAGAATTTGAGGATCCCCTATTTGAGTGTGCGACTCTAAATTCTTGGGAGGGGATTCTTAAGATATTGGGGGAACCATTTGAGAACTCTAGAAAGGTTATGGAAGATTAATGATGGCCTCCATGATTTTTAGTGAAGATAAATGGTAGATTTTTTGGTTTTATATAGGAAATGAGGGTGGGATTTCATTAATATTTCCCAAACTTATGTTTTAGACTCTATATAATAAAAAAACCCAAACCACAAACCATACAATGGTTTTTCCCATGAATTCTTCCAAATTGGAGCGGTTTTAATAAATTTTTAAGGATAAGTTCCGAACATAATAAAATAATACCCCTTCTAATGTGGAAGTGGGTCATACGCTTAATGAAATGATTTTTAAACCTTAAAATATATTAATTGATATGGAGGATTCAAAAATGCATTATAAATATAATCAAGTAAATAAAAAATCATATAATTTAAATGTAAAAACATATATTTGGATTTGGATACCATTTATTGTATTTATCACACCACTTTTGGGTCATTATGATGTCATAATACATAATATATAATTATATGATATTTAATTTTTACCCAAATATTGGACTGTCTAAAAAAATTATAAAAAATTTACCACTGAATAGTATCAATGATATGATTCCAAAATATTATTCATTTTATCTAAATAATTATATACATATATAAATTTTTACTTTTAAAATAACAATTGACATTTATTAATAAATACTGGGTTTTTTGACAATAATAGCTTTCAAACCCTTATTAAAATTAGATTAAATGTCATAAATATGATATTATTAAATAAATTTATTAATAATAATTTAATAGTAATATTTTATTAAAATATTATATACCTCAAAAATCTATTAATTTATCCAAAGGAATGCATTAATTGAAATTTATTAATACTTAAGTATATAATTTTTGTTTTACTGTATCAAAATATAATTTTTATCGAACTGATTACTTAGTCATTTATAAAGTAAAAAAATAAAGAATAAATATAATCATAATTTTTATTAAAATTAAATATAAATATTCATCCTATTAGGGTTAATTTTATTATAGTACATGTTAAAATATTTTTACCATTAATTAATTTATTTTCCTTTCATCTGTGTCAATTAATATTTTCAAAATGTTACTATTCAAATTGTTCAATACTCAAGTTGAAATTATTATGTTAATTTAAAAATTATGATTCCAAATATGGAATCAATAAATTCAAATATTTGGAAGACTTTAATTTAATAAAAAACTAGAAACCATGATGGAAATGAGTTTTCTAGAAGATACGTTTTTTCAAGGAAAAGATAATTTCATGTTAACAATATAAATAATAGTCCAAATTATATGAACTTAAATTATTAAATATAGATATATAATGTGAACATCTAATTTAGATAATTTCTCTTCATGGATGATTTTAATTAATTAAAATAGAGAAACACTATACATTTTAAAACATCTATCAGAGAAATGTGTTTTTAATACAAAAATTAATCATATACTTAAATATTTTTTAAAGATGATTCAAATATAATTAATGAGTAACTATGTTACCATGAAATAAATTTAAATGAATATTGGGAAATTTATACTACATAATTTTTCAAAATAAATTATGATTTAAATTAAAAATGATATTTTTAACTATTTAGTGAAAAATTTATATTTTTTGAAAAATAACATATTTTTACCCTATGTAAATTTTAATATAATGATATAAAAAATATATTTTATTTTATCCAATAAATATTATAAATTTTATATAAAATAATTATAATATTGTTTTTCATAAAAATAAATAAGAATCATTTTTGGAGAAAACATATTTTGATGAATGAAAGACAACACTGAAAATAGATTGATTATTTACTAAGATTTTATCAATATATTTACATCATTTATATATATTTAATATTTTCATTAATACTATTCATGTCAACATATATAATGGGGTGGCTAAAATTATCATATTTAAATAATCAATCCTTTTTTGGGTTTGGTGTTGTTTGTCACATATGCAGTCAAGCATAGTCATATATTTTAAAAACCCAGGGAGTTTATGGAAACACCACTATCTCACGGGGAATCACATTACTCGTAGAGTAATGCGTTCACTCGAAAAACCATCATGTTAGTCAATGTTCACTCCCAAGACCATCAAAGTTGATTAATTCTGTTTTTGAACTGAGTTTAATCCCCATCCCAACCCTATCTATCTCATGGGATATAAATCATTACCCAATCCATTAAAGGGAGATATAGGTCCCACCCATATTTTGTTATATTTTTACCCCATCATTGGTGATAACATAACCAATTTCATTGTCTATAACGTAACCACCATCTGTGGTTATTCTGTAACCACTATCCTAGAATGGAAATCATACATATGTTTGAGAAAAGATCATATAATATTAATCATATCATTACACATGAAATGAAATATGTTTCCTAAATATTTAATCACATCATAGAATATGGAAAATATATCATTTAATAATTTTTTCATCATTTAATCATTTCATAAACACTGAAAAAGATGTTTGTTTCATAATAATTCTATCATGTTATAACCTGTGGAAGATTATGTTTTTTTATAAAACATTTTCACATTTTAACATTCAGATAAATAGTAAGCTTGGTATCCTTTCTTCATATCATTTTAAAATAATATTGTTTCATAATTCCTTTAAATTTATTTTCTAGTTTTAAGAATCACTATTTCTAGGAGGTTTCCATTGGATTTATTTATTAAACTGAAAACATTCAGAAATTATTTATCAAATGGGGACCTGCCTTCCAAAGATATGCGTTAATTATGTTAGAACATTAAGATACTTAAGAACATGCATTGGTCGATAGGATGGGAGGTTGGACTCATCACACCCTTTTGGGGGAATTATTGTCTCCTCCTGGACTCTCTTTATAAATTTAAGATATTTTAACGAATCCTTATTAATTCACCTAATATATCATAAGTATCCCTTGGAATTTACAATCACTTATTAACATGTGTAAAATTTAGAATCATTAGTATGCATTTAAGGTTATTTATTAATGGAAATATCTGTATGTATTCAAGGTTTTCCAACAATGGTATCCTCTAATATACTACTTAAATATTCTTTTAATCATCATTGTGATGATACTAGTTTTTAATCTACTCAGTGGGGCACTGTAGAATTTATTATTATCCAGGGAGACAAAGGTTTGATTTGATCTTGGGATCATGCCCATAAGATGGGCTACCTACGTATCCTTGTAAAAGGAATCAAAACCCTCATAGTTCAGTGCCACTAAATGGGACACATCATATCTTTTAAGGTCATGTGATAAAGGCATAGCTATACAGTTTAATGTCTTGTGGTATGGACATCTAAGATAAATATTCTTAGTCAATGTTTGGTGTTGGACTTATGTTAAAGAAGCCCAAGCAACTTGGAAAGCATATGGGTTTCCAAGTAAGATTAGTCAATGTTGGGAATAAGGCACAAAGATATCAGGGTTTATTTGGAGTGTTGGGTTTGAACCTCAAGGAGGATTCCTACGTATCCCATATGGATGGGAATCAAATCCTACGTAGTTCGATAAGTCTCATAATAGAGTATGGTCATTTGAGAGAGATGAGTTTGGGATTAATTCCCAAAAAGGTTTCCTTGATTATTATGGGTTTAATTTGGGGATTATTCCAAAGGAGGATGCCTAGATTAAATGAATTAGGATTGGATTCCTAAAGAAGATGTCCAGTGAGCTTGGGCCTTGAAAAGTCTTTTTACGTATCCTGGTTTGAATAGGAATTAGAGTTATCATAGTTCATTCGATTTTGCAAATGTTGTTACCATGAAAAATCAATAATCCCACATGAGTCATTCCTGGAGTAAGAAACAAGAGGATAACAAAGATTGAAAAAATTCATTAACACTTTTAAATGTTTCCTCCTCCACTGGTGGAAGATGGAGCACATATGGTGTCCAAGGTGATCGAGGTTGAGGCGATCATGGAAGAGGGCGAGGTGATGAGCCTTCCCTCTTTTCTATTTAAATTGGACAAGGGTCCAATGTAAGGAGGAAGGGATGAAGGTTAGGGTCTTACACCAGGATGGCTTCCCATGGTGACAAAGCGCAACAGGAGAGGGAAAGTGTAACAAGAGTCCTTGTGTCCATCTCCCCTTTGGACTTTGGAATTGAAGAATAGAGGAGGAGCAATGATGCCACCTTCTACAAGAAAAGATAGGGGGTTATGCCAAGATGGTTTCCCTAAAATTGATCCTGGTAGGGGAGGGAGGCTTTTTATTTATTTTTAAAAGGAAAAGTAGGTATGAACTATATCTTCCCCTACCAGAGACCTTAGGTTTTGAGTCATCTCTTTGAGAATTGAGATGCCTGAAGGTCCTGGGTGCAGCGGAAGCTCGTTGGTGGATGTTCCCATGAGATTTTTGTCATTATAAATGATCAATCCGGGATCAATATGATGATAAATGAAAAACTCCATGGATCTAATCACAGAAATAGATAAAGAAGAAGAAAATTCCCAGAACAACAAAGTAAAGATCATCACAAGTTGATTATAATTAATTTAATTAATTGAGAATAAGTGCCTTTTATGGCATTCTTCCTTCATTGATATTTCTGATCATGTTCTGATGTGATTCATCGTTGTGGTATAGAATCCAAGTGTAGAATTCCTCTAGTAGGGATCCATACGGGTACTACGTATCTTTGGAAGTTTCCAAAGGAATCTCCAGGTGCTGGCTTAGAGAACACTTTTCTTGCATTGTCCCCCTTAGATCTCCTTGATCCGATGGAGAAGGATATCTCTCAGTCTTCAGAGTGTTATTGGAGGAAGGAGTTCTTTCGGTCTTGATAGAATTCTCCAGAATTGTTCTGCACAATGATTCTTAGGAAAAGAGTTGGTGTTGTGAGGATATTTATTATTGGGTTTGAGGTTATAGAGTTATGACAATAAATAACCGTGTTACGTGTTTTTTTATTTCTTTAACTCTTATTGAAAAACCCCATGTCAAATAATTAATTCCTTGACATGCACCCACAATGATTATAAAAAATATCATTTAATAAAACAATATTATATCCTCAAAATACCTATTGGAAAAACTACATGGTGTGTAATCATTAATACATGGTTTGTACTTGCTTTTCATTGAAAACTACAAGGAGTGTACATTCAATGTACATGAAATGTATATCTTGTTTTCATCTTTCATTTCTTTTCCAAAATGAAAACTACACGGCGTGTAATCATTAATACACGGTGTATACTTGTTTTCATTTTATTCTTCCTCCAACATTAAAACAATTTAGGATTCCTTTAATAATAATTAAACCATGTACGGTAATAATCTTTATTCTACTTGAGATACTTGAATACACCTAGTTTTTGACCCTCTAGGCCTCTTTCTCGTTGGCATTAGGTGGGCTTGCCTAAAGTCCAAGATTACTATCTAGAAATGGGTCATGGCACCAGAGAGAAAGAAGTTGACGCCGTATTGATGTGTCACCTCATACAAATTCTTACCATGTAATCTAATCCCTTTGACTCAATATCTCATCAAGAAGGTTTCATGGTAGTGTCATAAACCTATATGATTGATCTGTGATTCTTTGAAATCCAGAAATAAAATCATCGTGTCACCATGGCCGTGGAATTTGTTCGATAGTTCTATTTAAATCAAAGGGCACGAGATATCTACTTCCATAAATATGGAAGGGACAAATCCTTCCTCGACTTATCCATTAACAACATTTCATTTGTGACACACCAAACGTACCCTACTTCCCGCCAACTGTCTTCATGACGGTTTTCGTCAGCAAATCTAAGTGCACGATTCATGACACGAGTTAATGATAATATTCCAGTATAAGGACCAATACACACGCTCGTAAATAGTAATGTTTGATGACACCAAGACATGCAGAATTACTATTGGCGGGTCGGTACTCATAATTTACCATCTTGAAGATTACCAAGTGCGAACTCTATGAGATAGAGTCTCGTCTTCTTACGAGTACTCGAACATGATGGTCTGTATACTATATGTCCAATCACAGTATGTCATCCAACCGTAGAACTTTATTTAAAAATATCGTTATAGAATTTCAAGGTTCTCATCATAGCGGGGATCTTCCATGACCTTATCAATGCAACAAATATTCTAGGACATTATTATATTATAGTCATGCAGAACAATGAACAATATATAATAAGTGTACATTCATGTAATCAATGTACAAAACAATTTCTTCTCAGGACACCAACCCGAAAAAACTCCCACATGGACTAGAGACAACTTCCTATGACTTTTAGTCCACTAGACCTCACATTATGATCATGATTATGCTAATTCAAGGATTTAGTCAAGGGGTCCGCCACATTTTCTTCTGTGGAAATACGACTCACTGCAACTTCACCTCTCTGAGAAAAATCTCTCAAGAGATGATACATCCAATGTATGTGATTTGTCCACTGATGTGACCTTGGATATTTTGAAAGTGCCACCGCTATAGTATTATCACAATATAGTGTGATAGGAACTTTACTGCTAGGTACTACATCCAGCTCTTGGATGAAGCTTCACATCCATACTACTTCTTTAGATGCCTTAGAAGCTAAGATATTCTCAGAATCTACCATAGAATCTTCAACCATGCATTTCATTGAGCTCTTACCGCTCACTACACCTCCATTCAAACTGAAGATATATCCAGTCTGCAACTTCATTTCATCTTGATCTGTCTAGAAACTAGCATCTACATGTCCTCTAATGACTAGTTCATCATCTACTCTATAAACCAGGAACATATCCTTAGTACAGATCAATACTTAAGTATAGTATTGACTTCCATCCAATGGCGATCTCCTGGATCATCTTGATATCTGCCTACCGCACTTAATACATCTAGCCTTGTACATAGAATATCATACATGATTGACCCAATCACAGATACGTAAGGGGTCCTTGCCATTTTCTTTCTTTCCTCATGTGTCTGAGGACACATTTTCTTGGAAAGATGAATGCCATGTGACACTAGAAACAATACCCTCTTGGACTGTTCCATACTGAATCTCTTCAGTATCTTGTAAATGTATGTACTTTGACTTTGGCCCAGCATTCTCTTGGATCTATCACGATGGATCTTGATCCCAAGAATATATGCTACCTTTCACAAGTCATTCATGGAGAAGAATTTATCCAACCATTCCTTAACTGACTATAAGGTAGGTACTTAATTTCCAATTAGAAATATGTCATCAACATATAATATTATGAAAACAACTTCACATCCACTAAACCTTTTGTAGACAAAAGTCTCACATTCGTTCTTAATAAATCCAAATTCTGTTATAGATTCATCAAAACGAATTTTCCATGACCTTGATGCTTCATTTAATCCATAAATGGTTTTTTTCAACTTACATACCTTGTTGGAATCCTTTGGAGTCACAAACCATTCAGGTTGTGTCATGTAGACATCTTAATGGAGGTTCCCATTAAGGAATGCTGTTTTGATATCCATATGACAAATTTCATAGTCATGGTATGTGGAAATGGACAATAGGATTCTGATGAATTTCAGCATTGAAACCATTGAAAAGGTTTCATCATAGTCAATTCGTTGATGTTATCTAAAACATTTTTCAACCAGTCTTGCCTTATAGGTTCTGACTTGCCCCTCTATGTCCAGTTTCTTCTTGAATACCCATTTATGGCCAACAAGATTTACATCAACTGGAGGATCTACCAAAATCCAGACTTGGTTTTGGTACATGGAATCTATTTCAGAATTCATGGCTTCTTGCCACTTGGCAGCGTCTGTGCCTTCAACTTCTTTCTTATAGGTAGGAGGATCATCATTTTCAAACAATAATGATTCACCATCCTCGGTGACAAGAAAACCATATCTTTATGTCTTTCTCACCTCTCTCGTGCTCCTACGCAGTTCTTGTGTCTCTAGAACAAATTTTTCTTCCACGGGGCTTTGTGGAATTTGTTCTTGTACAAACTCCTATGTATCTTGAGCCTCGACTTTATTGAAGTCAATCTTCCTCCAACTATCTCTTTGGGAGATGTGCTACCTCTCAAGGAATATGGAATTTCTTGCCACTATTATCTTTTTATCTGAGGGGTTGTATAGGTAATATCCACATGTTTCCTTGGGATATCCTATAAAGGTACACTTTGTGCCTCGGTGTCCATGTTTGTTACCTGAAGAGGCCTTAACAAATGCTTTACAACCCCAAACATGTAAATTTGATAACATGGCTTTCCGTCCACTCTATAACTCATATGGAATACCATTTATTGATTTAGTTGGTACTTGGTTTAGTATTTTTATTGTTTTTTGTAATGTATATCCCCAAAAGGATAATGGAAGACTCACATGACTCATCATTGATCTCACCATATCCAATAGGGTGCAGTTCCTCCTTTCACATACACCATTCCACTGAGTCGTATAATGAGGAGTGAGTTGAGATAGAATCCCAAAATCCCGTATGAAATCAATGAATTCCTGATTAAGATATTCTCATCCTCTGTCTCAGTGTAGTTTCTTAATCTTCTTACCAATATGGTTCTCAACTTCATTCTTGTATTCTTTAAACCAATCAAAAGAATCTGACTTATAGATCATTAAGTAGATATATCCATATCTACTAAAATCATAAGTAAAAGTTATGAAGTACAAGAACCCACCCATTGCTTCAACTGGAAATGGTTCACATACATCTGTGTGAGCTAATTCTAGAAGCTCTTTAGCCCTTTCACGTTTCCCACTAAATGGGGCTTTGGTCATTTTTCCTTGTAGACATGCATGACATACACCAAGTGGTTTTAGTTTTAAAAAATCTAAATACCCATATGGATGTAATTTTTTCAAACATTTCTCATTGGCATGACCTAGCCAGCGATTCCAAAGCTGGGTGTGGTATGAGTCATGTGAATTAACTTTGTCATCGATTTCCATTACATGGTTTGTGTAGTCTAACACATAATGGCCATTATATAAATGTGCCCTGCCAAAACAAATGTTGTATTTATAAAAGTAGCATCATTCATTTCCAAATTTGAAGATGAATCCATCAATATATAATCTGGATACTGATATAATTTTTTTGGTTACAGAGGGTACATAATAACAACCTCTTAAAAACAAGAGCATCTCAGTAGGCAATGTAAGGTGGTAGTCTCTGACAGCTATAGTAGTGAGTATGGATCTGTTGGCTGCTCGTAGATCCACCTCACCTCAGTCAATATTTCTAAATCTACTTGGTTCCTGTATTTGGATACAGAAGTGAGCACCACAAGTAGTATCTAATAACCAATTAGTAGAAATAGATAGATTGAATTCGATAACAAACGCACCTGAAGCTTCCCCTTGCTTTCTTGGCTAGATGCAGTTTTTCTTTCAGTGGCCCTTCTTGCCACATGCGAAAAAAACAACCTCCTGTTCTCTTTCTCCCCAACCTTTGATATTACTTTTTATGGAAGGCCTTGAAGAAGATTTGGGCTTAAAGCACTTCTCTTTCCCTTTCCTTTTATTCACCATATTGACAGAAGGCTTATTATGCTTCATATCATTTTCCACTTGGCGAATAAGGATAAGAAGATCAGATAAATACTTATCAATGTTGTTCATGTTGAAATTTACAAAAATGTTAGGGAAGCTCTGGGGGAGTGATGTGAGAATGATATCGGTACCTAGTTCATCGGGGATTTTAAACCCTAGAACCTCCAAGCGCTCAATGTAACCAATGAGTTTGACTACATGAGGCCCAGCTGGGGTACCCTCTCTAAGATTGCTCTGAAATAGAGCCTTGGAGATCTCAAACCATTCATGTCTTGCTTTATCTTGGTATAGACCATGGAGGTGCCCGAGCATGCTATAGACATCCATGACTTCATGAGACTTCATGAGCTCACTAGACATTGATGACAACATCAAACATTGAACGTCGAGTGCATCACTCAAATGTTGATCATAGGCCAAGAAATCTTCATCACTCGCCCCTTGGGTAGGCGAATCAAGAAGTGAGGACTCGAGTACATAAAAATTTCGTTCATGGAATAGGATAACCCGAAGGCGCCTAAACCATTCCTGAAAGTTACTGCCGGTGAGGATATTGTCTTTATCCAGAATTGATCTCATAGAAAATGTTGTTGATGAGCTTGTAAAATTGAATCTAAAAATTAAAAGAGCAGATTAATCAGTACATTCTTGATTAAATTTTATGAGAAATAATAAATTTTATTAAGTCTCACACTATTTTATCAAGTCCCAATGGCCCTCACCATTGAACTCGGAATGTCCAGTTGCTTTGAAATTCTAGTTTCAAGGCTATAGATTCCCCTTCGCATAACCCCGACAAGGGTTGCTCAAGCTATTTTAAGGTATTTAGGTAGGAAGGTCTTTGCCAACTGTGAGCTTACCGTTCCTTTATTTGTTGAGTGGACTCCCCAATACTGAAATTCTAACTTGGATTTTCTCAACACTTACCTCCATTTTATTACAAGTTTAGAAAGGGATACTTCTCTTGATGTAAAATGTTAAATTAAACCTAAAACATTCATAACAGATTCCTTTATAAAAGTAAGTGTCCCCACAAGGGTTGGTCAGACACATAGTTTTATTGAGTCTTACCCTTAATCAAGTAATGGAAGGCTTGGTATGACTTAATATAATATTTGAGGGATTTTATTCTTTATGCATAGTTTTTCATTAACACATGCTTGTTAATATTAACTGATGCTTGCTTAAGTGATTAACCATGTTATGATATTGTTTACTCATAGTCCGGTTTTATTTATTTCCATCTTTTCATGCTGGTTTCTTTCAGTAATTATGTGAAATAGAAAACACATACATAATAAATAAACCATGAAATTAGACAGAAACAAAATAAGATGTCATGATCAAGATCTTCCATTGGTTAGCTTATCTAGCGGTTTGACAAGCTAACCCTGACCCAGGGGAAAATACCTTAAACTGATGGTTCGTGTTTTAAAGCTCCCACCTATCCATCTTTTCATCTTCTTGGGTTGGTTTCACCTTAGCTTTGGATTTTGAACCGTCTACACTGGCTTGGGAGATCCTCCCTTACATGGGGTTTACATTAAAGAAACCATGGGAACATAGGCCCTACATTTTATTGGATGAAGGCTCGCAGGCCAACAAATTTAAATTAAAAAAATTTAAATGATACCATACAAACATACAAAGGTTCTTTGGTCTAGCTCATGATCATCCATAGCATGCAATGAAATTTACGCATATTTAGAATTAAAATTCTTTTAATCGTTCTATTATTCAAGATATGTCGTGCTTGAATTCAATTAATTTTGATCTTATAACTAATCAATTCTTTATCATAAATTCTTTTATAAATTTCAATGAGATTCTTCTCATCCATATGCCTTGTACAGGTCATTGTACTTTTGGAGGAAACCTGGTAAAATTCCATTTCTGAAAAGTACATGGCATGTAGGATATATTATAAGGCGTGTATTTTTCACCCTTTATCCAAAGTACACGCCGGGGCTTTGGCATGTTTTCTATACTTTGGAGATTTTGGAGTGCACGACATGTAGATTAATCTAACATGGCATGTACTTCATTTTTACATGGTTACTGGCTTGGAAATCCCATGTACTCCATACATGGCTTCTCCTTGTACACAGTTTCACTTGGGCTAGATTGGACTACATGGTATGTTGATTCAACATACACGTCGTGTATGCTAGTTTCCATGCACTGTTCATTTCTGGTCAACATGGTGTAATGAAACTCAAGTATATTTGATTCACACGGCATGGTTTGGCAGACTAGTACCGATTTGTTGAACCTAAGTACATGTCATGTATTTTTCATTGCACGCTGTGTATTCTTGTGTGGTATAGATAGAAATAGCAGCTACTCTAGATGAGTTCCTCATTTTTAATTTAATCAAAATTAAAATTAAAATTTCATTTCTGTGATGTGAATTGTGAAACGAAGGAGGAAGAACAGATCTCGTTCATTAAGTTTTATAGAATGATTTATCTTGAATTGAATCAAATATAAATGTGTAAATTATCAAAAAAAATTAAATAACTATAATCAACTTTGTGACTCCCTCTGATACCACTCGAAGGTCCCGGTCGTAGCGGAAGATCGTGGGTGGATGTGGCCATGAGATTTTTTTCATTAGCATTGATCAATCCGGGATCAATACGAGGATAAGTTCCAGACTCCATGGTTCGAATCACAGAAATAGACTAAGATGAATAAAAGTCCTGAAAGCACAAAGGAAAGATCATCACAGGTGGATTATAATTAATTTAACTAGTTGAAAAGTTTCACCTTTTATTTCATTCTTCCTTCGTTGACATTTATAATCCCGTTCTTATGTGATTCATCGTTGTGTCATAGAAGCCAAGTGTAGACTTCCTCTAGCGGAGATCCACACATGCACCACATATCTCTAGATGTTTCCAAATGAATCTCTGGGTGCTAGCTTGGAGAAGCCTTTTCTTTCATTATCCAAGTTAGAATGCCTTGATCTTATGGATAAGGATATCTCTCAGTCTTGAGAGAGTTCTTGGAGGAAGGAGTTTTTTCAGTCTTGAGAGAATTCTCCAGAATTGTTGTGCACAACGATTCTTATGAAAAGAGTTGGGGTTGTGAGGATATTTATTATTGGGTTTGAGGTTATAGAGTTATGACAATAAATAAACAAGTTATTATTATTTTTTATTTCATTAACTCTTATTGAAAACCCCCACGTTGAATAATTAATTCCTTGACATGCGCCCACACTGATTATAATAAATATCATTTAATAAAACAATATTATATCCTCAAAACCCCAACTATAAAAACAAAACGGCGTGTAATCATTAATACATGATGTGTAATTGTTTTTCATTGAAAACTACACATTTTTTACATTCAATGTACACAACATGTATATCTTTTTTTCATCTTTCATTTCCTTTCGAAAATGAAAACTACATGGTGGGTTATCATTAATACACTGTGTGTACTTGTTTTCATTTTATTATTATTCCAACATTAAAATGACTTAGGCATCTTTGAATAATTATTAAAACACATATGGGAATAATATTTATTCTACTTGAGATACTTAAATACACTTAGTGTGTGAACCTATAGGCCTTTTTCTTATTTGCATTAGGCAGGCTTGCCTAAAGTCCAAGATTACTGTCTAGAAAAAGGTCAAGGAACCCTAGAGAAAGAAGTTGAATCCGCATTGACGTGTCACCTCATATGAATTCTTACCATGTAATTTAATCCATTTGTCTCAATATATCATCAATCAGGTTTCATGGCAGTGTCATAAACCTATATTCTTGATCTTTCATTCTTTGACTTCCATAAAAAAACTCGTCGTGTCACTATGTCCATGGAATTTATTCGATAGTTATATTTCAATCCAAGGACCTGATATATCTACTTCCATAAATATAGAAGGGACAAATCCTTCCTCGACTTATCCATTAACAACATGTCATTTCTGATTCACCCAACGTACCCTACATCCCTTCAAATGTCTTCCTGGAAGTTTTCGTCAGCAAATCTAAGTGCACAAGTCATGACAAGAGTTAATGATAATATTCCAGTCTATGGACCATTACACATGCTCGTAGATAGTAATGTCTTTCAACACCAAGACATGAAAATTTACTATTGGTGGGTCTGTTCTCATAATCCCCCGTCTTGGAGATTCCCAAGTGCGAACTCCATGAGAGAGAGTCTCGTCTTCTTACGAGTACTCACACATGAGAGTCTGTATACTATGTATCATTTCATAGTATGTCATCCTAACATAGAACTTTATTTAAGAATATTGTTATATCTTTTCAATGTTCTCATCATAGAGGGGATCTTCCATTACCTTATCAATATAAAAAATATTCTAGGACATTATTATATTATAGTCATGCAGAACAATGAACAATATATAATAAGTGTACATTCATGTAATCAAGGTACACAATAGTTGTTTCTCAGGAAACCAACCCTAACAATGCCAGGATCTAACCCTCCTACAGACCAGGAACTTCCCAACACTATTTCTGGGAGAAAGGTCCATGTGATTGTGGATATAAAAACCCACAAACACTCCATGAATCCTAACCCCATTGTGAAACAAATGTTGGAAGCCTCTGACTATGGAAATACAAACCCAAATAGAAGACAAGATGATGTGAATTTTCCCAATGGTTTGATAAGTCAGGAGGTTTTGGTGGAGGTCTCAACAGAATCCCTTTCAGAGAATGGATCCAAAGAAGAAGAAGCCTTTCCATTAATGACTTTGATGAAGGCTTGATATCTTGTAGATTGAAGAGAGTAAAGATCGTATGTGAATCAAGGAGGGGCCCCCATGTAGAGAAGGGCATGCAATTATGGGTGCTCAAGTAGGTAAGGGTGCGTATGTATGGGCTTGTAAGTAGGATTTGGAAACATGATGTTCACTTAGGCGACGAACAACCTGTATGGTAATACTTGGGAGAGAGCTTGCTCAATCCTTCAAGAGTATTCATAGGTTATCCCAGTAGTGGGGCGCTCAGGTTCCTGTGAGAGGAATGGGAATCATGCAAGTATTTCTGACTTGGGGAGGTTTGGATGCTTTAGGTGCGCAAGTATTATGGTTTTGAAACACTAAAAAAAGCATAAGTCCAATGATCCTCCCTTAAAACCTCTTCTCATGGTGTTGAAAAACTACCTTGAAAGTTTTGGAAGTTTGGGGCGAAGTTCTAGGGTTACCAGAGAAACAATTCGGCTTCAAGAAAATTCTTCCATACAAATGGGGTCCCGAAGGTTCTTTTTATAGGAAAATAAGTGACCTTGGGTGAAATAAGTGGGGTGTGCAAGTGACTTGCATACCAAATTGGTACGTGGAAGTACCTTGCACACAGATAGTGTTTTGTCTAGACTAGGTTGACACCTTTAGGACTTCGGCAAAATTATACTTTCATTCTTCTCTGGTATAGTAGTGCATAAGTGGGTTGTGTGACATATATGGGCGCACAAGTAGACTGTGTGCCGATTGGGTTTTGGATAAAATAAGGTAGCCCAAAACTTATGCCTTTTAAAATCATTGACTTTTCATTACATATTCCACCTTTTCTATTTAATGGATTCCCATCGTCATGCTTGTTTAGACTCTTTGATGGAATGGAGTGTCAAAAAAATCCTCCCTTAGAATTGGATCTGTAAATGAAAAGAGTATCCTATACTGTGGTAAAGTAATGAAGGAGAAAGAAATGAGCCCTGGGGCATGAAAGTGTTGGCGCTCAAGTTGACATGGGTGCACAAGTTTGCAAAGCGTAAGATTTTTGGCATGTAGGGTGACAAGCGTCGCTTATATATAATGACTTCACTTCTGAAAAATGTCTTGAAACATCTAAATTTTTAGCTCTCATCATGCAAGTCTTCTTCTATTCAAGAGCTTCTATTTCACCACACTTCTTATATATGTTTTAGTTAGGCTATATAAGTGGGTCACCATACTTGCGCTCCGACTTATTCTTGCACGCCACATTTTAAACATTCCTACCTTAATGCCTTTGCCATTTTTTTTGAAAAACACCAAAAAATGAACTTACTTTTAAAAGATTATCTCTATCTTTTTGCAGGTTCAATGTCTCTAAAAAGAATTGGAACTATTGATGAGCTCACCAGCAAAAGGATTGATGGCATGATGAATGTCGTTGGTCATGGTTATTTTGACATTTGTGAAACCACCCTTCCATAAGTAGAAAAACATTTGAAGAATTACCATTTCAACATTCCACAAAGCAGCTATCTACCATTATATAGCTACAACCATTTGCAAGATGTTATCATTCTAGATCCAAATAACTATGTCCCGCATTCTTGGTTTCAGGATTATACTAACCTCTTATCGGCCAATGATTCTATTGGGGGAAGATTTTCTAATGTTGGGATAATCGAGAAAAAAATACTATGCATCATAGTCCATGTGCTCCAGATTTGAAGGCACACACACCTAGGCTATATCCATACTGCTATTCATCCATATTTCAAGATTCTCAGATATATTAGTCCAAGGGCTAGAAGAAAAGTTGGGACTTACACCCAAGAGGAGGTGTAAAACCCAAATGGATGTGGGCATACTGGGTGTGAAAGGAAAGTGGAGAATTTGCTGATGATTTGAGAATCATAAGGATTTTTGAGGCTGTATGGGTTGGGAAAACCTATGTGTATAGGAATGATGATTTCGTGCCAGAATCATTAAATTCATGGAGCCCAGAAACTAATTCCTTCCACTTAAAACATGGAGAGGTACATATCAGCTTGTGTGATGTTTACAAGATTTTAGGAGCTCCAATATTTGGAGACATGTATGGTGAGTTTATACATCCCAAGGTTACATGGAAAGACTCAGAGAAGAAACCATATTTTTTTCGTGAGTTGATGAAAATATTTGACAAACTCAAGAATTCAATCACCGCAAAAACTCACACCAGGAGGGATATTAATCTAGAGGAATGGATTGAAGAATTTTTGATAAAGAAGATGGAAAAGGGTCCCACTTACACTCGTCTGGATATCTGTCCAAGGGCGGAGAAGAGAGGCACTCCTGGAACCTTTTGGCCAGTATTGGAGAAAAGAGAATTTTATAAATTGGGATATGAAATCAACCCAAAAATTCTTGCAAAGACATGTCTGGATGCTTTCATAGACATGTGGCTTAGTGTGTATTTATTACCATTCTGAGACTCCAAAGGAGGTGTGAGGCCAAGAACCTTTGTTATTGCAGCTAATCTGGTAGAGAAAAGGATGGTAGGGTTGGATAGTCCTATTTTTTCAAAGATTTGTATGAGTTTTCTACATGTTTATAAAGGAAAGTATCCCTTTAGAATGTTGGGACAATTCCAATTATTATGGGGATATATTTTTACTCACTTTTGAACTTATATTGGAAAAAGTGGAGTACATGTTTTTGGATGTTCTTTCTGGCCGTCTGTTCAGGACTTTTCTGGTATTTTCACCCTTGTCCTTGAATTATGATGACATCAAGTCTAGAATGAAAATACATAAGGAATTCCATTTCTATCCTTATGGAAATCCTCTTACCAGGAAATTTGTTGATGATGGTACTTGGAGTTTGGAATTGAGGTCATATAATCTATCTTGCATAGATGGCATGTTGGCCACCAAAGTTGACGGAGAAATCATATGTGTGTCCTATGATCCTTATAGATTTGTGAATCAATTCAAATATCAACAATAGAATACTGTATCCTCTCCCATGCATGTCAGAGTAGAGAAACACCCAATGGTTGACCGACAACAATGGTTGTAGACTTTTGTAGGGAAGAATGGGGAAATATTTAATTTACCTGTCACTGACACAATGAGAAGATTGACCATTTGGTATGTTGAAAATTGGGTGAAATCTTACCCTGATGGGGAATTAAATCATGTCATCCCTCGAGTGGGTATAAAGAGAAGTAATAGGATAGAACCACATCGTTTGGAAGATAATTATTCATAATCAGGGTCCGAATTTCAAGAATCATAGGGTGGAGGTGATGATGTTCCAAATTCACTGAAGATAGAGTGTGGCTGAAATAACCCTCCTATCAAAATTAATTGCACCACTCCATTAATCTCTACTGAAGTCGTATCAAGGAAATCTGGTCTACATCATTCTGAAGAGCAGTAAGTTTCATTTTCTAATCCTCCATCTGTGACCATGAGTTTAGAAAAAAAAACTCAATTCCAAGGTTGTAGGATCCTCAAACGACCCTAGGACATAAATTCTGAATATATATTACCGGAGTCTGTTTGAACATGGAAGAATCTGTACTGTGATGCTAAAACCATGTGGATCGATCTATACGAAGGACAATATATTACAGGAGTTGGGGATTTGCGGGTTTCTTTTGAAATTATTTTTAAGGATAATCCCAATGAAGTAAACACCTATATTCGAGTTCTGATAATTTTCATATACGGAACAGATGAATAAATTCCAACCACAAAGAGGGTAATGGAAATGATAGATCATGGTACCACTGATGAGATCATTCGTTCATTAGATGAAGAGTGGTGTGACCTTGTAGATCCTGAGGATATAAGTTTCATTTCTCTTTAATTCACATCCATTTTCCAACTTTAAATTTTGTCAAAACATTAATATTTTGGAGGAATATCATCTTAACATAATGTTGGCTAGAGGAAAAACAACTGAAGTTCATTCACCACATTATATCCATGGAGGAACTACTCGTGGTGGTATTAGTTCACCTAGTGAATCAGGAGAAATTTCTCCAGGCCAACAGGCCATGGAGGAAAAAATAGAGAGGAACTAGAATTTCTTGTACTTGTATTTATAAACAATGATGCAAGCCCTCCCAAAAAGGGAAAAAAGCAAAATCACTGAAGAAATAAGACCATGGTTATGTTCTTTCTTAGTAGTGTTATGTCTCCCTAATAATCATGAATTTTAGTCTTTATTCATGAAAAGGTGTTTAAACTTTTTAAGATTACAGGGGATTCTTTAGTTTCTTCTTAGAAAGAAACTACTGATAAAATTCTAGGGGCCGTATAAGGCTCAGTTGAGCAGACAGAAATTACTACAAATCCAATGGTTCCTATAGAGTCATTGAAGCCAAAGGAACCAACATATATTCCCAACACTGATTCGATTCATGCTATCAGAGGAGAATAAGATTCTGGTAAATAAATAATACTTTATAAAGAATCAAATGAAACAATAGCTAACTTCCATTCTTTGATATTTTTTGGTTCATCACATGAACTAGAACATCTGGAAACAACTGAAGTTGACCCCACAATTGATGATGAAGAAGCTACTCAGGGTCAAAGGTTGTCGGAGGAAGGTTGTCATGCAAACACGCCAAGATCTCAAACGGGTGAGACTAACCTAGGATATGAGATATAATAAGATAAAATGATGAACCTTGGCCTATATTTTGAGGAATTATTAGAAAATGTTAATGTATCAAATGATTTAGAAGATTTTGGAGTTCCTTGTGTAGAATCAACTGGATGCGAGTTCCTTTATTTGTCCCGTTAATCTTTTTATGATTAACCTGCAAACCATGGTTGACTGAAATATGAAGTTTCATATAAATAAACTGCTTCGGCAATGGTACTTAATGGAGTTATTGATATTAAAATCCACCCCACCATTGTGGAGACATTGGATCAGGTGTATATTGAGATAGCGTCTCTTCCTAATATTCACTCTGAAAATCCGAAACACATTAAAGATAACACTGCTCATCCAAAGACATCAAACAAAATTTCTAAAACTAAGAACATTGGGGAGGATTCTTCTCAAGCTAATGACCTAATGTAAGGTAAGAGAAACTGATATTGTGATTTTATTCACTTTTGTTATCTTTTAAATCTAATCATAACTATAATTATTGAATTACCATATAGGGATATCTACTACAAGGGCTAGGTATGTAGGTGAATCCTATGCATCGACCCAAACAGCATTGGAAGGGGGAACAACCATTTTTCAAGAAGGAACATAACAGGGAACTTCTTTAAGTGCATTAGTCATAGAATATACTCCTCCTTATGACAGTGATACTGAATCAGACCCAGAATTGCATAAGGTTCTTCCTCTTGCTCATTGCAAAGCATGGAAAAACATTTGGAAGATAATATCTTAGATTCCCCATGAGGAAGTAGCTTCAAGAATTCCATGACTTCTATATCTATTTATCACACATGGATTTGGCGGTTTTGAACACTGGGAAATTCATACTGCATTGAAAGAGATTATCCGGAAGAGGGATCAAGAGAAAAAGATTCGACATGACTTGACAAAAGCCAAACTATCAATCAATATTGAATAGTTCCAAGTATTACTATCCCAAGCTGAGGATAATAATAATGAAAATTTGAAGGGAGTAAGTATACAATTAATGAAAATATTGTTTAGCAACTATGCCTTCAACAAGAGTTAGATATCATTACAGGGGAGCTTGACCAGCTTTATATATCATTAGGAGAAGTCCATAAGGATGGCGCAAAATCCATCAAATATGCTAGAGAAGCACTTCATCATACCAAAGAGAGTGAGGCTATTCAAATAGAAAAACTTCAACAAGTAGTTGATGGGGCTCAAGAGGCTGTCAAAAAAATGATGAATTATGTTGAAATCCTATTGTAATTATTTAGAAAGAGACTCTAATTTGTGGATTCTCCTCTGTGAAAAGTTTCTCTATAAATGAAAAGTATTTTTGTCTTTAATCATTCCTATTTTTACTTTCATTAATTTATTTTTTTTACCTTGGCCACTGGGCCCCAT
Source organism: Viscum album (assembly GCA_963277665.1). Taxonomy (NCBI): domain Eukaryota; kingdom Viridiplantae; phylum Streptophyta; class Magnoliopsida; order Santalales; family Viscaceae; genus Viscum; species Viscum album. The sequence goes on from OY728125.1 coordinate 1,411,440,216, forward strand.
AAGCATAGTTTTATTTCTTCTATGTTTATATAGAAAATTCCTCAAACTTTTTATATCTTTAATTTTTTATTGAAAAATATTTCCTAATCCATACAATAATGCACGTTTAGTGAGACTGGACTCGACTTTTGTTTAGAGTTCCCTTTTCAGGTTCTCAATATAATGAATACCAAGTCTTTTTTTGTTGAAATTTTAGTGTCATGCATGTTATACTATAAAGAGATAGTATTTAAGGTCAAATATCTTTGGCCATAAACATTGAAAATAGATCCCAAACAGAACTCTGTGGATAAGAATTTCATTAATATTATTTAAATATTTCCAAGGGTAATCTTGAGCCATTATTTTTATGGTCACAAAATTTAAAAACTGTGTCAACATAAGGGGTTTCTTTTACAATAATGAAGATACCATTATTTGACAAACCCATTATGGGTGTTGTGTTATGAAGGGCCAACTGGGGAATATGCTCCATAGTTAAATAGTGGAATGTTTTTAATGAAAAGCATGTTGTGTGGGAATCCTATTCAAGGCCACCAAAGAGTACATGATTCATAGTAAACAAAAAGAGATCTTTGAAATTTAACATTTTATAGTTGATAGAAAGGGGAAAAATAAGATTTGGGTGTATCAAGACTATAGTGGGTGGTTTTTCTAAGGAAAGTAATTTTAAGAACAAAAATGGGATATTTGAGACTGACATAATTCATGAATGGAAAAAACATTTCTATATAAATTTATTGTATGAGTAATGGTTAATATTTATCAGAAAGGGAAATTTATGATATAATATTGTGTATTTTTTTATCATGTAGTGATAACATTGGGTAATGTGTCGTTTTAATTCTTACAGTGAAGAAATTGGGTACTGTGCAGTTTTAAGTCATGCATTGAAAACAATGGGTACTTTGAAGTTTTATGTCATGCAGTGAGGACATTGTGTACTATACAGTTCTAAGTCATGTAGTGAGAACATTAGGTACTATGTAGTTTTATGTCATGTAGTGAGGACATTGGGTACTGGGCAGTTTTAAGTCATGCAGTGAGGACATTGGGTATTGTGCAGTTTTAAGTCATGTAGTGAGGACATTGGGTACTGTGCAGTTTTATGTAATGTAGTGAGGACATTGGGTACTATGCATTTTTATGTCATGTAGTGAGTAAATTGGGTACTGTGCAGTTTTATTTCATGCAGTGAGGAGATTGGGTGGATTTAATTTAAAATCTTTTGCTCAGACCAAAATTATGAGATTCTCCCAATTTCTTAATATTTGTTTTAGAAATATACTACTATATCTGGGTGTGGAATGAAAAATTATAAACAATGATTTTTGAATTTTTGGAACTGAGGAATGATATGGGAAAAGGGTTAAAATCATTATAGGAAGTATTTTCCATGAATGAAGTTACCATTAGTTGACAAACCCAGTATGGGGGTTGCGTTATGCAGGGCCAAATCTTATGGTAACATGCAGTTTAAAATGGATACTTTATTTGTTTCCGCTAAATTAATATTATAATGTGCAGTTTAAAGTCTTGCAACAAGAACATTATACTGTGCAGTTTTATGTCATGCAGTGAAGACATTAGTTACCCCATAATAAATTCACACACCTTATTTTTATAAAGAATCCATTTACCCAATTCTTAAGCCCACATGAACTATGCTTGGTGTGAGAAACAAGGAGCAGTAAGGGGTTCTTTTATAGTGCAAAGGTGACAAAAGTGAAGAATAGGGGTGATATATTTTCATGTAGTTTATGATCATGCAGTAAGGATGAATATAAACCGATGTGAAAAGAAAGACATAATGTAACTAGATTAAGGGATAAAATCCAAGTGGCACTATGTGCCTTACAGGGGAAAGAATCAGGTCATATATAGTTCTTAAAACACTCCCTATGCATATTTAATTCTTACACAAGAAATAAAGGGCTTTTTCACATGTATGGGACAAATATTGGAGATCTAGGTGTCTCTACATATCTCATTGAAAGATGATAATCAAGCCTTATATAGTTCTTGAAACAATCATTTCTCATGCCAATCGAGTTTGACAAGAAGAATGGGAACTTTTGAATCATTTAGAGAGAATGGTAAATCTTAAGACATAAAATGGTATATGGAACAAATAATATATCTTAAGAAAACACTATGTATATATCTGATTCATATATAGTAGGATAAAAGAAAATAAGAAGATTTTTTTATTGTGGCTGGGCCCAAACTTGGAGATTTAGGCGTCTCTACGTATCTCATTGGAAAATGAGAATCAAGCCATAAATAGTTCTCAAAATAAGGAATCTATACAGATATGACTCAGACATAGGATAGAGAGGGACTCATATACTACTAAGGAGTAGTGATGACGTCAATTATGTTTTATTATGTAAGATTCTAGCATCAAAATAGAGAAAACGTTAGTTGTACAAATGATGTCATGTAGTTTAACGTCTTGCAACAAGGACGAAGATGTTACACATTTTACCATCATACAACATGGACGCTTATGATTGTTATGCAGTTTATGGTCTATAACTTGGACATAAAGGTTGTGCAATTTTATGTCTTGTGGAAAGGACATGGTATGATGAAATTTAATGTTTTCTATTGAGGACGTTGTACTGTGTAGTTTAAAGTCTTGCAGTGAGGATGTTGTATTGTGCAGTTTAAAATCTTACAGTGTAGATGATATACTATGCAGTTTAAAGTCTTACAGTGATGATGATGTATTGTGTAGTTTAATGTCTTATAGTGGGGATGATGTACTATACAGTTAATGGTCTGGTATTGAGGATGATGTACTATGCAGTTTACTATCTTGCAGTGAGGATGATGTACTATGCAGTTTAATGTCTTGCTATGAGGATGAATGTGCACAACATCACAAAGTATTTATTCAAGAATCTCACATTGGTTGGAGTTTTAATAAGCTCTCCATCCATTTATATTAATGAATAATCTCTATTTGAATATACATTAGGTATTTAATAAGGTCCTTCCTACTTTGGCTCCTATTTTGGAGGTTTCTCTCCTAGTATCACTGGAGTCCTAAGGAATAATACCAATTCTCTAGGACGAAATAAATGGAGGCGAACTTTCTTGTTAAAATCATGTGATATTCTATTATGATATATTTCTAAATGATTCAAAGTATGCAATATTTTCTCATATAATCGTTCCAACTCATTAAACCATTTCTAAGACCTCTCGTCTGTAGATGACTAGTAATAGATTGAAACTCTGAGTGATGGGAATTTCATTTCAATTGGAAAAACATATTTTGTTCCATATACCAATGAATTAGGAGTTTCTTGGGTTGTAGTATGGGTAGTTGTTTGATAATATCAAAAAGCATTCAAAATTTTAACATGCCATGATTTATTATCTTTATCCACCATTTTCTAGAGTATATTTGATAGGGTCTTGTTGAAGGCCTCTATCTGTCCATTGTCCGCCACATGATAGTTATATGAATTTATGGATTTGATATTATGTTCTCGATATAACTTTTTTACATTAGCAAAACAACAATTGGTGCCATTGTCTATAAAAATAGTGAGAGGGACACCAAATCTCGTGATGATGTTTTTTTTGACAAAACTAAAAATGATTTTGGATCTGACTTCCTTGAGAGGTATTTCCTCAGCACATTATGAGAAGAAGTTAGTAGTAGTGAGAATATAATTGAACTGATTAGCCTTGGCTGGAGTATAATGACCTACTACATCAATACCCCATGTGGAAAATGGCCAGGAGTATTTATCTGTATGTAGTAACTCTAGGGGGTTGATGAATGAAGTTATCATGCACTTGGCAAGGATGGAATTTTTTAGAAAAATTTGTGTTATCCTGCATCATTGAAGGAAAAAAGTATCCAAGCCTTTGAATCTAATAAGAGAGTATATACCCAGACTGGTTGGAACCACAAACTCTTGAATGTACTTCTTTCATGATAACTACAGTGTCTTCTCCAGCAATACATCTGAAGATTATTCCATAAAATCCTCACTTTTAGAGGATATTTTGGTGGTATGGACTATCATAAAGAGTGAAATTAGTTTCTCATCGTCAGATCCATTCTTTTTCAGCCCTATCTGGTAGAAGTATCCCATTTTGAATATATTCCATGATGGATGTTCTCCATCCCCTGGTATGACCATAAGGTTCAGAAATAGGATTAATTTCATTGATATCTTCCATTATGGTCTGAAAAAAGGTTATACGACACGATGATGAGCTATTCTAATGAATTTATCATCCCAATTTAGATCTGCCTTCGGTGTAGTTTCATTATCCAGTGCAACTTATTGGGAATTTTGTTATTTTAGGACATAAGACAATTTCATATCTGAGAGAAATTCCACCATTAACCCTATAATGTAATCCCACAAAGGGATTAATTTTTCTTTTCTATAGAATATTCCCCATTAATTTGTTTGATTACCAGTTATGAATCACCTTTGACCATTAAATGATCCATTTTATCTTGAAGATCTAATTCCAAACTTGCGACGAGAGCTTGATATTCTACCTCATTGTTGGTACCACCTTATTTCAACAAGAAGGAATAAGGAAATAATTCCTTTTCTAGGGAAAAAAGGAAAATTCCTATTCCAACATTTTTGAGTTTAGGGTTTTCCATTATCTTCCCTGTTGGATTTCTGGGAGCACCATCAAAGTAAATTTCCCATGTTTGGGGATTATCTTGAATAGACAAGACCTCTTCATCAGGAAGTTAATTATTAAATGATGTATCTTTAGCAGTCGGATTCTCATCATTGAAATAGGCCAAAGCTTGAAATTTTATTGCCTTTTGAGGCCCAAAATGGATATCAAACTGTTGAAAAATAACTACCCATCGTGCCAGACACCCTGTGAGAATAGGACGGCTGAGGATAAATTTGAGAAAGTTATTGAGTGATATCAATTGAACCTCATGATGTTGCAAGTAGTGCCTCAATTTTTGAACTGTAAAGATTAATGCCAGGAAGCACTTTTCAAAACATGAATATCATGTTTTCACATCAAGCATAGTTTGACTAGTTTAGTAAAGGCTCTTTTCATTCCTAGTATCATTTTTTTGGCCGACGAAGGAACCTAGTGATCACTCTAAAGATATCACATAGATAATAAGGGATATTCCTTCAACAGGCGGCACTAATACTGGGAGACTGAATAGATATTTCTTGAGGGTATCAAATTCTTCATGGTAGTCTTCAGTCCATTGGTAAGTGACACCCTTCTTCATTAATCTGGTGAAAGTAAAACATTGTCCTTCCAAATTCACGATAAAGCTCTGAATATAGGCCAAATTTCCTTGGGGTCCACTTAATTATTTCAAATTTCTTTGAGGTAAAATACCAATGAATGATTATGTTTTCTCAGGATAAACATTGATACCATGATGGAGTACAACGAAGCCAATGGACATTCTTGAGGTTACCCCGAAAGCACATTTCAAGGGGTTTATTTTCAAACTTTGTTGCCAATGTTTACGGAATACGGTTTCCAAATCAGCAAAGTGATTAGAATGTTGTTTTGATTTGACCACCAAATCATCCGCATAACATTCAACAAATTTCTCTAAGAAGGGTTTGAAGATATGGTGCATGACATGTTGGTTTATTGCACATACATTATTTAATCCAAAGGTCATTACCCAATAACAAAACACACCTTGAGGGGATCTGAAGGATGTATTCTTCATCCTTAGGGGACATATATATTTGATTATACCCAAAGTTTCCATCCATGATGGAAATAGATTCATATTCAACAGTTTAATCAATTAGGTGCTCTAAAATCGGATGTTTAAAATCATATAAAGGACAATTCCAGTTAAGATCTTTGAAATAAATGCAGAATCTAATTTTACCATTCTTATTTTTCACCACGACAATATTGGCCATCCATTTTGGATATCTAACTTCCCTGAAAAAATAAGTCTTTATTATCTTATCAACTTCAACATCAATTTTAGAGGCATAAGTTGGGTGTGTTCTTCTTGCAGCCTACATGAATCCACAATGTTCTTCTAGGAAACCCAAATTATGGGTGGCTACATCAGGATTAAGACCTGGGATTTCTATATAATTCAAATAAAATATATATTGATGTTTCATTATAGATGATGTATACACCTCTTTCTCATCATAGGACAGGGCCGTAGTAATTAGAGGGGTGTGGATCTTCTTTTGTGCCCAAATTTATTTCTCCAAAATCATCCACAGTGGTAGAGACACCTTCCTCAAATGCTGAAGGAGAATCCTTGAGATCTTATTATTCTTCTTCATTACATGATACCTATTCTATTTTCATTTTCATAGTAGATGACGAGTAAAAAATCCTAGAGTTAATGGGGAAATCAGTATTTGAACATCCCAAAGAAGAAGTCACCATATCTGACCATACTGATAACGATGGGTCTTCCTTTGGAAATAAAGTGGAAATGATGGAATGAGAATATATATCATTGTCTTTATCTAGCATTGCTAAAATCTCTTCTACTCTGGTTGATGAAGTAGATGCTTGTGGTAGTTCAGTGGATGAAATGAAAATATCTCCATTTAGGCTTTCATCATTTCTTGGTGGATCAACAGTTTCTTCCATGTTGTCGGCTACAATTGCCGTAATTGACATTATGGAAGTTACTGGACGATTTCCCAGATTTGGGTTCACTTTTTCAATTTTATTGATGGTTAACACATAATCTATATTCAGATCTATAAATGGATTTTCTAGGATTTTTTCTAGTCCATTTGGAGCATTAGCTCTGGTTATTTCCTTTGTCATGGGCTTTGTTCCTTTTGTGTGATAAAACACTTACTCAATGTATTAATATTCACATGTTATGAATGGATCCTTATCACCATTCAATGTCATGATTTGACCATTGAAATATTACATAAGAAATTAGGCGTATGATGAAGGTATGGTAGTTTGTTGATGAAGCCAAGGCCTTACAAGCAGAATATTGAAGGCTATGTCTTGACGAACAACCAAGAAATCTGAATTAGACACAAGATCTCTAAATTGAGTTCTAAGAGTTTGTTGATGAAGCCAAGGCCTTACAAGCAGAATATTGAAGGCTGTGTCTTGACGAACAACCAAGAAATCTGAATTAGACACAAGATCTCCAAATTGAGTTCTAAGTGTAATCTCTCCCAATGGTTCTTGTTCATTTTATCATAAGCTTGCAACATTAAATTCTAAGTAGATAAGTCAGATTCAGTTAGGCACAATCGACGAAGTATACAAACATGAAAGAGTTTGAATCTAGATCCATTATCAATAAAAGCTCATCAGATTTCTATATCATTGGCCTTGCCAGAACAATACAAGGTTCAGATATTCCCATGCACCACATCATTTTCATATTCATCTATAAAAGATATTACTGCAATACATTCTGCATAATCATTGTCTATATGGTAAACCTTAGCAGCAGAAACTTCAGTTTCAAACTCTAGAGGACTTGAAAATGCCTCAATGAGTACTTCTCGAAGATCTTTTGACAGATTCAAAGCATCCAGAATTGATAACATGTCTAGTACATTAGAAAATTGTTTCAATACATCATTATGTTGGTCCAAACGTCTGTGTTTCATTGCATATATATGTGGTTTTTCATGTGCATTGGAAGATGATGATTCTGATGTAGACATGCTCTGGGTTGGAGCAGAAGCAGGAAATACTCCTAGCATTAGTTAATTAGACTAACTTTGTATATTCATTTTTTGAGAAGAAGATGGTGTTACTTCTAATAGGTCTTCCAAAATAATTGTGTTAGAACTGAACCTATCTTTCATGGATGAAACTCATTGTTCCTATTGAACCCACAGAATGGATCTTCCAAGAGTTTCTTACACACATATGGTTCGAGTATGGGTAGAGTTAAAATTGTGGTTTATATAATTACCACATCTTGCCCCTGTATCCTTGACCTTTTCCTCTTCCACTTAATCCCCAATTAGGTACAGGTAATTTTGGATCATTATATTCAGAATCATCATTGGCATAAGAATGCATTAAATGGATAACATTAACAGAACCAAAGATCAATTCTTCATCTGACGAATATTCTTCTTGAAGGTTAATTTTGGTTGTTCTGTTTTTACGGTGGATCCCATGCTTTTGAAACAGATGGCATAAAATCTACTAGGGTCAAGGAAAACTTTTTCCTTGATACGAGATTGTCTTCTTTTAACTGCTCTTTGTCTTTATAATCCCTTCACTTTATTGTGGAATGACCATTTTATGAAGGTGGGTTTTTGTGGCAGGACTGGAAAAAGAAACAATTGGTGGTTAAAAACATGTTAAAAAAATGGCATGAGTTTGGTTGATCATTTTTCTGATCATAAAATTATCATATTTCTGCACATTTTTACTTTTGACAGCTTTCCATTCACCTTCTTCTTCTGGATCAGTAGCAGTAAGACTTGATACTTGAGATGATGAAATTTTTAGTTTCACTTTTCCAGAGTCTAATATCTTTTTCAGAAGTTCATTGAAAACAAAATATTCTTGGATGGGATGTCCTAGCATCTAGTGAAAGGGATAATAATTTGTAATATCTTCTTCTCCTTCTTTATTTGGTTTCTTTGGCCTTGGAAACTGAACCAAATTATTTTCTAAGGCTAAGATGAAGTAACCAGGAACTTTTTCATTCCTGAAAGAATAAACATTATTCCTTAATTCCTCAAACTGTTTCTGCATTTTACCTCTCTGATTATCTTGATGAGGTGGTCATTGCTGCTTATGCTCAGGAGGCAGATCCCTTTGGTATGATGTAGTTCTTGAGGTAGAAGTAAGTACAGGTTCCTTCTTGGGTGTGACTGTAGTAGCCTTAACCTTTCATGTCCTCCTCCCCGAAGATGATGGAATTATACGAGGTTTAGCCTTAGTTTCTATAATAGAGTTTTCTATCTATTTATAGATTGATGTAAGGTCTCAAAACCCTCTTTTTTATATCACAACAATAAATGGTGTGCATAATTCATCAAGAATATTTTCCACACAAATTGGCAGCAACTCTTCTTGAGGGAGTGCTAGAATTAAGGAATATGATAATCCTTTCCATCATGCAGTGAAATATGAAACTCTTTCATTCAACCTTTTTTTATAGTTGGTAAGATCAAAAACAGACATCTTTGGTAGTGTCGAGCTAAATTGAAGAAGGAATTTCTGATGGGGATCTTCCCATCCAGTAATTGATCGAGATTGTAAACTTGTATACCAGACAAAAGTTGTTCATTGTAATAACTTCACAAAACACATAAGAAAAACTTCTTATTTCCCATCATGGGATCACAATGAGAATTTTTTTTAACTGTTGTTTCGGATCTCCCAAACTTTTAAAGATTTGGAATGTGGTATTCAAAAAAATTGCTAGGGGAGGAATGGCATCCAACCATTTAGGGTAAGCTCTCTTTTCCGAATGAACTGGTACACGTCGTTCTTCTATAGAATCTAATCGAGTCGTTATTTCCTCAATTGTGTTCATAACCATTTTGGGAATATCTAGATGAGAAATAACTTGTGCAGGTATAGAAACTAGAGCTTGAGCTAGTGCAACGACCGACAAAACCACTAACGGTGGTGCTGATATCCGCCTTGGATAACCCACGAGAACAAGCCAATCAGGATGTATATAGTCCTACCTTAATTGTGTACCCATTGGAGGGAATTAATTATCTACATTTGTAGTTACAAAAAATCCTATTTGCTGAAGAGATCCTATAGGACTTTCAAGTTAAGGACCTGTCTGGGGAATACATCTAGTAGAAATGATGTTTCGAAGTAACTCTATATTGAGTCTTTTAAACTCCTTCATTTCCTCTTCTTGCTGTGAAAATATCTCTTCAAGAGAAATAGATTGACCTTCTCTAGTGGAAAATTGAAATTAAACCTTACTTTTACCTTTCCCCATGTTCGATGCCTTTCAGAGAGGGGGGAGTTTGTGATTTGAAAGAATACCAAGATTCTGGTTAATCCTCTAATTTTGGGTGTGCAGACCTTATTAAATTTCCTCGATGTGTACCGTATTATGGAAAAAAACATCAACTTATGTTTCCCTCGAACTGGACTTATTTTCTAGAGGATCTTCTACAATGATTTTAATGACATTTACTAACGTGTAATGCATCTATGGAATTCTATCATAATTTCAATGAGATAATCTTCTTTTGTATCTATCATGAGACTTCTTTCTCCTATATGATGAATTCCCTAGAACCTTTTGGGGGAAATTAACCTGAAGGGAATCCTAGGATAGTTTAGTGGTACAATTTCTTTGGGGAATCTTTCATAATCAAGAGAAAACTGACTTCCATTGAAGAGGGGATTGCAGATGTGAAAAAGCCCCCAGCACTGCAGGCTGGGGCTATTCCTGTTCTTCTTCTTCAAATATTTGAACTTTGTTGAATGAACACGAATGTTGAATTAAATGATCCCCCAGCCTTCCAAGCTTGGGTGATTCTTGAACTTCTATGGATGAATTTTTTGCAACCATTCTTCCAATTTTGTGGATTTTGGTTCAGATATTAGTTAGGTGAATTATCCAACAAACACTCAAATCACCTGTTTCGGAAGATTGTTGTGCTATTTATAACATTTTCATTCTCTGATTCTTGACATCTACTAAGAGGGATGCCTGCTCAAGATTCTCAAATTCCTGATGTAAAAGTAACTCTACAACTTCTTTTCATTGGGCCTGATTCTGATGAGAACTGTTTGAGGCCTATTCTAGATCGTACATTCGATTACATTCAAAATATTTTTATTATGGCCGACCATGGGAAATAAAATTTCATGAGACCACTTTTGGTGGACTTTGATGATTTTGGAGTGTAGGGAAATGCAATGCTTCGTATGAACCCCATCCTCTAATATGATCACTAGGTGGGGAATCTCAAATTAACTGGCATAGTCTCATTAGAGCATTGAGACATTCACACTGAAGGGTTATTTGCTGTTTTTAACCTTTAGATGTTGGGAAACTGAGAGAGAGGCCCAGTCAATTTGGCATTGCAAACCTTCTATTACCTTTACATGATTTTGATATTCATAATATGGTAATACTTTGGTTTTCAAATGATGAATATTTTCCCTAAATTGAGGTGGATTTCATGAATGCAATCATCTATTATCAGTTCTGGAATGTTATACTGAGAATTTTCTAAAGGCTAAAACATGACTGGTATTTCTCCTTTGGAATTTGTTTTTGTCATGTCTAACATATCTTCATCGTCCATCATTAGAGGTTTCTCCACTTCTTCTAACCAAAGAGGATGCTCTATATAAGAAGATAAATGACTGAAGGGAGGATCATAGAATGACTATTACCTTAAGATGTCTTTTGGTTCAGAATGTGTTTCACCTGTAAATGACAAGTCACCAAACATGAATGGCCTTATATTTTCATGTGCCTTGATATAAGAGGGATTTCTGGTCACTACATTTTTAATTATTAAATTGTCTTTACAATGAGAAATACTACCACAGATAGGGCTTTTTTAGTGAGTTCTATCATGGGGAGGATAATCATGATGGATTACAACAAGTGATATATCTTTTTGCTCCTTGTTCTTCTGGGCACATGGAGGGTTGTGGTGGCTCTCATCAGGATATAGGCACTATTGATTGTCCTAATTTACATGAAGTAAGCCTTCATGATGCAGTGTCTGATGAGGAACTTCATAATTACAACTACCACTCCAATATTTTGGTAATGAGAGGATAGGATCTTGAGCAGCAACATAAAAATGTCTGAGGGCTTCAAGAAATCTTGTATTAAGAGGAGCCAAATCGTAGCTTGACTCTTGATTTTCCAACAGCGCTTCATGAGACTACTTCTAGGATGTCCTCTTACAATTTTATTGGGTCCACTTACTAGGAAAAGTGGTTTTCATGGTCAGGTTTATGTTCCTAACTTGGATTGGTTACTAGAACAGACTGATTACCTCCAATGGGAAAGGGAATATGTTCCCGATCTTGTTGTCTGTATAATATGGGGGAGTTTACCCCATGACCCTCCTGGACTGGAAAAAAAGTGTGTATCTTCTCTGGAATTGCATGCTGATGTGTCATCCCATGTGTGGGGATAGATTTATGTTTATGTTCTCCTAATACTACTGGTGTAGTTGTTAAAATATCCTGGAATGCTTCCAGAATATGGGCATGGATTTGGGTCTGCCCTTTCACCATTGATAAAATGTGTTTGGGGACTTAAGCGGCCAGAACGGGAATATAATTCCATTCTGTATCTATAGTTGGTGTATATTCCTGCTCCTATCCCCCATTTACTATCAATAAATATTGACATTACTCATGCATGGGGGAAGAGAGTTGGGTTTTCCCAAAACTTATCATCAGAGCATTCCGAATGACTTCTCTGGGTGCTACCAAATGAGATTGTTGGCAGACATGATGAACATTGGAAGGTGTATGTACCTGATGACTACTTCCAGTCAAGTATGGTTGACAAACATCCTTCGATACTGGTAGACGAAACTACTGACAGAATTGGTGATTGTAAATAGGTGTATGTTCTTGTTTACCAGTTGCTACCACATTAGATTGGCAGGCTTCATTAAATGCAGTTAGACGAGCCTACTGACTGGATGATAACTTTTATGTAGGTGTATGTGCCTATTCATGGTAAAACACTAGGTTTATCAGGTGGGATTGGAGGTTTGTTGTTAGATGAGTCTGATGAGCCGCAAAATTAGGAAAAATAGGTGTATGTGCATGCTCATTGTTTTCCATCAAGTTAAATTTATGGACTTATTCAAAGGAGTCATAGGTGAGAACCTTCTCCCTATTGACCAGATGTTATCCCTGGCGATTAGTCTTACAATCCAAGGTCTGAGAGATCTAGGCCAAACATCCAGAGGTACCACCCCCATTATGTAGGGGGTACACTACAACATGATTCCGGTGGGGACTGTTAGTGGGAGTCCTCAGGAAGGAATCCTGCATTCTTGAATTGAGGATTTGAGTGACCTCTTGATCCCCCTATCTATAGTACAAGGGGTATTGGTTTTGGCCTTCCAGGGAAAATAACCTGAAATGGTTGGAGACAGTGGTTGGCACCATTTTCATCTTGATCATTGGTCATCATTGTCCAGATGATCGAGGATTGTTATTGACCTAGAGGACCTATCAAGAAACCTCTAATGTCGGGATTGTACCGTGCTAGCGATATTCCTTTACCATTATATTAGAGACCCAGCTTTAAAGAAGATGGGTTGGTTATTATGTCCTTTCCTTGGATGGAGATCTAGCTTGAGAAGCAGTTGGGAAGTTCACAGATGTTGTCTTGGAGAAATCCACTTTTAGAATGAAGGAAATTATAAGAAGAAAAACTTGAAAGAACAAAAAACTCCATTAAAGAAACATCTTTTAGATGGATACATGAAGGATAGATTCCATTTTCTATCCTTCCATTATCAATTGATAAGGTATAAACAGGTGGGTAACATTAATAACGTGTTTAAGGATTCACGTCAGGTTCACCATTTTTGTTTCATAATTACTTGAAATGTGTGTTCTTGTTTTAAGAATCACTATTTCTAGGAAGTCTCAATTGGATTTATTTATGGAACTTGAATCTTCCAAAAGTTTTCTATCCAAAAGGGACCTTCTTTCCAAAGGCAGACATTCATTAATTTTGAACTTTATGATAGTTAAGAATGTGCATTGGTCGAGATGATGGGATGTCAGAATCATTACAGCCTTGGGGGAATTATTTTCTACTCTGGGACTCTCTTTGTAAATTTTAGATATTTTCATGAATCTTTATTAATTCACCAATTATATCATAAGTAAACCTTGCAGTTTACAATCACTTATTAACATGAGTAAAATTTAGAATCATGAGTATTCATTCATGATTATTCATTAATATAAATTTCAATATGTATTCGAGGTTTTCCACCAATGGTATCCACTAATATTCTGCTAAGAGATTCCTTTAATCCTCTTTGTGATGATACTAGTTTTAATCCACTCAGTGGGGCCCTCCGGAATTTATTTTCATCCTAGGAGATGAAGTTTTGATTTGATCTTTAAATCATGCCCATAAAATGGGCTACCTACGTAACCTTGTAAAAGGAGTCCGAACCCTCATAGTTCAGTTCCACTGAATGGGACATATCATACATTTTATGGTCATGTGATAAGGACCTCAACATATAGTTTAAATTCAAGTGGTATAGACATATAATAAAAATATTCTTATTCAATGTTTAGTTTAGGACTTATGTTAAAGCATCCTAAGGAACTTGGAAAGGATATGGATTTCCATGTAATATTATACCATATTGGGAATAAGGCCCAAGGAGAACAAGGTTGATTTGGAGTGTTGGGTTTGAACCTCAAGGAGGCTTCCCACATATCCCATATAAATGGGAATAAATTCCCACATAGTTCAATAAGTCTCGAAAGAGAGTATGGTTCTTTGAGAGAGATGAGTTTCATCTTACTTTCTGAAAAGGATACCTTGATGATTTGGGGTTTAATTTGGAGCTTATTCCTAAGGAGGATTCCCAAATTAAAAGAATTAGGATTGGATTTCTTAAGAGGATGTCCAGTGGGCTTGGGCCTTGAAAAGGCTTCCAACGTATTCTGGTTTGAACATGAATTAAAGGTCTCATAGTTCATTCGATTATGAAAATGTTGTGACCATGAAAAATATCTAAGCCCACGCGAGTCATGCTCGATGTGAGAAACAAGGGGATGTCAAATATTCAACAAACGCATTCAAAATTTTAAATTTGTCCTCCTTTGCTAGTGGAAGAGGGCCCACCTATGGTGGCCAAGGTGAATGAGGTTGAGGAGACCATGGAAGAGGATAATGTGACGAGCCTTCCATCTATTATATTTATATTGGAAAAGGGTCTAATGTTAAGAGGAAGGGATGAAGGTTATGGGCTTACACAAGGATGGATTCCCAGGGTGAAAAAGAACAACGAGAGAGGGAAATGGTAACAAGAGTCCATGTTCTCATCTCCCCTTTGGTCTTTGGCACCGAAGAAGAGAGTAGGAGCAAAGATTCCACCTCCAGCAAGAAAAGCTTGGGGCTTATTCCAAGGTGGTTTCACTAAAATTGATCCAAGTAGCGGAGGGATGCTACTCTTTTATTTTTAAAAGGAAAAGTAGGTATGAGACTTATCTTCCCATATCATAGAACAAAGGTTCTATGTCATCTCTTCAAGAAGGGAGAGGCCAGGATCCAACCCTCCTCCAAAATGGGAACTTCCAAACATGGTTTCTAGGAGAAAGGTCCATGTGACAGTGGATATAAAAACCCATAGACACTCTAAAAATCCTAACCCCATGGTAATAATATGGTGGGAAACCTCGGACCATGGAAATAAAAACTCAAATAAGAGACACACTAATGTGCCTTTTCTAATGGTTTGATAAGTTAGGAGGTTTTGGTGGAGGTCTTAATCGAATCCCATTCAAACAAGGGAGCCATGGAAGAAGAATCATTTCCTTGAATGGCTTTGATGAAGGCTTCATGCCTTGTATACTAAAGAGAGTGAAGAAATTATGTGAATCAAGGACAGTCTCCCATGTAGATAAGGGCGTGCAAGTATGGGCACAAATGTACTTAAGGGTGCACAAATATTGGCGCACAAGTAGGATTGGGTGACCTGATGTTCACTTAGGTGATGAACAACATGTATAGTAATACTTGGGTGAGACCTTGCTCAATCTTTCAAGAGTATTCATAGGTGATCCCAGAAGTGGGTCTCTCAAGTTCTTGTGAGATGAATTGGTGGCACACAAGTATTGCTAACTTAGAGAGGTTTGGGTGGTTTAGGTGTGCATGTGTTATGGTTTGAAACACTAAAAATGACTTAAGTTTGATGATCCTCCCTTAAATCCTTCGCTCAAGGTGTTTAAGAACTATCTTGAATGTTTTGGAAGACTGTGGAAAAGTACATGGGTGACCAGAGTAGAAATTCGGCTTCAAGAAAATTCTTCCATACAAATGGGGGCTTCAAGGGTCTATTTATAGGCAAATAAGTGACCTTGGGTGGAATAAGTGGGGTGTGCAAGTGACTTGTGTGACAAATTGGGACATTCAAGTACCTTGCATTCTGAAGGTGTTTTGGCTAGACTAGGGAGACACTGTATGGACTTAGCCTAAATTATACTTTTATTCATCTCCAGCATAGTGCCGCATAAATGGATTGCGCGACATATAGGGGCATGAAATTAGGTTATTCTACGAATGAGTTTTGGCTAAACTAAGGTGTTGAAAAACATATGCCTTTGAAAATATTTTAATTTTCTTTATGTATTCCCCTTTTTATTTATAATGTATTCCATTCGGCATGCTTTTCTAGATTCTTTGATGGAATTCAGTGTCAACAAGTAACAATAGATGATTTCAACTTTGATGGAAAATAATTTTGAAAGATTACTTGGCATATTTTTTGAGGGAAAATATCTTTCATTGAAAATAAATTTGTAAATATTAAAACATTTTGAAAATAAATTTCATTTAAAATAATCATGAAAACTCATAATGGAATATTTAAAAATAATTTAAAATATTTCTTGAGGGAAATTTCAGTTAGGATTTAAAAAAAATTGGGAAATTTCTCTAGAAAGTTATAAATTTTTATAAATTACCCATGAAGAAATTGACAATGTCAAAGGAAAAAATATTGATTTGTAAAAAAAAGTCTCTAAAATGTATAGTATTCACACAAATAAATTTTTTTCGGACAAGTTGAATTGATTTAAAAATATTTTCATTATAAAAAAATCTCTTCGTAATGATTTCCTATGTAAATATTATCAAAACAATTTGGCCTGACTTACCAATATCTAGAAAAATAAAGGTGATAAAATACTAGAACTAGAATAGTGCCTCATGATGTATTAAATTACCATGAATCACTAATTTTAAATATAAGAAAAATATATTTAGGAATACAAAGAATCCAAAATGTCCATTTAATTCAATGATTTGGATGAATAATATTCATAAAAAAGTGGGGCTAAAGTTGAGAATTTAACAAAGTAATTTTAAAAACTTTTTAAAAATAAGAATTCAAATATCCATGAAAAATAAAGGGCATAATAAAATGAATTTAAGAATTTTTGGAAGGGATTATTTCAGAAATAAAAAAATATTACTGAGATTTAAAGGCTTATTTTTAATGGGAAAATAAAAAAATCCATGAAAACTCACTTCATTATAAAGGAAAATATGACTTGGATTAAAATTAAATACTCAATAAAATATTTAGAATTTAAATCACTAATCAAAGAGATTAAAATTATTATTTATCAATTCACATAAGTTTTATGTAATTAGAATATGATATTGGGATATTTGTGTTTTAAAAATTGTTATTTCAAAATTTAGTCTTTCAAATTAAAAAAAATAATATAAAAAACCACTATTGTAAAATAATGTTCTGAAAATATTATTTTAATATTACTAGAAATTTTGGAATCATTCTTTTGAGTGTTATTACAATATATAATATATAATAGACCTAAATATATTCATATTTCTTAACATTTATTAATCAAAAGATATTGTCTTAAATAAATTCGGGATCCTAAATCCTTATTAACTAACAAGATGAGACCAAAGTTCACATAGAAACAAAAGTGTAATACCAATTTATATTTTCATTTTCAATATCACTATGATTCATTATCATATCATATAGTGGGATCTCAATAAGAATATCCCAAAACATTATTGAAATGTTTGATATATTATAACCACTTGATCTCTTTATTAAATTTACCAAATAAGGTTGTGCCTATAAATTATATTTATTAGGAATTAATGGTATAATGTAAATGGGGAAAGGTTATTTAATATCTTAAAATGTTTATTTCCAACCCAATAAGAATTTGTAGATATATCTTATCTCTCCCTAATCTAGCTATTATTATTCTTAAATAAGTAGAGGTTTTCTTTGTAAAATATTTATTTATATATTTAATACATTATTTAAAATTCTATATTTTTAATTTCAAATTTTTCTTTTTTTAATCTATTTTTTTAAAAAAATTATATGTTTAAAAATTATTTTTCCAAATATTTATACTTTTAAAAAATATATAGACTCCCATTTATTTGAATCTTTTTAGAATTTTAAAATTCTCTTTTTAAAATTTCATTGAATATCCTTTTAATTTGAGATAATAAGTATAAAAAAATGTTATATTTATAATCCATATAAATTAATTTACTTATTTATAACTTCTGAGAGATCATATATTTTTTAAAATAGTTTCTCATTTCCCTCACACGTTTTCTTTTTGATAATTACAAAGGCAGATAAGTTTTTTTATTATTCGGGAGAAATGTTTTCTATCACAAAGGGAGATATTTTCCCACTCTTTTAGGGAATTTTTTATTAGGGAGAAGCTTATAAGGTAAGATGAAAATTGTTTTTGAATATATTTTATTATTTTTATCTATTTAGTATGTTGAATATATTGAAATTTAATATCATGAATTACATTAAATACATGTTTCACTCTTCATTAACTCTGATATATAATTTTATATTAAGTGATTATGATATTTTAAAAGAAAGATATTATTTTAAATACACCGCTCTAATAATATTTTAATGGTAACAAAAACTCAAATATGTTTTCAAAATTTTAATTTGAGTGAATTGAAGTCTCATATTTTGGCCTTTAAGTGGTGTCATTAATAGACATGATGAGGTTATTAAAGTCTATACAATGGCTTCATGGTGATATTATTAATGCATTGGACTAGTCTTAGTCCATGATTTAAGTTCGTTGATATATGATGGAAGATAAATAATATGTAATATATGTAAATTGATGTGGTAATAATTGGATTTGAAGTGTAAGAGGCATCACCGTCATTCCTAAATAGATCCACCATCCAGCTGGTAGTAGAGCACTAATCAGACAGTGGATATTGGACATGACCATGTATTTATATCTATACTAATGACAAGATCGATGTATTTTTTAAATATCTAGTTACGCCAATCCAAGAATTCAAGAATATTTATTTTACAGGCTCTATAGCTTTTAAAGTGGAATTAACAATTCATAACAATCCCAATGAATTCAAATAACTTCCTATGTCATTAATAGTCTATAAATAGAGAACCTTTGTGGTGTAAGAGATTAAAGAACAAGTAAATCAAATATTTTCTCAAATAAAAGAGGAACTCATGCCAAATATATAGTCATTTTGTTGAGACTTTTCACATTAAAAAACCCCAGTTCTTAATCACAATAGATGTCATCAGTTTTCCATTTATCTCTCTCTTATAAATTCAATAAATTATTTTTAGAGATAAGAGAGTATATTTTTAATTGTATTTTCATCTATGAAATCCTTATTTTCCCATCCTACATTCTACAAATGGGTTTTCATACAATAACGAGTAAAATGCAATATAATATGCGTTTCTTTCAACTTTCATCGAAATGTAATGGTGGACATGGTTACATGATCTATATTAAAATCTAGGTATTATTAAAATTGACATATCAACCAAAGGGGAGGATATGTAGTGTCTCAAACATAGATATTACATAACTGTTTTGTAAAATCCAATATTCTCAATATCTTTATTTTCCGATAACATCATCTGATCTCAATAAAAAAAAATTCATAAATTCAAATTTTCCATTTCCTGTTCTGCTTACTCACTAAATAAGTTTTTATATTCAATTTTTTTAATATAGATACAAATTTATGTTATAAATATTTTTCATGAAATTTCTCTTTGAATTCTTATTTAAATATTTAAAAGGTAATCCACCACCCAATTTTCATCCTACTTCAACCAACAGATACCAATGAGGGTGAATGGGTTCAAAATAAATCTTTGAGCTCTCCCTTTACTCTAAGATATAGTTGAAAATGATTTATTCTGTTACCAATACATTATAATAAGTTAATAAAATGAATATAATAAACTTCTCCTAGAAATATTTCACATTCCACTAGAAAAACATCTATTAGGAAAGGGAACTATGAGTTTTGAAAAATAAAAGTATAAGGTTTACATGAGTTTTGAGAATTGTTTTGGAGAATATGTTTTAGTTTCCCATATCATCAAATAAGTGCATAATATTTTATTGAATATTTTTAAAAAAGGATTGTTCTTGGTAACAGGATATTGATAGTCATTGTAATATGGGGATCTCTAGGCATAAAACTCCACACAATAACATGAATATCATTTCCCCAAATGGTTTAATATTTCCAAATTTTTAGGAAATTGGTTCCAATTTATGTCACATTACCTAAGACATAAAAAATTAAATTTCTAAAAACAATTTTATTATGAGACATCATAGAGCTATTTTCACTATTGTGAGGTATATGATCTTGCTAAACATTCAACCAAATCTTACCTAATAAGAATCATTCTTCCAGCCTGATGTTTGCTATTGAATTTTAGCCTCACTATAGTTACTATTTCCCATAAATTAAAATATCTAATAAATATTTCAATTTTATTTTTCTAGAGGTATTTTCCAAAAAAAAAGACCAGTAAAAGCCTTTCTGAATAAATAAAACCTATAAATAGGGATGAGAAAACCAATATAATAAAATATTAATATAGCCAAAATCACAAGGTTGTTTTTTACAGGTCAAAAATAGTAACCAATAACCTAGATTATTATAAGAATAAACCAATATATTTCTATGAAAGAATTTACAAATGTCACAACCCTATCAAAAATAGGAACAATATCTTGAAGAAACTATTAAAAAATAAAAAATTATTTTTCATACTTTGTTAACTCAAATTAGAAAAATGGATACTAGCATTAATAGTATAAAATATAAAATGAGTGGTGGACTAGATTCATATATTGCTGTAAATATTAAGGGAAAGGGAAATGAAAAAAGTTAGTGATTTGAAACGTTGAATTGTAACTAAGTTCAATAGAACCAAAGATATTAATTATGAATCTAAATCTATTAATAATGGTCTCATGCCTTGTATACATAATATAGATATTATTTAATAGAGTCCCACACAAGTTGAGAGTACTGAAAATTTAGAACCATTTATGAGAAAAAAATCAGTATCATGTTAATATTTTTTCTAGAGATAACCCAATGTATGTGGGAGATATTTATATAGTAGTATTAAAGTTAATATAATGTTACAGATGACAATGGCATTCCTAAATCACCAATTATTTACCTTAGTGGTAGTTCACTAGTTAAAAAGAATGTTTTATGTCAACTTGATTAACATAATTTTGAGAATTTTTAGAATGTCATGTTTAATATTTCTTTTCTATATGTAGTGAATCAAATCACCAAATATGCCAATTTTTAAAGGAAAGGGGGGAGATAAATTCAACCTCGGGAGGAATGTTTTTCTCCATGATTGAAAATTATATCCCTTTCAAGTGGAAACATCTATCAATATTCAATAACTCAAGAACTATAAGGGTGTTTTAATAAAATTATGTTATGTTAGATTTAGGGAAATCCATAAATGTGATGTCTCAATTAGTTTAATCTACTTTATATATTAAAAAATAAAAACCTATAAGGATTGTGATTTAATTGGAGAAAAGAAATAAATATAAGCCTACTAAAGTCATTGAATATGTATTGGAATGTGTAAGGTGTAATTACCCAGCCCACTGCTTCCCCACCCAAGTCAACAGAAATTCAAGTGTGCCACCTTAATACCTCCAATAATAGGCAAGGGGCTGGTTTCTAGCACTGAGAAAACCAAACTAATAGCTTGGAAGGCCTTATCTAATATCAACATTCAAAAAATACATCTCCTAAATGAATTCAAATTATAAGTAATATATATATACAAACACTAAAATCAATATATGACCTTTATGTGACAAAAAATATGATCCATATATATATATATTATATAAATAATAATGTCAAGGGTAAAAATAAAATCCCAATAACCAAAAAGGGGAGCCTAGATAATTTTCTATGATAACGATGTACTTTAAAAATTTTGTATCTAAAAAAGACCATCACCCACTACTAACACCTCTTGGAATCACAATGATATTCCAACACCACTTCCCCCAAGGATTCTAGACATCATCTTTAAACAAGTAACTTAAACCCCTCATATAACAAGTCTATATTTGAATTTATATGCCTTATGTATTAACAAATCAGCTGTGTACTCAATTCCCATATTGATTTTACTAAAAACATACTTAGTTGGATTCATATAAAGTATAAATAAAAACCAAATAAAACCATCAGCATAAAACCCCAGGTCTGAGGAGAGAACTAGGAGAATGGAAAGATATGATCCAAATATGATCATCCACTAGATGTCTTAGACACACAATGATGTCCTAATCATCTCAAACTTGACCCATTATGATTCAAATTTCATGAGAAATAGTGGATTCTCAAGGAATCAGAAGACCCACAATGTCTGAAGATGAATATTATCTCTACACAATATATTGATGATGATCCAAGTGTGCATGATGAATTTCAAGTCTCAAAGTATCCAAAATACACTTCCTTTATTCCAAAAAACCACTAGAAACCATGAAGGAGGACCCAATACATTTTTGAAGAATTCATGTAAGTTGAAGAGGTACCATACGAAGTCATTATCACCACTAATATCATGACTTTAAACCAAAAACACTAATCCAACATCCCTATGAAACCTCTATAATCATAGTGGATGAAACATGCCTCACCTATGAACAAGACTTTGATTAAGGAAGTACCGAATCCATGTATAGAAGACCAAGTCCTTGATCATTTAAGTGACTACCAAACCCTATCCATAGTATGTGGGGGACCCATACATCATTGGTACTAGCAAAATACTAAAAAAATATGATTTAGAGGACCCACACCACATGTATGTGGGGTTGTAATGAACATCAAAATTAATGAAAATATGGGGTAACCAAGACATAACATAATGTGAAACCTAGGGTGTAATGACCTAGAGAATGATTAGTTACCCATGCTTGATCCTTGATATTCACCCTAATGAGATAAATCCAAAATCATAAGTCCCACTTTTTATATAGATTCAGATTTTACCATTGTAATCTATATTGAAAAAATATGAAAGGTAATTTTTTTAATAATTAATAACATCTCTCATATGAAAATATATAACTTATTAAATTATAGAAAAGGGGAGTTACTTGATGGGACATGAGACCATTTCTATGATTCAGAAATATATAACCCATATTAGTCTGGAAATTATTCCCTCAATGTCTAGTTCATGATATTAAAGACAAATCATAAATCTGAAATTCAAGTTAAAAGTTATAGTCATAAAAAGATATAACAACAACAACAACAATAATAATAATATAAAATAATAAAAATAATTTTATTACCAATTCATTTATATAAGATATGTACTGTAAATTTAATGTAATAGGCCACCAATCTCTAATCATCTATCCACCCCACATTTTTTATGTTAATATTTTATTTCTCTCAATCCTATTCATTGACCTAGAATGGTACCTTGGTGGAATAATTCTTTAATCAAACTATCCACAATTTAAGTTAAGCCCACTATTGTTTTGATTATCCACCATAGGCCCTCCACCCTTATCCACTACCATCAGCTGCCTTAATAAGCAAATCTTACTCAAACATCACCATTCACAACATTATGGATTGATATGCTCCTTTCAATGATATACTTCATTTCACTCCCCAGACCACTCACCATTTTCTACTATATTAGTAACCCTTAGATAGTCATATATTACCTCTATTCTACTTCCTCCGATTAATGTACCATGTGACTCACCATCATTGTCCTTCATGCACCAACATTTGATGTCACTATTAGACAACTGATGGGTAAGGACATCTACATTTTCATGGATGGAAAAAAATGGAACAGGGAAAAATTGATTTTCCTTTTATTGAATTACTCATAAAATACAAGAAAATATTTTAAAAACATTTTCTGATAGTATTAATATAATTTGAAATATGAATTAAATGGAATAATTTTTTTAAAAAGAATCCCAACCTCAATGGGTGAACATTTTTTCTTCAATCCGCTTCATGGATATGATTTATTGATTGATCCAACTTGAAGAAAATATCTAGTGAATTCTAGTTCCTAGATATACTCTTTATCCTCCCCTAAAAGATAGTTTTTGTGTGGATAACCCTAAATAAAGGGGGTAAGGACTTTTTTAGAATATAAATTTGTATTCCTAGGGAATATCAATTAATATATAAATGAATATTGTTAATGATCTTGGAACTGCAACTCCTAAAACATATAAACTCAATGTTAACTCAAATAATATCCGTCTAAGGGTGAAATCACTATTTTAAACTCAATTAAGGTCTTATATTTCCAATATAAAGCCGTATTTCTAATGAAATGTGTAGTTTTTCAAAAAAGTGTGGAACCAAAAATTATTTTTAAAGATAATATATTATTTTTGACTTTTTAATAGACCCATAATTAAATAATAGCATTTTTATATTTTAAATACAATATATAAATATGAAAAACTAAAAAATGGGGTCATCGCATCACCATCAGAGCTCTGGGAGTAATATTTATTTATAAATAATTTTTAAAAATCCTATAAAATTAAAATTCTTGGAAATTTACCAAAACACATCCCACGGGGTAAATACGACATCTTGAAATAAAAAGTACCACCATAAAATTATTCCTAGTTAATATCATAACGTAAATTTATCATTTTACCCATAAGGAGGTATGTAGCCTCTTGGACTCGAATGTGTGTTGTGTCTTGATTGGGAATGACCTGAGTCACTACACCCCCCACCATAAAACCAATACTAGTGCTCAAAAAGGAAACAAATACAGTTACTGAGAAAGATATCACAAAACAAAATCATGTAGAAAACCCACCATCACTAAAGCTGTAAGAACCTAGACCTTTTTTTCAGGTATGATTTCCTTTTCTGGTGGTTTTTGAGAAAAAGAGGAAATTCTGGAGATTTTCAAACTACATGCCATGTACTTTATGAGTACATGCTGGGTATTTGGTTACCATAGGTAGCCGGGTGCTGGCCGTGTAACAGCCATGCACATGGCCGTGTGGGGTGACCTAGAGGCCTCCTAAAGTGAAGTATGGAAACAACGAGTACATATCGTGTACTTAAAAATTAAACACCGTTTACTTTATTTATTTTTAATTAAATGCGCTGGGGTCATGTCTAATCGCCAAAACAATCTCTATCTTGGTCTTATTCGACCGAGAGCTCTGTATGGCCATAGATCTTTGACGAACCCCTAAGTGAGCATCCATCCTCTGAATCGGACACCGTTGGTTGAAATGGAATTGCATCTTTGAGTTATCTTTTCTCCTAAATCCCCATCTTTTGATTTATCCTCTCTCATGAGATGTCATGGGTTGAACATTTTAGATGTATTTGTAGATCTTCAGTATTACAAGGTGATTCAAGGCTTTAGGTTCACGTATAGAAATATTCCAATGCCGAGGTAGGTGTATTGTGCCTTTCTGTTGAATGCCTTTGAGTATTATATGCAATTATGCCCAATAACCTTGAATGGGGTATTATGCGTTTACCTTTTCACACCTGTTAATTGCCTTCTATGCTGGTATGTGTAAATAAAGGCTAATTTTACATGAATAGGGTAGTTTTCTATTCCTTAGATGTGTTTTCTCATGCATGTTCTGTTTGTGGTCGTTTGGTCATGTTTAGCTGTTAGGCTTCCTTGATGTTTCCATGCTTAGTACTATAAGATGGAGTGATTATTTTATCTGACATGCTTGAGATTTTGTAGACTATTTATCCAAGTAGTTATTGAGGTTTACTTTGGTCATATTACATTTATATGATCATTTACTTACACTGGGCCATAAGAACCTGGTGTAGGAGACTATAAGGGGAATTGACCGAGTGAGCTTCCTTCGAGAGACTTTGAGAACATTAAACTATATAGGTATTGACTGAGTGAGATTCTTTAGAGAGTTTTTGAGAACCTTAGACTATAAGGGTAATTGACGTGTGAGCTTCCTCAAAGAGTCTTTTAACCAGATGGGGCTATAAGGGGAATTGATCGAGTGAGCTTCCGCAGAGAGTCCTTGACCTAGGGGATATAAGGGGAATTGACCATGTGAGCTTCCTTAGAGAGTCCTTATACTATAAGAGGAATTGACAGTGTGAGATTTCTCAGAGAGTCTTGATTTACCTTTGACTATAAGGGGAATTGATTATGAGATCTTCCTCAAAGAGTCTTTCTACATTCTTATAACTAAACCATAGGGGATATGCTGTGTGCACTTACTAGAGGGTTACCGTGCCTGAATAGTTGCTTTTGATATGTGGAATTGTTTCTACTGAGTAATTCTTGTATACTATTTATGTAATTTTACCTGCCATAAATTCACTAACTATTAGGCACAAATCTTTGGGTGGTTGCCTACTGGGATTTAGTGTCACACCCTGTTTGGTCCATGCTTTTGGGACCAAATAGATAATATTTCTGTAGGTATAAATAAGGGAAAGCGCCCATCTACTTCAGGTACTTGGCCTTCTGTGGAGCTGGAGAGCATGGGACCGATCTTAGGCTTGCGATGCTGAGGATCTATTCATTTTTTTCTTTTGTAATTTGGTTTAGTGCTGCTTGTATTCTACCATTGTGATTTTTTGGATGCTTTCTTTGACACATGTTACCATGAATCATTTAAATATGTGCTTCAGTTGTTTGTTATTCCAGTATTCCACTATTACTATTGTTGGTATATTTACTGGTTTCACTATTATGTATTTGTTTTCCTTCCACTGTGTTATTCTACCAATGAGGGCATTGTTTCCCCACTATCACACCCAAGGCCCCCACTGCTAGTCAGCAGCCTCTGGCGTTTCGGGAAATGCGCTTGAGGCCATGTGACGTACTGGGTACGGGGTGCCTCTGGGTGGATACCAGAACCAGGATGTTACAAAGTGGTATTAGAGGTATTGTTTTCTCTTTACTTACTTTTTGGATCCTTTATCCAAGGATAGGACAAAATCGGTACTTGGTAATAAACTGTGCCCAGGAGTAGCTAACCCGTGTATAGGGATAAGCCAACCTACCTTATTTAATTGCAATTTTTCTGGTTTTTCAATTATTACAGTTGATTTGATTTCACCTTGAGTGATTCACATGATTTGTGTTGTTATCGTTGATTTTATTGAGGTTCTATTTCTATTTCAACCCAATGAGATGAGGGTATTCCATCTCACGCATCATATAGGTGCTTTCTAGGGATCACATGTCAGGCATTCCTGCCATGCCATATAGGATGAATTAGCAATTTCATGTTGTTATTATTGGTGTTGTTCTAGATATTCATGTTGTTGTGATATTTTCCATGATAAAAAATACCTACAGTTTGACATGGGATTGTTGTGTAAGGTTTTGTTAGAATGAACACCTAACTTTGGTTCTTAAGGTGTTATGGTCCCTCATGGACCAGAATTTGGTGGATCATTGGCTTGTTTTCCATGTTATAATGTGTATAAGATTCTAGAAATTTATTAATGGGGAGTATGGGACCTCACAGATTGGAATTTGGCACTTTTAATGTTCGTTTAAGTGTTTTTCTGGGTTCCACAGTAGTTTCTGAGGCTTACTATCTGAAAAAACACAGAATACACATCGTCTAATGTTAAGTACACGCCATGTGTTCTTTTGTTTGGGAAGAAATTGTTTTTTAAGTACACACCGTGTACTTTATGTACACGCCCTGTAGTATCTAACTATACCATAGGCCATGTACGAAGAGATATGAGATGGGGAAAGCCTGGTGGGAACACACTGTGTACCATTCAAACATGACATATAGCATTGTCCTAATATCCTCCCGTGTAACTAACAACACAGACAGATAGAATTTAAGATATACATGCCGTGTCAGGATTGAACATGCCATGTAGTCTGACCCAGGTACCTGGCCATGTCACGAACAACATAGGTCGGTGTTATCCTTTCACATTCATGCCGTGTCTGCCTTGAACATGCCATGTAGTATGAGCCAGGTGTCAGGCCTTGTCACTAACAACATGGGCCAAGTGAAGCTTGCCTAGTGCATTCCACATGTACCGCGAACATGGCGTGTAGTCTTGTCTTAAGAGAGCCGTGTGGATTAACCATGTAGAAGGACTTGGGCATGGGAAGAGTATTCCAGTAGACACCATATGTTAAGACAACACACAATGTGTTTGGGGTTTACAGTAATAGCTTAGGCAAGAGTACACACACATGTAAATGACTTAGGGGAACACACCGTGTAGGAATTGTACACACCGTGTAGTCATGTTTTTAAAACCTGGGTTCTTTCTTTATCATGTTCCATTATTACACTTCTAGTTTTTATTCCTTGATAATCTTGATCTATGGTGTGCGCTTGACCTTCCAGAGTCATGCCACTGAGACTTCCTCCTATTGTATTCCAATTGATAGGTGGTGACTAGACACTGGACATGGCTAATCAGGGACTACATAAAGATCCTCCTGTCATGCCAGTGTTGGCACCAGTCGTTATACCTAACAAAGGTAATGATGCATAGTTCGGATATGGATTTTTGAGGATGATGCAGAACATTCATGGAACGCCACCTCCTACCCCGTCGATGGCTGAATTGACGTGGGTCTCTCAGTAGTAGAATTCTCCCACATTCTCAGGGGATGGAGGACCCCAGACATCAGATTCATGGCTAGAATCCATGCTAACGATTTTCGAGCATCAGAGATACATCCAAAGAATAGGGTGAAGATCACTACCTACATGCTTCGAGACTCCACCAAAAGGTTGTGGGATGTGATATCATAGGTGGGAAACCAGTAGAATATGGATTTGGATGATTTTCGGTGCATCTTCTACGATTACTTATATACGGAGGCCTTGAGGACCAATCGAGCCTGAGTGTTCCTGATTCTGCTACAGGGTAATCTTATTGTTATGGATTATTACTCTCGTTTCATAAAGCTAAATCATTTCACACCTATTCTAATAGGTGATGATTTGTTCCTTACATGGATGTTTGAGGATGGTCTGAGGCACGAAATTTGATCTTAGGTGAACATCTTCAGGTTGACTTTGATATCCTCTATCATAAATTAGGCGCTGATTACAGAGCGTAACATGAGGGATTCTAGAGCTGTGAGCCAGGGCATCTCAGCAACTAGAGTTAGTATTCCTCCTATTGATAGCAATAAGCGCCCCAGGGAGACTGCACGAGGAGATCATAGTAGGAGGGATGCCTCTTCTGGTATCCAGGTGGTGTGCTACTAGTGTGGGAAGAGATAAGATACGTGGCCACATTGACCGAGGGACCTGGTGAAGTGAAGATCATGCGGCAAGATGGGTCACCTTCAGTGCTTCTTTCAGTTCTTCTCACCATAAGCCAGTGGGGGGGGGGGGGGGGGGTTCTTCTATGACTCCTCATTCAGGGGAACCACAACCAGTTTATCACTAGTCTAGGAACTGGAGTTCTTCCGACTGTTTAGGACGAGGTTGAGGTCATGGCCATGGTAGTCAGTCACCCGATTTTCAATGACATCAGGGTGGATCAGCTCAGAGTGGTCAGGCAGGGTCACAGGGCCATGGTACAGGTTAGAATTTTGCAGTGGAGTAGACCTAGTAGGAGCAGGATCCCTTACCCTCTACCGTTCGAGGTAATATCTTAGTAGCCTCAGTTTAAGCTTCTGCTCTTTTCGATACAGGGGCTTCTCATAGCTTTATAACTATTTCTATTATGGAGAGCCTTGGATTCTACATTTTTTCTTCTATTGATATCTTGACTCTATACACTCTGTTGGGGATGAGAATGGCTAGTGTACGTCAGTGCATGGAGTTCCCTCTAGAGGGTGGTGGGTGTCACTTTTCATGGGACCTCTATGTCCTAGAGATGACATGTTATGATGTCATTCTCAGGATGGACCGGTTAGTTCCATTACAGGTATTTGTCGACTATTATTTCCACAGGGTGAGTTTCACATCACCAGAAGGTGAATATTTTCTTCATAAGGACGAATGGGATGTTCAGGTGAGTAGAGTAGGACCCGAGCATATGGGGGTTGGGAGGAGTTATAGCCCATATTTCTAGTTTATATCTGGATGAACAGGGGACTTCACAGTTAGAATTTATTATAGGGGTGGATAGTTTCAGATATGTCTTTGTAGAAGAATTTTTAGGTTCTCCTCTAGAGAGTGAGGTAGACTTTCTTATTGAGCTTGGTCCAGGAGCAACATCGATGTCCATTCCTCCTCATAGGATGGATACACTTGAGTTGTAGGAGCTGAAGAAGTAGTTGGAGGAGTTGCATCCAAAGGGTTTAATCCAACCCAGTAATTTTCCTTGGTGTTCGCATGTCCTGTTTGAGAAGAAGGAAGGAAGTACCCTCAGGCTTTGTATGGACTATCGGAAGTTGAACCCGTTGATGGTGAAGAACTGATATCCCTTGCCAAGGATTGATAATCTCTTTGATCAGCTTCGAGGTGACTGGGTGTTCATGAACATGGACATGAGATTCAGTTACCATCAGTTGCATGTTAGACCATCTAATAAACCTCTCACAGCCTTCCAGAGCAAGTATGGTCCATACGAGTATATGGTTATGCTGTTTGGTCTTACAAATGCACCTGTAGTTTTCCTGGCACTAATGAACCGAGCATTCCGTCCATACTTGGATACCTTCATGTTGGTTTTCATGGAAGATATCTTGGTGTACTCTCACAATTGACATGACTATGCCACCGATATTGAGATCGTTCTGAGTACAGTAAGAGAGCATCAGTTATATGCTAAGCTCTCAAAATTCCACTTTTGGATGGATCAGATTCACTTCTTAGGTCATGTTAACTTAGAGATAGGAGATTCAATAGACCTAGAGAATGGGAGAGTAGTAGTTTCCTGGTAGAATTTGAATAACGCCTTTGAGGTGCAGAGTTTTCTAGGGCTAGCTGGATACTACAAATGTTTCATACATGACATTTCATGCATATCGGCACCACTGATGGGTTTGACTAAGAAGGGTGCAAAGTTTCTGTGATCATATTCTTGTGAGTCAACCTTTTGAGAGAAAAAAGGGAGGTTGACTTCAACACTGATAATAGTCTTTCCATAGTCGGGCAAGAGCTATACTGTTTATTATGATGCATCAGGTATCAGGATGGGAGTTGTGCTCATGCAGGGAGATAGAGTCATGGCGTATGGGTCTTGACGATTGAGGCCACATGAGAGGAATTACCCAACACATTATCTCGAGTTGGCTGTAGTTGTTCATGACTTACGTTGTTGGATAAATTATCTTTTGGGATAACACTTTGTGTTTTTCACCGAATACAAGAGTCTCAAGTACATCTCCACTCAGCGTGATCTGAATTTGAGACAGCGATGGTGGGTTGAGTAACTTCAGTCCTTTGACTTTGAGCTTGCATATACACCTGGGAAAGGAAACGCAGTGGCTGATGCATTGAGCAGAAGGACTCAAATACAGGCAGTTTAGGAGGCTACCAGAGAGTGGCAGCTTTTGGCTATGTTCTATGAGATGAATTTGGAATTGCACAACATACAGGGGCAGACGTTTCTTTCTTCTATGGTTGTTACCTCTACCCTTTTTAATTAAGTGCGAATGAGGAATATATCAGATTCTGAAGTCCTAGTACTACAGGATAGCATGTTATGAGGAGACTCTATTCTGGGATGGACCATAGGCGAGGGTGAGATCTTACGGTTCCAGGGGCGGGTATCAGTGCCAGCTGATATACACGAGGAGATGATGCAGGATTTTCATTCCTCAGTTTGGGAAAGTCATCCTGGTGTCACCAATATGTATCGTGATCTACACCGTTAGTATTGGTGGCCAGGTATGTAGAGGGATGTTGCTGGTTTTGTCTGGAGCTGTTCCACCTGTCAGTAGGTAAAGGCGGAGCATCAGCTGTCAGCAGGGATTTTAAAGTAGTTACCTATTCCCAAGTGGATGTGGAATGATGTCACGATGGATTTCATAATAGGGTTACTGAGGTCGCCTCGAGGGAATGATGCATTTTGTGTATTCATTGACAGACTCACGAAGGTTTCCCACTTCTTTCCCATCAAAGAGACCTTTAGTGTTGATGTGTTGGGATGGTTATACATCTGTGAGATTTTACGTCTGCATGGAGTTCCACACTCCATTGTTTCAGACAGGGATGCATGTTTTTATTCTCTGGTCTGGTAGGGGCTTCCAAAAGCTTTGGGTACACAGGTACTTTTGAGTATAGCTTTCCATCCCAAGATATATGGCCAGTCCGAGCATATGATTCAGGTGCTTGAGGAAATTCTTCGATCATGCATCCTGGATTTTGGAGGTTTGTGGGAGAAGCATATACCTCTTGTGGAGTTTTCCTAAAATAATAGTTTTCAAGAAACTATTCAAATGAAACCTTATGAGGCTTTGTATGGTAGGCCATTCCAATCACCCTTATCTTAGATGGAGGCGGGAGAGGCAGCTTTGTTGGGACCTCTTCTTGTCTAGGAGACCACAGACCAAATAGAGTTGATTCAGAAGAGGATGGAAACTACACAGTCTCAACATAAATCTTATTCTAATCAGTAGAGACGACCACTGGAGTTCGAGATTGGGGATCATGTTATCCTGCGTGTCACACCGAGGTTGGGAAATAGGAGTATTAGAAGACATGGTAAGCTTTCAAAAAGGTATTTTGGGCCGTTTTAGGTTATAGAGAGAGTTTGGCCGGTTGCCTATCAGTCGTAGTTACCTGAGAGGTACCAACCTATGCACATCATTTTTCTCATTTCTCAGCTCCGACGTTACTTTTCAGACCTGTCTCATGTCTTTCAACCAGAGGATGTTGAGCTCGATGTGAATGCGTCATTTGAGGAGCATCCTATCTAGATTGTTGATCGAAGTACAAAGGTTCTTCGTGGCCGGTCTGTTCCTATGGTACGAGTTCTATGGAATCACGAGCATGTTCAGGAAAGGACTTACGAGAGGGAGGCTGATGTACGAGCACAATGGATAAAACTGTTCAAGGTTTCATCTTCTATGTCACGCTAGGTAAATTTAGTGACGAATTTATTTAAGGGGGGATGTTTGTAAGAACACGAGACTTCTTTTCAGGTTTTATTCCTTTTCTGGTTGTTTTTTAGAAAAATAAAAAATCTTGGAAATTTTCAAAGTATATGCCATGTACTTTATGAGTACACACCCTGTACTTGGTTACTGCAGGTAGGTGGGTGGTGGCCATGTAACGTCCATGCCCACATCCATGTGGGGTGACATAGAGGACGCTTAAAGCAGAGTACAGAAACGACGAGTACATGTTTGGTACTTCAAAAGTTCACACTGTGTACTTTCTTTTTCTTTTCATTAAACACACCGGGGTCGCGTCTAATCGCCAGAATGCTCTCCTTCTAGGTCTCGTTCGACCATGAGCTCCGTACGGCTGTGGATCTTCAACGAACCCCCGAGTGAGCATCCATCCTCTGAATCGAACATCGTCAGTTTCGTTGTAATCAAATCAGTGAGTTATATTTTTTCCCAGATCCCCATCTTATGATTTCTCCTATCTCATGAGATATCGTGGGTTGAATTTTTTAGACATTTTTATAGATATTCGGCGTTCCTTGGTGATTCAATCCTCGAGGTTCATGTATAGAGATATTCCAATGCCGAGGTAGGTTGTTTGTTCCTTTCTATTGAATGTCTATGAGTATTATGTGAAATTATGCTCAGTACCCTTGAACATGGTATTGTGCTTTTACTGTTTTACCACTGTTAATTGCCTGCTATGTTGGTATGTGTAAATAGAAGCTAATTGGATGAAAATAGTGCTGTTTTCTATGCCTCAGATGTGTTTTCCCATGCATGTTCTATTTTTGGTCGTTTGGTCTTGTTTAGCCATTAGGCTTCCTTGATGTTTCCATGCCTAGTACTATAGGATAGAGTGATTATTTTATTTGACATGCTTGAGATGCTGTATACTATTTATCCATGTAGTTATTGAGGTTTACTTTGTCCATATTTCATTGTTATGCTCGTTGACTTACACAGGTCCGTCAGAACCAGGTGTAGGAGACTATAATGGGAATTGACCGAGTGAGCTTCCTCAGAGAGTCTTTCAGAACTTTAAACTATATGGGGATTGACCGAGTGAGATTCCTCAAAGAGTCTTTGAGCACCTTAGACTATAAGGGAAATTGATGTGTGAGATTCCTTAGATAGTCTTTGAACCACTTGGGGCTATAAATGGAATTGACCAAGTGAGCTTCCTCCTAGGGTCCTTGACCTTGGGTCTATAAGTGGAATTGACCATGAGAGCTTCCTCAGAGAGTCCTTGACTTACTATAGACTATAATGGGAATTGACTGTGTGATCTTACTCAGAGAGTCTTGATTTACCATTGCCTATAAGGGTAATTGACTGTGAGCACTTCCCCAGAGAGTCTTTATACATTCTTATAACTGAACCAGTGGGGATAGGGTGTGGGCACTTCCTAGAGGGTTACTATTCTTGATTAGTTGCTTTTGATATGTGGAATTGTTTCTTTTGAGTACTTCTTGTTTACTGTTTCTGTACTTTTACCTTTCATATATTCACTGACTATTAGGCATAACTCTATGGGTGGTTGCCTACTGGGATTTAGTCTCACACCCTGTTTGGGCCATGCTTTTGGGCCTAAACAGATTATATTGTTGTAGGTATAGACAAGGGAAATCGCCCTTCTACTACAGGTACTTGTCTTTCTATGGAGCTGGAGAGAATGGGACCGAGCTTAGGCTTGTGATGATGATGTGTTGTTCATTTGTTTCTTTTGTACTTTGGTTTAGTGCTTCTTGTATTACAACATTGAGATGTTTTTGGATGCTTTCCTAGAAACATGTTACCAGGAATCATTTATATATGTGCTTCAGTTGTTTGTTATTCCAGTCTTCCTCTATTACTATTTTTGGTATATTTACTTATTCCGCTATTGTGTATTTGTTTCCCTTCCACTATGTTACTCTGCCAATGAGGGAATAGTTTCCCCACTATCACACCCAATGGCCTAGCTACTATTCGGTAGCCTCTGGAATTTGGGAAAATGTGCTTGAGGCTATGTCACCAACCAGATACAGGGCGCCTCTGGGTGGATTCTAGAACCGAGACATTTAAAAACCATCCTTTGTATTCAATGGCTTGAGATTTAGTATAACTTGGTATAACCCTTCTCACAAACAATATTTTCCCCAACTCATCTTAAAGAAAGAACTACAATGAACATGCCTCAGTGAAAGGACTGTCTAGAAAGCCATATTTAACTAAATCATAACTGCATCTAATTCCCATCATCTCACATTGGATAAAAATCCATGAATTATTGACCATCATTTCAAAATGGTTCATTTACAAGTCCACCGCTGGTGGTAGTTCGCTAATATTGACCTCAAACAAATTTTTTTGATGGTTTTCATATGAGGACAACTCATCTACATAATAATCCCCCATTATGATATTTAAAATGAATTATCATTGACACCAAAAGGGTTTCACGGTTTCAAACTAATTATTATTCATTCCAGCTACTATTTAATCATCTCCTTCACACAAGGCATATATGACAATATAATAAGGTTATGATATAGAGGTGTGGTGAGCCTTATTTACTAATATTGACCATGTAATGGAATCCTCCATCGGAATCCTAATTTGAAATAGGTCCACATTCACTATCAAATACATTCTTGTTGCATTATTGTTTCTATTCTATGAAAGATACCTATGTGATCATCTAGAAAAAAACAAACCTCCTCAAACTTCTCATCATCACACCACTTTCCATCAGGTGGCTAAATCTTATACAATTCAATGGGATGGTCTTAACCCTTTTGATAACCCTTATCTATCACCTATAAATCTAAAGAAAACACATTATAAAGTGACTAAGGTCACACATACATGATAAAAACTCCCTGACCACCTCATAACAATGGTTTTCATGTGACAGTTATATCTATAAAAATCCATTGGAAAACCCATAGGAAGGGTTGTGCTCCACTAGTTTGGTCTCCACTCTATAAGAATATCATGATATATAATATCAATATCAAAATAAAACCACTAACAACTTGGGGAAGTTGATGGAGATCACCCCATCATTTAGAACATACCTGAGGTCTCTCATCTAAGAATGTATTATCACATCAGATCTATACGTTAAACTTATCACCATTGCCTCCCGTACACAATGAAATATTATGGGGACCTCATTTCTGGTCAATGGTGAGAAACCTATCTATCACACTATTCAAGAATGAATTTCTCTAAAGTAATCTGATCATTTGTAACCACTATAATCCAACCATATATTCATATACTATAAGCATCAACTGACTCACCATTATTTCATTATTGTTATGTTAGTAACCAAATAAGTTATAATTTTTTATATAAAAAATATTATTAAATGAATAAATATCACACCATATGAGATTTAATTCACATATAGTGTTATAATAGTAGGAATTGTTAATTATTCTTGAATACCTAAGAGGCACCTCCAAAATCCTACCAGTGGAAGATTCATCCAAATTATCCAAAAATCAACTATAGATTTCATCAACCCACTTAGTAATATTTGAGAATACTTTACAAGAATTCAATTGAAAATATTAATTCCACCCTATATGGGGTGTCTTTATGCATATTTGTATGGGGATGTGTATGAATACACAATCTTTATGTCGAGTAACTACTGTTATTTTGGATAATTTAGAACATAGCTAATGAATATAACCAGAAACACTAATAACTCTAACATCTGTGAAAAAGTTTACACCAAATTTTTAATGGAAGATATGAAATGGGGTTTCATACCATTGATTCTTAATAACCCACATTCTTTTGGATGTTGTTTGTTTATTCTTATCACACCATGTTGGAGGAATTATTGCTTTGTATAATACTCTCTTATAGATGTATGTCATGTTCATGAGTCTTTCCTAGTATGACACTAGTTACCCTAACTATAGTAATTGGTAAATTACATTTGACTATGTGATTTTCTATACATATTAGAGTCATTCCATCAATGTTAAAATTATTATATATCAAAGGTTCTTAATCAAATAAACTTACTATATGTAATAGAGGCACTATATCAATATCTTATTATTATTTAGTGATATTATTTTATTTGAACTAGTGTTTTAAATCCATATAGCAGGGTTATCTAGAGTTTATCATTATCTAGGAAGTATTTGGATACTTTTGGTGTCATGCTTAAGACTATGAATGTAATTCCTACATATACTATTTAAAGGAATCAGAACCCACATAGATTAGTTTCTCTAAATGTGGTACACTATTCTTTTTATTGTTTTGTGAAGAGTAATGATAAATTTAGTTTAATGTAGTTATGTAAGGAATAAAAGGTAAAATATGTATAATAATGGTTTTTGTAGGACTTATTCGAGATAATACCTTTATTTATGACCTTATTGAGAATATGGGACAATGGGATAAGGTTGTTCTCATAGGAATTATAAAACTATGAAGATAATTCTAGCCTAAAAAATTACCTAACGAGTATAATGTGATTAGAATAATAGGGAATATAGATATCATTCTAGAGGAATTATTTTTCAGAGATACAGACTAATAATGGGGTAATCCATAGGTAATATATTTATAATTTCAGGGGAGAGAAGATTAATTTTTTAAGCTTTGAACCTGAGAGAGGAATCCTATATATCATTCCAAAATAAGAATCAAATCCCAAGTAATTTGAATTAAATTGTTTAATGTTTTGTGAAATGACAACACTATTGAATTTAAAATCATGTGGCCAATATGTTGTCATGTTTTTAAAACTTCATGTGACTATTACATAAGCCATACAATTTAACATCATGTTGGAGGGATATGGGTTACCGCACACGTATGGAAGCTATATGGTATATGAAATGATTCAGATACTAGATATTAAGACTCTAGCCTTAATATGGAATCATTGATCTATTTTAAGAATTATAATAAGATTTCATATAGTTAAACATATGTAAAGGTATATATGGTGAATTTTTTGTATATCTTACTGGGATATATCCATAGAGAGGCATCCTATATATAATATGAAAAATGGAACCATAGTCTATATATTAATGATATTGTAGATAACTTTGTTATATAAAGTGAGAAATATTAAATTTAATGGATATTACACATATGATACAACCCTCTTCAAAATTCATTATGAATATATCCATTTTAGAATATGATATGTTTTTCGGAGATTGTCCCTAAGTAGTAGGAGCAATAAAGAAATTTTGGTGATGTTAATGGACATTATTAGACTATATATCTAAGATAACATGAGTCATGATCTATGTGAGAAATATGGGAAGATAAGGGATTAAAAAAATCATGATAGCATAACATGGGGGCTGCATGGGGTTTACACACTAAGTCTTACCAGGACCTTTTCTCTCTCCTTAAGCCAGGATCTCATGGATGAAGTGAACCATCTATTTTCTATCTAGTTTCATATTTCTAAGATATTATATAATAAAAAATATAGATAATTAATGAGTATGATATATAATATGATATAATAGGGTTTTACTCCTAGAGGTATTCCCTATCTAACCCAACCTGGGAGACATAAAAGAAACCTCCATCAATTATAGAGTGAATGATTTATTATTTTCAAGATAGATATCCCCATTATCAAGGGAATCAATGATCTTGGTTACATTGATGGATCCACTTATCCATAAAAATGACCCCAATCCTACTTTTATCAATATAATCCATGAAAAAAAGGTTGTACACAGGTGTGAAATACCTGATTGTATGGTTGAAATAGTTCTGGGGGAGGTTTTTGGAGTTTGTGTTGTACCAATACTAAATGTTGGTTAATTAATCACATCAATGGATGTTATTTATATAGTAAAATATACCATATTGGGTAAATATGTAGTTGAGATGAAATCTAGAGATCATGAGACATGAATATAATCAAGAGATCATGTGACTAGATCATGCGTCCACTATTTTCCTGAATGGACAAGCGGTTTATATTCAGCGAATTGGATTCTCAAATATGAATTGATTTCTCCATTTATGTGGATTTATTCTAATACTCCTAAAATTACTTAATGAGATCTGAAATGAAAGGACTTTGAAGAGTATCCCCATTGGTTCACTCTTTCTATGATGCTTCCATTTTGGTTGTCTCCCCAACACTATGTGTATCTCAAGAGGAAACAATGGTCGGTTTTATTGGAAAATCGGCCTGGTGTCATTGTAACATCTTAAATAAAGGGGGAATCATGTAAGGTGAAAATAAATAGGTGATAATCCTGTTAATATAGGTTCATGGAACGACTTCAGTGACACTCTTGACTAAGGAATACATCCTGGGATCTTCATAAACCATGAATAATATCATACCTCAAGTGTATCCTTTAAAAAAGACTAACTATGAACGGTCTCCATAGTCGATATCCTACAATATACTCATCACGTGGCTGATATAAATTGTGGTAGGATATGTAAAAGATGGAATATTTTATCTTTATCACTTAGATGAAGGTTAAGAATGATATCGATGAGATTTTGGTCATATCGGGGTTATATGATCATGTTACACCACATTGGGATAATCATGTGTTGTTGTGTGTGTACCATCTAGGGAACATTTCTATTTTTTAGATAAAAAATGGTATTAAATTTTTCTTATTTTCATTATCCCACTTCACCAGCATTCTTCTGGTGGGTTTCAATAGATGTTTCCTCACATAAATAATGTTCATAAGGCTAAGGGAGGACCTAGTTATGAGGAAGTAGATTACCAACCGACTAGATTGATCTTATATGATACCTTGTTATTCTGTGAATCATACCCTATATATAGAATAATATAATCATGTTCTACAAATGTACTCTAGACATATGACTAGTTATTAGATCTTTGTGTGTGACTTGAATTTATCCTATCAACTACATTACTAGAACAACATTATGAGATACTTTCGTATAAAAATTATCATGAAAATCTAATTCTGGATCATCATAGGTGAGTCTCATTGATTTTTTATTCTTTTATTTAATCATATTACTTGATCAATTACATGGATTAGTCATGTACCCTCACATTCATAATTTTTTTGTTGCATGATTGTGTAACTCATTAGTAGTCACATGGTCACATAACCTTACCTGATTCATTTGATTTATAATAATTTGGACTAGTTTGACACCCAATTTATATATTAACTTCAATTTATCTATATGAAATAAAAAAATGAGGTCAAGAAAATCATGGCTTGATGTAATTCCATGGTTGAAAATGCAAAGGCTGATAATTTTTGGTTTATTAGACCAATTCTTGGAAATAATACACAACTGATTGGAATGATTCTCTTACAACATCCCCTATATCACTAGATACAACTATAAATTTTCATTATTTAGAATGAAACCGAAATTCCACTCCTTAAATTGGGAACTAGCCACTTATTTGGATTATCAAGGATCATGACACATATCAGGGGAACATATCTCCAATGGGTAGTTTATTTTTCAATAAAAATAAATTTTATGGATACATTTCGAATGCTTCCCCAATATATATTGGGAGAAAAGTGTGTGTGTATATATACTTGATAGTTACATATATAGATTAATAATGATAAAATATATAAAAATACAGAAGCGTGGGTGGAAATATTGTTGGGATCTATGATTATGTGGGACATTTCATATGGGTTGGGGCTTCATAATCATGGTGTTATGAACCTAAAAGTATTTCATAATAAAGTTAAATTAGGTAGGCTCATAGGATTCGACCATGGTTTCTTGGACACATTCTTACAGTTACAAAGTCCTTATAGAATATGTAATTAGTAATTTAATCTCATAAAAAATACATTACCCCATGATGTATAGATAAATAGGAATCAATATTTGTGATATTGATAATATCAGCGGCACATAAATTTTGGGAAACACGTATGATGAATTCATCCCTAAATATTTTTTCATGTATGATTCTAACCCAAAAAAACCTTATATTGAAGGATATTCATAATTTAGCTTAATATATCTTTGAAAAATATCCCCACATATGGTTCAATTTTACGTTCATAAAATTTGTGAAATTTTTCATTAAAATAAAAAATCATGAACTATTGGTGAATAATCCTAGGGATTTTCCATTATTTTAAAACTCATGAAGATGATGGCTCTTATTAGCCTATATTGGATGAAAAAATTAATGAACTAGGGATGTAAGGTCATCTCATAGGACAATCCTCTTTTTATTCTATTATTCTTTTTTATTTATGTTCCTTAGTGAATATCTACTTCCAATCTACGATAAAGGAGGGATAAGAGAGAATACCATCGCAATGCAAACACATCTATACATTGGAAATAAAATTAGCTTATTTATATCTGTCTTGGCCACAATACACTATGAAATCCTCCATATAAATAATTAGAATTCCCATATATGATTTAATGACCCTTAATAGAACTCTGGGGATTGATGGGGGCCCATATGGATAGTTATGAATTTATCAACACCCACGAAACCCCTAGAGAATGGTTTAAGAAATTTTTTAAAAACATTATTGGGGTTTGGTCCAGTTTATTCAAGATATGGAAAATTAATTCAAAACTAAATCAATTTGATAAATTTTTATATATTTTATTTTAATATTCGATAAACACCATCAATGAAAATGAAAAGGGTGGTCTTGAAAATCACACTTATTTATTGGCTATTTGTTAGTGTGTCTTATCATCTCTATTAGGTAAAAATATTTTATACAAAGTATGTGGAACTATTAAATTTATGAGTTAGTTAGTATGTGTTCAGAAAATATTATAACTCTTACTCATGGAAATATTATAAAGAAACATCCAATGGTCCATCACTAATTGAATCTTAGGAATATAAGATAAGTGGAACTTATCCAGGTAACCTTTCCTAAGAAAAACACTAGTATAGGTCTATCCAAAGATTATACATCATCCTAGATAATATCTTAAATAGATGGTCAATTAGATATTCTAGTTTAAAACATCAAGGGATCAAAATTGGCGAAGGATGGACTATAAGAAGATAAAACAAAAATGGTGGGAAAGGGGCCTGGTATGTATCAAGGATTAATCAAATAATCATCCACATAGATGGATAGGAAGAAATTAAAGTGTTTAGATCCATTTACATTATAAAGTATAATTTTATCATGTAAGTCACCTCCCTAATTTTATAATATAGTGAAAAGAGTTTCAAATTTAATTTCATCATTATAGAAATTGGAAAAATCATACATCATATTTAGAATTCCAGAGTATACAAAACTAACTAGTTGTTGTACTAGATAAATTTTGGAATGTTTCCACCCCTATGGGTATCTAATATGAGTAGCCTCTCACTAAGGATGGGTATTTCCTTAGATACATGTTTTATATAATTTATTCCACACATGGCCAAATTGACTATACAATTTTGGCCCTACAAATGGTAGTCACTTAGCCAAGGGAATCTAGGGATAATGTGGGAATCCATCACTCTTTTTAAGTAGAAAAAGAAATATAACTCTTAATAGAATATTAATAATTATTTAAACTCTAATAATCACACCTTAAGATATTATAGGATGTTGTAGTGATTTGATCACCTCACACTTCTCTGATATATTCTCCTTGAAGAATGGTGGTTAGGGTTGAAATAAATACTGATGAGGAGGCTAATGAATAATACTCTCTTGTTCAGCTAATGACCATGGAGGTAGTTAACACTGATCCTAAAGTACTTCTTCCAATTATACCAAAAATTCCTTCTAGATTGCCTTGGAAATCCATTATATTTGAGGATATTTTTTTGAATATATGTAAAAAAGGAAATGCTTATGGGGTTTCTAATTAAGGGAATCCATCATAGGCCAACATGTGAGTATCAAATTTATATATATATAAAATTGATCATAAGAGTTACACTACTTGACCTATTTTGGATTTGAAATTGCACACTAATACATTATAATGATTGAGGTTTCCATGACAGAAAGACATATGGTTTAGAAACATCGATGTGTCCATTCATAGATCTAGAAAAAGTTGGGGATCATGAAAAATCAAAGTCATTTCCTCAAC
Source organism: Viscum album (assembly GCA_963277665.1). Taxonomy (NCBI): domain Eukaryota; kingdom Viridiplantae; phylum Streptophyta; class Magnoliopsida; order Santalales; family Viscaceae; genus Viscum; species Viscum album. Next base: position 1,411,483,367 of record OY728125.1, read on the forward strand.
AAACACACAAAATCATGTAAATTCAGACCTAAGGTAAGTGATAATGTGACAGGTTCCCCAATAATTAATCTCACTAGATTAGAGAAGTGGAATATGAGGACTTCAACTCCACCACCACCATAGAATTTCATGATTCTAAAGAAGTTTTTATTGAAGAAGAAGTCATATCCCAAGTTGTATTAAAACTGGTTCCTAGTTATAATATATTGGATATTGTCCCCTTTGATTTATAGTATTTATAATCACTCATTAAGGCCCCAAACTTACCCAATTATTCAAAAAATAGTCTTTATAGAGTCAATGCATCATGGAATGGGGTTGAGTGATTAATTAGGGATTATAAATTTAATTTTTATTTTATTTTAAAATCTTTAAATATTTGAAACTCTTCTAAGTAATAATACCAATGTGCCATTAGAATAATATTAGATCATTTCCAAATTTGAGTCCATGGTGGAAAAAGTTATTTCTACTCCAGATGATTCTAGTATATATCCAAATATTCATGACTAAACTGTGTTTTTTATGTATTCCATGTTATAGAATTTGTATTTTTTATCCCAAAAAATCCATACCATAATTTAGATGCCTGAGAACCAATGACTTTAAGGGATCATACAATGGGAATCTTGGAGATACAATCCTGTATTGTCTAAAATTCCCAAGGATATACGAATAACAAATCTGTGATCAATGACTTGGTTACTAAAGACATAACTATAACCATACCAAAATAGAATTATGTCTCAGGATATGTATTATTACAATTTTTTTAGGTGATAGGTGTGGAAATAAATATCAGGACAGATCACCAAGGAAATCATGAAGACCAATTATAGCACCTCTAATACATTTTCACCACTATTTTTTATAATAGTAATGATTATCAAGGAATACATGATTGTATGACAGATTTGATCACAATTTATGATCTTAGAATGGCACTTGAACTACATTTGGAATTGTTCAATTCTTAGGTCTTATCCACAAATCATTTTAAAGAATCCCTCTGTAAATCCTTTTGATATGCAGTAGTGGAAGAAAACATCATGGCATAGTAACAAAAGTTATATTTGAAGTTTCTAGGATTAAACAAGAACGTATTTGCATATATTATATGATCACAATTATAAAAATGATTTCATAAAATGATTATCATATGGTTGACATAGTAAGGAAGTCCAACAGTGATGTTGTTGAGAGAGAAACACCATTTCAACTAGTTACGGAGACAAAACCCATAGTAGTATATCCAAATATTCCAACCATGGGTAATATGGGGTGGAATATGGATATGAATTTGGAGCCTACATATCATATTCTATCACAAAATTATAATTTTACACTACTATATTTTATGGTGATATAGGAGAGTCTCAAAGTTATGGAGTTTCATCCTTATATTTTGGTTTATCAATGAATAAAGTTACTTACATTCCCCATTTCATTGTTAAGATTTTATTACCCATACTATATTGATGACCCAATATCTTATAAATCATTGAGTGAGTTGATTTACCTTAATAAATCAATATGACCAAATACTTAAACCATATTAAATACCTCCTATGAATTTCTTACAGATAGGTATAGGTAAAGATACAATCAATGATACACTTGAGTTTTTTCATTTGAAAAGTAATGAGAAATTCTTTATTGGAATGTATCATAGATGGGTGTTGGTAAAAACAGAAATAGTATTTCACTAGATATGGTATATTTATAAATTGGTGATGAATTTCTCCTAGACATTTCCCAAAGACATGTATAGTTATAAACACCATCAACGATAAACTAGAGTTGGTTTATTTTGAAATTTATGATGAATTAATCATAGACGTGGATCACAAATTGGTATAAGTATAAACACCATAATTAATACCCTAGTGTTTTTCTATTTGGAAAATTTTGATCAAGTCTTATTGATTGTGAATAAAGGATGGGTATAGATATAAACACATCATTGTAAAACATGAATTGGTCTATTTGTAAAATGAATATTATTTTCTCATAGATGTGGCTCACAAACATGTATTTTCATAGAAGACATCACAGATACACTAGAGTGACTAAATTTGGAAATTAATGTTGTATTTCTCCTAGATGTGGATCATACCTTAGTATAGGTATAAAAACTATCACTGATACACTATATTTGGTATATTTGGAAACTGATGATGAACCTTTGGACATGAATGAGTGATTTCGGTTAGTGTGTTATTGGATGGTAAGAATCTTAATTTTTCCTTGACCGAGGCCTAGAGATCCTATATTGACTATTGATTGGTTAATATGGTGGTACCCACATGTTTTATATCGTTATTTTATTATCCTATCTTTTTGCAAGGCCTTGTATAGGGGAGGCCTAACATGTAAGGATTTGGGTTTTTCCAAGGCCACCCATTACGGGCTTTCAACCCAACAAGTATTATAACTCTTCTATTATGAGAACTTACATTTTCCTAAATACTTTATGGTGTACATACAATGTGTGTATGCCTTATATTTCCACATACCATCCTTCATGGGTATATATCTAGGCAAGTACCATGTCTCTTTTTTTGGAATTTTAATTCCATAGAATCCATACCATTGAAGGCTATGTTTCAATTTTATGAAAAAATCCATAAGTGAGGTAGTCATTATATAAATAAATATAATAAAACCTATCTTGAATTATAAATCATTTCTATAGGTCAATATTACCTTAGAAAATGATACATTAAAATTAGGTTCATATTGTGTAGACCAATGAAAAATGAAATTTAGGATCATACAACAAAGTCAAAAGGTTCAAGAATAAAATTACACATTCCTTCCCAAAATAAATGAATGGTTAAAAAGTACATTAATTTCATGGATATTATATCCATTTGAATAGTTATATCATGGACTATTTAAATAAAATATCATATATTTTTAACCAGTGAGGTGAAAAGGGACATGTACACAGTGGATGACCACTGGACATATTCAATTTATTGGTTTAACTATAACACTATTTCTAAATAAATAGATTTTAGGTAATTCCCATTATGATGAGATGGTTCTATTTTAGAAGAAAAAACGAGGGTGCATACCAAGATCTGTATCGGGGAATGTATGCATAGCTAATAGAAGCACTCCTTTGAGGTAATAAAAATCATTACTAATAAACATGAAAGTTATATAAAGACTCAAATAATTGGGAAATGATTTGAATTATGGAGAAAAGGTTATTCAATAATGGTTCTAAAACCTTATCATTTGAATCACATTATACTTAACAAATTACTATTGGAAAGGGACATGATATATCATTTCTCTAAATTTCACTTGGGCCAGTGGGTCACATAAACATAAATTTTCTTTTTCTATGGTCATTATGCAATAGATCAAGATTTTATGAACTATTATTTTTTTGAATAAATTAAATTTTGAGGCTATGGTTTGGGTGGAAAACTCATTTATCATATCATTTTGGTAAATTTCTTTGATATTTTGGGCTACCTAAAACATCAGGTTAATCTTTCACTACACACAATAGTCTGTTAGGTTTTGTTACAAACAACACTGAGTTTTGAAAAAACCATGATATATTAATAATATTGTTATTTACAAACGACAATTATAACCTAGACATTAAACTAAGTGATATGAATATGAATAATTAATTTTCAAATATTAAAGATTATGGTTTTATATAAATAAAATGTAATGATAAAAAATGTAACTAATTTTCATTCAAGTCTTTATATGTTTTGAAAATAATATTTAAAAAAAATAATTGTATTTATTTCATTCCTTAAAGAGTAATTAAATTAAATTTTTTCACTTTCAAAAAGTTGATTTGATGAGATAAACTTAATTTTTTTAATTCACCATGTAAAAAACAGTTTTGGGTTAATTTTTGGAATTCTTATGAGAATTTCATTTTGTAATGAATATTGACAAAGTATGATTTTTAATTAAAAACTTCAATATTGTTTAACTTATTTATAAAGTTAAATTGTCTATTAAATAATTTTTATTGTATAATGTTTTCAATTATATATCAATTAATCCATTTTTTTTCATTTTAATCAATTTTATATAGAAATAAAATAAAAAAACTTTGTAAACTTTGGAACATTTTCTCTAAAAACCTACACTCTCATCATGTCTTTAGGATTAATCTTAAATAAAATTTTGCCACCTACATGAATAAAATTTGGAAAAATGGATTAAATATTTGGAATTAGAATAATTTATGTTTTATAATAAGGAAAACTAAATTTTGGACCATAATGAATAGTAAAAATAAAAAAAATTTAATCACCAAGTTTAAAGAAAAAATGGGTTTACTGAGGGGAGGGGTTAAACTAAAAGGACAAGGGTTGAAAATAATGAAATACTTTTCCAAAAATAATTGTATCAATTTAGTTTGGCCGTATAACTTTTATTCTCTATAATATTTCATTATTTGAGTCTTTTGATGAGAAAGAAATGATGGTGGAAAACCTTCTTTCATAAAATTAAAAGTGTCCCACTCACCATACTTATAAAGGTCCAATCCTTATCCTATCCTCCTAAAACATTAAAACCATTTTTATATGATAAAAACTACATAAATACCTTAAAAAATCTCCCATATCATAATATCAACCTTATTTTTTTATTTGAATCTATACTAGGATGTATTTTGGAGAAAACCTATGGAGGACACCCAAAGAACATATAAGGTTCATCAACGACCATTTATATTTATTTACTCCTCAAACTCCATCAATTATTATTATAAAATTATGATATAATGGCCTCATTATATTAAATATATTTATAAGTGTTTATGTTATTTTCATATCCTAAAACAACCTACACTTCTATCCAGTGGGTTAAAAAATCATCCTTGCGTGTACTCCAAACTAACACCTCGTGAACCAATGTCATTCATTTTTTCCATTGCTGCATCTCACAGTTGGACATAATGATGAATATTTTGATTATATATTATATTTATGATATTATTATTCCTTGGGGATTTTTATATAACACATAGATTTAGGATTTACATATTTTGGTAATATGATAATGTCACTCAACTGTACGACAGAATACCACCTTGCAGGGCCATGTGATTCATTCATGATTTACATAAAAGTTAATAAGGATATTTTAATGAAAATATGTGATATATATGACATAAAAATTATTATATAATTATTATATATCATTTAACTTTTTTATTTATAATAAAAAACAAAATGGAAACATCATTCATGCATACACATAGCCTACCATCTCCATGAACGATTTATTTAATGTTCTATCACTAAAATTTTTAGATTACTATAAATACAAATATAATAAATATATATTATATATATATACTCTTTAATTTTATTTATTTTATTAAATCATGATCAAATTAATAGGACCAAAAATAACAATTTAATTCATATACTAAAAACGAATGGGTTATTACATGAAACATAACTTTATCATGGAATTCGTAATAAATGTTAAATAAAAGGTCATAATAAAATAATATATTTTGTTATATAAATATATACATATGTATATTTTTCTTTAATCAATTTATAAAAAAAATTATATTTTCAATATTGATGTTTTGATCATGTAATATGGATGTCATGAGTTAAAGAAATGGTTTTTTATTTCAATTTACCTTCTTCGAGAAGTGTATTATGTTACACACCTATATTGTTTAAAAATCTGTATATACATACAATTTTTAAGGTAATATAATGAATTTATTTATCCTTATTATATTTTAGCTTTTTTAATGTTATTCATGCATGGGGATTATAAATCAATGTTACTAAATTTGCAATGATTCCATATTAAAATCTCATTTTTTATCAGAATGGAATATGATTATGTTTATGATAATAAAATAGTAAGATAAAACTATTAGTAAAAACACAAATTTTATTCTCATATGGTTATTCAGGATTTTAATATAGATCACATTTTTGTAGTACATATAATTGAGAAATTATTTTAAATAAAATATAACAATATTTATCTCTTTAGTACAAAATGTATTTTCTTCCAAAACCATGTCTTCCAAAGATGTTTTAAGAAAGGTTATATTATCATTTTAAAAATTTTAAAAGGCATTTTTTCCAATTTATTTACTTTTACTGAAAATGTTTTCAAAAAAATTCATGTTTCTTTTGAAAAGATTCTTATTTTACTTTTACCAAAATTGTGAATGGAATCATTATTTAAAGGTTTATGGAGAGAATAAAACATCCATTTATGATGAAAATTATTTTATTTGGAGCTAAATTTATTATTTATCAAGATTTTTTAAATGAAAAATATTTTGAAAATGTTTTATGTTAAAAAAAATTTAAAATGGGAATTATATTTTCCCCAAGAAATATTTTAAATAATATTTCAAAATCATTTCCATATAAGAAGGAACCTGCTGAAGTTTCCTATTTTTTTTAATATAGATATAAATAATGGATACCATTATTATTCACTATTTTAAATCTTTTTAATGAAAATATATTTATGAAACCTATTTTTCATCCATGGTTTATACCATGATATCGTTCTTATGAAATCTGCTTCTTTTTCCATGGGTTATGATATGATAAAATGATGTAATGATTATGAATCATGTATCCATTAAACTGGTTATGATATTCTGAAATTTTTATGAATCCCATTTCATTTCATGGGTTATGATATGATGTATGTTTTATAATTTTTTGGTACACATATATATGAATTTCTTCATGTGATAGGTGGGACAAATATCTCCCTCCAATGCATTGGGTGATAATTAATGTTGTATAAGCTTATAGGATACATGAGAGGTTATCTAAACACAAAAATTGGGTATATGGGAGGTCATCCCAATATTGAAATTTGTACATGTCTTGTTATACCAATCCTATCATGTTATTAATTTCTTGGTGCATTTCCTTGACAAAAAATATTTCTTTATTATGTTTATGACATAAATTTATGTCATATACCAATTTTATTCTCTCATGTATCATGTTATTTTGTTACCTTATGATTAGTGTATTATTAATATCAAATATTAATTAATTAATTATTATTTTGATCTTTTATATGTAGGGTAGTGTCTTAAAAAGTTATACTCATGTTCCTATTCCCTTATTTTCATGTTATTATTACATATCTCACCTGTTACCTTTACAAATAATCTGATATCAAAATTATTTTCCCTTCACCATGTTATGAAGGAATATGTTAAGTATGATATGTATAAGAAGGTTTCTAGTTAGGAATTCCATTGTGGCATATGATGCAGTTTACATATGGACCAATTTTTTGGGGTTCTATTTTCCAAATACTCTAAAATTCTACATTCCTCAGACGTGTGTTTGTGTAATGCAATGATTATTAATAAAAAGATGTAATATCTATGTTTGATAACACTAGGTCACTACATTTGGCATAAATGGTTTTTTATAGTTAAAATTTAGAAAAAAATATGTTAAAAACATAGTGTGATCCCTAACGACATGTCTAAGAATAAGTTTAAGGATGATTAAATATATTAAAAAATATCCTAAAATTATGGTATAGGATAGAGAATGTGGTTTCCATGAAATTAAATCCTATTATGGATAGTACAAGTGAATTTGGCTCTAGAACAGAGGTACCCAAGGGGAATAAATCATAAAGGGCCCATTGATATGGGCTCAATCATCATCTGGAGCAAGAAAATGGGTTTTTATATGCCCCTAGTTTGACACTCCTTAGTTATATGCTTTGTAAATTCAAAAACTATTTATAAACCATCATAATGTATTGGAATAATTAATATGAATTAACAAAGATAAAACTACATTTTAATAGATTAAAAATAATATGTCATCATTTATACATATTATTAGTGATTTTTCATTATTATGTGGGTCCTCGCACTGATTATTATTTCCTTCACTATGATTTTTAGTTTTATTTAATTATTGAAACCCATGAAAACTATATTAATGATGATTGAAATGTAAAATAAAATGATTTTCCTCACGAAAAGCTAAAAATCATTGAATCTAGAATGAAAAATCTCTTTTCAATGCTCATTATACTTTCATAATCCATGAATCTTGATGGGATCTGAAATGAGAAAAGGAGGGAAAAAATTCTGTTGATTCCTTTATGAGGTAATGACCACTTTTCATAAAATGTTCTTTTGTTCCACTAGTTTTTGAATAATTTATCAACACTACTGAAAATATATTTTCCATTATAATTTTCTTAGAATATAAAAAAGTCATTTTGGATTTAGATCGTTTGGAATGTGAAGTGGATAAATTGGGGAATCTTATCAAGAATATGTGGAAGTTAGATAAAATTGAATCCACGGATTGGGAGAAGTTCAATAAATTGTTTTTAAATAATTAGTTTCATCATATTCTTTAAATGTAGATGTGAAAGGTGTTCCTTGATCTAATTAGAAAAATGATGAATCTGGTGGTGCCTAAGAGGAACTTTTTCAAGACATGTGAGGTACGATTCTAGTATTTTCATTCATCTTAAATGTAAGTTTTATCTACTCTACAATAGATTTAGACTAAGTCTTATAAGGGAATTACCCATAAGTGAATTTATTGGATATGAATATATTGTTCAATGTGATATCAAGGTGGAAATGGCGCTTAGAGTTACATGTCAATCACATAATTGTGATATGAAGATAAAAATGGAATTCAATGAAAAATATTAGATGCTTTGAGAGAATAAGATGTTCTTTTCTTTATGCTCAAAGTGTGGTTAGAAGCATGGAGTAAATTATTTTAAGGGGATTACTAACTTTTTTAAGTATTGAATGGAAGATCATAAATAAAATTATGATAAATTATTTAGAAGAAGTTAGCTAATGATAGAAATAATTAAAAAGATCCATAGAATGTATAAAACATTATCCAGTATTTGAAAACAAGGAGTTTGTGAAATAATCAAATAATTTCCAAAATCAGAGGGTTAATTATGGTTATCAATGTGATTAGCCTATTAAAATTAGGAATAAGGCGAAATCTCATGTAATCACTTTTTTGAAGATAGTTGTGATAATAAAGTGGTGAAAAGTACACTTACCATCCACACAAGAAAAAATATTGTCTTAATTGACTCTAAATATATGTAACCATTATTATGTGAATAATTTTATTAGGGTATTAATATTCCACACAATCTATTAGATATATATTTATCCATGGAAACCCTTAATGGTTGTATGATCTCATATCATGTTTATTATTCCACTCTAGATTCATTTTGTGTGAATGTTCTTCTTACAAATCTTTTCATTCTTCATATAGTTAAATTTAATGTTATCATAGACTTGGATTGGTTATCTCTACATAAATAACTCATAAAATATCGTGTAAGGGAAGTTTCATTTGATATTACTTACTATCCTATGATATAATATCAATTTAATGATAACTAGGAACTTATGATAGAGATCCCATCTATTGTATAGATCTTAATTCGCATTCCGAAGTGTTGTTTATCACAAATGTTTGGGGATAAACATGACATTAGTGAGATGCATATATTATATGATTTTTTTGACACCTCTATGGAAGAGTTTCCTAGGATTCCACCAACAAGTGGATTTGATTTTTCAATAGTAATCATACATTGTGTCATACCAATTTTGAAGACTCTCAATAAAATGGATCTAATTGAGTTATAGGAATTGAAGAATAAACTCTAAGAAAACTATGACAAGGGATTTATTAATACAAATTTATCACCATTAGGTGCACATGTTATTTTTTGAGAAAATAAAAATGTATTAATAATACTCTAAATTTTTTATTAGTAGATTAAAATGATCACAATTATGATCAAGTATCTTCTTCCCCATATTGGTGAATTTTTTGATCAACTGTATGGAGGTAAATACTTATCTTATATTGAATTTCATTCTAGATATCATCAATTGAGGTTCAAGAAAAAAGATACATCCAAAAAAATAACATTCAACATTTAAACACTATTACTATATAGTGATTCCCTTCAGTATTACTAATTTATCCGTTATCTTCATGGATGTAATTTATATAGTGATTGGGGATTAAATTGATCAGTTTGTTATAGTATTTATATATTATATTACTATCTATTTAAATAGTATGTAAGATAATTTGGACCACATTTTAATGGTAATAAATACCCGAAAGAATGAAAAAATATATAAAAAATTTACAAAGTTTGAATTTGGGCTTAAAAAAGTTTTCATTTTTGCATCATATAACCTCAAGAGAGGGGTTAGATCCATAAAAGATAGTGGCAATTGAATGTTATCCCATAAAAATAGTGACTAAGATATGTAGTTTTCTTAGTTTAGATGGAAATTATTGGTGGTTTAGGTAGAATTTCTAAAATATATATAATCCATTGACCATGTTAAATTTTATGGGATCCAAGTTCTTATTGATTGATGAATCTGAGGAAAATTTATAGGAACGAAAGTGATGATTAATTAATACATCTATGCTTACATATATTGTAGTTAATAAAGGTTATTAATTTATAGTGATAAATCCAACAACGTATTGGGATGCGTTTTTATGTAGAATTACATGCCTATATTTTAAGTCTCATGAAATTGATGATTTATTGGAAAAATTACCCAATTAATGATTTGGGGTTGGCTGTAGTAATTTTTTTTAATAATGATATAGAGGAATTGTCTATATGGGGAAACATGTGATATATATATCAATCATAATAGTTTAAAGTATATATTTATATTAGAGTTTAATATGTTCCAAATAATATTGTTAGATATGATTAAAGATTATGTCTACGCAAAAAATTACAATGTTGGAGATTAAAACATGGTGGTTGATGCATTGAGTCAAAAAGATCATACTAGGTTATCCACGATGATTATTTCAAAAAAATAAACATTTCTGGATTTCTTAAAGGATGGAACTAGAATTCCCAAAGGAAGTGGAAGATCCTATATTTCTCAATTGAATGTTTATAAATCCATCCAACTAAGGATTAAAGAGGAACATAAGGAAATATAGAGTTGCGAAAGATGGAGAGAAATTTTTCTGAGTTTAACATTAATAATGAAAGAATAATAAGGATCAACAACCTTTTTCACATTCTATACGTATTAGATTTTATGGAGTTGTTATAAGAATATCAGATTTCATTATTATATATTCATCCAAGATATACAATGATATATAATTTGGTTTAAAAGTGAATTATGGTGTGATGGAATAAAAGGATATATCACATAGTTTTATTTAGGTGCATGGTATTCTAAAAGATTAAGGTTTATAGAAAAAATTATAAGGTTATGTAACATAAATTGTAGATACAGGAATGTAAATGGTAAAACATCACCATGTTTTCTCATCAAACTCCCTAAAACATTTGAGGGGAATAATATTATATGAGTATTAGTTGATAATAGTACATTGTCATCACAAATAATCACTTTTAGAGTAATCAACTATCAGGATCAGTTTTCAATGATATAAATTAAGGAAATTTTAAGGTTTCGTGGAGTAAAACATTCCTTCTTATATGATCAAGATCAAAGGTTCATAAAAATGTTATACTAAATTTATTAATAAGATCTTGATACAGAGTTCAATTTTAGCATTGTGTATCATCCTCAAATAGATGTGTAATCTAAATGAACAATTAGAACTCTTAAATATTTGTTTATTTTTTCTTTGGAATTTAAAGGTGGTTGGGATCAACACCTTCTAGTAGATGTTTTTTTATTAAAAGAACAAGTGTAAGTCAACATTTTTTATGAAACATTATGAGGTTCTCTATGAAATGAAATGTACATATCCTATGTTCTAGAATGAATTTGGAGAAAGGGAGTTAATGGTATCTGAGATAACTAAAAAATGGTATGGAAATTTAAATAAATTCACCAACACATCAAGGCAGCTCAAAGTCTACAAAAGGACATACTGATAATCACATGTCTGATCTAGGATTTGATGGTGGTGATAAGGCGTTTTAAATAATTTCTATTGGGATGAAAATTATGATATTTAAAAAGAATGGTAAAATGTTCCATATATATATTGGTCCCTTGGAAAAAAAGATTCATCTAGATGATATCCTATTGATTTGTGCTTCCATTAAACCTCTTTTAATTCCACAATGTGTTCCCCTATCTCTCTAGAGGAAATATATTCCCGACCCTTCACATGTACTGAACTTAGAGGTCATACCATTTGAGTAAGATATTTATTATGAGAAATAATCGGTTGAGATTATGGATCATATGTAGAATGATCTATGAAAGAAGACCACTCACTTGGTTAATATTTGTTTGGTGATACAACCAATTTGATGAAGCTATATATGAGACTTAAGATATAATGAGGTATAATTATCCTTATTTAATTGTATTAGGCTGAGTAATTTAAGTGGAATAATTTATTTTAAGAGGGTTATAAAGTAACATGATAAGATTTTATGAATTATTATTTTTCAAATAAATTAAATTTTATTGATAAATTGTGTTACACGCATCACCAACATGGCATCCCACCTTTATATTACATAAATTTTCATTTCATTTTACAAACAAAAGATCTTTAAAGTATAGTGTCTTGAAAAAATGGTACGTAATACATGAAAACATAAGAAATTATTTTAATCCCCCTGAAAATAATCTTGAAATGTTCATCCTATGTACAATTACTAGATCTCATAAACTGGAGACATACTTCGAAGGAAAGGGTGAAAAGAATGCGCAGTAAGGAAACAAGTGAAACCGTTTATATATGAACTTGAGCGATATCAATAAGAGAATGGGGGAATATCATAAAGGAAAGATAAAGAGGCATATCATGATAATAGGTAATTCAATCGTATCTTGAAAATTTTTATACAACATTTAACTAATATATTCATAAGAATACCACCAAGGTCCATCCCCAAGGTGTCATAAATGCTACCAAGGAATGGTAAAATGTGTCATCTCAAAAGATTAATTCTTTACCCAATGCATTGGAGAGCTATTAGGGTGAACCGTTAATATTTATTTATTTTCATGTGATCGGAATATATCATAATAAAACATTTTATAAATAAACCAAATAGAAAAAAATGGGCTTCATATCAAAATATTGATGTTTTAAAATGTTCTTAAAAACAAGAGCATTATGTCAATTATAACACATGGAAAGGGAATGAGGGTTTTATATATATCAATTATAGAATAAAATATATCGTTTTAATGTCTCAATGAATACCCTTGTAATTAAAATAGGTTTGGTTTTCATATAATTAAAATAAGATAATTTCATGAGGAAAAGAGAAATATTTTGAGACAAAAATTCTACAGCATAACAGCTATATAACATGGTTTTAAAAAACATTGAAAATAGAGGGTACAAGGGTTACCCACTCATAAATAACTCATAATAAAGTATAGGGATATAATAAAAAAAATAAGATCATGGCATGGATATTTTAATGACATAAAACATGAAAAGGATGCTTTAATGAAAAGAGAAGATGTGTTTTCGTTTATGAAAATTCAGCAGCCTAAGGACATCACTTAAAATTTAGAAAATGAGTTGGTGATAAAAAAATGGAATCTCATATTGTGGACAAAAAAAGGTTAGTAAAAGGGATACATTTTATCAAACCCCAACAAATGAAAAAGGAAACTCAAAGATATAACATAGAAGAAGTGTTGACTAAAAGAGGAGGGTGAAAGGTTCCCTCACCATAAAGAGTAACTTCAAAAACTCAAATGGTTGGGACCTTAATAGATTGAGATCACCTTGGGAGGACTCTTTAGGAGTTAGAAAACTAGAGAATAATTGGGTATGAGTTTTAATGAATGGAATAAATGAATGAATTGGTATTTATAGAAAAAGTGATGGAATATTTTATTAATTTCGAAGGAACACCTCATTAGTGGTATTTGCAAAACCATGAGATTTCCAATGGTATTTTACCATGGTATTGGACACTTGGGAAACCTCATAAAATATTTTACTGTATACAATTCTACTAGAATTTTATATTAATTATTACTCATTATGATGTCATTAAACTTATGGAAGTCTCAAAAGTGTATTTTTACTATTAACTGAAATTTTAACTGTTTCATAAAAATCCCAAATATTCACCCTGAAAATTTTCTATTGTCTAGAATCCAAAAGTGAACTCCATTTTATAAAAATCACTTTCATTTTAAATTAGATTAAATAAATAAAATACTATTACTTGACCAATAATTTCTAAAATAGTTATTTACATATACTACGATATAATTATACCACATTACAACATAAGATGACAAAAAAATATTTATAACTCCTTTGGTAATGTTATTATGCTATTTGTAAAATTACCATTAATATGGGTAAAAAACGATTTCATAGAGTAAAGTTACAATTCACCAAAAATTATTTAGATCTTATTGAACCTCATTTTCACCCTGATTACAACCATATATTTTGGATTTTTGAAAATCATAAAGAAAATTATATTTAATAATAAAATATATATTTTACTATTCAACAAAAACACTATTCATCAAATTGAAACTTTTTAGAAAAATTAAAAAAATCATCCTATGTTATTTTTGACATTTGAAATTCAAAAATGTTGTTTATTTTTCCATTAAAATTCTCTATGTATGAAAAATCTAGGAAAAGTAAAAATTTTACTTATAAAACCAATTTATCTAATTTTTCTTAATAAAACATATACATTACTAAAAAAAGATATTCCTAAAATAGTAATGATGAAATAAAAATTTTATTTATACTAAGGGATTATAAAAAGTAACTAAGGCCCCATTACATAGACCCTTATAACTCCTGCATAGGACCTAAGAGTAAGGTGAGCAATGGTGATTGAATCCTAGGGAAGCTTGGAGAACATTGATCGAGTGGTTATTTCAATCATCTTGAACATATCCTAAATTCTATTACGTTCAAGATTAAAATGTTTAAGCATTGCTTGGGCTTGGTCTAGAACAAATCCCAGTGAAGCTACCTCCTTCCAAAGATCCAAAAGATGGGCTTCATATAGTTTGAGTCTACTAGATGAGGATATCGACTCTTCTTTCTATATTATTAACCCATGATAATTTGTATTTATAAACAATAATCATGACGTTAAGAGTATAATTTCCAATGATAATATTGACAAAAGGTTATATAATAGTCAAAACACAACAATATCATTTTATTTATGCTCACTTCATTAATTAATGGATATAG
Organism: Viscum album; assembly: GCA_963277665.1. NCBI lineage: Eukaryota > Viridiplantae > Streptophyta > Magnoliopsida > Santalales > Viscaceae > Viscum > Viscum album. The sequence continues at coordinate 1,411,498,582 of OY728125.1, forward strand.
TTTTTCTGAGTATAAAAAAATAACACACAAAATTAGGAAGAAAATATTATTTAAAAGTATGGGTCATTACATTCATTCAAAAACCTCATGACTCTATTCCAAGGTGATATTCAAAGAAAGAATTTTTCGCCAACATCAAAATACAAGTCCCTTCAACGGTTGTAAGTATAAATCTTTTTCCAACTTTGAGCAGCCTTAATGTGTTGTTGGATGTCATGGACTTTTTCTTTTATCTCTTGAACAAGATCAGGCCTGAAAATCTTTCTCTCACAACCTTCATCATAATAAGTAGGAGTTATAAATTAATTCCCATATAGAGATTCATAGGTTTCCATTTGAATACTCCATTAAAAACTATTATTGTATGAGAACTCAACTAATGGGAGTTGTTGATCCCATCCACCTTTAAATACCATTGAGCATGTTCTCAGCATTTACTTGAGTGTTTGAATAGTCCTTTCATATTTCCCATCAGTTTGGGGGTGATAGGTTGTACTAAAATTCAATTCGATACACAGATCATGTGGAATACTTATCTATAATTTTTATGTGAACCATGGGTCACATTCAGATATGATAGAAAGAATAACTCCATGCAGACTTACCACTTCATTCACATAAATCTTGGAAATTTTATCAAGAGAGAAATCTTCCTGAATAGAGTTAAAATGGACAGTCTTGGTGAGACGGTCCACTATAACCCATATCAAATTATTTCCCTTGTATTTTCTTCGGAGACCAATGACAAAGTCGATAGTGATACTATCCCACTTCTATGTTGGTATGAGTAGTGGTTGTAATTCCCTTTTAGGATGTTATCACTCTATCATCACTTGATAACATACCAAGAACATTGTAGTGTAGTTAACAATATTCCTTATCATATTATCCCACAAATAATGATTAAGATGGTCTATATACATTTTCGTTATTACATGATGTATAGATAAAGTTGATATATGAGCCTCATCCATCAGCTCTATCTTTAATTATAGAACACATATTCTTGTGAAAATTTTCAATACAACTTCTTGATGAATATTGAACTCAGGAAACTGACCATCCTTCTAAGACTAAAACTCCCTATGTAACAATGGATTTTTTCTAATATTTCTTGATATTATCTAGTAATGACGGTGGAGAAATAATTTGGGTTAGGGTTAATGATTTCCCTTCTCTTATAAGTCACATGTCTTACTTTACTAGGTTATTGATCAAAAGATCTCATTGAATCGTCATCGGGGGCATAAAAACTAGGTCCTTCATACTAAAGTCATCAGTGAATTTGTTTTCTATTCCAGGATGATAATGAATTGAAAAAACATAGTCTTTAAGAAGTTCAAACCATGTAATTTGTTCCATGTTCAATTCTTTTTTTGTGAAAATATACTTCAAAATTTGATGGTCTTCATAAGTATCACATTTCTCCCCATAAAGATAGTGCCTCCATATCTTTAGAGAAAAAACGATTGCAGCCAGCTCCAGATCATGCGTAAAATATTTCTTCTCTTGAGCCTTCAACTATCATGATGCATAAGAAATTACCTTTCCATTTTCCATGAGGATGCACCCAGACCCTTTCAGAGATGCATCCCTAAAATTAACAAATATTTATCTACTTGAGGATAGAGTTAACATAGGTAGGGTAACAAATCTCTTCTCAGCTCTTGGAAAATTTACTCACACTCATTTGTCTAGATGAACTTGACATATTTTTAAGTTAACATGGTTAATGGATTATAAAGTAGTGAATATTTTTTCACAAACCTCCTATAATGTTCTGCTAATCCAAGGAAACTATGAATCTCATTTACTTTTCTAGGAAGAGGCCAATCCTCTACACCTTTGTCTTTATAGGATAAACTATGATTCCATCATTGGTTACATTGTTCCCCAAGAAACATCTTGTTGTAACTATAGTTAACATTTTATGAACTTTCTACAAATAGTCTCCTTCCACAGTGTTTTGAAAATAACTCTTAGATGATCCTCATTCTCCTCATGACATATGGAATATATCATAATACCATCAATAAAAAATACCACAAAGTTATCATGGTATTCCTTAAATAATCTATTAATTAAATCCATAAAAATAGTAGGTACATTATTTACTCCAAAGGGAATAACAACAAACTCATAATGCCCATATCTTGATCATAAGGAGTTTTTTTGGAATATATTCTTTCTTCAACCTCAATTAATGATAACCAAATCAAATATCAATCTTAGATAAGAATTGATCCCGATGAATTTGGTCAAATAAATCATGAATTCGTGGAAGAGGGAATTTGATCTTCATTGATATCTCATTCAGTTATCTATAATCAATGCATAGACACATTGATCCATTCTTCAACCTCACAAATAGAACCTGTTCTCTCCAAAGAGACACACTCGGTTGGATAAAAATCCTCTCCAAAAGATCTTGGAGTTGTTTATTTAATTAATCCAGATCCACATTTTCCAACCAATATAGGGTCTTTGATATCTGAACAGATGAAGGTACATGTTCAATGGAAAACTCTACCCCCCTTTCTAGGGGAGGTCTGTGTAACTCCTCAGGAAATACGTCAATGAATTCATAGAAAATTGGGACTTTTTCTATCCTTATACTCTTATTTTCTTCTTCTTCTTCACTGATCAACTCCCTAATGAAGTAAATTGGAGGTTATTCGAGTCAACGATCAGGTTGAGATATCTCTCATTAGAAGATAACTGTTGGTTTTCCATTCAAGACTATGAATATTTCCTTTCTTGATCATTTGATCTTAGCATTATACTTTGGGATCCAGTCCATACCTAGTATAATGTCGAGTTCCAGCATGGGAATGACTACAAGATTTTAGATAATATTTTGCTCGCTAAATTAAATACTAGAGTTTCAAAACAATAACAATGCTTGGAGAATCTCACCAGGAGTCTTGACTAATAACTCTACTTTTATAAATTCATGGAATGATTTTAAATTATATCCAAACCTAGAGGAAATAAATTAATGAAAAGAACCAGAATCAAACAATGTGTTTTCTATCTTTGATATATCAACAATAGTAAATTCCATTACATAATTTGGATTATCAACATCAGTTATCATGAAAAAAAATAATTGCCTTTCTCTGTTGGCTTTTTCTGCGGTTGATGGTGGTTCCCATCCTTTTCCCTTGAATTTAGATAGTGATTGGAAAAGTTACTAAGATGTCCACACTTATAACATTGGAAATAAGTTAGGTCATACACCATCATCCCATTGTTTTTAGTGTTTGGGTGTTGATTCTTCACCTTACTATGAAACTTCTACACAATATGGCCATCTCTTCCACACTTATACCATTTCTCACTCCTGAGAAGGCAGTTCTAGAAATATTTCTTCCCTTATTTATAACATTTTAGGTGTTTCACATTATTTATTCCGATTTCATGATCAAGGGTCCTCCAAAATATTGTATCCATTGATCTCTTCTTGTCATTGGATTTATGAGACCATTGTGTCTCATCGAACTCTAGTTAGACTTTCATTACACTCCACACGATCTCCTCATAGATACCATAGTCTCGGTTGGATAGATTATTCTACAGATGAGGTCTTATTCAAACAAAGAATCTATAAACCATCCAATTAGGATCCATGATAATGTTTTAGGTGTAAAGAGAATGTATTGTGAAGACCATCTTGTAGCATCCAATAGATTAATTTTTCTTCAGCTTCATCTTGAGAAAATCTTTATCTATTTTGGTTCTCATAGAATGTGGGAAATACTTATTGATAAAGATCCCTCTAAACTCTTCTAACTCTATAACTTCAACCTCCACTCTTGACCTCGTGTTTTTAATAATTTCCCACAACTGATCAGCTTCTACCTCTATGTTGCAAATATCCTGGGTGACCTTCTCTTTCTCTGAATAGCAGAGCACAGAAAACATGTTTTTAATATAGCTGATCCACTGTTCAGAAATAAATGGATTGGAGGATCCACAAATGGTTGGTGGTCATTGATTCATAAAGGGATCAAAAGAGGGTTGTTACCTTCATGGTGATATGGGTCTCTAAGCTTGATTCAATTTATGTCTCATAACTTGACTAAGTTAGTTTATCATTCTCATTAATGATTCTATTTCGACTTCCATTGGAGTGACGTTAGGGCTTGGTCCATTGTGAAGTAAGGCCTGTTATCATGTACTAGGATACCTTGGGTAAATCCTGAAACTCTTTGTAGTTGTTTTCACTCTTAGGTACATCTTTTCTAGAGCTGCATCCACTTGTTTCTATCCAAGAAATGATTTATTTGTTCAGAAACCACTTACTTAATATTACACCACAATAATAGGAATTTTTACTATATGTAATCATTTTTATTGGGTTATTCTTAAAATTTCAATATCCTAATTTCCAAAAATAATTAAACTATCTTTTGATTTCAAGCGTGTCATCCAGCCATTATATTACATAACATTTTATTTAATTTTACAAATAAAGGATCTTTAAAGTCTAGTGTCTTGGAAAAAAGGTACATAATACATGAAAACAAAAATAATGATTTTAATCCCCTTGAAAATTTTCTGGAAAATTTATACCTAATAATAATTACTAAATCTCATAACCTGGAGACACACATCAAATGAAATGGTGGGTAGATGACCTAATAAAGAGAACAAGTGAAATAGTTTACATGTGAACTTGAATGATATCAATTAGAATATCAGGAATATCCTAAATACATGATTAATAGTCTTATAAGGATAAAAATAACATGAATAATATCTTGAAAATTTGGCTACAACATTTAATTAGGACATTCATAAGAATTTCACCAAGGTCTTATCCAAAGGTTTGATTAAAATTACCAAGGTTATTCACCAAGGTATCGTAAAACATGTCTTATCTAGAGATTAATTATTTACATAGTGAATTGAAGAAATATCAGGGTTCACCCTTAATATGTATTAATTTAAATTTGATCCACATTGATCATAATAAAACATTTAATAATAACCCAAAGATGATAAAATAAATGAGTTTCTTTTCAAAATCTATAAGTATTAAAAATCATTATTTCATTTATAACCTATGAAAAGGTAATGCAGATTTTTTGTATATCAATTCTAGAATAAAATATATCATTTTTATGGCTTGATTAGTAACTTTATAATTTAAAAATGTTTTGGTATTTACCTAAGTAAAATAAGATAATCTCTTGAGAAAAAGAGAGATATTTTGAGGCAAAAATTCGGTAGCATAACGACTATATAACACTGTTTTAGAAAACATTGAATTGAGAGGTGAAAAGGGTCAACCACTCATATATATCTCATAATATAGTATAAGTAAATGATAAAAAAGAAATAATATCATAGTATGGATATTTTAATGAAATACCACATGAAAATTAAACATTAATGAAAAGAGAATATGTGATTTCTTTTACGAAAATTCAGCAGCCTAATGACGTCACATAAAAATTCAGAAGTAGAATTGATGAGAGTAAAATGGGAACCTCATCATATTAAAATCAAAAGTAAATTAATTTGGACACATATTATCATACCCCAACATATGAAAATTGAAATTCAAAGACATTACATATAATAAGAGTTGACTAAAAGAGGAGTGTGAAAGGTTCCCTTACCTTGAATAGTAACTTCAAAAACTCAATGGTTGCAACCTTGGGAGCTTTAGGGAACCTTGGAAAGAGTCATTGGGCGGTAAAAATATACAAGATTATTTTATGAAGAATTTATAATGAAAGTAATGAAGGAATGGGTTAGTATTTATGGAGAAAGTGAGGGAAAATTTTATTAATTTCCAAGGGACACCAGATTAGTGGTATTTGAAAAACCTTGGGTTCGGCCAGGGTATTTGCCCGTGGTATTAGCCAATTGAAGCACCTAAAAAAATATATTACTATACACATGTATTATAGATTTTTATATTAATTATTACATGATTATTATTTCATTAAACTTACCAAATACTCTAAATAATAATTTTACTTTTCACTAAAAATTCAACTGTTTCAGAAAAAAGCCAAAAATTAACCCTAACCATTTTCTGACATATAAAATCCAAAATTGAACTCCATTTTATAAAAATTAATTCCATTTTAAATTAAATAAAATAAAAAATCTAATACTTGACCAATAATTTATAAAATAGTTATTTACTTTAACTATTATATAATTATATCACATCACCACTTAATATTACTAAAACATATTTATACCTCCTTATGATATGTTACTATGCTCTTATTAAAATTACGATTCCAAAGGGTAAAGTTACTATTCAAAAAAAAATATTTTTATATTATTGAACCAAAATTTTCACCCTAATTACAACCATGTATGTAAGAGTTTTAAATATCATTTCATAGAAAAAGTTATTTAATAATAAAATATTTTTTTACTATTCCTAAAAACACTATTCATAAAATACTATTCATCAACTAGAAACTTCTTAGAAATATTCTAAAAAATTATCCTAGGTTTATTTTTACAATTAAAATTCAAAAATAATGTTTATATTACAATAAAAATTCTCTATGTATGAAAAATATCTGAAAATTCAAATTTTTACTTCTAAAACCAATTTATCAAATTTTTCATAATTAAACATATACTTTTTTATGAAAAAATATTCTTAAAATATGAATGACCAAATAATAATTTTGTTTATACTATGGGATTACACAATGCAACTAAGGCCTTACTACAGATCCCCTTATAACACCTATATATAACTTAAGAGTAAGGTATGAAATGGTGATAGAACCATGGGGCAGCTCGGACAACATTCCACAAGTGATGATTTCTATCATCCTGTACTTATCCCAAAGGTTATTACATTCATTCTTAACATATTAAAATTTAGATACATCTTGGTCCAGAGCAAAGCCCAATGATTCTACCTCCTTCCCAAGCACTGATATATAGGCTTCATACAGCCCAAGTCTACTAGATGAGGCCATAAAATCTTAGTTCTATATTAAAAAACCATGATCAATTGTATGTATAAACAACAAACAGGAATTTTAGAGTATAGTTTCCAACAATCATATTGACCAATGGTTGTATAATAGTCGAAACACAATGGTCAGATTTAAATTGTACTCACTTTATTAATTAAAGGGCATAGTTTTGTTGAGTGTAAAATAAAATAACACACAAAATCAGGAAACAAATATTATTCAAAATTTTGGGTCATTACAACTAATTTCTTATCGCACTACATGAAACACTTGGTTATCATCATTACAAACAACATAGGGTTTTAACCAAACCATGATATACTAATAATATAGTTATTTAAATGTGACTGTTATAAACTAGATTTTAAACATAGTGGTATGAGTAGTACTAGCTAAATTTTAAATATTAATTATAATTTTTTTATATAAAGATAACATATTCATAAAAAATACTTAATAATCATTAACGAATTTATATGTTTTGAAAATACTATTTTTTTCTAAAAAAAATTTAAACATTAATAAAATTAAGTTTTGACACTTTATAAAAATAATTTGATAAAATATTATTTAATTTTTAAAACATAATTTCAAAAATTGGTTTGGGTGATTTTTAGGAATTTTCTATAAAAATTGATTTTTTGATGAATAGTAATACAATACCGAGTTTTATTTATAAACTTTTGTTCTATTTAATTTATTTGTATAGTTACATTAAATTTTAAATTTGTTTAGAAGTAAAAATAGTTCAATTATGAATCTATTAATCCAATTTAGTTCATTTGAATCAATTTAATATTGAATTTTTTTTGAAAAACATTATAAACATTGTAGCATTTCTCTTTAAAACAACGCATTATCATCGGCTCTATGCGATTAATTTTAAATTAAAATTTTACACTTCCTTGAATTTAATTTTAAAAAATAGATTATATATTTTTAATAATAAAAATATATATTATCTAGTAATGTTAAATTAAACCTTTACCAAAATAAATATTAAAAACAGTAATCATTATTTACCACGATAAGGGTAAAAATGGAGTTATGGAGGGGAGGAGGGTAAACTAAATAGATAAGGGTCAAAATAACCCAAAACATGTCCAAAAATAATTTTGGGGAAATATTTAGACCTTATACCATCTATTTCTAACAATGGTTCATTATTGGATACATTTTTCATCAAAAAAACATGGATTGAATTCTTTCTATCAAAAAAGTATAATTGTGCTACTCACCTCACTTATAAAAGGCCACCCACTCTCCCCTATACTTGACACCTTCAGACACTTGTTTTAGGCCATTACCTACCCAAATCACTTATAAAATTTCATACTACAATCTTATAATAATTATTTATCATATAAATCAAACCTAAGAAGGATTTTAGGGTAAACTTAAGGAAGATACCCAAAAAAGAGGTAACAGTCATCAACAAGAATATTTGTTTTATTTATTCCTAGACCTATAAAAATTAAAATTAAAAATTTATTACATAATAACCATAGTATATTATTTTTTACAATATTTTTTTTGTTATTTTTGTGACCTACAACCATCTCAACTTAAATCAAATAGGTTATGAAATCTTTATTTGTTTGTACACCCGACTACCGCCTCACAAGCCGATGCCATTCATGTTTCCATTTCCTCCTCGCAAGGATAGAAATAATGTTGGATTAAAAGTTTATATATTACATTTATGATGTTATTATTCTTTTTAAATTATTATATCACACATTCATTCAATATTTTTATTTTTTTCAAATACTATATCATCTCTCGTGCGTATTATGGACTACGACGTCGTGAGGCACTGTGATTCATTCATGGTTTGTATAGAATGTAATAAGGATATGTTTAATAGAAACATGTGATATATGTCATAAAAATTAATTTTTAATTTTTTTATATCATTAATTTTTTTGTTCAATCCATAAATATAATGGAATCATCATTCATTCGTACATATGACCCACTGTCTCCATGAACAATGTATTTCATTTAAAATCAGTAAATTTTATGGATTATTATAAATTAATACATATTTAATATATATATATATATATATGATATTTATATCATGGTTAATTTATTATAGATTATTAAATCATGATCAAATTAAGTGGACAAAAAATTATGAATCATAACATATACGAAAAATCAAGTGGTTGCTACCCGAAACATAATATTTACATGGAATTGTTAATAAAAAGGTAATAAAATGTCATATGAAAATAATATATAGTATGAAATATATATTCATATGAATTATTTGTATAATAAAATTATATTTTTATACAGGTTGTCTGAATTTGTACAATGAAATTCAAGATTTAAGGTAATGTATTTTTGTATCAGTTTTCCTTTTTAGAGGCCTAAATTATGTTATGAACCTATTTTAATTCAAAAGGGGTATATAAAACCCCTTTGAAATGTAATATCCTGAAATTATGTATTCATATGTTATTTTAAGTTTCATTTAATTTCATTCCTTCATTAGTGTTTTGATTCATAGTTACCAATGTGGGAAATATTCTATGTTAAAATTTCATTGTATATTGAGATTTATGTTTTTTATGCTTTTGGTGATAAAATTGTACGATCCAACTCTTAGATAACTCATGAATTTTATTATACTATGGTTATTCATGAGATTAATAATAACAATTTGCACTCTTTTTTAGTTAAAATAGTTTATAATTTTTCTTAATGTCTTACATTTTTGTATCTTCGGTTGGATATTTAAAACCGTGTTTTCAAAATTTGTTTTAAATAATGATTTACTATTCACCTATGATTTTTAGAATACAATTTCACTCATGTTTTAATAAATTTTTTTTTTGAATGAATATTCATTACATTTTCCAAACAATTTGTACTTTTATTTTATTGAAAATGTTAAAGGAATCATTGTCTTAACATGTATGATATGAACAAAACATGTCTTCATCATAACAATTATTTTCAATAACGATTTAATTATAAGATTTCAAGTTATTTTAAATGAAAAATAGTTTCAATATTTTTTATGTTTTAGAAAGTGTTTTTCAAAAATGGAATGTTATATTCCTTATAAAATGTTATAATGGATAATTTTAAGCCATTTTCCATATAATTTGACATCTATTGATGTTAAATATATGTTAATGTGGATACAAAAATGATACCATTATTATTTGTTATATGAATTGTTTATTAAGAAAATATTTTTAGGAAAATAGTTTCCCTTCCATAGGTTATACCATGATAAAATTCTTATGAAACATACTTGTTTCTTAATTGGTTATTCAATGATTAATTGATGAAATTATTATCAAACATGACTCTTTTCCATAGGTTAATATATGAAGAAATGTTTTTGAAACTAATTTCATTTAATGGATTATGATATGATATATGTTTTATGATATTATTGCACACATATGTATGATTTTCTTCATGTGATGTTTGGGTCCAATATCTCCATTTTATGAATTGGGAAATGATTATTGTTGTATGAAAAAAATGGGAACACGAGTGGTTATACTATGCATGAATTAATGGACCTTGGGTGGTCATATAAAGCTTAAAGAAGGTACACATGTGGTTAAACAAAGCCAAACTTGTTATAAATATCATAGTGGGTAGCCTTGATATATTAATTTCTATTCTAATGTTTATGATATTAATCTTTGTATTATACCAATGTTATTTACTCATGTATATTGTTCTTTTATTCCCTTATGATTAATGTATTATGGAATTCCGATCAATATTCCATGACTTGGGATTGTGATAGTTTATATGAATGGTATGATTTTAAAATGTTATTATCATATAATCATACTCTTACGTTCATGTTATGCATAGATATCTCCCTTATTTACCATTATTTAGAATTTAATATCACTATTTGTTATGTTTCTTTTCCCCATGATATGAATAAATGTATTACATATCATATTTTTAATAAGGGTGTTAGTTATGAAAACTATAGATGGAGATGATGTATCTTAACTACAAATGAGTTTTTTGTGTTACCATGTTTTCAAAGATACTTAATTATTATGGTCCTCTAATATGTGTTTCTATAATATAGTTAATATTTATAAAAAATGATGTAATATTTATGTATGATGAGAATAGGTTGTTATACCAAAGGTGAAAAATAGAATCATTTTTCATATTTCAATTCACTTTCTATATTTTCTATAAGAACTAGTAATCAGAGTAATACTGAGTGAAAACATTAATTTTTATCATAATTTCATTTGTAGGCTTTCAGTCTGATATGTTCTTTTTGTTTTTTTGTAAATCCCTAACCCTAAAATCCCTAAGCTGGTGTATTAATTTTATACATTGGAATATTTACAAGGGAACAAATCTTTAAAGAAAATTCAATTTGGGAGTCTCAAAAATCTAGAAAACATACATGATACCCAAAATAAATTTCGTATTAGAAAACATAAACATGATACATAATAAAATGTAATAAATAGCATCCATGAAGTTTTATTTAAATATTTAATCTTCATAACCCATGGGTAAAGAAACATTATAAGGGTGAACTAAAATGATTATTAAGGGAAACTAAATAGGAAAAAATAATGAATAAATGGGAATAAATTAACATTAAAAGGTAAATAACTGATAACAAATTCCATTCAAAAAACTAGATATGCGAAATTCAATATAGAAAGGTAAGAATAAAAAACACCTAAAATTTAAACAATGAATTGAAAATTAAATGTATCTATAGATATGTCGAAACAAAATCTCAAGAATGAATAATAATTTAAATATTTACAAAATAAATTAATAATTTTTTGATGTTATGTATTCGGTTAATGAGGACATAAACTGTCAAAATCAATCCAACAAATATTTTAAAACTACAGTTTGGAACCTGTTTAATTTGGTCCTCTTTATTGTCTCATGATAACCTATTGATTCATCCTGGAGCTATATAATGTCCGGGATACACTATTCATTTCATTTCTAATGAATTAATCATATAGAAAAATAAATTTAATCTATATAAAATATTACTTGTAAAATATTCATATTTAATAAAAGATACCAATTTATTAATAATTCTCCAGTTAATAATATAACAGTCAAAGTAAACACCATATGTAAAATGATATACTGTTTACCAAATAATAAAATCCATCATATGAAAATATGGATATTAAAGGAAATTTTGAATGAAAATGATTATAATGAAACTATTTTTTTCAATATATAGTTAAATATATTAAAAGGAAGTCAGATTACAAATATAATCGTTCAGAACATTTTTGAGGATAATAATATTTAAACACTCCAAAGTTTCCCAGCCCATATTGAAAAAAATAAATAATAATCTCCATAAATGAATAAAAATAACTAAAACTTACAATATCATGAGGGTAAGGATACTCATGATATAACAAGTCAAAATTTAGTATATACAAAAAATAAAAGTAAATTGGTTCATAATAACAAATTAGTCTCAATGGAATGTAAAATGAGACGAAGTTCCCTTACCTTAACCTTTCTTTTATTATGTGTTCTTTATACTACTTAATTTTGGTTTAATATAAGTTACTAACTTATAACAGATCCATAATCATTCTTATAATATCATATATTAACTTCTTACAATATTTTATTTCTTTTTTGTTAAAACTCTTTCATTATTTTAACTATTTCAGGAGTTAATTTCCTAGTTTTCACAAGAATGTTTTTACTTATTACATGTTCTTCCAATTAAATAGATTATGATTTAATCATAACTCGAATTTAAACCATGAGATAATTATCTAATATATTCAATATATATATGTATTTATAATTATCCATAATGTTTGGAGATAAGAAATTAATTTCACCATTCATGAAGATGGTTGGTTGTCCGTACGCATGAACACTACTTTCATTTATTTTTCATATTAAAATAATGGAAAAAATTATATAAATGTATATTATAATAATAGTATAATATATATGTCATATATGTTACATAGGTTTATTCAAATCATCCTCAACATGTTCCATGTAAAGTGTAAATGAATCACATCACTTTGAGGTGGCTGTAGTCCACACTTCCTCAAACTATGTTATTATATTAATGAAAAATGGGAGGTATTAATGTTATGTGTTATAAAATTATTAGAAAAATATAAAGAGATAATAAATATCATATATATCATTTATAAATATATCTTCCATCATAATGGCCTCTAAGAGAAGTTTTAACAGAAAAATGAACAATCATCATTTCCTGAGGCAACAGTTCACCGTAAATAGAAAAAAAATACTTTCATCACCCATTAGATATAAGTGTGTGTAAGAGTGGTTAAAAACATTAGAAGAAAAAATACTAGTATATTTATTATTATTTTTTTAATATACAATGATAAAATAATAATAGTTGAGGTATTGTAAAATAGAAATAAAACTAAAAATATTTAGGAATTTTGTTACCTCTTAATCGGGTAACTCATTTTGGTCTGTACCCAAAGTCTTATTGGATTGATTAATTCACAAGTAAGGGATTATAAAATTATTTTCAAGATTATTATGAGATATTTTTTCATATCTAGGTCTAGCCAAATTATCTTGAGAGTTGTATGGAAGTGGGAGGAGAAGAATCCCTTTTATAGTGGAGGAGGAGTGTCACTCTTGTAATATTTTCACAGTGGAATTACATACACATTTTCCACAATTCAATTATCTCCAATAAGGTAAAAACTTCTATCCAAGGGAGGATAGGGTCAATATATGGCTATAAAATTGATTTTGGACAATGTTATAGGTCGTTTTAGGCCTTATGTTTATGGTTTTGTCGTTTAATAAGCTAAATTTTCTTTTAGTTATTGTAATTCACTTTTATCACTTTCAATAATCCTTTTGGTCATAAACTATGCTTACCTAATTATAAATTATAAATTATTATTATTCAAAATATGGAGTCCTTGTTTCGAAATTACAATCACATATTTTGCATGATTTAATTAAATTCTTTCCCAGAGACTGCACAACAATGCACATTTTATGGTAAAAAGATCCAAATGTTTAGTGTGTTTTTATAGTCAATTTCAATGTGAAATTGATAACAATGACCTAATGTTAATTAATTGATAAAAATATTATGTAATTATACTTGAAAAATAATCTAAAACATAATTTATACTTATAAATAAATTATATGAAAAATCAGTTTTGAACTAGATTTTTGTATTTTTCGCAATTCATTTAAAAATGAATCTTCATAGAAAAATACCAAAAAAACACCCTACGATAATTTTTATGTATCTATTAAAAATACGGAGTTTATTTTTATATTTTAAATTTATAAAATTTTCAAAATTATATTTAAAATGGGTTCTCCATTAAAAGGTGGTAAAAATGTATAAATACAAATAAAGTATTTTATACATAAATCACGTTTTTTATTATAACCCTATAAAATATATTGAATGCGTATAAAAAAATATGTTATTATAGATAATATATATATATATATCACATTAATATCACTCAATAATTGTTATTAATTTATTATAGTTGGCTAAAACATATTTATGATCATAGTAAAGATTATATTTTCCTCTATATTCAATCAGTTCTTATATTAATTTCAAATTAGTTTATAATATAGGAATTCCTTTTATATATTTGTAAACCATATATTTTTGTAATATATTTAATTCTATTAATAACCTCTAATTTAATATATATGTTAAGTATTATTATATTAAGTAATAATATTTTTATAATATATTATTGTTTGGTAAAAACTTACTTTTGTGTGTAATGTATGATTTCGAAGAAATTATCTCTTGTATATAAGGCACACTAACTGAGTGTTGCATGAATTTATAAATTGAGAATATAACTTATACATTTAAAATAGTAAATATTTTTTTAATTTTCTAGGTATTATATCCCTTTATGTGCTTGGTGTCATGTGTCATGTGTGATATTGAATATATGGTTCTCACTTTCAAATTTTGGGTTGTTACATTCTCTGCACCTGAACAAAATTACACACTCCCAATTTAAATTTGATCACAGTGATAGAGGGATTGAAAATATACTATTTTTAAAAGATCCATATTTTATAAATGGTTAATACCACATATTCTTAATTAGAGAGAAAGAAACGTATAATAGTTAGATAACTAGGTTCCTCGGTACAAGAACATTGCTCAGAAATGGAAGCATGGATATGGAAGAAAAATACAGCAATCATGTTATGATGGAGAGTGATAGAGAACAAGTTTAGTTGAAAGATTTTTTCTACAAAACCCAAACCCTAGGTATGAATAACAGAAATCTATATAATACAAAATTATGATAATTGGACAATTGTTTCTTCCTAAAGACACTTTTTTTATACTTGAGGAATTATATCAATATATAACAAAGTAAGTAATTATATGTTTCTATAAATAAAATATAATCATTTGTTTACGGCTTGAACTGTTTTTATTTTTCTTCTTAAATTGTGAGTAATAAAATAATGTATAAAACTTTGTCCAAATTTCAACATAAACCATTTACTAAATGGTTAAAGTTTCCAAAATATTATGATCCAAAACATTAGAAACAATTTCACTGAATTTTTAAAATCAAAATTTCATTATATTTTAGTCAACAAGAAGTAGCATTAAATTTCCACATTCCAAACATGTCAATAACTTCATCACATATCCTCATGGAATATGGAAATAACTCTAATTATCATAAAACCTTATTGGAAATATTCATTCTACCTTATTCTTAATATAAGACATGTGTTATTTGATATATTACTCAAATCCAAAAGTATTGAATATTCCATCAATGATAGTATTGACCATTTGTCAACATGTCTTTAATAAGTTCCAAGGTAATCAACACTTATCCAAATAAGTAATTTTATCATTATTATCTCAACATCAAGAACATATTAAGGGTTTTATTTCCATCAATAATGTATTTTCTAAATAGATTTTCTTTTTACTGAATAACATTTCATGGTACCATTCAACATACGATCTCAAATACATAGAAAACCAATTAATGAAATATAATCCTCATATATTCCAAAATTATTACAACTATTAATTTTTTGATAAAATATTCAAATGATATAATTATCCAATAAACATATTAATCATTCCTCTTCATATGTAAAATTATCCTAACCTGATCATTATTCAATAACATCATTTGGGGTATATTCCTTTGACACTTAAGGCATTCATTTACGTAGTTTCCCATCCCCTTCAGCTGTAACACTGAATAATAGACTTTTTATTTTTTTTCATTTAAATAATTTAGAATAGTGACCCTTATCTCCACACTTATAAAAAACACTTATTTCATTCAAAAATTTACTAGGGTGATTCTTTCGATAATTATCACATGTGGGAAAATCCTTCATTCCCTTCTTACCTTTATCCAATTTTTTCTCTCCCATCCTTTTATTCTCTTACATTCCCTTAAATCCATAGGAAATAGAGAATAATTTAATTATATTTTTAATTCATGAGAAGATTTATTCATATGATGAAAATAGTTGGGAGACTATATCCCATTGAAATATTGGATGAAGACTATGAACGATATGATCTTCCTTACTCTCTATATCACGCACATTGGTTGTGTTCTCATTCCTTATTCTAGGAACCATTTTTAAATAATGGAATATACTAAATTACATCATAAAATAACATATAATCCCAAAACTAGTGAAACACATTTCATAAATTGAAAAAAATATTTATAGATAATCTCATAATAATAAACATGACTTATTTAGGAACGTTTTTACTTCTTAATTATTCATAACGGTTTTTAAAGAAAATATGAATTATCCTAAGATTATCCCCTAAGATTTTTAAACGAGATGTGAAGTATGACCTATTTTCATGTTCCAGGTTACTCCAATTCAAGACCAGAACACATTTTGAGAGTTATTTCTCTTAGGTATATCAATTCTAGAACCACGTCTACTTGTATTATCTAGATAGGTTTTTATATCTTGGAATACCCACAAAATATATACCTTACCAAAATTATAGGATGTTATTCTACACTCATCCTCAATATCTATCTTTGGGTTATGTTCCTTAATCTATGTTTTCTAAATATAGTTTCCAATGTTGTTTCTAAACTTATTTTGATATCAACTGTAACTCCTCAACCCCATAATCTCAGATTTGATGTATTATTTTATTACATTGGCATGTTTACAAGGAAAAAATCATGAAGGAACATTCTGTTTAACAATATCATGAAGATATATCACATACGTGATACCCATAATTCTTTAGGTATCAATAAATATAAACAAAATACGTAATAAAATAGAATAAATTTTATCCTTGAATACTTATTCAATCATTTCATCTTCATTACATGGGGATGGGAAACATAATATGGGTGATCTCAAATTCTCTATAAGGGTATGTAATTTATAATAAATAATGAATCAAATGAAATAAATTTACATGGAAAAGTAAATAACTGATAACAAATGCCCTTGAAATAACAAGATAAGAAAAATTAAAAATGGAATGGTAAGAAACTAAAACACTTTCCATTTAATCAGTGAACTAAAAATTAAATGTATCCATATATATGTCAGCACAAAATATCATAGATAAATAAAAACTGAAATATCTATGATGGAAATTATTAATTATTTGATCTCATGTCCTAGAAACATGAGAAACTATAATATCAAGATCCATCCTTCAGGTAGTTTAAAACTAGATGTGGAAACCTATTTAATTTGGAAAACTTAGTCATCTCCTAAGAACCTATTGCTACATCGAGAAAATATATATAGTCAGGGATACAACCATCATTGCATGTCCAAATAAGTCATCCTATTGAATAATCAATTTAATCAATAAAAAATATGAATTATCAGATATACATATTGAATAAAAGATATAGATTTATCAATAATTATCCAATTAATCAAATAACTATTAAAGTAAACACTATATGTCAAATTCTATATGGTTTAGGAAATAATATTATCCATAATATGAAAATATGGATATTAAATGAAATTTAAAATGAATAATTATTATAATAAAATTATTGTTTCAATATAATGTTAACAATCCCAAAATAAATTGAGATTTCAAAGATAATCATTAAGAACATTAGTGAAAAGAAGATTCTTTAAAAATTCCCAAGTATCCTAGACAACTTTAAAAAATTTAAATAATAATCAAAAAGAAGTAATAATATTAAATGAAACATATATTGTCATGAGGGTAAAGATAATCATGATATAACATGTTAAATTTAGTTTATACACCAAATAAAAGTGAATTTGTTCATATTAACTAATAAGTATCAATGGAACACAAAATGAGACGAAATCCTTTTACCTTAACCTTAATTTTGTTGTGTGGTATTTATCCAACTATATAGTGGTTAAAATTTGAAAATAACTTATAATAGAATGATAATCAGGCTTATAATATTATCTATTAACTTCTTATAATATTTTATAACATGTTTGTTATCACTCTTCCATTATTTTAACTCTTTTGGATGTTAATTGCCTAGTTTTCTCAAGTATATTTTGACTTATTACTTATTGTTAATATTACATAGATAATTATTTAATCATTTAAAAAAAGTAAAGCATGAAATTATTGTCATATATATTCAGTACATATTTATTTATAGTATTCCATAATTTTTGTAAATAAAAATTGAAATATATAGTTTATTGAGTCGATAGGTCGTACATACGAGTGAACACTTTTTTAGTTTTTTTCATATTAAAAGAATGAAAAATAAATTATAAATATTTATATTATAATTAAATTATAATATATATGTTATATATGTCACATATGTTTATTTAAATTATAATTAATATGTTCCATATACAATGCGAAAGGATCACATTGCTTCGAGGGGCGGTAGTCCATAATTCCAAAAACGATGTTATCGTATTAACATAAAATTAGAATTATTATAGGTATCTATTGTTAGGGGATTAAATAAGTATAACTACATAATAAATACCATATATATCATATATAAACATATAATATATCATAATTTCCACCATGATAGGTGGTAATGAAAAAATGAACATTTATCGTTTCTTAAGGAAACAGTTCCTCATACCTAGAATCAATATGTTAATTAACCATTAAATTGAAGTGTGTGTAAGTGTACGTAAAAACAATATAATAAAAAAATACTACTATATTTTTAATTTTTTTATAAAATTATGAAATAATAATATTTTAGGGATTGGAGAATGAAAATAAAACTAAAAAGCTTAAGGACGTTTTTACATCTTAATTGGGTAACTCCTTTTTGTTTGTACAAAAATGCTTACATGGAATCCTTATATCTCAATAATATGATTCTATAATTTAGTAGATTTATGTTGAAGAGATATTTGGGAAGATCTTGGGGGATACATAGTGGCTTTAGAGGTGTGATTTAGTGGGAGGAGGGAAGTCCCTTTTATAGTGGAGGAGGACTGGCACTCTTATGATATTTTCACAAAGGAGCTCCATACATGTTTTTCACATTAATAGTGACTCCAATAATATACCAAATTAGATAAAATGGAATATATTTTCTAATTTTGTTCATAAAATTTATTTGGGACAATTTTATTGGCTGTTTGAGTCCTTATGTTTAAGGGTTAGTCTTTTATTAAGCTTAGTTTTCTCTTAACCGTTGTAAATAATTTTAATCATATTCACTAATATTATTAGTAAAAAACAAAAATTTCCATCATAAAACATTATAAATTATTCATTTTAAACATATGTTGTCTATTTTTACAAATTCCAATCACATATGTGGTAGAGTTTAATTTAAATTTAATCCCATGGTCGAGAAAACAATGCGGGTTTTTAAGGTAAAAAATTCCAAAGGATTGCTATATTTCTGTAGTATATTTCAAAGAGAAATGGATCCCAATGAAATAAATTTTATTAACTAATAAAAATATAATTTATTTAAAATTTAAAACTAATATAAAACGTAATTTATCATTATAATTAAATTAGATGAAATAGTAGGTTTCAACTAAAATTCAGTATTTTCCAATTTTCATAAAAGAAGAATCTTTATCGAAAAATGAGAAACATTCTCCCTAAGAAATTTTTTATGTTTCTATTATAGATAAGAAGTTTATTTTTACATATTAAAATTTTAAAAGTTTTAGAAATTATATTTAAAATGTGTTCTCCATTAAAATATTGTAGAAATGCCATAACAAAAATATAGTATTTTATGCATAAAATTGGGTTTGTTTTTATCTTAAGGAAATAAAGTAAATTGGATGAATATAAAAATTATTTTAATGAATATAATATATATATATATATATATCACATTAATATAACCCAGTAATTGTAATTAATTAAATTTATTATGGTAAAAAATCTTTTTGACCATAATAATAATAATATTATCCTTTATATTCAATCGGTTCTTATATTAATTTCTAATTTGTTAGAAAAATATGAATTCATTTTATATTTTTTTAAACCATATATTTTTAAAACATATTTAATTAAATTCATAACAACTAATTTAATGTCTAGTTTAAGTTTTATTATATGAACATATAATATTTTAATAATATATTATTATCTGGTTAACACATTATCCTTTATGTAATGTCTTCTTTCGAAGATAGTCACTATTTCATGTAACACACACTAACTCAGTGTGGTATGAATTTATAAATATATAATATATAAAATATATTTATAATATTAAATATATTCTCCAGTATTATGGTATTATATCCCATTACACACTTGGTGTCATGTGTCATGCATGCTATTGAATATAAGGTTATCACTTTAAAATTTTGGAGTGTTAAATGTTTTCACATGAAAATTATGGTTATGTGATTTGAACAAACTATGGATAGAGTTTAATGATGTAAATATTTTAACAGAGTACAAAAAACTAATGTTTATAATACTAATACTGATTCATTCCTAGTTTATGTTCATGATGGTTGAACCAAAGAACCCATAATTTAAGGTCATCATGCATCGACCAAGGAAAAGGGGATGTGTGAAAAAATTACCCAATTAAGATTCTTTATGTAAACAATACTCTAAAAATACTTTTATAAGAGGATTAATATGTTATTAATCCACCCTCTAAAGTTTTTTATTATAAGTAATGGTGTGGGAGAGACACAAAAAAGGATGATCACTGACTATATTTGAAGGAAATATTCTACCGTGGAATAATTTGATAATAAAAGGACTCAAGGATTCTTTTTATTGGGATACAAACACATCCTTTTAGGAGACTAGAATGGGGGTGCATATGTAGGATCAAAATTGGGGAATGTATGCATAACCAAATAGTGGTTACCCAAGAAACCAGATACACTTGTTAACAATATCAATGAATTGTTTTTGAAATATTTGGATCTCAAGAAATGAAGGGTTATATGTTAGTTTAAGTGTTCATAAAAGGGGATGGAAGCATCCCAAACCTTAGTTGACCAAGAATAGTATATTCTTATCCATTGATAAGAAATGATATTTTTTTATAGTTTGATCTATTTAACAATATATAAAATGGTAAACATTTCTCGATGATTAGAATCCATTGATATGTACTTAGGTATCATATTGTTTAACATCATGTGATATGAAATTAAACGATTTTAATTTAACAACATGTGATAAGGACTTAAATGTAATTTACTTTATCATACTTATACTAGTACTAAGTTATTGTTCATTTTAACAACATCAGGAAATGAATTTAGTAAAATAGGGACATTTCATTATAATATAGGTCCTTAAGTTTATGACTAGTGCTAGAATGGGGGAATATTCATGCTCTCTATTTCATCCGTGTTGGAATGTGAATGAAACACTACTCAGTTCCCCTATGCTCAGAAGAGGAGGGAATTTTGGTTTTTTTAATTTGTGTATGTACTATTAAAATGGGGTCTTAGAGTCATTAGGTACCCTTGGATAATAGGAATCCTTCCACCCATAGTTCTAATATTTTTTATATTAAGATAAAGATTTTTTGCGGGGAATAAAATTTTAATATAAGTTAACAAATTTAGAACTCAATAGAGAATTATCTTATATATATTAGACTCATACATAAGTGAGGATATTTTAATTCGATTCATATTCGAAATTTTTTTTTTCATGTGAGATGGAAAAAATCCGTGTTTCAGGTTCATGAAACACTATCTAGAAAATGGAAGTTTAATAGAAAGATCTAGAATACCAAGTTGAAAGGGTTATTTCTTAAAACGTTAGGTATAGGTCTAGTGTATAGGGTATTGAAATTTTTATATAAAAAATAAAGATAGGAATCAAGCCACACATAATTCCTGTAGTGAAATCCTCTATATAGATTTGAATCATATGTAGAGGGATGGCATTTTTTCATAGAAATTGTGGTTTCACATAGGAGAAGAATTTTTAGAACCCTCAATTATGATGTGGTAATAAGAATGAAGAAACATGTTTTACTTATATAATCCCCACATATATTGAACTTCTATAATGGGAGAGATACATTTCCATTTTAATGTTATGGTTGGGCCTATGATTGAAGGTCCCTACATCACTACATATACAATAAATATTGTAACCAATACAGACATTGTTATTGAAAAAATGACCCGTCAATAGATCCAACTCATATATAGGGGAAATAGGGATTTTTAATTTCTAAAAATTGTGTTTGGTCATAAGACAAGGGATTTGGTCCTCACTATGTGTTCAATTAAAGAAGGAACCCAACTATACATAGTTCATATTTGGAATTCAACATTAATAGATATGACTCATATATAAGAGAATGAGAGAAATTTTATCTTGAATGATCTAGGATGGTTCTAGAAAAATGGATTTAGGTGTCACTAGGTATTGATTTAACACAATAATCATGTTTTATGTTATTATTTTAAATGATTTCCCCTATAGAAATATGAATCATATGCAAGGTAAAGGTAATTTTTTAATAAGAGGTCCATAAATGATGGAACCTGTGTTGAATAATCCTATTAATATTTGGATCAAATGTTTCATGGAGGATTTTAACGTTTCATTTTTTCATTGATCTAATTTAAGTGTAAAACAAAAAAAAATCTTATTAGTACTAAAATGGAGAAGATGTTTTCCTGAATTTATAGTGATTTAACCTACTTCGAAGATGCGGTCGGTGTATTTTTATCCCCTGTAGATATATCTGGTATTGGAATTATAGGTTTCACTCTATATCCTATGAGAAGGGTAATAAATTCACACATGATTCTTATATTGTAATTCCATATGAATATTATTCTTTTATATAGGGGTGCTGACATTTATCATTGATGAAATTTACAACAAGGCTAGGATAAGGGATCCCAACATATTTACGTGTCTTGTGATGATAGGAATCAAGCCACACATAGTTATTATGTGACATACTGTTTTCATATATTTGAATTATACTCATGGAATATGTGAAACCATTTTCCAAAGTCCCAAGAAAATTATGGGCTAAATTATTTTACAAGGATCAAAATATCAAGCTAGGAAGAAAGATGGCATATGGAATTAACCACTTTGAAAAATTAAGAGTAAATAAGGAATGACTTAGTGGGGAATTTAGTTTAAGATCACAATTATTTACTTATTTTTGTTTCATTTTGAGGTCATGTGATAAGGACTGTGATGTCATGTAGAATAAGGTCATGCAATATAGACCTTCACCTCACAATATAAGGTCATGCACCTAGGATGTAGTTACATAGTTTTATGTCATGAAACTAGGAAAATGACCATGTACTCTATAATAATATGATATGGAAATTGGTGATATTTAGTTTATCATATTTTTACCTAGGATTAGATGTTGTGAAATTTTATATCATGTTATAAGGGTTTGGATGCCAGGCAGTTTTACATCATGTGATGATGACTTGGATTCTATATAGTTTAACATCATATAAAGAGTACATAGATGGCATTAATTTTAATATCATGAACTAAGGAAATGGATGAGTGGAATTTTTTTAAAAAACATAAGAAACCTCACATTGGTATGGAGAATGAATATTTCCCATGCATTCTGGACAAGGTGTGAGATCTATAGAAATAGACCATATGTATAACATAAGGTTCTATATATATTGGTTACATCGTAGGGAGGGATACTCCCATGTATCATCTAGGTTACTATAAACAAATAAATATATACTTAAAGTAAATGGTTGTGGTGGAATTACTTATTAAATTCTAACAAAATTTGATTATGACGAACTTCCAGACAGTGAAATGTATGAACGCACTTATCACCATGTCGTTATAACACATCAAATCACTTTTGTGATTATTTATCTATTGAAAAATTTCCACAAAGAGGGATTTAAATAATTTTAAATTGAACATAAATGGTAAAAACCACCTCTATACCATAGACATTAAAGTGTAAGGACATTTTTTTGATAATATGGGTTATCGAATGAGAGGATCATAAGGAATGTAAAATATTTTTTTGATATAATTTATTTTCATTATATCCTATTGTCTTGAATATATTTTATATTTTTTGATAAAAACAAATATTTACCCATTATCCATTATGTTATAGCAGGTTGGATGGTTATACTCAATTTTATACTAATTATAAAAACTTTTAAACTTGTAAGTACATAACATGATTCGATTTTCTGTCAAAATATTGTGGGGAACACCATAAATGATGATGATGTTACACTTCGTGATGTTTATGATGTTCGTCATCCAAATATAATTGAGGGTATGGGCTTGAACTATTTGAAAATGGTGTTTGAGTAAATAAGGGTATATTTAAATTCATAGATTTAGCAGGGGATAACATCTTATGACATCAATTCCCAATAAAAAATTAGCTAGGAGTATTTATAAATTTTCAATTAATTTATTGAAATACAGATAATGCATTATAAAATCATGGAACATCATGGTGTTTTTCACAGAACCCTATGTCAACTTTTTCTATAAATAGCCAAGTTTCATGTTTTATTGGGATAACATAGTCTATGAATGATGAGAACTATTGGAGCCTACATGTACTTCCATCATGATGGAAAGGGTCTCTCATTTTTCAATGATTCTAAGGATGACTCCCTTAAATCCCCATTTATATTGTAATTTTTATTCATTCGAGCTATCCAAAAGGCTGAATTTTTATGCTTAACACTGGATATGTTACTATCTATCTTGGTGTGATAGAAGAATCCTTTTTAAGAGTTTATCCATTATGGTGATTATCCATATAGTAACAGTATCTATTGAAGAGGATGTTAGTTCATCACACCTTAGGAAAGTACTAATCTAATTTAATTCCTCCATGTTATAGATGATGATTGGTAAACTACCCTTTGATGTTTTGTGCATAATAAAGTATCATCATGTTACGGTTTATCTAGGTTTGTGAACATATTTTCTAGTGTATCATTTTAATAATTTATTAAGAAGGGATGTGATTTAACATCAACTCAAAAGTGAATTTCACTATCTATCGCTCATATACTCAAGGAGAGGGGATAACTCTAACTTATTAATGGCCTAATAACCACTAAAATTCTTAATCACTTATTTTAAATATCTATTAAAATTCAAATGTTTTATGTATATGATGATTTCATTCTAGGCCCATGATAAGATATTGGTATTCTACCATGTTATTGGTGATTTCCTTGAATAACAAGAAAGAATATTGTAGATTTTCCTTTGTTTTTGGAGATAAAGAAAATTTAATTTTATAGAAATTTTGTGTAATTTTTTTAATTATATGGAATTATATTTAGACCACATGCTTTGAAAAAACATGATTCAGAGGCCCGGTGAGCCCAAAATAGTATTTTGAACTTTTTTTAACGTACATTCACTAAACGTGGGAGTGAGTTTTTCTAACATTTTAACTGGTTCTCAGATCAAAAATCTAAAGACACCATTGAAAATGAAATGTCAGGATTCACCTATAAATGACTTAAATTTGGAGAGAAAGGGCCAATCAGAAAAGTTGTTTTTCGGACATTTTGAGAAAAATAATAAGTTCATTTGAAAGTATTATTTTGTTTCTTTTCTCAATGATGAGTGGAGGACAGTGACACTGTGGGGCAGTGATGATGCAGTGATGAGGTGCATTAATGGGACTCATTAATGGATATTTAAATCATAGTTTAATGATTCTTGAATGACACATAACAACAATAATGTTTCATAAATGAAACAACATAACAACACAACATCGCAGCGCAACAGAAACGTTGTTACGTGTTTCCTTTTAATAGTATTAAGAATTGGAGGAACGAGGATTAAAATTTTGGGATTCTCTGACAATACTTTAGTAGAATACCTCTCCAATGAAGAACAAAATGATGAATGTTGGAGGATCAGATTTGGAGGTCGATGAGCTGCCACAGATGCCAATGATCAAGGATAGAAGACGATGCAAAACTCTTCCTTTAACCTCAGGGGATCCAATGTATCCAAGTAGGGGTTTAATTTGTGAAAATTATTCCACATTCTAATTCTAGAAACGATGAATATAGATCATCCCATAAAAAAGTTGATCCATGAATCATGCGTTTATGTGGGAGGCTAATTTTTTTGATATTTTATTTAATTGGGGTTGAATTATAAATTTTTTATTGGATTGAAATCCCCGAACCACCCATGATTATGTACATATAACGTAGAGGGTGTGGGCTGACTTGAACAAAGGACCAAACAACTTCAC
The DNA here is from genome assembly GCA_963277665.1 of Viscum album. Taxonomy (NCBI): domain Eukaryota; kingdom Viridiplantae; phylum Streptophyta; class Magnoliopsida; order Santalales; family Viscaceae; genus Viscum; species Viscum album. The sequence continues at coordinate 1,411,525,275 of OY728125.1, forward strand.
TGGTGTGATATTTGTGAACAGATTGACCAAAATGGTGGAAAGAATCATCTGAGACCATAACATTGTTGGAGGTGACCCAAGAGTCCCGTAGGTGCGAACGGATCGAAAAACGAACCACCAGAGCAATTCCAGTAGCCCACATAAGTAGTCGTCGGTGCTGGCCCACCAAGTGGAGGTGGTGTTGCCTATGGGTGCTATGACATAGGAGGCCGTGCCAACCTGTACCATGGATGATGAGTATGCCGGCCCTAGCCGGCTACACTGGAGTACGATGATGTCCCCCTTGGTGCACCCCAGTGGCAGGAGGTCGCAGCCAGCTGGCCGTGGCAGCAATAGGGTAATGTGGCACTAGGCGGGCACCACTTTGAGGGGTGGCCCATATCCAGGCCACTTGGACAAGCTGGCGAGCTACAGTCATTCTCATGTGGTAGAAGGAAGGATCTGCATTTGTAGGGCCAATAAAGGCAATATGCGGCAACCGACCACATCCAATTCCGATGATGCACCCCCAAACTACACCACAAAGACCGGGAATTGGGCTGGTAGACCGCCCCTACAGCCAGTGTGCTAGACCCATAACACTGGGCTGGAGCCATGAAAGTAGGCCGGAGCCACACCGGCAAGGCAGACCCACACCCTTCAGGTCGGGCCAGACTAGACTCGGTCGTCGGGCGACCCACCAGGCTGGACCCTCGGCCAAACCAGACCGGGTACAGCAAGGCCCATTGGGTAGACCATACCAAACTGACCAAGGGAAAACCCAGATCAGGTCGATTCGGTTGAATTAAACTAGGGTACGTGGGACCCCCATGCTAGGTTGGTAGGGTCAGTCCGACTGGGTCAGACCGGGCCTAGAAGCAACCAGCCCCTCTTTACTAAAATGCTCATATTTTGAAAACTAGGTGTCCGATTGATGAGCCGTTTTCAGATTTGGGACCCTCTTGAAAAATAAGAGATTTTGGAATTCCTTGAAGAGGATTTCATGGATTTTGAGAATAGATGAATGGATTTTAGGGAGGTTCTACCCAGTATGATACGTACAAAATCCTTCTATTGGATGAGACCCGGGGACTGCTAACTTTTTACTCAGTGAGAATAATCTATGGCCCAATGGTAAGCACTTATATGTGAAATTTTAGGCCCATGGTGGGAATAACATATGGGTGACTTTGCAGGCCCATGGTTCGTGACAAGGAGGAGTACCTCTATTGGCCAAGATTAGTGGAAATAAATTCTATGTGAATGTGTAGACCCACTATATGCGATGAGGAGGTGTACCTTAGAAATCCAAGGTTAGGGGTAAGTACTTCTGTGTGACTTGGTAGGACCACTGTAATTGATAGAGGAGGAGTTCTCCAGTAGCTGAGTTGTTTGATGATGTGACTGATGATTCTTCTACCACTAACCTAAGTGTATACCTGGGGTTATATATCTTGTGCATTGGTATTTACTTTGAGGATTGTTGTGTGGTATTTTTGTTTTTGTTTCAGGAATCTTATAGAGTATATTGTCACTCACCCCTGGACGAGTTTCACCCGCACATGTTGTGTCTACTATAGACGATCGACATTTCGGAAGAGGTGCTCAGGGAGACGGGACAGACTGATGTTATGAAGAAGGACTTGGTGGCCTTGGACTAGGTGGAGCAAAGTAGTTTTGGGTGAAAATGATGTAATAATTCAGCTTCCAATAGCTACACAACTCTTACAATCAGGTGAAGTTTCCCATAAATGGCCATCCGAGTTTGTTTTTTGTACTTTTTTGTTTCAGTTCATCAGTTAGGTTTGTATTCTGGCTCACTTGTATTAGTTTTACTTGTACTCAGATTCTTTTTAGTGATTCTTTTTTCCTCTCACTGGTAGGTTGATGCCTTCGGCACTAGTCACCATCTCCTGGCCTTCGAGAGGCTGGCTTGGGGTAGCCATGACATAGGACATGGGGGACGGGTTGGGAAAAGGCAGTATCAGAGGTCAGTCATTGCTACCATAGAGACCGGAAGTCTATTGTATTTTCAGGGAAAAAGTGTTATGTGTTGCGAGTTCGACTTTCAGATTTTAGGATCTAGTTTTGGTTTAGCGGCCGACGTATCCTTACACCAGGACCTTGAATTATGATTTTCAGCTTAATACATGAAAACATTTGTTACATAAGTGTCTCTATATGTTCTTTTGAATAAGAGTCAGCTCACCATGTATAATGTTTTGACCATGGTACATCTTTATCTATATCAGGATGCCTCCACATAGACGACCACCCAATATCCTAATACAATGTCCAAAGGATAGCCAACCTAGAGACGAGGAATCTGTTCGAGGACCAGTTCATGAAATGAAACCATAGGGTGGTGTAACAGTGCTACCATCACCAGATGGTCAGCATATACTACTGGTGGTTTCGATAGAGGACATGCCAGACACAATGCCTCGCAAGAGTTTTAGAGATAGAGACCTCCTAGGTTTAGGGGAGAGACAAATACTCAGGTCGCTGAGGACTGGTTGGAGGTAGTGACTTGGGTCATCATCTTAATGAGGACACTACCTAATAAGATTGACATCTTATTAGCGGCCCTTCTATAGAGCTCGACTAGTATATGGTAGATCTTGACCACCCTGACGTACGATGAGGCGACCCTCACCTAGGAAGACATTAAGAAGCTTTTTCAAGAAGAGTTTTCCATATGACCTTGCACTATGTGATCTTTCAAGAGTTTATTCACCTAAATCAGGGTAGCATGATTTTGGATAAGTACTCAATAAGTTTTAACAAGAATCCCCGCTACTCGAAATATATGGTGAGAAACTCTTTATTTAGGGCTCGAGCCTCTGAGCAGGGACATGGGCGGGATATCATGTCATCAGTATTGTCTCTTATAATCCCTACTCAGGCTAGGGTGATAGTGAGATCCCAACCGGTAGAGATCTTCTTTGTGGAGTAGGTGCCCAGAGCAAGAGCTAATAGCAGACCCCGGGTGGTGGAGTCTTCATCAGTTAGTAGACAGTAGACATGAGGGTCTAATCGAGGCCATTTATTTCAAATGACAACCCAAGGACTCAGGTTCGAGAGTGCGGGGATCCCGGACTAGAGGGAGTCAGTTATGAAGCTAGATTATCTTCTTGTGTGGTTGGTAGGGACGCATCATATGTGACTTCCCAATCGGCCTTACAGATGACCAACATACATTCAAGGGGTCACTGAGGAAGAGGCATTTATTAATGTGAGGAGATCTGTAGGGAGGCATACATGGTAAGGGAGCAGGCTGAGTTGTATGTGGTGGGAGACAGTTTGAGGTGTTACCGCCAACACCCACAGTGGTCTACCCCAACCTCAGGGACCAGGCGGACAAGGGTGAGCACAACTTCATGCAGTAGAGGTTTATGAGCATAGAGATCCAAATATGATTCAAGGTATACTATGTGTCTTCTCCACCCTAGATGAAGATCTTATAGACATTGGTTCTAGTCACTCCTTCCTTTCCACAACTCTTGTTTAGATATTGGATATTCTCGTGTAGTTGTTGGCTCAATCCTTATGGATAGAGACTCCTACGGCAGAGGACTCAACGATTAAACACTAGTTCCAATAGGGTGAGATTAATCTAGTAGGTGAGAACATCATCTTGGATCTCCTAGTAGCCACATCAATGCCTTAAGATGTCATCTTGGCCATGGGATGGTTATCCACAATCGATGCTAAGATCGACTTTTTTAGGCATACACAGTAGTGTGTCCGTGGAGATAGGATATGGTTTTCCTTCACCTGTGAGAAGGAAACCCCTTTAGTGCAGGGTGGACTTTTTAATTAGGACGGTGTATCTGATCACTCAAATGTTATATAGACTCAACCTTAGTGTAGTGGATGAGAGGAGTCCATGTTTTACTATAGTTGCACATGAGTATGAGGATGTTTTTTTTGAGCATATTCTAGGACAACCTCATTACAGGGAGGTAGAATTATTAATACACCTACACCGTAGGAATACACTGATATCCACAACTAAATATCAGATGGATCCCATGGAGCATCGTGATTTGAGGGTAATTCTAGAGGACTTGCATGAGAAGGGATTTGTAAGGCCCATCGTTTCACCATGGGAAACCTCGATGTTTTTTCCAAGAAGGAAGAGGAGAGTTTGAGGTTGTTTGTGGAATTATGATGCCTGAACCAGGAAACTATGAAGAGCATGTATACACTGTATAGGATCAATGACCTCTTCAACATCCTGAAGGGAGTGGAGTGGTTTTCAATGACAAAACTCAGATCAGGTTATCACCAACTTTAGGTATGAGATGAAGATGTACTGAAGACAGCCATCAGGTGCCGTTATAAACACTATGAGTTCTTGGTGATTCCATTTGGTGTTAAAAATTCCTCAGAAGCATTCATGGGACTCATTAATAGGATATTCTAGCCTTAACTTGACCGGTTTGTTGTGGTCTTCATTGAAGATATAATGGTGTAGTCAGTGTCAGAGGAAGTGCATTCTACAGACCTGTGAATTTTCGTGGATATACTCCGAGAGCATCATATTTATGGAAATATCTCGATGTTTAAATTTTGGATTCAAGAATTCCACATTCTTAGACACATCATCTCAGAGGATGGAGTTTCAGAGGATCTGGGGAAGATAGTGGTAGTTCTTTCTTGGGAGCCGCCTAAGAGATTGACTAAGTAGCGTAGATTCTAGGGGTACGCTGGTCACCATCGAAGGATTGTGCCCAACATTTCCATAGTAGAATCACCCTTACCAGATTTGACACAAAAGGGAAAACCCTTTGTGTGGGTGGAGAAATATCAACATAGTTTCTAGGATATGGGGCAGAGGGTAATTAGTTCCACCATCTTGTAACTACTAGAAGAGGGTTTTGGGTATATAGTTTATTGCGACACATCAGGGACCAAAGTGGGTTGTGTCCTAATGTAAGAGAGAGTTTATCACACATTTCTCATGCTAGTTGATTCAACATGAGCAGAACTATGTGACCCATGACCTTGAGTTAGCAGTAGTGTTCTTTGCCTCGAAGATGATGCATCACTACTTGATGGTTGAATAGTTTGTGGTTTACTCTAACCATAAAAGTCTTAGTAATATCTTATAACAGGAGGACCTAAACCATAGACAGTGGTGATTTATAGAATTCTTCCAAGACTATGACTTTGAGATAGTCTATACTCATGGGAAGGGAAATGTGTTGGAAGATACATTCATCAGGAGGACTAGATTGCAGCTACTGAGTGAGGAGATAGAGTAGTTAGCCACAATGTAGATATCCTTCATGGATGACGGTGGATCTACTTACCTATAGTAGATCAAAATTACTCCCCCACTCTTACAGTGAGTCTGGGAGGCACAGCTAGTGAATGTTGACTATCAGGACCAACTTGATCAGTTATCCTCAGGACGAGCTCTTGATGGATTTTCGATAGGTGAGGAACATGTCATCCTTTTTATAGGGTACACCGTAGTAAAAATGATGTTATGTGGGGATGTGTTTAGGTAGTTACATAATTTCCTTTTGGGGGTACATCCTGGAGTGGAGAAGATGTACTAGGACCTATGATGTCAGTACTGGTGGCTAGGGATAAATAAAGCAGTGGACAAGTTCTTTTTTCGATGCCTAAATTTTCAGCAATTGAAGGCCGACCATCAGGTTCCAATAGGCTTGGTCTTGCCTCTCAAGACACCAGAGTGGAAATGGTATGGTATCTCAATGGACATCATGATAGGGTTACCACATACATCTAGGTGCCATGACTCTATCTAGATGATCATTGACAGACTCACCAGGTCATCTCACTTCCTACCCATCTAGGAGTACGAACTGGTACAGGGCTTAGGAGATCTATAATTCCAGGAGATAGTTCCACTTAACGGGGTGAATTCAATGATCATATCAGTTCATGATTCTCCTTTTACATCTTGACTTTGGAGGGTATTAAAGGAGGCGTTCCAGATGTAGATTCCCTGGAGCACATCTTTTGATCCCTAGATGGATGTTCAGATGGAATGGATCATACAGATCTTGGAAGAAATGATATTTTCTTACGTCCTAGATTTTGGTCACAGTTGGGAGTAACACCTACCACTAATGTATTTTCCATACAAAAATATATATCACTCCACCATTGGCATGTCACTATTTGAGGCATTGTTCAGGCGACCATACACATCACCCCTATGCTAGAAAGACCCAGGGGAGTCGGAACTTATAAGTTCAGAGTTATTATAGGCTACCACTAAGAAGGTGTAGATCATCAAAGAGTGGTTGGGGACTGAAAAGATAAATAAGAAGTCTTATGTCGATAAGAGAGAGAGACCCTTTCATTTTGAGGAGGTTGGTCATGTTTTCCTCCGTGTCTCACCCCGACGAGGATTGTAGAGATCTGGTCATGGCAGAAAGCTATCTTTGAGATTCATTGGGCCTTTTCAGATCCCGAGTAGAGTTGGAGAGGTGGCATACTACCTAGATCTTCCACCACATATGAAACAAGTGCATGATGTTTTCCATGTATCACAGTTGAGGAGGTATGCACATTATCCATCACATGTCATCAACAGGGGAGAGTTGTATATAGATGATGGGGCGACGTTTGTGGAGTTTTCAGTGGAAATAGGGGATCAACTTAATCAGGTCCTTTATGGATGGTCTATTACTTTGGTGCATGTTCGGTGGTAGCCCAGGAATCTCTAGGAGAGAACATGGAAGTGAGAGCCTCCAATTCATGCTCAGTACCCCCATATGTTTGTTTATTTTTTTTTTCATTTTAGGGATGTAAACATCAATGTGGGGAGACTGTAATGTATTATGAATTCCATGTAATTTTTTAAATTATATGGAATTATTCTCATACCGCTCACATTGACGCCATGTGATTCCGAGGCTTCGTGAGTCCAAAATAGAATTTTGAATGTTTTAAGGTTTGTTTACTAAACATGCAAGTGGGTTTTTATATCTTTTTAACTAGTTCTCAGATCAAAAATCCAAGGACACTGTTGAACTCATAACTTATGGATTTTTCCTAGAAATAACTTAAATTTGGCTGAAAAGGGTTGAGTGGAAAAATAATTCCGGACTTTTTGAGAAAAATAAAAAAATAATTTAAAACTATTATTTTATTTATTTTCTTACCGAGGAGTGGGGGACGATGATGCTATGCTGTAGTGATGTGGTGACAACAAGGATCATTAATGGAACTCATTAATGAATCAATAACATATAGTGCAATGAAACTTTAATGATGCGTAAGAGATACATTGTTTCATAAATGAAATAACATAATTACATGACAGCATAGCTTAGCGGAAGCACTATGACATGTTTCCTTTTAATAATTTGAAGAATTGGAGAAACGAGGATTCAAATATGGGGATTCTCCAGAATCCTCTTGCGGAATACCTCACTAACGAAGAATGTGGCGACGAACATTGGATGATCCACTAAAGAGGTTGATGAATGGAGAAAAACTCCAATGATCATGGATCGATGATGACATGTTACTATTTCTTCATCCTCAGTAGATCCAAAATATCTATGTAGGGTTTTAATTTTTGTAGGTTCTTCCTGTTCTTCTTCAAGAAATGTTGAACGCATTTCAAACCATGAAGAGGTTGATCCACGAATAATGTTTTTATGTGTGAGGTTAATTTTTTTTATTTTTTTTCTACTGAGGTTGAATTATCATTTTTCTATTGGACTGAAATCCCCGAACCTCCCATGATCATAAATTTCTAACGCATAGGATGCAGGCTGACATGAAGAAAGGCCCGGACCCCTCCTCATATGCACTCCTTATGAAAGGATTGTCAAAAATGGAGGAAATTTGTGTCTAATACCATCATGGTGATGGTGGAAACCCAAGAGGCTCGTAGGCACAAATGAATCAAAAAACGGAAACGAGAGAAAATATGGTGGCCTGCAGAAGGGGCCGCTGAAGCAGCACCTTCTGGAACGGTAGCACCTAGCCTACACCAGCTGCATGGAAGAGGTGGCACCAATCAACACTCGCGACTGATGAGGTGGATAGACCTCATTGGTCGTGCTGAAGGATGACATGATTCCCATCAATGCGCTATAGAGGCAAAAGGCCATGGCTAGATGGCCATGGCTGTTGCGGGGTGACGTGGTGCTAGGCGGGCACCGTGTGGATGGGTGTCCTACGTCCAGCCCACCCAAACGAGTGGGAAAGCCGCAGTCATTCGACCAAGGAAGAAGGAAGGCCCCAAGTTTGTTGGTATTATGGAGGCCGGACTGGAATCTAGCTGCGTCGCGTCCAGACGGCGCACCTACAGCCTACACCGCATAGGCCAGCTTCAAGATGGTGGGATGTGCCCCTAGATAGTGGTCCAAACTCACTGTCCAGCGGGCCAGTCTCATGGCCCAGTGGTTCGGAACCACACCGGTGGGCCAGACTCACAACCAGTAGGCCGAACCCACCTCGGCAGGCTGGACGTGCACCCTTAGGGCCGGGTGAGACTAGATCGAGTCACTGGACAACTTGGGGGCATGACCCTCAACCAAACCGGGCCCGGTCCAACAAGGCCCATTAGGCCTAGCCCATTGTCTAGGCCGAACCTGACCAACCCAGATCCAAAACAGGTCAGGTTGAGTCGGTTGAATTAAAATTGTGTATGTGTGACCCTTGGGCTGGGTTAGTTAGGTCGATCTGACCGGGTCGAACCGGGCCCATACGTAACTCATCCCTGTTTACTAAAAGGCCTATATCTTGCAAACCAGTCATCCGATTGGAAATCCATATTAGGTAATAGGACTCTATTAACAAGGTATATATTTTTTAATAACATGATGTGTATTTAATATAAGGTGAGATGTGATGAATTTCTTGAGTTCTGGTTCTCCCAAAAACGTATGTACTGAAGCTTGAGATGAATGACTAGTGTGAATCACTTATGTGTGACTTTGCAAGACAATGGTGGGAATAACTTCTGCATGACTTTGTAGGCCAATGGTATGTGATTATAAGTAGTACCTCAGTTGGAAAAGATTAGTGGGAATCACTATTGTGTAACTTTGTAGGCTCACGGTACGCGAGGATGAGGTGTACCTAAGAAGTCCAAGGTTGGTGGTAAGCACTTATGAGTGACTTGGCTGGCCCACTATACTTAATAGAAGATTATTTCTCCGTAACCCTACTTTTATATGATGTGACTGATGTATCTTCTAACACTACCCTATCTGCATACTCTATGTGAGTTGACTTGTGCATCAGGCATTACATTGAGGACTGTTGTGTTGTCTTTACTTTTTTTTTCCAGGTCCCTACTGATTATATTGTTACTCTACCATGCACAGGCTTTTCCCACATGTGTTGTGAATGGTTTAGATGATCAACATTTAGATAGATGTGCACAGGGAGACAGGACTGACAGATACTATAATTATTGACTTGGTGGCATAAAACCAAGAGGGACACAGTAAGTATGGGTAGATAGAACGTACTGCTTCATCTTTCAGTAGCTACACTACTCTAATGATATAGTGTGTTTTCCCACAGATACCCATCAATGTTTCCTTTTTTTTAATTTTCTGTTTTGTAATTCAGTTGGGTTTTTATTCTAGACCACTTGTCTTAGTTTTACTTGTAGTCAGCTTAATTTTAGTGATAATTATTTCATATTCAGTGTGTGGGACTTAGTTAGGTGTGTGTGTGCATACAGTTACTCAATCAATTTCCTCCCACTTTCAGGTTGACGCCTCCAGTACAAGTCGGCAACCCCTAGTCTTCAAGAAGGTGGGCTTGGTGTAGACACGATAGAGGCCCCGGGGGACGGTACATGACAATAAATCACGAAAACAACTTTATCATGCTTAAATATTTCTATAAATTTCCTAGATAGGTTTTGAGAGAATCTATCAAAATACATCTCTAATGTTTGGATATTTCTATTAGAATAAAAAATCTCCTCACCCAGAAGCTCAATATTTTCTAACATAATGTTTTTGGTAGGATTTATTGTGATAAAATAGACTATAACCTACCCTTTGGGTGCCTTCTGTGATAAAAATTGGATGCCATATTATTATTTTATAACATCCAATTGGGTATATTTTTAGTCAGTAATGGGATATTGAGGATATAATTGACTGGGTTGATGTAAGTGACTAAGTAAAACATAGTACCTCAACTTTTGAAATGAAAAAACACATGAATCTCAGTATTTCATGAAATCATAATATTAGGATTCAGTATCTAACGTTTTTCTATTGATATCGTAGATAAAATTTCATCCCCCTTCATCAATTATTTGTGAATAAAGGGAACTAATGCCCACCCCTTAGAATCCATGTATAGGATAATCAGTTTCCCTTCAACTATCAAAATTATGACCAGTTCATCTAGAAAATACCACCTTATTTTTTAAATGATTGTTGGAAATATCCATACCATCGATAAGAAAATCATTTCTTTATCAATTTCTAGAAGTGGAGGCATTTTATGGCCTTGTGAAATATGAAACACCGGATGTTTGAAATAAATCACTAAATCCATATCAACTAATTCTGGTTTTGAGGAGGTTCTATTATGAGTATCATAGAAGTATTCTCATTTTTTTTTACCTCAATTCCATTCTAGAGTAACAAAAAACCATGATATTTTCTATAAATTACCTTAAAAGAACAATTGAGAGGATTCATTTTCAACAAATGCTAGAAAAATTTTATGAAAATTGTTTTGAAGGTTCATTAGGGTATTTGAAGGTGGTTTCATCCTCATATATACAGTGTATATTGTTCTAATTCCACATTGAGTGCCCACCCATAATGTAATGTGTTTCGAAGCATGTAGTCACATCAATATGGAGTTCCAATATTGGAACTAGGAACTCATATTTTGGAATGTATAGATTGAGATCCCTGAATTTGATATAGAACCTGATCAGCTCAGTTGTTCTATCAATTATAAAAATTTTGGGGATTAATTTTTTGAAATTCACCTCATGAATGTAATTGGATTTAATAATAATTTAAACTATAGACATTACCTTGGTATCATGCATGGGATGTGTTCTCCAAGATACCTACTTGAATAATCAATGATTTCCTAGAAGCGACATATGATGGGTAGCCCCATCAAGATTCATACATAATATCCCTTAATAATTATAGACAAATAATTAATGGTGTATTATCAAGAAGGATATATATATATATCATACTCTTATAAAGGGATAGAGACATTGATCAATGTGTTCCACGATTCCTCTTTTGTACATTCATTTACTTCTTTAAGATCATCAATGTTGGTTGATACCGCCTACTCAAATATGGGAGGAGAATCTCTATGATCTTCATCTTCCTTTTTAATTTTAACATTGTATTACTTTTTCTAAAAATTAATAAATAATATAGGTATATATATATACCTTATGGAGGATGTAGAGACATTCATGGCCCAGGGACTTCAAATGCACGAGTATCATGATCTGGTGAACCCTAAAGATTCTCTCTTTCTTCACAATTTTCATTTGGGGTAAAATAAATAATGAAATAGTAATATTTTTTTATACATTATAAGATAATTATCAATTCCCATAGATGGTATAAGGGAACACATCGATCTTGATCATATACCAAGGGTATCCATGTATTCTAATTAAGGAAAAGGAGTACTCTTATTTTAATAAGTTCGACCTGTGAAATTAATCTACACAAATATGAAATGAAAACATTTTGATGTGAAGTTTGTAAATGGAATAGTTGTTACTATTGATAAATGGTACAATAAATCTTATAAAAAATAAATACATTCAAATTATAGACCAACATATTCTATTTGATTGTTAGGAAGTAAATAATCAATGATAGTTAATCTCTAGGGGTTTATAGTGGTAGTTATAGAAAATTGGTAGTGGAAACCCATGTATCTCCCCCTTTAATTAGTTTTATTCCATCTCCCTCATAGAAAAAATAGTGATCATACTATGATTCAAAAGACTTAATGGGGTTATTGATTCCATGTATAACACCAAACATTCTTTTGATGGAGTACATTAGGCATTGGTGGTTCGATGAGGGAACCACCCCATGTTTTTGAAGGAAAAGATTTACAAAAAGAAAAATATACAAGGTGTCCTACTAGATATCCATGAAATTGGAATTACAAAAAAGGAATCTAGAATGATCATTTATTTTGATCTTTTTGAGTGTCATTTGCATGATATTTTCATACAAGTGATTTCTCTTGTTTGAGCCGGAAAATATATCATCACTATATCCTAAATTTCAGACATTTTGGACTAGGATATGATTATTTAAAGAAATATTTTTGATCAAAGACCATTTAATTTTATAATTTATGATCTTACATAAAATTTACAAGGGTAGGATATTCACTCGAATAATGTTTTCTTGATCATGGTCTATGAATGAAATAGTGGTATCAAATTCTAATTATGAAGTATCTATATGATATATTTTGATTCTAGATACTTATATCTCAAAATCCTTGGGACTTTGGGTTGTGTCACCTGGTTATTCAATGATCTCCCCCAAAAGATAATAATTATAAGTAATTGATAACTTTTCTTGGACAACATCCACTAATATTGAGATTATCTGCATCTATACAAGAGTTCCATGATACCAAATTTTGGGTTTCTCTTTAGTATGTGACTTAGTGGATGAATCACTTGAGTTAGATTGATATAATACTTGTATAAAGGTTGCAAAATACCTTTTAGAGGGTGACAGATCATTGGTTGTCTACCCACTCCTCTTGGAAGATCAAATTGTTATAATCCCTCAAATTTTTCTTCATGGAAAATATTATTTAGACGACTATTGGTTGATTTAGGGATGTCTCAAGGTTTCCATTGGGATTGTTCTAGTTAGTTACCATGGGTTTTATCCTTTCATATGGATTTAGTGGGGATGCGGCCAGAATATGAATATTTTCAAGAATTGTGACTTCCCCAATTCCCTTTGCATTAATGACCTCTACCTCTCGCTCTATAGTTAGGTGTGAGGAATCGGGTTCATTTGTATATTTTACATTAAATAAAGGGTTAAATAAGGGAATGAAATTAAGAGAAATGAAATGTTTCTTCAAATTTAATATTTATTACATTATTGGGATGGTTCTCATGCTCCAAATAATTAGGGAAATAAATTTGAAGCATTCCTGTAATTTTGCGAGATTAAAGAGACTCTTCTTTAAGTTACATAATTTTATTAACCAGATGTGTCTTTCTTAAAATAATGGGGTTAATGATGTCTATATCAATAATTAAAGAGGCGAGGAGACATAAATCTATCAAAAACATTATTCCTTGAGAATGAAATGATCCCAATAAACCAATATTTAGGTAGTCCAGTTATCGATATTTATTTCACACCAAGAAGATAATTCTTAATAAGGTCCTTCTAAATTTATTTTGATGATGGACATATGGTCCAATTATGTTTTTTTTATCAAAAACCATATATCTAAAAATGACCATTTCCTAGAGGATTATTATTGGATGAATCCTTAATATTCTATCCCAATATTTGATGAAACGAGATATAATAAGGTATATTCTTAAAGATGACTTAATTTGGTGTGTAGGCCTCAAAAAACTCAAGGATAATTACATCAAAGGATGTGCCACACTATATAGGACACACTATCTAGGATTTCATCAATCTTGTATTTTATCCTTTCTTAGTTTAATCTTGAATTAAATTTTATTATCCCCATAATTTTGGTTATATAAGAGAAATTTCATTATTTTGAGTTTATTGGAATATTTGAGCATTTATTATGAAAATTTGTTAACTATGATTTCTCAATTTATTTGTTTATATTCTTGTATTATTAAAAAAATCCATAAATTGATTTATTATTTTTTTTTATTGTCATGTTATTTAAATAACCTATACAAAAGAGGAATTTTAATAAGGCCTTGATACATAAGGATCATCTGCAGAAGTGATGAAGAAATATTGTTATGGAATGGAATTCATAAACAAAATTAGTTCAGATAAAATATTATTTATAAATAAGTAAAGAAATAATTTAAGAAAGACCATGGTCACATTATGATTTGTATGAGTCCTTAAACTCGTATTTAATAGTCATTATAATGAATAATTAATTATCACAGGGTCATCTAATTAATATATAAGATTATTTTTATCTCTGTATTGAGGAATTTGGAAATATATGAGATTGTGTAAGAGTACCTGACATGATACATAAAGCCTATCCCTACCCATTAATAAGATACATTCCATTATCAAAATATTTAATGTTCTATTCTCCATAGTGATATATAAATTCTAAAGACTATTTCATGAATTCTTTAAAACATAAAGGTCGTTTAAACATGGCACATGATATGTAAATGTATAATAATTTTCTACAAAGGATTTTGGGATGATGTGTAAGGGTTCATTTTTTATTTTAGGGGGATTTTTAAAGGTGAATAATTTTATGAAATTTTGACAAACATATTCAAGTAATTTTTTTAAAAAAGAGTAATAAAAGACCTTCACCACAAGTACTAAATTCAAACTGTAATTGATTTATCTTCTAGATACTTGGGGAGAAAACTTATATTAGAACCACATTTTGATAATGTAAATTCAAAAAATGAGTAAATTAAGTGTTCTTGAAAAGGAAAACCCATAAGAACCATGTTGTGTTCTATGACTTGTTTTCTATGTAAATCAATTTATATTGATGCAATTTTCATTCAGTGAAAATTTTCTCCTCCTGCATTCAATAAATAAAAATTATAAGATCAAAATATTAAGGATAATGAGATTATTAAAAACCATATTAAAAGTTTTATACCACCAGGAATAAAAGATTAGGACGTGTACTGCATGCATGGTATCTATCCTATGTTATTATTGGTCCTAATAGAATTTTAAAATTAATCCCCGTCAACTTTAAAGATTATATTTAACATGATTATAACTATATATAAATTGGGGAGAAGAGAAAGACACTAGAAATAGAGGAAGAGTGACAACATTTCGGAATAGATCCTAATCAAATTTTCAATGTCTGAAAAGAACCCCTAAAGCAGAAACTTTTTGAGATCACATGTCCCTCTATGATTCCTAATTTCAATTTATATCTTATTTTATTATTCAATAATTTATTTTACCTAAATATAAAATTATAGTTTAATCTTGAATGATATTTTCTTTTGATTTTTTTTAAATATTATTTCATTATGAGGGAGTGTATTAGCCATTATCACATTGAAATTTTTTGAGCATGTTTTTTTATTGTTAAACTTTATTAGATAAGGATTATATTTTTGGAGGGTTTTATGTAATTAAATAACATTTATAGGCTTAACATCACTCATAATGAGGTCTTGATATGATTTTCAAATGGAATTAGTTGTACATTATAGGATTTTTATTATTCCCTTTGAGGAGTTCTATAGACAATTATTATTTTCAAATCAAGAAGGTTGTATCCAAAGGTCAAAACTAGTTCAGAAATGATTTCATTAATCTATTCACACAATTTATTTAATCAAACTACAATTTATTTTCATATATTCAAAAACAAATGATGTGTTATTTTTTTAACACACATGTCAAGAATAGATAATAAAAAAAACCATATTAATTTCAACCTGGACATTACTACTCAAGATCCTACTATACCTAAAAATTTTACATCCCCAAAATATTTCACATTGTATATTATATTAATTTTTCATTATAATATTCATGGTTCATAGTTATGTATAAAAGAATAATTATAAAAAATTATGATTATAATTTCATAAAATATCTTTCATTTTTTATTTCAGAAGGATTAATTTTACTTTGGTTGAATTTTTTGTATTCTATTGAAATAATTTAATTTTAGGTGAATATTGAGAAATATTGTTTTGAAAAATATAATATATTTAAATATATAATCATTATATAATAATTAAATAACAATTATGAAAATATTACTTATGCCAAATATTTTGGTATGGTGTAAAACTAATTATAAAAAAGTATACTGAATATATAAAACCATGTTTTAAATTTTGGATCATATGTGATGTTATATTATAAAAAAATAATTTTTTTATCCTTTTATTTAACTAAATAATTACAAGGATACATTCAGTTTTATATTTTATTTTCTTATAAGTAGTATTTTCCAATTATTCAGTAGTTCACATGTACGCGAATACAATTATTTAGTAGTTCACACTATTAAATTCATTTGCTAACCCAATTACATTGATTTCAGTAGTTCACACTGTTACATTAAATTTTTCACATGTACGTGAATACAATTCATTTTTAAACACAATTATATTTATTTTTTTATCACTCATGTGTACTTGTGAACTATTGCCTTGTATCCTCGCTCGTGTGTAAGCGAATGCCACCCCCACCATGAAGTGATAAAATTGTTTTACAGTAAACACCTTACATTGATAGTAATTAATGTATATTTTTCTATAAATATGACATATATTACATTATATACATTATAGATGTGACTAAACCAAGACAACGATTCAATCAACATAACCATCGAATCAAAACTCACTTGACGAACAAATGAGTTAACTCTTGAATAATTGATTTTACAAAAATAATTACGATTAAGTAGGTAAAACTAATTCATGAATAAATGATAAAAAATAATAAAAATAAAAATATGGATCTAATATAGTTTAATAAAAAGAAAATTTTATTATATATGATGTTAGAACACATCTGATCAGACGAGAATCCTATGTAAGAGTTCATTTTACAATCTCATGTTTATTTATGTTTATTTATGATAAAATTAAAATTCGGGGATTTATATGAACAATGTTTCTTGAAATAAATCTCTTAAATTATCATATGTTTATTATTTACTTTTATAGGTATTATTTTTATTTTCTCTCCCTTTGCTTCAAAAAAAAGTGAAAGAATGTTTACAAGAAATGACAACATTATTTTTCCTCTTTGGATGGAAATATTTTTCATCCATATTTATATTATATAAATTATTTAAGATTTACATTATATAAATATTTTTTTTCATAATCCTTTTCATCCATATTTTACGTCTACTAAAAATTATAAAATGTAAAATTTTTATTGTCTTATGTACAGGTCATATATGAATTTTTACAAAAGATTCAAAATAATTCATATTAATGATTTCCTTATTAAATCTTATCCCCTACATCATGATAATTATTTATTATTAATACTAAATTAATGGTTTTGATATTTTTCTAATAATATCATATTCTTATTTTTATTTTTGTTCTTCAGTTTCAATTTTTTTCCAAAATAATAAGATATTTCTTTTTTATTTTCAAGGTGACTACATATATTTTGTATAGGTGATATTTATCAATTTGAACATATATTAATGTATATTATAATTCAAGGTGCCTTTTATATAATTATACAATGCACATTATTTATATAGACGACTTATTATCATGTTTATTAATTTATTTATTATATAAAAATATTGACATTATATAATCTAATTGTTTATTATTTATGCATATTTATAATGTATTTTATTTATAATTAAATAATTTAACATGGTTAGTAAATTATATTTAATAATTTATAAGTGTTTCTTGATATTAAATATCTCCTTGATGCATCAGTTTTTCTTATGAGAAAAAATAGCTTGGTTTTTTGGCGTATGCGTTACTTATTTATATATGATGTGTTAGAACATGACCTTGATTGTTTTATATTATTTCCTTACATTATAAAATCTATAATTTTGAAACCAATTAATTTTATCCATTCGATTATTATATTTCTATGTAATCCATGAATATATTCCCCTTTTATGATATTAATATAAACCATTTTTGAATATTGGTTATCTATTCCATATTATGCATGCCTTATTTTTTCTATGATATAATCAAATGTATAATTACTTTAAAGATAATTAGAAATCACTCAATTATTATATTTTCTTATCCCAATGGTATTTATAAGTAAACTTTAAATGATTTAAGGGATATACTAGAATTAAAAGTAAATTTGTCACTGAAATTCTATGTTGTATTACATATTTTTTTGATGTGGTGAATGAATAATGTATGTATATAGTCTACCAAAACAACTAATATTTTTCAATATTGTTGTATTTGATAACTTCTATCCTATAACAATTTAATATAATAAACATTGTCTCTAGGATATGAGATTCAAGGTTGTTATAATTGGTTTCACTGAAAGAATTATAGAATCATTGAGAACTAAATTTTGGTAAACATATAATACAGAACATAACAAAATAAATGGCCATGGGGATAATTCCATGAATAATAAAACATAATATAATTTAGTTAAAATATAGGGATATTATATTCTAGGATATTAAATCCCAATGGGGAAAAAACAAGTTGATATGGGATCTGAAATAAAAAAAATGTAAGGGAACACCCCTATAAAGGCTGGTTGGGTATTAACCAGGCCTTTAGTTAGTTCATGATGAAGAGGCTTAACTGCAATACTTGTTTGAAACATCTAGGGGGTTTTCATTGTTTTATTTAAACACTATTTATAAAAAACTATGAAGGATTTGAAAATAATTTTCTGACTTCAATATATTCTTGAAGATGGTAAGATTATGATTCTGGGATTATCAGTGAAAAAATTTTAATAGATGTCATGTGTTTTACCAAATATGGAATTATACACTTTGAATTAAAATTTTTAATTTTTAAAGGTAATCTAGTGCATGAAATTATTCAAAAAATGATCCTTGCATAAGGAAAATAAAAAATATCAACACCTGAAACATACGTGGGTATTTACCTCATGATCATGCTAATAATTTCAATGATGTTGGTGTTGGAGATTACTGTATTGTTAGTATATTATATCAATTGACTCATGTTATAACTATTATCCTTTACCATTTGGACCAACGTTTTGATCCCCATCAGGATGAAATCATGTTTGACTACATGATGAGAGGAAAACCTCCATCATTCAATGGAAATATGAATCCATTAGTATATTAATAATGGTTCATTACCCTGGATAAGATATTTATTTCATTAGGAATTAGTAAAAGAGAGATGGTTATTATGTCTGTTTATCAACTCAATGGATATTTTAATCAATGGTTGCTATTGTTGCAGAAGAAAAAGGAGTCGAAGAAGATATAATCTATTGAATTGATGACTTTTAAGGATACATTATTTGAAAAAATGTTCCCCATGAAGAACAAGATGATACTAAATGGGAATTTCTAAATATAAGGTAAAAGGTATTTTAAAGGTTCTTAAATATGAAGTTAAAATTATCAGGTTAATAACTCGTGATATGAAAAAATTTTGTATTATAAAAAGTAACACAAATATCATTTTTAATAGGATAAATTCAATACTTCCAAAAGAATTTGTCTGTAAAAAATATTCATCTTCTGGGGATATTATTTCAATATCCATCAAGAATGTGAAATAATTCATAAATTATTATTTTTAAATCAAAATCAAGAATATATTATTGGGTTGAGAGGTCTATAAAAAGAAATTTGGAAAAGGGAATGAGGGGAAGTGTAGAGTTTCCAACATGTAACAGTTTTGTAAAGGACACCCAAGAACATGAATAAAGGGAATGAGTGTTTTCAAAAAGAGTGTAGATAAATTCTAATAGGCTCATGAATGAAACTATATATAAGATATAGCCAAATTCAGGTGCTCTAACTATATTAGGACTTGTGATTATTCTAATTAATATTCTAACTATCTATTGAATATTCCAATAAAACTTATAATAGAGAAAAGAAAATATTATTTAATAATTATAGATGGGGTAAAGTCCCAAATGATGTGATATTAGGTACTTTAATTATGAACTCAATGTTAGCTAGTTATTTATTTGATCATGGATTACACACACTTGTATTTCTTTCATGTTTTCTAGGACATTAAATCACCCCTAACACTCTGAGGAATATTTATCAATCATTACCCCTTGTGAGAATATTATTGAAATAAGGATATATATATATTAGTCTCCATTCAGAAACATATATATTCCCAATAGTTAATTCAATAAATTATTGTTTAGAGAAAGAGATTATTATTTATTAGGGGGCTGAGAATCCCTTGTATTTATGGGACAGATTTAAACATTTCAATATTTTATAGATACACTTCTAGTAGCCTACAATATTAAAATTTTATGATAATAGGAGGATAAAATAATATATATGTATGATAATTACATCCTATGGATAAAGAATTTACTATTTATACAAGAATATATTGATTTATTTCTGGAAGAATTATTGGGACATGCACATCATTGTGAAGTTGAGTTTTCTATTGAAATCCATCCTAATAAAAAAAATATCCCAGACTCCATATAGAATGGAACCATTGTAACTTTTGAAGTTGAATAAAAATGTAAAATAGTTTCATTATAAAATATTTAAAGACCATAGTATTTTACTATGGGGAGCCCATATCAAATTTTTTAAAGGAATGAAAAGGGTATGAGGATGTTCATTAATTACATTCACATCAATGATATTACCTAAACAATAACTATCAGTTTCCCCAAATTATTGACTTATTTGATCAAATTGAACGTGGTAAATATTTTTGAATGATCAATATTAACTTTGGTTATCATATATTGAGGATGAATAGTGATGATATACATAATATAAAATTTCATATAAGGTATATTCATTATGAAATTTTTATAATCCACTTTCATATATAATTATCCTTAAAAGAAACATCATTCAAAAAATATCCTATACTGATGAATGTAACCGAGAAACAGGATTTACATGGTTTTACATGTTATGATTTTCGGCTTGTTTTAAATTATTTTTGATTGGCTAACCCATTAACCACTTAGATACATAAAGGGGTAAAATTATCCTAGTCATGAGAATGTGAAGAGTTTTTTTTCTCTAAATATGATATCAATTGATTCACATGTACAGACTTTACCAAAAATAAAATAAGGATTTTTAATATTCAGTAAAGAATTAAATAAATGACTTGACAATATCCTTACACAGAATGGTAAATTGGTTATTATACATATAGTAAATTGGTTATCCATGAATATAACAATATATCTCATGTTCATTAGTTGGAAGAAGTAATACTTTCCTTTAAAATTTGAAGAAAATTTATCTATGGTGAATGATATGATATGTATATAGACCATAAAAGTTTGAAGAGAATTTTATCTTACAAAGATATCAATATGAGGAAATGAAAATAGTTTAACTACATAAGTACTATTATTTATTATTACAATACCACCTTGGTATGATAAAAATGGTTGATGATTCATTAATTAGGATATACCATAGATTTCTGACCATGATGAGAATTAACAAATGTTCAATATTTGAGGATATAATAAAATTTTATATGGTAATTTTTAGGATAAGGGAGACATAAGTCCTTTTCCAAAAAATTGGTAACCCATCTATAAAAAAAAATGGAGAGAAATATATATAGGATGATAAGTAGTTAAAACCGAATATTAAAGAAGAGAAAATGGAGAAATTGAATGACATTATGTATAGAGATATAGTGTTGAAGATTGTAAAAGTGTTTTGTTTTCTATTAGTACCTGAGTTGATAAGGAGCTGGTATATGAAGATAATTATTCAAATTTCAGTATAAATCCAGGAAACACAAATATATACTAGTATTTTATGAGTACAATTTTTATGACATTGTATAAAGTGGGTGATTTTTTCAAAATTTGTAGGTTTAAAGGAATCCCAATAGGTAAAAGATGTGGGAAAACATCCTATGAGATTCTTGAAGCCTATTATTATAAAAATATTAAAGTAGGAAAATTCTATATTTGACTTTTTCACTAAAAATTCTATGACACCATGGAAGAATGATTCTATATGGGGCACATTTGATTACCTTACTTAGTCGTCACATTTCTAAGTAGTTTGGGAATATCTGTAACTTAAGAACCTTCCCCAACTCTATATTAATAATGTTGTGAGACTTTATGGAGAACCTTTATTAATTGTATCTGATTGCATCACTTTGTACACATCAAAATTATGACAGTGTATTCAAAATAATATAAGCATTGAGATATATTTTATCATTATCCACCAGTCTAGAAATATTATTCAAACATTATAAGACTTTTTGATATTATTATTCCTTGAGTTTCAAGGTACATGTAAATATCTCTATCTAGTGGAATTTTCATAGAATAATATCTAATATTAAAGAATGAAAATATAATTTTATAAAGTATTATATAGGAATAGATTTCATTCTCTAAATTTTTGGGGAAAATTTATAGAAAATAAGTTACTAACCCCATAAATTTTTGAGGATGCAACATTTAAAGTGTGGGGTATTCAAAATCATATCAAAGAAACTCAAAATAGAAAAAAGATATATGATTAAAGTCAGAGGAATTAATTGGATTTTAAGTAGGTTATAATATATTTTTAGATGTGTCTATTTAGAAAACAATTATAATATTTTGTAAACGGGGGAAGTTAAGCCTCAATTACATTGGGCATTCTGAAAATTTAGATATTGTTGCAGTTATGTCCTACGAATTGGACATGCCACCCAAACACTCTAAAGTGTATATTTTCTTCCACGTTACATTAAAAAAATAAATAAATACTATAAGTAATTTATATGAAAACCTATAGATAAATATATTTTAAACCTATTTCTACTCAAGGAGTCCAGAGAGGAGAGGGGGAGGGTGTTAAATCTGGGAGATGGTCGAACTAAATATTTTCATTATTCTATGTATCATTCTTTTAGGATCTTTTTCTACTTTAATTATGAACTATGTTTTAAATATTTTATATGATAGAAAAACCACCAAAAAATCAATGGAATAAAGACATGTCGATCCTATATAGAACATACTGATTTTACACGGTTCACTATAAATGCATATGTTGAAGGCGAACACACCAACGATATGTTGATGTTATAGAATCCACTCTTCTTCACTAGTTTTGTGGATACAATGTTTCAGTGATGGTCACATCATGCTAGGAACACAGAATATATAATCTTTAGGGATTGGTTCCTCCTCACCTAAGGCCCACTTCCTCTTCATCACTTTTATGTATTGATTTGGTAAAATATTTACAATATATTATAAACTTGATGGTTTTGTTAATAGTTATAGATCATGATATTCAAGTTTTTTCTGCATGAGACTCTACCTGAAACTGTATATATATATACATATTATTTTATTCTCATATATTTCACTCGTATTTTTTCCATATGATTGAATCATCTTGACTCATGATTAATGTTGTTTTCTTAGATCAATCTTAACAACAACACATATAAAATCGAGATAAAGATAATTCTAAGATAACTAATATCATGGACCTCTTATTCTTTAACAAGTATATGTTTGTGGAAACATATTCATTATTCTTATTTAAACACTAGATTTGATAGTGATTCTATTTAATGGATATCATGAACACCTTTTTTGAAAACCATAAAATCCTACTGAACATTCTCATAAATACAGTTCACTTGAGATAACCTCAAATGCATAGCACATGGAATGTAACTTCTTGGATTATATATCGTTGTGTGAGTAACCTAAAATGTATCCCCCAGTCTCATGATCCCATTTTTATATTCATAATTTCATTATCCTGATTATACAAGCCTGATCATATAAACCGGAACACATAATATTGATTTCATAATCCTACTCACATAAGCCAATGTAACTTCCATCCATGTAATTTCACCACGATAAATTGAGAGATTAACCCTGAGATCATAGATTATCTTTTTTATCATGGTTGATAATCTCTAGTCAATCCCTAGTGCACCACATTATGAATCATTTCTCTATGAACGTTTTATTCATATGAAAATATATTAAGATCAATAAAACCAATATAAATGATGTGATTGTGTTGTATTTATATGAAATTTTCATCAAATTATTCTCTAAAAATAATACTTAGTCTTTTATTCCATTACCTTAGGAATTTGGATCATTTATTCTTTTATAAAAAATATCATGTAGTTCATGTAACTCCTTCATGAACCCTCATCATCACGTAACCATGGATGATTTAAGATGTTTTTTATTTTCAGTGTATATTTCCTTACACGGTCAACATACTCGACTCATCACCATAAATATTCAAACATATACGATTTTTTAAAACTAGATCATGTAGATAGATATTCTATATTTATTTGACCATATTCATGCATCATAGGTAAAATCTACCTCAGGCGGTGATTCCCAAACTCCATCAAAACTAGAATATCTTTCTGCATGTGATTTGTAAGACCCTGTCATGTGATCTGTTCATTATTTCTAACTCACAAGACATTTATTAATAATTATAAATATTTTCCTTGGACAAAATAACTCATTTTACATGATTTACAGGGTCACATTTTTTGATTCCTTCACCCATACACAGTTTACTTTCATCCCATTATTCGACGTCATATGATGCATATGATTTTATACTATCTCATGAATCTAATATACTGAGAAAATAATGTGAACCATAAGGTTTTACATTAAAAACACTTACTTAGACAATATTGTTGGATTTACTGTATGAAAAACAATATAAAGAGATAAATACTTTAATTCATCTTCTATGATTACGAATTAGTGGTTTTACTTCTCTAGTTTACTTCTATATGAGTATAACCATACAATAAAATTTTTATACTACACCTTTTAAACTTATTTAGTTCAACTATTTATTCATTATTGAATTTTATTGACCTCACTCATCAATTATGTTCATTATCTATAATCATTAGTCAACATTCTGGCATATAACCCATAAATTATTCATTTCATATTCATTACATCTGACCTATTGAAATACATAATTCCCCCCATGTGATCCTTATATATAAGTCTTAAATGGGATCCAATGATATGAAATAAAACATTCATTGACAACCGAAGAACTTCGGTTCTAACATTCTAACCCTTTTCATTAATCATTTTAATATTATCATAAATCTATCCCTCTCCATATATACAATGAATCTCCAATGATCTACATCTATGGATTTATGATTCTTTTAATCCCCTAGAAATAAAAATGAAAAAAACCTTCTAATAAAGTATTTTTTCATCTATGGATCTACATGGGATTCCCCCTTAGGGTATCATCATATCTACCTTTTATTTTAATTCTCTATTAATCATATAATTCTACACATAATTCCTTCGTATATGGATTAAATTTTCCTTAAACAATAATCAACATTTAGAATATATTCAATGAACATCAAAAAGGAATGGGGGTCCAAAATACTCATCAACTCCTAAAATAAAATTATAGAGTCATTATTCCACATTTTAAAAATATACCGCTAAAAAAATTGGACTTGATATTATATCGTTGAGTCAATCTATCAAATTCTAATTAAAATATTTTTATTCATTCCATCTTCCATGATTCGGGATAATGTTTTGTTTATATAAGTATAATACAAATATATTTTAAGTGAGTTAAATTTCCCCTTGGAATTGAGTAATATAATAATACATTTATCCTACTATGTCAGAACTCATTGTAGGAAATACAAGATTAATACAAAAACACCAAATATTTCTATGCCAATAACTTACTTCAATAAATGTTGATTGAATAAATTTATTTATTGTTTAAATATTATTTTTATCCCATTCACAATAACACTATATGTTATGAGAATAAGAAATTAAGAACAAGTGTATGATACCTACAACATGTTTTACCAACTAAATCCACCTATTAAATATAAGCACATGCTACCACTTGGTATGCATGATTTAAAATAATTTTTAGGAATCCTTTTTTAGATGATTCAACATACCCTAGAGTTATTTTCACCAACTATCATTGAATATATTTTCCTTTAGAATGAAATTAGTTATTGATACCAATTTTTTAGATGATGAACAAAATTAAATTACTCTTTGGAATAATTAGACCTTTTTCTATAAATGTACTTGTATTTTCATCATCTTCTTGGCATCATAAAAATATTCAGATGATACAAAATTGTTAGAACAAAATAGTTAAACATGAAATACATAACTTTTTATCATTTCCCAATAATACGAATTCTATTTGTGTTCTAAAAAAATAATCTGTAATTCCAATGGTTGAATATTCAATGTGACTTGTAACCATTAGATTATTCAAATATAACCTCAATAGCTCTTCAACATCTAATTAAGAACTATGTTACCTATTCCTTCTTTATATCAACCATGACTTCTAAAATCATCATTGAATGTATTATTGTTTGAATTATAGTTTTTGAGTCTTGAACCCTTTGTAATTTTTAAAAATTATGACTTTTCTTATCACGTGTATCTTCATTTAGATTTTTCACCTATGGACTTTCATCTCACAATATCCATGGATCGTATATTCTCCTTAATCCTAATCCACTTCCAACATATAATAGAAATAATTAAATGAATTTGGAGATGGTTATATCTAGAATCCTAAAAATAAAATATTTTTTTCGGTCATGTTACACTAACACTTGACTTAAGGTTCACTTCAAATCATTTGATGTTGTAATTATTTACATGTAACAACTTGATTGTATTCAGATGTATTATTTGAAACTCACATTTATTATCTTATCTTTCATTACAAACTTAACTAAATAATCTTCATTCATATATTATTTTTACATATTTCAAGAAAATCCTTCTGATCTAGCCATATAGTCAAGAATTATCTCTGCACGTGCCAAATATTATTTTCATAGATAGGTTCCATGGGCTTCTATTTATGCATATTTGTGGGTTTAAACCAATTTGTATATGTTTTCATAATTTATTAAATAGTTTTCTTCTACTCACACATTATCCTCAACTATAGGTATCTTTCTCTTGCCTTAATTTTTCACATCATGGAATGGTTTTTGTAAATAAAATGTCTTACTTCAGGTATCTTTCTTATGGAATCTATATCAGGTAACCCAACATTTTCTTTCCATGGTGGCTTGAACATCCCATGAAAATCCCTATTACTCACAACTAGATAATAAAATATCTTTATATTCATTATTTTTTATGTTCTTTCCAAGAGAGATATTGTGAGTATTACTTACTAAGGTCTTTCTATACCTTTAATTTAGCTCCATGTTTTTACACTAATAATTTAATCTTAATTTCCAAATTAACATACGATCTTCTATTATATACTCAATCACTGTATTTCATAAGAGTTAAGGAACCCATCATGGTTTTTTCCATCCCCAATTTATTTTAGTTGCAATATTTTTCCAAATTATTATGATTAGATCATTTGAAATTTCTCCCATTAAAAACATACCTCATGTCATCATTTAATGGTTATCATGTAGGTTCAACTGGTTTTATTCATCTAACATTTATCACTTGGGCTTCTAGGAAAAAATTTACGACTTCTCCCTATCTTCAACAATAGTATCATTTCATGGATACTTTATTATGAGAGACTTGATTTTCAATTTTTTTTTCAAATATATTATATTAATTTTTTGATTTACAAATATCCATCCCATGATTTATGATTATTAGATTACAAACTATAAATACGTCACTTGAAAAATCTTTAGTGGTGAGAAATTCCACCATGTTCTTTGAAATAGTAAAATTGAGCTTTTCCTCAAGCTCCATGGTCTTTTGGAAACTCTCCTTTAGCTAAGATTCTATATACATTAATATGGAAATAGATTTCTTTCTATATTTTATTTGTACTTCTTTATGTGTCTAGATCGAAATGTCACTTTCTTTCAACTCCTTTTCTTTGGACATTTTGTTTGTGATATAATTTGACATTTCTTCAAGCATGTCACTATATTGTTTTCCATTTTTACACCCAACTTATATATTTCAACATTAAGGCATACCTATTCTCTTTTCATCCACCTGTTCAATATAAAAAAACATTGACGATTGAAAAGAATAATTATTATAAGATCTACCACTATTCCATATTCTTTTCTAAGTATTGTATTGATTCTTGATATCCGAATTTTTTCTGAATTTAAAACAATACATCATAACCACTTGTCACTTTTCATTATTCTTATCATATATAAGTTGTTCATCTTCACCACTAAGGCCTCATAAAAAAAATTCATAGAAACATCAGCTTCAAATGAATCCTTTTTTATAAAAAAATTGATCATATTGATACTAAATTAATTTTTTTCATTCATCAATAGAGGCCTTCAAATTTTCAAGCTCCATGGTATTCTGTTTCAGTTTATACTTCATCTTCTCAGCTATTTTTTATTTCTCTAGTATGTAAGAAAATAATTCATACACAAAACAAATATACATTACATGGTTTATCTCAAAGAGAAACATCTATGGAGCACACATCATTAATATTGATTGTGAATGAATCAACTAATCATCACATGTTTTATGGATACAATGTTTCATCCATAGTTACTTTTCCTATGTGCACTAACATTATAATTTTTTTTGTTTTCTAAATCCTCACTCGTGGTTTACTTCCACTTCTTCACTCACACACATTGATTTAATGAAGTATATTAAATAATTTATAGGCTTTTAAGTCTCTTAAATATATATTGAACATGATAGTGTATCTCTTTTAAAAAAAGACTATAAATAAATAATTATCTCTAGATAGATGCGCTGTCATGATCCTCTATTGTACTATTTATCTATTCAAATGAGTGAAAGATCATGGGAAAGGATAACCACGAGTATTCTTATATTGATCACAATAACAAAACTCATCTTCTCCTAATAATGATGATTTTGAGAGGTAAATTTCATGTATACCTCTTATTCATTAAGAAAGACGTGGAACTAAAAACCACTACCCTGTTATTATTTAAAATATTAATATGGTAATGACACTCTTCAGTGGATCTAATAATTAGATTCTATAAACAACATAGAATTTTACAGAGCTTTCCCACAAGAATGTTTCACTGAAGAATTCCTTAAGCACATAACACTTGGGTTCATAACCCTTGTACGAGACTACTAGTATGTAAGTCTTAGTCGTATATATCCTTCTATGTGTTCTCAATCGTTTATTAAAAATTCACATAAGGTGGATTTCAAAATAATAATTACACAATCTTGATCATGTAAACTAAGCATTATAAGAATGATTACATAAACCTAGTCTCGTGATCTTGGTCACATAACCCTATATAGCTTCCTTAAGTGGGACCTTGGGTTCTTGAACCAGAGTGCATAACCCCTCTTTTTTGTTTTCAATAATGAATATATAGTTTATCCCCAACATTCATTATTTTATATCCCTTCCCACCCAAATTAGAATCCAAATAAAATATTCTTAATCTTGGTCAACCATATGTAAATGATGTTGTAGTTATGTATTAATTGTCAATTTACACTTTTATTTTCTCTAAAAATAATATTTACACATTCATTTCACTACCAAAAGACTTATAATCCCTTATTCCTTACAAAAAAACCCATAAGGTTCATATGACCCCATTGAAAATCACATTCATCGTGTAACCCTGGATGATTGAATCCATCAAACATTTCAAGCGTAACTTTCCTTACATGATCAATACACATTCCTTGTCACATGAATCTGTTGTACTTATATGATTTAATGAAACTCTATCATGTGAACCTAAATTCTTTATTCAGATGAACTACACTACGCATCAAAAGAAAAATCCTCCTCCCAATGTAATTATCAAACTCCTCTGAAACAAAAATATCATTGTCTATGATATTCTCAAAACCCCATAACATGATAACTTGAATCCTTTTCACTGAAAAAACATACATAAATGTTGAGACCTATATACTGATAAATCTTTACTCACTTTATATGATTTTTATGATCATATTTTTTAATTCATTAATCCACTTGTTGTATCATGATTCTTTCCCACATACATCGTTCACTATTTGTTCTCACATGACCCATACTATTTTATTCGGTCATGTGACTCTTACATACTCATGTGATTTCAGGATTATTAATTGATTCTATATACTATTATGGTTCTATTCTAAAATAGAATAAATCATATTTGGAATTAATTTTCTGAACTTTCAGAAATTGATCAATTAAAAGGTAGTATATGAAACCAGTATCATGACCTAGAAACATCAATTAGTTTCATAATTTATAGTTTTAAATTAATATTTATACATGATACCAAGATATTCAACCTTATATAATTTTTTCTCCCATCCTTGAGAAATACATTTTTTTCCATGTTCACCACATCTCTAAATCATCAATGGTTTCCAATGATTGAAAATATAAATTTGATTGAGAATAAATCTAAGAAAAAATACCTTTATTTCCAATGAAATATGAATTTTATTATAATGAAGTTTATGTTTATATTTTTTACACCTGTGAGCACATTTTTTGGAATAAAAAACTCAGTTACTGAATATTATTTGAAGAAAAAACCATAGAGGAGGAAATATGGGAGCCTGAAGAATCGTTTATAAAGGATTACCCAAATTTTTTAAGATCTTAGAATATCCCAATTATGATGATTATATTATTTAATTGGGAGATAATGTTATTCATGAGATATTACTATAAAAGGTAAAAATTTCATCCCTAGATTTGTTTCCTAATATACATTCTATCATTTTATCATTATAATAGTGATGCTTCATAGTTATAATTAGAATATAAATTTCTAAATTATTTAAACTTAATTTAGTGAAATGGAAATAATCTTCAAGTAAAAAATTTATAATATATAATATGTTAAATTTTAGGGTTTTTAGATAGTTGAATTTTGGATGAATTGGGAAAAAATAATTTTTCAATTTCCACCACTTTTAATACTTCATCATGACATAAGAATAAATTGCTAGCTTATGAACCTTTTTTATAGGAAAATAGGTATTTATCAAGTATAATAATGTATATATATATTTTTTAATTTATAAATCCAATTGTTACATGTTAGAACATAAGAGATGTTTTATTCTAATAAAAGAACCATTTTGATCATATTCTTAATGTAAGTAATTACACAGTTACATTCAATTTTGGATTGATTTTATAGTCATAAAATTCACCATTGTTTATTAATAATTCAATAAATTATATGGGAATAAATATTATACATGATTTTTAAGGGTGGGTACCATAAAATCAAAACATGTATGGGAAACAAAATAGTTAACAACACATTAATTGATTTTAACAAAGAATTATGTGTAAATGGGTTGAAAGAAGTTATGAATAAATGATATCTAGAAAGATAAATTTAATTTTTTATATGATATTTGTGGAATGTAAATATAAAATTATTATTTAACATGGTAGAACACATCTGAACAAGCTCGAATTGAAAGAAGCGGTTTTTACAGTCCCATTTTTATTCGACATTATTTATGTTTAAATTTACATTTGTTTGGTTATATGGTATTTAAATATTAAAAAATTTTTATATTATTTTACAAAATTTAGTATTATATCTTATATTTTTTTTATTTCCTTAGACTAGGTTTTAAAAATCAACTAATAGAATTATTAATATAAAATTAGACCTAATTTTTCCTCTTTAGGTGGAAATCATTTTCTTACACATTAAAAAAATTATATCTTTTAAAGAATGTTCTAATATAAACTCAAATGGTTATTCTATTGTAAATGGGTATTTTAATACATGTATACTATATCCTTATAGATTAATATTCAATACATTACAAAAACACACGCCAGAGGTTCATAATAGTTTATTGCCTTTTGAAAATTAGAACACAATCTTTTAATCTAAAATATCATCATTATTCTCCTCAAATATCATTCTATTTAGTATTATTCATAGAAAAACCCTATATAAAAACATTCTTCATAATGTAGGTAATGGAAAAATATGAACGGGTTAGCTCAGATTCTTAGTAAGGGTAAACACAAGATATATTAATCCTCAATCATATGAAATCCTAAGACAAATATAATGGTATGTTATAATTAACATAACTTACAGTGTTAATTTATAACCTATGATATATCAAAAATATAATTCATGGCATAATGGTTGTAATTTCATAATACATTAATCATAATAATATCAAAGAACATGAGTCATGATAAAGTATCATGGTCATAAGACATAGATTTTTGGAATACAGATAAGCATAGAATATCATATTTTGAAGATACCCACCAAGACATTCATAACATGTCTGTATTGGGATAAAAATATATATACCTTATTTAGTATTTGGATATCAACCTATGTACCCTCCTTCTTGGTGGATAAATATCCTAGGAAGGACATATGACTACCACATTCTTTATTTTAAATTAATACATGATTTACTTTATAAAGTTATAATTAATAAAACTCAAAATATCAAAAATTAAAGTGTATTTTAGAATTAGGTACATTACATGACAATTTAAAATAGTAAAAAAATACTTTTTAAGAACATCCTTTATAGGATTGTACTTAAAAAGATCGGGATAACCAGGGGACATACATAAGGAAGGGTGAGTTATAAAGCCCTGTAAGGGAATAAACATGGAATAACCTGAATAAGGTAAAAAAAATTTTACAATAGGAATATAAATTGGTATTAAATGGTGTGAGAATCATAAAAATGAACAATGTGGCACGATATATAATGATAACAAAACAAAAACATGGGAAAATTGGAAACAATATAAAACATTGCACCATAAACATATGTCAAGGATAACCACAATGAAATCATGATGGAAAAAGTATAATAATGTAATAATGTGTAATCCATTTCCAAAAATTACATCTAATGAGACTAAAAATTACCCACTCTATTGGAGCACTATATAACTTCAACCACATCCATCACTTTCATTTCATTATCATGCTCAAGTGTTCCACAATGATCAAACAACATAAATTCATTCATAATAATATTTTCTTCCTTGATCATGGAGTGTAGTAAATATAAATGTAATACCATGTTAAATATGTATATTTTTATAAATTTGAACATAGTCGATAGGAAATTCTTATGTTATTCACTACATAATTTTTTTGGCATGTAAAATCTTGGTGAAATTTTGACAGCATAACAGAGTAACATAAAAATTTATAAAATGGGTTGATGTTAGTAAAGGGGGAATATAATAATATGGAAAACAAATTGTCTATATATGGACATGGAAATACGCATACAAATATTTTTAATTGGAAATATAAGAAAAAATTAATGAATATTGAATAAATAACATAAGTAAAGATCCCTTACTTGAGTGTGTGATGCCAAATTCCTGGGAGGGGATTCTTGAGTTATTGGGAAACCATTTGAGTGAATAAGAGAGGGGAAGGAATATTGAGGATGTTATATAAGTATTTTTGGTGGAGGGAAATGGGTTATTTTTTGGGTATATAAAAGAAATTATTGGGTATTTCTTTAATATTTCTCAAACATAGGTTTTGGACTCTATACAAAAATATATTCTAAACCACATACCTTCCCAATTTTTTTCACATGGTCATTAAAAAATAGGAGTGGTTTTCATTATTTTATATTAAAAAACACTTAAATTAATAAAATAATACACTTGATGATGTGGAATTGAGTCATACTCTAAGAGAAATTATTTGAAAACCTTAAAATATATTATTTGTTTTGAAGGATTCATAATGTCATCATAAAATTAATAAAATAATCATAAAATGATATTATTTTAAATTAAAAACATATATTTTATCATGGATAC
The DNA here is from genome assembly GCA_963277665.1 of Viscum album. Taxonomy (NCBI): domain Eukaryota; kingdom Viridiplantae; phylum Streptophyta; class Magnoliopsida; order Santalales; family Viscaceae; genus Viscum; species Viscum album. Next base: position 1,411,558,935 of record OY728125.1, read on the forward strand.
CCTTTATAGTATTTATTAATCCACCTTTTGGTTGTTATGATGTCAAAATATACATTATATATTAATGTAGTATATAATTTTAAACTAAAAATTTGACGGTCTCTAGAAATTATGAAAAATTAACTATTGTATAATTTCAATTTTCTGATTCCAAAAATAATATTAACTTTATCAAAATAATTTTATAAATAACTAAATTTTCAGTTTTAATATATTAATTAATTTATTTGGGAAATACATGGTTTTTTTACAATAACAGTTTTGAATCCTTATAAAAATTAAATTTGACGTCATTAAATGATAATATAAACAAAATTTATAAGTCATAATTTAAAAATAAAATTTTATTAACATATAATTTATTAATAAAATCCATTAAATAATCCAAAGTAATATCTTAATTGAAATTTCATATCACTTAAAAATAAAATTTTTGTTTTATCGAACCAAATTATTATTTTTATCAAAATGATTACAGAATCATTTATAAGGTAAAAATAATAAGGAATAAATATATTCATAATTTTAATGGAAATGGAATATAAATATTAATCCTATTATTCTTTCCTTGTCTCTATTATTTTTAAAATTATTATTACCCATAATTAATATATTTTCTTTTTATCGTGGTAATTAATATTTACTAAAATTACTTTTTATATTATTAAAAAATTATATTGAATTCAATATGTAAATTAAATTATTATGATTCTAAATATGTAATATATAAATTCAAATATTTTTAAGATATTAATTTCATACAAAACCTACTATCATAATGGAAAGGTATTTTCTAGAGAGAAAAATCTTTTTTAAGGAAAAAAATTTCATCTTAACTCTATAACCAGTAATCATAATTATACGAATTTGAATTCATATATATATATATATATATTCTCAACATTTCAATTTTATCATTTCTCATTAGGTTCTATTTTAATTTGTTAAAAAAGAGAAATACTATTCTTTTTAAAACAATTTTTAAACAAATGTCTTTTCAATTCTATAAATAAACTTATATTGATATCTCTTATAAAGATGATTAAAATATAATTTAATTAATTAAATATAACAAGAGAATGGTTATTTTACCTTTAAATCAATTAAAATATCATTGGTACTTTTATATTACCTAATTTATCAAATGAAATGATGTTTTTAATTAAAAAGGGTATTTTTCACTATTTACTGAAAAACATTTCTTTTCCGAAAAATTAAAAAAATTCGCATGACATTAATTTTGAAATTATGATACAAAAATTTGAGTTAATTTTATAAAATTAAATTTATAAATGTTCTATAATGTAATTATAATACTTTGTCATAAAAATATATAAAAATCATTTTTTGAAAAAAACATATTTTTAAGATAAAAATACTTTATGAAAAATTGACTAATTATTTACTAAAAATTTATGAATACATGTAAAAAACACATATTTTTCATAAAAGATTTAATAATATTCATATCTTAAAGCTTAATGGCTAGGTTATAATTATCATATTTTAATAATCATAGTTTGTTTGGGTTTGGTGTTATGTATCACAAATGCTATCAAACATATTTTTCTATTTTAAAAACTCAAAGCATTACATTATTCACCACTTTAATAAATTATGTCCCTATAATTTAAAATTGAAATCATTAAGAAATGTTTTGAAACTTTAAAAAATCATTATTGAAATCCCACAACCAAAAAAGTCTTAATAAAGCATCTTCATTAAATTAGGAAAGATAAGTATGATGACCATCACAAAACTAAGTTTAAAAATAGGATAACAATAGATGTAAGTAAAAACATAGACTTGGAAAAGATAAATAAAACCAAATAACTAATAGAGTTTGATATAGAACATGGTTATGTAAAATTCAAGTACTATAAACCTATAATTCTATAGCGGGTGATAAAATGATAAATTCAAAAATAATGCTCATAACGGGTCAACTTATATATGAAGTTTATTACTTAGCTTGTGAAGTTGTATGATTGCATACTTGGTATATATTATCTACATACTAAAATATGTTATTATGAGAATTCTTATTCCCTTGATTATGGTCTGTAATGTGCCTATGAATTTAACAAATCATATCCCTTGAGTGCGTCAAACTTGGTGCGCAAAAATCCCATTGTCACGAACCAGTTCTCTGTCCCATCTATCTCAACACGGTTTTTACATGTTTCACCCTTATGTTTATATATTCCATATCTATATCCAATTTTAGTATCCAGACATAGATTTATTTTCATGATAAACCACTTACTAATTACTTGCCAAAATTTAGGGATGTTTTCTTCTACTTAGTCTTATCACAAATGTTACACTAAAGCTTTCTAATCATAGTCCTCAAAATAACTAAACATTTCCATTATACCAAATATTAAACATCATTCATTATTTAACATTAATTCATGATTTATTTCATAATAGTTCACATAATTAAACATATATTTTCAAGAAGTATAGTTTCTTTGGGAATTAGGTACATTTCATAACAACATAAAACAAGTAATAGATCATCTTTATTGAAAACATCCTCACTATGATTTCACTTAATACTACACGAGATAACCTCGGGGGATACATAAGAGTGGGGTGATCTGTAAATTCCATTATTTAAAAAACATGTAATTAAATGAATAAAGTAATACATGTTAAACAATTGGAATATCAATGGAGAATAATAGGAGTGAGAATCATAAAAATTGAAAATAAGGCAGGATATAGCACTATAACATAAACGGGACATGGGAAATGTTGAAAAAACACAAAACACATCATATAAGACATAGGATAATGATTATTACCACGAAAAAATGATGGACAAAGACCCATGAACGAATTAGGTGTACTCTATGTTCTATTATGACATCTCATGACACTAATCATTACCCAATGCATTGGAGCACTATATGATTTTGGGTGAACCCGTCATTTTCATTTCATTCTAATTCTAAAGTGTGCCACATAGATTGTTAGAAATGTATTCATTCATTGTTATATTTTATTTCATAATAATGTAGTGGGGAATAAATACAAGTAAATCCTAATTCAAATAATTAAGTGTATTAAAGGGAAAAAATTGTTAGAAATGGGTATGGTATTCACTATATGACTGATTTGGTATGCAAAATCATGGTAAAAGTTTGGAAGCATAACAAAGCACATAAAAAAACTTTTTTAGGAGACAAAAAGGGGTATATTATTTTTTTTTAAAAGAATGGGTAGTAATAGGGACATGTAAAGACATATCCCATCATTAGAAATTCAAAATATAAGGCATAAGATAATAAATAAATTTGACTAAAGAAGAAAGGGTGAGGATCCGTTACTTGAATTTGTGACTCCAAATGCTTGAGAAGGGCATCTTGAGATAGTGGGATACCATAAAGGAATCTAAATAGGGGAGGTAACAAACAGATTAGATCCAATTACTTTTAGTGATGAGAAATGGGTTCTATGTGGGTTTATGTTGGAAATGAGTAGGGATTTCGTTAATATATCTCAAACATAGGTTTTGGAATCTATATAATAACGTAACCAAAACCACCATCCTTACATTGGTTTTCCCAATTATTTATGAAAAATTGTAGTTTTTTTCAATATTTTTTAAGAAAGAGGGTTCAACTTAATTAATCAATACCCTTACTGATGTGGAAGTGAGTCATACTCTTAATGAAATTATTTTCAAACACTAAAATATGTTAATGGTTTTGGAGGATTCATAATATATTTAAAAAACAAAACAAATAAACACAAAATCATATACTATTAATTAATAAAATATATGTTTTACTGTATTCCCTTTATAGTATTTATCACAACTCTTTTGGGTCATTATGAGGTTATAATAAAAACCATATATTTATATGGCATTAAATTGTTTTCTCCGAAAAGTTGATTTTCTCAAAAAATTATGAAAAATTCATTATTGGATAATTTCAATTTTATCATTCAAAAAAAAAATATTCATTTTATCTACATAATATAATTAATATTTAAATTTTCACATTAAAAATAACAATTGACATTTATTGAGAAATACTTAATGTTTTGACAATAATAGTTTCTAAACCCCTATAAAAATTTAATTTGATGTATTAAAAATGATATTATCAACTAAAATTATCAATAATAGTTTAATAATTATATCTTATTCAAATATAATTTATTTTAAAAAACCATTAATTCATCCAATAGAATATCTTAATTTAAATTTCATATTAATTAAAACAAATTTGGTTTTACCGTATGAAAATATTATTATTGTAAAACTGATTACTTAATAATTTATAAAGTAATAAATTTAAGTTTGAAATATATTCATAATTTTAATTAAAATGTAATTATTAATATTTATCATGTTTTGGTTACATTATTTATAGTCTTTTTTATATTTTTTTCTCCACTAATTACCCAATTGTCCTTTTAATATGGTAATTAATATTTACTAAAGTTAATATTTATATTGTTCAAATATTATGTTGAAATATTTAGAGAAATTTAATTATTATCATTCCAAATATTTAATATGAAAATTCATATAGTTTTAAGAAACAAATCTAATACAAAACCCACAATCATGATGGAAAGTGATTTTCCGAAAAATATATTTTTTTTATGCAAAATGTGATTTCACGTTAACTCTAGTACTAGTAAACCAAATTATATGAATTTAACTTTTTAAATATAGATATATAATGTAAATATTTAACTACTTAACATCTTATCATGGTTAATTTTAAATAATTGAAAAGGATAAATATAAATCATTTTAAAACACCTTTATGAAAAATGTGGTTTTAATCCTAAAAATAAACATATACTAAAATCTGGTGTAAAGATAATTTAAATTTAATTAATTGAATTTAATATAACTAAAAAAATACTTATGTTAACTTGAAATAAAATTGAGATAATCTTGGGGCTTTTATATTACATAATTTATCAAATAAAATGACAATTTTGATTAAAAGTGGTATTTTCACTATTCACTGAAAAATATATTTTTTGAAATATCCCATATTTTCACCCTTAGTTAATTTTGATATAATGAAATAAAAAAATTGAGTTTCTTTTATAAATACATTTTAAAATATTTCCATAAAATAATTATAATACCTTATTCCGAAAAACTAATAAAAACATTTTTGAAGAACCAGAGACATTACAAGAAATTGATTGATTATTCTCTACGAATTTCTCAATATATTAAGGTTATATGTATAATAAAGTCATTAATACTAATCATATCTAAAAATGTAAGGTCTAGGTTAAAATGTTTGTATTTGAATAACTATTATTCATTTGGATTCGATGTTTGGTATCACATATGCTATCGAGAATAGTTTTCTGTTTTAAAAACTCTAGGAGTGATAGGACACACCACCATCCCCTAGGAAATCTATTACTGTATATTATTATGTTTTTCTCCCCAAACCATCAGGTTATTCAAGGTTCACTCCCCAGAACATCATAGTGGACAAACTCCCTTTTGAACAAAGTTTAATCCCAATTCCAGTCCTATATATATCACCAAATATAAATCATTTCTCAATGCGTTGGAGGGAGATATGGGTCCCACTCATCTTTGGTTATATCATAACCACCATCCCTAGTTATAAAATAACTACATTCTTTATCTATAACATATCCAAAATCCTTGGTTATAACTGAACCACCATCCCATGATGAAAATCATACTTATGTGTGACAAAAGATATGAAAACATTCATCATATCATAATCCATGAAATGAAATGGGTATCATGAATATTTAATCGTATCATAAACTATAGAAAAGTGACAGGTTTCATAATTGTTTCATCATTTCATAACCTATTTAGAAGAAGCGCATCTCATTATAATTCAATCATGGTATAAACTATAGAAGAGATAGTTTTTTTTTATAAAAATGTTTTCAAAATTAACCATACATTGAAAGAGTAATATTGGTATCATTGGTTCATATCCTTAGTAAATAATAGGTAACATTAATACATTTCATCTTATTTTTATTTTTTTGAATGACCACTTGAGAAATTTTTAAGGATAATATCTTTTCTATGGAAATAAACTTTTTAATATTTAAATCTTTTTATGAATCCATTTCTTTTAAAATAACCTAAATATATTAGAAATGAATCTTTAAAAATAATTAAAAAAATTTCTTGAGGAAAATATCTTTACACTTTGAAAAAGAAATTCTAAAATGGATCATGGATTTTAGAAATTGTTATAAATTTTATATAAATGCATGAACAAAGTAAGAGACATGAATATTTATTTGTATAGATTAGGAATTGAATGTTTTAGTATGCATACATCTGAATTTATTTCTAACATTTTGACTCAATTTAAAAAACAATTCAGTGTAAAAAATTATCTTGGTTTGGAATTTTATATATAAATATTATTAAATGAAATTATATAGGACATATAAATATATTTATCACTAAAGGTGATTGCAATACATGAAGAAAAATAATCCCTCATGATTTATAATATTACCATGAAGAATAAATCTAAACAAATAAGCTAAAGAGTTTTTGGAAGCCGACGAAGAAAAAATGTACATTTATTTCAATGATTTTGATGAATAATATTCATCCAAAAGTGAGACCAAAGTTGTAAATTTGGCTAAATAATTGAGGAATATATTATAAATGAGTAAGTAAACTCTCCATGAAAAAAGTAAAATAAAATTCAAGTACTAGAAGTGAAACATTACAATAGATAGAAAAAGATTCACATTAATTTATATTACCACATTTAAAAACTATTATTAAGTAGAATAAAAAATTAAACAATTCCCCAAATGATTCAAATTGGACTGTTAGTAACGACTCTATGGACCCAATATGCACAACCTACAGAACCTCTTCAACTGACTCAATACCTACATGCCTCAGGTCACATCTTGATGTATGTGATGATGTTAAATCTAATATTTCTACCTCTTCCACTCATTCCCCCTCTAACAGTAATTTATCATCTTATAATAGATCTCTTAATTATTAAAATAAACATAATTTTTTTTAACTAGATCATTTCAAAAAAAAATTAAAAAATATTACAGATAGATAAAATCATGTTCTTAATGAAAAAATTAAACAAATTATGAAAATTATCTCCTTTATAAAGGTAAATATTACTTGGTTTAAATTTAAAAGTTATATATAATATTTAAAATTTAATATCCCAAATCAAAGAGGTTAAAAATAATGATTCTCAATGCAACCATGTTCAACATAATCTAAATATGATTTTGGGATATTAGTGTTATACCAATGATAATTCCAAAAATAAATCAAATTAAAATAATCATTCTCAACAACCACTTTTGTAAAGGTATGTTCTGAAAGAAGTTCTGTAGATATTGCTGAAAATTTTGGAATCTTATTTTTGAATGTGATTACAAAAATTATTTATAAGAGACACTAAAATAAATTCATATTTCATGAAACTTATTAATAAAAAATCATGTTCTAAATAAGTTTGGGATCCTAAAAACATATTATATAATATCACCAAACACAATTCAGATATTTACCCAAAGGTATTAACAACTAATATTTTCCATTGATCTACCCCCATGAATCATTGTAATATAATATGGGGGCTTCTAAAAAAAATATCCCATCTATTTCTTGAAATATTTTATCAGTATTTACCTCTTGAAATCTTTCTTAAATGTACTAATTTATAGGGAGCTTCACCATTAGATCACTAAGGAAGTAATGCGATAATGTACAATGGTAATGATATTACTATCTCTTCAAACACTTTATTTCCCTCATAAAACTTAATTTAAAGATATATCCACTCTTTATATTTTCTAGGTATTATTATTCTTAAAGGATGAGTGGTTTTCTTTTTAAATTTTTCTTTTTTTATATATTTTTTTCTCTCTTATACTTTCTTTAAAAAACTATATTTTCCCATTCAATTTGTTTCTTAATCTCTTTTTTTTAATTTATTTTTCTTATCTATTTCCAAAATAATTTTCAAAATATTTTAAAATTTTAAAAATATATAGTAACACACTTATCTCATTATTTTGAAAATTTTAAAATACTTTTTGAAAAATTTATTGAATAACCTTATAATTTGAGATGATAAGTATTTATTAATGTTATTTATATAATGCATCTCTATTTCGTTACTTATTTATACCTTATGAGATATTATATATCTTTTTAAATAGTTCTTCATTCCCAATACTTTTTCTCTTTTTTATAATCATAAAGGGGGAGAATTATTTCATTATTGGGGAGAAATTTCTTCTATACTAAAGAGGGGTATTTTTCCCTATATTTTGGGGAGTTGGTTATTGGGGTGAAGCTTATGGGTTAAAATGGAAGTTGTGTTTTACTATATTGTTTTATATTTATCTATTTGATATATTTAATAACTTGAACATTAGTAGAATGAATTCATTTGAATACATGTTTCACAATTGATTAACACTTGATATGTAATTTTATATTATGTGTCTAGGAAATTCTAAAATGGGATATTATTGTTACTCTCTTGGAATCATGATATTTTCTTGGTAAAAACACTTAATTATGTATCTAAAATTTTCATTTTAGTGAATTTGAGTCCCAACTTCTTCCCTTTATGTGGTGTGATTAAAGGACATGATGAGGTTATTAATGTATATACAATGGATCCTGATGATATTATTAAGGCCTTGGACCCATATTAATCCATGATTTATGATCTTGTATTTATATTTCATGACCAAAAATATATGTGTAAGAAAGAAAATGTTCTACTAATTGTTTTTGAAGTGTTGCAGGAAGCACCATATTTCCTCTACAGAGTCATCATCCAGCTGGTGTAAGAGCACTAACGAAATGGTGGATTGAGGATAAGGATAGGAATTTAATGATTTTTATATCAAGATGTATCATTTTTCTATCCTATATAATTGATCTATAAATTCAATAATGTTTTTTTTAGTAAGTATTATAGCTAATAATATTTCATTGGCGATGCTTAACGATCTCAATTAATTAAAAAACCCTCCAATATCATTCAAAGTCTACAAATAGAAGACATTGGTGGATTGGAATATCAAAACAAAAGTTAATAAACAATTTTATGGAAATAAAGATAACCTCATACCAAATATATAGTGATTTTAAAGAGCCCCCACAAATTGAAAATCCTCAATCCTCCATCTCAAAGGCACTCAACACACGTCTCTTTATATATCTCCTCTAAATTATATCAATCATTTTAAGAGATAATAGAGTATATTTGTAATGTATTTTCATGAAGAAAATATTACTTTTCTCATCATAACTTATACCAATGGATTTCTTACCAAAACCATCTAAATGTAAGGGGTGATGATTTTCATTCAACATTATTAAAAATGTTAGGTCAGACATGGTTACATAATCTCTGTTAAAATCAATGTACTGTTAAGATATTCATATCATCAGAAGGGGGAGATGTTGGGGCCCACATAAAGATATTATAGAACTTATTTATCAAACCTTATATGTTATCTATCTTAATTTTCAGATTACACCATCTGGTCTTGATAAGAAAATTTACATAAATTCAATTTTACATTTCTTTCAGAGTTTAGTCACTGAATTTGTGTTGATATTAATTTTTTTAATATACATCAAATATATTTATTTATTACATCATGTTATCGATTTTTTTAATTTTCCATTTGAATTCTTGTTATAATTTTTAAAATTTAATACACCCCCACCTACGTTTCATCCAAATTTGACCAATAGATACCAACAAGGGTGAATGGGTTGGAAATAAATATTATACCTCTCTATTTACCAATATATAGAGTTTAAAAAGATTTATTCTATTACCATTACTCTATAATATGGTAATAGAATTAATTTAAGAAATTTTTCCTTGAAAAATTTCACCTTCCTCTAGGAAAAGTTCTAATAGGAATGAAATCTATGAGATCAAAAAAATAAAGGTTTAATATTTAAAAGGGGTTTGATAGTGGTTTCAGAGACTATGTTTTAAATTACCCTATCATCAAATAAGTGAATAATTTTTATCCAATATTTTTACAAAATTCTTATTCTTTCTAATAAGGTCTTGATAGCTAATACTATAGATATTATCTAGTTCATAAAAAGACACATGTTGCATTGAATATAATTTTCTAAAATGGAACAATATTTCAAAATATTTAAAAATTTGGTTTTTATTCAAGTGAAATTACATTATATGTACATAATTAAATTTCTAAAAATAATATTATTTTGATCTTTCGTAGTAATCAAACCACTATAGTGAGGTACATGATCCTACCAAACATTTCAGAAAAGCAATCCTAATATGAATCTAGTTTCCAACCAGATGATTTATATATAATTTAGGCTTCACCATGGTGACCATTTCACATAAATTAAATATTATTCTAAATATTTGAATTTTATTTTTCCCGAGAGACCATTCCAAGAAAATGACTTATGAAAGACCTTTTGATGAAATTAAACATGTAAACCAGGATAAAATAACCATTCAAATAAATATTTAGACACCCAAAATCATAAGGATGTATCTTCCAAGTACAAAAAAGTAATCAACAACCAAGATACATATAATAACAAGCCAATTATTTTCCATGAAGTAATTTACATCTCATTTAACCCCATAAAAAATTAGAAAATAGTCTTAAAGAAACTATTAAAAAATAAAAAATTATACCGAATGCTTTGTTAACATAATTTGGAAAAATGAATACTAAAATTTATAGAATAAGAATTAAAATGAGTGGAGGGATACATTAATATATTTAAGTAAATCGTATGAGAATGTCAAATAAAAATGTTAGTGATTTGAAAATTTGATGTGTCGCTGAGTTGAATAGACCATAAGATTTGAATGATTAATCTTAATCTATTAAGGAAGCTTCCATGCCTCTTCGACCTAATTTAGATATTATTAATGAGAGGCCAAAACATTTTTATACAACTAAAAATTTAAAAACTTCTATGCAGAAAAATATTTTTCATGTGAATAGTTTCTATTGAGAACCCAAAGAGACCGGTGGATGATGATATGGCCTTATACTATTAAAGATATTGGTACATAATAGTAAGGTATTCCAAAATCACTAATTAATTACCTTAGAGGTAGATTACTAGTTAAGAAGAATGTTATGTGTGAATTTGATGATTATATTTTTGATTATTTTTATATTTTACATTTTAACATTTCTTTGCAACATGTAGTGAAACGGATTCCCAAATATTCCAATTTATAATGGAAATGATCTCTTGTGATGGTAAGTAAAATAAAGGAAGGAAATTCAATATTGGGGAAAATGTTTTCTATATGATCCATCATTATTTCCCTTTCAAGTGGAAATATCACTGAATATTCATGAATTCATAAACAATAAGGGTGTTTTAATAAAAATATTGTATGATAGATTTAGTCGATTATATAAATGTGATACCTCAATCAGTTTACTATAATCATTGGTTAAATAACTAAAACCTATAGGTATTTTGATACCATTGGATTGTTTAAATAAAAATAACCATACTGAAGTCATGGAAGATATATTGGAAAGTTTTAGGTGTAATTACCCAACCCACAAGTTCCACACTCGACCAAACATGAATTCAAGTGTGCCACCCCAATACCACATCTAATAAGCCATAGGTTGGTAACTAGTACCGGGTAAGCATAAATAATACCTTGAAATTCTTTATTCTTTATAATCATTCAAAAAATAAACTTATTCAATGAATAAAACTTTTTAGTAATCTATATATATATATATAAACACAAAAATTATTACATAATATTTATGAGACAACTTTTATGATCAACATATATAGCACATACATAAACAATAATTCAAAGGGTAAAAATACATTACCAATATCCAAAAAGGGGATCCAACATAATTTGTTGAGATAAAGAGTTATTCCAAAAAAAAATTCTGTAAAAATGAACTTCACCTACTACTAACACCTATTAGTGTCACCATGATCTGTCAACAAAAATTCAACCAAGGTTTATAGATATCATCAGTGAATAACTAACACAAGATACTCATATAAAAAGTCCATATTTCAATTTATATGCTGTATATTTTTGATAAATCATCTATATATCCAATTCCCATATCTAGGTAATCATAATACTCGGTAGAATTCCCATAAAGTAAAAAAGAAAAAACAAAGAAAACCATCAACAGAAAACCCATAGTCTCAGGTGATAACCAAATGACAGAAATAGATTATCAAAATAAGATCAACCACTAGAAGTTTTGGACACATAATAAAGCCTCAATCATATATTCTCTGACCCATAATGATTCAAGTTTCATGATAAACTAATAATTCACTAATATTTTAATGTCCCACAATGTATGAATTTCAATACTAGATGTACAATATATACCGAAGAAAATCCAGGTGTTTGTGAGAAATATCATGTCATGATGTATCTATACTAAACTTATTTTTTTCCACACAACCAATAATAGCAATGAAGGTGGATCCGATCCATTTTAGCAATGAATATTAGTTGATAGGTACCACACTATATCATTTTCACCACTAATATCATGCCATAGTACCAAAAAATCAAATCTAAATACCTAATGTAACCACTCTAGAACCATAGTGGACCACCAATGCCTCGTTGAGGAATAAAACATCATTCAGAAAGTATGGACTCCATGGATAGAGGACCCCTAACTTGAGCATGTAGGGGAGTACCAAACCCTATCCATGGTATGCGAGGGACCCGTACATCCTTGGTACTAAGAGAATACTTAGAAAAATTTGATTTAGAGGACCCACACCCCATGTATGTAGTGGGATACTGAACTTCATAATGAAAGTGAATAGGGGAAACCATGCCTTGCCATATTATGTCACTAGGGGTTTAATGACCAATAGAATGATCAGACACCCATGCCTAATCCCAACCATTATCCCTAAAGAGTTAAAACCAAAATCATTCATCCTTTTTTTAAATAGACTCAGATTTCACCACTATAAACTATATGGAAAATATATTAAAGGTAATATTTTATTTATTAAAAACATTACCCATATGAAAATATATATCATATTTAATTATATACAGTGGGTGTTACATTAGAGGAAATGAGGCCATTTATATTATTTGGAATTATATAACACATATCAGCCTTTAAATTATTGCCTCAATGACTAGTTCATTATATTGTTGACAAATCATCAATATAACCACCCACTTAAATGTTAAAATCATAGAAATAAATAATAATAATAATTTAAACAAAATAAAAATAAAAATAATATTATAAAAAATTCATTAATATAAGATAAATAGTCTAAATTTAATATTGTATACCACCTATCTATAATCATCTATTCACCACCACATTTTTAATATTCATATTTAATTTTATATCTCTTATCTATTGACCTTTAATGGAACCTTGCAGGAATCATTTTTTGAATAACACTAACCACAATTGAGGCTAACCCCATTATTATTATCATTAGTTGCCACAAGCCATCCATAAGTATCCACAACCAATATCTACCTTAGGCATTTAATCCTTCTATAACATCACCAATAACGACATTATTGCTTGTAATGCTCCTCTTTAGGTCATCCAACATGTCATTCCCTTTACCATTCACCATTTTCTACTATAGTAGGCAACCTTAGATCATCACATATTCCCTATATTATACTACCAACGATTAATATACTAGGTAACCCACATCCATTGTCCACCTTGCATCAAAAGTTGATTTACCTACTATAAAACCCATGGGATAAGGAACTATACATTTTAACATGAAAAAACGAATGGAAATGGGAAACAAAACCGATTTTTGTTTTATTGAATCCCTCTTCATGGATAAGAATATATTTTAAGAACATGGTATGATGGTATTAATATAATAAAAAATATGAATAAAATGGAATAAAATCTTAATAAATAAATCCTACCTTAATGGATGAATGTCTTTGTTTCGATTCTCTTTTAGGATATGGTTTTGTTCGTCGATCCACCTTGATGTAAATTTCTGGTGACTCCCAGTACCTAGATCTAATCTTCCTCATTACCCCAAAGCCACAGTTTGTGTGGATAACCAAAAATTAATGTGTTAAGTATTTATTGAATGGGAAAATATAATTTCAAGGGTAGATAAATTAATCAATTAATTAATTTGGTCAATGAAATTCCATATGCACACTTGACCATAGAATCCAAAAGAGAATTCAAATTATATAATTTCAATGGTAAACCAATTATTTTTAACCTAACATAGGTCTTATATATCCCATATAATGCCTCATTTCAAATGAAATGTATAATATTCTATAAAACATGTGTGGGGAATAAAAAATTCTTTTAAAAATAATATATTATTCTTAATTTTGAAACACACCCATAATTACACAATATCTTTGAATTTGATCAGAAATTAAAACACACACACACACACACACACACATATATATATATATATATTAGAAACTAACTATTGGGGTCACTGCATCCCCAAATGGAGTCTAGGAGTAAAATATATATTATAATAAGTATTAAAAATCCCAAAAAACTCAGCACGATTGGAAATTTATAAAAACACATCATAGGGGAAAATACCCCATATCGAGATCAAAATAACCAAAATAAAATTATACATAGGAGGTTTCTTAAGGTAAATTTATAATTTTACGGTTGTGGATGTCTAGAGATATCATGACCTGCCTTCACCAAGATTAGGGAAGGGACAATAGATTATCAAACCCTTCCTTCCTCATGTTGAAGTAGAGATATTGACCCCCTGAGACCGGCCTTCAATAGGCCCTAGAGGGGTGACTAGTACCAAGGGTATCGAATCACACGTGATATAGAAGGAATAACCCTTTTTATTTATTAGGATCAGGAGATAAGATAGTAAATCACAAACAACACCCAAACTGGAAGTGAAATTAAATCCAAAACAATACATTCCCATATGCATGTTCCAATAATAAGTTCTACAAAAATACTTAAAACTCCAAAGGGAAGTACCAGAAGAAAATAAAAAAAACATCAAAGGTCCCAAAGACTAAGATAATAGTGTATGACATGGTCCTCTAAGTCATATTAGTAACCTAAAATCAGTTTTATATACCTAGGGTGAGTATACAGGTATACCCAGTAGGAAAAACCAAAAGATCTATTGCACAAGTGGGGAGGCACTCTAGTGCCCTGTGAGGAAAGGAGATTACCAAAGCACCTAGTAAGGAAACTATCCACCCAATTCTCACTAAGGCACACTTCCCAAATAATTCATGTCATGTAAAGTAATAGTAATAACACATCGATATTTGGGTACCCCACACCACTTTCCCACTGGTTATTGAGGACATCCTACGCGTCAGATCCCCCCTGCCATTCTCACCGTTGTCCCACTACCATACCCCAACCACACACTCCTAGGATACCATAACTAGACATCCCACTCGTAGACACCTGGTCCATACCAACCACATGTAACCACTCTTGCAAACACTAGGTCCAGAGTAACTAATGCTATGCCCAAAGACACTTGGGCCTCATCCCGAAGACACTTGGGAAACAACCTACCCGCACATTGATGGTCCAACCACCACAACATACCCGCTTGATGAATCATGGGATATAATGGAACTCATTCCATCATAGCCTACCTGATGAATCTTGGGTTACTTTGTAAAGGGAGCAGAAAATAAGCTAATAACCAGCCACTCATAGGAGTGTTGGAAAAAACACCCTCCCCCATGTAATGGGGGTATTAGGCATGAAGTTATCAACTTGTATGGGGTGAGAATAAGAAACATATGAACTAAATTATATATATTGGTAAAAAAGCACTCATCCCAACCTAGGGGTTCCAAAACCTGCTCAAGCACAAACACCCTTGTTACTATTCATTCATAAAAATCACAAAAGCCGCAACCAAGTCACATCTCATTCTAGAAAAACAATTCCCCATTGAACCCATTCCAGTTATTTCATTCAAGTGGTTCCATTTAAAAAATTCTTCACTACTAGGAATCTAATAGTCATAACCACATAACATGGAAGGAAAAATAGCCAATAGAAAATTTAGCATTCACACTCGGTTCTATTATAAAGTCACAAAAATAAAAGTGATCTGTGAGATCACATGAAGTACTAGAAACAAACCAAGCCCCAACATACAACCCCAAATCTTCAAACTAACAACTGCACAACTGGGTATCCTATCCCCATCCATGTCACCTTACAAGCATCAAGCAGCACAACCATACACTTCACTAGGAAAGAGAAAGGGAGTTTTTAGATTTAAACACACCATTCCATTAGTTCTTCCTTTCTGTTTGGTTAACCGGGGTGACCAAAAAACAATTATTATTCATTGATCATCCATTTAATCAAATGAGATTACGTGATTAACTAGATTCCATGTTACATCCATTCAATCACATAAATAAAAAGAAAATGGAGGTTCATTAGTGCGCAAGAAGGGACCACTGACGACTATAATTTTTAGTGGACATAATCTCATAAAATTCAAAACATATAAGAAAAGGTAAAAGAGTACATCATCATCATCATAAAACACACACCTTCATTATTTGAAAACCATTTATTATCTTCGTTAAGGTTTGGTTTCATCCATCCCCATAGGAACATTATCATACCCACCTTGCATGATACACAGTAAAGAGAGACAAAGGAAATAACCTACCTGGATGATCAAAGATCAAAGTTTTTCTCCCCTCACCAAGAACTAGGGATGCATGAATTTAATGGGAGGAACTCAGAGGAATCCAAGAGCGAGCAGGAAAGGATCCAGCACAGGCGCACCACTAGCCTTGGGAAGTGGGACTCCAAATGCCCCAAGGAAAGGAAAGATACTATCCAAGAAAAAGAAATAATCATCTTGAGATAAAAGGTGAGATTTTGGAGTTACGGGATATGAAATATTTAATGGATTTATGGCATATCATGGTTTCACCAAACGGTTGGATAGTTTCACATGAAGGAATTAAATGTTAATTAATAATTTTCATCAGAGAGGTGACCACAACAGTTGTGCGTTATAGGATTTAATTTAAAGAGAGTAAAATGGATCTGTTGAGGGTATCCCCACTTTTAGGGGATTTAAAACATTGATTATGTGGTTAAAAGTGGCCTTGAACCACTTTAAAAAGGTTAAAAGACTTAAAAGTGGTGTTACGGAAAACTGGGAAAAGAATACCCCAACAACCTCCCCTGTGGCACCAATCGGGTGTGGCACCGATCAATGACATACCAATCATGGAAACACTAATCGGTGACTCTCTAATGAGTGGCACACTGATCAATGACTCACCGATGGGTGCCACACCGATCGGTAAATCACCGATTGGTGACTCACCGATTGGGGACTCAGTAATGGGTGACCCCAAAGGGACATCCAGCCATCGAAACGCCACCCCCAGACATAATATTACGGTCCAGGGCATCCCAAACACTAGAATTGGAAAATTAATGGTCTTGGAGGGTCTGAGCTACTACATTAGATTCCTATCAAAACATTTTCATCCTTTAGAATAAAAACTAAACCCAATTCTACATCGAGGGGTCCAAAAGAACACCTCAAAAGATACCTCTCATAGCCAAACTACCCTAGATTTCTGGGAACACCTCTCCCTCAAGAGACCACACAACATATACGGTTCACACCATCCATTCATATGGATTAGAGAGTCCCTCACCCATTTTTAAGATACTATAATCTTTTAGAGGCACTGACTCGCCCGCATGGGTTTAATCTCATCCACTTTAATGCATCTTTATTAGGGATCAGGTCCTCCCCTTTCCACAGTTAGGACTCTTCACAGACACTCAGAGAAAAAGGAAAATAACACATTTCATAGCTATCTAGGTCAACCTCTACATCACAAACAAGTATGAAACAAAACAGAACAGAACACAAAATAGCTCTGGGTACTGGGCTTGCATTTATGCCTCCCCTTATTAGGTACTCTCCTCAAGGACACCATGCCTCCACACCACACGAACTAGTGGAATGTTTTGTCCATGAAGAACCTTCTCCTCATGATCCTCGATCCACACTGGTTTCTCTACAAATTCTTTGTCATATTCAATAACCATCTTTCCCCAATCGAGGATGTGAGAATCATTGTGTAGATACTAACAGAGATGAGACACATGGAAGATGTTGTGTACCCTCAGTAGAGGAGGTGGTAGCGCTAGTCGATAATGCACTTCGCCGACCTGCCACAACACCTTAAAGGGTCCGACAAACCTGTGAGGAAGCTTACTCCACTTTCCAAAACTTCATTTCCCATAATGAGGGGAGACCTTCAAGAAAACATTGTCCCCGACCTCAAACTCCAAGGGTCTCCTCCTATGATAGGTATATGACTTCTGTCAGTCCTGAGCTGCCTTCATTATCTTCTGTATAAGCTGCCCTTCTCCATCATGCTCTGCACTGCATCCGAGCCAAGAAAACCGACTTTTATGACCTATACCCAGTCCAAATGTGAGCGAAACGACATCCCATAAAAAGAATCTATTGGATCCATTCCAACGGTATAGTGATATCTAATATTTTAGGAAAGCTATACTAGAGGAAAGTGTCGTACCCACGATCCCCCAAAGTCCAAAACACATGCCCCTAGAATATCCTCCAATGTCTGGATGGTGCGCTCTGTCTTCTCATCTGTTTGGGGATGGAATGTTGTGCAAAGGAATAGTTGGGTGTCAAAAGCATGTCGCAATCCTCTCCAGCCCCGTGAGGTAAACCGGGTATCTCGATCATAAACAATTGAAATCGGAACTCCATGTTACTACACCACCATATCCACGTACCTCTGTACTAAGTCATCCAGCGCACTCGACTCCTTTATTTCCATGATGTAGACTTATTTTGTCATTCGGTCCACCACTATACAGATAGCATCGCAACATCCTTGAACTATGGGTAGTCCCATGACGAAATCCTTCACGATGTTATCCCACTTCCTCTCAAGTACATCTAAAGGTGATAATCGACCTCCTGGGAGGAAGCATTCAACATTTACTTTCTAACACACAAGTCACTTTTCCAAAAACATTTCCATGGTCCACTTCACACCGGGCCTATCCCATGTACATCATGGAAACTCTTAGGTGCACTTCCAGGGGTGAGTTGTGGAACTAACCAAGAACTCACGCCTATTTCCACCGGGACGAACAACCTTCTATGAAAAAAAAATCAGGTTTTATCAATCTTTTGACCATCATTATAGATAATTTCCTGGACTAATACGACTACCCATCACTTCAGCCTCTATGTCCCCCAACTAAGACTTATATACCTACTGTAATAGAGAGGACTGCACTGTCATCTGGAACAGGAATCCGCTTCCATCCTCCACCCTTGCATTTAGGTATAGGGAAGCCAACTCCTCCATCACCTTCCAAGCATCTGCTGATTCTTCAACCACATCTTTATGTTTCTTCCTGCTCAAGGAATCTGCCACCATGATCCCCTTTCTTGAGGTAAAGGAAATTTTGATGCCATTTTCCTAAAGAAACTCCATCCACCTCTACTACTACAAGTTCAGGTCTCACTGAGAGAAGATATACCCCATGCTCTTGTGATCATTAAAGACCACAAAGATCTCCCTGATGAGGTAGTGCCTCTATAACATTAGTATGAACACAACCATTATGAGCTCCAATTCATTGGTTGAATAGTTACGCTCATGGGGACATAACATTCTAGACACATAAAAGATCACCCATATTCTTGTATAAGCACACACCCAAAACCCTGGCCAAAAGAATCACAGAACACCTAAAACATCAACCATTCTTCTAGAAACCATTGAACTGGGGCACTAACCAATATCCCCTTTAGATAACTGAAGGTTTCCCGACACTACTCACTCTACATGAAGTCATTGTCTTTTCTGGTCAAAGATGTCAAAGGAGCTTCAACAAAAGAGAATTTAGGTATGAACCTACGATAATAGCCTTCCAGACCCAGGAAACTGCGAACCTCCAACACATTCGTGGGCAAATTCCAAGAATAAAGTGCTTCCTCCTTTGACGGATCAACCGATATTCCCTGCTCAGACACCACGTTTCCAATTAAGTGCGCCTCTCATGTACAGAACGTGCACTTAGACAACTTTCCATCGATCTGGTGCTGTTAGAGGACCCCTAAAACCATTCTCAGATGCTCAACATGATCCTCCTTTGATATTGAGTAGATCAGTATGCCTTCAATAAACACAACTATGAACTGGTACATATATTCCTAGAAGATGGATTTTATGAGCCCCATGAACACAGCTGTTGTGTTCCTATCACCGAATGACATGATCACGAACTCAAAGTTCCCAAATCTGAACCTGAATTCAGTCTTCGAGATGTCACCCTACTTTAACCTCAACTAGTGAAATCCTAACCGTTGGTCTATTTTTTAGAAATACCTTTCCCACTTTAACTGATCAAAAAGATAATTGATCTTGGAAGGGGGTAACAGTCCTTGACCATCACCAGGTTCATCATTTGGTAGTCTATACGCTTCCTAAGACCATCATCTACCTTCTTTGAGAAAAAGATTGGAGAAATGCATTGTGACATGGTTGGTCGAACAAAACCCTTCCTCTTTATATCGTTAATATAAATCTGTAACTCCCGCAACTTAGAAGGCTCCATCTAATAGGGAGTCGTCGAAATTAGACGTGCACCGGGTCGCAAGTCTATCCCGAACTTAATATCACGTCGAGGGGGGTAGATTTACCACCTCTTCAGGGAAGACATACATGAACTCATAGACAATTCCTAAAACTTCCAACATATCTGAGTTCGATGACCCCACTGATAGGTCAGATAATAAGGAATGAAGGGGATCCAATCGTTGGATGCCTTCCTGGAAACTCCGCTCACCGATGAAAGTCACAATTTTTTTCCCATATCTGAATACAATAACCTTATTTTGAAGTATTAGATATCATCTCACATAGATAAAAACTAGTAAATGTCTTTAATGACATCATATTGCTGCATTTGTAGTAAAAGAAGGTCCCCACTATACTGATGTGGTCCCAACATGAGTATACTTCCCTAGAAAACATGAGACAAGCTGGTCTGACCGTCGACTAGCGTACTAAAAATTAGGGGTACTGGAAGTCTCACTATTTCTAGACCCTGAGCATAGAATAGAATGGGTGTAACAATGGAGTGAGAATATCCTAAATAAAACAAGGCATATGAAAAAGTACTAAACAAGCTAATCGCACCTCAAACAACTTCCAGACCTGCAGAAACTGCTGCATCTGCGTTGTGAAACTACCCACACTTATATCATCTAACCCTTGACTATTGACTACCTCCCCGAACATGCCCTTGTCAAGGTCCCTAAGGAGCGCCCTCAGGTAGGCCTCCTCCCAAAACATTTACTCTCAGAGGAGTGAGAGCTCATTGTACCTGTTTCTACAGCTGAAAGGACCTGGAAGGAAACTACTGCTGCTGAGGTGGGCACTGAACCTTCCCACCACCAATATATTGCACTCAATCCAGGCACTAATTCCAATGGTTCCCATGACTTCCATAAAAGAATCATCTCTGTCATTCTCCCTCATAGAAGGGGTGAGGACTAAGAGATCAAAACTAGAACTACTAAGGCCTACTCCCCCTGGCCGAAACCTAGAAGGCTCTAATGTTGTAGGTCTACTGCTGATGTCCTTCCCCTTTGACACGCCCAACTGGATCACCTATTGGGGAACACCTCCAAGAATTTCCAGCCTCTCCACGACTTTATCTTTCTTTTGGATGTCCAAGTAGGTTGGTAGGGTGAAGGGAGTAACATCAGACTGAAGAGAAGATCAGAGTGGATCCTCTAAACATCTTGCCCGAGTATCCTCATTTGGTAAGAGTTCCAGAGCTAAGTGAAGGAGAAACTTGAAATTGATCCCAAATTCCTATACTGACATACCCCCCTACTATAGGGAGAGTAGATCCTACCTCTTTTCCACCTTCATCGTGCAAAAGAGGAATTATTCCTGGAACTCCCTCTCGAAGTAAGTCCAAGAAACTTCAGCCTCCCCTTTCTCCCCAAGATAGAGCATTCACCACTAACGCACTACTCCATGCATCTTACTTATAGCCAGAGGAACCCAATACTCCATCGGATCCCAAAACAAGCTGAAATTTATCACCAGCTTCTCGAGAAATCCCTCTCTCTCTCTCTATGTCCGTGATGTTTCCCATATACTTCCCGAGGGTCGGCCATTGAAAGGCATGAAGAATCCTCTTCCACTAGTCATCCTCCTACTCTCGATCATCCCTTTGCTGATCATCCAAATCTTCCACCTGGGCCTCGATTTCCTACACTACCCGTGGTCGCTGTCCGGGTGCCATAACTGTAAGGTAAACAAGGAATTCCTAAGCCTGAGTTGTGTAGAATATTGATTTTAAATTTTTCTTAGAATTTTTATTTATTTTAAATCCCCAAAATACCAAATACACACATGAACACAAGTCTTTATGATTCATGTACCTTTCCTAGGGTCTCTACCCTGAAATTGGTGTAACCAAAGTTGGTCGTTCTATTGGTCTAGATTCCTTGCATCATACCATGGGGGACCTAATATCCCATGTCCTAGCTGGTCTACCATGGCCTATTTCATGCACCAGGATTTTCTAGCATTGTTTAAATACAATCCCATGAAATCTTTACTATTATTAACTCCAAAATTCATCCTATCGCTCAAAACATCCCTCTGAAACCATTATATCATGACCAACCTTAACCAATATGAGGGAATGGTGAGAAGATTGTAAGACTCTTCCTTCCCCAACTTGAAGGATAGACAATGAACCTCGAGACCCACCTTCAATAGTCCCCAGAGTGGTGACTAGCACCAAGGGTATAGAATCACTAGGGATATTGAATTCATTACCCTTTTTATTTAGAAGGATCGAGAGATAAGATAGTAAATCCAAACCAACACCAAAACTAGAAATAAAAGTAAATCCAAAACAATTCATTCCCATATGAATGATCCAATTATACGTGATACAAAAAAATATAAAAATAAAAAGGGAAGTACCAAAAGAAAAGACAATCATCATCAACGGTCCAGTCATCTAAGCTAATAGGGTCCGACAAAGTCCTTGAAGTCCTCCTATAAACCTCAAAGCATTTTTATATACATAGAATGAGTATACAGGTATGCCGATTAGGGAAAACTAAAAGCTCTCATGCACAAGTGGAGAGAAACTCTAATGCCCTTTGAGAAAATAAGATAACCAAAGAACCTAGTCAAGAAACTATCCACCCAATCCTCACCAAGGCACACTCCCCAAATAACGCAAGTAAAGTAAAGTAATAGTAATAACACAATGATGTTTGCATACCCAACACCACTTTCCCACTATTATTTAATACATCCTACACTTCAGACCTCCCAAAGAATTCTCACTGCAGTCCCACTTCCATACCCCACTCACACAGACTAGGACTACCATAACCACACATCCCGCCCACAGACACCTAGGTCCTAAGAATCCCATGTTACCATGCTCGCAGACACATTGGACCAAACAACTACGGCCACTACCAAATACACATGTGCCTCATCTCGAAGAGACTTCGGAAACAACCTTCCCACACTCACTTGGTCCAACCACCACAATGTACCTAGAACCCAAATAATTATAGGTTATAATAATCCTCATGCCATCACATCCTACCCAAAGAGTTTTGGACTACTTGGGAAAGGTAGCAGAAAAAGAGAAAATAACCTGCCACTCATTGGAGCGTTTGAAAAAACACCCTCCCCCATGAAATGGGGGAGTTCTACGTGATGTTCTCAATTTGGGTGGGGTGTGAATAAGAGACACAAGAACTAAATTATACATATAGTTAAACAAGCACTATTCCCAACCTAGGGGTTCCAAAACCAGCTCATACAGAAACACCATTGTCACTATTCATTCATAAAAAGCACAATACCCATGGCCAAGTCACAACTCATTCCCTGAAAAAAAGTCCCTATTGAACCCATTAATGTTATTGAATTTAATTGGTTCTATTTAAAAAATTATTCACTATCAGGACACTAACAGGTATAACAATAATCCAAGGAATAAAAAATAGCCAAGAATCAAATTAAACATTCACACCCAATTCTCTAGTTAAGCCACAACAACAAAAGGGATCTGTGATATCCCTTAAAGTACGGGAACCAAACCAAACCCCAAAATATATCCCCACATTCCCCCAAATCCACAAACTTACAACTTCACAACAATAGGTCCCATCTCTATGCATGTCACCTCACAAGCATCAAGCATAACAACAATACAAAACACCAGGATAGAGGAAGGGAGTTTTCATATTTAAACACACCATTCCTTTAGTAACTTCTATCTATTTGGTTAACCGGGAAGACCACACACGGATTATTATTCATTGGGAATTAATTTAATCAATCAAGTTTACATGATTAACCATTTTCCATGTTACGAACATTCAATCATAGAAATAACTAGAAAACAAAGGTTCATTAGTGTAGAAGAAGGGACCACCAACAACCACGATTTTTAGTGGGTATAAACCAATAAAATTCACAACATATAAGCAAAGTTAGAAGAGTTAAAAAAACATCATCAAACACACCCCTTCATTCATTAAAAACAATTTTTTATCTTTGTTATGGTTTAGTTTCAACCATCTCCATAAGAACATTATCATACCCACAATGTATGACACACAATAAAGAGAGTTGAAGGAAAAACCCTACGTGGAAGATCAACTATTGAAGTTTTTCTCCACGATCCAAGAATGAAGGATACATGAATTGCAAGGGAGGAACTCTGAGGACTCCTAGAGAAAGCAGGAAAGGCTCCAGCACAAGTGCACCACTATCCTTAGGAAGGGGGAATACAAATTCAATAAGGAAAGTCAATAGACCAGACAAGAAGAACAAATAATCCCCATGAAATAAAAGGTCAGATCCTAGAGTTACAGGATATGAAATCCTGAACAACATTAAAGGCGGATTGTGGTTTCACCACATGGTCAGACGGTTACACATGATGGAATTAATTTTTATTTAATAATTCTCATTAGAGAGGTGGTCATAATAACTGTGCTTTAATGGATTTAATTTAAAGAGAAGAAAACATGTTTTCTGAGGGTTTCCCCACTCATAAGGGATTTAAAACATTTTTTGTGGCGCTAAAAACGACCTTGAACCACTTTAAAAAGGTTAAAAGACTTAAAAGTTGCGTTATGGGAAACTGGGAAAAGAAAACCCCGACAACTTCCCCCATGGCATCGATCGGGTGTGGTGCTGATCACTGACTCACCGATCGGGGACACAATTATTGGCGACACACCGATCGGTGACTCACCGATCTGGGGCACGTTGATGGGTGTCACACCAATCTGTCACACACCGATCGGTGACTTACCAACTGAGGACACACCGATCGGTGTCACCAATGGGTGACACCATGATGATATCTTTTCAATGACACGCTTCCCCTCGGACTTACTGATAGGGTCTAGGTTGTCCTAAACACCAGATATTGGAAAACTAATGGACTAGGAGGGTCTGAGACATTACAGGAGCTTATTGGAATTAAAAGTGGGATATATCCGGACTGTGAAAGTCCTATTTCAATAAATTCTTCCAACATTAAAACCTATACTAGTCCTCAAATAATATTCCACAGAAGTTACTAAAAATAAAATCTTACAAAAAAACTAATGTTGAAAACCCACCATCCCTAAAATCCCCCTTTTCTCCAATGGTATTAGATCAAAGTGAGCTTTGTATAACCCTTCACTCCAACAATATTTTCCCAATATATTCATAAATAATGAATTAATAAACATGCCTCTATGCAACAATTGTCCTCAGAGGCATCTACACCTAAATATAACCACATCTAATGGTCATCCTCCCACAGTGAATAAAAAACCTGAACTACTAATAGTCATATCAAAATGGTTCATTTACAAGTCCACCATTTATGAAAGTTTTCTAATCTCCACCTTAAACAAATAAAATATAGTATTTCATATGAGGAAAAATCATCGACACCATTGAGATATTAAAAATGACTTTCCACTAACACAACAATAGTTTCACGGTAGAATAATTCTTTAGATCCATCTTATCCAATATCCCATCATCTCCTACCCACAAGTCACATATTCCCATATTTCATGGTTAGGATATAGAGGTGGTGTAGGACTTATTTTTTAATATTGAATATGCATCGGAATCCTTCATCCACGAACTAATATGAAATAGGTACACATTCATTATGAAAGAAATCATTATTTCAATATTGTTTATATTTTGTAAAAGATATCTATGTGATTATATGAAAAAAAACACAAACCACATAAAACAGCTCAACATCACACCATATACCATCTAGAGGCTAAATCACCTCCAATTCGATAGAGATGGTTCAGACCATTTACATGATCCTTCCATATCACCTCTAGATCCCATGAAAACACATTCTTGAGAAACTAAGGTCACATCCTCTTGATAAAACCTCCACCTCCACCAAATAATAATAGTTTTCATTTGATGGGTATATCTAAAAAGATCTGTTTGGACATACCACACTAAGGGTTGTGCTCTACTAGGTTGGTCTCCAATCTTGAAGAGTTTAATTATATCTAGTAAGAATATAAAAATAAAACCACTAACCACTTTTGGAAGTGTCCTGCAATAATCCCACCATTATGAAAATACTTAAGGACATTTACTTAAGACTGTCTTGTCAGACTGGATCACTATGTTTAACATCACACCATAGCCTCCCTTACACAATGGAAAAGTGTGGGGAAAACACTTTTGATCAATGGGGAGAAAACTATCCATCACTATATTCGTGAATGAACTAAACTGATGTAATCTCATCATTCAAAACCAATATCATCTTAACATAGAGTCTATTACTAGAATAATCAACTAACTCACTCGTGTTTCAATCATTTGATGTTAGAAACCAATAAATACTATATGTTTGTATAGAAAAACTACTATTACATGAATAAAGACCACATCATGTGTGAATTAAAGCTCATATAGTGTTATAATGGTATGAAAAAAACATTTTTTCTGAATACATTATGAAGTGACTTAAAAAATGATACCATGGGATGATTCATCCAAATCAGTCAAAAATAAAAAAGGTTTTTAATTAACCCAATTATGAATATTTGAATATCATTTACTATAATTCAAGTCAAAATATTATTTCAACATAGGACAGGGTGTCTTGATGCTTATTTGTATGTGGATGTGTATGACTAGAGAATCATCAAGCCTAGTTACTACTCTTTTCTGGAATAACTTCCAACATGGTTAATTCATAGAACTAAAAACCCAAAGGACTATTACATCTATAAGAAGTCATGGACCACCTTTTTAATGGTAGGTTTCCAATGGTGTTTCTTACCAATAATGCTTAAGATCTCACATTCCTCGAAATGATGGGAGGTCTTGATTATCACACAATGTTGGTGTAGTGGATTATTTCTTTATACATGAATCTTTTATTGATGTATTCCACATTTATGAATCCTTCCTATTATGGGACTAGTTATACTAATAGTAGCATTTTGTTTTATCATATGATGATATAAATTTATGTACATATTAGAGGCATCACGTAAATGTGAACACTATTATATATCAACGATTCTCTATAAAAGATATCATTTGTATGAATCATTGGCAATCTATCTATATCTTATTATTGTTTAGTGATGCTGGTCTATATACCCTTATGTTTTAATTCCATATAGCAGTGTTCTCTAGAGTTTATAATTATCTAGAAAAGAGGTTTGTACCTATTGTTTTAATATTTGGACTATGAAAGGACTTACTACACATTATTGTGAAATGAATCTGAACCCATGTAGTTTAGTTCCACTTAATGGGGTATATTGCTCATTTTTAAGGTTCTGGGATGAGTACCCATCAATTTACTTTATTTTTGTTCGATAAGGAAGACTAGGTGAATGATACATAAGAATGGTTTTTTTGGGACTTATGAGTGAGAATAAAAATTTGGATAATCTTAATGAGAATATGTCCAAATTAGATTAGGTTAGTCTCACAAGGAGTATGGACCCATGATGATATGTCTAGAAAAAAATTCGTCTTAGCGTGAATAATGTGATGAGACCAAGACATAATATAGAGAACTTTGTGTGGAATTATTTTACAATGCATATGTCCTCATAATGAGATAATCCATAGGTAATATGGCCATAGAGTAGGTAGATATAAGATTAATTTTCTTTCTTTGAACATTATAGATGCATCTTATATATATGTTCGAAATGGAAATTAAATCCTGATTAATTTGAATGACATAGATTAGATTCAGGTAAAATAACTCCTCCATTAAATTTAAAATCATCTGTTATGGAAGTTTTCATGTAGTTTAACTTCATTTAAATATGACATAGTTCATGATGTTTAACATCACTCTACACGGATATGGGTTACCAAAACAATGTGAATCTATATGATATATCAGGAGATTTGAGTGTTGGATATGAGTACTCTAGAATTGAGAAGGAATATTTAATAATTTTTAAGAATAGTAATCAGAGTTCACATAGTTTGGATTGTCGAATGGTATATATGGGGACATTTTTTTACATGTTTTGAGGCATGATCCATAGAGATTCATCCTTTGTAGCCTATGAAGAAATGAATTTAAGTCTATATAGTTATGATATTGTGGATATATATGTTTTATACAGTGATAAAATGTCTTATTGAGTTGGGATTAGGTATATGAGTCAACCCTTTTCAAAATTCATCAATAATATATCCCTTTTATAAGAAAATATTCTTTTTAGAGATTACACCTAATTAGAAGGATCACTGAGGAATTTTAGTGGCGATAATGACCATGATGAGCCTATATCTCTAAGATAATGTGAGTAATGATCTTGGTGAGAAAAAGGGGAAAGTAAAGGATTAGAAACATTTTATGATGGTATGACATTGGGTTTTATTGTGGATCACACACTAAGGCTTCTAAAGTCTATTCTATATCCATATGTTGGGAGCATATGCCTGAATTAATCTCTATTCTTTCCATCATCCTATTTGTTTCTAGGACATGATATGATACATAATGTGGATAAATGAAGATTTTCAAAGCTAATAAAAAATATTATGGGTTTAATCCTATATGTATTCCCTATCCAACCCAAGTTGGAAGACAGAGAAGAAATCCTCCATCGATTTTAGAGAGACTGCTCCATTATCTTTTTTATGGAGATCCCCATTATCAAGGCAATCCATGATTGTGGTTCCATTTTGGGATCTACATATCCAGAACAACAACCCTAAGACAACTTTTATCAAGAGAATCCATGACCAAATGGGTTCACAAAGTCATTAAATACCTGATTGTTTGGGTGCATCAGTTTGGGGGAGGTTTCCATAGTTTTAATGCTCACATGACAAAATGTTGGTTAATTAATCACATCAAGGGTTTCTAGTTATGAAGTCACATATCATATATTGAGTAAACATGTATCTAATATCGAATTAGGAGATCAATGAAGTTATATATATCCATGAGATCATATAACTAGATCATATGGATGATATTATCATGCATGGATGTGCGTTCTAGGTCCGTTGAATTGGTTTCCCAATTCACAATTGATTTCTCCTTACAGGCTTGATATTCTACCTTTGAATTCATCTATCAAATTCGGATTGGAACACTTTTGTTTTTAGACTTTTTTAACATCACTTCCAATGTTTCCATTATATAAGTATACTACTGGTAGATTTTCAGTGAGTGAAATTACCACATAGTAATGAGTAATTGAAAATTACTTTTATCCTACTATTTCAGAACCCACTATAGTAAATATATGTTTAATCTGAAAAACACAAATGATTTCAATGCCAATCACTTACTTCAATAGATTCTGACCTAATAAATATATTTATTTTATAATGTTTTCTATGATCCCTATAAAAATATCACTAAATGGTAAGAGAATAATTAATTAAGAAAAAACGTATGAGAAATAAAACATTTTATTCCAATATAAACCACATGTTAAAGATATACACATTGTACCACTTGATATCTATGATCTTTACTTCTTCACAGGACTCCCCATTTAGATGATTCAAAATATCCGGGAGTTAATGTCACCAACCCTCCTTTAATATATTTAATGTTATAATGGTACTAATTGTTGATATTAATTATTGAGATAATGAAAAAATATCAATTAATATTTTGAACAAGGAGACTATTTGTTAGGAATTCACTTGAATCTTTAGTAGCTTCTTAGAATATTGAAAATAGATAGATAATAATAAATGGTCAGAAAAAATTTGTAAAATGAAATACATAATTATTTCTTATTTTATTAAGATATTACTTATCTTGGATGTCTAATTCAACTTCAAATAATACTTAATTTCAATAGTTGAATATTCAATTTGACATGTAACCACTAGATCCTTCAAATATAGATTTGACAGCTATTCAACATCAAAAACAACACTGTTTGACATTTTCCTCGTTTATATCAAAATGTGACTTTAATATTTAGATTTGGAATGTATAACGTTTTTTATAATAGTTTTTTATTCTAAAACCATATTACGTTTTTAAAAAACATGACCCTTCTTGTCACATGTATCTTTGTTTAGCTTTTTCACCTATTCCCTTTCAACATGAACTCCCCATGTATCTTATATCACCCTTAATATTGTACCACTTCAATGATATATTTGAAAGAATTAAATTCATGGGGATAGGGGTACCTCCATAATCCTTGATTAAAGGATTTTGTTTGGTCATGTCAAAACAACCCTTGACTTTTGGTTTTCTTACAAGACATTAATGTGGTAATTCATTGTATATAATTACTTGATTCTTTTCAAATGTCGTTTTTGACACTCAGAATTAATGGATTATCCTTCCCCACATTTTTTAGTTAATAATATTAATTCATTAATAAGTTTCACATATTCAAGCCAAATCCATCTAATCTTGACATATAGGTAATCATTCTTTCTTCACATTCCAAATATTGTTATTATACGTTTGTTCCATGGGATTATCTTTTTTCCTAGTTGTTGGTTTATTCCAATGAGTATAAGCTTTATTAATTGATATAGTAGTTTTATTGTACTCACACTTCATCCTCAAATAGAGGGATCTTTCACTTTACATAATTTTTAAGTCATGTAATGGTTTTTGAAACAACCATGGATTACTTCATGTGTCTCCCCTCTCAAACCTATATTTGTTACCCCAACATTTTGTTTCTATAGTGTGTTAATCTTCACAAAAGACACCCTCTTACCTAAAACTAAATAAACTTATACCTTTTTATTAAAAACTTGTTTATGTTATTTCTAAGAGGGATAATATAACTGTAACCTATTAGATTCTTAGTACACATTTCATTGATCTCATTTTCCACTAAGGATGTAAAGGTGTTTTCTAGATTAATAAGATATCTTACAGTATATACTCTCTTGATATATTCTGTTGTTTTTGAGGATATCCTCATTGTTTCTATTTCCCATCACTAATTTATTCAAGTTTTAGTATATTTCCAAATTATTATGAATAAAACATATGATCCACCTCCCATTAAAAACAAAACTCATGTAATCATTTCATGGTTATCGTGTAGGCGAAACTAGTGTTCTTATTCTAACATTGTTCCCTTGATATTTTGGATAAAACCATATGGGTTTCCCCATTCTTCTATAATAGTACTATTTATTGGATACTTTCTTATGAGAGACTTTACCATAAATTTTTTATATCTTATTATTATTTTTATATTTATAAATATCCTTCTTCAGATTGAAGAGTATTGGATACAACTCCTTTAATACATCACTTGAAATTTATTTTCTGGTGGGAAAACACACCTTGTCCCTTAAATTAGAAAAATTTATATTTCCCTCAAACTCCTTGATCATTTGGATACTCTTCTTTAGATTATATTATATATCTTTTAATATCGAACTATATTTGCTTCCCCATTTTCATACCACTTTAAGATGTGTATTGAAAGGAATATAACTATCCTTCAAATATATTTCACTTCCCATTTTTTATATTGATAAACATTCCTTCAAGAATATAACTCTATTTTTTCATTTTGAACCCCATCATATTTATGTCAGCATTCAGAAAATCCTCTCTTTTAATCCCATTGTGATATATGCACAAATATTAGATAATTTGATTGTATAATTCCTATAATATATCACACTATTTTATATGCTCTTATAGATATTGGATTTATTCATGTTCTAAGAAAACACTATATATTAATTAAACACCATACAACATAATAGATTCTCCGTTTTCATTGTCCTCTTCATATAAAAGTGGTTCATATCACCACTTATGCCTCATAAAAAAAATTCGTAGACACCTAATAATTAAATGAATCCTTTTCCCTTTACAAATTTGACCCTCTGTACAATAAATTATTTTATTTTTTTTCGTAAATAGAATAATTAAAATTTTAAATCCCATTGGAATTCACTTAAGTTTTCTGGTTGATCTTCCTTACTTCTTTTTATTACACATGTATATAAGAATCTAATTCATACACATAACAAATAGGTGTTACTTGGTTCATCCTAATGGTAAACGTCCATAGAGCACAAACCATTAATATTTCATTATGTAGGAATAAACTAATCAACACTTTTTTGTTGATGCAATGTTTTATCCATGGTTAATCCTTTCCAAATGCACCAACGTTACATTATTTAGTAGTTTCTCACTCCTCGTCCATGGTTCACTACCACTTATTCTCTCACACAATGATTTGGTGAATGATCATCAATATTTTATATACTTTTAGGTCTATTAAGTATATATGGAATATCATGGTTGATCTCTTTTCATCACAATACTAAAACTACTTATATATCTAGATAGATTCTTAGCTATGATCCCCTAATACACTCTTTTTCTATTCCAGATGAGTGAATCTTCTTGATTGACTTGAAATATAAGTCTTCTTAGATTGATCACAATAAGAACACTAATATACTTCATTAAAAAATATGTGGAATGAAAAACCACTTCATTATTCTAATTTTGAATATGAATATTAGAATGATACTCTTAAGTGGATCTTATTAACATATTAAATAAACCCAATATAATTTTCTCAATCCTTCCTGTAAGAATTTTCCACTAAACAACACCTTATGAAAATAACACCTAGGTGCATAACCATAGTATGAGACTGGTAGAATTTAAATCATGGGATTATATATCCTTTCATGAGTTCCTTAACATTGAACCCATAGTCACATTAGACTGATTTCATAAGAATAATAACATAATCTGGATCAAGTAAACCTAGTCTCATGACCATGATTGCATAAATATAATCACATAATCCTAGTTGTGTAACCCTATATAGATTTCTTCTACGGGACCTTGGGTGTTTTTCCCTGAGTACATAACTCCTCTTTCTTTCTTCAATCATTAATATCTAGTTTATCCCCCCCACATGCCTCATTTAACATCCTTTCTCTCTAAAATTCTACTCCAAATGAAAAGGTCCTAATCTAGTTAAACCCAATGTAAATGATGTGGTAGTTTGGTATTTATAGTCAATTCCTGCATTTTGATTCTCTGAAAATAATAGTTACACATCTATTCCACCAACTAAAGATGTAGTCTACCTTCTTCCTCACAAAAAAACTCTTGAGGTTCACATGACACCATCAAAAATTCCGTCAATCATTTAATGATGGATGGCTAAAGCCATATACTATATTGATCATAACATTCATTAAATTATCAATACACTTGGCTCATCACATTAATCCTTAACACTTATACGATTATCTAAATGTCTATATTATAAACCTACTTTCTTTATTCACATGAACTCCATCATGTATCACAAGAAAAATCATCATAATAATTTCATTAACCATTTCTTTTGAAACCATATTATCTTTCTATATGTGATTATCAAAGCCATACCACATGTTCAATTAATGTTTTTACACTAACAAAACATACATAAATGAGGATCCCTATATTCTCTATAATGTTTCAATCCCTTTATATTATTTTCAAGATCATGCTATGTAATTCATTTATCCACTTGTAGTATCATGATTCCTTCCCACATATGTGGTTCACAAACATCTCATATGTTGAAATTACATGAAAATTAAGAGTTTATTTAGTTTTTTCAATCTTACATAATAATGTGATTTTCTTATGAAAAATGGATTCTTTGTACTTCTACAGTCCAATTCCAACTGAGAATAACTCAGTAATATAATTATTTTACTGAACCTATAGAAATTATTTATTTGAATGGTATAATATGAAACCAATGGAAAACACTTAACACATAATTTAGTTTCATGATTTATAGTCTTAAATCAATCATTATAAATGATACCCAGACATTCAACCTTCCATAATATTTCATCACATCCATGGGAAATACAATGTTACCCCATGTTCACCACATCTCCAAAACTCAAATGGGATCCAATGATTGGAAAAATAGCCATGATTGAGAATAACTAAAACACAAAAAACCTTATATTACAAATTAATATGGTATTTTTTAAATCAGAGAAAATATTTATATTTTCAACACTAGTGATAACATGTTATAGAATCAGAAAACCTGGTTACTGAATATTATTTAAAGAAATAAAAACTGACATGGGAAAAAATTGGATCCTAAATAATCATTGAGGAAAGATTACACACATATTTTATGATCTTTAACATATCCCAATTATAAAAATTAAATTATTTAATTAAGAGATTATTTAATACAAGAGATAATATTATAGAAGGTAAAAAACATCCCTAGATAATATACATTCTATTATTTTATCATTATAAAACAGATGAGTTGAAGTTATACTTAAAAGTTAAATTTATATATTTTTAATGTAAATTTAGTGAAATGAATATAATTTTGGAGTTCAAAAGGTAGATTTAGTATATGTTAAATATATTGGGTTCCAAATAGTTGACTTTGGGATGAAAAGGGAAAACATTTCTTTTACAATCAACATAACTTTTAAGACTTCATCATGATATGAGAGTAACATAGTATATTATAGTTATTTTTTATTGGCATAATATGAGTTTATTGAGTATTTTAATGTATATAAAAATATTATGTTTAATTTATAAAACCATTTTTTACATTTTAGACCCTAAGTTATGTTTTATTCTAATAAAATAAATATTTTGATTCATTTATCCATTTAACTAATTACATGGTTACATTCAATTTTGGAAAGATTTTATTATCATAAAATTATAATTTATTTATTCATTATCTAATAATTTATATGTAAATCAATATTATAAATTATATTGGTGTAAAATCAGTTTTATTCTCAAAAAGGCATTATAAAAAAATTGTTTGTCATTCTGTTTTGTGTACTTATAATAAATTAATAATTACCTCCTCAAGAAATTTAATCATGTAAAATGGATTAAATATTTATATTTTTAATAATAAATATTAGGTAATAATGTAAATTTAATTTGGGGGTGTAAAAATAATTTACCAATGTAAATGTTTATCACAACGATAAGGTTTTAAATGGATAAAGGGGGGTTAAAATAATATATATGAGTGAAAATATATATAAACAATTCTATGTTTGATTTATTGGGTTTATATAGACATTAACATATCTTATATTTTGAATTTTAGAAATTGGATCCTATTTCATTGAGAATGAACCATATTATATTTAGATGTTCATAATATCAACAAGTTTACCACTCCATTTACTTATAAAAGGGAACCTTTAATCATTGGTTATCCACTTATTTTGAGCCCATTATCTTTATAATTTTCTTATATAATACCAAATAAATATTATACATAACTTATAGATTCTATTATTCCCAAAATACACAACCACGAATCCCTAAGGTGTTTTCCAAAGGAGATTATCTGAGTAAGATGTATATGTTCTTACCAAACACTTTCAAATGTCATTCTTGTTAAACCTTATCCAAATCCTTCATAATTAGGATAAAATAATAAAATCTGTATATTTACTATAATAAAATGTTTTTATGTTTTATGGTATGACTAATTTCTATCTTCAATTCTTCTAATGGAAGATGAAAATGTCTCTCATGTGTACGTGAGGACTACCCCATCCAAGATGTGATTTATTCCATTTTAAGTCACTAATTATCATATATATATATATAATGAATTAATATGATATTTGTAATGTAATTTTGTTTCTATAATGAAAAATTATTTTCAAATTTCTTTCTGTCTAATCCATTGGATAATGGAAACATCACTTGTGCGTATGCGTGGACCACCACTACCCTGAAGCGATGCAATTCATTTTTCATATCCTCATCATGTGGATGGTTATGAAATGTCATGTTATGTGTAAATATGATATATATGAAATTACTAAAATTATAAATGTTATTAAGAAATGGAAATTTTTAAGTGTTGATACCCTCAAATAAAAACATACATTATATACAAAATAACTAACATTTAAATAATTGATTTTAACCAAGTATTATGTGTAAATGGGTAAAAATAAGTGATTAATAAATGATATATGGAAAGAAAAATATAATTAGATAAATGATATATATTAAAATAAATATATAATTAATATGTTAGAGGTTAGAACTCATCTGACCAAGCTCGAATTAAAGGAAACAGTTTATTTTACAATCCCATTTTAATTCGGCACTGTTTATGATTAAATTTATATATAGTGGGTTATATGATATTTCTATATTAAAAAATATTTATTTTATTTTAATATGTTTATTTTTAGGTTTTATATTTTTTCTTACTTCCTATAAATTTTTTTTTTAAAATATATTGACACAATGCTTAAAAGAAAATCCGAAATTATTTTTCCTCTAGTTGCAAATATTTTTCTTCCATGTCAATATTATTTAAATAATTTCAAAAAAATTATAAAATAAATTCCAATGGTTTTTCTATATTAACCTTAGATTTTTAACTTTGATACAAGATCCTTTTAGCTGATTATTCAATACATTACACAAACCCACACCCGAGGTCCTTAATAATTTAGTTCTTTTGGAAACATCGAACACAATTTTATAATCTGTAAAATATTCAATGTTTCCCAAAAAGATCATACCAATTAGTACTCTTCATATACATACCCTACATAAAACAAATACTCATATCTTAGGTAAAAAAAAATAAGAAAGGGCGAGCTTAGATGCTCAGTAAGGGTAAATATAAGAGATATCAATCTAAGATCATATGAAAGACTAATATAATCATAAAGGCACAGGATAATGAATATAACATATAAGGTTCATAACTAACCTCTGATAGATCAATAACATGAATAAATAATTAAATATTAGCAATTCATACGACATTAATCGTAAGAAAATAAAATAACATGATCCGTGAGAAAAGAACATTGTCATAAGATGTAGATTTGTGGAATACACAGAATCATATAAAATAGTATGTTAAGAATACCCACCAAGACATTAATAACATGCCTGTCTTGCAAAAAAACATCCATGTACCTTCTTCAGGCTTGGTCTAACCGCCTGTATACCTGCTTTTTCAGTGGCTACATCTCCTTGGTGGGATATATAACAATATTGTTCTTTATTTCACATTAATACATTATTTATTACACTAGGTTACAATTAATACAAACCAGAAGATATATAAGTCACATATATATTTTGAAATCAGTGAAATCACATAAAAATTAAAATAAAAAAAATATCTTTATTGGAAACATTCTTTACATTCTCACACTTGAAACTACACGGGATAACCTGGGGGAATACATAAATGGGTGATCTATAAAGCCCAATAATGAAATAAAAAAGAAATAAAATTAATAAGGTAATACATGTTAGAAAATAATAATATTAATGGGGAATAAAATTAGTTATTATCATAAACATGAACAACAAGGAATGATATAACATGATAACATAAATGAAACATGGGAAATGGGGAAATAACTTACAACAGTGTATCATAAACATGGGTCAACACTATCAGAAAAGACATCCTGATATAAAAAATCCCATAAAGTAATGACATTTACACCCTATCCTAACACGAATAATCATGATACTAAAAATTACCCAATGAATTGGAGCTTAATATAATATTTGGTGCACCTGAACTTTTATTTCATTCCCATGCTTATGTCAGCCATAAAGATCATACAACACAGATTCATTCAACATCATATTCAATTACACAATCAAGGAGTGTGAAATAAATATGTATAATTTTATATTAATGTAATTATAATTTTATAAATTTTAATACAAATTAAAGGAAATGGGTACTGTATTCACTACATAATTGTTTTGGCATGAAAAACCGAGGTGAAATTTCAGTGGATTAAAGACCTCACTTAAAAATTCATAAAATGGGTTGATGAGAGAAAACAGAGTCTGCCATAATTTTGAAATAATATTTGAAGTCATAGGGACATGTAAAGACATATCCTGACATTATTAATGGGAAATAGAAGTCATCATATAAAAAATAAACATGACTAAAGAAGAGTAGGTGAGGATCCCATACTTTACTGTGTGACTCCAAATGCTTGGGAGGGGATTATTTAGAGCTTGGGTCACCATGGGAGGACCCTAAAGAGGGAAGGGGAGAGTACCGACGTGATTCAAGTATTTTTATTGAAGAGGAATGGGATATTTTTTTGGTTTATATTTTAAAT
This sequence comes from Viscum album, assembly GCA_963277665.1. Lineage (NCBI taxonomy): Eukaryota > Viridiplantae > Streptophyta > Magnoliopsida > Santalales > Viscaceae > Viscum > Viscum album. The sequence continues at coordinate 1,411,597,742 of OY728125.1, forward strand.
TACTAGAGATTTCTTTAAAATTTCTCAAACATTGTTTTTGGACACAATATAATAAAATAACTAAAACTAAAAACCTTACAAAAGTTTTTTCCTATGGTTTATATCAAATGGGATTGTATTTAATTATTTATAATTCATAGGGAATAAAATAATATAATAATAACCTTGATGATGTAGAAGTGAGTAATACTCTTGAAGAAATGATTTAAAAACCTTCAAATATAGTAATGGTTTTTGGGGATTCAAAAAGGATTTATAAAATTTATCAAATAAACATAATATAATAATATTTTAAAGTAAAAAATATATATTTGGTATTTTATACACTTTATAGTAATTATCACATCACTTTTTGGTCATTATGATGTGATGAACTAGTTCTAAGATGAGTCTAGCTCAATAATATATTTTCTTATTTTACCCCCATGAACGTCTATGCCAGATCCAAATACACCTTTAGTATCTTGAAAGGGATATTTTTCCTGATAAACAACTTAATCCTAAATTACCAAAATTTAGGGTTGTTTTCTTATACTTAGACTTATCCCTACCTATTTAACTTGTGTTTTATAATCCTATTCCAAAAAAATTAACTACAATTTTCCTTTGATTCCAACAATAACAATATTGATCAGTATTTCAGATTAATTCATGATTTATTACATAAGACTTCACCTAATAAAACCTATAATAATTACAAGTCTTGTGTATTTGGGAATTAGGTACATTACACAACAACTTAGAATAAAGAATACATAATCTTTATTGAGAAAAAACATAATAATCTTGAACTTAAAACTACATGGGATAACCTAAGATCATATATAAGAAAGGGGTGAGCTACAAATCCCAATAAGGTAATAAACATGGAATTACATGAATAAGTTAATACATATTAAAAAATAGGAATATAAATGTGTAATATAACTAGTGATAATCATAATCGTGAACAATGAGGCATGATATAATAGGATAATATAAATCCCAATATTTGAAATGTGCCAACAACTTAAAGAACTGCATCATAAACATTGGTTAAGGATAACCACCAATAAATAAGGGTGGATAAAGCATGATAATGTAATCATGTTTACTCCACATCCTATCGTGATGTTTTATGAGGATAAACATTACCCAATGCATTGGAGCATAATATAATTTTGGTTGTACCCATCACATTCATTTCATTCTAGTGGTTATGTATGCCTCAAAGATCATACATCATGGAATTATTCACCATCATATTTTATTCCACAATCAAGAATTTCTTAATTAAAAAATTTATGTTCAAAATGAAATATTTATATGTGTAAAAAGTTGAACACAATTTATAATAAATGGGAATGGTAATCACTACATGATTGTTTTGGCATTAGAATGTTTGGTGAAATTTTGAGAGTACAATGGCATTATATAAAAATACATAAAATGGGTTATTAATATTTAAAGAGGTATCACATAATTTGGACATAAATGGGTATGAATAGGTATATTTAAAGACATATACCAACATTATGAATTGGAAATTTAAGGAAGAATATAATAAATAAACCTGAATAAAGAAGGGAATGTGAGGATCCCTTACATTAGTGTGTGACTACAAATTCTGGAGGGGGGGGGGGAGGGGGTAGAAAATTTGGTGGAACCTTAGGTAGACTCTTGATAGGGGATGTAAATTTAAATATGTTCTCCATATATTTTTAGTGAATATAAATAGAAGATTGGGTTTTTTTTGGATAGTAAATGATTGGGTATTTCTTTAATATTTTTCAAACATAGGTTTTGAACACAATATAATAAAAATACCCAAATCACAAACCATTACACATATTTTTAACATTATTTATGACATATTAGAGTGATTTTATATATTTTAATAAGTCAAGGTAAGAACATAATATAATAATAACCTTTATGATTTTGAAGAGAGTTATACTCTTAAAGAAATAATTTTAAAACCATAAAATATATTAATGGTTTTAGGGGATTCATAAAGGATTTATAAAATTTATAAAATTAGAAAAAATATATTTTTTTTCAAGTAAGAAAACATATATTTCGTCTTGTATAACCTATAAAGTATTTATTACATCACTTTTGGGTCATTTTATTTAATAAAACACACCTTATATTTATACAATATTTAATTATTACATGCAGATTTTACTATCTAAAAAAATTATTAAAAATTAACCACTTAATAATTTTTATGTTTTGATTCCAAAAATAATATTAAATTTATCTAAAAAGTTTTCAAAATATTTAAATTTACACTTTATAATTAACAATTCACATTTATTTTGAAATAATGGGTTTTTTTGACAAAAACACTTCTCAAACCCTTATAAAAATTAGATTCGATGTCATAAAAATGATAACATAAACTACAATTATAAAATCATTATTCAAAAATAATATTTTATTAAAATAGAATTTATTTCAAAAATGTGTTAATTCAACAAAAGGAAGGTATTAATTAAATTTTCTTTTTTACTTAAAAATATATTTTTTGTTTTACCGTATTAAAAATAAAATTTTTATCAAACTATTTACTTAATAATTTAAAAATAAATAAAATAAGAAATAAATGTAATATAATTTTTAATTCAAATTTAAAAAATATTCACATGATTAGGGTTACATTGTTCTGGGAGTTTGTTAAAAAAATTACTATTAATTAACCTATTTTTTTACCGTGGTAATTAATATTTACTAAAATTACTATTTATATTGTTCAAAAATTATGTTTAGAATATTATGTAAATTTAATTTTTATGATTCAAAATTTGGAATCCATAAATTAAAATAGATGGAATAAATTAATTTAACAAAAAAACCTGCAAGTATTAGGGAAAGTGATTTTTGGAAAAAAAATACATTTCTTAAGGAAAATATGTTTTCACGTAAAATTTATAACTATTAATCCTAATTATATGAATTTAGATTCATAAATATATACAAATAATTTATAAATTTAATTTAGATAATTTATTATCATTTTCTATTTTAATTGATTAGAATATATACACTATATGTTTTAAAGTAGGTTTGCGAAAAATATGTTTTAATGATAAAAATAAACTTATACTAAAATATGGTATAAATATGATTTATGTATAATTTACTATATAAATATATACATAAATAATACTTATTATACCCAGAAATAAAATTAAAATAATACAATGAATTTTTTATTGCATAATTTTTCAAAACAAGTGACAATTTTAATTAAATATTTTATTTTTCACTATTCACTAAAAAAATATATATTTTCATAAAAATCCCAAATTTTCAGCGTAAGTTAATTATGATATACTGATATTAAAAACGGTGTTTTTTTCATATTAATTTTACTAATTTTCTAAAAAATAATTAGAATAATTTTTCTTCAAAATATGTTTTCTTAAAAAAAGATTTCTATTTGATTGATTTTTTACTAAGAATTTATCACTATTTTTGAGACATATATATATATATATATCATAATTTTGTTTTAACTATTCATATATTAAAACATAAAGGCTATGTTAAAGTGACCGTATTTAAAAAATCATGGTTCATTTTGGTTAGTTGATTCATATCACATACGCAATTGAACATAGTTTTATTTTTTTAAAACTCATGGAGTTACAAGAAACACCACCATCACCTAGGGAATACCATACCTCATAGTTAAATGGATTAAATTACTAAACCATCATTTTTATTAAGTTTCACTCTGAAGGCCATCATAGTGTACAAATCCTTTTTTGAACCGAGTTTAATCCCCATTACAGTTTTATCTATCTCAAGAGATATAAAGCATTACCCAATATGTTAGAGTGAGATATAGGCCCCAACCATAATTGGTTATAACATAACCAATGTGCTTGGTTATAACATAACCACCATCATTGTTTATAACATAACCACCATACTTTTTTATAATGTAACCACCATCCAATAATGGAAATAACAAATATATATGGAAAAAAACTCTTAAAACATTCCTTATATGATAACACATGAAATGAAATGGGTTTAATTAACATTTCATCATGGAATAAACTATATAAAATAGATAGTTTTTAGAATCATGTCATAATTTCATCATTTCATAACCCATGAAAAATAAGTGGGTTCTGTAATAATTATATGATGGTATAACCTATGTAAGAGAGAGGTATTTCATTAAACAATATCCATAATTAACTATTCAGATAAATAGTAAGATTGGTATCCTTGGTTCTTATCCTTAGTAAATAATATGTAATATTGAAGGATGTCATATTGGATGGATAATAATTTTCATATATTACATGCACATTTTTCAAGGGAAAATATATTTTCGGTTAAAATTAATTTCTAAAACATCAAACATTTTTAAATTCCATTTCTTTAAAATTACCAAGAAAACTTATAAAAGAATTTTAAAAAAATTTAAAAAACTTCTAGTGTAAGATATGATATATAATTAAAAAAACTTTTAATTGAAAATAAACTTGAAATATAATAAAAAATTCTTCAAAAAAATATAATTATCATGAGGAAGAGAAGTTATGTTTGTGTTGTAAACATTAAAATAAATATTACTTTCTCATTTTTGGTAAAATTCAACTAGGATTTTTTTTTAAAATGACATGATGATATATTTTAAATATATTTACAAAAAATTAATCATGGGTAAAAATTTCTTCAATGAATCATTTTAAGGATGTTATATTTTTTAGAAAACATGGTTTGGTAATAGAAATTGTTTCTATCAGTATTATTATTTTTCATAAAATCATATTTTGAAATCTTGATCACATAAAGAGAGGAAAATGAATTTAAAACATGTCTTCACATGAAATAAATATAGAATAAAATTTATGTGTTTATGGAGAGATATATCATAAGATTCCATCACTAGAAGAATAATCATAAAAAATCCCAATAAAAGATGATATTACCACATTAAACTGTTACCACTCTGGTAACATTGAATTATAACACCCATGAAACAATTAAATTAGTTGAAATATAAAATATAATTGAAATAATTATATTCAAGATATATCATGTCAAATGGAATTATATTCAACTCATTATATTGGATTAGTGAATAATAAAACTTATCTCCCAGATGAGGACACTTGAGACAAAGAAAATTGTTTTCAATTTGTTAACTTTTTAACTGAAAAACCCATAAAGATTAATCCTAAAATGGATAATTATATCCATAAATTTTGACATAAAATAAATATAAAATATATTAAATGATTGTACACGCACCACAAAAAATAAATATGTGGTGAATATGGCATGTGTCTTAAAGAAGTAAAAAGTAAAACAAAATTCCCTTACCTAAATTGTTGACTTCTTTATTAATCATTCAAAAAACATTTACAAAAAATATAATTTTTTAATAAATCTATTAAATACACCTATTAATAAATATCATACCACTTATTATTTTTTGTCCATTAATTACCCATTTATTAACAATTCCATGTTAAAGTCATGTTTCAGGTAATAATCACTTTATTATTCATATATGACATGTTTTTTATTTTGGTTATATTAAATAAATAATATTTACATAAAATAATGAATTATAACCCCGATATAAATATAAAATATATTAATTATATATTTATTTTTTATAATCAATAAAATATAGATATAGGAAATGAAATACAATGTTTGTGGAGACGGTATGATGTATGTACACAAGAATATTGATTTTTTTCTTCTATCTAATTAATATAAAGAAATTTATTTGATATATTTTCATTAAAGTATATTTTTTCTTCCATATTTATCAGAAATTTACATTAAAATAATCTTCAATATCTTCCGTGTAAATCTTTAATGAATCATGTCACTTCACGAGGTGTTTATTGGCCGTACACAAGAGTGATCTTATTATATTCCAAAAAATGGAAAGCATGAATGTATATACAATATAATTATTAAAAAATAATTATATTATTTTAAATATTATATAAAAACAATAATCTTATAATTATGTATAAATGTTATAGGTGTTATTGGAATAACAAATGATATTGGTTCACAAGGTGGTAATCTTCTGTACACATAAACGATGAATTTGTAACCCATTTGTTGGAAGTGGAAATGGTTTTAGGTCCTGAACATAACATAAAAATATCATTATATTTAATATTATTATATTATTATATAAACATGATATAATAAAAAATTAATGGTGTGGAGGAATAAATGATGAAAAATTTCACAATGATAAATATTACCTCTTCTTCGGGTATCCTCCATAAGGATTCACTAAAAACATTACTAGGAAGAATTAATGAAAACAATAAGTCTTAAAGGATGATGTTATAGATGTTGGGAAGCAATTTTGGATGGTATTGGCTGATCCATAGGATTTTATGTTGTGAAGACGATATGAGAGGTGCATTCCATTTATAAGTGGGGGAGAGGACACACATGGTATTCTATAAAATAATTGAGGGTCCCACATTTTTCATTTTAAAAAAGGGTCCAAAATGGGCTGTTATATAACCTTATAAGTTTAATGTTATAAATATTTTAATCTAATTGGTTTTTGAATAGTGGATAGTTTATTTTTAGCCAATTCATTTTAGTTTAACCCTAGATAGACCAATTTTTACCTTAACTACAATAATTGTTTTTTCTGTGTTCACTATTCACTTTGGTCAATTTTTTTTGAACTTGTTAGATAATACAATTTTTGATTATTAAAAGAATATAATCCTTTTTCCCAAAGTCCATTAAAAATGTGGAAAATTTTAATTAAAAAATATGTGGGCCCAAGGCGACAAAACTCATTTTTAAATAAAATTTTTAGTGTAAAATTGTATTTATTGTTATCTATTTTATAGAAAACAAATAAAATTAATGTTAAATAATTTATAGAATATATAATATATATAATTAATTAAAATAATTCACCAAAACTAGTGTATTTAATTTATTGAGGTTAAACGGGGTTATGTGCATAAAACTAGTTTTCAATAAAATAGTTTCCATTATTTTGAAATGTTTTTTATTATCATTTTAATTAATTGTTCACCAAAGATTTCATCATATATATATATATATATCTGTGTGTGTGTGTGTGTTTTTGTGTGTGTGTAAGACATATATTTTATAATTTATTTAATCCTATTCATACCCTCAATTCTAATGTCTAGGAAATATCTATCATATTAAATAATAATATTTTAATAACATGACATGTTTCTTTTAAAGTCATTGTTTTGTGTAATGAAAGATAAGACCAGTGTTGTGTGTAATGAAATGTAAACTTTGTGTTTCATGCAACACATGTTGATATCTATATTTCATCTAACAAAATATATCAAACTATTTAATTCATTTTGAAAAAATATTTTACAAAACCTCCGGTTGTTACATTCTACCGACCCTAAAATTAATTTATCCCCCAAATTTCTTCTCAGCAATCCAATTTTTCACTTTTAAAAAATTACTTCATAGAAATCCACATCATAAATATGAATAATAAAACTTATTTTAAAAATGGAACGTTAGAAACATATCGGTTACCCAATGCAACTCATAACTAGGATTCCACATAGGAGAACATATTTGGGAAGTGAAATTATGGATATTGAAGAAAAGAATAAATAATTATAGAGGATTATATAGATCATAGATCACTTGAAAGTGTGTGATATAATTAATCTTAACGATCAAATAACCCTAAATCTATGATGACCTAGAGGAATATTTTATTTACCAAATTTTAATGTACTAAGATAACATTTGTTTAAGATCTTTTTCCTAATGATTAATAATTTTTATCATATGATATACCTAATTAATTTAATTACATTCAATAACATTAATCTCACCCTTTGGTACAAACTCGATCATTTTACACTCCATATCTTACTCAAAGAAATAATTGTGGATGTTTTATTCTAAAAGAATTAATAGATAATAAGGTCCATAAATATAATGATAATTCATTCATTCTATCTATGGTTATCATCACAAAAATATTTTTAGCACATGTTACCCAATAGGAATAAATATTCACATGGATAAGTCATACATATATCCATAAAACCACATTAAAAGTTCAATATAAAACATTTCATAAATGGTTGAACTTTTGATTCTTCTAAAATATTAAAATCCAAAACATTAGAAAAAAGGTCATTAAATTTCCAAAAATGAACTTATCATCATTCCCACAAATAGTATGAAATAGTTATTAATTGTTACATTACAAAAATGGGAATACCTTTATCATGAATTCTCTAGAAACATGTCACTAACAAGTATTACAATAAAAACTTAGTGAAAACATTATTTTTTCTTATTCCTTCAATAATTCCATTAATTAAGGAATATATTACAAAAATCAAATAATGTTGTAAACTCTATCAATGTTAACATTAACTAATTTTTCCAGAAATCATTAATTAGATATTAGGTCATCAACACGGTCCAATATACATTATCCATATCAATCATCTCTTTATCCAGACAACATTATTGCAATATCAGGAATATATTTAGATTTATTTCCCATTAATAAAATATCAACATTCCATTAATGACATTTTCTAGTTCATAAACATATTTCAAAATAATACTTCCAATCCTTAATGAAAACATATTCTAAAAAATCCTTATGTATTTGAATATTCATAATTTCCTAATCCATGTAAATAAAAAATTCGGTTCTTCTACATCAATGAATGTCATGGAATAGGTCCTCCTTTGATCTAGAAGTTAATTCTTGTGTTAGGTCATTGAGTTGGATAATTTTTATGTTCTCCATAGATAATATAATAAACACTTCAATTTTTTTCACTATATGGACCTTTTTTCCACAAAGAAAATATATTACCTTAAATTTGAGACTTTACTTTAGGTATTTCTTCTAACCTTCTTGACATGTAGAAATCCAAGTCTTCCTTCCCATTTTTTCATTACCACATAATATATCATAAATTTTCATCTACCACTTATTAGATGTGTTATAATATCACTAAAGTCCAAATTTTTAATCATATATAATGATAGTTGATTATGAATAATCACAATATCTTTATCTCAAGTCATAATCTGATTTGGTTTCTTATAATCACTTAATTTTCTATTAGATTAAATTTTAACATCATTACTTCTGGTTTGAGCCATGGACTAAAACAAAAAATAATAGTGTGAGAAACACTAATCAAAATGGGAATCCAAATAATCATGAAAATAATATATCTATATATATATATGATGTCTAAATCATTCCACATTGTCATTTAATATTTAAAACCTTAGATTTATCCCATTTTATTCAAAGTCATCATCTAATTAAATACATCATGATTTTTTGTAAATTGTTTTTGAATTTCAAAAGAATATTCGTTGGGAGAATCAAACCAGGTGTGAAATAAGGCTCATTGATGGGAACTAATTACTGATTGAGTTTTTCTCAATACTTTTTTCCAAGGTTGTGACCACAAGGTACATATATTCCATATCCAAATACACTCCTAGTATCCATAAATGGATGAAATTTCATGTGAAACACTTTATTGTTGACCAAAACTACAGGATATTTTCCAAAACATTGACTCATTCTTAGTGTTATCCTTAGATTCATCCCTAGGCATATCATTAATAATATACCAAGGGTTCTCACTAACATTTTCTCATCTTTGATTATAAAGTATCACTAAAACTTTTCTCTGATACAATCTATAGCAACCCAATCTTCTCTTGCATAGATATTAAAATTTTCTAGATGAATATTCAATACATTAAAAATCACACACATTAGAAACATAATAGTCTAGTGGATTTAGAAACATGTAACATAATATTATAGTATTAATGATCATAAATGTTTCCCAAAACGATCTCCCCATGCTTTACTATTCATTGATATGAAATATATAAAAACTTTCTCATAACCAAGGGAAAGGAATAAATAGGAAAGGGATAGTTGAGATGATAATTATAGGAATACCTAAGAGATATAAATCGATGATCATATGAAAGGATAACATAATAATTTGGGTATGTGACCTTGAACATGACTTAAAAACTTCAAATCTAGCCTACCATAGATTATAAATTTGAGTCATGGAATATCGATTAGCTGTTCGTAAGACATGAATCAAAAGGAAATCACATAAAATGAGACATGAGAACATTACACTAGCATAAGAGATAGATTTGAGGAATGCATATAAAAATAGAAAATATTTTTTCATGCATACCCACCTAAGAATTCATAACGTGTTATTCTTGGGATAACCACCCATGTACCAACATTAGGCTTGGGTTAACCACCCATGTACCTTCCATTTTAGCATTTACACCTCCTAGGAGGGACACACCACAATCCCAAATGGTATTTATTTTCTCATAGTTGAATGGGCTCTCCCCCAAAGACATCATGTTATTCAAGGATCAATCCAAATCCATCATAGTATAAAAATTCTCTTACTGAGCCGACTTCATTGCCCATTCCTATTAAATCTATGTCATGAGATATAAATATTTCTCTAATTCATTAGAGGGAAATATATTCCCCATACATCTTTGGTAATAATGTTACAATCATCCATGGTTATAACATAACCACTATCGATTGTCATAACGTATACAATGTCACATAATGAAAAACATATATATGTGTTCTACAAGATCAAAAAACAATCATCATATCATAATTCATAAAATGAAAGCGGGGTTTTAAATATTAAATCATATCATATTCTTTGGAAACGATATAGGCTTTATAATAATGTTCTCCTTCCATCATCTCATAACACCTGAAATAGAAGTAGTATTCAAAAGAATTATATCATGGGTTAACCTACCAAAGAGAGATGAGTATCATAAAAAATACTCATAATAAACCATTCAGAGATAGAGTAAGAATTGTATCCTAGGTTAATATACTTAGTAAAAATATGAAAAATTACCAAATTTTTTCTTCGATGGAAAATAATTTTGAAAGATAAATTTGGAAGTTTATCGAGAAAAAATATCATTTCTTTGAAAATATAATTTTAAAACATAAAAAAGTCATTTTCCTTGAAAAAAATAATTAATATTTATAAAAAATCTTTAAAAATAATTTAAAGTATTTCTTGCAGAAAATATCCTATCTGATTTAAAAAAATGAATTTTTTTTTGAAAGTTGTTTTTTGTAAAATAAACTAGTAAACCTATATATTCTTTCAAAATGAAAATAATGGACATCATGATGAAAATTTTAGGTCCTGACATACATGTTAATACAAATATTTCATTCACATTTTTGGTAGAAACAAATTTTTTTTAAACTAAATAAGGATTCCTTTAAAACGGTTGTTAAAAATTAAAAAATGGGGAAAATGAATTTAGAAATAATTTTAAGGATGATTAAAAACGTTATTTAAAAACATATTTATAGTACATTCTTTTGTATGAAACATAGTTTTTGACCGAAAAGAAAATTTTTCATTAAAACATTATTTTGAACTCTAAAGTACATAAAGAGTGGAAAAAGAAGGGAAAACAAATATTATATGCATATAACTAGAGGAGAATAAAATTAATGTGTTTCTTGAGTGATATATAATAATACCATTATTATTTCCACCCTTTAGAGGTGTTAATGGAAAAACGAATGACATCGGTTCGTAAGGCAGTAGTCCACCATTTACAAGAATGATGATTTTGTTACTCATTTGATGGGAGTGGGGATCATTGTAGGTCATTCCCTTCACATTTTTTTATATGTAAGATAATTATGATATTATTTAATCATTATATAATAATAATCTAAGGTGGTAGAATAATAAATAAAAAAAATTCATTGATGAACGATACTTCTTCTTCAGGTGGCCTCCATAGGTTTTCACGAAAAGCATTAATAGGATGGATTTATACAATAAATAAGGATTATAATATGAGCGGAGGGAAGGTGCAAAGTTATTTGGAATTATTCTTATATATAGTCTAGAAAACACTTAAGAAATTTTTTTAAAAAAATATTTAATATAAAATATATATGTTTTATTAAAATAATTCAACAATAGAGTTTCATGTAATATATGGAGGTAAAACATGTTAATGTGCATAAAGTAATTTTTTGGAAATTATTTCCTTTATTTTCAGACAAATTATTCTCATTTTTAATTAATTGGTTACTAAAGAGTTCATTATATATATGTGTGTAAACACTATATTTATATAATTTAATTAATACTCTTTTTACCCACTATTATAGTGGTTATATGATAACTATCATATTAAATAATAATATTTTACTAATATGACATGTTTCCTTTAAACACGATGTTAGGTGTAATGCAAGATAAGCTCGGTGTTGGATAAAACGTATGTCGAACTTGGTTGTTTATGTAACAAAATTTAAAATTGATATTGAATTTAAGAAAATATTTAAAATATTACATTCATTCAAAAAAATAATTATTTCACTGAATATCATGGTTTTACTTTTTTATGGTCTTTCTCAGATATCAATAAATTTTTTACAAATTTTAAAAAATAATATTTTCTAGAATAATTAATACAGGTCATAGTTAACCTTTTTACAAATGTATAAAGAGAAAAATATTTTGATGTATACCACAAAACCACATTTTCTATATTTCGTGAACATTATTCGTTACCAAAATTCATATTTTAATTTTCCATGGGTTTTCAAAGAAAATAATCTTACTATGGTTCTAGAAAATTATAATTTTTAATAGGGTTTCTGAAATAAAAGTAAATTTCTTTTTTTTTCAAAGTAGTTCCCTATTTCTCAAAAAATGTAATTTATGATCCCTACTAATATCCTTGTAATTATCTTATGATTGATTTTTTGTATTCTCTAAGAATATCATGAATATTATTTTTTGGAAGGCTTATGATCATGTTATTATATTTATTGACTGCATTGAATATTGACATTATGTATACTAGTTTTCAAATATAGATGTTTATAGCTAAGGCATGTTAATTATGCATTTTATTTCCAATTATTTCAATTCATATGAATAATTCATTGCAAATACTAGCTGATTAGTGTGGTCCAATATTATATCGTCCATTGATGTATAGATAGGCCTCATGAGACAAATTATGTTTTGTATTTTTCTTGTCCCATATATTTTTATGTGTGATGTCTTCGAAAATTGATTTGAGGGTAAGATGATGATGTCTAGAATTATTCATTCTATCCTTATAATACATGTTATTTAAATTCATGTTATTATTCATGTTTTTATTCTCTCCATAGATATATTAAACATTCATGATATTAGTTATATAAAAATTTTAATTAATTTTTATCTCTTATATATTATTCAATGCTTATTTATTCTATGATATATTTGGTTGTTCACTTGACATTAATTAGGATAAGTTCCCATATTTTGTTTCTTATCCACATGTTACCAAGAATCTAACATTGTATTATTTTATAGATACACTAGAAGAAATAATAAATTTCTCACTTAAATTTTAAGTGTCATTTCATGTTTTCCAATTTAAAGTGAGAATTATGTATGTATATAATCTCTCAAGAATAATAAATTACTCAATCTAATGGGATGTGATATTTTGTATCTTATGAAAATGAAAAATGAAAAATATTATCTCTAGGATACTAGAGTTTGGTTTTTTATCCACATAAGGAAACCTCATGTAATGTTGTTATAGAAATCCTAAAGGATAAATCTTTAACCAAAATTCAAAAAAATCCCTAGTCTCTCAACTAGTTCCATTACCAATGGTGTTTCTAATGATTTTAGAAAAATTTATTTTATAACTATATATTCAGACCCTAAATTAGATACCATGGAACAAGAAAGAGATAAAAAAATATCACTCCAGTTCCACAATAGTGAGTACTATGAAATAGAAGAAACTAGTTATTGAATATATCAGTGTGTAAATTATATTGAACCAATCTAAAACATCCATTGTTAGTTGTGAACCTCCTAACTCACTAAAAATATAATCCACTGAACTGGAATGGGAATTTCTGTTCAAAATAAATTTTATGTAATTATTTTCATCATATTAAGATAATCAATTGAACAACATGGAATAACCTATGTAACCCACTATTTTAAAAATAATATGGGGTTCCAATAATCAAATGTGGATATTCCATGGACTTATGAGGGAATATTCACAAAAACTCATATAATAATTTAGATATAATTTTTAAAAAATGTTATTTTATTACCTATATCTCTATCATGACTTTTTAATGACAAAAACCACTTAATTATGTATATTAACTTTTTATTTCTGTGAATTGCAGTGTCACCTCTTGCTCTTTAATTGATATTATTTTTTAACAATGTGAAATTATTGAAGTCCATTTAAAGGACTCTGGATGATCAGGATAAAGGTTAGAAATATTATTAATTGATGATTTTATACAATGGAATGCTTTTAGAAGACCAATAGTAGAACATAGAAGGAATTCAATGTGGAACTAGTGGATTTTGAAGTGCATAAAGTAGAAAAAATTTACCGATGTAGAGCCGTCGACTAGTTAATGGTGAATATAATATCCCCCCATACTCTAAGAGTATGTAACCAAGTATGTGGAGGACCCTTGATAGCCACCAGATGAAATAAAATCCAAGGTGTTTGCCCCTATACTGAGGGCTAACATATGGGATAACTCATCTAACATATGGGGACAATTAGAAAAGTCATGAATCTTAAATTTGGTGGGGCCCACACCTATTAATGTTTTATTAATGATAGTTAATTATCTCAATGAATTATAAAACATTCCTACATATATTGGAAGATATGAATAGAGGTCCTTGGTGTCTTATTAGATCAACACTCGACTTCAATGACTCTTCCATCAAATTAAAGAAGCCTTCACAGCGAATCTGTAGAGATATAATAACAACCCCCAAAAGAGATAATTCTAAACTCTAAATGATAATGAATCTCAACACTTTTTTCTGTGAATTTATCCACTATGTTATATATATCATTATTTATATATAAGAGAGTGAATTTTTAATTTATTTTCATTAATAAAATCTTTACCTTCTAATCATACTTCTAACAATGGGATTCCTTCTACAAACATTGAAAAATGAGATGATGAGGTTTCTTAAAATCTCTTTAAAAATTAATATGAGGATTTTGATACATTATATCTATTAAAATCAAGTAATTAATTAAAAAACCTCCCAACTTGAATGGAGGAGATGTTGGGGCTCACACCATGCTATTTGAGAACTCCGTTATCAAACTGTGTTTTCTATCTTTTTATATTTACACATTGCATCATCCAATATAAATATGAATAATTACATATATATGATTCATCCAATTTACCTTATACTTACTCAGAAATTAAATTTTATTTCAATTTTTTTATATATATCAAATTTATTTCTTTATCACTTCATTGTTTCAAAATATTTTTTAATATTTTACCTTTATATTATTGAATTAATTTTTAAAATTCAATACCCCCACCCCCTCTTTATAACTAACCATAATGAACATTTGGAATCAAAGGATTCCTTTTTATTTTTATTCAAAATCTTGTTTTTGTGTTTTCTAAAAAATCATATTTTATAATAGTCTTAGTTTTTAAAATTTTCCTTTTATAATCTTAACTGATTTCAATATATGAATTTATGGTGGAATATACCTCTTATACTCATGATTTATTATATAAAGCTACAGATTATTCTTATTATAAAGGTCACATGTCATGTTTTCTTATACATATTGGATATGTTGTTTGGATGATGGTTATGGGTTTTTATACCAATACAACTAAATTGTAAGTGAAATGGTCACCTTATTATTTTGTTTCTTTTGAATTTGATGGTAAATATATGACCCTCTTGCATTGTGATATTAACCAAATGAATCTATTCATTAATATACATATAAAATTGATTATGAATTAAGTAAATTGGAATACATTACTCATTAATGGGTGAATAATTTCAAAAAAACTAAGCTTGATTTGTGTAGAGAATACTTTTACAGTTATAGTATACATGAAATATAATTAATTTCAAATATGTTTACTCACATAACTAAAATATTCAATGGCCTAAAGTATTATGGTAATTATTTTCCTATAGAAACTTTCGTAAAAATATTCTCTAGCTCTTACAAAGATCTTGACACCAAAGGATATGACTATGATAGAATGGAAGAAAAAAAAATATTCCACTCGAATAACTAATTAGATCCATAATAGTGTATGAAATTACCATGAATAATTAACATAAAAAGTACATAAAGTCTATAAAAATCCAAAAACATCTAATAAGAAAATTTATTTAAAATTTATTGATTAATACTTTTCTTCTTAAAGTGAGACCAATGATAGGCATTTGATAAAGAAATTTAACAACGTTTTTAAAAATAACAACTAAGTTCACCATGAATAGTATAAAATTAAAATTAAAGCACTATAAGTGACATAAAATGAATGAAATAAAAGGTTACTTAATTTTGGATTTACAAATATATATTAATAATAATAAATATAATAATAACGATAATAAATACCTTAAATTCACAACATGGAGTGTTTGATATGACTCCATAGAATTAACCTCATCATGTAACTCAAGTCCTAAATTCCTCAGGGAATATATCAAGGTTTTTGATGTGATTAGTTCTCAAATTTCTCACTCTTAACCTAATTCCACCACTTCCTCTTGTTAATTCTATTATTCTTTATATTTAATTTAATAAATTAAAATTTATAATTTTGTTAAATAAATAATTTCAAAATACAAAAATACTTCAATGAAATAAAATAATGTTACTAATGAAAAATATATTCTTGTTAACTAAAAGGACATCCTTTATAAAGAAAAATATGAATTAGATTCAAAATTAAAACATCAAACTAATGTTGAGAATTTAGAATACCATATCAAAGAGAATAAATATAATATTTTTCAATTAACCAATGATTAACATAATCTAAATATGATTTTTATTTTAAAAAATTATAAAAAAGGTTTTTTGGTATTCATTTTTCAAATTCAAATAATAATTATCAAGAAACTAGTTTTTTGATGGATGCTCTGAAAAAACTTCAAATGTTATAGAAAAATTAGGAATCATATTTATGACTTTTATTAATAAAATGAAAGATACAAGAGACCGAAATATATTCATATTTATTAAAATGTATATAATAGAAAATAATTTTATAAACAAGTTTGGGTTTATTAATCATTATTAGAAAACATTTTTGGACCCAAGTTCATAGGTGTATCAAAAGGCACTCACAATTAATATTTTTTAGGGCTACACCACCATGGTTCGTTATTATAAAAAACGGTTTTTCCAAATAAATATTTCCTACAGAACTCTTGAAATTCTTCATATATCGTTACCTCTTGTGAACTTTGTTAAATTTAGTAATTGAAGGAGAGACTCATCATTATATTTCTGATGAATTAATCAGATAATCTATATGTGGGTTTGTTTTTTTATCTCCTTAAATGATTATTTTATTTTTAAACATAACTTCAATATCTCTCATCTCTCTCTTTATTGTCTATTTATTATTATTCTTAAAATGGGAGAGGTTGTGTTATTAAAATTTTCATTTATATATCTCTTTTTTTCATTCCCATAAACATTATTTCAATATTTTTTTTATTTTTAAATTTTTATTTTGGTTCCCTCATACATGGGTTGGATTTTGGTTTCCATTATTTAAATATTTTGTGTTTTTTTGGACTTTACCATCTTATCTCCCAATACTATTTTCATTAAAAAAGGTAATGCATTCTATTTTTTGTGAGATTATATACCCTTGGTGATAGTTTCCACTATGAGGCCTATTGAAGGTGGGACTCATGGTCATTATCTCTCCTTAATCTAGAAAAAGGAAGGGTGGGGCACATTTATGTCCCTTACCCCATAATTAGGAAGGCGGGTCGTGATAAAAGCCATTAATGTGGGATCATGGTCAAGATCCAACGGGTTGAGATATTCAAACCACATGATCTTGTTTGGATGTAATGAACGAGATTTCCCCTGTCCATACATTTTTGAAAATCTAGTGTTTGTTTTCATTTTAGTTTTATTATATTTTTTCAAAGTCATTTTCCAAATATTTTATCTTTTGAATTTTTTTAATAATGATGATTATTTTTTCATTTGGAAATTTCTAAAATTCATCATGAGAAGTTTCTTATAATATCATCTTAGTTTGAGATGTAAAGTATTATTCAGTGTTATATCAACAATCCCTCTCAACTCATTTACTTATTTCTACATTATTGTAAATTATATTCTTTATTTAAAAAGTTTATTATTTCCCTTGTTTTATTTTAGATAATCATTATGGGGGATAAATATTTTATTATTGGGGGAATTTTTTTATAAAAATTGGAATGTTTTTTCTTTTTACTTAGTGGATAGGTTTATTGGGTAGATATTTTGGGGTTAAAAGGGAATATATATTTTTGTGAGTATCTTGTTTTATGTTAATCACTAGAGTATATTGATTTTCTTGAACTTTAATATCCTGAATTACATAGAATACATGTTTTACTCTTGATATACTCTTGATGTACCCTTGTATGTTAAGTTATTATTACTACAAAAGGGTTATAGTTTCTGTATATATATATATATATCTTGTGATATTTTTCTAGTTATAAAAACTCAGTTATGTATCTATCATTTTCATTTGTTTAAATTATAGTTTCACCATTTGGCCTTTAAATGAAATCATTAATGGACATGATAAATTTAGAAAAGTCTATTAAAATCCTTATTGATTGTCTTGGTAAAGTATTAGTCAAGTATTAATTCATGATTTAAGATGCTGGAATGAATTTTTAAGACTAATAATATCCCATGGAAGGAATTCATGTTTGAGCTATTTGAATTTGAAGTGTAGTAGGATGCATTGGCTAGCCAGTGCAAAGCCACTAACCATCGATGGTAAAGATAGTAACTCCCCTTTAAAAAATAATTTATCTACAAGTCGATGGAGGATAAATGGCCAACTTGTGTAAAGAGGATTATCCTAGGTGTTTTGAAATCCTATTGGCTCACTAGTTATATCATATAACTGGCCCATAGAACCAGTCTAGTAAGTATAGAATCATCAATTCTATAGGACTCACAACTCTTAATGTGAAATTGATTATTCTTAATGATAATTATTTATTAAAAAACCTTCCTAGATTTAGTGGGGGTAGTAAATAGAGGACCATGGTGGATTATAATATCAAAACTAATGTGAAACAATATATTGATTCAATTGAAGATTCCTTCACATAGAATTTCAAGTGATCTCAAAGAGTCCTCTCAAAGTGACAATTTGGAATTTTCAATCACAAAGGAACTATAATATTTTCTCTATATATCTCTTCTATAAATTTTATAAATCATTATTGAGACATAATTGAGTAAATTTGGAATATATTTACATTAATAAAAACTTTCTCTTATTATCATTCCTTCAACCGATGGGTTTTTTTCACAATGATTGAAAGGTAAGGGAGTATGAGTTTCTTTCAAATTATTTCAAATAGTATGGGAGGACATGGTTACTTATTCTTAATTAAAATCAAGTAACTAATAAGTAAAACCTCTCAACCTAAGGGAGGAGATGTTGTCTCTCACACCAAGTCCTTCCCGAACTCATTTTTCACACCCTATTTACTCTCTATTTTTAATTATAAATGACAATATTCGATCAAGATAGACATAATTTAATAAATTTTACCATCAATTTTCAATAATTATTACTCTCATAATTATATTTGATTTTAAATTTTTCAATATTTATAAAATTTATGACATTATTATAATATCGCATTGAAACATTTTTATTTTAAATATTCCCTATGTATTCATGATTGAATTTTTAAATAGAAATTTAATTTCTATTTGAATCCTACTCTAATCAAATAAATAAACTGGGGTGAATGGGGTTGAAATAAAGTAAATATCGTTCCATTTCCCTTTAGATAATTAGGAAAATGAGTGGTTCTACTACTCCCATTTTACTCTAATATGGGATTAAAATGACTCGATTGAAATTATTCATGAAAACTTTCTAATCCTCTTGGATATATTATATTAGGAAATAATTGTATGGGAATTGATAAATACTATATGAAGATTTACATGAGACTTGAGATTTATTTAGCAGACTGTGATTTATTTTTCCTCAACATCAAGTAAGTTCATAGTTATTGATTTATATTTTTTATAAAAATATTTCTCATTATAAAAAAATATAGATAAATAATTCTATATGGGTGCAGTAGTGTATAAAATCACACATTATTATAGGGTATTATGTTTCTAAAATGGCCCAAAATAACCAAATATTGGGATGTAGGGTTCAGATTTTAGAAATATTACCCAATAATTACATACTTATAGTTCTAAAACAAGATGATTTTAAGCCCTATTTTTAATATTAACACTATATTCTGGTTGGTGATACTATCCAACATTTCAATAAATTAATCACATGATGAAACCAGATTCTATCCATATTTTTTAGATGTAATTTATGCATTACTATTGTGACCAGTGACCATAAATTAAATAATACTATGATTTTTTCAATGTGATTTATCCATGTAGACAATTCCTACAAAACAACCAGTCAAATCCTTTCCAAAAAATATAACCTACAACCTGATCTAGAATAAATAAGAAAATAAAATATTTAGACAATATTAAAAGTAAATAATATTTTTCCTCATAAAAAAGTAACCTAGAACCTATTTACATACAGAATCAACCTAATTTTTAGCTTAGAATGAATTTTTAGTCCACATAAACCTATGAAATTTATTAAAAAAACCCTTGAGTAAATAGATAATTTACAAAAAAAATATTGAATACTATGTTAACTAAATTCGTTAAAGTGGACTCTAACATTGATAGAATAAAAAAAATATTTTAGGAATAAATTCATAGACTCAATTATATCCTAAGAGAAAGGGAAATGAAATTTTTAGTGATATGAAACTTTCTTGTGGTACAAATTTTTAATTACCCATAGTAGTGAATTATAAATATAAATATATTATCGGAGGTTTCACACAATGTGTACCTAATTTATATCTTATTGATGAGTACCCAATATATGTTGAGCCTGTTAAAAATTGAGAACATTTTATGGGAGTAAAATCATTACACATAAAGATGGTTCTCTTAATAAAACCTAAATAGATTAGGGGATAATGATAAGGTCTTATTATATTAAGGATAATTTTAAGGATGACTAAGGTATGCCTAAACCACTATTTCATTACCATAGGGATTGTTCACTAGTTATGAAGAATGTTGAGGGTGAATTATGTTAAGATATTTTAGAGGGTTTAAAGATAGTCTAAATTAACATTTCATGGATGTATATAGTGAAAAATATTCCCATATATATAAAAAATTTTAATGGAAATTTTCTCTCATATGAAGAAATTAATTTCAAGAGATAAAGTTAAACTTCGAAGGAATATTTTCAACATGATCCAACATTTCCTCCCTTTTGAGTAGATATATTCTTGAAAATTCAAAAAAACACAAAAAATAATGGAGTTTTAATATAAATATGTCATGTAAGATTTAGGTTCTTCCATAAATGTGATGCCTCGCTCATTTTACAGTGCTTTATAGATTATAAAACTAAAAACTATTAGGATTGTCATCCGATTATCAAATATAAAAAAATCCTTCTAGAGTTAATGAAGTATTATTTTTAAGGGTAATGTGAAATGGAACAACCCAATGGTGCCCAAATAGGGGGAGCAAGAATTTATATTTTCTCTCAATGAAAAACCTTTAATAGGTTAGGGGCTAGTGACAAGAATCGAGTAGGCATAAATAACCACTTAGAGGCCCTTAATCCTTTTCAAACTCCAACAGATACAAACCTTCAACACAAAAAAATAACTAGTAGTATGTATATGACTATTGAACTATATACATCAGATATGTGAGGAAACAATTATGATCCACATATATTACTAGCACATAATCAATAACAAAAAGGGTAGAAATACATGCCCAACAAACAAAAAAGGGAAACCAACATTATAAATTGAGTTGAATATTTCTTCACTAAATTTGTCTCTAAAAATCAACATCACCTAATATGAACACATATTTTAACCACTAAGATCCACCAACACCATGCCCCCATGTTATCCATATGTCATCTATGAACAAGTAACTTAAAATACTCATTTTACAAGGATATATCTCACCTGTGAAAAAAGGATCATTTTAGGGTGAGTCTAAAAGTACATAGTCTAATAACACAAAATTATAAAGAAAAACCAAAGTACACTATTAGATGAAAACCATTAGTATATTGTATAGCTATAAGGATGAAAAGAAAGGATCATGATATGATCAACCACTAGAAGTATAAGGCACAAAAAATATTGATCATTAGAAATCATACCCAAGATGATTAATATTTCATGATAATATATGGATTCTCAAAGAATGATAAATCCCCCCAAGTATAAAGTCGATATCCAACAGCACATCATATCTTGAAAGAAACCCATGGGTTCTTAAGGAATATATAGTCTCTAGGTCTCATTAATGCACCGATTTTCTACTATGAAACCACTAGTAAACATGAAGGAGTTACCTTAACTTTTTTAAGTATACACATTAGTTGAATTAGCATGAAGCCCTATAATTCATATCACTGATATTATGCCTCCATACTAAAACCCTTAAACCAACAACCCTACATTACATATTTTGAACTATGGAGGGGGACCCACCCCTCACTAAGGAATAAGAAATTGATCGAGTACCAACTCCAAGGATAGAGGAACCTCTCCTCATTCTAGAAGGGGGGTATTAAACCCTTTCCTTAGTATGTGGGGGACCCACACTACATCGGTACTAAGGGGAATACAAGCCAAATTCAGATCTATAGGACTTATTCCCTATGTATATATGTAGTAACAGACATAAGAATGAAAGAATTCAGGGGGTGACCCATTTTCTGTCATAATGAACTACCAAGGGACCACCTACCCGAAAAATGGTTATCTATCCATGCTTCATCCCCTCCATTTGACCTTATAGAGATAAAACCAAAATATAACTATATCAATATTTAAATGGTCTTATATTTATGAATCAACCTCCCAAATAAAATCTACAATGAAAAATATTAAAGACATGTTATTAAATTATTAATAATATCACTCATATAAATAATATGTATTTTATTACATTTTAGAAAAGGGGTGTTACATGTTGGGACTTAGGTAAATTTCCATGAGTTAGAATTATGTAACATATGTTAATTTTTGAAATGTTTTCCTTAGAGTATAGTACTAGATATTGTTTATAGATAATCGATCAAATATAACATTTAAAAGTTACAATCATAATATGATATAATAATAATAATAATTTTAGATATAATAACAACAATAATATTATTAAAAATTAATTTATATAAGATAATAAAGGGAATATTCAAGAAGAAGCCCCCTCTCCCTAATCATCTATTCATGCACATATGTATTATGTTAATATTATATTTATTGTTTATTCCTTATTAATTTTCCTCACACGATACCCTGGGGGCATTATTATTCCAATGGTAATGGACACAATCATGGTTAAAACCTTATTATTTCCATTCTCCACCATAGGTTATAATACCTTATCCACCACCATCAACTACCTTAAGTGGATAGTGATTCTCTAATATTTTTGACCACCTCATTTTTCCTAGCCCTACTCCTCCATGGGTCATCCCTCATACTTACACCCTTACCACACATCATTTTCTACTATGGAAGGCACACTATAAACTTCACCCATTCCTTATCTTCCACTACCAAAAATTATATTCACAAATCCATCAAACTTTTTCACTTTATGTTGGTGAAAGAAAACCACTCATCTGGGTAAGTCTTCAATTTCATGCATGAAAAATAAGGGGAAGGGGTAAAAAAAGTAGATTTTCCATTTAAAAGCTTCGCCATGAAGGATGTTAAAATTTTTCAACTATTTAGTTTTATGGAATTAATCTTTCATGAAATATTAAGAACATGGTCTGAAATAAAAAATAACAGTCCCAACGTCATTGGTTGAATATCATGAGTTCAAAATGCTTCAAAGACATAGTTCTACTCATTGATCCACTTTGAAGAACACATCTAACAACTCAAAATTCATTGATCTACTCTTCCACCCCCACCTCCTATATGGGGTTTGTGGGGATAGCCCTAATACAATAGGTTAAGGATGAATTCAAAGGGGGTAATTTTGATATCTAGGGTAGATTAATTAATTAATAAATCAATATAATCAATTAAATTCCACCTGTGACACCCAACCAAAATAATTATAAAGAGAACTCAAATTAGGGAATTCTAAGGGTAAAACTACTACATTGAATGCAATAGAGGCCTTTGATTTCCCAAAAACGTCCCTATTTAATATGAAAAGTTTAATCTTTTTGAAAACATTTTCATGAACTAATAAAATGTTTATATACTGAAATAATTATCTTAAAGGCCCCAACATAGTAAAAATTCCCAAACATCTTTGTATTTAACTTGAAATAAGACTTATAAATACGCCATAGATTAAAAACTAAATAATTGTTTCATCGCATCACTATATGAGCTTTTGATGTAGTTTTTATTTAAAAATAAATAAATAAAATTCTATAATTTAAAATATTCTTAGAAATTCACCAAAACACATCCCAAGGGTTAAACCCATGTATCTATCTCAAAAATAGAATATTATTATAAGGTTGGATACTATTGTAAGTTTACCATTATTCCCATGAGGAGGTATGAAACCTTTTAGAACCAAATGTGGGAAAATAACTGATCAATAATTACCTTAGTTACTACATCCTTCCAACCATAAAATCACTATTACTCCTCAATAGAGAGATGACTAATGTAAAAAAAAAGAAATTCTATTAAAAATGTCATGTGGAAAACTCACCATATCCCAAACATCTATCATCTTTGATGGTCTATCCTTTATGAAAACTATGTTTAACTATAACCACAAAAAATATTTTCCTATATCATAATGATGTGAGAACAAAGTGAGAACATTCCTTCTACTAAGGAGATTATTTGAAAGACTATAAACATAAAAAAAACATAACTCCATCCATGGGTCTTACTATAACATGGGATAAAACAAAAAAATGCACCACTGAAAAATATAATAGAATGGTTTGTTTATAAGGTCACGTATATTATAAGATATCCACTTTCCAAATTAAAAAATCATTCATGACGATTATAAAATGATGGAAATAAATAAATTCTCAACTCCACCATTTAATAATTCATAATGATTTTTAATTAACACTAGTAGTGTTTCAAGGTTACTGCCCCTCTAGACCCATGCCAATTACTCACATATCATATCCTCTTAGTAAGGTGCATATTCCAATGTTTAAATCTCATGATTCAAAACTTTCAAGGGCCTTATTTATTAATCTAAAAAATATAGGGTGATCCTCTATTTGTATCACTATTTTAAACAAGTATCCATCCACTATCAAATACATTATTATTGAATTGTCACAATTATTCCCAATGCTATCAATGAGAACATCTGGAAAAATTCCAACCTCGTAAAAGTGATTAAAAACACAATATAATTCATTGGGTGGATTAATCTTTATAAATTCGTAGTGGGTTGTTTTTACCATTCAAATGAACCTTCTTTATCAACACCAAATCCAAAGAAAACACATTCCTAAGTGACCAAGGTCCTAACCCACCTAATAAAACCACCTCTTAAACCATATAAAAATGATTTTCAGGCAATGGGTACATCAATTAAGATCCACTTGGAACACCACAAAAAAGTTTTTTATTCACTATGATGGTCTCCATCCCATATTTATATATATTTTGATATCAATAATGAGTATAAATTAAAACCACTGCTCATTAAGGTAATAGGTTGACGATCATCACACAATATAGAAAATCTTTTAGTTCTACCTCTAAAGAATGACCTATAACATAATATCACTATGACATCATTATCATCATGCCCCACTCACATAATAGAAGAGTTTGAGACCATCATTTTCAATCAGTGTTGAGCATCATTTCTCTCTCTAATACTATGAAGCAACCAAGTTCTATGAAGAAATATTCTCATGTATATCCATTATCATCTAACCATAAATTTTTCCGCTAAAATAATAAAAAATCACACCAAATCTTCATCCCTAAAATATTATTAATAAAAAATATTTCAATTACTTAAAGATGAACCACTATTAAATGAATTCCAATCACACCTCATGACAGTAACTACTCATCATCATATGATAATGGAATTTTTCATGAACGATAAATGTTTGTATCCACAAATAATATAAGGGGTGGATTCATCTAACACACCCAAAACACTATAAGGTTTTTTATTACCCAGATTTAGGATATTTGATAATAAATCACAAGAATTCAAGTTGGATTATTGTTTCAAACATATATGGGGTTTCATGATGCTTTTTGATATGGCTCTATATGAATGCACAATCTCTACATTAAGTCACTAGTCTTATCATGGATGGGTTCTAATGTTGTTTATTCATGTAACTAGAAACAACCAATGAATCTAAAATCCATTAAAATATACATACATACATTCTAAATGTAGGACGTTTTTGGGATTCCTTTTAATCAATCTTAATAATTTGCATTTGTTAATAGATGGGAGGTTGAAATACTCACACCTTACTGGGGGAATTATTTCACAGTCCGGTACACTCTAAAAGAATTAATTCCTATTTTAGAATATTTTTCTGTATGGGACTGGTATCCCTAACACTAGTAATCAGTTATTAACATATTCCGATGAATATTTTTATACATAAAAGAGGCATCCCATCGATTTAAACAAATGTATATATATTAGATTTTCTCCATTGAAGAAAACATTTATATGTATGAATGGTTTTCCATTTTTATATTATTATTACTTAGAAATTATGTTCTACAGTTCACTATGTTTTTTATCTATATATCTAGGATCCCTATAGTTTATCATTATCTAGGTATAAGAAAGGTTATTTGGATATCAGGATCAGGCCCATGAATGGACATCCAATGCATCCTTGTGAAAGGAATAGAAACCCACATAGTTCAGTGCCAATTGATGGAGTACATCGTACCATTAATGTTTTTGGTATGAGGACTAATCCATATAGTTTAACATAATTTAGTAAGGAATAATAGGTAAAATATAACCACTAATAGTTGGTGCGGGGCTTATATGAGAGGTGGCCTTTGGGATGAACAAACTAAAAAAATGTCTTAATGATAATGGGATAGTATTAAAACAGGAATATCCATATAGATTTAGGTGTCTCAGAAAATATGGACCAATAAGAATAATTTGATGTGACCCTAAGAGAATATTCCCCTCTATGCATGGGCAGGACTTTATTTGGGAGATTCCCAAATATAAGGATGATCCACCGACTATATAGACCTAGTGGAGGTGGAGAGAAGATTAATGATTTTAGGTTTGAACCTGATAGGAGATAGACATATTATTCTTTGAGGACATGGGATAAGATTTCATGTGAAGGGAATAATCCTCATCCATTTCATGCTTCTTAGCATGTTTATAAAAGGCGAGGGAGTCATCCCACATACATTCTGTGCAGTTTAATATTGTTCTGGGAGGACATGGGTTAGTAGAATGATGTGGAAACATTATGATATATGTGGGGAATTGAATATTGGATATGGGGACTCCAACATTAATAAGGAGTCTTAAATATCCTGTAATAATTTGAAATAGACTCCCAATTTTTTAACATTTAGAATGGTATATAGGGAGACATTTCTATTTTTTCTATGGGTATTAAGCCATGGAGATGCATCTTGAGTATCCTATGAATATAGGAATTAGAGATCATTTAGTTATTAAATGATAGAATTATTTATCATAAAATGTGTGACAACAGAGTATTTAGAGTGTATTTCACATATGAGTCAACCCTTTATAAACATCACAAGGAATATTTTTCTTTGAGTAGGGGTTTTGGTTGTTGGGGACTACACATAAGAAGTAGGCCCAATGAGGAATTATAGTGCTGCTAATGAATATTATCAATATATATATATAAGAAAACATGAGTCATTCACAGTGTCATAAATGTGATATAATATAAGATTATACACATTGTATGAGGGAATAACACTGGGTTTGAATTTGGATTACACATTGAAGATTCCCAAGGATTTTCTCTCTCTTTACTTTGGGATCTCATGCACACAGTGAAACCTCACACATTCATCTTCATTCCATTTTCTAAGACAAGATGGGGTATGAAATATGGGAAAAAATGTTTATGATTGTAACTCCGCAAGATTTCATAGTACATTATTTCATCAAAGTAATTCAATAACTTGCACTACACACAACATTGCGTTCAAGCACACCATGACTTACCAAACTAGCCATTCAAAAGCAGTTATGAATATTATTAACTGAATTTTGAACTTTATATAATCCTTATAAATTTAGAATCCATATTATGAGTTTCCTATACATAATTTAAGAAGAAATTCATTTTTTTTCAGATAAAAGTATTATTTTACAAAAAATGAACTTTTACCTCTATTTAATGGTGAACCCTTTTTAAATCCAATATTTGATATGGTTATATATTTAATTTGACAAAATAAACTTTTTCTTTAGAATCATGACATAATAATTTTGTTTCAATAAATATTTTGTGTTTTTCTGATAACATTCATATTTGGGTGAATAGTGAAAAATATTATATTTTAATTGAAAAAAACTTTTTTAATCAAAATAATTTGTAGTGTTAAATTATAAATTCTAATGGTTTCAATGTATAAATGGATTATATTTTCACCATTTAATGCAATATTATTCATTGGAAAAAAATTCACCTTGAATTTTAACATAAACAAGTATCAATCTTTTGTTAGTTATTATTTCTTAAAAACACGCTTTTTGGTTTTGACAACGGGAATTAATTTTAAATTAATAAAGGAAACTTATATTTTTTTAATTTGGTAAAATAGACTTAATTTTTAAATTCATAATATCAAAATTATCTTAGGGTAAAATTTTGGTATTTTTCTAAAAACATTCAATTTTTGATGAATATTTAAAAACACTAAGTTATAGTTTCAAAACATAATTTTTATTGAAATAATTATTTATTTTATTTAAATTTTTTTGACCAAAATAGATACATAATACCTATATATGTTAAATGTAATTCATTGGATTATTTTTGTAATAATTTTATATGTGTACAAATTTTATTGAAATTTTTACCGTCTTTTACCCACCTCCTAAGAGCATTTGTAAATTTACATAAAATATAATTTTACCACTTATGTGAGTTAAATATCAAAAATATGAGAGACACAGTTGATATCAGTATGTAAAATGTGGTTCGATAAGATCAAATTTTTTTGGTGAATAGTAACTTTTTTCCTTTTATTTTCAAAGGTTAGTAGTAAATATAGTAATTAAGGGTAAAAATGATATTATTATTACCCTAAAACATGTCATAATTCTATTTTACAAAGTTAATTCAACCAAAAACAACCATAGGAATAAAATATGATTTTTAGGTCCACTTGTATTAGATTAGGACATTTATTATTATTTAATTCAAAGAAAAGATAAAAGTGTTAAATTCAAAGTTTAATAACTAAATCATTTTTAATATGGTTACACATAAGATAAATTAGACTATAAATATTAATTATAAAAATAAAAATATTTCCTACATATTTTTATATTTTTTATATTTTTTATAAATTAAATAATTAAATTTATTTATGACAAAATGATGATGCAGTAATTGCCATATTAAAGAAAGATTACAATAATTGATGTTATAAATATCCAAATAAATGTAATTTGAGACTTTTTATTCATTAAAATAATTTTATAGGTTAATATGAAATATTAGGGTTAGTTAGATAAATTATTTCAGAAAGAATAATGCTGTTATAAATTTAGCAAAAACAAAATACCAAATAGTGTCAAAATTGACATAAAAGAGTTTTTAAAACAAATATTATATTATTAATTGATATTCTATTCCTAAAAATCTACAGTTTGGAAAAAGACTAATATAAAGATAGTTGTATCATTAATGGACGATTTGGGGTTCTTTTGGAAGTATATAGTATGTTTATTAACTATATAATATAAAAATACAAAGAGACATGGTAAATGTCAAACTATTTAACTAATAGTTAAATCTAAAATAAAAGGTTAATATAGTGACCCAAAACTATCTAAAACTTATTGGTTTAGAGGTTTTTGACCCATAAACACATTATCCTTTAAATAATTGATTTTGGAGCCATTAAAAACCGAAAATGATTTTATTATAGAATAATATTTCTAGCTTTTCCTAAGGTGCCCCTCACCTTTCTTATAAAAGGGAACTCCCCCTTCTCTCTAATACACACCTTCAAAGCCATTTGGATCATCCAAAACCTTCCCAAATACCCTCTAAACTATCCTCCCTTCATCCTAGAGGCCTTACATTAGTCATAAATCCATCCTAAGGATCCCTTTTGATCAAATCAAAAGGAATAACCCGAAGAAGAGGTAAATATTTAATCACCTCTTTCAGGTTCCTTTCTTCTTCCACTTTCTCTTTCTTTTTTGATTCTATTATAAAATACTAACTCCATTATCTTTTATATACTGTGATGTTATTATAAAAATGGTACAACCATATTCATTATTTTATCTATTCAATGAATGACATTTCACCATACGTGTGTACGTACGGCTTACTATCTCCACGTCGTGGTGTAGTTTGTTATTCAAACACTTCATCATTTGGATGGGTATAATAAGGAGTATAAATGATGTAAATAAAAAATATAACATGATAATGATTTTTTTATATATGATATACCATCCAATTATATATTATTGTAATATCAAAAAATGACATTGTCACTCGTACGTACATACAGATTACTATCTCAACGAATGCAATGAGATTCATTCCCCATCGTATCCCTTCAAGAATAATTTTTATTAGATGATGAAAAATATTGTTTAAAGACTCAATATCATTATTAATATGAATAATATACATCCTATCCATAATAAAAAATACTTACATAATAAAGCATATAAAGAAAAACGAATTAGTTAACACCGAAAACGACGATAATAAAAATATATTATTAAAAAATTAATGTTAAAATATCATATATGATATCATATTACTGTATATGATTCTTTTATAATTTTATAAAAATTATTTCACCATTATAGAGGATGTTAAGCTACCCTCGACCAAGGAAAAGTACAAGGTAAGGGTTAATTTCACAATCTCTTTATTATACGAGGTGGGTTTTATGTTAGTATCTACTGGGAAATATTTATCATCCACATCCATGTTTCATAAAAATGCATTTCAAAAAAAAAATACTATTTATTAGACTATGGGTTAAAGTCATTTATACCCTTATTTTACTTTTTATAAAAAAAATTGGACGGAATCTCTCTGTCGTTTTCTAAACATGTTACTTTATAACCTCTTCGACAGAACTAAGGTATGAATGTATTTCTTAACTTATACGATGGGTGCGGCTATTTTCCATCATTATAACATCGTTGAAACATCGCTTACAAGCTTATAAGAATATTTTTCAAATAAATTTATTCTTTATTATTAGGTGACTCTTAAATAATTTCAAAATAGAAAGATATATTTCCCTAAAAAAGGTTTTGATTTCATCTATGTCAACATCCTTTGATGGATTTTAAGATTATTTGAAGTTAACTTATTACTATACAAAAAATACATATTTTATTGAAGGTTTTGTGATATTTTTGACTGTGGATATGTTTTTTTATACCATTCATGGTTTATGGATAACGTATTCACATTTTTTATGATAGTTTTAATATGAATGTTTATGTTATGTTTAAACCTTTTCATATAAGGAATGCATTAGAAATCGCAAGTGACGGGTGGAGCCCACTATAGCTCCTTGGTGCATCAGTTGGTCTCATGAGAGAAAATAGTGTCTTTTCACAAGGCCTTGACAAAACCTTATTTGTAGTCTTTCCACAAGGCCTTGACCATGTGGTTATGAAAGTCTGGCATTATTTATTCCATCATTATGAAAGTGGCTATTGATATTGCATGTGATTATTCGATTAGTAGAATATCCATGTGAAAAAGTAAATGGAATTATTTGATTTTTATCTTTTCCATATTACAGTGATGTTCAAGTTTAAAAGTCCTTTGTTTTAGTCTTATACATTGCCTTAAATGTTTATACTTATTTATGAATGTTTCTGCTATATTTTTATCTTTACTGAGCATCTGATCTCAACCATTTCTATGTTTTATTTTTCCCATTATGCAAAGAAGTATATTATAACTGACCTACAGGGATAGTCTATGGGATCTCAGTGTTGTCTATGGAAACAATTTTGTTATAGTTTTCCATTTTATAATGTAATTTAAACCTTATGAATGTATCTAGTACTTACATGATGACTATACTAATTGGTCTTTCAAGATTTGAACTTTTGTGATCAAGCCAATGATATATAATAATATACCGATTCTGGGCTTCTGGGGTCGGGGCATTATAGTTGGTATTATAGGATGTTTATTACAAATCTTGGAAACTAGATATTGATAAACTATGATTAGAGAAAATATCCCTAAGATAGACCTTGAGGATTAGTATAGAAAAACTTCCTAGAATTTTGATATTGTATATATTTTGTGAGTTTTCCAAGAAATACATCCCTGTCTGGATACGAGCAGGTAGAGGCGGCTCTGGCACAGATATACCTAGGGGTAAAACCTGAAAACACCACTTTGAGATAGATTTAAACGAGAACTGGTGCATGAAAATGGGCCTTGCAGCACTCGTGGTTACACCACTCCCGATGGATATGCTTAAGATAACTATCATTTTATTTACAAACCATTATGAAGGGTCTATGAGTATATACTTCCTTAAAGTAAACATTTTTTATGATTATGGATTATATCCATAAAATGTCCAATTTATGTTAAGTTTTCAATTAGTTTGGAAATATGTATTATGATTCATAAACTGACCAAGTGTATGCCATTGTATAGAAATGGCGCCAAGTAGAAAGAATGTGAACTCCAGCAATACGTATGATCCAAAGAGTAAGAAGGATCATATCTTTCAAAGTATTAAGCCAAAATTTATAAGGAAAATTGTCTCCTATGTATTCTCAACATATGAAGAAATAGTATCATGTGATAATAAGGCAAGTAAATGATTCTCTAATTCTTATGGATTTGAAGGGAAGCAAGAGAAGAAAAGAATGGAAGAGATAAAGATGGATAAAGGAAAGAGGGAAAAGAATCATTTTCCCATACATGATAACAGTGGAAAGAATCACCTTGGTAAATATTTGAAAGGAATGGGAGTTTGTTATAAGTTTGGAGAAAAAGGACACCAAGTACGTTATTTCAAGGGTAAGAAAAAAGTTTCAAATGTACAATACTTTATATGCATGTTGTTTGGACACTACACTAATCAATGTCTAAATCATTAGAGTATACCCTAAATTCTACTATGGGATAATAATAAAGATATGATACTACCAAATATGAAGTGTAATGATTAGTTTTTTATGTTTTTATTAACATATTGGGTAATTGTAGTATTGTATTATGATGTACATGTTATAAGAATTATAGGGTATATAAGGATTGAACTGTAGTATTATTTCATTAAGGACATGAGATTGTGTGGAACCATGAAAAAGTGACTCAATAGCAGGTAGAAGTTTTGTAAAAAATATGGTTGAGAGAAAGATAAACCCTAATATGGTTATGATACCAAGGTAGTGATTTTGTAATAAGACACGATTGATTTGGATAAATTATATTGGATATTATTGACTACCTTGAAGCTGATTAATGATTTGCATATTCCATCATTATTGGAGTTTACAATATTTTTGGATATAAGGAGTATATCCGGTATTCCATAAGGAATAAGGGAGAAAGAATGTAATCAATAAGGTTTTATGGTAATTTAGGATGTGGCAGTATTTTAAAATAATACATGATGAAGGTGTTCACATGTTATTGCGTGCCAAAAAGGATCTTCATTGTGATTGCCTTATAAATTTTGGACTATGAGTTTGGATAGAAGTATTTTGGATAAGTCTAGTTTGATATTATTTATGGATTTCTATAAAAAGGACAACCCAGAGTTCGTGCGGCAACCTGTCTCATCCGAAAAGACTGCGAGACATGAACCCACAACTGAAGGGCGACAATGGTGTATCACCTACCGCTAGACCACATGATTTCTTAGTTTGAATAATGTAGTTTTTTTTATGTTCTGGTATATAAATTATAAATTCATTTTTTTGGAACCCTATATGAACAGGATAAATATAATATTTTTTTAAGTTATATTATCTTTTAGAGTGAAAGATGAGTTTTTTGTATAAATTATTTAAAGGATGGAACTCTATTTGTCAAGTATATATTTTTTTATTCTCTTATTCTATGATGAAATTAATTCATAAACATTAGGTAAGGGATCTTAAAACTAAAAATGTGTTATCCTAATACTTTATGTCTTCTTGAATCGATGATATTTTAAATCATCATAGATTGATGGCTTTGAGGCCCTCAATTCTACAATTAATTGTGACTGATGAACTCAATCACTCCAAATAAATATTTACTTTTCCCCTCCAATTATGTGTCTCTAATCTCTACCAATGTTCTCCTAATCAAGATCATAATTTGGTGGTGACTTTTTCATTCCCCTTTTCCTCTTATTAAGACTAAATTTTATTAACCCAATTTCTGATGTGGGTTTTTCCACAAAGGTATTTTCTATTTTCAACCTTTTATTTTTGAAGAGCAATTTCAAATTGAGAGGATGAAATTTATTAAAGGATAGAAGAATGTAACACCCCAAGATTTCATAGTACATTATTTCTTCAAAGTAATTCAATAACATGCACTACACACAACACTGAGTTCAATCCCACCACGACTTACCAAACTAGCCGTTCAAAAGCAGTTATGAATAATATTAACTAAATTTTGAACTTTATATAACCTTTATAATTTTAGAATCCATATTATAAGTTTCTTAAACATAATTTAAGAACAAATTTATTTTTTTTAGATAAAAGAAGTATTAAAAAAATACATTTTTACCACCTTTTAATGGCCAACCCTTTTTAAATCCAATATTTTAAACTTTTATATATTTAATTTGACAAAATAAGATTCTTATTTAGAATCTGTACATAATAATTTTGTTTAAATAAATTTTAGTTGTTTTTCTGATAACTTTCATATTTTGGTAAATAGTGAAAAATACTATATTTTAACTGAAAACAACATTTTTAATAAAAATAATTTGTAGTGTTAAATTATACATTATAATGGGTTGGAAGTATAAATAGATTATATTTTTACCATTTAATCCAATTTTATTTATTGGAAATATGTTTACATTGAAATTGAACATAAACAAGTATCAATCTTTTGTTAGTTATTATTTCTTAAAAAACGCTCTTTTTGGTTTTGACAACGGGAATTAATTTTCAATTAAGAAATGAAAATTCTATGTTTTTAATTTGGTAAAATAGACTTAATTTTTGAATTTAGAATATCAAAATTAGCTTAGGGTTAAATTTTTTTATTTTTTTGAAAACATTCAATTTTTGATGAAGAGTGAAAAACACTGAGTTATAGTTTAATTTTTTTTTTAAATAATTTATTGTTTCATTTATATTTGTTTTAGGTCAAAATAGATATATAATAACTATATATTTTCAATGTAATTTATTGGAGTCAGTCTATAATAATTTTAGATATATAAAAATTTTATTGAACTTTTACCGTCCATTATCCACCTCCTAGGAGAATTTGTAAATTTACATAAAATATAATTTTACTGCTTCTGTTAGTTGAATTTCAAAAATAAAAGAGACACGGTTGATATTAGTAAGTAAAATATGGTCCAATAACATGAAAATAATTATTTGGTGAACAATAACTTTTTATTTTTATTTATCACGGTTACAAGTAAAAAGGGTAATTAATGGTAAAAATGATATTATTATTACCCTAAAACATGTCCTAATTCTAATGGATAATTTTAATTAGACCAAAAACAAAATTAGGAATAAACTATGATCATTTAGGTCCACTTGGAATAGATTAAGACATTTATTATTATTTAATTCAATGAAGAGATAAAAGTTTTAAATTCAAAGATTAATAACTAAACCATTTTTAATATAGGGTTAAACGTAATATAAATTTGACTATAAATATTAATTAGAATGATAAAACTATTTCCTATATAATGGTATTTTATTTATATTTTTTATACAATAAATAATAATAAAAATTATGACCCAATGATGATGCAGTAATTACAGTATTAATGAAAGATTGAAATTATTGATATTATAATTATCCAAATAAATGTAATTTAGGACTTTTTATGAATTCCACTAGTTTTTTTGGTTAATATGAAATATTAGAGTTGGTTAGATGACATTTTTAGAAGTAATAATGTTGTTATAACTTTATCAAAAACAAAATACAAAATAGTGTCAAAATTGACATAAAAGAGTTTTAAAACAAAGATTATATTATTAATTCATATTATATTCCTAAAAATCAATAGTTCAGAGAAAATACTTATATAATTATGGGTGTATCATTAATGAACCACTTGGGGTTCTCTTGGAAGAATATAGTATATTTATTAATCACATAATATAAAAATACAATGAGACATGGTAAATGTCAAACTATTTAACGAATAGTTAAATCTAAAAGACAAGGTTAATATAGTTATCCAAACCTGTCTAAAACTTATTTTTTGAGTGATTTTGACCCATATTTACCTTATACATTAAATAATTCAATTTAGAGTCATTAGAAACTGAAAACGATTTTATTATAAAATAATATTTCTATCTTTTACAAATGTGCCCTCACTCCTCTTATAAAAGGGAACTCACCATTCTCTTTAATTCACAACTTCAAAGCCATTTGGATCATCCAAACCATATCCAAAAACCCTCTAAAATGTCATACCTTCATCATATAGGTCTTCCTTTATTCATAAAGCAACCTAAGGAGCCCTTTTGATCAAATCAAAATAAATAACCCGAAGAAGAGGAAAATATTTCATCACCTCTTTCAAGTTCCATTCTTCTTCCACTTCCACTTTCTTTGTTGTTTCCAGTATAAAATAATAACTCTAATATCTTCTATATAATATTATGTTATTATAAATATGGTACATTCATATTCATTATTTTATCCATCCTTTGAATGACATGTCACCATAGGTGCGTACGTACGGCTTACTGTCTCCACGTTGTGGTGTAGTTTGTTATTTAAACACTACATCATTTGGATTGGTATAATAAATAGTGTGAATGATGTAAATAATAAATATAACATGACAATTCTTTTTTATATAATATATACCATACAATTATATATGATTTTTATATCAAAATAATGATATTGTCGCTCTTGCGTACGTACGGATTACGGTCTCCACGAACACGATGAGATTCATTCCCCATCGTATCCATTCAAGACTAATTTTCATGAAATGATTTAAAATAATGTTTTAATACTTAATATCAATCTGAATATGAATAAGATACATCCTATTCATAATAAACATTACTTCCATAACAAATTATATAATGTAAAATGAATTAGTTAACACCCAAAACGATGATAAAACTAAGATATTATTAACTAAGAAATGTTAAAAGATCATATATGATATCATATTAATGTATATGATTTTTTTATAATTTTATAGAAATTATTTCACCATTATAAAATAGGTAAACCTACCCTCTACTAAGGAAAAGTACAAGGTAAGGGTTAATATCACAATCACTTTATTATCCGATGTTGTTTTTACGTAAGTATCTACTGAGACATCTTTACCATCCACATCTGTGTTTCTTAAAAATGTATTTCAAAACATATTAATTATTTACTAGACTATGGGTTAAAGTCATTTATACCCTTATTTGACTTTTTATAAAATGTTTTTAAAGGAATCTTTCCATCATTTTCCAAAAAAGGTACTTTATAACCTTTTCGAAAAAACTATGGTAAGAATGTCTTTTTTAACATATATGGTGGGTAAGACTATTTTCCACAGTTACAACATCGTCGAAGCTTCCCATAAAAGCTTATAAGAATATTTTCCAAATAAATGACTTTTTTATTATTATGTTACTCTTAAATGATTTCAAAATAGAATGAGATATTTCTCTAAAAAGGTTTTGATTTCATCTATGTCAACATCCATTGATGGATTTTATGCTTATTTGAAGTTGATATATTATGCTAAAAAACATCCATATTGTATTGAAGGTTTTGTGATATGTTTGACTATGGTTGTGTTATTTTTATACCATTCATTGTTTATGGATAAAGTATTGACATTTCGTATGCTAGTTTTAATACAAATGTTTATGTTATGTTTAAACCTTTTCATATGAGGAATGCATTGGACTTAGTAATTGATGGGTGGAGCACAATATAGATTCTCGATGAATCGGTTGGTATCATGAGACAAACTAGTGTATTTGCACAATGCCTTGAAAAAATCTTATTTATAGTCATGGCACAAGGCCTTGACTACGTGGTTATGAATGTCTGGCATTATGCATTCCATCATAATGAAAGTGGCTATTGATATTGCTTGTGATTATTCGACTAGTAGAATATCCATGTGAATAAGTAAATTCCATTATTTGATTTTTATATTTTCCATATTATACTGATGTTCATGTTTAAAAGGCTTTGGTTTTCATCTTATACATTGCCTTAAATGTTTATGCTTATTTATGAATGTTTTTTTCTATATTGTTATCCTTACTGAGCATCTGAACTCATCCCTTTATATATTTTATTTTTCCCAGGATGCGAAGAAGTATATTATGACTAACCTATAGGGATAATATATGGGATCTCAGTGTTATCTATGGAATCTTTTTTGTTGTAGTTTTCCATTTTATTATGTAATGTAAACCTTATTAAAGTATGTCATACTTCCAATGCTACTAAACTAATTGGTATTTTGAGATTTGTTCTTTTGTGATCATGCTAATGATACATAATAATTCACAGACTCTAGTCTACTCAGGTTGGGGCATTATAGTTGGTATCAAATAAAGTTTAGTACAAACCTTAGAAACTAGATTTAGATAAACTCTGATTAGAGAACATATCCCTAAGATAGAGTTTGAGGATTAGTATAGATGAACATCCTAGAATATTGGTATTTTAGAGATTTTGTGAGTTTTCCAAGCAATACATCTATGTATGTAATGAGCAGATAGAAGCATCTCTGGCACAAATGTACCTAGGTGTAAAACCCAAAAACACCGCTCTGAGGTAGACTCGAATAGGAACTGGTGCACAACAATGGGTCTCACGACACTCTTGGTTACGACACTCTGAAGGGATATGCTTAGGATAATTCTCATTTTCTTTACAAACCATTATAAAGGGTTAATGAGTGTATACTATCCCAAAGAAATCATTTTTTATGATTATGGATTATATCCATAAAATGCCCAATTTATGTTAAGTATGTCATAAGTTTGGAATTATTTATTATGATTCATAAACTGACTAAGTGTATTCCATTGTGTAGAAATGTGGCATAGTATAAGGAATGTGAACTTCAGCAATACGTATGATCCAAAGAGTAAGAAGGATCATATTTTTCCCAGTATCAAGCCAACATTTAGAAGGGAAATAGTCTCCTATGCATTCTCAACATATTAAGAAATAGTATCATGTGTTAATAAGATAAGTCAAGGATTCTATAAGTCTTATGTCTTTGAAGGGAAGCAAGAGAAGAAAAGGATGGAATAGAGAAAGATGGATAAAGTGAAGAGGGAAAAGAAGGATTTTCCCATATGTGATAACTATGGAAAGAATCACCTTGGTAAATGTTTAATGGAAATGAGAGTTTGTTATAAGTGTGGAGAAAAAGGACACCATGTACGTGATTGCAAGGGTTAGAAAAAAGTTTCAAATGTACAATGCTTCATCCGCATAGAGTTGGGACACTACACGAATCAATGTCCAAATAATCAAAGTATACACCAAATGTTGTAGTTGGATAATAATAAAGTTATGATACTACTGAATATGAAGAGGAATGATTATATTTATTACGTTGTTATTAAATTACTTTGTCATTGCAGTATTGTATTAATTATGTACATGTCATAAGAATTGTAGAGTATATAAGGATTGTACTCTAGTACTATTTCATTAAGGACAAGAGATAGTGTGGAACCAAGAAAAGCGACTCAATAGAAGGATGAATTTTTGGAAAAAATATGGTTGAGATAAAGATAAACCATAATATGGTTCTAATACTGAGTTAGTAATTTTTTAATAATACATGATTGATTTGGATAAATTATATTAGATATTCTTTACTTCCTTGACACGGATTAATGAATTGTATATTCCATCATTGTTAGAGTTTACAATATTTTTCAATAGAAGGAGTATATCCAGTATTCTATAAGTAATAAGGGAGAATGAATTTAATCAATAAGGTTTTATGGTAATTCAGGATGTTGTAGTATTTTAAAAGAATACATGATGAAGGTGTTCACATGTTGTTGCCTGGAAAAAAGGATCTTCATTATGTTTACCTTTCTTATAAATTTTTGACTGTGAGTTTCGACCGAAGTATTTTGGATAAGTGTATTTTTAGATTATTTTTAGATTTCCATAAAAAGGACGAACCGGAGTTCGGGAGGCAACCCGTCGCGTCCGGCTAGGCCGTGAGACTTGAACTCGCAACTAAAGGGTGACAAGGGTGTATCACCTACAACTGGACCACATGATGTCCTGGATTGAATAATGTAGTTTCTTTAAATGGTTTGGTATATGAATTATAAATTCATTTTTTTGGAACCCTATATGAATTGGATAAATAGAATATTTATTTAAGTTCTATTATCTTCTAGACTGAAAGATGAGTTTGTGGTAGAAATTAGTTAAAATATGGAACTCTAATTGTAAAGTATATATTTTATTTCTTCTCTTATTCTACGAAGAAATTAATTCATAAACTTTATGTAAGGGATCTTAAAACTAAAAATGTGTTATCCTAATACCTTATGTTTTGTTGAACTGATGATATTTTAAATCCCCATAGATTGATGGATTTGAGGCCCTCAATTCTAAAATTGTTTGCGACTGATGACCTAAATCACTCTCAATAAATATTTAAAATTTTCCTTCCAATTATGTGTCTATAATTTCTAACAATGTTATCCTAATCAAGATCATAATTTTTTTGTAACTTTTTCATTCCCCTTTTCCTCTTATTAAGACTAAATTTTATTAAGCCAATTTTTGATGAGGGTTTTCCCAAAAAGGTATTTTCTATTTTCAACCTTTTATTTTCTAAGAACAATTTCAAATTGTAAGGACTCAATATATTGAATAAAGAAAGAATGTAACACCCCGAGATTTCATAGTATGTTATTTATTCAATGTAATTCAATAACTTTTAGTACACGCAACACCAAGTTCAAGCGCCCCACGACTTACCAAACTAGTCGTTCAAAAGCGGTTATGAATAATATTAACTGAATTATGAACTTTATATAATCCTAATTCTTTTAGAATCCATATTATGAGTTTCTTAAACATAATTTAAGAACCAATTAATTTTTTTCAGATAAAAGTAGTATTTTTCAAAAAATGAAATTTTACCACCTTTTAATGGAGAACCCTTTTTAAACCCAATATTTGAAACTTTTATATATTTAATTTGACAAAATAAAATTCTAATTTAGAATCTGGATATAAGAATTTTGTTTCAATAAAGTTTTGGTGTTTTTCTAATAACTTTCATATTTGGGGGAATAGTGAAAAATACTATATTTTAACTGTAAAAAACTTTTTTAATCAAATAATTTGTAGTATTAAATTATACATTATAATGTTTTGGAAGTATAAATATATTATATTTTTACGATTTAATCCAATGTAATTCATTGGAAATAATTTCACTTTGAAATTGAACATAAATAAGTATCACTCTTTTGTAAGTTATTATTTCTTAAAAACACACTTTTTGGTTTTGGAAATGGGAATTAATTTAAATTAATAAATTTTACTTATATGTTTTGAATTTGGTAAAATAGAATTAATTTTTTAATTCAGAATATCAAAATTAGCTTAGGGTAAAATTTTGGTATTTTTCTGAAAACTTTCAATTTTTGATGAATAGTGAAAACAAGTTATATTTTAAAACAGAATTTTTATTTAAATAATTATTAATATTATTTACATTTTTTAGGTCAAAATAGATACATAATACCTATATATGTTCAATTTAATTCATTGTAGTCAGTTTATTATAATTTTAGATATATAAAAATTTTACTGAAATTTTTACCATCTTTTACCCACTCCTAGGAGCATTTGCAAATTTACATAAAACATAATTTTACCACTTATGTGAGTTTAATTTAAAAACTACAAGAGAAATGGTTGATATAATTAAGTAAAATATGGTTCAATAAGATGAAAATAATTATTGGTGAATAGAAACTTTCTTACTTTTATTTACCACTGTTAAATGTAAATAGGGCAATTAAGGGTAGAAATGATATTATTACTACCCCAAAAGATGTTATAATTATATTGTATAAGTGTAATTCTACCCAAAACAACCTTAGGAATAAAATATTATCCTTTAGGTCCACTTGGATTAGATTAGGACATTTATTATTATTTAATTCAAAGAAGAGTTAAAAGTGTTAAATTCAATGTTTGATAACTAAACCAGTTTTTAATACAGGGTTACACATAAGATAAATTCAACTATAAATATTAATTATAAATATAAAAATATTTCATTCATAATTTTATTT
Source organism: Viscum album (assembly GCA_963277665.1). NCBI lineage: Eukaryota > Viridiplantae > Streptophyta > Magnoliopsida > Santalales > Viscaceae > Viscum > Viscum album. The sequence goes on from OY728125.1 coordinate 1,411,640,708, forward strand.
TATTTATTTATTTTAGATGCTACATAAATAAATTTATTTATGACACAACGATGATGCAGTAATTACCTTCTTAATGAATGATTAAAATAATTGACATTATAAAAATCCAAATAAATGAAATTTGAGAATTTTTAGGAATTAAACTAATTTTCTAGGTTACTATGACATATTAATATTGTTTATATGAATTTTTTTCGATGTAATAATGATTTTATGAATGTAGAAAAAACAAAATACCAAATAGTGTCAAAATTGACATAAAAGAGTTTTTAATAGAAATATTATATTATTAATTGATATTCTATTCCAAAAAATCTATGGATTAGAAAATATACTTTTATAATGATAGTTTTATCATTAATGAACCACTTGGGGTTCTCTTGGAAGTATATAGTAAGTCTATTAACCATATAATATAAAAATACAATGAGACATGGTAAATTTAAAACTATTAATCGAATAGTTAATGTAAAAGACAAGGGTAAAATAGTGACCCAAACCTGTATAAAACTTATTTTTTGAGTTTTTTTAGACCCATATCCACCTTATACTTTAAATAATTCATTTTTGAGCCATTATAAACAGAAAATTATTTTATTATAAAATAATATTTCTATCTTTTCCAAAGGTGCCCCTCACCCCTCTTATAAAAGGGAACTGCCCATTCTCTCTAATTCACACCTTCATTGACATTTTTCTCGGTCAAACCCTGCCCAAATAACCTCTCAACAATCTTCCCTTCATCCAAGAGGCATTACTTTAGTCATAATTCTAACCTATGGAGCCCTTTTGATCAAATCAAAAGGAAGACCCTGAAGAAGACGTAAATATTTCATCACCTCTTTCAAGTTCCTTTGTTTTTTCCACTTCCTCTTTCTTTGTTGTTTCCATTATAAAATAATAAATCCAGTATCTTATATATACTATGATGTTATTATAAAAATGGTACAACTATATTCATTATTTTATTCTTCCTTTGAATGATATGTCACCATACATGCGTATGTACGACTTACCGTCTCCACGACGTGGTGTAGTTTGTTATTCAAACACTTCATCATTTGTATGGGAATAATAAGGTCTATAAATGATGTAAATAATAAATATAACATGATTACGATTCTTTATATATGATGTACCATACAATTATACACAATTATAATATCAAAATAATGATATTGTTGCTCGTGCGTACGTACGGATTACCGTCTCCACGAACACGATGAGATTTATTCCCCATCGTATCCATTCAGAACTAATTTTCATTAGGTAATTAAAAATAATGTTTAAATCCTTAATATCATTATTAATATGAATAAGATACATCCTATACATAAAAAACATTACTTATGTAACAAAACATGTGAAGTAAAACGAATCAGTTAACACCTAAAACAATGATAATACTAAGATATTATTAACAAAGAAATGTTGAAATAACATATATGATATCTTATTAATTTATATAATTATTGTATAATTTAATGACAACTATTTCACCATTATATAGGATTTTAACCTACCCTTGACAAAGGAAAAGTACAAGGTAAGGATTAATTTCACAATCTCTTTATTATCTGAGGTTGTTTTTACGTAAGTATCTACTGGGACATCTTTATCATCCACATCCATGTTTCATAAAAATTTATTTCAAAACATTTTTACTATTTACTATATTATGGGTTAAAGTAATTTATGCCCTTATTTTACTTTTTATAAAATGGTTTGAAAGGAATCTTTCCATCATTTTTCAAATAAGGTACTTTATAACCTTTTCGACAAAACTAAGGAAAGAATGTCCTTTTTAACTTACACGGCGGGTGTGACTATTTTACACCATAATAACATCGTCAAAGATTCCCTTAGAAACTTATAAAAATATTTTCAAAATAAATTTCTTCTTTATAATTATGTTACTCTTAAATTATTTCAAAATAGAAAGATATATTTCTCTGAAAAGGGTTTGATTTCATCTATGTCAACATCCTTTGATGGATTTTAAGATTATTTGATGTTGATTTATTATGATACAAAAATACCATATTTTATTTAAGGTTTTGTGATATTTTTTATCATGGATGTGTTATTTTTATTCCATTCTTGGTTTATGGATAGAGTATTGACAATTCGTATTCTAGTTTTAATACGAATATTTATGTTGTGTTTAAACCATTTCATATGAGGAATGAATTGGACTTAGTAAGTGACGTGTGGATCCCACTGTAGCTCCTTAATGCATCGGTAGGTCTCATGAGACAAACTAGGGTCTTAGAATAAGGCCTTGACAAAATCATATTTGTAGTCTTGGCACAAGGCCTAGACTATGTGGTTTTGAAAGTCTGGAATTATGCATTCCATCATTATGAAAGTGGCTATTTATATTACATGTGATTATTAGACTAGTAGAATATCCATGTGAATAAGTAAATGGAATTATTTTATTTTTGTCTTTTCTATGTTATGATGATGTTCAGTTTTAAAAGGCTTTTGTTTTAGTCTTATACATTTCCTTAAATATTTATGCTTATTTATGAAAGCTTCCACTACATTTTTATCCTTACTGAGCATCTGAGATCCCCCATTTATATGTTTTATTTTTTCCAGGATGCGAAGAAGTATATTATGACTAACCTACAGGGATAGTTTATGGGATCTCAGTGTTGTGTATGGAAAAAATGTTGTTTTAGTTTTCCATTTTATGATGTAATGTAAACCTTATGAATGTATCTGGTACTTACAAGGCCACTAAACTAATCAGTCTTTTGGGATTTGATCTTTTGTGATCATGCCAATGATACGTAATAATGCACCGACTCTAGGATTCAGGGGTCGAGGCATTACAATTAGTATCAGATTAAGTTTAGTACAAACCTTGGAAACTAGATTTAGATAAACTCCGATTAGAGAGCATAGCCTTAAGATAGACTTTGACGATTAATATATAAGAACTTACTATAATTTTGGTATTGTAGATATTTTGTGAGTTTTCAAGCAATACATCCATGTATGGACACAAGCTTGTAGAGGCAGCTCTGGCACATATGTACCTTGGTGTATAACCCGAAAACACCGCTTTGAGATAGACTCAAATGGGAACCGGTGCACGATAATGGGCCTTGCTACACTCTTGGTTATGACACTCCCAGAGGATATGCTTAGGATAATACTTAATTTTCATTTACAAACCATTATGAAGGGTTTATGAGTATACAATTCCTCAAAGAATTTTTTTATAATTAGGGATTATATCCATAAAATGTCCAATTTAAGTTAGCTATATTATAAGTTTGAAATTATGTATTAGAATTCTTAAACTGACCAATGTATGCCATTGTATAGAAATGGCAGCCAGTGGAAGGAATGTGAACTCCAACAATATGTATGATACAAAGAGTAAGAAGGATCATATCTTTCATAGTATTAAGACAAAATTTGGAAGGGAAATAGTCTCCCATGTGTTCTCAACATATGAAGAAATAGTATCATGTGTTAATAAGATAAGTAAATGATTCTATGAGCCATACGTTTTTGAATGGAAGCAAGAGAAGAAAAGGATGGAAGAGAGAAAAATGGATAAAGGGAAGAGGGAAAAGAAGGATTTTCCCATATGTGATAACTGTAGAAAGAATCACCTTGGTAAATGTTTAAAGGGAATGCGAAATTGTTATAAGTGGGGAGAAAAAGGACAATAGGTACTTGATTTCAAGGGTAAGAAAAATGTTTCAAATGTACAATGCCTCATCTGCAAGGAGTTGGGACACTACGAGAATCAATGTCCAAATCATCAGTGTATACCCCAAATGCTGCGATTGGATAATAATAATGTTATGATACTACTGAATATGAAGAGGAATGATTATATTTCTTACATTTTTATTGAATTATTGTGTCATTGGAGTATTGTATTAATGATGTACATGTTATAAGAATTGTAGAGTATATAAGGATTGTACTATAGTACTATTTCATTATGGAATTGAGATTGTGTGAGACCAAGAAAAGTGACTCAATAGGATGTTGAATTTTTGGAAAATATATGGTTTAGAGAAAGATAAACCATAATATGGTTCTGATACCTAGGTAGTCATTTTGGAATAATACATGATTGATTTGGATAAATTATATTGGATTATTCTTGACTACCTTGAAACTGATTAATAATTTGTCTATTCAATCATTGTTGGAGTTTAAAATATTTTTGGATAGAAGGAGTATATATAGTATTCTACAAGGAATAAGGGAGCATGAATGTAATCAATAAGGTTTTATGGTAATTTAGGATGTTGCAGTATTTTAAAAGAATACATGATGAAGGTGTTCACATGTTATTGCGTCGAAAAAAGGATCTTTATTGTGTTTACCTTCCTTAAAATTTTTGACTATGAGTTTGGAGAAATGTATTTTGGATAATTCTAGTTTGAGATTATTTTCAGATTACCATAAAAAGGACAACCCGGAGGTCAGGTGGCAACCTGTCGTGTCTGGCAAGGGCGCAAGACTTGAACCTGCAACCGAAGGGCAACAAGGGTGTATCACCTACCACAGGCTCACATGATGTCCTGGATTGAATAATGTAGTTTTTTAAAAGGTCTTGTAGATTAATTATAAATACATTTTTTAACTCTATATGAATAGGATAAATAGAATATTTTTTTTAAGTTATATTATCTTTTAGAGTGAAAACTGAGTTTGTGGTAGAAATTAGTTAAAGGATGGAACTCTACTTGTCAAGTATATATTTTTGTCTTCTCTTATTCTATGAAGAAATTAATTCTTTAAATTTAAGTAAGGGATCTTAATACTAAAAATGTGATATCCTAATACCTTATGTTTTGTTGAACATAAGATATTTTAAATCACCATAGATTGATGGCTTTGAGACCCTTAATTCTACAATTGTTTGTGACTGATGACCTCAATCAATCCCAATAAATATTTATATTTTTCTTCCAATTATGTGTCTCTAATTTCCACCAATTTTATTTTAATCAAGATCATAATTTAGTGGTGAATTTTTCATTCCCCTTTTCCTTTTATTAAGACTAAATTATATGAACCCAATTTCTAAGGTGGGTTTTCCAACAAAGGTATTTTCTATTTTCAACCTTTTATTTTCGAAGAAAAATTTCATATTGCGAGGACACAATTTATTGAAGGAGGGAAGAATTTAACAACCCAATATTTAATAGTACTATATTTCTTCAAAGTAATTAAATAACGTGCACTACATGAAACACTGTGTTCAAGCGCACAACGAATTACCAAACTAGCTGTTAAAAAGTGGTTATGAATAGTTTTAACTGAATTTTGAACTTTATATAATCCTTATAATTTTATAATCCTTTTTATGTGTTTTTTAGACATAATTTATGAATAAATTCTTTTTTTTTCAGATAAAAGTAATATTTTTCAAAAAATGAAATTCTACCACCTCTTAATGGCGAACTCTTTTTAAATCCAAAATTTTAAAATTTTATATATTTAATTTGAAAAAATAAACTTCTTCTTCAGAATTGGGATATAATAATTTTGTTTCAATAAATATTTGGTGTTTTTATGATAACTTTCATATTTGGGTGAATAGTAAAAATACTATATTTTAACTGAAAACAACTTTTTTAATCAAAATAATATGTAGTGTTAAATTATACATTATAATGGTTTGGAAGTGTAAATAGATTATATTTTTACCATTTAATCCAATTTTATTCATTAAAAATAATTTCACTTTGAAATTGGACATAAACAAGTATCAATCTTTTGTTAGTTATTATTTCTTAAAAACACGTTTTTTGGTTTTGACAACAGAAATTAATTTTAAATTATTAAATTCAACTTATATGTTATGAATTTGGTAAAATAGACTTAATTTTTGAATTTAGAATATCAAAATTATCTTCGGGTGAAGTTTTGTTATTTTTATGAAAACTTTCAATTTTTGATGAATAGTGAAAAACACTGAGTTATAGTTTAAAACAGAATTTTTATTTAAGTAATTATTTATTTTATTTAAATTTGTTTTAGGTCAAAATAGATACATAATACCTATATATGTTCAATGCAATTCATTGGAGTCATTTTATAATAAATTTAGATATATAAAAAACTTTATTGAACATTTTACCATCTTTTACCCACCTCCAAGGAGCATTTGAAAATTTTCATAAAACATAATTTTACCACTTCTATGAGTTGAATTTAAAAAATAAAAGAGACACGACAGATATCAGTAAGTAAAATTTGGTTCAATAAGATGAAAATAATTTTTGGAAAATAGTAAATTTTTCTTTTATTTATCACGGTTAAAAGTAAATATGGTGATTAAGGGTAAAATGATATTATTATTACCCCTCACACATTTCCTATTTCTATTGGATAAGTGTAATTTGAACAAAACCAACCTTTAGAATAAAATATGATCCTTTAGGTCCACTTGGATTAGATTAGGACATTTATTATTATTTAATTCAAAGAAGTGATAAAAGTGTTAAATTCAAAGTCTAATAACTAAAACATTTTTAATATAGGGTTACACATAATATAAATTAGACTGTAAATATTAATTATAAAGATAAAAATATTTCCTACATAATGGTATTTTATTTATATTTTTTAGACATTAAATAATTAAATTTTATTATGACCTAATGATAATGTAGTAATTAACATATTAATGAAAGATTAAAATAATTGATATTATAAATATCCAAATAAATGTAATTTTAGACTTTTTTTGAATTACAGTAATTTTATATGTTAATATGACATATTATTGTTGGTTATATGAATTTTTTCGATGTAATAATACTGTTATGAATTTAGCAAAAACCAAAATACCAAATAGTATCAAAATAGACATAAAAGAGTATTTAAAACAAATAATATATAATTAATTGATATTCTATTCCTTAAAATCTAATATTCTTAAAAAATACTTATATATAGATATTTTTATAATTAATGAACGGCTTGGGGTTCTCTTGGAAGTATATTGTAAGTTTATTAAGCATATAATATAAAATTACAAAGAGACATGGTAAATGTCAAACTATTTAACTAATAGTTAAATCTAAAAGACCGGGTTAATATAGTGACCCAAACCTATCTAAAACTTATTGGTTGAGATGGTTTCAACCCATCCCCACCTTATCCTTTAAGTAATTCATTTTTGATCCATTAGAAACCTAAAATGTGTTTATTATAAAATAATATTTCTAGCTTTTCCTATGGTGCCCCTCACCCCTCTTATAAAAGGGAACTCCCCCTTATCCCTAATTCACACCATAAAACACCTTTGGCTCAGAGAAACCCTGCCCAAATACCATCTCAACTATCCTCCATTAATCTTATAGGCCTCACTTTAGTCATAATTCCATCCTATGGATCCCTTTTGATCAACTCAAAAGGAAGAACCCGAAGAAGAGGTAAATATTTCATCACCTCTTTCACGTTTCATTCTTCTTCCACTTCCTCTTTCTTTGTTTTTTCCCTTATAAAATAAAAACTCTAGTATCTTCTATATATTTTGATGCTGTTATAAAAATGGTACTACCATATTTATTATTTTATCCATCATTTTAATGACATGTCACCATACGTTCGTACGTACGGATTACCGTCTCCACGTCGTGGTGTAGTTTGTTATTCAAACACTTCATCAGTTGGATGGGTATAATAAGGAGTATAAATGATGTAACTAATAAATATAACATGATAATTATTTTTTATAAATGATATACTATCCAATAATATATGATTGTAATATCAAATGAATGATATTGTCGCTCGTGCGTACGTATGGATTATCGTCTCCACGAACGCAATGAGATTCATTCCCCATCGTATCCATTCAAGACTAATTTTCATTAGATGATTAAAAATAATTTTTAAAGACTTAATATAATTATGAATATGAATAATATACATTCTATCCATAAAATAAATTACTTTTTTAACAATGAATATAAAGGAAAAAGAATCAGTTTACACCCGAAACGACGATAATACTAAGATATTATTAACAAAGAAAAGTTAAAAGATCATATATGATATCATATTAATGAATATTATTCTTGTATAATTTAAAAACAAATATTTTACCATTATACAAGATTTTAACCTACCCTCGAACAAAGAAAATACAAGGTAAGGGTTAATTTCACAATCTCATTATTATCCGAGGTTGTTTTTACTTAAGTATCTACTGGGACACCTTTATCATCCGCATCCATTTTTCTTAAAAAAAATTCAAAAAAAAAATTAAAATTTACTAGACTATGGGTTAAAGTAATTTATACCCTTATTTTAATTTTAATAAAATGGTTTTAAAGGAATATTTTCGTCGTTTTCCAAATAGGGTACTTTATAACCATTTCGACAAAACTAAGGTAAGAATGTCTTTTTTAACTTGTATAGCGGGTGCGGCTATTTTCCGCCATTAGAACATCGTCAAAGCTTATATTACAAGATTATAAGAATATTTTCAAAATAAATGTCTTCTTTATAATTATGTGACTCTTAAATTATTTCAAAATAGAAGGAGATATTTCTCTGGAAAAGGTTTTGATTTCATCTATGTCAACATATTTTGATGGATTTTAAGCTTATTTGAAGTTGATTTATTATGATACAAATCTTCCGTATTGTATTGATGGTTTTGTGATATGTTTGATTGTGGATGTGTTATTTTTATACCATTCATGTAGTATGGATAAATTATTGACAATTCATATGCTATTTTTAATACGAATGTTTATGTTATTTTTAAACCATTTCATTTAAGGAATGAATTGGACATAGTAAGTAATAGGTAGAGCCCATTATATATCCTCGATGCATCGGTAGGTCTCATGAGAAAAAATAATGTCTTGGAACAAGGCCTTGACAAAATATTATTTTTATTCTTTGAAAAAGGCCTTGACTATGTGGTTATTAAAGTCTGACATTATGCATTTCATAATTATGAAAGTGGCTATTGATATTGCATGTGATTATTCAACTACTAGAATATCCATGTGAATAAGTAAATGGAATTATTTTATTTTTATCTTTTCCATATTATGCTGATGTTCAAGTTTAAAAGGATTTTGTTTTAGTCTTATACATTGCCTTCAATTTTTTTGCTTATTTAGGAATATTTCCACTATATTGTTATCCTTACTGAGCATTTGAGCTCACCCCTTTCTATGTTTTATTTTTCCCAGGATACGAAAAAAGTATATTATGACTGAACTATAGGGATGTTCTATGGGATCTAATTATTGACTATAGAAACAATGCTGTTGTATTTTTCCATTTTATGATGTAATGTATACCTTATTAATGTATCTAGTACTTCCAAGACTATTAAACTAATCAGTCTTTCGAGATTTGATCTTTTTCGATCATGTCAATGATATGTAATAATGAACTGACTCTGGGCTTCGGGGGTCGGGGAAATACAATGATAGAAAATAATAAATACTAGGGTTTTATTCTAGGAGGGATGGCCTATTTGAAATGGTGAATGAGACAAAGAATATATCCACCAAAAAGATAGAAGTGACTACTCTAATGAATTCTCAATATAGACCCCAATTATCACAAGAATATTTGATTGTAGTTTCCTTGAGGGTTAAAACTATCCAGAACAATGACAAAGAGACTCCTTTTAAAATGGGAGTCCGTTATTGGAGGGTTATATTTTATTGATAAATCCTTGATTGTATAGGTCTGGTTGTTTTAGGGGTCATTTCAAGAGTTTGGATACATTTGTGACTGATTGTGGGTTAAGATATCATGTGAAGGAATGCGAGTGAGGTAGTCATGAAACCATATTGAGTGACCACATAACCAAGACAGAATCAAGAAATTATGTGAATTATGTATAGTCAGTTGATCTTGGGACACAGTTATTTGATCAAAATTTAAATGAATGAATACACTGCTTAGGTTTTATAAGTGGTTTCCCAATTCATAATTAATTTATAATTTCTTAGGTTTTTAGTCCATTCCCAACAAAGAAAATTTTTACTTAAAAAATGAATGTTATTCAAAGAGTATCTCCATTTGGACTCTCCCCCTTTCCTACTTCTATTTATGTTCTCTCCCTTCCTCTAAGTTTGTCCCAAATGGAACTTTTTCTACAAAATTATTGAAAATATAATTCTAATATCTATGTCACATCCTGTGGAATGTGAAATACAAGAAATTTTAAATGCTAGTGGTGATAATATACCTAATATGGGGCCATTACATGAATTTTTTGAATCACATAATTATGTCACACATCACAGGTGCTTCACCAACCATGAATAATAAAACATCATGGGAGTTTCATCTGAACAAAAGATATCATGAACACAATCCTTCATCAACATCCTACTCTATACTCATCATGTGATAGTGAGATATTGTGGCAGGCTTTATCATGGATAGATTATTTTAGCCACATTTCATCAATCATGTAAAATCATGTGATCGATTAGCATATGGTCATAAGAGGGTTGTATGATCATGAAACCTTTTAGTGTGATAAATCATGTTTTATAGTGTCAGAAACCTCTAGTGAATAATCCCCTTGTGTAGATGAAAAATAGGACCCCTTTTCTTATTTTCATCATCCAACATCCTTGAAATTAGTTTTTTGGGATTTAATAAATTTTTCGGCTTAGAAAAAAGTCTATATGGAAAAGGGATTACTCGTTTCAAAGAAATTGGAAGCCTGATTTAGAGGCTCAGTCCTCGATGTGAATTTTTTATTCCATTTATCATCTATTATAAATAAATAAATAGTGGGGAATTCTATACATGAAATATAGATATCATGTGGTTGTTGGAGCTCATCATGTGACTTGATCTATCATATAAACTATATCACTTGACCAACATCATGTGATCATTCTACATAACCATTATCTCATGTCTCTACTTCTTGATCCCCAAAGGTAAATTTCCTTCCCTTTTCATATTACATATCGTAATTTTAATTAATGAATTACATTACATCCTCATGTACATGTTATTTTATAATGGATTTGTGGTTGTGTGATAAAAACATTCTTTTGTAGTCACACGGTTTTATAACCCTACATGAGCCAAAAAATCTCTATTAATTTGATCTATTTTTTAACCCTATTTAGATATTAATGTCCTTTAAAATATATACCTTCAAATAATGAGGCTAAGTAGATTATGGCTTGACATAATTCCATGGCTGAGAAAGTATAGGTTGTCAAACTTCATATTACTAAATTAGCTTATGTCTATATTATGACTTTAATGGGAAAAATATGTTACAGTATCCACTATCCAACTATCTACCATGGTATAGGTTCATTATTTATAATAACACATAAATTTCACCACCTCATAGAAGTAACATGCCTCTTAATTTAATAATCAAGACTAATCAAACATTGTTTGTGAACATATCCCATTTGAGTAGTCTCATTCTAGAAGATAATTTTTTTAGGGAGACATGATAAATGGTTCCTTAATAGATCTAAAAGAAAATGTGTGTGAATCTATAGTTGATAATAATATATATATATTAATAAAGAATAAATATATAACATGATATAATATTGGGTGGATATATTGTTGGGATCCTCAATCTGGTGGGGTTTTTGGTATAGATTGAATTTATATTTTATAGGTGCAGTGAACTTATAAGTAATTCGAAGTATGAATACAGTGGGTAGGTTTATATGAGGCGTCTCAGGTTTCATAGAGTCTTTTTTATAGTAGAAAAGGACCTATTCCAGACCATATCCATAGGTGGTGCCTAAAAAGTATTATGTTCCCTATGATATAAGAACAAGTGGCAATCGTTCTTTAAGATCTATATAAAATTAGTAGTGAACAAGTTTTTAGAAACATGTATGATGAATTCAGCCTTCATTATTATATTTTGGATGGTTCTAATGAGACTCCAGTTATTTTCAAGGATATTATTATTTAAACTAAAGGGATCTGTGAGCAAGACATGTGCCAAGGGTTAATGTATCCTACAAAAAATGGATGACATTAATCATTAAAATTATTGAATACTATCTACTAGGTAATAATACTATGGATTTCCCATCATACAATACTGATAGGGATGATTTTTCTTGTTGAAAAACATTTTATGAAATCCAATTCAATAATTGGGGAAGGAAGTTCATCTATAAAACTAGTCGTATTTTATTTCTTATAGACTTTATGAAGATGTTCCTTACAGGATACCAACTTAACATCCCAAAGAAAAGTGAGGAAGGGGAGACTTCCACAACAAAAAATGATGCTACTTCCATGGAAAAATAGCAACGGTTTTAAAGTCATGGATATAGACCTATTTTTGTGTCCTATAGACATGGTTTTGTAGCCTATATCCATAAATTTCAAAACCATGTCTATAGGCCTTTTTTTGAAGCCTTATATCCATGGTTTCCCAAAACGATGGCAATAGGGTTCCTGTGCTTCCGCAGGAACAACAATTTATGCCAAAAAATTGCTGGGAATCCCTACCTCAACGATTTTGAGGCTATTCCCATGGTTTTAATTAATATAAATATATCATAACATATATATATATATATATTCTTGAATTGTTTCTTGATGTAGTGGTGAGTACGCTGGATAGTAATGGGGAGGTGTAGGGATCGCAGCTTTCTTGTGACATTTTTTATTTAGGCTATTGCCACAGTTTACTAAGGCCACTTCCATGGTTTTAACCATGGAAATAACATACTATAGGCATGGTTTAAACCATGGATATTGGTAAAATTCCATGGTGGACAATTTCATGGCATATTTCCATGGATTTCAAAACTGTGGCAATATGTCGTGACCTACTTCCACAGAAAAGTGGTCAAAGTTGTCCAAAATCGTGGTTGTAGCCTATGGGCACAATTTTGGGGTCTATTGTCATGGTTTTGAATTGTAGAAATAGGCATTTTTTCTAGTTTTTTTCCTTTGTAATGTTACAAAAACTATCCAGTGGAAAGGAAATTAGTATAACCATGCATGTTTCTGACTTTATATATCCCCAACTCTTCTAAATTTATTAATGGAAATCCCAATACAATATTTTTGTCCTATTCTTAGTACAATATAGATGGATGAGATCCCACATGGATGGTTATGAATTTATCAACAATATGAAGATCCCTGGTGTCAGGTTCTATTCGTTTCTCAAATTCATTAGTAAGTTCGAGTCCAGTTCATTGAAGAACAAGGAAACAAATAAAAAACTAATTTAACATGATAAATTCTATTTTTTTTTACAGATATCCAACTGACACTATCATTGAAAATTATCAAGGTGATTTTGAATAGAATTCCTATACAGTGACTATTCATAAGGGTTTTATGTTAGCATGGGTAGGTGGTAACATTATCTATAAGTGTTATTCACACTACCAATTTTATAGGACATTTAAATGTGTTCAAACTAAATATATAACTCCTCATCATAAAACTATTATATAGAAACATACGATGGACACTCACCAATTTTAGCTTAAGTGGATAAGATAAGAGACCCTTATCCAGATGACATTTTTTTTTGAAATAGTGGGTACCCTAGACCCAACTATGAAATAGGGTATATTACCATATAATGTGTACAGTTAGTTATACATGATGCCATTTTACCATTATAGTGTAGACTTTATTTTTTCCACTATTGAAATGCTAATATTCAAAGATTAATTTTTGTATAAATTGGTTATAGAAGATCCTAATCTATATTGAGAACCATGAGATACTATGAAATTAATCATAACTATATGTTCTATGGTCTAGATACGTCTTACTGACTATACATTGAAGATTTTTTACTATGAGGTGCGGGGGGATCAAAATAAATGAGAGTTCTTCTCATGATGTTCTCACATGATTATCCATAGTCGCGAGATCCTGAGGACAGACCCACCAATAAGAACACCACATGTTTTAGGTGTCATTGGTTTCTCCTATATATGGACATATGTATTGGTCTCCTGACGTGAGATCATTACCAATGTATTTCATTTTAATGCATACATTAATGCAATGAAGAATTCGCGGTATTAAAATGATGGTGATGTAGCTTGTGTTGGGTGCATTGTTGGTTGTCTGACATTAGTTTAATGGTCAAGAAATGATTTTTCGCTTCTATGTTTAGGAAGTTATATATCTTAAGCCTGGTTGATCAAGATGGTGCTATTATTATAAGTCTTTAGATAAAGTAGTTGAAAAGGAAAATCCATTCAGTTTGATCAACAAATAATAAAGCAAGAAAAGGACAATGATACAAGTCTGTATCCTGATTTATGATATATTTAATGACAAAGATATTATAGTACATAGTCATTGTTCAAAGGTTGTTTGTCATTTCTATGAAAATCCTTATCTCTTTAGGGGCCGTGACGGGTTGATAGACTCAACTCATGGTTTGTGGATTTATTCACTACTATCGAGAAAAGGGACTAGAGGTCAAACACAATAGTGTATTCAATAATCCATCCTATTTAGTGGAACATGTATATGGACATGGAGGGACCCACCTAGAGTTCTGAGTGTTGTCCATGTTTTTTATCACCAAAATAATTAAAAAATAATTAGTAATAAAGTTATGAATATTTGGGATTGAATTAATTTATTTTATTTAAATGTTAAGTAAATACGATATAATATTAATTGAATGAATATTATTTAAATATTTTAGGTTCATTTAATATTAATTGGGATAGCGAGTCGAGATAAATGGCTCAGTTTTTATCATGTAATATATTATATATATATTACAAGTATGAGACAGAATAATAAATATTGTTGGCATAGTTTAGTTCATCATTATTATTTTTTTACTGGTTTTTGAAATAAATGGTGGATGGGGATCCTAACTAGATATTTTACTAACTCAAATATAAATACAAGGGAGACTCTCTTTCATTGGTTACTATTCATTAATTTTCATAGAATGAAGCCCATAGAATCTCTCCCCTATAGTTCTCTATGGAGAGAAACTTTTGATAAAATAAGTTTGGATCAAGATCTCTCACAAGCATCGAAGTCATCTTGATGCAGTGATCATCGGGATGTTGGAAGCATTGTTAGATCATCATGACAACACCTGTAATTCGATGATCGATGTTCCGAAGGATTTTTAAAGCACTTGTGGATGATCTAGAGAGATCCTACTATGGATTATTCAAGAAGCGATCACTAGTGGGGAATTGTAGTCGAGCAAACCTTCAGATCTCTATAGGTATGTATTCTGTTTATGTTTTTGTTCTCTTTAAAATATACGTGAGATCCTTAGGCCTTTACTGAGGCTTGGATCGTCGGCATTGACAAGTTCTGTCATCTCACCGATGAATATTTTAAAATCCCTGGCCCACCGGCTTTTCTTGGGGGCCCCAAAACCTTTCACCTTCTTCGTACCAATGATGTTATTGGTCTTTAAAAATATTATGCAGAATTCTAGGTCCAGTTCTATTCATATGGTCAATTATTTCTTTGGGTTGTAAACATCGAGGGACAAATATTGATAAAAGATGAAGTTGAAGGACACCAAACAACAACAATTGGAAATGGTTATATATGTAAGCTCTCTTTAAAAATATCATTGGATGAAGGTATGACTATGAAAAATGATAGGAATTTAAAGTGATCTCCCTTATTAAATGGGGTTTTAAATTAGAGGTACCTTCCCCATCCTCTAATCTAGTTTGAGTGGTGTTTTCTATCTCATGTTATAAATGTTCTGATTAGAAGAAACATACCTCTATGTAGATTTCTAGAGAACAATTATCCATATAGAAGTCATACTAGAGGAATCTGTAAAGGTGTTCACCATTAAAGGTATCTCATATGGTGACAATACTACTGAGGTTGATGATTAACTCAAGAATATTTATACTAAAATGTATTTCTCACATGTCAAAACTCACTAAACATGTCTAGAAATTGAGATAGAAGTTTATCAATTTAAAGACCCGTAAATTTCAAGGAATTTTTTTTTTCTTAATTTTCTTTGGAATTTTACAAGAGCGCAGTTTCTAACGGCACCTGATTCCGAGGCCCGGTGTGCCCGGAATCATTTTCCGAAGTTTGGCTTGGGTACGTTGAGTGAACGGACGAGTGGGTTTTTCTAACTTTTGAACCGGTGCCCGGAATCGAATTCTGATGGCACCGATGAAATTTCAGCGCCGGTATTCTCTTAGAAACGCCTCTTCCGGAGTTGCGTTTGCTCGGGTGTGGTTTTTAATTTTTGGGCTTAAAGTTAAGAAATAAAATAATTTTGCGACAACTTTATTTTATTTCACTTAAGCCACTTGGAAGCCACTTGAAGCCACTTAAAGGCGGCTTGAACTGAGTTAAACCGGATAGGATGCTATCCAGAAATATCCTACCCCCTTTGTAGGATATTTGTGAGGTAGGGGCCCGCACGAGCCCCGCCGTTTCTTTCCGCTAAGAAACGCACCCGCGAAAACCCGTCTTTATGAAAGTCAACTGACGCATTTCTTAAAATCTTAACAGACCATTTAATTGGGCGGTTTATTTCATGAATTAAATGAGCTGTTTCTTTCGTGAATTAAATGGGCTGTTTCTTTCGTGAATTAAATGGCCTGTTTCTTTCGTTGAATTAATTCAACGAATTAATTCAATCGTTTCTTAACCTGTTTTCGTGTGCTGGCATATTAATAAAATAAGACCAATCCAAAATCTTTTGAGAAGATTTGAGAGGATCCTTGTTTCTTCTTCTCCCTCGCGAAGAACGTGAAGAACGCGAAGAACGCGAAGAATGCCGAACCTGGAAATCGACGACGCGACGCCTTGATCCGCATCGCCGACAACGTTCTTCTGCGACGTCTCTTCCTCCGCGACGGATCTTCGATCGGCTTCTTGAGGTAAGAATCTCGGACCTTCCTTTTTATCTCCTTCATGGTTCTTAACCAAAAACATGGATTTAATTAATTAAATTAAATATGTTGTTTCATGGTGCGTTGAGTTCGCCGACTCATCACCGGATTCCGCGACAACGCGACGCCTCCCCGCGACGACGCGACGATCCCTCTCTTCCGCGACGAGCTTTTCCGCGAAGAACTCCCGCGCGCGACGATCGACGAGGTAGGGATTTATTTTGGGAATTACACCTTTTCTTTTTATATTCCCGTAATTGTTTCATTAAAAAATAAAGAACTGGCTTTGTGAACAATTTTAAAATTTATTAAAATTGTTTTTTTTCCGTTCAAATGAGGAACCCGTTAATGAAACAATTTTATTTCATTAAAAATTGTTTCGGATATGCGTTCATTTGTTGAACTTAAATTTTCTCCCGTTGTTTTTTTATCTAACACGGAGGGTGCGGGTCAAACGAACACGGCCCGACAACCCTCCGTCGTTCTTCGTGTTTTGCAGATTTGGCGGGCGACGACGGAACGTGCCGCAACGGGTGTTTGATGATTCCGCAGTGAAGGACGAGTCCCGGGAGGAGCAGCGGCGCAGGCCGGAACAAAATTGAACCACCGGAGCGATCCCGGTGGCCCGCGGAACTCGCCGGCGGCGCGGGTCACCGGCGCGGCGGCGCCGGTAGCCGGGAGCGGCGGCTCCTCGGCGCGCCGCCGGACAGGCCGCTGCGACTCAGCGCGGCGGCGGCGGCACCCGCGGAACCGCGGCCGCGCGGGTCCGGTGCCCTCGGACGCGGCTGAAGCCGCGTCCCGACTCAGCGTGGCCCCACGCGGGGGGCCGCGACACCACCAGGCCGCGGGGGCGGTGCCCCGCGGCGCCTTGGCCATTCGGCCGCTCGACCGAACTGGGCCAGGCCGGTCCGACCGGCCGGGCCGCGCCCTGGCCGGACCGGACCGGGTCGGACCGAGTCGGGGTGACCCGGTTCGGCCGACTCCCGGGGGGGGGGGGGGGTCGGGCCGGGTCGGCCCGGGCCCGGACCCCCGTCTTCTGACAGTTTTCGTTCAAACGCCCGTAACTTGACCTACGGGCCTCCGAACGACGCGCCGTCAGTGGCAACACGATCCTTGGATCGAGACGGTCGTTTCGGTATACTATATTCAAGGTGCACCTTCCTTTTCGAGAGCCTACGTAGTTAAAACTCCGTAGTTAAGCGTGCTTGACCTAGAGCAGTGATCAGGATGGGTGACCTCCTGGGAAGTTTCCCAGGGTGGGTGTGAGACGGAAAGGCCAATAACTAACAGACTGGGCGTCCGATTGATGCGTCGTCTGTTTCGTTGAATTCCTCTATGTGAGACGGATCTTTTGGCATACTCCGCCCGAGGTTTGGACACAGGTGGAGTACGGTCGGGTTGGTTTTGCCTTAAAAACCAACCAGGCCCCTGGGATGAAAAAACCAATAACTCTCAGACCGGGCGTCCGATTGACGCGCTGTCTGAGACGTTGAGTTCCTGTTGTCGATACGGAACTTTTGGATACATCAACTCCGGACTTTGTGTCAGTTGATGTATCAGCCTCTCGGCTCGTGGAGCGGACCCTCCCGAACGAGCTTGCTGTGTGCGGGAACCCTAGGCTGGCTGCGACTACTTCTTCGACAGCGACGACCGTGCAGAGATCCTCAGTGGACTGCAGCGACGACTGTGCAGAGATCCTCCGTGGACTCCGACGACGACCGTGCAGAGATCCTCAGTGGACTGCGGCGACGACTGTGCAGAGATCCTCAGTGGACTGTGACGACTACTGCACTCAGCGATCCTACGTGGATCAGTGCTACAGGTCCTGTGTGGGCCCGGTCCTTTGTGGGCCCGATCCTGTGTGGGTCCGATCCTGTGTGGGTCAGCACTCAGCGGTTCTGTGTGAGCCAGCGCCTACAAGTCCTGCGTGGGCCCGGTCCTGTGTGGGCCCGATCCTGTGTGGGTCCGATCCTGTGTGGGTCATTTGCGGGGGTTAGTTACCTATCGATCCTTCGTGGGTCCGACGACTTAGATGGATCAGTGATCATCTTTATCGTCATCCGAAGAAGTATACCTGTGTGAGCTGAATCTTGCGTTACTCTCCTTTGTGGATTGTGTTGAGCTATCCTGTGTGGATTTACTGTTTACTCTCCTTTGTGGATTGTGTTGAGCTATCCTGTGTGGGTGTACGTTTTTCTTTTCATGTGTGGACTGGGTTGTGCTTGGGCTCGGACGTTGGAGCCGAACAGGAATTGATGACTTAGGTATATGTATGGGCATATACCTAAGCCGTGTCAGATGTTACTTCGTGATTGTATCCTTCCTTTGTGGATTATCCTTTGTGGATTTCGGGAGACCTTCGGGGGTCTCGGGGTCCCTACTGAGTAGCTTATACTCACCCCTGCACGGGCTTTGCCCGCACTACGTTATGTTGGTTGCAGACGACGGACAGCGCTGATCGTGGTGGAGGCGTGCGGAGCAGGACGGTACCTGGAGGTGGACCACTGGGCGGGACGTACTCGGAGCGGTCAGGTGGACCCGAGGAGCAGAGGAGGCTATCTGTACCCACCCTTTAGGTGGGATTTTCTAGAGGATGGCTCGACGCTGCAATTTTCCCTTTCAGTTGCTATTTTTCCTTTCAGTTGTACTTTACTGTTGGGCATGTATTTCCGGCCCCTTTTACTTTCAACACAGCTTGTACAGTTTTCACTTAGTGTTTACTTTTCCGCTTGCTTACTCTGAGTGCTTGTTTACTTTTCAAAGGCAATGCCTTCCCTTTTTTTTGGGATTTACGCCTTGGTGCTAGTCGCCAGCCCCTGGCCTATGGAAGGCGGGCTTGGGGTAGTCACGGCACGGGCCCCGAAGGCGGGTCGTGACAAATTGGTATCAGAGGTGGTCGGTTCTACCGCAGACTCTGATCTTTCTTCTATGTGAAGCAATAGTGTTTAGCGTATTGAGTGTGGTTATCAGTCCAGGGAGTCCAGTGTTGGTGCGGCGGCCGATGTATCCATACACCAGGACCCTGACTTCTGATTTCTGACTTAATGCATGAAAACATTGATTGCATGTGTGTTTCAAGTTTTCTTCGTGATTACTTGTGTCAACTCACCAGGTATACTGTTCTGACCATGGTGCACTTGTTTCCTTTTCAGGATGGCACGACGAAAGCAGCTAACTGGGGTTCCTAGAGTAGTGTGCGACGACAGCCCGCCGAGCGACGAGGCCTCGGTACAGGGCCCGTTGACAGCAGAGGCACCGGCGGTACCTTTACCCGCCGAGCCCCCGATGCTTCCAGCACTGGCAGCTGACGACGCACGACGCCTTGGAGCTCTGCACGAGTTCCAGCGCCAGTGACCACTCAGGTTCCGTGGGGAGTCGGACCCCCAGGCAGCCGAGGACTGGCTGGAGGCGGTCGTCCGAGTTTTCAGGCTAGTGAGGACACCGGCAGACCTCATGGTGATCCTTGCGGTGAGCCTACTCCACGCAACAGCATGGTGATGGTGGAGTCTGATTCTCCAGGTACACGATGAGGCCACCCTCATCTGGACGGACTTCGAGAGCCTCTTCCGCTCAGAGTTCGTCCCGACCACCCTCCGTGCGGTGCACATTCAGGAGCTTCTTCAGCTGCGGCAGGGCAACTTGACGGTCGCCCAGTACGCGGCGAGGTTCACCGACCTATCTCGCTACTCGACAGACGTGGTACGGGACCCCTTCTTCCGGGCCCGGACCTTCGAGCAGGGATTGAGACATGATATCAGGGCATCGCTGATCTCCCTCAGCATCCCGACCCAGGCAGGAGTGCTAGAGCGAGCCCTTCTGATCGAGAGCTTCCTGGCTGAGTCCACAGCGAGACCTACCGCAGGGCGGCAGATAGCGAGTCTTCGGCAGCTGGTAGCCGGCGGATGACTTAGGGTTCCAGGCAGACCAGACCTTCCGGCAGGCGACCTCGGGACTCTGGATCAGCAGTGCAGGGCACCCAGCCCGGAGCCAGTCTTCTGAGAGGCAGGCAATGCTACGAGTGCGGTGGGTGGGGCCACATGGCTCGTGACTGCCCGACCCGTCGTACCGAGGGTCAGCAGACGGTGGAGGGACCACCCAGGAAGAGGCAGAGGGTCGACTGTGGCGGTCCGCAGGGAGGAGGCGGACGAGGCAGAGGAGCTGGCCGAGCAGCAGGTGGCGGGCAACGCTTTGAGGCTCTGCCACCACCACCACGAGGAGGCCCGCCCCGACCACAGGGAGCTGGCGGGCAGAGACAGGCTCAGCTCCAGGCAGCGGAGGCCTACGACCACGGTGCGCCAGAGATGATTCAAGGTATGATCTGTGTCTATTCCACCCTTGCTGTAGTTCTGATAGACACAGGAGCGAGTCACTCTTTCATAGCCACTGCCCTTGTTCGGAGCTCGGAGATTTCGACAGAGCCGTTGGCTCGATCCTTACGGCTAGAGACTTCTACGGGAGCAGACTCGACGATTACGCACTGGTGCCAACAGTGTGAGCTTACTCTAGGAGGCGAGAGCTTCGGCTGGGATCTTCTTGTAGCGGCGTCGAGGCCTTACGATGTCATCTTGGGCATGGATTGGTTATCTATGGTCCATGATCATATTGACTGCATTAGGCGTAAGGTGTGATGTGTGCGCACCGACGAGAGCAGGTTCACCTTCACCGGCGAGAAGGGAGCCTTAGCAGCACAGGATGGACTCACGCAGAGGAGAGGTCAGCCCATCACTCATCAGTTGGCTAGCCTCATCCTGGGAGCAGTTGACGTGCGGAGTCCCAGTTTTCCTGCAGTGGTGGATCAGTACGCGAACGTCTTTCCCGACGACGTTCCAGGACTACCTCCTCGCAGAGAGGTAGACTTTTATATTGACCTGTACCCCGGGACAGCCCCGATATCCACTCCAGCATATCAGATGACCCTCGTTGAGCTTCGAGAGATGCGGGTACAGTTGGAGGACTTGCAGGGCAAGGGGTTCATCCGACCCAGTGTTTCGCCCTGGGCTTCCCCAATTTTGTTCGCCAAGAAGGCGGACAAGAGCTTGCGACTGTGTGTCGATTATCGTCGCCTGAATCAGGTGACAGTGAGGAACAAGTATCCGCTACCCAGGATTGATGACCTCTTCGACCAGCTCAAGGGAGAACGGTGGTTCTCGAAGATAGACCTCAGGTCTGGCTATCATCAGCTTAGTGTTCGAGACGAGGATGTGCAGAAGACGGCCTTCAGGTGTCGGTATGGCCACTATGAGTTCTTGGTTATGCCTTTCGGTGTGACCAACGCTCCAGCAGTGTTCATGAGCCTCATGAACAGGATCTTCCAGCCATACCTCGATCGATTTGTCGTGGTCTTCATCGACGACATTTTAGTGTACTCGACGACAGAGGAGGAGCACGCCTACCACCTGCATGTTGTACTAGACACACTCCGAGAGCACCAGCTTTATGGAAAGCTCTCTAAGTGTCAGTTCTGGTTACGTGAGGTCCACTTATTGGGGCACGTCATTTCTGAGGTGGGAGTTACAGTGGATCCCGCGAAGATCGAGGCAGTGCTAGCTTGGGAGCCACCCAAGAGCGTGATAGAGGTGCGGAGTTTCTTGGGCCTATCCGGATACTATCGGAGATTTGTGCCGGACTTCTCCAGAGTTGCGGCCCCACTCTCAGAATTGAAGAAGAAGGGGAAACCTTTCGTGTGGTCAGACAGATGTCAGCAGAGCTTCCAGGAGCTGAGGCAGAGGTTGACCAGCGCACCTATCTTGAGGTTGCCTGAGGAGGGAGTTGGATACGTAGTCTACTGTGATGCATCAGGGACCGGATTCGGGTGTTTCCCGATGTAGGAGCGAGCCGTGATTGCCTACGGATCACGTCAGTTGAGGCCTCATGAGCAGAACTACACTACCCATGACTTGGAGTTGGCAGCAGTGGTCTTCGCCCTGAAGACATGGCGGCACTATCTGATGGGCGAGCACTTCACAGTCTTTTCAGACCACCAGAGTCTCAGGTACATCTTCTCTCAGAAGGACCTGAACCTGAGATAGCGGCGATGGCTCGAGTTCCTCCAGGACTATGACTTTGAGATAGTCTATAATCCTGGGAAGGGGAACGTGGTGGCTGGTGCCCTCAGCAGGAGGACGGGCATCCAGCTACTTGAGGAGGCGACAGAGCAGCTAGCCGCTTTGCAGATATCCTTCGTGGATAGAGACGGAGCAGCCTTCCTTTAGTCTCTCACAGTCTCTCCTCCACATCTTCAGCGGGTCAGAGAGGCACAGCGTGGGGACGTTGACTGTGAGACACGGCGTGCACAGATATCCTCGGGACAAGCACCTGATGGTTTCTCCCTTGGAGCAGAGCACGTTGTCCTTTTCAGAGGACGTACCTTGGTACTAGTCACTTTACGAGAGGAGGTGCTGAGAGAGTATCACACTTCTCCTTTGGAGGTACATCCTAGAGTGGCGAAGATGTACCAGGATCTCAGACGACAGCACTGGTGGCCGGGCATGAAGAAGGCTGTGGCAGAGTTCGTTTCACGGTGCCTCACCTGCCAGCAGGTGAAGGCAAAGCATCAGGTACCAGCAGGCTGGGTACAACCCTTGGAGGTCCCGGAGTGGAAGTGGGACGGGATATCTATGGACTTTGTGACTGGACTTCCACGCACTTCCAGAGGTCACGACTCCATTTGGGTGATTGTTGACCGACTCACCATGTCGGCACACTTCTTACCCATCCAAGAGCAGGTCTCAATGGAGAGCTTGGGACGTCTCTACGTTCAGGAGATTGTACGGCTTCACAGTGTGCCATCGACTATCGTCTCCGATCGGGACGCTCGCTTTACTTCCCGGCTTTGGAAGGGGTTGCAGGAGGCGTTCAGGACGTGGCTACGTCTGATCACCACCTTTCACCCACAGATGGATGGTCAGACGGAGAGGACCATTCAGACTCTCGAGGACATGCTCCGTGCATGTGTCCTCGACTTTGGTCGCAGCTGGGAGGACCACCTACCCTTGGTGGAGTTCGCATACAACAACAGCTACCACTCCACCATCGGGATGGCACCCTAAGAGGCATTGTACGACAGGCCTTGCAGATCTCCTTTGTGCTGGACAGACCCTGGGGAGTCAGCACTTGTGGGACCAGAGATGGTCCGGGCCACGACAGAGAAGGTCCAGGTCATCCAGGAGCAGATGAGGACAGCACAGAGCCGACAGAAGTCATATGCTGATAGGAGGAGGAGGCCACTAGAGTTCGAGGATGGCGACCACGTCTTCTTGCGTGTCTCACCTCGACGTGGTTTGCGGAGATTTGGACGAGGTGGCAAGTTGTCTCCACGCTTCATCGGGCCTTTCCAGGTCCTCAGCAGGATTGGTGAGGTGGCTTATCGCCTGGCTCTGCCACCTCAGTTGCACCGGGTGCACGACGTCTTCCACGTATCCCAGCTGAGGAGATACGTGCACGACCCGACGCACATCATTGATTATGGGGAGCTAGACGTGGATGATGGGACGACTTTTGCGGAGGTCCCAGTGGAGATAGAGGATCGACAGGAGCGGGTCCTACGTGGGCGATCGATTCCTCTTGTGCGCATCAGATGGCAGCACAGGAACCTCCAGGAGAGCACTTGGGAGCGGGTGGCTCAGATGCGTGCTCAGTACCCACATTTTCTTCCCTAGTTTATGATGCATCTTTACGGGGACGTAAAGTCCTGAGGTGGGAGTAATGTAAAGACCCGTAAATTTCAAGGAATTTTTTTTTCTTAATTTTCTTTGGAATTTTACAAGAGCGCAGTTTCTGACGGCACCTGATTCCGAGGCCCGGTGTGCCCGAAATCATTTTCCGAAGTTTGGCTTGGGTACGTTCAGTGAACAGACGAGCAGGTTTTTCTAACTTTTGAACCGGTGCCCGGAATCGAATTCTGAGGGCACCGATGAAATTGCAGCGCCGGTATTCGCTTAGAAACGCCTCTTCCGGAGTTGCGTTTGCTCGGGTGTGGTTTTTAATTTTCGGGCTTAAAGTTAAGAAATAAAATAATTTTGCGACAACTTTATTTTATTTCACTTAAGCCACTTGGAAGCCACTTGAAGCCAGTTAAAGGCGGCTTGAATTGAGTTAAACCGGATAGAATGCTATCCAGAAATATCCTACCCCCTTGGTAGGATATTTGTGAGGTAGGGGCCCGCACGAGCCCCGCCGTTTCTTTCCACTAAGAAACGCACCCGCGAAAACCCGTCTTTATGAAAGTCAACTGACGCGTTTCTTAAAATCTTAACAGACCATTTAATTTGGCAGTTTATTTCGTGAATTAAATGGGCTGTTTCTTTCGTGAATTAAATGGGCTGTTTCTTTCGTCAATTAAATGGCCTGTTTCTTTCGTTGAATTAATTCAACGAATTAATTCAATCGTTTCTTAACCTGTTTTCGTGTGCTGGCATATTAATAAAATAATACCAACCCAAAATCTTTTGAGAAGATTTGAGAGGATCCTTGTTTCTTCTTCTCCCTCGCGAAGAACGCGAAGAACGCGAAGAACGCGAAGAACGCGAAGAACACCGAACCTGGAAATCGACGACGCGACGCCTTGATCCGCATCGCCGACAACGTTCTTCTGCGACGTCTCTTCCTCCGCGACGGATCTTCGATCGGCTTCTTGAGGTAAGAATCTCGGACCTTCCTTTTTATCTCCTTCGCGGTTCTTAACCAAAAACACGGATTTAATTAATTAAATTAAATCTGCTGTTTCATGGTGCGTTGAGTTCGCCGACTCAACACCAGATTCCGCGACGACGCGACGCCTCCCCGCGACGACGCGACGATCCCTCTCTTCCGCGACAAGCTTTTCCGCGAAGAACGCCCGCGCGCGACGATCGACGTGGTAGGGATTTATTTTGGGAATTACCCCTTTTCTTTTTATATTCCCGTAATTGTTTCTTTAAAAAATAAATAACTGGCTTTGTGAACAATTTTAAAATTTATTAAAATTGTTTTTTTTCCGTTCAAATGAGGAACCCGTTAATGAAACAATTTTATTTCATTAAAAATTGTTTTGGATATGCATTCAGGTGTTGAACTTAAATTTTCCCCCGTTGTTTTTTTTATCTAACGCGGAGGGTGCGGGTCAAACGAACACGGCCCGACAACCCTCCGTCGTTCTTCGTGTTTTGCGGATTTGGCGGGCGACGACGGAACGTGCCGCAACGGGTGTTTGATGATTCTGCAGTGAAGGACGAGTCCCGGGAGGAGCAGCGGCGCAGGCGGGAACACAATCAGACCACCGGAGCGATCTCGGTGGCCCGCGGTACTCGCCGGCGGCGCGGGTCGCCGGCGCGGCGGCACCGGCAGCCGGGAGCGGCGGCGCCCCAGCGCACCGCCGGACAGGCCGCCGCGACTCAGCACGGCGGCGGCGGCACCCGCGGACCCGCTGCCGCGCGGGTCCGGTGCCCTCGGACGCGGCTGAAGCCGCGTCCCGACTCAGCGCGGCCCCACGCGGGGGGCCGCGGCACCACCAGGCCGCGGGGGCGGTGCCCCGCGGCGCCTTGGCCGTTCGGCCGCTCGGCCGAACCAGGCCAGGCCGGTCCGACCGGGTCGGACCGGGTCGGGTTGACCCGGTTCGGCCGACTCCCGGGGGGGGGGGGGGGTCGGGCCGGGTCGGCCCGGGCCCGGACCCCCCGTCTTCGGATGGTTTTCGTTCAAACGCCCGTAACTTGAGCTACGGGCCTCCGAACGACGCACCGTCAGTGGCAACGCGATCCTTGGATCGAGACGATCGTTTCGGTATACTATACTCAAGGTGCACCTTCCTTTTCGGGAGCCTACGTAGTTAAAACTCCGTAGTTAAGCGTGCTTGGCCTAGAGCAGTGATCCGGATGAGTGACCTCCTGGGATGTTTTCCAGGGTGGGTGTGAGACGGAAAGGCCAATAACTAATAGTCTGGGCGTCCGATTGACGCGCCGTCTATTTCGTTGAATTCCTCTAAGTGAGACGGATCTTTTGGCATACTCCGCCCGAGGTTTGGACGCAGGTGGAGTACGGTCGGGTTGGTTTTTCCTTAAAAACCAATCGGGCCCCTGGGACGAAAAAGCCAATAACTCTCAGACCGTGCGTCCGATTGACGCGCCGTCTGCGACGTTGAGTTCCTGTTGTCGATACGGAACTTTTGGATACATCAACTTCGGACTTTGTGTCAGTTCATGTATCAGCCTCTCGGCTCGTGGAGCGGACCCTCTCGAACGAGCTTGCTGTGTGCGGGAACCCTAGGCTGGCTGCGACTGCTTCTTCGACAGTGACGACCGTGCAGAGATCCTCAGTGGACTGCAGCGACGACTGTGCAGAGATCCTCCGTGGACTCCGACGACGACCGTGCAGAGATCCTCAGTGGACTGCGACGACTACTGCACTCAGGGATCCTACGTGGATCAGTGCTACAGGTCCTGCGTGGGCCCGGTCCTATGTGGGCCCGATCCTGTGTGGGTCCGATCCTGTGTGGGTCAGCGCTCAGCGGTTCTATGTGAGCCAGCGCCTACAGGTCCTGCGTGGGCCCGGTACTATGTGGGCCCGATCCTGTGTGGGTCCGATCCTGTGTGGGTCATTTGCGGGGGTTAGTTACCTATCGATCCTTCGTGGGTCCGACGACTTAGATGGATCAGTGATCATCTTTATCGTCATCCGAAGAAGTATACCTGTGTGAGCTGAATCTTGCGTTACTCTCCTTTGTGGATTGTGTTGAGCTATCCTGTGTGGATTTACTGTTTACTCTCCTTTGTGGATTGTGTTGAGCTATCCTGTGTGGGTGTACGTTTTTCTTTCCTGTGTGGACTGGGTTGTGCTTGGGCTCGGACGTTGGAGCCGAACGGGAATTGATGACTTAGGTATATGTATGGGCATATACCTAAGCCGTGTCAGATGTTACTTCGTGATTGTATCCTTCCTTTGTGGATTATCCTTTGTGGATTTCGGGAGACCTTCGGGGGTCTCAGGGTCCCTACTGAGTAGCTTATACTCACCCCTGCACGGGCTTTGCCCGCACTACGTTGTGTTGGTTGCAGACGACGGACAACGCTGATCGTGGTGGAGGCGTGCGGAGCAGGACGGTACCTGGAGGTGGACCACTGGGCAGGACGTACTCGGAGCGGTCAGGTAGACCCGAGGAGCAGAGGAGGCTATCTGTACCCACCCTTTAGGTGGGATTTTCCAGAGGACGGCTCGACGCTGGAGTTTTCCCTTTCAGTTGCTGTTTTTCCTTCCAGTTGTACTTTACTGTTGGGCTTGTATTTCCGGCCCCTTTTACTTTCAACACAGCTTGTACAGTTTTTACTTAGTGTTTACTTTTCCGCCTGCTTACTCTGAGTGCTTGTTTACTGTTCAAAGGCAATGTCTTCCCTTTTTGTTGGGATTTACGCCTTGGTGCTAGTCGCCAGCCCCTGGCCTATGGAAGGCGGGCTTGGGGTAATCACGGAACGGGCCCCGAAGGCGGGTCCTGAAAATCAACTAGGGTAAAATGGCGATAAAGTGTGAAGTAATCACACATCTGAATAAGGGGTGAAATAAATCACATTATTAATAGCATATTTTATTTTTATTAAAAATATAATAGTTATATATTATGATATTATATCAAACCATAGAGATTAAGAAACATAAAACTTATGCAATATATTCTTATTTGGGAATGGTGGTCAGCTTTGGAACATGTGTTGATGAGGCAGGTGATGAACAAGACTCATGTGGTCATATAGAGTTCTTGGAGTTGGTGAAGCTTAATCTTGAATTAATGCTTCCAATTCCACCACCAATTCCACCTCTATCACCTTTGGAGTCTATTCCATTTTAGGTTCTTCCTTTGTGAGATATCATAAATATAATTCTATTGTGGTTTATAATGAAATTAATCTATCCAAGTCCAACAAATGAGTATCAAATTTTTATTCATGTCCCCTAGATTACATTAGTAACATTCCTTAAACCCATTTAATAATTCATTTTCTCATAAAAAGAATTTATGGATAGAGGTATCCATGATATAAAGGAAATAAGTTTTAAAACATTCATAGGACCCTCAATGGAAACAACAATAGTTGGGGTTCATCATCAAACAATGTTGATTCCTCACCTGAGCACACCAACCCTTCTAAATGAAAACCCAATGACATAGTGTAATGATGTATCACCTCAACGATCAATCCCATAAGAATATATAAAAAATATGTTTGGACTCAGACTCCCCCACCACACAGATAACCATTGATTCCAGAAGAAGTTGTTATAGAAGTGAAAACATCTGATGTCTCGTTATTATCACACAAAGTCACTAGTTTTGACATTATAGAACTCATCCCATTTAATTAATATCATTTATAAGCTATATTGGATTACCAATATGAAAATAATTACTCTTTATTTGACATTTCGGGTGTCAATGCACCATTGAATGTGGTTGGGTTCATATTTTAGGAATGTAAATTTAATACGTTTTTCATTTTCTTCTCTTTCTGTATTAGAATATCTAATTTTTTATAATACCACCATGAAAAAAAGTCTCCAAATAATTTCTCACATTAAGTTAGTGAAAAATAATGTTGTTACGATCATAACTAAGTCAATTACATATCTAAAAATTCATGAATAAACTACATAGTTTGTTTCTACCAACTAATATAATTTATACATTTTATATTAATTTCCCCTTCCCAATGTTTAGATACCCCAAATCAATCTACTTTAGGGTCACATACATTAAGAATAACTGAGGTAAAAAAAATTTCATCCTCCAATTTGATGATTGGTGTGAATATAAAATCCATGATCAATGGCTTCGTTATTCTATATATCCTTATCTTTGTACTACGATTGATTTGAGTCCCAAATTATGTTATATTCCAAAAGTAGTTCAGGTGACATGTGGGGAAGGAAATATGGGGCCTAATCACCAATGTACCATTCCCAAATCCTAAAAATCAAATGTGTCACATCCAATAAATTTTCACTAATATTATTAATGATGGAAATGATTATCATAAAATACACATGAGGATAAGTGAGATGTTCAATATCTGATAAAATATAAGGGATTTGTAACAAGTTGTGGCAAAAATTGATGCCTCGGTCTCTACCATATTTTTTCTTAATGAATCACTCTATGAAACCTCCCAACACATGGTAGTTTAAGAAAAACATAAAAAAATTATTTACTAAAGAGTTAACTTAATTTGATAGGTTTCAATAATAATTTACATATCTACATTATATGATCATCATTGTTAAAATGATAGTACATGAAGAGAAACAAGTTGTTTAGCCAGAAGAGAAGGACGAGAGTGATGACGTTGAGAATGTGGAATCCTTACAATTAGTTTTGGAGGTAGAAATATGATCAACAGATCAGCTATATCAATCCATGCGAATCATGGGTGAAAGATGGATAATCTTCAGGATTTTTTAGAACATATTTATTTCATATAATTATAATTTTAGGATTATAGTTTTTTGGGAGATATGGGATAGATAATGAAATGTTGAGGTTACACCCTACTTCTTTGGTTTATCATTAAATTTATTTACTTGTATTCATTGGTTCATGGTCAAACATTATTTACTCATATAATCTTGGATATCAAATATCATGTAATTCACTTAGTCAGTTGAGATCCCTTGAAATTTCAAAAAACCCAAATCCTATTCAAAATTCCAGATTCAAAACAATACCCACTTGTGTGTTTCTCATATATTGGTATAAGAGAAGACACTATCACTAAAACAATATATTTGGTATATTTATAAATTGACAATAAATTATTGATGGACATGGATAAAGTATGCATAAATGTATAGAAACTTCAACTATTACACTAAAGATAGTCCATAAGAAAATTAACAATGAATTTCTCTTAGATGTGGACAATATATGAGTATAGGTGTAGTTAGGGTCACAAACACAATATAGTTGGTGTATTTTGAAATTTTTTATGAATTTAACCTATGTGAGGATCACAGAAAAGTAGAGGTAACAACACCATTAATGATAGACTAGAGTTTGACAATTTGGAAATTGGTAATAAATTCTTTGTGGAGATAGATCATGGATGGGTATAGGTAGAAACACATCATTATTAAACTAGATTTAGACAAGTTGAAAATTTATGATGACTTCCAATTGAATGTGAATCATGAACATGTATAGGAATAGACACCATCATTGATAGATTATAGTGATTCTATTTAAGAAGTTAGTGATGGATTACTTCTAGAGTTGTCTTATATACATAGATAGGGAATGAAACCAAAAATAATGCATGATATTTTTTCCATTAAAAACCGATGGTAAGTTATTCAACCAGATGGAATGATTTCAGTTATTATGCTGTAGAGAGGGAGAAATATAAATTTTATTTATTGGGGACCTATAAATCATATATTGACTATTTCTAGAATAATATGGAGAATCTCACATTAATTATTTCATTTATTTTATATTTGTATCTTTTTTTATTCCTCATATAAGGATGTCTTAATGGGTAAGGAATATTATTTTTCCCAAAACACCCTTTTCGGGTTTTCGACATGAAAAGTTTCATACCTCTTATATTTTCATTGGTCACATTTTCCAAGATCATTCAATGTTCAC
Source organism: Viscum album (assembly GCA_963277665.1). Lineage (NCBI taxonomy): Eukaryota > Viridiplantae > Streptophyta > Magnoliopsida > Santalales > Viscaceae > Viscum > Viscum album. Next base: position 1,411,672,181 of record OY728125.1, read on the forward strand.
ATACAGTATAGAGTGCTTTCCTTTCTATTAGATCAATCATTATAGGGTTTCATCCTAGGGAGTATTATGTCTCATTTTTGGGTATTTTGAGGTCATTAAATAGAGAACATTAAAGCATGTAATTTAAGATTTGATTGTTTTAACTAGTATGTGAGGTATTATATATATAACTGAAGATAATAAAACCTATATTGAAGAGAATCCCAAGGATACAAGAGTATATAACCTTAGAGAAAGGTACAAGTAGTTTAGTTTCACAGTTTTCGTACTAATGATATGTGAAATTTTGGATTATACAACTAGGGAAAATGTTTTAGGATGGAAATGTAATATTACCACTCTAAGAATGGACATTGTATAGTGTGGTTTAAAATCATGGATATGGAATCCACTTGAATAAATGGATTATGTGTTGTGTAAATCATATCCCAAGGAGTTTGGCCAAGGATGATGAGATGGGACATCCACACCAAGGATGACTAGAGACCAAATTTGAATGCATTTTTCTACTATGGTGCTATTAGAGAATACAAATATTATAGGTCCCAAGCCTCATGATGGGATTCATCTTGTTTATAGGCCAAAATGGGGTAATATATACAGATCCACATAAGGGTATCTATAAATAGAAAAGTGAAGTGTCCCATGTAGTTGGGCATACTTGTTACTTATATCCATGAAATGTTAATATTGAGTAATGAATATAGGAAATAGAGTAGGTTTTGTATAAAAGGCTATTAAAATAGGGTTATGTAATAAATAAAATTTTATAACTTTATATTGAATACATTACCAAAGTAAAGAGGTATGGTAGATCATTTCACTAACTTTTTTCAGGATTAGTGGATCTAGCTAGGTGAACATAGATTTTGAAACGGTCAAAAGGTTTTCCTTATATGCTTTGATCCAATGGTAATTAACACTATAAATTTTTATTAATCTCTATTAGTTGTATCTTATTATGTTAAGAATTGAATTTTACTCAGACTTACCTTTATTATTTTTTAATTGTATATTTTTTACATAATTTTCTATATAATTTTATGTTTATGTGATTTGGACCATACAAGGATGGATTTAATATTCATTCAAATTTTACCAAGGTACACAGATCATAAGGTTTTGAAACATAGACTAAAGTTTTCAAAGTTTATGATCATGATACGTGGAATAAAGTAGCCAAAAGTTATCTTTGTGATGTGAGAACCATGAAATTTGGGATGTGTGTTATATTAACCCAATTTAGGTTGCGTATTTCTATAATACTCTAACAACATTTTGCAAGGATGGTGAATATATTGAAAATCATGGATCTAGGTTTCTAGATCATGTGTAATCACATAGGACCAACATAAAATGGATTCACACTGACTATATTCAAAGATAGTTTCTTTTGTGGTTCCTTGAGGTATATGAGGATTATTTAACCCTATTTTAGAGGATTAAAAAATTGTAGGTTGGATGGTCAGATAGGTGGTGTATATACATGATCTAGAATGTGGCATGTATGAATATCTAAATAGAGGTTTCCTCTGAAGCTAGATACACTCATTACCAATATCCCTAAAATATTTTTAGATTGATTAAAGAGCTCAAGACATGAATTGTGATATATAGGATGAAATGTTTAGAAAAGGTGATAGAGGCATCCCAAAAATCAGTAAAACATGGTTAGTAAATTTATTTATTTTGACAAATAATGGAAATGAATGATGGTTATTACATTTAATGTAATAAAAAATTGTGCAAATGTGAGTTTATAAACATTTTTAAAGGAAAAATGTGTCAAATAGTTTAACATAATAATAAATGGACATAGATGTTGTAGACTTTAACAACATGTTTGAAGGACATAAATTCTTTTTAGTTTAGTGTCATGTAATAATTACTTAGATGTAGTTCTGTTTAACATCATGCAATGAAAAACTTATAAAAATGGAATCATTTTATCAGAACATATGTTAATGAAAATATGTCAATTCGATAATGGGGAAATATCAATTCTATCTCCTTCCTATATGTAGGTTAATGAATGAACCTCCAATGAAATCTCATATGTTCTGGATAGTAGGTAATTTGTATTAGTAATTTTTTTTCTAGTCCTTGAATATGGGACTGAGGCATAACTATGTACCATTTTATAATTAGAATCAAGAAACCCAAACATACCATATTTTCCCTTATACAGGTCAATAGTGTATAATCCTATGTAAATATGGGTCATACACAAGAGAGGCATATTTTATTTAGTTTCATATTCATAAATTGTTTAAATGTGTGAATAATGAAAGCTGAGTTTATCTTAGTGTACCAATATACATAAAACAAAAGTTTCTTCAGCAGAGGTAGAATACAATGGTGAAAGGGTGCATTTTTTTTGAAATTTCAACTAATACTAGTATAGAGGCTCTTGGTGTCACTAAATATCCAATAGTGAATGGAATCAATCAACATGAAGTTATTGAAATGAAATCCCAAGCATAGATTTTTCTTCTATTTAGAGGAAGTTTATTTGGCTTGAAAATTATGCTTGGGCCCTGGTTAAGAGATTCATGTGGCACTACAAATCACATTTTTACATATATCAAGCTTCACATAATTCATATATTTCCCATAAATAGATTGATCTTGTATATAGGGGAGATAAATTTTCATTTGAAGTTACATATTGGCCTTGGATAGATGGTCCTTACATCAATATGTATACTATAAAGATTACAATTAAGATTCAAATATATTTTGAATAATATTTCACCTCCACAGATCAAACTCCCATATTATGAAAATATGGAACTCTGCTTTTGGAGGACTATGGATGGGCCTAGGAAATGTTATATCATCATCAGTATATACTGATTAAAACTAGAAATAAATCGATATATTGTAGTTTTGAAGAGTTTACCATGCATCGATTTGAATAATTTATAGGCCTGACTGAAAATTAAATTTTTATTTAGCAAACACTTTTAGGGAAAAGTGAGAAACTGAATACATTCCAGCAAGAGGACATGCCTCATAAGTGATCGCAAAGTTATTTAAATAAAATTTAATCCTATTAGCTGATACCTCACTAATATGTTTCCAAGATATAGCATGTACCTATGTATCTAGATTATTAGTAATGAGGTCTTCAAATCAATCTTCCAACTTATCCAATGTTCAAGTATACTCCTTGTTACTTATCTTCCTTTCATTAAAACCCCTTATCAGTATAATATTATTTTTTTCAATCAATTCAGAATTATCATTATTGACAGCCACTCGAATCGTCCTACCCATCATCTTGTCTGCCTCTTCATGGGTAGCATTGATTTAAAGAAACTTCTCCACCATTTCATCTTCTGAATGAAAAATTAGTCCCTAGAATTTCTCACTAACTGTATTCTTCACTGTAGTTTTTTCTGTACCAGCATCAATATCCACTCGAATCATCCTACCCATCACATGGACTCATTTATAGGAAATGGAGCATTTTTATTCTGGATGTTGGTGTTTAAATCTTGGATAAGTCATCCATGGGTCACTATGTATACTATTAAAATATAAATAAAGACACATATATTTCCTTCAATGAATTCCCATTTTCTAAATTTGACTCATATGAAAGGGAAATAGAATTTTGTAACACATGTTTATAAATTATCATACCAGTGCCAAAGAATCCTATATATATTTGGGTTGTACATAGGAGGGGAAATTTTAAGGGTTTTTGTTTTTAGTGGGTATTATTCATGTGTGAAATAAAAGATACCCAACTAGGTAATGAAAGAGGGAAAATAACCATTTTGAATGATGAATGATGTGCTCTAGCACCAATATGAGCCGGGATAATTTTATATATATATACATATATAGTTCTAGAATAATATGAATCACTATATATACCATGATAACATGAATCAAGACATACATAGTTGTTATATGGAAATTCCCTGTGATGATCAGGATTTTACATCGGGGTGATTTCATTTATCAATGAAGAAAATTTCAGCTAGGTTTAGGATAAAGAATACTGGTGTCACTATGTATCATGTGAGGATAGTAATCAATCCATACATAGTTCTTATGTCAAAGAGTACCTATATAGATATAAAGTGTATGTAAGTAATATGATGCGTTGATATCCTATGGAATAATAAGATTATGTTCTAATGTACTTTATATTGATCAAGAAATAATGTAGGTGAGAAAGTGGTTTAAGGTAATGGGATTGTTTGAAATTTTCAGAGTCATACAAGAAAGGCTTATGAGGGATTTTAGTTTAGGGGAATAATTTTTGGACTACTTTGTGGAACATTTTCAGGTACTAGGACATGTAATTAGATGGAATGAAATTTTAGGTCATGGAACATGGGCTTACACCTCAATATATTATGTGATATGGATGAGATGTTTCTATTTAGTATTTTGTAATGAAAATAGGATAATGAACAAGTAGTTTATCATTATATATAAAGCACGTGGGAGGTATGCAATTTAAAAACATAATTTCATGACATAGATTTCATTAAATTCAATGTCATGAGATATGGACTTGGATGTCATGTTTTTTATGTCATGTGTAGAGTTATTGGTTGTCATGAAGTCTAATTTCTTGTTAAAATGACATATTATGCATCATGTTTAACTTCAAGTGTCAATGACTTGAATAAACATGAGAATTATGAAAAGTATTTCTTAAAAATCATCACATTTGTAAGGGGAATGAAGTATTCCCCATATATTATGGCCAATGAATAAGATCCATCAGAATAGAACTTATATAAAAGGTATGTACCTTCCAATTTTTGTTCCATATATTTCGAATTATTTTTTAGTGCCATCATGGTTCATATAACCAAAATAGCCTCTTTTAAAAGAAATATGATTCTACTAAACTTACAGATTATTCAATGTATGCATCCTTTTCTCATATATTCATTCTACATCATTATGTTTCTTATGTTATTATTTTTCTTATGTGAAATGACTAAATATAGAAAATTATATTGAGGTAAGTGGAATATTGATGGAAATCTTTGCCACTATTTTTTATAAAATCATATTTGGGGCTTCTTATGTGGAAGTGAAGGTTATGGTATGATAGTACCACAAGGCCTGAATATGTTTTTCTATCCAATATATATTGTATTTATCCACCATTTTTAAATTATATTTGATATAGACTTATTTAAAGCCTTTATTTTATCATTTTCTGCTATGTGATAGAAGAGAGAATGGTGATACATGATGTTATACTCTTGGTACATGTTTTTTAACTTGAAAGAGCATAAGTTGGTGATGTTGTCCATCAATATCCTGTAGAGGACACTAAAACTAGTGATCATATTAGGCTACTTGAAGAGGAATATTTTCTTTATCCCATCATCCTTGAAGGTTATAGCCTTGTACTTTTGGAAAATATTACTATGGTAGTATGAATATACTTAATTTACTATGATATAACTTAGGGATATATCCCAATGACATCTATTCCAAATATAGAAAAAATTTATGAGTATTTGTATGTATGAAATACCTCAAGAGGTTAATGGGTGAAATATTATTGTATTTGATCGAAATGGATCGTCATGGTAAATTTCACACATTTATGCATCACATTTGGCCTAAAATTATGATGCTTCAAAAAAATTTTGGATTATGAGTTCCATAACTATTAAGTGCCACTTGAGCCTGCATGAACTACCTTCATGGTGGAAATCCCACCTTTCTTAATATATCTAAGGTTTATTTCATCCCAACCCCATTTATATTAAAATTTCAATTAATTTAGTAATTCACAATGGGAGAAGTTTATTACCTAGCACAAAATCTTTTTATTTTTGTCTTGGTGTCATAGAAGGATCCCATTTTTTAGGTCTTCTATTATGGGGCGCATACAACTAGTAACTCTATTATTTTATGAGGATGTTAGTTCCACATTCCATGGTGTAACACAAATCTAATTTTTTTTCACCAGTTCATAGATGATTGCTGGGGAGACTACCTGATGGTGTCTAATGTAAAACATTGTCTCATCATGGTTAGGTTTGGCCAGTGTCATAGCTGTATTATCCTATGCATCTTCAAAATAATTTAATTAGTGGGAATGTGATCCAAATTTGGTGACAAAGGAATTATTCCATCCATACCCTCAAATAATTGAGGATAGGGAATATATCTTCATTATTTATGGCTTACTCGTCTTTGATATACTTAATCAATAGTTCTAAATTGACATTAAAATTAAAGAATGTCATCTAAAGTTATATGGCGAGTTCTAGTCCCATGATATGAGCTTGTTATTTTATCATGTTGTTGGTTAATATTTTTAACAGTATTAAGGAATATAGAATAATTTTGTTGGATGGGGATACAGATACAATTCCTAGAACAACCCGATTGATCTTTAGGATTTCTATTATTTCCCTAGTCAAGATTTCAGATGATATATAGAAATAAATCCTCCACTTTATTGAGAGTACCCTGGGAGTATACAAAAAATTCATCAAGAATCTCCATATTTATTGACATGTTATCTAGGGAAGGATGTATTTTATATAATTATGTTAATTCCATCTTTTTGAGGTCCATCTATGACTTCAATTGGAGGTCGTATTGTTGTAGGATTACTTACCATTAAGCCATATTCCTAGGAAGTATTAGGAGGTTGAGGATGTACTTAAGTGGGTTGATAGAAGATGCCATGAATAAATCAAAATTATGAAATTAGTTCCTTATATTTTTATCTACACAAATGAGTTCATGTGATTTCTGATCAATATCATAATATAAGATCTAAGTATCTAGCATTTTCCATGCAAGATAGTAGAAGATTTTTTCTTAACCTGTTTTATTTTTCTTTGTGTGAATGTAACTAAGTTATTTCTCCATATAATCTACATATAGGATAAGTTGATTTCATTAAGCTTGTGGAATTAAGACTGGTGGATTGATCATAAATATCTTTAGGTTTTCAAATTATTCTTATAAATATTCACCCCCTTAACATACAACTCCCTTCATTATCAATTTCAAAAAAGGAGGGGCATTTCTATCTAGGTTGTCCATGTAATGCCTGATGATGGCAAGGCATCCCCAAATCCCTCTCAAATTCATAAGGTTTTGAGGAAGAGGTATTGTGAGGATCATACTAGTATTCTTGAATTAAACCTTAATAATATTTCAACATATCAAAAAAACATTGAATTTTCCATACATTTACCCAAAAGAACATTTTGGAGTGTTTATATTCAATATATTCTAGTATAATATTATAAAAAAATTGAGGCTGGAGAAATGGTCACAATGTTACAAAGGCGTAATCTCAAAATATTCTATATAAAATCCCATGATCATTTAAAGAGATTTATTGGAAATGAGATTCATACTGTCTTGGAAGGTGGTGAAGACATTCATCAAATAAAATATTGTAAAATGGTAGAAAAATACACCTTGTGGTTCTCTAAAGATAGTGGATTCATTATCCTTAAGGGATATATTGATTTAATTGTACCATGGCTTCTGGTTTATAATAGAGAGGCATTGGGACCCTACAGTCCCATCAATAAGGAGTTACGTGATCGGAACTAGGAAATAATATTTTTGATATTGTAGATTGAGATCCTTGAATTCTTTGAAGACCATGATCTACTCATTATTTTTCTTAACCTGAATAATTTTATTTGTCATTTCAATTATTACAAATTAATAATTAAATTTGATTTATTATGAGTATGAACCACAAAAATCACCTTGGGAACATGTGAGGGATGAAACAACCTTCTTTCCTTCTTCGACCATTGATGACATCATTGAAGGAAAAAATGAAGAGTCTTCACATAAGTATTCATCCCAAATATATACATATAATTCTTGGATAACATGTAACAATGATTTTTAATTAAAGATATATACTTATCTTACTCATCCAATGGAATAAATAAACTGATCAATTTGGGCCACAATCCTTCTTCTACAGCTATATTTAATTTTCTAATAACATCGATGATTTTTAAGACTCCTTGCTCAAATACTACGGAAGTATCTTTAAGTATATCATCTTATTCCTCCATCTTAACACTGATTTAACTATTCTTAGGGTAGTTAGACTGTATGTGGAAGACATTATCACTTACAGATGATCTAGATTAATTCTTGGGACATGGAAGTTCCAATTACTGGGTATCATGATCTATATATCTCCAAGGATTGGCATTTTGACATTTAAGATACATCCGTGGAGAATAATAAATTTTTATTTGTTGTTAAATGTATTTATTCAATCCATATGGTTGATTGGGGGCCTCCACATATTCTAATAATGGAAAAGGTGCACTTTTATTTAGGGAATCTCCACCTATGGTACTAATCTCACCATGTATGAACTAACTTCATACTGATGGGTTTTCGTGATTTGGAATATTTTTTAATGGGACGACTTACGAAAGGACATCTTGTAAACTATGATCAATATATAGAGAGAGTATTACAACCTCTATTATATTTATTGATAAAACATATTCTCTTCCTGGAAATATTTTGGGTTTTGTAAGGGTGGTTTTACACCCTTAGGCGTGGTAACCTATGTGTTACTCTATTTCATTAATTGTTTTCTTTCTCTCTAAAAAACAAGCCTCACTATAATGGGATTTGAAATACTCAATTGGGGGTTTTCAGCATATATCACACTAACCATTCTGTTGATAGAGTGCTTTATACTTTGATGGTTTGATTAAGTCACTATCACATTTCTCTATAACGAATGTCTTCTGAGTAAAAATTTATATGATATGTCTTACTAGATAACCATTACCTCAAAAATAAACACCAATAATCCAAAATGATCTTTTATTTTTGACAGATGTAAGATAGTTTTTGGAACCATTTTTTATCAGATCCATTTGAATTTAAAACTTATCGAGGTTACATAAAATGTTGATCGGGATGATATTCCATTAAAATATATCCTCTTTATTTTTATATATGATGTAAATATCATTATGAAATTTTAGAAATTCCATATCATCTCAATAGAATTCAGTTATCAAGAGTTATATCTCAACCTTTGAGGGACTCTAGAGTTGTTCAAAAATTTATTACTGGATCTCCTTTAAAAGATAAAAAGTGTCTATAATGGAGATATTTTGATTGAAAAACACCACATATATTGATATTTCATACCTCTAGAGTATATTATTATGATTTTTAAGATGGTGTTTCTCATTGGAATGTTTCATAGAGGATTAATTACTTGAGGTAGATAGAATTGATGCTTTTATATAGGTTGAATGTGTAACTGTCACATATAGACTAAGCTAATTTTGTCTACCATCTCCCCTGGGCAGATCAAACTGTTTTAATTCACCTACTAGTATTTTAGGAAAATTAGTTTTTGGTGAAACAGGAATGATTTTGTGGTGTATCTAAGATCCTGTTGGGATTTTGGAAGTTTTTGTTTGTAGGTTTTATCCATGTATAATACTTTAGTGGTAATGTGGTCAAAATACATAGAACAACCACAATTTTGTATCCCCCTATTATCATCACTTCAAAGAACTCTACCTATAGATCACCAGTGGGGAATGTGGAACTTTATTGAAAATGAATATTCTTCCTCATATAAGATGTAACCTAAGCAAATAAAATTAATAGAACCAAAAAGTAGATATTCATCCAATGAAATTTCATTTTGATAGGGGTGGTTCCCTTGGTTTTGATGATTATAGAATGAAATAAAAAAAATAGGCTGGTTTGGAAGATGAATGAGACACTTCTTCCTTCATAATAATCTAATTTTTATATATGATTCTATCCTTAGAAAATGGGTTCAATGATATCTCTATGACTATTTCAAGATGATATTTGATCTCAATATGTCACCAAAGTTGTTCCCAATTAATTTCATAATCCTTATAAACTTTCATTTTTAGCATCTAGTTATCAAAATATCATTCACATCTAGAAGAGACATATTTCTAGTTTTCTTCTTCCTATAACTATATATTGAACACATGTGAGATTTTTTGAGGATTTTACAAACACCAAACATTTGTAATGGACCATTTTCTTGAGGATATCTCCGGATAAGAATAACTCATGGATAGTGTGGCACATCATCTTTTGAAAAGAGAAATATTTAGAATGATCACTGAGGCCTACTTTATTATGTCTCCTAGGATAAAGAAGGTCGAGGAAATTTTTTTCATGGATAAAATGATTTTATTTGAACCTATTATATCTACAAGTAATATGTTTTATTATTTTATTCCATATATCATGGATGGAGTTGATATATTTTTTCCTATAGAAGAGGGTTTTTTGTTGTTTTTCTCGATCAGAAGTATTCACCAAATGATGTTGAGCATGCCTAGGTGATTTAGCAATTATTGGAGCTTATTTGAGAATAACAGTGATATTTTCTATCTTAATATAATTTTACCTTATTCTATGGATTTCAACCATATTTTGGATATATTGAATCATATAGTTCCTCTATACATTGGTTTATGTCAGTAATCTCCCAATATCAACATGGGTATTTCAATAGGATTAATAGAGTTTGTTGTTCATCTCAAAGGTTCTACAAAAAATGTTCCAAAAAGTTCTCTTGTGGGAGTAGAATTTTGAGTGAGAATTTAATTCATTTTCATCTAGTGATAATGTTATATACCCTCTAATTTTTACCTTTTTATAGTTCATGTGGTCAATGACTATTGTTTTTCTTTATGTAGAGAAAGATTTGTAGATTAACTAATCATAAAGATATTACCATCTTGTGATGAATCATTATAGAGAACTATTATACATGTAGAAATAGGACCCAATTTTTTTTATAAACTGCCTCATATTTTCTACACCTTTCTGAACTCTTGGGCCCATCGCAAAGCTATAGAAGGGCACAAAATGTGAGAGATGATTCTTTTGATCTCTCATTCTATAATTTATTATAAAAATATGAATCCAAAAAGTGGGTTGATGAGTAGTTGAATGAACCATTAGGAATATATATTTATTTTTTTCTTTATTGGGAAACAAATCCCTTCCTTTTCCTCCATTCAAGTAGTAAGAGACTTGATAGTGATGAGGAGTTTTTAGGAAAAAAATTCAAGTTCATTCCCAGATTCCATTTAATGGGTGAGGTTTGATGTGGTAATATGACATCCACCATATACTGAATCCTATTTCAAATAGGGACTAAGTATCATTCCCACTATTAAGTAAGTGTTTTCCCTAATAGAGGGAAATCCATTTCTTCCTTGTTTTTTATATTCAAATAAAGCATTTGTATGGATATGAAACCCACCTTGTACGAAATTTATTTTACATTGGGTTGGGTTTCCCAATATGATGAGTGGGAGGATAGTTATTATGTTATTATTAAAGGAGATACATGGTTGAAATATTTCCCTAGAGTAATTCAACACTGGAAAATTTTCTATTAAATATTCTGGAATCGTAGTGCACAACTTTCTATTCAACATAAGGGAATTCAATCTCTCTTGTTGGTGAGTGGAATATAGAAATGTTTTCCCTTTATATGTGGTATAATATTATCAATTTAGATGAAACTACCTATTTTTATGTTCTAGGATCTAGAAATTCCTTATATTCCTATTATTCCCTCCCTCTATCTATGTTTTTATATAATCCACACCTTGGGAAACAATTTCCCCATTGCTTAATATAATGTCCATGTATTGATATGTTCCATGTACATGATTGATAGTGAAGACATTCAAGGAGCCATATTGGAATGTGAGAATAAATTCATCATAATCTAAGTAACAGAGTGACTCTTCCTTGCTTGTATACACTTAAATTGGAGTATCAAGGTCTATTCCCTAGTCTTATTTCTTGGTGGGTTGTATCATCTTGCAACCATTTTGAGGTTTAGTATTAATTTATAGATTTTATATTAGTTTTGATATGTGAATTATGATATTGATATATAATATGAATATACTCACTAAACATTCCCTAAATGATAGAGGTTTCTCACATTGCTGTAAGACTAGATGGGGAACCAGTTTTGGAAATCACCACCTCGACTGGGAATGAAAGATTTTCTTGGAGGATAAGATAATATTTCCCAATACCTAATGGTTAAGACTGATCAAGATATTCCACCATTGACTCTTGAACATGATGATTATTTTCTAATTTTATTTGTGGGTATTGTGGTAAAAATTTGCTAGACCATACAGGCTGAGGTTGATTTGGATTTATTGATGAAGTCTTTTGGGTCTACTAAGGATGTGATGAAATTTGAGATGGATATAGAGGTAAATGTTCCCTATACCCATTATATGGGTTTTCTATTGAGTACATAAAATGAAAGATACCAAAATAATCATCCTATTGGAGCATCCTTTATTGATCATGAGCTTGGTGTAGTTCTTGGTAAGAGTGTGTACTACCTTCCATAGGGAGTTTCCCCATGATCTGAGGTCCTATTTTCCTCATACAAGATGCATTATCAACCATTAATGTGACCTATCTAATGATACTACCAATTAACCACTCCCTAGGATTATAGTTCTTTTTATCCTTAGTGACATGAATGTTTTATTGGATTGACCAACTATTTTTGAATTTTTCAAACACGTGACCTCTAATGCGTCAACAATTTTACTAGATTCCATCTTCAAGGGACTCAGATGAAATGAGGATGAAGTGGACTAAAATTATTTATACACACTAAATCCTAACATATGTGTGATCAATGAGGTGTCAAAAATTATTTTTCAGAGTGTTGTTGGGTTGGGGATACATGCAAGTTGTAAGGTTTCAAAGTGATTTTGGACCTTTGGTTCTGATACATGGAGAAAGTATAAAGGTATATATAAGAATAAATATTATTCAATATATGAAGATGTTCATTGTATCCCAGATAAGAGAGTTTTTTATAATTTTTTTAGTGAAGATTTACCCAAATGTTTGAGCTTAAGTAAGACTAGAATTCATACATTAACACATATAAGATATCATCACATATACTCACGATGAGCAAGAGGTTAGTTATGATATTATTATAATTTAACTCTATTTTCATATATATACCATCCTATTTCTCTCTGTATGAATATTCCTCAACTATGTCATACCACTTCGGTTGGTTTTATGAATTTGGTGACTCACGGCCTATAGAAGGCTTTGATGGTGGTCACTTCCTTGGGTAATATTATAACTAAAGTGAGGTGTTTCTAAAAATAGACGGGGGACCATATCATGTTGGACCCAGTTTTTTTTGCACATCTATGTGTGAAGGTATCTTGATAAGATCAATATTTCCTTTTTTAGGTAATATATCATTGTGGGGAAGTTTTCCATATCAAATGTCATGGGTAGGACCCCCATAATCCATCTCTATATTAATGTTGGTTTCACATTTGTTGAAATTATGACCAAAAACATCATACAAAGAGTTAAAAAGTATTTGGGATACTATAGATATGCTTCGTATTTTTTCAAGGATACAGAAACGATGTAGTAAATTATTATTAGCATCTTCCTTTCTTGACATTAGAATATGATGATTTTTTTATTAGTTGATTAGGGGTATGAGACTATAGTTTAGTGGCTATTAGAGTACACTATATTCTATGTTTGGATATATGGGAAATATACTATTTATTTTTGGATGATACTAGGGGTATTCTGAAAATCATATATATATATATGTGTGTGTGTGTGTGTGTGTGTTTGTTTCATAAATATATTTCATCCTTTGTGTAGTTGTTGGAATATGTTGTCCACCCTTGGCTGAAATTGTGGTATGAATCTGACATTGATATTAATTCCCCACAAAGAGATATTGATGGAATTGTATAATGGGAGAATAAATATGTGAATTATCTTGTATGGCCTTAAATGGGATACTGATATAAAATGTAATTGGTGGGAATATGAATATATAGTGGTATCCTTTCACCTACTAGGATATGCCAATAGCGGTATTTTATTTTTTCACCAACGGAATATTTCAATAGCAATTTTTAACATCATGTAACTAGGACATACAATTTGTAGTTTAATTTCATTATAGAGGGATATGGGTCTCCATAAGGGTGTGGAATCTATATGAAAAATAGTGTAATTTTAATGTTGGATATGGATACTTGAGCCTTAATAAGGTGTCCTACATATCCTTAAAGAACATGAATCAAATTTCATGTAGTTCACCATATTAAAATGTATATATGGTGAAATTTTTATATTTATTATGGGGATATAGGCTTGAAGATGAATATTATATATCCTTTTAAAATATAAATCCGTGTCCACATAGTTCTGATATCCGGGGAATTTGTGTCACAAAACTTTCAACAATAGAGAACTGATTTGGGGTTATTCATATGAGGCAACCCTTTGAAAGAATCAGTAGTAATATAACCCCTTATAAAGGGTATATGTTTCTATGGAATACACCTAAAAATGAGGTTGAGGAGTCATTTAATTGATTTTAATTAACAAGTTCAACCTACATATTTAATCTTACATGATTCATACTCAATTTGACCAATAAGATATATCGAAGTATTAGACACATTTCATGAGATCATAACACTAGTTTTTAAAGGGAATTACACACTGAGGCTACCCAAGGATCTTTCTCTCTCCTTATGATGAAATATCATTCCCAAATGAAACAAACATTCTTATGTATTCCTACATATTTTAGTTTATGATATTGCATAGAATATAGAGTTTGAATGATTGTAAAACCCTTTTAGAAATACTGGTTGATTTCTCTTGTAAGGATTCCTTATTCGCCTCATCTTATGGGTGGAAATGAAATATGCCATCTAGTTGGGAGAGGTTACTCTTATGTTATCCTAATATGGATCCCTATTATTAAGAGAATCCTTGATTTTGGTCCATCGAAGGGTTTCACCTATCTGGGATGATAACCCATATAATCGTTTTATTAAGGGAATCCATGATCTAAGGGGTGCATATAAGGTTTTAATCATTGTTTTTAGAAGACTCATTGTTTTGGGGATGTTTCAAGAGTATGGGTAGACAAATTAATAAATGGGGTTTAAGAAATAAAATAAAGGAATGTGAATTGTGTAGTGGATTAACCAATATCTTGTGATTTCATATATAATATTGATTCAATTGATCACATAACATATGAATATATAGGAGATCATGTGACTTGTCCTTGTGGTTGGAATTCCCATGGATTGATACTTGAGTTAGGATTAAAAAATTTATTTCCCTATTCAAAATTGTTTTATCCTTTTATTGGGTTTTAGGGTTCTCTCTCAAAATTACATATAATCATTCAAAATAAAAGGTATTCAAAAATTCATTTATTTGGGTCACTCTTTCTCTACACCTTCGGTTTCTTTCGTCTCTCCACCTCTATGTTTGTATCAAGTGGAAATCTCAGTTGGTATTTTAGAACTAAAAGGGGAACGATATCAATTCTATGTCATTAGAAGAGGGAACAACATTCAATTTGAAAAGGATTTGATGACCATTCCCCTAATCATGGATATTATAATGAATTTAGTGGTTAACCTAACTAAGGCATACATCTTGGGTTCTTTATGAACCTATAAGCAGTCTCATATATCGGGTTCATTGTGTGATCAATAAAAAGGGCGAATTGACTCAATCAATGAAAATATACTCCCACCACATCACCTGTCTAGGATTTAAAATATTTGTATCCTTCATGTATAGAATATTTAAACTATATAACATGAATCATGGGAAAGTTAATGACTGATGGGTTCATAGAATAAAAAAAGTTACACACATTCATAACCCTATAGTGGGATGAATTACACACTACCATAACAGTCCCCTTTTGGGATAATAATACTATAAATATAAAAAAATTAGATTTCCGTTCACTTCTTTTCATAATAACAGATCATAGAAATTAATTTGGCTATTACCAACCATATATTTCAGCCTCTCGATGATGGTCAACCAAGGGACACCTTTTGAAGTCCCCCGATAATGCTACCACACTCACTGAAAATTAATTTCAAATTCATATATAGAGAACATAAATTCATAGTTACCACATGTAGGGAAGCTGAATACCATTCCAAGAGGATGGGATCCACTCACCACACCTAAGGGGATCCCCCTCCTCTTTAATGGTTGGCCTAATTCATTCACTTGATTGTTCATAACAAATTCATACTAGTACTGGTTCCCAATATTTACTAGGGTATGAACTATTTATTATTATCTCTACTATGAAGGATCCTCATGAGAGACATATTTGTAAAATAAAGATAAAATCATTTCACTCTGATGGGTGAGTTAAATACAGTCTCCATAAGGGGTAACTCTATAGCTTATAAAGATTTAGCTGGGGGTTCTACTAGAATCTCCACTATTTTACATTTATTACAGAAATCACAAGTTATGTCTGCATCATATTTCATATTGGTCCATGAATAAAATATTCAAATCATAAATTGAAATGTATCAATTAGTATATAATCATGGTTTTATATCATGTATATTGTCATACAGCTATACTTTTTAACAATCCATGCCTGAGAGGAACTATCTAATGGTTGTGTTCATGGGTGTGGGTGGTGAATTTTCCGCCTCCAACAACACACGCACCACTGGACCTTCCACCAAACAACTACCTGAAAGGAAATTTCTCATATAATAAGAAGTTCATTTATCTGGATGGTATCCCCTCTTGAAATTCCTTCCATATAACCAATATAGATTTAATATGTAAAAATATTGTCATACCCATACTGTTTGTGTGTATTTTAAAGATACTCTTTAAACTTATAATTCCCACTATAAGGACTCAAGTTTAGGTAGTTTTTTGTAGACCCAACTAGAAATATATATCACCTCTTCCAAATTTCATTTCTTAATTTTAATTTCCTGAAAAAATACACCTATATATATATATTGTGAACAACATGAGTTCCATGGGTCTTAATGGAAAAACAAACATGGCCACACAACCTAGTATTGGCTTTTATATCCTCATAGAAGACTCTATCCCAAAAATAAAATCTCAAAATCCTTCCATTTTTGTGAAATCTAGCCATGATTTCAAGGTATACATCATCCTTTAATGAAATGTTGTTTCATATTTTATGCTCAATAAAAGAATAAAAATATGGCCATTATAATTCCAAACTACATGGAAATGAGAGCCTTAAGGTCAAGCCTAACTAAATAATGAAAACATCTAGTGAGCACAAATGGAAGGGAAATTTCCTCAAATGTTGTGGTTAAAAATTCTATTTCTTAAGGCTCTAAAATAAAACCTTATCACATTCTAATTAGAATCAAGAGTCCAAAAACATTCAAATTCTCATAATTCCCCATATACAACATATATGTAAGATATCAAAGAGTATCACCATTGAATCGATAAATGAACAAATAAGGATTCGTTTAAATCTTTATTAGTTAAAATATGAAGTAAATTGAAGATCATTACCAAACACTATATGATGAATTTACCAATATTATTGTACCCTATAATGATACCTCAAATATAGTTATCTTATAATTGTTAATTAGAGTCCTAGTAAAAGGATACATTGGTCCCCACACTAACACTGGTAACCTTGGTCGGGTAACTAAACTCCAGACCTGTTTTACATTCTTTCTCTAAATTCCCAATCTAGTTCTCTCATGATGACTAATTATAAACACTATAACAATGAAATAAATACTTTGATACCACTCTTAAATGATCTAACAAATTGGGTCCTCACTTGATCCATTAGTAATCCAGATGTGTCACCCTTAGACAACCTCTATCAGTTAAGGGTATAATGACAAGCACTGAGTAGGAAAAAACCGAAGATGGGGGAATTAGCCTATTTCAAACTATAATATATATATATATATATTACATAAAAATAAAAGATATTATATATATGAACACTAAATTTTATACATCAATTTCATGAAACAACTGATAATATCCAAATATATTGTAAGTACACAAACCAAAAATTAATGGGGAAAGATACACACTCGTATATTGAAAAGGAAATAATATTTAAGCATCCAAGATAACAATTTCATCTCTATTATATGGTCTAAAACATGAATATATCCTACTAACAAAACCTTTTTACACCAAAAATTTTATCCAACACCAACACCCCATGGTCACAATGTGTTTGATCTGAAAAAATCTCACCAAATCCTCATCCATGAAGACTATATTTTAATTATTCACTATATCCACCAAAACATCATGTTTGGACCCATGGACCATGTAGGGGTGAGTATGAACATACTTAGTCGGATTCCCTGAAACTACCAAGAAAAACAAAAGAAAACTATCACCTCAAAACCAATGGTACAAGGTAAAAACTAGGAGGAAGGAAAGAAAGTATTAAGATATGCTCAACTTGTTGATGTATAAGTTACACAATGAATTCCAGGTTTTCATAGTTTGATCTATGATGACTCATATCTAAAAATAATCTATGTATTCTAAATGTGTCAAAAATAACATATATATTGAATATGATATCCAACCATATGCCTTATCACCATGGAAACCCAATGGTTCTAGAGAAATATCATGTATTGATGTATCAGAACTGCATCACTATTCATACACACACTGAATATTAATCATGAAGGATGATCCGATCTTTGATGTTTTATGTGTCTTAGTCAAGGGGGTGTTTCACCCATTTGTTCCCACCATTGATACCATGACTCCATATTATTAACTTAAAAAAATGTATCTTCTAAGTAATTATAATAAAGTACCCTAATCTCATAGAGGAACAAAACATTGGTCAAGGGAGTAACAACCCTATGGATCATGGACCTATGACTTGATCTTTCTTGGGAGTAACAAACCCTATCCATAGTAGTTTTGTAACTCTCACATCATCAAAACTAAGGGATTAATGATTCAATGTTTTTTTTGGTGGACCCATGTAAAAATTATGTGTAACAGTACTGTACTCCAAAATTAAAGAATGCGAGAGACCCATACACTCTCACAATATGCCTCTATGGGTGTAAAAACCTTCAGAATGCTTCGATTTCCATGCTCAATCCCCGTTGTCAGACCTATAGATCAAAACACAAAATCTACTTATATATGCATGAATATTTTCTAATATATATGGACAAACTCTAGCACTGCAATATGCAAGGGAAAATATCCATGATAGGATATTTTTTTATTAAGGACATGAAACAAATGAAAAATATGAAATTTATCACATCATAGTTGAAGGATGTGACATGAATGGACCTAAGGCTCATTATATGAGTTATAAATAATTAAAACATATTTTTCATGAAATATTTACCTCGATGTATAATTTATAATTCCACAAACAGATTGTCAATTTGATGTCCTTGTGAAACGTTACAACCAGAACATGAAAATAATAAAAATATAAATAAAATAAATTTATATAAGTATATAATGAGGAAAATTACATAAAATACCACCCCTCATTTGAATCATTCATCCGTACCCATATTTATTATGTTAGTAATTTACTTTTTTTCATTTTTCATTCCATCTAGATTGACCTTGCGCAGTGCTCTATGGGAGTCTTTATTCCAATCATGTTGGTCCTCATTGTGGGTGAACCCTTTATTTCTATTTTCAACCATCATAGATATCCTACCATTATCCACTACTATATGTAACCATAGGCATACCATCTTTCTCTAACGTACCAGGCCACCACAGTCCAACCGATCTTGATTTTTTTAAGCCATCCAATATGAAATTCCCCTGACAACACAATACCATAAATCATAGAAGGATCCATCCTAATTCTACCCACTCCCTCTATACCATTAATAATGATTTGATTTCAATATGTCCGATCACCATTCCCAATTACCCATAAACACTTGATTCCACTACCCACTAACCCTTAGGATGCGACCTCTTCTGTCTCCCATGTAAAAAAGAAGTCAATGGTTCAAGCAAAAATATAAATTCATTCCATGTAATTCATGGTAAATAATACATTTATATCTCTTGAATGAGAAAAAGTTTTATTAATATGATATTAAATATAAATAACCTAGTAAAATATTCAAAATAATGAGCATTACCATGATGGCCAAACACTATAGATTCAATCTACATCATGTTAGTTGTTACATTTTTCGATATAATATAAATAATTCAACTAGAAGGTCTGGATTCCTTGATCTCATAATCCTCCCTATCCCTATGAGTATATGATTTAGATGTTTAATACCATTAAAATGGGGTTAATGATATATTTATAGGGGGAATTATGGTTTATATTGTATATCAATTAATCAATTAAAATTTACCTATAACATTCACCCTGAGGAATTTCGATGTGAATTTAAATTCTAAAATCCCTATGGTAAACCCACTACACTAGACTTAACGGTGGCCTCAAATTCCCAATATTATGCATTATTTAAAAGGAAAATAATTTTTTTTTTCATGAAACACAAACACATGATAAAACAAATTTATTTATACATAAAATTTTTATTTTTTGAGACCTTGACCCACACAAAATTTCATGATGGATTAATATGTCATCCAAAATAAATCTTATAAATATTTTAAAGATAAAACACAAAAAACTAGGGTAACAACATTACCATATAATCTCAAAGATTAATATTAATTGTATAATAAATATTTAAAATCCCATAAAACTGACCATACTCAGAAATTCACTCATACTTTTCCCAAGGGTAAACACAACATATTTGTTTCTGATGCTTTCGTCAGGCTGCGCGTGTCCGTATTCTTGAGTGAGACAGGCATGGATTTTGTTACCCCGCATTCCCACTTTCCAAAGGCGGGGACATTTGTTCCTTGTTTAGGGACGTTTTCTCCTTAATTGAAACGGGATGATGGGGTGTTAGTTCTTCCTTTCGTGGATTCCTCCTCGAAACTCATCACCTAGTCTGGGTCTCCCTCATAGATTTAATACGTTGTACGTGAAACTCTATTTGACGCCATATCTTCATGGACACCAGTTATTTATGCTTCTTCTGTTAGGACATTCCAAGGGGTCTGGTCCGGGAAACAACCTTCAGTTAGAGGGGTAGTCACGCTTGGCATCACTAGCGTGTCCGGACGCTGGGGATTAGTGTGTCTTTCTTATATCCCTTATTATAGGTCTTGTCGAGGGAACGTAATCTCGATGAATACCACATCAAACACAAATAATTTTATGCCATGGGAATGCATCTGGGGTTTACCTCAGCTTCCTATGTTTAACACAGGGTACACAACAAGTTTAACGTCGAGTGGAGAGAGATTGGACTGATCATAACAATGATTAGAATGGATCAGGCAGAGGAACCCCCTTGGAGAGAATACCGATATTGGGGCCAACACGTGGGCGGCTTCCCAAATACTGTGGGAGGGAATGAGGTGGCATGATCTCACCAGGATGTGGCGGCCTAGGTAAGAATTAGGATGGATGATGGTTTTGGGCTTGAGCCTCGAAGAGACTTCCTATGTATCCCCTTGGCAGGGAACCAAAGTATGTGTTGTTCATCTGGCGATGAATTACCATCGAATGAGGTTGGAAACAACTTACCGTTTAAGGGGGTTACAACGGAATATCGTCGGATGAGGTCTATCTGACATGGATGAGGTTGGAATGAGCGAGTGGTGGTGGGTTTGAACCTCAGGGAGGCTTCCTACATACCATTCCTTGACATGGATCAAAGTCCTCGTAGTTCGGGATAGAATTTGGGGGGATTACACTCTAGGATACCCCGGTTGTATGGTGAATCGATGTGAAGGAGGTCGGAACGACCGTGTGGTAGGCTTGAACCTCATGGAGGCTTCCTACATACCATGCCTTGACATAGATTAATGTCTATGTAGTTCAGGATGGGATGTGTCAACGAACCGACATGAAGATGGACCAGGGGTCCATTGGGTGGTGGGCATGAACCTCATGAAGGCTTCCTGTGTATGATGCCTTGACATGGATCAAAGCCCTCGTAGTTCGGGATGGGTTTCGTCAGTGAACCGACGTGAAGGTGAACCTGGGGTTCCACTGGTGGTGGGCTTGAACCTCGTGAGTCTTCCTAAGTACCATGCCTTATGGATCAAAGTCCTTGTAGTTCGGTATGGGTTTTGTCAGTGAACCAACGTGAAGGTGAACCCGGGGGTCCACTGGTGGTGGGCTTGAACCTCGTGAGGCTTCCTAGGTATCATTCCTTAACATTGATCAAATTCCTCTTAGTTTGGTATAAGATGGGAATACAGTTTAACGTCATGTGGGATGGGGGTGAACCGACGTGAAAGGGGGTAGGAATGACCAGGTGGTGGGCTTGAACCTCTTAGAGGCTTCCTACATACCATGCATTGACATGGATCAAAGTCCATGTAGTTCAGGATAGTGTATCGGAGAACTGACGTGAATAATGACCTTGGTCTAGGTGGATGGCGGGCTTGAACCTCAGCGAGGCTTCCTACGTACCATGCCTTGACATGGATCAAAGACCACATAGTTCAGGATGGTGTGGGGCTTACACTCTAGGCTGCCCAGGGTGTTTATGGGGGTTGGCTCACCAACAAGGAGATGGTCGAGGCCAATGGTTGTTGGGCTTGAACCTCATGGAGGCTTCCTACGTACCATGCCTTGACATGGATCAATGTCCTCATAGTTCAAGTGTACAGTTTAACGTCATGCTGGATGGGGGCGATATACAGTTTAACGTCATGAGGGACGAGGGTGATGTCATGGTCGATACTTACTCTAAGCCCACATGAGTCATGCTCAGTGTGAGAAACAATAGGCAATAGAGACCTGGAGATCACATCACGATAGGTGCGTCTATGGGATGTGTAGTGGGGATTATGCGTGGAGCAGCCCAGGGAGATAGATATTGGGACTTACTCCGAGATGGAGGCCTGATGGCGACGAAGCGCAATAGGAGAGGGGTTTGGGACTGAAGAAAGGAGGATCCATGTTCCCTATCATGCCCTCCACTGGCCTTGGCACAGAGGAAGTGAGGAGGAGAAAAGGTGTTTCCTCCTGCAAGAAAAGCTAGTGGCTTACACCAAGATGGATGCCCTTCCCCACGGAAAAACTCCACTCCAAGAAGGAGGATATCATCCCATGTGGAAACTAGGGGAATGTAGAATACCCAAGGTGGGGGACCCTAAATGTGAGGCACATGGTTAGGTCATAGTTTAAAATCATGTGTTGAGGAAGATGGTTCTTGGAAGTCTAACGTCCTGCAGCTCGGACGAGGTGGGTTTTCTCTTCACCCCTATGACATACATAACTGGTACCCTCTAATCCTTGTGGGAGGGAAGGCACCGACAACGCCGTACTAAGGGTGTGTCACGGAGCAAACCATCGAGGGGTCCACATTATCATGGCTATTCGAAGAAGCAATACTCGTTAGCTTGCCTATGCGAAGAAGCATTAGGAGAAGAAACGCAATGGGCAGTATCATCCATGGGACTTTGAAGTCACATCGTGTAAACCTGGAGGGTCGCATGGGAGGAGGATTTTCCAAGTAGCGTGATCCATAGGTAGGGGCCTTATATAACTCTGTCGCTCTGTGTGAAAGAGGGAACTTGTGAAGCGGTGTGCTTCACGAAGTGGGGTGCCTTAGCCTTAGCATGGGGTGGAGGTGAAAATGGGGGGTTCTTTGCGAAGTGTAAGGGAATTCACAGAGCACAGCCTTGCGGAGAAAAGATTCCTCGTGAAGTAAGGTGTTGGGAAGAAATGAGCTTCGTGGGGTACAATGATCCTGCCTTACCATGTTGATCATGTGTACATGAAGGGTGATTCACGAATCATAAACACTCTGTGACGACCTGGGTCCCCTTTGGGATCCCCTTCCATTGAAAAAGCCCTTAGGATTCGTGAATGGAATCCCTCTCGTAAGAGGGGATCAAAACAAGACAACAGGGAGGCACTTCGCAAAGGAGAAGTACCTCGTATAGCTTATGGTTCACCGATCGGAAGACTACTTCATGATTCGAGAGCTGGGAAGCCGAAAGGTCAGATTCTCCATCCTTGAGAGCTCAGGTGGAGCCCGATATTTATAGGTAAGAGGTTCCACGGATCAGAGATCACGCGGTGTGAAGAGGGCATTGGGGGATTTGCGGAGGGTCACGAACGTCAAATGGGGTCGTGGAGCCTCCCGCCTGCAATACTTCATGGCAGCGTCATGAACGTCAAATTCATTCGTGGAGTGTCCCGCCTCCCTTGCTTCATGGCATGCTTGCGAATGCCATATGTGTTCGCAGAGCCTCCCGCCTTCGTTGCTTCGCGGCAGATGTGGTGCGGGGGGGACTCTACGATGTGGTATCGTGAGGCAGTCTGTGGGGCCGCCTTGGGGCCTTCCCTTTGTCCCGAATTTTGGTGCAAACAAATGCCCCCCTTAGAATTGGAGCCGTGGAGAGATCAAGGGTCAATGTATGAGGGAAATCATGAAAAATACTCGGTCATCCGTGGTGTGGTGTCACAAAGAGGTCATGCGAGGTGAACAAGGGACGCGCATGCCAGGCACGCCGTGAAGCTCTGCGTGGACTTGACGCACCGCGAAGCTCCAACGACCGTCGCCTATAAATAGGTGGTCAACCATCTCTTTTGACCTTTACTTTCTCTGCAATCTTGTCTTCTTGAACTCTCGATTCACGAAGCTCTGCGTACTCCATGAGTGATTTCTGTGAATCGGGTCTTCACGGCGCACAATGAGTCCCTGACTCTGCATTTGCACTCCGTGATCTAGCTTTGAACACCGAGGCAGATACCCCACGAACAGTCTTTGCGAGCGACCTTCGATAATGCGCTTTGTGAATGATCTTCGCAAATAAGCCAAAGAAACATCACAACTCCATAATGAATGGTCCATCGAGAAGCTACCCAGGGGGTCCTTGTAGATGCCGCCCAGAGGGACGAAATGGAAAATAGTCTGGGGTTAGGTGAGCTAGTCCGAATCCACTAAGACAATAGTTATTTGGTGGAGCTACTGTTGGAGATCCTGAAGAACTACTCGCTATGTAGGAGGGATCCCTTGTATGGCTTCAGGCTGAGGGATGATGTCTTCATCCCTAAAGCAGGTAGAGATGATCCAGATTACTAGTTCTAGAGCATGTTGTGTCAGCACCGATGGTTCAGGGTGCCTGATGGTCATGCCCTGGAGGATTTCACACCTATCATCACCAAATGCCTATATAATCATCTAAACAATGTCGACGAGAATCCATTGCAACCGGAGACGTCCCCTCCCCTGTACGGAACCATCCTTAAGGCGGCGCTGGGGAACCCGAGGAAGGGGTGGTCTAAGGAATGGGACCTGCACCAGGGCAGAAACTTTACAGACGATTGGGATTGGACCTACTGGGTAGGTGCCTCTTGCGAGGAGTTCGGGGCAGAGCTGAGAAGTGTGGGGCTCTATGAGGCAGCTTGGGCTTCCTAGGTCTATATCTACCAGTCGAAGCAGTTAACGCCAGAGCTATTGAGCCGGTGGTCACCAGGGACCAATACCTTTCACCTGCATCACAGGGAAGTCAGCATCAGCCTATGGGACGTGCATCAGATCTTAGGGGTCCTGATACTGGGGGCGATGTACAATGAATTCCTCCCGGCTATGGGTGCGTGGGAGGATCCGGAGCAGATGCCACGTCTGGCGATGGCATTGATGGTGCTTATGCCTTGGGAGGATAAAAAGGCGATGAGGGATGTCCACTTCAAGAATTGGTTCAAGAGGTTCTTGAACATCCCATAAAATAGGAAGTTCTCAGTGAGGCCTCGTACTTGCCCGAAGGGTTCCCAGAGTAAGGAAAAACCATACTGGCGGCTGCTGGAGGATATCCAGTAAAAGACCTGGGAGTTCAGTGTCCGCATTGAATAATGAACAATAGTCAGGCTGGCGGCATTCATCATAACTCTCATCTATGGTTGGATCCTGTCGGTGAGGGTTACAAACATGGGAGTGCGACCAAGAACCTTCATCATGGAAACCACTTTGGCAACAGTAGGGTGGGTCAACCTAGGGATCTTGATGCTCTCTATGTTGTTCAAGATGTTGTCTCACATCAGTGAGGGGAAAAGGTCACATAGGGTATGTGGGTCGTTCCACCTCTCATACAGGTGGATGGTGGTGCATATTAGGGGGATTTACGAGTATCTGAACCCCATCTAACCTCTAGGGTTAGAACTTTCATCCCACAATCTTGAACTCCGCATGGAGCTTTCCGACCAAGTTGACCGCTCCATCGGTTCTAAACAGAGTGTGGAGGGTGGAGGAATTCAATTTCCACTTATTCCCATCACCAACGGGGGCCTTCACGGATGATGGCCAGGGAACGGAAAAGCACTAAGCCTACCTTCTTCCTTTTCAAGGTGGGTTCCTGGTGGCTAGGGTGGACCGCGAGCATCTCTACGAGCCATACACCCTACACCAGTTCTCCAGAAAATTTCAGTT
Organism: Viscum album; assembly: GCA_963277665.1. Classification (NCBI taxonomy): domain Eukaryota; kingdom Viridiplantae; phylum Streptophyta; class Magnoliopsida; order Santalales; family Viscaceae; genus Viscum; species Viscum album. Next base: position 1,411,698,575 of record OY728125.1, read on the forward strand.
CCTACAATGGTTGACCCCGCAGGTCTACCTGGGGGTGCGCTATGAGGAGCACCCGTGTGTGATGAGGCAGATGTGGCTCATGTTCACATGGGAAGACAGGAAGATGCGAAACGTATTGCCTCCACTGACCTGCGTCCTTGGGCTGATAAAAGAATACACCCAGAGCTGGGAGGTATCCTATCTAGAGGAGATGCTGAAGCAGCCAACCCTCCTGGTCAGTGAGGGCGAGCCTCCCCGATCTTGGGGTCGAGGACGGAAGGTGACACTAGAATCCCGTAGTGGTGGGGCTACTTTAGTGGTGATTCCTGCACCAGTTGAGAAGGGAGCAGCGGTAGTGGGTCCGATAGCGGCTACGGAGCCGGTGGTCCCTAGAGAACAGAGTCATCCAGAGGGGTGACCACTGAGGGGATTCCATAGGATTTCCACTTAGGCCCCAGGGAAATGGTTGCGCGACATTTACATGGCAGAGAATTTTGTCTTCCCGGAGGCCTGGGACATCTGGGAGGTCAACCCACAATTCCTTGGCCCATCCATGTTATGGAATCACCTTAACTGCCTCAGGATGGACTTTCCGTTAATTGGCCCAGTTAGGGACGGTTTTGCATTATCCCAGGCAGAGTCAGAGCAATACATAGCCGAGCTAGAAGTCTTCATCCACTCCCAGGGCACACTGCACCTGATGACATACCGATTCAGGGTGTTGTTGGATCCCACGGTCCCTCCGCAGCTGTCAGCCGCTGATCTGAGGGAGTGATTCCCCTTGCCGGATGAATCAGACGAGTCCTCATGGGGATACGAAGCTAGTAGAGAATGTCCGCCAGAGGAGGGTCAAGTCGGCGACCAGTACATGGATCTTGAAGATTTTGCGGAGGCCCTTGAGGTAAAATCCCAAGATCCTTCTTCAGAGTCTACCCTTAAGTTACTCTGGGTTTTTTATAAGTGTATACAATGTGTAGGAGGACCTTGTGCATAGACCTCGTTCTCACCCCTCAGCGAGTGCCGATGCGGGACCTTCAGGATTCACGCCTGTGGCTGCATCAAATTCCGTGTCTAGTGGGGCTGGGACAGTCGAGGTGGCTTCCTTGGAATCTCCAGACCTGCCAACCATATACGGGGGGCCACGTCTTGGGGTTCCGACGACATCAGCCCAATAGAGAGACCATGGATTTGACCTCTGTAAGTCTTCTCTACCGAATTCACAATTTCCATCCCTTGACAATGTTAACTGACATTCACATCTCCTTCTTGGTTCATATAGTCCTTCAATTAAACTGGGATGTTGCGGCGATGTTGGTCAGAGCTTCTGGTAGCGCCCTTCCCAGGGGCATTCCAATGGTCGTGGAGGTGGACATCCAGCCTGACCGAACTGCAGTGCTCCCCAATTGCTGGCGGGTGCGCCAGTGGCACTGTGCCCAAGGTTATCGAGGTGGGATCTGATGATGAGGATCAACCAGACAATTCAGGCCCTTCCACACACGATCTGACGCCAGACGTGGACCCGACTGAGGAGTTCCTGGGGGAATTCCCTACATATGAGCTGGCCAATTGCGCCGACTAGGAAGAGACGGACACTGACGAGGAGGACAACAAAATAGTCTATTACTGATCATGGAAGCTAATAGCATGCTTAATCAATAACTCCCCCAAGAACTATGTTTAGATGAGATGGACAGACTTCGCTAGAGATTGCGAGAACTATGTGCTGGGGGAGTGGATGCCCAACATCCTCACATGCTCATCCGATATCTTATGGAAGAAATGATTTGAGAGTATGACCATGGCCTTAGTGTGGGCTGGCAGAAGAGGAAGGCAATAAACATCAAGAGTCTCATGAAGGCTGAAGACGAGGTCCATCAAATGCAGTGTCGGGCAGACATGCACTTTACCTTCCTCAATGTGTAATCTGAGTTAATATCACGACTGAAGGCCCAACTGGAGGAAGCCAAAGATTGCCTGAGGCGAGCCTCTAGGGAGATGATCACCATCCAGGACGATGTGGAGTGGGCCCAGATTTCGGCCAATGAATTGCGCCCTCTCGCCACCGAGTAGGATCAAGAGCTGAACAAGTAGTATCAACTCCTGGAGTCCACCAGCCAGAGCGTGGCAGAGCTTCTACGCTCTTTTGACGGGGTCAATCCGTCCATGGGGGGAGTTGACCCCTGGGTATTGTAATGATTACAAACCCTTAAATGTTCTTTCATGATTTGATTGAGTTAATGTCGTAGCATATATGAGTTCCATTTCTCACATTGGTTTACTGCATCCTTGTGACGTCCGCGAAGCATCCAGTGATCATTCCCTAAGCTCACATGGGTCGGGCCCGATGTGAGAAACAAGGGATAACCACCTTATCACCCCATACAAATGTAGAAGTGCAAACCAAGATTTGGGCATATGAGGTTTGAAAAACTGGTCTGGATTTCCAGGGGAAATGGGAGAGACCTGGCTAGAGAATGAAGCTCTAAGAATAGCCGAATTATCGTTTTCCTAGCATGCTCTTGTGCACGAATAGGGTAACCCCTAGGGCGCTGAAATCGATCCGAACTGATAGGAATGGGTGGTGTGAATCATAATGACAAGGATTCAGAACATTGTGGGGTGTCATGACAATAAATAATGGATGTTGACCGTATTTAAAACACATCATTCTTATTTCATTATCCTGGAGTGGGGATTGAAAATGAGGGTCGACCATTGACCATGTTCGAAACACGGGACCAGACTCCAAATGTCAATCGTTAGTATTCCGGAATATTGTCCCAGGACAATAGGTGGGTCATATGTAGAGCATCCATACGGTTATGGGATTCTTCTAGATGTGAAAGAGGATGAGGGTCCAAATAAGGGGCACAGAAAGTGTGGAATGTGGAGTGAGGGTTTGTTCGAATAGAATCCAACACTCTAGAAGTTACGCCACTGTGTTGCCAACACACTGGATGGTCACATCGGTTTGATCATGGATCATTCCTTCTTTTAGATATAACCTCTATGGAGAGGGAGTCATCGCTTCCCAATGTCATCTTGGGGCATCCCGAACTTGTTCAGGGAAAATTTGCAGTTGCACGTTTCGCTACAAGGGGTCTGGCCAGGAGGCTAGAAATGGGGAGGAATAGGATTTATGATGCCTATGGATAGACCCTTGGAAAAATACTGGGGTGTCTCTACATATCCCATGAGGATGGGAATCATGCCGTACGTAGTTCTAGAAGCATGGTATAATTATAGACCAACACTGACAGGCGAAATCCTCCCTAGCAGGGGATCTGGTGCATCCAATGACTAACATGGGGCCACCTGAACTTGTTTAGAGAAGAACCGCAGTTTAGTGTCATGCGTTGAGGACATATGGACTCTTTCAATTTAATTTCAACTGATAGGAAATGGAGTGAAAGTAGAGATCCCAGGGATTATGTGGTGTGGCTGCTATAAAACCGATGTGAATGAGTACTTGTATTCCAAATCACACCACGTATCCCCAGAGGAAACTCTTCAGGTTGAGGGACCGAGAGCAAGAATTAGGCTGGGCCCGAAGCAGAGTGGTCGGGCATTCTTACGTACCCCATGAGGATGGGGAATCAAGACATACTTGGTTCTAAGAGCATAGTTTAACGTCATGTAGGACGATGAGAATCCTAGCCGCGCTGATACACATCCTATCAAAACTAATAAGCCCATGTGAGTCGTGCTCGATGTGGGAAACAAGAAGTAGTGGTGGGACTTTCCTGACATAGGAAGGGGTATGCTAGGATGAAGGGATGCTCAGTGAATATCGGCCCAATGATGCTAACTCGTCCATGAAGCACACCTAGACGTGTGAAGAGATAAAGTCAACTATGTTGAAATTACACTAGAACATGAGGAAGTGGAAATGTGTGAATCATGACGCTTGAATTCTGGACCACAATGATTGTGGAGTGACGATGGAGTAAAACTATTGACTGTCGCGGAAACGCATCATCCACATCGTGTTAGCCTGGAATGGGACAGATAGATGAGGGTCGATCATTGACCATGTTTGAGACATGGGACCTGTCACAAATGTCGTCAAAGACCCTTAGGGGTGTTGGCCCAAGATGGTAGGTAAGCTGATGCGGAATGGGACCAGGCCGTTAGGGGGTCCCTTTGGATATGGAAGTGGATGAGGATCCAAATAGAGAGCTCATGAAGCTTGGACATGGAATGGGGGGAATGTCCCCATGAAAATTCCACACTTCGGGCTCATTGTCAAAACACATCTGAATACGGCAATGTGATGTATTAGATAGAAGGAGTTGAGTCCCTTCCCATAGGGAGATATTAGTTTAGGGTCATATTACTCGAACTATAAATGGTAGGAAACATGGGATACTTGTGGGGTTTTAGGTCGAGGGACCAAAAACGATAGTTGAGCTAGGCCTGAGGCAAAGTGCATAGTAATTCCTACATACCCCATGAGGATGGGGATCAAGCTGCACGTTGTTCTTGAGGTGTCACGTTAAGGTACCAATGCCTGGGAAAAGGGGGCGTGCGGGTGTGGACCTCACACCAAGAGAATATGAATTTGATAAATCTTGTTTGTACTTTAAGGTGGGTGTTTTTTTGTGAAGCGACAGGCCTAAGGTAGCAGGACCTGGCATCGCCACAAGAATCAAGCTGTAGTAGGCGTTGAAAAATGGTATGGTGTGTGCCCAATACCAAACATGGTGTCCCCTTGAGTGAGAACATCACGATGCAGTGCCGTTTTTCATCGTGCTTCTAGGACGATAATATCATACTTTAAGGTCATCTGATAGGACCAGGCATGCATTTTAATGTCATGCAGTGCAGACGTAGCAGAGACGATGCTAGGTGGGGAATGTGTATGGAGTTATAAAACATACCCGACGTGAATAGGGAAATGATCCCATATCACACCTTACGAAATTCCGAGAGGGGAACCTTGGCCCAAGGGCCCCAAATAGTGGTAAGAGGGAAAGGGGTAAGAGAAACTAGATCCCAACTGAGATGGACCCTAAAACGAGGTGTTCAGGTGGTCTTACGTATCCCATACGGATGGGAATCAAGCCACACGTAGTTCTGAACAAGATCTTAGTTTATAGTCTTAGAGATCAGACCGTAAACGAGAAAAAAACCTCCAAGTAAGTGCAGACCTCAACCCGATCCCTAAGCCCACGTGAGTTAAACTCGGTGTGGGAAACAAGGGAGGAAGATATCTTTTGCAATACCTAGAACACACGTCGAAGGGAAATCAGCGAGGAGCCCCAAATGATGCCCCTATTGTAGCTTTGGTCTTCCTAACACACGGATGTGCACTAAGGAATAGTACCAAGAGTTCTAAAGTTCAACTTTGACACGATGAGGTGGAGAAGGATGTGAATCATATAACCGACATTTTGGGCTTAATGGGGTTGGCGTGGTAATGGAGGATAACTGTTGACCGTGGAGAAAATGCAGTATCCATATATTGTTAGCCTGAAATGGGAACAGAAAATGAGCATTGATCGTTGACCATATTTGTAATGCCGAATTTGTATCGGCTTGTTGTACGAAACCCTCGGGGGCGTTGTACCGTAATGGTAGGAGAGACCTTAGGCCTAGAATCCATGCCACTCGGGGGTCCCTTTGGGTGTGAAAGGTGATAGAATCCCTAATGAAGGGGAAGAAAAAGACTGAAAAGCGGGTGGAAGCATGTCCGAGCAGAGTCTGAAATTCTAGAAACTAAACCAAAGTTCCCTTAGGCACATTGATGAACCCCCAAAAAGGGGTGATGAGGGCGTTCTGGAGGGAGAGATAAACTGCATGGTCATTACAAGCCTGAACTGAATGAGAACATAATCCCATGCCATTCCATTTACTCTCCTATTCGAAAAAGGGTAGGCCAAAAGGACAAGGTGAAATAGAGATCTCTAGGTGATGGGGATGGACCCGAAGTCTAGACATTCGGTTGGTCCTACGTATCCCATAAGGATGGGAATCAACCCACATGTCGTTATAGATGATACCCTGGGGGAGAATAACCTAATGATGGGGTGTATGGCATGGAGAATAAATTGATAGAGATGAAGACATAACCCCACATCATACCGTACGCTCCGGGTAAGAACTTGGGATGGGGGACCAAAAAAGGCCAAGGGGCCTAAGGCTTGGCCTTGTTCAGGAAGTCCTAACCAACTTACAGTTTAACGTCTTAAAGTGAGGATGAGGAGGAGAGTAGGATACCCCAAACAAAGGAGGTGTATGTCATAAAGAATAACCCGACGTGAATGAGGACATAATCCCGCACGACACCGTACACTCCCATAAGAGACCCTGGGCTGGGGGCCTGAAAGGCCAAGGGCCCTGAGACCGGGCCTCAGATGGAAGGCCTGACCAGTTTTCTGTTTAACGTCTTACAGTGAGGACGAGGATAGGATAAGGTGTCTCATTTGGGGATGTGTACGACATGGTGAGAAACCCGACGTGAATGAGGATATAATCCTGTACCACACTGCACAATCCCATAAGAGACAACCTGGGTCAGGGGCCCGAAAAGGCCAAGGGGCCTGACAGTAGGCATCTCCGAGAGGGATTTCGTCGCTTGAAGATACAATATGGTAGAATGAACCACTACACTTGAAGTTCGGGACCACATGGGGTGGCCCTAACGATCCAAGACGACTCTTGACCATTTTCGAAACACAGTGTCCCTATAATGACCATTCAGGAGCAACAAATGAGCATCGACTTCGAACCATATTCGAAACGTGGGACTTTTATGGGCTTGTTTCTTGACATCCTCAAGGTCGTTGGCCCGAAGTGGTAAGAGAGAGCCCTTAGGCCTAGCATCCATATCATTCAGGGGACATTCCGGACGTGGAAGGTGATGGACTCCCAGTCAAGGACTGGGTGAAGCATAGTTGTACCCATCTCTCAAAGAGGCAATCTTCTCTAGGTAGTGGGATGTAAGGCTGGATAGAGGTTAGCTCGATGTTAATTGGGGAAAAGGTTTGCACCCCTTCCCTACGTCTTGACCCCGGGGGGAAGATTCTGGCATTTGGGCTTGGCCAACATACGAAATGTCCGGGTGTTCCTACGTATCCTTTAAGGATATGAATCCATCCATATGTAGTTCTTTAAGGCCATGTAGTTTAACGTCGTGTGGTGAAGACGTGGGAGGATAGAAGAACAAGAGTGGGAATGTGGTGCAACCATTATAATACTTTTATGAGTGGGGCACTAAGGATGCCTACCCCATATCATGCGAGGATACTTCGAGAAAGCTATACCCAGGGGGGATAGTCAAAGAGAAGAGTTCTTGCTAGGCTCAAGACAAAGTGTCTGAGCGTTTATATGTATCCCATGTATATGGGAATCAAGCTATAAGTAGATCTAGAAATTCATTTTATGGTCATGCGGGACCATGTGTAGTTTAAAGTCATGCAGGTCAAGACAGTTTAAGGTCATGCAGGACCATCATGTAGTTTAGGATCATGCGGGACTATCCAGTTTAAGGTCATGCAGGACCATGCAGTTTAAATTTGTGGAAGACCATCCAATTTAAGGTTGTGCAGGACCATCTAGTTTAAGGTTGTGAAGGACCATCCGGTTTAAGGTTGTAAAGACCCGTGTTTTGAATCGGGTTAAAAAGTGGGGTAAATTGAACTTTTTCAATTACTGAAGTGGTCAAATTTAAGACCAGGTTTCAGAACAAAATTCCAAAAGTTTAACCATTTTATCGTAAAGTTTATGGACATGGGAAAATGCTCGTTAAGTGTCTCGAGTTGCTCGAGGTGTTTCGTGTGCGTCATGCCCGAAGGTGGATGGTTTTTAAGTGACAACAGAAGGCGCACGGTTGGCGCACGGTTTCCCAAACTGTGCAGGCCAAGCCGTGCAACATAAAATAGGGAGGCATAGGAGTCTGTACGACCTGTACATGGTTTTCCCAAACTGTGCGAGTAGACCGTGAGGGGTGCCTGTGGTGTCCAGTAGAGGCCGCACGGTTTTCACATGTTTTGGAAAACCGTGCGGGTCAAATCGTGTGTGGCCCTCTTTTTGAGTTTTTAGATGTTTTAAAATGAAATTAAAAATAAAAAGAAATTAAAAAGAAAACCTAAAATCAAATAAACTCTCCCTCGTCTCTTCTCTCGGCCAGAATCTGCATCAACCCCCTAGAGCCACCGGCGTCCCACAAGACCTCCTTCGGTCGCACCTCTTTTCTCCTCCGTTCTTGGTGATTCCTCCTTCGAATCATCGTGGTAAGCCTCCTTCCTCCTTCCTCCTCACATATAGGACGATTTTAGGGCTCCTCCTTGCCTTAATTTCATTAGGCCAAGCACCCCTAGTATTAGGGTTTGGTTTTTTTATTTCTTTCTTATTCCACTTGTTCCAAGCTTGTGAGAAAGGTCCCCCGGGACCTTGTTGGTGTGCATATGACATCCGCCGCTGAAGGCGAGGTGGATTGAAGTGATTTCAATCCACCAGTTTGATTAAAAAGTGAGGGTTTTACCCATTTTTTGGTTTTCATAGCTTCTAATTAGTGTCTTAGGTTGTTTTTGAGTTTCCTGGCACGTTTTTCTTAGTACGTTGGAAGGTTCGTGTTTGTTTCTCTTTGCCGGAGCTTAGGCGGCTCGCCTGTGTAGGCATAGGTCATATGTGAAATCACATATGCCACATGGGAGAGTGGTAGCAGATCTTAATTAGAAAGTATCAAGAACCAGAGTGGATGAATGGTTCCACCTTGAGGTAGGATCCCCCTTCTTGCCTTTAATTTAAAGTGAAGTTTTAGTGAGTAATTTTTTCACTACTTTAGTATGTTAATTATAAAAGTTTAGTTCCAATTAAATGCTTTTCTTGAAAGAGTGTGAATCGCAGGGACAAGATTAAAATGGTTTCTTGGTCACTAAACTAACTATATAATAATAAAACCCCTCGATCAGAGAAGTGATGTCATCAAGATAAAAATGTAGAACGTAGACATTTATGCTTTCCTACTTGTTCTGCCTTGGTATAATTTTTAAATTGCATGTTTAGCTGCTTGTTCCTTTGTTGCTACATTTTCCCAAGCGGGGAAAGGCTTTTCTTCCATAACACCCCTTAATGTATTTTAACCCTTGAACATAGTTTCTATGTCCTAATAAGTTAAATGGTTGGGTTGAGATAAACGGAACATTTAGAATGGCTTATAAGAGATAATGATGACCTTTAACTGAAATGGCTAAGACACTTGAACCATGAATCAATTTTCCATGCGGAGGAAAATTGAGTGAGATGACGTGTGTGTGACAGTTTTCATATAATGAATAGCTCCTTGAAATGGGTTTGTGTATAGTTAATGACTTACATGATAATTCTCTACCTCATGGGATGTATTGGATGTGACCAAGCCCATGTCGGTGTCGTAATTAAAATACTGAAGATGTTTTACATTAAATATAATGGTGAAGAATGTGATTGTGCCACTAGTGTAGATATGGAATTTGTTAAGGTTTTGGACTATAGTATGGCTATTTTAAATGCATAATATGTACTACCTTATTTATTATAATGAAACTGTGATAATGATTACGAGTGATTATGGATGGGAGGCATTCATACCCCATGCCATCTACATTGAATGATTATGGATGGGAGGCATGAATACCCCATGCCAGAATATTTTGAGTATGGGTGGGAGGCATGTCTACCCTATGCCAGATGTGATCTATATATGTGTATGGAAGGGAGGAATTCTTACCCTTTTCCAGTTGACCTATAGGGATGAGAGGCATTCTTACCTCGTGCCCATTATTCTCTATACGTGTATGGAAGGGAGGAATTCTTACCCCTTTCCAGTTGACCTATAGGGACGGGAGGCATTCTTAACTCGTACATGATATTCTCTATACATGTATGGAAGGGAGGCATTCTTACCCCTTGTCGGTTGACCTTTGGGGATGAGAGGCATTCTTACCTTGTGCCCACTAATCTTATTACTGGGTGGGAGGCATTCTTACCCCACACCATCTATGATCTAAATGCTTATATATATATATATGGTGACATGATCAGGTTACTTTACAGACAATGAGCCAAAGCTGGTATAATCGTCATGAGTCCCTTGGGAACCTGGACGGGTGTTATTCACTTATGCAACTCAACATACTTATTCCTTCATACCTGCTCACTATTTAAATATTATACACTGTCTCGATTGGGTTTGACACCAGTGGTGCTGGCCTAATGAGATTTATATCTCACACCCTACTCGGGCCGCCATTTCACAAGGGTACCCGAGTAGACCTTTCTTGTTTTCAAGACCTAGGTTGAATTGTTATGTTGCACGTACCTGGAGATAGGAGCAAAGTACCGAGCGAGAGCTCGGGATTCTCTGGAGATTGTCATCGGGACTTATTGTCTTTCTCTATTCTTTTGTATTGTTTTGTTAGCATGCTGTATTGTTTCTTGTTTTCACCTTGTATTATTCATCATCCCTGTATCGTGTAAACTGGATTTGGCCACCTCTTATAAAAAATATCACTACTTGTCTTCCGCTGCTTTTTGTTCATTGTTTATCTATTAATGCCTCTGATACTAGTGTTATTTACTCTGAGATACCATTGTGCAACTCTGATAAGAGGGTATAATCTCCCAACTATCCCCTCCTGAGACCCTCGCTGCTAGTCGGCAGCCTCTGGCATACGGGGAGACATGCTTGAGGCTATGTGGTGACCGGTCCGGCCACCGGTTTGATGGTCAGCTGGGCCAGGATGTTACAAAGTGGTATCAGATGAGTTTCTTTTCTGGTTTGTTTTACTATTTAGCGACAGTAGACAGGGATATGAAGAAGAAGGAATTTGGCAATAAGATATTCTCGGAAGTAGCTAACCTGTTTACAGGGAAAATCCAAATTGCATCAAATGAAATTGTTATTTTAATGATTTTTATTATTACGGTTGATTTGATTTCCCCATTGGGTGACGCACATGGTTTCTGTTGATACTGTTGATGCAATTGTGGGTTCCGTTTCTATTGCAACCTGATGATACAAGGGTATGCCATTTCCTGCGTCATATAAGCACTTTGTTAGAAATCACATGCCATGCATTATTCAATGACATCTAGGATGCATTAGTTGATGCCTACTATTGTGATAGGTGTTGTGGTAGTTATTCCATCCTCTTGTGATATAGCATGTTTCTACGTTACTGCATTCGATAACATGCTAGGTTTAGTTAATATGGAATTGGTTTCTTTGACCAAATTAAATGATTGCAATTAAGACAGGAGCCAATTTTCAGTTGTAATGTGTATGGGCGTCTTATAGTTGTGAAATGGTATCCTGTGTAATCAGATTTCTGAAAAAGGGCAGCTAAATTTTAAATTGTAAAATGAATTGAAATTGGTTTTGAATAAAGGGATCAAAATGCCAAATTGTAAAGTGTATCGACACTTTACAGGTTAGTAGGTGGCTGCATGTATGACTGGGTGATTGTTTTGAGCATGTTAAATTCTGAAATGTGTTTTGTTCTATCTATTGAGAGCCAATTTTCAACCCCTGGAGTGTATGGGCACTTCATGAGTTGGGAAATGGCAACCCATAATGAATGTATGGCATGATTCTTTGTGAGAGGTTTATTAGTTTAAAAGTTATTTGATTTTGACCAGACGTGATTTGGCTTGTTGGGACCCTTGTAGGATGCTTGAATTGTTTAAAAGGAATTTATTATGATAAATTTCTTGAAGAGAGATGGGATTTCTAATAAATTTTTAGTGGTTAAAAGGAATTTTGTTGAGGCTTGTTTGCTTTTCTTTGAGCTGTTTGTTAAAAATGATCAAGTGCCTAGTGATTTTTGGTTTTGAAAGGTTACTTGAAGTTTTTAATTGAATATTTTAACGTGATTAAAAGAATGAATGTGATTAAATATAAAGGGCATGGAAAAGGAACCTATAGTGGTGCCCTCTATTGAAACATCATGTGATGGTAAGTTAAGTCTTTCTTGCGAGTGCCTTGAGATGGAACCGTAGGTTTTTTCTGTGGGGGATTTTTTTTTGGAAAATGACATGAACGTTAGGCTTGAGCCCAATGAATTTTGTTTGGCGTGACCAAATTCTTGAGTCGATGCTTGTTCTTCGTGAGGGGATAGCCTGTGGAACGTAGCACCCTTAGAGCTTTTATGCCTTACTAGCGTTGTGAGTCTTCGGACATTTGGTACCGTTCGGGTGTCACTATCCCATGTAGGACTTCCAGTTTCCAATGATGCCCTTTTTTGGATGGGTGGTCAGGTTACTCTTGACCTTGTCATGGTTTTGAGGATCGGGTAATTCTCTGTAGACATGCCTCGAGTGTGGTTGGTTGCTTGTTGGTTGTTTGACTTCTTATGCAATGGATGATTGGTAAGTCTTAGTCCATGTGAACGGTCGTATAAGGTGAAACAACGTTTGGCTAAATCTCTTGTGCTATTGTTTACGGTCTTGGGTCATCTCCCTGGTAGAGTGACCTGAGCATTTAAGAATCAAGTTTTCCCAATACTCAGGATGGTATTTGGAAAACTCGGGTGGTTGACACGCCATTTTTATTTCTTTGGTTTTATTGTGCATTTCGACGTGGTGATCATGGCTCGGAGGAGCGACCCACGTCCGTTTAATCGTTATGAACTAGTTCTCTTATGAGAAGCTAGTATTTTCTTCTTTTTGTGAAATTGAAGCTTCTAATGTGGGAAGCGTCGTGTCAGTTTAGTGAAGTGTGTCCTTCCAGGTAGAATTAACACATCAAGAAGGACCATTTGGGAATGGTCGGGTTTGTTTGAATGTCATTGAGGCTTTCAGGCATCGTTATACGTCGATGATTTCTCAGAAGCACGAATTTAATTTGGTTCATTGTATATGGAACCCCCCCTGACAAACACAGTTGGTTGTGGAGGACTTCGGTGTTGTATCTTCATTGGTCATTGAATTCCTTAGGTGGAAAAGGCAGTGTGTGGTCAGTTTAGAAATCTGGAGGTGTCGGCAGAAGAAGCCGAGTTTATTCTCTAGAGTTGACCAGTGGTGGTTCGACCGTTATTCCTTCCAGTAGTATGGTATGAATGACTGGAATCCATTTTAATCCTCTTGGTGTACTCTTCTACGTGGCGAGCATGCCCCCAATCTTGATTTCGTCCAGGATGCACTAAGAGAGTGTCGGTCTTATGCCACACTAATGTTTTTAAAAGCTGTTGAGCTCTTTTTTTTGTTCTCTTTTGGAGTTGCACATGGGACGCATGGTTTCCCTCTTGATTTGATCTTAGAGACGTCACTAGGAGTCAGGTATGATTTTCGGTGAACGTTCTCATGGTAAGTGTGAAATACCTTGGGAGAAGGCTTCGTTGTTCAGCTTATAAAGTGTCGGCCATTTAAGTCGGGCATCTTCTTTAATAGTCAGTCGAAGTGTCTTGACTCTTTTTCACTTGGGTTTTGAGTTCGATGGGTAATCGACCGTTTGATCATTTCAAAATCATGCTAGGTGTGTCTTTGGAATGCTTGGGGCGTGCTTTTGAAAGATAGTTCCAAAGGAGGGTGGAGCTGTGGTTTGAGTTTTGACTTCTTAACGTTAAAAATCTAAGGTGGGAAGTAACTAATTAGTTTCTTGAAGAGACGATGATGTAATTATATCTCTGATATGATGGGCTTGGGTAACAGTCATCTAGGTGTTTCGGTTAGAAAACGGGCATTGGATCAGGTGTTGAAGGCTTAAGTGCTGAGTGCATAATTGAATGGTCGTTGGTGCGTGGGACATTTGGAAACATAACATGATCGTTTGAACGAAGCTTCATGACCCTTGTAGGTTGAGTGAGGTGGGAGTTGTTCCCAAGGGCTTCTCAGGGACAAGAAGTTCTATGTTGGGAAATTTGTAATGACCCACATTTAGAATCGGGTTAAAAAGTGGGGGAAATTAAACTTTTTCAATTACACAACTGGTCGAATTTAAGAGCGGGCTTCGGAACCAAATTCTGAAGGTTTAAACCTTAATTTTTAATGTTTATGGAAATGGGAGAATGCCCGTTAAGTGTCCCAAGTGGATCCAGGTGTTTCAGGTGCGTCTTGCCCGAAGGCAGCTGGTTTTTAAGTGACAACAGAAGGCACATGGTTGGCGCACGGTTTTCCAATCCTTGTGGCACAAACCGTGCAGCTTAAAATAGGGAGGCAGAGGTGTCCTCACGACCTGTGCACAATTTCCCCAAACCGTGTGACTAGCCCGTTCGGGGTGCCTTGGGTGTCCAGTAAAGGTTTCACGGTTTGCGCAATGTTTGGAAAACCGTGCGGGTCAAATCATATGCGGCCTTCCTTTTGGGTTTTTTAGATGTTTTAAAATGAAATTAAAAAAAAAGAATTTAAAAAGAAAACCTAAAATCTAATAAACTCTCCCTCCTCTCTTCTCTCAGCCCGAGCCCGCACGACCCCACCCCCCTTAGAGCCGCCGGCCTCGCGCAAGTCCTCCCTCAGTCGCACCTCCTTACTCCTCCGTTCTTGGTGATTCCTCATCCGAATCTCCATGGTAATCCTCTTTCCTCCTTCCTCCACCCTTATTGGCCAATTTTAGGGCTCCTCGTTGCCCTAATTTCATTCAACCAAGCACCCCTAGGTTTAGGGTTTGGTTGTTTTTGGCTTAATTCTTGTTCTACTTGTTCCAAGGTTGTGCGAAAGGTCCCCTGGGACCTTGTGGGTGTGCGTACGACATCCATCGTCAAAGGAAAGGCAGATTGCTGTGATTTCGAGCCGCCGGTTTGATTCCTATATAAGGATTTTACCTGTTTTTAGTTTTTTTAACTTCCAATTAGTGTCTTGGGTTTTTTAGAGGTTTCTATTATGGTTTTCTTAGTGAGTTGGCGGGTTCGGGTTGGTTTTGCTTTGTCGGAGCTTAGGCGGCTCGCCTGTGTAGGCATAGGTCGTATGTGAAATCACATATTCCACATGGGGGAGCAGTAGCGCATCTTAGTTAGAAAGAATAAAGAGTTGGAGTGGATGGATGGATCCACCTTGAGGTAGGATCCCTCTCTATTCCTTTAATTTAAAGTGAAGTTTTAGTGAGTTATTTTTGCACTACTTTAGTATGTTAATTACACAAGTTTAGTTCTAATTAAATGTTTTTGTGAAAGGAGTGTGAATTGAGGGGACAAGATTAAAATGGGTTCTTGCTCACTAAACTAATTATTTAATAATAAAACCCCTCGATCAAAGGTGCACTGTCTTTAAGATAAAAATGTAGAAAGTAGACATTTATGCTTCCCTACTTTCTCTGCCTTGCTATAATTATTAAATTGCATGTTTAGCAGCTTGTTCCTTTGTTGTTGCATTTTCCCAAGCAGGCAAAGGCTTTGCTGCCATAAAACCCCTTAATTTATTTAAACCCTTGAATGTAGTTTCTATGTCCTAATAAGTTAAATGGTTGGGTTAAGACAAACAGAATAGTTAGAATGGATTAGAAGAGAAAATGATGACCATTAACTGAAATGGCTAAGACACTTGAACCGTGAATCAATTTTCCATGCGAAGGATAATTGAGTGAGATGACATCTGTTTGAAAGTTTGCATATAATGAATAGATCCATGAAATGGATTGGTGTATAGTTAATGACTTAAATGACAAGTCTCTACCTCATGGGATGTATTGGATGTGACCAAGCCCATGTCAGTGTCCTAATTGAAATGCTTATGATTTTTACCATAAATATAATGGCGAAGAATATGCTTGTTCCACTTGTATAGATATGGACTGTGTTAAGGTTTGGGACTATAGTATGTCTATTTGTAATGCATAATATGTACTTCCTTATGCATTCTAATGCAAATGTGATAATGATTGTGAGTGATTATGTATGGGAGGCATTCATACCCCATGACATCTACTTTGAATGATTATGGATGGGAGGCATGCATACCCCATGCCGACTTATTTTGAGTTTGGGCGGGAGGCATTTCTACACCATGCCAGATGTGATCTATATACGTGTATGGAAGGGAGGCATTCTTACTCCTTTCCATCTCACCTATAGGGACGAGAGGCATTCTTACCTTGTGCCCACTATTCTCTATACGTGTACGGAAGGGAGGAATTATTACCCATTTCCAGTGGACCTATAGGTATGAGAGGAATTCTTACATCGTTCCCGCTATTCTCTATACGTGTATGGAAGGGAGGCATTCTTACCCCTTTACAGTTGACCTTTGGGGACAAGAGGCATTCTTACCTTGTGCCTGGTAATCTTATTACTGGGTGGGAGGAATTATTACCCCATGACATCTATGATCTAAATGCTTATATATATATATATGGTGACATGATCAAGTTACTTTACCGGCAACGAGATGAAGCTGGTATAACTATTAGGTGTCCCTTGAGATGCTGGACGTGTTTTATTTACTTATGCAACTCTGCTTACTTATTCCTCCATATCTGCTCAACATTTAATTATTATACACTGTCTAGATTGGGTTTGACACCGGTGGTGCCAGCCTACTGAGATTTATATCTCACGCCATACTCGGGCCGCCATTGCACTGGGGTACCCAAGTAGAACATTATTGTTTACAGGACCTAGGTTGAATTGTCGGGTTGAAAATACCTAGAGATAGGAGCAATGGACCGAGCGGGAGATCGGGATGCTCATGAGATTGTCATCGGGCCTTTCTATCTTTTCTTTATTCTATTGCATTGTATTGTCAGCATGATGTATTGTTTCTTGTTTTCACCTTGTATCATTCATCATCCATGTATCCTGTAAACTGGCTTTGGCCACCTCTTATAAAAAATACCACTACTTGTCTTCTGCTGCTATTTGTTCACTGTTTATCTATTACTACTTCTGCTACTTGTATTATTTACTCTGAGATACCATTGTGCAACTCTGATAAGAGGGTATAGTCTCCCCACTATCCCCTCCTGAGACCCTCGCTACTAGTCGACAACCTCTAGCATACGTGTAGACGTTGTTGAGGCCATGTGGTGACTGGTCCAACCACCGGTTTGATGGTTAGTCGGTCTGAGACATTACAAAGGTCGTGCAGGACCATCCAGTTAAAGGTCATGCAGGACCATCCAGTTTATGGTGGGGCAGGACCATCCAGTTTAAGGTCATGCAGGACCATCCAGTTTAAGGTCGTGCAAGACCATCCAGTTTAAGGTCGTACAGGACCATCCAGTTGAAGGACGTGCAGGACCATCCAGTTTAAGGTCATGCAGGACCATCTAGTTGAAGGTCATGCAAGACCATCCAGTTTAAGGTCGTGCATGACCATCCAGTTGAAGGTTGTGCAGGACCATCCAGTTTAAGGTCATGCAGGACCATCCAGTTCAAGGTCGTGCAGGACCATATAGTTCAAGGTCGTGCAGGACCATCTAGTTCAAGGTTGTGCAGGACCATCCAGTTTAAGGTCGTGCAGGACCATCCATTTTAAGGTCCTGTAGGACCATCTAGTTTAAGGTCTGCATGACCATCCAGTTTAAGGTCATGCATGACCATCCAGTTTAAGGTTGTGTAGGACCATCCAGTTTAAGGTTGTGAAGGAACATCCAGTTTAAGGTTATGGAGGACCATCCATTTTAAGGTCGTGCAGGACCATCCAGTTTATGGTCATGCAGGACCATCCAGTTTAAGGTCATGCAGGACCATCCTGTTTAAGGTCGTGCAGGACCATCTAGTTTAAGGTCTTGCATGACCATTTGGCCTAGGAAAAGTATTTATTGAGGAACTTGGCACTGGTGGGAGGAGTTATAAACTCACCATCCATGGTTAAAAGGGAGTATTCTCCATTGGGGTAAACTATGTGGACTATTTAAGGTCCTTCCCATTTTGGAACCAACTTGGATGGTTTCCTGCCATAGATCATTGGTGCTTGGAGGGCCAATACCAGGTCACCTTGAAGAAAAGAGCGGAGGTGAACCTTTTTTTTGAAGGATATAACCATCTTATTCTGAAGCCTTTCCAAATTGTGTAGGGCACGGAGCCTCTTCTCCTCAAGTTCATCCAATTCGGTTAGAAGGATCTCAACCACTCTATTTGGCGCCTACTGGTCATAGACTGCAGTCCGTAATGAAGGAAGCTAGATCTCAATGGGCAGGATAGCCTCAACACCATACACCAAGGAATAAGGGGTCACCTGGGTGGAGTTACTAGTCGTCATCCGATAAGCCTAGAGGGAATTCGAGAGATTATCTAGCCACCTATTCTTGTTCTGGCCAACCATTTTCTTCAAAATTTTGGAGTGGGTTTTTTTGAACGCATTGATCTATCCATTTTCCTGCACTTGATAGTGGGAGGTATGGTTCTAACAGATATTGTACTTGGAGTAAAATTTCTTCAGCTCGGATGCTCGAAAGTTGGTGCCTTTATTGGTGAGGAAGGCATGAGGAACTCCAAAACGGTTGATGATATTGGAGCTCATGATGTCAAATATGGAACATGCCTTGACTTCCTTGAGCGAAATTTCCTCTGCCCACTTGGAAAAGAAATATGTGGTGGTCAGGATGAACCTGCATTGGCGAGCTGTCGCCAGTGGATATGGTCCCATAACATTGAGTCCCCACACCTCGAATGGCCAAGAGTACTTGGTGGAGTGGAGAGGTTCTGGCGGCCGATGTAGGAAGTTAGCATGCACTTGGAACACATGAAATATCTTGGAAAAATAAATAAAATCATGGATCATAGAGGTCCAGATGTACCCCAGTCTCTGGATCTGATGGGACAGCTTCGGCCCAGTTTGGTGGGCACCACAGGAACAGGTGTGAACCTCTTACTTGACCTATGGAATCTAAACTCCTTGGATGTAAAAGAGGATAACACCATCAAAACTGCATTTATTGAGGATCTTCTCAAGACTGGGACCACTCTGGAGAGTAAACTGCAGTCTGCGACATCAGATTCACTCGCGCTTGGCATGATCAGCCGGGAGGAAACCATTTTGGAGATACTCGACAAAAGGGGATCTCCAATCAGGATTCACTTCAACCACTGGATCTGATGAGCCTAGAGTTCCTGACATGGAAGATCCAGCAGTAAGATGGATTAATTGCAGGACATCGTCATCCTCTGGGGTGATGAGGGAAATGACTCTATGGTGTGCTACATTTATAATCAAATCATCCTGCTCAGGTTCTGTAAGTGATGCAGCTAAGCCGGCCAAAGCGTCCGCTCGACCATTTTGTGACTGAGAGACATGAGTAACCTCCAGTCGAGAATGGAACTGGGCCATTAGATGAAGCATGTGCTCCAACAATGGTATGAGATCTGGCTTTCTAAAAACATAGACACCATTTAATTGCTTGATGACTAGCTCAAAATCCCCTTTCACATGAAAATGGGGCACATCGAACTCAAGAGCCAGCTCGAGGCTAGTGATAAGATCCTGATACTCTACCTCATTGTTGGTACATCCTTCTGACAACAGGAATGAGTATGGAAAGACAACTTGCGTTGAGGTGATGAAGAAGATACCCAGGCCTACTCTGTTGAGCCTAGGGTCATTGAGCCTCCTACCAGTGGGACTCCAGGAGGCACCATAAAAGTGAATTTTCCAGCATGGGACGTCATGATGCACCGAGATGATTGCGTCATCAGGAAAATCCAAGTCTAGTGACTGATCTGCTGTGGTTGTATGGGAAAATAGAAATTATTCCAATGCTTTTCCCTTAATATCCTTCTAAGGAACGAACCTGATGTTGAACTGCTGGAGGATTACCACCCACCGTGCTAGATGACCGATCAACATGGGGCGATTTAGAATGTACTTCAGTGGGTCTACCAAAGAGACTAGTTGTACATCATGGTGCGACAAGTAATATTGCAACTTCTGCACTGAAAATATGAGTGCAAGGCGGCTCTTCTCGATGGGGGAGTATCTGGTCTCTGTATCGAGAAGCATGCGGCTTAGGTAGTAGAGACTGTTCTCTGTCCCCTCATTGTTCTTCTGGGTGACAAGGGTGCCGAGAGATCTGTCCAGGGTAGTGACGTACATGATTAGAGGCTTACTGGAGATGGGTGGCATCAAGACCGGAGGCTGGAGAAAATATTTCTTGATTTCCCCAAAGGTGGACTAGAACTCCTCGTCCCATTCATAGGTGGTTCCCTTCTTCATGAGCCGAGAAAATGGCTTACACTTGCTATCCAGATTCACAATGAATCAATGTATGAATGGCTAAGTGGACTTAGAGACCTCGAAGCTCCTGAATATTTCTCATGGGAGGCATCTGACTGATTGTCTTGATCTTATCTAGGTCGATCTCGATGTCTCGGTACCTGACAAAAATCCAAGAAACTTACCGGAAGTGACCCTGAAGGCACACTTCAACGGGTTCATCGTCAGGTGGTGGGAACAGAGGAAACCAAACACTTTCTCAATGTCTTTTATATGGTCCTAGTGCTGGCGATATTTGATCACTAGATTGTCCACATAGCATTCCACCAATGATCCGAGGATTGGCTTGAATATGCGATTCATGGCCCGCTGATAGGTGGCACCTACATTCTTCAGGCCGAAGAGCATAACCTGGTAACAGAAAGTACCTTGGGGTGCCTTGAAAGCTGTGGACTCTTCATCCTAGAGGTCCATCCAGATCTGATTATATCCAGAGTAACCATCCATGAAGGAGAGGGCTTGGAACCCGACCATAGTGTCTATCAACAAATCTATCCCTGGAAGGGGAAAATCATCCTTTGGACAATGACAGTTGAGATCTCAGAAGTCGATATAGACTCTGATCTATATGTTCTTCTTTCGTACTGGAAAAATGTTGGCTAGCCACTTGGGGTACTGGACCTCATTGATGAAGTTGGCTCTAATGAGCATGCAACTTCGGCCTCAACCATGGCACCGTGGGAAGGGTGCATTTTTTTGGGAGGCTTCTTGAACCCATGATGGGTTGTCAGGAGACCGAGATAGTGGACGAATACCTGAGGATCTAGTCCTGGAATCTCGTCATAACTCCAGGAAAACATGTCATAGTTCTGTTTAAGGAAGTCCACATACCGGTTATTCTCCTCAAGGGACATGGCAACACTAATCAATGTGGGTCTCAGATCTGCCTCGCTACCAAGGTTCACCTTTACCAGTTCATCGACCGTGGCAGAGATGCCTTTTTCAAAGGTGGGGGGGGGGGGAGCATCCTCCAAATCCTATTATTCGCTTGTGGAGGGTCTATTCCTAGTGGGTGAGGCTTACCATTTGGTCAGATGAACCTGACAGGAGGCTGGTACCTTCCTGGACAGTTGTGGATAGCACATCACGAGATTAACGCACCGCTGAGACCATTGTGATGAAGGTAGTCGATCCAATCCCATTTGGCCTTCGGCCCAGGGTGCCAAGCTTTATGATATCAAAGAAATAGTGGTGCATCGTCTTAATCCTGTTAATCCCAGCCTGGTGAAACAGACACGTATGACATACTGCCATTTCCATGGGGTGGACGTCCTGATACCATACAGGGGTAGGAGGTTCCGGGATCACCTGAGCCTGGTTTTTGTAGGAGTATGCGGTGATTTACCGTCGGTGCTTGGACTTGGGAATATGACTTCCCCTTGTACCAGAAACAAAAAATCATTACCCCATGTCGGGGGTCGTGGCCTCCAATCAATTGATTGGGAAGACGTAAGCGTCATCTAGACCTGCCCAGGGGTCACTCGTGACTCTGGTGGGCTCAACCTCACTTTCCAAAATCTGCTTGTCCTTGCTCTTGTAATTGTCAGCATATAGATAACGGGATTCACAATATGTGTAAAAAGATGCATCACCTTGGAGTACACCTACTCGTCCATTAAGGGAGTACTTGAGGCACTGGTGATACGATGAGGGGACAACCGCATGCAGGTGGAGCCATGGCCTTCCCATCAATGCATTGTGCACGATGTCCTTGGAGACGACCAAAAATTCAGTACTGGAAACTAGGACACCGAACTGGGTCTTTAAATGGATCTTTCCATCCAGGGTCTCCTAGGTCCCGTCCTACCCCTGGATCCTTATATCAGAGGGATTCAGGTTATCCTCAGATAACCCCTATTTCCACAGCGTCTGTGTCGGGATAAGTTTGATCTCGGAGCCGGTGTCAATGAGAGAGTAGTGAACCTCCACGTCGTTAAATTGTGCAGTGATGTAAATCAGGAGGATGTGCCCCTATATGGGATAGAATTCATCCTCTATGGATAACGAAATGATGGCTTGGCATTCAGCAGTCTCAACTACTTCAGCATGAAAGGCTTCTATAGCTGCTACCTCTGTCTCAAACTAGATGGGGCTCCTTAATGTCTCAGCGAGCGCCTCACGCATATATAATGACAAGTGGGGGGATTTGCTGATGGAAAGTCTTTTTGTGATGTTAGTAAGGTGCTTAAGAACAACATACTTCTATGCCAGGCACAAACTTCTGCTTATAGGAAGCTGTTCTGCGATTGGAGGCACAACGGGCCCTGTCGGCCGGACCGGCGATCAGCTGGTGCTGGGAATATCCCGCTGCTCACTGGTAGAAGCCTGAAGAGTAGCTACCAGATGAGGTCCCTACAACCTAGGTCGACCTTTAGTGGGGAAAATCTGGTCATGGTACGACCTATGTGGCTCTCCCTGATCCAGTAGCACAAACGGTGGTGGAGGCAGACTTGACGACACCGGATGAAGAGGCTGCGAGTGCTAAGATCTATGATGGGCATGTTGTCTAGTCTCAGTGGCATGCACAGCCTGGCTGGAGGTTCCAAATGACGTGCCTCAATGACCCATATGGTCGCGGCTCTGCCGACGTTGGGGTCGACTGGGGACATTGGGGAGGTTTACCTGGTGTTCCCCCTCATCAGGAGTCATATAGGGGTTTACCAACTCGACAGTGTTAACCAAAGCATACCCTTGACTATCACTCTAATAATCATCCACCACTGGGAAAATTACAGAAGGTATCCCTATATTAGGGGGCGTGAAGTCTCCGAGAGTGCGGGATGACGATGGAATCAGTAGGGCACATTGCTCCTTCTTGCGCCACTGATGCTTGCTCTTCTAGGAAGAGGCCAGCTGAGATGATGATGCAGAGGTGGTGGTTGAAGCTTCTGAAGGTTCCGGCTGATTCAAGAATGACCAAATGATTCCATGGGAATGAGAAACCTTTTTACGAGCCATCCAGTCGTCGTATTTCTAGGATCACTGGTTGGGAACCTGCTGCCACTCACCTTCATCGTACCTACCACTATCTGACCACACAAAGACACTTTCCACTTGTGTTGGGGCTAGGCCTAGCCTCACTATGTTGTTATATACATGGACTTGGAGCTATTCCTTAAACAAATAACACTACTTGAGGGTGTGACCTAGAATCCGATGATAGGGGCAGCAGTTGGGGAGATCGGTGAGATTCGACTCTGCCGACTTTCTACACTCAGGAAAGCATACAATACCCTGCTCTAGCGCGCTATGGAAGTAAACATGGACATTATCCTCACTAAATGAGTATGTATAATGTGTTCTTTCTGGATAGGGAGACCTTGGAGCCTGGCCTTGATGGGGAGTCGGAGGGGCCTGTCGAGGAGGTGGACCCTGATTGTCCAACCTGGGCGGCGGTGGCGCATTATGCGGAGGTGCCTGCCGATTCTGAGGAAGCTGCGGAGGTGGAGGCTATGCATAAGGTGGAGGGAATTGGCGAGGTGGTGGGGATGGTGCTACTGGTATCAACTCTAGCTTCCTGGTGGCCTATATCTAGGCCACCGCGGTGGGCTCAGCTCTGGCAGCTCTCCTTGTTGGGATTTAAGGGGGCAACAGACGTGCCTTCCTGGCCTATTGCAGGGATTCTTAGAGGTGTTGGCCCTTATCTGAGAAATCTCTGAACCCTCCAGGATAGTTCTGAGTAATCAGGGAGGGAACCAGTTCTGTCTTTCAATTCCCTATGCACATCTTCAGTAATTTCTCGAGGGTCAGTGGCATATCGAGGGAGTATGTGAGCCCCTTCCACTGGGAGATAAAGTCTGCGACTCTCTCATCAGGCCCTTCTTTTCACTTTAAGAGGTATGTGATACTGGTCTTACAGGTGGTAGAGCTGAACTGGTATAGTAACTTCCTACGAAGGTCCCCCCAACTGGTCATGGATCCGATAGGGAGCTGGTTGTACCAGACGAATGATGGCCCCACCAGTTTCTGAATGAAACAACGGAGCTTGGCGGCCTCCTGCTGTGCTAGAGTCCCCAACATGGGCCCACACCTCGAATTGAAGTGGGATAGATGTTGTGGAGGGTTTACCATCCCATTAAAGGGGGAGAAGGTGGGATTCCTGAAACCTGAAGGTGTCGGAATGTCATCCACCCAGGCCGGGTATGGCTTGCCATCCGGTGGGATTGCCATCGGCCATGTTTCCAATGCCTCAAGGTAGGATATGAGTGCTGCCATAGGATCATCCATGTGAGGGTCCCTGTCTTGATGAGGATCCCTAACCACAAGCGCGTTGTCTGGTTCTTCAACACGGTATATGGGTTCAGCGGCCTGTGGAGCGATTGGTGGAATGGCCAACGGGGCAGCTGGGGGAACCCGGGCTAGATTCCTCGGATTGCCTTACCGTTCGGGATGGTTTGGTGAGACATACTGCCCTCTCTTGCCGTGAGTTCCGGATTCAGACCTGTCAATGGTAGCGACATGATCAGGGTTCCCCGGAGGCATCTCGCCAAGGTGAAGCTATTCCTGTCCCTGCTGCCCCAGCCTAGGATAACAATAGTTGGTTCGTTGCTCTACAACGCATTCAGTAAGGAGTTTTTCAACCAACCTCTTCTGCTCAGCAAGTTTCTAGCACAACGTGGCCTTCTAGGGTTCCTCTTACTCCTTATACACTGAGGCGGATGGGTCAGAGTTCTTAACATCTTTGATATGCTCTTTTACCTTACTGACATTCCAGATGAGTACTAATGACTTGATGGGTGCTGGGAGACCTAGGAGGTTCCTCTTCTGATGGGTAATCCTCCCCGATGGGTCCAATAGTGGTGTCACACCCTCAAGGGGTAAGTCTCCATCGAGAAAATCCATCTCTTCCTCCTTTTCTACTATGTCATCCATGTGGACCATGACCCTTACCGGGGGAATGTCTTCAATATCGCATAGCGAGTCGGGTTGTCGTCGGATGGGGCTGCAGAGGAGGGAAGCATACTACCCCAGCCATGGACATGCACATGGGGGGTAGCCTCCCTAATGATTTTGCAGAGTACCTTAATAATCTGAATGCATTGCTGCTGGACGGCCTCACGACAACCTAGTGAATCGGGGCGCTAGGCCATAGGGAGTGCGACTAGATCGATCAAACGACACTGCTCGCTGAGGTACTCATAATGTGCTTGTCTCATTGGATATACCACGTGGTGATTACGGAGACTGAAATGCGTCACCCAAAGGGTGTAGAGGAGACACTCAACTTCCTCTGGGGTGGGGGACTCAGGTATGCATAAATCCCATGCTGTTGTGGGCCCGAACATCTTGGGGAAGCGGTCCGCTGCAAGGATGCTCTAGAAGATCCTTAGATCAATTTCAGTGTTTGGAACATGATTTCCCCACTCGCCAACTGGGGGTGGTTGAGGAACTGGCATCGGTAGTGAGGCAGACCGATGGGACGGTAGGTTGGCCAGTGGAGAATATGGCGAATAGGCTGACTGGTTGCCGATTCTTATGTTGTCCTCTGAGGAGTGTAGTGACATGGCCGCTACGTCGCGATAGGACAAGCTGACGACCACCGTTCCTGGCTCAGAGTCCAGGAATGTAGGTGGTGGGTTGCGATACTGCTCGCCTACCATTGGTCCCCAGAATAGCTCTCTGTGATCTCTTGTGGAGGTATAAAGTGCTTCCGGCGATGATGATAGTGACTACATGACCGTAACCTATGGGGTCACCAAAATTTCATCCTCCTGGATAAACATTCTGAGGGAGTTGATAATCCTATGTACCTTTCATTCTATAAGTACTAGGCTGATGTACCTCGTCCCTACCTCGACCCATGAATCAGATGGGCAATGGGAGGGTTCCTGAGCTAAGTCTCACTTTGCTTCAGAGTTTGAGAAGCAGACTAGTTTGACATCCATCTGGGCCTTCCCAGGATTTTTCTTGTGGTAGTGATGACCCACCTTCCTACCCCTAGGCGGATCTTCGGGATAGGATTGATTCCCAACATGTGGTCCTTTGGCTGTGCGGGTGTCAGGCCAGAGAGGGTTTCCACTTGAGACAGTCGGGGTGTGAGGATCACTGGGAAAAATGTCAAAGGGGACATAGGGAGGTCCTCCATGAATAGCACCGGAGTGCACAAAACCTCCGCTGGAACTGGCGGGAGCATATGGAGGACATCCATGGTTGGTGCGGGTGGAGTGAGGCCGACCTTCACCCCTATGGTTGTCGGGGTGAGGAGGACCTTCGCCAACTATGGAGAGGACGTAGGGAGGATCCCCACATTGGAGAGAGATCGGATGGGTAATTTCACCACATCGACGGTCAGAGGCAGGAGGAAGGGATCTATACCCGGTGTGATGGGCACATGAGAGGCTTCCGTACCGAACGTCATAGTTGTGGGGAAAACCATCATTAAGATTGGGGCTGGCATGGGGCAGACCTCCATGCCGAGCCTCGAAGCGGGTAAGACCCACGCTCTCGGTGGTGGTGGTATGGGGAGGACCTCCGTACGGGGTGGCATCGCCGTGGGTTGGTTCACGATGACCCCCGCTCGTGCCTGCGACCTATAGAGTGAACCCAGCCTGCCCGTGGGGCGGTTGGGGCCTCAATCCTAGTTGTACATATGAGCACCCCTACTCAATGTGTGCAGAGATTTGATGATATGTGTTGGCGGTAGCTCGTGTCACAGTAGCCATCGACGTTGAGGCCCCTTAGCGGGCGTCCTCAGCTCTTGCCCGATGTTGGCGTCAGGTCAGGAGAGCTGGTGTTGGTGGTGCAGGTGCATAGCTTACCTTCTCCTCCAGGAAGGCCGGGTGATGAAACTGATGTGGCCATGAGGGGGACCTTGTTGGGATCCCCTGGATTGGAGCTCTGATCAGCATGGGTCAGACGTCGCTAACCTCATCAGTGTAAGGCAGGGAGTCGTCAATGCGCTCTGGGGACAGGTTCCTGAAACGATTGAATGTTGGGGTGGGGAGAAGCAGCTCCCAGTGTAGCCCTCAGGGACGACGTTGATTGCTGGGCTTGGATGCCACCAAGTCCAGGTGGTCCATATCCCTGGTTGGGATTATTCCCTCCTCCTCGCAACGACGTACAAGGTCATTAATTACCATTCGTTGAATAATTTTTGATGGGGAGATGGGGCGTGGGCGCCCCATGGTTGTGGATGCAGAATCTGTTGCAGAAGTGGTGAAGCCATGTGAAGGGGTTGTTATGGTGTTTCCCCTTCCCCTACATAGGTGAGTGGGCGGTGATCACATTCCTATGGCCGCAATCTGATTTCTAAGAAGCAGGGAGATGGACTCATCTATGATGAAAGAAAAAGAAGTCGACGACCAATTCCCCAGCATCATCCCGTATCTCGTTACTGGTAAGAGGGATCCCTGTTGAAAACGTTGCAGAACGGGATGTCCAATGTTCTACTGCCCCAACTTCTTTTGAGTTTCACGCCAGGACCACTATTTTTCTTGGTGGGACCCAGCACCAGATAGCTGGATCCAGTGACACGTCAATCCATGGACTCCCCGAGCGTTACTAATATCCATATTGAGGAGAAGATCTTCACATCGGGTTCACCATTTATGTTTTTGATGCTTTTTCCGGGGTGCCTGTGTCTGTCTACTTAAGTGCGATAGGCACGAATTTTGTTACCCTGCATTCCTTCTTTCCAAGGCGGGCAACATTCATTCCTTGTTCAGGGACGTTTTATCTTTAATCGAAATGAGATAATGGGATGTTGGTTTTTCCTTCCATGGATTCCTCCATGGAACTCGTCACCTAGTCTAGGTCTCCCTCATAGATTTAATACATTTTCATGAAACACTTCCCAGCGCCATATCTTCATAGACACAAGTTAATTACGCTGCTTCTGTCAGGACATTACAAGATGTACGGTCAAGTCAGAAACCATTGATTAGGGGAGTAGTCACGCTGGTCATCACTGGCATGTCTGGATGCTGGGTATTGGTCTATCATTCTTTTTTCCCTTATTATAGGGCTTCTCAAGGGAGTGGAAGCCCGAGGAATATCACATCAAATGCATGGAATTGTATGCCATGGGCATGCATCTGAGGTTTTCCTCAGCTTCCTATGTTTAACATAGGGTATGCCTCATGTTTAACGTCCAGCGGAGATGGATCGGACTGATCAGAACACTGATTAGAGTGGATTAGGAAGAGGAACCCCCTTGGAGGTAATACCGATATTGGGGCCAACACGTGGGCAGCTTCCTGAATGCTGTGGGAGAGAATGAGGTTGAACGATCTCACAGGGATGTGGCGGCCCGAGTAAGAATCAGGATGGATGTTTTTTTTGGTCTTGATCATCGAAGAGACTTCCTACGTATCCCCATGGCAAGAAATAAAAATCTGTGTAGTTCATCTGGGAATGACTTACCATTGAATGAGGTTGACAAAGGCTTACCGCTGAATGGGGTTGCAATGGATTACCATCGGATGAGGTCAAACTAACATGAATGAGGTTGGAACGACCGGGTGGTGGTGGGATTGAACCTCAGGGGGGCTTCCTGTATACCATTCCTTGACATGGATCAAAGTCCTTGTAGTTCAGGATTTCATTTTGGGGGCTTACACTCTAGGATACCCAGGGTGTTTGGTGAACTGATGTGAGGGAGGTAGGAAAGACCGAGTGGTGGAATGGAACCTCATGGAGGCTTTTTATGTACCATTCCTTGACATGGATCAAAGTCCACATAGTTTAGGATGGGTTGTGTCGGCGAACCGACGTGAAGATGGACTAGGGGTCCGATGGGTGGTGGGATTGAACCTCAGAAAGGCTTCCTACGTACCATGACTTGACATGGATCAAAGTCCTCATAGTTTGGGATGGGTTTCGTCAGTGAACCAACGTGAAGGTGAACCCGGGGGTCCACTGGTGGTGGGATTGAACCTCGTGAGGCTTCCTACATACCATGCCTTGACATGGATCAACGTACTCATAGTTTGGTATGGGTTTCATTAGCGAACCGACGTGAAGGTGAACCCGGGGGTCCACTGGTTGTGGTCTTGAAACTCGTGAGGCTTCCAACGTACCATGTCTTAGCATAGATCAATGTCCTCATAGTTTCGTATGGGATGAGAATATAGCTTAACATCATGTTGGACTGGGGTGAACTGACGTGAAGGGGGGTTAGAACGATCGAGTTGTGGGCTTGAACCTCGTGGACCCTTCCTATGTACCTTTCCTTGACATGGATCAAAGACCATGTAGATTAGGATGGTCTATCGGAGAACCGACGTGAATACAGACCTTGGTCTAGGTGGATGGCGGGCTTGAACCTCAGGGAGGATTCCTACATACCATGTCTTGACATGGATCAAAGACCACGTAGTTCAGGATAGTGTGGGGCTTACAATCTAGGCTACCCAGGGTGTTAATGGGGGTTTGCGCACTGACATGCAGATGGTCGGGTCCAATGGATGTTGGGCTTAAACCTCATGGAGGCTTCCTACGTACCATGCCTTGACATGGATCAAAGTCCTTGTAGTTCAGGTGTACAGTTTAACGTCATGCGGGACGGGGGTGAGATATAGTTTAACGTCATGTGGGACGGGGGTGGTGTCATGGTCTATGCTTACTCTAAGCCCACGTGAGTCATGCTCAGTGTGAGAAACAAGAGGTAGCAGAGACCTGACGATCACGTCCCGAAAGGTGCATCCGTGGGATGTGGAGTGGGACTTATTCGTGGAACAACCCAGGGAGAGAGACATTGGGACTTACTCTGAGATGGAGGCCCGATGGTGACAAATCGCAGTAGGAGAGGGGTTTGGGACCGAAGAAACGAGGAGCCCCGTTCCATATCATGCCCTCCACAGTCCTTGGCACAGAGGAAGTGAGGAGGAGCAGGGGTGCTGCCTCCTAAAAGAAAAGATAGGGGCTTACACCAAGATGGCCACCCTTCCCCACAGACAAAATCCACTCCATGAAAGAGGATATCTTACCCTATAGAGACTAGGGGGCGTGGAGAATGCCCAAGCAGGGGGGACCCTATGTGTGAGGCACGAGGTTAGGTCATAGTTTAACATCATGTGTTGAGGACGATAGTTCTTGGAAGTTTAACGTCCTGTAGCTCGAACTAGGTGGGTTTGATCTGCACCCCTTGGAATTACATAACAGGTACCCTCTGCTCCTTGTGGGAGGGAAGGCACCGACAACGCTGTACTGTGGGGGTGTCGTGGAGTGAACCATCGAGGGGTCCGTGTTAGCATGGTTATGCGAAGAAGCAATAGCTGTTAGCATGCCTATGTGAATAAGCATTAGGTGAAGCAACTCAACGGGTGGTATCATCTAGGGGACTTTGAAGTCACATCGTGCAAACCTGTAGGGTCGTACGGGAAAAGGATTTTCTAAGCAGAGGGGTCTATAGGCAGGGCCTTTTGGAACTCTGTTGCTCCGCGTGGTGGCGGACACTTGCGAAGGGGTGTGCTTCATGAAGTGGGCTTCCTTAGCCTTATCAGGGGGCAGAGGTGAAAATGTGAGTTGATTCGCGAGGTGCAAGGGCATTCGCAGAGCACACCCTCACAGAGCAATGGTGCCTCGTGAAGCAAGGTGTCAGGAAGTAATTTGCTTTGTGAGGTACAGTGTTCCTACCTTAGCATGTGTATCATGTGTACATGAAGGGTGCTTTGTGAAGCATAAATGCTCCGCGATGACCCGGGTCCCCTTTGGGATCCCCTTCCTTCGCGAAAGCCCTTAGGCCTTGCAAAGGGAATCCCTCTCATAAGAAGGGATAAAAAAAGACAACGGGGAGGCACTTCGCGAAGTAGAAGTACCTCGCACAGCTCATGGTTCACCGATTGGATGACTGTTTTGCGATTTGGGAGCTAGGAAGCCGAAAGATTGGATTGTTCGTCCTTGAGAGCTTAGGGGGAGCTCGGTATTTATAGGGAAGAGGTGCCATAGGGCGGAGATCACGCGGTGCAAAGAGGGGCTTAGGGTCTTCGCATCGGGTCGCGAACATCAAATGGGGTCATGGAGCCTCCTGCCTGCATTGCTTCGCGGCAGAATCGCGAACGTAAAATTCGTCTACGGATTGTCCCGCCTCCCTTTCATCACGGCGTGCTCACGAATATCAAATTCTTTCGTGGAGCCTACCTCCTTTGTTTCTTTGTGGAGGCCATGGTGCTGGGGGGACTCTGTGAACTGGCTTCGCGAGGTAGTCCATGGGGCCGTCTTGGGGCCTTCTCTTTGACCAGAATTTTGGCACCAACAATGTTGAGATCAACAGAACCATTCAAACAAATTATAGGTCATCTGTTTAGTCAAATTTACCATTTAACTCTAGGTAAGGTTATAATACACTTCGTATTGAAATTGATCAAATTTTCACTTGGGAAAGACTAGGGTTATTAAAAAAGTATTATGGTTTTATATAATGATTTTAGTACTGAAATTTTTACATTCTAGCCTTTTTAAATTAGTACTATCCTTTTTTATTCAAACATAAATACTAAGAACCTTGAATTTAATGAATTTTTTAATTATTTTATTTAATTAACTACCAATTTTTTATTTCACCAAGTAGTGGCTGTTCTAAAATAGCTAAATTTGATTATTTTAATTTATATCGTGATTATTTTCAGAATTTTTAAACATTTCAAAAAATGACACTTTTCTAAAACATATTGAAAACATTTTTATTACTATGTAAGAAATATTAATTTTCTTATTTTGGGAGTATTTTATGAGATGAGTTATTTGTTATGGAGTCCAAAAAACATTCATTAAATTTTAATGATAGCCCACTTGACATATAACTAAATTTCTTCCTGATAATCTCTAATATTTTTTATAGGAGGATAATAAGATTTAAATTAGTAATGAAAAGGGGTATCCATAGATCAACAAAATAAACTTTTGGGAGTCTTTAAAAAGAACAATAAGGCTCTAGGATGAACCCTATGCAACCTTCCTAGAAATAGACCTTTCATAATCATGATTCGAATCATAATGGTGGATTATTCTAAACTAGTTAGTCAGTATGAAAAGAGATTATGTCTAATAATTCAGGAAGTAGTTATCAAATATGTGACCAATTTGATGGATGTTGGAATAAATTTTCAAATATCGGACAACCAATGGGTGAGTCGTATCCAAATATTACCCAAAAAGAGTAGATTCAGAAATTTAAAGAATGAATTCAATGTACTTATCCCTATTGGAATTTTAAATAATATTGGTTATATATATATAATAGGTAACTATACTTAGTGACAAGGATATTCCAATACTCTCTCCTATTCCTTAATGATAATATCGAGAGACTTTCATTATAGTACCATAATTTTTTTTGATGATTTTTTGGTGTCATTAGATTCACATTGCACATAAGGATAAATAAAATGACATTTAAGAATCCATATAGAAATTTTTCAGATAAAATAAATCTATTTGGGTTGTGTAATGATCTTGGAATATTTAAAAGGTGTTTTATGAGTATAATTTCTATGATTTTGTAGGAGTTCATTCTGGTTTTAATGTATAATTTCATATTGAATAGTTCATATTTTATTTTTTTTGAAAATGATTGATGTTATCCTTATAAATTATATTGATAAAATCCATGTAATAAACTTGTATAAATTAAAAAATTTATTAGATAGAGAAATTGTGATAGGATATATAGTATCTAATGAATAAATATGAGTTGATAAGTCTAAGGTAAATGTTATTTACTCACTGTTATCCCCAAAAATATTGAAGGATCTAAGATGTTTCCATAGACATGTTGGGTTCTTGAAATAGTTTCTAAAATATTTCAATAAAATAAGATTACATTTTTCTATATTTTTATAGATGATCCCCAATTTTTATTCTATGATAGTTTTGAAGAATCATTTAGGAAGGTGAAATGGATGTTAACATCCCCATCCATTATTTATCCCCTATATGGGATTTAACTTTTGAATTAAATACTGATGTATTAGATTATTAACTATGGTTTTTTAAATCAAAAAGTAGTAAGGAGTCTCATATCATAGCTTATACATCTTGGATTCCAAATTCTATAAAAGATAATTACAAAACCATTAAGGATGATTTTATTGCGATTATTTTTACTCTAGAAAAAATTAGATTTTATCCATCAGAATCCAACATTATTTCCTTACCTAGTCATTATGGAATGATATTTTTTAAGAGTAATCATAAATAAAAACTTCAGATACACAGATTGATTATGTTACAAAAGGAATTTTATATAAAGATAAAATATAATATCCGTAGTTAGAACTTAGTGGTTGACCATTTCAGTGGGCTACTCAATGTTCGAATTGAAAACATAGAAATATAACCACCTTTTAGGGAAACCCTTCCAGAAGATGAATATTATTCTACTAAGAGTTTTCAACCATGGTATGTTGAACCCATTAATTAATTAGTTTGTAATGAAATCCCCAGTTTTTTTCGAAGTAATAAATTTCTTTGTTAGTGAGTGAAATAAGTATTTATTTATGATATGACCCTTATTTATGGAATATTGTTAGTATCAAAATAATTAAAATATATTTCCTATATTATGATATTCAATTAGTGATATCATTCCATTGTAACTTGAGTTTTGGTGGCTAATTTTGAAAAAAAAACTATAGCTTTGATGGTTCTTAACATTGGTTTGTTTTGGAAAAATGTTATAAATAATTCCTTTCAATTCCATAAAAAATGTAAAATATATCATTTTTAAGGGAATATTTTCATGAAAATTGAGACTCCATAATAATATTTTTTGTTTTTTATGACTTTTATGATTGGGTTTGGATTTCATGGGACCATTTCAAAATAATTTCGGGTAACTTTATATTCTTATTACTATTGACTATTTTTTCAAGTGGGTAAAACATTATCCCAATTTAAATGATGATGCTAAGTTATTTTCTAAATTTATAAGATCATGCCAATATTACAGGTTTGAGGTACCAAAATTTATCATCACATATTAAGGAACCCACCTATACAATATGACTTTAGATAAAGTTTTGATTAAATATGGATTTTATCATAAGGTTTCAGAACCTTATCATTCTCAATGAAATTGAATGGATGAGGTATCAAATATAGAGATGAAAAACATGATTAAAAAATATTAATATAAATATGATATATTGGATTACAATATTATATGATTATATTTTTACCTATGGAAGAAATTTTAAAAAATTATTGGATAAGTCACCTATTTGGTTGGTGTGCATGGGATCTTTTCACTGAGCAATAGTGTTAGAACACAATGATTTTTGGAAGATAATGATTTATAAAAATAATATGTATGAAGATATAATGGATCAAAAATATCTATTGTAGTTGTTATACGAAACTAGAATCAAATATTTTAAAAACAATAGGTCACACATGTGAAAACCCAAATCTATCTAGGAAGAATTAATTCCTCGTAAGGAGTAAATAGAATGAGATAAAGTGTTTCAGTTTTACTCTTTAAACGAGATTTTTATTAATAAATTTCATACATAATAGACTAAAACTTTTATTATTAATAATTTTTTTCCTTTTGGTTATATGAATATCAAATATTCATATAATTATTCACAATTTTTACTCAATGGGAATAAATTGAATCCATTCAAATATATAGTGAATAATATTATAGGGGAGGCGATTAAACATCATGTTTCGGAGTAAATATGATTAAAGTTCATATCCTTCCTTCTCGTATATTTATACTATGTTATAATTCATGTTTTTGACACTCATATAAAATGTTTTACGTTGATAAAATTGAAAAAATTAATGTATGTGGGAGGTCATCCTTTGTTAATGGTGTAATTTAGGATATTTTATTTATCATTTTTGAATAATTATTTTTCAATTTGTTGTGTTTTTAACCTTTATGGAATAATTGAATATATTTATAATTTTATGAACTATTAAAATTATGATAATTGATTTGAAACCTGAAACTAAACTTAAAGGAATACTAAAATAAATCTCTATATCTATTTCCCACCTTATTTTTCACATGTCTTCATGATCCCTTGAATTTTTTTATCTATTTTTTGATAGTCATCTAATTTTTTTCCCTTTCACACTATAAGTTAATTATCATGGTTGAATTGTTAAAAAACACTCATCATTGATAACATCTCGATATATTTTTCAATATACTCTATTAAATTTATAAAATCTATTTAGGTGGATAGATTTGATCTCTTTATGGTTGATGAATAATAGATTCCAATTTTTTCCATAGGTTCTCTCTATAACTGTTCCTAGTTTCTTTTATCATTCCTATAAAAGAAAAAATGAACTATAAATAACATTATTTGTATCCATACAAATCATTACACAACTAAAATCCTTGATTTTTTTTCTTCCAGATCTTTTTTGGCACTATCCATTTGAAAATTATTCGTTATTTTATATTGGGTAGTGTAATTAATTTTTAGTTCTCTCCTCAACCTTATATGGGTAATAATTAACCACATTTTATTTTCCCAATAATTTAATTTTTTTTTACATCTATTCTTTTGGATACTGTGGATTTAACTTATTCCAATGGACCATTCTTATCAATAGTTTGGTAGGAATAAACATTTACTAATTACAAAAATACTATCTAGATTTATTTATCTCATATTTAACTAGAAATAGTATATTGTTTTTTTCTTAGCTAGTACATATTTATTTATAAAAAACTTTTCCTTAAGACCCCTAATTTTATTCTCAATGTTTCCCACCTTTATATCATTATTATTGATCTCATTCTAACTAAGGACAAGGATATTGATTTCCTTAAAAGATTAACTTCTTTAAATTAAAGAATCAATTTTATTTTTTATTCTTGTCAAATTGTTCAGGGGAAATTTCAAGTAAGAGTTTTTATTTCCATTGAAATTACAATTTTTGGTTTTTGTTTTCATTCATTTTCTCTTTAACCTTGCTATAATTTCTTGAAATAATGGAAATTATCTCATTGAAATCTTTACCAATCACATTAGGATACTCTATACTCTTACAGATTACTAACATCATTATTTCAATCATCAATAATTCATGGATATTTATATAGATCTTAGACCTGATTCCAATAGTAATAACTTATGAAAATTTACTATGTGGTGGAAATTCATTAGTTTCTTTTAATAATTCACTTCAATTAATATCAACAACTTGAATTATTTAATGTTCTTTATCCACAGAATAGTATCTCACATATCACTTAATGTGTAGTGCTGGAAAGAGTGGGATAAACGCATAGTATTTACATGGTTTTATACTAATATTTACTCCATGAAATGTTAGATAGATATCCCAACATGGTTTCTCCAATCTTATATTATTTAAGATTATGAGGGATTAGAAAAAAAATTTATATTCCCCAGAAATGGATCATTTTATTGTCCTAGTTCTACACCACAAATAAAAACTATTGTCCCTATTTTTGGTTATACACTCCAACTATCGTGATATTAATTGAATAGTTATACACCCTAACCAAAATCCTCTTCAGCAATGGGATATACAACCCGGTGATATGTTGGTCTTTTTTTCATTGATTTAGTATCAGGAATTTCTTCTTATCCTCAGATTATCCTTCTATATGAAGCTATAGTATGTCGATTTCTCATGTAAACATTCATAATCCTAAAACCTCCCTTAAAAGGAACACTTTATTGGATAGAAATGAATAAATATAGATAAGAAATCCCTAATTCCAACGTCTTGTATGTGCCAATATAAATATTTTCACTGAGGGTATATGAGTCACACATAAGAGAAGAATTCTCCTCGAAAAAAATTATACAAGATTTGGAGATTGGATATTATTCACCAAACAAATTTACAACATAAAATATATGAGTTATCAACCATATTGTAATTATTGAATAATTTTTAACTAAAAAATAATAGACCTTTTGTAAATTCCAAAAATTATCAACCTTAATGAAAAATACAATGCTCAAGTTATTAATAACTTGCTCAGTCCCTAAAAAACTCTAGGAAACATGAAAAAAATTTAAAATATACATAGGGTGATCATAATAGGTATACCATAAAGGATCATACCAATGGTCACTTTTGAAAATGTAAAATATAATAATAATGAACTAGTGAACAAATAGTACAAATAACAAGCACATAAATTGGTCAACAATCCATTCCCAACATCACTATAGAACTCCTAAAAATTAACACATACTAGTATAAAACATTATTGTTGACATAAGTATAATAAACAGTTCCTCACAACCACTTCCACATTGATTAACCACTCCTAAACCCCAAATTCATATGTCATGTCCTCCCATACCTTCAATATCATTGGATCACATATCCATCCATCCTTGATGTGGGTCAAGATGCATCCATGCCTACCCCCACCCTTATAAAATCTATTATCAAGTACTAGAATTAGTTATATCTATAACACAACCACATCATGTTACCATGGATGTAGCGTATCATGAATATAAAGAACATCAACCTTATTCCCCATATAACCAAGCATGACCACCAAAAACATATACTATTATCATAAAAATTAGAATATCTTCCACCATAATCATTATCATAACTAGTAAACTCAACTATTGGATATCATTATCACCAATACTAGATATTGTGTGGGAAAGTGGGGGCGTATAGTAATATTTTTCTCTACAAACCTGGATGTTGGTGGAAACACTTGGGACCCAATACATTTGGGCATTGGTATGTTTATTCATCTCTTGATGGGTTCATATGAATAAATTTGAAAATAATTGGTAAATAAATATCACACAATACCCTATATAAGTATTACCATTTTACACCATTAGTTAATTCATGACAGTAATGCCAACAATCACCAGACCCATCCATCTCACCATAAAAACCATCTTCCAAACACCATAACATATCCTATAAAATACCCTATATCCAAGCAGGTGACTAACATCACCTAAAATAACCCAATAAGTTTATCATAATCCCCAAAAATTCATGGAAAACACATCAGCCAATAAAACACACATTTTGACTATCATATCCCCACAAATTGAGTTTCAAAGATATATCAAAATATATTACATCATCTCTTAATTTTTTGTTATCACAATAATCCAAATTTATTTAGGGAAAAATTAATTATCCTAATATATGTTCTTATCATCTTTTTATGTTGTGGGTTCAATAAATATACATAATAAGGCTTTTAAAAATTAAAATTATTTTATAAAACAAAAGGATTAAAAATAAGGTGACTAATTTTTATTAACATTTGTCATTATTATACTCATAATTAATATAATAAAACAGGTAAAATCATGAAATTAATCCAATACCAATCAATTTCTATTAAATAAATTTAATTTTCAGATAATTTCATCCCATACTATCCACCAAAAGGGATAAAAAATCTTGTGATTCTTATTGATTCACAAAAATTGATGATTGAAAAAGGATCCCATACCATGAACTGATATCCAACACTCCTTGGAAAAAAATGGAAGGTTAGGAATAATTCAACACTAAAGTAAATACCACTGATACCTAAGAAAAACTAGGTACGAAAAATCCTCACTTTATTGGAAACTGAAATAGAGTATTCCTCGAGAAAACTAACTAACATAAGGAATAATAAAAAATAGAGAATATAAAATAAGGATCAATACCTCAATTTTTTAATCTTATATCAACACATAATGAGGTGTTCAAATTCTTAAGAGGTTTGTCTGGAAGCTAGTGATTAGTTAATTAGATGATTTTGACTCTAAGTAGAAGAAGAAAAACCAAAAATTTATAGATAACCATTTTTATAGAGGAGGATCTATTTGGATTCACCATGGCATGATGGCCCTCAAAACACCTTTGGTGAGGCTGATTAAAGCACAAATCATGAAATCAAGATTCAAACACATGATTATTTTTAATTTTAAAACTATTTTGGTCATCACTATAGCCATGTTTGTTATGTTTTCTAGGATTTTTCATTCCCCAAATTCTCAACATAACCAGACACTAAGGCATTGTAGCAATATTTTCTCTATTTTACCTTCACCACATCCATGACTATGTTGTGGGGATCACAACATTTATATTTTTTCTTAGGTAAATCATCCTAGAACAACACAAGGAAAAATAGGATCCCCCAAGGTGTTTATTTTTTCCCCATTTCCAATAGGTGGAGGCCTCATGTTAAATGCCCCTCTAAATGGCCTCTTAGTTAGTTTTACTTTTCATAGTTCATCTAAGCACTCCATGGAAAATCATAAAATTATTTTGGCCAAAAAAATTTCCCCCATGGACAATACTCTAATAAAAATTCATGAGGGGTGAAAAAATTCCCATGACCATGATGTAGTAACATTTAGGAAGAAAAAGATCTTCTCTAACCTCTAAAAAATAAAAAACTACCTCTTGAGTCCGTAAAACATTAAGAAAATATTAAGTGTATGTTATTAGTAATAAATATGATCCCATTGTGTAAATATCGATCATTTATCACCCCTGAGAAATCATAAAGAACCCAATAAATGGAAAAGTAAAGGAAAGGGTTTGAACAACCATCCCATGAGATACCTCTTAGGGATCAAATTATAACCCAAGTGAAACTATAAATAAATAATTACTAGCAATAGGGGAAAAGTAAAATTCCATAAATAGGCAAATGATCAAGCATTACATCACCGAATGAAAATGAAAACAAAAAAAAACTCATAACAACTCTTGTAAATGAGAGAAAATCAATGTATCATGTTATTTGATACTCTTCTCCTAGATACCGCACCTCCACAACACACAAATGAAAGGGGTAAAAGGCCTATGAAACACTTTATATTTAAAGTTATGAATCTCAACTTGTCACTCCCCGAACAGTATGTCATCATTGATTACCAAGTCCCCATTATCAATGGAATGAGAGTCATCAAAATATATTAAAGAATCTGAGACACATATAATACATGGTGGAACTGATCCATCCATGGTGGGAGTACCAGTTGATATTCCACATCATCAAAATTCTCCAAGACCCGAAAAGGCCAAAAAAACAATGTAGAAAGATTAATACCCCAACCAAACCTCCACTATATATTATGAGGGGAACCCATCATGAAAAATTTGTCTCTAACCTAATTTTATAGGGGACTATTCATAATTTCATCATAGGAATTATGATGGTCATTCACTACCTATATCCACTTATAAACCATCTAGATATTCCCAATCATGGTTTACGCACATCAGGACCAATGACACTGGACACCCTAACTCCAATTTGAAACAACATTCAAATATATGTCCAATAATACAATTCCTTAAATAGAACCCTTTTAATGGATAGGTAATGTGTATTATTTTAGAAAAATATTACCAAAGAAAATTTATTCCTACATGATCCTCCAAAATCAATGACTCATGCCTGAAACATATACTATATTTTATAGATGATTCGTTCTGTCTACCTATCTATCTAATGTTGGGAATCATTACATAGGTGTCAGTGATATCCAAATTTAGGATAAAATACTCTCCAGAAACATGTGTTCAATCATGAATACTAATCATAATTGATTTTCCTTAGAATAACATGAATCCATTAACCTTCATCCACAATGCACCATATTAGAGAATCCATGAAACTTGACTCACATATCACAAGTAAATGGGTCAAATTCCTCATATGGTCCATGATAAAAAATAAAGTATCAAGTATTACATGATCATAGGGTAACCTATTGATGAAATCAATCAAAATTTAATCCCACATCTACTCATGGAAATATAGCGGTTAAAACCCCTAAAGAAACATGGTGCTTAGATTTCACTTGTGGAAGAAATAGATATAGTCCCATGAACTCTGCTACATACTTCTTTATACTAGGCCCCCAAATCTAT
The DNA here is from genome assembly GCA_963277665.1 of Viscum album. Classification (NCBI taxonomy): domain Eukaryota; kingdom Viridiplantae; phylum Streptophyta; class Magnoliopsida; order Santalales; family Viscaceae; genus Viscum; species Viscum album. Next base: position 1,411,739,492 of record OY728125.1, read on the forward strand.
ATCCTCAGTCTATAATAAATCTTAGAACCCTTGATTTACTGCTATGGGTGAGCTATGAAACTCAATGGGGGTCCTTCTTACATTTAAAATATAATGAAAACCCACCCTAAACAACCTTTATCCAACCACCACTCAGGAGAATCACCATTGCCAACACTATCTCAAATCACCTCCACCTAAGAGTCACCAGTTAGAGTCTCCTCTATATTCCATGTCAAATAAGATTACACAGTCATATGATTTGGATAATCTCTATCAAGTAACACCTCTATAGTGATATGAATGGTTTTGTTCTCTTATATCATGTTTTAAGAGCCACTAAACACTCAAATGATATTACCTCCTGACTTCCTTATGATCAAACCAATGACAATGTTTTCATTTCCTAGGGTGAAATATAAGTGAGAATCATAATCCTATAGAAACTCCATTTACCTCCACCATCATAGATTCAAATTTCACTGAGATAAGATATACCGTATGATCTTGTAATTGATGTTGAACATAAAGGTCTTTGTGATGAGTAATTTTCTCCATAAATTTATGTAAAACACTAATAATTTCATCTCTAGATCTTGGGTGGTATGGTTTTGTTCCTGGAGATCCAACTAACTACAACCATAAGTTATGAGAGACCTTTTTATTAAGAATAATCCTAAACCCAAACAAGAAGTTTTATAAAATACCAAAAAAGACACCACTTCTTCTCATAATTGATTCACTAGAGCATTGATGAACCTCTCCTTCTGGCAGTTGAATGTTTACAAACCCTAATTACTCAGGGTTAAAGGTTGGTCCTTCAAGTTTAAGGCTATTAGTGATGTCTTAATCTGGGAAGAATAGGATATTTAAATTCAATTATATCCTATAAGGCCAATGAATTGGTGTACCTCTACCACGTTCTTAGGTGTAAATAAATAAATTAATACATTATCCATAGATGGGTCCATGAACACATGCTGTTGGGAGACTATAAGCCAAGGAAATAAACTTCTTATTTCTAATACTTGTACATACAAAACATTAAATAATGTTAGTGATCTAGGGGAACCTATAGTAAACCCAAATATGGTTAATTTTCACATATTTAGATCAAATGTAATTAAGGATTTAATCAACAAACATCCCAATGAACTTTCCCATGAACCTTACTAGATATGTAATCTTACAAAATGACATGAACATGAACATAATGTTTCCATACCTATATTTTAAGATATTATTTAATATATCGATATGATTTACATTAATATATTGATATTTAGACCATGATTTCATCGGAAAAAATAGTTTACTTAAAGTGATTAATATATCACCTATTATTAGAAGAGGGAAACCTTTGTTGATCATTTCCCAAATCAACCTCTTATAGTCATTGTAAAACAATAGAATACCATATATATTCATAGATAATACAAATGGATCACCCCAATGGGGTAAAATATATTAGATAAACCCATATTAAATATATTATTAACAAGGAGCCTCAACTCCCACAACTCTCCGTATTCCATCTGATTGGGATAGGTTGATATCATATACATTCCGGTTTGTAACTCTATCCTAAAATAGACATTATTAAAATGTGTTACTACCATATTCTCATCCAATAATACATCCAAAAACTATTAAATGACCATGGGATCAGGAACCACCTCATCCTCCTTTGAAAACTCCACCAACTATGACAAATGATGTTACACTCACCTTTTGTAGCTCCATTAACCAATGAATAACATTCATTGGACTTCTATGTCTGATAACATTGTGATCCTACTGAAAAAATAAACAACTAAATTAATAGAATAAAACTAATCCATGTTGGGGGTAACATTAAATAGATGAATCTAAAATAAGATGAAATCCCCACTTAGTGGTGATTCTACATAATCATTCATCATTTCCAACACACATCAAACAGAACATTCGGACCTGCAATTGGCATTGATGACTTCCTGAGAAATAAAAACCTTTCAATATCTAATAAATTTTAATGGAAAAATTTATGTTCCATGAATGATTAAAAATATCAGAAATCAAAAAAAAAACTATGTCAAAATATAATCTAATCATACCTCAAAATACCTCTAGCTCTACTATCACTAACAATTCCATAGGTTGGGTCTTCTAGTTCCAACTCCCCTAACTCACTACAGATAACCCTAGAAACACACCCTTTTGTAGAACCATAAATATGAGGAATATTACACTTTTTCATTCAATAGACTTAGATTCATTTTTTCTTATCATAGGGGGCCTAAAATACCTTATCCTGGACTTTATTCCATTAGCATGTCACACACCAAGCTCTACTAAAACCTTTTCCCTACCCAGTCATAAAATAAGCATAAATATTTACCATAATATCAATACCATATCTCATTATAAAACCATTGAAACAAATTTTTCCTAACACCTTCCTCTAATTGTACCCCTTTAGGGCAAAAAATATGTAAAAGAGATAATGACTACTAATTCCTGCCAACAATAATCCCTATGTTAGAGACTAGCATCAGGGTAATATGATTCCCAAACATGAGAGAAATTTCACATAATAATTTTTTTATTTTATTGGGAGAGGTGATATAAATAACCAAATAAATATATCATATGAAATAAAATAGGGATCAACTATCAAACAATTCTTGAGAAATGTAAGAAAAATAGAAATTAAAATTTTCAAGTAGAGACCAAAAAACCTAACCCTATGAAAACAACATAATGATATATTCAAACCCAAAGAAATTAATGTCTATATTGATTCTTTAATGACTATTAGAAAACTAAATTAGATTTTATATATATGTAGGGTGAGAATAACAGGTATACTTTTTATGGTTATATACATGGAATCTCATGAAAATGTAAGAAGAGAGTACAAATGCCCTGATGAAAAAATAGTTCAACCAACAAGCATATAAACATGTAAACCATTCAATACCAAACTCTCCATTAAATTCTCATGAAGTAACTCATAAAATTATAACAAAATATCATTAAAAGTAATATAATAAATGCACCTTTCATCCAATTCCATTCGAATGCACCACTCTCATTCCCCAACATCATATGTCTTGTGCTATCATTCCTTCTATATCAACACAATGCATATCTATCAATTTATAATGTGGTTAAAAAAATATCTATTACAACTCCACCCTAATAAGGTCACAATATCATGATAACATCAATTATATCCACATCATAACCTCATCACATAACCAAGATAGTATGTTATCATGAATTTGAACATAATTAACATTTTTCTCTCCTCCTACCATGCATGACCTGCACACCATATCATATCCTTATCAACAATTTTAATCTTAACCCATAACAATAATTTTTAAATTTACTAATTATCTATAAAAATATCCATCCTGAGAATCACTAGTAAAGGATCAACGAGGAATTGAGGGTAACTATGCTTCTGCTTCACCACCTACTAGGATGTTGAGGACAATATCCTGGACCCAAAATATTACATTGTTGGTATGGTTAACCAAATCGGTTTGGGTGTGTATGAAATTAATATAAGAGGACAATATAAATAGATATTACACAATACCACAGATTATGGATCATGTCTTACCCCAATTGTACATTGAAATCAATACCACAACACCTCATGGCATCCAACACCAACTAATACCACCACTAAATAAATCACCACCTAGATCAAAGTCATATACAAGAAATCAAAATTATTATATTTAAGAATTAAATAATTTTTAGGATTAAAAATTATCAAAAAACATCCCCTTGTTAGGAAATTTCATTACACATTTAGGTCTATACCATTCAATATCTATTAGTATATAATCCATTTATAACACATTAATTCCAACCCATAATTTTTAAATTACTAACCCATTCCATTTTAATTTCATCATTACCATTTCATTAAGTAACTACTAGGTTATGGCCATAAATAATCCTAAAAAAATCCAATCACTAATCAATAACAACCACTTCATTACCCACTAACCATTGCCATAACCCATCCATATCACCACATCGATCACTGACCAACCACCAGAAATCATCCAATAACATACCTCATAACCAAACTCATTACCATTATCGCCCTACAATCACCAATATGGTTTACATAACCACCTGAGCTTCACAAAAACACATCAACATAGAACAATGAATTTTATCTTTCAATATACTAGAAATTATTTTTCAAAAGGATTTCAATATACTTAATAATATATATTTCTTCGGTATTATCATGATAATATTGATTTATATAGGAAACCAATTAATTAGAAATATATAAGTTCTTAGAATTTTATGCATGGGGGTCCAAGATAACAAAAAAAAGTGTCATAAATTAGAATAAATAAACCACAAACAAGTATCTTCCAAAAAAGGTTATTGTTTGGAAAGAATATTGGGCATGTGGAACATCATTAGAAACATCATAAAAAAATTAATAACGTGTTTTTACTCTCATAATATTAAATTTAAGTCATATATATATATGAATATAATTGTTTGAAACATATTACCGACCCATGGGAAGAAAAAATCATGAAATTCCAATAGATCCACATAAAATATTGAGAGAATTAGGATACCCTACCTCAATATGATTTCTAACACTCTTCAGGTTTAATGAAATGGAAAGAATGATATATCATTGAAGGAAACACCACTAGAGCTTAATAAGGACATCATACTATCTATCCATGCTTTATTTCCATCCTAAAAATAGGATATCCACCATAAAATTAACTCCAAAGAGGAAGAAGAACTAAAACAACTATGAAGAGAATAGAAGGAAGAGTGTATTGATTTGAGAAGCTTAAATCGAGATAGATTGAGGTATTCAAGCACTAGAGTGGTGGATTTTTATGGTGTTGAGAAGTTAAAATATTTACTAGTGATTGAGGGGGTAAGACAAATATACCAATAGAATCATGTATTCCCATTTTTATAGAGTAGCATTTGATAGCCTTCCACACAAAGTGGGGTTCCTCAAAGTTCCTATGGTGAGGATTATAAAAGAATATATATGGAATTCAAAATTTGAACCCCAGGTTCCCTTATATTTAACAAACCATATTTACCATAATCATGAAGTTGTTATAGACACAGTCTTGTGTTTTAATACCTCCCATAATGCTTCCACAAATGAATACTATGACATATTGGTAAGGGGTTGACTATTTTCTCTTAATGACACATAAGACTACAATATGTTTAACACCACCATTCCTATTTATCATATATAAAATATCCAAACATCATGCTTAAAATAATAGGATACCTAGAGAATTTCTCTCATACATATTACAAAAATATTGAAACTTTATTCAAAAAGACTTCTAAAACTTCTTGTCAGGATATTTGTTTTCCACAATCAATCCCGAAAATATAAAACTAACTAAATGGAAAACCCCTATACTCCCAAGGATAAAACAGAAAGTCCCACTCTCAAGCCTTAAAAAAACTTCAAAATTGACAAAAACATTCCCATGAAGACATTTCGGAGGCATTAAGTACGACCAAAAGTCACTTATATCCTCCAAAACACCTCCAAACTCCCTCTTAGAACCACCAAGACCTATAAAAACATAAATAGGGGGATCAAAGATATCAAAGTCAAAATATTCTATATCCAAATGCCCTCCCCCAAAGGAACCTCTTCGAGGCCCAAAATAAATAAAGCGAGGTAATGACCCACAAATCCAACCTCTAATAATTCACTGGTTGGCAATTAGCCCTGAGGGTATATCAATCACAGACATGGGGGAAATTTCCATATAGATATTTATGGAATAAGATATGACAAGAAATCCCACCTACCAAAACAATGAAAAAACGAAAAGAAATAGAAATACATATAATTTAATGATTAAATGGAAAAAATTGAAAATACATGAATGAATTTGTGAAATGTAAAACTATTCAATGACCAAAAATTCATGTAACTACTAATAGATACTCAACACCTTTGATCTAATAACATCTATCTCGATCACTAACCTGTTCCTATTGACTGAATAGTAATTTTATATACATTAAGTGAGCATAACATGTTCACTCACTAGGATCGTAGTTGAAACCTTCCTTGAAAAATGAGAAATAAGTATACAAAATCGATTGAAAATCAAGTCTCTCTCACTAAGTATTTTATAAAATTAATCTATAATATAGAATATATATATATATATATATATATATATCTGTGTGTGTGTGTGCACCGTACTTCCACTTATCCACTAGTTTGTATCTATCACACCCTAATAACTACCTATTGTGATCACCCTGAAACAAATAATTGATCCCTAATGTTATTTAGGCCTCAGCACTACATACTTTAATTCCACACAGGTCATAAACTCTAATGGTGGAATCAGTCTAGATATTTATCACATCATCGACATCATCCTACCTTTAACCAAGTGTATTTTTGGAAGTCACTAAATCTTTGGTAAATTCATTATACCACTATCCGTCATAAATCATGGTTTTATAAACATGGGAAGCCTAAGGAACCACAACCAGATACAATTAGAAACTATAATATAATCTATAATAAACCACACATAAATTTTTAATAAAACATAGTGCTATGACAACCAAGGTATAAACACACCATATATTAAAATCCATTATAGACCAAGATACACCTACTCATCTATATCTATAAGGAGATTTGGTGAGATGGAGAATCCATCCATCTGTTATCTCACAATCCTGGACACCACCTCCAACTTCCATTACTAAATATATCACATAAAAAAACTATACAAGTATCATGTTTATGTTATTTAAATAATTAAATATTAATTAATTCACAACAAGAAATTTTTTGATTGACACTTTGATCTTATTAATCCATGAACTGAAGTAACTATAAATCCATTTACTTATAATAACAAGTACATCATCATTATTTATGAGCATCATAAACCAAACACATTTATTTATTCTTTCAATTATAATTTGATGAATCATATGAGTACACTATCAATATAACTATGCCGCCTCTTAAAAAAATCAATCAATGTTTATAGAAAAAACACATAATGTAGTTGGATAGTGATCAATAAAACATCATATGACCATCTAACCATCATGAAAGCATCATGAATGAATCAATAATGAATATAAAATCAAAAAGAACACCTCACTATAAAGTTTTCCATTCCATATGATTCCCACGCCATTTTTTATAATACAATACATCCCACCGTCATAGGTCTTTTCCATCACTACAACCTAAGGTCTCATCCCATCAGTCATCATATCTATATTCAATCAACAAAACCCCTATAATCCAAACCATTGTTTGTCAATGTTACTAACCATAATAAAGTCATTAAAAAAATAAGGATGGATCTAAATTCCTATAAAACACATCTGTTATAATGGAATTTTTTATCATAGGATAAGGCAATAAGTCCTTGACATTGATGTATTTAAGAACTACACTATAATTAGTGGGATTTACCCATTAAAGACTTCTAAACTTAATAAAAAACTATTTTATATTCAAGTTTAATCCAACTAGTTTATTATACATAGGTTATCCTTACAAGGAAACCTATGGGCATTGGATAAATTTGTCATTCTATAATCACGTCTTAGAGTATTACTTTATAAAATAAATTATATGATGATAAGTATAAAAAATACTCATGCTTCTTTTAATAATTACTATAATTGGAATTTATGCTCTTACAGATTCAAGAAAATTATTGTTCTAAATAGACACCGAACATATTTCAGACTATATTAGTATTCATCATGATCTGACATAAAAATCCACATGTGCTCTAAATAACCAACCATTCATGTAATTCCCAAGAAGAAAATATTAATTTACTTGACCATGATATAATTCACTTTTCAATTCATTAACTCTAAAAAATGTAAAACTCCACCACTATAGGAAAAAAATGAAAGATAACCATACAACATGCAATAATAGTTTTGTTATTTTAATTTATATATTTAATAAAGATTAACCCATTATGATAAAAATTGTTATAAAGGTTCTAATTAAATTATTTAATAAATATAAAAAATTATTCAATGGAATTTGATTAATTCCAAACAATAAATTAAACAAAATATTTATACAATTTTCCTCCTCATTACAATATTCTATAATATTGATTAATCTTTCAAAATGAGATTCCATTTATGGATTATTATATTATTAATGTCAAATGAACCCATTTAATCATCGAGGTAAATAAGGATTAATTAAATATATCACATTATTAAAAGAGAAATAATATATCCCCTACCTCTATTTGAAGATTAATAATATCACACAAAGATTGAAAGATATAAAAATAGCCACCACTAAAGTAAATTATGAAAAAATGAAATGATATTATACTACAACCAAAGCATGGAAACCGCCATCTATAGTAGCATAGAAACTAAACAAAAATATAGAATTAATACCAAAAGAGAATTCTAGAATAGATGAGGTTATTGAAAACAAGGGGGAATGTATAATAAGAAAATTACCGTGATCCAATACATTGATTTTCAGAAAAAATGTGTTTAGAATCTTAAGGCATTGATTAAGGGTTATAAGAGGCATATGGTTTGAATATGGTTTTAGAGTGGAATCTGAAATACAAACTAATGGAGTTTTAGCCTTTTATTTTTATAAAAATATCAAAATCTATTACCATGAGTAGGTGAACACCCAAAATACCCATAGTGCCTTCAAAAAATTAATGCTCACGTGAAAAAATTTTGATCGCTACCATGATCAACACCGCATTATACTATAGAAATGTCATCCATTTACCACCACGACATTGAGAACAATGACATAGTGATTCCCACATTGTGTAGATCTAACTATAAGACTCACTAAGCACTATTATAACCTTCATTCTCCAAAATAGTTTCTAATTACATTTCTATATTCATATCTCTCACCAGAGAAGCTAAAAGTAAAATTTACTTTCAAAACTCCTAGACAATCTGTTTCACTCATGATGGTTCACTTGAAAGCCAAACAACCAATTCAATATAAAATTAATAAATAACTAAGTTCAAAATGGCATAATCAATTATCAAGCCTCCAAGAATGATTCAAAATGGATAGAACCATGTATAATAGTATTTCATGGTGATCAATAAGATATCCAAAACTCTATTATAACATCTATAACTCCTTTTAAATCCCCCCTGACACCTAAAAGACCAAATGAAATGAAAAGGGAAGAGAATTTGAAATCCAGACCCTTATATTAGGGACCTACCAAACAATTATCATCCATAATAACTTAAAAAACCCCCAAATTATAATAATTTGGGGGTTTAAAAAACCACCACATGAGATACCAAACAAGGATATCACTATAATATGGACACAACCAAGATAACATGTGGCCAGAAATGTCACCAAACATGGAAGAGATACAAACTTATATATCAATGCATGGTAAAAAACTCCTCAATAAAAATGAAAATAATAATAATTTGTGTGAATCTTTAAATACCAATCCCATGTTATCTCTAGAACCACATTGTCTTTATAGGACACATAACAATGGTAGAGAATGATCATACAGAACCTTGTCTTGACACTGTTGAAGGGTCCCTCATAAAATTTTTGATGATGTTAAATATCTTTTTCACCCTAATTAATGATGTGAGAAACATCATGATGATATATATTAAGATATGATACATGGAATAATTTATGAATCCAGTTAATCTATGGGGAAGGTGCTAATAAATATGGTATATCTTCATCCATAGTCCACACCTAAAAAGTATCAATGATTAGAGGAGAAATAATAATTCCACCATTGAATATTCACAAACCATACACCTAAAAAAACATGTTATTTTTTATATAAAACTCAAGATGCATCCTTATATTATCAACATAGAGATTCTAACAATCATGACCCATATTTATTGAACTATAGATCAATTTTGCCTTCTTTATCATTCTCTATTCAAATTCCATTATGATAATAAATGACTCCTTGAACTTAGTTCAATATAAAATATTTATGTATGTACGACTATAGAGAGAATGAAAAAGATCCATTACAATAGTTGAGTGATATCTGTTGTTGTAGGAAAACTAAATTAATGGAAGGTGACTCTCCAATAAAAATCAAAACTCTATAGTGAATATATGTAAAATGACATGTAGATTGTGGATGGTCTACTCATTTGGACCAAAAATTTAGGGATAAAATTCACTACCAAGGTATATCTATGAGATAAAAAAACACTTGAGAAGTATCCACACACTAGAGGTGAAATTGGTATCACATTTTGAATTGATCGTCCTTAGAACTTGATGAATCCTTACTACCTTAATGTATTTCCTCAACAAAAACATTATAGGGAATGACTCCATAATTCAAATAATGTAATATAACTTCATCATACATTACATTATCAATCATATAAAATCATAACCACAATGAGATATTGGTAATATTTTGATGAATTCTATCAAAATTTCTTCCCATTTCCGCTCGGAAACATTGAGTGGTTGAAGAAAACCATAAGGAATATGATTCTCAGTATTCACCTTTTGGCATAAAAAATATCAAGAGACAAAGTCTTGAATTGAGTGATTCTAATAAGACCCTTAAAGCAAACATATGGGAGGAATTTAACTTGATAAGATTAATAATTAAGAGATAATAAGGATATACCATTAACCAACTCCCTGAATAAAACAGATGAAATCCTAATACTTTTATTGTAATAGATAAACTTAAAGGAAAAATGTGAGTACCAAAATCCCTTATGAGTTAGTAACATATAAACTGATCACTCATATGGAAATACTAATCAAAAATTTAATTTATATATATACGTTGGAAGATCATTACTTGTATACTTAGTAGGATCCTCCATAAAACCACTTATAAAAAATCTGAAAGAATTATACTATTACATAGTGAATAAATAAATGAACTAACTCAAAACCTAAATAGGTAATACTGGTTTCTCATTCTCACCTTGAAATTATCATCATGTAATGCACAAAATTAAACCATTCTATATCAAAATCATATATACATATATAAATGAGGGCACCCACTTTAACTTTTCCATTGGTTTGTCTCTCCCATTCCACAATGAATATGTACTATTCTAATACCTATTATAAATTATTCTTCCTAATATAAGTTGGTCCTCAGTGCTATTAATCTTATCCGCATGTAGGGTCCAACATCTTACATTAGTATCAATCCAAAAATCCATCTCATCATCAACATAATCTCATTTGTTCCTATGTGTTTGTATGAAATCCACTAAAGATTGTGTAAATGAATTATACCACAATCCATCACAACGCATGCTTATACACCCATGGGATGCTAGAGCCATGGTGACTAGATAATGGTGTACTCTCTACGTCAATCACCTACAGCCCACACGTAAATGTATGGTAAACCATGAGTCATCACAACCCTGGTAAAAGCACACACAATAATATATGACATTATAGTCTAAGATACACCTAGTCAATTATGTTTATATGTAGGTAGTGTCATTGGAATAAGAAACCCATTCATTCTCTTTCCATCATGGATATTAGATAAAACACCCAACAAATATTTGGGTGTTGGTAACACTCCCATTGTGGGTGAGGTAGAATATAAAAAAAGGAATAATATTACAAATAAAAATACTCATTTAAACTACCTAGATTTAGAATAATATAAAATTATAATAACATAGGATGCTCTAGCTATAACTTGTAAGTGTTAAATATTAAACTTGAATCAATGCATCTAGTTAATTATTAATTAATTAATTTACCATTAATTAATTCACCTTAACATTTTCTAATATTGGAAATTTCATCTTATTAGTCCCATTTTTAAAGGGACTATTAATTTTCATTCATAAATTCTCTAGTATGTGATCATTATTTATGAACACCATAAACAAACCCCAATAATTTATAAGTTTTATTATACTTAAATAAACCATTCATGTACTCTGAGAAATAATCTAAGATACCTCTGGAAAAATCCACACATAGTGGACAGTAAATAACAGTTTCAATAAGTTGGATACTGATAAATCCAAACTCATCAATCAATTAAGACATTAAAATAAACATTAATAAATATTAAACATATCGATGATAAATACATTATATAAACATGTCTTATCCAATTAAAATCCCACAACATTTCACAAAACACAAACTAACCTGATGTAATCAACAATGAATATCACTACAGCTCGATCTACTCTCCAAAATAATATCAAATCCATCCTCATGAAACCCAACACCATTCCTCCATCCCATTTCCTTTGATATTTTCCAACCAAAAAATTATTCAATTAAACAAATCAGGCTTTAAAAGACTAGATGGTGGATTCTTTTTATAAGTGTTTCTCACAAACATGTGAAGGAAATAAGGCAATGGAATTCAAAAATTTATTCATCCCACAATAAGGAACGTATCCCAACAACTAGATTCGTTTATTTATTAAAAAAAATAATTCTAATTTGGATGAACCTGGTCATTAATCCTAGTTTATATACATATTGAAACCTTAGTGAATTTGTTAACTATATCTATCCCTAAAAATAATTCAAAAAATTATTTTATATAATAATTTCCAATATGGGTTGTAAAAAAAACTCATACCTCTTCCACTAATTATCATCATCTAAATTTAAATTTTTATAGATTCATGAAATTTACCATGCTATAAAACAATTAGAACTAAACATATACCACACTATCATAGTAAACATCCATATGTAGTTTAGAACCAAAAACCACTTGCATGATAATAACCCAAACACTCATTTAAATTATCCACAAGAAATATTAATTATTTTAAACATGTGATAATTCTATTTTAAATTCATTAAAATTCAAAATTACAAAAAATAAATAATATATGGTAAAAAATTAAAAAAACACTACAGTAAGTGATAACATCCTTGTTATTTTAATTTAAAATTTTAATGATGATTTATTCGTTAAGATATGTAAAATGATTCAGGTTATAATTAAATTATTAAATTAAATAATGAAACATTTTTCATTGGCATGTGATTAATTAAAAATAATAAATTTTTAAAAATGAGGTAATGAATCTTTTTCTCTTTAAAAATTTCTTGATTGTTGATTTTTTGTTTAACATGTTATTAAATTTTTTGATTTTTAACTAATTTAGATCCATAAAACCCATTTTTACAAGGATCTAAAGAATGATTTATTTACACTTGAAAATAAAATAATGGAGATGTAAAAAATCCACTACCTTGATTAGAAGATCAATATTATTTAACTAGGAAGGGGAAAGCATGAAACAACCACCATTTAATAAAATTATACAAAAACCAAAAGAATTTATCTATTCATAAAAAATAAAACAACCACTAACACTAGATCAACATATAATGAAAAAATAGAGGAACACTGCCAAAATGTATTTATGAAAAGACGAAAGAGAACTGAAATTAGGATGAAGGGAGAAGAGTAAAGATGCCTTGATTGAAGATATAAATCCATTTATCCAAGGTACTTAGACACTTCAAGTAATGAATAGAGGGTTATGAGAAGAATATGGGTTATCTAGGGTTTAAGAGAAGAGTAGAAATTATAAACCAAGGGAAATAGAAACTCAAATTTATATGGGAATCCCAAAATCACTCAATACAGTGTAGTGAACCCTGAAAATGCTCTGTCTTCTTTAAAAAAAAGAATGGTATAGTTTATAATGATTTTGAATCCCATGGATCATGTGACATTAATTCCCTCATTAAATTATTTAAAGACCTAACTTGGATTCCACCAAAACATGGTGTATAAACCAAATCATTTTTTCTCCCACCATTCTAACCACTAGGGTGTAGCGAGATCCATATTACCCCTTTCTAATAATGTGGCATATTGAGAAACATACCCGACCTACCTTCTCTAAAAAAACATCCCAAGTCATTTATATTTTCCCATTTCCCAAATAGAGTAACCTGAGGAAATATTTCATTGTTAAACTAAGGGAAAAGATATTTCCATCATTGTGGTGCACACTAACTCCAAATGTCCAAAACACAAACTAACTGCAACCACTCAGGGATAGAATGACCATCCTCAAATTCAATCCTCTGAGAAATATTCAAAAAGGCTCACGCCACACCTACCATAATGACATAGTGAACCTTAGAAAGACCAAGAATCTTTTCCAACATCCAAAAGTCCTTTTAAATACCCTGTTAATGCTTCTATCCCTAGAAAAATGAAAATGTTAGAAAATTATAAATATGGGTCCTTACATCAGATACAACTTAATCAACTCAACTACTAGAGAATTTTAAAAAGGATGAAGATGAAGGATTATGGTGACCTTAAAATTTTATGCCACAAATCAGAAAACTCATAAGGGTAAATCTAATATTGATACATTGATATCATGTAAATACTAGGTTTAATATCTATCCCAAAATCTATTCTATAATCTAGTGGTAGAATCACAACCTCCTCAGAAAAAACAACAAGGTGATCTTATATAACACTTGGAAATAGCATTAGTTGAACCTCTACATAACTCATAATCAGCAAGACCAATAATAAAGATATTGACTCAACACACCTGTATCCTACCTAGGGGCATCACATATAAAAAACACTACCTCCTCTATATCAACATCATGGAATATTTCATTCTTAATGAATATTTATGAGATTTCCTACAAAAAATATAGTCAATAAATGTTAAGGTTGATTTATTATGGATGTATCCATAAATATAGAAAATTCCCCCAAGACTGGTGTTTTCTTGTAACCAATTAATAATATCTCTAAGTATCAAATAGGCTATCTTGACCTCCAAAAAGACGAGTCAATTCCAAGAGAACTAAAATCCTCTCCACCTAAATTCATAAAGAAGGGATTAGAGAAGGTGAAACAAAGGATTCTTCATATAATTATTCAAATAAGGCATAAACCCATTTATAAAATATGTATATAGTAACTCATATGAAATATGTATTTTTTATTAATAATATCACTAAAGAATGAACCTGAGCATGTAATAGTTCATGGATTCTTTGTGCCTGATAGATACCACCTCTGTAGCCAAGCTCTGCCAACTATACTTGAGGATTAAGTATATCCCAAAGATTATATTTAAATATACTCATGGGTGTTATGAATTAATTATGATTCCATCCAATTGGCATAATTCCCCTTTTATGTTCATGTGGGTAATGAATGTAGTATTTTGTGAGTTTTTAGATTAGATTTTGGTGGTATTTTTCAATAATATCCTTGTGTCTTATGTGCTAGAGGAAGATCATTTAGAGAATATTCAAGTAATTTTGGAATTTATGTTTTATCATTTTTTATAGATGTTGATGAAGTGTGATTTATGGGACCATGATGTTAATTTAATTTGGAATGCCATGTTTCAGTGTGGAGTAGTCATGGATCATATGAATGTTGGTGAGTTGGTTTCTTTGGTATCCAAATGAATTTTTCATAGGTATATAGTTTTCTTTTCCTTTATGGTTAATATAGGAGGTTTGTATGTTACTTATCCCAGATTGTGACACCTATGAAAAAATTAACTATAAAGGACCAGGTGTTCATAGGGACAAATAGTTCCATTATACCTTCAATTATTTAAAGGAAAATATTATCAGTGCTCAATTTCATCAACATCTATTAAAGGCTTCATTGTTTGAAGATTATTAAGTTGATTTTTTTCTTGTATTGGGGTGCATATTGATTAAACAAATAGGATATTTCTATCATGGTTCTTTTTAGTTATGATCTCATTAATGTAACTATGCCTCACATGATAATTAACTTATTATAGTCTTCTTTCCTTAATGTTATGGTGAAACTATGTTATAAGAGAATTTCTTATTATCTAAAAATATCACAAATTCCCAAAATATGTCTTTTAGTATAGTGTCTTGAATTTGTGATAGAGATTGATGTTGGAGTTTTTGAAACACCACAACTTCAAGATTTTCATTACATCTGGAGAAGGGATAGTTATGTTAGATTACTTTAACACTAAGTCACATGGTTCTTTTATGTGTGTGTTTGGAGACTCTTGGAGTGCAATGGAGGAGTTATCAATGATTTATCATGATAAAATAATGGTGGATTTAATATGTTGTCTCTATCAAATGGTAGGGAAAAATATTTATTTTATGATGTGGAGAAATCACATCATAGGGATTCTATTGTAGACGTTTGGAAAGATTCAGTTGTTTGTAGTGGTATCCTTAGTGTTGGTATGAGGGTGGAAAAAAATTTGTTGACCTAAAGGAACATTTTCCTTCTATAATATATATAATGTTTTTTTCTCCATATGTACCATAGTTCAACCATAGTAGTACATAAAGGTGTGAAAAAGATGTATCATTATTTGGGAGGATAGTTTTTAATGTATGGTATGAAAAATTTTGTTGTAGAGTTTGTTTCTCAGTGTTTGTCTTATCAGAAAGTGAAGGTTGAGTAACATAATCTTGATGGTTTTATTTAGTCAATTGATGATTCTTAGTGGAAGTGGGTATATTTTTCATTGGACGTATTCACTAGTTTACCTAGATCTCGGGGTGGATATGATACTACATGGGTAATCATGGATCATATGATGATATTAGCTCACTTATAAGTAATCAAGGAGATGAGCTCAATAGAGGTGTTTCCAAGGATGTTTTTAGGAGAGATAGAGGTGATACATGTTTTTTAGAATAAAACCACCTAAAATCATTATTTTTATTTCACCTATTGGGTTTATCAAAGTCATACGTGTTGTTTTAGATCTTACATATTCCTTAGAACTTCTATTCATCTATATAATGGAAGTTAGAAAGTACTATCCATCTAGACTCTACAAATGATCTACAGGTCAATGGTGGATGTACCTGACCATCAAAATTACTATGATTCTCATTACAGGATATTTGAAGAGTTGAATTTAGAGATCACATATTCTTGAAGGTTTTTCCTCATCATGGATACTGAATGTTTAGTTATTAGAGAAAGCATTATACTAGGATCATTAGGCCTTTGGAGGTATAAGGTCCAGCTGTAATAGTTGTTTATAAATTATTACTACCCCTATAGATTATCTTGATTCATGATATAATCTATGTATCTTAGATTCTCTATTATATTTATGATTTTTCTCACATCATTAATAGGTGTGATATAGATACTGATGGAAGTGTCAGCTCTGATGGCCAGTCTATCAAAATTATGTCCCATCAAGATATGGTATTGTGTGGGCACATAATACCATTAGCTGATGTCTTGTTATAATATTATGGATTAACATAGATAAATTTGGAGTGGGAGTCATAGATACAATTAAAATATTACAAGTGGCTTGGAGTCAATGTTTTTTTATCTTTTGTTTTGACAATGTGTTTGATATAGTGTCAATAGATAAACATGTTACTCTTTCATCATGTTGTGTTGGTCGTATTTATTTTTGGAAGATATCCTATAGATGTCTCTGATGGAGTCCCTATTTGGACCCCCTTTTCTACCTCTTAGTTCTTGTTTTATATTCTAAAGGATAAGAGTTATTTGAGAGGTATCTGTTCTAATGTCTTATATTTATAATTCCCTTTATTATTTCTTCTCACGGGGATCAGAAGTGTATCAAGGGGGTTCAGATGTTTTTTTGATTTTATGAAAGATTCTTCCATTTATGAGGGTCCCCACACTATGGTAGAATGTGCAGTTCTAGTTATTTAAAAGCTTCCATAGATTCTTCAGTGTGGGATAGTTTGTTTTGTCCATAGATGTCTAGGATTAGGTTGTGGCAATGATTGTTTGGTACTGTAAAGCACAACATTAAGAGAAATGTATTATCTGACCATTTTACAATGAATTTACCAAAAGGTTTTCTCTTGTGAGAATCTATAATAGGGAAACATAATTGCAATCCATTTAGGGTAAGGTAGATTAGGGATGGAACACAACAAGGCCCACTATTGGATATAGGAATTGGTGAGCTCTCTATACTATGAAACTGAGCATGGTGAGGGTAATTAAACTTTGGTTCCTACACCACACTATGGTGGAGGATGTGGTGGTAGTAAAAATGGTTGGGTATAATCATTAAATGCATGAAATCCATGAGATTCAAATTCCATGAAAACTAGAACACCCATTGACCAAATTCAACATGAATGTCTTTTTGGTTCACTATGCCAGGGTGAACTCCTTTGGGATTCCTCTATAAATAGAAATCTATATCACCCTTATTCTGGTCTTTCCCCCTCGTATAGACTAACCAACCCCAAAACCAATCATAAACCTCTATCCATGCAATGAAAAGTTGAATTACTTTTGATTTATGGATCAATTTTTTAGATTGAGGTATCTTTCATCTTCACACTACATTGTCATTTTTCCAATATATATAATTTAATCCATTTTTGTATGATTTATATATTATAGGATTATATTTCAAGATATTTCTGAGATTAGTTTTGGTTCTTAGGTTATGGTGGAATTTCCTTACATTTAGTAGTATTTTTTCAATGGTGGTTGTTTCTCATTTTATAGTTATTTCTCAAAGAATGTGGATATTCTCATCAATGTTGGAGATTCATTACCTCTCCATTGATTATGATCAAGTTTGAATTAACCATGGTTTGTCTCCATACATAAATGGATGTGATTTATCATAATAAGACAATAATTCATAAAGGTAATGACATGTTCAATGATTAATAATTAATCAAGATGTTTTCAAATAAAATAATAATCAGTTCATAATTTTGTTTAATTTATTCGTCATAATTAATCACATTCCATGGAGTAATTTGGTTTTCCAAAATTCAATAATTTAATTAAAACATGGATCATATGATGTAGAGTAATCATTTAATCTTCATAAAATCCAAGAATTGGAATAAAAATAATTTATCATGTATTGATGTGTTATCAGACTTTTTCATGTAATTAAAATTGTTCACTATTCTGGGGTTCAATGAATTTAAAATAAAATAATCACATGTTCACAATAATTAATATTTCATGTGGTGGATTAAATTAAAGTTTTGGTTTTAATAATGTAGTTCATTTGTGTTTTTAGGATGCTTATTAATGTTTACAAAATCTTATTATATCTATTTAATATCTTTTTCTTGTATAGCATGATATATTGATTAAATCCATAACAATATAAATCCAATTGATGAAAATTAATAGAAGAGGAATGATTAGTTTATATACTTATCTTGTTTTAATAGATTATTATAATTAATTATTAGATTAATATATATTATTAATTATGGACATCTAATTATCTTTTTTTATTTTTTAATATAAACTATTCATTATGAACTATTTAATTCAAATTGGAATCGAAAATTATATATTGTTAAAGAATAAATGTTTTTCATAGGGGAGCATGTTTGTTTTTTTTGTGAGGATTAAATTCCTCAACATCTTGTCCTTATTAACATCTATTTTGAAAATAAAATACTATTTAAATGTTCTTTTTGATATTCAGATTTATATCCCCACATGTTATTTGGTTGATTTTTTTAGTTTGGATCCTTTATAAGAATAGGGTAGGAGTAAAGAGGCCATATTATTTAATGATTGATTCTATGAGAGATATACTGGGAGATCAGGCAATAATGGGATCAATAATAATTATGGAATGATAGTTTATTTTATGTGAAATTGTGTGAGACATACGGAGAACATGGAATGTTTATTTATAGGGTTTCTAATTGATCTATTTCACCATTCTAGATGCACACTTGATGATTTTTTAGTGCCTAGATGACTGGGTGATGTTTACTTCATCTGTATCCAACTTCTTAAAATTAGTTATTTCTATGCTGTATAAGTGAGTTTTTAGAGAGGTGTATTAGGCTTTGTCCTTGTATACTTAAATGAGATATTAAAGGATAATTATATAAATAAATGAATAGGTTCGGTTCTAGGTGTTTCCAAATTATAATGAAATACTTCAGAATATGATTAAGAGAAATAATAATTCCATAAATACATGGAATAAGAAGATCAATTTTTTAATCATGGAAAATGTTACTATGAATTAATTATTTGACAATTAGATAATTAACAATGAACCTCATTCTTGTATGCTTGCATGATATATAGTCCCTTTATGTGGTAGCCAGGGGTCCAGTGCGATGATAGCGATAGATAATTATAATGGTATGTTTCATACCCATGTGTTGATGTAGGTGATATTATTCTGTATTGTTTCTAATTTGATACACTACCCCACCTATTTCAGTAGGGAAACTAACAAATAAATTTTTTTGGGTGTGTTTTCTCCAACAACCAGGATGGACAAAGAATATATATTTAACTTTTACCTCTCTCCCACTCTTCTTGTAGATGTAGATTAGTTGTCATATCTCATGCTATAATAGATTATAGTATAGGGTGCATTACAACAAGGGATCTGAAGACCCAATGTTTACGTTACATTTATTGGAGTTATGTAACATCATGAGGTATAACACAGACTTATCTTCTAAGATGGTGGTTTCATCTTTACACATATTTTCTACAAATGGGTAGTAATTTCTTGAGGAATATTGCACATACGCATTCTATTTTCTATTCTATATGTACACTTGGTGACTATTGGGATAGGATGTTGATGATATATCAGGCTACACCTGATGCTTAATTAAAATTATTCTATTTCAGGGGGTGAAATTTTATTTATAGGAGGGGTGATCTCAAGACATATCTATAGGTAAATTATTGAGAAAACCCAAGAGAGAAGTGGAAGTGAGGTACTTTCATTTTTTACAAATTATTTTGATATAAATTGATACTTTTATGTGTCACTTGATGAAATATCCATAGTGAGAATCGAAAAATAGTATTTTCTATTTAGGTGATGAGTTAGTTTCATTTAATTATTCACTAAGATTTAGTATACTTCTTTCACATTTTTTAAAAGTGGTTTTGGGGGTGATCCTATTGAGTATAAATGTTATTATCACCCTAAAAATATATAAACTACTTTTCAAGTCACTATGAGAAGATTGGTTATCAGGATGAATGTTAATAGCTTAGAGGAGTTGTTGAGCTATAATCGGGGGTTATTAGAGATCATGGTCGGTGTAACGACCCAAAGTTTTTCAATAGAAACTACCTTATTATAATTATGTCCTAAAATCACATGAATACACAATATAATAAGCTAATAAGTGCTAAGTGACCTTTAAACATAATTTTGTCACTTCTGTGTTTTGAATTTTGAAAATCCGACATACACGGTTGTGTTCAAGATGATTTTTGGAGTCTAATAAAACAAAAAATATTTTTTTGGTGAATAGTAATATACCCTTATGAATAGTAACATACCCTTATGAATAGTAATATTACCCTTATGAATAGTAAATCACCCAACATAAGAACATCTTTACCCATGAATAATTAAATAAAATTTAGACATCTTAGAAAGTGACAATTTGACCTTAGTAAATGATTTGGTATTTTGTAAATAAAAAATAATTAATTTTAATTAATTAATTAATTTAAAAGAAAAAAATATTTTCTTAAAATGTGTTCATTAATTAAAAAATCATTTTCTTATAGTTTTTATCTAATTTCATAAGACATTAAGTAATTTTTGAAAGCTATATAAAATCAGTTTTAATTTTAAAAACTGTTTTTTAAGAATATTATGATTTTTATTAAATAATAAATTAATCATATTTAGATAATTATTTCTGAAAAATGGAATTCATTTTTGGATTATAAACATCGAAAAATGGTTGGGGTAAATTTTCGATATTTTTCTGAAATACATGAATTTTTTATGAATAGTCGAATCCAATAATTCACAATAAATGCTAAATAATGGATTAATTGAGTCATCGATGATGTTATGCTGATGTAAGCCCTCTTAGTTCGGGATGAAATGATAAAAGTACTATTCTTGGTCCTTCAAGACTCACTATTCCTTGTCTTAGGGGAAATTAATAAACTAATGAATTTTATATTAAGGAAACCCCTCTCCCCTCCACTATAAAAACCACCCTTCACACCCTCATTTCCTCACACCTTTCAAGATCCAATACTTCTCTAAAATCTGACCAAACCTATTCCCTAGCCCCTCTACCATGTCCAAGAGCTTCTGGTCTCATCAAAATACCAATCCAAGCTTCTTTAAAGAGGATCTCAAGAGGAGGTTTTAAGAGGTAATTTCTCTCCCTCTTCTCCTTTATTTTCCTTTCAAGTTCAAGTTCATTTCTTGATCTCTCCCCATATATATTCATCCAAATGGTATTATACCTCTATTATTATACATATACTGAAATTTTATGATTCAAATATCATCCAAACCCCTTTCCCTCTCCCTTTTATTTTATTAAAGAGAACGTTGTTCGTGAGGTGTTAATTTTTCACATTCAAGAACGACATGCGTTCTTCATCCATTTCTACCTTCAAATCTGGTCATGAAACCCTTTTTATGGTTGAAACAGAACATGATATATGTATTATTTCTTATTTAAAGTTTTGTAACTAACTTATGACCATATTACTGGTGATAAAATAAAACAAGTTCATTATGATCGAAAAATCACTCAAATTAACCCAAACAATCATCCTTTAATTCTTATCTAATGATTCACCCACATGGATCTAATTTGATTCATTATAAGATCATTAAAACTTCTTTAATATCGTTAATAACATGTAATATCAGTTTTGGATGTTTACACATGTTCTACCCGAACTTCAATTTAAGAATACACGTGAACCACTCAAGAAAACCATGAAAACAAACATTCTCAAACAATGTTTTGAAACTATATAACTCATCCAAAGGCAAATAAAATCACTTAATGAAACCATAATTAACCATATTAATGTGAAAAGGTTATTTATTTCTAATTAATGAATATAATTTCATTATACAGGACATTAAAGAGACAAAAGCATTCGGATACATTGTAAGGGTAAATTCTCAAACCCAACTTCCATCCCTCGGGTTGTCCCTCTTTCACTCCATTATTTTTGATATGGTTACTCCTTAAAGATCATTTGTTCATAAATGTCCTTCCTTTTAAATTATATACATGTTTTTCACTGGTTATTATGTCAAACAAATTTTTTTTCAAAAGAACTCTTCTTTTAAGAACTCACCTTTTACTTCTCATTCAAGGTTGATGGCTCTTGTATCAAGTATTTTATTCCTTCTTTGTTTTGGGAACCCAAAGTTTATGAATGTGTTCTTATGAGATTTAACCCATTCCTTTATAGGGGTTAGTTATTTTCACTTTTGATATATGTTCCATGTGTCAAGAATGATAATGATAATGTTATGATGTGACAGGTGCGCTCAGAATTATTTAGCGCAATTATGAATGTTTCAAAGTAATAGGTGCTCCTGGAATTATACAGCGCTCTAATGAATTGTGTAAAGTAATTAATCTCATTAGAAAATGTGAAATGATGTGTGAACAAGATGATATCTTGGTTCACAAGTATGCGTGGTAGTTAATCACCAAGACATGATGTTTCATTTTTATGCATTGACACATTTCGAGTATTATATTTATGATTCCTCTCATGTTCATGACCTTTTTCCCATGTTATGATTATGCTCACCACAAGCTATATTGTTCTTATCTATCCTCTTACTGGGCTTCTAGATCACCCATTTTGATGTATATCCTCAGGTGGCTAAATGTATTAAGGAGAGGACAAGTGCCAATAAGAAGCTAGAGAAGAAGAAATTAAAGAAATATTTATGCTTGCTGTTGTATTTGTTATGTATGGTCCTAGTTTTCCCGAGACACTAAACATTTGGATCCACTTTGTGTAATACTATTATGTTTTTTATCTTTAAAATGATGTAATAGTAATGTAAGAAAATGTTGGGTCATTATATTTGGTATCAGAGGAATGGTTTAGTTAATTTGGGAATTAGGATTAGTGAACCCTAGAGAAAACCTATATCATGAGGCTAAGTACACAAATATGCACACAAGAATATTTACATAGGGATCCCGTATGTTATGTTTTTGGTATAAATTGTTTAAATGAATAATTTGATCATGACTTGTTTACTTATGTTTTGTTCTAACCTTTTCTATTATAAAAAATGGTGGGAACCCGGAGAAATCAGGCCAACAACTCGTGCGAATACCAATGCAATGATTGCCCGAAAAACATCCCCAATGATTTGGGAGGTAAAGTTCAAAACGTCATGGTGATTATTAACCAATTATCTCAGGTTATAAACAATAACCATAATAATGGGGAACTTCCTCCTTCACCAAAGAGGGAGGAACTGGCTATCGAATGTTTTATGCGGAAAAGACCACCGATGTTTAGTGGATCTTCCGATCCACTAGTTACGGAACAATGGGTCAAGTCCA
Source organism: Viscum album (assembly GCA_963277665.1). Lineage (NCBI taxonomy): Eukaryota > Viridiplantae > Streptophyta > Magnoliopsida > Santalales > Viscaceae > Viscum > Viscum album. The sequence goes on from OY728125.1 coordinate 1,411,763,850, forward strand.
TGGAGAAGATATTTTATGTTCTTCACTGTTTTGAGATAGAGAGGGTGACCCTAGCCATTTATCGTCTAGATGGAGAAGCCGATCAATGGTGGGATTTTATTAAGAACACCAAGCCAAGGTAGGAAATTGAAGAGATGGAATGGGAAGACTTTAAGATAATGTTTCTTAATAAGAACTTCCCACGAACTCTTCACACAAAGATGGAGAAAGAATTTATAGAGCTCAAGAAAAATGAAGGGGAATCTGTCACAACCTATGAAGTGAATTTTACAAGTCTTCCAAGGTACGCTTCGAGTTTTTTTATCAACAATGATGGAAAATTTGATAGATTTTTTAGGGTATTAAAACCACCCCTTCGAAAGGTTCTTGCAATTCGAGACTTTGTGAGTTATGAAGAAGTCGTTCGATGTGCCCTCAAAGTGGAGATGGAGTTTGGATAATGGTCCCATAGCTATGGTGATAAGAAAAAAAATGGAGTTTCCAGCTGGTCGATCTAATGATAATGGTGGGAAGAAAACTCAACGACCCACATGCCAAAAATGTGGGAAGTTTAACCATGGGAACTACCTCAAAGGGACAGGTAAGTGATTCAAGTGTGGGAAGTAAGGACACCATGCTCAAGAGTGTTTAAAAGACATGAAAAGGAAAAATAATGTAACTGATGAAAGGAGGGAACCACTCACGGTTCAATGCTACAACTGTAGAGAGATTGGGAACTATGCAAACCAGTGCACTAAACCTCGAGTTCTTGAGGGTAATCAGCGTCAGCAGCCACCAAATACAAAGGAACAAGGGAAGTCTTATTCCATCACTAGTGCGGAGGTGGAGCATGATAATGAATTCAAACAAGGTACACTTCCTATTCACTCAATAATGGAAAACGTCTTATTTGATTCTGGTTCTACACATTCCTTTATATCTTGAAAGTTTTCTAGAACTATAGAATCGTATCCCCGAAACCTTGAGGTATAGATATCTGTAAAAACTCCATGAAATCATTGAAACCCAAGTGTTTAACTCTTATCCTATTGGCGTATCTGGGATGATTCTTTAGGAAAATCTCGTAATACTTCCTTTGGTGTAATTCGATACTATAATGGGAATGGATTGGATCTCATTATATAGAGCACATATCAAATGTCCGGAAAAGGAAATATCTTTTCATATTCCAAACCATCCCATACTCCTCTACGAATGCATGGAAGATCATGAATCTCCTTTGAAAAATCCTTCAATGGTGTGGGTGTTGATTCCCTAGGAAGAAGCATACGTCACCCAAATGGCTATGTCGAAGGAATGTTCCATCCTTGAAGAAATGCCCATAATGAGGGAATTCAGAGATGTTTTTTCCGAAGAGTAACCCGGAATTCCCCCAGATCGTGAAGTAGAGTTCCCAATTGAACTCATACTTGGATCTACTTCTATCATAGAGTGTCCCTAAAGGATGGATCCTATCGAACTGGAGGAGTTAAAGAATCAGCTGCAAAAGAATCTAGACAAATGGTTCATATTCCCTAGTGCATCACATTTGGGTGCACCAGTGCTCTTTGTGAAGAAGAAGGATGGAACAATATGGCTGTGTATCGATTATTGGGAACTCAACAAGATCACCATAAAGAATAAGTATCCTCTCCCAAGGATTGATGGCTTGTTAGACCAGTTGACAGGAGCTCAATACTTCTCAAAGGTGGATCTTTGTTCTGGATATCATCAGGTAAAGGTGAAGAAGGAAGATATTTAGAAAACTGCCTTCCGTACAAGGTATGGGAACTATGGGTTTTTGGTGATGCCCTTTGGACTTACTAATTCCCCTGAAATCTTCATGGATTTGATAAATATTGCCTTTAGATATTACCTCGACAAATTTGTGTTAGTTTTTATCGATGATATTATCATCTACTCAAAGAGCAAGGAGGAACATAAAGAACATCTAAGACTTGTGTTGGTGACATTGAGAAAGGAGAAGTTGTACGCCAAGTTCAGCAAGTGTGACTTTTGGATGAAACTAGTCATGTTCTTGGAAAATGTGACCACAAGTGAGGAAATTTCTGTGGATAATTTTAAAAAAGGAAATCGAGGAATGGCCCAGGACCTCTAGTGTCACAAAAATACGTAGTTTTCATGGATTACCTGGGTAATACCGATATTTTGGGAGAAACTGCTAACGATTGTCAAGCCCGCTAACTAAGTTAACAAGGAAATGGGTAAAGTATGTCTGGATAGAAGAATGTGAGGAAAGATTCAAGGAGCTAAAGAGTAGGCTGATCACTGCACCTGTACTCACACTACCGAAAATTAAAGAATGTTTTGTGATATACAGTGATGCTTCAATGAAATGCTTGGTTTTTTACTCATGCAAAATGACAATGTGATAGCCTATGCCTCATCGAAATTGAAGGTCCATGATTAGAACTACCCGACACATAATCTAGAGTTGGTAGCTATGATGTTTTCCTTGAAAATGTGGCAGCACTACCTTTATGGTGAGAATTGTGACATATACACCGACCAAAAGAGCCTAAAGTATATATTTGCACAAAAGGATCTCAACATACGTCAAAGGGGATGGTTAGATCTAATCAAGGATTACAATTTCTCTATTCACTATTATCTTGGAAAGTCGAACAAGGTAGCTAATGCTCTAAGCAGAAAAGAACCTACTACTCTATCCATGTTTCGGATTGAGAAAGACCCTATCTTCTTGGATATTCAAAGAATGGATTTGGGAATCATAAGGGCAGGGGATACATCCTACCTTTCCCAAATTATTGCACAACTATCCATCCAGGAGAAGATTATGGAAGCAAAAAGGGATGATGTAGTGATAAGAAATAGGGTGAATGTAGTACAGGAAGGTAAGCTGCAAGAGTTCTATATCGACGATGATGGTGTGATTCGGTTTGGAATGTGGCATTGTGTGCCTTCATCACCTGGGATAAAGAAGGAGCTATTGGACAATGAACATAACTCAACTTTCTCTATCCATATGGGGAGTACCTAGATATACCGTGATCTCTAAGAACACTTCTGGTGGGATAAAATGAAGAAAGAGATTGCAGAATATATATCAAGGTGCTTGGTATGTCGGCAAGTTAAAGTTGAGTGACAAAAGTCCAAAGGTATGATGCAGCCATTGCCTATACCCATGTGGAAATGGGAAAATGTTACTATGGACATTGTCATAGGTCTCCTGAAGACGTCAAAGGGAAATAATATGATATGGGTTGTGGTTGACCGACTCACCTAGACTGCCCATTTTATCGCTATTCGGGAAGATCTCTCACATGAACAACTTACAAAGATATATGTGAAGGAAGTGGTGAGACTGCAGGGTGTTCTACTCTCAATTATCTCTGACCATGATCCAAGGTTCACATCTAAATTCTGGAGGAGCCTTCAACTTTCTTTGAGTAATGAATTAAGTTTCAGCATGACCTATCACCCCCAAACTGATGGCCAGTTTGAAATAACTATTCAGATTCTTGAATATATGCTTAGAGCTTGCTCTCTAGAATTAAAAGGTGGATGGGATCAATATCTCCCATTGGTTGAGTTCTCATGCAACAATAGCTTCCACTCGAGTATTCAGATGGCTCCATATGATGCTCTATATGGAAAGCAATGTAGAACTCCAACCTGTTGCGATGGAGTTGGTGAAAGAAAGATACATGGACCCGATCTTGTTCAAGAGATGATAGAGAAGGTTCAAGTCATCCAGAAACACATCAAATCTGGTCAAAGTCGAAAAATAGCTATGCTGACAACTGTTGAAGGGACTTGGATTTCGACGTTGGAGATAATGTCTTCCTTAGAATATCTCCATGGAAGAGAGTCATGCGATTCGAAAAGAAAGGGAAGCTAAGCCCAAGGTATATTGGCCCCTTTGAGATCCTTGACCGCATAGGAGATATGGCCTATCACATTGCACTTCCACCAAATATGGCTCAAGTTCATGATGTGTTTCATGTATCACTACTGAGGAAGTACAAACGAGACCCCTCACATGTACTAAACTCAGAGGTGGTGCAGCTGGAAGATGATCTCTCTTATGAGGAGCAGCCAGTAAAGATTCTGGACCGGAGGGATAAGGTTCTACGTAACAAGACAACCCATATTGTCAAAGTGTTGTAGTGGAACCATAAGTTTGAGGAAGAAACTTGTGAACCATAAGAGGCAATGAAGGAGAAGTACCCTCACCTATTTGTGTAAAGTGAAATTTCGGTGGCAAAATTTCTTAAGGGGGGGAAAATCTAACGACCTAAAGTTTTTCAATGGAAATTCCATTCTTATAATTAGGTCCTAACATCACATTAAAACACAACATAATGAGATAATAAGTTCTAAGTTACCTTTAAACATAATTTTTTCACTTCTATGTTTTGAATTTCGAAAATCCGATATACACAGTTCTGTTCAAGATGATTTTTGGAGTCTAATAAGAATAATAATAATTTTTGGTGAATAGTAATATACCCTTATGAATAGTAAAATACCCTTATGAATAGTAATATGAACCTTATGAATAGTAAATCATCCAACATAAGAGTAACCTTACCCATGAATAATTAAATAAAATTTAGACATCTTAGAAAGTGAAAATTTGACCTTATTAAACGTTTTGGTATTTTGTAAGTCATAAATAAATAATTTTAATTAACTAATTAATTTAAGAGAAAAATTACATTCTTAAAATGTGTTAATTAATTAAAAAAAATCATAGTCTTATAGTTTTTAGATAATTTTATAAGACCTTATTTAATTTTTGAAAGCTCTATAAAATCAGTTTTAATTTTAAAAACTGTTTTTAAGTAAATTATGATTTTAATTAAATATTAAATTAATCATATTTATAAAATTATTTTTGAAAAATGGACTTCATTTTTGGATTATACATGTTGAAAAATGCTTGGGGTAAATTTCTGAGATTTTTCTGAAATACATGAATATTTTGATGAATAGTAGAATCTGATAATTCACAAAAAATGCTAAATAATGGATTAATTGAGTCATCGATGATGTTATACTGATGTAAGCCCACTTGCTTAGGGATAACATGATAAAATTACTATTCTTGGTCATTCAATACTCTCTATTACTTGTCATAGGTGAAATTAATAATCTAATGAATTTTATATTAAGGAAACCCCTATCCCCTCCACTATAAAAACCACCCCTCAGACCCTCATTTACTCACACCTCTCAAGCTCAAATAATTCTCTAAAATATTCCCAAAACTCTTCCCTAGCCCCTCTCCCATGTCCTAGAGCTGATGGTCTCATCAAAAGACCAATCCTATCTTCCTTAAGGAGGATCTCAAGAGAAGGATTTAAGAGGTAATTTCTCTCCCGCTTCTCCTTTATTTTCCTTTCATGTTCAAGTTCATTTCTTGATATCTCCCCATCTATCTTCATCCAAATGGTATTTTACATCCATTATTATAAATATAATGAAATTTTATGATGAAAATATCATCCAACCCCCTTTCCCTCTTCCTTTTATTTTATTAAAGAGAATGTTGTTCGTGAGGTGTTAATTTTTCACCTTCAAGAACGACATGCTTTCTTCATCCATTTCTACCTTCAGATCTGGTCATTAAACCATTTTTATGGTTGAACCAGAACATGATATATATATTGTCTCATAGTTAAAGTTCTGGAACTAACTTATGACCATATTACTAGTGATAAAATAAAGCTTGTTCATTATGATTGAAAAATCACTCAAATTAACCCAAACAATTATCATTTATTTCATATCTAATGATTCAACCACATGAATCTAATTTGATTCATTATAATACATTAAAAATTCTCTAATATCATTAATAACATGTAATATCAGTTATGTATATTTACAAATGTCGTACCATAACTTCAATTTAAGAATACAAGAGAACCACTCAAGAAAACCATGAAAACAAACATTCTCGAACAATGTTTTAAAACTATATAAGTCACCCAAAGGCACATAAAATCACTTAATTAAACAATAATGAACCATATTAATGTAAAAAAGGTTCTTTATTTCTAATTAATGAATATAATGTCATTATACAGGACATTAAAGAGATGAAATCATTCAGATACAAGGTAACGACAAATTCTGGAACCAAACTTTCATCCTTCGGGTTCTCCCTCTTTCACTCCATTATTTTTTATATGGTAACTCATTAAAGATAGTTTTTTCATAATTTTCTTCCCTTTTATAGTATATACACATTTTTTAGGGGTTATTATTTCAAACAAATTTTTTTTTCAAAAGAACTCTTCTTTTAAGAACTTACCTTTTACTTCTCAATAAAGGTTGATGGTTCTTGTATCAAGTATGTTATTCCCTCTTTGTTTTGGGAACCCAAAGTTTATGAATGTGTTGTTATGAGATTTAACCCATTACTTTACATAGGTTAGTTATTCTCACTTTTGATATATGTTCCATGTGGAAATCATGATAATGATAATGTAACGATGTGACAGGTGCGCCCAGAATTATATAGCGCAATTAGAATGTTTCAAAGTGACGGGTGTGCCCAGAATTATACAGCCCTCCAATTCATTAGGTAAAGCGATGAATCTCATGAGAAAATGTGAAATGACGTGTGAACAAGATTCTAGCTTTGTTCACAAGTACACGTGGTATTTAACCACTAAGACATGGTGTTTCATTTTTATGCATTGCCACATTTCGAGTCTTATATTTATGATTCCTCTCATGTTCATGATCTTTTTACCATGTTATGATTTTGATCACCTCAAGATATATTGTTATTATCTATCCTTTTACTGGGATTCTAGATCACCGCCTTTGATGTATATCCTCAGGTGGATAAATGTATTAAGGATAGGACAAGTTCCAATAAGAATCTAGAGAAGAAGAAATAAAATAAATGTTTATGATTGCTGTTGTATTTGTTATGTATGGTCCTATTTTTCCCAATACACTAAACCTTTGGATCCTCTATGTGTAATAATATTATGTTGTTTATCTTTAAAATTATTTAATAGTAATTTAATAAAATTTTGGGTCGCTATAGTCGGTATCTTGTCTTAGAATTTTTACTTAAAATTCCCTTCATTTTAGTCAAGACATTTCCTCTATTAGAATTTCATCGGGATTATGAATGGTGTTAGTTGGTGGTTTATCCATTTTATCTCATAATTTTCAAACTTATATAGTGTAATTCCTCAATGTGGTTGAGTAATATAACCTTGATGCTATAATCTAACCCAAGTACTTTTGAAAGTAGTATTTGAGCATCTTAATCTCTCTTTCATCATTATATTTTTTTAAGTGATGGTGTTTCTTAGATAATTGTTATGGTTTCATGAAAATTCATTGGATATAATGCATGATATGGTATCCTTGTATGTACAAAAGAACATTGATATGCTATCATGATTAATGGAAATGATTTGAGACGAAAATCCTAATCATATGTGTTACATTTTTGAAACAATATTCCCATACATAGTTCTTTTCATAAGTACTTTGGATTAAAGTTGAAAATAAATTTGTCTTTTTACATCTGTAAGGCCAAGGTGTGGCTACTACCTCATTGGGAATGAGGGATAACCATATTCAACCCATTTATGGAACTTCTAGAACACATATCAATTTTTGTTGAAGAAATGTTGTGTATAAGCGATATGAGGTGGTGTAAATTGAGTGAGACTCTCCTAAAGAAGAATCGAGCTGATGTTGAATGTCGGTGTTGTTTAGGAAGAGAGAGACACTAGGACTAGTACCCCCATGTGTCTTCATGGAAAATGTAGAGACCCTAAGCCTAACATACATGGAAATTACATTACTTTTGCAGAATACTTAGTACATAACAAAAACACACAAACAAGGTCCTTAATAGTTTAGTGTCTTTGGAAACTCAGAATGTAATCTTCTAATCATGGTGAAAGATCTTCGACATCTCCCATAAAGATCTTCCCCTTTTTTTCTTACCTAAAACCTTTCTTTATATCTTGGGCAAAAGAAAACATAAAATGGTGAGATCAAATGCTCACTAAGGGTAAACAAAAGAAATATCAATCACATCATATTCATAAGAACATAACATCTTGGAAATCTTAACCTGCAAAAGGGATCATAATATCATAACATGGGATAAATAATAGTAGTGAAATGTAATCCGAATAATCATAACTTAGAACATGAAACTTTTTGGCATACACACATATTCATATTGAATCATTTCTTATTAGTCAAGACTCATTGCCAAGAATATCTTAGTAGACAAAGTCCATTTCTGAACCGAGTTAATTCCTCGTTTTAGTCCTCTTTCACTGAACCGATTTAACCTGCCGTTCCAGCCATGTCTATCTCATGAGATATAAAATCTTTACCCAATGAATTGGAGGGAGATATAGGTCCCACCCATCTCATAATGATACCATTATTATGTGTGCCACAAAATCATAAACCATACATCACAACATAACCCATGTAATAAAAATGGGAATCATAAACATCGTGACATCATAAAACAATTCATATAAGATAAAGGAATTAATAAAAATAATTACATCACAACATAATCAAATCAATGTAATAATAGGGATAGAAACAGAACCCTTTATTATCTTAGATGGAAAATAATTTTGATAAAACACCTTAACTCCATTCTTGAGGAAAGTATCCTTTCTACTTCAAAAACACTTTTCCTTTCTTAACATGTCATACAATTCTAAACTAAACGAAGTTGATTAAAAATAAACATGAAAAATTGTAAGGGAATCTTCTTGGAAATAATATTTTAAAAATCCATTCATGCCGTATAAGTTAAAAGAAAACATTCTTCTCGTACTTTTGTCAAAAAAGTCAAAAAGTACCTCGTATGAAAAACGACAAAAGATTACTTTCATATCTTTCACTAAAAACTCACCAAAGGGTAAAATTGGATATAAACTATTGTAGAAGGATATAAATATTATATATTGGGGAAAAATGGATGTGGTTGATAAAATACACCCCAATAAATTCCAAAGTATAAACAATCTCGGATAAAAATGAGATTGTGATATTTCCCTTACCTTAGGTCCGATTTGCTTCATAAGTGTCTGAACCTCTTGTATAATGATTTAAATAATGTCATTGACTTATTCCAGAATCATAATCATTGTTATGATATCATATATGGTTCACTTATGACTTTATATTACCCGTTCTTTTGTAAATTCCATGTTAAAGAGCGTTTTGGGTAAAATTGTTTAATTTTCGTCCGTGTTTTGACTTGTAATTATTCATATGATTACATAGATAATGATTACTTAATTCCAGAATATAAAACATGATTTATATATAATATATATTTAGAATATACATATATATAATAAATCAGTAAATGGAAAGAAATACACCGTTTATGGAGACGGTAGGCCGTACGTATGCATGAACACTGTTTTCGTTTCCTTATTGAGTTGAATGGAATTAAGTAGATGAAATACATACATATACACATAAATACAGTATCATTATTATGTCATATAGTTCATTATTACTTATTATATATACTTTATAATCATTCATGAATGGTTAACATGGAGAATGAATCTCATCGCATCGTGGAGACGGTAGTCCGTACGTACGCACAAGCGATGATATCGTTCTCATGATCGTGGGACTATATTTGAGTGTATGTACACTATTTTAGAATAACTATCACTTTAAAATAATCATATATAGTTATTATTTACACCATTATACCCATCCAAGTAAGGTGGTGGTGGAAAATAGATTACACCACGACGTGGAGACGATATTCTGTACGTACGGACGCGCGATGATTTCGTTTTTTATAGGATGGATAGATGGTGAAATAGGGTTGTTTCATAATTATAATAATATATCCGTATATGAGTGATACTGATGTTTTTACTTTATAATGAAAAAACCCAAGAAGAAGAAGTGGAAGAAGAAATAAAGTTGAAAGAATCGGTAACGGACATTACCTCTTCTTTGAAGCGCCTCTTTGAGTCCTCTTCTTAGGGAACTAAAATTGGTCTTTGAAGAAGACCAGAACCTCTAGGATGTTTCTAGGGAAGTGGAGAAGAGAATTTGGCCAGGGTTGTCCGAGCGTGAAGGCTCAAAGTGGTGTGAGGAAGAGGGGGATGAAGTGCCCTTTTATAAGGGAGGAGAGGGGCACCTTTGGAATAACTAAAAATATTATTTTATTATAAAGCCAAATTCGGTTTTAAATAGCTCCAAATTGATTTATTTCTAATATAAGGTGGGTATGGGTCTAAATCATCTCATCAAATATAATTTAGACAAGTTTAGGTCATTATACTAACCTTATCTTTTAGTTTTAACTCTTAGTTAATTAGATTGACATTTACCATGTCACTTTGTATTTTTATATTATATAGTTAATAAACTTTCTATATACATAGAAGAGACCCCCAAGTGGTCCATTAATGGTACACCTATCATGATATAAGTATCTTGGCTGAACCTTAGATTTTTTAGGAATATAATAACAATTAATAATATAATATTTGTTTTAAAAACTATTTAATGTCAATTTTGACTCTATTTGGTAATTGATTTTTGTGAAAATCATAACATAATTCTTAGTTCAAAAAAATTAATTAAATCAATAATAACATGTCATATTAACATATAAAATTATTTGAATTCATAAAAAGTCTCAAATTACATTTATTTGGGTATTTATAACATCAATTATGTCAATATTTCATTAATAGGATAATTACTGCATCATCATTGTATCATAAATAAATTAAATTATTTTAAGTCTAAAAATTACAAATAAATTACCATTATGTTGGAAATTGTTTTAGATTTCTAATGAATATTTATAGTTGAATTTATCGTATGAATAACCCTATATTAAAAATGATTTATTTATTAAACTTTGATTTTAACTATTTTAACCCTTCTTTAAATAAATTGATAATAAATGTCCTAATCTAATCCAAGTGTGCCTAAATGGTCATATTTTATTCCTAAGGTTTTTTTTGGTCGAATTACACCAATAGAATTAGGACATGTTTTATGGTAATAATAATAACACTTTTACCCTTAATTACCCTATTTACTTTTAACCGTGGTAAAAAAAAGTAAAAAGTTACTATTCACCAAAAATTATTTTCATCTCATTGAACCATATTTTAGTACTTGATATTAATCGTGTCTCTCGGATTTTCAAAATTCCACTCACAGAAGTGGTAAAATTAAGTTTTATGAAAAATTCAGTTTTTTTAACTACCACTTAGTGGTTTCACTATTCATCAAAAAATGAAAGTTTCCAGAAAAATACCAAAAATTAGGCCTAAGCTATATTTGATATTATGAATTAAAAAATGATGTCTATTTTATCAAATTCAAAACATATCATTTACATTAACTAATTTAAAAATTAATTTTCGTCGTCAAAACAAATAGCGTGTTTTTAAGAGATAATAACTATCAAAAGATTGACACTTGTTTATAACTGTTTTAAATGTGAAATTACATCCAATGACCAACATTGTATTAAATTATAAAAATATATTCTAAATATACTTTAAAACCACTCAAATTAATAACTTATCACTATTAATTATTTCAATTAAAAAAGTTGTTTTTAATTAAAATTTAGTAATTTTCACTATTCATCGGAATATGAATGTTATCCGAAAAGTACCAAAATTTCACCTTAGGCTAAATTCGATACTCCAAATCCAAAAATGAAGTCCATTTTGAGAGATAAAATTTCTAAAATTTTAAAAGGTGGTTATTACTATTCATAACGACTAGTTTTAATAATATTTTAATAGCATATCGTTGTTTAGTGAAACTCGGTATTGCGTACTACACACGCTATTGAGGAAGGTTGCGATTGAGTGTAATGCAAGGAAAGTCAAGGATGCATGTTGTGTACGATCCTTTTGGTGTATCGTACAACACAAGACATTAATGAAATTAAAAAGAATATTTTTCATAAAATCTCAGGGTGTTACATTCTACCCCCCTTAAAATGAATTTCGCCCTCAAAATTCGTCGGGGTTATACATGGTTTACTATTAGAAAGTTTCTTTAATAGAAACCCACATCATAAAAAGGAATACCAAAACCAATCATTAAAAACAAAAGTATGAAACGTAACGTTTACCCAAATAAACTAATCAGTGGGTTTCCACATAGGTGAAAATATGGATATGGAAGAGAAATCTAACCATCATGTTCTGATGGAGAGTGGTAGAGAACATGGCTATGGAAAAACCAGCAATCATAATGCCATAAATTTTTGACGATCTAAGGTACCATCTGATTCATCAGATATAAGAGCACTAGGACAACATTTTTGGTTTTCATGATCATTTCCCTAACGTTGATGAAATTGGAATTAGAAGAAATACTTTCATGATTTTGGTATAGTCTCACCGTTGGTCGTTCTTTGGACAATTTCCACTTCATCTCTTAAAGAAATAAAGTTGAATTTTTCATTCATTATGTGTTAGCAGATCAGTTGATAGAATGACGAGTCATTCCATCTGTCTTAAACAAAAGGTTAGAAAAGTTATCATAAAATACATAAGTCCATCTATAGTGAGATTAATCATATATGGTTCCTAAAATGGACTTATACTTCATATATCATACTTCTTAATATAATAAAACTAGTTTCTACGGAACAGGGACTTCCTGTAGGCCAGTGGTAGGCAATAAAGGCCAGTTGCACTTCGGTTGTGGGTTCAATTCCCACAGCCTTGTCCGACGCGATGGGTTGTCGCCCATTCTGCGGGTTGTCCTTTTTCTAAAACTACATTACTATAACATCCCATAAATAATATCGAAAAAACTTCTATCCTTAAAAAATACTAACTTATGTCCAACATAATCTATTCCAATCTTTAGGCTTATCCAAAATAATGCTGTCTAATCTCATATTATAGTGAAAATGATTACCAAAGAGTTCATACAACTAGCATGTTAATACCATTTTTGATCCTCATATATCATGAGATATGTCTTGTTGGTCACATTCCAAACATTCAAAGGCCTTAATCATGTATTCTCTTGAAAAAAAATGAATACCCATTGAACCTTATTAAAAACATGAATGCTGTTAAAAGTTAACTCTTTCCACATACCAAAATCCTCAAAATTCTATATACTCAAACCATGATATCACTTAGTCCTTATATCAATCATGAGATCATGAATAATTTCAAACATTTAATTTTTTCCTTATCTCTTCATTATGCACATATCATCTTTTTTCTAAAAATATCTCAATCACTTTCCATGGTTACCGATACCATAAAATTGTTGAAAACCACAATAGACCAATACATAAATATTCCAATATTCCACGATACTATATACAACATTATTTTGAAATCCCATTACATAAACACTTAATAATTCCACCACATCGTTGTCATATTCAACATCGCCAATGGTGATCGCATGTGACTTCCCTTTGTCCTTTTACTTAAGTGGTTGCTCATGTCGATCGTCACTAACCCTTGGATTAGGGCATTTATTAGCATAATGCCCCATTTCCTTGCACTTGAAGCAATGAAGTGTAGTAGGTTCATTCTATGTATCCCTTCCTTTGTTTGCATCATTAGACATCTTCTTCCCATCATTGCAGCATTCAAATGCCCGATGACCTTCCTTTCTACATTTGAAACATTTACTTGTCCGTTTATGACAATCTCCACCATGATTCTTTACACACTTTGAGCATAAAGAAACATTCATCTTCTTTTCACCATTATTCTGAGATTTCTCCTTGATCTCCATCTTTCGTTTCTTGTCAAAACTATGAGATGGATAAGTAACCCCAACTTCCATTTCTTCCTTGATATCACAACGCACAATTTCTTCATAGCTACTGAAGTCTCTTATAGCTAATTCCCTTCGAAGAATTGGTTTTAAGCCACTGAAGAATCGATCAACTTTACTTTCATGTTGGATGATAAAGACATATGCATACCTTGCAGGCCTTGTAAAATTCTCTTCATATATACCAATAGATTCATCATCCTTTTGCTTTAGTTCAAGAAACTCCTTCTCCATCTTTGTACGAAGAATACGAGGGAAGTACTTCTTGAAAAATAAGTTCTTGAACTCGTCCCATTCCATGGACTCAATTTCATCTCTTGGCCTCGTATTTTTGATAAGATTCCACCATTGATTAGCATCATCTTCCAAATGATACACTGCTAAGATGACTTTATCATGTTCAGAACATTATGGAACTGAAAATATCTTTTCAGTAGTACTGATCCATTGTTCAGCAACAAGTGGATCAGAAGACCCACTGAAAGAAGGTGGACGTTGCCTCATGAAGGACTCAATAGAATATTGTTCTCTTCTCTGCTCATTTGGAAGTCTAGAATGATTCATAGCTTGTGTAAGTATAACAATAAGATTTTTCACTCCATCTCCCATAACATTTGTTTGTTCAGGAGGAAAATCATTGTATTGTCCATTACATTGATCAACACGGTTCCTTCGGGTTCCAACCATTGTCTAAAACCCAGAAATAATAGTGTGAGAGGAAAAAATCATGCTAGGGAAAACAACACAATAAATGAGGAGTACCTTCAATATCTAACATCTTAGGTTTAATTCTAAGATCTTTACCATAATTATAGTACTATAACCTATACTTATACTTAACCTTAGGGACATCCCTAGACATACCTTAGAAATATCTCTAGGGATCTCACTAAAGTTCTCGCATCCCAGTTTCCAAAGGTTGACTAAACATTTCCTCTGATACCAACTGTAGAGACCCTAAGCCTGACGTACATGGACATTACATTACTTTTGCGGAATACTCAGTACATAACAAAAACACACACACAAGTACCGTAATAGTTTAGTGTCTTTGGAAACTCGGAACGTAATCTTCTAATCATGGTGAAAGATATTAAACATCTCCCATAAAGATCTTCCCCTTTTTTTCTTACCTAAAACCTTTATTTATATCCTGGGGAAAAGAAAACATAAAAGGGTGAGCTCAAATGATCAGTAAGGGTAAACAAAAGAAATATCAATCACATCATATTTATAAGAACATAACATTTTGGAAATCTTAACCTGCAAAATGGATCATAATATAATAACATGTGATAAATCATAATAGTGAAATTTAATCCCAATAGTCATAACATAAAACATGAAACTTTGTGTTGTACACACATAATCATAGAGAATAATTTCTTATTAGTCAAGACTCATTTCCAAGATATCTTAGTGGACAAAGTCCATTTCTGAACCGAGTTCATTCCTCGTTTCAGTCCTGTTTCACTGAACCGGGTTAACCTGCCGTTCCAACCATGTCTATCTCATGAGATATAAAATCTTTACCCAATGCATTGGAGGGATATATAGGTCCCACCCATCTCATAATGATACCATTCTTATGTGTCCCACAAAATCATAAACCATACATCATAGCATAACCCATGTAATAAAAATGGGAATCTTAATCATCGTGACATCATAAAACAATTCATATAAGATAAAGGAATTCATAAAAATAATTCTATCACAACATAATCAAATCAATGTAATAATAGGGATAGAAACAGAACCCTTTATTATCTTAGATGAAAAATAATTTTGATAAAACACTTGAACTCCATTCTTGAGGAAAATATCCTTTCTACTTCAAAAACACTTTTCCTTTCTTAACATTTCATACAATTCTAAACTAAAAGAAGTTGATTAAAAATGAACGTGAAAACTTGTAAGGTAAGCTTCTTGGAAATAATGTTTTAAAAATCCATTCATGCCTTATAAGTTAAAAGAAAACATTCTTCTCGTACCTTTGTCGGAAAAGTAAAAAAGTAACTCGTACGAAAAATGACAAAAGATTCCTTTCATATCTTTTACTAAAAGCTCACCGAAGGGTAAAATTGGATATAAACTATTGTATAAGGATATAAATATTATATATTGAGGAAACATGGATGTGGATGATAAAATAAACCCCAGTAAATTCCAAAGTATCAACAATCTCGGATAAAAATGAGATTGTGATATTTCTCTTACCTTAGGTTCGATTTGCTTCGTAAGTGTCCGAACCTCCTGTATAATGATTTAAATAATGTCCTTTACTTTTTAAAGAATCATACTCATTGTTATGATATCAGATATGGTTCACTTATGACTTTATATTACCCGTTCTTTTGTAAATTCCATTTTAAAGAGCGTTTTGGGTAAAATTGTTTCATTTGGCGTCCGTGTTTTGACTTGTAATTATTCATATGATTACTTAGATCCTGATTACTTAATTCCAGAATATAAAACATGATTTATATATAATATATATTCAGAATATACATATATATAATAAATCAATAAATGGAATGAAATACACCGTTCATGGAGACGGTAGGTCGTACGTACGCATGAACGCTGTTTTCGTTTCCTTATTGAGTTGAATGGAATTAAGTAGATGACATACATATATATACACATAAATCCAGTATCATTATTATGTCATATATTTCATGATTACTTATTATATATACTTTATAATCATTCATGAATGGTTAACGTGGAGAATGAATCTCATCGCGTCATGGAGACGGTAGTCCGTACGTACGCACGAGCGATGATCTCATTCTCATGATCGTGGGACTATATTGGAGTGTATGTATACTATTTCAGAATCAATATCACTTTAAAATAATCATATATAGTTATTATTTACACCATTATACCCATCCAAGTAAGGTGGTGGTGGAAAATAAATTACACCACGGCGTGGAGATGGTATTCTGTACGTACGCACGCACGGTGATTTCATTTTCTGTAGGATGGATAGTTGGTGAAATAGGGTTTTTTCATAATTATAATAACATATCAGTATATTAGTGATTTTGATGTTATTACTTTATAATGAAACAACCTAAGAAGAATAAGTGGAAGAAGAAATAAAGTTGAAAGAATCGGTAACAGACATTACCTCTTCTTTGAAGCGCCTCTTTGAGTCCTCTTCTTAGGGAACTAAAATTGGTCTTTGAAGAAGACCAGGACCTATAGGATGTTTCTAGGGAAGTGGAGAAGAGAATTTGGCCGGGGTTGTCCGAGCTTGAAGGCTCATAGTGGTGTAAGGAAGAGGGGGAGGAGGTGCCCTTTTATAATGGAGGAGAGGGGCACCTTTGGAATAACTAAAAATATTATATTATTTTAAATCCAAATTCGGATTTAAATAGATCCAAATTGATTTATTTAGAAGCTAAGGTGGTGATGGGTCGAATTACTATCATAAAATAGAATTTAGAAAAGTTTAGGTCATTATAATAACCTTATCCTTTAGTTTTAACTCTTAGTTAATTAGATTGACATTTACCATGTCACTTTGTATTTTTATATTATATAGTTAATAAACTTACCATATAAATCGAAGAGACCCCCATGTGGTCCATTAATGATACACCTATCATGATATAAGTATCTTTTCCGAACCTTAGATTTTTTAGGAATATAATAACAATTAATAATATAATATTTGTTTTAAAAACTATTTTATGTCAATTTTGACACTATTTGGTAATTGATATTTGTGAAAATCATAACAGAATGATTAGTTCGAAAAAAATTAATTAAATCAATAATAACATGTCATATTAACATATAAAATTATTGTAATTCATAAAAAGTCTCAAATTACATTTATTTGGGTATTTATAACATCAATTATGTCAATATTTCATTAATATGATAATTACTGCATCATCATTGTATCATAAGTAAATTAAATTATTTTAAGTCTAAAAATTACAAATAAAATACCATTATGTTGTAAATCATTTTAGATTTTTAATGAATATTTATAGTCGAATTTATCTTATGCATAACCATATATTAAAAATGATTTAGTTATTAAACTTCGATTTTAACTATTTTAACCCTTTTTTAAATAAATTGATAATAAATGTCCTAATCTAATCCAAGTGGGCCTAAATGGTCATATTTTATTCCTAAGGTTGTTTTTGGTCGAATTACAATTATCCAATAGAATTATGACATGTGTTAGGGTAATAATAATAACACTTTTACCCTTAATTACCCTATTTAATCTTAACCGTGGTAAAAAAAAGTAAAAAGTTACTATTCACAAAAAATTATTTTCATCTCATTGAACCACATTTTAGTCCTTGATATTAACCGTGTCTCTCGGATTTTAGAAATTCCACTCACAGAAGCGGTAAAATTATATTTTATGAAAAATTCAGTTTTTTTAACTACCACTTAGTGGTTTCACTATTAATCAAAAAATGAAAGTTTCCAGAAAAGACCAAAAATTAGGCCTAAGCTATATTTGATATTCTAAATTCAAAAAATATGTATATTTTATCAAATTAATAACATATCAGTTACATTAACTAATTTAAAAATTAATTCCCGTCATCAAAACAAATAGCGTGTTTTTAAGAGATAATAACTATCAAAAGATTGACACTTGTTTATAACTGATTTAAATGTGAAATTACATCCAATAAAAAAATTGTATTAAATTGTAAAAATATATTCTAAATATACTTTAAAACCACTCAAATTAATAATTTATCACTATTAATTATTTCGATTAAAAAAGTTGTTTTTAATTAAAATTTAGTAATTTTCACTATTCATCAGAATATGAAAGTTATCCGAAAAGTACCAAAATTTCACCTTAGGCTAAATTCGATACTCTGAATCCAAAAATGAAGTCCATTTTGAGAGATAAAATTTCTAAAATTTTAAAAGGTGGTTATTACTATTCATAACGGCTAGTTTTAATAATATTTTAATAGCATATCGTTGTTTAGTGAAACTCGGTATTGCATACTACACACGCTATCGAGGAAGGTCGTGATTGCGTGTAATGCAAGGAAAGTCAAGGATGCGTGTTGTGCAAGATCTTTTTGGTGTAGCGTACAACACAAGTTATTAATGAAATTAAAATGAATATTTTTCAAAAAATCTTGGGGTGTTACAGAAAAGGTTTTCCCTTACCTCTATGACTTGTTAGATATGGGTCTCCCCAAATCATGGGTGTGGGCTCATTATCATTCCAGGAGTGTCATTCCCCTGATGGACTAGGGTACGGGTTTCTGCATGATGTTCACAAAGATGTAAAATACTCTCTTATTGGACCTGGGTTTGGGTCCTCCATATATAACATATAGATATAGTGGGTACTCCACTAACATGTTAAGGTTTGGGTCATCTATTCTAGGATTCAGTACTCCCCTATCATTCTAGGGTACAAGTTTTCCATACATGTTGTTCTGGTAGAGTCGGTACTCACCTGATGTGTCATGGAGAGGTTCCTCAATCCTGGGGTCAGAAATCCCCTATTTTATCTGGGTGCAATTCCGCCATAGAGAATGATATGGTAGAGTCATTACTCCCCTTTCCTATCAATGTGCGGGTCCTCTATCCACTGAGTGGTACTCCTCTATTGGGTTAGGGTGTGGGTCCTCGATCCATGGAGTGGTACACACCTATTGTATTAGGGTGAAGGTCCTCCATTCTCTGAGTTATACTCTCCTATTGGATTAAGAAACATGTCATCATTTATATAGTAGTACTCCCCTATCTTCAAGTAGAAGTGGAAAGTGGGTCCTCCATTGGATTTAGTGCTCCCTAAGTTGTGGGATACAATTATGAGGAGTGGTCCCCTTCACCTTATGGGACTGATATCGAGGTATGATTTTCTTCTCCCTTGACTGATTGAGGTGTGGGCCACTCCATTCAAGAGAGAATGAGGGTTTTCAAGTTAGTTAGGAGAAGTACTCCCTAGACTACAAGGAATTCGTGAGGTGTGGCTACCTCTATAGTATCTTTTATTAGAGAGGATGCATGAGGTACATGGTCCATAGTAGTGATCCCCCAACTATGTGTAGTGGTGAGGGGTAGAAATCTTCAATGGGTTTCCTTAGTTTGTATCTGTCGTAAGGTAATGATGACCAGACCTCTGGTGTTAGGAACTAGAGATGGACCTAGTAGGATGTTTCAAACGAAGCATGTTCTCTCAGACATACCATTAAGAATGGTAGATTTGTTCCTGATGGATTTCGTCTCTCGAATAGGTTCCATCTAGGATTGTTGAGCTCATGAAGTTTATTCCCCTAGTTTCATGTTATAGTTAGATCCTAATAAGAGAATCATGTTGTTGTCTATGAGGTTGTAACCTCATGAGAGTTAATGTTTGAGAAGAGTATACCTTGGTTTTTTGGGGGTTCTTAGTAGTGTTTTCATATTTCATTGTTGAAAACCCATTTGGAACGAGTTGACTTGTCTTGTAAAGATGAGGATTGTTAGAGATGGATTTTTCCTCTCAATTGGGGTTCACTATGGCTAGATAAAGTGGACTATAGACTTTATATTTCTCCCTTTTTTCATTGGGGTTTTTAGGGAACCTTCTAAGTATTTTTTAATCAACCCTACATGGAATTTTCCTACACATGTTTTGTCTCTTGTGGAGACCACAAGACTTTCTAGGGAGTCCACGAAAGACCCAAGGCCTATAGAGATTCGTGATGTAGACATACCAAGGTGTTTACCAGAGTTTGTGTGAGAATATTTCCTATAGTTACAGTCGAAATTGATCCCCTTCTCTTGAGAAGGTTGGATGCTTTTACAGTTTTCTTTGGTGGGCATTGTTTTCCCCTTCTTTATCGTTCATTACTTATGTTGTACTATGGGTGTGGTATATTGATGTATTCATTCATTGGTTACCTAGTGGTTTTTATATTTTAACGTTTTGTGAGCATGGATATGTGTGTGTGTGTGTGTTTATAGGTATAAGTAATATGCCTATTGGCACCAATATTCATCCCATGGACTATTGGAGGTGGGATTGGGGATTTTTAGTCTGAGCCCCATCAGGTTAAGTCATTACAGCATAGTATTAGAGGTGTTCGGTTCCACATTAAGACTAAAGTGTCCTAATCGTTGTTTGGGTTTCATAAGGACAATGTAAATATTTTTTGATTTCAGATCTCAGGCTAGAGGTTATAGTATTAGTGTTGCGGCTGACATATCCATTTATCAAGACTCTAATAACCTACTTTTCGACTAGGAACATTTTTTACATCTGTTATGAGAAATAAATGGTATATAAATCATATATAATAGGGTTTCAGTTTTTCCTACTCTTATTGATTTATCTCCCTAGATATACTCTTCGAAAATTATACATATTGGTTCTATTTCAGGAGTCAACCATGATGATATCTAGACATGATTCCATGGTGTGATTGTGAGGAAAGTATACCTCGTGATGAGGCTTCAGTGCATGGCACTGATTCTGAGATGTTATGTTTACATAGTTCATCGATAGTGCCACTTTTAATTGAGAAATATTTTTTACTTGAAGTTTAGGATGAGGTTTCCAGAATGTTGAGTTCACTACATGAGTTCAAGAGAGAGCATCCTCTGAGGTATCAGGGTGATTCATACCCCCATGATAGCTGATGAATGGCATGAGGGAGTCACGAATGTTTTTCAATTAGTGGGGACATCTCCTGGTCCAATGGTGGTATTAGGAGAGAGGCATATGTAGAGTTCTACGAAGCGATGGTGAAGTATAGTGATATAGTCTTATGATTTGGGAACACTCACATTGGAGGAGTTTTAGAAACTCTTCTGGGAATATTTTTACCCATCCACGTTGATATTAGTGTATCTCTATGTGCTTCTCTAGATTCAGTAAGGTATCATGTTAGTGGATGATTTTAAGGGGAGGTTAAAAAACTTGTCGTGATTCTACTTTGATATGGTTCAGGATCTATTGTTTGGAGCACATACCTTCAAGTAGGGATTTTTTTAGGGGATCATTGAATATATGATCTTGTGGTGCATTACCACCTATACTAGAGTGCTGGAGTGAGGTATAGTGGTGGAAAGTTTCCTGGATTTAGAACAAGAGAATTTGACCCACATTAGTGGTCATGAGATTGAGCTTTCTAAAGGAGAGAGTATATGATCGGTAACATGATCATGGTTGAGGAGGAGTACCCATTACCAAAGATATATGTGTGTTTCCATTGTATATGATAAGCGTTAAGGATCTTGTCAATCGCAAGAAAGGCGGGGTTATGCTAATAATGGTTAGGGGAATATTTCTAGAGATTTCCTAACCAGCTGTGTTGTTGGGAGATAGATGGTGGATGAGCCACCTTGGTATATGAAGAACTTGGTGAAATATGTTCCACAAGGTGGAATATGAGGTGGAGCAGTTTGGAGAGTGGTAGAAGGTGGAAGGTAATTCGAGGTGCTTCCACCACCACCCCTAGGTGGTCCGTGCCAGGCTCAGGGATCTTGAGGATGATAGAGAGGATAGATAAAGGCCATTGAGGTATTTGACCTAGAATCTCTATGAATGAATAGTGGAACACATTGTGTGCCTTCTATATCTACTATTAGCAATTTTTAGACACTATATTGAGGTACTATTTATTTTCACCTCTTTCATGAGGTTTATAATTGGTGACACATGGTGTAAATAGAACCTCATGTTGGTCGTTACAATAGAGGTCCTAGTAAGACCTAGTGTGTGTTTAAGAATCCCTTTTTTCCATTAGTACGCTTTGGTGTTTGGTGTCAGCCTTGTACATGACATGTTCCAGGAGGATCTATTGTATTTTTATGTATCTTTGAACTCATGATAAAGAGTGACACTTTCCCTATCGAGACATATTTTTTATGATGTGACCAAAACCAAGCGGGCAAGTCTGTGCCACCCGAAGTGGAATGTATCGAGGTTTGGTGGGTGAGTTCCTTATAATTTCATGTACATGGAGTGGTTTTGTGATGAAGTTTCATAGTAGATATTGTACTTTCCAGTGGAGTTTATCTTCACAACTTCTTAATCTTGGTGACCCTTGGGGATATAGAGCCTTTATTATAAACATTCTATAGTGGAAGAGTAAGACCCTATGATATTTTCGGAGGTTGGATTGGTTTCCTACCATTCATTCTCAATTGGGATGACAATAGTGGTTGTGGAAGTATTTATTTTTTGGCTAGAAGTGTTACTGTTGTAGGTTTATAGATGAAGGGCCTATTAAGACCCAATGATTACTCTTGGGAAGCCTATTTTGGGTAGTGAGTACCCTCACATGTTCGTCATCACCCTTGAATGAAAATATTTTGAGGAGGATTTTATAAATTCCATGCAGGGGTAGATGTGAACTATGGGGTTCAGTTTGTATCTGTGTTAGGTTAACGAGGTGGTGTAATGCTAGACCCCATGACCACAGATGGATCATGGAGCCCGGTTCTTTCCAACCTTTCAAATATAAGGATATATGTTCTCGTTTTTTGTATGATTCTTTCCTAGTGGAAGATACTCATAAGAGTGGTTTTATCTTGGTGGTTCATCTATGTGTGTCCCTGTAAGAAGCATGAGAACCCTTATTGATATCACTAGTGTGGGAGTCCAGTTCAGATCTCCGTTTCTACCCATACGATTAGTGTTTGGATTTTTAGGGATGAAAATCCTTAAGTTAGAGAGAATTTAATGACTTGGTTTCTATCCCATAATACTTTATAATATCTTATAGAATATTTCAACAGTTGTACACTGAGTCCGTGCAGGAGGCCATGGTCCAGGGAGCCTCGGTATGGTGATATTAAAAATGTTAAATACTAATTTTTACATGTCCTCAATTTCACTTAGAATATTAATAACTATTATTTAGAGTCACAGATCAGATTTATTTGACCACATTTCAATCTAGAACATTGAGATTACCCTAAATGCGACATAAAATTTTCCGTGTCAGGATTTTTGTTTAGTGGTGAGTTGGAGGGATATTTCATTGAATATTAATTAAATAAATGGGAATTTAATTAATTAATTAAACCAAAAACTAAAACCTCCCCTCACCTACCAAATTTGGGATCATTAAAAATGGAAGGAAAACCTTTTATTCTCCCCCTCCACTTCTATCATTGGATGATGGATGGAAATGAGCTAAATCGATGAAGAATGGTGTGACTGATATTTTTTTCTGATTCAAATCATCATTTGATCAAGGAGAATCATGATCTGAGCACCATTCTTAACCCAAATATTTTTTGTTTTTCCTTTGAGGTATGTGGTTTTGAGTGCTATTCCTGATCCATTTTTTATGCACTATTTTAAGGTTCTAGAGCTCAAATACAATGTTACTGAATCGTGTAGTTTCCTAAACTATGTGACCATGGGACATTTCTTAGGTTATCTATGTGAAAATACATGGTCGTGTACTAACACACAGAAAAGATACATGGAAATGGGGTCGAGTACATGGATATGAGAGAACTACATGAGTCGGTGGTCATTTATCCTGAACATGCTATGTAGTGTTGGACACACATATTTTAATAGATATAGTTTGATGGTCCATATAGAAAGGGAACATGTGAAGGGGATGAGAGATGAGAGACACTACATTTACCTCCTTTAAACACCATGTAACCCAACATTTTTTTTTCATATCAGGGCATAAAAGATACATGGCCAGGTGATCAGGCAGGCTCACACACTGTGTGTGCCCCAGGGCATGTTGTGTACTCCTAGAAGATCCTCCATGGGTCATATTAATTTCATATATTATTCTCTGGGATTTTGATGCCGTCTTATGAGTAGCCATTATGGAGTGTAATTATATATAGAAAGTGATGGTGGAATTAGTTAATTCTTATGTGATACGAAGTGGTATAAATAAAGAGAGACACTCATGAAGTGGTATAGAGCAGATGTTGGAAATCAGTGTGGTTTGTGAAGTGAGAGAGGATATGGCTGGTAATCCTATATAACTTCAAGGAATGTTTTTCCCTTACCTCTCTGATTAGGTAGATAGGGGACTCCCCATTTCTTGGGCATGGGTTCTTTAAATTTAATTAGTTTCCTTCGAGGGTGTTACTCCTATGATGGACTAGGATGTGGGTTTCACCATGATGTTCATGAATATGGATTGTAATACCCTCATGGAATTGGGTATGGGTGACCCATATATGACATATAGATAAGATGGGTACTCCCCTTTTGTATTAGGGTGTCGGTTTTCTATTGTAGGGTCTAGTCCTGCCCTATCATTACATGGTACATGTCCTCCATACTTTTTGTTCTGGATGACTCGGTACTCCCCTACTATGTTTGGGAGTGGGTCCTAAGAAATGGGGTAGGTACTCCCTTTTCAAATCAGGATGTGCCTATCCCATAGATAATGAGTTTCTAGAGTCATTAATCCCCTTTCCTACCAGGTTACGGGTCCTCAACCATTGAGTGGTACATCCCTACCAAGATAGGTTTCAGGTCCTCAATCGACATAGTGGTACTCCCCCATTATATCAAGGTGAGGGTCTTCTATTCTCTATGTATCACCCCCATGTTGGATCATGAGAGTGGGTCCTCACTTATAGACTAGTACTCCCCCATCACCCAAGTACTAGCAGGGAGACAGTCCTCCATTGGAGTTGGAGCTTCCTCGACATTGGGATACATTTACAAGGTGCAAGAACCTTTATTTTATTTTAATGATACCTAAATAAGAGTTAGTTCTCCCTCAAATACTAAGGTATATTTCAATCTATACATGAGTGATAGAGGTCATGCTGGTTAGTTAGGAGCAACACTCCCTTGACTGTAGGGAAGTGGTGAGGTGTTGTTCCCTCTGTTCCCTCGTTTGTTATAGAGGATGAACGTGGTGCATAGTCTTGTGAAGTACTCCATAAACTATGTATAATTGTTAGGGGAATTTCACTTTACTATGGTTTTCCTAGGTTGTGTCAGGTGCAAGATAATAATGACAGCACAAATGGTGTTGGGTTGTAGATCAAGACATAGTAAGATGTTCCCAATAGAGTATGTTCTCTATGACGTTCTGTTAGGAATGGAAGAGTTATTATCAACATAGTATATATCTCATGTGGGTGCCATCAGATATGGTTGAGCTAATGGAGTGTGTTCTCTTAGTCTCATGTTACGGTTATAGCCTACAAAGAGAAACATTTTACTGGCTATGAGGTTAGAACTTCATGATACATAGGGTATGAGATGAGTATATCTAGGTGATATTGGGGGTCCTTGTGGTTTTTTTGATGGTCGGGGCCGACACCCATTGTAGACTAAGAGGACTTGTTATGTACAACCATGGATGGTTTGAGTTTGAGTTTATCTTCCAATTGCAGATCCCTCTAGGTTAGTCGAGTGGAATTTTTTCGGGTTTATCAGTTTTTTCCTTTAGGGGTTTTCAGCTACCTACTACGTATTTTAATACTAACCATTGCACAAGATTTTACTGTACATTTTTTGTGTTTATTGTATACTATAGTCCTTTTGAAAGAGTCCAAGGAGGACCCGATGTAGGATGATCATAGTGATCTAGATAGACTATGGTGTTTACTAGAGTTAAGATACGAAGTATTAAAAATTTTATAGTTGACATTGATCCCCTACTTTTGAGAATGGTGGAATGTTTTACTATTTTCATTAGTGGTCGTTTTTCCCTTATATCACTTTCAGTACTTCTTTTCTACTCTGGTTGTGAGATATTCATGTATTCATGCATTGGTTACCTAGAGTTTTTTTTAAATTTCATCTTTTTGTGAGCATGAAGATGTGTGAGTGTGTACAAGTACCTAGTAAATTCCACCCATGTTAGTAATATTCCTATTCAGGGCTAGTCACTAGCCCTTGGCCTATTAGAGGTGGGATTGGGGAGTTGTGTCCTAGTCTTCGTTAGTTCGGGTTGTGACATCCAATGAGAGATGTAATTTTCACAACTCGTCTTTCTTAATTATAGTCTCCCTCTTCCCCATAAAATAAATAATAATCCATGAAAGTATGATAGAATCAGTATTACTAATACTATTCCATTTTACTATAAAATATAATATTTCATTTAAACCATCCTCTAAAACCATTAGAAAAAATAACACATCGTCATGAATACATGCAGATTACTCGTTCCATGAATGTCCTACTCTATTTTAATAATGAAATTTCATAAATGGACCAAAAGAGTTATTTAATAAAAAAATATATTATTTTTAATTGTACTACTATTATATAATGATAATTATTTCATTTTAAGTAAAAACTTCTTTTCAATGGAAAATGAATGTGTCATTCGAGAGTATATGAAGACAACCACCAACATAGAACATCACAATTCATTTTCCATTACTACATAACATAGATGACAAAAAAATGTTTCTATCTTATAAATCATAAATTAATGATACTATTAATAGTCTATAAAAGTATTTTTTTTACATTCTATAACTAATATAAACCTTAAAGGTTTATAATAATTTTAACTCCCTTAAATGAACATATCGAGGCACCTTTATTAACTTGATCCCATTTTTGGAAATCCTAAGAAAATGTATGATTAATTATAAATTTTAAAAATAAAATTCATAAAAATTATACAATTATGGATTATATAGTTCTATTTTTAAAAATAAATTACCATTTCAAATATATACATGATTTTTCAGTAAAGTCCACTGAAGTAACCGCCATAAGATAAATTTTTTTAAAATATAAATAAAAAAATTGAAATAAATAGACCATATAAAATTACACATAGATGGAAATGGGTAATAATTATTTCTTATAATAAAAAATATTTTATTTATTCATATTTTTATGTTCACACACATCATGAATTAAAACCATAGTTAATAGTTTTCAAATATCAATTTTTCTTCATTGATATATGATTCATATTGACTAATTGTTTATTTTTTGGTAAATATATTGGCCTTGGATTTATTTTATAAAAAATGTCATTAAATATAATGGATTTCCAAATCCAATACTTTTTATACATTCAATGTATTTCAAATTTGAATTATTATGTCCTTATAAGGGTTTTTAAAAGATAATTCTCATTATTTAAATATAATTGTTCTTCATGAAATTATTTCATATATGCAAGGAAATTGTAATATATAATTTTATATTTGGAACTTTATATATGTATTTAGAGTATTTATTATTTTATTTTTGATAAATTATTCATTTTACAACTTTATAAGATATTTTTTCTCTTCACTCTAGAGAAAATAAAGTTTTTTAAACAATGATTATTTCTTGATGAATTTATTTCTTATAAAAGTGAAAATCATTTAGAAAATAATTACATATACTTAATATAAGTTTTTCCATTTTTTTCAATTTTAATTATTCCCAAAAATTATTAATTTATTTATTTGAAATCTAAATCTTTTTTTAGTCATCTAACCTTAAAATTTCCCTTATCCACTCTTCTAATGGATGTTTTAGTTAAAAAACTTTTGATGTAGGTTATAAGAAAAGATATATAAAGATATTAAAAATGTTTTAAATACTTTAAAAATGATTTTACTTTCAAACCACATTATTTTATAAATCCTTTATGTATTTTAATATATTTATTATTAAATATTATTTTTAAAGTGAAGGTTTCTAAAATGTTTATTTTCCACATTTTTGAAACTTTTATGTTGTTTTAATGAATACAATATTAAATAATATTTTTCAACAGTCAACGATTTCACGAAATATTTAATTCACCTTTAAAAATATTTTATTTCTTTTTTAAGGTTTTATAATTTAAGGTTATTCTAATGTAATTATTTTTTAATATTTTTTCGTCAAATTTGAAAAAAAAAATACTTTTCAAATTTATCATAACATTATTCCTTATGATGGAGTTAAAAGTTATTTAAAAATACACAATTATGATTTCATGTAATTTTTTTTATATATTAATAAAGGATTTATTTCCTTAAAAATTATTATTGAAGAAAAAAAGATTAATATTTTTCATGATATACACTTTTTATGTTATAGTATTTTAGTTATCAAGTGTTTATGTTTTTTATTTCAAATTTAAATTTTTTATCAAAAAATTTTTGAAAACCCATTTTTCTTTTCCTTGGTTTGTTGAGATTTTTTCATTCTTGTTTTCAATTGGAACACTCATATGTATAGACTATTGAAATATACTATTCTATATTTACCTCTAATATACTTGTTAAAGATTTAGATCACATGATCTCGAAGTTGGTATATAAGTTGTAACAGAAGCCGAAGAGGGTGAAAAACTATTATCCCATAACTAAGAGGGTACATAAGCTATATCCCTTTCCCAATAGGGTATACATGTTTTATCCCAAGCATAATATGGAACAGGGGTAGTAGCCTATGACTAAGAGGGGACATAGGTTATACCCAAAACCCAATAGTGTACACGAGTTATTATCCCAAGCCTTCAATGATATGTGATATAGTGGACATTTCTTATCGACTAGGTTATGGTTTCCCAAGAATTCACTTATACCAAATTGCTCTGACATATTATATATTATATTACCATGGATTAGGTTTATTTTATCATGTTTTTAAACTCTTATAACTTGTCATATGTTTGAAAATTGGAAACTATATGTCATTCCATTATGGCTTGGGGAAAAGATTATTGTTCCATGTTTTAATAAAATTATATTTATCCAATAATTATAATTTCTCATATGCCTATGATCTAAACCCTGATGAAATATTATTGTGTATTTCTCTTACTGAGGATATAATCTAATCCATATCTTATGTTTCTATTCCCTTGATTATGAAAATGAGTAAAACTTGTTTACATTCTATAATAGTGTATACTGATGAAAAATTATGGAGAAATGTTCTCAAGTGTCATAAAATAAGATTCTTATATATATGATACTAAAATAATCAAACCATCTATTCTTGTGGTTTGGTGATAATTTGTGATATTTGATATTTAAATAATTAAAACTATGTAAAATAAATATTGGTTCACATTAATTTTTATTAATTACAATTCTTAAATATATATTTTTTAATATTAGATCTAGGAGTGCAGTTTTGGGGAACCTCACTTGTTATTAAGGAATAGTTTTGTTTTTTAAGGATTAGTTTAGTTATTTTTTGGGATTTGTATTAAATAAATTTAGTGAAAACTCTAGGGAAGATTTTTTATATATGTTAACATTTTGGAAATTTGGTAATTTTTTGATTTTTTTGTTTTTCATGGAACTACATTACTGTCTGGATAATGAAATGTGGATGAGGTTGTGACACATATGCCTCTATGGGAAATCACTTTGAAAAGTGGCGACTTATTTTTATAATTATCCTCACTCAATGATAAAAATGGGGGCCTAACCATGCACTCTATGTTGGACACTGTCAGGGGATATTATTTGGTTATTCAAATTCTCTCCATTTTCTATAGTGAATGATTTAAATGAAATTTATAAATATTATATATAACTAGTTAGGTTAGAAACCCTAGTTGGAAGATGACCATTTTAAACTTTGGTTAAATTTATGTGGTGATAAGTTGATCCAGTTATATCCTTATTCAACCTAAGGTTTCATTTGCTAAAACTAAAGATTAATTATAGAATATGTCATTAGATTATGGTTTTATATACATTTGATCATTTAATATGATTTAGTTAGATAATATCACATCATTTTTAGTATTATTATTTGGAACAAAATATGATCATGGAAATGAATTTATAAAAGTTATGTATCAATAAAGTCCTATAAAAAACTTAGATAGAAAATTAGGTAAAAATTATTTAGATAAAGGAAAATAGCAATGGGTGGATACTATAAAGTAAATGAAGAGTCTCCTCATATCTTTGATTGTGATATTGATTTCTCAGTAGAAAATATATCATAAGTTTCTTCTGGATCTCTAATATTTTCCATCACAATGTTAATATTTAAATTTATATGATATAATTTATTTAAGGGTGGAAATGTAACACCCCTAAATTTGGGAATAAATCATTATATAAATAAATACTATTCCTGAATGCTTTTTCCACATGTAATTCCAAAATGAAACGATCCATGAATTGTTAAATGAATATTATTATAAATTATTTTGAATAATAAAAAATCTTGTAAATAAAAATAATGCATTAAATTACACATTCACAAAAATATGATTAAGAAAACTTAATGTTTTAAGATGGATTTTTTAGTAACAGAACTTTTAATTATATATTTTATTTTCATTTGAAAGAAATATTTATAAATATAGTTATTTTAATTTTTTTATATTATACTTCATTTTATAATTTATCATTTCAAAATTAACTTAGTGTTGTTTTTTTTTCTAAAATAAGTTTTCTTTGTGAACAGTGAAAATTATTGATTTTACTAATAAC
This sequence comes from Viscum album, assembly GCA_963277665.1. Lineage (NCBI taxonomy): Eukaryota > Viridiplantae > Streptophyta > Magnoliopsida > Santalales > Viscaceae > Viscum > Viscum album. Next base: position 1,411,795,017 of record OY728125.1, read on the forward strand.
GTCAATTTTATAACATAATCAGAATAAAAATTGAATTAAAAGTTCTTGAAAAAAATTATATAAAAATATATATTTATAAATTACGATAAATTATTTAAAATTATATTTTGAATTTATAATTCCCATATTTAATGTTATGGAAACTTAACAAATATTTTAATCTATTTTTTTCTTTACTTGTATTAAAATTTATTTTTCATAACTTGATGAAATTAAATAAAAAAATGGATTAAATAATTTATACTATAATTTTCATATTATTAAATAAGTTCAAATTCATTTTTATACATAGAATTATGATAAGTATGATTAATGTTAATGACCATGATAATGGTGAAAGGGTTATTTTCAAAGAATTTTTTTAATAATTTTATATAATTATTTAAAATAAATTTAATGGAAATATTTTATATAAATACTTTTATATTTTTATATAATTATATAAAAATATATTAACAATAAGATAATTGTTAATTAATACAAAATAAGTTTTAGAAAAATTATTTGTAAAAAAACATTTTACTAAAAACCTTATTTTCAATATATTAAATGTTTTTGTTTAAAAGATAATTTTATCTTATATAGAAGTACAACTACAAAAACGGGCAAGGGATGTGCTTCACTTTTATCAGTGCTAAAAAAGCACTGATAATGGGGGCCTTTATCAGTGCTAAAAAAAGCATCGATAAAGGGTTGCTTTTATCAATGCTAAAAAAGCGCTGATAAAGTCCCCCTTTATCAGTGCTTTTTTTAGCGCTGATAAAGGCCCCCCCTATATCAGCGCTTTTCCTGAGCGCTGATAAAAGATAAGTTTCAAAAAAAAATCATGAAAAATAATATTTTGTTATATATGTATATTTATATTGATATAAATAAAATATATATTTTTTAAATATGTTATAGAAACGTATAAATATACTATTACATTTAATATATAAGAAAATTAGTAAAAATGGCTTAAAAATATTTTTAAAAAATATTTTTAATTAATAATTTTCTAATTATTATCGATTATAAATCATTTAATAACAATTTTAGGACACAAAATATCAAAACAATTAATAAAAGATCTAAAATATGTTGAAAATGTTACTCAAACTTCAAACGGCCATAAATTTTGATCCGGGTGTCCGTTTGAGCTCTACAACATATCCAATCGAAGCCTATGATGAGGTCTATATGAAATTAATTTAGGAAATGCCTCTGTCACATTTTTCAAGCCCCAAAAAGGCCCAGAATGCCTCCAAAACTGAGTTTTTAGTCAGAATACCCTAATTTTTTAACATTCAAATGAGTATAACTTCTGATCCCGATATCCGTTAGGCCTATACCACATATCATATCAAAGATTGTTTCATTTTATTTTATTTGACTGGTTTTGGCATTCAAATGGAATTCTAGATTATAAGTTATGGTCATTTTAACATTCTATGGATTTTCATATACACACATATATGTATTTATTCATAAATATATATGTGTCTGTGTGAGTGTGGCTGTCTATGTGTGTGTCTATGTGTTGTATATAGGTATATATGTATTTATTTATTTATTTACTTATAAATACACATGAAAAACATATTTTTTCATAAAATATATTTAAAACTAATCTTATATGTACATTATATGGCTTTTCAAATACACATATATATGTATTTGTTTGTAAATATATATGTGTTTGTGTGTGTGTCTCTCTCTCTATGTGTGTCTGTGTGTTGTATATATCAATGTATGTATGTATGAATTTATTTATTTATAAACACATATAAAAAACATATTTTTCATAAATGTATTTAAAACTAGTCTTCCAAGTATATATTAATATACAAATAAATATAGGTATAAAAATTATAACTAAAAATATATATATAAATATATTAATATATGAATTAATATATATAAACTAATATATGAATAAATATAAATATATTAATATGAATCTACATCAATATATGAATAAATATAACTATATATATATAGATATATCATTAAATAGAGAACAAAACGAAATGGCTTAGTGGTAAAGGTGCAGCCGCGAAATGGGGGAGGTCCTGGGTTCGAGTTCGGGTGGAAGTGAAGGGGGTGCGTGCGTGTGAGGATGTGCGGGAAGGGCAACATGCGGGAGACCTCATAGAGCTGATAAAGGGGGATGTGAAGCACTGATAAAAGCACTCCCTGCATTATTTTTAATTTTTATTATTTTATAAAATTTTTTTGACCTTTATCTGCACTTTTTTAAAAGCACTGATAAAGGCCCCTTTTATCAGCGCTAAAAAAAGCGCTGATAAAGGGGTCTTTTATCTGTGACTTTTTTAGCGCTGATAAAATTGGCCTTTATCCGCGCTTTTCAGAGTGCTGATAAACGGGATCCCCCCTATATTAGCGTTGAGATTTACAGGACTTTTTTAGCATTGTTAAGGCCCGTTTTGAGTGCTGATATAGGCCGTTTTTTAGTAGTGATGATAAATTAGATTATATGGAACTTAAATTTTGTAGAAGAACATTAAGATTTAATTATAGATATAATCTTATAGTTTTTATTAAATAAATATTTCTTCCATAAAACTAGTTTCCCTGGTATAAAATGGTAAAATGTACAAATGTTGTGATAATGATATGAAAAATGACTCAAAATATATTAAAATTAATTTTATATGATTATCATCCTTATCTCACCCAAAAAATCATTATATCCTGCTATTTTCACCATTGATCCATGAAGAGTGTCATGTTACCATTGAAAAATTAATCAGTATGTACAAAAGTGTAATTTCATCATTTATAAAATGAGATCACTTCAACCAATTTTTTACACCAAGTGAAAATCCTTATATAATGACCTATTCCTATTAGGAATTCCTAGATAGGGATTGTATGAGGGTGAAAACCCAAGGTCTGCGCTGAATAGGCCAGGGTATAGAAACCAATTCCAAATACACAGATCATGAACATGGGAGTCTTTATCCTAAATAAATATATAGACGCAAACATATCTAAGACCATACAATGATGATAAAGTAAAAAAGTAACTAGTACGATGAATTCATATAAAACCTCTATCCCACATAATAGTATAATTAATTTTCTAAAATAAAATAATGTAAAAATGTAATCCCAACTAAAACAGGAAAATAGTCTAGCCTGCTCAGAAGAAGGGGAGAACTGTGAAATAAAGCATTGAAATGCACCTTGGTATGTCTTGATTATAAATATGACTCAACTCCTCTCATTCCTATTAGGAATCTCTAAAGTGGTTTCTCATCTTTATAATACAAGACATGTGTTGTAATATCCATTTTTTATTGAGTATAATAATACTTTGTAGGAAACCCCAAAATCATTAAGCATAAAGAATCATGATTAATAATTTAACATTAGATATATCAACATTATAATATAAGTAAACATCTACACATAATAATAAAAGATAACTGATATCAAGTGGCCTCAACCAATACTTCCATCCATAGGAATCTATCAAAGGCGTCGAAGTAACACCCATTATAGGAGTACTCAATCCACAACCTTTTCTATTAATAAAGGTACTCATTTGAGAAGTTATGATTGTTGGGTGTCAATAAGAATTACTTACTAGAACTCTAAATATTTTTTTCATCTAGGAAATGCATCACACCTAAGGTCAAATAAGAACACCACAAACACTACTCGATATTCCATCAAGAAAGGGGATTGATGCCCTGTGTGTGGTGGTGAAACTAATAACATAAACCCCACCTATGAATGAAAGAAGAGTCCAACCTAGTCCTACACTTAGATGCACCGAACTCTATCCCATAATGAACCTATAGAGGTGATAAAAATCCTATACAGGTGATGTAATTACACACTATATCCTTCTTGTAAAAGACCATGGTTTTGTACTCTACTGAACCTGATTTATAATATAGAAATTAAGTTCTCTAAACACTATCAGATGGAGTACATGATGTGTATTGGGGTGGATGGAATGTCTTTACATCCACTAATCTAATCACACATCACCTTTTCGCAGGATTTGTAAAACTGAAACTAAAAAATTTTCCCCTCTAGGTACATGAGATGCATAGGTCAACCAATAGACTACATGTGCAATATGTTGGATCGCATGTACTTCGGGCTATTCTAGTCTACACCTAGTCATGTCAGAGTACATGATTTATCCCATGTACTCTAGTTGAGTCCATATAAATGGCCTTTCCCATATACTTCATAGATAATTATGTTTCTAAGGCAACATTATGAGTTTATGGTTTTTTCACATAGAATGTCACATGAGTCACATGGTGTATGAAGTTTATTTCTTTATAGAAACCATAAATCTGCATTTAGGGCTCACACAGTGTGTAATAATGGATTACACCCCATGTAATGAGGGATTTTCAGAAACCCAAAGTTTTTTCTCTGAATCATTTCCCACGCCTCAATACCTTGATATGGTTTTGAATCATGTTGAGAAATTTAGTTCTCATCTAGGAAATCCCTTTCATAACTAGTATTTAGAATCTAACCGTCAAATTGGAGCAAGAATCATCTTTATTGCATCATGTCATAATCACATGCCAAACCTGGAAAATGAGAACCAATGATCAATCCTGGATCTACCTTTTTTCATCCCCTTTCATCATTTCTCCTTGATTATACCATCTAACATAAACCATACCCACTCCATCAATTTTTTCAATAGAGTAATATTTATGTAATGATCCAATACATGGTATTTATTAAACCGCAGACTATGTAATTTTCAATGATGAATGTTCTAGGAAAGAGGGTAAAAATCAAGAAAATATCAAAGAGGAATAAAAATTTTCCATTTTGAGGCTATCCTTTATCAGTTGTTTTCAGAATGATAAATGGATTATTCATTAAATAAACTAATTAATCAACCATAATTCTATTCCTGATGCATGAATCATTTCTTGTTAGTGGAATAAATCATTGTTTGAGATAAGATAATAGAAAAGGATTATCCCAGATAATAATACCATCAATTCTTGGGTTTGGATCAATCAGTATTGAATAAAGATCATGCACAACAGTATTTTTCAATATCCATGAACTCTATTGTTATAGGAGATCCTTATAGTATCAATATGATCCTCTAATTCATCATTATCCTCCAATGATATTCTCTTACACCCTCTATCAATTTTCAAAGACATGTTGCTCACAATATGAATATTGCATAATTGTGTATTTATCAATGAAATTATGTTTTGGGATTGAACTAAACAATTATATATTAATTTATTTTTTTAATTTTTTATCCACCCAAAATTGTTCCCAAGACAATCACTATATGACCATAAAAGTTATTACTTTCCAAGGGTAAGACCCATGTTTTGATGTCAAGGATGGCCTTATATTTCCAATGTGAGCCTCAATTCAGGATTTATTCTAAAGTTTCTCAAATAATTCATGAATTTGATATTAAAATATTAATTATTTGCCAAATTTTAATTCTAGGATCATCGAGCCATGGAATATCTTCCAATTTTAACACTTGTCTTTGAAAAGATTACTAGTTTTTTTTTCAAATATTGGTATAAAAAAGTGCATGAAATTACACATTATCTTTACCAAAAAATTGAATTAGTATCTCATAAATCATATCATGAAACAACCTGATTTTTATAAATAAAACTGTGTTTGATAATGTATAAGACATGAAACATTAGTCCCAAATATACACTGAAATATTATAATTTAAATATGACAATTATAACATAGCCATTAAATTGTTATTCATTAATAGTATTAATATAATTAAGATATATATATTAATTTCCTAAAAAATATATATTTATTGACAAATTCTTAGTAACTAATCACTAATTTTTTCGTATATTCATTCTATTCTTTCGAAATAAATTCTTTAAAATTTTGTCTTTATTGGTTTTCATAATAAAATATTCTTTTTAATTTATAAAACATTTATAAATTTTAGATGATAAAATTATATAATTGTTGAAATCATCATAGAAATATTATCTTTGGGTGAATTTTTCAGATTTTTCAGGAATGTATGATTTTTTAATGAATAGTTTAAAATGGTTGTTTTTATTGAAAAAACATTTTCAAATGAAAAATGTATTTCCATTTTAATCTATTAAAATATATTTTAATAATTATTAATTTAAATTTAAATTGTGTATTATATATATATATATTAATTTTAAACCATATAATGATTATCAATGGTCATATAGTTAATGTATGATCATTTTATGCTTGAAAAATACATTCCATAAGAGAAACATTTTTCGAAACATCTTATGGGATAAACTTTAATCTATATTCTGTAACTTTCATGGATTGAAGTTTATAAAAAGGATGTTAACATTATTATAATAATAAATATTAATTATTTATAACTTCAAATAATGTTTTTTCATAATGAATATTAAAAACAGTAAAAATTGGTTAGCATGGTTAAGAATAAAACATGTTTATAGGGGTTAATATAAATAGATATGTGTTATAATGACCTAAAAAATCATCCATTTTATATTTAATAGATATATTATTACCCCATTTTATTTAATTTCTATACATTTCCCATTTTGTCCACATGGGCATGCTTGTGATCTTTAAAATAGTTTTACCAAAGAAAAGAATAAAATATAACTCTTTTTCTTTCAAAAATATATTTTGTGTTCACAGAGGGTTTAAAAAGAAGAATATTTAGTTCAAAATATTCATTTGAAGGAAACATAATTTTTCTTTATCATGGTACTTTATTAATAGTTTTTAGTAATATAATAATTACCTTAAATGATTATGAATCACTAACACAATAATAATTTAATTAAATGGAAAATAAAATAAATGATTTTAGAAATATTAAAATTAATATAATTTGAAAAAATTATTGTATTTCATAAATTTGGTACATAAATATAAAATTTTATTGGTAGGTTAATGTATTAAATTCAAAATTTATTTCTTCTATATTATTTTATAATTCAAAATAATTTAATAGTTCCAAAAATATCATTACTGATATTTTATATTAATTAATATTTTATTAAAGGATTTTAAATTAATAAAAATATTTTGTTCTTTCATATAAATAGGATCCGGTTTAAAATATATAACTTTTTTGAATTATGTGCCAATTTTCTAAAGTTTAAAAACTATTTACCAAAGTGAAAAATTATATTATAAAAGTGTGTAACATTAGGCATAAAATGAATCACATTTTTAAATTATGTTTATTTTTTATGTGGAAGGTTCTAATAAAACATACCTTCCCCTCACACAATTATTAATTAATTTTTTAGGCACCTGGGTTGAGTGTTATTTCCCCTATTCAATTATGTTGGGTATTTATGAAAATGACAGTCATCCACCCTTCTTGAAGGGAACCTCATCTCTTCTTTTATCAACACTAAAAAAACATTTTACTCTATGATCAACTTCTTTAATTACCTATATATATCCCATAGTCCTTTATTCTAATATATATTCAAACTAGAAAGGTATTATGCATAACTTAAAGAGGTTGTTTGATGAATATATATCATCCCTAAGCATTCATTATGTTATATTTATTGTCCCAAATCCTTAAAATTATTTTCAAAGATACTTAAATAATAAAACCACTATCTACCATATAATGATATTTTATTATGTTAATTTAATATCTTCTAACAAATTCTAATTCCATAAAATGTGAAATGAAATCGTTGATTAGGTGTTTGGAAAACTACCACCTCAAACAATGATGTAACTATTTTTCCATCATCACCTCTCACAGATGGATGGAATTAAGATTTTAATCATTATATTTGATATTTATGATATTATTGTTTTTATTTTGTTATAATATAATTTCTATTGTCTTACATTTCAATCCAATGGAAAATGATAATGTCTCTTGTGAAAATATGTGGACTACTTCCTCCATAAGGTGAAGTGATTTGTTTTTATTTTATTTTTAAATAGGTTGTAATAATGATATATTTAATGAATATATATGATATATATAATACAAAAATGGTTCTTGATATGTGAAATATTATTAATCTTACTTTCATTATGTCTGTTAAAAAACCAAAACAACATTTATTCATATATCTGACCTACTATCTCCTTGAATAATATAATTCATTTTTCTATATATAAATTTTACAGATGAAATAAAATATATATTATCTATATCAAAATAATAAGTATATATATTATGTAATCATGATCAAAGTACATGGAATAAATCTACCAAACCAAAAAAAACAAAAAAATAAAGAAGTTATCACTAGAAATAAAACATTTAAAAATGAATTATTAAAAATGGGAGATAAAAATTTATAAGTTAAAAATATATGGTATGATATATATATATATTAATATTATTCAGGAATATATTTATAGTAAATATAAATTTATTATATTGTAGGTTTGAACACATATGAAGGAAGTTGGGGTTGAGGTAAGGGTTTACCGTCACAAATCATCTTCTTTGGGACATAGGTTATATAATGAACGCTCCTTATTTTATGAGGTATATATCACCCCCCTTGAAATTTAAAATAATGATTCTATATATTTTCATGAAAATCAATGTTTCATTTTATATTATTATTTCACGGGGTTTACAATTAAAATGTTACCAAAGTTTTAAGGGTTTATTTTATTGTATCATTTTTATCAGGATTATTTATACTTGGATTTAATTTAATAGAAATTATTTGACCATTGTTTAATAAAACCACTTAATTTTATTATACCTTGGTAATATATAAAAAATAAAATTTTATGTTCATTTTCAAATCTTTAAGAACTTAAAATACATATATCATATTTGTAATAAAAATTGACTTTATTTCCATATTTGATCAAAAATAGTTGTTAATATATGTCCACATTTTCATTAATATATTTTAAATAATGTTTCTAGTATTGTTATATTAATTTAAATTCATTTTTACCCCTAATTAAAAGTTTAATAAATGGTTTAAATGGAGTCATATTTTTTTATTCTGAACGAGGTAATTTTTTAATTTTTAACAAAGAGTGAATATAGTGTTTTCTTTTAACTTATACAACATGAATGACATTTTATGCCTTCATGACCTCTAAATGATTTAAAAAATATTTTATATGTTCTAATAGTAATTTTAAAATAAAACTAGTATCAAAATATTTTCTGAGTTTTTATTTATAAAAAAGTTAATTTCAAAGTGGAGTGGTTATTTTCCTCAGGAAAGTTTTTATTTTTTATATTATTCCTATTTTTCAGTGAAAAAACATTTTGTTTTACGGGTTTCTTTTTAATTTTATATATATGTCCCTCAATTATATTCACAATCATTTTTTTCATGAACTAATGGGATAATAAGGTTCATATGATCATTTCATAACTTCTTAATTTAATAAATCTATTTTGATTAAGATATGAGGTAATATTATAAAACCCATTTCATTCCATGGGTAATTCATATGTTTATTTCATATGAATGGTTTCCTTTTTTGGAACACATATTCACATATGTTTTATGATGGGTGTCCCAAGATGATGCTCTAAAAAATGGAAATTTTTTTATTCTTATTATATGTTTTGTATTAGATTAGGGAGTAACCCCAATCCATTATGGGAATCTGTCTATCATGTGATGTTTTCTTGGTAGTTTTCCTTGACATATGTTTCCATCGGGTTATATATCACTACCACATTTCATGTTATTCTATAATATTGTGATATAATTTTCTTTATGTTATTATCCTATGTTTTTACTCTTTTACTTCTCTTTTATGATATCTTTTATTATCATTCACTATTATCTTATTTAAAATCCATATTGTTTGATTAATGATATTATATTTGATATGTGGGTAATATATTATTATATAGTCATTACAATTGATTTTTTCACCTTACCTTTATGGTAATTCAATGAAAACTTATTTTATATACTTGATAATGATTTTTTTTTCTAAATGGGCATTTAATCTCAACCCTCTTATTGTTTTAATCTTCCCCATGTTGTGAACAATGGTTTTATGTGTCCTATTCCTATGAAGGTTACTAGGTGATAGGGTCATAGTTGGAGATAATATACATCTTTCTAACCGGTCATTTATATATCTTTGTAGTAAATTAAGAGTTTTCCAAATTTTATAAAACTCACAACCTAAAAGATCATTGGGTATGTAATTTACCTAATGATTCCTTTTTATTTTTTATTTTTTTGGATAGTTTAAATTGTTACACATTTTTTAGTGCCCAAGTCTCAAATGTAAAGATTATGTTTTAAGTAACGAATTTGGGAGTGTGGGTTTGGGGCTGATATAGTTGGAATAAGATTAGGTTTTATAGAAATTTAGATAATTTAATGTTTCAATTTGAGATTATTTCAAGTGTTATGGATACCGTCATTGGTTTATAAAATCAAATTTTATCATAAGTTCTATGTATTTGACATCCCTTTTAAGGTTTTAAATGAAGGTATTTTATTTGAGGAAAAAAAGATGAATAATATTTAGAAGAATAAATATTTTTAGTGTGGATTTATAGTGGTTATTGTTATTTGTGTAAATTATTATCATATCTTGTAGATTATATGATTATGCAATAAAAATTGTTTTAATGAGACATTATGATTAATTGATTTTATTTAGAGATAAATTCTATGTTTATCTTAGAAAAATATGTGGTCAGAGAATATTAATATTTGGATTAGAATCATGTAATATTTTTTAATAATTTTAAGTTTAGTTATTTATTAAATTATCTATGTTGAATTTTGGGTGTTATTATAGAGGATTTGGTGATTAATGTTATATTTATTTATATGAAAGTTTATTCATTTTGAAATTTATCATTTTCTAGAAATTTGGGTTTTTATTAGTGTTTAAATATTGTAATAATACCTTGTTATCATTTTTTTAAATAATGTGATACATTAGATGTTGATTCTAGTAATTTAGGTATAAAAATTCTTCTTGAATACTCATTGTTTAGATATCAAATGAAGTTTTTGGGAATATTTATTAAAGAACTAAATTATAATTATCTAGCAAGTATTTTTCCATATGTTCTTAGTATACACAAGAAGTAATTACTAAACTTCTGGAAAATGATCTTTAAAATTGAAAAAAATTCATATTTCCTTAATTTCCAATTAAATGATTGTCTTTTTGAAACCTTATTGGTTTATGATTTTGTGGTAATTGAATTTATCTTAATCATTCAATTTCTTGTAATAAATAAACTCTATAAGTCCCTATCATTATTTGAAAAATATATTTTTCTTCTATGTCCATATTTTCACATACCAATAATATTTTCTTATTTGGAAAACCTTGTTTGTGTTATTTCAGATGACCATCTGACTTCTCTTTCCATATGTTCTAGTGGATCTTTCATTTACCCTTTTTATAATGTGGGATTTTAACAAATATATTTTCGTATTTCAAACTTTTTATTAATGATTTCATGATAAAATTTCATAGATACACTTTATTAAATGGGGTAGGAGAATTTCACACCATACGTTTTGAAAAATAAAACTGTGTTCAATATCATATATGTAAAGAAACACCAAGACTAACAAACTATCAAATATTATTGATTAAAAATGACATTTATAATCTATCAATTAAATTAGAGTGTATGACTAGGATTAAATACTTTAAAAAATATATATAATTTTCCTACTCAATATAAATGTCTTGATAAATTCATACAAAATAATCAATTAATTTTTTAGGGAAGTTAATTTATTCTTTTAAAATACTTTTTAAATGTTTTTTACATAATTTTCTGTAGAAATATTATAATTAGTTTCTGGAAAATTTTAATTTTAAATATAATAAACTGTCATAATTTTTAAAATCATAATATCAATATCACGCTATGGTAAATTTTTTTGTATTTTTTATAATAGTTTTATTTTTTAATGAAAAGGAAAAATATTGTTTAAAAAAAACTACTTTTGTTGGTGAAATGTCTTTCCTATTTAATTAATAAAAATATTATTTATTTATTTATAATATAAATAATTTAAATTAAAAATATATATTTTATTTCTAACTATATTAATTTTAATCTATAAAACGATGATTACTATTAAAATATTTAATGGAATATTATATTATAATTGAAAAATACATTCTTTAACTGGATTTTTTTCAACACATTTTATGGGTTTCCCATTAAACTAATTTTTTTTAAATTTTTATTGAATTTGAAACAATGGATTTCATATTTTCTTGTCTAATTATGAATATCCTGTAACAAAGTCATTGAGATTTTCTGTCATAATGAATAGTAAAATTGTAAAAAGTTGTTACCACTATTAGGGTTAGAACATGATTAATAAGGGTTAATATAAAGAGATTATAGTTATAATAACCTAAAAACTTTCCTAATTTCTATTTAATGAAAACATCTTGACCCTGTACCATCTCATTTCTTGAAATTCCCTATTTATCCCATATGGTTAGGATTATGAACTTTAAAATAATTTAAGTAAATAATATGAAAAAATGTCACTCTCTTTCTTTTAAAAATATATTTTGTGTTATCCTATGAATTAAAAGGAAGTATGTTTGGTTATAAATATGTATTTCCAGTTTAAAAAAATCAGTATCATATAATTTATTTTTAATTTTTATAAATAAAATAATTACCTTAAATATTTAACTAAAGTCAACGTAGTAATTATTTAATTCATATAAAAATAATATAAATAATATTAAAAATATTAAAAGTAATATATATTGTTTAAATAATTTGGTTAAATATATTTTTTAGATAAATATTACATGTTTGGGATATTTTTAAATTATTTAATTCTAACTCCATTTCTTTTTTAATAGTACAAAAAATAACAATAATGACAATTTATAATAATTAATATTTTATTAAATTATTTAAAATTTCTAAAATCCCATCTTCTACCAAGTGATTAGGATATTGTTAAATATATAAACCATGGTTCCATTTTGTTTCAATAATCATTTATTGGTAAACATCAAAACTCTTAAAGGATGAAAAACTAGTTACCGCTGTGAAAACTAAAATGGTAAAAGTGAGTAACCATTGAGATAAAATGGATAAAATGTTTAAATCCTATTTATTTTTTGAATTTTCGAGGATTCTATCGACCTTTAAATCACTAAAATAAATTATTTATCAATTTTGGAGGTACATTGGTTAAGAGTGAAATCTCATTATTGACATTTTTTGGGTATTTCCAAAAATTACACTCCTCACTAATAAAGGGGAATAACATCCCATCTTTTCATTACACTGAAAAATCTTTTAGTTAGGCCAATAACTACCAATATACCTTAAATATTTCTCTAAAAACATCCTAGATTCAACCATTTGATTTGAAATTCAAACTAAGAATTCTTTTTTATATAATCCAAAATAGGGTTTCTAAATAAGTTGTATCATTCTTATCTAAGAATTTTTTAATTTTCCTCTTCCACCTCATTCAAATAATATTCAACTATTCAGAAATAGTTAAACAAGTGTATCATGAATAGATGAAATGATATTTCCATCACTACCTATAATGGTTTGATTTAATGATGGTTTTACATTTATTATATGATATTTATGAAATAATTTTACTTTTATAATTAAAATATCATAAATACCATCTTACCTTTTGACCTATTGGAAAATAATAACATTTCTCATGTGTATGTGTGAACTACACCTCCATGAAGCGATGTGATTCATTTTTTCATTTAATTTTTACATGGATGGTAATGATAATAAATTTAATTAATAAATTTGATATATATCGTACCAAAGTAATTTGTAAATGGTGAAATATTAATTAACTTTTTTTCTTTCTATCCATTAAGAAATGAAACGACGTTCATCCATATGTGTGACCTACTATCTCCATTAACTGTGAAATTCATTTTTTATCTATAAATTATATGTATGAGGGTAAATATATGTATATATATAATGAATTATTATTATATCTATATCATGATAAAAATTATTTATATGGTATAATTATGAGAAATTTACAAGGACCAAATCCCTTGAACCAAAATATATATAAAAATGAAGCAATTATCACCCTAAATAGTAATTTTAATAAAGAGTTATCAATAAAAAGGATAAAAAAAGGTTTTATGTAAATCATATATGTTAGTATTTAAATATTATTATGGTTCAATAATATATTTATAATAATTATATTTTCATTATATTATCTTTTCTAACAAATATCATGGAAGTTAGACGTCAGGAAAGGGTTTATAATCTCAAATCATGTTCTTTGGGTCAAAGGTTATATTATGCACCAATCCTATTTTATGATGTGTATATAATTAGACTTTCATATTTTCTATAATGATTATAATTATGTTAATGATAATTAAACATTTATTTTTTTTAATATTTCATGGTGCTTACAATTCAATAGTTACCAAAGTGGAAAGGGTTTATTTTACAATCTTCTTTTGATAAGTATTGTTTATGCTTAAATTTCTTTTAAATGAAATTAATTAACTTTTTTTTTTAAAAACCATTTAATTATTTTAAACTTTTTTTATTTATTGAAATAAAAATATTTTTAGTCATTTTTCACTCATTATGTACCCACAATACTGAAATCGTGATATTAAGAAAACCTGACTATATTTTTATCTTTGGAAGAAAACCATTCTCTTCCATGTTTGCTTTTTCTTTTAAAAATTAACAATATTTTTTATGTATTTATATATGATTTTATAAATTAATTTTTAACCATCAACCAATTTTTTAATAATGGTTTAAATTGAATATTATTTTCATTTTCTAAATGATGTACCTTTTGAATTTTTAAATGAAATGTTTTATTTTAACTTGTACCGCATGAATGGATGTTTATGACTCCATGAAAACCAAATTATTTATATATTACTTCATAATTTTCCCTTTTATGTTTAAATAAAATTATTTTTACAATATCTTTTGAGTTTTTAGTTTTAAAAAAATTAATTAATTAAGTGAAAAGTTTATTTACATTGAGAATGTTTTTAATATTTTTATAGTATTTCAATTAATAAAAGAAAAAAACGAATATATATTACTTATTTATTATAATTTATATTTTTATTTCATTCACTTATATTATTATCTCATTTACCTTTCATTTATGGGACAATACATTCATTATGATAAATTTTCAAGTTCCTTATTTAAGAACATTATATTCATTATTATATAAGGATAGACGGTGCAACCATTTCATTAAATGGGTAATTATAATATTTATTCATTATGGTTGAGTTTCCTTTATTAAATACCTTATAATGAAAAAAATTGGTTATTCCTAGATAACACTCAATTGTATTAATTATTTTTTTAGTCTCATGATACATTATATATGTGATTCAGGAGTAAACATAATCCATTATGGGACATTGTCCACCATGTGACATTGTCTTTGATATAAGTCATAACATATGTTTATGTTTATGTTATATGGTTTTAATGAATTTCTTATGTTTCTGTGATATTTTGATAATATTTTCCTTTTGTAATTGTCCTATGTGATTACTCATCAGTTATCTCTTTCATGATATCATGTTTTATCATTGGCTATTATCTTATGATTAAAACGTATTACATGATTGATGAATTATATATTTATGGCTATTAATTATCCTATTTTATGGGTAAGATATTTTATTATGTAATCATACCCAAATGATCATTTTATACTCATTGATTTCCTTGAAATGATATTTCAAATATTTTACCTTCCTGAGCATTCTATCACAGCCTTATAATGTTTTCTATTTATCGAGTATGTAAAGAATGGTTTTATTTATATTATTCCTATGAAAGTTACTAGATGTGAAGATATTAGTAGGAGATAAAAGTATTTTTTTGGAAATATTTTTTAATTATTAAAGTTGTAAAGTAATAGTTTTTCATAGTTTTATAAAACTGTTGACAAAAACGTTTTTTGGGTATGTAAGTGATCTAACAATTCCTTTTGGTGTTTTATGTTTTGAATGGTTTAAATTAGGTTAATTGTTTTGTAAAAAATCTTGAAATGTAAATATTTTGTTAAAAAAGGATCTATGAGTGTGGGTTTGGGGCTATTATGTATCCCAACTTCAAAAAGGACTTCGTCTTTCCGAAATAACAAGAAAATGATCCTTATAGTATTACCAAATATAGAACCTCCAAAGGGAGAGGTAATGTTCACAACCAATATCTCTAGATTTGTTTCTTATTATACACTGTAAAATACATTCTAATACATAAATGTATGATAATATGAATATTAATAATACGCTAAAATGTTATTATACTAATTTAATATCTCTTTTAAAGCTTCCTCTAAAAAAATTCATAAAATGAAGGAAGCATCATATGTATATGTGGAATACCACCGCCATGACTGAAATGTTTTATTTTTCATAATGAAAAATAATTGTCGATCTAAAATATATATTTATTGAATATATGTCCTATTTGTAACATTATTAACACTCTAAAATGATAAATATTTTTTCTACCCCTCTCCTTAAATGAAAACTGAATGTGTTATCCATTTATATTTTCATACTATAGCCTCTATAGAATGTCCTATTTTTTTAATTTCATCATAAATTGAATGAATTTAAAATTTTATTTAATGTATATAAATTATATTCATGAACCATTTTATACACTTAAATGATAAAATTATACATTAAATTAGTGATATATTAAGTGAATTGTCTTAGTATTCTTAACAACATTAAATGAACATATTGGGGAACCTTTTATAATTTTAGTTCATTTTTTTAGAAATCTTGGAAATTGTATAAATTTTATTCCAATGGAATAATATTTTTAATACACCTTAAAAATTATGGAAATATTTATGTAATTTTATGACTCATTTGAACATAGTCATTATACTGAACTTTTTTTAAAGAAATTGTCTGATGCGCCTCAAATAACAACCATAAGAGATAAATATTTAATAAAAAAATAATATGTGTTAATAAATAGACCTTATAAAATGAATTATATATTTAAAAAGTTATTAACTTTTTTAGAAAACACAATTTTATTATCTATGATGCTAAACACCCACGTAGAATGAATTAATACATGAGGTAAGAGTTTTGGAACTCAATTTTGTTTCATTGAGATATTATTTTTATTCAATAGTTGTTACTTTGTAAGGTGTATATATTGGTATTGGATTTATTTTATCATTATATTCCATGACTCAAAGTTATTTATAAATCCATCCCATGATCTACATTCAATGTATTTTCCATTAAAAACATTATGACATTGTAAGGGTTTTAAGAAACCCAATTCCAATTTATTAAGTTATGGTTGTTATTATTAAACTTATTTAATATAATTTTAAATATGTATTCTTTTTTTTATGTATTATTTTCTATTGGTTTCTTATGGATTTAAATTTCATCAACATAAACCCATTTTTTAATGTATCATGCGTCATTAATTATGATATTCATAAAGTATTTTGTAAAACAAAATTTCTTTTATTGAGTTAAAATGTTATTCCACAAGAATCATTTTTATATTTTTCAAAATTATTATCTTTACTATTTCAAAATACATTTCCTCTATTCATTTTCGAGAAAATTATGTATCTATCACAAAGAGACATTCTCAGTGAATTTCATTTTCATAAAAGTTATGTACTTTAAAGAACCATATTCAAATCTCTGTTAAAGATATTTTTTCGTTAATTGAAATGTTCATTATTAAAAAAATATTTTCCACTCTTATTTTAAAATATAATTTTTTCTTCACTCCTATAACAATCATATTTCCTTTTAATATTTTTCAAAACGGTGTTTTGGCCACTCATTTTATGATTTGGGTTTTCAACAATGGTATTTCAAAATATTAAAAATGTATTCCATCCTTTGAAAATAAAAGTTTTTATCTTTAACTCTAAATTATTGTTATAAATATTATGTGTATTTTATGTGTTCTATTAATGAAGATTTATATTAACAATAAAGAAATCCAAAAATAACTTTATATTTTTAAAATCATTATAACCTTTTTCAAGGATCTGTAATTGAATATTCTTTTTCAAAATTAAAACATTTAACGATGCTTCAAATTCACCTCTAGAAAATATTTATTTCATTTTCAAGGATCCACTATTGAAATTTGTTTTTAAAAGTAATGATATTTTCAAAAAAATGTCATATCACCTTTTGTAAAATGGATTTTCAATCATACTACCTTTATCTATTATTCCAAATTTTACAAACTCATTTTTCTTATCATGGGTGCAATTAAATAAGATTAAATATTATTATTATGCAGTACACATATGTATGTAATATTGAATGGTGGGGTCTTATATCACTCTCAAATATATTGATTGGTATTTTATATATCATTAGATCAAAGTGTCTACTTGGGTATTATCCCAAGACTAAGAGGGTAAATGAGTAATTTCACAAGACCATGAGGGTACAAAGGTAGTACCTCAATACCAAGAGGGTACACATGTAGTATCCCAAACCTATAAGGCACATGGTTATTATCTGAATCCCAGGATGTTACATTGGTTGTATCCCATTCCAATGTGGCTACACAAGTAGTTTACCCAAGATAAAAATGTTAGATTAATTAGGTTTTAATTGCCTCTACACTGTGTCATAATTTCCAATCATTTTTATTTTTCCATATTTCCATCTCATATGTGTATTTTATAAAACCATGGATCTTGTTTATAATATCTATTGACATGGTATAAATATGACCAATTGAGACAGTGTGTCATTCTATTAGGTGTTGTGGAAAAATCTTATTCTTTTATGATCTTTTTAGTACGATATTTCACCTACACCAAATATTTGTTATATTCCAATAATCTTCCCCTTGATGAAATATTGTTAATTTTTTCCCTTATTAAGGGATTGATATCAACCCTTTATTCTAATTCAATTACATATGATATTAATATAAGTATAACTTATGATAACACTAGAAGTGATTCTATTCTGGATCAATTATTTAAAACTATTCACAGACGTCATAAAATATGATAATTTTGTAGAAAAGTGACAATGAAAAAAATAGTCGACTATTTAGATGCTCGGGTAGATGTATAGCTTCATGCTACATCTAGCACGAAGGCTAAAGGGATTAATCACCTTAAATGGTATGGTATCAGGCGTCACCATTTAGAACTCCATATAAGCCTTACATGGTAAGGGACATGGTCAGGGATGGGGTGATTTTCGCCTTTGTTGTTTTCATTTCCTCATCATATGTGAATAAAAAATTAACTTTGATGAAGATATTTATCTATTGAAAATGATATAAAATAAAGATTTGTTCGTCATTATTTTTTATCAAAGATAATTACTAAAGAAAGTGTTTTCAGCATGATATCTAAAATTATAAGTCTGGGGAACCTCGATCCAGGTAATTCTAGTCACTCCAAAATGGTAATTGATATATGAATAAAATATATAAATAGAGTAAAACCACCTAAATTTTGGATATTAGGAAACATATCATATGAGGAAAATAATAGAATGCATTCTAAGATAATGAAAATTATAGACTATTGAGGCCAATTTTTCATTTTTTTAATGGGATGAATACTACACCCATAGAACTTTATATTTATAGTAACACGGGAATTCATTACCCTCCAAGGTAGAAAATATCGTATCCATCCAATGGTCATGTAACAGAAAAAATCCTAAGATTCTTTGGCGCATTAAATATCCTATATAAGTTTCCAAATTCCCATAACACCCTTAGAGTTACATTAAAGATATTCCCATGAGTTAAATGCATTAAAGCGGTTACTTAATTGACTACTCTTACAAGTATTATATATTTCACTCATATAATGGGCTTTAAAATCCAAATTCACCAATCCCATGTTCACATTCATTTTTGGATCAGTATTTTTATCATGTATATGTATTAATAATATAATTAAATCATTATATATACATATATATATATATATATTTATTTATTTTACACTATTTGTTTCTCTAAATAATTACTATTTAATAAAATATTGTATATGTTCAAAAAAAAGTCCAATTTGTGTGCATAATGATCATATACATTTTTACTAGTGGAATAATATGATACACCCAAAACTATACTGAAAATTATATTTTTTTGACCCAAGGAGCCTTTTAAAATTTGTAAATTATGATTAATATTATTCATAATCATTATCATAGAGTGGAATCTAGTAACCTGTAATGATTTTTGAAATTACAAAGGTATTTATTGTGATATAATCCACCACATATAAATTTGAAATGGTCTATTTTCCTTGAAATTTAAATTGAGAAATTGAAATGTATAATTTAAATCCTATATGTATTATCTCTATTTATCAATTATTATGATTAAGAAATATTATTTAGTCACATCATATATAGTTAAATCAGAGTTTTCATGAACTTAGTGAAAACCCAATTCAGGGTTAGGATGTCACAATGTAAGAAATGGGCGGATATAAAATCAGTTCATTAATAAAATGAATCCTCTTGATTAGAATCATAAATAATTATCATTTAATTTTGAATACTTCCTAAATTACATTATATAGGTATAAATGTGTGCGACTTCACAAGTAGGGAACCTAACAATAAATACGTTGACCTCGTTAGTATGCTAATTCTCTTTAATCACTATATGTTAGTGTAAATTTATGGTTTTTTAGATACAAAGTTTGTATTAGATGCATTTGAGATAAGTTATAGGGAATAGAGGAAGGCAGTAAGGTTCAATAACAACAAGGTACCCATTAGACTAGTACAAGGTACTCAATAGGGCCCATGTAACCTTGGTAGTTCTATTAGGACCAATGGGTACTAGGTGGTTTAATACTGGGTATAGAGTAGTTTTTTGGGTAGAATATCATTTGAAAGTAGAATTTTAACCATTTTAACCCTAAAATTAAATCCCTAAATAGGGGGCTCTAGGAGTTTTGCTGACATTTACCAAAATTTACGACCTTGTCAAGTTCTCACTCCCATCTCAAGCACCCCATGTGGATCCTATATCTATTAATGATTAAATGAGTGTTATTTATCTATATATTCTTATATGTGGTGATTTTATTTCATGTCCTAACCTCATGGGGCATGAGAATTAACTAACCCAAGCTTACCTTTATATGGCCAAGGGCTATCGACCAGTGCTGAGTAGGCATATCACACACATGGGATGCATTAGCCTAATATACCTATATACACAAAAACAAATCAAATCCCTTAAAAATTATAAATGTAAATATTTTATAATAATGAACCCATAAATCTCTAATCCCAAAATTATAGTACTACATACTCTATGATAATGTAGAAAAAATGGTACAAATAAAAGCCAACCAAAACTGGAATGTAAAGTATCACCTTCAAAGGATTAAGGCACTATTGATAAATGATACACTGGTATACACCACATCCTATCTAGCCTAGACTATATTTCACTTTCTTCCATTCCACAATGTACTTTGTACAAAGGTCCATCATCATAATAAATGACATGTGTGGGCAGTACAAATATAAGGGTGAGTATAATAATACCCAGTAGGAAACCCCATAATCACAAAAAAATAAAGCATCAAGAGTATCCACATCATCAAAAATATGTATGTCAAAGTAGATATAATACATAAAGATAACCAAGAAAATACAGAATGTACTCATAAATTACTCCATGTCATAACATTTTCCAACCGCGTCTATCAATAGAATTGTTATGTGGATTAAAAGTAACAATAATCCATGATATCTCACTACATGAGCCGTGAAATCACTGATGGAACTTAACTGAGATATATCAGTCATTGGGTGTCTCTAAACTTAGGGAACATCCCTACTATCATAGAGGTCATGCTCATAGGGGAGATAAAGCTCCCCAAGATATAAATCCATGATGAAACTCATCCCAAAGTTCATGATCATTAGATATATATTAGAAGAAGAACCTCATAACATAGAGGTTTCATATAATATACACACTCTATCAGATTAATACCCCAAAAAAATTTCATATCTCAATAAATAGTTTGGATTTCAACACCCTGGGTTCACTAGGGGGGACTAGACGGTACTAGAAACATCCTCCTGGAAATGGGATCGATGCCTGGGTAGTGTTATTCATGCCAATTCCATAAACACTATCTATGAAAAAATTAAGGAAATAAGGATAAATTAGGGAGTCTTAGAGGGGTACATGTTTCAATCCACTGAGGAATTTTTTTATGTATACTTAGAGTATATATTCCAAAATAAGGGAACTCACCCACACTATATTGATCACCAGAAACCTCTATGGGGGTCACCCTCTATGATGAAAATTGAATGCTTCACCAAATAATCATAGAAATAGACCATAGAAAAAAATACTAAACTAATACACATCCCAGGAATCTCACATAAGATCCCAAAAAAAATGATCTGTGAAGAATGAGGACACCAACTTGTCATTACAGAGTACACGACGTGTCCCTAGGGTACACTAAATGTCTCACAAAGCTCAGAACTACCCATGTTTCATGCTCAAATGAAATTTTCGTTTCCGAAATACACATAATGTGCACTTAGGGAACATGTAATGATGGTTTCGATCAGGAACTCAACATATTGTTCTTCATGTGATCGTTTACATTGGGTTATGCCTGCTCACATCTCTATGTTCGAGTTCACATATCTTCCAATGTACATCATCCTTCCAGTTTATATCCCAAGTACATGGTGTGTGGAACCACATTTCCACATGGTAATGTACCCTTGTAGACACCAAGATGGAATATTATGTGTCACATGATGTGTGACACATTTTACAAAGTGTGTCATCCTTATCTCTATGTGGAAACCATTTCTTCTTAAATATGGGGATACATGACATGTTTTCTTCTAGACTATGTGTTATACAGTCGATTTTTACATATAAACTAGGGTATTTTCTATGTGTATTCATCCTTTCCTTCAATACCTTTTAATCCACAATGATTTCATGAGAAATCATGCACTACATTGCTGATGTGAAGTTAAACGAAGCCTCTTGTCGTCATTGGCTAGAATCCAGCTATATTTTGTTCTCATAAATCACCTATCATAATGACTTGTGGGTGCCTCATTCAAAACTGGTATCATGAACCCCTGATCCATCCCTAGAACTACTTCCTTAGTTATGTACAATAAATATTACATCGAATCTTTATCCCATACATACGGTAATGATACATTTTTCCTAAGGCCAAAGAGCTATGATCATTCTCTAGGTATTCATAAAATCCCAACATAGGGTTAAATTTTATTGATGAATGTATGTAGAACTGAGAGACAAAATTAAAAAACACAAATATTAGTAACAAAACATTGCCAATGTTTTTGTGGACAGTAATTCATTTTACGAGAGAGAAAAGTAATATGATAAAAATTAAATTATAATACTATCAATTCTTTTACTATAGGAAGATAATTCAATTAAGCCTATTAAACTATTGATATGTGAATTAAGGTATTATTGATTAATTTTTTCATCATGGGTAAATTTATATATGGTTAAATCCACAAAAGTATATCCTACCTCAATTTGGATCTTTTTTTAATGAAGAGAGATCTTGTGTTCCCATCATTAGTGAGATCCATGAACTCCGTTAGTGCATGATCCTTAATCCACATTCATATTCCAATGATCCTATAACAAATCCTCTCAATTCCTTATTTATATGACTAAAACTAGGAATTATTAATAGACATGTTTTAATAGTGGTTTCTAGGTTACTATGTCAATATAAATTAAATGAATGAATGAATGAATTTTATTTTATTATTTTTTATCACGAAATCACTTTACAAAAATGCCAACTCTGATAATGATTATGAAGAACCTAAGGTAAACTCGATGTTCTGAAATCAATAGTGCTCTCATATTTTCTATATAAGACTCCATTTGACATGTATTCCTTTATTTTAGGAAAATTTCATAAGCATGATAAAAATATATTTAATATTTTTTAAAATATCAATAATGGGATCACCAAGCCTCATAATCTCACATTGCCTCATTGTCTAGATCTGAAAATTTTCCTTGAGATTTTCTAATTTTATGAAGGTAAACAAATCAAAACTGTATTACTAAAATCATTGAGTATTTTCATATTAGAAAAGAAAAAACTAAAAAAATGTTAGAGATACTGAGCCCTTAACTAGGTCTCCCACTTCCAAAAACTCCCTTTATGGTTTCCTTTGATGATTACTACACATTCACAACAAAAACATTTATCCCGGGACGGTCTTTATTTGTCGTTTTTTAATTATTTTATCTCCTTTAAAAAGGAAACTCCACTCTCATGAACCAAATTTCCTTGGTTGATATCATGTATTGAGTCATGAAAATACCTCTTTAGTTGAAACATGTAGAGAACACCAAGCAACCAATCTACTATAGTCACAAGGTTAATCAGTGCACCAACTCACTAACCTAATATAATAATGAAAAAAATAAAGTACCTAAGAGTCCTAGGGATTTTTGAACACCATGGCTAAAACCTCGCAACTCCCAAACTCTAATGTCCTAATATATTATCCTATAACAAACTCCAATTTTTTTTAATTACTTATCCTTCATGGATCAAATGCTCCCTTTAATCCTTAAAAAAAATAAATACGAGGACCCAAGTTCTATCACCCACTACCTCTGACTAGTATAATATTGACCTTAATGGTCCTTCATAAATAGCCTCAAAACTATGGTACACATATGGTGGAGTGGTGATCACTATGATACACAAACTCCACTAATTTTGGATGATCCTCTTAGAAATGGCCTAAAAGTAACATTAAAACTGGAATCATGGTCACTAGAACCTAAATGGTCCACTTTACCAGGGAAAATAATTAGGATAAAACACTATGCTCAACTACAATAGAGTCCTTAAAGATATCCCATGTCCTATCCCAAATCATGTCATGAATTATTAATCCTATTTTTCATCAATAATTAATGAATTAAACGTATTTTTAGTACCTCATGTTTGCATAATGTCCAAAACTATTTATAAAGCTCTTTTGGTCATCACCCTCAAATAGGTAAGACAACAAGAGTTTATCTCGAAAATATGATGAGACTCTATTAGATTACCAATTGATACCATGATATCCATGTACATCCTTACCTCTACCATAAATACTGTTTATGGAAAACAACATCCTATCATATTGTGACTAATTTCATTAGCCGTACTAGAACAACGATGGAGAGCTTAAAAAATTTGAAAATTCATTAAAAACATATCAAGTGGATATTGTGTTACAAAACATGTGAAAATCGATGTCCTTGAGTTGTACCTCACTAGATCTTTGAAGAAATAGCGGGGTAAAAACAATTGGTTGGAGGAAAACTAAACCATCTTTAGGTGTCTCATGTCATCCATCTCATATGCCAAGCACACATGGTTTTCATCAATTAAGAATACCTAGAACTAATACACAATGGTTTCAGGATCAATTTAAGGGGTCTTAAAACCCTACTAAGACATAAAACATTATGAAGGGTATCACCCCATAGTTAGGAAAATCATAATGTATTTTTAAATCCACTCTTTATAAATCCTTCTATTAAACCATATATGGTGATGACCTCTCTTGAGTTCAAACAATAAGAACCACTTCTACCCTAGACCACTAGTAAAATAGCTAAATGATTCTTAAGAGTAGATCCTATTCCTTAGATAACCTAAGACATGGAAAACCAATTCACACCCAACCTCAACCACTGATAAGACTATTAGGAGAATAAAACATGTATTCTTATGTGTACACAATGGTTTTTACAAAAACCATTCCTCAGAAAACTCAAAACTGGACCTTCAACTCATAAAGCTCTACAGGTTTCATATGATTTTATATTGTAAATGTTGGGGGTGATCCCTGGGGCCATTACTAAAAGAATATTAACTCTATGTGGGGAGGAATTCATTTGCAAACTAAAAAAAATTTAGTCATAGCCTATTGAAAATTGTTAATCCCCCTCTACAAGGGATCACTCATTATCAAAGGTGAAAAATTAATCCCAAAAAACTAAAAACATCTTGAAAATAACTATTGGTAAACAAATAAGTTTGGATGGTAGGGAACTAGTCCATATTGAGGAAAAATTGTAGGGTTTCCCTGCCTCTATGAAAATATTCAACATGAGGCTCTCTCTATCCTCCCAGAGTCAGGGACCATGGTCGGTAGAAGTGTGTAATGACTAATCCTCTTTTTAAGAGCCTTAAATGAAAGGGTTAAGAAAATATGCTCCAATGGTATCAATGGGGCTTGAAAAAAGATATTTTAATAGATAATTGTCTCATGAATACATATGAAAACTACAACTATAGAAGTGAGCACACACATTGTATCTGGAACAATTCTTGTGGCCTCCACGTGCTCATACTGCTTTGAACTCATCAGTTCCCTTTTCCACCTGATTACTACAATCGGGTCTTGTTTCTAAACCATATCACATAAAAATTAACACAAAAACACAATTGAAATGAAATAATACACCACAACTCTACGATATCCACTTTGGGATGAACTGACTTTCCAGCATGGTTTTGGATCACATATCAGGAACATGTCTTGGTTGGGGTATCATACATATTAAAAACATGTTCAAAGTCACAACAAACATCACAAAAATAGGTATCTATTAATTCACCACATATATCTACAAAATAAATGAATAAATAATGAAATATACTATTCATACCATTTTTTATAAGTATTACACTAACAGTAGAAACACCATATATCATAATATGAAAGACTCCCGGTTCCTCTTGGTAATTAACCTCTAGTACATGTAGCTCTCCAAGATTATAACCACCGACTTCTCAGGACTAGAGTGGTTCACCTAGGAATAGTGGTGGTAGAATGAAACCAAATATCCCACCAACTCATACTGCTCATCCAAATCTACTAACATTTTTTCTGCCTCATAGACCTCCTTGCCACAGCCACTACATCTTCCTAGGTGGTTGGTAGACCAACTCTCTAAGTGAAATATAATAGGTAGTAAAATCATGTTAGAGATTTATTCTCCCATCAGAAGATTATATTTATCTCTACTATGTTGAACTGATCTATCCCTAAGTTCTATGTTGAAACTTCTTGTTTCATGACTTGCATTTCATTCCAAATATCGGTAGGTATTGCTGATGCTACATCCTAGTTGATCCCTACCTCAAAAACACCCAATACATGATTTAACACTATGAATCATTATCCCACACCGAAATATCCATTCATGATTTAGTTTGGTATATTGGATCCACCTGAACCACTAGAGGTGGTTCTACAAACCGATCAATAGGATAAAGCACCACATACTGACCATTGCAATGAAACATTGCCTCACGACATTCCCTCTTTAGGTTGGACTCATCACTAATCATGTAAAATTC
The DNA here is from genome assembly GCA_963277665.1 of Viscum album. NCBI lineage: Eukaryota > Viridiplantae > Streptophyta > Magnoliopsida > Santalales > Viscaceae > Viscum > Viscum album. Next base: position 1,411,822,424 of record OY728125.1, read on the forward strand.
TCAAATATATGATAGAAACAACATTGAATATCTTCATTAATACATCATAAAAGCATATAAGACATACCCCAGTCAATTAATGTATTTGGTGAGATGACTCAAGAAGTAGATGGAAACCACAACCCATTATTATCTGATTCATGTTCCAATGTTTTCCCTTAAAATAGTTCCTACAAGCACCATGTCATCATGCTAGTAATTGCAGTCATGGTGAATTGATACATCGTCTTTCACACCAACACTAGAGTCTCTGGCGTAATAGATGAACTCATCACATTTTAACATTGTTTCTCTTGGGCCCAAAATAAACCTTGGGCCTATAAAAAACTCCAAATTATGGAATAACCAAAGGAACTACCATAAAAATTTTGGTTGGGTATCCCAATCATACCCCTAAATCATGACCCAACTAGATGGGGATGAAGCCACAACTACCCTAATCCTGCCTCCAATAGGCCAGCGGCTAATGACCTGCACCAAGTTGGAATATCAGACACATGGGATTCATTAGCCTGATTTTCCTATACAGACACACACATATCCAAGACCAAAAAAATACTAAAATTTAAATAAATAATAACATTTAGGTCTTATATATAAAACCCCACAATCAAAGTATGAAATAAATTACTAGAAAACATAAAAAAGGGGCAACATAAGACCACTGAAAACTAGGATGTAGTGTATAGACTAATCAAAAGGAGGGGACATATGTCAAATGAAACACTAAGTTACTCATGGGTCTTCCTAGACCATACTAAGATCTACTAGCTTCTAGTCCTCTATGTAATCCTTAAAGAGGTCCATCTTATGCATAATACATGGTATGTTTTGTTAGAACTGACATAGGGATGAGTATAATAATACCCACAAAGACACCCTAAAATCATCAAGAATAAACACAACAAGCACAATCAGATCTTCAATCATAGGTATTTAAAACAAGATATGATACATAATGATTACTAAGGACATTACGGGTATACTCACATAAAATTTGAGCAAAAAATGGATTCATCCACTTCCAACCATTTATTTGATTCTAGGATTCATGGTAACACCCGTCCAGGATATCTCACTCTATGGGACCTTATATCCATGATTGGATTCTCCTAAAGGTTCTCACTCATCAGGTATCTCTAAACCAATGGAACTTCTATTCTATCATAGTGTTCATGATAATCTGAGAAAAATTTCTCTCTGAGAAATACTACCACATACGACACTCATCATAGAGGTCACACTCTTCAGGTCTATCCATGAATAATCACATATAAACTCAGAGGTTATTATCATAGATACACACTCTATTCGAATAATTCCTTATGATAGATATAAGATTTCGATACACAGTTATTGGTTTAATAACCAAACATCACTATGGGGTCACTATAACCTACTGGAAACATCCTCCAATATAGTGGATTGAGGACCATGTAGGGTTTGTCACTCCAATTCTGGAAAATCAATATATGTAAACATGAAAAAAATGAGGATCTCTTGGGTCCTCTGAAATGGAAAAATTATCCAATATATCAGGGAATCTTTTAAAGAAGACTAATATTACTCAATCCAAGATAATGGAACATTCCACACTAATGGGAACATAATGAACTAATAGTAATTCAGCAATGGAAACAGAATGAACTAATACTAGTCCAAGGAAGATTACGAAATCTCTCAAGGAATTTGATATCAAAATAAAGACTCCAAAATATATTCAATAAGTAAACATATTTTCTCTTGGGGTACATGTAGTTTCTAGAATGTCTTGGAATTTAATATTTCTAACAATCACATGGAATGCACTTTTCCATAATATAAAGTGTCTCCACTAATTGTACATGGAGTGTAGGTATCAATATAGAACTCCGTGATTTTTTTTCTACTCATGATTATGCATATAGGTCTATACTAGTGGAAATGTCCATTTCTATGTACATGAATCTTTCCATATACTCTTGTTTTCTCATGCATTTCCCATGTACACAATGTGTGGGGCCACATGACCACTAAGGCATGTACCACCTTTACACGATGAACTATTCTTATAAGGGTCAAATAGTATGTGAAATGTTTCAAAAGTCATTTCATCATTATCTATGTATTAAAACCAAAGTGACGCATAGAGGGTTCTACACGACATGTGTTATTTTGAATTTCATGTCGTATAGTTGTGCTTTTCTCACAAAACACATGGGATTTTCTCCATGTCTTCCCCCATGACTATAATACCTTATAATCCTCTATGATTTTTTTATAAATTTTTTCTTATGACAGGTATCTAGTATTTACCAAATCCTCTCACCTTCATTGGTTAGAATCCTTTCATATTTTCTGCTTAGGAATCACTCGTCGTCATGCCGTATTAGTGCCACACACAAAATTGGTATCACAAATCTCAAGTCCTTCCATTACTATACAACTATCTACATATACCACAACCATAATTATAAATATCTAACCAAATCCCATGGTAGTAATTAATTTACCCACATACCAAATGTGCAATGATCGTTCACCTGCTATTCATCGAATTACTGACTATGTTAAAGTACTAATAAATAATGTTGATCAAGAAAAGAGATAAAATAAAAAAAATTAATAGACCTCATACAATGGATATTTTGGAATAAATTAATATAAAGTCGTTAAAATATAGAGAAATAAATAAATACAATATCAATTCCATTACCATATTTAGATAAATCAATTATTGATATTAAAATATTGATACATGAAATAATTTGTTAGTGATAAATTAATTTTCATTATGGGTAAATCAAATTGGGGATAAATCCAAAAAAATATTTGACTTAAATTTATATGAATAACTGAGGAAGAATGGTCATGTGTTCGCATCGTTGATGAGATACATGAAATCTATAGGCACACAATCTCTAATCCAATCTCTATCTGGTTTCATCTTCTAACGATCCCCAAACGAATCCTCTCCAACGGCTCCTCTCAACACCTAGTTTATGTGACTGGAATATAAATATATAAATAGAGTATGATAGTTCTCTACATAAAAAAGAAATAAAAATTTAAAATTAAATTATTATTTACACCCTCGATAGAACTTTAATTAAATGCTCGATGACAAAAAATATTACATAATGCATTGGGTAAAACCCACATTATATACACATTGGTGGTGTCAAAATTTCCATTCAAGAATAGATTTTGGAATTTTCACTTTTTTCAAGAAAACTGTGAATGTGTGATATTAATATATTAAATATATTTAAGATATAAATTTTAAACACACTGATACTCGGAATCTAACATTGTCTTAGCTTCTAGCCCCTGAAATATTCCTAGAAATATTCCACTATCTTAAATGAAAAATCCAAGACACTAAATTCTTTGTACTAAATTATCCAATAATTCAATTTTTATTCTTTTTTGGATGATTAGATGTGGAATATAACCATATTGATATATTGGGATGGAAATTTATTCTTAAAATTTTTCATTATTATAGGATTTTAGCTATGAAAAACTATCCTTAGGTGCATATATGTTAAGAATAATTTTCAATTACTGGAGTCATTTTCCTCAAATGACATGGATTTTTAGAAAATTTTAAATTTTCATTGGAGATTTCATTAGTGTTATTGTGGTATCCATTTGCCTCCCATAACCTCATCAAGACTTTCTACAATATAATTGGTATGTGTACACCTATACGATTTAATAATATTTGAGAGTTAAACTAGTAAGGGTGTGGGGCATGTTGAACCAAATTAAAATATGTGATTAAACCTAATAAAGGTAATTCATATTATTTTAAAATTAAATAAAATGGTTTCTCTGTAACACTATTTTTTATTTTTAAATTTTTTACATCTTATGTTGATTGATTCACATGAATTTCATTTTATATTTAACAGGTTATAATAAATGATGTTTTTTCCATGTCTTCAAAAGAGTAATGTGGAAATATGCATGCCATATATATTGCTTCATATCACTTTTTATGTTTATTTCTAGCTTGTAATTCATTACTTTATATTCAATGGAATTTTTATCCTATCAGTTTTATTGGTTTCAATTATTATAATACAATAACATATGTGTATTTTTTAATATTAATTCTTTGCAGGTGTATTGGAATTTGACATAAATTTTATCGAGGGAATGGGATGCAAGATTTACCTAACCCTGGTATGGGACATGATATAAATACATCAACTTCTGATACACATTACCATATTTATAAATAGATAGGCTATGAGATTAACCAAACTATTTATACTCTAATCACATCCCCCCAATGGGATAGACTGATAGAGAACCAAATTTATTTCACACAAACCCAAACACAAACACATATATGAGGGTGCATATATATGGATTTTTTGTGAATTTATAGTCATGAGAAATTACCCTTAAAGGGATGTCACTGATGCATCATTTTCATATAATTAGTCAGGTCTTGAAGCTATTATACAGGAAATGATCCTCCTATTCTTGAGAGTGACATTTATAATTCTGATAATCATGTATAATTTAATTTTTTGTTACATGATTCCAATTAGTTTTCCATTCTCATATATTTTTTTTGTAGATGCAGCAGAATATAGTTAATGAAAATTTATAATTAGTGGAGTGGTGATTACATATGGATTTATCATATTCACACCCAACATAGGATCTAATGAGGATAGTTCATTTCTCTTTTATTTGTGATATGAGAATTCACAAAACTATGGGAGCTAATGGAATACATTTTATGGATAAATGGGGTTAATTTGTTATTTCTTGAACTATAGGTAGATGGGTAACAATTGTCTTGAAAATTAAACATCCCAGAGAGGATACACCCATATGGTTTCCACTTTTGGAACATTGGACATGTACTCCAGGCATGTCTTTGTATATATATAGTTTATTACATGTACCCCATACTCTGTATATCTTATGTATGTTTATGGATTGTTATATATAAATATTTTCATTTGTTATTTTGTTATGTATGGTAACATTATTTTATTAGTATACTATCTTCTGTTGATGGTTTTATTTCACACATTTTATATTCAAAACATGGGTAAATCATGTCACAGGTGGGAGTGATTATTATCCTTGTCACTTTTTAAAGGGGTATAAATACCTCCCACATGTGTAATTCTTGGACTTTGACCTTTATACTCTTTTTTAGGACTGAAATATGGACCTATGGGATTGTGATTACTTGGATCAGGTACTATTTTTTTATTCAAGTTATAAATGTATGGCAATGTCATCATACCAACTTCATGGCCTCTATGGTATGAGAATTCAGAGTATCCTAGAGAATATGGATCTTATGGGTCAAGAAAAATCCATACTATATGTCTTTACAAAATAAAAATATTAGATGAGTTTTTATGAAGGTTTATCCGACATCTTTATTTTCATTTTTCCCTTGATTTTTCCCCAATTTCTTATGTATCATGCCTAATATTAGGTGTTGATTATAATATCCTAATATTTCATGAAATATTTTTTCAAAGAAATATAATATATTTTTATTATTTTTATTTACAAAAAACTTTAATTTTATCCTGAGTTAGATCCACCAATGAGTTTTTCTTGGTTTACATGAAACACTAATCATTTCTTTCTTTACATGCAACACTATTTTTAAGAAAACATCACATATTTTTGGAAAATTATGATTAAATATGATATTCTCACCAAGCCATTATAATGGAATTTATGAATAATAATAACTAAATTATAAAAAATATTGTTTAAATATATATATAATGAATTATTTTGTTCACAATTAATTATAAATGAAAGTAATACCTATTTAAACATATAGAAATTCTTTTTTGGAAAAAATATTTTTCTATGCATAAACACATTTTACCTAAACAAATTAAACAACCCAATTTTATAAATTATTAATAAAAATTTTATATTATATATTTCACAAAATATTTCAAATCTTACTAATGTGTTTTCTATACAGGTTAAAATAATAAATCTAATTTTACGCCAAAATAGGTATTTTTTTAAAACACTGTTTTTGCAGCTTTAAATGGTGCACTTATTTTTAAACGAATTTTTAAATATTTTATAAATTATATTTTACAAAATAAACCTAATTTATGAAATAATAACATGAAAATTACCTTATGGTGAATTTTTGGTAGTTTTTTAATTGATTCATTTTTTATGAGTTGTTCAAAATATTGTTTTTTAATTGAAAACATCCTTTTTGATCCAATTATTCACATAGTAAAATTATATTTCTCATTATTTTTAAAGTAATATTTCTTAAATTATACATTTATTAGTCTAATTTAGTTTACTCTAATTATTTTTATATTTAATGCAGATATAAAAAGGTTAATATATATATTTCACCATTTTCCCTTAAAAATCACTTTTTCTCATCCTGTCCATGGAATTAATATTAAATTAAATTATGTCGTATATGTGAATAAAATTAGGTAAAATGAATTATCTATTTGTAATAATAATAATTTATACTATCTAATAAGTGAAACTCAAATTTTTACCATAATTATTAGTGAAAACAATAAAAATTAATTAACATGATTAATGTTAAAATAAGGTTTTGTGATTTAATAGAATAATTAAGTAAACATAAACACTAAGGGATAACTTGATAAATATGTATTTATTTTTTGGCTATATTAATAGAATAATTCATATATAACATCCATTATTTTTAAAATTTGGAGTCACATGAGGTAAGGGAGGCCTCCCAATAGTAAATACTTTTCTGTATTTACAAGAATTCCACCCCTCCTCCATTATAAAAGGGCATTAACTCTACCCACATATTCACACATCTAAATACATTTTGCTTGAAGAAAACCTTAAAATAATATTTATGAATTATCAAAACTAATCCTAGAAAAATTAATTTAGTATTAAATTCAACCAAGTAAGGTGTTTTGTGCAGACCAATAGAAGATACCTAAATAAGAGGTAATGTTCCCCAATTAATGTTTTTGTTTTACTTTTTCCCCAAATACCTTCATTATTTTTATATAAATATTATATTATAACATTATAATATTACATAAAATGAGAGTTTTTTATGTTAATTATACAACCTAAATTCAAGCACAATTCCATAAAATGGGTTATAAAATCATCATTCTTGTGTACAACGGACTACCACCTCACGAATTGATGTCGTTCATTTTTTGATTACCACATTTTGAGATTGGAAATAATTATAGACATAAAATTTATATACTATATTTATGATATTAATGATACTATTTTAATTCATGTATTTTATATAACAAATACCATAATGATTCCCATTTTTTTGGGAATATGATAATGTATTTTGTGTGTACGGCGGTCGACCTCCTTCTGAAGAAATGTCATTTATTCATACATTACATGGAATGTATTAAGGATACGATTAATATTTATGTGTGATATATATATCATAAAAATTATACTAGTATGATTATATATATATATATATATCATATACTTTTCTTTGTTTATATATGATAAGAAAATGGATACATTGTTCATTTATACGTACAACCTACCATATCCAAGAATGGTTTATTTAATTTCCTATAACTAGATATTATAGGGTAATATAAATACATATAAACTAAATTTATATGATATTTATATCATTTATATCATTTTTGATAGGATGAAATAATGATATATATAAGAGGGTCATTAATAACAAGTCAAAAAATTATGTAAAAGAAAGCGGTTATTACACACAAGATAACATTACAATGAAATTGTTAATAAATTGGTAATATAAATTCATAAGTTAAAAATTTATATTATTATATATATTAAATGGGTTATTTTATAATGTATAATAAACTTATATTTATTATATATGTTTGTTTAACAAGTACGATAAGATTAAAGACTTGATGTAAGATATTTACTTCTCACTTTTAACTTTTGTTAGACACATGATATATTCAGCACCTATTTATTTTATATGGTGTATATAATTCTCATTAATGTGGTATTTTCACATCTATTTGAATAAATCTCTTTCATGGGGTTATAGTTTTGAAGTTACCAAAGTGGTAATAGAATTTGTCTAAATTTTTATTCTTTGATACACATATTATGTTATGAATAAATATTCTTTTATGAGGTGTATGTGTTGAACCTTTAGCATTTCATATAATGTATATAGTTATTTTCCTGATATATTAATCTTTAAGTAATTTTATTCTTTCATGGGAATTTTTATTTGATGTTATCAAAGTGTTAAGAGTTTATTACTACAAACACATCATTTGTTGTCATTGATTATTAATATGATTCCATTGATGAAATATTATGATAAATATTTCAAGAATTATCATGATATTTATTATAATATGGTAATTCATGATATATTCATGTAATGTTTTTACTTTTCCACTAATTGTTATATAATATAATTATAAAAATGTTTTTAAAAAAAATCCTACCCTGTTATTCTCTTTGATCTGAAATCTATTTTATTCAAAAAAAAATGTTTTACAAAAATGTTATAAATTTTTTTAAATGAAATTTTAATATAATTTTCATGTAAAATAATTTAATTTTTTTAATGTTTTAAAAAAAATTTAAATTTGTTTTCAATGATTCCTTATAATGTTTCTATCTTATTTTTTGAGAAAAAGGTTTTCAATATGTTTTTTGAAGCGTATTCAAGTCGAAAAGAATATTTTACTCGATTATTATTATATTATTATTGAATAATAAATCATATGTTTTAAATGTGGTTTTCAAAAAATAGTATTTTCAAAAATAAATTATGTCTTAAAAAAATAATTTTCAATGAATGATTATTTTCATTAAGAAATGTTCCAAGTGATCTTTAAAAATCTGTCTCCTTTTAAGATGGGATCCTTTTATATAGTTTATGCTGTAATGGGGATTTATTACAAGGACTCTATTATAATTCTTTACTTCAATGGTTTATGTTAAAGATGACATGTTTTTTTATGAAACCGTTTTATCTTCAATGAGTTAACCCATGATAAAATACATATAAAATCTGCTTAATTTTATAGTATATTCTATAATGAAATGATTATGAAACCTATATATTTATACAGGATTTGATATGATGAATTTTTTATGATTACCATTTTATTTAATGGGTTATGATATGATGTTTTTTAAACCCATGACTTTTTATGGGTCATGATATGATAAATGTTTTATTAACTTGTGTAATATTTCATTATGTGACGGGAGATACCTATATATCCCTAAAATTCATTGGGTAAATATTTTATCTCACGAGGAAGACAAGGATAAATGGGGTGTGAACTTGGTTTAGTGATGTAATTTTTTCACCAAGATTGTCTTAGGAGTGAACAATGATTCTAAGATGGTGTTTTGAGTGATCCCTGGCTACTACAATGGCTTTAGGAAAGAACCATGACAACTAAGATGTTTTGAGGAGTGAAATCATTCCACTAAGATGTCCTTGGTAGTGAGACTTGACTACTATGGAAACGATTTCATATAATTATGTGCCTTCCATAATTCCATGTCTACTCCTATGTTATGATCTCATGAATTATTCCCTTGATTCCCTTATGAGTAATTTCTTTTGATCTATTATGTTTTTATTCCATGACTCAAGTGTTAGGTCGTTGATATGATGTTTAGGATATTCAAATATTATTCTTATTATCTCATACCCTTATGATTATGTTATTCTTATGTTTCTTCTTTATTTACCCTTACTAAGCATCTGATCTCACACTTTCTTATGTTTCCTTTCCCCAGGTTATAAAGAAATGTTTGAATTAGGAATACAAAATGAAGATATTTTTGGGTAACATTGAAGGTATTTCACCAAATTAGAGTATTATTTTCAATGTTTCCAAATACACTAAATCATTGTGGTCCTTGGGCATGTACTTTGGCAGTGAACTGAATATTCATCTAAAATGATGTAATATCCATGTATGAGAAGAAATAATCTTTATAGTTGGTATCAAAGGAAATATTTTTTCAATTTTCTGAAACAAGAATGATATAACTTTAGTGAGATTCCAATATATATTTAAAATGACATGTTTATGAATGTATCAAAGGATAAGTTGAAGTATGAGTCAAAGTATAATAAATTTTCCTATAATTTTGGTATAGGATAGAGTTATTGGTTTCCTATAAATATATTCTTTTATAGGTACTATAAGTGGATATGGCTTGAGAACAAATGTACATAGCGGTAACATTCCCAGAAAAACCCTATTGATATAGATTTGATCAAGGATTACTGTGAGACAATGGCCCTTGCTATATAGGTGGTTTTAATCTCCCATGGGATATGATTTGTAAATTCAAAAGTTGTTTATAATAAAACATGATGGATTTAAATAGATGATAACTATTAATAACATAGAATAAATCTAAGGTTTCATAGATTAAAAAGTAGGTGTCATGATTTAGACAACGTATAAGTGATTTTTCTGGATTATGTGGTGGTCCACTATGATTATTATTCCCCACAATATGATTTTAGTTTTTGTTAATAGGTGGGACCAGAATGAATCATGGTAATAATGAATCTGATATAAACTTAAGTGATTATGAGCAGCCAACTTGGATGATGATTGTAGTAAAAGATGTTGTGATTATCCCAAATGAGTTCTCATGGAACATGATTAACAATGTGAAACTAAACCAACTCTTAGAATCACCGAAGAGGATAAGTAAAAAACAACTGAGAGTTTAGGTAGTGAAGTATATGGATGAATAAAGATTCAATTTCTTATGTCTCGATAATTTGGGAAGGAACACCAAGGATAAAGTCTTTGGGGAATGAGAAAGTGTTTTGATTCTGGAATGAAAGGAAAAAAATAAAATATCTACAATGGGAAAATAAATATTTCCGTTAATGTAACAGATGATAATATTAGCCTCCCTACGATATCATAGATTGTTTAATGCTTTAAATGTGGAAAGTGTGGGAATTATGAAAATTCATTTTCTAAAGGTAAATCATTTTAAGATAATCCGCAAGGACGTCTGATTAATGGTTATATTTATTCTGATGAAAATACTACAAATGGTATATGAAAGGAAAGCGGAATTAAGGAATATGGTGATAAAGAATAGACAGTGTCTTAAGGGTGAGGTGGAATAATTGAATTGTTTATGTAAATTAATTAATGACTTGTGATATATATAAGGATTTTTTGTGGGATCATGGAATTAAGGATTTTCAGGAATGTGTTAAAGGGTACTGATGGACTAGAAAAGTGATACTTTTTAAGGGAATATGACCATAAATATGTTTCATATATTTAGATAATAAAATTAGTATAAAGAGATGTTTGATGTGAATAAAGTAAATTTTATAATATTGATAACATTATAATTGAATAATGATTTTGGCCAAGTATTACATGTAATAATGGATGAATTTTATTAATTTTTTGTATTTAAGGAATATATCAAGAAAATCTTCACCTCATGTAAGGAATGGGGAAGAACATACATTTTACATATTGATTTATGGCAATTCAGGTTATTACCATGTTTCAAGACAATGAGTGATGATTTTATTCACATGTTTTATATGTGACAATGAATAGATAATTTATGATATATGTGGGATCAATGTAAAACTAATTTTGAGAAATTTTGTGGCCTTATTTAAAAAAAATGGATTTTCATCTTTTTAAAGGTTCAAAAGTTTAACCATTTATTAAATTATTTTTGTTGAACATTGAATGAGTTTTTTCATATTAATGTGTTACTTCAACATATGAAGATTTATGCATTTTTGAGAACCTGTGAAAACCATTTTTTATGATAATTGAAGCTATAAAAAATGACTTGTTGTTATATATATTGATAATTTCATCTATTAGTTTTTCATCCATAACAATTTGACCTTCATTTTTTAGAGTAAGATATGATGTGTAAATTAGTCAACGAAAAAACTACATGGTGACATTGTTCTTATAAAATATAATGAAATCTTGTATCTATATATTCTCATAAAAAATTAACCACCTTTAAGATAATGTTATTGAAATAAAATTTTGTCATGTTTTCGTCATTTTTTTATGATATAAATGGCCTTTTTGAAGCCACATTGGTTTATCATTATTTGATAAATAACTTTATCTAAATAATCCACTTTTTTTTGATTAGTGGTCTCTTTCACTCTCTAAAATTATTTACCTTTTTCATCCATGTACAGGTTTTCACATCCAACATATGTTGTCTTATTTTGAAACCCAGTATGTGCTTTTTAAGATGTACTTTTGAAAACCCTTTATCTTTTTCAAGAAGATGTTATTTTTATCCTTTTATGTTTTTTGTTTCTGTGATGTAATTGTCAAACAATAACCGTTTTTATCAAGATTAATTTTGAGGGAGTTATTCATTTTATGGGTTGTAGAACACACCACCCTAAGGCTTTATAAAATATATTTTTTTCTAATTAATTTGATATTTTTTAAATTTTAATTTACATGAAACACTCATGGAATCCTCAGTTACATGCAATATTGAGTTTTTATGGTCTTACATGCAACATTGATCATTTCCTGTTCTACACACAACACTGAGTTAAAATTAAATGTGACATATTATAAGCCTATTATTATTTAATATGTATATTAAAATAGACATTAAAAATTTTGTTTTGAATAGTATTAAATAAATTTTAAAAATATGGTTTAAACATGTTTATAAAAAAATTATTTGGTTTCTAATTAATTACAAATGAAAGTAAAAACAATTTGAAAATAAATAAAATCCTTTTTGAAAAAAATATTTTTTTGTGAACAATCACATTTAATCTCATTAAATTAACTAAACCAATTTTGATGAATTATTTTAATGAAATTTCAATATAATATTTTCAATAAACTATTAAAAATTATCATTACATGTTTTCTTGACAAGTTATAATAATAAATCCAATTTTACACATAAAAAATATTTTCCTTCTAAACTACACTTTTACCACTTTTAATGGAGAACATATATTCAAACTATTTTTTTCACTTTTATGAATTATATTGGACAAAATATAATTCCTTTTTTTAAATAATAATACAATAATTATCATAGGGGGATTTTTTTGGAGATTTTTCTGAAAGCTTTATTTTTTTAATGAAAGGTGAAAAATACTGTGTCTTATTTGAAAAAGTCTTTTTTGATAGATTTATTTAAAAAGTAAAATTATATTTTGAAATTTTCATAAAGTATAATTAGTTAAATTTGGAATATAATAAAAAAATTTATTTCATTGAAATAATTTTTATATAAGATTCCGATATTATAACATAGTAAACTTTTGAACATTTTCACTTTAAAACCCTTCTTTCTCATCCCATATGTTTTATTAATGTTAAATTGAATTATAAATATTTATGTATATAATTTAGAAAATTTTATTAAATATTTTTACTTATAATATTTTTTATTATCTAATAAGGTAAACTTAAATATTTACCAAAAAAATTAGTAAATAAATATAAAATTAATTAATGTTAATAACCTTAAAATAGGGTTTTGCGCATTACACGTGCTTCTATTAAAATCAATATTAAAAACACATGAAATTTTTATTTAAATATTTTGAAATAATATTTTGATTTAGTGGGTCTAAATTATATAATAATTATCTTTTATTTATATTTTTATAATTTAAATTACCTAAGTGAATAAAAAGATACGAGTTACCGTGGTAAAAAAATATAAAGGTAGACTTTATCATACATAAAGACTAAATAATAACATTATGGAAACTGAATTTAATTTTTGTGGTGGTGGTATTTATCATACAATTAATCCTGTCTGTATATTATATTTTAATTTTTGTTTCAAATGATTTAATGGAGACCTCCCAATAGTGAATACTTTTGTGTATTTTCAAGAATGCCACTCCTCCTCCATTATAAAACGACATTCACTCTCCCAAATTATTCACACAAATCAATACATTTTTCTCAACAAAAACCTATATAAATAAATTCTAAACATCCATTAACTCTTCATAAAATCCTTGATTTGGGCATAAATTGAACCGTGTAAGGCCTTTGGTGTAAATGAAAAGGGGATACCCAAATAAGAGGTAACCTTCCTCGCAGAACATTTTTGTTTTTTTATTCCCCAAACACCTTAAATTACTTTTATATAACGATTATATAATTACATATATTTATTACATATACTTTTATATTGTAATGTTAATTTAAAAACCTACAACCACACACAATTCCATAAAATGGGTTATAAAATCATTGTTCATGTGTGCGGCGGACTACCGCCTCACAAATTAAAGTTGTTTGTTTTTCTATTACCTTCTTTCACAGATATAAATAATAATAGAAATACTATTTATATCTGATATTTATTATTTTTATGATGTTATTATGATTGAATAATTATTATATAACATGTAACATCATGTTTCCGATTTTTTGGCCATTCTATAATTTCGCTTTTGTGTATGGCGAACTACCACCTCACGAAGAGACGCGATTTATTCACATTTTCTATGAAATGTATTAAGGATGAGTTTAATAGAAATATGTGATATTTATATTAGAAAAATTAAATTTGTATAATATATATATATATATATATATATGATAATATATATATATCATTTACTTTTTTTCATTCAATATGACAAGAAAATTGAAACATCGTTCATGCATACGTACGACCTACCGTCTCCATTAACCGTGTATTTCATTTCCTATTAATAAATTTTATAAGTTAATATAAATCAATATATAATGAATATAAATGATATTATATCATGTTTATAAATCTTATTATTATAAAATCTTGATCAAAGTAATATTACCAAGAATAACAACTCAAAACATGTACAAAAAACAAATCTTTTATTACCCGAAACATAACATTGACATGGAATTCTTAATAAACGGGTAATATAAATTCATAAGTAAATAATTTTACATATTATATATATTAATAGGGTTATTTTATATATTTATATTAAACTTATATTTATTATATAGGAGGTTTTACCACGTACAGTGAGAGTTAAGACTTAATGTAAGGGATTTATGTATCACTTTTTACTTTTTTTAGACATGTGATATATTCACCACTTTATTCTTCTATATGGTTTATATAAATCTCATGAATTTAATTTATTTTAATTATAATTAAATTTTTTTGATATACACATCTATTTTATTATCACTCTTTAGTGGTATTATGATTTCATATATACCAAAGTGTAAGAGAATTCGGTCTGAGTTTTCATTTTTTTTATACACATGTTAATTTATGAACCTATATTCATTTATGTGGTGTGTCTTATATCCATTTGACATGTGATATTATGAATAAATTTTTTTCATGATATTTTTATATTTATTTAATTTAGTTATTTGAAGGTTATTTGTATTCAAATCTACCAAAGTGGTAAGAGTTTATTTCTAGAATCTCATCATTTATTGAGATTATTTATGATTATGATTCTATTTATGAAATATTATAATAAATATCTCAAGAATTATAAATATATTTCATATCCTATGGGTTTTCATAATATATTTAGGTTATGGTACCATCCTTCCATACTTTGTTACTAAAGATAATTAATTAAATGTTTCAACCAAATCATTCTTTATTTCTTTTTTCAGTTTGAAATATACTTTATTCCAAAGACAATTTTTTCTAAAGATGTTTTTAAAAATTTTGTAAAATAAAATTTTATTCTCACTTCAGGGAAAATGATTCTTATGGGTTTTATGTTTTAAAATGTTTTTAAAATGGTTTTCAAATATTCATTTATAAGATTTCAAGGTTATTTTTAATGAAAAATATTTTCAAAAAAGTTTTATGTTTTAAAAAAAATCCATGTTGAAAGGATATTTTCCTAAAGAAATTTTTTAAAATATTTAATAAGATTAATTCATAAGTTTTATAAAAATTTAAAACAAAATAATTGTGAAAATGTTTTATATATTCCAAAAAAATCAAATAAAGGATATTTTTCTTAAAAAAATACACCAGGTGATCCTTCAAAATTCATCACCATATAAGATAACATCCTTTGATATAGTTTATTAAATAATGGTGATATGATCTTAGGACAAAATTATTATTCTTTATTTGAATTTTATTAAATGACTTATTGTTTATGAAACCCACTTCTCTTCCACAGGTAATACCACGATAAAAATCATATGAAACCCACTTACATTCATGAGTTATTCTATGAAGAAATGATTATGAAACCTATATCCTTTCCACAAGTTATGATATGATCAAATTTTTATGATACCCATTTCATTTCATGGGTTATGAAACAATTTTTTTGAAACCAATATCTTTTTTGGGCCATGATATGATGAATGTGTCATTATCTTGTGGTACACATATATATTATTTCATTATGTGATTGGTGGGGCCTATATCCCCCTCCAATTAATTAGCTAAATATTTATATCTCATGAGATAGAAATTTATATAATGGGGAGTGTACCCCATTCTGTAAGGTACTTTATCTCCTAAAATTGTCTTGGGATTGAACTTTGACTATTAAGATGGTCTTGTGAGTAAACATTAATTACTATGTTGGTTTGAATATTGAACCCATTCCACTAGGATATACTTATTCATGAGACATGAGTACTATAGAAATCATTTAATGAGTTTATGTTTCTTATAAAATTACATTCCTTATACCTATGTTATCCTCTCTTGGATTATGCTCTTGATTTCCTTATGATTCAGGTCTCATTATCATCTAATATTTATTACATTACTCATGTGTATGATATTCAATACGCATGTAACAGTCATTAAATGATATTCTCATGTCCTCGTACCATTATATTCATTTAATGCTTACATATATCCTTTATTTACCCATTCTAAGTATCTAAGATTAACCTTTGTTATATTCCCTTTACTCAGGTTATAAATAATGGTTTTAAGTAGGAGTAATAATTGGAAGATATTTCTCAGAAACATTGAATATATTTCACCAGGATAGAATATTGTTTTTCATTTTCCCAAAGAAAAAAAATATTACTCTCCTCAGGAATTTAATTTTTTTTATTTGATGAATATTCATCTAAAATGATTTAATATCCATGTACGGGAATCCTTGTTTTATATATTGGAAAGTTGGAATGATTTGGGTATCCTTCCATGTTGTTTCCTCTCATGAATTATTTATTACATTGATGATGGAATTGGTTCATGAATTATATTAATAGAAATGACAGTAATAAATAAATGGGGTTCTATTATATACTTATTGTTCATAATATGGATAATATGGGTTATAAACTGATTCCTTTGATTAGTGGATGAGTACACACTATTAGTTTTATATTTAGTTTACCCAAAATACATAGAGAGTCTTAATTATATACATAAATATTAGGTTAGGGATCTCTATAAATAGATCACATTACTACTAAAATTATGTGGGATTTTTCATTTTTAACATCCTCTTATATTTTAGGTTCATGAATATCCTATGGAGGATTAGGTGTTTATCAATCGCCCCGATTATATCTTCAGAAGAATTGAAACACAATGTAATAATTAGGTTTATATGGATATCATTTTTGTTAGTGGTGATGCTCACTATTTTTGGGATGTGATGCTCAAGGATAAAAAGGAACAAGGCCGCACATGGGTGAAATTTCAAGAACTCATCTATGAGTTGTTTTACCTTATAACATTATACTTGGAAAGGATAAAGAGTTTATAAACCTCTATAAATGTTTTGTGATAGTTATCGTTAGATGTTAACTTGAAAATTTTCATTATGATATATATATATATATATATAATTGGGAAAAAGAATAATTAAATATTAGAAATCCCAAAATGGAAGAAGTGTAAGGGAATTTCTATAAATGAACTGCTGATAATCCCTAATAAGAGTGCTAAATCCTAAAACTTCAGCAATTTCTCTTTAACACCTTCAAAAGATATATAATAGAGTAAAAAATTTTCCTCTCTCTATTTAGAAAAAGTATCTCACCATGAGGAGTAAAATCATTACAGTCATTGATAGAGTAATCAAAACACTAGTGGAATGTAAGGATCCCCTTATAAAATTGAACCAATATAAAATAATTAACATTGATCATAGAAAACACAATATTATTTAAAAAACAATGATACAATCATGATGAAAATGTTTGTGATTTAGATATATAAGTGTTACCATTTCCATAGAATGTTGTTAAATCCTGAAGCATATATCTTTGAAAATCCTAAAGGAGTCCCATATAGAAATTATGAATTGGACACTAAAACCATATTTTTTAGATTTAGGCACTGTATATTTATATAAAACGTCACCATAAGTAATTATATTCACTGTCATTCTCTATAAATGAGTTGTGATAAGGAATATAATGAAAGAAATTATTAGTTGCGTCTTAAATAACCATTATAATCCTATGTTAATGTCTTCAATATGAAATCATTATTGGGAATCGTCATGAAATCCATTCTCACAGAAATAACATCTATAGGTCACTCAAGATTGGGTGGTCTAATTCTTGGTGAGATAATAGGTGATGGATCCTTTATAAATCATAAGTGATGATGATAAAAATTTACCAGGTCTAGATCTCAACAAATAAGTAAATTTAAAAGTGTTCCTGCATCACCTATCATAGTAAGATGTCTTGTTAATGTGATATCATGGTAGTAATACTGACTAATTCAACTTTAAATGTAACTTCTAGGAAAATAATTCCATTCCCAAGCATATTATGACAATATTCATTGGTTCTACTAATGGATTACCTCAAGTATAGTAAGTCAGTGACTTGAAATTGTATAAGAATCCTTAACATATTCAGTTCTTCAGCCCATAGGTGCAAGTTAAAAATTATATGGATGATATGGTGGAGAATGTTTCTAGGGTAGCTTGAGCTAATTAAATTTCAATTAGTCTTTTGTGTAGGGATTCACATCTCATGCTCTGTATGATAATATTTACACTACACAAGTTATTTAGTTAACTATAATGGATATTTGGGCAAATCTATCTATTATTTGTGGTACTATCCTAATAACATTTAGTTTTCCATGTTCAATATTTAATTCATGGGATTCACATTATTTTATTTATATTATATTATACATGATCCTTAATATAAATATGGATTATTTACCTTTCTATACCTACCAGAACGCTTTTTTTGGGAGAGGGAGGATTAAAGAGACTAGGAAAGGGTCATATTTTGTATTTTTTGTGCATTTATCATGAATATATAGGATATCATGGACTTTATATAGAAAACTTTAGTGTCATCATTGGAATAGATTTAATAATTCAATTTTGAGGCTATATTGACTTCTATAAACAGAGAGTACCTTTCATATCCCCAGTTGCTGAATATACATGGTATTTTTTGTATTTTGTGTCCATGAATATGGATGCACTGTTTATTATGTTTATATATATAAAAGTAGAATCATATAATGAATATATATTCAATAAAAATACTTTTTATAGAAGATTTTGTTCCAATGAAATGGTATGAATTCATAGTACCCATGTTGAATCAATTTAGATCTTCTAAGAAAGGTGTAATTATATGTTTATCCTATAATTAAGTTGTTGAAACTATTTTCTTGGTAGAGAAGATTCATTAATATGGGAAAAAAAATGTAACTGGATAAGATTTTATTATTTAGACTAATTGTTTACCATTAATTATATTATTCCATTATATACACTTTTATATACATTCACATGGAAAATATATTTGATGGATTGATGTTTCTAGAACCACTACATAGAGAATCTATTTACGTTAATGGTTAGAAAAATCAGTCCAAAGTTGATTTGAATATTATTGATTTGAATATGAAGTAATATTTCATGCACATAGATCAGAATAGGTATAATAGGTTTTTACATTAAATAAAATTTATAAATTAATGTTTCATGGAGTTTTCTGATTGGTTAGTTTAATTTCTCTATGAGGAATGAAGATGAGAAGTTCCTCCCCTATAATGATAATGCAAAAAAATGATGATGAATTGGATGATGAATAAGGAAACAATAAAATTGGTTGAAGTGGTATAATATCTATTAAATCAACATAATAAGTATCTATATTCTCTTGAATCATTATAAAATATCAAGTGATTATTAATGATTTTATGTTCTTCTATGTAATTTTTTTAAGTAAATAGAAGTAATCAGGGTGACTGATGAATCTTTTAGTTGGGTTTAGTAACATGGAATTTTTTCTAGAAGTACAACCTGTATTTTATTTTAAATCTAACTAATTATGTGATATATGATATAATTTTTAGTCTTAGAAATTTGTAAAAGTATTAGATGATCTTATTTTAATATGTAATATATTCTTTGTATTTTCTAAAAAATATTCAAGGGATGAATTCCCTAGTATATATAATATTTTCTTAGACTCCAAGATTTTATAGTGGAATTGAGTCATTATTGTCGGTAATATATTCTATGGAATTTTTTATTAATGTTTCTAAAGCCCACTATGATGCACAACATATTTAATATGTTACGTAAGTTATTTTATTTCTAATGAAATTGAATTATCAAGTTAAATGAAGTACATATGACATTCGAAACAAGAATATATTTCAATAGTGACGTGTAATATGTTCAATTTATTGTAAAACATATTCTTTTTAAGAGAAATATGGAAAATACATAATCATATAATTATATATAAAATATTTTATGGGGATTGGTATTTTTATTATAGGCTCTAAAAGATATACTATAAATATAAAAGCCATATGAAATGTGTCTAATACATATGAGTATGTGTAATATCATTTGATCTATAGAAGTGATATATATGAAATTTTATTTCATATACATTTTTTAAAATTTTTGATAATGTTTTGATATGGAAAATTATTTGAAAATAATTTTCTAAAGGTAAACAAGATAATGTTGTACTAATATTCCATTATTTAAATATCATGATTATAATTTTTATTTTCCATTATTTAGGATGAGATGTGTTTGACGAAGAATCTTGTGAATAAATTTTTTTGAAGGTGAATATTATATTTGAGGTACAATAATTTCATAGTTAAGAAGTTCCATGTTGTGGTGTTTCAAAAAAACAAAGACAGAGAGTCTAAGTGTTGTCTATATCACAAGAGAATATTAAAATTAGTAATGGGGCATAGATTCCACATATTATTTGATTTTCAAAAATCAAAACAATTTATAATTTTATGTTTTTGTGTTTCAATTTTGAAAGGATTCAATAATCATAGATTTTTAAAAGCCTTTGGGTTACCTAAAAATTAAATCATATAATAAATACCTACTTAGACACTAAAAAATTGGAATAAATGAGATACAATGTAACTGAGAAATTATACATCAATTTAATAAGAGATAAATGACTTACTAATAATTTAGGGTAATGAAATTATTGTTCATTATATTATATCAATGCTAATATATATCTTTATGTAACATGGTAATATATGGAATTCCCCTTATGAGAAAAAGAAGATAATTTTTTTCTATGTGTCAGTCATGATAAAGATTCATCTTTACTGAAAGAATAAGTTCTGGTGGTTGAATCAATTATAAATAATATGGATAACAATTATAAATCAGATAGTTTCCTATATATACGTTAATAATTGGTATATAAGAAAACTTTTGAAAACTTTCCTTTTTTTGAAACAAACACAAGTGGGGAAATCACAAATACGATAATTCAAGAAATTGTATAAATTTATATTTTAAGAGATATAGTATTCAATTTTATCCAAGAAATAATCAATTTTATTTTTGGGTATTTTATAATCATAAAGTAGGAGATAACCTATATTGTGTTATTATGGGGAATTATTTGGAATAAAGTTCATTAATTTGAGTAAATATTTCAAGATATCTTCAAATTCCATGATTGTGATGCTTGAATAAAGGTTCTATAGATTTGATGATTAGTGGAACAATAAAATATTTGAGTTAGACTAAGCTAAGAAAGATATTTAATTAAATATTCCGGCATTGGATCAAAATTAGAAAGACAATATTAATGTTAAAATAGACAATTATAGGTCAAATATATATATTAAAGGAATTTAAAAACCTTCTTTAAAAGAGGGAAAAAAATCTTGATAACTTTGAGCAACTTGTATTGGTGATCATAATAGAATTTTATGGTTAAAGGTTTTCATTTGATAACGAGTAAAATATCCTCAATTGAAATGTCTTGTAATTTGGGTCAATTAGTAACTATGGTATCAGTTCAAGTTTAGTATTCAAAAACAATTGGAAGAATATAATCTTTTAAAAATATTCTAATGGGATTCTATGTCTCTAAATACCCATACCCTATAGAAAAACATATCTTGATAACATCTGATGATAAATATATTTCTAAATAAACACAAATGGTTGCATCCATCCAAGAAAATAACGAGTTTACACAATTTTATTTCATTTATAGTGTATGTTACAAAATGAAATCTGTATAAAAATTTAAATAAATAATTTATGATAATACCTAAACAATTTCTTTATTGGATTTGATCAAGTTTAGTGGAATATATACTTAAAAAAGTTCAAGTGAGGAAAAAAATAATAAAAGTATCAAGGAAAAAAGTAATCCTAGATTACAAAAAATTTGAAGAGTTCAACATTTATTATCTACTAATGGTGCAATTAAAGTTTTAGACTCGATGTTATTTGTATTTGTTATAATATTAAAATTTAGGAAAGAAAAATAACGGTTATAACTAGGGTGTTCAAGGATTGGACATATAATTTTTTTTAAAAAAATAATGAAAATCTATTTATCTCAATGATATTTATTTTTTTAAATTACCTTTGAAGGTGTTATAAGTGCGGTGACTATAAAGAAGCATACTAGTGAAAATCAAAATTGAATGTGTCAAATTTAATTGAAGAGGTAGGAACAAATATTGCAAATAAATAAAAAGATAATAATTAATGAAAGAATTCATTGTGTTACGAGAGAAATAAACATTATATGAAAACAAAATCCTTAAAATACCAAGAAGGGTGATCCAACAATAATTATATGTTTCTTTTATTGTGGAGGAATAAGACACACTATGGACTCGTGAAAATATTCCATAGAAATTTTTATTAATGGAATAAATATTCAACAAAATGGAAAGATAGTCAATTATAATACAAATTTGAATCTTTTGGTTAAAATCTTATCCAATAGGCCATATAGAAAATAAAATAAATTTTTTATGTTTTTAATGAAAGTATAATCATTTGAATAACCTATTTAGAGAGGGGAAGAGTTATGGAGAAATCCCAAGAAACTACTAATAATTTAAATATGTAATTCCAAACGAGGATGTCAAATTTCATTATAATTTCTCAAAAAAAGATGATAAAAACACATTTGAGGAGCAGTGTGAGAGTATAAATAAGGACGTTTAAGTTTAAATTAATTAATTAATCATATTAATAGATAAAAAAATTAAAAAGTGGAAGAAGGTTGTAGAATGTGATTTATTATATTTTTGGAAAATGTAACGAAAATTTCCCACATAATGAAGAAGTTTTAAGAATTAATAAATACTTAATATCCAAGAGATCAATATTGAAAATATGAAATTAAATCATGAATAGAACACCGAAACATGGATCTAAAAAGAAACAAGTATCTTGGTATAGAGGAAATTATCAACCCCAGTTGTCTCATTGAATAGAAAATAAGTTTTAACTTTTTTTTCAATACATTATATTGTTTTTATTTATATAATGTTTGTTAAGGGTGATGAATGGGTTACTTTAGAGAATTAAAGAATATATCATTCTAGATAAAACATTAAATAATTTATGGAATTTTAAATCATGTAAGTGATTCAACATTAGACATCGTAATGTTTTTTAATTAAAATGATCTATATTGGTGTATTCAATGTGTATTTTTTCCTTGGTTGAATATATAGAAAATATTAAGAGGATTCTAGAAGTTAAAACTTCTAAAAATTTGGAATTTTATAAATGATAATAAAATTTCCCATTAGAGGTTTTTTTTATTTTTGTAATCTCTATTTATCAAGAATAAATTCTCATGTTAATGTGGAACAAATGAAATGAAAATAAATATGGGTGATTTTTTAAGGTCGACATAAGATTAGTTTTTGAAAGTGTTTAACCTATGTGTTATTTTTTTTTGAAATAATATAGGTTGTTAAAATATCATGTGAATATTTTCAAACTTTTATTATAATATTTATAATTATTGACCATCCTATAATAAATTTTTTTTATTTCCTATAATATAATTTTATATTATGTCACCCTTTTTAACCAGATTATGCCATCTTGTTTCCTATAACAAGGATGGATCAAGTTGAATTTGAGTGGAATAATTGATTGCTTGTTTATTTATGTACATAGACACTATCCTCTCACATAATTATCTATATTTATCTTAAATTATGGAGGGGATAAGAAAATGGATGAAGCAAATATCGTAATTCATTCACAACATTTATATTGAAAAATAATTCAATAGTAAATATTCATTAAGCCAAATTGTGTTTGTTGTACTCATTTTCAATTAAGAAGTAGTAAATATGTTTGATGATAACATATATTGTAGTAAAAGGTTGGAAGGAATCTTCATTGGAAATAAATGGTTTTGAATTAATTTTAAGTTCCAAATAAGACGTAATAAATAAGATTACAAAAGAGGATGTAATGTAGATTTTCCATGAAAGGTGTAATTATTTTTTGATCTTACATGTATATTTCTACAAATATTTATGTTGAGAAGTTGATACACCTTTATGGAAAAGAAAAATTAAGTTCGTTAGATGATTCTATGTAAATAGAGTTTCTTCCATTAGTGGGATAATGTATTTTTACATTCTTGAATATTGATTGACATGAAAAATACAATTTATGAATTTGAGTTTTAAACACCATTGAAAGAAAAATATATTTTTATTAGAGAATTGAAATGAAAATTAAAAATTATATGAATTTTTCTTCATTTAATAGAAAGGGGTTATGTGTTCTCATTGTCAGGCACAATTATTTAAGGTTATTATATTAAATAATATTGATATTTTTTTTCGTGGCAATTTTTATAGCAAAATAAAATATCCCCCAAAAGGAACTAGGAAGTGAATTTTCATCCTTATAATAAAAAATCATGTAAACTGATGATGACTGGAATGATGTTAAAGGGAGTAGTAAAGTTGTTTGAGATATTATAATTTTTATTGATATACTCTAAGTTGTAGTTATATGGTTATGATACATTTTAAGCAATTTTATGTTGATTAAATACCTTTTTTTTGTTATTTTGAAAATTTTTTAAAAATAGATTAATTGGGGTGATTGAGGATTTTTTTAGTTGAATTGAGAAATATGGAGTTATGTTTAAAAATATTGTTTAAAATTAGTTGAAAATAAATATATATACATGATTAGTGCTATATTTATTTACTATTGATATTTTTAAAAGGAATAAATGTTATTCTTTATATAAATAAATATTCTCTAGAGTTTATGAAAATCTATAAAGGGTTTATTTCCCTAAGATAACATTATATTGAAATTTGAAATGTGAAAAAGGCAAGGAGTTATTATGATACATAATATATTTTTAGGGGTAAGAATTTGGTTTTGATCAAAGAGGCTATTGTGATGCATAACATATTTTATATGTTATGAAATATTTTTTTCTAGATAAATTGAAACTAATAGAGGCATATTATATATATGATATTATAATATTTCATATATATTTTTTGGTGATGGATAATATATTTTATAATATATATAAAATATTATTCTCTAAGATAGATATGGGAAAGGCATGATCATAGAGTGATACATCACACATTTGATGGTGAAATACTTTTTTCAATAGATATGGAATAATTTTTATATAAGGACAAAGAATTCATAATACATAAAATTCTTATGAGTATTCATAATTTCGTTGATTATATATAATTCATGAATAATAAATAATATTTCTTATATATTTTTCAAAAGCTTCTAAAATGTGATAAAATTGAATTCTTTTAGAGGTGATTTCTAGAAAATAAACTATATTATGTGGTGTTTATATTTATTGGTTTAAATTTCATGATGAAAATTTGGAATATTTATGACTCTATTTGATATTATTTTGATGATGAATCTTGAGAATAAAATACTAATTGAAGTTGTCTTTAATATTTGATTTGAAGGCATTCTAGGGAGAAGAAGTTGGGAAATTTGATGTTTTAGAAAAAAATGATGGAGAGAACCACAAAATAGCGTGTGATAATTAAGATGTCATTGAAGAATTTAACACAACATTGTCATGCTAATGATGTTATTCAAAACTACGTATACTCATGTGTGAATTCATACAGCCGTTGAGTGAATAATATATGTATCACAAAGGGGGGAACAAATGATTATTTTAGTTGTTTATTGAAGAATGAAGGTCCATTTATATGGAAATAAAGTAAATATTATATAAAAAACGTTTGGATGTTTAGAAATATTTTAATAATAAATTATGTGATAATTATATAGGATTAAAATATAATTATGGGGGAGAAATGAAGACAGTAATTGAGAAATATTTCCATATTCGATTATCTAATTATTCTCCCATGATTTTTATTATAAAATATGTAGAATAAAAAAGTTTATACCTAATATTATTTCCATTATAATAAAACATTGTTTAGAAATATAAGATAAGAACCTAATATTGTTTACTACTGAGACTTTCTATATTGAAGATATAGGAAAGGGAACTAAAACATTGATTACTTTTCATATTCTCTATTTCAAATAATTATAGAAGGATAACATGGATATGAAGGATAGATCTAGTATCTTTGATAAGAGGAAGAATATTTAAATATAGGCCTCTATTATGTTGAAAAATATTTATGAAAAATAAGTAGTTTTAGTATTTCCACTTATAATATCTCAATATTGTAATTTTTAATGGATATATGAGGTTGGTTATTTTATTTTTTTGCATTATGTAATGTGATCAGATACATTCTATCAAAGAGTTCCACAAAGACATCAATAAGTTTCTATATTAAGGTGATACAAGTTTAATTTTTTATTCAAATATAAAGTCATCATTGGTGATATATCCAAATATCAAAAATTTAGTTTTATATTGTACCAATTTAGTTCATAGAGTATAGTTCCAAGGATAGAACATTACCTAAGCATTAACTTTATTACAAAAGTGGAAAACATGTGTGTGGGATAAAAAGAACAACTCAATAAGGATGTAGTTATTCATCATAGTGTTGATCCTCA
The DNA here is from genome assembly GCA_963277665.1 of Viscum album. Lineage (NCBI taxonomy): Eukaryota > Viridiplantae > Streptophyta > Magnoliopsida > Santalales > Viscaceae > Viscum > Viscum album. The sequence continues at coordinate 1,411,849,698 of OY728125.1, forward strand.
TTAATAAATCCTACATGACTTTCTTTTTTCATTACCTTCTTATAGTACCTTCATAATAACCAAATTTATGAATATAGATATATATTAATTCACTAAATATGTTTATAGATAAAGTGGGAAAATATTTTAAATGAATATAGGTCATTAATATTGATTCACCCCTCCAGGTGTTGAATATTTCCCATGTAAACAAAACACCATCAAGTTATAAATACACACTCATAAGGGATTAAAAGTTATAGTAAAGTATATAATTTCCTCATTAGGTATAGGTATGAGTGATCACAATGGAGATAATTGTCTTTTTATTTGGGCATTCGAATCCAAGGAATAAAACATCATAACACCAAAAGTGGATTTATATTTGAATGTTTTCCCAGAATACTTATCAGGACATCCATATAAGCATGAAGTGGAATATACCATATATTTTGGATATATAACTAAAACAATATCAATTCCATCATATAAAGTGTCTCTAATTGAATTGTGTAAGCTAATGATCAAGATGGTGTTGATTAAGGCTACATGATTCATGAGGTCAACTAAATATTCTTGGGGAACCCCATTTTCTTTTCTAGAAAATTTAATAGTTTTAAACAATTACATATAGAAAATGAAAATTTTAAGAAGTTCATGATTAAAAACCACAACCCTTTTCCCTGAGTTAATGATATCATCCATCAATTGATGAATGGTGATGTAACAACCCATATTTTCAATGAAGGATTAGATAATTAGTTTTTCAATTTTAAATCCATAATCAGACTTGATATTGAATGATAATCAAGGAAATCAGGTTATAGGTGTGTCAGGGCTCAATTAGGGCCTTGATACTCGAAATGAGATGAAGGAACTGGGCCGCACTATTTTTCTACAACTGTGCACCCCTTAGTAGCAGTGAACTGAGCAAGGTTTACAAAAAGATGGGATAAACTATGTGCCATTGTGTTTTGAGGTGAAATTACATTTTTCTTTCATTGATTCCTTAAAACTATTTTCCTTTTCTCCATTTTCCACTAGTAGGTAAACATGGTTTCTCTATTATGTGAGATTTAATGTCTCTTAGGTTTTGATTTAATAGAACTATTCCATAAGAAGTATCATTCACGATCTGTCTAAAGCATTGGATCAATCTTAGTAATCTCCACCTGTCTCTCTCATCCTGTTTTATTTTTACATATAATCCATTAAGTAATTTAGGGGAAATCATTTTTTCCATATTTTAAATTATTTGGACCATTTATCATATATTTTCCAACCTAATTTGAGTTTGAGGTTGATATCAAGTGATGAGTCATATATAGCCTTGAGGTAAGTGGTCACATCTTCGTACCTTTGATTTTCAAGGCTTAGTAGATTTTTTTTGTTCTACACAATGTATTTTATTGAGAATCTTCTTTTATTTGGTACCTTCAAATAAAATTAATAATTTCACCTCAATAAATTCCAATTGATTCTTTTTTGGTTAGTTATAGGTTTTTTCTTAGTTTATGGGCACCCAATTTGTTTTCTAGGTAGAATTTTCTCTTTCTGAAAATTCACTAATGTTATGATTGTTGATTTTTCATTTCTAATATATTTAAATATAAATTCCATTGTTTTATGGGTGTTTATAAGATCCAAATAATCTTTTAGGTGTTTGGATCAAACTATGTTGGGAATTTCCCAGGTAGGCTTTTTCCCACTTTCCCATGACACATTCCAATATACACCTTGAGCAATATGAATTTATTTTCTAAGTCTTACTGAATTAAATAGATTTTTGATAATGAATGGTTTCATCAAGTAGAGTTGATGATGTAATATGTTTCCCTACCATAAAGGTATTTAATTATTTGAAATGAAATGGTTCATGGGGGGTGGTAAGGTCACACAATTATTTATGTTATACTTAATTCACATTTTACATTATAATGTTCTACTATAAATGAAATTGAACTTTGAGATACAAGGGATGTTTATCCCCATGAAATATGTTATAAATATGATAAGGCCTAGTTTATATGTATATGGGCTGGATGAAAATGAATTATGGTTGGTTATGCATAATTACAATTATAGTTGTCAATATTCCTCTATATGGGTTGTGTATGATGATAAGGGGTTTTGAGCTAGGTGGAAAATCACACTCCCTTACATCAGGTGTCAAGTATGGCGCCTCACACTAGTGATATTATATATGTGTTGGACTTTACGCGTCACATTCCATTATTAGATTGTTGACATTATGGCTCATTCACCATCATGATTTTCATTCATGACATCTCACACTCTTCTTTGGATATAGGGAATATACCATATTGGTTGAACTTATAGTCTCATTATACTAGTCATGGGTGTTTGAGTGACACCCCAGTCCAAACAGTACTAGTATTCAAGGTATATGTCTCCTTATGCCCCCATGTAATTGGTTCATATAAGTGGATTCAATATAAATAATTAAACTATATATAAATATTATTACAACATATGTAGAGAAAATTCATAATTTCTTTAGGTAATGAACCAAATGAGGTAGACCCTCCCAGGTGTCCTACAGGAACCTGAGCAGGCTGGTAATTTTTTCATAATTTTTTTCCTAGTATATTATTACCTACACACTATTTAGTTATGAAAAATGCTTAGATTATACAGATAAACTGTTGGTGCTGGCCTCATTATATTTTTATCTCACACCCTACTTGGTATTCATTTGGTTCCTAAGAATATTATTTTTCTATAGGTATTGATAAGGGTATGAAACCTTCTATAGGTTGTTAATGTGTATTTATTTTATATGGATCTTAATATAAAAGTAAAAAAAATTAGCTTGAGATTCTCTGTAGTTTTATTTTGTTCTAGTTGTTTTACTTCTTGTATATTATTATTCCACAGTACGCATTTTTAGTACCACACCATTAATATATGTATCACACGATTCCTTAGAGGATTTTTATTAAATTACCAGTTTTCAACTATTATTTATTATTCCACTTATTTTTATATTCTTCTTGCTTATATATGCTTCTGCTACGATTTTAGGTTTATGGGTATTTATATTATTCTTCTTTGACATGAGGGTATATTCTCCCCAATGTACTACCTTTACACCCTCACTGCTTGTCAGTGTCCTTTGGAATATGGGGAGGCACACTTGAAGCCTTGTGACACACCAAATCAGGGCACTGGTTAAGTAGATCCTGATTCATGATATTTCTAATTTGTATTAGAGAGAAATTTTTAGTTTGTTTTATTGTTTTTGTATTAAAAAATAGACTATGAGTAAATGTAATTTGGAATTAATCCTCTGATTGGTTGTAGCTAACCCATGTACAGGGTAAAGCCAAATTACCTGGGATGAAAAGTTATATTTATTTATAATTCTATTTATAATGGATACGACTTCATTGTTGGTTGAAACACCTGAGTTATGATGTTATTGATATTATTATGTTTGAATGGATGGTTTCTTCTCTCAATGACCAATGAAATGGGTGATTTTCATTAGATCATGCATCATAATTAAGCACACTAGGAGAAATATTTCATGCATTTTCTACATCATGTTTATATTCATCATGCTTTTTTTTTTGTGTCATATTTATAATCCTTTGAATATGTATTTAATTTTATTAAGAATTTTTGTAGTGATTGGGAGAACATAATTGATACGTAAAGTTCTAGTCTTAGCAGAATAATTTTTTCTTGGAATGGATAAATCTTACAGCATAAGTAGGATATTATGGTGTTTTGATCTATGGACCAGTGGTAATAAGAAATATAATGTTTTATGTTATTTATTGTCTGGATTCCATATTTTTATTCATAAGACGCATGGTCCCTTATAGATCTGAAATGAAAATAAAATAAAATATTACATTTAATAATGTTTTTATATATATTTAAACTAGAAAAATATTGCAATAAATATGATTCCCACAATTGAAATGGAATTTTTTTTAGATTTAACATATAGACATAGACCAGAGCCTGACCTTAGTTGTGGGTAGTGGGTATCTCATACATTTTGAAGGCATATTGTGCTCTCTTTTTATCATCTAGGCATGGCTTATTAAATAAGAAGAGAGGCATGTTCGCTTCTATAGTAAGGCCTTATATCAGTCATGATTTGTATTTGGAATCTTCTAAATTTCTTAAATCTATTTTGAGGAATGTGTTCGGAATTTTTGTATCATGCCTCCATAACATCCTCCAGTCATGCACCATAAAGATGGTAGGGACCATGCTTCTGAGGTGGAGGGCCCTGAGCCTCCCGTCTTTCTTCATATTGTTCCACCTATGGAACCTATTAATATAGAAAATATTGTAACCAAAACATATTTTAAAAATGGTTTCATATGTATTCTTCAATCAATGCAATGAGATGATCCAATTTCTCTAAGCATAGAAGAGTAGGACAATGCGTTTCAGTAGAAGCACCATCCCACCTTTTTGAGGGATGGAAGACCTAAAGTTGTAGAGTCTTAGATCAAAGTTATACTTTCAATATTAAATCATCTAGAGATGACTCCAAGAAATAGGGTTATACTAGCTACGTATATGCTATGTGATTCAGCCAAGCGATGGTGTAATGTAATCTGACAGGTAGATTAGTATCATGATATAGTCTGGGATGATTTTTATACCATCTTCTCTGGATAATTCTTTCCCAAGACTTTGAGGGCTGACTGCGCTATAGAATTTAACAACAGAGAACCTGAGATCATGTCAGTTATAAATTATTCTAAATGTTTCATAGAGTAGTAGTGGTTCTCTCCAACTCTATTGGTTGATGACCATATGACTGCTAGGTGATTTGAGGATGTGCTAGTCTATTCCATTTGATCGTTGGTCAATGTGTTCAGGTTGACTATTATTTAAAAAATCTTAATTCAATCCATTATTATAGAGATGAAATTTTGTGAGGATGACGGTTCTATTCAGGGCAGTTTGACACCAAGGTTTATTATTACTTCTTCTATGTGAAATAAGTTCGTTGAGGCTACTCGTGGAGGAAATAATAGTTAGTCTCCTATTTGATAGAGTTTTTTTATCTATAACCAATGCTGGATTTGAGACCCAAAAACCTTGGTGTTTTAACAATCCAGTCGAGTGAAGAGCTTGTGGCTGGATGGGGCATATCCAGTTCTTTTTTAGGACTTTCCCTTCATTACCTAGAGAACATGTATATGAGCCTACTCCATGTTTATGAAATAGACCAGTAATATCATGTCACACAGTCAGTTGAATACCATTGGTAGATCAGGACGAGGAGGTAGTTGAGGAATAGGAAGTTAAACATATTATTCTTTGCACCAAAAGTGTGATCTTTCTTGGGGTATTCAGGTAATGACTCAGGTCCACGGTACATGAAAACTAATTGTAGTCCAGCCTATGTTAAAGGTTTAGAGCACCAAACCTTCTTAGATACAAGGTACTCTTATAGTAGACTTCATTTTGGGGTCTAGTTTATTTGAAATAGGAACATCTCAATCTTTTAGATATGAGGCAATCAATGAGAGTCTGGGCATTGATATTGATAACTACTATGGAGTTATGTTCTAGACACCCTATTGGATATCCGTTTGATGGGAGTTCTTTATTTTAAGGACTATACTATTGAGATAGTTAGATACCTTTTAATTTTGAATCTTTACATCCTCGACATGACATGATTTGATGTAATCAATTGGATGGACTGGTTAGTTCCCAACCACACCTTTATTGACTTCTTTCTTTGGAAGGGGAATCTAAGTCACCCATGGAAATTAGGCACCGGCATAAGGGAGAGTGAGATATGCAAGTTATCCAATCAGGAAACAAATAGAATAGGTTGGGTAGTGAGAAAAATCAAATCTAAAGCCTTTTCTAAGATGATCAGGGGTTACAACAAGCTATTTTCCCTCCAATAGTAGTGCATTTTAGGGACTTAATATATAACATCAAAGGTAAATAAAGTATATGAAATTTAAATATTTATTAATATTTGTGAATTTAATATTATTTTTACATTAAAGAGGATGTTATGTTCGATAGATTACCTAAAACGTAATAATGGGTTTCTATGAAATCCAATGTTGCACACAAGGTTGTGTCATACTAAATAATAATAATATAATATTATTTTAAATGGTATTTAACGCCTAACCATTGTATTGGAGGGAATGAATAGAACTAACTAAAATATGATTACACATTTTTGTTAAATGTTTTTACATTTATCCAATAAAATTTAGATTCTTAAAATGAGAATGAATCCAATTTTAAGCATAAATACTCTAATTTTCATTACAAGGTTGAGTTACAACCATTTGAGGGGAAACCCTACTTAAATCTAGTTTTTGTCATATTTATATGTTTTATTTGACAAAATATAATTCTTATATAGAATTGGGACATCAAAATTTACTTTGTTTAAATTTTTTTGGTATTTTTCAGATAACGTTAATTTTTTAATGAATAGTGAAAAATACCGCATTTTAATTCAAAAATGCATTTTTCAACTAATTTATTTATATAGTTAGATTGATATTTTAAATGGATTTAAATTTTAATTAGATTATATATTACTATTTAATCAAATTTTTTCATTTCAATTCATTTCACTTTGAAATTGGATAGGAAAAAATGACAATCTTTTGATAGTTATTGTTTCTTAAAAACATGATTTTTTGGTTTTGACAACGGAAATTAATTTTAAATTAATTTTAGACACTTATGTGTTTTGAATTATAAAAAATGGATCCCATATTCGGAATCATGATGTTTAAATTGTGTAAATAGTTAAATTTTATTTTTCGACATTATGAACATTTACTTCTGTAAATATTTTATTTACCATGGTTAAAGGGTAAATCTGGTAAAAAGGGAGAAAAATAATATTAAAGTAATATTAAATTACCCTTAAAAATTTCTTAAACCTGTTTTATGAGATATTTCCGACCATGGTAATCCATGGGTAGATTTGTGGACCCCGTGGAGACACTTGGGAGTGATAATGACACTTTATATTAATTAATTTAAAGTAAAGACTAAAGTAACATAAACATATATCAGTTAGTAAAACGATATTTATATGGGTTTATATCAGTGATATATTCGACTGAAAATATTAATTTTAAAGATAAAAATATTTACTATATCATTGAATTTTATTTATAATTTTTATAAATTATATAAATAAACTTAATTATGACATAATGGTGGTGCAGTAATTGTTTCATTAATAAAGGATTCAAATATATGATATTCTAAATATTAAAATAAATTTATTTTGAAACTTTTTATGCCATCCACAAATTTTACGGATAATAATGACTTTTTTATTTTAATTAATTTAGTTTATTTGAAATAATCAAGTTGTTATAGATTTTTTTAAATTCCTGATATGAATAGTTTGTAAATTTAAATGAATGAGTTTTTAATTCAACCAATTTTTTATTAAAGTATAATATAGTCCTAAAAATATAAGATTCTTCCAAATGACTTAAATAATGTTAACAATGTCATAAATGATCTATTTTGGGTAACTGAAAATTTTATTGTAAATATATTAACCGTATAGTATGAATATATAAGAGGACATAGTGAAAGTAAAATAATATACAAAAGGATAAAAAAATGATAAAGATTAAAAAATTTCCAAAAACATCCAAATTCTTATTGGATGATTTTATTTCGACTTACATGTACCTTATCTTTGAATTAAATATTTTTTTACCTCCTGAAACCGAAAATAATTTTATAATAAAATAATAGTCTCAAACATTCTTAAACAGCCCCTCCCCCTCCTAAAAAAGGCCACCAGCTATAACAAATTACTCACACCTATCATTCCCCTTGGCTCATCCAAAATCTGCTCCAAAAATCTCAAAACCTCCCTCTCTTCCTCCTAGTAGCCTTACCTTAGGATGAATTAAATTCAAGAAATCCTTTTGGTTCAAACCAAAGGGAGTTACTAGATTTAAGAGAAACAACTTCTCTCAAGTTCATTTCTTTTATTTTCCTTCTCCAACCCCCTAAAATATCTTTATTACATTATTTTATAACAACACCAAAATACTCAATATTATAGGACATTTTTTTATGACGGATTATAACTACACTTCAACACACCTCCATCGAATGGATACGAACATACTATTTTTGTGGACGGTGAACTACTACCTCACGAAACGATGATTGTTCAATTATCTCCAACCACTTCTCATGGTGGCAATTATGATGGAATTATATTTATATGTGATATATAATATACTTATATTGTCTCTATTATTCGTTATTGTTTCTTTATCTAACTCTTTTATGGTTTCCAGAATGAGTAAATATGATAATTTCATTTGAGGAAGTGCAGACTACCACCCCCTCAAAGTGATATGACTCATTCATTCAATATGTGGAAAGTATAAAGGATGGAGTTAATGAAATTATATATGAAATTATATGGAAATTATTATATATCTATTTATCATTAAGTTTTCATTCCATTAAATGCAAAATAGAAATGAAAATTGCATTCATGCGTACATACAGTTTACCGTCTCCATGAACGGTGCATTTCATTTCATATCTCCAAATGTTATGAAATTTTATAAATACATATATATATACTTAATATATATGATATATATGATATCTAAATCATTAATATCATTCTAGATATAATTTACTTTTGACCAGATAGACAACTTTTAATTATAAGAAGTTCATTTTTGACTCAAGTACCAAATATCTACAAAACGACCTTTATTAACGTAATGATTTGTTAATGTTTATATCATGGTAATAAGTGATATAAAATTAATAATAAAATTCAAAAAGGATAGGAAGAAAGTAGAAATTAAATTGTGTTTATTATTCAGGAAGAACAAGGAACAAACGAGTCAAGTTGAACATGAGGTAAGGGAACTTCTTAACCAAATTTCCATTCTTTTGGTTGATCTTATACTTCTTGATTATGTCATTCTATGATTATGTGATAAATACCTTTTGATGTACTATCTTGTATTTGTAACTTAATTATTTGTACCTGTATTTAATACACATAATCGATCTATTTTATTTACAAAACTGCCTTTTTAAGGGACTTCGTCTCAATTACCTTTCATTGAAGCATATTTTGATTTATACATGACTTTATTTTATAAATTGTATAAACCCCCTTGAATTTTCATTTCATTTAAAGGGAATCCTTTTTCTATATAGTGATTTACTGAATGATAAAGGGAATGTTTCTTTTTTAACATACGTGGTGACAATGACCTTTCCACCACCGCGAATGTTTTTTGATATTTGGTATCCTTAACAAGTAGTAATGTTTTTTAAAATGAAAATAATTAACATATACTCTTTTATGTATTTTGGTATTAAAATGGTTTTGATAATGTATTGGTTATGTCTATATATTGAAATTATTTCAATGTGGAAATTTTATCTTTACTTTATGCTAGTATTATGTGTTATGATTACGTTATAGTTCATGGGAATTTCTTACGTATATAGGTGTTTTCATGATTATCCTTAGGTGGGTGAGCCTGAGATATCTCTCCAATGCATTGGGTAACACGATGGAGGTAAATGTTAATGTTTCTCCAAAGAGATTTTGGGAATATAATGTGATGGGTATTCCAAACTTAACTCCCTACGTAGTTGTGAAATAAAAAATGTAATTATTATATAAATGCCACAAGTTACCTTTATTATTAATTATTTCCATATGTTATTCATAAATCTTATTATATTGTCTTGTATGTTAAAGATTGAAAATTATGATTTCATAGATTTTTATGTATTGGTGGACTAAATTTTTCTTTCCTTGTTTTATAACCCTTATGAAGATTTTCATGCTCAACCCAAGTTTTGAAATGTTTTTCACAGGATATAAAGATGATCAGGGTCAAGGATGGGATCAAGGAAAAGTCATGCTATCTAAAATATGGAACTAGACATGTTTTTTAAGAGTTTTTATTTAATGAAAAAATGGAAACTGAGTTAAAGTATCTACTTGGTAATTTTTTAAATGTAATGTAATAGTTATGGCCTAATTATCTAAAACTATAAACCTAAAATGATCCTCAATGTGAATTGTTAACTTATTTCAAGATTAAGTAATGTTTAAGGATTGGTCTTTACATCATTCCTAATGACTTCTCTCATCTACCTCTAGTGGGAGAGGTTGAATTCACTATTTAGATCATACCATGAGATGCACCAATGATCATTCCTCCATATAGGATGAAACCTAAAGATCTTATGGAACTCAAGAAATGGTTGGAGGACCTAGTGGTTAAATGCTTTATATTCCCCGAAAACTGATCCTTGGGGTTCACCAGTTCTTTTTTCCCAGAAGATGTTTTTACCCTCAATCTCAATGTGTATTACCATATTCTAAATAATATTACAGTATATAAATGTTATCCCCTACATAGAATGGATTAACTCTTTATTTAGTTATAATGAGAAAAAGTGTTTTCAATTATAGATATGAGGTTGGGATATCATCATATACATGTTGAGACTTTAGAAATACCTCACACAACATTCAAAAGTAGGTATGGTGTGTACAAGTACCTGGTTATGTTGTTCAGACTCACTAATGAAACATTTGTCTTCATGTATCTTATGAATAAGGTTTTCCACCCATATCAAGATTTATTTTTTGTGTTCTTTTTTGATGATATATTTGTGTATTCATGATCTTGACTTGACTGTGGAACCCATCTTGACATCATGATGAATGCACTAAGATAACATCATCTCTACTCTGATATTAGTAAATTCCACTTCTATATCGACAATGTCCACTTCCAATATCATACCAACTGAGATTTAAGAGTTTTAGTAGACCCAAAAAAGAGAGAGTTGTGTTCTCTTAGGATCAACCCAGGATCACCATTGGAATCATTTGTTTCTTAGTGATACCAGGATATTAAAAATTCATAATCTAGTATTTATCAAGCCTTGCAGCACCACTTACAGGCATCATAAAGAAGTGTGTGAAATTTTTATGGAAAAATGATTCAGAATTAACCTTTGTGAAGAAGAATTTTAATTTGACTTCAATGTCGATGATGATTTTTTTTCAGAGATTATAATGTGATATGTTGTATATTGTGTCACATCAGGTATCAGGATTAAGGAATTTCTGAATCTTGATAACTAATTCATCATATATGAGTCATTAGTTGAGGCCTCTTGAGAGGAATTAACTGATGCACAACCTTGATCTCACTATTTTAGTACTTGCTTTACACTATTGGGGACAAAATCTACTTGGAGAGAATTTAGTTTTATTCACGGATCACAAAATAATATTGTATATATTTACATAGTGAGATCACAATCACGGACCTTGATGGTTGGTGGAGTAACAACATTTATTTTATTTTTAGTTTTTCAACATGCTTGGAAAGGGGAATTCAATAGTCAATGCTCAAACATAGAAGACTATGACACAAGCATTTTGGGAATCTAGTGGCAAGTGGATGCTCATAGCCTTGGACCAAAGATCGGGCAGAGCCCTATTATTAAAAAAGGAAAAGACAATACATAAAGGAAAAAAAGATGGGGTCAAACAAGCATCATTCCCTCATACCAAGAAATACTAAAATAGATCAAACATCATATTCGAACTCATATGAATCATCATAATCACCATACCAGTCAGAGTAAAATTATGCGGGACCGTGAGACCTGGTGACCATAGTTGGCTTCAAATATGAATAATCATTCATACTTCTAGCTTTCATAGGAGGAGTAGATTCAAACTCATCATCATCAACAATGAAAATTTTCCTTTTCAAGAAACCTGACTATTGGATGGGTTTTCTTTGGAGTCATCCTCGATATTATACCACCTTCCATGGGATCCCTGAGTTTCACTTAATTTATTAATTTCTTCATGGATCTTTGAAATATTATCTTTGTTACATTGGTTTTTCCTACCCCTCCATAAGGCCTCCCTCCTCTACTTGAGCGTTCTCACTGAGTCCAGGCACTATCATCATCCCCATATTCTCTAGCTCATGATTCTTCGGTGTCTCCCTAAATGACTATGGTGAACCATATCTGACCTCCACATTAACATTGCGAGGATTAAGTTGTCATGCATTATTATCTGAAATTGTTTTCTCATTTTATTCCTATAAGAGGACTCATGATGCCCCTTTGAAGAATAGAGAGAGAAAACCAAATTCCGATGACATTTTTTCTTGCAATGACCAATTACTTGGCACTCTGAACAAAAGTCAAAAAGTCATTCATATTCTATTTTTAGAGGAATATCATCATCCAAGGCTGACAAAACAACATTGTGAATCAAGAAATAACATAAATAAACCTACAGTAGTACCCAGCCAAAATGACCAAATTTGTAAATCTCAGTATTCCTATCCATTTTAATAGGAATTACCACAATATATTCAATATCAAATAATATTTTAGAAGATGATACATCTTCATGTTAGACTATGGAGGTGGATGAGACCTTATTGTTCTATGGGTGAGTATGGGTACCAAATGAAATTCAAGAGGAACTGATGCAGGAATTCCAAACCTCGTTAGAGGAGGTTCACCATAATGTCATCAAAATATATCGGAATCTATAGATCCAATATCGGTAGCATATTATGAAACATGAGATTTCCCGGTTCTTCCCTTGGTGTCCACCTATTTGTAGGTGAGTGTTGAGAACTAATGACCAGTAGGTATTTTGCATCCATTGTCTATTCCTGAGTAGAAATGGGATGATATTTCAATGGACTACATGACTATTCTACCCAGATCACATTTTGATAATGATGTAGTGTGGGTTGTTATTAATCATTTTATGGAGGTTGTAAAATTCTTACTTTTGTGAGATACCTTCACATTAGTCAAGCTATGAAGGTTTTACATTAGGTGGGTTTTACATATTCATGGAGATCCTCATTCTATCATTTCTGATAGAGAAGATCTCTTTATGTCATGGTTATGGTAGGGGTATCAAAAGGCCTTGGATACATAGGCTCTTCTAATCATGGACTCTCTCCCACATACTGATGGATAGATATATCATACTATATACGTTCAATAGTATATGCTTCCTGCATGTGTCCTTGACTTTGGGGGTTCTTCAGTGAAACACAGTCCCCTCATCTAGTTTTCTTATAATAGAATCTTTTAGGATACCATTGAAATAGATACTTTTTAATCCTTATATTGTAGACCTTTCCTCTCAGTCCTATGCTAGATATGGGTAGTAGAAGAGTCTAGTCTTGGCCATATCTCGTGCAGGAGACTACAGAGTAGGTCCATCTGATTAGAAAGTGCATGTTGATAGCCCAGACTGAGTTTTCTTATGAGTCATTCCTGTGATGGGTTGTAGGTGTATTTGGAAGCAGGGTAGGCTCTCACTAAGGATTTTTTGAACCATTCAAGGTTTTGAAATGGATTGTACTATTGTCTTACAAGTTGGAACTTCCTCAGAGATATCTTTCTATGCATGATTTCATTCATGTAACTAAAAGTTGTCATCACCATCCAAACTAGACACATGTATTTCATCCTGACGTTGTTGAATTTGATGTTCATGCTTCCTTCAAAGAGTATCTAGTGTTTATATTATATTGGAGATTTAATAAACAATGAGGCATGCCATTCCCTTTGGTACCAGCGCTATGGAAGCATGTTTGATTACAAGATGAAACCTGGGAATATGAAGTTGATATATGAACTTAGTTTATGGAAATATTTTCTAATGATACCTCTTAAACCTCATAAGGCCTACTTGGGGATGGGTTGCTTCAAAAAGGGCTGTTTTTACTGACCCTACTTTTCAATGAAGATACAGATCATTAGTTTTTTAATTTTAATTATTTAGTCTGCCCTAATATTGACTCCTAATCAATCCATGGAGGTCATGTGTTTTTCTAGTCTCATTTGGGGCCTAGAGCCCCAAAATTGGAGGAATTAACTAGGCCGCATGGTTTGTATGCAACCATGTGACCCATGACATATGGTCATGTTGATGGTTGTAAGTTTGGTAAAAACCCATTTTGCATGGTTTTTACTTGGTTAGTAAAATTGTGGGCTTAATTATACAATGTTCCCCTTATTAGTAGTGAACTGAGATTGTTTTTCATAGGGTTTGGAAAAAATGAATGGCCAAACCATGAACCATAATATTTTGTAGTGAAATTACTTTTTCCCCATCTCTTATTCTTTAAAACTTTTTTCCTTTTGACCTTATTCCTCCGGTGGATGAACATTGTTTCTCTCCACAGTGAGCTATAAAATACTAAAATTTAGGTTTTGAGACAACACTTCCATTTGAATTTTTGTTCTTGATCGGTATAAAGCATTAGATCCGTCTTAGTAATATCTTGTGGTCTCTCCCATTCTATTTCATATTTCCACTGAATCCATTGTGTTATTTAGGTGCAAGGTCATTTTCACTATTTTTAGGGAATTTGATAGTTTCTTAAATCTATTAAAACCTACATATATTCTAAGGATGATATTGATGATGGAGTCATTTATATCCTTGAGGTAGGTGTTCATGTTGTTTTCGCTTTTAGTTTCATCACTTCGTAGCTATGTTGTTGTGTCGATGCTGGATTTTCTCAAGAATCAAATTTTATTTGATTCCTTCATATCAAATTGATAATTTTGTGTTAATATATTCTAATTGATTCTTTTTTGGTTAGCTAGAGGTTGGATTCCTTGTTTGTGGGCACCGCATGGATATTCTAGGTATAATATCCCCTTTTTGATTAAATCACTTGTGTCGTGATTTCCTATTTAGTTAAACCCTAGACATAAAAAATAAAAACCTTTATTTTATTGATTTCTATAGGACCCAAAGAACCTATTAGTTGTTTGTATCAACCTGTATTGGGAATTTCCCAAGTAGGTATTTTCTTACTTGACCCTAACACCTTCCAATTGACCCCTTGAGCCATATGAATTTATTTTCCATGTCATAATGGATAAAATAGATTGTTTATAATGAATGGTTTAATAAAGTGGAGTGTCTAATGAAACATGGTTTACATAGCATTAATTAATTGGATGATTTTAAATGAAATGGTTCATATATATGGTAATGTCACGACCCGTCCCAGTGGGGCCCGAGCCGCAACTCCCAAAGCCCGCCACCAATAGGCCAGGGGCTGGTGACTAGCACTGAATATGCATGCTACTAACATGGGAGGCATTTCCTGTAAACCTCTACACACGCACACACATCTCCAAGCCCACAAAGCTGAAATGTAAAAACTACTAAAAATGGAAATGCATGCATACACTAAAATCCAAACCAACAGAGTATGACCGAAAGGTAAAGTATAGTAATGTAAAACCATCGGCCAAAAGTACAAGCCCTCCAAAATAAAGTCCGTAATAAAGTACAAACTATAAAGAAAGGTATTGGGACTGAGATCCGTAGCTGTAGGAACACACCTCAGCCTGCCTGATCTCACTGAGCACCGTCCCGTCCTGGTCCGCCTAGAATCCTATCAAAGGCTCGCTCTTCTGCACAAGACACGAAACGTGCGGGCAAATCCCATGCAAGGGTGAGTATAACAATACCCAGAAGGACACCCTATAAACCAAAAAGGAATAAAACAAATGAAAATACCACAATGTAATGATACAGTCATCTCTACACAATATATTTTTATAGAACATATAACAAGAATATCCAGATATACTCATACATGATAGACTATCGCGAAACCACCACTAAGATCTAGCTCAAAGATTCCACTAATCGAGTAACAAGGAGAACACACTCCTAGGTCTGAAGAGAGAGATATGAAGTACTCGTTTCAGGAGAATTCACTCCACATGTACTTGAGAATAAAGATTCCCAGATGAGGATCACAACCAATAACCATGGGGTGATTCCAACAACTCAGTCTGAACAAATCCGCTAAGCAGAGGATTGGCGCCCAGGGATAGTAGGTCACGTCGATACCAAGAAATCTACTTAGGGTCTGAAGAATGAATAGAGGATCCGAATCTAAGTCTCACAGAGGGGATTCCAAAAACTGTATTTCGGAAGTCCTGCTAAAGGGATCAAACTTCTATACGTAGAAAATGATACCAAAAACCTTCAGGGGAAAGACCAAGGGTACGAACCCTAATAAAAATCATCCATGTCACATACGACAACTGGCTCACGCCATGTAACACAGGTTACATGGCGTGTTGTAGGGTTACATGCCGTTTCCCTTGACTCTGGGTACTTCCTATGTAAACGGATCGTGTCATCTTTAAAATCTATGTAAAACTCAACTACACGACGTCTAGAAGGATTACACGCCGTGTTCCTTGACTCCGAGTACTGCCCGTGTAAACGTCCTGTGTCATTAGGCTTGTTGTATAAAACATAACTACACATTGTGTAGAGGGATTACAAGCTGTGTCCGAGTGTCTGGGGTTCTCTCCGTGTACACTGGCCATGTGCCCGTACACAGTCTATGTCTGTGTCACCTGCCTGTGTACCAGTACACGGGGTATCCCGTGTATCTGGCCGGGTCTAGCCGGGGAAGGGTATACATGTCGTTTCCATGGCCGTGTATCCAACCCATGTTCGTGTTGTAACGCCCCGACCCCAGCTACCCAGAGTCGGTGCATTACTTCGTAACATTGGCATGATCACAAGAAAGATCAAATCCCGAAAGACCGATTGGTTTAGTAGCCTTGGAAACACTAGATATAATCATAAAGTTTTACATTACATTTCAAAGTGAAAAACTACTACAACAACAAAGTCTTCATATCCACACTATTAACCCCCCATAATATCCCTGCAAGTCATTCATAAATTACTTCTTCACTACCTGGGAAAAATAAAACATAGAAAAGGGGTGAGCTCAAATGCCCAGTAAGGATAACAATATAGCGGAACATTCAAAATAAGCATAAACATTTAAGGCAATTAATTACTAAAACAAAAGCCTTTTAAAATTGAACTTCAACATAGTATGGCAAAAGTAAAATGAAATAATGCCATTTACTTGTTCACATGGATATTCTACTAATCGAATAATCACATGCAATATCAATAACCACTTTCATAATGTTGGAATGCATAATGATAAACGTTAATTTCTTTGTCTAGGCCTCATCCCAAGACCTAGGGGTTACTTCTAACCGGAACCCAACCCGGAGTGCCTCTAATAACCGGACACCAACCCGGAGTGCCTCTAATAACCGGACACCAACCCGGAGTGCCTCTAATAACCGGACACCAACCCGGAGGGCATAATTTTACCAATCCCTAACCTGGAGGGCTTACTTTAACCAGTCCCCAACCTGGAGGGCTTACTTTTACCAGTCCCCAACCTGGAGGGCTTACTTTTACCAGTCCCCAACCTGGAGGGCTTACTTTTACCGGTCCCCAACCCGGAACATACTTGTTTAGCACATTCATCTGAAGAAAATTTTGAAATATAACATAAACATTCGGATTAAAACTAGCATACGAAATGTCAATAGTTTCACCATAAACTATGAATGGTATAAAATAGCACATCCACAGTCAAACATATCACAAAACCTTCAATATAATATAGAAGTTTTGTATTATAATAAATCAACTTCAAATAAGCGTAAAATCCATTAAAGGATGTTGACATAGATGAAATCAAAACACTTTTTAGAGAAATATCTCTTTCTATTTTTGAAATCATTTAAGAGCCATATAAAATAAAACATTTTCTTGAAAATATTCTTGTAAGCTTGTAAGGAAATCTTTGATGATTTTATAACGGCGGAAAATAACTGCACCCGCCGTATAAGTAAAAAAAACATTCTTATCTTAATTCTGTCGAAAAGGTCAAAAAGGACCTTGTTTTGAAAACGACAGAAATATTCCTTTATAAACCTCTTACAAAAAGTCAAACAAGGGTATAAATGAATTTAACCCATATTCTTGTAAATAATAAATATGTTTTTAAATACATTTCGAAGAAACATGGATGTGGATGATAAAGAAATCCCAGTAGATTATTACGTATAAACAACCTCGGATAATGAAGAGATTGTGAAATAACCCTTACCTTGTACTTTTCCTTGGTTGGGGTAGGTTAACCTCCTGTATAATGGTGAAATAATTTTTATTAAATTATACAAGAATCATATATATTAATATGATATCATATATGATCTTTTAACATTGATTTGTTAATAATATCTTAGAATTATCGTCGTTTCGGGTGTTAACTTACTCATTTTCTTTTATATGTTTTGTTACATAAGTCATGTTTGTTGTATCTTATTCATATCCAGAATGATATCAAGTCCTTAAACATCATTTTTAAATCATTAAATGATAATTATACTTGAATGGATACGATGGAGAATGAATCTCATCGCGTTCGTGGAGACGGTAGTCCGTACGTACGCACGAACGCTACTTCTATTTAATTTTTATTTTAAAAGAATCGAATCCAAATGATACATAGGTATATTACTATTCCAGTATAATATAATATTTTATATATGTTACTTATGTTCATTAACACCATCCTTTATACGTTCCATGTGTGGTATGAACGAGTCATATCATTTTAAGGGGGCGGTAGTCCGCACTTCCTCAAATGAAATTATCGTATGTATATACAACATGAAACGAATAATGGTATGAAATAAAATGGAACTACAGAAGCTTATATATAAAATATATATCATTAATATCATATTTAATTACAGTGCCATCATAATGGCCACCATGAGAGGTGGTAAGATGTATTTGAACAATCATCGTTTCGTGAGGCGTTAGTTTGTCATCCACAGAAACATTATGTTCATCATCCATTTGATGGAGTTGTGTGTATGTGTAGTTTGAATCCTTCTTATAACAACATCCTAGTATATTTAGTATACTGGTGTTGTTACAAAAGAAAGGAAATAAAAAGATTTTGGGGGTTGGATAAGCAAAATAAATGAAAATACTTTAAGAGAAATTGTTACCTTTAATTTAGGTAACTCACTTTGGTTGGAACCAAAGGACTTCTTGAAATGCTTTATGCCTAAGGGGAAGCTTCAAGGAGGAGGAGAGGGATGTGGGGAGCTTAGTTGGGCAGAGTTTGGACGAGCCAGGTGGCTTGAGAGGTGTGAGGAAAAGAGAAGGAGGAGTGCCCTTTTATAAGAGGGGTGAGGGGCACTTTTGGAAAAGCTATAAATATTAATTTATAATAAATTCATATTCGGTTTCCAAAGGCTCCAAAGTTGACTATTAAAAGGATGAGGTGGGGATAGGTCGAAAACAACTCATCCAATAGAATTTAGACAGGTTTGGGTACTTATATTAACCTTATCTTTAAGTATTAACTCTAAGTTAATTAGTTTCACTTTTACAATGTCTCTTTGTATTTTTATATAATATGGTTAATAAACTTACCATATACATACAAGCGACCCCCAAGTGGTCCATTAATGATGAACCTATCATGATATAAGTCTGTTGGCCGAACCTTAGATTTTTAGAAATTTAATATCAATTAATAATATAATATTTGTTTTAAGAACTCTTTTTTGTCAATTTTGACACTATTCAATAGTTGATTTTTGTGAAACTCATAACAGATTGATTACTTCGAACAAAGTCAATTAAATAAATCCTAATATATCATATTATCCTAGAAAATTAGTTTAATTCATTAAAAGTTTCATATTATATTTATTTGGGTATTTATAATATCAATTATTTTAATTTTTCACTATTATAGTAATTACTGCATCATCATTGTGTCATAAATAAAATAAATTATTTAATGTCTGAAAATTATAAATAAAATATCATTATGTAGGAAATCTTTTTAGCTTTCTAATGAATATTTATAATCGAAAATCAAACATGTATAACCCTATGTAAAAATTGTTCTTCTAAAAGATGTAAGCTTATGCCATTTTTATTTTTATTTTAGCTTTATTAATATAATGTGTCATTATCACTTACAAGTGGATCCATGGGGTCCCAAAATAGACCCAAAGATGCCCATGGTCGACCATGTATCAACCAATAGGGTTAAGACACGTTTTAGGGTAATTTAGTATTATTATAATATTATTTTTTAACCCTTATTTACCGGATTTACCCTTAACCATGGTAAATAAAATATTTACCGCAGTAATTATTCAAAATGTCTAAAAATAAAAGTTATCTATTTACACAATTTGAACATCCTGATTCCAACTATGGAATCCATTTTTCTAAATTCAAAACACAGAAGTGGCAGAAATTAATTTAAAATTAATTCCCGCTGTCAAAACAAAAAGCGTGTTTTTAAGAGATAATAACTACCAAAAGATTGACACTTGTTTATGTTCTGTTTAATTGTAAAATTATGTCTAATGACCAACATTATATTAAATTGTAAAAATATATTCTAAATATACTTTAAAACCACTGAAATTCATAATTTATCACTATTAATTATTTTGATTAAAAAAGTTGTTTTTAATTAAAATTTAGTAATTTTCACTATTCATCAAAATATGAAAGTTATCCGAAAAGTACCAAAATTTCACCTTAGGCTAAATTCGATATTCAGAATCCAAAAATGAAGTCCATTTTGAAATATAAAATATATATATTTTCAAAAAGTAGGTATTACTATTTATAACGGCTAGTTTGATTGGTTATGGTGTGTTAGAACTCGGTGTTGCGTACAACACACGCTATCACATTATTCAAAGGGAAACGTACCGTGGAAGCTTGGGGTGTTTCATTTTAAATTTTTGATGTCCCCATTTAGTCAAAAATTTTAAAATATTGTATTTAAAAAGGTTTCACTATTAGAAGTTGATAAAAGTGAAATACTGAAAATGAATCTGTTCTTGCATTATGACTAAGAAACTCATAATAGGGATTCTAAAATTATAAGGATTATATAAAGTTCAAAATGTAGTTAATACTATTCATGACCTCTTTTAATGGTGTGATTGAACTCGGTGTTGCGTGTAGTGCAAGTTATTGAATTATTTTTAAGAAATAACACACTCTGAAATCCTGGGGTGTTACATTCTCCCCTCCTTTAATAAATTGCGTCCTCGCAATTTGAAATTGTTCTTCGAAAATAAAAGGTTGAAAGTAGAAAATATATTTGTGGGAAAACCCACATTGGAAATTGGGTTACTAAAATTTAGTCTTAATATGAGGAAAAGAGAAATCAAAGGGTCACCACCAAATTATGATCTCGATTAGGAGAACATTGGTGGAAATTAGAGACATATAATCGGAGGAAAAACGTAAATATTTATAGGTAGTGATTGAGGTCATCAATCACAAACAAGTGTATAATTGAGGTCCTTAAATTCATCAATCTATGATGATTTGAAATACCATCGGTTCAACAAAACATAGGGTATTAGGATAACACATTTTTTTACGTTTCAAAATATCTTAGTTGAAATCCCACATCGAAAAATGAATTAATGAGGCCTCTATTTAAAATAAAGAGTGGAAAGTATGAAGATTACCGAAAATAACACATACTAGGGTTCCATGTAAGAAAATATGGATATGGAAGAAAAATCTAGCCATCAATTATCTGATGGAGAGTGGTAGAGAACATGGCTATGAAAAGGCCAACAATCCCAAAGCCATAAATTAGTGATGATTTAAGGTACCATCTAGGACAACATTTTTGTTCTAAGTTCCTTTTATTAATGATGAGGAATTTATTTATGAGATTGGCTAAGATCATAAGGAGATATACTTAGTTTATATTTAGAGTTTTATCCATTAATAAATTTCTACCACAAACTCATCTTTCACTCTAAAAGATAATAGAATGTAAAAAAAATTCTATTTACACTATTCGTATAGGGTTCCAAAATAAACGAATTTATAATTCATCTACAAGATCTTTTAATAAAAACTACATTATTTAATCCAGGACATCTCATGGGCCAGTGGTAGGTGATACACCCTTGTCGCCCTTCGGTTGCGGGTTCAAGTCTCGCAGCCTTTCCGGACGCGACAGGTTGCCGCCCGACCTCTGGGTTGCCCTCTTATGGCAATCCAAAATAATCCAAACTAGAACTATCCAAAATAATTCTGTCCAAACTCACAGTCCAACATTTATAAGGAAGGTAAACATTATGTAGATCCTTTTTACCCCGTAATATCTTATGAATACCTTCATCATGTATTCTTTTAATACACTGAAACATCCTGAATTACCATAATCTTTATTGATTACATTCATGCTCCCTTATTCCATATAGAATGCTGGATATACTTCATCAATCCAAAAATGTTTTAAACCCCATCAATGATGGAATATACAAATCATTAATCAGTTCGAAGGTAGTCAAGAATATCCAATATAATTTATCCAAAACAATCATGTATTATTCCAAAATCTCTACTTCGGTATCAGAACTATATTATGGTTTATCATTCTCTCAACCATATATTTTCCAAAAATCTATCCTGCTAATGAGTCACTTTTCTTTGTTCCACACAATCACAAGTCCTTAATGAAATAGTACTGCAGTACAATCCTTATATACTCCATAATTATTATAACAAGTACATTGTTGATACAACACTCAATTGACATAATCAACATAAGAACTCTAATCATCCCTCTTCATCTGTGGTAGTATCATAACTTGATTATTATCCAATAGCATCATTTGCGGCATAGTCTGATGACTGGGACATAGGTTCGCGTAGTGTCCAAACTCCTTGCAAATGAAGCATTGTACATTTGAAACCATTTTTTTACCCTTGCAGTCATGTACTTTATGCCCTTTTCCACCACACTTATAACAAACTCCCATTCCTTTCAGGCAAGTTCCAAGGTGTTTCTTTCCACAGTTACCACATATGGGAAAATTCTTCTTTTCCCTCTTCCCTTTATCCATCTTTCTCTCTTCCATCCTTTTCTTCTCTTGCTTCCCTTCAAAGCCATAAGACTCAGTAAACTCTTTACTTATCTTATCAACACATGATATTATTTCTTCATATGATGATAATACATGGGAGACTATTTCTCTTATAAATTCTAGCTTAAGACCATGAGAGATATGATCCTTCCTTCTCTTTGAATCATGTGCATTTCTGGAGTTATCATTCCTTCTACTGGGCGCCATTTCTAAACAATGGCATAAACTAGATTAGTTTATGAGTCAAAATACATAATCCCATACTTATAAAACACTTAACATAAATTGAACTATTTATGGATATAATCCATAATCATAAAAATGTTTTCTTTGAGGAAGTATATACTCATAAACCCTTCATAATGATTTGTAAAGAAAATGAGAGTTATCCTAAGCATATCCCCCGGGAGTGTCGTAACCAAGAGTGCAGCAAGGCCCGTTGTCGTGCACCAGTTCCCGTTCGAGTCTAGCTCAAAGCGGTGTTTTCAGGTTTTACCCCTAGGTACATCTGTGCCAGAGCCGCCTCTACCTGCTCGTATCCAGACAGGGATGTATTGCTCGGAAAACTCATAAAATCTCTACAATACAAAAATTCTAGGAAGTTCTTCTATACTAATCCTCAAAGTTCATCTTAGGTCTACGTGCTCTAATCAGAGTTTATCTAAATCTAGCTTCCAAGGTTTGTACTAAACTTCCTCTGATACCAACTGTAACGCCCCGACCCCAGCTACCCAGAGTCGGTGCATTACTTCGTAACATTGGCATGATCACAAGAAAGATCAAATCCCGAAAGACCGATTGGTTTAGTAGCCTTGGAAACACTAGATATAATCATAAAGTTTTACATTACATTTCAAAGTGAAAAACTACTACAACAACAAAGTCTTCATATCCACACTATTAACCCCCCATAATATCCCTGCAAGTCATTCATAAATTACTTCTTCACTACCTGGGAAAAATAAAACATAGAAAAGGGGTGAGCTCAAATGCCCAGTAAGGATAACAATATAGCGGAACATTCAAAATAAGCATAAACATTTAAGGCAATTAATTACTAAAACAAAAGCCTTTTAAAATTGAACTTCAACATAGTATGGCAAAAGTAAAATGAAATAATGCCATTTACTTGTTCACATGGATATTCTACTAATCGAATAATCACATGCAATATCAATAACCACTTTCATAATGTTGGAATGCATAATGATAAACGTTAATTTCTTTGTCTAGGCCTCATCCCAAGACCTAGGGGTTACTTCTAACCGGAACCCAACCCGGATTGCCTCTAATAACCGGACACCAACCCGGAGTGCCTATAATAACCGGACACCAACCCGGAGTGCCTCTAATAACCGGACACCAACCCGGAGGGCATAATTTTACCAGTCCCTAACCTGGAGGGCTTACTTTAACCAGTCCCCAACCTGGAGGGCTTACTTTTACCAGTCCCCAACCTGGAGGGCTTACTTTTACCAGTCCCCAACCTGGAGGGCTTACTTTTACCGGTCCCCAACCCGGAACATACTTGTTTAGCACATTCATCTGAAGAAAAGTTTGAAATATAACATAAACATTCGGATTAAAACTAGCATACGAAATGTCAATAGTTTCACCATAAACTATGAATGGTATAAAATAGCACATCCACAGTCAAACATATCACAAAACCTTCAATACAATATAGAAGTTTTGTATTATAATAAATCAACTTCAAATAAGCGTAAAATCCATTAAAGGATGTTGACATAGATGAAATCAAAACACTTTTTAGAGAAATATCTCTTTCTATTTTTGAAATCATTTAAGAGCCATATAAAATAAAACATTTTCTTGAAAATATTCTTGTAAGCTTGTAAGGAAAGCTTTGATGATTTTATAACGGCGGAAAATAACCGCACCCGCCGTATAAGTAAAAAAACATTCTTATCTTAATTCTGTCGAAAAGGTCAAAAAGGACCTTGTTTTGAAAACGACGGAAATATTCCTTTATAAACCTCTTACAAAAAGTCAAACAAGTGTATAAATGAATTTAACCCATATTCTTGTAAATAATAAATATGTTTTTGAATACATTTCGAAGAAACATGGATGTGGATGATAAAGAAATCCCAGTAGATTATTACGTATAAACAACCTCGGATAATGAAGAGATTGTGAAATAACCCTTACCTTGTACTTTTCCTTGGTTGGGGTAGGTTAACCTCCTGTATAATGGTGAAATAATTGTTATTAAATTATACAAGAATCATATATATTAATATGATATCATATATGATCTTTTAACATTGATTTGTTAATAATATCTTAGAATTATCGTCGTTTCGGGTGTTAACTTACTCATTTTCTTTTATATGTTTTGTTACATAAGTCATGTTTGTTGTATCTTATTCATATCCAGAATGATATCAAGTCCTTAAACATCATTTTTAAATCATTAAATGATAATTATACTTGAATGGATACGATGGAGAATGAATCTCATCGCGTTCGTGGAGACGGTAGTCCGTACGTACGCACGAACGCTACTTCTATTTAATTTTTATTTTAAAAGAATCGAATCCAAATGATACATAGGTATATTACTATTCCAGTATAATATAATATTTTATATATGTTACTTATGTTCATTAACACCATCCTTTATACGTTCCATGTGTGGTATGAACGAGTCATATCATTTTAAGGGGGCGGTAGTCCGCACTTCCTCAAATGAAATTATCGTATGTATATACAACATGAAACAAATAATGGTATGAAATAAAATGGAACTACAGAAGCTTATATATAAAATATATATCATTAATATCATATTTAATTACAGTGCCATCATAATGGCCACCATGAGAGGTGGTAAGATGTATTTGAACAATCATCGTTTCGTGAGGCGTTAGTTTGCCATCCACAGAAACATTATGTTCATCATCCATTAGATGGAGTTGTGTGTATGTTTAGTTTGAATCCTTATTATAACAAAATCCTAGTATATTTAGTATACTGGTGTTGTTACAAAAGAAAGGAAATAAAAAGATTTTGGGGGTTGGAGAAGCAAAATAAATGAAAATACTTTAAGAGAAATTGTTACCTTTAATTTAGGTAACTCACTTTGGTTGGAACCAAAGGACTTCTTGAAATGCTTTATGCCTAAGGGGAAGCTTCAAGGAGGAGGAGAGGGATGTGGGGAGCTTATTTGGGCAGAGTTTGGACGAGCCAGGTGGCTTGAGAGGTGTGAGGAAAAGAGAAGGAGGAGTGCCCTTTTATAAGAGGGGTGAGGGGCACTTTTGGAAAAGCTAGAAATATTAATTTATAATAAATTCATATTCGGTTTCCAAAGGCTCCAAAGTTGACTATTCAAAGGATGAGGTGGGGATAGGTCGAAAACAACTCATCCAATAGAATTTAGACAGGTTTGGGTACTTATATTAACCTTATCTTTAAGTATTAACTCTAAGTTAATTAGTTTCACTTTTACAATGTCTCTTTGTATTTTTATATAATATGGTAGTGGTCCATTAATGATGAACCTATCATGATATAAGTCTGTTGGCCGAACCTTAGATTTTTAGGAATTTAATATCAATTAATAATATAATATTTGTTTTAAGAACTCTTTTTTGTCAATTTTGACACTATTCAATAGTTGATTTTTGTGAAACTCATAACAGATTGATTACTTCGAACAAAGTCAATTAAATAAATCCTAATATATCATATTATCCTAGAAAATTAGTTTAATTCATTAAAAGTTTCATATTATATTTATTTGGGTATTTATAATATCAATTATTTTAATTTTTCACTATTATAGTAATTACTGCATCATCATTGTGTCATAAATAAAATAAATTATTTAATGTCTAAAAATTATAAATAAAATATCATTATGTAGGAAATCTTTTTAGCTTTCTAATGAATATTTATAATCGAAAATCAAACATGTATAACCCTATGTAAAAATTGTTCTTCTAAAAGATGTAAGCTTATGCCATTTTTATTTTTATTTTAGCTTTATTAATATAATGTGTCATTATCACTTACAAGTGGATCCATGGGGTCCCAAAATAGACCCAAAGATGCCCATGGTCGACCATGTATCAACCAATAGGGTTAAGACACGTTTTAGGGTAATTTAGTATTATTATAATATTATTTTTTAACCCTTATTTACCGGATTTACCCTTAACCATGGTAAATAAAATATTTACCGCAGTAATTATTCAAAATGTCTAAAAATAAAAGTTATCTATTTACACAATTTGAACATCCTGATTCCAAATATGGAATCCATTTTTCTAAATTCAAAACACAGAAGTGGCAGAAATTAATTTAAAATTAATTCCCGCTGTCAAAACAAAAAGCGTGTTTTTAAGAGATAATAACTACCAAAAGATTGACACTTGTTTATGTTCTGTTTAATTGTAAAATTATGTCTAATGACCAACATTATATTAAATTGTAAAAATATATTCTAAATATACTTTAAAACCACTGAAATTCATAATTTATCACTATTAATTATTTTGATTAAAAAAGTTGTTTTTAATTAAAATTTAGTAATTTTCACTATTCATCAAAATATGAAAGTTATCCGAAAAGTACCAAAATTTCACCTTAGGCTAAATTCGATATTCCGAATCCAAAAATGAAGTCCATTTTGAAATATAAAATATATATATTTTCAAAAAGTAGGTATTACTATTTATAACGGCTAGTTTGATTGGTTATGGTGTGTTAGAACTCGGTGTTGCGTACAACACACGCTATCACATTATTCAAAGGGAAACGTACCGTGGAAGCTTGGGGTGTTTCATTTTAAATTTTTGATGTCCCCATTTAGTCAAAAATTTTAAAATATTGTATTTAAAAAGGTTTCACTATTAGAAGTTGATAAAAGTGAAATACTGAAAATGAATCTGTTCTTGCATTATGACTAAGAAACTCATAATAGGGATTCTAAAATTATAAGGATTATATAAAGTTCAAAATGTAGTTAATACTATTCATGACCTCTTTTAATGGTGTGATTGAACTCGGTGTTGCGTGTAGTGCAAGTTATTGAATTATTTTTAAGAAATAACACACTCTGAAATCCCGGGGTGTTACACGTGTAATCCCGGAGTACACACCAGGTGGTCCTCCGACAAACACACACCGTGTAGCCCATACTACACGCTGTTTAGTCGGGAAATTTCTAGAACCACCGTCTTCCTCCTCGCGCCTCAGCCAATCTTCTGATTTCTGTTTCACATGTCTATTTTTCGCAAAACATCAGATCTTGGTTTGTCCCATCACACGCACACTGAATCGGGTGTTTTTGGTCCTTCGATCGGATCATAAACCTCCAACGATCCATCTAAAGGAAAAATGCCCAAAAAGGCATATCTCTTGATCCTCTACGAATCGCCCTCCGAAATCTTCGTTGTAGCTTTGTACCATCATCCCGAGCGTGGATCTAAAATTTCAGATTTTTGCACCACATATCGAAGGCACAATAGATAGTTGTTCGTACCCCGCGAAGAACGCGTAGAACAGACATGAAGAACGCGAGAAATCAGGGAAGTAAGGAACCAAAAATTGAGAGGGATTAACCTCGATCAATGTTAATGTCAATCTTGGTTCATCACCATTAAAAAGTTGAACGAAACCAAATTAAATTCAATAATCAAATCCCCAAAATCCCCGCAACAAATCCCATCCTGAAAATACGATCGATCCGCGGGCTAATCTATTCGTGGATTAGTCTGCATTCATCGTAGGAATCAAGAACAGGGAAAGGAAACCAAAATCAAACTTCATAACTTGATCCGTGGCATTCGTTGGTGAATATCTGGTCGTCGTGTCGTCGTCGCTGACAAAATTCATCAAGAACGTCGTCGCCGCATTGGGGTTTTTCTCCAGAGCCTCCAGAGCATCCAAGGGTTTCAGGGTTATGAGGATTGTAACCCTGGAACCCTGCACAAACCATTATTTAAAATGATAAAAGATATCCACTTGAATAAGATTTAATAAAATATTTTTATTAAATATTTTATTGTAGTTACATCCAAAAACTAGATTTCACCGCCAACATGTGTTGTCTGATGTTAGGCCTCGCCTAAGGTAAAATTGCTTCTCTGAACGCAACGGTGCCCTCATATTTCTAATCCGAGCACCCGTTCAAGAGTTTTTCCACTTTTTAGGGAAAACCACACACTCACGTTATTTAATTATTTAATTAAATTCAAACATTTGTTCCGGGCTCACCGGGCCTCAGAACTGCACGCCGTCTCAAAGCATGGTCTCAAAATAATTCCCATATAATATTAGAATAATAGATGAAAAAATCCAGGACATTACAACCTCCCCATGTTAGGGATTTATGTCCCCAAAAATCCAAAACAAAGGATACAAAAAAAGATGTGGGTACTGCGCATGGATCTGAGCCTCCCTCTCCCACATTCTCTCCTTGAAATTCATATGCTACCATCGGACACGTACCAAGGGAATAGATCACCCACGAAGGATCTTCTCTTGATGATCCTTGATTTCCACTGGGTACTCAGGAAAGGCCGCTCCATCATCGATGTCCAACTCACCCCAGTTGATAATGTGCGATGGATCAAGCACATACCTCTGTAGCTGCGACACATGGAAGACGTTGTGTACCCGGTCCATCTGAGGAGGTAGAGCCAAGCAGTAAGCCACCTCTCCAACTCTACTCAGAATCTGAAAAGGGACGATGAAACTCAATGATAGCTTTCCAGCTCGGCCAAATATCTGCAATCCCAGTCAAGGTGAGACCCAAAGGAACACATGGTGTCTCTCCTCAAACTCCAAGGGCCTCCATCTCCGGTCAGCATAAGACTTATGCCTACTTTGTGGAGTCTTAATCCTCTTCTGGATGACCTGCACCTTCTCCGTATTAGCTTGCACCATCTCTGGGCCCATGAGTGCTGACTCTCCTAGGTCAGTCCATCAAAGTGGTGACCTATAAGGTCGCCCTTACAAAGCCAAAAATGGTTCCATACTAATATTGGAATGATAGATGTTTTTATAAGAAAATTACACTAGTGGTCGGTGATCCTCCCAGCTACAACTGAATTCAAGTACTCAAGCTCGTATCATATCCTCCAGAACCTGGATGGTTCGCTCTGTCTGTCCATCAGTCTAAAGATGAAACTCTGTGCTCAAGCATTACTGAGTCCCAAAGGCTTCTTGCAATCCCTTCCACAACTGGGATGTGAAATGAGCATCATTATCTGAGATGATCATGGATGGAACTCCATGAAGTCGAACTATCTTCTGCACGTAGAGGCATCTCAATCTCTCTACTGAACTCTATTCCTGTATGGCAAGGAGGTGGGCCGACTTGGTGAGTCAGTCAACGATCACCCGGATGGAATCGTGTCCCCTGGATGTGCGTGGTAAACTCATCCCGAAGTCTATGTATATCCCATCCCACTTCCACTCTGGCACCTCAAGTGGCTGAGTCAAACCTGCTAGAACTTGGTGCTCAGCCTTTACTTGCTGACAAGTAAGGCACTGAGAAACAAACTCTGCCACACTCTTCTTTATTCCTAGCCACCAGATCTGACATCAGAGGTCCTGGTAAATTTCTTCCATGCTTGGATGCACTTCCAAAAGAGATGTATTGAAATCCTTTAGAACCTCCTCCTACAACATCACAGGTCCTACTATGCACCCTCTAAAAAGAACAACGCACTCCCCACATTTCGAATATGCATCAGCAGCATCACCTAAGGATATCAGAGCACGTAGAATATCATAGCTAGTATCCTCGAGCTGTGCTTCCCTGACTCGCTGTAAGAGTGGAGGGGTAAAAAACATTGACTAAAGGTAAGATCCCTCATCTCTATCCACAAAGGATAAATGTAAAGAGGTTGATTGCCTCGTCACCTCATCCAACAACTGCGAACTGGATTTCCTGCTGAGAGCATCTTCCACAACGTTCCCCTTTCTAGGAGTATAAATGATCTCAATGTCTTAATTCTGGAGGAACTCAAGCCACCGTCGCTGTCTCAAATTCAGATCCTTCTGAAAAAAGATATATCTGAGACTCTTGTGATCAGAGATGATGATAAATCGCTCGCCCATCAGGTAGTGTCTCCACATCTTCAATGCGAAGACTACCGCTGCCAACTCAAGATCATGGGTCACGTAGTTCTGCTCATGTGGAATCAACTGACGTGAGCCACAGGAAATCACTGATTGCCTCTACATCAGGACACAACCATGACCAGTTCCAGATGTGTCGCAGAACACTACGTACATGACACCCTCCTCTAGAAATCTGAAGATCGGGGCGCTCGTCAGACTTTGTCTCGACTGTTGAAAATCCAGCTGGCATCTCTCGGTCCACACGAAAGGTTGCCCCTTTTGGGTCAAAGTTGTCATGGGTGATGAAATCCTGGAGAAGTCAGGAATTAATCTTTGATAGTAGCCTTCAAACCCAAGGAAACATCACACCTCCATCATTCTCCAGGGTGACTCCCATGCTAACACTACCTCTACCTTGGCTAGGTCCACTGCTACACCATCTGATGAGATAATGTGTCCCAACAAGTGAACCTCCTGTATCTAGAATTGACACTTCGAGAGTTTCCCATACAATTGGTTCTCTCAAAGTGTGTCCAGAACC
Organism: Viscum album; assembly: GCA_963277665.1. Lineage (NCBI taxonomy): Eukaryota > Viridiplantae > Streptophyta > Magnoliopsida > Santalales > Viscaceae > Viscum > Viscum album. The sequence goes on from OY728125.1 coordinate 1,411,881,202, forward strand.
ATCCTTAGGTGCCTTTCGTGCTCCTCCTAAGATGAAGAGTACACAAGGATATCATCGATGAAGACCACTACAAACCGATCTAGATAGGGCAAAAAGATCTGGTTTATGAGTCCCATAAACACTGCCCGGGCATTCGTCACGCTGAAGGGAATCCCCAAGTACTCATAGTGACCATATAGACATTTGAAAGCCATATTCAGTATATTCTCATCTCGTACTCACAAATGGTGATGGCCTGATCATAGATTCACCTTTGAGAACCATCGTGCCCCACTTAACTGGTAGAAGAGGTCATCAATCCTCATTAGTGGATACCGGTTCTTCACAGTCACCTGATTCAAGCACCGGTAATCCACACACAGCCTCATGCTCCCGTTTACCTTCTTGGAAATCAATACTAGGGCCTCCCAGGGTGAAACACTGGGTCTTATGAAGCCCTTCCTCTGCAAGTCTTCTTGTTGCACTCTTAGCTCACGAAGATCTGCAGGAGCCATCCGATATGCGGATGCTGATGTCCATGTCATCCCAGGTTGCAACTCGTTGCAGAACTCTATCTCCCGATGGGGAGGTAGTTTGGGGGCATCCTCCAGAAATATGTCCTCATACTCAGCCACTACTGCTAGAAATTGGAAACTCGTAACATCTATTGCGCCAAGGGATAGGCTAGCCAACTGATGTGAAATAGGTTGTACCTTCCTATGCATGAGTCCATCCTGCGCTGCCTGGGTCTCCTTTTCACCGAGGAAGGAGAACCTCATTCCATCACTACAGACACACCGCACCCTTCGCCTAAAACAGTCAATATGGTCATGAACTGTGGATATCCAATCCATGCCAAGAATGGCATCGTAAGGCCTCGATGCTACCACCATGAGGTTCCAACCAAATACTCTCGTATCCAAGGGTCAGGTCACACTGTCTGCAAAGGTGTGGGATCTCTGAATCTTCTCCAGTTGGTGTTTATAAGTGTAAGGGTTGAGTCAACAGCTTAAATAGAATCTCAAGGTCTTGAACAAGATAATTATCATGAAAAGAATGACTAGCACTTGTGTCTATTATTATGAAAACCATAGTATAAAAGACACAGATTGTACTTCTAATCATTCTAGGTGTACCTGGGACATAAGCCTCCGCTCCCTGCAGCTGCCCCTGGCTCTGTCCACCATCTACCTGAACTGTGGGTAGACCTCCTGGGGTGGACCTCTGGGGGGTGGTGGTGGTAAAAGGTCAAAACGCCGACCACCTCCAACTGCTCTCCTAGCTCATCTACCACGTCTGCCGCCCCACGGATCTGTCTGCTCCACACGTTGCCTCTACCTCGGTGGTCCATCCACTACTCCCATGTCAGTAGTATGGAGGGTTGGACAATCTCGAGAGAGATGTCCCCTACCATCACATGATTAGCATCACCTCTCTCGAGGATGGATGGATGTGCCCTACGAACCCTGTACGACAAATCGTATGTCCTAGGATCTCCTCTGAAAACATCCCCCATGCCTGGGTCCCTGAAGTAGGCTCCCTACTTCCAAGATCTCTACTCTAGCTCGCTCACTACTGACAAATGTTGGCTGTATCTTCTCTTCCATGAAGCTCGCGACCATCAAAGCCCGCTCGAGCACCCCAGCATAAGTAGGAATTCCCATAGGGATGATGCTAGCTCGGATGTCTCTACGCAAGCCCTGATCAAAAGTCTGAGCTCTGAAGTACTAATCCCTGACCATATCCATCAAGTACTGTGAGAGGTCGGTAGACCTAGATGAATAGTCATCCACCGTCATGGTTCCCTGCTGGAGCTGAAGAAGCTCCTATATACGTACTTCTCTCAGGGTAACCGGTGAAAATTCTTTTCTGAAGAGATTCTCAAACTCGGACCACCCATGAGTCGCCTCGTCGTGGGTCTGGATAACCAAACTCCGTCGTCGTCTAGTCGAGCCCTCTATAAGGCTCACCACCAGGATCCCCATCTAATTTGCTGGTTTCCGGACCAAATGGAAGACTCTGGTCACTGCCTCAAGCCAGTCCTCTGCTGTCTGAGGATCAGGCTTTCCTCGAAACCTGACGGGCCTCTCTCTATGAAACTCATGGAGTGCGCTCAGCCTATGCTCCACCTCTAATGGTATAACATGAACTAAACACTACTCCACAGGTGGTGGAAAAACTGGCACACCAACCGAAGGTAAAACTGGGGGATCTGGTCCCTATATCAAAGTCTCATCACTGAGGGTGTCATCCTCGTGATCGAGCTGTTGGATCCTAGCGGGTGCGCATCGCGGAGGCATCCTATAAAGAGACAAGATGTATCTCAGTCAGTGAGTATATCTGTAGAACTGACTCAAGAAGGACATGGAAGCCAAAACCCTTTCCTATATGATGCATGTATCATTATTTTCCCCTGCAACTAGTGTCCTCATGTTCTGAGTTGAAAAGAAAGTTATCATAGCCCGAGTGAATGGATACGTCAGCCGCCCACACCATCACTAGGGTCCATGGTCTGAAAGCCGAACTCAAAACACTTAACATTGTTTCCCCAAACCAACTCACAGACTCTTGGTCCAAAGGTAGAACATACCACCTCTGATACAACTCTGTCACAACCCGTCCCAGTGGGGCCCGAGCTGCAACTCCCCAAGCCCGCCGCCAATAGGCCAGGGGCTAGTGACTAGCACCGAGTAGGCATGCTACAAACATGGGAGGCATTGCCTGTAAACTTGTACACACACACACACACATCTCCAAGCCCACAAAGATGAAAAGTAAAAACTACTAAAAATGGAAATGCATGCATACACTAAAATCCCAACCAATAGAGTAAGACAGGAAGTTAAAGTATAGTAATGTAAAACCCTGGGCCAAAAGTACCAGCCCACCAAAATAAAGTCTGTAACAAAGTACAACCAGTAAAGAAAGGTACTTGTACTACAATCCATAGCCAGAGGAACACACCTCAGCCTACCTGATCTCACTAAGCACCGTCTAGTCCTGGTCCACCTAGAATCCTGTCAAAGGCTCGCTCGTCTGAACAAGACACGACACGTGCACGAAAATCCCGTGCAGCGGTGAGTATAACAATACCTAGTAGGACACCCCAAAAAAGCACAAATAAATACAACAAGGGAAAATACCACAAAGGAATGATATAGTCAGATCTACAAAATATATGTTTACAGAACATATAACAAGAACACTGAATCAAGTGTTTTCGAGAACTGTCGTCTCCCTCCTCGCACCTCGTCCGATCTTCCAGTTTCCAATTCGCTTGTCCGTTTCCGAAAAACATCAGGTCTTGGTTCATCCCAGCACATGAACACTATATCGGGTGTTTTTGGTCCTTCGATCTGGTCATAAGCCTCTAACGATCCATCTGAAGGAAAAACTCCCAAACACACATATCTCTCGATACGCTCTGAAACGTCTGCTGAAACCGTCGTCACAGCTCCAAACCATCATCCTAAGTGTGGATCTACAATTTCAGATCGTTGTGCCGCAGATCGAAGGGACAATCGATTATTGTTCGTACCCCGCGAAGAATACGTAGAACGCACATGAAGAATGTGAGAAATCAGGGGAGTAAGAAACAACAAATCGAGAGGGAAGAACCTCGATCGATGTTCGTGTCGATCTTGGTTCGTCACCGTTATAAGGTTGAATGAAACCGAATTAACTTCATGAATCAAATCCCCAAAATCCCTGCAACAAATCCCATCCCATAAATAAGATCGATCCACAGGCTAATCTATTTGTGCATTGGACCACATTCATCGTAGTAATCAAGAACGGGGAAAGGAAACCAAAATCAAACGTCTTACCTAGATATGCGACGTTCATTGGTGAAAATCTTGTCTTTGCGTCGTCGTCTCTGGCAAAATTTGTCAAGAATGTCGTCGCCACGTTGGGGTCTTTCTCCAGAGCCACCAGAGCCTCCAAGGGTTCTAGGGTTATGAGGTCTGTAACCCTAGAACCATGTGAAAACCTTTATTTAAAAAGATAAAATATATCTACTAGAATAATATTTAATAAAATATTTTAATAAAATATTTTATTACTGTTACATCCAAAAACTATATTTTACCACCGACTTGCGTCGTCCGATGTTAGGCCTCGCCTAAGGTAAAATCGTTGCTCTGAATGCAACATTGCCCTCAGATTTTTGATCCGAGCGCCCATTCAAGAGTTTTTTCACTTTTTCAGGATAACCACAAGCACACATTATTTGGTTATTTAACTAAATTTAAACATTTGTTTCGGGATCACGAGGCCTTGGAACTACACACCGTCTCAAAGCCTGGTCTTGAAATAAATCCCATATAATATTAAAATAATACATGGAAAAATCTGAGACATTACAAGTAAGGACACACCATTAGTTATGCTTTTTAAAATGTAAATTTTGAATTACAATATGTTACTGTAAATGAACATGACCTTTGAGATACCTGGGATGTTTTTTCCCATGTCTTATGTTAAAAATCTGATTACTCCTAATTTATATGTATATGGAATAGATAAAAATGAAGCACTGGAGGTTATTCTTCATGCCAATTATATTTATGAATATGCATTTATATGGGCTATGTATGATGGTGAGTGGTGTTAAGAATGGTGTAAAATCTCACTCCCATACATTAGGTGTTCATTATGGCATCTCACACTAGTGAAATTATATGGTCATTAGACTTTAAAATCTATATTCCATGATTATAGTGTTTGCAGGATGGCTTACATATCATCTCGTGTTTCATGCATGATTGCTCACACTCTTCTTGGGATATAGGCCATGTACCATATTTCGTGGTATTATAGGCTCATTAGACTAGTCATGGATGTCTATGTCACACCTCGGTCCTGTCAATACTAGTATTAGAGGTATAAGTCTAATTATGTACACACACATATATAGAGTTAAACTATATTTATATATGGACTATTCAAACATTCATCTGGAAATTATTTAAAGTAAGTTTACCCACCAGGTTTTATATGGGAATCTAAGAGGGTCGGTTATTTATTTCATCATTCATTTCCTATTTTGATGTTACTTGACCACTTTTTTTAATAATCAATGCTTGGATTAAATGTAAACTCCATTGGTGGTGGCTTATTGAAATTTTTATCTCAAATACTACATGGGATTCCTTTGGTACCCGAGAAGATTATATTTATGTAGATATTGATAATGGTAAGTGCCTTTCTACAAGTTTCTAATGTATATTGCTTTTATACGTAGCTTAGGAGAAGAGAACTAGAAATTAATGCAAGTTTCTATGGAGAATATTTTTATTCTTTTTTTATTTCTTATTGTATATGCATGTTCAATTACACCCTTTTTATTAGCATGTCATTCATACATGTATCAGAAACTACCTTAGAATAGTTTGATTAAATAAAAAGTTGTTATGTTATTGTTTATTCTTCCACTTATTATATTTTTTTTGTATTCATATATATGATTCCACTAATTTTTTATTTTTATGGAAATTTATGTTGTTCTACTTTGGCATGGCGGTATGTACTCTCCATTTTACTACCTTTACACCCTCGCTGCTAGTCTTTAGCCTCTGGTGTATGAGTATAAATGATTAAGGCCAATTGACCCACTGAATCGGTGTAGAGGTTAAGTGGATCATGGGTTGGGATGTTACATCTGAAGTAGTTATTAATGATTTAAATTCATTAGGGTCACCATTAGTTTCATGTAAGGATGAACGATATTCCTAATTTCAACATCCCATGTATTTATAGAACAATACATTTTTATATCTATTATTATTTTGGGAATTTAATATTAATTCAAAGGGGAAACAATGTAGAATATCATACTTGACAAACAATAATGGGTTTCTCTAAAATCTTACGTTGCAGACAGCACTATGTTATACAGAATAATAATACAATAATAATATTATTATTTTAAATGGTAGTTAACTCCCAGTCGTTGTATTATAGGTAATGAACATAATTTATTATATTATGAGTTTAAATATTTATTAATTTATTTTACATTTATCAAATAAATTTTACATGCATAAAATTTTAATGAATCGAAATTTTAAGCATAAAATACTCTAATATTTTTAAAATCTCATTTTACCTCCTTTTGATGGGGAACCCTTTAAAAAAAATCTTTTTTGTAACTTTTATATGTTATATTTTATAAAATAAACATCTTATTTTGAATAAGGACAGAAATATTTTATTTGAATGAAATTTTGGTATTTTTCGGATAAAATCCATATTTTTATAAATAGGTAAAAATATTGCATTTTAATTCAAAACTGCATTTTTTATCTAATTTATTTATATAGTAATATTATCCTTTTAATTGGTTTTATATATTAATTAGATTATGTTTTTATAATTTAATACAATTATGGTCATTATATGTAATTTCATATTTATACTGGATATAAAATCATGTCAATCTTTTGATAGTTTTTACTTCTTAAAAACCTACTTTCTGGTTTTGACAACATGAGTTAATTTAAAATTAATTACTGCAACATATTTGTTTTGAATTTGTGAAAAAGGATTATTTATTTGGAATTATAATGTATAAATTTTGTAAATAGATACCTTTTTTAAATTTATAAATAGTAACTTCAGTAATTATTTTTATTTACCATAGTTAAAGAGTAAAAGGTTAAAAAAATATTATAATAATATAAAACTACCCTAAAACGCATCTTAATCTTATTAGATGATATATGGATGACCATGGTCATTCTTGAAATAATTGTAGGACCCCATATAGAAACTTGGTTGTGATAATGACCTTTTATAATATTTATTTTAAAGAGAAGGGAAATATAACAAAAAAATATATCTCTTAATTAGAAAAAAATAATTTAATTAATATAAATGATATATTTGATTATAAATAGTCATTAGAAACCTTAAGATACTTCCTACATAATTGTACATTATTTATAATTTTCATAAATTAATTAAATTTATTCATTTATGACACAAGGATGATGCAGTGATTACCATATTAAATAAATATTCAAATAAATGATATTATAAATATTAAAATAAAAATAATTTAAAAATTTTGGCATCATAAAATAATATTTTGGATCACATTGACATGTTAGGTATGAGTTAATGAATTATTTTTAATTCATCTAGTTGTTATGAGTTTAAAAAAATGAATTACTAAATAGTGTGAAAATTGACATAAATTAGTTTGTAAAAAATACTATTTTATTAAATGATATAATAGTACTAAAAAAATAATATTCGAAAAAAAGACTTATATAATGTCAAAAATATTATTAATGATACACTTTTGGATCTCTTGGATTTTTATAGTAACTATATTAACCATATATTATGAGAATTCATAATGACATAGTAGGAGTAAATGTTTTTAACTGATGGTTAATGCTAAATGATAAGATTACTTTTTGTGCCCTAAACTAGTATAAAACCTATTTGTTAAAAGAATTTATACCCATATTCATATTATCCAAGACTTTTATCACTTTTTAACTATTATAATTCTAAAATAAATTTATAATAAAATAACATTTCAAGACATACCTAACGTGTCCCTCCTCCCTCTTATAAAAGGCCACCACCTCTACCCACTTACTCACACATCTTAAGCCCCTTATCTCATCAAAATTCTCCCCAAATAAGTAACAAACATCCCTCACATCCTTTTATAATCCTTAAATTGGTCATAATACAATTCAGGAAATCCTTTTTTGAAAAATCAAAAGGAGTTACCGGATTTAGAGGTAACGTCTTCTCTCATGATCCTTTCATTTATTTTCCTCATCCAACACAAAACCTCTCATTATTACATTATTTTATAACAATACCTGTATCTTGAATATACTAGATTTTTTATATGCTAATTTTTTTACATACTCTTACACACACATCCATCTAATTCGTGTAGAACACACTGTTTCTATGTACGGAGAACTACTGCCTCATGAAATGATAATTGTTAAATTTTCTCTTACCACCTATCATGGTGTCCATTATGATGGAATAATTTATATATGATATATATTATAATTATATTGTCTCTATAATTCTATAATTTTCATTTAAAACATACCTATATGTTTTCCAAAATGTGTAAATATGATAATTTCATTTTTGGATGTGTGGACTACTGCCCCCTAAAATTGATATGAGTCATTCATGCCATACATGGTTAGTATAAATGATGTTATTAATGAAATTTTGTGACATATATATCATATATATAATATTGGAATTATAATATACCGGTGTATCATTTTGTATTCTATCCTTTAATATGACAAAAAAATGAAAGTTACATTTATGCGTATGTATGACCTACCCTCTCTATGAACAGTGCATTTCATTTATTATTTACAAAAGTTATAGAATATTAAGAATATATATAAACTTGATATATATTAAATTTAAATCAGGAATAATATTCTTTAGATGATTTAATTTTGACCATATAGACATTTTACATCAAAACAAGTTCATTTTTGAATTAAGTACCGAATATTGGGAAAACAACTGATATGAACAGAAATAATTATATATTTGTAATAACATATAAAAGTAATAATAAACACAAAAAATTTTCTAAATAAATTATAAATAAACCTTAGTTTATTATTTAGTAACATAATGATTGTATGTGACGAGTCGGACTAAAGGTAAGGCAATTTCTAAGCTCAATTTCCAATTATTAGGTTTTACACATAATTCATTGATTATATTATGCCAAGATTATGTGTGGAATAGCTTTTAATTTATTTTTTTTAATTTAAACTTACCTTTGTGTGGGTATAGTTTTTCAACACATAATACCCCCATTGATAAATTCTTATGTAATATATATGATCCTTGTAAGGGAACTTATAGACCCAATTTCCATTCTTTTCGTTAATCTTATACTTCTTGATTATGTCATTCTACGATCATGAGAAAAATAAATTTTGATGTCATGTATCGTATTTATACATTATTTATGTGTACTTATATTTTACACACATAATTGATCTATTTTATTTACAAAAGTATCTTTGTATGTGAATCTCTAAACTCAATTTCCACTTATTAGGCTTCACACATACATAGTTGATTATATTATGCCTTGATTATGTGTGGAATGAAACATTATTTATTTATATTGTCATTTGAACTTCCCTTTGTTTGGATATACTCTTTCTACACATATTCACTCTAATGATAAGTTCTTTCAAACATTGAAAGGTAAACATTAACTAAATCTCATTTCATTGATTTAAATATCCATTTTATTGGTTTTGTTTTTCCAAAAAACTATTTGAAAGAACTATGGTTGTTTTACCCTGACTATACACTTATATTAGGTGTATTTATATTTTTAACATATAATTATATCCATGATATATCTTTAATATAACGATTTGATCATTTTAAGGTATCTCTCCTCAATTTACATTCCATTTAGACTTATTTTTTTATGCACCAATTCACTTTTATATGGTGTATATAGTGCCATTTGACATATTATATCATGAATTACTTTACTAAAATGATATTATAATTTGTTTTAATGTTATTTACTAATTATTTTAAATCAATTATTTATCAAATGGTATGGGAATCTTTAACTGAAACACCATTTTAAATGTTTTAAAGATTTATTTTTCTAAATATTTCTTATTAATATCCGCATTTTCAAAATGGATTTAATGATTTATTTATATGAACAATAATTTTTAAAATGATATTACATTAAAAGTGTCAATGTGGTATGGGAAAAGTTGATTGAAAAATATTCTTCTTAAATGTTTAAAATGAGTTTTTGAGAATTAATTGACTATGTCAATATCTTAAACTCATATCTTCTGATTGGAATATGGAAATGGTATCTTTATTTTATTCTTTTTTTATGTGTAATGATTTTGTTATGGTTCATGTGAATTGATTACATATATGGGTGGTTCCATGATAAACTAAGGGAGGATGAGAATGAGATATCTCTCTAATGCATTGGGTAATGTGACATAGGTAATCGTTTAGATTTTACTAAAGAGATTTAGGGAATATACTATGATCGGTGTTCCAAACGTAACCATCAAGGTTACACCCTATAATGTTTTGAATGTTAAAAGTAAGTATATTATGGATGCCACAAGTTAACTTTATGATTTATGATTTCTATGTGTTATTCAAAAATATGATTATTTCATTAGGTATCTTAAAGTGATTATGTTTTATGTGAAAAATGTACGATTTCATTTATTTGTATATATTAATGGACAAATATTTTCGTTCTTTGTTTTATATCCCTTATAGACCTTTTTATGCTCATCCCATTTTTTGGAAATTTTCTTCACAGGGTATAAGGAAGGGTAAGGTAAATGAAAAATTCAAGAAGTTTTTTATCAAGAAAATAATTCTTATTTTGTTTAAAGAGTTTTATTATTGTGAAAAAAGTGGACAGATTATAATTGTCTAATTTTTAATATTTTAGATTTAATGTAATAGTTATGGCCTAATTCTCTAAAACTCTAAACCTGAAAACTCATCAATGTGAAAGGAAGTAAATTCTTCATCTAAACTCAAGAATATGTATTGATTAAATCAAGAACCTTATACTAATTATTTTTTTCAAAGATTGAACAAAAATTTTGAATACATTGTAATAAATTTATACTTGTTAAATTATTTTACTATATTATATACATAATGAAAAGAGTTTTCCATTTATTTATAATAACCTTTTTGGTATTTGTGTTGATTGGATTCTCATTTATAGGAGGTCTCATGGAAAGAATGGTTGAATTATTATATTGTAAAAAATATTTTAATAAAACATTATCTATATGAATCTTTTTAAATTTTATATTTCTAGATTATAGAGGATTAATTCCTTGTGAGTGCTATTTCAAGTGTTGGTATATCCATGCTTATTGAGATTTATGAATACATGATGTCCTAAAAGGTCCCAATGAAAATTTTAATGAATTATAGTTTTCTTGTACTCATAGTGTACTACAACCATTGTATCCAATGAATTTTATAGGATTGTAACTCCTTTTAATAAAATAACATAGAAATGGGTCAGATTCATGTGGTCTAAATAAATTTAGTCATCTTCTAAAAGCTGAATAAATTCAAATCCATATTTTACCTCAGTTTTTTAAAAACTATACAATGTTTTGTCGGGATTATATCTATGGTAAGTATATTATGGTGTTTACAATCCCATAATGTATGAATTTCTTATTTTTTTATAACTATACAAAAAAAATTTAATTTTTTTCGGTCTAATACCTCAAATTATTAAATTTTCATATCCAATAAACTCTTAGAAAGGGAAATAATTTTTTATATTCTCATATCCAAGAATCACATCATGAAATGGTGATGAAATCCGTGGATGATAAGATATCAATGTATCTTAAATTTAGAACTCCGAGTGAATGTGCTTGATGATCAAAGTGGAATGATTTTATGATATATTGACCTAATATATTTCCTTTTAAATATGATCAAAGATTCATAAATATAATATTTATATTATATTATTATTCCACATGAACTAAATGGTGGTGAAATCCTTGGTAGATGGTTCCGTGATTATTCTTTATATATATATATATATTTATTTATTTATATTTATATATTTTGGGAAGATTGGAATTACTATTTGGTATTAGGGAAAGTGTGAAGAGTTAAAATTATGAATCCTGATGGGGTATAAACCCTTGAATAAAAATATATTCTATAATTTTCAGCAGTAGTTCTGGTGGCCATGAATAAAATATGTTTTTATAAGGATCAATTTTGGAGGCTCTACCTATATGTTGGTGAAGGTTGAAAACAAAAGGATAAAGGGAGAGGATCGAACACTTTAACTATTGGTATGAAAATAGGATAAAATCTCGATGGTTTTCATGAGTGGGATACAAATAATATTGAGTGGTTGAGACATTTAATAGGTGATTATGGATCATCAAACAAAAAATAATTACTTTTTATTTATTAAGGAATATTATTATTTTGATGTTATTAGAGAGTTATATTTGATGGATGGGAAAGTAAAGAAAAATAACTCCTAGGTATGGTAGGACTTTTTATATCCATTCATTAGTTAGAGATATAGATTATTTGATGGATTTACCTTCATAGTTCAACTCTATGCATAACACTTTTCATGTATACATTATGAGAAAGTATGTTACAATCCCTTCATATTCAATTTCTTTTGATGAAATTGATCTTGAAAATGAAGTTTCCCATACAATGTATCCTATATACATTTTTGAACAAATTATGAATGTAAAACTTGGAGTGGTAAATTTTTTACAGGTAAATTTTAATAATAATAAACTCCAAGATAAATATTGGGAACATGCAGCTGAGATGAAGGTGTAATGACATGATTTGTTTCCCTATGAATCGATTTGAATCTTCTTGAGGAGATGAAAATTGAGGTTAAATAGGTTTTATATATTATGAAATCTACGGATATTCTATACACTTTCATTTATATCCATTATATTTGATTTCTAGTTTTATTTGAAAAGATAGGAAATTAGATGTCTTTTGAGGGAGTGGTCTGGAAAAGTGCTGGGGGTGAGGTGTAGAAAACCCTGAGTACTTGGTGAATTATTACCAGGTAGTTGTTAAGATCATGGGATGAATCCATTCAAGAAAACAAAATTTTTATTATTTTAATAATAAAATTAAACCCTAATTTGGTAAATGGGGTCTTGTGGTTTGACATATATTTATCCCATTTTTAGTTCCTCTCAAGGAATCCTACTCCATTTAAGAACTAAAACTGGATCCATTCCTTATTTTAATTTTAATGGAATATATCATAATCTTGGATGGTGTCATTATTCTGATGGGATGTCAAAGTTTATAATCTATTTTATCCTAGACTATAATAACTAAAAAAACAAATAATTGTGGCAATTGCGGGGTGTTTCCCATAATGAAATTGGAACCCTTCTGATGATATTTTAATAATTTTCTATATATTATTAATCTTTTCACTAAGTGAAGAATATAAAAAAATTAATGAAGTATATTAAATTAATCGTAAAATAATATTAATTTTTTTTAAATAGGTTATAGAGGACTATGATAGGGGAACTGATGTCATGAGATTTTTATTTACCAGGGAATATTCCACTTAACTCATAAAGTAAATTTAATTTAACCTTGTGATAATTATTCAAATTAGTTCATGAGAACACTTATCACATACTAAAATACCTTTAAAATTATACCCCCACCCCCAATTTTAACACCCCGATATTTTTTGAAATATATTTTTTGGAATTAATTTATGATTTTATATATTTTTCATTTCATGACACTCTGAATATATCATGTGTTATATAAAAGAACCAAGTTATTATATATTTTCACAAAACATACAGTTGATATTGCAGTATATGATACTCTTATATTAGATTTTGGTAAATGGAAAACTATGTTTTTATTTTGTTACACATAATGCTGAGTTCCTTTGATTACTTGGGTGACATGCAAGACCTAGTTTTACCAAACTACAAAGTACTGATAATAATATTATAATAATTGTAACATAGAAATTAAAATAGTAGTTTTGAATAAGATTAATTAAATAGAGAAAATATTGTTTACACATGTATATAAGAGTAATTATTTGGGGACCAGTTAAAAATAAAATAAAATTAAACCCTTTTCAAAATATTGGATATCATTTGATGGAAAACTATATTTATGCAATAAAACACATCTTTCATCAGTAAATTAATTAAAAAACTTTGATTAATGATTTATATTGAATGAATATATTATATTAATTCAACTAATTAATTTTTATCTTATGCTTTTTCATGAAAAAATATTCGATAAAACCAATTTTATGCATAAAGATATATATTTTTCTAAAAAGCTATTTTATCACCTTATCATGGCATGCCTATTTTAAATTAAACTTTTTGAGTATTTAGAAATTAAATTTCATAAAATAAATTTTATTTTTTAATTTCTAAAATTAAAATTATTGTAGGGGATATTTTTTAATTTTTTGAGAAATTTTATGTTTAGAGGAATAGTGAGAATTGATAAATTTTAATTCTAGATGTCATTTTCCTCAAATTTATTTATATAGAAAAATAATATTTTAAATTTAAATTAAATTATATATAGATAAATTATACATATAATAATAAAATTTAGTCCATTTAAATAAATTTTACAATGAAATTAGATATAAAAACAATTCCATATTTTGAACATTTTCACTTTAAAAACATGTTTTCATCATGTATGAGGGATTAATTTCAAAATAGTTTCTTCCACTTATGAGTTTATAATTTTTATAATTTTATTCCACATTTTTAAACATAATAATTTATAATGTATATTATTTTCACCTATGGTTTTGAAAAAAAAATATTTTTGAAATTAATTAAAATTAGTTACAACGATTATGGGGGAAATGAGTCTATTTGTGGTTAAACATTAACTTAAGGGAAAAAATAACCTAGAAAAGTTTCCAAAATCTATTTTACGGATATATTTATACCATATACTAAATTTTTGGAACATGGACTATTATTGCGGGTAAATTATGCAAGATAAGCCTCTCAATAGTGTTTTCCTTTTGTAATTAAAAGAATGCCACTCATCCAATACAAAAGGGCCCCCACCCTCACACTTATTAACACCTCTCAAGAGATTTTTCTCATCCAAAAACCACCCAAGTAATATCTAAAATTCTTCCTACTATTATAAAATCCATAATATTTCCAAAAGAAAACAATTTCATTTCATTGGTGCAAACCAAAATGAATTTCCCAAAGAAAATATGACATCCTTCAATAAAATCATTTGTTTTACTTCTATATACACCCCCACAATTCATATTATTAAACTATTATATAATAAAATAATTATAATAAATAAACTGATGTTTTTTATTTTATGGGTTTTCCTACACCTACACACACTTCCATCAAATTGGATACAGAATCACTGTTCATATGTACAACTGACTACCACCTCGAGAACTGATGTCATTCATTCTTCCCTTACCACCTTTCAAGGAAGGGAATAATAATGTTAATACTTTTTTTATATTATATATATATGATATATATGATTTATTTATTCTTCATTAATTATTATATAACATATACTTTTATTCTTACCATTTTGTGGGAATAGGATTACTTCATTTGTGGATGTGTGAACTACAGCCTCCACAAAGTGATGCAATTCATTAAAAATTAAAATGGAATATATTAAGTGTGGTTTTAGTAAATACATATGATATATATGAAATAATAATTCAACAGGTAAGATAATATATATATATATATATATATATATATATATATTATTTTCTTTCATTCTTTCAATACGATAAGAAAATAGAAACATCGTTCATGCATATGTACGACATACCACCCCAATGAATAGTTTATTCCATTCAATATTTATATATTTTATAGATTATGATAAATAATTATAAAATTAGTATATATTATATTTATATCATGTTTTAAATTCTATAAATAATTAAATAATGGTCTATGTAAGAGGATCAAGAATAACGAGTCAAAACATATATGAGAAACAATGTGGTTATTGAAAAAAATTAACATGAAATTCGTAATAAAACAGTAATAAAAATTCAGAATAAAATAATATATTTAATGATATATAAGAATATAGTTCTGTGGTATATGATTATGAAACTTATATTTATTATATATAATGATTGAATATGTATGATCAAATTCATGGCTTAAAGTGTGGCTTGTCTCGTCTCACTTTTATTTCTATGAGATATATGCTATATCCACAACTTATTCTTGTTGTGTGGTTTATATACATCCGTATTACATGTTATATCATTAATATAATTTATTTCATGTTATTAAAAGTTTTAATTTATGTTATTCTCTCACTGATCTCATGATTTAAAAGTTATTCAAATAGTTACTGGGTTTCTAGTTTCACTTTTATTTCTGCGAGGCTTATGTCATATTCACCACGCTTTTATTTTGTGAGGTTTATATAAGAACTATTAATGTGTAATATGATTAATATAATTTTTTATTTACCTATCCATATAATTATATTTATTTCTTGAGGTTTATAAATCAAAAGTTACCAAATCAGTAAAGTATATTTATCTCAATTTTCCTTCTTTGAGACACATGTGACGTCTTGCACCTATATTGTTTTACCAGGTATATATATTTTACCTTTGATATGTTATATCATGAGTATCATAATTTTAAGGATGTTATATTATTCATTTAGTTTTATTCTTTCATGGGGAATATGATTAACTATTAATGAAGTGGTAACAGTTTATTGCAACAATCTCATCGTTTATCGGGATTGTAAATGATTACTTTTACATTCAAAAAATATTATAATACATAAATCAAGAATTATCACAACTTTTATTCTTCACTATTATTTTATGATATCGTATGGTGATAGTACCATTTTTCCACTCCTTGGTACTTAAGATAATTTTGAAAAACATTTATATAATCTGACATTATTTCTTCTTTCAGTTTGAAATATATTTCTCCCCAAAACAATGTTTTCAAAATATATTTTCATAAATGTTTTTATATGATTTTTAAGAGAAAATATTACCCATGTTTTACCATTTTAATAAAAAATCTACATTAAATTATTCTTCTTGTTTCATTATGATTACAAAACACTTCTAAAATATTTACTGTGTAAAAGGAATGCTTGGAATGTACAGATGTACAGAACATTATTCCCATTATTTACTTGTATATTCCTTTTAAAGGTTATAGTTTATTTTTAAATAATTGTTTTCCCTAATATTCTTGAAAAAAATTAATTTATTTTCAATGAAAAAATTTAAAATTGTTTTCTATTTAAAGAGTTTTTTAAATGATCTTCAAGTCATTATTTATAAATTTTCAAGTTTATTTTTAAAGTGGAAGGTTTAAAAAAATTATGATTTAAAATTGGTTTTTCAAATTTTAAAGGATATTCTCTTATGAAATGTTTTAAATTATTTTCAAAATATATATTTATCTATTTTTCAAAGTGTTATTTAATGATTTTTTTTTGAAAAAGTTTAATGATTGAAATACTAAATTTCAAAGAATGGTTACCTTCCTTAAAAAATGTTACATGTGATATTTCTAAATCCATATCTATATATGATGAAATCCTTTTGTATATTTAATTTTTATTGGAGATTAGATACAAGGACACCATTCTTATTATTTATTTGAATTTTTTTATGATAAGTTGGTTGTGAAACCTGTTTCTCTTCTATGGGTTGTTCCATGATAAGACCTAATTTATTTCATGGGTTATTATATAATGAATTGATTATGGAACCTGGGTTATTTTCCCAGGTTATGATATTATTAAGTATTTATAATATCTATTTCATTTCATGGTTTATGATATGATGTTTAATAAACCCATCACTTTTTATGTTTCATGATTTGATGAGTGTTATATTATCTTGTGGAACACATATATATAATTTAACTATGTGATTGGTTATACCTATATATCTATATAATGCTTCAGTTAATAGTTAATGTTCTATTAAATCAAAGGGTACAAGGGAGAAAATCCCACGATTATAACTAGAGGGTGTACGAGAGGGAATCCCAAGCTTATAACTAGGGGTTGCACGATAGTATATCCCAATACCGTAACAAGAGGGTAAACATGAGGGAATCCAAATACCATAACAAGAGAGTACATGGGATGGAAGCCCAATCATATAACAAGATGATACATGGGAGGGATTTCCAATAATATAAAAATAGTTTACATGAGAGGGCATCACAATCCCGAAACAATGAGGTACATGGGAGGTCGTACCATGTCCAAAGAAGGTAAAAGAGTGATTATCTCTATCCTAACATGTTATTAGGGTCTTGGAAGGTATCTTCGACAACATATTTTCTTTGATAATGGGTATTCTACAATTTGTTGTCATATTACTTTGTTATTATATTGGCGAATGTGCTCCAGATTCCCTTATGATTCATGCCTTAGGAACTTCCAATATTTTTGAAATGAAACTTGATTTTGATCTTTGATATTTGAGGTATGATCTTACGACGTTATGATCCTATTCCCATACACTTATACTCATTTTATGCTTATATATATCCCTATTTTACCCTTTATTGATCATCTAAGATCACCCCTTTCTTAAGTTTCATTCTACAGGTAATGAAGAAATGTTTTAAGTAAGATTTATATAAGGGAAGATATTTAATGGATATGTTTAAGATCTTTCACCAAGTCAGAAGATTATGTTTCCATGTTTCCAAAGGCACTATACTATTATGGTCCTTAGGTATGTTCATTTTTAATGTGCTAAATATTCATCTAAAATTATATAATATCCATGTATGTTAAGCCTGGGTCGCTGTAGTTGGTATCAAAGGAAAGGTTTATTTGATCATTGAAAACTATTATGAGAAACAATTAGTGAGATCCCAAGGTATATTTCTAAATATTAGTCGATTTATATTTATATAGATAAGCCTAATATTTCATATATTTAAAAGTAGGTGCTAGGATTTTGGCATCCTATAAGAAATTTTTCATGATTACGTGGTTTTCTACTCTGGTAAGTGTTGTGCACGCTATGACTTATGGCCTTAGTCAATAGTGGTAACTAGAAGAAACATTTTTAACATTGAATGTTTCAAATAAGGAAGGTATAATTAATATACAAATTGATGTCCTTTGTGGAAATCTCATGAATACAACTAGGAAGGTGGTACGAGTATTGGTTATACTACTAAAGATAAAGTGATTGAAATTGACATGTGAAAGTTATGGGATTATCAAATAATATTATTTACAGTAAACACGTTAAGGAATATTAAATTGAGGTTAATGAACCTAAATAAATGATATATATTTCATATTCTCAGAAAAGGGGTATTACAGAATTAGATAATGAAACATAAGTAACGATTTATGAATAATTATGGATTATTGAAGTGTATATATATAGGAATCCAAGAATTATGTTATATGAGTCATGGAGTATATGTATACCATTAATGTTTTGAAAAAATACATTGTATGATTTTGATAAACTAGAAAATTGATTTAGTGGAAATGTGATATTTTTATTAAGGGAAGGTAACCCTTAATGTGTCCCGTATATTGAGAAATTTGTGTTTAGCTTCAATAAAGAGTTAATTGATATAGATAAATTAAATTAAATAGTACTAATAATCCTTGAATGGATTATTTATTTTTCAAAAAATATTCATAGGTTATCATGGATGAATTTTTCAAAAAAATGGATTTAAGGAATATATCCAATAATATTTTAAATAAAAATGTATACATTTTTTCAAAGGTTTTATGGCAATTTAAGTAATTTCCATGTTTCCAGAGAATAAATTTTAATGTTATTCACATTTTTGGAATGTGAAAACTAAGAGATATATTATTATATATGGGTATCAATATTAATTTTATTTTTGAGAAATATAGTGACATACTTTATAATGTTTTGGATTTTCATCTTTTGGAAGGGTTATAGGGTCAATAATTTATGGAATGGCTTAAGTTAAACTTCAGATGAGGTTTTAGATATTAAAAGATTATCTCACCATGTGAGGATTTATTCATATTTTATAACTTGTTATAAACTTTTTTATGTGATGTTAACTACATAAAGTTGTAATTAATTATCAATTTATTTATGGATCTCAAGCTCTATTAGTTCTTAAATAATGAAAAATGTACCTTTATTCCCTAGAATAAGAGATGAAGAGTGAATTGATCAAGGCACATCAAAAGGGTGAGATTGTCCATATGGAATGGAATTATGTAAGTATATATTCTTCTAAAAAATTATTCAACCTTAGTAAAATGATATTGAAAAATATTTATCCTAATACCTTCATTTTTGTTGAACAGATGGTCTTAATCATCACAAGTTTATTGTTTTGAGGCCCCTACCTTCCATTGATCATTCAATATCTTGGAATAAGTAATATTTATCACACAATAAAATTATTTATGAATTTATTCTATATAAAATATTTGCTTTACACTTATTTTATCCTATATGTAATTCTAGTTATGAGTTACTTTGGGAAACCATTACGGTTCCAACTTTATTTTTTTAAAGGAAGATTTAGTATTCATTTTTACAATGTGGGTTTCTATGAAATGAAATTAAAGTATCAAGACTTACATAACCCTGATTTATTTTGAGGGAGAAATTAATTTTAATGGGGTAAAATGAAACACCTCGAGATATTTCGAAATATTTTTTTTTGAATTAATATAAACTTTTAGATATTTATCATTTCACGCCACACTGAATATAAATTTTTTTATGTAAGAGCCACTTTATTTTTTGATTTTTAAATTGTACCACGTTAATATTTATCTATAAGAAACTCTTATATTGTATTTTGTCACAAAAAACTATGTTTGTCTTTTTTTACACGTAATTTTTAGTTCATTTGATAACTTTCATAACATTCAATACCAAGTTATACGAAACTACAATATATTATTAATAATATCATTAAAATATTATTATAGTAGTTACCTAGCCGTATGAATGGTGATTATGAATAAAAATAACTAAATTATGAAAATATGGTTTACATATGTGTATAATAATAATTATTTGGTGAAACATTAACTCGAAATGAAAATAAATCTCTTTAAAATATAGTAAGTCTTTTTTCATAAAATAATATTTATGAAATCAAATAAGTATTACCTCATAAGATTTATTAAAACAATTTTATAAATTATTTTAATGAAATATATATGTCATATTAAATCAACTAATTAACATTAATCTTATTATTTTTCTAGTTAAGATATTATATTAAAACTAATTGTATGCATAATGAAATTTATATTTCTAAAAGTTGATATTTCTGACTTTTAATGGTGTAAAAATATTCAATATAAATTTTAAAAATTTTATGAATTATATTTGATAAATTATACATCATTTTTTAATGAATAACGTCAAAATTATCTTATGGATATTTTTTTTGATTTTTCTGAGAAGTTTCACTTTTTAATCATAGTGAAAAATAATAAATTTTAATTAAAAATTACATTTTTGTATAATTTATTTATATATTAAAATTGTATTTTAAATTATCACAAAACTATATTGAGACAAATTATACATTTAAAAATATAATTTAGTTTTTTATAATAAATTTCTCATTAAAATTTTATATAATAACATTTCAAACATATGACCATTTTCACTTTAAAAACTTAGTCATGTCCCGTTTACGGGATTAATTTTAAATTAATTTATCCCACAAATGTATTGAAATTTTCTAAAAATATATTAAATATTTGGAATTATAATAATACGTAATTTATTGTAAGTTATATTTACTTTTTGACCAAAAATATTAGCAAATGTAGTTAATATTAATTACAATAATTTAGATAAAAATAAGTTTACTTAGTGGTTGAACTCTAAATTAAATAGCCAAATAACATAGACACATGTCCAAAAGACAATGGCTGGAAATATTTCAATTGTATAATTTATTTTATGAAACATGAAGCATTATTTTAGGCACATAATGTAAGAGAGACCTCTCAATAACGTTTTCCTTGTTTGTAATTACAAGAATAACACTCCTCCTCCACTATAAAAGTTCTCTCACCCCCTCAATTTTTGACAAATATAAATCCATTTGGAACATATAAACACAAAATATTAAGCTCCAAAATTACCTAATATCAAACTAGAATCATATATTTGTTTTTAAGGAAAACCATGTTAGTCCTTTGGTGCAAAAAAAAAATGGAATTACAAAAAGAATATTTCACATCCTTCAACAAGAATTTTTTTATTTATTTATCCACTGCCTAAATTATTCTTCTTTCATGGTTATTTAATAACATAGGTATCCTAAATATGTTAATATTTTTTATTTATAGGGTTCTACCTAAACCTAATCACACTTGCATCAAATGGGATACACAATCATTGTTCATGTGTACGGAACACTACCACGTCACAAATGGACATCATTCTTTTTACCTTTACCACCTTTAATGGTAAGGAATAATGATGTCAATAATATCTTTATATTATATATATATGATTTATTTATCATTAAATAATAATTATATAACTCATAAATTAATTAATTCCATTTTTGGGAATAAAATAACTTTTTTGTGGACGTTTGGACTACCACCTCCTTAGAATAATGTGATCTTTTCACACTTTATATGGAATGTATTAATGATGGTTTTAGTAAATGTATGTGATATACATGAAATTATAATTTTATTTGAATTATAATACACATAGAGAGATATATATGTATATGTGTGTGTGTGTGTTTTGGTGTGTCTGTGTGTGTCATTTATTTTCATTCTTTCAATGCGACAAGATCATAGATATATCGATCATGCCTATGTATGGACAAACATCTCCATAAACAATGTATTCCATTTCATATTTATATATTTATCTATTATTATAAATAATTATATAATGAATATATATTATATTTGTATCATTTTTTATTCTAAAAATAGGTAAATCCTGATCTATATATAAGGATAATGAATAACAAGCCAAAATATATATATGGAAAACAAAGCAGTTATTACCCAAAACATAAATTTAATATGTAATTAGTAAAAAAAATTTAATATAAAGACATAATAAAATCATATATTTTATGGTATATAATAATAAGATTATATGATAGATTTATATTACACATATATTTATTAAATAGGATTATTTAATGTGTATGAAGAAAGTCAGGACTTAAGGTAAGGCTTTTCTCATCTCACTTTTAATTTTGTTATATATATTATATGTTAACCAAATAATATTTTTTTTGGTATATATATTTACCTATTAAATGTTATATCATGAATTTATTTTTTTAATGAAATTATAAGTTTCAATTTATGATATTTAATCATGGATGTCATGATTCAAAATTTACTCAAATAGTAAGGGGAGTTCTAGTCCCACTTTTATTTCTGTGAGGATTATTCTATATTCCCCAATCATTTATTTTTTGTGGAGTATATAATACCTATGAATTTATTATATAATTATTATCCTTAAAATTATTTTTATTCAAATATCAATTTTAGTATCTTTCATTCATAGGGTTTACGGTTCAAAAGTTACCGAATTGGCAAAGTGTTTTTGTCTCAACTTTCCTACTTGGAGGCACATGTTACATCATGCACATATATTCATTTTAAAGGTGTATATACTACCAATTTGATGTTTTATATCACTATAATACATATTTTCATGATATTATATTTTTTATGCAATGTTATTCCTTCATGGGTATTATTATTCAATGTTACCAATGTGGTAAAAGTTTATTGATACAATCTTATTGTTTGTTGGTATTGTTTATGATTAAGCTTCCATTGATGAAATATTATGATCCAAATGTAAAAAATTATCATGATTTTTTTTCTCCTATGGTTGATCATGATATCTTCATATAATAGTACAATTTTTCAACTTTTTGTTACATAATATAATTAATAAAAACTTTCTATGAAAATCTAACATTATTTCTTTTTTTGGTCAGAAATATATTTTTCCCCAAAACCATGTTTTCTAAAAAATATTTCAAAAATGTTTTAATTTTATTTTTAAAATACATTTTACCCTAGTTTTATATTTAAAAAAACATATTAGAATGAATATTCTGTTCATTTTATTATCAAGTCACTTTTTTTAAAAAACAATTGTTGAAAAATGAATGTTAGGCAAGTACATATTTACCCAACATAATGACTATAATTTCCTCGAAGATTCATTTAAATGTTTACATGGTTATTTTTATGGAAAATGATTTCCCTAAATTCTAAAAATTATTAATGTTAAATATTTTTTCAATGAAAATGGTTTTCAAAATTGTATTATTTTTAAAAAGTGCATTAAATGATTTTCAAAGATTCATTTTTAAGTTTTGATGGTTATTTTAAAAAAGTAATATTTAAAAAGGTTATATATTTTAAAAAGTGTTTTTATAGTGTAAGGGACATTTTATGAAAATATTTTTCAATTAATTTTTAAAATCATCCTTTATAAATTTTTCAAAGTGGTATTTAAATAAAATGATTTTGAAAATGATTCCTATTTTAATGAGTTATTTTAAAAGAACTTTTTTTGACACAAAAAATGTTACATGTGATATTTCAAAATAATTCCGTATATAAGTTGAAATACATTGATATAATTTATGTTATAATGGGTAGAGGATCCAAGAAAACTATTATAATACTTTCAATGAATGGTTTATGTTTATGATGAATTATTTTTTTGAAACCCATTTCTATTAATTCAGTTGTTTCATGATGAAAAAAAATTCCATTCATTATTTATTCAATGAAAAATTGATCAAAAAAACTATATCATTTCCCCAGGATATTATATTATGAAATATTTAAAATACCCATTTAATTTCACAGGTTATTATATAATATTTATGAAACTCATATATTTTAATGAGTTGTGATATGATGAGTGTTTTATTATCTTGTGGTACACGTACTCATGATTTCATTATCTGATTGGTGGGACCTGTATCGTCATAAAATGAATTGGGTAATGGTAAAAGTTCATTTCAATGAAAGGGAATATATAAGGTAATCCCAATCGCATTATAAGATGGTGGATGGGATGGAATCCAATGCCAGTGTGAAGAGGGTACATGGGAGTTCATTCTAATCCTCTGACAATAGGGTACATAAGAGGCAATCCCAAGCACCTGATAAGACGGTACAGGGGAGGGAATCTTGAGACCATAAAAAGAGGTTAAACATGAATTAATCACAATCCCAAAACAAGATAGTACATGGGAGTTCATCCCATGATATAATAAGGTAGACACATTATTATCACAATCCTAACATGTTATGAGTGTCTTGGTAGCTATCCTTGAAATTGGATTTTCAATGCTTATGTATAATCCAAAATTACATGTCTTATTCTCATGTTATACTCTCATGTATTATGATCATGATTCTCTTATGATTAATGTCTTATGAACTACTAATCTCCATTCCATGACTCTTTATTATGATCTTTGATATATTGGGCATGATATTCTAATGTTATGATCATAATTTCATAACCTTAATCTCGTGTTATGATTATATATCTCTAATTATTACCCCTACTAAGTATATGAGTTCACCCTTTTCTAATGTTTCCTTTCCCCAAGTTATAAATAAAAGTTTTATGTATTATTAATAAATGGGTTTCTTTTTAAGAAAGATATTGAAGACCTTTCACCATGTTAGAAGATTATGTTTCCATGTTTCCAAAGACACTAAACTATTACAATCCTAAATCATGTAATCATGTAATATAATGAATATTCATCTAAAATTACATAATATCCATGTATGTTAAGCCTGATTTTTTATACCTATCACGATAATCAATAAAACATATGTACAGTTGGTTAATTATCGTAGATAGTGGTGGATTTTAGTTACCACTCTCTACCTCACTCACCTCTATCACACTAGGATTCATCCCCTAATCATAATTGAACCCTCTCAGTAATTAGGGGTTAAAATAAATATTTTTCATAGTAAAATTAAATTCTATTTTTAATAATTCATAAATAACATAGAATATAAATAATTACATACACATCTCCATTAATCAGAACAACACTCTTCTACAAACTCAACTATTCTCTATTGGTGGTTCATCTAGAATAAATGAATGAAGCATAGATGATTTAATTGAAATTATTTAAAAAAATAATTTTAATGCATAATAAAACAATGCTTACTTTAATTAATCAATATTTGATGTCGATAATTAGACAAAAAAACTCCAAAATATAATAAAAAAACATTAAAGTATACTCGATGATCTATGAGGATGGTCTTCTCTGGAATCCCTTAGAATGATAAAACCTCAGTTATGTCATTACATGCCTTCATTTCAAAGTAGTTATTCCTATAAACAAATAAATTATTGCTTCTTACACATTTATAGTGTAAATACACACAAATTATTTGTGTAACTCCTTTTCAATAATCATGTGTAAATTAATCCCTGAAATTCCTCAAAAAACCTAGTATGAACTCTAATATAAAATTCCTAGAAAATAAGAGTTTTGAAAAAATTTGGACTTTACCTTAAATATGGTCTCGTTAAAATCTTCAATGGGAATGATTTCAAAAGGAAGAATCTTCTAGGGTGTAATTGGAATAGAAATGGTGAAACTCAAAAACTAAAATAACTCTAAAAAATTTAAAAAGTATATATTTTGAGAACCCATAACTCTTAATATAGTGGAATATTCTCCCTGAAGATCTCATTTGAGGTTTTGAACTCTATTATCTGATTTTAAAAAGGCTTTGTTATGGAAAAATATTCAATGATACAACCTCTTGGAGAACCCTTGTCCCAAGAGTTATGATTCACTACCATATAAGAAACCTGTACATCATTTAAAAACATTATAATATAGCTATTCCATTATATTTTTCCTTTAAAAATTCATGAAACTTATCAACATAATATCCTCATCATGCCAGCTTCATTATCTCATAATATACTAATTCCATTGGTGTAGTTGTTCACTATACACCATACCCATGTTTGAGGCTTATATGTCTATGATGCAACCTGGATGTCCATGATGTAATGAACTATATAAATACTAATATTTATCAGTTACATAGGCGAAAAAAATCCCTAGAAAACCGCTAGTGGTGTATAAATATTAAATAGGCTATAGTTAGTTGGATATCATGAAATAATGAACCCCGGTGGGTTTCAATGGTCTGCAAAAGTTTTCGTGTGTCAGGACAATAAGAAAGGGTTTCCTAATGTGTAAGAAAAGATGATATGAGTAGTGATAGTTAAATTATGATTATTTTCCGAAGGATGAAGAGTAACTCAGGTGTCATCATCCAACATTAGTTTTATAGAGGATCTAGATCTAGTGAAAAAATTACCTCGTTCCAAAAGTTTTCATCAAAGACAGATAGGGTCCAATGAACCCCTATGGCTACCTCGTGACACCCCATGCTGGTTTGTCATTACTCCAACCATTTCCTATATTTTTCTCCCTTATGTCACTATATTCTTAACATGTACTCATTTCAAATAAGAACTTTCCCTTCTACTGACCCATGTGGAGGCTTACTACACATTCATTACTTTCCTGTAGGGCTTGGATGACTATACTTTAGGAAAACATGGTGGATTTCTCCTTATTTTAGGTATGGATAGGTGCTTGTTGAATTTTTTAGGCATTATTATTTTCTTGACATAGCTAAAAATCTATATGATAAATTACAACCTTCTAATAAATTAGTCTATAATCACTGAAAACCATGAAATATCACAAAACTCAATTATACATATTTCTTCCATAAATAAGTAAAAAATTTAATTAAGAATAGATTTTATTTAAATAATATAATTTGTGGTGAAATTATAAATATAAATAATTATTACCAAACACTCCCACATTTAAACCTTTTTTAATCCATAAGAAAGTCCTCAAATTTAATCTCTCATAGGGTCCTAATATCATTAATTGAAATTTTTGATCAATCATGCTCATAATAGCAATTTTATAACATAATATTTTTAAAAGAACAAATCTCAACAAAAATAAAGATTAAAAATAATTCTTACATTAAAAAATCCAATTCAAGAAATTTATATATCATTTACTCACATAATTGAACCATTTATAGAAATTCATGTGAAAATTGATATACCTCACCAGAATGAATTTCACATATCACTCTAGAACCATTGAAATTGAGTTATGATGAAACACAAGTATTTTGATTCTATCAATAAGCATGCATGTTCCCTAAATATCCACATAGAATCTAAAATATGAAAGTATTGAGGGATTCCACATTAATGTTATAATTTCTTTAAAGATCAAAATGGGCAGGTAAATATGTAATGAAATTAGAGTTTAAAAATTAGGGTTGAATTATAAAATAAAAATTCATGATATTCAAGTATAACTCAATTAAATGAACTCTTATTTAAAATCCATTCTTAAATACGACAACATTTCACTTCTGTTATCCATATAACAAGTGAGGTTCACTCTTCAATGTGCAATATAGTGATAAATAAAATCATCTTTATAATTTTTATTCTTTCTTTATTTTTCATTTCAATATTATTTATTTAGTGGAATATTTATATAGGAAATCCCTCACATACTAGGAATTAAAGAATTGATCACCCAGATCTACATGATTATCCTTCTATAGAGACAAATTAGAATATTTAGTACAAGAAGGCATAATGTTTTTCAGCTATAGGTAAATCCTATGTATCCAACATGCCCACTTTTTTTTATTTTTTTTATTAATTATTGTTTTTTGTATTTTTATAGATGATGTAATTAAATCATAATGAAACAAATAATGATCATATTCTCTAAAATATCAAGATAGCCGAAACAAAAATTTTATTTCAGCATAATAATTCTAGTAACTCACTAAAAATACCTTTTCTTTATTTTAAAAATAAAATTAATGATCATGCATAAATACTCAAATAAATATTGTATGAAACTGAAATTTTCTTGTATTGTGGATTCATATCAAGTAATTTAATGCCTTATACATGTTTCACAAAGGATACATTTTAAGGTAAAACTCATGGTCAAATATTCTCAAATAATATTAATAGAAAACTCAATCATATTTATGTAGTTCAAAATCACTATATTTTTATATAAAAACAAGTATGTTCTAGAAATAGAACACATCCTATGTTATCTCGGAAAAATGGTTTATATTAATTAATTTTTCAAAAATGTATTAGAACCCACTTGGGAAAAGGAATTATATTTTTTTGGTAATCAATTAATGGAATGAACCTGAATCAATGCTCAAATTTTAATGACCCTAGTCTTTATTAAAGATTTAAACATGATTTATTACATAAAGTTTCACTTAATACAACACAAAATATAAATAGGTATATTGTCTTTGGGTATTAGTAACATTACATGACAACTTAATACATAAAATACAATATCATTATTTAAAACATATTTTACATGACCACATCATTCTTTCATACTTAGCATTGAATGGGAAAACCTAAGGGCATAAATATGAAAAAGGGAACTATAAAGACCAGTAAAGGAGTAAACAAGGAATAACATGAAGGATAAAAACAACATTTATAAATAGGCATATCAATGGATAATAATAGAAACATGAACATAAGGGCATGATATAGCATGATTATCATAACATGTAAATGTTGAAATAATGTAAAACACTACATAATAAACATAAAAGAATATAGTAAAACCATTTCCCAATATATTGGGAATATTTCATAAAATAAATTAAGAAAACCCCTATACCAAAATTACTTACCTGATACTAAATATTACCAAATTCATTAGAGCGCTATCAAGGCACACCCTTCATTAACATTTTAATCTAATGCTTTAGTGTCTCACATATATCACATAACATGGATTCATTAAACATAATAATTTATTACACAATAAAGAAATATAGAATACATATATGAAATTTTATAATAAATAATTATATGTGCATAAAGGTGAATACCCTTGATAGGGAAATGGGAATGGTATTTACTACACGATGATTTTGGTATGGAAAATCGTGGTGCAATTTCGGTAGAAAAACGACATCACATGGGAATTCATAAAATGAGTTGATGAGAGATAAAGTAGTATCTCATCATTTATACCTAAAATGCGAAGTAATGGGATCATTTATCATAATATCCAAACATATTAAATGTAATTTTAGATGAAAAATATAAGAGAAATTCTTGAATGGAAATGAGGAGAGAGGAATCTCTTACGGAATTTCGGCATGGAAATGGTTATACATGGGAGGGATTAATGAGACAAAAACGGTAATATAATATTTAAAAAATAATAATGGAAGTAAGGGGGAGGTTTGAAAACATAACCCATCATTTTTAATTCAAAAATTAAATAGTTATAAAAATATAAGGAAGCTTGGACAAAAATGAGAAAGGAAGGAAAGTGAGGATCCCTTACTTAGATGTCTGATTTCTATGGCTTGGGAGAGGCTTCTTGGGATCTTGGGGCATCTTGGGCGGACACTAAGGAGTGTATAGAAGAGTTAATATGAGCTTTAAAGAGTTTTAGTGAAGAGTAATTGGTGCTTGGGTGGGTATATATAGGAAATGAGGGGGACATCTTTTTTATTTAGGTTTTGGACACTACAGACTAAAATATTCAAAACCACAATCGAATAAATGGTTTTTGCACAAGGTTTCTGCCCAAGGGGATTGGGAAACATTATTTTATAATTACAAGGGAAGAAGACATTAAAATATTATCCTTCCTTATGTGGAGGTGAGTCACACCCTCAAGGAAATGAATTTAAAATCATAAAATATATTATACATTTTGGAGGATTCACTATGGTATTAAAAAAAGTTAAATAAATTGAAAAAAAATATATTTTAAATTCAAATAAAATATTTAGTATAAGATTTATTTTATTGTACTTATTAAAACACTTTTGGGTCATTATGATGTCATAAAACACATCATATATTTATATGGTATTTAATTTTTACCAAAAAATTTACTGTCTCCAAAAATTATGAAAACTTTATGATTGGATAATTTCATCCTCTTGATTAGAAAAATAACATTATATTTTTCTAAATAATTTTATAGATATGTGAATTACCAATTTTATAATGAAAATCAACATTTACTGAAAATTAGCAGTTTTTGATTAAAGCACTTTTCAAACCTTAATAAAAATTACAATTGACTTCATAAAAATTATATGATCATTTTTATTTAATAAAATTAATTTAATAATAATATTTTATTAAAATATTATTTATTCCAAAAATCCATTAATTCATTAAAATATATTTCTCTGATAAATTTGAATAATAACCAAAAAAATACAATTTGTGCATTAAAAATTATTTACAATGTGATAATAATAGAATGAAAGTATATTCATTATTCCATAAAAAATAATTAACATATTCATAATTCTATGGTATTGTTACATATCTATTTATTGCACAGGTGTACTCCCTAAGAGTAAGGTGTGTGATGTTGGGGCTTTCATGGGGCCGTTCGGTGAACATGGTTCGGGTCGTGATCTCGATGAGCTTGAACTTCTACTGTAAATAGTTTTTCTCATGATTAAGATGTTAGATCTCATTTTGGTCTTAGTCTAAGGAAAATACCAAAAATTTTATCTCTCTCAAATGCTCTGATATGTGGGATTTATATGATATGATCCTTCTGGTTGAGGTCATCACTTCCATTGTCTATATTCAAAGGATTTTTTGAAACCCTATATTTATACTAGTTTTGGGAAAACAATTCAATGGATACATTATCAATGTTTAGTATATTTAATGGTAATTTAAATCCAATTAGATGTAGTGAAACAAAATCAGTGTTTGTGTTTTATATATCTATAAGACATTAAAATAAAGTTAATTTTATTCATAAATGATCGAGTCCTTAAAACCTTCCCCCCTTAATAAATTTCACCCTCAAAATTTCCTTTCCACCCTTAAGGATATCGAAAGGGATGATGTACCTTGGAATAAGCTTTCCCTTCTTCCCAAATCTCATCAATCTCTTACATGGAGATATGTAGAGGAATATAATGACTCCCACATCAAACACTATGTCTCATCAACAATTTTCATACCAACTCTTTTTTTGACTCTGATAAGACTTAATTTGCTTCTAGATGGTATTAACCTTCTCAACCATTTATTTGAAAATTTATAGACCTAAAGGTTTTCACTCCACAACTTCTTCCCAACATGCCGGTGTTCAGCACGTCTTTTCATAAAGGGCTTTATATGGGGCCATTTGACTTCTTTAGTGGAACCCATTTTTATAAGAGAACTCAACCAGAAAAATATGATGATAAAATCATTATTTGAAGTCTATTGAGCATGATCTAAAGGTTTCCTCAGTTTTTTGGATATTCTTCTCATATTTTCCATTAGTTTAAGGATGATAAGTTGTACTAAAGTTCGGCTCATTATTCAGAGCATGTTTGAACCTCCTCTACAACATAGTGGCAAGTATTGGATATTGATCGAGTATAATAGATAGTTGTACAACATGCTTCCTTATGGATTCTTTGATGTATATCCATGCAAGATGATCGAATGAGAAATACTGTCAAATCACAATGAAGTGTGCATTCGTTGTAAAATGATCCACCGTAACCTAGATAGAATTATTTTCTTTGGATGTATTTGGAAGTCCAATGAAAATATATATGCTGATGTTCTCTCTTTTCCATGTTGGTATGTGTAATGTATGTATCATCCCCTAAGACTTATACCTATTAGACATCACTTCCTAATATACAAGGAAATTTTGAATATATTTTGAGACCTCCTTCTTCATGTTATCCCACCAATAATTCTCTTAGAGATCTCAATACATCTTTTTTTTTCTAGGTGAATAGAGAAATTTGAACTATGTGCATCGTTCAGAAGTTCTTTCTTTAACTCCAGATTTTAAGGAACACATATTATTGACCCAAATCTCACAATTCCTTCATCATTAATAGTTAACTCATAGGATTTCACTTTTTTGATAGTTTCCACTTCCTTTGGAATTCCCATATTATCATTTTGAGCATCATGTAACCTTTCCAAAAGAGAAAGTTGAAAAATAATTTTTGAAAGTATTGATGATGTTCCCTTATTTATGATTCCCATATCCATCATCATAAAATCTAATAACATTGGATCCTTCTAAATTCTCATCAATGATAGAATCTCTAGGTCCTTTCTGCATAGATAATCTACCACCTTTTTTCATTCCCAAGGTAATAATGAATTGATTAGTCATAATACTTTATGATCTCTAACCTTCATCACTGGAACATGTTCATCTCTTTCAGTGTGAATATATATATGATAATTTTGTGATTCGTATATATTTCAATGTTTCCCCAAATGGATAATGTCAATATATTTTCTATGAAAAGATCACAACTACCAACTTCAGATCATGCATGAGATAGTTTATCTCATGAATTTTCAACTAGCTTGAGGCATAAGTGATGAATTTGTCATTCTACATCAACAAACATCCCATCCCCTTCATCAAAGAATCACTGAAGATTACAAAAAGCTCCCCACTTGTTGGTAGTGTGAGAACAGAGGTAGTGATAAGCCTCTTCTTAAACTCCTTAAATATTTCTCCACATTCATAATTCCAAGAAAAAATGACTCCCTTCCAAGTTATCTTGGTAAGAGTGTTTGACTATCATGAGAAATTTCTCACAAGTCAGCGATAATATCCAGCTAACCCTAGGAATCTACAGATATCCATCAAATATATTGTCCTCCTCCATCCTTCAATTTCTTTTCTTTTTAAAAGGATATATATATATCCCATTTCTTGTGATGACATTCCCCAAGAATGATACTTCCCTCAACCAAAACTTACACATGATATACTTTTCATAGAGGTACTCCTTTCGCAAGGTCTCTAGTATAGTTCTTAGATTATCCTTGTTCTTCACCTTGTTTTTGGAAAATATTATAATATCGACTATAAATACTACAAAAAGTTCATCTCGGTAATCTCTAAAGACTATATTCGTTAAGTCCATGGAGATTTCAAGATAATTAGTGAGTCCAAATGGAATTACTATGACTTTTTAGTGCTTGTACCATGTATGAAAATCAATCTTGGGGATTTCCTCTCTATTCCCCCTTATATGGTAATATATCGACCACAGATCCTCATTAGAGAAGTATTGTGCTCCGCGTACCTGATCGAACAAGCCATAAATTCGTGGAAAATGATACATGTTCTTTATCATGATTTTTTTGAGATCACAATAATCAATGTAAAGGAAAATTGACCCATCCTTCTTCTTTGTGAAGAGAATCAGTTCACCTCATGGTGAAGCACTTGTGCATATAAACCCTTTATCCAGATTCACTTGTAGTTGTTTCTTTAGCTCCTCAATATCTACAACATCCATTCTATATAGTTTCTTTAATATTTGAAACTCTATGGGTATAAGATCAATCGAGAATTCAACATCTCTTATAGGAGGAAGACTATGTAGTTCCTTAGGAAATACATGAGCAAAATCTCTCACAATAAGAATGTCTTCGAGGATGGTCCCTTCCTTATAATCAATCATATGATAAAGATACACATGATAATAGAGAATTAATATCCATGTTTTTTATGATGGTTCTAAAAAATATTCATCCTTTTCCTTTCACCTGTATCGAATCAGGGGTTGATTCACTATATGGAGAGTGATTTCCCTCTTGAGACAATTTATGTTGGCTCTATATAGGTAAAGCCAATCCATGACAATAATTACATCAAATTCCACCAAGAAAAGTATGATGAGGTTCACTAAGAATTTCAATCCCCAAATTGTGAAGGGGGAGGAGTTATATTCATGGGATAAAATAATTTCCACATTTTTCATTCTCAACGACATATTTACTTCCATTCATTATGGTCATGTTTGTATTTTTTTACTAATCTTTTCTAATATAAAATAATGAATTGAACTATAAATTATAACCCTACCATTTAATTTTTGATTCTGGTTCTACTTTATCCCATATAGTCTTGGGGGTGATTAATTTTAAAATGCTAAACTTTTAAAGTGGAATCCAATGATATAATGAGATAACGTATAAATTACATTTATTTTCTTAACCTATAAATTTCTAGGCTTCAATATAATATATATATGATCTATTTCCTAACGTATATTCTTATGGAAAATTTTCCCTTAATAATGGTCCGACCTAAGATTATGAATCTACCAAATCATATCCCCCAATAGTCTGAAACCAAGAGTGTAGTAAGGCCCGTTGTCATGCACCAGTGCCCATTCGAGTCAAAGCAGTGTTTTCTAGTTTTACCCCTAGATACATTTGTGCCAGATCCACCTCTACTTGTTTATATATAGATAGGGATGTATTTGATTGATAAACCACTTACTCTATTCTCAACAAAATTTAGGGATGTTTTTCTTTTACTTAGACTTATCCCGATGGCATTCACTAGAATTTATAATCTTAATCCAAAAAATAACTATACTTATCATATGATACCAACTATAATGACACTAGTCTTTATTACTCCTTTAAACATGATTTAATATATAAAATTACACTTACTACAACTCAGATGATCCATAGGTCATGATTATTTGGGGATTAGAAACATTACATGACAAATTAATATATAAAATAAAATATCTTTTTTGAGACTTTCTTTTATAGGACCGCAACATTCCTTCATACTTAGTATTTAATAGGACAACCTGAGGACATATATAAGAAAATGGTGATCTATAAATCCCAATAATGGAGTAAAAAAGGCATAACATGAAGAATACATTACATGTTTAGAAATAGGCATATCAATGTAGAACAAGAGAAACATGAACATAAAGGTATGATATAACATGATTATTATAACATGGAAATGTGGTAACAACTTAAAACACTGCATAATAAACATAAATATCTCAGGTAAACCCCTGTCCCAACATGGTAAAAAAATTCGTAAAAGGAATGAGGTAAACCCCTATCCCAACATGACGTATCACGATACAAAACATTACCCAATGCATTAAAGCGCTATTTGGGCACACTGTTCATGAACATTTTAATATCATACTTAAGTGTGTCACATAGATCATATAACATCGATTCATTAAAAATAATCATTTATTCCACAATAAAGGAATAGAGAATATATATGAAAGTCAATAATCAGTAACTCTATGTGGAAAAAGGTGAATATCCATGCTAGATAAATGGTGATGGTATTCATTATATGATGTTTTTGGCATGAAAAATCATGATTCAATTTCTATAGTATAACGACATCACATGGGGATTCATAAAATTGGATCATGAGAGTTAAAGGGGACTATAATCATTTATACCTGAAATGAGTACTAAGTGGATCATGGAACATAATATCTCCACATATGAAATGGAATTTTAGATGTATGATATAATAGAAATGTTTGAATGGAAATGAGGAGAGAGAAATCTCTTATGAAATTTCGTCATGGTAACGAGTGTACATTGGAGGGATTAATTAGAGTAAAAGGGTTATCTCATTATTTAAACATAATATTTTCAATATGGGGGAGGTGAGAAAACATTCCCCATCATATTTAATTGAAAATTTAAAAAGAAATTACAATATATGGAAACATGGAAAAAATGAGAAAGGAAAGAAACTGAGGATCCCTTTCTTGTATGTGTGATACCAAAGGCTTGGTAGAGACTTCACGAGAGATTGTGGCTGCCTTTTTAGGACTCTAGTGAGTGGATAGAAGAGTTATTACAAGCTTAAAGGAGTTTTAGTGAAGAGTAATGGGTTCTTGTGTGGGTTTATATAGGAAAGGTGGGGGAATTGTTTATTATTTAGGTTTTGGAAAACACTCACTAAAATAATCAAAACCATAAACCAAACCATGTTGTTTCCCATTATTAAATGACATGGGGAATTTAAAATATTATTTTATAAGCCCAAGGGCCGAATCCATTAAAATATTGGCCTTTATTATGTGGAGGTGAGTCACACCCTCAAGGAAATGAATTTCAAATCATAAAATATATTATACATTTTGGAGGATTCACTAAGGAATTAAAAAATAAGTTAAATAATTCTATAAATGTGATATATTATATTTAAAACATTTATTTGCTATAAGATCCATTTTATGGTATTTTTTATATCACTATTTTCCATTATGATGTCATAAAACACAATATATATTTATATGGTATTTAATTTTTTCCAAAAAAATTGACCCTCTCAGAAAATAATGAACAATTCACCATAGGATAATGTTGACATCCTAATTCCAAAATAATAAAATTAATTTTATCTAAATAACTCCTTAAATATGTGAATTTTAACTTTTAAAATAAAAAACTACTATTTATTGAAAATTGATGAGTTTTGATAAAAACATTTCTCAAACCGTAATAAAAACTACAGTTGAATTAATATAAATAATACGATCATTTATATTTAGTAAAAGTAATTTAATAAAAATATTTAATAAAAATATTTTTTAATTCTAATATTCATTAATTCTTTAAAATATATATCTTTAATAAAATTGAATATTAACCAAAAAATACTATTTGTGCTTTAAAAATTATTTATAAAGTAACAATAATAGAATGAAAGTATATTCATTATTCTATACAAAATGAATGAACATAATCATAATGATATGGCATCATTACATATACCTTTATTACATAAGAATACACCTTAATATTAAGGTGTGCGATGGTAGTGCTTTCATGGGGTTGTTTGGTTAACATGGTTTGGGCCGTGATATTGATGAGCTTGAACTTCTCTCATAAATGTTTTTTCTCATTCTTAAGTTGTTGGATGTCAACATGGTCTTGGTCTCAGAAAAATCCTAGAAATGATATCTCCCTCAGAAGCTCTGATAAATGGGATTCATAGGGTATGATCCTACTAGTTGAGGCAATCACTTCTTTTTTCTATGTCAAAAAGATTTTTTAACACTCTATTTTTATACTAGTCATGTGATCCCAATTCAACAGCAATATTATCAAAAGTAAGCATACTTAATGGTCATATAAATCCAATTTGTTATAATAAATCCAAAGGAGTTCTTTTGTTTTCTATATCCATAAGACATTTAAATAAATGTAATTTTATTCGTAAATGATCGTGTTGTTACATTAAAAAATGACAATTTTGAGAATAACAGTAAGGAATTAAAATATTCATATAAGAAATATTTTTTGAAAAACACGAAAATGGAATAAACATAATAATTTTAAAAGTTTCACTTATATCATTTCCATTTATGTGAATAGAAAATTCAACATTTTACAACATGTGGAAAATTTTCTCTTATGTAATGAGGACATATAATAGGCTTGCTATCAAGGGGAAATCCAAATGAAAGGAATCCAAGAATTACTACCCCACACATAAACTAAACATCACAGAATCTGTTCAAATAAGGTGAGAGGGTACACGAGAAGTATGAAATTATATTTAGAAAAATGTATAAAAAAGTAATTAAATGATTAAAGATATGAAATTATCATATGTTAAGAAGTATATTTTACATGATTACTTGATTAATTCTATTAATCAAAGAAATAATTGATTTTTTTACACTTTACTATATCATTCTTATCTTTCCCAATCCCATTTACGTTCCTTTCAATATTGGACCAATAGAAACAAATTAGGAAATTAGAATCATATAAATCATTTACATTCAATTTCTAAAATGGACAAGATTAAACATCCACCACCAATAGAATTCCCAAATACATAAATTTTAATGTAAATTCAAACTATTATTAAAATTCAAATTAAATCATAACAATCTCTAAAAACATGTGTTTCTACTTGGAATCACTTTACATTAGTTATTTCAGATAGTATTTTTTTGTATAATGTAATCATCATGTGATATATTATTACACATTCGAGATTGAGAAATGACTAGATTTGTTTTGAATATAGACTAATTGTTATCCTTCTACTCAATAGAATATTTATTAAACTATTTTGTTGTAGGATCCATATGTTGGGAATATTTAGGGAATACCGAATGAAATCATTGTTTGGAAAAATTTTATGTCATTGATAATCCATCATTCATACTTCTCGTTATAGTAGACTAATGTAAAAACAATTTAATTTCAGTAAACTTTTACTCCTTTAAATGTGATGGAAGTACCCCTTTTTCCATGAAACAAGCATGTGCATAGAAGAAATGTCTTCTAGTATCTATTCATTTTCAAATTCAATAAAATATATCCCCTTTATCATCTTTTTATGATCCTCTTAAAGTACCATAATGTTTTTTCAATATATTATGTGTATTATTGTTCTTCCCCTATAATTGGAGCCAATCCTTAGAAATTTCAATACCCTTGATATTTTCTTGCTCCACCACTTCTTCATTTTTCATTGGAGTCAACTCATTAATTTCATTACAATAACAAATTTTCCCTCTATAGAAACATAATTTTTCTAACCCTTAAAGGTTGTAACATGCTTGGTAATTCCATAAATAATGTCATTTTGTTTATTTTTGTAGGTTCTTCTTACATCATTATTTCTTCATTTTTATTATTCTCATTACCTTTCATAACTATCTCATCAATTTATTCTTAAATTGTTATGTTAGAGATATCAATTTAAGAAATTTTTAATTCATTAATATTTATTTTAAGTGAAACTTTTTCAATGGAAGTAGTGGGTGTAAATTAATTTTCCTTTTAATTGGGTATTGAGGGTTCTTTTTAACCAATGATTCAAAAAATTACAATACACTCTTTAATAACTCCATTATTTTTTTGTTCCTTTTTGACTATTTTGACGAATCTTGGAATGTAATAATCCTTTATTCCTTGGTGCACTTCTTTTGTTCTATCTCTATCAAGGAACATTCCCTCTTTTTAGAAACCATTAAATCCATGAAATTCGACATGTTATTCTATTAGTTTTCTTCTATATAGAGGATGTGATCCCATTTGGATTCATCTTTGAGAATACAAGTGATGACCATTTATATTAGGTCATCATCATCCTCTTCTCCCACTTTAATAATGTTCACTTATTATTGTACATATTCATGTTCCATGTGGTGTTGATCAAAATTTGGGCACTGGTATTCTTCATACTTGAAAATTTAAACATGTACAAATCATTTTTTAATTTAAAATTTGATGATTCCTTATGAATTAAACTACTACTCTCTCTTAAGTACCATTTTTTAATGAGGTCTATCATGGCCTTTTATTATTCCTCTTAAATTTATAGGTGTGGTGATTAGTTATCTTCGATACAGTCCTCTTTTATATTTTCATATTTTTTGGAGTTTATTATTCATTTATTAGTGGTTTCTAATTAAAAAATACAATATTTTTAATTAGTCTTGATTCCTCTGTTTCATCTTATATTAAATACACCCTTTTTAGATCCATTTTCCCTCTATATGAGGATAATTTATTCCACCCACCATTATATGAAATGATGTTTTCAATACAAAACAAAAAATTATTATATAATTTGTGCTTATCACAATCATCTCTTCATTTTATTTGAATTTGGTTTCATACTCCTTTAATTTAAGTACATCCATTATAGTGTACTTAAAGGGCATGTTTGTCACCTATTTATGTGAACCTTTCCATTCTGCCCTTAAATTTCAAAACTATTATCAATCCTATATTTTCTTATATGTTCGAAAATATAGGATGTCCATCACATGGAGAGTAGTTGGTGTATCTCCAATGTTGGTTCTGGAAATCAACACATTCATACAAGTTATAAGTATTACATAATGTTCTTTATTATAACCACCATGGTTGAAATTTTCCATCCCATGATGCCCATTACTCTTGGTGATAGGAAATCTCTAGTGATGTTATAAAATAATAATTAAACTAATAATTCAAATCACAGACCACTATAAATGCCAACCACATAAAACTAGAAATAGAAATGGAAATATAAATTGAAGAAAAATACAAAAGTAAAATTAATGTATAGAAAATTTGTAAGAAGAGACTTTACATAATCAGATGATTCATATATAATGACTAGTTTCTATTGAGTTTATCAATAATAGATCCAAAAACGTAATGGGGACAAAATAGGTTTTTAATCTTATGGTTTATCAAAGTTTAGAATTTATTTTGACCCCACCAAAAAATAACTATAAAATAGTAGAGTATTAGAAAGTGTGGGGTTGATACTAGGAAGTTTCAGGTGGGCCAGTTATAATCTTAGAACTAATTATTAGATCTTCATAATATTTTCATTGGAATCAGAATATGAACAAATATTATTTAAATAAATTAAAGTAACAATAAGTTAACATTAAATTAGATTAAAACTATGTTATTGTGGAAAAGGAGAGAAGAACTGAGGTGAGGGGATATTATTGGTTTACCTTATAGGATTCTACATCACCCATGAAATAAATATAATTAAACATCACCAAACTTCTTGAATTAATTAGTCATACCTCTCATCATTGACTAAACTACCTATGTTAAACAAACCCTGTCTCAAGGAGATCTTTCTAACCTAATAAGTGTTGGTTAAATATCTAATAAATATGCATAATTGAGTCTTTACTAGTCCCTCACTCCCCTCAATCACACTGAGTTTCAACCCCTAATAATCATTTCTCTTACAGAAAAAATTAGGGTATACAATAAATATTAATCTCAAAGAAATGGAATTAACTCTAGAATAATTAATAAATTTCAATGATCAAAAATCATTTTATACACATCCCCATCAATTAGAAATACCTCCTTCTATAAAATCAACAACTCATGGTCATTGTTTTATCAAAAATGAATGGACCAAATGTTTATGAGAAAATAGGGCTGGTCGGAGTGGAAACCTCAGAGGGGGGTGAATTGAGTTCCTACATAAAATTTCTGTTAAAATATTATTCTAAAGATCCCCTAATTTGGAAATATCCCAATTAATTAGGGTAGTAGATATATATATGTTTAGTTGGTCAACAAGAATCTCAAATGGTGGTTAGTCCTCAGTTGAATCAGTGTCCACCACCTATTCAGCTTTTGAAACAACTTTACTGAATTAATCAAACACAGAAACTTACTAGAACATACTATTAGATTCAATGTAAAAAAGTTTTCTTTTTTTGAAATTATAAGTAATGGAAAATAGAAAAACAGATCATTAAAAAAACATAGAACATATTAGATTTAAACAAGAGGTTCAGTCTCAAGCTGATACTTAATCCTCTCTACATGGTGATCACCGGCCACCAAGAAGTTTATATTAACAATAAACTTGATGCACACCATATATCAGGCTATAAAATAGTTCTCACAAACTATCCAAGGCTCACACCCTCGACCACAGTTCTTCATGGGAAAAAACAATCCAGACTAGACACGATCTCTTCCACAGTTATGCATGGAGAACAAAGTGTAAACAATGATTGATGTGAGGATTTTCAGTATCCCCCAGTTCATGCATTGGAGAGAGTCTGTGTAACATAAAAAACACACTTCTTAAAAATATAATATAACACAAAAGATATAATAGTATAATATTGAGTTTAGAAAGATCTATGTGTTTTCAATTCATCTCTTGACTCTTTGGAGTGAAGACATTGCAATTCGAGTCTTTTTCTTGAAGTTGTTTCAAAAAACAGAGTTTCACAACTTTGGATTCTGGATTCCAAGTTCTGAGGTTATCATCTTCTTTGTTTGACAGAGATTTAAAGAATCAATGGGTATAGACGTGAATTTTGTTCTTCCAAATTCTATTCGTGAAGCTCTTGGGTTCAAAATGTTAGTGACAGACAATTCTACCTTATTCTGTTTAAACTAGCATGTAAGCTCTTTATCATACATTCCTATCTAGTTATATTATTCCTCTTTCTTCTATTTAATATTTTAGCTTCGATAATAGGAATAAGTAAACCACGTGTGGTCTTACTCGTACCTCATACTGTCCCTAGATATGGTCTCTTGATATGTCTACAATCAGCATTATTTAATTTCAAAAGCATTAAATTTACCAAATATGACCATTAGAATAATCTTAAGAAATTGATAGACCATAGAGTAGAAGAGTGGGAATCAGTAGGCTAGTTCTGGTAGCCTTATCAATAGTAGTATTCAAGAGAAATTCTCATCGGTAGACAACATCTATTGGGAAAAAATCTCTCAAGGCATCATTGAAATATTTTTGAGGTGATTGTGTTTGTTGAAAAAGAGAACATTTGTGTTGTGATTGTTGACAATGCAAACAAATGAAGAAAAGTGGTTTTTGGAAAAGAAGAAAAGTGGTTTTTGGAAAAGGGACTTGCGCGCCGTGTACATGAAGGCTTGGAAACTTGCGCGCCATATGTTTTTCAAGATCATATTTTCAAAATATAGAAAAGGGATAGGTGTCGCACAAGTATTGGTGGTGTCGCACAAGTGACATGCCCACCGTGAAAGAGATGTGTGCACCGATGCCTTGGAAGCTTGAGAACTTGCACGCCTATGGTTTTTCAAGATTAGAAGATCAAAAAATGGCAAAGGAAAGAGGTTCTGCAAGTTTGGAAGTGGGTCGCGCAAGTGACTTACAGGGGAAGAGACATGTGCGCCGTCGCACAGGATGGTCAAATTGCCTATAAATACTAGACCACCCCTCCTCATTTCTCACCGGAGTTCAAAACTTTGAAGATTCGAATCTCCCATAACGCAGGTGTGGTGGTCACGCAAGAGGTGGTGTTTCACGCAAGTGGGGCTTGCACTCCAGTGTTGGAATTTGTGTGCCAAGTGTTAGTTGCGCGCTTGAGGTGGTTTAGGCGAGCAAGGAAGTGAGTCGCGTGGGTTTGGAGTTGCAGAAGCATGTTTCGCGCAAGTGGTTAAGGAAGACTTGCGCGCCAGTTGTGACTTGCACGCCGATACTTGCAGACTGGATTTGACTTGCGCGACAAGTAAGGTTTATTCCTCAGCAGTGTTTTCGTGCCACGTGGAAGGTGGAAGTTTGCCTGATACCTTCGGTGCAAAGAGATATTCATCTACGGGTGAAAGTTGGACTTCAACAGAGCATCTACATACAGAGGAAGATGCATTCCTTCATGAAAATGAGGATACCTAAAGGTCTATAAACTGTGAGTGGATTCCTTCCAGAGCAGTGAGCAAAGGAAGAGAAAGACGGTGATCCTCTCCACCGGCAGTGAGCCAGAGAAAGAGAAGCATGGAGTGACCCTTGGGAAAGCAGTGAGCTGGCCCTAAACTAAAGGCAGTGATCCTGGGAATAGAAGTGATCTATCCCAAAACTTTGTATCCACATCTAGTGAAGAATAGTGGAATTTGGTATGACCAGAAACTTTTCGGCATATGCTCTTTGGACGTAGCCCAGTGAGGGTAAACCAAGTAAATATCTCTGTGTCTGCCAGCTTACTTCCCTACATTGTATTTAATGTATCATCATCAGATAAAGATGAAAATAAGTGATCATAATTAACACACAATTGCAAACAAAGTGACCCTTGTAATAAAGAGGTAAAGATCCAGTGGGGCAGGAAGAACTTTGAAAATGAATATTCATACCCCGATTCACCCCCCCTCTCAGGGTAT
Source organism: Viscum album (assembly GCA_963277665.1). Classification (NCBI taxonomy): domain Eukaryota; kingdom Viridiplantae; phylum Streptophyta; class Magnoliopsida; order Santalales; family Viscaceae; genus Viscum; species Viscum album. The sequence continues at coordinate 1,411,925,381 of OY728125.1, forward strand.
ATAGGCCCCTATTAGTCCTAACAACATCGGTAGCCTTCTATTGGTGACCTTAATCGGTAACCTTCTATCAGTGACCTTTATCAGTAACCTTCATTAGTATCCATCATTTGTAACATTCTATCGGTAACCTTCTATTGTTGACCTTCCATTGGTAGCCTTCTACCGGTGACCTTAATTGGTAACCTTCTATTGACAAACTCTATCGGTAACCTTCTACTTGAATAAATTTTTCACTCTAATATTAAACAAGAGAGTAGTGAGATTAGAAAATACATAGTTATTTCTTGATAGAAACTAATAATATTAATGATACATGAGTGTCCTTTAATAGAAACATGATTATCACATAAATGAAACATGATCTCGGATTATCAAAATAGGTGACTCCAATAATATCCTCCTTTTTTATAATAAAAAATTATAATATGGAAATTTTAGATTTAAGTATTATTGAATTAGGGTTAACCACATTTTCTAATTTCTTCATAGGTGCTAGCATCCATATATTATTAATAAGTGAAATTGAACCATTTTTATTGTGGAAAATATATCAGTGTATATATTCAAGGACTCTAGTCAACTTAAAACTTCTCCCCATTTGTGATTAAAAAACGAATGTAAGACAAAAAAGAGACAAAAGAGGATTTTATTATTAATGAAGAAAGAGTAAAATATACTAAAAGAGTAAAAATATCCCTATCAACTAAGACATCCCACAGTCAATCCACATAAGAAATTTCTAGTAGAGATTTGTCTTTGGAAGGTGAGGAGGAAGGTCCAAAAGATAGAGGGATAGGCTGAGGTATGGAAGTGAGTATGGTAGGAGGAGATGCTATAGAGGAATCAGTAGACCAATAGTGAGTAGATACATGAGGAATCATATGGGTCAAAATTCTGATGTCTTGTTCATGATTCATCAATGGGGCAGCATTGGTAGTTCCTGAGGTAGATGAGAACGAAGGTAATGCTCGTTTAAAAATAATGGGAGTGTAGTCCACATGGAAGAAGGGTAAAAGAAGATTTCTAAAATCCATAATAATTCTTCCTCCTATTTCTATAGCTAAGATAAAATCATACTTATTCTCCATAAATTTTTCCATGGTAGGAGTCAATTATTTAAGCCTCAAAACATGATCCTTAAAATTCTGAGTGACAGGTGGGATTCTCATGTTTTCTAAAAGAAACATGAAGTGACCATCCATCGGATGCTTAGTTGACACCATTTTATAGTAGAAATCAGTTTTGTCATTGATGACCTTCTGATATTGAGAAACCTCCCATAAGTAATGTCCCATAATATTATGAATGTATTTCATAGTGGAAATCAACAGAGTCATAGACTGAGAGTCCGAGGTACCGAAACCGGAGAACTTCTCCCCTTCTTCCCTAACAACTGGCCTAAAATCATCTAGATCAACACGAGGAGAGGCTAAATAGGAAGCAGATGTACAAAAAGGAGCCATAGTGAAATCCACTATCTCCTTAAAGTACTTGGCTAGACCACTCATTAGTCTTTTCACATCATTATCATGACCACTCACATGTGCCTCCATAGACTTCTCAAATTCCTCAAACATAGCGACCATCTGATGAACACCACTCTTAACTTACTTAAGGTCATTGTAAACTTGAACCATTAAAGCCATATATGAGTCTAAACTCAAAATTGATTGTTTCATAGATTCCCTAAAATCTTACAAGGTTCTAACTTGATTCTGACATTCCTTCACATCATGTAGAAAATTTGAGTGAGAGGTAGAAATTAGCCATTCAAATGCAGATGTCACAAGTTCTTGGTTGTGAGCCACTGATCTCTCTATCCCAATAGATATCTCCTAAAATTGTCTCTTTGAATATGATTTTAATGATTCCAAATTATCCTTCTTTACACATTATCGAGGTAGAAGAACTAATGGCGGTAAAATAGTGGTTTCTGAAATAGAAGGAATTGGAGGGATTCTGTTAGGCTTGTCATCCTTATAGCTTCCATAGTCTAAGACCAAGACCATGAATCCAGGATCCTCTGAAGAATATTTTATTCCTCAAGAAAAAACAACTGAACATGTGACAACAGGCTCCTCCCCCTCACCTGGATAATACTTCTGATCAATTACATTCATCTCTTCCATACCTCCTTGATCAACTCCATCAACAGGAGAGTCAACTGCCACTTCTTCTACAGAATCTTCAACCACTTCCATTGCAATTATAGCATCAATCAATTTAAAAACCTCTTCATCTAAACTATCTACCATTTTTCTATATCCAATCATATGACTAATTATTAGAAATTTCTCTTCAATTTCATCAGCAACTATCTCAAAATTATCATGACTAGATACAGTTTCATCCTACTCCTCTGAGGTCTCTCTAATGTCTTTTAATACATTTTCTTCTCTTTCTTCTTCACTGGTTTCCCCATCATCACTATCCCTTAGGAAAATCTCTCTTCTAGGAAATATTTTTTGTGGGTTAGGCTCACTAAAGGATACAGTATTGGAAAGAGTACTTGAGGGAAGGCCAGGATCACTCTTGTCATATATATAATAATCCTCTCTTTCTTTCACAACAACAACCTCTTATTTTTCATTTGAATGAACATGCTCCACTTCATTAGGATTAAGACCAAGAACTATCTTATTCTTTGGCCTAGTAGGATTGGTTACATGGTTGAATTCTTCATATAGTTATGCCTCATCTTTCACCCATCCCCTTTTCCTAAGGTTCTAGATTATCTGCATAAACTTTAAAATCATTTTGGTAATGTAGAAGTTGTAATTTAAAACTACTATTTCATCCTTATTTATAGAAAATCCTTTCAGTTTCAACATGAAGGATATCAACCTGGAATGAAACAAAGCATTTGATTTGGAACTATGATCTGTTATATCCTCTAACCGAATCATCAGTAACCTATAAATAATTAGCTTCTATCCATGCTTCAACAGATATAGAAGAAACATGTTCTCATACTTCAAGGTAGTAAATTCTTCTCTCCTAGAACATAGAACATGATGAAAAAACATAAAAAGCATGATGTCTTCTACTTCCATTTCAGCAGCAATAACCTTTATAGGGATCCCATTCTATGTCAGTTCAGCCAAATCATATTCATAATATATGAACTAACCAGTGGGAGGCACCACTCCATGTTATTAATCAAAAATACCTTAATGTGGAACTCTTAAACATTCAGCCCATTCAATATAGGACAAGCTCACACTTACTCCATTTACCATTGAAGACATCTGGTTCTCATTCTCAGACTTCTAAAACATCATAGACTCATACAATTCCTTCACTAGATTTAGGTAATAAGGTCCATTGTTATTAGCAAATAATTCTACCCAATTATGAGCTTCGAGTGCCTTCACCACTAGAGACCTACTCGACAGCAGGAATTCAAAACTTAATTATTTTTCTACCATGATTTAACTCTTCAATAAATGTAGATAGATCATCATTTCCACTACCTTTATTCCCCTAATAAACCCAGTTTTAGGTATCTTAGGGTTCGGTGCATCTCCTTCATCACAAAACATCGGTCTCTTCAATCTTTCCGTTGTGTTTTGAATTGGTTTGAGGGTTTTAGAAGAAGGTTAGGTTCCAACATTAGGGAGAAAAAGGTTCAAAAGAGGATTAAAATTGATTGAAATGTGGTTTGTACTTGGTTTTTATCATTTAGGGAATGAAAAAAAAATCAATTAAAATAAATAAATATTACTAAAAATGTTTCGAATTCCAGCAGAAAAATGCGACGTCCCGAAAAGAACGACTATTGGTAAGGTGCCAGAAATGAGGACCAATGGTGAGGTCTTATCAGTGAGGTATAACGATGAGGTATTATTGGTGAGGTCTAACGGTGAGGTCCAAAGGTGAGGTCCAATGGTGAGGTCTTATCAGTGACGTCTAATTGTGAGGTCTTACAATGAGGTCATATAAGTGAGGTCTAACAGTGAGGTCTAATAGTGAGGTCCAATGGTGAGGTACAACAGTGAGGTACACTATTAATAGTTTTTCATACCTAACTCATTTTTGAGGTAATTTAACCACTCATAACTCAAAGGCTTTGTAAATATATCAGCCAATTGGTGTTTAGTTCCAATGAATTCAAGCGTGATATCACTTCTTTGATGATGATCTCTCAAGAAGTGATGTCTCACATCAATGTGCTTTATCCTAGCATGACATACTAGATTTTTAGAGATGTTAATAGAACATTTTTTATCACATTTTATAGAGACAGGTTCGAATTGATATCCATAGTCTTGTAAAGTGTGTTTTATCCACAGAATTTGAGTGCAACAACTACCTGATGATATATATTTAGATTCGGCGGTGGATAATGCAATAGAATTATGTTTCTTACTACACCATGATACTACTGACTTTCCCAAAATGTTACATGTTCTAGAGGTTCTCTTTTTATCTAACTTGCAACTATCAAAGTTAGCATCTGAATAACTTATTAAATCTAATGACTGTTCTCTTGGATAAAATAGTCCAATGTTTTTAGTATGATTGAGATATTTAAAAATACTTTTAATAGAAGTTAAATAATACTCTTTGGGATTTTATTGAAAATGAGCACACATGCATCCACTAAACATAATATCATGCTGCCTAGCAGTAAGGTAGAGAAGACTCCCAATCAAACCTCAGTAATTGGTTTGATCCACTGATTTACATGTTTCATCAGCATCCAACTTACAAGTTGTACTCATAGATGTATCACTACCATTATTACTGTCCAAAACAAAACATTTCAAAAGAACCATATTATATTTATTTGATTTAAAATAATACCATTTTTTTGAAAAATTTAAAATCCAAGGGAAAATTTAAGTTCCCCAATTAAACTCATTTCCAATTCATCTTACATTATTTTTGATAAATCACTATATAAATAATTTTTACAGAATCCAAAAATAATGTCGTCTACATAAATTTTTAATATTAAAACATCTTTGGAAATAATTTTAATAAAATGAGTAGGATCAAATATTCCTTTAATAAAACCTTTTGAAATATTAAAAGACTAAGACTACCATACTAAGCTCTTTGATATTATTTTAGACCATATAGAGCTTTAGAATGTTTAAATACATGATTTGAAAAATGGGGATTTGTAAAACTAGGGGGTTGTTCAAAAAATACATCCTCAAATTTGTATCCATTTAGTAATTCACTTTTAACATCCATTAGATAATGTTTGTTATTCAGATTAGATGTATAAGCAAGTAGTATTATAATGGATTTTAGTCTAGCTTCAGGTGAAATGGTTTCCACATAGTCTATTCCTTCTTCATGACTATATCCTTGTGCAACTAGCCTATCCATTTTTCTACTTATGTTTCTAGATTCATCAACTTTATTTCTAAACATCGATTTGGTGGCTATGGTCAAAGTGACTTTAGGAATTTATAATAATTCTAAAACATTGTTTCTTTCAAACTGATTTAATTATCCATTAATAGATATCACCAAAAAATCATCAATGATAGAATCATTAATATATTTGGATTTAAGTTGTGAAAGAAAGGATTTATGTTCAACCAAGTTTTTTAAAGAAGCCCTAGTTTGTGGTACTATATTTTGATCACCTACTACAAAATCTAAAGGATGATTCTTAAGGGTTATAATACCTCTAGAAAGAGTTGAACTAGACTCATCATGGTTGTCTATAGGTTCATATTCACCAAGCTCATACTCAGAAAAATTTATAGAACTAGTTGTTTTCACTAAGGGTTCTCTATCTTTATCATTATGGTCCAGAATTGACATATATTCTTCAAGTTTTTCAACATATGTTTTGGGTTCATGTAGATCTGTCACATAAAATTTTACATGAACTGATTCTTCCATACATTTGGTTATATTATTTAATACTCTATAAACATTACTAGAGATTGAGTATCCTAGGAAAATTATTTCATCACTCTTAGAAGAAAATATGTAAAGATTATCCCTAGTGTTAAGGATAACAACATTACAACCAAACAATCTAATGTAATTAACCTTAGGCTTATTATTATTCCCTATATTATAAGGGGTTTTCTTAAGAACAAGTCTAATTAAGACTCTATTGATGATGTAAAAAGTTATATTAACAACTTCAGGCCAAAATAGATAGGAAGATTATACTCATTTAGCATAGTCCGGAAAATCTCTTGAACTGTCATATTTCTTCTTTCTAAAAATCCATTTTGTTGATGTGTTCTAGGAGCATAGAAACTATTATTATAGCCATTTTGTGAGAGAAAAGATTCAAACTCATGATTTTCAAACTCACGGCCATGATCACTTATCAAGGTCTTAATTCTATGTCCACTAAGATTTTCTATATACATGGAATATTTAATGAAGTAAGAAGAGGCATCATTTTTTGTGAGCTAGAATGTGTACCAAATTTTATCTAAAAAAATGCATCTACAAGATAATAAAAATAGTTCTCCACATTTAAACTTGAAACTCCAGATGGTCAAATCCAATCCATGTGAAACAACTCAAGAAGATGACAAGTGGAAACTTTTTTCTTTGTTTTGAAAGAAACATTATGTTGTTTTCCATTTTGACAAGGATTACAAACTTTGATAAATGGGAATTCTAATTTAGGTATGTCTCTAACTAAACCATTGGTAGCTATTTCTTTTTTGAGTGAGTGCACATTACTGTGTCCTAATATTTCGTGCCACAACCAAGATTTCTTATGAAAAATATTTAAACAAGAAACATTTTTATTAGCTAAAGAGTTTAAATCAACATCATATAAATTTTCATTTATAAGAGTAGTGAATATTTAATCATTATATTAATTAAAAACATTGCATTAATCATTTTCAAAGTTAACATTAAATCCATCATCACTCAATTGAGAGATACTAAGTAGATTTTATTTTAACTCATCAAAAAAATTAAATTTGAAATTAATATAATATTAGGGTTACCAATTTGGCCTAAGACAACAATATTCCCCTTAGAATTATCACAAAAATGTAACATGTCCACCATCAAATTGAATTGCTCTTTAATCAGGAACAGTCTCATATCAGGGCTCTTGAACATCCATTTTCCATGTACCATAGAGTTTTACAGTAGATCTTGAGTGAATTTTCTTGGAAAATAGATTAAGTATGGAGTATCTTTGGTTCCCAGATTTTTTTGGGTCCAAAGAGGTTAGAAAGTAATGCTTTGGGAACCTATTCTTATCTCACAAGTTTCCTATAATCAACATCTTTTTTTTGAGGCATGGAAATTTTTTTAGGTTCTTTAGAAAATTGATTTTCAAAATATTTTCTTGAACTTGAAATAGCAGTGAACTGTCCAAATTTTGGAACAACGTTATTTTTAATAATCCTTCTATATCCTAGTTGATATCCTAGACCAGTTATATATTTTGGAGAAATTTGATTCCCTAGAAACTGAGTCAAGGTATCTCTACCTATAGTAAACTTCTAAATATCCCTTTTTTAATTACTGTATTGAAAATTTAAGTTCAGTATTTTTTTTAATAGTTGAGTGTTTTTCAATATTCAAATCAGACTTATAATTGGAATTTAAACCGTGTTGTCTTTTCAATAATTTATATTTATCCTTGATTTCATTAAAGGTATGCTCAAGCATTCCATAGTATTCAAATACACCATCCTTATTCATATTCTCATCATTAATTGATTTACTTTCATTCCAAGAATTTTAGGAATTATTTATAGAATTATTGGGTGTTACCTCAGATGTTTCTGTCATAAAACACATGTCTTCATGTTTATTCATTTCTATACTAGAAGATTCAGATCCACTAGAGCTATCTTCGGAAGCACTCTAAGTAGATTTCATAGCATTTTTATATCCCTTAACCTTATCTTCTTATTTCTTATTAAATTTATATGGTCAGAAATTATCCTTCACATGGCTTTTACATTTACACTCATAGAAGACTTTATCACTTATGGTGTCATTCCACTTTCTATATTTTTTCCACTTTACTATACTATCATATCTTCCTTTATAGTTTTTTTTCTAAAGAACTTCTTCTTTCTATAGAAATTTTTTAATATTCTTGAAATTTGATCCATCTCATCATCACTGTCAAAAGCTTAATCTTCACTGTTAGAAGTGTCTACCGGAGAATGAAATTTTTATTTATCTTTTCACTTTGAGGTATAAGTCTTGAATGATACAGATTTATTTCTTGGTTCTTCATCTGCTTCTTGATCTACATTAAGCTCTTCTTTATACATCATAAGTTTTTCAGTTAGTTACTTCACTAGTATCTTGCTTATGTCATAGGATTCTCAGATAAAAATAGAAGTTCCTCTCCATCTGTTAGGTAGGCATTGAATAAACCTCATAATTTGATCCTTATTGTCCACTGGTTTCCCAAGCAGACTCAGAGTATTTACTATTTAATTAAACCTAAGATAAATTTCATTTATAAGTTAAATAGGCCTCATTTTAAAATTATCATATTAAATAGTATAAGTATTTAATATCATTTCGTTAACATTTTTTGTTCCCTCATGAGAAACATCCAAAGTATCTCAGATTTCATAAGCAGTTTTACAGGCAGATATTCTATTGAATTCCTTATCATCTAATGCATTCATTTCATTATAGTTATTTTTATATGTAGCTTTAGTCAACTGAGACCATGTTTCCCTATAAGTAATTGGAAATTCTTGTTATTCTTCTGTTGTGTCCCAGATTTCGGGACCCAAGATCTCTAGATACATTTTCAGTTTCAACTTCCACTGAAAATAGTTTTTACCATTAAATAAAAGTGTCATGTTAGTAGCGGCACCCTCGACTCTGTTATCCATAGTTAATTAAGATAGTTAATTAGAATTTAATGAACTGAAAATTTAGATATGGAAAAAATTAAGAAATTTATGATACAACTAAAATCACAGTTGAAATGAACTTGAAAACATGTAAAACAGATCAGATGGTAGAAAAAAAAATTTAATCCTCAAATACCAAATTTTTGTTCGGAGTGGAAACTCATGAGGGGGTGAATTGAGTTCCTACTTAAATTTTCCGTTAAAACGTTATGCTAAGGATCCCTTAATTTGGAAACAACCTAGTTAATTATGGTACTAGAGATATAGATGTTTAGTTGGTCAAAAAATTTCTCAAAGGGTGATTAGTCCTCTGTTGAATCAGTGTAAACCGATTATTCAACTTTTGAAACAAGTTTAATGAATTAAACACATACACACACTAATTAGAACTAACTATCAGAGTCAATGTAAAATAGTTTTCTATTTTATTTGAAATTATAAGCAGTGGAATATAGAAAAATATAGTATTACAAAAACATAGAATATAGTAGAGTTAAACAAGAGGTCCAGTATCAAGCTAAGACTTAATCCTCTCCACTTGGTGATCACCTACCACCAAGAAGTTTATATTAACAATAATCTTTATAAATATCCTATATCGGTCTTTATAACAGTTTTTACAAACTTTCCATGGCTCACACCATCTACCACTGTTATTCGTAGAAAAAACAAACAATACAGACCACACACTATCTCTTACATAGTTACATGTGGGAAACAATGTGTAAATAAATTTTGATGTGAGGATTTTCAATATCCTCTAGTTCAAGCACAGGAGAGAGTGTATGTAACAAGAAAACACACACTTCTCAAAAATATAGAAGAACATAATTGATCTAAGAGTATAATATTGAGTTTACAAAGCTCTATGGGTTTCCAGTTTAGCTCTTAACTCACTAGAGTGAAGACATTACAGTTCGAGTCTTTTTTGGGAAGTTGTCTCCAAAAAAGAGTGTCGCAACTCTAGGTTCTAACTTCAAAGTACTGAGGTGTTCTGATTCTTGGTTTGTTATAGATTTGAAGATTTAAATAAAACAAACATGAATTTTGTTCTTCAAAATGATCTTTGTGATTCTCTTGGGTTCATAGTGAAAGTGTTCGATGGTTCTTCCTTGTTCTCTTTAATCTAGCGAGTAAGCTCTTTCTCATGCATCCCTCTCAAGTTATTTTCTTCCTCATGAATCTATTTTATATTTGAGGTTTGAATATATGAATAATTAAACCATGTGTGGTATTCCTCGTACCTTGTAATGTCCCCAGATATGGTCTTTTGATATGTCTGCAATTAGAATTAATTAATTTCAGAAGCATTAATTTTACCAAATATGACCGTTAGAATAATATTAGGAAATTTTTAAAGTATGGAGTAGAATAGTGGGTATTGGTAGTCTAGTAGTAGTAGCCTTCTCAAAAGTAGGCTTCAACATTAATCTTCATTGATAGAATACATCGGTATCTCTCATTGGTATCCTTTTATCAGTGACCTTCATCATTAACCTTCTATTAGTGACCATCATTGGTAACCTTCATTGATATCCTTCATTGGTAACCTTCTATCGGTAACCTTTTATTGGTGACCTTCCATCAATATCCTTCTATCAGTGACCTTAATTGTTAACCTTCTATTGGTAACCTTTATCGGTGACCTTTATTGGCAACCGTCTACATAGAAAAATTTTGCACTCTGAGCTTAAACAATAGAGCAGTGAGATTAGAAAATACATAGTTATTGCTCGATAGAAACAAAGAATATTAATGAGACATGAGTGTCCTATAATAGAAACATGATTATCATATAAATGAAACATGATTTGGTATTATCAAAATAGGTGATTACAACAAATAGAAATTATTAAACTTAAATAAATGAATTTAAAAAAATTAAAACTTACTTGAATTCATCTATGTATTAATTCAACCACTAAACAATGAACAGAAAAAAGGGAATTAAAAAACTATGTAGTGAATCCTACGATTGATGATGATCTTCTTCTCTGATATCTCTTTTAAATATGAATCCTCAATTTAGCTATTCCATGCCTTCACCTCCTGTTAGTTCATCTTAAGGCAAAATACACCGCCACTTCATCTACCTCCAAAGTGCCCATCCCCCCAAATTATGTGTTCATCTCTTTTTCAATCATTAGGTGTAAATTCATCAATAAAATTCCTTTAGAAATTATGGTTGAACTCTATTTTTAATAATTATAGAATATAGGATATCAAAATCTAAAAACATTAAATAGAATTTCATTATAGCTTGGGAAGAATATTTATAGTGAATACTTTCATGAATATGTGCCTTCTACTATGAAAGTGGAATTATCATGCTGATACTCACTAAACACAACAACTCAAAAAAATAAGGGAAAACTATATCAATTTTAAATCCCACAACACCAACAACATCCATATATGCTATTTTAATATCTCATTGGAGGCTTTGAACACCATTATATTCTTTGATATCTATTGTTTCATGGTATGATAATTGATGGTCTAGCCTCCAAGAGAACCCTCAATCCCATATTCCCAATACAATACCATATCCAAAACCTCTACTATGTAGAAAAACCCTATTCTTTATGTATTAACTAGTATTCCACTTTCCATGATTCTTAAAACTTTCTCTATGAAATGATCAGCTTGAATGTTTTGAGATTTCCTCATATTCCTATTCTTAAAACATAGAAGTACACTCTACACTACAGCTATCTCTATGCCATACCTGTCTGTAGCATAACCTAGACATCCATGGTGTGTATCACTATTTATATCCTAGGATTTTTTAATGATATAGGTGGCGAATGTTCATGGGAAATCCCGAACCCGCAACAACATTCTACACAGTGTATGCGGTCAACTATGGTGTAAGTAAATACAATAGTAGGTTTTGGGGTATTGTAGTGGTGTTCATGTGATTTTGGATAGTGAGCGGGGATATTTTAATGTGTGGGATCAATGGAGACACTACTAGAGAGTGAAATATTTTCACTTTTCAAAATGATGAAATTTTCATTGGTGTAAATTTCCCACATCAATTCTATGGAGGTTCTAGATCATCTTAATAAATGTTCTAGTTTTAAAAGTTTATATTGATTTGGAATGGGGGTCGAAGGAACCCTAACATATCTATATTTTAGACTACGTGGACAAGTTTTTTCTACCATGACTGTACATAATCTCCTCCCATGTGCAAGTTCATGGTCAACCTATGATTCTATCATTTAATAACACTCTCATATTATTTCCTACATTGGGGTATGCTATACCTTCATGACCTTCCACTAGGTCATGGTTAGTTACCCTTCAGGCTGAAAAGGTATATTTTCTTTATATTATGTCTTGCTAGTTTTGTTTATGGATTTTTCACTTTTCTTCGTCTCAAGAATTCTCCAAGATCTAGAATTTGTATAATTTTAACCTTCTAATAGATTATTCCACCAGTCACATAATAAATCATGAAACTCAATTATACATATATTAATGAAATAAATAAGTACAAAATTTATAATAAGGTATATATATAATTTAAATCAATAAAATAAATGAGCTAATTATCAATATAAATAACTGTGGTCAATATTTTTGGTTGTAGAAGTATTATTTCAGAGAATTAAGGTCCTAATGTAACCAATATTTCATTTCCTCTACTTCTCTGTATTTTAACAAGTGTGTTGTTTTCATATCATTCTCTAGGTCTAGTAAAATATTCTCAAATATGTAGATTCTTTCCAGGATTTTAGCTATAAAGACTTTATTAGGGAGAATCTATGGTAATATCGAGGTTCTTCATACAAGATTCTTTCTCCCCAAATAATAGTGGTTTTGAATGAATTTCGAGTCATTGTTTGGTCATTTATTTAGTATTTTAGAACTATATTTTTTTCTTACAACATTAATATTACCTTATATAATTTAATTTGAAATGATAGCCTTTTATCATATAACATTAAAATAGATTTAACAAAGTAATGGTATAGTGATGAGTTAGGCCAACTGATGTTATGGGATTGAACCTAATAAATTTTTCTTATATTTTTTAAACAAAAAAAATTGATTATTCTATGATTCTCTATATTATTCTTAGTTTCTTCTTAATCAAATTTTAATTAAAAATAAAGATATTAATTTCTTGTTTAATCACCCAGAATTCCAATAGTTTTGATTATATATGTATAATCCTAAAGTTGGATTATTATTTCCTTATATGCTAATCCCCATAAATTTTTTTATTCAATTTTTTTCCTTTTAATTTGTGGTTTTCTAATAATTAACATTGTTAACCTATCGATTGTGATTTTTTTACAATTATATGAAATCGGGTACTAATGTTTATTTCATTTTATGAACCAAAAATAATTTATTTATAACTTTATCATATTAGATATTGAAGAGAAATAATTAAATATTTATTTTAACTTATTCTGTGATAAGTTGGAAATAAGGAAATTTCTATACACATTCCCTAATTCTTGAAGAGATGGTCAATAAGATCACCCTAAATTGTTATACTTAATCTTCTTTACCCCAAATTGGATGGGCCTCCAGGCCTATGACATTTTACACACATCTCTATATGTGTGTGGGTGAATGTATATACTTGTATGGCGTATTTATCAGAATCAGTGCTTCGTCCATAAGGGGGATGCAACTAATTCATCAAATCATATTCTAATATGCGGCATGAAGCATGTTTTTAGGTAAAGATCCTTCAATTTTGTGAGTTAATTTTATAATACTGAAATGAATATTTAATTTACTTATAGTTCGAAATACATGTTACTTTTCCATTAATATAGTTTGGTATCATTGTCAGTGTACACTCTATTTTAAGATAGGTTATAAGGGGTGGTGTAGA